>LR999973.1:10002500-15742395 GCA_905220455.2 Deilephila porcellus | reverse complement strand
TTTAATACACATAAACCTTTTCAGTATCAGAGATTCGAAGAAAACCAAATATAATTTCAATTTGTCCGTTCATTCAATCAGGCTGCGATGAGGCGACCCCCCCCCCCTCCTGCGGCACTCAGGTCGTCGCGGGGGGTACGCCCCTCCCAGTCGCATTACTTAGAAAAGTACTCATTGTTTGACGACCCGGGCAAACACAAAAATAAATTTTGTCCCCAAACATACTTGGGTTTATTACAAATGCCGATATTGCAGTATGGTTTGTGTGCAATGAAAACCTGACAGTAGGTTTCCAAATGCTTTTATTTATTTATTTATTAAATATTCTTTATTGTACACCACGGAAAAAAGACAGAGATAATAACAAAACTAAACAATAAGTACAATCGGCGGCCTTATTGCACAAGGCAATCTCTTCCAGGCAACCTTAGGATAAACATAGAAGAAAAGAGAGAGAAAGGGCAGTCTAGGGTGTATAGTGACATAAATATAAATAGATAAATAATATTGCTTTTATGTGTTTATATTTGCTTAAAATTTCAAAATGTATGTAGGTGTATATTTATTTTATGGAAGTACGCCAACGTAGTGCCAATCGGCACTCTGGATGATATTAGATGATAATTATGTACTTACTCTCAGGCGCGGTGTATCCAAATAACTAATATTAGGCATTAGGTTTTATAGATTTATATTCTATGAAATGGTCAGGATAGATCATTTTATTTTTAGTAAGAAAATTCAAACAGTATTTGAATTTGCGATTATTTCAAGGACCTTCAAGATCACTATAATTAGACACAAAAAGTCCACTGCAGGAAATAATGCCCTTCATAGATTTGCACTGTCAATGGTTAGCTCGCATCCGGAAACTTGCTACTATACTAGAGCGTTAATCAAGGACTTAGTTTTGAGGTTTTTAATTGGACCTGATCCCACTGAGTAGCCCGAACATGTATTTTTCGTTTATTCTTTGTAGATTCCTATAAACATAGTCAAATCACCTAGGTAAAGCAACATTCCAAGAGCAATCAACTATATTGCCGATCCCAACTCTTGGGTTAATAAAGTCTATACAAAGAAAGTTATACATACATCTTATCATTTTTACCACCGCCAGATTGACTTTCTTGTCACAAATACTGGCCAAGAAAAATATTGTAACCTTGCATATTATTATCGTTTTAATACCATCTCGCGGTTGTACCATCAATCAAAATAACCACCACAATCTGGAGCGTAGTGAAAATAGCTGTAGTAACAATACATGCAAACAATATTACAAACTTGAGAGGCAAAAATAGCAGTCCCGACTCTTACGGCGAACCGCGGCTCGGATGCATAAAATTATTGTTAAACTCATATAATGTTCAGTAAATACGCCGCGTTTAGAGTAACTTCTGGTTGGGAGTTCCTCTTTGTACGCGTATATGTGTCCAATAATGTAATACAATATGTAATTGTGAATAGTAGAGCCTCGCTGCAGACAAATTAAATTGTTCTTTGGATTTAACCTTATCCGAGATGATACTATCCATTTTGAGTGCTTTTGTGGCGCTGTAGGTTATTCGTTGGCTGCGAAACAAAACACTGTGTGTTCGATTCGTGCACCAAGACAAAATATGTTTTTGTGATCCGCATGAATTAATATCAGGTTTGGGTGTTTGTATAAAAGTATGGTTTCGTTTTGTTGTGACCCCAGTCCACCCCTTATACAGGCGTTGGTGTGTACATATAATGCATTTTTATGATGAATCAGGTAAATTATACACTATAAATGCGGAACCCGCCAAAACCGCAACCGTACCAATCTCATATAACTCCAGTGTTCCAGAAAGTTGTTCAAACAAGAAGTTACATTTCTAAAAATGTTTGCCATACTCCACAGCATAAGTTTTACATTTGGGTTAAATGATGAGGAAATCTGCTAAAGTGCTCCCGTAACTCAGCAGGAATGAAACTCATATCGCGTAATAGCTCGGATTGTTTTTATTACCCCTTGAATAGTTCACTTGAAATAAATGCATTTGTTTCTTCATCACAATTGCGTTTTCCGTCTGATTCAACATTGTAGCTTTTCTATACTGTTAACATTTATTCTCTCTCTCTCTCTTTTCAACCATAGGCAGTTCTCTGCTGAACCTATGTTCAGGCCTCTCCCAAGGATGTCCACATTGACCTCTTGGAAATGGCCAGCATCCAGGACAGGATAATGAGGAAATTCAGAGACATTAAGCACTCAAGAACGCGCATGCAAAGAACAGCTGCTTGCAAAACATACATTCTTTAGCCACTTTTGACTTCAATAGTTTTAAAGGGAAAGGTAGCCATTTTGTTTGTGATCAATATTGCTTGAATAGTAATTGCTTGAAGCAATAATTATGAAACAATTGCACGAAAATATATTTATATCAGAACAAATTCTCCGAAAACTCTATAGTTTAACCGACACTTACTGTTAGCTTTTATCTAGTAACAGTGATATTGCTTACTATTTTTATATCAATGGTAGGTACCGTCATTTATTCAATATCACTCAATTAACCACTTACCTTAGTCATTCATTTTTATTTCATTCATTCTTTCTCGTACTTAATATTAATCCTTACGAAGCGACAGCAGCGGCAGTCTTGTTCGAAACGTAAAAGTGGAAACATCTCCTCTGAAGTTATATTTTATTGGAAGAATAGCAATTTATACCCCAGAATGTAAGTACATTTACCTATGTTATTGTTATGGCTAAAGCTGATGAGTTATTACACGGAATAGAAGGAAAAGGATGGATGTTGACCTTGTAAATTGATACAAGGATCGTTAATGTTATATAGGTTATAAGTAAAGGAAAGTATATTATGATCTTATGTTGATGTTGATTAAACTAAATATGAAATTACTGTACTGAATGCATTTTTATTTATTCACAATCCAAATATCCTACCCTCTAAAAACCAGATGACAACATTACATAGCTTGCTCATTCCATTTCCAAACAGAGTAAATCAGTAATCTGTTAGTACTATAGGAATAAAATTGGGTAGCATGGTTGCTTTAATACATTTAATTTTATTATGGTATCAATAATCAAATAATACGTGGCTATAAAGGAAAAACGGTTTCTATATGGAAATTGCTTCAACACTGCTGTAAGCTTTATACATATACCACGAACGCCTATGATACGTTAATAAAGCAAAGGCGATTTTATAATATTTTTGTCAGATTTTTATTTATTTATTTACACACTTTATTGTAAATATTCGAAAATATGGACAGTAATCTTCAGAGTAAGGACGAAAGTGGGTTATATTTGAGCTTGAAAAATGCGATATCTGCTAATTATTGTGAAAGCATTATCAGCTTTTAGAAAAGGATGTGCAAATAAACGTATGAAGATTTGGTGAGCGTATTTTCTATAAGTGCTTAGTAAAACATTGGTATCACTACGATCGATCCGCCTTATTTTTATTGGTTATTTCTATCATTTACGGATAATATATTGTGTTCAGAAAAAGGTACCTTTTGCAATAAGTAAAAAACAACTAAAATCGCTGCAGCTTGCGTTCATCACAATGGTATAAAGGTAAAACTAGATTCCCCCGTAGACACGTGCATTATAAATGTTTTGCGGATATCGCAATTCGCGATACATCCGAATTCCACCGCTATTTCATTTCCCCGCGCATGAATACAGGATTATATCGTTTTTTGTTATTCATACCCGCCTATCTAAATTTTTATGTGTAATTTGAATTATCATAAACATGTTATGATTGTTATGTAATAATTAATATCGTATAAGGCTTTTTTACTAAAAAAAAATTTGTAGTAGAATATTAGTGTCCGCCGAGATTGCAATCATCCATAAAGTCCGTCAACGTGTCATTTAATGGTAAAATAGTGTAGTTATTTATTACAGACATTTTGTAATTATCGCCATCGACAATATTTGGAGTCATGCTGCAATCTGCCGTAGTAAATTAAAATATTCTTTATTCATACAGTTCATGAATCGCGTCACTGTTGTATCGTTTCAATGCATTGACTTATCTTTATCCAAAACTTACGATACGTTGTGTTATGCGTATATTAAGTCTTCATTTTTATAAAACACGAGTCCAGTCACGTAGCAATTGTATTTCCAATCTGACAGTTCAGCGTTGACCTTTAAACACAGCACTACAAAACAACTATAATGATGCCATTATAAACGCAGGGGGATGGTGATCTGTTTCCTAAGCTCGATGTAGTATAACTATTGAAATATTGGTAACCTGAATTGACGGTTACGTGCCTATCATGGTGACCTTACTATGTGTCATGTTTCAAGTTCATGCTGTACATTCGGTTACAATTAGGCGAGTTCGTTAGTATCAATCAGGCGTATTACAGTCATTTTGTTGTGCTCGTAATGAAATGAAATGAAATGAAATGAAAATATTTATTGAACCCATGAAATGTCATACATTATTTAGATTCAGTCACTTTTTTCCACTACCACCCGGTTCACAAGGCTGTTTTCGCCAGAGAAGAACGGGCAAGAAACTCTAGCGTTGCTCTTTTCAAAATAAGTTTACAATACAATAATTATACAGAGGTTGCAGCGCTGTTAAATTCAGAGCAGTTCATAGATAGTTTAGAATAATAATGATGGATAGTGTTATTGGTCCAGTGATTTTGTACGGCTGAGTTAGGTAAGTAAAGTCACCCAGAACGCGGAAACAGTGCACTGCTTCACCAAAACAATGAATAGCAATAAAAGTCTTAAAGCAATTAAAAGTTATCATTATAAGCAAGTCGAGTAGACCAGTCCACACAAACAGCACTCGTTCACGAGTATGACGCATGTGCCAGCCATCGGCCTCCTCAACCATGTTACAGGGAAGTGACCGACCCGGCACACGACGCCGCCGCAAGCACAGACGTTTTAGCGAGCATGACTTACTCAAATTGCTTACAACTACGATGAAATTAAATGAACTAATTATTACATCACATCTATATCAAACAATGCACATCCGGTTAGGGGACTTATATTATGTTATGTTATGTTCCCAAGCCTTATTATCCTCTAGGTAATCTGAAATTTTATAGTAAGCTTTATTACACAACTGTCGCTTAACAGTGGATTTAAATTTGTTTATACTTAAGGCTTTTATGTGAGTGGGAACTTTATTATAGAAGTGTATACAGTAACCCTTAAAAGATTTGTTGATTTTGTGGAGCCTGGTCTTATGACTGACTAGATTATTTCTATTTCTAGTATTTTTGTCATGAACATCGCTTAACTTTTTAAATTTATCTATATTTTTATGGACATACATAAGATTATTAAATATGAATTCAGATGCTACTGTCATTATGTTTATTTCTTTGAATTTTTCCCTCAGAGATTGTCTGGAGCTTAGCGAATAAATAGATCTTATGGCTCGCTTTTGGAGAACAAAGATTGCATTAATGTCAGCAGCACCACCCCACAGCAAAATTCCATAACTCATAAGGCTATGAAAGTAAGCAAAATAGACCAATCGAGCCGTATCAATGTCAGTCAATTGGCGAATCTTGCCCACCGCATAAACTGCAGCACTCAGCTTTTTTGCTAAGGCAGTTATGTGGGGACCCCATTGAAGTTTAGGATCCAATGTGATTCCCAAGAACTTAGTAGTCTCCACAAGGCTCAACACATCCCCATTCATAAATATGTTGGCATTAACTTTCTTTACATTAGGTGTCACAAACCGTATACATTTCGTTTTCTGACTATTTAATAATAAATTATTCACGCCAAACCAATGGACTATATTTGAGAGAGTGTGGTTTACATCGTCAAGGAATGGTTGATGTCGTTTTACTTTAAATATCATTGAAGTATCATCAGCAAACAACACTACCTCACATTTGTCCCTTATAAAATAAGGTAAGTCATTAATATAGATCAAAAATAGAAAGGGTCCAAGAATCGAGCCCTGCGGAACTCCCATAGTAACAACAGATCCAGGAGATCTTTTTCCGTTGACATCAACGCTCTGAACCCTATTACTTAAATATGATTTACATAATTCAAGAGCTGGACCATTAATTCCATAGTGGCTCAATTTCCTGATAAGAATATCATGGTGAACACAATCAAATGCTTTGGATAGATCACAGAATACACCTAAAGCATCCTGAGAATTCTCCCAAGCATCAAAAATGTTATTTATAAGCTCCACACCAGCATCAGTAGTGGAGCGACCCCGAGTGAAACCAAATTGTTTACCATGAAGTAAATTATTTGTTTTAAAATATGTTTGTAATTGTAATAGCATCAACTTTTCAAAAATTTTACTTAATGAAGGCAGTACTGAAATGGGTCTAAAATTTGAGGGGTCATCTGTACTACCAGATTTAAAAAGAGGAATGATCTTGCTAAGTTTCATTTTATCAGGAAATATGCCACTATTAATGCAAGTGTTGAAAACTATAGCTAGCTGGGGTGCTAATACAGGTATTACAGATTTGAGTATTTTAGTAGAGATTCCCCAGAGGTCACATGTATTTTTAATGTTTATTAATTTAAACGTTTTTATAATGTCCATACTGTCAACGAAATGGAATGCAAATGAATCCCCACACCCAGCCACACTTTCCTGCAGTAACTTATCAGCTAAGGAAGGAGATGAATTTAAGTTTTTTGTTATGGAAACTGGTATATCTGTGAAGAAGTTTTCAAAAGCCCTAGCTACTTCTACATCAGAGTTAATTATATTATTATTAATATTTAAGCTAAACTCGGTGTCACGAGGTTTAGCTCTCCCAGTTTCCTTATTAATTACACTCCATGTCATTCTAATTTTATTTTTGGAGATTTTAATTTTATTCTTCAAATATAGTGACTTAGCTTTAAAACAAACTTGTTTGAATAGCTTGGAATAATTTTTGACATAATTTTTAAATTCCTCACTATGATTATAAGTCCTTTCAGAATA
Organism: Deilephila porcellus; assembly: GCA_905220455.2. NCBI lineage: Eukaryota > Metazoa > Arthropoda > Insecta > Lepidoptera > Sphingidae > Deilephila > Deilephila porcellus. The sequence goes on along the minus strand of LR999973.1, from coordinate 15,735,430 downwards.
AAGATTATATAATTTCTCCCTACTTCTGTGGATACCAACAGTGGCCCAATTGTTGAAGCAGGTTTTTTTGGCTGTGGAAACTGATCTGGATGTGAAGATTGATTCAAATTCCTTACAAAATATGTTAAATACAGAATTATAAAGAATATTAGGGTCGTTACCCTGTACAAGTATATTGAATTTGTCTAATAATTTGTTTCTTAGTTTCTCTAACCGGGTCTTTGTTACCGGAACAATGTTAAGTTTTTTAGTGTATGTTTGCTGGAATTCACCTATAAATGTGACTAGTTGTCCACAATGGTCAGAATCTAACTTCGTAATAATAGATTTATTAATTGGAATAATATCAGTAAATACATTATCTATACAAGTAGCGCTAGTGTTAGTTATCCTAGTTGGCTCCAAGAATAGATGGACTAAATCAAATGACAAAAAGAGATTTTTTTAACCTTCCAGTCATAGCAGACGTTTCTAACATATTAACGTTGAAATCGCCACACACCAATAATCTTTTATTTGTTTTATTTAGTTTCCTCAATGCATCTTCAAGTATTAATTCAAAATTATCATACAATGAGGCGGGCGGTCTGTATACACTTACAACTATGAACTGCTCTGACTCTATACATGACATTTCTATTATTTGCTCCACAGAGAGACTCACTATATCCTTACGTTCTTTAAATTTAATATTCTTATTAATTAAAATTAGTGAGCCACCATGTATAGCATTTTTTCTGCAAAAGTTGCTACCAACTATATGATTTTTGAAATTGAACATGAGCTGTTCAGTTCTCAGCCAATGTTCTGTGAGACATAGTATATCAATATTTTGACAACTCATGAACAATTCCATTTGTAATTCTTTACCTAGCATGCCCTGACTATTTTGATGCACTAGGTTGATTATATTTCTTTCACCCATATTGTGAACACTATTCCAACTAGTGGGTGGTAAGGTATTGATATCATTAGAAATATTATTATTATTTATGTAAATCTTATTCATGTCATTATTATTTGATAATGTAGACGAATGTGAATTCTGACGGCAAGAGGTGGACTCTATTGTCTGACTAACTAATTTAAATAATTATTAGAAATATCATTAGGATTAGATACAGGTGTATCATTCCCTGTCTCAAAATATGTCAACTGCTCAATAGAAGCAGGAGGAGTAGCCAAGCTTTTGGCTTTGTCTGATATATTAAAACATAGCAATTTTGCTATATGTCTTTTTATAAAATATGGATAATTTTTTTTATTTAAATTAAACTTACTAAAGTAAGTATTTATGTCAATTTTGGTAAATTTATTATTGTTTCTGTTAAGGGCCTCATTTAAAATAGTGTTTAACTTAAATCTAATATTCTTTTCTACGTGTGACAATCTCTTATCATAGGGGAATGCAAACATTACAATATGCTTAACATTTAAAGATGTTAGTATGTTAAGACTCTTTGTATACTGGCGTGTGTTTACATTACCCCTATCACCAATCAGAACTATTAAAGTTGAATTTGGACTAAATTTATAACTTATAATTTTTTCAACAATTTGTGGGTAGGAAAGCCCTGGCATACAATAGTTTACAACTTTTTGTCCTGTCCTATTAATCAACAATTGACCTAACCCTTTCCCAATATTGTCGCTAAATATTATTATGTTTTCTTTTTCTACAACTGTATTCGGGGTACTGGGAGATTTCAAGGTAGATTCATTATTTTTTTTCGGTGTTGACAGTTTGGTAGAACGATTGCAGTTGCAAGTATGATTGTTCATTAATGAATTAAATCGTTCTGTATTGTAATGACATGTCTCCACTAAGTCATTTAGGGCTAAGACATGTTCGCTTATTTCTTTTTTTGACAGTTCATATTTAGTAGTAATTGACTTTAGTGATTTTTCAAGGCCTATTATTTCTAACTCTAATTTACTGATTTCACAGTCATACTGTTTTTTGTTTGAATTAATTTCGTTGTAACAGGACTGTAACTGTTCCTTCAAGTTAATTCTAGATCTGTTATGTCTCAAACTTTTTGTATGGATTTTATGTTTACAAATTAATTTCTGAGTCTTTCTAATAAATTTATTTAAGTTAATATATTTCTTCAGTTTGTTCCTGCTGCATTTGCCAATCCCTCTTGTATATTTATCACTGTTGTTAACAGTTGAGTCAGTATTTGTTAAAGGGGTGTGGTTATTAACAGCATGAACCAACTGCGGAGAGGTTGAAACTAATTCCTCAAACAAACTCTGATTTTGCAAGACAGTTTCATTGAGTTTATCTGATTCTAATTTATTTATTTCCTTATGGGCCTCCTGAAGTAAGATTTCTAATTCAGTGATCCGATTTAGAGCTGACTCATATTCATCACTGCATTGGCCGAACCCTTCTATGATAGTTTGCAACCTCTCCCGATCATCTATACATGCTTCTAACTGCATGTGTAACTCAGTTAACTCACTTTTAAGTTTACAATTTTTGTCTGAAATCTCCAACAGTACCCTTTCATTGTCATCTCTCTCTCTGTTCAGATCCTCAACCAACTCCTTGGTAGCTTTTAGCTCCTTCAACGTCAGTTGGAGTTTAGTCTCCTCCTGACGAGAATAGGCCCTGCGAGTCATCATTGTAAATTCTTGGAAATTACTTTGTACAGGTATTATGTAGGTACCTACCAAGGTAGGTTGATTGAAGATAACTGTGTGTTAAAGTTTATAAAATAAAAAAAAATCGATATTATTCCCTTTGCTAACTATAAAAAAATATTATAAAACAGAGAAATAGTGACTTACAAATTGAAATTATACTATATAAACTTTTAAATTTTGAAAATAATTTCCGTTGAGGTTATGTTAAATGTCACTTGCCGGCACTTGCTGTTTTCGGTATTAACTTAGTAAATATTAGTAAGATTTAATACAAACACAATATGCCACACTTAACACTATACTTTATAACTAATTATATTGGGAAAGGGCTCTAAAAATAAATAATTTTAAATAAAAAGTTTGAGACACGAACAAAACAGCTGTTGACATTAAAAATAAGTTGACTATAACTACACTACGAAAGGTGTTAATCCCACGACCAATTTAGGAAAGAATCTACCCACAAAGCCAATAATGTAATCAAGAAAGTAATTTATACTTTTGTACACATCAAAGCGGTGCTACAGAGCCATTCAGTGGTTCTGTTTATTGCGCTTTTCCCCTTTATACAAGCCATTTTCTATTAGGATATAACTTCCTACCATTCAGAGCAGCACATTTATATGAAATTCGAGGCCCGTTGCACGTCGGCGGGTAGTTTAGTTAGCGAAACGTTCACTTAGCAAATGGTTTGGGTTTAAATCGGAGATATTATGCAGTTATGTGTTGGTGTAGATGTTCTCCTTTCGATTTATGGTTTTTGTACATCAAACAACAGAATCGAGCGACATACTTTCTTGATGACAAGTTAAACCTGCATCACTAAAAGATCTAAGGGATTAGAAACAGCTGCTTTAGGTTTAAAATCATATTAATAAATTCGTGTAGCAACAGTTTCTAAATAATAGTTTTTTTCGTTTAAGTACTAATTTTATCGTTAGTATATTTAAGTCGAGGGTAATTTGTATCGGTAGGTATGTTATTTTGTATTGTGTCTCGCGATTCACAAGCCATGGCGCGTGCTCCGCCGCCGAGCTTGATATTCGCCTAATTCATTCGTGTATCGTGGACTATCTAGTGCAAAGCGGTGCGTTTGTTGCGTCTATAACCACCACCATCGATGGCGCCGACCATCCAGCATCGTCAACGGGACTCCGGTGAGTAAGCTTGACGTACTATACCTTTCATCTAGATTATTATTTATTTCGCTTTTATATTTATATTGTCCTTTTATTTCGAATTGATTCACGAAATGTGTATAGATTAGGCTTAGGTAAAAAGGAGTATAGAAGTCTTTGTGTGATTAAAAGCAACAGTTTCTGCTCAGTATTTTTAAAGGCCGTAAACTTTTTGTTTTCGTAACACATAACAAACTATGAAAACCTTTCCGTTGCTGTAAAATTAGCATATATTAATATAATGAAAAATATAATAATACTCATTTTTACTGAATTTATGTAAAGCCGCAATTGTAAAAAACAAGTTTGCCTAATTCAGCGATACAATACACTATTCCAAGAGCGGCCTTTGTCCCGGACCGTTGAATCAAATAGACACCGATCCACTCTAACCGCTAATTCAGAAGGCCCGAAATCAAGCCGCTGTCCACTAAATCCAAGCCACTTTTTCATTCAATACCCCAATGACATCACAAAAGAGGCTCGGAACGTCGAGCCCGCATAAATCACTACACGTCATCTCTCCGAGCTTTTGTTCACGTTCAAAGACTTCATTCTAGAGACAACCAGCCACTTCTGGTCCGATGTTATCAGTTTAATCCACTCGACGAGAGTTCTACTAGAGATGGTTGTCAAACCTCTGAAAGAAATTTGTTGCAATTAAACAGGTATTTCGGAGCGAATCTCTTCTTTGAAATTAAGATACGAAGATATTTTATAGGACTTCCACTGTTGCTTTGTAGCCGTGACGAATAAAAGCTGTTCTTAAGTCACGGATAGGTACTAAAGCTTTTTCAGGTTCAAATATTTATTATGTAGTACAAGTAATTTCGGTAAGAATTTAAGTGTTTGAAATAATATTCGAATTATAAAATCAATATTGGCTTTCAATATCAGGAGTCCTTGGAAATTACTTTGGGAAGTTATGAAACCTGATCAAACGCTTGAAACAGTAAATTTAACGTACTATCATGCTCGGATAGATTTTGGCAAGTACCGCGTAGAGTATTTTTATGCCATTCTTTAATATATTTATGAAGGAGATTAGATTGGTATTGGATAATCGAGAACATTTTGTAATCACAACACCGAGCTATATACATATTGAATTTTGATTGACTTGCGTCTCTCTTTACTAATTCAATCATAAACGAAGGTGGTATTATTCGCTGTTAATAGATAATAAAGTCTGTCTTAACCAGATGTCATACTTAATTAAGATATTAGCTCTATGTCACATAATACTAGCATGAAATAACAGTTTAGCTATTGCACCCTGTATGGTCTTATAATGCCGGATACACACTATTCTTAATAGAACAATAATGCAACTGCCCCGGTGGCGTAGTTGTACGAATCCCGGGTCGGACAAAGTGATATTGGATTTTTCTATTCATTATCGGCCCGGAGTCAGGAATTTGAGCCCGATATGGCGATAGGCTCGTTCCCTATCACATCATGGGACGGAACATACAAGGCAAAATACGGGTGTCCTAGTGGTGCCTCTGCCTACCCCTTCTGGGATAAAGGCGTGAGTTCATGTATGTATGTACATATTTCGTCATGGTTTGTAAGTAAGCTAAGATATGAAGTAGTATCACATTCCATATTATTATTTAGCTTTACGTATAGCGTGAATTTATTTCCTTATTCATTTTATTTTAGAAAACTTATATTACCCATGAGATCTGGGTTGAAATCTTCAACTAAGTTGAGAAACACTTGAGTCACAATCGCCAATTTTGCTAATCTTCTAAAAAAATGTATTGTTCGCAGTCATGGAACTGCACGAACCCTAACACCAAGCACCAAAATTAATAACTTCCTAACATGAAAATAAGATAGGACATCTGATAACATTAACGACTCTACCGGTTGCCAACAATGGTTTTCAAATTCAGTGAAATGTTGATTCCAGAGATGCAGTGGCCGATAGAAGTTGAAATTATCACAAATAATCCCAATAAGTAGACAAAACTTAAATTGTTCTCCAATATCTCGCCCGGCGGGGTTAATTACGGAATCAGATCGGACCAGATAAAACTTGGCGAGAAAGTATTGACGTTTCCACTTAAGATTAAATTGGTTTAAGGTTTTATTTTTCTTAGAAATTACCTCCACTGGCCAGAGGTGAGGGCTATCTGGCATGATCTAGATATTACAAAGGATAAGAGGATATTGAATCAAGGGTATTATATTTTAATGGTGCTAATCTTGGACTGTAATGTTTTCACTAAACTTTTCATAAGCTAAATCCATAATTTTCTGTCTTAACCAAAGATATAAGTATAAGTAACTGAAGAATAATGTTTGACTTAGCACTTTAAGTAGATTATATTGTATAAATGAAGGATTATTTTCCTAGGATGTTTCAAGCAGTATTTGGTAGAAGATTTTGATTACATTACATCTGAAATATCAGAAAATATAATATTGCACTCCAAATGCCACAAAAAATTAACAAAAATTAACAATATCTCATTAAAAACTTTTATAGGAATCAGCGTGCGCAAACACAAACTATACAAATTCGTATTTCGGGTATTAGACTGTAAATCGAATTGGCGCATTCAGTAAAAATAGTTTTATTTCAATGGCGCATTCAGATCAAAACGAATAGTAATTCTGTTATCAGTTTAATAAATACAATAACAATAATTAATAACTTTATTTTAATATCTCTCATACAGAAAAGGGTACAAATATATTCAAAGTACATATTGAAGTGAGACATGTCTGATATAAGCAGGGCCTGTTTTTCAGATCACTATTCACTATCAATATTCAATATTTACATTGTTCTAATAACACCTATTTTAAAACTACAGTGCGCCGCTTTTCAACCTGAAAGCAAATAAATCCTTATTTTATTTATTTACAAAACAAAATATAGAATTGTAACAATGCAAAATATGTCTCAATATATCTTGCTGTTCAATTTACGCGGCCGTATGGGCTTATAAAACTTCATTATACTCGCAGGACTGTTTTAGTACATTAGTGGGTTAGATGATACTACGGAGTCATGTTACGATTTATCGTACTATGACGTGTCTTATTAACTTCTAATCATAAGTATTCGAAAATTCAAAGCTATATAGTAAATATAAATATTTTGTATCTGTATTATATTAATTTGATATTAAACGGTGTAATAATAATTGCTTTAGTTGATTACACGTCCTTTAACAAGCCTTTGATGGATGACAACTTACTTATGTCGCTTTACTGTACTCCAATGAAAAGCAGTTAATAAGGTCAACCACATGAGCTAAATGTGTAGTAAAACAAATGTTTAAAGCCACCCAACTTACTTTTTGGGTTCCTAAATTAAAGATTTATAAAAATAATTTAAAATTTACATAATTCGCAACTCGAGTTATATAAATATTAATGAATAATAAAAAAAATACTAAACTATTCGAGATTTACTTACATATCCGATTCCCCAAGAATTTTCTTTGTAAGTGTAATTGCAAACGTCTCAAGCTTTTGCAGGGTATTCTATGTAACTATCAATACTCTTCAAATCTGCGTCAGTATATCGTTACGATATATCGGATAGTACATTAATCAAATATTCTAACCTCTTTGGCTAGTTTCCAGTTAGCAAAGGGTGAGACTGCTGAACTGAAGCCAAATATGGCTTGCATATCACAGTGAAAATTCTCTCTAGTACACACAATTAATATGAATTGTTTAGATTGTAAAGTTTTATGTACTGTATTAATTTTAATGTGCCGGCGACTGTCTCATGAGAAAAATTAAAAGCAATAATGTACAACAAAAGGCTTATTAATTAGACTATGAAATGGGTTCATATTAATAAGGTGTCTCGACGCCAGTACGTAACTGGCTGGATAAAACACTATACTGTAGTGGACTGCAAACTATTCATGCATTTCAATTAGAATTAATTATACATATTGAATGCATATCAGATATTCAAATGATCTGAATAACTTTGTACGAGGTATCATAAACTACGAGTATTTTTACACCAATCTGTAGTAAGAAACTAACGAGCTTATATGAAGAGATTGATGAACATATACCGGGTATATCAAAACTGCGACCGAAAACGAAGCCAGGTGGTAGTTTTAGTGGTTCCAAACACGACGCAAATTATTTCGCCAAAACAGTGACAGACATTTTTTTAGAATTTTTTAAAAATCATATTGTTTGGGTGGTAAATACCTAGTTTTTGCGAAAATACTAATTTAAACCCTTACGTACCATTGCGTGTTTAAAAATGAAGAGGTGAACATCTTTATTTTAGGAAAATTATGTATTTATCACCCAAATACGACGATAAGTAAAAAATTACAACTTTTTGTCGATTTTTTTTTGCGAAATTTTTACTTGCATTATGTCTGAAGTCACTAATACTACCACCTGGCTTCGTTTTCGGTCGCGGTCTTGATATACCCTGTATAAAGCGAAAGAATTACACAGCAGGTTATTTCCCCAAAGATTTCTGAAACAATATTGACATTAAAGAACCAATTATGATTGCGTAAAAAAATAAATATTTGCTAAAGTTCTTTAACGAGCAACCCTTCGGCAATTAAGAGCCGCCCCTTCCGTGTACACCCCGTTGTTTATATTATCGAAAAAGTTTTATAACTCTCAAGCAACCCAATTTATTTTACGTACACCTGGAAATGTATAATTCTCTCAAACTTTACTCCTTTTTATATTGCGAAAAATGTACATAACCCTCATTGAAAGACCTTTCATGATTTGGCAATACTTCAATACTTCTTAACAAGTTCTAAACAGACAATGAAACGACGGCTGTGCGTTCCTGTTTCGTTGGTTAAATGAGTTTGCAGCAGACCCATTTCCCTTTCCACGTCTCGTCCTATTTCTCCCTATCATCCACTATTTTGGGACGCTGGCAATAAATATTTATTACAGTCCAAACTAAATTGTCCTTGTTTTAACCATATACCATTAAGCAAACTATTTGCTCAATTGCCGGATCTATTCAAGAAAAAGAAAAGTGAAGTGAATATACCATAATGGTTTCTTAGATTTACGCGAATGTTACACATTGAAATAAAACTATTTTTACGAATTTTATCGAATATCGAATTTTTTCTGCGTAGATCGGATCGCAACAACTAGTTAACTTTTTAAATTAGCTTTTTTAATTTAATAATTGAAAATTAAGGGTAGTTTAATTGTAACAGTCACAGAGCAGATGACTAATACCTCAGTCTGCCCCGTGACCACGAAAGCTGAAAAGCAATCGAAACGTCGGGAAGCTAAAAAATGTAAAAATTAAACCAAATCGCGATAAAATTCGTAAAAATAGTTTTATTTCAATGAATATACCATGTCTATTTTTGCCACTAAACTAAAAACCAGTATGAAGTATCACCATTAATCTTGGCATAATTACCTTGGTTATGAGTATTTTAAGCTACATACCCGTCACAGCTAGAATTAGCAGTACTATTTACCGGCCGAACTTCTGTTAATGGATGCAAACTGCCCACTCTAAAATTATATAAAGTGGCTAAACTGCTTATAATGGATGTTTCTGCAACTTGCCTGGAGTAAGTTTTTGGAGTATTTTTAAGTAATGCATTTTTTATGGTCGAATACAAAACATTTTATAAATGTCTTAATCCAAAACTATGCTATTTATGTATTTGTGCACTATGTTGTCTTTATAATTATGAATCTTCTGCTGTGTCAGGAATTACGATGATCTTTACAGTTTCACGTTAAACAAAGGTTAGTGGATCAAACTTTTTATGTCTCGAAATGTAATGAAACCTTAGAAATAACAGGAACATTTCGCCCTTTGCGCCTATATTAGGAGATAAGGTACATTAAACAAATATATAAACATGTGATCAAGTAACGTTTCTTTTAATGTTAGACTGTATAGGACGTCCGCAAAATCCCTTCTAATATTTGAGACCCATGATAGAAGAACCCTATCTCTTCCATGCGGCCGCTGTATTAATACCTGTTGACCGTGACGTAAGCATATGACTGCTAGTTGCATTAATTCACGAAATTAAAAACAAACAAATAACTGCAACACATGAGAATCCAATTCCTGTATACCTTATCACTGGCGCAGTCGCATAAACTAACTTAGCTAATAGTGCTAAAGTATGATAATATTCGGGCCACATGCAAACGCCACTATAAGTCAGGCTGAATTAGTCAAATTCCGAAATAAGCTGCACGGCGCGGCGTCCTTTGCCGTGTGTTTGCATTTCGGTTCGAAATTCAGTTACTAATTTTATTGATGGCTTTGGTTGGTTCTGGGCAATTGGTTCCAATTTCAAATTCGCAATTCTATGTTTAATAATATACTACAAAATCTAAATGAGTTTTTTTTTGTATTAGTAATTAAGTGAACCGATTAGTCTGGAATGTAAACCATTATGATGGCCAATATAAATGAAAAGTTCGTGAGTGGAGGACGTCTACTCATAAAGATTGTAGAAAGTCGCTAAAGGCAGGACGTTTCCAATTATAGTAGAAAACTTTTGATGGAGGCCCATGATCAATAGTCAATTTCCAAGATATTAATAAAAGCTTTTATACCTACGATGATGACTATCCCGAAACTTCACATCATGTTCTTCCATTCTATTAAGACGTAGCTTTTCTCCTCTGTACCAGAATCAATAAATGCACGAAATAAATAACGAAATTTATGAACACAATAAAAAGAAATGAGATTTTTAAAGTTTAATCTTATAAACCACACCGCATTGAGATAAGTCACCAAGCACCTGCAGAGCTCTAAAAACTAACACCAAACAGTAAGCAGGAGCAAACGCTTCAATAAATTTCAGTTTAACCGTAGCAAAATGCAACCATAAACGCCAGAATAAGCCCGAATGGAGTTATTTTTCTCAATTTCAGTCTAATAACGATGCGGACATGTGTAGGTGCCATCGCGTCGTGCTTTACGGGCTAACTAGAAATATAAGTTGATTTAAAAAAGTTGTGACAGTTTTATTAATGCGCTCGGGTCGGGGGTCGGAGGTTGGCAGAGTTTCAAACTGCTGCTGTAAGTGGGACGTTTGTGTTTGTTTATTGTGCCAAGGAGGCTGAAGAAATTAACACTGAACTAGGTATTGAATACAGATGTGTCAGAAGTGATATTGGTAGGCAGTAGAAAGCATTAATTAATATCGTTAGTCACGATAGGACATACGAATAAATTCAACTAAAGTTAAACAGAAGTTTTGTTTAATTGATTGTATTTGTGATAATATTATGTAACAACCAAATAACAAATATAAGTAATCGAACCTATACACTCGAAATCAGGGCGTCGGCTACTCGATTGGCATTTAAGGCGAAGGTTCGGCAACACTTGCTCAATAAATTGGCAGAATCACTTTAGTCTTTGTGTATGTATTTTTTTTTTCTGTTTATATCTCTATGTGCTATATATATATATATATATATATATATATATATATATATATATATATATATATTTATATACATATATATATATCATATATAAGTTTATGTATATATATTATGTATTAATACGTATCTATTGTATTTATATACTTTTGTATAATATTTATATATATATACATGTATGTATGTATCGTTTATATAAACTTTACTCATCAAAACAGTATATTTATGCGCCTACTTCATTTTCTCTGCACCATTCTAAGGTCGACCGGTAGAGAATGCCTCAGGCATTAAGTCCGCCTTTATACTATGTTGTATATAAAGCATAAATAAATAAATAAATATACACGTATTTGTTATTTGTTTTTTTAAATTGCTTTTTACATTGAAAATGCTAACAAATAATTGTACTTTTAGCTATATTTATAAAAATAAAATAAAAATACTACATTTAAGCCTTTCCTAATAATAATTATACTTTAGAAACTTTGTTTACAATATTTGCTCATTTAATTTCACTTTGATGGAATTGAAAAATTTTACCTAAATCTAAACACATTACGAAATAGAAACAAAACCTAATTTTGACCATTCACTACACTTCTTCTAATTAATACCGTGATCTGAATCAAGCAGTTTAATTGTTCACTTATCGAATTACCGAAGTTGGGCCGCTAATTACCGACCAACATTTTAGAATTCGCAATCCTGGTCGGGGCCTTTGCGTTTCCATTTAAAACGTCCGAAGCCGTATACCTCACCGCAAATGGCGTTTATAGACTGCCTCGAAAACTGATGGTTTATTTAATCCAACAGGGAGTTGAGCGGGAATTTTTAAAGTTTTGCGGTTGCACGACTATATTTTAAAAAGTGATTTGATCGGGAAAATAGTCGTCTGTTTAATGATGGTTGGATTATGTTGTACAGGGAATTAGTGTGTTTTTATTCTGGTATCAAAAAGTGACGATAATGTAAGTGCAAGCAATGGAAATATCAAGTAGTTGCAATGAAAATTACTATAATTGTCCAGACATGCTATCTAAATAGTCAAGACTCTCTGAAAAAGCTGTATTTTGGTCAACATGGGCATCACAAAGTTTTTTGCAAATCTTTTTTTACGTGTCTATTCCTCATTTGCGATGTCGTGACTAAATGTTTTCATTGTGTTTTAACAATATATACGATATTAGGTGCGACCAACAAAGTGAAATTTAAAACGAGCAAAAAGTAATTAACACCCGTAGCCATTAAACATTCTAAACTGCATAGCTACACGGAAGAGTTGAAACCGCCTATAAATATTCAAAAGTCTTTCCCCGCTTTATTTGAATTTCGTCACGAAGCAGCCGCTACATCCAATACATATATAAATCTTCGACAGATGCGTACATTTTTTACGGGGTATAAATCGAAAAGGTCCCGACCATAAAACTTTACTTTGGTAAGCAATACAGAATAATCTAATTTCACCCAATCTAGAACGGGATTCCCAAATGTAGAATGTTAAGAAGGTTCTCTTGTTCCATATAGGAGTTGGTAACTACCCCAAATGCGACATCTTGAATTTTACATGGCACGGTAATTTAAAATACATTGGAGAGGAAAGTGATTATTTTGTTTCTGTTTGTAGGTTAACCTTTTTATTGTAGAAGAAATGTAGCAGATTAGTGATAAACCATTAGCGAGATCAAATAAATGGTAGTATCAACATAAACACCAACAGAAAACAAGAAATCATACGTGCGTTATCTTTAAAAAAACATACAGTCGAATTGAGAACCTCCTTTTTTAAGTCGGCATTTCGAGAAAAGTAGGAATTTGGCTCACTTATTAGCGGAACACAACACTAGTGTCATCGAGATGGTTAATTTATGTAATGTTCTTCTGTTGGGCACAAGCTAATCTTACAATTTGAAGGGATTGGGCTTAAGCAAATGTGTGTGTGTGTTTGTGTGTGTGCATGGCGATCGGACGTACTGTGTGGATCGTAGAATGCTTACCTATCGTTCACCTCAATTTATAATGCTTCTAAATTGTTCACAGTTAAATCTTCCTTTAATTATTTGTCCTAAAATATAATCAGGAGAGAGAGAGGAAATTTCGTACTTCGAGATTGATTGGCATTTATATAGTTTAGTTTAATTGAACTACCAACATTTGGCCCGATTCCTCGCTAGCCGGTATTTGACTGATGGAAATTTTAATCAAATATCGCTTATATCGGATATTGCGTTATTGAAATTTATGATGCATCGAACTCACGCAATTTGTATAATTACATGCATACGTCAGGCAAGTATATTCATACACCGCATTGGAAAACTACATAAAAAGGCCTACGTGAGAATTTTCAGTGCCATGACACAGGGCATAAATAGATACTTTTTTGATAAGTTTATAACTTGTCTCAGTAAGGGTATCAATCCACATACCTTTTTATAGCTCTTTTTATAGCTGACACCTTACCCCCTTTTTGTGTTAAGAGGGAAATGTGTAAAGCTCCTGTTTCGGTCCCTCGGAGGAGACCAAAAGGTGTATGTCAGTGTCACTGGCCTACCAGCACGGCACTCTGTGGATATTGCGGCCGAGACAGTTCCCTAACAAATACCTACGCCAGCATACTGACATGATATCTCGGGGCAAGAAGCACCCTGATTCCTTCCCTGTGATCGCCCAGCACAGAACCAGCGCGCAGACCAATCTCTCTTCTTGGAGGGAAAAGATTCCATACCCACCACGGAAATTGTTAGCCAATGATGTTGATTGAATGAAAAATGATGATTTGTTGGTTGGATGTTATTCACTTTTACATCCTCTATTATCATCTTCAGGAAGTCCAATACTGGAGGACTACAACCAAAAAAATACACATTGACTTGATGAAAGTGGCCCATTCATAATCTTATTACGTCATAACTACCCCAATTGAAACAAAATTTGTAATTTTAATAAAAAAATCGTTTTGAATTACCAATGTAATTAAATATAAATAGGAATCACAAGAAATTAGGCACACAGAGAAATGTGAATAAAACTCGTTTAATTAACCAATACCATACAATTATTAAATTATTGCGGAACAATATCGTAGTAACTTAAAGGGATGCTGCCGTTTTCATATTTGTAATAATTTCTCATTTGTGTTACAACTAGCTTTCGTAACTGTAATATGCATGTCATTAATGGAATATAATGATAGTTTACCTGTAATAAATTTAGAATACTTTGCTTGAATCAACAATATGTATGGGATTTCCCAATTGCAAGGTCTTTGGGTCGATTTCTAATTCCCCCATCAACTAATACAAGTTGTGAGGGAAAAAAGGCATATATCGCTCTGGAACATCCGGTAATCCTCATGATACCAATATGCGCAAGGGGGCTGAAAGTCTATAACGCTAACATACCTCTTTCAGCTTCGCCGAGGGTGCTGCAATGGGAACTTGACAACAGAAAGCGACCAACCTTAGTGAATGTTAATTACGCTTAAAAAATTCTAAATTTTTCGCCCAACTTAAAAGTATAAACTTGTCGTTTTGTCGTATGTACTTGAGTACAGATTGAATTGAATTGAATATTTATATTCAATTGTTAATCCACATCTCATTTTTATGTATGTAATAGGTAATAAAAAACAAGACAATCATAGAATGTAAAGAAATCCTTTTTCATATATTATGTGCCCTTAGAACGCGCCTTAGTTTATAAAATCACCTTGACTTAAGTCACGGTTTGTAATAAAAAAACGAACCATCAAAATTTAAATGAAATATTCTTAGTGCGACAGGACCACCTTTGAACGCAGCCAATGTAAGCAACACTTTACTTTTAATTTATTTAACGACACTCCTAATGAAAATTAAACTGAGTTTGCTCTTACAAAAAACAACAAAGGATAAATCCTAACAGCGATGCTTCCATTTTAATTTTATGGTGGTATAAAAAATAATATTAAGTGTGCTCTTTAGTTAATTATTTCTAAGAGAAACACAAAGAGTAATGTTCTTTATGATAAAGATGAACCTTACATAAAGACTTAATAAACTAGGATTTTAATCGGGATTGGCGTCGAGTTTATTTCACAAATTTGTTAGAAAAATAAAGGTTTGTAATGCTTAGGAGTAAACACGCTGTGACAGAATGAAAATATAGGCAGTTTAACCTTCGGTGTGAACGAGCTGATTCTATCGAAGTGATATTATCGTTTCACTAAAAATCCTTCATGCAATTATGATATTGGTTTGCGTTTAGTATGTGTGACTATCGATGGCTCAAATACCCTTTTCTATGTTCTTCTTCCTTCAAGTACTGTATTTGATGACGATTTTATTCAAGCTAGCTATTACCTTTAAAATGTAACCAACATTCTGCAACACTTCCCAAACATCTTGGATCCAATTTATACTTAAATTTTTCTCTCAATACATTAAAGCTTTTGCCAGCAACTACTCCACATCTAAGATCGTCAATACTCCATCTCAAAATACCCTAATTGCGGCTTCCACTTCGATATATTAGCACAAATCTAAGCCACTCAAACCATAAATCACGTTTACCGAGGCGGAGAGCACAAAAGCACTTTTCTTTTGAGAAACTGCGCGGGGCCGTGGAAGCTCGCATGCGAAATGAGCGTCTTTTGTAACTTGACAACGGTTCCCCTGTCTCGGAAATGGACCCGCGTCCAATCCCAGACTACGTTTTGGGTGTATGTTATGGTATTTTTTAAAGTGTTTTTTTGTATGATAACATCTTTGTAAGCGGTGATGAAGAATGAATGGATGATTCGAACGTTTACTTCTTCAAAAATCCAGGATTATAATCTCATTTTACAAAAATGTTACTTTCGGTACGTGCATCAGACATTTTAAAGCAACCTATCAGGAATAAAGTGTCTGTGTTAAAAAATCCGATGGTAATCTGAAGCTGTTTCATTATGCCACGAAAAAGGCCACTATGCACTTCATGGTAAGTGCAATAATGACCAGGTGGATTTTATCTACCAGCGTGACACGATAAGTTTCTTTCGAGGGTAGACTCATTTAAGCCGGCCCGCTTAATTTTTTGGTCAAAGAATTTTATTTACGGCTACCAGTGAAGGTACATTATATTGAATAATGGTATAACTTCAACAGTTCCCTAAACTTGAATCGAACTAGACCTATTATCAGCATTTTCTATGAAGCCACGACAAAAACATCAAGCCGAAAATGGCACGGCACTTCCCCCGCCCATTATTTATATTGGCAAAAATGTCCACGCGTAAAGGTGGGGCAAACAAACTGGCCTTATATCTATAAGTTACCTGCACACGGCCCACGGAAATTATGTAAACACTCTCATGAATGATAAAAAAGTGTCCACTCGGAAGGGTCTTGAAAGGTTACTAGGGAGGAGCCTGTGTCGATAAAGATTTCTTGACTAATTCTTTGTCATAGAATACAAAAATATGTGTATGCAATAATTTTAAATGCAAAATGAAAAGTTATAATTTGGTATTCATGAATAAAATGAGTAGTGAAAATAAAAAAAAAATAAGTATCGAACATGAAGAGGTATCATATTTGGTTAAAATAATAGAGAGAAAAATCTTTTCACAATGATATTGACTTCTACAACCTGCTCTTGACTTAGCAGCCGATTGAAACACTCAGAAGTTCGTCAAGTTTCCATAGTATCAACTTTCAATTTTATTATGAAAATTTTGCATTCAATTCTAGTCACAAATTGACTTGATTCCTGAACCACATAAATTCACACGTTCATTGCAAGAGGATAACGAAATGCAGTTAATAAATCAATCAATTGTACATTATTTGATTGAGTTCATTATCGCGATAGCATGATTATTAATTAATAATACATTAGCACGGACGAATATTAATTAATAAATATATGCTCGAACGAATTGCGTTCTGCCCCTACTAATTATAACTTCGACAAAAAAATATTTATTGGAGAGCATCGTGGTTCATTTCAGCATGTGGTGGTCTTTTCGTGTTTAATGAAAAGCTTTAGCTTAGATGCAAACTTTGTGTCTCAGAAGTGACATTAAACGTTGGTGTTTTAATGATAGGTATAGTTGTATGCCTAAGTCACAAATATCAGATGCGGTTTTAAAATACATAAGCTTACCTTGATGCTAAACTAAATACTTGAATCTTTTACTGTTCATATTATCTTGTATTTTGTTTGTTGCGCTTATTTAGTAATTAAACTGTGTATACTGTTTATAGGCCAAGGCACAATGACTTGAAGAAATCGGCTATGCACTGTAAGGAATGAACAAACAATATTTTTTACGAAAATTCTTATTACAAGGATATCTAGCGGCACTACATTGCGTTGACTACATTAACATTCAATGAAATATCCGTACCTAGAACAATTCGTTTCCACCGGGTACAATTATTTGAACATCCACAGTACAGGAAAGCTTTAATGTATTCAGTTATTGCAGTCGGTTACACATTTTAGTTATCAATTACATTTTGTTGGAGCATTTACATTGACTCGTGCGGTCGGAACAATTTGCACTAGTAAAATACTGTGATATTTCAACTTATACTCCAGGGTAATGTTCTAAATTTAGTGACACGAGTTAACCCGTTCCACGAATTTATTATTAATTAGTAACGTATTTAGGTGTTGCACGAATACAGCTCATATTTACATTTTGTATGTTCTATTTGCATTTACGCTAAATACGCGTTATTGTTGTTGGATTTTAGCTGGTGTTAGTAAGGGTGCTGGTCATTTATCTAGTTATTTATTGTTCAAGAGTCCTTTTTGCATGACAGTGATTATAATATTGAATAATAATAAATGGTGGTAGGTCTCTCATATGTGAGAGGATCGCTGGGTAGGTACCGAAATGTCTATTTCTCTCCCCAAACTGCAGTATAAATGCACTGTTGTGTTCCGGTTTGAAGGACATTGTAGCCAGAGTAACAACTGGATGTAACATCTTATGTAGATGTTAAGTCTTATTATGTCCTGAACCTACACGAATGCATGTAAAAATAGATGAAAGTATTTGAACCGAGTAATATGTGACGCTCAACCAAAGCAAAGATCTATAGACTGCGTCCCTATTTATATGCGATACACCAAGATAGTCATAAAATATTTATCTTACTAAAAAGTAATATCATAGCTTCTTCTCAATTTGCCACCGACATCAACTCTCAGATGTTTGTAAGACATCGATGTATTCGGTCCATCTCTAAAGTGTCGACGTGGCGAGACAGAATGGATGTAATATCCCACGCCACGCCGGACGGCGCGGGGACGCGGACGCGAATTGATCATACGTATGTTTCCAGCTTATTCCACCTGTATGATCAGTGGTCTATGACGGATTTGCCAGATCACTTTCATTCCCCTTAATATTCGGAAACAGCTACCGGTGACCCCGGTTGGAGGAAATCAAAATGGGAACATTACTGAAAATAAGGAAGGATTCGTATGGTGACTTATCAAAGAACTACTCATAACTGGCAGGATATCATAAAAGGTAACATTTGAAAATGAGTAATTTTTGTACGAACGTCTACTCGTATAGCAAAGTTTATTCACTGCTTGATGTTTTTCCTCACCTTCTATTAGGTATAGGAAGTCAACTGCAGAACTCACGTGGTTATTTTTGTTTATTAAGAAGGGCATCGGACAATAATGACTTAGAAATACGAATTTGGTTCTTACAGGAGTAGACCTTACAAATGTAAGATTAAACAGCAAGTAGGATCTTTCGTAGTTAGATCTTTGTAGGTACATCTAAAACTATTTGTAATCGCAAATACGCAACATAAGAAATTCTATTCAAAAGCGACAGCCATGTAGATAAATATTTAACAATTTCATTAGCATCAAAGCCTGGTAGAAATCCACGTTAGTATCTACATGAAAAGGGAGAAACTAATATCTTCTAGTAGCACGTGTCTCGTAAGTTCGCGACAACAATATACGATGCAAGGAAGTCATAAAATTGGCGTCGCAAGTGCAACACTCAATGTAACCGACTGTTTTACTATATGCCGGTGGGAAAGTAAGGCTGCGTCTATAAGGCATAGAAGTTTCGCAGAGACAGAAAATATTTTGGCACGGGAAATTGTAATGTCTAGTGGTTAAATGCAGTATAAATAATTCTAGATAAGAAAAATATAAACCGATAAGAGTCTACCTTTGGATTGATATAATAATACTGGTGGTTACCAGATGGATTACATATAATTGATTAATACTCACATAGGCTGGACTGGACTTCACATTAAGAACCCAAGGCAAAAGAAAGTGCGAGAGACTTTTTAGTCTCACAAAATTGAAACACACATTTGTTAATCACACAAACGTTCAATTGCCGACTTATCTTTTGATAAGTCATTATTTACACCACGAAAGCTGAATGAATTGAGGATGTTCATTTTGCACTGGAATAAAATAATATCGATATCACAAATCTGTGTGATACTAATATCATTCCGTTTGAGATAATTCAACGTCCATCCGAAAAGGTAAAATAAGAAGATTACACAAATTACTTAACTGTATAAGGATAAGTATTGTTTCTTACTGGAATTTCTTGACTTTTATTTTGAGACGAACAAACCTAAAAATAAATGTTTTGATATGGTTATTGTTTTATTAATATTCAGGCAACAGAATATTTAATCTTATTTTGGATATGTTTACAAACTCTATCAATTAAGAAAGAGAGAGAAACAGGGCTTAAAAATAGATTCAATGTCTGCAATTCGTACTAAGTTTAAATAACTTCAGACTAAAAAAATAATTGTTTAACCACTGATAATTATATTAAATTGTCATTTATTTAACCTTTGTCGAATATTTTTTGTTTAAAAATAATGGCTTCCGCATCCCTTAGCTTTCATAAAATATGTTTCAAACACAATGATCAATAAACCGAAATTCAGCTTGCCTTCGAAACCCAACAAACCCTTCGAAACAAAGGGCACAATATTCTAAATCTCCTTACCGACAGACCACTGCGTAAGGGCATTGATGCTCTGGGCCATTCTCCTAAGCCGGGGCCTGATTTATACGGCCCAGCTTCATATTGTGACGAGACCCTCGCGAACTTACAAATGCAAGAATCATTTCGAAGGTACAAATTTGGGTTGGAAATATTCTTATTTTTATGTCAATGAGTGTAATAATTTATTATGAGAGTGTAGTATAATATATGTTTTACTCCAATAATTTTAGTTGAAGAGGTACAAGTAGATAGTATATGTTTCTACGCAAGTTTTAAAAATTACAATCAAAATATGATTACATTTGATAATATATCTCTTTTCGTCATCATCATAATAATTCCCAGGAAGTCCGCTTGAAACATTACTCTTTCCCAAGGAATTTAACAACGATTTCTTAAAATCGGCATACCTCCAGCTACATAATCAATAATTCATATATCTACACTAGCGGCCCGTCCCAGCTTCGCCTGGGTACATATATCTTTTGATTCCATTCCACATCAGATAGATGTTATTTTTCGTACAAACTCTTGTATACATAAACCTTTTGAAACCTAAACTCGACGTAGCTATTCTACTGTCCCTTTTTCTTCAAAAAATGACCTGTCCGCCTCAATACCCGTCCCGTCCCGTCCCGTCCCATCTGGCAAGTCACTGATCCGTCCCGTTCTTTCTCTTCATTATCCATTCGGTCTCATCCCGTGCCTTTACATTTCGTCCTATCCCATCAAATGAAATCTGTCAACTATCCCAGTCCTATACCGTCCCTCTTACTCTATTCTATCCCATCTCTCTAATAATAGTGTGCCTTACGATTTTTTGACATTAAAAACTTTTAAACCCTTTTTTCAACCCCTTTGGAGACAATATAGCCTATGACACTCAGGGATGTTATACCTTTCTAACTGTGAAAGAATTTTTAAAATCGATTTAGTAGTTCCGGAGATTATGATAATGTGTGATTTTAAATGATACTCGCAGGTGAAGAATAGGACATTGTACAAAATTGTGATAAAATGACTTTCGATCTTAAAAAGAAGTTAAGTTTAAACAAAATAAATTTCTGTACTCACGCATAAATATTTGACAACCAATTTAAATGTCAATCCTTTTTCATTAGTGACATTATTCTACATATTTAAAATCAAAAATACGCCATTATCCGAATTTTGTGGATATATGTTGTCGATTCGAAACATTTATTTAAATACGTTCTTTAATTTGAGGGAAGAGTTTACTGTATCGACAGGATGAACATTAAATGTTTGACAGTTACAAAACCTATGAACATTTTGTATGGGAAAAACATTTCATTTTTATTTATTGGCGCGTTCCACGGGAACGGGATAAAAAGCATTCTATGTCCGTCTCCTGGTTCTAAGCTATCTCTTCACCAATTTTCAGCCATATCGGTAAAGCCGTTCTTGAGTTATAAATAGTGTAACTAACACGACTTTCTTTTATATGTATATAGCGGCCCGTCCCAGCTTCGCCTGGGTGCAGATATCTTTTGATTCCACTCCAGATCTGATAGATGTTATTTTTTATACACACTCTTGTAAACCTAAACCTCTTGAAACCTAAACTCGACCTAGCCATCCCACTGTCACTTTTTTTTCTAACTATGACCTATCCTCGTCAATCCCGTCATGTCCCGTGTGTCAAGTCACTTCCCGATCCGTCCCGTTCTTTCTGTTCATTATCCATCCTGTCTCATCCCGTGCCTTTACTTTTCATTATATCCCATCAAATGAAATCTGTCAACTATCCAATCCTATCCCATCCCTCTCACTCTATTCTATCCCATGTAGTTTTATCCCCTCTATACCCAAATAGTGTGCCTTACGATTTTTTGACATTAAAAACTTCAGCGATTGCGGATAAGGAAAATCGGATCAGTAATACGGACGCTTCAGCGATTTCGATTTCCATACAACATGTCATTCCTTATTTCACCTCCATATTGTTCTTTTCCAAAATTATTGGTCGCAATTATTGTTCGTTTGTAATCAAGAGCTGAAATATATTTTTTCATAGAACAAACTTAAGGTTTTGGTTTTGGTTTAAAAATATAAAATGCTATTAAAACATAGGGGTTGATCGTAGAGGGTTGAAAATTTAGGGCTGTATGTATGTTTTAATGCTGCATCATAAAAAAATAACCACAAAAAAAAATTGTCTAAAAAATAAAAAATAAAATTTTGGGGTGGACTACCCCTAACATTTAGGGGGATGAAAAATAGATGTTGGCCGATTCTCATAGATACCGGATAAGCACAAAAAATTTCATAAAAATCGGTCGAGCCGTTTCGGAGGAGTTCGATTACGCACCCCGTGACAGAAGAATTTTATATATTAGATTATAAGTATTTCACGCCCTGCTTGTTATATATTTCATTTTATGAAAATATTGGGAGACTGTAACGCCCTCACATCCGCCACTGCAACTCCTGTAAGCCAAGATCAACAGTGGCACGCATTTTAATGACACTGAGCATTGAAGCTCAGCGAGTCTCCGGGAATGTCTAACTTGTCTTTAACCCGCAACGAAATCAATCAAAAAGTTAAATTAATAGGAGGCGTTGGAAATAAATTATTGTCCACTTCCCTCCCTAATAAAGCGCGTGACAAAACAATGAACTAAAGAGATAAATAACCTCGCATAAAGACATTTACAGCCAGAGAAGCCAGCTGTAAAGTACCACGGATTAGTCATTATTACATTTAAATGGGACCTATTATGTAAGCTGTTATACTTGATTCCAATAATAGGTATGGCAAAATCGCCGGAAAACACGGAAATTCTTCCTAGTCTCCACAAGGTCCGTTTATCAAAATATTAGCCAAAAGTTCATCCCACATGAACACGTCTCAACATCAGCGTGCAGAGTGCAAGCAGCGATGAATCCCTAGCTCAAACCACTAGCTCCGGCGACAATTTGCCCTAATTACTAGCTAAGGTAACTTTCCTACTGACGCCGTTAACAGTCACTTTATTACTGCACGATCAAATTGCACCCTGTTATTTGGGATACATTTTAAACACCTTCCTCTATTTTATAAGGCTTTTTAGGTTACCTGTTAGCGCTTTCGACAAGTAAAATTGGCTTATAATTAAACTACTAAGTTTTAGATTGAGTTCTGGATTTATGAGCTGGTAAATCGAATTTCCAACTTTGATATACTCGTAAAGTGTAACCAAGCTATTAGTTAATGTGGGCTTAGTAGGTTTATCACGTCATTTGATGGCATACAAGCATCTACAATACGGCAAGAGTCTAACAACAAAGTGAAAGACGGGATAAAAACAAAAGATATGAGCGATGTAAGTTTGGAAGAATTGGGAGTATCAAGCCCCCTACAATCGGACTGCACGGAATGCAAATGTATTAAAGTAGCGTCTTTAATTACTTAAAATCATAAATTCCCCTTCCTGCAAGAGGAAAGCTGTTAAACCTCTCTTCCAGTCTAGATGGTAAACTTATCCCCACATTAGACACTTAATTGATTTCACTCAAACGCTACACAAGTAAACCAAGTGAAAAATTTAATTCAAGAAAAGCATTTCGTTCCAGTGCAGCAAGCGGCCCTCTTGGACTTCACGATAAAATGAAATTGATGAATTTTAACCTGGCCAATTGTTCTCTTGATTGATAAGCATTCCCGAGGGGACGTGGCCAACTTGATTTATGCCTTTGACAAAGTGTTCTAACAAAGTTCGCTTCACGACACTTCTAAATTAGTTATTATAACCTTTATTACTTAGAGACGAAAGCTGGGAAGGTAAGAAATTATGTTTGAAGTATTTTTTATCGCATGGTTTACCTTTGCATGTTTTATTTATAACTTCGGTATTAACATTGTTAGTGATTTTGACTCCACGTTAATGTTGGAATAAAATTGATAATAAAAATCTTGCGGATGGTTTCGTATCTACTTTATTGTGTGGGAGGTGTAAAAGTATCTATTAGTAAACGATACAGTGTGTCGTGTTTCCGCGTCAACTAATTAACATTAGGTCAAGAGAAATATTATATTTGTTGATGACGATTTTGTAAAATGAAATTAATACCTTTATAATACCTATCACTTTCTTGGTCAAAACCATTCAAATATACAAGCTGTTGAAAATGCCAATAAATGTGCAGAAAAACATACACACACTCAAAATTATACTCTCGGGCAGCAGTTTAAAATTAATTCATCATATTAACTAACACGGTGCAGTACAGAAACCGACCGTTTGCAAGGTAACCTGCTTATGGAAAACATAGAGTATTTTATCTTAAATTTTAAATATGAACCTACTTTGTTTCGGCCTCTTAGATGTTTTACCTATGGACCTTTAAGAAATAGGCCTTTATTTTCATTAAAGACAATCATGGGCGACGATGACTACTTACCGTCATCAGCCCCGTTGCTTGTTTTCCTTCCATACAAAAATCATATGCTGCATGTCACCAACGCTTTGAATCCTAGAGGGAGCTACGTGCGTAGCATTGAAGCACATATTGGTAGTGGTAAGATATTTGTGTCAGACGGAATCGCATCCACCGTACGCAATAATAAATAAATACACCCAACAGTCACATACATAGTCCTGACCCCACATTAAGATCGAATCTTGTGTCGTGAGTATCAAAAACTACTAAAGGCTTTTCGGTCGCACAAACACACAGACCTGAACAAATATCAAACAAAATAACAAATAATTTAATTTAAATAAACAATTATTAATTGATTATAAATAATGGCAAATCTGTTATAGTGACCCATGCAAGTGTGTTAACTTTGAGGTCACACTGTGTATATTTGGTTTCGAGGATGCTGGAATAATTGTGTAGGTACTTTATTTATGATCTACTGCAATTACTACCAGGTGTATCTTATTCATTTTGCAGTGCCAAAGAAAAAAAAATAAACAAAGCCAAGAATGAAAGTAAATGGCATATTTTCCCCATAGAGAAAATTCTTTGTTCGTCAAAAAAGTGAACCAATCTTAAATACAATATTGCAGTTTAAATACAGCACAAAAGTAAGTGATTTAAAGTTTCCTTCAAACATTTTGTTTACCGTCGCTGTATTTATATTAATATTTATTATCATAAACAATAAATTAAAAAAATAATTAAGACTGCCTCGGTGGCGTAGTTGTATTACGGTACGGTTACAAAGCTGAGGTCTCGGGTTCGAGTCCCGGGTCGGGCAAAGTGATATTGGATTTTTCTATTCATTATCAGTCCGGAGTCAGGAATTTGTGCCCGATATGGCGATAGGCTCGCCCCCTATCACATCGTGGGACGAAACATGCAAGGCGAAATGTGGGTGTCCTGGTGGCGCCTCTGCCTACCCCATCTGGGATAAAGGCGTGAGTTTATGTATGTATGTATGTATGTATGTACTATAAATTAACATTGGGATGTAAGTACATTTTTTAATGAAATATCACAGTATTTATTTTTATTCTTTATTGTACACAATAAATATAACAATATACCGGGTATATCAAGACTGCGACCTAAAACGAAGCCAGGTGGTAGCTTTAGTGGTTACAGACACGATGCAAATAAAATATCACCAAAACAGCGATACATATTTTTTTAGAACTTTTTAAAAATCATCTTGTTTGGGTGATAAATACCTAGTTTTTGCGAAAATAATAATTTAAACCCTTACGTACCATTGATTGTTTAAAAATAAAGAGGTCTACATCATTATTTTAGGAAAACTATGTATTTATCACCTAAATACGACGATAAGTAAATAATTACAAAAAAAAGTTCGCGATAATTTTTGCGAAATTTTTACTTGCACTGTGTCTGAAGTCACTAATAATAACACCTGGCTTCGTTTTCGGTCGCAGTCTTGAAATACTCTGTATAGAGATAATAAGACAACAAAGTACAAATGGCGGTCTTTTATGTACTAGCTAAAAGCGGGATTCGATTTTACGGAAAGATTTTCTCAAGAACAATTAATTATAAATGATTTTGTAGTTTTTATTAAGCTTTTATTACGAATTACATCTTTAAGCCCTAAAAGTGTTTAAGCAATTAGCAATAATTAACAAAAAATATTACTTGCTGAAAACTAAGTTGAATACGGATAGAGCTTATTATCGTGAACAAATTATTTAAATGAATCATATAAAATTGTAACCAGAATAACTACTGGACATAATAAGGCTTAATATCTTAAGTCTCAGGATGGCGAGCGCAGTGGAATGCCAAGCATTGCTTTGTAATTCATGGTGTTGTTAGGTTTTGCCACTGTCCATGAGCGGTCGTATCGCTTACCATCAGGCGAATGGCATGCTCGTCTCACCATACAGGCAATTAAAAAAGACTAACATAAAAATGGTATACATGAATTCTTTGATACTTTGTTACATCTATGGTTTTTTCTTCCTGTTCACGCCGGAGTTCATCTACAATACGATTTAAGTATTGTGAATGTTTTGTGATACTGAAAAGCCCTCGCAATGTCATATATAGGCGTAGTGCTTATTTCGAACTTGTCGCGGGAATCATATCCGCTAGTGTGCTGGTCTGGGAGATCGGCGACACCTGCACACTTTTTTGGAATCCTTCGTGGACTTTCAAACTTTCTCTCGTTTAGAATATGATGTTTTAATCTGGGTGAGTACAATATATACATACATAAACTCACGCCTTTTACCCATGTTTCGCCTTATATTTTCCGTCCCACGATGTAGTAGGAGGCTATCACCATTTCGGGAACAAATCCTGCCTCCAGGCTGACAATGAATAGATAAATCACTTTGCCCGACCCTGGATTCGAACCCGAGACCTCTGCTTTGCAACCATACCGTAGTACAACTGCGCCACCGAGACAGTCTCGTGCAATCTGTATATAAAATGTTATATTAACTCAACGTCAGCGTAAGTAATTTTCAAACTGATCCTGTGACTTGAAACTAATACTAATACTATATTTAGATATGAAATGTCTCGTCTATTAATCAAGTAGTGTTTGGCACAGGAACTAAGTACAAGTTGCTCTCAGCAGCTAACGAGCCAACTTAGCGTGAAGCGCAACTGTTAGACGTCACAAATTCAAACGTTAGTTATCCGCTTGTCTTCATCAGAATCGCTGGCCTTCCAGCGGTTAATTCGCTTTAATCCCGCAAAAAATCTAGCACTTTTGTACGCTTTGCTAAATGTACGAATGTCATTTCGCTTTAAGCTTTTTGTTCTGACTAATTAAGGAGTTCTTAGTTCTTTTGTTTTTTTTTTATCTCGAAGACGGTGACTAAAGGTTTGTTGGCATAATAGGGTGGAGAAAGTATTCAAATAAATCAAACATCGCCTTTGTTTAAAATAAAGACAGTGAGGTCAATATTTTTTTATTAAATGTGTTTATATCTAACTAACGCATATTGTGTACCATTATAGAAACTTAATTGTAGAACCTTACAAAGAAACACATTAGCCAACATTGGCAAGATAACATTATAATGGCGCATTTCATTAGGTCCTCATGCCTATTATTCCTAAAGTCTCTGCTACCAACCCTGATATTCTGCACTTTCTCAGGGCAGCCTTTATAATTCTTCAGATTTTGTAGATAGAACAAAACATATTGGATCCGATTTTTCTGAGAAAAATATACTAACACCCATATATTATAATGGTCGAAAAAAAAACGTCCTTTTTGAAGCTGAATAAAAAAAATGATTGGCTATTAGTTCTATGAAACGTAAATACTGCATCGCTGTACCCGTTTTTAAAGAAAATGCTCAGCCCTATTTTTGTGTAATTGGCTTTTTACATCAACTCTACTTAAACCGCTGAAGATTTCATTGTAGGCAATTTTGGACGAAAAATTACGCCAAGTCTGAAAAGTGACCGCGTAGGTCACAACGTTTTGCTGATTTTTGTTGACTACTTTGATAATTTTAAATTAACCATGAAATTAGTATTATATATTACATTTACAGAAGCATTCGCATATCACTTCTTTTATCAGTGTAGTACTTTCGTTCAGCTTAAATAGTATGTATGTGCTTCTAGTTTTTAAATGCACATACTTTCAACCATAACTGATTCGTATCTAAAACAATATTATCTTTAGAACAAATTTTCTAACCATCGAAAACTGTAAAACACTTCATCATTCGCTACTCAACATCGAACATACAAAATCACATCCTATTGAAAATCTCAAAAACTTTCACTAATCACTAAAACATTAGCAGGCTCTTGCTATTCCACGGGCCGCCGATCCATGAATCTCCGAATATATCTGAAAGTACTCGGTCTACGTGTCGGCCATGCTAATTGCCGCTAGCGAGCTCCATACGTGTTATAAAACGTAATATTATCAGGTTACCAGATTTCGCATCAAGACCTTTTGAATGGGTAGTGTGAAATTATATCGCTCTGTGCGCGTGTAATTTGTTAGGTGATATATTATTTGGGAACGTTGTGAATAACGATGTTTTGGTGTGCTTCCTATTTTTAATGGTTAGGGCTTGTAATATTTCTGTACTGTGCTTTATTGGATCTACATCTAGTATTATCGTCGTGAACTTTTTCTTGAACTTTTATAAAAATATCATCGTGCTTAAGTGCCAGCAGATTAGTCCATTGCTGTCGAATGCTACTTCAAACATTTCTATAGCTTTCTACAACATTTTAGAAGCGCATAACAACATTATTTCACAAAAGAAACATTGATTGCAAAATATTTTGATAAAAAAGAAGTAATAAAAATAGTCTTCATTTTAATCAAACATCGTCATTATGTGAATTGTAGTTATTTCATTGAGGTCTTCATTTTAAGACATTTATAAACATAAAATTGCAGTTTCTGGGGCTCGTAACAAAAGTCTGAAATCATCGAATGCGACGCCGCGTCAGTTCTCACCTGCTAGCTAGCGATGGATTGCGGCTACAGCCTAAACGCTTGTTAATTGATTCACTCTTGGAACATCTCCAGTTGCTGGTAGTTACGAAAATGCACTGTTTGCACAGTAAATACCATTCACGTTGATTTAATGACAATAGACAGACTGTGAAATTTAAGGAATTTAATATCAAACCTTTCTTCCCTGCTTCAATACCAAAAATGGAGACTGTCCCGCCCTCACATCCGCCACTGCAACTCCTGTAAGCCAGGATCAACAGTGGAACGCATTTTAATGACACTGAGCATTGAAGCTCAGCGAGTCTCCGGGAATGTCTAACTTGTCTTTAAACCGCAACGAAATCAATCAAAAAGTTAAATTAATAGGAGCAGTTGGAAATAAATTATTGTCCACTTCCCTCCCTAATAAAGCGCGTGACAAAACAATGAACTAAAGTGGTAAATAACCTCGCATAAAGACATTTACAGCCAGAGAAGCCAGCTGTAAAGCCTCTAGCTGCTTCAATACCAGTTATGAATCTAGTAAACTAATATACTAGTTTTACAAATGTATGAGATATAAAAATACATACATGTACATAATCGTTACGCCTGTAACCCATAGGGGTAGGCAGAGACTGGATCGCCACTTTGCTCGATCCTGACATATCACTTTCGCTTCATACATTTTCATCAATATCATCATGCTTTCTCGTCGGTTCAGGATACTTCAACCTATAAAAAAATTAAAATATAAAAATATTATTTACTATAGAAACTACCCACTAATACAGACAGGGTATGTTATGTCGTAGTGAATTTTTTTCTTGAATTAATTACATGTTTTTTGTGCACAAAATTGTGATAGCCTATCGTCAAATAGTATGATGAAACATTACTGCTAATAATAACCCGTCAATAGTCAAGTTTGCAGTAAAAGCAAAGCTACCACTGACATATTATATAATATAATATTTACACACAGCTTCCAAGTGGAATGTACTCAAGTTGATCTGCGTGTTTGCATATAAACCCCCGCCCAATTTATTTGTATTATCCAACTAGATTGTTAAGATCTACATCTTAAGCCACATAATGCGGGGTCAGTGTCTTACACAAAATATATCCATCGCTTTCAAAGAAATAGAGATGAGAATATTCGTGCATGTCATTAAAATTTAAATGTAATTTAACGCTAAGTTAACGATGTTGAAATGTAATTACCATAAAAGAAGATAATTTTAGTAAAAGTTAAATTAATTCTGACGTTAAGGTCCATGAAGTTTGATAAATGCCCCACTTCGTTATATATAATTACTTTATAAAATAGAGATTTATTATAAATTTGCGTATATAAATTTGCATTTTAAGCTTCTAATTAAAAAAATACGCGTTATATTAACCTTTATATTAGCGTGGCAAATTCATTATATTGTACCTGATAAGTGCACTGCAATCCAAGGACCATATTCGCTGATAGATACCTACCAGGATCCATATATCTATGCATCTACGAAAAGTCCATCTGGCGTCGGTCAGCACAATATTGTCAGCTTGCTCCAAGCTGGATATATTATACATATGCTGAAACGGAACTGTTACACACTCACAAGTCTTCCTATGGCTGATTGTCTACTATACTATATCATATAATATTTCGTATAGTGGTCATTATCTAAGCCTACGAATATCATATGTATACATAAACTCACGCCTTTTTCCCAGAAGGGGTAGGCAGAGGTGCATCCAGAACACCCACGTTCCGCCTTGTATTTTCATCCTTATAATGAATAGAAAAATCGTATATCACTTTGTTCGACCGGGGACGCGAACCCGAGACCTCGGTTTAGCAATCATACCGTAGTACTTATTATTTAGTTATTCCCCCGCTTTCAATCTAGATCTTCACTAAGTAAGCCCAAAATTAAATAATGATTTCCCCGACGCCAATCTTACATAATAAAGAGATTAAAAAAATACCACATTCGAAATTTTATACATAATTATTTACAGCACATTATTTATTTCGCCAAGACAATGACGTAATAGTTAATATATCGTTTACAAACTAGGCAACGTGTAAATAATATCGCGTGCTCCCCTATTCTGGAAATTACTAAACGTTTAATACCGAAATTGCGTTGATTAAGGAGGACTCAATAAAGTTGAAACTGTACAAAATAGGTTTGAACCTTAGTCCACCACGATACTCATTAATCTCGAAAAGGATTTATAGATTTTACTATAAGTAATACATTTTAGAATGATTAAGGTGACTGCTAATATTAACCAATGAGTGCAATTTATGCCAAGAGTAATATTTTTCACAGACCTGGTTTTTTTTATTATTTGCTTCATAAACTGGTTACAAATGAGAAAATATATACAACAACTGTTCAACAATAAAAACATACGGACAATTTATAACCTATTACAGTGAAGGCAGCATACACTAAAAAGAAGCTTACCAGGTCTTAACAAGCATCAAATAACATAATATCCAATACTGTCTATAAAAATCCGTCTTTACACTTTACGAACTGACCAAATCCTTCTACAGAAGTGACAAAAGTATTCGAAATGAGAATGATTTTTAGGCCACGTTCATCTCAGAACAGAACACTGACATACCTCATTCTTTCCCATTCCTTGCATCTAAACTCAAATTCTTCACAAAATGAAAAGCACAGCCCGTCTTAAACTACAAAAGACATATCCCCATTTGAGTTTATCAAAATACACGCATATTTTTTTATTCCGACCCATTATTCATTCTTAGACATGCAGTCGTATTTTAAAGAGGTTTTTTTGTGTCAGAATAATAGCTTCCTTGTGCACTTGGCGCTTGAAACGAGCCATTCCCAACCGAATTTACATCGCACTGAGGTTTTAATATATTTGTAGTATGCTCCGCTTATTATTTTGTGGAGCGGACGCGAGTCTGTTCCTGAATCCGTTGGAGTGGTTGATGCTACTACTATCTGTATCTTGTTTGACGATCTCAGCCTTCAGCGTTAAGTTGTATTTGTCAAGTTGCTTGGTTGAAATATTTAAGAGGTTTCGAAAGCCGACGAATTTACTGAGCTGGCCAAAAACAAATCTCAGTAAATTTTAACGATACATTCGTTCAATAATCTGAACTATGCTGATAAGATGGATTCCATTTCCAACATTCTTAATAAATTTGAGCATATGATATCACCCGTTCTTTGAATTTATATTTATCACCTACAACTCCTTTTCAGCCTAGCAGTGTGCATATTCACATTTGTGCAAGTTTCCGCGACCTCATACATCTCACCCAAGCCTTGAACTAAACGATCTAAAGACTAACAAAGAATATAAAAAATATCTAACTTAAATACAGGCTGTTCTTCAATAAAACCCACCTCATTACTCGTCACGTAACTGAATATATACAAAACAAGAGCACGTAGACTCCATCAGTCCTGTTCCCGTTTCTCGTCTCGCGTCGGTCTTGCGTCGCGTCGGACATTTAATTTTCATGCGCTCGCTGCGAGTACAATGTCTCGCAAGCATTCAGCTCTCTACGCGTGAAAAGCTTGAAACAACAACTGTGTAAAACCTGCTTCTTTTCGGTTTACATAGGAGATTTCTTATGGAGTATGGCCGATTGGATGTGCTGGCTGGATTTTGTGAAGCGCAGATTTGTGTTGTTCACTTAATCTCATGTTAAAGCTGCTCGATGTTTTTTTGTTCTGTCGATGTAATTGCATCTACCTTTGTAATACATGATAAATCAGAAAATAGACGTCTTGGTGCAGGGCACGCATCTCATAAACGGCTGAGAAGGCTTAGACTGCAGTTTACTATGCTCACATCTTATTTTCACAGACGAGCATGCCATTCGCCTGATGGTAAGCGATACGGCCGCTCATAGACAGTAGCAAAACCAAACATCATAAATTATAAAGGAATGCTTGGCATTCCACTGCGCTCTTCATCCTGAGACCTAAGATGTTAACTCTCATTATGTCCATTACCTACTCTGGCTACAATGTCCTTCAAACCGGAACACAACAGTGCATTTACACTGCTGTTTGTCGGGAGAAATAGACATTGCGATGGCACCTACCCAAGCGGCCTCTCACATATTTTGAGAGACAAGTAAACTTGGATCCTACGCAGTTTTTATTTATGGCAGTAAATTAAATACCAATCTAGGATGATATTGTGTGTTATAGTATTACGCTTGAGCAAATCTTTGCCTGATTAAAATAATCTTTGGTAATTGCGCAATTATTTATTACGAGAACAATGCAACGCCCCGATAAGTACCTATGCCTCACGGTGGAGATTTAAAGATGTATTATAGAATGCGATATAAAATAATGTCATTTCTGAATTGTCCTCTGCAAATATTTGACGCTAATACATAATATTAATAATTTACCACCCTTCACTTCAGTATTACAGGCTTGGAACTTTTGAAATGCGCGTTATTCCCGCAAAATTTGTCAAAGACTGGCTCTTAAACTGTACCCAAAGCTGGCATTATATGTACTGCCGGCCAAAATGATGATGCGATTACATTAAATATTGATGTAACATCTCTTATTTCCAAAATTTAATTTATTTTATATATTGCTTTGTATACCTCTGTCACCATTTATGTACGCATATATTGCTTATTCGGTGTACTTATTGAATTTAATTTATTGCTGGCTTGATCCGACATACATAGGTCTATAATATACATTAAAATAACAAGCGAAAATACAGTTGGGATACCAAACATTTTTCAACCAGTAATACTATACGAACTGTTTCCTTCATTTTCACCTCAGTACAATACCAATCCAAGCTTCGTTGATCAACAAAGTCTAGAGAACAAGCCAAGTAAATCGACTTATTTATGAACCTTCTCTCTTATTTATGTTCCTTAGACTTTGTTAAGCAGTATATTTCCAAAGTGGTAGTGTAGCTACTATAAGGATGAAGAATTGGTCGGAGCTATAACTCTTTCTTCCTCCCTTTCAAATCCCTTCTAATTTGGAGGTGGGTAAAGCACGTACGGTCTTATTATTCTAGATGTTAAAGGCGATTTAACTGAACTATTTTCTTGTTTGCCGAACTTGAGAAAATAAAAACGGCATCCGTTATTTCTGGTCGGCAGTGTACACCCCCGAACCATCCGGTACTCAGAGCTGTCAAGTGCAGCCTGTAAGCTTATTTTGGAAAGTGCAATTTCTTTGAGGCGCTTTAGCGTTATTCGGAACGTAAATTCCAAGAATGTCGGCTCTCAATGACTGGATTGTATTTGAAATTGAGTAAAATTTATTGGACGGCTAGTGAACACTTCAAAAGATCCGATGAAACCTTTAAAATATATAAGACTTTATGGTGGAGAACGGATCCTGTTTCTGAGAAGTTTAAATCTTATTATAACAGTTACATAATGGTATTTTCAGAATGATACGGCTTGTAAACCAATAAAAAGATTTCTGCAAAAGCTCTTTGCTGTTCGTGCGCGGCAGTGATCAGTTGCTATCATGTAACCTGCTTGCTTGTGGGACATATCTGCCATAAAAATAACATACGAATTATAGTATTATACTGGTTTTATCATGATGTATTCCTATACAATTAAAGTGAGCGATATTCATTCATAAAAATACCCAAAAATTTGAACAGTCAAATAAGCGTACCTTTATTTTCCTTCCAAAATAGAATAGTGAGATATTATGCCACAAATTATCTAAAATGAGAAGCAATATTTCCGGCATTTTAGTGTAGCAAATACAAAACACGAAATCACCAATAAAATATACACATCAAACAAAAGCCCACCACAAAACCAAATTCATGCCACAAAATCCAGTTTAGTCGAAATGGTCGATCTCTTAATATATCGTTGGACAAATCGCAAATGAAATAGCACTCAGTTAAATAACCGATTTCCTGCGACAAAACTAGCGATCAACCGAATTAACATTATTTGTTTACTGGCCGCCGCCGTTGAAAGCGTGTTGCGTGCGAATTAAAATTTGAGCAATGTCGCGTTATTTACCGTTTTCTATATCATAATAGTAAAAGATCTGCAGAAGTTTATTATGTCAGAGGAAATCCTCTCGTAGTGATCTATGAAATTTAGTGGCTTCTTTGATCCAGCTTGTGCATATCCAATTTCGCCTGGCCGGCGTCTATCATGTCTTGTCAGTGGGTAATCTGTCTGCACTTCACTTGTTATTATATTATTTAAATAAATAAATAAATACACCCAACAGTCACATACATAGTCCTGACCCCACACTAAGATCGAGTCTTGTGTCGTGGGTATCAGGAACTACGAGAGACTTCGATCTCACAAACACCCACACCCGAAACAAATACCTGTGGTTCACACAAATATTTGTCTCGGAGCGGGGATCGAATCCGGACTTTGGTTTCACAGCCGGCGTCTAACCAACTCCGCCACGTAGGCCATAATGTATTTATTGTCATTTATTTACACTTTATACAAATGTTATATAGGTATACTTAATGCCTGAGGCATTTTGTACCAGTCGAACCTAGGGCGACGCAGAGATGATACGAGATAGTTGCGTAAACAACAAAACAAAGATCATGCTATATTTATATTATACTTTTTAGTGCCTTTATCGTGCCAGTAAAAAACATTGCTTCTTCTCCGAACCTCTCTACCTTATAATATCGCCCTGCCCCGATTTACAGTCATCGATAATTAATTTATTTAAGTTAGAGCCAAAGGATTATTATAAGAAATATTTATTAGTGCCTTTATCGTGCCAGTAAAAAACATTGCTTCTTCTCCGAACCTCCCTACCTTATAATATCCCCATGTCAAAATTTACAGTCATCGATAATTAATTTATTTAAGTTATAGCCAAAAGATTATTATAAGAAATATTTATGTTTGGTGGTAACATCAGCCCTCTATGCCGCACCAGTGTATTAAAGACTATAGGAAAGTCCCATTTATTGAAGCTTTTCAAAGTCATAAAATTTTCCTTTTAATAGTATTAAGCTGTAGTAAATGCTTTATTGGAGTAAGCGGTAGTCCACTTACAACTCGTATAGGGCTAGAAATTTTATGACGTGAAGTTATAAAAGGTAACTTTAAAGTCATATAATTCTTGGTATTTTTAATGGCAAATGTATTCTTTGCAGTTACAGTTCCATCTGCGTTAATATTTATTATCAAATCCCAAATTTATCTGTTTGAAAATGTCCGTTAAACAAGCGGCTAAACTATATCAGCCTATATACGTCCCACTGCAGGGCACAGGCCTACTCTACAATCGAGAGAATCGATTGAGAGTGGTTAGGCCATATAGTCCACCACGCTGGCCTAGTGCGGGTTGACGGAGTTACATACCGTAGAATTTTTTTAAAATCGCTACGGTATGCAGGTTTCCTCACGATGTTTTCCTTCACCGTTAAAGTGCGTGGTGATTGACTATCAATACACACATAACTCCGGAAAGTCAGAGGTGTGCCCTGGGATTTGAACCCGCGACCACCGTGAACATGTAGGCAGCCGGGTCTGGTCCGTTACCAACAGGCCACCACGCACTTGATTAATTAATAAAAATATTTGATAAATTAATAAATATACTCAATAGTTAGATATATTGCCATAATCCACATCAAGGTATCAAAAACTACAAGAGACTTTTTGGTTTCCCAATATCCAGACCAGAAACAAATACCTGTGCACACAAACATTATTTTCATTGCGGGGATTGAACTCGCGGTTTCTCGTTATAGAGCTGGTATCTAACCAACTGCGCCACGGAGGCTGTCAAGGATATCTGCTTCATAAGTTATGTTATATAAAGAACTCTACTTTTCGATGCGTCTAATAGCTTAGTACTCTAGTTGTCGCCTAAGACCTAATTTCACTATTGTTACATCTCAATTGAGGCATTAAATTAATGGCCACTTGTGAGTAATGTCTTAATTACCGACGTAATTTATAGTGCGTAGGTGGTTCAGTAATATGATACAAAGTGATTATTGACATTTGTAAACACCCACGTATTCTGTACAATTATTGATGCGTAAGTGGTGGTTCGGTGGTGAAAGGTGAAGGGCGAAAAGTAAGTTGTTAAACCTCAAACAATTTCAGTGTTCAGAAATCCAAGAACAACCCAGCTGTTTATTTGAGCCAGTGTATTAAATCGCTGCATGCTTACAGATTTTCGCGCAATAAACTCACGACTATACCACTAAAGAGATAGACAGAGGGTGTCTCCACTATTACTAATTCAAATTGGAGGGGCCCTCCTGGGATTTGAATCCATAGCCTTGCCAAACCACGGATTATTGTCATTGTCTCGCCACTAAAGTGAATAGTATATCCTACCTAGAAGTTCCAATAAAAGTCCATCCTTGCACTATCAACAGCGGCATGAATTGTTGTTTATGAATGCAAATAGGTTATTATCGGGTCGAAACGCGATTTCTAATTAATTTATCATTTCTATTACTTCCCGTGAAGCCGCAAATGAAATTTCACGGTCCATAATAAGTGACGGAGCTATGCCCTACCTTTACAGAGACAAGTTTTAATGTTCGTCGAGTTGTAAACGAGTTTTGAACTTTTGCTAATGAATTGTTATTTTATTGTATGCGAATAGGAAACGGTGTTGTGGCCGCGCTGATTGTTGATTTTATTGTTGTTTCAATTACTTTTGACTCGGTTGTTTTAGTTCTATGTATTTGTTTTACTGAGCCCATTGGAGTAATTCCTGCGGCAGGTTCTCCCCTTAAAAATAACTCTAGGAGAATTGGAAACGGGTACATTTAATCGACTATCCTGGCCACACGTAGACAAGTTAGATAAATTAAGGCCTATTCTCCGGTACACTTGTCGTAAGACAAATTATACTGTATTGAAGCCAGCTGAAAATTGGCACGGTTTTCGAGCCTTACCCATGTAATAGTACCGTAAGCATCTACTACCTAGAATATTTCATTTAGATATATGTGTGTATATAGACATAAGATACTAGTCATAATAAGGGACGAAATTGTATAAAAAAGTATTATATACTTAATATTTTTGAAGATCGATTAGCGCTTTTTACACCGGATGTGTATTCTTGCACATATATGTGGGAATGGAACGTAGGATGAACAGGAGAGATATATGTGCGAGCGAGAAGGAATGAAAGGAAATGTCAAACAAAAGAAAGATGTCAAAAGGACTGAGGAAGATGGCGTGTGTGCGTGATTAGGTGTGAAATATCAATTAAATAAAAAGTTTGTTTTGGAGTATTTCGTAATCATTTCTTGCCAATGTCCCACATTTTTGGGGGCTCGTCCGGGATGGGCAAGAAATGTTATCGATTCTGAAGAACTTCTCATATAATAAAACGTGGCGTGGCGGCCGGCACGACGTGGATACAACGGCGATATTTTTCAAAAAATACATCGATGATCATACGCCATACGACGACGACAACGACTTTAAGACGGAAAACGACGATTAGAAAAGACGATGGCCGAGACAAATGAAGCCAAAGGTATGACGGGTTTGGGCGGTTCGGATCTGGCTATGGCGGCACTATTCCTCGAGGGTATTCCAAAGTTCAGTGGTGATGATAAGACGGTGTCATCATCCAAATGGGCGCAGGATTTGGAAGACAACGCCGAAATATTTCAGTGGTCGGCTCAACAGAAATTGATATTTGCACGTAGGTCCTTAGTGGGCACGGCGGCGTTATGGCTCAAGGGCGAAAAGGCGTTTAAGACGTATGAAGATTTAAAGACAGCTGTACAGAAAGAGTTCCCTGATGCAATAAACGTTAAGGAGATGCACGAAATTATGGCGGCACGTAAGAAGCGAAAGGACGAATCATATTACCAGTATATGCTAGTTATGAAGGAGCTAGCTAGACGAGCGAAGTTTCCTGATTACGTGGGCGTGCAGTACGTGATAGACGGTATTCAAGACCATGAATCGAACAAAGCGATACTGTATGGAGCTGCAACTTATCCCACGCTTAAAGAAAAAATTGCTATTTACGAAAAGATGAGAAGTAAGTCGCATACGCATTCAAATAAAACATCAACGGTGTTGGAGACAAGTACGGGTGATAAGAAAGGCGGCGATCGGCTTAATTACAGAAGAATCCAGAGGTGTTATAATTGTGGTGATTCTAGGCATATGGCGAGTGTGTGTCCTAATGGCATTAAGTGTTTTCGATGTAACAAATTCGGCCATTTAAGTGCGCATTGTTTCGATAATATTGGAAAATCGAAAACAACAGGCGAATCGATGTCGGCAAAGCAGTATAGAAGTTTTAACAAGCCCGACAATAGAGGCGCTACGGTCGGTGACAGATCAGTAAACCATCAAACCCACTTTAGCGACATGGCGGCATGTCAAGACGTCAGTGACAGCGCGATGACAGTGACATCCGATCGAACCGATCAGTTTGAGGCTAAACAAATAAAGCCCGGAAAACCCATGAAAGATGTTATTATCAATAATAAAACAGTCAAGGCGCTGGTGGATTCCGGAAGTGACGTGAATTTAATTTCCCAAGAGTGTTGTGACGCAGTTGGCGCGAATAAAGTAGAGGACTTATTAAGTTTAACAGGACTTGGACATTCACATGTAAAAACCCAAGGAAAAGTGTTAGTTGATGTTACAGTTGATGCCATAAAGTTTTCCAGTATAATTTTTCATGTAGTAGATAAACAAGTTATGCCATTTAAATTAATTTTAGGTCAAGAATTTTTAAAAAATGTCACCATGATAATGAACGGGGATAAAATTAGAGTATTACCTGAATGGGATGGGTGGAAATTGACTTGTTTTTCAGAAGTGGTGGTCCAGACTGAACATGTGCGGAATCCAGCCATCAGGGAGAAGGTAACACAAGCTATCCAAAACTATAACCCAGTGCAGGTGAAAGAAGCGCCGATTGAATTAAAGATTGTTCTTAAAGATGATGTGCCTATTGCTCAGCGCCCAAGACGTTTATCATTGGCTGAACAGAAGTTAGTTGAAGAGCAAGTAAAAGAGTGGCTTAACCTTGGAATTGTGAGGCGCAAGATGAAGAGCAAGCTGTAGAAAGACTTCAGTTAGTGTTAAAAGTAGCAGCAGATTATGGTCTTCAAATTAACTGGAAGAAAGCTGACTTAATAAAGCACGAAATAGAATATTTAGGCTATATTATTAAAGATGGAGAAATAAAACCAGGCTTGGAGAAGACTGAAGCAGTTTTAAAATACCCGGAACCGCAAGATATTAAACAGGTGCAAAGTTTTATTGGATTAACCTCATATTTCCGAAAGTTCATTGAAAACTATGCTGTAATTGCAAAGCCACTTACAGATTTGGTGAGACAAGGCAAACAATTTATTTTTGAAGAAGAACAAAGACAAGCTTTTAAAATCTTAAAGGAGAAACTTGGATCTAGCCCAGTGTTGAAAATTTTCAATCCTAAATTGAAAACTGAGTTGCACACAGATGCATCTAATATAGCATACTCTGCTATTCTCATGCAGCATTATCCTGATACTGGACTTCACCCTATCCATTACATGAGCTGTAAGACAAGTTACACTCAAAGTCGATACTCAAGTTATGAACTAGAAGCTCTTGCCGTAGTTGAAGGCATTAAGAAGTTCCGACACTATTTATATGGGATACACTTTAAAATCATTACTGATTGTAAAGCATTTCAAATGACTCTACAGAAGAAAGATCTGACAGCAAAGGTGGCAAGATGGGTACTATTTCTCAATGAATATGATTTTGAAATTGAACATAGGTCTGGAACAAAAATGAGGCATGTTGATGCATTATCCCGCAATCCATACTATGTAGGAGTAACAACATTACATGACATGTTAAAGCAGGCACAAGATAATGATGAAGGACTTAAAGCTATAAAGGATATATTGCAAAGAAGATCATATCAAGATTATTGGATAGAAAACAATCTACTTTATAAAAGTGATAGGAAGCTGCTTGTGATACCTAAAGACATGGAGAGAGAAATATTAAAAAGAGTACACAGCAATGGACATTTCTCTAAAAGGAAGATGAAAGAAATAATTGAAAAAGAGTATTACATAACAGGATTAGATAAGAAATTAGAAGAATTTATTATAACATGCATTCCATGCTTATTGGCAACTAAAAAAGAAGGTAAACAAGAGGGGTATCTTCATCCGATTCAGAAGGAAGCCATTCCATTGGACACAATTCACTTAGATCATGTGGGACCATTGACACAAACTAGTAAGCAGTACAACTACATATTAACAATGGTTGATGCATTTACAAAGTTTGTCTGGCTATTTCCAACCAAGTCTACATCAAGCGGTGAAACTCTGACCAAATTAGAAATCCATCAACAGACTTTTGGTAATCC
This sequence comes from Deilephila porcellus, assembly GCA_905220455.2. Taxonomy (NCBI): domain Eukaryota; kingdom Metazoa; phylum Arthropoda; class Insecta; order Lepidoptera; family Sphingidae; genus Deilephila; species Deilephila porcellus. The sequence continues at coordinate 15,693,952 of LR999973.1, read as the reverse complement.
AAGGCGAGTTATAACTGATAAAGGCACTGCATTTACCAGCCATGTGTTTGCTGAGTATTGTGAGAGAGAGAATATACAACATGTAACAATAACCACCGGTGTTCCAAGAGCCAATGGCCAAGTAGAAAGAATACACAGGATTATTATTCCAATGTTAACAAAACTATGTTTAGAAAATTCCAGTCAGTGGTACAAGCATGTAAGCAAAGTACAGAGAGCCTTAAACAGCACATTCCAACGGAGCATTAATACAACACCATTTGAGCTATTATTAGGCACGAAGATGAGGTCTGCACAAGATATGGAAATTCAGCAATTACTACAGGAAGAAGATATAAAACAATACAATGAAACAAGAGAAGAACTTAGAAAGCAGGCCAAGGAGCAGATTCTTAAAATACAAGAGGAAAACACAAAAAACTTTAATAACAAAAGGAAAGATAGTATTAAATACATTGTTGGAGATTTAGTTGCTACAAAAAGAACACAGTTTGGAACAGGCTTGAAATTGAAACCCAAGTACTTAGGACCCTATAAAGTTGTGAAAGTTAAGAGGAATGATCGTTATGACCTAGAGAAGATAGATAATTCTAATGAAGGCCCTATAAGAACCTCCAGCTCTGCTGATCACATGAAGATGTGGCCTCAGGATGAAAGTGCAGAGGTATGAGTCAAGTTTAAAATGCTCTGATCATTATCATGGGTGACTATAGTTAAGAGATTAATTATTTTGTTTCATTATGGCATACATTGTCTCTGTAGTTATGATGTAAGTGTTTAAATTGTCTCTGTAGTTAAGAAGTAAGTTTTTATTTTGTTTAATGAGAATAGTTTTTTTTTTGTTGTTGTTTCAAAAGCTGACTGAAGAAGTAAATCCAGCATAAAATATGTGTGTTATTTTAGTATAAGTTGTATTAAGGTTGTGGATTTATATTTAATTTAAGTGTTTTTAATGTTTTATAAAGAATGTTAAGATGCCTGAAAGATGACGTATTGTATTGAATGAGGAAATATAATGATTGTATGATGAATGTCTGGGACAGACATGGTGTCAGGAAGGCCGAATGTGGGAATGGAACGTAGGATGAACAGGAGAGATATATGTGCGAGCGAGAAGGAATGAAAGGAAATGTCAAACAAAAGAAAGATGTCAAAAGGACTGAGGAAGATGGCGTGTGTGCGTGATTAGGTGTGAAATATCAATTAAATAAAAAGTTTGTTTTGGAGTATTTCGTAATCATTTCTTGCCAATGTCCCACATATATTTATCTGATTCATTGACTTTTATACATATTTTGTCTTCGGCGTGAATTTCATCTTATAATAATATTGAGAGGCTACGATTAAGGAAATATTCTGCAACAAGCACAAAAAATAGCACCGACTCCACGTATCAGATTAGAACAAGATAACACCTACATAATGTATTCCAAATAGCAATTAACAATGAAGCTGTTTAAATTTATTTGTGTGTCGCGTCGTGTGTCAGCGTCATTAGTCCATTAACTGACCGCTAGTCATACATTGCTTGCCTGGCTTTGCAAGCAAATTAAACTATCGTGATAATGGCATAGTGGGGGGATAGTTAAGTCGGTTGGACGCGTTTGAGTGATGTGGATTCACATGCAATATAATTACTGGTGGTTTTACTGGTGGCAGGTCTCTCATATGTGAGAGGCCGCCTGGGTAGGTACCACCGCAATGTCTATTTCTCCCGCCAAACAGCAGTGTAAATGCACTGTTGTGTTCCGGTTTGAAGGACATTGTAGCCAGAATAACTATAAAATATCACTTCTAATTTCTATATATCTATTCAGCTCCAAGAAGTCCACTGCTAAACATAGGCCTACCCAAAAATTTCCACATCGACCTGTTGAAAATATCACTTCACGCCACTTAATACTCGCAGTTAGAAACGTCCAACCTACCACAAGACAACTGGGCCATTTACTCGGAACATTGCATACAACGCGAGGGACAGAGCGGTAATTACACGGCGGACGTTAATCTTGCATCATGCGGCGCACTGAAGTTGGTAATCTTAGTGCGGGTTACGCTTTGTGTTTGCAGTTTGACTGAGTGATTAAGGCAGTTGAGGTCTTGGTGCAAACTGGATGGTTTGTGTCTGCCCTTATTGAATGTGGGGTATGAAGTTGTTCTTGTGTATGTTGCGGAATGATTTGGCTTTTAATTATGTGTGTTTATATGTGGTTTCAAAATATTAAAGTTTTTATAAAATAATCAAATAAGATGGTCGAAAAACGTCACGATTCACGTAAGTATGTTACGTTGCGGGCGCACCAGTGTATGCCTAGTTACTTGCAGTTTGCAATAATTGTGTAGGACGAAAAAATAAAGCTTCTCACATATTGTCATTTTGTCTAAAATGGGATAAATATATTAGTATATTCTGTAATAAATAACATTAAAAATATTATCCAAAAATATTTTTGAATAATATTTTAATTATTCGACTTTTAAATAAAATAATATGAAACACGAATAACTTAATCTGCAAATGAATACGAACACGAGAGGAGGCCCTCATCCCTACCACGTCGAAAACGTCCGAAAATAATTTGCAAAAGGTCGAACAATGGCCTTCATCTGCACGCTGGCAAGTTTGAAGTGGGCGCCGCGGTTATACCTCCAGTGGACGGACCCCTTTACAATGAAAATGAATTTGCAAATTATAATAAAATATGTACTTGCTTTTTGAATGTGTGTAGTTTATAAATTGGATGTGTTTTCCTTCGGTTTTAATAAAAGTGTTATGGATTGTGCGTTTTATCATAGAAGTAGATAGAGTTTATGCTTAAACTTTATGTTAAAACTTTCAATATTGGTAACATAAATAATAATTCTATTCACAAGATTTATTTCGTATAACAAATAATATAAATTAATGTTTGATTTCTAAAGAAGTTATTTTTTAAAACAATACTTTGGATTAGTAATATTATTACATTTATAAATATGTCATTTAATAATTATCTCATAATCAGTAATAAAACATGAAAACAATCAGTATTTTTATACCACCATCTCAAGATCCTATCACCATGCCGCCAAACAACTACATCACGCATTCATCACTTCAATTTCCCAACCATGAAAATTCAAACACGCGCCAAGGAAATTATTATATTATTATAAGAATTTAAGCGAGCGGGTGGCACGGGGTTATAAATTTCGGCGACAGCGGAAAACGGCTCTGATGAGATATCACCCCTTAAAATTAAAATGTAACGAAATAAATTGCGCCACAGTGAACCGCCTTCTACCCTCGCCCGGCGAATGTACCTCGCGATAATATCTATTTAATGATTTTGTAAAAATAAGGGCTCCGGCCTAGTATCTTGGAGGATTTTAAGATCAGGTAGGAGATGGTATCTATACTACATGTAATATAATTATTTCATCCCCTGATGATAAATCGGAATAAACTTTTGAATCTCCAAAAATTGTAAACAGCTGAATTGTAGTTACCCTTCACATTAATACTTCAAACGAGCGTAATTAATAATAAGTGAAGATGATGAGGTATTTAAATAAATACAACCATAAACAAGTACTTATGAACATGTTTTGGTGGTGAAAGCCTTCATTAAATTTCTTAAGAAACCTTGAAGGTTTGTTTTGGGTCGGGGTGTTTGTGAGCCGATGTTAGTGTGGGGTCAGGACTATGTATGTGACTGTTGCGTGTACTGTTATAACCTCCACAATTCATGACCAGTTAAAACAACCACATACAAACTAAGACATATTTAATCTAAGAAATATATGCCATATCCATGAACTTTACGATTGTCCATAAACCGCTACAATTGTATAAAGTCCCGGTAAAAAGATAGCGAGACATAAACAAATTGTGAACAATAGGAGATAGACGCAATCTCAGCAAATACGGCTTATGGCATTCCCAAAGAACATAAATTTTATTACGCCTCTTAGTGACAGTATGGAACATGGAAGAACTGAATGTTTTCGTATGCGGATTTTGTGGCTGTATCATATGATACGTTTTTGGTGATTGTTGAAACGTTCTCGGTAAGCTGCGGCTTTTATGTGCCCTTGGCATTGTAAAGTCCATGGGCAGCGGTAGCCGTTTACAATGAGGTGGACTGCTAGCTCGTCTGCCTACGACAGCAATGCAAAAAAATATAAATAAAATATACCTACTATAGGTATATTTACACTGGTGCGGCGGGACAATGCACCTGGTTAGCACCTATATGCTGGGTGTGTCCAGACTGCGACCGTAAACGAAGCCAGGTGGTAGTATTAGTGACTCCAGATACAATGCAACTAAAAATTTCGCAAATAAAAACAATATAAAAAAATACGATAAACCAGACTGCGTTTTTAATTTCAATGTCTTTATGAAATTCATTGAAGAACTGAAAGATAAAAACAAGATTTTAATTTGAATATTTTATTTTGGCTGTGAGTGATCCTAGTTGACAGTGTTCACAAACGTAGTGTTTACAGATAATCACTAAAACTATCACCTGGCTTCGGTATCGGTCGCAGTGTGGATGTACCCGGTATAGATCGGTGAGAGATGACCCGGTCGAAACATCTATACACTGGCCTCCATGAGGGGATTCCACTATAGTTTACGGTTGTCCTCTTCTGAGCGGATTCAAATTTCTTGGCATAATCGTTTCGATTTCCGGCAATCTCACGCACCCAACAAGACATAACAGAAAACTTGTTATTTCAAGTCGATTTATCCCGTCTATTTTGAATATGATCTTTATTTTTGGGACCATTGTAATTGCTTCAGTGGCGTAGTTGTACTGTGGAAACATTACAACGCCGAGGTCTCGAGTTCGAAACCCGGGTCGGGCAAGGTGATATTATTTTTTTATAATTATAATCAGCCCGGTGACAGGAATTTGTGCCCAATATGGCGATAGGCTCGCCCCCCATCAAATCGTGAGATGGTACACACAAGGCGAAACGTGGGTATCCTGGTAGCACCTCTGCTTCCCCTTCTGTGAAAAAGGCGTTAGTTTACGTATGTATCATTATAATTCTGCGTTTAATCAGGTCGTACATTCGAAGTCAACAAGTTCAGTAAATATACCATTAGTACGCAAATTATGTTTTTAAAGCAAAACACATACATATATAACTAAAATGTATTGTTCCGCCCAATTATACTCAGAATACGTTGTACAATCAATGTACGCTGTTATTAGGCTAATCAAGCGTCAACAATGTATCACTATTTGTTTATTGAATTAATTAATAACTACGTTACCTATTCTGGTATCTCACGGTTGGTGATTACCGATAAAGTCAAAGCGATTCCAAGAATATATAAAATACTCAATTATAATGATGTTTGACTACGTGTTTAACTTAATTTGTCTTGAAAGGTCGATCACGTTTAGGTCTAGAATTCAAAAGATTTCAATTTAGATATTCTCTCACTGTCTCTCTCTTCTTTCTTTTGAACCATAGGAAGTACCCTGCTGAATATAGGCCCCAATATTAACTATTGGAGTAACTATTGGACATATAGAAACTTACCATCTAATGTCTTAGGATGGCAAGCGCATTGGAGTGCCAGGCTATGCTTTGTAATTCATGGTGTTGTTTGGTTTTCTACTGTCCATAAGCGGTCGTATCGCTTCCCATCAGACGAAATGTATGCTCGTTTCCCCATTCGTCCAACATCGTCCAACATGGCATAATAGTGTCAATATTCTATTCTCTATTCTGCTTACACTACATTAACCATAAAGTTCATTGCAATCACTTTATGGTACCAATGTAAAAAAAGAATTTCCTAGTATATTTCCTCTATTTTTCTCAAACACATCTTCGGAGTCCAGTAGCTTCCCAAGGCAATAAATTTTAGTGCACCTACTAGATTTATTCTCCAGTTTGACGCGCGTTTTATTGGTAACGACGACGTATTTAGACGGTAAAGAAAAGTTATTTACCCTACATAGGATTTATTTGGCCATATATCTTGACGAAATGACCTAGGATTCCAGACTTCAGCTGTTCTACTTCGTATATCAATGTGGCATTATCTGATTGGTTTAATGCTTATACTTCATTCTGTTTGGCGCCTTAAATCTTAAATACATATAACGGTGGATAGACGACACAATAACGCTTGCATGAGATAACCATTCTGACCGTTTCCAACAGGTCTCTGTAGTAGGTCTTTCATTATAATGGCGAGCGCAGTGGATTGCCAAGCATTGCTTTGTAAATTATGGTGCTGTTTGGTTTTGCTACTGTCCATGAGCGGTCATATCGCTTACCATCAGGCGAATGACCTGCTCGTCTCGCCATTCATCGCAATACAAAAAATTCTTGGAGAAGAATTATGTTGAAAATAGGATTTCTTATGGCTGTGGTATGCATGCATGTACTGCTGTAAGTAAAAGAACGAAACATGTTAATAGATTCAGGTTACTACAGGTCGCTGTGGATGAAGATGATGATAATAATAAAATGATTCCAGAATTATCTGTTTACACCAGACTACCTCGTTATCCTGCTACCTTTACCTACTATGTTATACTTGCATGCCTTACACATTATAAAAGCAAACGTACTGGTAGGTCTCTAACGGCTTTGATATAGATTTATGGATTGCAACTCTTCGTATTTTGTGGTGGTCGGGTTCAAACAAAAAAAAAATGTTGCCGTTATTTTAGTTGTGCCAGACTTAGAAATTCTCATAAAATCTCTATGGTATCTCTCATGCGAGTCTCAAATCTCTATGCAAGTTTCCTCGTGATGATTTCCTTCGCAGTTTATCTGTTAATTGACTACCAATACACCCATGACTCCGAAAAGTCTGAAATGTGCCTTATGATTTAAACCCATGACTACATCGTAAAAAATACTATAACCTAGTATCTACGGTTCAAATCCTAGTACAAATATTGGTTATTTATAGCATGTTAATATCTCGGCCGCTATCTTCACTGGCCCTCCGCCAGATCGTCGGCAACACGTGAGGGAATAAATATTTACTCCCAACAATTCCTAATATTGTTTATGTTTTAATAGTAACCGATTCTTAGCGCTTTGTTGGAGTGGGGCTATGAGAAGGGCGAGAAATAAGGGGAGGTAGGTTTTTAAAGTGTTTAAATATAGTTTGAATTAATGCAAGGAAGTTTATAATAAAATGTGTACGTAATTATCAATTTGACTGCCGCGGTGGCGCAGTTGTACTACGGTATAATTACAAAGCTGAGGTCAACGGTTCGAATCCCGGGTCAGGGAAGTCTACAGCCATATTTTAAAAATTAATAACTAACTAAAACAAACACCCGAAAACGTAAATCCCAAATTGCATTAAAATTCCAATAAATTCATTGTAGATTTCTATAAAGTTTCCTCGAGTTTCTACACTGCATTTCGTTAAACAATTCGCTTTTGAGTTTCATATTGCTTTTGAATTTTCCGCTCTTAACTTTATGGACTTCGACAACTCGCGAACAAATTTGTTTGTCTGTATAAGCAATCAATTGTTAGAGTTTGTGACAATTCCCTATGCGCTTACAGCGGTAGCTATATTTTGCGTTCTTGTGTACTTAGGTGAAGTTGTTTTTATATTCTTAAACCAAAGCCCCTATTTTATGAGGGATTGGACTACCGATAGATTTTTTTAGGTTTAATACTGGGCCATTCCTTTTTGAACTAATCCCTGAAGTGATTATTCATGAATAATTTAGACTTTAATTAAAAACCAATGCGTACTAATCCATCCGTAATGCGTAGTATTAATTTTTTCTTGTAGTCGTATTTTCACAAAAACAAGGCATTTACCACCTAAACACGATGATAATTAAAAATTGTAAAAAATTGACATTTTTTTGCAAAATCTTTAATTGCTTCGTGTCTGTAACCACTAAAACTACCACCTGGCTTCGTTTTCGGTCGAAGTCTTGATATACCCGGTATATTCGATGCCCTCATTGTATTGTTTAAATTTTGAAATATTCGGAAAAAACCTTTCTTCTTTCATTAAAATACTTGTAAATTCAAAATGTTAACCTGATAACACGCACGCCTGTTTCATGGCCTTTTTAATAGAGGCTTTATGTCCGCCTCTCCTTTACCGTGTATATGACATAGTGGGCCCTCGGGAAATTTATATCTATACGAGAAGCCCAAAATTGAATTCTAAAGTAAGCGGTTATTATTTGCTTGTAACATTTTTATATGCGCTATATGCGTGAGTGAGTTATGGCTATCAAAAATAATGATTTATGTGCAAGTTATATTTGTTTTAGTTTTTATTCAAAATAGAGTCAGTATTTTCTGGTATGCGTTTGAACATTGTGAAAACATATGTTTAAGCCTTTCATATATATATTCAAGTTGTTTTTTGATGGTGTACAATAAAGTAAACATAATTGGTGTTTTTACAATACATATATTAATTCGTTGATATGACTTCTTAGTGCAGATTTTTTTTATTTTTAAGGAACGACACCGCCGTAATAATTACAATTATTAAAAGCGGAGCTCAACCATTCTACAAATCTTAAAAAATAACTTTCGTATGTGTGTTCCAAGAGAAACGCAATATATTCTCATATGGTTTTAAAAAGTGTGTTTGATAAAATAAGTTGATTGAGAAGTCTATTTAATTCATGACTGCTGCATCGAAAAGCTAAAAATAAAATGTGCCGAATTCAAAACAAAATTAGAAATTGTGGAGCAACCTGTATATCTGAGAGTCATCTAAATGAATTTAGATATAATGTGGCAAGGCATAAGCACTCCATACCTAACTAGAACAAAAAAGTGTAGTGGTCAACTATTTTCACCAATGCAGCAAAGATTCCTGCAGTAACACCGTTTCAGTTAAATATGACGTGGTCTAAATGCTTTTACGAGTAAGAATAAAATATTTGCAACAGAAAATCGGCAAGTATTTGCATCGCTGAACGAAACCGCATGTAAAAGTTACCAACCAAATGGCAAAGGCTTAAATGTGAACAAATATCGATACGTGGTCTGTTTTCCGAACGGATGTACGTGGATCTGTGGCAACACCGCAAATACTTGTCAATTTTGGGGATGCCATGCTTAAAATAAATCATATTTTTTTGTTTAAGTATTATATTTTATGTTTTGAGAATAAACATAAAACGAAATGAAAATACTTTAGTGCATCTTTAAAAAGTTATGCATTATTTAGATTGATTCACTTTTTTTTCTCTACCACCCGGTTCACGAGGCTGTTTTCACCAGAGAAGAATGGGCGCTTTTCAAAAGCAAGTTTACAACACAGTGTTTATACAAAAGTCGCAGCTTAGTTGAATTCAGAGCAGTTCATAAATTTATTTGTGATATTATTTTGTAGCAAATCCTAGGGAATGTCAGAAGGTGTTGTAGATTGTAATGTTTACGATTTGGCAAGAATGAATATTTTATTAACATGTTTGGCAAATAATGAAATACCAACATTTTGATAAAATTGGCAGATGGAGGACGTTGATCCTATTACGTTTTATTGGGGGAAATCTAGAAATACAAACTTTGAATGGCGTTAAATTTAATTGTAGGTAATATTACATTTTCCAAATCAATAGAACCTAAGTTAGGATTAGTTTTAAAATTGTTTTGTTATTAAATTTAACTATGAAGTATTTATGTTAAAATGTTTTTACTCTGATAAATTTGGGTTTCTCGCCTATATTTGTATAATCTATACGGCATTGGTATTATTTATGTTACACTAAAAACAGGTTTAAAAGAGGAAACGTAATTAACAAAATTTAAAGAACCAAAAATTTCCCAGAAAATATTGTGAATAATTTTGCATTGTACCAAGCAACACCGGACATAACCAAATATTTGTAACTTGTTACCGCTGCCACTCGGGAAATCGCGGCGTGTGCCTGCTATATATTATAATACGCCAAAATAATACAACATTCCCCTAACAAATCCACTAATAAAACATTTGACGACGTTTGTATCTTTTCATTTGTTTTCAGCTTTATGTTTTTTCCGTTTTTATGCTTCTAGCAAGGTCGGTCTGTCTAATGTTTGCGTAGACTCTAAAGTAAGTTGTCTTTTGACTGCGATAAGATCGACAATAAACCTTTAGTTTTACGTTAACAGAATCCATGTAGTAAAACTTATAGTTATAAACAAAATTTATAACAAACATACATACATACAAAAAAAAACACATGACTCGACAATAACCAAGGAAAAGTCGTGTTACCGGCCTTTAAAGATGAACAATGATATAATATATTGTCCATAAAACGCTTGAATTGAATGTAAAGACATCAAACGTCATATTTTAACCTCTCATCCGTTGTATAGTTCTCGATACATTGCTCGCTACAAGTTGCCGTGAGCCACTTCAAACAGACAATAGCGCGCAATACAATACGAAAGTTGAATTCATTTTTAAGTTTGTTACTGGTCATGCGTTAGTTCTGGTATTTTCTAAAAAAGTCATATTTTTCCTATATTTCTATCATTTCACTTATCATAAATTAGTTTCTGTTTGAAATAAACTATAATGTTTTCCCATATCAAAATAATATATTTTATTTACATAATCACTATATACTTAAAATTATATTATTCTTTGCCTGTATAGGGTCGATAATATAATGTGAACATTCAGGCGTATTAAAAAGTGAACATAATAAAAATATGTTTTGTTTAATTTAGCATACTCAAATCGATGCCCAAGCTATTCCAGTTATTAAGCCTACTATGTTATGGTTCATGACGGTATGCGCATTTTCTAGGAAATTACAAATATAAATCATTCGTAGTTATAGAAATAATTTCAATATTGCAAACAGTAATCTCCCAGAACGTATTCAAGAAGTCTGATTGTAAATTTGCCAGCGTTAACGGCAACATAAAAGAGCAGGTAATATTTGCACTATCGTATCGGAAAACTTCACGGTTCTAACTCATATTGGCTTTATGCGCTTTACGAGCGAAACTTTTATATTGGCCAGTGAAGTTATAGACTGCCGCCTGCGGTCAAGGGAGCTGGACGGAATTTTAAATGTCCTGTTTCTAATCCGGTGTTCCAGATATGTATCATTATTTTATAAGTACATATAGTGTCCTGCTATGTATTGAAGATACACACATACCTTTATGTATTAGTATTTTATGTACTTCAGTGTAAAAATACATATCGAATACCAATTTTGTTTATCCTGTTTACTATGTTGCGTAATGTATTTGCGGCTTTTTCTTACGTTTAGTGTAATTGACGGCTATTTTAATCGCTATCTGAATTTCTTCTTTATTTTTATGAGTTCTTTGCACAGATTAACATACTTTGGAATATTTATCCTTGGATGGACCTAAAACTTAAATTTTTTTTACGTTTCACAAAATCATGCTGTAGGGGCTCCAAGAAAGCAGATATGGAAAATATCTTAAGTATATAATATTTGTGAAATGGAGGTATATTAACGTATCAAAGTTGTTTTTATATATCGATTTTGAACTCCATGAAAATACCTATGTATATTCACAGATTTAAAACTTGCTGGAAGAAAATACTAATGAAATTACCTTAAAATCACTAGCGGAATGAACAACAGAATCAAACTCCAAGAAAAATGAATGTGCTAATTAATTAAATAACGCCATCTAGCGCGCACAGAGGGAACTAAGGAACTTATTGCGGAAAAATACTGACGCGTCCATATTAAAATTTCACAAAGCTTTTGTACATACGTTAATTAAGTGAGTTAGCCACGCTTGCTTTGACCGTCGTCGACAAAAGTAGCAATTGCTAACCGCGTCATGCATGAATGTAGAAATTAATGTGTTTTATGCATTTTAATTCTGTTACTAGCGGCTCGGCCCGGCTTCGCCCGGGTGCAGATAGTTTTTGAGTTCAGTCCATCGACAACATAATATAGTTTTCGCAGCGCAGGTAATGTAAATAATATTATAGGCATTTTTTTACACCTTGGGTAACATTACTGTAGTTTTAGTAGGGATCCTTACTTTTTCCTTACAATTAAAATAGCCTATATTAAACAGTGAGCATGCAAATGGTGAAAGAATTTTTAAAATCGGTTCAGTACTTTTTGGGCCAATTCGTTACAAACATACTTACATACAAATCTTTCCTCTTTATAATATTAGTACGAGTATAGATATGAACAATATTTTTATTGCAACAAGAGGATTTTTTACTATTCAGATAGCCTCCGTGGCGCAGTTAGTTAGACGCCGGCTGTGATATGAGGGGCCGCGGGTTCAATATCCGGACCGAGACAAATATTTGTATGAACCACAGGTATTTGTTTCAGGTCTGGGTGTTTGTGAGACTGAAAAGTCTCTCGTAGTTTCTGATACTAACGGCACATGACTCGATCTTAGTGTGGAGTCAGGACTATGTATGTGACTGTTGGGTGTATCTATTTATTTTATTTATTCGAGTGTTGACGGTACGTGGCTTAACCCTTAAATGCATATTGTATCAAAAACGAAACAGAAAGTTTTACACGATTCAGAGCCCTTAAAATTTTTACTACGCATAATTTTGACTTAAAATATAAACGAATAGTAGTTTCTGAACGAAAAAGTAAAGCATTGTGATTGGTCCGCCATTTTATGATGCGTTATTATGTCATTGTTCGCTGTCAGTTACAAGTTTCAACAACAAGTGAATTTGAAAGTTTTCATCAGGTGTTATTGAATGAATCTTGAAGCTAATCCAGATAAAAAAAATATTTTATCGTAGGTAAGTACTTTGATTGCATGGTACCATAATATTTTACATTCGAATTTTATAAAATAAATAATAAAAGCATTTCTTTTGCTTGTATCAAAAATGAGACATCATGCATTTGGGACTTTGACTTGTTTACATTTTCGCTTGGTTGCGGGCTTGAGCTTTTTATGTATTTTGTTTTAGAATGGAACGTAAAAGAATTGCCGATAAGGATATTGAAGATTATTTAAGCCAGTTAGAAGATGGTTACTTATCCGACGACGGTAACGAAGTAGATGAAAACGATTTTGAAGAAATTCTAACTACTGCAGAGCTGCGAGCGGTAATTGAAGATGGTGAGCAATTTGAACCTCAAGCCGATGTGCAAGACCCTCCTTTGATAGAAGATCCTCCTTTAATTGAAGACCCTGTGCCAGGTATACACAATAATACTAGTAGTGGTAGCCAACCAATTCATGAAGCTATTGATGTGAAAAGGCTTATATGGAAAAAGCAGTCACTTATATCCCAAGAAGATAATATTCGATTTCAAGGTTGTAATGATCTTCCTGCATCAATAATGACACTAGAAACGCCTTTTCAATTCTTCTCCTATTATTTTACTCCGGATTTCATCAGCAATATAACTGAAGAATCGAACAGATACTCCGTTCAAAAGCAACCAGATCGTCCTGATTGTGTAACTGACGTTGAAATACGTAAATATATGGGGGTATTGATCTTCATGTCGGTGTACCAATACCCAAACGTTCGATCCTATTGGCATACTAAATTTGGCTTTCGGCCCATATCTGAAACTATGCCTGTAAACAGGTTTGAAAAAATAAGGCGCATCATTCATTTTAATAACAACGATAAGCACAAACCTATAAACGATCCCAATCACGATAAACTTCACAAGTTGCGTCCAGTCATAGATCATCTGAACGAAAAATTTTCTAGCATACCGTTGGATCAACGTCTATCCATCGATGAGCAAATGTGCGCTACTAAAATACGTCATTTCATGAAACAATATTTACCTTTGAAACCACATAAGTGGGGATTCAAATTGTTCATGCTTTGTTCCTTGATGGGATATGCCTACAAATTCATTATATACTCAGGAAAGGACAATGAGCCAATGTTAGAAAATGAAACAGATGTAGGAACCGTTGGTAATGTCGTCATAAAACTAGCTCGAGCCATTCCAAGAAGAATGAATCACATTGTCTACTTTGACAATTTCTACACTTCTTTGCCACTCATGTACTATATGGCAAAACAAGGCATTTGGTGTTTAGGAACTGTGCAGAGAAACCGTCTTGGAAAATCTTGCAAATTGCCTACAAAGCAACAAGTGATGGCAAAGTCTGTGGAGAGGGGATCTTACGAAGAATACGTGACCAGCTACGATGGAATCGAAATGTCTTCAGTGAGTTGGAAGGATAATAGACAAGTGACTTTGCTGTCTACTTATGTGGGCGCTGAGCCTGTATCCACGATTGAGCGCTACGATAAGGTTGAGAAGCGGAAGAAATTTATACAGTGTCCGAAGGTTGTGAAAGAATACAACGCACATATGGGCGGTGTAGATTTAATGGACTCGTACTTGGGTAGATACAGAATCCGCATGAAAAGTAGGAAGTGGTACATTAGACTATTCCATCATCTTCTTGACTTGACGGTTATAAATTCGTGGCTCTTATATAAGCAGGTTTGCTATAAAAAGAAGATAGCTGCGAAAGATATATTGAATTTAGCAGAGTTTAGATCAGAACTTGCAGATGTTCTATGTAAATATAAAACCCACACCCAACCTGCAAGAGGTCGACCAAGTACTAATAGTATTCTTAACGGTACTATAGAGGAACCAGCTCCTAAGCGGAGGAATACCCTTCAGGTAGTGCCATCAACAGACATTATACACGATGGTACTGACCACAAACAAATACGCACGGATAAACGCATGCGGTGTATGATGCCAGGGTGTAAGCTGCTAAGCAGCATCAAATGTGAAAAATGCAAAGTTTTTCTGTGTTCAAAAAAAAATTCTGACTGTTTTAACAAGTTCCACATTTAATTACTTATACCTAATAAATAATTCATTACTTTGCAAACATTTTTCATTATTCCTGAAAATAGAAAACACCTTATCAAAAAACCAAAATCTCTAAGGGCCGTGAATACTTGATTAGGTATTAAATGCATGTTGTATCAAAAATGATACCATACGTTTTTTGATAAATATTTATGATAGTATTACATAAATATTTATTTTACTATTTTTCCCCTATTTGTTACCCCTATATATATAAAATATATTTTTCTTATCACAATAAAAAATTCCATGCATTTAAGGGTTAAGTCTATACATATAATAAATTTGTAACCGATCGATGTCTGTACATGGAAGATAAAAAAGAAAACCTAATATGGGAGGTCTGTATTAACGTAATAGAATCCAAAGGATTTTTAGAATTTATGTCTCAATTGTCTGTGCGGTTATGCGCGATGAACTCAGAAACGGCTTAACAGATTTCGATGAAATTTGATATGGAGGTAGTACACCCTGGATCAACACTTAAGCTTTTAGTGTTCCCGCGGGATGCGGAAGAAATGCCGATATAATTGTTTCTTTTTGTTACATGCTTTTCATTAGAATGAGACGTGACGGGCGGGATATAACAGGACGGAATGGGAAATTCCAAATAAAGTTAATCACGCAGACGAAGTTTGCGGGCAGAAGCTGGTCTTAAATATAAAGGTGCTGGTTGAGTGATAATGCCTGAACTACCTCACCTCATATTTGATAGTTTTTGTAACAGAGTTACTTCAGATGTCGGCAAGAAACTAAAGTATTTTGGTCAATAACCTTAAAGTAAAAAATATAAATCTTATAGGGTTGGGTGTAGTGTGTATAAAACGTCTTAGATTTATAATATTTATGACCTTTTGGGAATAGGGAGAGAATATTGGGTATGTTTATTATAGAAAGTGAAAATCTCGCGTAGAAATTACAACAATCGGTTAATAATTTATATCCCGATAAAGCTCTTAAAGAAGACGGAATGAGTAGGGTAAGCGTTAATCAAACATTGATAAACCTTATTCAAATTATGTTAACCTTAACTCCGGAATAGTTTTGATTGATTTTGAGATTACAAGGTGCTCAAACGTATTTTCGTTCAATTTTAATTATTCCTCCAGTCTTTGCCCAGTTTATTGAATGTTATAAAGTTGAAAGTAAACGTTTTTAGTTCGGCTTCTATCCTCTGATATGAATTCATGAATAAAAAGGCTTTATAAAGAGTAAACGACTCACTTAACACTGGGTAAATCGGGACTTCATGAAATTTATTTCATGCTAGTGATAATGTTACAGTATAAGGTGTAATAATAGATGCAGGTCGCTTCCAACACGTCGATGTGAAGATCCTTGGGAGAGGCTTATATTCAGCATTGGACTTCCTTTGTCTGAATAGATAGATAGATAAGGTGTACACTCTATCGTAATAGCCCACGTAAGTTTATTGCGTTCTTGGTCCCGTCAATATATTATGGAGTTCGCCATTTATCTGGCATGGTTCTGACGATCGGCGATAGATTGATTAATCTTTGGACCCTACCCGCTAATATAATACGAATATCCATCGATTTCGAATATTCTGTCGATTATGTGGGATATTAAAGTTGTATGCAAATCGTTATAGCTAATTTAAAATTTGAATATAAAGAGTAAACCTTCCCAGATATTGTCGACAGAAATAAGAATGAATACAAGTAGAATTTACTAACAGGATAATATTTTCAACAAAACATATTTTTAACACATTCTGGAGCCCCGTGTAAAATGAATTTATTCAACCCTCAACCATCCTCTGTGGATTACCGAATTAAATTTTAACATTTGCCAACGCACCCAAAGAATAGAATTAGATTTATCTTCCACAATACCCTTAAAGGTTGGCAAATATTGAGACACGCTTCAAGATCTGTCGTTGGCAAACATTCGGATTGTGATCTCGTTTTCATATTGTATTGTCTTTATGAAGCGATCATTTATGAGTAGCATCATGTCGTTTAAATGTTCGATATGTGTAAGTTCATTTTTTATAATGGAAGAATTCATTAGAATATAACAGTTGACCTACTTAAAACTGGATGTACGAAAACTGAACCGGAAACACAATAACCATGCAGGTTTGGACCTTTGTGTAGGCTCGATATCTGGAATAATTTAAGCTAGGTGCTCAAGGAGAGATTCAGATACAATCGATTGTTCCTCATGCGTCAAGCTACAGTGTGTCAAACGTATCGCGACAACGCATTCATACAATCGAAGAGCCTGTTCTATGGTATAAAGTTTAGTAGCCTAAAGACAATGCCCACACCCAAAACAATAAGCCCAATCAACTAACTATAGCTTCGAAACCCTTCCCACATCAACAACACAACTTATTGATGACCTGAATACATCACGTCTCTTTGAGTAAATTATGGGTAGTAAAACAGACGAATGGATGTTTCAGCGGCATTCAGTCAACGGGCAGTCGTAAATCCACAGACACAGGATCCAAGAACGGAATTGAATCCGTACTCACATGTTGATAAAAACATGTAAAACTTTGTAAGGGTCTCGTGCCCTTTTCGAGGCGTAAAAGGGAATTCGTTAGGCTGTTTGAAAGTAACAAATCTCTTATCTGTGTTTCGATGTGCTTTCATCAATGTTGATGTTTGGAGTTGGGTTTTTTAAAATACTTTTTGATATTTAATGAATGATTTTTGATATGGTTATGTCTGTAGGGGTAAGAAAATCACTCGATCCCATAAAACTACTTTTATAATTCATGAAAATACGTAAAAATAAAACGCACATATAGACGTCGCGCCATTAATTGCATACTATGATTTAAATATATTTGTTTTTAAGGTATTTATTTGTGCGAACAAAACCAACTGTTGCTGGAATTTAATGACAGTCGCAATGGTCATAACGGAAATATGGTTTTATTAAACTTCGCCCCGATTACGCATAGCTAGTTTGGTAGCCGACACAATGTTATTTTACTGTGTACAATAAAGATATAAATAATAAATAAATGTTTCGGTGAAATATTTCTAAAGTTCTAAATATTACGGAAACTAAAACGATATTATACTCGTTGAACGTTATACTTAAATTAACGCGAATGTTAAACATTGAAATAAAATATTTTTTTTATGGATTTTTACGCGGGTTTGGTTCAATTTTTTACATTTTTTGAACTTCTCGACGTTTTGATTACATTACAGCTTTCCTCGTGACCACAAAAGTGCAAAAGTGAAACCAAGTCCGCGATAAAAACCGTTTAAAATAGGTTTATTTTGATCTTATATCCTCGGCAAATGACCCACAACGCTACACGATGTTACAAGTTTTCTGGAACCTATAAAAGTAACAAAATTTCTGATAACGTCACAAACATCTGTTGCAAAATCGTGGCCACATTCGCGCTTATTGCTCCATGGAACTAGTCTAGGAACTTTTTGCCATAACTGTGCGAAGATGAAGCGGGTGCTTATTTATAGCTGTGGGGTTTGTGATTACTCGGCGAAAAGTAAGTTTACCTTATAGCTTGAGTGTTGTTTTATAGCACAGAACAGCAATAGAGCAAACAGATTATAGTCGTGAAATCCAGAATTGAAGACGCCTTGTCATACAGGATATAATTCAAAAAAGAATCGAGAAATAAGGAATTTAAAACGAATGAACTTAGTACCCAATTACCCTAATTCAAAAAATATTGGCAAAGTAAATGACAGCTAATCACATTACGCAGTCCTGGACTGTCGTACCCAAGTATTTATTATGTAAATACGGAATCCGGTAGGTGTGAATGCGTGTGGTGCTTTGTATTCTGCACCCCGGATGTGTTCGCTTTAGTATTCCGCCTGTACCTCGTAATTCACACGACGAATTGATACGACAGGATTTTGCCTTCCGCTCCATAGATGTATTATTTTATATTCTAGCTTTGAATTGTGAAAGGACTTTTGTAGGCATGTATAAGATGATTTTATAATATTTTGCCATATTATTAGTATTTTTGATACGTAAATTGATTTCTTCATAAATATTTATCTTGTGTGCGGTGATATGAGTTTATTTCTGCATGTTTCAACTCTTCTTGACGCGTGGCTCTACGTTTGCGTGTGCTTATAAATATGATGATTTGACTTTGGTGTTATGTTCGGAACACACGTTACGATATAACTGCGCAAGCCTTCGTTTGAACCAGTGTACTGACGTGTGTGGACAAAATATAACTGCGCAAATTTAATTCCAATTTTCGATTCGATATATGTACAATTGATGTGATATTTTCGGTAAAGTACCTCCAGCTAATATTTACAAGTGTAGGTATGTACCAGAGGAATGTACTATAATGCGAGCTACTAAGTTGTTAAATGCTAAATCTAAAAAATGATAATGCAAAAGTATTCAAAAATAAATAAAAACCGACTTCAAAAAAATTGCACTAAAAAGTAATAATAAATAAATAAATACACCCAACAGTCACATACATAGTCCTGACCCCACATTAAGATCAATTAAGTCTTGTGTCGCAGGTATCAGAACTACGAGAGACTTTTCGGTCTCACAAAAACCCAGACCCGAAAGAAATATTTGTTGGCCGCACAAAAATTTATCTTGGTGTGGGGAACGAACCCGCGGCCTCTCGTTTCATAGCCGGCGTCTAACCAACTGCGCCACGGAGGGTGTTAAATAAAAAATGTTTTATTAATCAAATAACACTTATTATTTTTTACCACAACATTTGCATACCTACATAAAAGCTTTTTCTATATAAAACGTACGGAATATATTATCAACAATACTAGTATGGGTCAATATTGTTAAAGAAAATCCTTCTCCAAAAAATCAAAGAAAACAAGTATCCTCAAGTTTTTCCACAATCACGTGTTTATCTACGGCTAGACAATAAAAACATCTGCAGTTACAATATTTTATGCGGAAGGGCCCATACAAACAATTCTTCCGTATCGACAAACAAACGATTTAATTTCAGATAAACAGCTAGGGCCGCGCAAACGGCCGCAGAACGCTTTCATTAATTTATCCCCATTATATTTTCTGGCCTCCCGCTCCAAGATGGCGCGTCGGCTTACGCATTCCTTGCGACACAATAAAAATCATTTGGAAGGATTGCAGGCTTTTTGGGAAATAAATATAATTTATGAAATTTGTTTTTTTTTGTATTACTCAAATGTAGTAGGTAAACTCTTTCACTTTACATAGAAAAATATAAAAACTGCTGTATTTTTTTTTCTCATGTAATAGGTATATGTATACCTATTATAGGTATATGTATACCTATTACATGAGAAAAAAAAATACAGTAATAGTTTTGTAAACTCGGGCCTTTTCCCCAGAAGTGATAGGCAGGTACCCACATTTCGCTTTGGGTGTTATGTTATGCCCCACGTTGTAATAGGAGGCGAGCCTATCACCATATTGGGCAGAAATTCCGGACTTTGGGCTGATAATAAATAGAGAAATCCCATATCACTTTGCCCGAACCGGGATTCGAACCTGAGATCTGAGCGTTGGAATCATAGATACAACTACGCCACAATAAAAAAAAATCAAAGAATATTGCGGAAAGAATTTAATACAATATATTAATATACGAATACTTAAATAAACTAATATATATATTGAAGGTAGAATAAATAGTCACAAAAGTAGAGAGCACAATATAGGGTGGTGGGTGGTGGTATAGGATGAGAGTTTTGAGTTGCAAGGAATAATGTTTTTTACAGATAGTAAATCTTGACGTACTGCGATGATGGTTAAATAGTATACTCTACTTTCAACAGAATGTTTTTACAATTTTGCATCGAAATTATGGAGTATTTTGTACTCACACAAATGAAGTCCTGCAAATTAGAAATCGCAGTTATGTAAAAACATTTCCAAAACGGTCTGAGCCTTCTTTACCAACTTGGCTTATGTTCCAACAGTACACATTGTATGTCTGTCGGTGAATATCTGCAAAAGTGATACCGAGGAGTTCGCCGCGTCGCGACAAGGATTCCTCCTTAAAATTTATAACCTTTGGTAATGTGAAGCTCGCTGTTTAAAAAGGTTAGCGTTTTGTTTCGCACTTCTATCACGACTGTTACTGCCTGTGTCGCGATTCATATTATGTGTGTTTAAAACAGTGTTGTAACTTGTATAGCATATGAATTTATTTTCTGTTTTCAGTTAATGCACTATAAAAAACGTGATATTAGGAATAATTAACAATGGATCGGACTGACAAATTAGAGTTTGTATTTTCAAGCTCCAGATAAAGCCTTACGACTTTTCTAACAAAATACCTCTATTACGGCATCGCGTCCTCATTACTAGGCTGTTAATCCTTCAATCTGTATTAGATGTTAATTAATAGTTGTATAATAGTCTAGCAAGCACTTAGCGGTAATAATAGACGAGGGTGTTATTTGCTTAATTGACAGTGTTTACAGTAAGGTGCGTGGTGGTCTGTTGGTAACAGACCAGACGCGGCTGCCTACATGTCCTCGGTGGTCGCGGGTTCAAATCCCAGGGCACACCTCTGACTTTTCGGAGTCATGTGTGTATTGATAGTCAACTACCACGCACAATAAAGGTGAAGGAAAACATCATGAAGAAACCTGCTTATCGTAGCGATTTTAAAGAATTCCTACGGTATTTGAAAGTCCGCCAACCCGCACTATACTAGCGCGACTATATGGCCTAACCCCTCTCAATCGTTCTCTCGACTGTAGAGGAGGCCCGTGCCCTGCAGTGGGACGAATATGGACTGATAAAGTACAGTACAGTAAGGTTATGTATAATGAGAATGTAAGAAATAGCGTCTGAAGCGTTATGACTTATGAAATATATTTAAGACGCGCATTGTCAAAAACCGACTGAAAGATAATTTAATCGTATTTTTAGAAGATATTGGACTACATTTTCCAATATGTTCTAAAAACATCCAGACTTGATTACTTTTTTAATTGGGTACTCTAGTGTATGCGTATTCGATAGAGATATTACGAGAATAGATCTGTAATTAACACCGCTTTACATGGCCTGGTGTAGGAAGGAAGGATGGGAACCGGTAAACTATACTACTGCGAATGATGCCACAACGATATTAATATATTATAATACTTACTTTTACTGACTGCCTCGGTGGCGTAGTTGTATTACGCTACGGTTACAAAGCTGAGGTCTCGGGTTCGAGTCCCGGGTCGGGCAAAGTGATATTGGATTTTTCTATTCATTATCAGTCCGGAGTCAGGTATTTGTGCCCGATATGGCGATAGGCTCGCCACCTATCACATCGTGGGACGGAACATACAAGGCGAAATGTGGGTGTCCTGGTGGCGCCTCTGCCTACCCCTTCGGGGATAAAGGCGTGAGTTTATGTATGTATGTATATGTATGTACTTACTTTTAATTCGAACCGAAGTGATAGCGACCAAAAATCTGTGGATTTCAACATGACGTAGTGGTCAGACGACTTGGTAAAGGCCGCGGGACGTGGCTGGATGCAGGCTGCCTCCAACGGGTCACTGTGGAAATCATTGGTTGAGGACTATGTTCAGCAGTGTACTTCCTCTGGCTGATGGATGGATGACGTATGGTTTTGTTAAGGAGAGAGGAGAATGATATTAGGCCTGGCTGAAATAATCATATCAGCCCACGAAGTGACTCACCCGTGTGTGTCTGTTTTCTTTTAGGTTCAGCCGTCATATTTCTTTATTGCGATGAATGACGAGAGAGGCATGCTATTCGCCTGATGGTACGCGATACGACCGCTCATGGACAGTAGCAAAACCAAACAACAGCATGAATACAAAGCAATGCTTGGCATTCCACTGCGCTCGCCATTCTGAGACATAAGATGTTAAGTATCATTATTTACAGTAGTTACTCTAGTTCCAATGCCCTTCAAACCGGAATACAACAGTGCATTTGTATGTATCTGGTTTTGCTCAAGCTGGTATATTGTTGTCAGTCAGCGGGTGGTGACCATCACTCAACGGTTGATGGTTAACTCCAGTTCAATTGCAATCTACTAGTAATCACGTGTATTATAGTCACTTTATCGTCAGTATAAAAATATTCAGTGCAATTTTTAATCACAAAAATGCTTATGTGAATAAAGATTTACTTTTCAGCAAATCAGAGTTTGTTCTAAAGTTATATCGATATCTGCTGAATCATTTCGAGTCGACTAGTCAATGTTTGAGATTTGACCGAAGATTAATTACACGCTTCGTAAAATGCCGGCGGTTTATTTATCGTCTACGTATAGCTATACTGCTGATCCTGCTTTAAACGGATACATAACTCAAAGACTTTATGGATGGGAATTTTATAATTTATAGGTACATACATTCAGGAATTCTGAATAAAAAAGCTAATAAAAACTTTAGGCGCTCATGACTTTTGACACATTAACTCATGAATGTGCTCATGACGATTCCCAAAGGCATACGCAAAGCAAGCTCGCGAATGCTGCCTATAGTTCGCCATTAAAGCTAATTTCGCCATGCAGAACACAAATTACTTAAAAAAAATATCTGTAAATTATTGAGAAATTCACAACAATGAATGAGCTGCTAAATTCGGAATACGAGCCCCGTTTCATACATCTTGTCACTGGACCATTAAAAACACCAAACATATGGCTAAAGGTAGACACATCATTTCCATATTTTTCCATCGTTGCAACCTGAATGCCATTGCAAAAAACCACAAAACATTTTAAAAATCAGAACCAGTTACAAAAGGGCCGCGCTCCGAAAAATGTAATAATTATTTTAGTTCTATGAAGTTTTAGACTTGTACGTGCTCGTATGTGATTGTGCAGGAAAAAATTGAATTTCACTTCATACAGCGCTTAGGATTGCTGACCACAAGCGGGGCTTGAGCGTACTCGGCCGACCTTATTAGGGCGCCCCTCGCTTTGAGGTCTGCGAGAGGAAAAAAACACAATAGCCACGTATTGCTTCTATTACGAGCTTAATACCTGAATGGGAGCGATTGAGGTATTGTGAGAGAAATTTCCATCCAGAATTGTAGTGAGATTAGTATTCAATCGGTATGATTTTTAACTATTGGTTTGTGGTAATTATGGAAATAAAACTACAATGGATTTTATGGAGTTTATTTGTTTATTTTATCTTCCTGGTGTTTTGAAGAGATAACAGGCATAAAGTCTCCCTGCTTGCATAAAATATGTAGTATGCTGGTTGATCATAAACCGAGACACATTTCCATGGCTTAATACGATGTGTTTTTTTTTTATAAATGTTATGTACTGTTTTTTATATATATTATATATATATTATTTGTAATTTTCAGTACATTCCATGTGGTGTTAATAAATCGTTTTCTTTCTTTCTTTACTATGACCGCTCTCTAAGTAACTACGTATATGTAATCTACCATTAAAATACAGCAAATATAAAAGATAAACAAAAAATATCGAATCCAGTCATCAGATCGTGTTATTAATTGCGCCGAAACAGATTATGCGGAAGCGTTGTCAACAACGTTAATTGGAATTTCAAAAGCATTTACTGACTTGTTGATGGAATTCAACCGAACCGAATATGACAAATACCCGGAATAGTATCTTTCATACAGTGAATTGATTAAAATGGCTTAAAGTAAGATTATTTTTCTTAAAGCTGAGGTCTCGGGTTCGAGTCCCGGGTCGGGCAAAATGATATTGGATTTTTCTATTCATTATCAGCCCGGAGTCAGGAATTTGTGCCCGATATGGCGATAGGCTCGCCCCCTATCACATCGTGGGACGGAACATACAAGGCGAAATGTGGGCGTCCTGGTGGTGCCTCTGCCTACCCCTTCGGGGATAAAGGCGTGAGTTTATGTATGTATGTATGTATCTTTTTCCCCCTTCTGTCTCTATAACTTTTCTTTTCTATAGACTTAACTAAATCTGTATAATGTAACGGACTTGTTTCTTGCCCTCTTCCAATTTTCCGTCCCCTTTTAGAAGCATCTTGAGCATTGGTTAGTTATTTTATTTTAATAAATTTATTTTCGAAAAAAGGATAGGCTCACGACACAATTTCCAATTCCATGAGTTTTTAAATTAAAATATATGTATGTACAGTGAAGTATTCGGCTTTGAAAATATTCCCGAAAACTTTCCGACATAACCCGTACACAAAAATACAATAGCACTTCAGCCCCAACAAAAATATCAAAGCAAAAAAATTAAAAAATTTTGTTTAAAATTGAATTTCACCACAACAGAGAGCCAGATGATTTATTCATCCAGCATCAGTATAAAGTATTCAGAGGGCGCCACTATCTCGTACCGGGTTTTATCCGGTTAATATCTTATACAGCACTTGGACCGGTTAATAAGCCTAGTGCACCGGCTATCCGGTGTCTTCCGGCCGTCCTAAAGGAATTTACGGACTTGCCGATGAATAATGATTTATTTAGCCGCGTTTACGTGAAGGTTGCTTGTGTTTTGTGATAGGGAGTAAAAAATATATATTCATTTACATTTAAGGAGGTATAAAAAAACTAGCCGATATGAAATTAACAAAGAACACCAAATATATCGCAGATAATTAAAGCAAATAAACTGATTGTTATTGTGACTTTTTTACTTTACAATTACATACATAACATTCATAAACTCACGCCTTTATCCCAGAAGGGGTAGGCAGAGACGCCACCAGGACACCCACATTTTGCCTTGTATGTTCCGTCCCACGATGTGATGGGGGGCGAGCCTTTCACCATATCGGGTATAAATTTCTGAGTCCGGGCTGATAATGAATAGAAAAACCCAATATCACTTTGTCCGACCCGGGATACTTTACAAGTAATATGAAAATTTCTAATTTTATAACATGTGTAAAAAAATTATATACCTATAATTATTACCGCTATCCGTAAACCCATATCACCTTTAAAAATTCGGGACACTCACGAACGCGAAACCATAGCCGTTCATTAAATTCGAAAACGTGAAACCTTCACATACGAATTCTCGCACACGCCAACGGTATCAATTTCGATATAAACAACAAAATATTATCTGTTACAAATATATTTGTTGTACAAAAAGCTGTGGGGCGCAAGCACTGCTCACTGTAATCTGTAACAAACGAGTTTCATATTTCACAAAATCCATTTACTTGCGCCACAGCTTTGTTGGGATATTTTGCTTTTAGCATATTTAAGGAGATGCTCTTTTTATGCAGCGCGCTTAGTAGCTGAGTGTGAGCTCAACAATGCCCGGACAATACGCCCGGGATAGGAACTGCTAAAGGAATCTTGTAGTTTAATATATTGGCTAATTTGGCTGTCATAGCTCGAAATATCTACTAGGTTATATATTTTTACTATAAGATAGTTTTATTTTATATTTATGCTCAGAACGCAATTATTGTTATTTGACCAAATAGGTGTAGCGTTGAGAATTGCAGATTAAATATGTTGATCAACATCATTACTTTTTTATTTTAGTACCCGACTACGGGGTAAGGTAAAGTTATGATTCTAGCAGTATATTGATGTCCGTGTATTTCATAATATTCTCATAGTAGGTATAGATGTATCGCTTAACACATCTTCATTACTAACAAAAATATTCCTTGTAGTGGAATAAAGTTAAGTTAGGCATACGCAGAGATTAGCTAAACTTCAATGCTCGGTGTCTTGGCTTACAGGACTTGTAGTGGCGGGTGTGAGAGCGGGACATTTACCTGGGTCTTATTTACTTATATGAACATATTTTGTTAAATAAACATCTTATTACCCCACGTATCACTACATTTATTTTGACGTATTTTCAAACAATTATTAATTACGTTAATTTTTAATAGAAACAATCGTTTATAAGTTCCGTTATTTGTTCATCAAAAAACCTTCCTAATAACCAGAATTGGCAAGCTAACGTAACTACAATATACCTGATACTAATTGCCGTCCAGTTCAGAAAGATCCGCTGTTGTGACATGTCCATGTTTCGCCAGTCCACACATTTAAGCCGACAAAATGTATCCGAATTCACATACGGTAATGACGAACTTATTTTATAAACAAACTTATATGCAGTTATTATAATCTTTAAAGATTACATTCTTATTTATCGTCATCTATAAACCAATAAAGGCACCATAAAGCCTTTAATATAACAAAATTACATAGTACTCTCCCTTTATTATATTTGGAGTCGCCAATCTGTTTTGTTAAGGATTAAACTCATAGTTTACCTGGCTGCGTAAAAACCTTGTTAATTCTTTGTCAGTACTCGCTAGTTTTTGCCAGTTGTTTTTTAGACCCGCCTGTGCTCAACAGCGGAAGAAACGGAGCGGAGAAAGCGGAGATATTTTGTGTGGTGAACTATTTATTTATTTATTTACATTTTATACTCATTATGTTATAGGACGACTTGATGCCTGATGCATTCTCTACCAGTCGAACCTAGGTAAATTAAGTTGCATATGTAGTTCTTATACGAATGCACTAAATTGATGTATTTTTTAACTAGGCATATGTTTCTATGTCAGATGTATTATTATCCACGTAGTGGACAGTCTTACATTAAAATTTTTGCAAATGATATAAATAAATACAAGTGTTCGTCAGTGAAATTAAATATTAATGATTGAGCATGAGTACATTCGTCGTATTGTGAGGTGTGGAGTACCGAGGCGAGGTGGCAAACACAAAGGTTGAAGGCAATGCGAAAGCTCTCGCCTTCAAAGTCGTCAGTAAACATTGGCGGGTCGACTTTACACACGCTACATACTAGCGTGGTGGGTGTCAAGCAAGTGTATTGTAGTAGTAAGTTTTTTTAATTTTCATAATTCACTTCTTAATGACATATCTCGTAAAACTTCCCGGGCTTGAGGTTTTTATTATTGTTATTATTATTTGTTTGTAGATATACTGAACGCCTTTGATATTGAGTAATATTATGCTGTACCCGTGTACAAAGAAGGGAATATGCATTCGTACAAAGTGGCAGATAGCTCAGATGTAGGTTTTATTCATACGACGTTTATTCATAGATAAATCTCCACTCTATTTGACCATCGGCACTTAGTATAGCTTGAGAAAACGATAGCGTAACTAAGGGTTGAAAAATATACCCTATTCAAGGTTCATGGAATTCTCACTTAAATACGCTCAAATATGATGAAGGATAGATAAGAAACAAATATCTGTTGATCACGCAAATATTGGTCTCGCTGCGGGGATCTAACCTCAAGCTTTTTGTTTCACAGCCAGTGTCTAACCAATTTCACGACGGATGCTTTCGAAAGGTAGAAAGATTTGAGTAAAATGAATGTTATATATGTTTAAATAAAGTTGGAAGTCGTTCTTAGCACTGTGTTGTGTTATAAGGCCCAAGCAGAGCACACTCCACGATCGTTTTCTTGGAAAACTTTTTAGTTACCGAGAGATTGCATTTTCGCTCGCACCTCCTCGCAAATCCGGGATTTCACTATCTGCTGCACTACCCGAAGTGCGGAACTTACAGCCAGGAAATACACGCATATAGTGCACGAACATTTTCAGCAATTATTTTAAAATATTTGCAGGGTGTGCATTTTTTAGTAACGAGTTACTAAGCATTTATATATTTTATATCTTTACATCCTATCGATTTGGAAACACCACAGAAAAGCTAAATCTGCAGTGATAACGTAATAGTTAATGCTTAGTAGCTCACTTGCACAGTTACAGGGTAAGTAAAAATGTTGACAACTGTAATTGGTAATTTTATGATTTATTGCAAATAGAAGTGATAATATTAGAGACGCTATCAAATAATTTGTTGTCTAATTGGTAGTTTCGACGGCAGCTAACCTATAGAAAAACTATCAAATTCATAGCTATAGAGAGTAGCCGTCGGGAAATAATAACATTATCTTAAAAAAAAACATACATACAAGTTTCGGTCTGTATCTTCGAAAGGGTAGACAGGTATGTATGACATTGTGTCTGTGTGTGTGCTATGAACAGTTCGTCAGACATACTTCCGTTGCAAGATATCATAGACGTGGTCTTGTCGTCTTGCCTGGAAAAAATTTAGTTTTAGGCAACTCATATGAGATGATGAGATTATCTTGAATGGAAAAGGAATGTCGATTCTACTAATTTTTAAATATAAATATCTAATAAAATAAAGTTAATAATATGTACACAATAAAAAATAATTCAAACATAAAAGATGAACATAAAAGTAAGCCCCATTCTGTCCCGTAATTTGCGGCTTTTTTTTTACGGAAACGTCGATTCAAATTTTGCCAGGCGTTGCTCCGAGCACGTCTCACCTGTCTTCGTAAACATACGACAGTCTGTACCGGTCTTAACGGACTTCTTCTAATGTTTATTTTTAACTCATACTTATAAGGGCTCGGGAAAACACGACAATTACTTATTTTTATATACAGGAGATTTTTTCAAGTGGATGTGGATGACCCAATCCGTAACTATGAGGAATAGAAATAAATATTGAAAGAGTCACGAGCCCGTGTGTCCCTCAATGCTGAAGATTTGTTTGTAATCTTTTAATTCATCGTGTACGCAAGTAATTTTAATAAAAATATCATGACCAGATGTGTATAGCTGTACTCCTGTGCCTGAAATCAATAATGACGGTGTTTATAACTTATAACGTATTTTTTCCTGAGACTTCCGGCTGGCTATTTCCCTCAACTAGCCCACACCAGCCTAAACGTAAATAAACTTGATTAATTCCAAAAGACTACGGTACGACTACAAAGCTGAGGTCTCGGGTTCGAATCCCGGGTCGGACAAAGTGATATTGGGTTTTTCTATTCGTTATCAGCCCGGAGTCAGGAATTTATGCCCGATATGGCGATAGGCTTGCCCCCTATCACATCATGGGACGGAACATACAAGGCGAAATGTGAGTGTCCTGGTGACGCCTTTGCCTACCACTTCTGGGATAAAGGCGTGAGTATATTATGTATGTATGTACCTTTGAGCTAACTGCAAAACTTTGCAGACGGCTTAAACTTCGCTGTAGCAGCTAGTTGCTGGAATAAAAACCAGCTAAACTAAGAAATCCAGTTTGTGTTATCTAAGATCAAACACCGTTTAGTTTCAGCAAAAATGTTTTTGCTGACTAGACAAAAGAAGTGCATTTTATGGACAAGTTCGCGTAATTAGTTTGTGATCGGTTTTTCTTCTTCTTTTTTTTAAATTACTTCAGTTACAGTAAGTTTACGAATACGATAATTTTAATAAAATTAGATAAGAGTAGATCTTGGTTTGCATGCATTTATTTTTAATAACAAATTCATGCTTATTTGTATGGATGAATTGGGGAGCATATTTTGTTTATTGGTGTAAAAAATATTAAACCTTTATTGTAGATCTAGTTAAACTTTAAGTTATTGGGTGGATTAGGATATAATATTTAGAAAAGAGTTGATGCCAAGCATATAACCTGTAGTAAAATTATAAGCTATTTTTCTGCAATATGAAAAAACATTATGGTGCTCCGGCACCACGTAGGCAGCGGATAGAAGCAAACAGATAAGAAGAATATTACTTACTTACTACCAAAATATAACACAACACAAAATGTTCAAAGCTCAAAGACTCTGCAACTTCTTATTTTTCCTTTTGTTTTGAATAAAATTCTTAATGATTTTTAAAACAATTCACCGTTTTTTCAACAGCCGCGTCCCCGCTCGTATTTACAAACATGATGTTTCTCAAGACTGCGTGCTGGGCGCACACCTCACGTGCCCCTACGTTCCCTCACTCAATACATCCGGAGCTGTGATTGCGGCCAGGCGTCAATGCCAATGTGTAGTAGACGGATTTTGGATACATGCAGACACTATTACTGATGCAGTACTGAATTTTGTGCTATATTTTGTTTGAAGATTTAGTGGAGTAGGGGCAAAAAAATCGATGTAGTGCTGTTTATAATTCATTATTAAAGTGATGCAATTTTATATTAAGTCCTGTAAGAGAAGCTTTTATTGAAAAAAAATATCATTGACGTTACCATCAGTTTCTTGACAATGGCAAAATAAAAAAGATATCTTGTGTTGTGATATAAAATTATAAGTTTTGCCAAGAAATCACATTCTTTGCTGCTGCAACACCAGTTTTTCGAATCCTAGTGACTTAAAATAACTCGATACGAGTTGATGGATTGATGAATGTTAACAAATGAGTTCAAACTGATGCCAGTTTTATGGTTTTTTCGAGCCTATACGATTATAAAACTTCATTTAGTGTAGGTACTGTGGTAAAATTCTGAAAGTTATTCTCCTTATCTTCCATCATAGCACCTAACCTCGACGTTTTGCAAGTATTTGTATCAATATACGACCGCTAAACCAAATAGTCGAAGATTTATGAGTTAACGGGTTTAGATACATTCCACGAGTTTCGTGGAGATGGATTCCCCAGTCGTTTATCTCGGTAAACAGGCTTAACGGTGCGGTCGTGGTGTTTCAAAGCTTTTAGCTGCCATACAAAAAAGTACTTCGGCGTTGTGCGCCAAATATTGAGGGTCTTTTATGAGTGTGAAGTGAAAAATTGTCTCTATTCTTTTATGGAGTTTTTCGCTGCTTTTGTTGGGTGTGAAAGGTGCAATGGGTTTTCGGTAACGGATTAATAGTGTCTTTCGAGTGATTTTTTAAAGAATTTACGGCTACGTATTTTGAACATAAAAATGGCTGGTATCTACGGTTTTTTGTAGACGGTTAGGAAATCAGGTCACTCAGCAAAGTAAGTTTTTAACGTATACTATCAAAACCTGTGACTCCAGAAGTTTCACAGATGCGTTTCCATTAGCTTACGAACGTTGAGCTTTATTGAAAACATCCTGAGTATTTATAAGCGAAAATAATCACCTTTTAGTTTATCAAAGGTATGTGGCAATAACTTATCATTAAATATAAATCGTTTCTTCCTGAAACTATTACAAAGTCATTTAACACAGTTGTACTAAAATATTTTACAAAGAAAGCTAGAGACGCTATAGAATAAAATTAACACAAAATTTACGGACAAACAAATTTCTCAATTGAAGTTTAATATACCAAATGAAGGCGATAAAAGCATTAACCGAATATAAATGGATTATTTAGTAAATTTTATTACATAATAGATGAAGTAAAGTTGCTGTGATGTTAAAATAGAACAGAATTTGTTAAATCTCAAAATTATAATCAGAAAGTTTACTTCAATTTTGAAGAGTTTAGACAAATATATGTACATTAAACCGTAATATATATTAATCAAATATTTAAAAAAAATATCCAGAACCTAATCATTCGAGTGGTTGCGTGTATGAGTTGATCACTTTTATGTATTAGGTTCGATTCCCATGTCGAGCATTTTCATAATAGAATATTATTTATCTGAAACTAGAATTATAGTAATAAGTTAATCTCCTATCACATTATGAAGCCGAAATAACTTCAGCGGGCTTATGTATGGTTCTCTGTGCCTCCCTCCTCAATAATTCTAACGTGGGCTTACATATTATGCACGTAATATAATCGTAACATATCGTATGCGTCACTCGTCTTCGTACTTCCCATTGTAAACCACTAACTAGCACACAAACCTAACAAAGGGGCTCCGGCGAAAGCGGTGCTTCAAATATTTCCTTAACAATTCAACATGTGCAATGCGGTGCGCGTGTATTTGTAAAACGTCACGTCCCAACTGGCGACAAAGCGTTTTTAAACGTTCAAAAATAGTGAATACAATTACACTGGGTCACATGGTATTCAATTTACTTGCTCCCGTAGGGCATGTACAATTGCCTCCAATGTTGGCTCCCAACACCGTCCAGCACTTTGAACTTTTTTCTACCATAGCGCATAATCCCGTAGGCTATGGAATGTCGAATTGCTTCCAATGTTGGCCGGAACATAGTCCAACATGTTAACCTTGTTTCTACTATAGCGCTCAGTCCACATCGCACTCTGGTCGGCCAAAATCAACAGTGTAACTTTTCGCGATCCTGTCGCCTCGTACGGTATCCTTGATCCACATTTGCTCGGGGTAGACTAAATAATACATATATAGTACACTAATACAGTAAATTTAGTCTAAAAAGGTATGTATATCGGAAATGTATTTCGAAATAAACCATATAATTTAGCTGCAAACGTGTTCTTGAGTAGAGAGACCACAGCTTAGCAAGAGTTGGGCAATTTTAACTAGAAGAACTACTAGTATAATGGTTAGGTGGTAGTAAAAACAATACAAGAATGGTTCTTGATAGTAGCCAGTAATTGAATATCAGTCTTCTGGAATGAAATACTTTGAGCTCGTGAATTGTAATTGACGTGGTTTGACTACTAGCGGTTCAAGATTACAACCACAGATTTTCAGACGTGTCTAGTGTTGAAATATGGTGATTAAATTGTGTAAATTCAAAGCCTATTGCCACACACGGGACGATATAACTGCGCAAGTCTGAGTTTGCACCAGTATACTAGAATAACTTTGTTCCAATTTTCGATTGAAGACTGGTGCAAACTCGCGTTTGCGCAGACGCACTTGAACGTGTGTGGCCAGTGGCGGCCATAACAATGGATGCTTCTGATTATTCTGAAAGATGGATAGTAAAAATGGTTTACTATTTATATACTTATGTCATGTTTTGTTATTTTTTGTGTGGTACATGTATTTATGAAAGTCCTTATGAAATACTTCTGTAAATTAAATTATACTCCTAAGAAATCATATCCGTGACATTTGACAAGACAAACACGGTTCAAATCTTAATAATATTCTCTGTCTACGCTTCAAATGAACCAAAACAATACATTTTATTTCGTCAACCAATATGTAAATTATTCCTAAACAATGCTGAATTCGAGATTGATATAAAAAGAATCCCTATAAAATTATTTTCGGAAATCAACTCGTATTTAATAAAGGCGAAGCATGTGAAGGGTACTTAATCCCTCATTCTACGAAAAATTGGGACAAATAATTTGCAATTCCTACGGACTCGATTGACTTCATAAATTTAATATCGAGAATATGTTATTCGCAACGTTTGACTCGAAAAGATAAAATATTTTCTTTTTAAAATATGAGGCTTTTACTAAAAATCCTATATTTATTAAAATGTTGAAATATTTTTAAGTTGCTATACCTAAATGGTTTCTCATTTACATACATACATAACCGTCACGCCTGCATCACATAAGGGTCGGTAGAGACAATATTGATTTCCACTTTGCACGATCCTGACAAATCACTTTCGCATATATTATTATTAGTCACTTAGCCTTATTTAGTTCACTGCCTTGGTAGCGTAGTTGTACTACGGTATGATTACAACGTTGAGGTCTCGGGTTCGAATCCCGAGTCGAGTAAAGTGATAATGGATTTTTCTATTCATTATCAGCCCGGAGTCAGAAATTTGTGCCCGATATGGCGATAGGCTCGCTCCCTATCACATCGTGAGACGCAACACACAAGGCAAAATCTATGTATTTCGTGTTCATCTGGAACACTTTGTATGTCTATATTTTCCTTTTGTTGTTCTTTCTTTTCTTTCTTAGTACGCCGTCATCATATGCCGTATCTTTATCTATTCTTGTCCTAAAATGCTTATTTGACGGCATCCGTGGTACAGTTATTTCTAGATGGTGTCTTTGCAACGAAAAACGTGTGTTCGATCCTCGCACCGAGTAAACCGTTTGCGTTATCCACACGTAATGCTTCGGGTTCAGGTGATTGTGTGACCGAAAATAAATCTCGTAGTTTCTGACACTCGCGTCACAAGGTTTCAATGCTCCTAATGTAAAGTCAATCAACTTTATTATTTGTGTAAATGTTGTGCGTATTTATTTATTTTAATCTAAGATGTATTCGCTACTAAAATTTATAGTGCAATTTCCCTCTCCAATTTGTTGTTTATATTAAACTAGCATGGCAGTGACGACACTCGTTATTGGATACAATAACGCCGGATCGTCGATTAGCCACTTGAAGCATTGCTTCAAGAACTTAACGCTATAGGGAGAGAATAATATTCCTCACCTAGTGCGGCAGATACCCGAACTAACGAACCTCTACGTTTTATCCAAGATGCTAGTAACCGCAAAGCAGTGGCTTCGTAAACGCTGTCTAACTACCAACAAAGATCCTTGATTTATTATACATTCATAATTTTTCGATTACATTTTCACAACTTAAACAATTTTTGTGAGGTATTTCAGAGTAGGTACTGTTAGCCACTGTCTTCAATTATTTGATAAATATGTAATACACTGAAATGACAACAATATTCCCAGCTTTAATGCCACTATCACTTATTCTTTCGTCAAGAACAAATGAAAAAATCATTAATGTATCTCAGTCGTCACAAAGGATCTGGGTTTGAAACAGCATTTCAAATTAACTGTCTAGACTGTTTAATCTTCATAAATATCTGAGTAAGCATTGAGAAGAGTGGCTATAAGAACTCGGCGTCGATGTTTCACGACATCCCGTGAGAAATCAAAGTTTCCAACTGGAATATGAGTGCATTGTGATTTTTTGCTCCCCATGGTTGATTGCGCATTTCGATCAGCCATTTATAGGGTAATGTAGCCTTCGATGTACGTGTACTTTTAGATGCAATTAATTGGTCGGATGTAGGAACTGGTAAACATAATATAATTTAACTATATATACAAACATTTATCTTAGTGTGTGATTCAAAATCATAGCTTACGACTAGAGCTACTGGTGGCACTATCAATAAGTAGATAAAACAAACAAACTAATACGAAAGCACACACACACACCTCTAAATACTTTACCCAACAATAATTCAAGTACCGCGCACATAAGGCAAAATATAAATCAATTAGCCGGCCACGTCGGTAGATGGCGTGAAGTGCAATCGCACTCAGCTCACGTTCCTTCCACTCCTTATCTACTAGTTGGTTGCGATGCGTTTCGCGAGGGCCCATTGAAACTTTCACAATACTCACACTTACTATCGCGTTCGGTTTACGAGTGATATTGTTGTGAGTTGTATTCGAGTTTTATAGTATTTTGTGGTTTTATCGCTGAGGATTAGAACTGTAAAATTTCGTGATGCATTAGCGAAGGCACAGCTAAACTTAATTCGTATATTTTGCGCTCCCGTTGGATTAACATATCAAAGCAAACATATTGTATATCTGGAATCACTGTAGTAACATAGTTCAATGTAGCATTGATTGAATGGTGGTAGGTCTCTCAATAAATTAAAGAGGCAATCAGCGCGCGTTGTATTAATTAGCTCATTTAGGTACGAGCGTGAGAAAATCTAGCTCAGATCAAATTTGCTCTAAAGAGGAATTCAAACAAAATTTCGCACATTTAAAGCAATTTGCGTAAATAAATTAAGACAAACAGTATGCAAATTCAAAACTAACGACCGAGTTGTGAGCTCGAGCTTCTGTAACACATCAACTTTCTTATTTCATAACACGATGTTAACTCCTGTGCTCACCGGGCTGAGTTGGCCGATATTCGGTATCTCGTCCTAGTTTGTCTTAGTTCGCAGCGAGACTTGTAGGTTTGTTAGTATGGACTAACCGCTGAATTTGGAAGTTTCGCTATTTATTACTACCAAGTAGCAGCAACGATGAGGAGACGACTTAACCTATCAAAATTGCGTTTATTCTGTCTAATAAGACTACGTGTCTAGTCCTGTTTGTATTGGCATTTTGAATTATATGACTTAGATCTATAACAAATGTTCGTTGATCAGGCAACATCGATTGTCTAATTCATCACGAGATTCAATATTTTTAACGTCACACAATATTGGGTCACAACAGAGACCTTATTGTCTAGTCGAATATTCGCTAATAGCACCCCACATTGTTCCTAATCTCAAATCTGAACGAATTGGTTTTGTAAATGATTCTGAACCACACAAGAAAAATTAAACTGTCAATACAAATTTTAAGCTAGTAATATTTACAAAACCGAAATCAGATACTCAACGACAATAAGGCATTCGTAAATTAAAAACACACAATACGTCTGTTCAAATGTTAAAAATGTGAACGAAATCGGCAACAAACAAAGGGATCGTGGCTGGCACCAACATTTTACACTTCCCAGTGGAAATTCGACTAAGTGAAATCGAACTATCTCGCCCCTGAGTTATCGGCCCGCATCGCACGTCCATTATTCCCGCGTACATTTATATAGAGCATTTTAATACCATTCGTTGGTATCTTGTTTATCTGGAAGATTTGTCAAGTCTTAACGCTTCGAAATGTTGAATAAATTTGCGTCGCAGTTTGAATATTTGGTTACTGAACTTTTTATATCCAGCAATTCCAATAAAGATTTTTGGAATAATATAAAACTGAAGTTATAAGAAACACAGTAAAGAATCTTTGCAATAGTTATTATTTCTGATTTTATATGTAAATAAAATTTAATACATCCACCGTATATAAATGACTTATCATAACAAGAGCTATGATTGTTCTCTTATATCGTATAGTTATCAAAGAGCCATAGGATAAAACTTGATTGTGCAAATTATCAAAAAAAAGCTTTGAACAGCTCACAGCCTTCATGAAGCAAAAAATAGAATCACATCGAGCTGCGCCACAATAGCAGTACCTAGAATAAATACACAACACAGTTGATCATATTTTTTAAATCAAAAGCTTACTAACTTATTGAAGAATCCGCCAACGTTGCCAGACTGTTTGCAGTTGCACCGGCTGAGTTATTGTTTAACCATTTACGAGGTCAGATGGTGCCCTCCCTCGAGAAATAACCAAGAGTGTGGACGTGCGCCTAGTCGATTACATTCGTCTGTTGCATTGTGTTGTGGTTAGAACTATTGTGGGTATGCGCATTTTGTTTCTATTCGGCATTGTGTGTCTACTTTAGAAAATTACATCGGAAATTGAGATTGTTATTGTTTTAATTTTGCTTGTTTCTATCGTTATTGGTCATTCTGTAGCTAGGCAATTGCGTATAACATAATTAGGTCTACTATCCTGTGCCATAGGTCACTGATACACATAAATTCTTAGATGCTGGTTACGTTCAGTTAACAATATTTTTAGAAAGCAATTTTTTTTTCTCAGATCCTGCTTGCTCTGTTTTTCAACACCACAATTATTCCCATGTAATTATGGTTATTTTACGGTTCCCCAATTATTATAAGTATTCATGTTTGACGATACTTAGATACAATGTAGAAAATATCTGTTTATAATTAAACTCTCGTAGAGTAGAAACACTTATTAACTTATACTTCTTCATACTCAGAGCTACTACTATTTTCAAAACATGTATCTCCTGATTTATTCTATGTATGTAAAAACACACGCAAATACATAATCTGGAGGACCAAATCATAAGTCATAGGATGTTGCTCTCGAACAAGCGTCCCCAATTATGCCAGGCATGCGACCGTTTTAATTGCGTTTGCACTAAACACAAACGTTTCTTAATTAATTCCAAATTAGGCAACACAAACTCGACGCCGGGAAATTTTGTATATTGTTCATTGGAGTATCTAACTCGATTATGCTTCAGTTTTTGTGAAAATTTTGTTTCGACCCGAGTGGATGCTTGCTTTTTAAGCTATGATGTAAAAGGGAAGCAGACGAGAAGTGTTTTTTATAATTGCGTTTTGGAGATATTTTTGTTATTCTTCAAACAATTCACATGTCTCATAATATTCAGGTTTTCACGAATATAAATCTTGTAACATTGCATTGTAGGAGGGTTAAGTTGTATCATCATAATTTTCAACCACCAAAAGACTGTTGCCAAAAGCACGCGTTCCCAAGAATTTTCACAGTGACCAATTAGATTGGGCCTGCATCCACCGACTTCCTGACATCTTTTTCAGATCGTATGTCCATACTGTTAAAGGAAATTTGTTCTACGCTGTATTGGAAACCTATCTCTCCTTATTCTCCACCCTCGCGAAAGTTAAACTAAGGTCCATCAGACAACTTTTGTATTCATGAATGGCAGTCATGACTTGCAATCAGATGAGCCCTTTATCGAATTGCTACTTAGGGACAGGCTTAGAAAATATTAGGAATAGCTAGAAAATCCCAAGTACAAGTACAACTTATATTCAAATTTTTATCACTAGATAGAAATAGAAACTATTTTACTTTATAGCTCATATAAATTGAGCCCATTGTTTCGAATTGCTGGATTATACTTTACAGCTCTACTTACAGGAGATATAATAATTTTGTAAAGCAAATATTTACAAAGCGACCATTAAAATTACACATCAATTTCGCAATAAACCAAAAACAGGAGAACCAAATGTTCTAATAAATTTGTACTGGTAATTTCAACATTCGCGACCGAAACCACACGCGTTGTATATTTCCACCGCCCAAGTTGTGAAAGGCAGCGATGATGAATATTATTTCATAGCAAATGAAAATTGGGAAATATACCTAGAATTCAACATCATTATTTAGAACTAGATAATTTTAAGGACATAATTCATTTGTCATTATATACACACCCAAAGGTTACACATAGTTCCGACTTCACAGTAAAATTATAATTATGAATCGTGAATTACTATTAGAAATCAAAACTGACTTTTCGATGGCGTGTCATCAATACCTAAAAGTTAATTTCTTTTTTGTAACTTTACCTTTTCACTAACGAAGCCTTCTTTTGTTGTACAGTCTAATTAGTCCATATAAATTAACATAATTTATTTAACATCTTCGTATCTTCTGAATTACGCCAACCCCCAACTGATGCCCCGGCACCAGTGACAAATGAACTGAACCATGCTTGTTTATTAGCGAATAGTAAGGTTTTATGTATGCCATTTGCACCTATTTTACGAGTACGTGCGTTAGGCTTCGCGAACGAATGACCGAAGTTTCGAGCGCCTCTACAAAATTCCACGTGAGCCTTATTGGGTGGATCTGCGAACTACCGTGCAAATTTGGTGATATCCAACGTGGAATAGTTTCTGTGTCGTTTATGCTGGAATATTGAAGCCTAGAATTCACTGAATTTAGTATTAGCACGTAACAGTTTTGATTTTGTGATTCGACGTACTAAATGAATCAGTTCGAATTTTTTGTAGCGGATTTTGAATTATTTTCTTTTTAATTATTTATTTCTAGTTTCTATACAAAGGCTCTTTTATTTGTTCAATTAAATCCTCAAGATGAACGATTGATTCCATTGGTTTTCAGATGAATTATTTTATTTCCTTACTTATTTACTTATTTTTACTGGCTACTCTTAAACAACTAATAAACGTTTTAAATCTGTGTATCCTTTATCATTTTGTAGCAAAATAGGATAAGTCTGGATAGTCCTATATATTGATAATTGAATCCTTAATTCAATTACAATCCATTTAACACCAACCGTCAACCATGTTGTTTAACAAGACTCGATTCTTTCCCGCTAGATGGCGCTACACAATCCAGGAACGTCCATAAAGATAAATGGCCATCGAAGTTTGCAAGTACGGCAGGTGACAGGGGCGGTAAGTAACACCGTTTGACCACTCCATTAATCACACTCACCTCCAGGCGGTGCAGTGGCCAGAATAACAAACGAGGATCTGACATTCGATACCCAGTACATTTTACTTGCCAACAAAGAAATATTACTGCACGTGTTATTTATAAGAAAGATGGATTTGGCAATTTGGCGTAGCTCAAAATGGACCAGGTAAATAAGCGTGTAGCGTCATAGTTTTAGAGCCATTTAGAAATGTCTGTGAAAACGCTAAATCAATGTCTTTACCACGCAAAACGTCGAATATTTTATAAAATAGACTATTTCAGTAATTTTCATTACAAAAGCATTTACGATAGTAATATGGTGACAACGTTGTGAAAGACTAAAACCCCTTTACATAATGCAGTAGCTAAGCCGTACTTAGTAGTAAGACAAATGCTATGTGTATGTATATTATGGTGGTTATAACACACGGGTGTTATAATTTACAAGTTTATGCCATTCACAACATAATGTTTCCAAAGGCTCAGGTCACCGAGCAATTTATAATAAAGTCTTCGAGCAAATTCATGCCGCGCGTCTTAAAGTTGGTGCTTTTAAATTATGCAACAGGTAATAATTAATTTATTCCTCATTATAATGCAAAGACCTATAAAACTTCCACGGGACAGAGTTTACTCGAATTAATTTAATACTAGGTCTCCTGGGCGTTCCTTGTTCTGTTGCTTTGTGTAACCTTACGTTTAACGCTACTGAAAATTTTCATGAATTTCGCAGTGCAGCAGGCGAATTGAGGATAAATGGTGAATATTATGTTTTGTTTCTGTGAAAAAGCAGGTAATATAATATTATGTTAGTAGTTTTACTACAGTACGACTACAAAGCTGAGGTCTCGGGTTCGAATCCCGCGTCGGGCAAAGTGATATTGGGATTTGCTTTACATTATCAGCCCGGAGTCAGGAATTTGTTCCCGATATGGCGATAGGCTCGCCACCTATCACATCATGGGATGGAACATACAAGGCGAAATATAGGTGTCCTCTTGGCGCCTCTGCCTACCCCTTCTGGGATAAAGGCGTGAGTTTATGTATGTATGTACATATGTATGCTAGTATATGCCTGGACTAGTTTGACTGATCGTATCGTCGCATTAGGCTAGTATGATTAACCAGGGCCGTAACCCTTCATACGAAACGAGTTTTCTGTGTCCAAAGTGGAATTCTTCGAGAACATAAATAGAATGATATAGTAATGTTAGTCGAATGTTTTTTTTCTTGTCCAAACCATCGGAAAATAAACTTTGCGCATAGATCAAATCGTACAACTTTTTTCATAGATACTTTTTAACAGCAATATATTTAGTTAGTAGACATTTTATTACACAAAAACATAGGCTTGTAAATAAAAAATATCCTTACAAAATCGAAACTAGTGAATTTGGCGCATTTACACCAATACGAATAAAAAAGTACGCAAGGCGAGAAGTCTCGTATGTCATATTCATGTAATGCGCGGCCGTACCGGATGACCTTAATGAGCCCGCGTTACATGACGAATAGGCAAAACTAGACCTCCTTCCATATTATGTTTCCGGAACATAAAAACCCTAGTATTTATATTTGGAAGAATAATGAGAATTGTGTGAAGTGTGAAATTTTCCATTTACAATCCCAAGTGCGATATTAGATTTATGATTATAAGTTTTGTAAACATGTATACAAGCTAAAAAAAAAAAAAACTCGGTCCCAGGCCAATCAATATACTATGCATAACAGTTGACAATTAAAAAAACTTAAGTTTCCAGGGATTTGGTAAAATAAACTTACCCTTCACTATATTTTATTTCACCAGAACATTTAATAAAGATCAAGGCTAAAATAATTTAAAGAAGAGACTTTCCAAACAAAATCCTTATATGTAATACTCGTAAAGTGTATTTATCCAACCGGCGTATAAAATCATAAGATATTAATAAACATTATATAATATATTTACTTGCCTGAATTTAAATATAATCTTATATAAATAAACCTACCATAAAAATCCACAATCATATACGTCTTTCTTTAAACACCACGTATTTCCTTACACAAAGTTAAAACATCAGTGTCACAGAGCTTCAAGTTTGGAAGTAGGAAGAGCAAGTTTGGCGTTATCAGCTCGCCTACGCGAGACGGCTGTAGGCGCAGCGCTTATCTACTTCATAACTACCGTCGGTGATGGAAACAACCTCTTTAACGTCCCTGTGGAGTGTTAAATGATTCGAGTACAAAGTTTGGATAGTTATAAGGGTTTTTGTAATAAATATACTCAGGCGTATAAAAAAAAAAAAACGCTTTTGTGTTGTTGAAATTTGCAACGGCAGCTGAGTTAATTTTTTTATTTTTATTTATAGTATATATTGGTTTGAATATATTTTAAATCACATAATATTATACGTTCTTGCGTACATACTTGTTTCCTGTGAAATATTGGGACGAAATATTCGAACATAAATGACTGATCATTCCTGTACAGCAATCTAAATGTATAAAGCTTACTTTACGTTTCAATATATCAAGTAAATTAAAATAACCCCAAGATGATTTGTTGACTAGTAAATTAATTTCCCCAAATTTAATATACCCGTGACCTCACGACGGGTCTCGTTGGTGCCAAACATTGCCCAAGGACATGGTCCAATAACGTCTGTTTCTACAGCAAATGTTTGCTGACCCCTCAAACATTCCTTCCGCAATCATGCCCCAAATGTCACGAAACTTGGAGGTCACTGTGCACAGATGAGCTTACTTACTCAAATAATGTAGTTTATCGCGTTCCGGGATTAGACTGCGTGCAAAGCGAACAGACCTGCATTATTGTGTCGACTAGTGAGAAAAACGTTTTAAATGCTGTTTACTAGTCGATGCTCTTGGACTGCATTCCATTAAGTATCAGTCGCGGGCCCTTTGTCGTGGCATATGTAGATATGCATGCATAAAATCACCCCTCTTTTTCCAGAATGGAACCAAGGGAAGGGACCAGACAAAGGCGCCACAAGGACACCCACATTTCGCCTTGTATGTTTCGTCCCACGATGTGATAGGGATAGATATTGCCATATCGGCAACGAATTCCTGATTCCGGGCCTACAGTAAAAGATACACCCTAAGAATAATTTCATAGCCTTATATGTAGTTGGATAAGCAATATAATAATTCATATTATGCCGCTATGTAACTATCCTTATACAATGTAACATGCCATCCACTTCAACATGCCAGCCACTGAAAATAAA
This sequence comes from Deilephila porcellus, assembly GCA_905220455.2. Classification (NCBI taxonomy): domain Eukaryota; kingdom Metazoa; phylum Arthropoda; class Insecta; order Lepidoptera; family Sphingidae; genus Deilephila; species Deilephila porcellus. Next base: position 15,650,422 of record LR999973.1, on the reverse strand, counting down.
CACGAAATAAATTCCATAAAAATATTCATTCGGAACACAAATACATGATAAACTAAAAGTCAATGGGCCCTCAGGAAGTTTAAGACGTCGGTATCCATAGAAAGTAACTAATTTGGAAGTGTTAGACCCGAGGAGGTCGTGACCAAATTTGACTTCACTTTGTCGAAGGAATAAATCAAATTTGTCAAAGTTGTGTTATCAATCACGGGCACAATCAACGCGGCGATCCGTCAGACCGTTCGGATTTTATCTGGAACGCTGGAAGAATTGGAAATGTAGAATTGTTACCTGGAAGTCGATTTTAGTAAGATTAGAATAAATTGTAATGGGTGGACGCAGCTATACCAGTTTGTTCAAAATCAGGGATAATTCCAGCATGCAACATTTATGATTGTGTAGTTTTATAAGTAGTTTAACAAAATATACCCGTCTGGGTCGATAAATATTCTATATTCTTATAATCATCCATATTATTACTTCTTAAACTTTTACGCTTAAACTTGGTACTCGTGAAATTTTCGTACACTTTTTAGGGGTCATGAAAAGGTATAGGATACTTCTTATCAAAAATTCAAGAGGGTTCCCGAAAGACCGAAAAATATCTATAAGACTTTAGATACGCGAGAGAAGCCACGACAAAAACCTACTAGGATATAATAAACAGTATAAGCGATTACGCTTACTAACCTTAATTATTCCTTTTGATGTAAAGAAAAAGATTAGTTATTTAAAAATAAGGGGCTTCAAACGATCATATTTTCATTATTATGCGTTGGAGCTCCTTACGTTGTTTGTGCTTACAAACAACGTAAGGAGCTATTCAGTTAATATCCTGCCAGTTTCTATAAGTTTTTCTCGTTTTACCTTAATCTTCAAAAGCGCCTAAGGGGACTTAATGTAATAGTAGAGGCACAAAAGATGATATTCATATAAGAAGAAGTATAAATATGAGCTTAATATTTTATTTAGGAAACGATATAATATTTTCGAAGCAACATATTATATTTTTACTAGTCACAATAGTGTGTTAAGTTGTTTTAAAATTAACAATCAAATTATAAAAATAACAATTCATTGAAATAAAACAATTTTTACGGATTTTATCGCGATTTGGTTTAATTTTTACATTTTTAACTTCCCGACGTTTCGTTTGCAACAATTCAACCAATAAAAATTCAACCAAAAATCTTCAATTAATCAACCATCCATAATTAATTAAAAGCTCATTCTAATCTAAACCATAAAATGTCCATCGCGAAATGCAGCTTTTAACGGACGTTATAAAAAATGCTCGGCGGTTGCGCGGCCGCGTTAATCCTGCCAAAACGCGGGCCCGTAACTTTGGCATCAAGTATTTTAATTATCTTAATCTTCCGACAAAACTCTACAAAAGCTCTCTCGAGACTTAGAATATTGTTGTGTGGGACAAGTTATAAGCGGCTTTAATATTTTTTGTCTGCAATAGCTGCCACATACTTGGGTCCTGGAAAAAAATGTGCAACAATTGCGCAAGACAGCATTATGATGTCGACAGATAATAATTGTGTGCCGCTAGCTTTCTAACGTTTTAACGCTTGTTATTTTTTCTTATTTTCATAATTTACTTTGTACTGGAGTTTTTTTGGTTAACAGATATGGCTCTATATATTACTATTCACAAAATGCCGCTGATATTTGTAACAATAATCTATAAATAATATCAGATTACGACTGGTATAAAAAAAGCATGCTCTACTCATCCTAATCAAAATTGAAGTAGAAAATCCTTTAGATCTTTTGAATCGTTAGTTACTGCTACCTCCGCTACGTAACGTATTCTAGCTGTAAAGAAGAATCGGCGCAAGAAACTCCCTCAGCAACACGAACTTTTTTCCTAAAAGACTATAAATGTCGTAGTAACTTTGATCCCCTTATTAATAGGCATAATTTTAGTATCCGCTATATTTCTACAAATTGTACGAAACCACACTGGTTTATAATTCGCCTATACCTCATCACTTGTGCTGTTTTGTCTTCTAAGTACTAAAGTTGTCAATGTCTAACTTTCACCGGCCGAAATATAATCGTTTATCTACAATGACTGTCTTTAACGTATCATCGCGCTGTAGCTATTGGGTGTCTGGCAGAGAAAGTTTGTTAATAGTTACGATAGTTTAGTTCTATCTATTATATTTACTCATCATTTCTATTGTTGGGATTCCTCTACTGAGAGGAGTTAGGTTTATCATGATGGGTTAGTTCCTGTTAATAGATCAACCATATCTTTGTTATTCTTATGGGCAACTCTTAGGTAAGTAACTTTCTTCACTTCTTCATAGTGTAAATAACTGTAACTTTTACCTTAAAAAAATCAAGACGTTTTATCGCCTTTCCAGTTCTTTTTTGGACTGCTAAACTAATGCTTTCATAAACTGTGGTACTTCTTATAAAAAATAAAATAAACAGCTAAGTCAACTTACCTTTGACTACATCTAAACCTGTTTTCAGCCAAGAAAATGAGATGCCTTAACATCCTCAACCGTATACAGAAAAACAAAATAAAAATCTTTCATTAAGATCTTGAAATATTAGTATGGATAAAACACGGAGAGTCTAGGCGAGTAATAAAGAGCTGAGAAAAAATGGCGGACTCCGAACACAAAGCTTTGAAACCGAAATATAATAAATATCGACAGCACCAATCCCCTTTTTCATTTGTGTCTCGTCAAATTAATATTGAAGCCTGAAAAATTGTCTCAGACACGAGAAAAAAAACACTTTGAAGATATAAATTCTCGGCTTTTTTGTTCTTAGAGTTTCTTCTGATTGAGTGAAAATTATAATTCTATGGAAAAGAACTTTGATATTTCTCTTGAGAGCTGTTGTGCGGGATTCATTTGTTTTCTTTGATGTTCGTTAATATTTCCAAGTTGCAATTACGTGAGAGATACGTATAACCTATTTGCGTCAGTAACTGGTGTTAGTTAAATAAACATTATTTGTAGTTATATTATTTATTTATTTATTTATTTATTTACACACTTTATTGTACACCACAATAAAAAAGAATAACACAGTAACAGTAAATTATTATTTTTTTATTTTTAAAGAGACAATTTAATTTGCTGTCTTCAACCATAATAATACAGTTTTTATAAATCTTATATAAATCTTTCGAGTTGTTTTAAAATCCTACAAATATTAAAGTCGTTCTTTTGCAAACTAAGTTTTCAACAGTTGTTTTTTCTTACCTAGTCTCATGACCTAAATAAAAATATCCAAAAGTAAAATAAAAGGTTTATATTTTGCAAAAAAATATCTGTACATGGCAACCAATTACCCTAAACAATCAAACTGATAAAAAGTTTACAGGTCCTAAATTCCATTCAATTTCAGTGCACTTAAACAAAAACCTAGGTCTGCCAGTACAATCGAATAAAAAACTTTTAAATAATAAAAATCCACAATGAACCGAATCTATAGAAAAACGGCGTTCACCTGGCCAGCATCTCGACCCTCGTCACCTCGTCTCTTTGCCACTGACAGATAAATGAACAAAGCACTTTTTCGCACGACTGTCAACAAAATGTTTGCTTTATAGAACCCCTAAATTTCATAGCGATAAATAAGACAAGTTATTGAATGTGGTTCAATTGAGTGAAATTACTTTTACCCGCTTAAATAATAATGATTTTTGATGTCTGTCCAAATTGTGATTGCAGGCAAAGTAGGTATTTTTATATATTATGTACATACAGTATACATACATACATTGACAGCTGACGTGGCGTAGTTGGTTAGACGTTGGCTGTGAAACAAGAGGGCGCGCGTTCGATCCCCGCACCAAGAGAAATGTTTGTGCGGTCTACAAATATTTCTTTCGGGTCTGGGTTATTGTGAGACCGAAAAGTCTCTCGTAGTTCTGATATCTGCGACACAAGACTTAATTGATCGTAATGTGGGGTCAGGACTATATATATACTGTTGGGTGTATTTATTTTTATTATTTATAATTGTGTCCCATGGAAGTAAGCTTAGACTATGGATTTCAAATATGTATGATTCTGGCAAACAATTTTGTTTCACCCACTCCATCCAATCTCTGCAGGAATTTATTACTCAGTTGCACAGCACAACGAAACCAAATTGAGTGTAATATTATTCCTAATTATAGGGCAACTACTCGGATACTTAATTATTAAATTGCATCTGAAAAGAGGTCAGACCACTTTTCAGCTGAAATTTTAATCCTATTATAATTACCGAGTCGTTGATGTGGAAAATTAATCATATTTATTCCTAACAATAATATAAATTGTTTCTATCAGATCCTATCAAAAACTTCAGTTATTGCCACAATCCCACACATTCAGCAATTCAATATAAAGTCACAAGGAATACTTAAACATAATAAAATCAGATTCCGTCCACAGGACGCGTGATCGAAAAACATTATGTACAAATAGTTTCTGAGGAAAGCTCAGCTTGTTGTTAAACCGCAAAGGAAATTTGTCTGGCCGGATTGCCCGATAACGTCCCAAATGACTTGATAAGGATTGAAAGAACTTTCAGTCCCGCCACAAAAAATAAAGCACAGATGGATCAGAAGATTTACATTACATTGATTTCCAAGAGGTCGCTTTGGAAATCAGAGCGGAAAAAAGTACAAGAATAAATATATTAAATATATGTCGGCGACGGCGATGGCTGAGCGGTAGAAGTGTCTTTCTCCACGTTCGGTGGTACAGGGTCCATCACGAAATAGTAGGTATCAAAAATAAACTTGCTATAACCAACGATTTATTATTGAAAATTACAATCCACTATAATTAGGTATACGTTCTAGGTAGGTAAACCGACAGTTTCGCCTTGGAGGTGTGGACTGGTCGGTTTCTCAAACGAAAGTGCTCGTTCCACAGTCCCCCACTTTCCAAAACGACTCTGTCCATGTGACTTCAAAAACAAATGACGTCACCGCGTTTACCAGTCACCACTATAATCAAATCAGCAACTTTATTAAAAAAATTAAAAATTATTGTTTTTCCACGACACGGCCAGCCTGACGACTTACACGTCCTCGTGTTTATCTGTAGGAAGACAATCAAATTTGAAGCATCTTTAAAACCTCGGCCAACCTGACCGTAACGTAAAATTACATTGTTTACTTATCAGTCAACATTAACACACAAAAAAAAAAACCCATTTATCTTATTCGTTCATAGACGTAAGGTTCCTCTATCCGTCATTTAAAAAGTCAATTTTTATTATTGACACAGTAAGATCACATACAACGCTCATGGCTCGGCTGGCTCAACAGCTAGTGACAACTACTATTGCCACCCATATCGTCATCACCTGATATGATACGACCAACACTTCATCTAGACTCCACGAGTCCCAGGTCAATAAATGACCGACACAACAATAGTCTCCTACGAGACCCAGGTCCCCGCCACACCACTAGCTGCCCATCGCGCCCTGAACAACTCAAGCGAGTTGCAGTTACGACTACAGACGAGTGCGTGCAGTGCGACCAAATAACCATGGTATGTGATCTATTTACTGGTCGAGGTGCCCTCATCACCATCATCCACATCAAACAAATCTAACTCTGCAGGTACATCAGTAAGAGGAATCTTTCGTATGCGATCGTGAGCATACTTATAGGTTCTATTACCAGACAAAGGTTTTAATAGATAGCGATCGCCTTCAAGCAATTCTACAACTTTAAACGGCCCCTTGTATTTAGGATCTAGCTTAGTTTGATTTCTCTCTTCGTTCTGAATTAAGACCATGTCACCAATGTTAAACTTTACGATTTTAGCCTTATTTTTATCAAATCTAAGTTTGTCGTAACTCGCACCCTTTTCTATGTTCCTAGCCGCTTGCTCTCTAGTTTTGTTAAGATCTATTTCCGGTTCCGTATCATCAATAGTTAAAAGGTTTAACGGTCTAGCCACACGCCCTATCATAAGCTCAAGTGGACTAGCACCGGTCACTCGATGAACAGAACAATTTAAGGCTAGTTGCACATCCTCTAATGCCTCCTGCCAAGACCTATCAGACGCCTCTACTGAAGTTAGCATACCTTTCAATGTGCTCATCACCCTTTCAACTTGGCCATTGGCACGACTTGATCCCGTAGCGATTAAGTGTAAGGAAATACCATGACTCTCACAGAAATCTTTAAAATCTTTACTGGCAAAACATCGACCTTGATCTGCAATAAGTCGTATTGGAGCTCCAAATAAGGATACACTAGATTTTACCGCATTAATCGCGCTAGCTGCATCAATACGGAGAGTATGGTACATGAGAACAAACTTAGTAAAGGCATCTATTAAAACTATGACGTATTCTTTAGAATCTTTTTTTCCACTTAGCTTGCCAGTTATGTCCACATGCACCGTATGCCATGGGACACTTATCTTGGGGATTGGATGAAGTTCAGCCTGCACACGACCCGAATGGGATTTTGACACTTTACAGGTCATACAACCATCGACAAACTTACGCACATACTTAGCTATATGTTCGAACCAATAATGTTCGTATATCCTTTCGAGAGTTTTCTCCCATCCAAGGTGCATAAGCGATTCGTGAACGTGGTTTATTACAGACCAACGGAAGGCTCTAGGAACTATTGGGAGACACCGGGTACGGTTGTTTCTCTGCACTTTGCGATGCAAAATACCCGAACGCATCTCGTAAGTCTTAGCAATGTCGGGTGGGAATTGACCCTCTTTGAGTTTAGTTACTAACGACTGAATCTCTTGATCACGCAGCTGTTCTGCCAATAACCAGTTATCTGACAAGGTAGCCAGATCAACGCGTTTTTGTTCCACCTTTGAAAAACTGGGAGAATCAGAAGATGATAAAGCGTTTCGCGAAAGGAAATCGACATGAGCCATACGACGTCCCTCGCGATAACTAATTTGGAAATCAAATGCTTGGAGAAAAGCCCACCAACGATGCACCCGTGGTGTTATATCGACTTTGTTCCGTGAAGCCTTCAACGAGTTACAGTCGGTAACAACCTCAAAATTCCTACCCTGTAAATAGTGTCTAAAGTGCTTCACAGCGTTTACTACAGCTAGAGTCTCTAACTCATAAGAGTGGTACTTTGACTCGGCTTTCGTAGTTCGCTTACTAAAGTACTCAACAACAAGTAACTGTTCATCTATCTTCTGGAACAAAATGGCACCATATCCACTGGCACTTGCGTCGGTATGTAATTCAGTTGGCAGGTCTGGGTTAAAGATAGTCAACACTGGTTCAGTAGTCAAGATAGAAATTATTTGCTGTCTTATATGCTCGTGTTCGGGCTTCCAAGTGAATTGCTTATCGGTGACTAGCAAAAACAATGGTGTCATAATTTGAGAAAAACTTTTTATAAACTTGCGAAAGTATGAGGCAAGGCCAATGAACTGTCTTAACTCGTGAATATTCTGAGGGGGAGGTAATTTAGTCAAGGCTTCTATTTTTCTAGGGTTCGGTCTAAGCTCACCTGCAGTGATATTATAGCCCAAAAATTCAACATGACGCTTTAGAAAAGAACACTTCGAAATGTTCAAAGAAAATCCGGCTTTAGTCAAAGCCTCTAACACCTCACGTAGCCTACAGAGACCCTGATCCTCAGAGACCGATGGTATCAAGATATCATCAAGGTACAGCACTACATATGAGAAGACTAGGTCTCCCAAGGCACTAGATACCGCTCTTTGAAAAACACTAGGCGCGTTTCGTAAACCAAAAGGCATTGCAAGGTATTCGAACTGCCCATCAGGTGTTATGAAAGCGGTACGCTCAATACTATCAGGGTCCGTGATGGGTATTTGATTAAAGCCACTAGCACAGTCTAAGCACGTATAAAAGCTCGCTCCAGACAATCGAGCCACCTGGTCTGCTATGAGAGGCAAAGGGAATCTATCTGGCACCGTGTTAGAGTTCAGTTCGCGATAGTCCACCACCATACGATCAGAACCGTCACGCTTCTTCACAAGCAGTATAGGACTCGCAAACGGAGACCGACTGGGTCGAATGATGTTAGCTTCCATTAGCTCTCTAACCTTAGAACGCACTATCTGTTTTTCATCTGGACTGAGTCTGTAAGGCCTACGATAAACAGAACGATTCGGGTCTTGAAGTCTGATTATTAGTTCACCAGATGTGACACGTGTGCGAGGTAAACCGTCAATAAAAGCGTGAGAAAATTCCTTAAGCAAGGACAACAGATGTTCTTTATTCTGAATATCTGTGTCGATATCGTCAAGCTTGGACACGGATTCCGGTTCGTAAGTACAGGTAGCAACAGATTTATGTTTTGAGATAATAAGAGACGACTCGGACATGCTAATTGTAAACCCTTGTTTTAAAATTTCTCGACCAATCATTACGTCATATTTCAGACAATCATCGGGCAACACATGAAATAAAATCGATAAACGACTACCACTAATCAACACGTCACAAAGAATTTGTTCAGTACAATCTACATTAGCATAACCTATACCCTGTATACGAATAATCACGAATGTACGTTCCCCTATGAAGTTACGGCTAACAGTTTGTTTAACGAGAGAGCATTCGGCACCGGAATCAAAATAAAAAAAGTACGACTCACCAGACTGTTGTAATTTCCCACAAACACTGGCCACTGTACAGACATCCACGCGTCGCTCCGCTACAGCGCCGCCTCCACTTCCATGGCCAGCACGTCCCGCCGAGGTCGAGCTGCCCGCGCCTGCGTTGCCATGATGACAGTTGGACGCTATGTGCCCGCTTTCGCCGCAACGAAAACAAATCACCTGTCTACTGGTTCCAGGTGTGACCGTCGATGTTGGTTGTCCCTTATTGGCGGAAGGCATAGTTGGTTTGATGAATTTGGAACGACAGTCAACCGCTTTATGTCCTGGTTTACCGCAATTATGACACTTGAATGTAGCACTAGCATTTTGTGATTTGAAACGTTTCACATCCGATACGTCCGTTCGTCCGACAGATCCATTGTTCCGATCGTATTTTCGTTTCAAACTTGCACTTGCCTTCACTTCTTGCAGTAATTTGTTCCGTGTTGTAATTGCACTTGTAAATGCTAAGCGATACAGACACGAATCGAACTGGGCAATATGAGCCAGCACATATGACGTAGCGATTTCTTCGTGACTTAAATCCTTCCATCTAGTCAACAGCGACGTCATCAGACGGCTTGCATATGCTGCGAGACATTCACCATCCTTCGGCTTGCCATTATTCACACTGATAAGCGTCGCAGCAAGTGTTTCCGTGGAATCATAACGTGCGAGAAACAGGTCACGAAAGTGTAGCCAAGTCATACCTGCATGGGAGATCTGTGTCAGCCACGACGAGGCACTGCCCTTCAGTGCTTTACTGAGAGCTATTATGAGCGATGCTCCTTCCAGTGGACATTCATTAACGCAGATATCAATCGTAGCACACCAAGCACGTGGATCAGCATCTGGTTGCTCTGGGTTGAATTCTGGCAGGGAAATATTGGGCGACGATACTGGTGTTCGAATAGCCTCAATCAATTGCATCATATTTCTCTGCTGAATCTCGAACATTGTGCGCCAGTGGGATTCAGATCCCACTTCTGATGTCGGCGACGGCGATGGCTGAGCGGTAGAAGTGTCTTTCTCCACGTTCGGTGGTACAGGGTCCATCACGAAATAGTAGGTATCAAAAATAAACTTGCTATAACCAACGATTTATTATTGAAAATTACAATCCACTATAATTAGGTATACGTTCTAGGTAGGTAAACCGACAGTTTCGCCTTGGAGGTGTGGACTGGTCGGTTTCTCAAACGAAAGTGCTCGTTCCACAGTCCCCCACTTTCCAAAACGACTCTGTCCATGTGACTTCAAAAACAAATGACGTCACCGCGTTTACCAGTCACCACTATAATCAAATCAGCAACTTTATTAAAAAAATTAAAAATTATTGTTTTTCCACGACATATACTTTAGATTTGGATTCAAAGAAGACACTCATTTATGTATCTCCTTTATCAATTTACAAATAATTAATTATTAAAGAATCTAGTGATATTGGCTTGTCTAATACAATTATCGTCAGCCTCCCTTGTTTGTAGTAAAAAAAATGTCCAGATATTATATACAAATATGTGACCTGTTTAAAGCCTTTTAGTATGCTTTTAGTAAAATAATTACTATCAAATACCCTGTAATACTCTCACAAAGTGCAGTATCTGAATAAAAAATTGGGTTCAAGCCATGAACTTCCATTATCGTTTCTTCTTTATGCAATTATCTTAAGTTCAGTTTACTTTCAACCTTCTGTTTCCATTTCGCGTGGCTGTAAAAGTGTTTGCCTTATCTTTTCGCTTGATTTAATATTATCTCGTGTACTTCAGCCGGGGATTTCGTGTTTGTTGTAACACTTATCAGTTAATAGATTTTATTATCTTACATACATATAGCATTATAAATTGTGAGTGGATGTGGAGTTTTTTTATTATTCAGACTTTGTTTTAGAGAGGGTCATAAACGAGCAACTAGCAATCTTTTTACCGTAACTTCTCTCTATCGTGAGAGGTTGACAACTTACCTACGAGTCCTCCAGTCTTTATACTGTTTGAAAATTAAAATCCTAAACTATCCAGCGAGCCTCTTTCTTGTTGCCGATCTTATAAACAATGCAAGGACTTGACCATTACCATGGTCTCGTAATCGGACAATCCACTTTATTGGAACTGTTTGGGTTGGTATGAGTAGCCCGGGACTAAAATTTATCCCTCCAATGGTTGTAGGCTCGCTCCCAATTATATTTAAGGCGGAAATAAAACTGGCAGCTTATGCGTAGACTAGTATCACTTCTGGTTTCCCTGTGAGCTTACGAATGTATTTAACCTATTGTATAAATATACTTATAGAATCTTATATTTTATATATACATACTTAACATAATATTATAAACAAAAACCCTGAAAACACCACAGAAACAAAGAAAAATGTACACACGCGCATTACAAAGTGAATTGCAAATTCCAGCTCCGAGGCTCTTGTATATTCGATAGAAGTAGAAAACATCAAAAAAAGCGTCAGTGGACACTCAAATTAGGTGGAATCTCATCGCGCTCGGCTATGTTTGCACAATCCTTGGTAAACAACTTCGCATAATGAAGATTCGACATTGTATATTTTTCTGCTGAACAAGGTGTAGGCGGGTAGCGATCTTACCGTATGAAATTAATACTAGACATACACGTTACACTACTGGTAAAGGCTTCCGAGCGAAATAGATCATAGTTTAATTTATGTACTGCGAATTCTTATAAATCTTTAATCCTTCTATGTTCACAATGAAAACTCCTAGATACCTAAAAATTAAGTATCCACAGCTCGAATGGGCAAGCTTACGAAGTAAAGCTGTTAAGTTTTATTATCGTGTGATCTGTGAGATTACCGGGAATAATATTATAACTCCAATTCATTATCTCTTCTAAAACATAGTCTTTAAAGCCGGTGCAGAAACAACTGCACCGGATCTTTGAGTGTGTTTTTAGCTTCATTAAAGACAATAATAAAATATTATTAATATGAAAGTATCTACCATGTAGGCACGTACTTTAAAAAGTGTAATTTTACGCCATAAGCATTTACTCGTATATCAGGTTATTCAACCCAAAGTTACAGAGGTGAAACACAATAACAGTACAAATTCAAAAAATGCACGATTCCACTTTGCGCCAGCGCTCTAAGCGTTTGCTTTTTGTATTTATTTGAGAGCTGTTCAGGCTTTATGGCTGAAAAAGTACGTTTAACGTGAAAAATTGCGCAAATGCAAGGTAGAAGCGGGATAGATTTTTGAAGACCCCTTTTGATGGAATAGCAGTATCAGCTGTTATGAGAATTTTCACGTCTAGTCTCCGTGGTTACATATTTAGAACAGCTGTACTTTTAAATAATATAAAATGCTTCAAAATAAAAAATTGGTTTAGTTTTGAGAAATATAGCTCAATGCTTTGTATGATAGGAGTTAATATTTGATTTAGTTCTCCAAAAAATTGTGGTCTGCGTGTTATTGGAATGTAATTTCACTTCAGGACAAAATACACGTATGCGTGTATAGGTACATATAATATTTATATTTCAAATAATAGTAATAATAATCATCATCAGCCTATACTAGTCCACTGCTGGACATAGGCCTCCTCAAAAATGCGCCATTTCACCCTGTCTTCGGCTTGTCGCATCCAACATCAACAAATGATAATGTTTAACATTAACTCATATGTACGTAATATTACACGTACCAATTCCAAAAGGTAACTTTGTGCACTTAATACGTAATTAAACAAATACTCTTATGTCGAGAATATGTTACATATTCGTGAATATACACATTCGCCTTTTGAAACAGGGCTTCTGTCTCAATTAACCGCCACAGCGAGACATAGGGAATCAATTAAGCGATTGCAATGCGATAGATGGATTTGACCAAACTGTGAGGTGATCAATCGGGTTATTGTCCATTGTATGTCTAATTAACAATTTAAAACTTGGTTTTGTTAATCTCAGGGGGTTTGACGTATGTATCAGTGCTTGTTTTTTTTTATGGAGCTAGAAAATTCCTTTGTATTTTAGTTTCAATACATTGTGTTTAAGTGCAGTCTTATTTGAATGGTTAAATCAGTCCGGTTTGGTAATTATACAAGTTCGGAGTGATTTTAACTTTAATACTTGTCATACATACATACATAAACTCACGCCTTTTTTCCCAGAGGGAGTAGGCAGAGGTGCTACCAACACACCCACGTTTCGCCTTGTATGTTCTGTCCCACGATATGATAGGGGGCGAGCCTATCGCCATATCGGGCAAAAATTTCTGACTCCGGGCTGATTTTGAATACAAAAATATAATATCACTTTGCCCGCCCCGGATTCGAATTCGAGTCCACAGGTTTGTTATCGTACCGTAGTACAACTATGTCACCGAGGCAGATAGTAATAGTTGTATAGTTGTCAATGGGAGGTAAATCCCTTGTATGCAAGAGATTATCTGGGTAGGTCCAACACTATGGTCCGCTTTGATATAGATAATATGGCTAGTGAAAATACTCGTTATTGATAGATTTTACACCCGATGTGTCGTTGTGAAGAGTGCAATGCAATAACTATTTTAATTAATTTAGTAATTAATATAAATTCTAAGCAGTGTTGCTACTACCTTCCTTCAGGCGCAACGTTTACCATAAGGCGAACGACATACACATAATATCGCCATGCTCGCTATTAAATATTTATCCATCGTATAGTTTGTAGCCAGTTGTGATTGTAGCACGAATAATATAGCTTGCGGTACAACTATCTCACTAAATTTTCCATGAAGAAATAAAGATGCAATTAAATAGTCCATAATTGTCCTCAATTATAAGAAATAACAATTTATCACCTTTTATTAGGGCTGATGATAATGATGATGATGATGATTCGGCTGCACTCAACATCCCAAAAATGTTTGGTGAGATCAGTTCAAAATAGTCTTTAATAATTATTTATATAATTACAAATAAAAAAACCACATACAAATCACAAATATAACAGAGTTAATTGAAAATTTTAATTACACAAATAAACACACGCCTAAAAAAATAAAAAGTAACAGACATATTACAAAATAAATGAATATGAAAACAAATGAAAAGTGAAAAGAGAGACAATGGCTCTTTCATGTATAAATATTAATTGAAAGAGCTGTGAATACTCCTTAACTCGACTTTACCCGTGGTCATAATATTTAATAAATGCGAAGTGTACTGAAACATCGCAAGTACGAAATATAAGGTTTATTTTTAATCTACAACTCTTGACATTTTTATTTCATTAGTTTGGAAAAACTTTTGGTTCTTTTTTAAAGTGCTCGGAAAAGTGGACATTTCATAACAAGCGATAAATGAATCGGTCGTTTTTATTACAGTGTTATTATATTAAGCCAGTGCGACTGGCTTTTTACAATTACAATATTTGGTGAATAAACTATCCTAATAGACACATTTTCATGTAAAATGTTGCCAAGACGAGAACATAAGACTCGCACTGTCAAAAAGTTATCAGATCTCATGTTGAGCCAAGCTTCTTACTCCTCATGCCCGAACTCCGCAAGGCCTAACATCAAAAACTCTATATCTTAGTCAAAATATGTGGCTGAGTGCGTGGTGTCCTGTTGGTAACTGCTAGACGCGACTGCCAACATGTTCATGGTGGTCGCGGGTTCAAATCCTAGGGCATACCTCTGACTATTCGGAGTCATGTATGTATTGATAATCAATCACTACGCATTTGAAGGTGAACGAAAACTTTGTGAGGAAACCTGCATTTCTTCGCGATTTATAAGAATTTCTAGGGTGTATATAGCCAGCCAATCCGCACTAGGCCAACGTGGTGGTCTATATGGCCTAACCCCTCTCCATCGTACTCTCGATTGTAGAGGAGACTCACGGGCCTCGTCCTACTCAGGGCACGCCCTGCAGTGGGACGTATATGGGCTGATACATACGTGACTAGTATGGGAATTTGTAGTCAAAATTTAAAATTCAAAGTCAGCTCAATGCCTTTTTTATAAGTCTGTACCAATGTCCGTATTCTCATCATATCATAGAAAATATAACAACATAAGTTTTCCCCCAAGTATTTCTACGGTGACCTATCGAAAACGGCTTGCATCCAGCGACTTCTTGGAACCTTTAGTAGGTAATCAGCGCTACAGTACTCCTTACTCCTATAGTCGTATTTGGCCGAATGAGAGGTCTATTCATAACGCCATCTTTGATTGTAATTTAATTCTGTTTAGTAATTCTTACCTTCTAGTCCGTTTTCTAAAAGTGTTTGTAAATTTAATATCTTTCTACAAATATACAATCTAGCAAACAAAGAATTTTCTAAATCCATTCAGAATTAAAAAAGTTAGAAACTTTTAAAATCTAGTAGTGGGGGTAATAGAAAAGGGATGCAAAACAAAGTAAGTGACGTCACTGTGCATTATAGTGCATAATAGCGTGCGGGTGTGAAAGAGACGGTAAGATGTCCCCACTACGTCCCCATTCTTTCATTTAAAATACTAATATTTGCCTCATGTTACAAGCTACTTTATCACTGTTTTCACAAAACTGTTTTGTTTTAATGGCGCTTCTGTTTGTCTGCAAAATAATACAAAAATTCGATTATAGTCAAATACCCAATTCTTAACAAATACACTCCCAAATAAACCGTTTGTTTGTACACTTCATTACGTTGTTTATAATTCTCAACTGTTAATTAACAATTACGAGAACAAATTGCTTCTTATTTTTCCTTTTACAGTATTAACGTCTGTTAATTTTGAGAAACTCTGTATTTATTTCCTTTGCTGGAAAGTTATTTACTAATGGAAAGAATAAAGGTATTTTTTGATTTTGTAATAAACAGAGATTAATTTTTCAGATTGTTTAGATGAGGTTTGGGTTGTTTTTGTAATGGTTGGAATATTAATTAGGTATATATTTGTATCCAAATTAATAAGGTAGTAATTAGCCAAAAAATGTATAGTGAGGATGTTATGAATTTCGGGGACTACCTATAGACGGGTGCAAAGTAAAACCAGTCATTATAAAACTGCTACTTTCCAAGAGAGCGCAAAAAAGGAAAAAATGTTCCCATTTTGTCATGACTATGATCGATTTTTTTTTTGCGTACAAACATAAATAACATTAAAATAAAAGATTTCTATCAAATCAGTATTTAAGTAGCTTGTAAGATGACATAAATAAAAGTATTTAAGAAAAAAGAGTGAGGGTGTAATGGGGATATAATACCGTCTCTTTCACACGCGCACACTGTAATGCATATTAAGACTAGTGACGTCATTAGTTTTGTTTTAATCCCTTTTCTTTTACTCCCACTACAGAATTTAAAATGTTTCTACCTTGTTTATTTTCTGAATGGATTTATAAAATTCACAAATACTCGAAGTTTAATAGGATTGAATGCAACTACAAGAATATCTTCAATTTTATTAAACATTATAATTACAAATGAGGCATTTCTCGGCGTTTATACAATGACGGCGTTATTGAGCACAATTTCTTCCCTTGCCGACGAGCAACACTTATTAAAGAAATATGTTTCATTTGTTATGAGGATGTGTATTGTTTATGTTAATTTTTTTTCTAATTTTTTATTAGCTTTCTGAAGTAATAAATGTACTCACCACAAAGTCGTTTGGCAATCGAGCACGGTGATGAAAAATATTACATGTTGAAGATTGAGCAAGAAAGTAACATTTGTCGGCTAGAATGATCCTAGATAAAATAAATTCAAGAATTACACATAATCGTCATTCTCATTATGACTTTGTCCTCAACAAGGCAATAGGTTTACCCCCTTTACATCTTAGCTCGGAAATAAGTTCAGCGATCCATGCCTATCTATGATAACATCTCTGCCTACCTTCCCTGAGCTATACAGACCTGACTGTATGTACGTATATTACTGATCAAAGATTCAAAGTATTTTCCACTAAAACATCCCGTAAATTATATGTAAATAATTACAAAAAACCGCAATACCACGGACCATGAAAAAGCAATT
Organism: Deilephila porcellus; assembly: GCA_905220455.2. Lineage (NCBI taxonomy): Eukaryota > Metazoa > Arthropoda > Insecta > Lepidoptera > Sphingidae > Deilephila > Deilephila porcellus. The sequence goes on along the minus strand of LR999973.1, from coordinate 15,633,833 downwards.
AGAAGTATAAATAAAGAAGCAGGACAAAAAAGGCGCCTTAACGATGGCATTTGAAATTTTGTCGCTGTTTTATCGCGTATCGGTGTTAATGCGCCCTTAATAACCGGGAAGCTGGCAACAAGACTTTCAATTTGAATACCAAATACTTGAAGCTGGTCTCGCGTTGTTATGAATAAAATAAATAGTTCACCCATATTTCTTCGAGACGCAATCTAGATCTCAGCTTTCATTATATCTCCAGGAATTTAATGTTGCGCCATATTTTACCGGTTATCAGCTGCTGGAAGAACGTGTATTTTTTCTGTGAATATGTTTTTGCTTTTAGCTATGATAATAGTAAGAATAATAGTATGTGTATTGGAAAGAATATCATTTGAATTGATTAGTTATACGTTTATAAGGAATCTACAGTTTAATTTGAGTATATAAAATATTTTTTGATTACATGGACATTAGATTTAAAAAAAAAAAATGTTGTTTGATTCTTTAATAATGAAGGACCGTTTGTTCTTTGTAGCTGTTCAGGAGCTAATCAATTAATGCAAAGATAATGTGAACAAATGACTAATGAAGTTACTGATGTAATAAGGGTCGGGAAACACCATCGCCTATGATTCTATTTACTATACCAAAGGAGTCCAGCTTTAATTACGAGATTATTTTGTAAAATGACTCTTTTGCATTAGTTTAGGAATATCATAGAAAAACTATATTATGTGCATGTTTGCTAGCCGTAGAAGAAAGATAGTAGTGCAAATATTTTACCGTTTTTAATTGCCATCTAGGTGATAAATATGAATTATAATATACGTAAATAGTCTTGTTTAACAAAATAAAATAATCCTATAAAAGGTGATTAGTAAGAACGCTATTCCTAACGCAGTTTATTTTAGAAAGTCTAAACGAAATTTATAAATATGACGAAAAATTGTAAATTCATGCAAAAATATGCAGAGGCGAAAGCTCATTTTCATATAACAATTTAGTAATCTACGATTAATTTATACGACGGAATTTGTTCATTTGGTTTTTTTTAAACTTAATCAATTTAATAATTAAAGTTCAATTTTATAAAGTGTCCATATTTTGTAACATACGTTTTAAGTAAAGAAAAATGTGGTTATAGATAAAGAAGTTACTTTCCTCTAACATTTTTTAATTGCATTTAACCGAAATATAATTTGTATTTTTTTTTATTATATTGCAATAGCTATCGACTTCACCTTGGGACGGAAATAATCTCAGCAAACATCTACCTCCGCCATCTGGGATATAGGCGTGAACTTATGAATTAATTATTTCTTGTTAACATGATCTCATATAAATCGCTTGTAAGTTACAAGATCTCTTACAAATTAACTCGAAAAAGATTTGACAACAAAAAAAACCTCTTTTCAACAAATAAAGATCCAATATAACGCTCAAAATTCACGATACGAAATAAGGAATTTGTATTAAACGAAATAGTGTTTGCGTTATCCAATTATTTTAAACATCTGAAGTGCCATCTGGGGAGGCAAATGTTGACATGAAAGAAAACGACGCAAATAAGTAAGGAGGAAAATCAACCATCTAAATACAATCTCGTCAAAATTCCAAGTAATCCGTTACAGGAGCGTGGATTTATTATTTTCTTCTTAGATGGAGGGAGCTGCAAATGTTTCTTACTTTTATATGATAGGGAATAATGTGGCTGGATTGCAAATTTTATAGGAAACTTAAATCGCTAGTGAATAAAATAATTAAACCGAACTCAAAATTATAATCAATAACAATGAAATCAATCTTTTAAAATTCTCATATACCTAAATGTGCCAACTATTTTTGGAGGTCGATAGCACTTATAAATTCGATATCATTTTTCGCTTCTAGATACCCTATTAAGTATCAGATGAATTATAATCTCTTTGCCATCCCTTTGTAAAGTAAAATAAATATGATATAAATTACACAAAAGCGACGCATTTCAAGTTTTAGTTAAAATGCAATTAATCTTTATTATATCGTTTGAAATTAATCTAACTTCATTATTTATAGCTTCAATGTTATTAGTTTTTGAAATTGCATCGCTCATAATATCATTTTCCATTCGGCATCTGTATTAATCAAAATATTTCCAGCGAAAATTTAATATTCATATTTTATGAGTCGTAATTCTATATTCAATATGCTAATGAAAAATTTAACAATTTAAGTTTTAAATTTTAAACAATGCGTAATATTTTTAGGATTCTGTACTTCAAAAGGAAAAACGGAACTCTGATAGGATCATTTTGTTGCCGAACCATCTGTTAATCCCATTTTTCACAAGATCGCGGAAAGAAATAAAGTTGTAATGAATTTATTACAGTATAGTACTAAGTTTGTAGCTCCCTTGCTCATTTAAAAAGTGATATTTCTAAATCAACGCAATAAAAATATGGCCATTTAATTTTGACACTCAGAAGCAAATCAAAACTCATAAGTTACTTCATGTTGGTCTAGATTCATTAAATGAGATAAAAATGAGGCTTTACAGCACAAAGGACTAAAATTTCAATCATAACCATTACCTGCGGGAGCATCGCTTGATACTGAACTCTCGGCGCGAGATTGACTCGCACTTGACCAGTTTTATCTAAATACATTAATTCCCACTGTTTCGTGTAATGGACAATTTAATTTCACTTTGTTTTTTGTTTGTATTCGATATCATTTTAATAATAAAATAAATTTGAAGCTGTTTGCCTTTGTAAACTAATTTGAATGAATTGTTTTACTTTTAGCTATTTTTGTGTCCATTTACATTTCAATACTTTTATTTTTATACATTTATAGAATACATTATTAAAATGCCATATGAGTTACCGGGATGGCCAAAAGCTTGGCAAATTGTGGGTCCCACTTATGACATCCTTGGTTAGCCATAGAGAGATATGATATTTGAGCTCTGGCTGTTTGTATGTAATTTGTGGTCGCGATTTCTTCATAGTCCCGTTAAAAAACATAATATAGTTAAACAGCCATATTTTACTATTTAACTCATGAGGTACCGAAGTTCAAAAGCAGTATAGGTGTTGAGCTTTATTCAGTTGCTTATTCTCAATATAACACTATCAGGTCATGCATTAATATGTTACATGCTATATATATGTATTGCGATGAATGGCGAGACGAGCATTCCATTCACCGGATGGTAAGCGATACCACCGCTCGTGGGCAGTAGCAAAACTAAACAACACCATCAATTTCAAAGCAATGCTTGGCATTCCACTGCGCTCGCCATCCTGAGACATACATAAGATGTTAGGTTTCATTATGTCCAGTAGTTACTCTGGCTGTTGTCCTGTAAACCGAAACACAGCAGTATATTTACAATGCGGTGGTACTTACCCAGGCGACCTCTCACATATAAGAGACCTACCACCAGTAAAATGTAAAACTAAACCTAATTGTATGTTAAATATATTTTTTTATGATATTATAACGTAAAAGATTTCCAGCTGTCGTACATTTACTCGGACGAATGAGACACCCACGACGCATCTGGTCTAAACCCAGTGCAAATATTTATTACAGCCCTGCTTTGTGCTCAGTAAAGCTCTGTACAAACGGCACTTACCTTCATCCTATTCTTTACAGGCAAAGACAATTTCGCGTCTTTGGGAATTTTGTAATATTCTTAGTATGTAGCTCTGTGGACAGCGATTTTTTGATTTCCGGTACTCCAATGTATGTGAGATTTTTTGTAAATTTTCATATTATTTGCCAGAGACTCGACTTGGTGCCTGATATGGCCTGATACGGTCGCCTCCTAAAGTTTTGGATGGATGAAGCTCTGGAACTGTGAGTTTCACAAGTGCCATTTCTGCCTACCCCTTTGGGTATACAGCCGTGATCGTGTACGTAGATATTTCAACTAGTTTTTCCTTCGTTTCCATGTTCTGAGATGTGTAATATTTTTCGTCGTTAAAACCGGGCATGTCACGTTTCGAGGCATATTTTTCGATATCCCTTGTACCGGAGCAAAAGAAAAATTTACCTTTTGCAATCAGGCGCTGTATCCCGTCGTTTGTAAGTCCGTGAGATGTGATGACGAACCTCTGAATGCCTGACGTGTGTTTGACACCCAAATTGTTGATGGGTTAGGTGTAGGTTTTTAAAGGGATTTTTAGATTCGAGCTTTCTAAGGTAGTAATGGTTAGTAGTAATTGGTAGCAGTAGTAATCAATTGCCAGAAGCAATTGATTATAATATTCTTGAGAGGTAAATTAATGTTATTACGTGGAAGATAAACAAGTAGCCTGCGGATTTATAAAATGATTCTCTTTTATGTCATTTAAAAGCTCCTTCTAGTTATTTCAGTAAAAGAAATCTTTGAAATAGTTGGGCTGTAAAATATATTCAGAGAGATTTAAATTATGAAAGAAAATGTCAAGAGTGATTAAATCGAAAATTTCTTCTTTAACCTGATGTTTTTAAAAAAAACCACCTCAGGAGTTGCAGATTTTCTCAAAGTCAACGCTGATAAGGTCGCGGCAAAGGCTAAAATAAAATCCGAAGATACAGCAGCAAATCCGTATAAAATAGCAAAAGGAAAGTCAAGTGTCAAAGAAAACCACACAGAGGGTAACCAGAGACGCGGCTGTGTACTCGTCGTTAGTTTGTCCGTTTGTCTGTACTTTTTGCAATCGATATCGCTGGCAGCAGCTGCGTCGTCTAACGCGATGCGCGACAAGCTTACCATTTTCTACTTTTTGTTGAACGCCCAAGATTTTGTGTTGCCATCGGTGGAGGACAAATTTACAGATTGTCAATTGTTTTTGTAATGTTTTGACTAAGTTTGGTATGGTCTGTGGAAAAAAATGGACGTGTTTAAAATATTCCGAAACGCCTATCGTAGTTTCTGATATATCCATGACCCACGATGTTTTCTATGCTATTCTGAAAGATAATATTATGTAACATATTATTTGTAATATACCCAGAAGCAACCAACGAACAGCCCACGTGTTCGGAAGGATGGTCATTAACTATCACTCGCCATAGCTGTCCTCAATTTGTAACAAATACTAAGGACTTCGCAACTTACTGACTTCGTGGAAGTCCAAGGACGTCCATTGTCTGATAAAATATTTATTTAACGATGTAAAATTCTGCAAACCGTCTGAGTCCGAGATTTCTGAATTAATCTCAGAGGTATGTAAATACACCAGGGAAATGTACTTTTTACATAATATTACTTTCATAAGTCCGGAGTCAGGAATTTGTGCCCGATATAGCGATAGGCTCGCCACCTATCAGATCGTGAGACAGAACATACAAGGCGAAAGCGAAATGTGGGTGTCCTGGTGGCGCCTCAACCTACCCCTTCCGGGATAAAGGCGTGAGTTTATGTATGTATGTATAACTTTCATAATTATAGTAGAGTTTAAACACTTTGTATTCGTTAAATATTCGTGATTGAAGCTTATACATCTGCAGCAGTGGACAGATTAAAGCTAATAGATAGGTGAAAAAAATATCTTCAAAAGACTTCATAATTGTTCAGTCACTTTAAAAGTGAAGGAAAACATCTTAAAGAAATATTCCTACCTAAGAGCTCTCCGCAATAATTTGGAAGATAGTGAATCGGCTAGCATTGTGGAATATTTCGATTAGTCAAACTCTAAATTAGTCTGGATTATGGAGAAGTCTCGTGCTCAACAGTAGAACGTAGTTTTATATCGGCTGATTTATTATGGTACTATATATCTCATAATATATCCAGCTAATTTCCATAAACAGACTGGAACACTACAAAATATTGCAACATTGCGAAACTCATGATATTTTCAGAATGGACAGTGGAATTTCGCAGATTGCCGAAGTGAAGCTTATGCATTTCGAAGGTTCCTCGTGCTGATTGCTTGTTGTGGAACTCCATTCAATTGCGGAGTGAATTTTTAACTCAGTGCTTTTGAGATAGCTACTGGATTTAGACGAATTTTGTGTGTACTCATTTCACTTTTATAGCCGCCACCTACTCATATTTTACTTTTTTTACATATGACGATTTTTATTTTTTTATTTTATTTATTAATAACAAAAGAATAAACTTATAATCTACACAAGCGTCCTGCAAAACTATACAAACAGTTTGACTGCAGGATCAATTTATACATTTAATTAATTATACATTAGGGCAAATTGGTTAAGTAGTGCTTTTTAAGAATCGACTTAAATAATTTTTTATTAGATTCTTGTCTTATGGCCTCGGGCAAACTGTTTAGAGAATTACATTACAGAATTTAGAGATTCTACTACGTTATTTAACCTATGTGGGTATTTATCTTCGAATCCTTTGCCGAACTTATTGTTAATTACTTTTAACGTATTTAGGTAAGATACTCGTCATTCAAATAAAACTAATGAGATAATATTCATATTGACCTTATATTGCTATTCAAATCTAGCAAAATATCAAAAAAACTCAACATTAATTCCAAGCGCTCCATCACTTTTTATTTCAATGAAAACCCCATTTCGTCTAAATATAAAAATCGCATTATAATGGAATAGATTTTTCTAGACGACCTCGTGTAATGGCGGTTTAATGGTGAGATTTTTCAAGTCATTAACGATATGAAAAAGGATTTATCTCGTGTGTACGTTGCTTTGTTTTTCTACGTACGTTATTTAAAACACTTTTCATTACTCGTACTTATATAGTCTTGTATGTGGTAAATAAAATATTTTTTTATTTAAATCATGGCGAGTATTTTCTTGTTATTTTATAGGATTAACGTTACCACGTTAATTCAGTTTACCAATCATCTAGGTCATCATGGTCTGATCATCATGGTTAGGCGCCGGCTGTGAATCGAGAGGCCGCGGGTTCGATCCCCGCACCGAAACAATTATTTGTGTGATCCACAGGTATTCGTTTCGGGTCTGGGTGTTTGTGAGATCTAAAAGTCTCTCGTAGTTCCTGATACCCACGACACAAGACTCGATCTTAGTGTGGGGTCAGGACTACGAGTATGTATGTGACTGTTACATGTATTTTTTATTTTTTATTTATTATCTAGTGGCTTAAATATATGGCCTAACCTCTCTTAATCGTCGATTGTAGAGGAGGTCCGTGCCCTGCAGAGGCACGTATTTGGGCGTATACGTATACAGATACAGTGGCTTAAATGATGGAAACTGGTCACTGTCATCAATATGTGGCGAATCATCTACGTTAAAGATCTTTGGACACAAATGATTCTTTGCGTATTGACAATATGGTTTATCAGCGCTTGTCTATCTCGGTGATTAGAATAATCATTATAGTGTAAGTTATTACTAAACATTAATATTGAGCATAATATCGGCAGCAACGCCTTTACAAACAGGCAAATATACTAGTGAATATGGGAGAAATTGAGTGTGGTATATAAATATTTTATGACGTTTTGAGCTGAAAAACAATCTTCATCTGTTAATGAATCTATTTATGAAAAATCTAACTACGCATATTATGCGTCCCACTACGAAACCGTTATCTGTGCGAGTAAATCAATTGAATTATTCCTAACATTGTAATCTTTCTTATAAAGAATAACAAAATGTCAATGACGTCATTATCCAGCACAACTTAAGTTAATGAAATCAGAAAATTTCTAACAATCCAAATTCAGAGTCTAATAGGCACTTGGAATAATTTCATATTGAAATAAACAGGAAACATTCTTCGTAAGTCGAACCCGGAACGGTCCATTGAAATCATTTTCAATTTCACAAATTCCTGAACAAACAGCTCGGCGACGCCGTGACAGCTGTCATCCAGTTTTCGGGTGTCAGCGACAGCTTTGTAAAGGCACTTGTACACCATATAAACGAGCTTTTTGTAAAAAAATATTTTCGTAACTTGGTATTTCTGATAAAAGGAAATCATTGATTTTTATAGCCTTCGTGGTTTAGTTGGTTGTTAGCCGCCTCTAAAATTAAAAGCCGCGAGTTTAGTCTTCACATTGAGATAAATGTATGTGTAGCTCACATTTTTTCAAGACAGACACTACAAAGTCATTCGATCTACAACACAAAATATATTGCATTACTGTGGTGCCAGGACTATGTGTGTGTGACTGTCAAGTGTATTTATTTATTATTACATCGACAATAAATATAAATTATTTCAAACAAAAATAAACAAACATAGATTTAAATTATTTCGTGGACAGTGAGCTCACTCTGTTACCGGCATTTCATAACGTTGGCAATAATATAACAAATAAATTATGTAAGGAACTCGTCTAAAGCGGGCTTTAGTAGTCTGTCACTGCACTCGCCGCTACAAGGTATATTTAGAAATTAATTATATACTGCTGTAGTTGAAATTATCTGCTTTATTAATATGCTGTTACTAAAATAATTATTAATAATAAAGCAAACTGTTGTCATGAACATGAACTGTTAGCGTGAAATTTATTAGGTAATCTAAATAATTATGATTTTTATTGTATAATATTTAAGTAATTCGTGGGCAGGTGAATATTTCTTTTTTTTATTTTTAGGGTCTAAAATAGGTCATGTTATGATAAAATTCGAATATTCTATATACATATATACTTACTTACACTACTAAAAGTTGTTTAAGTATAGTAGATTAATATTATTTGATTTTCGTAGGCTGAATGATAATATTTACTTACCCCTCTGCCCTCGTTTCAATCCTAAACATGGCATCTACCACTCTTATTTGTTATAGATGATTTTTAGTTTCAAGTAAACCGTGTACACTTCTATCGAACTTATGTTTAAAAAACTTAGTTCCAGAAGCTACACCGTGTACGGATTTTTAATTATTAAATAATACCAATGAACACCTCTGATCGAATCTCATCCAACTACCAATGTATTATATTAACACGAATCTTAATATCATAAATAAAATAAAGTATAATATAAACACAGTAAAAATAGCCATTAAATCTATTCGAAAGTAGTCGGAAATCATAAAGCTCTATATTGACATTTCAATATTAGTGGATGACGCGTTCGTTGTACGGCTTTAAGAAATCGTTAAAGCCACGTGCGTTTATTAGTTCTATTTGTAGATATTATACAACCACTTCTCGTATTGTAGTGTTTCGAGGTCGTTTGGTAGATATTTGAGTATATAATCCAAATGGAATATGAATAAGATTTTCTTAAAAAAATGTGTAGGGAGAATTAAGTGTTTTGGGCGCAATATTCAACAAAGATCTTAAACGCCTATGGCTATTGGAGAGTGCTATAAGCGTTGATGGCCATTGAAATTGAGGTTGAGAAAGAGAAAGGATAAAAAGTATTGAGCCCCGAAAATATTGGTAATATCCGGTAGGCAACCCCAAAATTAGATGAAAAATCATTTAGTAGCTCACATAAAACTCATAATTCCCTAAGCTGATGTAGATACAGTTTAAAAACAGACAGATTAACGCACCAATACTCAAACGCCATTTAAATATTAAGTTACACTTAACTACCCACGTCCCACTTAATCAGTACATTTAAGCGGGAGTTGTGTAGATAAGTGCAATATCATATTTAAGTAGCGTTTGAGTATTAGGGCGTAAGATTTTAAATGGGATATCTCGTTTTTTTATTCTCCAATAGTACATGAATCTAAAATTAATTTGCCAAGTCTACAATTTATATCTGAACGCAGAGTAGCGAGCGTAAATATGATCTCCCTGAAACGAGGCGGTACATATGCGCGGAATAAACAAACACCAAGAGTTTAGAATCAATTCGTCTTCAGCTTTCCTGGAAACCCGCGCCATATGACCGAAAATGGCATCGCGGGCAAAGAGTAGCGGGAATAGGTCAGTAGAGGCGACGGACGCAGAATTATATATATAAATACATACTAGGTTTATCCAGACTGCGCCCGAAAACGAAGCCAGCTAGTAGTTTTAGCGACTTCAGACACAATGCAACAATTTTTTTGTCTTTTTTGACTATCGTCGTGTTTGGATGGTAAATACGTAGTTTTTCCTAAAACAATAATATTCACCCATAATTTTTCTGGACGAAATCGTACACAAGGATTTAAATTGATCAATAACTATGTATTTACCACCCTAACACGATAACATTTAAAAAATTGCAAAAATATCGTCGCTTTGTTCTGCGATTTTTTTTTTGTTGCATTGTGTCTGTAGCCACCAAAACTAACACCTGACATAGTTTTCGGTCGCAGTCTTGATATACCCGGTATAATAATACAATTTAGCTTTTGGGTATCCTTGGAAAACGGTTACCTCATACATAACAATATTCATTCTGGACTATAACGTAGTTTTATGACATTTGCTTTCAATAAACCCAATAAAACACGTTTGAGTCATAATAGCGTAAAGCACTTACCTATTTCCAAAATAAATTTCAATGAACTCGTTTTCAGTGAATTTCTAGACAAATCTTGAAGTGCAAGCCGCACTATGATACTCTCAATATACATATATTATAATGGTACAGATAAAATTCGCAATGTATCCAATCACCGCATTGAAATATATATTTTATCATTCAATAATTATTGATTTGCGGTCTGGAATTTGTAAAACTAAAAAAGTATTTTATAGTATTTTATACAGACTCCACGAATATTATTTTTTTACTCAGAGGCCGTAAGCGTCTTTTAAATGTTAGTATTTGTGTCGGTCATCTTTATCATATTAAAGTTTTAGATTCTATCTTCATTTTTTCGATATTATCCATCTGTTTAATTTAATAATCTGTGTCCCGGTTATTTATAAAGACATGAATTTCGCGGGGCTTTGGTGCAATTAAACGGGGAACACAGCGGACGCTTCTACGTTCAAATTCAAAGAAATTACGTTTAACATTCACTTTGAAGATAAATATTTGAGAGAAACCGTCGCGTTTTAGTTAATTGAATGAGATTTAATGGTTTAAAACATAGTCCACGATCTCATTTAATGGAATTTAATAGTCTTATTACGTCTTGGTAAACGTTTTGCAGTACTTTTTGCAAAATTCCAAATATATCCCAGATTTTAATTGTATACGATATTCGGTATATTTGTCATCACTGTGGCGCAGTTGGTTAGACGCCGGCTGTGAAACAATAGGCCGCGGGTCGGTCCCCGCACCTAAACAAATATCTACATAGTACCATGTATATTACACAGTAAAAAAGCAAGTAAACATGTTGATCCATGCTGTACGTTCTGAAATGGAAAAGTACCAAAATCAACTTTAACAATATTGTGAATAAGATCCGGTCTATTTCCCCGCGGTTGTCCACGCGCCGGATGTTTTGGACACGTGGCGATGATATAAATAACCAGCTCAATCCGCACCTAAGTAATGACGAACGTGTCATTAGTCCACAGATGCGCACGAGCATTTTTAATAATAATAACAGCATGTATATTCACTGTTAGAATCCGACTTCTTCAGACTTTAAAAAAGGCTTCCTGACAGTTAGTGACTTTAACACTGGGTCATACTTTGGCCTGCTGCGTTGGTCTATGACTATTAACAAATAAGTAAATATAAAAATAATAGAGTGCCTCGATGGGGTAGTTGTACTACGGTACGATTACAAAGCTGAGGTTTCGGGTTCGAATCCCAGGTCGGGCAAAGTGATATTGGATGTTTCTATTCATTATCAGCGGAGTCGGGAATTTGTGCCCCACATAGGCTAGCCTTTTATCCCATCGTGGGACGGAACATACAAGGCGAAATGCGGGTGGCCTGGTGGCGCGCCTGCCTACCTCTTCTGGGTTAAAGGCGAGAGTTTATGTATGTGTGCATGTAAAAATAATATTCCAAGTTCAATTTTCTTCTGGTGTTGCACTTTGTGGGATCTCTTCCTATCAAAAGAATCGAAACATTTCTGCTACATACACAAATATAATTAGAGTGCGATATGGCTGTCCTTATCGATCTTTACTTCCTTATACTTTTCTTGATCTGTATAAAAAGATATTTCACACCAAGTGGGTATTATTATTCAGTCTACGTATGTTTGCTTATTACAACAAATCCTTTTCATCTTAATGCCTTTCATTTGTCCAATAAAGCGTAGTTATTGTCTTTCAATTTCGAATCCACATAAATAAAAAACATACATTCAATAAATGCGTAATATTCCCCCTTTCGCAAACTCTTCGCTGTTGTTTTGTAACCAAAAATACAGCAAGAGCGATGCGCGCGACATCAGTCGGGCCACGCGCATGATGCACACCAACACATAAATAGACGATGTATTTGTACTTTTTGCATGCACTGACCTCTTGTGAACTTTAAATGGGATTATTTGATGCGCCGCATATTAGAACGGGTTTGAAAAAGAACCTTCCTATCCGACCAGATGGTTGACTATGTTTGTTGAGTTTTGTTGGCTGGAATTTGTGAAGCATCGTTGAATGATATGTGAAATAAAGTGTAATCTTTTTCAGTTATAGAGGAGGCCTGTGACCAACAGTGGACCAATAAATTGTTTAGGTTGATGAAGTCAGAGTTTACAGCCTTTACCGCTGACATTAGACCAATGATGCGATTGTTTATCATATTTATAAGGAGTAACTTAATTATAATTTGTGGTGACTATAGACTTATAGGATTATTGATTGTAGAGCAGTCTGTGACAAATAAATCGTTTTTCTTTCTTTCTTTCAGTCTCGTACATAATGGTGGGTGATTGCGAATAAAACGCAAAAATAAATAATAATAAAATCGAACTAAAATATTTTGTATACCTTGTTGTGTATTTGGCAGTTCGGTACGTTGTTTTATGTTTAATTTTACACGCTGTCCGTAAACACCCGTAATAATTTGAACTTTGAAGCTACACCGAACAACGGAAACATATGTAAAACTGCATAAATACATTTGTATAAATTACGCAATCACTTGCAATGGGCTATTTATAGAACGGACTTTATAAACAAGAAAGATTCTGACCATAGAAGAGTGATAGTAATATTATCCTCAGCCACCCAAAAGTAGTTCCGGAAAACCTATCCTGAAAATAATCTTATGTTATTGTATCAAGGTTCTTTTCCTTAAAAAAAAAAGTGCGTGGTGGCCTGTTGGTAACAAATCAGATGCGGCTGCCAACATGTGCACGATAGTCGCGGGTTCAAATCCTAGTGCACACCTCTGACTTTTCGGAGTCATATGTGTATTGATCGTCAATCACCACGCACCAGAACGGTGAGGGAAAACATCTTGAGAAACCTGCATACCATAACGATACAGAAGAATTTCTATGGTATTTAAAAGTCCGCCAACCCACAATAGGCCGACGTGGAGGATTTAACCCCTCTCAATCGTACTTCGATTGTAGAGCCCGTGCCCTGCAGTGGGGCGTATATGGGCGGATACAGATCATAAGCTGTTTCTGAAAGCCATAATGCATAAATTGTACCGCAGTGGTAACACTGTCTTATTGACAACCAATTTAAAGTAAACGGTGGTAATTCTACAGAAAAAAGAAGTATTCGTTTTCGAGCAGATCGGTGCTATTTAACGGCTTTGGTAGATTAACTAGATACTATTAAAGTAGGTATGTAACAGCTTAAAAATGTAACAGCTTTTCAATAAAAGGAATATGTTCTGTTGAATAGAAATACGAGACAAACTTTGTTGCACTACGACATGTGCTCGAAACCATATTATTTATGAGTGCATGCTACAAGGACATGGCGTGAAATTTTACGACCACGTGTTTGTCATCGACCTCTACATTAAAATTAATAGTCAACAAATAATATGTCATGCCATTTTTGATTTGTTGTATTTTCAGCAAAAAACAACTGTTCCTTTTTTCCAAACATATGGTTTACGAGACCGTCGAGAGACATCATATTATTTCGTCCGCAGTTTTTGTAGCTTTGCGCGGAACAAGTTAAAGGCAAAATAGAGTAATTCAGATTTATAAAAATAGTAAATATCACTAAATAAACGGCGTCAAATACTTTTTTAGTGAATTCCTTACATAAATTATATCAAGTTTCTTCACATTAACTCAGCCATCTGTTCACTAACTTCAATCAGCAAACATGCCCTTAGTCTATTTCCGTGACGTATTCCAAGAATTTGGATTCCTATTTATTTCAATCCGGCCAAGTGTGTACAGGGATTGTCGCGAAGTATTCAACACATAGGCACGTCAACTCCGAAAAATATCTCAGGAATGTTATCCCCTCTGCCTTGGATGCTGCAGTATTTCGGTATTAGAGACGCGGGGACAAGTTTGGACGCGATCCAGTCGCCGGCGCACGACGCGTAAGCACAAACGCTTCAACTCTACACGCGAAACTGCTATTTAATTACGTTGTAAATAACGCTAATACGCTATCGATACTCGTACGTCATTGGTCAATTCAAATTAACCGTCAATTCGAAATGACATGTGATTGGTGGATTTAATTTTTTGAATAATTATGTGATAAAATCTATTCCTCAATGTGAGTCATTCAAGTGTATTAAATCTGAAGTGCAAACAAACAATAAAACACAAACTATTTTAGACACACGTAAAACGAGCATATTGATCATAAACAATATGGCTACTGGTGTTCATGCGACTTCGTTTATAAATCAAAATGTGTTTATTTGTGTTGCTATCTCGCTCTTACTGCCGAGTGTGAACGAAGGGGCGCCGAAGGTGTACGATGAGGCGCGAAGTTTTCCGAATGATGATGGAGGGAGGAGGTTGACTAGAGAGTACCATCTTCGGCAGGGTGCTTTGAGAGGACTGATAGTGAAGCCAAGTAGACAATATGATTTGCAGTATGTTGAAATGTTTCTTGGGATACCCTATGCTGCACCTCCTACAGGACACTTTAGGTTTATGCCTCCAGGTATGTCAAAACTCAGTTTAATGTATTACTCAAAGCTTCAGCTGATTGAATGACCATAACAAATCATTCATAATTAATTTTATTAGGGTGTACGCACTTTAATTGGAAGTGGCACCTCTTTGGAAATACTTCGGAAGATAGTTTTTTACACGAGATAGATGTGCTAGCAAGAACATGTAAAAATCAAACTCATAAATATTTATGACATGATCCTTTTATTGACGTTGTGGATCCATAAATTATAATGTAAAGTTTTAGGTTCGATGATGATTATTTTTTTATTAAATAAAATAAAATGCCTTAGACTGCAATCACCTTTGTATGCTTTTCACTAAATGCATACCAACAAAAATAAAATTATCTGTGATAAATGGTGATGGTTAATTTTAAATCTCCACGCCAATCGGTCATCAATTATACCATATACGAAATACAAAAAAGAAAAATAAACATATACTATACCCAACATTTGAATTATCTTTATTGTATTCGGTGTAATTGACAGAACAGAACAAAAGGCGTTTGAAATCAAGATATTATTTGTTTAAATTATATTTTTCGTAATATATTGGATATTGAAGATACGTGATAAGTACAACTAAGGATGAAAAATTAGAAGTTTTGAAATTATAATAAACATATATAATTAACGCACTTCAAAACGATATTTTATAATGCTTAAATCACTGGTGGTAGGTCTCTCATAATTAATAATAATACACCCAACAGTCACATACATAGTCCTGACCCCATACTAAGATCTAGTCTTGTATCGTGGGTATCAGGAACTACGAGAGACTTGTCGGTCTCACAAACACCCAGACCCGTAACAAATAGCTGTGGATCACACAAATATTTGTTTCGGTGTGGGGATCAAACCTGCGGCCTCACGTTTCACAGCCGGCGTCTAACCACGCCACGGAGGCTTATAATTATGTAAGAGGTCGTCTTGTTGGGCAAGCAGCAGTGTACAAACGCCAGTGTAAATGCACGGTTGTGTTCCAGTTTGAAGGACATTGTAGCCAGAGTAACTACTGTACATAATGAGTGCAGTGAAATGCCAAGCGTTGCTTTGTAATTCATGGTGTTGATTGGTTTTGCTATTGTCCATGGGCGTTCGTATCGCTTACAATCAGGGGAATGGCATGCTCGTCTCCCCATTCAGTGCAATTAAAATATTTGTAATTAATTTATCACAATATAATTTTTTGACAATCCCTTTTAAGAAATAAAGTTTCTTTCATGTGAAGGAAGTGCAACTATTTGTAACAATAGTTGGGACTAATCAGTCATTAATTGAACTACGTTTCATTTGTTTGCAAATTAGGTCGCCCAAACCAATCAGGCTAATTAATTTAATTAGCTACTAATTATAAATAGAGGACACGATGCATATGGTATAGTGTAACGTATTGATAGAATTCATAAAACATAAAGGATAGAATCTGTTCATTCCTTTTCTCGAATCCATCCCATGGTTGTCTGTAAGACATTGCCTTTGAGCGATAAGACCGCCAATTGTACTTTTTATAAATGCAATTGCCAATTGTATTTGTTACTCTTTTGTGTGTGCAATAAAGTGTTTATAAATAAATAAATCTGTGCTTAAGATGTAGAATCTGAATTTAAGGGCTGGGGGTTTTTTTTTAAACTGTCTCGACAAAGAGACTACAATGCATTTGATGGTTAGAGGAACGCGCTTCATATTGTGTAGCCGTTGATGAGAGATTGTTACTACTTGTTGGTCGACATAATTATGTAGGCTTGGTTGTATTGTTTTTTATTGCGATGAATGGCGAGATGAGCAGGCCATTCGCCTAATGGTAAACGATACGACCGCTCCTGGACAGTAGCAAAACCAAACAACACCATAAATTACAAAGCAATGCTTGGCATTCTGCGCTCGCCATCCTGAGACATAAGATGTTCAGCCTCATTAGGTCCAGTACTCTGGCTTCAATGTCTTTGTATGTTCATATGTAAAGGCTGAAGTTGAAACGTGACACACTTGCGTATGTCACTATGAATCGAAACACAATCGAAATGTCGCGAAGTAAAAAACGTAAAAATTAAACCAAATCGCGATAAAATCCGTAAAAATATGCGTTATTTCTATGTGTCACATTCGCGTAAATCTTAGAAACCATTATATTAAAATTAGAACCATAATCCTCACAAGCTATTAAAATGTGTCGTCATAAAAATCCTTTATAAACAGACGCATACGCATACGCGCACGCATAAACAGAGAATGAACGTAAAAGTCATTATTTTGGTCTATTTTCATTACGTTTATATTTGGATATTCCACACATCGTGAAGTTCAAATCGACGGTTCCTACGTATATAACGACAAGTCAAAAACCGAGGTTTACAGGAGAGCGAAATTTGTGTTCAATTCGCCCTAGAAATTATTCTATGACCAAAAATAAAAAACATCTTTCTACAATCATTTAACTGTTTTAAGAGCTTTATAGTGCCATTTACACATATTTTATTTTTTTACGTTTTCTTAGAAAACTTGATAGATGACTGTTTCTACACCGATAATAAAATAGAAGCATGTAAGTCATGTCTATGATATCTTTTTATACGCAGGAAACAAAAAAACTGTGTCTGATATAGAATTTTAATAAAAAGTTTTATGAAAATGTAGGATTAATTTACTATTTTTAAACTAATACATTAAATATCCCCAAATCGTCACCCATGTATATAATAAGTACTCCAATGGAAACATATCACTTTATACGTGGATTTAGTAATTCGGGGTAGGAATATGTTCTTTTAATGTATACAAAGACATGTCTTTAAATAAAATGATCTGGTTTGTGTTTTATTAATTAAACAAGGTTTATAAATTCAACATTATTTATTATTAAGCAACAATCTTCTTAACATATAAATAAAAGGCACTTAAATCATGGCGTGGAGGTCTCCACAAGCGCCTCGATGAAGTATCTTGGAGTTGACCTGGGTATCCTCTCTAGATAACTCCCATGTCCATTTTTAAAGCCTAAGACCAAAACTAGTTAAGGCAACAGGCACATTGTCTAGCCTGCTTCTCAACCTCGAAGGTCCCGGCATCCTTTGCCGGAAATTGTACGCGGGAGTCGTGCGACGATCAATGGCCCTTTATAGATTTTTTTAATATTAATTGGAAAAACGATCGTAAGGTTCACCTCAGGGTAAGTTATAACGGCCGCCCATGAACATCTGTAACACCATAGGGAATAGAGATGCGTTACCGAACTTTAAGGCGGGAATACGCTCTTTGAAAATCACCAGATTCTTCTGTGAGGTCGCTCGGTCCTATTTGTCCGGAAATGCTGCTGTTGGCAATTGGTTCCCGAGATTTGTAGTATGTGGAAGAAAATGTAGGGAGAAACGTACCGTGGTAGATATCCAACTTCCGAGCTAGTGAAGATGGTATTTGGAGGTTGCCGCGTTGTACGGTGGCGGAACTCAGCAGCAGAGATAAGTTCGAACTTCAGGGTACTTCCCGTGGTAAATGCAATAAATAACGCAGAACGGTGTTACATCTCTACGCAAAGCCAAGGATCAAGCCGTTCGGAAAGAACTCGGTCGTCGATGACTCAAGCTGCCTGGCGTTGAAATCGGTCGACAGGGAGAAGTTGGTACCTACTGGGGTGGCCCCGCCTAAAGATGGGTGCAATATTCCTCGTGAGGTCAAACCGGTGCCTTATAAAGTTGCAGACAATGACCCGACGTGAAATATCGTCCAATTCTAACGAATGTCTCGTTGTCGGTTGAATCTCTGCGCATACGGATGATCACGATTCAGGGAAAATTGTATGATCGCCCAAGGGGCGGCCTGCGTTCATGCTGGTTTCTTTTTTTCTTTGGAAAATTGACGCCAAAGTTCTGTCGCCGGTTTAGTCTAACAGGAGGAAGCGTTTCGTCAAGAGGAACTACCAGCCCTTTGAGAGAGAGTGAGGGAGTGATTGGACTATTGTGGCAGTGCGTCCTGTTTTTTACTAGTTGCGAAACAGGTGCCACGGCGCGGCGTATTGGCGGTCAATTTGACACAGGTCCTATCGGGGCACGCCTGCTTCGTTAGATACCTGTGGTGGATAGAAGCGAGCCAGAAAGGAAGAAACTGCCATGTGAGAGCGCGAACTGAAATCGTGACGAACGTGATCGAAAAATTACACTCGCCGCCGCCTACAAAGAAGGGGCGCCGGGTGATAAATGGCTGAACCCTGTCGTGTAGGTGCAAGACGTTTGCCCCTGCCCGTCGTAAGAAGCGACCTAAAGGCGGAGGCGGTGCGCCCTTACCTATAGCGGCTCGGAGATGGGTGCCAGAGCCTATGGCCTCGTCTCTGCCGTGGACGCCTAAAATATCTTAAGCCGGCGTCCAAAAACACTTTTAAGTGAGGGCATCCGGGCTCCATACGTAGAAGGACCAGCAATGATTTTGCGCCAGGCATCGACTTGTCTCGTCCGGGGAACTCCCGTAAATGGCGACAAGTCTGACAAGACCGCGTTCGCACCGAGTGGCGCGCATTTTAAAACACCGTACAAAAAGATATGTATAGATGTCTGTATCTACGACACTTATTTGTTGTATTTATAATACTTGTTCTTTTATACGATTTGTAAAACAAGGTAAATAAATAAAATAAAATAAAAAAGAGTATGTCAGTATGTGCGCACAGATCATCTAAAGCCAATGGTACAATAAAAAAAAAATGGCATTTTCGACATGTCTTTATATACGTAGGAACCGTCGAAATGCCCTCATGTCACAGTCATTATGTTATCCGAAATAGACAATAGTTTCGTCGGTTTCCTATCAGAAGCTACGAGAGATATTCATGCTGCATTCTATCCACAATGTTGTAATTCTTTCTTGATCACGGAAGAATGAATTTTATTGCTGAAGGTATATCTTCTCCTTTTTCGAATTTATGGACTCTCGACATTGTGGTCGTGGTCATGTTTAAGCCGATTTACAGGCTGCCGTTTTCGCAATTCGTCTCTACGTGTTTCGATGTTATTTGTAGTGGAGGCATATATTGTAGTACGATATTCTGTCCAAGTAGCGAATAATAAAAACGATGGTATAATACCCTGATTTAAAGGTTGCGACTCATACAATAGTTCCTTTAGAATTGTGGACGGCAGAAAAGTTTCATCATGTTAATTTTAGTAATAATGAAGGTTAGGTAATTTCTGAGTACATCCGGAAGATTATTGTTCCTTTTTTTGCATGTACAATATATATGTTACAATATCAAATTAGTTAATGTGTTAAAATTAAAAGTAAAGCTTTTGATGAGGATAACTTCAGTCTTCAACAAATTTACCAAATCTCTTCACGCATCTAATTACCTCATCTCTTTCAGTCAGCGCCCCACCATGGCCTGGGGTGAAGATGGCGACGCGCTTCGCTCCCGTGTGCCCTCAGTCCCTCCCGCCCATCAAGAAGGACAACCCACCCTCTCTAGGACGGCAGCACTACCTCAACAAACTGAAACCGTTCCTCGCCAATGAGAGCGAGGATTGTCTTTACTTGAACATTTACGTGCCGTATAGAGGTAAGATTTCCTATTAAAATACATTATTTTACACTTAATAGTAGTGCTGTTTGGAAATACTTTTCCATTTTGATTTTTGAAGGGCACTTTGACTAGTAGTAACGCGCCATAAAGAGACAACATCTATTGTCTGATATCCCGAGGTGACTAGCATAGTCATCTTGCTGTGTTGCTTCTGTTTATGAGCAGTCGTCATGCTTACGACCTGAAGAACAATTATTCGTATTTCGTTTTAAGAAATACTATAACATAATTAGTAGTCAATATTGACTGCATTAGTATGATAGTGGACTGATGCGTGTCTTACTTTCTGACGGCACATGTAACGGTTGTGATAATAAATAAATAACTGTAAATGTGTGTTTAAAAAGCAATATACAGATTACAACGCCCTGTAGAATTATACATTCAGCCCAATACCTGAACAATTTCTAACCCGCATAAATCAAGAACAGCAGTGACAAGGAAGCTATTCTCCTTTGTACGCGAAAATTCGGGACAAAATATACCAAGGAAGCAATAAAAAGTTGTTCCCTAGTTCCTCTATTCTATACCAATATCGTAACATGTCTACGGTGTAAATTGACATTCAGCAGCACAAAGGCTTGTCAGCGAGTTAGACGAAGCGCTGACAAGCTTAGTAAATTCCATTGTCATTTTATTTGAAACGCTTTAGAGCGATTGTTGCTAGATTGTGTCAATTATTTTGGTTATTTAATGTCATTTAGTAAAGCAATTTATAATATAACCTGTTGCTTTTACATCTCTTTTACAAGTTTGATAAACTCCGCCTTTCGTCGCACAAGCTTCTTGATCAAGCCACCATCGTTTATATTTTTGTAATATGCTTCATAGGTCATGAGATTTGTTATTTAACTTTTCAATTCCCTGGTACGAACAAAAAAATTATATTTTAATTAATTACATGAAATTTGATGTCTCTACATAAAAGGGTTATGTTATGTTTGGTTTACTAAATTAATTTTAGTGTTACCTCTCCATTTTACACTTCTTTTGTTTTAAAACCTAGTGCTTGATTATTTAATTTTAGATTTTTAAATCATGAAATGAAAACCCACATTCAACTGTCATTTTAATTTAAAAACATAATAAATACAATTTTCAGCGTTCTGAGTTATGACTGTTTTTTGAAGATTGGCAAAATTACCAACACTGCCAATTATTTCGTAACAAATTTTTCACCACATGTGCTCATTTTTTCAAAAGTCATGTGCCTGTAACCTATATTTGGAACATCTTCTATCAAACAACTTACTATCAAATATATTGGCAAATGTGCGTACGCGGTTGGCATGCCTAAAACGGGGCCAAATCGGCGTGGGGCGTTTGACAGCTAGCAAACGCACGCGGACTACAAAGACTACAACACTACAAAAGACTTTACATTTGAAGTTGATTGATTTAGGGCCGTACTCTCGCGAAGTATTGGTACAGCCACGAGGGATCAAAAAGTAAAGGCTATTGATTCTAGGCTTCAAACAGTTGATGTAAATTAGATGTTCGATGGGCAGATGTAGTACCTGCTCAAGTGACGATGTTGGGTCAATTCAGATTGCCTTTTTGGATTATTGGCTGTTGTGCCATATCAGAAGTGCCAGAAGTGTATCAGAAGTGCCATAGCTGCCTATAATGTTCTGAATAAATAGGGTTTCTTAAATCAGTTGACAGAAGCTATGCAAACCTACCACTCTTCGTGGCCTGAAAAGCACTTTATACAGCATTCATTCCTTGCTCAATTGTTAAAGAGATATGAGTGCAACAATTGTACACAAACAGACTGATGTAGTATTTAATTTCTGTGTAAAATTAGCGCAATGAAAGTCACAACAAAGTGGCCAGTAATTCCTGTTTTCCTCGTGTGAAACATATTTAGAATTAAGATATAAAAATAAGTCTACATTAAAAAGATAAATTGCCGGCCTTGCCGTGTCACGACAATCGGCGTATGTTACTAGATAAATACTCAGTGTGATCCACGGAAGAATTTAGTAGCAATTAATTCGAGATGTTCAACAATATGGATAAATGCCAAATAAAAAAAACCTATTTACATCGGCACAGGTCAAAGTACGGATATTACAGGTATATTTAGAATTAAAACTAGTCGGGCTGACCGAGTTTCGCTGGGCGATAAATATTATTATTCGGTGACACTAAACAGGGCTTACACTTTAACGTAAATGTCCTCACCTTCGGCTTTGGTTTAAGAGAGTCCCGCGAGATGACGGTAAATGAAAATGACTGATCTGTACAAAGTATTGTAAGTTTAATGAATAATAATATGCTGATGCTAGCGACTTCTAGGGCAAAGTAATCTGGAACGCCAAGGTAGATTAGCTTAATACGAAAAGTTGAGCATAAATTGATCTGGGATAGGCTAATTATAGACAAATGGAATTAACACTTATGTTTCTACCATTAACTACAGTTTCTTAGAATGCATTAACATTGCTTCTACTGCCAAACGGAAAACAGACCAAGCCTTTTCGATGTACAAGATGTGACAAGGAATAATAATGATGTTACTCTTCAAAGTATTTTTGTGGCTCCACCTTTTAGTTCTCGTCATAAATAATCACAGACATTGGCAAAGTTATACTCTTAGACCGGAAATTCTAGTCCTATGCTAAATTTGTATCTGTTTCATTAAATTTTTTCGAAGATATTTCTGTCTTACATTTCACGTACGGGGACATTCTCTTGATTCTTTATAAGATCTTACATCTAATCTTAGATTTTTTTAATTAGTAGAAATAATATTCTTTTTAATTAAAGTTTACTGTCACATAGTTACTGATTCAGAATAGTATACATCGTAAAAATGTATGTCAAAAGTATTAAAAGTTGTTCCTCCGCGATACTGGGTTCAAGCAATGAAAGCTGTTGACACATTTACAATCATTAGAGAGCTGAAGTGACAATTAATGGGCTGTTGTTATCGCCATTTTGTGTTCTATTAGTTCTTAAATTTATGTTTTGTACTGTACAAATATAGATCTCTTTTAAATATTATTGTACGAATTCCAGGGCACACCTCTTATTTTTGGATTCATGTTTATTCACAGTCAATTATCCCGATCTATAACGGTTAAGGAAAACATCGCGACAAAACCGGCTTAGTGCAAGCATTTTAAAAGAATGTCAATGGTATGTGATGTTAGTTGACCGCGCTTGGCCAGCATGACTATGGTCGAAGACCTCTGAAACAAACTATCCGCTAAAGAGAAGATCTATGCCCTGCAGTAGGACGTATGTGAAATAGTATAATTAATAATAAATAGTAGCGAAAACTAGAATGTGGAGGAAAAAAAATGTTACTGGAATCTTACATTTCTTCCCAGATCGTCAATAAAGTATGACTTACTACAAGCCGTGTCTAAGCAATAAAAATACACGCAGGAAATTACATAAAACGAGTAGAAGTTACATGTATTTAATACATAAAACGAGAAAAAAATTGAAGATGAATTCAAGAACACCTAAAACTCTCAAACGAAGCTTCATAAATATGATGTTTAAATTATTTCTTTAGGAAGCGAGACGTAAAGACTTTATAGATCGAGCGAACATTAAAAAGTTGGAATTGCCTATTTAGCCGTAGGAATGAGTGCCGCTGATAACTTTCGTAACGACGTCGCATCCGTCAAAAAAGCTAAACGTGCGCTTTAAAATTTCGCTGGCAGGATTCGGATTAAAGCTGTAAAAAATTTATTTAAGAGCCTATTTTAATATAATATTGGTTTTACATTTTGCTTCTTTTACTCTTTACTTAATTTGAATTAGTAGATGCACGATCTGTTCTTTGTAAACTCATATGACATTTTTAATCAGAACGTCAACGTTCCGCGCGTAGGTTGTCGTCAAATCATAAGCAAAATCTCTTTGCAGCTTGAATTAAAAGCGCATTGAAATGAATTCAAAGGGACTGTTTAAATAGAGAATCAAGATGTAAGCACTATAAATATCATAGCAATAAATAATATTGTTGTAACCACGCTAAAATGAAAACGTAATCCACTTCCTCTTAACACTAGTATTTGCCCCTTAATCGTACCTATCCAGAAAAACTTCAAGTTCTTTTCAATCCGACCCAATACCGGCATGGATTTCGAAAACATCGTGCAAACGGCACCTCTCAAACACTCGCATCAAGTATTGTTTGGAATAGGCGCAAAAATCTACACAGAAACTATTTCAGATTTAGCCCGACGCTCGGCCAAATCGATGGCGGATGATTGACGCTTATTTACTCTGTGGGAATTGGGTTGCCAGCTTTTAATCTGAATTTGCAACTGTCACTAAATGGCTGGGGGCTATGAAAAAAACGTTCGATTCTCGATTGAATACGGTATTAGTTATTAGTGTTGTGACATTTAACTGTTTTACTAATGAGTATGGGCCTATTTCACGGGCGTAATGCATATTTCGTTAGACCTGTTGGAAATCATTATTTGCATTTGAAATACGATTAGTTCGGAACCTTTGAAGTAGTGTATTTGTATATCTAAATCTCCCATGTACACGCATAATTATTATGCACATAAAAACGGAAAATAAATCACTTTACGATAAATATTAACCCCAGAAACAGAATTCATATACTTCAGCATATATAGCTTCTCAACTGAGCCTGGTTTCAAAATTTACAAAAACTATTCACCTTTATGACTAACCAGAGCAAACCAAACAATGACTCCCCAACCAACAAGCTTAGAACTGCGTGACAGTTCGCTTTTTTCAATAAATCGTGTTCCCGAGGCAATACGGTTAACAGTTTTTTCACGCAAACGTTCCACGAGAATCTAGTCCATTTACAAAACAAAGTCAAACAGACGATTTCGAATTTGAAAAATGCTCCACAATCTTCTAAGCGGTTTACGCGTCTAATTATAGATCGGAGGGGAAACTTAATTCAGTCTTTGGTGACAGAAATAACTGGGCGATACAGATTATTTTTGTTGAAAGTAGGGAACTGTTTGGTGATATTTTCGTTAGTTATGAAGATTAGTCATCACGTTTCCGCCTTTGGAATGTGGGAGATTGGGTAACTCTTTGTGGAATTGAGGATATTTGATAAGGCTGACCGAGAATTTCGGTTTAAAAAACAATATTAGTTGGACATACAAATGTAGGCAAGTACTTACATAGTATTAATAATTTTATAAGTGAAGTGTGTTAATTTTAATGAAATTACCTTTGCACATAATTTTTTATTCTGTGTTTGTGTATTCTACGCATTGCAGTTATTCGCTTCTATCCCATACATTTTTTAAATTAAAAACTCGTTGTATATAACAGTACGATTTATTATCCGTAATCAGGCTAGTTTTGAACCAGTTATTTCATTCACCATCTCAGATAAACAACAGATAAATGAGCTCAAAGCTTGTAAAGGGCTTTAGATAAGAAGAATTAAGGCGGGAATGTACGAAAACAGCGCTTGGAAAACGTGGAATATGAATACAAAAATATTATTTCTTTTAAAATGAATCGTTCTGACCAACGGGCAAATGGCTCAGCCCATTTTAAGTGATAATTCTTGGTTAACAATTCCTGGATATCGTGGTTTTTTACTATAATTCTTAGAAGGAAAATGGAGATGAAACAGCAAAATTGTATATGCTTTGATTTACCACATAACTATAACTAACTATATCAGCCCATATACGTCCCACTGCAGGGCACGGGCCTACTCTACAATCGAGAGAATCGATTGAGAGTGGTTAGGCCATATAGTTCACCACGCTGGCCTAGTGCGGGTTGGCGGTACATTACAGCTCAATTAGACAATGGAGGAGGAAATAAATTCGTCCCTTTATCCAATGCCTGTATAGCTACTTACTGAAAGACATGCGTCGAGTATCTTCACGATTTGATACAGTTATTCACACAACCTTTGATCTTGTGGATTTCAAAAGCCATTATTCTGCTGTTGAAATATGAGTAAACAGTACATTAATTGGGAGTACAACGGAACAGCATAGTAGCTATCATTATTGCTATATGTTCGTGCGTCAGTGAAATATAGGCTTTATGTGCATTTTGTGTAAACATTATGACCGGCTACAGAATACACGTTAAATATTCTATGAAATTGAAACCAAAATCAAACGAAACATATATTTTAACAACATTTAAAATCTAAGTTCATAAGTAACGATATCTGTGTAGTATATATTATTTAGCAATAAGCTCTTAGTTGTGCTCTTTGTTGAAAAATCCCAAAGAAACCAATATATCAATTATCATTAAAAGTATCACCGATTCCCTGAGCGAGTTTGGAATTACACTTCAAATGATTTGTCTCTTCATTCTGATTAATAAAAAAATATCCAATCAAATCGAATATTTCTTTTTTTTTAACCAGAAATATTCAGTCAATTTTTTTTCAATAATAGCCAATTCCCTGTCCTTAACGCAGTATTTTTCGGACAATATAAAAGTATTTGTAAAGCGACATCTCACCCCGCAGTTGGCTCCAGTCAACGCTCATTGTTTAACCGCTCTTTGTTGCGAACCGGGCTTTGTTTGCGAGAAAATCACGTGAAAATTTCAACTTATACCTTTTGTGAATGAACGTTAGGCTACATAGTGTAAGTTGTAGTCGGTTTTGCATTCGGTTTTTTGGCCCTGGAAAAATTGAGGAACGTAAAAATTTGGGTAATTCTAAATGAAATAAGGACGAGAAAGAAGATACAATGCACTTGATTCTAAGTGCAAGAAATCCAAATAAAGTTAAAACGGCGAGTCATTATTTTTTCTTTTTGTGTTTTACTATGGTCGACATAATTACGCCGGCCTACTTGATATCAGATATATTCATGTCGTTCACTATGTTCGCTTTCAGTAATTTAAACACATACAAATTAAAAAAGTTAATAACGAAGCAATAATCTTTTTCATTTCATTCACGCTGTCTCTTGTATTGCATAAACGCTTTTCCGAGAAAGTAAATGCACTGGAGCACAATATATTTCTGTGCATTGGAGCAAACTTATTGAAGGCGCCCTGCACCTATATTTTATTTCAACACAATACATAAAGAGCTGTTCACACAGATCAGTTATGACTTCAAAGCACACTTCACGCGCAATAAAACAACCAAAAATCCGTCCTGAATGCGTTGGCCGGAAACAAACGCGGTCGCGTAGGCGCCACCTTACTCGTTAACTACGAGTATTTCCAAATACTGGAGTATGTGTAATGTGATCGGCTATTGTAGTGGAAATATGTCGTGAATTGGACGGTCTTGGGTTCGGTATTCAGATGGTTTTTTTTTGAGAATGTGTGGGGTTTGAGAAAAAATACTCTCTTTGTAGATATATTTTCTGAAGGGTTTACAATAGACAAAATGTAGAACCTAATGTCAATTCTTAAAGAAAATAATCTATTCTACGCATTTATGTCGTCTAGGTATGTTATGTGCAGAGAAAATATTGTGGAAGTAAACATAGGTATTTTAACCATTATCAAACCAATACTACTAAACTCATTATGAATGTATTTATATTATAACAAAATACTCTATATTTTTAAGATGGAAATGTGAAAGATACGTCCCCAAGTTATTTCCGTCCCATCCCACTGTGAAAAGTAACCTCATTAGTTTTGTTAAAAGAGCCATCTATGGAATTTCATTTAAACTAACTCGTAAGCTTTTGTTGAAAGCGGAATGCATCCCATTTTTTACAACGAAGCTTTCAGTTTATCCGGTACGAAATAGTTCGTAAATTATACCACAGATGTCGTTACTGGTATGAATGGTCCATAGATGTAGCATAACATAGATCGGCAATGTGAAAGAGATAGAATGATTTATATCATACATTAAAGCGAGATGCATGATGCGACCATGCGTTTACACGGAGAGGTAACTTTAGCGATTTGTGTGAAAATATGTCATTTAAGCGAACGACAAATTTCGCTTATTTTCTTGATTTATTTAATATTTCAGTACTGAGCTACTTTTATTAAATGTAATTTATTATGGTGAGTTGTCCAGTGCCTGGATGTGATTGATTTTAGTGTAAAAACCCGAATAATCATAGTTTTTCATAAGATCGTATCACTTTTTTCAATGTTGTTTAGTGACAATATTGTAGATTTGTAAGACAAACCTTGTATGTATATCGGTAGAACAGAATGTCCTTATTCATTATTTAAATGCATAGAAAGCATCCATTGCCTATAAAAAATGATATCATATACGTGAATTTATAATAATTTCAACCAACATTTGCTAGAGATTGATTGACAGTTTCGATCAATAATATTATGTCGATAAAAATAGTCAATGACCATAGAGGTTTCACTTCATTTTATAATCTCGTAGTATAACATCAATTCTATAATAACAGTTATTACTTCACTTTATTTATTCACTATTGATATTTGCTAAATATTAATTAATATTTCGTGTGCGTAATTTACCATTTCTGAGCCGGTTTTAAATTAACTGTGCCACGGAGGCTGTCATTTTAATAAAACAATAGAACATTAGATATTATTATAAGGAATGCTTTACAAAACTTGTCAAATAAAATTATTCTCAAATATGACGATTTATCTTTATTTACTTGTGTTTACGTATCTGTGTTGAAATAAACACAATCATTATTTTTCTGTTAAAATACCATGAAATGTCTCTTATATATCTATAAAATTTAATTTTATTGGTTGGGCCGTTAGGTATATCGATATGATAGTATCGACAGTGCATGGCGCAGCATTATCTGTCACGCACACATGCAAACTTCACGCACACTATCATACTCTCGTTTTGGTTTCACTCAAAATGATACTTTGCCGATCTATGTTATACTACATCTATGGAATGGTCTTAAAATTAAATTCGCATTCCTGCTGTTTTGTGTTGTCACTTTTTATGAAAATATTTATTTGCAGGAAAAGTTTTTTGGATAATTTATTTAAGTATTTGTTTTTGTTAATGCACGAATTTGTTTAAGTCATTAGGGTCTCCTTGAAAACTAGGTTATCACCCCAATTTGGTGCTAATATGGGTGGAATAAGCTAATTACATTAAGTAAGTGCTTACTAAAAATAATTAATTTTTTTACAGAAAACATTATGTAGGTATGTTTTGTTTTAAACAATAATTAAACATAATATGTAGGTAGTTCAAGCCATACAGTAAATACGTGATGCTGTATTACAAGTCTACAATTATTATTCTTACATAAAAAAGGTCCAAGTTGCACAATATGGTTTATGTTTAAATTACTTAAAGTGCACCGAAGAATGGATAAAATGACCTGTTAAACCTATGAATGTCTTGTATTATAATTTATGCAGCCTTTTCACGTCGTTAACGATAAAATACGGAAATATTAACTCATCATCTGAAAAAGGCTTATAATTCGTATCAATGTATTTCGCTACTTTATATTCCGTCGGCGATAGAACTTCGAAAATGGCAGACGGATCGGAAATTAACTTAATCTATATCTGTTGGATGACGGAATTTTAAATTTCGCACTGATTTTATCCTCGTTCTTTTCGAAAGCTAATCTTTATTTATTTTATAATTTTCTCTATAGAACACTAGGTAAAAAATGAGTTATTTACGAACCAATCTGTGTTATAAATTGATCGTTAACAATTCAATTTTAGAGTCGAAATTTGATTGCTTTACTTAAATCTGTTTCGGTAACGCTGTAATCTAATCCGACCGTAGATCAAAAGAGATATTTCACAAATCAGCACAGTTATTTCATATAGCTACCTTGCTGTGTACTGTTTATATTGGTCTAGATATTTACGTGGTAGAACCACGATGTTTTCGTAGCCTCAGCGTAAATGGGTGGATTTGATCCGCAGTATGTTAATATCCCACAGAAAACCATTATGAAACAGCTGGAGACCTAATATTTGACATCCATCATTGACCCACTTTTACATAATAAAATTCAATGTGACATAGAGCCAAAAGAAATATCAGATTTGATCTAAGCCAAGATGCATATTACCTGAGTTGTAGTATGCAGGGTATATCAAGACTGGACCGAAAACGAAGCCAGGTGGCCGTTTTAGTGATTATAGACACAATGCAACTAAAAAATTCGCAAGAAAAGCGTCAGTTTTTTTTTGCAATTTTTTAAATATCATCTAGTTTGGATGGTAAATACCTAGTATTTGCTAAAATTATAATTTTAACGCTTTCATACCATTGCGTCTTTAAAAAATAATAACGTGCACATTAATTATTATTTTAGGAAAACTATGTATTTATCACGATCAGTAAAAAATTACAAAAATATATATTTTTCGTAAATTTTAGTTGCATTGTGTTTGAAGTCACTAATACTACCACCTGGCTTCTTTTCCGGTTGCAGTTTTGATATACTCTGTATGTATTTTGTAAGTCTAAAGATAGTATATTAATAATAAAATTACTTATTTTAATTTTCGTTGTTTCAGAGCAAAAGTCAAAGAAATTCCCAGTGTTGGTGTTCATCCATGGGGACTCATTTGAATGGAGTTCCGGTAATCCGTACGATGGTCGAATATTGGCGTCCTATGGGAACATTATGGTCATCACTGTCAACTTTAGGCTAGGAATATTAGGTGAGACTGATATTATCTTGATTAACCAATAATTAAACGTTCTGCTATTTGAAATTGACTTAAGATACATAATTTACAGTCTTCGTGGCGCAGTTGGTTAGGCGCTGGCTGCGAAATGAGAGGCCGTGGGTTCGATCCTCGTACCAAGGCAAATGTTTGGGCAATTCCCTAGTATTTTTTTTTTGAGTTTTTGTGAGATCGAAATGTTTCTCGTAGTTTCTGATACCCACCGCACAAGACTTGTATCTTTTTGTGGGCTCGGGACTTTGTATGTGATTATTTAGTGTATTTATTTATTATTTCTATAGAAAACTACCTATTACCTTGTTCCCTTTACAAGTCGTTTATCTGTATTTATGATCTATTTTCTAATAATAGTACGATATTTATAGCCGACGTGATAGCGATCACCGTAAACAAAGGTGTAAAACCCTCTATACAGACTTAAGCATAGATGAATAGACCTGGATAAATGTGTAATGGCATAATAAATAACCGTCTCTCGCCGATGGATACCTTATCTAGATTGTTCTTATTATTAAGTACATGGTAGTCACTTTTCCATACCATTGTGTCGCATGTAGAAATTAAAATAATATAAAATGAAGAAAATTTATATTCGAATACTCAAACGCCATTTAAATATTATGTTGCACTTAACTACCAAACTCCCGCTTAAATGTACTGATAAAGTGGGATGTGGGTAGTTAAGTACAACTTAATATTTAAATGGCCTTTGAGTATTCGGGAGTAAGATACCGTAACGTGACATCCCTGCGTGAGTCACTATGGCGGACTTTACTACCTTGCACAGAAATCACTGCCCAGTCTGATACGACTATTCCACGACAAACAAAATAATATGATTTGTTCACCACCAGCTATTACTAAAGTTACAAATTCACAAATCTTCCCAGGATTCATGAAGCCAAGTCTAACAGAACACGTGTACGGGAACAACGGTCTCCTGGACCAGCTGGCAGCGCTGCAGTGGATCAAGGACAACATAGAGGACCTCAACGGAGATCCAACCTCGGTGACATTGATGGGGCACGGGACGGGCGCGGCGTGCGTCAACTTCCTGATGCTGTCTCCTATTTCTAATGGTATGTTTTAATTTCTAGTCATCTTTACAATAAATTGAGCCCAATATGTCTCACTGCGGATCTCGAGCTTCCTATTTAAGCTTTAGTACGTTGGTCTAATACTGCTTGATAAATTCGACTTACTATTTAAAGTCTTAAAATCATAGGTTGGCACATTTTGTAGTTCAGATCGACACGGTACGTAATGCAGTATGCTAGGTATATTTACGAAAAAGAAACGAAGGTGGTGTAAAAACATTACGACATATAAGGTACATACATGTATTGATAGTCAATCATCACGCACTATAAAGGTGAAGGAAATCATCGTGAGAAAACCTGCATACCGTGGCGATTTTAAAGAATCTCTACGGTATGTAAAGTCCCCCAACCCGCACTAGTCCAGCGTGGCGGACTATATGGCCTTACTTCTCTAAATCGTACTTTCGATGGTAGAGGAGGCCTATGCCCTGCAGTGGGATGTATGTGGGCTGATGCAGATACAGACAGATACAGAACATATAAGGCTAAACTGCCAGTCTTACTTTTAAAAAGAATATGGTATTACGTCCGAGACGGTACCTTCTGCTCATATACGTATACGTTTTGAAGGGAAAGCAGATAGGAAACTGACATCGAGAGACAGTTTCGCTATCACACCTTCTTTGATCTAACTGAATGCTGATAATCCTTTTATTTTATTACCCCTTACCCCTCATATGTTCATTTACTTCCTCGACAGGTAACAATATCAAAATTATTTTTATTCCGTTTTTATAAAGAGGCAATGACTATGATAAATATCATTGTATATAATTTATTAATTCTCAGACTCCAAACATGATACGATAGTTATTCTGATGAAATACGAGTTTTCTCACAATGTTTACCGTCTGTGTTAGAACAGCATAAACATGCTTTATGCGTAGACAATCGCGTACCCAAACACTGGAATAAAATATTGGTAAAATAAAAAGTTATCATATAAAGAACAGGCTATAAATTTTAGATATTCGAAAAATGGGAATGTATTTCAGAAATGGGATTTTATTTTATACCAGACAACCTTCGTTGCGCGGCAAATATTGTTAACTGCGTTTGAAATTAAACATCATGTGATCGACACCATTCAAACTTTTTCTATGACTAAAACATTGCGGCGTTCTTTTTTAGATATTTCATATATTTTGTAATATAAGTTGTTATTCTTGATACGAAATACATGTTATTAATGTACGTAAATACATGTTACATAGTTGTGGTGGAAAACTAGACGTGGCTGTTAGATTTGTCTTATTATTCATTCATATTTCATTTTAATCAGTAATTAAGAACCTATAAATACTTAAAGTAACGCTATTGTTACATATAAATATAAATGTAATGTAGGTACTTAATAATAAAATAATAATATTATTATAGCATTAAATATTTGTGTCA
Source organism: Deilephila porcellus (assembly GCA_905220455.2). Classification (NCBI taxonomy): domain Eukaryota; kingdom Metazoa; phylum Arthropoda; class Insecta; order Lepidoptera; family Sphingidae; genus Deilephila; species Deilephila porcellus. The sequence goes on along the minus strand of LR999973.1, from coordinate 15,600,314 downwards.
TTATTACATAGCAGAAAATCTTTGAAAACCTTTCTATCGGTCTAATCTTCCATTTACCAAAGAGCAATCCAATGACTACTCGAAGGCGGATTTGTGTCAAATGCTATCGATGTTCATCTCAGCTATCGACAAATTCTTTCTTGAGAAATTGTAAAATCCGACATTTGAAGAGTCAATGATCATGGATAAGATTTTTCAAGATCAAATAAATACCGGCCAGCATACATTTATTCATAGTTTGGAGCTTTAGAATGAAAGTATAATACCACCCAACTATGTAATATCATGGTATGTACTTTTTCAATAATTATTATAATTAGTACGCGCAATAGAAACTCACAAAATCTAAAATGTACCTTTCGATGACCTGTATTGTGTCTAATGCATCAAAAATTACAGCAAACCTTGCAATGCTACACCACCTACTTAATAATATACATAAATTATTTTACATATTCATTATATTCTTTTCATATTTCCTGACAATAGTTTTTTTTTTTAATACAGGGATTGGCCTGCGATTTCACCTTCGTCTTGTTAGTTTTCTCTCCCACTCTCTCTCTGTGCCATGAATAGGTTATTCATCAATTAAGAACAACAAGTATCTGTTTCGGGTCTGGGTGTTTGTAAGACCGAAAAGTCTCTCGTAGTTCCTGATACCTACGAGACAAGACTCGATCTTAGTGTGGGGTCAGGACTATGTATGTGACTGTTGGGTGTATTTATTTATTTAATTGTGTATTTCTTGCAGGTCTATTCCACCGAGCCATACTGATGTCTGGTACAGCGCTGTCAGACTGGGCTATGACCAACGACCCAACCCAGTACACGCTGCAAGTCGCGCAGAGCCTCGGCTGCAGCCCTCACTCCAGAAACCTCATGAGCTGCTTGCAGAAAAAACCGTAAGTTATGTTTATTTCTTTATCTATAGTTTTGACTGATGGTTCGATCCAGGCACCGAGACAAATGTTTGTGTGAACCACAAGTATTTGTTACGGGTCTGGGTGTTTGTGAAACCGAAAAGTCTCTCGTAGTTCCTGATACCCACGACACAAGACTCGATCGTAGTGTCGGATCGGGACTATGTATGTGACTGTTGGGTGTATTTATTTATTTTGTTTAAAGTGAGAGAATGTCTGCTGGGTTTTCGATGAATGGTATGGGGCAGGTTACGGCAATGGTGGGTTTAGATAAGCTACTATCTAGATTGTCTATATTTGCACTTACTTCATCTATACATGGATAGAAAACCTGTAATAGTAACCACGCAACTGTATCGCGAAATATTGAATATCTATTTCATATCGGTGCATACGCTTTTTCAGTTTCATTGGACTTTTCATCAGGTGTATTGTAGTAAAAAAATAGATTTTTACATTTTATTTTACATATATACATACATATGTAAACTCACGCCTTTATCCCAGAAGGGATAGGGTAGGCAGAGGCGCCACCAGGACACCCACTTTTCGCCTTGTATGTTCCGTCCCATGATGTGATAGGGGGCGAGCCTATCGCCATATCGGGCACAAATTTCTGACTCCGGGCTGGTAATGAATAGAAAAACCCAATATCACTTTGCCCGACCCGGTATTCGAACCCGAGACCTCAGCTTTGTAGTCGTACCGTAGTACAAATACGCCACCGAGGCAGCAATTTTATTTTAATATTGTTTATTACGCCCACGAATGATAGGACACATTAACTTGCTCTTTGAAGCGACGAAGCACAAATATATTTCATCCTAAAAATGTGTTAAAGATAAATCCTTTTAAAAATCTACAATAATATTAGGGTTACGTAGCTTTGAGCACTTTGTGTAAATAAAACGTTAATGTAAAAAGAGTAAAGACTCTTTTTAATGTCAGATTCAGTAATTTTAACAAAAAATACAAACGATACATTAAAAGCCTGCCCTTTTCATACATTTGTTGTAAGTGTTAAATACATTTATTTTTATTAAAATAAAACTTGTTCGTGTATAAAAAAAGACACCGTAGTCACTTTTTGTCGTAGCAATATTATACCTCTTTTATTTTTCATTGTATACCTTACCTATCTGGTCGGCAAAAATTTCGAATGACTAATGTGATCGTAAGATATTTTCCCCGCCCATAAACATATTCCATAGTTCGATCAAGTCCTTGGCGGCGTCTCAAAATTAGAGAGATAAGGAAAGAAAAAGTAACTGCAGCTCTTTTGGAAATCTCACTAATTGAACAGAAACGTTGGCGATTTCACTTCACATTGTTTTTCTGTGAAAATACGAATAATATGTATCGAATAATAGTTTCAGACAGATTTAATTTCCATTTCCTTCCAGGCTATCGGAAATAAAGAAAGTGCAGATACTGTCTCGTGAGTTTGAAACTCCGCTGGGCCCGGCGGTCGCCGGTTCGTTCATACCCAGCGAGCCGGCCAGAACGATGGACGCCTACCCAAACTTGTTGAGCAAGTAAGTAGTTTGAGAGCACTGTGCAAGTTTCAAGTTGACCGGGATTTGAGGTCTTAGTATGTTTGAGGCAGTGAAAATTATCAATGTGGTGTATTGTTGTGGTGCGTGCGTGCGTGGTGGCCTGTTGGTAATGGACCAGATGAGGCTGCGTACATGTTCACGGTGATCGCGGGTTCAAATGCCAGGAATGACTTTCCGGAGTCATGTTTGTGTTGATAGTCAATCACCACGCACTAGAACGGTGAAGGTAAACATCTTGAGGAAGCCTACCATAACGATTTGTAAGAATTTTTATGGTATGTAAAGTCCGCCAGCTTCGATTGTAGAGTAGGCCCGTGTCCTGCAGTGGAACGTATATGGGCTGATACAGTTTTTTTATGAACGACGTTGATGATGGTGAGGGACCATTGCCCATAATCACTTGCAGATGCAGTAATATCGTACTTTGAAAAAGGAGAGGGATAGTAGGAGAAAAGATAGGGGCGTAAGGATTGAAGCGCTTCATATCTTTTTTAGATATAATAGATGAATCTTCAGATGATAATTGATATAATCTGGTTAATAGTTTAATACGATATAAGATTTAAAATGTCGAAATATTGTGATATTGATACTATACTATACTATACATAATAAGAAAGTCCAGCATAAACATGTCGACCGTAAACAAATATAAACCTCTCCAATATGTATTTTTCGGGACAGCTTCAAAGGTGGGTAGGTTAACATTAGAGCCAGAACAATCACAATAGCACTAATAAAAAGGACTTCCTCAACTGTATTTATAAAACTCGCTCTAAGAAAAGAGAAACTAAAAGGACAAAATAACAATATCAATACAAAGTTCGCTTCTACAACAATTCCCACCGACTCTATCAGTAAGTTACTTTTAAACAAAACTTGCTCCGTCGATAACGGTCTGCGCAGGCTGATGTAGACGTGAAGAATTTATTCAATACCTAGACGTGGTCTGACTTCCTACAGAAATGTTCTGTTACTGGAATTTATACAATTTATAAATGTTGAGATTTACCTTAATGAAGAGTATTTAAATAATTCAGTCGAATTTACTGTCACAGTTTTTATTTATACTTTTTGTATCATCGAAGATAATAATCAGTCTGTATTAGAATGAGCCCATATTATAGGTTCCACGACATGTCTCCTCTACAATCAACAGTACGATTGAGAGAGTTTAGCTATATATGAACAGTCCTAGAATATATACACCACGCTGGCCTTCTGCTGGTTGGTGGACTTTACATACCATATAAATTTTTGCGAATCACAATTTTCTCATGATGTTTTCGTTCACCATTATGGCGCGTGGTGATTGACTAGCTATCAATACACACATGACTCCAAAAAGTCAGAGGTATGCCTTGGGATTTAAACCCGCGACTATCGTGAACATGTTGTTATCCGTGACTGGTCCGTGGCCACCACGCACCAAAGGTTGTACTCATTTAATTTGTTACAGATATCAATTACTAAGCGGCGTAGCAGAACTAGAAAGCTACCACGATTTCGGAGTGATAGAATTAGACCACGGCATACTAGAAAACCAACGTGATGATTTCATAAAGAAATATGCGAAAATCATATTCGAAGGAGCAGAAAAGGAAGCCTTGAAAATGATATTGAAAGAGTGAGTTACATGTTTCATGATAATTTGTTTTGTTTTAGTTTGAATATATAAAATATCACTAGAAGTATATATCTCGAATAAAATATAATATAAATCCTCGCAGATATGCCCCATCAAAGCTGAATCCTCAAAGTTGGAGCGTGGAGACCAACCGAGATGTGATACTAAACCTCTTGAGCGATGCGAGGACCTTAGCTCCAGCAATCAGTTTCGCCAACTACCAATCCAAGGCCAATCGCCAGTCTTACTTCTACGTGTTCGGTCACAACTCCGTCAGCACAGACTATGCTCCTGTAAGTAGTGTGTTGTGACAATCATATGTGGTAGAACCAAGTTGAATTTTTTGATTCAAACTGAATAGGTCTGTCTGACTTGAATCGGGACTTTCTTACAAAAGTGAAGTGAATCTCAATGCCAGCCTCTGTAGCGCAGTTGGCTGGTCGCTGGCTGTGAAACGAGATGCAAAGGGCTTGGAGACAAATATATGTGTGAACCACAGGCATTTGTTTCGAGTCTGGGTGTTTGTGAGACCGAAAAGTCTCTCGTAGTTTTTGATACCCAGGTCACAAGACTCGATCTTAGTGTGGGGTCAGGACTATGTATGTGAATGTTGGGTGTATTTATTTATTTATTTCTTAATGCATGACGAGACTCGTGTTAATGAATGATACAAGATGCATGTAATATGACACCAAGCAATATGGTAATCCATGATTGCCATTTTGCCTCATGGAACAAAGTGCCAATCGCAAAGTATATTATGGACATTGAACCCCATGTTGCTAAGTGGAAATACTAGATACTTCGATCAAATATATACTAGGTGTTGGATGAGCACAATATCAAAAACGGCCCGAAAAATTGAGCCACAATGTCAGTGTGGCTCTATTTCAATTTAGTATGCTTCAGTCATTACCAACGGCAACGCGTAAACATGCTGCAGTGCGCTTTTCAAAATTGTCAAAATAATCACCGTAATACAAAGATTTCTGCGGGAATATCTTTTTTTTCGATATATATGTTTTTTTTTCTTCAATGACATAACGTCTTGAATGCAAGTATATTCTAAGATATAATAAATCTTATTTCAAACAATTAAATTTTATTGTTACTTGAAGTTGTTTATATTATAAGACCATTTTTCTACATCTCGTAGTTCGAAATACAAATGTACATGTATTAACAACCTCGGCCACTTTTGGCATGTGATTTTGTTCCCGAAACTGTATCTAATATATATTTGATCGAAGACTAGATACCGACTTTGTGAAGTTTTTAATTTCGCACGAGGTTTTAGTCTACGAATCTTACAATATACCACAAAAAAATCCACAGTACAAACAGTACCTAACACATCAAGTACGCGGCGGCAAAATTTCCTGCATTTTTCAAACACAGACCTCGCTCTAGAAAACTTCGATAAATTAAATTTTCTCAATTCACTCTTTAAATTCGAAATGTTTTTCGAGTGAGCTTTTATGAAAGTTTGACTTGTCAAAGCTACTGCTAGAACTTAATGTAGGTTCTTCTAATGACATAACGTTTAAAACATGTATTTAAGGAACATGTTTATTATAAGCCCCTCACCGTCCATTAAGCAAGTTTCTGAAGCAACTTCCGTATTCTGTATGAGTTGCGAGTAATTGCTGAATGATTTTAATACATTTGCTAAAATGCTAAGGGGATTTACTTGTAAATATAAAGTTAGCTAGTTAGCTTTCCTAGTGAAACGGTGTATGATGTATTACTTTTTTCGAGCGAAAAATTAGTTGTCTATAATATGATCCTTATTTTTAATTCTCCTTAAGATTAAGTAGCTGGCACCTTGATGGTATATTTACCATGGTGTGAAAAACCATTTATAAAATCATGAGTTCATTTTTCAGTGTAATAACTAAATCTGTAGTATTTAATCTAAGGCATTCGAAGACACTGCGCAAAAGTAGAAAAATATAAAATTAATAAAAATTAGTTGTGCATTATGCAAAGACAGACAACCACAGAACCATCAGCAAAATGCAAAAGAACATTTAATTGCCATAAAACATAGCCTATTTCAAAAACCATGTGTTTCAAAATGCAAGACAAAACAGAATTAGTAGACATTCAACGAGAAGCTATCTATCGTTTTCGACTTAAAACTATCGAAAAGACAAAAGAGGCATTGACGGCGGCCGGCGAATTTTTCAAGTTGCTTTCCAAAGTTTCGCTTTTCAACAGGTGTTGGCGGATGAAGCGGTGACTAGAAAAAAGAGAAGCTCTCTCAATTCTTAGAGTTTAGCGAGTCATTTTAATTAGTAGCTAAGGAATTTAGCTAATTTAGTCGTCTTATAGTTCGAGCGGTGTGAGGCTTCTTAATCGTCCTTTATTTTAGGCAATTTCTACTTTTTAACGAACAAGATATCACTGAGACGCGTTGAAGAGAACACATAACCTATTATCATGCTGTGTGAATAATTAAGAACCATAACAATTGTTTACACTAATGAAATAATAAACCGTCCTACATATCTTTACTGAATGATGCAATATTATTTAATATTCATTATTTATTTCGTGAAATACAAAACGTTTAATTTCGTAAAACACCCCTTAAGAAATGTTACTTTAAACAGGCTATTATTGTAATAAACAAAAATGTTACTACAAATTAAAATGGTTTCCGTACTGGTTACTGACCGGACAGACTCCGAAACGGTGATGAAAAATAGGACGAAGATAAAACATCTTATAAATAACAAAATTGCAAAAATATTCCGAGTAGAGGGACGCGTAATATCTTACATCTTATAATAATTATTATATACCAGCCACAATACCTCCTGTGGCGCAGTGGCCTCCACTAAAATCCATAGTAGAGTTGAGAGGAGTTAAGCCAGATTATATTATTATCCATAAACTGGTTTGCATAATGGTTTCTTAGATTTACGCGAATGTTACACATTGAAATAAAAATATTTTTTACAGATTTTATCGCGTTTTGGTTTATTTTTTTACAATTTTTTACTTCCCGACGTTTCGATTGTTTTACAGCTTTCGTGGTCACGGACTAGTCCGCCCCGTGACCACGAAATATAGAATCGATAAGATCCGTTAAAATCTGTTTTATTTCAATCCATAAACTGTCTCAATGGTCTATAAATTTGATTAGACCTCTGTCCCAATCCGGTTTTTCATGACATCCCAATCGCTTTTAAATTACTTCTACTGCAAAACTAATAAAATACAACACTATGCAGCGATTATGTCAAACTTAGTGGTATTTTATTGGCATTTTGCGATACGCTCGTATATTGCAGATGACTACTATTTCACTTTCATGTTTATACTCGTTGTTAGTGTGAACGCTTTTTGTTTGCTATTCATATTCGCGTAAAGTACATGTGTTCTGTCCTAGTTTAAATGATGTAGTGCTGTGACATGAAATGTATGTAGCTATATCGCTTCGGATAAAAAAGTACATCGACGTTATACTATCATGGGCATATCCAAATTATATGGGCTTACAAACTAGATTTCATTTTGGATAAAGACTTAATTTTAAAGAAAAGATTTTGACGGGTATCATGTATCGTGAAATTTGGTATACATATCGTAGATTTTTGAAATATGAAAGTGAGGCATTTAATACTAACTTATTAAAGCCTATGGGAACTAAAAAGCATAGAGTTGTTGTTGTTTAGTTAGTCTTTAAAAAGTAAATAGAAGTAACAAGGAACACGCAGAGCGACACGTTGTTCCTCAGATGAACAAAACATTATAACAAAGTTCTTAGATACTTTATTATAATTTAAATACTAAACTTTTACGAAATCTCCTAAGACCTTCACAGCTAATTCAGCCTCTTGTTTTAGCTAAATAAAAGCGTCCACGGACAGGAGATGCCATATGTCCTAGGAGTTCCACTGGGAGGCGCCAACACTCATTTCCACCAGGAGTATACCCAACAAGAAAAACTACTCAGCGAAGTGGTCATGAGATTGTGGACCAATTTTGTGAAGATTGGGTAAGTTCGATTACTTCACTTCAAGTTATGTAAATCTTGGATATGAAAGTGGGTGGACAAAGAGTACAGCTTTAAGTTATGGTAGTCGTATGATAGAGCGACTTACATTACATTAATACATACATAAAATCACGCCGTTTGCCAAGAAGGGGTAGGCAGAGGTGCTACCAGGATACCCACGTTTCGCCTTGTGTGTTCCGTCTCACGATGTGTTAGGGGGCGACCCTATCGCCATCAATAGAGAAGCTTAAATTGTGAATAATAGTGTTATGTTAAGCGTTATATTTATAAATGGTGCTAGTTTTTTGATTAAAGCAATTATTCCACACTATACAAAAACCTAAACTGTTTAGCCATACAGAATGATAACATTTATCAGTTTACCAACTGCGAAAAGAAAACTGGGTAACAAAAGGCTAGTTATGTTTTATCAAAACAAACATAGTAATTTTTTTATCATTTCAGATCTCCAAATACACAGAGCGTGAATAAATATTTCACAAAAGATCCGAAGCAGCAGAACCAATACAACGTCGAGTGGCCGGAGTATGACGTCGCTCATCAACCATATCTACGGCTTGGTTAGTATTACTTAAACTAAATTCTTAAAAACATATACTTATACATAGCTCAGAACGAAATAGACTCCTCATATCTTCTTTCAAAAATTCTCTTAAAAGTTCCGCACAGGACAATAAGATCACCAGCAACTTTAGCTGTACCACATATGACCTCAATCTATGGACAAAACTCATTTTTCATAAGAGCGGCGAAGAAATTCACTGAATTAATTAACATCTCCTTGGATCTGGACTTATTACATTGTAAGCCTTGTATGCTGAAAATAATTTAATGAAATATTGGTTTAATGGTTCTCTAATTGACGGAAATATTTAACAAACTGTTAGATATAGCTCTGTAATCTAACAAATTGTTATAATTTAGTTTTCATAGTTGTAATAGTGTTGTTTCTCTATTTTGAATTATTGATTATTTAACTGTTTTATGAACTGTATTTTTGTTTTACATTCTTACATAAGCAAGCTTTATATTAGTTACATACTTGTGAAAACATGTATTTTGTGTTAATAGCATATTGTTAGATAGTAAGTCTTATTGGTAACATTATTATTAACGCTTTGTTTTCCTAAAAAAAATTAAAAAGATTAAAAAAAATCTTATATCTTGGGTGGATATAGACGTAAGAAATAAAATAACATTGAACACAAATGTCTGATGAGTATTAATGATCATCCATTTAACGGTACGCTCCAGAAATATGACGAATGGGAAATATCCAGATGTTAACATTGTGAGAAAAACATAATATCATGAATTATCCTTCGTGATTAAATATAGTATTATACGAGTACATTGTAACTTTAACGCCCGAATACTCAAACGCAATTTAAATATTAAGTTGCACTTAACTACCCACGTCTCACTTAATCAATACATTTGAGCGGGACTTTCGTAGTCAAGTTCAACATAATATTTATGTGGCGTTTGACTATTCGGGCGCTAGAATTTTTATGTAGCAGGCAAGAAAACTAAAACAATGTTTCTAGTTTCATTATGAGCATAGTCACCAGTTATAATAAAAAATGTTAACAACCGTAAATTGGGCCGAGACTCGATATGAAGTCTTGAGCCTTAAAAAATAATAAGCAATTGACGAGTTAACCAGATATTTTAAATCAAGCATCAAACATTTCTAACTGGGGTCATTAGTTTAAATAAATTATCTACCTGTTACTCCAAGAGAGCTGTAATCAGTCTACGAGGACTTTCGAAAACAATCCACGCGCACTGTAACTTTCAACTGAAATAATATTGTACATTTTAAAAGTACTACCTGTAATTAAAAGTTTCCTCGAGCGGATCCACCGATCTTCTACTTGCAATAAAAAAAAAAACACTACTTAGTACATAACAACACTAATGTTCTTTTGCGTTATTAAAATTTGTTGACACATTTAGATGAAACAACCAATTTTGATAACATGAAACTGCTTTGATCTTGTAATGATCCTATTAATTAAATCTTTAATTAGATTTATGCGATAGATATTAATATCAGGTTTGTAATTAAATTATGCTATTAGTTAACATGGAGCTCCTCCATCATTGAACGACAGAATAACACTGAACTAACATGTGTTTATAGATTTTTATAACTTGAAAAATCTATACAAGAACTTTCAAAAACATAGATTTCTTTACATCGTTGTCCTCCATGTTCATATCGAGCTATTATTAATTATGGACACAATCCAAATGTTAAAACTTAAAAGACTGAGCTGAATGCCCAGTTGTTAATCCATTCCATCCGAACTATAGCTACATTGACAGTCCATGACATAGACAGCAGACTTAGAAAAAAATTTACACCTAATATTTTATTTTCCACGAAGCTGACCGCCGCTATAAATTACAGACTTACCGCCATCTATCAGCAGTTTGTACCGGTCGAACTACACGGCTTTTTGGATCGACACGCTCCCAAAAAAGATGAGTTCGTACGAAGTGGACCCGATGTTTGAGTACACGCCTACACCCACTACGCAGCGGCCGAAACCAACCGTCAGGAGTTCAGGTGTTTATGCATTTAATATTTGACACGTTTGTAATAGAAAAACTATCTTGTATTTTAACAGCAGCTGAATCAAATGATTCGAATTTTTTATTCAACCCAAACCATAGACCAAAACACACGAGTTCTCATCGCACATTTGACGTGGGCAGAATTGTCGTCATCGGCACCGTTTGCCATAGATAAAAAACTGAACTGATTACCCGTTACTTGTATTTCTTGAAGATATCTGTGTTGTTTTTTGGCTATGCCGATGATTTTTTAAATATTACGACTAGTTAGATTAAATATTGTAACATCATTTAACGTATATTAAAAATAATATATCATCGTGAATGATGTCGCAACAATATTACGCAATGTAATAATGCTGTAGAAACGCAAAAGAATAATGCTGTAGAGTGTAGATTTTAGTTAAGAGGTAATAAAAACCGTTTTATATTAATTATGTTTTTGCAGATCCAATGCGGAGGATTTGGCAGCCTCAAGTCATAGAGTCTCCGTCATACTACACACCAACCAATTACGGCAGAGTTAAATCATACTATCAGCCAGAAACGCGTTCAGATCCCGACACGATATATAGAGAGATACAGTCAATTAAAACGCCATCGCGGCCAGTGCCGACGGGGCTAATGGACAAAGCCGCAGGTCACGCCACAACTTCGAAGCCAAAACCTACCGTACCTGTAAAAACTTCCAGCGCTACTATAACATTGGTTGTTTCTCTGGGAATACTATTCCTTTTAGTAAATATTGCTACGTGCTCCATACTTTATTTCAAGAGGCGAAAACTACGATTACGAGAGCGAGTATTGAATACAAGACAACCTAGAGCTGAAATAGGTGAAGTCGATGTAATAGGTCAAAAGAGTTCGAAAGATGATAAAAGTGCTTTACAGACTCTAAAGACGGGATGCAGTGTAATTAAATCTATGAGTTTTAATAAAATGAGGAGCGGAAGTAAAAAGATAAAGAAAAAACATGATCCGTGTAAAACTCCAAAAAGTGATGATTCTGGAGGGTTCAGAGAGAGATTCCAGCTTCGTAGGCACCTATCTACGAGTACTTTGGACGCTCATACTAAAGTACGAGATTGGATTGCCAATGAAGTCATGCATCGGTGTTCTCCTGGCATATTACGAAAATCCAACTCAGAACTAAATAATGTTAAGCAACTGACTGTTGCTAAACCATTTACAAGGTCAGAAGAACTGCTTTCGGATAACAAAAAATCTAAAAAGGACCATCTAAAAATTGAAGATATTAATTCAAAGGATCTGTTATCTAAATCTTACACCAAAGGACGAACATCAGAGAAAACGACATCTACATCAGCCTTGGGATCACACTCTTCTATAAGTAGTCACAAACAGTCGCACAATATAATCCGACAAGGAAGCAAATCAACCGAATCTATAAAAAGTAAAGCAACAGAAAGTGTTAAGTCTAAAAAAGTTTCAGTAGCCATAGATGCTACTCCTTCCGCCCGTACGAACTCTATTCTTAGACAAGAACCGATAGAAATATCTAAATCATTTGACGGTGGAGACAAAGTACATTCCAGTAACCAATTGCAACGGTCCAAAACTGAAGGTGACTTCAAACCCGAAATACGTACGAAAGAAAACGAAAATAAAATATACACCAATGTAGTAACACTATCTGTGGGCCAGGGTAAACCTTTGACCATTTCTCATAAGCATTCCGTATCAGACCCCGTCAAAGATGTCGATTATGAAAAACTTTATAGAGAAAAGATGGAAGGTGGACCACCGGTAATAAACATTCTTCCTCCAGTTACGTTTAGAAATGATATTAATGTAACATCTAGAGATGAGAGATTACAAACTCAGCCTTTATCCCCAGAAGACGCATTACTAACAATCAAAAAGAGGAATTTCCCTAAGGTGCTTCCTGATTTACCTACAGCGCAAAAACGGCTGTCCCTTCAACCTTCTGCACTACAAACATTCAGGAGTTTTGGAAGTACTGACAGTCAGGATCGTCCAAGAGTTCCACCTCAACCGCCGCCAAGAACATCTACCTTAGAACGTCGGTTAGCCTACGCTAATACAAAGCTTCTGTCGTCTTTCAACGCATCGAAAGACAAAATTCCTGAAGTTAGAGTAAAAGACTATGAAAACATCGACACTTTGGCTCCTATTCCTGATTCATACCAAACTTCGAACAAATCCCTGGAAATTGGTACTAAAGTGGACAAACCAGAGCCGACTGTTATAATCGCATCAGCAAAAGACAGAGAATATCCAAAGGTCATTATTGCATCTAGCGACATACCAATAATAGATCCAAAAATACTCATCAAGCCATCAACAAGTAACATAGAAATACCACCAAACGTTCCCAGAGTAAGATTGCCTGACGATTTTCATTCACAAACTGGATCAGTGACATCATTTTCATCATTTTATTCTGATGAAGACGACGACGACGATATTGATGACGATATTTTTGAGGACAAACTCATCCAAGAATTAGTTGGTGGAGTAGAATCTCCTACAAACATGGACGATGTTTTAGACTCCAAAGGACCCGAGACAATATTTGAAAAGAAATTAGAAATTGTTCCCGTTAAAATCAATCCTGGATACATTGCACCTAAAAATCAAGACGATTATATCTGCATATCAGAATTGCATTTACCAGATTCGAGTGGGTTAGATAGAACCGCCCAAATCAAGCCAAACTTTGGTTTGAATAAACTCCAGCACAGAACGGAAAGCATAAACCGTCCACCAGAAAAAGCTGTTAAAGTAAAACAGAAAAGAAGTGTCAAGGCTGGTTCGTTATTGAGGAGGAGTAGAAAGAGTAAAAATAGTGATAGATCGAGTGATTCCAGCAAATTAGAGCATTCTAACTCTGGTTCTTCTAACGATACTGAAACAAGTACAGGCACCGTACGAAAAGTGGAAATAAAGAAAGATGATTGAATAAACTTTGTCTCAAGAAGGGAAATGAATAAAAGGTTTCAATTATATGGTCTAACGCATTTATACAAGCTTAGGCCTATATGTATACTATGTCATCATAATGCTCGGAAGTGTATGTGACATTGAGCCTTCTTTTTGTAACTGTCTTCAAAGAGTAGTTAATAATATTCTATGGACACTTATAATGTTAAATTTTAAAATATTCAGTGTTGAATATAGCCTCAGTGTTTTTCTCTGCTACGGAAATTTAATACAAAAATCTAGGCAGATGGTTAGGCCTGTGATAGATAAGTAACTATGTCAGTTTGATTAGAAATAATATGCTTGAATGGTCAATATTAGGATGAAAAAATTAATAAAGGTTTTCAAACCACCCCTAAACCGTGATATTTGCTAGGGCTAGTTTAAATCTTTCAATAAGCATTTATAGAATGTGCATGTACATATTTTAGAAATAAATTATAGAACAAGTGTGTTTTCATAGAGAGATTGAAGTGATTAAATAAGAATGAAATATAATAGACATCATTTGGAAATCCAATGACCAAAAGATTAGTAACAATATTATGTAGCGTACAACTAGTATATTAGTAAAATACGAGATATGATAAAAAATCTGAAGAAGACTAATAGTCATACTTTAGGAAAACAATGTTTTATCCCTTTTATTTCTTCTTCAGGTCTCGATACTGTAAGTAATCAAGTAGCGGGAATTACTTACTAACACATAAAGCCCTTTTTGTCTATCATTATTACCCAATAGTATCAATTTATTATTGTTATACAAAAACAAAAACGATTTAATACAACATACTAAAAAAAATTGTTCCTATTGTGCTAAAACTTCTACTTGAAAGTAATTTTGACTGAAATAATGTAGCTTTCGTTACTGATACTTTTTGAAACTATATAAAACCGATCTCATGGTAGAATGCTGTGGAATAAAAACCATATTCATTTTTCAAAGCGAGACAAGCGTCAAACTTCATGTGTATCAAGCCAAATGAAAACCAAAGTTTATTGTAAAAATGCATTTAGAAGTATATAAGTTTTATAAAACGTGTTGTTTTCATTTTTAACCTACAACGGTGAAGGTGAAAGAAGATCTTCGGTTTGGCAAGGTATGCAAGCATGTATATTCATATGTTCTCGGTTAATCACGGCCTACTTTTGAACATTAAGCCAAAACGCGAGGTATAATTGGAGCATGAATACATTAGTTTGATCTCGGAAGCACAATCTCTCGTAATCATCGAGTGTTTGTACAAGTGACTTTCAAGAAAATTACTTCCTCAGTTTGATCTACATACATATAATACATAAACGGTATCAGTATCGGCCTTTATCCCAGAACGGGTAGGCAGAGACGCCACCAGAACACCCACATTTCGCCTTATATTTTCTGTCCCACGATGTGTTATGGGGCGAGTCTACCGCCATATCGGGCACAAATTCCTGACTCCGGGCTGATAATTAATTGATAGAAAAACCCAATAT
This sequence comes from Deilephila porcellus, assembly GCA_905220455.2. Lineage (NCBI taxonomy): Eukaryota > Metazoa > Arthropoda > Insecta > Lepidoptera > Sphingidae > Deilephila > Deilephila porcellus. The sequence goes on along the minus strand of LR999973.1, from coordinate 15,585,161 downwards.
CTTTGCTCCACTCGGGATTCCAACCTGAGACCTCAGCTTTGTAATGGTGCCGAAGTACAACTACGCCACCGAGGCAATCAGTTTGATCTACCCTACAGAAATATGTAAAATCAAATAAAACAACAAACATTACGTATGTATTGTGTCAGAGATTATCCAAACAATACGAACTTCCCGAAGAGCTTTGGCATGCCGTAATAAAACTCCAGTAAGAATTAAACGATCTTTCTTAGGATCCCAAATATCTTATTGTCTTTGAAACGTTGTTACTTTGCGAGTGTCGCAACTTATTCTTTTAGCTTTTGTTTGGCCCAAGTAAAACAAAGATGGAATTTTTAAGTCATCGCCGTAGTGAATGTGTATTATGAACCCATAGCATGCTCTTAACTTCGATTTACTGGCTATGATTCGTAATGGGGCATAATATAAACATTAATTATATGTCTGTTATTTCATTTATTAATTTCAAAAATGCCTCGGTGGCGTAGTTGTATTACGGTACGGTTACAAAGCTGAGGTCTCGGGTTCGAGTCCCGGGTCGGGCAAAGTGATATTGGATTTTTCTATTCATTATCAGCCCGGAGTCAGGAATTTGTGCCCGATATGGCGATAGGCTCGCCCCCTATCACAATTCACATCGTGGGACGGAACATACAAGGCGAAATGTGGGTGTCCTGGTGGCGCCTCTGCCTACCCCTTCGGGGATAAAGGCGTGAGTTTATGTATGTATGTATGTAATTTCAAAATATATGCAATTCAGTTATTTTTGTGGTAAGAAATTCGCTGTTTAAATAACCGTCAACGTATCCGTGCTACATTTTGTGGTAGTTAAACGACAATCTTTCGCTATTTGACCGAATTCGTACAATATGTACACACTGGTCCCGGCGGAATGTAGACCTTTAGCTTTCCAGATATTATAATACTTCCGTTAGTACCCCTTAGCTGTTTCCGCATATATTTACAATAAATGCAAATCGTTATCAGAATATAACACAGTTCATGGCGCAGTTGGTTAAACGCCGGCTGTGAAACGATAGGCTGCGGGTTCGATCCCCGTACCGAGACAAATAATTGTGAGGTCCACAAATATTTGGCTCGGGTCTGGGTGTTTGTGTACATATACCCACGACACAAGACTTACTTGATCTTAATGTGGAGTTAGGACTATGTATGTGACTGTTGGGTGTATTTATTTATTTATTTATTTATAACAATATGAGTATAATGTCAACTGCAAAGTACGGCATTGAAGTTCACAGCAACACTTCAAAATTCCTTTCATCAGAATTCCACGAACGCTGTACTCCCAACGCTTGAAACATCCAAAAACCTCTTTCGACTTCATTATGCGAGCGCGGGTTTGCGGGCCGCGTTCATTGAAAGACTGTGGCCATTATTCATGGCAATTAGGCAATGATCCCATCGCGCCGAGACAAAAGTTCCGCACTCACAATAATCCAGCGATATTATCACTAACTCACTTACCAAGTCCATTTGATATATTACTATTAACTGAAATAGGTATCGTATGTAGCCTACTTTCATTTTGGGTCATGGTAATATTCGCGAGTCATAGGTAGGTATAGCAGATCCTAATTCCCAGCTTGGTCAATTCTAGGCTCGCCACGGGCTTCCTCTACGATTAAGACAGGTCAATGTCCACTACATTAACCTATGCAGGTAAATCAGGTAAATAGACAGATTTCTTATAAAAAATATTGTAAAGGACCCTCAGGTTTCCAGGTCTTCTACGAAACTTATTTATTTATTTAAACTTCGTCGCCTATTCAGACGATAACTAAGCAAGACTTAGTTAATCAGTGGACGCTAACAAGTAAACTTTCTCTGGCTGTTAATAAGTGAATGACCTGCTACCACCGCTACAAATGACACATTATAATGATTCCACTGATACAAGCTAACAGTATTAAAAAAATCTGAAAAACATGGAGTATTCTGTTGGTTTGCAACTTTAATTGAGTTTGGAGATGCTCTCGAGTATTGCACACGACGAAATGAGTCCTGATTACTGTTTTGTGAAGTTAACGATATACATACAGTATATTTGAGCGTGCTTCTGAAGTAGATCATAATTAAAATCGTTTATTTTACTGGTGGTAAAATAATGTAGTCATGTACTACTTACACTACTTCAGAGCGATTAAATGTAGCATTTTAAAAACGTAGTAAATATTATGTTTTAATACCTAATACTAAGACACAAATAAAAAATGTACTTTTAAATTTCAATTACCTTCCAAATTATTGTAAACGCCATTGTTAGACAATATTTTTTTACTGCACGTAGAAATAACATTTTGTGAATTAGTTTGCTTATAGATAGATAAAAACTAGAAATAGTTCCAAAACATAACATTAAAAAATAAGATAATTATTTAGAAGTAAGTATATTTAATTATGTTTTAAATAACAAAATATTCACAACTTTTATTTCCAAGGCTGTATACTTTTTCGTCCTTGTGTTTTTTCCTTAATAATTCAGACGAGGCTAGTTTTGCCGCCATTTAGTTTCCCGCGTGCACGTCGTGTTTCCAAACACTTGTCGTTCGCGCCGTCGCGTTCATATTTCGTCTAATTTTGCATCATTATCGGAAATTTTGGTGCAAATAGTGTTTGGTGCAAGTACTATATACCTAGTCCTAGTCATGTGCGAGTATGGCGTGTAGTGCAAATATAGTGTAAGTTTTAAGCGCAATACACACCAAAGCCGACTCAACACGCACCAGTGCATGTTGCCTGCCGACATATTGGTAACGCAAGCACTCCACTCAGTTGCCTGGCGACACTCAACAACTTCAAAAAGTTCCTCATGTCGACCCGCCGACATGCCGCCGACAAAGTTTTCAGACGCGCAATGAGTGGAGTCGTCAATTAGCCCGCCGACAAAAAGTTGCCGACATAGTTTAAGGTACCGGCGGCTTTGGTGTGTATTGTGCTTTATGGTGCCAGTGCGGGGTAGTGTGTGGTGCAAGTGTGGTTCAAGTGGTTAATAGTGCAAGTGTGGTGTGGTGTAAACGGTGGTGGTGCTTCAATCGATTTGAGCATGAACTCAGGTGAGTTAGATAGTACTATACATTGACACTGAAATAGTTAGTACTATACATTGACACTGAAATATTTTACAACCTTATTGAAGGAATATACCTAGAAATTCTCCAGCTAGAAAAGTTAATTATGGATGTTTTTTGTATAGATGGAAGTATATAAAAATATTACGGCGTTGCTGTTGCAATTGAGCAGTCGATACTCGATACCCATGACAACTTGCTATCAGTCGTCCACTAGCTAGCACGGAAACAAAAGCACATCATAATTAAAATGTTCATTCATCAAGTATGAATTCACAAATTAAATGCAGGGTCCATTTCACTTATAAATAAACATTAATATGACTTCATTCAACGCGCTGACAAACCGGGATGAACAAAGCGGCAAATAGACATGATTTTTTTTAACTCACCAAACAAAATGTTAAAATAAGGCGACGAGTGTTTCGCGCTCGCTCGAATTTACTTTAATCGGTTCATATTTTTCCAAAATGACGACGTCCGCAACGGCGCGGCGGTGTAGTTTGTACGTGGAATAGCGATTTTAGATGTAACGATACGATTTCCAGAGCTCACCCATACGGTATGTTACCCCTTGTAATAATCGACGACAATACAATCAATATGAACAATTGCTATTTATTTTTGCCAGGCGTTACATAGCAGATGCAATTGTTGAGTATCATCGTTACTCTGTTTCTGTTTTAATTAATATTACATGTAACAGTAATTTTATGACGTATTAATTTTGTTATCATCAACGTATTGCTGCCATGTCATATAGGTGAATTTCATATATTTTGATATCGGAAAGATATTTCACACCCTCCGATTCTATCAAAATAAATTTCAAACTATCGTACTACATAAAATAGGTAGGTATTCCTTTTAAAGACACCTTCATATTACATTTTGCCTAGAATTTATTGTTTTTAGATATTTCGAGTCGAAACGTCGTCCGTACTATGAATATTTCTTTGCGATATTAGTGAATACCGCGCACCGTTTGGGAAGGACATGTAATAATTTATGTTATTTACTTTCATAATATTCTGTTTTGTTAATAAGCGACAAGTAAGTAAGTACAATATACCATTAAAACATATTTATTTTGTAAGGTAGGTTCGATCTTTGTACAACGTTTACACATTTTAAAATGAAAAGGAAAGATTTTTTTATAATTTCAAATTAGAGTTTACTTAATACTTTTAAAAAGTTTCATTTAGAAATTAAAGAGACCATAATATTATTATCTTCAGCAGTGGTACAAAACAGACAGTATTGAGATAAAATACTCTAAATATTATAACGATATAGGTAAAACAATAAATATTACATAGGTATTATGTATTATAATGACGCATCTTGTCATATCCTTTTATAAATATAGAAAATAAAAAGAAATGATTAAAAGGAACTAACTATAAGATACGAACGAATTTAAGAACATTAGTTCTTGGTACCGTTGCCAAAATATAAAATGCGCTGGCTTTTACTTCCTAAACGCTTTTAGTGTTTCGGGCGTAGGTACTAAATTTATATAATCTTACACATTCACGTTTGTATATACAAGGGTAGGTAGAGTGGTAATAAGTAGTAACAAACATATTATAAGGAATTAAACAAAATAAGATACGCGATATAGGAATTCAAAATAAAATCTTGTTTAAACAGCAACATTGGGATAAAAATAGACAACGAAATGCATTAAACCAATTTTTAGAGGCTAAACAGCCATTGACTTGTTCTGAAATGATAACTAACACTAAAGCTTGACATGTCTCTTGTGGACACTAATCATTCATTATTCTTTAAAGCGAATACTTTTAAAGTAAAGGATTGAAAAAATTTGGTAATATGAATAACCGTCCCGTCAACTATTTAGCAAAGAGGGAGGCAAAAATATTCAGAAATTACTTTAAATAAGTAACCCGTTTTCCCTAGATGAAAAAATAACTTTTAAACTAGAAGAAAGTACAATATCGCCGTACTGGTATGTTTAGTAATAACGTCAATATTTATAGGGAGTTTTATTAAATTCTTTTAGGGCTAGACATTGAACGAAAGTCTTGAGAGAGTCTGCGTTTTTTGGTATCGATATTATATTTTTTCTTACAATACTTTGATCATGGCATCATGAAAAGTTAGCTGTGAAACCAAAGTCATGTTAGAGTTCTTATTCATTCTATTCTATTCGCAGTCGTGTTTCCTTCAGTGAGTGAGATTGTCGGATACCCAATACACCTTTCTTTTTCCATTCTTTTTCCTTCCCGCTCCCCTTCTGATTTCAAGGGTCAGCAACAAATCTATGATTTGAACATTGACAGCCTCCGTGGCGCAGTTGGTTAGACGCCGCCTGTGAAACGAGAGGCCGCGGGTTCGATCCCCGCACTGAAACAAATATTTGTGTGATCCACAGGTATTTGTTTCGGGTCTGGGTGTTTGTGAGACCGAAAAGTTTCTCGTAGTTTCTGATACCCACGACACAAGATTCGATCTTAGTGTGGGGTCAGGACTATGTATGTGACTGTTGGGTGTATTTATTTATTTATTATTTATTATTGTGAATGTTGATGGGCGGCAGTGATCACTATAAGGTGCATGTTTGCTCGTTTATTGGACCAATGCAATTAAGAATAATCATTTTTGCATCATTCATCAGCATTTGCTTTAGGTGTTTTAAGACTGAAAACTCTTTTATAATTTCATAAATAAGACACACAACTTACTCTTAAATTGAGACTGTGCACGACTATTGTACTTGTTTACTTACATTTAATACTATAATCCGTATTTCATGAATTAATTATTAATTTCGCCACAAAATTCTATACACACGGATGAAAATATTAAACGTGCATTCTAAATGCATGTTAATTAAAATTTGTAATTAGATATTTGATTCACTCTGAATTTGAATTTAATTGCACTTCAGTTTAGAATCAAATTATCTGGCATATTATCGTATGAGTTTTGAAATTTATTAAACGCTGTAAAATAAATTTTAACAGCTGAATAGGTAATCATTGTTCAAATATTACAATTTAAGAATGTATTCATATACATGTGTAATCTAGACGTATTTTCCGTAAAAAAACAGGAAATAATCTTGGAACCCATTGGAATAAATTATCTTTTAAGGCTGAGAACATTCCTAAGAATAGCATTGTGGGTGTTCTAACTCTTTCATTTTATCTGCTATGTGTATTTTGTTCATAAATTGTTTAAAATATTTTGTTGATTATAAAGCCTATTAAAATTTTCTCATATATTTTTTAAATCAACGCACGGGTCCCCATGATGGTAGAGACGTCTTAGTCCGCAAGGGCAAGCACTGTTTGAGACTTAGAACCATAAGAATCCCTATGCCATAAAACTCTTACGCCCAAGTACTCAAACGCTATTTAAATATTATGTTGCACTTAACTACGAAAGTCCCGCTTAAATGTACTGATTAAGTGGGACGTAGGTAGTTAAGTGCAACTTAATATTTAAATGGCGTTTGAGTATTCGGGCTTTAAGTACGTATATTGCCTCACTATGTATCTCTCCATAAGATACGGGTATCTATAACAGTCTTACATCTGCAACCATATTTGAAGTAGGTAGGACTTTGATTCTTATTAGGCAATCGCTCACTTATTTTTATTTAAATGTGTATATTATACATTCCATAATTATCACTTATGAAAAATTGAACAATAAGAGAAAAAATGCTAAAAACATGTAAAAGCAATACATCAATACGTCTGAAAACCTCGCTAAATTCAAAGCTGAATCAGTGGAAATATACGTCATGCCCCCGGGAGTAACAATTAAACATACAAAAAAAGCAGCAACCGCGGGTGCTGTACGTAAACAAGAGTCAATTTGTTTCAAAGGCTACTCCGTGGATAACTGTTTCCAGCTATCGAACCGAAAAAAACCTGACCGCGTCCTGGGACCGATACGCGTAATGCTGAATATCGCTGATTTTAAATTCACTGTTTGAATTGGAATGTAATAAAATGTTGTCGCTTTTTTGGGAATGTTTTGGACATCTGTGTTGTGAATTAGAACAAATAACTTGAGGTTATTGAACGGTTTAATACTGGTCAGTTCTTGTGATGAATATTAATATACTGAAAGATTTTTTTTTGTGTTTCTGGTATCTAATGTTACTAATTATTATTTTCCTGTAAGCAATACCAAATTTAAACTTAACTTGGTTCTTGGGTATGCTCGCAGACAATATTTCACGTGTTTAAACTCCTAACCTCAGAAAATATGCGTCGACCATTTAACAATTCATACAGGGATTGAACCTGCAACCCTAGCTTTCAATCGCATAGCCGCTAGGCGAGACGGTATTTATTCTGACTCTCCCCCAAGTAAACTCGTCCACTCGTCCCTCAACTAAAGCAAATTTCATCACGAACTCTGTCCATCTACCAGTAAATTATAATTAATCTTCATTCTATTTCCCACACAATAAGCTTCAAAGAAACTTTGAACAATGGCGACAGTATACAAGAACTGACACTTCTAAACAATCTACAGACCATTAAAGCCCAATACACGTCCCATGTTTTAAATTAAAAGCAAACTGTTTGGCCAGCTCACGGTATTGTGAGTTCATGCGCTGGAAATTTCGCAATATTCGCAGTCAGGGCTAAAGAAAAAACTTGTACTCATCGAAAATTATCAAAACTTCATGCCTGGAGCCATTAAAAGTTTTGTAAAATTTATTAAAGATCACGTCCCATGGAAACCATTAGAATGGACGTCCTTTAACCTCTTATTCCGTTTGGAGTAAGGAACAGTTTCCGTTGCCCGAGTGGTCGAAGAATTTTCTTCTTTACCTTCGACAAAATTAAATTATTTATAGGGAAAATGTTATATGGTTCTTATTTCTTATGCGATAAAGAGTACTTTAGTGTGCATAATTGATTTAGCTGATGCTAGTGCTAACAAATTCACGCATTAAATCTAGTGAGCCAAAACCATGTGGAAAATGTTTGAATTTTCTTGTTTTTTTTTTTATTGCGATGAATGGCGAGACAAGCATGCCATTCGCCTGATGGTAAGCGATATGACCGCTCGTGGACAGTAGCAAAACCAAACAACACCATTAATTATAAAGCAATGCTTGGCATTTCATGCACTCGCAAATCTCAGACATATTAAGATGTTAAGTCTCAGTATGTCCTACCACCAGTAAAAAGTCCTGTAGCAAATATTAATTATCAATAGTGGAAGTTAATTGGGTCTGATAAAAAATATAATTTTAGTCGGAAATAAAAAAGACGTAGCTTCACGACTCTATTCGTTGGTTATGTTTATACCTAACTATACAAATGTGCGTATATTTATACTTATTTTATTTTACATGTTAAACTTTTTGTTTTGCCATGCATCCAGCTACTACTTGCAATCATCTTGAGGTCGTTCAATTGAGAATGGATAATCGACGCTGCACTTACCTTTACGTGGCATCGAACTGAGAACTTTCCGGCTTCATTAGTCATCAGTTCTTCGTGATATTATGTTCCCCCATCACTGACCATTCAACTTGTAAATCCGCTAAGCTACTTCGCCAATAGTTAATTACAAGCTGCTGTGAAAATACTTTGGGAAGGTCAATGTTGACTAGTGGACTTCCTGTAGGCTGTAACTTCAAAAATTGACGATTATAAATATTTATTAAATAAACTCTTTATTTCCTACAAGGATATACGCTCCCATCCCTTATCCAGCATACTGTCTCCGGGGCTCTTTCCGCTCGGGTAAAGTAAACTTAGCACGTAATAAACACAGTGGCAGTTAATGAAAGTCTTGGTACGGCAGCTAAATTAAAACACATAGCGGTACACGGCTATTTCCGTAGTGTATTGGTGATTGGCCTCTTATTGAGACCCCTTGATTAATGTTCCGAAAGTCAGCGCCCGAATTAACTCCCGATGAATTGCTGTTGTTTATGTGCCGGCCTGGGAGGTTTATTAAAAATATACTGCTTAAAAACATATATAATATTTTGAGGCAATTAAAAATCTAAGGTGATTTTGTTATGTGTCTTGAATGTATAATTTACAAATTGTATTTGAATAGTTTACAAATAAATAATAATAAATACACCAACAAAGGATTGCGCAAAATATAGTTCCATGCAAATTGCTAAGTTTTATTGTTAAAATTGTGTATTGATAATGTAAGTACATAAAATAATAAACCTTTTATATTTCCAAGGAACAAAGTTTGTTAATCTCTTTTTTCTAGAATTGGCGTTGTAATGCTTACGATGATATTCTGTAACGTCTTTTGAAATTTCACTCTTAATCGCATACTTAATACATCCAAGTTTCGCTTAGCATTGCTTTGAATATTTTAATACACGAATAATTTTATAAGTTACGATGTTTTGTCGTGTTCCGTTGTACAAACGATGTGCTAAGTGCGTGGTGGTCTGTTGGTAACGGCCTCGACGCGTCAATATGTTCACGGTGGTTGCGAGTTCAAATCCCAGTGCACACCTCTGACTTTTCGGAGTCTTGTGTGCATTGATTATAACAGTCAATCACCATGCACTATAACGGTGAAGGAAAATATCGTAAGGAAACCTGCATATCATAGCAATTTGTAAGAATTTCTATGGTATGTAAAATCCAATAACCGGCACTAGGCCAGCGTGGTGGACTATATGACTCAACACCTTTCAATCGTACTCTCGATTGTAGATGAGGCCCTTCCCTTGCAGTGGAATGTAATATGGCCTGATACAGATATAGATGTAAAATCTACTGTAAAGGACACCTAGATGTATCTTGTTTTTGTATCCGCCAAGTTCCGAATAGAGTGAGTTGATAAAATATGCTTCGAATAAGGTTCAGCATGTGATTCAGCATAATACTATGGAGACGGCATTGCACTAACCATCAAATGGAGTGAAGTTTCTGCTGACCCGGAATATACTATTATACACACATAAACTCACGCCTTTATCCCCGAAGGGGTAGGCAGAGGCGCCACCAGGACACCCACATTTCGCCTTTGTATGTTCCGTCCCACGATGTGATAGGGGCAAGCCTATCGCCATATCGGGCACAAATTCCTGACTCCGAACTGATCATAAATAGGAAAATCCAATATCACTTTGCCCGACCCGGGACTCGAACCCGAAACCTCAGCTTTGTAACCGTACCATAATACATCTACGCCACCGAGGGATATATTATAAGCAGCATATAAAATCTTTAAAACATCGTGCAGTATAAAAGGTTGGCATACAGTTACTCAAGTGTGCCAACTTTGTCAAAGTTTCAAAATAATGGTCAACCGCAGTGTCTGCTTGATAAGGTAATTGGTTCTGTAACGTGTTCATCTCGCTCGACATATTCTCTTTTATTACGACTTTGTGGATTTCATATGAGGATGTTATTATGAAGGAAGAGGAAAATTTGTGATGTAAATTATGTGATGCTTGAATCCTGGTAGATTTAATGATAGAGTAGTTATTAGTGAACCAGAATTGAGTTAGGAATTTTGCGTTCTGTTTTCTGTGTTAAAAAAATAATTAGTGTTGATATTGCCTAATATTTAGGCACGTTGCAGAATGAACAGGTTTAAATATTAGAACTATCACTTTCGCAAATTCGTTAAGGTACAATTTTTAATAACATGATGTTGGCCCAGGCAAACGAAAAAATTATGTCTGGTAGAAACCACATACCGTCAAGCGCAGTATCGGACATTTACTTACAATTTGACAGACTCCTTCATAAAAGTTGCAGAAGGTCGTTTGGAGCCGGCCGCATCCAACAGGTTGCCGTGGAAATCCTCTGGGTAGGCCTTTTTGCAGTTGTTAAGATGAAGGACAAAATAAGTAGGATTTATCAGTAGTGGATGAGCAAATCGAACCAGAGTTTTCAGCACTCCTAACCCATTTTCCCCCAAAAAATAAAACACTGGTAAAAATAAAGCTATTATTGGATTCAATTCATAATTTAATCCAAGAGGTACATGAAAGCAAGTTATCTAAAGATGCTCGCGTCGCGTGATGGGTTATCGTCAAATCCATTACCAATTCTGTCGCTTTCCCCGGTTCAATGTTTTCCTATCTCGCTTGTATACAGTATATATGAAAGAGATAGCTGCCAATTTATGGTATTGAATATCCGGACCATGTCGCTGGTGCAGAGAACTTCAATACAATGCAGTGCAGGGAATGTGCAGTAGGTCAGTTATTACAAACCAGTATAATGCGTCGTTTTTATAATATATTCATTGAGTTATAACACATTTTTGAGACTACGCCAATGAAGCCGTTGAGGATAAAGTATTTTTTAAAAAGGTAATGATTTTATACATAACCTATAACGTTATACATATAATTAATTGTCATTCTGTGTTATTTATAAGGTGAAAAATAATTTTGCAATATTAATTGCAATAGCTACTACCTTTTTCTTGTTGGTGTGTAATTTCTTCGCAAATAAGTAAAGAGCTCACACTTTTAGACGTTAAATATTACCTAAGTAGCTAATCTGCACCCATATTGTTTTCTACTGCTCATCTAAACATAAATAAGTCATATGACGTGACAAAACATCTACAAAATATAACACACCGCTGCTAAAACCCAAAATCCCGGAAAAATCCCGGATTGCCATCAAGTAGTTGGCTTACCGAAATCCCCTCCACCGGGGTATAGAGTAAGGCTAGAAGCAATTTCTCAATATAAGCTGCAGATCGGCCGCCAGACGTTGACGGATGACGCTGGCCTATAACGGATTTATACGAAACCCACAGAAGCAGTCATTAAACTGAGAACTATCCGATATCTGCGGTACCTTTGACAACGTGAATAATGCTCGTAAATATTCGGGGGATTAGGTACATAAAATTTATGTGTATATTTTTTACCGAGGTGAAGATAATTGTAAATTGTGTATGTATATATGTGACTTAAATACATAAACTCACGCCTCTCTCCCAGAAGGGGTACGCAAAGGTCCTACCAGGACACCCATGTTTCGCCTTGTGTGTTTCGTCCCACGATGTGATAGGGGGCGAGCCCATCGCGTTGTAGGGCACAAATTCCTGACTCCGGACTGATAATATAAATAGAAAAATCTAATACTACTTTTGCCCGACTCGGGATTCGAACCCGAGACCTCAGCTTTGTAATCGTAGCGTAGTACAACTACGCCCCCAAGGCAGTCAGACAAACGAATAGTAACCATAGAAACTTATACACACGTGTATTTATACAGCATTTCACAAAAAACTATATAACTACGTTCTATACTACAATCTATTTCCATACCGAACACACCAGTTATCGGCAATTCGATCTCCCGATATATAGACGCGGCATACATCAAAATAGATCAAAGGCGGCGCGCGCTTACCGTTCAGTAATAATAGGTCAATCACCAACTGGATCACTCAGCTGTTTATCGCTTTGGAAAGCGGTTGTTACAATCGAAGGTTACTAAAAGCTTTACATGGTGTTGTTAAACACTGTCTGCCTTATTCATAGACAGATTTAAAAACTATTTTTATCGAATGTTTTGTCCCTCTCGAACTACTTTAGAATTAAATTTGAGCGAAGAAGACAAATGTATGAAATAAGTAGCCCACCAAAAACTTTTTATGTAAAATGTTGCCAAGAAGAGACCATATGACTCGCACTGTCAAAAAGTTATCAGATCTCAAGTAGAGCCAAGCTTCTTACTCTTGACGTCCCAACTCTCCAAGGCCTCCGTGGCTCGTTTAGTTTACTACATTCACATAGGCGTAAGGTGAAAAATATATCACTGTTTATTACTTTTCTGTTATACAATGGGTCGTGTTATAACGAAACGGCCAAGCCACATATTGAATTGAAAATGCCAACCTTTACTTTTTTGAAACATTTCCAAAAAGTGCTCGTATCTCCAAAAGATGTAGTCACTTTATAATCTAGTTCTAAGTACTTATATACTTAAAGCACGCACGTACTTAAATACTAAGAAGAAAAAAACAACCGTAAGAAGATTCATTGCAATTTTAATTAAGTTAGTATCTACTATTTACATTAATCTTACTAGCAACTTGGAGTCATTATATAAAAATACAAGTTTCATAGCTATTTGAATAACATTAAGTAAAGGAACCGAGAGATTTAAATGCTCCACTTGAACGATGGTAGGTAATTAGCACAAGACGTTTATAACCTAGACGCTTAACTGGGAAGGTTGGTCTGGCAAGAGTTAGTTCAGCTCTAATGAAACCTGATGTAAGACTTTATTGAGGGAACGCGAATTTAACTACAATATTAACTAGAACCAGATTTATACCAAATATATCAAGACTGCGACCGAAAACGAAGCCAGGTGGTAGTTTTAGCGGTTAAAACAACCACAATGCAATCAAAATTGTCACAAAAATAAACAGTTTTTCTTTTTGCAATTTTTAAGAAATCAATAAATGTTTGGGTGATAAGTACCTATTTTGTGCGAAAATAGTAATTAAGACCCCTACGTACCATTGCGTCTATAAAAATTATAATTACAAAACTATGTATTTACCACCCAAATACGAAGATAAATAAAAATTAATTAATTGACATTAAAAATATCAGATTGAACATAAAAATATATTACCATTATATATTTTAAAATCCTCTAACAAAGGACTGGCATAGATGCCTTAAACATTACTTTATAATCTTTTGCACGGTGAGCTCCTTACGTAAAAAAAACAAAACAATATCAAAATGTAAGGTTAAAACGTTCAACAACGTATAACAAAACCCAATATAAACGCTACATAGAACATGTACTAATTCCATAATCATTTAAACTTCACTTGATATTTGGTGACACACTTTCTTGTTTTTTTGTGCTTTAAACAAAAGTAAATACGATTCAAAGGAAAAATACTTTTTCATCGATAATTCAGTTATACAAGTAAAATGCCCATCTGGTCATAAATTACCGCCTTCCATCAACATCTCCAAGTCTTGGATCATATGTGTATTATCAGTGTTAAAAGGAGTAAAAGAGTTTTTTTTTTATTTTAGTTATCGAATATTTTATTCATTTCGAACGACTGTAGAATTTAGCTTGAGCGGTGAAGATAAAACATTCTATAGATAAAATAGGTATTAAACCTATGAATGAACCTATTGACAGCCTCCGTGGAAAAGTTGATTAGACGTCGGCTGTGAAACGAGAGGCCGCGTGTTCGATCCCCGCACCGAAACAAATATTTGTGTGATCCACATGTAGTTTCGGCACTGGGTGTTTGTGAGACCGAAAAGTCTCTCGTAGTTCCTGATACCCATGACACAACTCGATCTTAGTGTGGGGTCAGGACTATGTATGCGACAATCGGGTGTATTTATTATTATGAATGGAGCTGTTATTGTACCTCTAGCAATTTAGCTCACCGCACGAAATATGACTGCATGGCACGATGGAGTTAGAAAAGCCAAAGCCATCGCTTCAGTTAAGTTTTCTGCGAGGAAATAGCACCATTTCAAATCTAAATTACAATGTTCATTGATACTTATATAAACTCACGCTTTTTTTTCCAGAAAGGGTACGCAGAAGTTCTACTAAGACATCCACATTTCGCCTTGTGAGTTCCGTCCCTCGATGTCATAGGGGGCGAGCCGATCACCATATCGGGCACAAATTCCTGACTCCGGGCTGATAATGAATTGAACAGTCCAATATCACTTTGTCCGACCCGGACTTCCAACCCGAGACCTCAGCGTTTAATCCTACCGTTACTATATAACTGCGCCACCGAGGCAGTCATTACTGGGGGCAAAAAAGTGATACCTCATTTTCAGAAACCGACACCGGTAACAGAACTTGCAATTAATATAAAAGCAATTTTTATAAATCAGTTACCTACATAATGTAATTCAGCATTTTCCAACAATAATGAGAGATGACAGAACATTTCATCGTACACTGTACGGAACGGCGCTTCAGCAATTCACACTAGTAAACACAATCATAAAATCCATCATCCGCTTTTCCGGTCAGTTGGTTTATATTTATTTATCGTTATGCCGCGTTTACACTGGCGTCTGCTACTCTTCGCCATTTTTCGGTGTTTTGTTAAGATGTTTAATATTGAAATAAAACTATTTTTTACGGTTTTTACGCGATTTGGTTTAATTTTTACATATTTTAACTTCCCGACGTTTCGATTACTTTACAGCTTTCGGGGTCACGGGGTGGACTGCTGTAAAGTAAAGTTAAAAGCTGTAAAGTAATCGAAACGTCGGGAAGTTAAAATATGTAAAAATTAAACCAAATCGCGTAAAAACCGTAAAAAATAGTTTTATTTCAATGTGTAACATTCGCGTAAATCTAAAAAACCATTATGTTTAATATTGAAAGGAAGAACTTGTGTTTTTCTCAATGCGCGCCCGTGCGATTAAACTTTTCCTTTTTTGGATTCAGCAATTTATTTTTAACAAAAGGATTTAAGTCGATACTGTCGCCGTTAAAAGAGTTGGAATCTAAAGTCTTAGAAATTATATTTTAATTAAATCGAACTTTTAAGTCATCTTTATTTAACATATGAAAACTTTTTTTTGACAGGACGTGTGTTTGGGTCCGCTTTACTGCCGCAGAACGGGTGATTTGTCAATTTAGTCGCAGTCAAAATGCTATGAAGCGTTGCGGTATTTTTGCGAGTGTTTGGTTGTAATAATATTACGCTTTCCGTTGATTGAAATCTTTGATTCGTTGCCGGCATTTAAATAAACTATAGACTCTTTTTTAAGGTCATATCAGTTTGGACATAATTTTGGAGATAATCAGTCAAATCCGAAATGTTGTACGGCGCAGAAAACGAATAGTTGAATTAATAATTTAAGGTCATAATCTTTTTTTTCTATAGATAAGCAGTTAAAGCTTTTGGTACCCCGAGCGAGGTCGAAAGGGCAAACTTATGTCACTGACCTATCACTCCGCTCTCAACCCGACATGAAAAAACAAATCTTAATTTCATAATTTACATTCCCATGCAAGTAGCGCTTGAGTGAAAAGCGCAACCGCTTCAAGCGCTTTCCTCTCGTGCGAAACCTTCGCAAGCGCTCAAGTTAACGTGTCACCGGGCATGGCCCGTTAAACTCTCATATCAGCAGGTTTACTAACTTTCTTACGAATATACGGGAATTTCTCCCAAGCCGTGTGTATTTTTATCGAAATAAAATTACGTTACGTGACGCGCGAAATTTTGGGGGAATATGCATGGCGTTGGATTTATTAGAGTTGCTTTTAGGTTATTGCCATCAGCAGCTGAGCTGGGAAATAGGTCGTTGTTTTGATTCGTACAATGCTATTACACGAGGAAATTTCTTATTTTTCATTACATGGTGAAGTGTAATGTATCGCATGATATTATGTTTACGCCTGTGTATTTCTGAAAGGGTAGGCGAAGGTGTTACGATGGCCACGTACAGTTCGGCCAATTTTATTTGTTGCAATAAATTAAGTGACTTTTATCTACATTTCTTCCAAACCTTTAAGTCGTGTGTCAAGGATCTTTAAGTAAATAAAGCCTTTTAGTCTTAATCCATCTAAACAGTTTATTTATGTTTGAAATTAAAGCCTTAGCAACTTTGTTAATTACTTTCGTCCTACTTCATAACAGTGGATGCACAATAAATTAATAATTCATCAAAATGTCTCTCTTTATTTGACAAACACCACAATTAGATACTAACATGCTCCAAGACCGAAGAAATTGCAATATTTAAACAGGAAAACAACGAGATCCTTAGTCTCCAATACTTTATTGAATTCAATTTGCAGTGCATATCTTATCAAGTTCGATCGCTGGCACAGCACTCCAGAACTCGCTACTGTATTCCAAACCCATCGACCGACAAAGTCCCCAAATTCGTTTCAGATGGAAATCCAACGAATTTTCATGTAAATCCCCTACCGAGGTGTTCTACAGTGTACTAAATTAGACGCTTTTAAAAACTGTAGGAACGACGATGTTCGGATTAGAAGAGGAATATTCAGGACCACCGAAGTTTGGTTTGAGTGAAATAGTGCTTTCAGTTTAATGGGGAAACTACCTAAACCTGCATACCATAGAGATTTTTAAAAAATAATTTATTATTTGTGGAGTCCGCAAAACCGCAATAGGCTGGCGTCGTAGACTATAGCTTAGGCCCTTTGAAGCAAACTATATAAATTTGTTTAATAAATCTATAGTTTGCAAATAATAATATCAACATTGACAATAAATAAAAATAAACGTAAAAATGAAATAAAACTCGTTTAATCGTATAAGCCAAGACTCGGTACATAAAAAAAACATTCACCATCCCATAATTCAATTTTCCTCATTTATTGTTCAAAAGTGCGATACTCTTTATTATCCAAGCTCTGTACACCCCTGCAGATAAGTACATGCATTATTGTGCTCTAACCCCACGTAACACTACTAAATCACTGTTGAGATCGTCACGCACAACTCTTTTGTTCCCCATTGTACGGGCTCTTGAGGTTTCTAAAGGCCATTGTTGGATGTCCGCGGAGCTATGAAATGTTTTGATGGAACAGAACGGGTATTATTTTTGAAGTGGTGTTTGTAAAGTTCTTTTCCCGTCAGAGGCCAGCTATTGTTGGTATCCTCATTTTCTTCATCTGCGTTCGTTCGTTTTGTGTTTCATGTGCCGGCGTTTTTAGTGGGAATGTATGAAGCTAATTTAATTTGCAGTCAAAAGGTCGGATAAAACTGGAGTTTTAGTGCTAAATTTTATTTAACTCACTCGAGTTAAAATAAGCATATTTTAGTTGGAATTTAAAACGGAGTTCCGCAACGAAAGACTTAGAATAAATTGTAAGACATACATATGTACATCTGATATTTATAAATTATTAAGAATAATAACATTGGGAATATCCATTCGCATCCGCCCTGATACCGACTACTACACACGATGGAAAATTACACACATAACTCAGAAAATTGAGAAGACTGTGCTTTGATCTCGATCTGCCAACATCTGGTTAATTTATCCGTTCTGCTATCAACTTATCTACCGCTCGATATAATTTAACTAATATAACAGAAGTTTTCAAAATCTCATATTGATTGACAGAAACTGGGAACTTTAACCTTTAAATTATGCTGATCTAGCTGGTGCGGCTTCGTTTGGTAAGCGATGATGTAAGTTCTAATGAGCAACATTACCATAAGCTCATACATAAACTTCTCGTTGTTAGGTTTGAAGAGTATTTTACAGGGATTTGATGTAGATTTGAGCACCAGTGTATTTTAAGAGGTAGAGCAACATTAATACACATAGTCCCAACTTTATTGCAAGATATTGTGTATTTTAAATTACATAATTGGTATTAGAAATTGTGAAGGATATTTCGGTGTTTCAAGTAGGTAGTGCTTCCAAATTCACTTATTTTCACTCACAGAAAGTTAATTGCCAAGTATAACCCTTTGCAATGCCATCACGAAATTCAAATATTCTAAGTAAGCCACAGCAATTGGTTCAAAAAATAAAGCTAAAAGTTTAATGCAAAGATACGTATCAAAATTTCGTGGCTCCATATAACGTCACGCTTATAAAGATTACAGTGTTGATAATAGGGTGCCATTGTCATCACGGTGTTTTCACATTATTTAACCATCGCTACACAATACTCGCATCATATGGAGCTTGAAATATTCCATATTTTTTACACGCGCGCAACTTCTGACTTCTCGACATGCATAATTAAAAATTTAATGGAATGAAAGTTAGTCACATTATGAATGTTAACTCGGTTTTTTGAAGTTCGTATGCGCGGCAGCGCATTTTTTAAATCCTTATTTACATGGATGTCGGTAATTATGTTAGCCTAGTAAATAGACTTAATTATTATGAGTCGTGCTCTAGAAATTGCTGCAGTTTTTATGCGGGCTAAAAGACTTTTGGTTTTATTGTGGAAAAACTTCCAGTATGTAGGTTTTCTCACCATAATATATTAACTTTAACTACAAAAGCCCACATACATAACTATACACCTGTATCCTCGAAAATGTAGGTAGAGGCGATACTAGTTCCTTAAACAATTCACCGAGTTAATTACTGTCTTAAGATAAAACACCACCATCACACCGGGCAAATATTTATGTCCATAGGAGCTCAGCTTATATGATATTATTCAAATTGAAAAATCATTCTCAAGTAATCGTTCAAAAATAAAAACGTTTAACCCACAATTTTTACCAAACTCCTTCATCACCGTTGTAACCCAATATTTTCCAGCACATGAGCAACAATGAGTAAAAATGGTAACTAACTGAGAGCTAAAATAATTATTTCACGCAGCATGTCGTCGGCCGACTCCGATAGCCTTTGTCTCAAATGAAGTTAATGCGTTCAAAGCGAGTGGTACACTGAGTTGCCGACACACTTGCCTCATGCTGTGTGAAGCTACGCTTTATTCACTTGAAGAAGGTATATTTTTTTGTTTATTTTGAATGTAGGCTATTGAAATCCAGCAAAAAGGGTTCTTAGTCTTCGTCTACTTTTAAGGGGGCGGGTAAAATAGTTACATCTATGTTCCATGTCTGTAACAATCAAACATAATAATATTATACTGACCGTAGGGTAATTATGACTGTGATTTGAGTGACTTTTAAAAACTTCGATGCATTCTTTGGTGGCAACAATATTATCGGATGATACAATTTATAGTTTGTACTACACTTAGGTACTATCCGATGCACTGTAGTCACTTTCGCAAGCTACACAACGGTAGAAGTATGCCTTAAAATTAAACCCATAATTTACGAGTATATTCCGATAATCTCTTTAATTTCTAACAGCGCTATTTCTAGCAATCAAAGGGAATAACTAACAAACGCAATATTAACAATGTAATAAATTTAATCCAATACGACTAATATTGTAGACATCAGAATGATGTAAACGCTTCAACACATGCATTATTAAGCTCCGAATGATCATGACCGCATTTACACAATATGTAGCAGCAAAATTACATATGAAATAATTTATGAATAAGCGCCGCCGATGGAATAAGCGGGTATTATAATGAAGCTTTTAATAAATATTTAACGGATGATGCAGCAGTTCAAACAATAGCTGGTTTATAATGAATGTAGCTGCTGGAGCTCTTTTAAGTATGTTTGTGATGTCCGCTGTGTGAGTTCTTTGCGGCTTTCTGACATGTTAGTGTCTAGTTACTTACTTGATTTAAATATGATTTTTAATTGGTAGAGCCACACTGTACCTGAAGTCCACAGTAATATGGCATGACTGAGGCAGTGACTCTGTCTGACAGAATACCAACGAAAACGATTGCTTTGTTGCTATGTTTCGTGCAGTGCATTCCCGGAGCCTAATATCTCTTTCATTCTCTCGTTTTTTTTTCTTTCCGTTCTCCTCCATACTTTATGAGGTCGGAAAACGTACGGCTGACTTTTGTAAATTTTAATTGATCGATTGCCGGACCACCTATGTAATGAAAAATAAAATATATATTTCGAAAATATGCAAGCCTATTGAAGTGAAACTTCTTTATCGGGGTTGGAAAAAATTTAGCGTTACGCGTCACACGTCACGTTCTTCCATTACGCGTCATCTTTTTATTTAGTAAATTAGTAATACTTAGTAGTAATCCTGTGTATTGTAACTGTATTTAGTACGAATCCCACACTAGTGTATCATCCCACATTTGGACATAATACAGTGTATAACATTAGAAAACATTCTGTACCCACTTCAGTAAGCCACACCCCCCAACCGTTTCCAAGCCCCACCCAAAATGTTAAGTCCCACCCACTTTTTTGTAATTTGATCCTTACCCCCCCCGCCCCATCCCCCACCTAAAATTTTTACCTCACCCCCCCTAAACCTATCTCGGCCAATAAAGGTCGTGGACCCACCGAGCTTGGTATCCTCGGAACCGTCTCGGTGAGGGCTACAAATTGGCCCCGATAGAAATCCCAAATTCCCTCAAAAATTTCCCCCCTCCTAAACTTAAACTTTATTTAATTTAGCTTTATTTTACCAATTCTGTAAATTTGTAAATAGTAGATCATTTTTCGAAAAATGATGTCATAAAGAAGTTTCACTTCTTACGTGTGTACACTAATACACACACACATTTTTTTTTTATTTATTTATCAATACTTAAAATTACAGTAGAACCGTTAGCCCATGATGACGTGTTTCTTGTGTGTACTAAAATACAAGGACAATATATGAGTGATTGGCCATCTTATTATAACTACTGGACATATTGAGACTTAACATCTTATGTCTCAGGATGGCGACCGCAGTGGAATGCTAAGCATTGCTTTGTAATTCGTGATGTTGTTTGCTTATGCTACTGTTCAAGAGCGGTCATATCGCTTACCATCATTTAAAAAAATTGCGGTCACATGGCCGTGTCAGTTTAAATACTGTTAAAGAACGACCGTGGTACTGGCAATAAATGAATTGAATGAAATGTAAATAATTTAAATGATGATAATTTATTGAACCTATTTAAGATAAAATATAATTTAGATTCAGTCAGTTTTTATTGTACCGACCGGTTCGGAAAGTTACGTTGAAAGGATGACTAATTCAGCATTAATCATTATTTGTTTTATTATTGAGTAATTAATTTTATAATGGTTTCTTAGATTTACGCGAATGTTACAAATTGAAATAAAACTAATTTTTACGGATTTTATCGCGAATTAAACCAAATCGCCATAGAATCCGTAAAAATTAGTTTTATTTAAATGAACTTTTTGTCGATAAAGAAGTATAATAAAGAATACAACCATTATAACTATTATAAAGTTAGCTATCTAAATTGCTATATTGCTATGTTTTATTAACTGAAATAGCTGTATATTCCAAGTGTACGAATCACAATACAGCCGGATGTTGGGTAAGACAAGCAATCTGCGCAATTACTTAACTTTGTAGGAGTATGGTGGCTTGTTACTTAGTCAATCATCAGATAATGGGATTGCAGAGTTGGGAAAGGTAGTTGTTTGGGGTTCGGGAATTGTCGGGATCTACGCCTTTCATGTAGAATTATTAATGACGGATTATATCAGGAATTATTGTTTTGCGACATTAGGAAGGAGTAAATTTGAATGTGACATTGTGTTTTAGACAGAATTTTGTTGTAAAAAAACAACAGTTGTGTTTTAAAGTTTTATGAATATCAACGTATATTGAATTATACAGACAGCCTCCATGAAGAAATTGATTGGAAAGCCAGCTATGCAACGAAATGACATGGAGTTCGATTCATGCACCGATACAAATGATATGATATAAAAAAAAATCGAATAGTTTCTTGTATCCATATTAAGATGCATCTTAGTGTGGGGCCAAAACTAAGCGTCTGATTGTTGGGTGTATTTATTTATTTCCATTATTCGCAAAAAATCACATTAAGCCCGGCCCATTACCACGAAAGCTGTAAAGTAATCGAAACGTCGAGAAGTGAAAAAATATAAAAATTAAACCAAATCGCCATAAAATCCGTAAAAAATCATTTTATTTCAATCATATTAAACAATAATGAACAAAGTAAAAGTTTCAATTTATATCTGCTGAAATGGTTACACTCGCCCTTTTCCATCAAGGCATAAAAAGTAATAAATTGCGCTATAATTCACAAAAAAATATATAACAACAAAACCGCGAGGAGATTAAGAAAATACAAACGGGGTAAAATTAAATTCGACGAAACAAAACACAAAATGGCGCAAACGGAAAATTCCGGACAAGGGGAAAGTTTGGCCATTCGAAGTTCTTTCAAAAAGAGTAACATTTTCTTCCTTTTTTTTCGAATAAATGTAACACGGCTTAAAAGAGTTCGGAATTTGATTTGTGTCAATTTGAAGAGTGTGTTGAGTACAAAATTTCATGCATATTGTCTATGATTTTGTATATTTTACGCTCTTTTTTTCTTTTTGCAACGAAGTAATAGTTATTTTTGGTTGAAAATATTAAATGGTGAGTGTTAAGAGTGCAATTCATATACAGTATTAACCGAACGGAGATTATTATCTGTCGCCGGTCAACGCAATTATGTCGGCCCGGTCAAATCTCGAAATACATTATAACCAGTTTGAACCTGAAACACGACACACTTGTGTCTCACTTACTAGTTGCAATCCGGACACATACGAATAACCTAACAGTTATTAGTTATAGCTGTGTTAGCCAATTTACGTCTCACCGCAGAGCACGGACCTCCTCTACAATTGGGAGCACGATTGGGAGGGGTTAGGCCATATAGTCCACCACGCTGGCCTAGTGCGGGTTGGCGGACTTTACATACCGTAGAAATCGCTACAGTATGCAAGTTTCCTCACGATGCAATGTTTTCCTTCACCGTTAAAGTGTTATTAACGAACTCCATAAAAGTGAAGCAATATATTTTGTTTTATAACTATAAACTATCAGTAAGTATAACCGTCTTTAAAACTAAACGATCGACTGAAAACCCTCAAGTGTGGAAGTTTAAACTAGATGATTTCCTGCGGAAACCCCGAGATTGTTTAAGCAGATAACTTTAATACATTTCTTCTACAACTATTCTATTATTCAGTAATTTCATAACTACACGATTAAAACTTTTACCTAGATATATAGAATTTAAAAATGAAATGGTATTATTTCAAGCAAAGCGACGAATCTTACAAACAAATTATAATCGCCCTACATCGGTAGATGGTTCAATGTGTATTTCCCTAAGTAAGCGCCAATCATCCTGATCTTACGCGGCCCGCTTCCACCCGCTAACCTCTATATTTTGCAAAATAAGTCCTTAACAATTTGTATGCCTAAAAACGCTTTTCATACACATATAGACTATTAAGCTAAAATAAACGATAATCAAATATCCACAGGTCGCCCCCAAGTGTAAGTTAAAAACTAGATTCAATTCCCTTGGATTTTCTCGAGTCCCTTGACGTGATAGCGCCGTGATTGTGTAAGCCGATGTCTTTGTTGCATTCTTATCAGCGGATGGAATTCTCGGGGAACAATACTCTGTAATTTTCTTGTGGTTTTGTGCTGATACTTAATGTTTTTGTTTCAATTTTAAAGTAATTAAAAGTAAAGACGGTACATTTTTGGGAAGTTGAGATTTTGATACGAGAATCGGCTTGAGTAAATTCTAATATTCATTTGATGAAATTAAACGATAATAGATGTTTAATTTTGCGTTTACTAGTAACATTTTTTTATTTAAAAATAAGAGTACGTATTTAAGAAGATATGGGTAGAGATTCGTTTAATACCATCCACAGTTAGCTGTGTTTATTTCCATCTCAACATCATTATCGTATTCAGGGTTTAAAAAAACGCCGCGTCCGATATCACAAATCGAAAGACTTACACTACTTAAAATATATTGTTACTTGCCTGAGTGAAATATCTCGACATAAGACCAATGGCCCACGTACATACACCCTCGTCTTCAAAGATTAATACACACTAAATTTATATAGTCCTTTGTATATAAAAATAAAAGTCGAACCAAGCGTTTGTTATTAGCGGTGAAGATCACGTAACATTTCTATTCGAAAATTTTATACGTTCACATAAAACTCATACGAATATTGTATAAGCAGACAATTTATTGCCTAAATAAAGTCACAATTTAATGTCACGTAATATTGTCATATGTGGACGGCCAAGCGCGACTAGAATTACCTTACAAAGGTTCCGTATGTTAATAATTATGTTTATGTATTCTTAAATTTCGTTATCATTTTGTGTTTTAGGAGAAACCACTATTTTTAAGCATTCCGTTGTGTAAATTATTCAATTTTTATAGATGTGTATCTTGATATAAGATTATATTGATGACGAGGCGATTGTTTGTGTGGATCCCAATTATATTTCTCAAATATAGATTTTGTGACACCAAAATGTCCCTCGTAGTGTCTGATATCCACGACACAAAATTTTTATCTTAATGTGTATTCATTAAAGTGTAAATTAGTGATCATATAAACGTTCTCTCGATATTGTTGACCTCACGAACTCGTGTTATGTCCTGCTTTTTACCTACAGTTCCACAGATACTACGATGTTAATATAAATAGAAACTTTACAATCATCTCCTGTTCACGTACAGAACTCTAAAACCCCCATATAAATTGTCCGAAATTTTTCCAACACGTTATTACATGTATTCAAATGTGCGACATTAGCACAAATGACTGCAGTCCGAGCTTCGATATGGCGACACACCGTGGCGTTATTGTCTCATATTGGCGACGCAAATTGAACGCGTGAATTCTGACTCAATTTATAGTTAGCGTGGAGAATTGTCGAACTTAGATTGTAGCAATATTTTCGGGAAAAGTAGTAAAATAAAAAATCTTTTTTTTTTATTGTATAGGTCCGGCAAACGAGCAAACAAGTCACCTAATGGTAAGTGATCTCTGCCTCCTATAAACAAACACAACGCTGGATCACAGATGTGTTGGCAGCCCATCAAATTGGGAGGCGAGTGGGAAGCGACTTGCGATTCAGGAGAATTTCTATAGTATGTAAAGTCCGCCAACCCGCTCTAAGTCAGCGTGGTGGACTGTACCGCCCCTCTCAATCGCACTCTCGATTGTAGAGGAGGCCTGTGCCCTCCAGTTGAACGTGTATAGGCTGATACAGTACAGTACAGACACACCAGAATTCAAGTTTCATCCTTGCGATTAGTCAAAGATATTACAATATGTTTAACTTTGTAATGTATTGCAATTATTTTTACACGTCTAAACACTCACATTCAGGCGTTTAAATAAAAATATTTTCCCATCAGGATAAATGTAACATACCCGTTCTATCCAATATAGCTTGCACTTGTGAGATGATCCTTTGGCTCAGTCGCTAAGAGTAGCTTTAAAATATTTTAAAATTCTCTTTTAAAAACCCAATACGCTTAGGGAATACGTTACGAACCTGCTTAGTGTGGCGGAAACCCACGATCAAGATTTTTACATTTGCTTAGATGTACATTTACTGCCAATATAGGGGAGATGTTAGCTTACTTGATAGTTGTTTAAGTAACAACCATAATTTTGTATAGTTAGATAAACGAAATATTTTTGTGGTAATGAAAATAATATTATGTAACGATGTATGGATCCATCTTGAAGGATTGTAAACTTTACAATGCATGCTAGAAGTATATGTTCAAAAATAAGATAGACAATGAAAGGCGAGAGTTGATTATCTCTCAATGATCAACGCAATTATACTTGTATTTTCGAGTGGTAGTAAAAGCTAAGATACTATACATTGCGCTACACGTACTGATGAAATATAACAGAACAGAGCAAATCACCCAACAAGCTGGCAATGAAAGTCATCCACACACTAAAGATCTTAGAGACTACTGTATAACAAACAAGTCTTATTACCGTACCCCTTCAGATAAATGTGGTGTTTTTTTGACAGCGGCCCGGAGTAAATATAACCCTTTTCTTGTGCTGCATGACAGAAGCTATATACGGCGCCTGTTTCATACAAAATTAATTGGAAGGACGTTTGAAGTGGGGTCCGCATATCGTTGCCAAATATTGACGAAGGCACTTATATTTAGAAAGGTCGGGGAGGGATGTTTGTAGTTGGTAAATTTTATTGGCTGTTTTAAGTCATAACTATTTTTGTATAATATGGTTTGGTATATGATGTAGATATGTGAAGTGGGTTTATGTTTATTTCACTCATAAGTGAAAGAAATTACGGGTGATTTATAATGTCATTTATATCAATATTGATTGACATGATGCTTCTAATTTGTATAATCAGAATCTCATGAATAGTTGGTTTACTTAAATTGGTTGCCTTTGAGAATTAAAAAGCAGGAAGATAGGAAAGAAATAGGCGTAAGAGTTTTTGGATGCCAGATAATCACACTAATTTATGGAATTCCGACATATTAATTCCATATAGGTTTTTTGAGATTTATTGGTACTAAGTAATTAACACGTTTATGAAATAGGTCCTGGATATAAAGTGGTTTAATAACTATTAAAAGTTGAATATTGTTTTTCAAAGGCTGTGAAACGAGAGGCCGCGGGTTTTATCCCCGCACCGAGACAAATGTTTGTGTGAACTACAAGTATTTGTTTCGGGTCTACGTGTTTGTGAAACCGAAAAGTCTCTCGTAGTTCCTGATACTCACGGCACAAGAGTCGATCTTAGTGTGGGGTCAGGACTATGTATGTGATTATTGGGTGTATTTATTATCTCATAACGTAAATCAACTTTAGGAGTCTATTGTGATCCGTTACAGCGCAATTGTCTTGGCACTAACACAATATTGTAGACCTCTTCTACGAACTTCTGGCATCTGAATACTTTGTTGTCAAAAAATGAGAATAGTTTATCTCTCTTAACCCTTTATTACATTGGACATGTTAATATTACGAGATTACGAGTATAAATGCTTGTTTATATTTTAAACACAATATCTCAAACAATGATATAATGAAATGAAATATTTTATGTCCGTTCGCATGTTTGATAAATATTAGGATAGGTATATATATTTATGTATATTGTATGTATTGTAAGTCTGTGTATTATTATTATTGTTTTGGAACATATGTTTGTATGTATTTGTATATCATATTTATTTATATATGTTTATTATTCTTTTTTATTATATATAATATATATATTTAATAAACACCTTAGACTGCCCTCTCATTTTCCTTTTTACATATCCATCCAAAGGTTGCCTGTAAGAAATTGCCTAGTGTGATAAGGCCGCCTCTTGTACTATTATTATGCCATTTATTTACTGTAAATGTTTCTTTTTGTGCAATAAAGGATTAATAAATAAATAAATAAATGATATTTTTTAAATTTTATTTGTAGTTCCAAATTTCGCCACACACCAATAAAATGTAGATGACTTATATCTATAAGTCAGAGAGTCGGATAAATCTTTATCAAGTGTTCTGACATAAAGTTCGTCATTTTTAACTCTTTTAATGTCTTGTCCCTCTTATAGTCGACCTCATTAGCTCTAGTAATTAGTTGGCTTTAAAATTATTTTTCATTGTTATACAGGCTTTGTTGAAACGTTCCCAGTGAAACTTGTTAATGATTTAACTTGGGATGGAATTTAAATTTTTGCATTGCCCAAAGGCAGCCGTTTTAATTAAAACGGAGTAATGTGGGAAAGAGGTTTCCTTACACGAAATGAGAAAGGATTTTATTTTTACGTTTTGGCGAGCGAGCCAGCGGTCTATCTGATTTGGAGTCATCACTGCCGCCCATGCATGTCTACAAACCTTTTTGTACTGGTGACTGTAAAAAAGTGACTAGTAGTAAATAAATAAATACAGCCTACAGTCACATACATAGTCCTGACCCCACACTAAGAACGAGTCTTGTGTCGTGGGTATCAGAAACCACAAGAGACTTTCGCTCTCACAAACACCCAGACCCGAAACAAATACCTGTGGATCACATAAATATTTGTCTCGGTGCGGGGATCTATTCGAGTTGACCCATTTGTATTTGTAACTTTGACGCCCTGCAGCAAGGCTCTACCTTATAAAATATTCGATGTATAACCTCGTTGCTCTCTTAATGTTATGAATTCCAGTCCATCATCTCCATTAAACGTCTATTTTATGCTCCACAAGATTTTTTATACCCTACAATAACTCCGAAGTTAAAGTCACTGTGGGAGATGTTTCTACCCCTCTCTACGGATAAAGCAGAAGATATGAAGTCCCCGAATGAATATTCAATTTATTCATATTATTATAATAACGAATGTTTATCGTAAGATGTACAGGCATCCCGCGTCTGACTAGCTTGCTAAGGGCATTATTAATGGGTGTACCAAGAGTAGGACTTAAAGCGTTTGTTATGAAATACAGGAGTTATATTTACTTTGGGGCTGTCTGGGTAAATACCACTGCGAATATTTCTAAGGCTAAGAAATAATTTTATGAATCTAATGTTTTGTTCCGGTTGGAAAATGTGTCGGTGGTCATAGGGTATTACGAGACTTTTGTTGTACATTTCGCCTTGATCTAAATTATAAAAAACTTACAGGTAAATCTACATTTATACTAGTCATGTATATTATTTTTTATTCAAATAATAATAAAGTTTAGCGTAGTACTAATATTATTTCAGTTCAAAAGCAGGTTCTTATGACTTGCTCGGTGACCTAATAAAACGAAGTTCTCGAGATACACTTTCTTAGCAAGAATCTTTAACGGTAGCCTCATTTTGATGGAGACGGGGTAAGGAAACATGATTCTGTTCTGAGCGAAGTTGCATAATAACCTTAATCCATGTTCTAATACATGACCAGTTTTATTAATGTAAAAAATGCTTTGAGAAATTTACGGGCACTGAAAATAAATTGAGACTTACTTTTAGAGAAAAATTATGACAAGAAGATGATGGCTTCATTAACATAGGCCTATTTTTAATACATTTTCGTTGGCTTTTAGAATTTTATCGACAGGATGAGTGCAGCCAGGCTGTGGCGGTGTAAAAATATGTGAGCAGCCAGTTATAGCAGCCAATTGAAGTTCATTTGTGATTCTTTCATTGAACGATATGGACTATATTTTACATATTACCTAAAAAAGGCAAAGCAAAGAAAAGGAATTGAATTCATCCTCTTTTTCTAGAATGAACATTATTTTGTGTTGCTTCAAACAAAGTTGCCTAATTTTCTTCGTACGCCCTATGTCATTGCCAAGACATACGTAGAATTCCCGGATACAGTCCATTTTGTAACAGCTTTTCAATTTAGAATTACAATTCCTTCAGGACTCAATAATTTACCAGAACCGAAACCAACCAAAATTAAATATAATAGCTTCACAAATATAATACCCCCAAGCGCTGGATGCAGGCTACCAACAGTTCGATGTGGAGATCATAGGGGGAGGCCTATGTTCAGCAGTAGACTTCCTACGGCTGAATAGCTTAACCAAACAATCATAGATCGAGGAACAGGTACTTCAATAAAAGCAATAATTACATTCCATCTCAATCTGCACACCTCAATGCACTAACAACCAAGGTGTTGAGTTCGCTCCAGCAGTCCACGTAACAACTAGTTACGCATCGCAAACATTAGCAAAGGACAATTCTATATTCATTGAACCAGCTTTATCCGATCAGCAATCGGCCGCACATCGCTTGCATCCGACACGTCAATTTACTCAGAATGGACAATGCGTTATTGTGGGCCGATAGATCGAATACTGGCAAGACTTGTGTGTAATATGTGTGCTGGAAATTGACTAACATTGTAAGGGCGATGGTATTTGAATTAAAGCAAGTAGTTCTTGCCTATTCTTGTATTGTATTGTATGAGCCCATGTATATTCCACTGTAGTGCACAAGCCTCCTCTACAATCGAGAGAATGATTGAGAGGGGTTAGGCCATATAGTCCTCCACGCTGGCCTAGTGCGGGTTGGCAGACTTTACATACCATAGAAATTATAATATTATTAGAAATCGCTATGGCATGCAGGTTTCCTCACGATGTTTTCCTTCTCCGATATAGTGCGTGGTGATTGACTTACTCGCATGACTCTGAAAAGTCAGAGGTGTGCCCTGGGATTTGAACCCGCGACCACCGTCAATATGTTGGCAGTCGCATGTGGTCCGTTTACCAACAGGCCACCACGACTATGCATATTCTTATTGACGTGATAATAATTTGATGTAGAAGTATTATATTCTACCATAGCAGATTTTTAGTCAAAAGTAAGCTGTTAATGAAGGAGCGTGGACTTTTGGTAATAACTGGTGGTAGGTCTCTCATATATGATAGGCCGCCTGGGTAGGTACCACCGCATTGTCTATTTCTCCCGCTAAACAGCAGTGTAAATACACTGTTGTGTTACGGTTTGTAGGACATTCTAGCCAGTGTAACTATAAGGCATAATGAGACTTAATATCATATGACTCAGGATGGCGAGCGCATTGAAATGCCAAGCATTGTTTTGAAATTCACGGTGTTGTTTGGCTTTGCTACTACCCAAGAGCGGTCGTATCGCATACCATCAGGTAAATGGCATGCTCGGCTTGCTTAAATGTACTGATAAACTGAGACGTGTATAATTAAATGCAATTAAATATTTACATGGCGTTTGAGTATTCGAGCGTAAGAGTAATAAATAATAAAGAATTAATCGCCATAAAAATAACTGTTTCCAATCGATAATGTATTAAATTATGTTATATTTAAAATCCAAAACTCTTTACGGTCGGTGTTTTTCATAACAAAGATATGGTAAATTTAAATTGTATTTTAACAGAATTTACTCAGTAATTTTAAATACTTTTAGAATAGATGTCTCTTAAAACTACACCGTATGGTACATTTTATTCCCTAAATCTTCAACAATTCGTCTACTATCGTACACAAAAGGAAAAGCCTGAAAATATATTCTGCAAGGTTCCCGTATTTAAAAGCCAGCACTGCATATGCAGTCGTGCAAATTTTCTACGTGGTCGAACGCCAATAGTCCGTTGTTCGGTAGTAGTCCTGTACACAAAAATGCTGGAAAATCGCTTTCTGTGCTTACTATATTCGCATCAGCATCTTATATTTTACTGTAAGTGCATATGTAATTTTTGGGCCTTTGTGCAGCATTTATGGCTTGTAGTAAGCGTAGAATAAATTTCTAACAGATTTCACATCATTGGTCTAGATATTTGGGCTATCAACTGTGAGTGAGAGGTTTTGGTTTTTAGAAGGAGTAAACCAGTAAGCTGTTTTATGAATGCATATGGATTGCCGAATTGGAGAGTGTGGACCACAAAATTTATAAAATCACCCATTTTTAAAACTCCCGGAAAACTTCCCAGGTAAAACTACCAGATGACTGGACTTTAAGATGGAAAACTCCGCATTCTTTTCACCAACACGTTTTGTTCATAACTAATTTATTAAACATTGAAATAAAACTATTTTTTACGGATTTTATCGCGATTTGGTTTAATTTTTAAATTTTTTAACTCAATTTTTGACTCAGTCCTCCCCGTGACCACGAAAGCTCTAAAGTAATCGAAACGTCGGGAAGTTAAAAAATGTAAAAAACCAAATTGCGACAAAATCCGTAAAAAATAGTTTTATATCAATGTGTAACATTCGCGTAAATCTAAGAAACCATAATTTATTATATTTCTCACAACTCCGAGTCCTTTTTTATAAGCCTTCATGATCTCGATATTTCATTCAGCGCAAAAACTAAAATAACATCAAACAAACCAGTGGTCCACAGAGAATAATTTCACAAAACAAAAATATAAAACTTGAACAATTCCAAGATACTCAATTTAATTCCACCTCAACGTCGTACGCTAATGGTACGAATAAAAATTACTTTAAAAACATTGTTCTAAAGAAAAAGAGAAATTCTTTAGGTATGAAGTGTACATTTGAAAAGTTCTACTAATGAAGAAGGGGATTTGGCTGAGACATCAATGAGGTCCTCGACGAGACATAATTTCCCACGAGATGGGGAACATTGCCGTAGAAAAAATAACACTGCTGTGAACTTTCATACTTTTTCATTAGTGCTAATGTGATGGAAATATTTGTAGCACTAATAAAACTGAATAGCAGGAAACTGTGCGGTTTGGAATTATTTAGGTTTTTATTTTAATATTTTAAATGTCCTTAATTCTATAAATATTTATAGTTTTTGTCGTGCTTCCACAATTATAGAAGGCCGGGCCTCTAACTAAACTTTATTTTCCCCAATGAATTTCATAGCGACCTGCTGGAAGCGGCAGCTTAGATCTAAGTATCGTAGAAAACACATAGTTTAAAAAAAATTGTAAATGCACAATTTAAAAAGTTGTATTTCAAATAAAACTAAAAATATAATGATTCTTTAGGGGTTAAAGTCATTTACGTGCTATGAAAAAAACAACAACAGATAATGACATCTCTGCTAGCTAAGAAGCGAATATTAAAATGTATCTTTTTTTTTAATTTTAAATATAATTGTGAATTTTTAAGTAACATCTAGCATTTACTTTTTTAGTTAAATTTAGAAAATAAAAGTGGACTTTCCTTGTTCTAAGACTTAGTAGTTGTTAATGGCGTTAGAGAGATCTTAATAAGTAAGATCATAATTTTAACCGCGCAAATTATTTCCTTCTTTTCCGAGTTAAGATTTAGTTGTCGACCGTCCTGTAGAAATGAGTATCCAAGATGTTTTTCCTGGTAAACAATTCTCTTTGGCGACGGTAATAGAAATTGTGTTTATCTCTTAGGGCATAAAATGCAAAATCGTGGTGCATTTTAAATTCTTTCTTGAGTATTAAAAAGTCAATTATGTTTCTTTATTTTATGTGTAGTTTAAGTAGCTGTGTGTAGAGCAGTATAGTATAAGCCGGCTTAGTTTTAAAAGCTGTTATGGCATTATATTTAAGGTGATATATAAATAAAATATATTAAAAACAACAACTAAAAACTGTTTAAATTCCCACTATAAATTCCCAACTCTGAGTTTCTGCACTCTATATCAGATAAGTAACTCTTGAATCAATATACCAGCTTACACACTTTATCAATCTGTGCAAATCTCCTCCACAAGGTTTCCAATAGTTTACATCGCAGTTTAAGAAACAATTAATCTCAACCTGCCACAAACTTCTCGAGACAATCGCGGGGTCCGCAAAGCAACTATTCCTAGTTCAATGTAAAAACAAAACTGATGAGTACAACACAAAAGTGGTTTGTTACAAACAAAATTAAATTCCGAGACGAAACTAAATCATTTTTCACCCGGCACAATGTTTTCCGTGCGACGTTGCAGAAATGGGTGCTATGAACGTGTTGGAAATGCATTAAGTGTTCCGCAGTTTACAGCATTAGAAAAGTTTTATATGGAACGATGTATAAAGTAGATATATTGTAAGAAAACGCCGTAGGAGTAATATTAATTTTGTTTACTTTATGTGAAAAACCATGTGTTTCGTTTCACGTGTAACTGTTGTATCCATAAATGTTTCTTATAATATGTCTACACTACTGTTATGGCCGTCTCCTCTTTCACTTAACTTCGAGTTTCGTAAGCTGGGTCTTAGTGTGATGGTTGGGGTAGTCTTTCATTTTCATCAACCATAGGAAATCCGTATACCGTTTAACATAAATTTTCCACATGATCTGTCGCAAGCAGCTGCTTCCAGCAACTTGCTAAATCATTTTCTAGAAAGCCCTTAGTAATCATATCAATTTCAAATAAGTACTTTATATTTTCACATTTATTTGACAGCGAAATTGTAATAAGAAACGTAGTATTTCTAAGAAATCCCCGTAAAGCGTTCAAAACATGTTGATCCACTCAGTGGCGGGCTTGGTAAACAAATTTTTACTTATAACAATTTGGCAATATTTCAATATTGACAGGTTTTCTTTAATATAAAGTATTTTTTTATACTTCTTTGTGAAAGTGGATTTGGAGTGACCTTAATATAAATTAAACTTACCGACTGACGACAGATGAAAATCCATCGCGATTCGGTAATTGACAAAGCGTGCATATTAATATGTATGCTTTGTCAATTGCTTTTAATGACAAGCAACATATATAGTTGCCTCATCGGTGTAGACGTAATGGGTATGAAATATGAATAATGAGGTTTTTGTTTTAACTCCCAGCTCGAGCATTCCCTTTGTGTAAGTTTTTCAGTTAGAAAATCACTTAAGAGTTGATCTGAAATTTTTGGCTGGCACTGAAGCGTATGATTATTTTTGATTTCTGCTGTCTGAAGTCTCTACGTATATGGTCTTCATAACAGTCACTCGTTTAAAATTGTACGCATATTTATTTACCCTCAAAAATCTCTACCACCGTTCTCAAATCTGAAGCAACAAGATCTCATTTAGAATTTTAACTAACGTTGATTAAGCTCTTATTATTCAGCGCGTACAACTCGTGTTTTGGCTGCTGAACAGGTCAACTGTATTTATGGCCGTTCGCACTTCTCGTATTTTCTCCTTAATTGACACTTACTTAGATTAATGTCTGCGGATGTTGGATCATAGATCTGTGTCTGCGTGTAGAACAGTCACTGCGGCATCTTGAAGTGTTTAATTAATCTAAAGCTTATGTTTTAGAAATAATTTGGACATTTTAGACGGTATGGTATATCAATTTGATGATTGGAAGTTCAATGCTATTCAAATACGTTATCGAAAGACACGAGATGACCTTTTAAGGTTATGCTGGTCTGATGTAAATTGGCCTATGCTAGGTAGCGATACAGTTGCACGAGAAAATAACATAGGAACATCCACAGCACCCCAGAAAACTTACCACTGCATTCAAAACTATGTCATTCAATAGCTGAATTTGAGTAATTATAAAGATAAATATTAAAGTATCGTTTTAAAGATTATTACATAACCTTGCATTTATTTTATAATCACTTACACACAAAACGAAAGTTTGTAGAAACCTCGTATAAAATGAATAATCTCAGAGTAAAATTATACTATGCCGACAATTACATTTAAAGCGAAAATCAATCTGTCTGCATCTTAATCTTTGGTTGGGAATGAGAGCAGATAATTGAGAAGCGGAGACAGTGATAAATCCAGTTTTAATAAGTGCTTACACGCACAAACGTTCGTTACGTGCTGTGTTATTTCGATCTGTGTTCTCACTTGTGTTGCAGATGTGTTTTAAAACCAGTGGATTTTGAAACAGTCTAACAATACGTAGTACCTTATGTGGGTAACTTTTCATGATTATTATTACTTAAATGGTTTCCTACCTAATACAATTGTCAATGTATAATGCACAACATATTCATTTTTACAAAGGCAAAATATTTTTACACAAGAGTGTTAAAACAACTTTGATACTAAATAAGGATTTTTTTATTCATTGCCTAATGGGATTAAATAAGGCCCTAGTTAAGGTACTTAATTTATAACTTTGATTACTAATTAATTATTAAACCATCAAATACATAAAGTCAAAATAAAATCAACATAATAAAATCCAGCCCTTAACCAACATTAACAGGTCTAGAATTGTTTACAAAGAATAAATTACCATTACAACTGGATTTAATAAACCCCATAGACTTGTCGGTTAATCGTGCATTAGCGCGTGCTGCCATCTACGACCATATTGTCATCAGGGACTAATTTACTCATATTTGCCTCCACGCCACCTGCCCCACTATTAATTACCAGAATCTTAGTGTTGATGACATATTGCAATGCCCAGATTAATATTTAGCATATGTGTTAAATGCATGGATTATTGTTAGTTATGAAGCTAGGCTGTAATCTGCTTTCTACAGTATTAGTGGACTACATCAAGGCATCAAGACTACACCATTGTTAAGATATCGAAGCTTAAATCAATCATATTTAATTTAGCAAATGAGACCATGAGAATGTTTTTTCCTTACACAATCCCCATTTATTTGTGCTTTGAGATCCAAGTAACTTTTATACGCCTAATAAAAAGTGAATTGCGAAATAGATTATCCACCTGTTGACGCAAATAAGCGGACCTGGACGAAAAAGAAGCTTGCGTGGGTTAGTATGACAAGTTTTACACCTATTACGGCAATAAAGCGATTATACTACCACCACCTCATTGCTCATAGAACTTTTATTAATATTGTTTTCTATTCACAGCATATCTTGCTCAATCACTTCCACATATCGCTTTGTTAGTAGAAAATGAAAATCAGACAATTGAGAGAAAAACCTGAAAAGAATATTTGCCTGTAACACAACAGTACCTAAAGGCAAATAGATGATCGTTACTGAGCTTCAAGAAGTTTTATGTCCCAGACTTGAAGCACAATAATTATTTGTAAGTGGGCAGAGGAGTCACTTGAACCGGATCAAGTTATCGATGAGACACTGTCATATTGTAGCCATTCTACGCAGTTTACACAGGAAAATATAAGCTATATTGGTGTATATATTATTATATCAATTATAAATTTGAATAATTAATTACAGCATAAAATAAAGTGATTGTGTTACAGTTAATTATGGATTTTCAAATAAAAATATACATAAAAGGTTAAAAGTTGAAATGCAATTAGATTGTTCCGTCCAAACCTAAAACAAAATTTTTTTTGTTAACGTAAACAGTTATAGTAAATATATGAATACGGAAGTAAGATAAAAAAAATCAATTTAAATAGCAACAGCATCGATTCCTCTCCATTAACAGATTAAATCAAATTTAAAAACATAATTACATTCACAGAAGTACACAATCATTGTTTACTCCACCAAGTAGCACAGTTTCAATTTATTCGCCGGCCGATATTTACGCGATAAATCATTAAGGGAGAAAAAAAAATAATTTCCGCAGCCCTACAAGGCCGAACCAAAAATTGTGGCAACGAAGTTTTCTCATTTCCCACGGAGACATTAACACGCTGTGAACCGAACGTGACCGGAATGCGAACGGACTGTCGAATTAAATATTCATTTTGTTTGTTTTGATTTTTTTCGCGAGTCGTATATTTGCGTTTTGGTAGGGTTGGGCAGAGGCAGGGATTTGAAGAAGTCCAATATACATATTTTGTTAGTGCCATCAATCATGTCTCATAAGTTTACCCTGAATAAGATATTTTTTAAATTACTTGTATTGTATTGAAAAATTATAAACATGAATACAAAACAAGTTAATATTCCAAAAAAAATATTTACAGAACCTTGTATTTAAGCACCGAGCCTTCTCCCCATAAATTGAGTTAGCTTACAAGCCTCTTAGGGCTACAAAAATTAAATATTAATATATTCTAGAGAAATTATTATCATTATTAACTGAAGTGCGCTTTTGTATTAATAATTTGTATGTTAATGTAACCCAAAGTATTACATACTGTATAATTGAGGTTTATAGGCTGACGATTATAGACTTTAAAAGGTTGATAAAGGGCGTAGATTATTTACTAGACACAGAATAGGAGCATTTACTAAATGCTTAATAATAAAAAATACACTATAACTCATTGCCGTAGCTATTTTAATAATCACAAATACCCCAACAATAAGATCAACTCAGTCTTGTCTTGTGCGTATCAGAAACTACGAGATTTTTCTATTTCACCCATCCAGACCCGAATGATAGCACCTGAATCAAGCAAATGTTTGTCTCCGTGTGGGAGTATATATTTATCAAGGCATTATTTATATTCGACAGCCTCCGTGGCGTAGTTGGTTAGAAGTCGGCTGCGAAAGTGAGGAAACGGGTTCGATCCCCGCATATCCCCGATATAAATATTTGTGTGATCCACAGTTATTTGTTTTTTTTTTTCTCCTGTGTTTTATTATGGAGGGGAGTGATTAGTTTCGCTGCTCAGTGTAGTGAGTGATCATGTGGGGTGAATTAACCGACAAAGGGCTAGGGTCTCGCTATTTGATACGACAACCCACCCTTTGTAGTTATTTCTTTAGGGTCTGGGTGTTTCTGAGACTGAAAAGTCTCTGGTAGTTTCTGATATCCACGATACAAGACTCAATCTTGGTGTGGGGTCAGCACTATGTATGTGACTGTTGGATGTATTTATTTATTTATTATTATTTTATACACTGACATGAATAGATAGAGAATGCAGTGATATGAATACACCGGCACTTGAAGGTCACGGTGAGAGCTCGGTATACATCCAACTCAAACGTAGTTCCTTTCGATAAGGAAGGTAACTTAGAATCACCGATATTTGTTCGCAACTTCTGTGTTTTTCTAAGAAGCTTTTGAATTGTGCTTAAAAAACTGAAGAGTTTGTTACTGCTAATCTCAGGAACGAATGGTCCGAATACGTAATTATTTTTGTGTTGGATACCTTTTTTATTGTAAAATGCTACAGGCTATATAACATCACGCTATGACTAATAGGACAGGAGCAGTAGTGGAAAATGTTGCAGAACCAGGGAAAACGCATTGAGATCTTCCGTTTGTGTCTTAAGTATCTAAATGAAATATTGCGTTGTCGTGTCGGTATCGTGTCGTACACTCTAATTATGCGTAAAAGAGTGAATTTCCCGACAACATTAGGCCGAATCGCACATCTCGAGGGGTGAGATAAAGAAGCATAAAATATAATGTCAGCTGCGAAGAAATGAGATTCGAGATTATTTTGCGTACTTCGTGAAATGTCGAATAGTTTAACTTCGGAAGTTGGTATTCGTAAGTCAGGGTATCTTGGATACTGTTGAAGTAATGTGTCTAAACTTTAAACTTTAGTCTTTGTTTTACGAGAATGTTCAAGGTCTCGATCGTAATATTTTGTTTAGTAGGGAGTTCCGTTATCGTTAAGTATTTCAGTGGTTATCCACATGCATCGGAAATCGATCAAAATTTAAGTCAATAATTCACACGCTCATTCGTTCTACCTGATCGTTCACCTTGCAGGCGGGCGTCCGACACTTTGCTTCTAAACGTAGAAAATACACAACCCAGAAAAATTGAAATAAGTTTTCTAAAAGAATATCGAATAGACAGCGTAACTTACTTAAGTAGTTCGGCAACTTCTACGACAGTCACAAA
Organism: Deilephila porcellus; assembly: GCA_905220455.2. Lineage (NCBI taxonomy): Eukaryota > Metazoa > Arthropoda > Insecta > Lepidoptera > Sphingidae > Deilephila > Deilephila porcellus. Next base: position 15,545,549 of record LR999973.1, on the reverse strand, counting down.
GCATTCTACCAAAGTTTAACCAACGAAACTAAATCAAATCCCTTACTTATAGGCAAGACAGACTCTGACGTAAACATTATTGACTCAACCGAAGGGCAGTCCTTTGTAAATGTTATACACCCCGTCACAACGGGTCATCGCCTATGGGTATTGAAACTGTGGCATATTCAACTGTGCTTGAAATTGGCGTATATAGTTTTCAAGGAGAAGCATTTAGAATAGTCTTATTTTCGCGCTCGATTGATGAAGGACATGAATTTAGTTTTTCATTATCGATGCTCTAAATTATGGCATATTTAAATTTATATTCGACTGCTTCCGTGGCGCAGTTGGTTAAAAGCCGGCTGTAAAACGAGAGGCCGCGAGTTCGATTCCCGCACGGAAACAAATAATTTGTGATTCACAGGTATTTGTTTCGGGTCTGGGTGTTTGTGAGAATGAAAAGTCTCTCGAAGCTTCTGATACTCACGACACAAGACTCGATCTTAGTGTAGGGTCAGGACTATGTATATTGTACGTGCCTGTTAGGTGTATTTATTATTATTTATTTATTATAGTATTTTTTATACCAGCATAGTTTAGTGACCGCACTGAAGCCTTATGATAAGTACAGTGCTGTCGACATCTATCGATGGGCAAGAGACATTTTAGTATCACTTACGGTTTGACATAATTTTGTCGGTCCGTTAGAAATTCGATATCTAATTAATTCGGGATTGAGCTTTACTGACGTAAGCCATTATGGTGCGTTTTATCCTGCATGAGGAAGTATTACATGACGCATACAGGAATACCTACCTCCACTGATCCGTGAACTGTATTTCAAACAATCTCACCCACAACATTAATTAAAACAAAACGTACTTAATCTACAACAGCGTATTCTAAACTGGAAACATCCCGATACAAATGAAACAATATGTACGAACTAAGAGTCTGTAACACCACATTGTTACGCTTCGGCCAAACTTCCCAATTCGGCGAACAAGTTTGATTGAAAATTTCGATTAATATTAAACATATATGTAGTTGGGCGAGTACAATGTATACCGACGTCCGGGCAATCAGTAAGTTTTAATTAAACCCTTCATTGGTTAACTTCGCACTATTATTTTGGACTATCTTTTTTATTTGATAGTTATTGGTTTTTATAGTGTTTTATTATTGTTTCATGGTAAAGGACTTGTTAATGGAATTGGTAAATTCTATTATGCTTGCGTTAAAACTATTTATTTGTATCTTCGATCAACGTTATCTAGTGGTATTGTTGATCGAAGTTAGTATGAACTCATTATGCGCAACGGTACATTAGATCTATATGATTTTTCGAATCAAAATAGTAAATGAGCTGTAGAGCAACATTTTATCACAATTACATTAATATGGAGTATTAAATAGAGGCGTGAGTTATTCATCTTTAACTGGTTACAACATACGGGGCGGATATAAACATACAGGGTATCTCAATACCGCGTCCGAAAACGAAGCCAGGTGGTATTATTAGTGACGTCAAACACAGTGCAACTAAAAATTTCCCATAAACAAAATTATGAAATTTTACTGATCGTCGTATTTGGGTGATAAATGCATAATTTTACTAAAATATTAATGTACACCTGTTTATTTTTAAACACGCAATGGTACGAAAAGGTTTAAATTACTTTTTTCGCAAAAACTAGGTATATAAACCCAAATACGATGATGTTTAAAAAATTGCAAAAAAAGAACTGTCGTTTTCTTTGCGAAATTTTATGTTGCATTATGTCTGTAACCACTAAAACTGCCAAATGGCTTCGTTTGGGTCGCAGTCTTGATATACCCTGTATAACAAGAAATATGCAGTCAACATTAAGACATTACTCTGATCCTTGAAAGTACATAACACCCACGTGTAAGCTTAATCAAACATCAACGTAAGCAATAAGTCGCAAATGCGACAGGAATAATACGAAAACAATGAAAGTGGAATTATTAAACACAATTTATATGCATGGAGCATTATGAACGTCTCGAATACGCGGCGTTAACGACTTGTGCAAAGTTTTATGGGCGATTATTAAAATGTGTCGCCGAGTCTTATTTAATAAGAATTATAGATGATAATATATTGTTATCGCTTGGAATTTTACCAACTACTTCAATTTGTTTAATACGCATGAGCCTTTTTGTGGTTTGCCCGATTTTATAGCCGTTTTTATTGCTGTAATAATGTGTATAATTGAAATAAGTAGACCGCAATTTTTCATACATAGTCGCACGCCTTTATCCCAGAAGGTTTAGGCAGAGGCACAAGGACACCCACATTTCGCCTTGTATGTTCCATCCCAAGATGTGACAGGGGGCGACCCTATCGCCATATCGAGCAAATCAACAAATTCCTGACTCCAGGCTCATAATGAATAAAAAATCCAATATCACTTTGCCTTACCCGGGATTCAAACCCGAGACCTCAGCTTTGTAATCGTACCGTAGTATAACATTTCTAAGTTAAATTTGAGAACATTGTTTAATTTGCATCTAAAAATGTTTGACTAAAAATCTATAAAACATAAACTAATAATCTAGTTAAAAAGGTTTCTACAATTTATTTTGTCTACTATGTGAGTTGTATCCTTATTTGAGCTTCATGCATGATGATACATTCAAAAAGATTTGTATAAATTACCGTCGCATCAACTTTAAGCTTAAACAGGCTTAAACGAGCTTATACCATTTTCTCGCAGAATAAAACAGTAACAACTTTGTTGTTGCATTTGGCCAGTGCGATTGCGGATTTATCTATGTAAACATACTTTGCATTTTTTCGTATAAACCTACAATAAAAATATTTTAATACTGTGGATCGGTTTTCAAAGACTTTCATTATACAAAAAACCAAGAATGGTCGGATCAAATCAGCTCGACTCTCAACATCGAACTTCATGTTGCGCTCCACGGTTCCAAAGTTAGGAAGAGGTGGCGCTGCATAATCAAAACAAAGATTACTTCATCTGCAGGGGATCACGACCCGCATCAATGAGGAAAACGGTGCGAGGTGGAGAAGATTCAAAGCCATGTTATTTTAAATACTCGTATAGGTACTCATAGATGTTCATAGTGAAAAGTCCCTTGGTTCCTTCTATATGGAGTTATCCTGACTGCTACCAGGGTCTACCTTATGAATAGTTTTCTTCTTTCGCTCAATCTTCAAGCCCTTGGCTATAAAACAAGGAACTAATTTTAATCTTCCTTGATGCCAATAAGCCTCCGATTTTTTAGTTGATGGGAACTTGTTAAAATCAACTGATACAATACAATGCAACACACTTATTTGCAATCAAAAGAAAATACAAACACGTATCTTCCGATGTGTCTGACTTTTATTATTTTTAACGCAGTAGTGTTTCAGAGGAACACATTTTGTGATAGTTTCTAAATGAGTTCCTCTGTGTCTACTACAAGACAAAATAAGCCAACAATGCTACTCAAATCAAAAATAATCCGTTTACAATAGAAGACCCTCATAGAGGGTCACATGTTGCGACGCTTTCAAGGCACCGACTTCAGGAGTTAATCAAAGCAGCCTATATTTATTTTCAATTCCCGCGGGTGCCTTTGTACGTTGAAGGAGGTATTATGCGTTTCCACTGAATTGTCTGAGCTCCTAAGGGAATACCCAATTTCAACTGCGCTTATGTTTAACGGTGAAGGAAAACATCGGGCGGAAATCTGCATACCATAGAGATGTTAACAAGATTTTCTATAGTATGTTAAGTCGGCTGTCCCATACTAGCTTTACTGGTGGTTGGTCTCCCATAATTACTCGAGAGTATTATATAAACTTCAATTGAATATAAAATTACATCCAAAAATCAAACCTACCCTGTAATGCCATGTTTCCAATCTCTCAACAAAACTTTCAAGTATCTCGCTACTCGAATAATCTTAAAATTACAAAATTTCCCAATAAACATTTAACGAATACATTTGCCGCAGAAATGGGCCAATCAGAATTGTTTGAGCATCGCCCTGAGCTGTTTTATGGGTTTAATTACGGGCTTAAGTAAGATGTTACGGAAAGGTTTTTGATAATAAAAATAAAATAGGGAATTTATTAATTATGCTCTTTATCTTTGTTACTTTTGTCATTAAAAATTGAGACAAAGGGTACTTTGTTAAAGGCAGTTGAAGGAAGTAGGTTTTTGAGAATACTTAAGGTTTCTAAAGCCGAAATATTTTATTAGAAATATTTTTATTGTCATTTGCTTAACATGTTATTTTTATTTTAGCTGGGAGCATGCTTGCTGCTTTTAAATATTTGTATACATCCGTATAGCTACTACCAAGCACAATTGTAAAAAATCCACATTAGATTCCACTATAACTTGGCCCAGTGGCATCAACTAACTTTGCCTATAACTTTAGCTTTGAAAATGTCAATCCCATACATTTTCAAATGTGTGTGGTACTAACACAGATAATGTTACCATCAAGTAAGTTTAATTATTTGTGCCTTGATTCATTTGAAATAAATTAAACCTAATAAAAATCAATTAACCTGACTATAACCATTTGGACCCAAACATTGAAACACCAGACAGCTGTCATTAATCACACTCAATCCACATCCCAAAAATGTCGCAATTAGAAATGAAATTGTCGGATCCATTAATCTCCTCGTGAAAATTAAAAGGGGATTTTATTAAAATCGCTTATCCATCGGCTGTCAATCGCCTGTTATGAGGGATATCTCTCAGTCTACGGATGAAATTGTGACTGTTAGGCTAAACGGTGAAAAATATATTCCGAATGAACGCACTGGACTTTAGAGTTAGGACTATCGTTTTGAGTCGATAGCAATTTGATTGTCTAATCTATGGCTAGACTTTTAAAGTTAGGTATACCTACTATATTGTTTATGATATATTTTTAAATTATGTGGATTCCTTGAATTTCAAAATAAAAAGCTAAACGAGATGTATTTTAGTATTTAACAATTTTGCTACTAAAATGATGTTTAACAGTATTCTTATGTTGGGACAAAAAGTGTGTATGTTGTCTGTGTTATATTTAGATTATATTATCGATATCAACTGCAAACATAACATTCTCTTCCATGATTTCCACATATGTATCTATTATAATTACAAGGCTTTTTTATTGATGACGCTGATAATGGCAATTTCTACAAAACTATTAATAACAGTTCTTATTCTATTCCAATTCAACATATCACATTAGATCATTGGCAAATTCGACATAAGTATCTCCAGTCGCAACATCTGGCACCTAATTTCCAACAATTATCAAATTCTCGTTACTCATCCAACTTTTTGCTACAAAACATCGATACCAAATCGATTATAAATCACCTGCTAATCGATTATCAGCCCTCCCTACACGGGTGGACACTGATTGATGGCGTCAGGGCGTCACACAGGTCCACATTTGTCAACTGCATGACGAACGGAACTGGCGAATATATTCTAAATGGCCTTTTATTGGACCGTTTTTGTGGAGTTGAATAATTTGCATACAGAACAGGTAAAGGTTATTTTATTATAAAAATGATGTGTTCGATTCTAATACATTCGAATGTATTTCTTGTTTCATTTTAGTAAACTTAATAATATGAAAGAAGAAATTTAATTTAAGGCTTTTGTAAAATTGTAGAATCGGATTTCGGTTGGTGTATTTTAAAATGAAGATGTGTGTTTAGCATAATAAATAAATTACTTATGTAGTTTTTGATTATAAAAAATAATAAATACGTTACGTAAGGTTTTTTTTATTTCCGATTTTTAAAAATCTTACTTTACCAGTATAAAGATACCCGTCCAGCAGTGGACGACAGGCTGAGTATATAGAGTATATAAGATAGATAATACCCTAGCTTTGCATAATATTATTGAGTGAAAAATAACACCAAACATAAATAATTATAATCAGTTAAAATTAAAGGTTTAATAGTTAAATTAACATCAGTTAATGAGATCACACGAGGCAGACGTTAACTGGTTATTATAAAAGCTCTGGTTCCACGTTCACCGCTTTCATTAGTGATGTTAACTAGGCTTTTTCAATTACAGCCTTTTCAGCAGTAATTAATTGTCGTATGCGTCAATTTGAAATGAAATTTTTGTGGTAGGAATCCTATTTGATGTCATTTCTGAGAAAGTAGAGTCTTTTATTTAATAAAATTCTGAAATTTCAGAAAATAAGTGGTTTTCCACTTAGAAATTGTAATGAAATCATAATCAACTCTTTTTTTAAATTCTCTGTTATTCGATTCAGTGTTTGGATTCCCATTCTAGCTCAATCTTCTCAATTCCATCGTCCGATCGTCCCTGGCACACATTGGCTCTAATCATTAATTCCTTAACAACATCAAGCCAGCGTTTCTGTCGACTTCGTTACGAATCATAGGCGTATTCCATTATCACAGGAGATTAGAAAGATAAATTAGAATAAACAATACAGGTTTTCGCGATTAGGAAATAAATTTACAGAACAATTTATTTTATTTATAACTGTAGCTCAAGGCAGATTTTTTTGAGATAGAGAGTGTAATCTCTATTACGTTTGCAGCACATAATAACACAGGAAGTATCTCTTACTCCAGTATTTCGTACCAAAAATCCTTTATTCAGATCTTAACCGCACATGATATTGAAATATCAAACGCACAGCATTAAATTACCATACATCAGGATAGCGTGGAGGCACATAAGTAATTTAATTTCACTGAAAGAAAACACATAAAAATAAAAATTGCCCATAAAAAGAAGTGGGTGAATTAACGCGTGACGTAAGTTAAAAGCGTACACGGAAGTGGATTCTAAAACATTTTTTTAAACAATATCGTTCTCCTTAATAAATCGTATTTTGTTTTCTACTTCGCCTGAATTAAGAATTTTATGTTCCTTTTCTTTCGCTACGTCTGCTATTAAAAAAGCCGGTTGTCTTCGATTTACTTTGTTTGTTAGTCAAGTCATATTGCTAAATTAGGTTAAGCAGCATTCAATTTTGTTCAATATTGAAATGGTTTTCTTTCTCTCTCTCTCTCTCTCTTAGTCACAGCGAGTCTATTGCTGACCATTATATTATGTTTCATATAATGTGGTTCTGTATAATAAATTAACAATAACAATTTAATCATTTATCGGGTCAGTTATCTTATAAATTGTCCCACCCTCCCCCAGTGAAAAGTTATAGCCGTCCAGTGACATAACTGTGACGTAACAGATTCGTTTTATTATCAGTGTTTATTGTATCGCGAGAGTTCCGCTTGTGAGATATCATTGCGGCGCGATGATGCAGAACCCTGCTAATTTGCATATAATAATAAATATAACCAACAATTGGGTAAAACAATCGTAATAAAATACGCGTCTTATGTCGTAAATTATTAGGGTTCGTTTTGGTCATGTCTACCAAAAATAAACATCTAAGTGTTGCAGGATGATTTGGTGTATATTTCTGAGGCTGGATACTTGCGTGCTAGGCTTTTTAAACTATTGCGCTGACCTAATGAGGTTGGCTGACATCATATTGTCCTTAACTTTTTTGGTGGAATTACTAGGCAGGTGTTATTTTTGTGAGAATACAATTTTTCCATGATCTCCCCCAAGCCTCTCCAATCTGAAATCCTTCCAACAATTTATACAAACTAAGATACTCGAAAAGGCTGAAATTAAAATATAAATAAATACCGCTGGGTTCCGTTAACTTTAGGGAGATAAATCTGCCAATAGGCCTGCTTAGCGTTGCCGTAATAGATGGCCCTACATGCGTTCATTTGGAGTTTTTATCTACCCGGGATTCGGGATTATCGAGGATTTTTCTCGTGAGTCATTGCTTTGGGTTAAATAAATAAGGATTTCTTATTGCGTGTTTTGGTTATAATGTACTGATAATGTTTATATAGGAGAAAATATTTTCTAAAAATTGGTATTAATAAGAAAGGTATACTGTAACAGGCGTATTCGGACGAAGGCGGGTCCTTCTTTAACCACATACAAAGAAGATTTTTTTAAGAAATATTCTTAAAGAAAAATTACCAGAGAACAAGCTCTTGATTTATATAAAGGAAAGCGGTATGACGACATAAAGTAATAGACCGACTTACAAGATTCTAGTTTTTCACGAATGTTTAGATTCACTAAATCGTACTCTTGATAGTAGAGGAGGCTCGTGCCCTGCAGTGGGACGTATATGGGCTGATACAATACAAAAATCATATTATTTTAATAATTTATGCATACTAATTACATCAAAATGTTTTCCGTCACCATTAACTCGTGTACCATAAACATTTTAAATAATAACCGTGAACTTCCGAACTTTATGGTATTATTCAAGTAATATTTAGATATAAATTTGAGCAATTCCATTCATAAACGGACCACGGTAGCGTCATGAATATGCGATGGCTATGTCAACGGCTTTAGCCTTAACAAACAGACCTCCTGAAAAGGTATTATAGGATATCAGCTGATGTTTACTTCTCAAATTATTATGTAAATAAATCTAGAGATTTACATATTAGCAATACAAAAATACACGCATCATTTATTTAATAATGGAGTTTTATAAAAGTTATTATATGAATGCCGACTGCCTCGGTGGCGTAGTTGTACTACGGTACGACTACAAAACTGAGATCTCGGGTTCGAATCACGGCTCGGGTAAAGTGATATTGGGTTTTTCTATTCATTATCAGCCCGAAGTCAGGATTTTGTGCCCGATATGGCGATAGGCTCGCCCCCTTTCACATCATGGGAGGGAACATCGATCGGTTTCTTTATTATATTCGTATGTGTAAACATATATTATTTACATCAATCAGTAGGTACCTGCATTTTTTAAATAAAAAGTATACAGTCAATGATGAAAATTTCAGAAGCAATTCTGAAGTTGTCAATTTCCTGGCAAATTGGTTCTTTTTGCCACACGTCGAAGTTTGTTGGACAGAAAATGTAACGCGCCCTAAGGATGTTTATGTACTGAAATATGCGAGTAATTATACTGTGCGTGCACGGTTGATTTAGCGTTTTTCTTTTGGGTTGTCACATATTATTTTTCGTCTGACTGCACATTATAAGAAGACGTTTCTCTCATTATTTTAGGGTTTCCTCTGCTAAATTGCTAGAATGTAATAGGGCAGAATACTACCGGAGGCCAGGGTAATATTAGAAAAAAACAATTTTCAGAGCTAGTTAAATATTGACACGGCAAAATGAACACGGAAACAAAAAAATGCACTTTTTTTTTAAATTGTTGCTATTTAATGAAGCCGCTTATAATCACGGACGTGTTCTACCATTCTAAGCCAATGTGATACAGCAGAAGTGTTAAATTTTATTTCATATAATACTGTCACGATCTCTAGCCATATTGATTCATCATTATCATTTTGAATCCACCAGTTTTATATCTCTATTGAGATCCCAAAGATACATTCTTCCGCCTATATAAGTCCCTCGTCGAATATACACTCAATAGGATTTATTACCCAGCGACGCCGTCGAAATCCAGAAAATCCTCCGTGTGTTTCCGTACTAATTCTGTGAGTGGCTAACGAGCTCGGAACTGAATTGTGATTAGCATCTAAACTTCACACTCCGGGGGCTTGTAACTCATTGTAATTTCAAATAAACATTGCAAAAACACCCACTCAGATTTATACACGAAACAAGATATTTTTTATTTTTGTGTAAACCTCTTGGTTGTAAGTTCATTCTTTCGTGCTCGATGTGCTTCATTAGTCCAGTTTTTATTTTATGTTTTGAGAACATTTTTAGATGCGATTTCGTTGGCAAGATTTTATTTCATTTTTTTCTTCTTAGATTTAAAAGAGATTCAACTATGTCATATGAAGGTAAAACTGAAACACTATATCATTCATATTAATGTAGTAACAATATCGTAATAGAATTGACGCTTTGGTGATCAATGTTGATCGATGACACGTTAGCTATAAAAATGCTTTTGTATAAAATACATATATTATTTCTCCATGTTTAGACTTAGTGTATGTGAAACATTAATTAATGAACGCCTCGGCATCATGCCGTTTTTTTAATGTTGCATTAAAAAAATATAAAAATAAATTATTAAAAATTCAGAAGACACAATCTAATTCCACTAGATGAATCTGGCCGAAGGTATTAAAATGATTTTAAATTAGATTAAAAGTGCAGGCCATCATTGTGATGGCTTCCCAGTCGGTTGTAATTGTATTCGCCAAGAAAAAGCACAAGACGTTCCCCATTCAGCGCTCTTTCTCGAAAGCCTTGGGTTTTAAAAACTCATTATAATAATAAACTAAGACCTAAGGTATTCTTACACGCTCCGCTTTCAGTTTTAATAATGCACATTTTATAATGAAGCCATATTTTGTACTGAACGTAAACGCTTTGCAACATGTAGACAACGGCGGTGTTATGAAAATATCGTCGTATTTTTTGCATAGACAAAGAGCCTTTAGAGAGGCTGTAGACAATGCGAGACTTTGTCTCATATGCTATTATGTGACGTCTATGTTACAGTTGGGATACACATCCTTACAGCTGACACAGTCTTGTAAATAAGAGACTGTGAAAGCAGTTAGATTAAAAAGTGTTTTTATTGCGTTGAATGGCGAGTCGAGCATGCCATTCGCCTGACGGTAAGCGACATGATCGCTCATGGACAGTAGCAAAACCAAACAACACCATAAATTACAAAGCAATGCTTAGCATTCCACTGCGCTCGCCATCCTGAGATATAAGATGTTTAGTCGCATTATGTCATTGCGGTGGTACCTACCCAGGCGGCCTCTCACATACTATGCGAGATACCAATACCAGAATACCAATTAAACAAAGATATTGTAAAACATAGATTTTTGGCCAGATTCCGACGATGTCAACGCTAACGTGTCTGTAGATGATTTTGACATTTTACTCAAAGGAAAAGAAAGGAACAACTCCCGGAAATTGATTTTCCACAATTATCTTAAAAGATCCAATAGGCAACAAAATAAATTATTTACTTAAAGCATCCTCGTTTTAAAAAAGTGTACTATGAAAGAAGTATTAAACCAATTACCAAAATAATGTATCAAAGGAAAATGTTCCTACCTACCCAGTATTTAAAACTTTTGCCGACATCGTTAAATATGAGGTACTGTCACATAAAAAATGTAAAACGTCCATAAAATTCTCCATCAAGTTTGGTAACGAATTCTAATTTTCTGCACGAATGGGCGCCGACGCAGCGAAGGAGCCGCAAACCAATCTTATCTGCCTGCAGAAACTTTGTCAAGTGGGTCACCGAAATGTTAATCGCTGCTGACCACGAGCATTTGCATTGACTTTCTATATCAGGCCACATACATGTACATCGTGGTAATATGACAGCCTCCGAGGCGCAGTTGGTTAGACGCCGACTGTGAGTCGTGAGGCTGCGAAGTCGATCCCCGCACGTAGACAAAAAATGGTGTGATCCACAGGTATTTGGTCTGGGCGTTTGTGTGACCGAAAAATTTCTCGCAGTTTCTGATACCCACGATACCAGACTCGATCTTAATGTGGAGTCAGGACTACATGACTGTTGGGTATATTTACATTTACAAAAACTGATTTTCCAATGAACACAGAAAAACCGTTGCTAATCACAGGTCATACGGAAATCCATGGTGGCGTGTTGGAAGCGGTCTGCACGTAGCGTCTTAATCCAACCTTTATTGCGTCTTCGGTCTACTTTACTTTATTGTACACAATTTTCACAGAGATTGCAAATCTGTCATAGTCAGCCACGTAAATGGTTCGTGGTTAGCCTGTCTGTTTCAATAACGAGAGGATGATTATATCGACCGACAAAACAATTATGGTCATCTTCACCCACCTTTGAAATTATTTCGGAGATTACTAGGAGTGTGACTATCTCCACAATTATTTTATTTACTATTAAATCGAGTTACAAATAATAATAAAAATATTAAAATGAATACAAAAATAGTATTAATTTTGGTATTTATAGGTAATGAATTAATAATTTTGTCATTAAGAATATTCAACATCTATGAAGACAGAATTGAATGATAATGTTCAAGTTTTTAGAACAGCTGTATAAAGGTAAGGACAGGTTACAGTGCGATAGCGGAATCAATATTGTTGAAAATAAACCCCGTAAATATTGTTTCACTATTAATTAGACCGAAAAGTCTCTCGTAGTTCTGATACCCACGACACAAGGCTTAATTGATCTTAATGTGGAGTCAGGACTATGTATGTGACTGTTGGGTGTATTTATTTAATTAAATATAATGACAGGTTTATAGTGTTTTGTCTACTTAAGTAATTCTGGATTTTGTTAATTCAATTCTTGTGAGCGAACATCGTTTAATGCACTTACTGAGATAGTATCAAATAATAAGCTTGTCGAACATTTCTCCTGTTGTTTAAAAAATCGAATGAAACGAAAGAGAAAAAATGAAATAGAACGTAAAATTATAATTTTATACTAAGCTCAAATAATATTAAAACCATGCAAATATGTTACCTTTAAAAAAATCTCTATCCTAACTCCAGTTACAATAAAGGAGCTCCCTTACATCAAATATTCATCGCAAATAATGAAAAGTGGCGAGCATCTTAACCATTAAGGAGTGCTTAAATTTTAAGTGCTCAAGTACTAAGTTTGGTTATCTTTGGACGCAACACAGCGGGGACAACTTTTAAAGGAGTTAACTTATCTGCATAACGTACTTTAGATATGAATAGTAGTTTATGAAAGAGTTCCTCTTACTTTTAGGATACTTTTCTTTTTGAAAGCTTTTCTTTTATAGCTTAAGGAAAAAAACGGGATGCATATTTATATTATATAATTAATATTTTCTTTTTTTCAAGTCGTATAAATCCAGAAATATCAGACATGCTAGAAGCGTTTATGAACACCGAATAAATACTTGTTGGATTAACCAATATTATGTTACATCTGAAAGCCTCCGTGGCGTAGTTGGTTGGAAACCGGTTGCGAAACGTGAGGCTGCGGGTTCGGTCCCCACACCGAGTTAAATATATGTGGGTTCCACAGGTATTTGTTTCGGGTCTGGGTGTTTGTGAGAGCGAAAAGTCTCTGAAAAACTGCTGATACCCTCGACACAAAACTCGATCTTAGTGTAGGATCAGGACTATGTAAGTGACTGTTTGGTTTCTTTATTTTTGGCGTTACGATTTACAAAGGCCCTCGTAGATTCTAATGTTCATTAAAAGCGTACTAAGTTTCGCATAACTTTGTTTCTTTTTTTTTGTTTAAGCTCTGAAAATTCCCTAACGCCTCACCTGAGGGGAAGTGATTGTGCTCGCCCATGAACATTCACTATACTTGAATCATAGGTCCCGACGGTCAAGTATACATAATTAGTCTCTCAAAATAAGTAGACAATAGAAAGGAAAAAGAAAGGGACAAGAAGAGGGATATTAGACCATTCAGGTTTGATTAGTTTGGTATTTTTAAATCTGTTTAACGACAGAGCAGCTAATAATATATTTTACAAAAGTTATATTTATATTATTGTATATTTCAGTTTTCTGGTTGTAATTAAGTAATACAACTTTAATAATAAGCAAGACTTTTATTATCAGATAAATAATTATGATACAGCTAATGACAGGACAGAGAAGTGTTGCTCCTCTTTAATTGTAGCCATAGGTATTAAAAAAATATTTTACAATTATATAACACTCTCCCATATTCAACGACCTTTCCAATATCTATAACATGCATAGGATATTATAAGCCTTTTAATGTTGCCTATTGACTTTTAATGGCTATTACAATATAGCAATTCATAAATATCTGTTAAACTTATAACAATGAACAATGTAAATTAGTTTAGTTTTAATTAAATTCAGCGCGGTAAATTATGTTCTGTCCGTACGTAATTACTGTTTAACGTGGACGCATTGTTACAGCGCCGGCCTACCAAAAATTGCTCAATTGCTTTTTAAACTTACTACGTTTAGATGAGATAAATTTGTAATTTAAACAGAATTTAGTATGTTAGAATATGTGGTGGAGTTTTTTCTTATTTCGATGAAGTGCGAGACGAGCATACCATTTGCCTGATGGTAAGCGATATAACCGCTTATGAACAGTAGCAAAACCAAAGAACACCGTGAATTTCAAAGCAATGCTTGGTATTCCATTGCGCTCGCCATCCTAAGACATAAGATGTTAAGTCTCATTTTGTCCAGTAGTTACTCTAGCTACAATGTCCTTAAAACCGGAACACAACAGTGCATTTACACTGCTGTTCTGTTCACCCAGACGGCGTCTGACAGATGAGCGCCCAACCACCAGTAGTACCGGACCGGAGTTGTATTTTGGACTATTGTAGTAATGGGTTAGGTTGACCGGGGTAGCTGTGTCCTACAAATAACCAATGTGAAACAACGATTTTACTACTTCCATACATATCCTGAATTAAAAAACCAATATCAATACATTTTTGCGAATCTCGAAAGGCACTCAATCGCTAAACCTCGAACAAGCATACGTACTTTAGAAACACACTGCTTTCACAGCCGTTTCAGGAATGTCGAGTGTTCGGGCAGGCCGGGCTGAAATTTCAGACGCGCCGGGTGATTGCAATATGCGAAGCGTGGCTATCTCAGTTCTGTACGGAGATTATCTGTGTTTGCAATGGTCGATTTTGATTGGGGTCCATATAATATAATTCAAAAAGTTCAAAATGGCAGCTACGATTTTTATGTTTTTTCATTAATAACGCTAAATCTCATGAAGTTTTGGATTTCCTTGAACCGGTGATAACACAATCATTTTATTTTGTTACAGACTCGAGTCAAATCGCGCTTCTCTACCACTGCGCAATATTTGTAAGTACTCTTGCACTAAATTCTATTTATATCTTTAATGTTAAACACGTATTTCCAACATAAAAATATAGCTCTCTTCTGTGACTATTCGTTTTAAATTTGCGTTATATGTTGTAATACACGAATTCAATGGAACTGTGAAACATAGATTAAAAGCATTAATTATAATTCTAAGTATATGCGGATAATTATTTCGATTGCTCATTAGTGCGTAAAAACGATAATCGATCGAATGAACGTGAAAGTGTTTATGTTATTTCTATATTTGAATGTTAAACTACTAGTAATTCGTATATATGTATGTTGTTTATGAATTAAATTTGAAATACATCCAACAGTCACGCATATAATCCTGACCCTACACAAAGACACAAGTTTTGTGTGGGGATCAGAAGCTAAGAGAGGCGTATCGGTCTCACAAACACCCAGACTCAAAATAAAGACTTGTGGATCTCACAAAAGTTTATCTCGGTGCGCGAAACGAACATGCGGTTTCTGGTTTCATAGCCGGCGTCTAACAAACTGCGCCACGGAATCTGCTCATGTATCTTTTAATGTCATAACGAAAAAAAATAGTCGGTTTCATTTGGATTTATATTTTGTCTACATTTTAATGAGATTTTCAGAACGTTTTTTCCCCGTTTTTTGTATACCATAATACTTACCTTAGCTTTAATAGCAGACCCTTATTAAGTTAATTAGATAAGTTGTAATTGCATAACCGACCTTATTTTTTGTGTTTTGTGCCGTCGAATAGCCGGATAATAACAGTTTTAGTGTGAAATAGGCACATAAAATATTTAAATTGTAGAAAAAGTAGTAAACATTAACTAAGGCATAAATGACCTGAATTTATTGGCTAAACAATAACTGGGTCAGAAAATTCGCCTGAATTCATAGCTTTGCCCTTATTTTGGATTGGTTAGTATATTTTGTCGAGTGTTAAATTGATGCAGGTAACATATTAATTTTTTTGTACTGTTATTATTATCATTATTTATTATTTTCATCCGTTAGTATCCCACTGCTTGGTAAAGGTGCCCTCCATTGAAAATTATAGTATAGGCATGAAAACAATTTTACAATGCCCGGAGCATTATGTTTGATACCCCATACTGCTGGCAAATGAATGAAAGTTGAACCTGAAAAGCGACATTCCTTCCTGAATCATTGGAGATTTTTCACCGCTGCGTCTTGAAAGCAATCCAAAAGGCGCTATTCGGACTGATACGAAAATCCTACCACCAACTTTTGGGTCATCGGAAGTATTTATTACTAGATGCTATTAGATGATTCTTGTGCTTGTATTTTTGTTAGTATGTGTAAGTTCTCGTACTTGTTGACAATACAACTCTACATACCCTTTCACATAAACAGATAAACCAAATTTCATGAAAATAAAAATTACATCTTTAACACATTACGCACATCCGCGGCAGCCTTGGTGTCTGCGATGTGGCAGATAAACTCCAAGAATGTCGCTTGAGATGGTATGGTCATGTCCTGAGAAAGCCGCAGGAGTACGTCGGCAATGTGTGCCTGAGCCTCAACATTTCAGGACCACGACCAAGGGGCAGACCGAAGAAGCGCTGGCTTGATGTCGTCAAGGAAGATATGAGAGTCAATGGCCTTACTATTGAGGATGCCGAAGACCGGGCGAAATGGAGGAGACTCAGCCGGAAGGCGGACCCTGGCACCGGCCGGGATAACGCCTAAGTAGAGGAAGAAGAAGAAAAAATACATCTTTAAATCACGAATTGTAACAGATTTAACGCGTATTGGAGATTCTGTCAAACCGTGATTCATCCAGTATGAACGAAGTAATACCCTTTAAATTATGTCGTATTATAGGAAAAACTTTATGTATTACAAAAGTTACATTTCTTATTGGTTTATGTGTTAACTCGCCGAGGGGGTCAACGGAAGGCCAAATAACACCGCCTTAAAGTTTGGTCACGTAGTAATATTATATCACTCAATTTCAGATTGCGTCGACCCAACCAAACTGTAGATGGGTTTTCGCTGGGTATTAAAAGTAACTTATTTTGCAGTATGGAGGGTTATTAGGTCTAATATAGCTATACTGTCTATAGCAAATTAAGGGTATGGTTTTTAATTGATTGGATAAATATCTTTCTTATATGAATAGTATTTTATTTATTTATATTCTTTATTGTACACAAAATGTAACAATAGGTATATATCTATCAGCCCATATACGTTCCGCTGCAGGGCACGGGCCTACTCTACAATTGAGAGAATCGATTGAGAATGGTTAGGCCATATAGTCCACCACGCTGGCCTAGTGCGGGTTGGCGGACTTACATACCGTAGAAATTCTTTTTAAAATCGCTACGGTATGCAGGTTTCCTCACGATGTTTTCCTTCACCGTAAAAGGTATATAGAGACAACAAAACAACACAGTACAAATGGAGGTCTTATCGCACTAAGGCAATCTCTACCAGACAACCATTGGATGGATTTATGAGAGGGAGAAAGAAAGGGCAGTGTATAATAAAGACAGTAAAAGCTCAAATAAATAATACTATTTATACATAGATACACAAAAACTACATAATTTATGTATATAAACATACTTATCACTTCAGGTGTCCAAGAGCTCATTTTGGGCCTCGCTGTCAAAAATTTGATGACGTTGCCCATTGTTTTCCAATTGTTCTCCACTGTCAAAAGTTACCTGGCAACACCGGGACACCTGAAAATACATTTATATGTAAACAAACATACATACACTACTCACAAAAATTAAAGGATATTTTTTTTGATTATTTTTTTTTGGTGTTTTTTGAGAGTCTGTATCTTGGAGAAAATTGATTGTTAAGAAATTCGGAAACTAAAACTTTGAAGCTTGAAATGTCTATTTTGCAGATCTGTGCTCTATTACTTGATTCCTTGCTAAGTTGATAAGCAATCGTAAGAAAACCAACGAGAAAAAAAAAAATCCAAATTTATTCTGGATTTCAAAACCGTGCATTTACATGGGTAGTATTTTTTTGGTGACATCATTATAAAATTCCTGTAGATAATTTAATTGCCTTTAATTTGATATACCAGAAACCTCCGTGACATGAGTTGGAGCTGACTTATGGTAAATCAAAGTAAAAATGGCCTATCACATTTTGACATTGGATTACTCCATGAATATCAATCATGGGGAAAACAAAATCAGAATTTTAGTAACTTCAAAACATGCTTTATAAGTTGGTATTAAAATCTTATGATAATAAATAGTATTTCTAAGTAAAATTGTTGACTGAAAAAAAGGTAAAAAAACGGTTATTTATGGATATTCGGAAAACACTGCATATCTTTGGATAAAAGAAACAAACCAAGGATATCGTCGGTAACTTTTCAACCTTAAAGTATTCTAAAGGCACTCTGAAAATTTCAAACTGCTCCGATTTGATTATCTTAGTGTTCAGAAGGTTTAAACTTACTGTATTCAGCAAAAATCGTCGTAATGAGCATTTTTCGCATTTGTAACTTGAGAATATTTTTTTTAGTGATTATCCATATTCTTTTCATCAAATCCTTTTTTCTAACGTTTTCACTATTCTCCGCAATTGTAAAAAAAAATACTGGCACTGTTTTACCGCCGGCATTAGCGTTACCCAAAGCGTACTACGGGGAGGTTGCGGGGTCGGATTTATAGTAAAACAGTGCCAGTATTTTTTTTACAATTGCGGAGAAAAACGTTAGAACGAAAAGAACGTTAGAAAAAATGATTTGCTTAAAAGAACATGGATAATCACCAAAAAAGTATTCTAAAGTGACAAAAATCGATCACATACGAAAAATGCTTATTACGACAATTTTGACGAATACAGTAAGTTCAAACCTTCCGAACACTAAGATAATCAAATCGGAGCAGTATGAAATTTTCAGAGTGTCTTTAGAATACTTTAAGGTTGAAAAGTTACCGACGATATCCTTGGTTTGTTTCTTTTATCCAAAGATATGCAGTGTTTTCCGAATATCCATAAAAAACCGTTTTTTTACCTTTTTTTCAGTCAACAATTTTACTTAGAAATACTATTTATTATCATAAGACTTTAATACCAACTTATAAAGCATGTTTTGAAGTTACTAAAATTCTGATATTGTTTTCCCCATGATTGATATTCATGGAGTAATCCAATGTCAAAATGTGATAAGCCATTTTTACTTTGATTTACCATAAGTCAGCTCCAAATCATGTCACGGAGGTTTCTGGTATATCAAATTAAAGGCAATTAAATTATCTACGGGAATTTTATAATGATGTTACCAAAAAAATACTACCCATGTAAATGCACGGTTTTGAAATCCAGAAAAATTCCGGATTTTTTTTTTCTCGTTGGTTTTCTTACGATTGCTTATCAACTTAGCGAGGAATCCAGTAATAGAGCACAGATCTGCAAAATAGACATTTCAAGCTTCCAAGTTTTAGTTTCCGAATTTCTTAACAATCAATTTTCTCCAAGATACAGACTCTCAAAAAACACCAAAAAAAATTGATCAAAAAAAATATCCTTTAATTTTTGTGCGTAGTATATATAAATATATTACCAATATATTTAAATAGAGGAAATAATATTAATCAGTAAATCTGTTGAAGAAGAAAGGTGGTGCTCCTTTACTAGCTTCTTAAAAGATGACAGAGTTTGAGCCTGCGTCAGCACAACGGGAAGTGCATACCACAAACGAACAGGTACGACACCGAAAGATTTGTCCATAAATGTTGGTGTGGGCGGGCAACTTTAAGTTCTCGGACGACCTCAAGGACCTCGTATGTGAGTCATGAAGAAAAACAAATAGTTTTTCAGATTTTTTCCGAAACAAAATTACTTCTCAAATATTCGACTTCGATCAAACCGCTGCACCGGTGTTTAAAACAGCTCTTAACACTTTTTTCTTATTTTTTCTCTTATGTATGCAGTATCAACGTTTTGCTAGAAAAATATATTAACATCACCTCAGCATCAGTCACAATATTTCATACTTAACAATACAGACGTCTCTTACAGATTTCTAAATTCCAATAAATATGAATATTTTGGGAAATATCCTACTCCAAATTTGTGTTCGGATAAGCTTGGTATATGAGTGTCAAGTTTATGAGCGTTATACAAGATTTCGTGCCGCGTTATTTATTTTTTTACACCGCTAGGGGACCACGTGCTGGTTATTGAAATGCGGTACAAGATATAGAAGAATAGCGATTACTCGTCTTGCTCCTAGCTGAAGTGCGTTAGAATAATAGAGGTGGAATTACGACTCTTACTCTTACATGAGGATGAATTATTATCATCATCATTATCTTTACGACTGGAGGTTCCCTGTAGATCATAGGACACTAACATGAATTTCTATAGCGGCATCCAGCGAATTGTATAAGTCAAAATATTTCTCTCAAATCTCTGAATCCCGTGTCTCGCACAACGGCAGCGTGAAAGTGTCCATAAAACACCGCGACCATTTAGGATTCCTTAGTGAACACGTGTGTTACACTTTGCGGGTTTGTTTCAAATCCCCGGAGTGGTGCGCGGAGCGAAAAGACATATAGATGATTTTGTTACTTTTTTTTCTATTTATTTATTTATTTACCAGTACACATTAACACAATTAAATAGGTATAGATGTATCAAAAACTAGGAAAAGTTTTAAGTTAAGTTTAAGTTTTAAGTTTTACGTTAAACTAGGATAAGTTTCTAGGATAAGTCTTACCACTTGAGATGATATTTTAACTGTTAGTTGTTTTAGTTTAGCTGGGAAAAGTGCTTATTTGTATTTTCATGCAAGATAAGAAGATTATGGCACTTTTTTTGGCATAAAAAAGGGATTGAAAGAAGCTTGATGTCTAATATGGCGAAGATCGAATCGAGTAACATAAGCTAGAGATAAAATTATTTCTTGTCGATGCTATGACACTGGCCAGCTCAAAAGTGAATATAATATACAGGTTAATCAAAGAAATTTAAAACAGGAACATGTAAAAATTAAATATGTTCATCGTGTTGTATGATGATCGCTACCAGGAGAACTATGTATACCCTGTTACTTCTCTTACTGTTCTTCAATCTACATAATTATCGTTTTTCATTAAATTGACAGTATCCCGACTCCACCAGCAACACACCCTTTATACACATACAGTACATTTCCATTCCATTTAAAAGGCAACCTCAACATTGAATTTTCTGGAATTTTCACTCCTCCCGTCCGTTCACTGAAATCCCGTTCAGTAAATCCGGCAGCGACAAAAGGATGGCCAAATCCGAACAGATGGCTGGCAACGTATGAAGGACCCAATCTTTCTGGCGGTACTTTTCGGAAAAGGTTTTTTCAGTAACGCACTCCTTTTGTGGGTATTAAAAATTGCTGATGTGGCCTGCCAGTTCTTGCCAAGGTGTTATGTAGCCTTTGATTATGCCAAACCATTTTGGGTCGGTTTTCACTTGGAAAATTGCAATTTATCCGGAATTTTATAGTTTTGAATCTTAAGGGGGTTTTGCTTATGTCATAAAAACACCATAGATCTAGAAAAATAAATACACCCATTAACCAATCTGTCCTGACCTCACAATAGAACGTCTTCGATTTCAAGAACTCTAAGGAAATTTGAAATGAAATAGGACAGGGTGAAATGGAGCAATTTGGAAGAAAAAAGGCTAAAAGGCTGATGATGACGATGAAGGAACTTTTTGATCTAACAATACCCGAAACAAATATTAGTAAACCACAAAAAAGTTTCGTTGCGGATATCAAATACGTGTCCACTTGTTTCAAAGCCAGCTTCCTACCAAATGCCCCTAAAGGATGTCAAGGGAACAAAATTGGATGAAAGAAGTTAATTGAACTGAAGTTCTTGATTTGCTTGACTTAACTTAATTTACTTTGAGTAATTTTTCGTTGCAAAAATATGATGTTTCCTTATTTCCCCAAAGGATTAATGTTAGGTAGGCAGATTTTCCTGACAACATTAATCAAAATAGTAATACGGAAGGAAATATAAACAACAAAATACCGAAAATCTGTTCAAAAGGCTTTAGTAATGCATAAATTTCATTGTCTAAATATTCTTAGGAAACAAACCCCAGTTGTTTTGTAAAAAAATAAAATCTGACCGTTTGTAGATGGTGAGTCGTATTTTTTCATGCGCAACGCAGTGAAGTGACTGCACTACTGCACTTAATGAAAAGTGCAGATCTCACGTTGTGAAGGAAGAGACAAAAAACTCTTTATTTATATTCGGTGTTACTGTGACAGGTCGCTTCCGAAGTGAATTTACACAACTGCGGCTTGTACTCGTATCTTGTATCCGCCAACTAAAATAGCGATGGGTGGGTAATACAATTCTCAGAAAGTCTGATTAACTCCGCTCGTTAAGGAAACAGAATTGTCGGCGATAAATTCTGCACTTCTAAGTATATTACTCCAAAAGTGGTAAAACTATAGTACTGTATAGACCAGTTCCCGGGCTTCTGTCGAAAGTTCTATATATACATATATGTATACCACTGTGTAGTGACAGTTTTGATTGGCAAAAAAACTTTTTACTACTCCTGCCCTTTTCCCTTCTTTTCCTTATCTTATTTTGAAAAGTCGGTAAAGTATCTAAGAACTAAATCTTATAGATATTAATGTACGGTCGGGGCATCATAAAATCAAGGGAGCCGTTTGCTCGTTTGCTGGATTCATTCAGTGGGTCACTGTTCGAATTTATAGGAATAAATTTCTACCACCAATACCCATATGTACCTTACACACATGTAAAATATAAACATAAATACATTATAATTTATTAATAACCCCGAAATATAGAGACGTAAACTCCCCGTCATAAGACGATGAATCAAACACGACACAAGGTAGAGCAAACAAACTAATCGGGCGAAATTTCCGCCCTGGATAATCGGCGTTGTGAGCCGATATGTCTCTATTATGTGTGCCAATGTTCGTAATTGATTGATATAATTCCTTCCTGCTACGTGGCGGAGATACTCGAGAGAGCGCAGACGTAGAGACGTCTCTACGTATTTTGGTAGAGTATAGGTATTTAGATGTAATTTAGGGTTATGATTGATGTGTGAGTATCTTCATATATTCTGTGTTAAAAATAAATTGTATTTTGTGAATATTAATCATTATAATAAACAATTTGAACTGATGTACAAAATAATGTTTATATGCAAAATCAAAGATTTTATACAAGATACTCGAAAGCTACAAAGTAACTGTTTCAACTAGTATAAGATAACAATATAATGTGAGTCACCCCAGATCAGAAACAGAAATTTATTTATCACTTAAGCATTAATTGTCGCTGTATAAGTTCAATTTCACTACTTCTCATTTCTCAGTCGGTTATCTTTGCTCCCCTATGCAATCAAACAACCTGATAAAATATTACATCCAAAAGGTAGTAACTAACAAAACTTTACACAAATAGTCCCATAAACTATTTAAAATAGCCACTACGAATGTGAAAACAACACTATGTTCTAATTATCTACTTGATTAAATTAACAGTTCACAAAGTTTATAAGTTTGTTTACCCCCGCACTGGATTAGCGTGAGCGCGTACGAAAATTGCCGTGTTGAAATGTGTTTCGCCTTCACTTGCTAATCTAGGCGGGGACATACGGGGCTCGATATTGTCGTACTTAGTTTGAAACCAAAGGAAACTGGTGTCATATCGTTTTTTTTTCTAATTTATGTTATACCATGATTATACATACATTTCTTTACCAAAATTTATTTATTTATTTATTTATTATTTATTTAATACTTTTTTGCACTACATAGAGATATACAAATAATAGTACAAGTGGCGGCCTTATCACACTAGGTAATTTCTTACAGGCAACCATGGGATGGATATATAAATAGGAGAAAGAAAGGGCAGTCTAAAGCGTAAAATAAATAATTTAATCATCAACAATGTATTAATACTCTAAATATATAAATATAAACATAAACACATGTATAAATATATGAATATACACATACTTAAAAAAATACATACATACATACATACAAACATACAATACATATACGTAAACATATTAAATACTTATCCTAACATTCATCAAAGGATTTGAAGGACGAAAATAGTACTCAGCGACAATCTTGTTGAGAGAGGAAATAGATTTTGATAAATTTTTTTAATGAAAATTTATATACATTTTTGAATGAATTTCTTTCGTACATAAATTAAACCCACGCCTTTTTTCAGAAGAAGTAAGCAGAGATGCTACCAGGACACCCACGTTTCACTTATACTCTATATAAACTTTTACGATTTAAATACCTGACATCAACATTTTCGGAAACACAAAACAATCTTTATTTTGTTCGATCACCTCCCTTTATTCAATGTAGCAGTAACGTACATAATTTATTCCACTGTTTCAAATATATTTAGGCATTAATAACCCTTTTTTATGTGATCCACGTATCCGTCATCGTCCACTGAAAAAAGAAAATTTAAAAATGTTAAGTAAGGCTCTCCCTCCCACATCCCTGTATGTTTCCACGTAATCCAGATTCACTGCGACCCGTCTCTGCGCGTCATTTTTTACATCTTAATCTGGCGTTGTTATTTCTCTTAGTTTGTATTTATCTAGACATTTATATGGGGATGAAGCTCGGGTTACTTTGCAACGTAATATTATCTCGTTTAAAATATATTGCTTCGTGTATTTCTTTAGTAAGACAGTATAGGCTTTGTTATCGATTAATGTATGTAGTAGCATTATTAACTTTAGACGATTTACGCACATTCATAAACTTCTCCGAAAAAATCAAAGTGCAACAATTTTTAAATGCTTTTATCCTTTATAAATAAGAATAATGGGATAGAATATATAGGGGTAGGCGCGTGAAGGGTAGTGAAATTTGACTATCCGACAATCATACTGATCAAACCAAACGTGATAGCAGGGCTGTGACTTACATAATTTATAATACCACTGTCTCAATGAAGTAATAATACACTGTTTAGCCTACATCACTTACGAATATTTTTTTATGTCAGAGACTAGGTCTCCCTAAAATGAACGAAACACGCATATACATCTTTGTACCGGTAAATTCACATACTTATTCCAAGTTTTTGTTCAGAAAATAAATACATTTTTCTTCTGTTATTTTCTTCCCATTCTCCCGAAACATTCGTATTTCGTAAACGTTTACACACCATAAAAGCGGAGTCAACAATATTCCCATCGTGGTAAAGCGCTCCCATATATACTGAGCGCGCAGGGCACTAAAGCGTGCCTCCATCGCTTTCGAGTACATAACCGCGAGAATATTTTTGATGGATGTATTTTTACAAGAATTTTTTACTTCTACCTTTTTTTTGTTGTGTTGTGGTTAGTGCTCTGTATGATGAGTCCTGTTTTTGACTATACAATATGTAGAATCCGGCCTCTTTTTTTATTGAAGACTATTATTGTTACTATTTTACAACTGGACTCATCGGGGTCATACTAGCGCAATAGACTTAATCCGGTGTAATAGACTTTACGAATTCTTAAATTTCTTTTGGAGAATTTCCAAGTATCTCTAAACGGTAATCCATAATTTAAACCAAAAGTAATAACTAAACAGGAATAGTGGACACACAAAAATCTTGAAAAAGTAAGAGGTATGTTAATTAGTAGACTTCCTGTGGCTGAAGAGAGAGAGATGTCAATTAAAACCTACATAACTCGAAAGCCACAAAATTACGCATCAGAAATTTCATTTAAAATTATGCTGTCGAAATTAAAATAATATTGTACGTCAGTGGCGAAGGGTGACATTTTTTAAAAGGGAAGCCGAAGCTCAAATCACAAAATATGTTTATTTTCTTTATCCTGTTACTAGCTTCTGCCAGCAAACTTCGTCTGCGTGGTTAATTTTATTTGAAATATACCATCCCGTCCCGTCCCATCCCGTTATATCCCACCCGCCCCGTCTCATTCTCACTAATGGAATGTAATCCAGTCCCATCCCATCTTTTTGAGTATGAAAAAGTAGCAAATATATCGGAATTCCTTCTTCATCCCACGGGAACACTAAACTTTTCAGGATAAAAAGTAGCCTATGTTACTTCTTATACTTCCAAAAATATGTCTACAAAGTTTTATGATGATCGGTTGAGTAGTTTTTGCGTGAAAGCGTAACAAACAAACTTACATTCACATTTATAATATTAGTAGGGTTAAGGGATTACGAAATGACTACAATGCGACTTATAGTAAGCGTAGTGCAGTCCGAATAAAGATCAAATTTACTGTGTGATGTTTCACAGAATGAACGCAAAACGCGACACATTTATGCACGTGTGTCCTTATATTCGGACCTTTGCGAATATTCTCCCACCAGCAAATTATTGCTCCGAGAATCTTACTCACCAAACCAAATTATTGGGTTTCATTTGGTAAGTGATATTGTGGCATCTGTCTATTGCGACAGTCAATTAAATTTTAATATTTTCGTTACCTATGTAGGTACTTATACAATATTTACAATGACCATGAAATAAAAACTAAACCATGCTTACATAATGAGAAAAATAAAAAAGTATATTTCTAAACCGCACGTGAATATAAGATTAATATTAAAGAAATAAAAACCTAGACTCAATGTTAACAAGTACGATAGCCCCGCATTTATCAGTTGTAACATTAGTAAGACAATGTATTCCACAGGCGAGGGTCGAGCACGTCCTAAAATCTAAACACTAATTTTATTTGTAAAATCGACAATCTAAACATATTATTAGTACGCTCCTAACGATTAGTAATTTCCATTAAAACCATATTATTAAAATTACACATTTTGTAATTAAAAACATTTAAAACTAATTGCATGAATCATGAATATATTGTAAAAATGTAAATACAACACTTATAAATACATTAGACTCCGCATTTCGCTATTGTAATAAGTATTATCTATACCTAAACACACGAAATGCCGGAGAAGCTCCGGCATGCCTCTTGCTTTTTTAACGTAATTTGAACCCTAAATCATTATCAATTTATGGTACAATTTTGCATGGTTTGTTGCATACTATACAATGCGTAACGGGCGGCGCGGCGGCTGCGCGGTGGCGGCGGGGCGGCGGCGGGCGGCGGCGCACGGGCCGCGCTAGTGTTATTGAATAAGCCGATCAATTTTACAGGAATCCGCCAGAGGTCGCAGGGCGTCGCAATGTAAAAAGGGCTTACTGTGCCGCTTCCTAGTAATATTTACGTATCTGGCCGACAGATGTCGTTGAATGTAAAAAATAATAATTGAGTTTGATATTAAATACATAAGTTTGAATAATTTGCTTGTTTATAGTGTAATGATAAATTACAAAAGGGAAGCCGGCGGGAATTGGCTTCCATGGAGCCTTCGCCACTATTGTACGTAATTACGTATTCAACATGATGTAACAATACTTGATCCCTAACAAAGCTAATCCCACTATCCGACTAGCGCATTAGCTACAAAATTGTCACGCTTGATAATGTGCTACGTGCTACGTGCTACGATCGTAGCGTTTGTGAAACGCTGCATAAAATGTATTATGAGCTACGTGATCGCTGATATTAAATGCTACGTGAGATTATACGCCGCGTTGTCAGATTAGTTGGAAAAATATTTGTTTATTATTTATTGCTTGCTTATCGAACGTGAGCAATAAATATTTACAAAACTATGTTTGTGCGAATATGTAGTTTTTGTTTCATATATTTATATGTTTTTGGGCATAGAAACACTGCATAACTGGCTTTAATGGTAAAATATTCGATGAACAGTCTAAAATGTGTAAAAACGGAAATGAAATTAGATTTTTTAGTATTATTGGACATTTCACTTGCTCATGTACCGGTCTTTTTACTGCTATACTTTTAAATGTCTGCCCGATATATTATATTTTTTTACATCACTTATGTTTTTTTTTTAAGAAAATACATTAAAATATCATCCTCCTCAATTATATCCTGTCCACTCCTAAGGATCCTCTCTCAAAGAAGTGCCACAAACAACAGATTTTTCGACTATTCTCAAAATACAACACAATATTATGTGCTATGGTAACAATTGCACGACATTGAAACGCGACAAAAAGCAGTCAACTGGGAAACAAGCGTTCTTTTTTGTTCTGAATAAAATGTAGGTTACAATAACACCGATCTGTGAAACAAGATTACACCAGCCTCATACAATACGAATATCATATTACTATTCATATTTTTACATCTTCTCACATATTTGCCATTCAACACTTAATATTTCCGTATTCAATTTTGTGCACTTTGCGCAGCAGCACGTGCTACAAATATTCTTCGTCCGGTTATTGTTTTGGCAAGAACACAGGCCTGTTCAGTTTTACATTAATATTTACATACATTCACGCCTATGTGCCATTGGGCTAGCCAGACGGTATATGGCACCAATTACTATGGTCCATATACAATGCATTAATATTTATCCAACGGTCTTTTCCTTCTATACTTTCCATTTACAAAAATCGACAATACACACAATATTTCAGCTTCCTCGGTATTGTAGACATCTATTATCCCTTGGTTCCGCTCCTGTAACATAAAACAGTTACAATTTATACTTTTAAAAACAATATTTTGGCGCCATCTATCGGAACCAGCGTGAATCACCTCAACATTTACGCATCGCCCCACCTAACTTCTCATTACGATCGAGATCTAATCAAGATTCCTTAACACGTCTCTTACACCTGAACAAATCACTTCCTTATGTTGCAGGAAATTTATTTCAGCAAGAGCTGGCAACTGTTCCGTTAAATCATTGTTAATAAACGAGATTAGGGGTGGAATTACTCACTTGTTAATTTGCTTTACACCCCTTGTAATTTCGTAAGATAATTGCAAGGGCTCATATTAAAGATACTCTATTTATTAGATTGTATTGTAGAGTTAATTTATTTTTAATTATGATTAGGAATTTGTTAATTTGTTGTAATTTTGATATAACCTGTATGTGAACATTTTTGGGAAGTCCTTTGGCGTAATGGTTTGTTAGATTTACGCGAATGTTACACATTGAAATAAAACAAAATTTTTAAGGATTTTATCGATCACGGAGTCACGTATTCCCTCCCGTGACCACGAAAGTTGGAAAGCAATCGAAACTTTGGGAAGTTAATTTTTTTTACATAAAATTAAACCAAGTCCGCGAATTCCTTTGGTAAATAGTGTAGTTAAGGAAAATTACCAATTATTTTCACCATTAAAAATTAATAAAGCATGCGAGAAGTCACAGATCCTTGCGGAAAATCTATAAATATTCAAGAATTTGATGAATATAAGGATCAACAAAACTTAAACACCAAAATATAACCTATTTAGCTTGAACACATAGTAGCTTCTGAACATCGAGTATATAATCAAAATCCTGCTTTTCTCCATACAACCTCCCACAATCATGCACTTAAAATACCGACGCAATCAAACGCACGAAAATAACAATAAATGCCATAAACATGGCTGTGCAGGTTAATAAACGTATCAGCAAGGCCGGTGGGGCAATAAACAGCCACGTTAACCATTTACGTGGCGTAATGCCTTCCGCCCCGCGTAAACTACGTTTGTGATGCGGACTGTAACGCGCCCGGAATGACATTAGACTTGACTTGTAAATGCGTTTGAGAAAGTGGTAAATATTTATCGTTTCGGTGCAGAGTTGGGTGGTTTTTCGCATTGGTTTCTTTAACATTTTAGAAGAAGAAGCAATATAATGTAGTTAGGAAGTGTTGGTAATATCGTTTCCGCACTAATGCTTAGAGACTAATGTAAAATATTAATTTCTTTTCCCATCCCGTTTTGAATAGCCTACAACGGACTTATGATCAGTGTTGTAGATCTTCATGGGCAGCGTTTTATCTTACCATCAGATGAGCTGTTTGATCTGTTGCCAGAACTATCTTATAAAAGAAACTGCAGTCGTTTTGAGTTTTAAGTCTCACAGAAAGTATACTAAAACTTATTTTGCATAGGTTAGTTCCCCAGTAAGTTATAACCAGAATAAGGAAAGTTAGACTACAACGCTAATATTACACAAATACACCAAACAATAAATAATTAATTCCAAACACAAGTCTAACGTATTTCGCCCCGTTCGCACGCGAACTTATCATTAGTTTTTATGCAGAAATGTAATGGATACACATTTTTTACGCTACATTATGACTGAAGTAACATTCTGCGGAATATCCACATAAAAGTGTTTTGTTCTGCTTAGTCATGTTGGATGTATGCGACGAATTTGTATTTGCCTACTAAAAATTATGTATCCGCATTTTACACGGTTGCGCTCTAGAAGTAACGCACGCTATAACGTAAATTCATGTGTCTATAGTTTCTGTGTCTATAGTTGTCTAAATTTTGGGTATTTTTAATTATTGTAAGTTTCGGGCTAGTGGATTCAAGGTGTTGTTGTCTAAATGCAGGCCACTTCCAGCACCATTCAGATCGAAGGATTTACAGGTAGAGAAAAACGTAAAATGTAGTAGAATTAAATAGTCGTTTATGTAATCTAATGAAAAGTCTTAGTGAGCTTGTATCGAAGATATTTCTGCTTGAATATCTTATAACCATTCTCCTCCAAATGTCTTTAATCTGCTCAATACTGATCAATTATTACTTCTCAGTATTTGAAATATTCAACGTGAATTAAACTCTATAAGCTGTCACGTAGTCAAACAGATCGACGTGAAATGAAAGGCTTCGGCGTGTTCAATATTAAACGAACTGTCACAAACCTACGTTGTATGAATATGCAACAAATAAACTGGCCGCAGAAAAACAAAAACGGAGTATAAATGAGAACAATTTCACGTTATGAGAAAAAAGTGATCCGGGGCCTTCGTCTGGGAGGTAACATTGGGTACATTTCTCAAACGCACCCCTCAGTACATCAGTTTGGGGTTTAGGGGTAAGTAAAAATGCGCCCTGTTGATTACAAATGGTTATGGTCTTGGGCTGTATATCTTTTTGAATAGAGTGAAGATGGACTCTTGTTCTTGTTTTTTGTTTTATCGTGTTTGGATTTTTCATAAAACAGGACGAGTAGGTGATTTATTACGACCGGAAATGTTTTGTATTTACTTAATTTTGAGTATAGCGCACAAGAGGGTCGGAAGATGAACAAGAAATAAAGATTATATTGGGCTTATGATGACGAAATGTTGCAATACTTGAGTTGTTTAATCATATTGTTGCTAAAGCTATCTTAATTATTTTAACACTGTTTTATATTTTGAAAAAAGCTTCTGTAGAGCAGTTAATTAATACACCGTTTTTATCTAAACGTTGTTCAGATCCGTTGAAATTATCTCAATATGGTCAACTTACCGTAAGGTCATTACTCTGTATACGAATGTTATGTATTTATCCATTATGTATGTTGATTATTTTAACGCTATTGTAACGAAATAAAATTATTGTGAAAACCATGCAAGTCATTGTTACGCCTAGCTAAGATAAGTACATATATTACGATATCCATAGAACAGTCCAATTTACGAACAATAATCCAAAGCCTCTCATAATGAGACGAGGCCTGAGTCCAGTTGCATTGATTGCAGTCAATGTGATCCGCCTCAAAGCAGAAAGAGATAAACGCATTGGATGGCAATCTGTCGTATATTGGTACTAGGGTTGTCACTTAATTACAAAATTAAAGACACAAATTAGGCAATTAACTGGCGTTATTATCGCCCACTGAGGTAGAATTATCTTTTAGCGGTCAGTCTGTAGGTTTATTTTCGCTGAAACCTACTGAAGTGATTATGATATCTTCGATTTACTTACTTGATGGACTTAAAAATTCTTTAAAAATCACTGTTTTCAGCGCATATTGATTTTTTTATATCTTATAATAATATGGTATCGTTTCAAAAAAATAGTTGATACCCCAAAACTATTAATCTCTATCCTTCACTTAGCAATGGAACTTCCACCCTCGTCTATTTGTAAATTACTTTCCATGATATGTTGTTATAAATACCAGTTAAAATTAAGTAATTTGTTTCAACATTCATCACCGTCATGATTAAAAAATCTTCATAATCCTCGAAAGTAAAGTTTGATAAAAACACATTATGTATGCATAATTCCACGATTGCCAACCCTAAACGCACGAAATGACCAAAACGCAGCACGTTAGGTATCGTCCTCTGTTTGAGCCATTACCGACGTACAAATCAGCCGTTTCAACCGCCGCAGCTGCAACTTCATTATGGCGCCATTATGTGCACGTAACCAGCCCGTTGGCAAAATTTGAACGAGCATTAGTATTGTCGCTTCATACTCATGTTTGAATTATATTAACAGTCGTGGCTGCTTGTTGTAAGTACTTCATGTTCATAATTATGGCTAAGGCATAAATCGGCTGTAGCCACTGCCGCAGCTGCAACTTCATTATGGCGCCATTATGTGCACGTAACCAGCCCGTTGGCAAAATTTGAACGAGCATTAGTATTGTCGCTTCATACTCATGTTTGAATTATATTAACAGTCGTGGCTGCTTGTTGTAAGTACATCATGGTCATAATTAGGGCTAATGTACAAATCAGACGTATCAGCCGCCGCAGCTGCAACTTCATTATGGCGCCATTATGTGCACGTAACCAAGCTGATTTTTTATCAACGTTTCATACTGATGTTTGATAAGTACTTGAATGTACTTATTATTAGCATTTTTCTCTAAAAAGACGATGGAATGGTTTTATTTTTCCTTGAAAACAACTAAACAATGACAAACAACGCCCATGCTTCTATAATAATTAATTATTAAACATCAAGAAGCGAACGCGGACTAAAAACAATTACACCGGCCACACTTACAGTTTTATTTAAATACCAAAAAACTGTTGCATTATCCGTTTATCTCATACATACATACATAAACTCACGCCTTTATCCCAAAAGGTGTAGGCAGAGGCGCCACCAGGACACCCACTTTTCGCCTTGTATGTTCCGTCCCACGATGTGATAAGGGGCACAAATTCCTGACTCCGGGCTGATAATGAATAGAAAAATCTAATATCACTTTGCTCGACCCGGGATTCGAACCCGAGCACTCAGCTTTGTAACCATACCGTAGTACAACTACGCCACCGAGGCAGTCGATAATCTCTGTGCCATTATATATTCTATTTACGGCTTACTCCACGAAATGGTAAATAATAAATTGCAAATTAATTTAGGTGATCAAGTTCACGTCTTTGAGGGTAACTGAGCGTAAAATACAATTTCGATAACGCAGTGTTATCGCGATCCGAGACTAATGTAACTTGATAATATTAGACTCAATTAACGACCTGTACTGTCAAGTACACAAGGCTTTACAATTTAATGAAGTAAAAATGATGCTCGATTTGTAGCTAACAACGATAAATGGTAGGAAATGTTATGAAATAAAAATCTTAATTTAGACACACCATTAAAGTTACCTGAATTATTATTTCGAGAAATATTGGCCTTCAATAATATTTCAATCAGCGCCAAATCTCTACATACTTATGTGATTCACTATGACACGTTTTTCACCTATGTGTACGCTAGGCTCTTTACGGTTCCACTATACTATGACTGTATCAATTGCCAATAACTATTACAGCACTCAGTACGATCTGAAGTTTCTAACATCCCTGTCTTGATACCTACAATTCACTCATCGAATGTATTATGTTACAAATTAATTTTCAAAAACACTTGCGTCATCGACTCTCCGTGTTTAATAGTAATTTGATTGATAGATAACTCGGAAGCCAGTGGAGCGAAAATCTTCTATATTGTCTACACAGGCTGCGTTGAGGCCAAATTAAACGAAACCGTCTCTCTGGATTACATAGAAACTCTATTACCAAATCTTGTTAGGGTAACACAAGAATTAAATTGAATTGAAATTGCATATACTTAGCGTGTACTATGGCAATGTTTAATTGATTTTTTACATCAATTCAGTTTATCAGTGGACATAAAATGTAAATACGAAGAGTTATTTGCCCTTACTTTATTACAGACCTGATTTTCTGGCTGAAAGGTACCGTGTGTCTTTTTGTGTATTTCTGATAATGTGTGTCCACAATTTTAAAATGATCATTTGAATAGATAACGCATAAAAGCGTAAAAAAAAAACAAAGTCATTTTTGGATTTATAATATTGTACTGCCTCGGTGGCGTAGTTGTATTACGGTACGACTACAAAGCTGAGGTCTCGGGTTCGAATCCCGGGTCGGGCAAAGTGGTATTGGGTTTTTCTATCCATTATCAGCCCGGAGTCAGGAATTTGTGCCCGATATGGCGATAGGCTCGCCCCCTATCACATCATGGGACGAAATATACAAGGTGAAATGTGGGTGTCCTAGTGGCGCCTCTGCCTACCCCTTCTGGGATAAAGGCGTGAGTTTATGTATGTATGTATGTAATATTACTCGAAACCGTCTGCTGTAGTACTACCACACCGAGTATACGTTAATGTGCCCTATCTACAGAAGGAATCAAGTTTTAACTACTCTTATCCAGTTTTCGAACACACCTCACTGGCTCGAACATTGTTCGGAATCGGTGCGTTTTAACAATTCAACGTATGGTTGTATTTAAACTTGAAAACTTCGTGTAATCGCTTACTTAGTCTACCATAACGGAGTAAATTAGCAATTTCAAACAGCTTAGCCTTTTACTGGTGGTAGATCTCTCATATGATACCTAGGAAGGTACCACCGCAATGTCTATTTCTCCCGTCAAACAGCGGTGTATGTGCATTGTTGTGTTCCGGTTTTAATGACATTGGAGCCACAGTAACTTTTGGACCTAATGAGATTTAACATCTTATGTCTCAGGGTGGCGAGCGCAGTGGAATGCCAAGCATAGCTTTGTAATTCATGGTGTTGTTTGGTTATGATACTGTCCATGAGCGGTCATATCGCTTACCATCAGGCTAATGGCATGCTCGTTCATCAATTTGCCATTCATAGAAATAAAAATAATAATAGTGTCAGCATAAGATTTCCGACTGCCTCGGTGGCGTAGTTGTACTTCGGTATGATTGCTAAGCTGAGGTCCCGAGTTCGAATCCCGGGTCGAGCAAAGTGATATTGGATTTTTCTATTCATTATCAGCCCGGAGTCAGGCATTTGTGCCCGATATGGCGATAAGCTCGCCCCCTATCCCATCATGGGACGGAACATACAAGGCGAAATGTGGTTATCCTGGTGGTGCCTCTGCCTACCCCTTCTGGAAAAAGGCGTGAATTTATGTATGTATGTGTGTAAAATATCCGACTACAAAAATATTTCATTTTTAATTCTTGTTTGACAGTTTGATAAATGATTGATCGGTTCGTCATTAGGTCATTAGGTGCTCGTTTGTTAAGCACAGATGTGGGTGACGTGATAGTGTTATATGATTCTAAAATCTAATGACAATTATACATAGTAGTAGTTCCCCTTGTTTCATTCCCTATCCTTATTATAATTGTCCACTAATATAGCCTACTATTTCAATCATAAAGAAACCAAACGCTCCTCAAAGGAACAAAAAATCACGATGTTCTATACAAAGTCACTAGAAACAGTTTTGATACAAAGCAATACTACATCCAATTTGCTGTAACCGTTTTATAATGGTCACCTCCGTTTCAAGGTAAGTCTTGCACTCACCACCACCATTAACCGGATTACAGAATTTACCCCTACTATTTGCGAGGCGAACAAAGATCTGGTATGTATTTCTTTTTCTTTTTATCTCCAATCGCGTAAGGTCTTGGCACATTTAATGAACGCTTTTCAAACGTATTGTTGGAGGTCTTTTATGTTCCGTTATTTTGACTAAATTGTATCGGAGTTACGTTTTATGTGTTTGTGGCTAGTTTTGTGTATTTAGAAAGGGATTGGTACAATTTTCAGTATAAGTTAATCTTTAGTAGTACAACGTTAAACAGAGATTTTAAAACTACGATCGGTACTTTACATACCTAAAAAGTCTCACACTTGTATCTCTTGGTCAAAAAGTTTACGATTGACACTTTACTCAATACTATTAAAACAGTTTCCTTTTATCAATATCCTTATAACTTTATTAATTATAAATGATGGGGTTACTTAAACTTTGGATTTATCTATGTGCATCATTAGTAATTAGAGGTGAAGTAACTAACGTTTGAACAAAAATTACAAGTGGATTGCAGCAAGACCTTATAAAATTGACTTTTAAAATATTACATACTTCACTAGGATTTTATACCAGTAAAACCATCGCAATCGTACATCTAATTAGAATAATTGTGTAAACACGTACAATAACAAAATAAACCGACATAATATTTGCTAAGGCGTACATAAAATGGCATATCCAAAAAATAAAAGCCATTTAAATAAATGATGAACTCAATCTGTCTGTTTTATTATTCTAGATGGCAAACACAATTTACATATTGAATATATTGTTTCCCAAAATTAAACAATACTCGTGGGCGGAATATATTTTTTTCTGCGTAGCGACGTATGTAAAGCTGTTTCGAGGTATACTTAGTAATATAGCAATTTTGTATAAGATTGAAGATTTTATTTTTATTAAACTGCTAGGTAGATATTTTTAGCAATGAAGAGAAATACACAATTTTTTGCTTAAAACTCTGTTTTTTCGAATTTATAGTTATGATTGGAGGAAATCTCTATATGCAGGCCGCTTCCCACAGATCGCCTTAGAAATGCTTGTAAAATGGAAAACCTCTGTTCAGCTATGCTTATTCTGTGACTGATTAGAGAGACAGGGAATCAGGGTAGTACAAAAAACAGTCCTTCAACGATTCCCTAAACAATAGCAACGAAACCAACACCCATAGTAGTGCCATAAATAACTGCATTAGAAGGTTTGCCTCGGCGGGACGAAGAGATTATCCCAGTTAATTTAATTATGGCGAGGTTAGATGATTCCTGAGTTCAGCGATGAGTGATTCCGTCGTGGACCCATCAACGTGTAATGGGCTGGCCTAGTAATCCACAATTTGCTGGTACTAGATAAATTTTTCTTTGACGAGTTCCTTTTGAAAGTATTTCTTTAACTATAAAAATTGTTAATTTGAACATTGTGATTGCAAAAATATATTT
Organism: Deilephila porcellus; assembly: GCA_905220455.2. Lineage (NCBI taxonomy): Eukaryota > Metazoa > Arthropoda > Insecta > Lepidoptera > Sphingidae > Deilephila > Deilephila porcellus. The sequence continues at coordinate 15,508,549 of LR999973.1, read as the reverse complement.
TCTGTAGAAAATTATGGATTTTATTTTAGCTCTTGATTTGATTCCTTCAACATTAAATAATTGTGGGTTTCGTGGCTTAGTTAACTAGGTTGTAGATCTCTTGTATGTGAGGGGAGATTCTATAAAATATTTGAAGTGCAGCTTGTAGATACTGAGTTTGAACCGTTGTAAAAGTACAACAGACCACTAAGTCACGTAGGGCCAATGGTGTATTCAAATTCCAGTCTTTCGTATTACCTCAATTGATCTCAGTGCTGCGTAGTGGGAAATTTTGTTTCTGAACCAATAAAACTTGATGTTCGATCCTCTTAAACAATTTCCCATTAATCCTTAATGAAAAAATAATGGATTAGCATGGCTAATAATGTATAATCATAATAGAGGGTCCGAGGAAATACATTTTAATAAAATCTTTCGAGACATGTGCATAATTAATGGTCCCCGTGATGACATTACAACAAAACGCGGCATGGGTTTGTGATCCACTTGCAGGATTTTTATAGCATTTATATGACCTAATAAATAATTTGACTATAATCATGTGGAGTTGTGATGCGATACATATTTAGCATCGTTTTGGAATTATGTCTCAGGAGTGCAGTGTAATGCCAAGCATTGCTTTATAATTCATGGTGTTGTTTGGTTTTGCTACTGTCCACGAGCAGTCATATCACTTACCATCAGGCGAATGGCATGCTCGTCTCGCCATTCATTGCAATATAAAAATAATATGACACGTTATTTTTTTACCAATTCAGTATCATCATAGATGAACGATTGTCACAGAAGTTATCTCGCTGAATTCACTCTACTTCGTATGGTGATAGGTGTCAATACGGAGACAAATCTCTCTCTCATGGCCCACAGGAAGTCCAATGCTGAATATAGTGATCCCTCAAGGATTTCCAAAACGACCTATTAGACGCGGTCTGCATAAAAATCCTACCACTACGTACTTGATTAACTGCCTTGGTGGCGTAGTTGTATTACGGTAGGGTTACAAAGCTGAGGTCCTGGGTTCGAATCTCGGGTCGGGGAAGGTGATATTAGTTTTTGGTATCCATTATCAGCCCGGAGTCAGGAATTTATGCCCAATATGGCGATAGACTCGCCCCCTACCACATCATGAGACGGAAAATGCAAGGCGAAATGTGGGTGTCCTAGTGGCGCCTCTGTCTACCCCTTCGGGGATAAAGGCTTGAGTTTATGTAGTATGTATATACTTGATTGTTTCCAAATAGTAATCTTTCTGAATTGCATTACATAAGGCGCAGTACAATCACTTTGTCAAACCAATGTTTTAAACAAAATAAGAATGTTTGATTTTAATGTGTAATATATAGCTTGAAATGGAACACTAGGCTGTACCGGTAGTAATTAGGCGGCACTCGGTGGGGAGAATTTTTAATGACTTAGGGGAAAATAAATGAAATAATTAATAATTGAAATAATTAATTAAGGAAAGATGACGACACGTCCGGATAAGGGTGCTCCAGTAATATCCTATATTTGAATTGTAAGTTATATTAAATAAATAATGTTTTTATTTTATATTCTGAAGCAAAGAAAATGCATGAAGAAGTTGTAGATAATAGGTAAATTGTGTGCCAGAATTGAAATGGGGGAAAAGTAAATAGATTGATGGAAAAGGAAATTGATAATATTTTCCTAGCTTTATGGGATAAAGGAGTTACATATTTTATACTCAGATATATTATGCGATACAGTAACCACTCCGGTATGGTAATGTGCTTTATATTACGGGGATTTCGTTTTTTTTATTGCATATGGCAAACGAGCAAACATGTCACTTAATGGTAAGTGCCGCCCAAGACCATCAACATTCCATCTTCAGGCTTCGGCATATAAATCACTTTAAATACTAAATCGAACCAGCGTCAATCTATTTACGAGTTTATGTAAACAATATCGATGTAACACAATAATTTTATATTTTATATAATAATTTCCTCAGTTAGTGCCCGTAGCTTTCTAGTTCTAACAATGTTTAGTCCACAAATATTTGGATTTGATTCAAACCTGCGTACTAATGCTAATGTGTGTTTGTATGAGCTAGTGAACACTGTTTGTCCACATGTATCGTACATATGTATGTGCGGGAGCGTTCGACAAAAATAAAACAATATTGTGTCTGCGAGTCAAAGGTAAACACGCAGAATAAACTGAACATTAAAAAGTGTAAAACTTTGTGTGTTTTATGGTGAATTTTATTTGTCAGGTTCGGATGTTTTAAAGATAAAGCTTTGTGATGTGTTCGCGAACTCAATATACGTTATTTATTGTAGTATGCTAGGAGCAATTTTAAGTCATGATGTGTGTTACGTTTGTTCTTTCTAAACGGATCGGATTGACAACAAAAAACTTTAAAATTATGATGATATAGTCTATTCCGTTACATAAGAAAGTCGGAAAATTCCGATAATCACTAAATTATTATCACTACTTCCTTTAAAATAATCTGAGTCAACCGAAGCGGGCAAGAGAATTGGAGTGGCGTTTAGAAGAATGTTGTTGGAGCAAAATATACTGACGTATTTACGAGAATTTATTGACTATCGGAATTTCCCGACATTCAAATGGACCATATTATTATATAAAATAAATAAATACACCTAACAGTCACATACGTCCTGACCCCACATTAAGATCAACTAAGTCTTGTGTCGTGGATATCAGAAACTACGAGAGACATTTCGGTCTCACCAACATCCAGACCGACATTTGTCCCGATGCGGGTATCAAACCCGAGACCTCTCTTTTCACGGCGCATTGACTATGTTAATTATAAAATAATTTGGCAGTGTTTGCTATTTCAATCCTTACAAATATTATCAATCCGAAAGTAGTGAAGTAGTTTATTTGGTTATTAAGCATGGCATATGACACGAGACTACCTTATGCCATTCAATGCTCTGTCTGGACGGCACTACGCTTAGAACAAAGTATAGTGCCAGTAACTTTTCCGCTTCCAATAAAATATAAATCTTTCTAAATTCCAGCACTTTGTACGACACAGCACGACGAACGAAAGCAAAAGCGCTGCGTGAAATGATATTACATATGTAAGGAAACGACGAATAACCATGAAATACGTAAGTGGAAGAGTGTAGGCGACTGAACCACTCCGGTCAACAATAAGGCGACGGCGCGACACGGACTGAATGTAATGGTCCGGTCGTGCAGAAACGATTTCGTGTTGAGATAGATTTTTACTGGAATTGACTGTTCGAAAAATGTTCTTTGAAATTGTAGGTTGATCGTTACGATTATTTTGTTTCGGCTATATTAACTTTTAGCATGATCATTATATTAGAGTGCCAAAGTTTTGCTGTACATAACCACTCAGAAATTTCGCCATTGCCAGAGCAAGCTATTGAATGTGGTCTGCATTATGCTACCTTGATTAAGTTATCATTTAGTATAACAACCAAAATATGAATGAAAAGGAAGAATTTGGACTACGTCTGACATCTATCCAACAGTCACTCTGGATAATTCTATATCTAGAAAGAACTTCATAATCAGTAACGCTTTTGAAACTGCTTAGATGATCTAGTCACTACAAATTTTTATCAAGATGTAAGTTTCCACCTAGTAAGTTCTAAAACACATAAGACACCTTTACAAAAAAGGTACATAAAGACCGATAATGAAGAAAAAAATCCAGAGCCTAGTCTCGCCTTTAATGTTCAACTCGTCGTGAGCGCCGAGAGACTTTAATATGCCGATGCTGTGACATTCTTGACAGCGTTACATTTTAATTAGTACTTCTGAGGCTGTTATTTAGCACCATTTCTTTTTAGTTCTATCTTCGGATAATTTGGTAAGGAGATTTATTTCTTTGCATCCTGGAGATTTTGATAAATATTATTCAGGTGAACATATTTATTTTGGTTTGAATGTTCGCTTTAGGTAAAGCCTAGGTATAATAAAAAAAAAATCGAACCACAGTGGAAGCCAGATATTTTAATAAAAGAAGAGGTAATAAGTATGACAAAATTAATTATAATGTAGACTTTTACATACATTAAGTTGGTTTGTAATCCTCGTCTCAAACAAATATTTCTCTGCCAGTCTAATATCAATTCTTCATTAACATCGTGAAGCGTAAAAATTATTAACTTCACAAACCACTTAAAAACTCAAATCATAACACTCCATCAATAATTGGATCACCAATATTGGACTCAAAACTCCTACAAAACAAACTAATCACGCCGCCAATCATAACACCCTGAGTCTAATGAAGCCGTCACAATCTGAAGATGATTTTAATAAACATCAACATTTCATGGAACTGCCTTCCAATATCCAAGGCGTATGCAAATCAGATTTGGACCCATTTCAGCCGCTTCCAGCGTCCGATCGCTCCGTGACGGACGGACAGCTGCTACAATATATATGCTAATCGACCCTTCACGTATTGCTACCTACTGTAACGCGTATGTGTGATTTTCCGGACCTATTTTTACATTGGAGTTAAATGTACCGTAAAAGTGTTATAGATTTATACGTGTAGTTATTAACAATTGATTGGAAAGGCAAATCAGACTGAAAATAAAATGGACATTGTGACAGTTAAAAGGCATGTGTTAGGAAAATTTATGGCATTTTATTGTATCTGCTTACCCCGTTTGCCTTGGTGGCGTAGTTGTACTATGTTATGATTACAAAGCTGAGGCCTCGGATTCGAATCCCGGGTCGGGCAAAGAGATATTGATTGTTTCTATACATTATCAACTTGGAGTCAGGAATTAGTGCCCGATATGGCGACAGGCTCGCCCCCATCACATCGTGGGACGGAACAAACAAAGCGAAACGTGGGTGTCTGGTTGCACCTCTGCCTACCCCTTCTGGGAAAAAGGGTAAATTAAATATACGTAAAAGTGTTTTATACAATTAAACCTCGATGGTTTCGCGACTTTCCCACGCGTAAAAAGACTGTTAATATGACCATATAACCACCGAATGAATTTCGCTTGAGTTTATTATGAAGTCCCTTATTTAAATTACATTAAAAAGCAACCAAATTGAAATCACTCCACTCTCAATCGATTCCCGCGATTGTAATTTGTAGAGTAGGCCCGTGCCCTGCAGTGGGACGTATATGGGCTGATATAGATAGATAGATAGATAGATTGTATAATCCGCGGTGTTACATAACAGCGCGTAAGATTGAATAACATCGCTGTTTTGTAATGCGTCTTCCCAACATTCAGATGGATTGCAATCCGACTGAAATAAATTACGTCGTAATGTAAGAGCAAATCGCGTTCGTCCAAGCGCCTAACTAAGGTTACAACCACATACAAGTGGACGCTTCATCGTTCTGCCGCATTGCGAAGTAACAATCTTTAGGTTTGGTTAGGTTAGTTTATTTCCATATTTTAATAAACGTTTTAACTTATATTTTTAACTTTTATCCACTTTTGTATAATTTACCTCAATCCTAATCCAACCTAACTATCCGTCGTATATATCGTATATAACCCCGTATATATCGTCTAGACCTCAATATTAGTACATTGCTTCTGTTTTACAATTCTGCTAAACATGGAACGGCGCCTTGTAAAAAGTATCAAGAGTACAATCCACCTAAATGTTGGAAAGACGCATTACAAAACAGCGACGTTTTTCAAACGTTTTTTAACGTTTTATGTAATACAACGGATTATACAACGCACCTTCAAAATATACATAGGTCCTGTTTATGTCCAGACGCTTACCATCAGGCGAGCGACCTACTCATGTTGTAATTTTCACTTGCAAAAAGAAAATGCATTCTACAAGCTGAGAACTACTTATACTAAAACATATTTTAAAATACCTCTTGCTGCAAAACTCAAAAAAACTCAAAGAAACATAATTAATTCACATTACTTCAACATATTTCCAAGCAACGTGCAACAACAAAACGTTGGTTTTGAACTTGCAATGAACATTTGGAATTAACTTTGCATCGCAATCTAGCATAGTTGGTTAGAACAAAATGTTAATTTGCATTTGAGTATTTATGGCAGTTGAAGAGTGATTATTTTGCATACAAAAGAGTTAATAAATACATACATACATACATAAACTCACGCCTTTATCCCAGAAGGGGTAGGCAGAGGCGCCACCAAGACACCAACCTTTCGCCCTGTATGTTCCGTCCCATGATGTGATAGGGGGCGAGCCTATCGCCATATCGGGCACTAATTCCTGACTCCGGGATGATAATGAATAGAAAAACCCAATATCACTTTGCCCGACCCGGGATTCGAACCCGAGACCTCAGCTTTGTAGTCGTACCGTAGTACAACTACGCCACCGAGGCAGTCAAGTTAATAAATAGCTAATTAAAATTCAATTTGGACAAGCTTTGTTGTATTCTGTGTAAGCATGTTTTATTGCTGTATTTGATAGTTGTGTACTGACACGATGAGGCACAAGGAATTATGTTTTTATGCATGTGATACCCTAATCTCCGCATTGGAAAACATCTTTGTTCAAATTCTTGTCTTAGAAATAAAACGAAGAAACCATTATACTTAGGCAAGGACTTTGTGGGACTAAAAACTGTTTTTTGCGATACCAATTACAGAACACACCGAACGCCTTGGTTCTAAGCTATATCTGTATAGTTTTTGGCATTCGGGGATGCCACGGACTAAGCCAAATGGCGGAGATTGGGTAAAAAATCGCAACTATGGCCTATCTTAATGCAAGGCAGAAAATAAATTGATCGATGGCCTTTAACGTAAATAATGTATTTCCTAAGGAAATACCATAAAATACTAATAAATAATATAATACTTAATATAATAAAATTAATATAAATATTACAACGAATATCTTGTAAATAGAAAATAAGTACTATGTGTATTGACTTGTCGTAAGAGCTATTTAATTGCCTACGTGACCAATAAACGAATTTCATTTCATTTCATTTCATTTAAGGCATAAAGAACTAAAACTCATTATTATCTCAATGTATCTTACAAATATAATTTTCTACACCTTCTAAATCAGGGTATAAGGAAACGGTCTGCAGAACTGAATGTAATTAGAACAATTATTTCCGTTGTCGTTCGACACTGCACTAAGTTAGCTCGTCTATCATATTAATGACCTAAAGTGGGACTGGAACGGATAATTTCAATCGAAATCCCTCGGTCCAGCTCGGAGATAAAGCAGGTGAGAATGGCATAAGATTTAATCATTACCAAGTCTCTGCGGTATCTGCTTTACGCCACGTTTGGTCGGTAATGGCTGTATTTCAGTTTCTGTGTGGTTGAACTAAGTTTATTGTTAACTAGCTTCTGCCCGCAAACTTCGTCTGCGTGGTTAACTTTATTTGAAATCTCCCATCCCGTCCCGTCCTGTCCCGTTATATCCCGCCCGCCCCGTCTCATTCGCACTAATGGAATGTAATCCAGTCCCATCCCATCCTTTTGAGTATAAAAAGTAGCAAATATATCGGAATTCCTTCTTCATCCTACGGGAACACTACACTTTTCGGGATAAAAAGTAGCCTATGTTACTTCTAATACCTCCAAGAATATGTGTACAAAGTTTCATGATGATCGGTTGAGTAGTTTTCGCGTGAAAGCGTAACAAACAAACTTACATTCATATTTATAATATTAGTAGGGATTATGTGCCGATCTTATAGCTCCTACTTATAAACGTTTGGGCTGTTTGCAGTTTCGAATGTGATTTAATTTTATAAGATATATTAATTGTATTATTATTTTTAGAAAACTTGAATATTTACAATAATTGCTAAGCTATGCGTAGGCCAAATTTTTTTGTGTTAAATAAGCATTTCAATCGATAAATTATTTATTAAGAAATGCAATCTTTCAACAATATCTAAGCTAATTTACGGTATTTTATAGTATGGAAAAAACCCCTTTTGATACCAAAGTAAAAGTGAATCAGACGATAATACCCCATGGAAACTGGCCAGAACAGTCCAATTTGAACCCTGAATAAATTCGCAAGTATCGGCGGGAGATAAGGTATAATGCAAAAACTTTATGTCATTTTAAGCAGACATTGTTACCATAAAAGGACCCCCGTTATTATAAACTCTAAGCATTAGCGCAACTTTACTGTCCTCCGCAATTTGGGTAGGCATGGACGGAATTATTTTGTTCTTTGAGCTTCGTGTATTTAGTAGTGCTTGAATTTGTATGTTGTCTTTTTTCTACACTGTGGTTGGGGTTTGTGGAGTACTTTAATCTGATGCAACGTTTGACCCGGAATTTCTGTTGCAATGGTACTCTTAAGAAGATCACCGACGTTGCTTTGATACGTGCATATTTCGGAGATAATTTACAATTTTAGAATTATTATTTTTTTTGTAGATCGCGCCTAAAATCCTTTTAGAAAATGACTGTCACATAGCACATTTTTCACTGCTATTTGGTGGTACCTACCCAAGTGACCTCTCAAATATGAGAGACCTACCACAAGTAATTGAACAAATAATAAAATTATTTTATTTTCTAAGGAAAATCTCACTATTACACACTAACCATATCAATTACGCAACATGTCACATCACATGTTTGTCTATAAATACACACTTAAATATTATTTAGTAAATCAACACAATTGGAGATCTCTATTTTATGTTAAGCAAACACATGTTGTTTACGCTTATTATTCGGAGAAAACCAATATACTGTTAACTGTTGTTTTTTTTGGGTGATTTCCATCGTAGGCGTTACATTTCCTTTGTCTCGTCAAATTAGAAATTGTTCGTTGGTTTGCTATTTATAGGTTTTAGGTGGTAGCTAATTTTAGAATAAACTGTGAACGCATCATAATTTTATCCATTTTGTGAGTTTTGGTGGTAGATTATGTATGAGTTTAGAAAACTATACAGTATATGAAACGTCGTATTTTTGTCGAATGGGTATAGTGATTATAATAAAATAGGGTAAACAGGTAACTACTGCCTCGGTGGTAGTACTTCGGTACGATTACATAGCTGAGCGGGTTCAAATCCCAGAGCACACCTCTGACTTTTTGGAGTTATGTGTGTATTGGACTATTAATAATAGTCAATCACCACGCTCTATAACGGTAACGGAAAACATCGTGAGGAAACCTGCATACCGTAGTGATTTGAAAGAATTTCTACGATATGTAAAGTCCACCAACCCGCACTAGGCCAGCGGTGTGGCCTATATGGCCTTACCCTTCTCAATCGTACTCTCGATAGTGGAGAAAGCCCGTGCCGTGCAATGAGACGTTTATGGGCTGATACACTAAAATTTACGCCGTCAAAAACCGCGTAATTAACAAATAGTAAAACAATTTCCATCAAACTTTCCGCGTCCGTGTTGCAAAGTTATGACGCAATTTATATTCTCAGCCTGCGGCAACGCTTTCTTTTAGAACCAGAACACTGCGACATCTAACACTAAGTGTCCTGTCTAAGAACACGCAAAGTAATTAAGTTTATTCACCAGATTATGAACTTGAAGCGATAGTCTTGAGGACAGATTGTTGCGATTTTTTTATCGCAACTTTTTTTTTAAAATTAATGGTAAATGGAACACCAACAGTACAGAATGCATAATATTATTAATATAACAATTGTTCTTTACAAGTACACGTGCCAATAACAGGCAAACACAACATTTGTTATAACCTTTATACTCTACAAAAATAAATATTATTCTACAAAACAGGAAACATTATAGCAAAAGAGAGAATAAATAAAAAAATATAAACAATTAAATATAATATAACAAAATTTTAAGAAACAATATAACTTAAGGTATTTGTAAAAAAGTATGAGAATTAGTGAGATGTTTCAACACTTTATCCATGAACCGGCTAAAATGGTCATTGAATATGTCGATTTCAATGTTTTAAAAAATAAATTAAGTATGTACATTCATCGTGAATTATCGCTTGTTTTAAGAGTGAAAGAAAACATCCAGAGGAAACCTTCGTACCTAATATGTAATATTCTTTAAGAATTTAAAAAAGATTATATATTATCAATGTAATAAAAATGGAAACTAATTGAAGTTATCTTGGTCAAATGAGACTATAACCCTTCCTAAAAGACACGAGATTCTTGTCAAGCAGTGGTACAGTATAGTATGTGACAGAAGAAAATTATCTGCGACTTAATAAAAAAATAATGGTCCATCTAAACATTATAAAAACAACACCAATAAAGTCTTACTTTATCACATAGTACCAATCTATATCACACATGTCCCAAAAAACTAATTCCGCTGAATCAACAAACTCCTAAATAATAGAGCCAACAATATCATTAAATTAGGAAAGTTTTGCTCCACCATTACTGAGATAAAGTCGATGGTCCGCCTGAAAAAAGGTCCTGTTAAAAGCTTCTCGTCGATTTTCTGAATGACTACCCAGTTTCTTTTTAGGTATTGTTTTATTTTACTTCTACTGGCCCTTTGTGTCGAGTGGGGAGGCGTATCCGCTCTAATAGTAATAGAAGCCGTGTGTTTATTTCGCACTGGATTGTTTCATGAATTTGATTTTTTTTTGTACTGGCACGAAAATACCTAAAGAGATATTTTTTTATCGGAACGACGCGACGTGGTGACGAATAATTACCTGGCGGTAAATGCTGTGCAGTGAAAATAGAAGTGAAATTATCTCTCACCGGTTGGTATAATTTTGATTATTATTATTTCATTTACGTCTTAGCCTGCCCTTTCTTTTTTTTTTAATTCCATCCCATGGTTGCCTGTAAGAAATTACCTAGTGTGATAAGGCCACCACTTGTACTATTATTTTTTATGTGTAATTTCTAAATTATATAGTGAAAAAGGGATGAAATAAATAAATACATAAACATAATTATGCCGGTCTGATTGCATCTGTTTTTTTATGATAGGACAAACGAGCACACGGTTTACCTAAAGTTAAATGATCACCACCACTCATGAAATACACAGGATTAACCCGCAAAGCGATATTAACGCAGATCAATATGATGGTCATTATTTACGGTGGTCGCCAAACAGATGGACACTAATATTCTATCATATAACAAGATTATTAAGCAACCCTTTTTCTCATTAATTTATTTCGTGCTATTGTAAAGTATAAGTTTCTACCGCAGTAACCTCGTTGCGACGAAGAGGATATCCTGCTACAATAATAAATTGGAATTAATTGGTACACTGTTCCGTTCTAGTTAAACTCGAAGACTTTTATTTAAACAATAACGGTTAAAAGTACCGTCAATGAAGAGTCTCCAACTTGGGACGCAGTTTGTATTCAAAGGGTAACATTTTAGGTTTCATGCATATTTGCAACTTTTAATCGATGAACAGATATTTGACGTCTTATCATCCTGTTTATAACTAATTGGTTTAATTTTAAGTGTATAATATAATTATGTACTAATATAATCAGACTGGTGGTAGTTCTCTCATATGTGAGAGGCCGCCTGGGTAGGTACCAGCGCAATGTCTATTTCTCCCGCCAAACTGCAGTGTAAATGCACTGTTGTGTTCCGGTTTGAAGGATATTGTAGCCAGAGTAACTACTGGACATATCGAGACTTAACATCTTATGTCTCAGGATGGCGAGCACAGTGGAATGCCAAGCATTGCCTTGTAACTCATGGTGTTGTTTGGTTTTGCTACCGTCCATGAGCGGTCGTATCGCTTACCATCAGGCGAATGGCAGGCTCGTCTCGTCATTCATTGCAAAAAAAAAAAAAAAACTTTTAGACTTTTAGAGGCTCGGAAATTACATCAATTACGTATTTATTTTATTTATTTATTCAGTCTTTATTGTATACAAATTTATATATTCCAAAATAACAAAAAATAATAATAAGTGGTCTATAAAATTTAACCTTCTTGGGTAACTAGAAACTTATAATTTATTAAAACTATTGAATCTAGACGATTTTATTATTACAACTTATTAATTTTCTGAAGGATCCTAAATGGATAAATCTGATCAGAAATATTCATCAATATATTTTAAAGTCAGTGGCGTAGATTACAAAATAATTATTTAAAAGCAAACGGCAAGATGTCTCATATTTCATTTAGTAATAAAAATAATTGCAATTCGCTTTTTATTCGACAAATAGTCGGTTGAGTATCAGCTCCCTTATACTTCACACAAAACAGTTAGAAACGAAATTCGTTTTTGTCTCAAATTTCATTACGCTTACTAGAAAAACAATTCGAGAGAAATGAAATTCCCCATCTAATTCAATGAGCAAAGTTTGAAAATCTCGAGTGTTTTGCTTTAAACATAATAGAGGTGATATTGTGACAAAATTGTGGTTCTATGAATTTAATTTTATAATATTTGCAAACAGCAAGAATATAGAAACAAAAATATATTAAAATACATTAATATTATATTATTATAAACCTACTTATAAGTTCATACCATTTTGTATTGTCAAAATAATTTCTATTCGCCTATTTAACGTTAATTCTACCATGAATTCGACGCTGGATTCGAAGGCGCCCCGCACCTGTCTCGCTGCGATACCACAGCCCGCATTACCCATTGTTACCAGGCTTCATTCAAGCCATTGTAAGTGTAAGAGGCTTTCCTCGCAAGTTTCACTCGTCAACTTGAATATTAAGAATTTTTTATTAACTTTGTGTTGACTGTGGTTCGGTGAAGGAGTATTAGTGTTCTTGCCTGATTCTACTTTGAACATTACGTAGTCCAGTTATATAGAAAGTTACGTTAGTAATCGTGGCGAACTCAAACTGAATTAATACAAACTATGTTTTCATTACGTCGGGTTAGTGTAGGTTGATGGATCTCACTCATCAGTAAAGAGATTTTTATCGATATTTCTGACCTATACGGAATTCCTCGCGATAGTTATGTTTGAATCATTTGCTTCATAACAAGTTATTAATGAACTGCTCTGATTTAAACCAACTTGTAATTTTTGTTATAATCACTACACATTGTAAACTGGTTTTGAAAAGAGCAACACTAGTTTCTTGCCCGTTCTTCTCTAGTGAAAACCGCTTTCCGAACCAGGTGGTAGTTCAAAAAATGACTGAATCTAAACAATGTTGAACATTTTATGGATTCAATAAAATATTTTCATTTCATTTTAATTTGGCACCCTCAATTTCAAATACAAAAATAAAGAGATACGCTGTCGAAATAAAATTACCTGGAATTTTTATTATTCCGCCAACACAATAATATTCTTAAATCTAGCAGGTTAGTAAGTGTCTGTTATACATTGGCTGACCTTCTCACAGCAAAATTAAGTACACCTACATCCATAATCCAGAACTTTTTGGGACCACGTTCAATATACTTAACTCGTCCCGAACTAGCGGCTGTCAAATTTTCGATTGTAAACTTCAGCCGTGTTTCATAGCGCTGACGCGATGGCTACGCGCGCGTTTTATTAAAACGTGCCCTAGGTTTTAAGAGAGTTTTCCAATGAGAGAAAGAGTGTGTATTGGGTGCAATAATATTTGAGCAAAGGGTGAGGATTAACTGAGCGTGAACTATATCGGAAAACGGAGGAACTAATGGAATAAATTTAAAGAAATGTTTGTGTATACACGCGAATGTGTCTGCAATGCGACTGTGACTATATTCACTGCAATCCACTGGATGCAAAATAAATCACATTTAGTTGATTCAATAAGGTATTCCACTCTTTTTTGAAAAGTATCTTAAATTGTTTCTATGGTAAAAACAAACAAGTAAAAAAAATATTTTTATGCGATCGGCAAGTCTCATAAAAAATCATTTTAAATTACTATTTTAAACTTCCGCGCGTTAATGTCAAAAAAAGCTTGGAGCCGTGTTTCGAGTGATAATTTTTTGCTTAATCTCAGTCGTCGAATGAAACGCAACAGTAAAGCTGAGAGTAGTGCGACCAAGTCAAAGAAGAAGCTACTGAAAGCCTCTACCATATACAAAACTCGCAATTACTTAAAAATATAACCTTCATTTTATACCATACAGACATATATATCGTCTAAGTAAAACATGATTTACTAAAACTAAAATATAAACCCGCAAATAGCGCAAATGCCATAAAGTATTTACTCAAATATTTTCTACGGCGTGCTTAAAATGACAATTTTAAGAGCCTCTCGAGATGTCATAAGTGCTCGTGTACCGGAACCGAGGCGGGCGGGGAAGAGCGGCGCCGGTAACTGAACGTAAATCTTACACACAAACGGGACACAACACCTATTTATTTTGGGAGAAGATAAAATTGTTTTTGAAAAAAATACTTTAGAATTTTGGTAGTAAAATTTGAAATGTTGTAATGTTTAAATTAAAATTATCAACATCAATCTGGTTTTTATATCTATTAACACTCCGAGCAACAATTATATAAATGTTTATATGGTTTATTTTGTATTCAAATGTTGTAAATATTGTATGCCTGAGATATTTTTTTGTAAAGACAAAGCCGAAAACTTTTTTATTTTCATCCTAGATCCGTGATGACATGGGACTTGGGGAGTTAAGTGCAACTTAATATTTAAGTGGTGTTTGAGTATTCGGGCGTAACAGACGTATTGTTTCAAGTTCAGCCTGTGTATATTCGGTTTCCAACAATCCGGTATAACTATGTTGAATGGTAAGAAATATCCATATCTTGATCGGTATTTGAACTGAAGTGACCATCTAAAACAATTTTGTGAATGCCGTGCCAGTTTAAGAAATAAAACAGAATTAAATCGCTATAAATATTCCCAAACTACTTTTAGTGCCAACTGTTCACAAATACACAAACTGAAATTTATTTCTTCTATAAATAATTCAATTTTGAAATTCGCGTATTAACTCGTACATTTACGAAGTCGCCACTAAATCTGAGTTAATGCGGGCTCTTGTCACCTCCACCTCCCGTTTGTCTAGACGGCGAAAAATTTTCATATTTGCCACTCGAGACGGCATTTTTACTTTTTTGGGCCCCCGAAAAAACTAACTAGCGAGACGGAAATACCTAAATGAGATGACATGGAGGGCGTAAGAAAATGTGAAATTAAAAATGCTGGGTATTTTAAGCTGTTTTATTCGTTTGTGCATTTTGCCTTGCAACTTGAATTTGAATATTGTTGGTATTTTTGAAATAGCGAGGAAAAAGATAATGTAATAATATCGGTAGCATGTGTCGGTTGTGCACATTAAGGCGCTTGGTTCGATTTCCAGTCAGGCAATCCACCTTGTGTGACTTTTTCAATTTAGTAAAATATGTGTACATATACTTTACCCCTACATTTAATATCAAGTGTTTTGTAATCACCTTGGCGAGCCAGTATCTCTCTCTCTCTCTCTTTCTTTTCAGCCATAGAGATTTCTGTTGAACATAATCAACGAGTCAGTATATAAATATTAATATATCACGAAACTCTGCACACACTGATTCCAGGTTCCTAAATTTGAATAATGCTCAGTCACAAAAGTATCGCTGAAATTTTAATACCCAAAAAGTGGTATTTAACTATTCAATTACCTTTTACCGTAGAGGTCGAGAAATTGCTACGTTCCCTTTCTCGACGTGTCCGTTCGCACACGTATTCAGCTCGTTTCTACAGAAATGACCCGCGTAAATCGCGTA
The DNA here is from genome assembly GCA_905220455.2 of Deilephila porcellus. Lineage (NCBI taxonomy): Eukaryota > Metazoa > Arthropoda > Insecta > Lepidoptera > Sphingidae > Deilephila > Deilephila porcellus. The sequence continues at coordinate 15,492,948 of LR999973.1, read as the reverse complement.
ACAAATAAACATGAGCTTTAGAAATGCTTTAGTGAGTGTTTACTATTTTTTATTACAAATATAAATAAAATAATGAATAAATAAATACATCCAACAGTCGCATACATAGTGCTGACGTCACACTAAGATCAACGATATGGCTGATGTGGGTTCGGTGAGGTTGGTCTCTTACTACGCTTCCTTCCACAGTTGCCTTATTTTACTTTTCGTCATATATTATACAGGGTATCCCAGAACTTGACGATAAACCCGTAACCAGAGATAGACCAATGTATGACGGAACAGGAACAAAAAAAATATAGTCCTATCCCCGATAGTTCTCAAGATACAGCCTTTCTAGTAAAAATTCAACAATTTCTACCTTGAGTAACACTTTGTGACAAGTGGTTTGTATTATTTAGTATTTGGATTCACGTTTTGCAAATATCAATAGCTAAGCTTTAGAACTACATACCAAAATATACTAAAACAAGTCTACTTTTCAAGAAAAATGATCAAATTCTTCACGGAAGGAATTTTAAATTAATTATTGGTCAATTTTCACACCTCACACTTTAAAAAAGTACTATACCACCCGTGGCAACGTTTATCATGGCGCATTTTATCGAGATTATAAAATGCTACTGCAATGCGTAACGCCTGAAATTTCAACCAGACGTTTTAAAACCGCAAGCGAAGAGTAGATACTCTTGCTGTCCTCTAATAAGATTATTAGAGCACGGTCTAATAAGACATAATATCATCATAAAAAGAACAATTGAATCGTTCAATTATCTATAAAAAAAATACCCACGGCTTTGTGAAGAACCAATATTATGTCTGCAATTTTCCAAATTACGTAATATTGGCAAAATAATAGGTTTTCAGTCTTATTAGATCGAATGGGCTTATATGTTTGAAACGACGACTAGCCATTACAGTTTGTGAGATTTTATCTCGCTCTTTCTCTCCGAACGACGTTCATTACTAGTATTTATTAGGATCGTAGATTAGTTGTCGTAATCGCAGCATAAGTCTCAAGGACTTAAGTCTTACAACTATTGCGTCACGCGATACAAAACTATCTCATTATGAAACGAGAATCAAGGAGCTAATTGTTTTTTATGCATACATATATACATAAACTCACGCCTTTATCCCAGAAGGGGTAGGAAGAGGCGCCACCAAGACACCCACATTTCGGCTTGTATGTTCCGTCCCATGATGTGATAGGGGGCGAGCCTATCGCCATATCGGGCACAAATTCCTGACTCCGGGCTGATAATGATTAGAAAAACCAAATATCACCTTGCCCGACCCGCTATTCGAACCCGAGACCTCAGCTTTGTAGTCGTACCATGGTACAACTACGCCACCGAGGCAGTCGTTTGTCTTTTATGTGTTTAGATTTATTTACAAAACTCAGTGTTATATTATGTTATATGTTGTATAGTATGTTATGTTATGTTATGTTATATAGTATTATGTTTATACAGATTATTTTTGTCAGTGTCTCAATAATATGATCTTACCTTCTTTTGTTCATACACATGTTACTCCATTGTCTAATGACCGCCACACATGTAAAGCTGCGCAAGTCTGAGTTTGCACCAGTATACTAGAACGTGTGTGGTGAAATAACTGCGCAAGCTTCGTTGAAATTTTAGATTCGAGACTGGTGCAAACTAGCTTTTGTACAAACGCACTTGAACGTGTGTGGCGGCTGTAAGCCAGAAAATATTTAGTCATTGCACTTTTTTATAAGCGGCGCTGACCGTTTTTTAGTTTAATGTTTTCTAAAAATAAAAACTCGAATAAATGGAATGATTATTGGGTATTGAGAAACTTAAAATTGAAGCCCTCGATATTACAAAAGGGTTTATGATTTTTATGAACTTCCTCTTTTCTTAAAGTCTTTTAAAAAAGAACAAAAATATTTATTATTATTTTAACTTTAACAATCCTATAAAAATCCGGTATCACTTCAAGACACTACTACAAGAACTAAAGAAGCAGTTAATGTTATATAGTTGTAAAGTGTAACTGAGAACTCGCTGCGACGTTACTTATATTTGCATGTATATTGGCCGGAGTACGTCTGCGCCGCGCTGACTGCATGAATTTTAAAATTTTCGATTTGCCCGCGTATTGTGCGGTCGATGTTTTTTCAATTATTTTTTGTTTAACGGGATTGAAAACCTTCTGGTGTAAGAGTTAGATGGCTATGACATCATTTTAATATGCCAGTAACGTTACAAATATTTGGTATACTTATACGTTAAAAATATTTGGTACACGAAACGATATAACTGTGCAGGCCTGACTTTGCACCAGTATACTGGAATGTGTGTGGGCAAATAACTGCGCAAACTGCGTTCCAAATTTCGATTCGAGATTGGTGCAAACTCGCGTTTGCGCAAACGCACTTGAACATGTGAAGCATGCTTTAGGGTACTGAATATTATAATTTTGAGTATGGTTGTTACGTTTTCACACCGTTAATACTAAACCAATTTTTATCCGCTTAGAAGATATATTAACCAAAATTCTCAATTGCTGTATTACAATGAAGTGCATTGTAAAATAACTGGTAATTTTATAATTGTAATATTATTTTAATAAAATAATTCATGATAAAATTTACCGTATATTTTAGAAGCCTGTCATTTTAAGAGGTATTTGAAATACAATACCAATCTAGATTTAATTCTAAAAAGTCTCACTCAACACACAACTATCTATAAAAACACACAAAAAATAACGGTAAAGAATCCATTATAAACATGAAATAAAGAGGAAAAGATACCCAAAATAGCGCAAACACTATGGCAATAACGTTACTTATCCAACCAAGCTAGTGGGCCTTAAAGACCATTGCTTAACGAGTCATGTAATGCTAAAATATTGTAGGGTTAACGTCCTAATTCTGCTACATGTAGTGGAAGGGTTCCGTGGTATATATGACCATTTAATAAGTATTTTGTGTGCTATAAGAGTTTTTGTACCAAAAGATTATGAAGGGTTGATTTGTGTTATGCCAATTGAAATATGAAGCATTATAGTTAAAGGTTGAGAATTTAAGCTAGCTTGTAAATTGAGGAAATTTTTTTGTTTTGGTCGCTATTGTGCTTGTTATATCGTATGAAGAAAGTACATAAACATTATAGTATAAATTTTATGGATGACCCTTTTGATATAGAGATACGACAGATTGTTACCACATCTGACATTAGGTTCAAAACAATCCAATCAGTACTAAAAATTACTGGGCGTGAGATGATCATTTCAATTATTACATGCCTGGGTATGGTGTTTATATTGCCATGGCAATAAGTTCACACCCTAACAACTTGAGACGGAAATAAACAGCGAAGTTGAAGTGCTACTAGTATGTCTGCCAACTCTGTCTGCCTCTCGGGGATGCAGGCGTGCACGTCTGCATATTATATGTAAGTATGACATACATACATACATACATAATCGTCACGCCTGTATCCCATAGGGGTAGGCAGAGACTATGGATCGCCACTTTGCTCGATCCTGACATATTACTTTCGCTTCATCAACTTTCATCAATCTCTTCATGCATTCTCGTCGGTTCAGGTATGTAAGTATGACGTATGTCATTATCAACAAACCTTATACTTCTTATTGCTTGGAACAGGCTTCCTCTACTTTTAACGCTAAGTAGACTAAGGGCGACTACGCTAGCCAGTCGAAGCTAATATTAAAATTACACACAATTTTCCATTTTCTTTTAAAAACTAAAAGGAGGATAGTTGTTAACTTTGTTCATCGTCGACCACGTTTGACGTGCGGCAGTAAGTTGTTTAAAAAGGATGAAAGGAGTATGTAAAGTTATTCAATTTGCATCAGAAAGTAGGAGTGAAGTTTCTATGTTAGTAGGGAGGTCGCGTCAGCAGTTTACCGGCTGGCTTCTTGTGCCTAACTAGCTTTGAAATTCTGTATAAAACGCCAGTGTTGGATTCAATTCTTTTTGCATATTTTGTTGGAGTTGGATGTTATGGTGGTCAGTCTGAGAAAATTATAAAATGTCCGGGATTATAATTTGTGGCCAACTGTCGGTATTTGGTACCTCTGTATACATGATATTGAGGTATATGTCTTCTCGCGATTTTTTTAATGGATTGTGAAGTTGGCGAAGTTTCACTACGAAAGCACATGCTTTGTAATTCTGAAAAGTAAAAAAGTGACTTGTCATTTTCGGTCTATTATTCAAGTCCATCCACAAATATATTATAACTTCCTTTTAAAGAAATACATTTTGAAAATAGATATGCAAACCAAAAAATCTGCAACACCCAAAGATTACACGTGGAATAAGGTCAGGTGGAATAGACATTTTTTTTTTAAACTGGTACGGCATAGTGACTGCATTGCACCTGATGGTAAGTGATAATGCCGTCCAGATAGAGTATCGAATGGTATCAGACGGTAGTCTCATACCATTCGACACAATCATGCCGGCCCGCTGAGATGCCTCTTCACGCTACGGCGGAAGGACCCAGGATTATAGGAAGGAGGGAACACGTGCGGTGGCAAACCGTTCCACAGCTTGACTGTACGGCAGAAAAAAGAATTAAAGAACCTTTTGGTTCGCGCCGAAATGGATTGAACAGTCAAGCTATGGCTCCGCAAGCCAGCACGCGTGGTTCTGTTAAGGAAAGGAGAGGAGGGGATTAAATTGAACAATTCCTCAGAGCATTCGCCATGATACAGACGGTAGAACACGCTTAGAGAGGCGACATCCCTCCGTAACTGTAGCGACTCTAAGTTGCCCGTAATGTCTGCATCATTCACAATGCGGATGGCCCGCCGCTGCAATCCATCCAAGGCATCGAGCAAGTACTGGGCGGATCCATCCCAGAGGTGCGAACAGTATTCCATACCCGGCCGAACCTGCGCTTTATACAAGCGGTAGAGTTGACCGGGCGCGAAAAACCGACGCACCTTGTTCAGGACCCCAACCCTGCGGGAAGTGGCAGATATTACGCCCTCGATGTGATTCCTTGGATTAAGATCACAACGGATATCCACACCAAGGATACTCAGGTCATTCCGCATTGAGAGGGGAATACCCTGAAGAATGGGGAGGGGAGAGAACGGGGATTTTTTGCACGTGAACGCACACACCTGGGTTTTCCTGGCATTGAACTCAACCATATTCCTGGAGCCCCATGTAGAAATGAGATCCAAGGACCGATTGAGCTCAATGACAAGATCCTCGCGCCCACTCACAGTGTCGACCCGGCAACCTGGGGACCCATGGCAGTATCGCCCATGAACCGTGCTGTCATCTGCATAGCAATGAATGTTGCCAAGTGACAACATATCATTGATATGCAGAATAAACAGGGTGGGCGACAGCACCGAGCCCTGCGGAACTCCGGCATTTACCGACATGAGCGCCGAAGCGTGTCCGTCAACGACGACACGCATTCTACGCCCATGCAGAAAGCCAGAAATCCACGAACACAAGTTGTCGGGCAGACCGTATGCCGGAAGCTTGGATAGGAGACCACGGTGCCAGACCCTATCAAACGCCTTGGCTATGTCGAGGCTCACAGCAAGAGCCTCGCCACGCCGGTCTATCGCCTCACCCCAGCGATGCAGGACAAACGCCAGAAGATCACCCGTTGATCGGTTGTGACGGAATCCGTACTGTCTGTCACTGATCAACGAGTGATCCTCCAGGTAGCGGACCAATTGAGCGTTTATGATCCGCTCCATGACCTTACACATCACTGAGGTGATAGCGATAGGGCGATAATTGGTAGGGTCCGACCGATCACCCTTTTTGGGGATCGGTTGCACATTGGCCTCCCTCCAAGATTCCGGCACAACACCTGTGCGGTAGGACACTCGGTAGAGGTGTGTCAGTGCAGGAGACAACTCCGCTGCGCAACTCCTTAAAACCACCGCCGGTTTTCCATCCGGACCACTGGCTTTCCGCACATCGAGAGACCGTAGTTCACGCCGCACATCACACTGCCTGATGCGAATATCCGCCATTGAGGATCAGCACCGGCGGGGGTCGGGAACCACAGTCCTCGAGGCGGCAATTAGCCGCAAAGAGATTTGCCACTAAGGCGGCTTTCTCTTGCGGCTTGTGGGCCAGCGAACCTTCCGGGTACCTCAGCGGTGGCAATGCTGGACGGCAGAAGTTAGACTGGACGGCCCTGGCCAAACTCCAATAAGCACGACTGCTAGTTGGGTGATTGGCCAACGTACGCCCAATCCTGCAAACGCGCTGGGCATCTGCTCTAACGTAGGCCTTCTTGCAGGCCTTGGCGGCTCGATTATAGGCTTCCTTGAGGGAACTGATATTAGGATCCTTGTTAGCGCGACCCCTGATCCAAGCGCGATACGCCGCCTGTTTGTCACCGACAGCATCGGCGCATGCCCAATTGAACCAGGAGCGTCCACGGCCCTTACTGGCGATCTCAGAGGAAGGAATATAATATTCCATTCCTAGTCTGATTTCGTCAGCAATAGCGTTGGCACTCGCAGAAGGATCTTTTCCCTCAAAGCAGCGCTGCCGCCAAGGGATAGATGCGAAATATTCCCGCATGCCATCCCAATCCGCCGACGAGTAATGCCAGACCCTTCGCTTAACCTGCACGGGACGTGGAGGAAAAGCGAACGGTACCGACGACCGAACCAGGCAGTGATCGGAAGTGCCCAGAGGAGCACTAACGGTCACACCATACCCGGCCGGGTGACTCGCCAGCAGAAGGTCCAGCAGAGAAGGCGCATGACTCGCCACATCCGGGATCCTGGTGGGCTGGTTCACCAGTTGTGACAAGTCATGTGTCAGAGCGAATGCATGGGCAGCTCTGCCAGCATGATCGGTCTTGGAGGAGCCCAACCACAACTCATGATGTGCATTAAAATCCCCCAAGACCACCATTTCCGCTGACGGGAACTGCACCTGCGCGTCATCTGCCGCCTGGCTAAGGTACCTGAACAGCCGAGTCGTCTCATCGTCCCCGTTGTGTGACCTGTAGAGGCACACGTAGATGCGGCTCAGAGAACCAAGATCCACGTGCACCCACAGTGCGGAGAAGGAGGGGTCCTCCATGCAGCGCAGACGGCGACAGCAGACGTCCGACCGAACATACAAGCATACCCCGGCTTTTGGCTTGAAGTTTCCTTCAAGCGAATAACCGGGGTACATCAGGTAAGAACTGTCGGCCGGACAACGAATCTGCGTCTCCGTCAAGAAGAGCAAAGCAGGCCGGGCCGTCTCAAGATGGTGGTGGACGGCATTAATGTTTGTATGGAGTCCGCGGATGTTGGCGAACTCCATAGTGAACGCGGTGGTGGGGTTATACACCGCTAAAGGACCTGCTTTCTTTTTGTGCACTGTCATGAAGGTAAGGGTTGGGTTCGGTGAAGAGGCATCGAGGAGCCTGTATCAGGGCACTAAGAAGGCCGAACGGGTACAGGGACAAGGGAGTTGGCAGGAGGAGAATTGATCCGCCGGACGGAAGGGCCCCCGTACCCTCCCGGGATGGGCCGCCGGGACCCCACATCCGGTCACCAACCGGCACGACGGACCCACCCAAGATTATGCGCGGCATGGTGAGGCAGCCTCTCGTAGTGGTTAGCTACGATTGGGCCCCTGTTCTGTACCGCGGGCGGCCAGCGGACAACCGTTTCTACGGGTCTCCCTGGCCGGCGGGTCAACACCCCTCCCACCGACAGCGTACCGCAAATACCCACACGGCACAACCTCATACCCAGATACAGGCCCCTCGAGAAACCGGGGGAAAACGGGCTGATCCCGGAACGCGACCCCCTTGCGGGGATCACTATGGCGGTCTTTACGCCGCGTTAACGGTGGTCGCTACCCGGGCGGATGCAGGCATCCTACCACCACGAACTGTGTCACTCATTTGGCACTACCCAGGGGTCACGTGTAGGGAAACTAGAGTCAAAGCCTACGGACGCGAGTGACGTTAACCCCCAAAGACATGAAGTTAATACCCATCAAACATCTGAACAATTGCTTCCGAGCTTACTGGTGACCACCCGACTAAATCCTCATTTAGTTCTACCACATATCACAATTTCCGCGAAAACATTTTTTTTCACACAGAAATCTTTTCTTTTCATATTTACGACTCGAATTTTACGAGAAGGCCTATTCCTTTCGTTCCGCCTGTTTAGGAGTGGGATAAGTGAAAAGCGATAACGATTACTTGGTGACAAAACTTTTGAAACCTTGTTCACTAAGCTTATTTCCTTTCCATGAAATTATCATCCGTGGTACTATTTTATCGTTTTTTCATACATACTCATGAATCTTATCACTGACTAGCTTCCGCCCGCAAGCTTCGTCTGCGCTATTACTTTATTTGAAAATAACGTTATTTGAAATTTCTTATCCCGTCCCGTCCCGTCTCATTCTCACTTAAGGCACGTAATCCAGTTCCATTTCATGCCTTTGAGTAACATGTATATCAGACGACTGACGCTGCATTTCCTGATAAACAATTCCATAAACATTGTACGGTGAAACCATAATCATACGACTTTTGTCAATGAATTATTTTAATATACGAATAATTTCATAAAGTTAGTGTGTTTACGGCAAGCACAACGCGCATGCTCGGCTATGAATCAGTTTAAATCATTTTATCAGTTTACTTTTATATTAACTTGATATACACATTTTGATCTGGACTCTAGACTATCATTCAACAGCAGTATCACCAACAAACATTATATTAAGTAACAAGTGATAGCGATTAGCGATTGACCCATCCAATCGCTTCCTTTTCTCTCTTGAACTCTATTGTTGCGTCACGTAAGTCATAAGGATCGGGGTCCCGCATAAAATGTGCATTAGTCTGAACAAATAAACGCTTTTATCCTCATACATTGTGACGAAATTTGCGGCGTCTCGCGGAACCATTGAGAAAATCGACACCGCGATATCTTTCACTGTTAAACTATATAGCTTCATGAAAAGAAAATTGTTTTAATACAACTAAATTTCTAGTATTTTATGGGTTTTATTTTAGTTTTAATTGCTTTTAACAACCAAGTTGAGAACCTTATCCGCTTTTGGGGTCAGTTGATATATGTACTTAGGAATATTCTCCATACATTTTCGAACTTTTGTCTACCTAGCCTGAGGCCGCTTTCTCCAAACTATAGAAGATAACCTCTAGAAATGTCTATTGCGAGGGTTTGGTCACGTTTTACGAAAACCACATGAGTGAGTTGTAAAGCAGAACTTCAACTTAGCGTTGATTAATGCTATGTTGTCTGCCAAAATATTGTAAGGTTAATTCTGGCACTTTCGATATGCAATAAAGTAGGATGCATGATTTGGCGAAGTTGAAAATATTGTACAGAAAGACAAACCCAGTCCCATAATTATAACACTAGTATCTAAGCAGCAAACAATTAGTACGAACCCGACGCTGATCAAACTATTTCATTACTTCCCCAAAGGCGAACCTTAATCATGACATCCAATGTGTTTTCGATAATCTCCAATCATTCGTAGTGATCTGCGAAATTCCGCAAGTCCAGAATCAAATTACTATCCTAGACTTGCCTTAACAAATTCCACTTTATATAACCATAAACCAAATACCTTCTTAGCTCCGGATACAAAATAAATGACCGGAGCGGTACACCGTCGGATATTGGTTCCGTATTAAATTATTGTAGCACGTGGTTTGGTTTTTAAATTGATGGTGTTTTGTGAAAGATATCCGTTTAAACTGGTAACATCTGCGAAAGTATTGATAAGCTTCGTTAGATTCGCAGCGAATTAATACGGGTGTTCGTGTGCTGTCTTATAACGTATTGGTTTTGTTATTAAGAAGTTGGAGTTTATTGAAGATGTATGTGTTATGATATATTAGCAGTTAGAATTTGTTAGCTTTCAGGAAACTAAATGAATGTTCTCAATTTAAGTAATGTTATTAAAGTGTTAAAATTTAAGTGACGATATAATTTAATTTACAATTGTGGGGTCGCATAGAACTATTTCATATCTGGGCACAAAACAATCTCTAAGATGAAGAAAGATTACATATTCGGCTACCTTGTGCTATTATCATATTATCCTTAGGCATTAATACCAACGAGAAATAACTTCCATACTAAAGCAATTTCGTGGAGCCAAAGGGCATTGCCATGGGTATGAAACTTTGAGCCACAAGCTGGCAGTTTGATCTCAATTAAATTAACTCAAACATTACATGGTTGAAATTAAATTAGAATATATTTAATTAACAAACACATGCATGAGGAGAGAGAGATAAAGAGTGAAACATAAATCTAAAAGTGTATATACTATAAAGTAATAAAAATGTTTATTAAATTCCAAGATATTATAAAAGTTGATACAATTTATTACAAGTAAAATATCGTAGCTACGTTTACGATTGCCTATAAAGAAAAATTCTAAAAGCCTGTATCATACGAGAACACAATATATTTTCTAATTTTGTGAATGTCAGTGGCATTTTCAATACGTTTCTTTGTACATACATTTCTTTTGTGAACCAATATTATAGTGGAATTATTAAACATTCCTCAGGAAAATTCGGTTGTTACTTATTAGTGACTTTTCAGTCAAGCAATGAACACTAATATAGGTACTAAGAAAAAGTAAAAAAATCCATGAATTAGTTTGTATACGTAGTTGACAGCCTCCTTAGCGCAGTTAGACGTTAGCTATGAAAAATGTATTCCCTGTTTCGATTCCCGCACCGAGACAAATGTTTATACAATCCACACGTATAAATATTTCGAGTTTGGGTGTTTGTAATACCAAAAGTCTCTCGTAGTGTCTGATACCCATGACATAAGCTTTGTATCTTAGTAAGGGGTTAGAAGTTCTCATGTGACTGTAGGGTTTATTGATTTAATAAGTATATAATTTTACGGCTGAGCTCGAAATAGAAGTCATAGCTACGACCAGTGAAATCCAAAGTCTTGTAATTTAAAGCAATGAATATAATTCAAACCGAAATACTCACACGTAGTTAATTGGTCTACCTGTAATCGACCCCGCGACCTTAAAATCCTTTCTTTACATTACCAACAGGACTACATAAATACATCAATGCCAAGAGATTTCTGTAGTTGCCACTCAAAGTTGGAAGCCAGTTTGTAAGCTAAATTATATCGATAACTTACGTTGAAGTAATTTAACTTTTGTTATTACTAAGAGTCGGGGCTGGAAAACCTCTGAATTCGTCTTAGCTTGCTTCTTCTACCTGTGAAATTTACTTTTCATCTTCAGTTTTATTCAGTCTTTGGAATATGAATGTTTTGATTTTATCTTCGTGTCTCAGTATGATAAGCTGCCTGGTCTGTACACTGTTCAGTGAGAGATAACTATGTCGGTGAATACTCTAATTGTAATGCACTACATTTACCAGATGCATTGTTGTCACTTTGTTGTGCCAGTAAGTTGTTGTGCTATATTAAACATAAACATTCCATACAACATCAAAATTGTAAATCAAAATATTTAAGAGAAATTAATTACAGCAACATGTTCCGTTTAACTATTATAATGTGGAAATTACGTCAATTTGTAACAGTACAATACATCGCGGCACGCAGTGGAAACAAATGAGCTTATTATAAATATTACACACATACATACACTCACGCCTTTTTCCCAGAAGGGGTAGGCAGAGGTGCTACCCGGACACCCACATTTCGCCTTGTATGTTCCGTGATGATGATATTTATGATTATAAATATTTGTTGTGTTTAATGAGATGCAATGTCTGGTAGCCCCAGAGATGAATATTATGTACATCAAAAATGATCGGACGAAAAATTGTGAAAGGAATGTTAAGATTTATTATGATATAAGGAGACCAACAATTTGGATACATAAGGTCTATGGCAGTGTTAATAGGAGTCGATTTCGTCTATTATATGCCAAACAAACCTTTGAGGTCTTAAACAAGAGTCAGATCATATTAAGTAGCCTAAGCCGACGAAAATACACGCTTGGATTGATGAGAGTAAACCGTGTTATTTGTGTGTCTTCACATCACGCGATTCACTCTCCTTGATCCATTCAATGAGTTTTGTCAGGCAAAAGTATTTTCACAACAACGTTGCCGTCACATTTCATTCAACCAATAAATTTAATAAAACCAACATGTACTTTTAAAGCCAGCGATGCTCCGTTAACGATAGAAAGCTTTGTTTGTTTGCAATTCTTTTCTCATACCTATTCTCCAAAAAGAAAAATACAAATCATTACGACCAACAACAGTACCAACAAGCCATTAGCGGAACAGAACACGCCAGCCAACATTACCTCCGATCAAGCCGCGGTAACAAATGGCCAGGCCCCGTGGAAGAAAGTTCCAGCTCTCGATACGAGTGCCGTAAAGTTTAATTGCAACAGTTCGTTTATTTTGGTTCCCACTAGCCTCCGAGTGCTTTCTAGGAGTTTTGTTAAATGTTTCGGTACCGTGCCTTGCTTCGAATTTGCTACTTTGATAGTCTAATTAAAGTATGACCGTTTTTTAGTTTGCTTTAGCACCAGTTTCGAGTTTTGAGAGTTGCAGCTGTGGGCTGATTTGTGAATGTTTCGTTGCTTGGTATTTTGAGTATGAATGATGAAAAAATTGTTTCATGTGAACAAAATTAAATACACCATTAGTTTATTTATACATACAGTTGTAGAACAGAAAAAAGACAAAGCTAAACAACAACTAAGGCTGAAGTTTTGAGTGCATGTATAAAAATATCAATGCATTCCATAGTCAACAAAATTATTTATCTCGAAAGTTGGTAGACCTTGAGCCACCTTACAATTATTATAACAAACATAGAAACAACAATGACACTAAATCACTCAAATCCGACCTAGATCCACAAAACACGAATAAATACAATTTTATCAGCAGCACGCAAATGAAACGTAAAATATAGTGCTAACTTCCGTGTGGGATCATGGAAATTCTATAGCATCACGCAAGCACGTGTCGAGTGAAAGTTGACGACATTAAGAGAGCTAGGTTAATGCGATTGTCGTCTCACCTCTGCGAGTACTTTATGGAGGGTTAGGACCTTTACTGGCGTCATTTACCCTTGGGTATTTTGAATGCGGTGGATGGCAATAAGCGTGGCGGGGAAATTTTAAATCGAGGCTATTTGTCATTGCGATGTGTGGAAGTGTTATAAATCACACTGTCAGATTAAACGTCGTGATAGATTAAATTTGGGTGGTTTTGCTGTTGCTTAATCCTTGTATAGTTTTGGCGTACGATATAACTATAGTGAAGTACAAATTACTGACGGTTTTGGTGACTGCCTCGGTGGCGCAGTTGTACTGCGGTATGATTGCAAAGCTGAGGTCTCGGGTTCGAGTCCCGGGTCGGGTAAAGTGATATTGGATTTTTCTATTCATTATCAGACCGAGGTCAGGAATTTGTGCCCGATATGGCTTTAGGCACGCCCCCTGTCACATCGTGGGACAGTGAATACAGGGCAAAACGTAGGTGTCCTGATTGCTACCAGGGGAACCTCTGCCTACCCCTTCTGGAAAAAGGCGTGAGTTTATGTATGTATGTAAGTACAAATTAATACTAACACTGTCTGATAGGAAACCTCTAATGTAACCTTTGAGGTTAGGCAATACCAGATTGCTGTATGGACTGGCTCAATTCGGGTGCTAGTATTGTCTCAGATGTAGTAACAGATTTGTAGGCGTGTTTCGATTGCTCGTTAAGGTTGTTGAATGTTGTATAACAAACATTCGTACACCCTTCCTATAATTTCTACTTCCAATAATTGGTAGTTTTGATTCTCCATAATATGTTGCAGTAGTTTTGTATTGAAATAATGATTCGTCGATCATCTTACATATTTTGGCTTTTTCTTGAGCTTTTGTTGAGCGTGGAACCCGACAGTTGTACACCTGATTAATTTTAGCTTCATCATCGTTATCAAGTTCAGCCACAGAAAGTCTATTACGGAACACAAGGTCTCTCCAAATATTTCCAGAAATTTATTGTAAATCCATCCATCCATAATATCAATTAATGGTAATTGAATTATTTTAATTAACCGCTGTGTCTTGTAACTTGCGGAGTAAAGTTTTAAAGGGCTAGTTGACATTGTCCATTTTAGGGTTAATACGCAGGGCCAATTTCAAAGTAGATACAAGTTACAGTTACAGTACGACGATGCCGCATATTGTTTTCTCTATGAATAATTTGGAAACTAGTATTTCTGTCTCCTGTTTCACAATGGAGGAAAATACTCTTCTTTAAATTCTAATGTTTTTATAATTACTAACGTTGCGTTAAGTTTTTCGTGCTTAAGGGATAACTAAATCATTTATAATATATTAAATACTAGGCAATCTTTGATTATGAGCTCTACGAAAAATTACCACATCTTCTATTAAGCGAATTGCGTTCAATGAATAATTATTTCTATCATATTTATTGATTGCAGACGATTTGATAAGCTTGCTGGATTATTTTTATTATGCTCTTAGTTACAGTCTCAAAGTTTTAAGCTTATATACTAGTAAATGGCTAGAAGTACTAAGCACAGCTGTCTTCCGAAACGAATAACCTTATTAAGTCGTTCGAACAAGTCAAAAACCAAATGTGCAATTTTAAGTTTCCATCGACAAAGCGATATCATTGGTTATGTCTGTGCAAAAGTAATATTCTAACTTTATTGATTGTGGACTTTGTGTAGTTTTGATATTTTGGAGTCGCGGGGTAATGTTACTCAATTTCTTGGCTTACCATGCCAAGGACCATGTTATTAAACAGAAAATGTATTTTCTGATACTTAATTATGTGTTGTGTAACATTATATTTAACTCTTGCTACATATTTAAAGAAAAATAAATATTTCATTAATGGATACGGAAAAATATTAAATATAGTTGTATGAAAGGTTGGGGATAATGATCGTGATTTGAAGAGGGCGGCTTTTCGAAGGATTCGTGAATTGTAGATTGTAAGAAAATTATCCTACTGGCCTAGTGGTAGGGAAAATCGTAGGATTATGGATTCAATTCCAATGTCACGTTATCCACATTTTGTAAGACTTTAGAATGAAAAAAATGTAATGCGAATGACCTGGTATTAAAATTTGCGGCCGCCATAACAATAGACTATCCTCACACTCCTTTTTAGGATGATAAATAAACTCGCTGTTTATTAGCACTAGCAGCATATCTAAATGAGTCTATATTTTTTATTTCATGTCGCCTATCTGCCAAAATATTTTAAAATTCCATGAATATTTTATAATATAATTGCCGCTCAATTTAAAATCCTTGCTTCACATTATTATTCAACTGTTGTCGTCCAAAAATAATACAGCGGAGGCATATTTCACGATACCTCCCATTTTATACTCTCCTAGACTATAACAATGATATTTAAATTGTTGGAATCTCGCCAAATCCCACCTGTTTTGCAAAAAGCGTAATAAGTGGCCGTTTTAAAATATGGAACGTTTTCTGCCGGTGCGAGTTTTAAAACTATTGTTATTAAAATATATTTTTGTTTGTGGTATTATAATATGTTTATCATGTTTAATATTTAAAATATATATTTTATATTTAAGATTTTCTAGGTTAGAATTTGTATCAGTATTTTGGGTCGACAAATATACGCTAACTCAATTTGCAACACCCATTAAACTACACAAGAATGTTTGTTCCAAATGTAGGATTTTTACACATATATTAAACTTATCTTCAAAATTCTTAAGTCCACTGATATACTAGTATTCAGCATAATATTTTCCCTCAACTCAAGTCAAATAACACTACTGCAAAATGACTTATCCTTCCAGAAACATCTAACCGTAACCAACTTACAACTGGGACTTTATCAAAACACTGAATATACAAAAGCATACGAAAAATCCTCCATAAAGGGTCCCTTTTGAGCGATTGTTTCATATCATTAGAAGGGCCGCAAACGTGGGTAGGATTTTCATATAATGTAATGCAAATCGGGCAGGTACACCGCGGTCCCGGCGGAGGACACTGTTTGTTCTCGCTCGGAATTCTCTGCCAATTGTTTTAGCTGGTGGGTTGGCGGAAATCGTAATATTTGCCTGTGGTTGCTTTATTTTGGGTGATTTTCAAGGTTTATTTGCTCTATATGTGTTTGGAGTCTGTAAGTTAACTGTGCAAGTTGAGTAGTGAGGTTTTGTTTTTATTTCATAATGAAAGTACATTTTTAAAAGGTGTAATTTATGTAGCTACTGAATACATTAGGCAATTGTGATTTAAATCGTCATTCTTGTGTAAAACAAATCATTCTTCTCATTATTATCATCCTCAGCCATAGGAAATATATAACTCAACATAAATTTTCCCCAGGATTTACAGCGCCGTATAGGAATTCTGCATCTAACGACTGTCTTCGATCTTTATCAGAATGTTTTCATTATTGGTGGACGTCCAAAATTTCGTCTGCCAGTACTTGAACTCTACTTGAACTCTACATGTGTACATTTTGATCATATCTGTCATCAGTTGGCCGCGCTGTACGTCTTTTCGCTTCAACTTACAGTAGTTAGTATTACAAAGATATTTTTTAACTGCTTAAAACACAAGTTGGTTAAAGTGATTTATTTGATTCAAATTTATATTTCAAATTGTATTTCGTTCCAACAACTTAATCATTGAATTTTGATCATTATCTAGCATCCGAAAACACGACTCGTTTACTAGCTCCAAATCATAAAATTAAATATATACACCCAACAGTCACTCACATACATAGTCCTGACCCCACACTAAGATCGAGTCTTGTATCGTGGGTATCAGGAACTACGAGAGACTTTTCGGTCTCACGTTTACCCAGACCCGAAACAAACACCAGTGGTTCACACAAATATTTGTGCGGGGATCGAACCCGCGGCCTCTCGTTTCGCAGGCGGCGTTTTAACCAACTGCGCCACGGACGCTGTCAAATCATAAAAATATACATAAATTATAATAAAAAATGTCTTTCCAACCACGTAATCAAATTAATTTAATTATTTAATTTAATTAATTATAAATGACGAAATGAAACAAACGTTTATGTAGCATATGGTTGTAGATTAAATATTAAAGAGGCACGGTAGGCACGAATGTAGGAGGGCCCGGCAAGAGAATCATTAGCCAAGCAAAAAGTGCAGTGTGTAGCTCGTAGTTGGGTCGAGTGACTGCAGTGGCCACGACGCGGGACTACTTAGGATAATTATTACATATAAAAATAAATCCAACATTTATACATCCAGACCTAACATGTAAGGTGCCGTGTCATGGCAACATTAATAGTAGTAGCAAACGAATAGTCACCCACCCAATCACACATTATGAAAGTTTCTGTATAGAATCCAGATCCTATCATACATATTATACATACATACATAGTTGCCTCGTTCTCGGGATTGAATCTCTTTCTTGTCACAACCAGCTCCTCGCTTTTATGATGGGAAAATTCAAATGAGGAGTACCGGTTTTAAGTCAATACGAACGCAAATATATTAATGACAGTTAATGTAGCAAAAGAGATTTGTTCAGACCCAACACCTTGTCGCTTTATAGTCACTTCTTGCACATATGTGACACGAGCATTTATTTAATTACAATGGTTACTGCAAGTTTTCTTACTGGATGATACCATATTGCAAGATTGTGAATTTAAATTTAACTCTAAAATTTCATTAAAATATACTTTGTGTGACTTTTCATCTATCACATTATGAACCAGAAATAGTAAGGTAAAATGCATGTTATCGTGAAAGATCTACTTCTAATTTATTCTTCCAGTGGTATTGTATGAAATTCGTGTTCTAAAATTGTTGTAAAAGTACATAAAATATTCCTCATTTCCCACCACGATTCCACACGCGTTGTACGAAATAAAAATGTTCTGGAAAGTAAAGCGATAAAATTGGCGAAGGATTTTAAAATTTTAATTCTATAAGTGCACAGAATACTGGCAAAGTTTGGTATGCATTTTGAAATAAGCTGTGCTATATCATACTAAGGAGTTTGGAAGTAATAATTTTTCTCCATGATATTTAAGTATGTTTTGGATTTATACTATGAATGTTAAAATTATTCTATTCATTATCGCTTTCTACTATTTAATTGCAGATTTAAAATATTAGTATTATATATTTATATATTAGTATTATATAGAATAGTAGTATTTGTACATTATTATATTATAAAGATTCAATATATCTGAATTCTTCAATTCCAGCAGCGTATTTATGTCTTAATGTAATTATCATATTAACTTTTGAACGTTGTAGAAACTTCAACTGATTCAAGTAATAATAGAATTAAAGCCGAATTTGCATATGAGGAAGTCTTTGGACTGGTTATGCGCTTGAAGTTTCCTCATTTGATTCTCATCTAATAAATTGGTTATTTGTTAGATCGTGGAGAACGCAACCGATGTTACCATGACCCACTTTCTTGTGTCAAGCAATAATTTTGCATACATTAATATATCGTATGAAACATACGTCAGCAAAATCATGGATCTGATTAGTGCCTGACAACAATTTCTGCTTCATTTTAAATCAGCCGTATTAAAATTCCATTTGATCTCAAAGTAAACGTAATACTCTAGTCCATATTTTCTTAGATGTTTTATTTAGTTGTTTCTTTATTCATATTATGTTTCTTATATTAAGTATATTACTTCATATTCTCTTTATTAAGACGTTTCTGCTGATTCTTTATTCATACGACTGCCTTCATTTCATACCTGTGTAATGCCAGCAATATATGGAATTATGGATATTCATACAAAGATGAGATTCATAACTCACAATTTGCCGATTACGTCATATAAAAAAATAGAAATGCCTAAATTCAACAGTCGAGTTTCTGCTGCTGAAAAAGATGTATATATTTATTTAAAACTTATTTTACACCAGTGAACAAATATATATATATATATATATATATATATATATATATTTGTTATATATATATATATATATATATATATATATATATATATATATATATATTATATAACAGAAATGAATAATATGTGAAAAAGTATACAATGGCGGTGAATATAGTACACCTTCTTAATCTCTTGTAAGATCCTTTTATTCTTTACATTATATATTATTTATTATTTCTTAATGCGAACTCAACGTCATTGTAGCCAGAGTAACTACTGGACATATCGAGACTTAACATCTTATGTCTCAGAATGGCGAGCGCAGTGGAATGCCAAGCATTGCCTTGTAACTCATAGCGTTGTTTGGTTTTGCTACTGTCCATGAGCGGTCGTATCGCTTACCATCAGGCGAATGCCAGGCTCGTCTCGTCATTCATAGCAATAAAAAAAAAATATATATCTCAAAGTACATTTGAAAATCCTTTATCCTTGTCAAAGCGTCGGTCATGGTCACCAAACATCGGCCCGTGGAGTGTTCACGTCGTTAGTAGACGTTAACGACACCGCTGGGACGTGACAAGCGTTTTGAGATTTATTCCTACCTCGCACCGGGATCGTGTCTGTCTGTTTTGACCTAATGTGGACTTTGGAGGAGACTGGGGGTCGAGTGGGCGCCTAAAGGGGCCAGATAGGGTGTGAAGGGGCCAGAATAGCGACAGCCCAACTACGTGCCAAACATCGACTGTTTAAACAAGTTTAGCTGGTAATAAAACGGAAAAATGTACTCGTTTTACTTTTTAACCTATTCCGATAGTTTCGTCTTTTTCACCTTTCGAATTTCGGGTACATTTAACACGAATAAAATCGTCTGAAACGCAAACGAAGTCGTGTGAAAAGTTATTTTAAGTGTTAAGCCAGAGCAATGGTAAAAATAATCCTCTTTCGCGGTTCTCAAAGTGAGCGTCGCGCTCCGGGAGTAGATAGGGGTTCGTGAAACTCATTTTATTAATACTGAGATGTTTTTGAGGTTTTATTTTTGTTATTTAATTAAAGAGTTAATTATGAAGTGCCTTAATTTTTTAGTCTTTGGATTACTATTGATTTGTAAGCCTTACTTGCGTGAATTTTAAATTAAGTGGTATTTGGACGTAATCATGTTTTAGATGATATTGAATTTACCAATTATATAGGTCCGAGAATATTAGAAAAAATCAAATTTGTCTCTATATTTTTTCCCTTTCTTTTTATCAATTATTTTAAATATTATTTCATATTGTTAACTACGTCGTTCACTAATTCTTTGCCACTGGACGGCCATAATCACATGATTATTGTATTACATACTTTTCATTCCAGTTAATTGCAATAATTAATTGGCATTACGTGTGGCTCCATTTGGTAAATGTTCACGGCCACTTATAAAAGTTAGATATACTTGAGATCATAAGTTTTTAAAAAATACAGGGAAAGTAGAATACATGGTACAATTTTTAGGCTTATGGCAAACCCACACACAAAATGAAAGATGCCAAAACGATTCATTATCTGTAAAACATTAATTCAAACTAAGTGAACCAAGTTTCTACTAAAATCTCTTTTACACAAGTTATGATTGATAAACGGCGTCTCGTGTACAGCAAAGTATAACAAGATGGCTCGAAAGATTGAGTACCGTCGCTGCAGCCTTAAAATAACTTAGCTCGTACCCTGTCAGAGAAGCGCTGCACGAAATTCAAATACATTGCCACTTTTGTACGTACAATGCAGTTTGTAGCAAAAACAATTTTCCATCCTTTCGTAGCTTAAATTTTAAGCCATTTGTATAATTCATACGAGACATTTTAATTACTATTTTCTTCCTGAAAGACAACAAAGCGTTTCGAGCAAGGCTATTATTGTAGAATCCATTTTGAGTATAATCGTTTTTTGTATTATTTTATGTTTCTTTGATTTAAAATTGCATCAATTTAATTAATAGGTTATCGTTTCCATGCCTTATTCTTTTAAAAGGAAAGTGTAAAAGGAAAAATCTATTGCAATGTTAATCAATATTTATTTTTCATAATATGAGTGTCGCAAGCGAAAAAGTTATTTATCTGATTCGGAACTGTAACTATCTTACATGTGCACTCACGACAATTGAAGAATTATATATGCGTCATTTATAGAGCATAGAAGGAATGAGGAAAGGAAAATATGATGGATTATTTGATTCTTCGGTAGACTTGTATATTCTTAGTGTAGTGCTTTAACGGGACAGTGTTTACGCAAAATTAATAAACTAGATATTTTATAAATTGTTAAAGATCTATGCCCTGTGTAGGTTTAGGTACTATCTGACTTATGATGACTATTATTTTATAAGCAGGTATATTTTAAGTCATTCTCCTACCTTGACTCCCGCCGTAGCTACTCTTGCCAACCAAGCTTACAAGTGGCATCCCTTTTATTGACTATGCAACAAAACTCGACGAGTCTCTGGGAACATCTCACTCTAGTACAATAACCAACAACAGAACATACTTCTAATACAACAACAACATAATACAAACAACAACAATCTTAATTTATTTTATATGTTTTACCAAGACGAATATTAAAATAAAAGAACAGTGTTAGTGAGCGTTATTGCTTCCTTCAAGCGCGGTTGGATATTATCAGCGCCGGTACAGTGCCGGCCCATCGCTTTAATAAAAACCATTACGCTCATATGTTGTAATAATGGACTACACTTGAACGTTTTCTTTGGAACTATAGTGTATTGCTAGTGCTCCAAAATGTACTTTCTTTGTTGAGAATATATTTGCGGCGGTCAAAAATAATGCTTTTAAAGATGTTATTGTGTACAATATGCTTATATTTTTAGGTTTCTGTGCCTTAAGAAAAAGAAAAAGGGAAACTTATAGGAACATTTTGTTTTTGTCTGATCTTATCGGCTTTCGCCTCTAAAAATAAAGCATAGTATCAAGTCATCAACTAATTTTATTATTTATTATTAACAAAAGAATAAACTTATAAGTACATAAGTGTCCTGCAAAACTATACAATCACATCACATCCTAACAACTTCGAATTATGGGCATGTTACCCAGTACTCTTCTTCTTCTACTTGGTGTTATCCCGGCCAGTGCTAGGATCCATCTTCCGGCTGATTCTCCTCCGTTTCGCCCGATCTTCGGCATCCTCAGTAGTAAGGCCATTGACCCTCATATTCCTTGACGACATCTAGCCAGAGCGTTTTGGTCTACACCTCGGTCGAGGTCAGTACTGAGAATACATTATAAAGGCTATTGAATTCTTTATAAGTATTTCCTTATAATTTGTATCGTTTTGAAGCCAATAGTACTAAGCATATGTCGATTGGACTCTTAAATGTTTTATTCCATTCCCATTTTCAAAAAGTCCATGCTTAACGCACGTATTTAAACATCAAAGCGAGCTTAAGTGCTTACACAAGTATGTACATTCAAAAATATATCGTTTATGTTACAAGCAAAACTTCGTGATGTACAGGGTATATCCAGAGTGCGAAACGAAGCCAGGTGGTAGTTTTAAAGATTATAGACACAATGCAACAAAAAAAATTGCAGTTTTTTGGGTGTTATATACCTAGTGTTTGTTAAAATTATAATTTAAACCCTTTCGTACCAATGTAATTCAATAATGTTCATTATAATTTTAGCAAAACAATGTATTTACCACTCAAAAAAGTAAAAAATTAAAAAACAAAATTCGCTTTATTGCGAAAATTTTAGTTGCATTGTGCCTGTTTTCACTAATACTA
This sequence comes from Deilephila porcellus, assembly GCA_905220455.2. Taxonomy (NCBI): domain Eukaryota; kingdom Metazoa; phylum Arthropoda; class Insecta; order Lepidoptera; family Sphingidae; genus Deilephila; species Deilephila porcellus. The sequence goes on along the minus strand of LR999973.1, from coordinate 15,470,259 downwards.
CCACCTGGCTTCGTTTTCGGTCGCAGTCTAGATATACCCTGTATAGAATTTGTAAGGTTTCAGCTTAGTCGGTGTTACCATGTGGAATGTATTGTCGGCTTAGGCGAATAGCCCCTTGAATTACGATGTCCGTTGTGGATGTCGACAAAGTCCATTGCACCATTTGATTGCTCCAGGATTGAAACTCTGGTCACGCGAATGCAATGGATTTATATAAAACAATAAATTGCCTGCCTTGTATGAATAACGTAAAATGTAAAGCTATGCTCATCTAAAATATAAATTAAAGTAATCGCCAAAAGTTAACATTTCAGAAGAGCTAAAAATAAAACTAACAAAAAGAGTTGTGTCCTTTGTGTACTTATCCGATTGCATTTTGCAACCCTTAACAGAAAAAAAAAGGGTTTATTTTTTGAAAGAAAACAGGGTAGTTACAATCTAATGTAATACATACATGTTGAATCAACATTTTACAACTAACTTTTTTTTCTTTATCTACGACTTTCAAGAATATATCTCGTGAAACTTATTTAGTTACTTCAACTACGAGTATATTCGTTTTATTAAAATATTTCTAAATATCTGTCACCGACTTATACATAGAGTTTGAACAATATATTACCCATATGATAGCATAATAAGAGTATGTATATACTAAATGTTTCATCACAAAGCCTGATGACATGTGTACATAAGAAACTAAATCCCGCCGCACAGAGGAGCCAACTTCCAAACTCAGGTAATGCAAGGTTTGTGCATTGTAGCTAACTAGTTACTAACTACTGTGAAGACTATTTAACGCGGGGTACACACGGGTTGGTATTACGTCGAGCATTGGAATGAGCCATGAAAGTCAGACACAATAATTTGAATTTCTTGTAACGAGTGTTTTTTTGGATCTCTTAACATTTTAAGATAGAAGGAATGCTTCTTCAGGTCTGCATACCAGATTGATTTTCGTAAGAATTTAAGATGTTTTAAAACTACCCATATCCGGACTTAATGGAACACTAAGGCATAATACGACAAGGCTTGTTGTCAGGTGGGCTGTCAGACATTTTATTAAAAATAATATGATAAAAAGATTTTGTTTTTGTAAAATAACCTCGTAAATATTACTATACCGAAATATTATTATAACTTTAATCCAATTTCATTTTATTATTTCTCAATAGATTCAGACAAACGTGAAACTGGTAACAAACCTCAACAATATTTAAGCCAAAATTTATTTTCGGATTACGCGTATTTCCTCTTTACATTAATCTCGGTCACGATCCTGCAATACAATATCCCGAAGACTCGTGACGTCAGTGATCAAACATTTTCCCTTAAATAATAAATTAAGGAAATGCGAAATTAACAGTCATTTTACTTAGGATTTTGGGAATGTAATTAAATGTTGAGTGGATCTTTGCCTTTTATTACTGATCTTATTTATTCATTAATAATAATTTTCAAACCACGTATTCGTAGATTCAACATAAGGTTTCTCAAAAAGGAACAAAATATATTACCTGGTTTAATATTATGATGATCGAACGTACGTAGTATAAATAAATCTCTGTCTGATCATTCGTATTATTGGTTGTCGACTGCTGCACATACGCTCCTCTTAAGCATTTCCACTGCAACTTATTGCAGAAGCATCCAGAGATTGACGTAACATACAAAAATATAAATACAAAATACTTTCCTATAATAAATCTACGCGCCAACATACTTGACAAAGTCCGGCAACTTGTAAACACATTTATGTTACAATATTTATACAGTACGCCGGCAACTTCTCAAAGCCTGGCGTCGGCCCAAAGGAACCAAGTAGTGTCTTGGAAACGGCCGATAGAGCAGCGTCTCCTGACTGTAATATTATAATTATAATATTGTATAAGAGAATTTATCGTTTAGTATAGTAAGCTTATCTAAACTTGTCGAAGTAATAATAATGTTTGGTAGGTCTACTGCTAAATATTTCCAAATTCGCTTATATTTAGCAAAGGACTTCCTGTAGATAAATGATGTTCGCCAGTTATGTGATTTATATAACATTTAATTAATGAAATATAGTTCAGTATAATTCGATCTCCAAAAAATTTACACATTACTTCATATATGGGGCATTGTTGCACTTCTATGTCCTAACTTCTCTCAATTAAACTCTCGATTTTAGAGACTTTCAATTACCTATTATGGGCTGATACAATTGAATTTATATATTTTATATATTATCAGTAAAAATCATATAAAAACGGTTTTGAATCCGCTTGAAACTATCTCGTAAAAGATATAAAGACGGTGAAAGCTCAAGTACTGTATGTGAAGTATGTTTACCGTTTTCACCTTTGTAACGGAAAGGCTGATCTTTTATTAATACGGCAGGAGAGGAAGGTGCGATGTTATCAATATATTATTATCTTGTAATATATCTCATATATCTTCAAAGGAAATTTAATGGATTAGATTAGATTACAAATTATAAGGAATCATTTCGGATGTTTAAAGCACTGAGGTGTTTATTGACGTTGATATTAAGAACAAAATGTTGGTAATAGAAATTGCATAATGCAGTCTATAGTTCGTTTTATTGGGCCTGGTAATTAACGTTATATAATTTACTTGTTAATAGGAAGAAATACCTTTCTATACATCACATACAGGCGCAAATAATTTTAACACAATTAGAAAAAAAGGTGACACGTTTAATAAATAAATCAATTGAAAACAAAAACTTAACTTATAGTAACAAAAACTTCTGACTCACAAAGACTGAAACTGCTCGTCCTTCCCCTCAGTTATAACGACAATCACTCAAGCGAAAGCTGTTAAATAGATCCGAGCTCAATAGTTATAAGGAAAAACTACACAAGTTCCATTAACGTCAATTCATTTATTTATACAAGTTACAAAGTAACTTTATTTGACTCATGAATATTTTATAGACTTCGACCCTTGCCAAGCATTTGATGCCTTTTAGCGACATGGAGTAAATAATCTTCCCTTATTTTCTTTCCACTTGTCAAAGGTAAATGTTTCTTGTTGACTAGTTGTAGTAATTTTCCATGCGTGCGTGATCGTTTGACTAAGACTTGGCTAGATATCGATTATTACGTATCACAGTTTCTTACGGGCCATGGTAACTTTAGGTCTAAACTGTACTCATTTAAGCTCGTTGATTCGCCTGCGTGCTCATGTTCAACACCTTATTGCGAATATGAGCAGTCCGCGCATCATATACTTTGGGAGTGTAGTCTTTGGCAGAATGAGCGTAAAACCATGCTAGATAGTATGCAAATAACATCTGGAGTTGTATACTACACGGACCTTGTGGAGACTAGGAAGAATTTCCGTGCTTTCCGGCGATTTTGCCATACCTATTATTGGAATCAAGTATAACAGCTTACATAATAGGTCCCATTTAAATGTAATAATGACTAATCCGTGGTGCTTTACAGCTGGCTTATCTGGCTGTAAATGTCTTTATGCGGTAAATAACCTACCTCTTTAGTTCATTGTTTTGTCACCCGCTTTATTAGGGAGGGAAGTGGACAATAATTTATTTCCAACTCCTCCTATTAATTTAACTTTTTGATTGATTTCGTTGCGGGTTAAAGACAAGTTAGACATTCCCGGAGACTCGCTGAGCTTCAATGCTCAGTGTCATTAAAATGCGTGCCACTGTTGATCCTGGCTTACAGGAGTTGCAGTGGCGGGTGTGAGGGCGGGACAGTCTCCTAGTTGTAGTAATTTTTTCTTATGGAGGGTAGATAGGTATTTTATTGGAAGGTCCCACGTTGGGCGCTAAAATCAAATGCAGGATTAGTACAAAGTACAAGTAACAAGAAAATAATAATATAATCATGCACCTATAAAGTAGAGAAGCTTAATTATTCTAAATTTTAAAAAGATAAGCTTTAATTTATAATTCAGGTAATCCACTTACACAGTTGTAATATCTTTGCATTAAAAATTCAACAAAATTCCTCACCTCACCATATCTAAATGGTTCCTGTATCACAGCAAAATATTAGCTAATTAAGATGATAGTTGATATATTTAAGTGCGTGGTGGCCTCTTGACCAAACGGACCAGACGCGACTATCAACATGTTCACGGTGGTCGCGGGTTTAAATCCCAGGGCACACCTCTGACTTTTCGGAGTTAAGTGTGTATTGATAGTCAAACACCACGCACTTTAACGGTGAAGGAAAACATCGTGAGGAAACCTGCATACCGTAGCGATTTGTAATAATTTCTATGGTATGTAAAGTCCGCCAACCCGCACTAGGCCAGCGTGGTGGACTATATAGCCTAACCCCTCTCAATCGTACTCTTGATTGTAGAGGAGGCTCGTGCCCTGCAGTGGAACATGGGCTGATACATACAGTAGATATATTTATAGTAAACTTATTTTTAGGTACTCTAATTTCAAAAACACGACAAAACTAGTACATTGCTGAAAATACAACGGTAAAATTTCCTTCTCTTGGTGCCTATTACTTTAACAACACGCCGACAAGGAAAATATAACTCATTTGGAATTCGAACCAATCTTCCACTCACAAAGCAATCTTAACGGATAGGTTACATTAACTTTCGGCTGAGATAAACAAAAAGTAAAGGAAACAGGGTTGAGAGGGTGGAGGCGGATCGAGGCAGATAAATTGGGGGATGACATCCCTGACTTATCACTTTTAAAAAAAGGTTACTCTTGTATCATGCGTGTCTCTTATTTTTTCGCATATAAACTATGGATGATTGACTAAGCAAATATTTACTCGTAAGAACATCAAATCAAAAAACTTTATTCCATATAGAACAGTATTTAAAAAACTTATGTTTTAAATAAATCATTTTTTTTTATAGAGTCCTTGCCTGTCGGTCGGTTGTGAAATGACTGATTACTAACTATGATTCCATCTAAAACAGGTAAAAGCAGAGGTATGAAAATCAAGTAGTTCGTACCTATAGCTGTTATATCTTGGTGTAAATTATATGTAATATTTTACAGATGAAACATATTATTATAGAATGAACAGCTATTTTCAAAATTACAATACTCAACGACTTAAATGGGGACTTGTTAAACATAATTATAATTAAAACAAAATGAAACATTGCTGCTGTCATAAATATAAAAAGTAATTGCAATATTTTCACAATTTTATTTAGTTTCTTATTTATAGATCTACAAGAGAAATAATTCCTGGGTGCAGTCCAAGAAGAATTTTCTCGAAAAATATTGCAAAGGCCGTAGACCTCTAAGAATAGGTAACAAAATGGCAGCGGGAAAGAGCATTTGGTATTAACCGCCGCAAGCTTAATATTGTTCACAGTTTCAGTCATATAGAACGCTTTATTTCCTGACCTCTGTAGCCAGAGTGTGTGCGGGTGCATTTTCTTTACACTCTAAATATGTACATGCCTTTTACCTTAAAATAAAGCCTGTTATTAAGTATTTCGAATATAATTATGAAGGAGTAGTTCTGAATTAAATGTAGCAATTTAAATGGAAAATTATCATTTAGTATTATTAATTTTTTCTTAGTCTCCAACGTTGAACTGTTTGTAAGATATCATGCCAAAGTTTAGATTTACCTTTAGAAAAATAAGCTTGTTTAATCAGCAAATATTTTATTTTCAGGTCTGGGTTCAATGGCAGCGAAAGGTAAGACGTAATATTAGCATATTATCCTACATGGCTATATTATCGTTTTTGATGAATAGTATTGGAATGTAATATTTTATTTATAGTAGGCTACATGATTATGTTTGTGGCATATAATAAATGTCACGTTAATTTTAATAAAGATATTTTTAAAATATCCAGTTTTAAATTAACAATTTCAAAATAATTCAATGCAGACAGGCGATGGTCATAAAATAATAAGTCAATTAATTCTGCAACGTTTTTAAAGAGTATTAATGCGTTAAATTCCATCTTAAATAAGAGTAGGTGTAGCGCAAATTTCTATTCAAAAATGTTATGTTCGTAGCATCATCGTAAAAAATCCCTTTTTAGTGAAAAATTATAAGATTTACCAATCATTTCATGGGGATGTGAGTCTTTATCGGACGGATCGCAAGATCTAGTACTTAACTAGACTTTGTAAATTCTTCTTTGTAAATAAAAGTCTCAGGCAGGCTGGTATTAAATAATCACTCACAGAGCCAGTTTGATCCAGTCACTATCGATGCGGTACGGTCACTCTGTCAGCGTTTTGTGTACAATAATTGTAAATTAGCCGAAAATATTTTGAGAATTTGTTAGGACGGATTTAGTCCCCTATTTTTGGGCATGTAACTACACATTCTATGTCTAGCAAAGCAATTTAACTTGTATTCAAAAAAATCTTAATTTTAATATCAAATTGTTGTTTCACCATTTTATGTAATGCTGCTGCTCTGTGCGCGTCGCTACGATACGACTTTAATTGAAATAATGTAAAACGCAGGGACATACTACGCAGTATTATTCTTAGGATATAGTACAGTGACGCTTATTATAGTCTTTGGCAGACAACTGGTCAGGGCTATCTACATCAATGTCCATGATCCTTAATTCGGTAGCCAAGATTATGATGTGGCTCTATTATATAAAAGCTTCAAAAGAAAATTTATACATTCGTTCAAAAATACATGAGTACAAAAATCGCCCGCTAATAATCCCACCATACCCTACAATGCAATAACAGTTTGGCGGAACATCTTCAGGCAGATTTTATGAAGAAAAGAAATGCTTTGAGAAGCTGAGGCAATGCGCACCAGTCTATGAAATTCCAAGCTTCGTCTATCAAAATGTTCCGGATCTTTTATAGTACATTCTTCGTTAAATCAATACTGGATAAAAAAAATTGCCTTTGCAATAAACATTTTTACGATACGTTTTGTTGTACAAGTAGATTAACAATGAATGATGAGGTATTTACATACTGTAGATTAAGGTGTAAATGAAAAAGCAGGGAAAGCGTTTGTTCTCGTCATGAACCGCTGCCGTGCGAAAACGTAAACGTGACCGAAACAAATGAATGGTTTTATTTAATGAAATCGATTAAAGCCAGTCGAAGCTAAAATAGGTGATCTGGGCTTTATACCGTCTCGATGGCCGTTTCTACATATATTAATAGTTGACATTCTATATACTCTGACCCTCATTTTTCAGGCTGCCCTCCTAAGTCCTAAGAACTTAACAAAGCATTAATTCAAATTTCCCCCAAATTAGCAGTAGTACCTATTAACATAATACATTACGTGTACTTACTTTTACTACTCCTACATCATAGAAAGATTTTGAACGGGTATTTTAATCATTTCCTTTAAATACAATTCTTTATCTAAAAAAAACAAGCTTACTCCAACAGATAACAAAATCGTCCACCGCGTTCCATTTGGAAGTGACCCGACGGTTTCCATTCTGCCAATTCACAAACACTTACTCTCGAGATAAGACAACAGTGAGGTACATTCAATTTACCGTGAAATAAGGAAATTCCTCATTGAATAGTGTCGCGAAGACCTCCGTGACGTTGATGCATGAACGACGCACATCACTTTACAAGAATTCATTTTGTTAAGCCATCTCAGCTTGAGAGCATCATAAATTTCTGTGGTTATGGCTTATTCGCGTTTTTTTGCTTCGTTTTTAAAAATAATTGAGTTTGTATGTTATTTCTGCTAATTAAATAAATGTGAAAAGAATTGCATGATAAAGCAGTTGAATGAAAAAGCAATTTCCGTATGATTTCATAGTTATTCATAGGTTTATTTAATAATAAGGACTTAAGATTATTAATACTTTGAAAAATCGTATTATATGAAATTCATTACATTAGGTTTGTATATGATATAGTTACTTCTACAAGTGTGTGTCTTGAAATCGAACTAGCTACTTCCTTCTACGCATGCCATTTCTAACTACGCCATCGCTCACTTGACCTTTAGTACAAACGATTCCGAATCTAAAACAAAAACGTTTATTACAAATTGTAATTTGTTTCGAATAGAGATTAATTAAACGTAAGTTTACGGATTGGCTAACATTATTCAAAATTTAAAGATAAAACAATACAATGTTTAGGTTTGCATAAATTTTATTATAACGGCTATAGCAGTTTCATTAAATATTTACTTTGTAATCATTATTATATAGAATATTTTCTACAAATCAAAACAGTTATATGTAAATTTAATTTTATCTGTCTATCACCCAGTAAGTCTGTTTTAACATTTACATAATATACGAGTATTTAAGTAAATTAATTTCCAATAGTGCGTAGTATATTCTTAATTGACAATATGAATAAAATATTTACTGCATATATGTATATATTAATTGTATATTCCATATTCTAACTTCAATAACTTGGGGCCGATAAATAATATTGAGGACCCACCAACAGTAGCACTAGATACAAAATTACAAAACAGTGGGCTCCACGAGAAAATCTATAATGATGATTGTTCTGTTCTTTGTATAATATGTTGTGGCTACAAAATAAACAAAAATAGTCAAATTACATTATAAATTGAAATATTTGGATGGGTTATGTGGATTCTGAAACAAGGGATCGTTGGTTCGATTCACAAATTAGTCCGCCTGGTTTTATTTTTCTTCCTTTACTAATTCATATGTCAAAAATCAAGGGATGGTTAAACATTCTTTTTATATGTTGCAGTACTAAATTATATTATTATTATATTTTAAATAATAAATACTGCTACCAGATGTTACTGCTACACCACAAATAATTTGACATACAAATAACATTGTAAATAGAAAAATAAGTACTATGTGTATTGACTTGTCATAAGAGCTATTTAATTTCATCAAGCAAACCCGCACATCATACATAGTGTGAAACAAAAACAAAACTCGTCAGCGATGTTTATTAAATTAATTTATTAGCAAAGTTTACCTTATGTAAAGTTGGGACGGTACGAGCAATATTATCAGGAGTTGCCAACTTGCCGGTTGTGCTGACAAACAATTTGCCGACAGATGCGTGATGTATTTGATTTCAACGTTTATTACCTAGGATTTATTTATTTTATTTTTGTGATAGATTGCTTGGAATTGCTTTAGACAGCCTCTGTAACGCCGTTGGTTAATAGACTGTTTATGAACGAACAGTTTGTTAAAAGGGTTCTCGAAATATTGATTTTGTGGTCTTGGTTTGTTATATTTAATTTACAATTTAAAAATATTATATGTGTAAAACGTACTGATACAATCACTAAAGTACTATGAGAACTAAAGAAATAAATTAATGATTTTGCTACACTTTTTACATATACTACGTTACGCGAAGTCCATTACTCTGTCTTATAGTTACTTTGTACTTGTCTCAGAACTTACCCACCAATGGATGTAAGAAAGTGCCTACAAAAATGCTTTGTAAGCTGTATTCCATATTTTGAAACTCGATAACAACCCAAGTTGAAGTAACTTTCGGTCAGTGACTCGCATTTCAGAACTGTTTATTTGTAAAAGTTTCACGGAAATAAGCCTTTTCATGGGCATATCCGTTTTTGTGTGAGAGTATTGGATTTATCAGAAGTTAATTCAATGTATGAGGCAGTGTAGTTTTCGATGTTTTGGATTTTGCTATTAGAAGGAATATAGATATAATAATATAAAATATCATGTAGGCACAATATAATATGCGCGGCATCTAATTTAATTTAATTTTAATACTTATGGTCCACTTAGACATCGATTATCGTAAATAATGTATTTCCTAAGGGAAAAAAAAATTTCCATAAAATACTAATAAGTAATATAATACTTAATATAATAAAATTAATATAAAAATTACAACGAATATCTTGTAAATAGAAAATAAGTACTATGTGTATTGACTTGTCATAAGAGCTATTTAATTGCCTACGTGACCAATAAACGAATTTCATTTCATAAACGAATTTCATTTCATTTCATAATAATAGTGGTCCTTTTCTCTGTAGAAAAGAAATGAAAAACTGGCGGAGTAATATTGTAAAATCCTTGTTTTTTTTTTACTAAGGCATGGTATACCGCTTGCAATAGTACCAGGTGTTAAACCTACACTTCCCACCTAGTGCCACTACAGTGGTTCAAGTGCTGTATCGAATAGTGAAAAAATATGATTATCTCTCACTTGTCGCTATGCCAGCCTCCACTATACATAAAGCATACGTTTAATCGGCCGTATACGATGAGATATCATTATTAATACATATTATGTTGAATCAATAGAAATAAAATTTTCCACAGAAATACATCCAACCAAACCACAGATATAAATCAACCGAAATCGCACAAAATCGGTATCATTTCATAAACGCGCTCAACTATCGATCTGCTAATTCTTATTGTCACAACTCCGCGTTCACAGCTCGGGAATCCAAATATAGATTTGATTAATACCGAACAACATCCAACATGACAAGGTATGCAGGGTACCTCGTTGCAAATGTAATATTTGGCAAATTAATGTTGGGTCGGTTTGGTTCAAACGCCTTGGAAGACAGAGGGAATCCCTCTTAGTGATTAATTGAGCGAGGAGTTGGTATTAATGAGCCAGCACGAATGACGCGCGAAATGCGAGCTCACCCACTTCAAATATTGGTTGTAATTATTGGTAGTGTTGAAATTATATAATAATTATTTCAAATGTAATCGTAATTTGATTGATGCGTTTGAGGGTTTTAGTAAATGTAGCGTTTATTAATTTTATGAAAATCGTTTTCATTTAATGTGTTTTTTGCATTATAATGTAGTCTTTTTCAATATCAATTGAATTGAATAATATATTACGGATAACGTAGGTACTTATTTTATATTTATGAATTCAATCAACACTTTCTCGCGATTAATTTATATTGCCCGTTTTAATAGCCAGACGTTTCTTTATGATTTTTAAAATATTTCTAGTGTCTTGCATACTTGTCCTTCTTTAACTACGTTTAACTTCATAAAAGCTTAGAATAATATTCATTATGATTTCTATAATTAAAATAGAAAACCCAACCCATCCGCTCGTTTATCTATATTTGAAAATAGATATTGCTAATTTCTGATTCATAACATACAGCGATTGGGAACCAACCAAGCGTTAATTAGCATAGCCATTAAATAGATTAATTAATACACTAATCCTCATTTTGCATAATATCTAATGAACGCTGCATAACCACGTCAAACGAATGAGCTATAGAAATAAGTTGAGCTTACATCAGTTTTGTGTTTTACATGAAATAAAAGCTGTTACAACAGCTATAAAGATAACTAGGCCAACAGCCAGGTAACACAGTCGCGTCATCTTTATTGACTATCAAAGCGTAATCTATCTATGTATCTTCGACAGCCTCCGTGGCGCAGTTGGTTAGACGCCGGCTGTGAAATGAGAGGCCGCGGGTTTGATCCCCGCACCGAGACAAAATTGTTTGTGTGAACTACAGGTATTTGTTTCGGGTCTGGGTGTTTGTGAGACCGAAAAGTCTCTCGTAGTTCCGGATACCCACGACACAAGACTCGATCTTAGTGTCGGGTCAGGACTATGTATGTGACTGTTGGGTGTATTTTATTAATTTATTTATCTATTCAGTCACAGGAAGTCCACTGCTGAATATAGGCCTCCTTTAAAGATCTCCACATCGACCTGTTGGAAGCGTCCTACATCCAGCGACATAGAAAATGTAAGATTAGTTGTAATTGTTAGAAAAGCCGTAGACGTTTATTAACTGGTTGCATACATAGATACACACATAAACTCACGCCTTTCGCCACATTTCGCCTTGTTTGTTCCGTCCCATGGTGTGATAGGTGAGCCTATCGCCATATCGGGCACAAATTCCTGACTCCTTGCTGATAATTAATAAAAAAAATCAATATCACTTTGCCCGACCCGGGATTCGAACCCGAGACCTCAGCTTTGTAGTCGTACCGTAGTACAACTACGCCACCGAGGCAGTCGCACTGGTTGCACTTTAAAATTTATGTACGTGAAATAACGTCCAGATTTGTCTTGAGAAAAGACGCGTCCTACTAATATAGAAGTAGGATCCGTCTGATGTTTTGTGAATATTAAAAACTACAAGATAATTCATGTCATCTTAAAATATTTGTCTTGTTATGGACTTCGAAACTTCGGCCTCTTATATTACAAGGGGCGTCTTGCTTACTGAAAAATGAAGGAGTCGGAGAAAATTTGATTTATTTCGTTGTTCCACAAGGATTTTTTAAATTCTTTACGCTGACCCATCTGATAATTATCAATCCTTTCATGACAGTCTAAAGCAGAACCAATTCTGTTTTGGAATCTTCGATATTAAAGTAGATTGCTCGTATCGCATAGTGAGTCTCTTATTCATCGAAGTAGATAATTCCAAATTCAATATATTAAATCAATAAAAACTAAAATAGAAAATAACAAATCACAACGGTATGAAAACTGCGCGGGACAGTCGCTGGCCATAACTCAATACAGATACACCGTGGCATTCTGCCAGGCGTTGCGCGTCACCATGATTTGTTGACCTCCAGATTTGGAACGAACCTGCTTTTTTTACTCAGCTGGAGCGGGTCAAGAGGGGCCATGAATTAAATTTGTCACCCTCATAACTCTTACAATAATCTGATTTATGCAACTGTGGATTCGATCCGTTGATCTGGCTCAGTGCAGCGTTAGGTTGAGCCAATATCAACACTAAACCGATGGGAGAAGTAGGTTAAATGACTAGGAATGTGAAAACCTTCCTTGATATTTATTAATTTTAATAAAAATACTCGATCCAAATCGAATCAGATTTTTGAGAAATGCTAATTTGTGAATTAGTTTTTTTTTAATGCGTTTAAAAATAATTTAATTTTTTATGGCAAATGTCTGTTAAATGGTCCAGTGGTTCTTATTACGGAAAGTGTTGACCAACGCCCCTGAATATCAATTATGTTTGAGGTATCGGAGGGATGTTGCTGGCTTTTGAATATGGAAGATGGAAGTGAAGTGTAGAAATTGATAGGCATTCGGTAAAGCTGTTATTTTTTAATAGCTTTTATATTTTCAGTTCAAAACAAATGTTACTAGTTCAGAGCTATATTAGTGTTGGTAGTATTACAGCCTTTACACCAATTGCTTTCCCTTGTTTGTCAATATATTCATAATCACCAAAATTCAATCAGTATTCGAAGTAAACTTAAAAACTTTAAACACTATCTTCATTAAAACTTGGCGCACAAGCCGCAAAACTAACATCATTTTAAAGTCAACTTAACTCTCTCTGGGTTAAATGAAAAGAATGGCGGGAGAAATACGTCTGGATTTAAACCTTGGCTTAAGGGTGAGCTAAAACCTCAGACAAACGGGTGAGATTAGGGTAATCCACTATAAAAATAGTTCACTCGGATATTGTGGCATTCTGCTGACGAACAACAGTTATTCATGGTGTCTTTGCTTATAATAAAAGTGGACAATTTGAGTTCGCAGGTTTCAATGTTAAATAGAAATTTAGCCGTGCTCGGTTATGTAGTTTGTGAACTAACTCATAAGTCGGTATCTCAGTTTTGGTAACTGTAGGCACTCAACATGCAATTTTTTTTTTACGGACACCTCATTGTCTATAAACACAGTCCTTTAAACTAACCAGAATATGTTGGTTTATTGAGCTAGAGATTTATTTTGATAAACAAACATACTGTTAACATAATCTCAAGCCTTTTTCCCAGAAAGGGTAGACAGAGGTGCTACTAGGACCTCAACCTTTGCCTTGTGTGTTCCATCCCACTATGTGGTAGAAGACGCGTCTAACGCCTTATCGGGCAAACAATTCTGAATTCGGAAAACCTACATCACTTTGCCCGACCGGGTATTAGAACCCGAGATCTCAGCGTTGTAATCGTACCGAGGCAGTTATTTATATACATAAAAAAGATATCCAGTATTTAGTAAACTAAAAATGAACTATTTTTGAATGTTTTATATCAATAATGAAGCAACAAGAAACCAACGATTGATGGAAGACCGATGAAATAGATTAGTTTACGCTTTTATACAGCAATATTGCCGACAGCCCAAAAACTAAAAAAAAAAAAAACACTCATATTATTCATTTTTTCGTCTATATTCCTTTTATTATATCAGCATTCTTAATAAGTAATAACTATAAATTGAATTTCTTTTCAAAACTTTCAACCATTGTAACCAACTCATACAATTAAAGCAAATTAATCTGCGTAATTGGCAAACTTGGCTAATTAAAAAAATAAGAATCCTTGAAGACTTAATCAAAATTTAATTTACGGAGCTAAATTAATTCATATTCCAGATGAGGTTTTGAGATGCCTTCTAGACTAGTTTAATTTCTGAGCTATGGTTTTTACAGACCACGAGTACTGCATGGTCTGTTTGAGTTTAGTGTAGAGGTTTGTTCGTTTATTTACACAGCCGGCTGTGTTTTGATATTCACGAATGTTCATTTAATATTTTATAGTGGATAAATCTTTGTAGTTGAAAAATTGATGAAAAAGGCGATCTATGGGGAAGGCCTATGTTCAGCAGTGGACGTCCCGTGGCTGAAGAGAGAGAGAGAGAGAGAGAGAGGATGAAAAAGGAGATTAGAGTCGGTAGGATGCAATTAGAATGACCTGGTAATTGAATAGATTGCATAAGGAAAATGATGTTGATTTCGTCATCTTGAGCCATTGGAAGCCGACTGCTGAACATAAGAGTGAAGAACTACGAGATTAATTTCATGTTTGGAAATGCGATTAAATCGAAATCAATTTATTTGAAATAGGAAACGCATTGCCAAGGTTTTTGAATATTACCAGTATTGTTCTAGACCTAGAAGGTTGTGAAATAGGGGATATATCGGTGTAAAAAATCAACAGATTCTATGATTATCTTCAGTAATGGAAAGATCACGGTGGGTCATGTGCCAATTCGAAACAAAGCAAGTTATATTTAAGTATTCGTACAACATTTACTGACGGTTTCTTCGACCATAACTAGATAAGTAGACGTTTTTATTGTCCGACATTCAATTCAATTCAATTCAATTAGCTCAGCTAAGAATAAGAACAGAATAATGCTCATTTCTCAAGAATATCTTTGCGCAGTCGGCTAGTCAAAAAGACTTTTACAATTATAATAAGAGGACTAGGTAATAATAGAAATAAAAGACTTTTACAATACAAAGCAAATAAAAGTCTTTGCTTACCTGCAGAAACAAAGAGCTTGATGGTCGGATGCGTAAAGCAAAGGAGCTAATTGCATGCCTTCAGAGAGGGCAAGCCTTTAGAACAAAGGCAAACGAACTGGGATTACTCGGAGAAAGTATTTTGTATAACCTAGTGGCTTTGTCTTCTTGTCTTGAGAGTAGGTGAACGTTTTTGATGATATAATTTTGATACGGCGCGGTAAATAATGAAAAAGAAACAAATTATGGCCGAACCGCCATGTCGCAATGTTTCATTCAACTCGTTATTTAGCAATATGTTCATTATCTTTCTTTAAATCGATAAATAAAAAGAAAATTATAATAATATTATATTACTTCACTGTTACTAATTTTATCAAGCTTTTTTAAAAATAATACAGTTACAATTCCTGATTTTTTTCAATAAAATAAAAATGTGTCATGAACACGATTGTCCACTCGTAAATATGATCAAGATTCGTACACATTTTTTCGCTGCTCTAAAATCTACACAAATGTATACAATGTACACAAATTTGTGTAGTTTTAGCCATTTGGTTTGTTTAAGAAGCCTATTTTGACCACGTACAGAACCTTTAGATTGTTTTACACGATTAATTTTCACAATTTCTGTACTTTTTGCATTGTCTGATTGACGACCAGATCTCATGACGGTAGTACTATCTATAATAATTTTATAATCATATCCGCCTCAGTTTAAAATGTTACACTTTACCAACGTGAAGGAAGATTTTAGTCTTTTGGCCTTGCAAGGATTGATTGATGTGGCATGTTTGGCATAATTATTGAATACTTTAAGGCTTTTAATAGTTTCCGTTATCTTTAAATAAGAGATGATTTTAAATGAACTTTTTATTAACACATTGTAAGCAAATGGCGAAAATAATTATGCATTTACTTCATAATTATGACTTAAATGATTATAATGTTCTCGTATTTTTATGGCTTTAATCGTTCCCGAAACCTCCCTGATATCGCTGAATTTTAAATTAAATATTAAATTACCGCGTTTCTCATAAATTTTATTTTTTTAACGACAACTCCTTTTGTCTTATTTTAATCTCATTTTAATTTACACCGTCTTGGTCAGCTGTGACCATGTCGAATTAAAGAAAGCTTGGATGCGGTGTAGCAATAGCCTTAATTACTAAAACAACGAGCTTTCTAATACCAAACACTAATTAATCTTTGAAAGCGGTTTGTGATAGTTTAATCTTTTAAATTCTGTTTTGATTCGAGTCTTGGAAATAAATCTTATAATAGTATAATTATATTCTTATTTTGATATATTATGTTTCGTCGGTCTGCTATTCCATTCGATAGTAATAAATTAGTTTTAATACTTAGAACAATAAAAAATAATCAGTCTCAATACCATTTAATAAGGAAATATCCAGGAAACGATTTTTAATGCCATAATAATATTATGTTCACAAAATTCATAAATAATAAATTCCCTCGACCACAACTTAGTGTACACTAAGAACAGGCAGAAGTAGAATTTTATGTGTATAAAATTCTGGGTGTCCATTTAACGCATCCTTATTAACATTTTATTTCATGAATTAATTAAAATAACAGTAACGTGAAACATGTATTAATTACATGAATACTCAGAAACAGTAGTATTAACCAAGAACCAACATTTCACTAAACAGCAGTTCCACAAGGTTATTTACAATGCCGTACAAACAATGTTTATCGTTAAGGCTAGTTAATGTTTAAATTGTTCAGCATTTAACTTCGCATGCATCGCAAATGTGCAAAGTTGGGTGCAACTAAACAGCGTGGATCTGCGTTATCTGCTACACTTTAAGGCAACTCGGATCTATATTGACGGTGCGGTGTGGATTAAGGTAAAGGGGCTGGTATTTCGTTGATTTGTGACAAAGTTATAGACAATCGGGTATTACATAAGTAATTTAAGTCAGTTTTATAATCTTAATGTAAAGATTCTGGCTAATATGATGCTGTTTTTTGAAAATTTATGGGCAAAAGGCCGAACGTCAGGCGAGGTGGCAGATACTAAGTAGGAAAGCGTACTATGGCACAGGCCGGGATAACGCCAGTTAGAAAGAAAATATGGGGTAAAAGCGGAAAGGCAAAGGAGAAAAGGATTGTCGGAACCGGGAATCCAAATCACCTAACTTGCTGAGAGATATTTAAGTCATGACAGGTTTAATAATACAGTTGTGTTAATCTATGCGAGTTGTCCTATTTATATTGCTGTTTATAGTCTAGTAAAACCGACGAAAAGTATCAATTTCCCTTGGAAATTTTGTTCGAAATCTGAGATACCACCAAACCAAATATTCCTTGTCACGTCTTTTCTATTTTCCAAGTCCTACAAGTCCTGTTATACTTCTACAATTGTTTCATTAAAGATTTGCCTTTTCAGATTTTTTATTTCTTAATACAATAAGTAATAATACATTTCTTCTACAAGGAAACAAAAACAGACCCAGAAATAGCTCCGGATTATAATTTCCCGTAACCTCGTACATTAGCAATGATTTAACGCAACAGCTCCTTTCACTGAAGCGTGTTCCGAGTAATTTTCCTTGTTCCTACAATTACAATACACGGCAATGATTCTCGGAATATTGAAGGCAATGTGTTATGTGTTCTCTATACACCTGCATGAATTTTGATTAGGTTAAAATGTTGATCAAATATGGAGTACATATTTGATTTAACCAATCTACGTATTTTGTTGGGTTCTGATTGTTGGAAATTTCAATAAGTATCTACGGGTTCTATTACTATGTAGGCATGAAGAAAGGATTCATGATTATGGGAAATGCGAAACAGATTTTAGACACAATTATGTTATGGACAGCCGAAGCAGGTAATTGTGTTTAAAATCAGCTAAGTCCACGTCTCTAAATTAGACTTTTAAGGACTTTACTAATTTATACTAATTTATCACAAAATTTTGGTTTTCGTTACCAATTTTATATGGACTAAAAGAATAGTTAGCTCATTTAATGTAAAGCTAGTAATCTGGAATCAAAGGAATTTGGGGTTAATTAGTAGATTCCTAATATAAAAACGGAGTATTTAATAATAATAGTATAATACGCGTCCCTACCGCTAGTTTCTTCGCGATCAGACCATCCTCCGCAGCTTGTCTGCACAACGGTTATTACAGAGGCCGCGGCACCGCTATCTACCCGGCTTATTATTTGACTAATTAATTGATGGTATTGTGCGGATATCAGCGGATATTGCAGTTTTGGATTGTTTAGTCACTGGTATTAGGTGGATATATTCTAGGATTGGATGTAATTATAGAAAGTGCAATCCTTAATGTGGTAGTAATGACGCGGGTTCAAAATTAAGATTTACGATTCTATTAGTAGCAGTACTCGTATCTCTAACGAAAAATTGCGGTTACCTAGTCAAATTTGCAATTACATTTCTAGCGCTCATTAGTTTCTTGGATTTACGTTAATTTGCTGTCAGTATGTTTTAAAAATAGGCCGTCAAAGTAATATTTATGGTGCGAGTAGTTTTGACGAATTTTGATCACCATTTTAGGAACCAAATTATGCACCACGAGCAGTAGCCATTCAAACGCAGGCATTGATATGAGGTCTGATTTCCTCAACTATGCCAATTAACCTCTAGGCAGGAACTCGTGATTTCACCCATTGAACAAGGCGATCGAAGTCCAAAATTCGAAAGCGTTTCACTACAACCGTGATTTCATGCTCGGCTACGATCTAAATGAGGTAAAGGTTCTATCAGCTATTAATAGGGATGTTATTTGTATTTCTATATTCATATTTTTTGCTGTATTTATTTGTAAAAAAAGATAACTTTATACTACATACTTTTACACAACAGTTACATTAATAAAGGCTAGGAAAATATGCAAACCACAGATTAATTATTTTTCGCAATATACTTGTAATGTAATGTTAAGCAATACAGCGACTAAAATATTGGGTTACGTACCTTAAAATTTATGTATGTTTATAAATGTAGAAGTATAAACACTCCTAACAGTCACTTACATAGTCCTGACCCCACACTAAGATCGAGTCTTGTGTCGTGGGTATCAGGAATTAAGAGAGACTTTTTCGGTCTCACAAACACCCAGACCTGAAACAAATGGTTCACATAAACAATTGTTTTGGTGCGGGGATCGAACCCGCGGCCTTTCGTTTTACAGTCGGCGTCTACCTAAAGCCCTGGTCTGTGGAACGGTACGCGCGGCACTGCGGTAAGCGGCACCGCTGCAACGCAGTTCATGTACCAACTAAGGAGGTTTCACAGATAGGTTTCACTCTGTGCGTAAATCCGTTGACCAATGGGAGAGCCGAAACATGACAACAAATGTTATTATGACAATTTTGCATTGAAGTCTTCACGGGTCTCCATGACAACGGATAACAATTATTTGAGTTCAAAAATATATAGAATTTCTTAAAAAATTGTTTGTGCGTCATTCTAAACGAAGTCGGTAAAAAGGCACATAAGACCATTTTCTCAATATTGATACGTGACAAAATTGGCTTATATTTTCTTATGTTAATTCGTGTGTTATTAACTATATTATTTTATTTTTTTTCTGCTACTAAACATATTCTTTGATCAAGTTATATTTCACTGGACTTATATAGATACCTACTCTTAAATTATCACCGGTTGTACCGTAATTTGTTAAAAACAAATTGTATTACTATTATGAAAATAAATTATTTTGTTATAAATTATCACAAGCAAAACCTGGATCAATACTGATGGACACTTTTTACAATAATCATTTAATTGTACTTTTTATCTAAATTCACAATACGGAGCTCAAATAATACACGTAGGTATAGGTAGGTAGTAGGTATATATGTATCTGCACAACCTCCAGCACATCAGCAGTTCTTGATCCTAGGTTTAACTTTAT
The DNA here is from genome assembly GCA_905220455.2 of Deilephila porcellus. Classification (NCBI taxonomy): domain Eukaryota; kingdom Metazoa; phylum Arthropoda; class Insecta; order Lepidoptera; family Sphingidae; genus Deilephila; species Deilephila porcellus. The sequence goes on along the minus strand of LR999973.1, from coordinate 15,450,161 downwards.
TTGCATACATAAACTCACGCCTTTATCCCAGAAGAGGTAGGCAGAGGCGCCACCAGGACACCCACATTTCGCCTTGTATGTTCCGTTCCATGATGTGACAGGGGCGAGCCTAACGCCATATCGGACACAAATTCCTGGCTCCAGGCTGATGATGAATAGAAAAACCCAATATCACTTTGCCCGAGCCGGTATTCGAACCCGAGAGCTCAGCTTTGTAGTCGTACTGTAGTACAACTACGCCACCGAGGCAGTCTTAAAAAATTATCGCACTCCGTTCGCACTCTGTAAATGTAGCCGTGGTAATTGGAAAATTTGCACACCATTATTTTAATATAGAAGATGTTATAGATCTCAGCATATTAACTAGTTGAAATCCGCAGCTTTATCAAAAAGGAACTAAATAGTAGAAGTTAAAAACAAAGAATGTTCTATTTCCTTCCATTACAAAGTGAAAGACAATTAAATATTGAACTAAGGATTAACCGCTCAAAAATAGGGCTGGAGAAGCTAGATGTAAAGCAACACGGACCAATATTAACAAGGGTCGTATGGTACAAGCTGCGAATTAGCTTTCTATAATATTATACATACGGAAAAAATTAAGAAACACTTCCTAGATTTATCCATTTGCCACACCCAATAGCAACACGAGATTCTATTTGCGAATTATTCAACTGTAATATATTATTATAATACACTCATCGGATGAACTAGTGATATTTTCGTAATTGCTCCGACCACCGTACACGAAGGTGGTAAACTCGTCAATGACACATGCAAATATTTTGTGTTTCTAAGTATGCTTTCGAGCAGGCTAGCACAATAGTGTTTGAGAGCAAGAGCTGATTATTTTTTGCTGGTGGATATTGTAATTGGATTTAAAATTGTAATACATCAGATGCATTGCGGTTACATTTTGGTGCTCATATGAAAAAAAAGGGCACACTACCATCGGAGATATTTTCCCTTTTATTATGAAATGTTAATGTGTTCTTTCTATCTTGATATAAAACACAAGGGTTCTTGCTATTATTTCTGGCAAATTATCGACAAATAAATCCATGCCGCAATGCCGCACGCCGCGGCGATTGGACGAGAATGACTGCGCGCCGTGCGTTATATCCACCCCCCGCATCACCGCTTGCCCCTCAACGCAGACGCATACTGCGACGGAACAAAAGGCAATACTTGACGTTTTTCATATAAATCTGTGCCGCTACCGCAAACCGCTGTCAGTTTCTATCAAGCGACCAAAATATCATCATGGAGTTGACCCTTCACTGTGCGCGCTGGCTGACGCATACCGCAAGAGAACAAAAGACAAATGATGACGTTTTTCATACAAAACCGAGTCTGAAGCCCTGGTCTGACAAACGGTACGTGCGGCACTGCGGCAAGCAACGGAGTTCAAGCAACTAAGGAGGTTTCACAGATAGGTTTCACTCTGCGTAAATCCGTTGACCAATGGGAGGGCCGAAACTTGACAACAAATGTTATTATGACAATTTTGCATTGAAGTCTTCACGGGTCTCCATGACAACGGATAACAATTATTTGAGTTCAAAAATATATAAAATTACATAAAAAAATTGTTTGTGCGTCATTCTAAACGAAGTCGGTAAAAAGGCACATAAGACCATTTTCTCAAATATTGATACGTGACATAATTAGTTTATATTTTCTCATGTAAATTAGCGTGCTATTAACTATATTATTTTATTTTTTCTGCTAATAAACCTATTCTTTGATCAAGTTATATTTCACTGGACTTGTATAGATACCTACCTACTCTTAAATTATCGCCGATTGTACCGTAATTTGATAAAAACAAATTGTATTATTATTAGAAAATAAAATAATTTTGTTATAAACTATCACAAGCAAAACCTGGATCAATACTGATGGACACTTTTTACCATAATCATTTAATTGTACTTTTTATCTAAATTCACAATACGGAGCTCAAATAATAGACGTAGGTATAGGTAGGTAGTTGGTATATATGTATCTGCACAACCTCCAGCACATCAGCAGTTCTTGATCCTAGGTTTAACTTTATTTGCATACATAAACTCACGCCTTTATCCCAAAAGAGGCAGGCAGAGGCGCCACCAGGACACCCACATTTCGCCTTGTATGTTCCGTTCCATGATGTGACAGGGGGCGAGCCTAACGCCATATCGGACACAAATTCCTGGCTCCAGGCTGATGATGAATAGAAAAACCCAATATCACTTTGCCCGAGCCGGGATTCGAACCCGAGAGCTCAGCTTTGTAGTCGTACCGTAGAACAACTACGCCACCGAGGCAGTCTTAAAAAAATGTCGCACTCCGTTCGCAATGGTGCGCACTCTGTAAATGTAAATGTATCTGAAATATTGCAAAAATCATTATTTTGATATAGAAGATGTTATAGATCTCAGTACATTTGTTGAAATCCGCAGCTTTATCAAAAAGGAACTAAATAGTAGGAGTTAAAAACAAAGAATCGTCTATTTCCCTCCATTACAAAGTGAAAGACAATTAAATATTGAATTGACCGCTCAAAAATACGGGCTGGAGAAGCTAGATGTAAAGCAACACGGACTAATATTAACAAGGGTCGTATGGTACAAGCTGCGAATATGCTTTCTATAATATGTGCGGAAAAATTTAAGAAACATTTTTCAACTGTAATATATTATTATAAGACGCTCATCGGATGAACTAGTGATATTTTACTAATTGCTCCGACCACCGTACACGAAGGTGGTAAACTCGTCAATGACACATGCAAATATTTCGTGTTTCTAATATCGGTTTCGAAATATGCTTTCGAGCAGTGTAGCATAATAGTGTTTGACGGCAAGAGCTGATTATTTCTTGCTGGTGGATATTGTAATTGGATTTAAAATTGTAATACATCAGATGCGTTGCGGTTACATTTTGGTGCCCATATGAAAAAATATGGGCACACTACCATCGGAGATTTGTTCCCTTTTATTATCAAATGTTAATGTGTTCTTTCTATCTTGATATAAAACACAAAGGCTCCTGCTATTATTTCTGTAAATTATCGACAAATAAATCCATGCCGCAATGTCGCACGCCGCGGCGATTTGACGAGAATGACTGCGCGCTGTGCGGTGTATTTTCATATAAATCTGTGCCGCTACCGCAAACCGCTGTCAGTTTCTATCAAGCGACCAAAATGTTATAATGGAGTTGACCCTTCACCGTGCGCGCTGGTTGACGCATATCGCAATAGAACAAAAGACAAATGATGACGTTTTTCATACAAAACCGAGTTTGACATCGCATTGCGTGCAACGCAGTGCCGCGCGTACCGTTCCACAGACCAGGGCTTGACATCGCATTGCGTTCAACGCAGTGCCGCGCGTACCGTTCCACAGACCAGGGCTTTACTATGCCACGGACGCTGTCAATATATTTTTAAATACGGAAAATTTCGTAGCAAGTAATTTCCTTATAATCACAACATGTTTATAATTTTAGCAGAAGCGTGGGTACTGTGAAACTTAAAGTTTTGCCTTGATTTCCCAGATCTCGCGATTCCACGAAAAGCCGTTTTTTGGAAAAAGCGTATGAATGCTTGCCGAGGTAGTAAATAATAAAATGCTTATCGTTTAAACCGAATAAGTGGGAAAATAAATGTCATTATTAATACCTGTTTCTTTTTATTACCCGTTTTTATAAAAGATCTGGTTAGTGAAAGATAATTATTATTTAGGTACTACGCATTTCGAACGCCTTCGCGGAGAACATGGTTAAGATGCTTTTTGTTATACTATAGGAAACGGGTTTGATATCCGCACCGAGACAAATGTTTGTGATATCCACGTATATTTGTTTCGCGTCTGGGTATTTTTGAAACCAAAAAAGACTTTATGTTGCTTAAGGGCTATGCAATTGTCCGTTGGATGTGTTTTTTAATATGATCTGTCCTATAATTTTCAACATAAAAGGCGAAATGTGGGTGTCCTGGTGGCGCCTCTGCCTATCCCCTAAGGGCAAAAGCCTTGAGTTTATGTATAATTTTCAAACAATTTTGAAAGCGAATTTTGATGTAATTTCTGAACTGATCTCATTACAAATAACCAGCTGAAAGACGATCTCTTATCTAAAATTGGTCTCAGACAAGCTCTCATTATAATAGTAATAACATGACTAAAAATAAAATTGCTTATAATATACTCGCGAAGCCCCGCGTAATATTACAAAGTTCTTCTTAATTTCTGAATAAAATAAGTAAAAGAAAATTTGGATAATTTATAACACTTCTGAGCGATCGTTAACCCTCCAGAGATTTGACCTACATGACATTGTTCGAAATACAGGGATTTGCAGAGCTAAGAAATATAGAGTAAGATGCTTAGTCAAATATAAGTTTATTTTATTTATTAATTATCGAGAATTATAAAACGGTCTGTTCGTCTGAAGAGTCACGTCTACTTGTTAATAAGAGTAAAATCATCATCATCATCAGCCGGTTGCAGTCCACTGCTGGACATAGGCCTCTCCCGAGGTACGCCACAGATCCCGGTCTGCTGCTTTACGCATCCAGTCGCTGCCGGCCCTCTTGTGCAAGTCGTTCCACCATCTGGCCAGAGGACGTCCCACGCTACGTTTGCCAAGACACGGTCTACTACAGAACAAGCTTACTCTAGAGTGAAATATTCAGAAGATATTATTTTTAGCAGTGCATGGCTCTGTACTCTCGTCACCGCAAAACATTAGGTGTTTAGGTTCATATAGGAAATAAGTTCACTGGTATAATATCCGTCCATCCGGAACACAATAGGGCCGTACTGCTAATTGGTGGCAGATAAAGCGGATTTTTTATTTGCAGGACGCAAAAGCTGGAATGCAGTTGCCAGTAAATCTTATACATACACATTACATAACGCCTATTACCCAGAAAGTAGGCAGTGCTGCTACCGCGACACCCACGTTCCGCTTTGTGTGTTCCGTCCCATGGTGTAATAGGGACAGTAAATTGATTCCAGGCCGATAATTAATGGAAAAATCCAATATCACTTTGCCCGAGCCGGAATTTGAATTCGAGACCTCGGTGTTGTAATAATTATACCGTAGTACAATGACGCCGCCGAAGCAGGAACTGACCAATATGACGGGTATATTTCACCGTCGTGTATACCTATTGGTCGTTATTCGATTATGCATATCCTACCAGCAACTTCATAATTCAGTCTAAGAAAACTGCAGAGAGGTTTTATTACTTCCAGAAGATTCTTTATGTAAGAAAACTCGAGAAATAATATGATAAAAAAGCAAATAACTTCGATCACGCCGTATAATTACTAAAATAATATATTATGTACCAAGAAAAAACTGCCAAATTACTTTTGCCAAAACCAGCGCAAATCAAATTATATCCGACTAGTGATGTCGGAAGTTTTAATTTATCGTATCAATATTCAGTTCTTAAAATAATGTCGATTAAAATGTCTTTATGTGGGTATGAATTGAAAGTAATTATAAGCGCTGTAAAGAAACCCGTATATTTGTTTTGTTTTGTTGCTACTAAAAGCTGCAGGATCTATCAGTATACAGGCCGCTTTCAAAATCTTTCCAAATGGCTTGCTTTGTTCACTCTGAGAGATGGCCTTATTTCAGCAATAGACTACGTGTGGCTAAAAGTTATCATCACCGCGAAATATTGAATTCCCCTAAACATATCGATACATCGAATAAAATATCGATCCACTAGCATTTGCCCGCAACTTCGTCTGCGTGTTTAAGATAATGGAGACGTTATATCGCTAAAACTATGCCATTATAACCTTTACGTAAACTTTTAACAAAAATCAACGTGCAGCATTTTTATTTCCAATTCTGACTCTGAGTTTAGATTTCAGATCAATGGGTCCGTCAGTTGTCGATTCAGAGACCAATCGGATCAATAAATAAAAAGTTCAAAATGACGGCCAACATTTTCAATTCTGAATACAAATTTAGATTATCGGAACTCAGATCGATTTTGAGACCAATCGGATCATATACAGTTTTTATCGGATCATATACGGCCTTATTCATATACAGTTTTAAAACCTATTTTAGGTATCGAATGTTTGTTTTCTCGCTCAAACTGAATTGAAAAGTCGTTCGAAAGGGAAAAAAGTTAAATATTCATAAGAGTAACTTCAGCAGTTTTATTTTCTATACAAATTTTTCAACCCTAATTTTTACTCCTTTAGGGTTAAATTTAAGTAAACAGAGTACGCACTTATTATTTATTTTAGATGTCTAATTATAGTGTCAAGTTTGAAATCTGCAACGTCAACGGTTGCGGTTTTCTATACAAATTTATTTTACCCTTTTCACCCCCCCATAGGGGTTGAATTTCCAAAAATCCTTCCTTAGTGCTACCCTACGTCACAATAGGAACTCCTGTGTAAATTTTCAAGTTCTTAGCTTCAGTAGTTTCGGCTGTGCGTTGATCCGGCAGTTCGGTTTTACAATACTTCAACCCTTATTTTCACCACTTTAGGGTTCATTATGAGAAAAGAGAGTATGCAGTTCTTCTTGTTTCTAGATGAGTAACTAAAGTGTCAAGTTTGATATTTGCAACTTCAACGGTATCGGTTTTCCATACACCAGTATTTTACCCTTTTCACCCCCTTAGGGGTTGAATTTCCAAAAATCCGTCCTTAGTGCTACCTTACGTCACAATAGGAACCTCTGTGTAAAACTTCACGTTTCTAGCTCCAGTAGTTTCGGCTGTGCGTTGATCCGGCGGGAAGGAAATCACCTAGTTTCTAAACATTTCAACCCTTATTTTAACCCCTTTAATGTTAATTTTTAGACAAATAAAGTATGCAATTATTTTTGTTTTTGAATGACTTATTAATCTGCCAAGTTTGACAATTGCAACTTTAATGGTTTAGATTTTCCATACAACAGTTTTTAACCCTTTTCACCCCCTTAGGGGTAGAATTTCCCAAAATCCCTTCTTAGTGCTATCCTCCGTCACAATAGGAATCCCTGTGTAAAATTTCAAGTTCCTAGCTCCAGTAGTTTCGCCTGTGCGTTGATAGGTCAGTCAGTCAGTCAGTCAATCAGGTTCCTCTTTTATATATATAGACTAGCGGCCCGTCCCAGCTTCGCCTGGGTGCAGATATCTTTTGATTCCATTCCAGATAAGATAGATGTTATTTTTCATACTACCTAACTCTTGTATACCTAAACCTCTTGAAACCTAAACTCGACCTAGCTATCCTACTGTCACTTATTGTTTTAACTATGACCTGTCCTCCTCAATCCCGTCCTGTCCCATCTGTCAAGTCACTCTCCGATCCGTCCCGTTCTTTCTCTTCATTATCCATCCTGTCTCATCTCGTGCCTTTACTTATCATTCTATCCCATCAGATGAAATCTGTCAACTATCCAATCCTATCCCGTCCCTCTCACTCTATTCTATCCCATGTAGTCCGATACCCAAATAGTGTGCCTTACGATTTTTTGATATTAAAAACTTCAGCAATTGTGGATAAGGAAAATCGGATCAGTAATACGGACGCTTCAGCGATTTTGGTTTCCATACAACATGTCATTCCTTATTTCACCTCCATAATGTTATTTTCCAAAAATGTTGGTCGCCATTATTTTTCGTTTGTAATAAAGAGCTGAAATATAATTTTTCATAGTAATAACTTAAGTGGTTTTGATTTTCTATACAACATTCAAACCCTTTTTTTCTACCACTTTGGAAAAAATATAGCCTATGACACTCAGGGATGTTATATCTTTCTAACGGTGAAAGAATTTTTAAAATCGATTCAGTAGTTCCGGAGGTTCCGGTGAAGGATAAGACATCGTAAAAAAAATTGATAAAAGTGATTTTCGATCTTAAAAAGAAGTTTAGTTTACACAAAATAAGTTTCTGACATTGGTTTCTGAACACACGCATAAATATTTGACAACCAATTTAAATGTCAATCCTTTTCCATTAGTGACATTATTCTACATATTTAAAATCTAAAATACACCATTATTCGAATATTGTGGATATATGTTGCCGATTCGAAACCTTTATTTAAATACGTTCTTTAATTTGAGGCAGTGGCGTGCCTAGGGTTTTGGAGCAGGGCAAGCCCAATATTATTTTAGGTTTAATACATATGTTATGTTATTTTAAATTGAGAATTACTATTAATATATTTGAGGACTATTTACTTGTTGTTATAAATTTAATTAGAATAATATTAGTATTTCAATAATGTTTGAAGTAAATCGATTGACTATTTGTCATGATTCTATAAATTAAAGAAAGTCAATTGACTAGGAAATTATGAAAAATAGAATTATTGAAAAAAAGTATGTGTTAGATTTTGACATCTTGTCTTGTGTAATTTTTATTGAGTTGGATTAATTTTTAGTTTATTGATTGTACGAAATAAAAGTGTGATCAGAGAGTCTGTGACTTTACTTTTAGGTTCTTTCTTCTGAATTGCCTTACAGTTCAGAAGTGGGATACTAAAAATTAGAGACAAATAACCCACGTCTACGAATGAATTTCTGATCAGACATTTTACGGATAAAGCGTTATGAGGAATGTTAACACCGAATACATGAAACGTAATTAACCTTCTTTACCTTCGGCAGATGTTGAGAGCGGAGCAGCCGGTCAAGGAGCAAGACTGCCTCTGGCAGACGTAGGAAGCGGAGTAGCAAAACTACCCCCGAAGGACGTCGTGAGAGGAATCGCAAGCGGGGGCACAACAGTGCGACATCATCTGGATAACGGAGCCGGAAAAGCCGATCTACTCACAGGGGTAAGAGATCCCGCAGCAGGACAAGGTCATGTGAGTCCCACCGCGTGTTTGAAGACAATACTAAGATTAAATTTACGAGTAGGTAACTTTTAGAATTACTAAAGTCCTTGCCAGCCATGTCATCACAAAAAACATTTTCTATGAATGCTAATGTAGTTTCTGAATTTGACCCGTCATATAGAGAGCAAATTGTTAATGCATGGATAAACAAGGTCAAAGAGTACGCTAAGTTTTATAATTGGAATGATACACAAATCATTCATTATGCATTGCCAAAAATTGTCTGGAGTAGCAAATGTATGGTATCAGGGTTTTCCCTCTGTCGACTTTGCAAGGGCAGAGTGGAAGGGAAAATTAGAAAGAATATTCTCCACCATTCAAAATTATGCTCCACTCTTACATGAAATGTTAGGTAGGAAAGTAAGGTATAATGAAAGATTTGAAATATATTTTTATCATAAAATGAATTTATTGAATTGAAGCGAAATTGCTGGAAGGAAAGCCATTGATTGCGTTATTTATGGATCAGATGATAAAGGGATACGTTAAGGAGCACAGGCAACAAATTATTTTCAGCCAGAACAACTTTTAATGTATTTAAAAGCTGTGACGTGTGATGTGAACGATAGGAAATCATTTATAAGGAAACGGAGCGTAACTCAAACTGACGGAAATAAGAGTATGATCAACAATAGAAATACTATTAAGTGTTTCAATTGTGGTGAAACCTGTCATCCTAGTTTCAAGTGTATTAAGCCGTTAATTACATGTAGTAAATGTAAACGTTTGGGGCATCAAGCCGTTTCATGTAGGAGATTAAATACCAATTTAAATACAAGGGGTAATGGTGAGACAGTATCTGAGTTAAAGATTGTACGATCTATGGATAAGAAGTACCTATGTATTACCTGTAAAAAATAATATAATAAGATAAACTTGTTATGTAGATCTTGGGAGTCAGTGCAGTTTAATTTGGAAAGATGATTTTGAGGAATTGGGTATAAGATGTACGGAAACAGCTCTACCATCGCTTAAGGGGTTTGGTGATTCTTTAATAAACTGTTAGGTAAATGTATCGTCAGTTTAGAGGTCTACGGGGTTACCTTAGATAGTGAACTTTATTTATTAATCCTTTATTGCACAAAACGAAACATTTATTGTTATACAAAGAACCAAAATTAGACATTAATAAAATATAAAATTGATTGTAACTTCTGATGTTTATAGAGTTTATGACTGCCGTACCGGTCACAGCGGTCGAGCAGGCCACAGGCACAATGTGTGTAAGGGGTCATTAAGAAATATTAAACGTAGTATGTACAATATATTGCCAGGTATATATAATATAAACAAGGGGCTGGTTATATAATGTTGATAAACTTAAGTTGTAGCGTTATTCAAATATCTTTAAAAAAAGGAATTATTAACCAGAGGTTTTCTTTTTGATGAATTACTAAATATAAACAACTTAGAATTACGAGAACCGATATTGAAGGAGGAACCATTAAATGTAGGTGATAGTTTGAATATGTTGGAGAGATGTAATCTAGAAAAATTGTTAGAGACATACAAGAATTGTTTTTCATTTAGTCTCTCGAATTTGGAGCTCACAAATTTAACTGAAATGACTATTAGATGAAATGACTATCATTATAAGATAATACACCAGTAGTCTATCGACCATATAGGTTGGCATATAGTGAAAGGGAAAAATTAAGGACATGATACAAGGTATGTTAGATAACGGTATTATAGTGAAATCTACTTCCTGTTATGCTAGTCCAATAATTCTGGTGTAAAATAAGACGGGCAACAAACGTCTCTGCGTTGATTATGGAGCATTAAATTCTAATACTGTAAATAAACACCATCCAATGCCTAGAGTGGAAGATATAATAGATAAACTTAGGGGTTTTAAATATTATACGGCTTTAGATTTGGCTTGCGGGTATTACCAAATACCAATTGCTCCCTACTCTTAAGATAAGACTTCTTTTGTTACGCCTGACGGTAAGTACGAATTTAAAAGAATGCCTTTTGGTTTACCAAATGCACCCTCAGTTTTCCAAAAAAAGCTATAGATAAAATATTTAGTGCGTCACATAATACGGAAGCTTTCACTTTTATGGATAACATGATTATACCTTCTGTAGAAATGATATGGAGCGATTGGAACGGGTACTTAAATTATTACACGCGACCAGTTTTACATTAAAAGTTTCGAAATATAAGTTCTTTTATACTGCTATTGATTATCATATTTTAAGGTTCCAAATAACGGAACAGGGAGTTCGTCCGGGGAGTGGAAAAACGCAGGCAGTAGTAGAATATAAAACTTCTTCAAATCAACACGAAGTTAGGCAGTTTATAGGATTAGTAAGTTTTTTTAGACGTTTCGTGAAAGATTTTGCAATTATAGTGGCTTCTCTTACTAAATTGTTTAAAAAAAGTAATAAATTGTAATGGACCTTGGAACAAGATAAAACGTTTACTAGTTGGAAAAATAATTTAAGTAATAGACCAATATTAGCAATTTATGGCTCTAAAGCGTAAACGCAAATTCATACGGATGCCTGTAAAACTGGTATCGCGGGTATGCTTCTGCAAGAAGAATCTGCTGGCAGACAATGCACAGTAGCTTATTATTCTCGGCAAACTAATTCGCACGGAGCAAAGGTAACACTCGTTTGAATTGGAAACTTTGGCAGTCATAGCTTCGCTAAATAGGTAACGAGTGTACGATTTAGGGATCAAATTCACCATACTTACCGATTGCAATGCATTGCGGACAACTTTGTCTAAGACCGGGGTTACGTATGAGCCACATTGATGTACTTAGTAGAAACGCTATAGAAGAATTTGAATCGGTGTTTGATGTGTTGACCATTCAAAATTTGGTTTGATTGGATTGGTTAGTTATTATGTAAAGTGTAGACCTAGAAATTATTAGAATTAAACAAATTTTAGAAGATCCAGAAACAAAGAAAATATTGTGGACATACATCATAATAGCAAAATTTTGAATGGGAAGGTTTATAGAGTTGTAGGAGATCAATTAAGATGGGTAGTACCAAAGGGAGTGAAATGACAGTTATTGAAAAGGAATCACGTTGAGATGGATCATTTTGGGGTAGAGAAGACGCTAGATAAATTAAACAGTTTATATTAGTTCGCAAAGATGAGGAAAATTGTTAAGAAATATGTAGAGTCAGTCTGGAGTGTTCTTACCACAAAGTACCCAGCGGTAAGAGACAAGGAATGCTACATCCCATACCAAAAGTTGATATTCCTTTTCACGCAGTGCACATAAATTTCTTTAGCCCTTTTATACCAAGTAGGAATAAAAATGATTATATATTAATTCTGATAGACGCTTATACTAAATATATAATACTATATGAGATGAAAAATACTAAACCTAAAACGACTCTGGATGCTATTAACAATTATTTTAGTCTGTTTGGTATACCAAGTCGAATAATTAGTGATCGAGGAAGGTTTTTCACTAGTAAGGACTTAAAAGAATTTATGAATAATTTGTGTATACGTCATGTTTTACATGTAGTAGCCATACCGAGAGCTAATGGGTTGAATGATATAATCGAACCATTTTGGCGTTTCTAGCGGCTAAAAATTATAACTATCATGAAAAAGAACGGGATAAACATTTGGAAGAAATACAGTTGGGGCTAAACACAACCAATAATAAGTTTGTGGGTAAAAGTCCATCTGAAGTGCTATTTGGGTTAAGGTTACGAATTAAAGGCGATGGTATTGTATCAACTTTACTATAATGTGAGAGTGGTATTAGAAGGTAGGAAGTACGGAACGAAGTTAACACAAAAATAAGGAAAACACAAAATAAACAAAAAGAGAGGTTTGACCAAAAGCGTAAAACAGGAAAGAAGTATAAAGAAGGAGACCTAGTTGAGGATTGAAAGGGAAATTACAACTAATGATGGAAATTGAAAAAAGTTGAAGCCGAAGCTTCAAGGTCCTTATAGAGTAGTAAAGGTGTTAGATCGTGATCGATATGTAATTGATGATACTCTACTGACGTGTAAACAAAATCGGTAATATACATCTGTTATTTCCGTAGACAAAATCCATCCTTGGTTGATTTTCACGCACGATTATTTAAATGATACTGAGAGCGACGGGTCAAATGAGGAACATAATTCAGGAAGTGATTTGGAAAAACAATTGGAACAGGATAGAGACGTTGATGATGATGTTGATGATAATGAAGGGACAGAGAGGTCAGGAAAAAAATCCGATAATGAAATATGATTTTGGATATCTGATTGTCATTGTATCTGCATACGCATGAGGCCGATAAGCCAACTAAGGAGTATGCAAGATACAAACGTGGAAATGTATGTATGTGTCAGATACGCATGAGGCCGATAAGCCAATTTGGGAAGTATCTGACCATAATAGTGAGTGGAGTGGAATTGGAGTGTTTGCATACACAGGAGGGCGTGAGCCCAGATGAGGAGTATGCCAAACACAATGGATGTTATATTAATTATATTATTAACGGATGTAATGTACATTATTTGTTTATTGACGTGATTATTAATTATTAAAATTTGATTGGGAAAGGAAATTGACATGATTGATTTGAATGTAAGAGGTTTCTTTTTTGTTTTGTTTTTGTGGCTACGAAATTGATGGAACAATTTAAAATAATCAGATGGCCGGAGCAGTGATATATTAACAGATTTAACTAATTTCGAGCAGTGTTATCAGTTTATAATTTTCTGTCTATGATGCAAGTTCAGTTGCGAGAGGACTCGCAAAATTCAGAATGGCCGACTGTTATGTTATTTTAAATTGAGAATTACTATTAATATATTTGAGGACTATTTACTTGTTGTTATAAATTTAATTAGAATAATATTAGTATTTCAATAATGTTTGAAGTAAATCGATTGACTATTTGTCATGATTCTATAAATTAAAGAAAGTCAATTGACTAGGAAATTATGAAAAATAGAATTATTGAAAAAAAGTATGTGTTAGATTTTGACATCTTGTCTTGTGTAATTTTTATTGAGTTGGATTAATTTTTAGTTTATTGATTGTACGAAATAAAAGTGTGATCAGAGAGTCTGTGACTTTACTTTTAGGTTCTTTCTTCTGAATTGCCTTACACATATTTAATTAGAAGAAAAAAAAGACTACGAACGACGAAATCGAATTTACGGCGCGGCGGCAGACCTACCACACAATCTATACAATATTAAGATTAGGTAATACAAATATAATATAATAGCTTGTGGTCATTGAACCGTAACTTTTTACTGCACTAACTACTGAGCACTTTTAATACCCGGCATTACACTAGCACAACGATAGCTACTATGGTCCCGTGTTTGACTGCGTAGTTAACCAAAATTGCGGACAGAAATTGTTATTAGATTACATTAAGGTTAAGTTTTTACAAGTAATAGCATGCCTTTTGAAAGGACCACAATATCATTGAAATCATTAGAATTAATCAAAACATTCTAATACACAAGTGTCCCTTGAAAAACATATGAAACACGACTGTTTATTAACCTATATGAAGGGGAGCATGTAGAAATCGAATTACGTAGTTTGGTAAACTGAACCGATAAAATGCCTCTAGTGATTTATCACGAAGTAAAGAAATGCACAAACTCGGCGTAGTTTTCGCGCCAGTTTCAATATAATTTAATTAAATTACCTTTATAACGGCAATAAACACTTTCACCATCACACTAAAACCATCACAGGAAACAATACAAATCATTTTCGTATCAAAAAGTTTAAACAACATTAAAAAAACGAATAATTAACCTAAAACCGAACTATTTACAATTTCACAATATCAAAATACTTATGAAGTTAGTAGTAATTGGTACAGTATTGCTAGTAAACGAAAAAATAAACATTACAACATGCAATTATAATTTATGAAAAAAATATAAAAACCTCATTATTTGTATTACAAAAATGATTAAATAATTTTAAAAAAGAACCAACATAATTTAATAACAATAAATATAATTTAGTTAACAAATAATTTTACACATGACGACTTTCAAACGTACGATGTTCAGTCAAAACAACTCTGTGGTCAAAAGCTGGGCTTTTGGTTTAGTACATTATTGCTATATATAAATATCTGTAGCTATACATTCGTAGTGCCGGAGTATAGCATTTCACCCGTAAATGTGAAAGAGATAGCATGCGTTGCCAAAAGCCTCGTAAAAGCACACGAGAGAGAAGAAGACAGATATATGTTTTGCGCGTACCGTCTTTTAAAAAAATGCGTGAGCTTCGTTCTACGTGAGAAGTAAAATTATGAATGAATTTATTACAAGCGTTGCGCGGCGCGGGCGGCGCTTCGTTGAAGAGCGCCATGCCGCGACGGAACGCGGTAAATTCAAAAATGGTAGATGTTTCGTAATTAATGTTTTGTATTGAATGTAATTGTTTCGTTCAGAATTTAGTTTATACGTATTAAGTAGTGCAAGCCGGGCTTTTGGGCTTGTATGGAAGTACCGCCACTAATTTGAGGGGAGAGTTTACTGTATCAACGGGAGTAACATTAAATGTTTGACAGTTGCGAAACCAATGAACATTTTGTATGAAGAAGATTCACTTTATAAATTTACCACAGATTACTAAATAGGTTATGCGAAATTTGTATAGGTTTACTATTCCGTGGCGAGTTATTTTCAAAAATTAATAAATTAGTGCAATAGAATTTAATTAAGTAACCACGTTTCCGAACAAACATAATTAAGTAATCACGTTTCCGAACAAACGATGCTCTTTCAATATAGTCTATGGCTGTGAATGACGTTGACATTCGTTACGCGCGTTTTTTAAAATATGCAAAATGAAATGTATATTTTTCAATATTTCTGAAAGATTTTCTTAATATTTTTTTCCGTAAGAACCATCCTTGGACTTCCATAAACATTTTAAAAAAAGAATTATCGAAATCGGTTCAGCCGTTCACACGTGATGCTATGACAACACGAAACGGGTTTCATTTTTATATATATAGATTAAATAAATATATCGATATGTTACTGTAAAAGCTCGAACTACGGTTAATCTTAAGATTTACGTGTAAGTCTTAGGATTTACCGACATGAGTCGGTAAATGTAAGTATTTCTGAAAATACGACGATTTTTTCGGGCTTTTACCATTCGAATTCAGTATATGCTAGGTTTTACCACTGTCAGCTGGTAGATGTTGGTTTTAGGAATAAAACAATGAGTAATTCTTAATTATTTACTTTAATGAACTATTAGACAAAACAGGTACATGGTATTATAAAGGTATCATATGATAGTAATAAGTACAAACTCATACCAACTTATTTAAATTATTTTGAAAAAACACATTAACCTAACCTAACCTATTTATCTTTCTTGTTTGCCAAAAAAATACAATTAGAAATCAAATGATCGTGCAAGTTCAAACGTGTCAAACAAGCGACTGAGGCGAGCGGATCGGCGGATGTTTTGTTTTTCAACATTTACCGTGCCATTAATGTAAATCCTAAGATTTACCAACGGAATGGTGGTAAGAGTTCGAATCGCAAACCTTTTCGGACATTTACCATTAGGAATTGGTAGATCTTAGGTTTTACTGGAATATCTTAGGATTTACTGCAGTTCGAGCTTTTACAGTAACAGATACATCGAAAAAATAATTATCGATATTTCACCGAGCCTACTGAACTTGGTAAATAATTATTTCTTCCACACGGCGCTGACCGCTACTCATTACAATCCATCATAATAACTCACGTTTGGTCTCCGCGCGGACGTTGACTTATTGAGATAATTGCAATGTCCGTTCGTGTATCACCAGTTTCTTAGTAATTCCCATAATTTGATTCTGGTCAAATAATTGGGGATTATTTCCATCTCAGTCTTATTTTTCTAATGAGTTATTTGTAAGTAATAAACAAGCTAATATCTTTAGGAAGGTCGTCGGGTTGCGAAAGCTTGCTAATTAGCGATTTTCTTTATTTGTGGTTAATATCTTACATTTTGTTATTTCCTTAAAAATAAATAAAATAAATAAGGAATGTTTGTAGGACTTATGCTATTCAATAACGCGAGAAAGCAAAACTGACTTAGCTGTATATACGAAGCTGTAAACAGTGTAAACATAATTCGTTTATTCCCATCCCTAGATGTGATAGATGGTATATAATATAATGCCATACCAAGCAAAAATTCCAGTCCTCTGAAAAAAAAAAACAACAAATACAGCAATATTTTCCAACAAAATATAAGTTCACTCAGTGATATTGGAGCTCCGTGTATATTCACTTGAAACCACATTTTCTTTTAAGTTAAATGAAAACTGTTTCGCAAAGGGTTTTCCAGTTTAATTTAATAATTAAAGAAATAAAGTTAACAAGAGGGATCAACGTTCTGAAAATGTGATGTTGCTCTTTTACACGCGAACTGAGTTTTGTTTTTTCTTTACTTTTAATTAGAATGTGAATGAATAGCTTGTACAATTTAAAATCAAGTCTTTGTAACTTATTTTGTTAATTAGATTCCATGTTTAAGTAGTACCTAATGCTGTTTTTATTTATAATATAATTAATTTTACCACCACTCAAATTCGTCGCTGTTAAAATAATGAAAAAATATTGTAATATTCATTAAGTGTTGATAAAAATTTTTTATCAACACTTAATGAATATTACAATATTTTACAAAGTTTGACTCTTCATTGATTTAATCAATGAAGAGTCAAACTTTATTATGTATAATGGCTTATAACCGAAATATTATATAAAATTGCTACCATTAGTAAAAGGGTACCTACATATTTTCCAACGTATTCCATGTACAGTACCCATATCTCCTTGACAATATCGATTTAATTAATCTCTATATCTTATAACATGGCGGATTTCGCCCTAATCCCCTATTGTGCCACCCAATCCTTCGGCACACAACATCAAAGTTTTTTTCAATCTCAACATGGACATTTGAATTCTTACAGAAAATGGGGAGATTACTTGAGCGAATATCTAAGTTAGGATATTGTGTTCTGTTACTTAAAAAATAAGGGTGAAAATAGAAAGTTTAGCAGAGCATGTGAGGGCTTCTAGGGAAGGAGTCGTATGTATACATTGTAAGGAAGAAAGGACAGGATTCCGCCAGATGTGCACAAAGCAGATTGGTTTTATGACGATGGACATTTTGAACGTAACAATTAGTTCAGGCCTTTAGGCAAAATTACGTGGCACATTTGAACTATCCAAACGCTATAATGACATATTCTTATTCATTGTCCTACTTTTATAAGAATATGGTGCAATGATTTCCTGAATGGTTTCAAGAAAGATTTCAGATTTTAAGGTTATTTTTTCCACAAAAATATGATAACTCAGTGAAGTGAAAAATTATGAACTATGATGCCCACGAAAATACAAGCTGTTAAGAAACAAAAAAAATAAAGTTTACGAAATATGTATATTATGTTCACATGGCCGATAAAATAAAATATCAATAAATACAATTCGATTTTATTATTGATCGATTGTGTATTAATTGCGGAAGCCTCTTATTCTCGAAAAAATGACTGAAGTCCACCTGAAAGAAAGTAAAAATCCGTCTACCAAGAACAGAATGACGTCAGATATACGTAGGTAATTATACTATTTGACACTATTATGTTTTCCTTTTCCTTGCTCCCTCGGTGGCGTTGTTGTAATACGGTACGATTACAATGCTGAGGTCTCGAGTTCAAATCCCAGGTCGGGCAAAGTGATATTGGATTTTTCTATTCATTATCAGCCCAAAGTCAGAAATTTGTGCCCGATATGGCGATAGGCTCGCCCCCTATCACATAGTGGGACGGTACATACAAGGCAAAATGTGGGTGTCCTGGTGGCGCCTCTGCCTACCCCTTCTGGGATAAAGGCGTGAGTTTATGCATGTATGTATACAGTATGCTTTCTTTTCAAATCAATTTAATCAGTGCACAAGACATTTGACACAGAATATTCAAACAAATTCTCTAGCCAAATTTGATGTCTCCAAGCCGTCAGTTATTTCGCTGACAGCAGCGTCCGAACCATTTCGTCACGTATCGCAAGTTCAGCGATGCTTTGGCGCAGGTGCAGCTCGCAGTTTTATTAGAATTGTAATAGCCAGTGATGTGTTCTGGCGAGAAATGTCTTGGAGAAATTCCTGGTGTGGATCTTTGAATGAATTTAAATAAGATTTTTGGGCAAAGAATTGTGATAGTATAGAGGCATGCGTTTTCGGCAAAATTTTAATGTAGCTTTAAGGTCGGGGGAAAGTCACTTATGGTACTCGTACATATGGATGAAATAAACCCAACCCCGTGAAATCAGAATACTATACTAATTAGCAAATAAGTAAATATACCATACAGTTCTAGTATGTGCAGTGTACATAGTCCTGACTCGACAATACGATCAAGTCGTATTTCGTAGGTACTACGAGAGATCTTTCGGTCTCATAAACACGTATACCCGAAACAAATATCTGTATATCACACATACATTTATCTCGGAGCGGGGATCGAACCCGAGGGCTCTTACACACGGTGTCTTATCTAACCAACTGCGCTAAGTAGGTTGTCAATAAATAAATTAAAAATATATCCTGACTATATCATGTTCACTTCAGCACACCATTTAAAAAAAATGGTAGATCAACCAAAGTAATATAAATACACAGCCAAGCTGCACTTATAAGTAGATTAGAAAGTTGTGACGAGCGAAAGTTATGCTCAGTTGAACGATGTAATTTGAGTGCGGAATTTATACAATGTCGTTTTGGAATGAGAGATTTCAGTTTTGCTAATGAACCCTTTGACATTTACTTTTGAATCTGTGTTTAGCAAGTTATTATGCTTTGTTAAATGTGAATTAAATTTGTTTTGTACGGATTTGTTAATGTAATTGGATGTTATTTTAGCGTAATTAAGAACTGTAATATTTGGCTTACTTAATATTATTTCTTCCAGTTTGGGTGTTTGTGGGATCTGTCGTAGTTTATGATTCCTACTACACAGCGCATGTGTTTTGCACTTATGTGGGGAGTTTAAAGATTTAAAAACAAATAAAAGCCAAGTCTATTTATTATTAAAAAGTTGTAGAGATGAATACCACCTGAATTAATTATTTCACCACCACACTACGCGATTTGCGTGTGGCGTCATTTGCCTCCTATCTCATTAAAGTTCACGCTTGTATGCTAGAGTGGGTAGATATAGAAGTACCTAATGTAATTTAGAGTTTTCTGACTTGTATTTAATACCAAGATTTGAAAAGGGGCATCTATGCCTTATAGGAGCCATGCTGGTCTACTGCCGGTTAGGAAACTTATAATAATCCTTGTAAAGATATCTATGGTATGCAGCTATCCTCACGATGTTACATTGTCTCTGTTGATTGCGTCTGTTTAGTTACCATCAGGCCACTTAGATCTTATTAGCCACATGAGCTCCATAATTTTTGAGACTTCAAGTCTGAACACGGTAATAAACGTCACGTGGCTTACGTGAACAGTTCGTAAGTCCAGGACAAAAATAATCCGGGATTATATTGATGGAATAGTTTCAGGACTGAGCCAAATTGAATGTCTTAACAGCAAAAATAGTTGCCAACTATACACAGAAATAGGAAATTTGTTTTTGTTCGCTGTAGCAATTATTAGGCGTGTGATGGCTTTGATAGTTATTATAAAAAGTTTGTCTTAGTCTCCTTTATATGCTATAGTATATTTTTCTGTAATATTCGTATTTTAAACTTATTTTTATTATGAATTTATTATTTGCGAATTTTAGCTGTTATCAGAATAAAAAAGTGACAGTAAGAATTTCTAAAAGTCATTTTATAACTACAATGTTTTTATAAAGTTGCAGCAGTAGACGTCCAACGCTTGATAAATAAAACAATCAGAAACAAAATAAGAAACAAAGCCATCACTTACACATAGACTCACTATCATCTTCATTAACATCTACCGCAATAAGTAGACTACTCCTGAACTTACACTTTTCTTTAAATTTTTAGCAATCTATTGTTAGCGATATGCGCCCAGCAGCTTCCGACAACCTTTGTTATACTGCAAAATAAATTAACATAACGCGCAGAAGATACCATCTGAACTTAAACCCTATCACGTCAGCTCCCGCAGGATCCTACGCGTCAACGTCATTCAAACGCGGAAAAAACTACAGGAATATTGTTCGGCTGTTAGGCTCCCGTCATCACATTCTCTCCAGGGAAATTAAGGTTTGCGAGGCGTGTTCCGAGACGCACCGATAGAAATGTATTCAGCCGGCTGTCATGTGATAAATTAAAGCAGGATTTGATATAGGATCGGAATGATGTATTGGACGATTTTGCTCTTTTATTGTTCGTTCCGTATTCGTTGGATGTGATTTGACTTCAAATATGGGAGGAAAATAATGATTTAAGTAAGGTTAATGTTGATGCTTTTATGACTAGCAAGAAATTTCTGGCTATAGTGTGCTAGGCTAGTTCTGTGTTTCAGGATTCACATGTTCCGATGTATTGTAAAATAAGTTACAAGAAGTTAATAACCAAGCTGATATTAAGGCTTGCGTTGAAGGTTTAAGATATTTCTCGAACTTTCATCACTAAAATTTTTAAATGGTATCATAATAAAAAGTTAAAAGATTTAAGTTCTCTGTTTACGCGTCAAGTTTATAAGCTCGCAAGCAAGACGATCTACGTCTTTGTTGCTGTATTATAGCCCTTAAAAACTGTGCTAGGTTCGTCTGTGTGCCGTCAGTAAAATAACTACGAAATAACTCTTCTTCTTCTTATTTTCAGCCACAGGAAGTTTACTGCTGTACTTAAGCCTTCCCCGCCGATAAAATTACTCAACATTACCTAAATACGACAATTTTCATGCTGTTTACTTAGTGAATCAAAGTTATGTATAGCTTTATTACTTATTATTCTGTCCTTAATCTATAAAATAGTCATCCAACCTTTTTTTAATGCTTTTAACTACAAATTTCAAATAACACGAAATCTGAGCAAACAAGGTCGTGCAAATATTCATAACTTAGAAATAGTTTCTTAATACCTGAACCAATATCTTGTGAAATTTTCTAACCGATTTCCGAATCGTCACGGCAAGCAATCCCTTCCAAGCGATGTTTCTCCGTAAGTAAACAAATTCTATTTGTATTGTACGCTAGTCAACCAAGATAATCCACTGCAGATTACTGGATTGTGAGCTGGTAGCCTCGTGTTCCAATCTTTAAGCCGTTTATAAAGGTTTTGGCTGGGTTTACCGCCTGTTGCTGTTAACAGATATCTAAACGTGGTCTGAAGCAATCCGCATCGGGATTTACGATAGAAAACTAGTTTTGAAGGGTTGTGATTGTTTACAGTTGCTAGGTATACATAGCTGCTTTTTTTTCTCTTTAGCAGTATCAGTAATATTGAAGTAGCGCATACTCAGTGACTTTCTATAACCTTTATTATAACGCATAACCAAGGTGGTCGAGGTGGTCCGGTAAGTACTCCGCGCTGTGTGAGGCGTATTGTCTTTTTAAACCGTTGGGTTGTTATTAGTAACTTTTGTTCTGCGGATATCCTCATTATTGATTTGATAGCTCTTGTTTAGAATAGTATGGAAAACATGGAATATAGACATATATAGGCATATATATATGGAAATGTTGAAAATAGACAATATGGAAAAATCTATGATATATTGTGTCGTTTTTATGGGACTCTTAATTCAACGGCGGCGTACGATAGTCTCGTCGTTTGATGCAATATGGTTTGGTCATTTGATAAACTTTAGTTAAATACACGTAATGAAAAATTCATATTATATACATTTTCGCTACAAAACCACATTTATTATGAACCTAACCGCGATTCACTTTAAATTTTCCACTCGTTACAGAAACTCGACTTCAATAATACCGTATAATTGGTTTAATGCAACTTTTCAGCGTTAAGAACGCTCCATTATGACACTTCTTGATGACGCCATATTGTGGCCGCATTGTGCGGAGACAAAGGCTACGAATTAAGGGACCTCGCGCCGAAACCGTGTTTCGGAACCGTTCTGAATGAGACTGAATGAGTAAGTGACCTGCCTATTATACTTTCTAAGCGTTGGAGGGTAAATTTCGGTTATTTGGTCAGTGTTTCATATTTCTAATCCTTGTCTACTTTTAAAGATAGAGATGATAAAGGAAAACGCAGTTCGCAGGATATTAAGTGACCTTCGCCACCTTTCGACACTTTCAAGGCCCAAAGAATCGTGATAGATAGCCGATGTTTAAGGAGTTAATGTGCTGTCATTAATCCTCTCATTTGTTTCGTTCTGCTGTCTTTGCTTCGATTGTTGAGTGATATGCCAACTATTCTCCAAATACTGTGAAAGATCAGTTGTCATCCAATGATGCATATACTTATTCGAAATTCTATGAACATAAAATATTAGTTATGAAATTTCTAATTTTATTCGTACATCAGCTCGGTTAAATAGCCTGTACTTTAACAAAGTATTCGCAATTAAAATTAAAATACTTAAAAAGTACATCTTGCTTCAGTTAATCGCGCGAACGCCCATAAAAATGAAATAATATCAAAAAATATCGCACAATTTCCACTGGCGGGTAAAATATTATAATACTGGGAAGAAATACTAATAAAAATAAGGGAACAGTTTCGTCTCGCTAAATGAGTGCCATCGGTTAAGCTACTTTATTTTGAGGAAAGGACGATGTTGTACGTTTTGTTTTTAGTTTATTTCTTTTCTTTATAAGTCAAATCTTTTGTTTGTGACGATCTATACAGGGTATATCAAGACTGCGATACGAGAAAAAAGTTGTCGATTTTTTTTGCGAAAATTTTACTTGCATTTTGTCTGAAGTCACTCATACTACGACCTGGCTTCGTTTTCGGTCGCATTCTTGATATACCCGGTATTTTGTATGGATAACTAGGAGTAATACCCAATTTAGTGATCCATACAACTACCTGTTGGACTGGAATCAGCCAGTACATACAAAGGTTTCCAGCGAATCAGCATTGTTGTATTAACAGATAAGTGTTAATCATAATATAATTGATGTAACTAAACAAAACCGTCAATATCGTGACTCTTTTACTGGTCTGTCCACAGTTGTTATTACTTCTCAGTAATTTTCTTCTGCATTAATGATGCACTATAATCTTACAGAGATTTGCCTAGCTTTGGTTTTCATTGTGATTTCATTGCACGCTCTTGCCAAGCTATTACCAGATGTGGAGTTATTAATTCTATCAGCATCAAATCGGTATAATACTGGACTAAAATTTCGCGCATTATAAGTCAAGCTCGTTTACCTTTCAAATGATACGAAAATATCCATAAAACTTGTCATGTCATTCTAAATATCTGAAAGTTTCACAAAGCATTTCCAAACGAGGGAGCACGTCACAAATAGAATTTATCATCTCCGCACAAAGGTAAGTTTGCTAAAGTGTATTCATTATTAGCATTGACAAGGTGAATAAATCTGTAACGGAATAAAATTGATGCGACGTGGGGAAAAAGAACTAGTGAGATCGCGATGACAGCTGACAAAACTTGGTAACGTTACATGATCATGAATTTGACACGCTTGAATTATTAGTTGAAGAAAATATATAAGTATGCTAACAGACATTATAATATTGCGCCAGAATCGATGGAGAAGTGTCGACCATGAATAAGGTAGGTATAAAACTCGTCAAAGTGGCCTATTGAAGTGTATCTCATTCCGAGATCAGCCAGTGCAGTTTACATACCGAACAAGGCGGCAAACATCTGTCGACCGAGCGAGAGATGTCGTGTTTCACCATTTTACAAACAGATTTTGATTTTAAAAGGCATTTGTGATGGAGCTGTTTTATTAAATCAAATAACGAATGTTATTTGAAAAACGACCAAAATACTTTTTACTTAATTTGCAAAGGATGATCACGTAAGCGCAATCCTCATATTGATTCCTTACCATTGCAGCTAGAAGTGGTTAGGTAATTCAAATTCCGTACCAAGGCCGGGAACACATCTCCATGCCCTATGGTGTTGCAGATGTTCATGGGCGGCGGTGATCACTTGCCATCAGATGAACCGGTTGCTCGTTTGCCTGCTATAATATAAAAAAAGCATTTAAAGATTCATTATTTTTAGCAGTGACATGATGGGTTTGATGAATAATAGGGCGAGGGTATTGGTTTACATCTAATCGGTTGGTTCAAAACATTATTTTACAAATACATTACTTTATGTAACCTTTATAATAAGACATATTCCCAGTAGAAATGAGAATACCGATATTTTTTCCCAAATAAATCTTTCTCTCGTCTATTCGATTGTTACACGGTACGTTACTGAATTTTTGCTTTGTAACATTTGGCAAATACTTGTTCCAGATACCAGAGCAAATGTTGAATAAAGTTCTTAATTCGGAGGTCGATTCACATAGCAACGTAATTTCTGTAAAATTATTTATTTATTTTGGCGTAAGATCAAGTAAGTTACGGTACTGTATTAACTTCTAAATACTATAACGGTGAAGGAAAACATCGTGAGGAAATCTGCAAACCCTAGCGATTTTAAGAATTTCTATGGTATGTAAATTCCACCTAACCACTCTCAATCGTACCATCGATCGATTGTAGAGTAGGCCCGTACCCTACAGTGGGACGTATATGTGCTGCTACTGTATTTACTTCAGTCATCTTTAAATTATGTTTTCTCTCCACATGAATTTCGAAGCCATGTCCAGTCTACCAACCGTATAAGTCATAAACTGAATTAAAATTAAAACTTAAGCTCGTCATAGTAGCTGAAGCTAGTGACGTGGGTCGAGTTGAACCTGTGTATAGTGGTTGCGAGCAGGGTTGCACAATCGCGTCGGTCGATCAGTAATAACCGTCCCCTCGGTACGCCATTTAGATTGCATTTAAATTCCATTAAATGCATTTTAGTCACTTTTGTTACTAGTATAAAAAGCAAGCGATAGCACGCACTAGCTACGTGTACACTTCTATATTTGAGAAATTCGATATGTGTGTACCTTAATCTATAACCACCAACTTTCCTTATTCCAATTCAGTCCTTAATTACTTCTTATCTTATATTCGTAAAATTCATTATAATATACGTACATGCGAGTGTGAACAGACTTCGCTCCGACGATACACGAGAGGCAAGGCAGACATAGGTTTTAATACAGCTTTGCATACTAATTAATTCGACTCTCAAATCGGATTATAAGCTACTTTTGTCGGTAAATTTTCCAAAACGGGTCCTCGGGTGTACGAGCAATTAAACACGGGCTTAATTGTGTCGGCAGTTTAGGAAAATAGCATTTGCGGAACAAGTGTTGAAAAGGGAAGGTATTTCCTCTAAGATGTTGTGTTGTCAATGTTTAGAATTTGTGAACATCAGTTATTAGAATAATAAATTATTAATTATAGTTGAACAAGGTGTGCTGATGGCTAATTTTAATTAGGTTTGGCATGTTATTTAATGCTAAGATTTGATGCCGTAAATTTGGACATCCTACTCAAGAGATATCTATAGTTAACTACTTTTTTGAAAATGAATAGTATAATTTTGTACCTTTAAAGTACCCCTCAAGTAATATAAAATTACTAATTAATTAATTAATACTCTCACAATTACTTCTCAATTCTCAATCCATCAAATGAACTTAATCCTGCGCAGTTCTTAAAAAACAAAAGGCTGATTCTATTTTGCTAAATAGCGTCGTGGTCATTGTCATGATTGTGTTTGGTACCGTAAAAAGTCGGAAAGTGTCTCATCGCAAGGTTTTATTCCTACGGTCAAGCTATAAAAAGAATGAGGGACAAAAGACGGTCTTGAAGAAAGTTAATACATTTACAATAGTAGAATCAAAACCTTTTCTACCTATCTTATTTAAATACTGCCTCGGTGGCGTAATTGTATAACGGTACGGTTACAAAGCTGAGGTCTCGAGTTTAAGTCCCGGGTCGGGCAAAGTGATATTGGATTTTTCTATTAATTATCGGCCTGGAGTCAGAAATTTGTGCCCGATATGGCGATAGGCTCGCCCCCCATCACATCGTGGGACGGAACATACAAGGCGAAATATGGCTGTCCTCTGCCTACCCCTTCATGGATAAAGGCGTGAGTTTATGTATGTCTTATTTAAATATACGAGTACAAATTAATTAGAACTTAGAGGGTGTGCACAGCAACAATCCATGCTTCTTTTTAAATACACTAGTAATCTTCTATCAATTATTATACTCAATCACAGAAAGTGTACTCTGGATTATACGCTTCCCTTAAAAATAGTTGTGGACGCAAGCTGCATCCAACAGTTCTATATGGATTTTTTTTTAAATGTTTTAGTAGTCTTATGACCCTTGATATCCTATCATTTTATCATGAGCTATCCACACTGCCTATTGATGTTTTATCTAAGTACGAGTAGATAACATCTTACGTGCAATCTCTACATATTGTGTATGCGCTGCAGTCAATGTGTTAACCAAATCAGTGTCAATTGATGACGCTTAATCAATTTCTACTCAAATTTATTAATACAATTATATAAAATTAATAATTCAATCAAATCAAAAGAACGATAGCTTACTTTGTATAAACAGATAAATCAATATTTGACTATTTAATGTTGATTGGATAAATGAAATGGGTTACAGGAAATTGGAATTGAGTTAGGGATTGGATTAAAAGGGGTGTGCTAAGTAATGAGGTCCAATTATAAGGAGAATGAAAGTTGTTCAAACAGTTTGCGTTGATGGGGTCAGCGCAGAGTAAAAGAAAAATGTAGGCTGGTATAAATCGTATTGTGGCTATGAATGATGTTAGGGTAAATGAAATAATTAAATTTGATAGAAAATTACTAAGTGCCATATTAATTCAAAATCGCAGCTTTTTATAACAACAAAAAAATATAGTTTCCAACAGTGCAAATTTTATCGAAATTATATTTTATTGTATTGTTATTTTCTTTTGCAGTTTATTAACTATGGTAATCACTTTCATGTTAGCAAACAAACCCCTGATGCAAAGAAGTCTGCCAGATATAAAAAAAAACATTAATTTAAAAATTCACTCGCATTTTATAACTTTGCTCTGTGCGTACGAGGGAGTAAAATCTGAAGAAAACAAGGGGCGTGCACTGATTACAACATTTACGTATGGGAATGTGCGTAACCGCGTCTTTGTACGGTGCAATTTATCCAGCTCTCTACGCGGGGTACGTGAGATGCTTGTGATATGCGATGGTAAGCCTTGCCTCTTGTGGGTTCTGTAGGATTTTTTAAAGTGGAGTGGGATGCAAGTTGTATTTCATAGCAGATTCTACAAGAAGTTGTCTACAATGTTGAAGATAAATAATTGAAATAAAACATTTTTTTACGCTAAGTACCTTAAGTGGACAGTCTCTTACATAGTTTCTGCTCCACAGTAAATTCTCATACCACATATTCTGGCACCAAACTCCTTTGGTTTCATATGTTTAACATGTCTCCATAGGTTTTGATTGGAAAAATATTTGTCTCAATATAAGGACGGATGTAGAAGCCTCTCGGTTGATAGCTTACCCTCATCTACTACCTGACGGAGACTATGTTTAACGTGTCAAAATATTAATTTATAAACAACCTTTCAAATTTAATCAACTGTGAAATCGCTTGCATACGTTACGCATGTAAAACCGCAACAAAATTTTCACAACACTTCCAATAGAAATTTCCAGCATCAATTTTTCCGAGCAAGTTCACAATGTATCTAATAAAAAAATATCAAAATCCACTCCACGAATGACACCACTATATCGCGGGCGGTTTTATTAATCCACTTGTGGACCCCGAAACCGCGCGCCGACAATATTTTGTCATTAAACCGAAGGGACGCTGCCAGCTCGGCCGCGGTAAATTCTCATTAATACGCTTTGAGACGAGCAAATAAACTCCACTTTTATTTAAGATTACACAACTGACGCACTGGCTTTCTTTTTTACTCGCGAAAATAGTTTTAAGATAATATTTTACTCAGGCTTTGAAGAATTCAGGACTCGGTTCGGCATCAACAAGGATAGACTTCCTTTGACTATTTAAAATACCTAAATATTTGACTGGCATATTTTTACTGGTGGTAGGTCTTTCATAATATGTGAGAGGCCACCAGTAAATGAATTATTTTTTTATTTTTTTACGAATATATCTCTTTTTTAATCTCCACTTGTATTAACTCCGACTCTGAATTTTGATTATTGTAGCAGAGGGTCACTCAGATATCGATTTTGAGACCAATCGGATCAATAAATAAAAACAATAATAATAATATCTTGCATATCTTGCAATAACAGACGGCCAACTTGAAAAAACAAAATTTAGAAACATAGTTAGACGAGCCAACCCAAATATAGTTAGACGTACATATGTATTTAAACAAATAATTTAATTGAGGTCACAGTCTGTAACATAAAGAGCTTTACAGTTCTACAAATTGTGTCTATATAGAAAACAAATAATTTAACAATCCCACACGAACTCAGCACTAAACTCATTTCATTGTATAATGATTTGATTGTCCTTTACAAAGGCTTTACAATAAAGAGAACGAAAATAAAATATACTCCAGTGAATTTTTATGATCGGCCTAATGCTTTGACTATTTGAGTGAACACGATGAAATTTCATACGTAGCAATTTTCATAAATTGACGCTCTTTTTATATTTTATTTACGAATACATTTGTTTACATTTGTATAAAGTCACGATTGAGTTTCAATAGGTTAGACAGGAGTAAAAACAAATTTCAGAGTGGAATCCTTACGTTCTAGGCTAACATTAATCTTCTAATGTAAGATCACCGATTACTAATACTATTGCTTGAGCCCTTATATTTTGTGTCACTGAGCGAATGACTAATATCTCAGTCCGCCCCGTGACCACAAAAGCTGGAAAGAAATCAAAACGTCAAAAGGTTAAAAATTGAAAAAAAATTAAACCGAACCCCCGATAAAATCTATAAAAAAATATTTTATTTCAATGTGTAACATTTGCATAAATCTATGAAACCATTACCCTTATATTTTCTTACCAAAAATGGTTATACTATTTAGATAATAATCGCATTGAGGGTACAGCTACATAGTAGTCTTGCCTGTAGCATGAGTCTGCTCGGCCGATATAATTCCAGTATCTTGAAAAAAACGACAAGAAGTGACTGGTTGGCTAATGACGTTTTGTCTTGTTGCTGGTATTTGCAATCCATATCCATACTTTCCCATATGCTTTGTATCATTCAAACACGAACTCGGGTATCAGAAATGCTGAAATACGTTTAACCTCACTGTCGTTTCACTGCTAGCTTTATAAACATTCCAGCATTGAACAATTCTAAAAGAAATGGATAAATTCAACCCAGACAACATTTAAGCGACATATCTGAAGCTAAGAAAATATCACCTGAAAATAATCTCGCAATTCAAATATCATACATACAAGCGAGTTGATAGAGAAAGTAATTTATTCAAAAAACATTTCATCACGAGTCTATTACAGCTGGAAATGAGATGTGGAGTAATGCTGGCACAATACTCGCGCGTCGTGCCACATCTGTCGCTAAACACACAATTCAGAAACTCGTTAAAATTTCGGCATCGCCGCGAATCAGCACCAAGTTTCATTGTGGCGGTACAAGTGATCGAAAATTAATCTTACGTTTTCATATTTTGGTAAGAATTTATGGGAAGAGGTGAAATGGATGTTGCGAGTCTCCTGTTGGAAAATACAATTTACTCCGCATATTCACAAAACATGGATTTATATATATAAAATAGACCAAGCAAAGTAAGAATTATTAAGTCCCAGTTATCCCAATGCCCGAACGTTAAACAAGTAGAACTGTTACTTCGCGGTGATTTTCTGTAAGATAGTGGTAAATCTCCAGGTTTGTTAAACTGTTTAAGTTAAAATGAAGGAAAATTGGTACTTAACTATGTAAAAAGATGCAGAATATTCGAAATAGAGCATGGCGGTATACCTTTGATTATATGACACCACTCTATCATTTCTTGGGATGGAAATGAACTCGCCTATCTGCATGACACAAATGTAATCTTTGTCTAATTCTTCGAAAATGTAGGTGGCAGCTTATGTTAGTACGAATCTTTAAATAAACTAGAGGGCGACTCAAATAATTGGATTGAAATATATTAAATTCGCTATCTCTACCGCCTGTTACTCAAAAAAATATTGGCGAATCCATCCTTTCACACGATTATTTCGCTTACAGCGCACATTAAACTATCGGCTGAGTTCATTCGTTAAAATGTTGTAAAGATGTCGAATCCAATTAATTTTCCAATATCAAGCACTCTTGACTGCTCTGCTGAAAAACGTTAAATTCTGGTCATGAAGACGATTAAAATAATTCGGTTTGAGTTTTTTAATGACGGTTTCACCTTTTTACGGGGGTCACTGCAGCATTTAGATCTTCGTTGATGGGCTTAGGATTGTAATCGTTAGGTTATAGTTTTACGTTGTCTGACTATTTGTAAAAAAAGATTGACGTGAAGAAAGTGCTTGTTCATAAAGCATTCATCAGAAAATTTGAAAGAACACTAAAATCACGATAATCCACCGCGCAAGTAAAATTGCGAGAAACAGCATCCCAACAAAAACAACGTTAACAACAATGCACTAAAATTTTCTCAAATCTCCACTTCGAGAGCTTTCGTACAAATTTTCCCATCCCGATACTTTAAATAATGATAGTGGCCATACATCACCGGAATCCATACAAAATCTTTGCTTAAAAGCGTTGCCAAAGTAAACCTAAAAAGCGTTTCCGGCGATATTTTCTGGAGTGTATCATTTATATCAGTTTTACGGGTGGACGCGCTAAATAATGCAGGTAAAGGGGAAAAAGCGCCCATTAGCGCTTAAAAGCGCTGCGCAGTGTATACAGAGGGTGGATTACGCCTGTAGGGGTGTACTTTAAATTGACTCCATTTGCCGGCCATTGTGATGGATCGACAGACAGGATTCTGCTAGTTTAGGGGATTTCGTAGGTTTATTTTATCAGTGCTACAAGCTTATATTATATGGAGCGTGTTTGTTGTGTCAAATTGTATTACATTTTAAGTAATCTGACTGCTTTCGTGGTGCAGTTTTACTACGCTACGATTACAATGCTGAGGTCTCGGGTTCAAATCCCGAATCGAGCATAGTGATATCGGATTTTTCTATTAATTATTTATCAGCCCAGAGTCAGGAATTAGTGCCTAAATCGTACTCTCGATTGTAGCGGAGGCTCGTGCCCTGCAGTGGGACGTATACGGGCTGAATCAGAGTCAGGAATTGGTGCCCAATATGGCGATAGAATCGCCCCCCATTACATCGTAGGACAGAACGCACAAGGCGAATCGCGGGTGTCTTGCTAGGCCCCTCTACCTAGTCTTTCTGGAAAAAGGCGTGATTTTATGTATGTGTGCCTCAGTAATCTGAGTAAATAT
The DNA here is from genome assembly GCA_905220455.2 of Deilephila porcellus. Taxonomy (NCBI): domain Eukaryota; kingdom Metazoa; phylum Arthropoda; class Insecta; order Lepidoptera; family Sphingidae; genus Deilephila; species Deilephila porcellus. Next base: position 15,417,806 of record LR999973.1, on the reverse strand, counting down.
ATTTAGTATTTTTATAGCATAGGGGGCGAATGACCAAATGGACCACCTGATAGTAAGAAGTCAGCGTCGTACCTGAACACCCACTTAATTAAAGTTATCGTCAGTGGAAAACGCAGGAAAGTGTAGACTTATTTCTTGAAGGCCTATCTATTCATGTGTACGTTTCATAATATGTTTGTTTATCTAAATTTGAGTGTGGTTGAAAAAAACGTGATGCTGATTTTAAATTCCTGCTGCCACGGGTATAGAGAACTTTTCAAATAAAAATGCGCAAAAACTAAAGATTATATACACATTGCATCTATAAAATTTCTTATCTAGTGAACCCAAATCAGAATATTTTATAAACGTGTCCTTATAACATTACTTATGAAAATTAAGATGTAAAGAAATTTGCTGCGTGAATACCTCAGGCCGATGTTCGTCGAGGCGTGAACCACTAGAGGTTTAGGGCGTAAAACATTTAGTGCTGGCTATTCTTGCTTAGCCGCACAATAAAACATTATTCCCTACGTTCGTAGATTACGCGGAGAAATTAAAACATCGCTAATGCTTGGAGTGTCTGGGTTTTATGCTGACGTTGTATTTCGGTGGGTACTTTACTGGTGAAGTCAAACCATCAACGCTTATACAAACCCACAGAAGAATTTGTAGATGTAGTGCTGTTTTTTATGAAAGCAGTGTTGTGTTCCGGTTTGTAGAACATTGTTGCCAGACTAACTACTGGACATATTGAGACTTAACATCTTAAGTCTCGGGATGGCGAGCGCATTAGAATGCCAAGCATTGCTTTGTAATTAATGGTGTTGTTTGGTTTTCTACTGTCCATGAGCGGTTGTATCGCTTACCATCAGGTGAGAGGCATACTCTCGCCATACATCGCAATAAAAAAAACCAAATGCAAAAAGTAAAATATTGGCGCCGCACCTAATTAATGTGCTATTTGTAGTAAATAATAAAGGATTTATCTTAGCATGATTTTTATAACTGTATGGTCCACAGATATTTGGTTCCTAGTCTGGATCTTGGTGAAGTAATTTTTGGTAAAATTGGCAGTAGTTTTTGAAATAAATTTATCCACTATTGGACTAATGTACGTTGATAATATTTCCAAGTTAAAGAAATATTATTTTCAGATAACTTTTAAGCACATTTCTTCAAGATATTTTCTATCGTCGTTGATGTAGGTAAAAGTAATAAGTTCTGCCGTAAAGTAATAATTTCAAAGAGTTAATATGGTTTATACCCCGAGGATGAACCTGCAACATTTCGATTAGTCTGTCTAATAACACTATCACTGATTTCGTACAAAACGTATATAAATATAACTTTAAAATCGTATATTTTCAAATAGTACTCAAGCACGACATAGATAGTGTATAGGTTAACAGTCCCAAGCCGTAGAAAACCAAACCGAGCAGGTGAACTAAGCTGCGACCTGACCTTCCTTAATCCTTGTCGTGTGAAACTAGTATGGACTAAAGTCCACGCTAGCTTAGGTCGAACAATACGGGCTTGAGCCTTTGAGCGAAGGCTTGAAGGTAAGGTAGCATATTACTGCCTTAGGCGACAAATGTGTCCTTATTAAATTGTTCTTTTATGGATTGATACAATTTTCGTCATTAAATTTGAAAACAATATAAGTTTTAGATCTGTAATAATAATAAACAGGATTTTATCACTTCAGGTGTCCATGTATAGACAATAGACTTTTGACAGATCTACACAATGGAGAACAATGGGAGAACAATGGAGAACGTCACATAAATCTTGACAGAGAACATAATATGAGCTTCTTGGACACCGGAAGGGTCTGTTACTATGAGTAATAGAGGAAACATGCAACTAGGAGGCTAACGTCGTATTCATTATATGCGTTGGTGCTAGTTAGAAAATGAATGTTCCTATTAAGCTACTTAATATATAAACTATAGTATTTTTTTCAATATTAGCGGCAAACGAGCAAACAGGTAACCTACTGGTCACTGCCACCCATAAACTTCTACAAAGCTTGAACCATGGTTGTGTAGCTGGACCATCAAATTGGGAAGGAAGTAGGAAGGAAACGGGAATTGGGCATCCGGCAATCTCACGCACCGAACGAAACGCAACAGCAAAGCTGTCGCTTCACGTCGGTGTCCTGTGAGACAATGGTACCGCCCCGGACGAGCCTGCCCATTCCTGCAGAGTACAGCATGGCTCTCCACTTCCAAAAAAATTGTTTAATATATTAGTTTCTCGATTACTCTTTAACATCATTTAATGCCGATTTCATAATAATATAAAGGATCTAACATAAAATTCAACCTATTCGCTTTAGGTTCAAAGGAATTTTATTATTGTTATTTGTATTTAGCATGATCTTTTCTAAAACAGAAATTGTCTTTCATTTTTGCTATAGCGTGAAATTTGCTAACAATAGGGTCTGAAATGGGAAACAAAATTGCTGTTTCGCAATGTATACCAAATCGGTGTATTGAAACGCAATTTTTCCCTATATAGAGCATGACACTTCCAATACAAACTGGGTTGCCAATTTATCCGATTTTGTTATTCTCAGACTTTTTATTCAAGGACTTTGAAAACATAAGAAAATGCTTTTAGGAGGATTATTAAATAATAACTATCATATCGTTCAACTTGGAAATTATGTTAAGAAAGAAGATAGAAAAAAGTGTGACAGCAAAGTGGCTTGTATCATCACGTCGGTTTTCTAAAATACAATCATTTGACTATTTTAAAATAACCCATAACTATGTCATCTCATCGAGCCGACTTTCAACTTCGCATGTTAAAACCAATATTAATTTTAAACTGCATTGCGTTTTGAGTCAAAATCTGATGTATTTGAAATGAAGGCATTTGTCTCGAACTCGGCCAAGGCTCCGTTCATTTCAAACGCAGTATACTTGACCCATTTACTTTATTTAATGAACGTCGTGTGTGAGCTGGGAAATTCATTTTAGGGTTACTCTCTTGTAATAAGAATATTTTGTATCTTACGAAACTATCCTTATATTATGAGGCACATCAAGGCAACGGTGAGGCCCATGATGACTACAGTGCAATTTAAATATTATAGTATGCAGTGAAGAGAGATAACCGTCTTGTTTCTCTGTGACAGTGGTACATTCGCGGTCGGTTCGACCCATTCTTAAATATTGAAGACCTGTCACTATGCTCACATTCGATGCATCAAAGCATATTATGGAGCCACTAAACGGCAAAAAACATATTTAGTTAATAATTTTGACTTGTAAAATAAAAAATCTTACGAATTTAACATCGTGATTATTATAACAGTATCCTAAAGTTTCTTTTCTTGTCGCTAATAAAACTATTCCAATTACCTTTACATAAAATTCTAAAGATAGCTACAGAACCCTACGTTGCATTTTCTCTATTCACTTGGTACTTTTTAAATATTATACTCAATTACCCGTCGTCGTCTACACCTTTAGTACTATTAAATACACCCTTGATATGAGAGGGTGATAGTGAGGAATTATCCAAAATCACTAAGTATTTGGATAAGATAAACATACACAACCATGTCCTTTATGATACTCTATTGGCTTTTTAGAATATATCCTAGCAATTTAGGATAATAATAAGAAAAACAGAGAAAAGGGAAAGAAGTCAAATATTAAGGTCTTAGATAATATTACTCATAATAAATTAAGCAAAACTGATCACTAAGTGATAGCTAGTCAGTCCCTCATAGTATGCAGTCTTGGTAGATAACTGTTTTATCTATATCTACTGCTAAGCAACAATATAACATCACGTTGTATTTCGTTATAAATGTCACTCTGAGAATCATGGACTTTAGACCATTGAAGTCCGTTAAGCCAGTGAATCTTAAGGAAAACTTAATTTAAACTTAACCTTAAGACCTAATGCCACGAGGTAACGTGCACAGTGCAGAATCACGCTGCTCCTTTATAAATTCTGAAAAGTGATTATTTTATTTATAGGCAAGCGTGGAGCCGACCATCAGGCAACCGAACTGCTCGCATGCTCAATCAAAAATTTAAAATATCTCGGTATTGGTACTCGTCCACAGGCAACCCAAAAAATAAGAGTTCACAGAGACGCGATATCGGTAACGAAATAAAAACACGCGAGGGATCTAACACGGCGGCAGGTCGTTTTCACACGAACCAATCCAGGAGCTAGCAGTTCCCGGAATCACTTCCCGGATTTTCGGTGTTACAGGCACAGGCAGATATGGCGACGGGCCATGGAAGTAGCGGGTTATTCGGGATGTGAAATGTATATTTGACACCATTTCTTTTAAGTAACAAGCTAGACAGAATTTGCTTAGACTGTGGTCATGGATGAATCTTAGAGAACAAAGCTCTCAAGTTCAGAGCATACTTATTTATTAATTACCCGAGGAACCTGAAAATTATAGAGATATTAACAAAAAATTTATCTGGTACGTGAAGTTCGCCATCCCGCAATTGAGTTCTCTCAATCATAGACAAGAAGTGTTTCCAGCAGCACGGTGTGACTCAAATACCCGTAAAATCTACGACTCCCATATTCAGTGGTGGTAAAGGGCTATATAATCATTTACAAACAGCTTAGGCGCTTGCTAATCCATTACATCTACTATAAAAAAAACTATAATACCTAAGACTACGAGTCAAAATAATAAAGAACAATAAATTAACATTATAACATTCAATAACAGCATTATTCGACCACTTTCCCAAAATCTCCGCACAGAACCAAATGAAATATCACTAACGCAAACCCGAAAATAGTTTTACGATCCATCAGTCTTGCGACTCCATAAACTGCGAAACGCGTAAAACAAACATAAAAATGTTTACATCCAAACTTTAGCAGCATTTTGATCTGGTATTTATTTGGGAAACCTCTGCTCTTGAATAGATGTACCTATAAAATTGGGTAAATGCTTTGAAAAAATTGTGTAGCTAATTATGTTACGTTGACCTGCGTCGATTTAGAAACAGGGCTCTTTAGATGTATTTTTTTATTAAATACCGGATTTTATTTGCGACATGGACTAACGACACTATGCATTTATGTAATAATTTAAGATACAATATATTTAATTCCTGGAAATCAGAAACAACGAGGCAATTTACTGAAACAAATATTAATGGATCTCATAAAAAATTGGGTTTGAGTTTGATAGGAAATTTTCTGCTAATATCTAAATAATATGTTTATAGTTCGCTGTGTTAATGCTTGGGGGAATCTCATGTTTAGCTATAGAGTTCCTGTAGATGAAAATTATAATTATTATTATGATGGACTTCAGAGTGACTACGTATTTTATGATTTCACAGACCGTCCTTAAGAATAAAAAAAACATAATATTCGGAAATCTTACGACTCATGTTTACAAATAATATTTGTCCATTCCCTCCCAACAAACCCATAACTATTTCACATTACCCAAATTGAAACTCCAAAATCCCCTATTCCATTCCTTGTATGTAAGCGCATCTAATGGCCCCATGCGTCAAGATATGAGCCTTCAATGCAAAACGTTATTTCAGAAACTCCGAACCAATCGCAACATGTAAAAGTAGTTCCGGCGGAGAATATGTTATTGTTTCTGTCTACGGTGATCGTGTGCTGCGAAAATATACGAATATTTGTATTGGGACTGAATGACTAGCTAGTGGTAAAATATTATTTTGAAAAATAGAACTAATAGTGCACTAACGTGTAAGTATATATTATAAAAGTACTCATGTCTTGTATTTTCACTACCCCAGTATTTACTAAATTAATACATACATACGTAAACTCACGCCTTTATCCCTGAAGGAGTAGGCAGAGGCGCCATCTGGACACCCACATTTCGCCTTGTATGTTCCGTCCCATGATGTGATAGGGGGCGAGCCTATCGCCATATCGGGCACAAATTTCTGACTACGGGCTGATAATGAATAGAAAAACCCAATATCACTTTGCTCTATCCGGGATTTGAAACCGAGAGCTCAACTTTGTAGTCGTACCGTAGTACAACTACACCACCGAGGCAGTCTAAATTAATAAATAGCGATATATTTATTTATTACTCTGAGTGTTTATTGTAATTACCAGAATCATATTACAATTTTTCGCGAAAGGTTCTTCAATCTGTTTTAAATAAGCGTAAATATCTTCCATTTAATATTTCTTAGAAAAATCTTGTTGTAAAAATTTCAAAGTTGTTTATTTTTTTCCAATTACCTAGTTTACTTACCCGATCAAAGCAATTAAGAGTTTGTCAAAGTATTTAAAGACTTAATCTAAGCTTTTAAAGGATAATTACCGTATTATTTATTCTATTTTATTTAACACAATTTAAGAGTATAATCTGTTTTTATTAAAGTACTTTAAATATGTTCAGGTATACCTTTGTTTGTGATCCTTTACTTCCAAATGTATTGTGTGTAATTTTAAATGAATTTAGTTTTTCTGTTTTCCCTTTTTGCTCTTTCTTTCGTCAAGCACAGGATGTCCATTTCTGAACCTAGGCAGCTCCAAAAGATTTCTGTGGAAACGTATTTTTAACTTGTTTGTTAGATAAGTAGGTATATGGACTAAAAAAACATCAAGTGAAAAGTACACTTGACCGTCAGTAATATAAATATGGATAAAAAAACGTTATAAAAATATGAAACACAAAAATACCTGGGAATTTTATGCTATGAACATTTATTCTACACTCTAACAACACGAAACTTTGAATATGAACTTTGAACGTAAAGAAGTTGAACGTAAAAAGGTCATTTCGTGTTCCCATGTTATGAGTTTGGTTCATAAATTCCGCTGTTTGCGTGATTTTTTTATTGGAAAATTAATCATATGGATAATTTTTATATTTTATACGGACAGAAATAGAATATTCACCTCTTTGAAAATAAACCTGCATAATCAACTTGAAAACAATTTTTTTTTTAATCTTTTGGCTCGATAAAGTAATTGCATTGCATCTAACTAGTATTGAATGGCGACAAACAGTATGAATTCTGGCCATTCGATCTATGCTAAAATGATCCATTCATCTATCTGTTCTCTTTTATGACTGATTTGATGACTGAAAGCTTTCCACGTTAGAAAAAAAACCTATGCATTTTTTTTGACGATAATAATGTCTACTAACTGCGACACTAAGGGGATATAACCATGTATTTATAATATTAGTTTTCTATAGTTTACTTTCTTAAATAATACTTTCGTAAATTGGAAACACAAAGACCTACATAAAACTTTATCTCATCTTTCCAATCATACAGATATTAGCCGTTATCCACTAATATATGTCCGATCGACAGCTATTTATTAAAATGGCCAACAATCTTTCACATATATAGAAAAATAAACATTTGTCTGTCTGTTTTGAATTATATTCTACGAATTATTTTGAAGTAAAGCGTGTTGTTTAATTAAATAAATAATAACGTCTAAAATTAGAAAATATTCTGACTATCCATTACTGAGTCTTGGAAAAAAATAAGTAAAAATAATAACAAAATAGTAAAAAATAACGCCATAATGGCACAGTGCACTACTGGAAATAAATAAGGTATATAAGAATACATTTCAAATATTACATTATACCAACATTAATTCTTATAGCCATGATATATTCAAAAAAGTAAAAGAAAATAATCATGGAAATGATTTTACAAAGTAAAAGAGCCGAGAGACGCCGCACACAGCTAGCGTATCGAATCCCCTATTGACCTCGATGCGCCGATATCTATCGGTAATTGCCCCCATAATAACCGCATAAGAACTAACTTGCCGTGAATCATTCCCCGAGACGTAATAAACCCTATCGCCTATAGGAATTTATTATTTTACCCAACATTATTTTTGTACAAATATGTACGGATTTTCTTGATAGGAAATGGAATATCGTTTAGAGTTTGGGCTGATGGCTGTCATTATTTTGGAAGGCAAGTATAATGACTATACTTCACAGTAATGATGTCTATTACCAATAGTAAATATTTTTGATTATTAGCGTTTCAGTTTGTGTAACTAAGGGATATTAATATTTCTTATTTAATTTGAGTAATTAAAAAAATATTTCAGAAAGCACAGTTTCAAATTAGCATATTTTACTATATCTTAAGTTAATCGATCAATTTATATCGTCGGTCCCACGAAACAAAAAACGGCAGACTTGATGGTAAGTGATCATCGCCGCCATAAATACTGTTTAACACTTGTAGATTGTTTTTTAGTTATCGGTTTATACATAGAGATAGGTGTAGACGTAAGAAGAACGGCAGAAATACTGCTTGTTGGGCATCTAGCAAACACATCTACGGAACTAAATGTGATACAAAACTTTTTAGTTTATTTTTTTTGAAAGATCCGGACACAATGAAACTCCGTCAATTAAAACCAAGTATTTTATAAGTTTAAAACCATAATATTCACTCCAAAATTAATCCTAACCCAAGATAGGACCAATGAAGCGATCCCAAAAACATTTACCTGTTCAAATGACAGTAGTCAGTGAAGGCAAACCTCACGAACTAATCCCGTGCACAAACAGTATGGTAATTCATTGTTACGCCACAACATCGCTGCCTGCTCGCTCCGATACCAAACTTTAATTTGTCCTCCTAACATTGTACACCGCTTTTGTAATAAGGTGGCGTTTTGGAGCAGGGAAGTGCTGGATTGTTCTAAATATTTTGTCTTTTTCATCTTATTCACTGAGGATTTCATAAACTACAATTTTGACCATTTACATTGGTGTAACAGCCCTCACCGAGACCCTTCTATAGCCGAGATTGAAAAGACTTAAACCTCAGTTCACTAGCGGAAGTATCATAGAAAATATTTTTAAGATCTCTTTGGTACGAAGGTTTTCTCACGATGTTTATTTCACGGTTAAAATGCTAGGTAATGAATATCAATTACAATGCATCTGAAGCGTAATCGATATAATGATGTCAGCCTGGTAAAAAACCGAATATACACAAACTGAACCCGCAGGATTCATTATTTCAATCCAATCGAATACCGACCACAATTCACAACGTGGAAGATACAGTCACGGTTTTCACATTTATATTGCGTTATAAAACCAGCCTCTGTTTGCGGTTGTGTAAAGCCAGTATAATAATATTAAGAGCGTGTTAAACGCGTTGGTCGACGGATGAAATTCATTTGGCTGATAGTTTAGTGTCAAAACTCCCTGTCCATCTGAGTAGATTACTGCTAATGCCTCAACTAGGTTAATATTGTGTTCTCCAAGTACAGTCAAGACTTAAAATTTTGCCGCAATTTTTTATCACATTTTATCAGTTTTTCTGGTAGAAAGATATATTATGTACCTCATCGGCTAGAGGTCACTGTAGACAGTGATAGAAAAGTAGTTATAGTGTTACATACACAAGTGTGCCATGCTTCGTGTTCCGCCTGTGTATCCAGTTTTGACCTATATCTGTATCTGTATCAGCCCGTATTCGTCCTACTGCAGGGCACGGGCCTCCTCTACAATCGAGAGTACGATTGAAAGGGGTTAGGCCTTATAGTCAATTGAGTCAATCACCATGCGCTATAATCCTCGATCTTCAGCCCATCGTCTCCAACCACTACCAGCCACCCTTCGAATATCGTCGCTCCACCTGGTTGGAGGGCGTCCTACACTACGCTTACCGAGGCGTGGTCTCCACTCGAGAACACGTCTACACCAACGGTTGTCGGTTCTTCGACAAATGTGACCGGCCCACTGCCACTTCAACTTGCTAATCCGTTCGGATATGTCGTTATCAGTTGCTTCTCTGTCGGATAAGCTCATTTCTGATAAGTCAATTTGGTCACCTTTTAATTCAAATATAAAAACCTTAAGTTTCACAGCCTCAAGATGCTGAATCAACCAAAGGCACCTATTATGGTTTAATAACAACCTTTATAGTTAAACAAACTGTCATTAATATTTATAAATTATCATATTAGCAGGTAGAGAACAAATTGATGTCGTTTTTTTATATTGACATGGTTAAGGGATTGAGCGTGCGAAAGAGCAAATAAAACGCCTATCCAAATTCACACATTCCAAAAGATACAGGAACACACGAACCCTTAGCCCTTAATTTTGTAATTTACCGCGAACAGTCCGCATACGAAATTATTTACGGTTGAGATTCAATTGAAAATATTCGTGTCGTTTGTATAATGCGTTTAGAAGACAAAACCGGGCGTTAATTAATTTTATTTAGACTTGTCTGAGGCTATTTAGGGACCCGGCGGGATGTTTCCAAATAGCTTTGTTGGGTTTGGCACGACCGCTGAAGTAGGTAATGAAAAACTTAATTTAATAAAGATTTCGTGTATTTTATCTTTCAGAATTATCTGCTTGTGAATATGTCGTCCTCTTTATTTAATACTCGTAATTACGATAATCTCCTCACTAAGTAAATATAATTAGGATCAATAGTAGGCACCTTTGTGCCGTGGATAAAAAATCTATTAACTCAGATGATGCAAGTTCTTCTTTTTAAAGAAATAAGTGGTAGGGTACTGATTTTTCTGGTAAAGAGAGAGACCCATTCGCAGCATCAGTGAAACATATTATCTACAATATAGGCTTCTAACGATAAAGTACGGGATCAGTGTAAGAAGAACAATAAGATACAATACTTACCTTCACTATTTTACATTTCCCGATCATCGACCAATTGCCAGCACACAATGGAATCTAGAAACGATACGCATTAAATCTATCAACGTTTTATTTCTTAATGGCATGACAAAGGAACAATGTGCGTATTAGTAAGAGTCATGCCGTCTAAATACAGTAAAATGGCTACCTCTGGCCGGCCGACGCAATTATACTGGCTAAATCGTATCCGGTTATACAAAGGGTCATTAGAAACGCGACACACTTACGTGGGTCATTATATTAAGTCCTTAACAGCTTTCGACAGTGGTCGCTCTCTTGGCAAATAAAAATATTCTTCAACCATAAAATGTATGTAGGTCTGTAGGACAGCCTCCATGGCGCAGTTGGTTAGACGCCACCTGTGAAACGAGAGGCTGCGGGTTCGATCCCCGCACTGAGACAAATGTTTGTGAGAACCACAAGTATTTGTTTCGGGTCTGGGTGTTTGTGAGACCGAAAAGTCTCTGGTAGTTCCTGATACCCACGACACAAGACTCGATCTTAGTGTGGGGTCAGGACTATGTATGTGACTGTTGGGTGTATTTATTTATTATTTATATAAAGCCAATAAATAGAAACATAACAGCCACCAATAATACGAGTAATAGAACCAAATTAAACAGCACGATGTTAGGTTAAATTAAGTTTGCCGCGTTCGGAGCGAGCTGGCAACATTCGAATAGATTGCCGTTCACACAATGTGTTTAACCGATCGCAATGACGCTAATTTGTTTATTTTGGTAAGGTTGCTACTCTGTACATTCAGTACCCGCGACGATTTCCCCTTTTTCATCATTATCTTACTTATTCACCGGCATTACAGGTAGTACAAGCCATTTGTGCAGTCCGAATGCAGTCAAATAGAGAATAGTAGTTGCGTAATATACGCTGACTGAGTCGTAATGAAATAATACACGCCAACTTAACCTGAAACACGACAAGCTTCTTTAGGCAATTACGGATATTTTACTTCTACGGATCTTTATATACTATCAGGACGTACAAGAATTTCCTATCATCAGGTTGAGAGGCGAAAATTACAGACAATTACAAACTGCTAAACTATTAATATACCATCGAGACATATAGATAATTAAATAATAATCTCGGCGTCAAAGTAATCACCTTTGGGTGCATTGCAGGTATTTTATAGAGCCAGGCAAAAATATTACGAATTCAATTGTCAAAAAATAATTTCTAGCTTCGAATATTTTATTTTGACTAACTCGTTGCTACATTCCTAGAAAAGACAAGTTGAAGATATTATTTCGAATTGGAATCAATTGAAGTTGGTATTGAGTTACTATTATTTTAAAAATACTTTAAAGAGATCGTCTTTTTTCTTGCAAAAGTATCATATCTTATCATTATATTAAATTAAATCTATAACGGTTTCATTAGAAAATGATACTCAATGAGATTATCGCTGCGTGAAACTCGCTTGTGGACATGGACCTTTAATCAAACAGTGTACACCTTTCCACGCTATCTCTCTATTTGGTCCTATACAGAACAGTTAGTGAGGTAATTTTATCTCATCTTAGTTTAGGTCACAAACACAGCTTAGTTTTGCTTTAAAGCTGAAAGTCCTGCACTGTCTTATTGATCACTCTTTTAAACGCGTTTTTTTCATCATACAATTATATTTATATGCTCCAAAAACAATACGGCGTTCGCAAAATAATAAATAATCATATCTATCTGCTGTCACGAGACGAATATACCTCGATATTCACACTATCGGCTGATATTCGAATCCACTCGGATAGAGACCACCGGAAACATTTATTTATTTGTCGTATACATAAGTATGTCCGGGACATGGAGAACTGGGATGACAAAATTTTATGAGCTGATTTTCAGGGTGGCAATCTGGCATAATTTTGTCAGACTAAACGATTATAATAGGCGTCCGACACTGCGCTTGCTTATACGTGGCTTCAACTCCAGAACCTTTCGGCGCCATCGACCGTTCAGTTCTTCTTGCTATATGGCCGGCCCACTATCACTTCAACTTACTGATCCTATGGGTTAAGTGAGTAAGCTTTGTTCTCTTACGGATCTCTTCATTTCTGATTCGATCTTGTAAGGAAATACCCAGCGTAGTCCTCTCCAAGGTGGACAAGCAACCTGATTAAGGTTGCAAGATGTCGCTGGATGCAGGCCGTTTCCAATAGGTTGATGTGGAGATCATTGGCGGAGGCCTACGTTCAGGAGTGGACTTCCTGTGGCTGAAACGAACCGATTATACCTACAATCGTTACTCCTCAGTGGAAAAATTATACGAACTGCATTATACTTTCCACCAAGTACTCAACTACTTATTTTCAGTATAAATAAAGCGATAATTTTATCGTACTGCAGATTAATATAATTCCATTTAATCAGATGCCACGTTCCTTTGTACCGCCCCAGGCTGACATTAACAAACCTTACGCCACGTTCGTCTCTAGTGTACAGCTAGGTATTATCAGACTGATTAGGGCCCTTGTGACTACGTAATTTTATGAATTGTCGGAATAAAAGGTTTTGTTTATTGCTTCTGTCGGGTGGCGTGACTTGTATAATAAAACCTTTTATCAAGGACGCTATTTTCTGAATCTGTATGATAATAGCTCGTATTTATGTTGAAAGGTTATGTGAGGCTATGTGTAGTTTGGCTTGATTGATCAGCTTGGCTGCGTAGGAAGTCTTGACGATAGTCTGCGATAGTCTTGTCATGAGCATTATCGGGAAGTAATAGATTTGTTGTTAAGTTTTTGGTTTGTAATTGGATTGTTGATGACCCAATAATCCTTTCTCTTTCATTCCATCTGCTAAAGTTGGGAACAATCGCTACTAGTATTCAGGTTTTGTCAGAATTAATAGTACTTTCATTTGTCACTTTGATTTTTTGGCCTTTTTAGATCGTAAACATAATTTATTTTATTAATCCCTGCTTAGTCTCAAACACGAATATCATTTGTAAAGATATTAATTTGTCATCTTTAGTTTCTCAGTTACATGACAGACATAAAGATCATACGTATCTACTCCTCTGAACATAAACCACATTCAAGAGATTTTTCCAATACAAATAAATCGTCGAGGCTTTATAATTTTATCCAAAATTATCACTGCAAGGGGCTTATTCCTCAGCCAGTTTAACAACCACTCATCAAATTTTAAAACCTTTTATAAATATTCGTTATCGGTAGTGCTTGACTGTTAACTCTTCAGATTTTCGATAAAACGTTGCTACTTTCGTTAAAATATATTTTATTTTTAATTCATTTTTTTCAAGGTTTATAGTCCTAATAGCAACTATTTTTATTCCAAATGTATTGTTGATTCTCTGGGGACGAATATCGTTACGTGCAGTAAGACGTGCTTGTTAAAGATAAATTCTGATATCCAGTTGGCAAGTTTGAGCTTGACCGATAGCTTATAATGGTGACGAAGCAATTGCGAGAAACACCTATGATATACCGTATGAAGTGTCGGATGTGGTAATTGCATATGTACATTAAAATATAAAGCATAGTATGGAACTTGGTACCTTTATGTTCAGTCTTTTTGAGTTTCAGAGTTTGAATGCTCCGAAAATATAAATCTTTTTATCTTCATCATTGTATTGCATGACATTGCTGCTATTCGATTACATATTCGGTCTCTTATTCTCTGGTATTTACCAATCAAAAACTTTCGAAATTTATCGTAGTTATTGAGCGATAAATATTATTCATTATTTATTGGCGCGTATTGTAGTGCACTAAAAGTTACTGTTGCTATCCAATTACATGCCTTTCAGCACTATCCTATGTTTCCTCATCCATCAGCCAGCCACTGCAAAATAAATACCAGACAGTATTTTCTATCAGTTTTAATAGCGAATAGGAACAACACAACCATTAATAAGAGAAGATGGATGCATGCTCGGTTTGCATCTCGTGTATCTCGATACCATGGCAACGTTAAATATTCACCGCACGACGCGTTCGCCTGAATTAACTAGACTTAATGCGAGCTTAAAGCGTGTAGTGTTAACGATAAATATATTTTGAAAAATAGTTGAGGATAAATGCTTTAACACCTCAAGTGGGAATATTTTGGTAGTTTTATTTTAACCTACGGAGTTCTTTGGTGACGTGGATTCGTTTTAAATTACTGGTTCAATAATATAGAACATAATAGTCCATTTAGATTCACATAACATACTTTATTGGTCTTGTGACTGCATAATATCGGCTGTTAACAATTAGGTCCTGGATTAGGTGTCCAGTTCGGTAAGTGCACTTGGTTCGATATTTTTTATTCAAAAGATCTGGACATCCAGGCTCACCGTAACTTCTAACGAGTGCCCGGAGAAGTGATACTAGACCACATTTTACTATTACTTTTTTTAACTAGTGTGCTCTTTATTTTAGGACAGTGTTTTACATCAATGACTTATCTGGCGGTAGTGATGACTCTCGCTCAGAAACACTTGTGAATTTCAAAATATTTTGAAGTTAAAGGCCGTTGCGAATGGTAGGACAAGAGAAAACCATTAGCTAAACAAAATTCATAACATTAAAAATCAAAAGTAAACATATTTCCAAGGAAAAAAATACCCAATACAAAAGTTTCTGATACATAACCGATACACTGTTTTATGGGTAAGAAGGGCAATATTTCTTGCCTCTGAGTTCTTGCGTATTTCGTCTCGAAAGATTTATGATTTATTCATGAGCCAACGCTTAGGGCCTTCCTATGGGATTTGTGTTATTTAAAAAACGTTGGAAATCTAAGAACGTGCAAACCATACCTTTGGCGTGAAATAGAATGCCAAATAGATTTTGTTTTAATATTCGATCTGGGAGCTTAGTGACAAACGTTGAAAGTTCTGAGTAGACGCCGAAAGAAAGTGGAATTAGGTAAATCTTATTCCACTTTTGCTTATCCTATACTTACGCGGAGTAAGGTTTATGATTTTTATGTTTTCTGCCGTGAGATTTCAGTTATGATTTGCTGTAGTATGTGTGAGGTTATCTCTTTCGATAATAGCATGTGATCTCAATTCACCAATTTAGTCTAATGAAAGTTGGGAGGCGTATACCTATACAAATAAAAATCCATCAGATTCGCAAATATCCACATCATGTTTTCTCTCATAGCCAGTTGTAATTACCAATGATTCTTTTTAAATAGATATAGCATCGAATGTTTACCAACAAGATGAACAGAATACGTCAGGCCTTTTTTAACGTATTAGTGATATTTTTACGAGCCTTTCATCAATAGTTAGTTTGCTGCAACTGAGGACTATAATAAGACATAACATTATAAAATGTATTAAATGTTTTATCGTTACATCAAAGGCTTTTAAGTTATATATAACTAGAGGACCTGTTTAGGCATCCCGACCTTGCTAGAAATACTATCAATTTAACGACGGTTCGTCTGCCGAGTTTCAAATGTAGAAACGTGAGCCAAATACGATCATACGTATCATTTATTGAATGGTAATAGGTTTTTTCATTTCTCTGACTAAAAATTCCATTGTAACGTAAAATTTTTGGCGAGTGTGTTAAGTTACGACATTCACTGTCTGACCGATATCAGTGCTCGCTTCGAAGTTCGTGTTCGCCCATTCTCTCCATTCGCAGTGAAAGTGGGATTTTTAGTTCTATAATATTCTTTATTCCTTACACCAAATAAAGAAATATAGAGGCGACAATGAATTTCAAACAAAAGCTGAAACATAATTTGTATATTGTTGATAAATATGTGAAAAACGAACACATTCGCACGCGTCGATTCAGCGAGCTGTACTTACCACAAATTGTTACGCGGCGTAACACTCAATAGGATTCGTAGAAAAACCAACAAGCAGAGCAAGTGGTACGTTCTGTTGGCGGCTCGGTTCACTGCGCGGCTCGCGGCGCTGTTACGCAACGTACATTACAGGGTTCGTCGAAAAACCAACATACGTCCGTTCGTGACTCGGTTCGTGGCTCAGTTCGCAGTACCTACTGACTGTGAGAATACTCATATTGTTACAATAATATGTTGCGCTGCACTTAATCGACCGGTCAGTCGCTACTTAAAATTAAAAACATAATGCATCTCATACACTGATAATAACTCATGTATGCATATTAATTTTGTCATGTTCAATATTAAATTTATACTACAAGTAAAAGCAGCCATATTTCAACCATAAAAATATATTTACAATTATTGAAATCGGATTTTATCGTACGTAAAAACGTTGTTGCCCGAAATATTTTATCGAAACCTCGACTGCTAAATGAATATTCAATAGGTTCAAATTATTTAAGATGAAAAATAAAATTGAGAAGGAATATAAAAGGTGAATGGGACGGTCGCTGTATAGATTTTAACCTGCAGTGTAAATGTGCTGGTTCAACCAGGGTGTAACGATCGCCAATTTTTATTGGTGGCAGTGATCACTTATCATAAACCGACAATAAGGAAAACCATTCGTGCGGATGTACTAGGAATCAATGTCGGGATGAAAAATATATATTTTGTTTTATCGGAACCGGTTTTGAAGGCTTATTTAATCGTTTCGATTAAAGAGAGATTTATGAATTCTCTGTTGCCGGATTAATCTTCTCTGGCAGACACTATAGGGAATGCACTGCAATTACTTTTTACCCTTTTATAAAAGAATAACGAATCGTGTTGTTTCGATACGCCATATTCTATCATATGGCTCCCCCATAAGTAAAAATATCATGTGCTGAATCCGGGAATAATAAAAACAAAAAAAAAAATATGTTTATCGAAAATTACTTTCAACCGTGTTTTCCTTTTATTTAAATACCGACATTGCTGACACAGTTAACACAACCAAAATAGCTTTTATGGATACCACATCAAATTTTACGTATTCTACCATTTTCAGCGTTTTAATTTTCGATGACACTCTCAAATAATGAAAATGAAAATGTGTCGCGTTTGTGGAAAAAATTATAACGGTATAGGTAACGTTCATGCGAACGTTTATATAAAAACGAACGTTTTGTTTCCGCTATGTTGTTTATCCTGAGGTGAGATAACACGGGCGCGATTTTGTTTAGGACATGGCTGGCCGGTCAGCGGAGAAGCGTTTTTGTACATATTCAAGCTTATTGTGTGATGTCAGAATATTAGCTCTTGCGTTGTTAACTGTAAGGTCTATCCTTGACTTAATTTTAAGTTTGAAAAATATTTCGAAGAAAGTATTTTTACTCTTATTTTTAACAGTATTGACTGGACTGCAGCAAGGATGTCGCTATTGGTAAGACCGTCCGCTCCTCACTTTGATTACTTTGGTTTGAAATATCTGTAGTGAATTTCCAGTGACTAAAATTTGTGCTCGAGACATCCTAAGATTGTCTTCATATTAAGACGAAAAATAGCCGGGGTGAACTATTAGAGGCACTACTGGCCCAGCTGCTTACCTATTGGAGATTATAGGCATTAGATTTCCTATGTATGTATTTGGACTCGCCAGTATTATCTTGCCTGGTGCGTTGAGTGCGTAGTGGCCTGTTGGTAACGGACCAGACGCGGCTGCCTACATGTTCATGGTGGTCGCGGGTTTAAATCCCAGGGCACACCTCTGACTTTTCGGAGTTATGTGTGTATTGATAGTCAATCACCACGCACTTTTACGGTGAAGGAAAACATCGTGAGGATACCTGCATACCGTAGCGATTTTAAAAGTATTTCTACGGTATGTAAGTCCGCCAACACGCACTAGGCCAGCGTGGTGGACTATATGGCCTAACCACTCTCAATCGATTCTCTCGATTGTAGAGTAGGCCCGTGCCCTGCAGTGGGACGATGGGCTGATATAGATATAGATAGATTATTATCTTCTACCCTACCCACTGTAAGTATGACCGCTGGTCTACCCTACAAAACTGTTTGTTCCCGCATGCCGAGTGCGCATGGAGTGTAACGACCTTTTTATTACATTACTTTGTGATTTTTTTGCTCACGTCAGTAAAGGAAATGCTTTTCCACCCGTCCGGTCTGATAACTTGGTTTATTTAAGGATTTTGCATCTTGGGCAAAAGCTTTTCACCGTTGCTTCGGTATCTTTAAAAGTACTCATAATTGGATATTACAAAACCAATAAAATAGCCTTATTACCGAATTTTCTCATGATAAAATGGGCAACACCTTTGAGATTATATATTAGCCTATATTTCTCCCACAGCAGGCACTAGCCTTTTCTAAAAGTAAAAGGCCTTAGGCTATAACCTAAAAATGTAATTAAATATCCAGATGGAACAAAAATTTTAAATTAAGTTACTTAGAAAAAGGGTGACCGTTGATTAAATTATTTTTATTCCTATGGAGTAAAAAGTCGATTGAAGTTGCCTACTGATATTTCGGAGGTAAAAGTGAGAATTTTTTTTTCAGCTCCCTTAAAACATTTTACATTTTTAAGTCTGCGTGGCGCAGTTGCTAGAGAAGTTCTTAAACGAAATACGTTTGATGTTCGATCCCCGAACGACGAGTAAAATTTTTGTGTACTAGAAATATATTTGTTTTTGGGTCTGGTGTTGTCTAATCGGATTCCCTCATAATTTCAGATACCTATATTACAAAACTAAGATACAAGTCTTGTGGGATTTTGACAAAATTGGACTGTTAGGTAAAGTATTTATTATTTACAAACCAAACTTAGAACAAGCTACTGGTCAAATTATTCACATCCATAACACCTTAACAAATGTTTGACCAAACATCCGTCTCGATGCGAATGCCCTAGGCTTTCAAATCCCAGCCAACATTAAGCTCAAATTAGCTAACGCCACAAATAGTTACTTATCTTCGCATATAAAATGAAACACATTTATGTAAATGCAATAAATCTGGCAGACGTCAGTCACATGGCCGTATTTCAAAAGGCCATTCAGCGATGTGAAGCGCTCATGTGTAGTTAGATACCGCTGCGTTTGACGTTTTTGTATGCGCATTATGAATTAGTGGGAATAGTTGTTGGATTTATCGCGTTTCTTATTTAAATACAAATTGAACTGATCGATAGACTAATTAAATTCTTTAACTTTACGCTAGTTACGGACGAGTCCAAGGCCCTACTGCCTTATCGCTGTAAATTGTGTATTTTTTTTGTTAATTGATGCTAGTTTTTTCCATCATCTTGATGATCGAAAAACGGTGAGAAAACCTGCCTCAAGATATTTAAAGGTATAGCGAACACCTAACATGAAGGTTTTGCTACCCGTCATATTCACAGATGCGATTGTGTTGAGTAGATAACTTGGGAACTTTTGGCAACCGACAGCTATTTCACGGAAGTTAATTTCCTGGACTGCATTGAACATAACATTGTAGCCATTACCGCAACAGTTTAAAACAAAAAACCCAAATATAAAACCCAAACAATAAATACAATAAAAAAATCACCCTTAATCTTCTCTTCATATAAATTCAGAGACATACCCGATATAATCCCTCAAACACGCAATACTACACCTAATTATACCATTTTGTTATGTAATGGCGCCACTCGGACCTCATCCCTCGCATCCTCTTTCAGCGTACCCAGTGCAGCCAGCTTTATAGGACCATTAGTCCGACACTTAGAATTTGAGACTTATGTTCCATGGGTTTATTAGTGTAATATTAATTTTATAACTCATGTGGAGTTTGATGTGATGATTCTCAAATGTTTATTGCGTCAGCGTATTGATTTCGATAACAGGGTATTCATATCATTTTTAAAAGCGTTACGTCGGGTGATAAGCAAGTGCTTAATTGAAATGACTTTTTTATAAACACATTCACACACATAATCTAAAGGCTTATTTATAGATAGACTTAAAACCTATTATAGTTATCGAATGTTTTGTCTTCTTCCGCTCAAACATAATTCTAAAGTCGTTCGAAAAGGACAAAAATTTCGATAACTAAAATAGGATTTAAATCTGTCTATGAATAAGGCCGCAATAAGATATCAATAATAACAGCTAATGAGCATGAATGATAGGGATTACTAGACTGATTCATGGTAGTAATGCCATTAATTCCCTTCAAATTTCAATCAGACTCAGGTTCCGTATAGCTCGAATTACTCTAAGTAAGACGCAGAATAACGGCTACACATACACTTTTCATAGTGGTATTTAACTTTGAATCGTAATAAACAAAATAATTAATAGTTTCGGTGGTCCAGTTGTACTACAGTATGATTGCAAAGTTGAGGTCTCGGGTTCGAAACCCGACTCGGGCAAAGTGATATTGAATTTTTACATCGTGGGACGGAAAATACAAGGAAAAACGTGGGTATCTTGGTTGCACCTCTGCCTAACCCTTCTGGAAAAAGGCGTGAGTTTATGTAGTAGTAATAGTTTAAAGTCACAAAATATTATTTTCATTATCACCACATTTTTCTGGCCATTGATGAGCTCATATCTTTACTACATTTAATATTTCATTTCATGAATAATATCCTGAGTCATTCTTATTATTTTTCAGCTTGTTTTCTGACGACCTGCATAAAATTTACGTACCCACACTATTCCTTTAATGAAGTCATTATACAGTAAGCTATGGCTGCAATATACTGGACATATGCAGTAATTCGAATTGCAAGCATTCCTGCTTTATTGTGGACCAGAGAGGCCAGCGGTTGCCGGACCTATTGTACATTCTGTGCATAGTATTCGTTAGTGATAAATACTAGGAAATAGGACAATTCTAGGTAATATTACCGGAAGTCTTCTTACGTGTACTTTTCCAAGAATTTACGGATACAAAAATCGTATATTTTTAAGTATTTCATTTGAATGGTCTCCCCATTATGCATGTAGACCTATAAGCATATAATCTCGATTATACAAATAAATAAAAAAACAATTATAGATGTTCATGACTTGTCATTAATTCTTCAAAAAAACTAGATTTGAATTTAGTAATCTACGCTATTCTGGTTGTGATGAGCTCCCGCGAACGTCAATGCTCACTCTTCACAAGCTACCCACAAATTCTTCACTAAGCTATAAAACATCTCACTGACTCATTCACTTCTCGAATCAACAGTCGACTTAACAGCCAACGTTTACGTACGTAATATAAAACAACATTTATTGTGTTTTTATATTTTATCGTAAAACTGAGCTGTAACAAATTTACTGTACCTGAAGAGTCTGCTGAGTAATGGCTCCACTCCAAACAGTTAAAGCTTACACCGGAGTTACATCGGTGCGAATCAAATACGTATTTTGAAGCGAAATAATTTTACTTAGGTATTTTGTAATATTTATTTGCAAATAAAGTACCGTAAAATAGGAACACACGTAGTTCAAAACCTTAAACTTGTGCTAATGAAACCTAAATGAAATTCCGCCTAAATCTCTGTGTTCCCTTAACCATTGCTCCTTCTTGCGGCGAAATTCAAAAACTACAGTCGAGAAGTTACACCCGGCGCGGTATAAAGCCTTTTTTCATTCCGGAAACTCCCTTTGTGTTGCAAATTATGAAATTTATTTACTAAGTAAAACACTTTTATGAATTTGCAACGTTAATGTGCCTTTTAATCTACTGAAAGTATAACGAACAATTTACTTTTTGTAAATTCACTGTTAAAGTTTGCGGCCGGGGTGTTATCTTGGTGATCCATTACTTGATTCTTTTTTGCGTTAACCTTTGTTCTTTAGATATTTTTGTGTATGTCGCCCTAGCTATAATATTATATCTATGGATCTGACTGGATTTTGAGTCTTCAAGATTTAAAAACTGGTTCAATTTGAGTATCTTATCGTGGAAAACTTTTGTGGAAATCGACACTTGTGTTTTGGGTTCAACCTTAATATTAAGGACGAGTAGATAGAAATAACTAATTTGATTTGTAGTGATAAACATTTCTCACCAGTAATTACTGAATTTACGGTCCACAGTATTCGCTATCAGAAGCGTACCTAGGTACAAAGTCAATTTGTCGTACCAGGATAGAAATTACCTAATACGCCTTGGTGGGCTTTGCAGTAATCCACACTGACAGCCTCCGTGGCGCATTTGTTTAGAAAACGAGAGGCAGTGGGTTCGATCCCCGCACTGAAACAAATATTTGTGTGATCCACAGGTACTTGTTTCGGGTCTGGGTGTTTGTGACACCGAAATGTTTCTCGTTATTTCTAATAACCGCGACACAAGACTCGATTTTAGTGTGGGGTCAGGACTATGTATGTGACTGTTGGGTGTATTTATTTATATTTACATTAATAAAGAATTGACTTCAAACATGAATTTATGTTTGTACAAAAATATTAAGTTGCCACCGCGCGTAATCTATTTAGCGTTTCAATTAATATTTTTGATAGGAATGCTATTGCAAATTGTAGTGGAATTCAGTGATGCATGACGAATATATTTTGTTTGTTCATTTTATAGCAAATATGAATATGTACTTAATTAATAAAATGTTTATTAACAAAGCTTTACATAAGTTTAATTAAAAACTATCGAGTTCGTTCTCGGGGGTGTATTGCGCATATATTTTTTTATTGAATACGATCAGAAATTCAAGCATTTGAGCAAATCTGTTGACGTCATGAGTCCGATAGAATATCAGTCACATTTTCGACATTCGAAAAAGAAATATGACATAAAGACATATCGGTTCGAAGATACCAAGAAGTATTACAATTCCCTAATCTGACATTGGTCTTAGACATTCAAAATCCCTAGGCTGCTTCATAAGGCTTAACGAATACAGAACTTTGCGTAATGACCCCATAACCTGCAAGCAACTTGTGCAGTAGTTAACACAAGTTTGTCATTGTTGTTCAGTGGAAGCCTTCGGTGCCCTGCTAACTTGCGCCCAGCACGTTTTCGCAACGACGCCATTACAGTGGACCTGGGAACGTGCTCCCAAGCGATGCAACTCCGGACGAACTTATAGAAAAATGAAAACAAACTCGCCAACTATTGAACTGGACAAATTGGACAGTTTAAGTTTGCTACATGACCTAAAGTTGGTGTATATGGATGTCAGTTAGAGCAATTGTGTAACAATGTCTACAATGTAAGTATGTCGCTTGAATATATATTTTTAAATACACATATTTCCAGTGCGGTAAAGTTTGCAGCTTAGACAAGGATAAGTTATATTTAATCTATATCTATATTTGTTATATTTCGGAGTATTTTAATGTCTAATATTGTTTTACGTATGTGTCCACTATTTTAAAGAAATAATATTCAAAATAATGTAGTTGTTGAATCAATGATGTTTGAAGTAACTACTTCATCCCATACCGGAAATTAAACATTATAAGAAATTAAATATACATTTTAATCGCGATAAAAACAATTTGGACACCCTCCGACCGACACTAATTACAAAAAGTCATTAAAACACCCGCTTAACGTTTCATAAAAGTAATTTTAATACCGAAATGGGCACTCGTAGCGTTTTGCCGAAACGATCGTAAAATATGTATAGAAAACAAATGAATTGATTTTTATCCATCCCAAATGGTATACATTGTAACAGATGGCCTTTTCGGGAATTATAATTGTTTGTTATCTTTTAGGTCGGACTGTGCTTATCCGGCTTAATTGCTTTCATTTTGTTGTACACCGGCTGGTGTGGATTTTATGGGCTGTAGTATTGACATTTTGTTTATTGGTTAAGCCTCGGTATAACCAGTTTGTAGCACAATGTTACTGAAAACCGAGTGAACAAATGGAGCCGATAAAATAACACCGAGATAAAATATGAACAGGTTGGATGAATGTATATTTTTTAAGTTCTGGGATGATTTTAGTTTTCTAGATGAGTCATCTTAAGTACAGTATGAAGGTTTTCGTAGCGCAGTTAGACGTTACGTCAGCTGTGAAACAAGAGGCCTCGGGTTAGATACCCACACCGAGACATTTTTTTGTGTAATCCATAAGTATTTGTTTCGAGTCTGGGTGAGTGTAATTTTTCTCACTGTTTCCCACGACACAAGACTCGATATTAGTGCGTGGTCAGAACTATGTATGTTATTGTTGGGTATGGAAAGATATTACAAATTTTTGTAACGTGTGAACTTTCCTGTTATGTTTTATCTCAGTATTCAATACAAATATTATGAAGAGGAAAGAATTTTTTTTTTTTTTTTTTTTATTTATTTATTTATTACACAACAAGAACTTAGATCTAATTACATACATATATACCCTACAAAACCACCTAGGTGGTTTGACTGTAGGTCGTAGAGCCTCTAATAAATCATTTTACTAGACATTAATATGATGGGAGTGGATGAAAGACGCGGGACAGGGATAGATGGAAAACGGACGAGACGGGACGGGAACGAGAAAGGCGTTGTGATTTGACAATATTGTTTTAACTTTAAAACTAAAAATTATCCAAAGTTTGTAGGTAGTACTTAAGCAACTTCTTTTTAAAAATAAATTTGTTGTCCTCCTGTCTAATATCTATTGGCAGGCTATTTAATAAATATGGTAATCGCTTTTGAATGGTTCTATCGCCATAATAATTAGTTACCCTGGGCACTATATACCTGCCAGCAGATACTGACCTGGTGACTTGATTATAACTCGCAAGGGATAGGGTAAGCTCCTGTTTACTATGTTGATTCGTTAAAAATAAATATTTATGTTTAAGACTGATGGGAAGTATTTTGCATATTTTAAAAAGGCTTTTATAGTTGCCTTTACATTTATCTTTAGTGTTTTTATCAACAAGAAATTTTAAAAATCTGATTTGGAATGATTCCAATTTATCTATGTGTGTTTTAAATGTTAGACCATAGCAATCAAGAGCATAACTCATTATAGACTCCACCAATGACACATACAATAATTTTAAAGTACTTTTAGGCACTTTAAAACTCAGATGGTAAAATTTTCCTAACAGTATTCTTAATTTACTACAAATATAATCAACATGTATACACCAAGAAAAGTTTTCTTCTACTTTCAGTCCTAGATAAGTAACATTTTTTACTCGCTCGATAGGCTTGCAATTACAACTGGTACACTTATTGTGAATACAAGAAAAGTCATGTGCAAACATTGACGGTGGCGACTCAGTTAGTCGAAGATAGGGTGAGTGAATGATAAGAAGTTTAGTTTTATCGGTATTTAGAACTATGCCATTATCATGGGCCCATTTCACTACAGCGTCTACATCTTGTTGTACCAAATGAATTATCTCATTAACATTGGTGCCGGCACGTAACACACATAAATCGTCGGCAAACATATACGATGAGCAATGCCGTAACACCCCGCATAAACTATTAACATGCATCAAATAGCACACAGGTCCGCAGCCGGATCCCTGTGGTACCCCGTACCGGACCTCCGTCTCATCGCTAAAAGAATCACACACCTTTACACGATAGGAGCGCGCGGTGAGATAATCGCGGAACCAATGATTCAGCGGTCCTCTCACCCCGCACTCATCCATGGCATTTAATAAAGTATTCGGTTCCAGAGTATCAAAGGCCTTTTTAAAATCGAAAAATATCGATACAACAATTTTTTTATCTGCCAAATAATGATTTATCTTATCCGTAAATTCAGACAAAAGAGTAATGGTACTTTTCCCTTTTGGAATCCGTGCTGACATTTATTTATTATACGGTTCTTATGAAAATAGGATCCTAATTGATTAACAACACATTTTTCGATTATTTTATCCACACTTGACAATATAGCTATAGGTCTGTAATTGGAATAAACCTTTTTGTCACCTTTTTTGTGTATTGGACGGACAATTGCTTTTTTTAACTCATTAGGAAACTTTGATTGACACACAGACAAATTAATTAGCCTGGTTAATACTTCACAAACCTTGTTTTTTACACTCTTTAGGTCGTGCATTCGTATTAGATCGGAACCAGGTGATTTTTTACTACTCATGTTATTGATTACACGTCTGACATCACAAATAGTCACTGGTTGCCACCTCATACTCATATCAGACACCTGCGCGTAAGAGCTCCTATCCAGCCATTTGAGGATGCACTTATGTTTTATTGACTCAATTTCGCTAATAAATTCTTTCGCAAAGTTATTACAGATATGTTCAGTACTTCTCTGCCCCTGCATACTATTTAAAATTAATGAGTCTAGTGATTTTTTATCATTACCTATCATGTAATTAATTTTTTCCCACATTTTTTTGATATTATTATTACAGCTTAATATACTTTGTTTATCATAATTACTACAACTCTTTGAAATTGCCTTATAGCATTTATTCCTATATTTAGTGTATGTTAATCTTTTTAACATGTTTTTCGGGTCTGTACTCCATATTTGAAACAATTTGTCCCGTTCTTTTATCATTATCTTTAAATTACGTGTAATCCATGGTTTATTGTTTGTTTGCATTGGCTCCGAAACTACAGAACCGATTTGAAAAATTATTTCACTGTTGCGTAGGTACACTTTCCCCAGATGACATGGGCTATATTGAATTTAACAAAAATAGGGATTCTTACTAAAACTCCAATAATGTCACCCAAGGTGTAAAAAAAAATACCTAAAATATTCGTTACATCGCGAGCGCTACGAAAACTATAATATATTGTTCATGGACTCCAAAAATATATGCACCCGGGCGAAGCCGGGCCGAGCCGCTACTTATAAATAATTTGAATCTTTTATTTCCGTCGTACAGATTGGTGGAAAATTAATAATCTCTGTCTTTCCTCCCACAGGCTTCTCACCATTCCTAAAAAGTAAATATTCCTCTCATTTTGTGGGTGTTTCCCTTGATTGTAACAGGGATTTTCTTTCATCTAATAAATTGCTTGCTCCATAAGTCAAACCTACTTAATGAAACAAATTAATCACTTGGTGTTATTACAACCGAAACCGGCCCACATTATCCTCTTTGTCCTAACGATAAATTGAAATTGGTATTTGATTTTTCAAGTAGGTTCAACACACTGATATAATATCTAAAAGGTAAGTGCTGTGAAACTCAAAGTTTTATCTCAAACAATAATATAGTACGAAACTCGAAGCAGTTGGCATCACTTCAGTTTCTTTACAAATGTTGCGATCTGAATGGTTTGACACAGAGAAGTTTCAAGAAAAAAAATATCTTAACTTTAAAATATTCAGGTGGACTGAAAACTGTGCATATTGTATGCACCGAGCCATTGTTGCTCGTGCGTAAAATTTATGCTTGAACAATTTTACATTTCAACGAACAACTCACGTCTTTTGTCCAAAATTCTCCTCAATAATATAATAATACGTCTGGACGTTGGCTTTTTCATTCTCTTTGACGTTTCGAAATAAATGTCGCACAATGTCAGCCATTTTTAAGGGGTGTCAATAGCCTTATGGCGTAGTAAGAAATTCAGTGGGTATTAGTTTTAC
The DNA here is from genome assembly GCA_905220455.2 of Deilephila porcellus. Classification (NCBI taxonomy): domain Eukaryota; kingdom Metazoa; phylum Arthropoda; class Insecta; order Lepidoptera; family Sphingidae; genus Deilephila; species Deilephila porcellus. The sequence goes on along the minus strand of LR999973.1, from coordinate 15,389,788 downwards.
ATATCACCGTATCAGTGAACCCGTAATAGGCCAACGTGATTCACGATATAGGCATCATACATCGTCCCTGCCAGAGAGAGGAATATGCGTTCATAAATATTATGCTAATATAATAAATTCATACATAGTTTGTTGTGATAATGTTATTTTTGTCGAAAAAAAAAAGACGAATATTGTAACCTCATTGTGTAGTTTCCAGTGAATGTTTCATTGGTCGTAAAATTCAACATTTCCAAACTCAAGTTGACCATTGTTGCGGATTTGATGCGTTTGTTATACTTACCTACTTCGTACAATGAAAAGTTTTACAACCCACAATTCTTGGCTAATATAAAATCCAACTTCTATTCAGCTATGCAGTATGAAACTCACAAACAAACTACACCCCTAAGCTATTTAAAAATACATTGTTGATTATAAATCTTGGTACACGCGCAGTACGCCTCAAGTTTGTAGTTGCACTCCACTTCTGAACCGAACTTGGTAACTCGGAACTGGTCGGAAGTCTTCATATTCTATTATGTCCGTCGAATGGCGAGACGGTTGTTCGCCAAGTTTTGTAATCCAAGCCGATGTTTGAATGATAAAATGTCCAAGTTTACTATTTGTGATAGCGCAGTTCTGGAGTCTTGTTATCGGGATTCCAGGCTGTCTATTAATAAACTTAGGATTGCTGCAAATGTAGGCTTCTGTTATCAAAGCCAGGTTGTTGCGGAATTTTATTCTAAAGTATTATTAATTAAAATAATGTTACAACTAACAATAGCTTAAAAACAGACGCGCAATCGAAATTAGAAACAGAAGACATATTTATAAATAGGATTTTTTAAATATGATGATATTATATTTGGTCTTCGTTTTGAAACGTTGCTTATGACCTAAAATTTGTAATACGAATTTTGAACTAAAATATTACAATCGCAACTTATGCAAATGGTTCACTTAGGTCAAAGTTACTTCCCCAATTTTGGAAACAAGGAAAAAACAACCAACACATTATAATATGCAAATTCGCCTCCGGTGTCGCTAATACTCCGCCAATCGAAATGACATTTGTGAAAAAAATTCAACTGAAATTATGTAAAATTACCATCTCATTGCTATTCTTCGGGATGGAAATCTTTTTTGTGCAAACGAGATAAATTGGAACCATACATTTTCGACTAAAGTCTTACTTACTTATATTTATTAAAACAATGTGATTGGTATTCTTGAGAAGCGCAGAAACACTACTTATCCTATTATTGTTTCTAAACGTTTCCAAGATATATTTACGTACATGTAACATTAGTAGATATTAAATACATTGGAATTTCAAGCTTTCTTAAAATAAATTGTCAATATTTAGTAATCATCTTGCGTCGATATTGAAGTGACAGACATATCTTGGGGTGTATTTAACGTGTGTAAATATGACTATTTTTATTACGGACGAAGTTGATAAAATATTATTATTAGAAATGTACTAACATTTAGGCTGGCTGATTGATAATACCTTTGCCATAAAACCCACTTTTATATACAATTGTTGGAAAATTACTGTAAACTAAATAAATCAAAGAGCATAAAAGGATTGGAAATGTGTATATAATATCATTTTACACCGACTGCCTCGGTGGCGTAGTTGTACTACGGTACGACTACAAAGCTGAGGTATCGGGTTCGAATCCCGGGTCGGGCAAAGTGATATTGGGTTTTTCTATTCATTATCAGCCCGGAGTCAGGAATTTGTGCCCGATATGGCGATAGGCTCGCCCCCTATCAAATCATGGGACGGAACATACAAGGCGAAATGTGGGTGTCCTGGTGGCGCCTCTGCCTACCCCTTCTGGGACAAAGGCGTGAGTTTATGTATGTATGTATGTTACAATGTTTTTATTTTTTGCCAAAAGACATGAGAAACCGTCTCGATTAATACATGAATTTCTCTTCCATTGAAAGTTTAGCCTCCGGCGAACCTACTTACTATACCGAAAGCAACAATAAAGCTGTTACTTCACAAAAGTATTCTACAAGACAATGGTATTACTGTGGTCGGATATTTCTCGTACATTCTCTGTTCAAAATTATATTTACTGTAGAATTGCGTAATCAGAAGTCAAATCATATTTGATAATATTATGTCATGCAAAAAATGCTAAAACTATATTTACTTTAATACATATTAGGATATAATGGTTTCTTATATTTCAATGCATATTTTGACTTTTATAATGACACCATACTGCAAAGTACTCAGTATTCTTCTGTAGTATGGTCAGTATCCCCGCCTGTTATTATTTTCATACTGCGTCTGACTAAGTGTACTGCAGCTGTCCATATAAGGCACCGATATGCAAGCTATGAGTGCCTTTTCCAATCGAAGCAATAATGCCAGCTTACTCCAAATCGATTGTATATCGAGTGATTGCAGTCACTAGGGCGGATTTTATAATATTATACTCTAATGCCAACTTGCATTGGGGCGGCATGGTGTATAAGGGCCTAAACTCTCTCAAAGCTTTCTTGGTACAAGAGTCCGGTATTTACTAAAAGACGTTTATTATAATGAAGTGATACAAATATCCTAGGCGTAGTTGTATTACGGTACGGTTACAAAGCTGGGGTCTCGGGTTTGAGTCCCGGGTCGGGTAAAGTGATATTGGATTTTTCTATTCATTATCGGTCCGGAGTCAGGACTTTGTGCCCGATATAGTGATAGGCTCGCCCCCTATCAAATCGTGGGACGGAACATACAAGGCGAAATGTGATGTCCTGGTGGCGCCTCTGGCTACCCCTTCGGGGATAAAGACGTGAGTTTATGTATGTATGTATGTACAAATATCCTACAAAAGCAAAGCTATGGCCCACATAAGCCGTTCTACGCTGGAAAATAGCTTGTGTGCTTCAAACACTCCAAATTATGGAACAGGACAAGCGAGCACCTGAGACTGAAATAATTAAACACAAGCTTCCTGTAACAATTATCTTATAATAACCCTCAAACGTTCCAACTTCAATTAAACGACTGCTTATGTTATCCAGAGTATTCTGCAATTTGAGTGGGAAATAAACAGTTAATTCTTAGCATAAAACTGAATTTTATAAGAGCACCACGTAGTGTCATGTTACAGAATCTAATTATAATATTCAGCGCAATGCAAGAAACAACTTTTGGTGTTGTAGTTAATAATTATGTTAGTTTCACTGTATTTTTGGGGTTTGTTTATTTTTGAAGTGGATTTTCTTAATAGTTTAATTATTTTTTAAATTTTTACAATATTGAGGGGTCACATTCTGTTCGAGTTTTCATATTATGATATCATAGTGAACAAGCCTATCCCATTATAACTGAGGGAAATTTTGAAACACCAATCAAATATTGAAGCAATTATGTTTCTAAATCTATATGAAAATTTGCTCAAGATGGATAGCTTAGTGGCGAGCCGGATCTAATTTTAAGTTTAATTAAATTATTATAAGGTTTATCCATTACCCAAGCACAGATTTCTCATGATGTCAAGATACGTTCTCATTTCGCAGTTTGAGTGTTCACTAAAATTAATGCAGTCTAGTTATAAATAAAAAATACTCCACCTAAGATTTAAGAAATAAGATAAAAAACATAATAATGATAAATAGCTTTTAGCGAACACAAACATAAAATTCTTAAACGACAGTTAATGTGACATTAATAAAGATGTATTCTCAAAAACAACCGCGAACAAAAATATTATAAAAATAAAGAAAAGATTCTACTTGACATAACCTCAAAAGTACGGAGAATCACAAACTCGCTTAATATATCCTTTGCTCGGCGATGAAACTTTTTAGTCTTTTATTACACTAATTACAAAGGAAAATTTGTTTGCCATTGCGATGAGTTTCACGAGGAAATTGAGTTTTTAAACGCTTTCATTATCTCTACTCTTTAATCTTATATGAAGTGGATGGTTACTGAATGTCATTATAAAAATATAATAAGCGTATAATCTGGTAATGGGTAGCCTTTTAGCTGATTTTTATCTGTAGGGATTTGGGGGTGGCTTCTTCGATAGACGTGGGTGAAATGTGATGGTTTCTACCATCACATTCTTGTTTGCGGTTGTTACATCTGAGCCTGCATTTGGCTTATTCATTATCATCATCATCAACTCGTTACAGTCCACTGCTGGATATAGGCCTCTCCCAAGGTACGCCACAGAGCCCGGTTTGCCAGTCACTGCTGCCTCTCTTCTGCAAGTAGTCCCACCATCTGGCCAGAGGGCGTCCCTCACCACGTTTGCGAAGTAGTGGCCTCTACTCCAGAACACGCATACTACTTACTTACTATTGACTAACGTAAATTAAACGTAAAGAATACATTTAAAAATATTAAGTGTCTAATATTTCCGATTTTTACAAATAAGCTTATTATGTTGATTATAACGAACACCTACGATTGCACCAACATGCCTGTTAAGAAATTCAGTGATCTAGCCAAACGATACCGGTGAATATAAAAAATAAAAGAAAGACAATCTATATAAAAGCTTTGATATAATCTGTCCGAAACACCTATTGTGGCATTTAATAATATTAAAAATTATCTACAGAAAGTTTAGTTTAATTTTATCCGTAATAATATGAGAAAAAGATCACGTCTATAATTAGCTTCCTTTCAATTACATTCCTTTGCCTTCACATACGATCGACATACCTAGTTGAACGGTAAAAAATCATTATATTTTTTCCGACTTTTAAATTTAAATACAGCAATTTTTTCCCGCAACGTACAATAGACGGCCAGCTTGTACAGCCGCGGTTGCACCGATTATGACCCCGCGGTCAAACGGAACACATGGTGCGGTGACCATTTGGATTAATGCCATTACGCGGTCTATGCTTTTTAAAACCTAGCTTGAAAATTAAAATCTCATTTTTTGCAAGCACAGAGGCAGTTCTTCTGTTCCAGGAACACTTTTTAGCTGATATTTTCGAATACTTTTTTGCAAGCTTTGGGTTCCAGAAATGTATGGAATATTTTTTACTCTGTTAATTATATTTTGGGATTCAAAAACTGGTGCAAGCTAACTTGATGAAACAGCATTACTCTCCAGATTCATTTAAGCAAAGAAATTTCTATAGATCCTGTAATAGTTAACTTTATTTTTTCCTTCATCTTTCCCTATCGTCCATTCTCAGATACCCGCAATTTTCCTACAATTCTCCCGGCGTTATAAAAGATTCAAAGAAGTAATGACTCAATAACTTCATTTTCCATTTTTCTATCCTTAGAAATTGTAGGACCAATCAATTTCGCCGCATCTGACCACGAATTGAGTTCCAAATACAGGTTTAATTTAGTTCAGTAATTTAAAATAATATCCCAATGAGCCGAAATACGTGTGCTGCGCCGTTGTAATTGGATTAAATAGCTTAACGGAAACCGATAATTTTGTTGTCACAGCTGTCGACGACGTCAGACCATTTATACAGTATTGCTCAGTTTTATTTTGAAACTACTCGATTTGTTATGTTTAATCGACTCCGGAAGAGGAAGTTCTGTGTTTGCTCCTTGTATTCTATTTGTTCGTTCACGAATATTTTGATTGTTTTGATTTTGTGGTGACTTTCTTTGAAGTATGAGGTATTATTTACTTTCCATTTATGAATGTCAAGATGAAGGTCTGTGAAAGGTCAGTCGTGGTTCATTTACCTGTATTTCACATATTTTGTATAAATAAGGTATCGCTCTGAACAGGTACCATTATGGTATTATTGACATGACGTATTTCACATTAGTAACACAAAGAAGTAATGCTAGAAAGATAACACACCTAGAATATAAGACCTTGAAAAACAAAAGCCAATTTCAAGCTAAATTGTAGACGAAAACTAACCGATAGTAAACACACAAAAGTAGCAGTCACAGACACTATCTGTGAAAAATAAATCACCCTTCAAACGGAGATACGGCCAGTTTCACCCATTCGCGATTCGTATTCTTTATATCCCAATAAAAAAAAACTTTAGTTCTCGCAGCAAAACAATCAGAATAAACATTAGTATGTATGCGGTAACGTGATACCCGAAAATAGAAACATTTTCACTAAACCTCACCCGAAGGTTGGGGATGAATTGCGTAACTTTTGAGCTTGGTGCTCACTGTCTCGTGTTATTCTAGTTTGAGTATTAGTATATCTTCGTCTTTCTTGGCTGTTGTATCGTCTAGATTCTATGTGTATGAGTATGAGATACAAGAATTATGAATAGTATAAAAGTATGCTTGTATTATTAAAAATTTACACAGCTTACCTGATGGCACTTGATGTCGCCAATATACCGGGTATATCAAGACTGCGACCGAAAACGAAGCCAGGTAGTAGCTTTAGTGGTTACAAACACGATGCAAATAAAAAAATCGCCAAAACAGCGACAGATATTTTTTTAGAATTTTTTAAAAATCATCGCGTTTGATCGGTAAATACCTAGTTTTTGCGAAAATATTAATTAAAACCCTTATGTACCATTGCGTCTTTAAAAATAAAGAGGTATACATCATTATTTTAGGAAAACTATATATAAATACGAAGATAAGTAAAAAATTACAAATAAAAAGTTGACGATTTCTTTTGCGAAATTTTTACTTGCATTTTGTCTGAAGTCACCAATACTACCACCTGGCTTCGTTTTCGGTCGCAGTCTTGATATACCCTGTATAATAAAATAAATAAATCATTTTTTTTGGTATAATGATAGAATTAATAAGGATATGGATGAAGATACTTATAAAAATAAAAAGGGTTGAGGATAAATAAAAAGTACAATCATTTGAAAATTTGGAAATGCATATATACAGTCCATGCCTCTATCACTTCTTTTAGAAAATATAGGCTTTATTACTCCAAGAATTAGTCACCTGTCTTAACCAGTACTTTACAATGTTCATTACAAATAATGAGTTTTTAAGTACCTTTTTAAACAACCAACACCATTCCCGTTACACAATATCCATCACTTTAAATTTGCTGAGCGGATGAACTCAAAACTTCATTCAACTTGGACCGTGGCAACACTTTTCCACCGCAACGCGGTCTAGTTGCCGAAGATTATCATTAAATATTAAATTGGACGGAACCGCGTGGCCGGGCAAAGTTTTAAACTTTAAAATTCGGTGCTGTAGCTACTAAACATGCGGTATGACGCTGCAGCCCATAACTTTTGCAAGGAGTCTTTCCTCTTTATCATAATGGGGTATCACATTAAAGATCAGGGACACCTGGATAAAAATGTGCCAGTCCTCTTATATCGCCAGTAAATACCACAGTATGAATAGATCAGTGACTCAACAATTTGACTACAAATAAAATAAATTCACCTAACAGTCACATACATAATCCTGACCCCACTCTAAGATCGAGTCTTGTGTCCTAGGTATCAGAAACTACGAGACTTTTCGGTATCACAAATACCCAGACCCGAATCGATGCGGGGACTATTCGTCTCTTCTCCCATGATTTTTCAAAGGTCATGCGTTCACGATCCTTAATATTGTTGGCTTTAAAGAATGTAGGTGTTGACTTACGAAAGATCATTAATAGCTGAGTGACTTATTGCTATTGATCGGACTTATTCCATAAAAATTATTACCAATATTGTCGTTTAGTAATTATACCCGAATAGTCTTTCTCATCTCAATTGTTATCGTTTTCAAACATTACTGAACCAGCAGTAACATTACTATCGTGAAAACCAAATAGCTCGCTTCACGGTACAATATCGGTGCTCTATACAAGTTAACCACCGAAACATCTGCAACAACGCACCAGTGAGCACCCATCCTAGCAATAATAAATAACATTGATTCCTATTCAGCCATTGTTCGCACAAAACTCGTACACGAGCCACGAGCCCTTCCATTTGCATCAAACCTTAAATTCTTGCTTACATAATTCTTTTTTTGTTTATTTTGTTGGGTAATTGACACACGCTATGTAATCATGTGAGTGGTTTCTGTTGAGTGAGTAAAATGTTTTTAGGATATTTTTTTTCTATATTCCGCGGTTCATAGAAATTCACTTTGTGTTGTAATTTTAATATTTAACTAGAACAAGTTAGTTTTGCAATATGCAATGTACCTATTGTAATATAACTGTGGTCGACAATAAATAATAACCTTTATGTGATCAGCTTCCTCGGACGTATTCCATAAAATGAAATAATTTTCCTCTCTTGCATTGTTGTATTGCAGCATATAGCTGAATAACGGCATATTGTTAAGTACCTTATATGTTAAATTGTTCTTGTTGTATGTATTGGCCATGCAACAATAAATGTTTTTTCTTTCTTTTCTTTCTATCTTTCTCTTCACGGTTATAATCATGTTTAAAAAAACAGCAAGGAATATACTCATCCAAGGATGTCACAGACGCATAATCCGTCTAAAATTTCAAAACAATTCCGAGCATATCGATTATTATCTAATACAAGCCTATACTAGACACTCATGTTCCCTAAATGAAGGGGAATAAAGACAATCGACAAGGGCAACAAAAAAATCATACATAGTGTTTTCAAACAAGAACATTGCCTGTTCGGCGTGCGGCTCACGTAGAGGTCACTTAGGATGCTCGCGTGTCCCATCAAATAGTGTTATTGCTTTGTATACCGCATCGCCTTCATACGGCCCAATGGATGCGAATGAGACTTTACGGTTTGAACTCATAAAGAAAGGAAATATATTATGAGCGTTTTGTTCTATGGAAAAAATAAAATGTTTAGTAGGTTTTTGAGCGACAATTCTGTTATATTGATTCCCCTTTCCGTTGGAAATCAAATTGATGATGATTTGAAATCAGCATTTTGATTTGCCCTCGAGCCACTTTTGAAAGGGAATACCTTAATAAGCCTTGGTCCACTTTAAACATAACATATTTTTTGTGAAGGTTCTTCCGTATGCAGATTTTTCTACTATATTCATAAAATGAGAAATAAACGATATTAACCTCAATTATAAAACGATAAATAAACGACTATAAACACACACACACACGCACAATTTAAACAGAAAACTACGTAAACCTGCAATATACGCTCGTAATTCCGGTCCGACCCCGCAAACAAACTACATATTGACCATCAACAATTCTAATATCGTGCCAAAAGAGATTCTTCGGGCCCGTTGAACAGTACGTATTTTAAAGTATTATTGAAATGCTTTTAGCTCTCGCAATTACCTAGGGAATCCGATGTCGTGCGAGTTCAGAGGAATTTATTGATAATTGGATACACAAAGTGCCTTTTTTTGGAACCGATGTTGAGTATTTCATTTTTTTGTGTCGAACTGCCAGGGGTCTTACGAGTTCGGGTATCGGATGAGTTGTATTTATTTTGCGACTGTTTTGGTAATGTTTCTTTGGGCAGAGGATAATGAACTGCAGATTATTTTGTCAAATTGAAAGTAGTTGATTTCCAAGTATGTTTTAGTGATTTTTAATACGCCGAGAATGAACTTGTTCTCGGTTTGCGATCTTTTGCAATGTTATGTGACCACCTTTTGTATTAAAGTTATGCAAAAATAGTTATCGGCCATTACGTGTCTACGATGTCATTTGTATATCTAAGTTTTCTAATAAAGTACACATTTTTGCAGTTTATATTCAGCGCTCATAAGTGGTCATCCTCCTTTCTCAAATTCAATCCAACATTCTATTTGCTACTCAACATCACATACAAACTCCTCATCTGCTAGTTACGTCCCGACCGCTGTCTATATTACTGATGAGCCGACGTATACTATAAGCGACAAATACTCCTTGTATCATTTCGGGAGAAAGTATTGGTTCTATAATATATATAAGGCGAAACGTGGGTGTCCTGGTTGCTACCAGGGGAACCTCTGCCTGCCTCTCTCGGGAAAAGGGGTGAGTTTATGTATGTACGAGTATGTACTATTGGTTCTGTAGGCGAAATACTACAACTAAATAATAGTTACTCCGAAATTTACCGCATTTTACCGCACAAACAAAAGCGCTGATTAGTAATACGAGTACTAATCAAAATATTCAATTTGAACGGCTCGTTAATACGCGATCATATCTGGGTTCATTGTTCCACGCTACTCAACTGTCTAAACACGAGAGGAAATCACCGGCAGCGCCCAATAAATTCGTTTCACATTAATCATAAGCCATAATCAGCGGTATTTCGATGGATCATATTAGATAATATAGAGAGATGATACTACCACTTTTTTCATTATTTCATTTATATATTAGGTAACTAATTCAATATCGTATGTTATGTTTGCGATAAACAAGCAAGTGGCCTCTATAATAATAGAAAATGATCACCACATTCCAACAACATACATAAATACATAAACTCACGCCTTTATCCCCGAAGTGGTAGGCAGAGGTGCCACCAGGACACCCACATTTCGCCTTGTATGTTGCGTCCCACGATGTGATAAGGGGCGAGCCTATCGCCATATCGGGCACAAATTCCTGACTCCGGGCTGATAATGAATAGAAAAATCCAATATCACTTTGCCCGACCCGGGACTCGTAGCCGAGACCTCAGCTTTGTAACCGTACCGTAATACAACTACTCCACCGAGGCAGTCTTCCAACAAAAAATCACAAAATATCAAACAAAACTAGTTTTTTAAATGATTTATTACACTAACTGCTTGCTTGACTTGACGATTCGCCCGTGATCCCAAAGTTCCTAATATCAAATTCCTAATATCTAGTTATAATATAATTTTTAAAGACCCACAAAGAGTCCAATAGGACACTTTTATTCATACCAATAAAAAAAACAAATCAAAAGTCTTCTATAATCCAATCAACAGATATACCGTAACAAACATCGCACGTAACCTATAAATTAATTTAGTGGATCCGATTCCATAGCGTCCATCAATCAGTGGTGTAGCACTAACAGTTATAGTGTAACAGCCTACGTGTTAATAGAAATAAAAATATAAATGGAATAATGTATGCGCGCCACCTGTTGTCAGAATTGTTTGCGCTGAAGTTAATAGGATTGTATTTTTATACATATTTTGATTGGAATGAATGTTAGGCGTTTGATGTTCAATTTATTTTAGACATTTATGTCTATTATGATCATGTTATCTTTTTGCTAATAATATTTTTTGAGCTTATGTTCAAATATAAAATACAATTTCGTCTCATCTCAATCGATATCCTATTTAGAGACCGCTCTAACCATTAGATACTATGTAGTTTCTTTGATATGTTAGTATCATATCAAAAACGTATTTCTTTCATATTTGCCAGTTACATATTTATGCCTATATTTTATTTAGCGGCCCTTACTATTATTGGCTATACTTGTATCTATGATCGTTCGTCACCTATCAACCTTAGCATCCATCATGTATTCTAACAGACAATACACCTTGTCAATTAAAACACAAGCCCTTCATTACTTAGTACAATTAAAATCTACACCTTACCCTAAAGCCAACCGCAGACACACCACGTACGTATCTTAAGTAACATGATTGGTATGCATGCTAAATATGTATATCTGTTAATCGTGCGGTCAGCCTACGCTTCCACGCATTTACCCGATGAATACATAACCATATCAATAGTTGCTCAAAAGCAACTACTATTGTGCATAATTGAGTGTTCCAAATTGGCTCTTATTAAATTTTGATTAAATTACGGTTGTAAGACGTTAAGGGCCATTTGATTCTTGGAAAGACGCGTACTTTAGCTAATGGCTGTAAAAAGTAATTAAGGCTCGTGATTGCGTAAGTGTTTCGGAATTTTTAAGATATTTGTTAAGTACTAAGAGGCTGCTATCATTAAAACCATCTGTATCCACAGTTTGACGAACATTTTTTCCATTATTATCTCCAGTATAAAAAAAAGCTATGAGTACTTGGTCAATTATTATACTTATATATGTGATAGTGGACAGAAAGGAAGAAAGTGTATTCCATTGCCAAATCTCGTTTAAAAGATTGAAATATACTTACGCATCTTCTTCTCTTCTTTTCAACCAAACCGAATGCTGAGCGTAGGCCTCTTCTAATGCATGCCAGGTTGTTCTGTCCTGGGTGGGCAGTCCTCATCCAGCTCTTTCCCGCCACGTGGACCAGGTCGTCAGTCCACCTCGTCAAAAGCCTGCCCCGCTTTTTATAGCCATTTCTTGGTCTCCATTTCAGCACTGCTTTACCCATCTGTCATTATTACTGTGGCATATGTGGCCTGCCTACTTCCACTTCCGTCGAGCTATAATCGTGCCAATGTCGTTGAGTCCGAATCGTCTCCGTATTTCCGTGTTACGGACTTTATCACGGAGAGAAACACCTAAAATTCTCTCATTCAACACCTCGCTTCTCGACTTACTATACTCACACAAAGGGTTCAACAATAATCGCATCATTACAAAAAAGGCAATAGACGGGATACCAGATCGCAGGCTTTTTTTGAGACCGTCCGCCAATGAACGCTTAAAGATACACCATAACCACTTTTTTGTATTAAAATCTAAATTAGGTACTGCAACAGAATTATAATATACATTGTATTTTATATTATAATGAATACACCTATAAATAACACACCTAGTCCTGCACTGGTAAAGGTCTAGTGTCATAGCCATCAAACATCAGACTTTTCCATCTCACAACACCCAGATCCGGAACTAATATTGTAGGCCGCACAAATATTTGTCTTGGTGTGGAGATCGGACCTACGATCTTTCGTTTCACACGGCTTTCAACTTACTCCACCAGGTATCTTAAGGTACAAGACCAGTTGCATCATCCAGCACTAATTCCTAATATGGCTTGCTAGCAACACCTCTATAGACATCTCTCAGTACCCAGTATTCAATTAGTTTCACTAGGAACTGTTTCGGCCGCTGCATAGCGTCATCCATCACGACGTAATTGACGTGTCACTGGCACAGATTATTCGACGGCACATTTTCTAGCCCGTGTCGGTCGCAGCCGCTCAACTTTTGATCGCATAATGGTTTGAGATTTTCACCTTTTTCTTCGATGCAATTGGATTTCTTTGGAAGTTTGCTGGTTTAAAATTGCTGGGATATTAATATTGAAATAGTAGGTAATTGATTCATTTTGTAATATGTATTAACTCATATATTCTTAAATAAACTCACGCCTGCCACCTATGGCCTTTTGGGCTAAGTAGAAACCATACAGTGCTAAGTGCTAGGGCCTGTACTCCGTACATACATCTTTTGCTTCATTAATTATTATTATCGCTGTATACATGTTTCGAAATCTTCGTATTTCGTCTTTTTTACTTTTGTTATGGCCTCCGCAGAAAGATAAGCATGCGCCATATGGGAAGCGATCACCGCCGCTCTTGGACCTTCGCAGTGCCCTGGCACCCCGAAGCTGGTTGTGCTGGACCCCTGGGTCCAGCACAACCAGCTCACTGCCTACCGAACAATAATATATCTTCTATTTGATTTTTACTAAGCCGTCTAGGATAAACATTCTATTCACAGGATTTCTACAAAAATGGGCAGTGACTATAAAGTGTCAAATGCTACCGTTCAAAAATTACCTTTCTTCTAATGTCATTGATGCGAAAAAATAGCATCATAAGTACATGTTCTATCTGGCGAAACCTTAAGTCTAAAATAATACATGAATAATTTATAACCGTAATCTCTGATTTATTTCGAGAATGTAAGTAACGCTGACAGGACAATTCAAGGATGCCACCCTATTGCCAAAAGGCTACACGTGTAATCCCTTACACAATCGAAGCTAGCAAATTTCGAATCAATTTCTATATGTCCATCGTGTTTGCTATAAAAATCCTTTTTTCCTTTTTCTATTGTCGCAAACTCATCTTTACCATTCTTGTGTGAGTGGCGACGTTTTCAGAAAACGCGGACGCTTCTATATATTAAAAAGCGATATTTTTCTTCTGTCCTTATTATTTGATCTTACAGACTTGGATTTTATCAACATTTTGTGCCGTTTGTTTACTAAACAAATGGATTGGTTATTTACGTATTTGCAAATAATTTCGAGTCAAGCCTCGGGGGGTATAGTGACATGTCCTCATTTTTGCTTTGTTTATTTTTGTTGAATGTTCGGAAGAAATTATAGAAGAACAAAGAATGTTTTCAAATTGTTTCGCATATTTATTATTAGTCAAAGGTGCGTACTAAGGTACGTTTTGAACGAAACCTCTCGACAGCTTTCTTGTAAGCTTGTACCTGACATAGTACTCATTACTTAAAAGTCGGTCACTTTACTTAGTTTTCTCTGGGCTTACGATTATATAATATCCCTTAAAAGCTAGGCATATTTGCAGACTAAATTTTGCCGAAATTTTTTCCGTCTCAAAATGCAATCCATGTCGGGGCAAAAAATGTTAAGACATCGGCATACAATAACAAAGTAATAATTAATGACTTTCCTTGTAACCAAGTTGGGTACACTGTAACACGGCTGTAAAACAAGAGTCCGCAGGCCCGACCCTAGAACTGAGACAAATATATGTAATATAAAAAAAACATACACTATTATACTTAATAATCTTTGGGTAAAACTGAAAGTCTCTCTAAGTTGCTGAAGCCCACGACACAATAATTGTGTGTTAATGATTACCAGTATCCAATGAAGTACTATCTATACTCTAACTTGACTAAAACATGACGTAACAAATAACGCAATGAATCCATAACATAGGCGACAACCCTTACCCAGTCACGTTTACGACAGAGCCCTTAGATAATGGCTGTAAACCGTAAAACCGTTAATAAAATATGTATGAGGGAGTTATCACCAGCTACATAATTAATTGCAATCTATATCTTTAACGTTGGTGATTTATATGCGTAGTAAATCACTCGGCGGTTTTGCAATAATTCCGAACGTAGAGGCGTAGACATAAATTTTTCGCGCTGGCACAATAAAGGCGTTTGTACATTCACGATACTGTGTTGTGCTGTTTATATGGATTGAGTTAGAGAAATGGAGTGGAGTATAGTTGGTTCCTTGAAGTGTCAATAGCAAATTTTGTCGTATATTTTATAGCAGATAAGAAATTCTTCCTCGGAACCTATCTCCTGTGATCTATAGTTGATGATACAAATATGGTTTGAATTTTAAAAATATGCAGTGAGATCTTAGTCGCTAATGCAACTAGTAAGTAATTAAGAGCTAACCAGGTTTGGTAAAAAGGCTCGTTAAAATCCCTATATTGTTAGAGATCATTGTAGATTCAAATAAGTATTTACATACGTATATAATAATAACATATATAATTAACATTAACATATATAATAACATATATAATTAGCAACGTGGCTTCACTCGAAAGTCTTAAATAAAAACATAAAGCCAGTGATTTAGTACATGGTAAATTACGATATATTCCCAACAGTCCATTAAGAGCGCGGAACATTCGTTATTTACTCGAAACGTCACTCGTGGTCCTTTGAGGGCTTACCAATTATATTCACGGATTTTATCAGGAAAAGTAGCACATGTACATTGTGGGGCTTAACTATGTATAACACGCTGTATTGCAGGTTATGTATCGCTTTCAGCCACATGGCAGTCAAAAATTAAATAAACCTCTTTATATTTTGTGTGTCGTGCTTCGTTTGTTTTGTATAATAATAAATCTTTATTTCATTACAACATTTTAACAATCAAATAACACCCTGACTAGGAAGCCCTGTATGGCAGAATTCAGTCTCTTTCGAATGTTATGCTATACATAAAAAAACCTTAAAAATAATAACTAACATATGAAACAAATCCAGAATACAAATTGGTTAAATGAGATTAAGTTTAATTAAAAACACAAAACAATTTCAGTTTTATTGTAGATTCATTTATCTTATATTACGACCGCTCGACTACCTAGCATCAACCCATGCTGGCCTGATGATGTTAATAGACTTCATATTATTATACATTCGTAATTATTATTGGGAACAATAACGAATGTATAATAATATGTAGTCGCACGGTAGTGATACAGTGCACGTAATACTAAAGAACACAGAAATTACATGTCGGCATTATATTTCAGTCCACGCAAATTAAACAACAATTTTATCTTTAACTACTACTCGTATACCTAAGCCTTTTCAATCGAACCCTCTGTTATAAACCAATCTACTGGTGGCAGGTCTCTCTTATGTGAGAGGCCGCCTGGTAGTGTAAATGCCCTGTTGTGTTCCGGTTTGAAGGACATTGTAGCAAGAGTAACTACTCGACATAGTGAGACTTAACATCTTATGTCTCAGGATGGCGTCAGTGGAATGCCAAGCATTGATTTTTAATTCAGGGAGTTGCGTAGCTTTGCTACTCTCCGAGAGCATAATATCGCTTACCATCAGACGAACGGCATGGTCGTCTCGCCATTGATCGCATTAAAAAATCTCGTGCTCAGTGAGCTATTATCGGCTGATACACATTTAATCCACTATAAATACGTTAGAACCCAAAACATCCTTTAAAAACATTGCAGGATATTCTCGCATCGTCATTCCCGACGTTCCCGCGCCGAGCAAAAAACAGTGGCAAGTTATTTTTCATTTTAATAAGTGACGTGTGTTGCCGCGCTCGTGACAAATTGAATGAAACCGCCAAAACCGCCTGGGGCGCGAACACGTATTCAAGTGTATTACAGTCTTATTTTAAATGGATTTGTTGTGTAAACTTCCGTTAGAAGGGTGGTTCATAGATGATATTGATAAAAAGTTTTATGAACCATTTCAGAGTTCTAAAATTTCGCATCCCCTAGCCCATTCTTGCTTCTTAATTTCATTTAAAACTAAGAATTAGGATCAAAAACTTGTCATTTCGGTACTATTCAACGATACGATAAAACGTCCAACTATGACTGAGAAGGGATAATCCTCAGTTCACTTCATAGAGTGAGCTGACGACTGACATTAAGTTTTAAGTAAGATAAGTTTTGAAATAATTACGGTTGAAATCAAAATCTAATTTTAGCAGTCACAGTAAAAAATAATTTACACACAATATTTCGCCAAAAGCGGACAACGAAACATAATTGACGTTCTAATCGACGTTCCTATATGGCCTATTCTAGAAGCACAGATACATTTTTTATGTCTAGTTCACGTGAAAAAACCAAAACAACAAATAAAACAAGTTGACCAGAACCAGCTATCTAAAACATTATAACAAGGCGCAAACTCGCGCACACCTATAACCTACTTCCTGAACAGCTTAAACACCACCTAAGCGGTTTTAACTACCAGTATTATTTTAAATAGACCTTTTAAAGTTTACACGCAGCCCTCGTCTATTGTAGATATCTCGTTTTTGCCCAAATTGTTCTGTGTAACTCGTCCCTTTGCGGAGGGTCAGTTGTATCATAACAATACATCTTTATAATTATAGCAGGAGATGAAATTTTAATTACGCTCGTGAATTGCGGGTTACTTTTATGTTTTCGAACTAATTTGTAAGGTTTCTGAGAAAATTTGGTGGGAATTTCGTGTCTTAATATAACAATATTTATTATTTTAGCTGTTCCGCGCCTGGAACATAGGGACAATTAATTTAGCTAAATAATTAGGTTACGAATATAAAGTTATAGTACGTACTTTTTCAATTGTGGAATAGTTACATATTTTATGCTACGTTGAAAGAAAAACAAAAACATTATCGAATTTATTTATTTATTTTAGAATAGGTATTTATGTATAAGGCATGGACGAGATTGGCGCAAGACCGAACAAAGTGGTGCATTAAAGAGGAGGCCTATGTCCAACAGTGGATAAATACGGGCTGAAATGATGATGATGATGATGATTTATGTATAAATTTCATAAATGTACAGCATACAACGGCGAAATATGTTTTTTTTTATACGTGATACGTACATACATACATACATGCATATATACATATATACAATATACATACATAAACGGTAGGCAGAGGTGCAACCAAAACAGCCACGTTACGCCTTGTGTTTCCGTTCCACAATGTGACAGGGGACGAGCCTATCGCCATATCGGGCACAAATTCCTGACTCCGGGCTGATAATTTTCTGGTATAATCTGGACCTTCTGAATCCACTGCATCAGACAGCAAACAGGCACCTAATACAAGACGCCTTAAAGCCTGTATCACGGCATATAAAATATAATATAAAAGAAACCGCAAGAGCGAGTCATGTTCTGAAATGAGCTCTGTAAACTGGACTGCTGGGTTATTAACATGAGTAATTTGGGCCCAATTTTCTTTTGGCATCGTGGATTTGTTGACAAGCGTAGAGGGTAGCGGAGCGGTTTTATTTTTTGTTTAGTTAAGATTTAGTTAAGATAGCTTTGTGGTTTACCGATCCAACATATCCTCAAGCGATTAGACTATTGTGCATAAAATTTAAAAAAGCATCATAGTTTATTTATAACGCAAGTGTTCAAATCCCATAACACACCTCTGATTTTTCGTAGTCATATTGTGTGTACTGATACTCACTGATAGTCAGTTGCCTTTTATTTAAGATGCTATGTTATTTTGGAGATTGTCCAGCCATCACACCCGCCACAGCAACTCCTGTTAGCCAGGATCAACAGTGGCACTCATTAATTTATTGACACTGAGCAATGTAGCTCAGCGAGTCTCCGGGAATGTCTAACTTGTATTTAACCTGCAACGCAATCAATCACAAAGTTAAATTAATAGGAGGAGTTGAAAATAAATTTATGCTATGTTATATTGGTAAAAATAATCCTTATGATCGAGCCTTTTGATTGGTATCGTTAAATGATGGGTATTTTAGTACCACATGGTGGGTTCGATTCTCGTTTCAGACATGCGATTCAAAAATCAAATTTCTTCTTTTCATTAAAATTGTCTATCTACAATACCTATACTTTTCTTCCATGTGGCATCGCGCCGGGACATCCTGTATAATAATATAAACTAACTTTAATGGCATACTCGTAGTATGTAATCACAACCGCACATCAATGAAACGTAGGCATTTAAACTACTTTGAAGTGGTAAAGACTGTTAGGCTACTCTGAATCTCACTTAATGAGCAAAACACAGCTGCAATTTAACTCGGTTTTCAGTTTTACTAACATGAAAGACTCAAATCATTTATGTAGTTGCATCCAATTAGTCCATCTTTTGCTTCTAACACCTCCTTAACTTGCAAACTATTAAAATTTGATATTGCAGCTACAATTGCCCAGAAGACTACTTAGCTACTTGGTTTGATACACTGGGCATTGTGATCACATACTGATGTGCCACAGTTGGTCATAATCTGTTTGGAGCCATATAGCCATAAGGTTGAGTAATCCACGTTGTATTAATTGTTGTAATGAAGTTAAAAATCTTATATTATTATCCCCAAAGTGTAATTGTTTCAGACTGTGTGTAGCACTAAAATCAGCTCTGTCCACCCTTTTTTTTTGTTTCGAGAGGAAAAGCTGTTAAGCTCCCCTTTCGGTACCCCGGGGGAGGTCGAACGGGGTATGTCAGTGTCACTGGCCTTCCAGCTCGGGGCTCTGTCCACTCTTGAGGAATTTAGGCGTCAGCTTATGTGTATATAATCATGAGTAGCTTACTCTTTCGCTATTCTTATGCATAAATATTTAAATTCATATAGATGCCTAATTAAATTCATCACTATACACACAGCCTTACCGCCCACCGTAAGATTGTAAGCGAGTTCACGTCGGCTTCACAACTTTTAAATAATATTAACGAAGAATTGACTTCAAACACGAACGAGTTTCGCTGCGCCAATGTTATTTCGTTAGGGCATTCATTGGTACTAATGGTAAACGCTGGAAACTTATAGTTCCAGGTTTAATTAGTAAATAAATTAACTATAAGATACAATAACATTTGCATTCACAAAATTTTATAGCACAATATAAACGAGGGGCTGCTATTGCATTTTCAATACTATTAAACTCAAGTTTTTGCTATTGATTTATTACTGGCTTCTAGGCTATTCTCAGTTTCATTTATCGACCCTTGTATCACATTTTTAGGGTTTATGTCTCATGAGGTTTTAGTAATTTTTGAAACATTGTCTATCTGACCATGAAAATATAGAGGTTAATCTTTTAGTCTACTGCGCTCATCTATAGATGTTTATTTCTGGAATTAAGATTTTAAGGAATTCAGCTAACGCCAATAATTACTTATAATAAGCCCGCCTATTTACAACGCTTCTTGGAAATATCCAAATTGAAGTATTTCGGATAACCCAAATAATTACTCTTCATGGAAATATTAAACCTTAATATTGTCAGACCTTTCAAACACTGATTAAAGCAGTAAAATGTTTAGCAACTTTTATGAAGCTATGTTCAGAAGGGAAACTACAAATAATAAAATTACTATGGCTCATAATATCTTGCAAAATAACAAACACATATCATAATCGTGACGTTTATCGCAAAAAAATATTTCTATTGGTAAAAAAGCACGTCAAATTAACAAAACTATCAATCAAGGGAAATGTCATTCAATGGAGCCATTGTCGCGGTGTGACGGTTTGAAAAATGTGAGAATCCGTTTAGGATACTCCCCGGAGTGGGGCAATCAATCAATGGGAGAAATTGAGATGGCTCGCAAATTTTGGCTGCGGTCCGAGTGAGAGCAACAAGCGAGTTGTCACACTCCTCAATCATAAAACTAGAATCATAAATATTTTTAAAAATAATTCAAAAATAATTTTCACCTTATACTATGTGTTGCTATGGGCCGCCATTCGTTGACCCAATAAATAAATAACCTGAACCAAACTGTAAAAATAAGGAAGCATTAAGTCCACCCAGTGTAGGTGGATCTGCGCAAGCTGCGAATGCTAATATGGATTAAGAGCAGAACTTATAATCTTGTTATTTGTGAATTTCAAACACTATCGTAATAATTCAGTCAAATAAGTAAATAAATTACAAAGAAATAATCCACATTTAACACACGTCTAATCATATTTTTACTTCAATATCACATTCACAACTATAATAAATAATACACCCAACAGTCACATACATAGTCCTGACCTCACACTAAGATCTAGTCTTTTGTCGTGGGTATCAGGAACTACGAGAGACTTTTCGGTCTCACAAACACCCAGACCCGTAACAAATACCTGTGGTTCACACAAATATTTGTTTCGGTGCGGGGATCGAACCCGCGTCCTCACGTTTCACAGCCGGCGTCTAACCAACTGCGTCTAACTATTACAAAATATATATACAAACTAGCATTACATCTACAAACTTCTGCAGTCCACGCTTTCTTATTACATACTAGTTGTTTCGATCTTGCTGTGCATGCGATGCTACACCTAGACGATTCTTATCGTAGAATTTATTTACTTTACGGAAAGATTAATGGCATCCCTTGCACTATCGCAGAGCATAAAATGCTGTGTAAACTTTAGTTTAAACAAAACATTTTATAATTCTATAGAATAGAAATGGGTACCATGCAAGAGATTCACTTAAACACATGGTCAAGTCAAAACGAAATCTTCATGATATTGGCATTGCAAAACATGTTATATTATAACTAAATTATACTAGACAACCAATTGGGCTGAGGTTGAGAAAGTTGGCTTCCTACGCCGGGGGATGTGGGTTCGATCGCCACACCGATAAAGATTTTTATGACCAAAAGAAATATTTAAGAATTTATATATCACTCACAATACTGACTACGTCAAAGAAAAGAAAAAGAGACTGCCAGTTAGCACTGTCATAACTGCCAAAAGATACATCAGAGTTTGCCTCAATCTACGGATTCAATCCACTTTCCTTTCTTTATTATTAAAAATAAAATATCTATAAAATATTTTATCTTTTCAAAAAAAAATGTAATTGTCTCGATCGCTATTTGCTTATACCACGAACCAAATTATCAAGATCCACTAGACCGACATCTCCGCCCAATACGCCCATTAGCACGGTAAATACATTTTTCCCTTTTAATTTAGGAAAAAGATGTTAAACTATTTTATAGGCGGAGGAGTGGGCGTGGGAGTAACAAATCAGTAGAAATAGAAGACAAAATGGACAACTTTATTTTTGACAGTATATTTTTTAATGGTTTCTTAGATTTACGCGAATGTTACACATTGAAATAAAACTATTTTTTACGGATTTTATCGCGATTTGGTTTAATTTTTTAACTTCCTGACGTTTCGATTACTTTACAGCTTTCGTGGTCACGGGGCGGACTGAGGTATTAGTCATCCGCTCAGTGACTGTCACAATTTAACTACACTTAATTTACAATTATTTAATAAAAAAAGAGTTAATTTGAAAAAGATCGAATCGCAAAAACTAGCTAACTTCCGCCAATCGAGCAAACTGCTTATAGTAACAGAATATCATTGCCCATGAACATCTATAACAAACTCGATTGTATACAAAGTGTCGGCGACATTATGACTACATTACTTATGACTATAATATTATATTTAAAGGATATCGCATCAGAAGTCCCAACAACAAATATTATTAATTGATTATCAACCGTTTAGCCACGGGAAATTATTTTATTTTTACTCATTTAACCGTCTCCTGTAGTGATTTGGCTAGGTCCAATGATCTAAACGTAGACGTTTATTATCCGTTTGGGTCAATGATCTATTACCAAATCACTACAGCAGGTGGTTATATGAGTGAAATTAATTTATGTGTTTGATTGGGGTAAGTATAATATCTTCACTAATCTTTCTAAAAAAACCCTACATAATATGTCCATAAAGGTAATATTGACTAATTTCTTCAACAGAGGCCCTCACAACTTCTAGTAATAACTTAAAATAAGATAGATTACTCACATACCAATTCGTGAGTAAAGGCCTTAAGTAAACCTGAATCTTTAAACTCTAAAAGTACTAGAAGGAATCAAATCAATAGTAATTGGTTTGGTAAGATCCACTCGATGAGATTATTTGGATTATACGAACCAATCAGCTTAAAGTACTTGTAGTCGGTATAGATATTTTTATAAAATTTATTAAAACTTGAAGAGTTAGGAAGGTATTGTGTAACTTTGTTTCGTTTTCTTTATAAGCGAGCATCGTGAAATGAATAAATACACCCAACAGTCACATAAATAGTCCTGACCCGACACTAAGATCGAGTCTTGTGTGGTGGGTATCCAGAACTACGAGAGACTTTTCGATCTCACAAACACCCAGACCCGAAACAAATACTTGTGGTTCTCACAAACATTTGTCTCGGTGCGGGGATCGAACCCGCGGCCTCTCGTTTCACAGGCGGCGTGTAATCAACTTCGTCACGGAGGCTGTCAAGGATCAAACGTGGTCGTATAAAAGACCAAATCCACGTTATAGCTTTCCTATTGCCATTTGGTCGGTCAATAACGTTTTTAGAAATCGATATAACCCGTTTTTTCTCCTACTTGTTTTACAATTTCACATATTAGTAACACGAAAATATGACTACGATGCAGGTGATGGTAAGTGTAATAAGAACTTAACTGGAGTAGTCGCCGAAGAGTGATGATACCGCCGATCGGTTCATTTATATCAGCCTGCTTGTGACCAAATATGTACAGGATAGTGCGGTGTACTAGGCCAGCCTGGTGGACTATATGGCCTAACCACTCTTAATCGATTCTTTCGATTGTAGAGTAGGCCCGTGCTCAGCAGTGGGACGAATATACAAGAAATAATTCACTTTATTTTATATTCTTGTTTTAAAATCATATAATCAATACGTAAATCATCAGTAATCCTTATTCTTTTGGGTAATAGTAAAGTAGTTGTTACTTAAAACTACCTTATCTGTAAAAAGATGTAGTAAATAAGATGAAGATATCATACTCATGAAAATTCCTTCAAAATCCATATTATCTTTGAACTAAATTAGAAGCTCTTTAATATCATCTCGTGTAATCCGAACCACGTACGCTGCAAAAGCCATGGAAAATGCTGGCTTCTTTATAAAAGATCGATCTGCAGTGATCCGCTCACGGTATTATCAGGATCGAGAAGCCTCTGCTGAGCTAAACGAGAATCTGTGTATAACTGTCTATATTATAGTAAGAGTCTGTGTATAACTATCAATATTATAGTAAGTTTACAACCCTCAAAAGCTCGCACCAATTATGGATATAATTCATTCACCCGAAGAGCTTGTAATAACTATAATAAAAACTTCTCCGACATCGACATATTCTTTTTATCGTGTAGTAAATTTAAGCATTCACTTATAAATATAATTAAATCCACATTGTAGTGTATTAAAATTGTCTCCTACATTAATCTTTTATTGATTTATTCTTGTATTTTAATTTGAATTTTTATTGTTTTTTTTTTTGTAGTTATTGTAGTTTTAATATTTCTTTGCCATTTTATAATTTTTGTTTATATATTATTCACTGTAGCACACCGAAAAACTTGTTTTGATTTTTAAATTTTTAATTTTTAATATTATTTCGTACACTTGCTTTGTTTATGTATAATTTAATTGTGGAAGCTTCACTGGATTGTGCATTATTAATTGTACTGTGTTTATAAGTTTTATTGTTCTGTATGTTTCCCAAATATAAAAAAAAAACTGTGTTTAAGATAGATTTTTGGTGCAATTAGTCGGTGGTAACATTTGAGGCTGCTGTTCGTTTGCAGCATTGGACGAATGTTTGTGTTACCCTTAAATCCAACATTTGTTTCGAGGCTGGGTCTAGTCAGGCCGCAATGTCTTATAGTTTTTGATCCCTAGGACACAATGTGTATCATAATGTGAAGTTTGGGCTGTGTGTGTTACTGTTACAAATAAAATGTGGATATTGTGAATATAGTGTCTTAATGGTTTCTTAGATTTACGCGAATGTTATACTTTGAAATAAACTATTTTTTAAGGATTTTATCACGGAATTGGTTATATTATAAGTTTCCGACGACTATATTATTTCGATTGCTATTCAGCTTTCGTGGTCACGGGGCGGACTAGTGTATTCTTTCACCGGCTCTTGGATAAGTAAACCAATTAATACTTCCAATCGTCTTAAAGTTCAGATTTAAAATCTGACACGTATTTAATATCTGTATCAGAATACAGGAGTAACTTTTAAGTTCTAGAACATCAATACTCTAAACAAAAGTATTTTATCAAACATGAATTATTTGTTAGTTAACGCAGAGAAAGTTCGACAGAATTCTAGTTATGCGGTAATAATAAACAAAGAAACCTCATCAACCTCATTTTATTCATACAAAACTCCAAAAACTTTGCAAAGTTTGTAGTTTCCATGAGTAAACACCAGGAGAACATGTAAAGCAGGAGTTATTAGTTTGCAAATGTGCTGAGCTTCATCTGACCGGCGCGGCGACTGGCACCTCCCTCCGGGTTCATATTTTTGCATTCTACATATGGTGCGGTCGCATCAAGAGACACTCGGCGGAACAAACTTGGTAATAAGTATGGAGACTATGGTTTAAGGTATAGCAGGATTGGTGGAGTATATTGCAACATCGAAGTTAAGAACGTCTTTTGTGTCTGCGTCATATTTAGCTATTAAAGGTCCATTACTATGTACCATTTTTGATAGCCCGAAGTGAAGAACGTTCGTAAAATTTCGTTATGTCTACGTATTCAAGGCATTGTAAACAGTATAATCTTGACGACAGTAATTGATAATGTAAGTAGTCATCGAACCACATCATAAGCAGTAGAATGAAATAAATATATTTATCTGATTCAATAATATTTTTCAGTTATCAAGAATAACCAAAATATTGTGGTACACATTGACTGCCTCGGTGGCGCAGTTGTACTACAGTATGATCATAACTCTGAGGTTTCGGGTTCGAGTCCCGGGTCGGGCAAAGTGATATTGGATTTTTCTATTAATTATCAGCCCAGTCAGAAATTTAAGCCTGATATGGCGATAGGCTTGCCCCTTATCATGAAAAATATAAGGCGGAACGTCTGTGTCCTAGTTGCACCTCTGCCTACCCCTTCTGGAAAAAAGATATGAGTTTATGTATATATGTCCATAGAGATATTTATCATCACAGTTTAGTTGCCCTTATAATACCTAACAAGTGATATTCCAAAAATCTACATAAAAACATTTTCTTATTTATCTCAGCACTCATATACTGTAACTTATGACATAACATTTTCCAAGCACGTCCCAAGAATTACGTTTCAGAAAATGTCCCAGATATTGTTGAAATATGGCGGCATGATGGCAACACAACTTTTGCATAACATTAACTGGCGGTCATAATGGAACCGCGAGCGCTGGTCCGTTCTTGGGCCACACTTCTGTTGACGACGGCCGCACTTCGCCACTTAGGTTTTTGTACAATAGAGTTATGGTCATCTTTGCACTCTACGGCGGTAGTTCATTACGTTCTTTTTATCCTATGGTTATAAGTGATCTGACGTACAATCATTTTTTTAAATGACTTATTAATACACCCGACAGTCACATACATAGTCCTGACCTCACATTAATATCAATTAAGTCTTGTGTTGTGGGTATCAGAAATTACGACTTTTCGGATTAAGACTTTTTGGTCTCACAAACACCCAAACTCAATACAAATACACATATAGGCCTTAAAAACACTTATCTCGGTGCGGAGATCGAACCCGCGGTTCTCGTTTCACAGCCCGCGTCTAACCAACTACGCCACGAAGGCTGTCAAAACTCTTATAGCTAATAGCTTTGTTCTTAGATTTCTATTTCTATCTGCGTTTGAAAACCATTTAAGGTTCGTAATGGTCTAACAGTCACTTAATATTTTTATTACGCCTTTCTATATCAGCCCATATACATACATACGTCCCACTGCAGGGCACGGGCCTACTCTACAATCGAGAGAATCGATTGAGAGTGGTTAGGCCATAATATAGTCCACCACGCTGGCCTAGTGCGGGTTGGCGGACTTACATACCGTAGAAATTCTTTAAAATCGCTACGGTATGCAGGTTTCCTCACGATGTTTTCCTTCACCGTTAAAGTGCGTGGTGATTGACTATCAATACATACATAACTCCGAAAAGTCAGAGGCGTGCCCTGGGATTTGAACCCGCGACCACCGTGAACATGTAGGCAGCCGCGTCTAGTCCGTTACCAACAGGGCAGCACGCATACGTGTAACGCCTACTTATACCTAAATGTATACCTCCAGAGCAATTTTCATCCAGTCTTTGTTGAATCTATTGAGGTTAGACATAGGTGCCAATTTATCCAAACGCACATGCCGTGTTTTTCTAACTTTAAATGAGGTGTGAGGCGAATGTATTGGTCCTCTGGGTGCAACTAACAATCGCGGACGACTCGTTTTTTTTGTTTTCAATTAAAACGCTTGCAAAAAGAAGCAACAATTCTGGAAATTGAATGATATTTTGATTTTTAACCTTCGTTTATAACCGACAAATAGTGAGTTGAAATAATATAAAAAAACCTACCACGAAAATAATTGAATGTCTAGCAACAGATAATATAGTTTATTATAGTAAAAAAAGCAAACTTGATTCAAGACAAGAGCGTTTAAAACTTAAATACATTTAACAAAACTTTGAGTGTAAATTAACGCTTAATTTCAAAATATATTATATATAATCAGTAAACTAAATAAGATTTTGCACAGTAATTAAGAACCTTTCTTCACAAAATTAGAAAACGAATGAACGGGTTACATAAATACTGACTGAGCAATTCCTTCAAGCAATTAATGTTATCATACACGATCATAATATGTGACATATATTTATTACTTACCTATTTAATTATTAGTAATATTATTGTAATATACATGATATATCAAGACTGCGACCGAAAACAAAGCCAGGTGGTTGTATTAGTGGCTTTAAATTCAATGCAACTAAAAATTTAGTTTTTTTTTTACTTATCATCGTATAAACATGATGATTTTTAAAAAGTTGCAATAAAATCTGTCTCTTTTTTTGCGAAATTTTGAGTCGCGTTGTGTTCGTGACTATTAAAACTACCACCTGGCTTCATTTTCGGTCGCAGTCTTAGTGTATCCGGTATGTAACAATTATTGTTATTTGTAAGTATACATGCCAATAGTAGGCGAACACAACATTTGTTTCAACATTCATGCTCTACAAAAATAAATGTTATTCTACAAAAACAGGAAACAATATGACAATAAAGAGAATGAACAAGAAATATAAACACATTTCGGTCGGTGAATATATTTTAAATTATAACGAAAACTGGTATAATTATGGCTATCGGGTTCATTTGTCACTAGAAGTTAAGTATTCTATAAGGACATCGATATACGTGAGCTGAATTCCACAATCAGGAAGTGTGGATTCAGCTTCGAGAAGGCTGGTATAATTTTGTCAACCAAGAATAATTATTGAGCATTAATTATCTACCTAATCAGGGCTGCATTAAATATAATATTAAATAATAAAATAATACACCCTACAGTCACATACATAGTACTGACCCCACACTAAGATCGAGTCTTGTGTCGTGGGTATCAGGAACTACGATAGACTTTTCGGTCTCACAAACACCCAGACCTGAAACAAATATTTGTGGTTCACACAAGCATTTGTCTCAGTATGGGGATCGAACCCGAAGGCTCTCGTTTCAGAGCCGGCGTCTAACCAACTGCGCCACGCACACTGGAGGCATTAATATTATCATGAAGTACAAAGTTTTTCTTCTCCTATTTGGCCTTATCTTACTAATATCTTACTTAAATCTAAAAGTAGAATGAATTCATTAGAGCGCTAGAAAAATAAAACTCATGCAATAGGTTATCTATAATAGATAAAGGATTTCTCTTAAACATCCCCCAGTTTCTGTAAAATTCCTAACGTAATATTTTTTCTAAGTCGAGAAAAACCGTACAATTTTTAGAGGGTTTGCGTGTGACACGGGTGACGAAGGTTGAAGCAAAAAGGGAGGGTCCACGTAAACACAGATGTTGCATTAAGGTGCGAACGCTTTCGACCATACGTCAGATTAATTTGCGTGTTTTGTTTATAAACAATGCTGGGTTTTATTAAGTATTTTATTTCAAAGTAATTTATAAGGTTTTTACAATTTTATAACAGCCGTGCGAGATATGCTCAAGTATGGAGTAGATTTTATAATAAAACTAGATCTGTTTGATTTACTTTATTTTCGATTTGTGTAGATCTGAATTGTTGTCTATTTTTGACAAGGAATTTTCAGATCAGTTTCCAGATTATTATATACAGCCATAGTGTGAAAATTCTGAGCAGCCATTCCCTACAGCAAGCTAAAGCCATTGATATACTTGGAATAAACATTACTCAAGTAACATCAAAAGGTGTGCTCCTATAATCAAAGAAGCTTCCACCCGTCTTTACTAAAATGCAATTTTAATATGAATTACTTACGAAAATAAAACGTATACAATATCTGGATAAGCCATCAAGAAATCCGAGTATTAACACGAACTCCTAAAAGCACACTCACGAACAAGCTTATACTTAATAATGATGGCATTAAAGAAATATTATATATCTTAATCTACGCGTCGTGTAATGTAAACCAAAATAATAGGCCACGGCTTTAATTCTAATGTAGAAATTATAGCAACATTAACATGATAAATGATGTTAAATGTGAGACTTATTTAACAAATAAAAGTTTTAGAGCACAGCCAATCAAATTAAATGTCTTCAGTATGGAATTCAATTACCTTAATTTCATTTAACACGGTCTAACACATCCATAACATTTTATAATCTCCTCGATGGAAATAGTTCACAACAATATTATCAAAGTGAAAATAGGCCTTAGTAGCTTTACTCTGGTCTAGTGTCTGTTTGTATACAAATTAATTATATTGCACTTGTAGAATTTTCATGCCATTGAAAAATTGTTACAACCGGAATCCTTATCTTAAAGCTACTCATAAGACAAAAAGCTCTCAAAATGTTTACCATCAGCCACAGCTTATTTTAGTTGCGAGCCGAAATCACCATGATAAAAATGCCTTCAACTAAGATAAAAACTTCTCTGCAATACCAATGGTTATTATTACCAACAGTGACGTTGTAATGCAAGGCAGTGTACGAGTGGAGGAAACACTTCGCACGCCCATAATCTTCTTAGTAATGTTACGTACTTTCGTATGGCGAGGTAATAACAAATATTATTAAGTGAATTGGGGTGGTGTGACACTTTACGCCTTGGATGGCTCTTTGTATGGAATTTTCTCATTTCTGAAAGTGTTTAGTCGTGTGTTAATGGAGTATTTAAGAATAATGATAGAATGAAGCGTCGATTTTGAAATTAAATCTTTTTGTAATTGCGTAAATCCGGCAAAGCGAACGGCTCAACTGATATTAGGTGATTCCCACTTACCATCAACACACCACAACCTTCGATCGTAGATGCGTTGCCAGCTTCCTTAAGGGGACAATGAAGGAAATAGGATGGGGGGAGGAACGGGTATTTGGCCTCGCATAGAAAATAAATCACATGACAGGAAAGCCATTGCTTCACGTCTATATTTTTAGAAACAGTCATGCCAGCCCACGCCTAGAAAACTACCAGGTAACTACAATACGTGTCGACCACTTATCAAAATACAAACTATAAATTTCCCTCTTAAAACCGCAAACTGGAAGTCGGAAAGACTAAAGTAAAATTGTACAAAGTGTACGGAAACATATTATCGCATGAGAGCAAATATTTAATTAACTTATGTACTGACATCTGTTAATTAAAATGTTCACTCAGGTGTGTCCCGTGTATCTTGTTTGTTGACTATATACTTGTGTAAGGATTACGGTTTTGATATTAGAAATGTTCTGAAAATGAATCAAGGGATTTTGAAAATTACATTATTGTTTTAAGCCGGAATGACAGAAATTATGGCTGTCGATAGGATTTCGTCACACTGCTTGAAGTACTTTGATTTTTAAGCATGATATTTCATTGAAATAAAACTATTTTTAACGGATTTTATTTAAATGTGTAACATTCGCGTAAATCTAAGAAAACATTATGATATTTACAAATTTATTTATAAATTCTTTATAGAACACCAATACATAAAGAATAAAAATAATTAAAACTATATTAAATAAAGGTGACAGTCAGCGGTCTTATCGCATACTTTCTTTTTCAAGGATCAAGTTTTTTTTAGTAGTGCCTCATCAAGGTAACCACTACTTTATAGCTGCTTGTATATATGGCCGTCGAAATAAGCTATTGACTTGATAATACTAATAATCCGTTACCAGTTAACACAATTACACCGATACGTATGATTAATTATTCAACTGTGTGTGCTAATGACGGTAATCACTTTACATCAAGTAAAACGATCATTCCTTTACTACAATTATAGCATAACCAAGTGGTAAACCATATAGTTATCTTACGGCCGGTTTCTATAATCTATCTAGAATCTATCTATTACAAGAGATTTTATTAGATATTTCGATGCATTTTATGTTTCAGCTAACAAAGATAGAGAGATAGATATGATTCATAATATATTAATGTATATATAGAGAAATGTATAGGTCAATGTTTATTCATTGAAGCGTTGAATTGTATCGACATAGTAATGGTAGATATTTTAAGCTCTTGTTAAAGATAGATAGGATATAGAAACGGGCCGTTAATCTACTGTAGTAATGGGTTCTCTCGGCCGTGGTGGGGCAAACTGGTCCAAAGAAAACCTACGTTCAAAGAGTGTGACTGATAGGTTTCCAATCACTCATTCGTCTTCCTTCTTTCCCTTCATATTTTAAGAGGTTGGTTACGCATCTAGCTTCCAAGTGATGTAAATGTTCGGTAGTGAGGATAATCCCTTACAATCAGAAGAGCCGATTGCTTATTTGTCGCATCTATGCAATAAAAATCCTCAAGTTTCTCATGTATACCATTAATAAAATAAATAAACATCATGCATGTTAATAAACCATGCGGAATGTACAATATTTTATAATGTAAGCAGAGGACGCCAAAGATGTTCAAGCCCGCCCGACGTATTGGTAAATGAAAAAAACGAATACGCCAAAGAGGATGACGTGGGGCTGTGTTATAAGAGTACGCGTTGGTACTCAATATGCTTGATTATAAAGACAAAACATTGAGTAAAATATACCAGTGGAGTGCTTTTAAAATAGAGTTCTAAATTACTAGAGAAGATTGCCTCACGGAATTCCATACAAATATGTAAATTTGAGTAATGGCTTATTCACGTATAGTTCGCTTATTATAGATGATCATGTACCACTGCTATAAACAACATCATACATAAAACAAGTGATTGTTGGCTGGGTGTATTAAAAATTATTAACCAGGGATTAAAATATCGGAGCAGTAACTATGTAAGGCAACAACTGTTACTTTTTGGGTGTATGCATATCACGTGAATGGAACGAGCATTTATAATCCAAATTGTCCAACGTGAGTGGAGCTGACGCGAGCGAAAGCTTAGTTTAGAACGAACTGGATCGCTAAACCGGAGATCGCACTTTCGAGCCCAAGGCACACACCTTTTGCAGTTACGTATGTAATTCTGTTAAATAAATAATTAATATAGGGGTGAAATATAATACCGTAAGAAAATATGTACTCACCTAAGAGGTCTCGAGAATTTTAAATGAATTCGCATAAAATTAAAGCTATAGAAAGTGCGTGGTGGCCTGTTGGTAACGGACCAGACGCGGCTGCCTACATATTCACGGTGGTCGCGGGTTCAAATCCCAGGGCACATCTCTGACTTTTCGGAGTTATGTGTGTATTGATAGTCAATTACCACGCACTTTAACGGTGAAGGAAAACATCGTGAGGAAACCTGCATACCGTAGCGATTTTAAAGGTATGTAAGTCCGCCAACCCGCACTAGGCCAGCGTGGTGGACTATATGGCCTAACCACTCTCAATCGATTCCCTCGATTGTAGAGTAGGCCCGTGCCCTGCAGTGGGACGTATATGGGCTGATATAGATATAGATAGCTTGGCCTCTCAATAGTTAAGAAACCATGCGCCTATGAATACTCATCTTTTTTTTCTGTGTTTTACTTATATTATGTACGTTGAAGCGACCAGATAGAAAGACTAGATATCGCTATTAGATACGTTCGTTCACTTACCTCACCCCCCAACACTTTTTTTTATCGAGTGTTATTTATGGAACATTTAAAAATGAATCCCTGTCTTGTGTGTTGATTTTTAGCGAGGCGTCGTTTGACCCACAAAGCGTGTTTTGTTTGATAAGACCATCCTTTTTTATGTGTGTTTGAAGCCCGCTCATCACTTAAAACCTCACCTACCAAAGAGGTAATGGAAAAGCCAGATCTTGCGGGTGTTCGCAAATCATTTCCGGCCACCTGAGCTTCGGCAAGTTATACAAAAAACCCGAGGAATATAACTTGCCGCTTTGTTTAGCGTTTGTGGACTATGAGAAAGCCTTTGATTCGATCGAGACCTGGGCTGTGCTAGAGTCTCTCCAGCGATGCCACATAGACTATCGGTACATCGAAGTGTTGAAGTGTATATACAACAACGCCACCATGTCGGTCCGAGTACAAGATCAGAGCACGAAGGCTATTCCACTACAGAGAGGCGTGAGACAGGGAGATGTCATATCTCCGAAACTGTTCACTGCCGCGCTGGAAAACGCCTTCAAGCTCTTGCAGTGGAAAGGATTCGGCATCAACATCAACGGCGAGTATATCACTCACCTTCGATTTGCCGACGATATTGTAGTCTTGGCAGAATCGCTGGAGAACCTTAGCACTATGCTCGAAGATCTCAATCGAGTCTCCCAACAGGTGGGTCTTAAAATGAACATGGACAAAACGAAGATCATGTCGAATGTCCATGTTGTGCCCACCCCCATTGGAGTTGGGGGCTCGACTCTTGAAGTTGTAGACGAATATGTCTATTTAGGACAAGTGGTCCGGTTAGGCAGGTCCAACTTCGAGAGAGAGGTCAATCGTCGAACCCAACTCGGTTGGGCAGCGTTCGGGAAACTACGCGACGTCTTCTTGTCCAAAATACCTCAGTGCCTCAAATCGAAAGTCTTCGATAGTTGTGTGTTACCAGTGATGACATACGGCACCGAGACGTGGCCTCTCACTATGGGCCTTATTAGGCGGCTCAAAGTCACTCAACGAGCTATGGAGAGGGCTATGCTCGGGGTTTCCCTACGAGATCGAATCAGAAATGAGGAGATCCGTAGGAGAACTAAAGTAACCGACATAGCCCAGCGGATTAGTAAGTTGAAGTGGCAATGGGCGGGGCACATAGCGCGGAGAACTGATGGCCGATGGGGCCAAAAAGTTCTCGAATGGAGGCCACGTAGCGGAAAGCGCAGCGTAGGACGTCCACCCACAAGATGGTCAGACGACCTGGTAAAGGTGGCGGGACGTCGCTGGATGCAGGCTGCCTCCAACAGGTCACTGTGGAAATCATTAGGAGAGGCCTATGTTCAGCAGTGGACGTCCTTTGGCTGATGGATGGATGGATGGAGCAAAGGAGAGCGTTCTCCAAGCAAAGCGAAATAGTTCACCGCATGCCCCCGTGTCACATTACTCAGCCCGCGTTATGCGCCCGTATTGTGCCGTGTATGGAATTTTCATTTGAAACTTGTTTTCAACATGTATTGTGTTTTTGAAACGTATTTTGTGGTGTTGGCTGGACATCTGATGTGTGTTTGGAGTTGTTGCTCGTTTTGTAAAGGTGTCGGTGTACCGTTAAATGTTGGAGGAATAGGCAGTGATATTGGAGTGTTGGGAGAGCTAACAACTTTCGTGATTTTTTTGTAGCTTAGAATTAGACCAATTTACTTAATGGGAAAAATCATTGATTTAGAATAACAATCATAAGTTCAAGGAATCGCAGTCACGATATAAATATTAGGGTAGGAAAAAACGAAAAAGACATGTTTCGCGGGGTCGAAGACGATGATACTCTGTGTCACTTATTATGATTATTTTACAGACACAATTCGGATTATTTTATAATCATATCTTTTAAATCTTTATCAACAAAGTTCATGAAAAATATTCACCACTAATAAAGTATTTCACGCCCAAAAACTGAAGCTTAAAAGACCCAAAACACTAGCCTAGCATTATTTTTTACTACACAGCCGTTTGACATGCAAAAAATAACTTTCCCACCGTATTCCATTCACATTTCTATGTTTATTGAATTCGATAGGCGACCGGGAGCGGAAAAAGTGTCACGCTTTTATCAGTTCGTTTTCATTTCAGTTCGGGTTCCGGAGTCTGCCCTGTAACGGTGACACCGGAGAGTCAGTTTCGATGGTTTTACAAACACTGTTTCAGAACTATTTGCAGCAGTTTTGTTGCACTTTTCGAATATTCGAGTGTAGGAAACAGAAGTTACAACATGTATTGTAATACACTTTAAAACGTAAAAATATATATGTTTGTTTGATTTAATCCTGTGGATCTCAATATCATATTATTCTCCATACATTTTTAGTTACAAAAGCAGTTTATTTTTTCAAAATATAATCTGCATAACCGTTAAAGCTAAAAGCTCAGCATACCATTACACGTTCTTAACGCTTCTAATGTAAGTAGGTATCAATAATTCATTTGTCTCACAAATAAAATAGTAAAAACGAACTGTGATTTGCATCCGAACGACAATCGACAAATGACTTCCAGTTCTCTTACAGATAGAAAAAATGAGCATTTTTTTATTAATGGCAAAGTATTTCCGCTCGAAGTTTAGATGATAGTTCGAATGAGTTAACTCGACCGTTATAGAACAGCTGTACTGTAATATCACAGAGAGAATTGTCAAGGAACGGACAACAGTATTGCTATCGAATAACGTTGCCTATAGCAAGATATTGATATCGGCTTGGATAGTAACTGCGGTGGTTCAAGACCCGGGTACTTCCTATTTATATCCGGTTACACGCAGGCCGGCATATCTATGTCGACTGGCGACCGATAGCTGCCTAGCGTTGGTGGCTACTTTACCTAAACTCCACTGAACTTATTATTGTAGTAACTTTGTCGTGTAAAAAAGTTTGTTAAGTTTGTTGTTTTTTATACCAGTGGCCCCCGCTCTCATATCGGACCAATTTTATAAATATTGCTTTTGTTATTTTAAACAAAAGAAGTATAAAACTACAAAGGTTCGAACACCAATCGGAACCCAACACCAACCAACACTCGAAAGAATAAAACTGTATGCAAAACATAAGTAAGCTTTTGTTTGTGTTAAAGCACTTTGCCATTTCCCGCCGTCGTGAGCATTACCATACGCTGGAAACTATCAATTTTTATTGACTCCGTTATGACAGTCACTCCACCTGCCTATAGCATTTCGTACAACTTTATTCATATCGGCAGTTTAAGATTACTCCAGCCTCTTGCATAAACTCGATATAAAAATGTATTTTAGGGCTTCGGGAATATTTTTTTATCCGTCGAATGTGGTTTTGTATTTGACTTTATTCAGAGTAAGGATTGTGAAATGGCATGTATTGTTTTGTTTTCGCACATACTGTGACTTTAGAACGTATGTTTAATCGCAACAGTACATATACAACAGTACATACATACGTAAACTCACGCCTTTATCCCAGAAGGGGTAGGCAGAGGTGGCCACCAGGACACCCACCTTTTGCCTTGTATATTCCGCCCCATGATGTGATATCGGGCGAGCCTATCGCCATATCGGGCACAAATTCCTGACTCCGGGCTGATAATGAATAGAAAAATCCAATATCACTTTGCCCGACCCGGGATTCGAACCCGAGACCTCAGCTTTGTAGTCGTACCATAGTACAACTACGCCAGCGAGGCAGTCATCTAACATTATATTACAGTAACTATATAATTAATACAACATACTCTCGCCTACATCTATCATCGATAACTTCACTTCATCTTTTGCCTACTCTTATCCCATGCCTACAGAGGGTCGACCTAATATGACCCTTCATACATCTCGGAAATAATTTCGACCGTACCTTGAACCGACAAGCATGCATGAAGAGATTGATAAAAGTGGATGATGTAAAATTGATGAGGATTGAGTAAAGTAGAAATATTTAATCTGTGCCTGCCCTTATACCACGTAGGCGTGACAATTATACATGTGAATTATGTATACATAATTCTATGACCAGCTATTTACTTAACATGTAACGTCAATCTTTTCCTGAATAAACATTTTAGTCAATAATCCATCGATAAAATCTTTCAACATTTGTTTTATCAAATTCAACTTGCGAATAAAAAAGACACCATTTTAAATAACCAAGATAACGTCCATTTCAGAGTTTCCAATTCGTTGTTACTTTTATTCGGATCGCAAACATTTCTACATTCGAACTAAGCACACGCTGTAACTTGTGGAGCGTTTTAAAACGATGGTTTTTAATTAAAAGTTAAGTTTAAATTAAAGTAAAGTTTTTAGTAGAAAAGTGGATTTACATTAGCTGCGTTTGCTTTTTATTCCCTGATCTTTTATTGGGACTTGTACTTGTCTGACCGATGGATTAATATCCATCTTTTTATTTACTTGGCGCAGTGGTATTAGCCAATGTAAATTAAAGCTACGGACTAGTTAAGCTGAGTACTACCATCTCTCAAAAAAGCTGTCCTATTAGACTTCGGATAGAGACGGCCTAAAGCTGTAAAATGCATTACTTTTATATACCGATTTGAAAAAAAAAGTACATTGAATCGGATGTTAGGTGCAGAGCAATCTAAATGGGGTATTCGGTCGACATGATAAAATTGCCTCTATTTTGACGAAACTTCCATTATAAAAAGTTTCTCGTATCTGCCACCTTTTAATCTCCATTCATTTGGGTATATTTAGTCAATCTTATAGGAAATAAATAATTATACGTCTTAATAACTTTAAAATTAAATTAATTAAAAAATAATAATGAAATATCCAGTATAAGATAACCCTGCATTCTAAACCACATTAATGGATTTACATAATACTATATTTCATGAACTGTACTTATCTAGAACGCTATCAATTGATCACTACTGTAATAAAATTTTATTCAATTGCATTTCTCGTTGCTATAAAAGTTCGTGGAAGGTCGGAAAGCCCATGGAAAATACAAATACCTTGTTTGATTATTTCTCAGAATTACTTTTATTGCATTACGTGTTACAGCATAATTTACTTAGTATTTAGAAAATAAAACCTGCAAAAGTTATGCTTGTACAAAATATAATATCCATAAAAATATAAAAAGTTTCATATTTTACATTTATTTGTCTTTGCTGTTTTGTTTACTTAGTGCAGTGGTGGCGTCATCTACACCTCGTTTTGCGGTTTATGACCCATTACGACAGTCATTTGGTCAAGTCATAAAGTTTATAACAGACTGAATTTTCAGTCTCTCGCGAGCCATTCTAATATTTTTGCTGCTATTCTTTTTGTACCTGGCTTTTTTTATCGGGACAGGTCGTAAATTTAAGCAAAAATTTTGCTTACTCATGAATGTATAGAAAGCGAGATAATCTGTGTTAAACGATTAATAAATGTTAGATGCCTTCATCAAGACAGAATATGTTTATATCAACATCAAATATTTACCTCTAGTCTGTGTTTTAAGGAACGAAATTGATAATTGCAATTGTTCATACCTATTTATTTTTATTTAGATTAAGTGTCCTTACTGCATTCGATGATAATTCCCATACTCTACAAATCTCTGATCTACTGAGAGGCAATTATCTCTCACCGATTAACACGATTATGCCACTCGATGCCCATAACTTAACTTCTCTTGTTGTAAGACAAAGTTACGTTCCACACATCCATGTCCCACAACCACACACTATAATTTATCTTTTATAAACGAAGGGATACGAATATTCTAGCACGAACAAAATTTATTTCCATACTACCTCACTTCAAAATCTCAAACACATTACCCTCCAAGATTTTGTTCACCTGTCACATGCATACCGTCCCGAGTCTAATCTTTGTCTCACAAGACAGTTTGTATTGAGTAATAACTTTCATTTATAGTGGGCACGTCGATAGCAGGTGTGGCTTTGTTCCAGCTCTCTGTGAAATTTGAATGAAATATCTGTGCATTACGGAGAATTGAATTGTTTGGGTAAATAAAGCATATTCTATAGGTTTTATTGCGGCTTGGTATAATTGAATATGATATACACGTTAAAAAGGGATTTTAAACTCTGACATGCTCTCCGTAGTGTGTTTTTATTCAGGTATAACCTTGAAATGTAGACGGGCCTAATGATAAAGTGATGACTGCTATTAAACACTATAAACAGGAGCGTAGCGTTTATAGACGTATGAATGGGTTATAAAAAGAAGGTAAAACGAGAAACAAAACACTATGGTAAATCTATTACTTCTCGCTGGAGAAAATGTGATATTTGTCTTCCGGCAATCTTATTCACGAAATACAACAGCAAAGCTAGTGAAATAGTGGTTACACCTTATTTGAGCCGGCCCATTCTCTACTCCAAGCAAGGGACAGTGCAGCTCCACCCCTTTTTTGTGGCATATTCACACAACCAACATTTATTATGATAGTTTACTTTTGAAGTTACAATGTTCCTTCAGAAATAATGGTACACAACACTCGATTTCTAGCCAAGATTTTGCTTAATGATCACTGAAGGACATTATTGGTATAGTTAACGTCTCTTTGAGTACATACTCCATCAAACCTGTCATCAAAATCAAGCAGTAATTACCTGTGATGTATAGTACATGGACAATTAGCAATTTACATATAATTAACAACAATGTTTTTAACTATGCAACCACAAACCAGCATCCGTATCGGTATGACATTATGAATTGACTGAAACCGACTGTACCAATATTTTAACTTAATAGAATTGTTATCGACATCATCTGCATAATTTATTTGCGTTGGCTGTTAATTTCGTTGCCGTTTCAAATGGTAAGCACTAATGGTAGTCCTCGGGTTTATGCTTTGCTTTAATAATTATACTTAGATTTGATAAATTAGCTAATGGTTAAATGATAATTAGTCGTGACAGGTTGAAAGCGCAAAGGAGGAGGTCAATGAGGATCTTTTTGTCTCCTGTATTCATAGTACATACACGTATTGATTAGAGGACTTACTGGAATTGGTGATTGGAAAACAAAAGGCTGATGACAATTTGAAAATTAGTTATTCTAAGCGAAATGTGGGTACCACTAGTGGCACCTTGCCTACTCTTTCCACACCACAGGTGTGAAAGTGCGTGTGTGAGAGCTACAATAAACGAAAACTTCTCCAAACTAAATCAAAGTTTATAATCGGACATACACGCAAATCCGCATCGACG
Organism: Deilephila porcellus; assembly: GCA_905220455.2. Classification (NCBI taxonomy): domain Eukaryota; kingdom Metazoa; phylum Arthropoda; class Insecta; order Lepidoptera; family Sphingidae; genus Deilephila; species Deilephila porcellus. Next base: position 15,349,504 of record LR999973.1, on the reverse strand, counting down.
GGTAATTTAATAAAAACACTAGTTTCGCAGCGCGGCGGTTGCGGCGCGCCCGCAAATTAGTACAAAATAGGTAGTCGCACATTACCATAATATGACTAATGACTCGCGTCGAGCGACACACCGAAACCACTAACAATTGTCCCAAAACACGAGCTACGCGGATTATATTCCTGTAGAAACGACAATTTTGTGAGTTGGCTTTCATCATATTTAAAAGTTTGTATTTAAAAGTTGGGGTAGACGTGTTCTCGAGTGGAGACCGCGCCTCGGCAAACGTAGTGTAGGACGCCCTCCAGCCAGGTGGAGCGACGATATTCGTGGGGTGGCTGGTAGCGGTTGGCGACGATGGGCTGGAGATCGAGCCCAGTGGCGTGCTATGGGAGAGGCCTATGTCCAGCATGGACGCAGAAGGGCTGATGATGAATGAATGAATGAAAAGTTTGTATTGCTGAGGAAGTTTCTTGCGCCGTTTCTTCTTTACAGTTATATTTGCCAGACTTAATGGGCGTTTCACAAAATCTTGTAAAACACTACTTAATTATTTTTATGACACCTGTTCCCTTTAGGTTTGCATCTATCGAATTCCTATGAATTTTACTAGTCAACTGTACGTGGCTTCCACTCGAGAACTTTTTGTTTCTACCGGCTCTCAGTCCCGAGCGCAATGTGGCCGGTCACTGCCTCTTCTACTTGAGAACTTGAGTTCGCTCTATTCACGGTATAGTTTTTGTAAGCTACGGTCAACACTGACATGCATAGAAACTAACATCATTCTTTTTAATTGACTAAACTGTGACATTATTACACACATAAATGAACTCACGCCTTTTTCCCAGAAGGGGTAGCCAGAGGTGCTACCAAGACACCCAGTTTTCGCCTTGTATGTTTCGTCCCACAATGTGATAGGAGGCGAGCCTATCGCCTTAGCGGGCACAAATTCCTGACTCCGGGCTGTTAATGAATAAAAAAATCCAATATCACTTTAGGCTTAAATTTGAAAATATCCTACCCAAGGTAAAATAATAATAATATCAAGACAAACCTGTAGTAGCGGACCTAGTTTCAACTAATAACAAAGTTCTGTTTAAATTTAATGAGTCATTTCCATGAATAAATTTGATGATGGATTTCATCAGCTCCCCTTTGAATTAGTCAGTTTTGGCGTAAACAATATCTAGAAATATGGATAGTGTAGGTGTCGCTATTTTTAACAAGGGCAGGTGAATGGCAAGGTTCATATCTTTCCGTTCGAAATAACACGGGAATTCATCCGCCATGTGTGCAAATATTTTCACAACTATCAATCTCATATCATGGGGAGATACATCAAAATCCGCACTTTTGTGTATATATATTTTTGGTGTAGGATTTTTTGTCTCCTGCCTTACCATGGAAGAAAGAGGGTAGTTAAATATTTCTACCTCTTCCTATTCACGTTTTATCGGATTAAATTTCTGCAGGTTAAAGACAAGTAAATGACTTTAAGAGACTGATCAAGTTTCCGTGCTCGATGTCAACTCATTGCATGCCACTGTTGATCTGTCTTATCCCAAGGAAACCAATCTGCGAACATCTTCGCTCCACTTTGTGTATGTGCTCTATGAATTGTGTCTATAAAATGCAGTCGCTACTCCAGACAAAATTCCTAGGATTTATAAATCCACAGCGCAGAAGTATGGACTTGTCATTGTATCTTCACGTTTATCGCGTTCAGGGCTTAGCGTGTATATATCTAGTTTTAAGCAGGCTATCATTTTTTAATAATATTATTCATTAGATATTATGGCTGTCCTTATAGCAAAATTATACTATTTTGATTTCTTGCAGTCTGCTGTGCCAGCAAAAAAAATAAATCGGGATATATACGATATATTCCGATTTCGTCGTACGTCATTCAATAACGATATTGTTTCAAACAACTCCGAAAGCCCTTATCCAACCGAAACGAGATTTTCAATAATTCATCCATTGAAGTACTCAAGTAACATCGGTTTTTTACAAAACACGAATGTACAAGCCGAATGGTAGAAATACTCAGACGGGCCTAATGGCACTGCTGTAAGAGCTCTCGACTGCGGTCACGGTTCGACTCGCGTCTCCAACAGATGTTTGCATTAATAATAAGAAACATTTCGTCTGAAGTTTCTGATAAAATTGTGTATATGAATTGCTTAATGAGAATGTAAAACAAAAATCAAGTTGTGTTGTATTTGTGCGGCATGTATTCAATCGAATCCAATCCCACCATTTCAGGATTATTTTATAATCTTCATTATTCGGTTTGAAAAATCTCTCGTAAATAGTTCGGGATCTGAATATGATTCCGACATAGCGATGGTCTCGCTCTTATCATATTTGAAACCTAAAAAAGTCAGGGATATGCGAGTGGTCCTAGTATTACTTTTGCTTTTCCCTCAGCTAGTGCACGTTACTTTCAGATACTTAGGTTCCAATACAATACATATGTACATAAACTCATGCCTTTATCCCAGAAGGGATAGGCAGAGGCGCCATTAGAACACCCACATTCCGCCTAACACCCACATTCCACGATGTGATAGGGGGCGAGCCTATCGCCATATCGGGCACAAATTTCTGACTCCAGGCTGAAAACAATATTGCCATGAAAGGTTGAATACTCGCAGTTGATTTAAAAAAATATTATCACATACCTAATTAACGTCGAAGCCAAAAAAATTAACTCCGTTTCTGCCATCAAGGTATAATTTACAAAACACATAATTGCAAATACCTTACGAGCAACAAAGCAAAGTCAATTTAAAGACATTTCTGACTTGACGGAACCATTTGCTTTTATATTCGCTTCCATTTAGGATCTGCGTTATGTCCTTTGATCCTTTTAAGGCACCATTGTGTAATTGCTGGGTAAGAATAAAGAGCGACTGCGTACTTGAGAAACGAATTAGGTGACAATTAATATCGCTTTTAGGGTCTTAAAAGATTTGGCAATTTTTAGCTCTTGAAAGTGACTGCACTGCTCCTCGTGATACGTGCAATGCCGTCCAGATTGGTTATAGATATTTTGTTCTTCACTATTTAATAAATTAATGCTTCTTAATTTCGATCCCCGCGTCGTAACATATTATGTTTGATCCACAGGTATTTGTTTCGAGGCTGGGTGTTTGTAAGACCGAAAAGTCTCTCATAGTTTCTGATACGCACGGCACAAGACACGATCTTAGCATAGGGTCAGGAGTGTGTATGTGATTGTTGGGTGTTATTTATTCATTTGTTTTTTCGTACCCGTATAAGGATCGACGATAATAGATTCAGGATTAAGAATAAAAGATACTCGTAACTGTAATGGTTTCTAAAGTTTACGACGAGACACGCATCGTACCATAAGGTCTAAATGCGGTGACTGTTGCTTTTTGTGGCAGTAACATTCAGCAATGGAAGCGCGGGTCCCAATTAGTCGTGTTATAGTCACCGCGGCCGCAAGAGATTTGTCAATTTGAATGAGCGCCGGCGTGCACCTGGCGTAAACACATTGCGCCCATATTTCCTTTGAATTTATACAAAATATTTATCGTGTTTTCCGATTACGGCATACTGTATTTATTTTGGAGTGATTACCATCTTACTGACAAACAAAGCGCCGAACGTCCACGTACAAGTGGACAGATGACCTAATTGAGATGACAGGAAATAGCTGGATACAGGTTTTTATGAAAATCCTTGGTATATTCAACAATAAACTTTCGTTACTCAACATACATACATACATAAACTCACGCCTTTATCCCCGAAGGGGTAGGCAGAAGCGCCACCAGGACATCCACATTTCGCCTTGTATGTTCCGTCCCACGATGTGATAGGGGGCGAGCCTGTCGCCATATCGGGCACAAATTCCTGACTCCGGGCTGATAATGAATAGAAAAATCCAATATCACTTTGCCCGACCCGGGACTCGAACCCGAGACCTCAGCTTTGTAACCGTACCGTAATACAACTACGCCACCGAGGCAGTCAACATAGGTTTCTAAAAAGGGTTTTGAAAAATACTAGGTACACTTAGTTGATGCGTTGGCAAATACAGGTTATTACTTTTTGCGCCGATGACGCTGCTGCCTGTCATCAGCCTGTCATTTGGAACCATTTGTATAGTTTTCGTCCTGAACTACAAAATCCAATAAAGAATTATTTGAGATTGCTGGATGATCGATACCCCTTTTCTTTTCCCATCCTTTTTCTTTCCCGCTCTCCCCCTGATTTGATGGTCTGGCAACACAGCCATGATCCAGTGTTGTGCATTTTCGTGTTCACTTACCATTAGGTGATCTGTTTGCTCGTTTGCCGAACCCATGCAATAAATATATACGTTAATAATTATGTGTAAGCTTATAGAGGTCACTATAGTTTTAGTGTTTATCAAACAGGTTTCAATTCTATTCCATTGAATGTACAAGGGGACCCGAGTCGGTAATTAATTCATTATTGAATTATTAACGTAATACCTCATTTATATACGTATGTTTGTCTTTGATGTGTTGTGGAAATCTTGTGAATGTCTGCAAAATGCTTAGGGTTGTGCTTACACACGATTGTTCGGCTGTAAATTTAATTGTTTGCGGCGATTGGATGGTGTAGATGGAATGCTTACACGAGTGTGAAAATTTATAGGAATATTGATGTCTCGTGATATTTCGAATATATGGAGCTCCAGTTTTGTAATTTCTGATTGTTTCGTTTCGGTCCGGAGTAAAATAACTTTTTCTTTGTTTACTTACACATACGTTTGTATTTTCGAAGTTAAATATGAAATAAAAGATAATTGTAGCTTGTGCTAATGTTTATTGGAAGCGATTGCAACCTTTGCTAACGTTTAAGTACTAAGTAAAATCTTAGGACAACCTAGAATGCTACAACATGAATCTTACAATACTATATTATGTGAGCAGCTCAGACAAATTGCATTTTCTTCGACTTAATACGACAGTAGTGTAATGCACTGTTATGTTTCGTTTTGAAGGACATTGTAGCCAGAGTAACTATTGGACATATTGAAGCTTAACATCTTATGTCTCAGGATGGCGAGCGCAGTGCAATGCCAAGCATTGCCTTGTAATTCATGATGTTGTTTGGTTTTGTTATTGTCTGTGAGCGGGCGTATCGCTTACCATCAGGCGAATGGCATGCTCGTCTCGCCATTCTTTGCAAAAACTAATAATAATATTTAGCTTTTGAATTGTCATTTATAAATATAGGTTTCAGTGTGCCCCTTATAAACACCCTCATTTTTAATTACCTCAGTTTAGAGCCCACACAAAATCTCGATTCGTCACATCAAAGAATTCTTTCATTTTCCAAATAAAGAGCACTGAGAGTCGACGATACAACAAACAAAAGGCATTCATTTAGTTCTCAGAAATCGCGGCGCAGACACGGCCAGATGAATAATTCAACAGCCAGATCTGCTGTTACTGATAAAAATTTCATTGTCAAATTGATGCTTTAATCGGCTTACGAAGGTTATGTTGTAATTATTAATCTTATTTACAACTGATAATCTGATCTTTTTACATTCGACTGCAACGTTTTCACGAGAGGTGAGCTGGTAGGCTTCCGGTTTCTAGGGGAGGCTGATCGAAGTATGGTTGATCAATGCAATGCATTGTAGACAAAGTGTTCACCGGCGAAACATGGTTATCTTTAAAACAAGCCATAATAACACACGTAAGTGTATGTATTTATGGCGCCCGTGACTTTTCCTAAATTGTTTGCTTAATATTTACATAATACTACAAAAAGTACACAAATACCTGTCTAAGAAATATAACGCAAACAAAACTGATGACAATACACTCTTGTTTGTTATCAGTAATGCCAAGGCTAGCGTTAACTTTAACATATTTTGCTTACAAGAATGCTTCTAGCTATTTTATATACAGACATAATCAGTATGTAATTTCTAAACAGTAATTCTCTCCTACAAACTGTATACGGGTAAACCAGCAAGTGAGCAACCTAATGCTGGCATTTTGAAGCGAGCGTATCCGACATGGCTTAACGATGCACCCATTTTGTAACAGAGGCCGATGACTTAAGCTGCTAAGCGGAACGATGCGACTCAATATTTAGCATGAGTTGAGCCCGCGTTCATAGCTGGAAACCGTGCTGGTATGAACATTTTGAAGTGTTTCGCCTGGGAATTTTGTGTTCGATTCGGAGTTGAGACATGTGCTGAATGTGCTGGTATGTTACGATTGGAAATTGATTGATGTCTGGTATTGTTAAGTAATTAAGATGCATTCATGGTTCCGCCTGCAAATCACTTTTAGTCTAATTTCTATTTTTTATCAGTTTTTATCATTAGGTATTACTTGGCAAAGGAAATTCACTAAGCAGTTATTTTATATTGTGCAATGATTACTTAATATCTTAATAATTAATACCCCATTGGAGTATGATAGGTGTGAGCTTATTTTTACTCTTTAAAGTAGTACAAACCACACCAAGACATATTCTACGACAGTTTTTTAGATAACTTCTATATTACTTCCTAAATATTTTTATCAAAACTTTATCAAAGAATTTAATGGCAATTAATTTATAACACCTACTACATAACTGTTCAAATCGGTACGAGAAACGACATGAGACAGTGAAAAGAAAAGCATATTTATTCATGAAAATTATGAATTCCGTGACGCTCGGCAGACGTTTACTTTGTGTGCTATCTCAGCGCATTGCAATGTTGAGAAAGTGTGCACTGTGGGTACAGTGGCACGCGGAAGTATTTGGCGTTTGCTGGTATTTACTATTGTATGGTAACTAATCGCTACTGCACACAGTTGATAATTCATCGAACTGTGCCCCTAGCCGGAACATTTTGAAGTATCGTATAGTAATTCTCGTATGGTAAAGTAAACGTTTCCCGCTTTGAAATTTTATTTCCAAATACGCTCACAATGGCGCTGTTAAATTCCCATACAAAATTTTACTATTACTATTCTATTACGATACTGCAAAATGTTCCGGCTAGGGGCACAGATCCGTGTATGTTCGTTGCGTTTTGAGTTCAGCCTAATTATGTCGACCGGTGAATGATAAATATATGAAGGTGAGGAGGTTATGTACAACACATTATATTAACCATAAGGTGCATTTCAGACGCTTTGATAAACCTACCAGTAAAAAAAAATATGTTCTATTTCTAGAGGTGATATCGTTCATCTGCTACTTTTAGTTTTTTTCATATGGGTTCAGAAAAATAATTAGCTTCATCTGCAGTTGCAATGCTCTCTAGATCTAACTACTTAATCAGAGATTATTATCTTTTGTATTGTAATTGATATAATAATATTAACATAATATGGAAAACGAGTATTTGTATGTTGATAACACAGCATAGGTTTCCGTCGTATAAGACCAATGCATTGAAAATAGGTCAAACTAGCAGTCGGTTTAAAGTTTGTTCGGAAGCAGTACCTTGCACAGGAGATGAAACTATTTAGTTGTAACCTATGCAGTCTCAGATTCCAATACAGTGGAACATAGCGGATATTAAGTCATCTATCTTTTGAACATGAAGCCAATGTTGAAATATATACATTTAGATTAAAGCTGTGCTCTTTGGCCAGCTTTCTGAAATATGGAAGCGATCCAATTAAGATAATCCTGTGATATTATTGCTATTCCGTTTAGGCCAAATTTAAATTAAACACACTAAGTTACAGAAAATAGACAGCATATGAGTATAGAGAGCATATATAATATACAATCACACACTACGGAATTTTGTCTTTAAAACTCTAACCCACAAAGGTATTTAATTAAAGCAAACTAATACATCCGAGAGGTATATTCCTTTCGTCTCCGTATTCAGGAATCTTCATGCCATTCCTTCAACCTTCGGATTTAATTACGTACACTAAATAAACATGGAACTCGCACGTTTCTTGGGCAATTTATCTATTTTAAATGTAAATAAACTATGTGGTACATTTATCTTCGTGAAGATTGCGCGCGTCCGATTAAAGCTTTCGCCAATGAATGCAAAGCAATTGGCTCTTTGTTGTTAGTAATTGGATATCTTTCACTCTTTTTAAATTGAAAGGGAGCTCACACAGATGTGATTTGATTGGCCGTCAGGAATTCGCAGTTGAGTTTCCGGCTCAATAAAATATCTCTCTTTTTTCGTCTCTTTATCTGTATTCGTTTACGCTCATTCATCCGTGTTTCATCGGTGGCTTCGTTGCATGTTTTCTAGCGTTGCAAAAAATATTGTATATTGCTACGTATTCACAATTTCAATGCAATTTTTCAGCACTTTGCCAATGTACAATTGATTTAATTGTAAAAGCACAATAAAACAACCAATCCAGGAGATGCTAGTATATTAGTAATGATTACTGTCAGAAGAAAATTCCAAAAGCGCGCGTATCGGTTTCCCGTCTTTTTTGCAAGGCACAGACAATATAAAATACATACCATCACTTCAACAATTTCAATTGTTCTATATTTATGAAATGGTGAACCCTGAAATACCGTTTCATGTTGTAAAATTATATCCGATCTGGGAAGAAAAAATACTTTTCTCTCATCATCTTATTCGTCCCATCTATATTCAAATAAGACCATCGTAACAGATGTAACATTCAGATGTCGATGTATATTGACAGCAGTAATCATTGACCGTATTATTTTCCTTTCTCGGTTCATATTTTAATCTGAATTTACGCAGGCTACAATCGGATCGCTATACCATTCAGGTATAGCCGAATATTGGTACTAAAGCTATAAAGAGCTGCAATTCTTCAATAGTTCGACATAGCTCTCATTCTGCAAACCCTTGGATTTTCAAGTTTTTTAAATCATCTCCTCCCTGTTTCACAAGTTTACCTCGCTAGATCGGTCAAAGAAAAATTACTATTTCAACAAAGTCTTTCGGAACTGTATGTTTTCCATTTCTCCAAAAGTAAAAGTCATAAAGGTAAAGTCGATATAAGTACACAACACAGCCCACATATTTTATTCCCCTTTTTATGGTTAAGCATCAAAAGCCTTGTATCTACCACGAGATACTAAAAATATTTCATTGGCAGTAGTGTAATAATTTAGGAATAACGTGCCCATAAAAACCAAAGAATTATTACATAGAACATTATTTTGAGTGTTGTGAACGTATGATGATATTGTGCCAGCATGTATGCCTTCCACTATAAGTTGCGAAACTCCTCTAGGCTTTACGATTGTGACTTCTTAGTCTTCTATGTTAAATGCATTCACTTTTGTGTTCCTTTCACGACAATATTTGTTTTCTACTGTTACGATAAAGTGAAGCATATAGTAAACTTGATGGTACATGCATTGTAATTGGAGTATCCACTGTTGAGAGATTTGAAACAAGTTTGCTTAGCTTAGTTGAAACCAGGTATTTATAGACACTCTTACTCGACGTGTTCAACAATGAAGTTCTACGGGTCATCCGGAGAAATATCATACTGAAGAATTTTAAGGTGGGAAGGATTTCCGTCATGATAACTTCACTGTTTAAATTTAATTTAAACTACGAATACGCATTATCCTTATGCTGGAGGTCTGTGTAGTTAAGACTCCAAATTGCTATCACCGGATCAGCAGCTTACTCCACTTGCTAATTAGCTCACTATGATGATTCCATAAGCTTATCTAATTCCAGTAGATAATGCTATTTGAAACAATGTGCATGAAATTACAATGAGCATTATCATAATTGTGTTTACATTAAGGATCGTTAATGTGATTCGTTGCAGTGTATCCATACAATACATGCAATGATCAATAATCATTGTATTTGCATGGCATAATTTCCCCGAATGTTTAGTGGTAAAATGTCCAGCTTAGTCTATAGCCCGAAAACCGATAAGGAAGTACTAAATGTGTTTCTTTTTTGTATCATCGTTTAGGTCATATTTTCGAAAATCTATAAATAATTTTAACTTAATTCTAACATCTATCTTTTGCCATCATTTTGCAATCGGCCATAAACATAGAATCAGGTAATCGGTGATGAATCTGATGTCAAAAATAGTGCAATTCAAATAGGATGTCCTTGAGCTAGAGATAATTATTCCTGCAATACAATAGGGTATTTGACTCAATTTTTTGATTGTATATATCAAAAGGTATTCATACTCAATATCTAGCAAACAAATAATTTTGTAAATCTATTCAGAACTAAACAAGTTAGAAACATTTTAAATCTTGTAGTGGGAATAAAAGAAAAGGGATGCAAAACAAAACTAGTGACGTCACTAGTCTCAATATGCATTACAGTGTGCGCGTGTGAAAGAGACAGTATGATGTCTCCACTACACTCCCACTCTTTTTTTTAAATAGTTACATTTGCCTCATGTTACAAGCTACTTTAATGCTGTTGACAGAAATGTTTTATTTTAATGTTACTTGTGTTTAGACGCAAAATAATACATAATACATAGTCAAATTTGGGTATACATAGACTGAACCTGAAACGCAACGCACTTATGTATATACATATGCATGTGTGTGTATATGTATGTCTACATTGTATGTATGTGTATGCATATACTATAAAGAGTGTTTAACACTGCGTACAGTAGAAGGACTACTGTACGCTATCCGGACGATTACAAAATATTCTGCCATTTACAAAAAAAATGTGTAACTCTTTTCCGCCCGTCAGTACCAAACCCGGCGCGTCACGTATGGAACGAATAATGTAGAGTCGCGAACACGCCTACTGCCGCGGATGCACCTTCAAAGGGTCTTTCATATCGAGTTGGTCCCAGTTTACACGAGACGCATCGACAGCTTGGACGAAACGGGTGTTTGTAGGATGGTTTTAAAGAGCTGTAATTTTTTGGGGAACGAACATATATTCCTAATCACATAGGAAGATATCAATTTTGTAACATATTACTATTTCTTACAAGATATTTTATTTAAATAAAACTAATTTTTACGGACTTATTTGCGTATTTGGTTTAATTTATACATTTTTTTACTTCCAGACGTTTCGATTGCTTTACAGCTTTCTTGGTCACGTGGCGGACTGAGGTATTAGTCATCCGCTCGGTGACTGTTGCAATTTAACTACCCTTAATTTACAATTATTAAATTAATCAGTAAATTAGTTTTGTTTCAGTATGTAACATTCGCGTAAATCTAAGAAACTATTAAGATATTTTTTGTTTCATAACACTCAAACACATAACAAATATCGGTGAACTCCACAAATATTTGTCTTGATGCAAGTATTGAACCACTGGCTTTTCTTTTCGTAGGATACCAAGTCTTTGAAAGTAAAAGAGTCACTTTCCGGACCAGATTCGACGTAAATATTTGCAGACTGCACAATCATTTGTCTTGGTGCGGAGATTGAATACTATCGTCAAAGAGCCGGCTTTGAAGGAACTGCACACGGAAACTATGTTTAAAACTGGAATGGTAACTTAAAAGTTATCAATATGTAACCTTACGCTAACCTCGTTTTGAAGGCGAGAAGTCTGTTGTAAAATTACTGTTCAGTACCTACAGAGGTTACACCAATACAAATTAATATATTAGGCATGTGCATACATACAAATGTATGTGATAAATGCATTATATTATGTGTCAGCTGCCACATTACACACGGCGTAAAACCCGCCCTAGAGGCAATAAGGTTTTAAATAGGCTGGCAAAAATATCTTGATCAGCAATGAAGGGTCGACTATCGATAGCATTGAACTTTTCAGTGGATGCAGTGTATTCACGTTTCCATGCCAATTAAAATTATATTGTTTCATGTCAAATATACTTCATATTTTCTAATTTACATGACATCGTTATGTATGTTCTCATAATGGTTTCTTAGATTTACGCGAATGTTACACATTGAAATAAAACTATTTTTACGGATTTTATCGCGATTTGGTTTAATTTTTACATTTTTTAAACTTCCCGACGTTTCGATTGCTTTTCAGCTTTCGTGGTCACGGGGCAGACGGGTGAGTCTGCAAAAATAGTTTTATTTCAATGTATGTTCTCATGTTAATGATTGAGGAATGCAACCTGCTTTTGTTATTATGTTAGCAGAGAAAGCATATTTTTTTTAGTCAAAATCTGATCGTTAGAATAAGCTACAATTTTTTTCTATTTTTATATGCCAAATCATACACCTATTGCTTTAGTTTTATATTTGTACATCGTATGTTTCTGGCTACAGTACAGTGTTTTGGATGGTAATATCTTAAATATTATTTTTGATTAAATCTTAAAAAAAAAGCAATATCATCCGTGGCGCAGTTGGTTAGACGCCGCCTATGAAACGAGACGTCGCGGGTTCGATCCCCGCACTGAAACAAATATTATTTATTTATTTATATGTAATCTAGTGTCTTAACTTCTCTCGTATAAAATGTAAACCGCGATCAGCAAGCGATTAAAAGAGGTTTCACATAATCACACCCAGCCGGCCGCGAATTTTCGAAATCCGGGACTCAAATTTAGAGGCAGTCGTAAAACTAGATTTATACGCGTACTTAGAGCGTCTAAATCTGTCTTCCCCGGGAAAAGAATTACCCGGGAACTTGGAAATATGGTTGCATAATCCGGGGACGTCTTAAAAACGGAAAATAGTTCTTAATGGTTTTCTTCTAGCGAGTGAGAATGACTCGCTTTAGTTTGGATAGAATATGTAGATACTGGTTGAATTTATGGTCTTTATAGGTACTTCTTATTCTATACTTTATTACATATGTGTTTCAAAATTATTTTATCTTTACTTGCGAGAATAACAACAACTTCGTAATAACAAAATGAGAAGGACGCTCGTCTTATAGTAAGCGTCACGCGAGACCATGAACTGAGCAATACTATTCTAGACTTATTAATATTATATACTAGATGGCTCCGAAACAAGAACAAATTCTGAAAACAAAAAAAACATATTAATTTGTAAATTTAATACGTACATACATAAACTCACGCATTTTTCTCAGAATATGCAGAGGTGCTACCAGGGCATCCATATTTCGCCTCGTATGTTCCGTCCCACGATGTGATATTGGGCGGGTCTATCGTCAAAGCAACACGTAAAATTAAAAAATCAACTTTGAGATTCCTGCCTATAATTTCAACTATCAACAAGTTTACGACCACTTTAAAATAACCACCACACAAAAAGCAAGAAAGTACTTCAATTAAAAATACCAAAGATCAAGCCATAATGAATACACTCCGGTATAAAACCCAAGAAGGAAATAAATACAAAATGAATCCACACATCCCTTTGAGCGCGGAAAGTCCAATTTAATGAAGTCTTTAAACCGCCAATGTTAAAGTAAGCCAGTTTTATGAAATATTTTCAGTGGGAGCGGAGCCGGCACGTGTTAAAATCGGCTGCGTAAAATGTCTCCGCAGATGCATGTTTAGATTCATTTTTGCATGAGTTTTTAATGTTATTCTTAGAATAACACTTGTTTGTGTAGATAAATTGGAGATAGGCGAGGAGTTGTGGAAGATCGACCTTCACCCATCTGATAAACAGATGAGACGTCATCTATTTTTTGTAAATATTATTGAATAACAAACATCCCTATGATAATTTTAATATCCAATGTACTCTGATATTTTGGTTAGTAGTAAGATTACTGCAGGCCCAAATGACTGAATTTTCTCCTCCCGTCCTTATTCCTTCCGATTCCTCCCTGTTTCGAGAGGCCTGCAATGCACCTACGAGCCAAGTGTTGTTCATGGTAATCACTTCCCATCAGTTGTTTGCGCTTGTACCAAACCTATGCAAAAATACTCACGTATTTTTTGTACAATGAAGTTTTTTATACATTTTTTATAAGAAGTTACAAAGCCTCACCAAGGTTGAATGTCACGTCCTGCATGAACTGTGAAGTATCTCTGTGTACCGTTGTCATGGCAATCGACTATAGTAAAAGTTGAACAGCAAAAAATAGTTTTTTAAAATTTTGAACGATATAAATTGTGGTGGTATTTTTTATTTATTTTTACGATCACTCGACAGAATGAGTCCATAAAAATTGTTTATAAATTTAGTAGCAGTAAAATTCTCTTTGTTTTGAAAATCGGTGTTGTCATTCTCTGATGGCTTATAAAATTTTGCTAGATGGGTGCTTACTGTATCGCAATATATATAACATTTACTATAAAACCAGTGTCCTTTAAAAATTTAATATTGACAATAATTGGGCTATGGATTTCACTAACCTTATCTTTGGGTAGATTTTAGTTACTGTCCTGTCAATACAAAAAATATCAACAAATAATAAAAAGCAAATTACAATTAACATCTCATAATGATCCTTATTTCTTAATGTTTAATGAAGGCATGAAAATAGCAAACTTAGTATCACTAGTTTTTAACAAAACTTAATTTATATAAAAACGATCTCTATAAAAATCTGTGACGTGAACTCCAAAAACTTTATATTAAATCACTTCTAAAAATCCACAAATTAGTCGCTGAAACAGAGCCAATAAAAACCCCGAAGACCTACATCACAACTTTCCGGAACAAATTAAATAACAGTCCGGTTGAAATTCATCTGACAACGCTGACCCTAGTAATGGCTCTTTGATAAACTATCCTCACAAATGGGTCTGGACCTATTGTAGCGCCAGGCCGACAGTAAATTCATTGTTTTCATATTGTGACCATTGCCGGCCGAGACGGTGGTCGTGGATTCAAATCCTGAATAAATCTGCCCTCTCGACTGTGTATTGATAGTCTATCACCTCTTACTTTGACGGCGAAGGAAACATTGTAAGGAGGTTTTTTCAACGATCTTTCCTCGGTTTCCTGCATACAAGATTTTCTATGGTAAGTGAATGCCGACAACCCATTGAACACTTCATTGTAAAAAAGTCGAGTGTTCAGCAGTTCTAGTCTGATACAGTACAGATACGCAGAATGACCCTTTGATAGCCCTTATTAGTCTGCGAATATTTACATGCGCATCCGTTGATTGATATAATCTGAATCGTATGTGGAATGAGCGTTTAATCTTTATTTATTTTATTTTACTGCCTCGGTGGCGTAGTTGCATTACGGTACGGTTACAAAACTGAAGTCTCGGGTTCGAATCCCGGGTCGGGCAAAGTGATATTGGATTTTTCTATTCATTATCAGCCCGGAGTCAGGAGTTTGTGCCCGATATGGCGATAGGCTCGCCCCCTATCACATCGTGGGGCGGAATATGCAAGGCGAAATGTGGGTGTTCTAGTGCCGCCTTTGCCTACCACTTCTGGGATAAAGGCGTGAGTTTATGTATGAGACTACCGTCTGATACCATTCGATACTCTATCTGGACGGCATTAGCATTTACCATCAGGTGCAATGCAGTCACTATGCCGTGCCAGTTTTAAAAAAAATGTATTTTATTTTATTCAACTTCATATACAAATGGCATAATGGTGGGCTTGATGCAAAGGGCATTGTCTGCCAGTCAACCCTGAGATGTAGCAGCGATAAACTGAATTATGTGGTATTCTTGACTAAAATATAAATGAATTGGGTCGACAAAGGTTACCATTACAGAAACCCGATATGAAGTGACGGTAACATTAATTATTGACGCATTTTGTTGTCAGTTTCATGGTTAGAGGATCACCTTTGTAATCTTGTCTACAGTAATAAAAAATTCAGATCGATCAGGATAGGACACAGGTACTATCTCACAAAAATAAAGTAACAAATTATCAATTTTGCTGTCGTGTTTCCTTCTGTGAGTGAAACATCCAGAAACTTTATTTATTCTACCCATTTCAAGTAGGTATATTTAATTTGCCAATTATAATTTTTCACGGCATTTAAGATCCACCATTATAGCCTAGATAATTTAACTATCAATAGCCTGCTTGGGCTGTAGTATTTTCTGTCAAAAAATCATTATTTCAGTCACTTCCGTGCCATGAGAAACCCATGAGGGTCGTGCCTGTTTGATTTAACGAAACATAACAGTAACCAATACCCAATTATTACTCGATATGTTATGACAATAGCAATCAAGCGAGCGCTTTCCCAACAAATATTTCTGTAATCCCCTATATATGTGTAAATGTGATAGGTCAATACATAGCGAGTTTATTTATAAATCGCATTCCTTCGACTCGGGATACACGTACTCGAAACATTTCATTTCCTTTGTTTCTTGTTTTATGCAATACCGTGGAAAGTATTTCTTCGTAAACGCTCTTCGAAGTTTAAGATTTCATGTTCGATGTTCATATTTTATTTGTACATGAGTTTGTGAATGAAAGATAATGGGGAACTCATGTTCTTTAATGTGATCGTTTGATACAGTTAAACTTTGTTTCGTGTGAGGAACTATGAACTTAATTGAACTTAAGAGATTGGTGCTACTTTGAGAGACATAAGAAAGAAAATTAAAAGGAGGAAAAGATGTTTTCGGCGTACAAAAATCTTAGAGAGATGATAAACTAAATCTGTTACTTTGGCTCTGTGCTGATATCTAAACTATAGAGGGGACATCATAGTTGAATCCTGAAAATATATATCCATTAAAGCTATGTTGAAATTACGATCGCTTTAGAATGTTTTTTTACAGGTACATAAAAGTAACCACATCGTTTATGGTGGCAAAATGCAAAGTTGTTAATCGTTTTTGCTAGTGGAATGTGACTTTAACTTACACGTTGGTTCAACTATCCCAGATTCATCAAAATCGAATGTACACAGTGATCTTTGAACGCAAACATTTTATTATCTATACGAGAACCTTCATAATCTTTATAGGATTATCGCCATCCAGGTATAATACCACCAAATATTATTACATAGTTTAATCCCTCACACAATAACATATAATCATAAGCGTGTGCATCCTTTGTTAAACCAACTGCATTAAACAGATAATGTCATTGAGATCCACGCGCAGCATGACGGTACAAACATAATTTTCTTAAGAAAACGCCGTTTCATCGGCAAACGTGTTTATCTTCAACACAATGGAGCAACTCGCGTCACGTCACAGCTACCCGTATATTGTGTCATTCCATTGTTTGGTGGTTGTAAGGTGTAAGCAATATTCTTCGTGATATTTTTAAATTATAGGAGAAATTAGGTTCTTGTGATGGTAGGATATTTATATATTTCTAGCGATCATTGTACACAGTGGTTGAGGACCCGTCTCGGTGAGTATTTGTGCGTTTCGGATACGTTTCGGATACGTGTATATATGGATACAATTGATGGATAGATCGGCATAGTTGTGTCGATAGGCGAACGATAGCCGTTTTAGCAAATACATACATACTTACATAAAGGCACGCCTTTATCCCAGAAGGGGTAGGCAGAGGCGCCACCAGGACACCCACATTTCGCCTTGTATGTTTCGTCCCATGATGCGAGCCTATCGCCATATTGGGCACAAATTCCTGACTCCGGGCTGATAATGAATAGAAAAACCCAATAGTTTTAGTAAAATTGAATTGCATTGCATATAACTTTAATTCTTTATTTTTGCTATTTTGCATATATTATTTTGCATATGCTTTAATACTTTATTTTTTACACTGCCCTTCTCTCTCCTTCTTTTGAATCCACCTCATGGTTGTCAGCAAGACAGTGCTGTAGAGTATAGAACGATAAGACCGCGATTTGTACTTTTTTTGTTATTGTTTCTGTATTGTTTTATTTTTTGTTTATGTTTTTGTACAATAAACATTTAAAAAAATATATAAATAAAATACCACCAGGTACGTTTTTTTTTTGTTAGTATAAAAAAGTAGTAAGAAAGAAAAAATCGACATTAAATTTCCTTATTTTAAATTAAAATAAGCCGCTACTGCTCCTATTTCACACCACAGACTCTTACTTATAGTAACAAATATTAAACTGTCATTCACTGTAATACATCTTAAAGACTGTCACGATATTTTGATACACGTCTGTATTTAACGTGCCAACAGTAAATACCGTACTCTTGGTTCGCTTTGAAGTTTGTATAAGAAATTATGTGGTTGTGATATTATTATTTTACTGGCGGTAGGTTTCTTATATGTGAGAGGCCACCTGGGTACCACACCGCAATGTCTATTTCTCCCGCCAAACAGCCTGACAGCCTCCGTGGCGCAGTTGGTTAGACTCCAGCTGTGAAACGAGAGGCAGCGGGTTCATTTCCGCACCGAAACAAATGTTTGTGTGATCCACAGGTATTTGTTTTGGGTCTGGATGTTTATGAGACCGAAAAATCTCTCGTAGTTTCTGATACCCACGACACAAGACTCGATCTTAGTGTGGGATCAGAACTATGTATATGACTTTTGGGTGTATTTATTTATTTATGTATTTAAACAGTAGTGTAAATGCACTGTTGTGTTCCGGTTTGAAGGACATTGTAGCCAGTGTAACTACTGGACATAATGGGGCTTAACATCTTATGTCTCAGGTTGGCGAGCACAGTCAAATGCCAAGCATTACTTTTTGATTCATGTTTTTTTTTTGCTACTGTCCATGATTATTATCGCTGGTAGGTGTTATCGCTTACCATCAGGTGAACGGCATGCTCGTCTCGCCATTTATGGTTATAAATTATAGGAAATTAAAAGGAGGAAAGGAAAGAGGAGAAGGAGATTCACGACCAAATCCCCAGGTTCGGTAAAACATAGATACATGGAGGATGATTGGCGAAAGGATATTATTAAAGTACTGCTTATACAGCTGTCAAAATATTCTAAGTACTCATATGGTTATTGATGCAACTTAATAATACATGATGTGGCAAATTCTAGTAGTAACGGTGTAGGACGTCTTTGGGGAAACAAACGGAGATAGGAGAATTATGTTGCATTGCATTGAGAAACTAGTCTTCAACATAAATAATATAAATATATTTTCAAGAATATCAGCATGTCGCCTGGCAAATAAGTCGTGCTTCAACACAGGATCTAGCACAGTAATAATTATTTGACGTCACGTCGCTTTCTCCACCGGTATTTCCAGACCGATATCATCTACCGACCTTGTTGCGAAGCTTACTCTTTTTGACAATACACCGATGCTTCCTATGGTGGTATGAGTGTATATGGGCGATGGACACCAAATACCATCCGGTGTGGTCCGTATGCTCGTTTTCTTTTTTTTCCATTAAAAATTGAAACTCGGTCTGTTATTAGTTCTTCAAGTCCTCAGATTCTTTTTTTAATTTCCTCTACCATCAACCAAGATCTTTTTATCGAACCTTCACAAAAACTCTTTAATACAAAGGAATCCACCGCCAAAGTTTCTCATTACCAGCGAAAACCCCTAATTGAAATTAATGCGTGAAACGGAACTGAGCACCGGGGAATAAATTTAAACTTAGATCATCTGCAAGGTGATATTTCGCGTAAATTGGAACGTTTTTGATTGAATTAGCTGGGAGCGGCCGCAGACCGGTGGATGAGTGCCTTGTCCCATTAAGTTTTGCTCACGTGTCGATCTCACAGAATGGATTTTGCGAATTCGTATACATTTTTCGCGTAATTTTACTTTTTGATTAAATGTGGTTAGTTTATGAAATATTTTCGGATTTTGTGTTGCCTATAATGGAACTTATTCCATTCCCAAATTGCTCCATTTAAACTAGTCTCTGTTCTAGAGTGGAGACCGCGTCTTGGTAAACGTAGCATGGGACGTCCTCTGGCCAGATGGCGGGACGACTTGGACAAGAGGGCCGGCATCGACTGGATGCTTAAAGCAGCAGACCGGGCTCTGTGGCGTACCTTGGGAGAGGCCAATGTCCAGCAGTGGTCTACAACAGGCTGATGATGATGATGATGATGATGATGAAACTAGTCTGATATTTGATCACCATTGCAGACCTAGTTCTAATCCTAGTTCCATCAACATAATTCCTTAAAAAATAAAATAGGGAGAGATGAATAATGTTTCTACAATTCAAAAATGTCGTTTTCCTGTAGTTAACACATATGTTAAAAATACATACATGAGCAAAAACATATTATTTTTCTTAGTTTCGTCTATTTATCCTTTTTTAATGAGGTTTAGAATGTAAACAGACACCTCCTCAAGCATCATATCACACTTATGACGCAAATATATTCCCATATTGTGACGAAAACGTTTACCCATAAAATAGATACGACCTATTTGCAACAATACAATCAAAGTTCATACGGCACACTTAATAAGCGATATTATTGGTGTCGTGCAGTATATCATGTCGTTCAAAAATGATACATATCCCGTTCACTTACAGTTGCTTTTGGTTTACAAGTTAATCGAGAACAATTGTCTGCCCCTAAAATTTGATATATGTTGGGCCATTAAAAAGTTACCCGGCATGCAACAAACGAACGGATGTTGGGATTTATGCCGGCCAGCTAATTATTCACAATCGTGTGATAACCTGTAAAATTATTGTTTTTAATTTACATAAATTAATGAAAATATTGATGTCACAATTTTTAATAACTGCCTCAGTGACGCAGTTGTACTACGGTATAATTACAAAGCTCCTCAGGTTCGAATCAAGGGTCGGGTAAAGTGATATTGGATTTTTCTATTCATTAATTAATCATCATCCCGGAGTTATAAATTTGTCTGACGATAGGCTTCGCATTGTGGGACGGAACCCACTAGGCGAAACGTGGATGCTCTAGCACTTCTGCCTACCCCTTTGGGGAAAAAGACGTAAGTGTATGTATGTAAAAAATGTTAAACTATCGATAATGTTAATGATGGACATTCTTGGTTTCGCCTTTGAACATTATCACCTTAGTGTTTACTTCTTAAAAAAATATCGAAATGATATATAATACTCAATAATTAATTGGGTATTTTGAAAAAAAAATTGGAAATCACATTATTAATATTGAATTTAATACCTATACAATCCAAGCCAAATTATCAATATAGTGTACACGAGGAGTGTAAAAAGTACATAACCATACACTCATTATTATTAAATGCCTCTAAACTAAGTCAACTAGCATTTTTCAAAATACTTACTACTTACTACTAAAAGATGACGAAGAAAAATATAACTTTCGCCTAAAAGTTATATTTTTCTTCGTCATCTTTATAAAATGAAAAATACATTTACTGCTGTTTTTTATTTATTTTTCAGTATGCAGTTTTTAACTCGTTAAATTTAATTGGAATTGCGCTTACAGCACTGAATTGATGCCTCCCAAAATATATCATGCCATTTGTAAGTGACGTGATAGTTATGTATTATGGATTTATACGAATATTTGAAATGAAAGCTTCTTTCACTGAACCAAAATGGGTTCGAAAACAAAAGCCCAAAATGTTCTTTCAAAAAACTTAAGTCGTGAATACTGTGTTGATACCAGTTACATTTGTAAAGATGGAACCATACAAAAACGCCCCAAACAAATCGAATAAGCAAAAAGTAGAGTACCTACGATCAACAAAATGTATTGAAATAAAACTATTTTTTACGGATTTTATCGCGATTTGGTTTAATTTTTACATTTTTTAATTTCCCGACGTTTCGATTGCTTTCCAGCTTTCGTGGTCACGGGGCGGACAAAATGTATTTGTTTATTTATTTAAAAAGTTAATTCCCTAATTTAAGTTGTCTCGACGCGCTCAACAAAAACTAATAACGCAAAGCAGTTTAAAATATTGGTAGCTTACAAAAATATAAAAAATATTGAAACTTCAAAGTAGGAATGTAGCAACATCAAATCTGTAATTTGAGGATAATAGCTCAATTTTCGAGCGGCCAGTTTATACTGTCATCTATATATATAAAAGAAAGTCGTGTTAGTTACACTATTTATAACTCAAGAACGGCTTTACCGATATGGCTAAAAATTGGTGAGGAGGTAGCTTAGAGCCAGGAGACGGACATAGAATGCTTTTTATCCCGTTCCCGAGGAACGTGACAATAAATAAAAATAAAATATTTTCCCATACAAAATGTTCATAAGTTTCGTAACTGTCAAACATTTAATGTTCATCCTGTCGATACAGTAAACTCTTCCCTCAAATTAAAGAACGTATTTAAATAAATGTTTCGAATCGACAACATATATCCACAATATTCGGATAATGGCGTATTTTTGATTTTAAATATGTAGAATAATGTCACTAATGAAAAAGGATTGACATTTAAATTGGTTGTCAAATATTTATGCGTGAGTTCAGAAATGTACAATTTAAACTAAACTTCTTTTTAAGATCGAAAGACATTTTATCACAATTTTGTACAATGTCCTATCCTTCACCTGCGAGTATCATTTAAAATCACACATTATCATAGTCTCCGGAACTACTAAATCGATTTTAAATATTCTTTCACCGTTAGAAAGGTATATAACATCCCTGAGTGTCATAGGCTATATTTTTTCCAAAGGGATTGAATGTTGTGTCGAAAATCGAAATCACTTCAGTTAGTTCTATGAAAAATTATATTTCAGCTCTTTATTACAAACGAAAAATAATGGCGATCAACAATTTTAGAAAAGAACATTATGCAGGTGAAATAAGGGATGACATATTGTATGGAAACCAAAATTGCTGGAGGACCCGTATGACTGATCCGATTTTGCTAATCCGCAATCGCTGAAGTTTTTAATGTCAAAAAATCGTAAGGCACACTATTATTAGAGAGATGGGATAGAATAGAGTAAGAGGGACGGTATAGGACTGGGATAGTTGACAGATTTCATTTGATGGGATAGGACGAAATGTAAAGGCACGGGATGAGACCGGATGGATAATGAAGAGAAAGAACGGGACGGATCAGTGACTTGACAGACGGGACGGGACGGTATTGAGGCGGACAGGTCATAGTTTGAAGAAAAAGGAACAGTAGAATAGCTACGGCGAGTTTAGGTTTCAAAAGGTTTAGGTATACAAGAGTTTGTACGAAAAATAACATCTATCTGATGTGGAGTGGAATCAAAAGATATATGCACCCAGGCGAAGCTGGGACGGGCCGCTAGTATTTTAATATAAATGACACTATGGAAAAGTCTGTCATCCCCACAAATAGCATCTTAGGTTCCAGATCAAACCTTAAGTCTACTAACGAAAATAATTCAAGGAAATTTAAAAATATCAGTTATTAAAGCTGATATCGACAAAAGACTAATCTCAGAGACAGTCCCGATCGGTACGCTCTTTTGACAAGACGGTTCAAACTCGCCTCGTTTATCTGACGTGGAACACCGGTTATTGGCGGAGATTAGACGTTTAGCAGTTGGGATCAAGCAGTTGAAACTTTGACGTGTGTCGCTTTGAGAGCTCTTGCAGATAAATGGCCATCTGAATTCTGAAGGTGCTTGCGGGATTCTGAATTCAAACGGGAGTGTAGATACACTTTGATTGGGAGTTTTGTTTTGATTAACCATATGGTGTACTTGAACTTTTTTAACTAGTTTACTAAAGCATGAATGGTACTTTCCTTTCATATTTGGTATCAAGATTATTGTATCCATAAAAGATTTTTTCGTGAAAATTATATTACAATCGATTTTAGCAGATGTAGAGCCTTGCCTGCCCTAACTGAATACGAGCATATTTATCATATTGGTACATAGTATAATATAAAATTTATTATTATTAATCTAGCTTTCAGCAACAAAAAAATCTTAAGCACTTTAGCAAAATATATGGTCGTCGACGTACAACATAAGATAATTTATTCATACCACATATTGCCGTTCTAATATGCACAGAACAGTTTCCATTACCTTAAGAGCAACGCTTGCATCGGATGGTAAAATAATGAGTGTTAGCAGATAATAATGGGCAAGCAGAAGGCACGAAAGTGAACTCAGCTTCTGAGGTGTAATGTCTGTCCTGCTTTTTTATTATAAAAGAGTTATTATTTTGATTTATTATTTTCTCTTTATTTCTTAAGTCTTTTTTTTACATTTTTATATATACAATACACATGATAATATGATAACTATGATAATTATTAATTCAACGCCATTTGTGGTCGTTACTTAAATTACGAAACTTTCTTGCAGGCAGTTTAAACCAGACTGTGAATGGTTTGACTTGTCAACATTAATCCACTTGTTCGACTTAAATATCATAAAATAAAAGAATAAAAATAAAAGTTGGCTTTAGTGAATCGATTGATGAGGGAGTCTGTTTTTTTTCTAGGAGTATAATTATTGGACTCTGTCATCGCTGTAAATTATCCCAGAAAACTTTCTCAGCAGTGTCGCGTTTTGATAACGCCTGTAACTGGCAAATATAATTTTATAGTCCCGAGAGAAATAACCGTCTTTCGTCGATTGAGACTCAAATTGTAGTCCTTACTTCATCATAAAAAACTTCCATGAATAAAGAAGTATCTCAAAACAGCCTAGCATTATAAAGCCTAGCTTAAATAAATTTACATAACTTAAATATTCATAGCCGTTTGATATTGTATTATTCCGAAAACTGGATGGAAGGACACGATTCGATCTTTGTCTTTGACTATTAATTTGATTATAACTTTATCAAACGCCAAAACGTAGGACTTAAAAGGAATATTTTATCACCTTTTTTATAAGAACAATTTTCATATATTTTAGCATAAAAGTACTAAGTGGTTCCTGAATACTTCGCTACAATACGCTGAATATTCTTAAAATATCTTAGAACTTAATATACATATGCATTTTGAGGATTACATTAAATTAAGAAATTCTATAACAAAGTTGAGCAAACCATAGTTCCTACAGCGTAGTTCTCTCATTGATTTTCATCTACTAATAATGTCTACGAAAATCTTCGTAGCGCTTCTACGATAACGCTACACATATGCTACGAAAGTTCTACACGCGTGAGACACTGATATCTAACGTTATCAAAACTGGCATAAATATAGATACGAATATTTTAAGTAGTCCTATATAATATTTATTTTTGAACTAATATGACCTGCTACATTCTCAATACAGAGATATTTCACCCATCAAAGTACCAGTATTTCAAACTTTGTCCCACGCTGCTAATAATATGCTAAGCATTCCCAAACCACACTTGGGTACACACAAGACTAAATACACAAGCCGTAATACATCTTAGTGTACACAATTGGGCACTAAGCCTGTATTGATCCCATGTACACATTTTCGGACACTGGCCTTCATTAGGCGGGCAAACGGACCATAAACGTCACAGAGAGTTATTCGCAGGTCGCATATGCGCAAATTTTGGGATTTTATGAGCTTGATTTTTTTTGGAACCAATATTGAAGCATAAATACTCTCAGCGGCCATGCACAATGTCCTGACTTTATGAGATACCATGTTTTATACAAGGATCATGGTAATTTCATGGTGATTAAACTCATTAACTACAAGTCATATAATTCGCCACATTGTTTAAAAATCATTGGCATAATCGGTTGCGCGATGTCACCTTCGTTCATCAACGACCACTCTCCCTGGGAATTTACTTCTGAAAATTCAACGCTCAGATATCACTCCCACTACTAGTAGCAAAATGGCTGTTAGTAATTACTAAGGATGAAACACCAAAAAATATTAAACCGTATTATTTTAAATTTCATTCTTAATTGACGTGTTTAATTTACAAAATACATTTTTTTGTAAACAGAAAAAAGTAAGTCTAGCCGACTTTACGACCCTGCCAGGACTCGAACCTGGAATCTTCTGATCCGTAGTCAGACGCGGTCTCCATTGCGCCACAGGGCCGGGCGGGCTATATGTAACACAGCAAACTAATGAACCTCATGCAGCTCCCAGAGAACTAAGCTTAGTGGTTTTATGCTTCATTCATACTACAAAGGAATTAATAAATAGATTTTTACATGATGCAGTGGATTATTAAAGAAACTAAAGTTAGTGATTCGATTTGTGGATTTTTTTTGCCATGGATTCACAATTTCAATAAAGTACATTTTTCAGGTAACGTATACATACAATTTGTATCGATTTTGAATGACTTAATTAATATCTTCTGGATTCATCATTACCTGCATGGTTAAAAATTATAAAAATTATAATTGAACAAAATTATAATCAGCGATTGATGTGGAAATTTCTAAACTTGGGTTTCTACCCTAGTGGCAAATGCAATTTTTGCACAGATAATTAAATGTTTTACTTTTCAGTATCTTCTGAATAGAGCATCGATATAAAACAGACGGCTGTCTCATACCGTTCGGAGCAATTAGACTTGGTGGATCAATTTCTTTTTCATTCTTTCTAAACGAATGCACATTCTAGAGAGGCAATAGTTTTATTTGAATAAAAATATATCTCTAACTTTACACCTTCGTCAATCACCTTAAAGTCAATATTACTCAGTAACACCACAACACATTTAGAATCTACTCACGTGGACTCAGGGCTCTAGGGTTCAGTATTGACATAAAGCTCGACAGCTCTAGCATATTGTCTGCGTCACTCGTGGTTTCGAATGTAATTACGTATAGTTTGTGGACAATAATAACATTAGTTTTTACTGCCTCGGTGGCGTAGTTGTACTACGGTACGACTACAAAGCTGAGGTCTCGGGTTCGAATCCGTGGTCGGGCAAAGTGATATTGGGTTTTTCTATTCATTATCAGTCCGGAGTCAGGAATTTGTGCTCGATATGGCGATAGGCTCGCCCCCTATCACATCATGGGACGGAACATACAAGGCGAAATGTGGGTGTCCTGGTGGCGCCTCTGCCTACCCCTTCTGGGATAAAGGCGTGAGTTAATGAATGTTTGTTTTTACTTTTAAGTAACTTGAGTCTTATAATCGTTAAAACATAATATATTAGAAAATTATACTATCCTAATTTCTTCGCCTGATTTTGTTTCTGTCCATACAAAGGCATTATTTATATATTGAAATCGTACAATATTTTTTTAATTAAAATAAATACGCGCCCTTCATTCAATTAAGCGTTTAATTCGTCCAATTGGTCCAATCAATCGTGTATTCTTTAATTACTGCGTCCTCCTCGCATTTATTTGCTCATTAGCTCGGTATATACACGTCAAGGTAAATCCACAGTATTTGTACCCTGCATTTAATAAATAATCCGTTCTCGAAATTAATTTTAAAGGTGCCGTTTTTGTGAATAACTTCGAATGGGAAATGGACAAACATAGGTCTCGGAGAATTCACTGTTGGAAAATGAACGACGTGAAATTGTAAGTTACTCGTTTAATTAACGCATTCGAAATATCGAAGGCTGATTTATGAACAGGGGACATAAGAATATTCCTTTTAAATTTTATGAGACTATTTCTATGACTATGGAAAGGTCTGGCGGCCTGGGACTCTAGGTCTACAATAACTAACCTGATAGCGATACTAACAATGTTCGCTGTATCTAGCTGTTGTTAATATCATAATGAAGGATGATATGCTAAAATGATTGGGGGGAAAAGAGAAAGCAATCGAATTTATTAATCAATTAGGTGTAAGCAACACCATCCCATACATTAAATCGGACTAAACTGCATTACCTACTTGATTCTTCCAATACTAAGACATTTATGTCACCGAAATCATGCATCAGTTTTGTCCTCTAACATAATATAATTGGGACCCAATTTCATAATTATAGTATTTGTCTTTTCGGGGTACAATGACGCCTTCCCTTCTCATAATCTGTAGTCCAATAAACACGCACCAGAATACTATCTAATATCCTTAAGTACATTATAACAACGCTTTAGTGGTGCGAACACATTATCATGTGGTGTTGTAATCACTTACCCATACGTTCATATATCAGTGCGTAACGGCCTTTATGTGTCGCTTTATCGCGATGCCATGGCTTCATTTTGGGCATTACAAAGCTGTTAAACTCCAAACATAAATATAATGTGAGATAGTTTGCCTTGCGGTTGTAATTATGATTTAGAATGATTTAGTTGTTTAAGAGAATGTTCCGCCTTTGACTCGTCCTTTGGAGCAAAATACGTGAATGTCATGATACGAGTGATTTAGATCGAAATACTAACTGCAAAATAGTCACTTAAACGTTTACGATACTGTTACTGATAAATTGTCAGACATAGAAGGTCTTGAAGGAAAGAAGAGAAGATGTAAATATTCTTGGACCATTGCAAAGCTCATGGGTCAAATTAAAGTTGTAGTAAAATAAATAATTATTATCAATTTTTATTATCGCCTTAATTATTGCGAGATTTTTGCTGACGAGTTGTATTAACCTAGCCAATTCTGCTTATTCCTGTACTTAATACTGATTAAACATATCCCTATCCTTAAGTTATGCTAAACAAAAACCGTATTTATATAACTGTTCATTACTAAACAGTTTGCAAAACAAAAGTGAACAAAAAGTGAACTTGAAAACGTGAAACTTTATAAGTGCCATGTGTTTATTGCAGTTCGGCGCAGCGCCCGTTGTATCATCAACATAGTATATTGATATAGAAGTGTTTTTTCAGTGCAGTCTGTTATATCTTATTGCATTATTAATTGACCGACGCAATTTGATTTTTATTCATGCTGCAGAATGATTAAGCATGTGGATTTCTAACCAGCTTTCTATTTACTCTGTTTCTCTCTCTCTTTTTGGCCACAAGATGTCGATTGGTTAACATATTACCTACCTCCCCCATTTCTGGGAATCTATCTATTTGAATGGCATAACCCAGGCAAACGAATTAACCTATGTAGGTTAGGTTAAATTGGGTTTTTATACTATACTATACAACTTGTCTATGAGATAAAAAAAATTTAAAAACCTCCTATATCATAGACATCTTTGTGATAAGCCAATATTTCCTATCAGTGGATTTAAACAAAAAACTATTTTGCAAATTTTTATGCTGACGGTCCGACCAATCCCGAGGAAATTACGTTGAATTCACATAATTTGTAATCTACTTAAGGGAACTGTATAAATTTTACGAGCAAAACCTAACAAAAAGTAAGTTGAGACACCATTCTTTGTGAACGTAAGGTCCCAGATAAGCCAGTAAAATACCGTACCGAATCAATTATATGTTCGACCGGCGAAAATGTAACGACAGCATAAATTTTATAGCGGTTCCTATAAAAAGGGGGAATTATCAAAGTGTGTCAGAATTGCCCCAATAAATTATTACGGGAGGAGACGGGTCATGGGGTAAAGTTATGACGTTTTTAATCGGCCAGGATCGATTGTAATACGGGATTTTTCGTGGTTGCTTATTATTATGTCGTGATGTGGGTGTTACAGGTGTAATGTTACTTGCAAAGGAGGTTGTATAGCTTTGGGAATTTGGTAACCCTCCATTTTGGTTTAAGGGAAGGATATTAGGATCTGTAAACAAAATTAAGTGGAGTTGAACCAACAATTTCGCTAACGCATATCAGATGTTCGGATTTTTAATTCCTGAAGAGAACTAGAAAATTGTAACATTAGGGAAGCAACTGCTCTAAAATTTCTGTTAAGTAATCAATCTGTCTTTACTCAACATTTCTGATTGAGTAAGATGGATGAAATATAAAATTTAGTACAACGGGCATTGTAATTTTACAAGGCATTTTCAGGCGTCCAGGAATTTATCATTATTTAATCACATGTAGTAGTTCTAAACTTGACAGGAACAATTTCACACCAGATTACATTTTGAGGGTACATCATTGTCCAAACGCTCCCCGGACAATCATAATGCCAACAAACTCAATTTAACTACAAAAAGTGCCGTATATCCGCTAGTTCAGTAACTAAAGGCGGCCCTTCCATCTTGTTAATGAGTGGGGTCGACCCCTGACGGCCCAGCTGCTCTATTGCTCATCCCGCGGAATATAACCGCCGCCAGTTTGATTTTTTTTGTGTTGTGGTGAAGGTGGGTTCAGATTCACGTGTGTATTGATAGTCAGTATCATGCATTTGATGGTGAAGGAAACCATTGCGAGGAAAGCATACTATAAATATTTTATCAAAATTTTCTATGGGATGTAAAGTCCGCAATAGCCTATTAGGTATAGAACTAACCTAACCCTACTCATTCGAACTCTCGTTTGCAAAGTAGGCTTGTGCTAAGCATTGGGTGATTTTGAATTGATACAATAATGTTACGAAAACGAATTTAGATGCGGTTCCCATCTCAGGGTGAAAACCATTGACTATTTGAAATTATGTATATTTTCATTACAGCAAGTAATAATATTACTTGCTGTAATTATTATGAAATCCGAAATCTGCTCTAGAATTTCAAATGTTTGTAAAAAAAATTACCCATCATAAGATAATTGCAAGGATAGAAGTCATTGAGGCGCCCGATCATAAATACCAACACAAGAAAAGTGATTTTATTCAATTCGAAAGTAATCAAAAAGTTCCATCCAATTCCTTTTAATTAGGTTATTTACTATAAAAAATCTAACAAACGAATCGAAAAAATGTTTTATTATTTTAATTTTAAATAGATACACTATAATAGTTTCTAAACTTTATTGATAAGATACCAAGAGCTGTGTATCATATTTTGTTACTCACATTGGTAGTCCCGCATGATTGCCTCGGTGAGAACTCAGATTTGTTTAGTTTTTTGTATACTTAAAATTTTATTGTTAAACAAAATATGTTTTGTACTATTTTAAAATTTCTTAAGCGTCGATTATTCGTAGTCTAATGCTAATTCGACGCATTTTTACAGATCTTAAATAAATGATTGCACACATTCTATTGCACAGAACTGCCATATTAATGTAATCCCAAACAAATTAAATTATTAAAAGTTAATCTTAGAATTAGTACACAAAGCGATAGTAGTATGTCAAAATCAAGCAAAGTCCATAGTCTCTGCCTACCCCTATGTGATACAGGCGTGACGTTTATGTAAGTTTTTTTTTTTTAAATCAAACACATGACTCCATTTTCACCCTATCTGTGCTACCACTAGGCCACTTATGGCCTTAAAATCCTTAAAATACCAACATCGCGTTTTTATTCCCTCTCAACCACTCAAATAATTCATACTCCACAGAAATACGGCGAGAAATTCCATTTCATACCATGCATTAGTCTTGCGGTCAATCCGGCGACTAGAATAACCCTCGCACGACTTATATCACGGCTTAACGAATGTTGTGGTTAGTCACGTACCGATGCCGACGGGTCCTATTCTGGAGGCATGCGACTCACGAGATTTTGTCGCCATGCGCTGTCATTCATCCGATTAAAGAGCGAAACTTTGCTCAGATTTAGGTCACATTGGAAGCAGCGCATTGATGATAATATGTATGTATATATATACAGGTGTGTACATCATGGGTTCAGAGAATAACAAATATATTATGTGTTTCGATTTGAATATTTATAATCAGGGCTTATTGGATTTTGAGAAACGCAGGAGTATAAATGCAGTGCGATTCCATGCGTTGCTTAATAATGTTAATTTTTGAGTAGCATTGCAATTAATACTATGGCTAGGTGACAAATACCATCAGACGAACAACCTGTTCGTCTCGTCACGCTCACTAATAAAAAAACTGTACTAACAAAAGTCTTAATCAAATCGTAACTTGACTAAATCTACACCCCGCTTACTATGTCAAAGAGCCTGCTTATCTTGCAATTCTCGCTAATACGAAAAGCTCGTCTGAGTTCTGACTAAAGTGACCGAACAATTTCTTGACTCACTTTGGATTAAAACAATTAAATCCAAATCAATATTAAACGTAAACAATTAAGCAATTTAATTTAATCGTGACAATTTGAAAGCAAACAGCGAGCACGTTCATTAGCGCTATACCGTGGGGAGAACACGTGACCGGAAAGTGAGAGGCGGACACCGTCGCGGACCCAATTATGGCCAATTTCCACCTGTCGGTACAAAACGTGGTGGGTTTAACATGCTTCGGGACTAAGCTTGACTGGTTTGCTTCTTAAAAAATCGTAGTAATTACAATATTGTATTATTATTGGAGATTCTTAATGTCTGCCACTCCTATGGGATAAAGGCGGGACAGGTATATATTGTTAAGTATGTTGATTATTTTGGAAGTAATCAA
This sequence comes from Deilephila porcellus, assembly GCA_905220455.2. Lineage (NCBI taxonomy): Eukaryota > Metazoa > Arthropoda > Insecta > Lepidoptera > Sphingidae > Deilephila > Deilephila porcellus. Next base: position 15,317,563 of record LR999973.1, on the reverse strand, counting down.
ACACAAGTTTCTGACAGTTCGTCGAAATTCTTAGGGCATGCCTTTTTTTAGCAGTGGACTGTGGTTAAAAAAATATATATCCTGTATTTGCGCTTCAGCTTTAAGGTCTATAGCATTGGACTGTGGCTGAAGAAATATAAAAAATATTCCGTTTTTGGGATTCAGCTTTAAGCTCTATTTGGGCAGCCTTTATAGGGCAATCGATTAATCAGTCTGCATTGAAACAGGAAGCAGCGGGTGAAAAATATCACCGAGACAAATTTTTGTGCAACACGTACAAATGTATTTGTTTTTTATCTAAATGTTCTGAGACAGTCTATCGTAAATTATATATACCCACGACTCAAGACTTGATATAATAGCACACCCGACAGTTTAAAAAATTATTAAAAATACATCCAACATTCCCATGCATAGTCCTGATCCCACACTAAGATCGAGTCATGAGTCGTGGGTATCAAAAACTATGAGAGACTTATCGGTCTCACAAACACCCCGAAAATAAATACCTGTGGGTACCACACAAACATTTGTTTTGGTGCGCTGATCGAACCTGCGGCCTATCGTTACACAGTCAACGTCTAACCTACTGCGCCATGGAGGCTGTCGAAGTTTATACAGCGTCCATCAAATTATTTCCCAGTAAAAGAAATTACATCAGAAATGACGTCGGCTTTTCTATCCTTGCCCCGAAACAAATGTCTGTTGAATTCGGCTCCTTGTTTCACAATGAGTTTCTCGCCCAATGCGCCACAGGCTTACTAAATGTATTGTCTAATGATTCCGTCGATTTTGGGTCGATTGCAGGTTTATATAAAATATCTAAGGTTTAAAACTAAAATGAAGTTACAGCTTTGATGTTTTATTCCGTAATTGAGAATGCCGGCCCTTAAATTTGATGGTTATATGTTCGTGTCTTTTCGGAGAGCGGTCATCATAATATGGTGTAATAGCCATCGTAGTAATCTACGCAAATGTGTGTTGCGTTTCTGCTTCATCCTACGAGTATGTTTAGCCAGTAACAACCAGATAGACATATCAATAATTTGTTTTGTAAGGCGAGAAGTAACTCTAATCTCTAACAGACAACTGTAACTTTTTATTAAGATTCTTCTGCATATATAATTGATTGCATTGAGAATTGATAAAGTGTATAGCTATTAAAATATAATACTATTTGAGTCCATGTACCCAAATTAAAAAAAAAACACTATGGTCAAAAAAGAGAAAAATACTCATTGATGTTTACTAAAATTAATATCACAATAATCCGTTTTGAGCAAGATCTATTCGAAATGAAACTATTAATTAATAAGACCTCGCTGAACACTCGAGGTTAACTCCCACTTGACCTTTCCTTACTTCGCGGAAACTTGTATAGAGTTGCGAAGTTACAAGTATTCTAGAGAAATTCAACTGGAATAAGACGTGCGGCCTTAGTAATTTTTATTCCGGGTAAAAGGTCCGGCAAAGCACCAAGATTTTTGTGATGGTAAGTGGTCATATATATGTACATGCTCAAACTCCCACAAGCTTAGTCATAGTCAAGTTATAAACCTATTTTATTAATCGCATGTTTTGTCCATTTCCAACGACTTTTGAATTCAGTTTGAGCGAAAAAGACAATACATTCGATAACTCAAATAGGTTGAATAAACTGACTGTGAATAAGGCCACCCCTATTCAAATGAAGATGTAAGTGTTGCAGCATGACGGAGAGTGGAGAATGTTGTCACTGTGGGGCATTACAATAATAACATTACATTATTCTCTTATCAAAAATATATTGATATGTTATGTAACATCATAAGTACTTGATGAAGATCATGATACTGATTTGCCGTGAAATGTTACAATCTAAACACAATCTAAACACGTGCTTTTTTATTATTAGTATGATAAAGTGACAATTAATTATATTCTGATATAAAATTATAGGGCAAATAAGGTCTTTAATGATGTAAACCTGTTTGAAATAATATACACAGCTTAAATTAGAAACGCATCACAATTATATAGATCACTATAAGTCAATATCTACCATCTGCGTTTAATAAACACAATGGTCATGCGATGTCTTGCGATTAAAAGAGCTATATTAACTTTGAAACATATTAACTTTTAAAAAATGAAAATATAATAAAGTAAATTTGCTTTTAGTTCCAAGAGTAAATTGGGTGAATTCCTGTAAATTTCTCAACATAATTTATCGGAAATCCTTTATGGGAGAAGTGGTTGCCTCGCGCTGCGGTCATTGAAAGCAATTTGCTGCTGTCGAAACAAAACGCTTGTAACGTGTAAGTGATGGTACTAATGAATTAAATTTATAAATTATATTAAAGAGTATTTAAAATAATGGTTTCCTTTTTCGAAATTCATACAGCTTTTGGCAATTCCTATTTGCCGTGGCACTATTTTAGAAAGAGTTAATACTTTTGTCAAATTCGGTTGTATGGTATACCAATTCTTTGATATTTTAATAAATATCAGCATCTACAAAATGTAGTTCAGGATTACTATTAAGATTTTTATTCCGTTTTCTAAAATCAGTATTATACTACGTTACTAATATCATAGCACAAAACTGAAAGGCGGTCTGTATCATCACCCCAAAGATTTCGACGTTAATGTGTGCTGTATCGGAATTCCATAACTGGGTTCGAATCCGATATCGCGAACCGTCGCTAGAGGGCGCAACCGAGCGTCGCATAGACAACTTCTCGACAGCCGAAAACTACCGACCAATGAGCGGGGTTCTAGAGTGACCAACGTGTAGGTCACGAAACCGTTGCTGTGGAAAAAACCCGCCACTCGTTTTTGAATCGTGGACCGAAGAAGTTGGTTGAAAAACTCCGCTGCTGCCCAACCTCGTAACCAAAGTCAAAACCTATACCCGAATTCCCGTTCTAACGTGTCTACTGAAGAGTATCGCTGTTGAAGTTGGCTGGTCTGAGAGAGCTGGTGAAGCCGGAAGGCATCGGTAAGTGGTAGACGATAAGCACTCAGTTTTGGGATTAACCGTTTTTCTGTAGCGCACATTGCCGTCGAAATTCCGTTAGGGACTTCTCCGTCGGCAGCTGAAAAGCTCAGCTGAACACCGTGTACAGCTTCCTTGCTGGTACATGTTTTGGTGCCGAAACCCGGGAACATACGAATTAATTGTTTAAAGTGATTCTTTATATCCTAATTACCCTAATGAGTTTCGCATTTCTCCTATACGGTCCATTGTGATTTAAAGAATACTTATTAAATTTTACATATACTTTCCTATTTGTCCATTTTTGCTATTTATCGTTAAAATAAAAAAAATAAAAAAAAAAGTTCGTTACGCGAGTTGTATCAATTTCCAATCAGCTGATAATTCAAACAAAGATCAGTACCTAACGTCAATTCCATAGCAACACACTTTTCAACTCTCGTATTTTCGGTGTCTGCTGTGTTTTTTAAAACGTTGCCATCTGATTCATTATCGCGCGTCAGCTGATTACCTCCATAGTCTGAACTTGCCATCGGTGTTGAATACTAACAATTATCATGAGTTATTCAAAACGAAAACTAAGTATCGCAAAGAAATCCCGTTCTAAGGATGCGTGGGAATATACAACCGAGAATTTACCATCTCTGCGTAGAAAGCGTACACTAGCATATAACCGCTTGACCAAGACCCACGAAATCGCAGCCCTTACCCTTAACGACCCTTCCCAAATCGAATTATTCTTATCCTACCATCAGGAGGTAAAAAAAATCGCGGCTACCTTCGAGGAAGCACACTTAACTATTTTGGATTTGGTCGACGATCTGGAGGAAGACGAGCTCATATGCAAACGTTTTGACGATATGTATTATGAGATTATTCGAATTCACCGATCAATCACAAAACCCGCCTCACACGCATCTGAATCTCCACTTGAATACACAAACCCACACTGTACTAACTCACACGTAAAGTTACCTAAGATAACGCTCCCGTCCTTCTCCGGCAATATAAAGGAATGGCCTAAATTTATTTCTACGTATGATAACCTAATTCATAATACACGTCTGAGTGACACCGATAAGTTCAACTACTTGACGTCAACATTACAAGGCGACGCATTAGCACTCATTCGCACATTCCCGGCCACAGGTGATCACTATTTCGATGCATATAATAAATTGATTTCGAGATACGAAAACAAACGAGACCTAGCATTCACTTGTTGGCGCGATATATTAAACGCAAGCTTCACGTTAAAGAAACCACACGATTTTCGCCGTTCACTTGATATGTTTGACGAAAACTTAACCATCTTGAAACGTTTACACCTACCGGTAGATCAATGGGATTTCGTATTGTCGTATCACATTTTGTCAAAGATAGACCCACAACTACGTCGAGAGTTCGAAGAAAGACATTCTACCATTGAGCTGCCGAGTTACACGGATTTACAATCGTTTCTGTATTTAAAGTGTGAGGCTTTGATTAGAGATACACATTTCACTGAATCCGGACCATCAATTAGCACTTCCACATGCAATAGGGAACAATACACAAAGTCGAATCTAGACTTCCGAACCAACAAACCGAAAACAGGTCATTCCTTAGTAGCTGCGCAGGACTGCACTCATGAGGCGGCGGTAAGCGGAACGGACATCGCGCCCCACTCGACGCATTTGACTCCGCCTACAACTAGCAAACCGGTTATCAAATGCGCCTATTGTTCGGACGGACATTCAATAACAAGTTGTAAATCATTTTTGCAAAATACTGTAGATGAACGAATTAATATAGCGCGTAATAACAAGTGGTGCTTTAATTGTTTACGGACATCACATACAATCAGAGACTGTAAATCAATGTTTTCGTGTCAGAGATGTAAACATAGACATCACACACTTTTACATCAAGACGTTGCGATTTCGCCTGAGTCGACAGCGCATACTACATTATTTACACGACACGGCTTAGCTTGTACTAGCCCTACTGTGCTGCTCGCCACAGCTATAGTATATGTGTGGGATGCTTTCGGGCGCTCGTTGGCTTTCCGCGCCGTTTTTGACACTGGCAGTCAAAACAATTTTATAACACAACAGGCGGCCGACCGACTCTGTTTCTCATCTCGACCGTCATCAGTTAATGTTACTGGCTTAGGAGGTGCCGAAGCATCAATTAATGGTGTAGTGCGGTGTAGTTTGGGTACGTCCTGTAAAACCTTATTCGATTTAGAGATGTTAGTCATTCCCAGGATATGCAGCGACCAACCCATAGCAAAATTGAACACACACGGCTGGTCGAATATTAAATCTTTAAAATTGGCCGATCCCGGTTTCGATATTCCCGGTCCCATCGACATTCTGTTAGGTGCAGACGTATTTGCGGAGTCTTTATTAAATGAAAGGATCAGGGGTCAAGGATCTCAACCTCCGGCGCTTAGATCTGTGTTTGGTTGGCTTTTACTGGGGAAGACGTCCATAGTCCATAGTTCCTTGCTCGGTATTAACGCAACCGCGGATAGTGGGCAGTTGGTCAGTATAGTTCAAAGGTTTTGGGATATAGATAATGTTCCACAGGCGTCCACTTTTACGCCCCAAGAGCAGCTATGCGAATACAAATACGCATCGGAGCATACCCGGGACCCAACGGGGCGTTATATCGTGACTTTGCCACTCAAGGACAAGTCGGTTCCAGTGTTTAGCGGATCACGTGACATTGCCTTGCGGAGATTCTTCGCAATCGAACGACGCTTGTCTCGGGACTCTGAACTACGAACGCAATACGTGGAATTCATGAATGACTACTTAGACAGCGGCCATATGTCATTGGTACCGAGCAATAAATTGGGAAACGGACGATATTACATCCCACATCACGGTGTTCTAAGACCAGAGAGTACAACCACGAAATTACGAGTAGTGTTTGATGCCTCGGCAAAGGATTACAACGGCAAGAGCTTAAACGATACTCTACTAACGGGTCCTAAACTACACAATGATATTTTTTCAATTCTCTTGCGTTTTCGGGAGCACAAGGTTGTTTTTATGGCGGATGTACGGCAAATGTATAGGCAAATTCTAATTACCGAGACCCAGCGGGACTATCAGCGTGTTTTTTGGAGATCATTTCCGAAAGAACCTATTAAAGAGTACAATTTAAACACTGTCACTTACGGAACATCCGCAGCACCGTTTTTAGCTTGTCGTACGTTGCAACAGCTGGCGTATGATGAAGGTGACGCATTTCCAATCGCAAGGCAAATCTTACTGTCCGACATTTATGTGGATGATGTAGTAACCGGGTGCAATTCGGTCTCGGAAGCCCGTGAAGCCAAATCACAAGTCATCAATCTCTTTTCTAAGGGTCATTTCCTTCTGCGCAAATGGGCTAGTAACGTCCCAGATCTGCTTGACGACATTCCGGATCAACATAAGTTACTCAAAGACACGGTGAATTTTGATGAAACGCAGAATACAACGTTGAAGGTGCTTGGCTTACGGTGGGAACCATTGCGTGACGCATTCGTTTTCGATGTAACACCTCTACAACAGCCGTGCACAAAACGCAATATCTTAAGCGAATTGGCCAGGATTTTCGATCCACTGGGATTTCTTTCGCCCTTAACCATTCAAGCCAAATGTCTAATCCAAAAATTATGGATAATCGGTACTCCGTGGGACGAGACGCCCCCACACGATGTTATCGATCACTGGGCCCGATATTTAGAACAATTGCCTCACCTAAAGCGTATTCAAATTCCACGTTGCGTCCACTTTAGAGCGAACCCGACATTCGAACTTCACGGCTTTTGTGACGCATCGGAACGGGCCTATGGAGCTGTAATTTACGTTCGTGTGGCCGATACATCGGGTACAGCTCGTACATTCCTACACTGCGCAAAGGCTCGCGTCGCTCCCATTAAGAAAATTTCGTTGCCTCGTCTCGAGTTGTGTGCGGCGGTCCTTCTCATTCAGTTACTGGCAAGTGTCAAATCGGTATTGAGATTTCCCTTACAAGGATTAAACTTATGGTCAGATTCTACGATTGTTTTATCTTGGTTACGATCCCACTCGTCACGTTGGGTCACGTTTGTGGCAAATCGAGTGAGCCTAATTCATGACAGCGTACCGACCGAATCGTGGCGACATGTACCGACAAACGACAACCCCGCCGACATTTGTTCACGGGGACTAATGCCAATTAAACTCATCGATAATAGACTATGGTGGGCGGGCCCCAGCTGGTTATCGCAATCGCCCGAAACTTGGCCACCTAACCTCGTGGAACCAAGAACGCAGGAGGAAGAGATCATCCAATCCGAACAACGATCCCAGTCAGCGTTGGTGACGGAGACGACGACTGAGCCTGTTGGTTGGATCGATGCACTATTTCTAAAGTTTTCTTCCTTAGATAAGATAATAAATATTATCGGGTATATGCGCAGGTTCATTAACAATACGCGTCGAGCATCTTCCCGCCTTGAGCTCGTAATGAGCTTGACGGACGGTGAACGACTTGAAGCTTTATACGTCGCGGTACGATTCTATCAAGACAAATTCTTTCACGATGACATAGCCAAACTAAAAAATCATCAAGTATTAGCTAAATGGTTGCGTAAACTCACCCCATTTATTGATAGTAAAGGTATCCTCAGGGTGGGCGGCAGAATATCTCGTAGTGGTTTAGAACATGACCACAAGCATCCCGCTTTGTTACCCACTCGGTGCCCACTCACTACTTATTACATTACGTGGGTGCATCGCAAACACTGTCACACCGGTATTAACACTACACATTACCTAATATTACAACAATTTTGGATCGTAGCGGCAAAACGCGTCATCCGTCAACAATTATCCCAATGTGTACGTTGCTTTAAAACGCGTCCGCAACCGCTTCAACCTGTTATGAGTGATCTGCCAGCATATCGAGTGAACCAAGTCAAAGCATTTTCGATAGTAGGGGTTGATTTTGGCGGTCCCTTCCGGATTAAGCTGGGAAAACATCGTGGTGCCAAGTTGGATAAGGCTTATCTGTGTCTGTTTGTGTGCCTGACCACAAAAGCAGTCCATCTCGAAGTAGCTTCTAACTTATCCACAGACGCCTTCGTAGCAGCGTTGAGGAGATTTGTGGCGCGTAGGGGGAGATGTTCTATCATCCATGTAGATTGTGGGACTAATTTTGTAGGTGCAAGAACTCAATTATGTAAGTTGATGGATCTAGCCGCACAGACCGAACGTATTCAGTTTAAATTCAACCCACCCTCGGCGCCACACTTCGGCGGGGTGTGGGAAATCCAAATAAAGGCCGCAAAGAGCCATATGCATCGCATTGTAGGGGATCAAGTCTTAACATTTGAAGAGCTTAACACACTTTTCACCCAAATCGAAGCGGTCCTCAATTCGCGACCATTGTGCCCCATTAGTTCCGATCCAAACGATTTAAATGTTCTTACCCCGGGGCATTTTTTAACATTAGAACCCTTAACCAGTGTGCCAGAACATGATTTTACCGCTACAAATCTAAACCGTTTGAACCGTTGGCAACTTCTACAAGCCTTTCAACAACATTTCTGGATACGATGGCGGAACGAATATCTCCACTCCTTAACGCAAAGAGCAAAATGGACAAAGGATAGTAAACCATTGCCTTTAAATTCTGTCGTAATCATTAAGGATGACAATCGAACACCATTACAATGGTCTGTAGGTCGGGTAGTCAATGTGCATCCTGGTCCGGATGGAGTAATTAGATGCGCATCGGTACGGATAGCTAACAATCATATCATCACTCGCCCACTGGTGAAGCTTTGTCCTCTACCCATCAGTGAAGAACAAGGTTCACCAGTCATTAATTGTTAAAGCATCCAATGCGAAACATAATTAATTCTACCTCATTCATCAATTCTAATCTTTTTTTTTATTTATCTTTCCCTTTTTTTTTATTTTATTTTTTGTTGTACATAAAATACCTTCATATTTTGGTGGGCGGTATGTATCATCACCCCAAAGATTTCGACGTTAATGTGTGCTGTATCGGAATTCCATAACTGGGTTCGAATCCGATATCGCGAACCGTCGCTAGAGGGCGCAACCGAGCGTCGCATAGACAACTTCTCGACAGCCGAAAACTACCGACCAATGAGCGGGGTTCTAGAGTGACCAACGTGTAGGTCACGAAACCGTTGCTGTGGAAAAAACCCGCCACTCGTTTTTGAATCGTGGACCGAAGAAGTTGGTTGAAAAACTCCGCTGCTGCCCAACCTCGTAACCAAAGTCAAAACCTATACCCGAATTCCCGTTCTAACGTGTCTACTGAAGAGTATCGCTGTTGAAGTTGGCTGGTCTGAGAGAGCTGGTGAAGCCGGAAGGCATCGGTAAGTGGTAGACGATAAGCACTCAGTTTTGGGATTAACCTTTTTTCTGTAGCGCACATTGCCGTCGAAATTCCGTTAGGGACTTCTCCGTCGGCAGCTGAAAAGCTCAGCTGAACACCGTGTACAGCTTCCTTGCTGGTACACGGTCTCTGTTATAGACCATTTATATTGTAGCGCGTAACGTAATCCTACTAATTCTCACTTTTTATGTCTCATGACTCCATTTCATCTTGGCCGCCATGCCTCCTCATCTTCTCTTCATTATTGAGGACTCCTGTTCAGTACTGTCACGTAAAAACTTATATTAATAAAACGTAAAAGTAATTGGATGTAGTTAACCAAAAAGGATCCACCCCACAAAATGTTACAATAATTCATCTAAAACATCCCATAAGAATTACATCAAAAACATTTAAGGTTTATTTAGAGTATCCACGTGGCAGGTAATAAAAATACTGGCGTATTTCCCGCTGAGATCTCGCATCAATACCTCGGGCGTCCGACGAGTTCGCGTAATAAAAATAGCATCGCACGAGCTGGATATTATTATACAACTTATTGTTAGAAGTGATGGTGATGCAATTTGTGGGCGGTAGAGAAAATAATGGTGAAAACTACTATTTAATATTAGGTATTTAAGTATAATAAAAATATTCGTAAGAGTCATACATACAATGCGTAACAAATATTATGTTATCCAAAGGTTCGCAACTGAAAACTGAACTCTACATAGCAGTTCTCTAAGCTTTTAAAACCTAAATGCGCATAGTAAAATGCTATGAGTATTGTAAAACAGTCGTATTTGCAGAGCCTCGCCTCGACTCTCAACTGTAACAATGGTTTTAGCTATTTGAAAGCATCATCTAGCCTGGATACTGTATAAACTTGTTTCTTGTTTAAAAATGTAGTGTAGGAAATACTTTTGTTCAGCCTAGCAGTGTGTCGAAGTGATGAGTTAGATTTTTAGGTTAGATTAAGTTAGGTTTTTTTAATTAATAAAAAGGAACATTACTGTTTGGTATAATATATTATAGAGAGTTAAATGTCAACTATGGGCTGAGAATAAAATCGGTGCAGTTTTTACTTTAAGCGTCTTGTAAGGTATTTAAATATTTATTAACTGGTATTCATCTATAAATGATTTTTCAGAACACTGTATACGATTATTTGAATTCAACACAACACAACACTACCAAAGCCTGAAAAACTCAATCATGTCCTTTAATTACCGTAATGTTTTAGCTGCCGCTTTTATTAATTTAAAAGATAAGATTTTACTTACTAACAATTTTATATGTATGTATGTCTATTTACATACATACATAAACTCACGCCTTTATCCCCGAATGGGTAGGCAGAGGCGCCACCAGGACGCCCACATTTCGCCTTGTATGTTCCGTCCCACGATGTGATAGGGGGCGAGCCTATCGCCATATCGGGCACAAATTCCTGACTCCGGGCTGATAATGAATAGAAAAATCCAATATCATTTTGCCCGTCCTGGGACTCGAACCCGAGACCTCAGCTTTGTAACCGTACCGTAATACAACTACGCCACCGAGGCAGTCTGTCTATTTATTATGTATTTATTTTATTTGTTACGTAAGTATGTAATGTCTGTGTATTTTTTTAATTGTTTAATTAGTTTTATTTGGCTTCCATTCTTTATTTATTTAATTTCTTTTTTTTACACTGCCCTCTGTTTCTCTTTCTCCGCCTTTTAAATCCATCCCATGGTTGTCTGTAAGACATTGCTTTATGCGATAAGACCGCCATTTGTACTGTTTTTTTTTTCTGTTCCTATATTATATTTTAATGTGTACAATAAAGATTTAAATAAATAAATTTTATTTGTTAGAAAGGAACAGCATTTAAAAAAAAAAGTTTCAACTGTACCTTTGTTTTCCTAAATTTTAATATCTACACAATATAGTTCCTTCAAATTTGCATAATTAAAGATAATTAATACCAATACTAAATAAAAATTTAAAAAAACGCTCAGCAAGATAACACAAGATATTATCCTAACTAAATCTTCAGCGTTTCAGTACAGCTAGCAAACATCATGTTAGAACTTACCGAGTATTGCAGTATTAGTTCCTTCCATTCCGTCTGTCGGCAATTACGTCAGCTTCCCTCGAGAGCGATAGGCCAAGTTATCGCGAGTAACTACAAGGGATTTCATCAGGGTATGTGCAAATGTTTGATGGAAAAACTGGGTAATAAGGTGCCGAGGTTATTTGGTTTGACCTACGCGTACATTTTAGTGGAATTGTACTTTGTTACAACATAGGGTTTTTTATGCAGGGAAATGTCTTAAATGTGAGTAAATTTAATTTTCGAATTTTCTTCAGAAACAATTACATGAAAACCAACTTCTTAATTTCTGCTTAATTCAGTCATTCATGTCAGACCAAAAGCTTTCGTATATTTCATATACTACGATTATTATCCAGGAGTTTCCATCGTAAATAAAATTACTGAGCTACGATCACAAAGTCTGAATTTTACACTTCCTGGCAAAATCACAAAAGAAATGAAGATATGAATACAAAACACGTGGAATATGAAAACTTGATCAATTAGGGACCAAAAAGTTGTAACAAAGCGACAGTAATTGTTTCAGTCTTCAAGTTGTCTGCCGACGAAGATTCATTCGAAACTCTTATGTTTAAATCTTGTTAAAAGTTAGATAATTAGAAAGCAGGCTTTATGTTAATTGGTATAAAGATCAGATTTGTTTGATTTGGAGCTTTACGAGAATTTCCCTTGGATCATTTTGTTTTTAAACTCGCGATAAATATTTATTAAAACCGCTTATTTTTGTGTTTAAAGGTGCGAAAGCGAAATTTGTAAAAAGTTTTAAGAATTGTTCGGGCGAACTTTTGGATGCCGTTCTTTCTTTCTTTTCTACTATGTTTTAAGTAACTTTTTTTTTTCATTCATCAAATGGTATCCTGTCAGGTCCTGAGTTCAATCCCGGGTAGGGTAATTCGCTTTACTTACATATTTATGCAATTGAATGCAATAAACTCGGTACAGAATATTTTATTATATGCAGTTTATTAACCCCTGCAATTTCATTAAATATAAAATGAATTATCTCTGAAACGTACTAGAGTACGTATATTGATCCAAGCAAAAAACTAAACCTGCAAATTAATTTATCCTAACACGTCTCAACTTACCCCCTGTTTAACAGTCAAAGGGGTTGAACGCACTTAGCGTATTTCCCTCAGGTAATTCCTCTAAGTATTGACACTTAAAACGTGTTATCGATATTCCTGTGTCGTTGTACAGCTCAGACTTTTAATGGAATGTCTAGACATGCGAGTTTATATCTTTAATGGAATGGATAGCTCCATTCTAAGGATTCCTAGGGATAAGGATTTCTAGGGATAAGTAGATATGTAAGTTGGAGTGGATATGGCATTAAGCGCAGTCAACTGATGGGTGGTGGGGCCGAAAAGTTCTCGAATAGAGAGCATGTAAGGGCAATCGAAGCGTCAGACGTCTATCTACATGGTAATCAGATGCCTCAGTAAAAGTTACAGAAAATCGCTGGATTCAGGCCGCTTCCAGCAGGTTGTTGTACAAAGCCTTGTAGTAGACCTGCGTTTAGATATGATTAAAAAGCTATACAAACCATTTCTCCACTTAAATGTACCTTAAATATACTTTGAACACAATATTATCTCACTTTCAAAATAATTAATCGCGCACATAATTTTTAAAAGCAGTGATCAATGATACCTATCAACTGATGACCCGTTTTCCTAAACTATGCTATTTAAAAACTTCTCTTATAAATCAATACCCCTTATCACTGCATAATTTTAGACGTTTCGCAAAACTCCCTATATTCCTCCGGAACTATGCTATTAAAAGAAGAGAGAGAAGAGATGGCCGTGAGCGATAAGACCGCCGTTTTTACTCATATTTAGATTTAAGTTCCATATATATGTTATTCCTATGTTTTGTGTACAATAAAGAATTGTAAACAAATAAATAAATAAATAAATAAATAAATAAAAAACTTCTTTTATATATTATAAATCAATACCCCTCATCACAGCATAATTTTAGACGTTTCGCGAACCCCCTATATTCCCCCACCAGCAACACAGCCGGTCAGTTTAAGTAATGAGCCGTTGACCTTCACGGTCGAGCGCATTTCGAACTCCACGCATATTTGGCCAATACGCCAAGAATCCCCTGCCAAGTCGGCCAACAATCGTATGTGTTATTCGTATGATCTGGATAATGTGCATGGGATATTTAGTTGAATATGTTGGTAGGGTATGTTCCGCTATTGACCTATTTATGAATGTGTGAAACCTGTCATAATTAACTCAAGAGTATCGCGTATTAGCCTGTTTATATTCGATTTTGAGTGGACTGGCATAATTGTGGAAGCCGACAAGGGATGATTGTTTTGTTCGGTGGATACTCTATCTGTGGTGAATAGCTTTTAAAAAAGGTGCGTTGTAATTTGTTGTTGCAGTAAAAATAAGAAAATATAGCACGATGCGCATCAGGCTGACTAAATAATAGGTCAAAAAATTACTAAAAAAATGTGTGCATATCTTATACGCTTAGTCGAATTGTCATAATATTCAGAAAATCTGAATCAGAAGTGCTTAGATGATATTTCTCTTAAGTAAGTATGACGCGACAACTTATTACTTATTAATATAATTATAATAGTAAGTGCTACACTATATTTAGTTGTACTATTATAAGTTTGTATTATATGAATTGTATGCACCATTAAGCAACCGTTACGCTTTGTAGATGTGCTACAATACTACGATGCTACGCACGAAGTGCTACGTCGCTACGAAACGCTACATGCATTGGAACTTTTCGACGAATTTCCACTAAAAGCTAGTAATACGATATTAAATGTGCCTTATAAAAACACGTCAGATAAAGTCGCAAAGAAAATACATTCCTACTAAATGCATCTGAATATTGAAATAGTAATGTGAATTGTATGGTTTTACCAAGTAGAGGAGAGGTGTTATGAGTCCTAGAAAAAAAATAAGCAAGGCGACAAATGATGCAAACGTTGGTAATGTTTACAAAGCAGAAGCAATGCAAAAAAAAGTGAAATCTTAAGCATTTATTGTCTCTATGTCACTCGGTGGCCACCAAAGATGAAATACTTCTTTTTGCCTCTCCTTTTTAAATTCACTCCTTTCGCCCTCTTATTTTAGGAAGCCGACAACCCGAGTTCATGGACGAAGGCAAATATTGATTACTAATTACATACCATCAAATGTGACATCAATCAAAAATAACATCTATTTTAGTTGTTTCTAATGAAAAATGATAACATGCCAAAAAACTGCACAACTAGTATGTCCGCAGGCGTATATAGGGTTTGAAATATTTTAACACATCATGGATAAAGCCAAAGTGTCATTTATCATAAATAAACAAATTGGACATGCACTGCCTACCCTATAAGAAACAGACGTGTTTATGGAAATACCTACGAACTATTCCGCGCAGTTGCGAAGTATTCCCCTTCTATCAAACTTTGTCGCCGTATAACCCCTTTGACGGTAACTATTTGCGTTTTAAATACTTGCCAACTACCCGCTGCATCCCTCACAATGGAGTGTTATTCTCAAGACTGTTTATTTAAATTCTGCAGTGTCAATTGTTAAGTGTTTATTTGTATGTATTTGAGTTGGTGATATTCTATTTGTGGGGTTATTTGTGCAGTGGTGAAATAATTGTGGGTAGTGTGGATAAATAGTGGTCTCGCATCTGGATATTTTTGGCTGTACAGTTAAAAATGATTTATTATAAATTGAAATTATACAATCATATGAATCGTAAAAGGCAAACGTAGTGAAGGACGCCCTCCAGCCAATTGGAGTGACGATTTGCGAAAGGTCGCTGGCAGATGCTGGATGTGACAAACCGAAGACAGGGTCAAATGGCGCAAGTTGGAGGAGGCCTATGTCCAGCAGTGGACAATAAAAGGCTGTTGAGGATGATGATGATGATGATGAATCCTAAGTGAATATAATTTAACGTGTAAAAAAATTTACCTAGGCAGCAAGCTGTTGTTTCTTCTCAAAAACAAAAACCATTATAATAAGAATGGTTTCAAGAAGTTAAATTCTTTTCATCATCTGGCTATTCTTATCTCTTTCCGGCCCAGTGTGGACTATGGCCGTGCTATTATAATAGACGACAGTCAAGCGACAATTAAAAACCTCCTTTCAACAACTCCATTGTAAAATAAACCTCATTATTAAAACGGTACAGCATAAAATGCATTGAGGCTATAAACAACTGCTGCGTTGTAAATAAAAACTGAAACAATTACTAAGCAAACGGGGCGTCTTACAAAACCGCGGCTAATATAAGGTCGGTCAGAGTTGGCGTCAGGCCAGCCCCGGGCCTATTAGGAGAGCGGTGTAGTAAGTGAAAAATTTTCCATTATGGCAATTTTATTCTTGTGTTTTGTTCTATCTGGATGTTTAATCAGGGTCTGTTCTATTGTGAGTGAAAAGGTTTACTGTTATTTTAACAGTTAATAATTGTGTAGAGTGGAAACTTAATTGTCTTGTATATTCTAGTAGTCATTCTTGTATTTTTGTAATCTCGTCACGTTACATGAATTAACAAATTTTAGTACAATTTTCAATGGACATAAAATCTATTTATATTCTAAGTTCAAACATGGCCTACTTTTTGTTTCAAAAATATGTATATCGTTTGACTAAAGACATTAAAACTTGGGTACTTTCAATATTGAAGAATATTTTGGCATATTTTTACCAATAAAGTGCCTTCATCCAGGATTTTTTTTATATCTGAATCTTATTATCGAAATACGAGGGATGGTTATATTAAATAAAAAATCTACTTGTATTCAAGTAAAATCAACTCAAGCCTCTAGTAAATAAAATAAAATCTCTCTCAATGTATCCAGCACTTAGCGTAGGAAAATTGATGCGAGGCTCCGAATTGTCGTGTTTCTTAGCGGCATTTAAAGCTTCCTTCCTACATATCGTTCGTGTTTTCAAAATTACGTTCGCAAACTTGCAAATTTGTGGCTCCCAACTTTTGAAACTGGTAATGGAACGCGATCTGTGGAAGAAGATTGTTTGTCTGATTTATGTATTCGATTTGTGGTGATAGGAAATTTACAGCATTTTAATACTTGTCAAATAGTTTTGGGAAATAAGTTGAATTAGTAGTTATGAAAGTTAAATTAAATACGGATTGTATTTGTTTTATGAAGCGATAGTCACTCATTAATTACTTTTTGTTGCTGTAAGGCTAAACCAAAATTGTGGACAGTTAAGTTGTTCATGGGTGGCAGTAATGACTTACTTATGGTGAGTCGTTTACGGTCCTAGGATACTATAAAAAGATCTAATTTAATCTAATAACTTCGAAAATGTAGATGTATTCGAAACTCAAACCTCAAATTTGTAAATTCAGTTTCCTGCTAAAACCTTTACAACTATCGCACACAATAAATATTACCAGAGATATCGCCACAAATATAATAAATATACATCAAAGCCAATACACAGCTGCACCGTGTGAATGGCACAACACCCCGCTCTGAGCGTCTGAGCTTGAATGTCTGGGCGGAGTAAATTAAACAAGTCTGTGACCGGTGCTGTGTCCTGGAACTTTGAACTGTTGTGGGACAAGTCATAGGCGGAGCAACTTAATTACATACATACATAAACTCACGCCTTTATCCCCGAAGGGGTAGGCAGAGGCGCCACCAGTACACCCACATTTTGCCTTATATCTTCCGTCCCACGATGTTATAGCGGGCGAGCCTATCGCCATATCGGGCACAAATTCCTGACTCCGGACTGATAATGAATAAAAAAATCCAATATCAATTTGCCCGACCCGGGACTCGAACCCGAGACCTCAGCTTTGTAACCATACCGTAATACAACTACGCCACCGAGGCAGCTTAATTAGGTATAGTAAAAGTGGCTATAAAAGGAATTGTCCAGGCTCAATCTGAGTAGTGCCACTGGTTCACGGAAACCAAAACGAAGCGACGGTTTCGCTACCATAATATGTGCAATAAGCGTGGTTGCTGGAGGTTCATTATTCCTTCTATTTTTTTAAGCCTGCAAGGCAATATATACAATTAAGTGCTGTAGATATTCATAGGCGGCGGTAGAAAAATAAAGTTTGTGTCTTTTTTTAAATAATCGTGTCCGGTAAAGAAATAAATACGTCAGTTATTTGTGTCGACAACTTATCGTCACTCGCTTATCACAACACATCTTGAGACGGAAGGCAAACTATATAAAATGTAAACTGTCCGCCCTAGTGCAACATTTCGTAAAATAAGTATGAAATGAAATAACTATTATGTTACAAAATTATATACCATGAAATTTTGCTATTAATCTTCAGCTTCTCCTAACTTGCACCACCCATCTTAGATTCGCTGACAGCTTCTATTGTTTGCGGGGCTCATCTCTAGGACCTGCTTACAACCAACTAGAAACTTGAATGGGAACTTACGATCTCCATTCATAAAGGAATGCAATATCACAATTTAAAGTAATGAAGCGCCGGAACGCGTACTTCAGAATTTAGCTCGGAAATGCAATTTCGGACCTCCTTTTTGGAATTTTGTTTGTCCTGTATTTGGTAATGAGAGTTTTATTGTGCTGTAGTTGGTATTTAATTTTAATGAAATATGGCAGCCTCTCTGGTGCAGTTGGTTAGACGCCGGCTGTGAAACGAGACACTGCTGGTTCGACAAACACTAACACAAATATTTGTGCTACCTGGCTAAATTTCGTAACCTTGGCTGCGGTACACAAGAGATCCTATAGTATAATGTTATTAACGCTAAATTAAAATAAATCTCAAATGAACACAAAATCATTGCATCCTAAAAAGTTTTTAGCACTCTTCTTCTACTTTAATCACCAATTCTGCGCTGAAATCTAACCACATAATGAGATTTTAAAGCATCAATTACCTTTATCAGTTCTTAACAGCCAATAACTCTTTCATACGGACGTGAAAGCTTTTATGTCCATTCGAGGTTTTTCTAGTTTGTATACTTTCTATCAAAGCCTCTGTGGTTGCGAGTATCTTCAGTCCAGTTTCCAATCATAGGATGGACAGATATGTCAGATATTAATCCGAAGTTGCCTCGTCTAGCTTGCGGAGGTGAATGCAAATTGTAAAACGTAGTGTTTATACGCAATTTAATGGAATTTTTAAATATGTTTCCCTTCATAGAGAATAACTAGAGAAGTTATGTGAGGATGTTTTTTAATTAAGCTAGCGGAGTTCGGACTTAAGGTTTTTCAAACATTTTAGTGGATTGTTAACAGTGACAATCAAATTTGTTTAAAAATACTAATTTTTCACGAAATTTACTACAGGATTGGCTCTTATTCTTGCCTATTATTATTTGTAATATAATAACAAGACTCATCTTGACTCTTAGATATGCGGGACTTACTACTACGTTTTCTCTCAAAAATTCTAGTGATATCTTATATTGCCTTAATATAGTTATAAGACGAATTTTATAAACGACGTGTTAGTCTAGATTCGAACACAAGACCTTACTCAGTAGTTGGTCGTGTACCAAAATAGACAAATATTCCGGTTTAATACATACATAAATAAACTCACGCCTTTATCCCAGAAGGGGTAGGCAGAGGCGCCACCAGGACACCCACATTTCGCCTTGTATGATTCGTCCCATGATGTGATAGGGGGCGAACCTATCGCCATATCGGGCACAAATTCGTGACTCCGGGCTGATAATGAATAGAATATCCCTTTGCCTGACTCGGAACTCGAACCCGAGACATCAGCTTTGTAGTCGTACCGTAGTACAACTACGCCACCGAGACAGTCTAGTTTAATATCATTTTAAATATAAAATATTATCTTAAATCAACGATTGCGGTGTATTTAACCTGGGAAGCTTGTAAACGAGTACTCAATGTATTTTCTGCTTCCTTTCCAAGAAATACGTTTGTAAACTTTCTTAAATATAAACTACTTTGTTAGTATATTTATTCTTTGAGCTGAGGCAATATTTATTTTTGTCCGAATATAATTAGGTACGGAATGGGGAAAATGAATCTATTTTGTGGTGAACCAGTCACTGTACTGGTATAATAAGTAAACTATTTTCATAACCGGTTTTCATTCCACACTTCGATAGGTTTAATGCAAAATTATTTATTTATTTATCTGCCTCGGTGGCGTAGTTGTATTACGGTACGGTTACAAAGCTGAGGTCTCGGGTTCGAGTCCCGGGTCGGGCAAAATGATATTGGATTTTTCTATTCATTATCAGCCCGGAGTCAGGAATTTGTGCCCGATATGACGATAGGCTCGCTCCCTATCACATCGTGGGACCGGACATGCAAGGCCAAATGTGGGTGTCCTGGTGGCGCCTCTGCCTACCCCTTCGGGGATAAAGGCGTGAGTTTATGTATGTATGTATGTATTTATCTGCATGCTTTCATGGATTATTTTGTAAACATATGGTATGCAGGTTTTCTCAGCTTCTTTCTTGAAATGTTTTTTTTTTCTTGTTGACCCTGGAAAGCGACTTAGACAAAGGGAGATTATGACTGGTTTTCTTTTTCCTTATGTACGTTATTCGGTATTGATTGTTAATCACCACGCGCTATAACGGTCAGGGAAAACATTGTGAGGAAACCTGCATACGTATGTATGTAAAGTCCGCCAACCCGCACTTGGCCAGCGTGGTGGACTTCATTGCCTAACCCTTCTCAATCATACTCTCGATCGTAGAGGAGGCTCGTGCCCTGCAGTGTGACGTTTATGGGCTGATATAGTATAGTACAGTACCTTATTCGGGCAGTAATAAATGCCACAAGATACATAGTATTTAGTGAATTATCATTTTACCCACGAAATGTGTTTGAAATATTAATGAAGTACCATTGCGGGTGATAAAGCTTGCAACCCACAACCCGACCAAAATCTACACCTAATCTCTACTTTAAACTTGTTTACGAATGAATTCGTAATCTTTGAAATATTATATCAACCTACCCACTCTGAATAACAATCGGATTATACGAAAGGAGATTTCGAAATTGAACTAAGTCCATCTAAGTTTGTCATTCCACTCGCTTTGGAAATGTAAATGAAGTTAACTAAAATTTGTTTAAAGGTAAGAGTCATAGAATTTGTTAAAAGCCTTTTAATCAAATTGTCTTGTTAACGAATGTCGTTAAAGAGACATCAGGGTATCTATTAGTACTCCAAGACAAAAGTAAGAAAATAAATTTCATTTCAGTCACACAAATAGTTAGGATAGCAAGATGCCGGGTATCATGGGTGTCAGAATTTACGAGAGAATTTACGATCTCATAACATTTCATACGGCATAAATAAACAGCAATTCGGGTGCGTTTAATAATCCATATATTTTATCATAAGATGACTTCGTTTTTTATTTGATGGATACTAGAAACTAAAAAAAGAAATTTTGAAGTAACCTTTTTCGATAATGGTAGAGATATTTTGTTATTCAAACGATATAACTTACACATTATCTGACTTCTATAAAAGTCCATCAATACCTGTAAAAATCAACCAAGTGCCTAACAAGATCCATTATTTAAATTCCACGTACAAAGCGCACCTTAAAAGCACATGACTCGATCAATTTTCGCATATCCCAACAAAGGTTTAAAAACGTGCACTTACAATTTATTCAACCTTTTTACACCGGCCTTCCGGGCGCAAATGGTCGCAATTTCCACCCGATTCCGAATGCCATTGGCGAAGAATTAAAAGTGAGTTCTGGATTTATTAATTTTAACACGTTTCATCGGATCGTGTAGAGGATTTTATACTGGCGTAGTTATTACAATGAATATGGTAAATGCAGGGCAAGCTAAATAGAATATATATAGGCGAGAGATGTTACTAGATTCTGTTCTCGGCTTGGCTCGCATATTTTTCTTTATTGCTGTGAATGGCGCGACGAACATGCCATTCGCCTAATGGTAAGTGATACGACCGTTCATGGACAGTAGCAAAATAAAACATCATCATGAACTACAAAGCAATACTTGGAATTCCACTGTGCTCGCCAATGTTAAGTCTCATTTTTTCCAGTAGTTACTCTGGCTACAATATATTGATTGAAATGACTCAAGAACAGTGTTTTATAGTTACTATTTATCCATGTTGGCAAGCCGCATTTTACGCCGTCTTACTGCATTTTTTTAGACGACTGTCTATTTGTTATTTTTCGATCCAGGAACAGTACTTATTTTTTAGATAATAAGTACATTATATGACAACATAATATTGTATGCATGATTGGTTGAGTAGTAAAGGTATTAAATCGTAGCAAACTACCTTTCAGATTTATAATATTACTAAGTCTTGATGACCAAGACAATTACTTCGAACAGTTTAAAACGCACTTGCGCGAATTACAGGTTTTCCACCATCATTAATTGTCCTGATAGTTTTAATTGTCTGCCTCAGCTGTTCTGTGGAGTTTCATTTGAACAGAACAATTGCTGGAGACGTGAGCGTTCTTCACCATCAATCTTTTCATTTTTATACCTCTAATTGCATCTACAAACAAATAATAATAAAATAAACACATAGTACTGACCCCACACTAAAATACTTAGTCCTATGTCGGGACGCGAGGGTATTAGAATCTATTAAAATGAAACTATTTTTTACGTTTTTTTTTACATATTTTAATTCCCGACGTTTCGATTGCTTCACAGCTTTCATGGTCACGGGGCGGAATGAGGTATTAGTCATCCGCTCAGTGGCTGGTACAATTTAACTACCCTAAATATGATATAATACTTACTTAATATGTACTACTTAAATTGTACCAGTCACTGAGCGGATGACTAAATCGCGATAAAATCCGTAGAAATAGTTTATTTCAATGTGTAGCATTTGTGTGAATCTAAGAAACCATTTTAAGAATCTAAGAGAGGCTTTGATCCTACACTCGCAAAATCTAGGCCTCAAACAAATATTTATAGAGGCCTATAAAACATTTATCTCGATGCGGAAATCGAATTTCCGATCCTTCGTTTCGAAACCCGTTCTCAACCAACTACGCAAAGGCTGTCATAGACTATTAAAAAGTGTTTCTAAAGCCTCAAGCCGGTGTAGGGATTAAAACATTCGGCGCGCAATAACACTCGTACCGAGGTAAACAAAAAAGATGTTGTTTGTACAAGTTGAAGCTTGCTCCTAGAGGGCGGTGCGGATTAAGCCGTAATAACATGTAAATTAGTCCCTCATTCCTTACGTTGTGGCGTAAGTCAAGAGCTAAGGCGATAGCGTATTTTTGTACTGGTTCTCTCGAACAGTTTTGGTTTGGACAAACTAACAATGCACGTAATAGTAACTAAGTACTGTAAGTAGTAAGTAAGTAAGTACTTTTCACTGGTGGTAGGTCTCTCATAATATGTGAGAGGCCGCCTGGGTAGGTACCACCGCAATGTCTATTTCTCCCGCCAAACAGCAGTGTAAATGCACTGTTGTGTTCCGGTTTGAAGGACATTGTAGCCAGAGTAACTACTGGACATATCGAGACTTAACATCTTATGTCTCAGGATGGCGAGCGCAGTGGAATGCCAAGCATTTCCTTGTAACTCATGGTGTTGTTTGGTATTGCTACTGTTCATGAGCGGTCGTATCGCTTACCATCAGGCGAATGGCAGGCTCGTCTCGTCATTGATTGCAATAAAAAAAAAACTAAGTTATTTACAGAAAATGTCAATATTAGTGAGAAACCATTATCGCGCACTATTTGAAATGATGCTTCTTCACGCTAAAATTGGAGTATCCATAATTTTAAAAATAACGAATACTTTGGCCGCCTTACATCATTTGGTGTTGTGATAAATAAAGAAGGCAAACTGTTGGCTTGAGGCGAGACAACAGTGATAACGTAGTTGTTTTTCCGCGTGGTCACCATCATCATACTCCGTCACAACCTCGTAAGCAAGGCACTTGAAGTCAGGGAATTATTTCAACTTCCTACATCTCGAACGTCAGACGCTACGCTGATACAAATGCGTAACATCTATTGGATAATCTTTTGAATCCATCGGCCATTAGTTCTCCTTACTATAATATACATCATCATCATCATCATCAGCCCTCTCCCAAGGTACGCCATAGAACCCGGTCTGCTGCTTCATGCTTCCAGTCACTGCCGGTCCTCTTGTGCAAGTAATATAATATACCCTGCCTCCTAATTTTTGATTAATCCCTGCTTCATCCCACTACTTAAACCACACAATCTCATACATAATTCAGACACTGTAAGTTTTAGTTTTACACACGAGGTGTGGGCGCGTCGTTAGGCGCATTAATTTATGCGCCTGCCAAATTGTTTGATACGGTCATTACCACGACTCGCGGATGGACTTCCCGGTTCCATATTTTTTCGTGGTCTTATGCAGGTCCGTTTGTGCTTGTATACACAAAGAATAGGTTAACCTCACACTTGTAACACAAAGGGTAAGCAAGGGTACAAGTGACACCCATAATTTGACGAGGGTATTACTGTCTGAAGATGTAATATAGGGTTGGTTTATTGCCATGCCGGCATGAACTCAAGTGCCGGACAACATACACGAAATTTCTCTATTTGAAAAAAAAAAATACGTAGTACGGATAGCCCAACTTGGGAATTGCATTCAAGACCTTCCTACTCACAGGGTTTATGCGCATAATAAGGTAACTAAAATGAAGCTGATATTACATAGCATAGAATTTAATCAAATATTTAATTGAATAATATAAACAACCGGTTATTACGCATACTTTTACACATGTTTATTATTTTATTATTTTACAACTGAAGTCCCAAATATATGTATAAAAATAATGTAACATTTTCATTACACATAAAAAAAATCACAGGCATCAAAACAAAAACCACATCAACACCAAAGATTCATAACACAAACATATCCCTTTGTATTCGGCATAATTTTAATGAAAACGTGTTGCTATATTGAAATTTTTATACTGCGGGGGTGCAATGAAAAACAACCCTGGCGCGACGTCGCACAATAACGGGTACTTTGTAATATCCGTACAGAAGCTTTGATGTGTGCAGAATAAATATTTGTGATTGTTAAATGTTGAGGGGGATGATTGAGGCACCCTCTGTATCTAGAGTGCGAGGTGGAATTGAAAAAAACAGACAGGAAATGATGTTTCCAGTGTGTTATACTTCTAGTTTTTTATATTGCCAGTATCTGGCACGCCAGTTTAAAAAAAATGTGAAAATGTGTCGTTCAAAATATAAATAAATAACACCCAACAGTCACATACAGTCCTGACCCCATACTAAGATCGAGTCTTGGGTCGTAGGTATCAAAAACTACGAGAGACTTTTCGGTCTCATAAACACCCAGACCCGAAACAAATACCTGTGGATCACACAAATATTTGTTTCGGTGCGGGAATCGAACCCGCAGCCTCTCGTTTCACAGCCGGCGTTTAACCAACTGCGCCACGCAGGTTGTCTATATAATAAATAGATAATCGACAGTCACACACATGGTCCTGACCCTATTATTGTAAGTCACCAAGTCGTGGGTATCGGAATCGGCGAAAGACTTTTTGTATCGCAGTTGTTTAAGAAGCTATCTGCGAAATGAAACCGCGGGTTCAATCTCCACGCAGAGAGAAAATATGTTTGAGTTCCTTTAATTATTTGTGTTGGGTATATGTGTTAGTTAGAACGAAAAGTCTCATTGTGTTTCCATCACCAGACTTTCAATCTAAATGATGCCACGATAATGCGTCAACTATAGGGTTCATTTATAATTATTCATATTCGCAAACATAAAATAAAATTGTATCAATGTTGTTGTACTCACTACTCGTATAACATTTAATTTTGTTGTGTAATAGCATCGTGCTACATTTCATTAGGTATTTTTTCTTTTATGGTACTTTCGTCTTCCTTAGTTGTATTTCATCGCCTTTCTCCCAAGTGGTGCACATTTTACGACCGCTTCATTCAAATTTTTCTATGGTGATTAAACCTTACATGCGAAATGTTTTTCTTCTATACGCAAAAAATTCAGACTTGAGTGCCATTTTTTCATGTTTTGGTATATATGTTTATTTGGGGTGCCGTATTTTTATCTTTAATCGTTGTATTTTTTATTCACTTATTGTTTTACTCATTATAGATTTTAACTTCGATATTGAAGGTTCTGTGCTAGACTTCATGTATTTTTTTCGATTTTCTATGTCCATGCATTCATTGTTTTTGTTTAGAAATTTGTCTACCTGAGTATTTTTTTTCTATGCTAATACTTGCACCTTCTATATCAATTATTGTAATTGACAAATTTAAATTAACTTTTTACAGCCGATTCATTCAACTTTTACCATCGCGCTTCCACGCAATACTTTTGTTGCTACACGGCGTAAATTTCACACACGAGTTCACACGGCTCAACATTTCATTCATCGTGGGTTTATTTTGTGGATATCAGGACGGTTCCTGTTTGCTCCCGTTTCCTGTGAGACACGTGTGCTGTAATTTACATATGTTTTCAAGCCTTCCCGTCTGGAACTAGATAATTCTGGATTAATTTTAGTCGGGATTTTAATTTATGTGCTTGCAAGAGTTTGTTTCAGATGAAATCTTCATAATTTTGTAGATATATGATATTCTTATCGCTCTTAATGATCTATTGTAAATGATCTATTGTAATATTTGATTAAATTTGTTTGTGTTTGTGTTTTATTTGTGTTTTGTACCTCTATTTCGGAAGAAATCGTTAAACTAGTTCGTTCAGTTCCGATAACAATGTGTTTTATTAATTAGTATGACTTCATTTTGTAATATTACAGTCAACTTTCGTTTCACGTAATAATCTGTGATAATTTAAATTTCGGTTTTTTTTTCTATGAAAGATTATTGAGACATTAATTCATAAACTAAACATTACGCACAGTAATACTCTATATTTAAAGAACCTTCTACATGGCTTTCAACAAACTCATCTTACGAAAATATCTTACGACGTATTATCTCGCCATTCTAAACTCCAAATCCAAAAGTCATAAATCACGACGGCTTACGACGTCATGTTAAGGCCGCAACATCCGAGTGAAGCACCGCGCGAAATTCTTAGACCGCAATTAATGCAAGGTCGTAACGCATCTCACCCCAAACCGCTGAGGTCGTCTATCTCGACGGCTTAGTCCGTCATGTAAAGGCCGGCGTATCTCATCTAAGACGTATTATTCCGCTTTGACGCATCGCCAATCTTCCGCGTTCGCGTGTCCCGTGAAAATAATTTATGACGTTGAAATGCGTACGTACGACATTTTGTGCGGGTTATTTGAGGAATTGTGCGGTGTTTGCTATAAGAGAACAGTGGCAAAAACAAATTGATTTTTTAATAATGGCAATGTTGTTTTTATTTATTGCAATGGCTAGATGAACATGCCATTCGCCTGATGGTAAGCGATACGACCGCTAATGGACAGTAACAAAACCAAACCATGAATTACAAGGCAATGTTTGGCATTCCACTGCGCTCGCAATCCTGAGACATAAGATGTTAAGTCTCATTATGACCAGTAGTTACTCTGGTTACAATGTTGTTTTTGTTGTTTTTGCAATGTTTGTGTCTAATGATGATAATTATATTATTATAGTTTAATTATCGCGAAAAGACCTAGTGGTTTACCCGATAATGAGTGAAACACAAATAACAATTATCTTGCGCCATTCAATTCAATTACACCGGCGCACTTGCGAGCATTTGCGGGTGTCAAAAACGCCATCGTTGATAGGCGGTGTGCCAAATGCTTAGCCACAATTCCATTTGCTCGTTAATGTAAATAACTCAACGCGATTTGTAATTTAAATTATTCAACGAATACTCGGGTATAACTTGCATCGCTTGTTTCACCTTTAAAGAAAGAAAACATACGCCTTCATAGAATACGTGTTTCTTACCGTGGGTGTGATTTTTTTTTGTCAGTTGCTGAAAAAAATAATATCTAAATATTATTTGAATCTTAATATTAATATATTGACACAAATGTCTCAATATTATAGATAGATATAATACGAAGATCGAAAGTAGATTTTAGATATTTGTATATTGATATTTATATATTGCTGAAATCTCGCACATCGCACCACCAAATATTATTACCTAGTTGTTTAGGAAAACCATTGGCAGATTTGCTCGAAAACAATATTTTCTACACACATAACTTGCATATATTTTTAAAACTCCTAAATCTCAGCACTTGTACCCCATTAGGGTTATATGCGACATATCCACGCACAGTTCAAGGCTTTAAGGAAATTTGTATCTGGGTAGGAAATGAGATGGAAATATGGCACAATCGCGTGTGAGAGGGAGACAGATGCCATTAAACGAATAGTCTTGTCGCATGGTTTGCGGCCAATGTTCGAATTAAGATACGAAAAATTCTTGGTATTTTTTGACAACCCCAGCTCGGAAGTTTTGTTGCGAATAATTTTAATGGCTCAATTCTCAAGAACCACTGTATAGAAACTGAACAGTATATTGTGAAATTGTGAATTCAAATTGCCACTATCCTTTACATGGTAGTCATGCTGTATTCAATTTTGACAGGAACACCAGTGCTGGCTAGTCTGCAAGATTAGGGTGGTATTACAGTTAAAAAATAACGAAACGATATCGTATTTTGTGCAGTTTGTGTGATTCTATCCCTCCTTCGCTAATACCTGCCACCGTAATTTCTTCAGGAGCTGAAGATGTTCATAATTAAATTAACACTGTAAAAAGCCCATTCCCCGAGAGAAAGAACATTATCTGCATCGGTCTATACACATTCTATTAGTGTGCACGGCCCTCCACTACGATTGCACAAGGCTCTTTACTTAATCAATATATTATTAATATATTCAAAATTGGTGAGTCTCTGAAATTATAATTGCAGAATTTAAGCATTTTTATTCCCTTTCCAGATGGAATACTAATTTCGTGAGATGGACAGACATCCATGGAATATTAAAATGTTTGAATATTTATTGAAAGTATTGATTGGTGAAAAGTGGGGCGAGGAAAACAAGAAAATTAGGGAAACAAATATTGCTTTTTTATAAACGTCCTCAAAGCTTAAGTGTTATCATTTCGTCATTACTTTCATCCCGTGATATTTCCATCTAATTAAGTATTCAAGTAAGAGATTCATATTTTTTGTATTTTTTTCATTTATATAACCCTGTATGTCTCTCTCGGCAATAGTTGAATTTTTGCAAATCTACTAGGACTTTAAATCATCTTGGATATTTTATTTAATATATTTTAGTGAATCTCCAAAGTGTTCAAAGTAACTTTTTTTACTGTTCCGAAAACTGGTTGCTTAATATAATCTGCTAGGATTAAGCTTTAGGTGTATTTACTGTCTATAATTAGATTATGCTAATTGCAGAGATATTCAGCCGTTTTGAACCAGCGATCAAAATAACAATACTAATTAGTAATTAACCAAACATGGCTTAATTATTTTATCACTGAAATGACATCGTATATAAATAAATTATTAATTTTAATTAAATTTATTATTACTCATTTCGCGTTTTCCAGTAGCAGCCAACACGTCGATGACAGCGCCACAGGTGGTTTCTGCGGTTAGTTGTCAACGTTTGACGTCATTATTCATCGGATAACCGCATGGCGAAAGTTCTGGAACTATCCGCGCCTGAAGAGTTCAAACTATAACTATAACTTTGTGTCCTCGTTACGAAGAGTTTTGTTATATTAATTTATTTGCAAACGATGGGAAGTGAAAAGTTCGATATTACGTTAAAAGAACATTTATTCGATGTTAATTTATTATCTTCCAATTAAAGATTTATATAGTTAGTTTCCGAACTTTGTCCTTCAAAGAAACTCCGGGTATAGCTCTTTCCATGGCACGTTGAGCGATTTTAAATGTACTACCGTACTTACCTCCTCGGGGTCACTGGTGGAGCGTAATATGTTTTAAATAAAAATAGTTTTGGTTGGCCTCGGTGGCGTAGTTGTATTACGGTACGGTTACAAAGCTGAGGTCTCGGGTTCGAATCCCGGGTCGGGCAAAGTGATATTGGATAGTGGATTTCTCTATTCATTATCAGCCCGGAGTCAGGAATTTGTGCCCGATATGGTGATAGGCTCGCCCCCTATCACATCGTGGGACGGAACATCCAAGGCGAAATGTGGGTGTCCTGGTGCCGCCTCTGCCTACCCCTTCGGGGATAAAGGCGTGAGTTTATGTATGTATGTATGTAGTTTTGGTTACAAATGTACTCGTAATCTACGTAACCCTAAATCGATTTATCAAATTAATTTCAATAGACAAGGTATAATCGGTATGTGTGCATAAACATCAGGCCCTTAGAAATTTAGGTATGTCTCGAAAGCCCCTAAATTAATTCGAAGACACTTGATCTAATGGATATTTGGAATAGCATTTACGGTTCGTGGTATTCCACCTTCCAGTACAATGGCTTCATGCCTTCTAAGAAGCTATTGAAGTTTCGAGTGAACTCGAGTGAAGTGGGAATTATAGGATCTTATAATAGAACTGTTAAATAATATTGTGCTTAAATAATAATAATTATTTTTTACGTTTCAATTTACTCTCATTATCTTCAAAGAAAAAGCGACTTTTGTCAATTAGATGATCTGTTTGATTAGTAATACTATAATCAAAATGTGTTATTTTTAAGTTTTGGTCGATGATATTTCCAATTAATTCACGGCCAAAAGTCGTTAAGACTATAAGTAACATTAAAGAAATAAAAATAAACTACAATTTTTGAACGCCGTGATGATTGTCGATTGCCTACCCTCAATATAATCACATAAATCATTAAAAGGTTCTGATGCGGTGATACTTTAGTTTAAAAGGGATAGACATTTTTGTTACGGATTCGTAAAAAAAAATGTTTTATTTATTTTCAATGTGTAACATTCGCGTAAATCTATGAAACCATTTAGAAAGGGAAAGACTTTTATTAATCCATCAATCATCTATTTCCATAAATATTCAAAAGATGATAATTTACAATTACGATAACATGTTGCTTGTTTAACATACTTACATACGTACATATTAAACGTATCAGATGCATATTTCCAAGTATTTTTTTATAGAAGCTGCCCTGTTAACTACAATATCTGCTGCACCCAGTAAATCGTTTTAAACACAGAAGAAAAGTAAATAAGCTTCTGCCGCGGGCACTTTGCAACTCCACTACGTTCGCCTAAACTTTCACAAGTTTCCTTTGTCTGCTTTCAGTATGGGTCAATAAAACAACGAAATTCAGTGGGAAGGGACGTAAGTGTATCAAACAATAACGTTTATTCACCAAAATGGGTAATTCTGTTTCCGATGATCGGGTTAGGGAAACTGAGCCCTGTGAAAAAGTGTTAATTTTATTTCTAATATCCTTTTGATTTTCTATGTGATTCAAATTAACGATTGTCAGTCTCCTTGGTAGTACGATCCGTGATTAAGGCAAAAGTTTTTGTAACCTAAATATTTGCGTCAGGTTTGGGTGTTGAGAAAATAAATAAGAAAATGGTAGTTTGTAATATATCCTCAACGCAGTATCTTTTTGTGTTATTAGGACTGTTTTGTTTTATACTAATTTGTTCCAAAAAGTTTACAACTTTACGATATACAA
Source organism: Deilephila porcellus (assembly GCA_905220455.2). Lineage (NCBI taxonomy): Eukaryota > Metazoa > Arthropoda > Insecta > Lepidoptera > Sphingidae > Deilephila > Deilephila porcellus. The sequence continues at coordinate 15,286,480 of LR999973.1, read as the reverse complement.
GACTATCTTTAATTTTGTGCATAAATCTTCCTGAAAAGTACTTCTGTTAGTAAGTGCATACTGCATTATAATACGATCAGTCTTCATTTGCAGACAAATGTTCCAATGTCTTACTGAGACCTCGTTTATTGAAATAAGTCACGCAAACAACGATCACAAGAAACGAAACAGCACCCGCCTATCAAGAACGATGACATCATCGTGACGTCACTGGAATCGGGTCTTGTAGAGTATAGGTAACATAGGCTTTGATATGAACATAGCTATCATAGGTCATTGTTACACGACTAAGCTTTCATATAGGGGCGACTCACAATGGAAGTGCGATCAAATGGAAACACAAAAGCATTGTCCAAAGGTGAACTGTGGGTACCGGTATACAAAATTAATTTAACTTAAAGATTTTGTAAATGCTGGGTTGGATTTTTCTGTGATCTTTGTTTGTTTGTGAGGACATTGAGGTTTTGTTATTACACTAAGCGAGTTATACGCTAAGAGGATTTCTAGTATGAGGGAAAATATTGCCGTCTAATCATTAAACTGTGTGATTTTGCAATTAAAATCTGTTTGAAAGTAGATTTGAGAATCGCATCAAGCGGTTTTAGGTTCATAGATATTAATTTTGTTGAATTCTTACAATTTGTAAGCGAAGGTCAACAAAACATAGCTTTTACAAAAGGGGCAATAATGTGTCGAATGGGGTAGACATTATTCCCAGTCTCTACTTCATCTAAACGTCGTCTTAAGTCAAGCAAAATCGTAGTAAATAGAAAAAATCTACAGAATTTGCCATCATCAATACACGTGGAAGTGACGTTAATTGAACTGTCAATGCTTTCCACTATAATATATCAAAAAAATGTCCTATATTCAAATACATAAAGAAACACAATTTTATTTTCATAAGGTGTACCTCGCATCAAATGTCGGAAGTGAAAATAATGGATGGTTGGCCTGTGTTCGATCATCGAATCTATTTGAACCGATATTTAAACATGTCTTTGCTTAAGTGGCACATGAATACTATGGTACCATTAGAACGGTGAGGTCCGATCGGGCAAAATGATATTGAATTTATCTATTCATTATCCCCTGGATATGCTGGCCCCTTATCACATAGTGGGACAAAACACACAAGGCGAAACGTGGGTGACACGTGGCACCTCTGCCTACCCCTTTTAGGAAAAGGGATGAACTGTGTGTGATATCGAAACTGTAAATAATGCGTAGTGCAAATCCGTCGATCTTTCTATTTACAATCTTTCTTTTATTTTCTCAATAGAAATAATGTTCTCTTTTATAATAAAATTGAATCTTTACGCTCAATTATTCATTAGGCTTCAGACTTATAAAAATTGATTTCCGAATAGCAGTTTAAGTCAAACTTCGTGCCTACGAAAGCAGGCTTCGGCTAGTTCAGTATTTAAGGCTCGAAGGGCGTAAATTATGGCAATAAATCGTCTATTAGGTCTACAAATGTCAAATTTAAATTTAGCACGCTGAATAATTATTACCCTGTTGGGTATGTAATAAACGCTTCGTTGGTTCGGTAGCAGATATAGGTTATACACTGGGTGCCATATTTGATGCGTTCCTTGTTCGGGAAACTCACTTTTCTATAATCGGGCCGAAATTGGAATTTTTTCCCCTTATTGATGTATGTCTACTGCCTCGTTGAATAGATGTACTCCGGTACGATCACAAAACTTAGGTCTCGAGTACGAATCCCGGGCCGGGCAAAGTGATATTGAATTTTCCATTCATTATCAGCCCGAATTTGTGTGACGGAACATGCAGGGTGAAATAATGGAAATAATGATGTATGTTAATTTGAACAATATTTTGATATACCAAAAAAAACTTTTCCTATATTCAATACGCTAGCGAAGCCGCGAGTAAAAATCTAGCTATTAAATATATTAGTAAATATTTAAAAAAATCTAGAACCAGACATTAATTTACTAGTTTATTAGTACGACTTTCTAAAACCAGGCACATGTGGTTTCAAATAGTTTCATTACATCTTTACCATTCTGTATAAAATATGCTTACTGTTTTATTTTTCCTTTCAAATCCCGTGATATTTGTCACAGATATTCTTGTAATTCACAATTTCGATGTTATACGCATAGTCAGGTTGGCCGAGTGGTCTAAGGCGCCAGATTTAAGCTCTGGTTCCCGAGAGGGAGCGTGGGTTCGAACCCCACACCTGACATCCAATGTATGGTCTCATGCGGTTTTGATATTTTTACCATTGAAATAAAACAATTTTTTTTACGGATTTTATCGCGATTTGGTTTAATTATTCATTTTTTAACTTCCCAACGTTTCGATTACTTTACAGCTTTCGTGGTCATGGGGCGGACTGAGGTATTAGTCATCCGCTCAGTGACGCTTACAATTTAACTACTGAGCAAGGTGAGCCGGTGAGCAAGCCGTAGCTTTAATAAAGCTAAATAAAATCAAACCTGTAAAGTATGCTTCACAAAAATATTTTAATAAATTTTAACATAACATAAACTCTTTATTATAACACCATATAACTTAAACATGTAAAGAAAACAATTAAAATAGAATAATAGAAAAACAAACAAAAAACATACAGTAATAATAAGAGAAACAAAAAAATTTAGACATTCTTTTAAATTATAAGAAATAATATTTTTAATATCTTACTTTATCAGCCCATATACGTCCCGCCACAGGGCACGAGCCTCCTCTACAATCTAAAATATTATTGAGAGGGGTTAGTGCGGGTTGGCGGGCTTTACATACCATAGAAATTATTAGAAATTGCTATGGTATGCAGGTTTCCTCACGATGTTTTCCTTCATCGTTCTAATGCATGGTGATTGACTATCAATACCCACATGATCCCGAAAAGTCAGAGATATGCCCTGGGATTTGAACCCGCGACCACCATACATATGTTGGCAGTCGCGTCTGGTCCGTTTACCAACAGGCCACCACGCTCTTACACGAATGGTAAAAACTTGCATGTAAATATGTACCAAAAACGTATGTATTGTGCTAGTTGCTGAACCCTCAATCAGTGTATTTACTCCGAGCTTTGAAAAGTCTCATATGAATTTCCTGAGACTGCAATATGTGCCCGGCATGGCGATCGGTTCAACCATCAACCAATTTTAGTGCGGAAATTAAATCGCCTTACTGTACGTGGTATGTGACATCTTTGCCAACTTTTCGGGGTTGTACGTGTGAATCAGTGTATTGTAATTGCAGCACAATTGTCATATTGTGAAAAAATATTTGATTCCAACTAGTCCTATTTTTTTTTTATTAATTTCGATGCGGTTTAAAGACAAACTAGTTTCCCTGAGAAACTCAATGAGCTCAGTAACTGTTGTACATATGTAAGTGCTCAATCAAGCCTGATAAATGTTCCACTCTAATTAAACAACAACTTGAAAAATGTTGTATTAATATGGTAATGTTTAATTATAAATATTTTTGGAAAATAAAAGTTTATTTATTATAAATATTTGCGTTCTTGACGTGTGTGTCTCTCAATACCAGTTTAAGTGCCAAATAATACACTACATGACTGTATACATAATCATATCGTATACATCCCATAGGTGTAGGCAGAGCCTGTGTAGAGATAACCACTTTGCTTGGTCCTTACTATACTTACGCTTCGTTTACTTTCATCATTCTCATCGGTTCAGGCTACTTCTGACCCGACCCTTGTTACGGCACCATCAATTTGGAATATCACACTAAATATACTAATTCTTTTGCAATTTAAATCGCATTCATAAATATTTATATTCAGCATTTTTAAAAACTAACACTGACAATCTAAGTTGGTGTCGGTTCCGATCAGATTACGGCTACTTCGTTTGTCTTCGGCGAGACGCTTGCCAAGCGTAGTTGGCTCGTTGGCACCGTGCCGGCCGTTCGTTTTTCAACAATGTAAATTAACCACTTACTTCGTTCTGATTGCGTCGGTCTTATACGATGACATTTAAATTAGAGCCGTGATTGTGTCAGACGTTCTCATCACCGTTACATTGTATTTTAAGAGGTGTTTGAAATTGCTTGTATTGAGACTTTGTAATTTAGTTGATGTGGGATCATAGCATTAAGAACTATTGGGGATTCGCTGGTTTAATGTAATCGGGGAAGATATGAAGCTTTTAGATGAAGATCATTTTTGGAGGTAGAATTTCGGTATTGGTGAATGCAGAGTCGGACTTTTAACGTCATTGCTTCTACTCGCGTTTTGGTTGAAAGAATTAAGCAGTATATTTGAAGTGGTGAATTTGCTATGGTTGGTAAAGATTATGATGAATGAATCGAAACCCATATCTATTCTCGTAAATATAGTGCCAATAACAAAACTAAAATAACGTGTATCGACGAATGTTTCTTTGTTAGTCACAACAATAAACTTTTTAGGAAAATAAATTCCGTGGGCATAAAAGAATTCCAAAACCAGACAATTCTCTACACAGTGGTTCCCTTTGATCACTTTTGTTATTTTTGTTGTTTATAAAATAGCAATTAATACCCCTCAGCCGAGGAATATTCTCTGTGACATCGTGTCATTGAAAAAACGGAAAAACAAGGCAATCGTGTGGAACCGATACAAATGCTACCTAGTGTTTTTTGTCAACTTTTAAGCGTAAATTACATTGCTGGGCGTATGTGTACCTTTTTTTCTGCCACTCTTCATGTTTCTGTTACCTCTTTTTCGATTGATGCGAAAGCATTTGGGCTATCATATACCCACTTCTATCCACCTATAATAATAAACCTATCATAATTCGACAGCCTCCGCGGCGCAGTTGGTTAGACGCCGACTGTGAAACGAGAGGCCGCGGGTTCAATCCCCGGACCTGACAAATATTTGTGAGGCCCACAAGTACTTGTCTCGGGTCTGGGTGTTTGTGAGACCGAAAAGTCTCTCGTAGTTTCTGATACCCACGACACAAGATTTAATTGATCTTAATGTGGGGTCAGGTCTATGTATGTAACTGTTGGGTGTATTTATTAATTTAATATTTACTGGCATAATTCTCTTGACAATAAACATTCCGTTGAAATCTATATTTGATATCCGATCTATTTGGATTGCATTGCTCTTACCGTCAGCATCAATGTTGCCCATTCATTAAACTAGTATAAATGTTTCTATTTCTGATATAAATAATAAACATTAATTAATGACCTGTTTCGCTTCCTTATTCTATATTAATTTTATCGTAACATAGCTATAAATGTGACAAACCTAAAATATCATCTGCAAGCACCGAATAAAGCGTGGTCAGCCTTCTGCGAATTCTCAAAACACAATATTATTTGAGGTAACGAAACATTAACAGCTGCCCTGGCAAAACATCCCTTACAACTTAAGCAAATATTATCTTTAGGGGATGAATGTCATTTAATGTTGGTACAGCGTAATCGTGAAGATGGATGGTAGTTTTGAACCAAGTAGAGTTATTGTAGGAGAGGTACTTAGGTATTTTATATTTTGGAATTAAAAGAAAATCTAGGCGGTTGAAAGTTAGAAACAGGCCGGAGAACAGTCATGTTACAATGAAAATCGGTGAGAGATTGTCTATGTCCAGCAGTGGGCTTTGTGGACGTTGTATGAAATCAAGACGTTCAATTTGACAGCTTAGCCGCCGTGGCGCAATTGGTTAGACGCCGACTTTGAAATGAGAGGCCGCGGGTTCGATCCCCGTACCGTGACAAATTTTTGTGTGAACCAGAAGTTTTTATTCAGGTCTGGATGTTTGTGAGACCGGAAAGTCTCTCGTTGTTTCTGATACCTACGACACAAGACTCGAAATTAGTGGGGTCAGGACTATGTATGTGACTGTTGGGTGTATGTATTTATTCATTTCAGCTCCTTTTTTATTTTTTATTTTACCAGACTGAATACTTGTGTCGATCGGCGTGAGATGATTACTTCACGCAGGTACATTAATATAATTTATGTAAACTGCACTCACCATCAGTTGCATTGTAATCTTTATACCCTGCCAGCATAAGAGTCCAGAATTCAATTTGCTCCAATTTGCCCACCCAGACAAATATATTGGAATGCTACATTTCCTTCATATTGATTCGATGATCGAATATTAACATTCTTGCAACAACACCCATTCCGACGCCAGGAACCGAACAAAGACCCTTTATGCGCTTGTTTATGGCCCACCGCAAGGAATTCAGACCAGCCGTACATTAAAGCCGCGCTTTCAAAGACTTACCGCTGGCTTTCACGTTGTTTGAGTGTCGAGTTTTGTTTAAAATAAAAGTTTCCTGTCGATACTTCTGTTTGCGTTTCAGCTTTATGTCTCGTTCTGTAATATTTTCAAATTAATCTGGCGTAGAAAAGATTTAAGATAGTATTGTGTAGGTGTAAAATTACTAAGTTGTAAGCCATGTGGATAGGTAATACCATTTTATCTAGTTCTGCCGCCAAGCATCAGTGTAGTAAGCATTGATGTGCTCTGGAAAATGTACATACATACATAAACTCACGCCTTTTATCCCCGAAGGGGTAGGCAGAGGCGCCACTAGGACACCTACATTTCGCTTTGCATGTTCCGTCCCACGATGTGATAGGGGGCGAGCCTATCGCCATATCGGGCACAAATTCCTGACTCCGGACTGATAATGAATAGAAAAATCCAATATCACTTTGCCCGACCCGGGATTCGAACCCGAGACCTCAGCTTTGTAACTGTACCGTAATACAACTACGCCACCGAGGCGGTCTGGAAAATGTTGTCGGTGATTACTAAGTAACATGAGATTAAACACCTAACGGCTCGGGATGACAAGAGCAGTCCATTACCATATTATTGTATTGCTTATTAAATACTAACGGCCTTTATTAGACAAATTTAAAACCTATTTTAAGTATTTAATGTTTTGTCTTCTTCGCTCAAACTGAATACTAAAGTTGTTCGAAAAGTACAAAACTTTCGATGTCTTAAATAGGTTTTAAATTTGTCTATGAATAAGGACGTAAAATTTTAAAGTAGCGTTGCTCCTGTTCATGGGTCGGCGTAGCGATTACCTTAAGGCGAGCGATCTGCTCATTTGCTACTGGATACTAAAAAAAGTAGTTAAGCATAGGACTATAATGCTAATGTGTCAATTTATCAATTAAAGATGTTTTTTTAAATCCTAATTCAGTATCTTCAGCCATAAGACCTTCACTGCAGAACAAAGTCCTCCTTCAAATTTCGCACACTCAATATTAATGTTTTATAAATTATACTTCTTTAGAGTAAGTCTGCAAATGTAGTAAAATAAGTTCCAAGTAATAAAGAGTCTGTTGAAGCACGAACAACTTATCTTAACTAGGCCACTGGAATTCTTTAACGCAATAAAAAATAATTTTAAATATTATTAAAAGTTGGAAGATGTTCGGAAAGTTTGATATGTTTTACATTTTTTTGCGAAATACTTCTTAATTGTGTTATGATTTTGAAATTTTCAATGTATTGTAGTTTTTTTTTTATTGTATATATATTTTTCTATATTATTGGGTCACTTTAGCAGCAGTTAGAACATATGTAATCGTTATAATTTCTCGATGGAAAAATGAAACCTACAGCCCCTTATTTTATAAAAGGAAATCGCTAAAAGCATAACAGAGGCTTTTAATGACAAAAATATGTAATTAGTCATAATATATTAGGTTCACACAAAAATTCGCTTAATTTTATTCTGAATATAATTCAAAGTATGGCTCGCTTTTCTTTTCTAATTATAAGTAAATGTTGTAGACACGTATAATAAAATAAAAGACAGCATATATCTGATGTTTTATTCGATAATCATATATCCAATTTTTGAAAATCTTGTAACATTTTCTCGCTCTAAAAAAGAACTTCATACACATATTTACACTCATACACTCGAATTATTCCTGTAATGTTCTATGGGGAGTTTGCTGTCACACTCTCATTTCATCAATCGCTGCCTGCGGTAGATTTGCATGAAGAGACGTTTTTCCCCTGCGTAGTGTCGCGTGGGGCGCTCCCCTCCCCTCCTCCCTCCCTGGGGAATTCTGCCCCATCGAGCCATTTGGCGGTTGGAATTTCTGCTGCCTCAACTCTTGCATCGGAGGGGAATTGTTAAAATTCCCTACATTCTTTGGCATAGTTGCATAGTTAGCTACTTGTGGGTAGCTCACGTTTGGAATTCGGAAACTATTGCTCCTACTTCCCAACTTGCTTGGAAGCATCATGTTGTCCATACTGAGCGTTGGACTTGGAGGTGATTTGGGCACGTCTAGAGGCCCCTTAAAATTCAAATTTGATAAATGCGCATCAGTATTGAGCATATGCTTTTTTCTGCTTTGTCTTTCAACATCCACTACCAAACTTGGTGCGTGTGTCGGGTCCATATGATAATGGGAAGGTTTACCTGATATCGTTTCGAAATGCTTTTCATTGAACCGGTTCTTTCCTCGAGATCTTGACTTGTCTCTTTGGTAGTATACTCCAGCAAATATCAGTACGTTTAGAATGAGGAGTGAACAGCCAATAGCAATTGTGACACTTAGCGCTGTGGAGTAGGCCGCGTACCCTGCTGCTTCAAGATTAGCGTAGCTGTTATCAGAATTGTTCAACACTTGCAGGTCCCTTCCACTTGGTATGACAGTTGCACAAGTCGCTAGTATACTATCAACAGTTGTCAAGGCTGTTTCTGAGTAGCTCGAACCATTTGCTCTTCGAATCTGGTCATTGTCGTTGATATTCCTTGAAAGTGGGTCTGGTCTGACAACGCCTTCATAGAGATCCTGTTCATTATGGTTTCTGAAAAGGTTGTGTCTTGCAGCAACGTCTTCCATGCCAGCCCGATGAAGCTCTGGGACTAAACGGAGCCAGACTGATAGCTGATGCGCTCTGTAGTGGTTCTTGAGACGGGACTTCATACCTGTGAACAAAATTAATTGTTGAATATTTTTAAATTTAGACTGCTATGAAGTCGGGTTTGTTTCCATTGAACACTCTTTTGATTTTATGTAGTCATGTGTTTATTTTTAGTCGAGTATGGCTTGTTTCAGGAATGGAGAAAAATACAATTGAACGTAACCCTGCGTATCTTGAAGTTCGGCTATACCGGGTATATCAAGACCGCAACCGAAAACGAAGCCAGGTGGTAGTTTTAGAGGTCACAGACAAGATGCAAATAAAAATTTGACCAAAACAGCGACAGATATTTTTTTAGAACTTTTTAAAAATCGTCTTGTTTGGTTGGTAAATACCTAGTTTTTGCGAAAATAATAATTTAAACCCTTACGTACCATTGAGTGTTTAAGAATAAAGAGGTCTACATCATTACATTATTTTAGTAAAACTATGAATTTATCACCCAAATACGACGATAAGTAAAAATTTACAAAAAAAAAGTTGTCGATTTATTTTGCGAAATTTTTACTTGCATTGTGTCTGAAGTCACTAATATTACCACCTGGCTTCGTTTTCGGTCGCAGTCTTGATATACCCTGTATATTTCAATGATATGAAAAGTCTACTACTACTTAGATTTAGAACAGCAAGGTGGACTAAGCCTTATCCATTTTTCCTGAAATATTTTGATATTTAGCACATGTTCATCCATATGTTAAAATGAAAAGCTTTTTCTGCGACATGCTACATTGAATAAGGTCACGCTGGCTAAATCAAATTCTGGAATTACCAGAAAAACAACGTAAAATAATCCGTACAACTTCAACTTAATTGAACCAATTTGAAAAAAAGAACGACAAAAAAGTCCAAACATTTTGAGACAAAAACATTCCATTTCTACAATCTGTAGTACTCTCTAGAATCTACGTAATCAAAGCCCGTATAACAACCAACTAAGCAAATTAGCATTCCCTTTTTTGCAGAGACCATTAAGAGAACCGTCCGACATGGCTCTTATCTGTACACATTTATTACGAAAAGTAAACCTTACGAGTAATGTAAGCCCGGAGCAAGATTCTCTTGTTAAGAAATCTCTCAGCCCGCATAATGTCTACAAATATACATCTGATGTATTATTAACGTCACATGTATTATAATTTGGAGCAAATGGATGTAGTAGGTTTTGTTAAATTATAATGGTTCTTTTTTTCTACTGACGGGAGAGGCAAATGTTTTTACTAAAACCATTGGCTCAAACCTACGATTACGTATGTTCTACAAATACGTTTATACAAAGAATACAGAACCTGTTTCTTGAAATAAATGCTTGTAGATCATGAGATAACCGTATCAAATATTTATTAATGCTGCAATTAAGTATAGAACAATACTATATTAGTGGAAGAGAAATCGTGTCCTCTTGAATAATATATGTACATATACATACATGTAAAAGTTTGTAAGTATAAAATCTGCCATAGTGGTATTTTTGCAATTATATCGTATTTCTCAATTAGCCTAAATAAAGGTTTTGGAAATAGCCATCACTTATCCGTGGAATATATCTAGACTGCATTCGCATTCCTAAAATTATTATATTTCATAGATTTGACGTTATTTTAAATTAACGCCTAAGAAATTCGGTTGCAGAGTTTACTTGGACCTCAATCGTATACAAATAGGTCAAAGTACTACAAAGCTAGAAGGTCAAATTGAGCAAGTCTTAAAATCTTGCTTTGGATAAAATAAAATATTTTACTAAGTTAAATATTTGGCAACGAACAAATTTTATTATTATCTTCGTAATATGTATTCAATGCGCGAAAGGTTGAAAAGTTAAAAGTCTATCAGATAGTATGTAAACAATATTTTAAATATACATATTTTGAATATAAAATGTAGAAAAAAATAACTTATGCACCGATATTTAAGTATTGTAAAATTCAAGAACTTATTACGAATTTGTTTACTGTAAATACTTTTGTTTTTGTATACGAGCAAATACAAAAATAATACTTTGACCAAACCAGCCAGCTGTTTAAATTAGAAATCTATTAATCAAAATGTCGCCAAATAAAAATAATAAGTAACCCAACATCTGTTAACCGTTTCAATTGAGAAAATCTTGAAGAGTAATCGTTTACAATATATTATCAGCGCAGCCTTATTTCTAAGCTCTAGAAAATAACCTATAGGTCTTTCAGGATCATTAATCATCTGCCCGGGAAGAGTATCCGTGTTCGTTAATCATTCGCAGCGCAGTCATTCTACTGTGAATTGTTTTAGGAAAAACTGGATGTAATTACTTTAGCCTGTTTACTTCTTTTGGTAGTACTAAGCTGTTCTTTGTAGGAAATTCTAAGTAAAATACTGTTTTAGTTAATTCCAATATTACTTCTTTTTGTTGTCTTTTTTAATTTGGAAGTTGGCGCATATTTATGGCCTGTATCTATGGCAAAAGCTTGGCATTACGAGGCTTCCAACGACACTTCTTCCTAAAATTAATTTATTAATGTCAAATTTTTTGCGCCATTTCGTTCGCACAAAATTGTCGGTGACTGAACCTAGTACCTTTCGATTCATGTGATTTGCAAACTGGATAAAGAAAATAGAGATGATAACTTAAGCATTAAATTATATTCCTACAACTACAATTCTATTTTCCATAATTCTATCGTCGCCACATATTCACTCTAAAATCTAATAGATAAAATAAATAAACAATGTATTTATTATTTAATATAAAAAAATATAAACCACTAACCTATTTCCAAGTATTTCTGATGAGTGGAATCGTATACCTCCCAATTAATGCCTCTGAATTTGTTTCGTTCCCTCGAGGCGGGCAGGAGGGCCTCTTGCCGTCCACTATCGTTGGGGTCCCTGTAACAATAAATATGAATAAGAGACAAATTTCCTATGAAAGATCCTGTTCAGGATTGATTTTGCTACTGTCACCTATTTAAAATATATATCAAAATGTGAAGTTTATTTTACTGTTGGTGAAATGATATTTGTATTTCCCCAGATGGACGTAATGAGGCTTTATTTTATTTTATTTTATTTTATTTTCACTTAGATACACCATCGACAGTTACACATAATATACAATAAAATACAGTTGAGAAAATATAACACAGGACATTGTGTACTATCATTACAGGTGAATACAACATTCTTGAAATTAACTTAATATCTTATGTCTCAGACTGGAGAGCGCAGGGGAATGCCAAGCATTGCTTTGAAATTCATGGTGTTGTTTGGTTTTGCTACTGTCCATGAGCGGTATTGCTTACCATCAGGCGAATGGCAAGCTCATCTCGCCATTCATCACAATTAAAAAAAGATGGCGATTATAGACGACATTGAGAAACTCGTCGAACAATATATATATCCTGCTTAGATCTGGTCGTAATAATGGCATCGAGGTGTTGGAGATAAGCATCTCATCCTGATGGATACACTATGACTTTTTCGTGGCAAAATAAAAATAATCTGGTATCTTCTTAAAAATAGAGGTTGTGTGATAAAAATAACTAAAACACGAATACGGAAACAGAGTGATTTAAACTTTTAACCCGATTAGGGTTAAATAAAACAAAATCAAAAAGTAAAAATTCAAATTGATTGCAATTATCGCCTTCCTGAACAAAACAAATCTTTTATGCTTGATTTTCCTATTCCTTGTATTCTGCTGAAGTATTCAGGTAGATTTTCATCAAAAACATTAAACACTGTCTTAAAGGATTTAAACCAATAACTTCTCGATTCACAACCATTTTAACTAACTGTTCCATCGAGCTATCAGTATTTTGATGTTATTCAAACACGATCGCTAGAAATAAAGCACATATTTTCATCGGATAATTACAAACATGTAGAATACAAGAGGTTCAAGGGTTTCCTCTTGAGAGCAATATTTTGTATATTTATGACTATTTATTCAGAGGCAACACTCGCAAATGTAAATGTGGGAAGCGGGTATTGTCCGACGGCCCGCTTGGGAATCGAATGGAGATCGTTTACAAACTTATTCCGGGCAATCATTGAGGCAATTGTTTACGAAATGTAGACTAGGGTCAAGTGAAGTTCTGTTTCTGGACTGTTGATAAGGTAGAAAACATTTGCTAAAGACGTAATATATTAAGATAGACTGGACTATGAAATTAAGTAAAAGTGTTGAACTCCTTTAACACTAAATCATTATTGGGAACGGATAAGCGGGCTGTGTGGTGGTAATAACTGGTGAAATAAAATTAGCTGAAAAACCAGAGGAATCTTGGAGAACCTTACAACAGAAATAAAGGTGTGACTAGGCACGGGTTTTGCGTCAAAGTTGATCCATTAAGCCCTTTGTTTTGTAGGTGTAGAGCTTTAAAACCATTAGGGTGTAATTGGCACAGAAACGACGGTCGACTTAATAAATAAATAAATAAATACACCCAATAGTCACATACATAGTCCTGACCCCACACTAAGATCGAGTCTTGTATCGTAGGTATCAGGAACTACGACAGACTTTTCGGTCTCACAAACACCCAGACCCGAAACTTGCCTCTGAACATAGAATTATAATGTTAAACCAAACTTCAAACCATATAGTGTTTTTAAACTGGCTTAATTAGTTTATCATGCATTCGCATGGCGTGGTGCCAATAACCATACATCATTACGACATACATACATACGAGTACATTAACTCACGCCTTTTTCCCAGAAGGGGTAGGCAGAGGTGTTACCAGGACACTCATTTCGCCTTGTATTTTCTGTTCCACGATGTGATAGGGGCAAGCCTATCGCCATATCAGGCACAAAGTCCTGACTCCGGGCTGATAATGAATAGCAAAATGCAATATCACTTTTCCCGACCCGGGATTCGAACCCGAGACCTCAGTTTTTTAACTGTACCGTAGAAAAAACTACGCCACCGAGACAGTCATCATTATAAATACCTTACAAAAGTCACTGTAAGACAAGAACATCTCTAATTGTACGCCGCAAAGCTAAATTCTCTTCTGTCATCCATCCTACTTAGCTAAAGACATCGTGTCATCCGGCCTAAGTGCGTCCTACATTAACTAATGTAAATTCAAAAGGTCCACTCAAATTTACAAAAAGATGAAGTAGAAAAAGTTAATAGCGAATATAAAACTGGGCTATAAATGTACTTATAATAAAGGTTTATTAGCCTTTTCAAAACAAAACGATCTAAGAGACTGGCTAAAACGCTTCATATTTACGATGCAATTAAATTTGATCTTTATTACGTTGACGATAAAGTCCACTTTGTAATCGCACGAAACTTTAAATAAGATTTCAACATCACAGTTTTGAATTTGTCATTAAAAGGAAGTTCATGTCGCGAAAACAATTACCTTTGCTTTGTTAAAAAGTCTTTGGTCGTTAATTGTACAACTTTCAAATCGATTTACGGAAATTTTCAGTGTGTATTGTTACAATCATTTTCGTGCGTAATTTAAATTAAATGATGGATGAATCTCCTTTGTTTAGAATATTCTATTCTTGGAAATTGATTTCAAGTCTAAGGAAGGTTTTCTGCTGTAAATAAAATCATTATTATTCTTAATTATGAAGAAGAAAGTTTCACACTTAATTATTTTTTTTAAGTTAATTTTTTATGTAGGCCACTTTCAACATGTCGCCGTGGAGATCCTTTTGTAAGGTTTATTTTTAGCAGTGACTGCCTTATTTTTGAATATGATGACGACAATGCCAATATTGCAAAAAAAATATACTAATCCTACAAATGGACAGCCTCCGTGGCGCAGTTGGTTAGACGCCGCCTGTGAAACGAGAGGCCGCGGTTTCGATTCCTGCACCGAAACAAATATTTGTGTGATCCATAGGTATTTGTTTCGGGTCTGGGTGTTTGTGAGACCGAAAAGTCTCTCGTAGTTTCTGATACCCACGACACAAGACTGGATCTTAGTGTGGGGTCAGGACTATGTATGTGACTATTGGGTGTATTTATTTATTTATTGTATTTAAATATCACCATTATCAATAACTGGATACCCTCTACTGTACTCACTGCCCAGTCTTTTAAAGTAAATATTTTAAGTAAATTCTCACCCAGTCCTCGCGAAGCTGGCAATAAACATCATGATGGACTCCGACAACGCCATCTCTGACTTGGTGTAGTTCTGAGGGAAATGGCTGAACCCTTCCACCAATGGAGCTCCGAAGACGTACGGCAACTCTTCACCATGCACCGCGCCTGTTCTCTAAGGGAAAATTGTTGTTTTAGTATTTGTGAAATATTTGAGTAAGATAAATAAATACATAAAGCTTTGTTGTATAGAAAATTCGATAGACAAAAATATTTTAAAGAAGAGAGTATTTAGAGGCTTTTCTGGCGCCTCTGTCTACTCTTTCGGAGATGGAAACTTGGGCATATCTATGTATGTTACATAGAATTTGTTATATGAGTCAATGATTGTCTAATGATAAAAACAAGATAATTTTACTAATGCATTCAAGATTTTTTTAAACCTCCAGTATTTGTAGAATTGACTCTATCATCATCCTAGGTGAAAAATCCAGTTGTGGATATTTCAAATATGATTTTTTATATTGAAAACTTTATAGAAATAAAATTATCAAAGCCGAATCAATAATTTATATCAAAATTCCGAAATTTGAAACTATCCAAAACCGCCGGAACATTATGCAGATCGTAACACCGTGGTTCAGCACCGGAGCGTTATAAGCTGAGCTCGAAATGGAAGCTGTTAAGTGTTTAATGGCTACATCTTCGTGAATTATGTACGGATGGCATTAGAAGAGATATATTTATATCGACATTTAACCAGATTGAGTTATTATATTATTAGATAAAGCGGGTTTATGTTATATACTGTTACTGGTGTTCTCTCATATTATGTGAGAGGCTGCCTGGGTAGGTACCACCGCAATGTCTATTTCTCTCGCCAAACAGCAGTGTAAATGCACTGTTGTGTTCCGATTTGACGGACATTGTAGCCAGAGTAACTACTGGACAAACGGAGACCTAACATCTTATATTATAAGATAGCAAGCGCAGTGGAATGCCAAGCAATGCTTTGTAATTCGTGGTGTTGTTTGGTTTTCTACTATCCATGAGCAGTCTACGACTGCTAGCGATATGTCGCTTACCATCAGGCGAATGGCATGCGCGTCTCACCATTCATCCCAAAAAGTAAATATATACCCTTATGGAATAAGTACTGTACTTAATCCTATTGATCGCTAATTTGACCCGTGGGGATAAACGTAAACATCATGACTCAATATAACCTTTTGCTTAGGAAAATAAAATTTGGTCAGCTGTGGACCGTATTTCATCATCAGCTATATGAAATTGATCCTTGAACAAAGGACGTACACATTTGTGTCGATCAAAATATTATGAAACATAATTATGTAATCCGAATTGATTAAGCACTTTCTCTCCAAATCAATCGTGTGCCTTTGGTCAACAGTGGACTTCCTGTGGCGGATTGATAGATAGACAAATAGATTTAACACGGATAGTCTTATTTTATTTTATTTATTTGTATTCTTCATTGTGAACTACAGAAGCTTGACAAAAAAAAACATTAAATTATATAGCAGTACAAAAGGCAGTTGTATCGCTCGAAACAATCTCTTACCTTGGGACGGAAATATGAGAAGGATAAAAGAGAGGGCAGTCAATAGTGCACCAATAGCTTGTCGTCCTACTTTTACTGCGCTAAATATTTCTTTTCCGTGAAGCCAATTCAACGATTTGAATTTCTGGAGCCTGCAGTAAATGTCATTCGATATTTTACCCTGACAGTGCTAAAGGAAAGTACTGCATATAATGGTATATGCGACACCATCCAAAAAGCCTGTTCATTGGCAACGGATTATCATCTCTTGGCACTCAACACACTTATGCCGACCCACCCACTGTAGTTGAAGGTCGCGGCATATATAGATGTTAACATCCTCCGTGGCGCAGTTGGTTGAATGCCGGTTGTGAAACGTGTGACCGCGGGTTCGATCCCCGCACCGAGACAAATATTTGTGTGATCCCCAGGTATTTGTTTCGGGTCTGAGTGATTGTGAGAATGAATAGTCTCTCGTAGTTCTTGATACCGACGACACAAGACTCGATCTTATTGTGGGTTCAGGACTATGTATGTGACTGTTGGGAATATTTATTTATTTTATTTAAGTAAAGACAAGTTTTATTATCCTTTGCAGCTTATTGTTTCATGCGTGTTATCTACGTATTTTCCGAAGGTTCATCCCTTCCCACATTCTGATGAATAGGATACAACTTCATGTTGTTAACCCATTCACTTAACATTAAACGTTTTCGTAAAACAATCATTTCGGGATTACTTTCGGAAAAGATAGCACAATATCATTTTTTAATCTCGAAATACAACCTTGGTTCTATTTCTAAAGTATATCGAATTCTTTGGAATTCGATTACCAACCGACATCTTATTCAACAGACTATTAAGGGGTTAGGTCAAAGCGGTTACTTATTGCTACCCATAAAAATATTGCGTCTAGACAAGGACAAATAACCAAGAATCAAGACAATGTTATAATTTAAACAAATTAGTTTTAATATCAGACACCTGTAAATAATATTACAGCGAGGTATTTAATTAAACGTCGCTCATTTTCAAAGGAACAAGGAGGGACGATTTGTTTTGAAGAGACCGGACGTAATGAAAAATTACTCTGACGAAATCTATGAGGAAACTTGTGGCAGTGAAATGTTCGTGAAAATTATGATGCAAACATATTTAATTCAATAGAATATATTATCAAAGCATTTTAGGTACTATTTTGAGAATATTATGAAAAAAATAATTGTACTTTTTTTAATTTTATGTGTCACAAAATTATCACCAATCATAATTTTAATATAGAGCCTCGATGTCCACGGAAAAATAATATATTTCTGCCTTAAAAATATTTTATGAATAAAAAAATACAACATAAATTATCTAAATTGGTATTTGACCCCGAGACTTATTACTTACCCGTCCTATTCTCAGCCTATACAACCATTAATCACAAACAAAAAATCGAAATAACAATAATTAATCATAAACTTGACCAGATTAAAAATGTTTCACAATTAAAATCGCTGTATTAATGAAACTAAAGCGCTTCGTTCAAATGTAAAGTGAATATTTTAATAAAATCAACAATCGCTCCGAGCGTACTACAAGCACTCGAAGCCGTTGCTAATTTGAACACTGAATATCGTAGTTTGGAAATATTAAAAAGGTAAAATTTTCATTCCATATGAAATATGAATTGACCGTTTGCACGTAGAAGCGTTTGCGGATATCTGTAATTTTTCGGTTTTGGAAATCGGTTAACTATTAGGAAAGAAAAATATTATTGGTTGGGTATTATTTAAACTCTGAATGTTTTAAGCTGAAGTCGAAACAAATTTATTATGCAATATTAAAAATATAGAATTGAGGGTATTTTAAGAGAAAACATGGCAAGTAGCACTCGAAGCTGTCGAGCGAAAGCTTTTCGTAGTGACTTTGTCAAATATCCTGGTGAAAATGCGGAGAACGAAGAAAAAGAAGAGGAGCTGTGTGAATATTTGCACGAGACGATTTCTTCAATCTTAAACCAAAGACAAGTGAATGCCAAAATATTCGAATAAAATTCTAGAAGATTGCAATAACTATCAAGTATTCTAATCAATTCAATATATTACTTAATGTCATGCTTGATCTTTGGCTACATTGCCCAAGTAACTATCTTTTTTTTTTACTGTGACGAATGGCGAGACGAGTGTGCTATTCGCCCACGGCAAGTGACACGACCGCTCATGGACAGTAGCAAAACCAAACAATACCATGAATAACTAAGCAAGGTTTGGCATTCCACTGCGCTCGCCATTATGAGAAATAAGATGTTAAGTCTCATTATGGCTTGCAGTTACTCTGGCTACATTGTCCTTCAAACCTGAACACACCAATGCATTTACACTGCTGCTTGGCGGGAGAAATAGGCATTTCGGTGGTACCTACCCAGGCGGCCTCTTACATATGAGAGACCTACTACGAGTGGAAAAACTTCATCAAAAATCATTGAATGAAATCTTATCGTATTGAATCCAAAACTAACGTGATAACATTACCCATATTATCATGGCAGAAATCATAACTTCATAAAAATTCTGATCCAATACAATTTAAAAGCACACTGCACTAAAATCATAAAGGTAAAGTCGAACATTTGCTTGAATGGTCAGAGCAAACGCCAATGCATTACAAATGCCGATACACGAAGCTATAAGATTGGCACGAGGTGCGCTGTGACGTGCCAACTGGCACACTGAAACACGTCGGACTACTCAGTATTGAAGGGGTGTGCTTGATAAGCAATGATTTTATGTACTTGCTTTACGTTTAGCTCTCTTTATATCTGGTTTTTCAAAATGGAGATGTTTGCTTGTGTTGATTTGTATTTGTATGGATACGAAAAATCATAGTGAATCGATAATGTAAGTGTAAGATAAAGAAAGACAGAAGTAGTTAACCTTATATTAGTGTAGGATTTGAATGTTATGATGTAAGATGAGAAGAATGAAACGTTAGACAAATGACTGATATGGAATGTAGTTTAGGTGAAAGAGATAACGAATGATAGTACTAAAGAGTAAAAGAGTTAGAGGATGAATGATTAAGATGTTGAAAGGAATATGAAAGGACGGAATAAGAGAGAACAGTTGGGAAGACGTGAAGACGTGAACGACGTACTACGCAAAGACGAATTAAAAGAGAAGATAGTTAAAGTGAAGAACATCCAAACGACATTTGTTGGATTTTGACCCGACACGGAAATCGTATTCCCACATTAGTTGATAATAATGTTATGTTAACCAGCAATTGATTGATTGACGTAAAAGCTAAGTTGGCTATGTATTAAATAGTTGTTGCGTTTACAGATACTTGTTCGTGTCTACTGTCTAGGAATATGTTCGTATAATTTGCGTTGGACATATTATCTACCACAAAGAAGTAACGCTAACACGGGGCAAGTTTGTAGGTCTCAAAATTAGTAGTGTTCCTTGGTATACTTTGCTATTAGGCCGGCAACGCATCTCCAAGCCCTATGGTGTTGTAGATGTTCATGGGCGGCGGTGATCACTTACCATTGTATTGTATCAGCCCATATTCGACCCACTGCTGGGCACGGGCCTACTCTACAACCGAGAGAATCGATTGAGAGTGGTTAGGCCATATAGTCCACCACGCTGGCCTAGTACGGGTTGGCGGACTTACATACCGTAGAAATTCTTTAAAATCGCTACGGTATGCAGGTTTCCTCACGATGTTTTCCTTCACCGTTATAGTGCGTGGTGATTGACTATCAATACACACATAACTCCGAAAAGACAGAGGTGCGCCCTGGGATTTGAACCCGCGACCACCGTGAACATGTAGGCAGCCGCGTCTGGTCCGTTTCCAACAGGCCACCACGCACTTCGCTTACCATCAGGTGAACTATATTCTACATTATGGTGATTTTATTATTAAAAAAATAATTTGCGCACCGATCATCTTCAAATCCTCTGTATGACAATTTCAATTCAATTTACCTTCGAAATCGAGCTAGCCAATTTGGGATTCCTTAGAATATTTTCTTTATCATGCAAAAATTCAACTTACCTGAGGGTAAAATCCGTCCTTAGTCTGATAATCGAAAACGTAGAAAAATGTCTTTGTGGGTCTCCTTGGTCCGTCTTCGTCGCTTGGCGCGGGTTTCGGACCTCCGCTTAGTAAATCACCGCTCTGTACTAATGGAGCTACGTATTGAGCGTCTGATAATGCTGCTACTGTAGCGTCCCTTGTGTTTATAGGGTTCTAAAACAAAATAATTGTATTAAAAACCTATTTTAAAAAGAAAGAAAACTTTTTATTTGTCACTAGCGAACAAAACGACGTACATACAGGGTATCTCAAGACCGCGACCGAAAACGAAGCCAGGTGGTATTAGTGACTTCAAACACAATGCAAGAAGAAATTTCGCAAAAAAAATTTGAATCTTTGAATTTTTTTACTGATCGTCTTATTTGGGTGATAAATACATAATTTTACTAAAATAATAATGTACACCGGTTTATTTTTAAAGACGCAATGGTACGCAAAGGTTTATATGACAATTTTCGCAAAAAATAAGTATTTACCACCAAAACACGATGATGTTTAGAAAATTGTAAAAAAATACTGTCGCTTTTTTGCAAAATTTTTAGTTGCATTATGTCTGTAACCACTGCGGTACGGACCACAGCAGGACGCTGATTTTCAGCGATCACCTTGGATGACATTTTTCGAGAATATCTGTGGAATGAGCGCCAACACGCAATAGGATTGATTGGCGGTGTATGGCTTAAGCCTTTTTAATCGAATTCTCTATTGTAGGGCGTTAAGTGATCAACAGTGAGCAATTATGGGTCAATACAGCGTAGTAAATAGAAAACTTCGATAAAAATGGTAAGAATTAGGAAAATATAATAATATGGATATGTGATATTTTGTAAACTTCTCCGTCACAAACGTTTTTAACGATACAAATGGATTAATTATAATTAATTCCCACGTATTTTGTTTCTCAATCAAATCCTAATTTATTACTCTAAAAGGGAACGCGAAAAACACGACTAAACTCCAACATTTCCTTCGTTTTACAGTCGAAAACTCTATAAACTTTTATCAAAATAAACATAGCCTCCGATGGTAATCCCGGATCAAATCTAAGAGATTGAAGTCTCCACGCTTCGGATCTCATTCCATTCGAACTGAGGATAAAATTAAATTGTTATTTAATTTGGTGAATACAGATTTATAACGAACTAAACTCGTTTTTCTCTGATGGGAATTAGTCATTGGCACCCCAAGAACAGATCTTTGAAAGTGGGTGATCTTTCTGCGATATTAATTATGTTTTCAAGCGACGGCTCTCTCGAGAAACGCGGGGCGTGAAATATGAACGGTCGAGTCAAAAATTGCACTGTTTTATTGGTTTGGAAATTGAAAGATATGTTATAAAAATACATTTGAAACAAATATACCTAAAACATAAAAGAAAAAAAAAGCGTGATTTAAGAATACCAAAGTGTTTAAGAGTTAAAAAAATCCCATTAATGAGATTGTGCTGTGAGTTTTCATGGCAATGGCTACTTACTATCAGGAGGCCCATTATTTTGTTAGTCTACTATTTCATAAAAAATGTTTTCTTTGTACACTTGTTCTATCTCCACCTAATACATCAAAGTATTAGGTGCGACATTACATTTGAGTAAATAAAGCAATGTAGATTTCCTAGTCCAATACTGGTACATTGAATGCTCCAGCCCAGTATATAACTACGGAACGCCATTAATGCTTGTCCGACACGCCCCAGTCTGGTTTTTAGCTTAGTTACCCGTATAATTTTCCTTTGTCCTAAATGTTTAATACGTGTTCATTACTCGGTAGGTTCACGGAGAAAATAAAAACATGAATTTATCCACCTCTGCTTCGCGCGCTAGATGAATTTAATCGTAGGAAATTCTGTTGCCAGTGTTAATATTTTAAGTTGTGTCATCAGAAAAAAAGGCTGGATAAATCTGTGTTCGTTAAAGGTGACTTACAAAAAAAAAATTAAGATTTTAAAATATGGTAATGTTATTTTTAGGCTGATAAGGTATTTTGTTACCAATAGTGACTATAGCATAATCATAGAAAATATCTCTTGCAAAACGGCTTTCTTAACAGCATTACGTTTTGTTATTACACTTCGGTGAATAAAATTTGTAGATGCATAATAATCCACATCATTGCCTCCCCTCTATTCTTCACCTCCGTAACTATTTATTAATTTGCGTTGCTAAGCCTGGCAGGTGGTAAAATACCTACAATAATAAAGTTGCTTTTATACTCGCTGGTTCGTATTAACGAATAAGTTCGAATATACGCCCATGTATTAGAATCCCAAAAACGTTTCAAATAAAACAGTAATTCATTCCCTTAAAAATTACTACCAAATTGATCGTGGCTACTGGCTAGCTTTCAAAATGTAGATGCCACAAAAATAATTCGTCAGACCGAGGCGCATCCGACACAACTTCACTTGAATTAAAAAACAAACCTCTACCGTTTTTTCCCAATCGGTGTACTCGTTCACGATCGTGTAGAATATTTCGCTCAGATGGTACGTGTAGGAGTTTCTCACGTACGTCCTGGAAGAGAAGATCAAATTAATTCTAGATTCGAGCCACAAACATATTCTTTCTCTTCACAATTATTTCGGATTTTATAAAAGATAAATATTGTATAACGATTTAGACTTGTTACTAACAATCTACCAAAGATTTGAGGATGTTTTGCAAAACTGAATCAAGAAATATTTATTTCAAACCTAAAAATAAAACATTGAATTCTTTGGCCTTGGAATTGAACTAAGATCTTCACGATTCACTGTTTATGCAATCTTAAATTAACCAATACAGGATTAATTGGTACGTTTCTTAAATATAATTCTAGTTATCTCAGTTACAAAACCTTATATTTCTTATTTATCAATGTAAAATTAAATTTACTTTAAAGCATATCAGCATCGTATCAGATTTGCACACATAAACTGATCGAACAACGTGTCAGCGCATAATATATTGGTCTTACGTAAAACATTCATTTAAATGTATACACTTCATGTTACTCTACTCGGATGAAACATGGCGACAATGTTTGTTTTTAACTAGTGCGCTGTTCACTGACACTCACTATTCCAACGGACAAGAGCGCAGGTGCTTTGAGTAATAAACAACACAATTATACTGGAAATGGCTGATACTCGACAGTGTGTTGTGTGCCTTACAATAGTACGTTTGCATTGGAGTCCCTTTTTGGAATAGTGGAAACACGGGCGACCAAGCTACCTGCCACATTCGCCCATAAACACTTCAAACACCAGGAATTATCATCTTTATCAATAAATCTATATCTTTTTTTGAAGAACACGGGCGTTTTTAAAAAAGTTTGGTAGCGTCAGACTTACAGACTCCAACACTGACTAAGATAACGCCACGTAGAAACATGGAACCAAAAATATTATGTTTTGTTTAAAATATTTTTATTTCACTGGTAAGAGAATAGATGCCGCTGACAGCAAAGCGGCTATTAAAGCCATCGTTGTCCAGGTGTATAAAAAGTTAGTTTACTTTATAATTTGTATTCAGTTGGATTTTATTGGGTTTTTTGCCTAAGTTGATTAACACCTTTAAAGAAACACAAAACTACCAGTTTGCAAATGATATGCGCTCAATGATAGATTTAGTATTGATTTTACATACCTCAACATCCGATCTCTTTTGTCAGGCTCAATTCCATTCTGAACATCTGTTGCTGAAAACTTCCAAAGAGCTTCGCTAGTCACCACTCCAAATAACAAATCATATTTATTCTGAAATAATCTTCTTCCACTATCACTTCTTTTTTTGTGAATATTCAAATTTAAATTGATATTATTCAAAGGCCCAAAACTTGGAAAATCTCCCGTCGAGTACATTGTAAGGAAATCTTTTCCAAAGTCAGTTTTGATGACGACACCATCTACTGAGGGTCCGAATGCTGTGAGAAAGTTTGGGGGAGATATGTCTGCTGATATCAAATCTTCTATCGCAGCTTCTCTAAGGCAGTCTACTATGATCTCATGGTCTTTCGCAAGGTCTTCTGGTATTGTGCAGTTCATGTACTTTGCTAGTTTCAAAGAGTAGTATACAGGATCGTCGACAATCGCCCAAGAACTGAGTGCGGACCCTGAGAGCAACACAGCTCGATGGAAGAGACCTGAAAAAAATGTACGTCAGCAAATGTTTGCGTTTCAGCTGTTTCACTCGTCAAATATTTGGATTTAGGAGGTTTACACAGTTTGCGGTTGTTTGCGGAGCTTACGCTCGTCGTGTTTAACACGAGAAACATGTAACTATCGAGGATTTATCTTAGTTACGTCGTAAACCGTGTTTATGTAAACGTAATGTGTAATGAATAAATACACAATACACACTTAGTTCTGATCCTTAAATTACGTGAGTTGCGTTATAGGTTTATAAAGGCTAACGGCAGCACTCAAGAGACGTTTAATGTCAATTAAATCGTTCCTTAGTACTCGTATAGTTTCTCTTTGTAAAATCAAAGTCATGATTTAATTGACATTAAATGTCTCTGAGTACGGCAGTAAGTATAGTATACGTCATATTTTTCTTGAGTTACAAATATTATATACAATCTTTCAAGAGGGAATCGTAATCGCAGTTACTGCACCATGAATACTGTGTTATTGTAATCCTAAACCCGATTCATATTGATCAATCCGTCATAGGTTGTCTGGAAGAAAACGCTCATACCGATAAACCCGCAAATTGCCACTCATAAATCGTAGGATTTTCAATCTGAATTCTCTCTATTGTATTTCATTCTATTTTGTGTTATTCGTACGAATTCTAAAGAAGCAATAGAAGATTCTAGCCTCAATGTATTATATTATGAAAAATATATGTCACTGTTCTATATTTGATAATCCTTTAATAATATTTATCAGATGTAATGTTACTTGATAAGCCAATATTTAAATATATTTATCAAAAATATATTATAGTTGTCAAAAAATGTCTACATACCAGGCATAACAGTCGGAGATATCATTAGGAAATTAATGCAAGCTGCTCCAGATCCGTGGCCCATGAGAGTGATGTTGCTAGAATCTCCCCCAAAAAGGGCAATGTTCTGCTGAACCCAGTGTAACGCTGCTATTTGGTCCATTAGTCCATAGTTGGCGACTCGAGCTTTGAGATGTGGTGCAGGGTTCGCGTTTAGGAAACCTGCAGGAAAATTTTGAATAAGTTGTTGGAAAATTATAATTTATCTTATATTAGACTTAAGGCTTCTCATCCGACTTTTAAAAATAATATAAATATGCATGAATTTCATTTCGCTGACGTGAAGACATAATTTGCTGTTACCGTTTCGTTCAGTGCAAAAAAATTGTAATCAGTTTCCCTTCCTACATTCAAAAGCTAAAAGTATTGTAGGTGATTTTGTGAACACATCCAGATATAGTCAATTGTTCGTTTATAGAATTTTGTCTGTATAAAAACAGATATATTTTACCAATTTCTACAAACATGACAAATTCGCCATAAACTACGTGTATTAAATTAAAAAACTATCCACCAAATATATTTATCCTATCCATTCAAAAGAGTTCACATAGCTGAAAATTCACGTCAGCGTCAGCAACAATATACAAGATCGATAGAGCAGGCCAAATCATATGCAAAGAGGGATAGAATGGGTTAAATGACGTATTTTCAATTATCCCTCCCTATTATAAAAGTAAAACGAACACTAATTTATTCGCGTGGACAGAATACTTCAATTGGTTAATTGGTTCGGATGAATGTTGTATCTTTTATATATTTATATATTTATTAAAATACAAAGAAATACAAAAGTTTATGTATAGGTCCGACGAAACCGTATTTCGGTTTGACCATGGAATCACGTTTGATTGTGAGTCTCACTTACACTTATACATTAAATAAAAAAATGATAAATAGTTTGGGTATTGTATAGCTTCTATCTTTTGTTATTTTTGGGTCACAATATGTATTGCTGGCAATATTTATGAACATTACGTTGGCGATGAACTGCCTCAGGGTAACAAAATATGTTGTGATGTTGCTGCACGGTTATTACAACCATTGTCGTTGTTATGATGTTATTAATTTGTACGAATACGCAGAGGCAAAGAAATATATTTTTATTTCTTAACTTTTTTGCGGATAATTAAATAATTGTTGAATCATGTAGAAAATGCTACAAAAGACATAGCTACCTAATTGTATTTTATTACATGTGTATATTTCACATCGAAATAATTTCTTTATCTAGCTGGGCATTCATGAAACAGTAAATACGCAGCTCGATTTACTGTGGTAGAAAGTTTACGTTTCATTCGTGGACTAAGTTATTGCACAAAGAATTTTTACTGCTTATTGAATATTCTTTTAAAATTAATTTAAAAAAAAAACGGGTATAGGTAAAGATGTTTCAACACCTTTGCTGGTTGTGAAATGTGTTATACAATATTATGATAATATTAACAGGGTAAATAAATTGCCCTGTCTAAAAAAGAGAGTCGCTTCGAACTTTTTCTACATCTATACAAAGAAACAAACACTACTTTTATATATACATTTTAGAAGTCTTTGTTTTGAAATTTTCAAAGCTTTGTACTCATGGACATGTATTTATCTAGTAATTAAAGATAACTATAAAAAAATGTCAAGCTATATAAGATTCTGCCCTGATTTAATGATTACCATTTTATTTCACACGGCATTTTCAACTAGGTCACGTACTAGATTTTCAAAGTACAGAGTGACTTAAATTTTCTTCAACTTAATCGTAAAATTCTAACATATAACACCAAAATAGCGCTGAAGAACCATCTAATTAACGTACAATTTATATAATTTTTAACATAACTAAATATAAGGCATGTGATATTTATAACAGTGTGAAGTTACGCTATTACTTGATAACATACCAACTCACAAAATTCCGTAACGAAACGAGTCTAGAATAACTTTATGCATTTCTTCTTACTATGATATAGTTTTTCGGTTCGGAAGCTATTCAAAATTCCTTTGCTTCATCAGCTGGCTACTACAGAGCACGCCCAACTGTCAAAATGGCTGAAGTCACAGCAAACTAGCCGACAAAAGCCTTTCCCGCATATCGATCGGTTCACATTATGCATCTAGTTATACTCGTACGACGCAGTGCCCAAGTTTACAATGGACCTTCGCAAATGGAAAAGTTCTAACATTTATACATACAAACAGAGTATTTGCTATTTGCATTGTATCCATTGAGCAAAGTAATCTACGAGTTTGTGAACTTAGAAGATGGAATTCACTTGATTATTCAAATGGAATGAAATAGTTTCTTTTTTCTCGTCTTCAAATCAATTTGTATGTATATTTGTACGGAGCACTCCGGGGATTGGTTTAAACTTATATTTCCATTTGATAGAAGTGTGGGTAGTTTAATTTTAGTGTTTGTACATATTTGTTTGAGTGTGGGTGTTCGTCTATTATGACTTTACGTTTCATTTGTTTAATGCCACGTTCCACCGTCCTAATGTATGCAAAACATTTAGAGAGTGGGTTTTAATGATATTACGCCAGGTCTAACACACCTATGATTCTCTCAGTTATGTGGGAGTTTATGGATGGCGGTGCATCAAATAGATGCCATATTGATAAGATATAATAAAATATCCCGATATTTCTTACATCATCATTATCATCTGTATCACATGCGTCCTTAAAACTAATCAGCACGATGTCGAAATAAGCCAGCGCCTCCACATTGTAAGATGAAATGCCTTTTATCCGCCAAACGGCTGGCTTAATTTTATCTGGGAATATATGCAGTGATTCAACGTTCTTACATACAACGATACTAAAAAGTGGGTGAAATGCTAAGATTGAGAAGGAATACATAAACTAAAACTAGGAGGAATTACTATAAGTATAAATATACAATATCGCAATATGAGCAATCATAGAGCAGGATGCTCTCAGATCATGTGGAGCACCGAAAGATGGAAGTATGATGAGACAACTGACTCGAGATGGATGAAAGAAGCCGAGGTTCGAGATCAATCGCTTTCAATTGGTAATTTTTCTCCATCAGTGAAATGGAAATTCGATCATGATAAATACTTAGATACATTGTCAAATCTGCCTCGGTGACGTAGTTGTATTACGGTACGACTACAAAGCTGAGGTCTCGGGTTCGAATCCCTGGTCGGGCAAAGTGATATTGGCTTTTTCTATTCATTATCAGCCCGGAGTCAGGAATTTGTGCCCGATATGGCGATAGCCTCGCCCCCTATCACATCATGGGACGGAACATACAAGGCGAAATGTGGGTGTCCTGGTGGCGCCTCTGCCTACCCCTTCTGGGATAAAGGCGTGAGTTTATGTATGTATGTATGTATGTACATTGTCAAATCAATCATTATTAACAGGACAACTTACTTCACATTAAAACTACAAAGGAGATTATATAAAAATGCAGTAAATGCTCTGTTAAACCGTAAACAAACTTTGACGCGAACGTTTCACTGAAAATCAAACATTACCTCGTAATAATTAAAGCGTTGTTTATTTGCAACGATACGGCGCCACTGGCTATTTATATTACAATTACAATGAGCCAGACAAGTTTTATGATGTCGTCGATAGTTGAGTATCGCTGAAGGATGTTTTAATTGTTGCAAACTTTTCGTTCATATATTTTGTTGGAGACTTAGTAATAGACGCTTTTAAAATAAACCTTAAGTCATAAATAGAGAAATATATATATATATTTTTTATTGCATTGAATGACGAGACGAGCCTGCTTTTCGCCTGATGGTAAGCGATACGACCGCTCATTGACAGTAGCAAAACCAAACAACACCATGAGTTACAAGGCAATGCTTGGCATTCCACTGCGTTCGCCATCCTGAGACAACGATGTTAAGTCTCGATATGTCCAGTAGTTACTCTGGCTACAATGTCCTTCAAAGCGGACCGCGGCAATATCTATTAATTCCGCCAAACATCAGTTTAAATGCATTGTTGTGTTCCGGTTTGAAGGACATTGTTGCCAGAGTAACTACTGGGCATAATGAGGCTTCACATCTTATGTCTCAGGATGGCGAGCGCAGTGGAATGCCAATCATTGCTTTGTAATTCATGGTGCTGTTTGCAATACATCATCGCTTTTAAATAATCTGTATAAATAGAATCTACTTAGACCAAGCGTCAACAGGTTGTATGAGATAATCAAAATAGGCTAGCAAGTTTCTGTTAGTAAGTCTGCAATGGACAAAGCCATGTTGAGCATTACTCAGATGTTGTTTAAAGTGATATTTTAAGTAAAGAGTGACTGGCGAACACAATTCAAAAAACTTCCTACTTAATCGTAAAGAAATTTCATATTAGTAACTTAGTTCTTAAAGTTCTCAATTCCAACTGGACATTCGCCATGTCCAAGCAAAGAACTCCACAAAAATGCGTAACTAAAAATATAATTAAATAAAAATATTTTTAATTGGCACGACGTCGCTTCGCTAGAAAATTCAATTACATTTGAATAACAAAATGAAACTCGAGTTATAAACTGCGAGGACCCTTGCGGCACTAAACACTGCGGGGTCAACGACCCCCAGCACTCAAGTGTCGGCCAAACGTAATCAAGTTTAGCCCGAGCGTTGGAGAAATCTTAAAAAAATCGTTTATGGGAAATGTTGACACTAAGAAAAACTTGAACCGTCGTGGCAATGTTTAATGTGTTTCTTTTCGAAAGGTAAAGAGGTTTTAGTCGACAAATTGTTTTTGCTTAAGCTTTTAGAAGGATTTTGTTGTGACAGTTTTGACG
Source organism: Deilephila porcellus (assembly GCA_905220455.2). NCBI lineage: Eukaryota > Metazoa > Arthropoda > Insecta > Lepidoptera > Sphingidae > Deilephila > Deilephila porcellus. Next base: position 15,256,083 of record LR999973.1, on the reverse strand, counting down.
CATTTTCTAGAGGATTATCCTAAGGAAAATAATTGCTATTACCAACAATACTTGGAGATTGTAGGTTAAACAGCATAGAAAAGGAGCTGCAGATATACTACTTAACGAACGAAACAACAGCTAATCTCTTACATTACTATGTGCATATACTGCTACCGAAAATCAAAATTTAATAATACTAGCTGTCGCTAAGTTTTAGAAAATAGACCGCAATTCAGTTAGTTTATAGGGTCCCTTAGAAATGTATTATGAGAACACTCGGATCAATACCTAAAACTTTCAAAATAGCAACAACAATTCCACCTCCATCCATTGTCATGATAAAACTATAGCTCATCAGGCACAAAAAAAATCGATTGTGAAACAAAGGAGTCTAATATCTCGATCGAACTTACCCAAAACCCCGAGCCTGAAGTTCAGAGTGACGACGATGAGGTCGGTGTAGCTGGCGAGCACGGCACCGTCGTACGGGTTGCTCGAACTGCTGGAGTAGCTCTCCCCATGTATGTAGACGAGGACCGGCAGCGCCAACTTTATCTCGTCCACTGCAACAAGTGTAATTGTGTAAGGCCAGTATTTATTGTTGCTTTGAATGTTTGAGTGAGAGGTTTAGTTTCGAAGTGGTCTTCTGTCATGCATGAGCCAAGTTTTATTTTATTGCATATCACGTACCAATAAAATATTGAATCTGTATAAAAGATATACGATTTGTAATTACCAAAAAAAGGTTGGTTAATATATTTTACTTAGTACCTGCAGCGATCTGAGTTTATTTAAACAAAAAGCTCTACGTAGTTCTAAGATTCCCTCAGAATTAGGTACAGTACCTATAACATTTATAGTCTTGTGTATTTTACCACTAAAATAACTAGGACTATCTGAAGCAATTTCATTAAGTGTTTAACATCAAACCACTAGAATAGTTCCCTCTATCTGTCTGCACAAATAAACGCGAAAATATCTAACCCAATTTCTGGCGAAATCTAATTTTTCGAACAGGCGTTAGGTCGGGGCCATGCGGCGTCAACGACAATAATACATCGGATATTATATTTCGATAATAATAGAGGATTCTATATTTGTTCGATACGTGGTATGACATTCTTTGTGTTTTATTAAAATAATTGCTTTGATGGAAAGAGAAGAATAATGCCATAAATTATAATAAGTATGAATGTTAGAAAATATATATTATAATGTAACATAAAAATACCCAATTTGTTTAAGCGTCGTAAGGTGTACTAATAGTACAAATTTTAAGTGACAAAAAATGAAAATGAAAGATTTTGATTGCACATGATTTGAACCAGAAATAATATCTTTTACAGAGAGAATCGAAAAATAAATTGAACTCGTCCCGACTGGAAATTTAATCTAAGACCTCAGTGTGGAAATTTAATCTGAGATCTTATACTATTTATAGTAGGATTTAATAACAATTAGTCACCAAATGGCATATGATGTTACAATCTGAATCAAGCTGTTCAAAATTTCATTAACTTTATGGTCATATTTTAATCTCAGTAATCATACCGTTCATTTATTATTTAGGTAAGTGAGATCTGCAGAAGAAGAAAGAAGACCTGGTGAGTGCTTAAAACTTTCATATCTTTTATTATTTTGTTTTCTCTACCGCACAAAGTTTTCAACGGTCACTTTGAAATTTAGGTTTTAAAAATAAAAACATCTAATGCACAGCGTCCATTAGGGGCGAGGCGAGCAGTATACAACAGCGCTAATATATTTCACAGGCGAATAGTTCGCCGCGGTCCACTGCGGACAGTTTCTTGCGGGTGCATTTCGTGTTAAAAATAAAAGACTAACTTTTACAATGTAATGTTGGTGCTGTCTTGGTGGACGCTTATCTTTACAAGTTGGTTGCAGTAATTAGAGATAATGTTGTTGTTATAATAGAACAGTACTAGTTCCTGATGTCAATTAATTTATATTTTAAGTAAAATTAATATTTCGTAAAATTTCGTAACTTTTTCTTTTTCTTAAAAATGGTTTATTTTGACATTACGTTTAAGTTGAATATTTTAAACAATATCGTTGTATCTACGATATGACTATGATTTTATTGTGAGTACTATTCCAACCAATTTAAATTTGATTCAAACTTACTTTGTAAAGGGGCGAATATGTTCAAATACAAACAATCTTCGCTTTGATTCTTAAGATAAGGCATCAGTCTTTTTAAATACTCTAGTCTCCCTCTGGGCATCCGTTCTAGCAAGCTCTTCTCGTCATCCAGGTCCGGCAGTTTCTGTGGGCACGCGGGCCCCGGCCGGTCCGATACCCTCACTCCGTCCCACGGGGAGGGGGTGCGTGTGGGGCTGAATCTAGAACAAAATATAGCTTTAGCTTCCTAGGAATAACAACTATGTGATTGGTCCTAAATCATTAGATTTTTTTGCAAGTTGTGTAAGCCTTATGTCTTAGCCTTCGTAACTAGGTAGGGTATAAGGATGGGCTTAGAAGGAGATTTAGATTCCGCAGTCTTCGGACGTTCAATGCTGAATGTAGACCTCCCTAAAGAATCCACATTGAGCTATGACTTGTGAGAAACAGATCCAATCTAGCGACTTTCTATAAAGTCGTTTGCAAACTAAGAGGACTTTTTCACGTTAGGTGCGTGCTTGTTTAAAGTTAATTATCAGCGAATGCTTTAATGAAATACCCCTAGAATTTTAGAGGTATATAAAATTGAGTAAAACCTTAACACTTCTCGAACAGATAGCAGGCTCTTGCGCAAAAATAGGACTTATGAAGTAAATTAGATACGATGCTTCATAAATAACTTTGTAAATGTAAATGAGTGTCGAAATGTGCTTCAAAAAATAGAAACTCAATATTGAAATCTGTGCAAAATTTTTCAGCTGAGAATATTTCATGAGCGGCTAGTTGCACGACCTATTTTCTATTTGTCCCTCCATTTCTCGAGGGTAGTTGGGGGCCAACTTGACATAATTTTTACTTGTAGATTACTTGAGTATCTCATAACACAAAGTTCTTCTCGTAATTTTTTATCTAAGCTTCTGCTGACAGTTTTGCTCGCGTTAAAATCATCAGTTGTTTTCTTGTAAATTAAATTTATACGTATAATAAATTACACTAACAATGAAATAAATCTACACTTGAAGCGCAATCTCTGGAGAGATGGTTTATGAATAAATAATATACTTTGTTGCGTAAACTACGGAGGTCTGTGACCTGTCATAGATATAATGAAATGAAAATAACGTGGCGATGTATGTTTAACATTTTAAAAATATAAATAATTAAAAGCAAAGACCTTACCTATTAGATCCCACAGGAGGTGTAGCATACGGTACTCCCAAAAAAACTTCCAAAGGACTCAAATATCTATGCTCATCCATTCCCAACACGATGCCCTGTAACTTCCCATACTTAGTCTGAATTATCCTACTGCTTATTTTAAACTTAGCATTCGACCTAGGCAGTGGGTTTGAAGGATTCAAATAATATTTTTTATAATCTTCATAATTACTATACGAATTTTTATCGTTATTATAAAATTTCTGCATAAAATCCCCGCCAAATGCGTGTTCGAAATTCGCTTTCGCATATTCCACTTCACCATCGGTATCGTGATCTTCGTAATTGTCATCTTCTTTGTCGTTTCTGTTCATATTAGTGGTGTTGGAGTTAACAGTATTGAATGATAGACACGTGACAACGAGTATTGTGTACAAATTGAATATGACTAGTCTTCGGGCGGGGTTTTTATTACGTGTGTCGTTTTCGTCATCGCATCGACAGCGCATGCTCGTTCCGCGGTCAGTCCTTTTCGCATCGGACTGAATTTGTAACATAATTCATGTTATCATTTTTTGTTTCGGTTACTTCGTTACGTTGCTATTCCGATCCGCATTTTTTCGCCTTGCCATCTGTAACAAAGGATTTAGGATTAATCTCTTTTAATTAATATAAATGAACCTTTTTGAATTGTTTTGCGAGTTTTTATTATGAATTATTTTGTATTTTTTGTGAGAATTTTTTTGTGTTTTTTTTAATCGTACTGGTCCGACAGAGTGACTACAGAATACTCGATTAAGTAATTGATTACTATCAATGTTAAACAAGGGTTTATTCCAATCACACATGAAGGATTTGACCATCTGCTACTCTAAAATCTTGTTCAAATTCGATTCCCTGTCAAGGACAAATATTTAATTTTAATCAAAACACAAACATTCTCAGCCAATATTAGGAATTGGTCGCCTAGATTTTTACTGCAGCCATAATATACTTCAGCTAAATACACAACTGGAAAGATATGATATACACATGTAATTAACTCCAATACATTGTGTTAACTCGTCCAACATTTTAATTTGAACTGCACGCGTGGTTTATCTCGTCTGAATAACAAATATCCATTAATTTGATGAACATCCATACCGTTTGGTCAAACCAGAGCTTGGTTTGTGGTCTGGCTTTTGTTTTACATTTTATTCATGTTGATCATTATCATATTTGGCCACAGAAGAACTGTGCTAAATATATGTCGAAATAGTTCCGTGTCGGTTCGAATAAAACGAATATTAATTATAATAGAGATACTAGAGTACAGTCAAAGACTTCTAATCGGTCGCACGCTAGTTTGCCGGTCCGTCTACTGCAAGTGGTCCTCAAACTTTTTCTGCACTAATTTTATTTTCTAACTCAAACATGGTCCAGTGTGGCAGGTGTGGTGATGAAGTGTGTGAAGCTAATGCCGTGTTATGTAGTGGTTGCAAACATCATTTTGACTACGCCTGCTCAGGTGTCACTGAGAGTGGGTATCGCCGGCTCGGTGCCGAACGTCAGGCTGCCTGGAAATGCCCCAACTGTAAAACACCTAAATCCGTGACTATCGACCAGGTGATGCAGGAATTAAACAGCATCAAGCTAACTCTTGCACCATTGGTGGACCTCGTCGCTGACATCAAAGACATCAAAAAGGAAATCGCCGACATGAAGTCTACATTAGGAACCTACGCCGAGAAACTTCGAATGGTAGACGAACGACTACTTAAAGTTGAAAACACTCAAGATGACGTAACTCTACTAAAAGATCAAGTTTCTAAACTAGAAGAAGACCTAAATGAAAATAATCAGTGGATGCGTCTGAACAATGTTGAGATCAAAGGTGTCCCTATGAAAGAAAATGAAAATCTAATTGACATAGTCTCTAAAATTGGATCAAAAATAATGTACCCTATTGTCAAGCAAAACATCAACTTTGTTACCAGGGTTCCTTCACGAGTTAACCAAGTGAAACCTATCATTGTATCCTTTTCAAACCGCTATGTCAAGGAAGACTTCATTGCTGCTGGGCGGTCATTTAAATCTTTATGCTCGTCAGATATCGATCTCGGAAACAAAAGTCGTATTTATGTAAATGACCACTTAACTACGCAGAATAAGACACTGCTCACTAAATTAAAAAAACAAGCAAAGGAGTGCGGTTTTGAATTTGTCTGGGTAAAAAACTGCAAAATTTTTGCTCGAAAAAATTCCGAATCAAAGGTGATAGCTATAAAAAACGAGAAAGACTTAGCCAAAATATGTTAAATTCGTTAATAATCAATTATTTTCTGTTATTTGTACTATCATTACTTTATAACGACTTTAATAATAATTTCATTGTAAAAAGTTTGAGAAACGCTATCGGGTCATTAACACTTCTTTGTATGCAACATTGTATTGCGAGTGCTTCTATCTCTATTATTTTTACGACTACCCGATCTTACTCGATACTCACTGTATTAATTGTGACGAGTTTATTAAATAATACTTATTCATTTTCTATTTACTACCAATTGAACTTTACTATAGTTCTAGACAAAATGTATCTTTGCCAGACTTATTTAACTAACAATGTGATGTTTAAGTTTGTGGACAGGAACATGTATTTTGTGACCTGGATTATAATTGTATTAGTTACACACTACTTTTTTATCTACGTTGATTGTTGTTTTTGTTTCATGAATGGCTAATATATATTATCAGAACTGCAGAGGACTCCGGACAAAGACAGATATTTTTTTTCGTAATTTGTGTATGTCAAATTATGATGTTATTTCTCTCACAGAAACATGGCTGTTAGATGGTATAACGGATAGTGAGATATTCGACCAAAGGTATTTGGTTTATCGTCGTGATAGAAATTATGTGCTTACACAGCAGTCTAGAGGTGGTGGGGTTCTGATTGCGATCCGCCGCGACATAGCAAGTACTCCCAACTTTGAATGTAATTCATCGGCCGAAGATTTGTGGGTAACCCTTACATTGCATAATTCCCACAATAAGAAATCAATGAAGCTGCATATTTGTACTATATATTTGTGCAATCAAAATAAAGGTAACTCTTTTTTGGTTCAGCTCAACAACTTTCTATCTAATTTAAAAAATATGACCGGACATTTTCAACAAGATGATTTTCTTATTCTGGGGGATTTCAATATGAGCAATATTAATTGGATTCAATCCAGTTTAGGTCTACAACCTTCTAATGTTAACACCTTGCCCGCGAATAATTTGGTTGATGCGATGTATGACTGCAATCTAAATCAGTTTAACTACCACACTAATGCATTCGGTGGAATATTAGACCTAGTTTTATGCACCAATACAGTGTCTGTATCAGTGTGTCGTGATTCTCTGGTGCCTGAAGACCCTTTCCACAAATCTCTAATTATAAAACCATGCTTCATTGAACTGGGTGCATTAGATATTCCTAAGCGAACAGTTTACTTGTACCGACATGCCGATTACGATCAAATTTGTAGTCATCTTTCCTCAACTGATTGGTCGTTTTTACAAAGTTCTCAGTCAATTGAAGATGCTATTCAAGGGTTTTATGACATTATTTTCCGGTTACGTGATAGTTATATCCCAATCCGTACTTCACCTAGGAATAGATATCCTCCTTGGTACAAATCATATCTCATTAAAATAATAAAAGAAAAATTTAAATATTTAAAAAAATACAAAAGATACGGTAATATTTCTGATGAACTAAACTTTAGGTTGTTACGTGATAGGGCTAAGAAAGCAGAGGAAAAATGTTACAAAGACTACATGTGTACTGTCGAAATGTCTATCTCTCGTAACCCAAAGCTTTTTTGGTCATACATAAAAAACAAGAGAGGTACTAGCTCCTATCCGTCAACAATGACTTATCGATCTACCACATGTAATACGAGCGAAGGCATAAGTCAGCTATTCTCTTCCTATTTTAGTTCGACTTTTCTATCCAGTGGCGCATCACAATACAACCATAGCATTACAACTGATCCTATTTGTGATTTATCAACTATCGAAATTCGTGCTGAAAGAGTTCTTAAGTTACTACGATGCCTCGACCTTAATAAATCAGCAGGCGCTGACACTCTCCCATCGTTATTCTTAGTTAAATGTGCTAGTGAGTTGTCAACTCCTATTTCTATTCTTTTTAAACGCTCCCTGAGCGAGGGTATCATGCCAAAAATATGGAAATCCGCATTTGTGACACCGATCCACAAAAAAGGCCCAAAGCATGATGTTACGAACTATAGACCTATCTCCAAACTTTGCCATGTAGCCAAAATTTTTGAACGCATAATATTTGATCAAGTGTACGACTGTTTCAAAAATACATTTATTCCCCAGCAACATGGTTTTATTAAATATAGATCAACCACTACCAATTTGGCCGTTTTTAATGAATACCTCACTATCAATATGGATCGTGGCAATCAAATAGATTCTATTTACACAGACTATAGTAAAGCTTTCGATAGGATTGACCACCATATTTTACTTAAAAAAATCTCGACATTAGGCATTCAAGGTGATCTCTTGAAATGGCTAACATCCTATCTTTTAAATAGAACGCAAGCTGTAGTCTTGAACGGTCATACTTCAGACTGGGTTGATATTCCTTCGGGAGTCCCTCAGGGCTCACTGTTAGGTCCTTTATTATTTGTATTGTTTGTTAATGATATCTGGTCCTGTTTTCTAAATTCTAATTTCTTGTTATTTGCTGACGATATGAAAATTTATCGTGTCGTCAACAATATTGCTGATGCATTACTTCTACAAGAAGATTTAAATAGACTTGATTTATATTGCAGTGATAATAAATTAAATTTAAACGTATCCAAATGCTTTGCTATTAATTTTACAAGGAAACGTAACGTCATTACCTTTCCATACAGGTTAAAGAGGTCTAATATAAATTTTACTAATGTGGTTAGAGATCTTGGTGTTCTGCATGATTCCAAATTATTATTTGACCAGCACGTTGAACAAGTTATTGATAAAGCTTATAAAGCACTCGGTTTCGTCATTCGTGCTTCAAAGCCATTCAAAAATATGAAGACAATAAAAATTCTGTATTGCTCGTATGTTCGCAGTCATCTTGAATACGCGTGCCAAATTTGGAATCCATTCTATCATATATATAGTAATAATATTGAAAAAATTCAAAAACGTTTTATTAGATATTTAGGCTTTAAGTTCAAACTACCATATTTGCCTTATGACGAACAATGTAATAAGATTCATCTTCTACCCCTCCATCTTCGTAGAAATATAGCCGATATTTGTTTTCTTTCGAAGATAGCTCAAAATAAAATAGATTGTCCGGATCTTCTTTGCAACATCAAGCTCAACATTCCTACCAGGAAACTAAGGTCCAGCAATTTACTACATGTTCCACGGTGCCACAGTAATTTTCGTTGTAATAGTTATTTGCCAAGAGCTATGCGTTTGTTTAATAAACTCAATCACAATTTTCAAATAGATCTATTTTATAGTAGTACTCGTAAAATTAGTCATATCCTGACTAATGAGCCTAAACAGCTGTTGTAAGTTCAGTCGGTGTTTTAAGTTTTAATTTATATAGTTAATTTCTAAATTCTAATGTTTTCATTCTGTATGTGGTAGCTTTTAATTGGCATCTAGATATTTAAGATATTGTTAAAATGTAAAATTAGCTGTAAGCTTCCCAAATATAATAAAATAAAAATAAAAATAAATATCTTCGGTATATATTTTATTCCTTTTTTGCGACTTTGAATTCGTCTTCATCCATCCTCAATGTCTCCCGTCGTCTTCCAAACTGTTCACTCTTATTCTGTCTTTCCATACTTCACATTTTAATAATTTATTCTCTAACGCTTTCCATCTTTAGTACTTTCTTTCGCCATCTCTTTCACACAAACTACGTTCCATATAAGTCATTGTCTAACGTTTCATTCAACTCATCTTTCATCATAACATTCAAATTCTACATATATGTCCCTCCAATGATTCCTAAAGTGACCTGTTGGAAATAAAAACTATTCATTGACTTTCTACAACTATTACCAGTTTTATTATTTGCTAGTATAAGTTCATTCATTAGTTTCATTACTCATCATCCTCAGCTATAAAAAATCAACTACTGTAAGATCTACCTCAAAGTGACCTACTAAATTGGAACAGCATTTTTCGACTTTCCACGGCGGATGTTACACCATTATATTTAAGGTGATAAATAAATAAGTTTACTCATTACTCATTATCATTCAGCCCTAAAAATCCTACTAGCATACATAGTATTGACCCAAAGGGACTTGTTAGATGGGAACTGTTTCCAGCGACAACCTGTGACCTTTGTCATCTGTCCGCCATGTAAGTAGACATACGACGGTGCATTCGCTACGTGGCTCCCACTCAATCACTTTTCAGTCCTTTTGGCCATCAGTGCTCCGTAGTACGACGTGGCCTCTGTCACTTTTGTGGTTATCACTGTATTATAAACTGGTTTTGAAAAGCACAACGCAACAAACCGTTCTTATAAAAAAAAAAATAATGAATTTAATAAATGGTTTTCATTTTCATTTGCACTTTAACTGAGTTTCTGTTCCTTTACAAAACTGTCTCCAAATTACAATTTTCCAGATATATTACACAACAACCAACGCCCCACTATGTTCGTCCATCTTGATTTTATTCCCTCAACTTTCCCTCGTCTAAATTCATAATATTTATGACAAAATGTTTACGACGTCCACACATTAGAGACCATGGCCGTATATCAAAAACTATATGATTTATTTAAGGATGGGGAAACGCCTGTATTGTACGTCGTTCAGCGAGAAATATGAAGAAAAAATTATTGTGGAGGGATAGTCTGAAATGGGCTCATGAGTTTTGTATCTTTCTGTAGCTCAAGATATACGTATTTGCAGTATAGGCTTTGTTGTTGAGCAAAATTGATACGAGCTTTCCTACCGTCGTGTGAGCAGATTAAAGAAAACAATAAGCATTATCTCATAAATATAAAATGTTTAATATTTCGAAGTTTCCAACACCTACAACACTAAACTGTTATCTTATTATGGTATTGGTACTTTATCTATTTCCGTGTTTTTAATAATTTAAAATAAGGTTGTGTAAAAATAAATTGTTTATTAAATTAGAAAATAATCGGAAAATAATTATTACATCTCTCTTCCATCCACGAAGAATAATTTCGTACTCTCATTTCTTTACTCATTAACGTCGTCGCGTGTTAAAGGCACGTTGAGGTCCCCTAGAGACTCGCCGAGCTTCGCTATCATGCACGTGCCACTGTCTATCCAGTCTCACAGGAGTTGCAGTGTGTGGACGAGATAATTCCTATTCTAAGTATATTGAATTTGAAAGGTACTATTTCGTATTACACGCGACAGAATATGTTGTGTTGTGTAAAATTGTAGTAATTATTAAAAGAAAAACCGACTGCGCCACGGAGGCTGCCAGTTTTGTGTATTCGATGACTATTAAACACAATAATTATTTTAGCCAGATAGACTTTCACAAGATCACATACTTAGTAGCACCATTTTAGAACATTTAAATCTGTTGATAAGGAATAATACAATAAGAATGTCCTAATCAGAATTTTTGAAATACTACAAAATAAAAATAATTCATACGTGAAAAGTTTGATCACAATTTTTTTCTAATAAAAACTCAATATGTAATAATAAAAAACAAGACATAAATACATTCTTAGACAGCCTGCAGGTAAAATATCTTCAGTCGGTCTTTGCTCGATCTGTCTATAGGATGGCGAAAATTGTGTTATCGAAGCGGTCGTCAATGTACAATTCGTTTACTCGGAGCTGCCAGTTCTTCGGACGAGTTAAAATGTTTAAAGGCTAGATAAATTGTTGATATACCAGTAGTGTAAGCATACGTATCTAGGCGATTGAGTAAAATGGTTTTCAGAGTCTTTATTTAAAGTATTTTAAAAATTGAATTGTATCGTACACAAAACCCACCTTCTTCCTGCCACTCATTTATTTGACAGTGTCCGTGGCGCAGTTGGTTAGACACTGGCTGTAAAACGAGAGGCCGCGGGTTCCGAAACAAATGTTTGTGTGGTCTACAGGTATTTGTTTCGGGGTCGGTGTTTATGAGACCAAAAAGTCTCTCGTAGTTTCTGATACCCACGACACAAGACTTGATCTTAGTGTGGGGTCAGAACTATGTATGTGACTGTTGGGTGTATGTATTTATTTATTTTATTTCATCATCATCATCAGCCTATATTAGTCCACTGCTGGACATAGGCCTCGTCAAAATTGCGCCATTTCACCCTGTCTTCGGCTTGTCGCATCCAACATCTGCCAGCGACCTTTCGCAAATCGTCACTCCACCTAGCTGGAGGGCGTCCTACACTACGCTTATTTTATTTATTTATTTATTAATGCATATACTGCAAAAATATATACATTTCTATAAAATAAGATATACCGCATATCTAAGACAAAGAACATTTTGAGTGGAAGCCGTAGCAAGCATAAGCTATCCAATAAAAAATCGAAAAATTGAAATCCCTCTTTAGCCGTCGAATCCAGCTCCACATAAATCTCTTACTATTAGACCAATGAGCCACTATGCAGACAAATTACAATGACAGAAGCATTTCAAAATGGCCGCCCGTTCGATCCCAATATCCCGGATAAGAAAACATTCACAGGAATTACCAACGCCGTTTGATCCGCTCTGTATTTGATGACACACATCAGCAGATGGTATTAGGGTACATTAAATTGGCTCTAAAAGTCCCTATTGCCGATATATGTACACAGTAATTTAAAGACGATATGGTTCATGCACATGATGTACTGAGACAAATGTTTGTGTGATCTACACATATTTATTCAAAATGTTGATACTGAGACACCAAAACGTATAAAGTTCTATTATATACAACATAAGATGTTTATTATGAGCAAGAATGACGAGACGAGAAGGCACTCCCTTGATAGTAAAAGACAGACTCATAAACAGAAGTAACACCACTCAGAAATTAAAATAACTGAACACTGCACTGCATCGCATTGCGTTGTCTCTCCGAAACATTGGTTGTTAAGGTTCTTAATGCCCTTTTTGTTTGTGTCTCAGAGCGGTGTCAGAACTATAGATACGTACTTATGACGTGGCTGTTTTGTATTAATTTGTTTATTTATGCGCTGAAAGGCTTACGTTTGGTAAGTGAATTATAACCGAAAAAGTATCGTAAAATAAGAGAGGCAGGGCGATACTCTTCACGCTAATGAGCGTGAAAGATATAACTAGCAAGGAAAAATACTTGCCATCGCGTGTTACTTCGTTGTGGCAAACCAAACTGACGTATTGATGCAGAAAATCAGAAATATTGTTTATAAAAATTTTGCCAATCTGACCAGGACCTCAAATCATGCGGACGTGCCAGTCAGACAGTATGCAAGACTTCGGCCCCGTTAAAATATTGAAATCTAAGTTCATATTGAACTCGACCACAAATAGAGAATAACATTAGCTAACGATATCGTAATATTTGCTGTATTTTACGAACTATTGTTAACTCAAATATACTAGGTTTACCTTTGAACCTATACGAAGGAAAACTAATAAAATAGGGCGTATATCTAAGTCTAACAGCACTAAATCTGTTAACGAATTGACATTTTCCCATAAATAAATGTAAACTAACATAGTCCCGAATTTGTACTACCCTTCCTAAACGAACTAAACCGTGTAAGGCATTATTATTGGATAAACCGAACAATTAACCCCAACACAATATCAAGCCAATCTTACAAGATCTTCATGATAACCATAAAATAGTCCCCACCCTCACCACGTACAAAACGAGCCAAATCTCCGTTACGGATGCATTACTTATTTCCAATCAGCATTTTCCCCGAACGTCCAACAGACGCGTCGATGTACAGCGTTTGCGAAATTGAATGGATGTTTCCATCGACGTAAATGAATGGGCGGAATCTTGGTCGATCTTTTTCTAGTGTCAGCGTATATATTACAGTGAATTATCACGTCCCACAGGACCCTTTCGGGTGAACGGGAGATGACCGCTCGAAAATCGAATCGAAACACGTTCCTCTATTGTTGTTTAGAGAAAATGATGGAATGTCGAGTTTCTCTGTATTGCTTCTGTTTGGACGTGAAGAGGTTTTTGTTGTTTGGATGACCTAGTTTATTTTAGTTTCAGTCTTCAATATATGTGATTTAGGTTGTTTTAGTAAGATATGAGTAATAATGAAGCGATTTTTTATTTTATACATACAACAATGGTTGTCTGTAAGACATTGCTGTAGAGCAATAAGACCGCCATTTGTACTTTTTGTTGTTGTTTGATCTGTATTGTGTATTTACATTTGTAATTGTGCACAATAAAGATTGAAATAATAATAAATAAATAAACAATAATTTTATTGATTTATCTTTGCATTAAGCAATTAAAATTCTTCAGTATTTTCCCTGAGTTACGTAATCTTTTAATCGTTGACTGTACTTCCTTAAGAGAGCGTGAGGAAGACGTCTTGCTCGGGCGACAACTCGGACGGGCACCAACACTAAAGTCACATTAACAAGCACACGCACACATAGAGCCGCGAGCCAAGATTAGTTGAAACCTGTATGTACATATAAATATATTCATTACATCGTCCCAGCGAAAAAACTCTTACAAAAACAAAACAGACTCAGTAGGCTCAGTAAAAATAATTTAATATACAACAGCAATATGCTTTAAGAACTACACGCATAAACTCATAAAGGTAACGAAGTAAATTCTCAAAGCGTGGGCCAATCCCGGCGTTCTTTATTAAACTCTGGATATTAACTTGCTCTCAAAATATTACTGAAAATGTGGGAGGTGGTGATCAAGGATTTTTCAATGGCAAATTACTTTTGGTCGTTAGTTTAGGAGTAATTTTAGGGCTCGGTTTAATAAAGTTGTTAATATAGGGATTATAGGATTTAACATCGACGTTTATTAATTTGTTAGCTGTTCTCGCTGGTTATTGAAAAATGTCGGGTTTTAAAATATTGGAGTTGATATTATACGTAACGGACAAAACAGTTTATTGGTAAATTTGTGGCATCGATTCCATGTAAATGCCCATTGATTAAAGAAAATGTTAGTAAATTGTTCCAGAATTTTTTCTGGCTTAAACCTCATTCTCAGAAATATCATATTGACTTCCTTAGCGATAACGTAATTTGGTTTGTACCACCGAAAGATATTATGAAATTCTTGGTAAAAGACCGATGCTTCATGAAACGATTGCGGCTATCGGGGTATTATCTAAAAACATTCCATTACCGCCTTAAAAGAGGTTAACGTCAAATTAGTGTCAATGGAGACAGCGTCGTGGTCTGAAGTATTTTAATCCGACCGATAAAGTGGAGGGACATTTTATTGCCTCAAATGAGACATTTAATTTGGAGGCTTATTGCTTTATTATTAGGTCGCAATTACATGATGAAATATAAATTGAGTAATGTGGTTAGTAAATGTAGATTGGGAATCAGTAGGTTTTATTGTATTTTTTTATTTTTTATTCTGGCACGGCACAGTGCTTATGCCGTCCAGATAGAGTATCGAATGGTATCAGGTATTAGTCTCATACAATTCGATACAATCATGACAGCCTGTAAAAATAAAATATTTGACACTTCAAAAACATTTCATTATGTAATTGAACCAAAATTATTCCATATTCTTTTCCTGAAAATTATTCTGAATGAAGTGCAGAGCTTTGATTTTGCCAACCAAGGTTTGAATCAAATTTGTATTGGTCGAGATAATGGTAGACTAAACAAATAGATGAACCTTAAAATATACATAAAAAAGAAGATTGTAATAACACTTTACGTTCCAATACTGAAACTATTATTACAAGTAATGTAAGAACGCTGCACTATCCTGCAGATGCAAAATACGAGGTACTGATACCAAGCCGCCTTTTATACAATTCTTGTAACGCCATTTTGCATAGTGGAGCTTAGGGACTTTACCTAGCCATTTTACGATATCTGATATGAAGGAGAAAGAATTGGCTATAACCATCTGTATCGAAATTCCTTGTAAAGTATGATATTATTTTATAACGAATTTTAGTTGTGTAAGGAACTTTAAAAACGAAAAACTTAAATTTTAAAAGTACCTGCTTAGTAAATACCTATGTATTTGCGTAGCACGTATGAACGTTTCAACTTGAGAAGAACTATCAATAAGCCGGGTTTTTTTCCTTCTTTGGTAATGAAAGCCATAATATTTTTTCAAACATTTAAAGGTTTAGTATGGCAGAATTGCCAACAGACACCCAATGGAAAGCACATTCCAAATAAAACTGCCATCTAGACGCAATTTTGCTAGCCAGTTCGAAACTGAATATACACAAGATGAACCCGAAACAATATAAAGTCAAGGACAAAAAATAGAACCAACCTACAAACCCCTAAACATTAATAAAATAAATTGTGACCCGCATTCCATAATTTATTTTGCTGTCTTCCTCATAGCATGAAGATAACTAACATACAATCCAATTGGGATAGAGAAAGCGCTTGTTCCGCTAGATATCACCTATCGTGTGATGTGCAAGGAATCTCATTTGACTACATCCACTCGAAAATGCACTCTGTACGTCTGAGCATGGAGTTGAAATTAGTAAAGCGACACGTTTATCTCAGGTCGCCACCCGAGAAAGACGTTAAGACATGTCAAAGTGTCTTATACAAGATTAAAATCTCACTGAAATGTGCTCAAGGGTGCTCCATTAGCCTTGGAGTTAGTAAAAGGTGATCTTTTCGGTGGAACGCTCGTAAACGTATTTTGTAAGGCATTACTTTGATGACGGGTGGGATTATTTTGTGCCTTCTTTAATGGTTTAATCATTTGTGATGTGCGTTTTGTAACTTGTCAGAACATCTGGATAATTAATAATGCTTGGTATATATGTACATGAGGGAATAATGGATTTCTGGATTCTATGTAAAGATTAAATCATTAATTCGGGTTTATTTTTGTATGTGAATAAGATCTGTAATATTACAGTTGTGATAATTTTATTAGATCCAGAACTGTGATGATCATTTAACTCACTTCATGCCAAATATCGAAACTCGCCTTACTACGAGTAAAATAACATTCATATATATTTGTTTGTATTTGATACCAACAGTCGTTAAGCTGCGTCATAAGCTATATTATCGTCGGATCTAAATTCTGACACTACTGGTCATTAATCTGCCATATTTCATATATAATACGTTAATTTACATTAGGCGGTGTGGTGGCCAAACTCCTTTACATCATGTTGGGAAAGATCCATTAATATTAAGGAACTGTCTTTGACTAAATGTTGTGATTTGAATTCTCGCAAGGATATTTTATTACCAACAGATATTTGTATCGGGACGAGATGTTACTTGAACTAAAAGGTACTATTATTACGAGACGAAGTGTTTAAATGAAGATAATAATAAACCAAGGTCGCTAGCCATGTAGAGTTTTAATATTTAAATTAAGACGGAGCGATAATAAGCAATTAAGCTGTCATCGGGTCATATGAGAAATATTCGTGAACCTTGTTGTCAATTAAAAAAAAATAATTAAATAGCTAATAAAAAACTACTTGGATAATTAACAAATTTTAATTATAATGATGTGTAACCTCTAGTAGCCAGTCATTTTCAGCTATATATTTATACAAATAAAGACTGTCGATTTTGATAACCAAAAATTTCTAACGCATATATTTATATCTGAAATATTTAAATAATAATACAAATCTCTCAAAGAATCTTAGTAAACAAAAGGGTCTAACACAACCTCAGTTTTCTAATTCATGTCACTGTTGCCAAGACGTTGAAGTTTCTACACGGAACCTCACTTTGCGGAGCACATAACATAATGTACGTTTGTGGCCATCGTCTTTGATTCCGAATGCCAGTTCACGTAAAACGGAATCTATTAAAGAGCCGTTTGAAATGTTTATACCAGGGTTTAAAGTGAGGTATCTTGGAGCGAGGTTTGATAGCGTAGTTTCTTCGCCCTGATTGGTATTTCAAATGGATTCGCTTCAATGTTTGATTTTGATGACTGTTTTATGCGCCTGGCTAGTTTTATTTTAGACTGGAACTACTATTTTTATAGGCTAAGTGGTGAAAGTGCAAGCTGGTCTTATGGCCAGTGATCGTCCATAAGACCAGCTCTTTTACCATATTACTGAACATTTACAACACCTTAAAAATTGTTGGTACATTGATGACTTTAACGAAAGAAGAATGAAAAATAACTTGTCCGGAGAAATGTATCATGAACTGTGCGCAAATTTATGTTAACCATTTTTTTTTGAGGTATACGAACATCATTGTTTATTGTTTATAAATAAATAAATAAATACACCCAACAGTCACATACATAGTCCTGACCCCACACTAAGATCGAGTCTTGTGTCGTGGGTATCACGAACTACGAGAGACTTTTCGGTCTCACAAACACCCAGACCCGAAACAAATACCTGTGGATCACACAAATATTTGTTTCGGTGCGGGGATCGAAACCGCGGCCTCACGTTTTTCACGGTTCTAGAAATTTCTTACAGTAATAATAGTTTTGATAAATGTGTATCTTGTATTGAAGGAAAGCAAACTCGAATACCCTTTGAGTTTGCTTTAAGTAATATGTTTGATGCTATTAGAATAAATGCATTTATTTAAAAAAATATGTCTTCAAAGGTCCCGTAGTGTCGTTAAAGCTTAACTTACTCCGTTTCTTTGCTTTTCAACCTACTTCCAATTCCGTAAATAATTTTATTTAACATCAATCGTATTATATACGAGTACGTCGGCGGTAAAAATTTAGAGTTCCTTTTACGTTAAGTAGAATAATTTTATTAATGCGGAAAGAGTTTCATGTATTCGTTTCGCAAATTATTTTCTCATATTGAGTAATATACGTATGTAAATAATTGGAGTAGCAGAATTATAATTATTTAAGTGGTACAATTGCACTGTATTTAGCTTTGATAATACATTATTATAAGTGCTAAGAAACAAATTAAATTTACTGACAGTTTTCATTAGGAAAATAAAGCCTTTTAGCTATGGCGGTCTGCCATATAGATCTTACTGCTCTCATAACACTTCCCGTACTTTTTAATTCTTCTTTAGTACTGTGAGTATATAGGAGCAATTTACTTGTAATAAAAAGAACTGTTTACCAATTAGCCTTTCGTACAAAACATTTTTCATTTTTTTTGTGCACAGGTCACCTGATTTTAAGTGACCACTGCCGCCCATGATTATCCACAACGCTTGGATCATGGATGTGTCGCCGGTCCATCAAAACGGGAAAGAAACAGGATGGGAAGAGGAAAGATGTATTGGGTACCCGGCAATGAAACGCGACAGCCAAGTTGTCACTTCACATCGATTTCCTGTGACAGTGGTACCACTCCGGTCGTGCCCATCCATGCCGCCATCTTAATTCGCCGAGTTTCATCCCATTTGTAGTTAAAAACTCAATAAAGTCAACGTTATTGCTTACTATTTTGGATGTTCATCAGAGGTGGTTACAAGAAAACAAGATATTGGCAAAAACAAAATACCTCAATTTCTGAGTACCGTCCCATTTCACTGGTAAAGAATCGTCAAAGCGTTCGCACATCGGTAATCAAAAGCATAAAATCATTATCTTCACTAATAAATGCTTCATCCTTCTATATCTATATTTATTTACAGCGGTCGCAACTTTTAATCAAACAAGTTGACTCCAAAAACACAATCTCAATTTCCGAGCATATTTTCATTTTACAGGTAAAAAATCAAAGCGTTGCACGTCGGTGATCAAAAGTTTAAAAACATTCCCTTTCGTAATAAGTCTCCGATATTTATTTATATTGGCCGTGCAGTATTGATTCCGTCTCGCCCGGAGCAAATTATAGCATATTTATAAGTATCCCGTCGCGTGGAAACTTCTTTGGCTAGTTTATTTCATAGTTTGCTGCTTGAGTGGGTTATTGAATGGATTTTGAGGTAATTTATCATTTATAAAATACTCAATTTATGGAATTGTTCAATTTCGTTTGAACAACGTACGGCTAGCCACATATGTCGCAGAACAGATGGCCCCTGGAGTAAGCGTGTTCTGGAGTGGCGACCGCGTCTTGGCTAACGTCGCATGGGACGTCTTCAGGCCAGATAGTAGGAAGACTTGTACATGAGGGCAGGGAGCGACTGGATGCGTATCTTGGGACAGGTTTATGTCCAGCAGTGGACTGCAACGGGCTGATGATGATGATGAACACAGTTTGGCATTATGATGGTAAAGGTGGCAGCAGTAGTCCTTTTCTAAAATAAAGGATTTAAGATAGACAATTTATACTTTGAAATACATAATTATTTCATAATATAAACCTATGTTATTGTGTTCTAGATAGTAGGCACGAAGTTATTTAGTTTCTGTGGTAGAGTTCGGTTTACAAACAATAATTTTATTATTACCGCAACATTCCAATTAGCATTGAATTGAAGAGCTATGATTTCAATTTGTAGCAAAAAATGCAGGCAATTTAATCCACAATTTTAATCTTCAATTTACAATAATAACCTCTAAGTCTGAAAAAGCTAATTAACTACAAACACTCTCGAAAAGTTTAAATTAGAGGTGAGAATTATGATTTAAGTCAAGACTCTTACACAGCACATAATAACGAATATTTTATATTTAAAATAATAAAGCAAGTTCAGCTGTATGTGTATCACCTTGGTCTGCCCTCTTTCTGCCAATTATTTTTAACAGCGCACTTTGTCAACTGAAGTTATTCAAAGTTGCACTCATGCAATAAGTTAAACCATTATTTTTAAATATAATTTATATTTTTAAATAACCTACGCCAGGTTTCGTTAATAGGTCTGTTAGGTTGTTATTTGAGCATGATTTAAATTGAAAAAGTATATTTTCGAAAAATGTTTTGCGTTCAGTACAAATGTATGTATGCCTACTTGTATTAGGATTAATTAGCGTTTTTTGTATACATGGGAGTGACAGACAGCTTATTTTTAATTCCAATGGACTGCTAAAACAAATTAGGGGATCAACACCTAAGCAAATATATTTCGCTTAGAGGTAGGTACTATGGATGCGTTGTAGTTTTTTGAGAATAGAACATAATATCATATATATACCGAGTGAAGGGTACATTATATAACATTTTATGGTCTTACTATAGTTATGATCGATACGTAACAGCAAATTAACATTAATATCAAGACACTTTTTTAACGAGTTTGACACACAGACATAAAGACTAACTACGCCAACTCATCGCAATTCAATTTTAATTCATAGAAAACATCCGTTTTGTATGGAGATGCGAACGCATCCATTCAATTTTCTGCGTCTATTGAACTTTCGCGGCAAGCACACATGAAATGAGTACAAGTGTGTTTTATCATGCGGATGCTAATAATTGTGTTCAGCGTGGTTTTTTTATAAGATGAATAACTCCATCGGTGTTCGATGATTTTGCCAATGTCGGAGTAGGGCAAGAAATCTATAAATAATTGTTTAAAAAACTAAAATACACGCTTTAGTAAAAGACCCAACTGAAAATAATTGAAAATGAGTTTAAGATTAGAAAACGGACTGAAATACATTCGTTTTATGGTTCAAAAGCAAGGGTGCTTGAGGATAAATAATAGTTGTAAGCACCCCACTGGGCTCGATCTTCAGCCCATCTTCTCCAACCAGCCACCCCACGAATATCGTCGCTCCACCTGGCTGGAGGGCGTCCTACACTACGTTTGCTGAGGCGCGGTCTCCACTCGAGAACACGTCTACCCCAACGGTTGTCGGTTCTCCGACAAATGTGACCAGCCCACTGCCACTTCAGCTTTCTAATCCTTTGGGCTATATCGATAACCGTGGTTCTCTGTCGGAGAGGCTCATTTCCGATTTTATCCTTCAGAGAAACACTGAGCATAGCCATAGCATAGCTCCATTGCTCATACGGGAATACGGGTACGCTCTACTTCGCTGTACGGGAATAATAAAGATAGGAGTATAAAAATGATCAAAATCAATCAGTGAATTGCAAATGTAGCTGACATAATGTATTTACTGTACTAGTCAAATGACCTATCTCAAATATAGGTAAATAAACATACTTATTTAGTAAAAGATATCTACTCATGTTGCAGTTAAAGCCGGCCACAAAGAAAACAAAAGCAAAAAAGTTATCTCATATTTTACATACTTTTTTATACCGCATAACTTCTTATTACCGATCAGCAACATACTCGTGCTATATTGAAGTGAACGAAAACTTGGTGAGTTCAGCAGAATCCGCGCCCTCAAACTATAAGTCTGAAGAATTTGCGTCGAACTAATTTAGTCGGAGAGCCGATAATCCCTGGAACTAAATCCGATTATGCAAATTAATACTTTAAGAAGGATTTTATAAGTGTATGCTGATGAAAATCGTGCTGTGTTCGGTGTGGAGTGTTGTAGTTATTTTGTAGTACTGTCGTAATCTGTGTATCATTTTGTATGCTGCAGAGGTTGTGGGTCCAAATTGTGTTTTTTTGTAGTAAAACATAATGCATTTTCAATGGGCTATCCGACTATCGGCTACCCGGTTTTAGTAAAACGCCTTTTTCCCGAACGGGGTAGGTAGAAGTTCTCTGCTTACACTCACGTTTCGCCTTGTATTTTCCGTCCCATCATGTGATAGGGGGCGAGCCTATCTCCATGTTGGACACAATTTTTTTTTTTTTTGGCGGGTGTTGAAATAAGAAGACGTGTTCACGATACAAGAATTTAATTTTCAAAAATTTTGATTACATCTTGAGTGTTTTGTGTTAAATACATTACTTCGACCTTTTATTTGTCATTGGACCTACCTATATGTAGGATTATCCAAGTACGAAGACCACCTGCCAGCATACACACTTCACTTAGTCCACTTCACCGAGCCGTTATTCGTTTCCACTACAATGGCACAGCTTGCAGACATCCAAACTACACAAAGACAACTAGAAGATAGTTTCTCGAAAAGGATGGCTGATCTTGAAGAACAGCTGCACTTGGGAGGCCCAGCTAAGGACACTGTGTCGCGGGTAGCCGAGGAATTCCGGACTTTCAGAGAAATTATGTTCCACATGCTCCGACTTCTTCGGCAGCAAATCGACGAGTGTGCTCGTATGATTGACATCACGGAGACCAGGCATCGACGGAAGGCGCTTTTGTTCGTTGGTGTACCAGAGAGTGCCGAGGAAGATTGCACTGGTGCCGTTTTAGACATTGTTAATAAAACAATGGGTGTTATTGACATTTCACCAGCTGCACTTCGTGTATGTCATCGTCTCGGAACTCGTAATAAAGACCACCATCGCCCGATTCTTGTCCGGTTTGCTGCTGCTGAAGAGAAGTCCGCAGTTTGGAGAGTGAAGTCCAAACTAAAAGGTTCGTCCGTTTCCGTGAAGGAGTTCCTCACGAAGTCGCGGCAGATAGTTTTTGGAAAGGCACGACAGCACTTTGGCGTGCGGGCGTGCTGGACGCAGGATGGCGTTATTTCGGTCAAAGTCCCCGATGGCAGTCGTCACAAAATCACTACTTTGGAGGAACTCAACATCCTGATAGCGAAATATCCCGCGACTACTGCCAATTCGTCGTCTGCGTTGAAGAGTGGTTCAGGATCACGCGCAAAACCGAGGAAAAATTAACTGTGTTTATAACAATATTGTATCTACGATGTGTCATAACTCACAATACCACACAAACTAGTGTAAACACTTGTAAGTGCCGGTTTATTATCTTCATACCCACTTTTAACTTGTTTTTTTTTTTTTTTTTTTCTTTCTGTCTCTTATTTGTCAATTTGACTTTGACATATTATTTTGTTACAAATGGCACTGTGGTACGTTCCGTGTGATTCCTTTGTTAGTTACTTTTTACCAGTTTTTTGTTTTATTATTTTCTTTAATTTTTTTTTTGTTCTTGTGGGATCCGTTGTAAATTTTTTTGTTTTTTTTTTGTTATTCTGTTTGCTATTTTTTTTTTATCAAGTGTGTAAATCAGCTGGCGGGTGGTGCAGTGTATGTAGTGTTGCACCGGTCTTGTACATTATACGTATATTTATTATTATAGAATAGCTTTAATACCTATTAACATAATATTTGTATATATTTTTATATATTTGTAATAGCATTTATATAGTTGATGTCTGATGACGATATTTTTTTTTCTGCCAACGAATCAGATGTACAATCGAATGACAGTTTCTGCTCTATAACAGACGGGCTCGGGGATGTGATACGCCAAACTTTTAATAAAGGATGTTCTCACCTTCTGAATGTGTGCCACATCAATGCCCAGAGCATTCCTAGTCATTACAGCGATCTGTTAGAAACCTTTACGGACGCAGACATTCATGCTGTCCTAATTTCTGAAACCTGGCTCAAACCTCAACTTCTATCTACTACTTACCCGCTTCCTGGTTTTCTTCTTGTACGCAATGATCGCCTCAATAAAAGAGGCGGTGGTGTTGCTATTTACATCCGTAAAGACCTCCCGTACAAAATTGTTACTTCTTCTTCTCCTGCCAACTCTTCTACGGCTGAATTTCTATTTCTTGAGGTTTGGGTTAAGGGTGCCAAAATCATACTTGGAGTAGTCTATTGTCCTCCTTCTGTTGATTACTTCTCCAGTCTTGAGTCAGTACTGGAAACTTTGGGGTCGAATTATGCACATCACATCATCATGGGAGATTTTAACACCGATCTTCTCGCCCATCAATCCAGTCGTTCCAAAAAACTCCTCAACATCCTACAGTCTGCCAGCCTCAGTGTTCTTCCACTTTTACCCACTCACCATAACACAGATGGACAGGACACCTGGCTAGACCTTATCCTTACCTCCAACACTTCTCTTGTCTCTTCCCATGGTCAATATCCTGCTCCCGGTTTCTCTCGACATGACCTTATCTTCTTATCCTATACCCTTAAACCCCCTAAGCCCCCTCCCCAAGTTTTGCACATGCGTGGTTTTGGACGCATGGATGTTAGCAAGTTAATATTGGATGCTATACAGATTAATTGGGATAACTTGATGGCAGTTAATACTGTTGATCAAAAAGTAGCTTTTTTCAACAGCACTCTGGTTAGTTTGTTCGACATTCATGCACCAATAAGGAAGACGAAATTAAAGCGTTCACCAGCGCTCTGGTTGACATCGACTGTTCGGACAGCAATGAGACGTCGGGATCGGGCATTTGTCAAGTTTAGGCATGATCGCACCAATGATAATTGGGCCGCTTACAAAGTTGCTAGGAATCGGTGTAATCAGATGATACGCAATGCTAAACGCCGTTATATCTCTGATAATATTTCTTCCTCTTCTCCAACTAATATCTGGAAGTTCCTTGGAACTCTAGGTATTGGCAAACAAAGACCTCCAGATATTCAGCAAACTATTGGATTGGATGATATTAATCGGCACTTTACTAAAACTATTCCATTAGATCATCAAGTCAAGTGTCGTACGCTGAATCATCTGGCTAGTCTTCCTTCCCCTGATATCGATCCCTTCTACTTTTCTCCGGTTGCAACAGATGAGATCAAAAGGATCATCCTAAGTATTAAATCTAATGCGGTGGGCTGTGACAATGTCAGTCGCCGTATGATTATCCCTATCCTGGACCAACTCCTGCCTCCAATTACCCACATTGTTAATTTTTCATTTTCCTCCTGTGCTTTTCCATCTTTATGGCGGAAAGCACATGTTGTTCCTCTTCCCAAAATCCAAAACCCAACCCTCCCCACTCATTTCCGTCCTATTTCTATTCTTCCTTTCCTCTCCAAAGTGCTTGAAGCTTGTGCACACAGGCAAATGACCAGGTTCGTGCATACGAATAACCTGTTAAGTCCTTTCCAATCTGGCTTCAGACCTGGACATAGCACAGTTTCTGCCCTCCTTAAAGTGACTGAAGATATTAGGGCGGGCATGGAGGATACCAAACTGACTATATTGGTTCTGGTTGACTTCTCGAACGCCTTTAATACCGTCAGTCACGACATCCTGTTATCCATCCTCTCTTATCTCAAGATCTCATCGGAAGCACTGGAATGGTTTTCAAGCTATATTCGAGGGCGTCAGCAGTCGGTGAAAGTCGGCGAGTTCTCGTCGATTTGGTGTGACCTTCACTCTGGTGTCCCTCAAGGCGGTATACTTTCCCCTCTTTTGTTTTCAATTTTTAGTAATCTTATAACCCAAGATCTTCAATGTGCGTATCATCTGTATGCTGATGACCTGCAATTGTATGCCCAGGCAAGTGTCAACTTTATCCATTCGGCCATAGACAAAGTCAACAGGGATCTTACACACATTAGCAGCTGGTCCGATGGGTTTGGCTTGACAGTCAATCCCTCCAAATGTCAGGCAATAATAGTGGGTAGCCAGCGACTATTAAACAGGATAGATATAACTAGTCTTCCACCACTGGTTTATAAGGGATCAGTAATCGCATTGTCACCTAGCGTTAAAGATTTGGGGTTACACATTGACATGGGAATGAACTGGCTTACTCAAGTTACCTATGTTTGTCGTCGGGTGACCGATACTCTTCGTGTTCTCTATCGTCTAAAAAATTTTCTTCCTCTCAAAACCAAGGCGATGCTTGTGCAAGCCTTAATCCTTCCCATTATTGACTATGGTGATGTGTGCTATTTTGACCTGAATGCAGAGCTTCTCGACAAACTAAACCGACTTCTGAATAACTGCATTCGTTTCATTTTTAATCTTCGCAAGTACGATCATGTATCGTCTTACCGTTCCCAGTTAAAGTGGTTGTCCATTCGCCAACGCCGTAGCATGCGTGCACTTACTCTCTTGCATTCTATTCTTGTCTCTCCTTCTCCACCATCTTACTTACTTCCCTTCTTCCAATACCTTGGTTGCAACCACGACAGAAATCTCCGATCAACAAATAACCTTCTTCTTCAGTACCCTTCCCATAGCACTGACTTCCTCCATTCTTCCTTCGTTATCCAAACAATACATCTTTGGAATGCGCTCCCTGTAGAAGTTAGGACATGTAGGAATCGTCTCGCGTTTAAGGTGAAGGTTCGTGAGTTGTTTTTTAAACAGACGGCAGAATTGTCAATTTAAAAGTTGATATATAATATAGTATTAGGTATATATAGATTATGTATTTATCTTTGTATAAATATTTTTACTTATATGTATTATATATGTATATATATATATATTATGTGTGTTTATGTTAAGTATTTATATCCCTTTTTGTTCATTATTTTTCAAACACCCACTTTATCTCAACTCTGCACTTTCCAAAGGTTGACTGGTAGAGAATGCCTATGGCATTAAGTCCGCCTGTATACAAATGTATATAAAGTTTAAAAATAAAAATAAAATAAAATAAAATAAATTCCTGAATCCGTTCTGATAATAAATGGAAAAATCCAAAATCACTTTGCCCGACCCGTGATTCGAACCCGAGACCTCATCAACAGCGCCACCGAGGCAGTCATCTCATAATAAATGTTCATTAAAACTGGACACCTATGATATGTAGGTTTTTGATTAATTATATTCTAGCAAAGTAACGGTACTATACCTGATAAATGTGGTGGTGTGCAAATGGAAAATTGACAAACCAGAAAAAACGATACTTGGAGCTCGTCACAATTATTTCAAGCTGCTTAAATTCTTCCTGGATGTCACTAAACGTCAAAATACTCACTGAAATTAACAAGTTATTAAAAATAAATGGAAAATGACAGCAAATATGGAAGGGGAGCTACGAATTTCAAGTCTTCCATCTCATAATCCACAACACATTATATTCCATTAGTTCCACAACAGGCTGACATGAAAAATGCCGTATAATATATCTATTGTCCTTTGATGAGATGAGTCCATTCACGGTCCATTTGAGTGGAGGCTCTTGGAGCGACCAATAACAAAGGGTCCGTAGAATCGCGCCGCTTGTCAGACGTCCGGTTTATCTCGTGTTATTAAAAGTATAAGGTTAGTTGATTGAGGAAGGAAGGTATCGAAGTAGATATATGTTATTCTCTTTTCCTTAATTCTGCACTGATAAAGTCGTTGCATCAATATCATGGTCATTATTTTAGACTGCCTCGGTGGCGTAGTTGTATTACGGTACGGTTACAAAGCTGAGGTCTCGGGTTCGAGTTCCGGGTCGGGCAAAGTGATATTGGATTTTTCTATTCATTATCAGTCTGGAGTCAGGAATTTGTGCCCGATATGGCGATAGGCTCACCCCCTATCACATCGTGGGACGGAACATTCAAGGCGAAATGTGGGTGTCCTAGTGGCACCTCTGCCTACCCCTTCGGGGATAAAGGCGTGAGTTTATGTATGTATGTATGTATTATTTTAGCCCACATTTATCCCTGCTTCAAAAGAGAGCAGAAAAGTCTTAAGTGGAATTCTCAGGCATGCAGATTTTAAATAAGAATACGTTACTCTGAAGATTTTGTAGTGTGTGCTCTGGATTTGATCCCGAAACATCGGATTTAGTAGTACAGCCCTACTCAACTGAGCTATCACCCACATGTAAGATATGCATCAATATTTATTCTTATTGGGTAGTCCAATATCCAACAAACGTTTCTTACAAAGTTGATTCTAAAGTAAGTTGTAAAGAAACATTTGACGCATGTCTAGCATAAACTTGAGCATGATTCACTGATACAAACACCTTGAGTGTCCACGCTCTCAATAACCAACAAATGAATGCGAATCATTTTCCATTGCGTCTGTCTCATTGTCCATGTAATTCTGAAGTATGGAACAATGCGGAGAGCACAATAGCCCTCCGCAAGAACACAAGAACCAATATGATTGGCTCCAATTATTTTCCGATGCAAGTGTGCAATTCTTCGATGAAAGAAAAATAATATTCATTCTACACGACATTCATATTGATTGATTTTAAATGAGATGGAAAAATGAATAATTTAGAATTGGTTCTGTGGAAATTTGAGTCTGCAATATGAGATATAGTTTATTTTGACGTGGACCACAGTTTCTAGATAGTATGAGAGAGATTTGACTCAGGACTCATACCAATGTTGGCGACAAATGTATTTATAGATTTTCTCATGCGCTTTTACCGTCAAGAAAATATTCTTAAAATAATCCTATATAAGACATCTACATAATTATTTCAAAGCCATAATATACGTAGAATTTACTAATTTGGTAGATTTATTATACATTAATTTTTAAGCCTGTTAGCTTTTTTCTGTCTATACCTAATTTTAATATAGATCTGCTATTATAATTTTAATTGAAGTTGCCGAACCCAAGCATTCCTAAGACATCATTTATCTTGGTACAGCAACTCTGACAGTGTAATCCCTCGCACACACAACACAAAGACTTCCGCTTACTTAAACAATGGTGACAGTATTAAAACGTATTGTCGGAATGATTAATGAGTCCATATTCTAGAAAACACTTCTGCGTCCACGGTTTTCTTTCTCGGAATAAACTTTGATGGTAATGAGCTAATAGAATAAATCATTTGCTTATTTATTTATTATACCGTTCGCGGGAATTAAATTATTTTTCTATGGGATTTTCTCGTTCGGTTATTGAAACTTCAGTAATTAATAATATTGGGACGAAATGAAAATAGTAGATACGGTATAAAAAAATGATCGTTAATGAAAATAAGTTTACAATTGTCACACATGCCGCGTAAAATTCTCCCCTTTACCAAATGCCTTTGACTCACTGACTTTAAAACGAGAGGTGGCTGGATTATTTTTCATATTAGGACAAAAAGATGTCTCATAATGGTTTTACTAATACATTTTATTGATGTCTGGTTACTAACCTGGAACCTTTGTATCAACAATACATTCAGCTTCTAATAAATCTATCGCTTTTTTCATAGCTATAATATTAATCTACATCACATTTATCTAATAACATAATAACAATAAACCGTCAATTATCATTTATATCCTTATATCTATATTGACACAGGACGTAAGATTAAATGTCCCTTATTCCGTACAAAGAGCCTGAAGTGTATTCATTACTCTGGACTTGTGCCCTTTTGTACTGCTCCTAATGTATTGGTAGTCAGAGAAACGATTGTCGCCTCATTGAACTCGGGTAAATATTCCGGTAAAAGCTGTGGGATTCCTACTATTTTTTAAGTGTTACTGAATGATTTGAATAAGATAATTTATTCACATTCTTGAAGAATAATTATAGAGATAACTGTTCATATCAAACATACATAAATGTCTATGTCATATTGTGTTAGGTTTGTACTAAAGTGCCAAGTGCTACCTTAGATATCTCTTTCTATTCATCATAGCCATTATATAAAATAAGTATCTACATAACGTATTTGTGACCATATCAGATAGTAGAGTATAATGTATCAAATAATAAGTTAGTGATTTCCTTCATGTTATTAATTACTCTTAAATCAAGAAAGTCTTTGCTAATTTTATGTTAGAACGCAGATAATGTGGGGTTCTTCAAGGCTACAGTGGTAAAAACATATCAGTTCTTTCCAATAAATTATATTACAATCTGAAACCCAGGACATGTGAAAATTCTCATGCATTTTTATTTAATTTGTGACTGCGGGAAATAAATGTATTTTTTTTTTCAAAATAATCGTAAAAGTGACTTGATAATATAGTGATTAAAATAATAGTATCCGCAGAATTAATAAGTTAATGCTAAGGTATATTATAGTGATTTATGTTAGATCTTCTAATAACTGAGAGGTCAGAGTGGCTTATGGTATTTTTCAGAATTAAATTAATATAGTAACCATGGTTTTACTTTCCACGAAGTAAATGAAGTAGTAGTCATTTAAAAGGTTTTATAAAGGAGAAGTTCTGCTAATAAAATGAAGCTAATAAATCGTATGTCTTGTTGATTGTAGTCTTAGCATTTTCCCGATGTAGAGGAAGTATAGTGTTACAAAAATCTATAAAATGTGTTAGTCGTCCTGCTACTTACAAAACTGAAACTGATAAGGTTTTAATAAACAGAATGTTTTTATTATATTTTTTTCCTAGATCATATCAATATGAAAATCATAAGCGTAACTTAAAATTTCAAAAATACGACGATGATTGCCTTCATAAATGCCATTAACTGTATCAATTTTATGTCGTTGAATGGTGAGACGGGCATGCCATTCGTCTGATGGTAAGCAATACGACCGCTCATGGCCAGAAAACCCAAACAACACCATGAATTACAAAGCAACCATGTTAATATTGCCACAATACGAATTCTTCAAACACCATTCCTCAACTCTTTGCACAGGCAATAGTGTCCAAATAAACTTCGTCGCAGTGCCAGGACGCTTGTTACGTTAAGGCAGAGCGGACTAAGGTATCGGTATAACTGCCTCACAATTGTGAAGATACGGATTTGCAAGTGAAATTTTAGTCTGCCTTTGAATTTCGACGAAACCTGAGGAAAATCTATGCCTTCGGTTTACAGTTGTTGTATCAGCCCATATAAGTCCCGCTGCAGGGCACGGGCCTACTCTACAATCGAGGGTATGATTGAGAGTGGTTAGGCCATATAGTCCACCACGCTGGTCTAGTGCGGGTTGGTGGACTTTACATACCATAGAAATTCTTACAAATCGCTATGGTAGGCAGGTTTGCTCACGATGTTTTCAGTAAAAAATTGAAATAACTGTCTCGCTGTTTGTTTATGATGTATGACGTTGATGGCTAAAACATTTTTTTTAGTATTATGACTAGTAGAATTGAAAAGTTTATAAATGAAAATCACCTGGTTTCGATTGACATGATGTTCAATGCTTTGTAATTCATGATGTTGTTTCGTTTTCTACTGTCCACGAACGGTCGTATCGCTTACCACCAGGTGAATGCTCGTCTTGTTATTCACGCAATAAAAAAAATTCAGGTAGACTGTAGAGTATCGAAAACACGATTTCAGTTAAAATGGCCTGGATAGACAGTTGGCGAGGATCGAAGTGATGTCCAGATACTATAGTGTTGATAATATGACAATGATTGGCAAGCTATGATTGACTCTCGCCAGTCAAGATTATTCCAGTGTGCTCATTACCGCATAAACAGTGGGTCATTTCGTGACCTGATAGTCGCGCGAGCTGCGTAGGGAGTGGGCGATGTTGTGTTGGTTTATGACGAGTTTTACACTATGTGTACGGTCGTGATAACCGGAAGGATCCATGCATATACCATACGAGAAATGGTTGTCATAATTAGTATCAAAACACAGGCCTCCACATATTTTGATTCATTAAAGGTTAATATAAATATACCAAACAGTTACATACATAGTCCTGACCCCACATTAAGATCAAGTCTTGTGTCTTCTAATACCCATCAAACTTTTCGGTCTCACAAACAACCGAACTCGAAACAAATAATTTGGAAGAAGCATTACAAAATCGAGATTATCCTCTACTTATATTCTTGTTGGGAATAATATATTGGACGTAAGTAGACCAATTTTAGACAACTTACCTGGAGTTTACGACGGACGGACTACAGTATGATGTACTTAGTTTTCAAAGTAGTTACTTTGTATGTCTCCTTTGTGAACTATGAAAAGTACGTGGTAAGTAATTTTGGGAGGAATTATGTTTGTCTTGTGTAGTCTTGTGTTTGTCTTTCTATATTATTGTGTAGGAGTGCGTGGTGGCCTGTTGGTAACGGACCAGACGCGGCTGCCTACATGTTCACGGTGGTCGCGGGTTCAAATTTCAGGGCACACCTCTGACTTTTCGGAGTTATGTGTGTATTGATAGTCAATCACCACGTACTTTAACGGTGCCGGGAAACATCGTGAGGAAACCTGCATACCGTAGCGATTTTAAAGAATTTCTACGGTATGTAAGTCCGCCAACCCACACTAGGCCAGCGTGGTGGCTATATGGCCTAACCACTCTCAATGGATTCTCTCGATTTTAGAGTAAGCCCGTGCCCAGCAGTGGGACGTATACGGGCTGATACAATACAATATGTTTGTCTGTGTACATTAGTAACATAAAGGAATATTATTGTTTTTTTTTTACACAACTAAGGAGGCAAACAAGCATTTGGCCCGCCTCATGGTAAGCAGTCACCTTAGCCTATAGACGTCTGCAACACCAAATGTGTCACTCGCGTGTTGCCGACCCTGTAGAAATCTTATAATTCCTCTTTTGATGATTATAATACCTATTCCAGTAATTTAAGTAATCATCGTATATAAACGTAATAATTATTTTACATACATATTTTCTACTTTAGGAATAATAAATAAATAAATACACCCAACAGTCACATACACTAAGATCGAATCTTGTGTCGTGGGTATCAGAAACTACGAGAGACTTTTCGGTCCCACAAACACCCAGACCCGCAACAAATACCATTGGATCACACAAAGATTTGTTTCGGTGCGGGAATCGAGCCCGTGGCCTCTCGTTTCACAGCCGGCGTCTAACCAACTGCGCCACAGAGGCTGTCAAAGAATTGTCATTAATTTTATGGTTCCACAATAGGTACCTAATTACAAATATTGATTTTATCACACAGTGGGACTCCACAGAGGCTGGAGTAAGTTGCCATAGATAGTTTTGGATACAAAAGTATTACAACATTTTAAAAGATTATAATTGACATTTCGCTTAAAATTTGAAACCACAATCATTAATAATGCACAAACAATAAGAATATTTGCATTAATTCTACAAACGACAAAGGACATTAGGCGGTGGAATCGAAACGAAAAAGAATAAGGGGAGATGAGAGGTCGAAATGTGAAATTTATTCATCGTTACACCCCGAAAGGCCCGTGTTCTGTGACAAAATGGCTACACCGGAAATGGCGGAACGAAACGTGAAATTAAAACTTGAACATCTTCGGGACCTTTTTGCCGAAATAATGTGTCCTTGGGTTTCAACAGTTCGCCGTTATTAGGCCCGTATTTTTCGTGATAATCCTTATCTATTTTCGTTGGAAAAATTGGCTAGGCTATTTTTTAAAAAGGTTTTATTTTAGACTACCGGCCCGACCCAGCTTCGACTGAGTACGATAATTTTTGAATCCAATCCACATCAAAAACATATTATTTCTCGTACTAACTGTTTTATATTTAAACTCGATGTGACCGCCATTGACCATATTGCTTTTGCCGTCCCATCCCGTTATATCCCGTTCTGTCCCTTTATATCCTAATGTGTCTCATCTCATTCTGTTCCATGACGAAAAGCATTCAATCCCATCCTCTCCTGTCCCGTGCCATCCATTCGAGTTCGAAAGAGTAGCAAATAGGTATATTTGAAGTCCTAACTCATCCCACGGGATGACTATTTTTTTCGGGGATAAAAAGTAGCCTATGTGTTAATCCAGGGTATGAACTACACTTATACCTAATTTCATCAAAATCGATCCAGGCGTCTTTGCTTGGAACGCTCACAAACATCCATACATTCATACATATAAACTTTCGCATTTATAATATTAGTAAAAAGGTATGAAAGGTAATAAAAATGCTTGGTAAAATAGCGAGAACTTTTATTTCTAGTGTTCAAATACGCGTGACAGCGCATTGATAACACTAACTTTAAAGTTAGGGAAAATATTAGGGAAAACCTGCATAGCTGAGATTTCTTCAAGAAAGACACCAACTTGTACTAGGTAATAATGTAAGACTAGCACTTATCAATGTGAGGTATATTTTCTGTTATTTTTATTCGAAATTAACGGACCTAGATTTTGAAACCAAGATCCTACGTCTCACAGGCCCATCATGCGACTTTTTTTTATATTTTTTCATTTACAAAGAAAAGAAAACGAACCTCCTCATATAAAAGCGTCCATAAGAAAACTGAGAACAAATCTGTTCTATTATTTTTCCATTATTTCGCCTGACGGTTGCCAGTTAACTTCTGAGACTGAATGCAAACTGAAACAACAATACATCTTTCCCGACTCCTTTCAAACGACCGCACGTAATACAATTTCTTCAAAGGAAACGCAGCAAAGGAAAATTAAACATTAAACTAATTTTTAAAAGTCTAATATAGTTGAGATTGTTATAAATTGTTTGGAATAAATCAGTATGGGATTTTAGTGACAATAGTTGTAATTGTTATTAGTACCTTTGTACCTCACTGTACCTTTGTATATTATGCTCCAATTTCAAAAGCTGATTTTTACACTAATATGTCCTTATAGGTGACGTCATCATCGTTCTATTCTTCACAGGTACCGAAAACTACTGGACATATCGATATAATTCCTGTTTCTTTATGAGTTTATGACTTACAACGTAGTAAAAAAAAATTTGGCCCAATTAATCAATTGATGAGGAATAATCTTCAATCGCTCGCCAATACTATCTAGGTGGCACTGTACTATTAGGTATAGTGTGTTATTCTAAACGTAAAAATACAAACATACGATAAAAAAATACTCGAAATTTGAAAGCCAAGCGCCAAAGTCGATCAAATAACGTCGATCGAAAACAAAACAGAACCTAAGCCCTATCAAATGATTGCCAAACCTATTCCAATATCGCGATGAGCAACAGCGGAGGAAAAACTCCGCACATTCGTACAATGATATTTTTTTACACTTGGAATATTGTTTTTTGTCTACAGAACGCTTAGCATACAAATGGGACGAGATTTTCTTTGAGAAAAACTTGAAGATGTTTGCAATGTACACAAGGATTGGAGCTTGGGTCAATGGTCAAAAGGTGAGCAACTAAGACATGAGATTAGTTTGCAACTTGGGAAAACAACACGCTGTTATCGGATTTTCGGGGACTACGCGAAAATATTTGTTCCGTACAGTTTACGGTTATTTATTACGTTCTTATTTTTCTGTTTTGTTGTACGTTCTAAGATTGGCAAGGAAAACAATTGTAGTATACTTGGTTAAATGAAAATTACTACTTGTACCTATTGAATTAATTTAAGTAAGATATAAGTGAAATTCGCTCTTATTAAAAAGTGTATTATTGCTGAAGTGATAGAACCATGCTATAGACCGTTAATGTTAGTTGTTAGAGTTAAGTAACCATAACTATTTACCTATCAATGCATGTTACGATAAAGCACAATCCCCATCAAAAATATCTCAGCAAGAATGTGCTTCGCATCCAATAACCTTAACCATCTAAATAATAATATTTCTAGTAGGTACGTACAATCACAAGAAACAGTGACGGTATGCAATCTAAATATAAACACCACCTCAAGAAAAAACCTATTGGATGATATAAAAATAACCTACACAATTTATAACTACTGGAATACCTAATTAAAGCTTGTTTCAGAACCAGTGTCTTTTCAAGCGGGAACGGAATTGCAAGCAATTTGAACGTAACGTCGAGACACCTGTTTTTGTAACAATTGCTTCCTGCGCATTTCCACTTTAGTTAGAATTGAAAGTGCAAAGACAACTTTGGATCAACGGTTCTCGGAACTCATGCTAGGTTTTTGTTCAATTGTTATTCTCTTTGGGAATTAAACCATATATTTCAGTTTGTATTTGTGCATTTACTTTAGTTTAAATGTATGTGATCTACATAGAAATGATATGATCAAACTAATCAGTATTGACTATATGGCCTAACCACTCTCAATCGATTCTCTCGATTGTAGAGTAGGCCCGTGCCCTGCAGTGGGACGTATATGGGCTGATATAGATAGATAGATATAGAATCAGTATTGGTTGTTTACGAAACACATCTTGTTTATGAAAATTTTCCATCGATTTTTTTTGCATACATTAGGTATATCAAAGTTTTTTTTTGTTTAGCAGTCAAAAATTCATTGTGGAGATGGATCCAGCCGATGCTTTTCGTCCAATGGTTCATGCACAACATCATATATTAAACAGATAGATATTATTTGTAACTAATATTCAGGCTTGGACAAGAGACAAAACTGCATTTGTAAATAAGCCAAGCCAATGCCATCTAGATAGATTATTATCGATTGGCAAGACACAGTTATTTCCATTCCACAGAATGATGACAGTCATAACATTAGAATATAATATTGTCGACTTATTTTTTAAATTTACACATCATATTAATTACTATAGTAAACGAAGTAAACGAGTAAAAACTCTATCAGAATATTAGATAGTCCAATGCGAATCTATTCTGCTTCAATTCTATTCATGTCGGTACAAACTAATAGGCAAAACAATTTGCAACTCGATCTTGGTAACACAAATTGTAGAAACACACAAGATTCCAACTACAAGGAACGCAGTAATACAAAGTTATTCAAACATTTTAATAGCATATCTAGTAACCTTTCGTAAAATCCAGAATTCACCAGATTTTAGTCTAGATGTTTTGGCAACGAGCACGTAACTCGCAGCGAATTCTCATCTTCGGCAGTCAAAAGGAATTCTTTATAAGTACATCTAAATTTATATTTGTTTATGAATATCTAATGCTGTTCAGTATTTATTATATTTTACGGACCTGGTTCGCTGTTTTATAACTTTAACGGATGTCTTAAATTCACCGACTTATCGGTTTAGTTACACCAAGTATAAGCTGTGAACTTTTAAAAAAAAAGACATGCGATTATATGTAGACGATACACAAAGACTCGCCTATATACATACATACATAATATATAACAGAAAGAATATATAAAATCTATAATAAAATTTTCCAATTCGTAACTTTATTTCATTTCCATACCAAGTTTAAACGATACTATGTTTCCGATACAGTTTAATTGAAAAAGCATTTATTAATTATTTCTGTAATTAATCTGAGCATGGAACAATAGCAGCGGTCGCAGCAGTAATTACGCCACATTAAAAACCGACAAAGTTTGACACGAACACGGTATTTTTAATGGGCGAATGTAAGATAATGAGATATCATGTATAAAATAAACTGAAACATAATTACATTAGTTATGTTCATATAGATATTAAAAAATGTTAATTTGAAGTTTAAATGTTTTAACTTATGTTATAAAACATTTTTTTAGGTAGTGATAAAGCCTAGTAACTCTACGTTTAGGGACCTAAATGCCTAAATATAAACATATGATCCTATAAAGAACGCGGTGAAACATCACGGATTTAGTTCGTACGAATGTCAAATGATCAAACATTAGAATATTAGGATTGACATAAAAGCCCTGAGATATAAGTTGGTCGAATATCTATTTTCCTTGCAAAAAAAGGTGTCGGCGCTACCAATTTTTTTACCCACCCGTGTCACAACCAGAAGGTCGATGAAGTGTGCTATATCACATATATTTTAAAGTCTTTCTATTTTCCGCCGGGTGTAATGTCCGTACAATTTTGGGATGGGCCGTGGGTGTGTTAAATCGAACGAAAAGAATATTTTCACTGAGCTCTATCGTCCCGTTAGTTATGAACGATATGTGGGCCTCAATTTATATGACAGCACGGTTGATTCTGTTTCTGCTAAAATATGTATTTTCCCCGCTTTTTCCTTGTATATGCGTGATTGAGTTAGTTGAGGTGTGTCGTAAGGTATTGTATTGTCTGATTATTGAGACAAAAATTGTGGATGGAATTGGGTATTTGACTCAATTTTTTTTATTGTATTCATCAAAAAGTATCCATATCCAAAATCTAGCAAAATCTAGCAACTGTATTGATAATTGTCATTTGTGAATCGATTTGAATTATAACCTGTACTTTAAAACAATTTACAAAAATACGCTGATAAATTCCGACGTAAAATCGCATCGCATCATTTCACTGGTCACTCTTTTATCTTTAACTATAACAATTATGACAATGGTGCAACAAAATAATTTTCTATCCCGTGGTCATTGTTATTGTCACTGCTAAAGTTAACTTTACCGTTAACAATAACGTCAGATTTTCTGCAACCCTAAGAAACGTTTTAAATCTTGTAGTGGAGGTAAAAGAAAAGGGATGCAAAACAAAATTACTGACGTCACTAACCTTAATATACATTATAATGTGCGGGTGTGAAAGAGACGGTAAGATGTCCCCACTACGTCCCTACTCTTTAATTTAAAATACTAATATTTGCCTCATGTTACAAGCTACTTTAACACTGTTTTCACAAAAATGTTTTGTTTTAATGACACTTGTGTTTGTCTGCAAAATAATAAAAAAATTCTATGATAGTCAAATACCCAATAATTGTGTCCTTTCACAGTGAGCCGCACGTGTGCCACGTTTTGGGTTATCTGTGTATATCCGGTTTTAATACGGCCGGCATAATTGTGTAGACCGAGACCGATAACTGAGATTCTTCAGAGAGAGAGGTTGGAATCCGCTCAGCATAACCATAGGACAGGGCGACTCTAATAACATATGTATAGGTATGTATGTATGTATCTACAAAGGTATGGGTGTTATAAGCTTATGTGTGAGTACTAGATACTACGTGGGACTTCCTGGTCTTCTAAAAGCCAGATCAAAAATATATGTCTTACTGAAAGGTTCGATGTAACGATCTCAAGTTTCATCAAGCCGTATTCTCGCCCAATCCTCCACTTACACGAAAGGAGGCACTATCTAATAAAGCATTTAATAATAGAGAATACTTATAATAAATGGGTTTTTCTATTCATTAGTAGCCCGGATTCAGGAATTTGTGCCCGAAATGGCGATAGGCTCGCCCCCTATCACATCATAGGACGGAACATACAAGGCGAAATGTGGGTGTCCTGGTGGCGCCTCTGCCTACCCCTTCTGGGATAAGGGCGTGAGTTTATGTATGAATGTGTATGCACTTATAATAAACATATTTCCTAAACCAATAAACGGTGGTAGGTGGAAGAAAATAATTGAATCCATTTTCCGGGCCGCGTAGATTCTCACCAACTATATAAATATTACGGATGTATCTTTATTAACACGCTTTTATTAGCTTCGCCTGTATTATGTATGAATGTAACGGAATCTTTAAAGTCGATATTCGAACACTTCAAAACGTCGGGTTGACTTGAAATTTTGCTTACTTGTCAAGCACAAAAATCAATACATTAATTTAAAAAGTATGACATTATATTAACCAGAACCTTCAGATTTTATTTTTGTAAAAAAAAATATAGCGAGTTATTTGCGCGAAAGCCGCATTTCTTTAATTATAAAGACGTAAATAGACGCTTTTTAGTAAAAATAATGAAAATAGTTTAAAAAACGAAGAGTTAAATTGTAACAAAGCATAGTGTGCTTACAAAAATTACTTATCCTCACGCATCCTAGCTCTTTAACCTTAAAATGAATGTGTTTCACTCTATTTTCTTATCTTAAACTCGGTACCAATTATTTTTAATTTTTAGTTGGGTATTTTGCTAAATCGTGTATTTTAGTTTTTAAATTAATATTTATTCGATCCCTATGGTTTGGTTTATTATCAATCCGATGGAAACAAGCGAAGTTTTGAAGTCAACTACCTTGGTGGCGCAGTTATACTAAACGTACAAGGCGAAACCTGGGTGTCCTGGTAATACCTCTGCCTACACCTTCTGGGAAAAAGGCGTGAGTTTATACGCAGTTATAAAGAATAATTGAAGTGCCACGGCCATATTGTAAGCAGGCAGCGGTCTTACCAGGACACCCACATTTTGCCTTGTGTGTTCTGTCCCACGATGTGATAGGGGCCGAAGCCTATAGCCATATCGAGGACAAATTTCTAACAGCCATAATTAATAGAAAAATCGAAGATCTGAAACCTCAGGCATGCCATCGTATACAACTGCGCCACTGAGGCTGTCACATGTCTTGGAACGACAAGAGAAAACCATCCCCCTACCTTTGTTATAGTAGACAATATTTGTTTCTCACAGCTCGATATAAATAACCTCTATAATGGAGTGCAACGGGACATCTGTACCCGGGAATTGGCCAAACTACTTACTAATAAAATACGAGTACGGATTACTCATGCAGAAGTATTATGTTTAACCCAGAAACTATTCAAGTTGGTCGGGTAACGTCTACTTTATATGCTAATGTGAATTGCGAAGTATTTCAGAAGTTTCATAAAATCCGATCTTACTTTATTAAATCAGAAATAAATTTTAATAATACTATAGTATAGATATGGCTCTTAGGAACTAACTGTTCGTAATTATTAGGTTGTTATATTGATTTGTAATTGAATGGTGATTAGGTAATAATAGATTAAGGAAACTAGATCAGGATCTGCCTGATGATAAAATCGAACTTCAATGTACAATTATTGTACAATTATATAAAGCCGAAATAATTGTAC
The DNA here is from genome assembly GCA_905220455.2 of Deilephila porcellus. Lineage (NCBI taxonomy): Eukaryota > Metazoa > Arthropoda > Insecta > Lepidoptera > Sphingidae > Deilephila > Deilephila porcellus. Next base: position 15,215,470 of record LR999973.1, on the reverse strand, counting down.
AATTACATAAAGCCTTTAATATATGAACAATAATCATAATTAATGATATAGTAGCGATTTTAAAGAATTTCTACGGTATGTAAGTCCGCTAACCGGCACTAGGTCAGCGTGGTGGACTATATGGCCTAACCACTCTCAATCGATTCTCTCGACTGTAGAGTAGGCCTGTGCCCAGCAGTGGGACGTGTATGGGCTGATACAAATACAGAATGATGACTCTCGAAAACATTGCAAACAACGGATTTTAGAAAATCCTACATTTCAAATATAAAAACCTTTTCTCGTTTTTTATATTGTAGTAAATAACAACAGACGCCCCTTCAATCCAAATCCAATAAACCCTAAATCCATTCCGCTAAATTAATAGCGATTTAATTCATCCATTGAAACGTCAATATAACCAAGCGAGTCCATTTTTCACAAAGCTTTTACTGGACCTGTGTTAGTTCTATTCCACGTACGCCTGATTGACGGAATGTATCCATCGTTAATAATTCAATGCACAGTGTGCGCGCAGCTATCCGCGCTTTGGGTATTTTTAGGTTATGTTTTATGGCGTGGAAAAGGTTTTGTATGCTTTTTTGTTTACATACATTCATACTCGGATTGATTGAGTTATAGCAAATTAATATGATAATACAGGCCTAGTTTCCCTCGTTTAATGAGAGGCTAGTTAAGAGACTTGTCAAATTGCCATGCTAATTTGTATTCTATACTCTAAAATTTGTAATAATTCCAATTTTTAAGAGTATGTAGTAGTTAAGTATGAAATGGTCTATATGAGAGTTTTTGTTTTTTTATTGCTATGAATGACGTGACGAGCCTGCCATTCGCCTTATGATAAGCGATACGACCGCTCATGGACAGTAGCAAAACCAAACAACACCATGAGTTACAAGGCAATGCTTGGCATTCCACTGCGCTCGCCATCCTGAGACATAAGATGTTAAGTCTCGATATGTCCAGTTGTTACTCTGGCTACAATGTCCTTCAAACCGGAACACAACAGTGCATTTACACTGCTGTTTGGCGGGAGAAATAGACATTGCGGTGGTACTTACCCAGGCGGTTACTCACATATGAGAGACCTACCACCAGTAGACTAGTAGTTAGACTCGTACTTGGTTGTTTTTCATTGCATAGGTCCGGCAAATGACATAACAGGTCATCTGATGGTAAATGAGCACTGCCACCCATGAACATGTACAACGCTTGGATTGTAGATGTGTTACCGGCCCCTTAAATCGGGGGGGAGCGTAAAGGAAAAAGGATGGTAAGAAAAATGGGGTATTGGGCATCCGGAAATCTCACTCACCAAACGAAAAGTGGCAGTAAAGCTCCCGCTTCACGTCGAGCTCTTGACAGTGGTACCGCCCCGGACGAGCATGCCTATTCATGCTGAGTCATGACTGACAACAGCGTGGGTCTACCACAATTTTTTTTTAAATTTCATTCTAAATTTGTAAATATTTTTTTACAAGGTAATGAATAAAGGGATTGACATGTTTTATTGCATAAAAATGGTTTAGAGTGATATAAATTGTATTTCTCACGGGAATATGTATGAACGTGGTTCTGAGACTATCGATCTGTAGGGTTACTTAGTAATTAACAATTAATAATTACGGTATGATAATTTTGATTCACCACTAATGGCCCCGAGGCGTATCTAATCAAGCTACTCATTATACTCGCCCAGTGAATAGATATCGACTAAAGTTGGAATACAATGTAGATATTACAGCCTCCGTGGCGCAGTTGGTTAGACGCCGGCTGTGAAACGAGCGGCCGCGGGTTCGATCCCCGCACCGAGACAAATGTTTGTGTGAACCACAGGTGTTTGTTTCGGGTCTGGGTGTTTGTGAGGCCGAAAAGTCTCTCGTATTTTCTGATACCCATGACACAAGAGTCGATCTTAGTGTGGGGTCAGGACTATGTATGTGACTGTTGGGTATATATTTTATTTATTTATTACCATTTCTATCCTTTAGAAAAATAATATAATACTAAGTTATAGCCAAACCTTTCAAATAAATAATAGATATTTATTTACCTACCTGTGTTTAGAAAAAAAATGATACGTGTAAATGTTTTCTGAATAACCATTGAAAAAAATATTTATTGTTTTGATAAAAAGAGCAGAGAATTGAATGGAAGCGCGAGCGATGAAACATTTGTTGTTTTTATTATTTATTGTACTTCGCTACGGCAATTTCAAGTCAAAGCTTTGCCGTCACTAAACGGTTAGTTGTAATACCATAAATAAGAAGTTTACTACTAAATAAGAAATAATAAGACACTGAACTATTCCCAAGATAGATGAGAAAAGATATAAATATACGGCAAAAAAATATATAATACCTAAGACAATAATATAGGCTGAATAAATAATAATATGAAGTAAAATATATAACCTCATGAATTAAAATAAACTTAACGCTGGCTTGACTAAGATTGAAAAAAATACAGGTAAATGAACAAAAGTAATATCTCCTAAAATAAATCATTATAATTCACCAAATACTTTCCCAAATCCTCGCATTTATCGCCTGTCATCCAAACGAAGATATTAAGGTCACGAGCATCCATCACTCAAGTACTCGCAAAATTAAAGAACAGAAAAGTCGCCGAAAGACAATGATATGCGCAAAAAGTATTGCCAAAAACACCTGGCTACGAGAAAAACGTATTAAATCCAAGGTTATCCCGTTTGGTAAGCCTCTTAAACTGTCACTGTAAAGGTAAGTTCGTACTGTCTGCGGTGTTTTGGAAGATATTTTCCATTGCACGGATTGTTGTTTGGCGAAATTAAATTGAAAGTAACGGTTATCACAACCGTATCACAACGAAAGAAAAATACGAGTACCATTCACTAAATTTACCAAGCTGCTTAACTTCTTGGCTACAGATTGCAGGAACTTTATTCAAATAAATATTAATTGTAAAAATATCGCGCATGGAATAGTAAGAAAAGATACTTTGTGGTAAAGAGCGATTTTCTTTATATATGTACTTATATCTTATTTACCCTTATCTCATTATCAGGTATTCAGATATTTAAATAATAGAAAATTTTTAGATTAATGTACAAAGGCCAATTGTAATAGCCTGTAAGAATTTAGATTTTTCCCTTCAAAGGTCACGTACCAATGTAACGGGTAACATTTACATATGGTATTTAATTTAAACTACATGTTCCTAACCACCCCAGACAACATTTTACTTAGTTTGAAAAGAAACTGCCCGGTAGTTTTGTCAAAAATTGCGATTTTAGTTTTCAAGGCGTTTGATCAACCCGTATAGGAACTTTATCTTTTACCGCTCAGGTAAGATCCAAAACCTTTCAAGGGCAAATTCGATCTCTAGTCTGCAACCTTAGACCAAAACACTGAATTTAGAGAGACCATGTTTGTGAAGGTTTTATTTTATAATATCACATCTTTCAGTACGACTGGTACCCACCAACTTTTCATCGTAACTCAAAGCGTACGAGCGATTATGAGATAACGCAGACGCGACTGCCAATGGCTCCACTGCGTCAAGATTACCTGATGCCTTCGGGATCTCTCGTGATCTCACTAGGGTTTATATATTATAAATAAATACACCCAACAGTCACGTACATAGACCTGACCCCACATTAAGATCAATTAAGTCTTGTGTCGCAGGTATCAGAACTTCGAGAGACTTTACGGTCTTACAAACACCCAAACCCGAAAGAAATATTTGTTGGCCGCACAAACATTTCTCTTCGTGCGGCGATCGAACCCGCGGCCTCTCGTTTACAGCCGGCGTCTAACCATTGCACCACGGAGGCTGTCCATATCCCAGTAGAGTCAAATAATAATATAATAATGTGATGAGTAATCAAAATGAAGGTATACGTGGATTAATGCGTAAATGTTCTGATATGTGCAAAATATTTAAGAGTCGCAACGACATTTATTTTATATCAGAAAAACATGTTTAGTGAATCACAAAACACAGTTGTGTTGTGCTGAAACACGAGTCTCTTTATTGATTGTACAAAATAACTGATGACTTTGAGATTGAATTGCACGATGAATTAAGCTGAAACACTATTTATCTTTTTTTTTCTTTATATTATTGTTTAGATTTACTATTATAGCTTTGGGCTATATTTTGCTAATGCTTTACGAATCTCTAATATCTGAAAATACATCATTATCATTCAAGAGCACAAACCCAACCCAAAATAAATGGAAACACACGAGTAGACGAAAATTACACCCATATGAGGCTTAAGTCACCCGCGGCAACTAAGAGCCGACCTCAATTAATTCCGAAAGGCCCAGGTGGATCGTGATATAATGCAAGGCAGACGTAAGTTGCACATTAATTATTTCAGGCCCCAAGACGTTCTCAAAAGGGTCCCATTTCACAGACGTCACACGGGATGTCGGAACATTTGTTTTGAAGAAGCGACGTTTCGTGACGCTCGTTTTCAAATGTGAAAGGGTAAGTTGCATTAAATTACAGAGCATGTTTTGATTCGTGTCTTGGTAAAGTAGTATATATTATTGTATATTATTGTATATATATTTATATCAATTTAGTGTATGTTCTTAATGCATTGTATATTCCCGAGTATGTATTGTATTTATTATATTACTTTATCTTATATTTTCATAAAGCACCGTCCATTTAAAATGCTTGTCTCCTCTTCTTGCACGGTTGTCTGGAAGAGATCGCTTTTAGCGATAAGACCGCCGATTTTGAGCACTTTAATTTTTATGGCTTTTTTTAGTAATTTCATTTTATTACTGTATGGTGTTTCAATAAAGAGTTATTATAAAGTAAGGAAACTTTTTTTTATAGCATCATTTTATGTTATTTTTTGCATTTACAAAACAAATACATGAGGCGAGTGTTAATGGAAGAGTCGGTAGGGATTAACCCCATCAAACCTACCTCACCCAGATCAATGGCACCTTAGGCAAGAGCCAGGTTAAAATACCCTGAACCGACGAGAATGCATGAAGAGATTGATGAAAGTAGACGAAGTGAAAGTAGTATGTCAAGATCGAGGAAAGTGAAGATCCATAGTCTCTGCCTACCCCTATGGGATGCAGGGGTGACGTTTATGTATGTATGTATGTTAAGACAAGTCATTCTCTCGGTTGATTAATAAGTGCTGTCCATAACCAAAAATTACACGATTCAAATTATAGTAAGCCCCGAATGGCCTTGTATAGCCCTCGTCAGCGTCAATAACGAATCATTGACTAACAAAATCTTTAAAACCATAATATAAAATAACTTACATTTTTCTAGGTCTGTTGTGTGTATTCGACGTATGTATATTTTATTTTATGTTAATAACCGCAACTCACTTTTTTATTGCAATGAATGGCGGGACTTCCACTGCGCTCGCCATCCTGAGACATAAGATGTTAAGTCTCATTATGTCCAGTAGTAGGTCTGGCGACAATGTTCTTCAAATCGGAACACAACAGTGCATTTACCCTGCTTTTTGGCGGGAGAAATAGACATTGCGGTGGTAGCTACCCAGGCGGCCTCTCACACATGGGAGACCTATCACCGGTTCCATTCCACCTACCTACTCATCGCATTTCTTCATTCTAATTCTTTCTATTCGCAATTAAACCCGCCAAATAGCTATCGAAATGTTTTTGCATTATTTTTTATTAAAGCTACAAGTTAGCTGAGTTTTGTATTTGAAATCCATTTATATCGGTCCGATTGGGAGGCGAAGTGATATTTCAATTAGAAAGGTAATATTTCAGTGGCGGTTCAAATCGCCGCAGAAATTGCTGGGGCCCTCTCATTTCTGATTAAACTGGCTGTAACGGAATTTAGTGTGAGCGTCCGGCCGCGTTAGCATTTACATAAGTACTAGAATATACCGCTGGCTTTTAACGGGTTATTACGGGGCCGATGGAAACCACGGGAGTTAGGATTTTCCGGAGGCTGATAGAGTCTCATGCTGCGGCTAAAATTGTCTATACTTTTTTATTTTTTGCTAGGTTGTTGGGAAAAACAACATATGATAGGATACGAACTTATCGCCATACCTTAGATGAATTCCAGAGAAGACAAGGTTCACTATGATATTTTAAATTCGCAAAACTGGCATTAAATTGATTGTTCGATATAAAATTCGAACCCATGACCTGTCGGTTTGCACTCGAGCAAGAAAATTTAGGTATTATTTGGCTAATTAACCTAGACTTCTTAACTTAAATAAACAAAAAGAAATCATCCGGGATCCACGTCACAAAAACCTCAAACGTTATATCCCTTAACAAAACACATTTTAGAAGTGGACATGGAAATATTAAATCAAAATTAATTTTGCTTCATGATCCCTCAGAAAAAACGAATAGCAACAAAATTATTTTCCTGTTTCTCTATGCCATGGCTTAAGGCGATGTAATTTACAATGGCTTTTATAATAAATTACTATTTCTAAAATAAACCCGTGGCTTGATTTAGTTCCACAGAGGCTGTGGAGATTTGTGCCTCGATATTAATAATATTTTTCTATGATATCAGTTGTTTTTACATTTATATTTTTTGACAAGCCCGGCTTTTTTTAAATTGGGATGAATGGCGAGACGAGCATGCCATTCGTCTTACAGAAAGGTATAGAACTGCTCATGGACAGTAGCAAAACCAAAAAACACCATGGATTTCAAAGCAATACTTCGCATTCCACTGCACTGGAACACAACAGTGCATTTACACTGCTGTTTGGTGGACGAAATAGACACTGCGACATCCTGGCGTGACAAAATCACTACAATGCGCCTCATGGGTGTCTCTCGTCGCAAAAATGAATTGTATATACCGGGTATATCAAGACCGCGACCGAAAACGAAGCCAGGTGGTAGTTTTAATGATTGCAGACACGATGTAACTAAAAAATTCGCAAAAAAGCGATAGTCTTTTTTTTAGATTTTATTAAACATCATCGTGTTTGGGTGGTAAATACATAGATTTTACGAAAATAGTAATTTAAACCCTTGCCTACCATTACGTCTTTAAAAATAAAATATATATATTATTATTTTAGGTAAACTATATTGTATTTATCACCCAAATACGACGACCAGTAGAAAATTACAAAAAAAAAAATATAAGATGCATTCTGTCTGAAGTCACTAATAATACCACCTGGCTTCGTTTTCGGTCGTAGTCTTGATATACCCTGTAGATTAAACAAAATTTTTATGGAAGCATTATTCTGAAAATCCAAAAAGAACGATTAAACAATAAAATCAGGACAACCAACAGCACAATCATAGTCGGGACCGGTATTGAAAATTACGCGTCAGGTTACCGCCCTCCGGCAACTGAATAACTCAATTTAAATTAAAATAAGAAATGACAGCTGAGAATTCCCTCTACCCGGGGCGAGAGCATTTTATTTTCGTATTGAACAACCTTTAAACGAATGCTCTTTTATTTTTGTTCTGAATTTGTTCGTTAATTAACATAATGGGATTCGGGGCAAGTGACGAGGAAAAATTGAGTATTGAAAATATTTAATTTATTAACTTTATTGAAATTGAATTTGTTGATTTCGAGTATTATAAAGCGGAGTTTTTCGCCCACTCACCCGTGCCTAAAACTCCTGTAAGATACGATTTATATCACTTCCAATGTTTCCAAAATTTAGTATTGTTTTGTTACTTGTTGAAGTTTCAGTTTTTGACGCATTTAGAAGTGATATTGAAACAGCACCGTGTACCAAAGTTGCAATTAAATTTACAAAGTGATATATTGCTTTGCTGAGAGAGTTTCTTGTGCTGTTTCATTTATAATATTAGAAGCAGTAGTCGTGTTTCTGGAGGATCATCTTGGAAAATACTGAATAAATATAGAATATCTTGATTTTTATGAACTTCGACGAATTTCTATGAATCGGAAATGGTATTTTACACAAAATATAAATAAGCTAAAAGAAAATAAATTAGTGAGGTACATTTAAATCCCAACTTGGCTTCTTGCAAAAAGATAGACGAAAATATACTTCAAGAATTTCTTAGATATGAAAGCATAGAGCAAGTCAGGAAACCTGATGTAAATCACTTCGAAGAAACATAAACGGTTTCAGTTGCAAGCTGTTAAAATCTGTTCTAAAAACTGGAAATTCGACACGACGCGACGCCGCGTTAGAAATTCTATGGAGGTATACCCCGCTTTCAACTTGACTGATTAGTATTGAGGCTAACAAGTTGGCTTCCTGCGCTAAAATGGCAGGTTCGATTCCCGCAAGCAGAATTATTTTTATGGCCTCCTTATATTTGTTCGGTTAAAATGTTTGCATGTGTAGAGTCTTTGACAAATGCACTTATGATACATGAATAATCATAGTATGAAAAAGGATTAAAAAAATATATGTTCAACATCACTTTGCGTTGTTCGAAGCAAAAAACAACAATGCGATGTACAGATTGATCGTAAAACGAATTGGCTTGAAAAACCGATCACTCTATTGTAGGATTGTTATATTTAGATCAAGCTGGGTAATGTTTTATGGCCTTCGCAGGCAGATGAGCATGCGGCCAGCCTGATGGTAAGCGGTCACCGCCGCTCGTAGATCTTCGCAGTGCCAGGGTCCAGCACAACAAAGCCGCTGCATACCATAAGGAGAGCCTATCTTTAAGCCTCGCTTATAGAAGGATAGGTCATAGCGCTCAGGGAACACCGAAGCAGGGAGTTCATTCCAGAGCTTGCACGTGCATAGTATTCTCGCAAAAGGTAAGAATTGATACCATGTGACCAACAGTCTAACACTTAAAAGGAACAACAATTGCAACATCTGATATGGGAGTAAAATACTAGAAGGGTGTGGGTATATTCGCTCCCCGTTTAAGTACACTTCAGGGGACGGCGTGTGGGCATGAGTACTAATAAAGGATCGTATTTATAGCGCATAGATAGTTTACGTGTTGTTGATTGTAAATGTTTACTGATTTTTGTTACAGATACACTGCGCATTATGAAAAGAGTATAGTATTGTTATTTAAATAAATATTTTTTTTTAATCTCTCATTCTTGTGTGAAATTGACTGAAATCGAATTGTGGAGTCAGGACTTAGTGCCTGATATGGCGATAGGCTTGGCCCTATCACATCGCGGAACACATAAAGCGAAATGTGGGTGTCCTGGTGCACCTCTGCCTACCCCTTCTGGGAAAAAGGCGTGAGTTTATGTATGTATGTTTGTTTAGTTTAGTATGTTTATGGTTGTTTATTGGCGGAAGGAATTATTTCCTGTCAGATAAGTTGGCTAATTGTGTGTCAAAGCTATTTTATAACAAAACCAGTGATAGTATAGGATCCCGATATAGAACGACCTTCACCGAGATGCTTATTTAATGAAACGTAATTTATATATTATTTAATATGCCAATAAATATATTCCATATGGGTTGCCTAACAAATTTTAGTCCAGAGTATTTTTAATTAATAATTTAAAAAAAAAATTTTTTTAAACATTCCTCCCGTTTGATTATTAGATAAATTCGATACCAATCGAAAGTATGAAGCCCATAGAATATGCAAACGTTAGGTTGCCTATTCTTTTCCGGTCACAACTATCGGGTTGCCAGGTGTAAACAGGTAAATCTATACTAGCATTTTGCAACGGTCTGATTATTGAATCAAACTTTAATAAACTGAAAGATTATTTTATTATGAACACGGTGGTATAGGGTTGCCTGCGAAAAATCAGTCCCGAATTCCGGTTGTTGAATTTTAAAAAGTAAAATATCGCTACGAGTGATAGCATGACACAGCAAAGCAGCTGTTTAAAGTCCGCCCATTTATAGAAAGAGAGTGCGCATGCTATTTGTGCTTGGAAATGAAAAGGATAGCGATAGACTCGTATATGCTGTGCATCATTTTGGAGTATATTGTCGCTATAGATACAAGTGAAAAAACGTGCTACTATTTATTGTTGGAAAAAATGAAATTCTAAGGGCTTCATACTTTCGATTGGTATCGAATTTATTTAATAATCAAACGGGTGGAATGTTTAAAAAAATTTTTTTTTAATTATTTATTACAAATACTCTGGACTAAAATTTGTTAGGCAACCCATATGGAATATATTTATTGGCATATGAAATAATATATAAATTACGTTTCATTAAATAAGCATCTCGGTGAAGGTCGTTCTATATCGGGATCTTAGACTATGATATTTTGTCCGTGTTTAACATCTGTACTACTTGCCTTCGTTTTCGACATGAATTAAATTATACTTTATATCACTCGTACTAATATATATAAAGCTTTGTACCATGGAGCAATGGCCAATCTAGAGCGATATGTTCCTGGAAAAGCAAGAACCGAGTGCTATACAATTGCATCTGTAGATATCAGGCTTCTACGAATATCGGATATCGTGAAACTGATTATTAGTTGTGCTCCGAGGACTCGTATGCGGTTTCCGAGTTGAGGTAAAGGTTTGATATTGTGTTGTTATTTTAAGTATCGCAAATAGGAAATAGAAAGCGTAAGAAAGTAAAGTATAGGAAATCATTGAGTATGGTTCACGATATCGAGAAAAATATTGTGTTAATTTATGTTTTATTGTTCCAGTTCTTGATACAAATAACTCTGTCATATTTTTTAAATACAAGACGCATATGGTTCGACTGATATCGCTCTTTTCTATTTAAAAACAGGTTCTTGGAAAGCAATAAAATAGTTAAAATTAAAATAAAAAATTCGAAAAATGTTAACATTGAAACATGGCATGAAAAGTCAAGCCGTGTTATACATTAACGAGGGAAATGAGATTCCAATCTACACATAAGCACGTTTAACATTAATTAGCCAACCAGCTTCATTACCCAACTCATATTTTGATACGTAATAAAGAATATTTCGCGAATAAAGGCCGAGATGTTAGGGCCCACGTAAAAAATACTCGCCGCGGGAAATACTAAAGATTTTATTATGCGATACGCTACGTGTTCGAGTGTTCGCATTTTATTGAAAAAAAAAGGAGTTTTTGCCAAGTGCTGCGGAGTGGAAGTCGGAAATTGGTGCTGTGTTAAGGAGTTGCTGTTAGGGTTAAAACGTGGGGGGATGCCCGGGGGCTTCTTTGTGTCTTTAATCGACATTAAATAATTTAAACTTTCTCCATACTAGGACTATTGTGGTATAAATTCTTTAAATACAAATCTTGTAAGCATAAACGCCACGATTCTAACAAGTTTCCAAAGGACATCTAAATATTTTTTATCTAAATCTTTCACTCCCATGTAAGAGTATGTAGTAGTGAAGGTTTTTACTGTACTTATAGCCATTGGATTATTTTAAAATGATTCACCGGTTCTGTGTTCAGATCGTGTGTTATCTACTTCATATAAATCTGGGTTTAATAAGCGCGGCGTGAAAAAGCAATTGAACAGAATATCGTATTGATGGTTTTGGTTGACCGCCCGGGATATTTTATATAAACAACTTTATATTTGACATTGGGTGTACTTTGGTGTGTCAGTGAATACAAAAGATGCTTACTATCTTTTAAAAATACCATTTGTTATATATTCAGACGATTTTATCACAATAATCGTTTTTATACACAATTTCTGGTTTAATTAGCCCCCAATTCCAGTGACCGACATCAAAAGCTTGACAATTGCCTCCAGCGCATTTTAGCGATAACAATTTAAAAATCGATGTCACCCGAAATATTGGTAATGTATTTTGAATAAACTCCCGGGAGTCATTTAAAACGGACGAAAGTTAATTAAACCCTTTCAAAACAAAATCCACTCATTTATTCGGCAAGATGGTTCGGTTAAAGGAAATGAGGTATTAAGGCAGTTTGGCCCTTCGAATAGCCTGTTTACCGATTTCGCCGATGATAATTCAAGTGGAAAATTCTTATAAAACTTCGTTATATTTCGACACAATTTAATTTGACAGATCTGAAACAGTTGGCGGAGTTTGAAGGTTGGGTTTGACGATTTTAATTATATTTGAATTCTAAGGAATTTGGTGTGTTGAACTGTGGTTTTGGGGTATTATGTAATACAAATCGATTAACTGACGGTTTAAGAATAAATTGAATCAGGTTTTTAAAATCATATTAATCATCTTTAGGTCATTTTTTCAATAGATCAAGTAGATAAGTGGAATAGTTCATTACCGCCACTTATATTAATCGAATACTAAAACATTGTTATTCAAGTATGATTTATGCTGGAGCTGAAAGTCAAGTTACGATGAATGCGTAACGCGTGAAATGAGAGCATGCAAAAAAGAAAAGACCTCAGTATCATACTGGAAGGTAATTAACTTCGACAAAAGCTTAATTAAGGACCCAGAAGCTGCATTCAACTTTTCTTTAAAAAGTCTAGACTATTTCTCAAGACTAGACTTGATACGTAAACAAAATTCCGACAAATTATTCTGACTTCTAATTTTGGCCAATGCATATAACAACTTTGCTGAAGTAACCGCTTAACATTTTCAGCAGAACTGAGGAACAAAACTACTTCAAACTTTAACACTGACAGATGCTAAACAGGTGGGTCTAAAAGCATGTTTTGCATATTAGTTCCTTATATATATGAGCACTAAGAGAGAAGTTTAGAAAATTCATTCCAAGGTGGTTAAATATGGGATGGAAGTTTGTACGAATTATCCGTATAAAGTTGAGTATTAAAATTTGCATTTATTATATATCCCTATATGAGTAATTTTTACGATGTCTGCTTCTATATTATGTCTTTGTTTTATACTTTCCAGGAGTCAGCACAGCAATATTTTTTTGCCATACAAAGAAAGATATTATATACATAAACTCACGCCTTTATCCTAGATGGGATAGGCAGAGGCGCCACCAGCCACCAGGACACCCACATTTCACCTTGTATGTTCCGTCCCACGATATGATAGGGAGCGAGCCTATCGCCATATCGGGTACAAATTCCTGACTCCGGGCTGATAATGAATAGAAAAATCCAATATTACTTAGCCCGACCCGGGATTCTAATCCGAGACCTCAGCTTTGTAATCGTACCGTAGCACAACTACGCCACCGAGGCAGTCAATATTATAAGTCACTTTTTTGTCACTATTAAAGATTGCTGAATTAATATTTACAATAACATAATGTAATAAAACTCTAATTTCAGTTGTACATAATTATATTTTATTTCAATTAGCACTTACTTTTATATTTCCAGCTGTTACAATCGTGGTACGTCAGGTGTTGCAATCACCAGTATTTCGTCTTCCTCAGAGATCCGTCCTCGTTCCGTGTCCAAACCAGAATGACGCGAGTGACGAATCGCTCCTTTTTATATGTTCCCAACCGTCAAAACAACTATTTATTTTATACCTTCAATGATTTGTGTAAATTCCTTTTTATTTTAACATTATTAAATTTAATTTAAATTACTGTTTTAAAAATCTTTTGATAATTCAGTATATAATTTCGACCACCTAACAATAATAAAACATTTTAAGGAAATCATACAATCCCGACCGATAAACTTGCTATCGATATATTTCATGACATGAATAAATCTATGACAATTCAATCAAATACTTCACAGATTATTTTATGCCATACGCCTCAGCTGTGATTCCAATTTGAAACAATTATAGTCGTTTATTAGCAGTTTTGCCACGTATGACTCTCCGACAAATCGTGCGTGGCTATAAGACGCTGTGCACACAGAGCAATTCAAAATGTCACTAGTTTTCGATAAATAATGCCAATAGCAGTAACAGTTTTCAGTTACCGCGATTGTATATTTCATAAAGTTTGACAGGTTTCTTCAACTGAAACTGCTCTGTGTGCACAGCGCCTAAATCTTCCAGTAAAACATTACCTATGTACACACGTATTCAAAGGTAACGTTCTCGAAACACGTTACAATTCAATTAATCACCCAAGCGATATTTCTTACTCTCGATACGTCGAATTTTTGTAAGGAACGTGACGTGTATCGGCCGAGATAATTGATTGTTTAACAAAGTATATCAGCGGTATTCGCCACCTGCGCCCATACACGCAGCAAGGGAGGGGATAAATGGAGGAGAATTAAATGTTCTTTTTTTCATATTTTTTTCTTAAATGTGCCGGGAATACGTATTTGGTTAGTATAATGGAGCGAGATGTAAAACGAAAACGAACATCTGGAGTATTATTCTTGACGTGTATTAAGTTAATATGTATTATTGAGTTAACAATATATTTATTAAAATTAAATATTAGTACTAGTGTGCCCCCAATCATATAATAAATAAATACATTTAGCAGTCACATACATGATTATAGTACTGGCTCTATTCTAAGACAAGAGCTTTTTGTCGTAGATATCAGAAACTACTCGCAACTTTATGATCAAAAACAATCATACCCAGAAATAAAAATATTATACGACAAACATTTTGTCTCATGCGAGAATCGACCCGAACGACCGAACGAATCGACGAGAATTAGTACATAATATGGTTTATTATGTACCAACTGATTCATTAAACAACTGCGCCAATATCAGCAGCCAGACATTTTAGCCAGAGTAACTACTGGACATAATCAGACTTAACATCTTACGTCTCCGGATGGCGAGCGCTGTGGAATGCCAAGCATGGCTTTGCAATTCATGGTGTTGTTTGGTTTTGCTACTGTCCATAAGCGGTAATATCGCTTACCATCAGGTGAATGGCATGCTCGACTCGCCATTCATCGCCAAAAAAAAACAGTATGAAGTACAAAACTAATCTTTTGTATCCACGTGTTAGAATATAATAAAAATTGAACGAGTTACATATCCAGTATAATCCGTTCACTCGCGTTGTTTGAATTATTAATCCTCTCATAGAAATTCCATATTGATTTGGCCGATGTTGCTGACGCGTGGATGTGCTGACCGTTTTAAGCTCGCTTGTAATACTAGTTGAAAAAATAAAAGAGAATTCATTTTCATTTAAATTTGTAGCAATTGGATTAAATAAGTCGGAAACATCTAATGGTAAGGAATTCACGTCGTCACTTTTGCTCGCCTTCTAAGCGAAATGAAAGCTAGATGTATGTAGGTGTATTGCCAGCCTCTTAGATTTCAAGTGTGAATGCTCAGCTTGTCTTTTCATTGGCAAAACAGACACAGCGAAGCCATTAATTAGACTCTAGGCGAGTATTCTCGGTATAATGGTTCAACATTGATGAAACTGACCCATTTGTCTTACAGTCAAGACTACCTATAACGTCCCTCTTCCTACATAATTCAATTTATAAATACACATTCATTTTCTAGACTTACGTACACGCCTGTATCTTCTAGGAGGTAGGCGACATCCCACTCGATCCGCCCGAGGTTTGCTTAGCTTTATTCCATTCCGACATATTATAGAAAACGAGTCTAAGGCCATTCCACGTTTAAATAGTCCCGATAAACTCAACTAAGATTTTTCAAAAGAAAACTCTAATACAATGCCCAAGTTGAGAATCTAACTCAGGATAATTAACAATTCACAGCCCATGCGATGTCACTAAGTACTTGAAGCGACTTCATAGGCAGCCGTGGCGCAGTTGGTTAGACGCTGGCTGTGAAACGAGAGGCCGCGGGTTCGATCCCCGCACCGAGACAAATGTTTATGGGAACCGCAGGTATTTGTTTCGGGTCTGGGCGTTTGTGAAACGGAAAATTCTCTCGTAATTTCTGATACTCACGACACAAGACTTGCTCTCAGTATGGGGTCAGGACTATGTTTGTGACTGTTAAATGTATTTATTTATTTATCCTAGAACACTCTCTCTTTCATAAGTTAATAATCAATCATAAACTCAACTAGATATAACTATGATAAAGCTAGAAAAGACATTGTCTGTGGATTTCCTATTCACATTGTATAAACCTTTTCAATACACGACTTAAGTCCATTTATCTTCACGCTGCGTTACGCTCGCCGCCCTACTTATCCCACGATGTTATTGTGCCGCATACTCTGTGAAGTCGCATGTTTACTTTAAACAACAGTTGATCTGGAATACAAATAAAGTATACTAGAATGATCTCTAAAAGTTATTTTAAATTGACTATTTAGCTTTCACCTGATGCCTTATTTTTCATATTGACGAATCTGGTTTTTTGTCATTGTAACCTATGTCATATAGACAGCCTCCGTGGTGCATTTAGAAAGACGCCAGCTGAGAAACGAGAGGCCGTGGGTTCGATCATCGCACCGAAACAAATATTTATGTGATCCACAATATTTGTTTGAGGTCTGGGTGTGTGTAAGACCGAGAAGTCTTTCGTAGTTCCTGATACCCACAAAACAAGACCTGATATTGGCGTGGGATCAGGTCTATGTATGTAACTGTCAGATGTATTTATTTATATTAATATTTATTTGCTCATTAACTAAAATTGTATCGAATATCATAGAATATCAATATTAACAAATACATACCTACTTTACTTTAGTTAGAGACCACTGTTTCTTTCATAATATTTCAATTTCAATTCTTAAACAAAATAAAAACCCTTTTGACTAAGCTCTCACCCAGCTGGATACATAAGTGCTCTTTGATTATTAATCTTCGCCGTATCTCCCATTTTCTCGATTGTCACTTCTTGAGATAACAAAAGATATATTTATGACGTATTTATCTACTACAAATATCATATTTAAAAAAGAATTAGTTCTCGAATTACACCCGCAACAGAAAACGTAAAGATGTGGTTAATATGTAAAGATATGCCAGAAGCACTGATCACTAATATAACATTATAAATATAAAGTCTGTCCTTGACCTCGATGCAAAGTGGAACTTGCCAACACATCCATGTCATAAATCCAATGAATCATACACACAGGCTGTTTACAAAAAGCGCCAAGAGAAGTTGTGGAGAAGGGTTAGTAAAAATATTATTGCAATAGTTGTGCAAGTGAATAACAGCTTAGATGGGAGTAGAAATTACTGCAAGTTTGGAACTAATTATCGGAGGCTACGATTGCTGTGAACTATTGTTTTAATGATGCAAGAAAACACCGTAAGGATACTACAAAGAAATTAATGAAAAAAAAAAACTACAAGGACCTATTATATTTTTCTGAACTCCTTACCCAAGATTACTAAATGTATTAATTTCTAAGCATTGAAAATAATATAAAAATTCACATGTGCTCGGATATTCGTTTTCGCCATGATAACGACCGCCATAAATTATGACAAAAATTAACATGATGACCCACGAAAGTGTGTGGCATTTTGTGTCGGCCTGTGTTTAGCCAATACCGACCTGGCCAACATGGGAGTGCTAGCTGAGGCTTTATTAAGATTTCAATGCACATAAAATCAATGTTATTATTTTCAATTTCTCATCTACTGCACTTAGACTGCCTCGGCGGCGCAGTTGTACTACGGTACGATTAAAACGCTGAGGTCTAGGATTCGAATCCCGGGTCGGGCAAAGTGGTATTGGATTTTCTGTTCATTATCAGCCCGGAATCCGTAATTTGTGCTTGATATGTCCCTATCACATCGTGGGATGGAATACATAAGGCGACACGTGGATGTCCTGGTTGCACTTCTGCCTGCCCCTTTCCGGGAAAAAGGCGTGATGCTTATTGATTTATTTTTATACATGTACTTTGCCGCCCAAGTATAAAAATAAATGAATAGTACAGATTGAGCATTCTGTAACTCCAATTTATTGTACTTGATATAAACAATTGTCATATTTGTAGCGTCATAACAGTGACACAAGCGTACACGTCTTGTGCAAAATGCCAAGGCATTTACGCCCCACATTCGATCTTCCGCAGACCCGTTATATTTTCACATCGTGTTATAAAAAGATATCGATTATGGTTGTATTAACATATTAATTGACAAGGGGAGGCTATGGGTGCTTAGGGGTGCGGAATAATTTCGTCTTTGACACCTAGTCATAGATTGAGGTTAGCAATTTGGTTTGTTGTAGGTCGGAATACTGCTAAATTTAGTTTGAAACCGGGTTGCCTTCTAAATGAGGGCGCATTTAGAAGGCAACCCGGTATAATTGTGTCACCCGATGAGACAGATTTTCTAGCCAGTAGAAATAAAATCAACTAAAATAGAACCTTATAGAATAGCACTACAGTTACCCTTCGGTGCATTGAACAATGCTGTAACAGGTTTAAATAGAATCCATCGATCTATAAATAATATTGTATATTTTCAAGATTTTTTTTTTCTTTTCTTTGAGATCCAAAGCTCTGTCCCGCACGGATATTAGGATTACGAAATAACTTCCTCCCTTGCGACCTTTTGATATTTCATTTAGTATACAAATTAAATGGATAAACCAAATCAATTTTTTGACCTATACGCTTTTCTGGTAAAGCTGTTCGTGGCGAAATTGGTTAGACGCCGGCTTTGAAACGACAGGCCGCGGGTTCGATCCCCGCACTGAAACAAATATTTGTGAGAGCCACAGGTATTTTTTTCCGGTCTGGGTGTTTGTGAGACCGGAAAAGTCGTCGTTTCTGATACCCACGACACAAGACTCGATCTTAGTGTAGGGTCAGGACCATGTATGGGACTGTTGGGTGTATTTATTTATTTAAAGATTAAAAACACAATGTTATCTGTCGAAAATTTAAACAATCCCAAACTCAATCACACGTCCAGAAAAGAGATGCAAAATAATGATTGAAATCAGAGTACCTCCGCATCAGCACTGTAATTGGATTAAATATTAATTAAAATTAGATTTAACGCTCAAACTGATAGTCGGTCTGAATCTTGATAGCGAATGGATTATGACTCGGCTAAATTGGAATTTTATGGATTTTTATATTCATTACCGCCGGCTTAGTTGGAGCTGTCGCGATCACTCCGCTCTGCAGTTGATTAGTCGGGAAAATCTTTATTAGCATTTTATTGAGCTTTGTGGAATTAATTCTCTATCGGCCTTTTTTAATGGACACAGGCGTTTGTAATGTAAGAGGATTGAAACGGCTTTAGTTCTATCTCTTTCTTTCTTCAGCCACAGGAAGTTCACAGCTGAAATTATGCCTAATTCACTATGATGGTACAATTCAAATTAATGGTAGAACGGATTTTCAGAGGATTAATAATCAAACCTTTGTCAGCATGTTTAAAAAGTATCAGAAAGTAGTTAGGTGCAGTATAGTCACTTTACAAGAATAATAAATGAAGAACCTTCTAATGCGGCTCCTGATCTCCAAGGTAAAGTTGATTCTTGTTGGAGTGATGGGTCTAAAGTAAATTCGTGCAGTATTTCAATTAATAACTTTAATACACTTATTTTTGAGACATTTACATTGTTTTTATATTTTACACATGCTTCACAGTTCATGAGAACGCCATGACAGTTATCAATTAATTGCGTAGATCGATCGATTACTTATAGGCCCAATAGATGGCGCTGTATATAACTTTTGATATTAAATTATATCACAATTACAACAATTCTAAAAATCAAATTTTATTCTCTTCCTGTATTCAATCCAATAATATCACATAAATATACATATAGTAAATGTACATATATACATAAAATCAAATAAGTTGGTAATATCTTGATGCTCCTGGACTTGTGTTAATTTACGGAAGGGTCAATATATCATTGGTAAGTCAGTCATGTACTTTTTATCTTTTTTACAAAAGACATAAATAACTTTAAATAATCATAGTCTTCAAGCCGAAAATCGAGATACTACTAAAACAAATTTGGACAATATAAGGACGACAGAAACAACAAAAAGCATATTATTGTCTCATAATGCTTAATAATAACCCTTGTGTTATGTGTACCCATTTTATATACGCGACCCTGTGTACAGAACCCAATCAATAAAGTTCTTTCATCTACAAAGGGCGGGTTGTCTGCAATATTGGAAGTTTCCTTGTATGTGATGTTACAGTATATTAATGACCAGTGTTTACACATTCAGTTTATATGACGGTAAAATTTTGCATACTTGTCAAGGACCGATGACAATGCAATAGTTTGTGACATTATCTCAAGCAGAACCATCAGAAATTTCTTGAAAAAAAATTAAAATTGGATAATTTGCGCTCAGCTGCCTTCCTTTGATAAGATAGCCGTAAATATACGTTTTTTAGTAAAATTGATAAATAATTAATAGTTTAAGAAACTAAAATACACGATTTTGTAAAAGACCCAACTAAAAAAGTAAAAATAATTGATAATTAGTTTAAGAATAGAAAATCTACTGAAATACATTTATTTTATTGTAACAAAGCGTGGGGTGCTGACAATATATTACTCGTATTTATTTGCAATATAACTCTTTGTACTTTGGTGTTAGGTGTACAATAATTTATTCATGACATCGTTATCGGCATGGCGGATTATGTGGCTTAACACCTCTCAATCGTACTCTCGATTGTAAAAAAGGCCCGTGCCCTGCAGTGGCACGTATGGGCTGATCCCACGTATATACAGATACAACATTATCATAATCTATAAATAGTATGTATAAATAGTATTTTATGTATAAATAGTATTATTTATTTGAGCTTTTATGGCCTTTATTATACACTGCCCTTTCTTTCTCCCTCTCATAAATCCATCCACTGGTTGTCTGGTAGAGATTGCCTTAGTGCAATAAGAACGCCATTTGTACTTTGTTGTTTTGTTGTCTTCATATACCTGCTGTAACATTTTTGTGTACAAAAAAGAATAAAATAAAAATAAAAAAATAATCAAAGTGAAACAGTAGTCCATTTCTTATGAACGAGGGGAAAGCTATAACCCTTCATTTATGTCTTGGGGATTACAGAGCTACTGGTTGGTGCCACTGGCCAAGCCAAGACATTGCAATCGAGCTGGTTTCTTTAAATTCTACGTCCCATACTCGGAGTTGAAATATAAGCCGGGAATGGCGAATAACTATTTCCATATTTTATCTTGGGACGGAAATGAGCTCAGCGAAGTTTTGATTGGACTAGTTTTCTACTTACCCTTAGCATCCCCTAAAGGTATGACAAATGTAACTGGCATGAGTTTACATATGTTATGATTATCCTGTACAATAAGAACATCTACATGTCCCGACTTCTTCTAGAAACCAAAGTACAGTCATATACGTAAAATCAACTCACGCCTTTTTTCCCAGAAGGGAGCGACATAGGTGCTATCAAGACACCCACGTTTTGCCTTGTGTCTTCCATCCCACGATGTAATAGAGGCGAGCGTATCACCATATCGGGCATAAATTACTGACTCCGAGTTGATAATGAATAGAAAATTCCAATCTAATTTTGCCAGATACGGGATTCGAACAAGAGATAGCGTCCTAATCGTACCGTAGTACAAATGAGCCAGCGATGCAGTAGCAAGCATAATCCTGACCTATGAAATATCCGTTCATCTCAGACCAAACAGTTTACAGGTAAACCGAAGCACAGTTCACGGCACAATAGATCCGGCGCTCCGACCTCCCACAAACTAGTGTTTGCAATAACATTGTACAAAGGTGATACGTAATTTCATTGCTGCATTGTCACTGATGGGGCTAGATTAAATGTATTGTGCTGGTTTGAGATGCGTTTCGAATGGTGCTGCTCCCCCAGATATTGAATATATAAAACTTGACTTGGATTAGACTGTTATGATAAAAAAATCTGCATAGCGCAGTTTATATCCCAGCAAATATAAGTAAATAAATAAAATAGAAAAATACACCCAACAGCCACATATATTGCCTAGCTCCCATACGTGAGACTTTTTGGTCTCACAAATACCCAGATCCGAAACTGATATCCACAGGGGATACCACAAATATTTGTCTCCTCAGCATCGATCCCGCAGTCTATTTCAAAGCCGGCGTCGAACCAAATACGCGATTGAAGCTCTCAAACAGAAGAACGACTATATTTCTAAAGTGATCAGTAGCCAACAAATAAATGGAGTAAGGTCTTCGTGCCGGTTTGATAGTCATCGACTATGTGCGAATTTTTCTATTAAAAAAAAATTTATATTATGTTGCGGTGCAAGGATCGAATCTACTGCTGCTCATTTCACAGTCGGCGTCTAACTAACTGCGCCAGCGTGGCTGTCATAATATATAAAAGGATCATTAACACAAAATTCCAGAATGAGCGTCGCTTAAGTATGTTCAGCGGTTTCCAAAAAAAATCGTCTCAAAATCATGTGACATTAAAAGCGCGATAAAAAATTCATAAGCCGCAGCCGTCAGTACGGCAGAGTTTAATCGTGAAAAGCGCAGCCGATAGCGTTTTCATTTATGCTCCGTTTTATACGAACATTATCGCTGTATGAATATTTCATGTCCGACTGGATGTGGACATCGTTAACATTTTTTTATGGAAATCGCCAGATTATCCGCTCGCCTGTTGTTTTATTAGTTCGCGATTTGTTGTTAAAGGGATTTTAAGTAGTGTCGTGTTGTGGTTTTTGTTTCGTAATACTTATCTAGTTACCCCTGTTTGTTAATGTTTATTACGTGCTAATCGATCGTAAACGTTAACAATATTATTTTTAACCGCTTAGTACCAGTTCGTCTTAGTTGTGGGAACCAGCGTCAGATGATAATCTCTGAGAGTATGCCAAGATATTTATTTTACAGAGATGCATGTGTCCAAGCTTAAAGTAAACAATAATCTATGAATACACATCCAACTTCCAAAACTCAGAGGATTGTGGAATCGAACCAGCAATCTCTGACTTGTCAGTCCCGTCTGTGGCTACTGGTACACTGCCTACCCTTCGTGAATGCAGGCGTGAAAGCGCATAAAAACGTCACTCAAATTACCCCTCAGCTAACTCATAAATTACACAGCTAAACTCGCAAACAAACGTATAATATTTAACTCAAAACATGGCGTACTGTTGGACAACACAATTTAGTTGCGCGTTTGTGCTGTTTCCAACTGTACTGAACATGAACATTTCCCATTAACATTCAGCTTTGAAACAGGGAATATTTTCATCGGCGCTGTGACGTCTCGTATTTATGTCTGAATATATAAACTCACGCCTTTTTTCCAGAAGGGGTAGGCAGAGGTGCTACCAGGGTACTCACATTTCGCCTTGTATGGTCCGTCCCATGATGTGATAGCGGAGCCTATCGCATATCGGGCCCAAATTCCTGACTCCGGGCTGATATGCGATATACATACATATTAAAATATGTATTGAAAGAAATTGTCTATGGTATGCGTAAAAGGATTAAATTATGTTGCCCTATGCGTAGTTGAAATTTCTATGACCCATAAGCCTAATTAGTTTTGCA
This sequence comes from Deilephila porcellus, assembly GCA_905220455.2. Classification (NCBI taxonomy): domain Eukaryota; kingdom Metazoa; phylum Arthropoda; class Insecta; order Lepidoptera; family Sphingidae; genus Deilephila; species Deilephila porcellus. Next base: position 15,192,215 of record LR999973.1, on the reverse strand, counting down.
TAAAATAAGTGCATTCGATTCTGAAAAAGATATTTTCTTAGTAATGTTGAATTTAAAACCATCAGTTTAATTTAAGTTTATATCTATATTCAGTATAGATGGCGAATCATAAATCAGATCATAATTATCAGATATTAAGGACAACTTCATTACATTACACGTTCGTGGATGTAATCCAACCTGCCATCCATAACGTAATTACCTCTCACTCCAACACATTAATATCCCTATCTCCATCCTTGTCTCGCATTGATCCGTGACGAAACGCGTTTATTTTTATGAAGCCACCGTTCACCCAAAAATTGAGCGAAGTACTCCGACCCTTATATGGTCTAGATGTCGAAACAAATAGCCTACTTGGGGACATTTTATGGACTTTAGTAAAGATGAGTGAATTTTCAGACTTAAACCCAAAAATAGGGTTAGGGCCTTGAAACCTTTTAGTACCATCAGTCTATGGAAGTGAAATTGTATGGAATTTTTTAAACTGTGTATGGGTTTTTGATACCCTCCTAAACCTCTATATAATTGTGTATTAATATATAGCGTTGTTGGTGGAGCTAATAAAAAAATATCTCTAACTATAGGTATCCTTAAAAATAGTACACGGTTTGTATACAAGCGAAGCCGGGAGCAAAATTTATTCAAGTAATAGTGGATGTTCTGTGTGAGTGTACTTGCAATTTGAAACTTTAATTATTATCATAAACTATCGTATGTTCTCATATTTGGACAGTAACAGTACCTACAACCGTTGCGGAGAATAAACAGTTATTAAGTGTGGTTAAAGAAACTTTATTCTCAAAAGAAATTTTACATTTCACTTCATGAGATACAATAATTCTACAGGTAACATTATGCTAGTATCGGACAGAACTAATCTATAATTTATTAATATGGGTAAGACAGTTACAATGTGCTAATATTGGAACGATAACAAAATAAAATACCCACATGTCAACTTAAGTAACTTTGTGTTTTCTAATTCCTTTCCCCGAACACATAACCAAACTATCATACTAGCAGTTTCTCTATCAATATTCTAATACTAGAGAGGCTATAAGTAACTACTAGTCTTCCTAAGCCCGTCCGTCCACGGGATTTGGAGCGTGGTGGATTAATGCCCAAGCCTCTCACAACGTGTGTCGAGATGTCTGGAGCATTTTGACAGTTGTGGGGTGCTAGTAGCTATTTCTTGACAGCCTCCGGGGCACAGTTGGTTAGACGCCGGCTGTGAAACGAGAGGCCACGGGTTCGATCCCCGCACCAAGAAATGTTTGTTCGGCCCACAAATATTTCTCGTGGGTCTGGGTGTTTGTGAGATCGAAAAGTCTCTCGTAGTTCTGATATCTGCGGCACAAGACTTAATGTGAGGTCAGGACTATGTATGTGACTGTTGGGTGTATTTTTATATTTATTTATTTTAAAATACTATAATTACCTACTCTTTCCCTATTTTAAATATATACAAACTCTCTCTCTTTCTCTGTTTCCCTCTCTTTTTGTTTGGTCAAGGGAATAATGCTGAACATATGCCTCCCCAAAAGACCAACAACACTCTAATTACAAAAAAATAAGGCCCTCAAATTCTAGTTAGACTAATTAAACATTCATTATTCGAAAACAAACTACAAAACAAACCAACAATCACGACTCATAATCCATTCAAAAACAATTGCAAAGAGCCAGCAAACTTTCATTCACTTTAAATGCACGAGCACATTTAGGTAAAAACGATTCGCAGTTCACGGGGAACAATTAGCGACTATTGGAAATTTGTCACAGTACGGAACGCTTTTTCTTCTATCCCAGTACACTAACGACAGACGGTGCCAACATTCTTTCCCAATTTTTTTTTACATTCGTTTAGGAATTGGAATGGTCCGTGCATTTAACGTGACCCAGTTATTTGGTATTATAAGTGGCGATCTATTGTGGATTCATTCGGTATTCATACAGGTTGGGTAGAAGAATAGATTGATATGATGCTCTTATTAATGCTTCGTGTTCCAATTATGTCTTTTTTAGCTCACCTTTTTGGTTTAAAGACAGCATGAATGAACTTTGAGCCGTAAACTCCTGAGTTAGGAAACCAGGAGCTGCAATTTAATGTATGTTAATTGTTTGATTTAAGGAATCAAATAGGAGCTGACCTGGAATGGAACTTGAGGCATGACGATAGACTGACTCGTATAGAGTTTTTACGGAAATAAATCTTAGTAGTAAGTCAGTATAAATGCACCCATAATATTAAAACTGAAATGGTATTATTTTATGTTATTACTTAATATTAATTAATTGCGTGAACAACAATTTAAAGTTTAAAACTTTTATTGCAGTAATTACTGCGTTAAAAGTACTGTGAACTTAATATAATTTCGAACCACGAAGCGTGAACAAAATCTCTCGGCGACAGTCATTCATGAAGTTAAAATGCTAGTCTTTTTAATATTTAAAATAAACAGCTACATTTTACACTTACAATATAATAAAATTTATGTTTGGAAAACCATGAACATTTATATTTGGCAGTTTTTTTAAATTTGATTTTAAAAATATTTGAATATATCCGTCTTGGGAAACTATTTTTTTTATTTATGTTTAACACACCTTTGATTTATTTTTTAACGGTTTATTTTCTTCATTACTTTCATTTTTAATTCGTATGCTCTTAAATGTGATGGTGAGAACCACAAGAATAAATAACCAATTTGGTTTTTTGAATTAGACATAGTATTTTACGTTAAGTATCTTTATTCCATTATGAGAGGGACGTGAGTAAGTTCTGAGATTAACACACATTCAATTGAATGGTAAAGAAAATTCGGTAGGTTGTTTAAATTTATCCCAAAAAGGTTCTTATTCTAGATTTTACCAATGACGACACACTTTGTATGAGCTTACCCCTTAATTCACCCGCAAAATTTTAGGTCGTGAGTTTGATTTCCAATCTGTGAACATTCAATTCCAATTCAGTCAAAAAATATTATAGAATTGAAATAAAACTATTTTTTTACGGATTTTATCGCCATTTGGTTTCATTTTTACCTTTTTTTTATTTTCCGCCCCGTGACCACGAAAACTGTAAAGTAATCCAAACGTCGGGAAGGTAAAAAATGTAAAAATTAAACCAAATCGCGATAAAATCCGTAAAAAAATGTTTTATTTCGATGTGTAACATTCGATAACAACATGAGCGTTAATCTAAGAAACCAATATTATAGAATTATGTACTTATTATACAAGTCAGGATTAAAATTTATAAAAGTAATTTAAAAAAAAAATATCTCAGCTGCTATCTTAATGTCGCGATCTTAGAAACATATTGTTAATTTTTTTAATATATTTTAAATATTTGGGATCAAATAAAGTCTAGAATGTTTTGAGCCCATAAACAAATGTTATACAAAAATTACGTCACTCTTTTGCTCCTTTATTATTTATTTAATACTTTTATGCACTACAGTGGGATATACAAATGCAAAATTATACAATACAAATAATAGTACAAGTGGCGGCCTTATCACACTAGGTAATTTCTTACAGGCAACCATGGGATGGATATATAAATAGGAAAAGAAAGTGCAGTCTAAAGCGTTAAATGAATAATAATAATCTACAATGTATAACTCTAAATATATAAACAAAAGCATATACAATACATACATACAAACATACAATACATACATATATGTAAACATATTATATACTTATACTAACATTCATCAAAAGATTTGTAGGACGAAAATAGTACTCAGCGACAATCTTGTTGAGAGAGGAAATAATTTTTGATCATAACAACATAACATAGGAAGAAAAAAATATATACACTTTTAAATATAAAATATTATACAAAATCATCATCACCAACAAGATCTAAACCTAAATGTAGTGGACTGCTTACATAAATTTTCTGTAGCATCCTAGTAGGAGCATCATGCATCTAGAGAGCTCTACAAATTAATATAATTATATCTAGCAAACCGACCACCCGCAAGCGAATACGATGCTTTTTTACAATCAAGAGAGAGATTGAGAGGCCTAAGGCCATAGTCGATCCCACTGATCGCCACCTATAACATCGTGGGACGGAAAATACAAGGCGAAACGTAGGTGTCCTAGTTGCACCTCTGCCTACCCCTTCTGGGAAAAAGGCGTGAGTTTATAAATAAATATCCTTCAATCCCAAGACAGAACACCAACTCAACAAAATCACACACTAAGCCACGATTCAACCTACATCATAATAAAATAGGGATACTCCAAACCTTTCGACATCAAAGCGTTTAGCGAAAAAGTTTCAAAGACGAAAGGATTTGGCCGAGTAATGTTGCTATGGCACGCTGGTTCGATGCCCCGGCATTTATAAAGGAACATCTCGGGGTCAATAGCGACATTTGAATAGAAAAGTTGTCGGATCAGAGCGAGACGCTGTTGGATTTTATATTTTGTGTTTACCGAAATATTTTGTTTATCGCCTGCTCGAAAGCTGAACTAAAACTGTTTATATGACTTAGAAAAACGTCTATTTATTCAGTTTGTTTTACCCAATTGCTAAGTCAAGCCTAGTTAACGCCTCTTCTTCATAATACGATTTTTCCCGAAAATATTTTAGGATGCATTTGTCATATGTAATTAAATAAATTATGTCATTTTCAACGATCCAAAAAAAAAAACATTTGCAGCACATCGAGATTCGTAAAGGTGTATAGTAACGTATTGGTATATACCTGTATAATTAAAGATTATACTCGCAAAGCCTCTAATAATATCATTGATCAATTAAATAACAAAATTAAAACTATTTTTGGGACGGTTTTACGAATATAAAGGTACCACCACAATCATGTATCCATCCAAGCACATCTATTTACATACATACATAAACTCACGCCTCCTTCTTAGAACGGGTAGGTAGTGGTGATACCAGGACACCTACATTTTGCCTTGTATATTCCGTCCCACGATATGACAGGGGGCGAGCCTATCGCCACATCTATTTATACTTAAGATAAAACTGCCTACAAGGTTACGCTTCCATTTATACCAAATAACATTACTAATTAAAACTCAAAATACTCGTAAATTTATTACAAAATATCTCAATTTATTTGTAGCAAAGTGTTTGCTATAAAAGCATTTTGCGAAAATTCATTGCTGAAAGAATGAAAAACTGGGATCATGTTTCTGAAGTTAGGAACATTAAAATGATATTTAGGTTATTATTTATAGCCTAATAAGGCTTAGACACATTTATTATCAGTCGAGTGAAATAGAGAAAATAGATGACCATTATAAATTTCTATTTGGTTATAAAAATGTTTTACGTTAGAGTCTACTTTTACTTTGTGCCCTTTTGTTCTTATATTTTTTGACTCATATCTAACTACCGATGGACACTGATTTATTTAAATGGCATTAATTCTTATCTGCTCTAATTGACTGCCTTAGTGGCGTTGTTGTACTAAGGTACGATTACAAAGCTGAGTTCTTGGGTTCGAATCCCGAGGGCAAAGTAACATTCGATTTTTCTATTAATTATCAGCCCAGAGATAGAAATTTGTGCCCGATATGGCGATAGGGTCGCCCCCAATTACATCGTGGGGCCGAACATACAAGGCGAAATGTGGATAGCTCCTCTGCCTACCCCTTCTGGGAAAAAGGCATGAATTTATGTATGTAATTATTATCTTCTGCGTATAGTATAATATTTTTGTCAGTAATTCCATATACATACCGGGTATATCAAGACTGCGACCGAAAACGAAGCCAGGTGGTAGTTTTAGTGGTTACAGACACGACGCAAATATTTTTTTTCAAAACAGCGAAATATATTTTTTTAGAATTTTTAAAATATCATCTTGTTTGGGTGGTTCACCCTATCACCTAATTTCTGCGAAAATAATAATTTAAACCCTTACGTACCATTGAGTGTTTAAAAATAAAGAAGTCTGCATCATTATTTTAGGAAAACTATGTATTTATCACCCAAATACGACAATAAGTAAAAAATTACAAAAAAGTGGTTGATTTTTTTGCGCAATTGGCTTCGTTTTCGGTCGCAGTCTTGATATACCCTGTATACTCTAAGCTCTGTTACTATGTGACAGAAATATTATCTGTGTATCTATGTTGCAGCATTCTATTAATTAGGAGGAGGAGTATTAAATTTAACGCCAACAAATGATTAAATCTGCTAACAAAATGTGAAACAATACACATAAACTATTGGTTCTACGTATATCAGTACATAATTGGTATAGACCAATTCCACTTTCATCACAAAAATTACACAAACCAAGCAAAATTTCTATGAAAAATTTATTTCTTATATTTTGATATTCTCAATATATTGTTAATTCAAGGCACGAGTTGCTGGCAAAGAAGAAAGTTAATTTAAAAAATATGTGTACTCATTGTAAGATAGAAGATTTTTTTAGCTAAAAATACACAGAGTTGTTAAATCTACAGCCCTGGATGTTACGTAAACTGATATTCACCGAGTGAAGATGTAAAAGACAAACTTAAACAAACCTTCAAGAAGATATTTGAACCTATGTACCTAATTAACGAAACGATAAATAATTTTTCATATGAGAAAATTATAGTCCACAAAAGTTTTTATTAGTAAAAGAATATGGTTACAACGCAAAAATATTTTTTATATATCATAATTTATTAAATTTATTTAATTATATGCATTTATTGAATTTATCGTTTGATAGCCGTTAAATACGTAGAGTATTTTTTCTAGAACAATACTGACACCTATTTCATTAGATAATTAATTTATCAAATCTATATTACTTAACAATATCTTAAAAATCATAATTTGTTTTATAGTGAACCTGGAAGTAATTACCATATTATCACGTACGCATCATTTAATGAACCACGTAAATTTAAATATTTATCTTAACTCCAGAAATAAATATATCTCGAATAAAATACCTCAACATTTGATTACTTGCATCTTATTAAAAACCCTCGTATCAATAGTATTTATTTCACTACAAAATTGTTAAATAAAATTCATAAAGTACCAGAAAAATAATCAAAAAATTACCGTTCCATATCAGCGACACAATTTCACCTCGAAGTCATTATCCCAACACAACAGTTCACATTTTCCACAGAACATACACACAAAGTCCAGTAGTACAATATTTTAGAACCTTGTCTTCCCAATAATGTTTTGAAAAATACTCGGTAGTCGTAAATGGAGTGGGAGGAGCCCACGCACGTCCGCTCCCCAACGCAGTCGCGCGTCTACTGAAAATTTCACCGTACATGAACCTAATTTTCCTGTGCGTAATGATGAGGTCGTGTCGCGCGGTGTTTTTGTTTTAGTTCGCGCCAGATTAGATAGATGGCGCTGAGTGATATTTTTTGCGCTATCTCCAGTTCCGAAGTTTTGTGTGATCTTAACTTTTGTTGATTGTTTTGTTTTTTTAGGTGTGTTTTGATTGATGTGAAGACAATTGAATACTATGCAGTTATTTTCAATGGACGTTATTAATTTAAGATAACCATTACTCAACAAAGCGTGGAAAGGTGTAAGAGTGCTTTACCATAACTATTGAGAGAATGACTGAAATACACAAAAATTAGACTATTCAAAACGTTTATCCTGTGAAAGATATATTGGGTATATTTACAGTCAGACATATAATGCCAACTAACACGTGCTTAAAAATAAATTATTAATATATTATAGTACTTAATATATTGTCGTATTAATGTACGAAAAAAGGCTTTTAAATTCATCAGGATCGTACTTTCAAATAATATTATTGCCAAGTCATGTTGGTGTCGGAAACAAAGAGGCTTTTAAATTCGTCGGGATCGAACCTGCAAATAATATTATTGCCAAATTATTGTCCATCAATAAAAATATAAAACAGCTACAATAAAAACACTGGCAATGATGACCACTCGCAGTTCATTTATTAATACATAGAATAAGTTGTAAAATATCATAACCCTATTTATTGTTTGGAAATTATATTCCACTTAGGGTCTCCTATAATTTTGCCATGCGGGGAATGGTACAACAAACGAGGAATTATTTTTAATTTCGTAATTGCCCTTAGCCAAAGGTTCACTGATTAAATCTGAACCTAGTTTAACTAAGATTCGTAGTTATTTTATAGGACTTAAAATGACTTTATAGCTATATCCGAAACGAACCTTGTATCATCATCCTACATAACTTCAATTAAATGCGTGCTACTCGAAAGTCCGTTGCTGGGTTTCATATTCAATTATCGATAGCCGTCGCTAGAGGGCCCCACCAGCCCCTACGCCTACGCAAATTCGGCCACTTTCGGATAACCCGAAGTCCTTCAACCAATAAAAAACGGTCTGGAGGCGGGCAACGAGGTGCTAACGGACGAGTGTGGATGGAACATTCTATAACGAGCTCTCCAGCGTTGGTCCGGACATCCAAAAAATCCAAAACCGTTACTAAACTAATTTATCGCAAGTTTTTAATTATCGCCAGAATTCGAATTTCCTGTGTTGTCGACTGCCGGCAGCCTCCAGTGTTGAAAACTAAAGTTGGAATTGGCGAAGCTGGTGAACCCGGAAGCTACGGTGAGTGATAGTTGGATAAGTACCCAGTTCAGGAACCCCGTGTAGCACGTATTAGTTGAAATTCAGTGGGATATTCTCCCCTCGGCAGCTGCAAACCAGCTGAACACCTTGTCCAGCCTCATCGCTGGTACATGTTTTTGGTGCCGAAACCCGGGAACTCAAGTACTGGTTGTATAAGAGTTCCATTATAAACATTATATATTGCTTGACCTATCGTACATTCGTTAATTTCAATTTTCCAATTCTAATTCCAATTATCCACACTTAATCACTAACATGAGTTATGCAAAACGAAAACTTAGTGTAGCAAAAAAATCGCGTTCTAAGGATTCGTGGAACTATACGTCGGACGATTTGCCATCCTTACGTCGCAAGCGCACGCTAGCATATAATCGCATTACAAAGGCTTACGATGTGGCCACACTTGCAATTAATGACCCCTCTCAAGTCGAACTATTTTTTTCCTATCACCAAGAACTAAAAAAAAATGTAGGTAGCTTTGAGGAAGCACACTTATCGATCTTGGACTTGGTGGACGACACAACGGACGACGAATCCATGTGCATGCGTGTCGATGACATGCATTATGAAATCATTCGAATTTACCGATCGTTAACTAAGACCACTGTGCACACGACTCAAAGCAATGGCGAACAAACGCCTACACAATACATTAACTCCCACGTTAAGCTGCCCAAAATCACCCTTCCTTCGTTTTCGGGAAATATAAAGGAATGGCCAAAATTTATTGCTACTTATAACACCTTAATCCACGATATGCCTCTTAATTACACCGATAAATTCAATTATTTACTATCCGTATTACAAGGCGACGCGCTGGCACTTGTTCGAACATTCCCGGCTACAGGTGATCATTACTTGGACGCATATGGGAAATTGGTCACTCGATATGAAAGCAAACGAGACCTAGCCTTCACCTGTTGGCGCGATGTACTAAACTCTAATTTCAAACTAAACAACGCACACGAGTTTCGTCGTTCTCTCGATATGTTTGATGAAAATTTAACCATCCTAAGACATTTGAAATTACCCGTCGATCAATGGGATTTCGTGCTATCCTATCACATTTTGTCAAAATTGGACCCAAAATTGCGCAGAGAATTTGAAGAAAGACAACCTAACATCGAACTACCAACTTACGCGGATTTAAAATCGTTCCTACATTCAAAATGCGAGGCGCTTATACGCGATACACACTTCACTGAATCTGCACAAACAAACATTAATCAAAATAATAGTTCCGCATTATATCGTAAGGACCAATACCAAAGACCGAACCCAAACTTCAAAATATTTACACCGAAAGCAAGTCATTCGTTAGTCGCTGCGCAGGATTACACTAATGACACCGACACGTGCAATACTTTCGTGACGTCCAACTCATTGCCGTCCCCACCTATTAGCAAACCGGCTTGGAAGTGCGCGTATTGTTCTAATGACCATTCAATAACAAAGTGTGAATCATTTTTACAAAAACCACTCGATGAACGCATTGATATAGTTCGCAGTAAAAACCTATGTTTTAATTGTTTAAGAGCGTCTCATTCAATAAAAGATTGTAAATCAATGTTTTTCTGTCAGAAATGCAAGCATAGACATCACACGCTATTACATAAGGAGCTTGGCCCATCTTCAGAGTCAGTAACCCACACTACGTTAATTACACAGAACGAGTTTGCCTGCATTAGCCCTACGGTTTTACTTGCCACGGCAATTGTATATGTGCAAAATGCGAACGGAAAGTCATTAGCCTTTCGTGCCGTTTTCGATACAGGTAGTCAAAACAATTTTATCACACAACAAGCAGTCGACCGCCTTAGTTTCGTTCCGCAACCTGTATCAGTCAACATTAATGGCATCGGAGGCACGAAAGCGGCCATAAGTGGTATAGTACGGTGTAATTTAGGCACGGAGTGTGCGTCTTTATTCAATTTGGACATGCTTGTCATTAGTAAAATCTGTGGCGATCAACCTATTGCCAAATTAAATTCACACAACTGGTCTAATATTAAAACATTACAACTTGCGGATCCTGGATTTGATGTTCCGGGACCGATTGATATTTTATTGGGCGCTGACGTATTTGCTGAATCGTTATTAAATGAGCGGATGAGGAGCCAAGGCTCGCAACCCCCGGCTTTTAGTTCCGTTTTCGGTTGGCTTGTATTAGGTAAAACATCTATAGTCCATGACTCCCTACTGGGTATTAACGCGGCCAATGACAATGAACAGTTAGTGCAAGCCGTTCAAAGATTTTGGGAGATGGATAGTGTTCCTCGAGCATCTACGTTGACCCCTCTAGAGCAGCTTTGTGAGCGTAAATTCATGGCAGAACATTGTCGTGAGGCGACAGGTCGTTACGTAGTAACCCTTCCTTTCAAAGACGATTTAGTTCCAGTATTCCGCGGATCCCGTGATGTTGCATTGAGACGATTTCTTGCAATCGAACGGCGCTTATCTCGAGACCCTAACCTAAGGGAAAATTACGTGGAGTTCATGGATGACTATCTTAATAGCGGTCATATGTCTTTAGTTCCGACTACCCAATTAGCCCAAGGTAGATACTATATACCACATCACGCTATTTTAAAACCCGACAGTGCCACCAGTAAGTTTCGAGTGGTTTTCGATGCTTCCGCAAGGGATTACGATAATAAAAGTCTAAACGATGTGTTGTTGACAGGCCCGAGATTACACAATGATATATTTTCAATTCTTCTACGATTTCGAGAGCACAAAGTAGTTTTCATGGCGGACGTTCGTCAAATGTACAGGCAGATATTAGTGACTAAGGATCAACGGGACTATCAACGTATTTTGTGGAGACGGCATTCAGCGGAACCCGTTAAGGAATACATCTTGAACACCGTAACCTACGGGACATCAGCTGCCCCATTTTTAGCGTGTCGTACGATACAACAACTCGCACATGACGAAGGTGACGAATTTCCAAACGCTAAACAAATAATTCTATCGGACATTTATGTGGATGATGTTGTGACCGGGTGCTGCTCTATTGCGGAAGCACGTGAAGCCAAATCACAGTTGATTAGTCTTTTTCATAGGGGCCATTTCCATCTTCGAAAATGGGCAAGCAACGTCGCGGAATTATTGGATGATATACCAAACGATCACAGATTGGTGAAAAATAATGTTAACTTTGATGAAACGCGAGACGCCACTCTGAAGGTGCTAGGGTTGCGTTGGGAACCGTCGTCCGATTCATTTGTTTTTAATGTCACACCCATGCAACAACCTTGTACAAAGCGCAATATTTTGAGTGAACTAGCGAGAATATTTGACCCGCTGGGATTTCTTTCTCCTCTAACTATCCAAGCTAAGTGTTTGATACAACAACTTTGGATAAATGGCGTTTTATGGGACGAGAAGCCACCGATCGATATTATCGACCAGTGGAAACAATATTTATTGCAACTGCCGCGACTTAAACATATACAAATTCCTCGTTGTATAAACATGACCTTGAATCCTACCTTCGAACTCCACGGATTCTGTGACGCTTCCGAAAAGGCGTACGGGGCTGTAATTTATATTCGAGTTGCTGATTCTTGCGGTAGTATTCGAACTTTTCTATACTGCGCAAAGGCTCGCGTCGCACCAATTAAACGTATAACATTACCTCGTCTTGAATTGTGTGCGGCAGTTTTGCTTGCTCAGTTGACTACCAACGTAAAGGCATCCTTTGGATTGCCTTTACAGGGCATATACCTATGGTCGGATTCGACAATCGTTCTCTCTTGGCTTCGTTCGCACTCGTCTCGGTGGGTTACTTTCGTCGCAAATCGGGTGAGCTTAATACAGGACAGTGTGCCTACTGAATCTTGGCGGTATGTGCCGACTAACGATAATCCAGCCGACATCTGCTCCCGGGGGCAAATGCCAGCCAACTTAGTCGACAATATCTTATGGTGGGCGGGCCCGGATTGGTTAAGGCAGTCGGCAGACACATGGCCTCAAAATATTGTGGAACCTAATACTAAGGACGTTGATGTCATCCAACAAGAACATCGGTCCAATAATACGACATTGATCGAGTCTACTTCAAGGTCGCCACCGGCCGCGTGGATTGACCAACTTTTTCAAAAATATTCCTCTTTAAATAAAATTCTCAATGTTATAGGGTACATATTGAGGTTTATAAATAACACGCGGAGGGTTGACCCACGCCATAATAGTGTGGTCCTAAACGACATCGAGCAACATAAGGCATTAAACATTGTCGTCCGATTGTATCAAGATGAATTTTTCAGTGAAGAGATAACCAAACTGAAAACCCACAAATCGTTGCCAAAATGGTTGCGGAAATTAAATCCGTTTATCGACGATAACGGAATTCTCAGGGTGGGCGGCAGAATTTCTCGCAGTGGCTTAGAATATGAACACAAACACCCAGCGCTGTTACCTGCTCAGTGTCCACTGACTTCTCGCTATATCGTATGGATACATCGCCAGCATTGTCATACTGGCATAAACACTACTCATTATTTGATACTACAACAATTTTGGATAGTAGGCGCAAAACGTATCATTCAGCAACAGTTAGCACAATGCGTACGCTGTTTTAAAACTCGTCCTCAAACACTTCAGCCGATGATGAGCGATCTGCCATCTTTTAGGTTAAACCAAGTGAAGCCCTTTTCGGTGGTAGGTGTTGATTTCGGCGGCCCCTTTCGCATAAAACTCGGAAACCATCGCGGTGCTAAGTTAGACAAGGCTTATCTTTGTCTATTCGTTTGTCTGACAACTAAAGCAGTGCATTTAGAAATTGCTTCCAGTCTATCCACGAACGCATTTATTGCCGCATTAAGGAGGTTCATCTCACGTAGAGGTAGATGCTCCGTTATCCACGCTGACGTTGGAACGAATTTTGTAGGGGCAAAAAATCAACTGTGTAGTTTGATGGATCAAGCCTCCCAAGCCGAGCGCATTGAATTTAAATTCAATCCACCATCCGCACCTCATTTCGGGGGCGTGTGGGAGATTCAAATAAAATCTGCCAAAAGTCACTTATATCGTGTGGTGGGCGAGCAGGTACTTACATTTGAAGAACTTACCACATTATTCACTCAAATCGAAGCCGTCCTCAATTCGCGACCGTTGTGTCCACTAAGTTCAGATCCGAATGATTTAAATGTTCTCACTCCAGGCCATTTCTTAACCTTAGAGCCATTAAATAGTGTGCCAGATTATGATTTTACAGACACGAATTCGAATAAATTGAATCGCTGGCAACTTTTGCAATCATTTCAACAACATTTTTGGATGCGCTGGAAAAACGAATATTTGAATTCCTTAACGCAACGAGCGAAGTGGACCAAGGAGTGCAAACCACTGCCATTAGATTCTGTAGTGATTATTAAAGACGATAATCGAGTACCACTACAATGGTCTATAGGCCGTGTCGTCCAGCTTCATCCCGGTCCCGACGGAGTTGTCAGATGTGCGTCGATAAGAATGGCTAATCATCATATCATAACGCGTCCTTTAGTAAAGATTTGCCCCTTACCATCTGCATGACTTTCCTTATCATCTATTTATATGCTTTTTAGTTTTATTGTATGTTATTTGTATAATCTACACTGTTTGTATTTTATTTCCGTATTGATTTGTACTGTATTTGTATATTCTTATCTCATATTCGATTTATTAATACCTAATAAGTTAACTTTACTAATCTAAAAAATACATTCATATTTTGGTGGGCGGTATGTATCATCATCCTACATAACTTCAATTAAATGCGTGCTACTCGAAAGTCCGTTGCTGGGTTTCATATTCAATTATCGATAGCCGTCGCTAGAGGGCCCCACCAGCCCCTACGCCTACGCAAATTCGGCCACTTTCGGATAACCCGAAGTCCTTCAACCAATAAAAAACGGTCTGGAGGCGGGCAACGAGGTGCTAACGGACGAGTGTGGATGGAACATTCTATAACGAGCTCTCCAGCGTTGGTCCGGACATCCAAAAAATCCAAAACCGTTACTAAACTAATTTATCGCAAGTTTTTAATTATCGCAAGAATTCGAATTTCCTGTGTTGTCGACTGCCGGCAGCCTCCAGTGTTGAAAACTAAAGTTGGAATTGGCGAAGCTGGTGAACCCGGAAGCTACGGTGAGTGATAGTTGGATAAGTACCCAGTTCAGGAACCCCGTGTAGCACGTATTAGTTGAAATTCAGTGGGATATTCTCCCCTCGGCAGCTGCAAACCAGCTGAACACCTTGTCCAGCCTCATCGCTGGTACAAACCTCCTGTTATATTTTGTAAGAATTATAGAAAACTAAGTCAAATGTAAAATAGACATGCTAAGTGCTGAATTAAAGCTACCGTGTAAAAAATATTTGATTGTAGCCGTTTTAATGAATACAACATTTTAAGCCGACGCGACGGCTACATTTTAAATTAAATTTATTTTGGATCTTTTAATATACAACATAGACATTCAAATAGAGTCCTCACAATGATAATAAATAGGAAGCTTTAAAGTAATTTCTCGTATGAATCCAACAGTGAAAATGCATTAAAAATAAATTCTGCATCCACAATAAACCTAGGTAAGCACTAAATCATTTTCAACATAGCCTTTGAAATGCTTTGTAGTTCTACGAAAACGCTACGAAGTGCTACGAGATTGCTACGCGGTGCTGTGAGCATTTGTGTCAAATCGGTGTGTATATTATGTAAATAAAATTGTCAGCCTCTATATTATCTCGGGGTGTTAAAGTAGACATATTTTAATTTTGGGTTTTAATATAGTTCTTAATATCGTTGTGATATTAGTTTAATTTGTAAGAAGCTAGACGAGTGTACAGGACCATGACTAATGGCACAATAATACTTGGTACAAAAATACTTAAAATAGGTTCTCTATAAGAACATGATGTGTATTTCAATATTATAATTAGCAGACAAATTAAAACCAGTATTCTTTCTGTGAAAACATTATTTTTCTATACTTTAGAGTATAGGCGATTTAAAACAACAAGGATAAATTCAACTTAAAAATCACTACCGTTGAAAGTCACTAAAAAACTGTTTCTTGAATTCCCATAGCCATCAGTCAATGTAAAAATCACAAAAAATACCAATCGCGATCTCTCGTAGCTTGTTTGCCACAGAATTAGAATTCAGCGGTAGGTGGGTGTTTTTTTTTCTCTATGTACTCGATTTAGTAACGGTTTTTATTTGTTTCCACGGAATATATACGAGGTCTTTGCTATCAAACATGACCGTTCCGTTCATATTTGCCGTTTGCTATGGTACAAACTTTTATCCTATAACAAGATAGTAAAGGTATTATTTAAAAATATTGCGTGACTGTATTGTGCTAGTTTTTGTTTGTTTTTGAAATTATTTTCTGTAGTAATTAGTAATAATTCATAGAGCTATGATAAACTTCAAATGAAAGAGATTTGGTATGGCCTGTAAAATATTCAGTGGATATGGGTCGACTTGACCGGGACTATACTATAGTCTCATTTCACATACAAATAGTACATACATAAACTCACGCCTTTATCCCAGAAGGGGTAGGCAGAGGCGCCACCAGGACACCCACATTTCGCCTTGTATGTTCCGTCCCATGATGTGATAGGGGGCGAGCCTATCGCCATATCGGGCACAAATTCCTGACTCCGGGCTGAATAATGAATAGAAAAACCCCAATATCTCTTTGCCTGACCCGGGATTCGAACCCGAGACCTCAGCCTTTTACTCGTATCGTAGTACAACTACGCCACCGAGGCAGTCGTCTCATTTCACCTTTCACGTACAATTTGACTTTGAACGGGCCGGCATAGTTGTGTCAATCGGCAACAGATTGTTATATTTTGCCAGTAGATTATCTGTTTGGACCACAATGCACTTATTGTCAGGTGGGTCTTATAAGTTTATAGTTCCAGTATTTATAAAGCCAGCAATGGTTACATGGATAGCGGGCTAGATCGTTAACGGTAAATCAGTCACACAGAAAATTGTCATGAAGTAACGTTACATTCTGTTAGTGAAATTCGTAGAGCTTGCGCTATCGTTGTCTATAAAACGGTTCTGAGAATAGCTTCCATCCTGTGGTGATAAGGATGATAGGATAAATGTACCCTTAAATTAAATTGGTCATAATTTGTATAGGTTTATGAAACTATCTCCTTATAAAATCTTACTTACACTGTTTCCTGAAAATATTAATTACATCTATTTTCCCACTTTCATTACTTGAGATTTATTATCGCAACACATCATAAATAATCCAACAATGAGTGTTGAATTAACAATAAACAAGAATTAAAGCTACAATATTTTTCAACTGCATTTCCCGCCACGTCAGAAGTTGCCATTGTGTAACCAATAATCCTGGAGCTTCTAGTTTTCAGAGCAACCGTAAATCAAAGTTCAACAATAAGATAGAAAGTCTACCCTCGGGACAAAGCCTGGGGTAGCTGACGTGGATCCTGAACAAAACCTTCGCGACTGATTAAGGGATGAGGGTGGAGCGTTTTACATATTCATCACTTAAATCAATATATAAGTTTTATGGATTATGACAAGGACTGCAAGACAAATAATAATATCATTGCCTCGGTGGCGCATTTGTACTCCGGTATTATTGTAAAGCTGAGGTCTCGGGTTCGAGTGTCGGGTCAGCCAAAGTGATATTAGATTTTTCTATTCATTATCAGTCCGAAGTCAGGAATTTGTGCCCGATATGGCGATAGGCACGCATGCATTAACCTGCCTCTTTTGGGGAAAAGGCGTGAGTGTATGTATGTTTCATATTATTATGTTTTCCAAGGGTTACTTAAACTATCCTTATACTAAATAATGCCTATAATAAAAAAAATCGTATAACTCTCGACAATTCCATACCTTACACCGTTTCGTCGAATTTCTCCCGCGCACTTCCTTGCGAAACGAAACCGACCTTATTATTATAACAATAGGGCTCAAGTGAAATTATTTAACAATGTTTATATTCGATTATTCTTGACACGCTGACAGCGGGTTTAGAAGTATGAATGGCCAAGCAGGCCATGATTTTGCGTCACTTAAACATGTAACGGGGCTTTATATGGAAGTATTCTTCCGGGTGCTTTTGAGATCAAATTCGTTTATTTATTTATTAAGTTATTATGATTTGTCAAAAAAAATATGCTTATTACCTATTTTATTTTACTGTTACATAATAATATGTTGAAACTAAAAGAAGATTTTCTTTGTTTTAAATCACAGTCTATCAAATGGCTGAGAAAGAAAAAAAACCTGCTTTTCTTTGGCTCGATTTATTGTTTCAAATATTGTACTATTTTTTATGTGTGATACATAAACTCTCATTATACCCACTTAAACATAAAATCTACGATCTTGGAGTATTCCATAGGTACATGTTTTCTTTCCTATTATGTATTGGAAACTTTAACAGCATTGTAGCCAGTGTCACTACTGGACATAATGAGACTTAGGGCCTCGTTCAGCATCTTGAAGTAAACCGTTGATTACTTACTTTTTGCTTGACGTTATTTGACAAGCAAATGTGCAGAGTATCTTTCGTCGATTTCACAAGTGAAATTATAGTAAAGTGCTGATTAAGTGAATGACATAAGAAATTGAACGAATCATTCGTTCAATATTGCGTCAAATGTTCCTCGCCCTGCCTCCCGCTAAAGTGTCAACGTGTTTTTTTCTTAAAAAATAAAAAAGGAGGTTGAGATTTTAACCTTATTATAACCATTAAGTAAATACGCTAATCGGCAGACGATGCAGTCAGTAAGTTACTTATTAATGTAATCATAGGATTAGTATTACTGGAGCATGGTGAAATCGACACATGATGTTACGGATGACTTTTCTGATGATTAGCCTAATCAACGATTTACTTGAAGATGGTGAACGAGGCCCTTAACATCTTATTCAATCTAACACTTTATACTATATGCTATTTTAGTTGTTGCTCTTGTATATTTAGTTTTAATGTTTTGTATGTCTTCTTTTGTTCAATAAAGTTTTATTATTTATTTATTTATATCTCAGGATGGCGAGCGCAGTGCAGTTGTTTGGATTTGCTACTGTCCATGAGTGGTCATATCGCTTACCATCAGGCGTACGGCATGCTCGTCTCACTATTCACCATAATAAAAAAAAAACTTCAACGTAATATGTATATTTAGTAACATTACATGTTCTACTTAGCTTACGGCGATAAGCTGGGCATGTAACATCACAAACAGAACAAATAATATTAGATATTAATCAAATTGTAAATGTCACGAGCGTGGATGCAAATATGGCGTATACACGTAATCACGAGAACAAATCCAGACATTAAGGTTAATTGCCGCGAGCGACGTCGGGAGCGCGCCTTAACTCGATAATTGAATGCAAACACGCCACTTAGAAAAACAAACAGCCAAATGTTGGTATGGTATTACTCAGTTGACAAATAACACTGGATTTCTTGTAGTAAGAACTAGGTTCTGCTGTTTTGTTTTGGGGAGTCGAATTTCTTAGCAAAGTTTGAAACTGAAGGAGGTAGGTACTAAATCCGTTTGTATATATTGGAATTTTAAGGAGGTCATATAAAATAAAAATCATCTCATCATCAGCCCTTCCGCGTCCACTGCTGGACATCGGCCTCTCGCCTCTCGTAAGACACGCTACTGGGCTCGATCTTCAGCCCATCGTCTCCTACAAAAACATCTAGGTCAATTACATAGACTCCATTTGATGTTTTCATTCTATAAGTAGCAAATTAGACAATGACTATGGTACGTCATTACCAATGTCCATGAAAGTCTTCAGCATTTGTATACGCGTTGTTGGCCTCTCAAAATGGGAAGAAAAAGGAAGGACTAAGCACAGGAAAAGACAAGTGGTAGGGCCTCCGGTAATCTCTCTCACTAAACGAAATATAACAGCAAAGCTGTCGTTTCACGTCAATTTTCTGAGAAACGCAGGTACCACCATTTCGGTCGAACCTACAATTTTAAACGGCGCTACAAATGACCTTTTTAAGTGTTAAAAATTAAGGACATTTCCTTTGTAATGAGTTTGCCGGGCTTAAAAGGAAGTGTTCTTTTGTTTTAGATAATTATTATAATTATGAGTAATTTATCATAATATTGTGAGTGAGTAGTTACTAATAATAATTATGATTGACCCTTCTACGTGGTAAATAGACATTCCACCCAGATGGAAACCAATATTCTGATAGTTGAATAACTGTACCAAATTGATACAAACAATAAAGTAAACCTGCCATTTTTATTACAGTTCATGACGTAGCAGTCTTAAAGACATTTTTTAATTATTTTAGTAATTTTATCTAACGTATTGTAAAATCAGTACAAATCTTAAGTCTACTGAGTCCGCCCCGTGACCACGAAAGCTGTAATGTAATAGAAACTTCGGGAAGTTAAAAAATGTAAAAATTAAACCAAATCGCGATAAAATCCAAAAAAAACTAGTTTTATTTCAATGTGTAACATTCGCGTAAATCTAAGAAACCACTAATTAATGTTGTTATCTTAAAGTAATAGGATGAATTGGAAAACGTGTAGGCGTCTTTGTACAAATTCTTGATCTGGTAGTAGGCGTATTTCAGCTTCATCCAAGAATATTTTTTTCTTAGTAGATCCGTTAGTAGACGTTCAAAAGAGTCCGCCTATTGATAAATAGTTACAGTTTAAATACTGTAAAAAACACCTACAATAACAAGCGAACTGTGGGTGTTTTGATCGGCTTGTAATATCCAAGGTGGCAATTGAGATTGTTTCATCTCTGGAAACTTTTTTGGGTCAATTTTCTGTGTGATGCTCATGTTACTAAATGCCTCATGATGCCGATCAGGATTCGTCCTCGGTCCAATCTTGGTATTTTAAAATGATATCTAGTAAATAACAATGTGTTCTACGATACTACCAGTTCCGATCAAATTTCATTCTAATTACGATCAAATTCGAATAAATTTCGCAGTATTTTATAATATCCACTTGATTGGATTTTATCAGACTAATTTTATTAGATCGAGAACCATGGTCGATATTATAATATATTACTTATTTATTTATTTAAAGCTTTGTTGTACACCAGAAATACAACAAAAAAGTAGACAATAAACAGAAAAAAAGTACAAAATATTATGAATGATATATCCGGATACATTATAATTTTATCTCTAAAAAATATGCAGTCTTTTTACTTACATGTGTGGATATGACCGACGACGATTCATATAAAAGTTGCAGCACATTTTATAGTTTTCATAAAGTTTGTTTTCACAAATGTTCGCGAGTAAAGTCGCAAACAACCACTAGGTCCATAAAAATTGATATTGTCAGCGAACGATAAAAGGCTTTAAAAATATCACTCATATTTCATTTACCATCACACATGCTTTATCCCAACGTAATATTAGAAAACGAACTCAAAATGTATTAGCATAAAATTCAAATTTCCATAAAGAGGATAACGCGCTAAATTTTCCATAGATCACCGATATGGTGAACTGTACTTTAGTGATCTTAAAATAGAGTCTATTTTGCGTTGCTGTTCTGAGTTGCACTAATCGTGTTTCGCTAATGCGTGAGATCCGCAGGTCATTTACCCCCGTTTAGTATTAATGCTCTTACAAGCTCATTTTGACTGTTATTGTGGGACCGGGCTGGGCATATTGGGAGCCGAACATGACGGCTTTGTGACGTAAATGATGTCCGTTTGTTTTGTTAAAGTGTAATGACAAAAAGAATATTAATATTTTTATTTCTTCCGTGATATTTTATGTATAGCGCAATTTATACATATTCTCTTAGTTTATACTACTAAGCAAGCTTAACGTGGGTGGTTGGTCTTAATATAAAAAGTCACATCATTTTGCTCGATGTAGAATAATCTAAGATTCACATATTTATATAAACCCTGTATTTTCTATTGAAATTAACTACAAAATTGGATAGAGAAAGGCTCTTAAGCAAGTTTATCCATATAAATTATGTAATTGAACTATGCTTCAAAGTAACTTAGCTCTATCTACTGTCTCTACCTGTAAGCGGCCTCTTAATGTTGAGTACCGTCGAGACTCTATCGTGCAACATAGTCAACTTTATACATTGATGAAACTCTATCAGTCTCTACAATAGAGCTGTAATTATCTACATAAACTGAAGGCTGTGTTGAACAGGTGGTTCAAATATTCAGAACTGAAAATTATGCGACCAATATTGTTGATAATATCAAAATAACATAATATACGTGACTTTTATAAATATAGAGTTTGATAAATTGCAAAAAAAAGGGTTGGTATTTTATCCAATTGATCATATTAATTTATGACGAGTATATCAATTCCCAATACCAATAAAGCCATTGTTTTTTTAAGGCGCCATCTACCTTTTAATGAAATTGCTCGTATAATAAAACCCATTTAAAATTGAAGAAAATAAAAACACAAAAATTAAACTGCCTTGCCAAAATATAGTGCGCCAGGAAAATATTGAAAGAGTTTTCGAATAATTTCCCATTGGAGGCGCACTCAACACTCCCGTGTGTGCGTTGCTCGGCAATTTTATGAGGGAAATGATAAAATGCGTGTTAAATTTAAATGGGATCCGTTATTTGGGGCAAGCGTATTTTTTTGAGGAATTGAGAACTTAAGTTCGACGTCGCTAGGTACAAGTAGTATATTGTCTATAATTCGATTTTTAATATTAGTCTGGGTAGCACAGTGGTAAAATACCAGTTGTGAAATGAGCGGTAATTTTTAAATTAGCGGCCATGATAAGTCAATGATTTGATGGTTAAAATAAGGTTAAAATCTCAACATCCTTTTTTATTAAAAAAAAAAACACGTTGACACTTCATCGGGAGGCAGGGCGGGTAACATTTGACCAACGAATAAATAATAATATTTTAAAATGATTGCATTTGACGCAATATTGGACGAATGGTTTGTTCAATTTCTTATGTCATTCACTTAATCAGCACGTTACTTTATTTTCACTTGTGAAATCGACGAAAGATACTCTGCACATTTACTTGGCAATAAACGTTAATAAAAAAGTGACTAATCAACGGTTTCCTTAAAAATGGTGAACGAGTTCCTTGGATTTACTTGGATAACGCTTAGCAAGTTATTTGAGAAAATAATTCTGTCTCAATTATTAACCTATTTCAACACCAATAACTTGCTACACAAGAAACAATTTGGATTTACGAGAGGTCGATCAACAATTGACGCGGGAGTCGATCTCCTAAAACAAATTTATGAGGCTTGGGAGGAGTCACAGGATGCCCTTGGTGTATTTTGTGACTTATCTAAAGCTTTTGATTGCGTAGAGCACGACACTCTGGTCAGGAAATTACACCACTACGGTATCAGGAACCAGGCTCTCAATCTTTTGTCCTCCTATTTGAACAATAGAGTACAGAGGGTTGATATTAATGGAAAACTTTCTCGAGGATCTGCGGTCACTATGGGAGTACCGCAGGGTTCAATTCTGGGACCTTTTCTTTTCCTCGTCTACATAAATGATTTACCTTATCACGTCGGGAATAAACACGAAGTTGTATTGTTTGCGGATGATACGTCGTTGACATTTAAAATTAAAAGACAACAACTCAATTTTGATGAAGTAAACAGTGCTCTTCGTGAAGTTGTACACTGGTTTAATATTAATAATTTATTGCTTAATGCTAAGAAAACTAAATGTATTAAATTCACACTGCCCAATGTTAAGCAATTATCTACCACTGTACAAATAAACGTCGAAGAATTGGATCCTGTTGCATCTACGACGTTTCTAGGCATTACGGTAGACGCAAAACTCCAGTGGGGACCGCATATTAACAAATTATCTGGTAGATTAAGTTCAGCGGCATACGCAGTTAAAACCATTAGGCGTTTAACGGATGAGGTAACAGCAAGAATTGTTTACTTCAGTTATTTTCATAGTATAATGTCTTATGGGATTCTTCTCTGGGGAAATGCTGCGGACATTAATAGTATCTTTATATTACAAAAAAGAGCTATTAGAGCCATTTACAAACTTGGTCCCAGAGTGTCCCTAAGAGAAAAGTTTGAAGAGGTAGATATTCTTACTGTAACATCTCAATATATTTATGAAAATTTATTGTATGTTCGTAAAAATATAACTCAATTTAAGCGTAATTGTGACTTTCACAGTAGAAACACTAGGAACAAACATAATCTTGCCTCCCATGTTACTCGTCTCCACAAGATAAATAGTTCCTTTATGGGTCAAAGTGTACGCTTCTTTAACAAACTTCCCAATGGTATTAGAGAACTTCCAATCAACAAGTTTAAAAATATAATTAAAGTAAAGCTGTGTAAAAAGGCATATTATAGTATCTCTGACTATATGGAAGACAAAACTGCTTGGGAATAAATTGCTCAATTTCTATTAAAATAAGAACAATTGACATAATAAAATTATATAAGTATATAGACAATATTGTGACATTGTATTTTAAACTGGCTATAAAAAAAAAAAAAAAGAAAGAAAAAGAAGACAGTTCGTGTTGCTGAGGGAGTTTCTTGCGCCGTTTCTTCTGCACAGCTACAACACGTTCCGAAGCGGTGGTAGCAGAAATTAACGATTCAAAAGATCTTGTAAAAGACTACTTGAATAAAGAATATTTTGACTTTGGATAAAAATCTTAAGCCCTGTATAGTATTAGTCGAGAGTTAAACTTATGTATTTCTAAGATACAAAATTGCAATTCAGGCGTCAATAGATCTAATTTTTTTATTTGAATTAATCTCATAAATATGTCTTTCGATTATTCGGCTTAATTAAGCTTTAGTTAACATAAAGTAAATTTAACAAACAATGTATTAATTATTGAGGTCAAAGCTCTATCAGATAAATAAAGTTAAACATCTTTCGGGCTTATTACAAAAGTTGCTCTATAAGTCGTAAAGTAGGGTAGTTAGAGTCAGGGTAGAGGGGTAGAGTAAGGGATGGAGGTCACTCGCCTTCAAGGCCCGGTGGAGAATTAAACACGTAATTACTGTGATTGCACTGCGGTACATTCAATACTTCATTGTAGAAATTGAGGGTACAATGGAGGTGGTATTTTTTTAATTATATTTGCTTGGGACAGTGTCTAAAGTGCGCCGGGTCATAATATTTGTGCTGTTTAACTAGCGTGCTGTTTGCATTTCTATGGTATGCAAGTTTCTTACACTGATTCTCTTCAATGTTAACCTGCATGGTAATTGACTATCAATACAAACATGAAATTCCGAAAAGTCAGAGTATTTATTTTAAGCACCCTGGGATTCGAGCCCTAGTCTCGACTGCGGCGTCCGGTCAATTACCAACAGGCCACCACGAACTTCCAACAGTTAATCTTGCTTATTTCCATTCTATTTTTTTTCTATATTTTGTTTAACATAACATACCTATATCTCCTACAATTTAATTTTCAAACTGTGTTTAAAAATAATTACCGTCTCCATAATTTATTATGTAGATGTACCATCAGCCTGAGGCGGCGTACTCAGAAGAAGTATAAAGCGGCTTGTCAAAGATAAATTGGGTTTGGGGCTTTACAGTGCTTGACCGTGCCGTAATTTAGATTAGCCGCTCGAATCACACCGCGTTCAAACTTGAATGCATCGGGAGTATTGTGTTTTGTAATGATTTTGGGATAATGTGCCAGTTCTACAATGTTCAATTAGAATTGATTTGTTGCTAAATTTGGCAATTATTCTTTGGCAAATATTCACAATAAATAAATAAGTAAGGTTTTAAAAGTTTCTTGTATTTTTTTTTGTACTTGTTTTTATTCTACCATAGTAACATCGTAAGGTTGTACGCGTCACACGCGTATGGATGATTTCTTTACATCGGATCTTTGAAAGTGTTAGAAGAATATTACTGGCTTTTTATCTCTTGATAAATAAACATAAAATATACGTAAACTTCACATTCTACTATCTCACATTATGTAGCGTTTTGCCAGTACAATTATAAAGAAAAATTGCCAAATTATTAAATTTGGCAATTTGCATACTAAAGTTCTATAAAGTGAGATTTTATCGGAAAAAACATCGCTATCAACAAGTTATTTCTCACACATCCAGTTCCCGAAATTACATACCACCATAACTTTAATATGATTATACATTTTAAAGCACGCTTTAATTTAAATTACTCCCAGTTTCGAGTACAGGTACACCAGTTTGAACGCAAACTTAATTGAAGACTCAAACAGAAGGCACTGGACAAACAACTTCCAGTTAAGATGCCATTTTGTGAGTCACAGCCGAGAGGATTAAGCCAATCTCAATCTTTGGACCGGGGCTCTTTGAAACTGTTGTGTTCAGGACCTCCGACTTTAAAGGTTATAGTTTTAAATTGTGAATAAATGGAGATGGTAATAATTGGCTTCTGCACTGAATACGAAAGCGTTAAGAAAGTCGGATTTATTATTTTTGAGTGTAAATATAAATATAAATTCACGCCTATATTATCAAGAAGCAAGAATAAATGCCATGCATGTTCTTAGAGATTATTTTTTGTCGCAAAACAATGTAAGTTAAAGTATTTCAAGTTACAGTATGCACCACGCTTAAAAAGTGTTTATTCTAATTATTATTAATAAAAAATATACCCGATAAAAAAAAATATTTATTAATTAATGTTTTAATTAAATTTTGACTCTTGACGTTCTACTTACAAGGCTATATATTAATTAAGATTGAAGTTCCATTGTCTCTACCTGCCCCTATCGGAAACAGGCATGACTGCGTAAAAAATATTACAAATATTAAATCTCAAACCGGTATCAACATCTCCTTATCCCGTAGTATCCCTGTCATGGAAGGGTGCATTAAAATAGAACGGGGCCATTTCAATCAACTTCATGTCCCTTATTGGAACCACCTGAGGGGTCCTTAAAAGCACATAATTTATGAAAGGCTCGAGAATGGCACATTTAGACTTGCTCAATAGAAAATTTTCAACCCACTGATATCTTTTCCAATATTCGAGTGTTTTGCCCTAATGAGGTCGGCGAGTGTCTTTGAAGGGTTGATTTTTTTAAGATTTCTGAAGTATGCACGTGGTTTGATGATATTTGGTATATCTCGTTTAGTTTTTGTTTTGATATGTATGAGGCTGGAAAGACCATATGCAAGTGTGTCACGTTTTGTTGGTATATTTTGAGTAGCCCTGCATAATATACTGGTGAGAATAAATTATTAATCCTCTCTTTCGGTGGATAATTTGGATTGCACTTGCCACCAATATTATTAATATTTAACTAGTAAGCTTTTATAATGCAATCTTTGCTTGTTCTAATCTCCTTTTATGTTCTATCAAAATACAACCTTTGTGCCTTTTTATTTGATAGAAGTACCTGAATTTGATCCGCTTTAAAGTAATCTATGGTAATTGAATACACTAATCAACCTTTCAGATCAAATATAAAGGTATTGTATTTAATTGTAGAAGCTTAAATCACTGACCATCGATTGATAATGAGGACCGTTGCAATGCCATGTACATTCCGAACACGATGCAGACATAATCGCCACACGGATTAGCAAATTGATTGTCGTACATGCGATACAGAATTGAAACATCAATGCAAATCTATTTATAGTACCTAGGTAATAGGTATAAGATTTGTTTAAAGGTATACCGACTTTTAAATCGTAAAATTTGTTAGATAAAGTAGCTTCTGCAAATTAAGAATGATACTGGTAGGTCTCTCATAATATGTGAGGGGCCGATGGGTTAGCTACCACCGCGATGTCTATTTCTTCCGCAAAACAGTAGTGTGAATGCAGTGTTGTGTTTCAGTTCGAAGGAGATTGTAGTCAGAGTAACTACTGGACATAATGAGACTTAACACTTATGTCTTAGGATGGCGAGCGTAGTGGAATGCCAAGCATTGCTTTATAATTCGTGGTGTTGTTTAGTTTAGCTTCTATCTATGAGCCGTCGTATCGCTTACCATCAGGCGAATGGCATGCTCGTCTCACCATTCACTGCAATAAAAAAGGTGTATTTTTAAAATTATCTAATTGCATGCCGTTTATATTTAGTCAGATAACAAATTTTATGATCATGGAAAAAAATGAAGTTAAATAAAAACCCAATTCTTTGTATATTATGTAAAAAACCTCTACAGTTGTTTCGATAACCAGGATATTACTGAAAGTAACGTAACGATGTTTTCCGTCACTGTTGAAGGTAGCGACTACCAATATATAAGTAACAATACGTAAATTCAAAAAGTCGGTGGTATGGTAGTGGTGGTGGTAGCCTTGACTTTGAACCCGCAGCCTTAAGTATGACTATGTGACCTCACTCCATTTAACTATCGCCCGCTTAAACAATCATTACAAGCTATTTTGTTCTGAAAGCATATCATTATCACCAATGAATGTTTAATTTCAATATAAATTACTTTTTCCTTTTTTTCCACCGCCACTTAAATTTAATTTCGCGATTCACTCAAATGCCTTGCAATTACACGTTATATTTACACAGCTAAACGTCTCAAGTGTTGAGAGCTTCTTAATGCACGCTCAACAATTAGTGAGACTCTGCTATGACCTACATCTTAGTTTAGATTTCCTTAGACCCTCATTTGTCCAAGCAATTATACACCTTATAACTCATATGATGGAGACTACAATCCTTTCGCACCCGCTCCATATATGTCCGTCTTTTATTGAAACTAGAAAATGAAAACTTATTCCAAGGATTTACAGTCCAGTTTTCCTTGAATGTTTGGTCCTATGTGATTTGTGTTTGTTACAATTTTCGACGCAAACAAAAATCAATTTTAACTTCGTGAAGTTAAAGTTCATAATGGAGTGTCAGTGGGTATATTTATGAAGGGAATATTACGTATGAGTGAGAAGTGTGGAGGTCAGGCCGGCACGTGTGAGGTCAGGACGTAACGTTGACGCTGTGTGGTCACTTACGTTCGGATATTAGTGTAAATTAGAGATGTAGCGTGTTCCTAGATTTACATTTGCAAATATGCCCACTGAATTTATGAGGGGAATGCCAAGGGAGATGAATTAATTATGGGATAAGGAAATTGAGGGTACAGTAATGTATGCATTACTATTATTAGTTTCATGCTAGATATTATGAATTGCGTCAAAGCCTTTATTAGACGTGTAACATAAAAGAAATATATCTAAACCTATGCACGCTGTGCTCAAATATATTTAGACACAGGTACAATCGAATTTTAACATTATTAGGTATAATGATAATTTTGCATGTAAATAAAAGCTATGTATTTTACCATTCCGTTTCCTCTGATCACTTCACGTTCATAAAATCTACCGAAAAAAAGAAAAATCCAGGTAAAATAATGCCAAAGACATTGCATAACTCCTGCTAATTATTACGAAAAAAATTTCAATTCAATAAAACTGCCAAAAAACGTGGCTGCCTCCCATAAAAATGTTCTCGAGTAAATCCAAACGCCCTGCTCACAATAACTCCTCAACTTTCCAACAGTTACACTTATTCCAAATCTATATACAAATAAGTATGCCAGTCACTCAAAACTACTGACTTTAATAATTTTCGATTTTATTATTTAAATGTTTGGCTCTTAAGTAAACAATATTATGATGGTTTCTCTATTCCACATGAAATAGTTATTTTGATTTCTAGATGAATGACGTGACGTATTTAAAAATCACCTACATTTTTTATTCTACAAGTATGTACACATGTTTTTTCTGGAATCATCATCATCATCATCATATCTGCCTAAATTCATCCACTGCTAGACATAGGCCTCTTCTCTATCACACCACTTTTCTCGGTCTTGCGCATGTTTCGTCCACAATTTTCCTTGAAACTTAATAATGTCATTCATCCAGCATTTTTTGGAATTAAATTATATTATTAAAACGCAATATTCTTATACGTATGAGTACTGGACCGTAAGTGAAAGTGGAAATGCTATTGTGAATCGAGTGGATTGCGGTCAAAGGTCAACCAGTGTATATTCGTTTTCAGTCAGGACGATATAATTGTGTGGACGAAGAGAGACGGTTATACCTCGCTGGTCGGTAGATCGGTGTTTGCTCTCTTTAAACTGCACTTACCATCTAATTAAATCACGTCACTTTTGTCCTACAAATATAGAAAATCAAAAAGACATTAAAAACCAGACAGGCAAAATCGCAGGCTTCAATTAGTTCATGATAAAAAAGGGCGTCTGGGTTCCCTCAAAACCCGATGGTTCGCAGATAAAGGGAGGAATTGTTATAAATTTATCCGGCCGGCAAAAAGCCGGTGTCCCTACAAGGAACGCAACTTTTGTCATTGTGTAAAAAAAAAGTTTCAAATTGAATTAACAACGGACAATCCGGAATGTCGCGAGCGAATTAAAACTTCTCTCTTAATCGTTTTACACTGGGGCGGAGTAGGACTTGAGGATGGTTCAAGGTGTCTAGTCTCAGAGTATTACGAAAGGCAATTTATTTTCTTGATTTGTACCAAAAGGTACTTACTGGGTTAAGAAAATAGAATTACTTTTAAATATTTACATCCATACATGAACACACGCCTTTATCCCAGAAGGGGTAGGCAGGGGCGGCACCAGGACACCCACATTTCGCCTTGTATGTTCCGCCCCATGATGTGATAGGGGGCGAGCCTATCGCCATATCGGGCATAAATTTCTGAATCCGGGCTGATAATGAATAATGCCCGACCCGGGATTCGACCCCGAGACCTCAGCTTTGTAGTCGTACCGTAGTACAATTACGCCACCGAGACAGTCGGTTAAATATATTAAATATTTAAGTGTTTATTATGCAGTATGCAGTATTGTTTTGTAATTGATGGGGTTGTTTGGTTTCGCTACTGTCTATGAGCGGTCGTATTGCTTACCATCAGGCGAATGTTATGCTCGTCTCGCCTTTTAAAGTAATAAAAAAAAAACTTCACTTACTTAGCGATATAAGTATACTAGCCAACTCGTAGTTTTATCCGTGGGAGTTAATTCCAAATTCACCCCTGGAGTCCCGTAACTTCATTGTTTAATTAGGATCATGAAATGTCTGTACCTTATGGGCTTGGGTTGACCTGCCTTTTATGAGTCTTATTTAATCAAACTCCGCTTTAAGCTCTTATTTGATTTGCAAAAACATTACTTTAAAGTCGTATTTAAACTTGGCAAACCTTGTGGCGCTGTTGATTATACAGTAATGAGTATAAAACAAACGGTGTGGCTTGAATTACCGCAGTTTGACAAATGTTGCTGATATCTATATATTGCTATATATTGCGACTGCCTCGGTGGCGTAGTTGTATTACGGTACGGTTACAAAGCTTAGGTCTCGGGTTCGAATCCCGGGTCAGGCAAAGTGATATTGGATTTTTCTATTCATTATCAGCCCGGAGTCAGGAATTTGTGCCCGATATGGCGATAGGCTCGCCCCCTATCACATCATGGGACGCAACATGCAAGGCGAAATGTGGGTGTCCTAGTGGCGCCTCTGCCTACCCCTTCGGGGATAAAGGCGTGAGTTTATGTATGTATGTATCTATATATTCAGCTATTTATTGGCAAGCATGGTTCTTAATTTCCCATACCAAGTTATATTCTAAATCAGAATGGTAAATTAATAAAAAGAGTTTTTGGGGCATCGGTTTTCCTTTTATAACACCCAAATAAGACCCTTGGCCATGAATATAATTCTCTGCTCGTAAACAAATATTTTATTACGAAACCAATATATATCAAACGTACTTTTAAACCAACACACGTAGCAAAACACAAAGAATCATATATATCAAAAGGAATAACATTGGAAACGTGTCCAAGTCTGCGAATTGCACGCGTGCCGTTGTCACCTTGTCGCCCTCAAGTGGGAATTTTTCAATTTTATTTCAAACTCCAATTTTAGCGGACGAAACAAACGAGTCGGATCGCTTTACACGGTTTGAGATATTTACATTTAGCGGTTTGTAACATGTCAGACAAGGTACGAGCAACAGACTTGCGTATTATAGTAAAGTGCAGCGTATTGCTAAACGGTAAAGCCTTACATTAAATCTGTAAAGCTGCATTACCAACGACTCAGCTAGATCGAGTGGGTATCACTGTGTCATGGAAATGTGTTGATGTGATATGTGGTGTGATGTTGGTGCGTTTCGTTCGGTAAATAAAATTTTCGGAACCCCTATAGTTGGTTATAGCACCTTCCATCATATATTATAGTGGTAAGTCCGTTACTTTGATCAACGAAAATTGGGCGAGTTTCAAGTTTTGCCAGTGTCTAATACTCAATTTCGAACAGATCGGTATTTGATCAAAATAAAATATTTGATCGAAGGGATCGGTATTTGGAATGCAGTGATACACTAAACGTCACCACATTTATTGTACTTCAAACCATCGATAAGCAATATTTGACTACTATTTCCCCATACTCAACAACTCTTAATCGCCACTACCAACCAAAGCAAACACTATAAAATACTCCAGCATGCTAATTTTTGTCCGCAAGCCGCAATCGTAAACACCTAATCGGGACAAACAAACCAACCCGGTTTATTTACGGCGCAATATGTTTTTTTCCTTCAAAGAAATATCGGTTGGATTCCCGACCGACGTGACAGATATTCGCGCCTCCCCCCACACGTCACTGTCGCAGCCCCCCACCTTAGGGGGAAAGTTTCAAAGAATATTGGAGTTGGAAAAATTAAGTGCTATCCTTTTGAAGGTTGATTGCGATTCGGGGGTGATTTGTCACTTTTCGTATTTGAAGGGAAAATATTTTTTAGATCACTAATAATATTATTGGAAAAGGTACTACCACCTATATGGCCTCAGCTTGTCAATCGTTCGATTGTAGAGGAAGCCGTGCCCTGTAGTGAGACGTATATGGATGATGTGAGGATGTGATTCGAATGATAAGAGGCCTGATTTGCCCATTTCATACACGACATGTATTGGTGATGCTCGAATACGAATGTATTGTGATAAGCTCACAAAGTCTACCTATGGCGCAAAATTTTAAGACTATAATAATTCAGGCTTAACTAATAAACTGACCAGCACCATCTTGCGAAGAAAGCATAAAAAATTTAGGTGTCTTTATGTGGTGTTTTTTTACTGATAAGAATATTTGCAAATTTGACCTAGTTTTATCAATATCACTAATTAATATACCGAACACTTTCGTGTTTTCGTTGGTAGCGACTGTTTTGAAATTCATACCAGCGATTTAAAATTCATACCACTTAATTTGTTCTTTCTTCATTTCTTCTTTCAATTTTTAAAAAGGACCTAGATTGTACAATACCTGGGAAATTTTCAACTTAGCTATGGGGAGATTTATTGTAAGCAATGCGGTTGCGCCAGCATTTCGTATGCAATTCTCAAAATTGATTGTTTGACAGAATGCATCGTATGTTTGCGTCAGAGACAGAATGTGTTTTAGCATTTCTCTTTCTTTACTGCTAGGTTAAATTGGCAGTTAATTTTCAATTTTTAATAATATTCTTCAAACTGTTTAAACGGAAATTGTATTTTATCTAAAAATATTGTATAGGTTGTAAAATATTTCACACTGTGGATATGGACCTTCACATTTGAGACATATTACAGTGTTAATAATTATTACTTGCTATAGATTATTTTTTTATAATTTTGTATATTAAATAACAAAGCAAGTACGTAACGAAGCAATGGTTTCCAGAAATTATCTTTATTTTGGTTAATAAATAAATATATACTACCGCAGATTTTGTATCACTCAGTTTTGTGTTTAGCATTAATCTTCTGTTCTGTATACGTGTTTTAAAAACAGATGTTATTATTATATACTTTCCATTTAAAAACAATATTATAACGAAATTAATTCAGCCAGTCGGAAATCCTGCCAAGAGCACAAAAAACTTTTTTACAAACATAATTTAATTTATCGAAAGGCCGTAATTAGTACGACGTAAACAATTTAGGGCAGACCTTGAACGATTAGCCTCCCTGCAAGTTGTGAAGTGAACAATGTTCAACCGTTTTTCCTGAAGTAAGGTTATATTTTTATAAATGACGAGCTTAATAAGTAATTGATAAAATATGTTGGAGTAATTCCAACATA
Source organism: Deilephila porcellus (assembly GCA_905220455.2). NCBI lineage: Eukaryota > Metazoa > Arthropoda > Insecta > Lepidoptera > Sphingidae > Deilephila > Deilephila porcellus. The sequence goes on along the minus strand of LR999973.1, from coordinate 15,158,472 downwards.
CTACTACTATTTCCACAAAATACAGTAGGTGGAAGGAGGTGTAGTGCATTGAGAATTTTATAAGATACATTTGAACACTTAATTACTTATTATGAGACGCAGACGGTCAGGCAAAAATTATTAAATATTAAAGTCGGACAAAAATTATGTAATGTGATAATAAAGCTATTTTATATTTCGCGCAAACATTGACACATACATAATCACCTGTGTCAGTAAACTAATTTCCAATGCACAAGTAAACAGCTAAATCAGATCTGAACAAATAATTACGTTGTTTGTTGATTTAGTGGCACACATAGCCGTATATCAGCGGAGATGTCCGGATTAACCCTTGCCGTGCACTCAGCATCTCGATTTATGTACAACGGGAGTATTTGTGCGGGTATAGTCTGCCTCCGGTTGCAGTAATGTTGGGATTTAGTTCGGAATGGTTCCGCTAGATGTCATTGTTTGAAGTTGTATGACGGAATGTGAGTTTGATTTCTTTAACTTTAGATAATATTATATGGACCTGTTTTTGTTTTCAGTCAATGAAGTAAGTGTAGCATATGACAAAATATTTATATTTGGTAAACGTAACAAACAGGTTGATTCATAGGTAAAACGCAACTTCAGTAAGTTGAATTGTACCCAGGAAACACACTCATATTGTTGAATCTGATGTCTGTAAAAAGTCCCCTCTATTAATTGAAGTTAACGTACATTCATATTTATTATATTTTTGATGGAAATATTTTGATATTTTGAGTAATTTTCAACCCATCCATGTTTCGTGCCATATTAGTTTTGTTCTTCTGAGTTACGACATTTCAATCGTTATCAATACCAAATATTAATGTAAAATTCACTACACTCATTATTTTGGCCGGCAATGTATCACATTCACGTGACTACAGTTATAAACCACTTAAAAAACGTTATATTTTCCCATTGTCCATGAAGCGTTGATCGCTCTGCTTTTGTACCCCATTGTGTGCGATGCTCGTTTGTTTTTGACGAAAGTTTCTTTTTTGGTATAGGCGCGCGTTAAATCTGATGGAAAATGTATTTTTGTGGCCAGTGAATTATTATAATTTTAACAATACGACCGCTCATGAACAGTAGAAAAACCAAACAACACCGTGAATTACAAAGCAATGTTTGGCATTCCACAGCGCTCGCCAAACTGAGACATAAGATGTTGAGTCTCATTATGTCCAGTAGTTACTCTGGCTACAATGTCTTTAAAACTGGAACACAACAGTGCATTTTTATTATAATAATTGGTATGGAGACTGATGTAACATAATAATAATATGAACGCTAGTTAGTGCCCACTGGTCTTCTTTAATTACCTTCCACACTGTTATGGACAACTACGAACTTTTAAAACTACATTATCTCTACTGAGATCATAAAAATCACCACACAGGTTTGTGGAAATATATAAAAAAATATAGTAAATCGTCTATACTAATGAAATGAAATGTATTAGTTATTTGAATGACTCGTTTGGTGTGGTTTTATAGATTTTGCAACAAAGTATTTTTAATTTTACTGCCCAGGTGGCGTAGTTTACTACGGTACGACTACAAAGCTAAGGTCTCGGGTTCGAGTCCCGGGTCGGCCAAAGTGATATTGGGTTTTTCTATTCATTATCAGCCTGGAGTCAGAAATTTGTGCCCGATATGGCGATAGGCTCGCCCCCATCACATCATGGGTGGAAAATATAAGGCGAAATGTGGGTGTCCTGGTGGCGTCTCCTCCTGCCCCTTCTGGGATAAAGGCGTGAGTTTATCTATTTTTACTATTTTCTATCTATTTTCTTCGTGCTGTAATTTTCACGTAGAACCGTGGAAACAACTATATTCTAATACAGCGCCATCCATATTTTAATACCAGAAACATTTACTTTAGCACTAAGCTACCTTTTTCAGGCAGCGTAATGAAAGCGAGTTAACACGTATTTGTATAGATGGCTCTATTCTAAATATTGTATACCATCACTGTTCCATATGTTATCTATGCAATAATGATTATAAGATATTATTTTAATTTTATACCACGAACAAGTAAGCTTTTATTTTTCTTGGTGGTTGTCGTTTTATTATTCTTACGAGCATTCAAGACTTAACACCAATAAGCTGCTTTAAAGTGTGAGGAATACGGAAGTATTACGTTTACGATAAATAATATTTATATAGTTAATTAAAGAGAGGTAACCGAATCGCGACCGCAACCAACTGCAAGATCTAGGTTGCTAAATCTCAGCACAATGTAGACCACACTTTTGTCCTTTTAATCTATCATTTTAATATCTCTTGCGTATGTGTTCAAATCTGTGGCTCTTGTGATGAGTGATACAAGTCGAAAATCATCATTTTACAGGAGAGCAAAAACAAGATTTAAAAAATTCTCGCTCGTAAACTATATGTGCTAGATTAAACTTGAATACCTTATTTTGTGGGTAAAAATGTTTTCTTTCATTGTGCGTTTTAGTTTTTTTGATAAATATTATGTTTTAAAAGAAATTCACGAGAAACCTGTGAGATATACCTCGGCTAATGAGTAACATGTGCAAAAATGTTGTGATAAATGATATAAGTATAATTATATTACTGCGCACCTAAATACTTTGTTTAAGGTGCTTTCGTGTAAACTAATATACAAAAGTTTACAAAATGTAATAAATAATTTGTATGAGTTCCTACCATAATGTAGCTCAAACAAAAGATAAAGGTATAATCCGTAGGCTTATGTTTTTTTAATCAGCAACCCCCTATTTTGATAAATTACTTGAATAGTATCTGTTTGCTAATATTCAAGTCTATTGAAAATATGTGTTAAATGATACAAGTCAAGTTATATCTCTTGTTAAAATGCTTATGTATTGTGTAAATAGATACAAGTTTAATATTATTCAATAATCAACTTTGTTGTTGCGATGTTTATAATAATAAATAAAAGGTACGATGAGTCTGCCATGTATTACTGGATAGTATAAAAATCCCTTAACTGTTAATGAATAAAATAATAACAATAAAACAACTTTGGTCAAAAATAACTGAATGATTTAGCAACTCAATCAATATGGAGTTTGGTGTAGATAATGGTGCGGTTATCCATGTCAAGCGAGGCGAGGTTGCGGTCTCTGATGACATACATATCTCAGAGACTGTAAGACTCAGATCCCTTTTGCAGACGAAAACCTACAAATATATGGGTATGCCTGAGGGTCTAGATATTATGGGTGCAGATGTAAAACACTCAATGCAAGAGCGTTTCTTTAGCCGCCTGACAAAAGTTCTTAACTGTTTTTATTCAGGTGGAAACAAGATTCGCGCGTTTAACGGTTGGGTTATGCCTGTACTTATGTACTCTTTTGGCAAAATTAGATGGACTCAGACGGAATTGGACGCCCTGGATCGTAAGGTCCGGACTCTACCAACTGCACATCGTATGCATCATCCAAGTTCGTCAGTGATGATGTTGTGCATCCCGCGGAGATGTGAGGGCCGAGGCATTCTTAATGCTAAGGACCTGCATAATCACGAGGTGTGAAATCTAAGGGAGTATTTCCATCACAGTGACGTGGATATGCATAGGGTTGTAGTTATAGTGTGTAAAGAATTTACCCAGCTCTCATTGGAGAATGAGAACTGGCGGAAACCTTTGGTGATGAGCGTTTAAGATCGCGAGGAAGTATGGAAGAGCAAAGAGCTGCATGGTCCGTTCTATCGGGCCCTCCACGGGCCTGAAGTGGACCGGCCTGAATCTGTATCTTGACTACGTTTTGGTAACCTCTTTGGGGAAACTGAGTGTTTTGCCTTTCCAATTATGGACGAAGTTATTAAGACGAACAACTATAGGAAATACATCCTGAAGGACGGTACAGTCGACATATTTTGTCGGGCATGCCACAGTCCTGGCGAGTCAATCAGGCATGTAACTTCCGGTTATTCGTATCTTGCTAACGGCGAGTACTTGCATAGATACAACCTAGTAGCCAAGATCATACATCATCAAATTGCTCTTCAATATGGCCTATTGTGACTTTTGAAGTGCCATATTACCGGTATGTTTCCCAACCAGTTCTTGAAAATGGTCATTCAACGCTGTATTGGGATCAGTCTGTAATCACAGATAGGACTATTGCTGCCAATAAGCCTGATGTTGTGATAATAGATCGATTGACGCGCCGAGGAATACTTGTTGATGTTACCATACCACATGACGATAACCTCTTTAAAGCTGAAAAACACAAATTGTCTAAATATTTAGATTTGGCCCACGAGTTTACTGACATTTGGAATGTAGACTCAACAATTATTGTCCCAATTGTTGTTTCTGCACATGGACTGATACCAACATCTCCAAAAGCCGTTGTTGGTCGTTGGGTATTGCTAAAAGGCTAATTGCTAAAAGGCAGTATTGCTGGACATGGCACGCATAATGAGGATGTTCCTCACTTTGGATCCCTAACCACCGGTGGCTTGGGTCTTGAGTCTCGCCACCGAAGGGTTAACTATTTGTTTTATACTTTTGTATGTAATGTTTTTATATGTAATATTAATGTACAAAAATGTAAAAATCTTACTAAATAAACACAATTACAATAAATCAACATTAATGAAATTTTGATTCAAAACTAATATAATTAAATTACAAATTCTTAAGGCACGGTTTTAACACAAATAATAAAATCTTAGACTGCCTCGGTAGTTGTATTACGTTACGGTTACAGAGCTGAGGTCTCGGGTTCGAGTCCCTGATCGGGCAAAGTGATATTATTATATCGTGTCATATACTCAAAAGTTCGAAAATGAAAAAATATTTTTATACTAAGAAATAACACAGATGAGTCTTATACAAATACTACAATTAAGAAAACATGTAAAAATCATTCCAAAACAGTTGGAAAAGAATAAGGAGTTTCTTTCCATATGTAAATCAAAGATAATTTGAGTAAAGTAGCAATAATATTGGTAAATAAGATTTTTATTTGTAATTTTTTATGCATGTGGTGTTCAATAAAGAGTTTTTAAATAAATAAATAAATTATGTCCCAATACCGTTTTGACAACTGCCATTTATCAATAAATTAAAGAATAATAATATAATGTTTCTGACAGCTAGGTAAAAATTTTAGTTTTCGTATATTTACATTGGATATTGTATCTGATGATAGAATATAATATTATAATAAATAATATTTATAGTACAAAAGTATGATATATTTGGACATTTGAATTATTGGTTTTGTTGTGTTTAAATCAATATAATAATGTATTACCGCGCACAATTGTCTCACTTAGCACATCTTATTCGATATAAAATATTTTTGTAATTTGTTTGAGTTTTAGATACAACTTGATTCGTATTCGTTTGCACATAAAATAAAAATATCGACACCTCCCACGCATAAGGTCTTAACCACATTTTTACTGAAAATCAGATTTTTAGCTCATTGTAATTACGCACATCAGCTTTATACATCCCTGAAATAAAAATCTTCAAATTGTTAATATATAACGAGATTTTGAAACGCCTATAGTCGTATCTATTCAAAGTGCCCACGCATATGGTCCTATCACTAGTAACGACGATTTGCGTTGTACTATTGGCTCGCGCTAAACCAGTCAAGGATAGTTACCGCCGTCGTATGACACTACCGGCACGCGTAGTAAACATGGGACCTGCATTATAAAAATTATCAGATTTTGTTTGTGTTTCGTGTTAATTAAGCTGTCATAATAGTTTTATTTCTATATGATAGCAAAATTAACAACATTCGATCGTCAAGAATCTAAAAATTTGCTCTAAATAATTCAAATGAAAATCTAATCTCCAATGAATCTCATCGATCTGGTAAGTTTTGCTTGATAATTAATTTAAACCATGAAATATTTGCTTAATATGACGCTATTTTAATTTGATCGATTGTAATCCATTGCGATATTTACGAGATTTTTTATATTTAATCGTTTACATTTTATTCAGCGCATAACGTCGTAACACGCTAGTTACGACGCTATGCGTTGTGTATTTTTGAAAGTTAGGGGTCGTAACTGGTACTTGCGACTTTATGCACTGGTTTTATTTAACTAAAATGGTATTCATATAGTCGTTTCTAGTACATACAATGATATGCTCCGACCACAATATGAAATAAGACTTTATGCAATGTGACATTTCCTAAATTTAAGTAAAAAACTGAAATATTTCGACATTGAATGATTGTATTTATTAATATTTTTCTAAGTGTCTTTTAGAATCATCTGATTTACTCGAAATGGAGCAGTACTAGAATTTGTACAAATCAACATGCGAAGAATCCCTAATATGCGAAGATTACTTTTACTGGGATTGCTTAAAATCAAAAGTATATCAAACACTCATAAGAAATTATAATGAATTAAGAAGTAGAATAAAACGACCGGCAGCGACTGGATGCGTAAAGCAGCAGACCGGGGCCCTGTGGCGTACCTTGGGAGAGGCCTACGTCCAGCAGTGGATTGCAACAGGCTGATGATTATGATGATGATGACGAAGTACAATAAACGAGGCCGCAGATGAAATCAGTAGAAATGAGTGTACTAGATCCTTAAAGAGATCTTTCGTAGCAAGATGTAGGGCTGAAGTCAAACAATGCCAGCATTTTCTTTGATTTTTTTTTTTGTGCACTCTTGTGGTCTTTCACCTTCAATTGTGTATAATTTGTAATAATAGAACTTAAATTTAAACATCTGAACAAAAAATGATTAAATTTGATATGGAGGGTTTTTGAAAACTTGGGATATTTTCAGTTAAAAGCTTAATATAGAGGAACTCCTCAAAAGAAATATAAAGTGCAGTAGCATATTATAATCCTGATAAAGTGCGCCAACTTTGATAAAAGTTGCGACGGGTGGTATAGTAGTCTTTTACAGTGTGAGGTGTCAATGTTGACCAATTATTAATATAAAATTGCTTTCGCGAGGAATTTTATCAATTTTCTTAAAAAGTAGACTTGTTTTGACATAGTTTAGTATGTAGTTCTAAACCTTAGCTATTGATAATTGCAAAACGTGAATCCAAATAATAAATAACACAAACTACTTGTCACACTGTCACAAAGTGTTGCTCAAGGTAAATTATTTTGAATTTTTAGTAAAATTACTTTATCTGAAAAACCATCAGGGATAGGACTATGTTTTTTTTTGTTGCTGTGCCGTCATAGCTTGGTTTATCTCTGATTACCGGTTTGTCGTCTAGTTTTGGGACACCTGTATATTTTTCCTTTTTGCAATCTTTCATACTATTTGTTTTTTAATTTATAAATCTTTTTTAGTTCTTTATAATATTACTAAAGAGATTTTTAGCAATTGAGTGCAAATTAAGATTTAAGTTATCATTATGACTGATTTCATGACTAAAGTATAAAAGTTACAATTAATATGTTTTTTAGTTACTAAATGATAATTAGGTATTTAAAGTTGATTATTATGCTATTACATCCCAAAACCTAATTAAACTATTTCAAGACTCATTAATTAAGTTGATCGTGTTATTAAAAGTATAAGTTCAAAATGTTACTCGAAAAATATAATGTAAGATAATATTATTATTTATGGTTTATGCTAGTATTAGTTGTAAACTTAGACAATATTAAAGTCGATTGGAAAAAAATAATAGTTTTTAATTTAGTACAATTTCAAATCCATAATATCCATAATATATTGTATAATCTATTATTAATTTTAATAACCCTGTCCATTGGCAATCATTTTAAATAAACAATAATTATGACAAGCAAAAACAACGTCGTAGCACGTGATGGTACTTATGATACCTATATTTTCTTACGGTCCATAAAGTCCTAACCCGTTGTAACTTGAAGGTATAGAATATTTTCACCACGCATATAGTTGTAAGTCGTCGTATCTTAATAATGTGGCAGTTTTATCCCAACGCGCAAAGTCGTAAGTATGTAATTTTCGTTTTTCTCGCTAATTAATGTTTTCATTTAGTAAATAGTCCTTAACTAATCAAGATATAGAGGAACCTTTAATTAAAAACCAGACAGGAACTAAGTATTTGTACTCAATTTTTAATAATCACATAATTAATCTTTAAATGCCCGTACTGAAAACTTGTCATAATCTCGATACGCCTTTATGCGTGGGAGGGGTCGATATCTGTAGAATGATATATGTCGAGATGTATCACTCAGCACATCAAAAGCAAAAATTCACATTTGAATTGGTAGGTACATTTCGAGTTGTACCCTAGTCAATATTGGAAAAAATGGTTCAAAGTGATATAACCCTAGATATATCAATATTCACGATAAATACACTGAAAAAAATATATGTGAAAATAGTTATAATTCTACTTATACCAGTATCCACAATAATTGCGTATTAATCGATTACAAAAACGAGTTACAACTCGAAATATATCAATATTCACGTTATTTTCGCCAAAATAGCAGCACTTGTATCACTTTACACAAAATTATCTCCGTAACTATAGCAGATAGAAAATCGTGAGTTAGACCAAAAAAAAGCTAATTTTTTTCTGATCATTTCTATATAAAAAACTCAAAAAGGGTACAACTCGACTTATATCACTTGTAACAAGAGCCACAGAAATATAATGTACACACACTCTTACGGAGATGGACAATCATAGAAAGAAGTTTAGTTCCCCTCCAGAAAATCGAAAGTACTGACTACTTAAATACGGGAAGGAATAATATCAAGGGGATAGTTGTAATAAAACAAGCTTTAATCCTATGCAACGTGAATCAATATCATACTACTTTAATTCAACACAATCGTAGGATTTTCAACAACAAAAAAGCTGTTAGCATTAGCTAAAATGAAATACACAAAATCTCCAGACATTATCACGATCGAAATAATTAAATCTTGTATTGGCGTAAGAATTTATATTCAGTTGCGTCTCGTCTGCTGAATTTCCTTATAAAGGGAATTCAACTAATCTATGTCAATTTAACAGAGTCAATGAATATAAGATTAATTGGGGAGCCTATCTCGACGATCGAGCCTCCTCTGAATAATTAATTGAGCCTTAATAGAGGCGCACTTTGGTTATCCAAGTGGGACCTGAGACCCGCAACTACAGCTTTAATTTATTTATTTTTTTAAGTTTTAGAGGTTGACAGTTTTTAAAAGAAAAGGATTTTTATTTAATATTATAAATGGGCCTGCTTAATTTAGTATGCCTCAATATATTATCAAGTGTCATCTTAATAATCGCAATCCGTATAATAGAAAGCTAACGATTCTTACCTTGCCACATGTTTAAGCCTCTAAAGACAAGTATTAAAATAATCTGAAATAAGTTTCTGTAATATAAAACACTACCATTTTAAGATTTATTAAACTAAAACTCATCACACAATTATATTTAGCTCAACATTCTTTAGATGTAAAACTTATTGCTTCCAAAACTTAATTTAACTTGTTAACTTAAACTTATAGCCCAGTTGGACTATCTATCTATATCAGCCCATATACGTCCCACTGCAGGGCACGGGCCTACTCTACAATCGAGAGAATCGATTGAGAGTGGTTAGGCCATATAGTCCACCACCCTGGCCTAGTGCGGGTTGGCGGACTTACATACCGTAGAAATATAACTTAATTTCTCTCAATTATCATTATCTTGTATATAAGGGGTCGTAGCCGAAGATCCTCCTAGTCCGTCCCATCCACTAACATTTGACACACTTTCCCATTAGCACCCGTCTCGTTCTAACCCATTAATTGAACAAGAGACGGACATATTATCGAATCTTCGTCCAATATAAATTTATGTGTGTCGTTTCCTTCTATTAAGCTTTTTAATTGGCTCACTGTAATGGCGATTGCTTTTATTGCCGCCTTGAAAATTACATTGGTTGTTACAATCACTGGCGTTTCGGAGTGAGTCATTTTGTGATGTTTGAATTTGATGGACTTTGTACTTTCAGTTGTGTCATTAAATTGTTATATTGCTTCGTAGATGCCTTTTTATGACTGTCTCGGTGGCGTAGTTGTACTACAGTACGATTACAAAGCTGAGCACTCGGGTTCGAATCCTGGCTCGGGCAAAGTGATATTGGATTTTTCTATTCATTATCAGCCCGGAGTCAAAATTTGTGCACGATATGGCGATAGGCACGCCCCCTATCACATCGTGGGACGAAACATACAAGGCGAAATGTGGGTGTCCTGGTAGCACTTCTGCTTACCCCTTCTGGGAAAAAGGTGTGACTTTATGTATGTATTTTATTGTTGAGATGGTTTAGTTGATTTTCTTATTCAATTATAGCATCTTTTGTCATTTAAGGCCACTCTGAAAGTAGGAAGATTTCGATATTTTTAATGTAACATAATATTTGTCACATATGTGTGTTCTTTATTTGACATTAACAACTACCGGCGGTAGTCGCACACAAAATCCACTGACACATTATCTATCTTTAATCTAAGATCTTTAACAAATCAGCATTGAAACAAATACCCAAGTCTTACCCCCCACGAAGACAAATATTGCGCTGAAGAATTTCGGATCTGGGCGTTGTGAGACCAAAAAATCTTTGGTACTATCTAATTACCAAAACACAAAAATTGTACCTAAGCGCGGCTTTAGGAGTGTATATTGTATAATATGACTGTTTTAATTAACTCAAAATAAAGGTTCTAGGTATAAAATTTAATTATAAAACACAACAATTTTCTAAAATATCAAATGCCTTCGTTAAAATCCTCATTAAGCGTTTGATCCCAATCAGAGCAAATAAGTAGTGATTACATTTTAGAAATATCAAATTCACTATGATGAAAATGAAATCACTCTTTTAAAGTGACCCAGATCAAAACGATTTTCATCAGCTCAGTATTTGAACATGGAATAAACAAACAAAATGTTTAATTAGTCATAATAAATGGGATATTAAATAAACATTTATTTATGTAACGCAAATTGAAAATGTTTAATCGTGTGCAAATATTGGCAAAAGCATCATTAATACTAAAAGTACTCAGACCGCATTGTAATACTAATAAGTTAAATGTAGGATTGCGACTATTAAATGAGTATATTTATTTATTTTATTTATTTATTTATATACACTTTATTGCACACACACAAAAAATACAATTAAAAGAAAATCACATACATAAAAAGTACAATTGGCAGTCTTATCGCTCAAAGGCAATATCTTACAGACAACCATGGGATGGATTTTAGAAAAGGATTAACAGAGGGCAGATTAAAATGTAAGAGATAGAAGCTAACAATAATTAAAAAATCAAATACTAATAATCTAATAGCTACAAGTAATAAAATATGTGTATATATATATATATATATATATATATATATAAATAAAATAAAGCGTAAATACACATACACATATATACAAAATACATACATACATACATAGATACATACATATAAATATAATATAGTACAAGTACATACAACTAGGAAAGGTTATCCTCATCAATTTAACAATTCAGGGAGAGAGGTAGTGATCCTTGACCAGCTTTTTGAAAGATGTTACTGATCGTGCCCTTCTCACCGCAACTGGTAGTGCGTTCCACAATCGGACAGCTTCCACGGTGAACGATTTATCCATAAAGATGGTGGAGTGCACGGGCATTCTCAACTCCAGGCTCTCTGACGACCTCAGGGACCTTGTATGTGAGTCATGGAGAAATACAAATCGATCTTTAAGATAAGAGGGGGTGAGAGGATTAAACAATATGTTGTACAGAAGAGAAAGAATGTGAGCATTCCGACGAAGCCGTATGGGCAACCACTTGAGCTTAGTACGAAATTCAGAAATATGATCATATTTGCGTAATCCAAATATGAATCTAATAATAAAGTTTTGAAGACGCTCAAGTTTATTAAGTTGGTCCTCGGTGAGATCTGGATAGCTGACATCGGCATAATCAAGGATAGGGAGAAGGAGAGTTTGCGCTAAGGAAATCTTCGTAGCAACCGGTAGAAGATGGTGTAGTCTTCGCAAGGACCTTGCTGAGGCGAACAACTTACGACTAAGTTCTTGAAGTTGCGGACCCCAGGTGAAGGACTTGTCCAGATAAAGCCCAAGGTTTTTGACTTTATCACTAAATGGGACGATAGTACCATCACAGTAAATAGGTGGTAGCTTGTCCCTATCTAGTTTTAAAGTCATTCTGGGGCTGCCGATAACAATCACCTGTGTTTTAGTTGGATTCACTTTTAGTCCATGAGTCTTACTCCATTCACAGATGTGCTGGATGTCCCTATTGATGTTAGCGATCGCATCATTGATCTTGCCCAAAGGTGCCCGAGTATAAATTTGTAAATCATCGGCGTAGAGGTGGTAGGAGGAGCGAAGATTATTAGAAATGGAATTTATAAAGACAGCAAAGAGTAAAGGAGATAGCACGCCGCCCTGTGGAACGCCAGCAGATAAAGAGCACCAGGAGGAATAACTATCCTCAACACAGATGCGTTGCCGGCGCCCATACAGGTAACTACGAAACCATTCAACAGCTGTTGGAGATATGTTAAGAAAACGTAGCATACAAAGCAATATATCAAAGTCAATGGTGTTGAAAGCGTTGCTAAAGTCCAGCAATGCTAAGACAGTCAGCTTGCCTTCCTCCATACCCGATCTGATGCCATCCGTAATATGAGTCAGGGTGGTGGTTGTGCTGTGACCAGGACGAAACCCTGATTGAAGAGGGTTTAGGAGATTATTTTTGGATAGGAAATCGCTCATTTGAGAGTGGATTAGGCGCTCAAGGACTTTGGAAAGGAAAGGGAGAATGGAGATAGGTCGGAATTCAGATAGTATAGAAGCATTGGACTTTTTCGGGATAGGGATAATATGGGCTTCTTTCCAGGCAGTCGGAAAAGTCCCAGTCGTGATGGAATGGTTGAGGATGTGGGAAATTATAGGCAGGATTTCGTCCAGGATAGGCAGAATCATATTACGGCTGACACAGTCGCTACCTATTGCATTAGAAGAAATAAGAGTAATTGTTTTCTTAACATCACAAGCAGCAAATTGTTTGAAAGCGAAGGCCGAACAATTGGGAGTTTTAAGGGTAGAAAGATGCTTAATAGTATTTTCTTTAATCGTCTTGTCAAAGGAAGACGAAGAAGAGAAATGTTGGTTTAGAGAATTTAAAATATTATTTATGTTGTAAAGCGTGAGATCATGGGTTTTCTTCTCAGGTCATGCAATGAATTTTGTGTGGGTATTAGGTTTCAAAAATGCAATTTAAGTTGCTCGCAATACGTTTTTTGAGATAGAAATATGCTTGGTTAACTTTGGGGACATAGACTTGAATTGAAGCGTATTTTTTCAAATTGTTTTTTTTTTCTTTTCACTTCTCGACTTAGGAATCAATCAGATCCTCTAGTTTTATAATCGATGCATTCTGAAAAAAAAATATGCCGTGGTAGATTTTTCAATAATAGTACTTTAGTATTACATTTTCCCATATTCAAACATTCATGCCATTATTCCATTATGTAACTTTCAGACCAACGTAAACCTATCTACATCTAAGAACTAACCTCTTAACACAAGAAGCGACGGTCAAACTTCAAAGTACTGACCAACTGGTCACAGATGCAAAAACATAACACAGCAGCGAACTGCGGCATTAAACTCAATTAAGAGACATTTCCCCTGAGCGTGGGAGCTGTGCGTCCGCGTTTATGGCTGATATCTTTAAGTTTATGGTCCAAAGTTTTAGCGAAAGCGGTTAAAAATAATGAATACACCTAACAGCCTCATGCATAGTCGTGACCCCACACTAAGATCGAATCTAATGTTGTAGTTTCAGAAACTGCGAGAGACTTTTCGGTCACACAAATATCCAGACACGAAAAAAATACCTGTGGGTCACACATACATATGTTTCGGTGCGGAGATCGAACCCGCGTCCTCTCGTTTCACAGCCAACGTCTAACCAACTGCGCCACGGAGGCTGTCGGATAGGTGACGGTTAAAAAATAGTGTGATATAAAGGGGAAGTGGATACCTACTCCAATTTTAATACAGTAATTTTAGATCTTCGGTTTTTACGCATTAGATTATAATGGTACAATAAAATAACTATGGAGCTGATGGTATGTCCAATGTAGAAAGAGTATCCACTAGTTCGAATCGGTTATGTCTTGCTGGACGAAAAATATCTCAGCTTAAACGCCATTTATACGGGGAGAGTTTCTCGCGGCGAGAATCGTATGCGATTATCGTATGACATAACCGCCATAGATTATAGTGTTCTGACAAACGTTTACACGATGCAACCTTTTTTCATCCTTACGATAATCGGCGAGAAACTCTCCCTGTGTGAATGGGGCTTTACTCAATAAACTCATGTCATTAGGACGAGTTTTTCACCGTATGTGGTACAATGGCTGCTTAAAAGGCAAGTTCGAATATTAGATTTAAAGAACTTTAGATATACATTTCACTTAAAATGGGATACAAAAAGAAAAATAAAAAAATACTCTACCATCAATTATAAGGTACAATAATCTCACTTACCGAACGAAACTACAGCAAAGTCCACGCCGTCAGTTTACATCAATACCAGCAAAAAGAAAATAAATTGTATATCACTAATAATTACACTTGTAAGAATGTATTTCCGCAGAAACAAATAAATGCGATTCTTTTAATTAACAGTGCGTGAAAATTTTATAAAGGTTTTAATAAGAATTATTTCCTCGGAGCAATTCTTGCAACTGAAAAAACACATTTAATTAAACGTAAAATACCAATCTGGACATATAAATTCAGATATATTATTCGAAATATGTTGACTGACAGATATTTTCTTTGCTGTTGAGTTCCAGTGTTTTTATTTGGATATCACTGCAGTTAACAATTATTGCAGTGATTCTTTTAACGTCAATAAGAATTGATAGCTTTTTATGTTTTCATTCGCTTTAACGTGGGTGCAATGCAAAAATAATTATTATAGTGTTTTCATGCGGCTGCTACAGCTACTGCACTCATTTGTGTACATCGATAACATTGGTTCGATATTCCTTAGTTCCATGCTTTGACAGCCTCAGTCAACCTTTGGATGGTGCAGGGCGACACAAAAGTTATTATGTTACAAAGTTCACTTTTAAACATAATCCTCACCAAAAGATAACAAAAACGATCACCAGCAATATTTATCAGCATTTATTGACCTTGCACCTGGCCTTACCTGTGAGTTAACTGTAATTATAACAGGTCGCTACCCAGACAGTCATGGATGTCCTACTACCAGTCATTGAGTCACTGGCAAGTCACCCAACAAAATGCGAAAGCAAAGCTGTTAAGCCTGGTACTCACTAACGAGCTGTAACTGTAACTTGCATGTTACAGCAACGAGGTTCTAATGTGTACGCGTGTTACAGCTTACGGTTGCAGAATGAGTACCTTAAAATCGTCGGCTCGCTGTGAGCCGCGCGCGAACCGCTCGCAACAGGTTTGCGAACCACGTACACGCTTTGTTTTTGGATTACGTACGTATGTACCCAGCTTTACTTCACATCGGATACTATTTGACAATAGTTCACCAGCTCGGAGTTAGGAATTTGTGCCCGATATGGCGATGGGCTCGCCCCCTATCACAATGTGGGACAAAAAATATAAGACGAAACGTGGGTGTCCTGGTTGCATCTCTGCCTATCCCTTGTGGGAAAAAGGCGTGATTTTATGTATTTTTCTTTACCACCTCGGTCTAGCCGACTTATTGCTACTGTAACCTTATAAAATTAGAAATGATTTTTTTTATTCGCCACCTCTCATACTTCGTACCTTGTCTTGTAAAATAAGGTACACAGAAGCTCCCTTTGAATGTGGCGGGTCACTCCCGAGGGAAGACCCTGATGTTTTATGATAATCGCTTTGTTTAATATGTAGGGCTCGTTATAATTGATGTACACTAATTATATGTTTGCGTATTCTGCGACTTAAGCTGAGAGCAAAATGTCATGTTTGTTTTTGGAAATAAGAATTATTACATACATACATAAAGTCACGCCTTTTTCCCAGAAAGGGTAGGCAGAGGTGGAACCAGGACACTCACGTTACGCCTTTCGTCCTACGATGTGATAAGGGGCGAGCATATCGCCATATTGCGCACAAATTCCTGACTTAACGGTTTCGACTTCCATTGATGTATAGAAGATGCAATATCAAAATCTTTAACATTCGATAAAAGATAACTATCCAAATTCATAAAAACAACATGAATGAACTACTAGAAAAGTCTAAATGCGTTTATTTTTTGCGCGTCCTTAACCATTTGCAAGTCCTAAGTCAATGGCGAGGAGAGAACATCTTACATAACATCTGTCTAAGCATGCTCTATGCTCCATAAAATTATATGACTTAAGATAAATATCATAACTCTAAATTAAAACACCTAGCAGAGGGTAAACTCCACAAAATAATATAAATCTTTATTATTCTCCCATTCCGACAATATTATCGTATCGTATTAAAAATCTTCCCGCAGAATATTCCGCGAGCCCGCAGTGTTTCCTTAAAACAAAAACGTGCATAAATTGTCTGATCACAAACAAAAAGTTGCATTTAAGAGTCGGCAAAGTGTGACTGTAGAATTTGTGGGAGAGCACTGCGGTTACACACGGGTGGGGGGATTGGCGAATCATCTTTACAACATTTTCGAAAAATGAACAGCTTGACTGAATCCCCAGCATTGTAAACTCGTCTGCGTACGCACGCAATGCGAAAGGAGATTTGAAATGTGTAGTACCTAAAGTGAGCTAAAAGGGTGGCATAATTAATAGATTTCATTAAGATTTTTGAAACATATAACAGCGGTAGAGCCACGCAGTTGTCAATTATGACTCAGGGTGAATGGGCAGGCTCGTCCGGGGCTGTACTTTTATCTCACATAAGACCGAAGTGAAGCAACAGCTGTGCTGTGCATTTCGTTCGGCGAGTGACATTGCCAGGTGCCCAAAATCAATTTCCTCTTCCCATCTTTCTTCCTTTCCGCTCTCCTTCCGATTTAATGGGCCGGCAGCACATCTGTGATCCAAACGTTGTTGGGATGTTCATGGATGTTCATGGGCGGCAGTGATTTCTTATCATCATCATACATAAAATAAGGAACAAATCATCAGCCCGTTGCTGTCCAATGCTGGACATATGCCTCTCCCAAGTTACGCCACAGAGCCCGGTCTACTGCTTTATGCATCCTGTCACTGCCGGCCCTATTGAAATTATTAACAAATCACAACCCAGTGGATCATTTGACAGCCTCCGTGGCGCAGTTGGTTAGACGCCGCCTGTGAAACTAGAGGCCGCGGGTTCGATCCCAGCACCGAAACAAAATATTTTTGTGAGAACCACAAGTATTTGTTTCGGGTCTGGATGTTTGTGAGACCGAAAAGTCTCTCGTAGTTCCTGATACCCACAACACAAGACTCGATCTTAGTGTGGGGTCAGGACTATGTATGTGACTGTTGGGTGTATTTATTTATTTATTATTTATTTTATTAGAAAACTAACATAGCTACCAACTTTCTTGATATCTACTTTCCACAACCGTGTATCGCCACGGTGGTAACCATCCGTCCCGTTTTGAAAGTTCTAACTGAACTTTAATCCTGACTAACGTAATTGCAAAAGTTGGAATACAAAACCTTGTTCTCGGCGCTCGCGATCCACCCTCGGACATTTTATAATTGATGTACTATGGCCGAAGTAGACCGCTCCGGGAAAGCGTGGCGAGATCAGGGTAAGATGGAGTAAAGAGAAATGTTTGTTGTTTTTGATAATACTTACAAATAAGGGGTGAATATAGTAAGAAAGAAATTTAATACATACAGCCATGACAGCCTCGAAGCTGTGAAACGAGAGGCCTCGGGTTCGATAACCGCACCGAAACAAATATTTGTGTGATCCACAGGTATTTGTTACGGGTCTGGGTGTTTGTGAGACCGCAAATTCTTCGTAGTTTCTGATACCCACGACACAAGACTCGATCTTAGTGTGGGGTCAGGACTATGTATGTTACTGTTGGGTGTATTTATTTAGACATATCTTACGTCTATATAGTTTTGGAGGTAGGTAGAGATGTTACTAGTACCGCTCACACTTTGGTGAGATTATTTCGTCTCAAATGTGGTAGGCACGGACAAGCCCATCATCGTGCCGGAAACTTGATTATTATACTGATATTACCATATCACTAATACGACTTTAGTTCAACCGAAATCATAATTAATGTACCTATTCACGGTTAGATACCATGAAATTAAAAAGACAGTTTGATGTCACCGAAACTAGTACATGGTTCCTCCAAGTCATGATTTAAATAAATCACACGACATTTCCATAAACAATTAGACTTTACCGAAAAGAAACAAACAAAATTATTATTGGCAATAATGGTGTTGGTCAAAAATCATAACTTGTTTATTAAGTTATTTGTTGCGGTAACAACATAAAAATGGAAAGTGATTGATTACAAGCCTCAATAGCGTTGGTAGTAGTGATTAGCATTGTTAATAATTTTAAAAGCTTTCCGATGCTCGTGTTTTTATTGTTGGTAGCTTGGTTGATATTACAATGTTTTTATTTAAGCTAATTGTAAATTCACCAGGAAACTAATAAAAAAAGGCTTGTACTCTAATATCAATTTCTATAACGTTTACGAAGCTATTATAGATTTTGACTTCATTAACGAATAAAAATAGGGCCTCTAGAAATTTGTTACAAGGGCATTTTGTGCATTATAAAGAAACGCTTTAGCGTTTTATGAAGTCTCATAGTACCGAAACAATACTAACAATATTCACAAAAAAGTAATATTAAGAGTAAAATATGAGGACTTCCAATACTACCGGTCTACATCCATTACCTATTCACAGTACATATAAGGCTATTTGTCTGCATCCCTCAGAAAAAGTAAGTGCTCACATATTTCCCTAAAATTTATAGACTGGCATAAAGGAGGCTGAACGTCTTCATGTACTCCGCATAAACTTTATGTTTATAAGGTTATTTCGTTAGGTTTTATCGTGCGGAAAAAGCTGCGGCTATTTTCGCGACCAAACGTGACTTCGGGGTAAATGCACCCGGAGGACGGCCGATAAAAAATTACGATGCCACAGTAACTCCGTTTTTTGAGAATTCAATCGACACCGCGCTAGTCTTTTTTGCAACGCGCCGGACGCGGCGGCAATTTGTAAAAACTGAGCGGAATTTTCAATAGTTTGCCTCAGAGTCGGTTTGTAAAGGAACCGATGGTGTGGAGTGGGTTTTTAGCTACACTGGGTGCGACTAGCTAAACCGATTGGAATTTAGCTGGAGTGCGATGCGTTTGTGCCGCTGCGTAGCTTGTATCTACGTACGTAGCGTTGGCTACGTCGTAGCGCTACGCGTAGTCGACTGTGTGGGCTACTTATATAACGCCCATATATACACACACACACACATACACACACACACACGCACGCACATTACACATAGTCATACACTCGCAAACTCACATACTCAATTATCACACAATCATAATAATATTAATTTATATTTATTCACACGTCATTCCGAATAAATAAAATAAATGACGGATGAGCACACGAGTTGTGTAATGGAGCTGGGGATCGTAAACCGGCCCGCCGCTTGAAGACAAAAGGTGACGTAGTAGTAGCGGGCGGCGCGGCTACGGACCCCCCTCACTTGCGCCTGCGCATGTTCTATGCGCCGGAGCTCTTGGCTCACAAGTTAGTTCCGACCGGACAACCGTACCGCGCGCTGATGACGTATATGTACACTTGTCTCGAGCCTACCCCGCGATATTGTATGCGTGTACCTAGTGCTTGCTTGTGGACTATTTACTGTACGTTCTTCTGCTTTCCGCTTGTGCCTTATACTGACTATCTTGTGCTGTGCTTCCTATAAACTGAAACTATTCTTGGACTTTACTTCTCTTCTTTTCTACTCGTGGTGTATGCTTCCTTCTGTGTTGTAATTCTTCCTTCTGACTATTGTACTGTGCTAATTGTAAACTGTATTTAGTGCAATAAACTTTATTATAGTTAGGTGTGTGTTTTGTTGCGCTTGCGTATATTACCCGCCTACGCCTACCACTCATCACTACCACCTAACCATAACTGGTGACCCTCAAGAACACCAAAAGCACCATGAGTGACACAAGCAGTGACTCGGCAAAAACGGTCGGTTCGAGAAAAGGGGAACACGTCACGCGCCGTGCAAAACCAGTGCGCGTGTCCACGGAACGATCCGTCATTACGTCACACGGTAACCGGCTGAGAAATTTGAAGGTGCCGCAGTTTTCCCAAGATGACCCAGAGTTGTGGTTTGCTCTATTGGAAGCCCAGTTTGACACCTTGGATATCACGGATGACTCTGTCAAATTCACCCAGGTGATTAGTAACTTGGACGTCCACCATGCCAGGTCAGTCAAGGATGTCATACTGAATCCACCTGTTAAGCATCGCTACGCCAAAATCAAGGCAGAAGTGATAAAGAGGTTTGCTGATTCCCATGCTTTACGCATTAAGAAACTACTCACACATCAAGAGCTTGGAGATCGAAAACCCTCCCTATTTCTTCGTCACCTCCAAGATTTGGCCGGACCAGCTACTCCAGAGGATTTTGTGAAGTCTATATGGATGGAGAGATTACCTTCTGGTGTTCAGGCATTATTAGCATCCCAATCCACACAATCCTTGGATCAACTAGCGGATCTGGCTGATCGAATCCAAGAGCTCACTCAACCTTGTCAACCCGTAGTAGCCGCAGCGTCATCCTCATCATCGCCAGCTCCTCCACCTCCCAGCAACGAGATTGCCGAGATCAAGGAGATGATAGGAAGGCTTGCCAGAAAGTTGGATGACCACACCCGCAGTTCGCACTGCAGCTCATCAAGACGATCCAGACCAAATCAGCGATCCACCTCACCTTCGCAAAACCACAGAGACAGATCTCAATCGAGCTATCGCCGGTACCCCATCTGTTGGTACCATTCTCGATTCGGAGCCGATGCCAGGAGATGCATTAAGCCCTGCGATTACGGCAAGTCGGGAAACGCGTCGGGCACTCGCTAATGGCGACGGACGACTGCCCGGTCACCCCAGGTCGCCTATTCGTGACAGACCGCAACTCCAACATCCAGTTTTTGGTGGACACTGGCAGTGATGTCTGTGTCTTCCCCAGGACTGCGCTTCGTGATCGCCGTGAGAAGTCGGACTACCAGCTGTGCGCCGCTAACGGGACTGTTATTGACACCTTTGGCTACATAGACTTAAAATTAGACTTTGGTTTAAGACGGGCGTTCCAATGGAGACTTGTGGTGGCAAACGTCACTAAGGCGATTATCGGCGTAGATTTTTTAACATTTTTCAATTTGTCGGTTGATTGCAAAAATAAACGCCTTATTGACATGACCACCTCATTGTCGACACAAGTTTCCATTGCTACACACAACATCAGCTCAATTAAGGTGGCAAGTGGCGAGACAAGGTACCATCGTATCTTAGACATGTACCCCGAAATAACACGTCCTTCAGGTACACACCCAACACCAAGACACAATGTGGTACATCACATTAGGACAACACCTGGTCCCCCTGTGTCCTGTACACCCCGTAGGTTGGCTCCAGATAAGCTGAAAATAGCCAAACAGGAGTTTCAGCTTATGCTGAACAATGGAATAGCACGTCCTTCAGCAAGTGCCTGGGCTTCACCCCTGCACCTCGTGCCGAAAAAAGATAATGGCTGGAGACCTTGTGGCGATTACCGGATGTTGAACGCTCGCACCATCCCTGATCGCTACCCCATCCGGCACATCCAAGATTTTTCACATGCTATTGCAGGGTGTAAATTTTTCAGCACGGTGGATTTAGAGAAGGCGTACCACCAGATACCAGTTCACGAGGAGGACATAGGTAAGACTGCCATTACAACCCCGTTTGGTCTGTATGAGTTCCCCTATATGACCTTCGGTCTGAGGAACGCAGGCCAAACGTTCCAAAGGTTTGTAGATGAGCTCACGCGAGGCCTAGACTTTTGTTTCGCCTATCTGGACGATTTTCTTGTGTTCTCCCAAACAGCAGACGAACACGAAGAGCACCTTCGACAACTCTTCACGCGTATGAAGGAATACGGAGTGCTGGTGAACACATCGAAATGCGTCTTCGGTGCCAGCGAGGTAAGTTTCCTTGGCTATAGCATTTCCGAAGCAGGAACCAAGCCACTTGAGTCCAAGGTGGATGCTATAAAGGATTTTCCCATGCCAAAAACCATTAGGCAGCTTAGACGGTTCCTTGGCATGGTGAACTTTTACCGGCGATTTATCCCCCATGCCGCCAGGATTCAAGCACCACTTAATGCCTTGCTCGCAGGTGCTGTTAAGCCCTCACATCCCGTTGACCTCTCAGGCGAAACCCTCGCAGCATTCCAACAATGCAAGCAAAGTCTGGCAAATGCTGCACTACTCGCCCATCCGGATTGCAGAGCCCAGCTAGCCCTAGTGACAGATGCTTCAGATACCGCAATGGGCGCAGTTCTGCAGCAGCTTAAAAATGGTCACTGGGAACCCTTGGCCTTTTTCTCAAGAAATTTAAGTCCATCTCAAAGAAAATATTCCGCCTATGACCGCGAGCTCCTGGCAATATACGAAGGCATCAAACACTTTCGTTTTATGCTGGAGGCCCGCCACTTCGTCGTATTTACCGACCAC
Source organism: Deilephila porcellus (assembly GCA_905220455.2). Classification (NCBI taxonomy): domain Eukaryota; kingdom Metazoa; phylum Arthropoda; class Insecta; order Lepidoptera; family Sphingidae; genus Deilephila; species Deilephila porcellus. The sequence continues at coordinate 15,135,742 of LR999973.1, read as the reverse complement.
AAACCTCTCTGTTCCGCATTCCGGGATGGGAGAAACACTTGTTCGCCTCGCCAATATCGACATTTGGATTTTATATCCCAATTTACCACCGACATACGTCACATCGTAGGCAAGGAGAACATAGTGGCAGACACCCTATCTCGTGTGGAAGAGATACGAGCTCCAATTGATTTGGATCAACTTGCAGCGTCGCAATCTGCAGACCCAGAACTACAGCAACTTCTTGCTGGTGATACCTCAATGCGTCTGGAGAGGCTGAAAGTTCCAAACAGCGAGGCAGAACTTTATTGTGATGTTAGCACCACGTCACCCAGGCCATTCGTGACGAAAGCTTTGCGGAAGCAGGTGTTTGACAGCCTGCACAGTCTTAGCCATCCAGGTGCCAATGCTTCAGCTAAGATGGTCGCTGAACGTTTCGTATGGCCTGGCGTGCGAAAGGACTGCCGACAATGGGTGCGAACTTGCCTTGCGTGTCAACGTGCTAAAGTGCATCGGCACGTTTCATCCCCTTTAGGAACGTTCGACTTACCCCGGGCTAGATTCGCGTTCATCCATGTGGACATAATAGGCCCTCTGCCTGTATCCCAAGGCTATAGGTATTGCCTTACCATAGTGGACCGCTTTACACGCTGGCCCGAGGTCACGCCGATGATGGACATGTCCGCAGAAACCGTTGGTAAGGCTCTGATATCTTGGATATCCAGGTTTGGATGTCCAACTGATGTCGTTACTGACCGCGGTCGTCAATTCGAATCCACCCTCTTCCAATTTCTCGGAAGAGCGGTAGGATTCAAACATCGACGTACTACTGCATACCATCCTGCATGTAACGGACTCGTCGAGCGCTTCCATCGCCAGCTTAAGGCGGCCATTATGTGCCACGCCGATCCAAACTGGGTGGATACGCTACCTCTGGTCTTGCTCGGGGTGAGGAGTTCGTTCCGAGAGGACCTCAAAGCCTCATCGGCTGAATTAGTTTATGGCGAGCCATTGCGCTTGCCGGGAGATTTTCTTCACATCTCCCCTATTAATTCACCCGACATTTGTGATTTTACCAGCCGATTGCGTCGTATTACGGCAAAATTGCAGCCCACTCCTGCCTCACGTCATAGCAAGGACAAAATCTTTGTTTTCAAAGATTTGTCCTCGGCTACACACGTATTTCTGAGGGATGACTCCGTTCGAGCCTCTTTACAACCTCCCTATTCTGGGCCTTATGAAGTGGTTGAAAGAGGAGACAAGGTCTTTAAAATATTGGTGAGAGGAAAAATCATCACCGTTTCCATAGACCGCATCAAGCCAGCCTATATACTCGCTGAACAACCCAACTCTCACGAATTCCTCCTAAAACCTGTTCCCCCTTCCATCACCATGCCTCCTTCCACGTCAGGTAGTTCTGGGGACAATATCAAAAAAACCCGTTCTGGCCGAGTAGTCCACTTTCCGGATTACTATCGACCGTAGTAACGGTCTAGGGGGGGAGTGATGTGGGCTACTTATATAACGCCCATATATACACACACACACACATACACACACACACACGCACGCACATTACACATAGTCATACACTCGCAAACTCACATACTCAATTATCACACAATCATAATAATATTAATTTATATTTATTCACACGTCATTCCGAATAAATAAAATAAATGACGGATGAGCACACGAGTTGTGTAATGGAGCTGGGGATCGTAAACCGGCCCGCCGCTTGAAGACAAAAGGTGACGTAGTAGTAGCGGGCGGCGCGGCTACGGACCCCCCTCACTTGCGCCTGCGCATGTTCTATGCGCCGGAGCTCTTGGCTCACAAGTTAGTTCCGACCGGACAACCGTACCGCGCGCTGATGACGTATATGTACACTTGTCTCGAGCCTACCCCGCGATATTGTATGCGTGTACCTAGTGCTTGCTTGTGGACTATTTACTGTACGTTCTTCTGCTTTCCGCTTGTGCCTTATACTGACTATCTTGTGCTGTGCTTCCTATAAACTGAAACTATTCTTGGACTTTACTTCTCTTCTTTTCTACTCGTGGTGTATGCTTCCTTCTGTGTTGTAATTCTTCCTTCTGACTATTGTACTGTGCTAATTGTAAACTGTATTTAGTGCAATAAACTTTATTATAGTTAGGTGTGTGTTTTGTTGCGCTTGCGTATATTACCCGCCTACGCCTACCACTCATCACTACCACCTAACCATAACTGTATGCCCAACTAATTTATGTATGTAGTTAAGTGTAACTGCCATTATGTTTAAATTGATTGATTAAATTCAACTACAGTTTAAATAAGTAATACGCTTTATAATTACATTAGTGGTAACAGGCATTTTGTACAACATATTTCAAATTAAAACATTTCAATTACAACAAAAATAATATAAACATTTCACACGATTTCAATTATAAATTTCCTATGAGTTGTTAAATATTTCATACGTTTATATATCTATTGAATAGGAACTAGCCATCCGCACTGAGCTTGCATCTGGTGCGGTGTATGAAATCTGCGCGGGGCTTAATATTTTTATATTTTATTTTATATTGCCATATTTCACTATTTGCTACAACAGTTTGTAAATAAACGGCTCGTTTTTCATTTGATCCTACTGTAACAGATTTAGGTATTAGAACTTTTTTTAGATTTTGGATTTTTGTATTTTTTTAATTGCTGAGTGTTCTGTTTGGTAATGGCTTTATTTGCAATACAGTTCGTTCAACATTTATTTCATTGAATTGTGAGCATTGTAGTTGGTTTTTTTTTTAAACATTGATACCTGAAAATGTTCAAGTACTTAAAGATTACCTTTTGTTTTAAAATTTCAAAGTAAATTGACTACAGTATACTAAGATCTAAAAGAAAATCCACTGGCCAGAGTTATATTTCCTTGTAAATCAAAGTGACTGGTCCACACTTAATGATTTCTACCCGTACAAAACACTTATGACGATTACTCACATTTAATAGCAAGATTGACCAGACGAGCAAGTTGGTCGCCATATGATGTCACTGGAATCTAGACACCTGCTTATTAATAGGAGTAGACAGCACCTCTTATATTACTACTAAGCATTACATAGCACTGCATAACGTTCGTCACTTTATGACTTTTTTTTATTAAATCAAATCAAAATATTCTTTATTAGAATAGTCTTTCATAAGATCTTTTGAGTCGTTAATTACTACTACCACCACAGCGGAACTGTTATAGCTGTGAAGAAGAAACGGCGCAAGAAACTCCCTCAGCAACACGAACTGTCTTCTCATTTTTGTTTCTTTTTCTTTTTTTAAGTCATTTATAATTCCAAAGGTTCATGTCATTATTATTTTATTTAATTCTCTTAATGCAAAAAAATTAATTTCCATAAATAATTCCATAAATTAATCCTAAGCCACAGATCATCATAACAGTTCCGAAAGCCAATAGCAAACATCTCAAGGCCCATAACATTCTCCAGTCATAATATTTCACAATAACTGGGGCCAACAATGCAAAGCTAAACCGCCCGGACGCAAAGCGGCCTAGTTGTTGTAAATCACCCGTTGAGAACAAAGTGCGTCCGATCCTGTGTGCCGATTTGTCAAAACCGGTGAATGTTAGGCCGGACGCATAGTCAACGGCAGTTCGCGCGGGTAGACATGAGCGATGTACGTTTATTTATCGGTTGTAGCTCATTAAGTTTTTAATGGGATATGACTGGTCACTCCCTCGGTGGAGTTGTACTACGGTACGATTACAACGCTCAGGTGTCGGGTTCGAATCCCGGGTCGGGCAAAGTGATATTGATTATCCGGAGTTAGGATTTTGTCCCCGATATGGCGATAAGCTCGCCCCCTATAACATCGTGGGACGGTACATACCAGGCGAAATGGCTGGATGCACCTCTGACTATCCCCCACTCCCCTCCGTCTGACTACTACTTCTGGGAAAAAGGCGTGAGTTTACGTATAGATTAATTCTACTGATGGTAGAATATTCGTATCCTCCCGATACAAAGCTGGCGTATTAAGGCCAGACACATAGTGAGCGAGAGTTCGCTCGTGATGACACGAGCGATTATAATTCATGTGTAAGATACCGCATTAGGCTGTGGTGGACTAAGTTGATGGTGGAGAATGTTCTGACCGGTCTGGAGGCTACACAAGTGGGTATCCAGATCCAAGAGTTGTGGATATTCATAGGTAGTGATCACTCACGATCAGGTGTCCTGTTACTCATTTGCCTATTGTATACATATTTTTTATTTATTTTATGATAAATGTAAAAATAATGAAGGAACTTATGTACCTTTTTTGTGTTCTCCATAGCAAATAATTTTAAGGGTACATAAATTGTACCAAAATACAATAATGTAAGGGGATATACTCAGAACAAACATCTCTTATCATCTATTGTACTTTTACCTATCCTCAGAAGAGCATAATTACTACGACGTCATTATCATTATCTTCCACCAATAACTAAATAGTACAATGCATCCGAAGTACAAAAATACTCTGAAAAATGAAATATGGATCAACAGCAGTGTAAACCCATTGTGTGGACATCGTCAACTCTGTCGCGTAGTGGAAACAATACGCTTAAAATGTTATCTTTCTGGATTAATCTTTCATAGTTTAATGCAGCTGACCTTTATTATGTATATTTGTAATAAATCGTATTTTATGTAAAAAAAATTGTTTATTACTGTTTCTATTAAGATTAAGTCGGAAGAATCGGCTATATCAAATTTTACATATATTTCCCTGGAATTCAACCTAAATATCTACACGTGTTACGTCTAACGAGAAAGTAGTGACTTCCAGTGAGGCTTAGTGTATTGTTTTCGTTCTGTCATACGTGAGGCCGTTTTGCTGGGATTCATCATCTCTTCTAGGATTAATGAAAGACAGCTTACATACATAAACTCACGCCTTTATCCCCGAAGGGGTAGGCAGAGGCGCCACCAGGGTACCCACATTTCGCCTTGTATGTTCCGTTCCCCGATGTGATAGGGGGCGAGCCTAACCTAACCTATTCTTGACTCCGGGCTGATAATGAATAGAAAAATCCAATATCACTTTGCCCGACCCGGGACTCGAACCCGAGACCTCAGCTTTGTAACCGTACCGTAATACAACTACGCCACCGAGGCAGTCGAAAGATAGCATTCTGTTAAATTACCTACCTGACGTTAATCCTGTTGAAATTCTCTAACCCTGATTATTTTAAAATCAAACCACAATTTTTGTATCTGTATCAAATAGCTGTCTTCCGTATAATAATCACATCCTACAATCTTCGCTTGATAATTACGTCATAGCTAAACAAAAAAGGCGTTTTTACAAGAAAACGTCTTCACATTTCAATATGTCTACCGAATTCCTGAGTTCCTCGAAAGACATCTCAATAATACTTACATTTCTTCTTCCATATATCACAGAACAATTACATTTCTCATTAATAACTCGCAAGAGCGCGATATCAAAGGGAATTTCCTCACCGTAACAGACAAATTAAGATAATTAGTGAGAACATATATCTAATTGGTCCGTACGGTTGTTTGTTCGTCCCAGGTGTGTCGTATACGGTAATTAATTACACCCAGTGTTCTGAAGTGATCAAAGGATGAAACATTTCATCTTGCCGGAGAAGGTCGCATAATTATTTTTCTGGAACAATACAGTCTGAGGCTGTTTTAATTGCCTTTTGAAGTGCGTCAGCCAGGAAGTCAAACACTCGTTGTAAAAACTTAAGATGTCGCTTCGACATTGGAGTTTAAGCCGTCCGGTGCTCTCGATTTGAGTTTCAATGGGTAATATCTGTTGGTAGTTTTGATAGCTATAAAAATACTTGGGGTTGGTCCGCCGTATGCAAGGAATAAAATCTTGTAAGTAGCTACTTGGTACTACTTTGTAAATGCAGTTTGCACTGTTATGTTATGATTTATAGGTCATTAAGCTAGTGATTATAGGGCTTTAAGACACTGAACATTACATCTCGGTGCAAGGCATATAAGGCAGCGTAAATACAATAAAACGTTCTTAATGGTTTTCATACGCAGGTGTGCCGCTTATAATCCAGCGATAGCATGTCTCGTGTTGTCATTTATCTAATAATAAAGAAATCGAAAACAAATACGAGAATATTAAATAATTTAATAGAAAAAAAAAGACAAATTTCACATAAAATAGAGAGATCCGTTAATTTTTTTTTTAACTATAACAAAAATCACCGCAAGCCTTCTTCAAACCTTGACGCATTGCCCAAATCCGAAAATATTCAATGAAAACACCAAACTAAAGTCATAAATTAACTAAAATTATTGTTTGGTATATTATAATTTGGCTTCTTGTCGGGTCCCAATCGCCGTTGGCTAATACCCGGTTATACCCGGTTTTACACCCGGGTGACCATGAGACCCGGGTATGATTTAAACGGGCAGATTACAGGATTGTAATTTGATAATTTCGGTTATTGGGACGTGATGTTATCCTATTTAGTATATTGCGAGATATTTCGTGGAATTAACGATCAATTTAATGTAAAATTTTGCTGGTAACGTTTCGGTGAAATTATTATTAAGCGAATATATTCAAATTGGTATATTTACTGCCTCGGTGGCGTAGTTGTATTAAGGTGCGACTACAAAACTGAGGTCTTAGGTTCGAATCCCGGGTCGGGCAAAGTGATATTGGATTTATTTATTCATTATCAGCCCGGAGTCAGAAATTTGTGCCCAATATGGCGATAGGCCCGCCCCCTGTCACATCATGGGACGAAAACATACAAGGCGAAATGTGGGTGTCCTGGTAGCACCACTGCCTACCCCTTCTGGGAAAATGGCGTGAGTTTAAGCGTGGTATATTTACTCTTTATATTTATAATTCTACTTAAATTTTTTATGTCAGATCAGAAATACGGGTATTCAAAAATTACGAGAGACTTCTTGGCCACACATCACCCATATATCTCTCCTATTCAGCCACAGGAAGTCCACAGCTGAACATAGGCCTCCCACAAGAATTTCAACATCACCCATATCCGAAACAAGTACTTATAGATCACACAAACAATTTTGTCTCGGAGTTTGGATCGAACCCACTGCCTCTTGTTTCACGATCGATCTTTAACCGACTGTGCTATGCTGGCTGTCAAATATACATAATAATATAATTTATTATAATATGATTGTCGCAATTTCTTAACAATGTCTTTAATAGTCCTGACCCCACACTTAGATCAAGCCTTGTATCGTGAGCATCAGAAATTTCGAAAGTCTTCTCGGTCACACAGCATCCATACCCGGAACAAATACCAATGGATCACACAAATATTTAATTTGTCTCGGCCCGGGATCGAACCCGCGGCTTCTTATTTCACGGCCGACCTCTAACTAATTGCGCTATGCTCTACTGATTGGGCTGTGAAATATAATATATGATACGTAAAACATAATATTATTATGGTTGCAAAGTCTTAACAGTAAAATAACAATCGAATACAAACAGTTAAATAATCACATTCACTGAACTACATATTATTTCAAAGAAGGAAATATAAAGGCTCTAAACAAAATCATAATTTCGACAGCCATTCTGAAGCCGATATAGTCAGTGGGTAGAGCATTAGGTCCTTGTGATCTAGCGGTCCCTGGTTCAAATCCAGGTTTCGGCACGTCCGTGTGGCCGTACCCTTATTTTTTTTTTGCGTTTTTCACCATTACACACCGATTTCAAAATAATGAGACCTCATAAATAAAAATACAAAACGAAATAACATTTCCTAATAATTTTTCATATTTCAAGTTATTTTTTGACGGCGTGATGAATCTGGTTCTGTTTTGAACTTAGATTCTTCTTACAATTATGTTTTTGAGACGTAAATTTTAACGCGCAATAACTATCTACTTTAATTTTTCATTTTATTTTCTTTCGGAACCGGTCGGGCTTCCAACATAACATACAAACATTTAAAATCGCTTTTTGCGTCGATAGTTTTTTTTTAGTTATTTTTAAAAACATTATGAACACTTCGTTCAACTGCCATTTGATTTTAAATGTCATATCAAAATATCGAAAGAAAGCGTAAATTATAGAAGCAGTGTATCTAAAAAATATATATATAAAAATACTGACTCGAATAAGAAAGGTTGACCGACGACCTAGTTCAGGTTATAGGAAGTAGCTGGATGCAGGTCGCTTCAAACAGGCAAATCTCCATACTGTGTTCCGTGCGTCTCTCCCAGTCTTTTTATCTCCGTGGAATGTCCACTGTTATGGGCCTCCTGCAAGGATGTCCAAAGATCGTTCCTTTTACCCACCACTTTAAGTACGTACTGGCTTCTTCAGCTCTACAGAACTCTACTAAATAACTTTCACAAGGTATTTCACAACGACCTGTAGAAATTGGCCTGCATCATATAGCTTGTAATATGATAAGCAATTATAAAACTAAAAACGGACATTGAAAGTGCTCGATTTCAAGGAAACTCAGTGGAATTATGTCATCTAAGAAACGGAAGAGGACTCCGCTGCATTCGACACCGGTTGATAAATTACTTTTATTAGTAGATCGGTGCTCATCCATCATCGCGGATGCCACCATTCTTATATCTGGTAGTTTAAAGTATTGTTCGGGTTGGTTACGGTGATATGTGACAACCATATTGATGTATAATTCTAATGGTTTCTTAGATTTACGCGAATGTCACACATTGAAATAAAACTATTTTTTACGAGTTTTATCGCGGATTTGGTCTAATTTTCCATTTTTAATTTCCCGACGTTTCGATTGCTTTACAGCTTTCGCTGTCACGGCACGGACCGTCCCGTAAAAATTAGTTTTATTTCAAGATGTATAATGTCAAAATTTGATATTTTTTGCTGTCAGTATGTTTATACTCGTATTTGCATCAACTACCAAACATGATGGTGGAAATCCATCAAAGTGATTCACGCGAGTGTTTGTGTTTCTAGTTGAGTAGCATATCTAGTTTTGTGCAGGCCGACATAATTATATCCACCGGCGGGAGGTAACTGAAGATATCTTTGGTTTCTCTAATTTGATCGCAATGCACTTTTCATCGGGTAAATTGAAATGATTTTGTCTTGGCGATATAAAACAGTCAATAATTAAACAGCGAAATTGAAGAGAAATCTAAACTTTCTCATTTAAAAATATTGAATAACAATCGTAAAAAGCTAATAAATTTATGTTCGAGTGGCTTCAATCTTATTCAGTTTCTGCTCGACAAGCAAATCGTTTGATGAATTTAGTTCGGTGTTTCATTCCATTATTATAATACGGTTGCCGAGACCTTAAGTAATTTAAATCCCTCTTGTCTTCTCATTTTTACATTTCCTTCATTATTAAGGCCTAGAAATACTCTTGATATCTTAGTATATTAATTATTCATGAGTATGGTAACTTCTTATTTTTCGTCTTATTAATGAACCGTTGTTATAGTCATAAGGTACACAAAACCTTACTTATGAAGGATCTATTTATCTAATAAAAATATAAATAAAACAATTCAAATCTAATAATATTTAATTAAGTCAAATCCAATACATAATAAATATCAATTCTCAATACAATAATTACGACACGCTTTCGTTTACCTACTAGATACTTCTAGTACCCTGGTACATCAGAACTTTAATTCATTAGTAGACATTCAAAAGCCTTTCCAAAATTCTCTTTAGTACAGTCTATTTTACGTATATTTGTAATATTAGAATAATTTTAGAGTACTGAAAGCATGGATACAACTTTTTACCTCTAGGGAAAGGAAATTGTTGCGTTCGGTCTAACTACTTTAGAGCTAATTACGAAAATGCTAAATCTATTTCTGGTGGAGAACTAGTTAGAAGGATTTTATCATATTATTCCAAAAAAATATTTTATCACAGTTTCCTTTAACTGCAATGCATGGTATTAAATTATTTTTGTACGTAATCGGTGGAAAGCATTAAATTTAAAATATCATCCTCTTTTAATGTACAATTCAAAACTCTTTAGTTATTACTACTAGAATGTTGGCTGGAATAATAAAAGTAATTGAGGCGTTTTTATTCTCATACAAAGTAGGTAAATGCTTATCTATTTAAGCCTAACATTTACTGCAAAAATTGTAATTTATTGTATACATTTTTATTTTTCTTTACTCAATTTTTTTTTCTGGTCTGCAAGCATTCTTGCTTCCCTTTAAAAGCGATATATTCATTCAAAGTATTGTTTTTAATAAACTACATCTAGTTGGATTTACTCTAAATTTATTCTTTATTTCGGTGTCTCACCAATATGCGGAGCATTACCAGTCCAAGTAATCTTTGCATCTTGCCACCTGCGGGAACAGTAAAATAAAACTATATTCGGAGTCACTTTTTATGACCAAATAAAAACTTTATATCTCATAGTATGACAGAAAATATAGGAGTCAAATGGTATAGTGGAAAGTGAAAAAGTTATTACTATTCATAAAAATATAATATGTGTTTATCAGCGCGTCCTTTTGAAGATGATAAAGTTAAAGACGATTGTGATACATCTCTTTAATTAAATAAACAATATGTACCTGTACTTAATTCTACAATATCACACATCGGTGAATGAAGAAAATAATTATTTTGTAGGGCAGAAAATGCCATATAGCCATTATTAATTATAAAAAAAAAAAATGTGTGTGTGTACACACGTAATAAGTGAAACTTCTTTATATCATTTTTCGAAAAATGATCTACTATTTACAAATTTACAGAATTGGTAAAATAAAGCTAAATTAAATAAAGTTTAAGTTTAGGAGGGGGGAAATTTTTGAGGGAATTTGGGATTTCTATCGGGGCCAATTTGTAGCCCTCACCGAGACGGTTCCGAGGATACCAAGCTCGGTGGGTCCACGACCTTTATTGGCCGAGATAGGTTTAGGGGGGGTGAGGTAAAAATTTTAGGTGGGGGTAGGGGCGGGGGGGGGTGTTAGGTTTCGTGGGGAGGCTATTGGGCACCTTAAAATATTTTTGGGTGGGGAAAGTTGTGGAGGAGGAATTCGGGAATTCTGTTGGGGCAGGAATGTAGGCCTCACCGAGCCGGTTCTAATGAACCCAAGGTCGGTGGGTCTACGATGGATAATGCCGGAGATATGAGTAGGGGGGGTGAGGTAAAATTTTTAGAGTGGGGGTAAGCGGGTGGCGGGGGAGGTTTCGTGGGGAGGCTATTGGGCACTGTTTTGGATTTAGGGTGGGGGAAGGCCAGAGGGGGGGTAAGGATCAAATTACAAAAAAGTGGGTGGGACTTAAAATTTTGGGTGGGGCTTGGAAACGGTTGGGGGTGTGGCTTACTGAAGTGGGTACAGAATGTGTTCTAATGGTATACACTGTATTATGTCCAAATGTGGGATGATACACTAGTGTGGGATTCGTACTAAATACAGTTACAATACACAGGATTACTACTAAGTATTACTAATTTACTAAATAAAAAGTTGGCGCGTAACGGAAGAATGTGACGCGTAACGCAAAATTTTTTCCAACCCCGATAAAGAAGTTTCACTTCAAAAATAATTTTGCATCAACGCCGCTCTAAGTGCGAGTAAGAACAGACAGATTAAGTACATAAATGATTTTCAATAAGACTCACTTGGTATGTATAAGTTTTTCAAGTGGAGTAGCAGTGATGTCATCAGTTCGCATCGCGGCGGTAGAGTCGTCGTGAGCGCGAGTGTCCACGTTGAGCAAGACGTGGCAACCTCCACAAGTGTAGTAGTGGATGTCAAATCTATAAGGTATAAATTAAGACAATAATTATAATGTAAAGTCGTAACATTTTGGTTTGGTTTGGCTTATAGCAGATCCAAAAATTAGATAGCGAAATATTGCAGCCGTTTATATACCAATCCAGTGGTGTAAATAAATGCTACTATCAATGTTAGAAAAAGTTTGAAATGAATTAATAAATTAATTTCTTTTTTGTGGCGTATTTGTATTACGGTACGGTTACAAAGCTGATGTCTCGGGTTTGAATCCCGGGTCGGGCAAAGTGATATTGGATTTTTCTATTCATTATCAGCCCGGAGTCAGGAATTTGTGCCCGATATAAAATAAAATAAATATGGCGATAGGCTCGCCCCCTATCACATCATGGGACGGAAGATGCAAGGAGAAATGTGGGTGTCCTAGTGGCGCCTCTGCCTACCCCTTCGGAGATAAAGGCGTGAGTTTATGTAAGTATTTCTTTTTTTATATATTTTTTATATTCCTGTTTATTCGTAATTGTTCTCTGAAAACGCGAATTAAATCAAATAAGAGTATTTTCTTAATTTTTTACTATCATAGTTACCTCCTCTCAGCGTGATAGTTTCTTAGCAGCTCGCGATTAGTGTTGAAAAGTACGCCGTAGTGACCTGAACAGCTGGTTACCTGTGATGTAGGAAAATATATATAATATATATAGGAAAATATATTAGGATTTAAGTTTAAAGGGGTTACTAAAAATATACGAATATAATATATACGTATATTTATAACGTAAATATATGTATATATAATATTCACTCTAAAAACTATTACAAAATATACGTCTATCCGTCTAACAATTTTTTTTTCCAAACTCATCTTCGTTAGTGTGTCGTAATTTCGTTCCCTCAACAATACCATCTTCAAACAGGAAATACATTAGTTATTTGAATAATATTTCAAGGGTCACACATCAGATCAGTCGTATATGCTAAGCAACAAATAATTCTTACCCATATCGGCAGTGCTGGAGTTTTCAGTCTAGATCCAGGGTATTGTTTGTTGATGTTGTTCTTGGCATTCTCATCGCCTCCGTACCACACCAAAAGACCAACTGGGCTGCGGGATAGTATACCGAATTGGGGCATTGCCTGAAATAAAATTAACGCTTTTGCCATTATCACCAAAATTAAACTTTAATCTATACTTTTTTTGCACAATATAATCGTTTACAACACCACCCCATTGTAGTTTCTTTTATAAATCTTTCTTATATTTATAGTGATGAAAGAATATTTCCGATGTATTTTTTTATCCTGCATTTTAGCTTCTGGAACTGTATTACCTTATAAATAGTCATCATTGAGATGATTGATATCACTTTTTGGAATCTACTACCAACTAATCCAAATGAGCCAAAAAAGATATAATTTATAATCTAAATAAAAAACTTACATAATGATCTTCATCGCCAACGTACAGAACTCCATTATGAAGATAAGGCGTTGCCCTCCCACTCAGGAGTAAGGTGACCACATTAAGTGACCCCTCCACGTGTGGTGATACCAGATGAGATAGCTTGCCATCCAGGTCTTTCTTGATGCTGATGAAAATATGATTGACAACATCGAAACTATGGCATATGGAACGAATTTACTCGATGTAGAAAAGAAGACATTTATGAAAATTAATAAAACAAATGTCAATGTTGTTTCTCTTTCCCTTCCTTTGTCAATTTTATCTAAGATCGACCTGAATAAGTTATTCTAACATCGTCGACAGGTCTTACTCTCTTGAGCTTGTTCGTATACGTTCGTATAGTGTGACAAGACTCGGTTAGTCAAAATGTGAAATTTGTTGGTGTTATAGTATATGTGTAGACTTACTTCTCACATCCTCTAGACAATACTACAGCGTAAAGAAGAAGTAATGCTCCAGCGCCCTCTTCAGTTTGAAACTGAAAATCGAAATATGATTTTTAGTAATTTATACACAATAAAAAACTAATACTAACATGAATATGTCGGAAAAAAAAAAATTTTAAAAATGCTGAAGTCGCATGCTCCGTTTCCCGCTTGAAACGTATGTTGGAAATGAATAGAAATCTCGTGGATTCGCCTTTTGTGTCCTTTTTCAGCAATTAATTAAGAAAACGACATAAAACCGGTTTAAAAACGCCTTTCACCTACATGTTAATAAATTCGCCAAAAAGTTCAAAGCTATTTTGAATGGTCGCTATAGGCACGGTAAAACTTGCTGGCAAAATTATAATACAAATGAGTCAACTCAACCAGAACACTATCAATATCACAAAAAGACTAAATTCACGTAATAGCTTTGCTTTTGCTTCTCATTCAGCGATAGAACTGAGGTATACTTTCTTTTGTCTTTTGATTCGACTGGACTTAACATGAGATACACTGAAATAAATCGGGTAAAATTGTAATTACTTAATGTTTTTAATGAACTTACTAACTTAATGTTCCAGTATAAAAAAAACAGTTTATTTCACGTCAACCAACGATGGCATAATTGAATTAGTCAATATTGTATTACTAAGAAGTTAAAGTAAAAGTATCATTGAGAATCTTTCTAAAATTATATAATGAAAAGTAAACTTACCAAGTACAAATAGCGCTTGAGAAACACTTGAACATCGTCCAGACTCTTGAATTTAAATAGGCATAGCTTGCAAACGAACGTAGTTATTGTAATATTCTATCTAATATTAATAAGTCTAACAAGGTTTTTAATTAGACACTCTTGATCAAGTTACGCTAATTTATTCAAAGCTGACATTAATATCTCTCTAACTATTCTATGATTTAAAAGGGTAAGGGTAATTCACAACGTTAGAACATTTGGAAATCGTTTAAAAAAAAAAAGGTGTGTGGTGTTAAGTCTGCACTAGACCAGCATGGCTAAACCTAATAAAAATACACACCGTAACAAATTTAAAAATATTGAAATAAAATTTATTTTATCGCGTATTCGGTTTAATTTTTTAAGTTTTTTAATTCCCCACGTTTCGATTACTTTCCAGCTTTCGTGGTCACGTGGTGGACTGAGATATTAGTCATCCGCTCAGTGACTATTCAATTAACTACCCTTATTTTGCAATTATTAAATTAAAATCAATTTAATTAATGAATTAAAAAATAATTTAATTAGATTTATTTCAATGTGTAACAATCACGTAAATCTGAGAAACCAATATGAAAAATATAGCCTACCTTCTCAGTGTATCCATCTTGATAATAGTAAGAGCTGTGTTGCACGTATGTTTCTTCTCCAGGCAAGGCGACTATGGCTACCGGCTGGAACCCAGTCTGCTGGTTGAAACCTCCAGCGCTGCGCCATATGACCTCGCTGCAGGCACGCCAGAGAGCCTCCTCTTGTCGCTCTTCGGAGGGGCGGAGGTAGCTGTAATGGGGGATACTTTAGATCTGTCTATTTATATAGATGTTTCCTCGGTTACCTTTTTTGCAGAGTCGGCTTATTAAAATGCAGTGAAGACATAAATTTTATTACGGTAATTAGAAGTACTTTGGTATATTATTCTCACTTCTTAAATCAGTCCTTGATTTTACCCCATTATACCATTTATTAAAATCTTGTATTGTTCGTGTATTTCTTCTGCAGCGCAAACTGTCATAATATTACAGCATTCGCAAAATAAATAATAATATTTCCTCATCAAATTCAGCGAAGTTTAAGTTTAATATTTCAACACAGCTTCGTTGCGTCGCTTTGCATCGCAGTTTAAATAAAGGAGACTTTGGGACGGTAAAGTGGTGCATTTTAAGTAAAATATCGGTTTCTCGGTGCATGCGCCAGATTTATGTAGAGATTCGCGGTATTCTACTAGAATTATGATCGGCATTCTGTAGTTATGTTTTATGACCAAGGGGTGGTGGAGGAATGTGATGTACTTTTAAAAATAAAGACATAGGAATCTTTAACATAGGCTAGCTATTAATTTGTATTTTAGACAATGATGCGAATGAATAGATGTTGTTAAACGAAGTTGCCAGAGTGTGCCTATAAAATATGCGATGCTACGATGACTTCACTCAATATAAAAATATATTTACAGATAGTTTTAATGCGATGCCCGATATGGCGATATGCTCGCCCCCTTTCACATCATGGGACGGAACATACAAAACAAAATGTGGGTGTCCTGGTGGCGCCTCCGCCTATCCCTTCTGGGATAAAGGCGTGAGTTTATGTATGTATGTATGTTTTAGTGCGCTCGCGTCACTGGTCTAATAATTTGTTTAATATTTGTAACTGATTGTTTGCACTGATTGTATGTCCGTAATAATTTAAACACCGTTTTAATTGTTGATCCCTGAGGTTTCCTGCCAACGATGGAGATATAAATTTTCACCACTGTTGACATAGATAGCTTAAGCTGATTATTTTCTTCTTCTCTTGATATTTCAGCACATTCACATCAGTGCATCCTTTTTAGCGATGTTACAGAATGATTTTACTTATAATTTTACGACTTTCAATATGAAAGCAACCCTTTTGGGAGAAGGAATTTTACGAAACCACTGTCGATAAATAAGTCTTTCTCAAACTTCAGTAAATATGTAGTCTATCTGTTCTGATCTATTTAAGGATATATTCGGCCTTATTCATAGACAGTTTTAAAACCCATTTTAGTTATCGAATGTTTTGTCTTCTTCGCTCAAACTGGATTCAAAAGTCGATCGAAAGGGATAAAACATTCGATAACTAAAATAGTATTTAAAATTGTCTTTAAATAAGGCCGATTGTGAATTGTGAAATAATAAGTAAACATGGATTTTAACACCTTACAGCTTGAATGGACGTCAATAGTAACAATTTCTACTTCCAATATACAATAGGAATAGTTCGTAATCTACTACAGCACGTTCCACAATACAAAACAGACTTCGAATCTCGTCTCGTTTGTTTCCGATCCGTCGGTTTGTAGCGTGTAATTTTTATTCTGTCGCCCGTTGCCTGTAGAAACGGAATTGTTCGCAACAGACGTGTTTCCACGAAACATGATTTAGATATTTTAGCGACAACATATTGGACATTTTCAATTTCAATATTTGAATTTGTTTTCCTGGAATAATGTGCAATGGAATAAAAAGGCACAAAGGCACGTGCTTTGTAGGTTTTCGAAAAATTCCTGATACTAAATCCATGAGAAAACAGAGAAAAATATTGAATATTATTTGTGTTAGCGTGGCTATTAATATTAAGGTTTAAGGTTTAAGACATTTATTTCTCCATAAGAATTACATTCACTTAACTAGAAAAATACAATATATCTACTTACTGTTAGGAATAACATAATGCGCGCACGAGAAGTCGTAAGTCGACACTACTAATAAATATATGATCCGTGAATACAATAGGTACACAACTATTAAGATTTTGTTTAAATGTTATTCTACGCATTTTATATAACATCGACCATTTGAGTTTCATTATAAAATGGATAAACTATTTATAGATTATTTAGTAACTGTACGACAAATACAATGAAACAATTGGGGAGACTAAAGTCCTGCAGAAAGAAATCACGCTTTGTTACCATAATAATCACGATAATAATCAATACCAAAATAATAACTCACGTATCAGGGGGCACATCAGACTTGTTATCCTTAGTCTGAGGGCGCGAGTCGAACAGCAGCCATTTGATGATGTGAGCCTGAAGACCAGATAGCAAAGACCTGGCACCATTGCGTGGGGCAGCGAGACCGTATCCCAGGGGCTGGTCAGGTGCCCTCATTACCAGAGGACTCCTGACCCATTCTCCGCGAGGGGGGCATGATGCTGTACCGAAGCAGGTCATGCGAAGCTCCTGTAAAATTGTAATTATCGAGGTTTTGTTTGTGTATTTCTTTTAGTGGTTTGTAGTACTTCTATCTATCTTCTATAATTTATAAATATTTGTATTTCTGTTTATTCTGCATATTAAACATCTTCCTTTTTATTCATATTTAAATTTGATAAAGCAGAATGAATTTTGATGATTGATTTGCTCAACGAGTAACGCTGGTGTTTGAAATAAGAAAGCTAATTGAGGCTTTGATACCTACATTTCTCTAGTTTATAAATAATTCCAGGATTGTATGGGTTAATCCTTGCGCAAAAAATGTACAGGCTAAATTATAGTGCGAGTTATAAAATTAACAAAGGATTACGTAAAACACGATACATAAAGTCCGAACAAAAATATTAATACTTTTTTTTTACTTACAATGGCTAATTCTTCAGTTATCGGTTTACCTCCAACTACAGGCGGTTTCGATCCATTGAGCAGCTTGTTTCGAGCGTAGAGAACCCTCTCTGAAAACAATATTCAAACTCAAACGATGCGTCGCGATAATTATTTTGACAAATTTATTCCACATTTAATACTAAGAGTTGTGTCTTTTAAGAAACTGTAATCGAGAGAATATATTTTAAATATTTATTTAAATTTTCCTCAGATAACCAGCTCTAACATCGACACGACAGATATTGTGAGCCTGTGTTACTGAAACATGCTTTTCGTAGAATAATAGAATCTTTATAATCGTCTATGATTATTAAATATCTTATACCATGAAAACCGCTATAGACCGCTTAAAACTTATCCAACTAATTTTCTAACTTCAAACTAAATTCAAGCACTTCAAAGGCTCTTTCACAAAAAGACGCCCGCATCCTATCTCACATTAGGAGTGACTTTGAAATGCCAAGAATTATCCGCGTGCAGGCTCTACAAATCCCGGATATCTCCTCAAATGGCCCCCTTGATACCCCTTACGCTTCTATTGTTGGCATCACAATATCTTCCAATTATGCCGGCCTACTGGCCGCCCACTGCCGCGACTTACGACGGGAAAACTTACTTGTTTAATTCACTGGTTTTGTGTGTTACAGGTGTAAATGTTCTTTATATGGCTTTGTCTTTTATTTGTAGAAGGATTTGAGTGTATGTTGTTGGGAATAGCATGGTTTACTTAGGTTAAAGTTTCGGAGAAGTTTCGGTACTGATTTGATGCTTTATACATTACTTGGAAGCACTTTTAAATGTTTAAGAGAATTTATACTGCATACCATATTCATAATAGCGAAGGGTACAACATCACTTAAAGATTAAATAACTAATATTGACTTCGTAGTAATACAATTTTAATATTGCTAACAAAAATTGTTATCACAAACAGCACAGCTATATAGATGTACGCGCATAAATCTATATTTTAACACATTGGAAAAAAATATTAAATGTTTTTTTTCTGTTGAATAACTAATACCACACGCAAAATTCTAAATTTAAACTGAAATGTAAATCAAAATTTACACACACGAGTTTTAGGACAACGCTTCAAAATAATATGTCACACTAAAATTACAAAGAAGCAAAAACACCAACATTTTAATTAATAAAATATTTTCACGAGGCATGAAAACAAAATGTGTTCGATGTTTTTTTTGGTAATGCTTCGGGTCTATTAATAAAAACAAAGTGAAGTGGTATATAGGAACGGGATTCTGATATTTTTTACATCGAAAACCGCCAGTATGGTGAGCGATTAATCAATTTTTCAAATTGATATTTTTTAGAACTCGATCCGATTGAGAGACGTATGTACAAAATTGGAGAACCATTTTGTTACATAGGATTTAGAAACGAGGAAGTGGCTTAACTGAAGGAAAATTGTCATTGCCTATGGATTCACACAATACCTTGAGAATGATGTGTATTGGCTTTCGTAAATTGGTGATTAAAATTAGTTACCATATTTTTGTTTTACACACACCCTTCCATCACACGGAAGCTGAGCTATTGATGGATAATGAATGAATTGTTCACAAAGTATTTTCAAACCAGAAAAATGCTTGGCTTCTATGCGACCTACCTATTCTTTAACAGAGCCAAGTGAATTTAGCTCCAAATAAAGACAATAAATACATAATTTATTACGAGTCGGAAATATCTGTGGACTTGAATAATTGACGTCATTGGAACAAAAGTTCATCAAATTCAAAATATAGGTTAAACAAATTGAATTAAAATAGAAAACAGAATAAAAAATAGAATTCGCATCCATCTCAAATCTATCTATCTTATCTAATGTCTGATCCCAGAAACGACATATTTGACTTTGGGTTTAGGTTTGTGAAACTATTTAGAATATTTTTAATTTAGATTTACTTCAAGAACAGATTCCTAAGATTTACATATACCAATAAATTAAGTCAGTTATTGCTTGAGGCTATAATGTAAAATTTGCAATAGTTTTCCCCTTAGACCATTCGAGTTTCCAAATGTGTTTTATATGCTAATTCTTAAGATCGCTCTCTGTATGAAAATTACCCTCGATTGAATTATTCTTGCTCTCGCGGAAATATTTAAATTGTTTGATTTGTAGACCACAGGAATAAATGTTAGGTTATAGTTGTATACCTGTGTTTTGGTACTCTATACTAAAATTACCTTATACATAATATTTACTGGTAGGTCTCTCATAATTATGTGAGAGGCCGCCTGGGTAGGTACCACTGAAAAGTCTATTTCTCCCGCCAAACAGCAGTGTAAATGCACTGTTGTGTTCCGGTTTGAAGGACATTGAAGCCAGAGAACTACTGGACATAATGAGACTTAATATCTCAGGATGGCGAGCGCAGTGGAATGCCAAGCTTTGCTTTGGAATTCATGGTGTTGTTTGGGTTTGCTACTGTTCATGAATGCAATTACCTATCATATCTTAGAAAGAAGGTTAGTTTGGAACTGTGGTTAGACCAAATGGCTGTGTTTTTTCTTGTATGCACTTACGGATTAATTTCAATACATTATCTCATACACACAATATACCATCTGTAAATATTGAGTCATAAAAAATGTTCATTATTTAGCTAACGTACCGGATAACCCACTGATCAAACTTTGGATTTTACAGGCCCGTGCTCATTAATAGCCCAGTATAAGCTGATAGTTATACACAAATCACAGAAAAAATCGGGTATTGGAAAGAAAAAACGTATTGTCACAAAGACAGAAATGTTTGGTGTTCGCCGTGCACTAAATAAATAAAAATCAAATCGTAAAACTCCTCTTGCGACGTGCCGAGAGCGCTCTTCCTCAGCATTATTCGATGCGTTTTGAATTTCAAAATGTTCCAGAACAATCACTACTGTACTGAATTTATTGCGTGTGTAAAAACGTTGGCTTGAAGAGAACATGCCAGTACGTGGGAACAGTAAATATTTGTTTAATTATTATTAAAAACGTCTTTCCAAAAAATAAAACGAAGTACGAGAAGCTATTCAGTACTAATTTTACGCAAAATAATGTGCTAATAATGGCAAATACTATATAAAATAATTTGTTATAAATGAAATATTTTTAACTTAAGAAATTGATCACTTACTAGGAATGAATAAAGTGATCAAACCGAGGATATCGCGATTGAAATACTAGTCACATATTTGCTTTGTCTCCCTCACACTTTCACGACAAGCTTTTACAAGACAACTTTGTAAGACCCTAGAGATTTTGGTCATATTTACGGTTGCTTTTAAAATCAAACTGTGTATATAATATTAGCGGTGAACACATTCATGCAAGCAAAACATGGACTACCCACCAATATGAATACAAGTAAAGATTCACACAGATTGTGAACCTTTTGCTTATTTGAAGTATTTAAAACATGATCGAAAGTAAATGAAAGATAAAACACTGTCAAAATGTTTGTAATGATATGTGTAGAATCGAATCTTGATGGTGAAAATGAATGTCCACTGCTGAACATAGGCCGCCCTATAGATCACTTAGACCTATTGGGGGCTGCCTGCACCCAGCGACTTCCTGAGACCTTAACCAGGTCAATCGTTCGTCTTCCGTCCCAAATATTTTACAGGAAAAACAATTTTATGATATAAATGTGTACAGTAATAAGCTATTATAGTACCACTCTGATAAAAATTTGAACTCTATGAAACAGCGTGACTACAAAACGCCATTAAAATCAAAAATAAAACGCCTCAATTTTCATTACGACCTTTTTTAAAATGTGCAGCTGAAAAAATCTCACACTAAAATAAAACGTGCCAGTAACAATTTCACACTTCATCCGACCTTTTTGCGAAAAAAAAATGTGCACTAAGATAAAGTGTCCCGGTTTGTTATCCCTGTAATGTCCGGGCGATAACGACTGTCTGAAGTGTGCTTGTAACGAGGACAGGTCGCCTCCCGTGTCACAAATTGAACGCTAACAAGGTTACACTACTGTTTACACTTAAATAATTCCAAAGAAATTACGATTCGAAAGTGCTTTCGCTTCGAGCTGAATGTTTTAGGTTTCAAGGATTTAGAGTTGTTTGGGCGTGAACATTTCAAATAGCTATTTGTGAATTCAAATGGAAGTCGAGAATGTATTGTAATAGACGTAATGATCATTGAAAGTTTGATTATGTTTTATATGATTTCACTTTCTGTTCGGGCTCCAAATCATTTTTTAAATATTTAATCTTTTTATCACTAAGACAGTAATGCGCTCGTAAGATGTTCCCAAAAATGATAGTCAAATTCTAATTATCGCTAATAAATATGTTGAAAACCTCTAACCGATTTTAAATCAAAGAAATCACCATTTCTATTACATTCTGAAATATTTAAATACCTCATAATAATAAACAATTTCAGCTAAGTATAAGTCATCTATAAATAAATTTTAAGATATCTAATAATTTCACTAATATCACGTCGAGGACGCTCACGATAGCACTCGAGCTTCCCTTTAATATTTTACGCTAATTGGTTAGTTTGGGAGCTAAATTGATGTATGAACCTCATAAAACTGTAATTTGATAATATAACTAATTTAGAATATTACACATATTTCATAATTATACTGACAGAAAAATTAGCATCCGTGCGTGAAGTTGATTCGCGCTGAGAATCTTCAATGTTCTTTTTTTATGAAAAATGTGTATATAGTAAAAGATGTTCGTAGAGTATTGTATACGTCAATAAACAAAATTATGTTTAATTAACAATAAAACAATAGATCATTAGAACAAAGGGTCAAGCATACTTTCTAAAATGCTTAATGAATGAAATGCATTATCACAGAAAATCAACTGTAGTTATTTTGGAGAAAAAAAGCATAAAAAATGTAGACCTGAGAAAACAAAATACCAGTTGTGCATACCCCGCATAATCATGCAAAAATATAAACGATTTGAAGAAGTACAACATTTAATTAAGCTGTTTATGTATCTGTCTTTGCATTTTGCAATTATTAATTGCGTTTAATAAATATCTACTTTCATTCAAAAATATATAAATAAAGAAAACCAAACTAAAACAATATTAAAATAAATTAAAATCAATCTATTTTAATCTAACACAGATGAAACGCCATAGTATTGATAAAAAAGAATGCAAATCGCGAAACCGCCTGCGAAGAACTGAAGCAAACAAAAATCGGTTTCGCTTTGTACGGAAAACAAAGCGACCACTCGACAGCCAAGTGGTAAATGTTTGCTTTCGAGCAAGGCCGAAGGACGGGATGTCGATCTATTGAGTGATTCGCATGAGACTTCGTGCGAGGCTTATTTGCTGCTGGATTTCGTGTTGGCTATTTCGCAAATTGCCTCTAGTGCTGTTGCTGAGTTTCGATAAATCATATTTGAGTTTGCGGTGATGAGGTTCATTTCAATTGGGGTGAGTGTGGATTGCATTTTCAAATCTTTAATTAAATAAGCTACTCATTTAAAGGATATTAGATTTAGAAAACCTATTGTTAGAGTTGAAGCTAAACTTGACAATGACCTGCCTTTTTTTTTTGCTAAGATAAAACTTAGCCTTATGGTTTTTCGTACCAAATTATTAGACCTTACTAAAACAATTCTGAACCAATGAAAATAGTATTCTATTCAATAATACTACAACCTTTAATAAACGTTAAAAAATATATATATATATATATATATATATATATATATATGTGGTGTTGGTGTGCGGAGAGCAATAATAAATCCTTTTCTTTACTCTTTAATAGTTTTAAGTTTACAATAAACGTCTTAATATTCCTATTTCTTAATTAATCTTATGCGCTTGCGTCTTTTACTATCGCGTCCTTCCGCCATTCTCCACTCACTTCCATTCACTCATACTATCTCATACTTTCACTCACTCTCATTACGTTTCGTTACTGCCAGCATTTATTCCCACATTCGGCCGTCCTGCACTTATGTCTGCCCTCAGACATTACACAAACAAGTAATTTAATACAACAATAGAACTTACAACTTAATATTAACAAATCAATAACAAATCAAATATTATCAAAATTACAAACTACATTCTACTCCTCCAACATCTCTACACCACTACTCTCACACCATCTTTTCATCTGGTCAACCGAACTAGAGGTTTTGTAAGGCCCCTCCTCCAAGCTGTTAATCTTTTCAACTTCATAGCGATCATTACGCTTGCATTTGATAACTTTGTAAGGACCTAGATACTTCGGTTTCAACTTGAGCCCAG
Source organism: Deilephila porcellus (assembly GCA_905220455.2). Classification (NCBI taxonomy): domain Eukaryota; kingdom Metazoa; phylum Arthropoda; class Insecta; order Lepidoptera; family Sphingidae; genus Deilephila; species Deilephila porcellus. The sequence goes on along the minus strand of LR999973.1, from coordinate 15,111,483 downwards.
GACCAAACTGAGTTCTCTTTATAGCCACAATATCACCTTCTCTATACTTATGACTCTCCTTCCTTTTCTTATCAAAATATTTTTTATTTTCTTCCTGTATTTTCAATATTTGTTCTTTAGCCTGAAGTCTTAAACTTTCTCTATTTTCATCATACTGTAATATATTCTCTTCTTGTAACAATTCCAATATTTTTAAGTCTTCCTTATTGTTCATTTTAACTCCCATTAGTAGTTCAAAAGGGGTTGATTTTATTGATCTCTGGAATGTACTATTTAGTGATCTTTGAACTCTACTGATATACCTGTACCACTCTCCAGGACTTTCTATACACAGTTTAGTTAGAACTGGTATGATAATGCGATGTACTCTTTCCACTTGTCCATTTCCACGCGGCACTCCTGTTGTGATCTTTACATGTACTATTTTCTCTTGTGTGCAATAGTCTTCAAATTCCTTACTTGTAAACGCTGTCCCTCTATCTGTGATGACTCTACGTGGATTTCCAAAAACTTGTTGATGCAGCTGAAGTTTATTCAATGTCTCTCTACTTGATGTTGTCTTTGTAGGAAACAGCCATACAAATTTGGTAAATGCATCTATGATAGTAAGAATGTAATTATACTGTTTTCTAGTTGTAGATAATGGTCCAACATGATCTAAATGTATAGTGTCAAATGGGACACTTTCTTTTAAAATAGGGTGTAAATGCCCTTCCTGTTTGCCCTCCTTTCTGGTTGCTAATAGGCATGGAACACAGCTCAATAGAAAATCATCTATTTTCTTATTTAACTCTCTAATGAAATAATCTTTACTCAATGCTTCTTTCATCTTGGCTTTTCCAAAGTGACCTTTGCTATGCAGGTTGTTAATAATTTCTCTCTCTAATGACCTAGGAACTACTATTTGTTTTTGCTCTCCCTTGTACAATATTCCATTTTCAATCCAATAATCTTCAAACATGTTATTTTCCAAAATTTCTTTAATTGCTCGCAATCTATCATCATTTTCTTGTGCTTGTCGTATACTATCCTGTAAGGTAACAACTGCTACTATAGATATTCTGCTTAGAGCATCAATGTGCCTCATCCTGGAACCTGATCTATGCTCCACTTCGAAGTCATATTCGCTGAGCATGAGTATCCACCTTGCAACTTTAGCTGAGACATCTTTTTTCTTAAGTGTCATCTCAAATGCCTTGCAATCTGTTATAATTTTGAAGTGAATTCCATATAAATAATGCCTAAACCTTTTGATACCTTCTATAACAGCTAATGCCTCTAATTCATAGCTTGAGTACTTGCTCTGAGTGTCACTGGTCTTCTGACTTATATAATGTACGGGATGCAACCCTGAACCTGGATGATACTGCATAAGTATTGCAGCTAAAGCAAAGCTCGAAGCATCAGTATGAACTTCTGTTTTCAATTTAGGGTTAAATATCTTTAAAACTGGTCCACTGGCTAACTTATCCTTCAAAGTTTCAAAAGCTAATCTCTCTTTGTCATCAAATTTAAAATCATTTCCCTTCTTTAATAAATCAGTTAATGGTTTTGAAATACTTGCAAATTCCTGTATGTATTTTCTGAAATAACTTGTTAATCCAACAAAACGGTGCAACTGTTTTAAATTTCTTGGCTCTGGATATCTTATTACTGCATCAGTTTTATCAGCACTTGGCCTTACCTCTCCATCCTTGATTCTGTGACCTAAGTATTCCACTTCATGCTGTAACAGGCTTGCTTTTTTCCAATTCAATGTGAGACCATACTTTGAAGCGACTTGCAACACTTGTTTCAACCTCAAGAGAGCTTGATACTCATCAGTGGCTGGAATTATTATGTCATCAATAAATATAATCAATACACCTTGAGCTATAAGATCTCTGAATATTATGCTGATGAACCTCATAAATGTCTTGGGAGAATTCGACAAGCCAAATGGTGCTCGTAAAAATTCATATTGTCCGTTATGTGTTACAAATGATGTATATTTAATTGATTCTTCACTAACTCTCAAATGGAAAAATCCGTTTTTTAAATCTAATACACTAAATATTTTTGCACCTTGCAATTTATCAATGAGATCATCTATCACTGGCAATGGAAACTCATCTTTGATCATCTTTTTATTTAGCAAGCGATAGTCTATACAGACTCGAGCTGAACCATCTTTCTTTCTAACTAGTACTACTGGACAACAATACTCGGAAAAACTCACCCGTATAATGCCTTGGTCTAACCATTCCTTCACCTGATCCTCTACTAATTGCTGCTCCATTAAAGATAGGCGTCTTGGTGGCTGTCTGACTGGACAATTATCCTTTAAAATTATCTTCAGTTGGATGGGTGCCTCCTCAGTTTGATGTGGCTTATAATTCTGTACACACCTCATTATTTCATCTTTCACTCTTTCATCTTTTATATGATCCACAAATACATCCACACACCCTGCAAAATAATTAATATTAGACAAATCCCAGTCACTCCCTCCAGGCAACAATGTTACAACTCCTTCGTTCATTAACACCTTAACTTTATTTAAAAACTCTTGGCCAATAATTAAATCATAGGGCATAACCTCCGCAGAAACTACGTGAAATATTATATTATTGTAACGCCGACCATCAATTTGTACATCTAGAACAGCTTTGCCCTTTGATATAATCTTACACGAACCTAGGCCCGAAAGAGTTAAGTCATCATTTACGATTTCAACATTTAACTTCGACAATAATCTAACTGATATTAAATTTACATCACTTCCCGAGTCTATTAATGCACTTGTCACGTAATTATTAAGTTTAACACTTTTAATCGGCTTTTTGTTACTCGAATTGTTGTTTACATTTTGTCGCGCGCTTTCGTATTCAGATTTCATCTTGACAGCTGTCAATATCAACGTTTCGTTCGTCTCCGTGTGTATCACTCTGTTGTCATTCATGTCGTTCTCGATCTTAGACGCGGTGGCGCCCTCTGTCGCCTTCGCCGCAAACAATGCTTGTGTCCGATGACAATCAATATTTTGAATTCTTCCGTTTACGCTCGGTTTTGCTTCTTCTCGCCAAGATGTACTTGCTCTTTGTGTGTATGTTCCCTTCTTGTTTTCTATCTTGGACACTGCCGTCTTTCCCGGACAACTAGGCGCAATATGACCGAACTCATTGCAACTAAAGCACTTTTTACCGCGATATTTATTAGGGCACTCTTCACTAATGTGATTTCGATCGCCACAATTATAACAGAGTAGGCGTGATAATAGCGTAGTTGAGGTACTGACACGATTAAACTGTTTGTTCATATTTTTCACAGCTTGCCTTTGACAGGACATCTTTTCTTTCACAGTCTCATATATTTTCAACTTTTCTTTTAACTCTGAATACGTTGTAACACCATACAACATGACTTTGTTAATTTCGCTGTCCGTTATACCGTCGACTATATACTTTATTGCTACGTAATCGGGCATCTTGCCGCGCTTGCCCATCTCCTTCATTGTAAGCATGTAGTCCAAGCACGACTCCGTAGGTTTTTTGCTGCGCGCACTCATCATCTCGTGGACCGCCTTGATATCCACAGTATCCGGAAATTCCTTTACAATGGCCGCCTTTAAGTCGTCCCACGACTTGAATGGTCGCTCGGCCTTCAGCCACAATGCAGCGGTACCTTGTAGTGCTCGTCGCGCCACCAGTAGTTGCTGCAACGGTGACCAACCAAAAATAGCTGCATTTTCTTCCACATCGCTTACCCATTGCGATACTGAGTAAGTTTTGTCGTGTCCATTAAACTTCGACACCACCTCCGCCGCCATTTGCAGTATGTCTGGTACAAAACTTCCTGTGTAGTCTTGAGATTCGTCTTGCCGGTTTCGTCTTCCATCTTTACCGTTGTTAGCCATCTTCTTAAAACGATGTACAAAGTGTTATGTACACGGCGAACAAATGATTTTGAAATCGAAGTGCTGCCGGTGCGTTGCGTTGTGCCACGTGTTCGGTTGGAACACTCCGATCCCGGACGAGCCCCCAAAATATGTGGTGTTGGTGTGCGGAGAGCAATAATAAATCCTTTTCTTTACTCTTTAATAGTTTTAAGTTTACAATAAACGTCTTAATATTCCTATTTCTTAATTAATCTTATGCGCTTGCGTCTTTTACTATCGCGTCCTTCCGCCATTCTCCACTCACTTCCATTCACTCATACTATCTCATACTTTCACTCACTCTCATTACGTTACTGCCAGCATTTATTCCCACATATATATATATATATATATATTCTTAGAATTCCTAAATTGTTTTTGTAATATTTTGCTTCCTCTCCGAGATCCGATGATTCTGATACAAAAACATTAAATAAACCCAAAACTATCATGCTTCTGACACGTTTTAAACCACGCCATTACTGACCCTATAGAACCGAGTCACGCTTTATTGCATTCTAACTCAACGCGAGTATAAAGTACGTATACAGAGCACATAAATTGGTTTTCAATTCACGCGATAACTTAAACAGCGCTCGGATATTAGGTGTTGTTGTATTTCAGCGTTTGAGTAAATTGCATGACCTGCATTTTGTAGGTATGTTATTGGATTTTTTAGAGGGTGTAGAAATGTATTTATGCTGGTTTTGTCAGTTCATTCATTATTTTTATATACGTTTTGGATTTTCTTTTGTATATTACAACATATTCAACAATTCTTACTCTTTTTCCGTATTCATTTCTATAGAAATTATCTGGATAAATACGCTTTAGCTACAAGTTTAACATTATTTATGTATTTTCCAAGAATCTCTAACATGTACTTCGATTTTGTTTCTTTGCTTTGAAATGTATTTAATACAAAAGCGCCGCTTAGCCGTAAATTCTATTCTTCTTCACTAGTTTACTACATTTTTCTGTTTCTGTATTATAAGTGCAATCTCGAGGAAACTAAACTAAACGAATAGCCTATGTATTGGACAAATAGGAGTTTTTGATCTTATGAATGAATTGAAAATATAAATAGATATTATTAATTATTACTTCAGCTTTAAAATACCAAAGTCCGTAAATTTACCGAAGGATTCATTTTTTTTGTCCACACACACACCACTGTAACTTTTGTCAGCCAGGATTGCCATCGAGCTTGCCTTTAAAAGGATCGGAAATCTCACGGAAGGATTATGACACTACCAGTATTATGGAATATTAGCCGAATTTGTGACCCATCTCGCGGTTTCACAGTCCATTGATTCTGTCGTTTGATACGGGGCATTGTTTTAACGTATACTCATTAAACAACCAAGGTCTGAGCTATGACTGAAAGTATAATAATGGCAGTCGATAAGTCACCATACTGGTAAATTACAGTCCTAATGTGTATTTAAATAAAAATACTCATTGCTACAGTATAAAGAAAATTATTGAAGTCATATTACTCCTACAAAATACCTAGACGTGCTCGTAGATCAGTGTATTACATTTTGACAGCCTCCGTGGCGCAGTTGGTTAGACGCGGCCTGTGAAACGAGAGGACGCGGGTTCGATTCCCGCACGGAAACAAATATTTGTGTGATCCACAGGTGTTTGTTTCGGGTCTGGGTGTTTGTGAGACCAAAAAGTCTCTCATAGCTTCTGATACCTACGACACAAGACTCGATCTTAGTGTGGGGTCAGGACTATGTGACTGTTGAGTGTATTTATTTATTTATTTATATTTTAATACTAGTATCACCTCCGGTTCGGCCCGTGTGAAAAAGTTTTCCCGAGATAAAAGTTCCGTTGCATATTTTCTCGAGGTAAAAAGGTACATATAAAACTTTACATAAAATTATATACTTTTAACTTTAGATCTTTGTATACAATTTATCTAGTAGCAAAATTACTTTCATAATTTAAATGCGAAGTTAACTTATCAGTGTTTTTGAATAAACAATTCCTATTTTGAGACAGAGGTAGTTTTAAGAATAGGGTATTTGACGAATGTTTGTATTATTTTGTAGACAAACACAAGTGCCATTAAAACAAAACATTTTTGTGAAAACAGTATTAAAGTAGCTTGTAACATGAGGCAAATATTTGTATTTTAAATGAAAGAGTGTGGAGGCTGTGGGGTCATCTTACCGTCTCTTTCACACCCGCACACTATAATGCACAGTGACGTCACTAACTTTGTTTTGCATCCCTTTTTTATTACGCTCACTACAAGATTTAAAACGTTTCTAACTTGTTTAATTCAGAATGGGTTTACAAAATTCTTTGTTTGCTAGATTTTGGATATGGATGCTTTTTAATTAATACAATAAAAAAAATGAGTCAAAGACCCTAATATGACTCCAAAGTTCTTTTGTCCATCATTACATTGAAAAGTGTGATTTATTATGTTACTTAGTATTATAAATATAAAGATTGGATCAGAAATTGTAGATTTAATTATTATTAAGGTTGAGACATATAAACCTTCGGATTCATAATGTTATAGTTTACAATAAGGATTAACAAATTATTACCTTCAAAGGGTGGTACAACGCCTTCACGCGGCCGATGCATTTCCTCAAAACTGTTCAGAAAATAAATAAAAAATCCCTTAACTAATATTAGAATTGACTGAAATCAAATATAATTGGTATTATGACTGACATCAATTTATTGAATAATGTTGCCTAGGGCTTCATATAATACTCGTATTACAGGATCTATAAGATTCAAATTACTATTTTTTAAATATTTTGATAATTATAGAAACAAGATTATGTTAAATAAGTTCAACCTAGGTGAATATCTTTCTTTATATTTGTGTCAGTGTTCAGAGAATGTAAAAGAAAATTTCATTCCATTACTGACAAATATAAGACTTAAAGGCTTATTTAATATTAAGGATCACTGAATAGCTAAGAATTAAACTGACATCTATTTGAAGCGTTTAATTTTTTTAATAAATTGAGTCATTCACAAGCATTCATGCGAATACGAATTCAAATTGACTGTACCACACGCAAATCAAATAACACAATCATTCAATCAGCCGCGACACAAGCTAAACTGATCGCTCTTTATCTAATATCCATCTGTCAGTCAAAACCTCGATCAAATTAGGCAAAATTATACCGACCTTGAGCTGTTCAAATATGGCACTTAACACTTTGGAATAGGGTGTTTTATGATTGCAACTTGATGGAGTGTAACACGTCAAGCCGTCAGTGGTGATTGGTTGAAAATGCGCATATTCGCGGACCGCATTGTGTTAGTACATACAGTCCCTGGCCAAATTATTAGACGCACTACAGATTTTGTGCAAAATCTTAATTATCAGGTGTTCTACTCATCAGAACTTATTATTAGATTCATTTAGTTACCTTGTGTGTATAATATACTTAATTATCTAATTGTCATCACAAATAAAACATCGTTTTCAAAGAAAAATATTTATTTATGAATTATTGAAAAGATTTGAAATATATGATATAAAGTATTAATATTTTGTTGAACCACCTTTTGCCGCTATGAGAGCTTCAATTCTGCGTGGCATGCTGTCAATGCAAGACTGTACTGTCTCCTGCATTTGAGGATGATGGTTCCACACATGTATGATCTTTTCTAAGAGCTGCGTTTTATTTGTAATCACATCTTTAGCGACTTCTCGCTTCATCAGCTCCCACACGTTTTCGATTGGGTTCATATCGGGGCTATTACCCGGCCAATCCAACAGAGGGATATTTTGCTCGCCCAAATATGTTTTAACAGAACGTGCTGTGTGGCAGGGAGCGCCATCTTGCATAAAAATAAATGGTTCCCCATTCGGAAACCATTCTCTGAGCTGTGGAACCAAACGATTTTGCAAGACTTCTTTGTACTGATCTTGCCTCATTATGCCTTTCACCACGTACAGACGTCCAGTACCTTTACCGCTGATGACTGACCAGATCATCACTTTTGTAGGGTGCTTCACAGTCTGAACGACGCAGTCCGGATGGAACTTTTCTCCCTGACGACGACGCACAAACTGAGCTTTATTCTGCAAAATTTCAAATGTGCTTTCATCGCTGAAGCAGACCTGTCAAAAATGAAAAAAAAAAACAATATATCTAAGGCATCAATGCTGATTCTTCATTATTTAATGTTATATGATAAATTTAATATCAACTTACCGATCTCCAGAAGTCCACATCTTTATCACGCCACTGTTTGGCCCACTTCAGACGTTTTGCTTTCATTGCAGCCGTTAATTTGGGCTTTCTGGCGGGTCGGTAGGCTTTAAAATCTAAATCTTTCAATTTTCTACGAACAGTGCGCTCAGACACATTCACATTGGCATCTTCCAGTTGAGATTTTATCAGTTTTGTTGTAGCAAACCTGTTTTCCAAGCAGATTTTCTTCAAGCATCTTTCTGACCTTGGAGTAAAAACAGGCTTCCTGCCGCATTTTTTCTTTCGTTTTGGACTCAATTCCTGTCCTGTTTCAATTTTTTTCTTTATACGTCTTACACTTGCTTCAGACACCTTCAATCTTCGTGATATTTCACGGTTTGAAAACATTTTAGTATTAATGAGGGCTTTTACTTCAGCTTTTTTACGTGGTGAAATGTCACCTTTTTTACCCATGTTTAATAGGTTCTAATTGATAATTTCTGGTTATCAAAAACACTGCACACAAAATAAATAAATAGCTGTGCAGATTAATTCTCCGAAACACAAAAATACAGCGACCAAAACCACGTAAACACGTCCACACCTGTAGCACGCGAGAACGCGACTAAAACCGGTTTGTACTTGTTTACGCTATGATACTATAAAGTTAACACTGTAATGCAACACATAAAAAATAAACATAAATTTGAACTAAATACTAAATTTCCTAAATAAAAGTAGTCTTATGTAAGGTTAAATGTAAAGAATATTGCATATAATTTAGTGCAACAAATAAAATTGTTACTATTCTATAGTGCGTCTAATAATTTGGCCAGGGACTGTATGGTGTTATTCACCGACATTCAAGCGCATCTATAAATGCATGTGATAAATATGGATGTGGTATTTTAGAATAATGTTTATGGGTTTCCAAAAGATTTTTCGAGTCTTGATGAGAATGATAAAAAAGAGAATTCAAGAGTAAAGAATGTTCACCATGTCCAAGATCTTTGAAAGTCGAACGATGATATCACCCAAAAGCGATAGCTAACAACGCACTTACATAAGGCCTTATTACATCTAAGTGACGTCAACAAGACGATAATGTCTATTCACGATCTTTGGAATTATTTGAAATTATATGACGTTAAAAGTTTGTATCTACCATGCTTTCAGTAGATTCTGATGCTTATAACGGCGATTCAGATGATGATATAAAAGATATACTCTCTAACCTTATGCTATGTAGGTAAAACATAACACTAAAACAATACACTTATATAACAAAACACTAAACGATTGTATAGAGGTGAATTTCAAAAACTAAAACTACTCGCAATTAGAGACAGAAGAATCAGCACACACAATCTGAGTTTGATCGTAAATAATTCATAACTACGACCAATTAGATCAAAATATAATAGGTATAAAATTAAGAAATCATCTGATATTTAAAATTTTGCGACGTTGATTGATTACGTAAACGTTAACATACTATAATAGATGTTAATCTCATGACGTTATTATGTTTGAAAAAGCAAATAATTTGACAGAAAATATTCCGACGATTTTCATCTAAGCCAATGTTTATTATACAGATAATAATCCCAATTTAAGGCAAAGCTTATTTATAGAAACTCTTGTCTTTGTTGCTTTCTCTATAACCCTATAATGTTGAAGTTCAAGGGTAAAAATTTACCTAACTGAATCCTTGTTATTGAGTGGTCCGTAATTAAGAAAGATTAATTTCTTAATCCTACTTAATCCTTCTGAACAATGCTCCAAAACCTTTATAATACAAAGAAAGTCTAATGATGTACTGTTTCATGCGGGATTTCATGTTAAATTGTATACCTTGTTCGGAATCCGACGTAATATTTTGAGAAAACACGGCACATTCTGCTGTGAAATCAGTAACAAAGCAAGTTTATTATATTGTTTTATTTACTAAACGTGCAGTGCACACTTGCAACATTGTTTCTGGTGCAATCATATCGCTGAAGATTAAAGTCATGCCACCCACCACCTTATAGGAAATTAATCTTTTATTTTTAGCGCCCATTTGTGAACCGAAGCGTTCGTGTGTCGTCGCCATAATGTGTTGCGGCCATATTTCAAAATGGCGTCGCATTCGATTTTTAAATCCGCCCCAAGTTTGATTTCTATTGGGTTTTTTATTTTTAATTCGGTGAAGTTTTGAAGGTTTCCATTGTTTTCCGTTGATTGTATTTTGTTTATAACAGTTAAGGAGAGAAGACAGGTTATATTCTTTATTTGAATTTTGTTATTATGATTACGTACTTTCGAAGCAGGTATAACTTTATATGACAAATAAAACTGAAGGGCTGGTAAGTTTATTTTATATGTCTTTTTATTATATTGAATCGACGCTACATGACTCCTAATTAATATAGCAGAAGTATTTGTAATTATTAGGTATGTATATGTATAATATTACCTAATATGTTTAAGGTTTAATTAAGCAAATCATTATAACAAAATAATGTCTATATTTACAGATATATTTTTATAAACCAAGTTTATGAAAACGGATGACTAATGGCAGATAATGCAATGTCTATCATATTAGGCTAACCCCAAATAATCCTTTGTAATATTGCCAAGCTTAGCCTTTATAACACTGTCATCAATTTGTACAATTCCATATTGAACAGAAATTCTGTCGTCAAGACATTTCTACTACACGGCAGCAGGTGCTTTTTACGGCAATACATCCGGTAGAATGAAAACTTCAACGTCATGATTGTAAGTTTCCTTATTACTTATTTTATTTTTAAATACATAACCATGGAAATATTCTAGCTTAATGCTCTACAAAATATGGTTATCTTTTTACAGAAGTCTTTTAGAACATTTTTGAAACAAATCACGTAGCACCTTAATTAGCGAAAAGTTTTAAAAAACGTACCTTTAGGTCTTTTTATTTCATTCTTCTCTTCTTCCATTTTGTGAAATATCAATGGTACAGTTTGATGCAGCCCAGAGTGAGGCAATTAACAAACTAAAACGAACGGTTCACAACTTGCCCAAATTGTATTACTTCACAAGTTATGAACTTACGGCTTTTGTTTTATTATTTATGAATGCCAGTATAAATAAACCAGTAGAATAGTTTATTATAATTTATAAACCTTTACAAAACAACTATAATGCATCGGATTATAGTGCAATGCAATTTAAATAAAGTATGCAACTATGCATAGGTGCCTGAAGGTTGTTAAACATAAGCTGTACCCGAAATACGAATCCGTATGATGTAGTTATGACGTACTTTTCGACCACCGTGTAATTCCTTATAAGATAAGAATCCTACCACTAGCAAAATCGAAAAATATTCTATGGTAATAAATATGTTCATTGACAGTCGAGATAAAGTGATTTTTTTTTAAATGTTTTGCTTGAACATCTTATAATTCTACCCTATATTATAATATATTCATATTTTTTTATTAAATACCTGATGCAAAAAATCTAGTTGATTTTTTCACCTTTTTAGTCAAATATATTCTAGGTAATCGTGTTGTAAATTTTGCAATCGTCATCAGAGAATCCTAATTTCGAGAAAATTATGCGATTCATTTGCTGTAGATACTTCTTTGTTGTATTAGATAATCCATAGTAGGTACGTTTTATTTAAAAAGATAAATCCCGTGCCAGGCAACATTTTATTTTTAAGAATATTAATTGAAAACAACAGCATCACGAAACTTTTTCTCGTCATTCGCTTAATACTTCCACCAAAGCCGTTGCAAAGTGCCCTGTTATGCATTCATTTAAGTAATCGACAAGATAAGCTGCAACTGACTGCCGTTGCGAAAGATCTTGAGTGCTTCTTGTTAGTTTATTAATAAGATAATGAAACTATCGTATTTCACGTTAGCTACCGATGCAAAATCTTGTATTGAAGATTGGTGTATTTCGCTAATTTTGCTGTGCGATATTCGTATTCGACCGGTTGCGACCGCCATACATACCCATGTACGGCAGTGTTAAACTTGTCAGTGCTAAAAACAAGAAAATTCGACTGCCTCTGTGGCGCAGTTGGTTAGACGCCGGCTGTGAAACAAGAGGCCATGGGTTTGATCCCCGCACGGAAACAAATATTTGTTATCCATAGGTATTTGTTTCGGGTCTGGGTGTTTGTGAGACCGAAAGGTTTCTCGTAGTTTCTGATACCTACGACACAAGACTCGATCTTGGTGTGGGGACAGGAGTATGTATGTGACTGTTGGGTGTATTAAAAAAAATCGCTGTCCGGGAGCAGTCACTGAACCTAATGCAAAAGGAACCATTAGAAACCTACTCAATTTTGAGGAGTTCTTCTCTCTAGGCCCGAAGATATTTATCAGATCTTCACCACTTTATGGGACGATATGACGAGCCCCAGCTTTAAAGAATTAGCAAAAATATTCATAATCGGGTCACCCAGCACAAAAATATGAGGTAACAAATAAAAAAAAACATGTAGTCGAATTGACAATCACCTCCTTTTTTTGAAATTGTTGAAATAATATTTTTATTTTCATATTTTTTGATTGACGTTTACAAAGTCAAAGTTATGGGCAAAGTTAGTTTGTGCAATTGGTCCTAAGAAACATAAAATGTTCAAGTATCAAAACTAACACCCATATTCTAAGACGTTTTCTCGACTCCACTTGACGTTACTAGAGGAAATCCGTATTCTTAGTAGAAAAAAAACTCCTCCACTCAACGTCACTCAAAAAATTTCCTGTCACGAGGAAAGGAATCAACTGTCAAACTCAAGGTACGTCGCGACCTACCTTAAGGAAGAAATAAAAGAAATAATCCTACTTTAAAATTGTAATTTAAAAGAGAGAAATAAAGTTTACCTTTTAAAATTCTTAAATACCTAAATATGCCAACAATTTTTTGAGGTGGGTGCCTCTACAAGATTTACACGTTTTCCCAGTGAATGATACAAACATTACTCTTTATTTCATTTAATCAAAGATTTTTGGTTTGGAAACAGTGTTTATTATTTTAAACGAGTTATTAAAGATTTCCAGCAGTTCCTGTAATACTTGTACGATACTCCGTACGAATATCCCAAACGACGATTCATCCATAAGAATATCCTTCGAAATTTCCGGGTTGGATGGTATGACCCTCCTCCTGTCTGCATGCGTTTTTTTCTCCGACTCACTAAATATTTGTCTTCCAGTCACAATCCCGAAGATTTTGAGGTCAATAATTATATATTATTCTATGTAAACACTCTGACATGACATTTGACTGTCACTTTTCAAGTGATCATAGACTATTTTCAAAGGTTTTTTGTTAAATCTCTACTTTATCTATACATCAATGACGTAATTAATGACGTTTTTCCTTGACTCAACCTCACTCGAGGAACCTTTAGTAAAGGTATATTTTTAACTAAGCATACCATTTTCGAGGGTCACTCCAATTCATTTGTAAAGTCACCTCGACTAATATAAGGTTGAGGAAGATTGGAGGACACGTCTTAGAATACGGGTGTAAGAATTCAGCTCGGTTAATATTTCATCGACCTTGTTATGACGGTCAAACTTGAAATAGTACGGTAGCCTCAGTAGTATGCCTATCTTGTTTTGAAAATGGTTAAAATTAAAAACATCACATAATCAATATGATATGATATGATGATTATTAAATAAAATAATTAAATTACAGAAAAACGATTTTAGCAGTGTATCCCAAATGTTAATATTTTCCATCGGAAATTATTTAATTTCCTTATTATAAAATAAATTTCGTAGTTCAGTACACAGTTAACCTTAAATAAACCACTTCCTAAAACTACCCTACACACTATATGAATAGATGCATTCCCAAATTTTGAGAATGGATAAAAACAAGTACTAAGCCATTGTGATTTCGGAGGATCCTCCAATCACTGGTCGATCGAAGCAATGGCATAACTTTTCTTTCAAAATAAATTTAAGCGACTAAATAACTAGTAAATAAACAATTTACAACGAAACAGCCCGCTTTCTTACCTTCATAATCGCGGCTGAGTTGCGGTGATAACAATAAAAGTCTTTTATCGAAGCCATCCGATCTCCCTTCGCTTTCTTTCTTTTGCGCCTTCATAGCTTCGTAATCCATATTGTTACTGCTATTCGGTGTTTTGTTGTATACTAAATACTTTGTCAAATGGTCCATTTTTAAATGTCTTTGAAAAGACTTTCTTTCTGAATTGGTATCGGTTTCTTCAATTCGTTCTCACCTTCGCGTCATTGTATTTCGATTTTGTATCTGTTAACATAATTTGATGTTTGATTTGGTGTTTTAAGTTAATTTACTTAATTACTGGGTAGGTATTATCCACTAGTAATAAAGTTGTATAAAAAACGTCATTGACTAGTAAAGATTAAAGCATAAAATTAGGATCTAAATTAATAGCTTATGTATTATGAATTTGCTTTGAAACACAGGAACGCCAAATTAGCAAGCTGCTAACCTAATTGGTAGTGATCAACGCTGTTAATTAACACTCACAACGCCAACGGAATCATAGGTTACCGGTCTTTAGAAATTAACTTACTGAAACGCAGTAATTAATTGGTTAATTAAAAGACCTTTAAATATTCATAAAGACTAAATTCAGCTTAACATTTTCAAATCTGATATCCGATAGGAACCGAATTTATACAGAAAGGAATATAGAGATTATTTTTCTAAATTTAAATTTGTTATTTCGAAACTCAAAGCTTTGAAATTTCTATAAATACACAATTGTAAAAAGGTAAAAATATATAGAATTTTTACTGAATGTACTTCCAGTTATGCGATGTGTTAACGACACTGATCCCCGACACGAAGTGGTTGTCACTGGTAGGATTATGCAAACGTCGCATGCGGTGTCTGGGAATCTAAACTTTAAGTTTATTATCACCCCTGCAAGGTTCACTGATATGTAGTGTGTGAATTACCTATTAGGTATAAAAGTTTTAAGTTCAAGGTTAGGAAACTTGAAAACTTGATATAAGCAATATAGTCGAATATCGAGTGAACGTAGTTTTATAAAAAAAAAATAGTTTGTAACAAGATGCAAGATTATAGAAACTTATTCAAGCTGAATACAAACCCTCTGATTTTCTTGGGTTTTATTTAGCAGTCAACTGCCTGTGACTGAGAGTCCTCAGTATTTAAAGATGATGCAGTCAACCGTGGCATGCCAATGAAAAATAATATACACCCACACCATAGACACCCAACAGTCACATACATAATCCTGACCTCACACTAAGATCGAGTCTTGTATCGTGGGTATCAGGAACTATGAGAGACTTTTTGGTCTCACAAACACCCACACCCGAAACAAATACCTGTGGTTCACACAAACATTTATCTCAGTGCGGAGATCGAACCCGTGACCTCTCATTTCACAGCCGGCGTCTAACCAACTATGACACTGAGTCTGCCATTAGTATTGATAAACACAATATCTAATCATTGTTGGAATTTTGGGCGGCAAAGAGTTTTCTATTCAGTGTAACATGGTTTTTTGTCATGCCCAGTATTTTTAAATAGCTGATGTATACATTCTTTTTTCTTCATATTATAATTCACCGTAGTTTGTTAATACTTTTTGTTACAGATTAATTTATGATTTAATTACTGAAAAGTTTTCTACAAGCAGTTTTTACTCGAAGAACTCGTACAAAGTAGAATTCTCATCTGCTCCTAATAAATCTTTGCCTTCTAATCCTCTAATGGCAATAATTGGTATTTGATTACTCTAGTTCAAAATCAGACCCAAATATGAAAATCCTAATTACCAATCTCATTACATAAATTTAATCATACAGCTCGATAGCTCCGAACTAATCTCCATATATGTAAAATATTAGGCAGATTACCCCGTGACGTCATCACGGCCGCTAATACTGCGGATTTAGCTAATCACAATTAACATAGTACAATCAACGTGTAAAGTGAACACCTGCATCGCACGCTTATCGCTACCGAGGGCCTTTTGACAGCCACGGTACTGTAGCGCGGTTGAGAGTGTTTGATACTTTGACTTTGGTTTAACCCCTTTACGGTATTTTTCCATTATGAAAGCAACACAATGTGCTGGCATAGATATTCTTAGTCAGCCTGAATATATTATACACGGCACGCAATGGTGGATATCCGTTATAATATGAACCCACAAAAGTGTGTTGTGTTTCAGGTCCCGCCTGTATACTCGTATACCTCAATATAACTAAGCAGCCACAACGGCTTTGATTGGAATTAAAAACGGACTTTCACCCATAAATTGCCGGATACCCAATACCCTTTTCGTCTTTCCATGCTTTATTCTTCTCGCGCCTCTCTTAATTTTATGGGCCGGCTACACATTTTTTACCCAATCTTTACCATCAGGTGACATATTTACGCGTTTTTTCTAGATCTATTGAATAAAAAATATATATTTAAGGTACAATGTTTAATTGTGGTGCCAGAATTTTCTTTTTTATAGAAAAATGAATTGGTGTGTGAAAGAGATGGAGAAAGAAATAAAGAGAGCTTAATCTTTAGTTCAGTACGGTTGCGCATTGCTGGATAACAGACGAGTGTCGTTGGACGACAATTACTCAATTATGCTAGTTAATTCATCAGGACTTAGTAATTACGTGTTCAGAAACTGTAATTGAAACATAAGTAAGAAATAATAAGTGTCTAATTACGGTCCATAGATTACAAACCCTCCGACCCGATCAATCGAGTTATTGGTTTATCATAAATTATTGCGCCAAAATTTGTATTAATGATGGAAAATTGTTTTTTAAGAAACTTACTATTGGTTTCTTCTTTACAGATTTATGTTGTTATATTGTATAGTAATATAAAATTACTATAGAATATTTTGCACACCTGTCATGACAACAACCTTTTACTTTTTGTGTATGATAAATGGAACATATTATGAATTGTCAGTTTTTAAGTGTTTTATAAATTCCTTTCATTTTGTTATACATGTAGCGGAAAGCGCAGCGTAGGACGTCCAACCACAAGATGGTCAGACGACCTGGTAAAGGTCGCGGAACGTCGCTGGATGCATGCTGCCTCCAACAGGTCACCGTGGAAATCATTGGGAGAGGCCTATGTTCAGCAGTGGACGTCCTTTGGCTGATGGATGGATGGATGGAAAGTATATGTATATAAATAAATAATCTGATGCACTTAAAAATTACAGCATGAGTAATAAAAAATAATACCATTAAAACTAAAATTAAAATGCCCAGTATCACGACTTATCGAGCTCGATGTGTGTTTAAAATTAGAATGATTTGTAATTAGTTCGTACCACGAGGTATGCGGCCGCTCTAACACCCATCCACTCTGCACTGATGGTACATTCATACCTATCACTTCTACACGTTTACATTATGTATTAAGCAATACTTAAGTAAAGATTCGGTTAGCGTAATCTAGAGCAAAATTGCTTTACTTTTGAGAAAGCTTTTGGTAAGTAAAGGTTTAGTTAGAATTGGGATTCTAGCACAAAATACATTTTTTAAATTATGTGTGCATTATATTTTAATAATCGTTTGTTTTAGGTGAAGGAAAAGTGTTTTATGGAAACCTGCCTACTGGGGAGACTTATGCAGCAGAGGTATGCCAATATTGCTTGTAGTTTAAATGTTGTCATATATTGTACTAACAATACTAGTCCATGAGCCAATATGTGCATCTAAATAATGGTTATTATTAACTTATGTTTTTTTTAATAAATGCGTATATTGCTGAGCAGGGATCTCCTCTAAAATCGTCAGTTTTTGTCTCTCTGTGATTCTATATTTTTCCATTTGGATCTTTGTTAGAAGCCTCATTAACTATGTACTTTCCATTTCCTTTAAAGGCCAGCAACACTTAAAATTCCCCATATATTTGAGTAT
This sequence comes from Deilephila porcellus, assembly GCA_905220455.2. Classification (NCBI taxonomy): domain Eukaryota; kingdom Metazoa; phylum Arthropoda; class Insecta; order Lepidoptera; family Sphingidae; genus Deilephila; species Deilephila porcellus. The sequence continues at coordinate 15,093,466 of LR999973.1, read as the reverse complement.
TCATACCCGGCGGTATTATTATCCATCATTAGAGCCACCTGCTTGTATGTTGTTTCTAGGCTTAAGGACTGAGAAAATCTTTATTTTTCAAAGTTACGTTTCTACTAGTAATTCACAACAATAGCAACCTGGCGGCTGTAAGATATTGACATTCACCCGAATAGGAACTACAGTAAACGATAGTGAAAATCCCCTCAGAGTATGAGCCAGTGTATGTCCGGAGTAAGCCGGCATAATCGTGTCGACGGAATTAAATTGTTGGTATTCTATTTGCAATCCACTGCACTTACGATAAGGTGCATTTACGATAAAATAAATTCATTTCATAATAAAGACATTACATCACATGCAAAAGCTGTAGTTCGTAACTTACCTAAACCAGAACATACTGCACTATAATGGCCTCATCCTATTTGCTAGCCATAATCCAGGCAGCAGTATTATTACTAAGTTAAGCAGACAGCAGCTTAGAATACCTCGGTTGTGTACTAAGTTAAGATTAAGTAACGCTCACCGCATCCAACAGGCGGACGCAGCTCCGACTGGCGATCGATATTCGAAACTCCGAGTATCATTATAAAGTTAATTATTTAAAGGAATAATTTGCAAGGAATTATTTAAACATTTATCTTTGACAAACAGCCCGAAATATATTTGGGAGTTAATGAAGCGGGTGATTTTGTAATTTCGCGACTGACCGATTAAAATAATGTTTTGAGAACGAATGGGAACGCATTAATTGTGAATTGTAATGCTTGGGTATATTTACTTTTTCAATTTCGAATTGCGTGCACGGAGTTTCCGGATTACAAATTTAACATATACGTATACGAATTAAGAACACTGATTTTCGCTTATATAATTTCATGATTAAATTTTTAAATTTCGAACACGGGAATTCGCACTTTCGCCACTGTGTATAGAAACGAAAACACCATTTAAAAATATTAACTTTAATGTATGAACTGCCCATAAGATAAAAACTATTATTTTTAATTTTTCGCTTAATTTGTCACGTGTTAAAAAAAAAGACTAGAATTCAGTCACACCGTATGATGGAAATGAAGACACTTTCTGACTGAACAAAAGAGCTATTAGTCGTGTAGACACTATTAGACTTGACAAAAGTCATATAACGTCTAAATAAAAAAGTTCTCATGTGTTAAATATGTATAATAAAAACTGTTTTAACGCGAAACTCAGCATATTCAATTTGATTATTAGAAATTCTCATAATAATATAATATTAAAGATAGGACCGTCGAAAAGGTTATTCATTCGGTTTAATTCTTAGTATCTTAAATATAGAAAGTAAGTTTATAAATATTTATAATTTCCTTTAAAAGTTTGTTAGATGACCACGGTAATAAAACGGACAACTAGTAAGTTTTTTTTTTTTTTCAAACCGAACAACTGTGCTTATAGTCCATCCCAATTGAACCTAAGATCTCACAGTCAAGACAACTGCTGGAAACTGCCAGTTGTTCAAAGGCAAAAATATTAATTAAAAACACCAAAAATATTCAAAAACTCACCTCGATCCTTGCTAAGGGCGACGATTTTGCGTACCACAGGCTTCTCAGTCACTTCATTGTTTAAAGGCATGTTTTTCTTAACGTTCTGCCAGAGGTTGCTTTTCCTACTCATTTTGTTACTCGAAAGTTTAAGTGTGTCTCATTTAACCGCGGCACGCGGACAGAACTTTCGTCCGTCGAGGTGATTATGTGTACGATTTTTTAGGATACTGTTTAACGACTTTGAACGTTTCGACTCGGATTAATGTGTTTTGATACTTGATAGTTTTTACGTTTTTTTTTTTTTTTCTATCAGTTCTAACTTTTCTTGTCTTCTTCAAGATATCTCTAGAGACTTTCTAACTTCAATGCTCGGTATTATTAAAATGCGTTATACCATTGATCCTGACTCATAGGATTGCGGTGGTCGTTGTGAGGGATAAACTGTATTACAAAAATGTAGAAATGAAGAAAGGTAATGAGAAAGATTATAATTGTCCCTGCGGCAATCTCAGTGACCCAATAAAATGTGACGTTAGGCTTTTACCTATTTTTACCTCCGTGGCGTGGTTGGTTAGATACCGGTTGTGAAACGTGAGGCTACGGATTCAAACGAGTCAAACATTTGAATATTTGTGTGATCCACAGCATCCGTTTCGAGACTGGGTGCTTGTGAGATCGAAACGTGTGTCATAGTTGCTTACACACATGACACTTGACTATATATTAGAGTGGGGTCAGGACTATGTATGTGGTTTTTGGGTGTACTTATGTATTTCAGTTTTTCTATGCAAAATTGTTAGTTAATAGAGACAATTCATGCAAAATTGGCGGAAGCGTGGACTTACATTTTGAAGTATAATTTTTTGTTTCATATAAGTATCAATTTCATCAGTATTTTGCAGAATTATCTCTCCCTACGATGATTTTTCCCTAATAAAGTTGAGCTTCGTCTATAGTATTTCCATTTGTCTTAGGAAATAAATTGTTTGTAATAATAAATGAACGACTCATACTACACTTGATTTTTTGAGAAAGGTTATACACCTGTCAATCTGACAATCCATAAGTTAAATCATCATTACTATAACCATCATCATCATCAGCTACATCATACAATATACGGCTGACCTTTGCCCATTACCATTGGGTAATTTCCATAGCGACATATAAGCACTGAATTATTAGCAACTTGTCAGAAACTTCTCACAATGTGTTACGCTGTCTGTGTATATAAAGTCCGCCTCTATATTATGAAGAAAAATTTACTAAACACCAAGTACCAAGACATAGAAATCCATATAGAAATCGATTTAAGTGTCGTATAAGGGCGGATTTATTGTTGCACAGAAAGGTCACGATCGGGCGCCATTATCGCCTCACAAATTGTATACCTGCATCAGAATGCTCGATACTATAACGCTCCTCGGTAGATTAAGGGCGAACCTCATTTATAAGAGCTCTTTCACCCACGCTTTTCATGTCGGATTGTTATCATGGGAATTCAATGTGGGTGTTGCTTTGTACCGTGGACAGGGGGTTCCAGGTGCGAGCTGAGAATCTGAAAGGGATCCGAGTAGTTTTGTTGGGTAAGTGGAACGATGTTTGTAAAGGTGAGGGATTATAAGATAGGAATTGAGTGAAGGTTTTTTTATTTACATGTACATCGTTACATAAACATCACACCTTTTTCCCAGAAGTGGTAGGCAGAGGCGCTACCAGAAAACCCACGTTTCGGCTTATGTGTTCCGTCCCATGATGTGATTAGGGGGCGAACCCATCGTCATATCGGGCACAAATTCCTGACTGCAGGCTGATAATGAGTAGAAAAATACAATATAACTTTGTCCGACCCGGGATTCGAACCTAAGACTTCAGCTTTGTAATCATATCGTAGTATAACTACCCCACCGAGGCAGTCCAAGGCTTTATATTTAGTTTAGAAAACAATGCAGACAAAAAACATTTAAGTATTTATACTAATTAATAAATAGTTTTAAACGCATGGCTGTATCGGCGAAGAGGTTGTAATAGAGGTATTCAATTTTGGTAAACCTTATTTCCGTTCCAAAATGTGATAGGGGGTGCAGTCTTTCTCAAATTGCAGTTCCAAACAAGTCATGTGAAGTTTTGATTTTATGATTTACTCAGTAGGTATTATAAGACCAATGAGATGCCTAAAATAAATTAATTCTTTGACAAATATTTTTAATGAAACCTTGACGAAACTTTGAATGTGGTTAGCCCCTTATATTTTTATTTTGCGATGTTGAAAAAATCGCGGAGTTCTATGAACCAGTGTAAATAAATGACGTTGTGTTGACTTGCGATATTCGACTTTGCGAGTTCCTAAACTATGCATTGTTTGTTCGTAAAATACTGAAAAAATATACAATGTGGCAAATTAATAGCTATGTTGCGGTTGACATGTCTTTTTGTGTTTTTTCAATGACCTGATCAGGTACTTATTGACCTATTATAGTGTATAATGTTATACCCAAATACCTTTTGAAAATGTTGTTTAGTTGTCAAAAGTGTTTTTCATATTTTGTTTTAATAATAAATCATTATGTTTGAGAGTAGGTACTTCAGTTTTCTATATCTATATCAGCCCATATACGTCCCACTGCAGGGCACGGGCCTACTTTATAATCGAGGGAATCGATTGAGAGTGGTTAGGCCATATAGTCCACCACGCTGGCCTAGTGCGGGTTGGCGGACTTACATACCGTGGAAATTCTTTTAAAATCGCTACGGTATGCAGGTTTCCTCACGATGTTTTCCTTCACCGTTAAAGTGCGTGGTGATTGACTATCAATACACACATAACTCCGAAAAGTCAGAAGTGTGCCCTGGGATTTGAACCCGCGACCACCGTGAACATGTAGGCGGCTGCGTCTGGTCCGTTACCAACAGGCCACCACGCACTACTTCAGTTTTATTGTTATTAAATCACCATTTTGTTTAATCACCATAGCCATGTTCATGTGCGTTTGCGCAAACGCGAGTTTGCAATCTCGAATTTAAAATTTCAACGAAGTTTGCGTAGTTATTAGCCTACACACGTTCTAGTAAACTGGTGCAAACTCAGACTTGCACAGTTATATTGTGACTTCTGCGGCGGCCATAACGTTGGGCTCCATACATTGTTGTACAAATATTGGCTCAAAATCTAAACCACTTATTTTGGCAACAACAGCGTTAAACGGACAATTCAGAATAGATTATACTTTCGCCTTCGACAACCTCGGTAGTGTAATTGTACTATGGTACCATTACGAAGCTGAGGTCTCGGGTTAAAATCCCGGGTCGGGCAAAGTAATATTGTATTTCTATTAATTATCAGCAGCGAGTCAGTAATTTGGGCCCGATATGGCGATAGGTTGACCCCATATTACATTATGGGGCGGAACACACAAGACGAAACGCGTGTGTCCTGATAGCACCGCTACCTACCCTTTCTGGGAAAAAGGCATGAGTTTATGTATTATGTTTATTTTTATTTATTTTATTTTATTTTCACTTATGTAGATACACCATCGACAGTTACACATATACAATAAAATACAGTTGAGAAAATATAACACAGGACATTGTGTACTATCATTACAGGTGAATACAACATTCTTGAAATTATTGTTAAAACAGATTATTTATATTAATTACAATAGATCAGCATGCAGAATAAATTTATTAAATAGGTACAATGAGAAATTAGAACAAACATTGAATAATAGACATAATATTATAATTAAAATTAAAATTAACGACAAGATACAAAATACAAAATAGTCCAATCAAAAAATTATTAAAATTGTTATTAACAAATGTCATGCGAAAGAAAAAAAAAATCTATAACATAAAAATAATAAATAAAAAGCACTTGTAAAAGTCACAGATACAACCTGACTAGCGATTTAACATTTAATGACTTAAATGTTGCAATGGACGAGTTGAAGATGTCAATGTCATTTTTATCGTTGTAGGCTTCTATAGCACGGTTTAGGGGAGTTGTGATCATTGTTCTGTATGGAGCTTTTCTAAATGTATATTTTAAGGGGTATCTAGGTATCTTCCTGGGTACTGCTAAGGAAAGTTGGGCGAGCAAATTTGGTGCGTCGATATAACCATTGATCAGTTTATGAAGAAACGACAGGTCATGTAGTTTGCGCCGGTCTTCTAAAGAAATTAGTTCGAAATGGTTCAAGCGCGTTATATAATCAACACGATGGGCGCAACTAGGGTCTTTGTATGCCAAATATCTAGTAAATGCTTTTTGCACCCGTTCCAAACGCACTATGTGTTTATATATTCTTCTTTTACCTGAAAACTCTGTATTCTGTTAATAAAACACTGTCTATTGGTAAAACACCTTCTGAGGTTAAACTAATACAACGCGTTAAATAAAAAGAAACACCTATCATATTTTTTCATCGAGTAATTTTTAATATTTTTATAGTGCAATAAAATGAGTCTTCTATTTACATTATATATTTGTCAATTTCCAAATTAAAAACTCAATTCCAATACCTAATTCTGCGCAAATTAAGCAACGTACTGCGCGACGTATTGGCGTAATTTTTCCCCGTGACTAATAATCTGGATGTAAGGAGCAAGTTGGGAGTCTTCGGGATGAATGCGCCGTTTCAATCAACGTCTGCGAAGAGGTGGTGACGATTTGTTATCAAAGCTCTTACCTGCTCCGATGTAGGGGAAATACGTCACGATCGGGAATTAAATTTACTTGTTATAAAGGAATTGGGTATTACGAGGTGGATTACAGCAGTTTTCGTGATAATTAGGTCAAAATTTAATAAGAAAGGCTCATTATAAATTTCAAGGCATACTCCCTATTTCCATCGAGCCAACTTTGCAGACTGATTACTAGAATTTTCGACATCTAAAACTTAGATTCTAAATTATTAACACACTATTGAGTGAACCTTCAATAGTTTAATTACCAATTTTAGCTTTAAATTGGCAGCATAGCCAATATTCTCAAGTTCTAAAATGTGAATATTCAATCAGCGCCAACACTGCCGTTCTTTACGACGCCATAAATAACCTGATGCCGGTCTGTATCGCACATTCGGTTGATGGAATGCGCTGCAGTGCATTGAAACTTTATTCTCTGTTCTGCAAGAAATACGTAGATTTTATAGGAAACAACTGGTTTTAAAATTTATGTGTATAAATGGAGTTCATGTCTGGGGCTTAGTCTACCATTCCAATCTAATATGAAGCAGAAATAAGTAGTATTAGAACCCAGGACCTCATGATTCAGTGCTCGTATAATATGTACGATGTCATATGATCAATTAAGCGATGAAGTTTGAATCTAATTACCTTACTAAACAATTCCATGGAGACGAATGGATTATGAAACCAAATGATAATATTTGCGATTTTTTTTTCTCAAAGTACGTGAAAAATATTAAAATAATTGTATTCCAAACCATTCCTATACGAAACGTACGTTCAAGACAATTTTGCGAGTTCACCATTTAAGCGCGAGCTCTCGACAGACAATGCAAAACACGATCATCTGTGCGAGAGACATGCCGGTTCCCAACAATACAGCGAATTGAAAACTCGATCTTGAGGGCGCTACGGAGTCACATGCATGGAGCAACTGAAATTACGCCTTACGAGACCTTGCAGACATGAGTGGAGTTGGAAACGCTTCGGAAATTACATGGTTTCCTGATACGAGATGTAGAAATTATTGATTGTAGAACAACTGTCAAATACGTACTTTAATTTCTCGTTTTTTGCTATAGTTTCGAAGTTGATGTCAGCTTTATTTCTGAAAGTCTTCGCTTCTATCTGTTTCGGCAGATTGTCTAATCTACAGTGAAAGTTATTTGTTGGATCGTGATACGCTCATCCAACAAATTGAATATCCCACATCTGATAGTCGTTTTTAATTGCAATATATTATAATTTCATAGATTAGCAATTAGAGGTTTATCTGTTACCACAAACTTGAAGCTGACTTTGACTTTGTTCAACTATGAACAAAAGCAAACCAATACGTTTTGGGTAAGCTTTAGTTTTAGTAGGAATGCTGGTAACAAAGAACTATTGAATTATTTGGTCTTGTTTAACCAGTTTTAGTAGAAATTATCTAGATTTATAAAAAATATATGTAAGAGAATTTCCCTAAAAGAAATACATTTAAATAAATACACTTTTGACAGTTGTAAAGTAATGGGTGGAGTGGAGGTTTAGTAAGAAAGTTGAATATGGCGTTGAATATTTTAAAATTCGTATTATAAAGACAAGAGCTTCATAATATTCCCCGCTGTTTCTGATTGAAATAAAAACCGACTTCAAAGTGCCACTACAAAGTAACAAATAATATATATTTCATCGTACTAGTACCCAATTATTAATGTTCTTATTGACTTGACTAGCTAACAAATCTTAAATACGTAATATTTTGAAGGCGGGTCGCTAAGTGCCGAACATGTACGCCTTACGCTTAACATTAATTTGTGTAACTAATTATAGCGAAAAACACGCAAGATTTACACGGAATATTAATTTGTCTTAATATATCAGGCCGTAATCGTCCACTGTTGAGCATGGGACACAACATACCCTTTCTTGTACTTAAAGGCCTTTATGTCATGCAAGTTTCCTGACTATGATTGAAATATATCACTGTTAAAGAGTTTGGTAATTGAATATCATCAACACACAAGTGACTCCGATAATTTCGGAGGTGTATACCCTGGAATTATAACCGAGACGGTGGTCAACCGTCTCGTGGATCATATCTAGATAATTATCAACAGGCTACCACACACATGTAAGGCACATAGAAATTCTATTAAAACTTCAATAAATTTACACGTAGGATTATATTAATTTGTGTTTAATTTACTTATGTGCCTTTCTGAGCCAACATTGCAGGATCTACATGTAATATCAAATGGTGTAACATTTGCTTAAATTTATACGTGTTTGATATTTAGCGACCCGCCTTCAAAATATAACGTATTTAAGATTTGTTAGCTAGTCAAGTCAATAAGAACATTAATAATTGGGTACTAGTACGATGAAATATATATTATTTGTTACTTTGTAGTGGCACTTTGAAGTCGGTTTTTATTTTTTTATTAAAAATTATTTTATTTGTCCCTTTTTAGTTTTGATAGGCATCGTAATGATGAGAAAGGTGATCATGATATAATCAAAACGATGTCTTTAAAATTTACGAATTCTTCAGACCAAACATGATATTATTGCTGTGAAATTATGAGAAGATTGTAAGTCATTATAATCATGATATCCGCTATTGTTAGACACTGACCAGGTCGGATTCTCTTAGTTTACGTCGGTAATTTACGTATCTATTTCTCTCACTCTCCCTCTTCTTCACCTACTGTTTATAGTAAAACTTTTATATTGAAAACTGAAATTAATTGTATCTATTATCTAACCCCCCCCCCTACACGCCTTTCCCCTTTTAACCCCCCCTTTGTAGTAACACACTTATACCGAACCAGGTGCAAAAAGAATTATTGCTGTACAGTTCAATTTTGAGGAGTTCTGCTCTTCAAGTCCGAAGATATTCATCAGGTCTTCACCATTATTTAATGACACCAATCTAACATATCATACTTGTCGACAAAATAGTTTATTTTTAATCGTTTAAGTACTGCCAGAGATATTGAGTATTTACATTAGTATCTATTTTCTCCCCCCCCCCCCCTACAATCTTTCCCCCTTTTAAGCCCCACTTTGTAGTAATACACTTATACTGAACTAGGTGCAAAAAGAATTATTGCTGTACCGTTCTATTTTGAGGAGTTCTGTTCTTCAGGACCGAAGATATTCATCAGATCGTCACCATATTTTTATGGGACCAAACGACTAGCACCAGCTTTCAATTAAAGAAAGAATTATCGAAATCGGTTTACCCAGTACAGAGAAATGAGGTAACAAACATAAAAAAAAAAAAAGCAACATACAGTCGAATTGAGAACCTCCTCCTTTTTTTGAAGTCGGTTAAAAAATGAATGAGATTCTAATCGTCTCTTTTAAATAAAGGTATTATTAAGATGCATAGGCGTGCTGCAGCAACCGTCAGTACAAAATCTACTCATGCAGAACTCTATTCTTGGTGAGTAGTTATGCAGAGACCGACTGAAATAAAAGATGACAAAAAGATGCTACATACATATTTTTTAACCGTTTGTTTTTATAGGAACTTTTAATACTATACTGGTATTTCTTTATACGCATACATACTTTCTTATTTAGTCAAAAAAAATAGTTTTTAACTGTTTCCAATTGATTACTATATTATATATTCCAATGTTATCGCCATTATTTTATATAATAATTCCAACAAGCCTGGATACTTACAAAAAACTTCACTTAAGAAACTTAATTTGATTACAACACACTACAAGTGCCCAGACAGTTACGTTTAGCGTTAAAATTAACTAAAATGCTTTTAAAATTAATACGAAACCTTTGATATAGTTCAATCCTGTTTTATAGACAGCAAAAATGATGCACGACCATCCTTTGGAAATGAGATGTCAAGGGAAGGAATTGAGAAGCGTAACGTGGTAGAATATTATGATTCGGATAGCATCCAACCATAAAGGCAGAAAAATCACGATAATAACCATTGCAAATGTGTTGCATTTCCAGTTCAAACTAAATATATCCGATTTTAAACAATATACTTACAAGTTTTCACTGGTAAGTAACAATATTAGTAATATTTGTGAGTACCATATCTAGTCTGCAATGCACTTAGTAAAATTCTTTTGCCAAAAAAGCTCACATGTAGCTGTCGTGCCCCCCCTGCCCTTCTTTCACTAGGCGCGTCATGCACGAAATTGTCAGTTTATAACTGGGATGTATTCAAAATTAAGTTCAGAACTCTTGTCTTCGTCGAAATAAGTTTTAGTTTGGAGTGAACGTTTCAATGTTTAGTTTTTAATTGTTTGTACGTTTGTAAAAGTCCTTTCTGAATTAATTAATTATATTAGCACGCTTAAGTTAAAGTTGATTAGATTGGTGAGTTTGAAATATGGGATTTATTCCAATAAAATCGAACGGTTATGTATTTACTTGGCATTTTTTTAGTTATTATGGAAACATAGGGGCATTAAATTCATATTATTTATAATTAATTTTGATAAAATAAGGAGCAATGAAATATTAACTGTGAGATATGGAACGTAAATGATATTTTGTGGTGGCGGGTAACAAAATAATAAATCAGTTGTGTCGCAGACTCGGTCTTATTATTTGCGCTCATTACTAAATTCTTCTAAAATCTTACTGGCGACGAGGAAAATTGCAAAATAATACTGTTAAAGTCATTATATTATTAATTACATTATATGATTAGATTAACAGGATAGTTAGGTGACATTGTGAGGTTTGCAAGTAAGCAAAGCATTTTTATACCTCTGCAACTACTTAAACTTTACCATAAAACCCAATTCAATACGTCAGTTCAAGTGATCCCATGCCTGGTAACGTACAAAGAATTCATTTTGTGTCAGCGTATCAAACAACTTTTGCATAAGAATGACATTCACACGCAAGGAAAAATTCACGTGGATCTGAATCTTTTCGTACTTATGTCTTTTTCTACACTGACTCTGGTGTTGATAAACTTCAGTTATATCTTCCTTTTACACATGTCTACTGTCTGACAGGCTCGATGGCATAGTTGTTCTACGGTATGGTTACAAAGCTGAGGTCTCGGGTTCGAATCCCAGGTCGGGCAATGTGATGTTGGGTTTTTCTATTCATTATCAGTCCGGAGTCAGGAATTTGTGCCCGATATAGCGATATAGCGGTCGACAATATATGTACCTGAGTATGACAGAAAGATGCGCTAAAGTTATGCTTTCGGTCGAACCAAAAACATCCACCCACCAAATTCCACGTACAATTTCTAAATAAGGTCAAATTTAACCTTCAGCTTCCTTGTTTATAAATACCACATCAATGCTGGCATCCGTATTCCCACGTCTGTGTTTAAGAGCATATTCCGCGGGGCGAACAGAGTGAACGAGTTTTTTGTTTTCAAACAAATGGTCCGTGAAAGACGTTGGGAAATTTTCGCCCGCGGCAATTTGGGCCCGGCTTAAAACAGTGTGCGCCGCGCTCCGGCCGCATTCTGTAATGATGCAATTTTTGAGTTATACTCTTGATGCGAAAGTGTTATGTTTACCAAGTATTCTTGTGTAGTCCATTTTCGAAAAAAATATTTTGGTTGTTGACTGCCTCGGTGGCGTTGTTATACTACGGTACGATTACAAAGCTGAGATCTCGGGTTCGAATCCTGGGTCAGGCAAAGTGATGTTGGATCTTTCTATTCATAATTATCAGCCTGAAGCCAGGAATTTGTGCCCGATATGGCGATAGGTTGAGCTCCTATCACATCGTGGCCACACACCTCTGCCTACCCCTTCTGGGAAAAAGGCGTAAGTTTATGTATTTTGGCTGTCTGGTGATTTATTCGTAGCTTCACCATCATCATCCCTAGTCTATTGATTTCATCAATTAAATATGTACAATCTACATACATATCAACTTTCTTGTCCTATCTCGTGATTCTGTGATCTTTTGTTAATTTTAACGCTTTTTCCAAGATTACGGTTCAGGAATTCGTTCCTTTTTTTTTTCTTACACGAGGAAATCCCTTTACGGATCCATATAGGTATGTCGGGCTCAACGTTCTAATACACATTAGAACGTCCTACCAACTAAAACCCCGTGATATACCGCTATCTCCTTTAAAACAGGGGTCGTGGGATACGCGTGAGCATGCAACCACAACCCTCTAGGAGTTGGTCCTAAAGGAATTCGTTCCTTAAGTGGTTATTTTACAGGTGGATCATTTAATTAATTAAATTAATATTATTGTTTAATTTAACGCAAATAATACCAAATGAAATGAAATGAAATGAAATGAAATGAAATGAAATGAAATGAAATGAAATGAAATGAAATGAAATGAAATGAAATGAAATGAAATGAAATGAAATGAAATGAAATGAAATGAAATGAAATGAAATGAAATGAAATGAAATGAAATGAAATGAAATGAAATGAAATGAAATGAAATGAAATGAAATGAAATGAAATGAAATGAAATGAAATGAAATGAAATGAAATGAAATGAAATGAAATGAAATGAAATGAAATGAAATGAAATGAAATGAAATGAAATGAAATGAAATGAAATGAAATGAAATGAAATGAAATGAAATGAAATGAAATGAAATGAAATGAAATGAAATTCGTTTATTGGTCACGTAGGCAATTAAATAGCTCTTATGACAAGTCTATTAACACATAGTACTTATTTTCTATTTACAAGATATTCGTTGTAATTTTTATATTAATTTTATTATATTAAGTATTATATTACTTATTAGTATTTTATGGTATTTTTTTTCCCTTAGGAAATACATTATTTACGATAATCGATGTCTAAGTGGACCATAAGTATTAAATTAAAGCGGTGCGTAGCGGTTTAATGTTACCACCGGATCTAACGCGGCCCTGGCTGAGAAGACCCGGCGAAACAAACTCAGTGGGCTTCCATTACCACTGGAAACTACGCGACGCGACCCAATTCTGAGTATATCCAGCGAATAGTACTCAGTGGGCTTGTTTTGGGTCCAATTGATTAAATAACGACCATGAGTATTTCCGAAACGTCCCGAAATGGTCGAAGAAATCTTAAATTAAAATTACTGGAAGCACTCCCATATACCTCTATAAGTATATATAATACCGATTTAATTAAATATTTGTCGAAAAACTTCTCAAACCCCACAATGTTCCATTAAATCTATGAATTACATTATGGAGTTAAGAGGAATATTGCCGGAGACGGGACGTTTCAAACAGAACAGACAATCTACAGCTGCTGTGCAATGTTCATTAGCTCAAATGGGACATAAACTTGGGGAATGAAAGCGTGTGTTGTGAGGTACAGTACGGCGAGTGGGCATTTACGCATTCTTTGATGTGTGTATTAATCGTTAATTGTAATAGCTTAATATGTATTATACTTTTCGTAGGCTTTTTTTAAGCTTTGCCTGCGTTAATGTATGTTGTGTTAATTATTGTATGTTGTCGGTGGACAAAGGAAGCATGAACAAAACAATACAATATATGTATATATTGTTTCAAAACAGGATTTTTGCCCAGATGGAATATGTTGTATCAGGTTAAAATTGTATAAGGTATATTTTAAACGTTTTTTTGTCGTATTAAAATAATAATTTTCATTTCAGAAAAATTCTTTTAATCTTATCTAATATCTCACTATTACAATATTATGTTATCATTTCCACATGACTTCACATTAATATTATGTTGCAATGTATCTTTTTTGTTCTAGCGGGAACCTACATACTTTCTAAAGTATATGCCTAGGATGTGAATCGTTAAAACCTAGGTTTAATTTTCCGGTCGGGACATTATGATTGTATCAGTTTGAAAAAAATACCAACAAAATGTGTATGACTGGAAGACAAGACATAGAGGTACTCGTAATACTTCTGCCTACTTTATTGGAGATGTATTAAGGTGTGAGTTCATGTTCAAAAACGGTAAATACTAAGCAGCAGAATAAAGTTTTCATACTGTCCCTCCATGCCCTGTGTTGCAGCAACCTCGCTCAATGTATGTGATAATCATATTTTAGAGTATACAGCAATATCGCTTCATAGTTGCTTACGCTTTATGTCATTTTTATATGATGGACATTAAAAGAAGGAAGTGCCGGATTATGTAGGGTGTAAAAGCAAGCTGTTAATTCAACGTGTACTGAAAGTAAAACACAACTAGAGAGGTATTTCTCTTATTTTTATTTTGGTAATAATTGTAATTCTTAACTACAAAGTTAAGCCTGAGTATGAGCGTGATGTGTAATCGAACTCTCGAATTTTAGTGTCATTGTTAGAGATGTTTTAAATGATAATGATACAGAAAGACTCTTTTTGTAACATGGTGTATACTTAATATATTGTAAATATTTATTTACAAAAATTGTAGGTACATAATCTATTTGCAAATATCAATAGTCAATAAAACTATGCAACAAATCGTATAGTATTTACACGTAAAGTAAGATTTAGTACTAGCTTTGTATACCATCGCTGTTACAAAGTTTACGCTGTAACAGAACATGATTTTGCAATTTCGAATGTTTTGGATGCAGATGCCTTCGATTAAATAGAATTTCACTTTGAAAATAATTATGCATAACAATTTTCACTTACACCAGTTTCCAAACCACTGAATACATCCATAACCTACATACTCGCGAGCATAAATATCCCCATACATCCACCTTCTTTAATATTTTGACAACTTTATCCACACAAAGAAGTTTCAACGAACAAAACATGTCATTCATCTGCCATGGAACTTTGTAACGCTATTTGTCACTGTAAATAACTAATAATATATGGAGCTTTACATTTTTAATAAGAAGAAGAACTAAGACTATACAAAATGGAGGAAATGGGGTACTTAGAGGACGATGATAGGAAGACCGTATCATCACAATGGCAGTTGGGAGCTGATAGTTCTATATCTATCGACTCGCAGTCTTCCAGGCAGTTGAATCCACATTTGAGCCATCACTTACATTTGTTTCAAAAGGTATTTATATTTATAAGTTTAGCAGCGTTCAAAGATTGTAAATTGTAATATATGGGTTTACGTTTGGAGTGTATGGTGGCCTGTTGATGACGGACTAGATGCGGCATTCGAGAAGGTGGTCGCGGCTTCGAAACTCAGGGCTCTCTCTGACTTTTCGGGGGTATGTGTATATTATTAGTGCATTACTTAGATGGTGAAGAAAAAATGAGCTTGAGGGTTTATCCATAAAAAAATTATCTTGAATTACTTTGGATTTAATATGTAAAAAAAAATGTATGTTCTTGTAGATGTATATGTAGATATTATCTTTGTTATGGGTCGTTAGTTACCTGAAATAAATAAATTATTATTATTTAGCCATTTGAGTGCTTCATAGCAACCTACAACGATAATAATATTTTCAGAAATATATTCCTTCGCATCGTCCGATCATACCTACGTCGGTACATGAGCGATTGTCTTACTATAGAACTTATGTTTCGTCTCCAAACAAAACACAAATAATTTGCATGCAGCACGTGAAATTCAACAGGTATGTAAATAATATTTCATCTATATGACTTTTTTTTCATAGTTGTTAAGAGTCAACCTGAAAACAGCCAAAGTTTATCAAAACCTTGTCATACGGTACCCACTAGATTTGTAATTACTGACGACCTTTATGAGAAGAATAATCTGATAAACCATGTTTATAATTAACTACGAATGTATATCTTGTACAATATGTAGATTTTTTTTGAAAGATCAGCAATAGTTCTTAGCTTTTTGGCATCCCGGAGTTTTCCCAACTTGACAGTTTGTCTCAGCTTTCTTTCTTTTTACTTGGCTTTGCTTTAGTGTCGCGGTCTGTTCCAGCTCAGGTATTTATAATTACGTATTTGTTTGATTTCAGGTTCCTTTGGTACTACATCTTCAACGTATTCTTCAAAAGTCTGCCTCATACGTTCGTGTATATTTTTCTAGCGTCATATGCAGCTGAGGAGCATTTGTTCCTGTCAAAAATGGTGCCTATTGCTTATGGTAAATGAAAATAACCTTATTTTGTTATACTGAATTGGCAACTGTGTAACTGCATGCCTGATAGTAAATGGAATGACGTCCAGAAACTATCAAATAGTAGCCGAGAAAAATCTTTTGTTTTTCGATATCATTCTGATTTATTATAATTATCATACAAAGATGTGCAATAAAGAGTATAAATAAAGAATAACACCAGTCTACTGGTTTATTTGATGATAGATTTTTTAGTGCAGCGAGCGAAAAGCTGACTGAGAAACGGCACACTTCGAGCTCGAGACAAATATTTGTATGCTCAACAAATATTTGTGTCAGTCTGGATGTTGTGGGGACAAAACTCAGTTCAAATTTCTCACATACATGCATATTATAGGTTTGCATTTTCCATTGGATACATTCGTGATATTATAATATGATCGAAGGAGTTAATAATAGAATTATCTTAATTATTGGACAGCCTTCGTGGCCCAGTTGTTTTGACAAGACTCGATCCCGGTGTGGGGTCGAGGCGATATATGTGACTGTTGGGTGTATTTATTCATTTATCTTCTTTCAGGCAGCAAATTCATAATCATAATAGCAGGAGTTTTCGACTTGATCGGCTACATAGATACAGCCACGCTTCTCTTAGATTATGTTATTTGCGGTGTACTTTACAAGAATCCTTGGAACAGGTATGTATATTATTATGTATTATATATTTATATATATGTGATTGAGCTCTAAAGGGAGGTTAACTTTTTATATTATAATTAAGATGAATGAAAATTGCATGCAATGTTTCTGAATCCATGGGTAGGGGGAATGAGATAAAATATGTCGAAGGCTAATTCCACAAAAAACAATACATAAGCAAACGCGCCTTAAATTCAGCGAACCGTGTCGTTTTATAAGCATGCTTAAAACGAATTGACTTATAATTTTAGATCTAACTGCTTGGCGTGAATTTGCTTAATTATCATCTTATCATCTTTATTGAATCTATACAGTTCATACAATTTAAAATATCAGATGCCGATCACCTACATACATTCTCCATTCGACAAATGTAACAATGCATTGCTACAATTTCTACGAGTTTGCGGCCAAGTTTGTGAACAATACTGTCCATTTCCACCGCTTCGCTTACGTTGATGAAAATGACGAAGTGTTTCAAGTTGCCCAAGTTGAGTATTACAGGTATGATGTTATCTCTTTCCCTCTCTGTCTCTCTCTTTCTCTCCCTCTACAGCGATAGGAAGTCCACTGCTAAACAAAAGCCTTATCATGTTATCACGATCAAATGATTGCTACAGTGGTTTATTTACTCAAACGCCTCTTAAAATGATCCTGGACCAACCTCATTCATTAAAAGTACGTCAATTGTGAGTACGATCCTTGGCTGCTATTACCATTCTCAGGCTTCAGTACAATACATATTTTCATATTTCATATCTGAATGACAAAGTGATTACACTGAACCTAATGGTTAATGCATCGAAATCCATAAACATTATCCACAGGTGAACAGAAGTTGACTGTTTCCTAAACGGTGCAGATATGGTAACCTCGGCGTCTTGTTTAATATTTCGTAGGTTCTTGCTTCATGTGCCTTGTAAGGTGTCGAATAAAACTATTATTCGCCAAAAATTAAACCCTTTGCTGAAAATCAAATGTTATTTTCAGACGACGACTGGCAATATGGGAGATGTCATCATATTTGGTCTACTTTGCACTTATATGGATCTTGGCTTCATTAATCCATAAGCAAGTTTATAAGAAATATTTTTGGAAGGTAAATATACATAATAATAATAAAACATTATGATCAGTTTTAGGTTGTCTAGTTTATAGATGTATTAAATCATTGGTATCACTCTCGACAACCTCCGTGGTGCAGTTGGTTAGATGCCAGCTGTGAAACGAGAGGCCACGGGTTCGATCCCCGCACTGAAACAAATATTTGTGTGATCCACAGGTATTTGTTTCGGTTCTGGGTGTTTGTGAGACCGAAAAGTCTCTTGTATTTCTGATACCAACGACACAATACTCTATCTTAGTGTTAGGTCAGGACTACATAGTCCTGTGACTGTGGGTGTATTTATTTATGTCATCTATGATTGAGAGGGAATAATAATTATGTATACCACGATAGCGTGTTAGTAGTCTTCATGTACCTTTATAATTTTTATGGAGGTATAATATTTATCTCCGTGGCGCAGTTGGTTATTAGTCGGTTGTAAAACGTGAGCGGGTTCGATCCCCGCATCAAGACAAATGTTTATGTAAACCACAAGTATTTTTATCGGGTCTGGGCATATGTGAGACTCAAAAAACTCTTGTAGTCACCCATACTCGGTCTAATGTGGTGTCAGGATTAGATTGTGTGTAACCATTGGGTGTGTTTATTTGATATGGATTTCTTTATGTGTGATGTCGAAAGTATGTAATATCCTGGAACTAAACCCAAGAGAGGCCAGATGGTAAGCTAATTCTTAACTCCTACTGAAAATAGTCTCATACCAAATATAAACCATTACTTCACTTCAGATACTGAACACGATGCAATGGATAGTAAACGCTATTGATTTGCTATCGTTCCTTCATCTCACGCTGGTGTATTTTCAAGAGAAGTTGGATGAAATGCCAGAGGTACCGCAGCCCGTTGACGATCTCACCAATACTTTGTGGGTGAGAAATTATATTAATTGACTAGATAACATACTTTTTGTACGGGAATGATATTTTTAAAGACACTCATCTGAATGTAGAATTACGATTCTAGTACTCGTCGACAAAAATAGAGGTAAAGTAATTTTATACATACATACATAAACTCACGCCTTTTTCGCATAAGGCATAGACAGAGGTACAACCAGGACACCCACGTTTCACTTTGTGTTTTCCGTCCCACGATGTGATAGGGGGCGAGCCTATCACCATGTCGGGCATAAATCATGATTCCGGGCTGATAATTAATAGAAAAATCTAATATCTCTTCGCCTAAACTGGGAGTCGAACTCGAGACCTCAGCTTTGAAATCATACCGTAGTACAACTGCGCCACCGAGGCAGATTGCTGAATATAATTATAAAAAATATGAAGGGTAAAGGCGATAAAAGTACTCCACCCATGAAAATTGTTACTACCAGACAAAATTTTCACTTCGCAAGTTTAATATCAAAATCTTCAAACACAGGGTTTTTGATTGAGCTAAATTCCTTTCACAAAATTATAATAATGATTATACTACGATGTTTGAATTTTACAACACAAATAATAGCCTTTGTCTAAGAATATTACATTAATGTAATTTATATTGCTTCTATCCTTACTTTGAAGAGGCGGGGAAATTAATTTACTATAATACGTGCTATCTTCAGAAAGCTGATATCGACATGTTGGCGGAGTCGACTACAGCGCCTCCGCTTGTTCATATTCTAACAGCCAGGAGTACTCAAGAGGTATTTAATATTCTATTTATAGCTATTGTTATCGTAAATATTATAGACGTATCTAAATTTATCACACCATCAAAACTAAGCGTCTGAAATACATTAGAGTTATTATTATCTTATAAGCTTATAAGAAAAATAGCTAACTTCCAAATATATTCTATTAGCAGCCTTGTTAAAATGTCTGGGAAACGCTACACGGTATCACAATCCCGGAACCGAGACAATTGTTTGCGTGGTTCATAATTGTTTTTTCACTTCTGGACATTGTAAATCTGAAAAGTCTTTCGTAGTTTTTAATACCCATGACAAAAGATTTGTACCTGAATGTGACTGAACTACTTTTGGTATAATTTGTATTATATTTTAGACTGACTTGGCTAAAATATGTCTACACTGCACCTGATGGTAACATTCAGATTAATAGATAGATAATATCATGGAATTATAATTTCATTACAGATAGAACCGAGTAGAGACAGCGCAATAATATTAGCCTCGAACGCAATATGTTTCATATTCAGAGGACTTCTGACTTACAGGATCAAGAGGTACATAGAAACATTACTTAAGGCGCCCATACAGCAAACGGATTTTAGTAAGTGGACTAAAGCTATCTTGTATTACATACATAAGCTCTCGTCCGTATCTTCAGTTCGAAGGTTGAGGTGGTGGCGGTAGAGCTACTTACTTGAATGTGGACCTCCAAGCTTATTTTCATCCCAAATTTGGTTATAGGAAACCAATCCTTCTTTCTATAACGATAAAGTGGCAAAATGATTGGGATTATGATTTTATCACTGGGCTCCTGCCTATTTTCCACCATTGGAATTTTGACAGCCTCCGTAGCGCAGTTGGTTAGACGCCGGCTGATAAACGAGAGGCCGCGGGTTTGATCCCCGCACCGAGACAAATGTTTGTGTTTCGGGTCTGGATGTTTGTGAGACCAAAAATCTCTCGTAGCTTCCCACGACACAAGATTCGATTTTAGTGTGGGATCAGGACTATGTATGTGACTGTTGGGTGTATTTATTTATAATACTAGATTATATTTTTATAGATATTTTTCTCATTTCAGATCAACACTCCTGGTTCTATTTTTGGCCGATGTATTTTTCTACTTTATATTTAGGAGATCTTTATACTTTAGCGTTTTTCTTTTTCAACTTGGTGATGGAGTTTTTGGCTATCGTAAGTAACTTAGTTTTTATAAAACTATCGGTATCAATGCTTAAGATACAAAAAATGTAGCGCCCCTAAACGTAATTTCAGTCTACATAATATAAATCAATCGAAAATAACAACAAACTATAGGCCAATATGATAGAAAAGGATTTAACAATCTTTAATAACATCTGAATCTTGCATGGTTGGATTTTTCCTCCGACATCCAAGTCACGCTTGTC
This sequence comes from Deilephila porcellus, assembly GCA_905220455.2. NCBI lineage: Eukaryota > Metazoa > Arthropoda > Insecta > Lepidoptera > Sphingidae > Deilephila > Deilephila porcellus. Next base: position 15,072,430 of record LR999973.1, on the reverse strand, counting down.
TGAATTCATAACTATTTTATCTTTGCATGAAAATTTCTTCCACTAACATAATCTGACTTACAAATAACGTACCTTGGTTGGTGGTGGATTATAGAAAGAAATACCTAAAAATATGAATATTGCTTTCCCAGATAAAAACAATAAACAAAATATCAATACAATATACATATAAAAACTCACTCCTTTTCCCCAGAAAAGGTAGGGAGAGATGCCGCCAGGACACCCTCGTTTTGCCTTGTTTGTTTTGACAATGTGACAGGGAACTGCGACACCAAGGCAGTGGATTTGAGATTTCAAGATATTAATAATCTTAACAAAATATTTATATGAAGATCAAACAACAATGACCTTGGTTTGAGCTATATAGGTACCATAAAACAGATGAAGCTACAATTGCAATAATTATACATACTTTAATTTTCAGACTGTCACGTTGTTCTGCATGGTTGAAACCATCGTGTGCGAGTGGCGCTGGGCTAAAAGATGGCTGGTCACCATCGCGATAGCAATCGTGTCCCACGCCGTGCTCTTATGCACTTCACTCAATGTATGTACTTTTTTATACTTTTATATATTATGACGGGGAAGTGAGAGTGAGAGTGATGGCCTAAATCTCCCGCCATCATTTCATGGGAGTCGTCCTTAGGTATGGATCGCCGGCGGTTTTCAATAGTAAAGATTTAGAGTAAACGGTTTGGCACGGGTGCGACTCCGCCTTGTCTCAAAATGGAATAACGTTTTTCTCTCTACTGTGCAAAATCATCATTTCATTTCGACACAAGAAAGCAGTGTTGCCGCGTGCGACCCCATTCGGGTGTTGCCCACTTTAAATCTTATTTTCCAAAGACTAATCGATTATATCCAGCTACAAAAATCAAACAATCAACACCACTGCCACGCATCAAAACTAAGTAAGCCGTCTCACTCCGTCATATATAGTATATAATACTTTTAACACGTATGCAATTGCCTCTTTATATGAAAACGTAATATTTTGTCCATTTGGTCGCTGAGGAAATCCTAGGAGGCGATCCATGTTCAGCATTGGTATTCTTGAGGTTAAGAATGATGACGATGATAACAATTATCATGTCAAAAAAGGTGTCGTTCCCTTCACAAAAAGATACGATAGAAAAAATACCACTTATCATTAGGTGAACCGTATGCTACTTTATTCCTTATAATATTGAAAAAAAAACACCTTAAAACCTTTTTACAGGCTCGGCTTCTGTGCTACATATACAGTAAATTCATAGCAACGCTAATAGAAGTGCAAGTTCTATACTGGATGTACCCTTTGGAGCGGCTCGTCGATGACGTCACATTCCATTACGGCGTGCCTCCGACATTATTGAGGATCTTGAGTCTCAGACTAGTTCCTATATTTTATACGGTGCGTATTAAATACTTATATTATTTTATTATTATTATGAGCAATGTCCTTCTGATGGGTACATTTGTTTTGCTGTTCAAGGTAAAATAAAGAAAGAAAGAAAATAAAACACATTTATTATATTTATGAAATATATCACAGAATTTTAGAGGAATAACGCAGCATTCTAATATGTACATAGCTCACGAGTATGTTAACGACAGTGCCGAGCGGCGCGATGATCAGAATGTATTAATTTTAAAATACCAATCGATGACATCCTAGAATCTTTATAATGTCGCGATATTACTTTACAAAAACAGCCGGTAACAATCTGTTACGTTTGCAAGAACCTGCATCTAATAGCATTTGTAATGTCCAGATAGACTGTCAACCAACAAAATGTATCTTGGTCGATACAATTACGTCGACTTGTTTGGATTAGTCGTCGATATGTGCACCAGCTGATCCTAAAATTCGAAATACTTCGTGGATCACTACCTCGGTGGCAAAGTTCTACTACGGTATGATTGCAAAGCTGAGGTCCTCAGGTTCAACTCCCGGGTCAGGCAATGTTTTATTGGATTTTTCTTAACTACTTCTACTATCACATCTTGGGACGGATAAAACAAGGCGAAATAGGTGTCCTTGTTGCACCTCTATTTACCCCTTTATGTATTTATGTATGTTAAATGGGTCACACCATGACAGATTCTCCACCGTCCCTATTCGGGCGGATATAAATATTCTACTTTATTATATTAAACTGCTTCTGATTTCAGTTGAAATGCTACACAATGATGGACGCTCTGATAGAAGTAATGCTGAAGACCAAGTTTTCTTCCAAAGTGCCGAGCTACACGTGGTCTTGGACGCTGATGCTTTTACCTGTTGTATTGGGAGTAGTTTATATAATTTACATCTATATGTATAAGGAAAAGAAGGTTCGTCAAATATCATTCTTATTTCATCACTGTCGTCAGGTCAGGTATATCAGGTATATCCACTGCTGGATATAGACCTTTAAGTGCTTTCTAAGCCAAATGACTAAGAATATACCATATTTGACGGCGCTGTTGGTTAGACGCCGGCTGTGAAACCAGAGGCCACGAGTTCGGTCCCTGCACCGATACAAATATTTGTGTGATCCACAGGTATTTGTTTCCGGTCTGGGTGTTTTTGACGCCGAAAAAGTATCTCGTAGTGTCTGATACCCACGACACTAAACTATATCTAAGTGTGGGGTCAGGACTATGTTTTGAATATTGGGTGTATTTATTTATTATCCATAAGGATATATAGACCAATGAGACAGATTTTTAACAATAATAATATATTTTACGAATTTAAAATAAATAAAAGGCAATACTGGCATCCATGCTGTTTCTGTCGCTAAGAAATAAGAATAACCTTAAAACATACCGCAATGGTTCTCATCCCCGCGACGCTTTTGGTGCATAAAATTTTATGCATCTGTGCTGTTTTCCTTTGCATTTAACATGTATTTGTTTCGAAGCCGCAAAATTGTCGTTTTATATGGAAAATACCGCATTATTATACGACTATTTCTTTAAACTAGAAATAATGATTTTCTTTCAGCATTGGCAGAAGATGTTTTGTCCTCATCCTAAATGGGGCCCAAAAGAATACGCGGAGAGACAGTTAAGGAAGCAATATGATTCCAGGGTGGTAAGCAATGGTTCAGTTTAATGAAAATAAGCAATATACTTTATTTATCAGTCAGGTCAGGTTAAATTATTGCTTAATATATTTTAGTTTCTTATGTCTTTTGGTAAATATTAAATTAAGTGTGATATTCCCTTTGATAGATTTAATGGAGTAAGTATAATCGTATTATGTCAATCATAGTCAATAGTCAATCATATTATGATTGAGTCGTATCGTTGATTTATGGATAATTGCGTTATTGAAATACTTTTTATAGGCGTACTCTCAAAGCAAGATATTGTTGGTGGGGCAAAATCTTCGAATAACAGTACCAAAATTCATCTCATAACCTTTCATTTATATAGAAATGCATGTGTTTTCAGTACAACGGATCTCAAGCACCAAGGATTCTAGCGCGGTACCTGATCACCAAAGCTGAACCGAAGGGATACCAGCTAGATTTACGATACGACATCAAAAGACGGTCCATTACAAACACCGGTACTGACGCAAGTATCGAAGTCGAGAAGAAATGGGCGTGATATTTTGTGAATGATTTTAAAATACGTATCATGGATATTAGATATACGTGATTGTTTGTTTTTATTATAATGTAATCGAATGTTGATGTTTTTTGTTGTATAAGTGAGGGGAATTCTGGCAGAAGATTATTATTTGATATAACTCTTCTGGCAATTAAGCTTCTGGCAATAGAGAACTAAAAAAAACGTACGTATTTAAAATACCACAAAAAAATCCTATTGATCAAAAGAAGGTATACCAACTACTAATAATAAATTCCACAATAATACCTATCCTTAATTTCATCACAAAACCACAATCCCGATTAATTTAGAGCTAAAAAAGAAAAAAAATAATCAATAATTTCACGGGCGGTTGATGCTTATTTATGATTTCGGCGAACGATGCTAGACGATTATTTCTAATTTCATTGCTTTTGGGGCTCCGCAACACTAGCGACTTTAGTATCGGCGATTTAGTTGCTTTTAGGAAGCTTAATGTCGCGACTAAACGTTTTATTTCGTATACATACATTTGTCACGGCAATCGAGACGCTGAAAGAAGCAACATTCAGATTTAAAGCGATCGAATACGTTCGCTTATCAAAGTTGTGCGTCAATCGCCAAAACGATTGCAGCATCGATACAGCATTAAAAGGCGATTTCATACCACTTTGGAACTGGGTAGAATCGTATCTACCCGCACAGGCCAGCGTGATGAACAATGCCTCTTCTCAATCGAACTGTCAATTGTAGATGATTCCCAAGATCGGAGTACAGATAGAAGCTAATCGCCGAAACGAGATACAGCATCGATACAATCGCAAAATCTGCGATCGCCGATACCCAAAAGTCGCTAATTTTCCCAAACCCTTAGAGCCGAAAGCTTTTAATAAAACCCACAATAATTATATTCGTGTTCGTTTGACTGAGTGCACACGGGTGGAAGCTTTATTTCCAACTTGTTATGAGTTAGTTAGTACAATTATGATTATATATTTACCTCGAACGTGTCTGAACACGTTCTGATTCTTTAACAGTAATATTTTGTTTTGGCATATAAAGATATTGTTTTACTGATACAGAGGTTTCGTCGCCACGGCTAGTGAAATCTAGCTAGATAATTTTAGGTACTTTGTCAGTCTGAAATTGGACGACGGGTTTCTCTCTATTTAATTGAATGAAAAACATCATTACTCGTAATAGCAACGCTGTTACTTTACATGTATTTTCTATGATGCAATGTTACTCTCCGATGTATTCAAGTTCTGCCATGACTGCATTCTTCTTTAACATTAAATTTGTATCAAATAAAACTTAAAACACTTAAAAAAAGAATCTTATCATCAAGTAAAATTACCATCGTTCCTGAATACCTGAAATACCTGGCTGAACTGATGGCCGCTGGGGTCAAAAGGTTCTAGAGTGGAAGCCACGTACAAGCAAGCGAAGTGTCGGACCTCCACCCACAAGGTGAACGGACGACCTGGTTAAGGTCACAGGAAGTCGCTGGATGCAGGCCGCTTCCAACAGGTCTATGTGGTTATCCATGGGGGAGGCCTATGTTCAACAGTGGACTTCTTGTGGCTGAAGAGAGAGAGAGAAATACCTGGATCTTGCATGATCGAGTTTGGTCGAGTACAAAGTTTTTTCCACTTTGAAGGTGCACGTTAATGCTAACTCATATTTCTAGCAGGCTATTTATAAAATTATAAATATACAGCCACCCAGCAAAAGAATTGCTAATTTAATAAAACGAAAATACAAACACGTTAACTCTCATCAGCATTAATATACACAAAATAACCGTGGAATCACTCTGAGCGCTTTAATATTTATGAACGGACCATTTCGCCATGTCAAATGCAAATACTGCGAGGCGGTAACAATCACGTCTCGGGCCAAATTAATTAAATTCTGTTGCCATGTTTCAATTTTAATCGTCAACGAAATAGCTAATCGATATGGTGTTCATTTGTTTTCGATATTTGCTTTGGTGTGATTCATGTAATTACCCACGAGTATTGCTAAAAATAGTAGACAATCTTTGTATTCAAAGTGGTACAGATTGTTTTGATCGAACTGATATCAATGATTTCCCGAGAAATAGTGTCGCAGCTTTTTTGTCACGTTTTGTTCGGTTACTGAATGAGATCATTTGTGTTCAAATAAATAAACACTCCCAGCTCTTACACTCATATTTCTGACGTCACAGCAGGATATAAGGTTTTGTGTCGTGATTATTACAAATTATGACAGAATTTATGGCCGCACCAGCACCGAGACCCGCAACAAATATATATCACAGGAACAGCTACTTATTTCGTAACCTACTTTTTAAGCTAATGCCAAGCAGGTCATCTAATGTCTATATAGCCCTTTATAATTTCACAGTAAGTTTCACAGTTTGTATAACGTATTCACACATTCGAAATACACCCAATATATCTATTTTCAAGTTCGTCAGGCTTCCAGATGTTGAAAATTAGAAACTTGCAATACTACAACTGCAGTTAGTTCAGCTAAATTTAATTTATAGCGAGAGCTAACGTCCAAACTATGCAAGTTCACCTGACCGCAGTAGCCCCGGGCATCGGTAAGTAATCGAAGCTAGTAAAGTGCTCTCAAGACACCTACAAACTCCTCCATTCACACACCACATAAAATATTAACTCATTTTGTATGAGCTGATTCAGAAATTGCCACTACTATTTGTTTTATTTGCTGGGCATGTTGTATCCGTACTATAGAAAACTGATGCGAATTAATCGTCTTGCTTGCGTTTTTTAGAGTTAGTTAAATTATAATTAAATGGCTAAAAATACTTCTTTCTTTTGTATCTCTCTCCTTTTCTATATTATTTTCTATGGACAGCAACAGTTTTTCTGTAACCAATGTGCCAAGAGTTTACAGGTAATGGCAATTGTTTATAAATAATATGTATAATTTCCATTTCCAATACTAAATGTATTTAAACTTCAATTAAGAATTATCATCAATGCGTGGCCTAGCTCCAAAATTCCGTTTCATCAGCCCATTCCTATATCAATTGCATTGTCAGTCACTTCACACAAAAAAACAAAACTAGCGATAACAAATAGTAGGCTCCACGCTCAGGCCTGGTCTCCCGAGATCTGAACTCGCTAGCTTATTAACGAGTCCACTTCATCGCGCGGATGACGATCTAACACGATCGTTTTGTTACCTAGCGTTCTAGATTTGTTTTGGCAACCATACGAGCACCACCCCGGGAATTGCGGTATCGGAAATATATTAATTACTTGAGCTCCTGTGCATACAATGTGTAGCGGAAGTGGTTTCAGTATAGTGATATTAATTATGGTAAAGGGAAGGCAAATGAGCAACTCCTGTTCATATGAAAACGTACTCAGAGTAAGATTTTAACAGAATGTGATTTAGCATTGGACAGGCACGGGGAAATCAAGCAAGCTTTTTGTTATATAGGTTCGGCAAAAAAGCAAACGACGTAGCTGTTGGTATCACCGCCTTTGAATATCTAAATCATTTATTTCCTAGATGCTTTACTGATCGCTCAAAATGGGATGGGAAAGACACGAGTGAAATTAAATATTTCAATGATGGCCTACCAAAGAACATCCTAAACCTAATAACGCAAGTAAATATGTGAGCTATACAGTGACACGTTATTTTTAGTAACAAAGCCTTTACTGCACCAACCTGATCTAGCCCATTTATGTTGTAGAAAAGCCTGCACAGTATGGCTCTCCCTTTTACGAGTGTTAAATAAAAACACAGGATCGAGCAAAGTGGCGATCCATATTCTCTGCCTACCCCTATGGGATACAGGCGTGACGATTATGTATGTATGTAAATAAAAACACATTTACATTGTAGAAAAGTATTGTGTTCGCCAATGTGGATTTTTGTATAGAGAATTTCCCAGGAGTCCTAAAATATTTAGTTTTAAAATAGAATTTTTTCCTTCATTCCTTTGCGTTTCACTGGGTACCTACAGGATTTCGTTTTTTCACATCTCTGGTTCTATGAACAGGTATAACAGCATATTGTGTAATGAATTTTAGTGCTCTGCCACTGAAAATGAAAAGAGTAAAATAAAAAAAATACGAAAGAAATAAATAAATACACCCAACAGTCACATACATAGTCCTGACCCCACACTAAGATCGAGTCTTGTGTCGTGGGTATCAGAAACTACGAGAGACTTTTCGGTCTCACAAACACCCAGACCCGAAACAAATACATGTGGATCACACAAATATTTGTCTCGGTGCGGGGATCGAACCCGCGGCCTCGCGTTTCACAGGCGGCGTCTAACCAACTGCGCCACGGAGGCTGTCAAGTAAGAATAGTCTTGGTCTGCTTTCTTTGAGACCATGGTATCTCTTCGTATGAGGCAACCTTTTGTTATATTCTAAACTTACTACAGCAGGGCTTTACCGTTATTATAATACTTAATTAATATGACTGATAATTCGTAATCCCATTAGTACAATTGCAATTTCCATGGGTTTTCATCTATAGAATATCGAATTCTATTTCACAGTAATAACCTAATTCAACTTTCAGGATTGGCAAGGCGAAATTTTGTTATGAAATACTTGGTCAATTGATTTTGATACTAACTGAATCGAGTTTTCCAACTTCCTATTCAGTAGCCAAGCAGCCACGCAAAATATTCATTCGCTCCACTGACAGCACATCAAACGGTCCTTAGTTGATGTAAACATTTAGAAAAGTCGTAAAACTGGCGAAATTTTGTCTCGACGTCACTTTAACTGGCCCATTACTTGTTTCTTACTTGGGCGACCTTTACGTTGCGAATATAAAAGATCTTGTAAATGGCCACGGAATGGGAATACTTAGCGATATTATACTGTTAAATGTGGTACGACATGAGCTAGAGGTTCGAGGGTGAATTTTGTTGAAGTAGAATTTCGAGAGTTATATTATAAGTAGGAAATACCCCCAATAGTCACACAATTTACAGCCTCCGTGGCGCAGTTAGTTAGACGCCGGCGAAACGACGTCGTGAGTTCGAGCCCTGAACCGAAAAAAATGTTTGTGTGATCCACAAGTATTTGATTCGGGTCTGGGTGTTTGTAAGACCGATAAGTCTTTCGTAGTTTCTGATACCCACGACACAAGACTCGATCTTAGTGCGGGGTCAGGACTATGTATGTGACTGTTGGGTGTATTTATTTATTTTATTTTACTAGTCCCAACCACGCTCTAATGATATTGAATTTTATAAAGTTCGTATCAAAAACTATAAAGAACTTTTATCCCGCACACATCTATTTAAGAACCTATATTTTGAACAAAATGTTTGGTACAACGTGTTGGGATCAAATCCAGCGTGTTTTCTTTCATAACCGGTGTCCTATTCTCCGTAGGTTGCATACAGAATGATATACCGCGCGTGTTGTTCAGAATAATCGTTTTGGCTCCTTCCAGAAAGTAAGTCTTTGCGCATTTTAAACCTGCAATTTCCACGCAATACACAAAGCTAGAGGATTCATTCGTGTTATAAAAAATAAATAAATTTACATAAAATCTCCATAATACTCCTTTTCCTGAGCTTACAATTATAGTTATATTTACATTATATTCCGCCCGGCGAGCGCAGGTATTCTACGTAATAAAGAAAAGCGTATGTAATATCGTGTTATAAGAACACATTATTTCTATGTTGCAAAGGTTGAGTTAATTTCTTTTATGTTGTTATTACACGGAAGTTAGTGGAATGTCCAGTATTCCACTTTGTAAACTGAGTATTTATTTTAAAAGACTTTAATAAATAAAAGCGTTCAAAATTGTACGTTGATTTTGTTTGCAAATTTTGCGATAATTTTCCGACGGTTAAAAAAAATCCGCTTATGTTGGAAATAAATTGTTCTTTAGCCTCTAAAATCCCTAAAAAATACCGAGATTTTTAGTTTATTTTAACTCTAAGACGTTTTAAACACTTTACAGCTTTGTGCTCTGTGCTAAGTATCGAGATGTAGGTACATGGTCTTATGATAATATTGTATTGTATTGTATCACAGCCCATATACATCCCACTGCAGGGCACGAGCCTCCACTAAAATCGTGAGTACGATTGAAAAGGGTTAGGCCATATAGTCCACCACGCTGGCCTAGTGCGGGTAGGCGAACTTTACACACCATATAAATTATTAGAGATCGCTATGATGTATAATAATATTACTGAAATATTTTATAAATTAAAAAATGTAGTCGATCTTTTAAACATGGTTATATACCCAAATACTGTACATCAGTAGTAAATACGAAAACACTGCAGCCCTAACATGCGATGCCAACTCTCTGGGGACGGCGAATGTTAAATGGTTGCAACAATTGTACGTGGCTGTGGATTTTTTGTTTTTGGCTCGCTACTGTCCTTCGGGATTCGTGGATACTACTGCATTTCGCGCTATATTCGCTAACTCAATATTCTCACACACATAACAGCATTCAAATTCTTATTTATCTTACGTAAAGTGTCTAGGGAGATATCAGAAGTAATTATCTTAGTGATGTTGAACATCGGATGACGTTGAGGAAATTAAAATGCTATAATTTTGTGTCGTGAAAAGAAATAATAATTTTCAACTATGAATCACATCTTGGCGAGACTGCACTTACCATTAGATACAGTGTATTGGTGTATAAGTGCGTGGTGGCCTATTGGTAACGGACCAGACACAGTTGCTGACACGGTCACGGAGGTCGCGGGTTTATTCTTTTTTGTTTTTAAATAAATACACCCAACAGTCACTTACATAGTCCTGACCCCACACTAAGATCAAGTCTTGTGTCGTGGGTATCAGGAACTACGACAGACTTTTCGGTCTCACAAACACCCAGACCCGAAACAAATACATGTGGTTCACACAAACATTTGTCTGGGTGCGGGGATCGAACCCGCGGCCTCCCGTTTCACAGCCGGCGTCTAACCAACTGCGCCACGGAGGCTGTCGCAATCGCACATGAATCCTCGTTTAAAAAAGAAGAAATAATCTCCGTAATTGCAGAACATTTTCCATTCTATTCCACATATTGGCTTGTTAGAGCAAGCAAGAAAAAAATAATCGTATAAGTTTAAAAGTGCACGAGTTCCTTTGGATGGAAATGTAAACATCTACCTGCTGTACCGGTTCCGTAGCCGCATTACACAAATGAGACTATATTTTTCTTTGGAGTTTGCACTTGTGCAGTGTCGGCCGCGGGGAATGTAGGTTTTGTAAATACATGAGTTTTTTTTTATTGTTTTTCCGATGGAATTATTCTTCCTTTTATAAATATTTATTAACCTTTTATTTTATAGGAACGTTTACGATGTCAGGATAGCAGCTATAGTGGTGGTAGGAGTTTTATATCTCGGTAACGAATTCAATGTATGCTTTAGTCATCGACGCACAGATCGTATTTTTAAATTAACTAGAGTCTGTCGAAAAGCTTTCATCAATGTATTAGGTTCGCTCCGGAGATTATATTTTCAAAGTGTATTGTAGCGTGATGGCGAATTGATACACCAGTTAAGTAGATAGCACAATTATCTGAACTTTCGTATCAGCGAAAGATAATAATCTCTACCAGAGGATACTATATCTATACCGCATTTAATATTAAATATAATGTATCAATTTACCACTTTATAACATTTTATCTCTACCCAACTTAGTACTTCAAAAGACTTATTCACACCACACTAAACACAGTTCATATACACGAAGCGAATTTCATTTTTCCACTGGTGTTGCGGGGCCTAAATAAATAAGCTTACCCTACACTCGTATCTCGTCCCAAAACTAATATCAGTGCATTGCAAACATGCTAGCACCAAAATTGCTGAAATTGCGCCTGGGGCATTACTTTTGCAACCACTTGCACAAGCAACGAGACGATACGGCGTCTTGGTTTTTATTCTTTTGAATTTTTAAGGTCTACTTGTGGTGTGTTATTTGAGTTTTAATGTATGGTGAATGAATGGTAAGAGATTTGGGATGTTTGATGGAAGCGGAATGTTAGGTGTATTTATGAGAGAAATGTCGGAGTGATGCGATAGTTTCGTTTTTATACGAGTATAGTGGCGAGGAATGTCATGATATTAATAACGATACATTAATCTCTGGCAAAACAGCCATGTAAACCGAGTGGTAGAGAAAAAAAGTGCATGAATCTAAATAATGTGTAAAATTTTAAACATTGAATAACGGATGTTCATTTCATTTTCAATATTGTTGGCCTAACCCTTCTTAATCGAACTTTCGCTTATAGAAAAGTTCTATTCTCAGCAATTGGCAATTATGGGCTAATACATAATACAACAGTGCTTTGTTATTATTCGTAAATATAGAATCATTTAAATGAATAATTTCTACTTTGATCTAGTTTTTAATTCAAATGTGTTCAAAAACATTAAGAACTCTTCAATGTTACAAATAACTAATGTATACGTGAAAAAATTAATTGAAATGCCCAATAGACAAATAACGTTAAATTAGTCAATAAGAATTCCTAAGAGTAGCAATAAATTACACTGTTTTGCCCTTTTTTTTTAAAGTATACAAGTATTATAATTACCTGCAGTACAATCTTTTTGTAATATTTTTACTATGATCATATTATTTTAGCTTAAGGCTAGACCTGTTACATTTTGCAATACCTTCATAATCCGTGACCTAACAACTTAACAGACAGTAACCCAAAGGTAACTAAGGCAATCCTGAACTTGTCAACGGCAGAGAAGAGGCTGCGTTTAGGGTTCCCAGGAATATTCAAATGCTTTTCCAAACGTCGAAATATCATCCAGTTACTTCGGACATTGTTCGTTGTATTTGTGTATTTAACCCCGTTTTAAAGGAGCTTGGATTGTTAAAATGTACATTTACCATTGACGACGGTCATAAATCTATAGTCATGTTATGGACATTCCATATTTTTTTTAATCCCACGTAGGGTAAACATTGTTAATGATCACGTATTATCATAATTATATTACATTTGACAGCCTCAGTCGCGCAGTTGGTTAGACGCCGGCTGTGAAACGAAAGGTCGCGGGTTCGAACCCCGCCCCGAAACAATTAATGTTTGTGTGATCCACAGGTATTTGTTTCGGGTTGGGTGTTTGTGGGACCGAAAAGTCTCTCGTAGTTTCTGATACCCACGACACAAGACTCGATCTTAGTGTGGGGTCAGGACTATGTATGTGACTGTTGGGTGTATTTATTTATTTATTTTCTTTTATACTTGAATGGGTTGATGTCATATTGGCAGACTGTTGAGAAAGTCTAATCCAAATTGAAGACAATTGGCCCCTGTTGTGTTCCGGTTTAAAGGATAGCCAGAGTAACTACTGGACATATTGTTATCTTATGTCTCAGAATGGCGAGCGCAGTGGAATGCCAAGCAATTTATAATTTATGGTGTTGTTGGTTTTCTACTCTCCATGAGCGGTCGTATAGCTTACCATCAGGCGAATGGCACGCAAGTCTCGCCATTCATCGCAATAAAAAAAAACATTCGGCAACAAGTTTTGCACAATTATATTGCACTGTAAAAAGAAAAATGATTAGATATTGTTATTACACACTCACACTGCCTCAAATCAGGTTAGTAGCCTACAATACCCTCTCACATTATTATCGATCAATACATGAATGTTCCATTGAACCGGCTCTTCCGGCATCCCGGAGAGTCCATCTTACGGATTGGTCGGCTGTCCGGCCATTACGTATATATTAGCGGAATGACCGGCAAATATCGCGCCTCGTCACCGCCGTCATGTTAATCGCAAAGCTCTCAATACTTTTATGCTGTCTGGTTGAAATGCTAAATGAATTGGATGATTATTGAAGTAAGGAATAGTGTCAAATGTTTGTCAAATAACGTGGTTTTCACTTTACGATTCCATGCTTCATAAGTGTCCCGAGTTTTTTGTTTATGTTGTTCATATTTGGATACATTTACGCAGATATAATTTCGACCTGGGAAAATCAGACGACTCGTAACTAAATATGACTTGCACTGGATTTCGTGCAAATATAGAAAAAAATCATTAGGTGTAACGTTGTTCCAATACTATAAAAAGAGATCTATCGACGGTCAATACAATTGTGGCGGCCTCCTTAACCGGCATAACAGCACAACTTACCTTGTAAAGATCCTCGAGAGAACTAGTTGAAAAATTTTTTTTTAGTAAATTTCAATTTTCTATTCAATGTTATTTTTTATTTTTTAATATCAAAAATGAATTTTATTTAATCAAGTAATTGTGTGATTAAACTAGTAAATCTAACGTGCTTTAAAAATATATCCCGAAAATGGTTTAGATATCGAAATGTCTGCGAGATAATATTTTCAATATTATCTTTTGAATGAGATTCTATTAACTTTTACTTAATGTTGGTGTTATAAAATAACCTATTATATGCGGCCTGGCTACAATTTGATGAAATTTTATATTAATTTTTATTTTGGTCACCATTTTCACTAGTCCGTGTGACGCACCCCTGCAATTCTAGAATCTTTGTTAAAATAAATAATGTAGCGGAAAACGGCACCGTGGTATTTCTAGTGAAACTCAATGATGACATCATATGCAAAATAATAATTTACATCAAAGACATCGAAACAATCGTCAGAAAGCACAAACCGTGGTAAAAACAAAATCATTAAACTCTCAATACAATATTCTTTATACAGGGTGTATTAAGACTGCGACCGTAAACGAAGCCAGGTGGTAGTATTGGTGACTCCAGAAATAATGCAACCAAAAATCTAAAATTCTTATTTATTTTCAAACACTCAATAATAGTAATTTAATATAAACCAAAATCTTTGTAATCACGGTATTTGTAAACTAAAACAAACAACATGTCATGTAATTAGTATTTTTCATGACATGACCACACAAACGAACAGTAAAGAAAGGAATTTAAATTGGACTCTTCGAATATGAAGTAATCCAGTTACAATTACACAAACTGTAGTCTTAGTAATGAAGAAAAAAGACAGTAGGTGAATCTAAGCTTTGGCACTAAAGTCGAGTGACCCAAGGTTGAAGACTTCGCATAAAATTTATGATTCCCATGACCGAGCCGACCTAATACGTAAATTGATGTATACGCCAAGAGAAAAGAGCGTGAAATATAAAAAAATTACTCCAACTGCCAAAGGATGGGGTGTATGGGAATTTGTGATATCGATATTTTTGGATGTCGGTACCTTAGATCACCATAAGGCTGATTTTTAAGACTTCACAAAGATAATTCGAAAATTCTAAGATACAATAACAATGATATTTACTTACCATCAATGCAACATCTTCTTTGCTTGCTATAACCAGGCTAAAAAACAAACAAATCAATCATCAACAGAGAAATATATATATATATATATATATATATATATATATATATATATATCTTTAGTTCTATAAAGTACTGGATGTTGAAGGATATACTGTAGTTTTTTAAATAATTAAAAATATCGACAACAACAGCAGTCGATGTAACAACCCTTTGAGTTCGTAAGAAGACATTCCATGTAATCCGTATTTATTTTATTTAGTAGCTAAGTAGAAGTAATGGGGTGGGTCGTGACGGGGTAGTCAGGGGGCTGAGATTACACGACACGTTAGGGTATGTTCACAATTATTGTAGAAGTACTGTCTACTGGTTAAACAGTGAAGGAAAAAAAGGAGACCTAGTTACCTACGGTAATTCAGATGTATGAGATTCTTCCAACCCGGCTTAGGCAAACTTGGGATTAAAGCTGTTCTTTATAGAATTTCGAATGTATTTAAGGTCTAATAACCTGCTTTTGAGGTATATTACAGCTTAATTGCTTCTCTCGAAGTTATTTAATTATATATTTAATCCTTTTTTGCACTGTACAGAGAAACAATCAAAAATTACATAATAATTAACTTATACTCCGAGTACAAGTGGCGGCCTTATTACGTTAGGTAATTTTTTACAGGTAATCATGGGATAGATGTATTAATAGGAGAAAGAAAGGAAGAAGTTATTTGAATCATGTTAAAACCATACGTTAAATTCTGTAACATTACTCATTGTTAATTCATTTACGCTTCTACCACGTAAGCGTTGGCTAAACTGGTCATTATTATTAAAACTATGCAGAAAAATAGAATAAGACTGTGATACTTTTTTGTTGGATTTTTTACCCATGAGTTTTGATTATGACCACCTTTTTTTTATATTCCTTGTATTTCTTAGTTCGTTCTTATCAATGCTTCTCTCCTTTACACACTACAGGTTTTTTTTTTTTTTTTTATTTGTTCTGGCTCGACAAAATTTGTGCATTTCATAAAACCGTTCATGACGTTAGAGGAGTGTATGCTCAAAATCATGAAAGTATTTGGGATCATAACCCCACATGAAGTATAACACGTTACAATGTTGATCATTTTTGTATTAGAAAACCTTTTGTATTGAAAAAAAGGAGGTAATAACAAAGATAGTCCAATATGTACCGAACCTTAGTAGACATGTACCGCCAGAGAGGCGCGTCAGTCACATTGCTAATTAGCGAAGGATTAGAAGATTTTCTTCCAGCCATGATTGGATACCAGATTCGATCGCTCTCATTTTATATAAATAGACAGTTCATTTCTTTTTATATGGGACTGTGTGGGATACGTGATGAATTCTAATTTGTAATATTATCAGAGCAGTAATTGTACTGGCTTATAGTAGAGAAAGCACCTTAAAATTGAAATCGGTTATGCTTTAGTCCTTCATCAAGCGTATCTTGCGAATTAGTATAATTATAACAGACGGCCCGATTAATGTCGTCAAATTCATTTACATTATTATCATCTTCAAACTCAGGTTAGGTTTCTTCTAGGTCTTTCTTCCTAAGCTTGATCCAATTCTTATTTGTGATCTTGACATACATTTGAAATCCTTATCATGCAGGTTCGTATATTTTCCTTCATCTTTAATCAATAATAACAAACCATAATCCATAACCATCAATAATAATGTGGGTGTCCTGGTGGCGCCTCTGCCTACCCCTTCTGGGATAGAGGCGTGAGTTTATGTATGTATGTATAATGATCCACGAATGCACTTAACATCCTAAAGTTATAGTTCTTTTCTTTACCTCAGCAGTTTCCTCTACGCTATCGGTCACATACTAAATTCACACAAACACAAACTAACAAACCGGGAGTAAAAATCTCGAGGTCTAATATACCGAGACGGCGTGCTTCTTAAACCCAAAAATATTTCTTCGAAGCAATCTCGTACATACGAAGTGATCCCTTAAGATTTGCACTCGGCTTCTGCGTTCCTCTTGTACAGCGGGTAAGTTATTTTGTAATATTTTATGGGAGATTGCACGTGAAGATTATTTCGGTGGGAGATTATGCGGAAGTTATGACCAGGGGTTTCGTTTGATTTTCTATTCGATTTTGTTGAGGGTTCTGAATTTCCAGGTATGTCCTAACCTACATCGGTTTTCACTCTACTATTATTTAATGAAATGTATAATATTCCATATGCAAATGCATATGCATTTAACGAGACATTATTTGTTGCTTTTGATTTACAAGTCATTTTCCGCAATCATATTATAGAATGCTCGATTTTTTGGTATTGAAATACTCAAAATTCCGCGGCGTGATATCTAAACTTCAAACCTTTGTTTATTAATCTGAAATTATACAAAGCCAGGCAATGTAGGGTTTATTTTTTAAATGTAACTTATCTTATTAATCGTTCGCGCGACTATTATACTTTTGCCAGCTACGGGTCAAGGGATGTTTTTTATTGTCTTAAGTTTGATGTATATAACAAAAGCATTTTCTTTTCTTCTATATCAAATACATGCTTAGAGCTCGTATACATTTATGTACATATATGAAGTACAGTTTAGTAAATATGTCTTGAATCCTTGATTGACAATGTAAAGTGGTTCAATATTTCTTACTAATTCCTTATAATCATGAATAAATAGTAAGCAGTTAAAATTAGTAGTTGAGGACCGAAACAACCTTGGTTGACACGATGGTCTACGTCCAACAGTGGGACTTTTCGAAACTGATATAATTATTAGCCTTTTCCATCATTAAACTTAACCTCTGAATGGTTACTGAGATTTACGCGAATTTTACACATTGAAATAAAAGTAATTTTACGTTCCGGAGTCCGCCCCGTGACCATGAAAGCTGTAAAGCATTCGAAAAGTCGGGAATCTAAAAAAATTAAAAAATTAAACCCAGTCCACGACAAAATCCGTAATATTAATTCAATACATAACCCTATTCCAAAGATGCCATAAGGTTGTGTTAAGAGTATACACTGGTTCAAGTGACCTCTTGCGATTTACGTTTTTTGTGTTGTAGGTGACTGCCTCGGTGGCGTAGTTGTACTATGGTACGACTACAAAGCTGAGGTCTCGGGTTCGAATCCCGGGTCGGGCAAAGGGATATTGGATTTTTCTATTCATTATCAGCCCGGAATCAGAAGTTTGTACCCGATATGGCGATAGGCTCGCCCCCTATCACATCATGGGACGGAACATTCAAGGCGAAATGTGGATGTCCTGGTAGCACCTCTGCCTACCCCTTCTGGGATAAAGGCGTGAGTTTATGCATATGATATGTATGTTTTGTAGGTCCGACACGTCTGCTATATTATGATCTCCATTTGTATTTTTTCAAGACTCATCGTAAAGTACACTTATATTTTGTCAAAATATATTAGGCTAAGCCTCAGACTACATAGCTTACAGGATAAACACGAAATATGTAGCTTTTTCTTTCGCCCGGGATTTAGAGAAAGTAAGACAGTAAGTCGACATTATTTAAGATCGCTTGTTTTATAAGCATAAATAAACTTATTCATTATGCCGATGTCAGGCTATCTAGATCTCAACATAATAAGCTTTAGTGTCTCCAAAATTTATGTATCAGATTCATATTTGATCTCCGCAAAAATGACCCTGTTTCTGAATTTCGTACTAAGCTCAAATGGTTACCCATCCGGTTTCGTCGGAATACACATATTCTTTCACTTCTGTACAATATTTTGTTTAATCCTCTCACGCCTTCTTATCTTAAAGATTGATTCTTCTTTCCATGACTCACATTTTAAATCTTTGAACATGTAACTGAGAATGCCCGTGCATACCAAAGTATTCATGGACAAATCATTTACAGTCCAAGCTGCCCGATTGTGGAACCCACTTCCAGTTGAAGTAAGACGGGCATGAATACTGTCATCATGCAGAGGACACCCACGTTTCGCCGCATGTATCTCGCCCCATGATGGGCGAACCTGCCACAAATTCCCGACTCGAGGCTGATAAATGAATAGAAAAATTCAATGTTATTTTGCCCATTTTGAACAACTACACAACCGAGGCAGTCACTTGAGCTTCAGTTATTTTATAATCTACCCTAAAGCTCCCTATTACAGCTTTTAATATATCCACTCTCTGCCGCGAGATGGCGCTGATCAATTCGAACGGAAAAGCTGAATCGCGGTGTCAAGTTTCTCCGACGAACCTAAAATAAGGGCTGGCGAGCACGTCTGCCAGCACGTTGTTACTTACTGTTCTTGTGAATTCGTTGGATATTTTTGGAAGTCCCTGATAGTTTAAAGTGACATATTATAACCAAAAAGGCATAATTTATCCGTCTTGAATGTCTGGATAGCTAATTTATTTATTAAAAACTTTTTACTCTTGTTTTATAGATGCTGACTAAATGCCTCCTAGTAACCTTATAAACTTCGGACAAGTTATGTTTCACAAATATTATTATTAAAATAATAAAATAAAATTTATTGTCGTCTTTGTAAAATGACACAACTATCTTATGATTTGAAATGTCCGTACTTCATTACAGACCGCGATCTTCTCAAAATTCTCTTGCTTATTTAAAATACATTTTGTTGCAAGTATCGTAAAAAAATTGCAATACATCAAAGGTACGTGAACTCAATTGAACTATGTTTCGTGCAAAGATAGTGACGAAATAGCAAGAATTTTAGAAATATAACATGCCGCTTTTGGCCCGCGTGTGGCAATTATAGCTAGCCACATTTAAATATGGCTAGCCGCCGCCCAGTAATTGAATTGACTGAGCCTGACTAAGAAACTCCAAAGATGCTGATTCCCTACAAAATTCCACAGCACTCAAAGAAACGACTTAATAAAAGAGCTATATTAATAAAACTGACTGAAAGCAATTCTATTAGCAATATCGTTGAACTTGTTAGAGTTGTATAACACAAAATAAAAATAAAATATAATAACAATACATATTTATTCTTTATTCCAATATAATTTATTATATATCTTTCATAAACACAAATATATTCAAACACTGCTATACTTTAATTGATATTCTTATAATAACATTATAATCATTAATTCACTATATTAACTATTAAAATTAGTAACACAAATATAATTACTAAAGCAATATAAACCAACAATTATACTTATCTTGTTAATGGTACTCAGAGCCACATTTACACTGACAGGGGGCAGAGTAATGTCCTGCTCCACGACTCGAACAACACTGTGTCACTTCAAGCAATGCTGGTCTATTTATACCAAATCGTGAACAACCCCACTCTGCCCCACTTCTGACTACCCACATCAATTTGTATTTTATTGTATTTGTTTTTAAATTAAATTGATGTTTACACATTCCATAAAATGTACTCAAATAAGTAATTAATGTATATCTTTAAATCATCAACATCTCACACGGCCATTCTGACGGTTACTTCGCTCTCGAAGTAATGCTATTCACTGTTTCCATAGATTTATTCTTCGGCAGAATCTTCATTTAGATTTGTAGATCAATCAATACTTCATTTCATTGGTCACTTTTTCATGGTGTTGATCTCCCATCGGACCAACATGCTCAACATCTCACACGGCTCTCATAAAACCAACACCCTTAAGATCGCACAATCTCCCCCTGCACCTGTCGTGATTAGGCCTACTATGTGCTGGTCATAGTATCTAACCCTTTCACCAGGCCAGTATACCCAGCATCTCATAATACATTTCTTCATTATTCACCATTTGTCATGACATTTCTCAGGTTGGGCTGTCGTGTTCAGTCCCACGTGCTGCCTCGTGGTGTCCAGACATCACACCAGGCCACCTTTGCAGCAAGCATCTCATAATCCATTTCATTATCATTGATCATTTCTCTTGGCCACTTCTCAGGTTGGGCTGTCGTGTTCAGTCCCACCACGTGCTGCCTCGTGGTGTCCAGACATCACACCAGGCCACCTTTGCAGCAAATACATACACACACACATCAGTGAGCTCACCGCATCCATTCCAATCTCTAAACTAAACTAAACTTCATACCTTGTTCTGTTGTGCTGTTTTCATCTTTTCATTCACCAAACCATCTTTCAAGTCTTTTTTTTTTTTCTTTAGCGATTATCACATTTTGTAATGGTCTTTTGTCCTTTTAGTCGGTAATTGTCATTCTCCAAAAATTCTATTATTTCATAGGGTCAATTGTAATTGATATAACGAGTTCGGCCATTCTGCCTCTTTGGTACATGTGTTCGTCATCATATTAACGTATCGTTCCACTAGGCCGTTGCTATGCAGTGAATCCGCTTATTATTATTATTTTTTTACTTGTTTTTCACGATCGAGTCTTTGTTTCACCTTATCTGGAACAACAAAAATAAAATATGTAAGTCATTCGCAAGCTAAGTGGATAGAGATCCCTTGTTTATCGCATCATTTTTTTTCTTTCATATCATATAATTATTTTTTTTCGTCTCATTTTCACATCTCCTGCTTCTGGAGATTTTTAGTTAATACCATGGTTGTTTCAACCAACTGCCTTCCTGGAATAATGTAGCGACAGTCGCTACACTATTCCAATAGATATGTTTTTTAAGAAAGTCTTCTCCAAATCGATTTTGGCTAGACTGAACTCCAGTAGTGCAGTTTCGTTATTTCTTGACCGAGAACTGCTGACAGGGTCTTTAATTATTGTGTGTAGTTCCTTCGGAACGGTGTCGGCCATCATCTTGAAACAAAATAATATTTAGTATTATAAATAATGGATACGGATGTCTTTTAAGACACCCAAGTTCTAACTTCCAGGGCACACAGTCACCGCTGATAGCTCTTAGTTACAATGAACTGCTTAGGCAGGCAGACGAGTTGGTGCCTCACTTAATGGTTAACAGTCACCACGGCTCATAGGCGTTTTAGCTCTTGGTTTCAATGAACTGCTTAGGCAGGCAGACGAGTTGGTGCCTCACTTAATGGTTAACAGTCACCACGGCTCATAGGCGTTTTCAAAGTCAAGGATATAGCTAAACTGATGCCATGTATATTGAATACAGGTTCAGGAACTTCGATTGCGTAGTTAAACAAAGAGCTTCCTTGATACTTGACAGGTTCTCCTCGCAACAAGGATGTTTTATCACTGTATGACAAGAGTTAATTACGATTCACTGGTACGACATATGTTCTTCTGAAGGTTTTGGGAAACAGACGTATTCTAGACCAGGTCTTCCATTCAGAAGTAATCCTGTAGATATGCCCATTAGCTACAGGAATTCCATCATTGGAAACAGGTCTACATTAAAACTTCACACAGGATCTTTGATGTTAGATGAGCTATAGTTCTATGCGAACTAACTTCTGCTACCCTTATCAAGTATTTGGTCCATACTATAAGCAGATGTCTGACGCCATATTTGCTGGTATTTGTCCTCTGCATGGGGCCGGCTTGCCTTGCATCAGCCACCAATTTTTCGAGTCGTATTGCTTTTTTAAGCGTGTCAGCTCCCACTTGGCATAGACCGCGAAGATACCTTGAGCCTCTTTGATGCTATATATCTAGCTGATATATGACCTTGGTGTGATAATGTTTGGGCTTCATCAGTCACGAATTATTGGTACCGTATATCTTGGCGGCTGCCTCTTGATACAGATCGTGAAGATACTTTGGGTCCACTAAAGAAGTCCATAGTTAATTGACGATGCAGTGTCAACAACACGACCGGCAGCATACTACAACCCAAGATCCTTTGAGATAATCTAGACGAGAAGACTTACTCGGTGAAATGCCATCCAATTAAACTGGGTGCTGGATGCAACTGGATGCAGTGGTTCTCTTGTCTTTTACAAACTTGGACCCGCCCAACAAAATAATGAGTCTTCAGTAGATAGACCGTCAAATGCTTTGGCCTGGGCACAACATGACCTTTCGACACGATCTTTGGCTTGTCCACTTTAATCGATTCGCTTTGGTCAATCGTAGTAGTCGGTCCTTGCGGCATTCCTGATCGCTGATCGTCGAATCTGAATTTGCTGACGAATTGTAGATCTGTCAGCTCTCTTTGCTATCTTAGAATATAAGCGCCACTGTCTCATAGAAATCTTCTTGCGCAGAAATATCAGAAGCGACTCTTTCTGGTTCAGGCCACTTTTAGCCTTCCATAAATTTCATCAATCCTCCTTGATAGCTCCTTGATTCCAATACAAGGTAAGTACTTTTTTTTTTATCTCCTTCATGTAGGTAGTCGTACGTCGTATTGTACTGTACTCGTTGCCAGGACCGGGAGGTATCCTTCAGAGCGGCAGTAAATAGTTTCAAAGGTACAGCTTTGTGTCTCACATTTTTTTCAGAGCAACTAGATGAAACCAAATACTCGTGGTCAGACTTTGTAATTGGCTCATCACAACAGTCACTTCCCAATGTACCAGCACTGTTTTAGCCACAATGGTGATACTGCTCCAGCCGATATCCACCGCTATTTCATCGATTGTGTTGCACCAGTTCTTTGCCCCATTATAACTTATCAGGGTCAAAAGCTGGAAGAAAAAAGTCACTTCCACGTTGCATTGTGAATAACCCGGATGGCCATTTAAAAAAAAAAATTGGCACCAGGATCAGTTTTAATCCACGCTCACTGTTCCTGCAACAATATAATTTCAAATTAAACATGTTAATTCCGATCCCACTTCTGATGTTAGAGTTGTATAACACAAAATAAAAATAAAATATAATAACAATACATATTTATTCTTTATTCCAATATAATTTATTATATATCTTTCATAAACACAAATATATTCAAACACTGCTATACTTTAATTGATATTCTTATAATAACATTATAATCATTAATTCACTATATTAACTATTAAAATTAGTAACACAAATATAATTACTAAAGCAATATAAACCAACAATTATACTTATCTTGTTAATGGTACTCAGAGCCACATTTACACTGACAGGGGGCAGAGTAATGTCCTGCTCCACGACTCGAACAACACTGTGTCACTTCAAGCAATGCTGGTCTATTTATACCAAATCGTGAACAACCCCACTCTGCCCCACTTCTGACTACCCACATCAATTTGTATTTTATTGTATTTGTTTTTAAATTAAATTGATGTTTACACATTCCATAAAATGTACTCAAATAAGTAATTAATGTATATCTTTAAATCATCAACATCTCACAAACTCATAACCATTTGTAATTAAGGTGAATTAATTGAATTTAGAAAATTTAACTACAAACATTCGCGAATTAATTGTGTAATTTTAAGTTTCACCGTTAATTAAATTGAAAGTGTAAACAGTTTTCATTATGCAAAATTTGTTTTTCGATTAATTCGCTCGCGATAATGTCTAAACAAAGATTGTTATAGAAATTAATACTGGCGAATATTGCGACCGATTGGCATCGGGTAATACATTTTTAGTGTTATTAGGATGCGGTTGGATCACCATATATGTTGATATAAAATTATGTTTTATAGAGTTTATCGCGGATTAGAATAAATTTGTACAAGTTTTAACTTCCCGACGTTTCGATGACTTTATAGCTTTTTAAAAATTGTTTCTAATATCAGTTTTATTTCAATGTGTAAAATCCGCGTAAATCTATGAAACCATCACATTATGGGTATTGTTGTAGGTTTGGGTATTCCTGTTTTTAAAATGAATTTTGTGACCCAAAACTAATCTTAGATCTATGTGTAGAAAATATATTAGTTAATGTAGAAACATTAACATATTTTACACTTTTCCAACAGCAGTGTAAATGCACTGTTGTGTTCCTGTTTGAAGGACATATTGAGACTTAACATCAGTCTTATATCTCAGGATGGCGAGCGCAGTGGAATGCCAAGCATTGCCTTGTAATTCATGGTGTTGTTTGGTTTTGCTACTGTCCATGAGCAGTCGTATCGCTTACCGTCAGGCGAATGGCATGCTAGTCTCGCCATTCATTGCAATAAAAAAAACACTTTTGCCTCACACCGACCACTGTGGATAAGGCACAAGACCCATAGCAATAACCAATACGTCAATCTCATACTAAATTCAGATAGTACACATTTTGTTTCAACCATACTGGTGCTATTGTTATGCCTATTAGCGACAGACTTTCAGTATTTCAATAATTACCCTAATCAAGAGAATTCCCATTGGTAGAAACAAAAAATCCAAACATTGTAAAACTTCCAAGATTCATGCAATACAATGTGCTCTTTCATCTGCATCCAATACATTTTTGAATTCCGAAACATTGCAATAAGACTACGACTATAAACAACTTGTTATGTACCGCCCGGAGCTTTGCCGGGAATTAAAAATCTTATTTACTGCGCGTGTTTTAATTTATTTTAACAAGGGTCAGACTCCAAAGGAAGATGTTTTTGCTGCTATTAAGTTTTGAAGGATAAATGGAAAATAAAAAGGTTGATAGGTATTTGTAATAATGTTATAACAGAGGCATTGTCAGAGAATTCGGAACTTGCCTAAAATTTTTACGTAATATTTAAGTGTTGTATACTTTATAAATTAAAAGCCTGTGCCAGAAATGAGTCAGAAATGAAGCATGATACGTAAAGCTACTTTTAAATTAGTGTACTGTTTTTTTTTTTTTTTCACAATTAATTTTTATTATTCAACTAGCATACGAACCACTCGAAAAGCACCACACATTCAACCCATTATTTTCCATCCATCTAATCTTTTTATTCATACATACATAAACTCACGCTTTTTTCCCTTGAAGAGGTAGGCACAGGTCCTACCAGGAGACCCACATTTCGCCTTGTATGCTCCATCTCACGATGTAATAGGGGGCGAGCCTATCGCCATGTCGGGCACAAATTCCTTACACCAGGCTGATAATGAATAGAAAAGTCCAATATCACTTTGCCCGACCCGGGATTCGAACCCGAGACCTCAGCTTTGTAATTGTACCGTAGTACAACTACGCCACCAAGGTAGGCAATTTTTTTCAGAATGTGAAAATCCATGAAATATAAAAAACACAAAAGTATTATTACTTTTATTTTGGTAGATTAAATAATAAAACGTAGCATCGCTCCACTGAGGTGAACGCCAGCCTCCGACTCCTGGATAAAGCGCTTATGAATTATTTAATGTCATTTTTGTTGTTCCACTTTCGGACGAAGAACTTTATCTTATAAATTTTATGAAGTGTACAATGATCTTTATTAATGTAAACAATTTTTATACATTTTTACGTTCATCTTTATTGGGCTGAAATCTTAATCTTATTAGAAGTAAATATTTAAAGACATTGATGAATACTTCTAACTTTTGAAGATTATTTCATGATCGCTTGCTGTAATGGTGAATGAAACATCTTACGGGAACCTGATAGTCTTGTGTCACTTAAGTTGTATTTTAGTATGTGAATCAAATTATGTAAATAGTAAAGCCAACAGTCACAAATTTTAAAGCCGTCCTAAAAATATATAAGGCATAGGCCGCAGGTATCAGAAACTACGAGTTACTTTTCGGTTCCACCATAGATAAACATGTCTCAATGCGAGAATCAAAATCGCTCCAGCCGCTCGAAACACGTCGCAACCTCTCTGAAATTAGTTTAAGATCGAGGGTCTTAATCATATGCACCAAGGCTATTAATATCCTCCAATAAATCATTATCTTTACATAAACTCACGCCTTTATCCCCGAAGGGGTAGGCAGAGGCGCCACCAGGACACCCACATTTCGCCTTGTATGTTTCGTCCCATGATGTGATAGGGGGCGAGCCTATCGCCATATCGGGCACAAATTCCTGACTCCGGGCTGATAATGAATAGAAAAATCCAATATCACTTTGCCCGACCCGGGACTCGAACCCAAGACCTCAGCTTTGTAACCGTACCGTAATACAACTACGCCACCGTGGCAGTCAACTACCCCACCTAGGCAGTCTTCATTATCTTTATAATTAAATAAAATAAATATCATTCCAAAGAATAACATTTTCCAGTACTACAGCCTGAGATTCCATGTAATATATCTAAAAAATCACTTAACACTTACTTTACCATTTGCCGATCAAAGCCGCGCACATCTCAGTAAAAATCTGCGTGGATACAGCGATCGTGCGTTAGACAAAGCCTGGCAGAGCATAAACAACGCAAGCCCGCATTTGTTCGCATAAAAGGCGAGATAAACTGAACCCTTCTACCCACGGCTGCGTCTAATTTAGTGAAAAGATAACGATCGGCAGCGTCTTGGTGCAAGTTGGGGGATTATGGCTGGTTTAGGCTGTTCTGTCCCGTATTCTTTTGTTATTAAGGATTTTTTTTGCTAATGTTGAACATGAAACATTCCTTTTGCATTACTTTCTGTTTCTATCTCCGGAGTTGCTAAGTTGAACTGTTGAGTCAAGAGTGGTGTGGATCTTCTGTTATGTAGAACATAAGTAAAATTAATGATGAAGATAGATTAATTAATGGCGTAGGTGCAGTAAATAAAAATGAGATAAATAAAAAAAATAATTCATGATTCTACCGGTAGATGTCACTATTTATAAATGGCAAGTAACTGCAATTGTAATTGCAAGCATAAGTTACGGTATTAAAATATTGATATTATCAAAATAGTGTTATTATATGTTAAACATTGAATATGGAATGATTTTATCATTGAGATATTTTCTTTATCAAAAGATAGTCGCTGGAGCTTACAATTTTAGCCACTCGATTTAGGATCAACAGACAGTCGGAGATGCCGTAAAACCACAACGCGGGAAGCGTAATTACTGGCCCAAACGCTAAGATAGTGACAAAAAATCCACAAATCTCCCTATTTCATTGTTAATCGTATTGAAAACGCTGTGATTGCAATTTACTTTTTTACTTGATTTTTATTTTGTTTTTGACTATTGTGACCCGACAATATCATCTACATTAAATACCTTAATCAATTTAAAGAAATCGAATTATCGATGTCGTTTTATTTTATTGTAGTTTTCCTATCGCATTTTCTCTGGTAAGTGGGATAGCCCGAAGCCCGACATTGCCCCTATCATCCTAATTCGGGTATTTATATACATCATTTTCGCCGACGTTATCAGTATTCTACTAAACGGGTTTTTTAACTCTAGCCTAGTTTGTATTTGTGACAATGGATAAAAACATCAATTAAACGCCAATTCTGGGTCATCTGTAATTTTATAAGTTTTTCCTGTTTACATTCTGTTTAAAAATCAGCAATGGCAATACCAAGTGATTAAGACTTCATAATATGATGTCACAGAATGTAGTATCGAAATGTGACTCAGTATCGAAATTCTTGCACGTCTGTCTAACCCCTTATGGAATACACGCGCGATTATTATTTATGACGCACTATGGCCTTCTACAGTGCTGTGTGAGAAGACTAAGCTATTAGCATAACACATCGAAACAGATAGTAGTAATACTAAAACATTCTGAAATCTCATTACGACTTTTATTTTATCTGGCTCCAAAGAATTAGTACATTGGACGATTTGCCATCCAAATATGGTATATATTTATATGGTTTATATTTGCTAATAAGTAATAATTTACGATATAACAGAGACAGAGTACCATGATTATCGACGTAACAACGGATTGAAACTCTTAAACGTACCGTAATACAGCTACGCCACCGAGGCAGTCGAAATGTTATACTTATTATTATTTATAGAATACTGGCGCCCATACCACAAATTGAAACTTCATTTGGGCATCACAGTTTGATCAAACACAATTATATTAATATTATTATATTAACATTGTCATACGGTGTATTTTAAATGTCTTTATATGTCCGTAATATGTTGGAAATGCATAGAGAGAAGGCAGCTGTATTGTCTTTACATCTCAATCTACGACATGGTGAAGGAAAAAATTGTGAGGAAGCCCGCATACTATAAAGAATTTCTATAGTATGTGAAGTCTGCCATAGTGACTATAGCCTAAGCCCTCGCAACCGAACTCTCCATTTTAGTGAGGTACCATGATTTGCAGTAGGCCGTTACGGTCTACTGTATCAACAGTAGAGAACGATAAATTGTCGAATGTTTAGTATTGCGTATAAAATAAATAAATATACCCAACAGTCACATACATAGTCCTGACCCCACACTAAGATCGAGTCTTGTATCGTGGGTATCAGAAACTACGAGAGACTTTTCGGTCGCACAAACACCCAGACCCGAAACAAATACCTGTGGTTCACACAAATATTTGTTTCGGTGCGGGGATCGAACCCGCGGCCCCACTTTTCACAGGCGGCGGCTAACCAACTGCGCCACAGAGGCTGTCGAAATGTGTCGAAATATATGAAATTAAAACAATTGTTTTGACTCATTAATTCCAAGGTTCAGTTTTACTCTATTTGTGTTTACTCAATTGTTGCCAAGTAATTTGAAATTATTTTATTTGTTTGGCGCAATATTCTACATAGTCCGTATGTATGTCATTGCGATGATTTTTTAAACCGTTTTAAAATTGACTGATTTTTTTTATTCTACAATTACAATTGCATGGATGGACTGCAAATTCGATGAGATCCGGAGGATCGGCGAGTCTCTTAGGGACACTAGTTTGTCTTAAAACCGCATTGAAATTAATAAGAAAGAAAAAAATAAATAGGAGGAGTTGGAAACAAATAAGTGTCTTCTACCCTTCAACATAATATTGAGCTGAGAGGTAATCCTCCGATATAAAGATATACAGCCAGATTTTAAGCACAATGGGATAAACAATTACATGGGTATCCACAATAAAATTAATCATCATTAATCTGTCATTTTCCTATTTATACAGGGTATATCAAGACTGCGACCGAAAACGAAGCCAGGTGGTAGTATTAGCAACTTCAAACACAACGCAACTAAAAATTTCGTAAAAAAATCGTCAACTTTTTTTTAGTAATTTTTTACTTATCGTTGTATTTGGGTGATAAATACATACTTTTCCTAAAATAAGGATGTACGCGTTTTTATTTTTTAAGACGCAATGGTACTTTAGGGTTTCAATTACTATTCGCAATAACTAGGTATTTACTAACCAAACACAATGATTTTTAAAAAATTGCAAAATAAAATCTGTCGCTTATTTTGCGAAATTTTTATTTGCATTGTGTCTGTAACCATTAAAACTACCACCCGGCTTCGTTTTCGGTCGCAGTCTTGATATACCCGGTATATCCATCCAAATGTTGCCTGGAGGAAATTGCCTAGTATAATAAGGCCGCTATTATTACAATCTCTTTATTTTGTACTTTCATTTTTTACATTTTTATATACATATATTAAAAAAAAAACAATATACATATAAAAATATAAAAAATACATATAACCCTTCGGTGGCGAGGCTCAAGACCCAAGCCACCGGTGGTTAGGGATCCAAAGTGAGGAACCTCCTCACTATGCGAGCCGTGTCCAGCAACACTGCCTTTGGGATCTGGCTCTTGACCCAACGACCAATTGAGAGCCTCTGTAGATGTTGGTCGAGGCTCTTTGCTATCAACCCATGAGCAGAAACGACAATCGGGACAATAATTGTTGAGTCCACATCTATTATTATTATTATGTAATTTTTTAACTGTCTATGATTGTTTATTGAGTGCACAAAAGGATTAATTAATAAAAAGAAAATAATCGTAACAAAGTCAGGTATAAATTCACTAAAATATTTTTATTAATTCAAATCGTTTTATTTTGCATGTTATTTGTACTAGACAAATATACAAATATTTATAATTATATGTACTTTATTAACACATAAAAAGAAAATTTGAATAAAACCTTATCGATATTGAACTCATTTACACAAGTGTAATTAACGTAGTTGTAAATGCGTTATTTAAACTTGAGTTAGTTATTTACATACCGTATTCACTTTTTTACTGTGACATAACATAATACTCGTAATGCCTTTGCGTTATTTTATTTTGTTTTATATTTTCACCTGTGTGGTGGCGTCACTTGATTCAAGTGAAGAATGTGAGTATATTAGAAAATATGGCAGTGCTTTTTGTGTTTGAATGATTCAAACACAAAAAGCAATATCATAAAGCATAAAATCTGTTAATTCATTTTATATTTGATTGCATACCAGAGATATTTACATTGTAGATAACACAATAAAAAACTATAAATGACCTTGAATTTAAAGGCAATATCATACTACTGATGTTTGTACTTGATGTTCCGTCCCACGATGTGATAGGAGGCGAGCCTATCGTATATCGGACACCAATTCCTGACTCCGGGCTGATTATGAATAGAAAAATCCAATATCGCCACGACCCGGGAATTGAACCCGAGACCTCAGCTTTGTAATCGTACCGTAGTACAACTATGACAAGGCACTATTTTATTAGGTTTCAATTAATATCTTCATGACCCCACCACGCTGTGTACGTTTTTGTATCAAAAATATTCTAGTTGCAATTTTTCAGATACCGGGCCAATAATTAACGAGGACCCATGCGAATCTGTCGGTGGAACATGTCAGGAGCTAGGCGATTGTCCTGACGGGACCAGAGTGACTACAGAAGGGCTGTGTCCTCAACAGGAGAGCCGTGGAGTACAATGCTGTCAGTCGCCTAGAGGTACAACACACTAGTTAAACATTAATAGCATTTTAAAACAGTTTTGCATTTGATTGTCCTATAAATGAATATGGGAAAGGAGCAACGGGAAAAATACCTACATTTTAAACAAGACAATAATTAATATAAATGTACAAAGTGTTGAATATCATAAGGTAAGATAAGAGAAAAATCTTTAAATAAAACACTTAACTGTCAACAAGTCTCGACACAAGTGTCGTGGATATCTGAGTCAATGAGAGACTTTTTGGTCTCACTAACACCCGAAATAAATACTTGTGGAACGTACAATCATTTGTCTCTGTGCGGGAATCGAAGCGGCGGCTTTTGTTGGTACAGACGACATCCAAGTAACTGCGCCACGGATTGTATCAAATATGTAAAATGTAAAAGACAGTTTTGTTAATTTATATACCTAAGTCGAATGAGTAGTTGTTCCGTGATAATAAACTGAGTAAACATTAATATTTATGTAGAAAAACGTGTAAAAAGATAAGATGTCACAAGGTTATCTTTAGAATATGGCATTGCTCCCAAATATAATATTATCTTGACCTTGATGTTAACCGAAACTGAATAAATAAATACACCCAACAGTCACATACATAGTCCTGACTCCACACTAAGATCGAGTCTTGTGTCGTGGGTATCAGGAACTACGAGAGACTTTTCGGTCTTACAAACACCCAGACCCGAAACAAATACCTGTGGTTCACACAAACATTTGTTTCGTGCGGGGATCGAACCCGCGGCCTCTCGTTTCTCAGCCGGCGTCCAACCAACTTCGCCACGGAGGCTGTCATGAATGAATAAAGTATGTGATAGAAAGACTATAGACCGCGAGTTTGATTGAGAGTACCAAGCTCATAATCTACCACGCTGGACCATAATTGCATGTAGATTGTTTTCTATAAATGACAATACACACATTACTTCGAAAATAAGATCCATTTAGATGCCAACAAGCCACCACGCACTAAAAAAAATCGTCTTTCATGGAATTGGACATAAGTCGATACAATCCAGCGCAAGTGTTGCACAAATTGAACAACTTTGCACATACTTTCAGCAGAGATCGAACTTTGCTACAACAAATCGCTTGAGGGAGAAATAATTTCTGAAACTCGTTTTGATTTAAAATTGCTGTTTTATTGTAGTTTTTGGATTACTTTCATTTGATTGATTCTTTAATCCACTACAAAA
The DNA here is from genome assembly GCA_905220455.2 of Deilephila porcellus. Classification (NCBI taxonomy): domain Eukaryota; kingdom Metazoa; phylum Arthropoda; class Insecta; order Lepidoptera; family Sphingidae; genus Deilephila; species Deilephila porcellus. Next base: position 15,039,744 of record LR999973.1, on the reverse strand, counting down.
TTTTACGTGGACTAATGCTTGTGAATATTAATATTAATAATTCTCTAATATTTGGTTAGTTAACGTTAACACATTTTTTTTTTCATTCAAAATTAAGGTTGTAAGAACTTTCCAAAACTGGGAGTGAAAGTGAATGATAAGCGGAAAAAAAGAAACATTTGTCATTGCCTTCAGTCAGTGCGGGCGTGCGGGACGAAAACGAGATTTTCTCTCATCCCCTTAAAATAACTACTTCATATCTCATTTTAAAATCAGTCTCTTAGGGAACGCCTGTGTTTAGAAGTGGCCCTATCAGTGAAGAGGATGACAGAAAGACGAAAAAAGACTAAATAATACAAAGCCTATGTATTAACCACCCGAACACAATCATATTTATGTAGGATTTGAATGTTATGATGAAATATCAGTAGAATGAAACGAGATGATTAGATGATTAGACGAATGACTGATATGGAACGTAGTTTATGTGCAAGAGATGACGAATAAGGAGTAAAAGAGTTAGAGGATGAATGATTAAGATGTCAAATATGAAAGGACGGAATAAGAGAGAACAGTTGAAAGACGTGAATGACGAACGACGATAAAGACGAATTATAACAAGAAATAAATAAACTGAAGAATATTTAAGCAACCTTTGTTTGACTTTGACCCTAAAGGAACTATTCCAACATTCATAAAAACTGTCGCTTCCTTTTTGAAATTTTTAGTTGCATTGTGTCTGTAATCGCTAAAACTACCATCTGGCTTCGTTTTCGATCGCTGTCAGGATATACCCTGTATACTCAAATTCTATGGAAATCATGTGTTTATTTTTTTTTTTATTTCAGGTACTAGACCACTTCCGATGCACGTAGACTGCTCGTCTTATCGCAGCCAATGTAAGAGTCGAATGCGATGCGAAATATCGCTACGGAAAGGCCGAGCAGCCAATTGCTTTCCACTAGTTTGTTGTGTACCTTTTAAGTTTCATGGGCTGAAATAATAAAAAATACTTCTATTCAAATGTCTATGTCTTTTTCGCAATACATTCCAGTAAAGATCAATTCGGTATGGTATCACTGTTTCGAAAAATAAAACCAGCGTGACGAGAGTCGTGTTCGTTCGGTGAGTGAGATTGAGGGCCCAATACTCTTTCCCTTCTGAGGCCAGCAACACATTTGCGATTTGAGTGTTGTAGATGATAATAGACAAATTGATTACTCTAAAGTGAACCTCTTGCGCGTTCATTGGACCTAGGCAATAAAAACGTGCATTTTTAAGACATTTGAAGATTTTTCTGAAAAAAATTTTATGTTTTTTTTAGTCCTATCGAGTAGTAAAATTCATTATTTTATTAGTGTAGCGCAATGTAGAAAATAAATGGCTGTGGAAATTTTGAGAAAGAGCGCATCAAAAGAATAGAATCAGATACTTAAATGTTGTTGGATAACATTTAATTAACTAATTACTTAATTTATTGCAGCGAGAATAGCACAATTGGACACACCGGTTACCATAGATAACATAAAATAAAGAGCAAAGAAAAAAAAATGTACAGACTAACAATAAAAATAGAGTAAGGCGCTAATTTCACTTTTGGCACAGTTAATGCATAATAGGTTTTCTCAATGCGTTTTTGCCCTTCGTAAATTTAAGACAAGCACAGGTAGAACAAGAAACTGCGCAATGATAATACCATACATTTAAAACAATATTGAAATACGTTATTTGAACAGTATGTATTGCATCGAAGGTCGTCATTACTGATTTTATTATTTGAGTATTTACACAATTGCTTTATTTTACACTGAATTTTTATTACATATTTATGTAAAATATGTTTATATTTTATCAAGGTATTTTTATTCCAGATTATCATTACGCCATGCAGTCGGGCAATGTAATACACGTTGCCTGACTGTATGAAAATTAAACAATAATTTAACCGCACTTTGATTTATGACAAATAATTAAGAAATTCTTATTATCGTCGATCCCATATCTCGATATAGATTTTCTCCCTGTTTTTCTCTGTTTAATAAATTATGATACAATTTACCATCACATAGCTATTTAGCAGAAGGCGCCACTTTACTGTACTGCTGACCAACGTTAAGATAGTAATGGTCTGACCACCTGATACCACCATATTCCAAGTTTCAAGGTATTAATAGTCTGTTTATACAAATACGTAAACTATAAACAAATCATACACCGACACGCACAAACTAGCAACAGTATAATTGATGACCGCCTCCGTGGCGTATTTGTACTAAGGTTAAATTACAAAGCTGAGGTGTCGCGTTCGAATCCCGGTCGGGCAAAGTGATATTGGATTTTTCTATTCATTATTAGCCTGTAGGCTAATTCACGTAATTTATTGACACGCCGATCAAGTTACGATGCAGTTGCGATTAGGTTTACGTCTTAATGGTACGTACGTCAAAATGGTATTCTTGTAATTGTTTAGCTGCACGTAAGCTGCGCATGTGTCGCACGTTGGTCGGACTAAACTGTCATTTGAGATGTCAAATGAATAGATAAATACCGATCAAGTTGCGATCTGAATCACGTACATAAAACGCGCAGCAGTAGAATACGCTAAAGCGCTCGCGTGACGCGATCTTGATGCGAGCGTACCTATCTGACAGCGGTTGTCTAAATTACGAGAATACAAAAAGGGTTGTTTTGATCGAAACTTAACTGCAACTGCACTGCAAGTGAACTTATTTAATTACGTGAAATAGCCTACTGGAGTCAGGAATTTGTGCCCGATATGGTGATGGCTCGCCCCCTATCACATCGTGGGACGGAATATTCAAGGCGAAATGTGGGTGTCCTGGTAGCACCTCTGCCCACCCCTTCTGGGAAAAAGGCGTGAATTTATGTATGTATGTATAATTGATTAATTAGGTATAACACAACATAGTATATGTTATGGAAGGTTCCTCTTGCCACGTGCATATTTTTCTTAAAAGGCGGGTACGTCAACTGGAATGTAAATAATTTTCAATAAAAAAAAAATGTAGTCAGTTTATATAGTTAGTACCAAGAAAGCGATGTTTTTGTCAATGAAAACATGTTTGTATCCTCACAGTTTATCATTTCCTTACAACTGAATCATGAATTTATCGTAATTACTTCCCCCTCTTGTTACCTTGTCGGGCAATAAAACGATTATCTTTACGTATCGCTAACATCCTTTATTTACAAGAATAAATATTGAGTATTCCGTGGAATCGCACGAATAAATTAATTGAATCCAATAAGTAAATAATCGTATTGTCGACTGACTCAGGTCTTTTTTCCTATAAAATCAAAATATTTATAATTGTGCCTTTTTTCTTAATAAAAGGACTTCTTGCTGACTCTTAGGAAAGGTGTGGCCTTTCCATTGGTGTTATAGACCTTCATGAGAGAGAGAGACAGAGTGGTCGAATGCAATTCGAGCTCCATGAACTCACTGATCTAGTTAATTGGGTTAGGAAACCTAATATATCGCCTTGTTAGTTATAAAAAAGTAACTATTGATTATAAAAAAGTAGCAGCACTCAGACAAAACTACACACTATTTACATACATTAACATGACCCATAAAGGAAAAGTAACAAGCCGTTATCAAAATTAAACAAATTAACATAATGCGGGTGCCAGGTATATAGACGAGAGCGCGACAGTCATTGACATACCGTGCTTGCAACTGCACCGTGACGTTCGACATTCATAATGTTTTCGCGCTATTTTATTTTAGCCTGTATTGTTGGATGTGTGGTGACCGAATCAGTGCCGGACATTTTAGATAACTGTAAGTATATTTTTGCTTATTTTTTACCAACTTATTCGATTTTATAGTCTTACAAAAATGTATGAAGTGATTTTTAATGTTTTTAATTAATTGCGTGTTAAATACTGATATCTAAGTAGTGTCAAATTATACATGGTGAAATTATTGAACAAAATTAAATATGCAACCTTCAAATTATACGGGTTAGTGTTGTAATAGTCACTTGATATTTATAAACACGCATCGTACTAAAGGTGAATCCGAGTCATAAGCAGGTTAGCAAGTTATCTACCTTAGTTATCGTATTACGTCGTAATGTTTATCGTAACCTCTGACATTTGGAATTATAGAAAAAACATATTTCTTTTGCCATGTCGCTGACGATATTTTCGAACTTGTGACACTAGAATCAATTTCTCCAAATACTCATATACAGAGGAATGCTAAAACGATTTAATTTTAACAGAATTGTATTTACAGACACAATAATATCAGCCTAAAAAACACCACTTTATAAATAAATATGTTTTCTGCAAAGTATTATACATCGAATGGCGAGAATAATAGTGGACTGTCGCCAATTGATATCCTTACTGGAAATTATGATGCTGACTAACAGATGCATGGTTCTCACTACATGCTAAATATAATTTCCATAAAATCTGTAGATAATATAAACATTTGTGAAGGCCTATGTTCAGTAGTAGACTTTCTGTGGCTCAGAGACAAAGAAAGAAAAGTAAAAGATAGCAATGAATTTTCTATGGCTAAATAGATATAAATAGATATAAATCTAAGTGTAAGATGCAATATTTGGGATGAAGAAAACAGGCTTTATTTAAATTCTAAATTTTAATATAATAAGTCTTAACAATTTACAATATATTTAATAACTTCATTACGTCTTCTTGTCCTAACGTGTTTTCTAGAACTCTCTTGACACGTAATTCGTTATTCTTCGTCTTCTCTTTAATATTACATTCTGCCCAGTCACTCAATCCTTTCATCCCTGTATTATTGTAATTATTTCTTCAGATTCTGGGCCGCCAATCAACGAGCTGCCGTGCATTGTGATCGGTGGAACATGTAAAGACTCAAGCGAATGCCCTGCTGGCACCAGAGTAACTGTTGAAGGACTGTGCCCTCGCCAAGAGCTTCGAGGAGTACAGTGCTGTCATTCTTTTGAAGGTATCCTCAAACTTATAAGCATTGGTAGTATTGGCAATAGAATAATGGTATTTGACAGCCTCCGTGGCGCAGGTGGTAAAACGCCGGATGTGAAACGAGAGGCCGCGGGTTCGATCCCCGCACCGAGACAAATATTTGTGAGGCCCAAAAGTATTTGTCTCGGGTCTGGGTGTTTGTGAGACCGAAAAGTCTCGCGTAGCTTCTGATACACACGACACAAGACATAATTTATCTTAATGTCGGGTCAGGACTATGAATGTGACTGTTGGGTGTATTGATTTAATTATCTTTAGTATAAGATTGTATGTGGTGTCGTATCTACGGATAATTTTGAAGGGTCATTTTAGAAACATCCTATTTGTAAATTCGGCTTTATTGACGATAATTTCGACAAGCTGAGTATCTCTACAGCCAATTAGTTAGCTTTCTGAGCTATGACTATGAAAGACTGCAGGATGAAATCCCATATGGACTAGTTTATCCGAAAATATTTATTCTTGAATGTAAAATCCGTAAAAAAATGTTTATATCAATGTGTAACATTCGCGTAAGTCTAAGAAACTATTATGATGTAGGTATATAAATTTATGTATTATTCACATTTTACAGCTAAAGAAGATCCGAAGGCGGTGACCTGCCGGTCATTGGGAGGGGAATGCATGCCGCGATGCGCAAAGTATTTATGGAACAGATCAGCCACTAATTGCAAAGAATCGCAAATCTGTTGTATACTTGTTCATTAAGTAATTTTATTTATATTATTTTGTACAATAAATCTTTTTTTTTTTTATATTTTACCTTTAATGCTTCCCGATAAATCTAAATTTTGACAGAATGGTTTGCTGGTAGTAGGTCTCTCATATAAAGTGAGATGCCCCCTGGGTAAGTACCTACCGTCGCAATTTCTCCCGCCAAATAGCAATGTAAATGCACTGTTGTGTTCCGACTTGGAGGATATTGTAACTAGAGGAACTACTACAAATGATGAAACTTAACATCTTGTGTCTCAGGATAGCAAGCGAGCATTGTTTTGTAATTAACGGTGTTGTTTGTTTTTGGTACTGTCCATGAGTGGTCGTATCGCTTACCATCAAGCACGCTTGTGTCGCCATTTACAGCAATAGAAAGAATAGTTTCTGCCTTTAGGATTTTATGTCCGATCAGATAGTACCCACTATATACAAATGATGATATCATATCATGATGATAATATACAAATACATGTATAAAAATATCCTTAAGAGAGTGTCACGTGTTCCACGCAAGAGTGTCGTGTTCCTGATCAGTTTTAATACATATTTGAAAAATCGCGATATCTTTTGGTACATAATTTTTTCACATTCTAAAAGATGTTTCATAAAATTAATTGCATATAGTATAAAAAATAAGTGTCACATTACCGTACAACCTGACGGTTTAACTTGTGTTTATCTACAGCCACATTACAAAATATACCTATTCTCACAATTTAAACAAAAAAATCAACATAAAGAAAAACAAAAACAATTAAACAAAAAGAAAAAAACAACGTAAATAGTTATCAGAATTAGAAAAATTAACATACGCTAGAGCAGATGCTCTGTTTATAGAGAAACGATAGTTTTTGCCATACTGTCTGCAACTGCACCGAGATGATTGATATCAATTATGTTTTTGCATTTATTGTATTGCAATATTTTGGTTTTGATTGAAGTTTTTGAGGTGACGCAAGTTTTCGAAATCTGTCAGTCTGCTTCCATATTTGTATAATCAAATTTAGAAGGGATTATTACAATATTAAATGCTACACAGAAGTCAAAAGTTAACAAAACCCATAGAAATTTGCTAGAAAAAGTCTGAGGTGATTTTTTTGTTGTTTGTTTGGAGACACTATAAGTTACGAATATTCATAGCGGAGTGTATCTCGTAGCAGGGTATAATATGTATGTACCCGGCATGAAACATAAAGGATCAATTTAGTATAATAACCGGTGGTTTTGTTACAGGCAGAAATAATTTTGCCTTATTAGTTTAAAAAACATTGCAGCTAATTACAACGAATGGACTACTTATCTTTTTTTTAAAGCATAATATATAGGCTCCCTGCCCACGAAGCCGAATGGAGAGATATCCAAAATAAGTCTTTGTGAATATTTTCCGGATCACAAGGAGGGATGTGCATGACTCTATATACAGTCGGCTACTGATATATCACAAACATGCTGTCTGACTGAATAAATTAATTATTAATTATTAATTCTGGTTTTGTTATAAAATGTTATCGCATACTGGGAAGAAAATTATTTTGGCGAGATAAAGATGTCAATTGAATTTGCCTATCACTTCATAAACTCGACTGCCTCGGTGACGTAGTTGTACTACGGTACGACTACAAAGCTGAGGTCTCGGGTTCGAATCCCGGGTCGGGCAAAGAGATATTGGGTTTTTCTATTCATGATCAGACCGGAATCAGGAATTTGTGCCCGAAATTGTGATAGGCTCGCCCCCTATCACATCATGGGACGGGACATACAAGGCGAAAGTTGGGTGTCCTGGTGGCGCCTCTGCCTACCCCTTCTGGAATAAAGGCGTGAGTTTATGTATGTTCTTCATAAATTCTTAATTTACCTAAAGCGACGGCATTTTTCGCGCCCGGTCAACTCTACCGCTTGTATAAAGCGCAGGTTCGGCCGGGTATGGAATACTGTTCGCACCTCTGGGATGGATCCGCCCAGTACTTGCTCGATGCCTTGGATGGATTGCAGCGGCGGGCCATCCGCATTGTGAATGATGCAGACATTACGGGCAACTTAGAGTCGCTACAGTTACGGAGGGATGTCGCCTCTCTAAGCGTGTTCTACCGTCTGTATGTATCATGGCGAATGCTCTGAGGAATTGTTCAATTTAATCCCTTCCTCTCCTTTCCTTAACAGAACCACGCGTGCTGGCTTGCGGAGCCATAGCTTGACTGTTCAATCCATTTCGGCGCGAACCAAAAGGTTCTCTAATTCTTTTTTTTGCCGTACAGTCAAGCTGTGGAACGGTTTGCCACCGCACGTGTTCCCTCCTTCCTATAATCCTGGGTCCTTCCGCCGTAGCGTGAAGAGGCATCTCAGCGGGCCGGCATGATTGTGTCGAATGGTATGAGACTACCGTCTGATACCATTCGATACTCTATCTGGACGGCATTAGCACTTACCATCAGGTGCAATGCAGTCACTATGCCGTGCCAGTTTAAAAAAAAAAATACAGACAAACAATTAAAAACATATATTGATTAACATTTCAATAAAGAAAACAGTAACATTTGATATGGTTATCAAAATAGCAAATTAACATAATGCGATTGCTTGGTGTTTAAAGGGGAGTGCGCCAGTAATTGATGTACAGTCTTTGTAACTACACTGTGACGTTCGATATTAATAATGTTACTGTCTTATTTTATTCTGGCCTGTATTATGAGAAGTGTGGTGACACAATCGCCGCAAGAGACTTCCAATAACCGTGAGTTCATTTTAATTAATTAATGCATAGGGAAAAATACTTGTAATAGATTTTCTATCAATAGATAACAACAGAAAAATATACAGGGTATATCAAGACTGCGACCGAAAACGAAGCCAGGTGGTAGTATTAGTGACTACAGACACAACGCAACTAAAAATTTCGCAACTAAACATTTTTGTCTTATCGTCGCATTTGGGTGATGAATACATAGTTTTCCAAAAATAGTGCTGAACACCGTTTTAATTTAAAAGACGCAATGTAAGGGTTTCAATTACTATTTTCGCAAAAACCAGGATTTTTTCACCCAACACAATGATTTTTAAAAAATTGCACAAATATCTGTCGCTTATTTTACGTATTTTTTAGTCGCGTTGTGTCTGTTACCAATCAAATCAACCAATCAAACTAAAACTACCACCTGCCTTCGTTTTCGGTTGCAGTCTTGATATACCCGGTATATAGCAGAATTTTTCGACCTAAACCGGACATAGCCTAAGGGATTCGTTCACCATCATCAAGTAAACTGTTAATCAGTTACTTTTTGATTAACGTTAACTGCCAAGTAAAAGTGCCGAATATCTTCGTCGATTTCACAAGTGAAAATTAAGTATCGAGTATCAACGTGCTGGTTAAGTAAATGACATAAGAAATTGAACGAATCCAAATCCAATTATTACAGAATATGATTATTTAATAATTGGACAAATATTCCCCGCCCTGCCTCCCACTGAAGTGTCAATGTGTTTTTTTCTTAAAAAATAAAAAAAGGAGGTTGAGATTTTAACCTTATTTTAACCACCAAGTAAATATGCTAATTGGCAGACGATGTAGCCAGTAAAGTACTGATTAGCGTAATCATAGGATTAACGTTACTGGAGCATCGTGATATCGACACCTGATGTTACGGGTGACTTTAACTGATAACTAGCCTGATCAACGGTTTACTTGAAGATGGTAAGGCCCTATGATAAATGGCAACCCAATTGCTAGGCGGTCCATGGTACATTTGACACTGTCATGTACGGTGGTAACGCCAGATGAGTATGATTATCATGCTACTAGGAAAATATCCAAGATTTAGTATTCTTTTTCATTTCACAGCTAGTCAAGTTCCGAGGGTGAACATCTGTCGATTCGTAGGAGGGGGATGTTTTCTTCAATGCCCACAAGGCTACTTGTATTTAGGAATGAATACTTGTATATCTCTTGTTTGTTGTATACGTGGCTATTAGTTATGTGATTAAATTCATATTATTTATTGCTGTGTCTCATTTTACCCTTTAATATCCTTTAACTAAAGTTTTAAGATATATTTTGACAGCCGCCGTGGCGCAGTTGGTTAGACGCCGGCTGTGAAACATGAGGCCGTGGGTTCAATCCCTGCACCAAAACAAATAATAATGTTTGTGTGATGTATGTAAACAAATTTGTGTGATCCACAGGTATTTGTTACGCGTCTGGGTGTTTGTGAAGGTTTAGGATATCTATCAGTCCTCTGCCTCCTTCACGTCTTGGCAACGTTAACCTTTAAATACAAGAATGTGGATGATGCTTATTGTTTTTAGTAATGGACGTTTTAATTAATCTTTGTAAATTTTCCAAATACACCCAACAGTCACATACATAGGTCCTACACTAAGATCGAGTCTTGTGTCGTAGGTATCAGGAGCTACGAGAGACTTTTCGGTCTCACAAACACCCAGACCCGAAACAGATACCTGTGGTTGGCACAAATATTTGTTTCGGTGCGGGGATCGAACCCGCGGCCTCTCGTTTCATAGCAGGCGTCTAACCAACTGCACCACGGAGGCTGTCGTTAAAACACCAAAAGAAGAATACGTAAGGACAGGAATAGTGTAAGAGTTAGTGGATGTAGTTAGATTTCTTGAATTTATTTGGGTTATCAGTAAACTATTAAATCTGCGTTTAAAAGTTTCTATTATTATTGTTAGTGATAGCATATTCTTATCCATCGCATTTTTATAAGTTTGGTGGGATAATGTAGAATTTTGTATAGTCCATAAATAATTATGTACAAGTAAGTTCGTTGACTGATCTTTTGAATTCTATAAAAATATGTGCACTGATTAGCATCCTTAAAGTTTAGTAATATCCAAGATTTTTCTTGCTGTTTCTATTTGCAGAAAATGTTCCAAAGTTAGGGAGAGTGCATAGGCTTTGCCGAATGCATCAAGGGGTGTACATACGTCAATATCCAGGAGTGTTGTATGATATAGGGCGTCTCCAAATAAGTCTTGAAATAAAAGCGATGAGAAAATATCCACTAATCTTTTTATTCTTATTTTACAGCCGATGTGGTTAGTACAGTCAGACTAAACCCAAATACCTGTCGATCACAAGAAGGAGCATGCACGCCAGCCTGTCCCAATATATTGAACAATCTAGGACAACTCAACTGCCCCAGTACAAAAGTTTGCTGTGTCACTCTTAAGTAAATTGTATTTATATCACCAAATTTGTTATTCATACTTGCTTATGATAATATTTAAAAGTTTATTGGCAAGATTTCTGCAAGACTCTACTACTTTAATTTTAATGAAATGTTTTATTAACTTTGCCCTTTAAATATTGAAAACGCATTACATTTCTTAAGAGTGGTAGAGCCACGCTGTTGTCAGTTATGACTCAGCATGAATAGGCAGGCTTGTCCGGGGTGGTACCACTGTCTCACAGGAGATCGACGTGAAGTGACAGCTTTTCTGTCGCGTTTCGTTCGGTAAGTGAGATTGCCGGTTGCCCAACACCTCTTCTCTTCCCATCCTTTTTCCTTCCCTCTCTCCTCCTAATATTATGTCAACACATAGTTAATTTAGTTAAGTTGTTTTATCGAACGCTGTGTTCACTATTTTAGGACATGCATATATAAATGTGTAGTACCAGTGTATCTAGCAAATAAGTAATTGTATTGTCTGATTTGTGAACAAATAATAAAAAAAAAAACACATCCATAATCCAGCGTTGTGTAGTTCATAGGCGGCAGTGATCATTCACCATCAGGTGACCTGTTTGCCCGTTTGCTGGACCTATGCAATAAAAAAGGAAGTCCCGTGCTCAACAGTGGTCCATTATGGCCTATAAGTAATCACTTACAGGCAACATTATAATAGGTATATCAAGACTGCGACCGAAAACGAAGCCCGGTGGTAAGTTTATCGGCTAGACACAATGCTACAAAAAATTTGCAAAACAGCGACTGTTTTTATTTTTGTTTCTTTTTTAAATCGTTGTGTTTGAGTGGTGAATGCCTAGTTTTTGCAAAAATAGTTATTTAAACCCTTACATACCATTGCGTGTTTAAAACTAAGTAGGTGTACGTCATTATTTAAAAAAAACTATGTATTTATCACTCAAACACGACGAGAAGTAAAACATTGCAAAAAAAATGCGAAATTTTTATTTGCTTTATGCTTGAAGTCACTAACACTGTGTGTGTTCACACACCACCTGGCTTCGTTTTCGGTCGCAGTCTTGATATACCCTGTATGTATTTTTTTTCTCGTGCCTTCAGGTAACTCATGAAACCAAATTAAGTCAGATCAATATACATATCTGTCTTTCGAGGATTCAATTGTAAATATATTTCGATAGGTCTAGTCTATATTTCAGACTACCCTTTGTTTTTTTTTTGTGGGTAAAACCACCACATAGATGTTATGTAAAATTCTAGATGAGCGGTCAAGTTGCTTTGGCGTGAAAGCATTTACAATATTGGATAAAAATGTCTGCAATATATGTTTTTTGATATTAACAAAAAAACATATTGACTTTGGGCATGGAAATGCCTCATTTATTCTACTTCTTAATACATTCAAATTTCTTATGAGTGCTTGATATACTTTTGATTTTAAGCAACCGCAGGAAGGGTAATACAAGGTTAAATCTTGGGAACGTGCCTGATTAGTTCATCGCCTTATTAATTCAGGGTCAAGAAATGCATGGGAACCTATTACACAGCTTGATGGGGAAATTAATGGCAGAAATTAGAAAAAAATTACAAAGAAAATAGAGTAATTAACTAACTTGTATTAGTAATTAACTTCGTAACAATTGAATGAATAAACTACTCCGACCTTCCTTGCAATTGCACCGTGTGCAGTGTACTAGCATTATAGTGTCCAAGTAAGTAGACCTAAATATCTTATAGAAGGTTTGTTCATTTATACACTTACATATTTAAATACACTTCATTGCACACAAAAAAACAGTGAAAATATATACCTACATAATAATATATAAACTACATATACCTACATAATAATATACAAATAACGGTATTATCTCTTCAAGCAATGTCTCAGACAACCGAAAATTATTTAAATACACTTTATTGCACACAAAAATAAAGTGAAAACATATACCTACATAAATAAAATACAAATAACAGTCTTATCATTTCAAGCAATACATCGTCTTACATAAAATCATGAGACGCATATAGAAAAATGAAAATCAGAACTGCCCTCTAAAGTGTAAAGGATAGAAGGTAAAAAGAAAATGTATAGTAAAGAAATGAAGTTATATTATTAGTCAACCGCTTATTTGAACTCCATGGCACAAAACAATTAATAATGGTTTGACGCCGGCCGTGAAACACAAAGCGGTGGGTTCGATCTCCCACCGATTCACGTGGACCACATTTTTGTTTATTGCAATGAATAGCGAGACTAGCTTGCCATTCGCCTGATGGTGAGCGATACGATCGTTCATGGACAGTAGCAAAACCAAACGACACCATGAATTGCAAAGCAATGCTTGGCATTCCACTGCGCTCGCCATATTGAGACATAAGATTTTAAGCCTCATACATATATAAACTCACGCCTTTATCCCCGAAAGGGTAGGCAGAGGCGCCACCAGGAAACCCACGTTTCGCCTTGTATGTTCCGTCCCACGATGTGATAGGGGGCGAGCCTTTTAAGCCCCAATATGTCCAATAGTTATTCTGGTTACAATTTCCTTTCAAACGAAACACAACAATGCATTTACACTGCTGTTCGGCTAGAGAAATAAACATTGCGGTGGTACCTACCCAGGCGGTCTCGCACATATGAGAGGCCTATCACCAGTAAAACACAAATATTTATTTTGGGTCTGGGTGATATAAGACCGAAAAATCTCTCGTAGTTCCTGATATCCATGGCACAAGATTTGTATATTATTGTGGTTTCATGTCTGACGCTTCGGATGCATTTAAATGCAACATATTATTGCTTTAAAGCCGTAGGAAAATATCGACGCTTACTATATTTTTACTATTACTACTATATTTTTTTGCTGCGGCGCGGCGCCGCCCTAGTTTGCTCTATCTCACGTTACTGGATTATCGTCTTGTTGTGAGACATCCTCTACATTTCTAATGAATATAAAGAGGTAACTATTAGAAAAACAAAACTATTAATGTGATAAGAAATTGACACATCCAGTGTGCATAGTATAAAGCCGATTCCGCGACATACATTGACATATCGTCTTTGCAACTGCTCCGTGACGTTCGACACTAACAATGTTGTTGCGTTATATTATTCTGGCCTGCATTATAGGCTGCGTGGTGACACAATCACCGCAGGAGGGTGCCGGAAACGGTGAGTTTAATTTTATTTATGTGGCAACAGGCAGATTCCCCAAGACGAGTCAAGCGAAGCGCAAGGGCATCGATGTTTTCATTTTTACTGTGCAACCGAATTTTTTTCAGGGGCCGGTCGAAGATGTCTAGCATTGTGTGCAGGACGAGGAGCAATTTGTATTCGGACCAAATGCCTATTACTAGGTACATATCTAGGACGATTCGATTGCGGGCCAGGATTTGTATGTTGTAGAAGGCGTTAATAAATTATAATTCAATTTCAAAACTTCGCATTTTCTTTTATTTTGCCATAAAATATGGTTACCTATATAATGTGAGAAGTCCGCCGACCCTTACTAGGTAAAGTTAGCTGACGCTAGCTTATTTCATGACCACATCATTACAGTAGCCAAGGAGTCCTTCTCGAGGCTGGGTTGCGTACTAAGAAACTCCAGGGAATTTAAAAGCGACTGCGTTGTCAGACTCTTGTTTAATGCGCTTGTCCGCAGTAAACTGGAAACAAGTTCTTGTGTATGGCACCCATATGAAAGCACGTATGCCCTTCTATTGGAAAAGGTGCAAAAGGCTTTTTTGCGGTACAATTATAAATTAAAATATAGTACATATCCTTTTATGTACCCAACCAAATTTCTTTTAGGTTGTTTGGGTTACAATAGCCTTGAAGTAAGAAGAACCAGAGATCAAATTATAACCATGTGCAAGATTCTCCTTGGTAGAATTGATGCACCGGATCTGAGCTCTGAGTTGTCACGGCTTTATGTCCCTAATAATTATCTGCGTGGCAGAAGTCACAAATTATTTTCCGTACCAGCATGTCGAACAATTGCTCGTGCCAGGTCTCCTATTCCGCGTGTTCTTGCAGCGCTAAATGCCCTCCTCGATACAAATTCCAAAGTTGATTTGTTTACTGTTGAATGGACAGTTATCTTGTCAGCGTGTGTGGAATACTGTGAGAAAATTTGTAAATAGCCTTTCATGGTAGTTAATAAATTATATTATAAGTCAGAGGTTTGTTTAATATTTATTAGGATTTTAGTTTTTTTTTTCTTTTCTGTTTTTTGTTTTTCGTGAACTTAGTTACTATAGTTTATATATTTTTTATTACCACACTGTTTTTGTTTTTGTTTTTGTTCATAAATATTGTTTATATTTTGTTGATTTGTCTAGATTTAATATATTAGATTTACTTAGGTTTAAGAATTTAATTGATGTAATTGGTGTATGCCGTTTTGATTAAATTAAAAATAAATAAAATAAATAATTAGCCTCAATCGAAGTCTCATTGCTCAGCAGAGGGGTTGGGTTGATACAGTATCGTATTCTATTGTTTGTAAACAATGATTACAACGCGCCTGATGGTAAGCGCAGTGCTGTCCAGAAAGAGTATCACCCGGCGTGACATGTTCATCTCTACCTGGTCGATACAACTATGCCAGAATAATAATTATTGTATCGGGGATTCTGGCCTCACCGCGATGTCTCTGCCAACTCTGTTCTATATCTGGTTACCGATTCATTATACTGTCATCATTTATACTGTCTCCTGTCTTCGTTTTCGGAAGCGATTTTCTAGCACCATGTATTTTAAAGTTTAATGGGGCCAAAGAACAATGGCAACTGACCATAAATTATTTTGTTTGAAATAAAAATTAAACGTGTTTACATGAAAAGATCTCGTTAGCTTGAGTGCTATTTCCTAATTCAACGTATGGAAGAATTGTTGTTAAAGAATTATAAGAAATATATTGATGATAATATTCATGTTTCATTGTTTTTGTTACCATTTATCAACAATAAAAATCTTGACCTCATACTTATTTACTATATTATTCAAAATCAACATTTTAGTCACGATTGGCTTTTAAAATCTCTGCATAAAATACAACAAAAACATATTAAAGTAACCATGAACTTTTTTGGCCAAAAGTATAAATTCCGCTTTCACGTTCATGTCGACCGCACAAAGCGTTGCTCGGCATTAGTACATGATACATACCGCTTTATCTGTAATTGAAATATTTGTCTTCTCTTCTTTATGTAAGCTTTAGGTAAAGGAAAAAAGTGAAAATAGAAAAAGTGGTAGGTCCCTCATATGTCAGAGTCTTTGAGTAAATCTAAACATCTTAGTTTAATAGCAGCTTGTGAGCCACTTGCACCACGGAGGCTGTATGGAACAGAGTTGGCAGAGACATCGCGGTGAGGCCAGAATCCCCGATACAATAATTATTATTCTGGCATATTTGTATCGACCAGGTAGAGATGAACATGTCACGCCGGGTGATACTCTTTCTGGACAGCACTGCGCTTACCATTGTTTGTGAATATATACAAACAATAGAATAGATACTGTATCAACCCAACCCCTCTGCTGAGCAATGAGACTTCGATTGAGGCTATGCTAGTGTCAGCTAACTTTACCTAGTAAGGGTCGGCGGACTTCACACATTATATAGGTATATATTTTATGGCAAAATAAAAGAAAATACGAAGATTTGAAATTGAATTATAATTTATTAACGCATTAAACAACATTTAAATCCTGACCCGCAATCGAATTGTCCTAGATATGTACCTACTAATGGGCATTTGGTCCGATAACAATTTGCTCTTAGTCGTGCACACACTGCTTGCCCTCTTCGACCGGCCCCTGAAAAAAAATCGGTTGCACAGTAAAAATGAAAATTTCAATGCCCTTGCGCTTCGCTTGACTCGTCTTGGCGAATATGCCTGTTGACACATAAATAAAATTAAACTCACCGTTTCCGGCACCCTCCTGCGGCGATTGTGTTACCACGCAGCCTATAATGCAGGCCAGAATAATAAAACGCAACAACATTGTTAGTGTCGAACGTCACGGAGCAGTTGCAAAGACGATATGTCAATGTATGTCGCGGAATCGGCTTTATACTATGCACATTGCATGTGGTAATTTCTTATCACATTAATAGTTTTGTTTTTCTAATAGTTACCTCTTTATATTCATTAGAAATGTACGGGATGTCTCACAACGAGACGATAATCCAGTAACGTGAGATAGAGCAAACTAGGGCGGCGCCGCAACAAAAAAATAAGTAGTCCTATCCCGGATAGTTTTGAAGAAACATCCATTTTATTTATCGTTAAAAAAACGTACTTTGACTAACACTTTGTGGCATTGTGACTAGTGATTTCCATATTGTTTTATTTTAATTGACGTTTTGTAATTTTAAATAGATAAGCTTTAGAACTACATTAACAAATTAACGCAATACTAGCCTTTTTCAGAAATATGTTCAAAGAAGATTTTCAAAATATTTATTGATCAACTTTGACACGGTGTTGGAAAAAAATATGAACTATAGTGTATGGACACTGGTATGGCAAGTTTAACCGAAAAATGGTGCATTTTATCAAAGTTTTAAAATGCTACTACACTTAGTATTTCTTCCACAAATTTTATTTTTAAATTAAGTTAGTTGCGAAGGATCTAATTTATAAACAAGTTAACAATATGATATTACATTAAACATTATCTTACTCAATATTCGAAATTCTTGGGGATATTGTATCATGTCATGAAAGAGGTGAAAAAAAAGAAAATAAGTACCTTCTAAATTAATGCACTCACAGATAAATTGAGACTGGGTCCGATTCAGCGGTCAACATATTCACCAAATATAAGTCCACTAGATTCCTTTTAAAGTGCATGGTGGCATATTGGTAACAGTCTGGACGCTGCTGCTGAGACAGTGGTAGCGGGTTCGTATTCCAGGGTATACCTTTGGCTTTTCCGAGTTATGGTTATATGGATCGTTAATTTAAAAACACTTTAAATGGTCTAGTTCTGGGACATTCTATATATGAATTAAAAATGGTAGAAGACGTTCCATGCAGCTACAATGCGCATAGTATTTTCGTTGCTTATCGTTAGAGGGTCTTTAATTTATTGACTAACTAGCGGTAGGGCCCGGCTTCGTCCGGCTGCATATAGTTTTTGAGTCCAGTCCACATTAACAACATATTAGTTATTGTGCGTACTAACCTTATTATATTTAAATCAACTCCTCTATACCACTTCTCCCATCTCATCCCGTTACATCGCCTTCTGTCCCGCCTTATTAATTTTGCATAAAAATGACATCCATAAGAAAATACAATTTAATAAATATGCTACAGAGAGAAACATGCTACCTCGGCCTTTTTAAGAGAAAAAAATTCATCATAAATGATTGTTACTTAATTTCAAACGTTTACACATCGCACGTAACGTAAGCCTTCAAAAGGAATAAAGTTTTCCAGTTTTTGCTACATTTTTAAGTACTGATTCGCTCTTAAAAGTCATAGCGTGATGTTATATAGCTTATAACCTTCCTCGTTTAATGGGCTATCCAAAACAAATAAAATTTTCCAATTCGAACCAGTAGTTCCGGAGATTAGCGCGCACAACCAAACAAACAAACTCTTCAAATTTATATAATAGTATAGATGGGACATTTGCATAATATGGATAAGTGTTTACCTGCAGTTGAATATATGTTACTATTTTATTGACCGACTTCAAAAGAGGAGGTAATCAATTCGACTGAATTTTTTTTTTTATGTATGTTTGTTACTCGATTACGCTGGTATTAGGGAACCGATTTCAAAAATTTCTTTTTTGTCGAAAAGCATGATATACTAGGTTGGTCCCATAAAAAATTGGTGAAGACCTGATGAATATCTTCGGTCCTGAAGAACAGAACTCCTCAAAATAGAACGGTACAGCAATAATTCTTTTTGCACCTGGTTCAGTATAAGCGTATTACTACAAAGGGGGGCTTAAAAGGGGGAAGGGGTGTAGGGGGGGGGGGGGGGAGAAAATAGATACTAATGTAAATACTCAATATCTCTGGCAGTACTTAAACGATTAAAAATAAACTATTTTGTCGACAAGTATGATATGTTAGATTGGTGTCATTAAATAATGGTGAAGACCTGATGAATATCTTCGGACTTGAAGAGCAGAACTCCTCAAAATTGAACGGTACAGCGATAATTCTTTTTGCACCTGGTTCGGTATAAGTGTGTTACTACAAAGGGGGGGTTAAAAGGAGAAAGGCGTGTAGGGGGGGGGGGTAGATAATATATACAATTAATTTCAGTTTTCAATATAAAAGTTTTACCATAAACAGTAGGTGAAGAAGAGGGAGAGTGAGAGAAATAGATACGTAAATTACCGACGTAAACTAAGAGAATCCGACCTGGTCAGTGTCTAACAATAGCGGATATCATGATTTTAATGACTTACAATCTTCTCATAATTTCACAGCAATAATATCATGTTTGGTCTGAAGAATTCGTAAATTTTAAAGACATCGTTTTGATTATATCATGATCACCTTTCTCATCATTACGATGCCTATCAAAACTAAAAAGGGACAAATAAAATAATTTTAAATAAAAAAATAATAACCGACTTCAAAGTGCCACTACAAAGTAACAAATAATATATATTTCATCGTACTAGTACCCAATGATTAATGTTCTTATTGACTTGACTAGCTAACAAATCTTAAATACGTAATATTTTGAAGGCGGGTCGCTAAATATCAAACACGTATAAATTTAAGCAAATGTTACACCATTTGATATTACATGTAGATCCTGCAATGTTGGCTCAGAAAGGCACATAAGTAAATTAAACACAAATGAATATAATGTGCTAATCCTACGTGTAAATTTATTGAAGTTTTGATAGAATTTCTATGTGTCTTACATGTGTGTGGTAGCCTGTTGATAATTATCTAGATATGATCCACGAGACGGTTGACCACCGTCTCGGTTATAATTCCAAGGTATACACCTCCGGAATTATCGGAGTCACTTGTGTGTTGATGATATTCAATTACCAAACTCTTTAACAGTGATATATTTCAATCATAGTCAGGAAACCTGCATGACATAAAGGCCTTTAAGTACAAGAAAAGGTATGTTGTGTCCCATGCTCAACAGTGGACGATTACGGCCTGATATATTAAGACAAATTAAAATTCCGTGTAAATCTTGCGTGTATTACGCTATAATTACTTACACAAATTAATGTTAAGCGTAAGGCGTACATGTTCGGCACTTAGCGACCCGCCTTCAAAATATTACGTATTTAAGATTTGTTAGCTAGTCAAGTCAATAAGAACATTAATCATTGGGTACTAGTACGATGAAATATATATTATTTGTTACTTTGTAGTGGCACTTTGAAGTCGGTTATTATTTTTTTATTTAAAATTATTTTATTAGTCTTTTATGAGAGTATTGACCCACGAAAGTAATGTATCATTGTCCTATTTTCAGGAATTTCGATTACGGTATCGTACAATGCACTGTTGAATTCATATTTATTTTTACATATCATGACAGCCTCCGTGGCGCAGTTGGTAAGACACCGCTTGTGAAACAAGAGGCCGCCAGTTCGATCCCCGCACCGAAAAATGCTTGTGTGATCCACAGGTATTTTTTTTGTGTCTGGGTATTTTTGAGACCGAAAGGTCTCTCGTAGTTTCTGATACCCACGACACAAGACTCGGTCTTAGTGTGGTATCAGGACTATGTATGTGACTGTTGAATGTATTTATTAATTTATTTATATCATTCGTGCCACTGTACCTACACATAGTCAAAAATCATCATAAAATAAGGTATGGTATATTTGTTGTCTATTTATACTTAGCATCTCGACTCGGCTTCGGCCGGATGCAGACACCTTTTGAATGCCATCCAAATTAGACACATTATTTCGCGTACTGTTTTATATTTAAACTCAACATGGCTGTCGTTCTTTATACTGCTTTTTCCGTCCATTCCCGTTACAACCCGTCCTGTTCCGTTTCAGTCTATTTCATGACGTAAAGCATGCAATCCTGTCCTCTAATATACTATTTCTTCCGCAATATATTCTATCCCAATCCATCCCTTTGAGTTTGAAAGAGTAGCAAATATCTATACCTATTTAAATACCTCGTTCATCCCATGGAAATACTACATTTTCAGGATTAAAATCATATTATTTAGTAGCCTATGCACTAATCCAGGGTATCAGCTACCTTCATACGAAATTTCATGAAAATTGGTCCAATTGTTTGAGCTAGAAGCTTCTTTGATCATCCGTAACCTATGTGTAAAACATAGGTACCCTAGATTAGCAAATTTAGGGTATCAGCTACCTCAATACCAAATTTTATTAAAATTAGTCAAGCCATTTGAGCGTGAAGAAGTAACAACCACATAAACTTATGCAGTTGGGCTTCAAGGAAATAATAAGGGTACAATAAAATAAAACAATAATTAATATAAACGAATCAATAAGTTATATGGGTCTTTTACAACATACTGTTGGTTTAGGACAATCGAAAGTTCCTATTTTTGATTTCGGTAGACATGGAATTAGGCTGCAGAATCCTCCCAGTATTATGCAGAAAACTGGAATCTGCCTGGCCTGCCGAACTTTGGGCACTGTAAAATAGGAACAGAAAAAATAGATATAGATCACAGCTGTTAAGAGACAATGATAAACGACCACTATATTATAATTTATGAACTATTTTTTGAAACGTTGAAAGGTCGTTTCATGGCGTGGCGCGATGAGCGTGGTCGTCTCCTGCGCTGTCTCCCGGCGGCGCGGCGGCTCGATCGCGCTGCAATCGCCAACCACCAATGACGTGTCGTGACATATAAATAAATATTAAATAAATAAATACACCCAACAGTCACATACATAGTCCTGACCCCACACTAAGATCCAGTCTTGTGTCGTGGGTATCAGGAACTACGAGAGACTTTACGGTCTCACAAACACCCAGACCCGAAACAAATACCTGTGGTTCACACAAATATTTGTTTCGGTGCGGGGATCGAACCCGCGGCCTCTCGTTTCACAGGCGGCGTCTAACCAACTGCGCCACGGAGGCTGTTAATTATTCCATTCATATTGAATTATCCCGAAACTACGTTGCACTTATAATGAATAGAAAATTTCTTGTACTTCAATTTTTCTATGCGTTGTTCAATATTTGTTATAAAATATTTTTACCATCAGTGCGTGTTATTAAATCATTATCTAACACTTTCATTATAAATAAATTTAGAGATTTAAAAAACTCACAATTTTCTAAAATCGCCCGTGGAGATTGTGTCAACACGCAACTTATAATGCAGGCAAAAATAAAATAACGCAGAAACATTATTGATTTCGAACGTCACAGTGTGGTTGCGAAGACGGTATGTCAATTACTATTGCGCTATCGTCTTCATACCATGTGTACTTTATATATGTAAATTTCTTATCAGTTACAATATAAAATTAACTGTATTTATGTAGCTGTTGGCTTTCGCTTACAATTAACAGTAACAGTTCAATTAAATGTGAAACAAAACGACTGTAAAATAAGATGGTTTTCTTCAACGAAAAAGAAGCAACTATATTTCTGTATTTTTTTCTTGTGGTATTTTTAGGAGACTTTCCCGCCTACACATCCACCACTGCGACTCCTGTCAGCCAGGATCAACAGTGGCACGCAATAATTTGGCACCGAGCTTCAGTGCTCGACATATTTCTTAGAGTCACTAGTTTGTCTTTAACCCGCATCGAAATTAATCAGTAAGAAATAGGAGGAATTGGCCTCAGATAATTGTCCACTTCCCTCCGTAACAAAGCGGGTGACAAAATAATGAGCTAAGAGGTATTATCCTCCTATATAAATATATACAACTGGAGAAGTCAGATGTCAAGCACCATGGGATAAATAATTACACGGTGTGAGCTGCTAAATTTGGGTCCAATAATAGGTATGGCAAAATCGCCGGAAAGCACAAAAATTCTTCCTAGATTTCACGAGGTCCGTATAGTATGCAACATCAGATGTTATTTGAATATATTTCTACATTATTTTCTTGTGAAAATATTACAGTGACCGATACCGATATCGGTACTCATATTTTAACACCACCCATAAATTTCTATAATACTATGAGAATTTCTCACCTCGAAGATAATATGATTATCGTAAAAAAGTTGCATCGTATAAACATTTAACAGAACACGATCATCTATGGCTGTTATGTCATGCGATGCATACGATTCTCGCTGCGAGAAGCTCTCCCCGTGTAAATGGCGTTTTAAGCATGCAATAGCCACTCAATGTGGTGGAATCAATATGAATGGGGCAATACGTCACGACACGTCACTAGCGAGTGGCGACTGCAGCGCGACCGGGCCGCCGCGAGACAACGCGGGAGTCGACCACGCTCACCGCGCCGCTCTATAAAGCAACCTTCTGATTTTCCACAGGAAAAGTCAAGTGCTTAATAATTTGTAACAAACGATTAATATTCTACATTGCACTCGATAACGATTCGCAGCTAATAATGATTGTCTCCCAACTGCTGTGAGGCGAAATCTACATCCATTTTTGTATTCATATTTTAAAGTCCCAAAAGTTCGG
Source organism: Deilephila porcellus (assembly GCA_905220455.2). Taxonomy (NCBI): domain Eukaryota; kingdom Metazoa; phylum Arthropoda; class Insecta; order Lepidoptera; family Sphingidae; genus Deilephila; species Deilephila porcellus. The sequence continues at coordinate 15,016,247 of LR999973.1, read as the reverse complement.
GAGTTGAAGTAGATTTTTATTTTCTACTTAAAGCTGGAATATGCAGTCTAGTTCCATGTCTATCAAAATCAAATATAGAAAAATACAATATAATACATTTTTTCCAATGTTTCCTCCACTTTGTTTACCAAGGTGGCGTATCCGCAGGGCGTGATTAGAGACTGGCAACGCATCCATGCTCCAAGCGTTGTGGATTTTCGTGGGCGGAGCTAATCAGCCACATTATCGGCTATGCAATAAAAAAAAAACTTCGAAAAATAAAGATGTATAAACAAATAATCTCTCGGACACTGCAGCTGAACGACACTGCTTTCCAGACTTACCTACCTGATTTCCAAACTGTATGCGTTTTGGTTTCATTTGAAGAAAAGCATTTATTTTCTGTCTTAAGAATAGTGTGCTATATTTTATAATGTAATAATTATCTTAAATTGAGCGTACGTCTACGTAAGCTGGTTTTTTTATGTTTTCTACAATGCTTCGTTCGTATACCTTAGAAAATGTAACTGAAAATACAACAAAGCGTGTCTTTGATAGGTCAATGCTCTTTTAATTAATCAATTAACTTCAAATTCAGATATTTATTTAAATGTAAGTGGCTCATTAGTTTGTAAGTGGTATGCGCCACTGATAAACAAGCACAATACTAGGGGCGTTGTAGCTGCATTGACCGTCTTCCAGTACAGAGGTAGTTGGAATCGTTGCTCGGTTTGAGGGATAGTCTTAGGTACCGTTTGACTCGGCCGAGTTTAAAATACCTCACGCTCTAGTTTAAAGTATCTTAAGCGCGACGCTTTCAACCACTTTAATAATTTATTTATTTTTTAATAGAAATAAAGCGATGATAAACAAACAAACATATTATATCTTATAGTTAATTTAACACCAAACCGATACAATATTACGTGTGCGTGGTAAAAATAGCCGACATCGCGACCGTCGCTAGCATTCCGTCTTTGCAATTGCTCCGTGACGTTCGACATTAATAATGTTATTGCGATATTTTATTCTGGCTTGCATTATAGGCTGCGTGATGACACAATTGCAAGCAAATGGCGGAAACGGTAAGATAAAGTTTATTTATATTCCGTATCCAAGCATTTTATTAAATGTTATTTATTATTAATTTTATTTTATAATTTCGTTGCTATAAGATGTACATATGATATTATACAGATATAAAAATAAATAAATAAATACACCCAACAGTCACATACATAGTCCTGACCCCACACTAAGATCGAGTCTTGTGTCGTGGGTATCAGGAACTACGAGAGACTTTTCGGTCTCACAAGCACCCAGACCCGAAACAAATACTTGTGGTTCACACAAACATTTGTCTCGGTGTGGGGATCGAACCCGCGGCCTCTCGTTTCACAGGCGGCGTCTAACCAACTGCGCCACGGAGGCTGTCGAACATAATGTTTGGTATAACAAAATGTTTGGTTACAAAAACTGAGGTGAGCATAAAAGACTGCCATTCGTCGCTACTTTGGATTCCGTCGCAGCCGAGAGAAAAATCAGCCAAGACTGCATACTTGCATCAACTAAGAGATTAACATTGTTTAAGGATAGGGTCGCACTTACCCTACTTATGACTTGCAGCGCAGTCAGGAACACTGTCATTTCCTCTTGACATAAAAAAGTACATTTGGTATTTCAAATTAATCATACACAGTGTCTCTCAGATCAAATATAGACACGTGATAAACGGTTTAATCTCTCGACGCGTGCTTGACGCCCTGCCCGTCGCGCCAGGAGACCTATTCACTCGTTTTAGACAGAATTATCCTGTCACCAACTAACTGAAACTAAGTTTCGATAAAACAATTTTTTACAGCAATTAGCATAGTAATAATTAAAGGTGAAAATTAAATAGGTAAAATTTTTGCGAACTTTACAACCTAAATAACTTCTGTTTAATGTTTTTGCCATATTATGAACAATAAAAAAACAACTGACAGACTGCCTCGGTGGCGTAGTTGTATAACGGTACGGTTACAAAGCTGAGGTCTCGGGTTCGAGTCCCGGGTCGGGCAAAGTGATATTGGATTTTTCTATTCATTATCAGCCCGGAGTCACGAATTTGTGCCCGATATGGCGATAGGCTCGCCTCCTATCACATCGTGGAACGGAACATACAAGGCGAAATGTGGGTGCCCTGGTGGCGCCTCTGCCTACCCCTTCGGGGATAAAGGCGTGAGTTTATGTATGTAAAAAAACAACCGTATTTACAACGCACGGTTGAGGTTAAACTACTGTGACTTTGTTACTGAGACCACACCTGGATTCAAACATTATCGAACGCGGATTTTATCGCGATAAAATCCGGTAAAAAATAGTTTTATTTCAACATAATCTGAATCAACTGATGAAATTATAAGCTAATCAAATTCAATCACGTTTGAAAGACCTTATTAAGACATTCTTAAGTCTCCAAATAGGCACGTTGAAGATTTCAATGTCATTATAGTGCCTATAGATATATTTGGCCCGGTTTAATGAAGTTATGTTTGTCCTATATGATGCTTTACGGAAGGTATCTTTCAGGTATCTTGACCGCTTTCGTGGTCACGGGGCGGACATAAGATATAGATGAAAAGCAATCGAAACGTCGGGAAGTTAAAAAATGTAAAAATTAAACCAAATCGCGATAAAATCCGTAAAAATAGTTTTATTTCAATGTGTAACATTCGCGTAAATCTAAGAAACCATTAGGTATCTTTCTCTTGAAATTTTACAACCAATTCTGATCTATAGAGCATCTGCATCTATAGAGCTATTAATTAATTTGTGCAAGTTACGTCAACAATTTTGCGTCGATCGTGCAGGGAGTTACGTTTAAATTGTTTAAGGCGACATTTTTATAATCTGCACGATAAGGAAAATATGGAGCTTTTAAGGCCAAAAATTTTGTAATTATTTTTTGTATTCGTTCTATGCGTGGAATGTAGCCGCAATCAGGCCCCAGCTCAGCAATATGTAATGCTCCAAGGAGCAAAGCGCTGAGTATTCTGCTGGTACCTGCTTTACAGTTCTAAGATCTAGATCTAGACAGCTATGAGACGATACATATTTATCTTTCCATTTTTAATGTACAACCTAAAATGTTGTAGGGGCCGATCGAAGAGTGCTATCTCTGTGTGCAAGAAGAGGAGGGACTTGTAAACGGACCAAATGCATGGGAAAGTTATCCCTGGGACAAGTTGATTGTAGGTACGCAATGAAATGTTGTAGAGATTGATGTTGAATAAATGATTTAATTGAAATACTTAGTTTTTTATTTTTTGCCATTAAATATGGTTATCTATACAGTATGTGAAGTCCGCCGACCTTTACTAGGGTAGTGGACTGTGGCTTAACCTCAATCGAAGTCTCGGTTGTGGAGGGCTCCGGTGCTCCGCAGCGGGTGACTATGGGCTGATACAGTACAGCTCTCTTTTGTTTTCATACTTTACCAGTTTGATTACAATGTGCGTGATTGTAATTGCAGTACTGTCCAGAAAGAGTATCAACCGGCGTGGCATGTTCATCTCTCCATAGTTGATACAACTATGCTAGTATAATAACTATTGTATCTGGATATATACAGAACAAAAACCTAAAACCCACTGACTTTGACTCGCTAGATCTACTCAGATCTGGGTCACGTCGCGACCATCAAGAAATATTCAATAAATATTCTCTATGCGACACTTGTCAACACTGTTGAATCTTTTATTACACTATTACAATGACAATATGAATACACTATGGTGGTGGTAAGTCAATATACATTGACGGAACCCGAAAAGCCACACGCGTCACGATGAGAGATTTCGCAACAAAAAATGGCTGCTTATCGGGAGAATATAAATACCCTGCGGCATGCCAGCAACTAAATAGTTGTTCATCGAAACCAACTTTGATTAAATTGACTATAATAAATAATTACGAATTATAATATTAAACTGACGTGGATCAAAGTGAAATCTGCAAAAATCAGTAGACAGAGAATTGAATGAAATGAAGATGATGCACGTCTCTTTCCTTGTATTTCATATGGTAAGAATGGTATTCATTGTGATAATGCGTATACTGTTGAAGAACTTTAATTCAATAAATAAATATGGTCTGTGTGCCGCGGCGGACTGCTATAGACAATGGTTATAGTAATGAAGGTCCATTAAAATTTGTATCAAACAGGACATACAATTACAGCTAAGTAATTCATCTAAATTAAGAACTTTATGGAACAACTTTACAACTAAACTAATACATTGTAAAAACTTTGCAAGTAATACAAATTGTAGCTGTTAAAATATTTGATGTCGCAGCGCGGGTACATTATACTATCGAAAAATGTGTACGAGTAGATGTATGAATTCTTCTATACAGACTATAAGTAAAAAGATAATTTAAAAATAATAATAATTTTATCAACTATAGTTAATGAAAGTCTTATAACTTCAGACGGGTCTAAAAAATTACTTAACAAAAATTGCATTGGTATAATTTGATAGTACTGTACTATTCAAAAACTAAATGGTTTTTAGCTAGGCCCACATATAACTCATAATGTGACAAGTTTAAATTCTCAGTATAAGTTGTTTCTACACAGCTATAGGCAAGACCAATGTCTGATTTTGTTTCTCATGTTTCAGTCGAGCTTGTTGATGTGGGCGTTAATGGCGAAACAACCTGCGTAAGTCACCCCCACCGGCTGATCATTAGGTCAAAACCTAGGAAACCTCAATTGTGGGGATGGATATGTTGTAAAAACACTAAATAAAGGTGTACCGTTTGCTCGTATTTTTATTCAATTAGCACGGTTACATACGTATAACACTAATTGAATAATATAGTAATATGTTGTTACAAAGATTTAATTTAATTTTGATGCAGTAAAGTACCTGCATTTTGCTCATAAAGTGTAACTGCAGACACAATGGTTGCTGGTGGTAGGATATTGGTATCCTGGGTTGCGAACACCGTAGCCAACAGCAAACCCATGGAAACTCACCGTGGTGTCGCTGGTGACTATACCATACAGCCTTCGTGGAATAATAGGTTAAGGAGCTGATAATGAAATGAGAGGTTTCAATTTTTTCAATTTTTTTTGTTTTCGCAATGACATAAATATTATTACATCCAACAGTCACATACATAGTGCTAACCTCACACTTAGATCTTTTGTATCGTAGGTATCAGAAAATACGGTCACGCTTTTCAGTCGCACAAGCACTGAAAGCAAATACTAGTAGATCACACAAACATTTATCTCGGTGCAGGGACTGAACCCGTGACCTCTCGTTTCACAGCTGGTGTCTTACTAACAGAGCTATAAAGGCCGCGAGAGATACAAAAGAAACTGAACACAAGGCACCTTCGCCTTATGATTTTTTTCAATACCCTAAACAAGGGAGAGACGATAAACATTTTAATTACAAATAAAGCGGTACACATCACTGTGCTAATGCCGAGCAACGCTTTGTGCGGTCGACACGAACGCGAAGGCACAATTTGCTTATGTTGGATATACTTCTGGCCAAAAAAATTGTTTCTACATTGTTATTTTAATGCATATAAATTTTCATTTAATCAATACAGTAATACCCCGACTTACGCTACCTCGACTTACGCGAATTCGGAGTTACGCGATTTAATTTTCTCGTCTATTTTAACGTTTTTTGTTTGAAAGCCGCGCAGTCAAGGTCAAGCGGCGGCGTTTGTTTCTGACTCCCCCGCCCGCATTATTATTCGTTCAGCTTACAACAGGCACAGACGTGTAGTGCGTAAATTATAGTCTCCGGTGCCAATTAAACATACTTTGTATGACTTTATAGGTATATGCAAAATTGTACCCCGACTTACGCGAATTCGACTTACGCGGATAGCGCTCGGTCCCACCTATCGCGTAAGTCCGGGGTATTACTGTACTGAATAGGCACTATTTTAATAACATAACAATCGGGGGTGATTGGAGTTGATAATGAATTTTATTACCCGTCCGTGCCACTCAAAAGAGGTCAAAATACCAGTTCATTTTATATTCTCATACTTATTTGCATTTCAATTTTTTTAATTGAAAATAAACGTATCGTTTACGCGTATCAAAGCCGGTTTAACTAGGTTTATTAAACGGAAAACATTTTTGGCATGTTTTTAATACTTTTAAATAATAATTTACTTTCAAATCAGGAACAACTGTATGTGTGTAACAAAAAAACATGGAATTGAAACAGTTTTTTTTATTATTTTCATTGTACATTTCTAATTTCAACTGGTAACACGACAGAAACCGATTAATGTGGGTTTTATAATTGCGGAATTAGTAATTTAATACCTTTCTGCAAATATTGATTTGAGGTACCTACGTGAGTTGAAAATGCAAAGGCAAATAATTATTCAAGGCTGGTTCCAACAGATGGCTGTAAAATTATTGAGGGATACCTACAATTAGCAGATTTTCTATGAAGACAGAGAGACTATAATGAAAAGTAAGCAATAGTTGCATCCTTTAAAGTTTAAACATCTTTACAACTCACTGCTTAACTCGTGTTTGCGAGTTGAGGAAAGAACTTACAGGAGGTGTTCCCAACACTATTGAATCCGCTTACAGCACAGAATACACATCACGTGAGATCGCTAACTTCTAGTTTAACTTAATAAACGATATTACAGGATGTGAAGTTTAGCTAACTTCGTTCTTTAATAATAACTCTGTAGATACTCGTACCAGTATATTGTGCATCATTTTTCAAACTTGTAAAGGTTGTGTTAGGATTAGTCGGTTTATATTTACGCTACCAAAATATTCGCATCTAATAGTTTGAAGTGTCGGACGTCCACCCACAAGGTGGACGGACGACCTGCTTAATGTCGCAGGAAGTCGCTGGATGCAGGCCGTTTCCAACAAGTCTATGTGGAGATCCATGGGGGAGGCCTATGTTCAGCATTGGACTTCCTGTGGCTGAAGAGAGAGAGAGAGAGTTTGTTAAAACCAATTTTACTAAGATTTTTTAATATTGACCTTTATCCCACACCTGCGCAATATTCCAGATTCTGTTATTTTGCTTACAATTTTGCAACTTACCTTTAAAAATGACCAGTATCCGACTAAATATTAGCTTCTAAATCGAAAACCGTACAAAAAAAAATTGCTCCACCTCTAGTCCAACAAATAACCTGACTCCATCTCTAATACACGTAACCAATGCACCAAGCAGAGTATATTTTATAAGACTCATAAAATAAAGCAAAACATACAAATAAAAAACAAAACGCCATTTTGTCCAGCAGTGTACGACGGAACAATATACCGTGCAACCCCTTTGTGTGTGGAAGGTAGAGCGTACACGTCATTTATACATTATAAGCCTAAGTGACGAATTGTAGTCGGCTGTATTGTCTCAAATTAATGCTGTCTCTCCGGTGTTCGAGTATGAAAAGAATACAAAGGTATTAATGGGTTTTTGTGTATATCCCCAAGGGCCAGGCGTGATGGAATGGTATTTAAATTTTGCAAAGGGTTTTGTCGGGTTATCTTGGTGATATGGGTTGATTGTATTGTGTATATTAGTCCATGTTTTTGTTACTGAAGTTTGTAGCTATTCTCTCATGAAATATTGTAGGACGAGCTCAAATAGTTCTAGTGTTTCTGATTCTAAGTTTTTCCTATCATGTTGAATAAGCACTAAGAATGACTTGTGGTTATAAGATTGCAGATATTTGCCAGCAGAAATAGCTGCTCGTAATTATTGTAAGTCGTATCCTTGCCATTAGGTGTAATAGTAATTAGAAGGTCTTTAAAACCGAGTTCAAACCGATTTTCGAATATAACCTGAAAACTTAAGACTAGATGCACAAGATATATTTTTTAAATATTGCTTTAGTCATTGTAAAAGCACACTCAGGGGGCGTATTTTGTGTTGATATTTACTAGTTTCCTGTCTCTGCGGAATCTCGCTCCATTCTAAGAGCAACAAAGAAGTAACTTAAGTAAACACCAGCAGAAATTCAGTTAAACCAAACTAATCGAGCACAAAAGATGGAACTAACTGAAAGACAATCCAAAGCCGCCAGTCAATTCAATTAGCACAATGTTTAAAATGAAACAAACAACAGTTTATCAAACTGAAAAGTAAAGAACAAAAAAACGAGCCATTCCCGTTGAAGATTTTAATTCAAGTGAAAGGAAACTTTCTTGTTTTCTGCAAGTTGCCAAACAAGTAGGGATGGGTTGTCATACCGTTTGTGGATTGGGGAGGGTAGATTGCACTTTCAACAAAATGTTTGATGACAGCCTCTGTGGCGCAGTTGGGCAAGATGGCGGCTGTGAATTAGAGGCTGCGGATACGAGATAATTTGTTTGGGTTTTGTTTTTGTTGGAACTATGTGTTTTAAAATGCCTAACACCCATAATACAAGACTGTAATATGTAATTTAGACTATTCGAATATTTATTTATTCAGTCTCTATTAGCCAATGTTTTGTACAGTGAAAAAAACCTAGACCAATTAGATATACCCGACAATGTTTAAATTTAGTTTTATCACTGAACACGTCATCAAAAACTAAAAACATTGTACTCAGAAGACATGAAAACTTAATGATTATCAAAAAGATCTGAATCAATTTTGTGTAAATCCCAGGATTTTTCCCACCCCTATTTAATATGGTAGATCTGATTAATGGACCTAGTGTAGATACAAAAAAACACACGAACCCTCAGCTGTATAAAGTCACTTTACACAAGTTTCAATTTGGTCTTGTTACATCGTACGGGACGTTTCTGAGTTTTTTACATGGAAATGCTTCGGAAAGAGAATTTTAATCGAATTCCAACGGGATTTGTGTAGTTAAATTACTGTTTGAGCTGGTAAAAGACCACTTTTTTACAGAATTTAATGGTATTTAGTCTTTTGTATAATGAACTAAGATTTTCTGTTTCTATAACTTTTCGGAATCATGAGAGTATTTATATTAAATTAACACACACCATGAAAGGTGAAGGAAAATCGTGAGGAAACTTTCATACCACAATAGTATCCATCACCATCCACGACCGCCGAGCGGCATACGCCAAATTTTTAAAATATACCTTATTGACATTAACATTAAGCATCGCCGGTCCATACAAACATACTAACTCTCTAGACACCGAATATTCACAGACTGCACCCAAATAACATTTGTGTAGATCACGATAGTGGATTAATCACCATTTTATAAAGTGGTCGCTCGCTATCCGGATACAATCCTATCCTAAGTCATCTATACATGTGGAAAATTATACAATTAGAACAAAATTAAAGATCCATCCAAAATTATACATTATATAGTAAATACAGTCGAAAAGAAACAAAAACACTGAAAACACGACACTTGCTGATGCATGTATAAACGAAAACCTCGCTCCGGTCTGTTGGACTTCGACGGAATAATTTAGGGCCGCAGGTTTGAATTTTGTATTTAGCTTTTTTTTTCTGTACAAATGCTGGATTCTTCAAACCTTTTCCGACAATGGGGTCAGATGCGGAGCGACGGAACGTAACTGTGTCAAACTTGTTTGTGTCTAGGTTAATAAAGCTGTACTGTTTCATTTTGTTTTATTTAGAGTAGTTTTTTAAATGTCAAATATTTGCTGGTTTGGATTTAGTGGAAATGTTAGGTTGGTTGGGAACTCTTCTTTGATAAAAATGCAGATAGTCGTTTGATAAATGAGCTTATTATTCAACTCTACCACTGGTACAGGCGCTTTCACTAATATGAGGCTTTAGGCTATAATAAATGATATTAAAACTAATATGAAATGGAAAAGGTATTTGCATAACTTCCAAGTTCTTCTGACGAACTCTCAGCCATGTGGAATTCACCACGAATTTTTCCTTCATCGTTATCCCTAAAGATAATAAACTCATTAGTCTAGAGTTGGGATAAGGGCGTTAAGGACACATTATTAAAGAAAGTCAATCATGCGGGCGCTGGAATGTAACGGAGATTACAATTTCATTCCATTCACTTTACTATGCAATACAAAGTTGCTTAGTAAAAAATATTTCATAGAAATATAAAATGTGTTAAAAAATAGACAATGAACACGTCGGAGCATCAAAAAACAATTGCTGCATCGCACCAGCTGGACAGCTTAGCGCTGTATACTGCGAAACAGATGTTACATTCCCGGTTTTTTTGACAGGTACTTTTTTGAAGTGAAACTTCTTTATCGGAGTTGGAAAAAAATTTAGTGTAACATTTTTTCGTTACGCGTCACATTCTTCCGTTACGCGCCATCTTTTGAAGTGAAACTTCTTTATCGACGTACGGGAGAAATTTTATAGCAATGTCAAAAAAATGTAACGTTTTTGTGTTACGCGCCATCTTTACTTCTAAGTCACATTTTTCCGATACGCGCCATATTTATTTATTTAAAGCAGTAGTTCCCAAACTTATTTTTCTCGTGGACCACTTTCAAAATTTTACTGGTTTTGGTGGACCCCCTGCTGCTACATTTCTACCACATTCTTAAAGTCGCCAAAAAATAAAAATTGTGTCGCTTCTGAGTTCTGTCCCTATATTCCGATAGGTAAAATAAAAACGAAAAATGGTACATTTTATAACACTTTATTTATTAAAAGAATAGAATTACAAGAAAAAAATAATAAGGTAATATAGGTTCAGGTCATAATTTTAATTAATGGGAAGGATGTATTTGATGGAGTGTCAGCAAACGATCAATGTTTGGCTTTATTTTTGTGAGCAATAACCGCAAATCCCCCCGCTCTGTGATGTTTAATTTGCTCCTTTTTTTTGTTAAGAGATTTGTAACGGCACTAAAACTCCTTTCGACAAGGTATGACGAGGGAAAAGCTATTAAAAATTTCCTTGCGATTTCCCACAGTCCAGGATATTTTTCGGGTATTTCTGCTTGCAGCCAAAATGTTTGGTAGCCTTTTCTAAATTTCACCTTCAGCTCCTCATTGGTGCTTAGCTCGAGCAGCTCCTCTTGTAATACAACATTGGCCACTTCCGTTTCATCAAATGGATTTATGATCCATGGTGGTATATCCATCGTCAGGATATCTTCAAACCTGGTTTTGAAGTCATCATGCAGGGCATTTAAATGTTGACTGTAGGTATGGATATCCTCATCAATACATTCTACCTGCGACAAGTTTGGAAATTGAGAGAATTCGCGCCGACTAATGTTTTGCTTCATAAATTTCAATTTCCCAAGAAAAGCCGAAATTATCCCCTTTGTTTTTATTAAATTCAGGCTGTCCCCTTGTAACTGCAAGTTAATATCATTAAATTTTTTAAACAAATCTGTCAAATACGCAATGTCTGCTTTGAGTTTGATCAAGTTTTCTTTTAAATCTGGATCTCTACTTTCTAGGAACTCTAATACGGAATCGAAAACAGAGTAAAATCTCGTTAAGCATGCACCTTTCGACAACCAGCGTACTTCAGTATGTAAGAGCAGTCGTTGGAAGTCTTCATCATTTTCGTCGCACAATTGAGCAAATAAACGCGTATTCAATGCATTGCTTCTGATTTTGTTGACAGCTTTTATTACAAAATGAAGAGATTGGTTCAACCTGTCACTTAAATGTTTTGCCACAAGATGTTGTCGGTGGATTACGCAATGAATAGCTGTAAGTCCTGGTATAATTCTTTTGAGATGACTTATAAACCCACGATATCGCCCGACCATTGCAGGAGCTCCGTCTGTTGCCACTGAAATAATGTTTGTAAATGGAATCGATTTTTCCGTGAAAAAATTACTCAGGACATTAAATATTGATTCGCCTTTAGTTTCAGTCTCCAAAGTTCTGGCAAATAGCAATTCTTCGTGAATTTCTTCCTCCATAATAAATCGGACATATGCCAATAATAATGCTTCATTACCGGGTAACGTTGACTCGTCCAGTTGTATAGAAAAATGATTTTTTTGCAGATGATTGCACAAAAAACTTTCGATATCAGAGCTCATTTCATCAATGCGTCTTTGTACAGTATTGTTACTTAATGGAATTCTTTTTAGTACGTCAAACGGAGATTTGTGCAAAACAGTTTTTAAAACCTCTTCAACAGCGGGTAAAATTAATTGTTCTCCGATAGTGTGTGGTTTTCCAGATTTTGCTATAAGTAATGAGATATTGTAAGATGCCCGCAAGCCATCATCGTTACTTTGAGATGTTGAAGCGAACATACTGTGCATGGTGGGTCTCTTTTCATATTTTTCCTTCAATGTTTGAAAATATTTTAAATCTTTACCTATTTTATCAGTATGACACCTTTTTAGATGATCTTCGAGCTTTGATGGTTTCATAGAGTCATTGCTCAAAACTTTGTTGCATAATAGGCACATGGGCAACTGTTTGTCTGCCTCTGATGGAACAAAACCATATTTCAAATAATCGACACTATATTGTCGACATTTTTTCTTTGCTGTAGCCATGTTTCGTGTCAGTTACCTTACCTGTAAAAAAAAATGTTTTAGTAACCAAGTTTTTTTCTGAATATAGGTATCACACCGCAGCCTTTGTCAGCACGCGGAAATAGAATTACGGCTTGTAAAGGGACCAACTAATAAACCGCTAAGACAAATACAGACGTTTTCACAAAACGGTATCAATTTTAAAGTACCTAATTTACCACTAATTTTTAATAGTACAAATAAAAATTGGTGTACTCAGTATCGAATACTGATCATATTTGTGTAGGAAAAAATAAAAGTCGAAATCTCAAAATTCCATAAAAACGATAACTAACATTTCATCAAATCAATGAGTTCACGCGCTCCGTGTATTTGCGTATTTTTTGTCTGCGGCTTCATTGTTAAAACGCACATTAAAACGTGACAAACTGGCATCGAAGCCCAAGCCCCGCCCTTTTCCCGTCGCCCGCGCACCGCTCGCTTTTTCCGAAAAGGAATAATTTTGATAAAATATGTAGTTACTTCAAAATCAATTAGCCTCAATTAGTCAGCCTCCGTGGCGCAGTTGGTTAGACGCCGCCTGTGAAACGAGAGGGCGCGGGTTCGATCCCCGCACCGAAACAAATATTTGTGTGATCCACAGGTATTTGTTTCGGGTCTGGGTGTTTGTGAGACCGAAAAGTCTCTCGTAGTTCCTGATACCCACGACACAAGACTCGATCTTAGTGTGGGGTCAGGACTATGTATGTGACTGTTGGGTGTATTTATTTATTTAATATAAAATGATTGTGAAATTACTGTTTTATAAAACTAGTAGTTATTTGCAAGAAAAATTACAATATTAATTGCTCTGCAATATTGCTTATTCGGCCTTTTTAGAGAGGCAGTGCTTCTCTCGTGAAAAAACAATGGAATAAAACGTGCTGTGTTTGTCTTCAAATCGAAAGAGGACAATTAAAATATCTGTAAGTTACTAAGTTACCTATCTTAGATTATATACACGTCTAATCTACCTTACCTATCTATACAAGCAGTTGTGATCAACCGACTAGTACACGGAAACAAAATACTTAAGTACTATAACAAAAAAAAGGTAGGTACTTACTTTTCTCCGGCACTAGCAAACACTGATATAAATTTTCTCACACTTTTTTTCGAAATTCCGGAAACAAATGAATGAGTTTGCCTTTGGCATCAAGTATTTATAGTGGTGATCAAGTTCATGTCTGAACAAGCATTAAGCATTGTCGGGCGGATAGCGCTTTGCAAGTCTGTACACGAAATTGTACGTAATATCGAATACGCAAGTTTGGACAAGTAACAATCGCTTGCCTTATTAAAATATTATCTGCTTAGTTAGGTACTTAAAACAATGTAGGTAGGCCCTTATAAAAACTATGCTTACATTTATTTTTGCTTTTACTATCAAAAGCAGATAAATTTTCGTGGACCCCCATTAACATCTTATGGACCCCCATATTTTGTTCACGCTTACGTAGACCCCCAGCAAGTCTCCCGTGGACCCCTGGGGGTCCACCTGGACCACTTTGGGAATCACTGATTTAAAGCTTCATATTTGAAAGTATAACGATAGCAATAATAGTAATAATTCTATTATAATTAATGAAAAGCTATCATAATCTAAGTAGCAATAAGGTGAAATAATTTTATTATTTGTATCCATGTCTATGATAATAAAAGCCTTTTGCTTAAACTTTATTTAATTTAGCTTTATTTGACCAATTTCTGTAAATTTGTAAATAGTAGATAATTTTTCGAAAAATTATGTCATAAAGAAGTTTCACTTCTTACGTGTGTACACTAATACACACACACATTTTTTATTCCTAAAAATGCCGACTCAAAATACTTCTAAAACGTTCGAACTATGAACAAATAAAGATAAATCTTATGAACAGAATAAAATTTTTAGCAAATAAATAAAACTTACAGGTGGATTTTTCCTTAAACGGTGAAAGATAATATCTGTTACGCATTTATGCTCTATTTGTATAAGGCTCTGCTTAACACTAACGTTAATGCAGTACATTTTCAAACTAGAAAATAAACAAACTTTTTCTAATAGGAAAGGATTGATCAATGAGGAAGCTCAATGAGGAAATTTATATACCGTATACTGTGATAATAAACTTTATAATTAACTAACAAAGCTAATTAACAATCATTGTGAGGGATATTATTTTATTTTGAGGCAGTTACTGAACTCCGGAACTAATAATAAAATTGGCGTAAAGGTACACTACCAACGCGCGATAGATTTGCATTCGTCACTACTAGACCAGCCTGATCAGTTGTTTTTTCACTTTCCACTTAAAAATGCCTCTGAATCGAAATCTCAGCTGCAGAAGAGACCCATACTCAACTGGGCAATTATGGGATGATACAGTACAGCACACTTCTTGAAAGCCTAGGATTAAAGAAGCAAATGCTCATAAATTCATCAACTACCTACTACCAAGAGAAAACACCCAAGTGCGCAAGAGAAAAACTTCGTAAGCCCTCATGCTTACTTAGCCTTATACTACGGCTTTATAAGCAAAAATAATTCGACCGTAGTGAGATAAGAGGCAAAGCCCTCGGAACTACTGTCGGGACAGCGCGGCCCACTCAGGCCACAATAGAGGGAAAATTATGAACTCCCCATGTTTGCGTTAAGGCACTTTCAAACTTAAGTGCAACTGTTGAAATGTTGTTATTTTAAGACGCACAAAATATGGATTATACTCAAGAGATATGTGTTGATCGTGGGATTCCATATCTGCAGCATATTTTGTGGATTAGAATTTTTTTTTACTTGTTACAGAAGCGATGTTTACAGAGTGGAAAGAGTCAACATAGGTCGCTGAAGGTCATTGAATACTGAGATGTTACCCCTCTCAATCGTACTCTCGATGGTAAAATGAGACCAGGTCCCTGCAGTGGGACGTATACGGGCAGATAAAAAAACAGATCTTATTGTTACATCAAGCAATGGTCACATGACAATGAGTTACATAACTCATTATCATACCACACGGATCCAACCAATAATTCCATTGAAGATACCAATGTAATTTCTACATTTTAAAAAATACATCTTGAACTAAATATCAGATATTAAAATATTATCTCATTTTAAACGGTTTACTTGCAAGAATAATTTGAAAACTAACTCTAATTCCTTTACCTTGGTAGTTTAGCAAACTGCAGTGAAACGCTTAGGTAATACTCTTATACCTAGCCTACTTCGGAACTTGTTTCCACCGGCATTAGTACAGCCTAGGGGTGAACTGACTGACGCTTCAGGGTTGTCACATATGAAAATTTATGAGATTGCTTTATTTTGACAGCCTCTGTGGCCCGCCGGCTGTGAACCGAGACAAATGTTTGTGAGGCCCACAAAAATTCGTTTCGGGTCTGGTTGTTCGTAAGACCGAAAACCCTCTCGTAGTTTCTGATACCCTCGACACAAGACTTAATTGATCTTAATGAGAGTCGGGACTATGTGTATGGTGGGTTTAAAAAGAAAAGACCAAAATATGAAAATAGATTTCACTCCGACAGCGACTGCTGTATACTCCGGTGACATCCGTCATAGCGACTCCATGTAAGGGTGATGTTATCGGCTTTACCTGCGTCTATCATAATGTAATAAGACCGGCATAAAATTGTCCACCTAGTTACAGGTATTTAGCACAGAGCAGGACTTGTCGTATCCTACTATGGAAACCCGAGAGACGCCTGTGCGTGTACCTTTAAAAAGTAATATAAGAAAACATTTTGTTTTTATTGGAATGAATAGCGAGACGAGCGTGCAATTCGCCTGATGGTAAGCGATACGACCGCTCATGGATAGTAGCAACAACATTAATTACAAAGCAATGCTTGGCATTTCATTAGGGTCACCATCCTGAGACGTAAAATGTTGTCTATAATATGTCCAGTAGTTACTCTGCCTGCAATGTCCTTCAAACCAGAACACAACAGTGCATTTACACTGCTGTTTGGCGGCAAAAATAGACATTGCGGTGGTACCTACCCAGGCGACCCCTCATATAATAATATGAGAGACCTACCACCAGTAGAGTTAAAATATTCGTGTTCGATGAATCCTCTAATATTTTACACCATTCAATTGTTATAAAACTACCAATATTAGAACATGTTTTACATTGATTTTACAAGATTTTTATTTTTAGAGAATGCCAACATGTTTTGCTCGAAAAGATGAAATAAATAAAAACGAAAAAATAGCAGCCCTCGTGCAAAAGTCGAGAGGCTAAGAGACTCCGTATCAAAGTTATAACACGCGAAACTATGTTATTACCAGAATGTTGTACAAGTAGTTGTTAAGTTGTATATATTTTATTTTACGGAAAAATACGCTTTAGCAACATTGTATTTTTATAGCGCGATTGAAGAACAAACAGAAGTGTGAGAAGTGAACGAACTGGGACACAGTCGACGGGTTTTTATTTTACTTCTTAGCTGCTAAGTTACATTACAAGGCATTTTGAATTGTGATTTGAAAAAGTTATTTTTTGTACTGGTGGTAGGTCTCTCATATGTGAGAGGCCGCCTGGGTAGGTACCACCGCAATGTCTATTTCTCCCGCCAAACAGCAGTGTAAATGCACTGTTGTGTTCCGGTTTGAAGGACATTGTGGCCAGAGTAACTGCTGGACATATCCAGACTTAACATCTTATGTCTCAGGATGGCGAGCGCAGTGGAATGCCAAGCATTGCCTTGTAACTCATGGTGTTGTTTGGTTTTGCTACTGTCCATGAGCGGTCGTTTCGCTTCCCATCAGGCGAATGGCAGGCTCGTCTCGTCATTCACTGCAATAAAAAACAAAAATCTTTAGATAGAAATAAATATTTGTATGGCACATGATCTACATCGGCGGTTGATTCCATCACAATTCTTAAATTGGCCACCTTGTAAGTGTATGTAAGTATGTACTTGATCTCAATTCCTCAACATTTTTATCCTGTCAGCTATTTATATGCGAAAATGAAAAAAAATATATCTCCAAACAATAAAAAATATCATTACGCAAACTCCACCTCTTCAAGACATGAGTCGAGGCTGTGGATTCATTATTTTATCAACATATATGAATATGCGTCATCCAATAACGCTGCTTAGTCTAAAACGACGAAATAATCTCTTTATTTGCAAGCACATCACGTGAAGATTTAGCAGGATTACATGTATGCGCGCCGCTCATCCTGCGAACACCAATTTGGTGGGGATTTGTGGTTGAGCACCTATAAATAGATTATGAGATTATTTGTCATTAACACTCTTTGGTTTATACTGGGAAAATACTGCAGTTGACGGTAAATGCGATGATGTCAAGATTTTCCATGGCTTGATTACAACTACCAGACTTTTTATCTTAAGAAAAAACCCCGTGCCATACAGATTTACATTATATAATGTGTGAAATTCAACACAACCAGAATAAGACTAGCGGGATGGGCTATGGTCCAAGCGCTGTCAATCGAACTTGGTTGAAGAGGAATCTCGAGTTCAGGAATGGGCAATTTTGGGCTGATACAGTACTATACATATTTCTTTGTAAGCTATTTTGTCAGGTATTTTTTTCGTATGATACTGCCATAATATTTTAAGGCCAGCGTGGTGATCTATAGTATATGCTCTTTTAATAAGAGGGTCCGTGCATTGAAGTAGAACATATACCCTAGAATCTAGATGATTATAGAAGAGAATAGAACATATACCCTAGATGATTATAAAACTGAAATAACATTTAAACCAGCAATATATCTTAAGTTGTAAGCTACACCGACCTCACGAATACCGCATTTTCGTACGCACTGTATCTCATTGCGTTGCCTCACGGGTACTTACCAAGTACTGTAAATTAATTAATGATTTAATCCTCTTTATTTGAACAACGTAAAGCGCCGGAGTGTGTGGTGTACGAGACGAGGTGGAGCGGAAAGTAAATACCAGAATATTAAATACATTTTCTGTGTTTATTTGCGCTTGTTGCAGAGATCGAGGAAAATTGTAATGAAAATGAAAAGTCTTATTTTGTTTCGAAGTAATTAGTGATGAAAAATAAGTTGTCTCCAGCATGTGGAAAATCTTCTAATTAATCTCATGAGGGAATCGGTTTTTTTTTTAATGATGCTGTAATTATTATATTTATTTTGCGAGTAGCAGCTTCTACTTTTCAATGTTTATTTCACCTTTTCACGGAAAATACAGTTAGTTTCATTGGTATCGCAGTGTATGAACGTTGTTCCATTAAATACAGTAAACATTATTATGCCATGCTCCATTGAACTTACCATAAAAATAACAAACAATACCTATTAAACAATAATTCGACTGAATAAGTAATTAACTAACTCTTGCGTTATATTACATAGTGTGTGGATATAATATCGCCAGATTATTTTAAAAAATTACAATAAATAATCGCGTCAATGTCCCAAATTGCACTTGATTACAAACCAGCCCTACCCATAATCACCTTTAATGTAACGTAATACGATGTACAATCGCTTAAAATTGATGTATGCACGGGAAATCGATCTCATACAAACGACAAATAGACCGCGTCCTTTCTAGAATTCGTCCATACATTATGCAAACGTCCCGAGGCACTGGAGTATGTTGAAGTTTTTCCTCTGCATTTTTAAGAACGTCATGTACGGAGACAGCTTCCGAATATTAGCCTGTTTGTTGGAATATATATTTAAACAGTACTTTTCTATTCGAGTGGGATGTTGCGTGACAAACGAATTTGATATGTCAACGGGTATGTATTTGGCTCTAGTTCTATTTGTTTTTAGACCTCTATACCTTTTATGTAAGGAGTATGTTATTTTTTGTTACTTTTAATTTTGTAATTATTTGGTTGCACAGTAATTATATGAGATCATTATCATCATCGTTATTATTCGTAGCAAATAAATCCCCCAAAATAGAAGTAGGTATTTAATTATGAAACTAAACGGTACATCATTCATCAACTGTGCCATCATATTTTTATGTCACAGCCTAGACGGATTAAGGAATGTAAGGTCTTCAGTTCTAAGTAGGATATTTAATTGAATAGCTTGGTTAATTTCATAAAATACAATTATTTTCCGAATATGACTACAGGTGCAAGCGAGATCGCAATCAAAATAAAAATTTATACAACATGCATCTAAAATTAAATTATATTTTCGATTCAACATTGGGATAATGCCAGGTTTACTCAATCAATATTACAAGAGCAAAAGTATCGAAGTGTCAATAAACTCCCGAGTAAACTCTTACGAGCTGCAACTAATTGCAATCTGGAAAGAATCAAAGTTTGTATTAAAAATATTGGAAGTAATTTGTTGTTTTCACTCGAGGTGCTGACTGTTCGTAGAAGGAGGTAGGTTTAGAAAAGACACATTAGTTTATTTTTTTACATTCATGAATGTATTACTCGTATTTTACACTTATATACCTATTTTATTTTATGCATTTACAAAAAAATCCTTTGATATGATCTACTTCACTATGAACTACCTCGGTGGCGTAGTTGTATTACGGTACGGTTACAAAGCTGAAGTCTCGGGTTCGAGTCCCGGGTCGGGCAAAGTGATATTGGATTTTTCTATTTATTATCCGTCCGGAGTAAGGAATTTGTGCCCGATATAGCGATAAGCTCGCCTATCACATCGCGGGACGGAACATACAAGGCGAAATGTGGGTGTCCTGGTGGCGCCTCTGCATACCCCTTCGGGTATAAAGGCATGAGTTTATGAATGTATCTACTTCACTATGTAGGTACTTGAAGTTAACCAACCCTGTGGGTAGCCTCTTGGGAGCTTTCCATGACTTATAGAATGCAACGGTAGCCCTGCTGTTTATTTTACTCGTCACGTATAGTCGAGACTATTGTATTTTACATGATCTCGACAAATCCTTGGAGGATTCTGAGATCTTCGTTGAATATTGATTCGAAGACTTTACTTTATAATTCTAAGAATATAGATATGTTTTACTTATAAAAATGTACTATGGCCGCTTTCTTAGTTGTAGACATCAAATAATTTACATACATATGTAATTCGTGAAATTCTTGTTTCCATTCCCAGCTCAGGCTCTCTAGTTTGTGTGAAATGTGTATACTATATAATTTAATTAAGGGTGCGCATATTCTGAAAGGAATGTAGGATAGGCACCCGATATCGTTGTTTATTAACAATATAACTTACATATATAATAACTACCTCGGTGGCGTAGTTGTATAACGGTACGGTTACAAAGCTGAGGTCTCGGGTTCGAGTCCCGGGTCGGGCAAAGTGATATTGGAGTTTTCTATTCATTATCAGCCCGGAGTCAGGAATTTGTGACCGATATGGCGATAGGCTCGCCCCCTATCACATCGTGGGACTGAACATACAAGACGAAATGTGGGTGTCCTGGGGGCGCCTCTGCCTACCCCTTCGGGGATAAAGGCGTGAGTTTATGTATGTATGTATGTAACTTACAGATCGTAATATGGAAACCTAAATCATTATCTAAAACTCATAACATAAGTTTCACCTATTTCGTAGTGAAAGACAGTTAATACGGCTTTGGTCCGTACTAGCTCTTCCTCTTGAATACAGAAGTAAGCTCACATATCAATTTGATCCGCACAGCTATATTTAAACATCACACCTTAGCAAGATTTATACCATTTCTGTTCCGTACACAACTCTACGTGTGGAAAAAGCATAAGGCGAGCTGGACAGCCGAGTAATTGATCGATGAGGCCAGCGCACGGGCGCCCGGCTGCCGATTCTGTGCGCTCTTATTTAATTATAACACTTTGCTAATGCTGTTTTTAATGCGATGATGCATTTGGAAAGTAATCTAATTTTACACTTACGTATCTAGACGACTATTTTGATATCACATAATTATAGCATTAGCGAGAAAAATCTGTCGGTCCAAAATCTACAGACCGATTTCAACAGGTTTGTGTTAAAATTTGGGGACCTATGTTCAGCAATGAATTTCTTGTGACTAAAAGTTACGATTGTAATATAAGTATCGTAGAAATAAAATTTGGGATACTTTGGCTTCTAATTTTAGTATTATAGTAATAAAAAATTGGAATACCCACGTTGCTTCAAATTCAATTTTAAGTAGTCATACTATCTGTTATAATTAATTATATGAAAAATATTGACGGTAAGTATACATTACAATTTTACAGCATTCAATTTTATACCTACGCGTTCAGTACGACCAACTTAGATACGAAATAAAAATAAAATAGATTACAAAACCATTTTATCTTTTATTCCCATCTCAATTACCAATAAAATTGGTTATAAATCCGCCTAGAGCGTAGTCTAGCTAGACAATTCCTTAATAGAAGCAGCGCCATTGAGCCACCCACTAATGGATCTTCCATACTGACGCAAATGTCCATGGACGAAGATAAATTATCTGACGGGACGTCATCTCCGAAAATAAGGGTTACTTTAGAACTGGCAGTTTTGTCGTTGTGAAGTGGTCAGAAATCTAGACTGAAATGACTGACTAGAAATAAACCTCGTCGCGGCTAAAATTAGTAAATGGAAGCTCGACGATTAAAAGCCACCATCAATATTCATTATTCCCATTATTTAGTCCACAACAAATATAATTCTTACAATCATTGGAATCGTAAAGGTCCATTGAGAATATTTTCTTCGTAAGTATTCTACTTCTATAATTCAGCACACATGTTAGTGCAATGATTTAATAACGCCAAAATATTTTATTTATAAAACTATTATAGAAAGGCAACGACCAGCTACAAATAGATTTAGCAAGCAGGGTTTCATAGAATTTTATTAGAAGAATATTTTTACAAATTTCTCCCTTTCCATAAAATAAAGAGATTTGAACAACTCTCTAACCCCAAATGTGTCACAAAAATATTAAATAATATTTCACCAGCCTTTCCAATTTGTTTACTTTTTTTATTCGAACATGTATCAAACATTTCCCCACAATTAGCAGTGAATTCCCTGCTCATGTGAGAAATATTTCCAACTGAATCAGACCGCGGCGTCGTCCAACATTTGTCCGCCGCGCGAGATGTATTGAGCTCCGTTCAGCAGGATTAAAAATTATTTCTTTCTCGTTTCATCCACTATTTCTGTTCCCGCACGCTTCCCTTTATTCTTTTTGTAAATTTACTTTAGAATATAATAACTTACTAGCTTTAGCTGGCTAACTTGGTCCTGAAATTATGTTCGTTCGAAATATTTTAGGGAAAGAGTGGTGCCATCATTTTTTTATTGCGATTGAGGCAGTAGCAGCTCACCAACATAGATTTTAAGAAATGACTGCAGATGTTTAATTTTAAACTGCATTATGCGTAGGTCCCAACAGACGAATTTTGTCTTTGTCGTGGCAAAATGAAAAAGATAGTCAGAAGACCAGAACTTACGAGTATACATATTTCAAAGAAAGGAAAAAAGAAAGAGACAAGGAAAGAAAGAAACAGAAAAAGTTTATTGGTCACAAACCCTAAAATAAACACATACATCTCATGATATAACAAAAAGAAAAAGACAACGAAAACCGACTAATAACTACTAGTCGTGGCTGTGACATTTAGGTGACCACTCAGCATAATGCTGAGCAGTGGCGAGGACCACAATTACACATCGCTGACTTTCAGTGGTCAGCTCTGATGGCATTCTGACGGCAGCTAGATACTATGACACGAATAAAATTTTATAAAGATTTCACCGTCAATTTCGTCTCATCAATATTCATTACTAATTAAGAGTCATGAACATTTGTTCAGAAAAACAAGTCCCTCTCGACTTGAGCGTTGTTGTGCAGACAAAGACCCAATTCTTAGAAAACAGAAACGTTTCTTTGAATTATTTACACCCAATTTAAATCGACCCGTTATTCTATTGACAGGAATTTAAACATTGTATTTGTACAAAAAAAAAATACTGTAAATATTTATGTATCCATTATGAGATCAGTATAATAACAGCTACATTGGTCTAATGGTTGTGACTCGTGAAGACTTAAATTTGATTACCCGTTCATGACAAATTTTATATGGTTTAGTAAATAATATTATAATTAATTGAAAGTCACTAATTTTATTGAGTGCATGTGTGATATTCATGACGAATAAAAAAACACTGTAATCGGAAATTACCACCAAAATCTCGAAAATCTACACAATTGCCGGAAAAAAAATTGTAACACCTTAATCCGATATACATATCTTCAAAAACACAGCAAACCCAAATTATGCCACTCGAAGAACATTACTCAAAATCCCACACAATTTGTTGCGCCATTGAAAAATATCGAATATTTCAAAGTACCGCAGTTGTGAAACTATTCCAATAGCGGCAACAAAGGTTACAGTCGGTCCGATCGTCGCAGAACACTCTAGACCACACCGTTTACTTTACAAAACTTATATCGACTGAGTTCCTTTATAAATATACTTTATTACCGAAGAAATTCCGAAATGGAAATTCTGCATCGGTCATTGGTTCTCAACTCAGAGGAAATTGGTTATCTTAATAAAGCTTTGGGAAGTGGTTTTATTATAAGATTACGTACACGTGTAACGATTTGGTGTAGTGTGTTGTCCTATTGCAAGGAGTTTTAGATGCAAAAATGGAGTTCTCATAGGTTATAATAAATAATTATATGCTGTCTTTTGTAGCTTTATCCCTTCTATCAGAGGACTTATTATCCCCATATATTGAAATAAAAATATTCTTTACGGATTAAATCGCAGTCCGCCCTGTGACCACGAAAGCTGTAAAGTAATCGAAATGTCGGGAAGTTAAAAAATGTAGAAATAAAACCAATTTAGCGATAAAATCCGTATTTTTTTTATTTCAATGCGTAACAATCTTGTAAATCTAAGAAGTCATCTCCACATATCCTATTTTATCTATGTATCTTTCTATTCAGCCACAAGAAGTCAACTGCTGAACATAGGCCTCCCCTAAGGATCTCTACATCGACCTATTGTATCCTATTCTAACCCAATAACATAGCTGCAACGACCTGATGACAAGCACAATGCTGTCCAGATAGACCATCGACTTCTCTCGTTATTCTGACATAACTTTCCAATTAAGTACTACATATTTGTTCTCATAGGTTAAAGGATGGAATTCATGAGAGAGGACAACATTACGAAAAATTGTACCGGCATTTGCATCAACCAAATGAAACTCTACCGTTAAAATTTTGAGTCTAGTTTTCTTTGACACAGCTAATCAAGCTTCATTCAAAAACGAACACCATCATTCATCCACTATAAACATTTAATTAATTCAAAGTACTAAAGACAATTAGCTAATTTAAAATGTTGAAATGTAATATGCCCTAAAATGGCACCAGCTAAGATTAACAAAAAATCTGCAGCGAGACAGCTACGCACCGACGATCCGCCTATAGTTGGACTTGCTAGCTTATTATTTCCGTATGAAATATTACAATAAAGTCACCAAGTACTTACGTCATTTCGGTAGCGACCGCACTATAATTGCCTCCCGTCTCAACCCGGACTCGGTGGATGGATTCAATTAGTTGGATGATTGTAAAATTTCCACATTCATTCATTTTCATTGTCTGTTAAGTTTCGTATCATTATGCGGCGTTTTATTGCTGCGCTGTTGGAAAATTTTATTTTGAACTCGGTCTAATTGTGGGTTGCTATGGACCTTGGACTCCGTTAGGGCCTTTTTATTATTAGCCTGACCGACCAGGGTATCCCACAGGAAACCGACGTAAAGCGATGGCTCGGCTAAGATCCAGATGTTAAAGTCGTTCAAGCGACGCGGTTATATCATCAGGTAAAACGTTTGCTCTTTTAGTTAATCTATCGCCGATGCTTGTAAATATTTACAAAACCAAAAAAGTCGTAGTAGAGTTGAAAACCAATAAATAGAAGGGAACGAGAGGCATAAAAAGACCAAAACAATTCAACTTTCTTAAAAGCTATTTCTCCATTAATTCAAAGTCATTTATTAAATAAATCTGGAATGAATTTGTATTCCAAAATACTTCAAGTTCAGGTAAACACGACTCCAATCTATAATTCACCGTTTATATTTGATTACAAACTAAAGAATTCATTGTTAGCGTAACCTTTCGAACTGCCAATTCGATTTCTAGAACTACTTCAAATACTGTGAAATCAGGGCCGAGTACAAGCGATTTGCAAATACCTGGCATTAAACATTACAATTGATCAGCAAACAGAATTCAAAGAACCCTTTTAGCTCTCGAGTAGGGATGTGACAGAACTAGGATAATGGAATTGGATTGAAGATATCCTTAAAAGTTAGGCAACGAAGGAGGCTGAGATTTAAAGTTACGTCTGAGAAACTAACGTCCTAATTCATAGACAGTTTTAAAACCTATTTTAGCATTCGAATGTGTTGTGTTCTTCGCTCAAACTGAATTCAGAAGTCGTGCAAAAGGGACAAAACATTCGAAAGCTGAAATAGGTTTTAAAATTTTCTATGAATAAGGTCGTTATTGTAAACCAATAGCACAGACATGTGACGATCGTACTCCCAAGTTGTATAACCAGAGCACCCACTCCTGGCTTTTAAAAATTGAGTGTATGAACTTATTTAATTATTGTTTTCTTTAAAAAGAAAACATCGCGAGGAAACTTGCAAACCTGATAGACCGTCACGTTTGTCACTTATAAGGATAGATCATGAATATAAGAATAAAAACTTTGAGTGACTGAGACGGCGAGATCATAATTTTATATGTATGCTAATTTTAACACAGGCTGTTCAGGAAGTTTCTTTGAAGGTCTGTTGTAAACAACATAAAACATAATCATCATCAGCTATCATTGTTTTCAGCTGCTTTATCACTAATGGGTGATAAATTAATATAATGGGTCGTCGTGGTATATTGTCATCGGGATGAGTATAAAATTCTCTCAGCAATTTAGCTCATCAAACGAAAGGTAACAAGAAAACAGCTTTACTTATCATTTACCAGAGACCGACCGACAATCCAATCGTATTCGTAAAATTTACGTACAATGCAAACAGATTTTTTTTCGGTACAGTTTTATTTCTGTACTAATTATTTAAATTAATCATCCCTCAATAACTGAAAAAACCCTCAACAAAAAAGAAACAAACGTTCTATAAAAAATCTACAGCAATTTAATCCCAAATCGATGCCCAAAACGTAACAACTCTATTCGCGTGATCGCAAAAACAATATTTGCTTAGGCGACTCAACCCAAACGAGATACAAAAAAATCTCATTAATCCAATACACGTTTATATAACGGTTGAATAATCACAGACAAGATGGATAATAGCTGAATAGGATTAAATATATGCGGGGAAGCTGCGTGACGTATGCGTGGCGACAGCGGGGCTTCTGCGAGGCAGCAGCGGCAAGACTGCGGCACGACAGCGGGGCGACTGCGGGGCAACTGCTGGTGGACTGCTGAGCGGCACGTAAAAACCACATTACGTTATACACAGTATTGTTGGGGATGTGAGATCATTTATTTTGTACGCTTGATTGGTTGGGTTAATTCACTGTTTGTGTTTATTGATTTGGCTGATATAGACGTTATTTCCTATTTATTCCACAAAAGCATTTAATTAAATTAACTTAAAGAAGCACTATAAATATGACTATTGCGAGACATTATTTTAATGCAGAGAATACAATACTAACAGGAGGTTGGCGCAATAACATAGATGAGCAGCAGAAAGATTTAGCTATTTCACGACCTGAGATCAATAATTTCAAGATATTCTCCAGTCTTGATCCATTTTTTTTTAACCCATAAGCTTTTAAAATTGGATTGTCCTTCCTGAGACCTCTGATTAGTCAAACACAGATTTTAAAAGTCCATTTTAACACAATCACTATTCCGCAACTAGAATGACGGAGGCATTTGAATAAATATTTTAAATCAACATCCGTCCATACCAGAATTCGTATTTCTTTCACCATCCGGCCACAGTTTCCGTTATTCTAGCTGAATAAATTATTTTTAGTCGGATGTGGTCGACATACATCAATGTGACGTTTTGAAACTAAATCAAAATTAGGTTGTATTATTCAAAAACTCGCAATGATGTTAATTAAATAAAGGGAATTTCGAATTTAGTCATCATTCTATTGAAATGTTAGAATTTTCTGATGTTTTAATAATTAAATGTTTGTTCAATTTTCGGTTGAAATGATAATTAATGTATTATACGTTGTTTTTCTTGGTGGAAATCAAAATATTTGCCAATATACATTTGCTTATTAATAATAAGCCCTATTGGATTGGGCACAGGTTCGATGCTGTACATGGGTTTCTTCTGAGGTTTTCCTAATGATATATTTTAAGCAGCCAGCATACAGCGACTTATTTAGACATTTATGAGTTCTCATATCCTTATATTACATACATACATACATAAACTCACGCCTTTATCCCCGAAGGGGTAGGCAGAGGCGCCACTAGGACACCCTCATTTCACCTTGTATGATCAGTCCCACGATGTGATAGGGGGCGAGCCTATCGCCATATCGGGCACAATTATATTATATTACAATTATTACTTATATTACAATAAATAATATACTATGAGAGATTTCGGTTCCATAACTGAAACAAATATAATTGATATCCATAAAGACTATCAAATATACATCAAAACGAGATAAAAACAATCTAAATTGAAACAAATAGAAAAATAACAATAACAATTTACACAAAACGTCACATTTATCACGATGTATCACAAGCTTCAATTTATAGCCAAAGATAAAAAGTACTGTGTTGATGCGGGACGAGTTACGAATGTTATGTTTTTCCACATTCATCATATAGGTTAGTGCACTCTGTACTAGAAACCTACAAATACCTACATACATACATTAACTCTCACTTTTACCCATAAGGGGGAGGCAGAGGTGATAACAGGACACATTTTACCTTGCATGTATACAGGGTATATCAAGACCGCGACCGAAAACGAAGCCAGGTGATAGTATTGGGCTACTTCAGACACAAAAGAAGTAAAAATTTCTCCTAAAATAATGATGTACACCTCTTTATTTTTAATGGGTTAAAAACACTTAATGGGACGTAAGGGTTTAAATTAGTATTTTCGTTAAAACTAGGTATTTACCACCGAAACACAATATTTAAAAAAAAATCTAAACAAATATCTCTCACAGTTTTGGCGAAAATTTTATTTGCATCGTGTTTGGAACCACTTAAACTACCACCTCGCTTCGTTTTCGGTCGCAGTCTTGATATACCCGGTAGATATATAAAACTATTTTCATAGTGTGGTATCTATCGTGGGTCGCATTAGCTTATGTAACATTTTGCAAATTATGATTCTATTTATGTAATTATAAATTACTAAAACTGTTAAGTAAATAGAATAAAATAGTAAAAATAACATTATAAAGAAAACCTTTACTAATAACTTTTGTGGTAAAAGCAGAACGCAAGTCTGTAATCATAAAAAGTAATTACTAATACTTATAAGAAAGGAGTGCATTCTCTTTGCCCCAAACTTCCCCGTTTATTACCGAATATACGGCACAATATTACGATGTCATTAACTGAATATTTCCTTCCATAAAATCTTGATTAGCTACCAAAAGGCTCTTTGCTTGTGTACGTACGCCTTCACAAAGAGTATAACAGAACGGAAATTAGAAGGTCGATTGGCGTATATTTATGGTAAAAATAGTATATATACTACTTTAATATTGTACTTATTTAGGTTTATCTTTATCGTCTTAAGCCACAAAAATCTTGAACTGAATATAGGGACCTGCTATTATGATATCCAAAGCAAACTGATGGAAGTGAAGCATCAACGACTTCCTACATTGCTATCTTTATCAGGATTTTGACGGGCACAACATTTGAGAGCGTATTATTGTATTAGCCTATATACGTCCCGGTGCAGGGCAAGAGTCCCCTTTAGAATCAAGAGTACGATTGAGAGGAATTAGGCCAAATAGTCCACCACGCTGGCCTATTGGGAGTTGGCAGATTTTACATTCCGTAGGAATTCTTACAAATCGCTTTGGTATGCAGGTTTCCTTGTGATGTATTCCTTCAACGTTATAGTGCGTGGTGATTGACTATGAATACATACATGATTCCGAAAAGTCAGAGGTGTGTCCCGGGAATTGAACACACGACCATTGTAAAGAGCAGTCGCGTCTGGTCCGTCTACCAACAGGCCACCACGCACGTTTTTACAGGCCAACAAAATAATGAAAATTTGTAAATTGTCTGCCTAAAGTGAGTGAAATGATGCAGTCCAATTAGTGTACTATAAAACCTAACATTTTATAGTTACTCCATATTATACAACAATTGCTTGAAGCCAGGGTTCAAAATACAACCACACGGTTCAAAGGTAGATTCTTACTTTCTGCCATACAAATGAATTGCCCATGATAGGAATGAAGATGATATTTTCTGGTATCTATGAGCAATGTTAATCTGTACAGCTATTAACTAAAGGACGAAGTGAGTGTCGAAACAGTCGCAGGAAATGGTTCCTCAGTATTAGACTGCGCCTCACTGCACTAAGCCGTAGCATGCTCGAGTTCGCCTGAAATTGCTACGAGTCTGCCTGTAAAATGCCTTTAATATACCAACGGAAATGGGAAAGCTAAGGCTTATTTTAGTATAATCAAATATCTTGCTGTTTAAATACTGCGGAATATTGGCAAATAATCAGTTTTAAGAGATTTGAACAAATATTGTTAACATCCAAATACAAATATTTTATAATAGTTGTATTTTTCAATGTTACAATCGTTTATAGTTTGATATAATTCGCTGAAATTGTAGATCGATTAATTAAAATGTAATTACCTCATTGGAAAAATACTGTGTTCCTAGGAAACGACATTTTCACCATCTTCACATCATGGGCACTCAACCAGGAACAATAATAAATCAAGCATCTGTATCAAGCATTAAAATCACGTCAAAATCACGTACTAACTTTTTCTCTTTCACCAGCAATCCCAAAAGATGCAATCAGCTATCCCTGAAGCCATTTCACTGCCTTTTTGTCTTCGTGCATTCCACAAATTTTATTAGCTCTATTATCATTATCACAAAAAAAAAAAACATACACAAAAATCTATACTTTTCTTTTAACACACTTGTCCATCCTTGCATAATTGCATCGCGGTAATCCCTTATCCATTGTGAGCAATGAGCCCGCATCATACCATCTTGTACCTGAACTGAGTGATTAATGACGCGGCCGCTGGTTTGGGCGCTCGAGAGAGATGGATTGTGTTTTTGTAATGTTGCGCAGTTTGTGAGTTGATAAGCGGGTGATATTGCGAATTTTTGGATTGAATTTTAATTGGGCATTTGACTATCATCGAATTTTTGTATTATTTTGCAGACAAACACAAGTGCCACTAAAACATAACATTTTTGTGAAAACAGTGTTAAAGTAGATTGTAATATGAGGCAAATATTAGTATTTTAAATGAAAGAGTGGGGACGTAGTGGGGACATCTTACCGACTCTTTAACACCCGCACACCATAATGCATATTAACATTAGTGGTGTCACTTATATTGTTTGGATATGGATACTTTTTGACGAATACAATAAAAAAAATGAATCAAATACCCCATTAGTGGTATTCACCTGAAGTTGTCTATATGTATCGCTCTTTGCTATTAGTACTGTTTAAGTACGGCGGCTCGAGTAATGCGTATAAGACGTCTATCATCTTTTGGCTTGTGGCAAAATTTGGAACTACAAATGAAAAAATATCAATTTAACGCATTGTTTGAAATATGTCTTCATAATAAGCTACAAGCATTTATACCCATAATCTGATAGTATTAACATGACCAATATAATAAAATAGGAAGAGAGAACTATTCTTATTAATTTGACAACAGCGTTTTCGGCGATAGAGGATCGACGCCCTATATCGAATTGTGTCACCAAAAAACTGACAAGTTCGTCTGTGAGTGAGAAGAACTGACATGATGCGAAGTTTCTCCGTTAATTTTCGTTGTGTAACATTAGCGTTGGTCCAGTGCACCTTTCATTCCACCCTATAATTTTTATTCCTATTTAACCTTCTTCTTTCTTTTGTTATGTTGGAAGACTGCGAATTTGATTAACAGTTTGCTTGTTTCTTGGTTCTATGTATTGCTTATTTTTATATAAATCTCTATGCATTCAACTAGGATTAGAAAACATGCATTTAGGGTATTGATTTGATATATTTCTATATAAAATATATATTGCTTGTTATATTACAGATGCAATTCAAAATGAAACGAATTATTTATTCACGGCGCTCACCACAGCGTCCGCTCCCTTAATTCTCTAGTAGTTTGGATACAAAGACAATGCTTATAACAAAATGTACGTATAGATATTATACAGCTGGTTTAGTAATAACCGCGGAACATTTGTAATAATTAGTACCAACCACCCAAGGTAATAGATCGTTTCTCACTGCGGAAGGGAATTTAATGTATATAGTTATTAGAAGGGTATTGTTGGTGAGTTCTTTATTAAATTATCAGATCAGTGTAACAAATGAGATTTAAAATTTATTGTAATTAACAATTTGAAGCTTATAACTAGAGAAATCAATCTGTATATATCGCAATATAAGGCACGGGGTTTCTTTATGAATAAGAAGGATCAAGCCGCAACTAGTTCACTACGCTATCCCATTGTGTGTGGGCAGACTTCATCTAACACGAACCTTTGTTGCATATATTATGATAATAATATATGCAACAAAGACATGACTGCCTCGGTGGCGTAGTTGTATTACGGTACGGTTACGAAGCTGAGGTCTCCGGTTCGAAACCCGGGTCGGGCAAAGTGATATCGGATTTTTCTATTCATTATCAGCCCGAAGTCAGGAATTTGTGCCTGATACGGCGATAGGGTCGCCCCTATCACATCGTGGGACGGAAGATGCAAGGCGAAATTTGGGTGTCCTAGTGGCGCCTCTGCCGACCCCTTCGGGTATAAAGGCGTGAGTTTATGTATGTATGTATGATAATAATGTCTAATCGTGTATTATATTGAAAGTTAACAATATAATATCTCTCTTGAGTATATCGGGACCACGTCAATATTCCCAATATGTGCATACAAGTCACTTTTTCGTGCATGTTACATATTATAATAAATAGTTAATAACGTCATGCTTCCCTATTAATCTTTTCTCAGTCTCTCGACACTAGTTATAAGAGAACAACACTTAAAACACAATTCTGAAGATATGAACGATCATAGACAGGAATCATATTTACCAAATCCATCATAAAACTATGAGTTGGTTCTTGTTACCCATGATTTATACAAAAATATTAAATATTAATATTATTATTATATTAATATCTTTCATATTTGTATAAAAATAGCAGCTTGGTTGAAAAGAAGGTAAGGTTGCCGGGAAGAAATCGATCTACGCGATATGGCCGCCCATTGTACTTTTTTTAAATTGTATTTGTTATAGTTAATCACTGTGTACTTTAAGATGTAAAATAAAGAGTTTAAATAAAATAAATAAATAAACAGCGGTGCGACTATTTTAACTTATAGTACAGATAATGTAAACGATTATATCAGTTTTATTTACACTTTTAAATGAGTAAATCTCAAAGCAATTAAACTTTTCAACGATTATTGCGACATAAATCTGTATTTAACTTTATTAAATTGATCCCATGTTGACCGTTCCGTTGAAGGATGGAGGGTTTATTTACCTTTTATTAGCTTTTACGTTTATCAACGCGCTATTTTTAAAAGGCATGAGCAGAGCATGATATTTTTTTTTTGTTAATTTAGTTTGTGTTGATTGCTTTTCTACTGTCCGTGAGTGGTCGTATCGCTTACAATCAGGGGAATGGCATGCTCGTCTCGCCATTCATCGCAATAGAAAAAATATTGCCTACATGGAAAGCGAAAAAAAAAACCGTGAATGCATACTTGACAGTTCCCTACGTGAACTTTAAAGTTACGTGAGCTTCTCCATATAGCACTTGATTAGGTTATTTGACTTGCTGTCTTATGAAACGAGTAAAAAAATAAAAAAAGAGAAAATATAGATGTGCTAAAACTATTTTATGTATTTATTTTTAGGAAAGGAACAAAGCGTTAATAATAAGTTACCAATAAGTCTTATTATGAAACAATATGCAATTAACACAGAATACATGTTTTTACAAGTATGTAACTAAACACACATGACAAACACACATTTATGCACGTATAAAACTAAATACAATATATTCT
Organism: Deilephila porcellus; assembly: GCA_905220455.2. NCBI lineage: Eukaryota > Metazoa > Arthropoda > Insecta > Lepidoptera > Sphingidae > Deilephila > Deilephila porcellus. The sequence goes on along the minus strand of LR999973.1, from coordinate 14,982,504 downwards.
ACAGCTGAGGATGACCTTTACGGTATGTAAGGTGAACTTGGAATTGACTCGAGCAAATTAATCTAATTTACCTGAAATAGGAATATTATAGGTCTAACTAAACTAGTCTAGCCATTGAGTGGCTAGTTTAATGTCAGTATTTTTCAGCCAAACTAAATCTATAATTTGGTTTAACGGTAATTGTTATTCCCTAAAAACAACCACTAGAATTAATAATAATTACCATCAGTCACATACACAGTCCTGACCCCACACTAAGATCGAGTCTTGTGTCGTGAGTATCAGAAACTACGAGAGACTTTTCGGTCTCACAAACACCCAGACCCGAAACAGATACTTGTGGTTCACACAAATATTTGTTTCGGTGCGGGGATCGAACCCGCGGCCTCTTGTTTCATAGCCGGTGTCTAAACAACTGTGCCACGGGGGCTACCAAAAATTAAATGTTTAACATAATTTTCTAGGCTTTTGCCAATAATCATGGCCATTCCCTATGCCACTTTATTGCAAAAGTGTCTCTAAAAATATACAAACTAAACTGCAATCATCTGATTTATATATAGATGTTTATGTCAAACAAATGAATGAGCTCCGATAAACTTAATACATTGTAAAGAGCCAACAAAAGCTGTTTTTATGGTCTGCTTATCGGATCCTTTGTTCATTTTCATGGAGTTTTGATATGAAGCGTGTAACATTTTGCTTTAAACTGTGATCACACTTTGTAACTTTTCAACAAACGCTTGCTAACTGCGAAAGGGTAGCTAAAGTATTTTGTTCAAACAGTTATTTTCCAATGGAAGGATAATTTGAAACCTAGTGTTTAACAAATCGTTTTCTAAACTTCTGTTTATTGAACTCGAAGCTTTGGATTTTGGAAGTATTTTAGTTGGGAATTTCATTTGGAATGGTGTTTTTACCTCTTAAAATGTTTAGTTACTCAGTAAATAATAACTTTTCCTAAGTATGAAATGGACATAACTTCGCATTATTAATCGTTAAATGTAGGTAGCGTCAATTCATGGTCACAGAATAATAATATAGAAAGAACAGCACATAATACGAGAAAGAGCAAAGTTTAGTCAATTATGTCAGTGGCATAGAAATCTATAATCATCTATGTTATTATGTGCTGTAATTTTAAAATCCACATTCGCTGTAATCTCATAATAAATATCTACATACTTAGACGCTCACTATTCTTTATACCCAATTATATCCTACAAAATCACCTCGCCAATCCAGCAATCCACTTAAATAAAATCACATTAACGTTCGTTTATATATCTGATTAAAGGGGCTTACAGAGCACTTACTTATTACCCCTAATGCCGCCGCAATACCCAACACATCGAAAACACATTCGAACGCCTTTGTTACAGTTTAAAAGCATGTGACGGAGGGTAGAGGGATAAATTGAAAGACATGCAAGTAGGTTGAATGCGTTGTACTTGTGTAAGTGTACTTAACGCGTTCGGAGTTTGTGTATTTTGTTGGGTTATATTTTATTAGGTTACTCGAGAGGTGTATGAGATGTGTATAGTAGGTGATATTCGTATTGGTGCGGATAGCATAATAATAATCACTGGACTGAATCCAGTATGTCGTTTCGGGTTTATCTTGTATGTGTCAGGTTTCGACAAGGGCATAACTGAGTCAATCGACGTAAGTCACTCTTTTCTTTGATAAAAAATATAAGTAGCCTTTATGACATACGTTCTAAATGCTATCTCAACGGAAATAAAATCGGGCGGACGTCACTACTTCAGTAGGAAACAAGATAATCCAATAAACACAGTTTTTCATTTAAAATATCAGAATCAATCATATTTCGTACTTAAATTTAAATTTGACGCAACATTGCAATTTCAGGTTACCATAACATTAATAAACTAAATCTACGATATTTTGGCTTTATATCCATGAAAGAGTATTAACTACACCACCTGCGAACCGAGTCAACAACAGCTTATTAGGTAAAACATCTGCACTAACAAATGATAATTCCTAGTAATAGACTTAATAAGAGTTATATCTTGTTTCAATAAACTACTTAAAATTATCTATGTTACCCCATTCACAACTCCATAAATTGCTCTACTTTTAAGTCGTGTTATACCCCACTTTAAAATATACCTCTAGACACTCCAAGTTACCCAATCCTATACAAGCAGTTATAGTACGTTCCACGCTGTTGTTTGCAAAGCTATTAATCTCTCCGGAGACCCGTGGGAGGCGCATCTACCGATCGTACCGATGCCCCAGTAATTGCGGGGAAAACTACAATTAGTTTTATAAATGCCTATGTTATTCTGAGAGGTAAATCTCGTAGTGGAACGTTCTTTATGCCAATGGGTAACTTTATATCGGGTAGTCTGTTTTATTTAAATTAGGGTAGTTTAGTACCTAATTTATAATGAGCTTTTTCGTTTATTTTTCTTTAAATAAGTGTTCAGTATACTTTACAAATATAAACATTAAAATGGTGAATTAATGAAATATTTCGGCTAAATATAAATGATTTAGTTAGAGTAGTTTAACGTCAAACAAGTAATATATAATTTGTACCGACACTTATTTCGTACCTCAAGTATAAAATCTATATTTAACTTTACTTTTAACCCATTACTAAACGCAAACTTTACCCTGAGTAAAACAACATACTGTAGAGATTGTCATAACACGATTATTTCTGCAGTATAGTTTCTCAAATATTTAATATAAGAGGATTTTTCATTTACCGGCGACAACAAATCTTATTTAATAACACATACATTACAGAGCTACCTTTTTGACGAATAACCCCAAACGATTTTCATTGCAATAAATCACCAGCAGCTATTCAAAACCATGGTCATAAATAGCACTTGTCAAATCAAAACAATATTTAGCATATTATGCAAAATCTAATACTTAAGGAAAATATCCGCCCAATCTTGTAAAAAAATATTATGCAAAAATAGCAAAAACATGATAAAAATATAAAGACTAATAAATTTCACTGAACCTCAAAACAACAACTTCGCTTTGTAAAGATTGTGGAAACAATATTCGGAACGGAAAGTCTTTCTGGGAAGTGGAAGGAACTGGTATTGTACGAAGAGGATAAGATTGTCACTGGAAAAATACGACAGTAGCGGCGCTGAAATATCGCAATTCATTTATAAATAGACTACCGGATGTAGTAAACTTTGTTTATTAACTATCGCTTACCTCGTTTTATTTTTATGCTCGTCCCATATGGGGTAATAGAGTGACTTTAAAATATGTTTGATATAATATATGCTGTATTAATATCGAATTGACGAAGAGGTTGGGTTGTCGTATTTCGTGTATATTAATAAGTTTGACGGAAGATCAATACACCTTTCTTTATTATCTCTCTGTCTTCTCCCATTTTGAAAGGCCAGCAACGCAAATACTCACCAAGCGTTTATAATATTCACGAGCAGCGGTAACCATCTACCACCAGGTGCGCTGTATACTCATTAGCCTTGCAATAAAAAACACAGCTCAAAATGCGCAAAATTATACCTCCCATCAAAAACGGATATTAAATTAATGTTACCCCATTCAATCACGCCATACCCCGTGCACTGTACCATCAAAATTTATTTTCGTCGAAATTTTCACAAAAATACACTCACATTAACCCCAATGGGGTAAAGATCCAACTATCAAATATTGTCCCATCAGCTTCCAAATGAAAAAAAAACAGCGTTGTTGTGACGCAAAATATTTTCCCAACGCAAACTGGGTAAAGCACGCACTCGGCCGGCGTTGAGTGGCGCACTTCTGACGAGCCGTATTTATCCGAATTATTCGGTATCGATAACTCAGTTTCGCTTAATAATACGTTTTAATTCTTGCGATGGACATTTCCAATCGATCCTTCATTAATAATCGTCTATCGTGTGTGTTCAGCGAAGTCGGAGTTTAAATACCAATTTGCCTGGTTTCAATTTGAAGAATGACGATATTGCATACTAATATTCATGGCCTGTTCAATCAAGGGAATCGAATTTTTTATAATTTATGGCCTTATTCATAGACGGATTTAAACCTATTTTAGTTTTCAAATGTTTTGTCTTCTTCACTCGAACTGAATTCTACAGTCGTTCGAAAGGGACAACACATTCGAAAACTTAAATAGGTTTTAAATCTGTCTATGAATAAGGCCGTTAAAGTTAAGTGGGCTTTGCGTTATCTGTTAGGTATTATTCTCGACTACTAAGATAAACTATTACATTGGGTCATGTAGACGAAACATAAAGAAGAAAAGTAGCCATAATTGTATCGATGGTTTATAAAATTTTTTTTTAGGATTGCACTTAATATCCTCTGGGGTGCCTTTAACAATGAATTGGCTGGGTTTTAGTATCCTATCATATAGGATCAGGCTTTAACTAGATATGTAACAAACTGTACACTGAGTATAACCTTGCCTCATGCCACTTTCCATGACTGGATGGTTGCAACTCAGATGTACCCTTTCCACGGAGTTTTGAATTGATAACTTAACTCTTAATGGTTTCTGAGATTTACGCAAATGTTACACATTGAAATAAAACTATTTTTTACGGATTCTATCGCGAATTGGTTTAATTTTTTAATTTTTTTACTTCCCGACGTTTTGATTACTTTACAGCTTTCGTGGTCACGGGGCGGACTGAAATCGCGATAAAATCCGTAATATATAGTTTTATTTCAACTTAACTCTTTTTCTAAAAAAGAATATTCATTATTGTGCCTACATACACTTTCATAACCACAATAAACAGAGAAGCTAAAATAGAAATGTTTTTGCCGACAATATTCTTGGCCAGTTATTTATAGGGCCGTGACAGCTGTATTATTGGAGCTATTTCTTATTTGTAGTTGAGTTAGAATGTTTGTATTTGCAAGTTTCCCGATTCTGTGTAGGCTGATTTTATATTACTTTAGTTTCATCATCTCAATGGATCCTCTGTTGATACAACTTAGCAAATGTATTGCTATATTGGTTTTCAGTTTGTCTTTCGCCAAAAGTTCTTTACTCGGTTTTTTGTGAACTGTACAGAACTACATTACAAAGTCGTTTCGTCGAGTAATAGCCTCTTTGGTTATTCTACTAGTAATTGTTTAAGTTGTTAAAAAATAGTCAGAGTTTTATATTTATATAATTAATTTATATTAATGTTCTTTCATATGTATGAGGCTGTTGAGTGTATTTATTTATTATATGCCAGGGCCGGGTAACATTACAAAAATAACCTAATGTAAGGCATCTTTTTTTCAAATTGTATCGCAATACAGCCTCTCATTTAATATCAGCAAAACAATAGTTGTTAGAATACACAACTGCATTAAAAGTACCCTGAACCGACGAGAATGCATGAAGAGATTGATGAAAGTAGAAGAAGCGAAAATAGTGTGTCAAAATCGGGCAAAGTGAAAATCTACAGTCTCTGCCTGCCCCTATGGCGTGACGTTTATGTATGTATGTATTATTTAACAAAATACACTCCCAAATTTCAAGCTAAAAGCAGTATTCTCCATAAACACGTAATTATTAAAGCTGATCTCTCAAAAACCCAAACAAACATAATTAGACAGCGGGAAGCGCAATCCACTCGTCAACAAGCAACTCGAAATACACTCATAACAACAACAAATCATAATTTAGCGAATCGTAAAAAATACAGAATGGACTTCATTAATTAATAATGAAAAATGTTAAGGAATGAACGCTCGAGTGTGCTCGACGAAAAAACATGGCATCAAAGTGAATTCCTGCAAATTAGAAGAGAGAATTTTAAGAAAAAAAAACGCACACTCTTGCCCGTTTTAACTCCGTGTTCTGTATTAATAAAGGGCGCGTACTGGCGGGGCGAAAAGCGTTTGTTTTATTATTCTTTTGTAGTTTTATTAGAATTCAAATATTGAGTGGGACTTTATGAATAAAATATTTCAGTTTTCCATTAGAGCATTGTTAGAGAGGACGTTAGTTTTTAAATATGATTTAATTATTCAGTACTGACATAAGATGCTAAATGTATTAAAAACTTTACTATAATATTAAATATGACATACACACAATTTATACCCAATAAGCCGAAATATTTACCAATTAATAATCGTAGAAAAATATATTTATCAATACTCGATAGGCTCCGTTGAGCAATTGGATAACAAACTGTCTGGAAACAAGAGCGTTTGACCTCCATACAGAGATACAATATTAAGTTTCTGTGATCCAAATATATTTGTATTTGATCTGTGTATTGTGAAACCAAAACTTGTCTTATTGTTTCTGATACGACTTTACTGTACTGTATCAGCCCATATATGTACACTACGGGGCACGAGCCTCCTCTATAAACGAGAGTACGATTGAGAGGGGTTGGGCCATATAGTCCTCGCCACTGGACGGGTGCGGCTGGTGACAGTGCGGGTTAGCGGCCTTTACATACAAAAGAAATTCTTGCAAATTGGCATGGTATGCAGGTTTCAACACCATGTTTTTCTTCACCGTTATAGTGCGTGGTGATTGACTATCAATACACACATGACTCTGAAAAGTCAGAGGTGTGCCCTGGGATTTGAACCTGCAACCACCGTGAACATGTTGGCAGCCGCGTCTGGTCCGTTTACGAACAGAACACCACGTACTTTAAAACCCACGACACAAAACTTTGATTGTGGAATATCTATTCAATGTGTGTTTATTATAATACCAATTTAATTTATAACGACAAGCATTTTTTATAATCAAAGAGCACGGCACAACAATAACGGTAAAAGAAAACACCGGGCGGAAACCTGCATACCATAGCCATTTGCAATAATTTATATGGTATTTAAAGTCTGTCTAGGTCAGCATAGTAGACTATATGGCCTAAACTCTCTCACTCGTGCTATCGATGGTAGAGGAGGCTCGTGCCGTGCAGTGAGACTTACATGAGCTGATAAAGATACAGATATAGAATATTACCACAGTAAGTTTGTAGCTGAAGGTGTGAATCTATCTGAAATAAATCTACAATAACCTGAATGAAGCGTCCTGCATCCAGCTATTTTATAATTCTCTAAAATTAAATAAAACCACTTGTGCAGCACAATGTACACGGAGCGGGAGCTGAGCGACAATTCGTCGCGCACGTATGAGGTGTATAATGAGCGATTCACGAATTTCTTACCCGGCTTAAATCTCCTTCATTTAATTCCACACCAGCACTACATTCTTGAAGATTTCTTATTTATCTCCTTTCATGACTATAATACTCAAATTTGCTTGAATAGAAGCTCTATATTTACCCATTTAATATAGTACTGGTAATCAGCTGTAGATAAAAACATTATGAAAAACCCTGCATACCAACAAATACGCCACTAAAATTTTAAATCTAAGGAATGTTATTCAAAATAATCAATTAGTCAGCGTAGTGGACATCACTCTACTCTCTGAAAATAATTTAAGTATCCAATTTAGACGTCTTTGTCATATATTAACAGGGCAGTGCCATTCAGTGACACGAAAATAGCTTGATCTAAACGCCATTTATGTCATGCAAAAATACTTCCAATTAGTAATTGACAACATAAGCGGTATATAATTAAATAACAAAAAAAAACAAAAACGCTAGACTAAAAACAAGAACCAATAGTTGATGACCGGAAGCCAGCTTATCAAGCTAAATCGAAAGGCCACATCTTGCGGCACGCTAACTTAATATTCCATAACTAAGGGGATTACATTACCCCACCGTCCAGCTTAGAGGGACCCCACACGGCATTCTCTAAGACAGGGGCTCCCAATATTTTTCACTTTGCGGCGCATATACCAGTTTACTATTCTGTCACGGCGCCACAACCTATCTAGCTAGTCGAAATAGATAGGTACAATGATACTAGTTAGGTAAATAGACAAAAAATATATACTGCTGGTGGGTCTCTCATATATGTGAATGGCCGCCTGAATAGGTCCACCGCAATGTCTATTTCTCCCGTCAAACAGCAGTGTATATGCACTGTTGTGTTCCGGTTTGAAGGAAATTGTAACTACTGGACATAATAAGACTTAACATCTTATGTCTCGGATGGTAAGTGCAGTGGAATGCCAAGCATAATGCAAGCGTAATTTATGGTGTTATTTGGTTTTCTACCGTCCATTAGCGGTCGTATCGCTTACCATTAGACGAAAGGCATGCTCGTCTCGCCTTTCATTGAAATATGAAATATAAATTAAATAAATAAAATTGTAAGAGAGAATTGCTTCACGGCGCCCTCCTTCAATTTCTACGGCGCACAGTTTGAGAACCTCTGTTCTAAGATAGTTATTTTGATTGTACTCCGGGGGAAGGATTTCGAGCTATGTTCGTCGAGTTTCGCTTAACGAGCAGCTCACGGCCCTGATTCTAACAAATTTGGGCATAAGCTATTTTAAAGCAGATTTTGCGGAGCTTTTGAGGTATTTCTTCGCATTCCGTGTTATGGCTTGCTAGTGAATTTCGTGCTCTCATTATAATTTCGTGATTATGGCTGGAGTGAGGGTGCATTATGCAGTTTTTAATACTAATTAACGTTGTAGGTATTAGAAATAATGAAGTGGTTTTACATACATAAACTCACGCCTTTATCCCCGAAGGTAGGCAGAGCCGCCACCAGGACACCCACATTTCGCCTTGTATGTTACGTCTCACGATGCGATAGGTGGCGAGCTAATCAATAAATTCCTGACTCCGGACTGATAATGAATATAAAAATCCAATATCACTTTGACCGACCCGGGACTCGAACCTGAGACCTCAGCTTTGTAACCGTACCGTAATACAACTACGCCACCGAGGCAGTGTTTTTAGTAAAGTTTCTTTACACGCAGTAACAGAGCAGTGAATCGATACTATTCTACACTGACTGTAGATTTACGTATATATAATTTACACATGATTCTGAATTTGAATACCAGGAAACACTAATTAGATTTTTCAGTTACCATTGCTACGTATATAATTAAATCCACTGAAAAACTAGAGCATTCCGTTCTTCCATTTCCTAAATATCAGCACTAACATTTCAAAAACGCCTTAAATCCAAACTTTATGATTGTGACGCACTTAAAAAGCTTAAAAACCAGTTATAAGGAGTACAAGATATCCACCCAAACTGGACATAACCACTCACACAGAGACCCAGGAAAATATGATGCAAACTGCAGGCCAGCATAAGTTAACCCTTCGGCAATAACCATCTCTCGTAAATACTCTATAATATGGACTGAACTTACCGTTATATATATTTTAGTCACTAGCATGCAAGCCTTAAAATATGATACCAAAATAGTAACACAGCTCCACTTAAGAATACAAATACGGCACTCAAACTATCCCCACAAAAATCTGCCTCAAACCCTTGACTGACACGCACTCCAAAAGGCCCAAAAAGCACTGGACGATTCTATCCATCAACACGGCCATTGTACCCAAGTAGTTCCAAAATGTTGCCAAGTTTTGACGTCGGCGTAACGAGGGTGCTCATTATCAAGCTCTTGCAAACTGCTGTCGACTAGGATTAATCTCAATACTGAGTGTGGACCCTGTTTTGATTGTACCCACTTGAATGTGCGTTGTCAAGTGTTTGTACATTCGTATAATACATAATTATATTCTAATAAATATACACTTAACAGTTACATGTATTCTGATATGATACTAGCACCCGAATACTCAAACGCCAATTTTATTTTAGGTTGCACTTAACTCACGTCCCACTTAATCCGTACATTTAAGCGGGACTTGCGTAGTTATGTGCAACATAATATTTAAGTGGTGTTTGAGTATTCGGCCGCTAGTCTTGTATCGTTTAGCAGAAACTGCGTGACACTTTTCGGTCTCACTAACAACCAGATCTGAAATGAGTACTTGCGGAACACTCATTTTATTTGTTTTGCGTGGGAATTGAAACTGAAACCTCTCGTTTCAAAAGCGTCTAACCAACTGTGCTACGGAGGCTGTCAATGTATTCAAAGTTACATATTATATTGCCTAGATAAGTTTGATAATTATGTTGTTACGTAAGTGGTATGTTAATAGGTGGTAAGGTCCCTTGTATTCCTGAAGTTCTTCCAAAGTGCCGATGGAGAAACGTATGGTTATAAGCCGTTAAAAAATCCGGCATACCCTGCTCAAATCAAAAATTCGAGAAGAAAATCCCCATGAAAGAAAAGGATCCTTCAAATGCGAAAGTCCTACTGGGTGGAAAGAACCGTTTTGTCTATTTCTGCTTCCAAGTATCAATGTGTAACACTTTTGTTTTTCGGTTTAAGGGATATAGCAAATGACACAAGTGCATTTCGTTACCATACTCTGTAATTTTAAGTACTAAATGATTTTGCTCTCGTTCATATGACACCACAAAAAGGTATCCATTGACTACTTCTAACAATCATTTAAATCTAACGCACAGTAATGTCGCCACAGACTGCCGCTCAAATCCCGATAATATAAAATTTAAGACAATCTGCGGCCAGTAACAGGACGTAACTAGACATTGCTTCAATCAACACCGTACTATTCGATTCAGTGATGTAATATAGTAACAAACTCGATTTACTCTCCCATTTGTGACGTCAAGGCAATCATAATGTCGTTAGCAGCGAAAGAACATCAATGTTGCACACTCATCACAAATTGAAAGATCTTTCAGCCGTTGTGGTTTTTGTGGAGTGAAGGACCATTGAAAGCATAGATTAGGTTAGAAAATAGAATGGTGACGTTTTGAAATGGTATAGACGAGTTTTATTCAAAACTGACATCGGATAATAATATATAAAACAAACATAATTAAAAAAATGAATATAGACTTTTTTTACAAAACAACATAATAAAATGAAATACATAATATTTTAGAGTAAAGTAGCGCTCTTTCCGTTGTTTGTTGTCTAAAAGTTATCTTCTGGCATAAAACTTTTTTGCAAACACCCAATATCGGACAAATAAGATTTGAATATGATTATGGCGTAACCATATTAATTATAGTCACATGATTCGTAATTGGGTTAGATTATTTTTATTCATCAAAAAGCGCGAGATCTCAACATTTGCTACTACTTCCCACATTCGCATAAATCAGTGTAGCGATAGACAAGACGCCATTAATTAATAATTAAATAGGTATAATTGAAATAAGTAAAGATGAAATGTCGCTTCTATGTCAACTTATCATAGACAGTATCCCGTTTTTCCCGTTTCCATAGCGGTAAAGGAAAAATTCGGAAGAGCCGCACGCATTTCATATCACAACCACTTTTATCTTTTTTCCACTCATTCATTCCTTTATGAGGGAAAATTTATTTCGTGGTATATCATGCGATTTGTGTCGGATTATTCATAAATCTGTTCGGAGGTTTACGGCCGTATATGGGTCAGGTTTTGTAAATACTTTTCATGGAATATCTGCCTATTACTAGATTTGCCTCGGTGGCGTAGTTGTATTACGGTACGGTTACAAAGCTGAGGTCTCGGGTTCGAATCCCGAGTCGGGCAAAGTGATATTGAATTTTTCTATTCATTATCAGCCCGGAGTCAGGAATTTGTGCCCGATATGGCGATAGGCTCGCCCCCTATCACATCGTGGGACGGAACATGCAAGGCGAAATGTGGGTGTCCTAATGGCGCCTCTGCCTACCCCTTCGGGGATGAAGGCGTGAGTTTATGTATGTATGTATGTACTAGATTTGATCGCAGCTTCGCCTGCGTGCTTAACTCAGAACACCGTTTTTAGTCTAGATATGAATTTGATATCCACAGATGTATCACATATCTCTTTAGGTCATTCAGGCATTAAGTTACATAATACAAATTATTTAAGTTTTTTTCTCTCTTGCAAGGATCGTCGACAAATCTTCCAAATCTCTCAGTTAGATGTATTATTCAAGTTGATAGGGCGTGTTTTTAAGCCTAATTATAATTTGTTTTAATTCTTCGGGAACTACTTGTTTTCTAGTTAAAATGTACCACATATCTTTTTGAGCACCTTTGACGTTGTGTGTACATAATTTTATAATCAAACAAATTCACTTTCGGAGTGATTACATAACTAAGAATGTTACGCATTAATACGTGAAATATCTTATTTGGAGGTTACGTAAAATTGTCGATGTAGGTTTGCTGATTACATATTAGATATAACATATCTGATTTTGGTCATTATCGACATGCTGATTATAAAATAAATATTAGAGAATTATAATCCTTACGAAGAATGTAAACTGTAATAACGCTACACCATTATATGTCGTGTATCCTTCGTTGGAGTTCGTCAAATAAATAAAATAAAATATCTATACGATCTCGAAGGAACAACTTTTATATCCCCTACTATTAATTGATAAGTAAACTTAAGCCTTCTTAAGAAGACCGATTCGTTTCAAATAAGATCCGTCCAAGAGATCCTAAGGAGACACGTTTCTTACCACACAAGTCTCTTACATACTTGAAACCTAGTCTTCAAGCTGTTCAGTTTACGCGTTTACAAGCGTGTACACTTTACAAGTCTGAACGAATAATTGTTAATTTATATGCGCATCTTGTGAATACTAAACACTCGTGTCGGGAGCGGTGACAAGACGTTGCATTAAATAGTGCAGAATAACACGATAGAGTTAAAATGTTAAGGGACATATGTCATATGCTAGGGGACGCCACTTATATTATGTAATTTTTAGGTTATTAACTGATTAGTTTGTATATTGTAGTTTCATCTTTGCGAGGCATAGACTCATTCGTTTAAATTGAAAGGAGATAGTAATCCAACTTTTAGGTTAAATTCGTGAAAAAACATACTTCCTTTTTTTTCCCTTTCATTAAAACCTATCTCTATTATGTAATTCTATGCTTATGCCAGAGTTATCAGCCACTATCATTCGGCTTCGTTACTCAAAATATTAAAGTCACTTCCTCAAAAGCGACGATAACTGAGCCCAAACTTCAACCATTCCATAATTTAATCCGCATTGTCCCGACTTGCCGAACTCCTGCATAATGGGAAGGAAGCCTAACTCTTGCCTGTCACTTGACGTGGCGTGCGCGCAGTATGCCACACATCTTGAAGTCGTTGCGTCATAAGTTTGACGTGTGACGCAGTTCACGTGGAATAAGGGCTTGAGATTAATTCTATTTCTGTAACAAGTGAGGTGTGGCAGTAGATTGTTTAATTACCGTGTTTGATCCGAACTAGCGTAATTTGTACTAGCATGAAATATACAGGGGTTTTACATAATTTGTCTGCATATTTTTAAGTTACATGTTCAGTTCAGATTTTGGAAGTATAAGAAAATGTTAGGTGAGTTACGTTCAGTTAGTTTTTTACGTTGAGTTCAGCCTGCTACGAGTAAAGCCAACATTGCAGACACGTCCAAATAATTTGACATGAAAGAAACAACAGCCTCAAAGCCATTATTTGTAAGAACATGGACATCGCGGTTTGTATAAATTAAAAAGTTGGATATCTTTGTTTCTCATGGGTACCATTTTAAAGCTTATTTTATTGCCATTCGTAAACGCCCATTATTATAATAACCATGGTGGCACCACAATGAAAAGTCCGTTATAATGTATATTCGGTTGCGATCACGCTTGTGTTTATTTGTGTCAACCGGAGAGACAATCTTTGTGTATACCATTTATATTCTACTTCACTAACCATCAGCTACAGTGGAATGCCAAACATTGTTTTGTAATTCATGGTGTTGTTTGGTTTTGCTACTGTTACTGTCCAATAGCAATCGTATCGCTTACCATCAGACGAACGGCATGCTCCTCTCTACATTCATTTCCATAATAAAAAAAGCTACATTATTCTTTGTCGTACCACTATAAAACACACCATCGTCTATTTACAACTTCAAATACAATAAAACCTTAGTACAAACTGCATTAAGTCCTTGCACTCGAGATGTTCTCGTTAAAGGCATTAGCTATTAATTACGTTATACACGCCGCGAGCTGGATTGTTGTTAGTGGATCGAATAGAACTAAAGAACATAGAGCTGTGAGATTTCGGTACAGCTAACTTACTTGATTGATTTCTTTTATTGTAATGAATGGCGAAACGTGCATGCCATTCGCCTGATGGTCAGTAGAAAACAACCCCATGAATTACAAAGGAATGCTTGGCATTCCACTGCGCTCGCCATTCTGAAATTTAAGGCTTTCTGAACAAAGTTAAGTTTCATAAGTTTTTCACCTTTACTATGGAAACCAACTTTAATCTACACGTGCGATTGTGCAAGCCTAGAATGATATAGGTTCTGAAAATCTGAAATCGAAGAAATTTGTTTCGCTCAGAACTTAGTTACCTTTGGTCTTCAAAAAAGGCTCATAAACATACTTTATTTCTTCATTCACCTAAAACATTATCGTCTAGTCTCTATAGACTTTCTGTGGTACCTATGTACCACACCTATGTAACATCTGTGGTACATAGGTACCACAGATGTTTACTAGACCGTTTTCTCATTTTCTTATAGAAACATATAATACAATTCTTCACAACCTGGTAGTTACCCGGTTAAGTTTATCCGTGACGCGGCAGTATCTCGCGAGTGAAGGGGCGCAACTCATAACATTACAGGTGAAAGCTATCTTTGTTGTGAGCGTCACAGTGCAGGAAGCAGTAGTGAAGATATTCAATACAGCATATTTACATTTTATTTACTACATAAATCCGGCAAATAAGCAAGCCGCCCACGGGTATTCGGTAAATAGTCATGGTAAGTGACTGCCTTGGTGGCGCAGTTGTACTACTGTAAGACTACTACGCTGAGGTCTCCGGTTCGAATACCGGGTCAGGCAAAGTGATATTGGATTTTTCTTTTCATTATCAGCCCGGAGTCAGGAATTTGTGCCCGATATGGCGATAGGCTCGTCCCCTATCACATCGTGGGACAGAACATTCAAGACAAAATGTGGGTGTCCTGGTGGCGCCTCTGCCTGCTCCTTCGGGGATAAAGGCGTGAGTTTATGTATTATTATTATGTATGTATTTTTAGTGGTTACCCGTGTGTCTAGGAATAACCTACAAGTTTGTTTCACCCATTGAAGGATATGCAACACCAAAATTGTTATTTCATGTCTTTATGTCCAGTTTTCTGTTACAGTTGTACCATTCCGAGCCAATCGGCCCATTTGCGCTGAAGTTTATATACACGAAGGCTTTATCATTCGCATAACAATATATAAACAGCGTATGGTTGTCATATAAGCTTGTCTTTATCTAAAGATAATATGGAAACTGTGAACAATAGTATGAGGTTCGATTCCCTTATCGATCGTAAAATAAAACAGTGTACAAAGTATGCAGTGTACATGAAGTGTGATCGAAACTGAATATAATTTGCTGTTTTTGGTGGACTATTTACTGAGCCCGCTCTATCGAGCTCTTGTTTGTAGATGAGCCTCGCGCCGAGCAATGGGCGACTATGGGCTGTTACAGTACTATACAATTCGCTTTAGATTGAAGTTCCCTAAGCGTATCAGACAATGAAAATATACATTAATACACCCAATAGTCACTTACATAGTTCTGACCTCGCATTAAGATCCATGAAGTCTTGTGTCGTGGCTATAAAAAACTTCGAGATACTTTTCTGTCTCACAAATACCCAGACTCAAGACTATAAATACTTGTGGGCTTTACAAATATTTGTCTCGGTGCAGGGATTGAACCCACCGCCTGTCATTTCACAGCCGGAGTCTAACAAACAGCCACGTAGGCTGTCAATACCAAGTTACCTACCCAGCCACTTCAAAGCGGACTTGCACTACTGATTCTCGAGTTCGCCAGCTGGTTGTAATGAATTTGGCTCGCCACGCACGCACACGCGACTTGGGGCGCACGCCGCGTGAAAAATCACAACCGAACATGGATGACTGATTTTTTCCGGGATATTGTTGTCAATGCTCGTATTTTGCGAACGTTTGTGTATAAAAATACTGCGTAAAAGGGTTTCGATGTGAGAGGAAAACGAGCATTTGTACTGAGATTTTGGCAATGCAAAGCTTCAGATCAAAGGCAAATTTAAATGTTCAATATTGGCATTTAAATTTTGATGCGAAAAAGAAATTGTGTTGGTATTCGATTTTTATCGTTTCGAAAAGTTGGATTGGTTAAAGTTTTTTGCGTCGTCAGAACGGTTATAGTTAATTAAAATCATTATACAAAGAAAGTTGTTAAAAATCACATTTTATGTTTATGTATGTAGGCAATCTTACGAAATATTTTCATTCCTCTAAAGACATTCTTTTTAAATAATTATAGCCTAAATAATGCCCGTTTTGTGAAGTGTACTGCATCGTACAAATCTAATGAAAACCAATTGCGATGTTATAATTTTACACTGTTTTTAGCCGACATCGAAAAACGAGGAGGTTCTCAATTTGTCGGAATCTTTTTTTTTTTATTTATACAAGACGACTACACCGCCGTCTCATAGAAAACTGATGTTAGATGTCATCTCTGCTTTGACATATGATTCAGCTAGTGAGATTGTTGTAAGTGCAATATAATTCCATCATGTATACTATAGAGCTAGAAATATTCCTACGACTATAATATAAAAAAACCGTCGATGCTTATGAGTTTCTATCATTATGTTACAAGTAAGAAGCAATTCAGCAGACCAATATTATAACCTCGAATATAGGAGACTGTCCCGCCCTCACACCCGCCACTGCAACTCCTGTAAGCCAGGATCAACAGTGGCACGCATTTAATGACACTGAGCATTGAAGCGCAGCGAGTCTCCGGGAATGTCTAACTTGTCTTTAACCCGCAACGAAATCAATCAAAAAGTTAAATTAATAGGAGGAGTTGGAAATAAATTATTGTCCACTTCCCTCCCTAATAAAGCGGGTGATAAAACAATGAACTAAAGAGGTAAATAACCTCGCATAAAGACATTTACAGCCAGATAAGCCAGCTGTAAAGCACCACGGATTAGTCATTATTACATTTAAATGGGACCTATTATGTAAGCTGTTATACTTGATTCCAATAATAGGTATGGCAAAATCGCCGGAAAGCACGGAAATTCTTCCTAGTCTCCACAAGGTCCGTGTAGTATACAACTCCAGATGTTATTTGCATACTATCTAGCATGGTTTTACGCTCATTCTGCCAAAGACTACACTCCCAAAGTATATGATGCGCGGACTGCTCATATTCGCAATAAGGTGTTGAACATGAGCACGCATTATAACCTCGAATGTCAAATATCAAAACTTTAATATATTTCTTCGAGCCATTTTTCCATAACACCAATAGAAATAATATTATACTAAATTTAATATACCCAAAAATGGAAAATGGGAAAAACAAAGCGGGGATTTATTGGGAAAACTGAATATTTTTTCCGGTATATCCGAACGATCTAAACGATCCGCTCGCTTTGCTTATATGGGACCGTATAAAATACATCGTATCCATAAAAAAATAGTGTGATGTTTCATAGATGCCGAGGTTTGCGTATGGATAATCAAATATGTCATAGATACGGGGCCTTTTGGTGTGTCCGTACATTTCGTTCTACATTCATAGGCTGTAATCGCATTCCATCAAGCCTTTGCTTGTTTTCCACATTTCTGCTAGAAAAACCTTTATTTTAGTGAGAGTCGTTTAAAATTTTTATTTTTACATACATACATAAACTCACGCCTTTATCCCCGAAGGGGTAGGCAGAGGCGCCACTAGGACACCCACATTTCGCCTTGCATGTTTCGTCCCACGATGTTATAGGGGGCGAGCCTATCGCCATATCGAGCACAAATTCCTGACTCCGGGCTAATAATGAATAGAAAAATCCAATATCATTTTACCCGACCCGGGATTCGAACCCGAGACCTCAGCTTTGTAACCGTACCGTAATACAACTACGCCACCGAGGCAGTTTTTATTTTTGTATATTTAATGGTAATATCGTTAGTAGTAGCTGAATATAAGCGTACCATATGTAGCATTTATTAGACTATTCACTGTTTATACACACACTGTTTATCACTCTTTATGTGGGTCATAATAAATTTATTTTCTTTCTTTCTTTAAATAATTATTATTATCATAAAATACAAATAATTATTATAATTTTAAGTGGTAAGACATTTGTTTCCGCTGGAATACCTGTATTAATGTCTAAGGAATGCAAAGTTATTAATGTCTAAGGTGTCTAAGGTACGTGTGTTTTCTGGGATCAGCCTATTTGTATCTAGTTACTAACAGGTTTTGATTAAGTCGAATCGTAAGAGCTGTATCTTTAGTGTAAAGTGCAGTCTCCTCGCCGTGCCAGGTATAGTGCATAACTTGCGTCAATTCACCCAAATATCATCGTCTCAAAATGTGCCGAAAAACAAAAAAGAAAATCTATAAAAGCCGTCCCCCATCAATTCAATTTAGGTCAATTTTTAAGTCGACGTTAAAAACTACTTTATCCTGAGATTAAAGTGAGCAAAAAGTGTCTCAAGGTGTCTTGCTAAGTGGAGCAAGCGATCCGGCTGATGAAGACAAACGAGGGGATCTTGGTAATGTTGTAAAACGTCTTGGATATATCGGAGCGTGCATATGTTATCCTGTGACACCGTTTATACCCGCCTTAGATTTCGCGATTTGATACGGAGTTTTTTGTTTTGTTATGACTCATTGGAACAGTAGCAGTTATACATTGAAAAGATACCGTATGTCTTTTATTAGTTTGGTGAGTTTTTGATTCATAATCTTGATTTATCGCATTTAAAGAGTTAAGTTCATGTTAGTGGGTAGAATTATTTATACGGGCCGAAATGTAAGATGGAAGTCGCAGTTTCGTACCAAGCGCACAGACACCTAACTTCTCCTAGTTAAGAGTTAATTCCGCCTAACTTTAACGATGAAGATAAACAACTGATAAACCTCAATATAATATGAAATTCACCATCCTGCATTAGTCATAAAGGTTTATCCTAGTACTAATCAATCAAATGCCAGCTAATTACTGATTTAAAGACAACAATGATACAATGTAAGCAAATTAATCATATGTGCCAATCGAACCTAAGAAATCACGATCCATTTCCATCATCCTAATGACTTTCCGCATACATAACCTGGAAACCTATATCCAAATAAATTATTATGAGCCGACGTTTCTTTCAAATTCCTTTCCAAATAATAAAATCAATCAGAGAACGAAATGGTTGACACAAACGAAGATTGATCACGTTAGGGTCAATATACGGATGGGGGAATTATTTTCCTCAGGTAGGCTGGGCCAAATTTGGTCTCACGACGGGCATAAATCAACGCGACAGACGCGGACCAAGGAGAAATATAACATTTTTCTCAAGTGTCATTTCGTTCGTGGAAAACATGGTGAGTGAGACAAAATGAAAAAATACAGTTTATAGGTAAGCATCGAGGGAGCAGTTAATCCGATGGCGATATTTTTGTGCGATTGGGCTTTTTAATTAATTAATTTAAATACCTGAGAAAGATCACAAAATCTGCGAGTTTGCTACAAATACTTTACACAAAAATTCAATTGTCATTGTAAGTCGCGTGTTAAAACATTCTTATTTTTCCTCCTCCTTAAAAGGATGTAAAAAAATCATTATTTTAACAACCTGAAAAAATTAATTGCCTTAGATCCCATTTTTCAAATTATCTCCAATTCGTGTACTTAGTAGGTGACAGTAAAATAAAACCTATCCAAATTCATCAAATTCAAAGTCATAAACACCGATGCCAATTCTACATTCGTACAATGAACAAGTTCGATAATAATTGAGATGATCCGTCATACTTGCTGGCACCGTCATCACTGAATGTGCCGGCACACCTGACGGAAAAAAGTTTTGAATAAACAAACCGCCGCGCTGTTGCGCTGAAACTCGCTCGTGCTGGCGCTGTTGAGCGGCCACTAAACCAGATAATAGACTTATTTGTATGAAAGGACCTAGATGAACAAAAAGCGACAAATTTTATTTTGCAAAAAGGATGGTCACTGTCTACATTTAATGTGAAAAATATGAGGCCGAAACTGCCTCGAAAAGCAATATAAGATTTTGTTCCCCGTTTTTTCCATTTGGAATCACCAGTATTCATTACCTTAAGATAGAAATTTGAAAATTTTCTATCCAAACGCAACCGGTATTAATTTATTAGCACGGGGAGAACCCTCAAGATCCAGAACGAAGCCTCAAGTCAACCCATTTATGATGTGGTTAGAATTGGCTAATTTAAAACTTTACTATTGGTATAATATTTTTAAGCTCTTCAATTATGGGTAATTTAACAGTCCACTGTGCGTTCGAATCAACAAAGTTCATACAATTGACTTTTGCGACGTCAGACCCATATTCTTCTGCATCGCTCTCAGAAATTTACAGCACAACTAGTGGCCACAAGAACACAGCCCTAATAAAGTGGGTCGAGCAAACATTCTCCCAGCTAAAACTACGCTTTTTAACTAGTATTTTTAGTTGCTTTTTACAAACGGTGTCTCGTCTGGGTCCGCCTGCTTGCCGTGTACCAACCTGGCCTTTTTCCACCCCTTTTACGCTTGCTTGGCGAAAATAACGCAAGCTGGATTGACGGAATTGTACCGCCTTTGTTTTTCTACCGTTAAAAATACGGCTTCGTTTTGTTCTTGCCGGTTCACTTTAATTTAGAGAAAACGTTGCCAGCAACGTTTATCAATGGTATGTTACATAACTTTGTTTTTATTGAAATTAAATATGTTCTGCTGTTTTGTTGTTGGGGAATACGATATGCTGTATGAGGAATTAATTGATTTAATATTTTGTGATATGTGCCATAACTGACAACAATCATGTATGTAGTATGGGGTAGTTTAAAACTTGTTGCACCACATTTTCTCACGGCACGTTGATATCCCGAAATTTACTGTCGAAATTTTCCATTTTGAACATTAGCTGTACTTGTTTTGCTGCATAATATAATTAACCATTAATTATAGAGCCATTTTCATTACAGCGCATGATTATATCTCTATAATTAAAACAATCTAAGATAAAAAACATGGGCTATCTAACATTCTAAATCTTTTTGCACCCAAAATTTTTCAATAACACTATCCTTAGTCCTCACTAAATCTATCTTCTTAGGTCTAAATCAACTCAATTCACCTGTCAGCCCGCTGTTCCAAAATCTTTATTCATGCCAATACTCAACAAAAGGGTTTTAAACCTTTTTGTGACACCCGAAGATGTATGGTGGCCCTGCCGTAATCAGCGCCCCCTTTCAATACAGAATCTCAAAGGTAAATGATGACTGAGCGGGATTGTGTTTTGTTTCGCGACACTGTGATTTCACAGCGTTTAAAGCGATGAGACGGCTGCTGAAAAATTACATTGGAGGTGACGCGGTGAAGGGCGCTGACAGTAGGTTAACCCACGAAAATTTATAGTGCTTTTATTTTGGTGACAGATACAACATCAACAAATAGGGCAGAAGATGAGTATATAAATTATTTATTTATTTAGTCTTTATTGTACACAACAATGAAGCACAATATACGGAAATAACAAAAAAATATTATGGATATTGAGTATTTAATATTTTCTATAAAATATCAGAACAACGAAACTAAAATCTAATATGAAGAAAAAAAAATTGGCTTAAAAGTTCACTATCATCTGCTTCCTAATCCATCATTTTAGAAAATCAACCTTATCATATTCGTTCATTCAATCGTCATCCTAGTCGATGTCGGGTTCCCCGTTGTAATTCAGCTTTCTCCATTTAGCCTGATCTTTAGTATTCCCATTTGTAACACTAGAATGCATATTATCATGATTAAAAACAAAATATGAACATTATAGACCACACTTCTCACTCTTACACAAACGCACATCAAAGACCTCTGCAACTATCCTACTGTGTGCTCATACACCACGTCCCCTTTATTGGTACAAAGTAATCAATCATTCTAAGCTCGGTGATGCGGAGCTGTGACTACGCCGCTATGTTTATACCACTTTTTAATACTAAACATGACGCGTAGATATTTTACTTGACAAATTATATTCCGCCGCTGTCTTCATTTGAAACGTGGAGTTATTGCGTCTGTTAGTTCTTTTGACCTAGAATTTTTTTCTCGTTTGTATGTTAATAAATTTCAAGTTTTTCTTGTCGTTTTTTGCGAGATATCGTATAGATAACCAATCACCGACATAGTAAAGTTCTGATACCTTACCGTTGCAAATGATTTGCTTATAAGTTTGTTGATGTAATAAAGAAACTTTTCTTAATTTGTTTTATAGTTTATAGTAGGGTAACTGTATCCATACTAATAATGATAAGGACAATCAATTTCCAGTAGGTTGCTGTAATTATTATATCGAGTGGCAAATTTATATAAATGATTATCTATTTTTATGACTGCCTCGGTGGCGTAGTTGTATTACGGTACGGTTACAAAGCTGAGGTCTTCGGGTTCGAGTCCCGGGTCGGGCAAAGTGATATTGGATTTTTCTATTCATTATCAGTCCGGAGTCAGGAATTTGTGCCCGATATGGCGATAGGCTCGCCCCCTATCACATCGTGGGACGGAACAACCAAGGCGAAATGTGGGTGTCCTAGTGGCACCTCTGCCTACCCCTTCGGGGATAAAGGCGTGAGTTTATGTATGTATGTATGTATTTTTATGAACACTCTATCAATTATTTGGGTCTATTTACCTATACTTATCACAAAACTGTGTAATGGATATACTTCGAAAGACTTTATTTCTAACGTGTGGTATATGTTCCATTGATCTTCTTCATTAAATTCCTTTTATTTATCTTTTATGAAAACAATTCCACTATCGCCAGACATCTGCAACGCAATACCAATGCCGCATCGTAAATTCTACCAAATATCTCATATTTATATTTTCAATTTCCCCATAGTAATTTTTACGATCATGGCATCCAACGACAATTATAAAATGAATTAATGGCACACAGCGTGCCCGCGCGTAAATCTGGCAGACACACTTGGCGGACACAAATCGGAACTTTGGAAACACTCCAAATTCAATAATGGCACATGTGAGAGACCAAGACAAGATCTCGACCTACCGCAGTAACGTGGCGAGCACCAACTATATGCACAACGGCAGTTAAGATAAAGTACAACATCGATGAAATTATATGAAGCGAAAGTAATATGTCAGGATCGAGCAAAGCGGTGATCCATAGCGTCTGCCTACCCCTATGGGATACAGGCGCGCATGTATTATATACGGAAAACGTTACTCTTCATAGTCTTCGACAGTCATATCAAAAGAGAAATTCAAATATATATTCAGTTAGCTTGTACAGTTATCTCCAATCTACTTAAACGCCATCATCCGTGGAATCATAGAAGTCGCCAAACTGTGTCAGTAGCCGAACGAAACAGTTGGCAAAACTTGTAAATTTTTACATTAATTATAATTATAAAACACGATCAAGTATATTTTTTGAGTTGCTTGCTCAGATTTGCTATAATTCCTATATCACAGTGATTTTACTTTATTTTTTTTATGTCAAGAGGAAAAGCTGTAAATTTTCCCTTTCGGTACCCCGGAGGAGGCCGAAAGGGGTATATCAGTGTTACTGGTCTAGCTCGGATGCACGCAGCGGATATTGCGGCCGAGTCGGGTCCCTATCAAAAACCTACGCCAGCCTACTGACTAAAAACCCCTCGGTGGCCGTCGCGCGCAATTCGACCGGCACTGGATATCTTAAGGCGAGAAGCGCCTCGATTCTTTCCCTGTGATCGCCTGGCGCACCATCAGGACGGAGACTGGTCTCTCTTATTAGGGGGCTCCCCACTTACGTCTAGATCTGGACGCCCCTTTAAGGTGTTATGGCCGTCCGCGACAGAAGCGAGGCCACGCGCTCTGCCGTCCGTCTTGGAATCGCATTTAGTAGAGGTGCACCGCCTCCGAAGTACGCCCAGTAAGTCCGATGACCCTTTTTGGGCGCCTCCTACGACGGGAAAAGGATACCGTAGTGATATTCTAAAATGTTTAATTACTAGTGTTAAAAAGCATCTTCTAAAGTTTCAATGTCCAGTGAAGCAACAATAAAAAAAGCTATTACTAAGAACTACTACAAAGCCTAAAAACGAATGCAATCCCGTCGCTCAGCAAATAAACACACTGTTTCATTTACTATCCACCGAGCAAAAGTCAAAGACACAAGTATTTGCAATTCCAGCATTCAGACCATTGTAAACTGGTGCAATCCGTAAGTATCCAACCGTTGTTACATCCAAGTGGATTGCATTTAAACCTGTCGGGACACTAAATAATACTGTAACAACTATTAAAACACTGTTACCACTGGACGTTGCGAGCTTCTAAATTTATCGCCTCCACCAGCGACATCTGAACTGTTCACGATTTTATTTCTGTGTATAATTTGAATTCTTTCACTTTGTTTAAATATTTTATTAGATTCTTAAACAGTAGAATTAACGAAGTATAAATTTGCATTATTAAAACATTTTTCATTTCTGCTTAGCGATGAAACGAAATTTAAATAAGCGAAATTATTCTTGTTGGTCTTTTATTTATTTCATAATACAGATTCTACGAAAATATTTTACATTTTTACACCATATAATTTGCAGGTATAGTGGATAACTTCAGTGGATATTAAGTCCTGACACTCAGATATACGTAGCGTGGGGCGTCCCACAATTTAAAGAGTCAACCTGATGAAGACTACAGAAGATTACCAGATACAGACTACTTCCCACGGGTCAAACTGGATTATTTTTGCAAGGCTATGATCAGCAGTGGACATCTTGATGTTGGTGAAGATGATGGATTTCAAATGACTAACAAGACATTTATATATTTCCTGGAAGGCCAAAATTAAGCGGTACACCTAAAGTCAGTATTCCAGAGGAATCGTGAATGCACCACTAACTTCCAAGTCATAACCTATATCGGGAAGTTAAATAAATGGTTTACGGTAGAGAACTGCATCCATAACCTGATTTAATCCCTCCCGCAGTATCGGTTCCGCAATAATTGCATCAGACGGAGCACCGAAATGCATTCCGTTGAACGCACTCGGCTCTTAATTCACAAAACATAAATTTTATTGCGCGTACACCTTTGTTTCTGCTCGGTCACTTTATTGTTTACTACGGTTCGTATTGGGTGTTTCTTGCGAATTTGTAAATGCGAGAGAATTTCTTTGTCGAAATATGTGCATTGTGAGCGAGGAATTTTTAGTTTCTTTTTTTTGTCGTAGCTTGAAATATGAGTTTACTTCGCTTTGGAGTCTTAGCAAGATTGCTTGATGTGGTATTTGGCGTATAATTCTAAATTTTTACTAAAAAATCCTTTGATGTGCAGCAAAACCGAATTCCTCGTAACAAACTTTGTGTAGATAAAACATATAAATAATGCTATATTATTTAAGCAAATTGAAATAAGAAACTTTATTAATATGACAGTATCGAATACCAATACAATTATGCCTAGAAATAGGCACCGACGCTTATCAACAAACAGACAGTCGGGCAGACAGTATTAAAGACATTCCGCAGCGTCTAGACCGTAAATGCGCCTAGGTTTATTACTATAATACCCTGAGCCAGGTCCACGATGCCAACGACCCATGAAGAAGCACTAAACGAGTATTAGTGCTATATTGTTCTAGATTAAGTCGTTTCGCTCACCTTTAGTATCTGTTAATGCTGTTTTAAAGATAAAAATAAAAAAAACATAATTTTAAAATTAGTTTTCTATTTTCCTCATCGGTTTGATAGAAACGTTAAATTATAGCAAGGAATCATGTAGCATATCTTGAATAATTTGAAAGTCGTGTAAGGTCTATAAAGATATCTTAGATCAATGTGTTCGATAATGCTTAACGTCTCTTAATCTGATAGAACAATTAAATTTTAAACATTTTATTGTTATTTTACTTGAAAAAATAATCCCATTAGTAAATATTATCGAAAAGCTATTCCCACATCTATCCAAAGTCAATTATCATGATTACTCTAAAACTAAGCTTTTACCATTTCAAATGTCACTGCAGCCTCATTCGATACAAATGTTTTGCAAAGTCACGCCACCCGGGAATCAAACCCGCGCAACCTGATTAACGCGCCCCAATTTGTTAACTAATATTTGACAGTTGAGTGACATTTACGAGGGTTGCCCGCGTACAACTTTTAATAAAAAAAGGAATAATCGAAACAGGCCGAACCCTTTGAAGGATTAATTTCAATAAAATCCCCGAAGTGTGTGTGATACGTGAAAAATGTTTTTGATGTGGCAACTTTCGGCTACTAAAATGTGCGGATACTGTAGAGAAAAAATAGCAAAATATTATAACCGTACATGATTTGATGTTTTAATGGTTACGTAATATTTATTAACATTGGTTTTCATACATTTGCAAATACCTAGTAGATTTATTCATTTTAGTTCGTTTTGTTTTCCACACTAGATTAGCATTAGGATCGAATGTCGACAGTAATTTATTTTACATAGCACCCCGTGTTCCATACAATTCGTCATAGTAGCTGCAAAGTGCAAAAGGATACAAATAACAGAACAATATGTATCCGAAAAATAATGTGTTCTTTCATACAATAATTCCGGCATAGAAGCAAACAGGATCCGATGGTACATGATCTTTGCCGCACATAAACATACACAACGCTGAGATTATAGACGTGTTACCGGCCCTTTAAATGGGGAGGGGAGTGGGAAGGAAAAATGATGGGAAGAGGAAAGAGTATTGGGCATCCGGCAATCTCACTCACCGAACGAAACGTGACAGCAGTGAGATGAGACAGTGGTACCGCCCCGGACGAGCCTGCCCATTCATGCTGAATCATGGCTAACAACAGCGTGGATCTACCCTGTGACTCCCCACTTGGGAAATATGTGTGATTTTATTTTATTTATTCCGGTCTGTATCAGCTCGTATACGTCCCACTGAAGGCATGAGCCTCCTCTACAACCGGTAGTACGATTGAGAGGAGTGAGGCCATATAGTCCACCACGCCGGCCTTGTGCGGTTTATTCCAGTAGCAATCTTATATTATAGTAATTTCTTTAATACCCAATATGTTTATTCTCTGTGTTCAATGTAATAAAAAATCTTACAGAGTTAGTCTTGCTGACCTAATGTGACTTGAATTCTTTCATGAAATACTTTATATTTTTAAACATCATTAAGAAAAAAATAGTAATTTTCGCGATGATGAATATTATAGTACAACTTTTGAAACAAAATATTAACATTTTACATAAACACGTTTTCCTGTAAAGTCTCGAGTCCGAGTCGTAAAATCCGTTTCCAGTGTTTATAGTTGACGGTTATTGGGTGTAAAACAGTGATTCTTATTGGCAACGCGACTGTTCAAGTTTGAACCTAGAGGTGCATAGGGAAATCTTGGCTTTAAAATAAATTTGTCGCAGCTCGGTCGTATCAAATGGGAATGAACGTTATTATTCTTTATTTTAAGTGTTATGTGTTGGTGTTTATTTATTATTGTATTATATTATATTCATATTAAGGGCAGGTTATACCGATTTTTACTTTTTTTAAACGTCTACAGCTCCGTGGATACCTTTATTAGACGCAAAAACCAAGCATTTTATCAAAATTGGGAGTACAACCGAGGGAATTGTAAAGCTGAAAACATAAATTATTATAATTAATTCGATCAAAAATCATCTCAAAGATGGGTCTAAATCGCTTTTTCAAACACGTTTGTTACTGAGAGATTCCATCAAAATCATGTAAAAATTATATCAAAAGATAGGCTTTTTAATTTATTAGGGATCTGTAAGAAAACATTTTATAATATTGTTGTAATTTTTTTATGAAGAAATAAAAACTAAATTTTTAGCGATGCACGCGTTCGAACCAGCTCGTCAGTCGACGCCGAGGCGTCATCGAGGTCGGTCCCACGCCGATTTTTTCACGAAATGTCACTGCAAAATACACTAAAACAATAGCGTAAATGCGCCACAGTAAAAATAAATACATTTGATATACTGTACGTAACAAAATTGACATATGAATATGAATGACATATTAAATGAAACTGAAGTTATTGATGGATTATTACAATGTCATTGTATGGAAAATATTTTAGGTAATCTCTACACCTTAGAGTATTTAATATAACTTATCTTGAAGTACCGTCGGTCCCTCGGTATATTATACTAACGACCCAGCACAACTTCGCCAGGTGCACAATTTTTTAGACTCCACTCCACACCAAAAACTTCTCATTCTCTTTCAAACTTCTCTATTCCTAAACTTGTGGGGAGTGCCTGCTGACGAAGCTTACACTCCACGTGTTGCTTAAATATTTCATATACACTTACATATTAATGAAATAAAATAATTAAGATTTAATTCGAGTGGAGACCGCGCCTCGGCAAACGTAGTGTAGGACGCCCTCCAGCCAGGTGGAGCGACGATATTCGTGGGGTGGCTGGTAGCGGTTGGCGACGATGGGCTGAAGATCGAGCCCAGTGGCGTGCTATGGGAGAGGCCTATGTCCAGCAGTGGACGCAGAAGGGCTGATGATGATGATGATGATGATGATGAATTAACCAGGAAAATATTTACAACCACTAATAGAAAAAGCTATCAACAAGGAAAAAAATGTACAAGGAAATCAAAGTTGGATTCACAATTACAAATACAAAAAACGTACCAAAAAGGTTGCATTCTTCACAAACTCAACCTAAGTAGCTACCGTCCCTTTTCGCATCCTGTTTCGTCCCGTCTCATCTGGCTCTTTTGCTTTCTGTTACATCCTGTCTCATTATTTCCAATCGAATGCAATCCGGATCCGACCGGTCTCATCTCATTTGTCCCACTGTATTCCATTTCATCCCTTAACGATAATTGTAAATCATCGGTAGCTGATAAACTATTTTCAAAGTGCTTCTCTTCTCAGCAAAATATACATCCATTCTAAATACAATACCAATCTGACTTGTGTAATGGTGTCAATGATCCTATGTAAGAACTATTCTAGTAAAATGTAATACATATAATGAAATGAAATTTGTTTGACAAGTCAATACACATAGTACTTATTCTTTATTTACAAGATATTTATGACAACATTACTTATATTAAATTTACTATTTTTCGGTAGTCATTAAGAATTACACACAGGCGAAGCTAGTAAAAGTGTGTTAATAATGGCGACGAACAATTATGAAAAAAGAATATTATGGGGGTGAAATAAGGGACGAAATATTGTATTCAAAATCATAATCGCTTCAATGTATTAATGTCAAAAACTTATAATTACTAAAATAATGAAATGCTTAGTTTTCTTTGTTGGACCTAAAGAGGCGAAAAGGTATTGATTTTTTTGAACAAAGTTTCTTAGCGCCGCGCCGCGCTTGGGACAGGAATGAATTTGTAGAAATAATGTAAATGGGAAAACTTTATACTTATACATATTATTATAAACGTTCGAGATAAAATGTAATATTGATATAAATGTGGAAGCACAATCAAACAATCAGTCCAGGAGATGCTAGTTTATTTCTGACTTGACAGAAGAAAGGTGCAAAAGCGCGCGCATCGGTTTTCCGCCTTTTTTGCAAGGCATAGACAATGTGTAATACATACCAAATATTCAATCCTTTTTTTAGTTTCCCTATCTTAGTGTCGATATTCTAAATTCATAGTCAAAATTACTAGGGTAGCTGATATATTTCTTTTGATGGGATAGCAGGAAATATAAAGGCATGGGATGAGAAAGGATGGAACGGGACCGATCGGGAAGTGACGGAACAGACGGGATTGAACAGGTCAGGTCGCGGTGGGAAGAAATGCAGTATATTAAATAAATTCAATAGATAATAATAACTAAATACTATATTACGGAAAGTGCAATGTGAGAACTCCAATTAGATCGACCGATGACTTGGGGAAATTGTGGGACCCCATTGGTTATAAATTGCAGAAAATAACAAATAGCCTAGGCTATATGCTGTGGAAAAAATTGTGAGGCTATGTCCAGTAGCGGACAGCAGTCGCGGATGCGCCAGCCAAGTATAGTAGAAAGAACGGTGTATATTGATTATTTTAGTCTATAATAAACAACCGTTACATTAAAAAACTCAAGTAATGAAACATCCTTTAATAAACAACTAAAGCAATTATTACTCACAAAAACTTACTACACAATAACAGAGTACCTAAATGAAAAATAAATAAGACAGCTTAATATAAGCAAAGGTAAACTTAAATATAGTAAACTTAAATAAATAAAGACTGATTTAATTACATACATAACTGATTATAAAGACATTGGCTTCCTCCTCTCTCCTAATATTTTATTTTTTGCCGTGCCCTACAGGGTCCACATTGTACTAAATAAATTGTAACATCTTTATAACATGTGGAGTGCAATAAAGTATTGAGTATTGAGTAAAAACTCAAAGAAAAAACTAATAAAAATTGATTAAAACCTATAACATTAATAATGTTATAATAAAGCATTTTATAAATAATATAATAAATAAATAATTAAAAATACTATTATAAGCCACGTAAAATAAAATATTATATAGGCAAGGCCATTACGAACTATAGAGCGTCCATAATAAATTATTGAAATGGCATGGTGAGTTAGCATGCTGTACTAATTTGAACTGTGGCATCGGCTGATGTCAGTGTGCCCTGTGCGCCGAGCTCCGGGTGCGCGGAGTGAGATGACGTTTAATACCTAAACACCTCGGTAAAAGAGGGCCTTAAGACAACGCGGTGAAATGGATAGGTTTTTTTTAAGATTAGCCCCAAGTCGCGCCAGACCGCAAGATCTGGAAGGAAACGGACTAGACCTGTGCCTAGCAGTGGGGCACTAATGGCTGAAAATAAATAAATAATAATATTATGACAATATGATTTGTTTTCTGTTTGGCGGGCCCTGAGTGATCCGCCCAAAATGTGACAGATACTGTCGTACCGATTAGATCAATTACTTCTACACATTTTGACTAGTTATTAATTATTTTCCAAAGTAATATCGTAAAATTTTTAGAACAGCTAGTAAAAATTAATTGTGTTGGAATAAATATTTTTATAAGATTATCACAAAAATGTACGAGGGGTGTACTCCGTAAAAAGAAACTTTATTTTATGACAAATACGTTTCTCTACTGAAGGTTATAAACTAGCTAATAAATCATCTAGGCATGATCACAAAGTAGCCAAATCAATTCAATACAATTTAATGTGAAACTTAAATTTAATCCCATTGAACTATGTAATTATTTTTACAATTTAATTTCTCTCAAAGGACAAATTACTTTATCAATGTTGTTTCTCAAGAGTATTACACTGACATTTCGCAAAGGATTAATTAAAGTTTAAGACCTACAAAATCTGCGACAATGGAACCCTGTAATTACATTTTTTTTTTAACTATTTATTAAACCGAATTCTACTATTTTGATACAAAATCATAATCTACATTAGCTGTTTAAACGGCAAAGCTGAACATGGTATCCGGATTATGTGAGAGGCTTTTGGTCTCATAAATTATTCCAGTCTGTTTGTGCGTGGATGAATGGATTTTATTAGACAGTTATTTGGTTTTTATATATTTTTTTAAGCTAATCATACAGTTTCTAACGCAAGTAACTGCGCTGTAGCCAAACGGCAACCACATTTTAATCTATTCTTAAAAGTGCAGGAGAATATAGATTTTGGCTTCTAAATGTTGTCTCTTTAGTCAGGATTTTATAAAGTTTTATTCCATCGAGCTACATTCTATTTAAAAGTCAAGACCATGAACAATGAATTTAAATCACGGTGTTTTTGTTCATTATTTAACTGGTTCTACTTCTAAAATCAATTTGTTTACTGGGACTGGAAAAATCTGATTCGGTATTAACTCAACCAACGCCTTACCCTCCAAGAAAAATCCATCAATAACCCTCCCATCGCGTAATGTTATAACCCGTTTATTGAGTCAACGTTCTAGCTAAACATGTGTACCGCAACACGAGTACAATCCACCCCGGCGTGGCGAGCGTTCGAATTACAACGTGCAGGGGTATTAAGGTCAGTCGTGTTCGCAGGCCGGTCGTAATAGCCTGCGAGAGCCGATACATTCTCACAAGAAGCGTACATGGGTACACAAGGCCGCAACCGAGAACGGGTTACATTGTAAACTTTATGAAATGAAGTTATTCTAAAGTTGTTGAACGTTTCCTACGGTTAGATGTTTTAGAAATTAAGTAGAGTAGAACGGTAGGTGTCTAATTGAGAAGCTTGGGTTAGTTTTACAATTTACACTCTGGTAGAGAGATTTTTCGATATACTAGACCTTACCTTATTGGGAAAAAGTAGGTCGTAGGATACACATAGGTATACTTACGTGTATTTTTTATCGTATGCAGAAAGGAACAGAAACTAATTTTGATGAACGATGATGATCTTCTATCATAGTAAGCCAATATGTTATTTTTATTTTGAAATTTTGTTTAGTGATTTAAGATGCGTCGAGCTTCTAAGTTACAGTTCGAAGCCAAAATATGAAAAATGTAGTTATCCTTATAGTATTTACAAATTATCTACTAATTTTTAGATGACAACATTTACTGAAATTATTACTAATTAATTTTTTCTAAGTAATGTTTTGATGGATAAAAACTGGTTCGAGAAGTCCTATTTTTGAGCTGAATAGCACACGAAATGCATATACGCTTTTAAATTTCTCTTCATACGGAAAACTTCTGAATAATCCGTTAACGCCTTATTTACTATGACGCCAACAAATCCTAATAGAATCAAAGTTAATACCGCAGAATTCAAATCTCATTCATACGTACCCCGGCTTAAAGTTATTAAATCCTTCAGGCATCCTTTGTCCGTTGTGACGTCTCTTATTATAAAGAAAATTTAACTTGAAGGTGAGCTTAATGAAATGTTATTGTTGCCGCTCAAATTGAGTAGAAGATACGTGGCTTGCGTCGGTGTTTAATTAGTTTATGTACTCCGAGCCAGTTTAGGAATACCAATGATCGAACTTTATATGGGTTTATAGAAATAAATGTTACTTTTTGATAGCTGCTAGACTGCAATTCAGGTTTATAATAAGCTGGAGAATTGTATTATTTCTTGCTTAAGGTTTAAGGATGAAATGAAATGAAATGAAATGAAAATAATTTATTGAATCCATTAAAATGTTCAACATTGTTTAAATTCAGTCATTTTTGAACTACCACCCGGTTCGGAAAGCGGTTTTCACTAGAGAAGAACGGGCAAGAAACTCTGGTGTTGCTCTTTTCAAAACCAGTTTACAATGTAGTGATTATTGCAAAAATTACAAGTTGGTTTAAATCAGAGCAGTTCATTAATAACTTGTTATGATTTGCAAGTAGGATATATTTTAATACGAATAAGTTTACTTTATATTTTATATTTATATGATGACACGTCCCTTAAATATTGATATCTCTGTCTGTATCTGTATCAGCCCATAAACATACGTCCTAGCGAGTGTTGGTGGACTTTACATACCATAAAAATTCTTACAAGTCGCTATGGTATCCAGGTCGCTTCACAACATTGACTTATATTCTACCGATAGACGAGACACGTCAAAGAAATAAAGTGCCCCCGTATTTTAAAAGCACACTGCAATATTACATCACTTACCTGGTATTTTATTAAAATATTGTAACTTCAGATTATTTGCTTTCGGTTTGACGGCGAAACATTCATTTATTACTTTTAAACGTATGCGATAAGGCTTTCTGCACTGTCACTGTCACGAAGCAAACTGATTCATGTGTGGTGCATGCACCGCAAGTAGGTGGGACACATTTTTTGTACTGAATTTGTCTTATCTAGTGTAACATTGATATCGATGCTTCACAAACAACAAACTGAACTGAGCTACCGAGACGGTATATGAGATATCAGTTTACATTAGGATATCTGGAACGGTTCGATACATCTATGGCTTCTCCAAGTTTTGAGTATATTTAAAGGCCTCGCTCACTGTTATGGTGCAATAATAGATAAAGGGGATAAGATGCCCATGCGTGGGCTAAGTAGACAGAAATAAACATGAAATGAAGTTATCAAATCATTTTCTTATATCAAAAAAGTATTTCTACAAATACTCAGTACCTTTGACTATTATCTATTATCTTTATATGTTTTGTGATAAAAAAAAAACAAAGGTTTCACTAACGCCATTACATCACAATTTATCTTGTAACCTTTGGATTTCCTTGAAAATCTATATGGACTTTCCAACTGAAAGCAAACTAAACCTATTTCTTCTTAAAAATTATAGGTACAAAAAATAATATTACAGGCGCAAATGCCACATATTTTTGTGTTTAAGGTATTGACAGTACCTACAACAAGTCTCTCCATGATCATCCGTCATTCCAGGAGATAATTATGTTTTGAGAGGCCGCCTGGGTAGGTACCACCGCAATGTCTATTTCTCCCGCCAAACAGCAGTGTAAATGCACTGTTGTGTTCCGGTTTGAAGGACATTGTAGCCAGAGTAACTACTGGACATATCGAGACTTAACATCTTATGTCTCAGGATGGCGAGCGCAGTGGAATGCCAAGCAATGCCTTGTAACTCATGGTGTTGTTTGGTTTTGCTACTGTCAATGAGCGGTCGTATCGCTTTCCATCAGGCGAATGGCAGGTTCGTCTCGTCATTCATAGCAATAAAAAAAAAAAAAAAGATAATTATGTATTTTACCATATTTTATTTTTATTTTTCTTGCACTTTATAACATTAATAACCACATCTACTTTGTATAATCTCTGTATTAAACAAAGGTTGACTGGTGGAGAATGCCCAAGGCAAGTCCGCCTTTGCACAACATGTATAAAAAGTTTAAATAAATAAATGTTTTGTCATAGAACATTAAAGAAACTATTCTGACATGTATCGCACTATCCCGGTCTCTGTTTTTTATTAATTTAACAAGAACGTAATATCCCGAGATTGCTTGATAATGATGGAGTGATATTCCTAGAAACCCTTGGAATAACCCCTTTACTAATTATATGGAAATGAGTACCTCAAAAGATCACAGACTTGTGAGACGAAGCTAAAAATAAAATCCACATACCGGGTTTGCCTTTGCGATAAAATACAGCATAAATGAGTTTTTATAATACAAGAGAAAGAAAACCTAATGCCTGTAAACTACGTGCAGCGGCTGGGATAGCGAGTACTACAGAAATAAAAAGCAAACTTGTACCACAATACCTTCCTACGGCATTAGCTTCTCCACGGAATTCATTTCGCTTGCGGCACTGCCAACAAATACCTGAACAATAAAAACAAGGTAACAGAATAAAAAACTCACCGAGCCAGCGCGATTGAAATTCGAAATCAAATTTTCAATTTAATCAAATCAAAACTTCCGAACGCGAAACCGCACGAAGTTCACACAAATACGGGATCCGTTGTACGCGGCCGCGTGTGTCGGCCCGCGTATACGGGGGCACAGATAAAATTATATGCCGAGGAAACATCAATCACTGAGGCCGTGTACCGATCCGTTAATTGCAAAAGTTTGTATGCTGCGTACTTCACGCCAGGCCGCGTCGGAAGCAATTTGTTCCGAGTTACAACTTAGAAACGCTGGAACTTGTAAGGGAAGTTATTTTTAAATGATTATGTCGCGGTACTGCTCTGTGGTCACGTCCATTTGGTTTTAGATGATTGGACTTATGACTCACTTTTATCGTATTTGCTGGTATGATTGTGGTTCATTAGTTCCTCATAATATTTTTGAGTCTTTCTTTTGTTTCTTTCTATTTGGCTCTGCTAATTCATGGCACAGTGTGATATTTCCCTCAAATGTCTTATTTTCGATATTATTAGCCAATTACACCAATCAAGTCGCTTTTTATAAACAGGCTGAGATATATTATGTTATTGAAAAATAATATATATTTTTGAAAAGATTATAATTTCCAAATGAAATTATATTACACCTACAAGTACGTTTTAACTTTCTTTCATTTATTTCTAAGGCTTTGTGATTTGTTGTGAAAATTTTGTTGGTATGCTTACAAATTTTATAATGAGTTCGCTAAGGTACTAAGCGGCATCTATTCGTATAAATATCGGATATTTTTCAAAACAACGACAAATATTTCTATGATGCTGTTCCGAACACTCTTTTACAGAGGAATATTGTTCTTCCTCATAATATACTACTAAAGTCACTTTATTTAATATATATTGTACTCATACAATAAATTAACGATATAAATAAATAAAATATTATAAAAGTACAATAGGCTAAGTTATCGCTTATAAGCGATCTGTACTAGACTACATTTGGATGAATATAAACGAAGGAGAAAGAAAGGACAGTGTAAACTTTGCCACTTTGTCTTACAATAATAACATCAATGGAATTAGTATTTACTTATGAGAAGCAAATTCCCAAAATCTTTGGTTTGGTAGCGTTGGTACCGGTGAATTTAAGATATTTCCGTATCATATTCAATTAAGCCTACTATGATGCAGACATAAATACAATATGTATGCATCAACATTTACATTAGTCTCCAGCAGTCCTCGGCAAACATATTATTAAGCAAATTGCGCAAAATCTATACTAACACGTAAAATTCAAAAGTTTGTTTGATTGAATGCGTTAATCTTAGGAACTCCTGTATCGAGCTAAAAATTTATTTTGGTGTAGGATAGCTGATTTGTCGAGGAAGGCAATAAGCTATTTATCATCACGCTAGGACAAATAGGAGCAGAGCATTCATGAAAAATATGCAAAACCGGTCATAAAGCATCTGCACCCATCTGTTAGTATAAATATAAACCTGAATTACCACCGGTAGCAAGCACACTTATTCATTTAAGATCGTTGTCTCCAAAACGTGTTGCCATGCCATCTCACACCTAAGTTTCCTATCTCAAAACCAGAGGTAACACTAAGTGTGAACCATTAAGGAAACTAACAGCATAACACATAACTACTGTATTTGCATGAACCCTATACAAATTATGCCACCTGACTGTAGGTAAGTTACATCGAGTTTCCAAATTATACGTCTGAATGAACGCTTAGTGCAAACGATTTTCGACCTTAACTACATCAGAAGTGCCACCAACTTTGGATGTTGGATAAACAATGATATTATACGTGTGTTTAGTCATTTGAATTGTAGATAGTGATGAATTCAAAGGGAATTGTTTGAATGATGTGATTTTAATGTGTTTAAGAGAATGTGTACAAAATATTAGAGATTGATTTTGATGTAACGAATGTGATACTGTATACATAGAGGTTCGGATCAGACTTTTCTGAGATATTATTTTATTGCGTTGAATGGCGCGAGACGAGCATACCATGCGCCTGATGGTAAGGGATACGACCGCTTATAAACATTAGCAAAACCAAACACACCATAAATTACAAAGCAAAGCTTGGCATTCCACTGCGCTCACCATACTGAGACATAAGATGTTAAGTCTCAATATGTCCAGTAGTTACTCTGGCTACAATGGTACATGCGGACTCCCTTGTAATATATAATAATTTTAAGTGTTATAACTTGTAGTATCTTTCACCCATATTCTAAGACGTTTTCTCGACTCCACTTGACGTTACTAGAGGAAATCCGTATTCTTAGTAGAAAAAAATCTCCTCCACTCAACGTCACTCAAAAAATTTCCTGTCTCGAGGAAAGGAATCAACTGTCAAACTCAAGGTACGTCGCGACCTACCTTAAGGAAGAAATAAAAGAAATAATCCTACTTTAAAATTGTAATTAAAAAGAGAGAAATAAAGTTTACCTTTTAAAATTCTTAAATACCTAAATATGCCAACAATTTTTTGAGGTGGGTGCATCTACACGATTTACACGTTTTCCCAGTGCATGATACAAACATTACTCTTTATTTCATTTAATAAAAGATTTTTGGTTTGGAAACAGTGTTTATTATTTTAAACGAGTTATTAAAGATTTCCAGCAGTTCCTGTAATACTTGTACGATACTCCCTACGAATATCCCGAACGACGATTCATCCATAAGAATATCCTTCGAAATTTCCGGGTTGGATGGTATGACCCTCCTCCTGTCTGCATGCGTTTTTTTCTCCGACTCACTAAATATTTGTCTTCCAGTCACAATCCCGAAGATTTTGAGTTCAATAATTATATAATATTCTATGTAAACACTCTGACATGACATTTGACTGTCACTTTTCAAGTGATCATAGACTATTTTCAAAGGTTTTTTGTTAAATCTCTACTTTATCTATACATCAATGACGTAATTAATGACGTTTTTCCTTGACTCAACCTCACTCGAGGAACCTTTAGTAAAGGTATATTTTTAACTAAGCATACCATTTTCGAGGGTCCCTCCAATTCATTTGTAAAGTCACCTCGACTAAGATAAGGTTGAGGAAGATTGGAGGACACGTCTTAGAATACGGGTGTTAGTCTCTGAACCCGAAAATCGACAAATAAAATAAATCACGAGAGTAACAATGGATCTGATAAATAACATCAGCATGCTGTAACTTTGCGCGAGTTTATTAAATGTAATTGTTTTGCTTCGCCATTATAAAAGCTACACACGGTTTCGCGGTTTGACTAATGATGTCCACAACTAATTATTGCGAGTAAAATTATTAATTTCATTATCATCATCATCAGCCCGTTGCAGTCCACTGCTGGACATAGGCCTCTCCCAAGGTACGCCACAGAGCCCAGTTTGCTGTATAAGTTAAAACCTAAAATTACATTGGATTTGTAAATTTTAAATATTTGCTTAATGTTGTATTATTACTGTGTCTTATACCTACTATCCTGGCCTAGCCACAATTATTTAAAAACGCCAAAATTTGAATACATGTTTACCATGTAACTCACATATTGTGATTCATTTTTCCACTGTTTTTTTATAAACGTTTTCCATCTCCAAAATCTACGTCATCAGTTCGCCTAGCAACCTTTTTACCGTCGCTAAGGTAAGCAAACGCTCAGGGCGCTACAGCTTGCCTGAAAGTGAATGTAAATAGCTTAAGGGCCACTGAATTAGATTCGGCGCGGATGTTGCTTGCATAACAGAGCAAATTTGTTTTGGTATGACATTAAATAAGTATCACTTCGTTAGTAATACGAGTAATGTGAAGATCGTGCCTTGAAAATGCTTCTGTGGACTTGAAGTGGTTTTAAATAAAAATAGATTTTAATTGTGCGAGGATGGACAAGATCCTGGATTGAAACAAGAGTCCTGGATTAGAACATCAAATCAGCAGGTTTAATAATTGTTCTGAATAAAGAGTTTATGTAGCGACAGAAAAATGCATAATTAACACAATTGTTTGTATCACGATTAACTACTAAAATAATTCAATTCCACTTTCTCATTAATTTAAAATCTTAATGTAAACACATAATTGAATCCTACAATATAATATAGCCGGTTAAATTAATCAATCCGGTCACATCCATAAATCAATCAAATGTATTTCGACCGCAGCGATGCCTCAGGCGACGCTTTCAAAACGAACCAATGCCACATAAGACTTTAATTAAAATTTACGGTATACTTGTCTACGTATACATACAGATAAAAATATGTGTCGTCATATTTGTAGAAGTCCCCTTTATGGTCTAGTCAGTACACTAATAACATTAAACTTAAATGGCAACCCAGACAAGGTTATGAAATGTGAAGTTCTGATTTTGATTTACAGGATAAGCTGTCCAGTATCCGCTTTAAGACTTTTTTTGTTTTAAATATTTCTCTTTCTCACTGTCTCAATTATTTTTCTCTCCCTGACATGCAGGCCACCAACAGTTTTCTATGTAAATATTTAGAGAAGGTCTACCTTAATTATAATAGAAGACTTCGTGTGGCTGAAGTGTAAGCGAGAGATAGAGAAAAGGAGATGGCGATGGATATGAGTGGCAAATTTATCCTTTCAGGGATTAGAGAATAATATAAAATTTCAATTAATTTTCACAACACAATAATTACTCTATTTTCAGCTTAATATTTTAATACTTTGATCTTCGTAACTCGTTAATACCGTCTCGACCTTTGATATTATTCTGGTGAAATATTTAACGACGCCATTGAACATTTTATGGCTTATAAAGGTGTACTGGAGCGTCTCATGTAAGTGGCCTCTTAAAATATTCCACGAGTATAATGGTATGTTTTCTTTGAAATTTAAAAGAACTGGGTAAATAGGCCAAGTCTGTGTTGTTGGTATTAGAAACTACGACAAAGTTTTTGGTCTCACAATACCCAAAACTTAAAAATATTCCTATGACACATGTATGTTGTCTCAGGGCAAGCGTCGAACCCGAGGCGTCTCATTTCAAAATCGATCAACTACTCCACAGAGGTTGTCTATACCAACATGTACGCCAACAAGCTTGGCAATTTCCACAGTATTATGTCCCAAACAATTTTATCACAAACTTACCGTATAAATTAAACTTTTCCGCAACAATTCGGATGTTGCCAGTTTTGGAACTGTCATTTCTGAAATTATTATATTCTAAATACATAGTTATCTATCCCTTATAATGAGGGCGTAAGGTGGATTTTTCCGTGGCAAGGATAACTGCTGTCAAGGGAAAATAGTGGCATTATTAAACCGGTATTAATTGATTGCTTTGTAAAGTGAATGTTGGGAGGAGACAGAATTTCAATGCGAAATATTGGGATCTCGTTGTTTATTATAGAACAATGTTACTGTTATTTTAAGTATTTAGAAGTTTTAGCCTTATTTGTGTTACCATCAACAATTTGAAGGAGGTTCTAGCTGTCGAAATGAACTCTTTGAATTAAAGTCTGGTGTCTAAGATTGTTACTATTTAGATTGTAGATACAATCTGAAGCCATATATACGAGTAGCTAAATCATTCAGCAGCTGAAAGTCATAGTTTTGTCGATAAAAAATATAGAAATCATTATAGCATTCACAAATTTAATACAGGTTATATCAAGACTGCGACCGAAAACGAAGGCATGTGGTAGTATTAGTGACTTTAGACACAATGCAACTAAAAATTCCGCAAAATAAATCGTAATTTTTTTTTGGTAATTTTTTTACTTATCGTCGTATTTGGGTGATAAATTACATATTTTTTCCAAAATAATGATGTACGCCTTTTTATTTTTAAAGACGCAATGATACGTAAGGGTTTAAATTACTATTTTCGCAAATACGAAGGATTTACCACCGAAACACTATTATTTAAAAAAAAAAAAAGATCTATCGTTTATTTTGCGAAAATTTTAGTTGCATTGTGTCTATAGCCACTAAAACTACCACCCGGCTTCGTTTTCGGTCGCGGTCTTGATATACCCGGTATAACCGTTGAACATCAGTTGGTATTATTGACCGACAACCTAATAATGATTACAAGAGGTCGCAGGATGTACTTTAATCTGCCTTCCTGATCTTTTTTTTATACAATAGGTCCGTCAAGCAAGCAAACAGTTCGTCTGTTGGTAAGTGATCACTGCCTCCCATGAACATCCATAACGCTGAGATTATAGATGGGTTGCATACATACATAAACTCACGCCTTTTTCCCAGAAGGGGTAGGCAAAGGTGCTACCAAGACACCCACATTTCGCCTTGTATTGCGAATATTGCGAATATGAGCAGTCCGCGCATCATATACTTTGGGAGTGTAGTCTTTGGCAGAATGAGCGTAAAACCATGCTAGATAGTATGCAAATAACATCTGGAGTTGTATACTACACGGACCTTGTGGAGACTAGGAAGAATTTCCGTGCTTTCCGGCGATTTTGCCATACCTATTATTGGAATCAAGTATAACAGCTTACAAATGTAACAGCTTAAAATGTAATAATTACTAATCCGTGGCGCTTTACAGCTGGCTTATCTGGCTGTAAATGTCTTTATGCGAGGTTATTTACCTCTTTAGTTCATTGTTTTGTCACCCGCTTTATTAGGGAGGGAAGTGGACAATAATTTATTTCCAACTCCTCCTATTAATTTAACTTTTTGATTGATTTCGTTGCGGGTTAAAGACAAGTTAGACATTCCCGGAGACTCGCTGAGCTTCAATGCTCAGTGTCATTAAAATGCGTGCCACTGTTGATCCTGGCTTACAGAAGTTGCAGTGGCGGGTGTGAGGGCGGGACAGTCTCCATTTCGCCTTGTATGTTCCGTCCCATGATAGGGGCGAGCCTATCGCCATAATAGGCACAAATTCCTGACTCTTCTTTATAGTCGTACCGTGGTACAACTACGCCACCGAGGCAGCAGCAGTTTGATGGGTTGCTCTCCCATCAAATCGGGAGGGGAGCGGGGAGGAAAAAGGATGGAAAGAGGAATGGGGTATTGGGCATCCGGCAATCTCACTCACCGAATATAACTATTACTTCGCCTCAACCTTCTGTGAGACTGTGGTCCCGCCCTGGAGGAGCAAATCAAATCAAATCAAAATATTCTTTATTCAAGTAGTCTTTTACAAGATCTTTTGAATCGTTAATTTCTGCTACCACCGCTTCGGAACGTGTTGTAGCTGTGAACAAGAAACGGCGCAAGAAACTCCCTCAGCAACACGAACTGTCTTCTTTTTTTGCTTTTCTTTTCTTTCTTATAGGCTGAGCCTGTCCATTCCTGTTGAGTTATGACTGATAGTGGCGTGGCTTGACTCCTCTTATATGCATATCTTTATATAATCACTAATGCAGTTTAAACAGGACATATGATAATGGACAGAGCAATTGATGAATTATAAATGAGTGTACGGTATTATCGGATTACGGTTATATCGTTTCAGCTCTATTAACATTGCAATGCTATTGGTTCGTGAATAACTAATTACAGATCTATCATCGGTAAATAAACACACGCCTGATGTGTTGTAGGTAGGGACATAGCGGAATAAAAAAACCTACGTCTATTTTCCGACTGCCTCGGTGGTGTAGTTGTACTGCGGTATGATAAAACACTGAGGTCTCGGGTTCGAATCCCGGGTCGGGCACAGTCACAGTTATCATCCCGGAGTCAGAAATTTATGCCCGATATGGAGATAGACTCGCCCCCTATCACATTGGGCGGAACATACAAGACGAAATGTGGGTGTCCTGGTGGCGCCTCCGCCTACCCCTTCTGGCGTGAGTTTATGTATGTTTTTACATCTATTAACAATGGTCAAAACATTCCTTATAACTTTATATTATTTTCTTTGTACTAGTACGATGAATTGATTATAAAAAATGGTAAGTGCAGTGCACTTCAAATAAAATGTTTACACTGGTCGAGTCAGGATATACACGGGATAAACACTAATCGTGGCAAATTAGCATGGGTTGTGATGGGATTTTCACAATTTTTGTATACGGTTGTCACTATCTAGGAAGAAAAGGAATATAATGCATTGAGGAAAAAAGAAACCTCGTGAGGAATAGAGGCGATATCAATCGTAGACGATTGAGAAGAATTTCGCTCTTAGATCACTACGCTCGCTTAGAGCAGCTCAGTTAGTTCCTCTAGTTAAAGTAGGATTACCAGATACGAAAAAATATTAACTAGAACTCTTGTATATGCCATCATAAAACGCACGCTGCATGTGTACACACGCCCGCAAAGGTTTTACTCACTTACAGTTAATGTAGTAGGGACTTGCATAATTTGTTACCACGGCTGATATCGTTTTTACGTGTCAGCTGTACTGATTTAGCCGGTTTGCCTGAGTTTTGCATTTTTTTCTTAAACTTTAATTCAGCGGCATAGTATAATAGTATGCCTAGTATAGTGAAGAACTGAACATTTTAGAACTACAATTAGTAGCGGAATAGCCGACTCTAATGAGCCCTTTAGGTCGCATTATAATAAACAGAAGATATCGAGGTGGTAATCTTATGCTCTCTAACCACAGGGCAGAGGCGTCCGTTCGTTCTTCACCCGGCGTCTCCTTCTCTGCAGGCGGCTGTGAGCTGGATCGTTCCGCTCATGATTGATATGCACTGGTCTTCAAAAGACTCACAAGATCACGTCTTATCAGAATGAGGGCAGTATTTCTGGCTCTCGACCATGGGGGGGACTAGGAACTAGCAAGAAGTTTACTCCGACAGCACAGAGTTGAACAAGCAATTGTCAAATAATCATTGAACAGAATGTCCTTCAATGCGGAACACAGCAGACTTTAAACATACTTCTATACTCTATAGTCTATCCAATCACCACCATAATTAATTAAAGGATAAAACGAAGCTCTACTTAAAGTGACAAAGTTCTTATTCACTGCAAACACATAAATTACCGTACCCTGTCGCACTAACGTCGTTCTATATTTATTCGCGTATTTTGTAGCTTAATGTAGAAATATACGTATATAGTTTATCTCCACTCGTCCCCGTTTTAACAAAATACCAATTTTATGTGTATTTTACGTCCCGTAAACATGGAATAAGTTAAAAGTGTCGTAAAATGTATGGGACGTAATGGATTCTTATTTGTATTTTCGCGACGAACGCCACACAACATACTATACTACTCGTGGTATCTATGTGCCTACGACTGCCTTTGTATACTATGTAAAATATATATTTTATGCTTGCTATTATCGATCTATACAATGCATAAGTATACTTGAATGAATAATAATACCATGCAGGTGTAGATAACTTTTAAAAACAGAAGCTAACGACGTAAGTGAAAAAGGAGTGTTT
Source organism: Deilephila porcellus (assembly GCA_905220455.2). Classification (NCBI taxonomy): domain Eukaryota; kingdom Metazoa; phylum Arthropoda; class Insecta; order Lepidoptera; family Sphingidae; genus Deilephila; species Deilephila porcellus. Next base: position 14,937,786 of record LR999973.1, on the reverse strand, counting down.
TTTAAAATTTAACATATTTTTCGTGTTACATTTTTGTGTTGTAGATTTGCCGGGCTTTAACGCTTTTTACGCATCACTATTCAAAACAACGGAAGCGAGTTGCCGTTTACTTTTCTTTATAATTTATTAAATGACAGTTATCCTTTTGAATTATGTGACAAAGCTAGAACCTAAAACCACCCTGCAGCAATGATCGTTAACAGCCAATAAAATCGTTCAATAAAAACTCGGTTTCAACGACTGCTTTATAAAATCATAAAGAAACTCCCAATGGACTTCATTTCAAAACCCATTTTCAAATGAAGCATTCATTACAAATTATGCGTTCAGTTTGCTCATTTCATACAAGTGAACCGTAAAATTGAAATTTATATAAGTCAATATTAACTATTTGTAATATGCAGTAAATGTGCCGTAATATTTTAGTGTACTATGCAAAGAACTCTGTAATCACAACATGAAATCTATTAGCCATAGTTCATTGAGCATAAAGTTGCAACACAACCGTTGGAAGGTCTACCAACAAAACTTGTAACGAAATACTTTGAGTATTGGTAATAATAATTATTTATTTATTTTATTTTCAGCCATTAGTGTCCCATTGCTGGACAAAGACTTCCTCCCATTCCTTCCAGATCTTGCGGTCTTGTGCGACTTGGGACCAATCCTGAAGAAACCTGTTTATTTCATCTCTCCATCTACGCCTAGGTCTGCCACGTCGTCTTTTAATACAAATAATAAAATACGATATGATAATAGTTTGGGATGAAACCATACGTTAAAAGCCAACATTATGGACTAATCTTGCCTTGTTCCATCCTTTTGAACAACAATTCACCTACGATGCAAGTTATAGATGTTCATGGATGGCGGTAATCATTATTCATCAGGTGAACCATTTGCTCTTGTAGTAAAGTAATATGCACTGCGTATTAGTAAGATCTCAGTTATATTGCCCTTGCTCATGGAAAGGCTTGTCGCCTTTTGTCAAATGCTCTTCTCATCTCCTGAATCATAATTCTCATTAACATCAAGAAGACAGTTCGTGTTGCTGAGGGAGTTTCTTGCGCCGTTTCTTCTTCACAGCTACAACACGTTCCGAAGCGGTGGTAGCAGAAATAAATGATTCAAATGATCTTGTAAACGACTACTTGAATAAAGAATATTTTGATTTGATTAACAAAAGTATAGCCGTAGCTTGTAAATACAATAAGTTAGAAGGTATGATTGCATACAATCTGACAGCCTCCGTGGCGCAGTTGGTTACACGCCGGCTATGAAACGGGAGGTCACGGGCTCGATCCCCGAAACAAATATTTGTGTGATCCACAGGTATTTATTTCGGGTCTGGGTGTTTGTGAGACCGAAAAGTCTCTCGTAGTTCCTGATACCCACGACACAAGACTCGATCTTAGTGTGGGGTCAGGACTATGTATGTAACTGTTGGGTGTACTTATTATTATTACTTAATCGCAATACTTTTTCGCTATCTGAACTATCAAGCAGTGTGTACCGCAGTCGTTAGCCAACGATTTTATCGCCTATGCTCGTTACGCGAGAAAGGCCATTGAACTAAATCAGAGAGCATTTGATACGGAGTTGGGAATGACGCGATGCGTGTATTGTCGGCTAATACGCCGCTTTGTCGAATCCTATTCCGATACTGTTGGGGTGTCGTACTTTTTGCTTTGATAACTTTGTATACTTTGAGTGAAATTTTGCAGCTCCATTTAAGAATAATGTAGGATCTTTGATGTGATCACGGGGTAAATAATAACGGCCCTATTCATAGACAGATTTAAAACCTATTTTGGTTATAGAATGTTTTGTCTTCTTTGCTCAAACTGAATTCTAAAGTTATTCGAAAGGGACAAAACATTCGATAACTAAAATATGTTTTAAATCTGTCTATGCATAAGGCCGTAAGACATTAAGTTGTTAAACCTTTCGGGTAATATGGAATACAAAATAATCATGGCATCCTATTTCGTTGAAAAGACATTGCGTAGTTTTAAGAGGTCGATGCACCCTTGTTTTATGCATTTGGTGTGCATTCTTTTGTAGAATTATCCATCATGCTTATCCAATCGTAAAATTGAAATAAAGTATTCACTCGACTTTAGGAATTGAAAACAAAGCTTGACTATACACAATGCAATAACACCAATGAGGCGAAATGATATTGCGAATATCAATAAATCGACTGTTCAACTTTGTAATCTATTTTCTTTTATCATAATTCTTATCTGTATTCTGATTCAATCATAATATTTACATCTTCAGAACTTTTTAGTTCTATGAACTAGTACTTATTGCCTACCAACAATTTTAGAACTCTATAGAAACCCATTTCCTCCAACTCTTAAAAAATATCCGGCTCGGCAGGACCGATCGCAGTATAACATACTAGAGGCGAAACGATCGGGCGGATACAGCATGTGTTCGTCGTTGGACGAGTGACGTATTGTGGCAACTCCCCGGAATAAATCACCAAATGTACCTGAATGTGTTACAGGGAGTCCACCTACCTGGATGAGTCAATTAACCCTTTTTCGAACAACGAAGGTTTCACGCTAAGGTAATTGAGCGAAACGAGGTAGGTAGAATTAAATGTTTAATGAATTAATGGCACACAAGCTTGATTGCAAGGAATTTGACAGCCTCTGTTCACAGTTGGTTAAAAGTTGGCTGTAAAGCACGAGGCCGCGGGTTTGATTCTCAGGCTGAGTACCCTGCGATGGGTAAGATTTGCATCTTGACAAATCTGATATTATCTGACTCCTACTGTAATATGTACTGGGCGTTACGATAAATTTGGCTGATATAATTATTTTCAGCGGATACATATTAAGGTTGGTGAAATTTGGATGCCACTAGTACTAACTTTACTAACACCATCAAAAGTAAAAGCGTAAATAAATTATTACATAATATAAACATTCAGTTTCAACTTCAGAAGATAAATTGCGAAAGGACCTAATTCCCTCATTTTCACGTCAAACATCAGCGCAGTCAAAGCGTTATTGACTCAAAAATCCTATCCACATAGCCGAAATGAATCACCGACAACTAGTCACACGAAACGCACGAATGAGTAGTTTTCATCAATGCTCCCCGCGGCCATATTCTAATTTCAGTCCATGAAGGATCAATTCCGAATTTTGGTGACGTATTGAATCAGCTTTCACCCGTGAATTGTTCCCGATAAATCAGTGTCTATGAGTTGAATTAAATCGAATGTGATCAAAAATTCTATAAGCTTGGATAAATGTTTCTTTATTACTGGAGCTTTTTAATAAAATAGCAAAGTTTGTTGCGATACGTACAACAAGACTTGATGTCGCAATTTCATAAAATTCTTAAATCGATTGTTAAGGTTGAACTTAACTTAACTTTAGCCCGATAAGTTTTAATGCACTCGTCTGGTGGTGAAGAATATTTTGTTCTCTGTTATAAGATAAGATAATAACACTTTATTATTACACCACACAACATAAAATAAAAATAAAAAAAGAAACATATTTACATTTGGTGAAACAATTGGCGGCCTTATCGCTGTATGTATGTATACTGTTATGTTCATATATTAAAGATAGTTGACCATAATAATATAAAAGTCCACTAAACCGCACTAGGCCAGCGTGGTGATCTATATGGCGTAACCCCTCTCAATCGAACTATCGATTGTAAAGGAGGCCTCGGCCCTGCAGTGGGACGTGTGTAACTCCTTTAAAAAATCAACATTTTTTCGTCCGAAGAAAATATGTTTCCAGTCATATCCAGCTTTCCTTACACCTCAGAAGTTAATAGAAGCATCGTGTAGCTGTATCCAGGAAGGCTGTATGGCCGAACCATTTTTTCCATGAATTATGATCCGCCGCAGAAATATGGGGAAAGTGGGGCGTCGCTGTGACGTCACGGGAACATGACGCGCCTGATGAAAATATTTTTTCGTTACACGCAATCTTTGCAAGAATGTTTTAAAAGTTTTGATTCGTTATTCAGGGGCCTTATTTTTGAAATAACATTATTTTAGTTCAAGCAACTATAAATATAGTGAAGACAGTTGTGCTTTTATTAAATGCATGGTTATAAAAACAAACTAATATTAGTATTGCTCCAAGCATCAGACAAAATGTCCTTTTTGTTTTTTTCTATATTACTATCTACTTTCTGAGTGAATAGTACTCGTAATAGTGCGCTCGGGATGCTATCACTGCATCATAAAGTGAGTGCTCGACTTTAAGCCAAAACCGTCTTCTACAACCAAATTTTTACTGCGTAAAGTACACGCTTTATAATTGAAGTCACAATGTTGTATTTGCATTTGTTTTATATACACCCAACAGTCACATACATTGATCTGACCCCATACTAAGATCGATCTTGTTTCGTGGGTATCAGGAACTATGAGAGACTTTTCGGTCTCACAAACACCCAGACCCGAAACAAATACCTGTAGATCACACAAATATTTCTCTCGGTGCGGGGATCGAACCCGTGGCTTCACGTTTCACAGCCGGCGTTCAACCAACTGCGCCACGAAGGCTGTCAACATAAAGGACTTCATCTGCTAAAACTATCAAGTGGGTAGTAAATCCAGCACAGAAACTTGCATTGCACTATACATTCACATCATCTGCCACAAATTCGTAAACCAGTGAATTAGGTACTTCCATCCAACTTCAGAAGTTGAGCTCAAACGTTTGTTAGCTTTACAATACGTTATTCAGAAGTGCATGTGGAAGATAACGTGCGACTGTTTGTTAACCGCGTGCATGTATGGAGTTTTGTAATAAATCATAGTCCGCTAGCTATTCTGGCTTAGTATGGACGGTGGTGGCACCGACATACATATTTCTTTTTGTGTCTTTCCTAAAGATGTTATCGCAGAATTGAGTGTCTTTTGCTAGATGTATTTTGGAGAAAAAAATAAATGGAAAGTTAAGTGATTCTTTAAGTATCTTAAGAAATTATACTACAAGAAATAAATCTGTCTGCAATTTTCATAAAATCGCTTTATGACTACCACAAAATGACCGATAAAAGCAGGTTCATTCTATGTACCTACTTTGCAACCAATCGACCTACTCCATTTTCCCTGCCTCGGTCATTTATTTATTGCTTTGCTTTGGTTTCTACCTCATCTAGTAGATATGTACTGTACTGCATCAGCCCATATACGTCCCACTGCAGGGCACGAACCTCCTCTATAATCGAGAGTACGATAAAGAGGGGTTAGGCCTTCTGCTAGATATGTATATGAAACGAATGTCATACCCTCTTTTGAAAAAGCATTACGTTTCAAAACCAACTTCATTACTCGCACTAGCCGCGGAATCTGGGTCCCCTGAATTCGCATCGGTGTGATTGCGCCTTTATTTTACACAATGATCCAACAAAATCCTTTTATCTGCAAACCGTGATCCCCTTTCTCGAATATATCCGCGATTTTCCCAGCGCTGGATTCTTGAGGATCCGGCAATTAGGATGAGATGGAAACGTTAAGACCTACCGCTGGTTATTCAAATGAAATATGTTTATGGTTATGTTTATTTTATTGCTAAAGCATTGAACTTAAGATTCAAAGAGTTAGGTAAAAATTAGGGAGGTTGAGGCAACAACGATCGATCATCATAAACACTTATATTATGTCAGAGCTGATGGATGGGGCATGATAAATTTCCTTGTTTTTATAGGCTGTATATGGCTTACTAATAAGTCAAGTTATGTTAACATGGGTGACGTTTAACTAGTTCCCTATTGAATTGATAACAATTGTCGACAATTTTAAGGAGGTTTTTAATAATGAAATATATTTGATGGTAAGTAATATATTTTTTTGCAAAGTATGCCATCTCTCGTTTATGAATACTCCGTGTCGATGGCACTGCACTGGCCTGCCAGAATATTGTATAAAAATAAATGTTTATCATATTTAGGTAATGGAAATCCATTATGATCTTAGCGCTGACTGTGTGGAAATGGTGAATAAGTATGACGTGGGGTTTTCTCCAGATATCCTGAATCAACTGTTCGGGACTAAGGATATGCGTCAGTTGATTTTGTTGATTAAATAATGATTTTCTAATCCTGAAATGTACTCACTACCAAACAAAGTACTTACAAACTTATTCCACATAATATATCAAGAAAAAAATAACAGCCCCAAAATCCGTCACAAGCGTCTAACCCAAAACAGGCCCATTAGCTCCACACTTGCACCTACCATTAAAATCCATTTTACTATCATCCGTGCGGTTTTATTGGTCGATCTTAAATTACCCCCTTTACCCCCCCCCTCTTCATTTCCCCTCTCGTGCGGAGGTCCGGCCACGCTGCACCTCGCATGCTCCCTGTGAGGTAACACAATCCCGAAGTTCGATGGAATGGGTCGTAAAACATGGTGTCATGTGTGTGAGGTGTATATGATTGTGGATGTCGTGGGATTTTTGGAAAAAATTTAGCATTTCTTGTACTGTGTGGCGAGTTTGATAAAAAATAAAAGTATAGTGAGAAGATTAAGAAACTTTACAAATAAAACAGTATTTGGACAATTGGACTGAATTACTTTTGTTACATGTTTTTTATATGATGGTTACCTATGTTTAAAATTTATGTAATTTTGGTAATTTAATAAGAGTTAATACAAAATTAAAATTAATTCAGAGCATAGCGATTTGTTTGAATTTCTTTGGTGTGTGAAGTCCACCAGCACGCACTAGGCCAGCGTGGTGGACTACACCTAACCCCTCGTAATGATACTTTCGATTGTAGAAGACACCTATGACCCTGCAGTGGGTTGTATCTGGGCTGATACAGATACAGAATGAACAGCAGACTTTATTGATCATTTATCACAAAACAAAACCTTACAGCTAAACTGTGTTGGTGGATTCTTGTAAATCAGAAGTTCAATTTCAATTAGATAAGTCAGTTTATGCAGACATCACAAATAAAGCAACGTTCTATTCTTAATATTTTATCACATTGTTCTATCTTTTGGGAAATATTTCGAAATCACGTCCTATTAAAATCACAACGAAATACCTCAGGAATTCTTTCTCTTCCCAACTACGCTTACAATCATTGTCTAAATGAAACGATCACAATTTACACAATTCATTTTCCCAGGAAAGTCTTTGCTTATAATAATACGACGCCACAGCAATTCTCAGGATCGCTTAACTCTCATTACGTTGGAAACAATTTTTATGATGCAATTTATAGACGATATTAGTTGGAACGAGTAAAAAACTGCCGCTAAAATATCAGCGAATACCCTATCATCATAATATTTTAGTAATACTTCATTTGTATCTAAGCACGAGGTTAAAACATTATTAAAATTTGCTTTAAATTTTCGTGACTAATATATTTTCTATGTCTCCCTCTGTCTTTCTCTTAGCTATAAGTAGTCTACTGCAGAAAATAGGCTACCCCCAAGGAATTTCATAGGTACATTGTAGTTGTAGACGTGGTATTGCAATTATCACCGCATATAAATATTTTTTACCAAGTTATATCTCCATTCAATTGGATATAAAAATCCTGCAAGTAAATTGTACCACGTCGTATACAGCCGTGTGCGTGACGTAAACACACGCGTTTAAAATAATTGTTGCAATTAAAAACCTATCGAAGACAGCGCCAGTTTGTGTGCAAATCGATTTATATCGTAGTAATTGCAATTTAATCACTCGAACCTGCGGTTGGTGCGTGAAATTCTCCACATTACTGAACAGAGGACGAATTTGTGCAATCATGCATTTGGATACTATTGGAGTTGGAATTTTATAATGTATATTTTGTTTATATATTATAAATATAATCAATGTTTGATATTTCCAAAAGTACTGAATCCCACCAAAAACAGTAAAATGTTGCCACGACGAGACTGCACTGTCAAATATAAATGTCAAAAAGTTATCAGAAGTAATGTAGAGCCAAGCTTCTTACTCTTCACGCCTTAACTCTACAAGGCCTAACTTCACAAACTCTATGCCTTAGTAAAAATATATATATGGCTTTGCCATTTTGCTACATTCAAATAGGCGTAAGGTGGAAAATATATCACTGTTCATTATTTTTCTGTTATACAATATTTATTGTAGTAACGAAACTGCCAAATGGCAAAATTTGGATTACGATACCGACTTCGAACTTGTCAACTGTTTGTATTTCATCAACAATTGTAAAAAGTCTATCAGATTTTTCAAAACGATACCTTAAATGTATATATAACAAAAGACAAAACGTGTTTACAAATCAGATTATATTGTTATTTACCACAGAAATATTGAAGATACGAAGCCTTGTCGTCTAGGCCACTGAAGACTTCACAAATGGAATTTTATCTTTGTAATGTGAGTAGACAGTGAAAATCCAATTAATATTGTGTGTAGATCGAAGAAGCCCCAAATTACTGTGATTTAACGAACAAAGTGGAAATATACTTTGACGACATTGCGTAGAATTAAAATTATTTGTTATAGGATTAGAGGTAATAATACTGAGTACTAACTATAGAAGTAGATTATTTTTTATAGCGTAGATCCGGCAAACGATCAAGCAGGTTACCTGATGGCAAATGATCATTGCCATCCATGAACATCTATAACGCTTGAATCATTGATGTTTTAATGATAATAATAAATACAGCTGACAGTCACACACACAGTCCTAGCTCACAGTAAGATACTAGTATTGTGTTGTGGGTATAGAAAACTACGAGAGACACTTCGGTCTCAAAAACAACCAGATCCGAAACAAATACTTGCGGATCACACAAACATTTATCTCGGCGAGGGCATCCCATCCGGCGTCACTCTTTTCACAGCGGGCGTCTCTACTGCCCAGAGTTCGATTGAGAGGGCAAAGGTTATCACGCTGGCCTAATGCGGCCAAATCATGTATTTATGATAAAATTAAACTACGAGTAACTATAGAAAGAATCAATATGACTAGGTAGAAACTACTCTTGTACTGTGAACCGAGGTAAAGTAGCAGCTTTGCTATCGCTTTTCGTTCAGTCAACGAGATTTTAATAAAACCGATATTCCGCACCGTTTCCCTTTACAATTCCGTCTCCAAAGTCCAGCAATTTATTTATAATTTCTCAAGTTTCAGCTTCATTGGGCACTTGCTTGCTCGTTAATATTATGATATTAAAACATTTGAATAATTTCTATTGTTTTTGGGCAATAAGATAAAAAAGATCCGCAGCATTAGCAAAACAGAAGCGTAAGTAATGAATCCATCAGATTCTACCTAAACACTTATATTTGACGACATAACGAAGTATCTCAATCCTAGACCAGGAGCCTTAAGTGGTAATAACTTAGAAAACTTTTAGGCCACCATCGGATCTCTGATGCGAAAGTTTCATATAAAAATATCAACTGGCACAGTCGAGTACTTAATCACGTCATCAGCAGACATTTCCTCGGAAAGCCACAAGACTAATCGCATAAGAAACTAAGAGTTAATCAAAGTTCCAACGTCTTTACCCATTTTATACGCGGCCGTGGTGGGTCCTACTAAAGGAAACCCGAAATTGGTTGAAAGTTAGGTGATAAAGTAGTGAGTCCAAATTCATAAAAAAAACTGTTTTCCAGGCTACCGAATGACTTCTAGTTACTATCCAAATACAAATAATGTTGGATTTCATACATCATACTCAAAATTCCTGTACAACTGAAGTGCATCAGACTTTAAGAACAAGGGAAATAACGCCACCTTCTTATTAACAGTAAGTTGGTAGACTTTCTATTTCATCGAAATTTTATTGATATCTATAAAATTAAACTTATAAGTATTGAGTCATGATTTCTTTCACGGTTAAAACGAGATAATCAGCGATTACATTCATTACTCCAAGCTATCAACGATGAAGAATTCCATCAGGAAGTAAATTACCACTGCAGGAAATCCAGCACAGATAGTAGAGGGCGTGAACATGTTGAGAATCACCGTCAAATCGTCTCTGTAACTGCGAACAAACTTTTCGAATCAGCCAACAGTTTCCCAATCTTTTGATGTATCGAAGCCCGAACTGCTAACTGTGTTTGGGCCGGCCCGTTTGTTGCCACTCCGGATTATGGATGACGTAAAATAGTTCAGCCGTTTAATATTATATTGAACTGTGGTTTTATTAATTTCAGATTGTGTAGTGATTTGGTGATTACTTTAAGTTCGTTGAAACTGAACTGTTGGTGTAATAGTTCGATGTTTTATTATAGGAGTGCCGAATGATCAATCGAGATAAAGGAAATTTATTACAATAATGAATATTAACATGACAATAAAAATTGAACTGACAATTTCTGCAGTACACTTTAATTAACGACCTTTTGTGATGACAATCATAAGGTAAAAGAAGCAATATCGGAGTTTTCGACATAGTCATAGACCAACGAAACGCCATAGTGAAGTTTTTTTTTTTAAGTCGGTTTTCCGGCGTCCTACTACAATACTACCTTATGACATTGCGTCAGCAGCAACGATTTTTATATTTTTTTATAATTTTGGTCTTTTGTCGCCTTGGATTTTTATTTTATAATTATGGCAATGATGAGATTTCAAAATCATCTGGACTACTAGATTAAAGTCACACACACTTATTTATTTACAATACAATATAATATTCGATAAGCTATAATGTTATCGCACACAATCATTTACATGAATAGTACAAACATACTTAAAACTAAATAGTAATGTAGGCGGACTCATCGCTTTAATCGATTTCTGCCAGACGACCTTGCGATTAATTCTTTGATGTTATTTTATATCTTACAAAAACTTTTCGATCATCATTAACATCCTCGTTAAAATCTCCCAACTGCGATAAATTTCAACGAAATTTCTATAAACATGAAGAATTATCATTATCATTATTATCATTTTCACTGCCTCGGTGGCGTAATTTTACTACGGTAATATTACAAAGCTGGGGTCTCGGGTTCAAATCCCGTGTCAGGCAAAGTCATATTGGATTTTTCTTTTTATTATCAGCTCGGAGTCAGGAGTTTGTGCCCGATATGGCGATAGGCTCGCCCCTATCACGTCATAGGACGAAACATGCAAGGCGAAATGTGGGTGCCCTGGTGGCACCTCTGCCTATCCCTTCTGAGAAAAAGGCGTGAGTTTATGCATATATTTGTGAACTAGTTTTGTGAACCAAATAAAAAAAAAAATATATGTATGTGTGTATACTTTTGACATGCTACATAATCCGTACTCTATATTGCAGTACTTTAATGCTTTTCATCGATCCACAAAACAGAAGACAGTTATAATGAACGTCCGGGTAGGAACAAAGAAAACAAGCCCCTTTGACTAAAAGGATTACGTGTACTGCTAGGGAGTCAGAAATGCGTCACTAACTCAATTAGAAGTAAGGAAATATAAAACGAGGATGCTATTGCTACTCCTAGTTTTTATCATCAAGTAAGCTGTACATTTATACGTTCTACTGCGGAGTACGATCCTCCTCTGCAATTTAAAGTGTTAGATGCAAGTACTGTGAGAATAGTAGGTATGTAAGTGTTGGTATTTTACCAAAATCAAACACATGCAAAATGCATGAGAAATACCTTAAGTATTCATGTTTTGTTTGTTCATTATGTTTTTATCAACAAGCTTATTCAGTTGTTACTCCGGCTACAATAGCACAACAGTACATTTACACTGCTGTTTGGCGGGAGGAATAGACATTGCGGTGGTACCTACCCAAGCGGCCTCTTGCATATAAAAGACCTACCACCAGTGATATTTAACTTAGAATAACCTTGTAATGTATAAGTCAGAAGTATGTTTCTGGTTCCGGTTTCCGGTTCACTAAATAGTCTTTTATACATTCTTGATAACAAATCATTATTCAATAATTTACCCCCGTCCGAAAACGGACCTTAAACCACATTCCCAGAAACAGCAACAAAATATAATAAAATCAAAACCATCTTGCAAGTTTACTTCGCTCCGTAGTTCACCCGGACATTAAACAAGCGGTGGCTAAAGGGCGTGTTACTCATTTCTTTTAACAAAAGAAAACTGTTTATCCGAACTCACGATCCACGACGGAATTATTGCTTTTTCCTCTTGGTACAACGCGTTACAACTCATATTTGTCCCACATGACATTTGTTAAGCGATAATATATTTTTGGATGAAAAAAGTATGTTAGTCGCTTAAAATTTTAGAAAGGTTCTTGGGGATACTTGTATACAGTAGTGGTCTTCTTGACGAGAAGTTCTTGCAGTAGAAAATAACGATGATGAATTTTCTTTGGCAGCAAGAATGTTTGATGATAAAAAAATCGGACTGTCTACACGTCTCTGATGAGATATTATCCAGTAAAACCAAAAAGTTTGAAAAAAAAATTCTATTAACCTGTATTTTTCCACTACAGTATACGCAGCCTTTCGCGCAACAAACAGTTTTGATGCTATGCCAATCAATTTTAATTACCTTCAGTTCACATACTCTTCAAGTCTTTTCTTGTGTGCCACTTTCTTTGATTTTTATATTTGTGAGAAAGATTTTCTATTTGGTTTAATATTATGACATAAACGCAGCAGCTAGAACCATCGCTTTCAGTAAACATAACATATTTATATTCCAGACCTTTGATCATTATAGATGTGAAGGAGTAGATAAGGTGGGAGAGAAAAAAATATAAATAAAAATAATTACAGACATTAGAGACTTAACACATTTCAGACTGGTTTACTTAACAGTACTTAACAGACCCACTATAACAACATCTCCTAACATTATAGTTTACATAATTTTGATTATTACTTGAACACACATAGCTGCGCATCGCACTGCCTCGTCCCGCCCATGTAGGTCAAGTGGCGTGATTATTTCGTTATTACTCCCCGCCTTCCCCTCGGCCACGCCGGTAGTAAATTTTCCCGTAGATTAAATAGATTTACTATTGCTTAAATTATGGTAATTGTTTTTACGTCTCGACGCTGTACGTAATGTGCTAATGGAATGACTTGCACTTTTCTTTCTTTTAAGTAGGTTAATAGGGAGTGAACTTCGACTGTATCCTGACTGACCTTTGTGAAAAGTAGGTAGTAGGTGCGTTTTAGACTATGTTGATCGTGGACAAACTTAGTAAGTAATGCTTTTTTAGATTTATGCGAATGTTACACAATGAAATAAAACTATTTTTTACGGATTTTATGGCGATTTGGTTTAATTTTCCCATATTTTAACTTCCCAATGTTTCGTTGCCCCGTGACCACGAAAGCTGTAAAGCAATCGAAACGTAGGGAAGTAAAAAATGTAAAAATTAAACCAAATCGCGATAAAAGCCGTAAAAAAATAGTTTTATTTCAAACTTAGTAAGTGTGAGTATATTACGTATACCATACCTAGCTTATGTATAATTAATTAGCAATAATATTTAAAATGCGTACCGCTGGTGATTTGCCAAAACACCTCCAAACCTGAATGAAAAGAACAAAAATATCCACGAATTAAATGACGCTCGGCTTATTTTTAATTTGTATCATTCTACCCTTGTTCGTTGATACGAAAACTTTCATCACCGGAGCAAACGTGCACAAGTCAGATTTTTTTATTTCGCAATATTCTTTTTAATAAAAAAATCCATCGCACTCGACACCATTATTGCTAAATCAGTAACACTCTGTTACTTTGCAATGTACGGAAAAGAACGCAGTACAAGATTGCGCCCTGGATCCTCGCCAAATGTCGCCTGACCCAATATCATTTTGCGCTTAAAGCCGCGCGCACACATCCGGAAATATCGATGATATATTGAAAAAAATAGCATTAAAGGAATTTTATTGCCTTGCGTTCAAATTGATGTGGTTTCAGCTACATTAGATCGCGTTGTCTCACTTTATTAAAGAATATCTAATGGTATGTTAGGAATTGATACCAATCATCGTACAAAAGCGTTGAATAGCCAATAATGTACATTGTACAAACGTGTAAAACCTACAATAATGACCCATATTAATGTATCTCTTTCTGTGTATTGCCACACAATTTTCAGAAAGCCAAGTTATAATTGTAAATGCCAATTACAAAGTATGTAATCATTTTATAATTCACCGGCTGTGAAACGAGAGGCCGCGGGTTCGATCTCCACATACGGACAAATATTTGTGAAGCTCACAAGTATTTGTCTCGAGTCTGGGTGTTTGTGAGACCGAAATGTCTTTCGTTGTTGTTGATACCCAGGACACAAATTTTAATGTGGGGTCTGGAGTATGTATGGGTGTAAAAATACAGGGTATATCAAGACTGCGACCGAAAACGAAGCCAGGTGGTAGTATTAGTGACTTCAGACAAAAGGCAACAAAAAATTTCGAAAAAAAAAATCGTAATTTTTTTTTTGTAATTTTTTACTTATCGTCGTATTTGGGTGTTTGTACATAGTTTCCCTAAAATAATGATGTACACCTTTTTATTTTTAAAGACGCAATGGTAAGTAACGGTTTAAATTCCTTTTTTCGCTAAATCTGTCGCTTATTTTGCGAAATTTTTAGTTGCATTGTGTGTCTAACCACTAAAACTACCACCTGGCTTCGTTTTCGGTCGCTGTCTTGATATACCCGGTATATGTGTGTTATCATTTCTGTTAAGTGAAAAAAATATGCATATTATTATATATATCTATCTACCTACAGTTTCTGCCGAAAATTACTCAATTGACCTTCGCTGACCTTAAAAGTTCCCGGCAATATTTTTGAAGGTATTCTAAACCCGACAGAGGTTAATAGGGAATCTTTTCATACAAAAAAGCAATTATTTAAAAACTTTTAGTAATTTAAGACTTTGCAAAAATATAGCCATTTGATGAATCAGCTAAAAAAACTGCTATTTCATTTAAGCACTTAAAAACTAGATAGTTACAAAAACGAAAAGCTTTTACAGTGCAATTTATTTTGTTCATTCTACCATAATTTTATCTATTATCAATTATTATTTTTCAATAAAAAGAGGTTCGTTCGAATGATACTGCATTTAACATATAATCATAATTTTCTGGTGGCAAAACGCATATACTTCGGTATCTCCTATAGACATTATTTTTCAGTTATGACAATGAGCAATAATAAAAAAGTAAAATTATATATTGCAATAGATTTTTAAAATTTTCAGTCAAATCATATCCAAACAAATCCTGAAATATAAATTAGTATAGTATAAAAAAGTACAACCGAGTGTACGCACAGCTTAAAACTGCACGAATACCTCGCGGCATAAATTATTAAAATTCTCACTTGGACGATTCTTGCACGGCATGATTTGTCGAGAGTCGAGCGGATCTGTCGCGGAATCGAATCTGCATTCCATGCCGGTTACTCTCCGTGTAAATAGTGTTACGAGTTTGTAAAGCTTGCTATATTATTGGCTTTGCGTGGCTTCGCCCGTCTGTGAAGAGCTGATACCCAATATACCGAAAGTCAGCTTGCTATTCAAAATCTATATTTCAAATGCGACCTATACGATTAGAATAAATAAATACACCCAACAGTCACATACATAGTCCTGATCCAGCACTAAGACCGAGTCTTGTATCGTGGGTGTCAGAAACTACGAGAGACTTTTCGGTCTCGCAAACACCCAGATCCGAAACAAATATTTGTGGGCCGCACAAACATTGGTCTCGGTATGGGGATCGAACCTACGGACTTTCGTTTGACAGTCGGCGTCTAACCAACTGCGCCACGCACGCTGCCTAATAGTGTACAACTTCACAAAAGATGATCATCGTCGTCTAAAACATATATTCATCAATAAATTTATTCCTTTAGCTCTGAGGAGGCAGGCAGGAGTACCACTAGTGCTACTCAGAGTTTGCTGAAATTCTGCCTCAGTATGCGATCGTTCATATCGTCTCAAACCAAATGAACCAGATTTGCATGAGATAATTGTCTGGTGCTAGTTGTCTAATCGCACATCACCTCAAGGTGCAATCACTGGAATTTTTGTATAAAAAATTACCAACAATATCTCCAATGGCTCTCAATTGGCGGGTGGGTTAAGACGCAATACATCGTCAGGAGCTTTCCTGTGCGTCTTTAATCACGAATAGCTTAGTTTGTGAGCCTCGTCGTCAAAGGGTCAATTAGATTTTACATGTTTATTTTTAAATATCAATTTATGTTACGAAAAAACCGAAACGGGATGACTCGATAAGACGAAGAAAGAGTGATATTAATGAATATATACTTAAGAAAAAATCTATATTAATGAAATATGTACAAACAGGTTGACTTGATAATCTGCTTTTTTGAAGTCGATTAAAAAGAAAAAATCATGGTGAAGTAAAGAAAACAATGACTGTTCTTTCTTCATTTTTGAACAGTATCTCGCCATCTAAAAGAATTATGAAAATGATCAACTTAAAATCAGAGAACTTTCTAATAAATTACAAAGTTTGACAGTTCTTAACTTTTGTTACTTCGGTCTACTATATTACGGATAACAGCTTGCAGATTACACTTGTAATAAAACTCGTATATCTCGTTCAATTCAGCTAGATTATAATATTCTACTTAATCAAAGATATATTTCATAAAACTTCATATATACCCTGAAAGATTTTCTTCTCTTTTCTAAATCTTTTAAAATCATACATAATTAGGATATGTTAAAATTGAAGGTTAAATCAGTTGTTCAGATCGTTAAAATATGTGCTGCTAGTGGAGTTTTTGCTCACCTCCTGGAAATAAGTATGAGCGTGTGTGTAAAAATCAAATATCTTTAACCAATCCATATGTATGTATATTTCTACCAACTTGCTCAAAATCATTACATGTACGATGGTAAAGCACCAGTTAGCAGCCAGGGCTGAAACAAAATCTGACCTACTTCTTTGCGATCTTTCTACGTCAAATATGATGCTTGCTATCAGGCAGACACAATTATACCACTAAGACCGTGCCGGATATCAACTTAAAAAAGAATAAAATAAATGCCACCGCAGCGCAAGTTACATCTGAAAAAGTTGCCAACAGTAAATTTAATTTACGGTTGACGAAACATTTTAAATTCAAATCTGCATTCAAGCGGTAACTTTACTTTGCTAATGGAAAGAAAATAGAATCTGCGACGTGTTTTGCATCCGAGCGTGGAAGCGGAGCGATGACTAATATGACATTCGTTTGTTTTGCGGGTACTTACCGAAATATGGGAGTTTTGGAAGGTTTATTAATATTTGCATTGGCAAGACCGTGTGTGCCATTATAAAAGCTGTATTTAGTTTCGGCTACATCGAAGCTTGGCTCAAACTCTCAACCAACGAACGAATTGCAACAGCAAAACTGGCGCTTCACGTCATTTTCTTCGAATAAAAGTTGTTTTTTTATTCAGGAATATTGTCAGAGCCGGGAGAACTTACTTTCCCTCGCAACTCCGTCACTATCCCTATGCATTTTAGAAGGCTTGCAATTCACCTACAATATTATGATTCACAGGAATTCAAATGAATGCAAGGTTCATAGTATAATATTTGAAGGCTGGCATTTCAGTGCAAACGCTTAAAAATAAAGTACTATTCCTAAAATATTTTAAAGCCCCTGCCACAAAATCTTCCAATAAAGAATTGACGCAAACTCGACTCCAAACCGGTAACCCTAACCGAGAAAAAGATACAAAGAACGATACTAATTCATATACCGCAACCATTTCCGCGCTAGTACGCTGCGCAAACGTACGGAGAGATAATTGCATAATCTGCCCGCTAATGGAATGAAAATACTAATATCCTGCAGTCGACTCCGTCTCGGACGGGTTGGTTCGACACTAGGGCTGTCGACGCGCTACTTAATACCATAAACATTAGTTCGTGTCTGAATTAGCGTACGAGATAGTGCAGTAGATCTGAAGTAGCGTGCATGAATTTTAATATTCCTTATAGATATTTTTTTAACTAGTTTGCCCAATGGCTATTTATTTGGTTGAGAATAATAAAGTCCAGAGAATTGTACCTTTTAGCTTAAAAATTTGTACAAGTAATTTTTTCAAGTTATTCTGTTTAATTCTGCTGCGGATTAAAGTCAAGCTAGTGTCTCAAATAGTCCAGTTTCCATTCTTAGAAATTTTATTATTAGAAATCTCTAATAATAAAAAAATATTATTCTTATTTTAGAAATCTCTGTAAAAATATTCTTTTAACTAACTTGACTTAATTAACTAGATGTTCATAAGAACCACCTAAAAATATTTGTTTACCAAAAATTAAACATTTACACGCAAATTTGCAAACCCTGCCTGCGTTGCATCCACATCTAAGGCTATAACTCACGTATTTATATGCGCCATAAACAGTTTGCCGACGCCTTCAACGATAGCGGTACTTCTCGGCTTCTAACCCGCGGAGAAATGAATAGACTTGCATGGGCAAGCATCTATTTAGTGGGACATGATAGGTGTAGTTTGAAATGAACAGACTCTCCCTCTATCTCTTCAGCCATATGAAGTCCACTACTGAACTAGCTTCATCCATGCATTTTCATAGAGACCTTTTGCAAGCGGCCTGCATACAGTAATTTCTGCAACATTTCTGAATAATAAACTACCCAATAACAACAATCAAGAATTGACACAGGAGTCCAATTAATAATAAATAAATACACCCAACAGTCACATTTGTACATAGTCCTGACCCCACACTGAGATCGAAAGTTGTGTCATGGGTATCAGAAGTTGCGAGATACTTTTCGGTCTCACAAACACCCAGACCCGAAACAAATACCTGTGGATCACACAAACGTTTCGATGCGAGGATCGAACCCGCGGCCTCTCGTTTTACAGCCAGCGCCTAACCAACGCAGGCTGACAATATCTGAGGATCTTTCAAGCACCAGCCAATATAAATAAGCCAATAGTTTATTATTTTTGTTTATTATTTTATTATTTATTATTATGCGTCTTTAGACAAGCGTTCCACTCAATGTTAAGTTACTATGCTCTAGAATACCTAAAATATATTAGTTGCAGAAGCAAAGCTGATTCTTCACCCGGCTTTTCTATGAGACAATATTTTCCACTAAATATAGCAGTCAACGGTGTCAAAAAATTCTCTTGAATTTTCAAGATGTGGAGCCACTTAGGTTGATTAGAATTGTGCCCCAAAAACCGCTTCTAGGTTATTCGAATTTTTCTTGTTGCCTAAAGCTAAAATACAAATTTTAATACAGCTACGCTTGAATATCGCAGCTTTCGCCTTAAATTCTAGCACATAGTGGGTATTTCTTTTATTTTTAAGTCGTTATTTTTTATATTGACATGGTAATGCGATCACACTATGTATAATGGTAAGTACAAATGTGCAAATAGAATTCCGAGTTATGATAATTATCTTGATTGCTTCAGTGGCGTAGTTGTACTAAAGAAGTTGTACAATTTCAAAGTTAAGGCTCGGGTTCGAATCCCGGGTCGAGCATAGTGATATTGGATTTTTCTATTCATTATTGGCCCGGAGTCTGGAATTCGTGCCCGATAAGGCGATAAGCTCACCCTCTATCACATCGTAGGACGGAACATACTAGGCGGAATGTGGGTGTCCTAGTGGCGCTTCTGCCTACCCCTTCTGGGTTAGAGGCGTGAGTTTATGTATTTTATTTATGATAAATGTATAGATTATCTCATGCAAATCGATACAATGAAGCCAGCATATTCAATTATATCCTCACTTTTGGATTCAAAATTAGAGGTACCTAAGAGGAAATACATAATAAATTAATCTATTGATAGATTATTCCGCAATTTCAAGGATCGGTAGAAATAAGAATGATAACTACTCAAAGTAAATTAGAACTCAGCATATTACTCTAAAAGTTACTGAATGAAGGCCGCTTTCAACAAGTCTTAAAATAAATTGTCGGTGTGTATGATTACATAAATCTTACGTATAAGACGAAAGCCGTGAAAATATATATAAATTTCGTGTAAAACAAAAGTCTTCACACATAATGACGTCAAAAGAAACGAAGTCAATACATCATGACGGTTACAAAAGTATTGTCTTCGGAAACGAAGGTTTCAAAGTCTGTCCATCATAGTTAAGGACAGGTAGAGAAATGACCCTATTAATTTCAACATATCTGGGATAGGTCGTACCTCTTGCCGCACCATCAATACGAACACCTATTGAGATGATAGACTGGTCTCTCTTTGTGACCGGGGTATTAATCGATGCGTGATGTCTGCTCGAAGTTGATGTATTTCAGGATAATTAATCATATTTGGTTGTAAGAATAGTATTCCTAACCAATGAGCAAGTTTTGTACGAAACCTTGGTTAGGTGATGTCAGTATGAGTATCTAGTGTCTTTGCTTATTCGTAATAAAACTAATTTTTACGGATTTTATCCGTATAATCCGATAAAATCCGTAAAAATTAGTTTTATCTCAATGTGTAACATTCGCGTAAATCTAAGAAACCATTATTCGTAATAAATTAGTAATTGTGATAAATTATGCGAAATAGTTTCATATAAGGGCTGAGTTATTATTTTTATTGATTACAATCCTATTGATGTAAAAAAAACAACATTGATAGTACCTTACTTAACCTAACCTCCATTTCACATATTCTACGCATATGCAATGATCTAAAAGTTGCATAAAATGCGAAGTATTCCCATAGTTGAAAAGACAAACAAAATTAATATCAGACAGTTGCTCGAATATTATTTTAAGCGGTCTTAAACTTTTAACGGTCCCAAAACTTAAGACCCCACATTAACATTAAAATTGTTTTTTTAAAGCTGTGCCAAAGTTTGTCTTCTGTGGTTACATAGAATGGGTACTACTGGATACGAATTTAATATTCGTAAAAGTATGATACCTTGGCTTAGAATTACATAATAAATGATACAAATAATGTTTTTTTGCCTCATTATAATATTATTGTCCTCCACAAAACTACGGCTTTGTTAGTGGTGAACAACAGGATTAATTCCAAAACCTATGTTGAATATTCCGAATGAAACCACTAATTATATGAATAATATGAAAATACCAGTCCCATGTATGGTTTCATTAACTAAATAATTACCTACTAGAAAATAAGGCTCTTGATTATATTTTCATTGTTTTGTTATGTAGGTGCAATCGTTGACCACAATATTATTTTAAATTTATACATTGCTCTAACTATAACCTGAAAGTTTAAGTACTTATATCATATTTAATCACAGTTAACAAATAAAATTTCTCAAATAAAATTTAAATTCCTCAGTAATCTGAACCATCCACAATACACTAATCGAAGCCAAAAGCCCGGCAGACGTTACAAGGCTGTGCGCACTTCGATAAAAGTATTACACTATGCATACATCAAATTTGTTTTAAACTGAAGTAGAAGTGCCGCCGTAGTTGGAACAAAGCCATACGACACCCAGTAACATAAGAAACGAGGCTCTGGAGAAATTAACGCTCTAATTGGCGAATGTTCTGGATGAAATTGCATTTGCAGAAGAAAGAAGGTGGAATTATAATTATTAGCTGATTATGTTTCTATTTTATACTAGCTCCTGCCCGCAAACTTCGTCAGCGTGATAAACTTTATTTGAAATAAACTTTTTTTGGAATTTCCCATCCCGTCCCGTCCCGTCTCTTCCAGTTATATCCCGCCCGTCCCGTTTCATTCTTACTTAAGGCATGTAATCCAGTCCCATCCCATCCCTTTAAGTACAAAAAACTAACAAACATATCGGAATTTCTTCCTCGTACCACGGGAACACCATTTTTTTCGGGATAAAAAGTAGCCTAAGTGTTAATCCAGGGTGCCTCCATACCAAATTTCATCGAAATCCGTTAAGCCGTTTCAGAGTTCATCGCGCACAACCGCACATACAAACAGACAAAAATTCTAAAAATCAATGTTTTGGGTTCTATTACGTTAATACAGACCCCTCATATTAGTTTTTCTCATTTATCTTCCATGTACAGATATCGATCGGTTACAAATTTATTATACTCGTATGTATGCTCGTAGATCTATATGTTATTCTGACATTAACTACAACTACGTGAGCGGGGTGTTGACCTGTCCAAAATGCGCTCATACTTTTACTAACAAGCCAGGGTATGTAAGCCACACATGAGCGTGTTAGAGTTGTATAACACAAAATAAAAATAAAATATAATAACAATACATATTTATTCTTTATTCCAATATAATTTATTATATATCTTTCATAAACACAAATATATTCAAACACTGCTATACTTTAATTGATATTCTTATAATAACATTATAATCAATAATTCACTATATTAACTATTAAAATTAGTAAAACAAATATAATTACTAAAGCAATATAAACCAACAATTATACTTATCTTGTTAATGGTACTCAGAGCCACATTTACACTGACAGGGGGCAGAGTAATGTCCTGCTCCACGACTCGAACAACACTGTGTCACTTCAAGCAATGCTCGTCTATTTATACCAAATCGTGAACAACCCCACTCTGCCCCACTTCTGACTACCCACATCAATTTGTATTTGTTTATAAATTAAATTGATGTTTACACATTCCATAAAATCTCAGATAAGTAATTAATGTATATCTTTAAATCATCAACATCTCACATCATAAGACGGAACATCAGCGTCCTGTTTAAAAATATCTTGTGTTCAACACAACAGTCGCCGAAGCCGAAAACCGCTAAGAATACATCATCACCATATAATTCTGCAGGAATTATAAAAAAAAAATGCACTATGCCAATGTAAATATGGGTAAGCAGAAGATACGAACTACAGTATGAATGGGCATGAGTAGAGCGATAATAGTATCTATTGACAAGGTAGTAAAGAAGGAATTGAGTAGGTCTGTTGTTGTGTTCAATAGCGAGATAACCATGCTACAAATCGTTGATTATTTGTATAACACTGAATTTCATAACATAGTGGAGCCACTTTACGGAGCTATTTTCTTTAAATTGGATACCATAGTTAGCATATATGATATAAACATGTTTGATACCGCGATCTCTTTTTAAATATTGCCAAGCTACTTACAATGAGCCTCCCACTTTCCATCCTCAATCTTCAAAGGCGGGAAATGCACATACAATTCCCATATGTCGTGAATGCTCATGATCATTTTCCATTATACAACGCCCTTGATTAAGGCTCGAAAATATAAATACCCTTGGAAATGGGTTATTATTCCTACCTATGCATGACGTATTTTTTAAGACTGCACTTATTTATTAGTTTTTACGGAAGGGTTTCAACAGGATGTTATACCGTCCACTGGTATCAATGAAAATATATTTTTCAGCATCAAAATTCAATTTTTTAAAATACAAGAACAACAACCGTCGCACTTAAGTGACAACCGCAAAATGTAGAATAAAATCAATATTATCACAACAGGAAGGTCAGTTTCAGGTATCGTCAGAAAAATAGTGTTCGACTTGAAACACTGGATTTTTCAGTATTATTTTTATAGTTTTGATTCAATACTATACATGTCATATATATCAATGTAAATTATAATTAATATTTTAAATTTCATCTCACGACTATGACTTTCTTCTCTCTCCTGCGTTTTTGCCGTGCCCTACAGGGCCCACCTTATACTTTATACCGAACGATAGCGAAAACCATATTGATTATACGTTTGTAGTAGATATCTCCAGAGGCTCCAAACAATAAAACTCCACCAGCTCGTTATCAAATATTTAATCAAACTTATAAACTGCCAATCTGGCTTAGTACAATATAACAGGCTTATATCCTTTTCCTTTCGTGTCCCCGCAGTGAATGCCTCTCCTCCGTTTTTTCAAAATCCAAATCGGCTTGTAACCACCACCACTCTGATCGTAGTTTATTTTTTTCGTGTTGCCAATTTTTAAAATAAATTACTACTTCAATTATTAGTTGTTATAATATATTTATAAAGATCAGAGTGTTGGTTTATAAAAATGATTGTAATAATTTATAAACATCTGTATCCATTAGTTTAAATTTTTAACCTTACACTCGTCCGTCCTGACAATGTGTATGCCCTCATACACGTATCAGGTGATAACCTTACACTAGGCCTTAACTCTAAAAGCATAACTCATAACAAAACAATATATATTTTCTTTTCAAAATTATACATTTCTTCTGTTTTTTTTTTTTTAATAACAATGTAATATACTGATTATAAACAATTCATTTCTGCTTTAAGTTAATTTTGCAATAAAGTACTTCCGAGTACTTTTACAAAGTATAATTTCAGTTTTATATGTATGCTATTACTGTTTCATCATAACACATTAAACTCATCCTCAAGAATGTCTCTCTATTACAACTAAATCAGTCAATTCTTAGCTTAATCGGTAAACAAAAATGTTACCTTTAGACAAAAACTTAATTTTATTTAATAAATTAATTTTATATATAGTGGCTTTATTTTACATAGTAATTTCATTTTATACAGTTAATATCATTTATATAGTAACATCATTATATAGTACATATTTACTTCATTCTTAGTATAACCACCAAACCAATCGATTCTTAAGGACTTACTGTACCATTCTAATCTTATGTGGTCAAGGTGCGAACCAATCAATTCTCGCCCTTAGACTACTATTCTAATCTTATGTGGTCAAGGTGCGAACCAATCAATTCTCGCCCTTAGACTACTATTCTAATCTTATGTGGTCAAGGTGCGAACCAATCAATTCTCGCCCTTAGACTACTATTCTAAACTTATGTGGTCAAGGTGCGAACCAATCAATTCTCGCCCTTAGACTACTATTCTAATCTTATGTGGTCAAGGTGCGAACCAATCAATTCTCGCCCTTAGACTACTATTCTAAACTTATGTGGTCAAGGTGCGAACCAATCAATTCTCGCCCTTAGACTACTATTCTAATCTTATGTGGTCAAGGTGCGAACCAATCAATTCTCGCCCTTAGACTACTATTCTAAACTTATGTGGTCAAGGTGCGAACCAATCAATTCTCGCCCTTAGACTACTATTCTAATCTTATGTGGTCAAGGTGCGAACCAATCAATTCTCGCTCTTAGACTACTATTCTAATCCTATGTGGTCAAGGTGCGAACCAATCAATTCTCGCCCTTAGACTACTATTCTAATCTTATGTGGTCAAGGTGCGAACCAATCACTTCTCGCCCTCAGACTGTACTTATTCAAATCTTGTGGGGTCAAGGTGCGAACCAATCAATTCTCGCCCCCAGACCTGCAAATGAACAAAATCCTTCTGTAGTTTATATTATCATTACCTATTTGTCTGTATACATGTGTATGATTATCGAAAGTCCATCAGATATTAAAGGTGATAAAATATTAATCATATTAAAATAAAGCCTTATTCTCAAAATTAGCTTGTATCATTCTCGGAGTCACTACCATCATCATTAACTGAAAGCGCAGCAACATGTATCCAAGGTCGCATACGATCAGCAGCGACAGTGGTCCTGCGCTTATTTTTCATTCCCTCAAAACCGGGTATAGGAATAATCCGATAGCGGTCATTTCCTAAAACTTTCACTACTTTAAAGGGCCCTTCATAAGACGGCATAAGTTTTGTACTTTTGCCATCGTTATTAAAAGATGTCTTTAATATCTTTACTAAGTCCCCCCTTTTGTAAATACAAGCCGGCTTTCTACCCTTGTCGAAATGTTCCTTTTGTTTTTCCTGTTCTCTGTCAATCCTTACTTTAACTTGCTCTCTTATAACACTTAGATCAGAGCTTTCACTAGGTAACCTTCTAATTTCGTTCATGACCGGGTTTATTTCACTACTCATTTTTATACCAAACATAACCTCTGCTGGTGCCTTGCCAGTAGTCTTTTGCACTGTATTATTAAGACCCCATTGAATAATTCCTAGCTTTTTATCCCAATCCTTTTCGTCATCTTTAAGGTTTAATGCGGTTAGCGAATTGAGAATTGTGCGATTATATCGCTCAATTTGGCCATTAGACCTTGGGCTCGCCACTGCGTTTAAAACATGGCTAATTCCTTTATCAAGACAAAATTTCTTAAATTGGTGAGATGTAAAACAACTACCTCGATCACTAATTAGCCTATCTGGATTACGAAAAACATAGAACACATCTTCTAGAGCGTTAATCACATTTTGTGTATTGGTATTTCTAACAGATTTTATGAACACAAACTTGGTAAAGGAGTCTATTATAACCAAAATATGTGTATGTCCCCTCTTAGATTTTACAAACGGCCCAACGTGATCAATGTGAAGAGTGTGGAAAGGTAGTGCTACCTTTGGTATTGGATGTAATAGCCCCTCACGTGAATTTGTAGACTTTTTGGCATAAGCACATTTAATGCACGCCTCTACGTATTTCTTGACGAAACGAGTCATTTTTGGAAACCAATAATGGTTTTTTATTCTCTCTAATGTCTTTTCGAGCCCTAAGTGACCCATTTCGTCATGACACATTCTACATAGTTGCCAGCGGGCGCCCTTAGGAACCACCCATCGAGTACTGTTTTTGTCTTCTAAATACCTGAACAGCTTGTTATCACGTATGACAAAATTATCCTTAATATATTGCAATTCCTTCTCATCAATATTATTGGATAGAATATCCCGAATCCTACATAATTCCGTATCACCTAATTGGAGGGTTAAGAGCCAATCATCATCAGTGATATTCAATACGACTGGTATGTGTTCGCAGAAATGATCCTTCTCTAAAGGCATTGGGTTTCGCGATAGAGCATCAACATGTGCCATTTTTATACCTGCCCTATATTCAATGGAACAATCAAATTCTTGAAGTACTAACCACCACCTAGCGATTCGCGGAATCAAATCTCGCTTTTGAAAAGTAGAGCGTAACGCACTACAGTCAGTCACAACCTTAAATGGCTTCCCCAGCAAGTATATTCTAAATTTCTTGAGAGAGCATATGACAGCCAATGTCTCGAGCTCATAAGAGTGAAAATTCTTTTCTTCTGGGGAAGTCTGTCGACTGTAGTACGCAACGGGTTGGAAGTCGTCGGTACCTTGTAAACGTTGCAACAAAATGCTCCCTATTCCGATTTTACTTGCGTCCGTGTGAAGTTCTAAATCCGCATAAGGGTCATATATGGCTAATAGTGGTTTTATCGTAAGACTTTGCTTTAGGTTCAGAAAAGCTTGTTCCTGGGCATCTGCCCATTCCCAAACAGTATTCTTCTTTAGTAATCTACTAAGGGGGTGCGCGATTATTGCAAAACCCTTGACAAATTTGCGAAAATAGCTCACTAATCCTAGAAATTGCCTTACTCCATGAACGTTAACCGGTCGCGGGAAATCAATTACACTTTGTATCTTGTACTACCTGGCTTAACACCGGCGCTGCTTACCTCGTACCCAAGATAGTCAATTTTATTTTGCAAAAAACAGCACTTTGTTAAATTGAGTGACAAGTTTGCGTTTTCAATCAACTTCATTATATCCTCAAATCTATCCAAACACTGCTCTGAAGTTTGACCATATATTAACAAATCGTCAATATACACCATAGCCTTACTGTAACGATCTGAACCGAGAATGCTGTTCATCATGCGTTGAAAAACAGCAGGAGCATTTGCCAACCCAAACGGCATTCGATTGAATTCGTATTGACCGTCTGGAGTGACAAACGCTGTGTAACGCTTGCTGTTTTCGGCAATGGGTACTTGATAGTATCCAGACATAAGGTCTAATGTAATAAACCACGCTTGTCCCGATAACCTAGCGATTTCGTCTTCAATAATCGGCATCGGATACCGTTCTTTAATGGTTACAGAATTTAGCATTCTGTAGTCCACGCAGAGTCTCATATTACCGTCTTTCTTACGAACCAGAATTATGGGGCTGGCGTATTCAGATATGGATTCTCGAACTATGCCAGCTTGTAACATTCCTCCTATCATGTCACGTACCCTATCCCTTTCGTGATGAGAAAGCCTGTATGGCCGATACACTATAGGCCGTTGACTGCTTAATTCTATGTTCATTTCTGTAACATCACTGCATCCCAACTCGTTTAAGGAAGATGCGAAGCAATGTCTAAAGTGATTTAAAAGACTGACTAATCTATGTCTATCACTAACGGTCGCGGCTTCCCCGATTTGTAGCTGATCTTCCGTTATTTTATCATTGGAAATCCTACTGGCACCACTATCCCCTACTCCAGAGGCTGTTCGGTTAAGCTTATTTACTGCCTTAATCTTTTCCGCTCGACAAATAATTGCGTTTCGTTGTAGTAAGCATGGGACATTGCAGGGTGTTATAGTTACATACATTATACCGTTATTAACTGGATAAATACCACCACAAATAAAAAATTGATCATTCGGCCTACCCACTAGTTTACTTGTCAGTATCACTTCCCCATTATAAGTCGATTCTGTCAATACTTTAACACTAGTGGTTCCGTGAATCTGAAGGTGGGTATTAAACCTCCCTTTCAGGAGTGGTTCTTCTTCAATCAAAATTTCTGATTGCGGCAACTCGGTCCCTATGTCCAAGAACTGCAACGTTGTCGCATCCTTATAAACTATAATGTGAGGTTGTTCGGTGAAAGATTGCCCTATTAGTATCGGCTTATCTAATAAGTGGTCGTCTACAATTTTACAAAGTACCCTTGCACTAACACCGTCAATTATCAGTTCGAGGACAACACTACCTGGTGATTGTACCAAATCATTACCAAAACCCTTCATGATTGTTGGTACGTTGTCGTGGGACCTACCGATCTCCTTTGCAATTGAATTCTTTATTAAAGTAATCTCGCTACCAAAATCAACAAAGGCTTCAAAGACAATACCCTTGATCCTAACTTGTTTGATAAATTTTGAATTTGGGTTGGAAGCAGATATACACATAGTTTTCTTAATAGGATCCGAAATCCTAACGTTCCCCGGCTTACTAAAACAATTTTCGGCTTTGTGTCCTATTTTATTGCAAGTATTGCATTTTATAAGAGGTTTTGGGCACTGAAGATAGGGATGTCCCCTTTCTTTACAATTGAAACAAAAGACACCCGGATGAGAAAACTTTTTCGTATTTGTATCCAAACTATGGCTACCAAAAAAATTTGCCTTATCCATCCCGTTCCTATTTCTAGAGTACGAAGGTTGATACAAAGTAATAGAATCCCTGTTACTCATTAAGAACTGCAGTAACTGTTCTGGTTGAGAACAGCGCACCGCCAACGCACTAGATTTCATGGTTCTGTCACTGATTCCGTGAATGATACAATCGACAGCGTGTTTACCAGTAATATCACACATATTCAATAACGCTAATTTCTCGTAATAGTAAGTCTCAATAGGTTCGTTAAATTTACTTTTTCGTTTGAGCATATCCTCCAAGCATTGACCGTAATTGTGCTCGTAAGGAAAAGCGTTTGTTAATTTTTCCTGCCACTCCTGCCAAGTGAACCTAATTGTATCTAAACTTTCAAACCAAGTTTTGGCCAATCCTTGGAGTTTTTGCAGTGAAAAATGAATAGTAGTCCTATCATCCCAACCATACACAGAAGCGCACTCATTAACCTTTTTTAACCATATATTTATTCTTTGATTTTTAACAGAAGGGTCAAAATCCGGGAGAATGTTTTTGTGGTCTATATTTTTGGATGATTGCGTATTCTGTGTTGTCGGTTGCGAATCTAGACCCTGTTTTATACTTTTAATAATTTTCACAACATCGTTAGTAGAGAAAGAAGGAGTACGTGACCTGGTATGTTTCGCACGATGTCCCCGTTCAGCTCCTCGATGTTGGCTGGTGTAGGCGCGGCGGGTCTCGATGCTCAGCCGACGTGCAGATCCCTCACGCTCCCGCAGAATATCGCGATTCCTTTGCAGCTCCTGCTCCAGCTTCTGGATCCTACTCCGCTCGAGTTCCAGCTCCCGTGCACGGTTCCGCTCCCGGGTACAGCTCGACTTCCGGGCATGGCGTCGCTCTCGGGTGCGGCTCTGCTCACGACCGCTGCGACTGCGCGTAAGCGAACGGCTAGGACCAATTTCGCTTCGACGGCGTGTACGGCTACGTGATGGGGTTTCCAATCTACGCTGTTCAGTTTCTTGATCCATATTCTGAACACTCGAACAACAAAAATGTAATGTTAATGTGGGTTCTTAAAAATAAAAATAAAAACTTACAAAAACTTTAACAGCTTTTCTTTTGTTCGATGTACCTATATACGTATTGAACTAGGTACGCGCATCATAATTTGAGACATTCAATCAATTTAAATATCTAATATCCAGAAAAATCTGAACTTGAAACATTAGTTAACCTTTAAAATTTTAGTAACTACCTACATTTAATTTGATTAAATATATTTTACATTTTAAAACTATAAACTCAGAACATTAAGCTTAGCAAGTATTTCAAAATGTTAAATGTATAATACGTATCTTACTTACGTGAGCATCCCACTTCTGAGATGTAGTAGATATCTCCAGAGGCTCCAAACAATAAAACTCCACCAGCTCGTTATCAAATATTTAATCAAACTTATAAACTGCCAATCTGGCTTAGTACAATATAACAGGCTTATATCCTTTTCCTTTCGTGTCCCCGCAGTGAATGCCTCTCCTCCGTTTTTTCAAAATCCAAATCGGCTTGTAACCACCACCACTCTGATCGTAGTTTATTTTTTTCGTGTTGCCAATTTTTAAAATAAATTACTACTTCAATTATTAGTTGTTATAATATATTTATAAAGATCAGAGTGTTGGTTTATAAAAATGATTGTAATAATTTATAAACATCTGTATCCATTAGTTTAAATTTTTAACCTTACACGTTCCATTATTGCCCACGGGTTTCCATCCATAATATATAATTTGTATAATAGCCAATCTTGCATTGACTTATAATCTAGCGATAGACGAGACACGTCAAAGAAATAAAGTGCTCCCGTATTTTAAAAGCACACTGCAATATTACATCACTTACCTGGTATTTTATTAAAATATTGTAACTTCAGACGATTTGCTTTCGGTTTGACGGCGAAACATTCATTTATTACTTCTAAACGTATGCGATAAGGCGTACTGCACTGTCACTGTCACGAAGCAAACTGATTCATGCGTGGTGCATGCACCGCAAGTAAGTGGGACACATTTTTTGTACTGATTGTCTTATCTAGTGTAACATTGATATCGATGCAATCTTGTTATTTGACTGCGGATTGGGAAATTTAACACACCGATGAGATTCACCCTTTCAATCGTACTGATTGTAGAAGAGGCCCTTGCCCTGCAGTGGGACGTACTCTGCTACAGATACAGATGAAATTCTTGTGGGGAACCCTCGGGTATGTAAGTTTCATAATAACATATTCCTTAACTGTTGGAGCAAGCAATAATCAACTTGGGATACATTTAATACACCCAACATCCAGACACTGAATAGTGAATCGCTACATTAAATAACGCGTATTGTTTCGTGGGCTTCAGAAACTATTAGAAAACTGGTAGTTAAATCAAACAAGTGACTTTGAAAGTCAGAGGTGTGCCCTAGAACTGAAGACAAGACCTCGGGAGCATCGCCCTCAACTAAGCCTATTTACTTATATGTATGAAAACGCTAAGATTTAATATTAATATCTTCATTATTGTATATTAATATTATATTATACTATATGGCCTAACTATCGAACTCTTATTTGTAGAGGAGGCTCGTGCCCTGCAGTGGGACGTATAAGGACTGATACAGTATATTAAATTTATTACTTAAATGAAAAAAAAAAACACTACATTAACCAATTCCTTTGATAAATTATAAACAAGCTTTTATTTTTTAATAACCCAATCATTTTATAAAGGTCCATCTTCTTGTGAATTTCAAATTAAAATACACTTTGTAACTTTTTATTTTATAAAAAATTAAATTGTTTATTTCGTGTTCTGTCTGTGTAATTTCTAACATTTACACGAGCAGACAACTTTAATATTAAAAAGCGACATTTTACGTTTAATTTTAGTTTTAAAAAGTCAAAGAGCAATTTCTGTACTACCTTTACTCCAAAAATCGCCTACTATTTCGCTGTCTTGAAGCTTTTTTGATAGATGGCTTGTGACATTATAAAAACAAGTAAGATAGAGAACTTCGGTATTGTTCGGGGAAAATTAGGGACACCAAAATCATTCTTACATAATTATTTGTCGTAATTAACCAATACTTTAACCGGTGCGAAATGATCACCGATATCCTGTGCTAAGTATCTGTAGAGGAATTTTGGGCCTTAATTGGTCCCAATATTATGAGCTTCTCTTATTCATGTCTCGGAGACCGCATGATGTGCCCAAAGAAGCTGAAAACACGTTCCTGACCAATGGCAGAGAGTCTATTTTGAATATTTAGCTCCATCAAAATGGACTCATTGGTTCTCATAGCGCTTCATGGTATATGGGTCATTCTCCACCAGACTCACATCTCGAAGGCATCAATCTTGCGATCTTGGATATGAAAGAAGCAGAGTGTTGATTGGTCGGAACTATTGAGCTTTAGGCTATTTCATCTAAAGTTTTCACGTAACATAGTTTACCACATCTCACAAGTATAATAGTTTCTTAAGGTTTAATATATTGCCGGCATTAATATAAGCTATATTAAAATAAAGATAAAGCAAACGCAAGCTAAGAGTTAATATTAGTCTTTACTCACTCAATAATCTCGCTTCATCTTTCGTACACCTCATGGTACCCCAATATTGTCGTTTTCCCTTATCCATCCTATGGTTGGTTGTCTGGAAGAGATCGCCTCGAGCGATAAGACCGCCTTTTGTACGTCTTTTTGTATATGTATTGTGTTCTATATGTATGTCACAGGTGTACAATAAAGTTTTAAATAAATAAATAAATAAATAAATAAATAAATAAATAAATAAAATACTCTATCTAGTCATCATAAAGTGAACCTTATCGTGAAGTGAGTTATTTGACCAGTAGGCGCAATGTCAAAAAAATGACCTCACAAAATGTCCCCAAAATTCGCAAAAATTGGCCAAGTCAAGCATTTCAAGTCTACCACCACCAGTCTAACCAGCCACGTGACCACTGCGCGTCTCCCAAACGAAATCATTAACACGGCGCAAACTTACAACGACATGTAAATTGTTTTGCTGACTGTACATAATCACTTTTTTAATGGAGTTCGTGACCGAGCGCGCGGTCGCGTGTTGTTAATTAATATTTTGCCTTTTTTCGCTGTCCGTACAGTAAAACCGGACGGTGGTTGTTAAAATGGTCAGAGTATAAAATTTAATTGAAACATTATTTGTTATTTAGACTGAAGCTGATAAGTAGATTTTGGTGTGTGTAAAAACGGCCATTAAGATTTTTGGCGGGTTTAGTATCCTATACAATCCAACTAGGATAAATAGATACTGCTGCAGAATAAATATGGTCGTTTGTGTATTTTTCAACATTTTGTTACCCTTCTTATATCACGGAGCAGACCAAATAGGTTATGTGGTATACAATAAAATTAACATATGTTAAAAAAGCACGAGCTTCCAACGAATTGTTGTGTGGAATACACACATATTATTAATAGTTTAAAAAAACTAAAAAAATACGCTTTAAAAAATAGAAAATAAATTTTAATAAATTTGAATTAAAAATAGTGAATGAAAAAATGATTTTATTGTAAAAAAAAGCGTGGGGTGCTTTTCGGGATAATATTATCAAAATAACCCTTCTAACCCTAAATGCGTGGTGGCCTGTTGGACCAGACGCGGCTGCTTACATGTTCACGGTGGTCGCGGGTTCAAATCCCAGGGCACACCTCTGACTTTTCGGAGTTATGTGTGTATTGATAGTCAATCACCACGCACTTTATCGGTGAAGGAAAACATCGTGAGGAAACCTGCATACCGTAGCGATTTTAAAGAATGTCCACGGTATGTAAGTCCGCCAACCCGCACTAGGCCAGCGTGGTGGACTATATGGCCTAACCACTCTCAATCGATTCTCTCGATTGTAGAGTAGGCCCGTGCCCTGCAGTGGGACGTATATGGGCTGATATAGTTAGAACCCTTCTAGTCATATCTGTCCATAGAATATTTAGAACTATTGATACCATGCACCCCACGCTTTTTTTACAATAAAATCATTTTTTCTTCAACTATTTTTAATTCAAATTTATTAAAACTTATTTTCTATTTTTTAAAGCGTATTTTTTTTGTTTTTTTTTAACTATTATTTATTTTTCATTTTTTAGTCGAATGCGCATGGTAGATTCCTTTATTGGTCTTGACGCAGACACTCCGGGTCTCAGGAAAACAAAAATCGCTAATCCTGATTATCCTAGTAAGGATAACGGGTCAAACTGTTTAAAATATTGAATTGTCATCGGTCCTTAATAAGAATGCCAAATTTCGAGTTAATCCGACGTTTTGAAGGGGATCAAAATCATGTTCAAAGATTCCATTACATACTAACTAACATACATACGTCTGAAGCTAATTAAAGCTTATTGAAAAAGGCCAGTATAGTATGCTTGAAATAAACGCTACATATTAGTTATTGATGACTCTAAAAAAATTTATGATTTTAAAACATGGGCCATCTAACCTAGTACCATAAAATCTAATAGCTTTAATCATATAAATAAAAAATATAGCAACACACCTCAGAAACATAACAAAAAAATAATACATCAAATAAACCGTATTAAAAAAACCGTAACCAAAAAAATTTACCGTAGCGGTGTTATACTCATATTAAAAACACAGAAAAATTTCATTTAATTATTTTCCTAACCTTACCCTTCTAATATTAATATATAATTTTTAACGCAAATGGCTTCTTTATCTAGCTTGCTCAGTGCAATATTAATATTAAGAACTTAATATTTTTCTTTATTACGAGTCAAATATCAAAGGCGTTGAACTCTGAAAGAAATCACGTAAGCCCATTATTAGATTTGAGTTAGGTGTTTTAATATTACCAGTATTTCAATTAATATAAAAGATTTGTCCAAGTATAAAATATTATAAGGCGTATTATGATGCTGATGATTTGAAATTAGCTGCCAGATGTTGTACGTTTAAAGAAAAGTTATAATCTGCAGGCTACTGTTGGTCCAAATAGCCTCAAATATTCAAGTTATTGATACGAAATACATAAATGGTTGATCAGGTTTTCATATCCTCTCGAATAGCGACCAATTCGCACAAGAATATAACTTATCCGAAAAGTCTCTCGTAGTAGTGACTCTCCACGACACAAGACTCGATCTTAGTGTGGGGTCAGGACTATGTATGTGACTGATGGGTGTATTTATCTCGTTTTGTAGGACATTGTAGCAATGTGAATTACTGGACAATAAGAGATTCAACATTTAATAACTCAAGTTCACGAGCACATTCTGTCATGCAGCACTTAGTAATAATAGACCTTGTGAATGGTGCCTGACTATCAATACACACATAACTCCGAAAAGTCAGAGGTGTGCCCTGGGATTTGAACCCGCGACCACCGTGAACATGTAGGCAGCTGCGTCTGGTCTGTTACCAACAGGCCACCACGCACTAAATTTTACAAATAATTAAAATTAAAACATAACTACGCTGAATGTACGTATATGAAAGTTTTAAACTTTGGGTCAGTTACTATTGTAGGTTAGTTTAAAGAATTTGGAAGACGGTATAAACTTTAATAACATTGAATATTTTACTAACGTTGATTACAATTCCTTTTACAGTCTAAACTTCCAGTTCTGCGCATGCAATTATTTCGCGAATCGCAGGCTATACAATACTGAAGTATAATCCCAGAATCTTATCTTTCATTTCTTACTTTGCGTCATCAAGTTAGTAATTTCACGGCCTATCTACATGAATATGTTTTTTATTCTATCATATCAGGTATTACGTTACCAATGAAGCGACGGAACTTCTAAGCCAACCAGGACCCATCTTCAAGACATAATAATACAGCCAGGCATCGTTGTGCCTCAACATTAAGTCTTTGAATTAAAGCCTTTATGATCAATTGTGTGCGCGTGCCTCAAATTCTTAATCCAAAGCCATAAAACCGAGATTAGCTATGTAAATGTGCGTTTTGAATCGTAACACCCATTAAATTGTCTTGTGTAAATCTTTGACGAGCTTAGATATTAAGTTGTTATGTACTCCCGAATGACAGTGGAAACGACTTTGTGTATATTAGTTTAAATGGAAATTCAACTCATGTTACTATCAGCATAATCGTGCACTGCTGAGCATGAGACTTCTACGAAGTTCGATTTAGAGGATCTAGGCGCCTAACCTCACGCGGGGCTTGCGGTTTATCGGACTGATCATTCCATAGAAATTCGTCTTCGCAATGTTTTGCTTCACCGTTAAAGAACGTGGTAATTGAATCAATACAAACCTGAGACCGAAAAGTCAGCAGTCAGAGTCAAACCCGCGACCACTGTCTCTGTAGCCGCGTCCGGTCCATTACCAAGAGGCCATCATGCACTTACGTATGTTATTGGTTTTGATGGAAAATTAAATAACATAGTTAAAATACATAAAATTATTTCATATTTTATAAAAATACATCTGATATTAGATATTTATAAATAAAAATACACATTAAACAAGTACAAAAATAAACATTTTCTGCGCCAAAGGATGTTAATGATATTTGCTTTGCGTATCCCAAAAAGTACTCGTAATAAATGATTAGATTTATGTACAGTGAGAACGAGAATAAAAATATATTCAACATTCATATTTATCAACGCAATAAAATACCAAATCTTGTTTCGTGAGTATAAGAAAATACGGAAAATATTTTTGTCTGACAACACTCAGGCCTAATATAATTGTAGTTTACATATCTTAAATAACTGACTCGGTACAGAAACCGAACTTAAGACGTCTGTTCTTAAACTTAGCTACTCAATCAATAAGACCATAAAAACTTCGAAGTGAATGCAACAACATACTACTTCAAACCAATCCCATTTTTTCCGCAAAGTTTCATTTTCCATCTAAATTTAATTTCATACGAGATACAGCAATAACGTCATCCATCAACCGGGGCAGATTATTAGAAAAACTTCAAACATGGCGGTACAAAGTGAAGAAAAAAATAAACCGCACTTTTCAACTTCAAAGCTTTTCGCTCAGAAATTGAGAGAGACTTTTTCGTTACAACAAAGGGATTCGATTATAGTCCAAGAAAGGGAGCAAGCTGCGGCGCCTTACATTCGTAAGGTTGTTCGCCCTATGTATGAGCGATAGCGTATTATATATTTTGAATATGTTATACTCGTATACATAAGAGAACAGCAGACCGGGCTCTGTGGCGTAACTTAGGAGAGGCCTATGTCTAGCAGTGGATTGCAACGAGCTGATGATGATGATATAGGAGGCGAATTTAGAATAATAGTTGTAAATTATAGTAATAAATTACAATAAAACGATTAATGTTGACGTTGTTTATACCACCACTCTTCGTTCCATCCTTTTCAATAATTTAAACAGTTTGCAAAGGCCGTAACGTATTCTCAAGTATTATGTGTGCGCATTCCTGTGTTAGTATTAGTTTACCGCACCAATTGAACTTATCTCTTAATATCGAATTCAAAGCAGACCACAACACAGCTCTATCGTTTATGTCCCCTCTATAAAACACACATCGTAATGATCCTTTTCCTTACACGAGGATAGTCCTCGTAACATGATATAGTATCAAATAGCAGCCAATTTTCATCACAAATAAAATATATCATACTAAACTCGCAATTACGGCCTCCAGTTTCACAACTGCTTTTACACCTGTAACACTACGTATTTAATTGAAATAAAACTATTTTTACGGATTTTATCGCGATTTGGTTTAATTTTTACATTTTTTAACTTCCCGACGTTTCGATTGCTTTTCAGCTTTCGTGGTCACGGGGCGGACTGAGGTATTAGTCATCTGCTCTGTGACTGTTACAATTAAACTACCCTTAATTTTCAATTTTAATTTAATAATTGATGTGTAATTGTGTGTGATGTTTTATTTCAATGTGTAACATTCGCGTAAATCTAAGAAACCATTACTACGTATTTAAGTCAATTTTCTGCAACAAAATAAATTCAGTCAGCCGGTTTCCGTCCTCTCTCCCTCCCTGCCACCTTCCGAACAACATTTTCGTCTGAGATTGCACACGGGTGTTATCACAAAGCTCATTATGTGTCTTGTTGCCTATTTATTTCCCGGGTAAGGTAAAACGACCAGCCCTTGCCCCGTTCACGAGTTTCGTAGATGCCTACGTCGCTTTAGTTGAAGATAGTTCGAGTATATTCCACTCGATTTTATTTGATTACTTTTGTTTGGACAATTTCTGGGTTTGGTGGTTTCGCTTTGTAATCATTGTTATCCATGAGCTGCTGGATAGAGCCACCAATTAATACATTATCTTCTGGTTTAGTTAATTTATAATAATTCTATTGAAAATATAAGAGTGAAAATTTGGTATAATAATGTTTCGATAAAAGTTACTGGTGGTAGATCTCTCATATGTGAGAGGCCGCCTGTGTAGGTAACACGGCAATGTCTATTTCTCCCGCCAAACAGCAGTGTAAAAGTACTGTTGTGTTCCGGTTTGAAGGACATTGTAGCTAGTGTAACTACTGGACATAATGAGACTTAACATCTTATGTCTCAGGATGGCGAGCGCACGGGAATGCCAAGCATTGCTTTGTAGTATTGTTTGGTTTGCTACTGTTCATGAGCTGTCGTATCGCTAAGCAACAGGCGGATGGCATGCTCGTCTCACCATTCATTGCAATAAAAAAAATACAAAAACAAAGTTTTGAGTTTTTAATATAAGGTTAATATGTGGTTTATGATTTACATAAATTTTCTACCGGGCATAGCCGGCTCGAACCGATAGTAAACAATAATATTAACCCTATAATTAAAGTGTCTCGATGTTTGACGAGGGCCTTTTCTGCCATTGAGAAGGGTTAGGACTTAGGTTTCTACGACATGCTGGAATGGCTTAATAGATTTCACATACCTTCAAAATTCTTGTGAATCGCATGAATTCGCGTAATAAGAAAAAATGTATGAACTATGTGTAATCGAAAATCATTGCTTTCCAAATTCTTATAGAAATAATTCACATTCTCTACTTTGATAAAAACTTCCAAAGCATTTAGCGTTTTATAGAGTTAGTTTTTTCTTTGAAGCAAAACAAATTGGTTCTTGCATTTATTTTCTTAATTTTTTTTATAGAAGAGTAAGTTCAATGTGTTTAACAAGTTTTTTTCTAGCTAATGACAACTTGCATAACTTTGGAGGAAAGCAATAAGATTTATTTGATGTTTAAGAAGCCACCTATATCATAATGAATAAAAAACATCATAATAAATAATAATATAAGGATCACAGGAAAACCTTATTTGGCAACATGATGTTATGAGAGTTTGAGATCCAGATAAAACTGGTTACTATAGTTAATGGTTTCTTACACCCGTATTCTAAGTCGTGTCCTCCAATCTTCCTCAACCTTATTTTAGTCGAGGTGACTTTACAAATGAATTGGAGGGACCCTCGAAAATGGTATGCTTAGTTAAAAATATACCTTTACTAAAGGTTCCTCGAGTGAGGTTGAGTCAAGGAAAAACGTCA
Organism: Deilephila porcellus; assembly: GCA_905220455.2. Taxonomy (NCBI): domain Eukaryota; kingdom Metazoa; phylum Arthropoda; class Insecta; order Lepidoptera; family Sphingidae; genus Deilephila; species Deilephila porcellus. Next base: position 14,898,175 of record LR999973.1, on the reverse strand, counting down.
TTAATTACGTCATTAATGTATAGATAAAGTAGAGATTTAACAAAAAACCTTTGAAAATAGTCTATGATCACTTGAAAAGTGACAGTCAAATGTCATGTCAGAGTGTTTACATAGAATAATATATAATTATTGAACTCAAAATCTTCGGGATTGTGACTGGAAGACAAATATTTAGTGAGTCGGAGAAAAAAACGCATGCAGACAGGAGGAGGGTCATACCATCCAACCCGGAAATTTCGAAGGATATTCTTATGGATGAATCGTCGTTCGGGATATTCGTACGGAGTATCGTACAAGTATTACAGGAACTGTTGGAAATCTTTAATAACTTGTTTAAAATAATAAACACTGTTTCCAAACCAAAAATCTTTTATTAAATGAAATAAAGAGTAATGTTTGTTATTTGTATCATTCACTAGGAAAACGTGTAAATCGTGTAGAGGCACCCACCTCAAAAAATTGTTGGCATATTTAGGTATTTAAGAATTTTAAAAGGTAAACTTTATTTCTCTCTTTTAATTACAATTTTAAAGTATTATTTCTTCCTTAAGGTAGGTCGCGACGTACCTTGAGTTTGACAGTTGATTCCTTTCCTCGAGACAGGAAAATTTTTGAGTGACGTTGAGTGGAGGAGATTTTTTTCTACTAAGAATACGGATTTCCTCTAGTAACGTCAAGTGGAGTCGAGAAAACGTCTTAGAATATGGGTGTTAGATTTACGCGAATGTTACACATTAAAATAAAACTAATTTTAACGGATTTTATCGCGATTGGGTTTAATTTTTAAATTTTTTAACTTCCAGGCGTTTAGATTGCTTTATAGCTTTCGTGGTCACGGGGCCGATGTCCGGAAATTAAACCAAATCGCGATAAAATTCGTAAAAAATAGTTTTATTTCAATACTATAGTTAAAGTAAAAATGAAATTATTAGGATGTTTTTTACTATTCTATACACATAAAATACAGGTTTACCTAAAGAGACACTCGCTTCTCGTACGGTACGTTTTGTGCAAGCTACGGAACGAACTCCCTTTTTTGGTGCACCGCGAGCGCTATGAACTGTCTTTAAGCAAGGCTGGCTATGTAAGTATTTTTTTATTAACCTATTTTATCCCACAGCTGGGCAAAGGTCTCCCCCTGTCCGTCCACAATTCGCGCTGTAACGAAATTTCAGGCCACATGGGTTCAAAAGCATCAAGGTCGTCTCGCCAGTAATAAAAAGGTTTTAAATTCTACAAGATGATCTACTCAGTTCAATATTGTCTGCTGCCGCTAACATCTCCTGCCCACTCATTTTTTAGATTTCCCTGCATTCCTATTTTTTGATTCTTTGATTCTTCCTCGTCAAACGCCAAAATCTTCAGGTGGTATGGATGTTTATAGGCGACAGTAATTGCTTACTATCGCCTCAGGCGTTTGCCCCTATAAAAGGGCAATTTGTATTCAGACAAAGTACACAGGGATCGCTCGATTCCAAACTCTAATTAGAGAGTGAAGTTAGAAAAATGTTCGTAAAGTTAGATATAAAAAGGTGCTGTCGACAGTGTTGAGTTATTAAGTCCACCACATGTGTAAGTTATTAAAATAAATGTGATTTTTCAACTGAGAATTATGTTGGTAGATGTTATAAACATATGGCCGTGATACGTATATTATTATAATAGGAAATATATCACATACATAAATTCACGCCTTCATCCCCGAAGGGGTATGCAGAGGCGCCACAAGGACACCCACATTTCGCTTTGTATGTTCCGTCCCGCGATGTGAAAGGGGGCGAGCCCATCGCCATATCGGGCACAAATTCCTGACTCCGGACTGATAATTAATAGAAAAATTCAATATCACTTTGCCCGACTCGGGACTCGAACCCGAGACCTCAGCTTTGTAACCGTACCGTAATACAACTACGCCACCGACGCACTCAGGAAATATATCAGGGAAATAATATCTGGTTTGTGAGTAACATTACACTAATTTAGAATGTGTTTCTAATTATTATTTCTATAATCTCTGTTACGAAACTTGAATTTGATTTCATATACACAAACACTCAGAAAGAGAACGAGTGTAAGTATGGGGATTAGGCCAGCATCGTTATAACAATGATACGAAGAATTAAGACAAATCTACCGATACACCTTAATATATTATTATACATACAATTCCTTCACAACATTCTGCAACAGAGAATTTTCGTGATATAATTCATTCTAAAGAATCGAGTGAGTATTTTTTTATTGCGATGAATGGCAAGACGAGCATGCCATTAACACGATGGTAAGCGATTTGACCGCTTCTGGACATTAGCAGAACCAAACAACACCATTAATTACAAAGCTATGCTTGGCATTCTAATGCACTCGCAATCTTAAGACGTAAGGTGTTAAGTCTCATTATGTCCCATAGTTACTCTGGCTACAATGTCCTTCAAACCGGAACACAACAGTACCTACATTTACATTGCTGTTTGGCGGGAAATATAGACATTGCGGTGGTACCTCCCCAGGCGGCCTCTTACAAATGAGAGACCTACCACCAGTTAAAGTATTGGTATAAGAATAAATTATGTTTATGAGAAACCCACAAAGTTTTAGATCGACTCACCCCTAACCGATTTTTTTTTCAGCACCCAAAACGCATAAAGCACGTTAAAGTTACCTAAATCCACGATAAATTATACAGCTACGAAAATTCCCAGGAACATCTCGGATTAAGTCCGCGGATTGCTAATTCTGAAATTCCTGTAAAACGTTATTAACTCGGAGTCCCCGGCGGGACGCTCGCCGCCACTCATTACCGACCTACTCCTTTTGGAATTTGTTTTGTTATGCTCTGTGTTCTCGTTTTGATATTTTTGTAGTTTTATTGCGGTTGCACGAGACGTTGTCGGATTATTTCTATATTTTTGTCTGTTTGTAGCAATAGATTTGCAGATAAATAAGCTGTACGGCTTGTAGTGAAGACTAGTTGCAGATTATCGTGATTTAGCAGAAAAACAGGTTTCTTGGTCCTTTGGCAATCTGTATCAGCCCAAATACGTCCCACTGCAAGGCACGGGCATCGTCTACAATCAAGAATACGATTGAGAGGAGTTACGCCATATAGTCCACCATGCTGGCCTAGTGCGGGTTGGCGGACTTTACATACCGAAGAAATTCTTTTTTTCTTTAAATTGCTACGGTATACAGGTTTCCTCATGATCTTTTCCTTCACCTTTATAGTGCGTTGTGATTGACTATCAATACATACATAACTCCGCAAAGCCACCACGCACTTCACACCTTTGGCAATATCAGAACCGATTGTCGATGAAATACGTCAATAAAACTGTTGCTATACGTCGATTTTCTATGAGACATCGGCACTTTCTTGGTCAAGACAGCTTGCCTACACTCCACATTTTACATCAGAATGACGTGATAGTATGGACAGAATTCCATAAAAATTCACACAAAGAATATTTTTTGTTTGAAACTTTCATAGCTCAAATATGGTATGCTACGTTTTAATGGACAGAGACCCTTATTGTTATTTCATTAGCTAAGTCTAGCAAGGAATAACTTTGTTATAAACTGAGTTGTATTTTAATTCTTTCCTTCGCTTTGAAAAAAAAAAAGGATACAATTATATTCTAAATTCGAAAGGTCAGATTTCGCCATCTGTCTATTCAGTCTGTAAAAGTTTTTATAAAAATGTAAATCGTGTAGCCGAAAATGTCAAAATTAACATAATCATAGAGCTTCCCGACCTAAATATATTTTTTGGCTAAATATTTTTCTTTTTCCTGCAAACGGACGGCGCTTAAATCAAAATACAAGTGGACTGGTCTGGATATTATTGGTTTTTGTAATGATCACGTTGTTTTCTTTTGTGAAACGGCCAAAATATGAAAATAGCGGATCATTCAGTTTTACTTCAGGGCATACATATCTTACTTTTCGAATTGATATCTATATCAGCCCATATACATTTTTACAATTTATTATGTATTAAAAAAAAAAAAACATAATATAACCTTAAAATTCCAAGTTTTTCAAAGTTTGTATTAGTACCCCAAGATACAAGCCTAGCTTAGTTTCGGGACCCCTGTTCAAATTGTATGTAACTATGTTTTTCAATAAATATATTTTTATTTTTTATTATTTTATATTACGTCCCACTACAGGGCACGAGCTTCCTCTCCATTCGAGGGTATGATTGAAAGACATTAGGCCGTATAGTCCACAACGCTGGCCTAATGCGAGTTGGCGGACTTTACATACCATAGAAATTATTATAAATCGCCATGGTATGCAGGTTTCCTCACGATGTTTTCGTTCACCGTTATAGTGCGTGGTGATTGACTATCAGTGCACACATGACTCCGAAAAGTCAGAGGTGTGCCCTGGGATTTGAAACCTCGACCACCATGAACATATCGGCAGTCGCGTCTAGTCCATTTATCAACAGGCCACCACGAATTGATGTCATTGTTAAATAGAATTCACTTTCATAGTAATGGAAAACATCTTGAGTACTTCACAAGGATTTACAAATGAAGTCCACAAACCCGGATGAAGGCGCTGTACCTAGTGAAAACAGGCTTCTTTAAACAGTTTTTTAGCCAAATTTGTACATTTTTTGAGCAGCGAAAAAAATATATGTTAATCTTAATCATATTTATGAGGGGACTGCTGTTTTTAAAACACGTTTTTAATAAATTTTCTTGATGGAAAAAAATCCTAAAGTAACCATTAAAATTAAAATTCCAGCAGTTATAACTGTATTATTTATAAACAAATCTTATGACTAACTAAATATGTCGTATGCTACAATATATTTGGCAAACACTATTATCCACATTATAATGCAGCATAGCAAAAATTAAGACCTGCTTTCAGCAGTTGAAAAAAGAGAGTGAAATCCCAAAAAAGGCTGTATCCGTCCTGCATGTAACTATAAAAAAGGATCGCCAGAAGAAATGAATACATTAAAAACTACATATCAAAGTGACGGTAAAAAATCCACCAACGTAATGTGTCACGAAACACGTTGTTAACAAGACCGCGCATCAATCAACGTCGAAGCAGACTAGTGAGACACGAACCCCAGCGTAATGCCGTAAGGGCTTTATTGAACCAAGTTTTTATAGCCCCGGATGAATTTAATACGGATTTCTAGAATACCTCTTTGCCCGTCTAATACTTTCATCCATTTCAGCCTTAATATAAATGAAAGTTTTTTGCTAAAGACAAATGGGAATTGTTTTCTGGAGTTTTTTGCGTTTGTGATAAATTACATGTCGAATGCTGTGATTTCTATTACTTCGGTTTCACTTTATGCGCCGTTTGTGTTTGTCGAGTCATTGTAAAATTTCTATCAGTAATGATTAAATAATAATAAATAACCCGTTACTACATCTGGCTATTCTTTTCGTATAGCATTTGATTTACCATAACCTGCAGAGAAGTCATTATGTCATAAATAATTATAGCAAAAAAATGCAGCAAATTTTTAAGATCTTAACATATACATGTTGGAAGGATGAAGTTTGAAGTTGTGGAGAGAGAGAGAGAGAGAGAGAGAGAGAGAGAGAGAGAGAGAGATTTTAGATCACGTGGTTTGCACCCTCATCACTTAGCATGAAGGCTTGAGTCTTGTAAACACCATAGAATTCCAATGAAGATTGATTTTAACAAACTAATAGGCCACAAGTAAATATTATCCGTATGCTGTCTATAAGGTTTTAATATACATCGTTTTTAGTGTCTGAAATTCATGATATCAAAATAATATTTTATTTTTGTCCAAAAGAAGTACCCTAAACCGATGAGAATGTATGACGAGATTGGTGAAAGTAGACGGAGCGAAAGTAGTATGTCAAGATCGAGCAAAATGGAGATCCATAGCCTCTGCTTACCCCTATGGGATACAGGCGTGACATCTATGTATGTATTTTTGGCCAGTTAAAACATTGGCTGTACTAAAGTGACCTTTAAAATCCCCTTATTCCGCATTTCTGACATTGTCCCATCCATCCATCTTACAAAATAAACTGTGCACGCACATGCATCTTAATTCCTGCCTATTTGAGTCATCAAAAACCACAAAGTTCGTGACGAAAATACTCACAACGATATTTGGCGCAAGCGAAACCCCAAGCCCGCAGTCTTATATATTTGAACAAAGCATCTCACACTAAGATTACGCGTAATGACGTAATATCAAAAGTAATTCAAAATAGACGCGGGGAGAATATAAAGAATTCTATCATCGCGGAATTCACGCCTGTTCACATTTGGCCGGGTTTCATATGAAGAGAGGTCGGGAGTGGTGCGTGTTGCAGCGAGACGCACTGGTAATAAAAAAAATATAGGAGTCAAAATAGATATCTAAATTCAATTTTCATAAGTGGCCGAACGTTTTAATCTCTAATTTAGAGAAGGTACAGTATGAATGGGCTGATTCCAACGTTATTTTCCGGTTTTATTTTGATATTTTCAGTCTGTGTTTAACTTCTTTATTAATCCACATTTAAAAGTTGGCAATACGCTTTCTGTTGTTACGAATTTTAGTGCTTAATCAGAGCTGCCGCTTATGACATTCAGACGATCCGCTTGCTCGTAAAGTTATTTTTTTATTTCATTTATCAAATCGATACACCATCGGCGTGCCACCGATAAAATTGACTTTTAACTTTTAATGACAGATCCAAACAAATTGAAACGAAAGAAAAGGTCTATGTGCTATGAGACGAAAAAAAAACCCTGAAAGTTTCGAATAACCCTGATACAAAATACAATTGTTAACGTAAAAAAATATTTTTTTATTTATTGCTGTGAATGACGAGACGAGCATGCCGACCACCTGGTGGTAAACGATACGACCGCTCATGGACAGTAGCTAAACCAAACAACACCATGATTAACAAAGCAATGCTAGGCATTGCCCTGTGCTCGCCATCCTGAGACATAAGATGTTAAGTCTCAATATGTCTAGTAATCACTCTGGCTACAATGTCCTTCAAACCAGTACACAACAGTGCATTTACACTGCTGTTTGGCGGGAGAAATAGACATTACGGTGGTATCTACCCAGGCGGCCTCTTACATAATATGAGAGACCTACATATTATTACCAACTCCAAATAATACGACGATTGTGTAATCATAATTCCTGTATTCTTTTCCAACATCATGTTCATCAATGCAACGGCTTTCTACAAAATACAACTCGCATATTGAAATGCCTACAACGTTCCTTCTAGAACATTTACAGTGTAATCCCCGACTCAGCCATCCTTCACATCAGCCGCTGACAACTCCGTTCTATATTCGAATCCTATTATTATATAATAATATTCCATTCTTCTTAATACAACGGCTAGCACCATCGTCATGCTTGAATTAGGTTGCTTTCCTCATCGCCATAACAATATCGTATTACAACAATGTTACAAAAAGCCTTTTAAGACATCCGCTGTAACTCAGCCCATACCCGAGATCTCACTTCACGCAAGCAAGTGTAAATAGGAGACGACATGACGACTGAGATGAAATAAACTGTACAATCTGAGGCATCGTTTGTAATGCCATTTCACATTTGATATGAAATTTTCTTGCAGTACTGTGGAGTGGAGTTGTTTGATATTTTCGTGTAGTATTATTTTGAGTGCTGTTTGGGAACTCATGTGTAATTTGCGGCTTATATCGATTATTATGGATTTTTGTCTACCTTCCCTTATCGCCTGTATGACATCAAATTAATGTTATCTTTATACAATGTGCAGAATGATTAGGTATATGGTTGTATTGCCCGCTGTCTTTTAATTGGTTGGTCTGGTTGAGAGTAGCGTTGTCAACAGCAGTCTCCAGCAGCTTATATAACCGGCACGTGCAGAACCTTTCAATTTACAACACTGTTTTGACGCATGCAGAATTGTGAGCTTCCATAACATTGCAAACTAACCAATCCGAATGGGACTAGATCAAACCACATCTAAACTAAGCATAGTTGAACATATTCATAGAATTTTGGTAATCACTGCCAAGATCATGAAGATAAAAGCTTCGGTGTGAGACGTTTCAACATTCTAGCTTTATATACATAGTAATAATTAAATAACTTGTAATAAGTATTTGGAAAGTTAATTAAATAGTCTCTTTTAAGTAAAAAAATAACCGCACGGAGTTCATTAAATATTAGTACTTACAAATTTACTTTAAGGTATCTTAATAAATTATTTGTCAAAGGAAAAATGAGGGTATTTGCTCAGTTATCAAGTGCTTACAGTTGTACCCTTAGGGAGTCTGCGATATTCTATTACTAGATTAGGTCATTGGGGGAACATTTTGTTGGCAAAGTCAGCTGAATTGACTGTTAGTGCCTTTGAAAGGGCTCTAGTGAAGAGCTAGTTTCGAGATTCGTTCAGCTATAATGTTAACATTTATATTGGTTTCTTAGATTTACGCGAATATTACACATTGAAATAAAACTATTTTTATGGATTATCAATAGAAACGTTGGGATGTTAAAAAATTTAAAAAATTAAACCAAATCGCGATAAAATCCGTAAAAAATAGTTTTATTTCAATGTTAACATTTATATTTGTTACTATAAAGCGCCGTTATCGGATTCTTATGAAAATAACTTTTAAAGGTGACTTTGCGTAAAATTACGTTGCTAATGTGTTGTAAGCTAACAACATAACCAATTATTCAATTTTTATGGTCATAAGCAGGTTAAAAATCTTACACCTATCTCCTCTTAACTCTTCGGTCCTTAACAATATTTGAAGTCAAATAATTGTTCCTGCTTTACAGCGTTAATTCAAATATTCATTTAACAGAAGCTATTGTCCAGATTCTTTGTACACTTTTTTCATTCTGAGCCGCAGGGATTGTCAATTCTAATAATAGATAGCCCAGCAATCAGATGTTAATGTAAATTTTCACTCACCATCTAACCTATCCTTGAACCTTACAAACTAAGCCCGAACCACCGATGTAAATTTCATACGGACCCAAATCCAATAACGTTCAAATTTTGTATACAAACGTAGGAAAAAACTAAATCCCTCCGACCCGAAAGTTTGTTTTGTATTCTTCAACCCTTGCGATATCATCTATATTATCCCCTTGAGTAATACTCTAGTACATAAAGACTAACGCGCAGTAATATTACTTCGATTTACAAGACCCTGCGTGGCGCCGCGTGGTTGTTTCGCTCTTTCGTTCATTCTTTTGAGATATGATGTTTGATGTCGAGTCTTTTATAGAGATAGCCTCATGCATATACAGATTTAAAACCTGTTTTCGTTTTCGAATCTTTTGTCTTCATCACGCAAACTGAATTCTAAAGTCGTTTGAAAGATACAAACCATTCGTTAACTAAAATAGGTTTTAAATATGTCCAAGGAAAACGGAATATGTAGAAGAGAGAAATAGGGGGGATTGAGCCGATAATAATAGCACTCGACCAAACCAAGTTGATAACAAAGATGTAACATCAAATCCTAGGTCTATTTGTGCTTATATGAAACTTATCAACTGTAGGTCGATGGCTCAAAAACCTTATAAAGGTCGCTTATAAACCTATAAAAAGAGTAATAAAATTGACGTTACACCGCTAGCAAAATCCACTGCCAATCCAAATAATATCCAGTTCAATTCACAGAATTGTATCGAGCGGGTGACAGTCCCTTGGGATCGCGTTCGTGTTACTGGTAATTTCAATTGAAAATAATAATACCGCGGTTACAATAACAGTTATTGTTTCAAAATGCTGCTGATTACTATTGTTATTTCATTATACTAATGTAGTGCTATACAAAATAGAATTCGGGCTCGTCAACGCGGCTTTGTTTCATCATTGTTTCAAATTGATTTTACTGAAACTGTTAAATTTATTAATATTGTGGATGTTATAACATCGGTCCTCAGATTCTCATATTCATTACTCCTAGCTGTTCTGTGAATATTAAATTATGAATCCACATTTGCTAGATCGCGGACTTCATATAAAAATAGATAAATTTGCTTCAACAAATTTCCTTGCTATGTTCCCTAATAAACGTAATATACCTAAAAGCTATCAATAATTTGCAGATGATAAAGTTTTTAAGTAGAATATGTTTGACATTCACGCAAATTTCTTGAAGAATATAACTACGAATCAGATCTTATTAAACCATTGGATTCAACGAGCCAAATCACTTCCCTCATCACTATTGTTTGCATGAGAAAGTAATTTACAAACAAATTATTCCGAGTTGTTGAACTTTGTTTTGGAGTTTAATGAAAGATTTGATTCCAGTATTTGTCGCTGACAAGGCGGCTGAGCGTCTGTTATTCTCGCTTTATACGGCGCCTTTGATTCTTACAAATTAGAAGGGTTACTTTTGTTCAAATATTTTATTTACTTTTGTCAACATATTGCCGTGAATGAAAATTCATTGTAAATTATTTGTTTTAAAGGTGGAAGAACATTATTAAGATGTTTATAATTTAATGAATAATGATCTAGTTAAATAGGAGGTGTTACCTCAAAAAATAAACTCGTTTACTAGACCGATGCTACAAAAATAAATAAATCATAATCTCACGGGCAAATGAACTCGAATCAGCGTTCATTTTACTTCAGTTTGTTTCATATCCACTAATTAAAGACTCTTTCAATAAGAGCTCGATATGGACAATTGACGCTGCGATTTTCCAATTAGTTATCATTATTCGGCGAGCACCCTGAAGATATTGTGTAAATACATTGATTAATCACCAATACAATATAGTTTCATGAATTCCGTAGTAATTTTGAAGTATTCTTGTATTATACCTAGCGATAGTCTTATTAGCAGCGCACCGTACCGGCTAATTAAGGATGGTATATGTAAGCCGAAGCCAGCTAAATATGAGCTTTTGAAGCTACCTGTGTATTTATAGATAATTATCGTCCACTTTAATGGTGGAGGAAAGCATCATGAGAAAACCTGTGTACCATATACCATCAGATCATCTGTACTAGGCCAGCGCAGTGGACTACAACGTAGTCGCAATATGAAAGGAGACTTACATAAGAATAGGGTAAATAATTCCAAAAAGTCTGTTCTCTGAGTGACAGTTGTTCTTCGAGAAGTCTATTCAGCGCGAAGATAAAACCAGGCAACGCATAAGACTGAAAGGTATAATAATATAAATATATAATAATATAAATAGTTAATATAACCAAACCCCCAGGCAAATTATCTATAAGTACTAATATTATAAAGAGGCAAGATTTGATTGTTTGTTTGCGCTGAATAGGCTCCGAAACTACTGAACCGATTTCAAATATTCTTTCACTGTTGGGAACTTTCACTATCCCGGGTAACATAGGTTATATTATATTTTCAAAAAAATAGGGATTCTTACTAAAACTCAAATAATGTAACTTAATGTGTAAAAATATTACCTAAAATATTCTTTACATCGCGTGCGCTGCGAAAATTATAATATGTTGTTGATGTGGACTGGACTCAAAATCTTTGTACACCCAGGCGAAGCCGGGCTGAGCCGCTAGTTTTATATTATAATAATATGAATAAACGCTGCTCAGTACGGAAAACCAAAAAAGAGGAAACAGCGTTGATAAAAAAGATAATCGGCTACGAAAAATATATAAATTTCCTTTGTTTAGAAAATGATTTAAGGAGGATTTATGACGTACAGATTAGGGTGCAGTTTCATTGGATGTTTTGACGTGGCTTCTTATTTATTTAAGAAATGATTATGGATATTTTTTATGGATGTTGGGATTTAATTAATTACATCTGTACTAATATGATGAGAGTACTACGATGCGATTAAGCGTGGCCTATATATGTACCTTCATCATCATGCTATATGATGTTCTTGTGTGGGTAATTATTGTCAAGAACTTCTCCTCAGCTACAAAGTAGGTACATACATACATACATACATAAACTCACGCCTTTATCCCAGAAGGGGTAGGCAGAGGCGCCACTAGGACACCCACATTTCGCCTTGTATGTTCCGTCCCATGATGTGATAGGAGGCGAGAATATCGCTATATCGGGCACAAATTCCTGACTCCGGGCCGATAATGAATAGAAAAACCCAATACCACTTTGCCCGACCCGGGATTCAAACCCGAGACCTCAGCTTTGTAGTCGTACCGTAATACAACTACGCCACCGAGGCAGTCATCGGTAGGTCATCACAAAGTAGGTAGTCGGTATTTAACTTCAAGTACGCAAATAGCCCAAAATCCACATCTGTATTTGAACCAATTCAATTCAGCTTAACTGGTAGTTAAGCCATCGAACGCAATAATAAAATATAAAATGTAATTTAAAAAATTATAAAATTTTCACAAAATCTGCGAATGCTTATATCAAAGTCTAAAAATGCTAATACACTTTAAAATTCTAGTCACATGACGCGCAAGTCGTAAAGACTAACCGTCTGGTCCTTCTGGTAATGTCAATATGCGCAGTCAGCATAGAGATTGCGGAAGCATCGGTAACTTACAAAGTAAAGAGAAAAAGTTGTTAACAGGTGTCTTTGAGCGTTTACTAGTCTGACTCGACGTAAACGGTATGGAAGTAAATATTATGTATGTCTTTGTTGCAATAAAAGTTGTGGTAAGTGATGCCGTAAGTTTTATATTGTATACGTATGTATGCGTCAATGTATCAACTATTTTATTCTGCAACCGCGTTGAAAACTCATGTTGCGCCGACCACATTTAAATATTATAATGTGCATAAAGAAGAAATTTATGAACGTGAAAATCGAACCAGTGACATTATGGATCCAATTTACCGTTGTTCATTTAATGCGATTTTTTGTTAGAAACATATTGATGTTAGATATCTAGTCGTAAAATCAATACCATCTCACATCTTGTTTGGGAAGTACTGGGTATCCCCTGATTATAATAATTATAATAATTAGGATAATTGTTATCGTATTCCAGGATATTAACCAGTACTTTAATGTCAAAACTGAGAAAGAACGACTTCAGTTGCCGGATATATCATAGCACAGTCAACAGCGTAGTAATGTTCAAAAACTTAATTTTCAAATAATAAATAAACCTAAGACCTAAATTATGCGTACAATCACATGAATACGTTAGCCAAGATCTTAATGCAGGAACAGCAACGAATTAGCGGCACGGCGCTCGCACCGCAAGCGATCCATCTACGAGTACTCCGCCCCATTAGCAGCACCTTACTGCACGTACTAATGTGTGAGGCCGTAGCTTACCCGCTAACATGACTGTGAAGATATGAGTTCAAATGCTGGAATGAGCTTTGTAGAAAGATGCAAAGTGAGGTTGAAATAATTGTCGTGAAAAATTAAAACAAAGTCGATTCATTCATCAAACTTACATATAACATTTGAAACAATGCAAATATTTATGCTCATCAAAATTTTCATGAAATACCACGCCAGGAATCAAATAAATTCCTCCAAATTCTGAAATAGCTTTTATTTTCAAATACAGCGTGTATTTTTAGACGAATTACCTATTTAAACACATGAAAGATCATGCTTGCGTGCAACTAATAGAAATATACACAAAGAATAATAGTAATAAATGACAGAGTAATACTCTTTCTTTTTTTCCTAAAAAGTCTCCTTACGTGTGGGTACCCTTGTACTAGGTTCTTGTTTGAACTATCTTATCGGTCATTGCATATGAACAACAACTTTTATGTATGATCCGTTTTCCTTTTATACTTCCATCCTGGGTTAGGACAGGACTATGTTTTTCCTAATAATGTAAATTCTAACCAACAAAGACAAGGTAGGTAATTATGACAAAGACAATTATGCAATTTAGTATTTTTGGCGTATTTAAAAATGGTATCATACCTATTTAGAACGTTTAATTTGATGATTTATTATGTACCTACACACTTAAACTAATCTTAATAATTTCTCGAAATGAGCACCACCTCGCGTAATGGGTCATTCCGTGATTTCGTGCAAATTACATATCCAGCCAAATAAAACCATGAAACAATGCCTTTTTTTTTAAGATTTTTTTCGAATGTACTTCATATCAAGTTCCCTAAAACTAGTATCTTGGAAAGTTTCAATATTTTAGTTAAGTTTTGATTTATCGTAGTTTATCGCCTGAAATTCTCATTACCCTCTGTGTCCAAAGTGTGTGGAAATTGAATTGATTCTGTTTATTTCTTTTTGGATCAATTATTTTCTTCAAATTCTTCGATAATCTGTTAGTTTAATTAATTATTATTTTAATAATAGTATTTTTTAAAATAAAATCGTAGTATAAACGATTAAAAAAAGGTCCTAAAATTTTGTCACACAAAAAATGTCATTACCTTCCATCGCTAGAATAGTTGAATTCGTAGGCGCCTTTGTAAATCCTCACTCGTGAGTCATGACGCAATCTGCTCGTAACGGTCAGTTAGCCACGTCGGCAAAACAACGTGGCCGTGTCTTACAGGCTGATGAAATTATATACGTTCTTTGTGTCTTCGAAAGTATTTTGTCCTAATATTGGTTCATTACATTCCGTTCAATTATAAAGGGGAAGTAGCACTTAATATTACTGTAATTTCTATAAGTTACGCCTTGTCTATAGGCTATAATCCTATTTAATTGTGAATTAGTCATAATGTATATTTAGTCAGTTATTTAAGAAGTTCTTTCAAATTATCATTCATTTCCGTTGCATCCCCGTCCGTACCATCCTATTTTTGTGGATGGTAATGAACGATTATGGAAGTGAATGAATGATTTTCTTATCAAATTACTATTTGATGTACACTTTATTGTTTTAAGCCGTAACTGTAACCGTTGCCATATTATATGTAATCCAAAAACAAACAACATAGTGAGTACGTGGTCCGCAAACCTGCTCCGAGCAGTACGCGTTGAGCTCTTTTGTATAATAATTGCCATCCTATATCTATAAATCTACACAAGATAGAAAAGTGCCTTCTTTTGAATACCATTAAAAAAGCATGCTAGATTTGTTTTATTGAATAACATTCTTGAATTTTTGACATTTTTTTAACTCCCGCGGAACGACGAAATTTGCACGAAATCACGGAACGACCCTAATACATAGTTCGGCACGTTTACGCATATTGTCTTTGATGCGGTTAGGTTCGAATGTGTCATTTTTAATTGTTTCGAAAGCATTTGTAATACGCACCTCTAGCTCTTCCCTATTAGCATATTCTGTAGCGTATACGAGTCTTTTCACGTCACTTCACAAATAAAAGTCTAAGGGTGTGAGATCGGGAGAGTGGGCCGGCCATGGCACAGGGCCTCCACCCTATCCACTTATCACCAAAGTGTCTATTTAGGTATTCCCGCACTCGCCTCTCATAGTGCGCGGGGGCTCCGTCATGTTGATAAAATAAATTGTTGAGCATGACAACAGGCACATCGTCCAACATTTCATTAACAACACTGTTTAACCATATCCCAATATTCTTCGTTTGAATATCGGTAAAACCTATTAAATATGCATGTACTAACTGACACAGCACTTATCATACGCGGGGTTGTCGATACGGACTCCGATACGCGCCGACGGGAGTAAATTAGACATGCGGAAGTGGCGATGTTTTTGCATAGACTGCGGACGGAGCGGGGTGCGCGGGAGTGCGCTTTGTCGGCGCGGCGCGGTGCATCAAAACAAAAGAAAGAGACGGGGCTTGCGAGCCGGGTGTTTTTTATGGAAGAATCGTGCTGTAACATGTTTTGCCGCGCAGCGCGGTTACTCATTTTATCGTTTTCAAACTCTATGGCCTAAAATAATGTTTTTAATGGAAATTCCCCTCAAAATGTAAGGTCATATATTATATATATATTTGGGATGAGAATCGAACACTGAGTGACCTCCTTAAATAGGTCACTCGACTAACCGAACATATTGTATAATTTAAAATTTATAATATGAAGTTTTTTTGCATGTTTATAAGACTAAAACTCAAAATATTGTTCAAATGCACTATCCTCGCCCATTATTACGGTGGTGTTACTTAACTAACTGGGCGGTCTATGGAAAGTTAGCGAAAATCAAGCAACTAAAAAAACAATAAATAATATCTAAAACAAACATTCTTCATTGGAAACTGCCCCTTAGATTACGTTTATAGTTCACTGATTGTTGTTCGAATTATTTTTTATACACAAACAATGGGTCTTACGCGATTCCTGATAATAAGCGACGGCCTGGCAACTGTTACTAATGTTTTCTGTTGTTTACACTCTATAGCTCACTGTTTTACACTCTAGAGCTTGATAAATTCGAAGGGAGATAGTTAATATGCCGGCTTTGAAACGACAGACTACGGATTGGATGGATACACCAAAGCAAATATTGAGACAATTTGTCTCGTAATTTCTTATACCCAGGGACAGGACACAAGAGAAGTATCTTGTGCGGTTAGTACTAAGTATAACCACACAAGCGTCGGCCTTTCCTAACTTTATTTAAAGGTCAAACCCGTGACCTCTCATTTCACAACCACCCACTATGCCCGCTTAATCTTAGTAATAAATCCACAACAGAGAAACCCAGCAATGTCAAACAGAATAATAATAAAATAATTCGAGTACGTCTCCTAATGGCATTATATTAAAAACCTCAAACAAATCTGTCCTTATTTCGTACCAATAAGGTATTCGATAAGGGCTAATTTGTATTCAATGTTCATAGTCTCCGGTCGACGGCGGGATTATTCTGGCACCTGCAGTTAAATTATGTCTTTCATTCATACAAACTTATTACAGTATGATTGCTATTGTAATCTCTTTGGGTAATATAAATAAGGTAATGCTAGTTTTTCTAACCTTTTATCGTCAAAGTATCGGTCTGTAATTGCCCTGAGTATAGGACCCCTCTATAATCCAGAGTCAGATTGGGAAGGTTTAAATATAACAAATAAATACACCCAACAGTCACATACATAGTCCTGACCCCACATTGAGATCATTTTAGTCTTGTGTCGTGAGTATAATATCAGACTTTTCAGACTTACATACATCCAGAGCCATAAAAACCACGGAAAATATTTTGTAGGCAAATAAAATATTTGTTTTACACTAGAGGTCCGGCATACAACCAAACAGGTCACCTGATGGTAAAAGTGATCACTAACGCCCATGACCATCCATAACCCTTGAATCATAGACGTGGTGCCGGCCCATGAAATTGGGACGAGAGCAGGAAGGAAAAAGGACGTGAAAAGGAGAGAAGTATTACTCATCCGGTAATATCACTCACCGAACGAAATGGGACGGAATGCGTGGTGTACTATATGGCCTAACCACTCTCGATTCTCTTGATTGTTGATTGAGTAGGCCCGTGCCCTGCAGTGGGACGTATATGGGTTGATATAGATAGATAGAACGAAATGCGACAGCAAAGTTATCGCTTCACGTCGATCTCCTGTGAGACAGTGTTACCGCCCCAGACGAGCCTGCCCATTCATGCTGAGTCATGAATGACAACAGCGTGATTCTAAATTTAATTCAATTAAAATCCTTCCTAAAACAGTCTACGCCAATAATAATAACAGGACATGCTTTATTCATACCTCTCAAATAATTCAATCAAAATTTACTGCAATCATGTACAGCTAAATTAATCATCTGCGAATCTGTTTTACCCTTTGTCTTTGATGCTCTTAATTTAATAGAAGAAATAACCATTCAAATTTACCCTAATTTCTCATTTAATTGAACTTAATATATGTAATCTATTTGGAGTTATTATATCCTTTATACCGTAATCAAGCTCAATTTAAGTAATTTGTGTCCGTTTGCCTTTAATTTATCTTTCGTTATGATCTAATGTTATGTAATATAATAACATGTGTAGAGAAGGCCCCTTTGCAGTGGAACGTGTATGGACTTACACAGTATACAGTATACACAATAAAGTTAAAGTCGAAGAGTAAGATTTACCCAGACCAAATTCATATACTGGTTCGGAAATATGACTGCACTGCACCTGATGGTATGTACAGTGCTCTCCAAAAAGAATAAAGATGAAAACCTCATCTCTCTTCTCTCTCTCCCTCTCTCTCTCTCTCTCTCTCTCTCTCTCTCTCACACTTTATGTCTTTCTTCAGCCACAGGAAGTTCTCGATGCTTCCTCCTACAATAATATAGCGTCACCTTATGCAGGTATCTAATTTTGCCTAACACCCTACATTACATCCAACAATAATCCCAGAATAGGGACGCCCACGCAATCGATATGTCTCCAATACGGAAATTAGTATGGGAGAGCTGATGTTTATAATAATAAACATTGCGGGACGGAGTTTCACTCGGCCCTCGCTGGATTTACTGCGAAAGATTATCCCGATTTTAGTCCATGCAACAATCCTCCGAGGAGTTCCATTGAAAAATTCCTTGTTGTATCACTTAATCGCCTTTTTGAAATAAATAAAAAGTTACGAGTCCAAGATGATTTTTTTTGTATAAAGTTTCTTGGAACCAGAAGGGTTGTAAAACATCGTGTTATGAATAAAATTAGCGTGCTTTTGGTTATTTTATTTGTTATATTACAGACAATATGGTATTTGACTATCATCGAATGTTTGTATTATTTTGTAGACAAACACAAGTGCCAATAAAACAAAACATTTTTGCGAAAACAGTATTTAAGTAGCTTGTAACATGAAGCAAATATTAGTATTTTAAATGAAAGAGTGGGGACGTAGTGGGGACATCTTACCGTCTCTTTCACACCCGCACACTATAATGCATATTAAGATTAGTGGCGTCACTTATTTTGTTTTGCACCCCTTTTATATTACCCCCACTACAAGATTTAAAATGTTTCTAACTTGTTTAATTCTGAATGGATTTACAAAATTCTTCGCTAGATTTAGGATGTGGATACTTTTTTACTTGTGGATTAATACAATAAAAAAAATGAGTCAAATACCCTACTGGTTGTTTTCAAATAAATTCACAGTATGTAAAGCCCGCAAACCCGTACTAGGCCAGCGTGGCAGACTATACAGCCTAACCTCTCTCAATCGTACTCTCGATTGTAAAGGAGGCCCGTAACCTGCAGTGGGACGTATTTAGGCTGATACAGAATTGGTTGTGTTTTATTTTTTATTGGAATAACAAACAATTATACAAATAAGTAAGATAAATACGGGTAAAACTTAAGAACTAAATATATGCATAATCATAAACGCTATTCACAAATTACTGAGAAAAAAATGTAGCGTTGTACTGCCATAATGAAAAAAAAAGGTATGAAACTAACAGAATAAAATAACAGCAGACACGAGGTCGCATAGAGATTAACAATGTGAAATTTATTACAAGTGTTGACAAGAAGAAGAGAAAATAAATAAATTATATCAAACTAAAACTCCGTGTAATGATCTACGCAAGTGTGTTGCGTTTTTTTTTTTTCGGCTTCAAGACGGGTGTAATTTCATACATACATACATACATAAACTCACGCTTTTATCCCCGAAGGGGTAGGCAGAAGCGCCACCAGGACACCCACATTTCGCCTTGTATGTTCCGTCCCACGATGTGATAGGGGGCGAGCCTATCGCGATATCGGGCACAAATTCCTGACTCCGGGCTGATAATTAATAGAAAAATCCAATATCACTTTGCCCGACCCGGGACTCGAACCCGAGACATCAGCTTTGTAACCGTACCGTAATACAACTACGCCACCGAGGCAGGGTATAATTTCGGCAATGGATAAAAGATGATCATCTCCAATTAAGACTATACAGGCTGATATGCATTCATACACTTCAAACAAGGACTCGTTTGTCGAACTAACAGAGAGTAACTGTTAAAAAGAGTGACGTCATCTGTGCTTACGTCACATGTTCGTAGTAATGATGATAGCGCACATCGAAGTAACAGGAAAACTTCGATAAATGGAGTTACTTTTATTTCAGAAATCGGGACGCTCCGTTGGCTTAAACAAGACTGTCCGATCATCTCGCAGACGGGTATTTCTATTTATAACAAAATATCTCTGAGTATACTCGTATAACATGTGTAATATAAGTATCTTGATTTTCGGGTCAACGTTTTAACCTTGACTTTTCCATGGTAATGTCCGCATTTTATTTACATACATGCATACATAAACTCATGCCTTTTTCCTAATAAGGGTACCAGGACACTACGTTTCGCCTTGGATGTTCCGTCCCACGATGTGATGGGGGCGAACATAATATAGAAAAAATGTGACACTTCGTAACACCAAAACCACTCTGAGCTAATGAAACACAAGAGTAACGTGAAAGGTGTAACGAATATCTATTATACAATTAGAGAAAGAGCTCCTCGAAAATTAAGGGATAAAATCGAATCGACTGCGTACGTACAAACACATTAAATAGCAATTTGGTAATTATCCTATTTGGAATTCAAAAAGCCATTACCGTCCGCTCTGACATATATATACTGCCTCTGTGGCGTAGTTGTACTACGGTACGATTACAAAGCTGAGGTTTCAGGTTCGAATCCCGGGTCGGGCAAAGTGATATTGGGTTTTTCTATTCATTATCAGCCCGGAGTCAGGAATTTGTGCCCGATGTAGCGATAGGCTCGCCCCCTATCTCATCATGGGTTGGAACATACAAGGCGAAATGTAGATGTCCTGATGGCGCCTCTGCCTACCCCTTCTGGGATAAAGGCGTGACTTTATGTATGTATGTATATATATAAGTCTATAAACATTATTGATACTTAAAGTCTGATTATCGTAATTGCTTTCTATGTTGCGCCGTTTGAAATATTTTTGTATTTATTGTTGAAGTATTTACAGTAAGTTCATGACGAAATATATGAGTTTTGCAAATATTGCAGCTAACTGAAATAAATATTTATTAGAAAGAAAGAAAGAAAGAAAGAAGAATTAAGATTCAGACGTATATTTACTTTGGCTTTTCCTCTACGCTTTTGCCAGTCGGGTCATTGGACGCCCAAAATACTGTACACTCCTTGAAGCCTTGTAATAATAAATCTAAGAGGTTGGCAATCGGTGTTGTTGATAATTATATATTAAATTCGACCCTAGATGTTGTGACACTATCAAATACGCTACAATTATTACACTACATACATTCACTCCGGCCTCCACAAAGGGAAGTAAAATATGCGTTGACAGTGTTACCGCTCTAACGCTTAGAGCCATTCGGAGCACCTATAACATAATATTGTCACTAGAAATAGACTACACTTCACCTTTTGCTAATCACAGAATCGTGTTAAATATTAACCGGCTCAAGACAATAGAAACAACATTAACCTTACTGCGTTACTTTACACTATGCGAGAGCATTCGCCTTTGCAACTCTTACATGTAGAGTAGGCTGCGTTTCGGCTCAAAGTGGGTCGCCGTTGTGTAGAGTCGGGGATGCGACTAGATCTTTGTTTTTCGACATCGCTGCGAACACCTGCCACGCCTCAATACCGGGAAACTACACACTTCCCGGATTTAAAAAGAATTTTTTATGATTAAATAAATAAAATAATAAATAAATACACCCAACAGTCACATACATAGTCCTGACCCCACACTAAGATCGAATCTTGTGTCGTGGGTATCAGGAACTACGAGAGACTTTTCGGTCTCACAAACACCCAGACCCGAAACAAATACCTGTGGATCACACAAATATTTGTTTCGGTGCGGGGATCGAACCCGCGGCCTCTCGTTTCACAGGCGGCGACTAACCAACTGCGCCACGGAGGCTGTCGAAAATTGATTGAAAATTAATTTGATGTTTGCGAGGATGCGTTTGAAATGCATGACGATGAATTCGTCCGAATCCGCTACATTGCGTTCAATTGACAGGCTCGGAAGCGCAGTTGGACGTAGGCTGTGCATTTAAAGGCCGCGGGTTCGATCCCCGTTTGGGTGTTTGTGAGACCGAAAAAAGTCTCTCGCAGTTTCTGATACCCACCACACACTGTATTTATTATATTTATTTATTTTATCATATAAGAGAGCACCAACAAGAAAATAGCTAGTAATGAGTAGAAATACTTATGAATTATCCTACAGAGCATTTCGTCTTTAATTGATCAAACGAGGATCAAACGCGGAACGAATGAGAATAGCGAGCTATTGTCACCTGTCACGACTTCCCGTAGCTCCTGTTAGGAGGATAATTAAATTACGAGAGAAATATTGCTATTTTTGTGAAGTTAGTTTCGCTTCTTAATAGAAGCCAGTTACTATTTACCATTAGCTTAGAATATGTGTTTGATAGATATAAAAAAAAACATTTATTGCTTTCTTCCACAATCATTACACGAATACAAATTCATATTCTTAAATTATGTCGAAGGCAAAGGAAGTGGCTTTGCTCGTGCAGACCGAGATATAGGTACCGAACAGCGCTGGTTTTCAGCCACTCCTAATTCACGTAATACACGATATTTCAAATCTTTCATTATGTAACACCTTATTATATTATGTAACATGCTCAAATGTGTGTACAATTCATGTTCTTACAAAAAAAATATTTTTGTCTTTATCTTCACTATCATCTGCAAGCATTCAAAAGTCCACTGTTTATCGTAGGCCTGCAGCAAAGGTTTCTAAAGTGACTTGCTGTGACCGACCTGCAACCAGTTGTGTCAAACTACATATAAGCTTACATTTTGAGCACAAATATGAAAATGGTACATACTTAAATTTACAACATTTTTGCGCAGCTTATCAAAACTGGTTGCTAAAAAATCCGAAGCACACTGAATGTACAAACATTAGTCCGTAACTGGTTTAAAATATGCACACCACATCAGTTGTTCATACATCGCGTCCTATGTACCTACTGCTGTCAACGGTCGATGTTGTCAAACAGAAATGGACTTTATCAGGACATCTAGTTTACTAAAAACAAATATGCACCCGACAGTCACAGATATATACTTCCTCATTGAAATAAAAATCTTGAGGCGTGGGTGTCAGAAGCTACGAGAGGTTTTATGGTCGCACAAACACGCTGACTCGAAACAAATATTTTTCTTGGAGCGTGGTTTGAAGCTTCAGTCTGTCCTTTCACAGCCAATGTTTTAACCAACTGCGAAGCGGAGGCAAAAAAAACCCTTCTTAAAATTTTACACACAACTATTATAAGCTCAGGCAGAGGTGTAACTAGGACACCCACGTTGGGCTTTGTATTTTCCATCTCACGATGAGTTAGGGGGTGAGCCTAACGCGATTTTTTTTATATTTTTCTATTCATAGACAAACAATTTAAAATTAATTACAAACACCCAGTAGTTTTTACAATCTGTCTGCTTGGTTTCCGTCACTTACAAGGGTACAATTAATAGCGAATCTTTTGTGATGATTGAGCGATTACAGGCGGGACGGGACGCGCCATCCATCACGCATGTACCGCCATGATTGATTCGCGATGTTCTTTTGATGTTTTGCAAACGCTCCGATACATGTGAATAATTTAAGATAGATTTATTGGTATTGTAGAGGATGTTTGGAAGGCACTGAGATTTGTTCTGTTTATGAGACTCGAAATAAATAATTTATGGTGACGTAAACATTTTTCTTAGAACTGGGGTCACAGCCTTGTTTTTTTTTAATGCGGCTTCTGAGCTACTTGCACCATAAAGGTGCATAAAGAAATTAATAATTAATTATGTATCTTTTGCTTGAGCACTTAATTTCAACAGTTTCTACAAATAAACTAATCAATGTCTACACAACATTTAGAATCATCTCGACTGTCATTAAATCAACGTGATTGCGACGAACCCAAAGAAGGAAACCATTTTCTAATATTATATTATGTTCATATATTTCATGAAACAAATCCATTAAAATTAATTTCCTCCCTCCAAAGGCGTTTTTCAAGCGCGCGTACATATTCATACATTACAAGGGCGCATTATTAAAACACGTAACAAGGTTCTAAAACTTCATCAAAAGCTTTCTCTTCCCCCACCACTTATAAATAAAAGTTCCAAAGTAAAAAAGCCAACACACAACTTGATCGTTAAAACTTTACCTTAGCGGTTAGGAGATAAACGCCGTTAAAAATTAAACTGCGAACGCCAGAGTATACTTTTTACTTCCCATGCGAGTTTTGATGGCGATATTAAGCGACTTCAGGGAAGTTATTGCTTTGACGGTGCTGCTACCTTATTTTCATTAGTGTCGGATAGTCAAAGCGCTGAAAAGGACGTATGGCAGTATATGGATCAGTATGGCAGTAGGCAGTGGGATATAGTGTGAGTGTGTGTTATAATTGTCTACATTTTCATATTATAATAGATTCATGATGTAACTATTGCCTCCCACGAAAACGTTTAGAAATGATTTACTATCGAATTTCATTCGATATGTGGCCCGAACATCTTTAATCTTCAGAAAGATGAAATCGCTTCTAAATCTTACATCATCCTTTCTAAATCTGAAAGAAGGGGATTCACTTAAAAAAGAGAATGTAGCGCACTTTCCATCATGTCATCTCATTTATTACTGGAGTATGAAATATTGAAATTCTAATTTTTGAAATACATTTTTGACAAACCCTAAATTACAATTGGTTAAGTAGTCAACTGTGAAAATTGAGTGCGCATGTTTTATACATGTGACGATGCAATTAATATGCCAATTTCTGATGTATACGACACGTTATAACATTGTATTTTAGAATGACTATGTGTGGGACAATCCCGCATCTTTGATGAAAGGATGGTCCTCGCTGTATCTTGCACCCGTATCGCAACGCATCAATCTTTTAAAACGCTCTCCTAATTTATCAATGTACGACGCAATTTCGAAACTGGGCGAGGTGTTCCGTAATTTCCCGTCCGTCGAGATAAAAGCTTCTTTTTTTAATCAAAGCCGTTTTGAAAGGTTTTCAATTATGTTTACTTTGTGTAATTGGGAACGGTCGAGACAATGTATTGCGAGGAAATGACGAGACAAAGGAGTTTCGTCGACGTTCTAAAAATACAAAGACGGTGAGATTGTTTTAGTTGAAGGTAATATAAAGTCCAATGACACCGGTGTAGTCAGGTTATTGTAGTAAAGTTGAAAAACTCCTAACATATTTCAGGTTAAATTCTTTCCTATTCGATATTCTATTAAATTTAATTAATAGGTAGAAACAAGAATTTAATCCAAGATTCACGATATGCGGGAAGCTGACTGGGAAATGAGACATCACAGATTCAATCTTCAACCGAAACCAACGTTTCTGTATGAAGTATTTATATCTGTGAGATCTGGTATATTACTTTTTTTTAACTGTATTCGTTTTTGTCTTTCACTCGTCATAATCGGACCCGACAATGCCGCGTTTCGTATTTAGGTTCTGTGTATGCAATTTCGATTTGGTCAATATAATTATGTCGACGTCGAGAGATAAACCCTTATAGATACTCTCTAAACTACACTCCACTTACTAAATGCTTGTCGACATCTTGCTATCATAAGTACATTTTGTAACTCTCTGTCTATCCTTCATTTCCCATTTTCAAAGAACATTACTCTTCCACATATTCGTATATATCAGTGTCGCAAAATTTACGACGTAATTGATTTTGGTCAAGTAGCGTGCGTCAATAATTGAACACTTCGACAGCGTGTGATAGAAAGTGGAAACTGAAAATTATCTAATGGGTCTATCTCCGAGACCCGAGACTTTAATTGAGAATCGTTTTTAACTTTGCGGGAAAATCGCTTTAAATTTAAACTCCTTAAGCCGGGACAGAATGAAATTGAGTATATGATATTTAAGTGGGTTTATTTTTGGTTTTCGAAGTAGAGTCAATTTTGTTTTTTATTTCGTGTTCAATATTGGGACATAAATAACCTAAGTAATAATAATAAGACTGCCTCAGTGGCGTAGTTGTATTACGGTACGGTTACAAAGCTGAGGTCTCGGGTTCGAATCCCGGGTCGGGCAAAGTAATATTGGATTTTTCTATTCATTATCAGCCCGGAGTCAGGAATTTGTGCCCGATGTGGCGATAGGTCCGCTCCCTATCACATTATGGGACGGAACATACAAGGCGAAATGTGGGTGTCCTGGTGGCGCCTCTGCCTACCCCTTCGGGGATAAAGGCGTGAGTTTATGTATGTATGTAAGTAATAATAAGTCCTATATAGAGACCTATCTGCCATTTACATAAATCCAATTCTACTTGCTCTTATTGCACCCTGTCAGTCAATGACGAAATCTCTGGTAATCTGACAATTGCGTAATAAAACTCTATAGTGCATATGACTGATATAGGGTGATGACGGCTAACAACATTAACAGTGCAAAAATTACACCCTGCACTCCACAACCCAGTTGTAAAACAGTGTCAATGATTTGTTAGAGCCTCGTTGTAGCGAACTAGGAACACTTTAAATTACTCGTTTTAATTCCAGGTTTCGACTCATACTACTGTCCTACAAAACACCCGTGTAAATGACAAGAGGCTCAAAAATCTTTTTACTATTTTCTCTCCCTTTACCCATTAAGCTTGCTGTCCTGAGCCTGCCCTAAAAAGCTTACCGATTTAATATTGCTGAAACTCCCTATGAAATATCCCAAAATATTTTTTCTATACCAACACCTCGAATATACAAAAACTCTAAAACCATAAAACAATAACCGCCCATGCAATAAGTGTATGTTTATGAACTCTATTGGTAACATTTGTGTGGAGTTTTATAATAATTAATTTGGAGACGCGTGGCGCGGGTGTGCGAGCGCGCATGCGTCGTACAGACGAGCGCCGAACTGAGCTGTGGGGTGTGCACACATCAGGTTTTTGCGAGATAAACGGGGAATTTTTAAGGCTGTTTTTTTTTAATGTTTTTTGGTAAATACTTTCGTGATGTTTGTTTTTATAGTTAAGGATGTAGCAATGTATGAGATTGTGAGTTAGGTAAAGCCTGAGGGCATAATTATGCTCTTCGCGCTGGTTAGTAATGGAATGGTGAGCCAGTCTAAACTTTATCAGGATAGCCGTACAATTACTATCAGACAGTATGTAGTAACTTACCCTACTACTATAAAAACAATAAATCATCGATTATCACAAAATCAATATATGGGATATAATTAATATGCTTTTGTATTCGTATTAATGCACAATTTTTTTTATTACTAAATTTTATATTATCTGTCGTAATACTTAAAGTGGCTCAGATATTGAAAAAAGATTTGTCCCTTGGAATGTGTTAAAATAGTAAAATTATTTAATATTAGTAACTAATAAATATTTAACTTCAGTTGAATATACTATAATTTCGGTTTAAAGACATTTATTCTCATAAGAAATTTACATTTCACTTACAATGAGATATAAAAAAAGAAATTAATAAATATTAAGTACAAACTAGGTTAGTCACTGATACTCATAGTGCTAATATATAACATTAATTTTTTTTTAAAACTATTCACACTCTCACTGTTTTTAATATAATTTGGTAATTTATTGACCAACATTGCTCCCTCATACATAATCGTCTTTTTTCCATAATTTTGTTTATGTTAAGTGACATGATGATAAATACAGATCATTCATAGCATATTAATATTCTGTAATATAATGCTCATTTACTGTGACAAAATGATGACACTTAATTGCAGATCAATTCATTTTCCCACCCTTAATTTTTATTATCCTATATATTTAACTCGCAATGTTGGCACCCTAACTGCAGCCTCCAGCGCCCGAGAAGGTTTCATATTGACCTATACGTATTACGAGTACTCTCGCCACGCTCTCTTTCAGGCTGTGCGAGAGGGACGAAACATATCAAAGCTGAAAATCCGCATGCGAGCGAAAGAGACAGCGATAGTTGGATAGACGGCCGGGCTTACTCATTTCAGTGTGCCCCGAACGCCAGTCAACCGCGGACTGACGAAACTTTCTAAATTCAAATTCGTGCGCGTATAGTGTTCTTTTTTTAAATAGGACCTCGCGTGTGCACACTATAAACAGTGTTATCCTGACAAATAAAATAGTCGTGCTGTGTGTTTATTTTAAATTATAAAGTGTATGTTGTTGCGAAACGGTCGTGTAGACGTGTGTGAAGTGCCGGTGACGAAAATATTTGTGACAAGACCCGTTTATCCAAAGGACTCGTGCCAAGTGAGTAATACGAAGCTTTAAAACTCCTTTTAGGTTATGTCATCCTGATACCTTGATATCAGCCTGGGTGTGAGGGAGGTTATATTTTGGGACACGTGAATGAACAACTTCGGTATTTGTTTAATTCGTAAGGCTCTTATGGTTAAAATAAATTCCAAATTATTGGACTAATAAATTGTTTCATAAAGCTACGTTGCCAATAGTTCCCGCCGACTTCAGACTCCTACATATTTTAATTAAGAGTTGTTACTGAAATATTATAACCAAACCTACTTATTTATTTATCTTAAATTCATAATAATAACGTGAAAATAATAATAACATATTAATTTTATAATCGCGACGTCTCACGGCCGGGCACAGCCCTCTTTTACTCCGAAGAGATGTAAGGCCTCAATTCGCATCTGAATATTTATGTTTTTGGTTCATATTAAAATACAAGAGGTTTTTTTTTTTCAATCCGTTCCCCTCCCAATTCGATATTTGAAAGTATTTGATGTACTATTCGATTATAATACGGTAATACAGAAGGCAAAAACTTTGACCCAATTCCACAAATCAAAAACAACCAGATTAATTTGTATAGATGTGCTATGCGGTTATTGGAAATCGACAGAGTTAGTTATGAGGGGTTTATATTAAAGAGGCATGTGAGGGATATGAGGGATATATTTTGCATTTATTGTTATCACCGTTGAAGTCCTTGATTTTGTTATGTGCCCTAATATTACCAACAGTATTGAGATTACTATAATATACGTTAAATTGATAATGCACACAGATGATCACGCCTGTGTTCTCGATAAGGTAGGCAGAGAAGCAATCAGAGGATCTAACGTTTTGTCAACCTGATTTCTGCCCCAAGGAGGCCAGCTTACGCTATTCCGGGGGCAAATTCCAGTACCCGACAGCCAGATTTCTCAAACCGAAATCTCGCATCAAAAGAAGTGCGTTCGACATAGGATTCGAACCCGGGACATCACAGTTAACACTAAAATCAATACACCATTATTAGATCAATGAAGCGAATTCATTTAATATGTAACTACTCATATTAGTAAATCAAAGGATATTTTCATTAAAAACAAGTTAATATTTAGCAATGCCTCGATAACAAAATACTCCGATTTCGACTATGTTTGAATTTTCTACAGCCTCCGTGGCGCAGTTGGTTAGACGCTGACTGTGAAACGAGAGGCCGTGGGATCGATCCCCGCACCAAGAGAAATGTTTGTGCAACCCACAAATATTTCTTTCAGGTCTGGGTGTCAGTGAGGCCGAAAAGTCTCTCTTAGTTCTGATACCTACGACACAAGACTTAATTGATCTTAATGTGGGGTCAGGACTACGTATGTGACTGTTGGGTGTATATATTTATTTAATTTACACCGTTTTGTGTTACTGCTAACCGCAAACTTTGATTGAGGAGGTTTCGGCAATACTTTACTACAAAAGCCTTTTGAAGTTTCACGGACAGTCGGAATATAACATATTTCCAAATCCAATTTCAGTATGTTTGATGGTAATGTGGTGACTGCCTGGGTGGCGTAGTTGTACTACGGTACAATGACAAAGCTAAGGTCTCGGGTTCGAATCCTGGGTCGGGCAAAGTGATATTGGACTTTTCTATTCAATATCAGCCTGGAGTCAGGAATTTGTGCCCGATATGGCGATAGGCTCGCCCCCTATCATATTGTGGGACTGAGCATACAGGGCAAAATGTAGGTGTCCTGGTGGCACCTCTGCGTACCCTTTCTGGGAAAAAGGCGTGAGTTTATGTATGTATGATGGTGGTAAATTATTCGAATCTGCCCGGAAAGCGACTATCGTACATAATTGCGAAACCCATCATAGTGACTAGGGCAAGTATGTAACATTAGCCCGTGGTATTGTGAACTGGCCGGCATAATTGTGTCAATTGGTAAGATACAATTATAGCCCACCGGTGGGTATTATGCATTGCCCGGCACTTACCATGTGGATATGCCAACCCGCACTAGGCTAATGTGGTGGACTATATGGCCTAACCCCTCTCAATTGTACTCTTGATTATAGAGGAGGCTCGTGCCCTGCAGTGGGAAGTATATGGGCTGATACAGACCATGTGGAGAATTGCTATCACTTTATAGACCCAGTATAAAGGAATACTCAATCTTTGTGATGCAGCATACTCCAACCATTGTGAAAGTCAACAAGCGGTAAGGAAGGCCTAACTTACCGAAGCACTTAAGAAATTGAAATTATTTCCATCAAACGTAGTTTCTCGCTAGTCTAAGATAGAAAGCTACGCTACTTCAATCTATTAATAGCATGATATTTCGACCAATTCATGATTCCCTAGTAATCAGTCAAATATCTTGTCTATCCAACACAGATTCTATCTACAATTGACAAAAAACTACTTTAGTTTATCACGCTCGCCTAGTAAGGGTTGGTGGACTTCTAATACCTTTGAAATTATTTTACAAATATCTAGCGTACGCAGGTTTCCTTTAGATGTTTTCCTTCGTTATTAAGTAAGCGGTAAAGTAAAAAAACTCATATAACATCGAAAATCAGAGACGTAATTTGAGTTCACAATTCTTATCTTATTTGTCAGACCATTTCGATGCAATACTTAGTACCAATTACAATGAAGTACTCTAAGCGTATTGTCACCAAACGCGTTACATTCGTGGTGTATACGAGTATGATACGTTTGCTTTAAATTCTAGTCTCTATCATTTTTTATGGAACGTTCATAGCACGGTCATGGTATGTCATTGTATTTATTAATTATTATAATAAATGTTCCGCGCTAGTGAACATAGATATAAAACCTAATAATAGTTGTTACTAGGATATCATAGAATGAAAGTAAAGTTGTATAGCCACACTATTATTAGTTAACCCAGAGAAGGTATAGACCGGCTCTACCGGAATAGTATCAATGTCTTACTACAGCTTAGCTATCACGTTTTGTTTGGTAACTGACATTGCCAATATGCCTGTCCTC
Source organism: Deilephila porcellus (assembly GCA_905220455.2). NCBI lineage: Eukaryota > Metazoa > Arthropoda > Insecta > Lepidoptera > Sphingidae > Deilephila > Deilephila porcellus. The sequence continues at coordinate 14,867,066 of LR999973.1, read as the reverse complement.
CACCCGTCCTTTTTTCATTCAATTTCTCATCACATTTGAAGAGTCCAGCAATGCATCAATCACTTACTACCGGATGATTTTTTGGCTCATTTACTCGACCTATACAATTAACAAATCTAGAAGAACAACGATGGCTGAACTTATCATTTTTTAAATACATATGTTGACATACATACATACATAAACTCATGCCTTTTTCCCAGAAGGGGTAGGCAGAGGTGGCCACCAGGATACCCACATTTCGACTTGTATATTCCGTCCCATGATGTGATAGGGAGCGAGCCCATCACCATATCGGGCACAAATTTCTGACTCCGGGCTAATAATGAATAGAAAAACCCAATATCACTTTGCCCGACCCGGGTTTCGAACCCGAAACCTCAGCTATGTAGTCGTACCAAGGATAACACCAATGTCTAGATATTAAATAAACTTTCCTAGAATACTGTCCATAAATAATATTATTTTCCAGCTTAAAAGGTTTCACAGAATCGGAGCAATAATTGATGTGTGGTAATATTAGATAGAGGTTATTCATGAATAATTATTTTCATAACTATTCATAATATCTATTATGATTTTATTCTTCGAAATAATCATTATATAAATAATAGTTCATAGCCATTACTATTTTCTTGTTTCTTTAATAATTATAATACGCAAAGGGTGTGTCGCGAGCCAAATCTTAGTTTCATCTTATTTCAAAAGACATTATCATAGTAATCAAGCGATATACCAAATATTTAGAATAAGAAAATAGGAAAATATTGGGGTTTTTAATAGGCTTCGGTTTCCATCTTCTCAAAATTGACTGTGCTCTTGTTTTCGCCCAAGAATACTATCTCCCACACTTTACTTAAATATTATAGCACTGATAACCAATAATTAACAGCCATACTAGTTTTAATACGAATATTAAGCGTGTCTCATTGCATCATTTGTCTAGTAGTAGCATTTAAGGCAATCCTTTTTTTAAGTTGATATAAATACACCTAACAGTCGCATACATAGTGGTAACCCCACATTAAGATCAATTAAGTCTTGTGTCGTGAGTATCAGAAACTACGAGACACTTTTCGGTCTCACAAACACCCAGACCCGAAACGAATACTTTTTCACACAAACGTTTGTCTCGATGCGGGGATCGAACCCGCGGCTTCTCGTTACACAGCCAACGTCTAACCAACTGCGCCACGGAGGCGTTCTAATATTCAAGAATTTTCCTGTCAAAATAAATAATAATTGTTTTTCCACTTCTCATAAATGGGTGATTAGATATATGATGATCACCACTATGTAAACTTTTAAGTAGAACTGACAGCACATCCACACTTAATAAAAATCCCTCTTTTACTCTTCTCTCAGGCATTTATTACGGTCTGTACATACATAAATTATAAATATTATTTTAGTACGTTTTTATAAGCTACATTTCTGTGTAGTAAATGTGCTTTATAACTTAGCATGAATACTTAAATCAACGGCGGTTCATCGTAACTTTATATTGATGAGCCAAGTTTTCATGAGGTAATTTGGTTGCATAATAATGATTTAAGAAAATACTTCTTAATATAATTTGCCATTAATATGACGGTAGTAGGCATTGTCTATGAACCGCAAGACGATTTACTTCTTTTTCTGTTTGAATAACTGAACTATTTGTTTGATATTAGATCATTTTTCTAAATAGGTTCAAGTCTGAAAGAGTGGTACTCATAAGAAAAATCCAACATCTATAAAAATAATGTTACGCAAGTTAACGTGAGCATGCAATGAGGGAAGATAGGAAACATATTTTGATTTTCATTTCTGTAAATTAGTACAGTTTTGTGCCAACAAACAATAAGCTCATATGAGCCACACACCACTTCAACATTTTATTAATTGAAAACGTTCCTAGAAATGAAAGTATAAAGTATATTTTCATTTTGTCGATTCCAAAAAACTCTACTAACGATTAAATAAACATCACCACAATTGATGTTATTTTTATTTCGGTGCGAAAAAACATTTGGTTAGGTTTATATTTGTATTTATTGGTTTAATTTGGGTAATATTTGTCTGTAATATACACAATTTATACCGACCCACGCGGTTCAAAGGCAGCGTGTATAAATTGTGTACTGTACCACTTTATATTAGGTTTTCGTTTTGTGAAATCTTATTTATGAGTAGTCCGGGACTGCGGATTAAGTCTGGCTTGACCATAAACTCACTTCCATCTCGCCTTCAGATAAAAATAAGATCAGCAAAGAGAAAAATACATATAGAGACAAAGAGTTATGGAAATAAAATAGTTGGTAGTTACAATGAACCTAATGCAGTACAGCTTAAATAAACATTCACCAACGCGTCTCCGGAGTCAGGAATTTGTGCCCGATTTGGCGATAGGCTTGCCCCCTATCACATCGTGGGACGGAACATAAAATGGCAAAATATGGGTGTCCTGGTAGGACCTCTGCCTACCCCTTCTGGGAAAAAGGCGTGAGTTTATGTATGTGTGTATGTATGTATAAATAAACCTAGACCGAGTATTTGAGTAGCACTTCGGTTAAATCGAGCGTTCTCAAGCTTACAGAGGCATGCTAAGTCGGCCCGAAGGGTCGTAGACATGCGAAAGTCGTTAAAATTTCAAAGACTTAAAAGCGGTTTGATGTTTATAAAGAAAATATAAATTCAGTAATGAGGTGTGCTTTGAATTTTTAATATCGCCATGGAAAATTTAATGTTTTCTTTAAAAGCATGGCAATTAATATCTATCGCGGTTTCAAATTTTAAATAAATAAATACACCCAACAGTCACATACATAGTCTTGACCCCACACTAAGAACGAGTCTTGGGTCGTGGTTATCAGAAACTACGAGAGACTTTTCTGTCTCACAACCACCCAGACTCGAAACAAATACTTGTGGTTCACACAAACATAAGTCTCGGTGCGGGGATCGAACACGCGGCCTCTCATGTCGCAGCCAGCGTCTAACCAACTGCGCCATGGAGGCTGTTCACATATACATAGACTCTTGCCTGCTAAAAGGTACCCAACTACTGATAACATCGGAATTCGATCAACCAACCATATATTACACCCACAACCGCAATCGTGGTTTGTGTGGGCGCACTGTCGGTTTGTATAGGAACAGCGCATCTTATTCGTCTTGGATTATTTAACATATTGACTGTGATGTGGGGTCGATATAGGTATTCAACTTTATATCATAGCTAATTTAGTTTAATGTGTAAGGTGTACATATTTAAAGTTAATTGACAATCACCTTATTTATAATATTTTTCTACATAAGCCTAATATAGATGGTATTACATTTATTAAACCTTTCGTTTTTTGTGCAGAATATTATAATTCTTTCACATTCGTGCTACCTGGATAGGTTTATAACAAAATAAAAAAAATACTTTAAATTCCATAAAACATTCTTTTTTAAGGTATATATCAGGTTCAAGAAACATAGCATTAATATTTTTTCATGCAACAAATAATTCTTGATATAAAAACATACAATAAATTGAGCTAAACCGTTCTGTAATTTAAGCTACTTATGCGCGAACTGTAACATGCACTTACATGAATGAAAATTAATTTTACAGCCGTTCGTGCTGAACTGTATTTTGAAATAAAATCGTTACTAATATTTTTTTTTACATTTAAAATAAATTACGTTTTCGTTTTAAATATAAAAATAAATCGTTTTTCGATTTACCTCACGTGAGACTATATACCATAAATATTTTCAAGATCTTAATCTTTTACTCAAGAATCAAGAAGTTTAATCTTGTTGGTCTACTCTTAACACTTGATTGAATTTGAGGATTGGTATCGAAAATTTCTCGTTTTGGTGCAATTGAAAACAGTAGAGCACATTTTAGTCCATTATACATGATCGCGGTGACATAAAATAAGACTAAATATAATCTCATGTCCAAAATAGTATAAATGAGCAATCTTTCGATTCGAACCCGAGACCTCAGCTTTGTAATCGTACCGTAGTACGACTGCGCCACCAATGCAGCCACAGATAGCCTAATCTGAAAAAAAAATATCTCGGTTTGAGTCACATTTAAAATTCTAGATCAGATTCAGGTTAATTCTCAAAACGTCCACAACCGACCAAACCGTGAAGCAATATCACCTTTGACTACAACGCAGACTGACAATTTAGTGTCATGGAAAAATACAGTTTCCCAACTTGGGTCGCCGCCAAAATTGTAACCAAACTTTGCAAGGAGCTCCCATTGCAGGAAAGGGTTTCGACAATCGACTTTTAATGTGTTTGAAAGTAGCAACGCCAGTGGCTCTTGAAACGTTAATGATATTTCCAAAAAGTAAGAAGTAGGGGAAAGAGGTAATTTGAATAGTAAGGAATGTGTAAAACAAGGATTATGAGAATTTGTATGTTTGTTAATTAAGTCTGTCTTCTTTTGGTTGATATTCTGATTAGAGAGAACTGCAAGTAAATTATTATTAAGTTGAAGAACAAAATAACACTAAAAACAAAACAGTCAAATATACTAAAATTAATGATAAACATAAACAGATTTATATTTACATAAAATAAAACGAAAAGACTAATCCAAATCCAATTCCTGGAAATAACATTCGAATATTAAACTCAACAAAAGAATTTTTGGAACCAATTCAACTGAATAAAAATTAAAACAACATAACAAAACCACGCAATCTAATCCGGTAAATTAATTTCCCACTAAAAACCACGGCGCAAATCCAAACATTCAACCCGGGCGATCGCTCATGTAACGGTAGAAATGTCTAATTGGGTTAGATAGACCCTTTGTCGACCCCTCATCCAGAGTCGGGACAATGGAGCCCCTGTAATTTTAAGCGTTGTAGTATGGCCGATCGGTTTTCAATTATTCACATTGACTTTTGGCATATTCAGCTGGCTCTAAGTGATTTCGGTGTATTGCGAATTATGCGGATTTTGGTTAGATTTTTGCGGTTGGTTTCTTTGGGTTTTGATTATTTTATTTTATACGTGGAGTGACATTGTTGAAAATGAATTTCTATAAATATATTTAAATCGTATAAATGTCACCTACTAATGATGGAAACATACGAGTAATATCACAATAATATGATAGTACCTAATAAAGTTTCATAGTTGTTTTTAAGTGTCTAGACTCCAAGTCGCAAGTACATTAGTCTAATTCATATTTGTACTGTATCCATTTTTATTTTAATAAAAATGTAATAAACTTAGTTAATGAGAATTTAATCACCAGAAAAGCTTTTTTCATACCGGAAATTATCTTAATTTTCACTCAGCTTCACTAAAGCTCCCCTCGTGTGTTGGTTACAAAATATACCAAAGAGCTCTCCACGACAATTTTCGTAGTATGTTTTTTTTTCTTTTTATTAGTAATTAGGGGTTTTTATCCACACGGATACGTCAACCCCATTATATTCGTAGTATGTAAATTGTAAAGTTACCAACACTAACCCAGAACGGCCAGTTGAAACCTTCTAACTTTCTAATGTTTAATTTAAGAACAGTCACAAAACTATACTTAATTATTCATACATACATTTAAACTCACGCCTTTACCCCAGAAGAGGTAGGTAGAGGCGCAACCACGACACCGACATTTCGCCTGGTATGTTCGGTTCCACGATGTGATAGGGAGTGCCTATCGCCATATCGGGCACAAACTGACTCCAGGCTGATAATGATTAGAAAATAGAAAAATCCAATATTACTTTAACTGATCCGGGATTCGAACCCGAGAACTCAGCTTTGAAATCGTACCGTAGTGGAACTACGCCACCGCAGTACTTAATCATTCTGCATGATAAAAACACACAATAATAAGCGTAGGATACGAGCCTATATAAAAATATTCGCTATGTATACGTTTATTATATAATTGCCTGCATGACCGATGGAGGCATGAGTGGTCTAATGGTTCCCTTTTACTTTGAGAAACAAAACTACGACTTCATGCGAACAATAGAACGGGTGGCTAATGGTCATAGTGAATGCCGGCAGTTTATTTTTTCAATTCTTGTTCCGACGTGTGTTTTAGTCGGTAGAAACAGTAGTGAAGTGAATACCGATAAATACTACGTGGTTATGTAGTCTACTTTTTCATTGTATCCTGCGCAATTTCAAAGATATGTGTACTACCAATCCGAATGAGATCAACGTGGTAGACTTAAGCCTGAAATTATCTAAATTGGAAAGTAGATCAATGCTCAGCAGTGAAAAGTGTATAGGTTGATTTTTTTTTTATAATAGGTAATTTTATCTCCCCTAAAATACTCGAAGAACCTAAATAATCAAAATTAATTGCAGGACTTTAAGAGTGCTGAAGCGCTGAAGCTATAACTTAACAATTTTCTAGACACAGAAAAACCATCCATATTCCTTTCAACGCGTAGTAAATACTAAGTACTGCCTGTGTATCCTAACAAATTACGCATAAACGCGCAAATGTACACAACTTTGTCTCATTGTGGTAAGTAGAAATTATGAATCATCCATCACCACGCATTCATTTCAGAGATTATAAATCTAAACAAGCGATTTTTTCAATTATAATTACACAATAAATTTAATGTTCACATTCTGACATCACAAACTTCATCAACCACAATATTCCGATAAAAAAGATTATACTATACCAATAAGCCGGATCCCATTTTTACATTTTTTCACAATTATTGGTCCATATATTTAAATACCGCACATGACGCAGTCTCACAGACCTTCAGCCGCTTTACACGGTCAACGACGTATAACATTTATCTGAGATTTCTAGATATAAATTTTAAGGGTATCTATAAATATACGATTACTGTTAACCCACACAAGCCAGTATGGTTGAAAAAGGCCAAAACCATTCCCAAGCAAGCTCGACTGTTACAATTACTCCTATACGCAATAAATTTATATCTCGCATTCCAACGTCACAAACAACACCAACATTTTGATAAAAACAAACCTAACAAGCCGGATCCCAACATTTTTCCACTGAATAAGGAAGTAGTCGATAAGTTTCATATAAGTACCGCACGTCACGCAGGCTGTACACGCGGTCTCGCAGACCCCCAGCGGCTTAACACGGTTAATTAGTGTTTTGTCCTGACAATGTTATGTTTTACGACCGCCGCAATGGAGTGAAAAATGGCACTGAAACAAGGGTTTGCTGTAGCTTCGTGTATTTTTATGGTTTTTGACCAAGGTAAAGATACGCACACACTCATTATTACAATTCCTACAAGGGATTGATATCTGTAAAAATGGCTTGTATTTAGATCATTGCGTATGGTATTCATCCTGCGTGGATCAAACCTGCATGTCCAGGTTCTTTAGCCAGCTTGCTGCATCAGGAGTGCATTTATGAAGTTCCGAGATTTCATTCATTTGTATTTAGATAATTGTAAGTTAGGCGTGTCTTGTATAAAAGTAATATATCATTTTTATAAGTCTAGTTTTTGGCTAAAGACTGGTTAGGTTAGACGAACCAGATCAGAATAACCATCTTGCAGAAAAGCGTTTGAAAGAAAGCTTCTCCGTGGTCGCTTGTTCGGTCATCGAGATTGCCAAATACTCGTTAACTCTGAGCCTCCCCTGGCCTTCAATCAGTGTATTATGATTGTCCGACCAAATTTTCTTTTGTTACCTTTGTGATCTTAGAAATTGTTCAAGGGTTTAACTTAAAATTCATAAACTGAAATTTTTGTACAAGAAATAATACAGCAGGTTTTTTAAAAATACAAACACTATTTAAAAATAACTTGCTAATATTTTTATTTCTACCTCCGACTTACCCCAAGGTTCTGCGCAATAGACAAAGTTAAAGCTGTGTAAACGCTAACAACATTTTGCTAAGATTCTCCGAAACAAAGGCGAAGTTATAAATCATTAAAGAAACAACAAACTTATAAAATTATTAAAACATCCAGTGAGTAATCTGTTATGGCTTCAAAAATTTATTCAGTTAAGGTGCGAGTGAATTGTTTGAGCGCTGGCGGATTTTCGGTTAATTGAATTTTTCGGTTGAATTTTTATTTATGAGTCTTTACGTAATATATATTACGTATTTCTTTTTGGTTCCACGTTTTTGTAAATAGTGTTGATGCTAAAATTATGTTATGCCTGGAACACATGCGGTGAACACGAGCTGTAAATGAATATCTGTAGGTTGTAGATTCTAATAATGTTTTATTTTAGTTTATATTTTCATATTAACTTTGATACTGTTAAAACAGTTGATATTGTTGGTTAAACATACAGAGTATGTACATGATGTAGATATCAGACATAGCAACAGCTATTTCGTCATTCCATTATAGAGTTACGATCCGATGAACGAACGAGTTAAAACGATTAAATTCTAAAAGGCAGAAAGCGCATAATCGCCGCCATTAGAGATGCATTTTTCCACTGCAACCGTCTGAAGCTAAATGTAGATCGGATTTAATTCGAAGTTTTAATACATTTACACTACCTACCTAGTTTCATTTGATGCTATCTATTCGTTTCCATTGAATTTTTTTGTAAGCTTGAGGCTTCTCCACATTCAAAAGTTCGGTTAAAAGGCCATAGACAACCACGCTGGCCTATTGCGGAATGACGAACTTCGCATATTGTAATTGATGTAATTGACAGGGCCAATGAATAAAAATTAATGAGCAGCTCATCGAGACAAAATGATTACCAATAATTCTCTCAGAATTGCGTAACATTGTAAGATCTGCTACCGGCATCATTAGACATCATATTGTGTGGTTTTTATTGATTTTTTCCTGTTTGAGCTATGTGATAAACTGAATAAGTAAAATGTATAAATAGCGTTCGCTATCGCTTATAAATCGTTTCTACCTAACATAAGCCAGCTATATAAATTACGTGGTACAACGAAGTTTACGTGAGCATACGTCTCGAAAACTTTATATAATAGCTCATCTGTATAAATTATCTATACTCCTTTTAAGTCTGCTCCTATGCTCCATTTCACTCGTTTAATTTTCTTTTTGCTGAATATTATTCAAATATATATTTTTTGTAATAATGTGTTGAATTTGTCTTGAACGTGTTGTTTGTTGTGTAAGGGGTTACAAATTTTATGGTTGATTTCTGTTGACCGGTGTTTGTATGACAAAATATACATTATAGGTCTTTATTTAGCGCTCTGGCTGCCTAAAAAGTAAGAGCAGTAATCAGTTTAAGAAACGATTTTTGGCCATATTTAGACTCATTAAAATATATTATTTTATTACTATAATACCCATCTTCTGTCTATCCGAGTGCGAGTTTTATTTAGTGTTTATTGTTCCTGCGTTGAAGAAGTGGTTATAAAACGATTTTTATAATGAAGAACAATTAATCTTAAAATTCAAATATAAAATCCTATACAAACATCATATTGAAAAATAACATTTTCAGTGCGTAGTTTTGCAGCCACCTGCCTGCCGTTATCTTATTCATGAATCTGTCTTTTAGACTATCATGTAATCCTTATTAGGGTTAGCAAACTTCACACGCCTTTTAATAAAATAATACCAATTAAAACAAATTTTAAATATTATCTCCCACATTAATCAATTCACTCATTTATAAGAACACTTGCGCAAAACAAACAAAAAAATAAATCAACTCAGATTTCGTTCCGTGAGTAATTAGTGTCTTTTGTTTGAACATAACCGTTGAAATTTTTAGAAGGTTGAAAAGCATTTTGTTTTGCTAATGGGTTCCGCATCGGCCCGGGGAAAAAGGATTTTTTTTTAATGTTACACCGGTTATGAACTGCCGTATTGTTTTTACGCAATTAGCCTTTTCGGTATTGTGTGTATTAGGGTGTTTTTGGGGTAAAATGCGGAAGAAGTAAACGGGGTGGAGATGGGGAGATTAGGAATTTTAAATACGGGCTAAGTGTTGCTGTGAATACAAAATATACTCGTATTTTAGGTGCGAGTTTTATTTAGTGCTTATTGTTCCTGCGTTGAAAAAGTGGTTATAGAACGATTTTTATACTGAAAAACAATAAATCTTAAAATTTATATAGTTCAGAATTTAAAATAGTTAGTGGCTAGATTTAGAACCAAAATTTTTCCACGAATAAATTCAAATATGACTATATATAATTCTCATTGGCTGTAGTCATTGAGTTGCTTTTCCAAACCTTAGAGATAATATTAACTTGTTTCCTGATACAATAAATTCCACAAGTCTATGTCACAGCTTCATTGTTACGTTTTTTAGATGAGTGCAAAGGAACTTCCACAAGGGAGTTCATAGTTGTCAGTCTATCCACCTAAATTGCGACTACTTACAAAGGTGGTAAACCAATAATAGTGCCCCATAAAAGTGTATTAGGTTTCAGGTTCAGTCTCTGCATGTCCATGTTATCTTGTATTTCAGTTAATTTATAAAAAAGTCTCTACAGTCTGTGTAGTAGGTTCTTTGCATAATTGCTTCTCATGCTTGGCTAGAAAATTGCAATTAATGAACACCGTCTAGACTACGTACTATAGACGCGTTTGACGTCATGAAATTAATTAAATGAAATACCGATTGCCTCAGTGGAGTAGGTGCACTAAAGTATGATTACAATGCTGAGGTTTTAGGTTGCGATCCCGGGTTGGGCAAAGAGATATTAGATTTTTCTATTCATTATCAGCTCGGATTTAGGTTTTTGTGCCCGATATCTCGATAGGCTTGCCCCCTATCTCATCGTGGGACGGAACACACAAGGCGAAACGTGGGTGTCCTGGTAGCACATCTGCCTATCTCTACTAGAAAATGGCGTAAGATTATGTATGTGTTATGTAAGCATTGCGTTGGTATAGGAAGTGATATAACCATTTATGCAATATGTCAAACATGAGTTAATTAACTTATTATGTCGGCTTCACGAGCTCTTGGCTTTAATTTTCATATTCCAATCTATTCAAAATCATGGTCTTAAATAATGAAAACTTACTGGGCTGACGCTTCCTTAAAAATAAAACATATTCATTTAAAGAGAAATGTAGTCTAGTCCAGTTTTTGATAACAATCATCATCATGATCTATAGCACATATTATGATATATATAACAGCCTCCGTGGCGCAGTTGGTTAGATGCCGGCTGTGAAACGAGAGGCCGGGGATCCCATCCCCGCACCGAGACAAATGTTTGTTAGGCACAAATATATTAATGTGGGGTCCTGACTATGTAAGTGACAGTTGGGTGTTTGTATTTATGTTTAGCAATAGGAAGCCCATTACTAAACTCGGGCCTTTTCCAAGAATGTCCTCTGCGATCTGTTGCTAGCAGTCTATATCTAGCGACTTTTTGAAACCTTTGCCTTGGTTTTAGTCACTTTTTTTTTTTAATAATACGGAGTTAGGTGATTACCTAAGATTTTAGTCGCTGGATGCAGGCCACTTCCAACAGGCCAATGTGAAGATCCTTGGGGGGACTATGTTCAGCGGTGGACTTCCTATGACTGAAAAGAGAGAGAGAGAGAGAGGTAATCATAATACGTCCGAACAACAAGTATTTACAATCGAAATTTTCCCCAACAGTCTAAATTATATCGGAAAATTGCCAAGTAAAAGTAAATCTGCGATATCGAAATTTATATTTTAATAAGGGACAATACGAAAAGGCGCTACTTTGAAAATTTCCGTTCGTAACTTTCAAAGGAAACCAGACTTTATGCTAATGAAAATATATTCCATTTTAATTCAAACGGAAAATGCTATTTTCTTTCATAATACGTCTAGGCGATAATTTTGTAATATTTCCTTTATTTATTACGGGCAAGAATACAAATGTATTTTTGTATTTTAACGCCTCCAATGTTTTTTAAAAGTGAGCTTGTATTAATTTATGAAAGACCTTGTTTCAAAGACGATATTAAAGTTCAAAGGCCGTTGAAAGGTTTGGATCGGTCGCTTTTGTCGTTTTATTTGTATCTATGTTTAGATATTAGTCGCAAATGTTACAAATACAATGCTAGCCCAACTATTACGTCCCCGAATAAGCACGGGTCTAATCTATAATCTACAGTTCGAGTAAGAGGTCACAGTGTATTACTCTTGCTTAATGCAATGTAAATTTCACATATCACAAAACTCGTTGTAAGGATCTTTACGGTACATACTAAGTAGGTATCCCCACCATGTTGTCTTTCACCCATAAAAATGGTAATTAACTAACAACAAAATAGATGAATACATTATTTTTGTCAGAACTTCAAGATATAATGTGCCTATTATTGTGCCGGGCATAAGATCCAGGCCGGACAACTCTTTTTTCAAAGTGTGAAATGATTATTATCAGCATTCGAAACCTTGTTCTAACATTTCACAGTCCATACATGCTCTAACAAGACCAATAAGGCAAAATCCTCAACAGTAAATCGTATTTACAAATAAATCTACAAAAGCAAATTGTTTTCCTTCCAACTGTATCGTGTAAGTTTACCACATGTTTCTACAAAACAAACAATAAAGAACTCGATTTGGGTAACTTGTGGTTGGAGACTGGCGTGCGCAATCTCTGAGTCGCTGGCACACAAGACTACCACATGGATATTCAGTTTTGCCACAAGCGACGAAATGGAGAGATTTAAATTACTATGTTTTGTTCTGGTTTGAAGGACATTGTAGCCAGAGTAAGTACTGGACATAATGAGACTTAACATGTTATGTCTCAGGTTGGCGAGCGCAGTGAAATGTCAAGCATTGATTTGTAATTCATGGTGTTTTGTTTTGCTACTGTCCATGAGCGGTCGTTTCACTCTCGATCATCCTAATATTTTTTTTTATTCCATATTCTTTTACACACATTATTCTTTCCATACGTCTAAAGGAAACACAGATCCCACTAAAAACTATCCCGCCCATTCACCCTTATTGTACCTTCTATGAGCCAAGATCAATTGGCACCGAATACTGAAACTATGACGAGACTTTTAGGGATACCAGCCTGTGTCTACGATAAAATTCAACTTTCACCTCTTTTTAATATATACTACGCACAAAAATTAAAGGATATTTTTTTTTTATCTTTTTTTTTTGGTGTTTTTTGAGAGTCTGTATCTTGGAGAAAATTGATTGTTAAGAAATTCGGAAACTAAAACTTGGAAGCTTGAAATGTCTATTTTGCAGATCTGTGCTCTATTTCTTGATTCCTCGCTAAGTTGATAAGCAATCGTAAGAAAACCAACGAGAAAAAAAAAAACAATTTTTTTCTGGATTTCAAAACCGTGCATTTACATGTGTAGTATTTTTTTGGTGACATCATTATAAAATTCCCGTAGATAATTTAATTGCCTTTAATTTTATATACCAGAAACCTCCGTGACATGATTTGGAGCTGACTTATGGTAAATCAAAGTAAAAATGGCCTATCACACTTTGACATTGGATTACTCCATGAATATCAATCATGGGGAAAACAAAATCAGAATTTTAGTAACTTCAAAACATAGTCTGTAAGATGGTATTAAAGTCTTATGATAATAAATAGTACTTCTAAGTAACATTTTTGACTGAAAAAAAGGTAAGAAAACGGTTATTTATGGATATTCGGAAAACACTGCATATCTTTGGATAAAAGAAACAAACCAAGGATATCGTCGGTAACTTTTCAACCTTAAAGTATTCTAAAGACACTCTGAAAATTTCAAACTGCTCCGATTTGATTATCTTAGTGTTCAGAAGGTTTGAACTTACTGTATTCGTCAAAATTGTCGTAATAAGCATTTTTCGTATGTGATCGATTTTTGTCACTTCAGAATGCTTTTTTTGGTGATTATCCTTATTCTTTTAATCAAATCATTTTTTCTAACGTTTTCGCTAGTCTCCGCAATTGTAAAAAAAATACTGGCACTGTTTTACTAAAAATCCGACCACGCAAGCTCCCCGTAGTACGCTTTGGGTAACGCTAATGCTGGCGGTAAAACAGTGCCAGTATTTTTTTTTACAATTGCGGAGAATAGTGAAAACTTTAGAAAAACGGATTTGATTAAAAGAATATGGATAATCACTAAAAAAAATATTCTTAAGTTACAAAACCATTAGCATGCGAAAAATGCTCATTACGACGATTTTTGCTTAATAAAGTAAGTTTAAACCTTCTGAACACTAAGATAATCAAATCGGGGCAGTTTGAAATTTTCAGAGTGTCTTTAGAATACTTTAAGGTTGAAAAGTTACCGACGATATCCTTCGTTAGTTTCTTTTATCTAAAGATATGCAGTGTTTTCCGAATATCCATAAATAACCGTCTTTTTACCTTTTTTCAGTCAACAATTTTACTTAGAAATACTATTTATTATCATAAGACTTTAATACCAACTTATAGAGAATGTTTTGAAGTTACTAAGATTCTGATTTTGTTTTCCCCATGATTGATATTCATGGAGTAATCCAATGTCAAAGTGTGATAGGCCATTTTTACTTTGATTTACCATAAGTCAGCTCCAAATCATGTCACGGAGGTTTCTGGTATATCAAATAAAAGGCAATTAAATTATCTACGGGAATTTTATAATGATGTCACCAAAAAAATACTACCCATGTAAATGCACGGTTTTGAAATCCAGAAAAAAATTGACTTTTTTTTTCTCGTTGGTTTTCTTACGATTGCTTATCAACTTAGCGAGGAATCAAGAAATAGGTCACAGATCTGCAAAATAGACATTTCAAGCTTCCAAGTTTTAGTTTCCGAATTTCTTAACAATCAATTTTCTCCAAGATACAGACTCACAAAAAACACCAAAAAAATTTGATAAAAAAAAATATCCTTTAATTTTTGTGAGTAGTGTAATTATAGTGTATTTTTTTTCAACAAAATAAATCATATTTTATTACTATGATAAACCACTTTCCGCCCATCCCATACACCATCACACATCGCCGTATATTGTACCGAATGGGTTTACTGGTTCACGTGATATAAACGGGCCTTTCGTGTGTCACGATTTTTAGCAAGACCCCCGTTTACCCCCCACTTACCCCCCACCCACCTGCGCGACAATACACAAAATAACAGTAATTACACGCTGTAATTATTTTAACCGAGTTGTTGGTACATTAGCATGTATGTTCCGATAAAATATAGGCGAATAAATTATAAGACTCTTTAGAGTAATGTAATGCCTACTTCATTTATTTAAGTAAACGGTTGAAGTTGCACGCTTTTATTAAAATGGTGAATAAATACACTGGTGAATGAGGGTGAAATGGCATACGTTTTTATTAGAAATCTGCTGGATTTAGGTCGCTTCTAACATTTCTGTGTAGATCTATGAAGGACAGATTTTCAGTAGCAATCTCACAATGGCTGAAGATGATGATGATATTATATTTAAAATATATATGTTCGAGGGATTTATTGTACACTCTCCATTATCTTGGGTCTGAAACTTAAAAAATATACGTATGTGTCCTGATAACATACAAGTCGTTTAATAGTAAAAAATATTTATATAGATTTTATTCCATCTAATGGCTGTCGATGAATTAGGGAATACCTTGTATTGTTATATTAGAAAAGATATGTATTAAGTATATGTTTTATAATACAACTATTATTATGATCTATGAGATACAAGCGTAACAAAAATGATTTATGTACAAACTAATAATTAATATACATCGGCGCTATACTGCCCCGGTGGCGTAGTTGTATTACGGTATGGTTACAAAGCTGAGGTCTCGGGTTCGAGTCCCGGGTCGAGCAAAGTGATATTGGATTTTTCTATACATTATCAGCCCGGAGTCAGGAATTTGTGCCCGATATGGCGATAGGCTCACCCCCTATCACATTGTGGGACGGAACATACAAGGCGAAAAGTGGGTGTCCTGGTGAAGCCTCTGCCTGCCCCTTCGGGGATAAAGGCGTGAGTTTATGTATGTATGTAATAAATATACAAATAAAAAACTATCACAGCAAATTCACCGTATAATTCCCGAACCAACTGTACATACAACTTAGCGACAAAAGACTCCTAAACTTACTCTTCTCTATTCTAAACAACAATAGAGTGTTCATTGAAGCGTTTCTATAAAAGGCTCAAGGCCAAGTCTTGTATATTTGGCGGGTAGTAAATCAGGGGTTGGACGGCGTCGGAAACCGCTGGGCGCGGCCCGTCGCGGCTATCGTGCGGTCAGCTCGTGTGCCAACAAACTTGCTCGCCATCGCCACGATCAACTGATGTGTGGGCTTGTGTGATATGAACAATATATTTTATAAAATAATATTTTTTTTTCTGACAAAAAAATATAACATCGTATATGTTGTTTTGTCCAGTGTCTGAAAATAATGAATTATTAAAGCTACAGGTTTAATTAGTAGTTTTAATGTTTCACTTCTAATTCCTAAAAACTTAATACTTACTAAACGTACATAGGCTATGCCTCAAGCCTGTATCCTCCAAGAGATTGGCAGAAGTGCCGCTAATGTCAATAAGTTCGGCGAGCTTACTTTTGTCGCAACATTAGATTGACGAGCCAAGCCAGACAGCTTGTTTTTGTTTGTTTTTTTTTTTGTAATATTTTTGTTCCACATATTCTCAAGTGTGTTTGATACAAACTAGTGAATTACACCTCACTTAGCGAATATCTCTACGATCTTGGACGCATCAGTACATAACCGACCACAAGGCACTTACAGTCACTAAAGTTAGCCTAACTAAGCTACTAGTTCCAGCACTAATAACACACTATAACGAAGAAACTCGGTCCTACCAAATCGGCGTTGCCATGGCGACGGGAGAAACCCAACGCCTCACAGAATCCAACTTCGCCTGTGCTAGACTATACGTAAAACGACACTACTGGCACTCTTCCAAAATGGTCGTATCATGTTGCCAACCCTTTAGACTCAATTGACTTATTTTAAACGATGTTGGCTTAAAGGGTGGCTGGTTTTATTGTTACTTATTGTTTGATGGAGTTTAATTATGCTGCTGATGAGAAATTTGTGTGACTAAATTTAGCAAATAGGCATTAATTGATTCTTTTGTCCATATTTTATTCATATTTTAGACAATAGATATGATAAATAAGCTTTAAAATAAAAAATATGGTAAAATTGATTGACGAACTTAAGTGAGCTATCGTCGTTTTAACTGCAGTTAACCTCTAAGAGAGAATTATTAACAACAGGCCAATTTTTGTCAAGCAAACCACCATGCTGTGGGCCAAACTGTTACATGTATTATATCATACTCATACTAGGAAAATCTGAAGTGATCTATCCAAATTGTTGTCCTATAGAAACCAAACGGTTATAAGATATAAAACTAAAGCAACCACTTCAATATGGAGTAGTAAACAATTATAAGACAAAAAAGGAGTACTACCTGTAAAATACATAACACTAGGCATCTTGCAGGAGAGTATAACTACGATGCTTAAGCAACAATATGTTAATTACATTTTTATTTTACTGATTTTACATCAGCCCATATACGTCCTACTGCAAGGCATCGGCCTTCTCAATAATCGATGGTACGATTGAGAGGGGATTAGGCCATATAGTCCACCACGCTGGCCTAGTGCGGGTTGGCGGACTTACATACCATAGAAATTATTACAAATTATGGTATGCAGGTGACCTCACGATGTTTTTCTTCACCGTTACAGTGCGTGGTGATTGACTATCAATACACACATCATGACTCCGAAAAGCCACATTGTCAATCACCAAACATAGATAAAGTTCGCATCACACAAACTCCACACTAGCTTAATTTGAATGGAGTAGGTTCCTTTCTACCTAACCCTTTAGGGATTTAGAACGCTGAGTGTAATTGTCTTACAATTCCATAGTATTACGAACGAAGGTTTCACGACTTGCTAATTTTGATACGCTACTAACGTACTTTTGGGTTCTTTGAATAATTTTATTGGCTATAAAGTTCCTTACTTAAGTAAGGTTGTACTACGTTGAAATTTTTCTTAATTTGTTTAGTATTCATTATGACAGCCTCCGTGACGTTGGTTAGACGCCGTCTGTGAAACGAGAGGCCGCGGGTTCGATCTCCGCACCGAGACAAATATTTGTGTGAACCACAGGTATATTTGTTTCTGGTCTAGGTGTTTAAGAGACTGAAAAGTCACTCGTAGTTTCTGATACCCACGACACAAGACTCGATCTTAGTGTGGAGGATTTATTTATTTATTTTCTTATCTGCCTTAGTAAAGCGACAGCACTAGTGCTAAGTGTGATAACGTGATTGCCGATTGGCAACAGATCATCATAATACTGACATAAATGTTCAGGATTATAAAACTGCTCTTTACGTTGCGCCGGAAGGAAAAGGGGTTAAAGGATTGACATATGAGCCAGCATTCTCAATATAGGAATTGAACCTCATGATGGGTAATCCATTTTAAAAATACAAAATATAATGTTTATAGAATAAACAGCACTCCTTGATTTCTGCCGAGGAACCTTTGAGTGAACAGGTGTTGCCATATAAATTAACTATATATCTATATCAGCCCATATACGTCCCACTGCTGGGCACGGGCCTACTCTACAATCGAGAGAATCCATTGAGAGTGGTTAGGCCATATAATCCACCACGTTGGCCTAGTGCGGGTTGGCGGACTTACATACCGTAGAAATTCTTTAAAATCGCTACGGTATGCAGGTTTCCTCACGATGTTTTCCTTCACCGTTAAAGTGCGTGGTGATTGACTATCAATACACACATAACTCCGAAAAGTCAGAGGTGTGCCCTGGGATTTGAACCCGCGACCACCGTGAACATATAGGCAGCCGCCTCTGGTCCGTTACCAACAGGCCACCACGCACTATATACATAAATTAACATCAGGGTTAAATAAATTCCTAAAACGATAAATTAGGGGTCTAGGAATACGCTTAATATAAGTAGCCCTAACTTAAACACTATCTCCCTGCTAATTAATTGGGTCTGTATTTATCTGTACAAGTTGTATGGTCGTGGTTGTTTAGTGTTATGTGTGTTATGTTTTAATTAATATAAGTATCAAGTAAGTGTAGTGGCAGCTTGTACGGGCTGTGAACCATGACATCCTTGTTTCGATTCCCAGATGGGGTGCGACATTAAAGAAATCGCATATGAGTTTCGCGGGACTAAAAGGTATGCCCAAAATGGCGATAGGTGCACCATCTCGCATCTTGGGACGGAAAAATCTAGGCGGACTACTGTTAGCGCTAAAAGCACACACAGCAATATCAACTAGCTTAGGGCGAAAAGCACCCGAATCTAAAGTGTAATATTTTTCTAGAATTAAAATATTATATGTAACGACAAAGCTCTCTTTGATTAACTCAATACTTGAAGTTCAATTCTCTCACACTTTGATAATCTCCGGACAAAATACACGTACTATAAAAAGGTCAGGGCACGTAGTCATAAGATAGTGGTACAAAATATCCAAATCAATACTTTACCCCAGCATGATATTCACAAAAACATATTACGTAGCGCTACGTGAAACTCGTAGCATTAGTCAATATATCGTAGCGCCTACGTCGTAGCACAAGACAAAATATCTACGAGGCGAATAAATCAAAAATTACAGTAATAAACACGTGCTCCTGTCTGTTGTAATATCCTGTGATAAGGGGTAAAGGGGTTGAGGGTACAAAAATAAATCCATACGCGTCTATATGAAATATGTGTTCATCTCACAGAATAGAAAATGAAATGTTTTACGCAAAAAGAATTGGGACGAATGTCGTTTCTATGTAGCTTTCTTTCCATATTTTATGTTTTTCTTTGAAAATAATATCCGAGTGCCAATTCGGAGAAAACTTTTGACAACCTAATATGACATGTGAAGAATTTCACTTAGTGCTCTGTGGAAACGACTTATGTTCATGGAAAGTTTCGAATAACTAAGTCGGCCTACATTCAAAGAGCTAGTACAAATATCTTAAACAAACAATTTATTTATGTTTGCGACGAGAAAATATCAGTGGTAGCCTCAAAGGAGTTGGCCAATTCACCTACGTCCTCGACTCTATAACCGCTTACCGGCTCTCATAAACGAAAAACAAAATATGAATGACCAGGTCGGCATAATTATGTCGGACAGCTCACAATAATATTTTACAGCCTAAGAACGCATGTAAAACGCATATGGATAGTTTTGATATTAATATGAAATATGAATAGACTAGAACTTGACTTGAACTAACTATTATATCTATCCAAAGGATGTCTGGCAGAGATCGCTCAGAGCAATAAGACCGCCTTTTGTACTTTTGTATTATTTTATTTCTCTGTGTTATGTTCTTTTGTGTACAATAAAGATTATACAGAAAGAAATTGTCGTCCAAAATTTCGCTACCATTTTACAAAAAGTAATATAAAGTATTTAATTATTGTCTCGTCCAGTCGACGAAAAACATTTTCAGACTCAAAGAGAATTTAAGGTGTAATTTACATCAAGCAAATCTTAGCTACATTTAAAGAGTGGTCGTTACCCGGGTAAATACCAACACTAACAATATCATCGAAATATACGTGTAGTTGAAACTGCCATAATTGCAACAGTATCCTCTACTCCGCCATGAATCTTAAGTAACAAAACAAAGTTAAACAAGAACAAGGGAAAGCGCTCCAGGAATCACTTTAGTTCACATACACGCCCGTTGTTTTTTTCCCGGTGATAAATTAAGCAATAAATTAGACGATGTAAAGGACCCGGGGCGATTTTTCATTGAAAATTGCCGCGGTTGGGTTTTAGATGCCGCGCGAAAATGGTTGCCGTAATGGCTCGCTACTATGGCAACTCGTTTGCACTGATTTTGAGATGTAATATCGTTGTGTTTGACTGAGCAACAACATAAAACACAGAAATGTGTGCCTTTGACTTGAGCCTGTGCCTTTGGTGTATCGTGTCCGCTACCAGATAGACTGTCATTCAATTTCTCACACTCATACAAATTATTTCAGAAAAATTCAGCAATTATTATTATCTTTTGCTAGTCATGTAATAATATGTTCATTATAAAAAAAGGAAATCTAATGAACGAAGGCTTTACCCCAACAAAAGTTTATAATTTATACGGACTGCCTCTAGCAAATTTCGTAGTATGATGTTTGTACCGAACACGAGAATATCATTTAAAAAATATAATATATAATCATTTGATGATAATAATTTTTCTTCATTGTATCAGTCTAATTATATCTAGGTACAAACTAGTGATTTATAAACAGATCGTCATATTACCTGGATAAAAGGAATACAGTACAATCATCTCAACTCATTTTTTATGAGGAACTAATCGAAAATAACTCCAGCGACATAATTGAACTTCAAAGTTTTCTATTTTAATACTATCATAGACTTAAATACATATTTTTAATAGGTAGAATTTGTGAGGAGGTTTTAACTTTGATCTACAACAATGGCCACAGCTGTGTGTCGAGAATACCTTTATTGAGATAAAATATGATATAGCATGTATAAATAAATATTTAATAATAGTATGTCAGGATCGAGCAAAGTGGAGATCCATAGTCTGCCATGGGATGTATTCATGACCGTTCTGAATTCAAAAATATTTCCGTATTTAAAATAAAAGATGCAACCATCAGAATACTTCTGCAGAAACTAATTACTTAATTTTACAACTTATACCTAGTTTAAGTTTAAAAATTCCAAGTACAAAAGCCAGACTTCCAATAATACCGAAAGCCGTTTGTCGCGATCGTCGTTCTATATCTTAGAGAATTAGTATTCAATCGAGCAAGTCCTTAAGTAACTTCAGGCTATAGAAAATTGAAGGACTAAAGTTTTTATGTAAGCCAAGTTTACCCTTTCAGGTCTTGATGGATTAAATTCTCAACAATTTTTATTATTTCTTTCATAACTCCATTGTGGCGCGTCTGGCAAGTTTGGCTATTAATTTGAAATTTCGACGTTTATTTATTACTTTTTTACGCGATTCTAATCTTTGAGTGACAGGGATACTAATCACTCGTATAGTTATTTCATTTTATTTTGAATGTAGAACCATCGCCTACTTTTAGTTATGGCAAGAATGAGCCGGTTCATGGAACCACTGTTCAGATAAATCAAATCTAAGTAGCTCCCCTGTAGCAAAACAAAATCATAGATTATTACACTTACGAGAATTTTATTTCAAGTAATAAGATTACGGAACGTAACCACAAACCCCGTAAAAAAACCTCAGGAAGTAAAAATTAATCAAAAATAGTGTCAATATCCATAAACACAAATTAATGAAAATAAATACGTTAAAATAATTTACCCATAAGACAAGGTTTGAAACAAAAGCTTGTCTTATTGGGTAAATTATTCGGTTATTAAAACCACAACCATTGTACGACTAGATATTGTTCTTCTCTTATATTTCTATACAATATCAAACCGCATTAAATATACCATGATTTACCAACTCCACCTGCCGGACAAGATAAAGTTTTAAGCATTTATATTCACACAAAGCGAAAGTAGACCACGCGTGAATTCTAACCGCACAACTGCAAACTTTGCGTCCCGAAACGACGAACACTACATCGACATCATAATGACTTCATGTATAATATTCATTGCTTTATTTTATGTATGAATCCCTCAAATTGAAGTCATATTGGCAGTGTTGAGGTGGATTAAAAATGGGTGTGGACTGAAATTGCTTTCAACATAACACTTCGTGATTTTACTATTTAGGAGAAACCATTGTAAAGTAAATTAGTCAATTTACGTCCCAGCGAGGCAGTAAGCGGGTCTATAGCGGGTTGAAATACTCCACTTACCATATGAAAATCCTTGAATAATCATCTGATTTATAGTTGATTTCCTAAACATAATTATTTTTGTTTCTATTACAAATAATTGCCTCGGTGGCGCAGTTGTACTATGGTATGATTGCAAAGCTGAGTTCTCCGGTTCGAATCCCGGGTCGGGCAAAGTGATATTGGATTTTTCTATTCATTATCAGCCCGGAGTAAGGACTTTGTCCCCGATATGGCGATAGGCTCGCCCCCTATCACATCGTGGGACGGAAAATACAAGGCGAAACGTGGGTGTCCTGGTTGCACCTCTGCCTACCCCTTGTGGGGGAAAGGTGTGAGTTTATGTATGTATGTATGTACAAATAACGAGCATTTCATGACGTAAAACGACTTTTCATTAGCCAAGTTGCCGATCATAAATTACATATCAATATTAGAACAATCAAAACTTTTCCAATATGGACAATAAAACATATTATTTTACTGTTGATCCCAAATCTGTACTCCACATTCGATTATAACTTTAAATAGAAACAATACATTTGCTCCTGATTGTACAAATAAAGGTATTTTGTTAAATTATTAATCCATAATATAATATTAAGAGCGAGAATCAGGCGAGAGTCCACAGTAGTCGCTCACTAGTGTAAAAACATAAACGGCACATTTCCGCCGACTCGTCCCTTGAAGAATGATGTGCTAGATAAGGTATTTTCACCCAAATTCTTGCGGCTCGCACATGAGATGACGTAAAAGGGGATACAATTACTCTCAGGTATGAGTTTTGACGATGAGCTAGCGGTTTTGACACTGAAAAAACGATGGAGAGAATGCCGGTCTATATAAAGTGCTTCCATTTTGTTTTTCGGCAGGAATATAAGCTTTTTACTGTGTTTTTTGGTAAACTAATTTTGCGGTTGGAAGTACTGAAGTTGTTTAGTGTATATTAGATTTGTGTAAAGCGTTGTTTTTGAGTACATTGGGCTTATGAAAGGTTTAGTAAATTGCTTACAGTTTTTAGCTTGTGTCTTTTTAAGTGGAGCTTTTAAAATATGAGTTGCTATATAAACAAAAATGTGGACACGGTTACGGTTATTCACAGGTTTTATTTAACGTCGTCGGATAAGATATTATGATAGTCAATATTGTTACAGCTGCGTACAATTTATAGAAAGACTAATTCGGTGGATTGTGATCGTGAACCTATGAATACTTTTAACTCGCTTACCTTGCAAATGTCCATCTCATATGCACACAGTCATTGAAATATTAATTTCCTCAACACCTACCATAAAAATTGAATTTCACCCACAATACACAATCAAGCCTCATTCCTTTAGCATAAATTATCACACTTAATAACAAAATAGCGTTTCGCGAAAATAAGTCGAACACATTCTACGAAACTTCGGCCATTCTGTTAACAAGCTCCGCCGATACAGATCTGATAACGTTTACGCGTACGAAGAGTTTTTTACTGGCCCAGATAGGATCGGAAATAGCGGCACTGGGACGAATTTACAGACTTTTGTGCACCGTATTACTGCTGTTTATTTTAATGAGATTTTAAGTTTTAAGTTTTATGAGGGCGTTTAATTTTGAGCTCATGAGCATGGAGTATTATTGTTTTCGAAATTTACTTAAGTTTTCGAATTTATTTAAGTTACGCACCGTTCTATAACACACCTAAAATGACTAGGTATGTCTATCTGCTCAGCCCCAAACGCGCTAAATGTACAAGTAAATAATAATTAAAAAGACATTTATTAAATTCTCACAGTTCTGCGAAGAAGCACAAAAAATAAGCTCTTAATTTGTACTTTATTTTCCAAATATAACTGTAATATGATGGTTTCTGCCTTTGTACACCCCCTGTCCTTATATTATAAACTTAATTCTGGCAGTATAATGAAAAAGACAGATCATGTAGCCTTTGTGCTAAACTTTGCCAAACTCTGAAGGTCACGCCCTTATCGTCCAATCCTTGCCTGTCCGCGCCCAACTTTTTACGACCACCGTACCGAAACAGCCCAAAATTAAGGTTTTTGTGGAAACTATCCGCAACAGTGAGTACTCCGTGAGGAAATTCGGGACGATGATTGATTCATGGCGACACGTTTGTTCCAACGTTTCGCCAAACTTATTTCGCGTTGCGGAATTTTTGTCTGGCAAATGACTTCTGGACGTGACGCTGTTTTATTTGTTTGGGAGGGAAGTGTTCCTTAAAGGTATTACTTTGGGTTTCCGCCTTTATAAAACTGAAGGGTTACAGACTTCGGGATTTCGCAAAGGGTCAATGTTTTATGAAGCGTAATGTTTGCTCAGGCCCGGGTATATTTGTCGTAGGATTGAGTTTATGGTGAATTAAAAAAGTTGATCGGCTAAGTATTATAAAATTAATCCCTTAAGATTATATATTTTTAACTAAAGTACGTTTGATGAGTTAATTAAATATTGAGTTATTAGTTTAGAGTTTAGATCAAAGCAATCAATACACTTATTACTAACGATAAATCACTACCTAAATCAAAATATAAGTCTAGAATAAAATGTGATAAAGTAAATATCTAAAAAAGTAGATTTTCTGACTGCTATAAAATGCAAAACTAAAACAACATTTTGTTAAGTTTTTTTTTAAATTAAATAATGACACCTCAGCCTTTTTCCTTGACCTGAATACCGAATATAATAACTATTTTAAAATATAATGTTATCTCAAACACGTACTTTTCCTTTTACAAAGTATAAAGATAAATAAATTGTGCCGTATTATCCGGCATTTTGTTCAAGTTATGGGCTCTTTAGGTAACACGATATCCAATTGTTTAGAGAGTAATGTACAAAGAGTGTTTATACCTTTGTAGTTCACTTGTAAGTATTTAAATTTATATTTACACAACAGTGACGATAATCCACGTGATGGTAAGTGCATTTGCAATACAAACAGAATAAATACAACGAAATACGTTGAAATAAAACTATTTATTACGGATTTTATCGCGATTTGGTTTAATTTTGGGGCGGACTCCGCCCCGTGACCACGAAAGCTGTAAAGTAATCGAAACGTCGGGAAGTTAAAAAATGTAAAAAATAAACCAAATCACTATAAAATCCCTAATAAATAGTTTTATATAAATCTCAGAAACCACAACGAAATACGGTTAAATGTCAATGAAAATGTATATACACAGACTGAGCCTTAAGCATTAACCCTCACCCATACATTTGCATAGGCTACGACGGATCTTCTACCATTGCATGCAATGGTCGATATCTGAGTAAATACGATCATTCTATCACCAGCTGAAATATTAATTATCATCATCAGCTCCTTGCAGTCCACTGCTGGATAAGGCCTATAGGCCTCTCCCTCGCTGAAATAATTAAAAACTTAATAAGACAACATACTACATGCACATCGTTTTAATATTCCCATTACAATATGACTGAGACTGCCTCGGTGGCGTAGTTGTATTACGGTACGGTTACAAAGCTGAGGTCTCGGGTTCGAGTCCCGGGTCGGGCAAAGTGATTTGGATTCTATTCATTATCAGTCCGGAGTCAGGAATTTGTGCCCGATATGGCGATAGGCTCGCCCCCTATCACATCGTGGGACGGAACATACAAGGCGAAATGTGGGTGTCCTAGTGGTACCTCTGCCTACCCCTTCGGGGATAAAGGCGTGAGTTTATGTATGTATGTACAATAAGATGGAACAGCAAAACTTTACGAAGACGTTTAAGTAGGCCATACCATCCAAATTCACCCAAAATCCTCAAAGGATGTACTAAACTCGCAATCAAGAACTCATACTTAAACTGAAACACCTGTGGCGCATTGAACATCCACCTAATGCGTGTTTTAATTAATAAGTGAAACTTTCTGGGTATTTTATTAAAATATTCACCAGTACGAATTATTATTAAGTTCCAACGTTCGTAATTATCCAACTTGGGGGTAACTTCGGGGAATTTTCGGGAGATAATTGAAATTAAACTCGACTACACACACATCTTGTGCTCAGGAAAAGTATTGGTAATAGAAGTTTGCGAGATTTGAAATGTCTGTACTTGAATGCTTTGTTTGATACTTTGGGGTAATTCACTTATTTGTATTTCTGTTACGTTGGGGTAAGTAGCAAGTTGTGGAATAAGGAATAGTGAGATTGAGCTTGAAGACAATTGAATATATTATGAATAATCAAACATTATTTTTTTCTGATTCGAGTATTGTGTCGTCGTGTAATCATCGTCAAATTAAAGTTTTAGAAACTTAAACGGTCAATCCTTTTTCTTCTCTTTATACTTATGCACTTTCTTTGACGAAAAAATTAAGGACCGATGTTCAAATCGTCAGATGATAACGGGTTATTGATCAAATAAACCTCACCTGAATTAAAATTCATATTTCTGGCTTGGTTATTTTAGCCTCGAGGGATATTATTTATTAAAAATTTCTATAATAAACACTATTTGTAAATAAAATATATCAATGCCTACGCCACTGACACAACCCAGCGGATTAAGTTCAAGTGACAATCGGCGGGTCACACACCGCGTGGAAAAAACGAGCGGTGGCGCCGAAAATTGTCTAGTAGGGGCCACGTACCGACAAGTGCATGGTTGGACATGAGATAACAACAAACATTACTATGTTATATTACTATAAAAGATTGCAGGCGGTTACTGAATTAAGGATAGATGAAAACGTGGATAACTTAATTAAAGATATTGAGGATTTGGAAAATAACCCTATTTGGTTTTATTTTTAACGTGCGGGTGAGTCCGCCCCGTGACCACGAAAGCTGGAAAGCAATCGAAACGTCGGGAAGTTAAAAAACATGTAAAAATTAAACAAAATCGCGATAAAATCCCTAAAAATTAAATAATCCTATGTTTGTGATACTAGAACGAAATATATTTTTATGTCGTCAATAATTTGGCTTTAATTTTCAGTAGAGACCTTACTATTTTTCTCGGTAATCGCGCTCTCCGGCCCATTGGATCCCAAACGGCTCATAAGCCACTAAGCACAGTTTGATTACGTCCAATGCCCAATTAGGCTAAACCGTTTAACACCAAACACTTAAGGAAGGGAATTAAAAAAAAATCATCCGTCGAAAAGTGCTTGGTCGACTTAAAAACGAGGTCGGGGCAATAAGTGCGTCGTTGGCAGGGTTGACTCGCGCCAATAAATACGAATGGGTTTGTTAACCCTACGCTTTGGTCTCAAGATGGAATTGTATTGCTAAATGAGCAATTCTTCGTGCGCTTTTGAGGCCCTTGTGCAAGCTGCAAGGCCAGTTGAGAGTAAGGTTGACAATTATGATGTAACTTATTTCACGAACGAGCCTCAATCGAAAACGAAATCATCTTGAAACGATAAAAGATGCATTTTCAATGAAAATAATAATACGAAGTAAGTTTAACCCTTAATTAGTATCCATTAAGTATAAGTCACCTCTGCGGTGAAGTTTCGAATCTAAGTTTTATGGAACTAAAAAGACTCTCGTAGTTTCTTTTTTTCCTGATTTAGACACGTCTTTTGCTTTCTGGTCGTCGCCATGTGTGAGCGTTGATCATAATATGCGGGGTAAATATCACTAAGAACGCATTCTCTCACCCAGTAGAGTTAATGAGCACAACTGATAGATTTTTTACCCAATGCTAAAAAAAAAAAAAACACATAATTACAAATATATTTCATTCAGTCACAACGACAGCCCTGTTTTAAGCACAACTTGACCCCTTCGCCGCTTTTCAGCTGGCATTACTTTGCGGATTTCTTTCGCTTGACAACAGAAAATGGAGGATTTTTCTTTAGATATTACTTAAGAGAATTTTTAGGGTCCCGCTGTAAGCTCAATGGGGCTGTGTTCGATCCACTCGGGAATTTTGTTCGCGCTCCTTTATGATATTAAAGTTTGAAAGATTTCGCGATATAACTCTAATGGATATCGGATTGATGAAAAAATATTAGTTTTGTTTTTAAGGTAGGGTGTTATTTTCTTTCGCCATTTGTTTTATTATTATTTTTTCTTGGTGTTGTGTGGTTTACGATTGGCAACTAAACACTTAATACGAAATGATTCACAAGGATTTTTTTCTATATCAATTTCAGCCTTTCCAAGCTACCTGCAGACTAAATTGCGGGTTATAATCACTACTACCACAAAATTACAATGATGACGATCATTTATGATCATCTAATGAACTTGAAGCTTCAAAATAATTATCCGACACGTAAAGAAATTTCAACCCACTAAACTTATTGAATATCCGACACACACATATGTAAAACGCACGTAACAATCCTTCACGATAGCTGACGCTGACATATCCCACAGCACCCATTTCCTGCTCGTCAGTTTGTCTGTAGCTGACATTCCTAAGTGTTTCCCTCACACCCCTCCCCCAATTGTGTAACGTAATGAAACATTCGTCTTTCCCAGCTGAAATTTCCAGAGAAAAACAGCAAATTGCTTTAGCCTGTATTTATAGGCGGTTGATTTATCTGAGACAATGTGCCTTAATTTAACACGCTTTGTTTCGAGATGGGATGAATCTTAAATCTCCCATTTTTTTCCGTTACGAATTGATTTGTCAATGTTGGAAAGAGGATGGCATTATTAGCTTTTGTGAGAGCTGCTTTTAGTGTTAAGATGTAGTGTCTTAAATAACGTGGTTTAATTAATTTTAATTAATACGCAAAAGGGCCGGCTCAATCACTATAATACCAATTTACTACATAAAATTGACGAAAATCAACAGTTTTCTGATACATTTCATGTGTGAAGTGAGATTGATGGATTTCCTGTATTTGAAACCTTTATCATTGGTACGTTACCCGCGCGTCTTTGGGTGTAACATCTGTCTATGTGGCTTTGATATACCGCTATGAGGTGAAACAATTAATTACTTCTCAATTGTACAGGCATTAGTATTTAAAATAGTTTAACAAGTACTATTGTCATGGTTCCTAAATAGTATTTAATAATTTTTTTTAAACTAGTCTAGATATTTACTTTAATAGCTTTAATTCGCCTATTATTGGTTTATTTATATAAAATAATAAAGAGTTAATACGACTCTATCTGCAAGTATGAAATAATAGTTACTTATACTACGAATACTACGCGACAATAGCGTAAATTTCAAGAAGTATAATATTGGAACATTCCCTATAATAAATAGTACCAGACAATCTTAGATGCTCGTGCTATATCAGAAATTTCCTAGAAATACATCTAAAAGCATTGAATATGATATTACGAGGAATTCTGCTCATAATATTCTTATTAATTAAACGGATTATTTAAATAATTTGAAGATTTATTTAGTGGTGAATGATTATAATTTTATGCATAGATCGCGTTACGTCTTTTTTTCATCTTATTCTTGGTCACTAAATTGGAATAATTATAAGCTTATACTTGAATCCCCGAAAGGGTTGGCAGATGTTATTTTTGCCTTAATAAAAATAAGCTAACAATAAATCATCCACTAAAATTCCACCAATGGCTACGCAAATAGTTACCAAATAGCTGGAATAAATCATAAAACGATTTTTTAATTGGGGTCCCTATAATACCGCATTGAATACCAACAAAATTATTGAACATTGCGTTTGCAAGCTAGGTGTAATTTTGGCCTTAACGAGCGAAACATAATGGCTTTTTAGGCGCACAATTCATTCCTTCACTAATGAATTTTAAATGAAACAAAATAATGTTTTGCTTAATACAGCGGTGGCGCCATCTGTGTCGTTTGCGGAATTAATTTAACCCACGAAATGATTTTGCATGACGAATGTGTTTTGTGGAATAAATTATGTCATTTTAACTAAATTTGGATTTTGTTGCTCTAAAATACTTTTAAAGAGGATTTGAATTGACTAGCCTTTGTAATGTGGCTTGAAAAAGAAATAAATTTCACCTATACTTGAGTAAAATAGTACCGAACTGAAACAGACGCGTGATACTCCACCTGTTCTCAAGCCACAGGAATTTCATTAGCGAACATGTATGTGCCTCTCTCTAAGATTTTGTTAGCCACTCGTTGTAAAGCACCACTATTTAACTATTCACATACATACATATTATATAAACTCACGCTTTTTTCCCAGAAGGGGTAGGCAGGGGTGCTACCAGAGCACCCAAATTTCGCCTATTATGTTTCGTCCCACGATATGTCAGGGGCGAGTCGATCGCCATATCGGGCACAAATTTCTGACTGACTCCGGGCTGATAATGAATATAAAAATCCAATATCACTTTGCCCGACCCGGGATTCGAACCCGAGACCTTAGCTTTGTAATCGTACCGTAGTACAACTACGGAACCGAGCCAGCTTAACAATTTAAACCAACCATAATACACCAAATTCCAAAAACAATCCTAGATTCCACTATATTAAGTTAAGTCCTCGTCATTACCGTCTCAGCGAGGTCATATTCGGTCGACTCTACGCCTGGCCTGAATAATTCAACCCGCACAATACATATGTAAGCTACAGCCTCGGGTTTCTTTAATTTGAACCCGAAGTAGTGTTAAAAGCGGTGGGGAGGCGTCGGACCCGCGGAATTAAAACGAGAGCGGTTAAATTTTGATGTTGGGTTTAATCAGGACTTTTGGTTGGATGTTCGTGGTGGAAATTGTGTTAGATGAAATTGACTTGTTGAAGATAGTGATAGTCTAGTTAGCAACGAATGGGAATGATATCACGGATCGGAGATTCAAGCCCATATGACATAGCTTTTTTAATAGCTTAAAATTAATAATAATAATAACTTTTATGTAATAAAACAAATGCTTAAATCATATCTCTGACTTTCCTAAGTTACGTGCGTGGTTGTGTCTATATGAATATTCCTCAATATATAACGACAAAGGAAAGCTTAGTGGAAAAAATCTGTAACTAAGAGTTGTTCATAAGACTTTAATTACATAAGCAAATTTCTACCTACCCACTTCACCAAAATATTGACAGCCTCCGTGGCGCAGTTGGTTAGACGCCGCCTGTGAAACGAGAGGCCGCGGGTTCGATCCCAGCACCGAAACAAATATTTGTGTGATCCACAGGTATTTGTTTCGGGTCTGGGTGTTTGTGAGACCGAAAAGTCTCTCGTAGCTTCTGATACCCACGACACAAGACTCGATCTTAGTGTGGGGTCAGGACTCATGTATGTGACTGTTGGGTGTATTTATTATTATTATTTATTATTTGATGTTATTGAACGGATAGCCAAATGAATTTGGCATAAGTGAAAATGATGTCACACAAATACCTAAATATCGAATGAGGTTTGGTGAAAAATAATAGAACACAATAACCACAACCACAATAAACAAGACGTCATACCTTCACACCTGATTACACACACATTCTAATTCCCCATCGAAAGACGTTTAAACAAAATTGCTTCCATATTGAAGAACATTACGGTCCACGTACATCGATTCAATTACCCATATATCTCAGAGAAGCGGCGTTTATGGAATACGTGGATGACAAACGTTTTGAGGGGAAGGGGAGAGGGGGAGAAACCCATATTTCAGCAATATTTGCCATCTTTTATATAGATGTTGCGCGGAACAGGCACTTAGACCCGATGAAGCGGAAACAATTTCACTAATGTCCTAAATTGAGTCATTATAATAATTGTTGTTGTCTCGTTGGTACAATTTTCATGACAGGCATTGTAAGTGTAAAATTCAGTAACTCATACAGTGGTATGAATTACTGAATTTAAAAAAATGTCTCGCCTGGAACGGAAATGAATATGAATGGGATCTTCACCTTACAACCGAGAGACCCGAAAATATTACACAAGATTTATACTCCATCATCTGAGAATCGTATCGGAATATCGCAGATCACAAACTGTAATTTATAATAAATATAGCCATTAGACTCACTAATTGGTCTATTTATATTAGTAATATAGACATTGGACGCACCTCTAAATTTAAACTCTGTTGAACCATAAATATATTATTCTAAAGTTCAAAAAAATACTTTTCTATTTCATAAGCGACGTATCTAAACATCATTATCGACACATAAACACTAAGAGGTTTGGGTTTTCTAAATGTAACCACAATATTTTTTCTATCAAAATTGATTTTCAAAAACCTTATATAGCTTGTTTAAATCGAATAAAAAATGTGTAATGCATAAAATTACAATATAATTTATTATGTTTACTTAACGCCAAATATACGTTGCCTTTTTTATTCATGATATTTTAAATTTAGTTTATACAGAATAAGTAAAGATCATTAAAAGCATATCTTTACAAAATAATATTATCTGCACATATAAAAATCAATCAGTACCATTTGAATGGTTATTACTTCTATACGAACTGTTGCGATATTCACCTGAATCCAAGCTTTGGCATTATAGCGGGTCAACGGATTGTAGTCACCACTGACCAAGATCATATACAGCGTGACTTTTTCAAGTGGGCGTGGAATGCCAATTCCGAAATTATGCGGAATAGCGAAAAATACGAGCCCGATTTTGATGAAAACCAAAACTGCATACTTGGATTTTTGGAAAACCAATATTCCCAGCGAGGAATCGATCCCGATGATTTTGAAAAAAATAACACTTGCTGTATTATTATTACACCAATCGATAATGTTGCTAATAAGGATCAAATTCTGGGAAGTAATAACATACGGCAAACCAAAGTAAAAAGGTGTTTTTTATCAAAATTCATTTTTTTCTTCCGAAAGGGGAGCTTAGCTTTCTTATTCGACAAAAAAACTGACTTTTAACGCCATTTAGTCATGAAACTGATTAAACTATCTCTACTACATGCATAATCGACAATAAGCTAAATATTTCTAATAAAATATTCTAACAATAACTTTTACACCAACATAACTATCCTTATTTTTCTCATCTAGTTACTAACAATAAGCTACCACCGTTCCGTTCACGGCTAGATTGCAAAAAGTTGTTTTTAATTTACGTTCATTTAGAAAAAGCAGCTACAACCACATTCTCATTTCACTACAAGTTTAATTAAAAACATTCCCAAGGTATATTACCACAAAAAGCAACCTGAAAAAAGCAATCTACGTCAATGAGAACTAAGTAAAATTGAAACTCTAAAACAATAGATTGGCTCACTTCTAGTTCTACCTTTTTCTTTTGAACCCGGTCTCAACTCGACACCCATCTACGTCGGGCAATATTAAGTTTATTACGAAATCTCTCCTTCAATAAAACACGAATTAAATTTTACGACGCGACTCGCCGTGTAGCTCTCAGAACTGCTACATTTTAAAATTTTGTGTCCTTTTCAAACGCTTGGTGAGTGGAGTGGCTCATTTTTGAGTTTTTTTTTTAATTCCTTTTTCAGTTTTGTAGTAATTGCTTCTTTACTTTCTTGTCAGATGGTATTAAGTGAGCATCGTTTTATATTATTTTTTATGGGTTGTTGATGAGCATTGTTGTATTCAGGATGCATGGAATTAAAAAAAAACAAATTGTTTTGGTTCTATCTAATAATTTTAAATACTAAGCCAACAAATAACAATCGCCAATATATTTAATCAATCGCGTTTCAACCAAAATCTTTATACTTATTTAAATAACAATTATAATCTTTATACATACTCAAGTCCATCTTCTATCAATGTCTACCTAATCACAAAAACATTTTAATATTTCTACAACACAGTTGAGTCTGATTAGTGCTTCCTTCACAATTGTAATACTCTAAATAAAATCCATCTTGTCCACCATTTTCTTCATACTCCACCTAATCACGTAGAGACATAGATTCGTACTATTTTCACAAGACCTCGATAGAGCTACAGGCATATAATATTCATGTAGCGTACCGTCAAGTACTGATATATGGGAGAGCCGTGATCGTCGGTGTGACTACATATGAATAATGCACGGGAAATTGATATGGTAAACGCAAGGGGTGATTGTCGGAACTTGAAATACATTAATGGTTTAATATTGAATCATTGGTGAATCTGTTTAGGAACAAACACGTTTGATGTTAATTGTGTTTTACTATTTGAATTGTGAAGTCTTGGGATTGTTTACACTGGATCGCAAAGAAAAAGGGTTTTTTACAAAATCCTATATATCTTCAAAAGTACCTGACCTAGTTTTATGAAATAAAGACTAAATTAAAGAATATTTTAATGAGCTGAAATGAAATTTAAAAAAAGGAATTCAAGCTTTTTATTTGCAATCAATGTAAAAGAAATAAAAATGCGTAAGTATTTTAGTATTTTCGTAAATGTAGATTAGTTGAAGATGTGCCATTTTCACGCATTTTAGTACTTTGTGTTGCCTCCGCGAACTCGCAATACTGCTGTTATGCGATTTGGCATACTTTCTACTAGGTTTTTGAGGCGATGATGCGGAATATTCTGCCATTCCTCTATCGATAAAGCGATTTCTCAAAATTGTTGACACCACATAGCGATCCTCCCACTCCATTGTACACCTTGTTCGGTCTGTTCCTGGTGTTTGAAGATTGGATCCAGTTTAATGGAAACGCTGGAGTTCGCGCTGAACTGCAGAGAGAGTCACAGCAACAGTTCTCGCTGTATTTCACTGACTGTGCCCATCTTCAAGCATAATCAGGATCCTGGTACATTGTTCAAGGGTTAAAGACATGATGATTTCAAAACGATAAAATTTATAATGCAGAAACACCATATTTATAACTTCTTTTATTGCAAAACTAAAAGAAACGCGACAATATTGATTTGATTTTTTGGTACTAAATTCAAAAACAACCATTATTTTATATTTACAGATTTTTATACAATTATCAAAAATGAATAAAAAGATTTTATATGTTTTTTCTTTCATATAACTAGGTAGATACTTTTGAAGATATTGAAGATTCTAGACCCTTTTCCTTTGAGGTTCAGTGTAGATTTAGTAATCCACTTTATGTGAGCATTTTTAGTACAAATATTTTCATGTTATGGGCTGATACGATTGGAATTTATTACAGGCGTAGTCACAGGTCAGCCGCATCACGTTTTGAAAAGGAAATGAGCTTGGTGAAAATTCGGGGTAGTACACGGATTTCTGTTCAGATAATGTATAGGAAAATAATTTAAACGAATTGTAGATTTTTTTTTTATATTCATTACAGTATTAAAATATCCATGTAAATTTTGTACCTATCGAAAAAATAAACTATTGAGTAGGTTCTAGAAATATTCTCTCTACATAAATATTTTCTAACCATAAAATCAACATTGCATAACACAGTGACTTTAAAAATGTGACCCAAAAATGCTTGAGCGTTACTCATAGGTAGTTTCACCAGCACTGCTTAATTGATTACTTCGCTAAAGGCTGGAGGAAACACAGGAACTTGTGCCATATTTTAATAGCGTTTAGGCATATTATTCTATATATTGTACATTATAGAGTTTTAGCTCACTACATTATAATATACAATGACTGTGTTATAAACGTATTAGGAAAAAAATCAAATTATGTGATTGATAAATTCAAATAAATAAATATCTTGGTTAGTATTCTAATTTAGGACTTGTATATTTCAAAACCCTTGTTCATAACAAGTAAATGACGATGATAACATAAAACAAGAAGATTCATATTATACTTTATCTAATATTTGTTTGTTTCAAGAGTTCGAACTTTAAAACTAAATTGTCGATCGACGGTTGAATTGAGGTCATCGACTACCTCTATTTTCTCTATTTAAGAATGAAGTCTATCACGCTACAACATTGAACGGTTTCAGTTTATTTTTAAAGTAGCCCAGCTGCGACCTGGTTGGGTAATTGCTGTTAATATTAACCAATACACGCATACGATGTGCCTGGGTGTAGTTAGATCAAGGCATATAACATGAATCATTTATTAACATGCCTACTAGTAAAATCGAAGCTGTATTGCAAATTCAGACTTTGATTTAGAGAGAGAGAGAGTGCATTCAGGAAAGTTGAGGAGAAACTTTACCAAATTTACATAACTACATGCATAAACTCACGCCTTTATCCCACAAGGGGTAGACAGAAGTGCTACCAGGACATCCACGTTTTGCCTTGTGTGTTTCGTCCCACTATGTGATAGGGGGCGAGCCCATCGCCAACTACTACAATCTATTTAAATAATTAGCATTCGGTTCAAAAGTCACAGCCAGTACCTCCAAGACTACGGTGGCACTAACGGAAGTTAATTAGGCAAGTCAGGAATTCGGGGAGGTCGCAAAAAGATCGACGGAAAATGCATTTGGGAAGTAAAATGCACCTCACTTTACAATTCGAAATTTTCAAACATTCTCTCAGAGTGTAAAATAGTTCATGTCTGAATGAATAAATTACCAACTCATGCTTCAAAATTTATGATCATTAATGTTGTATATGCATACACATACATGCATAAACTCACGCCTTTTTTCCTAGAAGGGGAAGGCAGAGTTACTACTGCCAGGACACCCACATTTCGTCTTGTATGTTCCGTCCCACGATGTGATAGGGAGCGAGCCTATCGTCAAATCGGGCACAAATTCCCGACTCCGAGCTGATAATAATTAATAGAAAAGTTCAATATCGCTTTACCCGACCAGGGATTCGAACCCGAGACCGCTACTTCGTAATCGTACCGTAGTACAACTACATCACCGAGGCATGCTGTAAATACTCTTTCTCTTAATATTATTCTATTTATTTTACAACAACTTTCTCATTCTAACATAGTACCTATGATATTTCAAAAATGAATAAACATAATGCAAACGGTCCCCAATCCATCTCAATCACGGACAACTCAAAATCTCGAACATTTTACAAATCGAATCGACGAGAAAAAGATCCATCCATAAAACATCTTGGGGTATCATAGAAATATAGATCTCACCCCATTCCACATTACCATTCACCTCATCAACCTTAATGGAGTTTTTATTGATTTATTGCCAGCCCGCGAATAGCGGATAAGTCAAAGGTTCCCAATATTTTCCTGCTTGGACTCCTTTTAAAAAGGACGTTGTTTTTGTGATGATATTTTCAAAAACGATATCCATTTGTTTTTAGCAGACAATTAAATTAGTTTCCTTTTAATAACCATATTATATATCGCACTACAGGACACGGGCTTCCTCCAAAATCGAGAGAACGATTGAGAGGGGTTAGGCCGTATAGTCCACCACGCTGGCCTAGTGCGGGTTGGCGGACTTTTACATACCATATATTTTTTTCCGAATCGCTATGCAGTGCAGGTTTCCTCACGATGTTTTCCTTCGCCATTATAGTGCGTAGTGATTGACTATTTTTTGTATATTTTGTCGTTTACCACGTCACCCGTTAAGAAACCTCTGGAAAATATAATGTTTTTAAAGTCTCCAGAGGCCGGCGGGTCGTTTGCACGAGGTCCCGCGATCGATGACCAACTCCTCGGTTTTATCTTTATGTAATATGTAACAGAAGTGGATTTTCTTGTTGGCGGATAGTTTTTGGGTCGGTGTTGGCGATGGAGATGTGTTTAATAATCATTGCAAAGGCTTAGTCCCACGTGATTCGGAGAGTTGGGTTATAGGGTATCCTTGGTATAAGGAATAACGGGATGAATAGTGACCAAACTGGTCGTGTTACCATCATATTAAAATGGTTATTTTTTATACTTTAAACAATGACTTTGTCTTTCTGTATTACAATTTATGTCTTGTTGTATGTTTCATTAAATAGTGAATCTTTCGACTAGACTCTACCTTCGTATACTCGTAAAAAACAAACAACAGATTCAAGGTATCTCGTCTCGAACGAGGCAAAACAAATTGGAAACCAAATCAGGACTTTATTGTTCACAACTAATTTACAGTTCAGGAAGACCCATGAAACAAAACCGAAGACTGTCAAAAATTATATTTCGTTATGTTTTCTTTTTTCTTTTATATTATTATACACACGTTCACACAATATTAAATTGGAACTAAATATAAAAATTAAGTGGGTCGGATTTTAAATATCAATTCGTAGCAAATTGCTACTCGCAATATAAAAATCAAATGATATAAATCGGTAAGATAGGATGAGTTGTAAATTGTAATATTTTTTCGTTGTAATATTTAAAAGAAAATTTTAGTGAAGTACGAGCGACTTGTGTGGTTAGGATTTTATTACATTTCTTAAGAATTTTAATAACTTTTAATATAAAACTCTTTGAAGCTCGTCATCTACTTGAAAATAATTATATTCAACTTATACTTAAAATAAATCTAACTCGACTTTCAAAATTTATGATATATTCTTGTTATAAT
Organism: Deilephila porcellus; assembly: GCA_905220455.2. NCBI lineage: Eukaryota > Metazoa > Arthropoda > Insecta > Lepidoptera > Sphingidae > Deilephila > Deilephila porcellus. The sequence goes on along the minus strand of LR999973.1, from coordinate 14,828,037 downwards.
AATTTTGTAAATAAAATTAATTATGTAAAAAATTTATATTACGCACCATCAATCTTACGATATCATAAGCTCATAGTGCTTTCTCAAATAAGAGAAACATGACCAATGTATGAATTTTGAACACATAAATTTAATATAGAGAATTGCCAGCCAATATATCTTATTGCAGACGGCGCATTTTCGCACATGGCTTTCAACTCTCAAGTTGAAAGATTGCAAAATCTATGACTTGCTACGTAAGGGAGAACAAGAACAGCTAGAACGACGAAAAGAATTGTTTAAATATCATTGTGATAGCTATGAGCACGAAAACGTGACTACAACGCATTGTCGATTTTGGTAAATGAAGTTCATTCAAAAGCGAGAAATAGTCACATTCGATTGTAGCAATTGTACTGGTGTGTGTAAGGACAGATATACACAGGCTAAATCCGAAATGCAACACATGATGAGAGTCTATGATGAGATTCCCACCAGTAAATACGGCTGTACTATCAGTATTAATACTAATAAACTGCTACTAACATAATTTGAACTCCTTATTCAATCATTTATATATTATACGATGCGTAGTTTAGAAAAATTTCTACGGTATGTAAGTCCGCTAACCCGCACTAGGCCAGCGTGGTGGACGATATGGCCTAACCACTCTCAATCGATTCTCTCAATTTTAGAGTAGGCCTGTGCCTAGCAGTGGGACGTATATGGGCTGACACAAGTTTAGAAAAATAAATTGGTGATAAGCAGTCTTTCGTACATGCACATCCGTTCCGCCATTTTTAAGTAACTATAGGAAAAGCATAGGCATAATTATTCACTCCTTCCTCAAAAATGTTCCTCTGTCATACATTATAAGGCAAATCCATTTTATAAAAGTCCTGAAAAATTCGCACATTACACAGACAGACCGAACTCTACTATCACTGTTAAACGTTGCAATTCAGTTACTGTACATAAATACCGGTATAATACCGTCCAGTTGAGACCTCCATATTTCATATTTACATGCGATGCGAACACATTTCGTCCCTGGAGAAATGTAAGCATATCCTTCGAGCGGCAGTGAGTTAATGATGCAAGACAACATTGGTCTTAGCGGAGGGGTTATGTGGACTGTATAATATAAACTAATATACAGAATTACTGGGATGTAATGTTTGTTGTCTCCTTAAAACTTGGTTAGATGAAACAAAATCAATTTGAATTTTAAATAGGGTGGCATGGTAAAATACATTAGCTACTTTTTCAATTAAAACTATAACAGGACTTATTCTAACCTAAAAGCTCTTACAAATCGTTATTACACTATATAATGAAATGTCTTTAGGCTAGATATTTTAAACCTTAAACAATATATTGTACAATTTACATAAAAAGGTCCCAAAATTAAATGAGAGATAAATAAAAGAGATCCAAACGATATTTATAAGTAAAACGAGAGTACGGAATCCTCGGGGCTACGTAACAAATATATGAATATGTGTTATGAAAAGGTCGATTTTCAATTTTTTTCCGTTGCCACATAAATTCTTGTTAACGACTGCAAAGGGTAGAGGTTACGTCTATTTTTGTACGCGATCGTAAATTTATTTGGAATATCATTAATGTGGAATATGCCAATGTACGAAAAATGTGTATTTTTTTTATATATCCAGTGATACAGGTGTGATAAACGAGCAAGCAAACGCATGGTGGATCTGATCACTATTGGTTATTAACAATCACAATATTGTATGAAATATCTATGTTTGGCTTGCGTTGATATAGATGGGAGGATGGAAGATAGACGTTGAAGGCGGCGGCAGGATAGGAATAGAGATAATTTTTTGGATCTCTATAACGAAAGAAATGAAATATCGCTCCAATGAAACCAGTTTTTAATCAAGTTTAGCTCGTGTTTATAGCTTGTACTGGGCTGGTATATATGAATATCATGTAATATGTAATATCTAAAACCAATTCAATTTAGCACTATCTACAAGAAAACTTTTTCAAAATTATTTCTTATGCAGTAAATTCTATCAGTTCCACTTCGCTGTAATATTTACGATGAATATTTTCTTTGTTTCAGATCACAATGGTTTCTCGAAGCACGTCAACAATTCTGTAAACAAAACTAAAAACAATGTAAGAAAAAAAACACCGAAAACCAAAAACGGACCAAATAGAGAAATGGATTTGCACAGCTGATCCGGACATAAAATGGCCAAGCAAAAACTGCCGCTAAACATTTGCAATTCAATAAAACAATATTTGTACAAAATTAAATTAATATTAAAACACAAGTTGAAGAGAGACATACAGATACAGGAGAAGATAAAGCTATCGTTATTCCTAATTCTAATCTTGAGTGGCAGTACTAACTGTAATTTTAGTGGGAGGAACTCGATGTTGCGAACTAGAGTGATCGGTACTAGGTACGGGAAGCTGCAAGGTGTTATACTGCCGATGGATCAACACAAGTATTTGAAGCCTGTGGAGGCGTATCTAGGTGTTCCTTACGCCACTCCGCCTACTGGATCCAATAGGTATGTTAAATCATATTTCATCAAATTTCTTAGGATGCCACACGGTAAACGATGTTATTTTATGCATATTATGTTCTATCATCCTTATATTATTTAAGGAGATTTCATTATTAATAAAATATGCTTTAGAGTGGAAAGATTCCTGCGGTTCTGAATATTTCTGTTTTTTAACGATATAAGGATGACAAGTTGTTAGACCACCCCTCTCAATTGTTTTCTCGATTGTAGACTAGGTTAACTATAAAATTACTCCGATACTATAAGTAGTATTGTACATTAAATATAGGTAGGTACTAAGATTTTGGCTTGTTTTAATAATTAATTATCTAGGAGCTGATTATCTTATCATATCGCCAAATTCTGCCTTTGTGTCAGAATTCCTACCTTTGACATCAATAAACCACACAGCGACATAGTAACGTACTTATACAGAGAAACAGGAAAAAATCCAATTACTAAAATTAAGTATAAGTGTACACTTGTTTATAAAATCGGCAACAACACTCGTATATCAAGTTATTTTAACAACTGCAAACATCGACGCAAATTGCTTCCTAACGAACAAAATGTAACTCCACACACGCAACCGACAACTGACAACAAATCGCAAATTAGCTCACGACTCCAGCACTCCACATTCGAATATTCTTTTCCAGATCCAAATTTATACAAAATGTTTACATTCCACGGCACTCACACAGCGAGCGTCCAATTAGTGAAAGTTTCAAATTAATGCCAGGAAGAAGGCAGTTCATCTTTCAAATTTGTTCAAGGGGTACAGACAAAAATAGATGGTTCATTAACGAAGGAACCCTGTACCCCCGGGGCGATGCTCACCTCTTTTAATAATAACTCCAGATCACCGACATTATTTTGACTCAATTTATTGTTTGCTTAGGGAGCGAATTTTTTTATAGACTATTTAACGTCCCTGATGGTAAGTGCTATTATACCGTAGCGATTGCGGATCAATTATTCTATTTAGTCATTTGATTTAATAATGCCAGTCTACTCAATTTCAGCTTCACACTTTGGGTTTGAGTTAGATTTATTTAATGTAGATAGTTAAAATATTGTGATTGTCAAAGAATCAATTACGTAAAGAACATCAAAATAATTAAAAGTAAAAAGAGTATAAAGATTAATTAAAATATAAACCGGATAATTTCAACTTACAATTAATTGTATAAAATGTAAATTAATTAATACCAATGACACCGAACAAATATTGTATCAATAATAATTAAATATTATTAAAGAGTGTCACAAGCGTATAACCGATTAATATTTGTTTCAGTTACATCGCAATAACAACGGTTAATTTTGACTTACAAATTCCTCGAACATCCAATATAAGCTGTACTTACACTTCAGCTTTCTGATAGGTTTTTTAACAAAATTATGATGGCATATTATATTATCATTTTGTCTCACCCAGTGTTGGCTTACATAACCATTTAGCTCTACCGTTGGAAAAAGCGAATTCCACGCCTTTTTCGGTAAAGGTGACTTACACACATGAAGTTTCACCAACACCACAACGACTCCGTTTAACACGAAACATGACAAATACACAGGTTATAAGTGACTAACTAACTTACAACAGGTTATAAGTAACTCTTTTTAACCTGTGCTTCTAGTCGTGCAGCTAAACTAAACATTCGACCCAACATTTCTCCAAAGGTTTGCGCCAACGCGAGCACCAGCGCCATGGGACGAAGTGAAGACGGTGGACCAGATGGGACCAGTCTGCCCTCAAAGACTACCTGACATCTCAAACGAGACATTGGCCTTGGAGCGGATGCCCAAAGGCAGGCTAGAGTACTTGAGGAGGCTACTGCCTCGCTTGAAGAACCAGAGCGAAGACTGTCTTTATATGAACATTTATACCCCAGTGCAAGGTTAGTACATTGATTTTTATATCTTAGGGCATATAAAGAGATCGATAATAAAGGGGGAAAGGCTATATCCAACAGTTGGAGTCTCTTATGGCCGCCACACGCGTAATGATATAACTGTGCAAGTCTGAGGTTGCACTAGTATACTGCAACGTGTGTTGGCAAATAACTGCGCAAACTTCGTTGTCGATGCGACGCCCGTGCAAACTAGCTATTGCGCAAACGCACATAACGTGGGTGGCGGCCATTAGGGGCAATAGCTTGTTTTAAGATACAGGTTGAAAAAAAAACTTCTGTCTTCTATTCCGGTATATATATAGCCTCCGTGACGCAGTTGGTTGGATGCCGGCTGTGAAACGAGAGGCCGAGGGTTTAATCCCCGTAGGAAACAAATATTTGTGTGAACCACAGGTATTTGTTTCGGGTCTGGGTGTTTGTGAGACCGAAAAGTCTCTCGTAGCTTCTGATACCCACGACACAAGACTGGACCTTAGTGTGAGGTCAGGACTATGTAATGTGACTGTTGGGTGTATTTATTTATTTATTTTATATGCATGCCTAGTGAACAAAGGCCGTGTTAATAAACCACAGCGTGGCTCTGCCTATTATTTAATCTTTTGTTTTCTATCATGAGCTAGGTAATGAAATTAAACCTATATTCAGAACCGAAATCCAGAGTACAATTTAATATTCGCAGAAAACATTACTTTTGAAATTAATGATGTATTTAATAAATCTAAGCGTAGCGTAGTAAGCGTTTTCAGGTTATTTTGTGTGGTATTAAAATTCAAGAGTCCGCTTCGTCTGAAGTAAAATACGATTCTTAGAATTATTCCTTAACAAAAATGGTTGAAAATTTTTCAAGATAAGAATAAAACGTTAATAAGTCTTTATAATAATATAAGAGAATAATTCTAAGAATTGTACTTTGCTTATACATAAGGGGTAATATTTTTTGATACGTGGAAAAGATTGATGGGTGGAAACGATATATTATATTTTATTTAACAATTTATTTAAGCTGAAGTTGTATAAAATTATGAAACTCATTTTTTTATTCAATTATACAATAATACATAGTAAATTATATTATAAATAATATATCAACCTAAGTATAGAAACATAATCCGTGCGTATAAAAACATAATCATAATAATAGCGTCCGTGGCGTAGTTGGTTAGACGCCGGCTATGAAACGAGAGGCCGCGGGTTCGATCCCCGCACCGAGACAAATGTTTGTGTGAAACACAAATATTTGTCCCGGGTCTGGGTGTTTGTGAGACCGAAAAGTCTCTCGTAGTTCTTGATACCCACGACACAAGACTTAATTGATCTTAATGTGGGGTCAGGACTATGTTTGTGACTGTTGGGTGTATTTATTTATTATTTATTTATAATATACTAAACACAGAACACGAGGTCAACCTCAACTATCTTTCATGTAGCATGTCTAGTGTAAATTGTGATTCATCCATTGTCTTCCTGTCATCGCAACCCCGCACGAATGGATGGTACGGTCACGTCTGCACCCGGGTCCCGACCCGCGCTACAGAATGTGGACAAAAACACGCTGTTTTAGTTTCATTTCACATATTTCGTTATTGGAAGAGTGTTATTTTTGTGGAAGATTATATTTGTATCAACAAGCTGTGATATTCATATTTATCTATTTTACATAGAAGTGTGTGATGGCCTATTCATAACGAATGAGGCTGCCAACATATTCTCGGTGGTCACGAGTTGGAATCCCAGAGCACACCTCTGACTTTTCGGGCTTAAGTTTGTATACCACGTAATACCACGATATGGTAGGTATCGGCATATCGCGCAAAAATTCCTGACTCCGGACTGATAATGAATAGAAAAATCCACTATCACTTTGCCCGACCCAAGATACGAACCCGAGACCTCAGCGTTGTTATCGTACCCTAGCACAACTACGCCAACGAAGCAGTCAACTAACTAGTAACTGCTAATCGCATAAAATAAGTGCTCTTAACTCACATTATAATAGATTAATTAAATTACGATGCATTAATAAATTACACGGTTCAATTAATTGCTAATGCCACTCGGGTGGAAACACGAGTTGAAATTCATAAAGCATACATTTTATAAACCAAAGTATATTTTTTTATATTGAAACACTGAAATAAAATGCTTTTTTTTTTGCTTTATAGACCAACTTATAAGTTTTTTATATTGAAACACTGAAATTACAAGCATTTTTTTATATCTCTCTTTTTGTATACTCGTTTTATTTCATTCCAGCGTTATGCAACTTGATTTTACACACGTGGATAAATGACTTACGTTTCAATTCAATGATCTGACCATCTGAAACCCCCTTCGGGAAATCATGCAGCCTCGACCAAATAATGTATGCAAGTCTTTCAAATCAAAATGCAATATGAGAATTGTCTATCCTGGCAATCCAGGATTCACAGCTCATAAAGAAAGCTATATAACCAACAATGTAACAATTAATCTCTTGATTGTAGTGAAATTTCTCCAGCAGCGGGACTTGCATAATCTGATAAAGAATAAAATTATACAAATATACAAAAATATTCACATAATTTATTCTTTGTTCGATTAATAGCCTACCAATTATTGAAGGAAAGGGTATAATCAGCCGGGCGGCACCGAGTAATCGGCTATAATCACCACCCTAATTATTTTCACATCTACGAAGCAATATTTTACAATAAACACGGAGCTTTTAATAAGTAAATTGAGTTTAAAAATTCCGATAACGACTTGTATAATTATAACATTTATTTATGTTTTGTTTATCGCGTGTCATGCGATATTTTCTTTACTTTTTAAAAATGTTATTGCTAACTAACTCACACAATTTTTACACTGTATTTTACTTTGTTATAATAAAGCTTAAAGCATAAATTAATTTATAAAACCATCGTAGTCTTCTTAACAGATAGCTATGTTGATTTTTTTTTTTTTCAAAATATATTTAAGAAAAAAAATATTGTAATCCATGGAATATTTTTTGCGTGACGAGCGCATCTAGAACTCGACTGTAATTTTACGAAAATTCGTGTCTGAATTTTTATATTAACATTATCATAAGTATGAGAATTCGGCTTTCAGTAACATAGAAGATGAAACTTACAATTAAAACCACATAGTCAATAAACAATTATCAACTAGCCACAGCAAACACGTTAAAACACCACGACAAACAAAACATTCGGCGTCCACGTTTCAATTCCCACGAGCTCACGGGTCATTGAACCCGCTGGGAAGCCGCTTGATACAACCGGCTCCTACATCAAAGGAAATATTTATTGTTTTCCTAACATCCAACGGATGTTGGCTGCGGCTATCGTTTTCCGTAAGCCTATTGTGATATGCCTGATTTTCGGATTCCACGAGTGGATGGATTTAATATATTCTAATATCAATATTATCATTGGTCTGTAGACTGTGGAGCATGAATACAAAATCTGAGTCATGACACAGAACCACATCATGAATTAAAACATTTCATAGATCACCGAATATTTTGTCACATAATTACATCTTACTCGCTTGCACTTTTTAGGAAAATCAAATAATGCAGCTATGTTGACTGCCTCGGTGGCGTAGTTGTACTACGGTACGACTACAAAGCTGAAGTCTCGCGTTCGAATCTCGGGTCGGGCAATGTGATATTGGATTTTTCTATTCATTATCAGCCTGGAGTCAGGAACTTGTGCTCGATATTATCGATAGGCCCGCCCCCTATCACATCATAGGACGGAACATACAAGGCGAAATGTGGGTGTCCTAGTAGCACCTCTGCCTACCCCTCCTGGGAAAAAGGCGTGAGTTTATGTATGTATGTTTACTGTTTGATGAGTTGCATGGATATTCGAATCCAGTGCAGCGACCACAGTGGTAGAAAAACCTTCACAGTGATGCACGAAAGCGTTTCGAGTTCATCCTGCTTAGATCCGGTTTAGTGAAGGCATACGACGATAGATAATCATTTATTCTCTCACTTGGGCTGCTTACCAGATACATTGTAATAATTTTGTCATTATCTTTATAAGAGAGCTTACACCAATATTGCAAAAAGAACAAGATCTAAGACAGAATCTTAAAAGAAAAATCTTAAGTGCAACTAAAAGACACGAAAATGTCACTTAAACTTGCAATTACAGTATTGTCGTCACTGGCCCGTTCATTTCACTAATAATGGAGCACCGCTGTTACTTGCTTCCTACGAATTTTAATCACAGTTTACAAAAGGGGAAATGTGCCGATAGTTCTGCAGTCTGTGGTCGCTCCTTTGTCATTTTAATACTTGGAGCCCAGATACTTCCTTAGGTACAATAGGGGTTTTATTAAAAAAATAGCCTTTACTTTTGTTACTAGACTTTTGTGGGATTTGCAGGATGTTTCTTAGATGATATGTGTTTTGTAGTTCTGTGGTTTTTTTTGGAGACTGTCCCGTCCTCACACCCGCCACTGCAACTCCTGTTAGCCAGGATCAACAGCGGCACGCATTTTAATAACACTGAGTATTGAAGCTCAGCGAGTCTCCGGGAATGTCTAACTTGTCTTTAACCCGCAACGAAATCAATCAAAAAGTTTAATTAATAGGAGGAGATGGAAATAAAATAGTTCTGTGGCTTAAAAAATATGTCTATATGGTATCTATAAAATTAAATTTCCTTTTTATTATCAATGATAATTGTGATTATGAACCAGTTATATTTGTCTAACGGCAGTCTGTAAGAATATTAACCTCAATAAACCTACACACTTTCTGCCCTTATCCGACATTTACATGGGCGCAAAGGTTTATAAGGCATGTTTCTGAATGATTTGTCTTATAATATTTCCACCAACTGCTTCCTTTACAACCTTATTTCTTTATAATAAATAAAAAACATTGCTTTATGTAAAATCTGTATTCCATTTATATACTAACAACTGATTTATAAAAATTGGCTCGAAGTCAATGTTCAATTAATGTAACAAGCCCGATATTATCTTCCAATTTTCATAATAAGGGGAATCTGTAAAGTTTTTCAATATTATCCTAAAAGGCCTGATATTACAAGCTTGTTGACCCGGGGCGGTACGTTCGTACTACGAGTATTAGTAATATTCATCATGTTTTTATAATAAGATTAAGGTTGTTCTCTAATTATATTGGGTTAGAATTAGGTAAATATTTATTTTTGGAAATTGGGTGTATGTTTTTGTAGAATATTGAAGTAATGCATCATTATTTTGATTTTTTAACATTCAAGTTGAATTAAAGGCTGTCGAAAGTTAAAGCAAGTCGTATATGGGCTGATATAGAATATTTTTCTTTCATATGTCGTTTCAATATCTTTCTTTCATCCTATCTTTGCGTAAAATCAGGAGTATGTGAGTTTTATCCTTATTCTATTAATTATAATTTTACGGCGCGTCACATTTTTTATGTCCATATCCTGTACCACATGCTTTCCAAATCAAAACCTTCAATTCCATGACCTTCATCAACTATAACTTTTCAGTGTCCATACACATTGCTATTAGACTAATAGCACATTGCAAGCCGATAATACAAAAAAAAACAATCAACGAATAAATCCGATGTTACCCGAAGCACACCGAATTCTCTTATCTCCTATATAAAAAGTCAATAAAAGAAATCACTAAATCAGCCGAACCGCTTCGTAGGTAGAACCTCGCAATTAACAGAACCTTTTACATTAACATGTCTTAACACAAACAGCGAAGTTTGCGTTAACATACCCACGTACATAGCAAATGGTTCTGGATAAACAATAAGGCGGCGACTGACTTGGCGCCGTTGAGAAAATATATTGTTATTGAGAAATATTATAATTTTCCAGATTATTTATAATAAACATAAGTATATTATATAATATATAACATAAGTATATTATTATGCAGGGTTGTCTTTTATAATATGCGTTATTTTTGATAAAGCAAGAACAAAATGCACGAAAAATTTGTAAAAATAGACGAAATGAAAGTGTTTGGATTAAGTAAGTGGAGATTTATAGTCTCTGCCTACCGCAATGGGATACAGGCGGGACGATTTATAAATGCAAGTAGTTTCATAGTTATTAGCACAGATAAGCCTGCCACGTGTGTATTAAGTATTTATGCTTAAAAAGTAAAGTAATTAATTGTTTATATTTTGATAATGGTTTTACTGGTCTCTCATACTCGTATGTGAGAGGTCAACATCTTATGTCTCAAGATGGTGAGCGTAGTTGAATGCTAAGCATTGCTTTGTAATTCAAAGGGTTGTTAGGTTTTGCTACTATCCGTGAGCGGACATATTGCTTACCGTTAGGCGAATGGCTTGCTCGTCTCAACATTCATTGCAATAAAAAAAACTATGAAGCTAGATACAATCTTGGGTATATGTTATGCCGTCATCAATATCACAGAAAACAGGTTCAAAATAACAGCTCTTTTGCATAGACATTTGGGGGCTCTCATGGCCCCATTGAATCAAAACCTATCTCTCATGAATCTGACTTTCACATTAACATTATTTAATATAATATGCTTGTCTCAAGCGCTTCTTGTTTTCTTCGCTACGATGTCGGTTTTTCGACGAATCTTTTTTTTATTGCAGTACGGAGGAATACGTCGCCTTCCAACATAATTTACATATACTCAAATAATAAGTTGATAACTTAAATAAATTATGCTTGTGCATTGTATGAGGCTGTCTGTATTTAGACAATTATGACACAGTCGAATTAATATTCATTTTTCGTTATTTAGCTCATTTATGTCTCTCTGCTTACCAGAGGCTTCATCTATGATTGAGATTGATTGACGCTTGCTTAAAGTGCTTCGGTGGTCTTTACAAACACTTAAAAGAAATAAGTTACATATATAAAAGCTTCCTCAGATCTTGCATCCTCCGTCGATTTAAGAGATCGTTAAGATTGAAAAAGTAGATTCATGATACTTTACAACGAATCAACAACTTATTACGCAGGGACGATGAAGTAACTAAAGTGTACCTGATGATAAATGCACCAATTCGAATAAGTATCCATTAGTAAGAGGTGGTCGTCTCTTAATTAAACCGTTATGTACAATAAATACTCTCTATGCAATTCCTTTAACAATGAGACGGTTACTGAAATCATAACAGCAATTTCAAATAACTCGACATGAACAAAATACAAAGTACTACGCTCGGAGCAAAGCTACATCGTGCGCCACAAATCAGTCGCATAATACAAGGCTTGAACTGGCCTAGATAAACAAAGTAAGGGCGGCGCCACATTACGCACGAGTACCGCGCTGAAGCCGCGATACATTGTATTGTTTATTTGTGTTCAAGATTTATTTGTATTAAACGAATGTCCAATGTTAGGCCTACTGGAGAATTAATTAATACTGGAGCCTATGTTCAAATCGGAGGCGCGATATCCGATTGATAATTTTAAATTGTAATTATATATTCATTTTATATCGCAAAAAGGCAAGTTTACAAGTAAAATAGGCTAATGAATCAGTTCACATTGAGGTAGAAATATTGAAATTAAGAAGTATTAACCCTAGAGTGGGCGCGTCTTTTTGCGTAACGTCAGTAGGCGCGTGGGGAGCATTTTACCGCCTCATTTTCTTTGACCATTTTGACTAGTAATATAGCAATTTAATATTTTTTCTTTTAGGATTTAAATAAATAAACAGTAAGTAATATTTAATCAACATATTTATTCAACTTTGTTCTATAAACTTTGGTTTACAAAAGACTTTAGAAAACTTAATATTTTTATTGACTTTTTTTCTCTTATGCTACATAATACTTTTTAATACTTAAAAAAATGGAAAAAAATAACAAAATTATATATTTTCTAAATCTACAGGATACGCTTTATCAAAACAGTCTTCACAAAGATATGTACAATGTTCATTGCACAGTAACTTTTGGCATCTGGAACACCCTTTTTTCGTGCGCCTGTTTTTCTTTGAGGGACATATGCTGCATTTGCCCTCCTTTTTTGAAGAAGATGCTTGTTCTACTGGGACAAAGCGAGCAATTTGGTTCCTCAAAGGAATATTTAAAGTGCCTATAGAAGACCTTGTGGTCATATATTGCTTGACAAGTACCATGGCAATTTGTTTCAAATATTCTCGACGTAGCATCAAATGTTGAGTATTGGCTTTGTAAATAATTTGACTGTTTATACCGGCAATATTCAACATTGAAAAAAACAATCTCATTGGCCATCTGCGAGTCATCCTCCCAACAGAATATTCTTCCTTCATTTGGTCAACCAAGTCAACACCACCTTTAGTACTATTATAAAATGTTATTATTTCAGGTTTTGCAGCAGGCCCGGTGCTTTCATCGATTGTATCATCTTCATGCAAAGTTGATAATAGTAATACTATTTTCTTTTGCTTTTTATTTGGAACATAAGATAGTAAAACTTTCCTGTCGCCAAATCCAAACATTGAAGATGGCTTCGCCCGGTCTTTGGTGTTCAAAAAATTTGGTGGAATTTCTTTTTTATTTTTACGTAACGTTCCAACAATAGTCGTTCTATGATCATTTAGCAACTGATCAGCAAGAGGTATCGAAGTAAAAAAGTTGTCCATAGTGATGTTGCGGCCAGTGTTGAGGATATTTTGGGATAATCTTTTTACCAAAGCATTTGCTGAATTATCAACATTGAACTGCCCTGGAGGTTGTTTCCCAGCATACACCTCTAAATTGCTAGTGTAAAATGATTTCGCATCAACAAGTGCAAAAATTTTTATGCCATATTTGGCAGGTTTATTAGCCATATATACCCGGAACTTACATCTACCTCTGAAGGATTCCAGCATCTCGTCTATAGTACAATATTCTCCGATTTGATAATGTTCTTGACAGTATGAATTAAATTTTTCAAAAATATTTCGCATAGCTGCCATATTGTCATGAGTAGCACGCTCTGTTCTGGTGTTCATATCATCAAATCGCAGATGTCTAAGTAAAAAATAAAACCTTTTTATAGACATAGTTGCCCTGAAAACGTCAGGGGCGGTCCCATCATTTACCCACATTTCTTGAATATTTGTGTGATTCATCTTTTTTAGACCAGCCATCAGCAGTAATCCGATAAGAGCTTTCACTTCGATTCTGTTCGTCTCTTTTGCATCTCTCTCACGGGAAAATTTTTCTTGGTTAGCTCTTATGTATGTATTAGTACATAACACAATATCATCAATCATTGATTCGGTAATAAACAAATGAAAACATTCTACAGGTGTTTTACAGTTCAAAGCTTCCTCACCCTTCACTCCGGGCCTGCCGATTACAATATTTTCCTGTCTTGTCCGGATATTTGGTCGTAAAGGAGGGTGAATAAGCCATTTCGTGCCATCTTTACCTTGATACATCGGAACTCTAGTATGTCGTCGTCGAGAAGCTGGAGTAACAGATAAAAGTTGAGATTGAGCTGACGTACTTGCCTGCGGGGACGATACAGTATTTCTGAGACGAAGTAGTTGCGCTAGTGGTTCATCATCATCGCTGGACGTACATGTTGGAGATTTATCACCACGTGGTTGTATTTTACGTTTACGACGACGAGATCGAGGCTGATGGCTACTCATATCTGAACTGGGTGTAGGTGCTATTTCGGAAGACACAACAGTTGAATAAGATTCTTTATTGTTCGAAGCGTCACTGTCTGCTGACTGTTCTGTTTCCGTGTTGTGCTCACTATGAATAGTAGATCTATCACTATCTGAAATATTTTCATTTTCAACGATGTGTGTACTAGCATCTTCAAAATCAGATGTTTCTTCTAGCCAAGACAAAATTTGAGCTTCTATTTTATCCATTCTTATTTATTATTATCAATGAATTCTTTGAAATCCTAAAACAAACATATTTTTAGTAGCAAAAGTTATTAATGCACCATAAAATATAGTCAACATTTCGAGTTTGCAAAAAATACATTATACAATATTACTTACGTGAGTGGGCGCGCGGTGAGCAATTTGCCGCCCGGCGACACCTGATGGTAGAAACCTTCTTCTCCAGCGGTCCCCCGCGCACTGACGGCGTCCAGATTCTCGACAAACGTTGCTAACGAGAGTGGGGGCAGCTACTAAGAAGCGCAAGTCTAACGGCTAGTTATTTTAAAAAATATTAAAGGTTTTTTAGCGCGGGCGGCAAATTGCTCATAGCGCGCCCACTCTAGGGAGAGATAAATTGAAATCATAACACTAATTGCTGAATATTTTTAAACTAAACCAGTAAAAGTGTATTCAATAGAGACTAAAATACAACGAAAACGATAAAATTAATGAGAATAAAACATTGGAAGAGTAAAATAGTAAATAATGTCGTAATTTACAAAGGCAAGCATGTTCTTATTCTAAATAACAATTTTTTTTTTTTGATAACTTTCCCAACCGGAATACTGTGTTGATCTAATTTCAAATCTGAATGATTCTGTTGTTCACTCCGTCGGGAGTTGTCTGTGATTGTTTAACCCCCTTTCGGTTCATTTGACTTCGATAGCATTTTCTATGGAGAAAGGGTTTTACATATTCCGGTGAATTTTTGGAGTAACTTTCAGATGAGTTTTCCGGGATGGGTGAATGGGATTGAATATTCTTTTATCCTGTATTTTTGGGGGAAATAAGCATAGCCAAATTTGGATCTCAGAAGTTGTTCAAAAGGATATTTCGGCAGCCTCATTGACGTAGTGGATGAGAAAGAACTATGATAATATGAGGCGGTTTCTCATATTCGATTCCCGCATAGATGCAAATTATATGAGCAAGGAATATTTGTTTCGTGCCCAGGTGTATTTTAATTTATTTTATTTTATTATATTTTGGTGGCTCATAGCTATCAATAGCAAACGAACTTATTATAGTACAAATTGTATACAAAGAATAGCCAATTACGAGCTACCGCAGATAGGTGAATCGAGACTGTTTCGTATCTTGTTGATTTTTATACATCAATAAAGTTGAAATGGATCTGAAAACGCTTATTTATTGTTATAGAAAAAAATATGAGATTCAATCATGTCAAAACAGGTTTACGGGGTGCACAGGCTCTCACAGTACGCAGAATAAATAGAGGTAAAACATAATATTACACAGCATCCTCAATAAATAATATAAACGGCTATAAAATTATATTAAAATTAAGCCTTAATTAAACGAGCTCATCCCACTATAACTTAACAGTATTACACAATAACTAATTAACTTGTTTCGCAAAATATACGAAAATTTGTTTAATAAAGATTACATTATAAATTGGCCGGCGTTGAAAATAAATTACCCCTGAGGTTTTCATAACTAAACGCTCCGGGTATTATGGCTGCAAATTTTGTGAGACCCCCGCTTCGATGTTTTGGGATACATGGAAAAATAAGCAAGGTTTAATAACTTCCGTACTTCAATTGTTACAAGTTTGTGGCTCGGTGTTATAATTTTGTCCATCGACAACAGGTAATTATTGGTAAAAAAGTAATAAGTTAACCGGGTAGAATCTAGAATGGGTGGTTCACGAGAGAGTCCAACTCATAGCTGAGATCCAACATGTGGACCATAATGTTAAAAAGGATGATGATAATGATAAAAAGAAGAGCAACAATGTAGTGATAGGTTTCTCAGTTTCCATTCTCGAATCATTTTTTATTACTGTATGGTAAGTCAGACGGTAAACATAACAGCAATCATTAAATCAGAAACTCATATTTTCTACAAATAAACTATTAGTCTGATTAATGTTTGAAGCTAGTATTAAATCATGATTAAATAGGACCTATAAATACCTTCTTAATATTAATTTCCGTAATATTCACATACGCGGTTCATGCTTTCGTAAACATACATCATGAGGATTACACAATGAAAATGAAAGTAATAGATAGATTTAATACAAGAAGCTGACGGCCAACCTTCAGCACTGAAGAGGCACTTGAAGAAGAAGAAGAAGATTTAATCCATGACATCATGGTTTGAAAATATATCATTAACTAAGTTAAACATATTTCTTTAAAAAGAAACAGAGTTTGATATGCCGAGCAATAACAAATTACTATCTAATAATGAAATATAAAATTACTATGTTGCCAACAATTCATCAATACACGGAAATTGTAATCCAATCAGTTAATATGGTGTGTATATCTTTGTACAGATTAATATTATTGAACTATGTCTTGACCTCGTGACGTACAAGATAATTGTCGGACTACTGACAATTACTTGGAAAGTAATATTTCCTTCGTGTTTCTTAGAATAAAAATGAATGTGTTAAATGAATACGACTGCAACAAATTTGTGGTGGGATCGCATACCATTTGGATATAAGTGATCCGTGAAACCACTACCGCCAATTGTCATAACTAAACAGCATATTAGCAAAATTGGAAATACACGATTGTCTGTGTTTAGGTTATTTTTTACCCACAATTTAGAGCCCCAAAGCCTCATGAGATTATTATAATCGAAAGCTTACATAACTTGAACGTGTTAGAGTTGTATAACACAAAATACAAATAAAATATAATAATAAAACATATTTATTCTTTATTCCAATAAAATTTATTATATTTCTTTCATAAACACAAATACATTCAAACACTGCTATACTTTAATTGATATACTTATAATAACATTATAATCATTAATTCACTATATTAACTATTAAAATTAGTAAAACAAATATAATTACTAAAGCAATATAAACCAACAATTATACTTATCTTGTTAATGGTACTCAGAGCCAGATTTACACTGACAGGGGGCAGAGTATTGTCCTGCTCCACGACTCGAACAACACTGTGTCACTTCAAGCAATGCTGGTCTATTTATACCAAATCGTGTACAGCCCCACTCTACCCCACTTCTGACTACCCACATCAATTTGTATTTTATTGTATTTGTTTTTAAATTAAATTGATGTTTACACATTCCATAAAATGTACTCAGATATGTAATCAATGTATATCTTTAAATCATCAACATCTCACAAATGCGTGGTCCATTAAAAAACAGTACAAATGTTTCGCCAATTTATACGCGATTATAATAAGCACAATGTTCTCACTTCAGCTACTTTATATCAATAATTCTATGACCTACCCACCTTAATAGACTCGTAATACCATCCTCCATAGTAAATCATCCAACTGTGAGCTACTTTAAGCCAAAAAGTATTATTCATTCAAGTCAACAAAAGTTCTGTTTACTTCGCCCGCCAGGTTGCCACAACCTTCGAAACAACCTCTAGTTATGAAGGAGACAATAAAGTCAAAGAAATAGATCTTAATTCTTGATTGGTAAAAGTTATCAAACAGCGACAGATAGTCTAGTTGGCAGTGATTACCGAGTTTGAAGTAATAGGTTCTATTCGACCACACATGTATTTTACATTAACTTGAGACTTGCGTATTTTTTTTACTGTAAATGGCGAGACGATCTTACCATTCGCCGGATTGTAAGCAATACGACCGCTCATAGACAGTAGCAAAACCAAACACCATGAAATACAAAGCTATGCTTGGCATTCCACTGCGCTCGCCATCCTGAGACTTAAGATGTTAGGTCTCATTATGTCCAGTAGTTACTCTGGCTACAATATCCTTCAAACCAGAACACAATAGCGCATTTACACTGCTATCTAGCAGGAGAAATATACATTGCGGTGGTACCTACCTAAGCGGCCTCTCGCATATGAGAGACCAACCACCAGTGAATATGTATTCGCAGTAAATTACTAACCACTTAAATGTGATCGAAAATACACTAAGGGAACGTAAATCTCTACTTGAACTTTATAATTATGAAAAGAATACTAACCCGCTCTGAACAGCGTGGTAGATCAACTTAGGGGTAAATCTGCCACCTGGCCTAACCTTTTTTTATTTGCTGGTGGTAGATTTGCATCCAGCCGACTACAATACCCATCTTAGTGACCTTCGTAGGTGTACTTGTCGGCCAAATGAACTAAATTATGTCAACCGACGAAAGACAAACATCTTCCTTCTTATCTATAACACAATGCTTTTCTGATAGTCTTCAATAAGCGGATGTATAAACCAATATATCCATACAAATATGTGTCATATCTGAAACATTAACCAACTCTACAATAACCTCTTTGACTATCCATATCGGTTAAGCCCTAGATAGGTTCATCGGGACCTAACCGACGAAGATAATCTAGCAAATCCCCCTGAAACACTACTTAATGTTTGATGTTGGGTCGTTACCCGGGACCGATCGCAAAGCTCCATTAATTCCCTGGGTGTTGATTTGTGGATGCGAAACTCAAATAGTCGATCGCTCGGCGCGTCCTGTTAATTCTGTCTGTCACATATCGTGTAAGGGTAAACGAGTTGAACCATGTGTATTCGGTTTGAATTTGTGATATCGAATAGACAAGCTCAACTTAAAATGGTTCTAAGGTGGATCATTGCGACGGATCTTTATTTACGGTGATCATCTTACGTGTGGATACTAATAGTAAATAAAAATATCATTGGTATAATATGTCCCACTGCAGGGCAAAGGCTTCTCTAAAATCGAGAGTTCGATTAAAAATAGTAAGTCTATCAGGTTGGCCAAGTGCGAGTTGGCCCACTAGACGCTCCATTGAAATTCTCGTAACATTCTTGTAAAATCTCTATGATAAGCAGAGGCTTACCCACAACAGTATACTTAACCTTTAAAACTCAAAATAGTATCTTTTAAGACGAAGAATAGTAGAAATAGAACTCTTGAACACCAACAATAACTCACCAGGACATAAGTTACTCGAATTACAATCCGAACAATAATTTACAAATCCACAGCAGCGTGTATGCAATTTGGAATCGTATGCGATGGGTATTATGTACCGAGCACACACTGGCACGTGTCCAGGAGCGAACTTTATCTACGTGCACCAAATGTTCCATGCCAAAAGTTAACAAGTGGAAATTATAAATAAGCTGTAAATAAAAATGCACCGAAGGGTTATTCCGGAATGGTTCATTTAGTATTTTGGGAATATATGGGACCACGCTTGTACGCATTTGGCATTGTACGCGAATTTTTATGTATGGGTTCGAGTTTAATAGGTTGTGTGGAGAGATGGCTATTTGCGTTATTTAGTACATCATTCGCTTCAAGTTAGAGATCTAAAGTGGTATATTTGATGTAGTTTCTAGATAGAAATTTTGTGTAATATAAGGGAGATTTATGTTAGCATGACAATTAAGTGTAGTTGTCATGAATTCGATGCGGGTTCACAAACAAGCTGTCTAATGTATTTTAGATACTTTTCGAGCTTCGGTGTTTATTGGTTTTTGGTTTTGATTGCCACAATCCTTCGTATGCTGCCAATTCTATTTTAAAAGATTTGCAATAAATATATTTAGTAAAAATAACTTAGGTTTTTGCAAGAATTAAGATACGACTTAAAAAATATATATATGCATCTACCCATACACGCCTACTGCTGAGCATGGAATAATTCTTCATTCGAGAGTTCGATTGAGAGGACTTGAGAAATTTACCGTCATATTGGCGTGACACAGGTGAAGTGGCGGACGTCAGATGCCATGGAACATTTCGTAACAGTTTGGTATGCAGCTTCCGTCACTATGTTATTGTTACTGTTAAAGTGCGTTTCAATAGACTAAACAAGGCGTCATACGCCTAATATAATCCACCACGCTGGCTTAGTGCGGGTTGACGGACTTTTACACACCATAAAAATTCTTCCAAATCGCTATGGTGTGCAGGTTTCCACACAATGTTTTCCTTCGTCGATATATGACGTGGTGATAGACTATCAGTACACACATGACTCCGAAAAGTCAGAGGTGTGCCCTGGGATTTGAACCCGCGACCACCGTACATATGTTGGTGGCCACGTCTGGTCCGTTACCTAAAGGCCACCACGAACTAAATGCAGTAATAATGTAAATATTATCCGTTCATATAAAGTCGCGGGCACTATTAGTTCGAACGTGACTACTTATGTTATAAACGTATTTAAAGACACCCAAAACGGTGTATTTTATCCAGAATTATGAAATTACCTGCGTAGCCTTTGTGAATTTTGAATTATGTATTCCCGGAATTTTCATATGGAAATTATTGATGTTACATTGAAACCGCCGGCGGCAAATTGTGCCCCGTTTGGTTATGAGTTAAATACGGTTAGGCGTATATCGTATAAGCCCACGTATATTGTATTAGGCGCGGTAAATTAAACCAAAAATACGATTTAAATAGGCAAGAGTTATCGCATTTAATCCCCGCTTAGATTAATTTACCCTAACTAACAGAAAACCTATGTGAAATAACATGTTTGAGTGATATTCTTGCCGGATACCGAGCACATTAAATGATGGTCGAAAACCATCCCAGTGAGCCGCGCGAGTGTGTCGCATTACAGAATAAAACTTTGCATATTCTATGTTTTAGGCGCCATAATTGTCTATACTTTATTCGGACTGTACTAACCATATCGTGCATTGGTGTCTCCTTATCCTAGCCCCGGGAATATCTTTGAACAAACATATAATTCTAGTATTTCTTGAGATAATAATATGTACCTTAGCCCTAATGGACTATTCAACACTAAAATAATAATAATATTAAACTCAACAGTCACATATATACATAGGTGTGGGTTCACCCACACTAAGATCGAGTCTTGTGTCGTAGCTATCAGAAACTACGAGAGATATTTCGGTCTCACAAACACTTAGACCCAAAACAAATACCTGTGGATCACACAAATATTTGTTTCAGTGCGGGGATTGAATCTGCAACCTCACGTCTCACAGGCAACTTCTAACCAACTACGCCACGGAGGCTGTCATGTGTTTCATAATGTTTCATTTTAAACGAGTAGCTCCTAAAATTAACAGGTTCTTCTTTCTTTATCCATATCAGCCCATATACACCCCATTGCGGGGCACGGGCCTCCTCTACAATCGAGAGTGCGATTGAGAGGCGTTAGGCTTATAATCCACCACGCTAGCCTAGTACGGGGTGGCGGATTTTACTTACTACAAAAAATCGAAGCTTCATAATATATCAGTATAAACTAAACTAAAGCCAATAAACACATGATATCAAATATACTAAACCACCTATTATTTTCAGTGGGCCCGACGCTGCAGGCCAAGTACCCAGTGGTGGTGTTCATCCACGGAGAATCCTTCGAATGGAACACGGGCAACGTGTATGACGGCGCTGTTTTGGCGAGCTACGCTGGCCTCGTGGTCATAACCATCAACTACCGACTTGGGATATTAGGTGAGGTTTATAAAAGGTCATGTTTTTATGGCCTGAAAATTCTTCCGTAACTATTTCTACACTTCATAATTCCAGAGTTTTTTGCAGTACCAACTACCACTATGCAGTAAGCTAAAAATAGTTACTCGTATTAAATAGTTTTGTTAGCATACAATCTAATTATTCTAGCTTCCAAGGTTTCCTTTCGTCTCGTACCACTCTCCCTAATTAAACATTTCTTACTGAAGTTCCACGCGCCACGCGAATGTCCACCACAACTTCAATGAAATAGAGTCGCATTTCAAACGCAAATTAATTATGTTAAATTTGTTTGAGCAGATATGAATATTCGAGAAATGTTGGCTGTTTTTCGAACTAAGTTTTTCTCAAATAAATATAATTTACAAGATTTAAAGTCAAAGTGTTAGTCCGTTTCATATTTAGCCCTGATACGAAAAATATAACGAATTACAAAAGAAATGATGTTATGGAAACATCAAAAGATTAAGCGTTGACATTTCGAATTGGGTTTCCAATTACATATTATCTTTTTATAAACTTCAAACAGTTCTAACGGGCATAACAAGAAAATTATATTTATTATTGATGACTAAAATTGTGTTAAGTTCGTCGTTGGAATTGTACCATAATTATGTAGGCAGAGATTGTAATAAAACATTTTCTGTTCGTTAAATTTTGATTGTGAATTTTACAAAAAGATCTCTAAAAGTTTTAAATTGCGCGATATTATCTTTTTTAAAATGAAGACGACTCAGTCTTTATTTTCAAAGATACAAAACTTGATAATAGACTATTTTCATTACAAAGAGTACGATAACTGTACAAGCTAGACGTCACAGAATTAATGAAGACTGTAATGTGAACCTTTATAATCTACTTGCGGTCTAACAAATTACTTTATCTCCTTGCTTTAATCCTTCCCACTTTGATCTAGTCCAAACGCGAGCCCACTCTGTGTACCTGATCCTTTCTTGGTAGCATTTACAAAACCTCCACAATCACAAAAATACCTACAATACAATACAATACAATAATTCTTTATTGCACACCAAATTACAGTATTGAGTTTAAACATATTATGTTATGTTTGGTAATACAATGGGCGGTCTTATCGCTTAAAGCGATTTCTACCAGACAACCGTGGGATGGAGAATATTGGAAATAGTTGTAGATGGCGGTAAACAATAAAGAAAGAAAACAAAAAGGTAAACTATCTAATAGCATACTAATACTTAAATACCAAAATCAAATAAACCAATACATATTTAAAAATAATACTAATAATTATAACAAAATAAATAAATAACGACAAAAAAGGTGGCACTATAGATTTTTCAGATAGTGGTTTTGTACCTGATTTTTAAATGTGTGTATAGTTTTCGAGCGTTTAATATTTAATGGTAGTACGTTCCAAAGCCGGACTGCTTGAACGGTAAAAGATTTGTCGTAATAAGAAGAAGAATGGGGGGGTGTTTTGAGAAGGAGGGTTTCGGAGGAACGCAAGGATCGGGAATGGGTGTGATGTAAAAACTCAAAACGGGATTTCAGGTACTGAGGAGCAACAGGGTTAAATAGGATATTTAATAAAAGTGATAGGATATGAGCATTCCGGCGAAGACGAATAGGTAACCATTTCAGCACAAAAATACCTACGTAGTTTTTGATTAAAAACAATATTCATTAGGTTTAACAATAACTATTTTAGTACTTAATATTTAATTAAAGGGCATTGTAAAGCGTATTAAAATTAGTATCAATTAAAATGCCGCCACACCTTCGAATGAATTGTGGGTCTAGACTGTTACGTCATGCTCGGGAACGCGCGTTACATTGCCTTATTCATCATATAGGATATAAATTACAATAAATAATCGTCGTATATAACTATCCAAAGTTGGTAATGTGTGGAAAATGCAAAAAATAATTTCTAACTCCTTTTGAACGTTTTTTAATAAGGATCAGTAATCAACCAGTATTATCAGAACTATATGTCTTCATTTTTGAGAATCGATACAATTCTCAAAAATGAAGACATATAGTTTTTATACAATGTATACGATTATATTGTAGATAACAACGTAGAGTAACGAAACTACCTAAGTAATCCAAATATTACATTCATACTTAAAATACCTACTACATTTCTACTTACATATATACATAAATTCACGCCTTTTTCCCAGAAGGGGTAGGCAGAGATGCAACCAGGACACCCACGTTTCGACTTGTATTTTCCGTCCCACGATGTGATACGGGCGAGTCTATCACCATATCAGGCACAAATTCCTGACTCCGGGCTGATAATGAATAGAAAACTCCAATGTCACTGACCGACCAGGGAATCAAACCCGAGACCTCGGCTTTGTAATCATACCTTAGTACAACTGCGCCACCGAGGCAGTCACGTCTATTGGTCTACTTTCATGTCAATATTTAATTGTTATTTCACACAGGCTTCCTGAACGCCAACCCAATACCACATCTCAAAGCTAGGGTTGCCAACTACGGCCTGATGGACCAGATAGCGGCGCTGCACTGGGTCCAGCAGAACATAGCCCTGTTCGGCGGAGACTCGGGCAACGTCACAATGCTGGGCCACGGGTCCGGAGCAGCCTGTATAAACTTCTTGATGATATCGCCCACTGTCATGCCTGGTAAGTATTTGTTAAATAAAACGTGGGTAAGACGTGCATTAACTAATTAATTCACAAACTTATTTCCTCTGATCCACCATACAAAGCAACATAAACCAGTTTAACAATAATTCAAGTTTAAAATATGTATGAAATGTTCCAATTCTTTACCATAACCTAAACACTAAAAGTCATGAATTCTATCGTAGCTTCTATTCCAAATATTATTTTCGTTGTAAAAATATCTACAGAACATTTCCATAATGTTTACTCATTGTAATATTTCATTTATTCACGTTGTGTGCCAAATGGAACATTATTTACTAGAAATATTTGGTCAAGTTCTATAAACATGGGAAATAATATGAGGGTTAAATATTTTTGGTTATATTGACCGTTTGGGGCGTGGTTGAACTAATATTTTAGAAAAGGGTTGACGTCAAACACATGGCCTGAGGCCGTTCCCTTTGCCTCATCGCGTGTGCGTCAGAACATACTCAAAGGCCGACAATTCTACGATTTCACAGTGTATGATTCTATTGGGGTATATTGTACCATTGGGTTAACCCTTTATTTGCTGATGATCTCTAAAATGATTGAAATCATTAGTTTGTATGTTTGTATGTGCGGATCTCGAAAAGTACCAGTCCAATTAAAAAATATTTTTGTGTTAGATCTATTTATTGCATAAAATTATTGTGTATATATTTTTATTATATTCTATTCTCGCTGCAATTCAAAAGAGCGTGGTACCTAGTTATATAAATTCAATCAGGGTAACAAATTGGTAATCTCGTTTTTGTGTGTTTATATATATGTTTTTAGGCATGTAAATCAAAATTTAAAGACAAGCAAGCAAGCACATCTAAAATTTCTTGTAAAGTTAGAATGACAAACACTAAATTTCAAAAATTATTTAACGAAATTCCAACCATCCGACAACGCTAATTACAACCAAAAACGGGCATTTCTACAACATCATAAAAGAGCTTACACAAAGGAGAATTTCTTGGAAACTCTAAAATATATATCAGAGTTAAAATCTACCGACGTTCTCCTTGAGACGTCGCGTAAAACCTCGGAGGCGTCTTTAAATAGTGAATAAATGGAAACACGCTAAAAGCATATCTATGAGACGGTCTCATTTTTATCCGATAAATGTGGAGCAAAGTACACGCGAAGCTTTAAAAATACGACCTAGAAACTTCGAGAACCACAACCTTGGATAACTAACCTCAGTTTTTTTTAAGCGTGACATGGATCCCAATATTCTGATGTAGAGGAGAAAAACTTTAGTTCGAGATATTTCAAAAAAACAAAAATATGTATCTTTGTTATCTCTGTATACTCCAGTCAGGCGAGAATTTGTCGACTTTATTCAAAGACAGTTCCAAAACCTATTTTAGTTATCGAATGTTTTGTCCCTTTCGAACGACTTTTGAATTCAGTTTGAGCGAAGAAGACAAAACATTCGATACCTAAAATAGGTTTTAAAAGTGTCTATGAATAAGGCCTTATTTATGAGTTTAAATTATCTCCATAAAGCTCTGTTCAAGAATGTAATTTGAAAAATCCCATACATTCATGAAGCAACTTCATTTTACACTAGGATTTTCTTAATAAAAATGACAGAGCATATCTACGAAAAGCATTTTACGCTCTCCCGACACGATCTTAGGCTATCTTGGAAAAGAATGGAGTAACTTGACTCGAGCACGTAGTCTTTGGATGCCAATAGGGTTATTACTTCGAGAATTCTGAGTATGCTGAATCTGATTTCATTTCGATGCATGAAGAATATTCAAACGTATTTTGAATTTGAAATATATAGATGGAAGGGCCCTAAATATATTTCAGACATATTTAGTGGATAACATTAGATAATCTGATTGCACGTTTGTCAAATCTTTGCTATAAAAAGTATCATAAAGGTTAAAGACTAATATACTATAATTATACTATTGTAATTATATTATAGACCATTGAAATTCCTGGTTAACTAATTAAGAAACAACACACATATAATTTTTTTTTTGCTAAATTATGTCGCAAACATTGATCCCAACTATCACTACACTAAAATTCCGCATAGTTACCGACGCCTATAAAAGGATTTCGATTGTACCATCCCATGTGACGATAGTACAAATGTATTTATAAAGAGCGCAATCAGTATTTTGTCCTTTGGACCAAAAATTCTTTCCAATTCGTGAGCATTTATGCGTACAATGGCGCATTATTTGATTGCGTCGGGGCGCTGCCACCAGTTTTTAAAGCGAGTATTTCGTTCACGAAAAATAAAGGCAAAAAGAGTGTACGTAATATTAATAAACATGACAAGCGTAATATTGGTTGGAGCATGTACTGCCGTGTCTGCAAAAAAGGATATTTATAGAGGGCTGAGCACAGAAAATTTTCAAGAGTTTAAAATAATGCTGTTATGTGGTTCCATTTTTAGGCCAATAAAGGCTCATTTTTATTGATCGTGCATGACATTTTCTGTGGGGAATTCAGCCGAATGCCAAGCCTAAAATGAGGATTATTTTCTTGTACTGTAATTTTTGTGGCACTAATAATACCACTTGCTTCGAGTTTGACGGTTATAGGACAAAAACGTCTAGAATACTTGGTAATTTCCGCGACAAAAGACTTGTATTTACGAGTTCAGGAATCTAAGTGACTGTTGATTGAGATGACATTATCCTCAACTGTACTTCGATCACCTTCAAAATCTCGGGAAATCTAACTTCTCAGAACTAAAGCAACTAATACAATATTCTAGGAATCAGTCAGAGATTTATATACTCATCAATGATGGTAATTACTGTTTGTCGTTAGTTATCTCATGTCCATAAACATGATTTGTGTGAATTCAGGGAATGTGGCAATAATTTACCATCAGCTAATCGTTACATATAGTTTATTTCTTCTTCCATAACAAAAATTACGGATGCCACAACTAATTCGATCATTTAAACCATACAAGCAATACCAAGTTGGTCATGTAGCGAATATCATCCATGATTGCTAGCACAATACGAATACAGAGGACAATGAAATACCAAACAGTCGCGCAATACTAGGCTAAATAGATCCCACTTGAAGACAAGCCCCGGCATCAGTATTCTGTAAACACAATAGATATAATACTGTCGGTATGAGCTGCGAATGTGTAACGCATACCGCAGTGTCTATGTCTAATCTCCACGAATCAGACACGCGTGACCCAAATATTGCATTACATGTATTGTTTTGATTCTTCACATATGCTTATTGTTGAATGTTTAAAAACTAATTAGTATATTTTGATATAATATGTTTTGAATAATTTCGACAGCCTCCGTGGCGCAGTTGGTTAGACGCCAGCTATGAAACGAGAGGCCGTAGGTTTGATTCCCGCACCGAGAAAAATGTTTGTGTGAATCTCAGGTAATTGTTTCGGGTCTGGATGTTTATGAGACCGAAAACTCTCGTAGCTCCTGATTTCCACGACACAAGACTCGATCTTAGTGTGGAGTCAGTACTATGTGTGTGACTATTGGGTGTATTTATTTATTTAGATTAATAAGGTTATAAGGAACTTGATACTGAAAACATTCAGCTGGTTACTTTAGAAATCCTTGGGAAAGGCCTATGTTCAGCATTGGACTTTTTAGCTGAAAGTTAGAAAGAAAGAAAGTATTTTTATAATTATGAGAATTCTGTCGAAATTTTAAAGAAGGTCGTTAGATAAATCAGGCCTATGTGTGGCGTTTCGATTTCAACCAGTTTTAACGCGACTCCGAGCGTGCCGGCAGAATTGTATCAACGCATCCTCATTTTACTGAACTCTGCATCACAAGTAGCCCTCGTGAGTTAGTTTTCTGTGGCAATAAAATAATATTTCTTGGTTTTTAAGCTTAACTAATGAAAGATCGCGAAAAAACCTAAAAGTATATTGACTATTTAGGTCGCTACTAATACCATTAGGTGATTTGGCAATATACGAGTAGTTAATACTCATAAATGGTTAGTAACAGGCACTAGTAGCAATATCTCATTTCGTTTATTAAAATATCGTCTTTATCACAAAAAAAAACAAGAAATGGTTTGTATCATACAAACCATTTCTTGTTTTTTTATTTTGCCGATAAGCGTTTCAAAGGCTACAAATCGAGATCAAAAATTGTAGGTAATTAAAAGCTAATTATCACAAACTCTGATCAAAACAGGAACAATAGTATCCGCAGATATAAAAAATAAATATTTTTAATTAAAAACCGCAATTCGGCCTTCACTAAATCTCCAATCAACATTTTTTAAATGCCAATATCTCAATAATGAAAACGCGCGTCGGAAATTTAATTACGTTTCACTTTTGACGTTCATCACACAAATTGCCAATGGATACATACGAGCATTATACGAGTTTATATAAACATTTTAGCCTCGTGTTTCATGCATTTCACATCGTACCGAAGTGGTTTTAGCCAGTGTTAACTTTAAAGCGAAATTAGCTTTAGCTTTAAATATGTATTAAATTATACAGCATAGTCTGATGCTACTGCTAATGTATTATTTTATGCACAGCCACTTTGATGTTAATATTCAATTCATGTTGATTTTGGTTATCCTTTATAGATTCATTGAAAAGGCTAATGAGTTTTGAAACAATATATATGCAAAGTTTAATTTTAAAGATATACCTATTTAAAAACGTGATAATATTTGCTTGCCTATAACGAATAAAAATATACACACTATAAACCTTAATAAATAAGAGAAAAATACCTTTAAAATATTTTCGCAAAACTCTCACAATAGTATGTAGATACCTTTGTGCGAGCGAGTTGAGTTATTTTATTGCGCGTGTCAATGAAATGTCGCACGTATTCCTGCGGGCACACTACATTCCACACGGAGACCTAATCTCGAAAGAGATTTACCAGATTTTGTATCTCAAACTTTATAAGTGCGTCTTCTATACAAAAAGGAATTTCTATTATTACCACTAGATCTTGTTCATCAATAGGCTTAATATACATGTAATAATTACATTTACTTCCCTCAGGTCTGTTCCACCGGGCGATACTGCTCTCCGGATCAGCTCTAAGCTCTTGGGCATTAGTAGAAGACCCCGTCAGCTATTCCGTCCAGTTAGCAAAGCAATCAAACTGCACATTGCCAGAAGACATCGTGAAAGACCATGAGCTTATAGTAGACTGCCTCCGAGAAGTCCCGCTGCAAGAATTAATGTCTGCAGAAATCAGCACACCAAGCTACCTTACAGCGTTTGGCCCTTCAGTAGACGGAGTAGTCGTCAAAACAGACTATGCAAAAGAATTACTTACGTATTTCATACCAAATGATCTTCAAGGTTTTACAAGCGTATCTGGCGTGAACAATTTTAAAGCGGACAAAAGGAGCGGTGATAGAATCTTCGGCATACGAGGCGGGCAGAATAAATACGATCTACTTTTTGGCGTTGTCACGAGCGAGGCTTTGTGGAAATTCTCGGCGCAAGACATCCAGAACGGCTTCGAGGGCGAGAGGAGGGACCGTATAATAAGGTGGGTGAATGTTTATTCAGCAAATTGGTGTTTGAACGCTGCCGGGTCAGGTCCATACGAATGGCCCGTAATGAAAGGTGGATCGGCGCTGTATTGGACGTCCCGCACAGTGCCGGCAACGGTAATAAAGTAAGCAAACACAATTTTATTAAATTTGATCCTATATTAATTGGTGCAATTAGTGATTTAATAGTTTTAGATTCGAGATGAGCTTTCTTTTGGTGTATGCAAGGTAATTTTATGTTTATCGTTAACACAATATTTTGTTATGCTCAGACGTCAGGTGATTTACAAAGTCATCTTAAAGTCCAATATATTTTGCATGTTAACCATTTTCTCTGTGAACTAAATTGATTTCATTCGTTTAAAACCAAAATCGATATTTGATTGTAATTTTAGCCTAGCGGTGCGTTGTTCTCCTTTCGCAATTTCCTTTTCCCTTATCATGTACCAAAATAAATATCATGAAAATCTACAGAATCCCTTTTTATAGCTAATTGGATTTTATTACTCTTCGTTATACGATTTGAAAGCGACTAGTGTGCTATAAAAATGAGAATTGGATGTCTGATTATAAAACTTAATGTTTTAGCAATATATATTATTAAAAGAAATATATTATAATATAAATCTTCGTGCAAATATTCCCAGTTCCCCGTGATTATTTTCCTAATTAAATAATAATTTATATTTGGACATTTTATCTACAGCGAACTTAATTCTTGAAAAGAGTAAAGTAATGAATAAGAAGTGTAGATTTTTACATCTTTTAGTTTTAAGCATAATACAATTGACACTACCCTATATTACTTTTGTTCTACTCCAATTACAAATAGGTATACAATACTAATATATTATAAAATTAAGCTTAAATATAAAATTCCATTTCATATTGGGTGACTCGAGTAAAGGACCAACTGCTTCGCTTACATAATCCTTAAAATACCGAATCTCGGAACTTTAAAATGAAACAAAGAAATAACGCGACGAGAGCATTTTGTTAAAGGAAATCCTAAGATAATATCTGTACGCGAGAAAAATATATTCCCCAAAATTGCTACAGATAAAACGAATTTCCAATTACATCGGGTAAATACATTATTTGGAGTCTTTATAATTCAGTGATAAAATTCTAGCTCAAATTTTCACGTTTTTGTGGAATTTTGTTGAAATATTTCAGAATCTCAATTACTTTGTAAGTTCCAAGACACTGAGCAAATGAGATTGTTTTATATCAAAGGGATAGGATTGAAGAAGTTATTTACATTTCATATTGTGATTTCAAATACCAATTCTTTTTCTAAGCGTCATTTTTCTTTAACAAAATTGTTTTGGTTGTTGGTTATCTATTCTTTCAACATTCTTACACGCTATTTCTTGAATAATATCTGTCTGCTTATAAATAACATTTTTTTATCAACATTTAACAGTTTAAAAGATCTAAATGAACCGCATTGGCTGTAATTTAGGTAAAATATATTTAATGAATAATAAACGTTGTAGCCTATGACGTCTCCCCTCGACCCTGTCCTCTGCGAGCTCTCGCCATTTTAGCTCGAATGCATCCAACTCGTCGTTCCACCGCATCTCCGGTCTTCCGCGTTTTTTTCGGCCATTCGCAGGAATCTAGCTTGTTGCCAGCCTGACCCAACGGTTTGGATGCATTCGAGTTACATACTATAAATAATATAAAATAATACAAATACGAATAAATCATATTTGTATATTACACACATTGCCGAATTTATGTTTTTATTGTTCTAACAAAGTATTCAATTAATATGCGTTGATGATATAATGTATAGTATGATATTAGAAATTGCAAGAGATGTTGATATAATAGATTTATTTTTTTTAAAGTCTGTTTCGTTTTATGTCTACATATGTATAAGTTTCATAATTATCACTCTCGTGGTTTTGCTCATGATTTTAATTTTCTCAAATTATACGTTCATAATTTAATGATATCCACGTAATAATGTCACGATTTCGGATAATATTCTATTGTGAACCCATTTTAAAACAAGCCTGAGTTCTTTGTATCATGGTTAAAAGCTTAGTCACTACTTGTCTGACGGTATTACATTTAAATAGTACTCCACTTACCTGAGTTCATGCAGTATAGTCACTGGCGTGTCTGTAAAAGAAAAAAAGTTGGTTACTCGTGAATAAGTTTATATTTCTAAATATATCATGTGGCGAACCGTCCATACAACGCAATTTCCACTACTTCCATTTTGTGCGTAAATCTAACTTATTTTTATTTATGTAAGTCGTATCAAGTTTCATACCTTAATTATAATAAAATATACTTTGGTGTGATATTTGCGACATCATGTAACGTTAAATCAAAAGAGCATAATTTACTGAAATTATTTTCTATTTCAGGACTTACGTAAGGAATGCATACACATATCATTTAAGTGAAATTTTCTTCACAATCGTAAACGAATACACGGATTGGGAAAGGACTGTTCAGGTAAGAATACATTGTTACTTAATATATTTAACGTTCATATCATTAGCAACTAGATAAAACGGATTTTATGTTAATCTTTTCAGAAAAACAATAATGTTTATTACTATCAAAGCCAACAAAAAACTGATTTTCAGACCTAAGTATCAGAATCTAGGAACACAAATTTTACAACTTTACGTATAAAAACAAATAAAAATTCACTCAAATCACTTTTAGTCTATACAACGTTCGTTTACCCGAACAAAAACTGCCAAACTTTCAGCGAGTCCCGAAACGTTAAACTCAAGAATTCACCACGCATCGCATTCAGCATCCCAACCATCGCCAGTGAAGGCAGTAAAACTAATTTGCAAATCTCATAATTTCTTCAGGCGAATTTTCATAATTCATCTCTAAAAATGACCTGTGTATTTCGCTGTCTGAGCACGAATTCGTTCCGTTTGCTTTGTTGGTTTCTATACGTGACAGCTAGTCCTGCCTCTGCGCCCGCCGTGAATTATGTAAAATTATTCCTTTTCACATATTTAATTCGGCTGTTTGCCTTTATTTACTTTACAGTCGCCAGAATTATCGCGGACGTTGTTATTTAATTTTATTTCCATATTTAGTTGATAGGAAAGTCGTGTCCGGTGAGCGACTACAGCAGACGATTATTTTGAATTTGAATGTATTAACCTCCCTCCTGATATCACTACTGTAATTTCTACTTATAACCTCATTGTCAACTCTGATAGCATAAATACAAACCTTAATGGTTTCATTATATTATCTACTAACAAAAATATTATATATTTCTTAAGCATATTAAATGAATTAAAAAAAGATTATGGAATATCTGTCATTGTGTTTCGGGTTTGTGATTGTTTGATTCCGATCAAGTATAATATTGTCGAACGGTGTGTGATAATCACCTTTCGACTGTATTTGAAGCACTATACACTAACTCGTGTTATGAAATCATTTGTGGTCTTGTCACTATTAAAAAAACTGACGAATATAGCGTTTTATCATGCTAGAACGCTATATTACCAGTGCATGCTAAGGAAACATTGTATTAATAAAATTATGTACTCATCATAAGAATAATCCAATATACAATAAAGCATCAGTATTCATCCGCTTCTAATTCAAAATTGGTCGTAATCTAAACTCCACTGGGATGATGACTTGGCACTTACCACTTGGCACGTCGGACTTGGCACATGGCCCTAAGAACCCAGCGTGTGCCAAATTCCTATTGTTTAGATGTTGGACCTACTTCTCACTGATAATATTTATGATATAACTTTAAGTGTGTATTTGATGGAACGCATAAAAACTAGTAAGACTCATGTAACTGTTCTGTTAAATTGTTGTTTAAAAAGTTTTGTTAAATGTGGAACTGCTCGTGTTGTAACAGCATAATTTCTCGCTGTCCTGAATTTTTATCACTTTTTCTTGGGAAGTTGACACAATTATAGTTATAGTTCCTATTGTTTTAAATTTTGTTACTAGTTAAAATACTCGTAGTCTTAATACTTACACAGTTATGTCATTACGTACCCCCCCCCCCCTCCCTCTACGTTCTACAAACAAAATCATTGTTAGGCAGAATATATCACAATATTCCGAGAACTTCATTAGCATCCGTCAAATTAATTTATTTAGGTTACAGCAACACATACAATGAACAATAACATGAAATCAATCAACATTACCTATCTCAATAATTACGGCGATATTTTTAAGATTTCCCAATTTCTGCGTCGCTTCAATATCACTGCTTGTCAATGACCCATAAAATGTTTTTTTTTTTTTAAATTGCAATGAATGACGAGACGAGCCTGCCATTCGCCTGATGGTAAGCGATACGACCGCTCATGGATAGTAGCAAAACCAAACAAACACCATGAGTTACAAGGCAATGCTTGGCATTCCACTGCGCTCGCCATCCTGAGACATAAGATGTTAAGTCTCATTATGTCCAGTAGTTACTCTGGCTACAATGTCCTTCAAACCGGAACACAACAGTGCATTTACACTGATGTTTGGCGGGAGAAATAGGCATTGCGGTGGTACCTCGGCGGCCTCTTACATGTGAGAGACCTACCACCAGTAGTATCTTATTTCCATCTATTAAAAAGTATTTTATTTCCAGCATCCGATAAACACTCGAGACGCAGCAGTGCTAGCGTTATCAGACGCGCAATACGTGGCTCCGCTGGTCCAAACCGGAGACTTCTTGAGCGTGGCGAAGAGCTCCCCGGACTCCGGGCCCAAGACTTTCTTCTATGTCTTCGACTACCAGACCAAGGACGGCGACTACCCTCAGGTGAGAGTGAGTGAATTGTATTAACGTAAATTTTACTTTTTAGATAGAAGTAGAGGTCCATTCAATCGTAGAAACCCGTTTACTTTAATGGGACGCGGTTAAGCTAATATTAAATTATATTTTCAATAATAAAAAATAAACTGGAGTAAGAATCAACATTTATCCTAAATAACATGTAGAGGACAGACTCTACTAACCGCCTACAAAGATTAGTGAAAAGAAACAGAGAAGCCCAATAATGGAATAAAAATGGTCAAAAAATGAGGGTAGTCTAATTGGGGATAACATTCTATTTCTAAAACTCCACTACGTACAAGAATCTGGATTAATTAATAAATAATTAACAAACATGATCGGAGTTTTGAGACGAGATCTTCTTCATAATCAGGTTCTTCAAAACCAAATGTTTCTACTATGTCATTAACAACTTTTTTCTTCTTAGCGCATGGGTTCCGTGCACGGAGAAGAACTACCATACCTCTTCGGTGCACCATTGGTCGACGGTCTTGGACATTTTCCTAAAAACTACACGAAATCAGAAGTGGCGCTGTCAGAAGCGTTCATCTTGTACGTGGCTAACTTCGTCAAAACTGGGTGAGTATTTAATACAACGTGCAGATATTACATAAAATATAGACACTAAGTCAGCATCAATTAGAATTAAGTATGAAATTAAGCCAAGTTTTAGAAATGAACATAATCTTGACCCCTGAAATACTTGTATTCCATAAAAAGTATCAAAAAGTAGGACAGACTTTTGAGTTACAGAGATAAATTACTGGTGGTATTTCTTTCGTAGTAAAGGACCAATTACAGTGTTTCTAAAAAATGGTTTGCATTGCTGCATTAGCCATTGTACACACGAGTTCGAACTGGCTAGCGTAATCTCCCATCAATCGATATGCTATCCAAACATTTCCATTCAACACAATCATCACCGTGCCAGCAAAAAAGGCAATACCTAGTACCTATGTATATTCAAGACCTAGATAAAGCGTAAAAGGTTCTCATATAAAACGTTACATGACTTGTTTCAAAACCCTTTTACTTTTATCATCACAAATAAAGTAAATGGCACAACCATTAAAAGATGTAAGTAATACGTATAAAAGCATTTTTACAACAAATAAATAAAGAGCTAAATTACAGCCATTTTATGGATGTATAAAACACAACCATAATAAACCCATGGATAAATCACAAAAATATTGTAAATTTTACCGTTTGTGGCAATCAACATAAATTGGTGAAATTCCATTACACATTTTACATCTGTTATATAAATAAAACTACATTTATCCACAAAAAGCTCTCAAAATTTATTACAGTACCAATAAATTTCAGTTGAAATTTTGGGTTCGCCGAATCTACCGTCCGGTGACAAAGTATTAACTAATTCCGCATAAGCCCGACAATTTGTTACATATTCATTTTTGTTAAATTACTCATTCCGTTGTATGTTGAATGTATTAACATACCTAGAATTAATTGAATATGGCACTGGATATCTCGGGGCGAGAAGCGCCCCGATTCCTGTGATCACTCGGCGCAGAACCATGACTGGTCTCTCTAGTTGGGGAACAAGGTGGCCCTCCACTTACATTTAGATCCTGGACGGTTAAGGTGTTATGGGCGTCCATGATAAATGCGAGGCCACGCGCTCTGTCGTCCATCTCGTCGTCGCATTAAGTGGGAGTGCACCTTCCCTGCGGTACACCTAGTGACTGCATTGACCTCTTTTGGTTAGCGGTATACTCTCCTCGTCCTGAAGGTGACTTCTACAACGGGCTGGGTATACAGTGGCGGAACTCTTACGCCCTCAAACCACGGGATGGTCTCAAAATACTGACCATTTCTTTTCATAACTTTCTATCCGTAAACATTACACCTACGATATCTCGGCAATTTACAAATGAAGATTGTATAAAACAAAATGTAGCACAACGATGGTCTTTTATTTTTGATTTTTCTCCAAACCATGATTATTCGAAAAGAGCCACAGAGCATTAATATTTTATTGTCACTGTATTGGATATATCCAAGTATAAGATACTGTCGAGCTAATATAAAATAAAAGTCAGTAAGAAATATTATTAAGTGTTAATATTCTAGTTCTAAAAGAGTGTCTTCAGGACTAAGGTATAAGCTTTCCCTACTATCAAATTAGTTAATTAATATACTACAAAATGAAAAACCGAAACCTACTAACCTTTTAAAATAACTAATTTAAAGACTTCAAGTTTTATAATAAAAAATACACTTCGAAACTTCGCTCCTGCAATGTTAAAGTTAGTACATTTCTTAGCTCGAGCTGAGAATTTTGAGTAAAAAGTAGGGTTTGGAACAGTTTCTCTTTAAAGTAGCATATTACTCTATTAAATAAAGGTTTTTTGGCGAAATATCAGTACATTTAAGATTTATTTCGTAAGAGTTTTATATTGTATTGCCATTGTAGATATTGTTCACATAATGGTATGTGAAATAGGTACTCCAGATAAAATATCGACTGATAACAGTCGATTATCCCTTGCGGTTCGATACGTTTATGCCAGCTTACGGGAGAAAAACAAATAACACAAAAAGCGTATTATAGAAACGATAATGCCTATTGATGTATAAAACTTTATCGCAAACAATAACGCCATCTTCAAAAGCAACGAGAAATTTATCAGAGCAACCTAAATATCTCCGTATAGCAGTTAAATTAGTATTATGAACTATTTCAAGCAAATATCCGGAATTAATGGTAGTTAGGCTCAAGTTAAATCCACTTAATACTCCTAAATAGCTGTTATAGGCTCATTCATTCTAAGTATTAAAGCAAAATCTTTTGGATACACGAGTTGAGGAAGCAATTTGGGAGCCCCTTCGACTAAGATTTAAATGTTTACTTAACTCCGCAACCTTATCCCAAGGTCCAATAGGATCTCTCATTCAAACACAAATTGAAACGGATCATTTAGATTTACGAAAG
The DNA here is from genome assembly GCA_905220455.2 of Deilephila porcellus. Lineage (NCBI taxonomy): Eukaryota > Metazoa > Arthropoda > Insecta > Lepidoptera > Sphingidae > Deilephila > Deilephila porcellus. Next base: position 14,790,382 of record LR999973.1, on the reverse strand, counting down.
CGTAATTAGAAATATTATTAATGCGTATTTTTCTTTCTCAGAAATCCCAATGAAGCACAGCGTCAAGAATCAGTTCTACCAATATCAAGAGAACGTAATAAGTACAAGAGCATAGTTTGGGACGAATATGATACCTTACATCAAAAATATTTAGAAATTGGTGAGTAACAAAATAATCCTTTAATATTATAAAACACACACACGATCAGCAATTAATTAAAATCATATTGCGGGTTTAAAGACCCCTTACAATCCCTCGTACAACTCCTATAAAACATTGAAAATTTTATCATCATTACATCGGAGCGTAATCTACAAAAGATAAAACTCGCTTCCACCTCCAACAGTAATATCAATTTTGAAGTTAATTAAACCGAACTTTTCCCCTTGGAACGGTACACGAGCCGTCTTTCACAACCCTTTTCACGGTAAATTCCATTGCAGGGATGAAGCCCCGGATGAAAAACCATTACAGAGCCCACCAGCTGTCCGTTTGGCTTCGGCTTATCCCGGAAATCCATAGGGCGGGCATGAAGGACGTGGTTGCAAAACACAACCTTTTCAGGAACCACAACGATCCGGACCTTTACGACGGGTTGGTCCGGCCGGACCCACTCACGCGCGCTAACTACTTCGATCCCACGTTGGAATTGTACCGCAAGCCTATCTACAACGTCACTTTGGACATGCCGACGACGACTATGGACACTTACGTTACAACATGTATTAGCGTGATGTCAGCGAGACCCGGGTCTGCTGTCACGCATAACCAAGCCCCGAACAATACTCATGCTCAAGATGTTTCTAACTTAGAAGTCGCTGGGTACACCGCTTATTCCACAGCTTTGAGTGTGACCATAGCAATTGGCTGTTCTTTGCTCATTCTAAACGTGTTGATTTTCGCTGGCGTGTACTATCAGAGAGATAAAACGAGATTACAAGTGAAGGCACTACAGCAGCAACAGAAAAGGAATCACAATTCGACCTTCGATAGTGTATCATCGAAACATCCACATTATTTTGTGGGGCATTCGCAGAGCTCTAGCACCATAGTTGATATAGACCACCAAGACAAGAACGCGATAATCGCCATGACGAACAGAGTCCCGCATTTTACAAGCTCGAATTGCCCAAATGTATGCCATACGGGGATCCAAATGTCCAACTTATCGCAAAAGACTAGTCCTTCAACGAATAGATGTACTACTCTCCCAAGGAAGGTTGGGTTCACGTACCAGCAGAATCAGATTTGCAATGCATCCAATTGCATGACGCTGCCGAAAAACGCAACCTTCAGTGCCAGTAACTTGCCTGATGTCCAGGCGCAGACATGTCAAAGCCAAGGGGCTGGGAACGGCGCTGTTCTACCTCCATCATCACCACAATCTCAGCACTTCTCGCAGAAATCGAGAGTCCCTCAAGCAGCGATGTCGGAAATGAATGTATGAGACATGGATGATATTTACAATTATGTGTAAAATGACACTCGTGTGCAGTGAATGGACAAAGCATGGTTGTAAATATCTTAAAACTTGTATAAAGCCAAATATAGTGCGAATAAAAAGACGTTTGTGAATAGTGAATGATACTAAATTCCGTAATACGATCGCGGGTTAGGTCAAATTTGAACAAATTTTCCGCGGTGCCGATCAAGAATTTAGAGGTATTGGTAAGTTCACAACTACCGTTTTAAGATTAATAGTTGTAATATCTATTTGTAATTACCGTATTCTGGTATGTGAAACATGGGAATATCACTAAATAAACATGAAACCAAAAAAGTTAGAGTTGAAAAAGGGAATCAAAAGTCTTCTAACTCGACTGTTATTAGATTCATGCTAAAAGGGTAAAGTAGGTCGAAATTATCATACGGAATTTCTTCTGTCTCTACGAAGAAGTTTTCGCATGCACGTGACAGCATTAGTTCGTTTGCAATCATACTGAGACATCGCCGCCGGCAATTGTCGGAAACGGCGAAATTTTAAAGACTATTTTAATAGTTAATCGAGTTCCAGAATTATGCCAATGACAGAGTGGCAGTAAGATCTTTTGGAAACGTAAAATAGGTAAAGAAGAATTGCTGAAACTAGACAAACCATAAAGACTAATAAGGTGCAATTTACTGGTGGTAGGTCTCTCATATGTGAGAACCCTGGGTAGGTACCACCTCAATGTCTATTTCTCCCACCAAACAGCAGTGTAAATGCATTGTTGTGTTCCGTTTTGAAGGACATTGTAGCCAGAGTAACTACTGAACATAATGAGACTTGACATCTTATGTCGCAGGAAGGCAATTAAATTAACGCTATTTAAAATAAATGCGGTCCCAATAGAATATTGAATAAAAGTTGCTCATCTATCGCCAACCGCCCAATACCACTGGCCTGCTCGACATTGGGCATAATTATACTAGTTGAATTCGGAACGTAATATTTGATGAACCACTGTGACGAATTTGTAATACCTGCACTATATTAAAGTAAAATTTTAGTTACTTTAAAAATACATTTACTAAAAAAAAAATGTGTATCAGCTATAATTACACTTTACTCTTTAAACGCGTTTATGAGGTTCACAAAATAATTAAAATCTCATGTTTCACATACCAGCGAGATTAATTTTGCATAGTTTAATGTATAAACTACGCAAGTTTGATATAATAATGTAAATTCTTTTGTTAATCGTGTAAATATTATATAAATAATTTTCATGTTACCATTTAAAATGGATACGAAAAGGACGTGGCGTTAATTGGGATGTGTAATAATGTTGTATAAAATTATTTTATGAAACGAAATATAATGACCCGGTCTAAAATTACTCACATTTCAAACAGGAAATATTTTAATCTGTTTTTAATTACTTAACAGAATAATTTTACAGTGATAATAAACGACGGATTTATTGATGGATAATATTGAGTCTTCCACTCTCAACTTAATATCATGAACTTAATTTTGAGTTATCAATTTAAATATATTCATAACATTCATGCCTTAATATTTAACATAGCATTAATAACTGCCTCGATCGCGGGCAAACCTCAGCATTATCTTTTGTGTAAATAAAGTTCATTGACACGCAGTGACGTGAATAAAATAAAATAAGTCGGTAGCACAAAGGTATGCGTTATGAGGCTTTTTGGGGATATATTTTTAAGCTTTCCTCAATTATTTGTTATTGTTTTGTGCATAAAATTATTTAGTTATAAAATCATGCACAATTTCACGTTTAAATAAATCCCTCGTTTATACCTCGGCTATTTGTATGGGAATAGAATTATTATATTTTTATCATTCTCACAATATACAAAACCAAGTTGTATTTTCAACTACTTCTCAATTTCAAGCATGGATTACCAAACAATAACCGAATCACAAAATACTATTCTAATATCGAGCACTTGCGTGGCGGTTCATGAGGATAAGGTTAATACTTACGAAGGTCTTGAACATGAAAGCAATAATGTAACTTCGCCAATTGTCTTCTGTAAGACAGTGATGCCACCCCAGTCAAAGCGGGTCATTAATAGTGGTTTTTTTTTTGTAGCTTATAGTCCAATGTAACATAAATATTTCCACAGGATTCAAGCATTTATTTGAATGCATAAAAATACAAAAAAAAATACACATCCCAATTAGCTTCTGTATAATAAATAGTATTACCTTATATTAAACTCAAATAAGTCGATTTTTGCCAATACAAATATCATAATACACACCAATTTTGTGATTCCACCTTTTTGTATCTGAAATCCATGATGTCGAATGTACCATGAGTTTACTGCGATCGTACTATGCATTACAAAATCCTTTAATTTATTACGATGCTTTTAAATTGCGTTTATGTTGTCATTGTGTCAAAAACAAACAAAAACTAAGCTTTCAAATGTTATCTTCTTTCGTCTATATAATAGACAAGGACTAATATCTTATTTCAACAATAAATAGTGTGAGGTGCGAGTAAGTCATGTATTACTGGGCGTAAGCTCCTCGACAATTGAAAGATTAAGGTTTTTTTAGCCACATTATCTTGGGCTAGTAGGTAGTCTTTAAATTATTTCTACATATCTCCAAAGAAGACCCTACACACTACATTATACTGGTCTGTCTTTCAAATCTATACTTGTTCGTACAAAAACTTCATACAAACTTATTTCTGCAATACAAAATGACGGGTAAAGTCATGGTATATACGACATAAAGCCTGCCATTCAAAATCAAGTTATTGACAACGCTATTTGCCGTACTAATGGCCACCTGACGTATGTCAATAAGAAAAATCGTGAGTGGCGGGCACATAAATAGAGGATTTATTGTTGTCTCAATAAGAAGGGTCATTTAAAATGACATAATTATGTGTAAATATTACTAGAATCTTAAAGACTGTATACTGTATTAAGGGTGTGTTTGATTTCACAGCTTAGTTAACTAGATTTATTTTGATAATATTTGTTATATGAATTTAAATTGTTTGAAAGTTTCAGTTGTAACACACGTGTGGCTCACGAAAATTTTATTGCCAGTTGACACTTCGCTTTACAAAAGAAAAAGATGTCACAAATTGAATCGTTATCGTATATTAATAACAATATTAGCGATCTTTCGTTTATACTTACTGGTAAAAGGCGCACCCAGACATTCTATTAAGGCTATATTTAACAAAATAAAAACAACAGATAAGTTAAATAATTTAAAAAAATGCTCAATTCACATACATTGGGATGTGTTATTGAAATTTACTCGTGACTAAAAAGAAAAATAAGTCAGATAAAAGTGGATTATATTTACAAATATAGAGTCATCTGCAATCGGCATAACATAAAATGTTATTCTAGTACAGTCAACGACGAAAGCGTAAAAAATATTGTCAGTGTTATTTATCATTAATAAATCATTAAAAATCAAACACATATCCTAACAAAACAACTGGCAAATACGAGTGCAAATCCATCAATGACACGACACAAAAACACGTCACCGGTAAATTAAAAAATTCCACGGCGTGGAAAGTTTTTTGATTGCTAGAGTTAAAAATTTCATTGACATGACGTTCATGTAAACTCGCAAACGGAATTGTAAAGCGTATTGTTGAATATATTGAAATAGAACTAGTTGTTTGAAAATGTTTTAAAAAACAAAGCGATCACGATAACTGCAGTATAGGGACACGTATAAAATATAGTTGTCTGACGCATCAATGAACATTATAAATGATTGGGTTGAACCAGATGTTGGGTGAGTTAAACTGACCTAAAGGCACAGCTACGATATAACTTGCTTAATAGTGAAATTACAGGGGCTGGTAGTTATTCAAATCTACAAAGATACGATCGTATATAACATACATAAGAAACATTACTAAAGAGGATATATACAAATTATTTAATAGCCACAAAAGAGAGAAAACTTATAACAGAACAAAAAATCTTTAATTAAAAATATACGATGTCAAATATATCACGATTACCTAAGTTAGCACCCAGAATTCGTATTCGAAAACGAAACATCAAACTGGCACATTTTCTCATTACAAATATGAAAAGTAATTTCATACTTCACGACGAATAACCTGAAAACGTGCCCAGTGCGCGCCTACAAAGTTTATGCGTGGAAAAATCGTGTCGGCTTTGTGGCGAAATCAGAATTTAATATAGACACGTTACAATTTTACGAGATACGTAAGCCAGCCTATAAACTGAGATTTTCGTGAGCCAGCTATATTGATTTTCTTATCTATACGAGTCACCTTTCGCCGCGACTGTACCTTAGTTCAGTGTTTCCCCTTCGAATATCTTTTTGTAACGATTGTGTAAATTTTTGAAAATAATAATCATCAATTTGTTGGAAAAGTTTATAATGTAACAAATTATTAACCGTTAATACGAAATCTTATGACGAGTATCAAAATTAACAAAAAAATAAGACAGAATAAAATTCATGAAAAAATACAGTTATTTTATTTGCAACCTTCCGCTGGTATTTTAAATTTTAAATTAAGATAAATCTATGGATGACAAGGACACTAGATAGACGGACGACCTCCTAAGGAAAGTTTAAGAAAGTTGCAGGATCCAGGACTCTTCCGATGGGTTGCTGTGGATTTCTTCCTGATGATGAGAACGACAACGATGAGGGAAGGCAATAGTCATCTTCAGTAACATTCAGTTTGAGTTCCAACGGTGAAATAGTAAAAAGATTGATGTGACCGATATCCGCAGAAGATGGAATTACAAATCGCAATAAATAACTCCTTTAGATTCAAAAACATAAGGGTCACATTTTAAATTTTTACTCATTATCTCTGATTCAACAAAATAAAATATCAAAGATGTTGAATAACAATTTTTATGAAAACTATTAAAGACTTGTGGTCACTGATTTCTTTCAAAATATCCTTGGCGCCTATAGAAAAGTAAAGATAATATTATGATATCATAGATTAAATAGTTATAATAGACGGTTACTGACGATGTAACTTGATATGCTAATGTTAATCTAAAGATTTAATTGCGTCTTTTTACAAACTGTAATAAGATTGCTATTAATATAAACCTAAAACTACCACATATTAACGAATCCATATAAACTAAGTATATATGTATACTGGAAAACATGTAAGATGTGTATAGTTGTGTATGTATGTGGCACCAAAGTACGAGAGACGTTCTAATCCAACAAAACCCACAAACAAATATATATTGAGCACACGTATACATATCTCTCCCGTCAATGATTTTCTATAAACAGAGCCAAGTTAAAATAAATACCAATTTAATTTAAATGGAATTAACACGCAACAAACTATTATAATAAATATTTCTACTGCAATAAATTTGCGGTGGCATCGCATACCATTTGAATATAAGTGATCCGTGAAACCACTACCGCCAATTGTCATAACTATGCAGCATATTAGCAAAATTGGAAATACACGATTGTCTGTGTTTAGGTTATTTTTTACCCACAATTTAGAGCCCCAAAGCCTCATGAGATTATTATAATCGAAAACTTACATAAGAACGCATACTCGAAATAAAACTCCACAGCTACACAGGTCACTGCCCCTTCACGCTTTTAACCCATGACGCGACAGAAAATTAAAAACAGCATAAATAAAAGAAGTGTCTCCTTAAAACTGTAAGAGGGAAACGTAATTCTACTTAGAATTTTGCAGGTGTTTTAACACCCGCGTCCCATTAGAACATTACACTCGACGAACTGCTGTAAAAATATAAAAGGAACTTTAAAGGTCTGAAAGTGTGCTGCCATTTCCTCGTGAAAGGCACTCGGTGGCTTTTTACTAAGGACCCCGTGTTTCCTTCATAAAGAAAACACCTTTGACAGAATTATCTCGTGCATCTTTTTCATATGCGGCCCGGTTTCGATCGTTTTATTTCAGGCTTGGAGGGACTTTTGGTTGTTACATGTTCCCCGACGCTTTACATATAAATGCGGGGGTTAATTTTTATACATTTTTAATAGATATTATTTTTTAATTACGATAATTTTGTTATATCATAAAGCTCATGAATGGCAGAAAAAAGGACGGGAGCAAAAGGGTATTGGGCCTACGGCAATCTCATCCACGGCACGGAACACAAAAGCAAAGCCGTGTCACGTCAGTTTCCTGTGATGTTGCTGACACGAAATATTTCTACAGGAAACCAAAATAAATAGAGTGTGGCCATACTGTTTTAAAATTCATATCACTTTTTAACGTTTTTGTTTCCATTTACGAATGCTTTTAGATTACATCCAGCGGTATGGTGCTTCGAAATCACTTTAAAATCTGAGAAACCAGACAAACATCCATATTTTACATGAATTTTATATTATATTATCCTATGCTGACATCATAGCGCTTAGGAGATATAGACATTAAAACTACACTTAAAACTAATATAATACCAAGTTGATTGAGTTAATTATGGAGACTTATAGACTTAATTTATCTTCAGTGGTGTGTAGTTATTTGGTTAAATGACCTACTTTCGTTCAAGGCTGAATGCCCGAGTGAGCGTGCAGAGGTAGCACTAGACCTCCACATTGCACCTAGCTTATTTCTGTTCCAAACTACGATCAGTAGAAGCTTTTCATCTTGCCGGGACTAACTAATCCCTGACAACTCATATGAAATTTCTCTAATCGAAAACTCAAATAAATTTGAGTGCCTAGCTGAGAAATCGAACACTGGACTTCACGGTTGACAGTCCATGTATGCTGCCTCTAGACCAATAAGGAGACTGTATTATTATGGATCTTTTATATCGAATTGGGGTAACATTAATAACACAACTTAGAATTATAGCCCCACACATCACCGTTCACACAAAAACTACTAAACTAATAAAAAAATTAACAACAAGTTTAGTTACGCAAAATCCATTTGCATCACACACTCAGGCAATTTTAAAAGCGCAGAAACATGTATAAGGCAAAATACGACCCGTAAAAACTTCGTAACAAAATGCAGAATGTAGGCCAACTGGCGCCCGGGCGAGGCATTTAACTTCAAGTTAAAAACCATTGTTTCTCGTTTCTATCAGGAAACCATCCGAAATAAATCTCCACCATAATCCATTCAGTTTCAACCATCCATCCGGACGTCGAAAAGTCATCCAGTTTTCAGACTTTCAAAATCGATCTCGCCACTCGAGCTGAGCGCAAAAACTATTTCGGAGATCCTTATATTGGAGGGGTAAACAACTGCAGTTACATTTATAAAAGTAATATAAGCTGACATACTCATAATTTATTTAATAGGGCTATTAAAAAGTGCACGAAAAAAATAACATAAACATGTGGGAATATTTCCGTTCGGGTCAAAATCAAACAAAGATTTTACAGATGTTCTTCAGTATAATTTTATTTTTCTTTTAATACGTCTTCATCGTCTTCGTCGTACGCCATTCGATCGTCCTTCAAACAGTTCTCTCTTATTCCGTCCTTTCATATTTTAACATCTTAATCATTCACCCTCTAACTCTTTTACTCTTTATTACTTCCATTCGTTATATCTTTTACATAACACGTTCCATATCAGTTATTCGTCTAACGTTTCGTACTACTCATCTTTCATCATACCATTTAAATCCTACATACATAAACTGACTAACCACACACACCCGAGATACATGTCTATTTTTCGTGAGCATGAGAGTTTCCAAGGATTTTATGTCTAACGCAAGTTAGTATCTTCTTACTACTACTTACTACATCGAATGCATTTTCAAATGTCAAATGTATGTAATTAACAGACGTTTGCTAAGAATAATTGAGATCACATTGTATACTGGAATTTCAATGGCTTCGTACCAGCTTCTCACGCAAGATACGTTCGAACAACTAACCTACAACCTCATTTTATGATTTAGATTACATAATAATCAACATGTCTGGTTTTGTACATAGTCCTTGCAAAGATTCCTACAACGATCTCTTCGAACTGGCCTTGATCCACTAAAGAACTATAAATAACCTTTTCTAGGTTGTCTGTCTACGTTGTTAATGTAAATAGAGAGGTATAATTTCTGACATTAAATATGATGAAAAATAACATACTCACGCCTTTATCCCAGAAGGAGTAGGCAGAGGCGCCAACAGGACACCCACATTTCGTTTTGTATGTCCCATGATGTAATAGTGGGCGAACCTATCGCCGTATCGGGCACAAATTCGTGACTTCGGGCTGATAATAAATAGAAAAACCCAATATCACTTTGCCCGACCTGGGATTCGAACCTGACACCTCAGCTTTGTAGTCGTACCGTAGTACAACTACGCCACCGAGGCAGTCAAAAAATTCTTAATAACTAGAAAATTTGTTGCTGAGGACTTTTATTACGAAGTTTGAAACTGGGTCAAGTCGAGTGTTTTCCAAACTTTTAAACTTCTAGATAACATGTTTTAATATGACTATAGACAGACATAGCTCTCTGTCCTAATGTGCTGCTTTTTCGTAACGAGGGAATGGGGACTAGGTACTCGAGGGTAAGTAGAGGACTGTCGCTCAAAGAAATTAGCAATGTTAGGGCACAATTACAGTGGCTTTATTTAAAAATATTAATAATGCTTGGGCGCAATGTAGCGGATAAATGTAGCTTAGTTGAAAACCTCACTTATGGGTTATTAAATGTAGGATCCAAATAAGTAACCGCAATAGTTGGCCAGCCTTTATCCTTTACATCTAGTTGACGAAATTCACTCGATCGACCTCGAATTTAAATTCACAATCAACACCAATACGGGTCATCTGCTGATTAAAAATGTTTGAAAAAATCTATTGAAATAATGCTCTATTATATGGCTTTTTGAATCGTATATCTATTGCGTGAATAAAAAAAACGCCATCCACAATAATAGCTTTGTTAATTTTTTCTTTGCAATCTTTTCTATTTTTCCCTTTTATGTTTATTTTAATACATTTATATCTATATATCATGTGCGTGGTGGCCTGTTGGTAACGGACCAGACGCGGCTGCCTACATGTTCACGGTGGTCGTGGGTTCAAATCCCAGGGCACACCTCTGACTTTTCGGAGTTATGTGTGTATTGATAGTCAATCACCACGCACTTTAACGGTGAAGGAAAACATCGTGAGGAAACCTGCATACCGTAGCGATTTTAAAGAATTTCTACGGTATGTAAGTTCGCCAACCCGCACTTGGCCAGCGTGGTGGACTATATGGCCTAAACACTCTCAATCCATTCTCTCGATTGTAGAGTAGGCCCGTGCTCTGCAATGGGACGTATATGGGCTGATATAGTTATATAATGCATTTATAATTAATTGTATATCACGCATTATTACAATAATTGTTGCAATACAGTCAAAATTTAAATTCAAAACATTTTCTATTATATCCGGAACCCTCTCTCTCAAATAAAGTGCGCTTGGCCGAATATTTTTTTCTTCCTTCCGCAGTGCCGTAGTCACGGGCTAATGGACAGACATACCTTCGTATAAAAGCTTTCAACAGAAGCGGCTAAGAATTTAAGCTAAGCGAGTGTGGCTATACTTTTAGTTTTTAATTAGCGCGCCCGTCGGAAAACATATGTTGCCAACTTAGCGTCATCTGGTGTGATCATAAATAACTTCGCTTGTACAAACGGGAAGTGTTTTTGAGGCCTTGGACTACTTACGTACTATCAAAACTATCATAAATTAGTATTATATAAATACATAATAAGTACTTCCGTTTAAGTAAGATGTAGAACTTTGTTTCTTTTTTTCTTTTTGTCTGTATGTTCTTAGACACATATTTAAACGTTTGAACATAAATCCAGTTAGTAATACCTTAAAAATGCTGGGTATTTTTCAAAGTGGTATACAAATAAAGAATCTGTTGGATGTTTTAATTTGTCATATTTCATATAACTGTAACATATAATGTTAAATAAAAAAAACATGTCAAATATTTTACATTCCATTCCAAAAAAAGGAAACATTAACAATCTCCTTCATGAAATTATACTTAGCACTCGCCCATAAAACGACAACCAAAATCTTTTAAAATAAGAAAAAGTCCATTTTGATTAATTAAGCAAATTATATTCTAAATCCGGTATTAACTTTTGTCGGTGAGGAAAATCTGGCAGTGGCCAATATTGCGAGGGAGATAATTAAATTTCATCATATTCCCATTAAAATACCGGGATTCTGCGGGTAGATTTTGTAGTAACTTAGTACAATAGTAGAAGAATTAATTCAACGCGGTTGTGACATCACCTTTCACGTAAATTGATAAGACGTTGATAAGTTTAAAGGGATTAAGTATTTTTTCGGTGTTCAATACAAAGTAGGACACTTCAGTTTCTAGATAACTGCTGATATGAAGCCTAGTTGGGATGGTACCGGAAATTTAGTCTTATTATTTTGAAGCCCTGATATATTTTGTTCGTATACTTCAAAACAAATATGGATCCTAATCTAATAACCAACCGTAGAGACCGCGCCTTGGCAAGCGTAGTGTAAGACGCCTTTCAGCTATGTGGAGTGACGATTAGCGAAAGATCGCTGGCAGATGTTGGATGCAACGAAATGGCGCAATTTGGAAGAAGCCTATGTCCAGCAGTGGACAACAGTCTAGGCTGATGATGATGATGAATCTAATAAAATAAGTCAAATGTCCATAATCTTTTATGTGATGAACATAAAACCAACTCATGTAATGCTTGAAGCTTTTTCCCCAGCACTGAGAACGGAAGAAAAAATAAAGAATTTATGCCTTATTACAGATTCTTTTCAACCCGACAAAGAGTTACGCCCAAGCTAATAAAAAATATTTTTTCAAAGGAATTAAACACGCCTCTTTGAAACATAATAACGTTAAAGCTTTAATAATTTTAAAGGTGTTCCTAAGCTATTTATTACAAACTGCTCAACGCTTAGTAAATTCTCAACCGTATTTTAATAAAAAATAAACCATAATATATTCACTACCCTGAACACTCCAGCATCGCAACTAATGAACTTATAACGTTATAACACAACGTGCAAAAATATTATTTCTCATAAAAATACACTCGCTCTAAGCTTTTAAAATAATTTTTCACGTAATCCACTCGTTACTTTGACGTTCTCATAAAAAGTAATACATTTTTGAAGTTCACCGGCCCCGCTATAATTTAAAAAGTCGTTTATAAAGATTTTAATTAAACGAAACTCTCAAAACGCGTAGAAAATGACCACTAATGTTAATCCGGTGTAAATCTGCTTCATAATAGAAAATTATGAGAAAATATAGAAAATTAATGTAAATGCTTGCTTAATGAAGACTTAGTTGCTAAAATTAATATACAAAGGGTGTGAACTGGATTGTGAAATTGGAAGTCTGGGTTTTGATCCCAGGGCATATTGTGTAATGTAAATTATTATGTATGTAGTTATTTGTAAGCAATTATAAATTCTATGCTGCGTACTTTGAAATTTAACACAGTCCTTGAAGAAGTCTTTGCCAACACAACCTTTAAAAACTAAGCAACACAAATTCGGCCAGAGTGGTATATAAATATAATTATGAAATTAAAGAATTGATGGTAGCCGTCCATAAGTTAAAAGCAAGATATTCAAAACCAAAAATGCTCTAATGCAAGCTTGTACATTACTTATTAGTAATATGATATTACCTTCAATGTTGTATATTATATTAATACGCAGAGGTAATTACTTGCCACAAGGTGAGCAGTTTACTCCTTTACCGGAATATCATAAAAAACCTTTTAAAATCGCCACAACACACAATAAAAATCGAAAATAGCAACAATAAAAAACATAAGACAGTGGCTTAATTTGTGTTTTCAACCTTGATTGACAGATGGTGCCACGTCGGCAAGCCACGGCGGCCATTTTGTTAGCAAATTACGTGCGGGTAACGAATGCGCGACTAGCAACGTTAGACACACGTTAAGTGCTGGAATAACTCTTGAAGCCGGCCTCTAGCTCCAGGGTTGCCGCACACACATTATCTAACAATGTCAAGTTACATTTTATTAAGATGTAAATGTACCTATTTGTTTTATCTGTCTTGATAGGGAGGGATTCGTACAATTTACCCGCAATGCTTGTCTATGTAGACAGGTTTTTTGAGGATAGGCCCAAAATCGTACAAGACCACAAAATCTGAAAGGAAAGGGAGGTGGCCTTTGCTCAGCAGTGGGATACTTAATGGCTGAAAATAGTAATAAATAAATAAAATAACTGTATTTAGAAGGGTTCTTTGGTACAAAATGTATTGTGGGATTTCTCACCATTATAAAAGGGTCGGTGATCGAAGCCAGCGTCAGCCGTCCAGCTAGATGGTTCGATGTCATTGTTAACGTGGCAGGTTAAACCTGACAAAAGGCTAAGATAATTGGCATACCCATAGAGTGGCTTATATCCAGCTGGGAATGATGAAGGTATTGATTAAAAGGTTGTTTAAGATATAGACAATCTAATCTATTTTTTTTGTTGGATAAAATAAGCTAGTTGTTTTCTTATTTCACTACATTGCTAATCTATAAATAATAAACTATTAGCGAATGAATGACAAAAATTCTATATATTTTCAATCAATTCAAAATATTTTCCACCTGAATACAGCCACGTCACAAATCATCACAATAAAATCTTCACCTCAATAATTCCCTTCATCGTAAACAAAAATATACCAAAAAAAGTAATTTTATATACAAAATTGTGAACGTGATATTCTGTTTCGTTTAACATCGCCGTCAATTTGCTGCTAATAATTATAAAAATATTATTTGATATTTTTGTTTGTCTTCAAATTGTTTTCAGGCAATTAATTTGTTTGTGAAGCAAGTCTTTTTATTTTGTTTTTACTTTGTTTCATAAAATTGAAGTATGAAATAGAAAAAAAAATATTTGTAAGAAAATATAATTTAGCAATTTTGTTTAGAGGCTCACTTAGTTACAGAAAAGCGGCAAAAAAAATTTAATATCGTTTACAAACACACATATTTTATAAGGCATGGGAATGTATAGCTTATCTGATGATAATTCATACTTGATGACCAAAATTTTACAACATATCAGGATCGTAGATGGAAAAGAAAGTGAAAGGGCAAAAAGAAACGAAAATCTATACGACCATAGAACCTAAGAGTATGTGACTGTTGGGTGTATTTATTTATTTAAATTTTTAACAATGTAGGAAGCATATTTATGACTTCGATGATTCTTATTTACAGCCTAGATATTATACGGCATGATATTTAAAAGGTAATTTTTATAAAACCTAATATAAAATTCTGTCCCACATAAACGCTGATAATTTAATATACCAAGCCACTATGCAAGTTGATAATACGTATAAAGACACAGGTAAAACCAGTAAAAAGTAGCTACACAATGTTATGTTGATTCTCTTTTATACCCTAGATATGATACAGGGTGATACTTTAAAGGCACTTTTATAAAACCTGATATAAAATTCTGTCTCGCATTAACGCTGATGATTTAATAGGCCAAGCGATTATGCAGGATGTAATTGCTGACACGGCAGCCCTGCGCAAAGTTGCATACACTGCGGGGATGCAAGGGCCCTCGAGTTCAACCGAGGGTCTAGTAATTTGGGTCAGCGGATGCGAAAGTTTCAATCCAGCGAATTTTTTAATTTGATCATGTTTATGTTTACGTCTTCGTGTTTAGTAAGATTTAAGTTTTTTATGTATTTTAGGGGTTGATCGATAGAGGTGGGCGAATATGTAGGTTTATAATTTTGATGTGACATACTTTGTAGAGTTATTTTAGTGTATTTAATAAATAAAAGGTATATTTTCTTGATTTATTAGTCATTTAGAAGAAAAAACAAAACTAAAGTTTGGAAGTTTTGCGATTCTAGAAATCTATTTTCATTTAGAATAATAATTATACGTTGTTCTGCATACATTATTCCGGATATTATGAATTTACGAGTTGATGTTTAATTAACCTACGCATTGACGTATAAGCAGTTAATAGAAAACTTATATATCCATCAAATTCCTTACAGGTAAGCTGACTTGCGATATCCGGAAAGGAGCGGATGGAAACAATACACAAAGTAAATTGGAAGTTTAATAAACGTTTAATTAAACTTTAGGACGATAAACGAAATTTCTTATCAATGGATTACAAGGTTTTAAGAATCAGTATTGTAAAGTTAATTATTATTATTTTAATAAATAAATACACCCAATAGTCACATAAATAATTCTGACCCCGCATTAAGATCAATTAAGTCTTTGTATAGTGAGTACATCAGAAAGTACGAGAGACTTTGCGATCTCACATACACCCAGGACCGAGACAAATATGTGTGAGTTTCCCAAACATTTGTCCCGGTGCGGTGATCAAGCCCGTGGCCTTTCATTTCACAACCGGCGTCTAAACAACTGCGCCACAGAGTCTGTCAAAAGTTATGAATAATGGACCTTTAATATGGTACATATCAAAGATTATGTGTGCATTTATAAATTAAATTAAATACGACGATAAGTAAAAAATTACAAAAAGAAGAAGCTTGTTTTTCGAAATATTATGTTGCATTGTTTCTGAAGTCACTGGCCACACACACACACTACCTGGCCTCGTTTTCGGTCGCAGTCTCGAAGTATATGCATATACCCTGTATAAATATAAACAAGAGTAAGTATAGTCCTGACACTGCTCTAAGACTAAAGTCTTGTGTCGCGGGTATCAGAAACTACGAGAAACTATTCTCTCACAGACACCCAGACCCGAAATTAATACTTGTGGGGCACAGACATATTTCATCTTGACGCTGTCTTCGTAACTGTGCCACAAACTATTAAACAAAAATACGTTCTTTAATTCTCACCTACATATACCTAGTTGAGGATGATGACTACAAGGCCTTCATAGTTCTAAGCCAATAAAAATGTTAATCTGTAAATATGTGCGGCCTATTGCGTTTCAGCTATTCTATCAATAAAATCTAGAACAGTACAAACACGAAGCGCCATCGTCAGAGACTAAAAAAGAGCCTGGACACACGCCAAAACGGAATATTCACCCGCAATCATAGCAAATCGTAGGCCCGTATGTTAGGCGTTTCTATGAGAACAAAGTAGAACAACAATCATAGAGCAAGGTTTAACAGACGGGATATGAACTGTACGGACGTGATTATCATCTAATTATATTAAAATGTGGTCGATGGTATGATTGAAAACCTGGAGATTAAGCTGGCAGCTCAAGACCCTGAGAGATGGAGAGCCACTGTGGATGCCCTTTGTCCCATCTAGGGGACATAGAAATTGAATGATGACTGCTGATGGTATGATTATACAAATCGCCTTGATATATTTATACATAGCCTAAATACTCAACAAAATAAAATCATTAAACAATCATTTAGAAAAGAGGAAAAATCAACTTTACGGAAATATCCTATTACGATAATAGCATAGGTTTATCATGTCTGAACGAATCTCAAACTAAACCAATGCGTTTGCACAGCTTGTATAGAAATGTATGTAATTCTTAAAAATACTCCTTCCTTCCATCGGACATGACGGAGTTTTGGTATGACGTAGGGAGACCCATCGTCCGATCCCCTCGACCCACAAATTGGGTACCAAGGTTTCGCCATTGCCTCGTTCGTAAGGTCAGCAGAGTGCACCGCGTGCAGATGAGGTTGGCTTTGGTCCTTCGGTGTTGGTTGTTAATAGATACATATATAATATTTTACTGTAATTCTTAGAAATACTATTTTACCAAATACATTCATAACACGGTTATGGTATGTTACGTTGTGAGTGACATTCGGCCTTAAATATGCCAAAAATGTATTTTTCAAAGGCATCACAGTAATCGATAAAATTATACTTAATATTTATTCTTTGCCGCCACTAAATATGGCTAGCATTCTGGTAGAATAAGATCACGTATGTAGCCACAGAACGGCGGTGTTTTATGAGCTTATTTACCATGCCCTTTATTGACCTTCGAAGTTTGTGTTTGAGTACCTTCGAGTGGAATGTCGGGTCACTTTAAACTATCGTCAATGATACTTGCTTAAATACTTGTCGAATTTTGTTGACAGATTCTATAGTTTTTTATGTTCTAATATTAGGTGTCGAAAGTAAGTAAATAAAAATATAGGCTTCGATTCCCGGGTCGGGCAAAATGATATTGAATTTTTCGATTGATTATATGAAATGAAATGAAATGAAAATATTTATTGAACCCATGAAATGTCATACATTATTTAGATTCAGTCACTTTTTTCCACTACCACCCGGTTCACAAGGCTGTTTTCGCCAGAGAAGAACGGGCAAGAAACTCTAGCGTTGCTCTTTTCAAAATAAGTTTACAATACAATAATTATACAGAGGTTGCAGCGCTGTTAAATTCAGAGCAGCCCGTAGTCTAGAATTTGTGGACGATATGGCGATAGGTTCGCCCCTTATCACATCGTGGGACGGAACATACAACATGAAACATGGGTGTTATGGTAGCAACTCTGCCTACCCCTTCTGGGAGAAAGGTGTGAGTTTATGTATATAAGTTAATTAAAGTAGGTCAATTTATCCATTCTCAATCTAAGTATTGGTGATATAAATGGATTTCAAGTTCCTCCTTAATTCACTGAAATTTGACTCTGATTGTTGCTATTTCAAAATACATGCTAAATTATTACATCTGTCTTACCCGTCTACAAATTTACATATTCGCTACTGCCTACATAATTAGTATAATAACACAAATTTTGAATATTAACAGCACCTGGTACTAGTATTATAGGCCTATCTACAT
This sequence comes from Deilephila porcellus, assembly GCA_905220455.2. Taxonomy (NCBI): domain Eukaryota; kingdom Metazoa; phylum Arthropoda; class Insecta; order Lepidoptera; family Sphingidae; genus Deilephila; species Deilephila porcellus. The sequence goes on along the minus strand of LR999973.1, from coordinate 14,772,115 downwards.
AGTTCATAGTCCTATCGTAAATGGATCCCATGCAGGAACAATAAAAATATCATAAACTCGTGATAAAAACTTATTTATTTCCATTGATATGCTTTACGACAGTTTTATGACTAGTTTTGGCGTACATTTCAAATGTTATCGAATACATGAATTTATTGTTGGATAATTTATTTACTGGTGGTAGGTCTCTCATATGTGAGAGGCCGCCTGGGTAGGTACCACCGCAATGTCTATTTCTCCCGCCAAACAGCAGTGTAAATGCACTGTTGTGTTCCGGTTTGAAGGACATTGTAGCCAGAGTAACTACTGGACATATTGAGACTTAACATCTTATGTCTCAGGATGGCGAGCGCAGTGGAATTCCAAGCTTTGCCTTGTAATTCATGGTGTTGATTGGTTTTGCTACTGTCCATGAGCGGTGGTATCGCTTACCATCAGGCAAATGGCATGCTCGTCTCGCCATTCATTGCAATAAAAAAAAAAAAAAAAATTATGTTCCTATTAGGAAGGAAATACCGGTTTCCTCTTCTCACCCTTTTTCCTTCCCGCTCCCCTCTCCCCTATCATATTCATGGGCTGGCAACACATCTAAAATGCCAGAGTTTTGATCACTTACCATCAGGTGATGATAAATAATAAGAGAAACTTCAATATGAATGTAAACTAAAGCTTTAACTATGTCTCGAAAAGTATGGTTGAGATTCAATTCGACATTTTTATCCCATGAAGTAATAGAGATTGCTTAGTTCTTAGAATTAGTGGGACAAACTGTGGCGAGCAAGCCAGTACAGTAGCCCGTCAACTCGCTCAACAAAATCACGCCACCCCTACGTCGCATCGTACGATGTTTTGCACCTGCAAAGGATTAGCTCGAAAACTGTCAAGCACGAACCGTTTTAACATACATACATACATAAACTCACGCCTTTATCCCCGAAGAGGTAGGCAGAGGCGCCACCAGGACACCCACATTTCGCCTTGTATGTTCCGTCCCACAATGTGATTGGGGGCGAGCCTATCGCCATATCGGGCACAAATTCCTGACTCCGGACTGGTAATGAATAGAAAAATCCAATATCACTTTGCCCGACCCTGGACTCGAACCCGAGACCTCAGCTTTGTAACCATACCGCAATACAACTACGCCACCGAGGCAGTCGTTTTAACTACTATTAACTATGAGTCATAAGACCTATAAATAGCTGTGTTGCTTGGTGTTACATTTATTACGCTTTCTGCTTCCCACCTGTACTAAGTTATTTTCTTGTGTATAATGTATATTTTATACTCGCTTGCATTATTGTTGCTTTCGTCAACCTCCATCGTCGCCTTGCTTCCCGAGTTATACGCACATATCGTAAGTGGCACGATCTACTTGTCCATTGGTGGGTTACACTTATAAAAAAAAATAACTCCGGCAATCACACTCACCGAATGAAAATTAACCATTTAAATTCAATGAACTTCGCAATACTCAAATGCTGAATATTTATTCATATTTCCATTCAATTAAATTACATTTACTCGCCCATTAATATAATAGCGTAATACAGACGGCTTTCATAGCCGAAGCCAATATTTCATGAAACACATTATCTTAATTCTTCGGATATAAAATTAAACCTACTAATCCGTTAAAGTTAAAACCATCCATTAATGAAACTTAGCAAGAAGTCGGCTCAAATGATGACTAAACTTTACGAATTTAGCTCGGTATAAAACTTGCACGTGGGTTCACTTGCCAAAATGATAAATGTTTAAAGCTATAAAATGTTGTAAAAAATTCAGCTAACGATTTCGATGCAATTCTTTTAGTGAGTGAAATAGGTACTATAAAATATAGAGGTCGAATAATATCTGCTTATCCCCTAACCTCTTCTATACAATACTAGGATACTAATTTAATTACATTGAATATTTGTAACATTTGGACCACTTCAAAATTTATTTTCCGTCCATTTAAATATATTTAGAGACATAACAGCTCAAAACTGATTACTCCAATTAACAAAATTGAGCACATTAACAATCGCAAATATCACACACACCACCCAGAAACAAACAAAACATCTACAGGCCATACGGATATTTTCCGCATGGGATCGAACCCTGTTCTATACTGTTTTACTACTTTGTTTTTACTTCAAGATAACAAGGAAAGTTTTGAGCTCCATCTATGTACTTTACTTTGTTTTATGTTTATTGACACTAAAATAATCTTTATAGTTTCTTGCGGTTAATTTGTAATAGTAAATTATCATACATACATAACCTCACGCCTTTATCCCAGAAGGGGTAGGCAGAGGCGCCACCAAGACACCCACATTTCGCTTTGTATACCGTCCCAGGATGTGACAGAAGGCGAGCCCATCGCCACATCGGGCACAAATTCGTAACTCCGGGCTCATAATGAATAGAAAAATCCAATATCACTGCCCGACCCGGGATCCGAACCTGAGATCTCAGCTTTGTTATCGTACCGTAGTAAAACTACGCCACCGAGGCAGTCGTAAATTATTAATATTTAGAGTATTAGCAATATCGTAGTAATTAATAGTAATATGACAATCAAACCCATAATACATAATATGTACCACTGCAGAGCATGACCCCCTCTAGAAAACAAATACAGGTTAGACCACAGTCTATTCTTGCACGTGTGATAATTATTTTAACTAAAACTTTAGTACAGTACAAAATAATTCGTAATTCAGTTGGTTTACTACCCAGTATAATAGTATCTTTTTATTTTTTATTTTATTTTAATAAATGTCAAATGGCGAGACATGACCACCTCTAACTAGTCGATGCTCTTTAAACTGCACTTTACTAACTAGCAACAACTCTAGGCCAGTTACTTTTCCGAAGTAGAAAAAAGTTACGTATTGACATATGAATCTCACAACCCTTTCAAATTTCAGTAAGTTGAATAAGGGCGCGACTTCGAAAGTCAAAGACAGATGTCCGTATTTGCATAGCTACAGACCTCTGTTATTGATTCAACTTATTATAATAGATATGTCAGTGTTTGTTTGTCTGTAATTAACCTCTGAATATAATTAATATTGATCAGCCCTTAATTGAACGGTCTCATTCCATGGGCGTTTTAGACGATTGAGCGGAGTAAGGATTTATTTATTAATTTATTTATTTGTAAATATGTCATTGTACACCACACAAATTGTTTGTTGAATACATTTAAGCCATTATGATTATAAGTCGTCTTCCTTACCTTCTGTCACAGAAAGACTACTACTAGACTTAGGCTTTCCCAAAAATCTCTACCGCGAGCTGTTTGCATCCAGCTAATTCCTGCAACCTTGGTTACATCGCCTGTTACTTTTATTTATTTAATACATCAAATTGCAAAATAGCGGGTGACTAAAAACCTTGTAAAGGTAGCTTTAATACACAGCTTTCCACACTATATTTTCCTGTGCTGATAAACAGTGATTTAATTACTTGCACTCCCATAACTCATACAATTAAAAGCGGGAAGTGTTTCCTGGTATCTAAGTGTTGTCATCTGGTTTTCAGAGGGTAGGGTATTTGGATTGTAAATAAATAAAAATGCATTCAGTACAGTAATTTCATATTTAGTTTAATCATCATCAACATAAGATCATAATATACTTTCCTTTACTTATAACCTATATAACATTAACGATCCTTGTATCAATTTACAAGGTCAACATCCATGCTTTTCCTTCTATTCCGTGTAATAACTCATCATCTTTAGCCATAACAATAACATAGGTAAATGTACTTACATTCTGGTGTATAAACTGCTATCTTCCAATAAAATATAACTTCAGAGGAGATGTTTCCACTTTCACGTTTCGAACAAGACTGCCGCTGCTGTCGCTTCGTAAGTATTTATATTAAGTACGAGAACGAATGAATGAAATAAAAATGAATGACTAAGGTAAGTGGTTAATTGAGTGATATTGAATAAATAACGGTACCTACCATTGATATAAAAATAGTCAGCAATATCACTGTTACTAGATAAAAGCTAACATAAGGTACACGAATATAACAGTCTCGACTGACACGACACACATACCACAACATAAATTGTCAAAGCATGCGCTGCGAAGCGTGAATCCATCGTACGGAAGGATACACGAAGGACACTGGAAGGTACGACGAATGGAGCTTTGTTTCATACACGGAATTGTAGTATCATAGTGAATATTTTGAAAATTGTGCATATAAATTTTCAACTATCTAGTTTACTCTATACTAGGGGTATAATATCAAAAATGAAATATAGAAGTATCTAAAGAATGATGCAAGAAGCGATATAATAAAGGTTAAAGGAAGTAGCTCGACAAATTCGAGGAGAGGCCTATGTACGTATTGGAATTTCCATGGTTATGATATGACAAGAACTAAAGTGTCGGTCTGGTCGATCGCAAAAATATCAGCCCATAAGGAAATTCAATATCCACCTTGGATTGGAAAATTCTCTATGCAATTTTTACCGTCGAACACAGCTTCATGATACAAATAAAATAAAAAACAACCCACCCCGCGTGCTGCAGCAAGTCTCGCAACAAACGCGAAAACAGCATCTGATCCGACAACAATAGGGTTCATTATTTCAAGCGAGTCATCTTTAAACAAAGGTCACGGGAGCACTGTACAGGATGCTCTTGCAGGGTATTGTTAGCTCAGGTGTTGCAACGCAGCTGGGGGTGTTAGAATTATAACACCCTTTGTTAGGATTTGTTTTGTTACATTAGTGCTGTGTAATGTCGAATAAAATGGCACTGAGGGGTGGTGTATAGGATTTTTATTATTTACATTTATTCATCAGATAGTTTATGTTGCAAAGCTTATAAAAAGATATTTAAGATTAATTTGATCCGGCTTCATAACAGATAAACAAAGATTTGTCCTGGAACAACGAACATGCAAGGCTTACATTTTGGGATATGCTGGTCAAAATCCTACCACTAGCTAACATGTAAAACCTACCTCTTTACGAGACCTCTCCTTTCTCATTTCTTTAAGTCCACTATTCTTAAAAGCCGGCAAGAAACATTTTTGCGTCGAGTGTTGTTATAATATCTAGCTGTCTAGTAAGATGGTTGCTTGCTTTATAGGCCGTATTGTAGCCTGTAGAGTGCATTTAATAATCGGGCATCACAAAGCTTACATACATACATACATAAACTCACGCCTTTATCCCCGAAGGGGTAGGCAGAGGCGCCACTAGGACACCCACATTTCGCCTTGTATGTTCAGTCCCACGATGTGATAGGGGGCGAGCCTATCGCCATATCGGGCACAAATTCCTGACTCCGGACTGATAATGAATAGAAAAATCCAATATCACTTTGCCCGGCCCGGGACTCGAACCCGAGACCTCAGCTTTGTAACCGTACCGTAATACAACTACGCCACCGAGGCAGTCACAAAGCTTACTCAATGTTAAAATAACACATAAATATATTCATGGGCAGATTTCCGTTCCTTTGTTACAAAAAATGTCTTTCACTTATTGTAGGGTTGAGATAATCAATTAGCTGGATTTTTCTAGCGTGGGTGACTCTGAATGAATAATTGAAAGGAAAAAGCGGAAAATCTTTTGTTTTAATCTTCGCCTGCGCCGTATACCCTTTCTAATTATTATTTCTATATTAAAAGATTCAATTTCCTGATGTCTATTTGATGGCTCAATAAAATTTTGGAGTATATATTTATATTTTGTAATTGTGACATAATTACAAAATGGCACAACAAAAACGAGAATATTACAATCTAACTACCTTCTTTACATTAATTACGTTGCACCAATCACAATCTGTGTCTAAAATATAATCGTCATCTCCTTCACCTATAACTCACCTAACACGTTAACTTGTTGTCTAACCTCATTACATTCTATACAGTATATCTATTTTCTCTTTGACATGCCACCCTGGCATTCGAATGGCATGCTCGTCTCGCCACTCATTGCAATAAAAAAGCATACCACTCGTACGTGTTTTATTTAAAGGTTTCATAAGAAATAGCGATACCTTATTAAGCGTATTCCAAGACACACATTTTAAATGAAAAAACTCCAAAGGATTAATAAAAGCAAGCGATTCCTCAGCTCAGAATATACAAAGAAACTTCACTTGATCAACAACACAAGAAACAACCACCCTGTATTACCCGAACAAGCTTGTACCCGACATTATGATAATATGGAACTTTTCGAAGGATTCACGCTTTTAGTTTCCCGAACAGGCCCCCTCCCTACATCCTCTTTGTTAAAACTTCACAATTGCGGGATAACTTCATCCAACGATATCAAACCTTGTATCGCTGCCATATAAATAGAGATCGCTTTATGTTCCTGATAGCTTGAGCCGGCGGCTTCTAGAAGTTTTTATCTTGTAGTCTCTTTGTGAGCGTGAGTTTTTGTGTTTTCAAGATTATGCAAGCTTTGTGGATGCTTGTATTATATTCTAGTTTTTTACTAATAGCTTTAGTTGTAATTTTGGTTACTCACCATGGCGTTCCCAATCATATATCACTTTTTTAAGCGATATTTCGTGTCGCCTAGAAAAAGAAAGCATAGAACGCAACGTACATGCATAAGAAGTTATTTTGGTATTCCGATTTCTATTTTCTTAATGTCCTTTATTAGATTCTTGAAATATACATACCGCCAGTCTGTACTTAAGTATGTGTATATGAGAAATCATAAACTAAGGAATATAAACGTTGTTGAATTTAGGATCTTATAACGGGTCAATTTAAAATTACCTATTCAGTTATTTTGCCAATATAATCAGTACTACACCAGCTGGATGTTATAATGGACAACTACCACTAGACAATATTCGAACTTTAGACAAACCACATTAATGTCACAAAATCATTGGTACTTCTACATGCTGAACTTAAAATATAAATCCCTAAGTCACCTATATTTCTGCTAAACTAAACGTACCTACTAAAAAGTTAAAAACTGTTTACTAAAAGCAGAAGATAGATACAACTGGAAGTCTGCAAGTGATGCAAACACCCACAGTAAAAGCGAGTGTACTCGAAGAACTTTCGAGATTTAGCTCGCGTGCTCAAAAACACCGGAGTGAACTTGACCAGTGGTTTCATTCGATGTACTGGCTTCCAACTCAAATGCTTTATGAGAATAGTGAGTTGAGAACTGTATTCGGTATGTATTTAAATGTTATAGAATAGCGGTGGCTACGACTTACCTGATTAGAAAGAGTCATCAGCGCCTACGAACACTTAAAAACATCTAGAAAATTATAGTATATATATAATATATTGGCCATCTTAGGAAGATCTTTATTTGTAGGTGAGTAAGAAGTACCTACGTACAATTGTTAGAATTCAAAAATAAGGTAGCATCAAAGGGGTTTTTCACGACATTTACCAGCTAAACAACAGATTCTGTTCGCTTAATGTTTTTAACCTTTTTAGTTTTTACGCATTTTGACACTAGGGTTTACTTTAAGCTATTGCTTAGATTATAATAAGTAGTTAACAAATCCTTGTTACTACTTGCGACAAAACAAAACAAATAGAGAATTAATTGTTTGATAACGTCAAAAATATTAAGAGCATAATATAGCATATATATTATATATCTTTGACTATTCCACTGAATTAATTAAACTGGATCTAATTCGAGTAGTTCTTATTCATAAAGCCACTCAGCGTTTTGTATACTGATCACAAGTCAAACGGAATTCACGTTACTATTCCGTATATATAGCAGAGCGACCTTTGTCTATCGAGATCAACTCATGGACGAGAATCAGTGTTTACTAGTGACGTAATACGCATTTGAGATTAACTCGAATGAATATAAAGAGAATACAAGTTTAAGTAAGATTTTTTTTATGATGATACAATAAAATGACAACACAATACGTAATGATCAGTGCAGGGCAATCTAAATAAGGTATTTATAAAGAGTGATAGCGATCTCTCGCACAATTATACTAGCCTGGTTTAAACTGGACATAGGCTATACCCGATAAGCAAAAGTCTTGGATGCACGGCATAATAGCTCTTGTTTTGTAAAATTATTTAATACACTTTATCCAGAAGGGATAGGCAGAGGTACAACTAGGATCTCAGCTTTGCAATCATACCGTAGTATAACTGCGCCACCGAGGCAGTGATTAGCATGAATGGTAACTAACATCAAAAGATAACCACCCGAGTTACATAATTTATGCTACAACAATTAATTTATTAAACACCTAGTAAATGCAGAGCAACATCACTACCCCGCAGTGTAGCGACGTGCGTGCTCCAAATCAGATGCCGATCGTTTATTGATTCTCCTTGTGTTTCCCTTCACATTGTTATACACAAATCTCGAGCGCTTATACACGAAATATTCTAAATGCTAGAAGGAAAATATCTTGAGGATAATCATATCGTAGAGATTGTACAAATTGTACTATAGTTTTCTAAGTCATCATCATCATTATCAGCTCGTTGCAGTCCACTGCTGGACATAGGCCTCTCCCAAGGTTCGCCCCGCAGCCCGGCCTGCTGCTTTATGCATCCATTCTTTGCCGGCCCTTCTGTGTCAACCCATAAAATCTAGAAGAACAACAGGACAACCTGGCGTGCATTAGAAGAGGCCTACACTCAGCATTGGGTGGATACATAGACTGAAGAAGAAGAAGAAGAGATTGTGATAAGATTTTCTATGGTGGGTGAAGTCCACCGACCCGCACTAGGCCAATGTGGTGGACATTGGGCCAAGCTATCATTCGAATTCTCAGTTTTATAGGAGACCCGTGCTTATCGGTATTATTAGATTTTATGGGTTGACACAGAAGGGCCGGCAACGACTGGATGCATGAAGCAGCAGGCCGGGCTGTGTGGCGCACCATGAGAGATACCTATGTCCAGCAGTGGACTGCAACGGGCTGATAATGATGACTATGATGAAGACATAGAAAACTATAGTACAATTTTTACAAATATGCCGATCGTTTATTTATTCTCCTTGTTTCTTTACTTCACTATCGTACACAAATCTTGGGAGAACATTCAGTTACTGCTCTGTTAAATTATGTATAGTTTTAGGTCCAGTTGCATAAACTTACTTTGACGGTAACTTTAAAGACAATGTCATCGCCATACATTTGAAATCTCAAGTTAGTTTATGCAACTGGGCCTCAAACATTTTATGGTAATCTTATAAATAACTATTACAAGAAGGTAAAATGTTGACTTTTGTATAGCGCTGGTACTATTTCTGCTAGGATAAATGGTTTTATGGCCTAAAGATATTTGTCCAGACCAGTGCGTTTGTGTATGTGGTGTCTATAAAGGCAAGTTTTAAATTTTAATATGACATTTTGAGTTTCCAGATGACTTGAGCAGATCCTTATCCTTATCCTACTGGTGGTAGGTCTCACATATGTAAGATGCCGCCTGGGTAGGTACCACCGCAATGTCTATTTCTCCCGCCAAACAGCAGTGTAAATGCACTGTTGTGATCCGGTTTGAAGGACATTGTAGCCAGAGTAACTACTGGACATATTGAGACGTAACATCTTATCTCTCAGGATGACAAGCGCAGTGGAATGCCAAGCATTGCTTTGAATCATGGTGTCGTTTGGTTTAATAGCTGTAAATGAGCGGTCATATTGCTTACCATCAGGCGAATGGCATGCTCATCTCGCGATTAATATCAATAAAAAATATAAAAATATCCTTATAATTAATTATTGTCCTTTAAGAATACATTTATATACATATATTGCTTGTTGTTTATTAAAGTTATTATGTAGGTTGATGATAGTTTTGTCAATATTGTTACAATCTTGTTTTTCAACACTGTGTTCTAGCTCTGAATAGCAAACTAGTTTCATTTATTCACATTTATTTGTTTACTTTCTGTTACTTGTTTCGTAAATAATGTAGAATTATGATTCTCAACGTTTTCAAATAATGTTTTCTTATACACACAAACCTAGATTGTGCTAAACCTTCTTTTTCTATTTTAGTTGTGGTTTATTTCGCATCGGATTAAATTCACAAACCGAATATTGCAACGATAAACCCGAGGTGAAAAATATTTAACTACTTACTTATGTTTTCAGTTAAGCGACTGTAAACAAAGTAAGGAAACCCGTCCAACTGAGAGATATCATAGATATGGATTTCAAAGGTTTGTGAAGTCTACCAACACATAGACCTAAACCTGAACTCCTTTTTATTGCGCAAAAGACGCGTGCTTAGCAGTAGTATACTATAAATAAATACACCCAACAGTCACATACATAGTCCTGTCTCCACACTAAGATCGAGTCTTGTGTCGTGGGTATCAGAAACTGCGAGAGACTTTTCGCTCTCACAAACACCCAGACCCGAAACAAGTGTACTTGTGGTTCACACAAGCATTTGTATCGGTGCGGGGATCGAACCCGCGGCCCCTCGTTTCAAAGCTAGCGTCTAACCAACTGCGCCACGGAGGCTGTGGGCTTATGGGCTGACAATGTATCTTTACTCTAAAATACTTCAAAAAGTGCATTATAGTGACAAATCTTAAATCTCTAAAAGACTAGATAGATAACTATTAAAAACTCTGTTTCCATTGACCTTTACTAAAGTTACAACTAAAACGTACTGCCAAAGTACATTGGCTCTGACTTCTGTAATGACCCTTTCATCTTCAACTCTTTATTAGGCCTCTCGCCACAATTAAAATAAACAAAACTAGAAGAACGAATTATCTCTGTAAATCCATTAGGACGTCTGCGAAGTAAAAATAGGTCTTGAGACAAAAGTACTGGAGTCCTAAAAGTTTAACAGTTTGATATAGCAATACGTTTATATTATTGAGGGTCTTCAGCATTACGTTTTCTTTGTGAAAGTTTTCAACGGCTTCCAGGCTACTTTTATTCTCAGTACTTTATTGTTCTGAACTCAATTTTGCCTTTGTTTTGTGAGATTTTTGCGATTGGACCGCGTTTTAGTAGGTTCACAATTAAGAATCTAAATATGAAATAGTGATTACTAATATGAAAACAAAACGTAAGTATACATTGACGACGATGATGTGAGTTTAATTTATGTTTGGTTTTACGAGAATTAAATTACTGAAATCATTGATCAAACAATTTATTTAAACAAAGGATATTTTGTAGAATGGCAGAATCATTCATCATCATTTTAACGCACCAGTGTTTAGGGCAACAATTAAAATACGCATGAAGTATATAAACAGTACAAAATAATATGTTTTATTTGATCGACATTACCCCATATAACAGTTACCAAACCACAATACATCTTAATAGCAACATGGTATAATAATCCACGCAAATGGCTAACAGACCTGGCAACGCGCAAACCGCACTAATGGCGTCAGGTAATCTCACTTGGCTCAGTTAACTGCTTCACTATCCAAATCTTATCCTTGTTCGAACCTGGAAAGCTAATCAATAGTTTGACAAATAAATAAATAAATACACCCAACAGTAACATACGTAGTGACCCCACACTAAGATCGAGTCTTGTGTCGTGGGTATCAGGAACTACGAGAGACTTTTCGGTCTCACAAACACCCAGACACGAAACAAATACTTTTGGTTCACACAAACATTTGTCTCGGTGCGGGGATCAAACCCGCGGCCTCTCGTTTCACAGCCGGCGTCTAACCCACTGCGCCACTGAGGCTATGTGTAATATTATACACGTAGCTTCATAAGTAAGGATTCGAGGCTGAATTTTATTTGATAGAGTAAGCAAAGGCATTAAGAAAGTACCTATATGTAGATAAAATATTCATCACCATCTTAAGCCACACGAAGCAAAATCTTGAAACCTGTATTAAGTTGTTAGTCTATATTATGGGTAACGCAACGAACACATGGTGGATATCATCTCATATGATAGCGGACGATCTTAACGTTTCACATGTTTCTAAAATTATTAAAAAATATATAATCACCGTATATATATATACATCATTGACCATAAAATATATATCTACTCCTGAGAGTTTGATTGAAAGTTCTGTTCAACAAATTGTAAGCATGGCGAACCCCATAAACATCAAAGTATAGCTAGTCTAAATATTTTTTCTTTGTTATATAAATCTATTTACAACACATCAAATAAAGTCTGAAATATTAAATTTATCTTTGAAACGTTTTTCATGACACTCGCTCGTCAAATTTCCATATGAATGATTGAAGATAAGCATAATTCAATTTGACAAATCGTCAAGAGTTTGTCAAAAGTCTATAATGATATCTCTCGCGCCAGCACTTACGAATATTTATTCACACTTCGTTTAAAGAAAACGATAAAGAAAATATATTCGTGGTTCATATCGCTCCGAGTACGCAACTAATAAGAACGACAATGAAAACTGCATAATAAATTGCGAATCACCTCCCAGCGAGTATTAAATCCAGCGCAAATCTTCAAAAGAAAACCGGGTTAGAATTACAATATTCCAGACGTACAAATCCGATATTTCCATATGAAAAGGGGAAAATAAGTTATATTTTGTAATACCACGAATTCCTCGCCCGAACTGACGATGCTGCTGCCCACGTCATTACAAATATTGAAAACGATTTCAAACGTTGCGGAGTTTATTCAATGGTTTTCTTAAGGGTAACTCGCTTCCCCCCTCATTTCCTCTCGTTTGCCGGGCCACGGGATTTTCTGTCTTATTCTTTTGATAAAAAATATCTTTGCATTCAACTTCCTATTTGGATTTTTGATTCAATTTTGCTTGCTCGTTCCTAATTTGATTCCATTTGAATTTGCAGTGGTGGTGCGTCTGGTTATTTAAGGATACTTTTTTTGCATATTCCTTCCTTCTTTTCCTTTCTAAGAATAAAATGTGAGCTGAATTGAGAAAGTAAACATTTTTTGTCTTAGAATATAAAATTGGTTCTCAGAACTGCAAATCTACATACAAGCCTATGTAAGATCAAATTTCTGGCTCTATTCTAACTGGTCCCACGAATGACTGAAGCAAATTGATACAGGCCATAGCGGCTTTCTTGGACTGCGACCTGCCAGGAATATATTAAAGCAATTTGATCAAGATTGCTTGACGAGGACCGAACGAGTAACTGTGTTGAGAACGGTGGGCATCTGCAACATGGCGGTATTGTTTCAAAACTATCTAAGTCTGTTCGGACTGTTTTGAAGTTTCGAGTTTTTATATCATAATTTTTCTGATTCAAAGTCTTATACTCGTATCGCACACTACTAGCTTGTGGTAGTGACACCCAAATGTCTAATTGTCTTAGCGCCAATATTTAATCGCTGCGGAAATCATTACTTTGTAATGATAAATAAGGTATAAATTGTCTATATTATTTTTCACAAGAGTAGAAAAATTTTTTTTTTTATTGCAATGAATGGCGAGACGAGCATGCCATTCGCCTGATGGTAAGCGATATGACCGCTCATGACAGTAGCAAAACCAAACAACATCATGAATTACAAGGCAATGCTTGGAATTCCACTGCGCTCGCCATCCTGAGACATAAGATGTTAAGTCTCAATATGTCCAGTAGTTACTCTGGCTACAATGTCCTTCAAACCGGAACACAACAGCGCATTTACACTGCTGTTTGGCGGGAGAAATAGACATTGCGGTGGTACCTACCCAGGCGGCCTCTCATATATGAGAGACCTACCACCAATTTTGTCAATGGTTTGTTAAACCCGCAACACCTTCCTTATAAATAGGTTCTTCTCACTGCGCCATTAAGCTTGAAAGTTTTCTTTAATTTACACATGCATTTTTATTGCATTTCCCTCCTCTATCATAGTTTTACCAACATAAATTACCATAGACTCTCAGAAATTGAAAATCTTGACTTACATACCACTGTCCTCCTTGAGTATACCAAGGAATCAAACACCAAACAGGTTTAATCCAAGGCGCAGCGCACACAGCGGCTCAATTTGCAAGCCGATGCCGTTCCATGCGTATTCAGCAGTCCACGAGATTTACATACGTTCTGATATCGTCTGTTTACTGGCCCGTGCTTCAAAAACTTTAATACCTGCCTTTAGCTCGGTTATTGCAGGGGCATTCGTATTCGTATTCCACGGGGCGGTTCGTATTAAAGGCTTAATAAATTTTTCTATTTTATGGTTTATGAAATTTAACGTCATCATTTTTCGAGTGAAGTAAGGGCTACGAATACAGTACGCGCGTTATAATTGCTACTGGGCTGCGATACAAAGTTTGGCTTTCCTTAAACGTGTCTGTGAAGGAAGAAACTCGCTTTGTAGAATTCGACCGCAAATTGATGTAAGGAATCCGGCCTTTGTTCTTTTGCTGAGAGGAACAGAGAGGTGAAATGGAGACATGCAATTCGTAGGCACCAAAATTATAATAATATCAGATCAAATATACACCTTCGATGAACAAGTCTCTTCTACATTTGAGTTACATTAAAAAGCTTAAGCCCTAGTCCATCATGTTGGCTTAATAAATAAAAAGAAGCCTTAAAGGTTTAAATAACATTACGTTCAACATTCTCGTGAATTGTGTTCGTTGAAAAAACAAATGGACTCGAACCCTCAGTATAACGTGTTTATTAATTCAGTGTGATTCCAAAGGTCATTACTCCTACGCACAAGAAGGCTTTGGATGAACTCCCTTTTAAAATGTTTTTACAACGCTATGATAATTTAAGCGAAATATAAGAACTCATGAATGACAAGCGACTTGTCTATGCTTTTAGCATTGTCGACTTTTGTGATGAGGTAATCCATTATTTCTGAAAACACATTTCTAGGAACCATGTATTTGTATAAAAAAAAGCAGACAAAGGAAACTAGTCAACCTGGAAATTTAATCTTAGATGTTGAAGTCCTGTTGCAGGCTGGCGATTACGCGAATAAGAAAATAATAATGTCGGTATTGGAATTTAAAAATACAATAAATTAAACTTCACCAAATGTCCCCACCAACAACATAATTCATGTTGGTAGCTAACTATCTGTACCCCACAATAAGCCCCCATTTATTACGTATTCAATACGCGTCATATTTATGCGCCATTAAAATCGGAGGCTGGTCTTTGCGAAAAAAAGGATTAAATTCCCTTTTGAAAAGCAAGTCCCGGGCAGAGACTAGAAATTGAATGTTATTACGACGTCGGCTTAAATTCGTCGCGTGCTAGACGTGGCTCTGACAACTAAGACTTAGAAATAAACCCCATATATCACTCGCACTACAATAATTATGTTTTGTCAGTAAGATAGGACATAGGGACCTATCACGTAGAAAACAGTCTTCACCCTCCTAAAGCGCTGGCAACGCACCGACGGTACCTCGAGTATTGTAGGTGTTCATGAGTGACGGTGGTTACTCATCATCCGATAAACCGTATGTTCTTTTACGCTGTATTTAATAATAAATAGCTTTTTTAGAAGAGGATAATTATGAAGACCAAATTGAAGAGGTGGAGACTCTTTTAACTCTCCAACTTTGACAACATTTCCACGATTCTCTAAAACTCATGAGCCTAGATTTTGAATATATTACAGACACATTAACACATGACGCAAAAGTTTAGGATCGTAGAAACATCCAAATAGTTAAGAAACTGACAGCAAAACTAGAATTAATAAAAGTATTCGTTAGTTTTCATTTTCAATGTGTTACGTACATATTAAACTAAATATTCATGAAAAACGAAAATGAAATTTTCAAACAGCAAATCTAGCTGTCAGGCTCGCGCGTAACTTCACCCAACTTGTCATATAACCCAAAACTAGCGAAATTCATTCAAGTATTATGAACTTCCAGTAATTCTTTATCTCAGGCCAGCCGGGTTCCCTTCGTGAGATTTGCATGTGAAACGCTCCGAGCTACCATCGGTCCGTACACGTGAAATTATTCAGTTTTGAATTTGTGTTTATTATTTTTGTATATTCCCCTAACTGTGTCGACGAGTTGTGTTTGAAATTGAATTCGATGGTTGGCTATTTTCATTGGATGAATAAATCGTCGTCTTAGTTTTTTTGGAAGCGTTCTGTTATTTAAGAAGATTTTGGTTGAAAAATATAACACATTTTTGTCTCACTTCTATATCACTTTGTATTTGCGAAGGAGTATACTTCTTGAAGTTTCTTTTCATTTCAAGGTAAATAAATACATATGTCAATATATACACCCAACAGTCACATACGTAATCCCGACTCCACATTAAGATCACTTAAGTCTTGTGTCGTGGGTATCAGAAAGTACAGAGACTTTCCGATCGATATTATATTTGTGGACCTCACAAACATTTTTCTTGGTGTGGGGATCGAACCCGCGGCCTCTTATTTCACAGCCAGCATCTACTCAACTGCGCCACAGAGGCTGTCGCGCGATTCAATTAATTAATAAGATATTATTATCCGTTGGAAAATATTTGCAGTCACAATCAGCATTACGTCAACTTCAAAGCCGTAATCAATCAATCAACTATAATAATAAAAAATACAGCGAAATCTAAACATTTACAACGCTAATCCGTACTAAGTGTCTGTGTAACCGACCAAGTGACAGCAAGTCAGTGAGACGACCGAGGGCTTGTATTAACTTGTCACGTTTACATCACATGCTGATAATCTCGACGTGGTCGTGTGGGCGGGACGACTATGTTCCATTCGATCTATAATATACAGGTTTATGAAATTTGCGTCTGATGAGCTATGTATTAGCAATGTGGACAACGTATGCTTGGACCTCTGTTTTGCTAGGCTGAAGTCCTGAAATCAGCCAAAAACGATATCAGGACGTCATGAATATATCTATATCTATCTATATCAGCCCATATACGTCCCAGTGCAGGGCACGGGCCTACTCTACAATCGAGGGAATCGATTGAGAGTGGTTAGGCCATTTAGTTCACCACGCTGGCCTAGTGCGGGTTGGCGGACTTACATACCGTAGAAATTCTTTAAAATCGCTACGGTATGCAGGTTTCCTCACGATGTTTTCCTTCACCGTTAAAGTGCGTGGTGATTGACTATCAAAACACACATAACTCCGAAAAGTCAGAGGTGTGCCCTGGGATTTGAACCCGCGACCACCGTTGACATGTAGGCAGCCGCGTCTGGTCCGTTACCAACAGGCCACCACGCACTTATGAATAAATATATGAGAGCAAATGGTCTTAAATTGCCAATTTATTTCATCTCATCCTTATTTTCAGTAGTAAACTAAAGTAATATGATTGTTATTTAATTAACAATTTTATTAAATCGTAAAAAAATTTATATTTATTTATCAACTACCCAAAAGTTACTTTTACTTGAACAAACAATGAGGACCCCCCACGTCGTTTACTTTTACCTTTCTTTTTACATTATTAAACAAAGGAACCATTGACAATATGAACCATCGCGATATTGCTTTCCATTATACGCCCCACTATCAAACCTACAGGTAAAAAAAACCCTTTGAAGCGCATTGAGAACTGTAAAAGCTATACGTTCTCGCAATGAATAAATCATTTTTGGTAGAAAACTACCTCTTAATGTATACGATACATTCAAATGCATTGCGCGGAATTCACAAGTATTAGAAGGAGAGAAAGATTTCTGTTTCGAGAATCCTTTGAAATTGTACATGAATTTCATTTTGTTTTGTATGATTTGGCTGTTTTTATTTTGTTGTTTCCAATGTATGGAGTGTAAAAATATTTCTTGGCGTGAATTTTAAATCTTGCATAAGTAGTTTAAAATAAAGTGTGAACTGTAATATGATCTAGAGCTAGATATAAAATACTCAGTGTATCAGTTTTTCTTTGAATTAATTTCATGTACAACAATCATAAGAACGTTAGGCGAAAACTTTCTGCAATATTAATAAAAAATGCACCAACAAAGCAAGACGTGTAAAAAAAACTGATTTAAATGTGGTAGAGAATAAAATAATTATTAATAAAATTCTCAAGCACATAATGCCACTTTTAAATCATCCACAAAACTGACATCGTGTTCTATGACCCCAAATTCCCTTAGCAAACAACCCATGTTATGTACAGACCGCCTCATCAACGCCAAGACATGCCCCTAACGCAATCCAAACATCTTCATATAGAAAACTAATTAGCGAACATAAACACAGCTCGACCCGAGAGCAAACTTACTTAATATAGCGATTAGAGCTACCGGGATGAAAGTTACGCGTTCACTTATCAACTGGATGAAGACAGCTAGTGTCAAATTATTGGTTGTGTAGCAAATATGGGATTTCGGTTGTGAATTTTAGGGAGATTCTAGGAAGTTGTTGGATACAGATCGTTTCCTATAGAGCGCTATGGGAATCCTTGGAGAAAGTATTCTACAGTGGACTACCTGAGACAGAAGATATATTATGTTTTCCGGTTTTAAAAATATGAATTACCTGGGACTAGAATTTGCACCCGATATTGCAATAGACGCATTCTACAATAGTTCAAGGCAACAAAATAAGTCTACCAATTTTATTTTTACTGTAACCCTGACATCAGGACCAACTTTAACCTGTTGAAATAAAACTATTTTTACGGATTTTATCGCGATTTGGTTTAATTTTTACATTTTTTAACTTCCCGACGTTTCGAATGCTTTTCAGCTTTCGTGGTTTTATTTCAATGTGTAACATTCGCGTAAATCTAAGAAACCATTCAGCTTTAACCTGTTTCAAAAGATATAAGCTAAACAATTACGATAAGTCTAATATTGATAGAATTCTTGTAACCTTAACCACATGCTTCGACATTCATTTAACCCTATCTCCTTCAAATGTAAAGCTGTTGTGTTAAAATTTGGTACAATAAAAACATAATTAACCGCTACCAACTGCGCTGCAAACTAAATTAATTACTCAAATCTCCAGCGCACGTAGTTTCGTGAAACAAGTTACTTTGACGTGTTTTTTCGCTGCGACCGTTTTCATCTAGTTTTTGACGCTTTATGTTGGTCAGTTATTTTAATTTTCTTTGGGTGAATTTAATGAGCTCAGCAGTGCACTAATGTAAGACCAAGGTAATTATTTAGACGAGATTGCAGTTGCTTGCATGTGGTAATGGGTTTGAGGGTGACTTTGTGGCGTACCCAGACTTGAAAATGATATAGATAGTACAAGCTTTTGTATTAGCGCAGAGACTGAACGCGCGGCCTCCCATCTTCATCATCACCTTTCAGCTTTTCATCCACTGCAGCACAAAAGCATTTTTGTTGTTGCCTGCGTAGACAGATGACCGAGTCTGCTGAAGAGAAAAATTTCTATCTACTATTACCTTGTATTTATTCTAGCTAATACTAATTAATTACTCCATGCAACTTATATACAATTATATTTAAATGCTACATGCAGTTATTTTTTAATTGGAAGTAATAAACATACCAAGTAAAAAAACAAACGCAGTATTCACATCCCCACAGGAGACTTATTAAAATTAACTCTCCACCCATCGATCAAAATCGTAAATCTTAGTTATTTACGCTCAAAGAAAAAGACAAACACCTCGAACAGATAAAGAAAACAAAAATATTTTACTATCAACATTGACCGGCCGAACCCGCCTTCTCCCATGCCTTCATGGTTCGTTGCAACAGGACGTCGTGTTATTTATGGGTCGGAGGAGTTGGGTAGTTTTTTTTTACAAAAACCGGCAATGGTCGCAATAAACGAGATTGTTTTACGAACTGTGAAGTTATGAAGGATGGAATGAGAGCCGGCGAAATATATGGTTTGAGGGAGGAAGGACGGCAGTTCTTTTGTGCGAAACCTGGAAGCACTTTGGGTAATTGAAACGTTTAGTGCGCGACGTTTATGTTCCGCTTGGTTTTTAAAGATTTTCTGTAGTGTGAATGTTTTGTTGCTTCAAACGGGGTTTTATTTTGATTTTAAGTTTTTAAAATAAATAATGGCACATTGAAACACAAAATATACTTTGTATGCCTGTGAATTAAGTATTTTTACTTTTATTTTCTATAAATGAAAGAGTGCATGTGAATAAGCCGACATGATATTTTGCCTAGAGTTAGTGGGCTGGAAAATTAAAGTCGGAAAAGTAAAAATTTACCGTTCGGTAAGCGAGTTTTTTTATATATGGAAAATGGAAGCAGATCTTTGAGTAAATATAGTAGGCATAAAAGCTAAAATTGTAGCTGTTGTTACCTCTTGCTTGCTTGTTACCTCAACTCTTCCGCAATATCTGTTTCTAGGGAAATTGTTTACGTCAAAACATTAAGCAAATATAAAATTAATTGCGCGACCCAAAAACCAATCCAAGTAACACATATATGTTCCCAAATGAGATTATTTTCATTAAAATACCCATTCGTATTTACGACCAGTTCGAATGGGGGTGTATTCAAATCGTATCCCAAAATTCCTTGCAGTACCCGTGATCCCGATAATTCTACGGGCTCAAAACTTGTCCCAACTCGGCTTAAGGAAGGCGAGAATCCAAAATTCTTCGGAATGCGGTCTCAAAACACTTAAGCTGATCGTAAGAGGGCGGGAAACTATCCCGCTTGTTTCCACTGGCGAAGTTTTTGAAAGTTTCCTCGAATAACGCGACTGGCACTGGATTACCAGCTCAGTACTCGTTTTTGGCGGACATTTGTGATATAAAAAATTTAGTTTGTTTTCAAGTTTTTAGTGAAGGTAGTTTAGGTAAAGTTAAATATTCCGGGTTGGGATTTGGGTATGGCAGTTGGTAAGTTGCGTTAATTATCTTTTAGTGTTACTGGCTCGTCAATGTCAACTCGAACCTAATGGCAAATGTATTACGGCTTAAATAGGGCAACACATCCCTGATCCAATCGTCGTGGATGTTCATGGGCGGCAGTGATCACTTGCCATCAGGTAAACTGTTTTCTCGTTTTCTGGACCCATGCAAAAAATAATAAGATTAATAGCAACAGCATTCAGCCAAGTTTATCAATTACTTTGTATCGTTGGATCAAAATATAGCAAAAGTTTTAATACCTTATTGGGATTTTCTAAATCAATTTAAAAATTCATATATATTCATAGGGAACTGTTTCACTGTATACGTCGATATTACTATAATAAATAGCTTTCATATACATTATGTTTGCGTCTTAAACTAACAGCATGCCGCACCTCAAATAAATAGCAACGCGTCACCTATACTATAGGCGCTAAATTCCACAAATTCTCCGGATTCGCCGGCGTCTGGGATCTCCGGTGTGTCCGGGTGTTTACCGGAATAGCCAGTTAAAGACGATATTCGCATAATAGACCCATTTCATTTGGAGATTCAATAAAACGGCTTAGCACAGGTACTGACACGTACCTGAATACGAAAGTAGTTGCAATTGAAAATCCGAGTGTAGTTATAGAGAAATCCCCGGTTTTTATGTTGCTGAATATTGTAAAAAAAAAATGCTTTTTTTAGTATTTTCTCATAAATCAGGAAAAAACAATTGGTTAAGATTAATTAAAAAGAATACTAATAATAATAGATTCCTTTTGTAGTTAAATACAATAGAGAAAACAGACACATCTACGCCGTCCTGACCTACATTAAGATACAAACCTAGTTTTGGGATATCGGGGATTCAGTAGTTCCTCTCACTATCACAGAAAACCGACTCGTAATGAAGGGTTTGCCGTCACGTTTCGTTTGGAGAGTAAGATATATGCCCCTCTCCTCCTTCCGCACTGTCCCTTTCACCTTCCTCTGCCATTGAGAGGAAGACGAAGTACCCATGACTTATAGTTGTTCTTGGGCGCCGATATCATTTATGGTAAGGTGAGCAGTATCTTCATTTAACGAACCTATATTATCCTTACTAATATTATAAATGCGATGTGTATGTATGTATGTTCCATTTTCACGATAAAACGGCTGAACCGATTATAATGAAATTTAACATAGAGATATATTGGACCATAAAGACCGACATAGGCTAATTTTGAACACGAAAAATTTTTGTATTCCCGTGGAATGAGTTAGGAATTCAATTCAAATATACATATTTGTTACTCTTTCATATACGCATGGATGGCACGGGACAGGAGAGGACCGGATTGCATGATTTTCGTCACGGAACGGAATGAGATGGGACCAAAATGGATATAACTGGACGGGACGGGAAAAGCAATTTAATCGACGCCGGACACATTGAGTTTAAATATTAAACAGTTAGTACGCGATATAGGATGTTGTTGATGTGGACTGGACTCAAAAATCTGCACCCGGGCGAAGCCGGGCCTGACCGCTAGTAAGGAATAAGTAATGCTATCACTTCGCGTAAAATCCCAAAGAAAATATCATTAAAACACAAAAATAAACGCTCCACATATCCGAGCAATCCACTTTTACGGCGGCATTTTGGCGAATTTTGCAAAACTCACCCAAAAAACTTGTAACGTCGCCTATCAATTTTACGATACATATTGGAGCACGCGACATCGCCTCGGTTTACGACGCTGTTTACGATTTCTCGTAAACCGAATGCGTGGCTTTATGTAAGCAATCGATATTACCTGCATTCAGTCACGTCTAGTCAAGGTAACGTTGAGGCTTTATAGTTCTCCATTTAACTTAATCACACACTTGTGTGGGGTATATAATATATTTATTTTCGACTTTGAGTAAGCTGCTATAATTATTTTATCTCTGGCCATTTAATATATTTTCGGGAGAGAAAAACACTTTCAATCCGGTGTGACCTTTGTGGTAGTCATTATATAAACGCAAAAAAATAAATAATTATGTAGACTTTATGAATAATAGTTGAAGAAACGCATTCCGAAGAGAGCGGTTTTGATACGACACCAAGTTGTTTTAAGGACGAAGCATAACATATTTAGGGAATCTCAAATACTCAGAACCTTTCACACAAAATGTTGAAAGGATGTAAATTATACCACTTTGCCCGACCCGGGATTCGAACCCGAGACCTCAGCGTTGTAATCGTACCGTAGTATGATTACGCCACCGAGGCAGTCTTAAAACATTTTATATCCAAAAGTCCCAAATTCATCTGCAAACACTTAAACGTACAATAAATAATAAAATCGGCCGGGACGCTCGACTGCCAGCAAAATCCCACTTAAAAAGGAAACAAAAGAATTATTTATCATCCCTCCCTTTCACCTGTGGAGGAAAAAGTCTCACGACTCCATATTGGTACGATGTTGCCGGAGGATAAAGGGGTGGGAGAGAAAGGGCGCGGGGAGGAAAGGAAGCCCTTTTTAATATCGCCCTACGTTTTGTGACAGTGGTGTCAATTTGTCTGTTTTATTTGTCATCTAGTGATATGGTTTGTGTCGGGTTCGAGTGTGTTTTTTGATACATATTTCTTTTTGTTGATGTGTTTTTTCTGTATAATAGTAATGGTTTGATAGCGTTTCGGTAATAGGTGACATAGTGTTGTCTATTCGCTTAGTCTATTCGTTTAATATTATCAAATAAATATGTCAATGATTTTGTATCAATTCACATTTTTTTAAATGCAATCCTTTGTTTAATCAATAAATTATATTTTGTTCTTTCATTATTATGACTTTTCGCATATTTCCTGAATGTAATTAATACAGCTCGGTTAATTCACCCGTATGACATGCATCTCGTCTGCCATGCTCGCGCGCGTGCAATGCAGACTGATTAGGGATTCCGTCAAATGTCAAACATTCGATTAGCCCAACCATGCATCAGAAACAGCCGGCGTCTGTAACACAGCCGTGTATTGCTTGGCCACCTTGCACACTGTAGCCATAATTATTGCGAATATGGTAATAATACATGACGGGGAATTAAAACCGTGTGTTAATTATATGGAGCCAGACCAGTGATAACGGCACTGGTCTATATTCGTTTATTATTATTAATTATTGCAATCACGAGACGTTTTAATTAACGGACAAACGACTTACTTTTAAAGGCAACGCGCGGATACCAGTGTTTCATTGGCGAATACTGAATGTAGAATGCCTCGTCCTCGGTTCCGAGGCGTTTTATATTAGAAACTGTAATGCTCCCACCACTACTCTAACTGTGGGTATCGAAATAGAACCACAACCGGGTCAACTGTAATAAAATTACTTCTACAACTACCCGTAGATTGCTTAGGGCTTATTTACAATCGTTTTAACAATATTTTTGTGAAACATTTCAACTTTACATAAAACCGCTCCGACATACACATTTAAAAGTGAAGAAATGATGCAGGCCGCTTCCAACAGGTCGATGAGGAGGTACTTGGCGGAGACCTATGTTCAGTAGACTTCCTGTGGATGTATATGAGACTGTCCCGCCCTCACACCCGCCACCGCAACTCCTGTAAGCCAGGATCTACAGTGGCGCGCATTTTAATGACACTGAGCATTGAAGCTCGGCGCGTCTCCGGGAATGTTTAACTTGTCTTTAACCCGCAACGTAATCAATCAAAAAGGTAATAGGAGGAGTTGGAAATAAATTATTGTCCACTTCCCTCCCTAATAAAGCGGGTGACAAAACAATGAGCTAAAGAGGTAAATAACCAGACATTTACTTCCTGTGGATGTATAGATAGATAGACTGCTCTTTCTTCCTCCATTCTTCTATGTCCATCCTAAGGTTGCCTGGAAGAGATTGCCTTGTGCAATAAGGCTGCCGATTGTACTTATTTTATTTTGGTTATAATCTCTTTTTTTTTCCTGGTGTATAACAAAGAAGATATAAATTAATAAATAAATAGATAGGAAAGTGATGGATCGATGAGACCGGCATTATTGTGTCAACTGGTAAGCGATAACTGATATAATCGATTGCTTCACGGTAGAATTTTACTGTTAAACATTAACATATTTTAAGTTCCCGACGTTTCGATTACTTTACAGCTTTCGTGGTCACAGGGCGGACTATTCTAACTATTCCAGACCACATACTAGATACCAGTTTTATGTTTCAAAAAGAACAAAAATTCCGAGAGATTGTACAGTTTTAGAACACCAAGACCCCAATAATATAAAATTGTGTCTTATTAAATATGTATCTCCGTCTAAAGATCGAATTCACAGCCTCTTCTTTCACAATAAACTTGTTATTTTAGTACACCAAAAAAGTACTTACAAGTTATTCTTCTCATATTTTCGATAGTATTTCGTAGCCAACAATCGTCTTACCAAAGGCCTGCGTGTATTATGTGATGGAATACATCGGATAGTTATTATCTCGGGAAAATGAAGTTCCCTGGGGACAGATGTCATCACGCGTGCGAATCCGTGACAATACCACAGTCGGTAGTAAAACGACATATGTATGGTATTGTGATTATGGCACATACGCCCTTTCATCCACTGATTGCTGAATTTTATATCAAAAGATGAGATATTGTGGGACAGTTTTGTTGAATCTTTTCAACTGTGTATTGTGTGTATATTTCGAAGTAAACAGTATTAAGGGAAATGTTTGGATTCAATCCGGTGTGTGCAAGTCGCTAGACACCGAAAATGTTGTATCCATATTTTATCCCTGTTATAATTTTATTTCAAAGTGGGAATTGAAGTCGCAACCTCTTGCTTAAGAGCAGTCCACAGACGCAAATAGACACTCTAAGTAGGCTAATAAAGCCATTAACCGGATCAGATTAAAAAATAAACATAAAGCTCAATTTTTTAATCCAATAATCCGTCCCGTCGAAGCCACAACACGAACTATTAAAATACCGCACACACCAAATAAATGAGATCCCTGACATATGCGGACGCCAAGTCCGCGGCAGGTCTACAAAACCGCACCATAAAATGTTTAAATGAAAAACGATTGCAGCGCAAAAACAGGGATAAAAATTTTGACACGTCCAACAGTCGAGTTCCTAGTGATATAAACAACAAAAACGAGAAAAAAGCACTACTATTGTTCGCGAAAGATAAGGTTGGTTGCACATTAAACGTAACTGAACGTAAAATATGAATAGGTTGATGATACGAAATGAAAAGGTTTTCAACGTGCCGCCTGGTGGGCGAATGTAAACGCACTGTTATGGAGTTACTTATCACACCGCGCATTCGCAATAAAATATTAAAATTATGCGCTGACGTTAATGTTGCGGAACGCTTTTCATTTGCGTATTATACAACGTAAAAGCCCATTGGTTGGTTCATATACATTGTACATTGTACATGGTGAGCATGCTGTTTGTGAATATAAACTTTAGAAAAATGAAACATACATTCAGTCGGTTGGCGGTCGTTTCAAACGGCGAGAGCGTCTCGGCATGTAATACTGGCACTGCGTTGTGACTACACTGCATCGAGTGATCATCACCGATCAAATCGACATAATTATGCGTCCTGCTCGAAACCGTATATGAGTTCAGAGCACACTTACAAAGGTCACGATTTTTGGAGACTGTTCGCCCTCACACCCGCCACTGCCACTGTAAGCCAGGATCAATAGTGACACGCATTTTAATGACACTGAGCATTTAAGCTCAGCGAGTCAAGGGGAATGTCTAACTTGTCTTTAACCAATCAACGAAATCAATCACAAAGTTAAATTAATAGGAGGAGTTGAAAATAAATTATTGTCCACTTCCCTCCCTAATAAAGCAGGTGACAAAACAATGAATTAAAGAGGTAAATAACCTCGTATTAAGACATTTACAGCCAGAAAGGTCACGATTACTAGATTTTAATCCATCACTGGTAGTATCCTACCATCAACTTAATCTGTGTCGACTGTCGACTACGCTAGCCTAATAAAATGTAACATTATCCTCTCAATAAAAAATAATAATAATGTACTGTACTGTACTGTATCAGCGCATATATACGTCACAATCCAGGGCACGGGCCTACTTTACAATCGAGGGTACGATTGAGAGGGGTTAGGCCATATAGTCCGCCACGCTGACCTAGTGCGGGTTGGCGGACTTTAGATACCGTAGAAATTCTTTAAAATCGCTACGGTATGCAGGTTTGCTCACGATATTTTCCTTCAACGTTATAATGCCAGTAATATGATTTAAAATGAACTTATTATAATAATTATAATTACCTCAATTTCCACGCATTACGCGTCGGTGTGAGAGGGTACCTCCGTATCGTGGAAACACAACGCAGGCTTCTAAAGGCATTTAGATGGCGAAATGTTTGATTCTAGCTGTTTGTACTTCCAGTTTACTTAGTATTACACGGGTTTGTATTGCGCCGAGCAACTGTTTTAATTCGCATGTGAGAACAGCTATTATTATTATTTAAATCTTTATTGTACACAATTATAAACAACAAAAATCACAATACAGAAACAATAACAAAAAGAAGTACCTACAAATAGCGGCCTTATCGCTCTACAGCAATGTCTTACAGACAACCATGCTATTAATACTGATTGAGTAATAAGACGCGAACAGAGTGGTACAACTATACAGTCTACAAAATATTATATGATTGCCGATAAAGTTCTGATTTTTTCTGGTCAAAGAACATTAAATTTGTAACTACTACCGCGGATGGCGACCACCATTCAGAATGGTTAAAACTCCATCATATTGTCTTATGGCAATGTGTCGTATTTTGAAGCCTGTATGTATACGGTTTTAAGCAGGCCGGCAGAATTGTGTCAAGCTACAAGAGATAACCATCACTTACTTGATTGACTTTCTGTTTGCACCGAGTTATTATTAACACTTGTAGTATCATCGCATCAAAGGTTCCCGTTACATACGCGATGTGATACTGTTCCTTCACGTTGATTTCTTTAAAACCATAGTATGGCAGATATTGGTGTTTCCTCCGTCTGAATCAATTGGTAATATATTATAGTATAAGTATTTATATATGTACTTGTATATTTATTTATTTATATCTTTATTTATGTATTTATGAGTCCTAATATGTATATTATGTTTGTGTATTTATATGTTAAACTAGTATTACTTAACTTTATATCTACACTGCCCTCTCTTTTTCCTTCTCTTAAATCCATCCTATGGTTGTCTGTAAGACATTGCCTAGAGCGATAAGACCGCCACTTGTACTTTTATTATTTTTGTAATTTCTGTATATTGTGTTTCATTGTTGTGTACAATAAAGACTTAATAAATAAAAAAAAAATGGCCTTTTAAAAGAGATGCAATCTGTTAAGCTCCCTTTCTGTAACTCGGTTCACACCGAAAAGGTATGCCGATGTCACTGGCCTTTTTGTCCTGCACGGCAACTTTCGACCGTTCTAGTCTCTAACAAATACTACGCCAAACTAGTGGACCCAGTTTTTTTTTTTTCACTACAGAGTGAGTGACTACAAGAATACTACACTACTAACTACTCTGTAGTAGCTCCACTATTTACTGTATCCCACGTAAATAAAACATAGCTATGTTTACGTACTAAATGTTGGCCAACTTGCTCGTCGTATAAGCAACCTGTAAATTAATCCCTTGTGCCAACTGAGGCGATGATTTTACATTAATTAATTACACTTTACAGTTAATGATCACTTCTACGTTTACGCTTTTAGTCTTTGATCAGCACGTTTCAGTGCTGTCAGGAAAAAATTTCATTCTCATTAACCAACATTTTCGGTTAAATTTAATGAATAGAAATAAATATTCACACGGAGGTTTTGGTCAAATTAATGAATAGAATTAAATTATATATATTTTTTGGGTCAGGCAGTTGGGACGTACGCTTCGCTTGACGTTAAAATGATGGTGTCAGGTCCAAACATTGTATATAATTTTATTTTGTGAGCTGATTAGTAAAGTAATTAAGCAGATTAATCTCTGGGTAAAAGATTTCGAGTGTGATGCCTAAACGAATATATATTTTTCTGGCTTAAAAAAACATGTTTTAACGTATTCACGATTCTATAACCTCTCGATAACATAGCGAGGAGTAATGTCTACTATAACATTGTTGCGCTCGTGTCAAAGTAACTTTAACTATTTTTAAAAGCAGCTATCATGGGAAAAATGCTTTTGGTATAAAAATCAACGTTAAAATAAAGTAACGGTAATTATATTTTTGCGGTTGATTTCGTTATTACTATAAACATGCACTGACCCAATGGCATTCTAAGTCCAATTATCTCTCAAATCGACAACAATTATCCACTAACATTTGATCCAAATCACAAAGTACAAAACCCATAACACTAAGAGGTAAATGTTTACGAGCCAATCCACGCAACTCGTGCTGTCCACAAAGCTAAGTTTTCATTCGGAAATGGCCGCAGCTGTGGCCGATTCCACGTTATGTTCGTATTAGCGGGCGCGGACAAACGGTCGCATTGACCCCATTCTGTAAATGGACATGGATGGGTTTTTTTCTGCATTGTCTGTATGTTGTGGAGTAGGGTTGGTCGAAGGGAATTTAAGTTGGAATCTGAAATCAAGAGAAACCAGAGTTGATTGCTAGTGGTGGTTCGTAGTCATTATATGCATTGCGTTGCGTTATATGCGGTCTTTTGGATATGAGTCATCATTAAAGTCCGGCAGAAATACAATACATAGATGATTATTTGTTGATACAAGAAATTAATTGTCCGTACTTTTAAATTCAAGCAAATTAGGTTCATTATTATATTATAACAGGTGTAAAGAAATAGTGAAATTTAATATATTTAACATACATATTTATCTCGATGGCCACGTGACAGGCATAGCCTGGTGTGGACATCACAGTTGTTCCTATTTTGTAACTAAGAGAGTATAATAAAGATTATTTTTATTATTATTTATTGCAAAGCTTACACCGTCACCTTGGCATTTATTAGTTTGCACAGGCAAAGTCGAAAAATTATAAATGCTAATATAAAATCTGTTTAATTTCAATGTTACTTTATAAATAAATAAATACACCCAACAGTCACATACATAGTCCTGACCCCACACTAAGATCGAATCTTGTGTCGTGAGTATCAGAAACTACGACTACTTTTCGGTCTCACAAACATCCAGACCCGGAACAAATACCTGTGGATCACACAAACATATGTTTCGGTGCGGGGATCGAACCCGCGACCTCTCGTTTCACAGGCGGCGTCTAACCAACTGCGCCAAGGAGGCTGTCACTTTAATTGGAAAATACCTTTTTTTTTTCATTTAAACCAATAAATAGTGTAGCTATGATGTTATTGATGAATTTGTATAATATATGCGCTTGGTACAGCAACTTGCAAATAGAACACCGGCACGCCAAAATCCTACCCACTGATTCTGCAGGCGATTCTTTTTCAAGATCAGCGAGGAATTTTATTAAAGTCAGGGTGTGAAATGCGGGTCATGTCGTCGCAGCGGTGCTCAGGTGTCGTGCATTTGAAATATGTGCGTAAACAGGATTGTGCGCGGAAATCTCGTTTTATTGATCGAGCTATAAAATACCACAGAAGAACACGGGGTAAAAGATCTATGAAACTATTGTATTAGACCTTTCGGACCTATTACGAGTATAATATATTAATATAGTTTAATGTACACAGTTTCAGTGGGACTAAAATAAGTGTAAACAAATGAAAAATGAAACTGTAATATTCGTAGTCCTTTTTTCTGTCCATGTAGGTCTCGTGGTAATTTTGCGCAAATTAGATAAAGGAAGGAAACGTCCTTTTGTTTGACATAAATCAGAATATTTTGAAGGCTTAATAGGGAGATAATTTTTTTCTTTCTTTATATATAATGTCTATAACTTTGACTTTTCTTTTTTATTAATATTATTTATTCTATGTAGCATACTACTTTAAAAAATACGACTTCCGAAACTACAGCTAACTTACACAATTCCAAGATCCCACACAATCTAAAAGAATATAGCAACAAACATACCCACACATCACATTAAAGTGTAGTAAAACGAATGACAAATAACAGGACACCGTGGTCCTGTAATGGTAATGGCGAGGGTCCGGACCATAACGCAAATTAGTGATATTTGTTGGGGAAACTATGTTATAGCCGTCCTTATGGCCTTGTTAGACTATTTATACAAAAACTTAAGCTTTAACGTTGTATCTAAATGGTTGGATTATTTGGGGCAATTGGCACATTGATTTAGTGAAAATATTATAATATCACTAATGTGGATAAACTCTTACTGCGAGTATACTCGTATACATAAATATAATCTATTGAAAGGGATTCTATAGTCAACTGCGCTTGCGTGATTCAGATTGGCGGGATTACTTGTACAGTCAATTTTTCAAACTACACTCTCAATCAATAGTTTATCCTCTCAGTTATCTATCAGCCGGTTGTTTTAAATTATTTAATTAGATTAGATTGTAATAACTTGTAGCGTAGTTGTACTACATACAAGGCAAAATGGACAGGGCACCAATCTTGGTAGTACCTTTGCCTACCCTTCTGAGAAAAAGGCGTGATTTTATGTATGTTTGTGTGTTAATTAGATGTTCCAATTAATATAGCATACAATTATCTGTTATTAGACTGTTTTAGTTCATGAATTTTACAGCAATATAGAAAATACACCTGAAACAATAAGACTACCAGTTTATCAATTTATTCGCATAATTACAATATCAAAACCACATTAGCACGATTGATACACGCTATCGGATCGACGTTGTGTGTCAGGAAGCGCACATCTTGCCGGTGACTGCTTTAATTTCCGCACCACCGTAACAATATGTTGTAAACGTTTACTCATTGTGTATAAACGTGGGTAAGGCTTATACATTAGCCAGATGACAAAGCAAAGAGACAGCGTTTTGATTAGGGTGAAAAAAAAAAATATTGCAAAAAAAGAACGAAACAATCGAAAATTAAATTTAAATTATGTTGATGCTTCACAATGTTAGAATGGCCTGTCGTATAGCTTAAAGCGATTTTAAACAAGCTATTTTCACTTAGTTGACACTAGAAGCAACATTTAACTCCGATGTAACTTTTAAAAATCAGGATCGCGACTTGGTTTTGAACATGCGATATCTGATTTGCCCGTTCGATCTGTTACCAATTAGGCTATCGATTACCAAACATATTGCCAAACGATATCAAAAATACTCACAAATATACAGAATAGTGGAACGAGCTCCAATCATGATTATCATGCCGCATTATTTGGGTTTTTGTGCCAAATATGCCTTTACCTGTGTAATTATAGTGTGATAAGGCCGCCACTTGTACTATTATTTGTATTGTATAAGTTTGCATTTGTATGTAGTGCAAAAAAGTATTAAATAAATAAATAAATTATTATAATGAACAGTGAAACTAAATATGGCATTATTTTTTTACTAGCTGAAAAGCAGCGTAATGGATATATTTACAGGATGCTTTTAAATAGCGGATAAAGTGGTATTGGATTTTTCTATTCATTATCAGCCCGGAGTCAGGAATTTGTGCCCGGTGTGGCGATAAGTTCGGCACCTATCACATCCTGGGACGGAACATACAAGGCGAAGTGTAGGTGTGCTGGTTGTACGTCTGCCTACCCCTTCTAGGAAAACGGCGTGCGTTTATCTATGTACTGTGTATGTCAGTAGAAAGCAGTAGTCAAATATATTATTGAACATAATGGTAAGTTTTATGCATTAAATTAAAATAAATTTTTATGAACATACTCAAATGTTTACATTGAAATTAAAATTATATTATAATGCGTAGCATTTCTAGATTGTTCTTGCTTGCATATTCTATTTTAACTTCGTGATAAGTCATTTGTGCAAGTACTAATTAAGTCGTAAGAAAGAATCTCATCTTAAGCAGTTCTGGATTAATCGCATAGAATAAGTAAAAGTACTCTCAATCGTACTCTCGATTGTATGTTGTATAACGTATATGGGCTGATACAGATACAGATAAGTAAGACAAGCCACAGAGAGCTCCACGCAATCAGTGCCATTACTGTCTAATTCTTGGAGTCTATCTTCGGTTTCTTTTGCTCTTAAAGCTTAGAAACTTTAAGAAAACTAAAAGCGCTTCGCCAGAATATTTTAAGGGCTAAATACTAGTACCGATCTTATAAAATATACTCTATATTTAAAATAACCTTAGTAGCAATATCAAATATCCTTATAAACATATCAAATCCAGTGTAAAGATGAAAAAATAATGAAAAACTATTAAGAGAAACCATAAGGTTTTTCTAGATTATAAAGTAATTTGGAATATTGGTCATTGGACCGTACAAAGAGTAAAAATGAATGGATTAAGTCTGCATCACCGCAGACAGAATGCAAATCCGTCAAAGTACACACCGTCGCTCAA
Source organism: Deilephila porcellus (assembly GCA_905220455.2). Taxonomy (NCBI): domain Eukaryota; kingdom Metazoa; phylum Arthropoda; class Insecta; order Lepidoptera; family Sphingidae; genus Deilephila; species Deilephila porcellus. The sequence goes on along the minus strand of LR999973.1, from coordinate 14,738,956 downwards.
CTTAAATTATTTATTTCATTAATTAAGACAACTCATCAGAATTTCATGAAGTCATTACAAATGTGAGCAAATTAATTCGTGAAAATAATTATACATGTAAATTATTCAGTTTTTCATTAAGTCCAGACAGGTCTGGGAATTCGAAAATATCACTCGTATATGAAAAGGCACAAGGTACAAGTTGATTGCCTTTTCACGTATAATTTCCAAACGTGATATAGACAGGATAAATTTTGTACACGTTGCGGAAAAATACGCTCGATCAAAATATGATTTTAAAGTGACACTGGTTTGAAATTCAGAAGAAGTTGGGTATGAGTTATGATCAAACCACCCGATATCATAATTTTTAGTTAGATATATTTACAAATTGCGAAATGATTGTCATCATTCACATTACAAGCAGTGCATTAGATTGCAGTGCACTTAACATTAGGTGCTAAGCATTTACTTTTTTTACCAATATATAAAAAAAAAACACACACATGCTGATTACAAACATTAGGATAATTAATAATAGAAACAATAAATAAATACACCCAAGAGTCACATGCATAGTCCTGACCCCACATTACGATCAATTAAGTCTTGTGTCATGGGTATCAGAGACTACGAGAGACTTTTTGGTCTCACAAACACCCAGACTCTAGACAAATAATTGTGAATTATACAAACATTAGATATATTTGGATAGAACTCGCGGCCTCTCGTTTCACAGCCGACATCTAACCAACCGTGCCATGGAGGCTGTCAAAAATAAATATCTAGTAAGTTAAATATAAAGCAAACTCCACCTATTATAATACTCATACATTAGAATTTATTAATATATTCCTGATAGTTTCAACGCATCAATGAGCAATATAGCGTAGTGTTAACGTTGTCTACACGGTTAACTAACACCAGGTGAGCCGTCGATATCGCGTGTTTACATTTCATTATAACGTCACGCGAACGGGTATTCATGCGTGTACCTGTAACACTATTTACAAAAGACGTAACAAAATGTACAGGTATGTGGTATGAGATTCGGACATACCATGCTGGGAAGGCAGAAGGATTTGCGTTGAAAGGATATGAGTTAAAATTGGTTTAGTTGGTGCGCCATCCACGAGGTGGAGACGGTAACTAGAAGTTGCACATAGTTGTTAGCCATTTCCAACACGTCACTGTGAAAATCTTTGGGGGACATCTATGTTCAGCAGTAGCCTTCCAATTCCTCCGAAAAATGATACTGAATTACTCCCATAAACTACCTTAAATTTACCAAAATATCACAGAAATGTATTAGTTGGTTGGCAATTTGATATTGGCCCCAAAGACCACTGATCCAGGAAACTACATGGCTCACACTTCAACAACTAATTACTTAAGCTACACCGATAAGCTTGCGAGCTTGTTACGCTTAGCCAAGTCTACTCGTTTATCCAATTTGTGCTAGTTCACTTTGAAATTTATTTGTATATTTTCTGAATCAAATCTACTATTTGATTGATTTGTGTAGGTATATGATTTGAAAATCGTGAGGCCTTGTTTTCGACTACCTGGCCAAACACGATATTTTTACGAAAATGTGCTGACTTCGAAACGCTAGGAAGTTAAATTAAAATATATAAAAAATCTGCGATAAATACTTAAAAATAGTTTTATTTCAATGTGTAAAATTGGCGTAAACATAAACTATAATGCAGTAACGTCAATTAGGCGGCAGGTTTCAAACTCTAAAAGTAGATCAAACTAAAATTTGATATTTATTTATTTATTTTTATTCTTTATTGTACACAACAAATATAACAATAGGTATAGAGACAACAAAATAACAAAGTACAAATGGCGGTCTTATCGCACTAAGGCAATCTCTACCAGACAACCATTGGATGGATTTATGAGAAGGAGAAAGAAAGGGCAGTGTATAATAAAGACAAAAGCTCAAATAAATAATACTATTTATACATAAATATATAAAAACTACATAAATAATGTATATAAACATACATAAATACATTTATATATAAATAAACATACATATATAAAAATATTACCAATATATTTAAATTAAGGAAATTATATTGATCAGTATATGTATATATGTTTAAGAAGAAAAGTAGTGCTCTTTTACCAACTTCTTAAAAGATGGCAGAGTTTGAGCCTGCCTCACCACAACGGGAAGTGCATTCCACAAACGAACAGCTACATAAAACCTTTGTCCAATTTTCTTCCTACAAGCGTAATCATATCAAGACCTTCCTACGTTTCAAGAGAGGAATAGCCTCCGCCGTCCTCATTGGTCAATCCATTTAGGCGGTGAGTGTGGTTGCCGACGTCATTTGTTTTTCGCCCCTCAGCTCTGCGGCGCGGCGCGCCGCTGTATCAATTTCAACAGCTTTATCTCGCAACATCTGTTACATGTATTGTTATGAATTACTGAACTAGTTTCGGCCCTTAATATTATGTTTTTAAACAATGTTCCGATGCATTGAAATAATTGTGTAAATTGTTATGAGATTTCAAGGATTTGGTGTGTTAGTGTTTTTATTGAACGAACTATTATCCAATTTTAGTTTATATATTATACATACATCAGTAGGGCCAGTTTTAGAGTAGGTCTCCAGAGAGACCTGAAAAGGTTATACGTGATAAAAATATGGGCTTAAATTTTTTTTTGTTCCGACCTTAGCGCTTTTCTGGCGTGATGGTTAACAAAGACCTTAAGTCACTATCTCGACGTAGAATTTGGTAAGGACACGGGCATCCCCCCTACTTCCCAGTCCAGGCACGAAAAGCGAGAATACATGCACTCCTCTCATTTAAAAAATAAATTTTAATCTACAACGATAAGCGATGATCGCAAAGAGATCGAATCTAAATCCAATCTAAATACCGGACTAACAAATTACATGCCGTCAGTGGAAGTCAGTTTGAACAGTTCCCCCCAGTAAGTATAATACAGTTATTTATCAAGTTACCTAAGTTGCCAAGTCAACTGCATCGGAAACTTCGATAGTATCTTGCGAGTTATATCTTTGGAATACACGGGCTGGTTTTGTGTCGAGAATGTTCGATGAAATGTTGGGTTCCTTAGTTCTATGTGATATTATCCATAGCCCATCTTTATGGTTTCTTGTACCTCTCTCTCTCTCTCTTCAGCCTCAGGAAGTCCACTGCTGAATAGCGGCCTCCCCCATGGATCGCTACATAGACCTGTTGGAAGCAACCTGCATCCAGCGACTTCCTGCGATCCTAACCAGTGTTATAACCTACCTATACCGACTTAGCTTGATATTCGGTGTACTCAACAAAAAATAGTGATAATGGCAATTGGCCGACCGCATTCAATATGTTCAGCGTATATTATGATTGATTGGCTAGTCAAGTCAATAAGTAAATTAATCAACGTTTACGAGTACAATGAAATTAAATTAAAAGTCGGTTTTTAATTTTTTGTTTATTTGTTTATTAATTCCATTAATAATAAAGTAAACTCACCCCAAATGCACCAACACACCAACATGCTGGTGCCAACACGCTCCCCCGAGTGTCACACGAATGAGGTTCGCGCCTCAGCGCCAGTTCCAACTGAGTACCGCGGTGTTAATAGCACTAGTTACCATCGCGCCGCTTAGCCTCTACTTTACCAGTTCATTTGAAGATCTGACTGTTAACCTGGACTTTGATTGGTTTGTTAATTGCTTGGTGACCTGTTAGTAATTGCGGATTTGAATCTTAAAGCACATCTAACTTTCCAGAGTCATCATTATTGATGGTTAATTACCACAAATTTAAAAAGTGAAGGAAAACGTAATACCGTAGTGGTCTTTATAATACGCTTCAGTAGTATTAGTATCTCTAAGAAACTCAGCAAGCTTTGAATGTCTGCTCAATTTAGTTAATTGATGCCAGCTGAAATGAGTTTCCATGTTAAGTTACCGTGAACACACCAACTTGCTGGTCAACTCTCTCCCGCGAGTTTCCCAGTAGTGTGTATAGAGCGGATGCAGCCTCGCGGCCTCAAAACAAGCTCCGACTGAACATCGCCGCGTTGTTAATAGCACTAGTTACAGACCCACTTTACCAGCTCATCTGAAGATCTGACTCTTAACTTAGACTTTAATTGGTTTGTTAAATGCTTGGTGATTATAGCAGATTCCAATCTCACGGCACACCTCTGACTTTTTGAAGATTTTTCAATTAAATAACTAGATAATTCAGAACATCCAAATATAAATATAAATATAAATACACCCAACAGTCACATACATAGTACTGACCCTACACTAAGATCAAATCTTGTGTCGTGGGTATCAGAAACTACGAGAGACTTTTCGGTCTCACAAACACCCAGACCCGAAACAAATACCTGTAGATCACATAAATATATGTTTCGGTGCGGGGATCGAACCCGCGGCCTCTCGTTTCACAGGCGGCGTCTAACCAACTGCGCCACGGAGGCTGTCTTATGCTTTGCTAATACTTTGCTAATTTATTTATTAATGCTAACTAATGATTTCCAGTTCATTAGAATAATACCACAAAATAAACAGGGCTGCATAAACCTCGCTATATCACAAGCCGGGCCTCATACCGGCAAGTTTCGCGCTAAACTTTCTTTACGAAACTGTCTTCTGTTCAAACACAACTGCAGAGCGCGACGCGCCTAGCTCAGCGCATCTCAACGTTTTGATAATAATGCGTATTTATGTGCTTTTGTGCATTTAATGTTCTCCACACAGAACTTCAAAGATATATGAACTCTGCTACATTAGGCCGGTGTGATACTGAAAGTCTTAATCCCAAGAGGTTTGATGACAATTAGTTGCCTGATGGTAACAAGCCAAATCATTATGTAAAATGAATCAAAATTATGTTGCTCCTTTTAAGTGAGTAAGACGTTTACCTATTTGTGAGTCCTATGTCATAATTTACATACCGAGAACAAAATTAAATTGGACCATTTTAATTTAAACTTCATGAATTACATCTTCTAATTAATTAGCAGTACACTATAAAAACATGTACAATTCTTAAATATAAAAAATCACCCAGCAGTTTCATAAGAGAGTTTCACAAACTACTCCTATTATGTTCCGTCACGCACATTAACAAAAAATGAAAACCGTTTCCATTTGATGCATACACGTAGGCGGAAAATGCATTGTTAAAATTTCACCCGAAAAACTTTGAAAACCGGTGGGACGCTTTGAAAAAAACTGTACTACGAGAAAAGTGCATTTTGTCCGCGAATGCACAGCTCTGTACCGATAAACTAAAGGTAAAGTTTTCCTACCGTTGCACGAGAAATTTCGGAATAAAAGGAAATATACTCTGCCTAGAACAAAATGACAGTTTCATGCTGTGTTCATGAGTAGCTACTTATATACTTGTGGTGAGAGTGTTTTTCTTTTAAAAGAAAAGACCGAAGTTTGACTATTTTGGTGTATGTGCTCAATAATTATGACGAATGGTAACCCCTGTCTTTTACCCTATTATTGTAACTTCCATGTTAAAATTAGGCAACATACATACGATTGTGGCGTACCTATGTCCAGCAATTTTATTTGTAATAATAATAAGTAGTTTTGAGTGGTGTTCCTCCTGTCTATGAGCAGTCGAATTTTCAATTTTATATAAAAATACACACATGGCCAAATCATTTGAAAAATAAACACCCAAATCCCACTTAAGCCGATCAAACACAAACATGCTGAATACCCTAAAAACACTGAAAGCCCAAATCTATTTCAAATAAAAAATATCCAAACAAATCCAACCTTTACATAAACACTCTGTAATTATTACGAATGATATCATTTTATCAAACGCTTGGATAACCCTCGACATCCAATCGGACGTTGCAAATATTTACTGGACTTTACCCCCATTCGAATCCCCCCCTCCGCACGTCCCTGCGACCCCTCGCGTTCCTCTAATGTGAGCATACCCTCGAAAATAGGCATCGATGTAAGACGGGCCCGATCAGCTGTAAGGCCGCGCTCACGATGGCAGCGGGATAGGAGCGGCGAGCGAGATGGCAGCGGCAGCGTGGGTCGACGGTCTTCAGGCGTTAACCGCGCTCCCGTACCCTCGCTGCCACTGCAAGCCCGCTCGACGCTACCGCTCCGCTGCCATCGTAGGCGCAGCCTAACGATAAACCGTCGGCATTTGTTTTGATACCGCTTCCGTGGAAGTATTCTTGCGATCGCTCGATACGCTTGTATATGAGACGTTTCGTACCATTTTTTTTAATTTATTGAATCCCTATTTTAACTATAATTGTGTAAATACAGGCTGTTTTACGAATGCTCTTCTGAATTGAGGCTACAGCGTTATAAAAGCATGTCTATTTCCACAACATAATTGTGTCTATTCAATTGTCAAAGGAAGAGTAAATAAAATTATTGAACAAATAAACTTCAACATTAATTTCATTATATTCAATAGTGTTCATAGCTTTGAAATGAAATATTCGGCTTATAACTGTAACAAAGCCTATTTGATGACAATCGTTTCATAAAGTAACAGGCTAATTGCGTCCCTAACATAAATTACATAAAATGAATCAGTCATTCCGGGAAATGGAAACAAAACTTCTTGGGTCACAGATAAAGAATGTTACGCTTATAATAATCTATGTAACATTAACTTTATTAATTTTACTCGTGGCATCGAGGTAGTTTCGAAAATTGTTAGGCACTTACGTTAGTTAAATTATTTTCACCATTCACGCATAGAAACCCACTCTCTCATTTCACTATGCAAAACGAAAAATGGATTCCCGATCTAGTAATCGAATCCAGGAAGCTAATATTTCCAAACCGATACACATCCCATTATACCATTAAACAGACATATCCAACTAATTTGCATCAATTCGCTCTTCCGATATTCGATACATTGAATGCTAATCTATCGCATGCCGCTCTATATTGGCGGGTTTGGTCCATGCAGCACAAAGGAGCTCTCGGACGCCGGTCAAAAGATCAACCACTAATAGCATTGCTTAGATTATATTGAAACTTCTTAACACTCTATCGAGGCATTCATGTCTTGCTTTGAGGTTTGGAGAAGAGCATGGATCAAATGTTGGTGTATGTTGCAAATTGAATGGGAATATGTAACTGTGATTAAATTTTAATTAAAGTTGTGAGTCTAGCTTAGGTTTCACGTTGGTATTCGTATGGGTCGGGTTAGCGATCCCTTTATATAAATCGGTTATATTTTATATTAAGACAGTCTCTATCTAAACTGCATTTAACGTCAAGTATATAATTTTAACGCCAGTATAAAAAGGTCGTCAATTGTATTTAATGTACCGTTACGCATTTTGAAAGATTTTTATAGAAGTCGTTACGGTGTTTTACTAAAATACTGAAATCGCGTAATGCCATTAAATATTCATATCAACAATATAATTTCAGTACAAAACCAGTGGAATACAAAACTCAAAGACAAATATAAATTCGATTCTGTAATCGCATTAGGATATCTCTTATCGTGTAGAAATAAAGTGCATTTTGTCGATATGTTTCATAGTTTTAATGCAATAAAACATTTGCAAGCGCGGTTCCTTTTGTAAGTGGTTGCAGAGAAAAGGAAAATTCAACAAAAGTGATATTAAATCTTGCTAGGGCATCCGTGGGTGGACGCTTACACCGACGTGTAATACAAATTCCGGAATTTCCCTACTGACTACATAAAATGCATTAAACTGAGAACGTCATTCAGTGTTGTATTAAAATTTCTTCCTTACCGTAAATGCATTTCAGAACCAGAAGCAAGTCTTATAAGCGTTTTTTAAATACTTATAAAGAATGAAAAAGAAAAAAAATTTTTTTAAATAGTGTTATTATCATTGAAAATTATATGAATGGTAATTCAAACCGTAAGGAAACAATTTTCGCGATTATTTCATGCACCTACTTTCATAATGATAAATACTACCATATCAACATTCTCTTTATAACCAATTGTTAGTTGTAGTTCCCTTACATTCTATATTCTGTATTAAACCTTTATATCACATACATACATACATACTCGTATATAAATTCACGCCTTTTACCCTGAAGGGGTACGCAGAAGTGCTCCCAAGACACCCACATTTCACCTTGTGTGTTCCGTCCCACGACGTGATAAGGGGCGAGCCTGTCGCCATATCAGGCACAAATTCCTAACTGCGGAGTGACAATTATGAATAGAAAAATCGAATATCAGTTTGCCGAACTCGGATAGAGATCTCGAACCCGAGACCTCAGCGTTGTAATCGTATTAAATTACAACTGCGCCACCGAAGCAGCCATATTACAGTACAGTGTAAAAGCGCTTCCTATTATAAGAGTTCAATATATCACCCATATAAGTTCCGGAATAGACTTTATAAGGTTCTGTTACATTTGTTCACGTTACAAAAGGCTGCACTGGCTACACATTTGTTATCTTTAAAATAAATTTCATTTATATATTGATTTTTTTTAATGTTACTGTGCTCTAAATTTTAAATTTTACCATCCATGTAAATCGATTTAATGTATTTTTGTTTAGGCAAATAATGAAGTAAGTAGTAGGATTCTAAAGATTTATTTTGCTTTAAAATGTATTCAGTAAAATTATTTATGTGAACTAGCATGAAACCTTGTATCTGCAATTCTCATCATTTTAATGAAAAAGTCTATATAAGCAAGCATTGCATTTGAAATAATTATCTTCCATGTAATTTGTCTCTACTATTGAAAACCTTTTATTTTTTAATCATGCACCAATACAGCGCTATTTGTATTGAAATGAAATGTTTTGTTGCAATTTTATATTGAAATTTATTTTATGGTTTACTAGTATAATTTGACAATACTGTTTTATTTTTATTTTCTCTTGAAATAGAGGATAGATCAGCAATCTTTCCCCAGTCTGGCGACAACAATAATGCCAGTCTGATATGCCGACTAAACTCAAAACGTACCACATTTATTTACTATGATTATTTGCTATCATCTTGTACGGTGGTTGCTATCTTGACGGCCTTTTACACCACCATTTACGGAGATAGCTATCCGGACACGAATATCCTACCGACATCTTTACGGTCGCCGGCAATATTCTATTGGCCTATTTATATATCCTAAATAGACGACATAAATATACATACAGCAACAAATTAACTCATTGCAATCTCTATTCACCGTAATAAACACCACACAGAAACTGCAACGACGAATTTCAAATTATTTAATTTGCTAATGCAAAGACTTAGTTTGAAGCCGTCCATTTATAGATATTAAAGTTGAAACGTGAAATACGTGATTGCTAGGACCAATTTTCCACGGCATTAATTAAATTCACCGCCTTATTCTGTAAACCGATAGCCGATGGCGATAGGTATATTCTGTTACTAGTTTTATTGGGATCCATATTAATAATTATAAAATCTTAATATTTATTTAAGTTAGGTCTATAGGTAGAGCGTATAGCTACTTGACTAAAAAAGGCACTAATATGCTTTTCGTGTTGATACACTAATTTATGCAAATATACCGTTTTAAAAATCTCATATGCTTTACCAATTTTTTTATCGCATAGGTCCGGCAAACGAGCAAACAGGTCACCTAATGGTAACTGAACACTGCCCAGGAACATCCACAACGTTGGATTATGGATGTATTGCCGGCCCATCAAATTTGGAGGAAAGCAAGAAGGATAAAGTGTGGCAAAAGGAAAGGGGTATCGGGCATTCGGTAATCTCACTCACCGTACGAAACGCGACAGAAAGCTGTCGCTTCACGTCGATTTTATGTGAGATAGTGGTATCGCCCCAGACGAGCCTGACTATTCATGCTAAATCATGAATGACAACAGCGTGGCTCTACCACCTCCAAAAATTATGGAATACGTACCCGGCATTGCGATAGATTCTACGCCTGTATCATCATAGAATGAAAAAGGCCCAGTAAACTATAGGTGCCACCGTTGGTAGTGTACCTATGCATACACTTAGCTGAGGTACTGATTCCAATCCCAGATCAGGCAAAGTGATATTGGATTTTTCTATTCCTTGTCAGCCCTGAGTCAGGAATTTGTGCCCGATATAGCGATGGGCTCGCCCCTGTAACATCGTGGGACGGAACATACAACGCGACATATGGGTGTCTTGGTAGAGCCTCCATGGATAAAGACAAGAGTTCTGATGGATAAAGACGAGAGTGGATCCACCCCTTCTGGGATAAAGACGTGAGTTTATGTATTTATGTATGTATGTATGTATTGCTAATATTATTAAGATTCATTAACTTATAGAAAGTGACAAATAAGATGCAATTTAATTTAATCCCACAACACACAACAAGATCTACCTACTGGTTCTTAAGAACAGCGATACGAGCTAAGTAAGATAAGGGATACATCTCAGCGGGCCAGTTGCAAGCAATTTGCAGCGTCTGCATCATTAGCGCTGCGGATAGCACGGCACTGCAATATGTTACTAGAAACAACTTACTGTTGCTGTAGAACAGAAAATATTTTTATACATTGTTTTTTATCTGATGGCATCACGATAAACGACATGGAACATGACCGCTTGACTATGAATATGGAGCAAATAATTTTGATAATATTTCAAAATATTTGGATTGTTATTGTGACACAATCAGGTAAGAAGTCAGGTGTAAAATGAAAAGCTGCGATTAAATCCCCGCACCGAAACAATAGCTTAAGTGTCTCACAAATATTTGTTTTGGGGCTGGATGTTACGAGACCGAAAAGTATCTTTCAGGTTTTTATACGCGCGAACCTTGCCACTGTCATATTGTGAATATATTTTTTATTTATACTCTTTTTAAAATTTCTTATCCTACATTGATATATTTTTTTTGAAACAAAATCTCATCGATCTATTTGCGAAAACAGAGTTTTATCCAAAAAAACTTACGCGTTAATGTTAAGTACAAATTATTACTTTGTTATATAACCTCTTTTATAAAATCGAGTGATCCAGAATACGGCCCCAAGCTCCCTCCGGAGCTGCGATATAAATATTTCCCAAGTTTCTTGTTAGTTGTTTTGTTGTGAATAATTTAATCTTAATTGCAATTTATTAAACCGCGTTCAGGTGGAAATTGGTAAAGTTACACCGGCCGGCTGTTCCGATAATTATTTTGATTGTGCAAAACCGCCGCAGATGGGTTGAGGTTTGTGTTGGCTATTGTCACGCCGTACCCTTTTGTCCGGACAGATTTATTTTTAAATGAATGATTGACGACGAAATCAATGCTGTGTAGAAGGTAAAGTCGAATGATGTTTAAATGATATTCATCGTCATTATTATTGGTTAATAAAATGCTCTGCACAATTAACGATGTTCAAAGAAAATATTCTGATAAAATCTGCAAACCACTCATTGCTCCATAAAAAATTAAAAGTTGTGTGAAGTTTACCAATCAAATGTTAATTTGAACGACCAATATTATTTTCGACTTTGGCTTTTATGGAGACTAATTATCCCTTATAGGTTTAGTAATACACAACTACTAACCAATTTTGTAATTAGGTTTATATTACGTGTTACTCAAATCTTATTTAATATAACCGCAAGAAATGAAACGTATAAAAAACAATCGAAAGCAAAAGTCGAGTCAAAATCAAGATATCCGTCCGATCCATTAAGGGGCGAAAGTCAGGACACAAGAAAAAATCTTCGACATAAGCCGATATAGATTTCAATTTGTCCCGTTGTGTGTTATTACGGAAGAATTCACTGAAGGACCGCCGCTTGTGTTTTAGGAGTCCTTGGGCGAGAAATATTTTCAAATCTTTGTTTGTTACGCTTGCTGTGATTTAATATGGAAATATTTTAGTTGTTTATTTGCAGTGAAGAAATAAATGTATTGGATAAGGTATAAGATATTTTTTATTTAAATAAGCAATTCGCTCACGTGTATGCGGTAACTACTCATGGTAAGTGACTCCCCCCTGCCCATGCTCCCATACATCTACGACATTGGCACCTCAGATGCGTGGTAAGCCTCTTAAAATAAATACTGAAAAAAGAAGGAATGGGAATTGGATCTTTGGCAATCTCACTCACCTCACAAAACTCGACAGCAAACTGAGTTCTAATACCAGTAACGGAATAAAGTTTTGTGTGGTTTGTCAAAAGACATAGCATCAGCCTCCCTGATGGTACGAAAGAGGGCACAGAAAATTATAAGGTGTATCTTTGAGACTGGCCCAGGTTTCTGATCGGTTTAGCCCAAACTAAAATAAACCATTCAATCGCTATTTAATTAGATACTTAATCATTATAATTTTAAACAATGAATATTCCATGAGCTGTTGTTCAAAGCTATAATGTAAATTTATTAATAAATTATATTTCAGATTTACACACACGAGATATAATATTAGTTGAAATTATTCAAATGAGACATTAGGAACGTGTTATGCAAATAATTTGATTCACATTTAGAGCATTATTCCATACTAATATTTAATATTTCATGTTCTTCCTATTTAGATTATGGTAGTTTTTTGTTGCATACGTAGCAAAAAAGCAAGCTGATTACCTTATTGTAACTAATAACCTGATGCTAGTTATCATTCACAATATGAAAGATGTTTTAGTTACGAGTCCGACTTTTAAAGACAGAGGAGAGAGTAAGCAAAGTAGTCTAATGATAGAAATTATTGCGAATATCTCAGCGATCCAAAAATCACGGCAGCAAAACTATTTTCATCAGATAGCGATACCATCGAGTCGAGCCGTTCACACGTAAAAACAAAACGGGAATTAACAAAGACAATAACAAACGTTAATTTACTCACAGGCTTTGCCGTCAAAATGTATTATAAAACAATATATTTAATACAATTATCTACAGAACCATACTTGCATCAATAGATTCCATGCCATTGAAACAGCGCAGAGCACCCATGTCAGTGGAGACACAGGCGGAATGTTGCCGATGACCCGCCCGTCTTGATTCGGCGACGTATGACGCGAGTGGAATGTTAAGAGAAAGGACGTGGTTATATCGGCAGCGGAGAGCGATCGAAAATAAGTAAGACAATAGGCAAATTCATCAATGCACATAGCAAGATTTATTTAACATATTCAAATAATTTGTCCTGTAAAATCCTTAATAAAGAAGAATAAAAAACCAACAAAAGAGTTTTTCCCCTGAGTGGGAGCATTTATACTTATTCAGAAAATGCAGCATCAGAGCGCTAACAACAAATTTTATGAGACGTAAGTGACAGCTTCTGTTACCTACCACACAGCACAATGCTGAGATATTGACCTGTTGTCGCGAATGAGCCGCGAAACATACGCACCTACACATATATTTTCTTTTTTTATTGTCTAAATCACTTGTTGTATTGTATGCGGCTATTCTTGCAACAATAAAAGTATTTTCTTCCTATTAATAAAGAAACAAAATGAAGAATATTTTTATTTGTCACAGAGCGTAAATACAACTCACAGATACATCTTACACATTGGTATATAATACATATTCACCGTCACATAACCTCAGCTCAATATACTTAAATATACTTTATTATTCGTAAAGCAGCCACTAAAAGAAAAATATTATTTCAACGAATAACTTTCAACGCATAAATAAAATTCAATTTGCAATAAAGTTTGCGATCTTAACTAATGGAACTGAGCCAAGTAAAACAATAAGATGTTTTACAAGTTGGTGTATCTTTAGTTCAGTCGCCGACCGCTGGCGAAATGACCTAGTCTCGACATCAGAATTAGGAGACATGTGAAAGGAAATGAGACGTAATGGTCGATTTTTTTGTTCCATTGAAAGGAGATTAACATCGACTAACGATGTATTTACGGAAGAACGCAACGTGGGACGTTTTCGATTTAATGTTTTTGTATGTAATACCTGATTTTTTACTGATATTTTCCTTAGGGCTAAGAAATTTACAATCTGCTTAACTAGTAAAGAGACTCCATGCGTCACCAAACGATAAAAATGCGAAAATCTTTACAGAAAGTAAAAATGAGTTGTAGCTGTTAAGTTTCTATACAGAATGATATTGACTAACCTATTTTATAAAAAGGGAAGTATCTGGTAACAGCTATCACCGTAAATATTAAATAAAAATACTCATTTATCAAAGGTGCAATACCGGACTGAAAATGAAACTGATTGAGAAAGTCGAGAGTTGAGGATTGTCGAGCCGCCGGCAATCTCACTAACTAAACGGGACAGCAAAGCAATTACTTCAGCTTATTAATGCTTTGAGGAGTATAATAAACTTGAAACATAAATAATTTCATATTAAATTTAAATACAATTAAAATCAGAAGGCTTTCTTGTGTTATTTAGAACAAAGAGAGAATTTGAAACTGTTCTTTTGACTTCCAGACGACCCAATCCTTGCTCCCGACATATAATTTCTAATAAATATTCAATGTACAAACACAACTTACGATTTTACGATACATATGCTTGAATAACATTACTAATGAATTAGCTCAGAAGTTCCATGTGTTTTTCAGAATATTATTTTCCATGAATAATTTTAATATAAGGAAAATAAAATCTATAGGATATTTTTGCAAACTAAATATGTGACCAGAAATCAAAATAAATGACAGTTTTATTGTAAAGGACCGAAGTGCGAAAATAAAGTTCGTTTAAAGGAACGAAATTGTTGATTTTTCGAAGTTCCGCGTGTATATTCATATTTTTTTTTTCAATTACGCGAAGGTACCAATAGCTACATCACTGCATACTCTTTTAGGAACACAGGCCTAAAATAACATAACATAAAAAATATGACCCATCAAAAATATCACACGGTATCAGGAAACAAAATACGCGGATTATGAAACATATTTCTTAGTGAATCAAAAGACGATCCCTCGTCAGCGTGACAATGGTACGTTATTAATCCCGTGCTCCCGCCGTGCTCCCGTCTCGTCCCGGGAGACGCCGGGCTGACAATTCATTTTGACCTGCCCGAGATTTACGTCTTCTTGTTTGGGAGTATAAAAATTCAATGTTTCATATTTTTTAAATAGGATTTTTTTCTTTGTACGACATAGGATTGATGGTAAGTAAGGAATCAGGCAAAAAATCCAAATCAGTCTGCAGAATTGCTGAAAAGCAAAAATTGCCGGGAAAACAATAAGTATTTCTTCTGTTTATTCTTTAGTGCGCGTTATTTTCATCGTCCTTAATCATAAGAAATCTGTCAATATAGAACCGGAATGCTGAACATAGAAATTATCATTATTCAAATTAACCTATGGTATTAACATTTTCAATACGTTTCACAGCGGTGGCAGTTGTAATCCAGGACTCAATTATAAAATACTATTTTAATATAAAATGTTTTTGTAAAACGTCATTGATTTTAATAAACAATATGATTTTTATTTAAGAAATAAAAAAGATAATAATACCCTTCGTAAAACATCCTTGACTCAAAAAAGCAAATTCACCCTTTATGACAAAAATATGCACCTCTGAAACTAGTCCAGTAACTTACCCCCAAGCTAAGGGTTGTATACATGTCACAGACACGCGGTAAATATGTCAATCCGTGGCACCCTCATCAGAAACCTGCGTCGAGACAGATTCCCTTCCTGTTCCATTGACGTAGATTAAATTGTTTCGCGAGCGGAAATAACAACTTGCTATTATATCGGTTTCTGTCGGTGTGGTTTTTTTGATGTAAATGATTTTTGCTGTATTGGGTTTATAAGAGAGAAGGCATCAAAAATTGTCAATCTACATAGAATATAATTTCTCGCAAGAGAACTCATTTTCAGTGTAGGAAACATATAATCTTGAGTTATGTATATTGTTGGAAACTTGTTAAATAGATAAACCAACCAAAAATATAAATAAGATCACATCAAAAATTATATTAAAATTACAAACCACTGTTACATCTTGTTTACAGAAAACAGTTAAAAGCAAAATATATAAAACACTTTATTATTGAACCTCTATAATACATCTTTTAAAAGTACTATAACGTAGTAACTTAAGCTTTTCTACTAACAAGAAAATTCGTTTTACATAAAAATGTATGAAAGCGCTCGAGCATTCATTATAATAAATTGAACGTGTACAAAATCTTTCATTTGATAAGTGCACTCGCAGTAACAACGCTACGGACGTGCTACGAACATGCTACGAATGCATAAAGTGCTACAATATCGTAGTAGATTTGTAGACACTACAAGCATTTTCTTTAAATCTTCTAAGGGATGAAAGGAACTTAAATGTGAGTTAAAGCAATGTTTACGATAAAATACTATTTGAAATATTTTAATGTTCAATATTTAATTGAATAAAAAAATAGCATGTTCTTTTTTCGAAAAAAATGATATAAGAAATGCTTATTTAGTGAATTTCTGTTTCTTAGAAATATTTTCTATGCAAAAAATACCAACGGATCTAAAATACATACATACATAAACTCACGTCTTTTTCCCAGAAGGGTAGGCAGAGGCGCCACCAAGGCCCCCACATTTCGCCTTGTTTGTTCCGGCCCATGATAAGATAGGGGGCGAGCCTATCGCCATATCGGGCACAAATTCCTGACTGGGCTAATAATGAATAGAAAATCTAACATAACTTTTCCCGACCCGGGATTCGAACCCGAGACCTCAGCTTTGCAATCGCCTCGTAGTAGAACTACTCTACCGAGGCAGTATCTGAAATAGTTCACTGATAAAAGAATTCCACAAAAATCCTAAGAATGTTTGTTACAAATTAATTAACGTTTAACTAGTCTTTCAAGTTACAGGAACGCTGTGTCTGACTTTCCTTACAAGAAACATCAATTACTGGGAAAACGGCTACTTGGAAAATAATTACTTTTATTAACAAAAAGCAATAATTAAATTTATTGAGATACGAGAGTCTGGAAAATAAATAAATTCGAGCAGGTTTGCGTAATTATGTCGATCGGGAAGAAAGAACTATATATCCCGTTCTTCGTTTCACTTCGGGACCTTTCGGTGTAGCGGCAAGACAGTTACACTGACTAGCATACTGTCGAATAGCCATAACCACAAAGTCATAGATCACATTAGTCTGTCGCTAATTAATTCTCATTTTGGACGCCAATCCACTGACTATCAGATGCTTGTTGTGCTTGTGCCTTGCGGAGTCAGGATATAAATCTTTCATCCACTTTTCAACCCACATAAGGTCCCAATTTGGTAAAAAAATATGCCTTTCTCCCTTTTTAAAAATAACTAACGTGTAGAATTTAACGCTACATAAATAGGCTATGATTTCTACCAGTCATCATTTGCTTCTATTACCTAAATAAATGAACTAAATTTGGTTACAAATTACCTCTTCCATAGAACTATACAAAGTGTAAGGTCACAAAGTCCGGGAGAGCAATGTAATACAACTCGCAGTGTAGGCTGAAGAATGTTGTAGATGCGTCATCTCTCATCGGGACTCGTGAGCCGGACCGCAAACACACGTGTTTACCGGCCTCGGTGTTGGCTCTAGCAACTGTTTCTCGGATGTGTGTCACAGACTCTTGTTTATTTTATCAAGTGTATTGTACTGTATCACCCTACAGTTGCCTAAAGCTAAGTACGAGACTCTTCTACAACAAAGAGTTCGGTTTTTAAATATTTTATTTCACTATTAACTATTTCACAGTGTGTGGTCCCGTGCCTCATGCGTATAAAAATCGTCCAGTGTTCATAGCAAAAAACATACAAACATATACTCACGCCTTTATGCCAGAAGGGGTAGGCAGAGGCGCCACCAGGACACCCACATTTCGCCTTGTATGTTCCGTCTCATGATGTGATAGGGGGCGAGCCTAGCGCCATATCGGGCACAAATTCCTGACTCCGGGCTGATAATGAAAAGAAAAACTCAATATCACTTTGCCCGGCCCGGGATTCGAAACCGAGACCTCAGCTTTGTAATCATACCGTAGTACAACTACGCCACCGAGGTAATTGCAGTTGAATTAGTCAATTTCAACTTCGTTAATGAAATCACAAAATGGCTTAATCACAGGGCATTAGGGCATTTCAATTAGCTAAATATAATAAATTTAGTTAAAAATTACGGATTTTCCCAAAGGAAGGTCACAAAGACCGAGAGAGCAATATAATACGACACCAAGTGTATATGCGAGAATAAAATGAGAAGTATAATCCAAGAAGCTTTTATGATATTACCAAAAGCGCTAATTAATAATCTTCCACCCCAAACCAAACATAAAAACTATAACACATAACAGGATAACATTTCTCTTGTATTTATTGCATATATTTCAGCAGAATATTGTCGGAGACAGCGGCCGGGTTGCGAGTCCAATGTTTGTGCAGGGCTCATACATTATTGCGCAACGGCTCAACCGTCTCGCACGGATTACGATTATAAGGAAATATTCAAACTGACTTCTGACTGTAGGTCAAAAGCTAATCTTAAAAATTAGAGTGAAATATATAAGCGAATATAATTTATCGAATCTATTAAAATGTTAACATCATTCACCCGGTTCGGAAAGCAGTTTTCATCCAAGAAAAACGGGCAAGAAACTCTAGTGTTGCTCTTTCAAAAGCCACTTTACATACCAATGATTATTGCAATAATTATAAGTTGGTTTAAATTGGAACAATTCATTAATAATTTGTTACACGATTTAATACGGTTGAGTGATGCGAAGTTGCCCAGAATGAAGAATCAGTATACTCTGCTTTGCAGTATGTAATCTATAGACCATTTTTTTTGCAAGTAAGGTCATACTATTGTCATGATCATTGCCAGCTAATAGCAGTCTTTTGATGAACAAGCTTACTTCAAATATCCACTGCATCCAGCGATATATTGTGGCACAATTGGTTAGGACGTCTTTGAAACGAGAATTCTATTTCCGTACTAAGACGGATGGTCGTGTTATCCACGAGTATTATGCGGTCATATTTATTATTTACCAGCTCACTGTTCACAGACAAGAGGCGTGCTCCACGAAAGTCAAGAATCGAAAACTTCCACTGAACTGCAAACACGGAGAAGTTCTATTTTATCTTTCCCGATCCCTTGTGTATTAGTTCGAGTGAGCAGTGTTCTCAACCCGTTAAACCAGAAAACAAAGCTTACTTAACTTTAAAAACTCAATTTTATTCGCCAACAAACATCGCACGTTTCTGCGGGTCTGTTTCACATCAGTTTCCACAAACGATGGGATAGCGAAATTTAAGCCATAGGGTTTACCGGCGTAGACTAACGACTGGTCCCATATCTCAAATTGGAATAACCGTGACAAACGCCATTCCATTCTCTCCGTGGCATAGAACGTGTCAAAATTGGCACGAAAATAATTGCCACCGAGCACCGATTTAAGGACACTGCTTGTTGTTACGAACTAACTTGTGTTAAAATGTTCACAATTTTTGTTCTCCCATTCTTTAATCAATTCCAAGTCTCTTAAACTCATGTATAAACCAAATTTAGAAAACTAAATCGTTTTATTATCTTTCAAGGCCTCTTTGAAATAAGTACTCTAAACCCACAATACAACACAACTTAACTTTATAAACTTTATTTAACAAACATCCATTTGCGACGCCATCTCCTCATCGCAGAAAAGATTGTCCACAATCAAACGATAAGCCGGCGAGATTTCTCTAAAGACCATAAACATTTCCTCGGTGCGGAATCATCTTGCCAATTCCTCATAAAGCGCGGAATATGGAGTGTACTCCGCGCAATATTTGCGCTGGCCGCCACTTCGTTTCATTGTGGACGTGAGTCGATTTTAAGGTTTAGTCTGCGTTTATGCTCACGACTAAAATACGTGAGTATTTTTTTTTAATAAACCTTCATATATCTTTTAGAAGTAAGCGAGAAAACATCTCATACAATGGGAAGTTATAACTACAGACTCATTATAACCAGCGCAAGTGTTTCGCGTTTCGGGTTCAACCTGTGGGCCGACAGAGTTGAAAAAAATTACCATCTCCTAATAGTGGTTTAAGTTGAACTGCACTTAACGTGCCATGCAATTTATTGTCTTTTTGTCGCCTCAATATAAAAAAGGCAATCAGCCCGATTTGATATATAATTAGCCACAACCTCCACGATAATACCTTGAATTAGTGATCTTTGAAGATTAAGTATGAAAGTAGAAGAGAGTAACAATGGAGGACTTGACAATATCTACTGAAATCTTACTAACCTAATGTGACAACTAAATTAAACCCACCTTTTTAAATAACTACCGGAAAAAAACACATTGAACCCAAGTCAGTAAACCGAATGGGATAAACATTTTAACTTTAATTTTTTTTTTCATTAATTAACTACGTGTCAAAATTCTTCCACTCAATTTTTAATCCTATTGAAATGGTACCTTGTAAAGTAGCATCGTGCTAAAAAATACCAGTACAAGTTATAACTTAGCAAATATAAATAAAATCAAATGAGGTCTATCAAACATCCTACCAGTGTCGATTCAGGTAGCAAAATGATAAATCTTTTACATACGGCCTGCCTTATACAGAGTTATGTGCGCTGGGAGGGGACATTTTATTTCGTTCTGACGTTTATTTACTGCCTGAGACAGCTTTTTGTGTAAGTACGTTTTCGTAATGACAAAATTATCGGTCCATCGCATTCGTTCGGTGAAAGTAATTGATGGAGGCCTAGAGATTCTAAGTATCTCCTCGAGTTTGCCGTCAGTCCTCTTCGTTTAGTGAATATAATTGATAGAAGCTTAAAAATTATCTTAAGTATCTCCTATTCCCTCCGATCTGCCTTTGTAATTCTATAAGAAACACCTACAGTTTCCAAGTGTTATTAATGTTGATACGCCACGATAAATATTTACAATCAAGTCAACTGCTTGCATATTATCAAAACTAGGGTACCTACTATAAACAATACATGATATCTCTTGCAAAAATTTACATACAGTAAGAAACTGTCCAATATACATGTATTAATTTCTGAATAATCAAGGATTATTACAGACTACACTAGAGGTATCAGGTACCAATGCAGATTTTTCTACAACCATATATTCCACAGTACTCCCTATCTAAGAATGCCCGTAACAAGATAATTAAGAACCTAAAATTTAGTTTTTAATAAGGAATTTCGTAACAAATGAGAAATAAATGTAGTGTGTTGGTTTATAAAATTCCCATGCATCACAATAAATCACACTTAACCACACGTGCACGCGAGATAGGGTTAAGGCACAGCGTGTTAACTTAAAACAGGAAGATAATAACTTAAAACAGCGTATAAACTGAAAACTATTAACAGGCAATATCTGCCTTACCTTCCTTATTTTATAGTAATATTTTTCTTAAATTTGACCAAGCACAAATTTAAGCTTTGTACTGTATCGATCAGTCATTGAAATTACTGTAAGTATAACAATTTATTTCCTTCAACTCCTCTTGATTCTAAATCCAGCAAGTTTATTACCGTACGAATATTTTATTACGGTTTGCAAAAAAATACTAACATATTTATTTATAACGGGATGTATTCACAAAAACTATAAAGTTTTATTAATGCTACAATGCTACAAATATTATAAAGCCGAAAGTTTGAGTATTTGTTACTTCTTCACGCTCAAACTGCTGAACCAATTGTAATGATATTTAGTTGGAGGTAGCTGATATCCTGGATTAACGCATAGGCTTCTTTTTACACCAAAAATGTAGAGTTCCCGTGGAATATACATGGAATTCAAACTCTTTCAAACTCTTTCAAACTCAGAGGGATGGCTTAGGATAGAATATAGGGCGGATGAAATTGGATATAAGAGAACAGGATTGCATGCCTCATGTGTCATGGAACATATTTGCTCACTAATGCTCATAACCATGTTAGTCTTTTTCCTAACCCTTAAAAGTGGGTGTGTACGACTTACGATTGTAATTTATTATCCAACCGAAGCCTTATAATTCCAGTCGTTTTCAGGTGGCACACTTGTACGCGTAATTAATATAATGGTACAATAATACATTTTCTTCCCGTCAGGGTTGGCAGAGTCGAAAGAGCGTTAAATTTAATTGCTAAGTCAATATCTTTTAACGAGCGGCATAAGTGCTCCAAATGTTTGTTTCCAAATTAATTATAAAATTATTCTATTTATACACTCATTGAAGTACTGTCTAGTGTCTGGGCACACTAGTATTTGTTTTAGTTACATATTTTGATCTCATTTTCATAGAATCTCCGTTCACAATTTTGATATAGCTGTTGTTCTACCAAAAACCGTCTGTTTTTGGAATTGGATCAAAACCTGGCAGTTATGAGGTAGTCCAATATATATAGAAATATGTTGCGCTGATCTTAAAATGCCCATTTCAATATAGAATAACTGAAGTTACAAGAAATAAGTAACTCGATTCGTCTTACTGCTTATCATGGGCCTCTTTTATAACTAAGAAGGGTCTAATTCCACCACGGTGTGGATTGTTGAACTTCACAAATGAATCTCAAATCTTAAAGATATAACAGAAAAAGATAATACATACATACCTAAACTCAGGCCTTTATCCCAGAAGGGGTACTAAGAGGCGCCACCAGGACACCCACATTTCGCCTTGCATGTTCCGTCCATTGATAGGGGGCGAGCCTATCGCCATATCGGGCACAAACTCCTGACTTCGGGCTGATAATGAATAGAAAAATTCATTATCACTTAGCTCAACCCGGGATTTGAACCCGAAACCTTAGCTTTGTAATTGTACCGTAGTACAACTACGCCACCGAGGCACCGAATAAAGAAAATATTTTATATAATAATATACAAGCAACTACGAAGGTAAATCGCGTATTAAGATCCAGTAGTAAATAACAAGAAATATTACAGAAAGAGCGAACCCTAAACAAAATTCATGTGGCGGGAGATGTCGGGCCGCGCACGCTATTCTGAAGTCGCTCATAATTCAAACAGATTATGATAACAGTTATTTACAAATGTACATTTGAATTGCTTCATACTGCATATTCGCTAATTGCGCCATTTCGAGGAACTGTTATGGAGTTTTGTTTGGAAAGCTTCTCTATATTTGTCTATTTGGTGGACAACTTTATAGCATAGACATAATGCTTGAATCGTTTCAAAAATGTCAATGCCTTGCTATATCTAGTTTTATGAACACTGGAAAAAAGATAGAGAGTAATAAATATACTTAGCCTACTTGCACAGTCGTCAAATTGGTTTTCAATCACGTTAGGAAACATTGATACGTATACAGGGTATATCAAGAATGCAAGTAAAAATTTCGCAAAAAAAATCGATTTTTTTTTTTGTATTTTTTTATTTATCGTCGTATTTGGGTGATAAATACATAGTTTTCCTAAAATAATGATGTAGACCTCTTTATTTTTAAACACCCAATGGTACTTAAGGGTTTAAATTATTATTTTCGCAAATTCTAGGTATTTACCACCCAAAAAAGGCGATTTTTAAAAAATTTAAAGAAATATGAAATTTTGAAAAAATGTGAATGTGAAATTTTTATTTGCATCGTGTCTGTAACCACTTAAACTACCACCTGGCTTCGTTTTCGGTCGCGGTCTTGAGATACCCTGTATACTCGTACTATTTTCCTAAGAATTTCTAAATTAAATTAAATAAAATTTACCTATCCACTAAGACCTAAGTAAGCCCTTTGAATCGTAAAGAAGACCAAAGTCTAGAATTTAGACTAATGTGAATTACAGGCTTGTAAAAGTAAAAGGCAGTTATATAATCAGATTATTTTCATTTGAATCTCCTACTCGATTCACACGAAGAATAAAGATATTAGCAAAACAAATTAAGCAAAGTTATCACTTATAATATGTTTTTGACCTTCAAATAAAGCCGCTTAACTACCGACAAAGCCTTCGAATTTTACTAAAAGATATCATACAAAGAACCTGGATAGTTTGGAAAATTCCCAGTTTTCCTCAGATTGTCTCCGTAATCCTGTGATAAATAATATCGGTCAGTACAATTTCCTAAACATTACATAAGGCGATTGTTATGGGGATTTTCGGTTATTTTTCCGGTAGGTTATGGTAGCAATGAACAAAATAGTGTATGTCGTAAAACTAGTAATATTGAGAGTCAAGGATCTGGATGAATTTTTGACTCTTATTATATCAATTTCGCAGTGTAGATTGTAGGTAATATTTTCTACTCGAAAAAGGAATGGAGTAAAATGTATTACTACTCGATAATTTCTTCCCATTATGAGATAAAAAATACCCCATAGCCAGTTGAGAGTGCAGTGGAATGCCAAGCATTGCTTTGAAAGTCATGGTATTTTTGGTTTTGCTACTTTCGATGAGCGGTCGTATCGCTTACCGTCAAGCGAATGGCATGCTCGTGTCGCCATTCAGGGCAATAAAAAAAACTTAAGGGGCCAGTTTTAATTACCAAATAAATTAAAATACTCAGCCTGATTGACGTTGAAATCATACCTTAATCCTCGGGACTCATAAAGTATTAGAACAAAGATACGGGCTCTACATCGTTATGTGAAACAGAAGTCTGAGCAAGAATTATCGTCATGTTCATTATGCTCATATTATGCATATAAGTCTCCTGATGAAAATAAAAGATTTTCTCAGAAATTTGTTGGAAGTGGCCTCCACAAAACGACTTCCTACACCCATTTTAGATATTCTGTACGTCTATTGATGGTGCTACACTAAACTAGCTGGTGTATTTTAATCAAATGAACTTTTAACACTTTACTAGATCTTTAATCTACCTCATAGGTGAAAATTCGCCGGTGCAAAAAGAATATCTTGATATTTTACTGAACTAGTATGATTACTTTCACTATAATATATCGCATATTATTCCCAGTAAATCCAAAAGTAAGTACAAATATATATCCAACACTTTAATAGAATATTATCTCTAGGGAACCATAAATCCAAGTCGTCTGATTCTAACTTCGATAACTTACAAAAGTACAGAGCGAATGTAACTCATAAAAACAAAATTCATGTTAACACCACTCAAATGACGCGTAGTACATAATAACATGCTTTTTTATTTTATTGTTTTACATGAAATCGACAGACGGATAATCTCATAGCATATGACCACCATCGTTTATTATAACGAGCTTTGTAAATTGTATATTTAATTCCACTTTTCGTTTATGGATGAAATTGGATAAAGAGGGATTAAAAAGTGATTAAACTCTAGCAAACTCACACCTCGTTTCGCTTTTGTTGTCTACGAGTGTGTGGTATTGTCTTGATCGAACCGAAATAACAATTTTACAACAACTATTTTTCACTTAAAGACAGTCTTGATACTCAATTACTGTGCACACAGGAAAATAAAATCGTACGTCGTCTTCCTCACAATATCTTTCTGGGTATACATAATATGTACCTGATTTTTAAGAATTTCTACGTAAAGACCGCCGACCCCACTAGGCTGTAATATGCTATAGGCTAAGTCCTTTCAATGAGGCTTTCGATTGTAGCGGAGGCCCTTCCGCGGGGACGTTTAAGGACTGAATTGTAACATTATTATTATATAAAATACCACCACCAATAAGACATACGAGTATGATGATTATTGCTAAAACAAAATTATGACTCGAAAAAATTAAATTCAAACTTACTACAAGGGTAAGAGATAAGGGTCGTAGCACGGACGCGACGCGGATCGGAAATTAAACCGAGCCGCAGGACACAGGGTAGCTTGAACCTATCTGCCGAGCCGTAATACTAAACCCGCGCAGAAAAAATACCTCCATTATAGATGCTGGAGATTTCTGTTAGTTGCTGTTTTATTTGGCCGGATTTTTTTACTTCCAATCTACTTACGTGAGAGAGGTTGCTGTTAGGTGTTTTTTGCTGGAATCGCTGGTTTCGTAGTGTCTATTAAGTATAAAAAGCTACCATAGTCCTTATACCTACATGATATTATTAAAATATAGTTAGTGGGCAAAAATATGTACGTTGGTAAATGTTTTTCTCAACAATTAAGTTCTTAGAAATATTCCAGCATGAGATTAAAATCACCCAAAGTGTGAATGAATAATCAGAATTTTTCAGACAAAATATTATAGTTTGCAATTCAGCATTATTTCGATTTTTATAAATATCTACGTTCAATTCTGATCACTTATTATGTGATATCGAATTCCTCAATTTCCTTAAAACAATGTCCGTTGTATCAGAATTTCCAAAACAACGCAGCATATTCAGAAGTTGTTTAACTACTATATTAGTTGCCAATAACTCACACTAGCTTGACTGAATTTCTAAAATACAGTTGAGAATTTAGACACCTAGATTAAACCCAATGTAACTGCTGGACTGTAACGGACCCTACCGCGAACAGTTAATATTATAACCTTGCTCAAGCAAAAGTTGTCAATGCAAAAGGCCACATATTGTACAATAAATAAAGTATATCTATTGTAACAATATCAATCCGTCTGTGTAGAAAATAATCCTAAGTTACTTTTCCACTACGATCGTGAGACACACCTTCATCTATCAGGAAATTAATCTTTCTATCTAGACCTGAAAAATCGTGAACTAGGAAACACCAGGCATCATTAAGCAAAGCCTAGAAAGCACAGGCAATCCCGACAGAAATTCAGCTCATCCGCCCTCTCGAGCCTCGGAGAGCGTAAAAACCGTATATAGACGTCAAACGTAACGATTGCTATTGGAAATTGAATCACACGAGCGAAAGATTAAGTTCCAAATCCGTCTGAATCCACTTTTATTGCAGGACTCAGACGAATCTCCCCTTTAAATCATTCCATTCGTTCATTTTCTCTTTCGCGTATTTTCGACACCCAGCGCACAGTTGAGATGTGAGCCGTGATATTACTTTTAAACTGCATTTATGGGTGTTAAAATTGCGAATGTGTGACTACTGGGTGTGGTCGATATTTTGTCTAATTGTTGAACGGTTTTATAGATATTCTAAAACGCAATTATTAAAATACTGCAGCAGATATCGTTTAAATAGTTTTTGTTCAATTTGGGTCTAACGATATTTAATCCTCATCATCAATTTTTCTTATGGTTTTAGTCAAAACTAAAACACTGATCAACACAAACGTCATAAAAGATCATATAGGTCTATTGTACCTTTGCTACGTTTTAAAATAAGACATTAATAAAATAACTGAAATAGTAACTGAGAGAAAGTATCAACGACAATACAGCTAATAAATAACAAACTTGACCTGCTGAGTACGTAGCTCTGTGTCAACAATTTTGTCTCATTTCAAAGGTGAAAACATTCGAGTTATCTCGAGGGACAGGTGACGTACAGGGTGCGCGCATTGTTTGTTTTTTATTAATTAAAATACTAGTCTGTTACAGATGTAGTGGAAAAATGGAAACAAAAATATTTTTAAAATACGGTATTTTAAGAGGTGTTACTTCGTGTACTTCCAGATTTAGTTCAGAGTGATTATTTTTATTGAACCATGAGTTATCTGAAATAAAGTAAAGAATGCTAATCTAAATTAAGAATAAATTATATTTTTAAGGAATGTATTTTTTACAAATATTTATTAAAGGGTCCAAAATACAGGATAATAATATGACATGATGTACTTTATTGTTCAAACAACTACATAATAAAAAATGTCACCTTAAATATTTTTTGCGCGCCCCCGATATTATAATTAAATCAGAAAACCTCAAATCCAAGCATCCTGTACGACGTTAAGATTTAAAATATCTAAATTGAATCGGAATTGAAAGAATCTCCGTGCGCGAGACTCTATTGTCCATAGAGTACCTCACGGCTTACGTATGAGAGGGGAAAGGGTGGGGGGTAATGTACCGACGTCTTAAAAACATAAATCTTTGTGGGGACAGTTTGTTTGCTAGATGATTCTATTTGACTGCCCTAAAAGGGGGAGTAACTTTTTATACGTAAGTGAATGTATTTTTACGATTGACTAAGTATCCCAAAAATTTAAAAATCCTTTATACCCAATATTAAAGAAATAACAGATAATAAGCCTAAAACTACTCCTAAACAAAGATTACACAATTTTATTAAAGAAAGAAAGCTGAACTAACTATTTACAATAGCTCCCGAGTCTATTCGCTTTCAATTTAAAAATGGAAAAAAGATAGTTCGTGTTCACACTGAATTATTTTTCTTTTATATAAATGAAGTTCGATTGAGAACATACTAGCAACCGTACAGTAAATTATTCGCATCACCAACGCGCAGTATAATACTATACCAGCACTATGAACCACATCTCTAAACCATAATCTGGCTAATGTCAAATTTGTAGAATTTTTTTATTGTATCAGCCCATATTCGTCCCACTGCTGGGCACGGGCCTACTCTACTACCGAGAGAATCGATTGAGAGTGGTTCGGCCATATAGTCCACCACGCTGGCTTAGTGCGGGTTGGCGGACTATTTGTAGAATATTTTTTGTTAAATAAGGTCTTGTACAGTTTTGACTATATTTTCAATAATATCTGATAAGTTTTACGAATAAAACTATAACAATGTGCATCTAGGCTAGATTACCCAAAATACTTAGATGAAATCAGAAGAACGCAAAAAATATCGTTATAAAGTCTTTACGTTAAACGTAGAGACATAAAAGGGTGGCTGAAATAAGAGTACAACAATTTCCACAGCTTCCGTACCACCGAAATAGCTCAGAGGAAGAGCATTAGATCCTTGTGATCTAGCGGTCCTTGGTTCAAATCCAAGTTTCGGTGGAAACAAAGAAAATGGCATCGTGGGAATTTTTTCTTTTCCTTTATTTATTACGTTTCCACACATTTTTTCTACGTTTCTAATTAATTTTAATTATTTTTTTTAAACTTAGCAATAAGTTAGACAATTATAATTTAAAAACACATGTGTATATTGTTGCTATATATATGTATATACATATGTATATGTATGCTCACGACTGTATATTCGAAAAGGTAAGTACAGACGCCGTTACAGCCGCCTTTTGGTTTATCTTATTTATATTGGTAAATATACCAGTCGCCGTAATTATAATAATAGAAATAAATCAGTTTACACACGTCCTATTTCTGTGCCCCTAGCCGGAACATTTTGCAGTATCGTAATAGAATAGTAATAGTAAAATTTGTATGGGAATTTAAACAGCGCCATTGTGAGCGTATTTGGAACTAAAATTTCACAGCGGGAAACGTTTACTTTACTATACGAGAATTACTATACGATACTTCAAAATGTTCCGGCTAGGAGCACTGGTGGATACAAGCCTCTTCTGCGACGGGAGGGATTTCGACTTTAGCCAACCACGGTGCTCCCGTGCAGCCCGACTATGCATGTACGTTTGTAATTCTTATAGAAATCTTTTTGATATGTAGATATTCTTATGATTTCCATCATGATACTAAAATGAGCTATAATTTACCACAAAAAGGAACGTCGCTTCAAAAAGTCAGAGGTGTGTGGCTTGGGACCGAACCGCCGACTTTTGATTTTTTAGTCAGGTGTTCTATCAACTAACTAATTGGTTTTTAGAAACGAACTCTATACTAATTACCCGGGGTTTTCATAGAATACTTTTTAAATCCAAAACGTCTAAAAGAGTAGCCCACCATGTAACTCTAACATGAAAATCAAACTCTGGACGTAATATTTCGCAATTGGCACACTAATTAAATAGTTATCAACATCCTACATATCGTATAGTAGTGTATTTTATATTTTCAGCGCCACAGCACCGTCTCGAAGCGGTTTAAAGACGGATTAGCGTGGGGCTTAGACGGTACTCTGAAAACTTTTAACGAACGCCGCTTTACCGGAGTTCTGTATGCACAAGCGAAAGTGATTCGACGGCAACTTTCCTTGTTATTTTCATATGAGAAATGGTTTAGTGCGCTAATGTCTTTTGTGTTATTAGGTATGTATATAACTATAGCATGGTGATAAAAATACTTTTTTTAAAACATGAGAGTGTAACAATAAATGCACACTTACTCTTCATATAGATATTGTGAAGTAATTTTTACAGTCTGGCTTTAATTATGTTACACGTTTCACTATTACGTAGCGTCCACAATATATGATTTATATGCTACTATTTCTGTATGAGATTTATAATACAACGCTTATTTATTCAGTAACCGTATCGTCGATGTGTTTTAAAATTACAAAATAAAGTTCCAACTCCATTTCAAAAACAACGAGTGATATCATGATAGTTTCAACAATGAATGAACAAACAAATAGTATATTTTACATAATTTTACAAACAACAGTTGACCCATTGGTATAACTGCCTACATCACACGTAACGCCCTAGGCAATCTCGAACATAAACAAAGATAAATTCAAAACAAGAGCGACGTAAATATGGTTATTTAAACAATAGGTACCGTCCGAAATATGATGAAAGATTAACGTCAAAATAAATTTAAATGCCTACACAACACTGTAATGGAAATAAATTAACCGCGTCCACCTACTAAGCTTAATTTAGCTGAAAATGACACCAACCTTATTTCCACAAAAGGAGGCTAATAAAACATATTGTGAAAATGATACAATAAAAAGTTTAAGAAAATAAATTTATTTTGTTTATTTATTTATTCTTAACTGCACATAAAAAAGGAAAAAAGCACTTAAAGATACAGATTAACAAAAAAGTACAGATGGCGGTCTTATCGCTCTACGCGATTTCTTACAGACAAACTTAGGATGGATATAAGAAAAGGAAAAGAAGAGAGGGCAGTCTAGAATTTAAAGAAATAATTTAAAGGATACAAGCACCAATAAAAATAAAATTAAGAAGCAAAAAATAATAATAATAAGAAACTTATTAAATTATTTAAATTTGAAATTGAAAATTCTAGACACTAACTCGATGGATACGGATGCATGGCTAGTAAAGGTTGCAGATTATCACTAAATGCAGACATTTGCCACCAGATCGCTGTGGAGGTCCTAAGGGAAAACATATGTTTGGTAATGGACTGGACGGATGCAGTTTCTAGCTTTCATGCCACTGCTGCCTTTCATTAGCCTGTCATTTGTATAGAGCATTTCTGTGATGGAATATCTGTAGGGAGGACAGGTGTCGATCGCTAAAACCTCGTTTGTTGGTTCGTTTTTTAGTTTACACTGCAATAGGAAATGGAATTGTCTTAGGTCCTGAGTGTGCTTGCTGTTCCCCAAGCCCAAATTGTCTACACTTCATCTTGCAGCAAGCTCATTTTGCAAGAAATAATGAGAAAGTAGTCGTTGTGCATTGAAGTATAATAATTAAATAAAAAATCATAAACATTTGTTATCTTGATTGCACTTCACTTACAATTAAGTGCTACATCCACTTTGCCTTCACTTAGTCACTTAGCCGCTTCAAAGTAAAAAGCACACACAGGGACATTATTATAACACGGTATAAGTTTCAACGGCGTAGAAAATTAAATAACCCCTTTATGAAAATGACTCTCATAGTATAAATTCCTGTGATATGCCGGTTTAATGTGGAAGGAAATTATTCGCTTAGCAAGCTTTTAAATTTCTATTCAGGAGTCGGGCCGTATCTCATAGTGGATTGTCTGGAACGCCTAGTAACGCCTAGCCACGCTGGGAATTTTAAGGCATTGCTACATGTGAATATTACTTTTTTAGTCTCGTTTTAAAGTGGAAACGTTATATTTTTGTATAATATGCGTACATGCTGTCATGTATTTGCTTCCCGGAAAAACTGCATATACGAGTACTTGCCGCAAAATAATATTTATCTTTGACTTACTTACATTTCTTTACTTTTTTTTATTTACTTTCATTTTTACATACATACATAAACTCTCGCCTTTTTTTGTGTGTTTATGTAAGTTAGTTGTATACATTCAATTTTTATATGCATGCCTTGTTAATTAACAAATGAATGTCGTTATATAAATATCTAGACAGGATTATTCTACACGCGTGTACCCGTTTTTAACAAGTTCCATATTTGGCTTAACTAATACACCGTAACATAGTTATTTTTTGTAAATAAAGCGGCTTCCACTAAAAGTCCTTTACCCAATTAACACTAACAAGTAACAAACGCCGCTAGTTTTGTAAATACTGCTTCGTCAGTTAAAAAATCTGTTTTTTTGGCTTTATTGACGAAATAATTGTGTCCGATTTAATCTCGAACTAAAAATACTATGACGAAATACTTCAATTAATTAAACTGTAGTAGTAATATCATCTTTCCCCCTGCCTCATCCGTCATTGCACTAAATTTTGAAAAAACTTCTCTTAATGCGCGTATGCGTTATATGTATAACGAACTTCAGTGAAAATGTAATTCTTATACATGATCCAATAATGAAGCAATCCAACAACCAATAATGAAGCTTAATAATACGTCGTCACATCGTCGTATGATGGTAAACTATAAGAATAGGAAGAAAAAAACTATAAAATATTCTTAAAACTTACTGGCCAAAGACACGACCGCATAATCTGTCTTCACGATAGTCCATTGCCCAACATTTTACAGAGTTAATCTATTTCTCTTGTCTTACAAAACTTTTATTTTACAATAATACAACCGTGGTTTGGTTCATTCTCAATGCGATATAGCTGCCTATTGTACCATATTTTAATTTGTTACAGCAAGTAATTAACGTAGATATACATACACAAAGTCACGCCTTTATCTCAGAAGGGGCAGGCAGAGGCGCTACCAGGACACCCACATTTCGCCTTGTATGTTCCGTCCTACGCCTATCGCTAGATCAGGCACAAATTCCTGACTCCGGGTTGATAATGAATAGGAAAATCGTATTTCAATTATCATAATTATCATTATCGTGGACAAAATGTACAATGGAGTATAAATAAATACAAATTAGTCTAAGCAAGAGTCTAAGAATAGCTGCAGCAAGACTTTACAAAGTTATTTTAGGCATGTGATAGTGCCCTAACGCATGCATTAATCTTTCTTAGGAAAGTAATTTACAAGGTAAAAATACAGAATCCGGTTAACACACGTAGCATGTCTGAATTATGGCAAAGTTTCTTCATAGATTATTTAAATTTTCGCTAAAGGAATTTTATTGTTTGAGTTGTAACAGTTGCGTAACATGTTATAATACTTTATATACCGAACTTGTAAAGACTTTGTACAGACAAAATTAATGTGACGTTCTTGAAATTGGACAAGAATATTTTCTTCTACACTATTTTGAATCTCCTTTCATGTATTTTGAAAGGACCAATAATCTACTTAGCTCTTCTTCACGCATTCATAGGCAATAAAAATCAATTACCATACAGTATTACGAGCTCCTTATTTGTTTCATAGACTTACGCCCAAAAATACCTAATATAATAATTCAGTTCGAGACCTATAACGACAACATACTACACTAAGCCCTAAATAGTTAATACTCTTATATAATTCCACGGTATAATAATCTCCAGACTGACACAAACACAACAACTCAGCGACAAAAAGCACGTGTTCAAGACACGATGAAAAATGAAAATTTTAACACGATGGTACAAACTTTATCAAAATATCATTAGTACAAAATAAACAGCAGAATATCACAATGCAGGCAAATCGTTTGGTAATTGCTTTTAATAATTAACAAGCACGAACGAATCAAGCGATCATGCCGCGATTTCCACTACAAATCACTGTGGGATGCGTGGTATAAGATAGGAGAGACAGGGGATTAACTACTTATATTTTTATTATAGACAGTGGATAGTTGTATAAATTTTATGGAATTTGATAAAAAACGGATACAAGCTTTTTCTATATATCTTTTGGTTTCCTTTAGACTTAAAATTCATTAAATCATTTTGAAAATTATTCCGCAACGGAAACAAATGGAAAACGTAATCATGACTGGACTTACCAACCAAACAAACCCACATTTATTTATTTATTTGATTACATAATAATTAATGTAGGTGTTTGCGAGATCGAAACGTCTATTTTGGTTTCTGAAACACATGACAGAAAACTCGTAACTGAGCCTGATGTTAAGACTATGTATAGTACAGTTGGGCGTATTTATTTATTTAAACTACTTAATATAATCTAAAAGTAATACTAATTCAATATAGAAATTATACAGGGTATATCAAGACTGCGACCGAAAACGAAGACAGGTGGTAGTTTTAGTGGTTACAGACACAATGCAACTAAAAATTTCGCAAAAAAATCCACAGTTTTTTTTTACAATATTTAAATATCATTTGCGAAAATAGTAATTAAAACCCTCGCGTACCATTGCGTCTTGAAAACTAAAACAGTATACATTATTATTTAAGGAAAACTATGTCTTTATCAGCCAAATACGACAATCAGTAAAAAAATTACAAAAAATAATTGACAATTTTTTTTGTAAAAGTTTAGTTGCATTATGTCTGAAGTCACTAATACTACCACCTGGCTTCGTTTTCGGTCGCAGTCTTGATATAACCTGTATGTGACACATTTAAACTTAGGCAGCCCTTAATATGCTAATTATTTCACGTATTATACCCATTTCCGCTACATCTTCCCCCATAATCCCCGCCCGTAGCGCAGTCCTTCGTCCATATATCAAGCACAATTCAGACACATTGCTCCATTTAATGAATTGGCTGCAAGTTGTCCCGATAGTGCGGCCTGATTTAAACGCCATGCGCACTCCTCATGACCGATGTATGAGCGGTGAAAATGACTGATCAATATTTATGGGTTACTAAACTGTATTATCCAAATTGAGCAGAAAGCTGTTTATGTCAAAGTGATTTGTAATACGCACTTAAACGGTGTTGGAAAACATGTTTAAAATAAATTCATGGTTTAACATGTATTCAGGTCCATTTCTAAGTAAAATATGAAAATCGGTCTCTCAGAATTTTCGCCTAACTTGAGGTTCATTTATGCGAGTAGATTTTGTATAAAAAGCACTCTTATCGTGGAGTCATTGTTATAAGAAAATTTGTATTAATATTGGTATAACTGAAACATAACAAGCACATCTGGCTGTATTTACTAGTCCGTATAAATCTCTGCAATATCAACATACGAAAATTATAATTTAATACATACATTACTCCACGAACTTGGAAAGCAAACCCTTCTAATACACGAAATTTATTTAGCCAAGCTTCAGCTAACAAATTAAGGACTAACGCCTTCGGAATTTTGATAAGCTATAATACACAACCCCCGTATGGGGTGGCCACCCCCGGATTCCGTTGACAATGTATTAGGGTGAGATGGGCAATTTGGCTCACTTAATTACAACAAGGGGTAGTTTTGTCTTCTCTTGACACTGTTCATTATGTAGGTACAGTCAGATTGCTCTACATAAATCTGTGTTTACAATATTACTCTGAATTTTATGTCTGTATAAATTTTAGAGCTTGTGAAGTCGTCAGTAAGGGTTATATAATAACAAATATATAATATTATCAAAATACAGCTCGGTATGCCCGGAATATATTTTTATAATGTCACTATTAGATAACTAAACTGAATAATAGAATAACCATTCACATTCAATATTTGGTTCATACAATTCAGTTTAATACAACAAAAATAATTATTGTCAGATGTCAAAACTTACCATGTCAGCTCATTATGCTTTCACTGTTAAAAAATTATAAGGTATAAACAAAATCCGAATTCTAAAAGACTTCATTCTACACGACGAAAATTCTCGAAGACGAACTCTACAAACTTTATTAAAGGCTGGCTACGGCTAAGCAAAACAGCCTTTCTTAAAGACTCAAATTTAAGCAGACGCTGTGTAATATAATTTTGTAAGTAATAAACGTTTATGTTGACAGCCCCCGTGGCGCAGTTGGTTAGACGCCGGCTATGAAACGAGAGGCCGCGGGTTCGATCCCCGCACCGAAACAAATATTTGTGTGATCCACAGGTATTTGTTTCGGGTCTGGGTGTTTGTGAGACCGAAAAGTGTCTCGTAATTTCTGATACCCACGACACAAGACTCGATCTTAGTGTGGGGTCAGGAGTATGTATGTGACTGTTGGGTGTATTTACTTTTTATTTATTTATTTATGTTAAAATCGTTTTTAAACTATAACATTTGTAAGTATATGCTACATTAGTGTGTTCCCATTATAATAAGCAAATGACCTGGAAATTAAAACCTGTTCTATTGATAAGATAATTAAAATAATGAGTAATTTTCTTTAATTGTCTCTAGATATCTCCTGTTTAATAGATTTAATACTCTCATATTTCAAGTATTCCATTGTTTAAGATATTTTGCACTCTATTTCACTTAACTAACGTGTAATCAATCACGTTGTTTACTTACGGCTTTGTCAACCAAACTGGGTACACACGCTTTGTAACTCTCGACTAAAACTCAATTTGACATTGTTATTTTTATAATTACTGATCGAAATCTGCTGTGTTTGTTTTAGCTTCGGTGTAAGTAAATCAGTATGTTAAAACAAAAACAGTTTATTGCTGAAACATTTTACACATTTATATTGTGCTTTGCTGAGTTGTATCAAAAGTATGGTGATTTTTATGAGAATTTCTTTATTTATTTTCTTTATCCCACAATGATTTTAGCAACATAGCCGGTATAGCAACATAATATGAGTTGCATTTTGCAATCTGTAAATAAGCATGGGTCTAAAGTTCATCACAGTTACCTTTTATGGGTTGAAGAGCAAGACATATAATTTGAAATGACTGTGAGACTTTTTTATCACAAGCAGTGAAATGCCTTAAAAACACAAGTGAAGTGAAGTGACACTTTTCGGCCATTTCCAAGTGGTAGCCAGACTGTTGTCTGTCTTGACTCAATATGAATAGGCAGGCACGTCTAGGGTACTGTATCACAAGAGATCGACGTAAGGCAGCAGCTTCGCTGTCGCGTTTCGTTCGGTAAGTGAGATTGCCGGATGCCCAATACCGTGTGCCTCTTCCCATCCTTTCTCCTTCCCCCTTCTAATTTACAGGGCCGGTAACACGTCTATAATCTCAGAGTTGTGTATGTTCATGAGCGGCAGTGATCACTTAATATCAGGTGACCTGTTAGCTCGTTTGCAGGCCCTATTTTATAAAAAAAATATGGTAATTTTACTTCCTACGATACTATAGCTCACTATAACTTACATCGCATTAAATTTTAATACCAAGTTATCGGAATATAAATCGAATAAACGATCCGCGTTGCCAACGGTACATTAGCATTAGATTAAATTACGAGCAAAGATCATATTAGAGCTAAAAGTGATTAATTTACTTGAGTTCTATTTAATTAATAGACGGCTAACCGCCCCTAATGTGGTTATGAAATAGTATCTCCATTAGAAAGACCCAAATGGGGCGTGAGATGTTAAATTATCATGGTAAAAATATTACACTTAGGAGCTTAATTGGATCAGAATTTTTGTAGAAGTACATGGGGTGATAGATGTCGCTATTATAAAGTATTAGTTAAGGTTTTTTATGTCTTGCTTAGTACAAATACTAAAGTAAATGTTATCGCGTACAATTCGCACAAAAATATTAATGATTCACAATGCCAAAACTCGAGGTCTAAGGTTTAAGATTTAGTAGCAAACAAGTCCAGAAATAACTATATGTTTCTTTGTATTAAGTAAAACAAATAACGGTCAAAGAAAGCAATAATTAATTAAAACAAATAACGGTCATAGGACCAACATACCGACTGTTAACTAAAATAAATCACTATGAAAACTTTAAAGAAAGACCTAACTTCTGCAACAAACTTCCTACAACTAAGTTTGATGATGTTAAAACTAGTACTTTAAACATAACATAATTTACCACTAAAATACACCCCACACAAAATCAAAAATCAGTAACAAACGAAAATCAAGCATCACAGCATTCCGATATCAGAATGGCCTGCCAGAAACGCTTACGGCACCGGCGATAACTTACAACAAGAAGTCCATTAGATTCGATGCGGCTTTGGCTCGATTCCACTCGCAGGTGAGCTCGGACACCGGCCTCTGAAGCTTCGGTTACAAGTCACGGAATGGCCGGAGGATACACTCGTATTTGAGGATTGCATGTCCTGCTTTTCATAGAGAAATGTTATAGTCTATAGGAGAAGCACAATATTGAGCTTTTTGAGCTTTGCCTGAAAAACATCGCAACCGATGGTTTCTAATTTTGCAAGTTTTTTCTTGCTCCATTAAAAAGTATATTTTATGATAAACTTCTAAAACATTTGTTTTTACATTCTAAAAATATTTCTGACTGAGCTTGAAAAGGTGGAAAATAGTCTGATTGACACGTAACAATGAAATTTATTTTCAGATCATTGACGCTGCGTTGGTTTATTTATTGAAAAGGGTCGATATTAATCAAATAATAGCTTTTTCATGTAGTCTGTGTTTAAAGTTTCATTTGAAGCCACACAATTATGTAGAAAGCATTTTTTCACAAAATGCCCGACTTAGGCTTAGGCCATATTCAAATAAAATATTGTGATATGGGTACGAAAAAAGAATTTTTAAATATATTGAGATTTATTTTTGGAGCCGATGAGTTGATCACTGAAATACTTTGTTGCAACAGTGAAGGATGATTTCGTTGATTATTTGACATTTCTATTATAACAAAAGAGCAGCATAGA
Organism: Deilephila porcellus; assembly: GCA_905220455.2. Taxonomy (NCBI): domain Eukaryota; kingdom Metazoa; phylum Arthropoda; class Insecta; order Lepidoptera; family Sphingidae; genus Deilephila; species Deilephila porcellus. Next base: position 14,700,377 of record LR999973.1, on the reverse strand, counting down.
ACACATGGCTCATGTAATAAAAAATTACGACCGCCACTAATGAACACTTACAATACCTAGGGAATAATATTCCAGTCTCTGAAGATTAAGGATAGCGAATAAAAGAGTATAGGTATAGGAAAGGAGGATTTATGGAATAAAATCTATAAAAAACTTGTTCTTTTTTTTTCATCATTGAAGCCCAGTAAAAACTAAATATAAAAAAGGTAAACATCAAAATGAAAAATAAAATAAGTACACGAAATACTCACTATTTTTTTACGTAGGATTTCACTACTTAATACGAAATGCATTATTACCAGCGTTTTTATATATTTTACTAGTAAAAGAAATAAAATATACAAAAAAGGAATCTAGGCCATCCGCAAACAAGGGAACGTCATTATTTTAAACGCCCAAACCGAAACCTTTTTACATCACAATAATTCCCGATTTGCGTGTCACCGCAAAAGCATTGAATCCTAATTTATTTGTGCCACGCGAATCCACGTCTTTTATGCGGTTCAGAAATTATTTTATGGTGGAAGGAATAGTGGAACAAGCGCCTTTCGTTTTTATGTGCCTGTATATTCTCATCGCTCTTCGGAATGGCCCAAAACGGAGCTCGTTTTAGTAATGTATAGAGAGTTATGTAATAGTGATCTGCAATAGTTATTACAAAGAGTTTGTTCGTAACATTATACTAAGTATTTTCTATTAAATACAAGCACGAAAATGTGACTTACGGCCGCACTCAGAGATGTTTAATGTCCATTAAATTGTTCCTTAGTATAGATTCTCTTTGTAAAATCTACACTTAGTAATGATTTAATTGACATTAAATGTCTCTGAGTACGGTAGTTAATGTCATAAAGTAGATTGCAGTCTAGATATACTGTTTACCTACGAGATATAGTTATAACATCGTACAGGTCAGCGCAATTGGTGTAAATCTTTCTTTAAAATCTGTACTAACCTCTCTGTGTACAGTTCCACTGACTAATAAAGACCTGTCTTATTGTTTTTAATTTCCTCTTTAACTGGATAAAATATATAATGTAATATATAATGGATGAAGGAAATGTTAAATTCAAGGTTTAATATAATATTTCAAATACTAAATCTTTGACCATACCACATACCATTACTATCACACCTCAAACATCCTTACCAATTTACAGGATAAAATTGGTAATAAAAATCCTTTTAAATAATTTCAAAACACAGACCACGTATCGTACGGAACCAGGCGGAATTAGGAACTGCACAGGGCTCCGTGCTGAGAATATGCTACATCAGTAACGTCTTCAGAGAATTCCCGAACAAGTATTTAATTTGATCCATAATTGGCCCGTTGAAAGGTTCATTTCAAGAGGGAAATAATAGACTTCGTTGATGTTTCGAATGTTAGATCTTAGCGGGACCGTTGGGAGAGGTGTTGATTGTTATGTGTTTTAATTGTTGTTTTTAGGCAAAGACAACTGAATTTGCAGCAGAGGACTATTCTACTAGATACTAGGACTAGGATAAAGGCTACCCTGCTCTTACAACCATCAGTATAACTCCTGTAAGCCAGGATTGACAACATCACGCATTCTATTGACACAGAGCATTAAAACTCAGCGAGTTTTTAAGAACGTTTCAGTCATAATCAAATAAAAACTTACTGAAATATACAACATCAACCACTACTAGACGTAAATCTCAATACAAACGCATCCGAAGTCTGTGTTCTGAAATGAGCTCATGCAAAATAAATAATAACTCGGCAGTAAAACACAGAACATGATGATTCACTGTCCATTTGTTTCATTATGTATCTATATTGAAATATCTGTACGTACTAATACATCGCCTATCAAATACGCTACATTTCGTATTAAAGGCAAGCAGCGTAAAGCAAATGTGAATTAGTATTTCATTGGCAATACGCATCGAGAATTCGTGAACACTAATGGGTAATGCTATGCCGGGCATTAATAAAAGCCTTGTTGCTCATTAAGCTACATATTTTGGAATTTCTGCTGGAACTATTTTGAATTTTGCTGGTGGTAGAATATTTGTAAATGTCAGGCTAGTGACCATCATACAAAAAAGGTAACACCTATGCTGCATTCTTCATCAGCCAGTAAAGGTCTCCTTTTGAAATGTTTGCTAATTTGCACCGTCAATCTACGAAATAATTTGCCTTCCCACGCCTAAAACTCCTAAAACGCTGGAACAAAGCGTAAAGAAGCAATTAAGCGAGCCAGCATAATTATATCAGATTTGGATGGTTGACTTCACATACCTGGGAGTTTTTGTGGAGTATTGAAACACGCAGGTTAGCCTAAGACGAAGCGATAATAATAACAATAACGATGAAATAATTCGATCCTCTCTCAATCAAGCTATCATTTCACATTGCTCAGTACCATATTATATTATATCTTATATGCTATATATCATACATATTATGTGTTGGAAACCTGTCGAGTGTAGATATCTCATAACACGCTCTAGTAATCGAGCTATTACAGACAGCATTTCGGTGCAGCGTCGTGCATGCCGATGTATTAATTACCAACGCATAACTACATCGTGTTCATCTAAATTGGATATTTGTCGTTATTCTATTGAAGATCTGTTGTGATTGTGGAGCAATATATAATAATTAATTTCTTTTAATCGTCTTCTTCGGGCATAGAAAGTCCACCGCTGAACATGGGTCTTATTCAAGTATTTCCGCTGAGATTTGTTCGAAGCAGGCTGCATCCATATTTTTTTCTACAATACAGTAATGATTTTCTAGTTCGCAGCATCCAAATAATGTGCATTTAGAATACAAAAAAGCATTCTCAACTATATATATAATTTCAAGCAAAAACGCATGTATTTAAATTTTTGTCCTTTCATTAGAAACAGCATCCATCAGGCGACTCAGCTTTAGATTTTAGAAGATTTCTATACATAACGAAATTAACAAATTTCGTAATATTACCCACTTTAATTACCTGAAATGAGTATTCCGGATGGAGCAAATGGATTACTGAGCCTACAGCGTCCGCATTGATCAAACGAACGTCGCTTTCGTTTACTGTCACTTGACGTCAGTTTTCCGCGATAGTGATTCCGGTCAGAGTCAAACATTCATGCTGTGGTTGATCAATTACCTGCACAAAACTAGACTGATCTTAATTTAAATCAGGCTTTTACAAACACTACTTCTACAATTCCTTGCCTACATTTTATACCGCCGGTGGAGCCCAAGTTTTGTTGCGTATAATTCAGTTCTTTTTTGACATACAATCTTATCTAAATCTATCATTTGAGGCAGAAATTATGTTATTAATATTTCTGATACATTTTATACTTTGTGCAAAACATAGTCTATGTTAATTTGAAATAATTATCGTTTTAAAAGATGAAAAAAAAATCAAATAGATGCACTATTTCCGGAGATTATCTCTCTTCGTCATTAGTTGGACAAAGATCCAAATAAAACGCAACAGAACTTAAAACTGGGAATGAACTACAGGAATTAGAACACCAAATTTTACGCGAAACTGTGTAACGGACGAGAGAGTCGCCAACGCTCTATTTACATTACACAGACGGCTAAATGATAAATAAATATCACGCCAGAAGGCAAAAGGAAGCAATTTATCTCGCGAAATAACAAATTCACTTAAATTCCACGTTGATAAAGTCGAGTTAGGGCCGGAATAATTCAAGACAAACTGAATTAATTGCTGCCAGATAAGGGACGATAAATAATAGAATCGGCTTTATATGGCCGCTTCATAAAAACTTAGTGCTTTGGAATTGCGGATGTTTTCTTGTTGATTCAGTTATTTTTGAGGAATTTTTGGAATGTCTTTCTTTAAGGGTAGGCTTAGGTCTTTAAATTGTTCTGTCAACGGAACTTACATATTATTAAAAATGTTTCCATATTGTGCTGCTAGATGTCACTAAGTAGTCTTTTTAATGGAATTCAAAAAAAGGAGATTATCAATTCGACCTGTATGTATGAAATTTGGTTAGAATTGCACTATTTTTGGATATGTATACCAGCGTCTAATTACGTGTGCCTAATGTCATAAATGTATTTATGTTTGTATGTTTGTCCACGCATATCTCAAAACGTATAGTTAAAAAATTCCTTCTTAGTTGGATTAGGTATAGTCCAAGGTATGACTCAAAAAAATAGTTGGCATATTTAGGTATTTTAGAAAGATTAATTTTATTTCTCCCTTTTTAATTACAATTTTGAAGTCAGTTTTTTTTTATTAATTATTTTTGCGTAGAGGTGTTGGAAACACAAATACAACAAATGAAACATGCCCACGAACGCGCACAAAACAAGAAACCCCTTTTAGGAACGACTGGGTGATTGTTCAACTATACAAAGTGGATTGCCGACCTCAGAATCAAAGCCACGATCACACGGTTCACAAATCATGTATACTTCAACTAAAAGGCTTTACTAGCCATGTGTCCCTTCCTCTCCATAATCCTGGCTCTTTCACGTGTAAACAAGTAGTTAAATCGGCTGATATATGTCATTATACTCGTAATTGTTTCGAACAAGTGATCATTTTCTAATTTATTTGCTAAAGGATCCTTTATCTGAAAGTAGTGCATAAGGTACAATGCAGTCACTTTGCCCTGTAATATAAAAAAATATATAAACAAACAACAGACGAATTACGATGTTTCATCAATTTCCAGTTTAAAATTAATAAGTGCTCTATCCTTCACATAAATTCAACTAAAGATGCCGCTTTTCCCTCGAAATTTCTAGACAAATTCTTTCTAACTCAGCGTAATTACCAGATAAGAGCCGGCTGTAAATAATAGATTCGTCTTTTGTACTCCTCATAAAAACTTAGCGTTCTCTGGAATGGAGGAGTCTTTGTTAGCTTGTTTATTCAGGCTTGTGTTTTGAAATATTTTCCCGTAGAAAATGTAAAACGCTAGGTCACGTCTCTTGAGGCTTGGAGGGTAAATTGCGACTTATATTTGAAGCTCCATTTTTATGAGCATGTGGAGATGTTGAATGAAAAAAGGTAAGTTTGAAATGGTAGTTTTTAAATAGGCTTTTTTATTAATTCGTTGTAGATATACATACATATTAATAGATGCAGAAGACTACAGATTATTTAAAGGAAACGCAAGATTGATAATTTTGTACTTTGTTTTTCACAAGTTCTACACATAATATTATAAAATCCAGAGATTCTCTTGATAAAGTGCTATTTACATCATCAAAGAAAAAACGTGAAGCTTAAGGACTAAGCCATCCAAAACTATAGAAAGCGTTAGTATTTATTTTTGTTGTGCCTCGGCAAAGCGGTTATACTGCAACTTACGGTAAGTGGACAATTATCTAGATTCTAGACATAATATCTAGTGGTACGAACTTATGAAAGATTATTATAATACATTCATATGTACATAAACTCACGCCTTTTTTCCCAGAACGGGTAGACAGACGCACCTAGAATCCCCATGTATTTAATATTATAATTATATCAATAAATTACAGCATATAAAAAGACGTAAAGTTACAAGCCTTTTCAAATTTAAATCACAAGTTACAATGACCTTACATATAAATATTCGAGCGTCACGTCAAGAGGTTGGGCGGCGTGACTCGAAACTTGTCACGCTCTGCTTGCGTTTGTTTGGTGAATATGGTGCAATGAACCCTGTTTGTTCTAGCCCTTTACAATCGACTGTATGATTCGGGAACGTGATGGAAATATATAAGACATCAGAAGATTCTGTTTTTGTGATGGAGTTTCAATTGCGATGTGAATATTGAGTGTCAGTTATTTATGTTATAAAAGTACTAAATATATGATTTTAAAATATTTTGTTAAAGACTGGTGTAAACGCGGATTAATGCAGATCAATGTGGTTGAATGCAGATCATATAATACACTGTTTAAATATTTGTTTTTATCACAATTTGCGTTAATGGTGAACATAATAATTCAACAAATGGTTACATGTCTACCCCCTTATACGAGTATTATACGCTTAATGTGATGCCCCACTGATAGTATCGCGACGGAAGTCTTTTTTTTGTTAACAGCTACTGCCATCAACAGTCTCACTATTTTAATAACTGAGTGATAATAGGTACACACATACATACATAAACTCACGCCTTTTTCTCAGAAGGGTGGGCAGAGGTGTTACCAGGACACCCACAGTTCGCATTGTAGGTTCCGTCCCAGGATGTGATAAGAGGCAAGTCCATCGCCATACTGGACATAAATTCCTGACTCCGGGCTGAATAGAAAAATCCAAGATCACTTTACCGGACCCGGGATTCGAGCCCGGGCCTCAGTTTTGTAACCGTACCGTAGTACAACTATGCCGCCGAGGCTGTGTAATAGGTACGACTGCAATTACACTTGCGTCGGTAATAAGCTTGTCCAAATGTGTTTCATTGCCTGCCTTTGATGATACAGGAGTGAACTAAATTATTTATTTCACATGTGCACACCAAAATGCAGCCCGTAATAAGCCATTCACAAACCACGAAATTAAAACATGCAATTTGCAGAAATTTCCTGAAAACATATTTATTATTATTTTCATTAAAATCATTACCTCATTTTCAGCTGTATACATTGCTGTCAAAGCGTTCAACTAATTGAATCCATTCGAAACACGTACGTCGAGAGAATCGCTTATAAATGCGACAGTTATCACGGCTGAACCGCTGGCGGTGATGCTTTGAAAATTAAATAACCTGATGACAACGTCGACGTGACGGGAGCGAGGATGTAACAGAAGACTGAAACAAGTTGGATTTTGTAATATCTTATTTGATAGTTTTGTGTAGCTACGATAGAGCTATGTGAATTCTAAGCCAGTAATTTTGCGTCACATCCATCGAATTATGGGAATACGGAATGGAGGATTTGGACGTCTTATAATCGATATATCTACACACATATCATCACATAAATTTATGCATATATCCCGGTAGATGTAAACATAGATGCTACAACAGCCACCCACAATGCGCCAAGCTTATTTCAGGCTTAAGATATGTCAACCGCTGTTATATACTACCCATACTGCAATATAATTGTTACAATAGATGCAAACTAGTTTATGGCATATCAAAATAAGGTATCTCTAAAATATTTTAGTCAATCTTCAAAGAATTATGCCATACAAACCTAAAACTGTGAATAAATTATTTTTGAATCCATTCTACCAAAAATAATCAAAATCAAATCTCCTCAACGCTTATTTCCCTCTCCCCTCCCCAACTGACTAATTCCACATGCCTAGTAGTTTCTCAAGTGGATATGATTTTGGTTATTATGATTTGGTAAATTTGGCATTGCTTTAGTAATCACAACATTTACATGCTACTTGGAAGTCTGCTGACTGATACCATTTGAAAAACATAAATTAGTTATTAGTAATTAATGAGTTAATGGTAATATATTGAAACTTATTAATTATCTCATATCAAACCTCCTCAACAAAAATTTTTCCTTGCGACTATGCGCTATCACTCCACAATAGAACCAGCTCCCGGCGGAGCCGCGCTAACTGCAGACTTCGCCAACTCCGCTGAAACTGTGCTAATGTGCGCTGAATTATTATGTTAAACGACTTTGACAAACCTTCGGTATATGATTTGGATTATTTTGAATTCGGTAGAGTTTAACAACAGTAATCTGAAGTTGCTGAAATATATTTTCATAACACAGTGTTTTGTTGGCCACCTACATATAAATCCAGAGTCTTGATAAGTCTTGGAGGATATTTTTAAGTAGCTACCAAAGAATATTTATATAAACTACAATGACAAAAGAAGACGTCACTACAAAACTGTTACCTTTAAAATCTATTCTGAAAGACGATGATACTGCTGTAGCTGGACTACGTAGCTCAACAGTATACTGACTACAAAATATCTCCACAACTGATGACTCTTCAAAACTCATCAAAAATTAAAACATTAATATCACACGTATCATTCGCGCAGCATGACACGTGATAATTAAATTCTGGACTGGATTTCGGTACAATTTGCTGATACGCACCTCAAACGTATTACAACGCGTGTCGCATGATGCATCAAATATTATCTCGTAATGAGCTTAATAAAACAGCTGCAATATCGGATGGTCATTAATCATTCGATGATTGGCCGATTTGGAGTCACGTTACGGGTTAAATATTTAGTGGTGTTAGTTACAAATGTGATTAATTTGGAATTTAGGGTTGGACGTAAATTATATCAGAAGACAATGTGAATGGTAGGCCAAGCTTTAAATTCGGTTCTGGTTGATAGACACAATTTCTTTCTTGAGAAGCTCTCTCGGATTTCCAAGTTTCCTCACGAAGTCTTCTTTTGCTCTTAAATGATGCATAATGATCAAATGGTCAATTAAATGTAACACGTTACTTAGAAGAATTTAACTCGGTAATTTTCTCGTAACCTATTCATCAATGTAGCTAATTGCTTTAATTAATTGTATATTTATCACGTATCATCATAATTGTCTAGAATTTTAGCTCGCTCTCGAATGAAGATTTCTCCGAAAACATTCCAATGAATTTATTACGCTTGTAACAGCCTGTAGTCTAATGGCGCAAGCTACATCAGCTAAATCACATTCTAAATTGAAATCACTAATAAATTGATCATTTCCAAAGCAAATATCCATATGATCGCAATTTCGAGCAACATATTTGTTTTCCGCAATAATAATAAACTAGCTCTTCAAATTAAAGCTAACTCGTTACATCAACTACAACTAGTTTGTTACTAGCTCTGTCTGTGTATTCTCGGTTGAGACTGAATTGGATATCTTTATTGTACTAGTTTGAGATAGTGATAATGGCAATCAAGTTTATGACAACGCCTTGTATTTAGATAATCGGTACGAAACTACTTGTAAGCTAATTTCATCGAACCCCATTTGAAGGTCGAACCCCGAGCGACAATTATATAAGCAACTTCATTGATTTTAATCTTTTATACGAGTAATATTTATAGTCCTAGCAGATGCCAGAGATTTAGTCAACTTGTTTTACCATACTGATAACAACTTATTAACATCAACAATAAAGTTATCAAATTACTTATTTCGGTAAAATTTTTAAGGCAGAAAAAAATAATTATGATATGAGTTGGCTATGGGTAGGCCCTATCAATCAAACTCTGGTTGTATAAGAATCACATGCTCAAGAGGAAGTGATTATGGGCAAATACAGAACAGTACAGTAAAAATATATTATAATCCATTCAGTAGTCTTTGCCTAACGCAAGCATACCAAGCATAGCAAGCATAACATATAGAAATCATGTCATCTATATAGATTACTTCGATGCGTTCAACTATTTCAGTAAACACAATGTACGTAAACGCGCACACGACCGCAGAATCATTAATCATTTTGATTACCCATTTTATTTCGATGCATTTCATTACGGTTTGAAATTTCACTAACCACTTAATATAAATCTATTGCGATTTGTCCCTATGGGTTTTTCGTATAATTGATGATTTGCGTTATCAGGTCATTGGTCAACTGCTGTAGTTAAATCATAAACTAAGAGAGCTGGATTCGATTCCTATATTATGTAACTTCCTTTGACTGCCAATTTAAATAAATCTACTACATTAATGCTATTTAAATACACATCATAATGTATTTTGGACAGTTTGGAAATTTATACGCCATTTTCTCTACACGTAACAATTTTATTAGGTAACATTTCAGTCTAGAAGCAACTTCGGTTAAAGATATTTAAATATTATTTGTTTTATTTCATCTTGTTTTTTAATTATTTAATCATGCTTGTTGTTACAAGACCTCGTTGTGACCTTATAGTACATATTGTGACTAAATTTCACGTTTTAAATAATTTTATCATGTTAGATTTTGACAACCGAATTTCGTCCCACTATTCTCGTTATTGCTTTTTGTACCCAATCCTGAGATCTTTTTCAACTAAAATGTCTTCAAAAGAAGTCCTCCCTTCGACATTGAGGACAGTGCTTCAAATTCGCAGTGAGTTTTTTTGTCGGCATTAGCAACGCTCCGACTGGACAGCGCCGAGGCGTTCGGCTTTCACTTAACACGGCTCGAGATACCATCAGATCCAATTTCCTGATGCCAGCAGGTGTTGAAGCACGTTTCCATTGCCCTCGGGGGATTTCATAGATTTCTAGAACCAAGATATGGACGAAAAGAGGATACATGTGAAAATATCTTTAAAATACACGTGCGGCAAAGACTGTCGCGGGTTTTGTTTATAAAACGAGCAATCAGATCACCTGATGGGATTATAGTGTTGCCGGCCTATAAAATCGGGAGGGGCGCGAGGAGTAGTAATAATGGAAAGAGGACAGGGGTATTGGGCATCCGGTTTAATTCCTAAAAGCATACTCTCCTTGTTCAACATAAGAATATTGTTAAAATAACAATGAAATTTACATACATACATAAACTCACGCCTTTATCCCAGAAGGGGTAGGCAGAGGCGCCACCAGGACACCCACATTTCGCCTTGTATGTTCCATCGCACGATGTGATAGCGAGCCCATCGCCATATCGGGCACAAATTCCTGACTCCGGACTGATAATGAATAGAAACATCCAATATCACTTTGCCCGACCCGGGACTCGAACCCGAGACCTCAGTTTTGTAACCGTACCGTAATACAACTACGCCACCGAGGCAATAAAATCAATTTTTACTTTTTAAATTAAGGCACGAGACTCGATAGTTTTTCTCTTTCAACTTATACGAAACTATAAATTAAACCACAATAAAACTATCAGTTGAGGCATCTTCAACCAAAACATCTATTAAATAAAATGTCGTAAATCGTAACCGACACGCATGGAAACGCGCAACCCCGAATCGTCGTATTGTAGTAGGACACGAGGGCGGAGCAGCCCTCCAAGACGCGTAATTCTGGAAGCAATTTCCTTCACACGAAATTGGTGCCTATTTCATTTCGTCGCCGATAAAAAGGATATTCTATATTTTCTACTTTTGTTGGCGCGTCAATCGCTCCGGGCGCTTCTGGTACTTTCGGCGGGGAGTTAGAAAAAAAATTGTTTTCAGTTCAAAGGAGCAGGAAAAGATGTGCCATTTTACTCCAATTCAAAAGTGGCCGTTTTTCGTGAAAAATACCAGTTTGATTTTATGAATTTTAGTATTTTACATTTTCCGCCTTGTAAGTTTTATTTGTTGTTTATTAGAATGTTTTTAATGTTATAAATAGTATAAGTTTATTGGATCTAATAGCAAATATGAACTAAATTGTAGCAACAAAGCACTTTATATTTATTTATTATGTAATATCTAGTCCAAAGTTTACTAAAACTAAACTGGTATGAATAGTATTTTATCCAAATTCACTTCGTTTTTATAACAGAATTCCACATTGAGAACGCTTGAACACTCAAGAGCCTAAGAAAGGCTCGGTATTGAGTGCTGAAAACGTTCCTAAGAACGTTGTGAAAAATGTTAGACTCGCATATTTGAACCATTGAAGAGGTGACAGATGTCTCTCCAGACCTGATATCGGAGCGGCGTTTAGCCTACTGTAATTTTAGCTGTCGATAAAGTGGATGGATTTATTAACGTTTGATATATTCGCATAATGACATCAAATGGTGTAGCGGATTAAAGCTTCTTTCAGTAAATGTTAGAGGTTAAGAAAGATGGAATTTGTAAGTTAATGTGTTTTTTTTTTATATTATTGCATTAATCAAACAAACGAGCAAACAGGTCACCTGATGGTAAGTGATCACTGCCGCCCACAACGCTGCATCATGGATGTGTTTTTGGAGACTGCCCTGCCCTCACACCCGCCACTGCAACTCCTGTAAGCCAGGATCAACAGTGGCACGCATTTTAATGACACTGAGCATTGAAGCTCAGCGAGTCTCCGGGAATGTCTAACTTATCTTTAACCCGCACCAAAATCAATCAAAAAGTTAAATTAATAGGAGGAGTTGGAAATAAATTGTTGTGTATTATCATGGATGTGTTGCCGGCCCATCAAATTGGGAGGGGAGTGGAAGGATAAAGGAAGGGAAGAGGAAAGGAGTATTGGGCATCTGGCAATCTCATTCACCGAACGAAACGTGACAGAAAAGCTGTCGCTTCAAGTCGATCTTCTGCTAGAGTGTGGTACCGCCCCGGTCGAGCTTGCCTATTCATGTTGAATCATGACTGACAACAGCGTGGCTCTACTTCCATTGTTATTGGACATATTGTTACTAAGATGAATAAAAACCTTTTGAAAATAGTGACGGTACTTACTAGTAAAGCCCATGCAAATTCGGAGTCTTATATGCGTATAAGCATCTACAAAAGTCGGTCATCAATTCGAGACGGTATTTCATCATCAACATCTTCTTCGGCTACTGCTAAATAAACGTCTCCAGCAAGGATTTCAGCGGCCGACGGTAATAATTAAGTCTGTTAATCTGACTCGTAGCTAAAGCGCACCAATGTTGACCAACTTGGATTGGGCTAGCATTCTGGATTGAAGCTCTCTCACAAAATAACAATCAGCAATTAGGTAATTTCATTGACATATTGTAACATAACCAAAGCAATCTTATATCTCATCGTTATTATAATAAAATACAACTAAAAATATATCAACCTAGTTCATTTTATACTAAAAACTTTCCAATTATTCCCAATAAAAACCACGTTGATGGATTTTTTCGGTTCAGAAAATTACCAATGCAGTAAAAATGTTACGCGCTGATCGAGGGTTCGTTTGCACGCCCAGACCTAATGCAAATAGTTCGTTGTTTAAGGTCAATGTTAGGGGAAATACTGAATAATTTGACTGTGGAGAGAGATATAGACTAGAATAAAATGGACTGCCTTACAAGCCAATGACTTTTTCAAAGTTATATTATGAACGCGAAAGTTAATTGTAAAATAAATAAATACACCCAACAGTCAGATAATCTAACATGAAATCTACCATGTAAAAATACTTAGCTCATATGAATTTATTACGGTTACGAATCTCAAGTTTAGCATCATTTTCAATGCAACGTTTGCCACATCAAAGCCTTGCAACCAGATGTCATAATCCCATACTAAACCCTCAGTAAAACAATGCTCTGCCTTAACGTCCATCAGATCACAATTGGCGAACGGCAACAAGTTGCGACCTCGCCGACAGCCGGTAATTGGACATTTTATTTGCAATGCTTTGAGCGAAGTGCTGATCGGTGGAATTTATTTTTACAGTCAAATTATGCGCCATGGACCAGGGGACAGATTGTTGGGTGCTCTTGGGAAATTTACGGGTGATTATCGCTTTGTTGTCCCGGTGACGCTGTGAGGGATTATGTTTTTGAAGGTGTTTTAAATTATATATGTGGCATTATATGGGCCTAGCCTGTGCTCTGCTGATGTTTTCAAAATAAGTTTTATTACTTTATAGAGACTCATGATTAGACTCATCTAAAGTTGCCCTTAAATATCAAGCTCGTTGTGATACCTACGTAAAGTAGACAATAAACTAAAACAAAATATCTACTGATAAAATCGAAATAAAAACATTCGTAATATCTACCAAGTCATTCAGCGAACCCATAATTTTACTAAAATTTGACGTACCAGATTCTAAGATCCAATTCAATAAATCGTATTAATATTTCAAACAATAAACGCCCCAAACCGCAAGAAAGTACAAATTCACAACACAATTTGGCGAATTAATATTTGTCTACATTGTTGCGTCGGAAGGGTTAATAATTATTTGTTTAATTAAAACACAAATTGACTCGTTGCAAAGCTGTTTACAAAGTGCCTGCAAATATTAACAAGCAACGTGAAAATAAAGCTCATTATTGAAAATAAACTAGACTGGGCGTATGAACTAAATGAGTTTTAAAGTGGGGCCGCGATTTAGCCAATCTTTTCTATATTTTGAATAGACAGGTTCGTTTAGAGTTTTTTTGGGAAAGCCATCGTGTAGATTAATTGATCTTCTCCTTCCCATTATATTTTCATCCATAGTTTTTTATTATTCCTAAGGACATATTATAGTGATAACCACAAAGCCTCCACTACCCGTTTGTCATTCAGTTATAATAAAATTAAATGCAATAAGCAAGATACAAAACTAAGTGATGGATGTCCACAGTCTAAAACAGCCTCCGTGGCGCAGTTGGTTAGACGCCACCTGTAAAACGAGAGGCCGCGGGTTCGATCCCCGCACCGAAACAAATGTTTGTGTGAACCACAGGTATTTGTTTCGGGTCTGGGTGTTTGTGAGACCGAAAAGTCTCTCGTAGTTTCTGATACCCACGACACAAGACTCGATCTTAGTGTGGGGTCAGGACTATGTATGTGACTGTTGGGTGTATTTATTTATTTATTTATTTAAAAGAAACGATGATCTACTAAAAGTGATTTGCTAGTAATGGAAGAAACAAGACGATGACATGTCACATGCATAGTGACAACAAAAACAAAGCAGAAATTCGAAAAGACCACATCGAAATCTATAAAATCACACATTTCTGAAACTCCCGGAAAACTTTCCAGGTAACTTCTTTTATTGAACCAAATTACTTGACTAGTTTCTTAGCTTAATCAAAATATTCTGTAATATGTTAATTGGCGATCAAGGTATACATCAACACCGCCCATTATTTACAGCTTATTGGGCACTTCACGAATCACCGGAGATTATGTCACAAGACAGCCAATTTTTGATATTATAGTATACACTCTATTCGAAAGCTAAAAATGAAATTCAGATCATTATAAAAACAGAATATTTGAACAAATTTATTCGGTTGGTATAATTGTAAAAATAGAATATTGAAATTTTTTATAATTATAACCTTTTTAAATATTGCCCCAAGTTTGTATTAATTATGTAGCTTGGGTGTGATTGTCATTGTTGTATCTCGTTATTATGGTTTCCGAGCTGAATATATAAAAACACATAAATGTCAGTTGTACAGGTTGGAATAATCAGCCCTCTTACTTCCAGTCCTAGTGATGTCTACATTCATAATCATAATCTACTAGGGATGTCTCAATATGCAACAGTCATAAGGTTAGCATGATAATATGAGATCTAACTATTTTTAATTTTCAAGGAGCTCCGCTCAAATTTATAGTAGACCCAGGCCCCGGTCCTAATACTGAGACAACAATTCAATTCATTTCTATTCAGCAATAAAACTATATTTAACTTCAATAAATAAATAAAAACAGCTATTCTCGCACTATGCTCATAAGAACATAAGATAAAACAAAATAAGCAAGTAAATGTTTGCATTAAACTCAACCATATCCATAAAGAAAACTCCAACATCAAACATGAAACATTCCATTAAAAATTGCGTTCAAACATTCCGTTGTTCAGCATGCATAACGCATATCAACCAACCGTATCACATCACAATTAAACTATTCCAATATAATTTTATCACAACATAAACAATGAAAACAATAAAGGGACAAAGAGCGGACGTGAAATATGCGAAAAATATGTGCAATTGAATACGCACTGACTACACACTGGCCTGCGAGGTTCGCGATTGTGTTCGCAAACTCCACTATAGCGTAACATGATGTACTAGCGTGGTCAGTTCCCACTCGTACGACTAGTGGACGATATTTTAAACTCTAATACATATTAACGTAAATCGAAATTAAAGTGACAATAGCACTTAAAAATCGCAATTAAAAATTAAAAAATCTCAACTAACATATTTTATATATATGTAACCGAATATACTCGTAGACACTGATGGCCCAATTATCCATAAACTTACCTTACACTTAATACCGATAGCAGGATATTCGTATTCGCTCAAATGGATACACCGTACACCGCGGTAAAAATCGTGTCATAGTGACTCACGATTTCAAACATGTCGGCGTAATCGTGTAAACTGGCCAGGTATTACCATCTCCTACCAACTACGAGCAGATACTATAGTCGGCTGGTACCGCACTTACAATCTGGTGCATCGTAATCACTTCCTCGAGGATAAAAAAGAAGAGGGTAAAATACGCATTCACAGTTGCTATGGATGTTTAATAATGCTGACAATTTATTATTGTTAATTCGTTACAAAAACTTGTTACATCTCTGCTGTTTTGTTAAGAATCGTGTCGTGATCGTCACGTGAGCGTCTATACAGCACGCTAGTCCACCGCACGTGCTCGGAATGGTGCGCACCAATGAGATGCGGTATCGCAGTGAGTCTTGCTATTTATCAACTGGTTTGTGCTGTGTGTTGGCCGTGTCGTTTAGTGCAACCCACGCTTGAATCTGGGTAGGTATAATGTGTAGACCACTTGAGAATTATCTAGTGGGTACTGCAGAAGTCGAGTTTATTATAGGATATTAGGAATTTGGTTCGTTTAAAATTAGAGGAAATGCTCTGTGTTATTTCACAAAAAATAATATTTATTACATCAACGTGACTACTCTAAGTTACTGGTCCACTGCGGAAATTCTCGCAAAATAGAATCCACAGCGGCCTGTTAGAAACATTTAGCGATTTCCTGCATCTTTTACTACATCGTCTGTCCACCTACTCCAATGTGTTATTTCCTAAAATTAAAAAATAACGTTCATTAACTGCAATTATACAAAAAAGTGTTCTGTTCCACAAAATTTAACGGTAATGCTGTGAACCTAAAACTAAAATAAAACCAAACATCTTAAACGTATTCAAAACTGGACGAGTAAAAATTACACCAACCGAGCGAATTCAAAACGTTGCAAATCGGGAAAGTATTCCGATAGCAGAACCAGTACGTTCAGTGTTTACATCGTTCATTCATTCGGACCGGTTAATAACCACTGAAGAAAAATACTAAAAAAACAATTGTGCAAAATAACTAGACTACACAATATATCGAACACAGCCATAGAGGCAATATAATTTTAATATAACTGAAAAATAAAATGGCCATCCGCTATGCATAACCACGTTAAAGTCTCGACTGTGATGGGAACACTGGCTTATAGGAAAACGACATAACAACGGCGTCTTTGCGTTTCATTATTGAAATCGTGTAGCGGATTGTAGAATAGTCATATCAGTCTGGAAAGCGACTACTACACATAGTGGTGGAAAACGCCTTATTCTTTACTCATGGAAGTACATATGATATTGGATTTAAACTAAGACATACCTAATAATTGAATTAAAGGGCAAGACATGCATTTTTCGCTAATTCATAATCTATGTGGGCAGTATCGTACTGGCACCAGTAAAACCTTAATCCAGCCTTCATACCAATATCAAAAATGAAAATATTTTGACTCAATGGAGAAATATGCAATATACATAATATGTCCGCTCTTTTTAACAAACAATTTATTTCATTAAAACATACACGTCGATGTAAGGCTAACAAAGTTACGTATACCGTGGGCAGATAGAGTTCATTCGCCGTTCGTTCATTCAGTTACCGTTCACTCATTCGGGCGTGTCGCAGTCCGGTGCGCGTGCCGCTTCAGCAAAATTTAACTTGTTGATATTCGCATTGAATCAAAATATCACTCAAATATACTAGAATATATAAAATCGGAGAGTTTCGTAACTTTCGTAAAGGCAGTGATATCTTTTATTATCTATCGTTTTTTCGATGGAGTATAATTTTTTTTGATGTATAATAATTCTAGTATGTGGCAAATCACATTGAATAAAAGTTTTAATAAGATTTTATTATGTATCAGTTGAAAAAAGAATATTATCTGAAATATATAAAGTAACAGTCAGAGTATAAATAGTCCTTCGATAGGTTAAATGCTACATATTTTTTACTGTTATCCCAAAGGCAATATCGATACTAAAAGTTTTGATAAATATAGTGATTACTATAATATTGTTATCCACAAGACTATATTATCTCCAATATCCTCATCAATCTTACTTATAATACGCAAACATTCAGCCAAATCCCTATCTTAACTAACAGAAAATGGACTCCAAAATAAAGCCAAAAACTAAACAAAGACATGAATAATTCCCTTATTCACAAAAACGTTTCCATTCCACAATTGTTATTCTTCGCATTTATTATACTACAGTTCTTTAGTAAATCTCCGAGGCGTTCGCTCAAAGGAACGGTTTATGTGAGCAATTCATTTGGTTCATTCATTCGTTCGGTCACCGGTCAGCCGCTTGTTCGCGTCGCTTCACGGACGGGTGCGCGCGTCGCTCCACTGCCCGTCGCCTTGTTGATACATTGGCTGGATTGTATTTCTCGAAATGTACACACTGTTGTTGAATAGTGCGATTCACATATTTGAAATTCTTTGCTTCTATTATAAGCTTTGAAAATGGCAATGACATAGAATTTAACTGAATGTGAATACAGCTGAAGTTATTATTTATTTTTACCAGCACAAATATAAAAAAATCTAAAACGAAAACCGTATGCGGTATATGCAGGAATTTGGTTTTTTATTCACTATTCTGGCCCACTGCCGAATAAATTTTAATTTAAATCTTCCGTAATAAGTTTTGGATGTAGCAATCAGACCACGACCATTGACAAATAATAACCACCGTATCCATTGACTTATACTCTACCGACTGTATCATAATGTACAAAACCTTATTTACAGATAAGTAAGATATTGGTAATACAAACTAATAATAATAATAGATATGTTATATACAATAATTAGGTTTTGTTTTCGCAGTAAATATCAGAGCTACGTATAACATACGCCCCTATACCAAAGCAATTTTATTCTACAGTATTTACAGCCAACTTCCTGGTCTTAATTAAGTATAGAATCTCTATTTCACTTCTAAGTCTTTTCTGAACACCCAATTTTTGTGATGCCTCCAGTTCCTATCAAAATTGTCCAAATTCCAGTGCCTTTATTCTTAATAAAGATATAAAAAACCACCATGAAAGTATTCGTTATAAAATACAGTCCACATAATCGTTCATAAAATCCAAACTCAGTGTTCAGACTAGTGAATGGTCGAATATTACATGTGCATTAGACATCCTACATATACAGACCAGAATGGAACGAACGTAAGCTATTGGAAAAACGTTGCAACGTCGGATTAAACCGGTGCTTTTACACCGTCACCAACACTCGCGATTGAAAACAACTTTAATTATAGCACTTGACCAAATCCAAGTACTGAAACTATTTTCTTTTACTGGCCCTGCAATGTCACTATACTGTAGCAGTTTTAGGCCTAATTGCGCAAACTAACTTTGCCCATAACTTTGACTTTGAAACGTCAATCCCATACATTAGCAATGTCAAATACGTCTCAAAAGTATGGCGATGACATTGTCAAAATTAAGGTTATCGTCAAAGTTAATTTATGCAACTGGGCCTTAGTGTCATTTAAATATAGAGATAATCATGTTTCACAAATCAACACAATTACATTATCGCATGAACATAACTATATGTGTTGTATCGTCACTAACTCATATAAAAAGAACCACTTGACCAGGCAGTCAATGGTAAGGTCAGCGGTGGAGTTTAGGTGATCAACACTGCTTTTCAACACTTATATAATATTATGCAAAAAATAAATAAATATTCGACGATTACTTCCTATGAGTACAAAGTAATGGCAAGTACTCACCTGATTTTTATAATATGAATCCCCTAGATTTAAATAACATATCAGGAACCAGTTTGAATTAAGAAAAGGATCATTGCTGTAAGCGCCCTAAGTTGTACCAAATCAGAATGTGTTTCTATTACACCACGGTGTGAACATTCGTTCCCTAAGCCGACTGTAGCTGGATATTAAGCTTTCTGCGTACTGATTCCTGTTACTCCACTCCGTACTGTGACATTGCGTCGTGTCAGTTATTACAACAAGCTTCAAAGGCAACAGGAATGGGAAATATAAAGCAAGGCTATGGGAACAGTTATGGCTGGGTGAAAATATATTTATTGCAACAGAAAAATAATCAAAATTGTTTCTGAACTGAGTCGATAAGGCGCGTGAAATTATAACCGTCAAGCAAATTTAAGTGGAAGTATATTTGTTTTTTAAGCTTCTGTCAGTGATTTAATGTTGCAAGCAGCCCAAATCCGAACAATACTAGATACAGACCTCTACTTATATACGACACGGAACTCTATCTTCGACTCTTAGTATTCAATTATTGCACGTCGCTTTCTATAGTTCGCCTATTCTGACAGCAAAGCGTCATACACTACTGCATACTAATGGGAAAAATTCAATAGAAAGTCCGAAAACCGACTAACACAGCAATGTAAATCGAAACGAATTTTCAAAAGGACGTCGAAAAAAGTCGAGAATGTTTGTCAATCTAAAAATATATTTGAAGAACATGGACCATAACATCAGCCAAACGACTTGGAAAAAATATGTACAAAACAATTTTATCCTAGCTTATGGTTGTAAATAATAAACTATCGACACTATTATGGAAAAGGGCCCGTTAAAATATTTAACGTCCATTATTCGCGCGTGAAAAATACGCGTCCCTTCCGTGTCCGCACTTTGTATGCTAATATGAACGTTTTGGAAACATACGGTAGGAAATATTGTGAAAAATCGCTGTTATACTAGATAAATTAAGAAGCAATTAAAATCCTTTCTTGCATTTGGGATATCAGCTGTGTAGATAAGTTCTGCCAACGCTGGAAAAGGGCTTCCAATACTATAGAGCATTGAGCAAATACAGCGCTGCTACAGTACGGGTAATTGGAGTTCATTCGGATTTGAATTACTTGTGAAAACCTCACGTTGTTGCCTAATACTGGTTTCCTTCAATATTAAATGGAAGATAACTAATTACTAGTTAAAATATTCAATCAATACCACCTTTTAGCGCATTACAAAATACCTCAACAATTGCTATTTTTTTGCAACCACTAACCAGAATTTTCTAAACCTCAACGAGATAACCCTATAAAAACAAACATACATTTAGACAGATAAATAATCGATCTACGGCGCGGCAGTAACGAATCGAAAACCTTAAATAAATATTTAACTGCTAACTCCAAATGTAGTTAGTCGTAGGATCTGAGTTCACTGGTCAAATAAAATAACATTTGGCTAACGTTAATGTAAGTGAAGTTTTACTTTCAATGAAAACTGTGGCATTTCCAATTTGTAAGATGGGATTGTCGAAAGTTCGTTGTAGTTGGGACATTGGTTGAGTGAAATAATCTGTATACCAATTAGTCAAGAAGATGTTTAGAGAAGTATGTTTCTTTTTTACTGCCTCGGTGGCGTAGTTGTATTACGGTACGGTTACAAAGCTGAGGTCTCGGGTTCGAGTCCCGGGTCGGGCTAAGTGATATTGGATTTTTCTATTCATTATCAGTCCGGAGTCAGGAATTTGTGCCCGATATGGCGATAGCCTCGCCCTCTGTCACATCGTGGGACGGAACATACAAGGCGAAGTGTGGGTGTCCTAGTGGCATCTCTGCCTACCCCTTCGGGGATAAAGGCGTGAGTTTATGTATGTACGTATATGTATGTATGTTTCTTTTTTATCATGGGCACGGATTAATAACATCGCATTTAATTAAATTGTAAGTAGTAGAGCATACAAGGCGGAATGAGCGTGTCCTGACCTCTGCCTACCCCTTCTGGGAAAAGGGCGTGAGATTATATATGTTTGTAGTAGAGCATTGCTAATACTGATTTCTGCTAGTACTAGCTTATGCTGAACAAGGCTGACAATACTGCGTTGCTAAAAAACAACACGAAGTGATTGTCGCGTTTCATAGGGTGTAAAAGATCGCCGCAAGCTCGAAAGCAACTATCATACATAATGGTGTATGCAAGTGTTTCAAAGGCCTTCAGTCTGTGTATAATATTTTCGGTGAGACATAACTTTCTCGCCCATAGATATTTTGTTTAAGTTGCACTGTTCTTACCATTGCAATTTTCCTTTGTAGTCATTTTCTGGTACCACCTTTGCTTTACCACAGGCATCAGTTGTAAAATATAGTGACTTGGATCGATTCCCAAATACCTGAAGCTATTCAATTTTCGAGAGTTTATCTATTGAAGAATATGATTTGGCGAGTGATGACGCTTAAAAACAATTTTTTTATCGGTAAGTACCCACGAATATCCAACATCCGAACGTAAGTTAGCGCGTGTTACACCGTATAAAGTGAGACGGCCGTCTGTTCGGGACAATGGCGTGAGATAATGCCTCGTTACGACGAGCCCTAGTGACGTATTGCTAGCTTCGGTGTGACAGGAGGAAAATAATGCGCTTACAGATTTTACGATTCTCTAAGTGCTTTTAGATGTGCCTGAATTTATTTGGTTATTTATTTATTAAAAAAATAATTTAAACTTTTATTGATGCTTATTTTTTAAATTTTAAAATATATCGTATTACCGGTGACAAAGTTTAATTACGATTTTGATGACTATAAAGTTTAGACAATAGAGCGGCACTTGTCACCGAAATGTCTTCAAACGTCTAAATAGAATGAGAACGAGATTTTAGAATTTGTCAAAGGCATACGCTGTAACTATAGCTGTAAATCATGGGATAAAAAGCCAGTTTTTTTTTTTTAAACTGGCACGGCATAGTGACTGCATTACACCTGATGGTAAGTGCTAATGCCGTCCAGATAGAGTATCGAATGGTATCAGACGGTAGTCTCATACCATTCGACACAATCATTCCGGTATAGATATACACAATTTACAATACCTCATAGTCAATAACATTCCTCACATGTATGCATTTTAAAAAACCTAACTTTCCAATACATCATCTAAATCACGATAGTAAAGAAACGAAAAATAAAGAAAAAAATAATAATAAAGAAATAAAGTAAAAATCGATACTCTATATCAAAATATTTTTATACATTTAAAAATAAAAACGATAAAATATTTCACATTGCCAGTAGAAAGGCACCTGTATTTTATTCTACCAACACGTGTAAATGATATATTCCGCAGTACGCCATAAATACGCCATATAGAATCGTAGTACACCGTACAGAATAGCAAGGGGCTACTACCAAAAACGATATTCGATATAGCGTGCGATTCCTCGTATTAAAACCTAATTCTAGTAACTTAATTTTTACTATCGTATCGATTAATAGCCTTCATTTGTTTTGTCGACCCCATAGATTCCTTCAAACATCTATAGTGAAAACAAAGCCAATAGGAATAGATTCTAGTATAGGAATCGGACGATATATCCAATATCGTCTCTCATAGTGGCCCTTGATAGTAATACGCCGCGCCGCCCAGAATAGCAGTACGCCGTTAGTTATACGAGCGTAGTCCGAGTAGTTAATTGGATATGAAAGTGGCAGCCACTTCGTTAGCGCGATTAATGAGATATCATTAATAATGAAGTGCGCTTTATTAAGATTTCGTGTGTGTTCGATTATATCTGTAATGGGTTATACACGTCACAATGCTGGAGTTGTTGTCGTATTTTATGAGGTTAGTCCACTATAGATTAGTTTTATTAGACTAGACTATTAGTAATTAGGTGGATGGACGACCTATTTGGATTTCAGGAGGTCGCTTCCGATATTACTGTAGAAAACTTTGAACGAAGCTTATGTTCATCAGTAGACTTGTGGCTGCCGATGATAATGATGAGACTACTATAAAAAAATATAATTTCATAAGAAATTGAAAAAGGTTTTGATATAGATCCGGATTAGTAGTTCTAGGAACTATAGTAACTGCTTAACATGCTTACGGAGACAAGAATAGACTCGTCGTAATCCTGCCAAATGATCAAATAGCCAAATAATCTGCATATTTGGCTCGTTTTCTTTTGGTAACAATCTTACTTGTTTACTTGTGAGGCTTTTCCAACACAATGATGACTTCGTAACGAAGGCCAAATATACATACTCATTTGCGGTGATCGAACCCGCAACCTTTAGTCCAGAAAGCAAATATTGTGCCCATTGAACCAATCATTCAAACTACATTTAGTTAGAACAGCATGACCAGTCCACCGCACTTATAATAAACCGCACAAAAATTCCAATCTAGATTCAAACCAGGGACAAATATACATCTTTACTCTCTTAAAGAGAATGTGGTACATTTAATGAATCCGGACAATGTAGACAAACCAACGTACCGGACAAAGGTATTTAATCTACAGACAAAATTAAAATAAAACCCCAATTACCGTATCACCGGCCACAGACAACTTAGTGAAATGTACTGAACGCAACAAACTCACAATTTGCGCCGGCAATTTAGTTAAACACTGTCCTTGCAGTGTGGTGCATGGGTACGTTGCTAATCTGTATGAAACTCAATTTACAGGAGATAAGGTTGGTTTCAGAGTGGTGGATGACAGAATATATCATAAAGGTGGAGTACACACGGACGTACAAAACTCATTATGTCTTGTTGTAATGAGCAAGGCGTTGCAGATTCCGTTTTGAAATGGCAGTTGTTACACGTGCGTCGGGTGGTTGAATGTTTGAAGCGGCGGCGATCTTAGATAAGGTTATTTTATTGCATAGTAACAACAATTATCCTAGATATCTCTAGTCCCAGAGTGAGCGAGTGAAAATGTACTGTGTGATCTTCCGTGCATGATGTAGAACTGTCTCAAAATCCTCCACTAAGTTCGGTCTTGAACTTTTCCTTATCGTTGACATATTCGCCTTTAAGCAGGAAATAATAACACAGTAGGAAAATATGTGATAATACAAAAGCTTTCATTTATGTACACCGATTGGCAAAAGCACTTACAAGTCGACTACAAACTATGACTTCAGCAGTGGTTGACAATTATCCTCTGGACTGACAAATTACCAAATATCTCAGATGTAAGCCTTTCTGTCTTTTCCTATAAATAATGTTAGAGTATTTGAAATGCGTCAGTAATGACACCTATACCTTACACAAAAAGTTATAACCCAAAAACTATTTCGCTAAACATACGCTGATCATTCACACTTTGTGGCATATTACAAACGGTTTGTACAGCGGACTGCAAAGAGATGTTGCACCGTACATCAACGCAACAATAGCACAGAATAATTCATACTAATTCCGCTTATTTCTAAGTTTATTTAGACTGGTGATGAGCGTGTGTGTTGGAGACCATATTTCAACAATTATACGAAATTATAATATAAATGTACATTTGGATAATTTTGTATGAATGTTTTAGGGTTTGTAATAATTTTATTAATATAATTATTGAGAAAAATGGAAAAACTGATTTCACTATTCTAAAGATGTTTTGAAGAGTTATGAGCACTGAGTATCTATTAATGTAACTTAAATGTTAACTCGTTTTTTTATAAAGATTTATTGAAAATTACATTCTATTACTTACCAAATACATTTTTACAGCTATATTAATTAGTAAGTCTCTTCAAAAGGCAAATATTTTTATAGGTAAAAAAATACAATATATTGATTCACAAACTATTACAATTACTCGCTGTTCTCTATTAACTTGGACATTACACATCTTTATATCAGAACTTTCATAATATGAATACAAGTTTTAGCAACATATTTCAGATTTTAGAAACTTTTGTACATTCCATTTTGTTGTAACAAGTTTATTCTCGTATAGCGTCTTAATACGATATCCCTTCATTTGTTCTATTATTATAATAAGAGACCGGATTATATTATGCATTTACATATTTACTCCATTTTCAGCGATCATTGCATAATTTGTCTAAAATCTTTTAATGCATATTTTTGCTATATTTCCTACATTTTTCGGTAGGTTACCCACTTGATAGGTGCAAAATTAAATGGTATTTTTTTCCGTATAAAAACACTAAATATAATTCGTTATTGTCGGTTAAATCTATACCTACGTAAACCGCACATTTTGAAAAGTGCATTCACCCAGTAATAGACTATATACTAGATATATGGTTGAATTGACACTTAATTTTCTAAATGTATGCTGATTTAGTTATAAAAAAATATATATAATATTTTTAGTGGGTTTTAGTGTAGGTATTAAAATCAGCACTAAACTCCAGAAAATTAACCATCGTATATATTAATATAAACAAACACAAAATACTACCACTGCAGGGCACGGGCCGCCTCTACAATCGATAGTACGATTGAGATGGCTTAGACCATATTACAGTCCACCAGGCTGTCCTAACGCTGGTTGGCGGACTTTACATACCATAGAAATTATTGCAAATCGCTATGTATGCAGGTTTCCTCACGATGTTTTCATTCACTGTTATAGAGCGTGGTGATCGACTATCAATACACACATGACTCCGAAAAGCCAAGCATCTCTGGGATTTGAGCCCGCGACCACCGTGAACATGTTGGCAGCCGCGTCTGGTCCGTTTACCAACACGCCACTACGCACTTAGTAAACTTAAGCAATAAAACATAAATACATTAGAAATTAGATCAACCCATCATTAGTTTAACAACAAAGCTCAGTGACGTCATCAGCGGCCGATCTAGCAGCAACGTCGCGATAATGCGAGTCCATTGCGCAGGACAGTGGCATTAGCCAGTTCACTGGCTCGCGGCCGCTGTCAGCCAGTAGTGATGGCTCGCTGGCTTTATTAATGAGACGCGTCAATTGCCTCGTACGGACGTGTTTGACGTCAATTTTATGCAATTGTCGCTCGTGACTTGGTCTAATGGTGTTTCGGATGTAATTTCGGTTTTTGCGACTGATGGGTGTAGCAAATTTATGGTCGCAGTTGTCAGTTTATTGATTAAAAATAAACATTTTCATCACCTTCTTCTAGACAACATTTAAGGTCTGCTCTGGTCAATACAGATGTCCTCTCTATTTTGCTGGAAGTTATGGTCGCTGCGCTAATATCCTCTTAGTCTCTAGCTTTGATGGACCCTGTGCTTCACAGATGCTGTTTAACCGATAGTAAGTGGCTCATATGTGAGAGGCCGCCTGGGTAGATTCCATCGCAATGACTATTTCACCCGCCAATCAGCAGTGTAAATAAACTATTGTGTTCCGGTTTGAAGGATATTGTAGACAGAGTAACTACTGGACATATTGAGACTTAACATCTTATTGTCTCAGGATGGCGAGCGCAGTGGAGTGCCAAGCATTTTTTTTGTAATTCATGGTGTTTTTTGGTTTTCTACTGTCTGTGAGTGGTCGTATCGCTTACCATCAGGCGAATGGCATGCTCGTCTCGCCATTCAAAGCAATGAAAAAAGGTGCCGAATAATTTCTATCGCAATCCTACAGTACCATTACAAGTACATAAATCAACTGCTTTACCGTCACCAACAGCCCTCACAACTACCATAAACATCCAGCGAACGGACGGGGTATCCTCATAAGCATTTTGAAACACACCAAGCGCGAAATATTCAGTTCAACAATAATAAAACGAGCTAAAATATAATAATAGGTCTCGTACAAAGCTGAACGGTGCACCCACATGCTCAGTTACACGCGTTAAAAATGACATTATGAAGCGCGTGCCTCGGCTAAAAATTGGAGATGTTCGGGAAGTGTATCGATAGTGTTAAAATACAATTAAATATTAAATTGTTTCTAATCGAATATCAAGTTGTGCATTCTTGTCGTTTAATGCGCTTGTGTTATCTGTCATATTAGTTATTTTTCTACATGACTGTGTTCATAATTGTAATTACCTTACTGGAGAATGAACGTTATTAAACTTACAATATCGAGTTCATTCTTTTCCAACAGATAGTATTAAATTCCATATTACCTTGTATAATTTATATTACTGAGTACATTTCTCCTTTTATTTTATGTAATATGTAGATCATCGATATAAGCGCAGCACGGGGTACCCATGTCCATTGGTGGATGGACTAATTTTAAGAAACAAGTGAGTAATGTATCGATTCATTTAGTTCATTTCAGTTTTTCCATACATAATAAATAGTTTCTTAAGAAAAACGTACACATATTGCAACTTATCGCGTTATTAAAATTTAACGTAAAAGAGGCATACTATGAGAATAAGTGTGTATTGCTGTCATTGCCAAAAACCCTCCGGGCAGCTGAGGTGTTACCATTGCTTCTTAAATAAGATGTAGGACAGGCCCAATACTACCCATTTTTTCGTTTATTTTCAAACACAGCCTCGGTGCAATAAACTTATACATTGACTGTATTATATTACTTATGAATTATAACTTGCCTCGGTGGCGTAGTTGTATTACGGTACGGTTACAAAGCTGAGGTCTCGGGTTCGAGTCCCGGGTCGGGCAAAGTGATATTGGATTTTTCTATTCATTATCAGTCTGGAGTCAGGAATTTGTGCCCGATATGGCGATAGGCTCGCCCCCTATCACATCGTGGGACGGAACATACAAGGCGAAATGTGGGTGGCCTAGTGGCACCTCTGCCTACCCCTTCGGGGATAAAGGCGTGAGTTTATGTATGTATGTATGTAAATTATAACTTCCTATCAAACCAAGCAAGTTCTAATTCACCCCTTTTTAAAAACTACTAAAAACAGCTTCGAAATCGAATACCGCGCATCTCTAGCGTAAAACCAACAAAAATATACGCTGAGTGAGCCGACGGGGTGACGGTGCTAAATCTTATCCCGCTCGGAACCCGAGAAAAACACTTCCTGTTGAATTTAATTTGTTTTGTTACTTCCCAACTGCAGTTAGTGGGCGCGTTTTTAAATTTTTACTAACTGTATGTGTTTTGTGTTCATGTTAGGTGGAAGTAATGACAATTGGTTAGATGCCGACTGTAAAACGAAGGCCGCGGGTTCGATCCCCGCACCGAAACAAATGTTTTTGTGATCCACAGTTATTTGTTTCGGGTCTGGGTGTGTGAGACCGAAAAGTCTCTCGAAGTTCCTGATACCCACGACACAAGACTCGATCTTAGTGTGGGGTCAGAACTATGTATGTGACTGTTGGGTGTATTTGTTTACTATTTTTAATAATTATTGACAGTATTCACAACTCTCGCAAAATGCTTAGATTTTACTTTATTTCCATTTTATACAAATTGTGTATCGGTGGACTTAACCTGAGGCATTCTCTACCAAACAAACAAAGTCAAACCTAGATAATGGAAGTAAAATGAATTGAAAATAGTTGTTTCTCTTTCTAAACTATAAATATTTACGAACAACATGTACGTAATGGCATTTAGTGTATGTGTATATAATGAATAAACATTCCGATGCGTATTGCCGAATGTGCCAGCAATATTTTGATTCGCAGTTCGAATATTCCGTTCATATTGATCTTTTGTATTTACAAAGCAAACATCGATACTGGCTGTTATTACTACATGCATAGGTAACTGTTCATCTTTATAATTAATACCGTTTAATCGAGGTGTTGGTTAAGTAGAGTAAAAGAGGCTTAAAGAGAGTACTCTCCTTAAAGTAGGTAGCGACTTTGTTATGCTGGACCCATGGCACTGCGAAGGTCTATGGGCAGCGGTAGCCGCTTACCATCAGGCGGGCCGCTAGCTCGTCTGCCTATAACGGCAATAAAAAAAATAGGTCTGTCATATGTGAGAGGCCGCCTGGGTAGGTACCACCGCAATGTCTATTTCTCTCGCAAAACAGCAGTGTAAATGTAATGTTGTGTTCCACTTTGAAGGACATTGTAGCCAGAGTAAACTACTGGATATAATGAGACTTAACATTTTATGTCTCAGAATGGCGAACGCAGTGGAATACTAAGCATTGCATTGGTGTTCTTTGGTTTTGCTACTGTACATCAAGCGAATGACATTATCGTCACGCCAATCATTACAATTAAAAAATATAGGCGTGTTTGATTCTTTCACCATGAGCATTGATGGTAAAGTAATTTTGGTGCCGCTTTTTATTTGACCTTTCAGACTACCAGGAACGTAATGATTCTTCTTTTTTGCTGCTCTTCTATGATTCAACTTATTTAGATTGTATTGTGTTGGTGTTTACTTCATAACAAGAGAGCTACTTGTTTTTTCACGATATTGTCGTCATTCACAGAATTCTGAACATTATCTTTTATCAAAGATTGCTAGAAGAACCTGTTGGAACCAACCTGCGCTGGAAACCCTGTATCAACACCTTACCATCTGTTTATAACGCTACACATTGATGGATCTTCACGTCGGGATTTCTGCCATAGAGCACAAAGTTTCTGTCCGACGAACTTCAAAATTCTACCACCAGCTAATCTCAACTGAAGCTACTGCATCTAGTATATAAAACTTAAAACCCCAGACAGTGCAAGTTGTCTAAGGTAGGCAGAGCTAAACAGACGGAAGCGGCGGAACGTGCCCGGGCGTAAATTGACGACTTAACTAAACGAACTTCAACAGTGGAGTGCAGGCGCTCGTTAGTCTCCTTGTGTCTCTAATGGACTGTTTTAAACGTGTTGCCACATCAATTACAAGGTTATCTTTATCAGAGTAGGTCCAGTGATGGGGTTGAATCTCCCCGATATGTTTCATACTGATGGTCATCGTATTTCATATTATGTAGCAATGCTGTTTGAATTATCAGCACCGGCTTCGAAAGCACCAGCATCATTATGTCGATTGACGAGAGCTGGTTATTTGTACTTCGATTGCATTGCACTTAACATAAAATGCATATTATCATCATATCGCCAGGACGTCCCAATATGCACCCATAGAACTGTCCTATACATTTTTGGCTTTTTCACTCCTAAAGGTCATAATCATCTTATTTTATTTTGGAGTAGGAAATCGTTAAAGGTTCAAAAACCTATAATCAATTCTTCCATTATTTATTTCCTTCCATTCACATTGTAGGATCGATAAAAAAACTTCGATATTCGAAACAGGTTAATAAAATACCCAACAAAAAACAAGTCCAGCGAACTCATAAAACAAGACACGACCAATACAAAAACTCACATAAAATGTTTAAGAAAACGTACGGAGCGAGCCGAACAGAATGCCAATCGGGGCCGGAAAATGCAGCAATAAATTTCCCTTTCAATAGGGGAATGAATAAAGTTTTTTACTAAAGGAGAAACGTCATTTGAAAGAGTTCTTAAAATGTTCACTTCATTAGCAGTCGTCATCTTAGTAAGTATACCTCGGAATTTGGGATACCTATAAACTCGTATAAACTTGTATTTTGACATCCTAAACGTTATTTCAAAACCAACATATAGTAGGGTATCCGCGACTAAATTTAAATTCCCTACAATATTTTTTAATCCTTTACAATATTGATAATGAAAACAAATAGCGAAAAACCCATAGAAAAGGAGATATTTAAAAGAAAATGCAAAAAAATCTAATTTTATGTAAGTGACCTTAGATTTCAATACAATCTACCTAACTTACTAAGTGTAGGTTTTGAGATTACTTTGAATTTATCGCTTGGTATCTTAAATTCCCAGATAATTCTAACCTAATTTCGACTAATTTGACTGGACTATACCTAGCTCATCAATGGTTCGAAATTACTCGGGACACTTGACAGCACGATAAGTCCAAATTGAATTTCAAAACCGAACCGAAGGGGGTTGTATTAAAAAATAGCTTTTTTTTACATTAGGTATGGCGGGGAGTGGAGTTTCGCGTAATTGGTTATATAATGTGGCATATTTCTTAATATTAGACCGGAATTATCAAAAATAAAATAGTCATGCTGCTGAAATAACCGTAAAACGGGCACAATCGAATTTCTTTTCGTAACCATGGTCTAATGGCAGCTTATTTGACCTGGAAAGCGTGAAGTCCAATCTTTGACTGTAAGGTCATAATTAACATACCATTAGGTGATAGATTGTGAATCTACTGATTTTCGCAGCGATCAAAATATAGATTGTCGTCTTTAAGATAAATGGAAAAATATAATTGTCATTCGCTTTTACTTATTCATCCAAATCATATCATCATCATCAGCCCGTTACAGTCCAATGCTGGACATAGGCCTCTCCCAAGGTACACCACAGAGCCCGGTCTGCTGCTTTATCCAAATACGATTCTACAACTAGAAAAATGTTATTAAAACGCATAGCATAAACTCCCCCATTTCTTTAAACAGCTCTGATACAAGTGCATAGAGCCATTGCAGAAGATTGCAGCCGCAACACACCGGTTCATATAATTAGATTACACATACACTACGCCTTTATGGTACAATAACATGCAAAACATACAAACATTAGAAATTCCGTTTTAAATGTGTTAATATAACGTGGGATTGTGGCGCGTTTGTGTACATTTTGGTAATGTAAGTTTGTAATATTTCTACTTTATTTACTCTTTCCGTATCTCTATTTAAATGTTATAATTCTGTCGACGTTATTCTTAGCTACAGAAAGTACATTGCTGAACGTAGGCTTTTCACAAAGATTTCCACAATGACCTTTTAGAAGCGACATGTTGTCAATGATTCGCTTGGAGCCTGCAATCTGAATATGCTCCACAATCGAATACTAATTTTTGAAAAAATACTTACTATAGAGATTTCAATTTGTTGAATATCCACGCAAGAATGAGTAGGCTATAAAAAAAATAGGTGTATCAGCAAAAAAACTGAATGTATATTATCCCAAGCTAATTTTAATAACTCATTACTCGCAAACAACAATTGGATGAAAACGAGCTCTATAATTAATTCAGGGTCTATCAGTTACCACGGAAGAAATGTTCTTCCCAGCAAATTTATTCAAAAATACCGAGCAAACGCTTCACTTAAAATCTTGCCGCTGACCAAGCGCCGGCGACAAAGTTAATCTGTCAACCGGGTTCATAAATTGCAGCATTACCATAGAAAATCCTTTGGAAACGCTGGCAATAATTTTCCGGTTTAATCCATCCATCTACCAACCTGCACTGTATACTTGATTATAACCGAAGCTTCTCCCAGAAAGTGGGGTAAAATGTTTCAGCATTTTTTAAATATTATGCTACGCTTTTGCACGGAATAGAAAGGTTTATAATCTACATATTTTTATACTGGTGGAGTCGATAATCTGATGATAACAACACTTCCCAGATATAATGTCGCCATGGTAGGTTACTGTTGCTAATTGGTAAACTAATAAACTTTGGTAAATTACCAATAGAGTACTGAAGTTTATTAAATAGAAACAACAAGCTATGTATAAATATTTTCTTCTCTATAGTTGCAACCAGGCAAAGGTGAGGCGAGACGGTAACAAACTAATAAAAATACCGCAAGTTCAAAAGTGGAAAGTAATTTTTCCCCATCAAGAGTGGCGGTGAAGTGTGTACAGGCGAGTAGAACATATTTTATACATAAAATCTCGAAGTTGGCTCCATCCGGCCAAACATCAGTCACACGAGGCGAGCTCTCCGCGACTCTCATAAAACCTCCCAGCAGGCCCGCACAGACATGACAGATCGGCGGTTTGTTTGAAAACACATGGGAGCGTATTGCGGGCGCAGACGCTGCGATTTAATTTTTAAACGCAACGTATTAAATAAAACCAATTTCGTATCAATCCTTCATATATCTAAGTCCTAATATGGTTAAATCGCGTAGTACAATTAATAATGAAATTGTACTTCTTCGTTAAAACTCGCTATTAGCAATCATATAAACTCACATTAAACAACACCATTTTTAAGGTTTTTTTACATCAGTGTTAACAAAATTAAGTTAGCATACAATAGGAAGTTCACCAGTTTAATTAATATCTACTGTAACGGAGCAGAAATATATCATGTAAGCCAAGCTCGCCAGCCACATCACAACTCTGCCAAGCCTGCCATCTGTGATGCCCAGCCAAGCCAAAGCCGTTACGACAACTCCGTGCCGGAATTGTCAGCCACGCCATCTATGTTAACTGTTCTAAATAATTAGTGACGTCACGTCCGAATGTCAAACGGAGCCTATTTATACTCGGGGCGTTCATTCGAACGCTCTCTTTGGAAAGTGATCTAGTGCTAAGACGAAGCTCTGTCCGATAGTGCTACAACAAGTGAATAAATTGTATTAAATTATTGATACCTTGCCTTTATATTTTCACTACTGTTTCACTACCTTATATTTAAGTTAAACTCAAAATACATAAACTAACTTCATAATCTTCTAACTAGCGTAACAGTTGGTAACAGGTAAACTGTTGTGTTTCGTATAATGAGTGAAATTCTCGGAAGCTTTATAGTCATCGTATACGAGTATAACAAATAGTCCAAACACAAATTGAACGCAAAACTGGACGGCCTAAAAAAACGCGGCGTGCGTGGTAATATTTTGAATCCATGTGTCGCCAACAAGAAATACTTTGTTTCATGTGTTACGCTAGTTCAGTATACGCCGGAGGACTTAACCCATCGTCTGGTGACCCCGGATACTTTATTTGAGCTCCAATTTTGGCATACCCGGGCGCGCTTGGTTTATATTTTATTATGGGTGTTTGATAAAGTTGTTTAGTATTTATGGTCTTATATGACGGTTATATTGGCTATAATTATGAAATTTAGTGGAGTGATTGTAAAATTAGCTGTATGTATCAATAATATGCATTATTTTACAATTGTTATTAAATTTCTGCATACATACATACATAAACTCACGCCTTTATCCCAGAAGGGGTGGGCAGAGGCGCCACCAGGACACCCATATTTTCGACTTGTGTGTTCCGTCCCATGATGTGATAGAGGCGAGCCTATCGCCATATCGGGCACAAATCCCTGACTCCGGACTGCTAATGAGTGGAAAAATCCAATATCACTTAGCCCGACCCAGGATTCGAATCCACGACCTCAGCTTTATAATCGTACCGTAGTACAACAACGCCACCGAGGCAGTTTGTAACTTATGCGTATTTCAAACACCACGTAAACTTAAGACCCTTTTAGAAAGAGATTGTATTTTTTAAAGACTTTATTAACCACCAATACCTTTGGTTTTATGAAAAACATTGATAAGCTTGTCCCAGTGCTCTTCCCCGTCTGTTTGTTTGCCTTCAACAACATGAAAAAACATTAATATCCTTGACGGTTGTTATAATTTCATACTAATCTTAATAACCGACTGCAATATGTACGTGGAATAAATAACGAAAGGGACAATAACTACAATCCCTCATTCATGAACCACCCATGTTTTCTGTCATGCTATTTCTATAGAAAACCTTTTACCATAAGCCCAACCTCATAACTTTGAATTTTTTATCATTAAAATTATTCTCAATCCCATCCGTTCGCATTATAAAACATGGAGTTTGTAAGTCCGTTTGTACACTACATAAAGATTCATGTTCTTCAGTTATGCCTGAAAGAGTTAAACATATAAGTACAACCTCTATGACGCAGTTGGTTAGACGCCGACTGTGAAACGAGAGGCCGCGGGTTCGATCCACTCACCGAGGCAAATGTTTGTGATGCGAAATTAACCACGTACGAAACACCAAAATTTTCAGATGACAACATTTACTGAAATTATTACTAGTATATTTTTCTTCTAAGTAATGTTTTGATGGTTAAAAACTGGTTCATAAAAGTACTGTTTTAGAGCCAAATAGCGCACGGAATGCGTATACGCTCTTAACGCCATGACGAACAATTATTAATGTGCTAGTTAATAATAGTTCAACTTAATAAAGAGCTCATCATTTAAAACTAAAAAAAATGCCTAGACAGTTCAACCCGGCGCACAAGACATGCTCATCAAACCTTTTAAGCCGATAACGATCTCCGTTAAAAAAGTTGTCGGAATGGGCCGTACTCATCGCAGTTGGAAGCGGGTTGATAAGAAAGTTTTCTTATCAGGCCATCTACAGCGGGAATTTTTGTTAGTTGCCTTTGTCAGGGTATTAACGGATAACCAGTTTCCATGGATATTTTTTTGTGCTTTTGAATCTATTTGTTTTTTTCTGTATTTTTTACAACTAGTCATATTTCGTTTAGTTAGGCCGTTTTACATTCGTCCTACCTACCATGACCCGACAATAATATCAGGGGAAATATTTCTATCCATGTTAAAGAATGTTTTTGGGCAACGGTAACCATTTACAGTTAGACAGGAGAAGTCTTCAATTCCATTAATCACAATTAACAAATCATAGAAATATTTAATCAATATTAGAAATCCTTAGGATTGACTAAAAATTTTGATACTAAACTGGTACTTTAACAATTGTAAGTTTCCTTCAGTAGATCAGAAATCGTAGTCGACTATAACGCTATGCATGATAGAAGGTAGGTAGATGAGCAAGAGATCAATAAGTACTGGTTGATAACGGTACGAAGATAATATTATGTAGTCATGTTTAAAATAAATAAATGCAAAAGTAAATAATCCTAATAAAATCTACAAAAGAACATACTGATCCAAAAAGACAAAAAAAAACCAACCAATCAAGACCTCTAAATCTAAATTTAACATTACAAAACTGTTAAATGTAGTATTGTGGGGAAACAAACGGAAGTGTCGAGTTAATTGGACATTGTTTACACGGGGCCAGTTAATTCATTATCATTACGACTGCGCTAAGGGAGTTGGGATCTCGGTGCTGTAATGAGCTTATAATTGGTAATTTTGTTTGCACGACCAGATTTATTAGAGGACGCTTTGGGCTTGCCTCGGAGTATTGGTAATTTTAATTCATTGGGTCTTGAGGGTTTGTCCTTACTTCTGGAATACATCAGAAAATACCTTCATATAAATAAGGTATGAAATCAAATAATGTAGGTATGCATCGTTGATTATAGTACACGCTACTTGACAATGAAGTCGTAGGATTGAACACTCAATTACTGTATGGGGGACCCTATTAAAAGAAAGACATGTGTGTAAGTAATCTGGTAGGTAATAAATTCGGTTTTATCCGTTATTCAATAAAATCATTTTTAGATCTATTGCTGTCAATATTTACATTCAGGACTATTTAAATTATAATGAACCTGTGCTTTGCAGTACCTAAAACATTTTTGTGCAGATATTTGCAGTAACGCAAATTGATTTGCAATACAACATTTAGTTACCCAAATTATTCGTGACTTCTAACTAATTCGAGTTATTAATTAGCCTTGCCGTGATGATTGAATCAAATGAATCCATTTCATTTTGCAGACGTATTAATTATTATTTCATTACTAATCATTTGACTTTGTAATCTGATGCAGTTATGCCGAACGTTCAATAGGGTCGGATCAAAGCAAAACTCAAATAATTTTGTGGTAGGTACATAGGTATAGTTAATGTGTTACATTTTATTTTTACTATAGCCCGCTATATTGGCGCATAATATTCCGGCAAATAATGTAGTTATTATAGAGAATCGGTCTATATTAAACATGTTTTAGAAGTATTGTAGATGGTAATGGAATGTTGTAAAAAGATTTCCGTGGGCATCAGATATCAAAATAGTCGTCTTTATTATTGAGAAGTCCATAGAACATAGTTACTAAAACTAACAAAGACTCACTTTCCGAGGTACAGAGGCGTAGAAATGTTACCATCAAAACTATCTTGAATAGAAATTAACCCAGATTCCATTATGTCCATCAGCCATCGTACAGAAAAAGCCTTTAAAAATCGTATTAACATAATTTAGGATTATTAGAGAGCCGGCTCGCAATATCTGCAAGCGTGCCGGGATGTAGGTCCTGAGAAGGTAACATATCCCTTTTGGCATCCTTCAAAAAACAAAATAACAACCTGTCAATAAACCTAAAAATTATTGTGAACAATACTAAGACTTTGCATACCGGCAAGAAACCTATGAACTCACATTCAAGACTATATCGTTCAATAAGGCCCAGTCGATCCAGCTCATAACCCTGGTTTGCTGTAAACAGTTGGCGCAGCAGTGAATACTCAACGCGGCACGTGCGATCGCATCCGATTCGATTTGGTATGGTTAAACTACGGTCCCGGGTGGAGACGCCGATCGAAGTTAATATGTGGATATTCTGCATTGGTTTGAATAGGATTCTTGGATTTTGGTTTGAAAGTATATGCATTTTGGGCGTTTAAGCAGGTCAATCCGAGGAACTGTCGATGCATCGCTGGCGCTTACAGAAAATTTAGAATCTTTTCTAAAATATATTTAAGTTCTATCGGATAAAAAACATCGCTGGTGAAAGCTGATTCCAAAGACTACTGTGTTCGTAAATAACCTCTTGAAGACAGGCTTCATCCACAAATCTTAGCATTAATGCCTAACGAATTTCCATTAGCAGTAACCTCACTGCTATATTTTTATTGCATAGGTCCGGCAATCTAGCAAACAGGTCATCTGATGGTAATTGATCACTGCCGCCGATAAACATCCACAGCGCTGGATCATAGATGTGTTGCCGGCCCATCAAATTGGGAAGAGAGCGGGAAAGAAAGGATGGGAAGAGGAAATAGGTATTGGGCATCTGGCAATCTCACTTACCAATTTTTACTTTACTTTACTTTTTGATTGATTTCGTTGCGGGTTAAAGACAAGTTAGACATTCCCGGAGACGCGCTGAGCTTCAACGCTCAGTGTCATTAAAATGCGTGCCACTGTTGATCCTGGCTTACAGGAGTTGCAGTGGCGGGTGTGAGGGCGGGACAGTAGAAAAAATCTCACTTACCAAATAAAACGCGACGGCAAAGCTGTCGCTTGACGTCAATTTTCAGTGAGATATGCTGAGTTGCTAACTGACAACAGTGTGTCTCTACCACAGACCACTTCCTAAAGATCCAAAAGCGCTTTTTTGACCGACTTTCGGACCTTGAACCCATATTAATGCCCAGGCATATATCGCCAATGTACTTCTGTCAACTGTCGTCACACATAAGCAAAGCATCTCAAGCGGCGCTACTGAAGTTTATTCTCCATATCACATAAGCAAATAATACAAAATAAAAACATAACTCAAAAGAGGTGATATATAAATTAAGTAATTTGCTCTTAATGAGTGGATTTATAAAACTCTAACAAGCTGAATTTACAAAAGAACTTGAATATAGTGATACAAATGTTCCGCGGCCGGTTGGTACTTAGCCAGTTTTCGGAATAATTAGCACAATACACGACCCGGACTGCGACAAGTATGTATATTGAACTACAAGGAAAATGTACGCGGTCGCGCAAATTATTTTGTTTTAACATGTCTTAGATTGTGTGTACTTAATTTAGACATTTGAATACGATTTTAATCGTGAAAGTACGTTTCACATACTTACATACATAAACTCACGCCTTTCAGATTCTAACAGGACACCCACGTTTCGCCTTGTGTATGCCGTCTCATGACGTGATAGGGAACAAGCCTATCGCCATATCGGACACAAATTCCTGACTCCGGGCTGATAATGAATAGAAAAGTCCAATACCACTTTGCCCGACCCGGGATTCGAAGCTGACACCGCGGTATTGTAATCGTACCGTAGCACAACTGCGCCACCGAGGCAATCGTTAAAAGTACGTTTTAGTGAGAAAAATTTTCTTACATACAGGGCACATAGTAAAATAAAATGAGTTCTCGAGTGGAGCCAAGAAACGACAAGCACAGCATCCTATTACAAAATCGCTGGATGAAGGCAGCAATGGGTCCTGTAGAAATTTTTGGGGGAGGCCTTTTAACAATAATCT
The DNA here is from genome assembly GCA_905220455.2 of Deilephila porcellus. Lineage (NCBI taxonomy): Eukaryota > Metazoa > Arthropoda > Insecta > Lepidoptera > Sphingidae > Deilephila > Deilephila porcellus. Next base: position 14,660,897 of record LR999973.1, on the reverse strand, counting down.
TCCTTTGGCTAAGGATTACACTTCGTACATAATATAATCTCGATTGGATCTCCAAGAGATTGGGCAGAGTTACCACTACAGCCACACATCGTCCACCAAGCTTCCAATACACGACAGCTGTCGATCCTATCGTCATAGCTGACTAAAAAACCTTCCGACACCCAAAATAACTCAAACCTAAAAATAGATAGAAGAAGTGTACCAACATTGTATCCCGGTTAACGAGATACGTAAAGTTTAAGTGCGAAGTTGGCCGGCGTACACCTGTACTCTTTTCGCCAGGCGCAGTACCGGCTCCCACTTTGTCAGCTATTTTTTATTCAGTCCTCGCGCGTGCGTAATTATTTAAGCATTTTATGCTGATTGGATGGGATTGTCGGCTTATAGGTCGAGTTGGGTGCTCAATATTTTTATTGTGTTAAAAGATTACGCTGTCAAAAATATTGTTTTGGAAAGAATTGTATTATGATTTATTGATATCCAATTCGGTGGTGTGGGTAATTGCTAAGTAACAGAAAAAGAAAGCAACATATTAATTTCACGCCATAGCCATCAAAGTGCGGGTGTGCAAAAGATAATGAGATTTTTAGGTACGGCGAACGACCAAACAGGTCATCTGATGGTTAGTGATCACGCTTGGATGACAGATGCATTGCCGGCCCCTTAAATCATGGGGGGAGTAGAATGGAAAAAGGATGGGAAGAGGAAAGGTGTATTGCCATCCGGCAATCTCACTCACCGAATAAAACGCGACGACAAAGCTGTCGCTTCACGTCGATTTCCTGTGAGACTGTGTACCCCGGATGAGCCGGCCCATTCATACTGAGTCATGACTGATAACAGCTCTATCACATATAAAGATAGTGGTTTCTTAGATTTACGCGAATGTTACACATTGAAATAAACCTAGTTTTTACGGATTTTACGGCGGACTGACCGCCCCGTGACTACGAAAGCTGTAAAGCAATCGAAACGTCTGGAAGTTAAAAAATGTAAAAATTAAACCAAATCGCGATAAAATCCGTAAAGAATAGTTTTATTTCAACTTATAAAGATACTCCAACAACGACATGTCACATTCATGTATATTTAAACTAGAATGTCAAAAACCAATAATAAATTTAACATAAAACTTAACCCATGTGATGAACAGCGAGTGACAGACAGATCTGCATTTGAAATCGCCTGCTGAATGATGCACGAGCTAGGCAAACAGACGTCACATACATTATACATGGAATTACACCCATTATTTATTTATTTATTTATATACACTTCATTGCACACACAAAAAATACAAATAAAAAGAAATCACATATATAAAAAGTACAATTGGCGGTCTTATCGCTCAAAGGCAATATCTTACAGACAACCATAGGATGGATTTAGAAAAGGATTAACAGAGGGCAGTTTAAAGTGTAAGAGATAGAAGCTAACACTGAATAATAAATCAAATAGAAATAATCTAATAACTACAAGTAATAAATAACCTATTATGTAGTTGTTATGAAGTTTTACTGCTTTGTTTTATGCAGGCTCGGCAATCTTATATGATTTTGTGTCGTCATTACCAGAAACTGCGAGAGACTTTTCGGTATCAGAAACACCCAGACAAATACTTATACGCCACACAAATATTTGTCTCGGTGCGGGGATCGAACTCGCGGCCTTTCGATTTACAGATGGCGTCTAACTAACTGCGCCACGGAGGGTGTGACTTAATGCCAACGTGCAAAATGATAAGACACGTTAGCACTAAAGAACCTCGTCACTTCGAAATCTTAATTTTCACACGCAAATGCTATTACTCTCCAATGTACTCAACATGTACAAATAGAACATCTAACAAACACGTTACATGCAAAAAACGAATAAAACCGGATTACCGCTTGTTTCACTGTACTTTAATCCTCGCTGATCCCCCTTAATCCGCAGATTACGGCATTAGGCACGAACAAAAATAAAACTCAGGTGAAAATTGTTTGATATGCTTTATTAATTACTTTGCTTTGTTTAATTTAATACGTTTATTATGAAGAGAGGAATAATCAGGGTTTATTAATATTTGATTTAGCGGCAGATTGCTTGGTAGCAGACCGATTGAAAATCGAGCTCGGAATTACGTAGTTTATCGCTCACTTTAATTATTAAGGAAAACGCCATAAGAAAACCCATATTAATTTAGTTATTGATTCCTTCAAAGTTTGTAGTGTAAAGTTGCATTTTGGTACTGAGCATTTTAATCGTTGTTTCTGCAAATTAATATAATTTTGTAGCAAGAATATTAAATACTCTTTCGCAATTAAGGTAACGATCGGGTTGGCTTGTTTAAAAGTTAATAGATTTAAATGTGAAAAATGGAATGAAGAATTTATTAATGTACAGTGGTCTTTGATTGATGGCTTCGAGTAAGTTCGGTTGGATTGTGATCGTAGTGTAAATTGATATAAAATAATTGGAAATTATAAATACTTGGACGAGACGGAGTTTCATTCTTAGCCAGAGATAACCCTTCCTGGAAGCATAACTATCCAGATACAGAGAGAGAGAACCGTAAAATGAGAACCTGAAGACGATTCTTACTACAGTAGGATAAAAATGCTTTCTATATATTGTGAAGTTAGTGACACTAAGCATTATTTTCTTAAGAGATAACAAATATCGTGCAGGAAATCTATCCCTTTAATCACATTCATATAGATTTCTAAATAAAATATTGTTACACTGTCTTTCTTCTTCTTCTTCTTCTTTAAATGATAGATGGCTCCCCCGTGGATTCGGAGAACACTGTCTTTAAATATTATACTATAATATTATACTTGAGGATGTAACTTAGGGTTTCTTTCATCTACACTTCCGCGAAACCCACATGAACCATCTAAACACCGCAAGTACAAAAGTAATAAAATCAGCAGGCGGCAATTACGAGCGCTTGCAAATGTATACATTTTCTACTCGATAGGAAATCGTGGTTTGTCAAAAAAATAACCAAACGCGGGTAAATTTAATTTGCGCGGGCTGCGTATAAAGGGTCCTCAATTTTATACCCAAACGTGTGTGCTGAGGCAATCAAAAACAGGAATTGGATTGCCGTTATGAAATAAATGTTACATTATGAGTATTGACAGCCTCCGTGACGCGGTTGGTTAAGGCAACTACAAAACCTGAGGCAAATTCGATTCCCGCAACAAAACAAAAAAGTGTAATTCACAAATACATGTTTGCGTGATCCAAAAGTATTTGTATCAAAGTACCGTCTGATATTGAAAACCCTATTCCAATATCAGACTCCGAATAACCTCACTCAAGACTTGTACCTAAATGTTGGTCGGTACCTACTATGTGTGTGACGGTTAAGTGTATTTATTTTAGACGCTATTCACTTGAACCTCAGATGAGAGCTATTCAATATATGTAGAAATACCCACAACTATAAAACATGACCATGATATTTTATAACATCAATGTTACCCCAGTTAACTCAAGGAACAACATAATACCGTCAGCATAATCATATGCATTACTAAAGCTAAAACAGCGAACTTTAACTAAAATACATTACGTAAAACTGGTGTGTAGCTAAAAATGTAGACGGGGACTAGTTTGGAAAGACGCCAAACTAAGTTGGACGACAAAAAAGCCTTTTGTTGAACAACTAAATTGGTTTTCGAATATTACTACTGTAATATCAAGTTTTTCGCATCTTTTTTTATATATGAGTTCAGCACGTGACTGCGTGGAGGTCACATTATGGCTAAGTAGTCAGCTAGTAAAATACCTTATTATCATAATACATGTATAAATAAACTAAAGCCTGTATTTTATATGGATATATGGAAAGCGGAAAGAGAGGCCTTTGCCCTGCAGTGGGACGTTACAGGCTCGTAATAATAATAATGTATTTTGGGTTGATCATGTGTTTATACGAACTCTATAGCGGGCATAATTGCATCGACCGAGAGATAGTCATGTCTCATTTGATAAAAAACATATAACACCCAACAGTCGCATACATAGTCCTGACCCCATACTAAAATCGAGTCTTCTATCATGGATATCAGGAACTACGAGAGAACTTTCGGTATCACAAACACCCAGACCCGAAACAAATACTTGTGGTTCACACAAACATTTGTCTCGGTGCGGGGATCGAACCCGCGGCTTCGCGTTTCACAGCCGGCGTCTAACGAACTGCGCCAAGGAAACTGATACTCTATCTACACTGCACTGCACTTCAGACCAAGTGGATTTTACACACTGCATTATACTAGTCTATTAAAAATAAAGTATTTATTGATATCGATCACAGCAACAAAGTTTCTTCCTACCTGTATAGTGTTAAATAAAATATAACAGCAAATTAAAAACTACATAACATTCTTAAAGACTTGCAAAATGGCCTGACCAGAGGCACCTGCTTTTATAATAAAAACAGTTGTAATATTGGTGGAATGAGATCATGGTTTAATATTACAACTCCAAGAAAACAACTGAGCACTTGAAATACAAACAGTTAGGTAACTTTACGTACACAAGACAGTTAAGCTAATCGGTTAACGATTCCGGAAATGGATTGGACAAACCCAAACACTTTTCTTTCGTACAGTATGCCTGACTAACAAATTTCACTAACAGACCTATAAAAAGTGATGAACAGCAGAAATCAATTTTGCAAATTGATGCATGTTGACTTTTTGTCTGAGTCAATCTACATTAATCATTATATTCATTGTTTGGCTTGATGATACAAGTGCTATACCAAAATAACCAGTTCCAGTGACAAAAAAGCGAAGAAAAACTGCTGTTAGAGATATAATGACTTCTTTGTTCCATCTACAAAATAAAACATAATTGATTGTGCATTTGTTATTGTTGTGCAATTTCGATGTTGTCAAGAAGTGTTTTATGGCCATATCAATACACAGATTACCTATCAATATAAGTCATTTTCTTATCTAATTTGTTTTATTATTACAAGACAATATATAATATTATGTAATTTTTACAAGACAAATACGACGATAAATAAAACATTCCGAAAAAATGTTGTCGATATTTTTGCGAAATTTTTAGTTGCATCCTGTCTGAAGTCACCACCCGGCTTCATTTTCGGTCGCAGTCTTGATATACCCTGTATATCAGAATTCGTGCATATTAACGCTGCGTATTATCTACAGACACAATAATATAGCAACAAAACGTTATCATAAAAATTCTATAAATAGTAATTCAGATAAATTATATAATTGTACCAGCAGCGTGACCGAAGTTGGCCCGGGTGTAATATATAATTTTTAGTTTACTTATAACTCGAATTATAATAATACTTCGAGCTATTCTTTTTGTGTTGTATCAGCCCATATAGATTCCACTGCGGGGTATGTACAACTACAATCGAGAGTACGATTGAGAGTGGTTAGGCCATATAGTCCACCACGCTAGCCTAGTGCAGGTTGGTAAACTTTACATACCATAAAAATTCTTACAAATTGCTATAATGCGCAGGTTTTCCTTCAGCGTTTTAATGCGTGGTGATTGACTATCAATACACACATGACTCATTAAATTAATAAATTAAAATATACGTATTATTTTGGTGTAATGCTGTAAAATATCATTAATATCCGCACAGTAATTTTTTCAAGAAAATTACAAACATCCATACATCGCCATTTTACATAATAATGATTATATCTGACTACCAAGATAAAACATGACATTGAGTACAATAATTAAACATGGCTTAATACCTAACGAATATGTGCAATATCTGCGTTGATGACTATTTTGATATTACAGAGATAAATAAACTTGGGATTACTTAACTCAATCGATTAGGTAAACAGAGGTATATTATTGACACACTACACCACAATACACAATTCAACGATTTTTCGTCACTCTAAATTACACAACATAAATTATGATCACTGAATGTATTTTTTTTTCCTCTTTTGTCTATATTATTTTTTTTTTGTTACATGGTGTTATAATAAAGAGTGCAATATTATTATTCCTTATTTGTCATACAAAAAAAAGACATAATTTTTATCACATATTAAATCATAAAAAAACCGGTAAAATTCAGCAATTTATCCCCGACCCTAGAAAAGCGCTTAAAAATTCAATGTCTCGGTAAATAATCCCAATATGTAATTATATCCAAATAATCTCAATATGTAATTACATCGCGAAATAACCAAACAGCGTTCAAAGCAAAAACCTCTATCCCAAAAATCTCTAAGTTATCAATTCCACATTTCGCCTGAGCGTACAAGTTTTTTTCAAGCTAAGCAATCCAGACTTTTTGCGGCCGTCCGCTGGAGTGACGCGGAAAAGTAATATGTGTCGCGGTCTGAAGAGGGTCAGTTTTGGACACGGATTTTACAAACTTGCAGGGAATTTTGACCCCCTTAAAATTATACTTCTTTCATTAAAGTAAGTCCGGCTAAAGAGCAATCGGCTCACCTGATGAAAAGTGATTACCGTGGCTTATACCTGGAATCGTAGGAGCGTTGTCAAAAATTGAAGGGACAAAGAAAAGACAAGGACAGACGAAAGGAGTATTGAAGCTCAAAAATCACACAAGCTGAACGAAATATAACAGCAAAGACGTCGCTTATACATGTAGGTTTTTTGAACTGCGATACCGAGCTAATTGGAATAGCAGCCTAATAAATTAACTGTATTATGTTTCTTTCTCTATGCTATGTTCTTTAGCTATGTTCCTCTTGAACCGTTTAAGTCTAGTAGATATATCTTTATATACAAAACTGTTATTGGCCACACAAAAATATCAAAAGTGCTATTGTTGAGGATAGAATGGCGGTAAGGAATCTCTCGCCGGTACACCCAATTATACGGGTCAACTCGCAATAGCACTGGCTCATACCAAAACTTAACTAACGTGTGTGATTATGCAGAACTAATTATACTACTTGATAAGGTATCCAAACAGATATCATTTTGGTTAAATAAAAACATTATTATTATAATAGGTTTGTAATCAGAGCACGTTTATTTATCCTGATTAAACACCTCAAAAAGGTAAATATACTTTAAATTAAACATTAAAATTAAATTACATAGAATGTGCCATAAAATTGGAGTCATATAACAAAATTCAAGGAATCAATCAACGTAAATTTATTACTTCATGACAAAAGGGTCGAGCACTTCATCATATTGATAGATTCCTGGAGAATTATCGATGATAGATGATACGATGCACACTAAGAGGAATAAATAAAATAAATAAATAAATAAGAGGATGTGGAGTATGTATTACTAAATCATAAATATGGATCACGCATGTATTGAGGTCATTAGGCACAAGCTAAAAACAGTAATCAAACCGTTTCTATTGCGAGCTTTAATTAATTATTTAGAATACATAATGAAATACGATACAAAACAAAATTATAAATGTATTTGTAAAATGTTGCATTTCAAACTAAATTTTAACATTTCAAACAAACTGAACATTACATCGTCAATAGCACTGAAGCTGTACAAAAGCCATTATTCCAACCACCACTCCGACCGATGAAACCGCCTTTCAAATCTAACCTAATTAAAAGTTTTGTTTAAAACTAGAAATAAATCCGTTTTTAGGTTCACGAGAATCGTCCCAATTACGACCCCTACGAGTCCTGTCCCTGTATTGTGAGGCAGCTGATTTTCATTAGTGTCCGTTTGTACACCTGTCTTCTAACCGCAAGCTTACAAGTTTCACCTTATATTTGCGAGTTATTCCGAACCTTTGTAATTGTTTTGCGGTCAACTTTAGCAATATCTTTTACCTTTTCTGATTCGTGTGACAGAATAAGTAATGATTGGTTTGGAGAAAATATAGTCAAAGACCTGGTAAGGAAAGATTAGAATCGATAAAGGCCGCCGAGAAAATGTCACAGGGAGATGTATTTAACAATGAAGTTTCTAAAACCAAGGATATTTACAATCATTATGTACTGCGTAATATTGCTCGTGGTACAGCCAGTTTTAAGTAAAGTATTAACAGGCCAGCTAGAATATGGCGAGACCATTGTCCAACAGATAATTGCCACATTTCATTCGATCAATAAAATAAATTAATGACTTATAAAATCTATCAACATTACAAAAATTGCAAATCCCTCGAAGTGTTCCATCTTCAAATAATTCACATTCATATTTGCAGTTGTTATAGATGCATGGGCAGATCAGACGAATTCCAATAGGGTGAACTGTTTACTCGTTTGTAAAATAACTGAAAGTCTCTGCCTACCGTCTAAAAGAAAACTAACAGGCGCAGATTAAGCTAAGAGATTTCTGTTCACAAAACTCAAGACTATTATGCCACGAGCATTCTTCATTCATTATATCATTCACCGCGATGATGCAATTATTTCTATTGAAACGGAATTGCACAGTATTTGAAACTCCTCAAACAATCCCAGACGCTAAAGTCTGAAACGCTGAAAGTCTTTTAAAAGAAATTCCTTTTACTATTGTTAAACGTTTGCGCAGAAATATTAAAGTTCAGTGTTTTATTGGTATTTCAACATTTTGATTCTTCGAATTGAGGTTTAAAAGTTGACTCCAGGCTACCTGTTTTATTAATTCTATGTGTATTGGAAAAATAATCGTTTTATTAAAGAACTTATCAAAATTCGAATTAATTCTTGTTTTTTTTTTTTACTTAAGATTAGATCTTACGTCAAAAATTCTAGACTTTATATCTAAATTCGAATATAACATAATTTGTTAAAATTCAACTCTATATCACAATTGTACCGAATTCCATCGTGACAAAATTTGTTAAAATTCGCCTGTAAATTCCATTAAATTGGGATTTTTATTGTCACACATTTACATGAAAATAAAAGCTAAGCGTTTGAAAATTAAAGTTTTATCAAACCCAGACATAATATTATAAGGAGCCGATGCAATTAAATTAGAGCGGGTGTTCTAAAAATATTTACGTAAAATAATCTTTTTCCAGTATTCATGTTATAATAGTCCACCACGCTAGCCTTGTGCAGGTTGGACTTTACATACCATAGAAAATCTTATGTGTCACATGGTATGCAGGTTTCCTCACGATGTTTTCCTTCACCGCAATAGTGCGTGGTGATTGACTATCAATACACACATGACTACGAAAAGTCAGATGTGTGCCGTGGGATTTAAAACCGCGACCATCATAGACATGTTGGCAGCCGCGTCTGGTCCGTTACCAACAGGCCACCACGCACTTCATCACTTCATTGTTCAATTAAAAATCACATAATATCCTTAAGGACTTGCAAAATATTGCTATCCCTTTTCAAAACCTGCCGTCTATAATAACTAGGAGTTCTAATATAGATAGAATAGTAACTACAGCAAGTATAACTTAATTGGGATGATTTCATAACACAACTCCAAGAAAACAACCGAGCACTTGAATTACAAACAGTTAAATAACATTACGTACACAAGATAGTTAACCGGTTAACGATTCCGGTAATGGATTAGACACACAAATTCTAAACACACACTTCTCCTTTGTTAAGTCTGCTTTTGTATCTGACAGAGACAAGATTACACTATATAAAAAATCTACTAATAATACTATGTAAGACTTTAACGGTGCAGGAAAACATCGTGAGGAAACCTGCATACCGTAGCGATTTTAACGAATTTCTACGGTATGTAAGTCTGCCAACCCGCACTAGGCCAGCGTGGTGGAATAGCATATATGGTCTAACCACTCTCAATCGATTTTCTCGATTGTAGAGTAGGTCCGTGCCCAGCAGTGGGACGTATATGGGCTGATACGCTACGACGACTATGTAAGACAGAAAAAGAATACTTTTTTTATTTTTTTTATTTATATTTTGTTGACGTAATGTGTGTTATTTCGTAAGAGCTTTCGATATTAAAATAGTTAAAAAACTTTTTTTTTATGAACCTATATTGTCCCACTGCTGGTCAAAGGTCTTCCTCAACTCTTTCCATTTATCCCCATTTCCTGCTCTTGCCATCCATACTTTACTAAAGTGGTCAAGGTCGTCGCGCCATCTCTTCCGAGGTCGGCCTCGTCACCTCTTTGCTATCCGTGGGCGTCCACTGCGTTGCGATCTTCGCCCAACTTTTCGGGTGCATCCGGGTCACGTGGCTTAATTAGTACGTAAGTAATGTCTCTCATAATATAACAAACAATATCTGATTTATCGCATATTTTCACAACGAGTGAGAGAGAGAGAGAGAAGATAGTCTGTTAAATATGATGAAACATTGTTTACAAAATGTAAGACATCATATATACGTACATAAACATTAGAGATAATTGATCAGTCTCCTATTACATTACTTATTAAATACAGATAACAAGCAACAATGAATCTTACTTGACAGCGTTAAGTGTGAAAATGAATTTAGTTTAGTATCAAATAATTTTTTTTTGTTCGTTAGAATATAAATGCAGCAAAACAGTTGATTATATATTCAATAACTTGGCGCGTAGTCGTCAACACTTCCGTGCTGACTTTATAGTGTTCCACGTGTGTCATTATATCAAAATGTTATTTCAAGCACTTGTATTATTATCTGTTACATTAATATGGCTTTGGTTTGTGAAAAAGAGGAATTACTGGCAGAACAAAGGTGTGACTCAAGTCAAAGGGCCTCTCTGGAAATTCGCATTTGGGGATAAGTCTTTAGCGGAGTACCACAAAGATATTTACAATAAATATGAAGAAGAACAAATTGGTATGTATCTCGGAATACAACCAGCTCTGATGTTAAAGAATATGGACGACATCCAGGCAGTGCTTGCCGGCGATTTCCAAAGCTTCTACAAACGTGGCATATCTATAAACGAAAACGATAAACTTGCAAATAGCATTTTATTCACGGACGATTTCGGCAAATGGAAAATCATGCGATCAAAAATGACGCCCGTTTTTACTAGTCTGAGACTAAAAACTATGTTTTACAGTATAGAAGCATGTGCCAGAGAATTTGTTGATTCAATTGAGAGTGATGAGAATTTAAGAGTAAAGCCATTTGACGTTATGTACACATACGCCGCCGCATCAATAGGGGCGGCTGTGTTTGGAATAGACACAAAAACCAAGACATTTATGAAATCACCCTTCGTAGACATGGCACGGAAAGCCCTCTCACCGTCGTTGAGAGCGAACATGATATTTTTAATATCCAGTATCATTCCAATACTACACAAAATTATGCAGCTGAGATTATTTGGTGAACACGAAGAATTTTTTATTGGTGCCATTAAAAGTGTTTTAGAAGCCCGTAGAAAATCGGAGAAAAGGTTAGATTTCATTGATGTCTGCTTGGAGTTGCAGAAGAATGGGCTGATGAAGGATCCAACGACAGGATACGAGATAGAACCCACTGATGAGTTGATGGCTGCTCAAGCATTTTTCTTCTTTATAGCGGGTGCCGATACCACGGCCAACGCAATACATTTCACGCTTCTAGAATTGTCGTCAAATCAGGATGTACTGGCAAAAGTACATGCGAGTATAGATGAAGTTTTTGAAGGTGGCAAAACGGAACTTACTTATGAAGATTTGGATAAATTGCAATACCTGGACATGTGTATAAGCGAAGGGATGCGAAAATACCCTCCAATTGGAACCTTCCAAAGGGTTTGCGTCAAAGATACCGTGCTGCCAAGTAATAATTTAAAAATTAAGGAAGGCACTGCAGTTATAGTGCCCACATTCGGTATCCATCGAGATCCGAAGCTATTCCCGAATCCTGATATGTTTGATCCAGAGAGATTCGCACCAGATAGAGTTAAAGAGATGAATCATTATAGTAACTTGGCGTTTGGTGGAGGGAATCGTGTCTGCATCGGTATGTATTAATAAACCTTTAATAATAATATTCGTCTTTTTACGTCGCACTGACGGGAAAGGCCTTCTTTTTTTACGATTTGACCGACAAGATTAAACAAGATTTGCCCATTGAGAAAATATTCATTGATGTCGATGATTTTGCCTGGTTAAAAGTATTTTAAGGCATATTTATAAATTAAGTATAATGTATTTATACAAAAACCGAGGATAATTTAGATCCATTATTCGAAATTCCATTAAAATAAATACAATAATCCAGACAGTTTTGTTATTTTTTATGTTATATCGCTTGACTATGAGACAAATTAGATACAAATCCGATGGAGTTACGTAGTACTGCTAAATTCAATGGTCATTTCCACAGCTATGATAAATATATTAAATAAAATGTTTCGATGATTATTTAAGTGTTAAAAAAGATAGCGGCCTACTTAAAATTTATTGAAATTTACGAAAAAGTCAAAGCATTTATATTCCTACCCGTCTATCCCTTTCATTATCTGACAACTCTATTGTATTCTTCGATATTGGGGATCAAAATAAGTTAATAGCGATAAGCCAGCACTAGTAAATAGTCGTGACATATTTATCTGCATTAGACAACTTAGACAGGCGTCATAATAATAAACATTGAAATGAGTTGGCAGTTTTGTTGCTGTTTATTTTATCTTTTCACAGAGATAATGTAATTTGTAGGTCAGAGTTTGGTACAAAGTCTAATCACGTTCATTAACTCTGACATATAAGTGACATGTTTTCTATTCCATCATTCTATGTTTTTTAGAAGGGATAGCAGAGGTTCCCCTGGTAGCAACGAGGACACCCACGTTTCGCCTTGTATTTTCCGTCCCACGATGTGATAGGGGGTGAGCCTATCGCCATATCGGGCACAAATTCCTGACTCCGGGCTGATAATTAATAGAAAAATCCAATATCACTTTGCCAGACCCGGGATTTGAACCCGAGACCTCAGCTTTGCAATCATACCATAGTACAACTGCGCCACCGAGGCAGTCAAAACCTTCCCAATCGTATAAAAACCCGTATCCTACAGTGCGGCGGTAATGGGCCGATTTTTATATGATTAATATGTAGTGATAGAACATAAGTCTCATCACGTTCATTAACTCTGATATTTAAGTGACATGTTTTCTGTTCCATCATTCTATGTTTTAAGCCTTCTCAATCATAGAAAGCCGCGACGTTCATGGGCCGATTTATTTAGTATTAATTTTTAGTGGTAGAACATCACATGAATTCATACATACATACATAAACTCACGCCGTTTTCCCAGAAGGGGATAGGGAGGCAGAGGTGCTACCAGGACACCTACGTTTCGCCATGCATGATAGAACATCACAAATGTGTTGTTTAGAAACTAAACCTATATTTTTTCTATCACTAATAAATAATAATTGTTTCGCGTCGGGTTGTTGTAAGACAAAAAAATCTCGTGGTTTTTGATTTCCACAACACAAGATATGTGTAAGTTTTGGGTGTATTTATTCATTATAACCATATATTTTCACAGGCTCAAGATTTTCTCGCCTACAAATGAAGGCTGGAATCGCCTGGCTCTTGCGAAGATTCACGCTGGCGGAACAGGACTACAAACCAAATACATTTGGACGAAGCTCCTTCAGTTTACGAGACCCTGACGCGACGTACCAATTAATTCCTAGAAATATTTCATAATATGTGATGATATTGGATATTATTTGCACAAAAAATTAATTTATATTTACAAAAACATTAAATAATTGATAAATTAAATTTAACTTATTGTTTCAATCAATACACAACATGGGTCATAACCAATCCATTGCTACGTGTGATTGTTATATCAAATGGAGGTTTTTTTATGGTAACTGTATCTTTAACTCCCGGTACCAGTGACAAAAAAGCTATGAAAAACTGTTCGAAGTCGTGAAACAACTTTTTGTTCCATGTTCAAAATCAAACATAATTGGTTGTACCTACATTTGTTATTATGGTGCAATTTCGACGTTGTTTTGGAGTGTTTTATAATTATACCAATTTAAGTCATTTGCTTATCTAAATTGTTTGTTATTGTACAATCAAGCGTCACAATCAAGAGTTTTACGCCCAAATACTGGAACGCAACTTAAATATAACTTGCGCTTAACTACGTTAATCCCGATTAAATGTACTGGCTAAGTGAGCCGTGCGCTGTTAAGAGCAACTTATTATTTGAATGTCGTTCCAGTATTCGGGCGTTAGTCATCTTAAGATAATCAAGGTTAATGTGATAAAGTCATCATGCTCGCCTACTACCAATTGGTGAACTTGATTTGCCTTCGTATTTTTTTTGCATAAATACATACATATAGTCACGCCTTTCCCAGAAGAGGTAGGCAGAGGTGCTACCATGACAACCACGTGTCGCCTTATGTGTGCCTTTAGGCCTATAGGTTGAGCCTATCGCCATATCGGCCATAAATTCAATTAAATTCCTGACTCCAATGAACCAATACCACTTTGCCCGACCTGGGATTCGAACCCGGCACTTCAGCTTTATAATCGTACTACACCACAACTACGCCACCGGGGCAGTCGTATTTATTTGGCGCTTAAAATAATACATAATTATAAACATGCAGATATGTACACAAACAAGTTGAAATGTTATCACAAAAATATATAATAAATAGTACTTATGATAAATTATACACATCTGTATTCGTTTTTTCCTTAAAAGTCATTATAATTCAGCTAATTTACTGATAAATCTATGTATTTTTATGATGCCCAGGCTATAATACGGTGAAGTTCGTTCAGTTTTTTTTTAAAGATAACAACACATACTTACATCCTCAGCCCATCGTCCCCAACCAAAACTAGACAACATTTAAAAACTATCCAAAGACTGTCACCTAGTTGTGTAGATTATATTTATGCGTAAACATAAATTTCTTACAAATCTAGCCATGGTAATGCTATTTTCATGCATTTAGCTCTCTTGTATACAGAATATGTTTTAATTCCTCAATTGGTAGCCCAAGATACAGGCTATGCCTAGTTTGGGTACCACTGACAATACTAGTCATAAGGATCTCATATTTTTGTATCACATTATTTTAAGTAGTATTAAGTCTCTATAAGTCTTTATTTTTTAAAAAACAATTTTCATTTTCATTTTAATAAACAATTTTCATTTTCATTTTCATTTTCATGAGCAGTCATCTTACGAATATCATCGCTCTACCTGGTTGGAGGGCGTCCTACACTACGGTAGTAGTTGGAGACGATGGACTGATGATCGAGCCCAGTGGCGTGCTATAGGAGAGACCTATGTCCAATAGTGGACGCGGAAGGGCTGATGAGGATGATACATCCTCAGAAATGTATTCATTACATTAATAGTAAAATTTTGTAAGGGAATTCAAACAGCGCCATTGTGAGCGTATTTGGAACTAAAATTTCACAACGGGAAACGTTTACTTTACTATTCGAGAATTACTATACGATACTTCAAAATGTTCCGGCTAGGGGCACTGAAATGTATTCATTACATTGTAGGAAAACTGATAACCACTATAAAACCACGTGATGTTAAGTATCATCATTCCGAGAATCGATCACAGCGAACTGTTAATTGTTTATACAGATAACAGGGAAATTAACTCTTGATAACTGTGTACACTCTTATTAGATGATGGATAATTAATAATAATTTACCACTTGACAACTATCATATCAGCGTTACTTAGGTGCTTAAAATATCTATATTGTGTTATAACAAAAATGTTTAAGCTCATGTCTATTAGTAAACCTAAAAATATACATCAAGTTTTTTGGTCACTACGAATATCTTGGATTTGTTAAATTTCATCTTTACATAAAAAAAACAATATAACGTAATTTGTTAAAATTCATGTTTATCATAAAGTTAATGATAACGGAACTCGGTAAATTTCTACAGTAAATCGTATTTAATAGGAAATGTTTTAATAAACCTGGACCTATTGTTATACGGTAACGAAATTAGAACCAATTAAATGTGTTTATTTGCCTAAAATCAACTTTCTTCCGAAATTATCTTGTTTCAAACAAATAAGGATGATAAACCTAAAAATTTAATTTTCTTCCTATTTATTTTACAAGTTAATACTGCATTTGCAAAATCTAAATCAATTGTCATACCGGACCATTCCGTCCATGCCTCACAAACCGCACTATGAATTTCTCGAAAGGCGTCTACATTTTCCATTTGCTGTACATAATTCCACGGAGACTTCGAATAAAATCCGTGCAACAATTGAAAATTAAAACTGTTTCACACAACAATCGCAGGAGCCAGCAACACGACTATTAAAATAAGTTTGCGTTTCATCGAACGCTGGACGCGCGCGGCCACCTTCGATTTACCCGCCTGCCCCTTTATAAATGCAAATGGAAACCCAACAAAACCATAACCCGTTATTACGTGTAGTAGAATTCAATTCGAATCATAGTTCTGTACAGTCGGCGACTTGTGAAAAATGTCACGGAAATTCTTGGTAAGTTCCGAAGGAATTGAGTTCGGTGCTGTGGTGTGGCGAAATAAAAGATTTAATGAAACATTCATAGCGAAGTTTAATATTCGCAATGTAGTTTTCTAGATGTTTCAAAATGTTTCCTGCTTTTTGAAGATTTTCTTGGTGAAATTTTCGTTTCAATTATTAAATAGTCGTCGTTTAATCTACTAACATATTCAATCATACAAATATGTTCATGTTTTCATATTCTTATAAATTATAATACGATGAGTCATGTGGCCTATGAACTTTCTTATCAGTAGCGTTTTAGGAATGCGGTTTTCTCTTATTGTCATATCCCTCTGCTATTTAGCGTCCGCCTCGTAACGACGAAAGCTGTAAAGCAATCTAAACATCGGGAAGTTAAAAAATGAAAAAATTAAACCAAATCCGCGATAAAATCCGTAAAAATAAGTTTTATTTCAATATGTAACATTCGCGTGAATCTAAGAAACCACTTCCCTTGTCGTCTTATCATCTTTTTGTCTTTCATAATGTCATTAATTCCCACGGTCCTTCTACATTAGAGGGTCAATTGAAGCCTCATTATCACTTCCCAGAACTCACAAGACCTACATAACAATGGAACGATCTTGCAGCATTATATCTACGACTGTACTGTCCCAGAACAAACTCCAGGGAATTAAACCCGCCCCGATATTCATGTAGCGTTGTTTTCAAGACGCTCCAGTAAAGATGCTAGATAATGGGGCGTAAAAAATTGAGCAAAAAACTTTCTGTTGTAGACTTTTGTGAGTATTGCTTTGTGTAACAACAATGAAGATATTTTTTAAAAATATATACTTGAAATTGATCTTTATTCTAATTAACTTTCTATGTTGCACAGTTGACAAAAACATAGTGTGAAAATAAAGGCCGCGAGTTTGATCTCCGCACCAAAACATGACTAAGCTTACGCCTGCATTTCAGTAATTATTACTCCGGATGGTATTGCTTCTATATATGGGCAGGCGTGTCGCATAGCACAAGGTGAGTGATTTGCTAGTCTCATCATTCTTACCTATGAAACAACACCGAAATGTTAGGTCAAGGGGGCACGCCACCTTGCTCATTTAAGTTGTAATGACGAACATGCCGTCATGCCAGACACAAATAGGGTATTTGACTCCATTTTTTTGATTGTATATATCAAAAGGTATCGATATCCAAAATCTAGCAAACGAAGAATTTTGTAAATCTATTCAGAATTAAACAAGTTAGAAAATGTTTCTAACTTGTTTAATTCTTTTAAATCTTGTAGTGGGAGTAACAGAAAAGGGATGCATAACAAAACTAGTGACGTCACTAGTCTCAATATGCATTGCAGTGTGCGCGTGTGAAAGAGACAGTATGATGACCACTACACCCCAACTCTTTTTTTTAAATAGTAATTTTTGCCTCATGTTACAAGCTACTTTAATACTGTTTTGACAGAAATGTTTTATTTTTATTTTACTTATATTTGGACTCAAAATAATACAAAAAACTGATCATAGTCAAATACCCTATTCCAGTCAAAAGCAACTTGTATATGAGTTAATGTTCTTAATAATGTATTATTAATGCTGTGATCATTTTTCACAATTATATTAGAATAAAACGGCGTAGTTTTTGAGCACTTGGCCTCGGACCAGACGTCGGGTCTTAAGTGGGATCGCTCCAAACACTTCGCAATTTATGGCCCACGTGAAGCAAAATAATAAAAATTTTATTTATTATCGCTGTGCTGGTGTTTTGAATTGGACATTTTTAAAATTGAATTTACAGTGTACTTATCTTTTAGGTTAGTTCATGAATAGTAATTAAGTAGTTTTTCCTCGGATATCAACCACCGAATATAAGTCATGAAATTGGTTATATAGGGTATATCAAGACCGCGACCGAAAACGAAGCCAGGTGGTAGTATTAGTGACTTTAGACACAATGCAAGTAAAAATTTCGCAAAAAAAATCGACAACTTTTTTTTGTAATTTTCTACTTATCGTTGTATTTGGGTGATTATTTTTCCGACCCAAATATCGACCAATAGAATTGCACCATTCGACGTCACGTGGTACAACCTACATGGTATTATACTGATTATTTTTCCGACCCAAATATCGACCAATAGAATTACACCATTCGACGTCACGTGGTACAACCTACATGGTATTATACTGATAATTTTTTGAAAATTTTCTCTGGTAGTTGCTATATATAAAAAACAAAACATGATCCAGTCAAATTAACCACACGTCAAACTGACAGGTTGAATTCAATTGTGAAAATTGGAGATTTTGCATGAAAATGAGTCGATTTGGAGTTTGTTCTCTGTCCACCATCGATAAAAAAGTACATTTCGTCTCATGGTGCAATTCTATTGGCCGACATTTGGGACGGAAAAATAATCCCCCGAATACCACACGAGCTTCAAAATTATCTGGTATTTCCCGATAGGTTAGTTGCAAACAAATGAAGGAGTCAAGTTTTTCAGGTTAAAAAATCACGAGCGCTGTTAGTACGGTAAGGACACAAGTGAAACGCAAGCGTGCTATAGACCAACTGTTTAATAGACAAATCAGAGACTCGGGCGCAGCCGCATACAGCCTACATACAGCCTATGCATACAGCCTACATACAGCCTATGCGTACAGCCTATGCATACATAACATCTCCCCGCCCTATTTTTTTATTTCTGTGTACTAACCCGGTAATAAAAAACAAAAAAATAAACAAAACATACAATACTTAAAGATAAGGCTTATAGTCTACTCTAGGGATGTTCCGCAATAGTCTTGTGGGGAGTCTGGAAGTCACCGGTTGCTGTGAGGCGGTGTCGCTTCTGTGCTCCGGTGGATCTCCCGCTACATTTGCTTCAGAACTCGTCGCGGTGCTTGATGTAGCCGGCGGTATGACTTCAGCGGCATTCCACATTGGATGTGTGTTATTGTCATAACCCGTATAGTGAACTATTTGGTTCTTATGCTTTTTCACTAAAACGCCTGACAAATGATCATTGATGAGATACACTACTTTTCCTAGCCTCTTAACGATTGTCCCTCTACACCACACAAATTTATTATTGTTTATATATTTTTTGTACAATATTTCATTGTCTTTAACAAAAAATTGTTTATTTATGCCGCCATACGACTTACACTGCGAAAACTGTTTTGACTTTACAGTATTATCCAGCGACACGAGCGCGGGGGATGACGGTTGTAATAATAAATCTAGCCGAGCTCTAAGCTTACGTCCGAATACTAATTGTGCCGGCGAGAACCCTGTGACGGAATGCAATGAGTTTCGGTAATCAAAAAGATATTTGAGTAGTTTAGCCTTACATTCTTTGTGAGTAATACTCGAGAGAACACAAGATTTGATTCCCTTCTTTATAATTTTCACAAAACTTTCAGCCTGTCCGTTGCTTGCTGGATGGTAAGGAGGTGACGTTAGTAACGTTATTCTATTTAATTCACAAAAATTTTTAAATTCATATGAAGTAAAAGCCGTGCCATTGTCACTCACAATGGTATGAGGCAACCCAAACCGTGAAATAAATTCTTGGATTTTCTCTATAACTGCTGACGAACTTGTGTTGCCTGTCATATCGTATACCTCTACCCATTTTGTATAGGCATCGACCACAATTAGGTACAACTTATTTTCTAAAGGGCCGAGGAAATCAATATGTATTCTAAAAAACGGTTGCGGTGGAAAACGCCAAGGGGCAAGTGGAGCGCGTGGCGGAGATTGTCGTAATTGTGTGCAGACTTGGCATGAATTTATCATTTTTTCTAAAGCACCATCTATTCCTGGAAACCAAACCCGGGACCGTGCTTCTGCTTTAGTTTTAACAATTCCTAAATGGGAACTATGTAACTCATTTAATATTTTAGATCGTAAACTTTCGGGCAACACCACTTTATGCCCTCTCATAACGCATCCGTTCTCATACGACAACTGTGTTCTACATGCATGAAACGGTTTTAGTTTTAAATCTGAACATTTGTTTGGCCAGCCTTTCGATATGAAATAAATTACTTTATTTAAAATAACGTCCTTATCTGTTTCGGCACGCAGAATATCTAATGTAACAGGCATGCTGCCGTCAACAACAAAATGAACATATGACGCGCGGTCGTCTGAGTCATTTGCGGTGGCGGCAGGAGCCTTACAATGTTGTACACTGCCCGCGGATAACTCAATGCCAGATGTGTCTGTGAGGCTTGCCCGAGACAAATAATCAGCGCAGTTGTTTTCGCTACGTATAAATTCAATTGTATAATTATAAGCGCTAAGAAAGATTGCATATCTTTGCAGTCGGTTAGCCGTAATTTCTGGAATGCCTTTATGTGGCCCAAATATCGAGATAAGAGGCTTGTGGTCCGTTCGTAAAATAAACGGGTCGGATTTACCGTACAAATATTGATGGTATTTGCGGACGCCAAAAATTATCGCGGTTGCCTCTTTTTGTATTTGCGAGTAACGTGTCTCGGCTGCAGTTAAAGTGCGAGATGCAAATGATATTGGCCGCTCGCATCCATCCTTATCTATTTGAGACAGAATAGCTCCTAACCCGCTAGGTGACGCGTCTACGGTTAAAATTATTTTTGCCTCTGGGTTAAAGTGCGTCAAAACTTGATCAGAAATGAGATGGTTTTTAATTTCTATAAATGCACTTTGATGTACGTCTGTCCAAGCCCATTTGGCTCCTTTTTTTAATAAGTCATATAAAGGACTAAGAATGTAAGACGCTCCTCGAACAAAGTTGCGATAATAGTTCACTAAGCCGAGAAAGGACTGTAGTTGGTTAATATTAGCTGGAGGTGGGGACTCCTTAATGGCCTTAATTTTATCTGGCGATTTTTTTAATCCCTCTTTATTTATGATATAACCTAAATAACTAATTTCATCTTTAAAAAATTCACATTTTTCTTTCTGCAAGGTAAGGCCAGCATCTTGCAACCGCTGCAATACGGCAGTTAGTCTTTGATAATGCAAGTCCGGTTCATTTGCGGTTACTAGTACATCATCGAGTAAGCATAACACTCCGTCTAGTCCCGACAAAATGTTTTCCATGACGCGTTGAAATATGGACGGTGCGCTTGTTAAACCAAAAACCATACGAGTATATTTAAACAAACCACGGTGTGTATTAATACATGTTAAGTTTTGTGAATCTTCATCTAAAACTAGTTGATTGTACGCCATAGACAAGTCTAATTTCGAAAATTGTTGTCCTCCGTGTAACTTTGAAAAAAGTTCGAGTATTGTAGGCAAAGGATATTTTTCTACAACCAACTGTTTATTTATGGAAACCGAGTAATCTGCACACAATCTTACGCTACCATTGCGCTTAAGTACTGGCACTATCGGCGACGCGTACTCAGAGTGATCCACCTGCTTTAAGACCCCTAGACTTAATAAGCGATTGATTTCTTCGTTAACTTTTCCTCGTAAGGCGAAAGCAATAGGTCGGGCCCTAAAAAAAATTGGTTTAGCGTCGTCCTTGAGGTGTAATTTTACACGATATTTTTTAAACTCGCCAAGTTCGTCAGAAAATAACTTTGAAAATTTATTTTGTAATCTCACAACTAACTCGCTTACATTGTTACATATAGAATAGCAGGGAGCTAATAATTGTAACCCGAACCGAGACATGAAATCTCTTCCAAGTAAGGGGGTACCGCCGTCGCGTACGACGTATGCATCAATGGTATGCGTCATTTGTTTGTACGACACTAGTAACGGTATTTGTCCGACACATTTAATAATACTTCCAGTATAAGTAAATAACTTTTTTTTAGGTGAAAATAAGGGCGAAGTACTAAAATATCGTTTGTATAACTGTTCCGGTATTATTGTTACCGCGGATCCACTGTCGATCTCAAATTTTAATTGTATTCCATTTGCCAATACAATTTCCGTCATGGGTTCACCGTGCTTAGAACTAATATTCAACACTACCTTACCGTCATCATCATCCCCCTCATTCGCCTCGTCGGAAACGACACAGTTCACTTTACACATTTTCCGTAAATGACCTTTTTTATTGCATTTTTTGCATACATAATTCGCGAACCGACACTGGGATGATTTGTGGTTATTACGGCCGCAAACCGCACATTTATCTTTTACTTGACTTTTCGATGCACCCGCACTATCACGATGACTTTGCACATTCAGCACCGAGCCATCACGTAGGGACACGGATGGGGCGGCGGCGGCACCCGACCGCGCACACCGCATGTTCTCCGCCAACTCCACAGCCTTAGATAGTGTGAGGGTCTTGATATCTTCCGCGAACAGCTTATCCCTTTCGGGACCTGCCACCATGCCCATTACGAATCGGTCTCTCAGAGCTTCTTCAACATCGCTGAACTTGCAATGCGCTGTGAGCCCGCGCAATCTTGCGGCCCACTGAGTGTGTGATTCTCCTGGATGTTGCACTGCCGCATAGAAGTTGTACCTCTCGCTGAATCCACATCTTTTAGGTGTAAAGTGTCCATCCAAAAGTTCTAGGATTACTTCATACGGCACCTCCTCGAGCTGCTCCGGTAACGCTAAATCCGCGGTGAGTTGGTACGTTGCGTCCGTTAGCGTACTTAGCAATATAGCCCGCCTTTTTACACCGGAAACGTCATTCTTTTGAGAAATATCATTTGCTATGAACCATTGAGACAAACGGTTTTTAAACGTCTTCCAACTTTGTACATTGTGATCAAAACTGTTCAATATTCCAAAATGAGCCATTTTATTTTTATTATTACGTGGGTAATTCTCGTCGCCAATGTTAGTACGGTAAGGACACAAGTGAAACGCAAGCGTGCTATAGACCAACTGTTTAATAGACAAATCAGAGACTCGGGCGCAGCCGCATACAGCCTACATACAGCCTATGCATACAGCCTACATACAGCCTATGCGTACAGCCTATGCATACATAACAAGCGCGAAGCGCGAATTTTGAAGCTCTTGTGGTATTATAAGTGATAAATACATTGTTTTCCTAAAATAATGATGTAGACCTCTTTATTTTTAAACACTCAATATTATATAAATTATTATTTTCGAAAAATATAGGTATTTACCACCCAAACAAGATGATTTTTAAAAAATTCTAAAAAAAATCTGTCGCTGTTATGGTGAAATTTTTATTTGCATCGTGTCTGTAACCACTAAAACTACCACCTGGCTTCGTTTTCGGTCGCAGTCTTGATATACCCGGTATATGATTGAATATAATTATTCTATGATGAATAGGGATTCCGGCGTTAGTCTAATACAAGTTAGTGAACTTCACATGTCTTTGAAATACTTACGGAGTTCTCTCAGCGCTGTATGTTTTTATCGCTAAAATAAGCTATAGTTTGCAAATCTCAAGTATGCGAAAGCAAGTGAAAAGTCTGAAATGTGTTTCCGATTTCTTGAAGAAAAAATCTTTGTAAGGCTGACTAAGAACAGATTTAATTAAGAATACACATGACTTCGGAAAGACATTCGATATTAATAACTTACTTTACATGTTACAAATATTTGTCCTCATTATGTAAAGTAAAACAAACTAGGCTTAGAACTCCCCGCGGGTGCACAAACGGGTGGCTTTGGGTACATACATGTAGTGACGTTCGCATCACGCACGTCAGTCCTTTGTGCTGGATGCTTTGACTGTACTCACATGCGTGCATCGGCCTAGTGTTCCGAGTAATATTGTGCTCACATTATTTATGTTGATAGTATTTTTTTTAGCACGACAATGTTGTTAAAATGCAAATGATGCAATGCATTTGGGGTAAATTGCCGAACGGCGATAGATAGATACGACTATGAGAGAGGTGAGAAGATAATATACACAAGTGACAGCCTCCGTGGCGCAGTTGGTTGGACGCCGGCTGAGAAACGAGAGGTCGCGGGTTCGATCCCCGCACGAAACAAATGTTTGTGTGAACCACAGGTATTTGTTTCGGGTCTGGGTGTTTGTGAGACCGAAAAGTCTCTCGTAGTTCCTGATACCCACGACACAAGACTCGATCTTAGTGTGGGGTCAGGACTATGTATGTGACTGTTGGGTGTATTTATTTATTTATTTTATTTAAGTAGGCCATTGAATATCTTGACTTATAATATTACCACTGACTGACTGCCTTTTCATGAGAAAAGAATATATACCATTTCATGACAAGCTCTGTAGATCTGCCACGCAGGTCTTATGCAGTTGGTTTTAAAGTAGTAGCCCCACTATTGTCAGCCATGACTCAGCATGAACCACTGGCTCCCAGGAAATCGACGTGAAGAGACAATTTCGCTCTCTCGTTTCGTTTGGTGAGTAAGATTGCCGGACACCCGATACCCCTTTCCTCTTACCATCCTTTTTCTTTCCTAATCTTCTCCCGATTTGATGGTCCGGCAACACATCCATGATCCAAACGTTTTGGATGTTCATGGGATGTACTACACAGACTACACAAGCTCCGAAATTCTTGTGAATAGCTCGCAGGTATACATTTAAAAGTATACCCTAGATTAGTGCCCTAGATACAGCGATCTTTGGTTTCCCTTTCCTCTCCAAACTCAACTAGGTATTGCTTACTTACTAAGTAAATACAGACAGTATAGTTTCACACACCCCAAACCTTTACTTAAATAAAGCCCCGTATACGTAAATTGGTGGGAACGCCCCAATTCAATGGAAACCGATAAGATGTTCGTTGAAATACAACTGAACGCAAGCGCCGCGGCTTATCCGCAGGCCTTTAAATGATTTATAGTAAGTTCGACGGAACCCATTCGGATGCAAATTGTTTGGTCGCGCTGCTTACGTGATCTACATTGATTGAGACGTGCGGATTATGCGAGGAAAAATTGATACAAAGGTTTTTGGTGGTTTTTTGAAATCTTTTGTAACATTTTTGCAATGAGGCTTAAAATATGAATTATTGGACTGCCTCGGTGGCGTACATACAGTAGTTGTACTACGGTACGATTACAAAGCTGAGGTCTCGGGTTCGAATCCCGGGTCGGGCAAAGTGATGTTGGGTTTTTCTATTCATTATCAGTCCGGAGTCAGGAATTTGTGTCCGATATGGCGATAGGCTCGCCCCCTATCACATCATGGAACGGAACATACAAGGCGAAATGTGGGTGTCCTGGTGGCGCCTCTGCTTACCCCTTCTAGGATAAAGGCGTGAGTTTATGAATGTATGTATGTATGTATTGGATATTAGTTATAATAACCCTAAGTCTAAAGTCACAGAACCGCACTGTAGGTACCTTTGGCTGTTTTATGCCAAGGCAGAAACGACAGCTTTGCTTTCTTCGTTACGTGAGTGAGATTGTCGGAAGCCAAATACATAAAAGTATATTGGGCCTCCAGTAAACTTCTACCTTCCCTATTCCTTCTCTTACTTCTTGCGTTGTGATGGGTTAAAACGCACATTATTATAGATTTTAATAGGTGATACTCGCAATCAGGTGTACGGTTTGTACTTTTGTTAGTTTGCTGGATCTACGCAATAAAAAAACTAAATTATATGACCCTAATAAATAAACAGGACACGTACCAGGCCATACTGCACAATTAAAGAACTTTTATGCAAGTTTATACAGTAAATTGAATTTGATAACAATATACTGCCAACGAATTTTATCCACAGCCCTTTTCATTTAACCCAGGAAGGGTCCAGCTGGATTTACATTTAATTAATAAGATACAACCGATAAAATCCTAAAGTTAGTAAGCCAATATCCGTATTAATAAGGGTACAAGGGAACGTTGAAAGATAAAGAGACTTTGAACTTCGGTAACGTATCGGGTCGATAGTTTCGAAACGAATTGCATATTGTTGGTAGGGGGCGTTCAGGAGAAAAGGAACAATTTTTTAGAGAAAGTGGACACTTGTTATAGCCAGGACAACACCAAAAGATATGAAGTAATAGATCCAATAGAAAGTATAATCTACAGCTTCGCCGATTTAGCATTCAAACAGAATTCAAAATGAGTTGTAAATAGCTGGAAATATATATCTTGGTGTTTTCTGTCCTAAAGAAAACCGATTAACGGAATCATTTTGTGACATTTTGGTATTATTATACAATACACATGTGCTTAAATAAAAAATACATAAAAATTAATTACAAAACGGTTTGTGTCCTTTTAATAAAATATATGTATTTTTTAATTCGATGACTTTAAAACTAAAGTTGTGGCATAAAATATTTCCCAGAACACATAAGTGAAATAACCTTATTTATTTCCAAATTCGGTTATTAACTTATGGAACTGAACCACCGTAAAAATTAATCATTCGAATCGGGTCTCAGAAAATTTTACCTCGTGTTGTTTTTCGTAACATCGACGCGACGGCCCGAGTAAGTACTTGCTATAATCCAGCCTCAACTATTTATCAAAACCACACAGCTTAGCCTAACACATTTACTCGTCTTAAAATCGGACCCACGACCCCACACATCAAATCAATGAATACATCGGCTACGATATTTATAAACGCGTGGGTTATTGGAGCATAACATCCGGGCTGTAATTTATCAGCCCAACCTAATTACCGCGTGGAACGAGCCCTATTTATTCTCAGGTACTTACCGGGCACGAATGACGTCATTTTTGTAACACCTTTTTAAATCTTTATTTTTATCATCGCCAAACAGCAGATTAAATGCACTGTTATGTTCCGGTTTGAAGGACTTTGTAGTCAGAGTAACTACTGGACATAATGAGACTTAACATCTTATGTCTCAGGATGGCGAGCGTAGTGGAATGCCAAGTACTACTTGTAATTCATGGTGTTGTTTGGTTTTGATACTGCACATGAGCAGTCGTATTGCTTACCATCAGGCGAATGGCATGCTCTTCTCGCCATTCACTGCAATAAAAAACAAATCCCTACTAGATTAATTGGTAGAAGCGTGAGGCGATGGGATGTGTAATTCCTAAAGAGTACTTAGATATCGAGGGTCCATTTATAAGCATACTCTATTTGCAAATAAAGTCAGATGAGACTAATATTTGTAGGTTATTATGCCACAAAAAATCCGCTCAAATAAAGAGCAAAGGCCTTGATAAAAAAAAATTGGTTTAATTCCTTCTAGGCTAGCAGTAGGCTACCCGCACTAGGCTAGCGCGGCGTGGCGGACTATTTATTTATTTATTTATTAATAAAATGCAAGTTTACAGACTTAATCCAAAGTACTTACATTCTAAATATTAAAAGACTAATTGCTAAGGAGAAAAACAAGATTTATAATCTTAAATAAAATCATAAATTTCTTATAAAACTAGTAACATTAATTTACATAATAAAACAAATTGTCATAAACTATTTAAAAATAACCTAATCTTAATATATATTTGACTGGGCTTATCATAAAATATATCTGGATCTGAGTAGTGAGTGAGCATGGAATTAAGTAACTATATAGCTCTCTCAATCATACTCTCAATTGTAAAAGATACCCGTGCCCTACAGTGGAACATATTTTGGCTGACACAGATACAATTCGTTCATAGGGCAATATTTTTCATGAGACACGTAATTTTGTGTAGCTCACTATGTTTTTCCTGATTACTTTCGCTTACCTTTAAAGATATATTTTTTTAATCTTTATTTTTATGGGCCTTAGTCACTTTGTGACTACGCCGGCCCCAACCTTTAAATAATAATGTTGTACTTTCCAATAATATTATATTCACGATAAGTCAATAAGTTATATTTTGTTTTAATCTCTTTTTGAAACAATATACGTAACATTACAAAAGCACATGTAAAAGTTCTTACGTTATTCCACCACGTTCCATCAGATAATCAGAACGCCAGACGATTTTACAGCAAATGTATGTACAATTTGTTTATTTTATTGTTAATACGTGACCTGGTTACGACTCGCTCGCTGTCCTACTGGAAGTAAACACGCTAATCTAGAAATGGGACTGGAAAGCTGCAGCCATTGGGTTTTTACTGCTGGGTAATGTTTGTAAAATCAAATAAAACTATGTTATAGAAAATAAAATTATGTCAGATATTGTGAATAATTAATTTAACAACGCTTCCAACACAGATATGTTTAAAACTAACAAAACCAGAAATTCACTCAGTACGAGGTGGCAAATGAATTAATTATTTTTAATTTGACTCATCCATAATATCAACCGGAGAGAGATCATTGTATCGGATATTCACTAGCTATTTGTACGGCACTTCCAATAATTACGTAGCCATTTTGCAGCGTTAAAGACACTTTAAACAACGAAGAAAACCATTGTGTGGAAACTTTCATACTTGAGAAATCTTCCCTAAAATTTATAAGGTATGTGAAGTCACCAACCGCATTAGGCCGGCTTGGTAGCCGTTACACATCTACTTCCAAAAAGGGTTTAGTTATACTGTCCCGCCCTCACACCCGCCACTGCAACTCCTGTAAGCCAGGATCAACAGTGACACGCATTTTAATGACACTGAGCATTGAATCTCAGCGAGTCTCCGGGAATGTCTAACTTGTCTTTAACCTGCAACGAAATCAATCAAAAAGTTAAATTAATAGGAGGAGTTGGAAATGTTGGAGTGGAAAGGGTTTAGTTATGTCATACTAACACCCATTGGTAAATTCTATTTGTAAGCCAATTTTTCTACTGCCTGATTGCAAAGCTGAGGTCTTGAGTTCGAATCCCGGGTCAGGCAAAGTGATATTGGATGTTTTTATTCATTATCAGCCAAGGGGTCAGGAATTTGTGCCCGATATGGCGATAGGCTCGCCCTCTAGCACAGCGTGGGACGAAAAATACAAGGTCGAACGTGGATGCTCGGGCTGCACCTCTGCCAACCCCTTCTTTTTTCATCCAACATGACTGACAACAGCATGGCTATATCAATTATCATTTTGGGAAAAAGCGTGAGTTTACGTATTATGTATTCTTTTCTACAGTATACTTGATAAGTCATATTCCCCACGTAAGCGTACGATAAGTGCAGACAGAAAAAGATAGCAGGAGTACCAATAAATATGAGTGAAAGCTAAATCTCTAATACATTGTGTTAACACAACGACAGATGATGAAACACATTTTCCCAAGCCAACATTCGCGTAAATCTAAGAAACCATTCAGCAATGTATGCATAATCACACGACATAGTTGATTATATTTACCAAAGACACGTGAAGGTAGCTCGTGTTGCGAACATTTTGATCGCCAGCAAACTTGTCAAGCTTGGTACGGTAAACACAGCGTTCCGTACATAAATCATTGTGGGGACGAGGCACTGAGAGGGTTAAGTTATTAGCTGGAAACACACTGGCGGATATTTTTGACGTACCTGATAGATATTGTGGTTGAAAACGTTCTAAAATGTCGTACTCTAACACGTGATGTACACTTTAGAGATTAGGCTGCCTGAATAAATAAATAAATAAATAAATAAATACACCCAACAGTCACATACATAGTCCTGACCCCACACTAAGATCGAGTCTTGTGTCGTGGGTATCAGGAACTACGAGAGACTTTTCGGTCTCACAAACACCCAGACCCGAAACAAATACCTGTGGATCACACAAATATTTGTTTCGGTGCGGGGATCGAACCCGCGGCCTCTCGTTTCACAGGCGGCGTCTAACCAACTGCGCCACGGAGGCTGTCAACTGAATACCAACACTGTTTTAATTCCCGTGACACCTCTGCAGTAAGACTAAGGTGGCATCCTTGTATCCTGATTATGACATCTTAAAAAGCTTTTTATTTATTTATTTACACTTTATACAATATGTGGACCTAATGCCTGAAGCAATATCTACCAGTCAAACCTAGGGTGTTGCAGAGATGATATGAGGTAGGTGCGTCAATAACAAAACAAATATGAAAAAATATTTAAATAAAATACAATACATACTATTGTGGCGTTTCTAATCGAAACTCTTTTAATATTGTCTACGAGTATTATATAAATTTGTCTATTCGTACATTATGACACTTATGTTTTTCGTTCAGTCTGACAATTATAATTAATGCAAGAACTAGTTTAAAGAACACGAGTTTTATTTTAACGATCCAGCCGTGCCTCGAATGCATGCCGCAATCCATCAATCCCAAACTATCTTTTGTACAAAATCCATATATTGATTCTGCTTTTGAAAGCAAGTCTCGAACTTTCATCTTAAACGCATCACGAGAGGTGCATCCTCTCTTTCTCTCTTGTTTATTAATATCATACTGTACCTACTAATTAATTGTGCTAATAAAATTACTTTTTTTTATGTATTATAAATTTCGACATTAATAATATCCAAAGTGAATAAACATCAAGCTTTAAAAAAATTACTTTTTTCATTAAACCTTATAATATTACGACCCATTCATTATCTCTTACATAGTGTGGACAGAATAAATTCATTTTTAAGCTCTGTACAATTTAATATCTGTTTTATTTGTGTCAACACCATCATTTATCATTACAAACCTCAAGAATTTCAGCGAAACAACAATATCTCTCAACTTTATAATTGTTTTGTGAGAATAAAAAAGTTAAGTCTCTTCCGGCATGAGCAACGCGTTCCAGGAATTTGTTGCTGTTTGTATTGTCAAGGCTTCTTGCTGAGATAAATTTAATGGCAGCATATAAAATAATAGTAAAATTTCAAGAACAACTTCTCTTAGTAAAATCTTTGTTTTGCCTTTCATAAGAAGTTTACAAACTACATTGTGATAATGTATAAAAATATTAGGCTATTGATGTTAATATCTGGCAGCTTTGAATTATCCAATTTACTACACTCCGTGAAAAGTCAATCGAAAGGGGTTATAAATTATAACTTTGATATAGATTTCAGAATATCATGTTGGGTATGTGTGCGTTACGACAATTAACCTCAGTGTTCATTGATATAGAGGAACCATCCCGGTGAATTAAGCTATTCCAAGAATCTATTACTATCAAAACAAAATCTCGTTTCCATATTTATCAAGGAAATATCTCTTTACCTAAATATTTACACCACGATAAACTAAAATACGAATCCGTATGTCCCGCAGCGAAGTCAAAGTTCAATGAATTTTTTACAGAGTCGAAAGGCGTCAGTTCGCTTACACGAGCACACAGTAAGGCTACGCCACCGCCAAAGGACATATATTTTTCACGTCACTAACCAATTACACGAAATCTCTTTGCACTATATTATCAGACTTTGAAGGTCGTAACTTGGGGTTTAGTATGAATTTTTATGCTGCTTCGTTGGGTTAAAGAATTTTGTAATATGAAAAATGTATTGCAAACTAATGAATCCTTCTAATTGTAGAGCATGCTTAAGCTCTACACATACGAATATGAGATGATTTAGATAGTGAGAAAGGACCAGATCGCTCCAGAGACTATTTATAATTGACTACAGCTATTCATGAGATCCATGAGAATCAGTAGTTTGCGTAATAGACCACTAGGCAAACAATTGATTCTTATGTGGGAAACAAAAGGGATAGAGGATAGAAGAAAAGTAGAAGAGCAAAGGGAAAATATTTTAAAATAGCAATTTTATCTAAAGCACTAATTACGGCATAAAAACATACTAAGAACTTACTTCACAAAATAAAACTTACATTCCAATTTACCTTCCGTCAAAATTGTTATGTATCTGTGTATCAAATACATCCATATCTTAAACCAGGATGGTAATAAATAATGTCAGCTGAAAATATTCACGCACCTCGTAAACACTTTCGTTCCCATAAAACCCAATTTCACAACATACCTCCAAACCTTCACAGTATATTAAAAGAAACCATCAAGCACATAATATTTAGACAAACAACGATATACATACATAAACTCACACCTTTATCCCAGAAGGGTTAGGCAGAGGCGCCACCAGGACACCCTCATTTCGCCTTGTATGTTCCGTCCCACGATGTGATAGGGGCACAAATTCCCGACTCCGGGCTGGTAATGAATAGAAAAATCGAATATCACTGCCCGACCCGGGATTCGAGCTCGAGACCTCATCTTTGCACTCACATCGCAGTACAACCGCCGAGGCAGTCCAAGAAAAACATAGACAAACAACAAAATATGTAAAAAGCCGCAAATGCTAACGTCAAACATCCATTGAATAGTAAAAATATCATAGCATTGAATATCGGGAACGCCAATGTGTGGCCCGACCTCCATTAGTACCACATAGTTGGTTTAGCAATTCATGAATGGATAACATCGATACGAGTGCAACCGTTTCAACGCAACCACATTTATTTTCTGTTTTAGGGTTGCTTACACCCTGTTCGACGTTCTGTGGCGCTTTTTGCATTGCTTTTACGTTCTCTCTCGATTTTTGTGTAGAATACAGATTAATTAAACTTATATTAAAATGTCTATTGTGTTTGATATGCGTTTGTTGGGGTATTGTCATCTTTCACTTTGGACGTTAGCGCTAATATAAACGTCAGAATTTTATTTGAATAATACAGCGTAAAAGCATAGATTGTTTTGTTGCATAATTTCTAAGAGATTTTAAAACTTCTTCTCCTAAAAGGATTGTAGTTACAAAGTAACACTTACAAGCAAAATCATTCTGCAAAACCTCTTAGTAGGTATTGGACACGGGCAGGCAAAATAAAAAGATTAAGAGATAAATCTAGTATACAACGTAAATACAGAACTCTCAACTAGCACTGCAAGCATCCTTAGCCACATTTTATTTTTTCCTTTCTCAGTTAAAGTGGGAAAACGAGAAAGCTTACCAGGAAATGTTAGTGCACGAATAAATGGATCAATTACACAAGTTATTCCGCAGTAGTACCTAGATTTACAGTTATTCGTACGGCGTCTTACAAACTACCGGAGTTCTTAGAAGACAATTCGAAAGCAGACAGAATTGTTAAATTCATTCGTAATGTTTTATTGTGGGATGATAAAGTGAGATTGTACTTGATTTTAGACGCATTATTTGACAAATATTAATAGTAAACCCTGCTGCCACTGCAGTACACTACCATATTTATAAAACACATGTGTGTCACATCTAAAAATAGCCGAGGCTTTTTGTTCCATAAGACCCCGACCCCAAACGAAATATTATAAATACTAACGCGATCTTTGAGTTTTGCGCACACATATTTAGGTCACTAATGGTATGTGCCTTAGTTACTGTATTCTTTATGATAAAAGCTCAGCAAAGCTTATATATGAAGATCATACCGAACAGCTAATAGAACTTCATAGGTGTCTATGCTGTCTAAGATCACTTTTCACCAGCCTGTTTCTTCAACACGCTGCTACTACTGATCAGTCTCAGCCTATAATCGTCCACTGCAGGGCACGGATCGCCTCTATAACCGAAAGCTCGATTGAGAGAGCTTGCCCTACAGTCCACCACGCTGGCATAATGCCGAATTTGCGAACTTCACACGACAGAAAATCTCCACGCTTACCACGCTTTCTCTGTATAAAAACTTTGCTCACCCAAGTAAATGTTACGAGCAATAGAATAGTTTAGCGAGACTTACGCAGACAATGCGGAAACTCCAAAATTACTTTATGAAACTCGGTTTAACGCGACGCAGTAAACGGATTTGTTTCTGGGACGTTATTTAATTCTCTTGAAAAGTTTTAATGAGACTAGCCCGCGGGGAAAATTCAACGGCGGGCCCTTACTACCTTCAGTTTCGAAGATGGGCGTTTTAAAACCTCCTTGTATTTTTGTTATCCTACATTTTTGGGCGTGTTCCGGCGGCTTAATTAAGTCGCTTGATTGTTATCTGACTTCGGAAAGTTTTGGTCGGTATTGATTTAGGCGAGCTCTTCGAAGTTATTCTGATGGTAGTATAATTAATATTTTAATCAATAAAAAGTAAAGCTATGCACACTTGCTTTTATGAAGCACTAAATGTAAAAAATATCAAACTATTTTATTTAAATCTGATTCTTTAGATAAATTTTGAACTATGAAATGTTGCTACTAAAAGTTCTATAAGATTTCTTCACTAATAATAGTGAAAAATAAAATAATTTGCTCTGTTAATGTTAATCCTAGGTTTTATTTCCCAATCCACTTTATATGAACTACTCGGTTTCAAAATCTACATATGAATTATTGCTTGAGACTACAATTTCTTCTCCATCGCAATTCATAGAATTATGCTTTGCAAACTGTCAAAAGCAGTATTAGAACCTGCCACCTCATCGGTGACACAGCTTACGTATGCTTCAACAGATAAGCCCGCAAGTCCTTGCTTCGCATCGCCAGTACAACACACAGCTTCCGATTTAATTACGCCGTCATTAATTCCAACCGTATCCCTATTCAACCCGTGAAATGCGTGTTTCATTGTGTCTGTATACCTTTCATTACATTCTTGAATTACTTTAAAGTAATTGTATGATTTTCACATGATTAAATCCACCTATTGAGTGTTAGGGCCGATGACGTAATAAATGGTGTAAGCGAAGTCGGGTAATGTAGGCCACTTCTAACAATTTGCAGTGGAAATCCTTTGCGGATATCGACAAATGTAAATATATTTATATCCGCGGGTATATTTGTGTTCAGTAGTGAACTTCCTATCAATAAACGTAAAGATTTCACCGTCATATCTGAAAGTGTTATAATGGTTTCTTAGATTTACGCGAATGTTACACATTGAAATAAAACGATTTTTTACGGATTTTATCGCGATTTGGTTAAAATTTTAATTTTTTAATTAATTTTCATTTATTAAATTAACAAGTTAACTAGATTTTGCGATCCGATCTACGCAGAAGGGGCTCACTGTGTCTTGAGGTCTGGCAGCTGGCCTTAAGGGTAGTTAAATTGTAACACTCACTGAGCGGATGACTAATACCTCAGTCCGCCCCGTGACCACGAAAGATGTAAAGTAATTTCGATTCGAAAAATATGTTATCTCCAATTAAAAGGTTAATACTCATATTATAATAAAACCATAGTAGTAGTGGACTTATAGTATATACCTTCGTGCTTTATTTTATTCTATCTGGTAATCTGTGGACAATGGTGTGGGTTATATGTGTGTAAACTCGTTTAGTTATATTTTTTTTTTATGTTTGTTATTAGCATGTAACCGTTTATTGTCCCTTGTAAATAAAATAAAATAAAAAATAATCGAAAAGTAGGTAAAAATTAAACCAAATCGCGAATTTTATTTCAAAATTCAGTGTTATAAACGTTAGTATGAAATCTATTCAACATTTTGTAAATTATGTTAGGGTTTAAAGACAACTTAGACATTCCCAGAGACGCACAGACCTCTTGACTCTTGTGCGCGATGTCATTGTAATGCATGTGTTAAATTCCCTTATTTACAGAATATATTTTGTAAGAATAGTTTTATAAAAATATGTATAATTCCAAAAAATATTTTTCTTCTTTTATTATTATCTTAATATTTATGATATTTCGTATTACTTTACATTTATATTCGCATCTAGCTATCTATATTCGAATATCTATAATATCGAATAAATTTATAATTATGTGGAATAAAAATAAAAGGCAGGAACATGTTTTAATAATTTTAATTTACAGTAATACACTAAGGGATTTCATTACAACACATATCACATTACATTGTACAATTTATAATATATTGAAATACTTATCTCAAACTTATGTTGGTACCTGGCGAGAGTTAGGTCCGTCCACTGTGTTTATCGCTCGGAAAGTGAGCCGAGACCACTGAGACAACGCTTTATATTACTGATCCCCCACCTTTTGTAAATCATACGACGGGTAGTATTAATGCACCAGCATTAAAAAAATTATAATTTATATATATTTCTGTGGTATCTCGCGACGGTATGCTAACACATGCTATTGTCTATCCTAGCTTAATGAAGTGACAGGATGTAAGGGAGAAATAGAGAAATACTTTTCGAATTGTAAACATTAGCGTATTAACAAACAACCTCTTTTTTAAAAGCAATGAAAAGAGGGTAATTTGTTCGTAATGAGTTCTTAAAATTCCGGCGCACCTTCTGATGGTCGTAAACTAATTAAAAGTACGGCTAAAGACTCCAATAAAATTTTACCAAGCCCGAATTTCTCAATGCTGAAAACGTTTTACAAACCACCAATGTAATTCTAATTGGTTGTTTTACTTCATTTTACAGAATTATATAAGTAATTCGATATAGGACATTTTATTCGTGTTATAGACTGCCTCAGTGGCGTAGTTGTACTACGGTACGACTACAAAGCTGAGATCTCGGGTTCGAATCCCAGGTCGGGCAAAGTGATATTGGATTTTTCTATTCATTATCAGCCCGGAGTTAGGAATTTGTGTCCGATATGGCGATAGGCTCGCCCCCTATCACATCGTGGGACGGAACATACAAGGCGAAATGTGGGTGTCCTGGTGGCGCCTCTGCCTACCCCTTCTGGGATAAAGGCATGAGTTTATATTTAGACCTAGATTAAGTGATCTAGCCAAGAATCCGTTTGTGAACCCAAAAGGTACATGTTCGACTGCTTTGAAAAGATTCCGATATGTTTTTGGTTTTAGCGCTGAGTGAGAGATATGAGTTCTATTGAGAAAATATTAGATCGAAAAGTCTAGCAGTAGCCGAAACCCAGAGTATAAGAATGATGTGTTATTATGAGATAAGAATTATGTGCTTGTCGAGGTACTTACTAACATAATGTTTTCTGTTATACATAATATGACCTAAGTCTGATAGTTGATTACACTTTAGCCACAAAGTATATCTATTCCGCAAGAGACAACATGGTAGGCTGAAGAACTGAGTGCTCCATATAATATTTAACAATAGCGATATGTACTATATTCAGACGTTACGAAACATTCTCGCGTTAGCATACAAAGTCGGCGAAGGAAGAAAGGCGCGGTCCCCACATAAATCTTGTTTAAATATAATAGGGCGCGTACGACACTGAAGCTATGATAAATACAGACTCTCTCGTGTTGGGGCTACAACTTAGAATATTATAAGTGGACTGTTGGCACTGGTGAAGAAAAACACTATAATTTTTGAAGCACTTTTTTAATGTTAGGCACGGGAATCAAATAAAAGTATAATTAACTCATATTAATGCTCTCCACACTTGAGGAATCATTCCCATTCCACTATCACTCTTTCACACCAGAGACATGACTTCAAAGAGTGCATCAGTGCATTATTTTGATCATATGTACAAAATATATATATATTAATATTTATTCCTTGGGGCCTATGTTTAGCAGTGGACTTCCTATGACCGAAAAAAGAAAAGAGAAGAGAAAATACAAAAAAGTGCAAATCATCATTCTCATCAATAGAAAGTCTCTAACTGAAAACACTCCTGTAGAATCCAAGAAAAACAATATTATTTCAAATAACTAGAACGAAACAGAGCCTCAACAAACCACAAGCTAACCCTGCCAATGCGACAAAAGGCCAATATTTTCCCTTTAAAGGCGTAGCATTAGGTCCGCTCCGAGGATGTACACTGGAATTACATTAGACCGCGTCTCACCGCCGGAGAAATGGCGCTAATAAATCTAGAAACACTATAGATTGCTGATATAGTGAATGTAATGAATTCTTGCCGATATAATAAATTTGCCTAATAGATATTGACGCAATCTTAATGTTAGATAACTAGTTATGTATGGGAAGGAGTTTCCTTTATCGAAATAATAATTTTGTTGATCAAACATTTATTTGGATCTGTAAGTAGATCGTACGCATGGCCTTCTAAAAACTGTAAAACCTCAAGTTTTACAATTTTCCAGTTACAAATCCAATACACCGATATATTGTAATCGAACCAAGAATTTCACGGTACAGAGTGAATACCATTCCAAAAATTAGTACGGCCTTTAACCCAACTTGCAAAAAAATATCCCTATAATATTTTCATGAGCTCGCAAAAGGCTTTAACACGCATGAGCTGGTGATTAAACAGGCTATTAATAAGTAAGTAAAGAAAAAAGAAACAAAACAGGTTGATATGCAATTTTTACCGAAAGTACAATAAAATATTAATGTTGCTTTGTCGGTTGTTCCTTCCTTTCATGTGTGGTCTTATGCATGAGCGTACAGCGATTTGATCGATGAAAAATATTTTGTTTGATTTTCACGGCTTATTGTATAGAGTACCATACGTTATCATTCTAACATATACCAAGTGGAAAAAGCAGTGATATGTATGATATATCCGTCGAAGGACCGAAAACTATAAGGCGTATGTAGTTGGTTGAGGTTCTGTGAAAATAAAGGCTACCGATTCCATCTCCGTATCGAGAAAAATGCACAGTAGGCACATACCAGTATACAGTATATGCCCATCAATATTTAGTCTTTCGTATTTTCTGATACACACGAGACTAGGTAACATACTATTGTGGTGTATGTGTGTGACTGATGGGTGTATTTATCATTTACTTATTATTATTTATTTATTTATCGGACCAAAAAGCAGACTTAAACTTCGCAAATTCATTAATATTAAACCGCTGCGGTCTTTAAAATAGTCCACTTATTCCCGCGGATTTATTAGCCGGGGATCAGGTAAAAGAGGTGAAAAATAAATAAGGTCCAGCCTTTTCGGGCGGGTTTTAATTGTTTCGCTGATTGCGGATCATCCAGACAGTACGTCCGGCGAAACAGAAATAACCGGCGAATATTTGTAATGAACAAAAATTATTAAACCGTACAACTTGGGGGATTACTTACCCCTTTACAAAGCGGAATTAAGTGCGGCAATTATGGTTATTAAATGTTTATTTCAAAACAATGTTAAGGATTAAACATCTTTTGCACTTTTTATCTCAACGTCCCCCGATGATATAACGCTGCTTGTACGCCCACAAAAATTGTCAGTAGACGCAGCGTTGTCGCCCCTTGAAAAGAAGTGGGAGAAGGAAAGTAGCGACGTTTTCTTGCAAAA
The DNA here is from genome assembly GCA_905220455.2 of Deilephila porcellus. Lineage (NCBI taxonomy): Eukaryota > Metazoa > Arthropoda > Insecta > Lepidoptera > Sphingidae > Deilephila > Deilephila porcellus. The sequence goes on along the minus strand of LR999973.1, from coordinate 14,621,622 downwards.
TATTACTTTTAATCCGAAAATCATATCAATAGATATTGTTATGAAACACTAGATAACAAACAACTAAAATAAAATACACGCAGACGAAATCGCGGCATTAAACGGGCCATAAATCATACACAACTTTTTTCTCAAAAACAAATTAATCTTTCAAGAGTTTGTTACGTAAAAACTGTAAAAGATTATAATTAATTCAAAAGCCGGTGTGTGTTAGCTGAAAGTCGCGCACGCAACAAAATTAATCAAGGCTTTTTTGTATACACAAGTTTGACAGGGGAACGCGAACCGTTGAAGAAAAAATAACATGGGCGGTATTAATAATGCGTTAAGTGGAAAGTTTACTGGAGTTTAAAACGTTTGGCAGGAAACTCAAAAAAAATGGTTGAAGCAAGTGAGGACTGTGAGCCGTGAGGTTCTGGCTTCGAATACTATTGAGGATACCATTCTTCGTTCGAAAAATTCCATACGGTCGTGTATGCCACAGTAGACAGTAAAAATCTGGCTCGATTAGTTTTCATATATTTGACGAAGCTTTTATGTCATTAGTCATTACATTCATGTCTATTCCACAAATTACGTCAAACTGTGCTGGCGACTGAAATCAATGTATAATTTCAACTATGGTCGTAATACCTCGGTGGCAGACCATTAGATCGAGAGATCTAGCAGTCCCCGGTTCGAGTCCGGGTTTTGACCCACAAAATTAACCGCCAGATATTTTTGGGTCATTTCGTGATTATTTTTGCGTTTTGTGGTAAAATTTTCCTTTTGATAAATTGTATGGTATAACCATACAATTATTAAGGTGAAATAAATGTTACCAAATTTTTTTGTAGCGTCAATATTTTCCAAGTTTGACATGTTCATACAAATATTACCAAAAAAAAAATTTTAACCTACGTGAAGATATAATTACCTTTTTTTTATCATTACTTTATATTTCTCGTTCCAAAATTTTATTTCCGCTCTTCCTTCTCTATCCCTGCATCAGTCCTCAAAGACCCAGAACTCAATATTATTTAAATATGTATAATAATGACAAGTCGACTTATTAACCATCTCGTTAGTTTTTCTATTGCACGGACCTTTAAAGTAATACCAACCCTTTGCGATAGAAAACGACTTACAAATAATCCACGTCACGCAAAAAATTTGAGGTCCATGAAATATAAATGGGGTCACATGTCAGTCGATTTCATAAAAGTAGGTCATGGTTTTTATTTTTGCTTCTCAAATCTTTTGCCATTTTTAGCAGATTTATTTAAGACATGTTGAGTGTAATAGAATATTAATAAAATAATGCTTTCTGTTTTCCTTTTTTTGATGTCTATACCATGGCTGTTTGTAAGAATTACTTAGAACTGACTAAATGACCATTTTTATATGTAATATATTGTTTTAAAAAGGAATATAAAGGATAAATAAACAAAATATGAATATCCGAGTGCGTTATGTTATATTGGTATCGAACTTGATGCAGCTACCGATACGTTCACAATTGTCAGAAGTTCCAATCTACAAAACAAATTAGGTTATAGATTGGATTATTGTACATTTATGATTTAAGAAACTACTTATTTCGTTTAAAAAGCATACATAAATAAAGACAAGTAATATGGGTGATCATTAAAATGAACGTGCGACACATCTGCGATGAGGTCGGCGAGAAACACTCGCGTAACACCTCGTCCATCACGCGGCGTAAAAAATAATGCTTCATAATTTCCATCGGTCCGTCTAAATAGCTCGGTGTACGCGGAGCGTGTCGCGACTGTGCAAATATTAGTGCGGGAGCTGGGAACGAGGAATTTATACATTTTTGTTATGCTGAAAATACTGGTTTATCGGAAAAACGACTTTAATATTACATAAACATTTTTTTTTTCTTACACTAGGATATCCCTTTACGGATCCATATAGGTATGTATGTCGGGCTCACCGTTCTAATACACATTAGAACGTCCTACCGACTTAAACCCCGTGATATACCGCTATCTCCTTTAAAACAGGGGTCGTGGGATACGCGTGAGCATGCAACCACAACCCTCTAGGAGTTGGTCCTAAGAGGACCTGCTATATTTTGGGGTTTTGTTGCCTCTACCAACCTGCACGTTTATGACGAAAACATGTCAAATACCGCGCGTAACATGATAGCGACTCTTTACTCTAGCTTATGGAGGTCGGAGATCGTCTCTCCGGTTGCGGGTACGCCGCGTACGAGGCAAGGTTCTGCTTGTCCGTTCCCGTTCCCTCCCCGCTGCCTCTTTTAGTGCTAGAACCTCCTCGCAAAATGAGGCGACGCTATTCCAGCCTCTTTCACTTTGCACCATGGCCTGAGCCACAGCCGGGAGAGAAAGATCGTTCCCAATTGTTGCCACAAGACCGCGACGAAACGAGTCAAAAATCGGACAATCAGCTAAAGTGTGTAGTGCCGAGTCCTCCTCACACCCACAACTATGACACACAGGCGTTTGCTCCCGTCTTATTCGATACAAGTACTAATATTACATAAACATACCTGATTACATAAAGGATGATGTATTTATTTATTTATTTTATTTACATACTTTATTGTACACCACAATAACAGGGAGTAACACAATAACAGTTAAATAACTTAAAACTAAAGTCATGGTTACAAAGGATTATTTCATTTATAAAATAAATGTTTCACCAGACTTAACCAATTGTCCAACTATGTTAGAAAGCCAATAATTCGCTAAGAAGTTATACGGTTAAAGTATTCTATTACAAAATCAAGATATTCCTTCTGAAACTTTAGAGGCATATTGAAGAAATGAAATAGACGCACAGTATAACTGGTGATGTTAAAACGATATGGAGACCAATATCCACAGTACCATAGATATTTAAATAAACCGTGAAGTGGAAAAAGGAACAGTGACCTTTCGGCTGAACGGATTAATTTAGCACAGTACAGCACTTTGGGCTATGGAATCTGGATATTAATATTTGAAATGAGACCAACAATTGTCAAAAACAATATATTCCTTAATTACGAGTACAAAACAGAATACGGCAATAACATAACACGATGAAGTTTAGAAGATAATTACTAAACCAAAATACTGGAATATCGACAAATTCAGCCGTAAAATAGCATAGATACCGAGATACAAGCTTTGTGCGCTTGATGATGTTTATCCCTGGGGAACTCTTAATTTTCCTGTGTTTCATTATACAAACTATGCGCTGCTGAAATTCGGTGGCGATCGGTTGTTCCGTCGGCGGTTTAAAGATAACAAACCCACTCGGATTTAATGTTTGATTTATCAGATGTTTATCTACTTAGGCATAATTTAGGCAACATTTTGTTGAACATATAGGTAGTAGGTACTTCCATTATTATTTAAACGAATTACGATGTTTGTTAGAATTGAATTCTTCTATTCTCTACTTTCTTCTATATTGGTATTGTTTTTAAACTCGAAAGGGAGGGGATAAGACAAGATTACATGCCTTAAGTGAGAATTAGATGGGACAAGGCGTTGTATAACAGGATGAAACGGGAAAAGCAGTACAGAGGACGGCATTGAGTTTGAATATACATAAAACAGTACCGGAAGTAATATGTTGCTAATGTGGTCTGGACTCAAAAATTATCTGCAGCAGGGCGGTGCCGGGCCGGCCCCTAGTTTGCATAATATATTTACCATAAAGAAAAATAAGCAATTTACATTCCATTTTTTTTAATCCGATCGATCGATTTTTAGCCTAAATGTTACTAATGAGGCCAACAGAGATAATTGCAGTACTCAAATTGTCTTACCAGTGAAGACACTATCTGGACTCTTCATGAATCCCATATGTAGTATAATACTTTATTTATTTTTATATTATTTAATAGAATCTCCAAGGAAGATAACACATTACAAAAAAAAACTATATGTAACTACTATTATGTATCATTAATAACTTTACTAAGTCGACGGTCATTCCAAAATAAATGTTCATGGGTCCACATATTTATTTTTGATCTGGGTGTTCTGAGATCAATAAGTCTCTCGTAGTTTCAGAAACACATATTACAAGACGTGATGTCTTAATATAAGATCACAACTATGTATGTTGGGTATATAAAATATCCAGTTCTATTGTAATATACAAATTAAGAACAAAATAACCGACCGGCTCCCGCGCTACCAACACTTCGTCTTCATCTTAGCACCATTAATCTGGCTATATGTCTAATATATCTCGGCTAACTGATGTTTTATTCCTATCACATCATATATAAATTGTTTTCTTACCTATGTGTAGGGATGTTACGTTGTTTACTCTTTAGCGAGTGCGAAATAAAATGATTCAAAACATTTTGTAATAAATGTTAGCTTGAAAATATTTTCTATTTAAAATAATTGTTTAAGATGTACTGCCTAAACTATTGCTTTATTTTTTACATACATTTTATTTTATAATTAATAACTTTAATGTTTTAAAATCGTTTTATTATTTTTTTGGTGCCGAAATATTTCTTAGTGTAAATTCCATTGTAAATGTAATAAAAGCGAATGCGAAAATAAAAGCGTAGATATAATTCGAATACGGGTACTGGTAACATCACTACACAAATAATGTTAGCGGACATTGCTCGAGCGTTGTTTAGCAAAGAAATGGACATTAATACCCCGGGCTTACGTTTGTGTCTGTATTTGTGATATCTAGAATAAACGCTGTACTGTTTCGTTTGTTATTAATGTGGGTTTCATATTTTCTTTTAATAAAGCTACCCAACTTTTTGTTTTTAATAAAAAAAACTGATACTCCTATACAGTTAAAATGAGCTTGTCCATACGTGTAGTTATAAGAAACCAAAAGTTCCTTTTCGGCCTTTAACAACATTCGTTATATTTTTTGTTAATCATTTAACGGCGGATAGGACCAGCAGCTAACAAGTCAGTTTTTTAGATGTTTTAGAGACATTCCAGACATTTATCCAAGTCTTATTCAAGTGAATTAGTATTTGTAAAACTTAAATGCGTTAGCACACAATAATAATTTTGGGCTTAAGCAATATTTTTCCTTAGCAATCATTTTTTCTTGCTCAGAATCGAACTCTCAACCTCAAGTACAAGTGATTTATCTACCCTTTCCAAACTATCCCTAACAACTCAAACACCTAAACCACCATCACATCTGCCCAGTACACTGCAACTAACAATCCCTCCGAAAACCCGCAGGTTCAAAGACACAATTTATATGTTAGGGGGAGGAGGGGGAGTGGGTAGCGGCCAGGGACACACATTTGCGGCCTGTTCATTAAGCGTAACGACTCCACATGCAAAATAAGCTGCTTTGTGCGCCGAGCAAGTTTTAATTGAGTGGCTTCGGTCATGGATCTCTCGTACCTGAGCCGTCTTGTACATTGTCAGATGCTTTTATCGTCTAATTACGTATCTGAAGTCATGTGAAAATGTCTGGAATAAAATAAATAGAAAATAAAATCTATTGTATATCACTTGGAGACAATTCGTCCCCCTACGGTGCGTGTCCAAAGGTCTTTCTTACTACGAACATGCAAGGTCTGGATTGAACTCCTTATTTGACGTTTCGCGATCATAGAAAATGTAGTTCTTACAGCGAGGTATAAAAAGGAACCTTAACACACTGAAAACCCTATTGCAATATAAAAAGAAAACAAAGAAATAAAGTAGATAACTGTTTTGGCTTCACTGGTGATCGAACCCACAACCTTTCCTTAGTTAGCAATCAATACGGTAGCAATCACAAACACCGGAAGATTTAATCACAGATTTAAATTTCTTGTACAATTTTCCCTTCAAGTTTGTTTGAAAAAGAAGAATAAAATAATTCAAATTGCAGCGCGGGATTATGTCGAGAGTGAGGGGCTATTTTTAGAAACTACCCTGATAAAAGCACTGACCTATAAGAATTTACGTCAAATGAAACCATCACGGATGATGTTGAGCGGCGGGGAACATAGACATAATGCATAACGTCCGGATTTTACTCTTCTTAACATAAGTCAGATCCATTTTGTTTTTGCCAATACTCTCTGTGCTTACTTGACCTAAAAAAGGTTGAGACAAAATATTATTAGCCTCTGTAGCGGTAATAATTATTGATAACATAAATAGGTCCTTCGAAGGTAAAGTTGAAGTAGCACTGCTGCCACGCCAAAGTGCCATTGGCTAGTGGCTTTTTATGTTTAAAAAAATGATAACGAGTGCAGAGATGACAAGATTACTGCATTCTGCTGCTTGAATAATATATCCTCAATCTCCGTCACAGCTTCGCCTGCAGAGTATAGCTTTCTATCAAGTAGCTGCCCACTCACAATACTCCTATACTCTTTCCATCCTTTTTCCTTTCCGTTCCCCTCCCGATTGGATCGGGCAGCAACACACCCATGATCCAAGGCGTAGTATGTTCATGGGCAGTAGTGATCACTTACCATTAGGTGACCTGTTTGCTCGTTTGCCGGATCTACGCAATAAAAAAATCTGTAAAAAATACCTTTAACATTGTTGAATTAACTAAACGCAATCCCTACGTCATGTCAGTGTCAATGTTATGGCATTGACACTTTAGTATTTTGACACTTTCTCTTTCTTGTGCTGCTGTTGTAGAGTAATTACTATGTTTTAAATCACAAGTAATCCCGTGGTTTCCATCAAATAAAGACCCTAATCTACCAAATATTTCCAAAATCCAGTCTTTTCACTCTCCCAACTATCTTCCCTGAGTGTCAGTAGCGCGTAACTCGACAACGCTCCCGCTGCGAGCACTCAGCACTATTGTGCTGTGAGTAACGCGACACGAGGGCCGCTGACCTCATTAGCGCAGTCATCGGCCTTCCATCGACACTACTACCCATGTTTATTACGTCGGTAACATACGGACACCTTCCGATACCGGGAATTTGCAGGTTTGTATGGTAGCAGATAATTACATAGTTTTCTACGTACACACGTCTATTATTGAAGAAAAGGCTCACTAAGCTTTCTGAGTCAGAACATGTAATGTGAGCCTATGTGACAGCGTCCGTGGCGCAGTTAGTTAGACCCTGGCTGAAAAATGAAAAGCTGCGGCTTCGATCCCCGCACCGAAAAAATATTTGTGTGAAGCACAGGTATTTGGTCATTATGCTGGCATAGGTTTTGTTAAGGACCCAACCCGGTTACAATCCGCAGCATGCTGGTCTGGAAGGCCAGAGACACTGACATACTCCTTTCGGCCTCCCCGGGGTACCGAAAGGGGAGCTTAATAGCTTTACCTCTTGGAAAAAAAGGTACATATTTATTTAGGGTCTGGGTACTTGTGATACCGAAAATTCTCTCGTAGTTTCTGATACCTACGACTCAAGACGCGATCTTAGTATGTGGTCAGGACTATGTATTCACATACAACAATCACTTGTTGAGTGTATTTATTTATATAAATGCCCGGGCCGAAAATTTCATTTGGCTAATATAAAGGTATTTTCTCTACCCAACTTTGATTTTCGGGAGATAATAAGAAATAATTGGAGCTGAAGTTATATCACTGAACTAAAACAATAAGTCAGTAAAGATTTATCTAAAAGATACAACAGTACTAACCAATAGAGCCTACCCATTCTTCTAACTGCTGGACTCTACAACTATTTGAAAAATGTATGCATCCATATTCGAAAAAGAATTACGATGGACTCCAAAATAGAATATTCGGAAAACTTTTGAAATATTTTTCGATGGTCCGAACAAAATCGTTTCGTGAAAATCTCGTTTGTAACGTCGAAATCGCTGCATCTATTCATTTTTGTAAAAATTCATAGTTTTCTGCGCGCTCGGCAGAGGCACTGAAAGCGGTTTGACAGATTTTCGCAGAAAACGCACGATTGCATAGAGAATATATTTTTATAAGAATATTTTGTGAAAACTGCGGAGTCATAGAGATATAGGCATTTGAAATATTATACACCTACATTGCGGACTTGTAAAAAAAATCAACCATACATTCTGTGAAGTTACTTACGACCCTTCATTATTTATGAAAAAAGTCATCATAATCCTCAGTCACAAAAATTCCGTTGCCTCTCTCGGAGATTTCCAAAGCTGAATTAGCTTTGATATGGTCAACGACATGCATCCAGAGACATCCTATTATATTCATAAAGCATTTTGTGTGTGGACGTTTAAAACTGCACCTTGAACTTAATAATCTGGAAAGTCACTAAATTTAGATTTCTCCTAAAAATTTATATAATGAAAAATGTATAAAAAAAATCCCCAATCAAATAGATCAAAGTAATTGAATAACATTATGGTCTCAAGTTAAAAATCTCTCAATATATTCAGCTTGATACCGACGCCGCCCCAATTATACGGCGAATAAATTAGGAATCGCGCGAATGGATGAAAATCGGAATAATCGTTGCTCCAATAAAGGAATCCAATTTCTATTCTGCGGAATTAATAAGAGCGATCCGATGCGCAGGTGGACGGATTATAGGGGGCTGCTTTTTAAACCTAAATATGTTATGAATATTTCAATCTCATAGAGAATACCTAAGGCTTTAATACTTTCAATTACGGGTACGATTTTTCATCGATTTATATTTTTAAACGCATATTGAAAATTCCATTGAAAACAATTGTTCACGTGAGAATTCTACACAATATATTCAAAGTTATATGAAGTATTATCAACCCGCATTAGGCCATTGCACCTACTAAAGTTTAAGTCAATATTTTGGTTACCCTGTCCCTTGGGTGATCCATTTACCTTGTACAGCCATATAAGAATTAATTATTGAAGTTATATTACTAGTGTTTTCTTTGGATATTAATACTCTCTACCTACTGCACTTATACAGAAGCAAGAATTATCAAACAAACAAATCGATATTTATCATATAAATGTTCAATGCTTGATCAAACCCCAAACAGTTGAAAATGGAGCACCCTGTACATTTCTATTACCGTTTGATCTTCAAATGGATTTTGGCTGTTTCTGTGGTCTCGTCGTGAAATCAAACCGGCCTGTCTAGACCTTAATGCAGAGCGAAGGTCTAGGTCGAATCTAATTTTCTTTCTGTAATATAATATTAGATTAGAACTTGCTTTATTAAATCAGTTATGTTTGTCTTCAAAATCTAAGGTAACAGCTTTGCTTTTGCGTTTATTTGACAAAGTAAGATTACCATAATTTACCTTATAGCTTGTGATAGGATATTTATATCCGCTTATTTAGCGATCGCCGTGTATGATTGTGGAAAAACGTTCATAATAATCCACGAAAGAGTGGCGTGATTCGAATTCAGCTTGTGTATACCCAGTATAGAGAAGGCATCAGACCCATAAGTCCCTCGACGTATACTTGAATTACATCAGGTGGATTGTACTTATTTTTTCGTGACAGTATATAAAAAAAACTACAGATGACTTGCCTGGCAGGAATAGATCACCTTATGAATGGTACACACCTACGACACCTGAAGAATTAAAATATGCTACCTAATTTTCAAAATATAATGAAAAGGTGTATCATAATTGCATCCGAGGTAACACCTAACCCGCCTTCTAGTATTTAGTATTACTATATTTTCTCAAGTATTATTATAGTCTCTAATGCTCGTAACATACGCATCGTTGCCCAGTCCCAAAGGTAGTGCATGGTTACCAAACAAATTAAACATTGAAAAGCGTGTTCTCTTAAACATTTCCCGGTTTAAGTAACTGTAAAGCGTAATTTTCCCGACTTAAAATCAAAAGCTCCCCCAAATAGGAGCGGAGCTTACGCGGACTATTTTTGTATGTGTTGAATTTTACGCGTCTAGCATGCTTAATAAGCTTTATGTTTAAAATAGGGGTTGGTAATACTGTGTGTCTCATTTTAGGTTACAATGTTATAATATTTTTTTACATACCTTTTCTTATTTAACACTTAATTTCATAATAAATTATATTATTACGAAAGTCTATTTTTATGACGTCAATTCCACTGAAATGATCCAATCCCGGGAAGAATGCAGTTTTGGATTACTTTCAGGACTTCATAATTCACATTTGACACAAGCTGACCAGACCTAAAATGTGATACTGGTTTGATGGGTTTAAGTAGAGGTATCAAAAAGGGCAATAAACTCTAAGAAATTAACTATCGTATGTATTATTATAAATTAACACAAAATACAGACAGTTAAAAATAATAACTATTACTATTCACTAATACGACTCAGAGCTAGATGTGCTCAGGACGAGAGATTAATAAGATACATTTGTTTTTAAGGATTGCCGTTGACCAAGAGTTTGAATAAAATATGTAGTTTTATTGCCCCGGCATGATCAGGACTATTGCAGGCATTTCTTTAAATAAAAATACATGTTTAAATAAAGTTATCAGCGGCATACTTTAATTTATAATCCCAGCTGTCCCATTTTCACAAAAATAAAATTAATAAAACCTCGAAATGGCTCATACAAACCTCAAAGATAACACTTAAACACTTTAAAACTGAGATTTTCCATTGCCTCAAAGATTTGAGCCGCTCACCTTCAGCAAGACGACTCATCCGTTAAGCCTTGCAGCGCTTAAAAGCCCGGCTAGGCTTAAGCCGCGGCTTAACATTTTTATGCTGTCACACGGTTTATGCTGCTTTATTGTGGGTCCGAATATAAAACGAACGTAAACTTCAAGGGTTTATGTGGACATTGGTTACCGGGTATCTTTTATGCTAAAAGTGTGGCGTTTTTAATTGTAATTGTAAAAAGAAGTGTGAAAGTGACCCGGGGACATTAAAAATGAGAATTTAAATTAAAAGTAAAGATGTTTAATACGAATAGCAAAAAATATATACATACATCTGTAGTGCATTGTAGTCTTCTCTTACGAGATGATATAAAAACTTTGGGCTTAAATACAGTACACTGGTCTGACATGAATTAGCTAACCTCATCTTTGAAATCCTCCTTTTTTGTCATTGCAAGCCAATATTTACCCACTGCCTATCCAGAATTAAGCAATCTAAAAACATCTCGACTCGAACCTAATAGTGGAAGCGACTGTCGAGCAACATAAAAAACTATGCCTAACAAGGATAGTGACGTCACTGTCATTATACAGCCACCTTGCAAAAAGTGAGATGTTTCTACTACGCTACTTAAACTATTAAAATACTAATAGCGGCCTCATTGTACAAGCTATAACGTTGTCTTGGCAGACATGTCAATTTGATTTTTATACAAAATATTATACTTTAAAATCAATGACAAACTGATGAGTTTGGAAAATATTTGATTCGCCGCCTCTTCTTACTCATAGCGCCAACGTAAACTGCACTGCACTGTGAACCACAAATATTTGTTTCGGGTCTGGGTGTTAGTGAGACCGAAAAGTCTCTCGTAGTTTCTGATACCCACGACACAAGACTCGATCTTAGTGTGGGGTCAGGTCTATGTATGTGACTGTTGGGTGTATTTATTATTATTATATAAAACACAATCAGTCAATACTATTTCTCGCGCAATAAGCCTTATTAACAATTCCAGTGACATTGAACATTGACGCCAGCCCGCCTTAGATCATAAAGTTTAGCGGGCGTTTTATCTCCACACGTCGTTCGGAGAATGGTTATTGGGCCTTTTTTACCCCCGTCGGCCACTTTGTTTTTACCTTTACTGCTGGGTAAAAGGGGCGTTTTTTAATAACAGTAAAATGTATTATGCGGTTTAAAAGTTTTGCGGCTGGCGCGTGTTTTATTGGAGGTCGTGGGGAACGTGCATTGGTAGGTAATAAAGGCACTGGCGGTTTGAAATGTTTTATGATGTAAAAGTTTAGAATGATCTGTATCTCAAGCACACATTTGACTTCCATAGTGGGGTAATTTAATAACATCGGGTGTCAAAAGACACCTTGGGCACCGAGACAATATTTATACCTAAGAAATTCAGTCATTTCATGATATATAATTAATAAAAAGGGTTAGTATCGAAATCAACAAGAAACAAAAGCGAAAACAAAACAAAATAAATATTGTTAAAGTTAAACACACAAAAAAAACTCATTACCAAATTAACTACGCCATATTATATCTTACAATTGATTCACGTAATCATTGACACCAGTTAACCTACTATCATTCCATAACAAACAACTCAAACATGACAACAACCGGCCCAATACGATTCCAGCGCGGATTCCAACAAAACCAGTGATCAAAGAGCACACAAACTCCTAAACTAACAAAACGGACATCGGATTACGTCCAAGTCAACAGTTCCACCATAAACGAACGATTAATGAGTCCGAAACCACGTCGAAGTACGCTATTTTACGTCTATAGATATTTGGGATATGATATTAAACTACACGATCGATGAGCCTTTGAAATTATGAGGCATGAGTATATACAAATCTATTTAGTAATAAACCAGTAGCTACACCCTTGAATATAATCAGTTATTTTCTCATGCATCGCTGTTGCAATTTGGAAAATACAGCTAAAGAATACTTGCTTGACGGTATCATGAAAATGTCTTCCATCTTCTGAGATGAACACTGTTACGAACTTTTCCGCTACTTTATAAAATTCACTTACACGAGAGAATTTGTGTTACATTACAAAAGACAACATCCAACAAATAAAATTACTCTAAAAGATTTTTAATTTACACATATTTTATAATTTCGAACTAACAAAAGAAGAACCAACGGGACCATAGATGTAGTATAACATAGATCGGCAATGTATCATTTTGAGTGAAACCAAAACGAGAATATGATAGTGTGCGTGAAGTTTGCATGTGTGCGTGACAGATAATGCTGCGCCATGCACTGTCGATACTATCATATCGATATACCTAACGGCCCAACCAATAAAATTAAATTTTATAGATATAATATATGAGACTTTTCATGGTATTTTAACAGAAAAATAATGATTGTGTTTGTTTCAACACAGATACGTAAACACAAGTAAATAAAGATAAATCGTCATATTTGAGAATAATTTTATTTGGCAAGTTTTGTAAAGCATTCCTTATAATAATATCTAATGTTATATTGTTTTATTAGAATGACAGCCTCCGTGGCACAGTTAATTTGAAACCGGCTCAGAAATGGTAAATTACGCACACGAAATATTAATTAATATTTAGCAAATATCAATAGTGAATAAATAAAGTGAAGTAATAACTGTTATTATAGAATTGATGTTATACTACGAGATTATAAAATGAAGTGAAACCTCTATGGTCATTGACTATTTTTATCGACATAATATTATTGATCGAAACTGTCAATCAATATCTAGCAAATGTTGGTTGAAATTAATATAAATTCACGTATATGATATCATTTTATATAGGCAATGGATGCTTTCTACGCATTTAAAAAATGAATAAGGACATTCTGTTCTACCGGTATACATACAAGGTTTGTCTTACAATTCTACAATATCGTCACTAAACAACATTGAAAAAAGTGATACGATCTTATGAAAAACTATGATTATTCGGGTTTTTACACTAAAATCAATCACATCCAGGCACTGGACAACTCACCATAATAAATTACATTTAATAAAAGTAGCTCAGTACTGAAATATTAAATAAATCAAGAAAATAAGCGAAATTTGTCGTTCGCTTAAATGACATATTTTCACACAAATCTCTATAGAACGCTCTCCGTGTAAACGCATGGTCGCATCATGCGTCTCGCTTTAATGTATGATTTAAATCATTCTATCTCTTTCACATTGCCGATCTATGTTATGCTACATCTATGAACGGGACGCAAGGGGAGGCGCGGGAGTCGCGGAACACACCGGACGTGACGTAACTGGATCGGAAGTCGACGCTCCTCGCTCAGCTCAAACCCGGTAGAAATAGCAAAACCATTTTCACAGTTTTCAAAATACATTTTTGGCTTACCACTTAAATGTTACGCTTGGTAAATATTTTTGGTAAATATTTTTGGCTCGTGTGTATTATGCTAATCTGTCAGTCTACTTCCTTATAATGTACTTTGTTAAGTTTATTATAGGGGTCATTTTTCTTTACTTACGATTTTGTTAGTGCATTTTTTATAAACTGAATATTTAAATTGTATCAGAGATGGTCTCGGTTGTACAGTGGACGACAAAACTGCAGTAAAATAAAAGGCCGCCAGTTCCTTTTTTATATCTTCAGAACATATTTAAGGGTTTTGCGTTCAATCATTCCTTCACGACCAATCGTACTAACTTCAATTAGCAATGTCAAGATGGAAAAAATAATTGTAAATCGATAGAACCACGCAATAACTTTTTTTAATATTCAGAAACGATCAGGCATTATCAAGATGGTATCAGACATAAAAAACCTTTATGCACATATTCTCAGTCGCCTTCAATTCAAAAATTTCAAATAATTACAATTTTCCTCTATTATCCAAGACCGATAAAAGTAATATTACTTAATGGGCAGCAATAATAAATTATTCTCATTTATTACAAAAACATAAAGTTTTATAAAAACAAATTAAAGTTTTGTAATAATTTATATTTTCATGCCATATTTGATAAAGACATAATATTTCATTACTATAAAAGTTTTATAACACTTTTGTTTTTAATTTATTGGGTAAATAAAAAAAACAAATAATTACATCAACGGCATCAAAGAAACCACTGAGTAGTGAGTGAGATTATACTAGAGCTGACGCGAGTTTACAACAGCACCTAAATACTTAATTATAATTAATATTATAAAATATGTATGTCAAAAATTAAACATAATGCCTTCATACATAACTCCCCAATCATTACTGGAAGAAATGCTAATTTCCCTTGGACCGTCAGTGGAAAGTTCTGGTATTGTTGCGCGGAGATACGCAGCGCGCCGTACAACTCCGCTCCATCGAAACTTCAGCCGGCATTATTATCACGGATCGGATTTTGATGAATCCAACTGAATTTTCGTTTTATCTCTTTAATTTCACTCGACTATCGGTGAGTGTGAGTATTGCAGAACCAATGCAAATACTGTTAAAACTATTTCAAATGAAAACAATTGATTGGAAATAAACTCGGAACTCGATAACCCACAACACAGCTCTTGGAACATGGCACAATTGAATGTCGCCATCAGATTACAAAAAAAATTTTTGTACAATGGATTCGGCGCGATGTTTCATTATTAACTAGCGGCCCGTCCCAGCTTCGCCTGGGTGTAGATATCTTTTGATTCAACTCCACATCAGATAGATGTTATTTTTCGTACAAACTCTTGTATACCTAAACCTCTTGAAACCTAAACTTGACGTAGCTACCCTACTGTCGCTTCTCCGATCCGTCCCGTTCTTTCTTTTCATTATCCATCCTGTCTCGTCCCGTGCCTTTACATTTCGTCCTATCCCATCAAATGAAATCTGTCAACTATCCAATCCTATCCCGTCCCTCTCACTCTATTCTATCCCATCGCTATATACCCAAATAGTGTGCCTTACAATTTTTTGACATTACAACTTCAAAGATTCCGGTTATGGAAAATCGGATGAGTAATACGGACGCTTCAGCGATTTTGGTTTCCATACAACATGTCATTCCTTATTTCACATCAATAATTTTCTTTTCTAAAATTGTTGGTTGCCATTATTCTTCATTTGTAATAAAGAGCTGAAATATAATTTTTCATAGAAATAACTTAACTGGTTTTGATTTTCTATACAACATTCCAACACATTTTTCAACCACTTTGGAAAAATTATAGCCTATGACACTCAAGGATGTTATATCTTTTAAACGGTGAAAGAATTTTTAAAATCAATTCAGTAGTTCCGCGGATTATGATATTATGTGATTTTAAATTATACTCGTATAATGGTGGTGAAGGATAGGACATTGTAAAACATGTGATAAAAGTGATTTCCGATTTTAAAAAGAAGTTTTGTTTACACAAAATGCATTTCTGAACACACGCATAAACATTTGACAGCCAATTTAAATGTCAATCCTTTTTCATTAATGACATTATTCTACATATTTAAAATCTAAAATACGCCATTATTCAAATATTGTGGATATATGTTGTCGATTCGAAACCTTTATTTAAATACGTTCTTTAATTTGAGGGAAGAGTTTACTGTATCGACGGTATGAACATGAAATGTTTGACAGTTGCGAAACCTATTAACATTTTGTATGAAGAAGATTCACTTCAAAATATAGTTAAAAAAACATTTTCCAGTGGACCAAATTCACCTTTTAAACCTTCTCTGGACTTCCACAAATAATTCAAGACCAAAATTAGCCAAATTGGTCCAGCCGTTCTCGAGTTTTAGCAAGACTAACGAACAGCAATTCATTTTTATATATATTTGTGTTTGTAATTCAATATGAACTTTATACAATAGCAATAAAGCTCGTTTTAGTTAGAAAACGTTTGTATGGGGTAAAAAAAAGGGCTGTTTTTAGGGTTTTCCCGGCAATTATTCGAATTTTTCTCGCCGTAAGAACCATCCTTGGACTTCCACAAACACTTTAAAAAAAGAATTATCGAAATCGGTTCAGCTGTTCACACGTGATGACGTGACAACGCGAAACGGGTTTCATTTTTATATATATAGATTAAACTGAAGAAAATTTAGCTACCCTCACCTATTTCGGCAATTATCCAGACTCAATCAAAATACCAAAGATCCACATACGCTCCTAAACCAAGTCACATACTATAGGTGTTATGTTATACACAAAGGCTTTATACGTCGGAGTTATTAAGTTGGGGGATCATTAGGCGTCGTTCATCATGCGACGTCACATTCCTGCCCTTGGAAACTTACGGCAAAGACATCTGACGGGAGCTGTGAGCGGAAAATTGCTCGTATCCGAGAGGAATGTGATATTGTTGCTGTTTCACTGTTAATACGACAAATATGCGATAGATACCCGAATAATATCAGAACATAATTGATTCGACTGGCGGGAAATAGTCATCTTGCGTCAGCAGATGCTTTTTTAATGCTCTGGACTTAGCATTCAGTGCATTTTCCTGCTCACTAACACTTCTACTTCTCTCTCTCAATCTCCCTCTCTCTTCAGCCTCAGGAAGTCCCCTGCTGAATATAGGCCTCCTCTATAGATCGCCACATCGACCTGTTGGAAGCGGTCTTCTACTTGCTAACTCGTTTAACTACACCACATATCTAAGACATAAAAAAATTAATTATATTCCTCAACTAATTCAAAAAACAATTCATTCGTAGATGTTTCAATTCATAAACCATAAATCCTGTCACTAAACATACACTATAAACAATAATTCAAATATACTTCGACTAAAAATATTGTCTTAAATAAAATACTTCATTCTCGATATGAAATATTGTTTTAAAATGTAACCATTCAATATAACGTCGCATTAAAATGTCATATCAAAAAGAAATTTATTAGAATGCTCTATACACATTACATTTAATATATTTTGATAGTCTTTCACAAATAATAGGTGTACATCACAGTTTCAAAATTGAAACACGCTTGAAAATTAAATACAAATACATCTTTCCATGCATCAAGTAAACCTTACGTTATAATTGCTTAGAGTGTCACAGAAGAATTAATAATATCCTCTCCTTCGACTTTTCTTATATCCATCCCAAGGTTGTCTGAAAGAAAATGCTGAAAGCGATAAGACCGCCATTTGTACTTTTTAATGTGTTATTTTTGGTGTAGTCTAACTAGACTACCCTGCATTAGAGACATTATAGTCACCTGCATTAGACTTCGTCGAACCAATACAATTGTATATTGTATAAGCATCACATCAATGGAACTGTAATATTTTCACTTCCAAAAAAATATAGAAAAATCTTTTACGAGTAAAAATCGTCCTAAATAAACCAAAAAAGCCCTTCCAGAATTCACAAACAAAACATCAATCCACAACCGACACCGGAACAATTAGCATTGTTCGAATCCGCATTATCTGGCCGACAAAAATGGATCGGCAAACGCAGAGATTGTTTTGCGGCGGTCCGGTCCACTACAATGTTGGAATTGCCCCGCCGCGTCCAACGCGATATTTTTATCGAGTGACACTCTGTACTGTTGACAAATACGTACCAATAAACAAGTTACTTTGCGTGTGTGGGGTACACACGGGGCGCACGTTTGGCGTTCATTTCTAAGTTGGAACGTTTCATTCATTTCATATCAAGCGTTCATTTTGTAGCTAGATGCCTGTGATATTTCGCAAATAAATAAATACACTCAATAGCCACATACATACTCCTGACCTCACATTAGGTTCAATTAAGTATTGTGTCGTGGGTGTCAGAAACTACAAGAGACTTTTTAGACTGATACAAATACTTGTAGGCCCCACAAACCTTTGTCTCGGTGCGGGAACCGAACCCACGGCCTCTCGTTTCACAGCTGGCGTCTAACCAACTGCGCCACGGAGGCTGTCAAATGTTTGTGTTCTATATGATATGAACGGCAAAATAGCAAAAGAATAAAAAGCGAACACAACGCCAGTCGCCGTGACGGAAAGTGCTCGCTACTTCACAATTTAATGTGGATTTTTTATCTCCCTTTATGAATGTTAGATGAAATGTAGGAATTACTGGACCCCCTTAATCTCAATGGGCGAACAAATCGCTAAAGCTTATCATATTACCTCATATCCATTTTAATTTAATCGCTAAAGCTTTCTGATTATTTTATTAACCCGTCAACATATTACCTCATATCCAATTTAAATATAATTCTCCAATACTCATCCATAAGGTGTCTAGTTAGTGTGAATACTATTATGATCGTCGGTTTTACTTTTTGTCTAATAAACCGCTTGAAATGCCTGCAAAACTCAACGCCCGTAAGTCCACAACAATTGGCCGCGTAGCATCGCCCATCGCAAATTCAATTCCACGAGTTAATCATAAAAGTTTTTGAATAAACAATGCGCTGAATCGAACGTCGATTGTGTTACTTAAGAGCGAAACGTACAAACTGACTTTGTGACATTTGATATGTGTTGTATTTTGTGTGTGACATCGCGATATTGATGCACGCTTCATGGAGACTGACAGTTTACATTTTATGATTATTTACTTTATTGCATGGGACTGAAGAGTGCTGTCAAAAGTGTCTGGTATACGAGTAATTTTATTTATTTATCAAGTGGATATCTTTGCCGCTATGAGCTGCCATAATGCATGAAGTCTTACTTGTCTTTCTAAATGGGGTAGCAAAGTGATACAAAAAAGAACTAATACCAGTTTTTCCTGGGGTCATTTATCCCCGAAGAGGTAGGCAGAGGCGCCACTAGGACACCCACATTTCGCCTTGTATGTTCCGACCCACGATGTGATAGGGGGCGAGCCTATCACCATATCGGGCACAAATTCCTGACTCCGGGCTGATAATGAATAGAAAAATCCAATATCACTTTGCCCCACCCGGGACTCGGACCCGAGACCTCAGCTTTGTAACCGTACCGTAATACAACTACGCCACCGAGACAGTCTAAAATTCCAAAACGTTGAAATTTAAGCTAATGGAACTTTTGTGTAACAAAATCTTAGATGCATATCTCCGTCCTTTAAAGGGACAAGTCAAGGGACTAATAAATTCGTCTACATAGAAATTCGACACTTCAAAATGTTGCTCCAAGTCCCTTTATAGTAAAACACTGCTGCATAGAAAAATATATTAGTATTTTGTTTGCATATAAATTTTTAAATAAATATAAATGAATATTATTATGTTTTTGTTATTCTACATAATAATTTATATAGGTACTAATCATAAAGCCTAGCTTTGGGCTCAAGTGAGCCGTGTAATATGCTAATTCCAAAATTATAATAAAACCCATTCATCGCGTCAAAAACAAACGTATAATAATATGTAAATAAATAATAATAACCCAACAGTCACATACATAGTCCTGACCCCACACTAAGATCGAGTCTTACAAACACCCAGATCTGAAACAAATACATGTGGAAATAAAACTATTTTTACAGATTTTATCGCGATTTGGTTTAATTTTTACATTTTTTAACTTCCCGACGTTTCGATTGCTTTTCAGCTTTCGTGGTCACGGGGCAGACTGAGAGACAGACTGACAGAGTCTGCCCCGTGACCACGAAAGCTGAAAAGCAATCGAAACGTCGGGAAGTTAAAAAATGTAAAAATTAAACCAAATCGCGATAAAATCCGTAAAAATAGTTTTATTTCAATGTGTAACATTCGCGTAAATCTAAGAAACCAAATACATGTGGATCACACAAATATTTGTTTCGATGCGGGGATCGAACCCGCAGCCTCTCGTTTCACAGCCGGCGTCTAACCAACTGCGCCACGGAGGCTGTCAACATAGGGGATATCCATATTAATTATTCATAAGCTTTTATTTCTTTGCCAAAACTACACTAAGGCTAATATTTTATTTAGATATGCTTTAAGTTCAATCGAAAAATATTATTAAAAAGTTAATTCCAAAAATCCGAAACGGCCGTTAGCGTTGATTGCTTTTTTACATATTTGCATAAACGATGAATCTGATATTAAAAACTAATCTAGCCATATCTTTTGAGACCAATAACCAAATATTACTGACAATTATTTTAAAAGAATAAATAGGACTGAAATATCGAAATGGCCAATATAGTTTTTTTTTACATCTTTACATATTACTGTGTATGCCAGTGATTATGTATTCCAATTACTGGGCAGTATGCCAATTACTGGGCAATAATAAACTTTATTCATACAGATTTAAAACATATTTTATTTATCAAATGTTTTGTCTTCGCTTAAATTGACATCTAAAGTCGTTCAAAAGGGACAAAACCTTCGATAACTAAAATAGGTTTTAAATATGACTTTGAATAAGGCCGTTAATGTCTCCAAGTGATGAGCACAATAAAGCGCCATGCAGTGCTTACGAATAATACATTCTGAGTAGTACTGCTCCTGTTTATGAGCAGGCGTGACATTTTCCATCAGGCAAATGACCTGCTCGTCTCGTAATTCTCATATTAAAATGGCTATGATATTATAGCCAAATCCAGCGAGACATCCTTCGGGACGTAACTCAGTCCAAAGATAAAATCACCTTCAGACGACGTAATTGACTTAAACGCACCCTCTAAGCCTTTACAAATTTGTTTTCGTGAAAATATTCATAGATTTTTTACGAATATTACACTGGCTTGGATAATACATTAAGATAAGAATAGATGTATTTTTGTATCTATAGAAAAGAAACAAGAATGTCTGTCTGGAGATGGTATGTAAAAAATAATCTTAATTATTTTTCACCCAAGTTAGCCTACTTTATTCTCGATAGGACACAAATTCCAGTCCGAAGCAACTCATATTCGTTTTTGAACAAATCAACAATATGAATTGCCCGATCCTGAAATCGAACTCACGACCTTAGGATTCACATCCCACATATATTTCTACTAAACAAATTGGACTAACAAAAAACAAATAATAAAACACGTACAACTCACTGCTTTCATATAGGCAGCCTTTAAAAATGTCATTCATCACGGACCCATGCCGAGCCCAAGTCGCTTCAATTAACATTTTCATCAATTTACCCGGCCATATTTCAGTATTAAAGGTGGTGCTTATTAAAAATTGTATTTACCTGTTCATCGGGCGCGACGCGTGGCTGATGCGATCAAACACATTGCCGATGTTATGTAATTAAGTAATTATATTACTTATTTACACTGCCTCGGTGGCGTAGTAGTATTACGGACGGTTACAAATTTGAGGTCTCGGATTCGAGTCCCAGGTCGGGCAAAGTGATATTGGATTTTTCTATTCATTATCAGTCCGGAGTCAGGAATTTGTGCCCGATATGGCGATACGCTCGCCCTCTATCACATCGTGGAATGGAACATACAAGGCGAAATGTGGGTGTCCTGGTGGCGCCTCTGCCTACCCCTTCGGGGACAAAGGCGTGAGTTTATGTTCGTATGTATATAACTTATTGCAGCGTTAAAGATTTATCTGTGTTTACGAACTAATTACCAAATGATTGATGGGTTAAAATTAATCCTGTCGGGAAGTATACATAAAACAAATAAATTGTAATATCTATTTGTTTTCTATCGAAATTTTCACGAAGTATTGCAGCCTCATTAGACTTGTAACGTAAATTATTGGTGGTTAGTGATGAATAATCCGAATACCCATTAACACTTTTTTGACCACTTCCATTGACAAAAACGATTCCTCAAACATTTTGTGCGATTATGACATCCATTTTCATCATTTGCCTCCAAATCTTAACTCACTTTAACAATAATACAAAACATCTAAAACCAACACACGGAGATCACTTCAAAAAAATTGAGGGTGACTGCAACCAGCCCATATCAGGCCAGCATGATGGATGGACTAAGGCCTAACGCCACTCAATCGTAGAAGGTTCTGATCAGACCATAAGATCCTAATCTGGTAGGTCCACCAAAAGATGGCTAGCCGAATGAAACTTATATTGGAATCAATGTCCGTATAAGACCCTAAATGGAAAAGTTGGACGATGAGTTGAGACATCTTAGCTCTATAACCTATATTATGTATGTAAATAAAATAGCGTCCGCGATCCGAATCATAAAACCAACTCACACGTGACAATACTCGACCGCAATTAAAATCAACTAGAATAAACGCAAGCAAAACCACAATTTTATATTAGCTTTAACACCAACAAAATGACGCTTCACGCCGCAGTTGATATGCAAATGTTGAATTATAATGCTGAATACGAATCACGTCATTTAATCACGTGTCTCATTGTCCGTTCGCGGGTTTCGTTGTGGAAACCTCGTGTTTTTAACAGAGTTCAAAGGTAACAGTATTCTCAGTCCGACTGGTGTCTCTCGTATTGCTAGAGCTGCTAATCGTATTTCGATATTTAGATATCCGTAGAAATTCATCAAAGGTCATGAGGCGGTTCGACAGGATCAGTTTCACAATATTGATGAAAAACTAACGTAACGACTTTATTGTATTACCTTAAAGTTGTCCCCAAAAAACGTCAAAATACTCTAGGTATTTTGGGGTTCTATGTATGTGACTGTTGGGGGTATTTATTTAGTTTAGGACTCATCGTCTGGCGAATTTTACTTTATGCTCATCACTTACACTCATATCATGTAGGTATGCCGCCTCGTACTCGTAAACATACTTACATTTGGCCTGTAAAATAAAATCTATGCAAAAGTTATAACGTGAGCTTGAGTTGCATATTAAACCAAGAGTGATGTAAAGCGAGAAATTATTCCTTATTTATTTATTGTTTGTGGGAACAATAGCACTCCTCTGCGCCATGTTGAATGGCGGACAAAAATTTCGGACAGCATTTAAACAATGGCTGGGAAGTGCACGGCCATTTTATTTTAAAAAATAATTGCAATCAAATTCCATTGCTGCTTCATTAATTATTCTTTTTATTTAAAAGAAATGTATTTTTAATTTCGTTCTTTTGCTAAAGTATTTAATTAAAAATAAATTTAGTTATAAACTGGAACACATCTGTTACACATGTTATATGACTTTTACTTTATAAACGAGTACAATAGAGCATATTCTTATTTTAAAACACATTTCGGACCCTGTTCTAACTTAGCATACAAAATTTGAATCTATAAAATTAACGATTCATGTAATTCAACCCACAAATTAATTCCTGAATTCAAACTATTAGCCTAAAGCACCTAAGGTAATACGCCAACATAGAAATACGCTGTGCTAGGAACCCAAAGAAAATTAGTCGACGAGAACGGATTTTTGCCCGCTCCCGAACGTCGTAAATTAATTGTGACGGAGGGTAGGTGACGTCATCCCTCCCTCCCCCTCCAGGATAGAGTTTCCCCGTATGATTAAACGCGGAGATTCGCAAGATGAATGCTAAGAGCGGCTGGATGTATGTCTATTGTGCTTGTCATGTGGGCCATCATATTTTCTTTATTATCAGTTCATGCTTGTGTTGCTTAAGTGTTTCGCTTAGCCGAAATGAAGTATTGGGCCTCGAAAAGATTATATTATGAGTACATTTGGTTGGCATAAACATGATGTTTTTTAGGATATATTGTATCGAAGAAAAAGTCTGCTAAGGAAAACAGTAAGACCGCGACTTGGCAACCGTATTGTTCACTCTCCAGCTAGGTGGAGCGATGATGAGCATAAGTATGATGGCTGAAAATGGACACGACTAGTCGAAGACTGGTTAAAATGGCACACATTGAAGAAAACCTATGGCTCTCAGCACTTGATTGCCAAAGATTTATGATGAGATGCAATATATCTTAGTTTGGGAAATAAGCAAATTGAGCGAAAATCTTGGTTAGTTTGGGTAATACTCGTCACGCTTGAAGACGAGTTTACTAGCGTGGAGCGCTGAGTCTCCCGTTAATGATTGTTCTGCCCATCGTCAGCCTGTTATTTTGTTTCACCATCTCTGTGGTAGTAATCCTGTTACCTGTCTGCCAGAGCATCTATTTCAATTGTCATCGTAACGCATTCAGAGTATGCAAAGATATTCTGGGTCCCGAAAAGTGTTGGTTGAAGGAACTTACATTGTACATTTTATATAAAATAATACAACGGTACAATTTTATAAGTATACTAGGCCCTGTCGTCAGCCTCGTTTAGAAGGCCGTTGTCATAAAGACATAAGAAACTGCATTATAAGGTTGTTATTAAGGAAAATTTAATGGTTTAATGTTCCTTTGGGTCCCGGATGCGCTCAGGGCAATTAAACCTTAGTTATGACGCGAAGAAAACTCTGCAAACACACGGGTTGGATTTTCCAACGCTCACGTTTTAAAATGAATTAACGAAACACATAAGTACGTCAATCCTACAATATTTTTGTGTACGAAACACACGGTTGATGAAAATACGCCATTTTTGAGTAGTGTAATCAATAGGAATCAAAGACCATCAGAATATTGTTTGATTTATCATCAAGTGTTATAAAGCTAAGAAAAATATGCAATGCTGACATTTTTCTTACAATTAAAAAAAATTACGTATGAAGCTATCACAAGATTAATATGGAATCACAAACACAGTAGCCTTTCGTATATCAACGTTTGTTATTAGACACTGCATTTTAAACAATGTTTTATCTTATATTCATTTTCAAAAAGGAAATCAAGAATCGCAGCTCCAGAAAACACATTGTTCTCCCGTAGTGTTTGATCGGAGCTGGTCAACCGTCCTCGCGCCCGGGGCCGCGCTGCAAACTTGCAACATGACTGTATTTTCAAGGACTTTCCACTTTATTTATGGCGTAAAGGAGCCGCTCTCTTAATTTATATTCAGTTAAAATTACACCTCGCCTCGACGACTGTCCACGACTATTTATTTAGACACGTTCAAATGTTTTTTGTACGCTGCGACGAAACTTCGTGTTTTTGCAGTTGTAAAGTTAGTTTTCTTTACATTTTCGGATTAAAAATGTCCAGAAGAAGTAAATGCAAAGGAAATGGGGTGTAGTGAAGGAAATGAGTTTAAAGAAGAAGTTTACAGTCGTCTTTTAACGCGAAGAAACTTTGGTACAGAGCTAAAGTTACATTGTAAAAAATAACTCTGTAACGCAGTGGGCGAAAAAAGGACTATAAAAATAACTATCTACTCCGGGTTCGGTCCGCACATCGAGAATAAATGTTTGTTTGATCAACATACAAATATTTGCTTGGAGCCCAAGTGTTGTAAAGGTGAACATTTTACGAACTTTTATTCCTTAAAATTAATTCAACCCATTCTTAAAACTACCCTTATTTTAAGCTTGTGTTAGAACGTGTGGAAATGAAGCAAAGGAAGGGAGTTAAACAACACGCTCAGAATACAAAAGAACTAAAACAAATACACATCAAATAATTGATCAAAACTAATACCGCATTTAATGCGATGACAGCAAACTCAATAATTCCCATGCGGTACGCGACACGCGTACTATACACCGCGTATGATAGGCGCAGTGCCGCGTTTTAAACCACTCGGCGAGTGACGTGTGGCAATCAGTTATAAGCACAATGCCAACTCCACAACCGATAATAGGGAATTAAAATTAAAATATTTCGTTTACATTTATAAAATATTTATTGTGGGGTTATGTCGTAATCGTAATAAGTAACTAAATAAATAAATACACTCAATGACAACACAAAGTTCCGAGCCCACAGTCATAAACCAAATCTTGTATATCAGATGTATACAAGTCATTTGGATCTTACAATAATACCGATACGAAACAATATTTTTTCATAGCCGGCTGCAAATGCTACTTTGCTTTTTCCAAAATAAATATCTATTGTAGAAAGTATACTCGTAAATCAATGAAAACCATATTATCCTTACATTTTGTGATGCTATGTTTATCACGAGAAAAACAAACACTAGAAAACCAAGAAGATTTTATTACCATTTTAAAACCAAATCAAAATATTTGATACCACGTATTCCCATACAACGCACTTCTAAAACCTAATAGAAATAGCCAGTCAATACGTATGGTGCAAATTGTCCACAGCTTCGTCCCACGGGAAGGGTTGAGATTATCCAGGCAATATCCGTGATTTGCTCCATCATGACAATTGCCATTAATATTATAATGATCACTGGAATCCTTAATCTAATATTTCAATACGATTTGTTCTATGATCATTGCAATATTTATAATAATGACTGCATTACCAATACAGTAGAACTCCGATTATCCAAATTAATTAAGACCGGGGTCGATTCGGATAATCGAACATACTCTGTTAATAAAGAAAAACCTTCTTTATTAAGCTTTCAATCATAACAGTTGAAATATATCTGGACTCCAGCGAGTTCCAACTTGTTACAACAAAACAAAACAATAATTACTTGGTTTTAATTTTTTTATATTACGCTTAGGTCCGATTCGGATAATTGGTGATTCTGTTAATCGGCGTTCGGACAATCGGCGTTTTACTGTAATACCATCATAAACAGGGTCTTACGAAGTCTATATATCTTTTGAAATCTTTTCTAACATTTTGAACTTTCGTAGGGGTTTACAATCATCAAACATGCAATACGAAGAATTAAGTACATTTTAATTAAATACCTCAAGTTTTGATTGTTTAATCATGTATTAACAACTGGTTCTTAAACTAGGTCACTCTATTATGCCTAAGCATTTGCGACTATTTATAAATATGGAACGAAGACCTAGATCCAAATGAGTATAAAACTAGGTCTTTTAATTAAAACTAAACATAAACAAGATAGAGAATAGCTATTGTGGACTTTGATTACGCCGAGCTTGCGATATTATTTTATAGTAGACAAATACTTGAGTCGGGGTACAAAGGCTGAAGCTCTCATTCTGCTCGCATTTATTCTGTTGGTAAAATGTTATTATGTTATCGAAATGTGGGTGTCCTGGTTGCACCTCTGCCTACCACTTCTAGTAAAAAGGCGTAGGTTTATGTATGTATGTAATATGTTACATTTACTTACAAAAAGATTTGGCCTATGGTATTACGTTCGATCGCCTGTTGATTGTTTCGAGAATAGTCCCATATCTTTCAAGCAATGTCAAGGATTTCGTAATTTTAATTTCCAAGAAAGAAATAAACTGTTAGAGCTACACTGTAGACACCATGGTGGTAATTCTGTTCCACATTTGAGAAGCTTTCATCATGGGTTTCATCTGAAACCTGTTCTTGTGTGTCAGACCTACGCTATAGAAAATGGCTCCTATTTTATTTCCATTGAATGTAAACAGTGAGTCCAAATTCAGATGTTAATAAAGAGTATTTAACATTATTTAATACTTATTCACATTTAAAGCTTGATTATCCATTTTAATCCTATTAGAATTAAACCCGGCAGCGTATTACGTTACAATACGTAATACCACATTTATAATACCTTTGTAACAATTATTTAACTGTTTATTTAATTTATGTTGACAGCCTCCGTAGGGCAGTTGGTAAGCCACCAGCTGTTAAACTAGAAGCCGCGGGTTCGATCCCCGCTCTAAGATAAATGT
Organism: Deilephila porcellus; assembly: GCA_905220455.2. Taxonomy (NCBI): domain Eukaryota; kingdom Metazoa; phylum Arthropoda; class Insecta; order Lepidoptera; family Sphingidae; genus Deilephila; species Deilephila porcellus. The sequence goes on along the minus strand of LR999973.1, from coordinate 14,593,621 downwards.
TTGTATGATCCGCAAATAATTGTTTCAGCTCTGGGTGTTTGTGAGAACAAAAAGTATCTTGCAGTTTCTGATAAATATAAATAAAGCATATATAGGTAATTAGCGATAGTTATATGTAAGTTAAGATTTTGTCTCTAAGCTTCCCTAAACCTACGACACAAAACTCTATGTTAGTGTGAGGTCAGAACCATGTATGTGGCTGTTGGGTGGATTTATTTATTTTAATGACCTCACTTTGCTAATTCAATTATTATTTCGTACTTTGTAGAGGTACAATTTGCCAGCCTTACTCAATACTTGAATGGGCTAACTTGTGCAAGGCGACACATTGTTTACAGTCGAATCTTACACAAGCAAATTATTAAGACACTATACTAGTAATCAGCTTTCGTTAGTTTCTGTATTCTGTATGTATCACTCCTCTTACTATTTGAAGCAGTGTATTCACTTTTCATATAAGTGTAAAAATCGTCTTTCATATCCCATTTTCAGCTTGCTGAAATTGCCGGAGACCCAGAAATGTTCTTAACCTCTCCCTTTATACCATCTTGAACTATCAGCACCGCATCTACAATTCCTAAGATTTATAAATATTTTATTCCAGTCATTACCAATTAGGTGAACTGAAACACTATTAGGTAAACTGTACATTTCATTACAGCACCAAGTGCACTCAAAAACAATTTGCACGTTGAAATTTCCGCCCTACAGCACGTAGATAAAACAAACGGCGATGTAACCACAAACTAACGTAATACAAACAAGTTGTTAGCATTCGATAGTGTTCCCAACTCCTGGGAGACGAGATGGCTTGATCTGACGCGGAGCTATCGAGACCTATCGGAACTGTACTTGCACAAACGATATTAAACTAGTCGTTTGAGATAAGACTTAGAATACCAGCTTGGTGACTTTGATGCTGCATTTCATCGATTGGTATTCATATGCATCAGATTGGAGATTTGTGTGGAATGTGCTGTGTGTAAAGGAAAAGAAAATTACTTAACTTGTGATCGAAATCGCGGTTCTGAACAGCACTGATTTTGAGAAATTCAAGAAGACTACGTGCTTCGAGATTATTATGACCAAAAAGTAAATAAATTCGCTTTGATGATAAACCAAAAACTCGATCCAAAAAATCCTTCGTAATTAATGACATACCTCACAAAACTCATATTTATTATGTAAATGTGCAGGAATTATATTACATACATCTATATACGTTACATTTATTAACAATTCAACATTACAAAAATAAATTGAAATATTTTAAGCGAAAGAGATAAAGCCAATTTGATTTGAATATGATGGCATTTGACGCGAGAGTTCGGAGCGTGCACTCGAAGAAGTTAGCTGGAGTGTTGGCCGGGCCGGGCGAGATCGTATCCAATTAGAGCAATCGCGCTCCAGGCTCCACGGCATTTGGCACTGGGATGCACTCGGGATAGGTGTGGTGGAGATGAGACCCTAGAAACCGTAGTTTCAGAACTTGAATGTTGATTTCAAAGATTACCAGATTTGCTGTAGCTGAAAGTTATGATGTAGGAAATCCTAAATTATTATTACTAAAATAAGATTTGTTGAAAGTTATTGCATTTATGATGCGTAATCCATCTTGTAAATTAAGGTTTCTATAAGACTATAATAAAATATTGTAATTTGTAAGTCATGTTATTTAGATTCTTGAAATATCATTCATGATATTGATACGTGTATGTACATTATTCCCTAGATTGTCTGAAATGGTATTTTATTTGAATAGACTATAGAACCGGCTGTTATAATCCCAGGTGGAATGAACCATGCCAGTCTACATCTAGCAGGTCAGGTCAGCTTTGGAAATCCGTAACGAAGGCTTAAACTCAGCCGTGGACTCCCTTTTGTTGAAGAAAGTTATATATGGGCCCCATACTGCAACTAGACGAACTCATCCGGCCCTGTCCCACAGCATATATTTACATTGCACTTGCATTAAACACTCCAAGATGTTAGATCTTAGTGAAATTGAAATTACTATTCGATGTAATGTCTATACCAAATGTGCTCACGTTAAATACCTTTAAAATTAGTTTTCTGTATCGTTAAGGTAACTGCAACTTTATCATATGCAATATTGTACCCAATTATGTTATTCTTACTTAGCACTAGATGACAACCCCAGTTGGTTAGGTTAGGTCACCTAGGTGTGTAGGCTCAATTCCTGTATTGATACAAATGTTAGTATTAACAAATCTTGCTTTTTGTGTCATGTGTTTTAAAAGACTCTCGTAGTTTTTGTACAGGACCCAAAATTTATATTTTGGCACAGGACTATGCACATAGGCGCATAACCGTAATACATAAGGCTTATGTCAACTAGCAACACGTGTAACTAGTAGGTAGCTGTTACTATCGGAATGAGAAACGCGCGGCGCAGCGGTCGGGACAGCGACAAACTTGCCGCCCAGGTGCTCTCCATCATACCAAACAGTGTTTGGCTCCGATCGCATAACAAGTTCTAATACATATAGTACCTGAAGTAAGTAGGTGTTTTCTAATACAAAATAGTATTATAATTTACGCTCACTAGAACGCAATTAAGTAAGGAAATACTTTACCATTAAAGAGTTCTTTTGAGATGCTTTTCGTCATAATCCTACACGTTGTCAATTCTTAGTGTTACTGAACCCTTCGTAATTTTTATATCTGCGGCACTAGAGATACTACTCACAGTGGATCGCCATTACGCATATTGTTGAATGATTTTTATGGCATAGTTCTAACAAACTAGTGGACATTCAACATCTCACTTGTTAACGAAATTTAATTCTGGGCGGAAAATATTCTACCACTAGAGCATTCGATTCTATAATACCTGAAATTCGAACAAAGCCATATTTCAAAATTGCCTTTTACCAATTGAATGGGGAAATATGGAGCCGTTTTATCATTGGCGTAATTCTAAGCTTCGCAAATCCCGTACGCTTAAATTAATCCGGTATTTCGGGTGCATACGTAATTGTGCAGCTGCGCGTTCTCATTTTTGTGTTGAGACGTCGTGTCAGAGCACAGGTGTTGTTTAATATGTATGGGGCGACGCGGCAAGCCGGGTGCGCTACATGATATAGCTCCAATAAACTTATGATGCGCTACAACGCTTAAAGCGCTGTTTACGTAGAAGGCAGGATATTATAATAATCCAGCCTACTTGGGTCCCAATGCAGGGCATGGACCTTCTCTAAAATAGAGAGTTCGATTAAGAGGAGATCGGCAATAGTTCACTGCGTTGACCCAGTGCATGTTGGCAGGTGGTCGTTTATTTTTATTTAAATAATCTAGTTTTCGCCATCATCTTCAAATGATGGCAAGTGGTAATGCCAATAATTGTGGCTCTGGCTAGACGGTCTCGCATTTACTTTAGGGTGCAGCGCAGTCACTTAACCGAATTAAAAAAATTAAGAACGACCGAAAACCAAGAAACCTCAATTTACACCATATGAAAGGCATAGCCATCGCGCTTAACATAATGAAGTCAAGTGGCAGTGGGTTACTCAGCCAGAAACCAGCAAGTGTTTGAGTCTAAGGAATTAGACACAAGTGCCGAACGCTTTGATGTTTCTGGCGCGTGCATAAAGAAAACTCGCGTGTGGTTATTAGGGAATACGCTTTGTAAAATTAGGTCGAGTACTACATTTAAATATTTTCTTAAGTTCAGGTTGCTGGCAGAAAATTGATGCGGCAAGGTGAAGAAATGGCGCACATTGAAATGAAATGAAAATAATTTATTGAATCCATTAAAATGTTCAACATTATTTAGATTCAGTCATTATTTGAACTACCACCCGGTTCGGAAAGCGGTTTTCACTAGAGAAGAACGGGCAAGAAACTCTAGTGTTACTCACTCTTTTCAAAACCAGTTTAAAATGTAGTGATTATTACAAAAATTACAAGTGGGTTTAAATCTTTGGAGGACTATGTACAATAATGAACTGCCGTAGGCTGATGACAATGATGATTATCATGAAATGAGAATTGGTTCTTGGAGAATTGAGTCCTCGACACCTACGGGCGTGTATGACGAGATTAATGACAGTTGATGAAGCGAAAGAAGTATGTATGGACCGTAGCACTTGGCGCTCAATACTCTATGCCTACCCCAATCGGATCGTATGTATGTGTATGAAAATTGGTTTAACTATTGGTTTATCGTATTAGATAGCACCTTATTGGTATATTTAATATACATATATGTATGGAATTTGACAGGCCTAGAATATAATATAATAGCATATTGAAGTCAGGTTATTTACATAAACCTTCGTATCTGTATTTTTTAAAGATATAAATCTGAATCCAATCAGTTATCAATTTTTGCTGTGACGCATTAAATTACGTGAAGCAGTGTACTGATTCCGCGTTCTGGGTGACTTTACTTACCTAACTTAGCCGTACAAAATCACTTGACCAATAACACTATCCATCATTATTATTCTAAATTATCTATGAACTGCTCTGAATTTATCTGCGCTGAAACCACTGTATGATTGTATTGTATTGTAAACTTATTTTGAAAAGAGCAACGCTAGAGTTTCTTGCCCGTTCTTCTCTGGCGAAAACAGCCTTGTGAACCGGGTGGTAGTGGAAAAAAGTGACTGAATCTAAATAATGTATGACATTTCAAGGGTTCAATAAATATTTTCATTTCATTTACGTTTTGCCGATCTAAAACAAGTTGATAGTCATTGGCACGACAAAAAAAAAGTAATTGAAAATACAATTAAATTAAATCAATTACAATGATTCAATTCCTTGATTCCACGACTGTCACTCATAAACAATAATTAATACTAACCAAAAACGAATTCATATTGAATTACAGTTAGTTTATCAAAGTACTACGAGTATAAGAAACGTAAAATCCAACTTTAAATATAAAAGTATCAAAGTACAAAACTGTTATAATTCAAAAAAGTCTTCTCGGTTTCCCGTCGTTATTAATATCCATGCAAATGTATTCACGTCTCAATCGTTCACAAATTAAAATAACAGATTCACAATTTCAAATTCAAACAAAGAAATCAGATTTTTATATTACATAGTGTATAGCTGTATAGCTTGTATAGGGTTGGATTTTTCTAAAGTCTCTCATGTCACAATCTGTTTGAAATTCCACTTACGTATTTCGTTTGTGTGTGGAATAATTTGTAGTGAATTCGAACTTCGTTACTGGATGTGAATTGCATTCTCAGAATTTTATAGGATCATGTTGTTTTATTGACTGCTGATTGACTGTCTCGGGTTCGAGTCCCGGGTCGGACAAAGTGATATTGGATTGTTCTATTCAATATCAGTCCGGAGTCAGGAATTTGTGCCCGATATAGCGAAAGGCGTGCCCCCTATCACATCGTGGAATGGAACATACAAGGCGAAACGTGGGTGTCTTGGTAGCACCTCTGCCTACCCATTCTAGGAAAAAGGTGTGAGTCTATCTATGTATGTTATTTTATTAAAACAATTGTTTCTATAAAACATTTTTAAACACCCTTATACCTTCTCTCACCTTTTGTAACCTGAAACTCATCACGGAATCAATGGTTTGTACCTATGTTATTGTGGATACAGGTACAAAACATTGGCTGAACCATCGACGCCACATACAATGATAGGAAAAAGATAATGGTGATAATAATTCTAACTACACCGTCAGCCTAAACAATAATTTTCATTACCATATAATTTATTAAATAATTCAGTAATGAGTTTTACGAAGGTTAGAAGCCGAACGTGTGAGCAATTTAATCTTGGAGCTATTTTCATCCTCAGCCACATAAAGACCTCTACTTGACATACTCAATCATTTATTACTACAGATGCTCCAGGCAGGCTCTTCCAGCAAATCAATATTCTCTGGACGTGCGCTTTCAATTGTCTCCCGTTAATGGGACATGCTTTCCAATAAATTAAACAGATAAAGAAAATATATTGCGATTCTCTCATGAGCATCCATCTGGTAACACGCACATTGTGAACCGTTTCTCTTACTAACTGAGCTCTATTCAACCGTTTATGAATATGATAAAAAAATGACACGTTCCGTTGCCTCTTATAATGTTTCTTCTTCAATAAATTGAGTTGGATAAGCAATTGATTCTTTTCAGCATGTGACTTAAATAAACGAGCGAACGATGCACGTAATACCTACCTATGAACACATTTTAGAATTGGCGATACGTTTTCAGCTTTAAAAATAAATGAGGTAAAATATAAGCGAAACATAGGAGCATTTTTTAAAGATTTCTGTAACTTTATTAAATAACTGAAAGATCATGGAACCGACTCAGTCGAGTGAACACACTCATTTTTGCTATAAAAGAGTATGATAACAAAGTGGCTTAAGTGTCAATTTTAACTTATCAAAACCTGGACTTGAAGAAGAAGTTAAACAGATTTAATTGTTGAATAGATAGCTGATAATGATTTAAGTCGCTAGTCGATATTAACCTACAATTTCAGACAGCACTATACCTCCCTCAGGTGTAATACAATCAATTTAATCTGCCAGTTCAGTAAATGCCCCAAAGGCAATTAAACCATCAATAGCTATAAATTAAAAACCACAGCGGCAACACTTCCAACGGCAGTCAACGCGCAACTTGTGTGGAAATTTCAAAAATCGCTTTAACAACACGGACCGAGCAAGTTTGGGAGTTCGCGCCGGGCTTCTTCCGACCAACTTTATTTGTGTAGCGACTGCATAAAACCGCATTTCCCGCGGGTTCGACGGATCCACGCTGTGCTGCGTTTACTTGATGGTTTTTGAAGACTTGAATGGTAAAGTTCATGCTGGGAGAGTGACAAAAAGTGGATGTGTTTTTTGCTTAAAATGTTTCTGACTGATGAATAGTTTAGAAGTAGAGAATATAGGGAGTATAAAACTCAGAAGAACAGTTTGTTACGACATATAACAAATGTCTCTCAGAAAAGCGACATCTTTACGTTTTTAATAAATTATGAAAACATCCTCATATTATAATAGATACATTCATATACTATTATTACACTAATTTTAATAAATTTTCATCTAAGGGTAACACTTATTTTAACAACATATTCGTTATGAAGAGTTTTGTTACTAATAAAAAACAAGATACTGATATAGAAATAAATAGACCCAACAGTCACATATGTACATAGTCCTGACCCACACTAAGATCGAGTCTTGTGTCGTGGGTATCAGAAGCTACGGAGCGACTTTTTCGTCTCACAAACACCCAGACCCGAAACAAATACCTGTGGATCACACAAATATTTGTTTGGGTGCGGGGATCGAACCCGCGTCCTCACGTTTCACAGCCGGCGTCTAACCAACTGCGCCACGGAAGCTGTATATAGCAAATCAAGTAACTGGCCTAAACTAAAGCGAGCTCGCAGCCGATGCATGCAATTTTGAAATTCCGTATTCTGTCTACACCGACGTGGATCAAGGATATTATTTATATTCGGCAGTCTGTTTTACTTATTCCACCTCGTCTCGACATCATCCCGTGTTACCGGGGCATGAAGAATTCAATAGCTTTCCTTTAACTTATTTATTTTTGACGGTGAGAGAATGTCCTGATATTTGTTGCGTTTTAAAAATAGTTGAGAATTTGAATTCGATCGCAGACTATATTATTATTGTGGTAGGATTTTCGTATTAATCCGGACAACTGGTCGCTGTCCGTTCTGAAAAATCAATTTCCCAACACGGAAATCAAACTCTAGTACCACACGAGCCTACATCAATGTGTGTAAAGTTGAAGATTCTGACGACAATCCTCAAAATAAAATTACCCGGGGTAGGAATCGAATCTCAAACCACACGGTTCACGGTTTATTACTGTTAATTCTACACAATATATATACTTATGTCTAGTTAATCACAGATTAGGTGCGCCGCATAATCTCCGTCGCAAATCGTGACGTATCGTTCGGATTAATTAACTGCGTGATTTGCCACAGATCCCACTTCATAATTAATATATGTGGATATAAATTCTGTAACTGTATCTGTATCAGCCCATATACGTCCCACTGCTGGGCACGGGCCTACTGTACAATCGAGAGAATCTATTGAGAGTGGTTAGGCTATACAGGGTATATCAAGACCGCGACCTCAAACGAAGCCGGGTGGTAGTTTTAGTGGTTATAGACACAATGGAACTAAAAATTTCGCAAAAAAAGCGACTGATTATTTTTTGCATTATTTTAAAAATCATCGGTTTTAGGTGTTAAATCCTTAGTTTTTGCGAAAATAGTAATTTAAATCCTTACATACCATTGCGTCTTTAAAAATAAGAAGGTGTATATCATTATTTTGGAAAAATATGTATTTTTCATCCTAATACAACGATAAGAAAAAAATTAAGAAAAAAAAAATGACGATTTTTTTTAGCGAATTTTTTAGTTGCATTGTATCTGAAGTCACTAATACTACCACCTGGCTTCGTTTTCTGTCGCGGTCTTGAGATACCCTGTATAGTCCAACACGCTGGCCTAGTGCGGGTTGGCGGACTTACATACCGTAGAAATTCTTTAAAATCGCTACGGTATGCAGGTTTCCTCACGATGTTTTCCTTCACCGTTAAAGTGCGTGGTGATTGACTAGCTATCAATACACACATAACTCCGAAGACACAAAGGTGTGCCCTGAGATTTGAACCCGCGACCACCGTGAACACGTTAGCAGCCGCGTTGGCTAGTGAAAATTGAGCTCCTGAAATTTGACTGTCTATTGGATTAGAAGTAAATTAAATGCACACACTTTTTTTCGATCCCAGTAAGATAATATATGCAAAAGTAACTGATGTGTACCACAATTGACCCGTATCCGACATTGTCAATCTTAAATATTTTGAGTTGCGGAAATTATGCAATTTTTGCTCGTCAACTTTGTGGAAACAAGAAAAACAACACTCCAAAAAGTTAATCACATACATATTTTAGTTCGATGCGGAGATCGAACCGACGTTTTTCGATTACACCAATGTGCCAATCTGAATAAATTTCAAAAATTGCTAGAACCAATAACTTCAACAAAAATACTCTTGAATAACGACAAAAAATTGTGAGCGCAAAAATTCTATTTGTCGTACAAAGGTACAGCCGTGTTGTGTTCAGACGGCGGGTTAGTGAATGCCGCAAACAGGCCTCCTTGGCCGATCCTGAGTGGGCCGAACTAGGGTTTAGAAGGGATCCTAACCCACAGGGAGCTTTCGTTATGGATTTTCCATGTATCGTTAAGGGTTAGATGGTGTACGAACCCACGGAGGATGAGCTTTCATGGTGGTGATTTTCCATTTGATATTTCCATCGCTAGACTTTTATTCAAAACATTGACCATATTCCATTTTAATAGAAAATTTAAGTTGGTGCGATGTATAAAGTGTGCTAAGGGTGAATGATTGTTTGTTCGCAAATCTTACTGAAGGGATTTTTCCAGCGAAAGCACAAGGCGAGTAGCAGACACTAAATGAACGTACCACGTATTAGATAGATATCGTCGAATTGTATCGTCGAATTGCCTTGAAAAAGCCTGGTGGGACTGAAAAGACATACGTAATTTTTGATACCCACGACAAAGATTTACCTATCGCCGTCCACCGCTCATCTCAGCCTTGAGCAGCTCGCATCAATCCGCTAACCCACCACTTTTATTTAAGTCTTTGATCCATCGTGCAACAAAACGTCCTAACACTTCATAAGCCCATAAGATATCTACTTACATTATCTGTGTAGAGATACAGATACATTTAACTTACTACATCAGTATTTTGCATATCTCATATTTACGTATAATCTCACCATGAAAACAATCCGTTGACCGACACAATAGTTTATTCGCAAATAATTCAACGTGCCCATTATTTGGCGGACAAACAAACGTCCATTAGGGGCACAGTGTTGTAACACAATGTTCGGGGCGCGTCGTTAGAACCGGCTAGATTCACCGCCTGGTGGAAACTTTTTACAGAACAGAAGTGCGCAGGAGCCTCCTTAAATAACTAAATCAGAGAATATAAGAAGGTTGTTATGTCACTTTAACGGTTGTTATCATTTAAAGATTGGCTTTTGCAGGCTGGAAAGTTTTGCACAATAGCAAGTATGTATATTTGATATAAATAGAAAAAATCGTGGATCAAGATTTTACAATGCCTTTGCGGAACACTGCTAAACTGGAGAGAAATGGGTTCGAAATACCAACAGGGTTTAAACCACGCCATAAATTCAAAGATTCTGACGTGCCACTTCTTAATTCTAATCGATTCATCCAGCAATGCTCATTAGACCAGCGCAATCATTATTGAAAGCTCTTTCAAAAATAAAACGAAAACTGCTAGTTAAACTGAAACACTACATAAACGTATAGGTAAATAAGAAAATAACAGTAAGGATGACTCCATGCCACCAAAACTACGATACAAACGCTTTAATTTAAGCACATTTTCGCCCGCTGTCGAAACTTATTTGCATAAGTAAAACTAGGGAGAGCGATGGCGCGAAAAATGCGGCGTGATCCGATCCCTTGCCAACCACCCCTCGTTAAACCGATGGGTTTTTTTAATTCACCACCTTCTGTAGACTGTATCCATACTTCCAAGGTTATTTTATCAGCAAAGAGCTCTTTATAAATGTGTTAAGGTTTTCCTGCAGACTTTGGTCTCAAAAGATATTTTATAACCTTAAAACAAATATATAATTTTTAGTAGGTTGTGCGTGCACGGGTTTGAAAGCTGTGACGAGACAAATAATTATTTCTATGCAATCTAAAATTATTTGTTTTGGGGTGTTCTAGGACTGAAGGGGCCTATGAAAAAGAGTATCTTCGTTTGTCTCGTAAGCAATTATAGCAATGAAACTTTAGTAGCAATTCTATGAGGTAGCACCAATAACCTAGAGCAGATGGCAGACATACAATAAGCAAAGATTAACCCGGAACTGGCCACCAAAATTCCCGTCTATACTGCAACGGGACACCGGGCCGCGAAAATTCAATAAAAACTTCGAGGAATTTTAAAATAATTACTCGAAATAACGTCTCGTGGAAAATTTCCAGTGTTTTTAGCAAGTATTCCAATATAATGCCGCGCGGCGGCGCGGCGTGCTTTCGAACGTAGCGTCCTTTGTCGCTCCTTGATACTATCATTCTGAAGTTAAAACTGCCCGTACAGCCAAGGCTGCCGAGATTCATTTTGCCTGCATTTTGTACAACCCTAAAATAGGAGAGTATGGGAATTTTATATTTGGAAAGTTGGATTGAAAAACCTTTTTTGACAGTAGGTATTTAATAGTGACGGTGGGGTTACACTTTGTCCATTATAAGTTCGATTTATAAAAACACATTACAAACTTCAATAAATATTAGAAAATGTTTCAAAAAATCTAAAGAGAGAGAGAGAGATCCATAAAAATATATGGACAAATTCAAAAACACTTTTAAGAATTTTTAAGAATTTTTATTGCAATAGGGGACTAACGGATTCTAATAAATTTCCTAAACAAAATACCTTTGGTTTTTCTAATTCATCGTTTTATTGACTAGCAAAATCGATAATAACAACATTACATAGGTATTAACAACATTACAATTCATATTCATTATAAAGTTCATAAGAAATTATTCTAAAGTCAATATTGGCTGAGACGGCCTAATCTAACGGGAGCCTACTTAAAACCTTTGAAATTAATTGTATTCGAGGAAGATAGATTGGTGTGACTCCTCAGCGGCAATTTTACGTGATCTATCTCCTTTTAACTATACGCTTACGGAAATTGAATTGAGATTGAAGTATTTCTTATATAGCGTATGTTAGGTAAAAGAAAACTAGCTTATCTAATGGATACCGCTCGTTACCAATCACTAAACCTAAAGAATATTAGATGCTTAAACTAGAAAATTAGGAAAAGTAGGGTAGCGCAGGATTCTTGGAATTACGGTAGTCTCACTTCCGGAATAAAATATGCCAGCAATATTGTTAGTTGTGGGTACTGTACTGTATCAGCCCATATACGTCCCACTGCACGGCACGAGTCTCCTCTACAACCGAGAGTACGATTGAGAGGGGTTAGGCCATATAGTTCACCACGCTGGCCTAGTGCGGGTTGGCGGACTTACATACCGTAGAAATTCTTTACTTCTATTCCTTCACCGTTATAGTGCGTGGTGATTGACTATCAATACACACATGACTCTGAAAATTCAAAGGTGTGCCCTGGGATTTGAACCCGTCACCACACACTACCCACTCACTAATTGTGGGTAGTTGAATATTATTAGACTATTGATATTATGACCACGACTTAAACATGATTACACTAAACTTAACGTTGATGAAAAGAATTCTCTATGAATCTCGACTCCTTATCACCATCGACTCCTTATTAGAAGTTACGTGGTTGAAATCGTTGGCCAACAGCATTATATTACCAGTAATCTCACTACGTATAAACCTATAACTAACCACGTCGTAGATTATTTACTAATTAGTCCGTCTTAATAAAACGCCATGGGCCATCAACTTTATACCACACTCCAGAACGAACCCACATAAGCCAACAAATAAATCAAAGATCCTTAAGGACGTTTAATTGATGGAGACATAAATGTGCAATATAGAGCTTCAGATTAAATAGGAATCTTAGGACAATGGCTGCACAAAACGTTATTAATAGCATTGAAAGGGTTAAGATTCCGGCAGCGAAGAGAATTCTGTCGAGAACGCGAGAATATTTTCCAATCAACCTTCAACCTTCTTCATGTAAAAGGTTGCTAGTAGAGAAAATGCTCCCGAGTTTTAAGAAATTCTGTATTTTATTGTTATTTGCCTTAAAATTGATGTGAAGATGAACCAATTTCCCAGGCATTATAGATATGTCTCAAATTACATTGCGATTGCATTTTTTGTGTAGTGTAAAGTACGGCTTAGCTGGAAGTAAGCAATATTCAAAGGGAACGGTAACATATCTACGATCTATTATTTTCTATTAGTACTTCATGAGCCGTGAGCTTCATTTGCGAGATGATTTATAGATGAACGCCTTGTTCCGCCGGACCTCTACTAATAAAATAAAATAACCGTTAAATATGTTAATATGGTATAACATAAAGTTAAAAAAAAACTACTTCAGTAAGTTAGAAAAAATATTACAACCTTGAGCAAAATCGTTTCTTATCTAGCAACACAGCTCAAGCTAAAGCGTCGAAGCGGCAACAAAAAGTGCGAATCACGCGCGCTCCCAATCCGAGGCGGAATGTGGCGAGCTGGCTGACTGATGGCGGACATTGTGCCTGCGTCCCAGTAATGGACGGTGTAGACAAGCGTCCATACAACCCGATTCCCACCGGCTTCCCTCTCGTTACTTATGTATCTTTAAAACTTGATTATTTATAGAACGAGGTATTTTACAGCAATTTTATCGTTGTAATTTGCGACTCCGGTTTCCCTTTTATAAAATACAGGTTTCATCATTAGTGGACAGTGTAAATTACTATAAATTACTATGGAGGAGGTTCGATAATTTTACATTTATTATGACGTAAATTAAATCACGAATTAAAATGAAATTCACCGCTGTTTCACGGAATTATGTTGAAAGCCAACGAGTGCACTTGTAATTCACTTTTACTATCCATCACGTCAATTTGGATCATTCTCAATCACATGCATCTCGACAAACCTCTGACTATTATATTGAAGCGGAAGTTTATGAACAAAATTCGTGCGCATCAAACACGCGGGAAATATGTAAGGTGCGAAAGAAGATAGTGGAACTACATAGTAGTGATAGAAACAGTAACAGAAATGGCGTTACAGTACCGTATTACTTTTATATGCCATTAACTCTTTGATAACTCTCTTTTATTATTTAAATATGCCACAACTAAGAAAACATTACCTTTCCTATCGTAACCACTACATCTCTCTATTTCACTAATTTAAAATTTTAATATTACACTCAAGCTACTTATTCCATTCTCAAAAACTATTGGATTTAACCTACTACACTTTCAATGCGGTCAGATACCGATAACCCCATACAGTCTCTCTCTCTCTCTCTCTCTCTCTCTTCAGCCACAAGAAGTCCACTGCTGAATATAGGCCTCCCCCATGGATATCCATATAGACCTGGTGGAAGCAGCATGCATCCACACAGTCATCCATACATCCCTCCCATATTCACTCGTACTAAATCACAGTGGCCTGCCTCGGTGGCGTAGTTGTACTACGGTACGACTACAAAGCTGAGGTCTCGGGTTCGAATCCCAGGTCGGGCAAAGTGATATTGGGATTTTCTATTAATTATCAGCCCGAAGTCAGGAATTTGTGCCCGTTATGGCGATAGGCTCGCCCCCTATCACATAATGGGACGGAACTTACAAGGCGAAATGTGGGTGTCCTGGTGGCGCCTCTGCCTACCCCTTCGTGAGTTTATGTATGTATGTAAATCACAGTATTGCACTGCATAAAACCCGTTAAAATCCGCATATAATTTTACACCCCGACATAACAATTTTTAAAACTACCAATGTAGTTAATGGTGTTCTTAATGCGATAGTTTTATTCAGTACTTGCATTTTACGCGCTCGTCTGTTCAAATGGTTTTATAAAGTCGTCACGGTAATAGTTCTATCGTATTGAAATGTTCAATATCGAAAATATTTAAATGCGTCTAGCAGTTATGGCTATTCATCGTAGACTTACTTGGAAAATAACTTTAAGTTTGTACAAATACTTGGTACTTCGCCTCGGTTTCTTAAGAAATATTTTAATAGCTATGAACACTCTGTAGTGTAGTGAATTTAGCTGTCGGTATCTACGTAAAGCTTGAACATCCGATCGAATAATAAGAATATACATAATTGTCTTCAGCCAGTCGATATCCTATCTAAAGGATATAGGTATACCATCAGCTGTAGCGTAATCACTTCTCCATACCAGTACTTACCACAGTGTAATATTACCTTGACGAAAAAAGCGTATATACCTCATTCACGATGCCCACTATAACTTGAACTCCCGAAAAAGACCATCCAGCAAACCAGATGTTTACACCAACGAGGTAATTAATTCGCTGAACCGTTGTAAAACATCAAAACGAGCTAATTAAACATAGCCAGTATGAAAAGCCGTTCTCAAACAAAAACAAACGGCGCCGCAGACTGTAGCTAGTTAAAAAAATAAAATTGCACAATTTCACATCTCGTTAGCGGCGGCCGGTGGTGTCCGTAACTAAAGCCATTTTAATTGAAAAACTTTGTGTGGGCGCCGCGGCTTACGGCGCGGCTCAGGCTACGCTGGCCGACAGATTATTGTCCTGCGTTTTAACTTTTATATGTTGCAATCAACCTAAAATACTAGGTTATATTTTTTTATCGAGTGAGGGTCGCAATAGTTTGTTTCGGAATATGCGTCAACTCTGTATCAGTTCAACTACTGGAATCAAATAATTTTTATACCGAAATGGAGAAGTGACTGCTATAAAATTGGATGCTAAATGCACTGCGGTCCGAGAAGAAAATAGACTGACATGATACATTTTACAACTATCTCTCAAGTTTCGATACACTTATGCCAACCTCCTCAAAAACGTATATAATATATACACACGCTAATCCTGGAATACCAAACACTTGTGTAAATCACCTTGCCCGGAAAACGACCATAATGCACACACTTTTTACGGTGGTATAACAATACGAGGATCCTACTAGCCATTCCTCTAGAAACCTCACTTACCTAGTACATCGATTGGAACGTATTACATCCTAACAATAACGTCACTCAAACAACCAATTAATATGTGTATCGGCATTGCGCAGATGCAACGGTTGAATTTTAGCCCGCACTTAGTTCCACGGAGATCTAGTTCGACCTAGTTGCTGTCCTATGCAAATTGTATGTTACTAATAGTGTTGGCAGTGCAGGTTGGGAAGCCGAAACGTGGCCGAATTTCGAGCTAATTGACGACCGCCGGAGCGTAAGCAGTTAGCTATGGTTGCGGTTTCAATCCTTGTAGTGGTTTGTTTGTTTGATGTTGCAGGTTTGTAAGTATGCAGCTTTCAAAACGCATTATGATGTAGATGTCTTAGTATGGGAAAATGCCTAAATAAATGCTACTCGTATAAGCAGAAACTTGTTGCAAAATCTTAACTAATCTAATATTATTTTATCTGTTGTACACTATTGCGAACTGCTAGAATTTCTTATACATACATATCATTTTATTTATTTACAAGTTTAAAAAATATTTGCCTAACACGAATCTTTTGTATAAAATGTTAAATACCGGCCAACTAAAGAAATCAAAACCTAAAAATTTACACGACCCTGATTTTCTAGCCTTGTAATATACAATCATGCGATTTACCACTAGATCAACGTTCGAAACGTCAATTCTTAATTCAAGATTTAAAAACCTTTCGGCTTCGGCCCCAAACTTCCCTCTGCGAACGCGGCCAAGCCTATTTTAAAGACAATACAGTGTGTACATACGCGTGCCTAATGGTGTAATTAAGACGGCCGCCCTTTGTATACTCTGCACGAAGATGTTGGTTTAGGGCTGCGGCTGCATCCATCCACGCCCGCTTGATTACATTCTCATATTTACGAACGCTGTCCTGTTTGATCGTGTGATTGTTTTGTGTACACCATCTGGGTAGCTGTGTTTTGGGTAAGGAGCTGGGTTTTAAATAAAGGCGAGGGCGTTTAATTCATTTTGACTCAGTGTTGAGGAACTAAAATGTAACATGCAGCGCTTATAGGGAATTAAATATAAGTATATATTAGAGTATTTGATCTTAAACATCACATCGGTAGGATGGACTAATACGACATAATCTTAATAGTGAAGTACCATACTATTATGATATAGATATAAAAGAAGCACAGAAGCTTAGCTTTAGCTTCTCTATAGAACTCAGTTCAGAGTCGCCTGATTTAGGACCTTTTTTTTTGTTAATTTTTCTCATTCTTATTATTTTATTTACTTACCCTGTTTAGACGTTAATCTCATCATTTACGAGTCATCTCTCAATCTTTCTACATCACTTATAATATCTAGCCATACATATTCCTTTGTATTATTAACTTCGTCAGAATCGGAACCTAGGATCATTGTTGTCAGAGAGTTCTTAATACCTCTGAGCCAATAGAAGTGTGCATATTAATGTGATTAAGTTGCCTGCTCGCACGAAACTTGTGCTTACACGTTAGAAATTACTTGTCCGGATCGCGCACTACGAGTAGTCAACTTGGATTTTGAATATCTAACGTACTGCAGTATATTCAAAAATCAAAGATTATTTCATCATCTTTAAATTATTATTTTTAAAAGGCCTTTATTACATTTTTTGACCATTTTAAAGCTTGTCGCATGAGGAATACTCTGAAGAATAACCTTTGAATACCTGAGCCTAGTGTCGAAGTTGGTTTTATGAATAGGTTCCAGAGATTGTAAACGTAAATAAGCACTTAATTGCAAAATTACATTCGTCTAGCAACAATAGACCGATTCTGTATTCAAAATTACATTCATTTTTTAAATTTTAGTAGAGTTATACTACTCGTATTACCAAGCGATATGAATTACTAAATATTAAGTAAATCTATTATTAATATTATCATATTGTTTTTCAAATTGCATAATATTTAAAAGTCTGTTCTGCATAAAGCCGAGGCTCGCAAGTTCTACAAGCCTCAGCAGTTAGCACGCGTGGCGCAGCTGGCCCTAATGTCTCGAGCGGGTGTCTTCTCCGATTTATAGCGGCTTCGAGCCCCGCTGCAGTACATGCTTACTAACTTATCGTTGGTGAAAATTTGGGGTGTTTTTACTTTGTGAGGTGTTATAATTGTATTTGCCTTCATAAGTATTGCTGTTGTTCCGGTTGCAAAAACAAAGTCAATTTTACAAAGTCAGTTAAATTTTTTGTCATAGATTACTTTATTTTATTTGTCATTAATAACATTTATTTGTGAGGACCGAAATCGCAATCTTCGGAAGATGTTCCGGAATAGTGGTTGAAGAATAGATTTGCTTTATGAGCCTTCAATGAGTTATGTTATTGACGATGAGCAAACAAAATGAAACACACTTATACCGGGTATATCAAGACCGCGACCGAAAACGAAGCCGGGTGGTAGTTTTAGTGGCTATAGACACAATGCAAGAAAAAAAATCGCAAAGTAAGCGATAGATTATTTTTTACAATTTTTTAAAAATCATAGTTTTTAGGTGGTAAATCCTTAGTTTTTGCGAAAGTAGTAATTCAAACCCTTACGTATCATTGCGTCTTTAAAAATAAAAAGGTGCACATCATTATTTTGGAAAAATATGTATTTATCACCCAAATACGACGATAAGCATAAAAATTACCAAAAAAAAATGGCTATATATTTTGCGAAATTTTTAGTTGCATTGTGTCTGAAGTCACTAATACTGCCACCTGGCTTCGTTTTCGGTCGCAGTCTTGATATACCCTGTATTTGAATCTTTTCTTTTTCTTTCTTTTCAACCATAGGAATCATGAATCCCAACATAAACCTGTTGGAAAAGACCTGCATCCAGCGACTCCTTGCAACCTGAACCTCGTCGTCCGACCACCTTGTAGAAAATTTGAAACTTATAGAACCATAAATCGAAAACAGCAACTTGATCGAATTATTAAAAATTTAGGACCTACATTGATAGCAATAGTACAGCTCTTTGTTTAATCCATTGGTATAATGAGTAATGACTAACACATTTTATCTTGTTTGACGCCTGATCTGATACGACGATTCGCTTATCTGTTCTAAACTTTGTCATAATGCAGTAGGCTTAATGTCAATAGCAATTCATCCCGCTCTATTTTCCTGAATTCATGCTAGAGTATATTGACATATTAAAGTCTTATACATATTGCAATAAAGTCTTATCTGCACTCATATAGTAAAGCTAAAGAGTTTGTTTGTTCAAACACGTTAATCACGTGAACCACTAGTCGCAATAAAAACAAACAATAAATAAATATACCCAACCATCACATGGGCCTCACACTTTAAATACAAGGTATATCAAGACTGCGACCGAAAACGCAGCCAGGTGGTAATATTAGTGACTTCAGGCAGACACAATGCAAGTAAAAACTTCGCAACCTTTTTTTGTAATTTTTTACTTATAGTCATATTTGGGTGATAAATACATACATAGTTTTCTTAAAATAATGATGTACGCCTCTTTATTTTTAAACACGCAATCGTACGTCAGGGTTTAAATTAGTATTTTCGCAAAAACTAGTAATTTACCAACCAAACACGACGATTTTTAAAAAGTTAAAAAAAATATCCGTCACTGTTTTGGCGAAATTTTTATGTGCATCGTGTTTGAAAACTAACACACTACCAACTAAAACTACCACCTGGCTTTGTTTTCGGTCGCAGTCTTGATATACCCGGTATAAACGTTGTGTTGTGGGTATCATAATTTGTCTCCATGCGACCGCTTGCTTTACAGTGGTCCCTCTAAAGCCCAGCGCCCGAATACTCAAACGCCACCTTATTATTATATTGCACATAACTACAAAAGTCCTGCTTAAATGTACTGATTAAGTGGGACGTGGCTAGTTGAGTGCAACTTAACATTTAAAAAGCGTTTGGGTATTAGCGTTAGTCACATGTTATTACCATTGAAGCAAACCAATACTTCTAGGTGTGATACAAGCCTTAACCAACACCTACAAAATTCCATCAAACAATAAAATACAATTTATCAATATTAATTACCATTAGCCTTACAATAATTTTAACGTTTCAAAAGATGGTTTATTGTTTAAAGCGTGGCCACCTGCGGCGGGGTGGACTCCAGACATTAGAACAAGCTGCGCGGCACGTGACCGACGCGTAACGAGCACGACGCGACTCCGGCACGTCACTTGGACATAACAATTTATTACATTGTTGTAGTTAAACTTAAAATAAATATGGAGTGGTCCGGTCATTGTGATCAGTTTCCCATTTATAAGGGCGGATACCGATATTCTACCATGAGTAAATGAATTAACTGGTTGAAGATCCGTCACAGTTACCGACTAAAGTGTAGAATTCGAGTCCACCTGTGTATATCGAAATAGAATCAGGCGGATATAATTGTATCTAGCCGTCCCGCGTCGGTGGATCGATCTGCACTGCACTGCTCTTAGAATTAGGTGTAATATAGTTATTTTGTCGTACCAATATGAAAACACATGAGCTTCTGGCAAACTGGCTCGGAATCCGAAATGCCATGACATTTTAGGTCGATTTTCGTTCGTTCACACCACAGTCCTAGCCGCAGCGTGCCTGTACCACGAAGGTCTTCTATATCTGCATCAGCCCATATACTTCCCACATCAGAGCACGGGCCTCCTCTACAATCTAGAGTTCGATTGAGAGAGATTAGGTCATATTGCCCATCACGCTGGCCAAGTACGGGTTGACGGACTTTACATACCGTAGAAATGCATTCATCACAATGTGTTTGGTCTTAGATTGATTAAACATCAATAAATACCATAGCTATTACAAACACAGAAGTGTGAACAGCTCCACGAAGATATCTACGCAGAACGGCGTAACTTAGTAAATCGAATCAATCACTCTCAATCCATTTGAATCGGCATAAATAACGTTTGTATGCCGCGAGCAGTTTAATGGAGATAAACTGCTATTTATAACTATTTAATTTAACAGCAGGATTATTAGTAATCGCCTGTAAATAATGAATTGTTCAACTGTCTCGTTCTGTTCAAGATGAGCTTTTAATGTGACGTTTAATTAATTAGTACCTATTCAATTGGGACAGCGACGTATCGTGAATTGAATATCTCATGACCGTTTGTGTGATTTTATAACGAATAGAAATAACAAACAATTGAGTCAATGCACGTACTATTTTTGCTGCTTCTACGTATTTTTAGAGTCGATTTCTCCCCAACTAAAAGGTTCTTAAAATACATAAAACAAACTAAAACTCTTGATTTCTACTTCCTCATAGGAGTGAATATTTTAAAATAAAAAAAAAGTCTTAAAAGTCAAATAAACAAAGACGGTGAGGAAAAAAGTTTTATTTAAATCAATCTTTTACAAAAACTCTGAACAAACACATCTCCATAACAATAACTCAAGTGAAAGAACGTCGAGTAACGCCGAAGGAAAATTTTCATTGAAAAAATTTCACAGAAGTTGCAAAGTTTGGACGTGCAAATGTAAAAGGAACGAATAATCAATCAATTTGATTCCATTTGAAATTCTGAAAGGCTGTGCGCGGGCTATTTATACTTGTTTAAAAAAATAAGAGACATTCCAACTCCCCAGCGTTGGAGTGTATTCACACATTCTTCTTACTTTTCTTATTCTATCTGTAACGTATGCAAAATGGGTACAATCATTCTAGAGCCGAATGGAGGAAAGATTTCAACTTCTGACTACCACCGACTGTGATATTCAATCTCAGGCCATTGGTTTGCTACAGATTCTCATGTTCTTCTTGCGTCGACTTGATGCAGAAAAAAGCATTATGGACAAACGTTTGTGGTTTTAAATGGTAAACATAAAAAAAAAATACTCTAACTTTGCATGGCTTTTGATTAGGGAAATCAGTTTGGCAAGGTAGAACGTCACATCTATGGACGAAAATAAACTTCTCGAACTGTGGGTGGCACTAGTAAGCTTTCGTTTCGTGTGATATTTTTGACGTGTAATATTATTTTAGTTTAAATTAGTATACATACTGGGTATATCAAAACTGCGACCGAAAACGAAGCCAGGTGGTAGTTTTAGTGGTTATAAATACGATGCAAATAAAAAATTCGGCAAAACAGGGACACATTTTTTTAGATTTTTTTAAATATCATCATATTTGGGTGGTAAATACCTAGTTTTTGCGAAAATACTAATTTAAACCCTTACGTACCATTGCGTGTTTAAAAATAAAGACGTGTACATCATTATTTTAGGTAAACTATGTATATATCACCCAAATACGACGATAAGTAAAAAATAAAAAAAAAAACGTTGACGTTTAATTTTGCGAAATTTTTACTTGCATTGTATCTGAAGTCACTAATACTACCTGGCTCCGTTTTCGGTCGCAGTCTTGATATACCCTGTATATCCAATATCAAAATAATCTAAATTAATCCGAGTCTACAAATAAGCAACATTGAGCAACCCGATCTCAAAGCACTAACACCCGTATTCTAAGACGTTTCCTCTAATCTTCCTCAACCTTATCCTAGTCGAGGTGACATAAAAATGAATTTAAGGAATCCTCGAAACTGGTATGCTTAGTTAAAAATATACTTTTACTAAAGGTTCCTCGAGTGAGGTTGAGTTGAGGAAAAACGTCATCATTTACGTCACTGATGTATAGATAAAGTAGAGATTTAACAAAAATCTTTGAAACTAAGGTCTATCTAAACTAAGAAGTTCCATTTGACATTGGGAAATAGGGATGCTGTCAAATAAATCGGTTCTTACAATATCCGATTATTTAGAGATATCGATAATATTTGTTTGTATTTCTTAATCGATTACAGTTTATATTTTCAGTTTACATCATTTCGTTTATTTTTTCATGAACATTTTTATTTTAATGATACATCAACAATTGCATGTCACTTTACTATTTAGGAACAAAAGGAGTGATTTATCTATTACTAGCGGCCCGTCCCGGCTTCACCCGGGTGCAGACACTTTTTCGAGTCCAGTCCACATCACGCGCATGCTTATGAACACATGATACATACATACAATACAATACATATACTCCAAAGTGAGGAACCTCCTCACTATGTGTGGCGTATCCTACAATACTGCCTTCATTTCCATTGTAATATCCACATCTATTAATTAATGATAAATTAATTCATATTAATATTATTATTGCACTATTTATTGATGTATGTTCGTTGACAGCATACCTATTATTAGATGAAAGTTCAGTATTTTAAAAAATTAAAAAACAACTGTTTTATATCTGCTCGATTATTAAAATATTTTTACCGATTATGCGTATACAAATGCATTTGAATAGTCTCGACTCTACCGGTAAAAGACCTAACGAGGTGACTTTGTAATGACGTCTAGAAAAAAAATATGTTGTTTAAAATGGTTATTTTGCTTTATTTATAGAATTCTAGTTTAAATTTAGTGATTATGGTTTGTATATCTAGTGATAAAATAAGAATAGCTTCATAACTCCATGGATTTACGGAAAGTGTTATTGAAATTGTGTGGGTTACGTCTGCACAAAGTTATTTACGTTAAAAGTATGAAACGTCAAATGGAACCTGTTAGTTTAGATAGACTATAGCCTATGGTCACTTGAAAAGTGACAGTCAAATGTCATGTCAAAAGTGTTTACAAATTATAATATATAATTATTTAACTCAAAATCTTCAGGATTATGACTGGAAGACAAATATTTAGTGAGTCGGAGAAATGGTGGCTGCAAAAAAAACGCATGCAGACAGGAGGAGGGTCATCCATTCCAACCCGGAAATTTCGAAGGATATTCTTATGGATGAATCGTCGTTCGGGATATTCGTACGGAGTATCGTACAAGTATTACAGGAACCGCTGGAAATCTTTAATAACTCGTTTAAAATAATAAACATTGTTTCCAAACGAAAAATCTTTTTTTAATCGACTTCAAAAAGAGGAGATCACCAATTCGAGCTGTATGTATGTAATTTTGTCAGAACTGCACCGTATAAGTTGAATCGAAATCGGTTCTGCAGTTTTTGAGATAGAGCAGGGGTCACAATCTTTTTCAGTCAGCAGCGCACATACATATTTACTATTTTGTCTCGGCACCCTAATCTATCTAGCTGGTTGAAACGTACAGTGATATTAGTTAGGTATATAAGCACAAAACTAAAAATTTAGACAGAGGGAATTCTACGCGGCGCCCTCCTTCTACTTTCTACGGCGCGGCGCACCAGGAGGCACACTTTAGGACACCGTGAAATAAAGAGTAATGTTTATATCATTCACTAGAAAAACGTGTAGATCGTGTAGAGGCACCCACCTCAAAAAATTGTTGGCATATTTAGGTATTTAAGAATTTTAAAAGGTAAACTTTATTTCTCTCTTTTAAATTACAATATTAAAGTAGGATTATTTCTTTCGTTTCTTCCTTAAGGTAGGTCGCGACGTACCTTGAGTTTGACAGTTGGTTTCTTTCCTCAAGAAAGGAAAATTTTTGAGTGACGTTGAGTGGAGGAGGTTTTTTTCAACTAAGCATACGGATTTCCTCTAGTAACGTCAAGTGGAGTCGAGAAATTTTCGAGGAACGTTTTAGAATATGGGTGTAAATCTCTAAATAACTCACTCGAGCAATAACTCCAACATATAGTTTAGTTAACGGCGCGACGGCATTTCACGCCTACCCGTGATTACACGTTTCAAATTAACGAATAGCTATCGACTTACATCGGAATTAATGGGACTTACTGTAATTGCACATTGTTGCTTACAGTTTGTCAGCTCGATGTGCCGCAGAATAATTTACATATGTATTACCCGAAACATCTAAGGGCTGGCAGATGGAAAATTCCGATCGTGTGCCAGGTTCATAATGCTTTGATTTTAAACTTCGAACATAACTAATATTATACTTTTTATGTATGTTATTTGCGTTTTATTTGTATTTTTTAAGTGTGTGTGCAATAAAATGATGAATAAATAATGATTTTTACTAAAGCATTTTTTTATTAGTCTACTTCCAACAGTTCGCTATGAAAATTTTAGGAGAATGTGTGCATTTAACAGTGTACTTCCTGTGACTGAAGATGATAATTGTAGATATTATTATTACACTAGTACTGCGAAATGACGGCATTGACAAAATCGTTTCTACGAGTCGCATAGCTTACGTAAAATGAAACTACTCGTTGACTAACCTCACTATAATTGAAATCGTGATCAAAGAAATACCACTAAATAGCTTTTCCAAACCATCAAAACAGGACAAAATACCGTAACCCTTCCACTCGTGCAGTAAAGAGCGAAGCGGCTTCATTAAACTCTGGTTAAGGGCACAAACACAAAGCGAGGACCTCCAACAATCAAAGATGACCAGACCCGAGAAAACAAAGAAGATTTTTACATTAAACCTTTACAAAACCACTGGTCTATATTCGCTGCAAATCTGGGTATTTTGTTTGTTTATTGAACAAAATACAAAAAGAAAGATAAAGTCGCACAGTCTTTAAATGGTCCGGGTGTTTATACGTATTAGTAGTGATCACCTAACAAATACTTTCTTGTTCTTGCCTATCGTGTATGCCATAAAAATACTTTAATTTAAAGATTTCGTTTCAACTTGTAGAAGAACATCGCTACCCAACTCGGTTGCTACTCAGAATCAAATAAATCAAATCAAATTGGTTTTGGAGAAATACTGAAATATTGAAAGTAAATCTCTTATGAGTCGTCGGTAAGATAACATATTTTACTATGAAGCCGGGACTGTGTATATCGTATTTCAAAATAAATTAAATCTGCTAAGGTACACTACGTGGATCTCTAAAGACAAATACAGGAATAACCCAAATACCATCGCAAGTAAAGTCACAGCAAACCATCAGTGAATAGGAATGATTTCGAATAATATAAGAGACGTAATGGCCGCGGGCGGTTTGAGAGCACTTAAACCGTTGTTATTAACTAGCCGACAACTGTGGACGCTATTTATTTTGCTACATTATTTCTTTTCCATTATTTCCTTTTCTTTTTGTTCTTATTTACAATTTTTTACATGAATATCTCTGGAATTGAGTTCAGTTATGTTTCAATGTAAGATAAAAATTTATTTTGAAAAGATTTTAACGTAGTTTATAATATTCTCGTAGCTTTTCCTACCAATTTGAATAAAACAATACCTTTCGCAGGTATACTTATACATTACAAATGGAAATATTTGTTGTTGGATTACGGACTTCCAATTGTACATCTAATTAAATTCTTTGCATGTTAATATCTTCCTCTAGCCTCCTCTAGCTTTGGTGTTCGATAATAATTGTTTTCGTGCCACTCTTGATTTTACAATAGGTTTGTTGTTGAGCACGAGTAAATCCGTACGTAAAAACTAAACCACGATAAATACTCACCGAGCTGGATTTAAATTCCCCGGCGTCCCGAAACCTGCGAATAAATAAATAATAATTCAATAAAGAATTTTACCCCGGCCAGGCCGTACCTTTCCTAAACTAATGCCTTCGAGGTGTTGCCTAAGATTTTTTGCAAAGCTTACATAACATTCCGAGTGCAAATCTTGTCCGATAGATTTATTTTAAGATATTCATGTGTGATGATTTTGAAGTTATAAAGCGTGAAGCGTGGTGGTAATTTTCCCTGTATATACCCCGCGTCGGATGTGCCGAATTTCTATGACGATCGCGCGGGGTATCTCGTAATAGTTTCATAAAAAAGTAGGTTTACCGAATTACTAGCGATTAGAGCTAATTTCAGAAATATGGGTACAAATAATTCGGCAAATGTTAATTATATGCGGAAAATATAGTTTTCAATCCTACCTTTTTGATGTATTCCTTAGATAAAGCCGGAACCATTTGATAAACACACACACGCACACAAACACTTAAAACCAACTTATCACTAAAAATAACTTACACACACATTGTTCACATTTAGGTAACCGATTATTTCAAGGTGCGGTTAACACACACACATACTCAAGTTACTTAACGCACAATATTACTCCACTAACACCGACTTAGGGACGCAAATCAATTGTTCGCGATTATTGACTTTAATGTAAACAATGGCGTTGATAAAAAGCACAATTAGACGAGCAACGCATTCAACGGCCAACACGGTCGCGGCGGGTTTAGAAACTGTATTTTAACCCTCAATATCATGCATTAAATTAATTAATTGCCAATCAATATAATTTTGGTAAAAATGTTGCCAAAATTATATTGTTTTTCGCGGAATCGTAAAATACTCACACAAGTTTTACCATAGAAACTGTTATCACTGCTAAAGCATTATTTAACGCTTTCCAAACGAAATCTACAGAGAAACCAATTTTTAAAATAAAAATTAAAAACTTTGTTATGTAAATATTGTTCCAGAAATACCCGCCATTTTAGTCTGGCTGTCGAATTATAAACAACGCAAAGCAAAGGACTTCAAACTATACAGCCTAACTTCATTAACAAAGAGCCCAAACTTTTTTCATCCATAAAAATTTCAAACCGAAATGTAAACTACATTACAGATTTTTTGTCATGTTTGGGGATAAAAATTCATTGCAAGCGACGTTGAGGGCGATCCTTCGGGACCCACGAAACAGATTTCAGCAAAAACAGGAGACGAATGTGGGAATTGGGACTGCAGTGACAGGCAAATTTCCCTTACCGTGTGCAAAAAATTGTAAAATCTTGGATCCCGAAACATGCTGGCTTGAATGATATTCATTTAATAATGGAGAAAAACGGTTGGTACTTTTGTAAGAATTTGTAGGAGTCACATTATTGTACAACTGTACGGTAATATTCAGAGAGACATTGCCCGTATACCAACAGAGAATCCTATTAATATTTCCTTCTCTAATTACTAACATAGAAATGTGGTGTTTTCAACTGCTATTACAATTTCAACATAAACGAGAATCACTGAACAGCGGTATCAAAATTGCATTAGTTCGAACATCCATTCAATCATTCACTCACTACGTTCCGACCTACGCAACATCAATCAATGTTTTAAAAGCAATTTCCTTAAAACAATATTGTTTCATTTATACAACGCCTTGGGGACTAATAGAAATTTATTTTTTAACCGACCGTCGGCCATTTTAGGTCCTCGGTAGGGTATTAAAAAGGCAATTGATTTTTTCATCGATGTGAGGTCTCTAACGGAGTTTCAAGGATTCATTGTGATTGAATTCGTCCATTTATTATTGAATATTTTCACGACAAAGTGACTGTAATGCACCATAGGGTTAGTGTATCGCAGTCCTGACAGAGTTTCTACTGGCAAGAGATAGTTAACTCGCCATAATTCTAATGCCTTGCTTGGGAATGCTCTCACACTTGCTGAACTGAACGCAATACTATGACGGGTTTTCCATAAATCTTCCACGGTTAAATATCCTGGCGGCCATGAATATCGTACTAGCAGCTTGAAGCTTACACCGCGAATTTCCACGGTAATCTCCGTCTTAATAATTTTATTAACTACGTGTTTTCACCACTTCTTTTGTAAAAACTTACTTCAAGTCCACTAAGCCTTCAAAGAAACGTCGTCGGCCGAAGTTTTTGCGGTTGAAATTCGTCTTCATCTTGATAACTCTTTTTAAGCCGGGAAACATGATTTACAATTGTTAGGCTTTCTTTTGGCCAGATAAAAAGGCTCGGAGTGGTCATTTGTTCGGAAGGCGGTTCACTGGAAGTGGAAACTTTAAATAGGTACAAAGAATTATTAGATAAAGCTACCATTTATTGTAGTTGAACAATATTGCTACTTATAGTCTTTCATATTTTAATATATAACTTAGATTACTGTTAAATGGAAAGAGAAAGGTAAGCAGTAAAAAGGCAAGATGTATTGGGCCTATTTCAATTTCACTCTCCGCACAAAACACAGTAAGACAGTGGTACCATGATTGTACCGGTCCACTTATACTTTAATTGTAGGTCGAAATAACTACATGCTATTTTATCGATAAAACATTCTCAGGATGTAACTTTGAATAGACTGAAGCAAGCACGATCGACGACAAAAACGACTCCAATCTTTGATACTTTTGAATGCTATTCAATAAATGTAGCAGTCTTTAAACAGATACCCGGTGTATAGTTTACAAATTCTCACAATGGAATGGTTACGGCTCGAATAAAATCCAGCCAATAACTTATAGTGGACTGGAGGTGATACTCCGAAAATTCTTCACAAAATAGATCATTGAACTACTGGGCCTTATTGTGAGTAAGTTCATGTTCTAATAGGATTACGTCGCAAAACTTTTTACTAATAAATTACATTTGAAGTACATCATGAATTGTCTATCGATAGTCTCTCTAAACAACACTACTAACGCTTCCCGTATCAATATACACCAAATAGATTTATTTACCAATTTCCTCTTAATTCGCCCCCAAACCCGTCTCCATAAAGATAAAGGTGTACATATTAATGCAAGAATTCAGAGATAAGTGCCCGGCAATCTCAAAGACCGTTATTAGATACCTACCAACTCCCGAACCAAACGGTCTCCGGTCTCCCGCAAGAGCGCTTAATGGCACAAATGGAAAAAGTTTTTCTCTTACGACTTAATAGAAAAGGCTCTGCGGAATGGCCGTGCTTTGTTTCCTGTACAAATTGTTTTTTTTTCTCTCTACTTCTCTTATTTGAATGAATTAAGGATGCGCGCCACTTGTGTGGTTTGTATTACTTCCCTTACATTGAGATAATTGGATGATAGATTTACTAGTTCCTATTTTATTCCAAAGCAACCATTCTGCATTCCAGTAATGCGTATGTGCTTCAAATTATTCATTATTGACTTAAGTAAGGTTATAGATTAATTATATTTTTGTGCATATACTAGCCTAGACTGAGCATATGGAGACCTACCATAACGTTAAAGACACCGGTTCACGTCTTTTCTATTTGGTAAATGTCAACAATTAGACCTCAGATTTGTCATAGGTTTCAATCGCTCTCTATACAATTCACTTCAGCGCAGTGTTATACGAAAATTTATTCCACCAACGTCAAAGCGCCTGCGAAAATAATACACGCAAAGTGACACACAGGTAACATCTCTAGCGGCGTCATAGAAAAAACGATTAGGAGCTAATCCAGATGAGCGTAGCATAAAAATTAACTATATAGAAAATAATCTTACATAACGCCAGGCCTAATAGTCCTAATATCCCACTTTTATAAGCAATAATGGCTTAACGGGTATCCTTCCAGCGGCTCTCCAACTTTAATATTGGGTTGAATTGGCTATAATTAAACAGCGGGAGTTATAGCGCATTTATTTCAGCTGGCTTAGACGAGATTAGTTCAAGGAAATTGAAGGTTACAACCGAAAACCATAAGAAAGAACTAAAATCGAGTATGTGTCGCTAAGTAATATAATTTTTATCTTTTGTGAAGCTAGAGGCTTAGTCTGTTTTGATGTCAAATATGAGTTACGAAACTGTTTAATGGTATTTGAATAAAGTACACGTTATCCATTGAACTATGTACACAAATTAATCGCATTAGTAAACAACTTTTGACTTTTAAATACTTCAATTTGAGACTTACGGCCCGTCTCTCCAAGGGCCATAATATTATGGCTATGTCGACTGTCACGATATCATAAAAAAATATTTTATATGACACAGCTTATGGGTTGCTATCATGCCCAAATGACAAGACCCGTCCTTACTATAATAATTATTAGCTACAATAAAAAGTTTTAGTGCCACAGACGTCCGCCACTTCGGCACATTTCACAAAAACTCGTCCAGATGGCGTTGGAGTGCGAAACACAAGCCTTCGTAGTCTGTACCGCTATCCGAAAACAACACAATTTCACCAAACTTATATTCCACGTTTATTTAATTTCGCGGATGTTGCCGGTTGAATTAATTTCATACTGGTATTCATTATTCTCAATGTCGGTGTTAATTGAGAGATACAGAAATTTAAATTTTCAGGAAAATTTCTCTTTATTGTTGCGATGATCTGTGTTGTATTTTAAGGACAGTCATGAGAAGGTGAAGAAAAAAAACGCTTAGTATTACATCGTGTAGACTCGTTAAAATCTATACGATTGCGAGATAGATTGTAAATCTTCACAGATTTTTAAATCCATTTATTCTGTGCAGTTGTGCAATGTGCACCTATGCTTATTGCTTACACATAAAATATTTATCGTACAAGCATCGAACCTACAACATTTAATGCAGAAAATCAGTTTCTGTTCATAGCATCAATTAATACAATACACAAAATACTTCTCAGTTGATATGGAAAGAATGCTTGCATAAGAAACAAAACATTGTATTGTATAAAACCTGTGGAAAACTGACGCTCTCACAAAATTAAACAATCAGAACCAAAGAACAGTCACAAAAGTCCCAGGAAGCCTTAACCAAATTAACATAATACTTTATTTGTAAACGACAATAGTTATTACGGTTACAATAAACCGTGGCGGTTCTCATTTCACATTCCGCTAACTCTGCCTGTAACGACGCTTCGTGCCAGGCCTTTTAATGCTTTAATTAGTTCTCCTCCTTCGCAAGTTCCTCACGAATCTCTGTCTCCTTTCTTTAGCTGTTTTTACTTCATTATAATCGTTCGATATCGGGTCTTCTAACTGACTATCTGTTGAATTGAAATAAGCAGACAAACTATGCACAGAAGTACTTGTAGTTGCTACTGGGTTAGATTCGCTCGTTGGTTCAGAAGTTGTCGTTTCAACTGCGTTTGTCGATTTTTCATAAATCTCATTTGATAATTCATCTGCTATCACAATACCATTAGTAAGTTTCCTTAAAATCTCCATGCTCGTGTTATTTCGACTCTCGATTTTCTTAGATAATGTAGCTATAAATTCGTTAAATATATTCGTGTAATTAATAGCGTCTATGTATTTGTTCTTGTCTAAATTTTCTTCTGTAGCATTAATCAGTAAAATGTTTGTTTCATTAAAAGCTTCGGTAAATGTTTCAATCGAAATAGTTTTGTTTTTCTCGTCAATCTTCGAGTTGTTTGTTACACTGTTCGTTACAAAATTGCTTTCAATCATATTTTCTATCAAGGTTTCCAATGAAAATGTTAAATTTGATGAATCTTTTGATAAGTTTGAGCCCACATTAGGTTTGTTTTCGCCGACATTGGTCAAATCTCGCTTGAAGTACCGGAGAGGGTATGTAACGATATTTTTCTCTGGCATTACTGATATGAAGAATTTCTGCTGTTGGACCGGGGCAGGTTTTATTTCACTCAAATCCGGTAACATTGTGAAGCCATTCAATTTGCTGTGTTTGGTTTGCGGCCACCTGGTGTGAGAGACATCGACGCTACTTCTCAAAACGTCCGATTTAGTGTTTTTAACTTGTTCGCGCAAGTTGTATCTCAGCTCGACTTTCGGCATTTTCTTGTATTGAAACAGCAATTTGTATTTATCTTTGAAAAGATCCGGACGAAAGTTCCTTTCTTTGACAGGTATTGCTTGTGGAGCTTCGGTTTTTGCAACTGAAATAATAAAGGTTGTGAAAATAATGAATCGGATAAAATGCTTAATTCTTAAATCAAAGAAATACGATTTTTAATAACTAAGTATAAAAGTCAGGAATATTGGATCAATATGAAATGCGAGGTTTCAATGTTCAACCTGTAAAGAAAATGGAATCCATGCTATTTTAATTTAAAATAAGTATGCGACATTTTCCTTCATTCCTAGAAATATAAAAGGCAGAAACAACAAAAGTCATTCGTCTCGGAAGAGACTTAACCCTCGATTTGCGAGCTAATTAATGAAACTACTTCCCAAGCAACGAATACAATGTAAATAAAAAATACAAACAGAATTTATTTTGTTCTACAAAGTTATTTTAATTTTCTTAACTTGGAACCATTGGCTTCACTTCAGCTCTTAACCGGTTTGTTTTGAAAGTAATTTGCACGGAAAAAGGTCGTTTTGTATTCCTATTCAAGTTTACGTTTGGTCCAATGATTTAAAATCAAGATATTTAAGATCATATTTTACATTCACCCGTACAGTATACAGAAATTCTAATAATGGTAGCAAGGGTTGCTATTAAAATCTTTGGGAAAATGTTTTTATTTAGCTATATTCTATAATATGATTAGTCAAAATAGTTTTTTCTCAATCGTTGCGTGTATCAGTTATCACATTTATAAGGATGCCTGTCCAGTGTCCACCATTTGAGCTTCAAACATCACACTTATATTTTAGTAAAAAAAACTTACTAGAACCACTATCAAAGCCAGGAGTGAACAAATCTTTAGTACCCTCATTATTCTGATCGATGAGGAATATCGAGGACTGTGCGTTCTCTATCAAAGACACGGGTCGCTCAAACTCTCTCTTGTCGCTTCGTTTGAGGCAGCCATTAGGGTAGCAGTAGGTCGCCTGGTTGACACACATCTGCACGCACACACACACAGGCGGGGAGCTCTGGAACTCCGTGAAGATCATGTTGAAGAAACGCTCCACCAAGGCACTCTTGGTGGTGGTGTCGCATGGGGATTTAACGGGCTTTCTGTTTACTGGTAGGTATTGGGTCTGGATGTCTGCAATTAAGTCTTTTGTTGAATATTTGTGCATGTTGCAGAACTTCACATTTTTAAAATATAGAGAAAGCACGGTAATATTTATTAAAACCATATAAAGAGCTTGATGTCAGCAGTTTCAGCAACAGTTCCAGCCATGTTTCAGAAGGTTTTGACTAAAAATTTTACAACTGCCTGTCTGCCTTGCATCAACTCTCAAGAGAAAAGGCTTTTTAGTCTATTAGGCCTGATGCGTTTGGCAGATACATTGTTCAGTTGATATGAAAAACTCTCGTTCTTCGGTTGTTTTCTTCACTATATTCCCTTCGGCCGGTAAACCATTCGTTATTTATATAAAAAATACTTACACTTAAAACAGCACAAAATGTGTACCAGCAGTACTTTCATACTTCTAATGCAATTGTTCGATAATTTGCAGCGTGCTTGCCCAAGCGTCTCTGCCAGGGTCCATTTGCGACTGATAGCTCACGTTACAAACAATGCTAACACGCCGTATCCTGTTTCTGAATGCGAAGTACATTCAACTGTCTGTTTTTGTAAATAATCGGTGGGAAATTCTTTGCCCAGGATGTTGGTGAATATTTAAGTGGAAAAAGTGTTGACGATTTAAAAATCATGGAATATTGGACTAAAGCACATCTAGTGGGCGGTGAAATGGATAATCTATAGACTTTGAACTAGGGCAAAATCGGCCTTCTGCCTTGCACTATGTTATCAAGTTTGCGCAGTTGTGGGAGACTGGACTGGCAGAAATGGCCCTCCACAGTTTTGGCGAGCGACCAAAAAGCACGGCTCCCAGTGGGGTAGATCTGGAGTCACTCGCCAATTCTGCGGATTCTGCTCCACCTTGGCCATAGCTATAACTCTTTTCTTGGATCTAGACTACCTAGACTGATATCTTATACTAATGTCACTCACAGACCGATACACAACTGCAAAGCTGGTTCACTTCGGTCTTCTATGAGTCATTGGTTCATACCGGTCGACCTGGCCCTTTGTACTATAGTGTATCAGAATTTTAGAAAGCGGTAAAGTTACGATATTCGTGGGGTGGCTGGTATCGGTTGGCGACGATGGGCTGAAGATCGAGCCCAGTGGCGTGCTATGGGAGATGCCTATGTCCAGCAGTGGACGCAGAAGGGCTGATGATGATGATGATGGTAAAGATAAATGAATAAGCCCATCTATTCACATTGACAACAAACACGGCCATATCAATTCTGTTTGTTATTTGAAAATAATTTATTATTTATAAAGACTGATTGTTTTATCCGTTCCGAATTGCGCGCACTCGTTTCCAAACGCACGGAATTTACTACGCTACCCTTTGGGAGTTCATGACGGATTGTGATAAAATGTATGTCGTATAATAAAGTACCCATATTGTTGTTAGAAACTCAGCTATCAGTTTACTGTGAAGTTATAGAACAATTTAAAGTTCCACTGATAAAATAATAGAACTTGAAAGAAGAGCTGGTAATTGATTTTTTCATCTATCCAGACAGCGACCACCGCACACAATTCGTCAAAGCATGCAAGTATACCGGATTTCGGTAATTCTACAGCTTTTGAACATCCGGTATCTTGCAGGCCTACATAATGTTGTCGTGCTGTAAATAAGCAATGCAATCAAAATAGATTATTTATCAGTGAAATATAATCATATCCCTGACTAAAACCCCTCGATGACCGTCACATGCATTCTGGACGGACATCCACAATGCGTGTGACGGTCATCGAGGGATTTTTAGTCAGCGGTAAATGCAGCATCTATCTGCAAGGTATGATTACCTTTCACCGACAAATAAACTATTTTGATTGCAATGCTTTTACTATCAGATATAAAGTTGTGTTTTTTATTGCGATGAATGGCAAGACGAGCATGCCATTCGCCTGATGATAAGCGATACGACCGCTCATGGAGAACACTATGAATTACAAAACAATATTTGGCATTCCACTGCGCTCGTCATCCTGAGATATAAGATGTTAAGTCTCATAATGTCCAATAGTTCCTCTTCTCTTAGTGACTATATAAAAGTAGGTATAAAAAAATCGGCTACGAATTTACGGATGTCGTCACGGAACAAACCATTGAGTTATCTTAATTTATCATGAGGCTAAATCAAAAAAATAAGTTAATGTGGTTAATGACGTGCCCTCTTTTATTTATCTTATCAAAATCACAAGTGATCTTGTTAGGTACCTGCGAGTTTTTTTTAGATTCAGACAGTTTGGCCTATTTTACAAATTTTGTTTTAAAATATCTGTATTAGTCTACATTCATACATGTCTCCTAATAAAAAAAAATACACTCTTAATTTCGAAAAGTCATAGAACTTGTGTGATTAACGTCATCACTTCAGGCTATTATTTTGGTATTCAGTAAAAAGTGAAACCTCAACTAGAGTAAAATGTATGCATGAATGTGTACATACTAGTTTATATAAAATCTAATGTAAAATCTTCGCAAATATGTTAAAAGATGACTCCATTGCATACTCATATAAATATTAATTATTAATGCGAATTGGTAATTGTTTCACGTGCCTTTTGTTTTAGTAGCTGTGAAATAAATAAGTTGAATTTATTCAATGCATTGTCAAAACGAATTACTTACACAATTGTTCTAAGTTTTGAAGGTTAACTTACATTTTTTTTTTATTGGTTGGCTTATTGACTCCTATGAAGCTTGCTCGTGAATATAATTATTGTACTAGTAGTGGTTAGGCACCGCTTGGATTCAATTTAAGTCATTCGAATATGATTTTTTTAATTAAAATTATCATCCTTATGGGTCACCTTACATACATAACATACAGTTCATACATAAACCCACGCCTTGTTCCCAGAAGGGGTAGGCAGAGACCTGCTACCAGGGCACTCACGTTTCGATTTGTGTATTCCGTTCCATGATAGGATAGGCGCCTGTCACCATATCGGGGACAAATTCCTGATTCGGGGATTATAATAAATAGAAAAATCCAATATCACTTTGCCCGGGATTCAAACCCGAAACCTAAGCGTTGTAATCGTATTGTAGTACAACAACGCCTTACGCCACCGAGGCAGTCCACACTAAAAAGTCACACATGGTTTCTAATTCTCGCAAGACTTGAATCTTAGAGTCAGGACTGCTTGGGACTCTTAGATGCTGAAGTCCACTTCCACATACAATAAACTACAACACTTTATCAATTAAACGCCGAGCCCCTCAATAAAATTGTTTATTGTATGTACACAACACGCGTGTGTCTACTCGCGGACAAACTAGTGGAACAGGTCTAAGCTTATAAGGAGATAGTTCTGTGGCGTGTTACTGTGCGGACGCGTGTAATACTGAGTTAAGACAAGTGAGTGTGTATTTTAAATATATAACATTTTTTATAATTTATTTTTCTGTAGTTTTGATTTAAGTTAGATCAATTCTTAAATCAAATTTAATTTCAGTTTACATTTTATTTCGTATGGGCTTTCGAGTAATAAAGAGAATATATTAATTTGTTGCAAAAATTCAGTTGCAATATTTTTGTATTTTTTTTTTATTCGCTTATTTGATATGTTTAAGTATGAAAGTAAAATAAG
This sequence comes from Deilephila porcellus, assembly GCA_905220455.2. Taxonomy (NCBI): domain Eukaryota; kingdom Metazoa; phylum Arthropoda; class Insecta; order Lepidoptera; family Sphingidae; genus Deilephila; species Deilephila porcellus. Next base: position 14,556,710 of record LR999973.1, on the reverse strand, counting down.
TAATTAGTGCTAAATTCGTAGCTAATAATATTAAATAATTTAATCACAATCTAATATATATTTAGTAAAATAACGCTTGAAATATTCTGCGGAAAAAGTATTAAAAATTTCCTGTAAATTATTTAAACGTGATCCTTAGAAATTAATTAAATTACATACTATACATACCTAATTATAAATTTAAGTTGGAAACTGCTTGAATAAATTTGTTTACTCTAAACTTTACTGTTAATTTCTAATAAGAATCAGAAATCCTAACCTAATAGGAATTAGAAATCACAATGGCATTCCGCGGGTCCATTGCTCTTTTCTTCTAATCTACATAATGAGGTTTGGTGACATTTATCATTATAGCGAAGGTACAAAGGAAATAAACATATAATTCAATAGTTTGACTTGATATTAAGTTATAGATATGTCAACATTTTAAGAGCTCGTAAAAGATCCTTACTTACATACCTACCTGTACTGTTTCAGCCCATATACGTCCCACTGCCGGGCACGGGCCTCCTCTTTAATCGAAAGTACAATTGAGAGGGGTTAGGCCATATAGTCCACCACACTGGCCTTGTGCGTGTTGGCGGACTTTACATACCGTAGAAATTCTTCAAAATCGCCACGGTATGCAGGTTTCCTCACGATGTTTACCTTCACCGTTCTAGTGCGTGGTGATTGACTATCAATGCACACATCTCCGAAAAATCAGAGATGTGCCCTGGGATTTGAACCCGCGACCACCGTGAACATGTTGGCAGTCGCGTCTGGTCGGTTACCAACAGGCCACCACGCATTTTCCATACGTACCTACATAAAGCTTAAACTATAAGTTCAAGTGTATCTGCCCTCAGCAAGTCCTAGTGCCCTACATTGCCGAGCTTATTAAGCGAATTGTTACCGAGAGCGAAGTATCCACTACGACCTGGGAGCCTATTCCAAGACTTTCAACCAGATAAAATATGGGATGATAAAACATATTACAATCGAAACAGTGAATATGTTAGGATAGGCCAAAGCGTGCGGCCACTCGGAACGTCAGAAAAAAAAAGACGATGCCAATTTGGACTTTTTTCTTTTTTTGCGTGACATTTATTTGACACTGGTGGTAGGTCTCACATAATATGTGAGAGGCCGCCTGGGTACCACCGCAATGTCTCTTTCTCCCGCTAAACAACTGTGTAAATGCACTTTTGTATTCCGGTTTAAAGGTCATTGTAACCAGAGTAACTACTGGACATATTGAGACTTAACACCATAAACGTATATATCGGGATGGCGAGCGCACTGGAATGCCAAGCATCGCTTTGTAATTCATGGTGTTGTTTGGTTTTGCTACTCACCATGAGCTGTCGTATTGCTTACCATCAGGCGAATGGCATCCTCATCTTGCCATTCATTGCAATAAAAACAAATTGACAGACAGGGTACGCCGCGCCGTAGCAATTTCACACAGGGAGCCAAGCCAATCTCGCCCTAGATGTCCCATATTCCCAAAACCAGCATTGATTGGATAATAATTTACATCACACAGTCAGATCACGAAATACCAAAGTACTTGAATTTTATATTAAGGTCAGTCGCTCCAAATTCTTTATGCATCTCAGACACAACGATGCGCGGCTGGGATTACCTTACGTAAGTCAAATTCTTATCAGTGAGCATATGCATCAATGAATTGCTGTTACAATATGAAATTGATTGCTTTCGACACTATCTACGCTTGTGACGTCAATATTTATATCTGTGTACATATTAATATCCTGCTATCTGCATTTTATATCGTGTTTTTCTACCCATCCGCATTATGTTACGTCATACCATGACGTATGACTTGGTGCAATGGTAAATGCAATATTCACTTATTTTTCTTTAAATAATTTTGCACCGACCCCACATAAATTAAGAGCAAGGACAAGGAAAAAACCTATAAATAATAGGATAAAACTATACTAAGACAATCAAGGCTTATCACAAGGCTAGGTTTTAGGCACGTTGATCTAAAACTAGTATTTATTATTCCTAAAGTGAACCTGCATGCTTTAACGAAGGTAAACGTCGCAATAACCTTGCGTCCATTCCAATAACTTACTACTAGTGACTGACTTCCGACACCATATTAAACCTTTATTATGATAGACGGCATAGCGAGTGTATACAGGGTATATCAAGACCGCGACCGAAAATGAAGCCAGGTGGTAGCATTAGTGACTTCAGACACTATGCAAGTAAAAATTTTTTTTTGATTTTTTTACTTATCGTCGTATTTGGGTGATATGTACATAGTTTCCCTAAAATAATGATGTACACCTCTTTATTTTTAAACACGCAATGATACGTAAGTAAGGGTTTAAATTAGTAATTTCGCATAAACTAGGTATATACCACCCAGACACGAAGATTTTTAAAGAATTTGGCGAAATTTTTATTTGCATCGTGTTTGTAACTACGAAAACTACCACCTGGCTTCGGTTTCGGTCGCAGTCTTGATATACCCGGTATAATTGTGGGACGGAAAGGGACGGCCGAGATGATGGTCGTGCTCTTAAGTCTAACTAGGGAAAAGTTTGCATAATGGTTTCATAGATTTACGCGAATGTTACACATTGAAATAAAACTAATTTTTCTGATTTTATCGCGGATTTGGTTTAATTTTTGCATCTTTTACCTTCCCGACATTCGCGACGATCCCGGTGTTTTATCCGCGATAAAATCAGTAAAATAATCTTTATTTCAATAGGGAAAAGTTGTTCAAACTTGCAGTACTCCGGTGGAAACTAAAAGAAGACGTCGATATTACCGGCCTTCCAGCCAAAACGTTTGACATGGGTTCAGGCTGCTTTTAAATCATTATAAATACTGGAATACTGGACTCAGTAATAAAAATGTCTAGCATCCTAGAGCGAGCAACAACTCGATTTTCATCAACTCCACTATGAAACTCAATTAAAAATTCCACGCTAAAGATTAGGATTAGGATCCACAAAATCCACCAAAAAATGGAACGGCCTTATCAGTTATCACACATGCATTATCTCACGCCTGCATCCCCGAAGAGGGAGACAGACATGCTTTTAATGCCAACCACAAGTCAACGAGATTATTTCCGTGCCATGATATACGAGTATGTGTATACGAAATATTCATAAGTGGTAGAACCACGCTGTTATCAGTCATGACACCATGAATGGGCAGGCTCGTCCGAGGCGGAACGGCACAGGAGATCGATCGCGATCGAAATCAACGTGAAGCGACATCTTCGCTGTCGCGTTTCGTTCGATAAGTGGCATTGCCGGATGCTCAATAAAGGATAGGGGTTCCTTTTACCATCCCTTTTCCTTCCCGCTTTCTTCCCAATTTGATGGACCGGCACCACATGACCAAGCTCTGTGGATGTTCATGGTTCACTTACCATCAGGTGACCTGTTTGCTTGTTTGCTGGACCTATGCAATAAAAAGAAATGCTAATTCACGCAAATTCCAGCCTTATCATGAATGTGAAAAGTATATGTAAAGTGTAAAGACCGTGAAAAATATCAATTGCGCATTATAGCGACGATTACTGGAAATAATTTAATAATTGCGTTACACAATGTTTTTATAGTGTGGGAAATTTATGTTGAAATATTTTCAATCATCTTTTCGGTCCCAACATCCGCGTCATAAATATTTTTTTTACGCACTTATATTATTGTATTCGTGCGGTTGCCCTTAGTTTCACAACTGGCTTTTGAGCATACGTAACACATTAGGATTTTCTTAATAAAACTATAATAAATATTTTTATACGTATAAAACAAAACCTACCTAAATTCAATACAGTCCATAAGCATTGAGTAACTAGAGGTGATTATATTTCGCCACTTGACACAATTGAAAACACTATTGACGCCAATTAAAATAATAATCTGCACTAGACTTCTACGATTGAGGGCATATGCACCACGCCTTGCCTTATGCAAATACAGGCACTATAAAACTGTCAACTAATTCTAAACATATAAATGTTTTGACGATCTTCTTGGTGTAGTTGGTTAAACGCTGTGAAATAGGAGGCCGTTGGTTTAATCCCCGCACCGAGATGAATGGAAATCTTACACAAGTATTTATTTCGGGTCTCGGCGTTTATAAGACCGAAATGTCTCGTAGTTTCTGATATCCAAGACTGGCGTTGGCGTTAGGAATATGTGTTTGATTGTTGATTGTATTTGTTTTATTTAATCCCACAGGTTTAAAATGCCCTTCCAAAGAACATTCGACGAGTCCTACCCACGAGTGTACGACAAATGGCAAGTAGATGGAGTGCCGTATGTGATCCAAGACCTGGCTCCGGAAGACGATGACGCAGCCCTCAGGATCCTGGTGGACGATCTGTGCACTGATGAGGTGCTGTGCAATTTATCCGGTAAGACTTTCTTGAAGCTAGTATTTAAGAACTGTGAAGAGGATGTTGGAAAACCTGTTGGAAAATTATTATTGCAAACCATTAATATCCTTTACACTAAGGGATTTCCCTAGCTACATTGCAAGCCTTTAAAGGCGGAAATTAAAATTATTACAATTCTAATCATTGCGGATGGATTTTGCTAAGCAAGTCTATTGTTAGGTTTCTCAACCAACTTAGTTTCTAAAGGAAGTTAGAATACCGATTATTATAAATAGCGGACCAACTCGGCTTCGTCCGGGTGCGAATATTTGTTGACCCCACTACACACCATTATATCCGATACCATCCCATCCCATCCCATCTGATTCTGCTAATGACTGCAGCATCCAAGGATATGAGACACTTCGTTTATAAAAGACTGCGACAAAAAGTTTTTTCTTTCTTCCTCAAGTTATTTTCTATTTTTATAGCCCGCTTATCTTGATAATAAAAACATGTTCTTATAATACTTCATTTTAAGTACCTTATCATCTCAAGTTGTATCAAATAAAACGTTATCATATGTTGCACAATCTCCCGTTAATATCCTTCTTATAAATATGTATTTATACTGTTTCTACGGGGTTTGCATAACTGATTTATAAGAAACCTATTATTTAATTTTATCTAAGTATATTTATTAATTGTGGGGCGTCTTCTGGCCAGATGGCAGGACGACTTGCACAAGAGGGCCGGCAGTGACTGGATGCATAAAACAGCAGACCGGGCTCTGTGGCGTACCTTGGGAGAGGCCTATGCTCAGCAGTGGACTGCAGCGGGCTGATGATTATGATGATTTTTTAATTAATAGGTATTTTGTAAAATTTTGTTAAAATCCATGAAGTAGTTTTAAGGTCTATCGCAGTCAAAAAAATAAATATCCCATACAATGAATAAATACACCCAACAGCCACATACATGATCCTGACCTTACATTAAGACAAATTAAGACTTGTGTCGTGGGTATCAGAAGCTACGAGAGACTTCTTGGTCTCACAAACACCTAGATGCGAGACAAATATTTGTGAACCGCACTAACATTTGTCTCGTTTCAAAGCCGGCGTCTAACCATCTGCGCCACGGAGGCTGTCGTATATATAAATAAGGATATATATTAAATTAGAGACTATTATTAAAGCCTAACAACTACACTGACCTCGTTACATCCACTCCGGTGTACGGGAAACCCAAAATTTAACTTGCAAAAAATGTAATAATATAAAATGTTTTAAGTAGGTATGATAAAAAGCTAATTTATTTTGTGGTTATAAATGGTTATTTAATTTTTATTCTAGTGGGTTTATTCCATTGTTTCGTGCAAAAATAAAGATATTGCCGATGTTCCATTACCTAATTTTCCTGCAATTTCATCAAACTGTAATGTTACTTACCAACAGTTAGTTTGTAGCTTCTATTTAAAAAAAAAAATTAAACCTAGTCGCGAATTTCAACTAGTATTTATATATTTTATCATCAGATCGCGTTGAGTTATCTTTAAATGCACTTGTTTTTATCTACTATGATTATCTTTATTTATTTACATTATCGCACAGAATTGCTGTCGCATTGAACACCTATTTTAAATCAATGCCTGACGCTGTATTTATATGCAAAAGAACATTCAGCTTCTGGAGTGTTTTGTACAATGCGTGACGGTGCACATACTCATGCTAGATGCTTGTAATAATGAATAATGATAGCGTACTTTAAGGTATATAGGAAATACTTTATTTAGTTGCGTTAGGTTCGTAGTAGCGTATGGAATGCCCTTTTTACCGGTATGAAAAATGACTGCAATGCCATCAAGTGCATGCGTGGAATTTTATTGCAAATAAAATACTCATTTGCTAGATATAAATATATCTCGCCGGTAAAGATAGCAACTATATCCTTAAACCGAAACTCCACAAATCTGCATGTGTCATTGTAACTGGTTTTCCACCATCGTGTACCGTACACTATTTTTAATCAATCATTATGGATACAATTAATGTATTCGCAAGGAAATTAAATATTATCAGAATATAAAATACGAACAAGATACACAAACCATGTATGGTGCCACAGAGATAATGGGCGGAAAAATGAACACGCAAGAAAAACATTAGCAGCTTAATTGTATAGTATATCCTTTCAAGTCATACATCTCTAAACAGTAGCAAAAACACATGAGATTATAGCACAATAAAAACATCGTCAGTAGTATTTTTGTATAGTTCCGCGTATTTTAAATTGAGCATTTATTTTATGGTTGCAATTGCATTAGCGTTTTATATTTTTAAACAGTCAAGGTTATGTTTTTAACTCATCATAATATTTGTTATTCGAAACTAACATTTTTCATTTAAGACAAATAGTTTTCCGACTTATATTTTTCAGACTGCCTCGGTGGCGCAATTGTACTACGGTATGACTGCAAAGCTGAGGTATCGGGTTCGAATCCCGGGTCGGGTAAAGTGATATAGGATTTTTCTATTCATTATCAACCCGGAGTCGGGAATTTGTGCCCGATATGGCGATAGGTTCACATATATTACATAGTGGGACGGAAAATACAAGGCGAAACGTGGGTGTCCTCGTTGTGCTACGAGGGGAGCCTCTAGGCAGAGGCTACCCCTTCCGGGAAAAAGGCGTGAGTTTATGTACGTATTTTTCGGTAATTATAAATACCTCTCGTGGTAATAAACCAAGGGGTCTAATGTCGTATTTTTGTATTACTTCTTGCTTCATCTCTTAATCTCTTTATAATGATGTTGTTATTTTGTACCGTTATCTCTCGACCTACACAGCCTATTGACGATATTGAATTAAAACTTGGAATATATTTATAAATAATACGCGCTCACACAGTCTTGACACCACACTAAGATACAAGTATGGGGCCATGTCAATCAGAAACTACGGAAGAATTTAGGTCTTAAACAGCCAGCTCGAAACAATTTTTTTTCAGCACAGGTACCGAACCCGCCGCACGTGCCTATCGCAATCGGCTATTCAAAAAATATATTTAATAATAAATGAATGCCTTTTCAGAAGTCAACAAAGATCCCGTAAGCTTACGGTGCCTCTGCGATTTCTGGCGGTATTACCTCGCTAAAAGGATGAGTTTGGGCTGCTACACTGAAGTGGACGGTGTAAAACGGCTGGTGGCTCTCAACGTGTGCATGGTGTCGTGTGCGGGAGAGGCAGAACATTTAGAGGTAAAAATCTTGTATTATAGGCTCTAAATAAAAATATCCGACTTACCTTGTATGTTTTTAGGGTTCTGGCGTCAGTTGATGACTCGTATTCTTGACTTGCTCTGAGAGTTACACTAGCTATTGCAACAGTGTTAAAACTATGTTTCTATTGGTAGTAGTCGTTTTTTGTATAGTTACTTATATTAATTACTTTCATGGATACTGAAATATTACTGAACTTTTTTGACAGCTATTTCATCCATGTTATCTGAATCTACCGGCGTTTATTCTGTAAACCTGAGGTATGTTTTGTTGTTTAAAATTACGTAGGTTTTATGATGATTTTGTATTGGGATAATGATATTTTGCATAGATTATACACTGCAATTATGCAAATACAAACCATAGTCTACGACGTCAGACACACAAAATTATGGGATATATTTTATAATCTTCATCAATTTCTTTCAACAAATATTGTGCAAAGTAAGGAATATTTAGATCGTGATCATTATTCACAATAACACTAATGAAATGCAGGTAGAAGGAGAGAACTGGAAGAATGTGTACGCAGTGTTGGAATACTTGGAGACCAAATACGACGTGTATGAACACTTGGGCTTGGATAAAGTGCTGAAAGCGCTGGGCCTGGTCGTCTCCAGGGAATACAGAGGAGCCAGGATCGGCGGCAGGCTGTTGGCTGCTAGGTATGGATCCCTTCTCTGCCGTCCTCAAGCTAAAATGCCGTTAACTACCATAACCCTTTTTTGAGTTATGCGCAAAAAAAAACATTTTTTTTGTTTTTAATATGCTACTCAATAACTAGAAGTCATATTTAAAACTTTGAAATACTGAATAATAGATCTCAGGAAGCACTTTTCAATAGCGAAACTTTTTTTTCTGATTATACTTGCATTTAAAAGTAAAAATTGGTCAGATGTTGGTTAACGGCATTTTAGCTAGAGGACGGCAGTTCTATTCTTTATACAGGGTATATCAAGACTGCGACCGAAAACGCAGCCAGGTGGTAGTATTAGTGACTCCAGACACAATGCAACTAAAAATCTTCAACTTTTTCTTTGGTAAATTTTTACTTATCGTCGTTTGGGTGATAATACATAGTTTTCCAGTGATGTACACCTTTTTACTTTTTAAGACGCAATGCTACGTTAGGGTTTAAATTACTTTTTTCGCAATAACTAGGTATTTATGACACAAACACAATGATTTTTAAAATATTGCAATAAAAAATCTGTTGCTTATTTTGCCAAATTTTTATTTGCATTGTGTCTGTAACTACTAAAACTACCACCCGGCTTCGTTTTCGGTCGCAATCTTGATGTACCCGGTGTTACGCCAATACATCTGTTGGTACTGCGATCCAGTGTGAAGCTTACATTGGTGCTATTGAAAACGGTTAGGTACCTATATTATAACCGGGTATATCAAGACTGCGGCCGAAAACGAAGCCAGGTGGTAGTTTTAGTCGTTCCAAACACGGCAAATAAAAATTTCGCCAAAACAGTGACAGAAAAATTCTAAAAAAAAGAATTTTTTAAAAATCGTAGTGTTTGGGTGGTAAATACCTAGTTTTTGCGAAAATACTAATTTAAACCCTTACGTACCATTTCGTGTTTAAAATTAAGAGTTGTACATCTTTATTTTAAGAAAATTATGTATTTATCACCCAAATACGACGATAAGTAAAAAATTACAAAAAAAAAATTGTCGATTTTTTTTGCGAAATTTTTACTTGCCTTGTGTCTGAAGTCACTAATACTACCACCTGGCTTCGTTTTCGGTCGCGGTCTTGATATACCCTGTATATTATATTGTATTATACGGTTAATTATACGAGCTCTCCAGAAAGCCATAAACTTGCATATTTTATTAGACCTTTGTATCTAGTGGTTGTTATCAGAACAGATGCGAAAATATTGGTTTCTTAGATTTACGCGAATGTTACATATTGAAATAAAACTGATTTTCACGGATTTTATCGCGGATATAGTTTAATTTTTTAACTTCCCGACGTTTCAATTACCTTACAGCTTTCGTAGTCACGGAGCCCACCCCGTTAAAATTAGTTTTATTTTAGATGCGAATATTTTACTATTACCTATCATTAAGCTTTTCTTGCAACTAATAAACTGAACCTTAGGAAAATGTTTATTATCCATTACCAGATTGCGACAAAATTCTGACATTCTGGTCTTGTACAAAACATCCGCAAACAATGTTTACACAATACGGAGTCAACGCTGTGTATAGGCTAATATAAATTACAGGCAAACTTTTCTATCCGGTTGGCCTTAATCTACATAATACAAAACAACAATACGGAATTATGTACATTGGCAATTGACACACTTATTCACAGCAAAGGTACTGTATATTCTGAGACCCACAAGATATGAAAATTTCAGTCGGGTCGAGACTAATGACTAATGACTCGTGTGACTTGTGGGTCTATTTCGACAGCCTCGGTGGCGCAGTTGGTTAGACGCCGCCTGTGAAACGAGAGGCCGCGGGTTCGATCCCCGCACCGAAACAAAATTATATTTGTGTGATCCAACGGTATTTGTTTCGGGTCTGGGTGTTTGTGAGGCCGAAAAAGTCTCTCGTAGTTACTGATACCCACGACACAAGACTCGATCTCAGTGTGGTATCAGGACTATGTATGTGACTGTTGGGTGTATTTATTTATTATCTACCACTCATATCTACAAAATTCTAGAGATAAACGTTGTTGACAATGATATTCATCAACGATGGTATAAGTAAATTATGTTATGTAAATACGTAATGAGATGTTGACTTGTTTATCATTGAATACATTATCACCTATTATCAACTGCAGTCACGTGTATAGAAACAAGATGACAAAGTACCTATTACTCGTAGAAAATATACACATGCTATAAGAGGTAACGTAACTTTTACGTACAGTTTTATTATTCAAAATCGCATATACAAATACAGGGTATATCAAGACCGCGATCGTAAAACGAAGCCAGGTGGTGGTATTAGTGACTTCAGACACAATGCAATTGAAAATTTCGCAAGAAAATCGTAAAATTTTCCTCTTTATAATATTATATTATTATTAGTTATATTATTTGTTTACACACACACACACACACACGCACGCACGCACGCACGCACGCACGCACGCACGCACGCACGCACGCACACACACACACACACGCGCGCATACTGACATGCATAACTAAAATATAGAGATAAGTTTGTTTAACATTCTCTTTTGTAAGCTTTTAATTATTATTATATTTATTAATTTTTTTATTTAATGTGTTTTGTTATGTACCTATACTATAAGTGCTATTGGAAGAGCGGAGCCTCCTAACACAGGTATTGTTATACTTAAAAGGAGTGCTCCAATAACGATTATCTGTATTTAGATTAAGTTGAGCTGAATAAATACTATTAATTTTTAATTTAATTAATTTAATTTGTCTCCAGGGAACCGCTCTGCTTGTCGCAGGGCGTGAAGGGCACAGAGACGGTGTTCACGGGCATCGCGTCGCAGAAGCTCGCGGCGCGCGTCGGCTTCACCACGGCTCTGGAGGTGTCCATCAAGGAACTCGCTGAAATAGGCCTCAAGTACCCCAAGGACGATCCTAGAGTTATCAAAGTTATGGTCAAGAAGTATGAATGAACTAAATAACCTAAAGAAATATCGATAACTAATAAGTTCTTGAGATGTTTTGCAGTATTTTTGGTGTCTGCGATAATCTGTCACAAATCTGTGGATGAGGCGAGCTCTTATTTCCTTTTTTTTATCTAGCTTTGAATTATTATATGGCATTATTCCATTTTTTTATTCTATTAGACTATTTATTGATAACTTGTGTGTGCAAAGTGAAAGAAGCTAAATGTGAAATTATATGCTTACAAATTACAAATAAATTTTAATATCAATCCATACAAAATAATAAATAAAAGCTATTTAACTTATATGTGAGCTCTGTGCATTTGAGTTTAAATTATAAAACTTTAGGAATGAATTTAAGTCTAGTTTACATTATAAGTTTTCGGTTCTTAGGAAATTTATTATTACTTTTATTTATTTATTTATTTATTAATTAATCCTTTATTGCACAAAAATAAACATTTACAGTAGATAAATGGCATAATAATAGTACAAGAGGCGGCCTTATCACACTAGGCAATTTCTTACAGGCAACCTTTGGATGGATATTTAAAAAGGAAAATGAGAGGGCAGTCTAAGGTGTTTATTAAAATATACGTATATATATATATATATATATCTATATAATAAATAAAAAAGAATAATATACATATATAAATAAATATGATATACAAATACATACAAAAATATATTTAAAAACAATAATAATAATACACAGACTTACAATACATACAATATACATAAACATATACGTATATACCTATCCTAATATTTATCAAACATGCGAATGGACATAAGATATTCCTCAGCTACATACAATTTAGAGATAGGAAATGGTCTTTAATCATTTTTTTAAATGACGACAGTGTTCGTGCCCGTCTTACCTCAACTGGGAGTGAGTTCCACAGTCGGACAGCTTGGACAGTAAACGATTTGTCCATGAAAATCGTGGAGTGCACGGGCATTCTCAGTTTCAGGCTCTCCGACGACCTCAAGGATCTCGAATGTGAGTCATGGAGAAAGATGAATCGATCTTTAAGATAAGAAGGCGTGAGATGATTAAACAAAACATTGTACAGAAGTGAAAGAATATGAGTATTCCGACGAAAGCGGATGGGTAACCACTTGAGCTTAGTACGAAATTCAGAAACATGGTCATATTTGCGAAGACCAAATATGAATCTGATACAGAAATTTTGGAGACGCTCAAGCTTATTAAGTTGGTCCTCGGTGAGATCTAGATAGCTGACATCGGCATAATCAAGGATGGGGAGAAGAAGGGTTTGGGCAAGTGAAATCTTCGTGGCAATGGGGAGAAGATTGCTTAACCTTCGCAAGGACCTTGCTGAAGCAAACAGCTTTCTGCTAAGTTCACGAAGCTGTGGGCTCCAAGTGAAGGATCTATCAAGGAGTAAGCCCAGATTCTTAACCGTCTCGCTGTATGGGATAAAAGTCCCATTACAGGAGACGGATGGTAGTAGGTTCCAGTTTATTTTAGAAACCATCCTGGAGCTACCAATAACAGTGAGCTGGGTTTTGGATGGATTGACCGTTAATCCGTGCGTCTTGCTCCACTCACAGATGAGTTGCATGTCGGAATTAATTTGTGCAATAGCGTCAACCAACTTGTCCAAGGGCGCCCGCGTGTAAATTTGGAGATCATCAGCGTAGAGGTGGTAGGAGGAGCAGAGATGATTAGTAATGGAATTAATAAAGACTGCGAAGAGTAAAGGAGAAAGCACGCCGCCCTGTGGAACGCCAGCAGATACAGAGCACCAGGAGGAAAAACTTTCCTCGACACGGATGCGTTGCCGGCGTCCAAACAGGTAACTACGAAACCAATCAATTGCCATTGGAGATATGTTAAGAGAACGTAGTACACCAAGCAACACATCAAAATCAACAGAGTTGAAAGCGTTGCTGAAGTCTAGCAGTGCTAGGACTGTCAGCTGGCCTTGCTCCATGCCCGATCTGATGCCATCCGTAATGTGAGTCAGGGTGGTAGTAGTACTATGCCCAGAACGAAATCCCGACTGGAGAGGATTTAGGAGGGCGTTATTAGAAAGGAAATCGTTAAGTTGGGTGTGAACCAAACGTTCGAGGACTTTGGAAAGGAATGGTAAAATGGCAATAGGACGAAATTCAGACAGTACAGCGGGCTTGGGTTTCTTGGGAATGGGGATAATGTGGGCTTCTTTCCAAGCAGTAGGAAATAACCCTGTGGAAACGGAATGGTTCAGGATATGGCAGATGACAGGAAGGATTTCGTCTAGGATAGGAAGAATCATATTACGGCTGACACAGTCGCTTCCCATGGCATTTGATGATATAAGCGTAATGGTTCTCCTAACATCACAAGTGGCAAATTGTTTAAGTACGAAAGCTGAACATTTAGGAGTCTTAATGGTAGAAAGATGCTTAATAGTATTATCTTTGGTCATCATGTCAAAAGAAGATGAACAGGAAAAGTGATTGTTTAAGGAATTTAAATCAATGGATTTTGGAATTGAGTCTTGTGTAGGTTTACCCACTCCTAATGTCTTGAGAAATTTCCAGACTTTAGCTGGGTCTCCGTTTTCAACTGAGTTGTGAATATGTCGGCGTTGAGCATTCCTACACACCTTACTGCAGTGATTCCGAATGTCCACGTACTTGAGCCAGTTTGACTCGTTAGGACGACGTTTATACTTGGACTTGGCTGACGCTTTTTTACACAACAGCTCTTTGATTTCCGCAGTGAGCCAAGGTGATGGAAGGTGTTTTAATTTAATTGATCGAACAGGAGCATGTTTGTCAAAAAGATCTGTTAATGTCTTTGTGAAAAAATCAACCTTGGCATCCACACAATTTGACTGGAAGAGAGCACTCCAGTCAATGTCACTGGCATCCCTGCGAAGATTAACAAGGTTTATACCCCGAAAATTTCGCTGCAAGAGGACTTTAGGTGAGGGTTTAGGAGGACGAACACGATAGGATAGGAACAAGAGGTCATGGTAAGAAAACGCGTCGGCAGAACATTGGCCATGTTTTGCAACGAGATCTACAGAGGAAACAAATATAAGGTCTAGTAAGGAAGGAGTGCAGTTAGGGGAATGATGAGTTGCTGAAAGTGGTAGTATAGATAGGTTGCAGGATTGGATAGTATTCGAGAGGGAGGAGGAACGACGATCGTTCTTAAGGAGACAGGTGTTGAAATCACCCATGATTATGGTTTGACTGTATGAAGGAACTAAGTTTTCGAGAATAACTTCAAGAGAAGAAAAGAAATCAATGCGAAGCGAGGGACAATAATAAACACCGAGTAGGAGCTTCTGATGAGAGAGTTCCACCTCCAAGAAAAGATGTACTTTAGTTTTTCTTTTCACTCGTGTTAAACACGATATTGTTAAAAATTAAAGTGGTTGAAATAAAAGTTTATTTAGAGGGTGAAATGGTTAATTCAATCAGTAATTGTTGTTGTTGAGGATTTGTACGAACTTACGCCATCTATCGAAACGTTAGGTAGTCGCTTGCGCCGCGCCGTCCTATGAAAACGGCGTGGCGACCAGCCAATGACGAAACCGAATTATGGCGCGATGCGGGCCTGCGCCAATGCGCAGTGCCGCTCGCGGCGTGTACAGCGCCATCTACATCGCACCGGATTGGTCGGCGTTCGCGCGGCAACCAACCAGCGCGGAGGATTGTGGCGTGATCGGAGCGCGCCAGGAGCTGCGACCGGTGCCCAAGCGCCGCCACCCCCACTAGCCAGAACTCGCTCGCCATGACTCCGTATAGTTGTATAATGTACTTATTATAATTGTAAAGTCTAAAATTTGATTAAAGTTTGATTTGAACAGTGTTTAAATTAAGTAATTTCTAAAGTCCTACGCGCACACACCCACACATAAGTCGCAACATAAAAATTTGGACCTACGAGCCGAACGACTGCCACGCTTCCCTGACCAGAGGTACCGCACGCCAGAAGACGAAAGTTGGACAGAGGACTGCCAAACGAGAAATAAAAGACAACGGGTGGTTGACGCTATTTTGGTGAGGTGATCCAACCAGATTCCCCCCCCAAGCCCATCCTTTTCGCATGTCTGATACTGTGCTTATGTTCAAATTCCAGTGCTTGCAATATCCACGCTTGTGCCTGCTTGCGCGTTGCAGAGGTGTGCTTGCTACTCAGCCAACTCAACCACGTGTGTCTACGTGCACGTAAAACCGTAAGTACCTGCCCATACATCACCCAAAATGGCTACCGATCCTAGTGCTGACATAATTATTAAAAATTTAAAGAGAAAACGCGGTTCCATTAAGTGTCGATTAACACATTTTAGAAAGTTTGTAGATTCATTCGAAAATATTAATCTATCTGAAATCGAAAGGGCGGAACTAAAATTACGCGTAGTAGGATCACAAAACTTGATGACAGACTTTAATAATGTCCAAACACAACTCGAAGATATTAGTACGGAGTCAGAAATAGAATCACAGCTTATAGCACGAGAAGAATTCGAGCGCGAATACTATTCCATATTAGCAGTAGCCGAATGCCTCACGACGACGGCAAAATCATTTGAGATCGAGTCGACCAACACTCCCGGTGCAAACACGAAATCAAACTGCATCAAGTTACCTACGATAATGATTCCTAGTTTCGATGGTTCATACGAAAATTGGTTAGAGTTCCGAGACACGTTCTCATCATTAGTTCATAATTGCAATACAATTACAAAAATACAAAAATTCCACTATCTCAAATCGTCACTCAAAGGCAACGCAAAAACGGTTATAGATTCCTTAGAATTTTCTTCAAATAACTACGACGTGGCCTGGGAGTTACTCGTAAACAGATTTGATAACACAAAATTACTTATTCAAAATCACGTAAAGTCTATATTTTCTATTCAATCCTTAAATAAAGAATCTCCAACTCAATTAAGAAAACTTATTGATACCATTTTACGTAACTTACGTGCGTTGAAACTTTTAGGCCAGCCCACTGAGTACTGGGACACGTTAATTATCTATATTATTGTGACAAAGTTAGACCAGATCTCTGAGCGCGAGTGGGAACAACATAAGCTTACCTTGTCAAAAAGTGAAGGGGATTCTAAAACATTGATTAGGCTAGACGATTTGTTAGAATTTCTAAGGGGTAGAGCCGATATTTTGGAAACACTAATCATATCGCATAACAAATTAGGCTCACAAAGCTCGACTGACACCAAAAAACATACATTCACATCCCATAATCAGTCTAAATACTCACAGGTACACTGTAACGTAGTAACAAACAAAAGACACGCAAAAACAACACACAGATTCAAATCTTGCATGATGTGTGACGCGCAACATCCACTATATTCATGTCAAAGATTTTTAGACCTAAAAGCAGAAAACAAGTTAAAATTCATTAAAGATAAACAGTTGTGTATAAACTGTATGCGCTCTGGCCACACTGTTAATACTTGTATGTTCGGGCCATGTCGGAAATGCGACAAAAAACACAATTCATTAATTTGTGACGCAATTAAAGAAACTAACGCGCAAACATTAATACTCGCGGCTAACGAAACCACGAGTAGTCACACTACAAGTTCAGATAATACACAAGTTCACTCGTTAAAGGCACAATCTGTTCACAGTTATACTAACACAGATGACACGCCGACAACGAAAGTAGTTTTATTATCAACAGCTATCGTCGAATTGTCCAGCCAGTCGGGGGTCTACTACCAGGCACGCGCCGTCCTCGACAGTGGTAGTGAACGCTCATTTATCACACAATCTCTAGCTAACAAGCTAAACACGCAAAATATACAGTCCACTCAACAAATACACGGTGTAGGTAACTCAATAACACAGTGCACTAAATCCTGTATTATTAATCTGAAATCACGTAATGGTAGTTTCAACGCACGCATTCAATGTTTAATTCTACCGCAAATTACATCACAATTACCTACAATATCATTATGCAAAGGCAGGTTCATTATACCCGATAATATTAATCTTGCAGACCCGAACTTCTATAGTAGTCAGCCTATAGATTTGTTGATAGGTGCAGATTTGTTTTGGGAACTAATAAAAGATGGAAAAATGCGCTTAAAAGCGGGCCCGTTCCTCCAAAACACGCAACTTGGTTGGATTGTGTCTGGTTCGATTCCTTATATACATAAAGTGATGTCAAATATTAACTGTCATTTCGCGCAATCTATAGTCAATGACGTAGGCTCATTAAATCAGATTTTACGCAGATTTTGGGAAATTGAAGAATTACCCAACAGTTCCGACAACGTAGGCAACCCTGAGGAGCGTGCGTGCGAGGAACATTTTACGCGATCAATGAAACGAGAAGTTGACGGCCGGTTTAGGGTTCGATTCCCATTCAAACACTCACCAAAACTATTAGGTGAATCTCGTCAACAAGCTGAACGCCGGTTCTATGCTTTAGAAAGGAGATTTCAACGTGATCCTTTGTACAAGAAATGCTACACTGAATTTATAAATGAATATATTAATTTGGAACATATGAGTCTTGTACACACGTATGGCACGCCTCATTATTTTTTACCCCATCATGGAGTGTTTCGGGAACACTCTATCACTACCAAATTACGTGTAGTATTCGATGCCAGCATGCCTACCACCTCTGGGGTCTCTCTAAACGATTTACAAATGGTTGGACCTGCTATACAAGGCGATTTACTTGCAATTTTACTCAGGTTTCGCGAAAATAGGTACGTTGCATGTGCCGACATAGAAAAAATGTACAGACAAGTGATTTTAGAAAAGGATGAACGAGATTTGCAACTTATTTTATGGCGCGACGATCCATCGGAACCCCTACGGGTGTATCAGTTAAATACTGTAACATATGGTACCACTTCGGCACCCTTTCTTAGCTGCAGGTGTTTAAAACAATTAGCTATAGAATGCGAAGTTCCATATATAAAGGAAACCATAAATAATTGTTTTTTTGTTGATGATTTAAGTTGTAACAATAATGATATCACTCAATTAATTCAAATATGTGAAGGTACAGCAAAACTTTTGAAGTCAGGAGGTTTTCATCTTCGTAAATGGATTTATAACTTCGACCGCGCGAACTCTTATGATTCTGACAATATGAAACGTTTAAATTCTGATCGCAATGATATTATGAGGCCGCTTGCCATTGATAACAAAGTTCAAAATAAAATGTTAGGTTTGGGCTGGAACAATAAATCGGATTGTTTAGTGTTTTATTCACAAACTAAGGACGAAATAAATGACGTTATATTTACTAAGCGAAATATACTATCTAGAGTATCACAAATTTACGACCCATTAGGTTTAATTAGTCCAGTAATCACAATAGCAAAAACATTAATTCAAAAATGTTGGTTATCGAAGTTAGACTGGGACGAACCGGTTCCACACGATGTCACGATAGTTTGGTCGCGATTTATTAGTTGTTTGCCATATTTTAGCTGTATACACATACCGCGTCATGTTATGTGTACTGATCCTACCGCTGTAGAACTACATATATTTTCTGACGCTTCACAAACTGCATACGGAGCTTGTGCATATATACGTACTATTAATAGTGCTTCTATAGTGACAACGCGCCTGTTATGTGCAAAGGGCAAAGTAGCTCCGACAAAACCTATTACTATACCGAGGTTGGAGCTATGTGGCGCATTATTAAGCGCGCGACTGTTTAAACAAGTAAACGAAGCGTTGCGTAGCAGGTTTGATAAAATTGTATGTTGGACGGATTCTACTATAGTCTTAGGATGGTTAGGCATGCACCCAAATTTACTTAAACAGTTTGTTCAAAGTAGAACTGCTGAAATTCATAGCTTAACAAGCGATTGTTTGTGGCGTCACGTAAGCGGCAAACAAAACCCTGCGGATTTACTCTCGCGAGGCTTGCATTTAGATGCGCTTAGCACATCGGAATTATGGTGGAAGGGCCCCCAATTTCTACACGATGCTGATTTTAGCGTACCGGGTGTTTGTGACTCTAAGTATATTTATGATTTACCGGAAATAAAATCAACTAATGTTTTGTGCCAACTAGTTAACCAAACAAACGATGTAGTTTTATTTCCATTTTCAAATTTTTCTCAGTACATGCGAATGAAGCGCGCGGCGAGTTATATGTTACGATTTATATACAATGCTCGAAATAATAAAAATAGACGTACAGGCTTATTGACAATTGACGAACTAAACAATGCTGAGTTACTTTTAGCTAGGTTCAGTCAACAAGAATCCTTTTCCGATAGTTATGAAGCCCTTCTCAACAAGAAATCTATAAAAATTCCACAATTGTTAAAGCTTCACGTATTCTTGGATAAGGGTAATTTGATTCGCGTTGGAGGACGTTTACAGAATTCACGGGAATTTGACTACGACAAGCGGCATCCTATATTGTTACACGCTAAACATCGCTTTACTTTTTTACTATGCCGGTATGAGCATCAACGAATGATGCACGCTGCACCACAGTTACTTCTATTTACGTTAAGGGAGTGCTGGTGGCCGATAGGAGGTCGCAACCTTGCTAAAAGGGTCGTACATTCTTGCGTGAAGTGCGCACGACACCGTGCAATTATACCAAACCCACTAATGGGGAATCTACCAGAAGAACGCTTAATGCCCGGGTTTCCGTTCTTGCGTTGCGGAGTGGATTACGCAGGACCCATGTTTATTTTAAATCGGAAGGGTAGAGGCGCTCGGCTATATAAAGCTTATATCTGTATTTTCATTTGCTTTGTGTCACGCGCAGTACACATAGAGCTGGTGACTGATCTCACATCGAATGCTTACGTATTGGCGCTCAAACGTTTCATTTCTCGACGTGGGAAACCTATAGAAATTTATTCTGATAATGGACGCAACTTTGTCGGCGCTATGAATGAATTTGCAAACTTTTTGAAATCTTGTTCGGAAAATATAAGAAAGTATACTATTTCACAGAACATTCGTTTTAGAATGATACCTTCTTATTCTAGCCATTTTGGAGGTTTATGGGAGGCAGGCGTAAAGAGTTGCAAGTACCATCTGCGCCGTGTAGTAGGTAACGCGCATTTAACATACGAGGAGCTAAGCACGGTATTGTCACAAGTAGAGGCCATCCTGAATTCTCGACCTCTTTCCCCTATGTCCACCGACCCACATGACTACCTTCCTCTTACTCCAGCTCATTTTCTGGTCGGCCGCCCACTAACTGCACCGGCAACTGACGACCTTCAGGACGCCCCCGCCAGCAGAATTACCCGATATCAAAGGGTAGAACAGTTACGACAACACTTTTGGAACCGTTGGGCAAAGGAGTATGTCTCAGAGATGCAGACCAGAACCAAGTGGTACAAACAAAAGAGCGGTCTAGAGGAAAACATGTTGGTGCTTATCAAGGAAGACAATTCACCACCACTCCGATGGAGTCTAGGACGAATAATTAAAATTTATCCTGGCAGGGACGGCATTTCCAGGGTCGCTGATATACGCAAGGCCGATGGGATCGTTAGGCGAGCATTTTCGAAGTTATGCCCGCTCCCGCTTCACGATTAACTACGCCTACGCCGCTTCATGCAGATGCTACGCAATCCTGCCACATCGCTCGAAACTTTTGGAACCTACTGCTTCCAAGGCCGGGAGTATGTTGAGGATTTGTACGAACTTACGCCATCTATCGAAACGTTAGGTAGTCGCTTGCGCCGCGCCGTCCTATGAAAACGGCGTGGCGACCAGCCAATGACGAAACCGAATTATGGCGCGATGCGGGCCTGCGCCAATGCGCAGTGCCGCTCGCGGCGTGTACAGCGCCATCTACATCGCACCGGATTGGTCGGCGTTCGCGCGGCAACCAACCAGCGCGGAGGATTGTGGCGTGATCGGAGCGCGCCAGGAGCTGCGACCGGTGCCCAAGCGCCGCCACCCCCACTAGCCAGAACTCGCTCGCCATGACTCCGTATAGTTGTATAATGTACTTATTATAATTGTAAAGTCTAAAATTTGATTAAAGTTTGATTTGAACAGTGTTTAAATTAAGTAATTTCTAAAGTCCTACGCGCACACACCCACACATAAGTCGCAACAGTTGTAACTGTACTTAGTTATTTAATAAAAAAATATTTTTCTTAACCAAATTACTAATTCGATTGTTTTTATTTGTAATACCTATTATGTTAATTAACGCTAAAAATCCATTAAAAATAAATTGATATCGTATTCGCCTTACAAGATCAATTTGCTGCGACGCGAAATCTTTTCGCGCCTAATGGATGCCCAGCATTATTTTTATTAAATATATTGTTGTGAGATTTAGAATTAAGTTTTATTGTTATTTATCGGATTTTCTGAAGAAAAACGATATTAAAGAATTTATACAAGTATTTCGTTTTTTCATTTTCTACTAATCAAATAAAACCAAACATAACGTAATATATTTAATATTTTATTGTCATTAAAATAATTAACTATCTACTATACAGGGTGTACAAGAGAATGGCGCACCTGCTAATATACATTTTAGTAAATCGTGATTACGTCTAGATTATGATGCATTTTCGTAGCCGACTCTGATAATAACAAAGATGCCGAGAAATCAAGAATTAACATCATACGTGCTTCCCCTTAACATATTACGCCAAAGTGATTGAACCTTACAACTGAACGGGTCGCTCCACAACAGATAAGTAGGAATACTTCTCCATAATAGGTGATTAAAACTACATAATTGCCACGCCACTTAGTGTACATAGTTAGGCAATAGGAATTTAACATTGAACGAACCGTAGAATATGGTATGTAGAGAACATGGGCAGAAGACCTACACTAATTCAAGCGTACTGCTTAAGTGCCACTAATGATCACAAAATAAATAATAACTGACCCTATAATTTAAGCCGTAAATAGGTACCTTAGGTAAGGAGGTAACTGCTGGAACTGCCAAAATCCCGCACGAAAGCACTGCCACAATTTGATAACATTCAACAGTTGTACGTTCATAATTCACTTCATTAGACACGTAAAATGTACTATGTGTACATAGAGCCGTCGCTCGGTCTTCCGATGCAACGTGTTTGATTCAACTTCGCGTAATTTTGCACAACTCACTAAAGTATTCTACCGTTTTTAGCCACAAACCCATCATCATTGCAATGGCCAAAATACACTTAGATATTAAACTAACACTTCACTAAAAATACCATGGGATATTCCATGCGTCAAAATTCATAAAATTCAATCAAAATAACTGAAAACGAGTTGATAATAATAATGTTTACGACAAATACATGTACACGCGAACGAAGTCCGAATTCAACTAATAAAAGATAAATGATTTTTTCGAAAACAGAAAGATAAAGGCTTGTTCACATTAGACACATTTACACGTATTTCATTTCATAATAATTTATTTTTTATTTTTACACGTGTTTACTGTTTTCACTAATTTAATATCATAATATGCTATTTCTTAAGTAAATACCATTTACTCGGCTACAATGATTTTTTAAATTTCGTTTCTATTATAAGATTTCAGTACATTTTTTTACCATTTTAAAGCAACATCATTATTAATATTCATTAAATAATACGCAAAGGCAGTCTTGTAACTGTCTGGATCAAATTATGTAACTACTTCAACACATTTAAACAAGATTAATATCTCTGGGGAGAGTAACGATCACTTTATCAATCCATTATGATCTTTCGTTTTTACGTAACTCTTATTATCAAGTACCTAACCGAATTAAGTTATACTAAGTGTGAAGTGTGAACACATCCTAACATGGCGGTCATCCTTTGAAAAATGCACACAAAACACCGCCAATGGTATTAGTGTCACTCAAGCTCGGAAGCGGCGAGCTCAAAGGAAGAATAATCGAGCCGCGCTAGTTCCGACAAAGTTCCGACGAGTACACAGTGACCTTCGGCTTCCTTTAAGAAATGGGCCGAATTCTGCAATCATTTTAATATCATATTTTTTATTTATCAGTGTAATTGCGTAAAAAGAAATGTTTATGAATATGAATTACTTAGATAATTTAAATGTTATGTATTACTAAAACATTTGTAATTAATAAATTTGCAACCTAACACGGTTTAACCGAGGACCAGCGTGATTTCTTGGTATTTTACAGTTTGGATTTGTGACACCTTAAGGACAAAAATGACAAAACAGTCGATCCATGCACAATGCAACTATACCAAAAGTTATTATGTTGTTAATTTGTTGACACTATAAATCTAAGTACGCTCCTGCTTAGCTGTTTTATTTATGTGAAATGAAACAAAAAATACCTTTTTGTAAAATTAGAGAAGGACAAAGTGTACAGCTGAGAGTTCATGACCTGGCCTATGTGTAAAAAATGTTAAGGCGAAGTCAATGAAAATTTTGTTGCTGTTAAAAATGGTTTTCGTGGTATATTTCATTAACCATTTAATTAACGACGAAACGACAAAATACGTATAAGTTAAAATCTTGTTCTTTACCCATTCCAGTTGGATTTTTGCGAAAATGTGATGGTAATACTTGAAACTTTAAACGGTCATAACTCAAAAACGGATAAATATTTTCCAAATATAATATTTTTATAATCATATTAATATTATGCCCTTGCATCCAACTTAGCAGGTGTTCCATTCTCTTGTACACCTGTATAATGTCACGTTATATTCAGTTTTGAGTAAACCTTAGGAAGTTACAAATTGAGGAGGATATCTGTACAAATGTATGATATTACAAACACTAAGTACATTTGATGGCTAAAAATCTCCATTAATTATAATTCTTACGTCTCGTACAACTTTCTGTGAATATAATCTTGAATCCAAAGAACTATCTCAAATAATTTTAACACTCAAATTGACTACTTCACGAGATAGTTTAATTAAAAGAAGAATATTAAAACAAGATATCTAATATTAAAATTTACTGGAAGGGTTAAACTCGTACTGTCAACGTAATTCCGGGATAATAGTCATCAAATCTCATTAAAAATGAATTTATTTTAATACATCATCATCATCATTATCATGAGCCACGACAAGTTTACTGTGTAAAAGCCTATCTCAGGTATGTCCACAGCGATCATTCGAAAGCGGTTAGTATGTAGCGACTACTTGCAATTTTCACCAAATTGATATCCAATGTTGTGCATACATAAAACTGATAAAAAATATTTACAAGTTTTATTAACTAATTTTGATACACCTTCCAAAATAAATATCAAGCTAAGAGCCCACTTAACCGGCAAGACAGCTTTCGAAATTCTGATGTTTCGGTTCTCCCTTTTATTTCTCAATCCTTATTCCTTAAACACCGCAATGTTTCTAATTTACATTGAGATACATAAAGATCACACACCTCCCTTTTGTATTCACTATTCCAAGAGGGTGCTACAGGAGGAGGTTTCTTTAAGACAATCTTAATTCACAAATTATTTTTAAATTCATAACCCGTTAAAAATGCGGGTCACGCGCACGTTGTGTTTTACGGACGCAACGCGTGTGCGTATTTAACACGCCAGGTGTGTAACTTCCATACATAATACGTCCGAGCCACACAGATAAACTGTTCGTTGTTTTGACGCCGCAGTCAACGTATAAATATGAATTTGGCTTACAATGATCGTGTCCCACTTGTCTTTATATACTGTATCTCACTTGCTCTCACATCTTACTCAATTTCTAAGTAAGTCTGAATTCAGGCAAGCAATGATCTTCAGGTCTGGGTGGCGGGTCGTCAGTTAGGTAGGAACTGAGCAGTACGGGTGCGCAAACTGGAATCCGTCTAGACTTGAGCCATTGTGAGTCCCGCGCTGATAGCGGGTATCGCTTTACATCGGCGAAACATACTGTTATGTTCTCGTTGTTGTATGGCGGCCTGGAAATAAACAAGGGAGTGTTTATATCATGGAAATTAAATTGGAGCATGAGTAGTTTGATTGTTGTGTAGAGGACGGAAAACAAATTTTGAATAATCCGTCATGAATGTGATTCCCACATGAAATATTTACTCTGTTCTCTAAAATTTCTTTTTAATTGAGTGCATTTTATTATTTTACAATTTCTTATACTCATGACACAAACGCGTATGTTATATGCGCGCTACATGTGGCTATTGTCGACTAATCATATTTGTATCTACAAAATAGAAGTACAAACAAGTACTAACTCATCGTCAGGCGCATCACCATCGCCAGCAGTGACCAGCCTGGCCAGCAGTCTCCGCCTGGCCGCGGGCACGTGCAGCAGCGCCACCACGCCCACGAAGGGTCCCCCGCCCCCCCCACCTCGCGTGGAGCGCCAGCGGTGCGCCGCGCCCGCCAGGATGCGCTCCGCCCCCGAGACAGGGGGGAGACAGGTGGCTAGGGGGTTGCCCCATTCATACTCTTCCTCCTGGGAAAAAACATGTCACATAATGGTTTGTTGCTGAGCACGAGACTACTCTACAATCCAGTGATTAGGTCATAGTCCATTACGCTGGGTTGTCTGGGATGGTGGACAAAAAATATATCTAATTTAATTATTATTTAAATTCGTATTAGTCCATATATTGAGCACACTACCTCTTCTCAAATTAAACAATTGAATATAATTATAGTCCACCACAAGACAAGAGAATAGATATACACATAGCTTACTATTAAAATTATTATATCAAACACAACCCCCGAATATTAAAATAAGCTGATAATGAAAAATGAAACAGTAAAAGGGAGAAAAGGTCCAAATTGATGAGCCCATAAACCTTACTTAAATAACATTCAATATAGCCTAATAATGCAGTAGTCATAACTTCAAGATTGCCCTCCCACTTACCCCCCTACCAACGTACCGGTAAGAACTGGTTGGCGAGTCTGCTCCTGGCGATGTAGGCCGGGTGCAGGACCCACCTGCCCGCGGCGACGGAGCCCAGCATCTTCTCGCTGCGGCCCGGCGCCGCGCACAGCAGGTGCGTCGCCGCCGGGTCCAGCTCCGTGCCCTCGCACACCTCACCACCCAGGTGGACTATCATTTCTATTATTTCTTCGCGGTTCTGAAACAATGGGGTATTTTACTATAAGAAAGGAAAAATCTAAAAACTATAAATGTATATAGTAGAGCATTAAGCAACAAGTATATGTTAATTTCAGTTTAAATTTCCAAGGAATAAATTTTATAATTCGTTTTGAAAATTTCAATTTTTTTCTGTCCTAAAAAGATGTGAAACGACTGCCGCCAAGATGGATAACGATTCTACGTCATTCCGCGAGTAGAATACATACTTATTATGCGACGTCAACTGGTTGTTTACTGGTTAAGTGACGTATCATTTTAAAGGAACATGGCGCCTAGCGTTTTCACATATTTGCGCGCATAAATTTAAATTTTAAATTGGTTTTTATAGGACTTGCCGAGCGAATAAAAATTTGATATTTTTTTAAATAGTTTGTCTTAATCTTAGGAACAACTTAAAAGACTTTTTGAAATTGGGTGGAATACCCCATTTGGAACATTGATTTAAAAATGCATTTTTAGGCACAGGAAGTTCACTGAACATAGCCCCAATCAAAAAATACGACAAATGCGCATATTTAAGAAGGTATATTTATAATATAAAGAAGTATTTTTTTGCCATAATTATTAAGTCAATTTATGTACAATGGAGAAATGGAAAAATGGAAAACAATCCGAAATAATTTCGAAGAAAAATCTTTTATAAATAAACGTAAAAACTACCAAGTACCAAGATATTTTCTTTTATCATTTGCCAAATTTTAATTTTACATTTTACAACCAATAATAGCCTAGTGAATATTCCTATTAAACAATAATGTTGACTTACATCGACATTAGAAGAGAGCATGAATCGCTTGATCTGCGGCTTTGCTGGTTGTTGCGGCCGCACGGGAGACGTATCATCCCACCCCACCGTATTGGGCTGTGACTCCGGACCCTCTAATTCTTGAGCTGTAAGTAGATACAACATAATTATTATTTAGGTGGAATATTACGCAGTATAATTAATAGAGTGCGAGGTATTAAATAATAATACATAATTAAGGTAAAAAGATGCTCGTAGGACGTGCGCGCACGCAAGCCACGCCCACCGCACGCGACTGACCGGCCAAATAGTAACTAGTGTTAGTGCATTTTTGTAGTGCTAGAAATGAAATAGTTCACTATTATACCTTTCAGCTCATAACCATCCAGTCCAAGGAAGTCTTCTACAACCGAGAGTTGGATAGAGAAGGCGTAGGCCATAGGCCTCACAGGCTTAGTGGGGGGGTTTTCATGGCATTAGTCCGGCAAACGAGCAAACACCTGATGGTAAGTAACCACTGCTGCCCAGGAACATCCTCAATGCTGGATAGTGGATGTGGTGCCGACCCATCAAATTGGGAAAAGAGCAGGAAGGAAAAAGGATGGGAAGAGGAACGAGGTATTGGGCACAATTACAATTCTTTGCCATTTATTCACATCAGACTATATATGTGTTTATGAGACCGAAAAGTCTCTCGTAGTTCCTGATACCCGCGACACAAGACTCGATCTTAGTGTGGGGTCAGGACTATGTATGTGACTGTTGGATGTATTTATTATATAATTGATTATAGTAGACCTGGAGGTGGCGCGAGGGAGACGGAGTCCCTGGTGTGTCGGCGCGGCTTCTGCGAGCTGAGGCGGCCGGCCAGCGCCGCCGTGAGTCTCTGCAGCTGCGCGTCCACCACGCACGGAGTACCGCTGCCTGCGGTACTGTTACTCTTCTCCTCCGCTAGGCTTGAGTTCAAGGCTCCTCCTGCACACTGCAGATAAAGGTTTTAAGACAACACTTTTGTAACATTAAAAAATAATATAAATAAAATCTATATGAAAACTAACTCACCTGATCTTCAGATATTTTTGCTATTTTCGCCGGCGGTGTATCTTCTTGATCCTGTTAAATAAAATGCTCTAATTAACATATTGTACGATAACATGATTTACATCAGACATTTTAAACTTAATATAGGCTCGATTCCTTGCAAATATTATTATGAAAATTATCTCAGCTATCAGCGAATCGCATCAATAGCACCACCATTACATGTATAGCAAAAAGAGGTCATATACGTGTATATTATTTAAAGATTATTTAAAAGATCATGGCGATAGGCTCGCCCCCTATCACATCATGGAACGGAACATACAAGGCGAAATGTGGGTGTCCTGGTGGCGCCTCTGCCTACCCCTTCTGGGATAAAGTCGTGAGTTTATGTATGTAAGATGATTTTAATGGCCTATCTCGGTCTTACATTCGTGAGTGCTCACCTGCAAGTGCAACTTTCTCGGAGCTAAATGATGGTCGGATGGTGTGGTAGGAGCATCGCCGTTGAACTGTGCCAGGAATCTGTTGCGAATCTCCGATAGCGGCTGTAAAAATCATGTACATTAAGATGCATAAAAAGCCGGCATAATATTTTTCATTCAATGGGAAATAAATGTCTGAAGCCAGTTGATATGAGTATCT
Organism: Deilephila porcellus; assembly: GCA_905220455.2. Lineage (NCBI taxonomy): Eukaryota > Metazoa > Arthropoda > Insecta > Lepidoptera > Sphingidae > Deilephila > Deilephila porcellus. The sequence goes on along the minus strand of LR999973.1, from coordinate 14,527,959 downwards.
CGGTGAAACTGTATAAATGAAATCTAGTAAAGACATTTGCCACACATAAATAATGCAGTAGTAATCGAGTCTTCCAAGGCCCATTTACAATGCGAATATGAGCCATTATTTATACGGGACGCAATCATTCCAATATGCCCTTGATCATGCCAAATTTATACTACTGGTCTCCCGAAGAATCATCACTAAACACGTCTATATGTTTTCTTATTTTTTATGTTATTTTTGACTGCCTCGGTGGCGTAGTTGTACTACAGTACGATTACAAAGCTGAGGTCTCGGGTTCGAATGCCAGGTCAAGGCAAAGTGATATTGAATTTTACTATTCATTATCAGCCCGAAGTCAGGAATTTGTGCCCGATATGGCGATATGCTCGCCCCCTATCACATCATGGGATGGAACATACAAAGCGAAATGTGGGTGTCCTGGCGGCGCCTCTGCTTACCCCTTCTGGGATAAAGGCGTGAGATTATGTATGTATGTTATTTTTAACTCACTGTGTGTATATTGGTCGGTGTCTGATGTTGTTTAGAAGGCAGTTCGTTGACTACCCTCCACAGTCGTTTCCTGGCGTCTGGAGACAGTCTTCCTGAACCCGGTCGTAATGCCGCCCCGAATGCACTGTCCGGAGTATCGGGGTTCTTGTCGACTGCCGAAGAATAAGGTTTTTTCATTGATAAATTATCAACATAGTCATATAACATCCAGGTACAATACTATTTTTAAACCGATGTCCGTATGACTTTATATTATAGCCATTTTTTATTTTTACGCCTGATTTTGAGTATGTTATTAAAACAAAAAATAATTTCGGCGATTTGTAGGTTCTCATAGCACATTTGCTCATTTTTAGACAATATTTTCAACGTATGTCTGTGGTATAAAATGATATTCAATTACTCTATTCATATTGCAATAAACAGGTGCGGCGCACACACGCGGTGTGTACTTACACAATTTACATAGTTGTACATTACATTGATTTAGGCGCCAGAGGTTCAATGAGTTCAATCTAACACTTATTTATATTAGGGGGACCGGAAAGTAATGTCGTTTCTGCGCATGTCGATATTTACTTATCTTTTATCAGCTCACAGTGTATTTCGAAGGTGTGCAAAGTCTTTTTAAGGTTATTGTGACTTGTTTACTTCCAAATAATTCAATATTAAACTAAAAACTGCGATGATCGAAAAAAAAAACGAAGTACTGCGAAGCCCGGTTTACATCCCAAAAAGGCGTGTTTGGTGGAGTGTTCGCGGAATTGTTCACTTTGAAGTGCTGAAACCTGGACAAACTGTTAATACAGACCTTTATTGTGAACAATTGGATCGGGTGAACGAATCTTTAATTGAGAAGTATCCTACGATTGTCAACAGGAAGGGCGTAGTTCTCCAACACGACAATGGCAGACCGCACTGTGCAAGGCGAACCCTATAAAAAATAAACGAATTGGGATGGGAGGTACTGCCTCACCCACCATACTCGCCCGATATTGCACTCTCGGATTTCCATTTATTCCGATCGCTACAGCACTTTCTTAGTGGCAAAAAATTTGAAATTGTGGATGATGTCCAAAATGCCATCTCGGGATATTTTAATCAAAAAACAATTGATTTTTATCGATCCGGGATTGGAAGTTTGCCCACTAGATGGCAAAAGGTTATTGATAACGAGGGTGATTGTTTCATTGATTAAAAAGAAATACTTTTAAAAATTTATTCCTTTGAAGTTAATGTCAAAAAAACGACATTACTTTCCGGTCCCCCTATTACTTTGCATTACATAGCAGGTATTATTATTATTGTTTTCTTTAACTTATGCTAAGTGTTCTGTATATTGTTTCTATGTGTCAATAAAGCCTTTTATTATTAATATGATATACAAAACTGCGCAATTTTTGCACTGCTTGTGTAGATAAATCATTTCAACTCCATGTGTTTATAGTTACTTATTTCGGGGCTGCAGTCAATTGAAAAAGAGCTTTTATGTTTTATCATGCGTTCAAACATGATTTTCTCAATTCCACAATATGTATTTAAGTCTAAACAAATGTTATAATATATTTGGTACTAACACGGGTCTCGTGGCGTGCGCACGGGATCTGAAGGCAGGTCCCCGCGGCGCAGAGCCAGCAGGCGGCGGCGCGTGGTGGGCGACAGAGCCATCAGGTTGGGTGTCGATAATGCGTCTTCTAATGGTGGAGTACGGACTGCATTCGCGTCTGAAATTAATTGTATATATTAGTCTAGTATGTTGGATAATATTTCCCGTTGACATATAAGAAACCTAGTAACATATTTGGAACTACAGAAAAGACGAACTTTTATAGAACTAAATTTATTATGCATGTAGAGATTTCGTTGAGCAAACTATACATAAAAGTATATCTTATAATTTACTTTATTATCTTATCATTTAATACTTTATATAATTTTTATTAAATACTGTTGCTGAGGTGGTAACCGGTAACCCAAGTTGTACGCAAAACTAGTCTCCAAGACGACTCTAACATTTATGTCATTACAACTACAATATTAAATTTTATTATTTTATTGGAAAAATAGTAATGTACCTAATTTAGCGTCATCCTTGACCTCCTGCAGTCTGCTGGGCGTCTCCTGTGATTCACCGCCGAGTAGACCCTGCCGTGCCATCGCTATGTACCGGGATGCTGGAGACATGTCATCCGGACCATCTGTAAGTAAATACATACATACATACATAAAACTCACGCCTTTATCCCAGAAGGGGTAGGTAGAGGCGCCACCAGAACACCCACATTTCGTCTTGTATGTTCCGTCTCACGATGTGATAGGAGGCGAGCCTATCGCCATATCGGGGACAAATTCCTGACTCCAGGCTGATAATGAATAGAAAATCCCAATACCACATTGCCCGACCCGGGATTCGAACCCGAGACCTCAGCTTTGTAGTCGTACCGTATATACATCCCATTATAGAATGTCTTTGTGCGAGGTTATTTACCTCTTTAGTTCATTGTTTTGTCACCCGCTTTATTAGGGAAGGAAGTGGACAATAATTTATTTCCAACTCCTATTAATTTAACTTTGTGATTGATTTCGTTGTGGGTTAAAGACAAGTTAGACATTCCCGGAGACTCGCTAAACTTCAATGCTCAGTGTCATTAAAATGCGTGCCAATGTTGATCCTGGCTTACAGGAGTTGCAGTGGCGGGTGTGAGGGCAGGGCAGTCTACATCCCCTTATATAGCACGGGCCTCATCTACAATTGAGGGATCGATTGCGAGGGGTTAGGCCATAACGATAAAGATGGTAATGATGTGATTTAAAATTAATACCCTTTAATTTACCACTGACGGACACGTCCACACACTGCAATATTCACAAGCTTGCCGAACTGTGCCATACATACATGGAATAAAACACCGTATCTCCAAGCCCAGTAGGTATTTATATTAATAAATTACTAATTACTCACCATTCCCCAGCTTAGCTTTAGGCGTATTTTCAGTACTCTGTACAGATCCTCGGCGCGGTGCAGCGTTCACTTGCGGCGGGAGCATCGCGTTCTCCTTGTCTACACTCACGTTTTCTTGTCTGTCTTCATGGGATTCGTCTTTCTCTCCTACTGGTTTTTCTGGAGATGGCGGAGCTGGAAATATGTAAATATTTTTGTATATTAAAAACTGTAGTGAACAGTCCACAAATGGAGTGAGATATGAATTTATTTGAAATAATTTATTTCACCAATCGATAAAGTCAAAGGATAGAAAAATTCGACAATTACTTTTCTTTCTTTTGTATTATTTTAATAACAATAAAAGTAGGGTATGTTATCACTACACATGTATATTGAAATCGTAAGTGTATTTGCCGCCTCTTTGCAGGAAGAAAATTCTCGCGTCTTTTTTCACCTTTAGTATCCCCAACTAGATGTTCCTTCTCGCTGACCCTCCTGCCTTCCTCCGCGCACTGCAGCAGCCAGGAGGCGCGCACTGCAGGGAGGCCCCACTTCAAGGCGCCGCTGTACTTGTCTCCGGCGGGGGTGGGGCAGATGAGATGTGTCGACGCCAGGGCGTTCGCCGTGTTGCGCCGGCAGAAACGGAGCTGGGTCCTGCAAAATTTGGTATAAAAATTTACAATTGCGTTTATTTAATTGCTTATGTATATAAACTTGTTGGACATGTTTGTCACCGTAAATGTTTTGATTCAAGGAAGGGGTATTTTGGTGCCTCTGGCGATCTAACCCGACGCGTGGGGATTTCTGTTTGCAATGTGCAAATGTTACGAGCATGCTTGGTCTTCAACCAAAATCCTATAAGGGGCCGTCCATTCATTACGTGATGTTTGTTTTATCATTGATTACCCACCCCCCCCCCCCCCCCATCCCCCTTTGTGACACGTGGCGAGTTTTTTCGGTATAGAAATCGCGCGTTGTAATATTTCGTGGCTTTTGCCAAACCCCTCTCCCCCCTTTCGAGCCTCACGTGATTATTGGACGGCCCCTTACCAACTTAAAGTTTTTGGTGGCGTTCATGCGCATATTGCGTCAGTGTAGAAGAGCGAGATTAAAGAATTTCGACGATGTGATTATAAAAAAGATTCCTGCGTATTTAAAAGTTATTTTTAGGTAAGTACACATAATGGAATGTTTTTAAGTGATAATATGAATAACTGACTGCCTCGGTGGCGTAGTTGTATTACGGCACGGTTACAAAGCTGAGGTCTCGGGATCGAATACCGGGTTGGGCAAAGTGATATTGGATTTTTCTATTCATTCTCAGTCCGGAGTCAGGAATTTGTGCCCGATATGGCGGTAGGCTCGCCCCCTATCACATCGTGGAACGGAACATGCAAGGCGAAATGTGGGTGTCCTAGTGGCGCCTTTGCCTACCCCTTCGAGGATAAAGGCGTGAGTATAAGTAATAATAATAATAATAAACTCTTTATTTAAACACCATGCAGTAAACAAAATAAAATTAAAAACGACATAAAATTAAAGTGTTCAAAATCGGCGGTCTTATCGCTAAAAGCGATCTCTTCCAGACAACCGTGCAAGAGGAGGAGACAAGCATTTTAAATAGACGGTGTTTGACGGTGTTTTTAAGTATGTATGTATGTATGTATGAACGACTGACGTGGCGCCGAGCAGCTTGGCGAGTTCGTCGAGGAAGGCGCGCTGCACGCCGCTGTACGTGCTGAGGCACGCCACCACGCCCGCCAGCGCCGCGCCGCGCCAGGACACGCGCACCGGACGGTGGTAGTACTCGATGCTCACCAGCTCTTGTTGCGACAGGCAGTCTTTCTGTAATTAATAGTTTTTATATATTGATGTCAAGTTACCTTGCCTTGAAGAGGGACGAAGTGATTAAAATGAAGGAAAAAAAAGGTGAAAAATAGAAGAAAAAACTCTAACTAATAACCTTAACCACTTGACTTAAATGTTAGAGAGCAAAACTACAAGGTACTTTTTAATCGTCCACCACCTCACCTTAAATCACTGAATCACAAAAAAAATTGTTTTATAATAATATAAAGAAAAACACATAGTTTAACGTCACGTACAATACAACACTAAACACTCACGACCCAGAACACAGTAACGGCTTCAGCATCCTTAGTGACCAGATCCCCAATGTCGAAGTCCAGTGGTACAAGTACGTGCGTGCCCCCCGCGCCCGCGCCGCACACCGCGCCCCCCGCCCCCGACACCTCCGCGCATATCTCGCTGATCGACTCCTCGTCTAGACCTTGCACTTCTAGCTTTATTCCTGGGGGATTACATTTTGGATTTATTATTTGTGGTTAATATTTTCGTATATTAGAATGAAACATACAAAGGATTGCATTGATGTGGCTCGAAGGATCAAAAGTTTAAAAAAATATAGATTTGTTACTTAAAATACGATTAATTTTATTATTTACGCACAATAAAGCTGCTATGATATATATTAACGCGATATTGGCATTTTCTTTAGTTAGATAAAATACCTAATTTGTTGGCAATAGTAAATGAGCATAGCTGAAGTAAACTGACATCAAGACACTGCAAATAACACCTATCAGTTAAAAGCTGGGTGAACTCTCGTGGAGTAAAAATAGTAGCCATTACTCAAACTTACCTCTAAATATTTGCTCAATTTCTTCAGTAGGATCTTCCAAATCTTCTGTCATATCCGGTTGCTCGTGTGTTGTCAGATTAGGTGCTACTGGTTCAGGAGTTTTCTCTCTTTCAACAACAGGGAGGTTTCCAACTACATTTTCTGAAAAGATATAAAGTGATTTTATGAATTAAGATTAAAAATACTTACGGTCTTATTCATAGACGGATTAAAAACCTATTTGAGCTATCGAATGTTTTGTCGTCTTCGCTCAAACTAAATTATGAAGTCGTTCGAAAGGAACAAAACATTCGATTACTAAAATAGGTTTTGAATCTGTCTACGATGGCCCATAATGTTTAATTTATTCAGTGTTTAGAACTCCTAAATCATTTTATGAAAGTAATATAGTCCGTCTTGTTAAGAAATATGTACAATTTAGAGAAATTAATTTTGGTCCACTAGGTTGTCTTTTTTTGTCAGTAAGAATGATCAGCAGACCGATCACCTATGCCCCTAGCCAGAACATTTTGCAGTATCGTAATAGTATAGTAATAGTAAAATTTTGTATGGGAATTTATACAGCGCCATTGTGAGCGTATTTGGAACTAAATTTTCACAGCGGGAAACGTTTACTTTACTATACGAGAATTACTATACGATACTTCAAAATGTTCCGGCTAGGGGCACAGACAGTAAACGTTACACCCACCGATAAAGAGCTTATTTTTAAACACTATACGACACTCATAAGGTCCAATATCAGGAAGGAACTGGAAGCCCTTCACTTAGACGCAGAGACAATTAAATTCATTACAATAAAAAAAAAGAAAAAAGAATAGAGATAGAGAAGAAGATACGACACTCAAAAGACTTACGGCTCAAATAATGGTTGACCAGTTCGTCCTGAGGCTCCTCCTCCACTGTGGGTGTAGGTGGAGGAAGGTCCAGTGGTTCTTTGCGTAGTAACTGGAGGTTCCGTTTGCTCATCGGAGAAGCTGCTTCCACTGATTGGCTGCGTGTACTGGCCTTTATCGGCGTCGATGGCGTGGTGTCAATTAAGTACTAGAAATAAATTTAAATAAGGTTACATTAATAAATTATGTTTTGGGGCCATTTTAATCGAGGGATTTATTTAAACACGCGATATTTTGTAATTCATATTTGCATTTAATTATTAAATGTGCACGCATAAAAAAACACGGTATTAGTAAAGATAACAAATATTTTCGCAACGTTTCGACACGTTTCCACACGGATACTTTTATGCTATTGACATATTTGTTGTCACTGCGCATATTTATGACTTTCACATTTCCACGCTTAAAGCTGTAGATGGCAAGCGCAGGTTTTTGTGGAATATAATCTTAGCTTTAAAATCGCTTACCAACTCTTTGTATCGTATAGATATTAACCCACATGCATGCATGCATGCAACAACTAATATACCGGAGTTTCATCCAGCGCAGTGCGAGCCCGCACACTCCTCAGTAGCCATAGAGGCGACAGTAGCTTGGCAGCGGGCGGCAGCAGCGGCGCGGCGGCGCGCGCGTGCGTGTGCGCGAGCGCGAGCGCGTGCGTGAGGCGCGCGTGCGCCGCGTCCAGCCGCACGCCGCCGCAGCGCGCCACCGCCGCCGCGCACACCTCGCGCCACCGCCCCGACATGCCGCATAGCCAGATCTGCGCATATTGCATACGACATAAGGTTCAAAGTGTATTTATTTATTTATTTATGCTTTATATACAATGTATAACGGCGGACTTAATGCCTGAGGTATTCTCTCCCAGTCAACCATAGGGTCGTGCAGAGAAATTGAAGTAGGCGCATAAACTAAATGAAAATAGTAAAAATAAAATTAATAATAAAAAGCTATAAATATTACATATATAATACAAAGTTGCACACAATCGATGGAGGGCGCGTCCAAATTATCGCTGTGGAAATTCTTGAGGAGCCTATGACTGAGACATAAACACAATGAACACGTGGGCGCGTATTAATGATATCACGGTTGCCGCATTTTTGAAACTATATACACCCACAACCGCAATGGGGACCACGTATTATATGCTTTAGACCTAAGCCTTCCCTTAACTCTAGAAAAAAAAATTAAAAATTTGAGGCAATTGCAGTGTGCTTGCTATAAGTATTTTTTAATAATATTAAATATAGAAAAAACTGGTCCATGAACAAAACATAATACAGGGTATCTCAAGACCGCGACCGAAAACGAACCCAGGTGGTAGTATTAGTGACTTCAGACACAATGCAACTTAAAATTTCGCAAAAAAAATCGACAACTCTTTGTTTGTAATTTTTTACTTATCGTCGTATTTGGGTGATACATACATAGTTTTCCTAAAATAATGATGCAGACCTCTTTATTTTTCAGTACTCAATGGTACGTAAGGGTTTAATTTATTATTTTCACAAAACCAGATTTTTACCACACAAACAAGATGATTTTTAAAATATTCTAAAAAAATATCTGTCGCTGTTTTGGTGAAAGTTTTATTTGCATCGTGTCTGTAACCACTAAAACTACCACCTGGCTTCGTTTTCGGTCGCGGTCTTGAGATACCCGGTATAATTACCAAAATTATGAGAGTGCCTTGAATACAAATTTAATATTCAGTATAATAAAATAAGAAAGTAAAAAAAATAACTCACGCAAAATCCATCAAATATAGGTCCAGCCTTTTTGATGTCATTCATGTCGAAGCTGTCCAACTCCATTTGCAACTCTTTGTCGATAGAAGTATCGTTGGCTTTACGCGCTTCCTGCGATAACTACAAAAAAATATATACCAATTGGTTGATTAAAGTTCCATACAAATGGCCAAAATATCCGGCTCGAAGGATCATTAACATTCACGTAAGCCTTTGTTAAAAAGTATCCACTAGGATGATGTTACTACTTTAATACCCGATTCGATAAGAAAGCCCCGATCTAAAAAGATTACAAATCTATATCTGCCCTGTAAATATTGTAAGCGGTCGTTGATTTCACATACCTTACTCTTCCCTGAAACAGTGGACATATCCGTAGCTCTAGTTTCATCCACGAAGTTACTAGGCGGCCTCAGGTTTGTGATTCTCGAGAAATTCAAACCTGAAACGCAATATTTAAATGCACCAATGAATATTGCAAGAAGCGATTGTCGATACCGAACTCAACAGTGAAGAATTTCCTGAAATAAGGAGTACTACTTTTGACAGCCTCCGTGGCGCAATTGGTTAGACGCCGGCTGTGAAACGAGAGGCCGCGGGTTCGATCCCCGCATGGAGACAAATGTTTGTGTGAACCACAAGTATTAGTTTCGGGTCTAGGTGTTTGTGAGACCGAAAAGTCTCTCGTAGTTCCTGATACCCACGACACAAGACTCAATCTTAGTGTGGGGTCAGGACTATATATGTACATATGTGACTGTTGGGTGTATTTATTATTATTTATTACTACTAGTAGTTTGTATTCCTCCCAGGAAGAGGACAAGGAAAGATAAAGGACGAGGGAGGGAAAAGGATATTGAGAATTTGATGCCGTTTTACATTCCCATATATTTAACATAGTACAGCGTAATACTCACTCATATCAGGCAGACGATGTTCAGCGAGTGGCGAGGATGTGGAGGCGCCCACTATCTTGTACTTGGTGACAGGTAAGGCAACGCCCTTCTCGGCGGAGTCCTTCACCCATGAAGGCAACACGCACACCTTGCCGTACTCTAGCGCCGCCTTGTACTTCTCGCTGCCTATACCTTCTCTGTGGAAAGAATATGTGAATAACGTCGCTGAACTACAGGTTTCCTGAGTGAAATCGCAAGAAATTTATTCCGGACGGTGTTAATATGTAGGAGTTGCACTTCCAATAGGTTTGTTTGTGCGCCCGTTTGCTTATAGGCAAGGTGCACCGCCCCGCAACACGCTCTGCTACTCCAAAGGCCCTTTTTGTTGCCTCTCATGACAGGCAGGAGGTAAAACGATGAGATTCAATCCTCCACTTACCCCCTCGCCAAAATCAGAATAATTCACATTCCATGGGTGAAGGCTAGTGTGTACAAGAGATAATAACAAAAACACCCAACAGTCACATACATAGTCCTGACCCCACACTAAGATCGAGTCTTGTGTCGTGGGTATCAGGAACTACGTGAGACATTTCGGTCTCACAAACACCCAGACCCGAAACAAATACCAGTGGATCACACAAATATTTGTTTCGGTGCGGGGATCGAACCCGCGGCCTCTCGTTTCAAGATAGCGTTACAAGAATTACAAAATATTGCGTTAATAGTATACCAACTTGGTCAACACTACTACATCCGTAGTCTCGCTCTGAAACGCCCCGGAGAAAGTGCCTCCATGCTGATTAACCAACTTCATAATACTCTGCTTGTCTCTCTTGGGTATTCCTGAAGTTGTCACTTCCAGGTTGGCGAAGGGCGGGAGACGGTATGAATCAAACTCTGATGAAGACCCGCTGATGTTGATACGTAGTGATGCCTCCCATACCGCGTCTACCCACGTCTCTGACATCACTGGAATGCCAGTTTCTACAGACCTCTGAAACAAGACATTATTTAAAACTATTTTATATGGATTTTATCGCGATTTGGTTAAATTTTTACATTTTACAATTTAACAGTTAAATTGTAACAGTCACTGAGCGGATGACTAATACCTCAGTCCGCCCCGTGACCACGGAAGCTGTAAAGTAATCGAAACGTCGGGAAGTTAAAAAATGTAAAAATTAAACCAAATCGCGATAAAATCCGTATAAAATAGTTTTATTTCAATGTGGAACATTCGCGTAAATCTAAGAAACCATTAAGACATTATTTATGAAGGAACTAGGTTCTATTCACGGCTACACTAATACACTCAAGTGTTAAAATATAATCTTACATATACAAGTATATAATTATAATTATACTTACCACATACTTGACAGACAAGACAGTATCAGAAATAAGATGTGTTGTTTCATCGGTCAGTACTGTGTTATAAATGCCTCCCATCCAATGCACTTTGGTTTTAATGTGATCCTAAAAACAACAGAAAACAATTAATAATTATAAATAGAGATGCCTTATTTAACCTTAGATGTTGAGGGATAGAGTCATGCTAATTGATAATTTATCAGAACAGCATTTTACATACTATCAAGTGCAAAGTGTAATGCTACACAAATTTATAACATTATTTCAACCCACTACAGTGTAAACATATAGGGCACCTGTTTAAAAATATAAAGCTTAAAGATAAACAGGACACACAAAAATGTCTATAAGGTTGCAGCATGCTTCTCTCCATTGATAATATCACAATATATTGATTTCTCACTAAGAACATTTTGATAACAAATAATTAATTCTTTAATTTAAACATGAAATAGAATTTGACACCAACTTTCTTTTCCTTAGTTAAACCACTGGCAGTGACCACCAATCCTCTCATAGCCACCGTGTAAACAGGCTCTGGGCCAGAGGGTATCGGCAAACTTTCAGTCAAGCAGCATGACAGACATCTAGGACCCACTAACCTAGAATCATATACATTTACAGTAGATAGAAGCAATAGCTATATGCTTTTTGAATTAAAAGTTTGTTTACTTGTAGCATTCCCATTCCAAAACCTGAACCAATAAATACAGGCTCACAGAAAAATATGATGGATATCTGTTACAGCTACAGGAGTACATTAATACTACTTATAGATATAATTGACATAATGCATGTTTTATGTTAGTCTTCTATAAAACTGATCATCCAAACAATTTCTTTTTTATCTAGTATTCATATGTCATTAGATTTAAACATCACAATTAAATTATAAAATTTATAGTTAATAAAGTTCAAAATTTGTTGTAATACTTACAGACATTTAGTAGCTCTGAGTTTCTGAAACAATTCTCCCTCAAACTCAGATAGTACAAACACATCCCTCTTGCAGAGTCCTTCAAAAGTGTTCCACTTGGTTTCATTCACCCACCTGGCTTGGAGACCACTGCCGGAATGCTGTTCACAAGTCTGAAACAAACAAATGTAATTTGCAATAACAGCATTCACAAAATGGCATGAGAAACTGTAGGGGTAGCTTGAACATTCTAATACTAACTAAGTAAAAAAGTTTGTTAATACATCAACTGCATCTCCATAATAATGTATTGACCACCTTTGTGGCTTGGATTTATTGCGGAGGTGAATACTATGACAGAGAAGTAATAGTCTCATGAGCAAAACACCTAAATACAAAATGTGTCTGTGTGACAGTCAATATGTTAAATACTAGATACACACATGTTGCATATTGAGAGTGGTCCATTTTCAACAATGGGCTATATTGAGGTAATAATCATGAACAAAATAACATATTCGTTGGGGGATATGAGGTTCTGTTATCAACAGTGTTTAGAATGGTTTACAGCAGCTGATTGGGGTAAACATTGAAAAGATTGATTTTTAACTTACAATCACACCATTGGTTTCGCATTTTTATCTATTTTTCTGTCTTAGGAGTTGTTAAATTACCTATTTCAGACCTCAGTATTCTTAAATAAAACTATTTTTACAATGGTAAGTTACATGGTAGATAAAGATGTAGGCAATTTGAATACACAGGTTTAGGTCACAAGGAGCCCGTAAACAAGAGGGGGCAACGACGACTAGTCCTGTTTACAATTATTTGAAAACCAAAGCCGAAGTTTATAAAAGTCTCATTTCTAAAATACATCGAATAAGGTTATTTGACGTCAGTAATACTAAGATTCCAATAAGCGCGGTAAATTCTGCCGTCCCGAATATAATAATGGGATACGCGAATTTTTAACAAATATAAATGTTACATATAATATATTTGTTGCACATCTGGAACCACATCAAATAATTGCCAAGAAATAGCAAGGATTTTTGATACTTACGGCAAAAGCAAGTTGCATATCCTCCGAACATTCATTCTCACTTCTACAATCCCGGGGTATAATAAAGGTAACTTTTATATCTTCAGCCATGTTTACTTGTTTGTGCGGAGGATCACAAATAATTAACTATTAATTCATTTTAATTTCAGGATAATTTAATAGAACGACATTGACTCGAAAGCGGATTGTTTACAAAATTATTTGAATTTGTCTCACATTCTGGAATGAGAACGAATGAACACAGGGAACGAACAAATTGTAGTTTCACATTCGTTCAAAAGTATTTCGCATGTTATTGATTTCCATTTTCCCAACTCCATCGATCAATTATACACTAGATACAACATGAGCGCTTGAAAAATGGCACCGAAAAAGAGTGCTTAAATCACGAGTAAGCACTCTTTCGCCTTCAGTCGCGCGTCGACCGTTGCTTGTGTCAATGCCTAAATGCTCCGTAAAAAAGTACAAAAACAACACGCTTACGAAGCTTAAAACTCATGGGATTTCGTATTATCGATAAGTAAAATTCATTTACTTGCTTTCTACTTTAATCAATATGTGTAATTGAGTACCAATAATTAAATATAAATTAATTTAGCAACCTAAAATCAACAAGCGCTGCTTCGCAGTTGTCTCTTTCGACACGCTTAAATAGACAAGGATGAGTAGCGTCATGATTTGGAACAGAATATACATGGAGTGGTTTTATTTTGTATTTTTTTGTTAGTAATATTAAATAATTTAAACTTATTATATATTAAAAATTAACATCAGAAATATTTTTTACAGATTACAGAATTGATTATTTTATGTACAGACTATGTTAAAATATATTCAAAGGAGACATTGTGAAGCAAATATAAAAAAAAAATTGTTGTGTGTCTACGATTTTTGTTTCATTTGTTCATGATTTTGCCGTGTTCGTACAACATTTAACATAATGTAAAAGAAAAATAAACTTAAGTTTATTTATTTATTTAAATCTTTATTGTACACAGAAAAATAACATACAGAAACAGAAAACCAAAACAAATATTATAATTTTTAATTATCATTGTTATAAAATAATCACATTTTACATATCATATTTCATTATTACAATATAATAGGTAATAACTTTACCTATTATATTGTAGATTATTATGTTCATGTTAATTCATAGAAAAATATGCAACAATTCGACTCCATTGCGCCTTTATTCCGCTGTCCAACTAAAGTCATAAAATTTTATTACTTTCGAGGACGTCTCATTCAAAAAGGGACTTTAAGCCCCAGGAATAAGATGAAATTTGTGTTAATTTGTGATCTTTTTGTTCAGTTTTTTGTTTCAATGCACCGGTGCCACTTTTTAAAAGAACATTTACAGGGAACTGTGTATCTAGTGTATAATTGATCGATGCCCAACTCATTAATCTTAAAAAGTAAACAAAATGTCATTAAATTAGTTAATGAATACCTTTTAAATTATTTATCATCATAATTAGTTGTTAAAGATAGTGTTTCTATTATAAATTATACAAGAGACAATAATTATACGATTTAACTGTAAGAAGCTATACCGATTTCAGAACGAACTTTTCGTAAAATCTGATAAACTGACCAAAATTAAATGGAACGTCAATGACAGTAAACGAAGGCGCTGTAGTGAGATTTTTGCAATGATTAAAGAATATAAGAGGATGACGCACAAATGTAGTACTATATAATAAGTTATAGTTATGTTAGGAGTATCGACGCGGAATTGTACATTTATGTATCTGTCTCATTTACACAAAGCTAACTTGTCCCTTAATGAAAGAGACAAATAATAACTCCATTGTTCCGAATATGGCAATATTTTGTTCACTAACCACACTGGGACCGCCCTTGGCCCAAAATGACGCCATTTTTCTTTTCTGTCAAACTGTGGCGTTATCTGTCATTATGAGTAAACAAATCTGCACAATCAAATAATTTCGATTTTTTTATTGTTAATCTCGTGTCTTAAGTTTGTTAAGTTTGCTTATTAGATTAATTGTAAAGTTTTTAAAATTCCTCGGTGTTATGTGAAAGGATGCGAGTCGAGTTCAAGCAAAAAGGACCCCAACATTTCTTTTCATAGGTTAGTAACTGTTTTTACGAAATAATAACAAATATGTGTCTAAATTTACATTTTGGGTTTGTTTTTATCATTTATAATTGTTTAAGGATCTTGTTGATTAAGTTTTAGACTCTTCTAAGCGTTATTTATACAAGTAGTACGAATAAAAACCGTATTGTTTGTTTACACACAAGTTTAGGGATGTGATACGAAATTATTCATATCGATATTATCATTTTTAAATATTTTGATGTTTATTTTTCAAAAAAAGAAATAATAGGATATATATATTCAGAACGATAAACAAAGTGAAATTAAAAATATTTTAAGATTACCTATAAACATACAAACCAGGACAAAATGGATACAAAAAATCGGAAGA
Source organism: Deilephila porcellus (assembly GCA_905220455.2). NCBI lineage: Eukaryota > Metazoa > Arthropoda > Insecta > Lepidoptera > Sphingidae > Deilephila > Deilephila porcellus. The sequence goes on along the minus strand of LR999973.1, from coordinate 14,512,494 downwards.
CACTATTGGAACCCTCCAATAAATACATTTATTTGTTCTTTACATTTTGAAAAAGACTGCATCATGCATGCATAAAACAAATTAATTTACCAAGACTAAAAGATAACAGCTTCCCAACAATATAAGTGAAATTGTAATAATTATGATATTTTACCTAATAATCCTATTAATAATAGAACTGTTAATCAACAAAAATGACATGCAAGATAATTTTGACAATTGGTAGTATATTGTCTAATGTCCTGAAGAACCTTTTAATGAACAGAAATAGTTTTATATTTTATTATTAATTACTATAATTGTTTATCTTAACCAACACTTTCATATTCATTGATTGAATTTTAAGTGAGACATAATGATTTTCCTCGTCAAATAATAGCAATAAAAATCTACCTATGTTATTTTATTTTATTTAATATGTATTAAATGTCCTGATAGGTATTTTTGATTTTAGCAAAGAATGCTGCAACTGCAATGGTGCAAGCAAATTCTAGATATAAATAAAGTTGTATTTTATCTCACGTGTGTATTATTTGACACAAATCCAATCCAATCATCAGGTAAAACTTACCCATGAAATAAATCATACTATGAAAAAAATATCAAAACATCGACCTATTTTTATCGGATTTAATTTTTAATGACTTTACCGTCAAATCCTAAAATCCCCTGTTTATACCCAATTGACATGTAAAGCTACAATTAAAAATGTTATACAAATTTATACACTGATATTTACGTAAAATCAAAGTTTTTCAGTCGTATTTATGCCACTGTTGATGCATCGATGTCGATAGAAAATTTGATACTAGCGTATCACTATTTTTAGGGGCGGAGCCGCCGCCATGTTTAAATATCAAAGTGACCCGTGTCACTTGACCTTATGCGTTATCCTCTATATTCTATAATCATTGGATTTTTGGTGTTTCGTCCAGTTTCGTCCAATGGGAATACTGAAAAATAACAACTTGCTCATTGTATCCACTATCTAGCCAAGACATTGTAATTTTGTTAGATTATTTTGTAGTACTACCCATATGTCATCGATTATTTTTTAAACATAAGTAATAAACATGTAAAATAGGTTATAAAATGTGCATCGTCTGTATTTGTTTGTTGTTATAAATTTGTTTTGAGATAATAAAACAGTGAAAATGCTTTACGACGACTTTAAACCTATTGTTGATTTATTGTTGAACAACTGGACAGCACTGCAACTGGCTGTGGAACATGGAATGGGTGCTCCAGGCGGTGAAAAGGTATTTAGATAATCGACCATATTCATAAAACATGGATATTTTATGAGAATTTAATAAGATATAATCATATTTAATCAAGTTTGATAAAAAAATGTTAATTAGAATTATTTTTTTTAGAACTGCTTTAAAAAATTAAAACATAGTATTTCAGCTATCAAGTACCTACATACAACTAACTACTATAGTCTACGCACCTACTTTCTGTTGTCCTATCGATTTCTCGTCAAACGATAGCTTCCGCCTTCTTCGTGAATTTTTAATTCATGCTCCAGATAGCACAAGCACATTCAATGTTAAATATGAAATTAGAAAAAATATGGAGAACAGCAACCCTTCCACACCCCTACATAGTTTTATAATACATAGTTGCCACGAAAGCCACCAGATAACTAAAGCCTGTTCTGAAATCTAATATTTTGTTTCAGACTGCACAGCTCATGTCTGTGTACATAGCAAGGTACTGTGTTGAGAATGTTGTGGATAAAGATGAGCTGGCTGAAGTTATTGAGGATCTGATGGATGAGGAGTTTGATACAGTCTGTCATGATAACTCTCCAAAAGGTTGGTAGACAGTTTATATCAAAATTCAGCCAATAGCTCAAATATTATTATGTTAATGGTTTTTTAACTTATACTTAGGAAATTAATTCATTTGAGTTCTATATAAACAGCCAATATGTGCACATCAAGTCAACTTGCTTATTCTACTCCAATAACTATACAAATAAAATAAAATAAATTTTATTGACACGTAAATTAACAATGTTACAAAAAGTAACAACTTTTGTGTGAATTTGATTAACAAACTATTATAATAATTGAAATTTTCAGAAATTGCAACACTTCTTCTGTTATACCTAGAACTGTTGAAAGAAGGGAGACATGATGAACTGCGTGCCAGAATTGAAGCATTACCAAAATGCCAGAAGTGGCTCAGTGAGCCTATTCATGAATCTGTGCCTCCACAAGTATGTAGAACTCTGAACAAGAATCATTTTATTACCAATTTTTATTTTATCTAGTGGTAGTGTCTGCTATTCTACTCCAGCCCTATTTTTACGTCGTCAACTTCATTGTTTAAAATCCTCTAATGTGAAACCATATTTATGAAATATTGTCTCTTGACTGTGGATATAATTAAGCAGGCTAAAAAATTGTTATCAACATTATTAAAATTAAACTCTAAATGATATGTGCCCAAATTGATTACATTTTTGGCACTCAATGTAATTGTTATGTCCCAGTGTCATGGCAACCCTGATGATGACACAACAAGCAGCAGCGAAGATGATGACGAAGCAGACAATGCAATGAATGGAGAGGCAGCATCGTCTTCCAACCCTAGTCAAGCACCCGAACCAATGGATGAAGATGTGGAACCAGGGTGGACAGTTGTGAGGACACGGAGGAAGAAATAAGACTATGATGAAGACTAGATAATAAACATGAGTTGTTTAGTTTCAAATGCCTTCTAGTTATTTTATAATGTTTAGGTAATTTCTTCTTCTTCTTTCTTTGAGAAAATTATTTATTAATGTCAAGGGACTCAGATATGTGACATGTTTGAAATGTTTCATTTAAATGCTTATCTATTTTGCATATAAAAAGATTGATTGTTGTCACCTCAATTGCTTTTTCGATAACTTAATTCAATATGTAGGTACTACTTCTACTTTGGCATTATCCCAGCCGGTGCCAGGGTCCGCCTACCGGCTGAGTCTCCTCCATTTCAATATGTAGGTACTAAACACAAAATATACTTTTTACAATATTGAAACTATTTCTGAGGGTAATGTAGTAGACTAAAACTTAATATCAATACTTAAATTGTTACCATCTAAGATAATATTATTTATTTATAAAAATATATTACATTAATAAGTATTTACTATTTCTAAATATACCTACTTATTTGAGACTAGGTAACTCATGCAAAATAAATTTAAGAGATGTTAAGATGTTTTGCACAAGCACAGTAAATGGAAATTTCAAAGTTGAAAAAAATCACTATGCTGATTTAGTAACACGAAAATAAGTGTAACTGTGTAATGATTGTAAAGTTTTTAGTAGATAAATCTACTATTTTGAATTTCTACCACGATTAGCGATGTGTTTATGTACCCTGTAGTATGTGACTCTATGTGTAGCTGATCTACAATATCAGAAGAAATCCTTAGGTGTTAGGATGTATGGATGGTTGTTGCGTTGACAATGTACCTATTTGTATTTTTGTCGAATTAAAATATTTTGATGTTTCTATGATTTGTTTCCTGTAAACCTTGTTAAGATACAATATTGTGTTTTTTATAGTAACAAATTAAAAGAAAACCCAACAATCATATAAGCCGAGAATCTCGTGCAGCTAAACTACATTATAATCTAAAAATATCTCATACTGTAAATATATTTGGGAGCATATTAGGAGCAAGCACATGGATGTATTACCCTACTTCACTGGCTGTTTAAAGCAAAGTTATGAATAGGTAATTAATTTGCGTCAGCTGAAATGTATTGGTAAATGTCGCATTTCTTCTTAAGCCACAAGAAGTTCATGGCTGAGCATAGATTTTCAGGAAGATTTCCATAGCGACTTGTTAGAAGCAGTCTATCAGAGCATATAGAAATGAATAATAACGCATACGCATTTGATTTCTATTCCAAATTAAATTATTAAACGAAAATACATTATATCGTCAATGATTATAACTGACTGCCTCGATTCCGTTGTTGTACGATGGCATAGATTAGTATTAAATAAAGAGATACGATGGTATAATTGCAAAGCGGACGTCTCGGGTTCGTATACCGGGTCGGGCGTGTGATTTTGGATTTTTTTATTCATTATCAATTAAAATTTTACCCTATATTCAAGTTACTCTATGAATTTTACAAACTAAACAATCTTTGTAAATATTCTTGTAATGCCAAATCAAACTGACACAAATTATTATCATTCGTTCATTTCATTCGATCCCGTGAAAATTCTGAAAGAAATCCATTTCCATGAAAATTAAATACCCACGTTACATTTATTTGTTTATTCGAAATACACATTGTTAATGTTTTTCGATATTGTTTAAGCATTAACATGCCCCTAACAGCCCGCCAGAGGAGCATACACAATAAAAATGGTGCTAAAAGGGCGGCAAGTTTCAGTAAAGGAAAAAGAAAAGCTGCTGAGGGGTAATATACTTATGATGTTTTAACACTCCTTTAATTGTTGTACTTGAAATTTTAAATAATTTTTGATTAATAAAAAGGTCGCTTCACTAATAGGTTATAATGATGTTGTGCACGAAATTTTAATTTTTTTTTCCGCTATACTGCAGTTTGGCGCGAATCCAGCTTACATGCGAAGGTAAAATCTATCTGGTGACGTTAATTAGGCATGGAAACTAATAAATAGAATAGTTTTAGTCTAATGACGTTATAGTTGTGTCTTATCCAATGGCCATTACATACATTAACTTGTGGAAATTTTCATTTATAATTCAGCAAGTATTATAATAACGTGCGCATGCAGAACATGTGTTTTCCACGGTTTGAAGACGGGGTGTATGCTATTTAGAGGCCTACACAATATTCACAAACTAATCTTATTTTTACACAAAAGATTCTTTTGTTTAAACAGTAAGATGAATCGGTGCTACAACTTGATTTTTTCTGAGTAATATGTTTATTATTAGATAACTGTGTTTTTGGATACCACACCATCCATGTAATGATGATATTGTTTTATTGTGTATGAATCAGATATGAATATGATTACTCATTGTTCAAATAGCCATACAAAATCAATCTCAAAAATAATTAATTTACCTTTTATATTCTTATTCGATTTACAATAAGATTCATGGAGATTGGAGTATAAAATCTTTAGCTTTCATTGTTGTGGCACTACGGCTCCTAGATTTATTTTTATCTCCATAGCAACAGACCCTATAATGATTGTAAATGTGTTTAGTATCACCTGGTTAGGTAATATTTGGTGTTACAGTTCGTACACATAATATGTATATCCATATGTAGAAGAAGAGAAAATTAACTTCATATTTTCATTACGCTTATATCTTTATAATGAACATTTACTTGTAACAGTCAGCAGTAAGTAAATTATTCATACATACATAAACTCACGCCTTTATCCCAGAAGGGATAAAGGGAGAGCAGCCACCAGGACACTTACATTTCGCCTTGTATGTTCTGTCCCATGATGTGATAGGGGGCGAGCCAATTGCCATATCAGGCACAAATTCCTGACTCTGGCCTGGTAATGAATAGAAACACCCAATATCATTTTGCCCGACCTGGGATTTGAACCCGAGACCTAAGCTTTGTAGTCATACCATAGAACAACTACGCCACCGAGACAGTAAATTATTCAATACTATTAAAACACACTTTGGCAATCACAATGATTAAAACTAAAGTAATTAATTGTTATTGGGTGTCTCCTAATACCCTGTATAAAGAGTTTTGTAACTATCATACTATTCCATATAAATGCTATTGCAAGTGTCACTTCTTCCCACCCTGTTAGAGATGCTTGCTTTCTACAATCAATAAATGATCTGTTTTATTTTCAGAGAATTTCTAGTCACGAATGCACCGTCAGATCTGCGTAGTATATCATACCCTGGTGGAGCAGTTGCACTGGTCGTGCTGCTCACTGCCCGCATCGTATCAGCATACTGGGGGCAGATAGCAGATTGTGATGAAACTTATAATTATTGGGAACCATTGCATTATTTAGGTGAGTGATTTTTCCATTCATAATTAAACCACAAAAATAGAAATGGCTTTTGGAAAGAGGTTTGGGTTCTATTAGCTGGTTCGTAAATCTATCTTTTATGGTTCTAATATAATTTGTCAAGAAATGTATACTTTTGAAATAGTCATAATACTTGGCAGGCTGTTGGCTAGAAAATTAATATCCAACTCTTTAGATATCACATTACATGTAAATAAGGAATGGTAATGAATTTTAACTTTTTCCAACTTTGTCCACAGTATACGGCACTGGGTTACAAACATGGGAGTACAGTCCAGCGTACGCGATTCGCTCGTACATGTCGTTGTGGCTGTTCGCGGTGCCAGCCAAGATGCTGTCGTTGGTGATGACGCCCGTCTCTGTGTTCTACACCCTGAGATTATTGCTGGCGGTCCTCACCGCTTGCGCCGAGTTCATGTTCTATAAGTAAGTTATGATTTTATACCTAGGAAAATAATTTAGATCCGGCTCGAGGGACCATTGAGTGAGACCAGCTTTTAGCAAATATTAAAATTATAGTTATATCGTAAAAATATAAAGGGCATTTTTGTTATATAATAAAAGACGGCGATAGAATCCATTTAGAGTTAAAATTATTCTCGGCGAAATTTGGGTGCCACTAACTACACCGTTGTTCGCACCTTAGTGGACACAGCCTTGTGTTTGTATGTGTAATTTCTGTGCCATTATTGCACAAGCTATTCTTAAGTTATCTATAGTCTATACTAATATTATAAAGAGGAAAGATTTGTATGTAAGTATGTTTGTAACGAATTGGCCCAAAAAGTACTGGACCGATTTTAAAAATTCTTTCATCATTTGAATGCTACATTATTACTGATTAATATAGGCTATTTTAATTGCAAGAAAAAAAAATACGGATCCCGACTAAAACTACAGTAATATTACCCAAGGTATAAAAAGAATACCTATAAAATATCTTTCATCGCATGCGCTGCGAAAACTATAATTTATGTTGTTGATGTGGACTGGACTGAAAATATATCTACACCCGGGCGAAGTCGGGCTGAGCCGCTAGTTAATGTATATTTTGATTGCGACGTGAGCTATCAACAGATGCGGCTCGGGCGGATTATGTAGGTCAGGTGAATAGCAGTCTCGTATGTATTACATGGTTCATGTGTCGACTACACATTCCCGCCACAGGATTTTTTTTTAAGAATGTGTGCAGTGATTACCATCAGGTGACGTGTTTGCTCGTTTCTCTGTATCTATATCAGCCCATATACGTCCCACTGCAGGGCACGGGCCTCCTTTACAATCAAAAGTACTATTGAGAGGGGTTAGGCCATATAGTCCACCACGCTGGCCTAGTGCGGGTTGGCGGACTGTATATACCGTAGAAATTCTTTTAAAAGCGCAACGCTATGCAGGTTTCCTCACGATGTTTTCCTTCACTACTTCACTGTTATAGTGCGTGGTGATTGACTATTAAAACGCACATGACTCTTAAAAGTCAAAGGTGTGCCCTGAGAACCCGCAACCACCGTGAACATGTTGGCAGTTGCGTCTAGTTCGTTTACCAACAGGCCACCAATGGTAATGTTATCGGCGTCATCATCATCATCATCATCAGCCCGTTGCAGTCCACTGCTGGACATAGGCCTCTCCCGCGGTACGCCACAGAGCCCGGTCTGCTTTACGCATCCAGTCGCTGCCGGCCCTTTTATGCAAGTCGTCCCGCCATCCGTATTTAATGAATGTTGCGTCCCAGGGCGGTGTGCCACGAGTTCGGCGTGCAGGTGGGGCGCGTGTGGCTGTCGCTGTCGGTGGCGGCGGCGGGGAGCTTCGCGAGCGGCGCGGCCATGTTGCCGGCGGCGTGGTCGGGCGCGCTGGTGAGCGCGGCGCTGGCGTGCTGGTGGCGCCGCCGGTACCCGCTCGCCGTGGCCTTCACTGCCACCACTGCGCTGCTTAGTAAGTCTTACTTGTATCTGTAACAGCCCATATACGTCCCACTGCAGGGCACGGGCCTACCCTACAATCGAGGGAAGCGATTGAGAGTGGTTAGGCCATATAGTCGCCAACCCGCACTAGGCCAGCGTGGTGGACTATATGGCCTATATGACCTTGTATACTTATGGTGAATTCACTGGTAGAAATTTAAAAAATATATTTGTGTAACTTAAAATCATTTGTTGGTTTGAAACATATTGAAGGCAGTGGAAAATCATCTGCTATTATAGCTGTCTAATGCCAATGAATTAAATATGATAATTTGCTTAGTGTTGTATACAGTTTTGTTGTAATCAAATCAAAGGCTGTGGCATATTTTTCTGCCCTTTTTCACGCTATAAGCTAATTTAATTAACCTCTAAATTCTCATGGGTCTTTCATTTATCCTCATTCTTTAAAAAGATTCGAAATAACCATGAATTAAACCTTTCTTACAGGCTGGCCGTTCACAGCACTCCTCGGCCTGCCCATAGCAATAGACATGCTCATCATGAAGCGACTCTTCGTGGACTTTGCTAAGTGGTCACTGATATCTCTAGTGGTGATCCTCGTGCCCACCATAGCAGTGGACTCGTGGCACTACGGCCGTCTGGTCGTCGCGCCCTGGAACATAGTGGCATACAACATATTCACTGAACACGGACCAGATCTGTATGGAGTGGAACCCTGGACTTATTACTTTGTCAACGGATTCTTGAATTTTAACCTTGTTTGGGTGAGTAAACTAAATGAAATATTATTAAATTAACTTAGACTTGAATTACTGGTAAGCATGTTGAATAAATGGAATACATACATACATCAGCCTCCACTGTCCCACTGCTGGGCAAAAGCCTCTCTACCCTCCTTCCATTAGTCCCGGGTCAGGGCTCGATAGAATGAATGGAATGCAACAGGAAAAAGTTTGTTGATGTTTACTGATTTATATTTTATACATCTAAGCAACACCTGGCGTCTAAGCAAATTAAAGCGAATATCCATCGCGAAGCTCTTGCGCTCGGCAATCCACTTGTCAAGTGTGCCAAGAATTCGACCTTTCCACTACAAATGACTCTTGAAGTAGACATCAATGAGTCAACATGACGATGATGCAACATATTCTGGACCCTGTAGAACACGCGCAACTCCACACCACAACAAATAAACAATCTGTTTTATTCTTCCAGATTCTGGCCCTATCAAGCCCGCTGCTACTCCTGGCCTGCACAATAATAGCGACGCGGTCCACATCGCGGGCGTCGTTCTGCGCGCCGTACTGGCTAGATCTCATGCCGCTGGCACTCTGGTTGATTGTGTTCATGCTACAGCCGCATAAGGAGGAACGGTACGTTCAAATTTACTAATAACTCAATTAAAATAACAATCACGAATTGATTATATTTGGTGCAGTGCAGAAAAAGATGTTGGGAAACGTGAACCATCTGGTTTAAAAAACATTAGTGTTGACCCAGGTTTCAGTGGCGGCGTAAGGTAGGTTGGCACCCTGGGCGGTTTCGTATTGAGCACCCCTACCAATTTTTTTTGAAGGACTAAAAAAAAAAAATGGACTCCTTCTTTGTAGGCAGCGGCAAGCAGGATCGTTTCGCCCACGATCGTAGTCCACGCTCTTCGTTTGTTGTCGCTTGTCGGGTTGTCGTTGTCACCCCTTGGTGCTTGGTACCCGGGGCGGACCGCCCCCATCGCCCCCCCGTTACGCCGCCACTGCCAGGTTTTATACAAATCGCGCTCTAATTAAATTAATGCTGATAAAACAAGATATTTTTATTACTGTGAAGCTAAATAATTTATCCAACGTGTGCTGATTTGTTTATTTCTTATCTTATTTCAAAGAGCTTAAAAAACAATGTCAATACTGAAGTGTCATGTATGTAGGTTTTATGTGGCTTTGTTTTTGACATTTATAAAGAATAAATATGTCTGTCATCAACCGCGTTTCAATAAGCATCACAAATTTACATCAACTATTACCATATTTTTAACTTGCAAATACTTACCCGTCCTTTATTTCTTATACCCAAATATAATAGTATAATTTTTTCTATTCTAGGTTCCTGTACCCAGTTTACAGCCTGATAGTACTAGCGGGTGCGATAGGTCTGGACTGCCTGCAGAAGATGACGTTCGCAGTGGGCACCGAGCTGTTCCGCTGGCGCAAGGAGCGGGAGAGGCGACACTACCTCGCCTACACCGGACCACTCATGCTGCTGTGTGTGGTGCTCGCTGGGCTGGCTGGTGAGATGGAAGCTGTTGTTGTGGGTGTTTATACTGCTTCGGGGGTTATATAGACTTGTAAAAAAGCAGAGCAATGTTGTTGCGTTTGACTGTATTTGTGTATCTATACTAGGTATATAGCTACAGTACAGTAAGAGTATTATCAGATCAAATATCTATCTATGATGTACATGATTCTAAGAAGGATCACGTGAGTCACTAGCATGCAGATTTCACAGTTTAAAGAATCAAAAAATTATTGTGACGTTATTTTCTCCAACGGCACACACCATAATTCGAAATAGTCGAGATATTACTTAATCATATGAAGGACTAACATATCGCAACATTTCTAATAAAAAATAATATATAAAGACTAAAATTAAAACCCTTATTTTTTCAGGTTTGTCCCGCATAACAGCACTTTACACGAACTACCACGCCCCAATGACCATCCTGCAAGACCTACCAGCGGACGGTGAAGGAACGGTGTGCTTCGGCAAGGAGTGGTACCGCTCGCCGTCCAGCTTCCACTTACCACCGGGGTATGAGATCAGATTCGTGCCCAGCGAGTTTAGAGGACAACTGCCCGCGCCCTATGCTAAGACTCATAATGGTGAGATATATTTGTGAATAAATATTTTTTAAAAGACATGATTTTGTCCACAATGAGATTGACAGACGCGTTATTGAAATAGTAAGCTTAAATAATGCCAGCATCCCAGAAGTTGTAGAATGGCACTAGTCTAAACTTCAATTCTCTGAGCTTATTTTCGTTCTAAGATATAATAAGGCGTTTTTCGGATTTTCAGAAATCTGACTTGTCTATTATGCGTGTTTTGTTAATTAGTTTATAACTCGCATCAACGGCAACGGAAAATATGCATACACAAGAATCTCAAGTGCATGGAAAGTCTATCAACCTAGTTTAAATACTAGGCTACCAGGCCAGAATCCACCATGGTCTACAACCCTTCACAGTGGCAGATGAGAGCCTTTCTCCTAATTAATTACTTTATTTTCGCATTTTTTATTACTGTCCTTTACACCGTAATTACTCTCGTATATTTGTTTATTCCAGCAACCCGTCTCATCCACCCACACTTCAACGATCTGAACAAAGGTGACAACCGTACATACTACCAACCGTCTCAGTGCAACTACCTCGTAGACTCAGACCTAAGCAAGCCTTCACCACTACAGCCGGCCTACCACAAAGACAATAAGTGGGAGATAGTGAAATCATTACCAATACTCAACGCAGAACGCTCCCATGTCATACTCAGAGCTTACTATGTACCAATACTGTCGTACAAGAACAATGTGTTTGGGAATCTGTATTTGTTAAAGAATAAATTGTTATAATTGTAATGCGGTTTATAGGGTTGCCATACTTCGTTGTTATAATTCTGTGCTTAGTTCTATCAGCTATGCCTATAGTCTGTCTTTGCCTGTGAAATTTAATAATTATGTGAATAATAATAGATAGCAATATTATATTTTAGCAGAATTTGTGTTAAGGGTATTTTACACGCGGTTTTATTTAATACTCTTATAATTTTTTAAAAAAACATTAATACTATTCAGAATTATAATTTCACATATTATGCTTTATAATTTATATTATGTTCCTAATAAAAGTTGGCAGCCCAATATGTACATCCTAATATATAAGCCTTAAATTTTAAGGTAATTTTACTTAAAGAATTCTAAAATTGGATGACCATCATATGATTGTTTACTAGGGTTGTGACCCCCTATAAAGCTATTACTTAAACCCATGTTTGCTAGGTCGTAAAATACGCTAGATATCTTATTTATTAAATAGGGACTGAAGGATTCGGAGCCCCATTCAAGTGCGGTTTAAGGAAGGTAAAAAGATTATTGACTAAAGGGAGTTCTGACTTTGTAAGACTATGTTAAATGGTTACACGAATGGTATGGGTGAAGACTTATTGCCGCTCTGAAGTTATGTACATTTGTAAGAAAATTAATAAATAATTTATCAGTCTATGTAAGTCCCGTTACCGTACATTGGCCTCATACGATTGAGGGGGCTTACGCCAAAGTCACTACATATTTTAATGTTATATTATTTTTCTGTAGTTTTGTGCTTGTTCATGAACTTGATTTTATTTTCGAATGTAAATGTGTGATTTATAATTTGTTCGTTCACTCATGGTAATATCACACATAGAATAGGGCGCATAGGATAATGCAAAGTACTAATTTTAAAGCAGTTTTGATTTGAATGTCATGAAATAATGTAATGCAGCAATAATATAATCTGTAAGTACAATCAGATACAAAGTTGGTACAATAACATTATTACATATCACATATGTATGACTTGACAAGGTATACAAAAGCTAATTAAGAAAGTATTATGGTGCATCCAAACTGCAGTTACATTTTGTTGAGAAATGTTATTTATTGTTAGTATGTGATGCCGTGTACATGTGTATTGATAGTTTCTATAACGGTGGAGGAAAACATCGTGAGGAAACCTGCATACTGTGGCGGTTTTAAAGAATTTCTGTGCTATTTAAAGTCCGCCAACCCGCACTAGGCCAGCGTGGTGGACTATATGGCCTAACCACTCTCAATAGTACTATCGATTGTAGAGGAGGCCCTGCAGTGGGACGTATATGGGCTGATACAGTACATGTTGCCGTGTTAGTATTTGTTAAGTAACATTGCTTAACATGAAATGAAATGAAATGGAAATATTTATTGAACCCATGAAATGTCATACATTAGATTCAGTCACTTTTTTTCCACTACCACCCGGTTCACAAGGCTGTATTCGCCAGAGAAGAACGGGCAAGAAACTCTAGCGTTGCTCCATTCAAAACAAGGTTATAATACAGGAATTATACAGAGGTTGCAGCGCAGTTAAATTCAGAGCAGTTCATAAATAATTTAGAATAATAATGATATAGTGATATTGGTCAAGTGATTTTGTGCGGTTGAGTTAGGTAAGTGAAGTCGCCCAGAACGCGGAATCAGTACACTGGTAACAATCGAAAATATTGTTGCATAAAGATGCTCCACAAAATGTAACAGTGTGGAAGCACCATTATAATACCATTAAATAAGCTACAACGATTTACTTGTGCAGATGAGAAATTTTTAATACATTAAAACGAATTAATTGAATAAAAATACAAAGTAAAAGTGGAAATTACATAACCGTGTATAATTTATAGAAACACAAGGTGCGTAAAGTTTAAAGAAAAAGCAATGTACGAAGACTTGGTAGATTAAGTGGAGGTTTCCAACAAGGTAATGATTATAAAATAAAAAACGATAGTACATAGCAATATGTACTATGCTACAGTATAATTACTTTTGTATTTATATTAACAAATGTCTTGTAATTTATTAAAATAAAAAAACATATAATATCTGATAATTTGCCTACGGTTAAAGATTTTTGAAAGTAATTCATGATCATGTGAGGTGTAAGGTTTAACGAGAGATTTCTGTAAAGCGAATATACTTATAACCACTTTTCGCACAAACCCCGCCTGTATTGCATGCACCGGCTGCATACTGCGGGATGCGCAAGAGTGTGTCCATATGTTACCACTTGCTTGTAATCCCAAATATTCTCACCAAAATATTTTAAAAGTTTTTCTATTTATTGTTAGTGTTTTTTGTGCATTTAGTTATTTTCATGAGTTTAAAAATCCGGTTTGTAAGTTTCTCGTTTAACTTTTTAACCATCATGATAGCCATTAAATAAGTTACCATGTGCTGTACAGTTCGTGAAACCGGTGACACTTGCATTATTATTCTGTTATCTCTCTGATTATGTTTTTTTTAATTTACGCGAATGTTACACATTGAAATAAAACTTTTGTTTCAATCTCTCTGATGACTCGTAAAAGACAGAAAACATATTATTGTTACTGCGATATTTAATTTAAATCATGCAATAAATAAATAAGATGATCGATGGGTCCGAAAAGTTTTTGGGTTGAACCGCGCACTGGCAACTGTCAGTGCCAAAAGTCCACCCTTAAGGTGAATAGACAATCAGGTAAATGTTGCAGGAAGTCACTGCTAGGCTTCCAACGAGATATAGTGGAAGTCTTTGGGGAAGCCTATTTTCAGCATTAGACTTCCTAAGGCTGTTGAATCATTATGTTTGTGCTGTTTGAAATATGTAATTTTTGTCCAATAAATATTGATAATCAATTGTAACATGTTTGTTCTAACCTTATTCATAGATAGAATTAAAACCTATTTTAGTTATCGAATGTTTTGTCTTATCCGCTCAAACTGAATTATAAAGTCGTTCGAAAGTGACAAAACATTCGATAACTAAAATAGGTTTTAAATCCGTCTATGAATAAGGCCATAAGTCTTTACTACAAATGTAGGCTTATACATAAGTTTTCTAGTCATAAAGAACTAAATTTTCAAGTTATTAAATTTAAGAATAATATAATTTCAGTGCAATTAATTTGTTATAATTTTGTGAAATAAATTTTTTATACCACTTTTTTTGTAATTTCTGCTTTCCTCATAGGTATGCAAAACTCAGCGGGATTATACATTAAAATCTAGAATGACCAAGGGACACATCTTGAAGTTAAGTAATTCGGCAAAACTTTTCGCAAAGAACTTGACCCGCGCACTACTGTAGCTTTTAAAGCCATGTAGATTCTTCAACCAAATCTACATAGCCATGAAACAAATCATTATAATTATTTTATAAGTTAGATGTAGACGTATTTTATAAAAATAAAATATTTTTAATATTTATTTAATAATTTATTTATTTATTGTAAATTCTAGTTAAATATGCGAGAAATAGTTCACGTTCAAGTAGGGAGATGCGGCAACCAGATTGGATCAAAGGTATAAATTATTATTATTTTATTTATTTTTCATTCTTTTCGTTATAAAATTCGTCGATCCAGTGACCACAGGCAAAGGTAGAGAACTAAGAGGTCCCAGATCGTAAATTTTATGTGCAAAATATATTTTACTTTTCAGTGAATTGTTCCAAAGCACATGATACGACGGAATCGCTTGTATATTGATGCCTCAATGTGTAAAATAAGATATTAAAAAATGTAATTCTTACAGTTCTGGGAGGTTATATCCGACGAGCACGGCATCGATCCCGACGGTTGTTATCAAGGCGACTCCGACCTTCAGTTGGAGCGCATCAACGTGTACTACAACGAAGGCTCCTCAAGTAAATACGTACCAAGAGCCATCCTAGTCGATCTTGAACCAGGCACCATGGACGCCATTCGCGGGGGACCCTACGGACAGATCTTCCGACCTGACAACGTCGTATACGGCCTAACAGGTGCAGGCAATAACTGGGCTAAAGGATACTACACAGAAGGCGCAGACTTGCTTGAATCTGTCCTTGATGTAGTGAGGCGAGAATCTGAGAGCTGTGATTGCTTGCAAGGGTTTCAACTTGTACACTCCATAGGTGGAGGAACTGGCTCGGGACTAGGAGCTTTGTTGCTAGCTAATTTAACTGAAGAGTATCCTGACAGAATAAGTGTTACGTACTCTATTATGCCTAGTCCAAAAGTTTCAGATACTGTGGTCGAACCGTACAATGCCATACTGTCGGTAAACCAGTTGATCGAGAACTCAACTCAGTCATACTGTATTGACAATGAGGCGCTGTATGACATATGCTTCAGAACGTTGAAGCTAATGACTCCAACTTACGGAGACCTGAACCATCTGGTTTCAGCTACGATGTCTGGAGTGACGACTTGTTTGAGGTTCCCAGGACAATTGAACGCGGATTTACGCAAGCTGGCGGTGAATATGGTGCCGTTTCCAAGACTTCACTTTTTCATGCCCGGTTTCGCTCCACTAACCTCAAGGGGCAGCCAGAAATACCGTGCTTTGACTGTTCCTGAGCTTACTCAACAAATGTTTGACGCGAAGAATATGATGGCTGCGTGTGATCCACGCCACGGCCGCTACCTGACCGTCGCCGCTGTCTTCCGCGGCCGCATGTCCATGAAGGAAGTCGATGAGCAGATGCTCAACATCCAGAATAAGAACAAAGACTACTTTGTCGAGTGGATACCTAATAACGTCAAGATTGCTGTCTGTGATATTCCACCTCGAGGATTGAAGATGTCGTCCACGTTCATTGGGAACACGACAGCGATTCAGGAACTGTTCAAGAGAATCGCGGAGCAATTCACTTCCATGTTTAGGAGGAAGGCCTTCCTGCACTGGTATACTGGAGAAGGTATGGATGAAGGGGACTTTACTGATGCGGATAATAATGTCAATGATTTGATATCGGAGTACCAACAGTACCAGGACGCGATGATAGATGATCAAGACTTCGACGAGGGCGGACTCACCGGCGAGGAAGGACCTAACGACGACAGTGATGAATGAGATATTTCTGAAAATAAATTGTGATAAAATGTTTGTTTCTTTCAATTGTTTTTATTATAGCGATTATCGCCATCGCCTCATCGGTTGCGTTGCAGTATGAGGCAAACTTTCTAGGTATGGTTCCTAGGTCAGGCAATTAACACAGTTGCAGTAACTGGACCTCGTGCACGACATGACATTCACCCCCTCATATTTTCGGACTGGTAGTACTTCACTACTCACTGCCTACCCTTTTACGAATTCAAGCGAGAGCTTGGATATTTATAGCATATAGTGCGCAAAACTAAACCATAAGGCCAAGCACATCTTATATTGTAAACCTGCCAATACCTTTGATTGGAATTAAGGCATTCCTTCCTCCACCTTACTATTTATTTACTTTAATGAAACAAATTATTATCAGTATGTATATATTTTCAATAAAATAACATCCAAACATGAAAGTACGCCTAACACTAAACAATGACACCGATTACAAGACAATACATTGACAGGACAAACATTTATTCTTCTTCCACCTCTTCGTCAAACTCCCCCTCGTCGTCAGCCGTCGCGTCCTGGTACTGTTGGTACTCCGACACCAGGTCATTCATGTTGCTCTCCGCCTCCGTGAACTCCATCTCGTCCATACCCTCGCCTGTGTACCAGTGGAGGAAAGCTTTCCTCCTGAACATAGCAGTAAATTGCTCAGATATCCTCTTGAACAGCTCTTGGATTGCTGTAGTATTACCGATAAAGGTAGCAGACATCTTCAGTCCACGGGGCGGAATGTCGCAGACAGCCGTCTTCACGTTATTGGGAATCCACTCGACAAAGTAACTGCTGTTTTTGTTCTGAATGTTGAGCATTTGCTCGTCCACCTCCTTCATGGACATGCGGCCGCGGAAGACTGCCGCCACAGTCAGGTAGCGGCCGTGGCGGGGGTCACAGGCAGCCATCATGTTCTTCGCATCGAACATTTGTTGAGTAAGCTCAGGAACACTCAAAGCACGGTATTGCTGGCTGCCCCGTGATGTTAACGGTGCAAATCCAGGCATAAAAAAGTGCAGCCGTGGGAATGGCACCATGTTCACCGCCAGTTTTCTTAAATCCGCATTGAGTTGTCCGGGGAACCGAAGACAGGTCGTGACGCCGGACATTGTTGCAGATACTAGATGGTTCAGGTCCCCGTACGTTGGAGTTGTCAGCTTCAGTGTTCTAAAGCAGATGTCGTACAAAGCCTCGTTGTCTATACAGAACGTTTCATCCGTGTTTTCTACAAGCTGATGTACTGATAATGTCGCGTTGTACGGTTCCACAACCGTATCAGATACTTTAGGGCTCGGAACTACTGAAAAAGTGTTCATAATGCGGTCAGGGTATTCTTCTCGGATCTTTGATATAAGTAAAGTTCCCATGCCTGACCCAGTACCTCCACCAAGAGAATGCGTTAATTGAAACCCTTGTAAGCAATCGCAGCCCTCTGCTTCTTTCCTGACAACATCTAATACAGAATCAACTAATTCTGCTCCTTCTGTGTAGTGTCCTTTAGCCCAGTTATTGCCGGCGCCAGACTGGCCGAAGACGAAGTTGTCTGGCCTAAAGATCTGTCCGAATGGTCCGGAGCGGACCGAGTCCATGGTGCCGGGCTCGAGGTCTACCAGCACGGCACGCGGGACGTACTTCCCGCCTGAAGCCTCATTGTAGTAGACGTTGATGCGTTCTAATTGCAGATCGGAGTCGCCATTGTAAGCCCCGGTGGCGTCGATCCCGTGTTCATCCGAGATCACCTCCCAGAACTGAAAAAGACAATCGTGTATTAAACGCTATGAGGCTTTTTAATCCTTCCTATCAAACAACGTCTGTATGTGGGTCAATCTTAGAGTATTTTTATTTAACATCGCCCTACTGTTGCGCTAACGATTTCACCTATTATGGGGTAGAACACAGAGGGTAAAATTACTTTCTTTGATGCATTTTGACATCACTTATTTCCTAATTTAAACTCAAACGCTCAAGAAATTAATGCATATAGCGCTTTTTAGGGATTAGTAAAACATCAAGATTACTGGACACAGTAAACAAGATTTGTCATAAATAACAGGACCGGTATGATACAGGTGAGCTTACTAACGAGTTTCTTGGTCATAATAATCGATATATAGCCCATTCTAGTCAGCGATTTATCACCGTTCGTGGTAATATATTATTACCAATACCAAACAAGCTCAACAATAATAATGGCTGTAGGACAATTTATACCTTTGCTCCGATCTGGTTTCCGCATTGCCCGGCTTGGATGTGGACGATTTCCCTCATATTGATTACACAAAGAATTTAGCGCCTAAACTAGAATTAAAATTTCACTTCTTCAAATTTGTCATACAAAAAAAATATATAAAAAGGTTACGATGAAATTACTGCACGTGCATCCTACGTGAAATTTTCTTTAATAATGGGAATGCATTCTTTTTGTCTTTCGACTCGGCCATTTGTTTCCAAGCTTAAATTTATTTTTATTTTTTTATCAGCCATATTTATTGAGTGTCTGAACCTACTTTGAAATAATTATTTGATTTTAAAACGAAATAAGAGGAGTTTCGGAGGATCAACCGATTTAAAATAATATTTTTTTAAGGATGTTTAGGTACATCGAATACTATTGCGTTTCTGTTGTCTAACCATAACCGATCGATGGCTAAGCAATGGCACACAAGTTACACAGCAATCAATATGTTTTTAAAGATCCATAACATACACTATTTTTGTCATAAATGTATAGCTAAATTGCCAATTACCTAGATAAGTACTCTATCTTGAAGACGACGGATGGTTTGATGTGTGCTTCGATATAATTTTTTTTCGGGGCTCAATTTTTCTAGGTACATTAATATCGACTCTAGCCCCAAACACAAATATCGAATAATAATAATTCACTCGCTCCATGAGTACTGTGGTAGCGTACACGAGTTGTGAATCTCAAGGTCCGGGGTTCAATTCGCACCTTCCGCATTTTGTGTTTTTGTGTATCATCTGAATCTCATCAATCAACGTCGATTCATAATTTATTCAAGGTAATTAAATATTTTGTATCAAGTGTATCACTTGATCTTACATGTTAAAGTTGTAGACAATACGCAAAGAATTTGAAAACAAAGTTACTTTCCAAGTATCAGAGAGTATTGGGATCCTCGACGTTGAAATATCGAGCGAATTCAAGTTTAGGAGTGATTTGGAGGATAAAACCAAACTGGCACTGCGAAGGTCCACGAGCGGTGGTGACTGCTTACCATCAGGCGGTATCGCGATATTTTAACGGCATTGTCACTCGCCCTATCTGACTCAAGATGCATGTAAGTGAGTCCAAAACCATTAAGCTTAATGCGAATCGTTGCTGATAGATGTAATTCAGGATAAGGCGTGCGGCTCGATGCATGATTCGTAGTTTTGTGACATAAATTTTCTATTTATGTTGTATTAAAACAAGAAAATTAAAATCATACTTAGATAAATATAGTACCTAGCTAACCAATTAATTGGTATCTATATTAATTGTAAATTGTGGAGTCTTGGTCTTAAATCGCATCTCGGATACTTTTTGTCGACTTGAAAAACCATAGATGATAGTTGTACTACGTTAGGCCGCGTTTCCACTGACGCGGAGCTGGGCGGAGAGGAGCGGAGAAGAGCGGTGAAAAGTGGTCAGTGTTTCCACTGAAGCGGAGCTGGGCGGAGAGGAGCGATGAAGAGCGGTGAGTGGTCAGTGAGCGGAGCAGAGCGGAGTGGAGCATACTTTTGGAATCGCGCATTTTTGCACTTAGTTACACTCAATCTCTCGGAAAGACCATGTTGTCGCTTAAAAAGAAAAAAGCAATCATTTCATATCTTTCTCTACTTGAAGACGAAGATAACGAATCAGATGAAGTAGCATTGACTGTTGTGTCGTAACGAAGACAACTGACACACTGCACGCGAGTCACGCACCGCCCCGCTCCGTACCGCCCCGCTGTCCTCCGCTCTGTACCCCAATGCTCGCTGTCCTCCGCACTGCACCGCCTCGATGTATGAATATCCGCTCAGCTCTGCTCCACCCCGCTCGTACTGTTTCCATTGAAGCGTAGCGGATATTTCAAGCATAGTCATTGGTCAATTTGTGCACCGCTAAGCTCCTCTCCGCCCAGCTCCGCGTCAGTGGAAACGCGGCCTAATTCATTTTTTTAACCTATATTTTGAATTTGCTGAACTTATGTTCCAATGACGTCAATTAATCAGGTCCACAGATATTTCCGACGGGAAATATTAAGCTATAGGAGATCCTGTTATTGGATAGGTTGTTGCACACCGCTTGTCTTCCTCGTACTTATTTCTACGCAGGCTCATAAGCTCGATATTTGAGTGGCACTCCGATATCGTATAGAACAATTACGTCTATGGTGGCACTTAGTGATATTTCGGTGATACAGGCGTGGACCAACTTGCTTTCAATCAAAGTACCTAGGTAGATAGGTACCTACCTACCAATTGCATCTTTGGAGCTATTCTTGCAGCAAGTAAAAACACTGCCCTTATTACTTATATTTCTAGTGATCGTGGCCAAGTAGCTTAAAATTGAAATAGTTTATCAAGTTATACACAACTAACCCAGTCATTTTATTTCACAGCAAAACGTGCATGCACTGGGTGTATAGTTAAAACTACACAATCCCTGTTGTATTATTACACCTATCCAGTGTGGTAATAAAATACACCAATATGATTCCAATTTTATTTTAAACAAAAAGGACATACACAAAGGAGAGCCAAATGCTTATTCTTCTAACCCCTCGCCTTCCGCTTCTTCGTCAAACTCCCCCTCGTCGTCAGCCGTCGCGTCCTGGTACTGTTGGTATTCCGACACCAGGTCATTCATGTTGCTCTCCGCCTCCGTGAACTCCATCTCGTCCATACCCTCGCCTGTGTACCAGTGAAGGAACGCTTTCCTCCTGAACATCGCCACAAACTGCTCTGCTATCCTCTTGAATACGCTCTGGATGGCTGTCGTGTTTCCAATGAAGGTAGAAGCCATCTTCAACCCTCGTGGTGGTATGTCACATACAGCAATCTTACAGTTATGTGGTATCCATTCAACGAAGTATGTGCTGTTTTTATTCTGGATATTCACGAGCTGCTCATCTACCTCCTTCATAGACATTCGGCCTCTGAATATAGTGGCTACTGTAAGATACCTGCCGTGTCGCGGGTCGCATGCCACCATCATATTCTTTGCATCAAACATCTGTAGTGTCAACTCTGGTACTGTGAGCGCTCTGTATTGCTGGGCTCCTCGTGACGTCAGCGGCGCGAAGCCAGGGGTGTAGAAGTGTAGTCTAGGGAACGGCACCATATTGACCGCCAGCTTCCGCAGGTCAGCGTTCAACTGACCTGGGAAACGCAGGCACGTCGTGACGCCAGACATTGTAGCGCAGACCAAGTGATTTAGATCACCGTATGTCGGTGTAGTCAGCTTCAGCGTCCTGAAGCAGATGTCGTACAACGCCTCGTTGTCCAAGCAGAACGTGTGGTCAGTATTCTCGACCAGCTGATTGACTGCCAGCGTCGTGTTATACGGCTCCACTACGCAATCAGATACTCGAGCGCTTGGAAATACAGAGAAAGTCAGTATGATCCTGTCGGGGTACTCTTCACGGATTCTGTTGACTATCAGCGTGCCGAGACCCGACCCGGTGCCGCCGCCTAGCGAGTGCGACATTTGAAAGCCTTGCAGGCAGTCGCACGACTCGGCTTCGCGACGGACCACGTCTAATGTCGACTCCAGTATCTCAACTCCTTCCGTGTAGTGGCCTCTGGCCCAGTTGTTGGCGGCCGAGCTTTGTCCGTAGACGAAGTTGTCGGGGCGGTACAGGCAGCCGAAGGGTCCCGAGCGCACAGCGTCCATGGTGGCCAGCTTGAGGTCCACCAGCACCGTGCGCGGGACGTACTTGCCGCCCGACGCCTCGTTGTAGTACACGTTGATCCTCTCCAGCTGGAGATCGGAGTCTCCATGGTAGCATCCGCTCGGGTCGATGCCGTGCTCGTCGGAGATTACCTCCCAGAACTGCGGACAACGAGAAAATAGTGGTATCAGGACATGGCTACGCTGTTTCGATTACATACAATATGTAAAGCGGATAGGCGCGTGTGCTTGCTCAGTCTGGGTAGATTTTACGTAATACTCGCATAATGGCTAAGCTAGCTGGGCTAGCGGCCAGGTAGTAGAAATAACTGCATAATCTGTAGGTTGAGAATTCTTACCTTTCCACCGATCTGATTCCCGCAGGCACCAACTTGCATGTTAATGATCTCCCGCATCTTGACAATTTATCTTCTCTTCGATCCGGAATACTTGTAAATTTAATTAAAAATGATCAAAATATTTTCACAAAGTTGAAGCTTATCATTAGCTTAAAACTAAATAAAAAAAATAAAAAAATCTAGCGCAAATTCACACTGTGTGCATCGTACATCGAATTTCAGAAAAATGATGCTAGAAAATTATGCTCACGTTCCTAGGATTTTGAACGAATGTTCTAGAATATTTCATCTTTTAAATAGTAGAAAAACTTCTTATTTTCAGCCAGATAGGTTTTATGCCAGTTAAAATCAATGAATATAGAATTTAAGGACTATATATTTATGATAAGAGACATCTATGAAACTTTTTTAGAATTTTAAGTAACTTAAAGCAGGTACAAGTTACATTTGGTAATCCACCACCACTCCAAAAAGTTCCGTGAGTATTTGTAGGATGGCGCTAGTATCTTTTCAGCTTGTTTTGTTTTCAGCGGCGGCGAAATGTCATTATTGTTACGGCGCTCGCTTGAAATGTCAGCGAGGTAGCGATTCCGTGTATACAATATAAATAATTTGATAATCCTGTATGATGTAGTTGCATTTGATGCGTGCGGTGTGTGCAGTGAGCGATCGCCCGCGGAGTGATGTCAGAGGTTGGTGGTAGCGCGACCGCAGATGAAAAAAAAGCAGGTTATTGTGAGGACAGCACAGACAGTGATAATGACACGGAACGTAAACGTCTCTTGCGGAGGATATCAACCAGCAAATGCGTCGGTAGATTGGTGAGTCCACGAGCTTGTTTTGCGGGGATCATGGGTTGAAAAGGAGGTTGGGCGTGCCGGAGCTGTCAAACGAAGGGCGGGGAGGCGGGGGCACCCCATGTGCCGCCGCCGTGCCCGGGCCACCACCGGGACCCAATTCTCAGAGATCAATTTTTTTAACTAGTTAATGCTTTATACCATACATTAATGGAATTAACGTTAAAACGTGCTGTAATTAATTAAAATGTAATGTTTGGCTCGTGGTCGCTAAGTGGGTCTCGGTGTCGTCAGTATGCAGTGTATGTACCTATGTTGTTGGAAATGTTGTACAATTGTTTGTTTTGGCACTAGAGTTTTGTACGTTGAGGTAATGAGTTATAGAGGCGTTTGACCTATTTAGGTGAGAATGAGATCCGGCCGGGGAATGCGTTCGCAGGTGACAACGATTCCCCACTTGAAATCGCGGATATCACTATTATTTCTTGAAAGCGGGATAATTCACTTATTTTAGTAACGTTCCTGTAGTTACTTAATAAAACAAAATAACCATTAATTCGAGTCTGTTACTGAGTTTAAATACAAACTAAACTGAAAGACGAAGTTGTCCAAGACACCTGTGCGCGAAACTCATTAAAATCTCCATTTTATCCATATAATGCATTGTAAACATTATTTCTTCGTCGTTCAACTTATCATTTGCTCATGAATACTGTTATTTTGCATTTAAATCACATATTTTTTTATCATTTGCTCGGGATTTTATACTTTCATTATGTTTTAAGTTTCATTTTTCATAAGTCTCATTATATTTGTACATAGTCTTTGTACTTAATGGTAAAGAAGCCGACTGTGAAGCAACAACCAAGGGTTCAATAACCGCGCCGAAACAAAAATATATCTGACACTGGCATATTTGTTTCGATCCTGTTTGTTGATAAACCGAAAATTCTCTTGTGGTTTCTGATACTGACGACCAATGACATAGATGCCATTGTGGGTTAGGACTGGTGCTGTTCCTTGTGTTAACAGTTGGTTGTGTCAAACTCTTATTTTCATCAAAATCGGTCCAAAAATAAACTGAAACGAATAACAAAACAACTTTCGAAATTTTAACTATTCTCGGATGCCAAGAAAAGAAACCATTCTTAATTTAACTCTTGAGTTAACCGCTTGCCATTCCCGAATACCTCGGCGAAGTTGTCGGCTATTTCCCGCCATTCGGAGTTCCTTTTCATGACACCAGTTACATTTTGTTCGCACAAATATGCTTTTAATGTTAACGGCATGCTCAACCGTTTCCGCAGTTACCATAGCTTTATTTATTTAGGTTTTTTAATTGATAACCATTAGTAATAAGCCAGAGTGACTAAAAGACTGTAGTCTAAAGGTTCTCGAAAGTTGATGTGGGTAGGCAGCCCGTCGTAAAATGATAAGCCTAATCACTCTTCAACATGGCTGAATCCCGTATAGGTGTAGCTTAAATGCAGGTGGAAAAAGAAAACGTTTGGTAATAATAAAGTTACGTTATCCTAAAAGAGCGACAGCTAGCAAGAGACATTCTCAGGCACAATTTAACATTTATTACTTTTTATCACCTATCCACCACTATTATTTTTACATAGATTTATAGCAGTTAAAATCTTGCTGTTTAAGAGAAACGAAATGGCATAAAAAAGTCGAAAAGGTCTTTATAAAGCGTCTAACCTAACCTAACAACTAACAACAGGTGTGAAGGCCGGGCGTGCGTTCGCCCACCGCAAGTAAGACATTATTACAACCCATAGATATCCCACACATCCCACAGGCCACAGGTTATTCTTTCAAATTTCGGGAAAGATTTATTCGTGAATTTCTTTTACCTTTATTCTTGAAGCCATAGTCTCCAATTTTCAACCACTGCCCCCTTTTGATTGAAAATGTAATATCCCTTCATTTTTAACTCCACTTCTGTCGTAATGATGATTCCCAACCCCATATACTCGCCGCTTTGTCACGAACAACGAAAATATCAAAAATAATTGTTTCGTATTTAATTTAAACGTGAAACGATTTCTTATCATAGAATATCAGTGCCTCCTATTTTTCTCTGAGCTTTCTACTGCCCCTCTGAAAGTTTCTAGACATTTATAAAATTACTGAATTAGCTTTTTTGGATAACCGTCAGCGTATACGGGCGTGAGGATATACAATACACATAGCCTTTGATTCCAAAGCCTTCTGATGTTAATCTGAGCAAAGCAACAACCACGATCGAACAGATTAACTTGTCAGGAGCCATCAGTATTTTAGCCAATTAGAGAGCCAACGGACGACTGATGCGCCATTGAGCCACGTGGATTTGCAATAAAAAACGTTCATCCGCTTTTGAGCTAGAAAAAAACATATTAAAACTAGAAGTAAAGGCTGTTGGGGCTGGAAAGTTCTCGAGTAGAGGCCACGTACCGGCAAATGCAGTGTTGGAGGTTCACTCACAACGTTATCAGATGCTCTTATAAAGCCTGCAAAAAGTCATAAGATGTAAATTGTTACCTACAGGTCGCTGTGGATATATGAAAGAGGGCCTGTGTTGTGAGTGCTAGAGCCTGCCGGATGGTTGTTAAAGGTATAGCATTAATGCGTCTGCTCAACTGGGGTACCTACCATACCACACCGTATAGTACCACAGGCAAGCAGAAAACCTACGTGAATCAGTTTTGTTGTCGCGTTTCGTTCGGAACTATCGCTCGATTTAAGCTATCTTTTTTATACTGCCAATATAAAAAATGGTGCCTGTGATGAGCCTTAAAATATAGTGGACGTGGTCCAGCTGGTTTATATATTCTTACTGTATTATTAAACGGATATTGCGAAGTTTTTCCACTTTAAGACGCACAGTCATCGTGACTATACGAGTACATAAGCTGATATAATAGATGTTGGTAGTTCGCCTTCGGAGCTCAAAGGCAACAAACTAACTCTTGGATTAACAGAATTAGTATAGATTATTTGATTCCAACTTCCGCAATAGAAACGGCTTCAATAAGCCGTCTTTGCCGTTTGTGTCGGATATGTTGGAGATTAAAGCAACGGGATTACATTGTAAATACATGTTTTCTTACAGAATAGCTCGCTCATTTTTTATAATGCAGAAGATGCAACTGAGCCAACGTACCTAATGGAAATTGGTTTAAAATACATAAGCACTTCGGTTAAAAATAAACAAGAACATCCTCAAAACCTGCTGAATCCTAATATCATCACCGACCTTACAGGATGAGATAACGGTGATGTGAAAACAAAATGGCAGCTTTGTTTGGCTCCCAATAATCTCTTATTAAGCTGGCTGTTGGGATGAAATGGTCCGGTAGATTCGATTCATAAATACTGTTATCAAGTTGAGCTACATTATGGTTTGGCTATTCATACATAGTCAATTGCCAGGATTGTCGTAGTTTCATAATATTTTGTTGACTTGTCTTCCGTCTTCTCGTTCAATTATCGTGATGTCATGGGAAAAACATGTTTCATATATGTTTTGGTTAATAAGTTATTTAGTGACGTACGTTAATAGGATCACATGTGGATGAATCAGGATTTTCGTACACATGCCAGTGTTTTGATAACGTGTGATAACAATGTCCCACTATACATTGGGAAACGATAGCATTACGGACTCATCTCGCTTGTTTGGAATATTCTAATGTTTTTATAATCATATTGTTGTTTTAAAAAGTAATACAAGTTATTTGACGCAAGATTTAGGGAATCAATTGATCATGAATAAATACATTGAACTCATTAACTACATTTAGCCCAGAAAGTCCACTACTAAAACTACTACTTCATATGATATTATTTTGCGAATAGCCCCCACGCTTGGCACGCGTGCTGGCGAGCTGAGGGCTATTGGAGACTGTCCCGCCCTCACACCCGCCACTGCAACTCCTGTAAGCCAGGATCAACAGTGGCACGCATTTTAATGACACTGAGCATTGAAGCTCAGCGAGTCTCCGGGAATGTCTAACTTGTCTTTAACCCGCAACGAAATCAATCAAAAAGTTAAATTAATAGGAGGAGTTGGAAATAAATTATTGCTGAGCTGAGGGCTAGTTCTCATGCTCGTAACTTTGCTTTTCGTCATCATCCTCTCTCTTAGCTTCGTCATCATAGCGGTTACTCTCCCGTCTGTCAGTCACCCGAGTCTCATCCATTGGCTATAATCTGGTGTCAGAACTCCTGCTGCTATCATAATCCAAGATGAATTTTCTTGTTAATTCCACCCAAACTTTAATACTTATAGACAAAACCGACATGTATAAAAACAGCGGATAAAAAACTCTTAAATGTCTGTATGAAATGAAACATACACAGTTCCTTCCTGACCCGACATATTACATTAAAAATATCCAACGAAATCCGACAATAAAGTACATCGTTGTCATCCCAGTGTCCACAGACGCTCGCCTTCTTCCGGCGGTGCCTGTCCTCTGTTTTGAACAAATACGAATGTACTGTCGCAACTGTGAAGCCACGTCGCTACCTTTGTCTCCCGGGACAGTGTTCCACATGAAAGAGAAATTCAACTTGTGACGTGACACATTAAGTTATAAAGGCTTAATGTTCTCGGTAAGTACAGTTTTGACAACTAAATATGGTGTGTTTTGTCCTCTGCAGTGGAAGTGGAAGGGATAGGCGTGTTTATGGTTATAGGAGCTGTAAAGAAACAAAGGGTTCTTTTATGTCCACAATCCTATTTTTTGATTATGATATTATTATATATTTAGTATTTACATATACTAAAAGGGTTTGTTTATATACAAGACACGCTACAATCTCTGTGTTATTTTTTTTTCATTTGACATGTAAACGTTTTAAAATCTGCAGATATCTGTTGAATAATAAACTAGCGGCCCGGCCCGGCTCCACCCGGTTCCAGATACAGTTTTTTGAAAATATTCTATCGCCTGTGTTCATTAAGGATATAAATAATTCTAATGGCGAAAGAATTTTTCAAATCGGTCCAGTAGTTTCAGAGCCTACTCAATGCAAACAATCAAATCTTTTCTCTTAATATTAGTTTAGATAAATACACCCAACAGACACATACATAGTATTTTTATCTTATCACATACTAACATCGAATCTTGTGTCATGGGTATCAGGAACTACGAGAGACATTTCGGTCTTACAAACACCCAGACCCGAAACAAATACCTGTGGATCACACAAATATATATGTCTCGGTGCGGGGATCGAACTCGCGGCCTCACGTTTCATAGCCGGCGTCTAACCAACTGCGCCACGGAGGCTGTCGGAATATACGGGTATATCAAGACCGCGACCGAAAATGAAGCCAGGTGGTTGTATTAGCGAATTCAGACACAATGCAAGTAAAAATATCGCAAAAAAAATCGACAACATTTTTTGTAATTTTTTGCTTATCGTCGTATTTGGGTGATCTATACATAGTTTTCCTAAAATAAATATGTACACCTCTTTATTTTTAAACACGCAATGGCACGTAAGGGTTTAAATTAGTATTTTCGCAAAAACTAGGTATTTACGACCCAAACACGATGAATTTTAAAACATTCTAATAAAATATCTGTCACTGTTATGGCGAAATTATTATTTGCATCGTGTTTGTAACCACTAAATCTACCTCCTGGCTTTGTTTTCGGTCACAGTCTTGATATACCCGGTATATAATATTAGGAATCTATTTAGAGTTGTTTATATGTCGAAATCCATGTCACATGTCACCGGCGCGTGCCCCGCACCCCGCTCCCCCGCTCTTACGCCCACGCCGGTAGCGTTTCCTGACCATGTCATATCTTTGAACTGTTTCCTTGAGCTGTCGCGGTTCAATCCACACATCAACAGTACGAATAATAGCAATTGTTTTTATTGTCCTTGTGTCATACTGCCGTACTCAGAGACATTTAATGTCAAATAATTACTAAGTGTAGATTTTACAAAGAGAATCTGTACTAAAACGATTTAATTGATATTAAACGTCTTTGAGTGTGACCGATAGAGAACAGTATACTTTTTTACATTTCCATCAGCAAATCTTTAGAACCAATTGCCACTAGCATTTCCGAGCAGATTCGACCTGGCGACCTCCAAAAAAAGAGCGAATTCCCACCTTATAACTTGACAACGCATCTCTATGCCCTATGGTGCTGCAGATGTTCATCCGCGGCGGTGATCACTTGCCATCAGATGAACCGTATGCTCATTTGTTCTCTATAATTATTGTTTTTTAAGAATCATGTAATTTTTTTTATTACTCATTAAGACTATACAGGGTCTCTCAAGACCGCGACGAAAACGAAGCCAGGTGGTATTTTTAGTGACTTCAAACACAATGCAACTAAAATTTTCGCAAAAAAATGTCATCTTTTTTTTTTTGAATTTTTTACTGATCATCGTATTCGGGTGATAAAACCATAATTTTACTAAAATAATAATGTACACCTGTTTATTTTTAAAGACGCAATGGAACGCAAAGTTTAAAATCACTATTTTTGCAAAAACTAGGTATTAACCACCCAGAAACGATGATGTTTAAAAAATTGCAAAATATTTCATTGCATTGTGTCTGTTACCACTAAAACTACCACCTGACTTCGTTTTCGGTCGCAGTCTTGATATACCCGGTATATTAATTATGAGGTGAGGTGTATTATTTTTGGCGTTCAT
Source organism: Deilephila porcellus (assembly GCA_905220455.2). Lineage (NCBI taxonomy): Eukaryota > Metazoa > Arthropoda > Insecta > Lepidoptera > Sphingidae > Deilephila > Deilephila porcellus. Next base: position 14,482,123 of record LR999973.1, on the reverse strand, counting down.
GTCGCAGCTTCCATTGGTGCTGGACCATTAGTTTTCTGGATCATTGTTAACCATGGTCAGAAATGTTCCGCCGCTTTCTGAGCCGATGCGACGTATGGTTTCAAGGATCTCTATAACAATAAAAATATATATACCAGTTAGTCTAGTAGTGAAAGACCGGAATCGAATTAGCGGCTAGAATAGAGTATACGTATAGATACAATATTTATTCCGGGCTCTACAGGGCTGGGCATTTACTAATGACACCTGAACCACAATAATCTTGCGTGGGTCAATATAATTTTCTTGATATTATTTTTGAATATCCTATCAGGTTTTTGGTCTCGGAAAATCACTTACCTAACGAAACGCAACAGCAATGCTGACACTTCGCGTCGGATTTTCATGATACATCTTTACCATACTGGTTGCGCTGACCCATTTGCATTGTAGCATTAAATAAATAAATACACCCAACATACATAGTCCTGACCCCACACTAACATCAATTAAGTCTTGTGTAGTGGGTATCAGAAACTGTGAGAGACTTTTCGGGCTCACAAACACCCAGACCCGAGACAAATATTTGTGGGCCTCACAAACCTTTATCTCGGTGCGGGGATCTCGAACCCGCGGTCTTTCGTTTCACAGCCGGCGTCTAGCCACGGAGGCTGTCGGAGCTTTAAAGAGCTACAGCAAGACTGCCATTTATGTGTAGAGACATGATGCTCCATATATAAAAAACATTATACACGCCATAGGAAATGTTGAATATTATCTTTACATTTACTCCGCCATTCACGAAATAATGATAAATAAAACAGTTTTGCAAGCTGAACATGTCGACATATAATATTCGACTCTACCTTCCACGTCGTAGAATTCAAATTGCAATACACGTTTCTAATAATCAAACACCTATGTATGTGCAATTTTGCATCATAAATATATGGAGTTAAGGTGTATTTTAGTGTGGTGTGGTTTGTGTAAATGTTGAGAACCCCTGGCGCTTCCGTCTGGAGCAATCAATCAGCATGTATCGGAGATAGCGATGCTGCGTCGTATTATCTCGACTCGGTGTATTTCGTTATTTTATATCGAATGCGTGGTGGCTTGTTGGTAACGAACCGTACTGAAACTGCCGATACGGTTCGCAGGTTCCAATCATCGGTGACTTTTTGAAGTCACGTGTGTATTGAAATTCATGTATTAGGCATTTTATTGGTTGGAGGCCGCCTCGGTAGGTACCACCGCAATGTCTATTTGTCCCGCTAAACAGCAGTGTAAATGCACTGTTGTGTTCCGTTTTGAAGGACATTGTAGCCAGAGTAACTACTGGGCAGTGTGACTTATTATCTTATGTCTCAGGATGGCGAGCGCAGTGGAATGCCAAGCATTGCCTTGTAATACATAGTGTTGTTTGGTTTTGCTACTGTCCATGAGCGGTCGTATCGCTTACCATCAGGTGAATGGCATGTTCGTTGCACAATCATTGTAATAATAAAATTTGTTGAAGTCGTTATGAATTTCTACGGCGTTTAAAGTCCGCCAAATCGCATTATTCCATGGGTAGACTGGTCTAAGCCCGTAAGCCCTCTTACGCCCAGTTTCTATAATCTATCTATCTTTAACAAGAGATTTCGTTACATATTTAGATGCATTTTATGTTTCAGTAAACAAAGATAGAGAGATAAAGATATGTTGTATTTATTTGTAGATAGCTAGGTAAGATGAATATACATGTCTATCTTTGTTTATTGAAGTGTATAATTGTATCGATATAGTAATGGTTGCTATGTTAAGCTCTAGTTAAAGATAGATAGGATGTAGAGACCGGCCGTAAATCGAACTCTTAAATCTTTTCTGTAGAGGAGTCTCATGCTCAGTAGTGGATTATCTGCTGATATTATTATTATTACACTAATAAACACACTATTGCTCTAGCGTTGTAGGCAAGTTTAAAAAGTGCGAAAGATGACATGTACATGCATACACTCAGATAAATGTCTTTCACCCGAATACTCAAACCCATTTTAATATTAAGTTGCACTTAATTACCCACGCCCCACTTAATTAGTACATTTAAGCGGGACTTTTGTAGTTAAGTGCAACATTATATTTAAATGACGTTTGAGTATCCGAGCGTTTATCGCAAAATTATTCATTTATACAAGATGGAACCCGTCACCATTGGTGCAGAAATCCAACTTGACTTTGTTTACTTGTACTCGCTTCACCAATCGGCGGCGATTCGGGGACACCCGCATGATTTTATCTATAAATATCAATGGAATTGTAATATTGTATCATACACCTGTGATAAAAAGATATGGAAAATGATGCTCAAACTTTTATTACGATATTGTCAACGATTTTGTAGGTCGAATTTTACGTTCCTCTGAAATCCTCCTATTGCAAATATTTTTTAACAGTAAATTGTAGTTATTATATAAATAATAACCTTTATTTGAGCAAAAACATTACAATTAAAGAGTACAATTCTACGGTGCTAACTGCAGGTTAAAAGTTTTACTGTATTGCAGTCAGCAGCGCCCACCTCCGGAACAATCACCGTTACAACGTACCTACATACATATTGCTCCCAATCATTATGTGCATTTATTTTTTTTACCTTTGATTACCAATCCCAGTGTTGTTTGTTATGATCGACGGTGCTAAGATAGGTGTGACGTCACAGGGTGGCCGGGACTCAGGGCGTTGATCCCGGGGCTGATGGATGGCCAGGCGGGAAGTGTGTGCGTCTCGAGTGAACGAGATGACAGATCGCCTGTGTACCTATCATTCATCTGAGTCTTACATGCTACTTGTCTTTTGTAGCGTTGGTAATTCATTATATTGCTGTATGGTGTTGCGTATTAGTGTAATTAAACGGACGGGCATTATATTATTTTTATTTATTTTTTATACACAATAAATATAACAGTATTTTTATTCGTCCCTAATCAATTCTGTCTTTCAAAGGCGTTGCACTATCATATGCAGCGCAATCATTTTGGCCAATCAGGATAACATAGCAGGGAATACAGCAAAGCTAAGAGTTTTCGATAAGAATATCGTTGTTGTGTGAAGTCCATGAAGACGCACTAGGCAAGCGTGGTAGACTAACTAAACTATGGAGAAAAGATTCATATCACGTAATTTAAAGAGCTGCCAAAGAAAAATAACACATCTGTAAAGAATTACAGTGTAATATACAGGGTAATCACTGCGTTTGATGTCGTTTAAGAAACAACTTCACCCATAAACGCGAAACGAACACAAAGCAATTCAACTCGTAAACAAACAGTTTAAAGTTAAATTTCACTTGACAATGAGTTGTCTGATCGTTCCATTAGCTGAGTATTGGCCCGGAGTTGCTGCGTAATGTCACCGTATCAATACAAACATACGTACAATGTCGCTCGGTAGCCGTGTAATGGAGCTCTTGACTCACTCCACATCCATTACGCGTTGTGTGGTGTGAGGATGTGGTGTGGAGAGGAGCGATTTTGTTATTGTGATAGTGATTTTAATAAATAAATACACCCAACAGTCACATAGTCCTGACCCCACACTAAGACCGTGTCTTGTGTCCTGGGTATCAGGAACTACGAGAGACTTTTCGATACACACATACCCAGACTCGAAACAAATAATTGTGGTTCTCACAAACATTTGTCTCGGTGCGGGGATCGAACCCGCGGCCTGTCGTTTCACAGGCGGCGTCTAACCAACTGCGCCACCGAGGCTGTCAAATGGACAATAATGGACAATATCTATGTTTGTCTTAAAGTGGACACCCTGTAGCTGAAGAGGCATACAAACAGAGATGGTGGTTTTTAGCTATAATTTTTATAACTGGCGGTGTGGCTCTCATGTTATGTGAGAGGCCACCTGGGTAAGTATCACTGCAATGTCTATTTCTCCCGTCAAACAGCATTGTAAATGCACTGGTGTGTTCTGGTTTGAAGGACATTGTAGTCAGAGTACCTATAGACGTAATGAAACTCTTTTTAATACGCTTTTATTAGCTTCAGACGTATGTATGTTAGTATGTAACGAAATCTTTGAACATGATTTTGACCCCCTTCAAATTTATACAATAGGTCCGGCAAACCAGCAAACAGGTCACCCGATGGTAAGTGATCACTGCCGCCCATGAACATCCACAACGCTGAGATTATAGATGTGTTGCAGGACCGTCAAATCGGGAGGGGAGTGGAAAGGGAAAAGGATGGGAAGAGGAAAGAGGTATTAGGCATCTGGCAATCTCACTCAACGAACGAAAGGCAACGGTAAAGCTGTCGTTTCACGTATATCTCCTGTGGCTCTACCACTTCTAAAAATCACTTTAAATCTTATGTCTCAGGATGGCTAGCGTAGTGGAACGCCAAGCATCGCTTTGTAATTCATGGTGTTGTTTGGTTTTGCTACTGTCCATGAGAGGTAGGTCGTATCGCTTACCATAAGGCGAATGGCATGTTCTACTCGCCATTCATGGCAATAATAAAAAAATGTCGAAAACTACTTTGGTCCTGCTTTCATCATTCCTGACCTCCCTTTAGTAGGTCTTATAAAATTATATTTTTGTAACAACCAATCCTTGTAAATCCCTATATTCCATTCTCTGTGTTCTCAATCTTAAAATTCTGGAGGAATTCGCCTCATTGATGTAATAGAGCCTGTTCACGACAGGCTGTAAGCGGTGAGAATTTAGGTTTGATTTCCAGGTCTGGCAAAAATTAAATACACCCAAATACACCCAACAATCACATACATAGTCCTGACCCCACACTAAGATCGAGTCTTGTATCGTTGGTATCAGAAACCACGAGAGACTTTTCGGTCTCACATACATCCAGACCCGAAACAAATACTTGTGGTTCTCACAAAAATTTGTCTCGGTGCGGGGATCGAACCCGCGGCCTCTTGTTTCACAGGCGGCGTCTAACCAACTGCGCTACGGAGGCTGTCAAAATTCATTGTGTGTGATTTATTTGAATTTATACATGCACACGAATAGATCCGCTCCCTGTGACATCTTAGGTAAGAGAATAAGCTCTGCAGGCTGTGCCATTAGTTGCATCACGTCTACTTTCTGCTCTCAGAAGGTATACAGTCGTGTGGTTATATGTGTATGTGATGGTTATGGACATTGGGCACCGAACATCACTTATCATCAGATAAGCTTTTTCCTTTTTTTACTGTTCTTACGACTACATATTGTGGTAGAGTCGCACTAGTTAGTTTGAATAAATTTTTAATGAAGAAATCGGCTGACTCACGCGTCTTAATACCACTGTCTTAAGTAAAACAGACGTGAAGGTTCAGTTATTCTGTTCTGCTTAGTACGTGAATGATATTGCCGGTTCCCATATCCATTTCCTCACGTAGTATTTTTCTTCCCTTTCTCCTTCCACGTTGAGGTCGGCAACGCATCTGTGACTAAGTATTATAGAACTTCATAGGCGGTGGTAATCGCCTCCTCCGGGGTACCGAAAGGGGAGCTTTATAGCTTTACCTCTTGACACAAAAAGAAACCATCACGAAGCCGTTTTTCAGACTTATGGAAAAAATAATTGGCGGTATTAAATAGCTACCTCCCATCAACATATCCCCACTCTGCCAACCGCCTTGTACACTGAAATTGCATGAATAATATTTAAGTAGGATGCAAATATCGGCGGGAGACGGGAGATCGGGGCTCGCACATTAATATCAAACGCTGTACGTGTAATGTACTCGTGCTTCAATTGCGTACAGATTTGTTTATATTGAGGTTTGTCGATGTACGGTTTGTGGTGTGGGTTTGTTTCTTGGTTTCAGTCGATAGAGTTGTATCATTGCATGGTAATTTACATGAAAGAGGAGTATATCAATGACTCGAGATCAGTATTCTTGAGTGTAAAATATTACACACATATCGTGCCTCTATCTTTGATAGGGTAAGCAGGGATTTGTGTCACACACGATTTAATGAGTTTTTTCTCGCCCTATATGTGGTAGGCATTCGGCAATCGCAAAGTCAAGCACAGTTGACGTACGTGCTGCTATGAAACTAATGGGTGTCATTAACGGTTAAGAAAAAATCCTTTAAACATCATGCTCGAGTCTTTTACTGTAATGCTTAGAGTATTTTAATATAGAGGGAGCGCTGTCATATATTTGCGTCTTCAAAAACGTCGATTTTTTTGTTCGTAATGTTGGTAGCACTGCTATAGTGAAAATCGAGCAAATTAATTATTTAAGCACAAATTGCTTTAAATTTATTTGGTAAATACTCTAAGCTGTAATGTAAGCGAAGCATTAATTAAAACACAAGCAATTTGAAACCGTGAAAAATATGCCCAGGCTTCAAATTTGCAGCCTCCATGTCATCCATCTGTAACCAATGAGTCTATCGATCACTTAAATATATTAGTATCGAAATGCATCTTAATCCTGAGCTATTTTTAGGCATGAACATTTTTACATATAAAATCAACCAGCTCCCTCCATTTTGCGGGTTAATGGAATAAAAATAGACATTTTAATATTATCTATTTACATTAAGTAAAGTTGACGGATCATTAAGTTTTAATGTAACTGCATTAAATGGAGTGAACCTGATTTATTAAAAGAGAAACTGTTTTACACAACAATGGCTTTTAATACAATTTATATTTTAATAAAGGAATAAAAATTTCACGACTGTTTTTTAAAGGGGTTGACAGATTGCAGTCACCTACAGTTTAATCAGCTTCTTTTTATCTTAAAACGTGATAGAGTATATTCCTATGCGATATTGCTCAAACCGAAAACTCATTCCTGGTTTTCCCAATTTCGGAATCGACTTAGGGCCTCGATGGTCACAGCCGCAGACACTCCCGCTGCGCTTATCTGGCTGCTGGAAATGTTATAGTGTGACTTTGAAGAGATGCATAGTATTTATTATTATCTACCTTTAGTTCTTGGTCAGGACTGCGTTTGTGACTGTTGAGTGTTGGGTGTATTTATTTATTAGCAAAGTTTAGAAAATACTTTTCCAACCACGTTCCGGCACAGTTATATTAATTAATACAGTAAACAGTAAAACAGTTTGCAAATATTATGTTAACTTAATGAGTCTTTTTACTTAGTTATTCTTTTACATCAGCTTCGTTTTAAAATTCTCAGTAAAAACTGCAACTCATCCGGTATTCTGTGTGATGTAGAATCAAGTTGTTTCTATACATTAATTATAACTTGCTTTGTGATATAAAATGCTGTTTGATTTTTGTTTCGGTGTCAAATATTGTACGTTAAGCCATACGTAAAGCCATCTCAGTTACACCTTATTTATTAATGAGTAACCCGTGCAATACAATAAACAAGCAAACTCGGAACAACCCGCTGGCGCGACATCGCACCTGCTGACGAAACCATTATGATTCGATCTTGTTAAGATTTCTCACACAGGTTTATTTACGATGTTTCTTTGACAGCCTCCGTGGCGCAGTTGGTTAGACGCCGCCTGTGAAACGTGAGGCCGCGGGTTCGATCCCCGCACCGAAACAAATATTTGTGTGATCCACAGGTATTTGTTTCGGGTCTGGGTGTTTGTGAGACCAAAAAGTCTCTCATAGTTTCTGATACCCACGACACAAGACTCGATCTTAGGGCCAATTGCACAAACTAACTTTGCCCATACCTTTGACTTTGAAAACGTCAATCCCATACATTAACAATGTCAAATACGTCTCAAATGTATGGCGATGACATTGTTAAAGTCAAAGTTATGGGCAAAGTTACTTTCTGCAACTGGGCCTTAGTGTGGGGTCAGGACTATGTATGTGACTGTTGGGTGTATTTATTTATTTATTTACCTTTAAATTGGGTAGGAAATTGACTACTATTCATATACACATGACTCCGATAAGACAGGGTTGCTCTGAAAATCGAACCCACAACCATCGCCTCAGCTGATCACGTCCGGTTTTTTAAAAGCAGGTGGTGGCTCCATATGTTTTATCTGAAAATTAAAGCTTGGTACTTCTATGACACATGTTTAAGTATTATTAATGAAAAACGTATTTGAAGTATAAAGGAATACTTCAAATACGTTTTTCATCAACAGCAGCAACAGGATCATACGAAGTAATAACGTTTGTATTGTAAATTCTGTTACTTAGTAATGTAACTGCACGTGTGAGATGTTAATGATTTAAAGATATACATTAATTACTTATCCGAGTACATTTTATGGAATGTGTAAACATCAATTTAATTTAAAAACAAATACAATAAAATAAAAATTGATGTGGGTAGTCAGAAGTGGGGCAGAGTGGGGTTGTTCACGATTTGGTATAAATAGACCAGCATTGCTTGAAGTGAGAGTGTTGTTCGAGTCGTGGAGCAGGACATTACTCTGCCCCCTGTCAGTGTAAATCTGGCTCTGAGTACCATTAACAAGATAAGTATAATTGTTGATTTATATTGCTTTAGTAATTATATTTGTTTTACTAATTTTAATAGTTAATATAGTGAATTTGTGATTATAATGTTGTTATAAGTATATCAATTAAAGTATAACAGTGTTTGAATATATTTGTGTTTATGAAAGATATAGATAATAAATTTTATTGGAATAAAGAATAAATATGTATTATTATTATATTTTATTTGTATTTTGTGTTATACAACTCTAACACACGCGGTAAATTCGAACAAGGTTGTTATATAATTAATAATTAACTATTCATAATAAATAAATTATTAAATATAGGCTCGCCCCCTATAACATCGTGGGACTGAACATACAAGGCGAAATGTGGGTGTCCTAGTGGCGCCTCTGCCTACCCCTTCGGGGATAAAGGCGTGACTTTATGTATGTATGTATGTAAATTATTAAAATAAGTCCTTTGATGTAGATCATTTAGATTATAATGGAATGAGGTGGAACATTCATTTTTCAAAAAGTAATACGAAGCTTTGCATTTCGTTTGGCCAGTTAAATTTAAGAAGGCTTAACAGTCGCCTCTTACTCCTTTACCATCAATTTTCAAGGGCCGTCAACGTCCCTACAATACCCAGATGTCGCTGCTCCTCCTAGGTCATATTTCCAAATGTGATTGAAGCTTTAACTTCACAAGCAGAATCAATGTGTTCAAGGCGAGCTATACTCTATTTAAAATGTTGACTAATTACCATCAGATGCTTTATAGTCATTTTGCCCTGCCGGTATAAAAAAAAGTTTATAGGTACAACGTTTAATAACGTCTAATTAGACAGTTAAACATGAAACCTCGCTCTATTTATATAAAACTAGCTTTCATATTTGCTACGCTCCTGTAGTTCTGCGAATGAGATAATTTGTGTTTTGATAAATAGCCCAAAAAGCTCCTTTTTATGACAGTCGTTTAAATTGGCTGAAATAGAAGTTAAACTTTGTGTAGCTAAAGTTATGATTATCTTTATAATTATTTACTTTTTTTCTTGAAAGAAATAAAGATAAAGAAAAAATGATTTATTTGTCACAACAATAGAACGCACACACACACACACACAACATGAATTAACATACAAGAAATACTAAGATAAAAAGGAAATTGCGCGTCGCATCGCTGTGACAGTTAGATAACCAACCACTCAGCATAATGTTGCACTGCGGCACGAGCCACAGTGCAACGCTGGTTTGTAGTGTCCACCTAAAGTGACATGCGAACGCCGGCCAGCATCTTAACATAATATAAATAATTACCTTAATACTTAAAAAAATAAAAAGTTTCATAAAAACAATGAAAAGTAACATTTACCAAAAAGATCAATATATAAAACAAAGTAAGTGAAGACTATCCCGCCTTCACACTCACCACCGTAACTCCTGTTAGGCGGGATTAACGACATCGAGTATTGAAGCTCAGCGTGTCTGAATGTTTAACCAGTAAGGAAATTACTGTTATATTGAGTTTTTCCAATATTTTATGTCTGCAGTAGGCTTATTACTGAGCGTTTTAAGAATATAAATTCCACACATACAAATTCTTTGGGCATGTCCAGACATACGACAATTTTAACTCCGGGATTGGGTCTCCCCACACGTAAAAAAAAGCCACCTTTTTAGCCGTCGAAAGCTAAATTGCACCAATCAGTCGTCGAATCAATTTTATACATTACTTGTACTGTTCTGTACTGTATCATCCCATATTCGTCTCACTGCAGGGCTTGGGCCTCCTCTACAATCAAGAGTACGATTGAGATGGGTTAGGTCATATAGTCCACCACGCTGGCCTAGTGCGGGTTGGCGGACTTTACATACCATAGAAATGATTACAAATCGCTACGGTATGCAGGTTACCTCACGATGTTTTCCTTCACCGTTATAGTGCGTGGTGATTGACTATCAATACACATATGATTTCGAAAAGTCAGAGGTGTGCCCTGGGATTTGAACCCACGACCACCGTGAGCATGTAGGCAGCTGCGTCTGGTCCGTTTACCAACAGGCCACCACGCAGTACGCACTAACCTATTTTATTATAATTTCATTATACATTACCTATTTTATTATAATGTCCTTAACATGCGAAGAGCTTGTAACTTACGTTAGTATTAATTTCCGTTGTTGTCAGCCCGTGGTCAAGGAGGGTTACCTGATGAAGCAGACGCGCAGCTTCCAGCGATGGCAGCGGCGCTACTTCCGACTGCGAGGCCGGACGCTCTACTATGCCAAGGAGAAGGAAGTTAGTACCAATAATATTTTAATACCGGGTATATCAAGACTGCGACCGAAAACGAAGCCGACCGAAAATGGTAATATTAGGGACTTCAGACACAAAGCAACTAAAAATGTCGCAAAAAAATATCCACATTTTTTTTAAATTTACTTATCGTCGTGTTTGGGTGGTAAATACATAGTTTTACTTAAATAATCATGAACACCTTTTTATTTTTAAAGATGCAATGGTACGCTAGGATTTAAATAACGATTTTTACAAAAACTAGGTATTTACCACCAAAACATGATGATATTAAAAAATAGCAAAAAAAGAACTGTCGCTTTTTAATCCTGTTTGGGTGCTAAATACCTAGTTTATGCGAAAAAAGTAATTTAAGCCCTTACGTACCATTGCGTCTTTAAAAATAAAAAGATGTACATCATTATTTTATGAAAACTATGTATGTATACCTAAATAGGACAAGCAAAAAATTTCCAAAAAAATTGACGACCATTTTTGGTAAATTTTTAGTTGCGTTGTGTCTGTAACCACTAAAACTGCCACTTGGCCTCGTTTTCGGTCGCAGTCTTGATATACCCGGTATATATTTATTGCATAATATAGTAACATTTACAGTAAATAAATGACATAATAATAGTTCATGAGGTGGCTATATCACACTAGGCAATTTCTTCCAGGCAACCTTTGCATGGATATTCAAATGGGAAAAAGAGAGGGCAGTCTGAGATGTATAATAAATAATAGTCAATTAAAATGAATAATATACATAATATATAAATAAATGTAATAACACCCATACTACTGTATTTTATGATATCATCAAGATAAGTTACGTCATAATGCATAACGTCACTCAATACTTAAACTTACGAAGTTTCTACTACGCCAAGGGGTAGGTTAGGTGAGGAGTTATATCATTTTATGACGTCATCTCGTCAGATGTCTTTACATTGCAATATATCGGTACTACGAGTATAACTTACGTTTTTTCTGTTACGCCAATGAGTATTACAGCCTCCGTGGCGCAGTTGGTTAGACGCCACCTGTGAAACGAGAGGCCGCGGGTTCGATCCCCGCACCGAGAGAGATGTTTGTGCAGCCCACAAATATTTCTTTCGGGTCTGGGTGTTTGTGAGACCGAAAAGTCTCTCGTAGTTCCTGATACCCACGACACAACACTCGATCTTAGTGTGGGGTCAGGACTATGTATGTGACTGTTGGACGTATTTATTTATTTATTTATTTATTAGATGAGGAGTAGAATAATGTTATATGACGTCATCATGACAAATGATGGCGCAATAGCTGATGTCATCAGTCATTATTTCAGCATTTCTTGTGGGCGACCGCCCATGGCCTTGTGGGCGGGATTCAAAGGATTTCAAGGGTCAAGAAGCCTCGAGCATATGACTAATAGACAATCTTCTCTTGCGCTACCAGGGTCTCTTGGGAAATGCATCTCGCCCACGTAAAATGATGTTGCGCCACTTCTGATGTTGTGCAATAATTATATAAAGGGTATTAAAAGCTTCCATTTTATCTATTTCATAGAAAAAATACAACCCATCAAGTGCGAGTAAGACTCGCGCTCCTTGGTCTCCATACTTTGTGTTTATTCTATAATATTTATGGCATAAGACCGAGCTTTCTGCCAATCTCAGGATGGCGAGCGCAGTGGAATGACAAGAATTGCTTTGTAATTCATCGTTTGGTTTGCTATTGTTCATGGGTGGTCGTATCGCTTACCATCAGGCGAATGGAAAGATCATCTCGCCATTCATTTTAAAAAAAAGTACGTAAATAGCCGCTCTTTTTTTGCAATACAAAGGATGCTTAGACTTACGTTTTTGATATTAATTTCAATTTGAGTCCTCATGTCATGTCGTTCTTGACAAAAACGATTGTGTTTATAGTGCGGAATTCTAAAAAAATAAGAATGACGATGACGCTTGACCAATCCTTTAGATAAATTGTTTAGTATATTCTCGAAAGAGTTGACGCCATGACTGGGTCGGCAGTAAAACCGTAGTCTAATCTTTATGTGACATCCGTAATAATTAAATTGTGACGACCTCTCGTTGGTGTGAAACACAGGCGTGGAATAAGTAAGGCAAAATAAAAAATACATGACAATGCAGTATACAGGGTATATCAAGACCGCGACCGAAAACGAAGCCAGGTGGTACTATTAGTGACTTCAGACACAATGCAAGTAAAAATTTCGCAAAAAAAATCGACAACTTTTATTTTGTAATTTTTTACTTATCGTCGTATTTGGGTGATAAATAAATAATTTTCCTAAAATAAAGATGTACACCTCTTTATTTTTAAACACGCAATGGTACGTAAAGGTTTAAATTAGTATTTTCGCAAAAACTAGGTATTTACCACCAAAACACGACGATTTTTAAAAAATTCTAAAAAAAGTTCTGTCACTGTTTTGGCGAAATTTTTATTTGCGTCGTGTTTGGAAAAACTACCACCTGGCTTTGTTTTCGGTCGCAGTCTTGATATACCCGGTATAATATGTACAATTTGTTATTTTCGTTCAATGTTTTTATTTTTCGTCGATTAAAACAAATTCGACCACAGCAGTGTGTAGTATTAAGCAAATATGTACAAAAGTAATTCATATAGTCCATTAAGATTTAAAATATACATATATGAATCTTGTGGCGTGGTTGCTAAACCAACCGCGCTACGAAAGCTTTCATTGTTTTGATAATATAATCAGCCTTGGTATGTGAACAAATAAGCATGTTTCTGTTCTAGCTCATACAATCAAATAATCCCTGACAGTACTCCGACCCCACCACCTCATCTCGTTGTTAATAAACGTCCAAGTTTTACCTAACCAAGTTTCAGCAATACAATACAGCGAAATACTCAGACGAATGGCCCGTTATTGTGGTACTTCACCGGGATTGTCTCAAAACTTCACCCGCAATTGTAATTTGATCAAATGTCTCACAAACATGACCAACTAATGCCAACATGGCTCGCTTGAATTTGAACCCGCACTGAATAATTAAACTGGCCTACAGAAATGCGTCGTAGAGGGCGGGATCTACGCGGCTCTATATTGCACTAGATGAGGTTTGTAATGCGCTATAATGGGTTGGGTTCTGTTATCCTTTTCATACTCGTTATGAATGTATAGAAGTGAAGGAGACAGCTATATAACAGTTCTTGTCTAACACATCTATTTGGTTGTGAATCTGTGGCACACACCTGAGCGAGACTGTTGGGCGCCCAGCCCGCCTGCAGAATTTCAGTCGCGCGCCGAGCGCCGAATCGTTCGGACGTGGGGACACGTCGCTCGTCGGTGTAAATCGTGCGATCTATAATTATACAAATCATAAATGAAAATCTTACTTATATTTCACTAATCTTGCAATAATCTATGCCTTATACTGTCTTTTTCGCGTAGTGTAAGTTCTGTTATTGTGTGTGTGTTTTTTGAAGCGTGACCTGGTTTTTATTTTGATGTTCTGTTGCACAATTTTGTTGAACATCGTCTGGCTGCATTTCAAATGTAAGTACATTGCATCTTAAATAATGTAAGAAAAATGTCACATGTTTTTGTTTGGCAGTTTTGTTTGGGCAAATGTAGGGCATAACCTGATTGTCGAGAAAAACACGTAATGGGATATAGAGCTTCGACCAGTTCACGACTGAGTTTTGTTATAAAAAAATATCTATCTGAATTAAAAATGGAATAATTTTTCGTAATACACTTAAGAGTCACACAATATGTAGTACTGACCTCACAAAAAGATACACAGTCTTGTGTCGTGAGTATCCGAAATTGTGAGACTTCTGGACTCATAGACCCAAAACAAATATTTGTAGATCACACATATTTGTCTCGACACGGGAATAGAATCTGCAGACTTGTCTTTTGCAGCGGGTTTCTTTATCAGCCTCAACTGAACCAAGGAAGACAATTTAATTAAGTTTATTATTATTATTATTTTTATATCATTTGCCTCTTTGATATTTTTTTAAAACACTTATTGACCCTTGAAAATTTTTGTACAACTTTATCAATAGGTCAGATATAAATAAATCACCTACCTTACTTTCAGTTCATATTGTTTACTTTATATTTACTACATACAGAAAAATAAAATTTAACAATTCTTTAATTTATACATTCAGTGACATAAGTACAACGAAAACATAAATTAGGTTGTCTCAGTTTCGACCTCATTATTCTGTTGAAATTAATTTGCCGCGTCTTCTGCAAAATATGTAATGAAGAATATCAATTTTAATTAATTGTTTGTCTATAAATATACTCAACTGTAAAAAATGGGTCGGGTTGCTTCCGATCTCGTTCGGTTAAAATTAATTAGCCGCGATATAAAGTGTTTTAAAAATTGATTCAAAGCTTTGACTTGGGTACCAATGCTGAATGTCTATTACTTGGCATTGGAATTTTTCAGCAAGCCATTGACGTCAGTTAATTAATTACAGGTAAAGGGGTTACAAAGGAGTAATTGTTGGGTAAAAATACGGAAATCTACAGTTAACATTATTTTACTACAATATTTGGTGGTGGTATTGTATCCGTCTGAACAACTAGTTCTATTTATGTACATTATTGCCTCTTTGCTCTCTCTCTCTCCTTTTAAATCCACCCCATGGTTGTCTATAAGACATTGCTGTTGAGCGATAAGACAGCCATTTGTACGTTATTTTTTGTTATTGATTCTGTATTGTGTATTTTTGTTCTTAATTGTGTCCAATAAAGATTTAAATAATTGACTACAATGATTTTGATGGTAAAATGTCTTATTTGATTATAGCTAAGATATTCCACCATTGTATGTGTTGGCCACTATCTGGGCGGTCAAGAATTTTTCACAACTATAATAATTAGGTTCTAAGTAAATAACGCCTTAAATACAATTCAAATAAACCTAAACAACAAAATCTAAGTTTAAATAAACACGCCGTAGTTACATTGTAATTATACATGTAGTAATTGTATCTTCAAATTGTATACTCAAAAATGTCATCAGACCAAAAGGATTTCCTAGTTTCTGAAGCAAGTCTTGTATCTTAATAAGTGTTAGGAATATTTGTATAAATATTGGTTGTATTTCTTTTGAAAAAACTATAATATCTCTATTGATTACATAGCCCAAGCTAAAACCTAAAGGGCTACCAATACTCAATCTTAAATGCATTGACAACATTCAGAGATCGCAATCACTCTGATTGGAAGATACACGAGAGCAAAGCTATGTCGGTTTCCTCTACGACGATAATCTCAACCCCGTAGAACCAACCTATTCACGCTGTATTCAAGATAGATTAGATCGAAACTTTCAGATTACATTGAGACTTTGGTATCGAAGACGTGACTCCCTTGTGACTAATATTAACGTGAATTAACAGCTATTGGCTGCCTCGGTGGCGTAGTTGTATAACGGTACGGTTACAAAGCTGAGGTCTCGGAGTCCCGGGTCGGACAAAGTGATATTGGAATTTTCTATTCATTATATATCAGCCCGGAGTTAGAAATTTGTGCCCGATATGGCGATAGGCACGCCCCTATCACATCGCAGGATATTACAAGGCGAAATGTGGGTGTTCTGGTGGCGCTTCTGCCTACCCCTTCGGGGATAAAGGCGTGAGTTTATGTATGTATGTTAACAGCTATAAATGTTGCATTAAGACTTGTTTTAACTGAATTTTTAATCATAATAATATTAATAATTACGCCGTACAGTCACGTACATAGTTCTGTCCCCGCATTAAGATCAATTAAGTCTTGTGCCGTGGTTGTCAGAAACCACGAGAGACATTTCGGTCGCAAACACCAAGACCCGTAGAAAATAGTTGTGTGTAAAGAATAATACATTTCTACAAACACTCATGATTTATAATTAGGTGCATTTGTACTGCAAATAAAATCAATATACCTGATTTCAATTGCGATGTCGTCTAGACAGAGAACAAACAGCTTCAATTTACTTGTTGATTATAAAACGTGGCTGACTGTGGGGGACAGTATCTTATAGAGCTATCCCGATGGATATTGCATAAAGCATCACCAAGACTAAATTCTCCAAAATTAAACATTAATACTCGTACAAAAAGAAATCGTAATTAGGAATAAAAAAATAATTGTCTATATTATGAAAGTTATTTCGTTGAGCATGTTTTTTTTCGATTAGGGCACATTAAATTAAAAAAGTTTCAGCGAGTTCCTTCGGGTCTATTATGTTTGTTTTGGTCCGTGACGACTGACGACTCAGTGGCTTGAAATCTCGATGACGAGAAAATTATTCGTCTGTGCTCCTGTCTCGAATTACTTGGGTAGCGAAAGTTGTGTTTCTAATTTTAAATGGACCGTCTACCGAAACCTATTTGACTTATAATAATATTTTGAATACTGGATGTTCAAAGATATAAATAGCTGACAGTCATATTCTAGTGTAGTTTTAATTTAATCAATCAAAGAGCCAGTTAACAAATCTGTGGTCAACAAAAAAATATGGCCTTACAAAGTTCTGCGAGCATTTCATAGTTCTAATGGAACTTTCACGTAATAAAGTTACTCCGGCTTCATATTAATTGATATAGCTGCGGTGAAAGGTTCTGGGAAATCAATCTATATTTATTACAACCGTGTAACTGACATGATTTTCTATTAGCATCATTTCAGAACCTTTTCTGTTTATATAATTTAAGTTCAAAAATTAAGTATTTACTTATTTTTTAGAATAAAGCTTTGTAGTAATGTGGAATGGAACTACAGCGCTTTATTCGTGTAGTGCTGTGTACTTATAAAATAATTAAGTATTTACTTAATTTTTAGAATAGAGCTTTGTAGTAATGTGGAATGGAACGACAGCGCTTTATTCGTGTAGTGCTGTATACTTATAAGATACGTATGACTGTGCAAGTTTAAATACTCCTAGGATTATTCAGACTCCAAAGTGCCTGATGTATGACTTTTAAAATTTTGGTTATCATATTAAAGCCATAGGACCGCCGATTGTAACAATAATTTTTATATTTTAGTTTCTAATTAAATTATTTTAATTTCAAATAAACCAAATTAAAAACCCAATCCCAAGATAATCATAACCACTGCAATATGTTTGAAATGATATCACACAATTAGTTGCGGATATAATTATGGATATATAATTTTATATCGGTCATTTCTATATAAATATACATAGGCTCGCCCCATAACATCGTGTGACGGAACATACCAGGCGATATTTGGGTGTCCTGGTGGCGCCTTTGCCTTCCCCTTTCTGGGAGAAAGGCGTGAGTTTATTTATTTAATGTAGGTATTTCTATATAAATCAATTGCGACTTAAAACATAATACGATAAGCCTTCGTTCATTAGAACACCCGAAAAACCTATAAATTATCAAAATAATACCCGAATAATCTGCTAAATTCTAATTGAATATTAAAGCGTCTACATAAATTTAATTAAAACGCCACCCGGCAAAATAAAGAATTATGACGCAAGACAGCGATTGTACACACAAAACAATTATTAATTAGAAAGGTTTTAATTAATGTTTGAATGGAGGGTAGATGGACTGTACCGGGCTCCATTGATCACGAGATATGAGAATACGTATCTCCGTAATGAAATGTTGAGAGCTATTCACTGCTAATTTCTCGTTAGTTCTGCGTAGAATGCCGGCCTGATGTGGATTGAGCGTAATTTGGTTAGTGGTGAGTGTGTAATGGTTGCTTATGTTGAAAATACTATACAGGGTTATGGGTATATCAAGACCGCGACCGAAAACGAAGCCAGGTGGTATTATTAGTGACTACAGACACAATGCATTTAAAAATTTGGCAAAAAAAATGTTTTTTTTAATTTTTTTTTACTGATCGTCATATCTGGTTGATAAATACATCGTTTTCCTAAAATAATAATGTAAACCTTTTTATTATTAAATACACAATGGTACGCAAGGATTTAAATCTACCCGGTATAGATTACAAGCTCACACCTTCGAAGGGGTAGACAAAGATGCTTTAAATGTCAGCCGCAGTTTGAAAATGTTCTTTCGATCCCAAAATATGATGTGACAGCTATCGCCATAACGGACGGGCATAATATCCGGTCCCCAAAATCTTATGTGAGATTTTTCAAACTTAAATCTCAATACAATTTGGATTGCTAGACCTGATATTCGAACCCGAAACCTCATGGTTCGCTGCTTATACATGCTGTTACTAGAACAACGCTATATTATTGATATCATACTATAATTTTATCGCGGATTTCTATATCAGCCCATATACGTCCCACTGCAGGGCACGGGCCTACTCTACAATCGAGAGAATCGATTGAGAGTGGTTAGGCCACCCGCGGATTTGGTTTCATTTAAAAAAAAATTAAAATGGATTGATTATGATGAAGTTAAAAAATGTTAAACTTAAACCA
The DNA here is from genome assembly GCA_905220455.2 of Deilephila porcellus. Lineage (NCBI taxonomy): Eukaryota > Metazoa > Arthropoda > Insecta > Lepidoptera > Sphingidae > Deilephila > Deilephila porcellus. The sequence continues at coordinate 14,463,009 of LR999973.1, read as the reverse complement.
AATTCACGATAAAATCCGTAAAAAATAGTTTTATTTCAATGTGTAACATTCGCGTAAATCTAACAAACCATAACGCTATTTTAAACAAAAACTCTACATCTAACTTACAATTTAACAAGAATCTCAGCTGGTTGGCGGTATTAGACATTGGACAGCATTGCCCATAGCTTTGTAAGCGTATCATGGCTATAACTTGATAATTACCTTGTAAAAATAACCATTTCACCACAGAAATGTTGGTTTACAATCTGCTGTAATGAGCGTCATGTTCCTAATACATTTTATATTTTTTGACATTCTCTTTTGCCACTTTAGAGCCCTCGGGATGTTCCGAAGCCGCCTTCACTAACCAAATGAAACAAAAATAACACTGTTTGAATAAGCTTTATAATTAAACGCAAACACTGCTGTAAGTTTCCATCGTACCTTCTAAATGAGATTTTTTTACACACAAATAAATTTAACAATGGCGCCGTTTGTGGATCGTAGAAAGAAATTTAGAGCGAGCTTTGGATGGCGAGATTTTAATGTTAGTTTTCTTAGTTCCTGGATTTATTTAATTACTAGTTTTTGCCCGCAAATTTCGTCTGCGTGGTTAACTTTATTTGAAATCTCCCATCCCATCCCGTTATATCCCGCCCGCCCCGTCTCATTCTCACTAATGGAATGTAATATAGTCCCATCCCATCCTTTTGAGTATAAAAAAGTAGCAAATATATCGGAATTCCTTCTTCATCCCACGGGAACACTAAACTTTTCGTGATAAAAAGTAGCCTATGTTACTTCTAATACCTCCAAGAATATGTGTACAAAGTTTCATGATAATCGGTTGATTAGATTTAGCGTGAAAGCGTAACAAACAAAGTTACATTCACATTTATAATATTAGTAGGGATATGTATTCACATATTAAAATACTTATAATATACTGCCTCAGTGGCGCAGTTGTACTATGGTACAATTACAAAATACATAAAAAATACTTTTAGCCTAAGATCCCAGCATACAACGACCAACACTGTTTAATGGATGAAAAGTATGTTATATGTACACATGTGTATTACACACACGTATTAAGTAAATTGAGAAAACGTTGGTCGAATTGAGAATCATTTCCTTCTTAAAAAAAACTAAGCGTGGCTCTTTTTATTCGTTCGCTAGGTAATTCGATTCGTGTAAGATATATTTTTTTTAAACCTGTTAATAGCATCAGGTTCAAACAGGCCGGAATAATTATGTTGTCCGATGAGAGGTAACCACCTCTCTAGTGCATCATCTAATTTCATTTCACTTATCAACACTTACATTATCACCAGATTATCGTCCATAGATAAACAAAGCATCATCTAAGTTAATTTCCCCCCGATATTCTACCAGCAAAGCGAGCATATTCACTTATAAGTATCATAAAACTATAAACTCCACCGAATACCATTTAAATCAACGGTTAATTTGCTTACACGTCCATAATCGCTCCGAGTTTAGCGTAATCCATTTACGAGTAGGTTTATCGTATTAGCTAGTCCCCGGGCGCTCTAATTACTAATATTAGACGGTTTGCCCCCGCTAGTATCAAACCCTGAACCCCATCTCCCCCGGGCGCGATCCACGTGCATCCGTGGTAAATATTTATGAGGGTGTCGTAGCGGCGCGGCGCGGTGGTGATATTCATTGGGAATTGATTATATGAGTTAGGTGCCTTGCTTTGGAAATTAGATTTCGTAGGATAGTACGAGGTGTTTGTGTTCTAAGTTGTAGGATAATGTGCTTAGAAGTGGTGTTACGTGGGTTTAATATTTTGTGACCGCGTTAACTGTACAAGAATGAGATTTCTTAAAAAGGAAAAATAAGATTCTGGAGTGTGTTCTGTAACGACCCAACTAGACAACACCGTTGAAAGTAATCCATACGAATATTGTAAATGTGAAAATAATTCTGTTACACTTTTCACGGCTAAATCTCAGAACCGATCGTAATGAAATTTGACATACAGCCTGAGAGCTGGTGAAGGACAAAGCCTACTAAATTGGGTATTGATAAATTCAACTCCTTAGGGAATAAGGGTGTCGGAAAATTGTTAGGAAAATGTTCATGGTTATATTAGTCTTTCTGGTCTTTTAAATGTATGCTTTTAATTGGCCCATATATGTATGCTCACTGCTTAGGACATAAACTTTTTAACAGTCGAGAGTTCGATTAACAGGGCTTAATACGACGACTTCCACAAGGTTTCAATATTATTCAGAAAGTCATGACTGTAAATCCTTGAAGCATATATTCAGAAGTGAACTTGAGCTGAAAATGTCAATGTCGAAAAGGGCGAAAATGTCGAAAGGCGAAGTTAAGTCGGAACACTAGTCTAAACCTGAACAATGCCCATAGAAACAATGTTATTTTTTAATAACCACAGCGCCCTTATATCAGCGCCGTCGGATCGTAAAGCAGTTAATACAACGATATTATGAGCGGTGTAACTACACGTGTCGCACTCACTAATAAAACGTAAGCTGTTGTGTAAACAGTCCGGCTTCATGGACTGATTTATAGGTGCGGTTGGTTGTTTGTGTTTTACTTCGTCGTAAAGGGATAACTGTGTCGGCATTTTTTGCATGCGTGTAACTGAACGAACATAAAGTATTTTGGGTTTATTTAGTAATGGGATCGATTATAAAATATTTTTGTTTTCACCAAAGTTATCATATAGCTTTTATTGAAAACCTACATCTCATCCTAAATATAGAATAGAAAATTATTCAAATACAAAAAAATGCATTCTATTCAATTCAGTAGAAGCTTTACACAGCAAAATGACGTAAATAGGCATTAGGATGCGAATGTGGGTCCCTAGGCACGATTTCTACGTCGTCCTCAGTTTGTAACCAAAATTCAAAGACAATAAAACGCCTGTGGCGCCCATTTATGTTCGGCACTCAAGGTAGTCGCCCAACGTTATCAAACTCTAACCCCGGTGATATTAATCCACCTATACACTTCAGTAACTTTTCCACCCGAACAGCCGCATTTAGTCTTCAAGCCTGTCCCGCCCTCACATCAGCCACTGAAACTCCTGTAAACCAGCAATACCAGAACGCATTTTAATGACACGGCATCAAAGCTCAGCGTGTCTCTGGGAATGTCTTAGTGGGTTTTTATTTATTTTTTATTTTAATGAATGGCGAGACGTGTATGCCATTCGCCTGATGATAAACGATATGACCACTCATGGATAGTAGCAAACCAAACAACACCATGAATTACAAAACATTGCTTGGCATTCCACTGCGCTCTCCATCCTGAGACATAAGATGTTAAGTCGCATTATATCGAGTAGTTACTCTGACTTCATACTGGAACACAACAGAGCATTTACAATACTGTTTGGTGGGAGAAATAGACATTGCGGTTGTACCTACCCAGGCAGCCTCTCACATATGAGAGACGTACCACCCGTAAGTTTTTAACTTGCAACGGAATTAAGCAAATAGTAAAACGAATAGTCGCATTTAGTTAAATCACACAACGTCTGAATATTCTCTCTGTCGGCAACCCGCATTCGCACGTGACCGCAACGCCCGGCGCCCGTAAACGTTTTACGATATTACAACAGTATTTAAAGAATAGTTTATCGGCGGGATTATATCGATTCATACGAGCGTTTACGATGTTACGATGCAAATATTGCTCTGTTGTGGCTGCTCGGATTTTCATTAGCGTGTGGGAAGTTGAAAGAACATGTGTATTATGTTTAAAAGAGCGCTGATTTCGATGTCGTAAAGTATCGCCTTGGGCTGTGGTACAATAGAATGGATTGCAAGCAGTCATATTAATAGCAAAATCTCTGTAATTTATAACGCTGACTACTAAATTACGATAAATAGCGGATATAAACCAACAGGTCCTCTCAGTTTCAAGGTGGTATGAAAAGATGATATGACTACGAAGATGTTGACCCATAATCAGACCCTTTGCTCTCTCTTTTCGATTCAGCCAAAGGAAGTTCACCGTTGAACGTTCAGTCTTAAGTGTCTATATAGTCAGCTGTTGGAAGCAGCATTAGACGAATCCCTGGAACCTTAACTATTTACCACTTATAAAATACAGCGTGCTTTTGGATTAAGAGCTGTTTTCGCAAAAACTAATAGGAAGTTTAAAAGTGCTGAAAGCTAATCTCTAATTCTTACCGCATCGCGTATAATATTCCTGCACATTCATAGCTTTCAGTTTGAAAATGAAAAGAAAATAAAAACTAACTTACAGCGTCTTCTTTAACGATGGAGAAACTTGAGAAATTTCAACAGTATGTGAAATCCTTCAATCCGCGCTCAGTAAAATAAGCCCATGCTTAGCATTCGCAAGTACAACAACTTATATATTAATTCGGAACGAAAAATTGTTTCCGTTCAATAAAATTAAGTAATATGCGGCCAAGAAACAATTATAGTATGAAGCAACAAGACGATGTTGCTCAAGTAATTACATTGGTCCGCCATATCTTGCCTTGTGTTGTTCAAAGTGCCCATTATTAGAATAGGGGACACACGCTTGTAGTATTCCAATTTATGAGATCTACACACACATACACACATGTTTCATTTAGGTGATCATAATCAATCATTGTTTTAGATTGAACAGTGCATACCGATTCCGTGTTCTGGGCGACTTCACTTAACTCAGCCGTACAAAAAACTTGACCAATATTATTATAATTTTAAATTATTTATGAACTGCTCTGAATTCAACTGCGTTGCGACTCCTGTATAATCTGTTTTGATAAGAGAAACGCAAGTTTCTTGGCCGTTATTCTATGGCGAAAACAGCCTTGTGAACCGGGTGGTAGTGGAAAAAAGTGAAGAATCTAAATAATGTATGACATTTCATGGGTTCAATAAAATATTTTCATTTTCATTTTCACCTTCTGCAGTACTACTACCAGTATATTCCTCAATCACATGTCTTCCTACATTACAATTGCCAAGTTCTTTCTCAATTCCATCTACATATTGGCAGGCATCACTAACTATGTCTTGGCCGTGTTCTTCCGTTTGTAAGCGGGTCAAGGCGGTGAGTTTTTGGCGTAATCCGTCGGATTAACGTCCCGTGGCATCGCTTCTACGTACATAATAAACATTAAAAAATTGCAAGACGTTGACGCCATTGACGAGCGGGCAATGAGAATTGATTTATACCAGTTTTATGGATACGCGGAAATGTATGTCAGTTCGATATGGGGAGCTACTTGGGTGGCATTTTTTTGGGGAATTTAGCAAGTTTAATTTAGCAAGTTTATTCCAGTTAGGCTACCATTGAAGTAGAGATGAGCGAAGCGGAATAGAAATGCTTAGAAATATCCCAATCACATAGCTAAAACACATGTAGGACGACATAAATGTCATTGTTGGCGGTATAGTCACCACGCTGGACTATAATAGCTTGGATGTTTGTTAATTGGCTTTATCAGAATAGTGGTTATTTCGATGTATATTTCGTGTCGTTAATTAAAGGTCATAATAGCTTACGTTATGTAAGTGCTAATGTCAAAAACCCACGCTATTTTGCGGTAAGGTTGATTATTGGTAATATTAAATAATCAAAGGTCATTTACAAGGTAAATAAATAAATAAATAAAACCAACAGTCACCATACATAGTCCTGACCCCACACCAAGATCGAGTCTTGTGTCGTGGGTATCAGGAACTACGAGAGACTTTTCGGTCTCACCAACACCCAGACCCGAAACAGATACTTGTGTTCGCACAAACATTTGTCTCGGTGTGGGAATCGAATCCGCGGCGACTCGTTTCACAGCGGGCGTCTAACCAACTGCGCGACGGAGGCTATGTAAAAGTAAAGTTATTTCAAAAATTAGGAAAGTAGGATCTAATATTACCTACTGCACTTTTCTACTAGAGCTTAATGGATCACATTAGTGGCTATGTGAGTGTTCATTGCATGTATGTATGTTTATACATCATCAAACCAATTTGTATTTAGCGAAAAATATTAATCCAAACCATATACTGAAAATGACAATTATATCAAAAAGGAATATATAAGACATATTTGACAGCCTCCGTGGCGCAGTTGGTTAGACGCCGGCTGTGAAATGAGAAGCCGCGGGTATGATCCCCGCACCGAAACAAATATGTGTGATCCACAGGTATTTGTCTCGGGTCTTTGTGTTTGTGAGACCGAAAAGTCTCTCGTAGTTTCTAATACCCACGACACAAGACTCGATGTTAGTGTGGAGTCAGGACTATGTACGTGACTGTTGGGTGTATTTATTTATATTAATACATAAACTTTTTCATACAAACCTAATTCTATGTTTTGTCTCTTTTTTCTTATTAAGTAATAGAATAATAAGTATAGTTTAATTCGGGTTAGATTGAATCTCCTGCCACTAAGAGACTGGCCATATTTCCTTGTTCGATATCATTTCTGTGCGTGCCCCTGTCAATCCTGGCTACCAAGAGTGCGTGGGTTGATTAATCTCAAACCCTCCTACTGACCATGACATGAATTAATATGTAATTAAATCCGGTAAAGTCCATACTGACATATTGAGCGGTGTCTTTGAACCATGCAAGTGGCATGATCAATAACCTAATACATCTCAATACAGCGCGAATCATCTGATTACAATCTAGATTAAATCTAATGCAATATTGTCAATTTGTTAAGGCGTGGGTGTGGGGGGTGGAAGGCGATTTTATGATGAGTCAGAGACTCTTCCGGGCTGAGTCTTAAGACTCTCTCTCTGTGTGTCTTATATTCACATTGAGAAGATTCAATAGAAAATATGTTGTTTGAAGCTTGCAGGAGCGTGGGATCCAACTCTACATTTAATTAAATCGGAACCCAAAAGACCAGTTGCCAGACCTCAAGACACAGTGAGGTCCTTCTGCGTAGATCGGATCGCAAAAACCAAGTAACTTTTTAACTTAATATTTGTAAAATATGGGTAGATAAATTGTAACAGTCACTGAACGGATGACTAATACCTCAATCCTTCCCGTGACCACGAAAACTGTAAAGTAATATTTAAACTAAACTCGCGATAAAATCCGGAAAAAAAAAACTGTTTTTTCTAAGTGTTACATTCGCGTTAAAGTGGGAAACCATTCGGTTGTAAGTAGTTTTAATTACAGCAATCGAAATTTTTAAAAAAAGAAGCAAAAATTAATAATAAAATAAAAAATAACCGACTTCAAAACCGTAATTAAAAGAGAGAAATATAACTAAGCTGTTAATAAATCTAAAATACCTAAATATGCCAACAATTTTTTCTACTATAAAATTCAGTCTTGTAAATTGGTAAAAAAGAAACATAAAATTGCCAATCATTATTTAACTCACAGTTGCCAGCTTACAATTGTAGGAGGGGTTTCTTCCACCCTCGAAGGGAATCGTCATGTGTCAGACGTGATTTCGCATTTCACACACGCAAAATAATATTTGGTGTGATTTGAATGAAATGTACCACGAAATTACCGCTTGACGCGTGGAATTGGTATATTTCGTTTGTGGAGTATTTTTTTAAAGTACGTTTCTTTGATTTGTTGTGCTGTAGTTGAAAAATTACAAGTAATCGAAAGGCAATGGGTACAATATTGTTCTGCTTAGTCAGGTTTGCATTTCATTTCAACAGATTTATCGTTAGTCGTGAAACTTAATATTGTATCTCAAAAGAAAAGCGTAACAGAACGTTTCCAAAGCTACGTTATTACTGAACTAATGGGGTCGGCAAGTACTTTATTCAGTCCATAATACCCTACGCCGTAAGTAAACATGAATTAAAAATCTCTTTCATATCCTTGGGATCTAAACCCTTAGAGATTCAGGATCCTGCTGAAACTTTCATTTTATTGTCAGTCACATACAAATTTATAATGTTTAATATTAATGAGGATATGACCCAAATTCGTGGCAGTGCGTGGTGGCCTGTTGGTAACGGACCAGACGCGGTTGCCTACATGTTCACGGTGGTTGTGGGTTCAAATCCCAGGGCACACCTCTGACTTTTCGGAGTTATGTGTGTATTGATAGTCAATCACCACGCATTTTAACGGTGAAGGAAAACATCGTGAGGAAACCTGCATACCGTAGCTATTTTAAAGAAATTCTACGGTATGTAAGTCCGCCAACCCGCACTAGGCCAGCGTGGTGGACTATATGGCCTAACCACTTTCAATCGATTCTGTCGATTGTAGAGTAGGCCCGTGCCCAGCAGTGGGACGTATATGGCTGATACAGATACAGATGACCCAAATTCATATTAAAAAGTTAAGTATGTATTGAAAGGATTTGGCAATATTTTTCATCCTATATTGATTAATCCCTGCTTTAATCTTTATCATGTTCAAGGTATTAGCTTCTGTTTTTTAGATTTGACAACTATAATGATTTCACTACTACATCTCTTGTCAGAACCAAAATTGTCACGCATATGACAACGAGCACTGAAGCTTGGCAAGTCTTTTAAGGATAGCTTGTCTTCAACCACCTTTGACTGCCTCGGTGGCGTAGTTGTATTACGGTACGGTTACAAAGTTGAGGTGTCGGGTTCGAATCCCGAGTCGGGCAAAGTGATATTTGATTTTTCTATTCATTATCAGTCCGGAGTCAGGAATTTGTGCCCCATATGGCGATAGGCTCGCCCCCTATCACATCGTGGGACGGAATATGCAATGCGAAATGTGGGTGTCCTAGTGGCGCCTCTGCCTACCCCTTCAGGGATAAAAGGCGTGAGTTTATGTATGTATGTTGTCTTCAACCCTCATTGAAATGAACCACAAAGAAAACAAACAGCAAGAGTCGGTAAGATCTTCTACCTCTAAATTCTTATAGAACGATGTCTATAAATTCTAAATATTGTAGCAGGCCAGCCTTAATAGCTTTGCAGTTGTCAACTGTCGCAGCGACAGGTTAATATACCGCTGGTCCTTCTGGCCCAACAAGTTAATCAACCCGTGTGACATCATTTCCAAGACACATTGAAGTCGCCGCAACATATTTCGTACAACTAGCTCCCTCTCAAAATTCAACCCTATCACAATGGATTTAAGGTTACGAATGAATTTGAAGGTGTCATAGAGGTGGTTACGTGGGTCATTTCGCATAGGTACACTTTAGAGATTAGGGCTTTGCGATTTCTTTCGCTAGTTTTCCGATTTTTCACGGTTCACGCTTGTGGGTATTTCGACTACACGCAATAATATTTGTATTAGATGTATCGATTTTTTGCTAGTTCCCAAAAGGTTGATTTTTTATTTCATTTGTGGTTATATCCGCAACTGGATACTAAGTCCTATGCCACGGATATCATAAACTTCAATATTTTTTTTTGTTGTTCACAACACAGAAATTAATACCATGTGTTTTGCTCCAATGTGGAACCTGAAGTATCTCAATCATAACTAGCTTCTAACCCGTACCAGTTAGCTGTTAATATTCCAGTTCGGTAGGTATGATAGTTGGAGCGGTTGAAATCCCCTGAAACTATAAGTGGGTCCCGCGGGGACTGCGGTGACTTAAATAATTACCCTGTTGTACATTTGCAAGTGTAGTTTAATTCTGAGGAGGCTCCTTAAGATGTCGGTTGTGATTTTTAGATGAACGCGGTCGTGTGGTAACGTGGATTTGATAAGTTAAGTTTTGGTAGCTTCAACCGTCAATATTACGTCCGATCTTTTCTGACTTTGGGATAATTTAATTCTACCTGGGAAAGTATTCGTATTTTAATGGATGTTGTTGAGTGATTTTGTCCTTTTAGGGACGAACTTTATAACGAAGCAGAAATAGGTGTACCAACTACAAGAGTCGTCTTAATACAATTTATACAGGGTATATCAAGACTGTAACCGAAAATGAAGCCAGGTGGTAGTTTTAGTGGTTACAGACACAAATATAGTTGACTTCTTGATATACCCTGTACCTCATGAATGGAAATTTCTGTAAAGAAAAAAATTCGTCTCAGTTAATGGAAGAGAAAATTACCTCTACAGACGTAGCTCCTAAATGGCATACATGTTCTCTAATTTCATAGTACCGTTTGAACTATTTTATCCAGTAATAAAATCTATAATTGAATAATAGATGGCCTACATCTAAACCACAACTCTCGACGTTAAAAACGCTACGCCCAATTTGATTTAACTCGTTTATGGCCGAGTGGAAGGCTCGCAGCGTAGATTATGGAGTGTTCGGATTTTTTCTCCCGAAGGCTCGGGGAAAATCAAATCTGCAGCATTGATTGAGTTATCGGTAAATATGATGGAAAATACGCGGTGAAATGTTTTAGAATTTATAAAAAAATATATGGTGGAATATCCAGTATTTTATTATTGATGTTTTTTTTTTTTTTTTTTTTTTTTTTTTTGCCGTTATAGGCAGACGAGCTAGCGGCCCGCCTGATGGTAAGCGGCTACCGCTGCCCAGAGAACTTCGCAGTGCCAGGGGTCCAGCACAACAAAATCGCTGCCTACCTTAAGGAGAGTACTCTCTTTAAGCCTCTTTTGAAGAAGGACAGGTCATAGCGCTCAGGGAACACCGATGCAGGGAGTTCATTCCAGAGCTTGCACGTACGTGGTAAGAAAGAACGCTGAAAACGTACCGTTCGGGAGCGGTACGCTTCCAGGTGGTAGGAATGAACTCTGCTGCGGTGACGGGTGGTGCGATGGTAGAAGGGCGACGTTGGTACCATCTCAAACAATTCCTCGGAGCACTCCCCATGGAACAGACGATAGAACACACAGAGAGACCCGAAGTCTCTCCGCAGTCCTAACGGTTCCAATTTGTCCGTAAGATTGGGATCATCGACTATTCGACAAGCTCGTCGCTGTAAGGAGTCAAGTGGGTTGAGCTGGTATTTTGGGGCACCTGCCCAGAGGTGAGAGCAGTACTCCACGTGGGGCCGGATTTGTGCTTTGTAGAGCGTCAATCTGTGACCCGACGTGAAGTACCGCTTGGCTCTGTTCAGGATACCCAACTTTCTGCTCGCCAGTTTGGCTTTGTCCTCCAAATGACTCCTAAAGTCGACATTGCTTGATATTTCGACGCCGAGGATCCCAATACTTTCGGATCTTTGGAGAGTAACTCCTTGGAATTGCGGCGCCATGACAAAAGGGTCCTTCTTCGCAGTGAATGCGCAAACTTGTGTCTTCGAGGGGTTAAATTGAACTAAGTTCAATTCACCCCATTCGGAGACCCGCCCCAGAGATCTCTCGACTTCAGACACAAGTTGAGACCGTCTTTCCTCAATGGAACCTCGAGAGAGACTCTGATGGCCGATGTATCGCGCGTCACACGTACTATCATCCGCATAACAATGCATGCTGTCGGTAGACAACATGTCATTGATATGCAGGATGAAGAGTGTAGGCGATAGCACCGATCCTTGTGGAACACCAGCGTTAATGGTCTTGGTCTCGGAGCAACAGCCGTCCACTACGACTTTTATGCTCCGACCATCCAAAAAGCTGGCGATCCACTTGCAGAGTCCCTCAGGGATACCATACGCAGGTAGCTTCGCTAGAAGGGCGCCATGCCACACTCGATCGAACGCCTTCGCTATGTCAAGGCCGACCGCAATCGCCTCACCCCCACTCTCCAAAGCCTCCGCCCAACGGTGCGTGAGGTACACGAGGAGGTCACCAGCTGAACGACCGTGACGGAAACCGTACTGGCGGTCACTAATCAGCTGGCGGTCCTCAAGATACCTCAGGAGCTGAGTGTTTATAACTCGCTCCAAGACCTTGGAGAGTAAGGATGTGACAGCAATCGGCCTGTAGCACAAAGGGTCCGATCGGTCACCCTTTTTGGGTACTGGGTGGACATGGGCGACCTTCCACGAAGCCGGAACCCGGTTGGTTTTGTAGGAAAGACGGTAAAGGCGCGTTAGCACGGGGGTCAACTCAGGGGCGCACGTCTTAAGAACCACTGCGGGGATACAGTCTGGCCCACTCGACTTATGGATGTCGAGAGCTATGAGCTCCCGTCTGACAGCACGCTGGGTGATTTTAATATCAGACAGGAGACTCTCACACCAAGGGATGTTCGGCGGTGTGGCTCCCCCGTCATCCAAAGTCGAGTTCGAGGCAAAGAATTGGGCCAAGAGATCGGCCTTCTCCTTTGCACTATGGGCCAAACTGTTATCAGGTTTACGCAGTGGTGGGAGACTGGATAGGCAGAAATTGCCCTCCACAGCCTTAGCGAGCGACCAAAAAGCACGGCTCCCAGAGGGATATCTTTGGAGCCGCTCGCCAATTCTGCGGATGTGCTCCGCCTTGGCCTTAGCTAAGGCTCTTTTGTTGGATCTAGAGGCGGCATTAAACTTCAGTTTCTCCTCCTTCGAATTTGGATCCCGACGCCTCCTGGCGTCTTGCCACGCCGCGTATGCGGACTGCTTGAGGCGCGCAGCAGCAGCGCAGGCACGATTGTACCACGGCTTGCTGCGACGCCCTGCGGGTATTTTTGAGCTGGGTATGAATGTCTCCATACCCAAGCTAATTGTCTCCGCGACGCAGTTCGCACAGGCGTCAGGATCATCAGAGGAGAAGCAAAGCCGCCTCCATGGGTAGGACGCGAAGAATTCTCGGAGTCCGTCCCAATCTGCTGACGAATACCGCCAAACCGTGCGAGTTCCAGTTATTGAAGAACGACTGGAACTCGCTGCAGGGGCCCACGAACGGACCAGGCAGTGGTCAGAAGATCCCAGTGGAGCATCAACCACTATCCTGTATCCGTTCGGGTGTGTCGTCAGCAGAAGATCCAACATAGAGGGCTCATGGCTCTCAACATCTGGAACACGGGTGGGCTGTGTTACCAGCTGCGAGAGACCATAAGCCAAGGCCATCTCGTAAACAGCCCGACCGGGGAGATCAGTGGTCCTGGATCCCAACCACTCTTTGTGATGAGCGTTGAAATCACCGAGGACCACCACCTCCGCGGATGGGAACTGCTCGAGAATCCGGTCAGTCCCCACTTGGACGCTCTCAAATAATTGAGTTGATCCCGTATCACTGCCGTGGGACCTGTACAGGCATGCGTAGACTCGGGTCTTACCCTTGAATACTACCCGCAGCCATAATAAGGACAGGTCCCGACGCTCGAAGCCCCGAAGGCGGTGACAACAGATATCACCCCTGACGAAGACGCACACCCCGGCTTTACGTAAGAATTGATGTTCCAACACGTAACCGGGGTAATTTAAGTACGATACATCGTCAGGGGTGGATATTTGCGTCTCCGTTAAAAAGAGCAGGGCAGGCCGCGCCGTCTCTAGATGGTGGTGGACGGCGTCGAGGTTGCTGTGTAGACCCCTGACATTGCAGAAGTCCACAGAAAATGTGGATGCATTTCCCGCCGTGGAGAGCCTTCTTTTGTTTGTCCTTCGCATAGTATATATATATTTTTTTAAGAGAGTGGGATAGGGATAGGAAAAAGCGTGGTTGACCCAGGACGATACCCGAGAAAGGGAGGATATAGTGCGAGACGGGCATACGGCAATAGGAGGAGCCAGCGAGAAGCACGGAAGGGCCCCCGGTGCCCCCCCGCGTGCAGTCGCCGGGATCCACTCCAGTCTCCCACTCTGGCACGACGACTGCATGACGGGATTTTCGCCGGTTGGCGGGACAGCTTCCCGGGGAGGGAGTTTGATAATAGTGGGCCCCCGGGTTCAGGTCCCCTACTGACCGGCAGGCGGCCGGCGGTGACCGTTCCCACCGGGTCTCCCTGTACTTCACACCAGCGTCCCCCAGCCTAATGCCCACCCCGACACCCAACCACATAAACGAGCATCGCCTGGATCTACCAACACCAGCAGAAGGTTGGGAACGGATGAGGGAACGGCTATCCAGCCCTTCTACCGGAACGCATTTCTACTTAGCGGCAGAAAAAGACCGGACGGTGGTACCAACCCGCTTGGATTTGGCATTGAGTAAAAAATAGAACTCAACCCCAAACCCTACCACCAGTGATGGGGGTGGGGGGGGGGGGACACCAAAGCCGCGGATTGGGAAGTGGAATGCGGCAATGGTGGCTCGAGGGGCCGGGAGTGCGTGCCCGTGCCATTCTGAAAGACAGCCGGACAGGTTGCCAGAAGAATGACCCTCTGACCAAAAATGATGTGAAAATTGTTTGGCGAAAGCTTATGTTCAGCAATGAATACTCACATAAAAGTACGAATTTAGAGGGCAGCAGCCTTTAAGAATGCAGTCAGACCTCAGAAGAGATGTTGACTAGGCACCTAAAATTCTAGTCATCACTCAATACTTTTTTTCAGCTGCTTGCTACCGAGGATATGAAATAAGAACCTGAAACTCGTCTCGGATTATTCCGCTTGCTCTAAAACGTGGAAAAATCCTGCAGGGTATAAATTGTATCATTTGTAGTTGGTCGTTCCGCAACCCGGGCGGGGTAAATTGAGCTTCATAATTGCATCAGTTGGACGCGAAGCCATTAACTTCGACAATTGTTGCGAACAGTGTCTTTGGTTTGGGGTCGGACTTAGATCTTGGAGTGGGACCCGTTGGGACCCATCTTATAAATAATTGTAGGTTTATTCCTTTAAACAAGGTTTTAAAAAACGCACATAATTTATATATTTTTAATTATTGATGTGATGAATTAACACACCAATTGCGAAAAGGAAATGATTAATAGAATGTATGACAGCTCGTTATATAAGTATTCGTGAGAGCATAATTGTTTATTAAAGATGTAAAATAACTTGGATATGCAGAGAGAAAAGTGTTAGTGTAAAATTATTGATGCTTCAAAAATCTTTTTGTCTATAAACGGACAGCTACGCTGTAACTTGTTTTTTATTTTTTGCGCGACAAGTGTACAGTGGAATTGATTCACATGACTTCGCCGCTTAAAGAGTTTGATGTTAGGTACATTTATAAATATTTCCTTTGTTTAAGTCCAATGATCGTAATTGAATGAAATATTAATCGATTACATTTGTGATACATGATGTATTATTATAACTTCTACATAACGCTTGCTTAATAGATATAAAGACAGGCAGATAGCGAAAGAAGATTTTCCAAACACAAACAACTGGGCCGCCATTTGACTTCAACAAATCATTCTGACTTAGCGAAGAAAGTTAATAATTATTTGCAGTTTGCTTATAACGGTTGGTAAATTGTTAATTAACCTTTCAGAGCAGAAATAATAAATAACACCACTGAGAAAAGTTTGCTTTTCCACCGGAATTATTGAGAAGTCAAGGGATTATTCAGTAACAACCAGTATTTTTTGTTTAATATTATATTACTAAGCGAAAAATAAATGCAATATATATTTAGCTCTTTTTTGGATAGACAATTAAGACTGTTGTTAATGGCAGCCACACACATTCAAATGCGTTTGCGCCAACGCGAGTTTTCACCAGTCTCGAAACAAAAATTACAACGAAGTTTGCGCAGTTATTTGCCCACACACGTTCCAGTATACTTGCAAACTCCGACTTGCACAGTTATATCGTTACGTGTGTGGCGGCCATTAGCCACATAATCTTTTGTGTTCTCTTTTTAAATAACGTTTTGGCGAATTAGCTGATAAAAATAACGTCAGTGTATCACTAAAGGAGCATTCCCCTAATATATTTTTTTGTTTCCCCCAAAGCATTGCTGGTTTCGTCTCTGTAACCTGTGGGAACGTCGTAAATTAGTGGGCAGATGCTAGGAACGGCCTTGCAAAACCTTTTTGAGGTCTGAACGTGGTTCAAATTACTCTGAGTATACATTCGTTATGTATTACAAGTTACATTTGCCTTCAATTGAAACAGTGATCTTTAACAAAAAATTAATTAGACTTGAAGCAATTAGACTGTGTATATAAATGAAGTATTTTTTTTTTCATTTTTTTTAGTTTCTCAATACGGTGTTGAGCGTACGTAGAATTACTAGGAACATGAAGAATAGCTAAGGCAGAGACCGTAGGTTCGACTTCAAGGCATGCATTTCGAGATTTTCGAAGTTTCTAATGCAGTCCATATCTCCAGGAATTCATAGTGGTTATTTATTTGCGACCTGCACCGAACGACATCCTGTATAAAATTGAAATAATAAAATCCTATCTAAATTAAACTCCGTAAATTATTATATTTTAAGGCAGAGTTAATTCGTGTAATCTCGTACAAACACGCTCTCTCACCGATGTTATTGGAAACTCCTGATTTACCAAATCGTTTCATTTCGAAATCCACCGCGTTACGCAGAATTGCGAATTATAATTACAGTGAGGAAGATTCTCGAATATTCTCGAATATTCTACGCGAAAGTGTCGGAAGGATCCCGTACGTATCCTTATTAAATTATTCACGGTGCTGTGATATGGCTTCGTTCTTTTGGCTTTTAGTCGCTGATTTTTGACGCGATTATCCTTGTAGGATAAGCGCTTTTTTTTTAATTAATAAGTGTTAATTTAATATAAGGATTAAAAGGTATCTTAATTATTGTTGAGGGATTAACGTAGCAGGTACGCGGTTGGCTCTCTGTGCTAAAATATTATAGTTTCGATACTCACGGTTTTTTTAAAGCGATTCGACATATTTATCTATTGACATTGCGTGTAGTCTTGAAACCGCTAGTAACCCAGTACTGGTTTCATTTCGAAGTTGATAATCTGCTAGATGTGGTCTTTTGGTCTGGAAAACTTCATATTTGCGCTCAGCATGGTGATGGGTATATGCCCATTCGAGGCAAAGGATATTCTTTATGTCATTTTAGGAAGACAATAATCTCGACAAACTTTTGATGGACACTGGAATCCATTGCATTTATCAGGATCACTGGCGGATTCCGAATATTTTTAAAACTATGTAATTATTATACTGGAGCGTGCATCGTGATCAAAATCTGCGCTTTCTGCTCACGCCTCAACCAGGTCTGCGAGGGTCCAATGTAGGATGCAGATATTGTGACTGCATAAGAGTGATTGTACCAGATATAACAGCACCAGTACCGCTCTATGTTAAATACATTTTGTTCGTGTCTCCCCTCTAGAATATCTCAATTCTTAAAACCAAGACAAGGGTTCCAAATGTTTCTTTGTATAATTGTCAACAATCCATTTGAAATCAGATTTAAAGGCTCTCGTATTTTTTCGGCAGCTGCAAACTCTTTCAATTCTATTACGTCTGTAGTGTCGTTGTCACTCAAGGTAGAATTCAAAAGAAACCGAGGGTCTGAGGGAACACTCAAACGCGTTTGATACGGCACGGCCCAAATTGACGAGGGCGTTTCGGCAGTACGCGGTCTTGAAAACGATGTTGACAGCGTTGTCGATTTCAGTGGTAATTGTAGAGGTCAATTCTGTTTTGTTTGTGGGATTGCGGAGGTAAGACGGTGGAATGGATTTTTGTTGTAACGCTAGGTTAGACTTGGATCCAAGAAAGAGTAGGAAACTACACGCAAAGGAAATAATGCCGCGCTTGATGCTATTTTTGTTTTTGCTATTTAACAATTAGGTATAGTGCTTGTGAAGCCATATTAGATATTTGAGAGGTTTTAAATTTATACAGTAGACTACTTGTTCGTCAGTTAGAACTTGCCTCTGAAATATATAATGATTTTGATTGTTATTTTATGATTTCACTACCGGCCCGACCCGGCTCCGCCCGGGTGCTGACACTTTTTGAGTCCAATCCACATCAGATACATATTATTTCGCGTACTAACTGTTTTATATTTAAACTCTACGTGACTGCCGTCCTTTACACTGCATTTCTCGTCCCGTCCCGTTACATCCCGTTCTGTCCCGTCGCAATCTTTTTCATGACTCAAGGCATGCAATCCTGTCCTCATATATCCAATTTTATCCGACCTACATTTTATCCCAAACCATCCCTCTAATTGTAAAAGAGTAGCAAATATACATATTTGAATTTCTCAATCGATTCTCTCGATTGTAGAGAAGGCTCGTGCCCTGCAGTGGGACGTATATGGGCTGATATAGATATTTGAATTTGCACATCCCACGGGAACACTAAATTTTCGGGATAAAAAGTAGCCTATGCGTTAATCTAGGGTATCAGCTATATCCATACCAAATTTTAACAAAATTGGTCAAGCCGTGTGGGCGTGAAGAAGTAACAAACACACAAACTGTCGCCTTTATAATATTAGTAGGATTAATCAGAAAATCGGTAATGTGGCAAGGCTTACATTGTTTTCTATCCTCCCAGTGAACTTATCAGCAGTCCAAAGAATCCTATTTACCCATTTATACCCATCCTAAAAGTCTGGCATGAAAGATTTCCCCAGTGGTCACTTAGCGCCAGGCAACACCAGATGAGCTTCTTACTCATTTGTCAGGCTTAATGCCGTACAAAAAAAGCGGTAAAAACACTCAAATACAAGTTGAGATATGTTCAAACTTTTCACATTTGTATCTCGATTAGGATTTAAGTCTTACCGTAAGATTTTTTTGTAATAACATATAACTCAGTCGGGATGAGACAGGTGACTTGTGAGGTTCCGGTTTTGATTTTCGGAACCAAATCCGGCACTTTATTTCTGTAAATTTTTCGGATTGAAATTCTCATGTGAGTTGTCCGAAACTGCATATTGTATCCGGCAATAGGATCGCCCCTTATCACATTTTAGGACGGAAAATAATCAGTGAACAGTGGTTGGCGCTAATATTATCATTGCGTAGATACAGTCGCTAGTTTATTTATGTATCATCCATCCATCAGCCAAAGGAAATCCACTGCTGAACATAGGCCTCTCCCAATGATTTCCAGTGACCTGTTGGAGGCAGCCTGCATCCAGCGACGTCCCGCCACCTTTACCAGGTCGTCTGACCATCTTGTATGTATTAAAACCATCTTTATTGTATGTACCTATTTACACAAGACAAAAACTTCGCAAAACTGTCCTCAAAAACAAGTCAAAAAATGTCCAAAGTTTTCGCATTAATATCCCGGATGGAGTATATTACACAAGCAGATGCCCTGGAGAATATTATATAACCCGGCGTTTCAGGTAAACTTGCCGACGATATTTCCAATTAAACTCGTATAAATTGCATTCGCTGCAGCTAGGTTACTTCGGGAAGTAAGTTGTAGCGTTTTGAGATATGTAAAGCAAACTTTTTATTCGCGTGTCGAAGTTTTAAATATGGCTGTAATATTTTTAATGTAATTGTGGATAAAGAAAACATAGTCATAAGAAGGTAGCCAATTATTTCACGAAATGTAAATATGTTTCGTTTTTTTGTATTAAATGTTGTGTGGTGTAATAATAAAGTGTTTATTATTATTATTATTATATTAGTCTAGTTGGAACGGTTTGACAAGACAGAGGCTTTGTGTTTGAGAAATATAACTGCGGCTATTAGAAATGGGTATTTGTACCTAAAGGACCTGTTCAGACTGCCTCTGTGGCGTAATTACAAACTACTACGTACTACGGTACAATTACAAAGCTGAGGTCTCGGGTTCGAATCCCGGGTGTGGCAAAGAGATATTGGATTTTTCATTTTCAGCCCGGAGTCAGGAATTAGTGCCTGATATGGCGATGGGCTCATACAAAGCGAAATGTGCGTGTCTTGGTGGCACCACTGCCTACCCCTTCTGGGAGAAAGGCGAGAGTTTATGTATGTATGTATTTATACCTAATGGGTGGTCGTTTTGGCGATGGAGGAATATATCCCATGGGAACCTACATAAGCGCATACCCGAAAGTTGTACCCGATAGTTAGTCAAGAGTTTCTTTGACGCATACATATTTCTTTCGGGCGTGGGTGTTGTGGGATTAAAAGTTTTTCGCAGTTTCCAATATCCACGATTCAAGGCTTGAAACTTGTAGAGTCAGAACTCTGTTTGTTGTATGCCTCTGGGGTGTATTTATTTATGCAAAAGAATTCAAAAATAGACGTAGTCTATCTTGTGGGCATTGTTGACTCTGTGTTCTAACCGCTTGCATCGGATAATCTACAAGAACAGGTATGAACTCGCTTCATGAAAGTCTATTAGCCTGTTATAAAAAAGCGTTCTCTCACCTAAAATATTATGTAACACGTATCTTCTCATATATATTCCACTGCTGAAGCCTTGCCTTCTCTACGATTGAAGGAGCGAGTAGTAGTCTTTGACGTACCTATCTCATAAAACAGATTCCAATCCACGACAAACTACAGATAAATTGGAAATCCAGCACCTAAGTTAAATCTATCTCCGGAGCAGAACAATACAGGCGTAAACAGAAACTTGTATCGCACCGGACACCGCCTCCAAACAATTCCAATTAGCTCGAGCTACACAACAATACCCTGCCGGCACCGCGCATTGTGCCCAGTTTGGCTATCGGGAAGTTGGGCTCAATGTGGATTACTATGTTTTGTAATGTGCAAATGTTTACCAACGTAATGTTACTATTGCGTACTAAATATCAGATTCTTCTCAGTCTTGGTTAGTTCGTTTACTGGTTGATGTCTCATATGTGAGAAGCCGCCTGGGTAGGTACCACCGCAATGTCTATTTCTCCCGCCAAACAGCAGTGTAAATTCACTGTTGTGTTCCGGTTTGATGGACATTGTAACCAGAGTAACTACTGGACATATTGAGACAACATCTTATGTCTCAGGATGGCGAGCGCAGTGGAATGCCAAGCATTGCTTTGAAATTCATGGTGTTTTTGTGTCTTTGGTTTTGGTCCTGTTCATGAGCGGTCGTATCGCTTATCATCAGGCGAATGGCATACTCGTCACGCCATTCATCGCAATAAAAAAAATCCTTTCGCACTGACGCTTTCCTTGCGCATTCATGTCGGGGACCGTTAACTGCAACTACCTTTATTTATTTATAACCTTTATTGGCATCACAAATCTCAGTAGGTCGTAGGAAATGTGAGACCTTTTGTGTGCTTTATCAAGCGTTTGTTCTATAGTATCTTTGGACTGTAGGAATGAACTGGCTAGCCGAGGTGGTAAGATGCATAATGCACAAAAAACCGACTTAAAGAGACGATCTTGTCGTATTTCGTTCATTGAGATCGTTGGAGGTGAAATATTACTCGTATACCACTCGCCTCTTTACGTCTTTTTCCTTGCTATTCCCTTCGTATTTTGAGAGGCTGGGAAGGTATCTACGATTGAAGTGTGATTTATATTTATAAAATGCGGTAATCACTTACCTCTAGGCAAGTCATACCTATGCTAAAAATATCTTGTGCGTGTGTTTTGGACTCCACAAACATGAATCAAACTTAATTGAATAATTCGTCGAAAGGATTGATTTATTTATTTTAGACTTACCAAGTATTTAGGGTTGAGGCCAGCTAAGGCGACAAAATCTTTCCCTAACATGTAGGTACGTGAGGATAAAAACACGATGAAGATTATGCGTCATATTATATTCTAAGTATTTATTATTTCAACGATAAATATTCCTTTCTTCGCCACAATTTGAAGTAGTTATGTAGTATAAAAGACTTTTATAATAAGAGTCTTTATACTGCCTCAGTGGCGTAGTTGTATTACGGTACGGTTACACAGCTGAGGTCTCGGGTTCGAGTCCCGGGTCGGGCAAAGTGATATAGGATTTTTCTATTCATTATCAGCCCGGAGTCAGGAATTTGTGCCCGATATGGCGATAGGCGAGCCCCCTATCACATAGAGGGACGGAACATACAAGGCGAAATGTGGGTGTCCTGGTGGCCCCTCTGCCTACCCCCTCGGGGATAAAGGCGTGAGTTTATGAATGAATGAATTAATGTCTTTATACAAAATTCCACCGGGTTTTTACCATTGAAATTGTGTCTCTCAAACGTGTAGCTCCTTGCGCTGTTTTTCTTCACGAGAAATATGTTTCATGAAAATTCTCCTGTTAAATAAACATCATGAATATAACCGTCGATAAAATTCAACTGTGTAGCAGATTTGTTTTTATATACGATATTTTTGTATGGAAATATTCCACGAAACATATTCGATATTCGTGTCACATTACCCGTAAACGTTGTAACAAAGCGTATGATATTTTCTCGTTCATGATAAATTTAATTCTATTTTTCCAATTGTATTTGTTCTTTGTACGTTTCATGAGAACGTTAAGAAAACTAAGTGATTCAATGTCGATTGTATCGTTAATGCTGTTTTGAAATTGAATGTTTTATTCAGCATCATTATGTTTTTAAAATGAAAATAACCTAGTAGATACAAAGCGGCATGGTTCGGTAGATGTAAAATAGGAACCAGCATCACCAGGGATTACAAGAGCGAAGTAGATTTTAATCGACTTCGAAGAAAAGAGATTATCAATTCGACCTGTATGGATTTAATTTTGACAGAATTTCACAGTTTCTGGATATGTTAGTCTATATGGCACCTATCTCAAAAAAATAGTTGGCATATTTAAGTATTTTGAATTTGGAAAGATTATTTTTATTAATCCTTTTTTTATACAGTTTTGAAGTCGGTTTAATTATTTTATATTATTTTTTATTGAGGATAAATTATAGCTCATTATTTAATCTGTAAATTGGCATGAAGTCGCTGCATGCAGGCTGCTATGGAAACGATTGGGGAACGCCTATGTTAAGTCGTGGACAATGTAACTAAAGATGATTTTTGTGTTTCTATATATTTTACCAATTATATCTCCAACAATACATGATTAATTTTCTCTTTACTAATCATGGTTCTGTAATCTTGTTTCATAACGCAATTGATATTGCATTCCTCTGCTGTGTACACTGGTCACTGAACAAAATAAACGTAAATCTATATATCATTAAATAAAAAATAAATAAAAATCTGGTACTAAAATAGCAATCAGCTAAGCGTAACATTTTAATGCCATTTTAACGATTGCGCGACAGGGCGGCGTGCGCAGTAGTCGCGAGGCGCTTATTTACACATTATCTACGGTCACTGAACTTTATTATATCGATCAATACACACAACAATTCATAATAATATCGATCAAGCCTTGTATTTCAAAAAGTACGAATTGAACCACGCTACGACTTCCGTATAATCACTATATTATAAGCTTGTTTTGAAAGAGCAACGCTATACTTTCTTGCCCGTTCTACCCTGATGGAAACTGCCCTCCGAACCGGGTGGTATAAAAGTGACTGAATCTAAATAAAGTGCGACATTTTGAAAACTCAATAAATGATTTTCCTTTCGTAACTGGTTACACTGTCTTTCATTTCATAGCCGGCATCTAACCAACTGTGCCACGGAGGCAGTCAGATATAAATGTATCTAGATTACCACTTGCCTTCCTTACCTTATGTCGGTGGTTTCTTTCTTTCATTCCACCACGCTGCCCTTACAAGAGTTGAAAGGCTACACTTCAAAATTCTTGTAGGGAATATTAAGTATACAGATTTCCTCTCTTTCAACGTTGATGAAAGCGCTAATTAATAATCGTTACTTAATTCGATTCTCAAACTCTACACACAATATATGCAAAAATATTATAATATTCGCGACACGATGTGAGTTCGTTACAAATTCGCTTATAAACCTTCCTAACTTTTCGTATCTTAGCCTGAGTGTAATTAGCGATCCGAGTTTGTGTGTTAACTGATTTTATACCATACGCGTAATTATATTAAAGTCCTTTTTGCTATTTCAACTTTTAATATTATACTCGCATATTTTATTTGTAATTTGCCTCAAGCTAAAACATTGCGGCGTTTGTACCGTCGTCGCCAGAATATTATTTATAATATTTAAATAAAATAACATTCTATTGCGGCTTTGTTTAGTTGGGTGAATAAGCGATAGTCCAATATGTAGGTTCAAAGCCAGTGTACAAACTTATAAAGTTTCGCATTTCTCGTGTTCTTGGGAAACCTATAGGAAACCTGCATATCTTTCAGCTTTTCAAACGAATTTTAATGGGGTGATGGGTATAAATAAATAAGGCATGCCGAAATCAATAATCTTTGATTCCCCGAACATATGTTTCAGTATGGTGATTGTACCCAGACTGTTTCGGTTAAAAATAAGCTTCTCGCCTACTCCATTACGGGAGTAGCAACCTGAAAGTTCATTCATAAAATTAAATGATAGTTATAACTTTCATCGTAGTTCAAATAGTTTTCTGTCTGTTTGCAACTCGATTGCAAATATAGTCGATTTGTTTATTTAAAATTGCCAACAAAATGGTGAATGAATAATTAACTTTTGTTCCAACTAACTTTTGTAATGTATTAGTTTTGTGTGTTCAAATTTGGCTATTTTCGAGTAAGTGAAAAAGTTGTCTGTTGCCTCGGTGGCGTAGTTGTACTACGCCACGATTACGAAGCTGATGACTCGGGTTCGAATCCCGGGTCGGGCAATGTGATATTGGATTTTTGAATTCTTTGTCAGGAATTTGTGCCCCATATGGCAATAGGCTCGCCCCCGATCACATCATGGGACGGAACATACAAGGCAAAATGTGGTTTCCTGGTAGCACGTCTGCTTACCTCTTCTGGGAAAAAGGCGTGAGTTTAAGTATGTATGAAAAAAATTCTGGGCTTTTTAATATCTACGTATATATTACGCCGGTGTCGGCGAAGAGGTAGGCTGAGGTACCACTTTGCCATCCACAATTTTCGCAGCAAACTTCTATCTCAAGATATAGATATTCATATATAATAACGCTTCGCGCTCGTGATTTTTTAACCTGAAAAACTTGACTCCTTCATTTGTTTGCAACGAACCTATCGGGAAATACCCGATAATTTTGAAGCTCGTGTGGTATTCGGGGGATTATTTTTCCGTCCCAAATGTCGGCCAATAGAATTGCACCATGAGACGAAATGTACAGTTAACAAATAAGAATACAAACAAACTCCAAATCGACTCATTTTCATGCAAAATCTCCAATTTTCACAATTGAATTCAACCTGTCAGTTTGACGTGTGGTTAATTTGACTGGATCATGTTTTGTTTTTTATATATAGCAACGACCAGAGAAAATTATCAAAAAATTATCAGTATAATACCATGTAGGTTGTACCACGTGACGTCGAATGGTGCAATTCTATTGGCCGATATTTGGGTCGGAAAAATAATCATTCTAAATTTATATATTTCGCAAACTATCCTTTGCATGCTCGAATATTGTTGTTATACTCGACATCTAACGATATTGTCCAGTAGTCATCTCGTTAAGGAAAAGGTTGGGAACACCGTCCCCATTGTACCCCGCATAAGGACACGAGTACTTAAGGTGCGGAGATGCTACTTGACCACACAGTGCATTTTGATATTCGTCTTTGGTCGCACAGTTAGTTTAGAAACCGAATGAACCCCGTATCTAGACAAATGTTTGTGTAAATCACAAATATTTGTTTCGGAGCTGCGTGTTGTGAGACTTAAAATATTATTGTAGTTTCTGATCCATCAGGTTTAAGCACGTTTGCGCAAACGCGAGTTTGCACCAGTCTCGAAACGAAAATTGGAACGAAGTTTGCGCAGTTATTTGCTTTCACACGTTCCAATATACTGGTGCTAACTTAGGGCCAATTGCACCAGCTAACTTTACCCATACCTTTGACTTTGAAAACGTCAATCCCATACATTAGCAAGGTCAAAAAAGTCACAAATGTATGGCGATGACATTGTTAAAGTCAAAGTTATGGGCAAAGTTAGTTGGTGCAACTGAGCCTAAGACTTGCACAGTTATATCGTTACGAATGTTGCGGCCATTAGCCACATAATCTTTAGTGTTCTCTTTTTAAATAACGTTTTAGCGAATTAGCGGACGTCACTGTTGATGTGTGCTGTTATTAAATTATAAATTGTAAGTTTATAATTATCAAATGTCAAGAGGATAAAAATAAGGTCAGTGTATCACTAAGGGAGCATTTCCCTAATATATTTTTTTGTTTCCCCCAAAGCATTGCTGGTTTCGTCTCTGTAACCTGTGGGAACGTCGTTTATATTGTTATATAATATAATTTATAATAAAATTTAAAATATTGCTCGCTGTAACTACAATACATACATACGAGTATAAGTTA
Source organism: Deilephila porcellus (assembly GCA_905220455.2). NCBI lineage: Eukaryota > Metazoa > Arthropoda > Insecta > Lepidoptera > Sphingidae > Deilephila > Deilephila porcellus. The sequence continues at coordinate 14,437,027 of LR999973.1, read as the reverse complement.
AATGAGTGCACGGCGACCACTGTACTACGATTTAATACTTAAGCTTTGTTGATATTCTCATGTAAGTGACTTATTTGTCTTTATGAGAATAAATTTCTTCTTAAACCGTATATCGTTACGTGTGTGGCAGCCATTACAGTGGGGTGAGAACTATGCGTGTGACTGTTCCTGTTCTAAAGTAGTATAAAAATTATTTATTTATAACACTTAAAGGAACTTTTATTATAATTAACGATGTAATCAAATATTCAACGAAACTCGATGTAAGTTTTCCAACAACTGTTGCCAAACTTTACCCTTTATCAAAATTATTTTGAAACAAAAAAGGTGGAGGAATAAAATTGGTTCAATTTATATGCCCCGGGTTATATTGAACAGTCGACGAAATTATATTAATTTATCTTATATTTTTAGTGGAAAGAAATACGATATAATGTAGGCTAAAAAAATACCACGAGGAAAGCAAGCCTATTTTACTTCAATAGCTGATAATCATAAATAGGTGTAGAATCAAAGTATGTTTCGTGAGATATTTTGAATTGTTTATTGATATTGCCGTCGCTTTGGACAGTGTTAAGGCTCTACACGAGGGAAACTCTCAGCAACACGAACTGTCTTTTTTTTTTATTTCACCCACAAGCCTTTACAAGAGCTGATATAAGAGTTGCGTTGTAGCCTGTACCTTTAAATGAATCGGAATTATCGAGAGAGCGATAATTCGGTGGCGTAGTTGTACCATGGTACGACTACAAAGCTGAGGTCTCGGGTTCGAATCCCGGGTCGGGCAAAGTGGTATTGGGTTTTTCTATTCATTATCAGCCCGGAGTCAGGAATTTGTGCCCGATATGGCGATAGACTCGCCCCCTATCACATCATGGGACGGAACATAGAAGGCGAAATGTGGGTGTCCTAGTGGCGCCTCTGCCTACCCCTTCTGGGATAAAGGCGTGAGTTTATGTATGTATGTATGTTATCGAGAGAGAAAAGCGAAGCGGAATGATACTTACGCCACTTCAACCTCTTATGCTGTAATCTTGAATAATACCTTTGATATTCGGTTACAAAATCTTTGAACCAGTAAGTTTGTACAACTTACACAGGTCGATGGGTTCACGGTTCAAAAGAATCTGATTGGCTGTTAGAAGTCACTTTGTGGACTTGATTGTATGAATAAGACATGTGGTAATACATCCTAAGGGGGCCAATATACACATTCTACTTTTGGAAACGAAAATAGAAGACGGTAAAAATTCTGAGCTTTGTATTTATTGTTGACGGAGTTTGGAAATATATTCGCACCTTTGAATTTTGGCATGAAATACTGAACGTGAATAAAAAAGCGAAGATTTTTTGTGGCTTGCTTTTCGTGTCTATTCCGATAGTGGCCACAGTACTCTGAATATATTACAAAATTCGCTTAATAATCCAAGCAGGCGTGTCGCTGTTCTAATTTAGTTTATGTATATCTGCAAACAGACCGACATAATTGTTTCGAGAAGTGAGAATTGACTATTGATATCGTCGATCGTCTACCTAGAATGCACTTAAATTCATTTGGTAATTAAGTGCAATACAATCCGGACAGAGTTTTCACCGACTTGAAATTGTTACTTACCAGAAAAATAAACAAATACGTACCAAAAAAGCGTACTAAACAAGTCTAAATGAACAAGTTGCATTTTAGAGCACTAACTTGTGATACTGCGACGTCCTGAGACAGAGCTCGTTAGCGTCGAGAAGACTGTAGTTAATTGCTCCACAGTTAGTCACACGGCGGCACTCGGACACAGGGTGAGAAAGCAACGGCTTATTGTCCACAACTATTTTATCTTTAGCTAGTTTAAAATAAGAAACCAGTTGTGATTCGAGAGATTGTGGATCTATTATGATAGCGAAAATTATAGACACTCGTAATTATAAAGAAACACGTTTTATTCAATCAGTTCAAAATCTTACCACGCACATTAATATGCCTGCCTCATATGACTGCCTCGGTGGCGTAGTTGTATTACGGTACGGTTACAAAGCTGAGGTCTCGGTGTTCGAGTCCCGGGTCGGGCAAAGTGATATTGGATTTTTCTATTCATTATCAGCCCGGAGTCAGGAAATTGTGCCCGATATGGCGATAGGCTCGCCCCCTATCACATCGTGGGACGGAACATACAAGGCGAAATGTGGGTATCCTAGTGGCACCTCTGCCTACTCCGTCGGGGATAAAGGCGTGAGTTTATGTATGTATGTATGTATGTACATTAATATGCACACACATCGCTTCACTTCTATCTCCTGTGAGACAGTGGGACCACCCCGGATGAGCTGCCCATTCATGATGAGTCATGACTGACAACAGCGTGGCTCTACCACTTCCAAATATTCTGAGAAAGCCTGTATATCATAGAGATTGTCTATGTGAAATCTGTGTGGTAGACTGTGGCCTTACCTCTCTCAATTGAACCCTCGGTTGTAGACGAGTCCAGTGCTCAGAATAGATCAGATCTGATTGAGTACAATACAGTAGATTTTATTCCGTAGGCTCCAGCAGAACCTTTGTCGGTGAATCGTAGTAGCCCCAATTATTCTATTTATTTTAACCTTCAACTGAGAGATATATTACAATGAATATACAAAAAATATGTTACTGTATTGGCGAGAAAATATAACAGTTTTTCTTCGTTATTTTAGCATTTTCGTGTTAGAGTTATTTCGGCCTCGGGTATTATCTTGTAATTGTTCCAATTACGAGTTTGCTGTGTTCGGTACACGCACTAATGATGTAATGGAAAATACGGAGCTATTATATATGTTACTTTATTACAAGACAACAAACTAGCAAGTTATTTTTCTCTCTCCCTTCAGCTACAGACGTCTATAAATAGTTCAATCGATGGTAAAATATTAACGGTGATTGGTAACATTGACTGTGTTTACAGTTAATATAATGACGTATATATCGCATTTCAAAACAGTACGAGAAATGTATGTGAGTGAATTGTTTATTTTCTTCCCACACTCAACAAATTCGAATTCGGTCAACATGTTTTCAAGACGCTTGTTGCAGAAACATTTTGTTACTCATACAGACGACAATAAGTATTATATATTTAACATCACGTCGGCATAATAAAGCTCTGTGCGCTCAACTAATTTTACTCCATCAAAATTCCTTGATTTCAACCGTGAATTCTCCTTTATATTTGCTTCGTTGCACCGTCTTTACATTTCGTACAGTCTTGAGTCCTTAATTGGTTCGCATTAAGTACTAGTGAACTGCCCTTTGGAAAACTCTAGTCCTTTTATTTGCTAACAAATGAACTGCTGCCCATTATGATAATATGGTTCGAGTTTCAAGTGGTACACCGTTTAAGAACCAATATAATATTTCGTATAAAATAAATAAATAATTAATAAATACACCCAACAGTCACATACATAGTCCTGATTCCACGTTAAAATCAATTAAGTCTTGCGTCGTGGGTATCAGAAGCTACGAGAGACTTTACGACCTCACATACACACAGACCCGAGGCAAATATTTGTATGCCTTACAAACATTTGTCTCGGTGCGGGGATCGAACCCGCGGCCTCTCGTTTCACAGCTGGCGTCTAACCAACTGTGACACGGCGCCTCCGTGTTACAGTCAAGTATACAATAACTTGTCCACGTGTTAGGTAATCTAAACATTTGTAGGTAATTTCTACGGAAAGAATGAAATGGTACTAATGGTATCGCTTGGCGTGAGACGATTTTACCTTTTGCTAGATAAATAAATGACTAGATCCTTGAACGCGTCTAACTTCGTGGATTTCCTTAGCCAATGCTAAATTGCAAGAAACGGGGGTAATGCCTTGATAAAATCTAAGAAAGAACGACGTTGATTGATTACTCGTGTCTTCGAAGTCAAATGTGGACAACCACCACGGCCATTTTTAAATGTATTCCAACGAGTCCCTTACCATCTATGTTTGACTATCTCAAATTCACGAGGAATTAATATCTGGCACATAAAAATGCTATAAAACGAAGAATATCCACACAGCGGGATTAGCGGAGTATGTCGTCATTACCAGCGGAGTGTGGAGGCGCCGAGGCGGAGACTGTAATTGGTGCAATCTCCCTGCGGAGTACTGGAGAGCTCTTGTTATGAACCGAGGATGTACAGATACTTTTGTATACGTATAGTGGCTATTGCAAAGACATTGTAATTGACTGCCTCCGTTTAGTTAGACGCCACGCCGTTTGGTTGTGAGAAGCAATTTGGCAGTACGCCGGGCGAGTCAACTGAGCGCTACTCGTCTGTCCACATCGTCTGTCTGTCGTCCATAATGCGCGTGATGGCCACCGAGAGATTTTAGTCGGTATGCCGGCAAAACATCTTCGATCTCGGTAGGACCCAGCCTGGCTGCAAAATTTAACAGTTTCTTAGTAGTCTAGAGTTTTAAAAACCCTTCCTTATTGTAAGAAAAGCACTGCATATAATCCATTATTAAGATTTTATTTACTGAAATAAAAGTCACTGTGAAAATTTTTACCAATCCCTCGAAGACAGGAAACTTCTTGAAAATGATTTGCGCCCTAAAGTTGGATTTATGAGGAACACCCATCGTCGTAAGTTTCCAAAAAAGGATTGTCACGATTCGTGTGACGAAAGTTGGAAATTGCCGACTCCCACGACTCGGGTTACTGAAGTTACTACTCCCAAGACTCGGGAAGAAGTTTCTTCATTCTAATGATTTTAAACACTTTGACTCCGACTTTAATGGCGTCAAAGGCTTATGCATGGGCTGTAAAAAAAAAATAGATCACACAAAGGAGCTCGTTGAAGTCTTTAGTTTAATTTTATAGTGCGCGAGAAAGAAGCAAGTAATTTACCTGATGAATAGTTTTCATCGCGGCTCTTATCTATACGTAGCTATATACGCACAGATTTACATAATGTACGTGTCTCATATCTGCATCTTTTTAATTAATTTATTTAGTCTATAGTACACAAAAATAAGAAAAAACAGTATACAGGAGTAAGAAAAAGAAGTACAAATGGCGGTCTTATCGTGCGAAGTAATCTCTTATAGTCGACTTTGGATGATTATGCCAACCTTGAATGCACTAGAAAAGAAAAGAAGTAGGATTTTTTTCTTTTCTTGTCAGTAGTAGTATTTCTAGCCGCCATGCATGACTTTCAGACAGATTTCTGGGGTAAATCTGTGCATCTTTGGCCAGATTAGACCTTTCGAACAACGTGACGTTGTATACAGGTTTGCGGATTGGTTGTCAAAGGATGGTGGCACAAAACAGAGCACGTCCAGCATCAAGATATCTCGCTGATTAAATATACTTCACAAACTGTTGGTAGGTCTATCATATGTGAGACGCCTCTTCTGTGTGTCTATTGCTCCTGCCAAACAGCAGTGTAAATGCACTGTTGTGTTCCGGTTTGAAAGACATTGTAACCAGAGTAACTCCTGGACATATTGAGACTTAAAATCTTATATCTCAGAAATGCGAGCGCAGTGGAATGCCAAGCAATGCTTTGTAATTCATGGTGTTGTTTGGTTTTCTACTGTTCATGAGCGGTTGTATCGCTTACCATCAAGCGAATGGTATGCTCGTCAAAGAAAAAAAAAACAATATGATACTTCATGTCTGTTTCTGTAGTAGTATTGTCCCATTGTTCGTGCAGTAGGTGAGGTAATAGCTTAATAAGATAGGTAGATATTGTCACTTCGTCGCAGAAATATTACAATTATCATCAAGTAGTTTTTTAAAGCTATATAAATCTTTTAGAGTAAGTATTAACGCCAGCTCAATTACTTTCTACACCTAATTGTAAACCTAATATTATTGAGTAACTTTGTTTTGTAACAAGTACGGATGATCGTTGACGATTCTAGATGTGCAGAGAAACTTATCCTAGTTTATGATACATCTATGGTTACTTAACTGTACTTAACTATTGGTAATCACAATAAAGAAATTACTCAAAGTTCGATGCTTCCTTGCTCTTAATTTAAAAAAAAATACGGCGATATTTAAAGGGAAATATAATTGCAAGTCTAAATAAAGCTACGACAAATAGAGTAGATTTATTCACAGACTGCGATAGCGAATTAAATATGAAAATAAATAACTCGGAACGATTTTCAGTCTCGTTCGTTCCCTCTGTCAATTAGTTAAACAATTATTTGCTAATCAAATTTAATTTGAGATTTGCTTTTGTGAAGTTTATTAAATGAAATTCTATTTAATGGGTGTTCAATTATTTTCTCAGATATAAGTTATTTTATAGACAATGCAATAAAATTAATAGTGCAATTTGCCAATAAATATCAATTATTAACACGCTTTTATTAGGTTCACCTGTATGTATGTAACGGAATATTTCAAGTCCATTATCGAGCACTTTAAAACGTCGGATTGACTTTAAATTCTGCATACTTGTCAAGGACCGATGACAATATAATAATTTATAAAGTATGTGATATTATTATCCTAACCATAACTACCAGAAATGTAATTTTTATGAATATAAAAAGTGGATAATTTCCGCGCAGCTGCCTTCCTTTGCTAATATATCCGTATATGAAGGTTATTTAGTAAAATAAATAAATACATAATATACGTATTGGTTTCTTAAACTCATTACCAATTATTATTTAGCGTGTATTTTAGTTTTTTAAACTATTATTTCTTTCATTAATATGTCTAGACGTATAGTATTCGTAATGTAATTTATTTTTTCCTTTGAGCCAATAATAAAGATATCTTTTATAGCCCTATTACATTTTTTGGCCTGACTGACTCGATGGCGTAGTTGCACTACGGTACGATTACAAAGCTTAGTTCTCGGGTTCGAATCCCGGGTCGGGCAAAGTGATATTAGTTTTTTCTATTCATTATCAGCCCGCAGTCAGGAATTATTGCCCGATATGGCGATAGGCTCGGCCCTATCATATCGTGAGACGGAACATACAAAGCGAAATGTGGGTCTCCTGGTAGCACCTCTGCAAACCCCTTCTGGGAAAAAGGCGTGAGTTAATAATGTACGTAGTATGTACATTGTACGTATACCCAACTCAACATTCTCACAACTCGCGTCGTATAATTCAACTGCTAAAGTATTAGAATTATGTCTCCAGCCATGATTGAAGTATTATTATATTCAGGACATTATCTCGATCGTTCATGAAATGCAAACTTTACTGCGAGAGATAATGAATATGTATGGAATGAGAGGAGTTATACGAAACCAGTTGTGGAGTTCGAAAGGGAATCTTTTGACGGCTGTGACATGTTGTTTGGACTTGTATGAATGGATATGAGTTGGTAATATGTTGACATTTTTCGTAATAATAATTATTATACAGTTAGTGGAACCAGAAGCTACGAGGCCAACCCTCTACCGAGACAAATATTTGTCCAATTGCAATGCAAACACTTGGTTCGTGTCTGGATATTGTGGGACCGAAAAGTCTGTCAGTTTTTTAATAGTCATGACACAAGGAAAATATCTTAGTTTAACTTTTGGTAAATGTGATGTTCACAAAATAATATACTGTAAAAAAATAACTGCCTCGGTGGGGTAGTTGTACTACGGCATGATTACAAAGCTGAGGTCTCGGGTTCGAATCCCGGGTCGGGCGAAGTAATATTTGATTTTTCTATTCATAATCAGCCCGGAGTCAGGAATTTGTGCCCGATATGGCGATAGTCTCGCCCCTATTACATCGTGGGACGGAACACACAAGGCGGAATGTGGGTGTCCTGGTGGCGGCTCTGCCTACCACTTCTGAGACAAAGGCGTGAGTTAATGTAGGTATGTAAAAAAAATTAGATGAACAGTTTTGTTATTGCTATAATGTCTCTTACATTCACTGCATTTACTAAGGTAATACTAGATTTTCCTCAATTCAAGACTGCATACAATCTAAAACATATTAACCGACATCCCATTAAACTCTCCTCATTACATGAATCAGTTCTCGTGGCGTCTAACAGCGTCTTGTGTTACAATAATTACAGAGGTGCGGCCATTACGGACCGGTGTCGGCTGCCGAGTCCTGTCACGTCCTAATTATATCTATTCTTGGCTTCGGCATGGATGACGCGTTTCCTCAACTAGATTGTATATTTGACCGAAAAGTCTCTCGTAGTTCCTAATACCCACGACACAAGACTCGATCTTAGTTTAGGGTCAGGACTATGTGATTGTTGGGTGTATTTATTTATATTATTGTCAAAGGAATTTTCTCCAATGGTGTTGTATATAGATCCTGATATTTCACTACTAGTATTTATTATAAAGGCCATATTTAGAAATGGTATTTAATGTAACCCGCTTATTTCTCATCACCCCAGGTGACGTTGTACAAAATTTGATAAAACCAGAAATACTTTTTTTGCCAAAAATCGTGATTTTAGATTCCACGGTTTTTGGAAAACCCGTATAGATACGAGTATTTGAGCCGTAAAAAGACGTCCTATTCAGTTGGTATACGGTTGATCAAAAGTTTTGAAAACTAAAATTCCATATACTCGCCAAACTTTAATATTTTATTTAGAAAATAAAAAGACTGAGCATTCTAAATTATGTTGTTATTTCTACATCGCCGATGTTTAGCGGCGCCTAAGAACTTACATAAACTATACATTAGAGCAACAATCTTCACCAACATCAAACACACGCCAATAATTTTACTCGATAATGTTGCACGGTTGCATGATTTATTAGGCGACGTAATGTTTAAGTGTTTCGGCTTATATGTACTCATATAGACAGTGGCGGATTAGCTATGAGAAGAAGCAATATGACCCCCACGCACCCAGTCCCACTTCTGCCGGAGCGTTATCATTAAAACGAATACTGGCGGTAGATCTCTCATATGTGAAAGGCCGCCTGAGTACCACCGCAATGTGTATTTCTCCCGTCAAACAGCAGTGTAAATGCACTTGTGTGTTCCGGTTTGAAGGACATTGTAGCCAAACTGCTAGACATATTGAGACATAACATCTTATGTCTCAGGATGGCGAGCGTAGCGGAATGCCAATCATTGCTTTGTAATTCATGGTGTTGTATGATTTTCTGCTGTCCATTTGGGGTCGTATCGCTTACCATCAGGCGAATGGCATCGTCTCGCCATTCATCGCAATAAAAGAGGGAAACTTGTTCAAGTCCAAATCCTTACGCAAAAAAATTGAAGCAAACGAAATAGTTGTCGTGTTTCGTTTGTTGAGTGACATTACTACAATGCCTTTTTCCTTCGCAGTATGTTTATCCTTCTCTTTTCCCTCTTCAGCTTCAGCTTGCAACGTATCTGATGTATAGTTGCTCATTTGCAGCTCTAATCACTTGATATCAGGTGAGCTGTTTGCTCGATAGCCGGACCTACGCCATGAAAAACCGTTTTTGCTCTTAAATTCGTAAAGTAAACCCAGAATACCTCAAGAGAAAGTGCATAGCGCTGGTTCAGTCCGGAAATGTGTACAGTTCTGCCAAACGAAATCGAATGTTTGACGGCACGCCACTAAATCATCGTAAGAACTCGTCTGCGCGCGTATTATTGGAGAGAAATTCACATCAGCACGTAACGTAAACGATACGTGAACGTGTAGACACGGTATAGGCAACACTTCTCAGTTTTATTTCTATGGGTAAAATCAAACAAGAAAACGGTTATTTTACTTTTGGGAATTTTCAATATTCATAATATTTATTGCTGTGTTGTCATTGTTAAGATTCAGGTCAGATTTAAAGGCTTTGAACTTGGAAGAACTGTGAAAATTTTGATAAGCATTTCCCGACGCCTAGAATTTTGGACTAGCGATAGGCTCGCCACATTACGTCTCAAGCGGAAATAAGCGCCGAGCTATGAATGTTTCAAATATACATTAATGTTAGTATATCTATGCTGTATTTTCTACGTTAAACGACTGCTATGAACGAACCTCAACGCGGTAACATTACGCGTATTTACAAAACTCGCGGCGCCCGCGCCCGGATGAAACGAGGAGTTGTCGTAAATCTGCCCGATGTGATTAGATTTTGCAATGTTTGTTGTTTGTACTCGGAGTGTTGCGTTTTACACTCTCGTTCTAATGTTGGATGTATTGCGTGTTAATGGGAGCTGGATGTATGGCATCTTGAAACTACCTGTAGAGGCGAAAATAAGGAATATGAGCTAGATATGTATGGTATTGCCCTTTGGCGGTTAGGTAATGTAGAACTATCGCCTTTTTTGGCACGACAAAGCGATTACTATGCACCTCATACTTAGTTCAGTACAATAAGGAGGAATCTAAAATGCGACATATTTAGTGAATCAATATTACGAGTTGCCCCCCATCGTGTATGAATATTCTGCCACAGAATATAAGGTTTCCGGCAACCTGATTTTAATAATGATGTCATGATGGATGGTTGACATCGTTAAGTCAAGGAAAACGAGGCCTATGTATGCAGCATTACTATGATCGAACTAAGCTGGTAAGTTTAACTAGTTATAAAAAAGCTCTATCACTACGATTTTTGTATACAATAACAAAGAAGGAAACAAAGCAATTTTTTTTATTGGGAAATATAGGTACAATTTTAGATGTACCTAGTATTAAGGTACAGAAAGACAGGCACGTATTGCACACACTGTCTGTGGCTAAAGCCCCCCGAATATGAAAACGTCATGAACCTGCAAGAGAACGTGAACTACTATATTATAATCCGAAAAGGCGACAGTTAACCTTTGGAAGCTTTACGTGCGGATTATTTGGATTCTAGTTCTTAAGTCGCGCTTGGTAAAGTTTTATTCAGCTTGTAGCAAAAGCGGACTTTATAATAACAGACACGCACATAAGATTAATGGTTCGTGTCACTAACATCCCTTAAAGTTATGAGGGACCTTTTAAATTACTTTGACGGTGCTGAATACATAAATTTACTGGTGGTAGGTCTCTCATATGTGAGAGGCCGCCTGGGTAGGTACCACCTCAATGTCTATTTCTCCCGCCAAACAGCAGTGTAAATGCGCTGTTGTGTTCCGGTTTGAAGGACATTGTAGCCAGAGTAACTACTGGACATATTGAGACTTAACATCTTATGTCTCAGGATGGCGAGCGCAGTGGAATTCCAAGCATTGCCTTGTAATTCATGGTGTTGATTGGTTTTGCTACTGTCCATGAGCGGTCGTATCGCTTACCATCAGGCGAATGGCATGCTCGTCTCGCCATTCATTGCAATAAAAAAAAAAATAATAATAAATATTATCAGTCAATCTATATCTTTGAAAGCATTTTTTGGATAAGCTGTCGCGTTATAGGTATGAAAATGTGTTTGTACATATGTATGCCTATATTTGTAACGTTGTTATAGGAGGAGAGCCTTTTGTTATATCGATAATGGCACACAGTAAATTGCTCTACCAAGGATTTTAACACAGAACCTTACGGCATTCGGTCCTATGCCACTAGAGACGGGAGATATATGTTACTTATACGTATATAAATTATTCACACATTATATTACACTTAATGTATGAACGTGTATTTTACATCAGACATGATAGGCGCCGTGGCTCTTAGTTTAATTTTCGGCTTTGAAATCTTGCCAATGTGAACTAAGCGTTAAGTCTGTTTATGTTAATTAACTAAGTTTTGATACCTACGGGTCGGATTTAGTAGAATTAAAGACTTAATACCATATACTTGAAATCATATCTAGTTTTGGCGAAGCAATTAAAACGATTACGAGCGCGTTGGTTTTACTTCATGATTTAAAAGAATACAAAAGATAAAACTGACCATGTGTGATTAGGGATCGTGCACCAAGGGTTCCGTACTACGTATTGACCCACACAGTGACAATCCTACCCATAGGCTTACCACTACAACTCATGTAAACCAAGGTTTGTTTTTTTCTCATGTGCCATAGTATTGGTACTACGGTACAGAAACAACAAAATCAAAATTATGTGTTATCATATCCCAAAACTATTCCACAACATAAAAAAATGCTGCCCCGGCCTAAATTTACCATAAATCCTACAAAACATTACACATAAAATAATAAATTAGGATCCAAATGCCCCCCTAATTTCGGCCTACTGCGGCCCTGGTTAATTGTTTAATTTACCTCAAAGGGCGACAGTGATCCGTGACGCTGAGTTGATTAGCTCACATTCCAGTTTGATGTCGCTCTACAGATTGCCTCCATTATGAAGCCTTAAATTCTATTAGTTCACCAAAGGACGTGACATTCAAAAAGTTATCGCAATTAATTTTTCATTAAGCTTTTAACGTATTTTTTTTATTAAATTATTTTACTAGTGGGCAAGAACCTGCTTTATAAATAACTCTGGGTAGAGTTCTTAGTACACCATATTAACTTCTGAAGTTAAAATAATTATCGGGAATTATTGAATTTCTAAAGTGTAGTCGAGGTATATAGAGTTTTTTAAGATGTAAGAGCAGACAATTACGCCCGTGAAAAGATTTTTTTTCCGGTACTAAAGCAAACGATCCGCTAACCCAATACGGGTTAGTATTTAGTAAGTAAGTCCAAGAAAATATTCTTGGACTTTCAACTTTGCTGTTGGTTCACAATGTTTTCTTTCACCGTCCAACCCAATAATTAGTCTCGTTCTTTAGGGTATCACTCACTTATTACAATAATCTGTAGCACTTCCACTTATGGTCGTTTGAATTGTTTATTAATGTAATTAAAACAACACAACTAAGGTGTCCCAAGTCCCCCTTCCCCTAACCGATTCCGTCCCTGCATAATAATTTAATTGACCTCAAACGTACACATAATGTCTTGATGGCCCATATTTCAGTTTGATGGGGCCTAAACTCATTATTATCATAACTTTTATATTCTATTAAAGCGAATATATTGCTGTGGGTTTTACGTGTCCTAAATGAGACATAGGGCGTTAATTGCCGACTGGGCTAGACGTTTCACGTGCCCTGAATGGTGACTAATTTATATATATGTTGTGACAATGCGGTTAGTTAATAAATGGGTGGTTTTGTATGAAATTTCGGAATTTACTTTAATTTTTTGTGAGTTTATTTACAGAGGTGAGTGCTAGATATGGATCACAATACATAGTCTCAGGATGGCGAGCGTAGTGGAATGACAAGCATTGCCTTGCAATTCATGGTGTTGTATGGTTTTGCTACTGTCCATGAGCGGTCGTATCCGATGAATGGCATGCTCATCTTGCCATTCATTGAAATACAAATAAAACAAGCACGTTGCTGGTATTTGAAGACAGGTCAGATATTGTTATGAAATAATTATTAATAAAAATTCGTCGATAAATGGGAAATGTTGTGGTTTTGTCAAGTTGTATAATTTCCCACACTTCGCATGTATAACAACCACATTAAAGACAATTAAAGCTACCGTCAATTTTTCAAATCTAACCCATGTATCTTCTCTGTTTTTTAAATATTCTCTGGCAGAAAATATTTAAGAGATTATAGGAGATATGCCGGCTTTGAGGCTAAATGAGATGAAGAAGGTAAAAATATTTAAGGAGATTACTAGATTTCATCAACATAAACCTAAAATAATAATAAAGCATGAATTGAATAACTCTGAAATATGTTCGTCATCCCACGTAACCCAGCTTTGTCTACACCAAGGTTTTTATTAAGATTGGATACGGCGGTAATGCCCTAATCCTTTGAGCTCGCGATATCCCCGTCACAGATATATCCTTAAGAAATACAAGGTATAAATCTTGACAGGATTCTGTACCCGTAATATGTAATCGCGTTTTGTGAAGGGTCATCCGTTCGCGTTTTGTCCGATATTAATCTTGAGGTAATATTAGATTCGGTTGGTTTGTAAAAGTAAGGCACAATAGAATATTTTGGTTAGATTAAAATATATTATTGTGGTTAGTAATAAATGCGCATAATATACGCAGTATTCCGATCACAAATTTACTTACATTGTATTGTAGATAACAAAAACCACAAATGGCGTATCGGTATTTATATTCAGATGTGAAACAATATTTGTTGATAATGCTTGCAATTTTTGAACATGAATACGTACGGAAATTGTTTACTTATTTTGTAGTTATCAAATCTACAAACTGACTCTTGTCATATATATAAGCTTTCACAATTTTTTTACTATTTTTACAGCAGGTAACAAATATAGGTTATTTGTTTAAAGATATAAAGGAAAAGAAAAACACAGTTACTATTCACGTTGTGAAAGAATTTTCTTGTGGTATTTTTTACACATGTGTCTTATGTCTAAACAAAAGCAGTATTAACTAATGATTCAAAATCTTTAAAAATATTATACATTGTGGCCAGAACTATATGATAAACACGTAAATGGAGAAGACCAAACTGTGACGGCACAGCAACAAAGAAATATAGATTTTTTGAAATTTTGAAGTTTTACTAAATGGTTGTTTCTTAAAAAGTATCGGAGATATGGCTACATTTGTATTTGTTGCTGTGGCGTCGCAGTTTGGTCTAGGATCCGTGTAGTTCTAAGACACCCTGTATAAATAAATAATATGTATGTATTGTTTTTAAATTAAAAAAAACTAACTACTTAGTTCTATAATCTCTAAAGACCAAACCTATAATACCGGATACCGCAGTATTTGCCGAGGAAGTGAGCAACTTTGTCCGGATCTGAGTCAGCAGTTTTCCCCGCGTTGGGATTACGCGAGTTGCGATGTTCGCCTCCGCGCCGGATAACTTTGCCGGCACGGGTTTGCTCAAATTTAATGTTGAAATTGGTGCAGTTTTAATTACTGTTTTGTTAGTGGTAATTAATATTTCCAGGATATCATTCTGTGTAAATTCGACAGTGTTTGTACCATTAAAAATCAAGTATTGTACAAAATGTTAATGGTATTAATTAAACAACTGTTACATTAGAAGGATTTATAATAACTAATGCATTTAAAATGACATTAAAAATTGTACCGTCTTGTCGCGTCGTGAAAAACGACTACTCAATAATAATTCACATGAACATTAAATAAACTCATACATCCATTAGTTTCTACATAAATTGTTATAACAGAAAAGCGCGATATTTCCCCGCGCCGGTACGGTCAACACTGCAAAATGTTTATGAAATAAATAAATGCGAGTGTACACTATACATGCTTGGCTTTCAGGTTACATTTGCATGACAAACAAGCCGATACTTATGCGCCTGTGTGTACTGTACATACGATTAGGTAGGAGGGTCGGTCGGAGCGACTTATCGATGTTTGTGGCAAATGTGGTTTAGAGTGTTGCTTTTTGTTTGGGATGAGCGAAATGTAGTTTTAAAAGCCAAGATATATTTATTTCAAAGTTACCTGCTTCATCCTCCCTACCTTTTCACTAGCCTTCCCTTTCAATTTTGAGAGACCGACAAGGCATCTTAGCATTGTAAATGTTCCTGAATTAAAACTTCACGCCTTTATCAAAATCCTTGTTTGAGCAACGTATCAACTTCCAGTTTCCTGTTGACGAGTACAAAAAGTCTGAGACCAAAATTTTTGACACCCACCAGACAAGACTTGTATGGACAGATGGATATATTTATTTATTGACAGCCTCCGTGGCGCAGTTGGTTAGACGCCGACTGTGAAACGACAGGCCGCGGGTTCGATCCCCGCACCGAGACAAATGTTTGTGTGAACCACAGACATTTGTTTTGGGTCTGGGAGTTTGTGAGACCGAAAAGTCTCTCGTAGTTCCTGATTCCCACGACACAAGACTCGATCTTAGTGTGGGGTCAGGACTATGTTTGTGACTGTTGGGTGTATTTATTTATTATTTACATATTTAAGTTTAATTCTGCCTCCCGTCCATAAAAATACAGGGTATATCAAGACTGCGACCGAAAACTAAGCCAGTTGGTAGTATTAGTGACTTCAGACACAATGCAACTAAAAATTTCGCAAAAAAAATCGTCATTTTTTTTTGTAATTTTTTTACTTATCGTCGTATTTGGCTGATAAATACATATTTTTTCCAAAATAATGATGTACACCTTTTTATTTTTAAAAACGCAATGGTACGTAAGGGTCTAAATTACTATTTTCAGAAAAACTAAGGATTTACCACCTAAAACCGATGATTTTTTAAAAATTGCAGAAAGTATTCTGTCGCTTTTCTTGCGAAAATTTTAGTTGCATTGTGTCTATAACCACTAAAACTACCACCCGGCTTCGTTTTCGGTCGCAGTCTTGATATACCCGGTATACATGGACGTCGTCCACTAATAGGTACTCTAGATTTGCGATTCTGCAACTACAAGTGAAAAGTTTCGATAGTGAGAGTAAATCAGGGGTTTACTGCAGTCGCAGCGGCGATAATAGAAACAATTTTACCTCCACAAGTCACGTGGGGATCTACCCGAATGTATCATGATGAATGCCTTCTCCTTGCTCGAATTCTTCGTTATTCAATGTTGTGTACTTCTCCAAACTTCAAGGTTGTGAATTTGATTCCCGGGTGGATAAATATATGTATTGCGCACAGATATTTTTTCAGGTCTTTAGCATTTAAATTTACTAAATGTCAACGCACCTTACGATGTTCTTCATTTCTTTCATACCGTTTCGACAAATTTAATTAATGGCGACAATTGGGAGTATTTATTTATATACATAGTCCTGACCCGACATTAAGATCAATTAAGTCTTGTGCCGTGTGTATCAGGAACTACGAGAGACTTTTCGGTCTCACAAACACACAGAACCGGGACAAAAATTTGTGGGCCTCACAAACATTTGTCTGGGTGCAGTGATCGAATCCGCGGCCTCTCGTTTCACAGCCGGCGTCTAACCAACTGCACCACGGAGGCTGTCAATATAAGAACTAAGTTTGCCTCTACTACTTTGGATTTGCGAATCGGAAAGGGGAAGTGCAAAGTTTCGGTATTGTCAGTAAATCAGGGACTTACTGCAGTCGCAGCGGCGTCAATAGAAGTTACTTTTACTTACTGAACTCTCGGGATCAGCCAGAATATATCGTGCATTTCCCGGAACACTTGCTAAGCCCAAGATATATTTGAAATTGGAAGCACTTATCCGGTTTTCTGTTTCCTTCGCGGAAATAAAACTTACAGATGAGGTGCAAAAATGTATTTAAGAATTCGACCATTTTCACAATTTATAAACATACCTACTCAAAATATTTGTGTAAAATGCCTTACATATTTTGCTATGGATTCCATTGTTAACAATTCTTTATGTTTGGTTAAAAATGGTAAGAATGAAAACGTTATAAAAATAAAAATGAGCAGTGAAAGATTACTAAACTTGCAAAGGATGTCTTGAGAAGTTTAATTTAAGAAATTTGTATTATATGTTATTATAAATTATATCTTAGATGTTGCCGACATTTAAAAATGGAGAAATAAAGAATTTAAGGGAAAAATTTTGGCGCTCCCGAAATTTTCACAAAGGGCCACGTGCCTTCTGGCTGTTGTCTTCTGTCCGGCCCAGCCTTTAATACTTTTGTGAATTCGTAACTGTCCGTCAAGTTTGTGGTTTGAAGCGAAAGTCGGCTGTTCAAAGTTGGGGGTAGTTGATAACAGCCCTTAACCAAAAGAGCCGAGACTACCCTCCTTCCCTCCACCCCTTTCGCGTCAACTTGCGCCCTTTGATGTCCGCGGTTATCTTATCATGGGGTGGGCGTACCCTTTGTGTTATAATTAAATGTAATTGTTAATTTATGTAATAAGTAAGACATGATTAAATTAGGATCTATTTTATTTATTTCACCAGTGCTTTGAACTAGAGGATTGATATGATAAGAATACTTCGTGGTTTTGTCATTTACTTAAAATAGGTTTTTTTTTTTCTCAGGAAGCACATTGCTTGGTGTAGTAAAGTTTCTTCTAAGTAATTAATAGTAACCCATTCAAGTAAATACTTAAGTCTTAATCCTTGAAGTCTCCCTAATTTCGGTACGTACATTTCTCTAATTTTTAAATTATCACTATAATTAAACTTCTTGTTAAGATTTCCTCAAGAGGTTTTCTCTCTGCCTCTAAAGTAAGCAACTAATACGAACCTCATATCGAATAGTCAGATGTTTATTTTTTCTTTAGCATCGAACCCACGACCTCTGCCCGGGCAGCCCTTTCTCTCACCAAACCTACCATCTATAAATACAAATAAACACTCACATAAGAGAATATTCAACGGCGGTCCCTTGGCTCAACAAACAGTGAAACATTTAAATATGTAACGAGTTCGATTCCCCGGTGTGAATTATCGAACAGCTGTAAATTCCCGGCGCAGGATCATTGGCGTTGAATATTAATCAGTGTCGATTGATTGAGGCACCTCAGTTCCCCCCTTAGAGTGCTTGCTCTAACGAACGCTCTTATTTGCGACTTCAATATATTTAACCGACTTCATAGAAAGGAAAAGGTTTTTTATTTACGTCCAGCCAACGATGCTGGTAAGTGATTACCACCGTCTATGAATAGATCTACGACCTTTGGTATGCAAGCGGATTCCCGACCTCTTCAAAAGAAAACTCTTCTAATAGGAGGATAAAAGAAGAAAGAAGGATATGGACATTAAACCTACAGGAATCATCCTAGCTTACCGAATAAAACGTAATAGCAACGCTGGTAATTCACATCAGGTCTATATGAAAGAGAGACCATTTAGGTCCAGCTGACCCATTTGTTCTGCAGCACCAGAATATGAATAATAATGCGGTATGTTGTTTCATAACGCTTCTCTATGCACCAGTGCGAAGGCTCCATATAACTCGATTCTTACCGGCTTACCTTTTGTAGTTTATCATTACACCATTCACCATATACCCAACGAGCACAGTGCAATTCTGTGCAAGTTTGTAGCAAGTGTTTATGTAAATATAGTAAGTACAAATAAGGGAATATGTCACTCAATATCGTACGTACATAACGGAGTACAGTATAATAATGAGTACTTAAAACTAGTCACCAGAAATATCGGCTTCCCATTTGAAAAAAGTCACCCTTCGCCACTGCTATGCACTATGATGTTGCAAATGTTCATGGGCGGCGGTGATCACAGACCATCAGATGAACAGTATACTCTTTTGCCCCCTATAGCAAAAAAAACTTTAACGTTCTACAGCAAGGCTCTTACGGCATTTATCTGACGATCGTCCATCCGAATAACATTCAACACAATGTAAATAAATAATAAATAAATAACACTCAACAGTCACATACATAGTCCTGACCCCACAATAAGATCGAGTCTTGTGTCGTGGGTATCAGGAACTACGAGACTTTTCGGTCTCACATACATTTATGTTTAGAGACAATTCTTGACTTACAAACGCCAAGGGTCTATTGGGTTTTGTTCTTCACAATCGTGTTACGAATCGTACTTAATAGACTTATCCCATGGGTCGCTTACTTTTCCCGTCGACTTTCGAGTTATATTTATACGAATGCAGCTAGCGTACCCTGCAAACATTATTGAGTGCTTTTCTATTGCTTAAATTTTATCTATGTTTAAAGAAACAAATATGAATCTAAAGCATTGCAACATTAATGTACTGTCCGAGCTGTGAGATACTGGGTATATGCAGCTCGGGCAATTCATTTTGGTCTAGTATTGTGGTTTGTATCTCATGAGTTGCTCAGGACTGGATCATATTGGGCAATTTCTACTCCTCCGCTCCGCTCGTCTACACGCCAGGTATACAGCCTAATTTTTGGTAAATAGACTTAAATTACTTTTGTTTTGTCTTGTGTTAAGTTTAATGAATGAGCCGGGATGAAACTTTGCTTCTCAGGTTGATGACGGAAATTATTGACGTCAAACTTAGGCTGTCTGGTTCAGTTATTGTTATTCTTAAGTTAATCCTATTCTCGGAAGGCAACAAGTGGCTGTATTTTGAAGTTTGTTGTTGCTTAACGGTAAAAGATGAGGGAAGACGGTGTTTAATGGCTAATTTATCATTTTAATGATTTTGTATTTATCACACGAGCAATACAAAATGAAGAAAATTTTATGACAAGGATATGATACAAGCATGATTTTAATTATGTTTTCGTTGATCTTGAAATCATATCTAATTTGTACAAAAGATAATGTGTCTGAGATTTTCGCTTTCAAAAACATGGTTTCGTCGAGCTTGAATAACCTCCCGAACGGGTGTGCATTTGAAATAAACCACGCGATCGTAAAATTACTACTCTACCCACAACACGAAAATGTCACCTCAAGTCTCTCAAAAAAAGACAATCTAAAAAAAAAATACCAAGAAATAAATTCGAAAGCGAAATTCCCGTGGTCTTAAGTACCCCGATTATGTTTAAAGGTTGTAGGGCGTTCAACCCTTGTGTCTTTTTGTGGCATAAACACATGTCGCCCTCGTCAGCGTGACGTTACGGGTCGCTCCTCAGCTACATCTGAGTTACGGATCATGCACGCCATTTAGGATTTGGGGAACTAATGGATCTATTTAAATGTTACGCAGAGATGTAGTTAGAAACGTCAGTTTCAATTTGGTAATTTATCTCTGTATTATTTCGTATTTAATCAATTGTAATGTAACTTGAATAAAGTAAGGGGCTAATAGTAGCAACCATGTTGGGCGCCAAAATATAGAAAACTCGGTGTCTTATAAAGCATTTCAATTAAAGCATTTCGAAGGCTAACAAACCTTTGAAAGTGCATTAAATCGGTTAGTAAAATGAGCTAAAAATTTATTCCTGAAATGGTTGACATTATGCAGTGGGTTCGTAATAAAACTATAAGCTTGATCATCCTAAAACTTACATATATAAAAACATGGTCCTTAAACAAAAAGAAAACAAGAGTGAGATAAGGAAAACCATAAATACTACACGAACTGGTAATTTAACAATCAGCGCATTCTTACACGTTAAAATTTCCCAGCCTCGTTACCAACGCCCGTTTGATCAGCGATAATATTCTGATTACGCAAAAAATTAACGCGAAATTAAAATGCGGAGATTTTTCCTGGCACAGAATTAATTTCGATGTTAAAAGCCGCGTTACACAAAAGGCCCGCGGGTCTGCAGCCGCGTGACCCACTTTAGAATTCAAAGTGAAACTGGGCGCAGTCGCTACTGGCGCCCAACGTGGTGGCGACTCCACCAAGACCGGAGTTGGGTTTTAAATATTTCGTCGGATTAAAATGAAAATATAAGCAAAAATTTCGCAACGTTTCAGTAACAATGAGACAGAGTATTCTGCGGTATAAACTGAGCGTGATAAATATTTTATGTTTTATTTAATTGTTGCAAATGGGTGGCTTGAATGTTTTATATTTGTATAGTATGTTTTTTTTATTATAAGTAGATAGATAGAGTCTGTCTCCTATACATACTAGATATATAGTTAGTTAATCGAGGTAGGTACTTTTGAAAATGTTTCATAACCTAATATACAAAAAGTGTCTTATATAAAGCGATAAATGCACCGTCCGAAGAGTGATATAACGACCCAATAAAAATAGAAAACTCATCGCCACTACCGGATCCCCGGCAGCATCCCGGCGCATCCCGTGTCAAAAGGAATCCGGGCCAATACAAGCAGAGCACTGACAGCCAATATCTCACTCGTTGTCGGCGGCAGATTAGCTCGCCAATCACACTGCGGTTTATCGCGCTTTCTATATGTACGTGTAGTTCTGTTAAAATGAGTGTTCGTGTGGATAAATGTTGAGTTCGAGTTTATAGTTTTCTTTTAATTCAATAGGTCCGGCAATAAGCAAACAGGTCTCCTGATCGTAAGTGATCATTGCCGTCCATGAACAACCTACCTTTTGCTGTGAGGTACATACTTAATCATCTGCATATACTACAAAAAAGGATTACTGCACATTCCGTCCGTATTCTTCCATACAAAACTGCGTTAAGAACAGAAATAATTACGCGTAAAACAGAATTTGCAACCTACCCTCGCAAATAATGAAGCGCCGGCGTCGAGACTACACTGAATATTTTATACGATTGGCTCGCTTCTTGGCATTGATTGGAACGCGGACGACCGTGTGATGCTGTAATTTGCCTTTGCATAATACGTGACTTTTAAAGACTTTTCTTTATTATAATGATTTGATGGAGTAGGAAGATTTCTGATTGTATGTTATCATAGTTGTTTTTAAAAGCTCGCATGTTGTAGGTGCATTGCCGGCATCGGAAATTTCCAAAAAACGAAGAAATATTAAAAAAAAGTAGTAAATGAGAAGAAATTCTATTCAGCGATAAGCGGGCAAACTTATATTTACACGAAAATCAAATTGAGAGACTTCCAGAAAGCTCGCGGAAATATGCCACAGCAAGGAAATGCACTTTGTGAAGTAATTTTACTGATTAATTATACTTTAGTTAAAATAAATATTTGCTTTAAATTGGACAATGCCAACACCATACATTTGAAAAACCAAATGTTGAAAATTATGGGGCAAAGTTATTTTAAGTAAATGGGCCTTAAACTGAACACCAAAATAAATTTTATGTACAAGAGTTAAAAGCGGTATTTTATACCCAGCACCCCGATCTAAATTACTCATCCCTCCCTAAAACAAGCATCGAACCCACAGCCTCTTATTCCAAATTATCCACGCAACCTACGAAATACAGTCTACTATAGCCATTCTTGATTCAAGTGTAACCCAAACACTCGAGATCTCGCACTAACTTGGCGGAATGTTGTCGCATTATTGCGCCTATTAGCCGAATAGCTCAAGTTAACAGCTTTGACGCGATCCTTTGTGTCGCCCACAACGGTTTTAGATATCATTTGACGGCACTTAATGGTATTCGCCTGTGTTTTGGGTTAGTTGTATGTTGGGTACGGTGGAATGTTTTAGTCGGCGTTAAGGAAGTTGAATAACTTATAAACTATATACAAAACTACAACTTTTAAGGCATAAAACTGTCACAAACAAAGACATGTACATTCGAATTAGCGCATTCAGATTACGTTTTATTGGGCAGAGATTCTAAGGCGCACTACACTTCAAAGCCTTTGGCCCGACGACAAAACCTGGCAGCTTGTAAAAAAAGAATCATGTCGGCAACAAGCGCCCATGCGTGTTGCCCGCTGACATGTTGGCGGCAAGTCGGCGTCGCAAGCGCTCAGACCTCAGATCAATTGCCCGGCGACATAAAACAACATCATGAGTCACTAGCCCGCCGGCAAAAAGTTGCCAACATAGGTCGGCGGCTATGGTGTGTACTGTGTAGTGTGCTTTATCCTTTTTAAACACTTTTCTTTCTATAAAATAAATTAACGTACATAAGTAGTGACAACGCGTATTTACAACACAAATATTTGTAATTCGTTTGTTACTACGCCCGTGTTCATTCCATAGAACAAAAGACACATTCCACAAACGTTTTCATTATTCTTTGCCGGCTTGATTAAAACTCTTGTCTACGTTATTAGTTGTGCTGCTAACGTAAACACTCGTACGTGTAAATAACATTGTATTATCTCAACATTATCCATTAGCTAAATTATATTTAATTATACAGTGATGATCATCTTATCTTTCTCTTCAGCCACAGAAAGTTCAAGGTACGTACATATGCCTCTACCAGAGGATTACCACGATATCCCATAATTTTACCCGTTTCGTCGATGCGCCATTGTTCTTTGAATTTTGTTTCATCGTTCTGCAATTGATTTTACCGTCAGAATATTATTCAAAAGTGGTTGAATATCTACGAAATAATACAAACTGAATTCCTCATCTGCCTCTGTGACAGGAAGGTAGTAGTTATCTCTACATAATTTGTTTATCGGCTGAGCCATAAATGTCAGTTAATTCTAGCGAATGTGCAATGCACGAACGGAAGTTCGGAAAGTCGGACGACGTTATTCGATAAAACCTGACGAATTTCCTCGCGTCAACTGTGAAACAAATTTCGATCCCGCCGCGCCAGCACTTTAAATGCAGTTATTGTCAAACTGCACATTAAAATAGTGAATTTCATTGTCAATAGTAGATTAAAAATGATTAGATTTGTTGAAAACTACTGTGGTAGAAGGGAATAAGATATTTTTTTTATTGATTAAAGCTGTGCGCTATGTGATTACCGCCACCATATAATGCTTATACCACTTGGAACGTAGGTGCGTTGTCAGACCCAAAGGAAAGGATAAAAGAGGAGACGAGGTAATATTTATTGCGTCTTTGGCAATTTTATAATTTCTCTCCTCAGCTTTTTTAATATCATCCTGATCCGAATATTAACGCGTTTACATCTTTTGTGTATGAATTGAAATATAATCAAAGTTTAAATAAAACGCTTATAAGAAAAAAAAATATAATGGAAAGCCTAAATTTAAATTAGAAAAACTCAAAAGTTTTGACGTCAGATGATTTTTTTTTGTGACCTTCACAAAAGTCAAATTCTTTTCCACATAAATGCGAGATAATTTGAAGTAAAAGATGCAGTTCTGACGTCTGCATTGGGTAATAAAGCACGGTTGATGGAACATTGATTCGTCCATAAAGATGAAGCTTGTTAGCTAATTTCATTTGTCTCGAAGAAAATGTGATTCTAGCCAACTCGCTCACTCAATTATTCGATTCAATGGGTTTCATATTGTATGCGTTGTTAACTTTGAAGTCTGTACTGCATTTGTGCGCTGAAAGATCTTACGTTCACAAAGGACCTTTTTCCAATTGGCACTGCTGTTTTTTTTTTATTTCCCTTCCTTATTTAACTGAGCGGAAAACTGTTAAACTCCTTATGCGGTACCCCGGAAGGGCCCAACGGGATGTGCTAGCGTCACTGGCGGTTTGGGCTGCCATGCTTGTAAATTTTACGGTCGGTAACTTTGTATGATGCTTGCGGAGCCATAGCTTGACTGTTCAATCCATCTCGGCACGAACCAAATGTTCTCTAATTCTTTTTGCTGTGGAAGGGTTTGCCATCGCACGTGTTCCCTCCTTCCTATAATCCTGGGTCCTTCCGCCGTAGCGTGAAGAGGCATCTCAGCGGGCCGGCATGATTGTATCGAATGGTATGAGACTACCGTCTGATACCATTCGATACTCTATCTGGACGGCATTAGCACTTACCATCAGGTGCAATGCAGTCACTTTGCCGTGCCAGTTATTATAGTGAAGTGCTCGCCCTGAAAACCGAACTGAAGACCTCGCAATCCTCACCATGTACAGTGTGGGTCTAACACTTTTGAAAAAATTTAAAGTATCCGTAAGAGCGACAATAGCTTATTTTTAAATGTGACGTCAACATTAATTTATACATTTTCCGATGCTAAGTTTCTCATTAGCGCAAACACGGAGTTCTTAATTTCTTTGATGTAAGCGCAGTCGAGCCGTGGACCACCACCAAAGCTATATTGAGAAACTTTACTTATTAACTAGCTGTCGACCGCGACTTCGCTTGTTTCATGGAGTTTGTAATGTGGCTCTTACTTCAAATTGTATTAGATTTGGGTAGGTGGAGATGAGGAAGTATGAATGAACGATACCCGATGAGAGCGTTACTGTCGAGGTTGCGATCGTGGTTTTGTCCCAGGACAAAGTAACTATTCAAATAGACGTTATTACATTGTTTTACAAAACGGTAACTAGCAAATATATTTCAAGTCGTAACACATGAGTAGCTTATTTCTATAAAGTTTCTTAAGTCGTATCCCTCCTCAGGTCGATCGGTATCACTGAAGTGCTAATTATAAGACACTTATTTGTATAATAAAGAGTAATTTACTTTTATTTCGCATTCTTTTGCATTTTAACTATGCATTCTATCCACCTTATTAGCAAACGTCAGAATAACCAGCATAAAAATACCCTACCATTTTTCTTGTCGGCTTTCGTAATGCCTCAGCGGATTAACTCCGCTAATCTAAGTTGTTTCTTAAAAATCTTGCCGAATAAAAATGTAACGATGTAGTCCCAATGCTACACTAAAATGGGGGTTTATTTTAAAAAGCACCGTTATCTGCCGTGCCAGCTTTAGAATATCTGCTAGAGGATTAGAATATCTCACTTTTTTAACAGGCTTTACAGAATATTCGCCTATAATAGTTATGAACACGAATTAAAAGAATGATAAGTACAAGTAGTTTGCTGAATCATTTTCTTTTATGTTTTGTACGAACTCACCAAGGTTGTCAAAAATACCAATACAGGCCGCTTCTGACAAATGATAATGGGGAAGGTCCCATATGAATTTGTTCTGGGGGAAGGTCAATAATTAGCAGTTGACGTCTTGGACTTACAGGTGAATTATGGTCTCTTAGGCCACATTATTACTTTCAGTTCTTATAATATGTCGGTTTTTTCATGCTCTCAAATGTTAAAATATCATTCTTCTTGAATACAATATCGATATTAATTTTTTTGACTCTTGAATGCAATTGATTCAGCCGCACTGCGCCAACATCGTCACAGCAAACAAACGTAGATTTGCATTCATTATATGATCGAAATGCAGGAAATAGGCCGAACCCCGACGCACTCGAATATACTAATAACTGTTATATCAAATTACGTAAAATAGTCCGTCCGTTGTGCGAATTAATTTACGTTCCACAATAAATTAATTGACTAATGGTCTTAGTTTATATTTGGAGAGATTTAGATGGGGTTTCGATTCCTAGGAGAGAATTTGGAATTAACTTTACTAAGAAAGTGAAAACGGTGGCTTTTCTAATGCTGAATTAAGCTAAGATAATATAACAAGAATGAAAGATAATAATGAGACTTGCCATCTTAAATCTCAGGATGGCGAGCGCAGTGGAATGCCAAGTATTGCTTACCACTTCTTCTTCTTCTTCTTCGTCGTTACACTCTTGACAGAGCGGTCGTGGTCACGATGATTTATGTCCTAACGATGATGTTGCTCGCCGCACGATCTCTCCATCTGACTCTGTTAGACGACAATCGGGTGCATTCGTTTACAGGGCCTCCCACTGCTGTTTTTATTTGGTCAGTCCATCTCATTGGTGTCCTACCACGAGGTCTATTTCCGTCTACTCTACCCTGAACGATTAGGCGCTCTATGAAGTCATTATAAACTTACCACCAGGCAAATGGTATGCTCCTCTCGTCATTCATCGCAATAAAAAGAAAAGTTAAAAATTGTTGCCGCGAAACAAGATAAGTAAATCCGTTCGATGTCTACGTCACCGAGTCATAATGAACGTACTATAAACTATTGTATAAATAAAATGTATTTATTTTGAGATATCATAACCTAATGCACAGCAAAGAATTTCGCGATAACTATAACATGTTTTGAGTTATATAAATTACTACGTGTCCTAAAGTAATTGTTATTTATGTAGTAAACATTAATGTTCTGTATCTTTCGTTGCTCATATGAACAAAGGCCTCTTGGCCTGGAAGTGGATCACACAAACATTTGTTTCGGTGCGGAGATCGAACCCGCGGCCTCTCGTTTCACAGCCGGCGACTTATTATTCATTCAAAATCCTAACTTTACTAACAAAAATATCAACAGTTGAACAAAACAGTACTATTTGTGCAGCAATATCATTATGTTTTAGATTTTATATCACAATGGGACGGTAAAGATCCCCATCAATTGATCCGCTCGCTCGTATCTAATTTATTCGACCTGTCCGGATGAACCAGATTGCGTCACAACAACAAATAATGCTGTGATTCAACGCACTATAACAATGTGTTTAGTTCACGCCGTGTATTGTTGATTATACAATTGGGCTTTTGTTTGTGTAAGGGGATTGAATGAGCAAGCGGATCATTTGAACGTGGTTTATTTTAAGGTTTCTCCGTCCCCCTCTTTAGTTATAAGAAGTGCACTGTTGAACATAGGCCTGCCTTAAATTTAAAGCTATAATGCTAAGTAAGACTATCGAAACAAATGAATACGGTTTAAACCCACTGTGTAATGTGTACAAACTTTTAAAGTGAGATGAATGTCAATGTAAAATGGCGTAATTTGGAAAAAGCAACAAAAAAAGCCACGTAAAAGGCTAATAGAAGTTTATGTGTAAAAAGATTTATAAAATACTGAAAAAATGGGTGCTATTATCAGGCCGCTATGAAAAATTAATCACAAAAGAGTATTTATAAAATAATTGTAAGCGTCAGAAAAATATAAACAATAAAAAAGCCACTTTTATTGTTGAACGAAGCTTCATTTCTTCTATATTTATTTCAATTAAAAAATAAATAAACTGAAAAGTAAAAGTTATTTTAAAATTTCACCTCGTTAATTAATATTCTTTGAAAAATGTCGTCTGCTTGTTTACTTTTTATTGTCTCATTCGACTAGATAAAAATAATTTGAAACGGTTCATGGATGGTTAATTTTTATGTTTAATTATCTGCGACCATTTCTCCGGTTCGGGAGATAAAATGATACAAAAAAGACACATGGCTTAATAAAAGTAAGTAGTAATCATTTTATATTTTTTGTACATGCATATTCACGTCTGTACGCCTAAAAGGGTGGACAGAGGTGTCACTACTACCACCAACAGTTAACATATGATAGGAGTAGATCCTTCATAGGATAAGATTAAAGTTTTAGTACAAAGAAGAGCCAGGGACCATTTACTTTATAATTGGAAATACTCTGAATTTAAATCAGTTGCATTGTAGTCACTTTGTTGAGCGAGCTTAAAAAACATGACCAACTGAAAAAGTCCGGAGCTCTATCATTATTTATCAAACGCAGCCATTCTAAAATATGTTTCAATTTCTTAAATGAAAATCGAAAATATCTAGAGAAAATATGCAGTTTTTAATTATGAACTGTGTTGTATTACGAACACAAAGGCTTAGAACACGACCGATTCATAATCACAGGGTCGTGCATCACAATATTGTGTACGCACAGCTGACGTCAGGGTTGCCACAACTTTATTAAACACCGGACGCTGCGAGCGGTTTTGTGCGTTTGAAGGCTCTGTCAGTGACATTGTACCGCCTACGCGATTAGGGATCAAAGCGTATTTGAAAAAAATAATCGAATTATTGTTTACCCTTTAATAGTACGTATTTTTTGTCAGCAACTGACATAGGACTAGCATTATGAAGCCCTCAAACAATATGAGAGTTGTTCATGTAAGACAGCGGGATTTGTATGGACGTATGATAAAATCTAGGTCAAAACTGATGAGCGAGTCTATGTAAAAGGTTATCACATACAACCTTTACTTGCTGTGACGTAGTTACTCATACCATTTCATCAAAACAAACTACCAGACGTTACAATTTCAGAGCACTAATTTAGCCCGTAATTAAATTAACAATACACAATTTTCTAAATGTATTTAAATACATAAAATGTCGCTGTATTAAAATTAAATATTCATACGCCTGAAATTAAATATTATTGCTACACTTGATAGCCCTGCGAGCCGCAGAGGTGATCGCACTTAGGGCACAGTGTGACCCGCATTGAACTCGATTGGCTCGCAGCCAAGGGTACGGCGCGGCGTACGCGCGTCACAGTGCAGGGCAAACAGTACACCAACTTGCACACAACTTGCAAAGCTAGGTCCAGAATAATTTGTGTATATTGAAATAATCTTTATATAACCTTTAGTTCATGCCTGAATTGTCTGTGTGAGCTGTTTTTGAGTAGATGTAAATGGAAGGGTTGAGTAAGGTGAAACTTTAATTAGACACTTTTAAAGCTAAGTTGTTTGTTTACGGGTTTTAAAATGACCGCTTTGTAAGCTTATCGTTACTTAGATGAAAGTGTATCGAGAGGCGAAATATGATTAACTATCTCTTTTGTCACCTCTATTATTCCATACACTTATTATTTAGGACGAAAACTTTCAAAGCAATAAATTAAATCGTAAAGTACATAACAATCTTCAATAA
The DNA here is from genome assembly GCA_905220455.2 of Deilephila porcellus. Taxonomy (NCBI): domain Eukaryota; kingdom Metazoa; phylum Arthropoda; class Insecta; order Lepidoptera; family Sphingidae; genus Deilephila; species Deilephila porcellus. The sequence goes on along the minus strand of LR999973.1, from coordinate 14,407,203 downwards.
GAGAGTTATTATAACGATTTGAATAATCAATATTTAAACTACAACAATTCAATAATTCCACAGACATTATTTGCAAAAGTTAATTCCAGCTGTTTTCAATTTAACATCAGCAATGTTCTGTATTGTTCGTCTGAAGTTCGGTTTTCAATAGAACGCTGAGTAACAGATGTACCACGTTTGTAAGTCACAACCATGTACACGCGCATCATGTTTAGTTTAAATTGCATAATAATTGCTTTAATTGTGTGATGTATTTAAAATCGGTTTGAAAAATTGTTAACGATGATAATGATTTATTTTTGTTTATAATGTTTTACTTTTGTCTGTTATCACTCACTAGTTTTATGTTATTTATTGCTTTATTTGGGTTAAAAGAGTTAGGTTAAATACACTATTTACAATACATATTTAAATAAAAAATCATTTTCATCTCATTCGGTACAGGCGCTGTAAGTGCGGACTGACGTAATATGTATGTTTATAGTTTCTAGATAGCATTTCAGCTTCTCTTTCTCTCTCTCACTCTACTTTTCTTTTCCTCTTTCTCTCTCTTCAACCACATGAAGTCCACTGCTGTACATGGGGCTATGTATGTATTCCCCAAGGATCTCCAGATTGACCTGTATAGACCATTGCAGCTTCAAGCTTGTGTAATTTAACACTTTTTGAAACTGCCGCTAAAGACACGAGTCATATATGAGACACCCCCTTATTTGTTTCAGTCAGTTTTAATTACTATATTTGCCTTTTAAACGCACAGTTTGGACCCTTACGACATTAAAATATTAGTTAAACTTTAATCAGTTTTCGCGCAAACAAAAGTGATGTAACGTACTAAAGTGGTGCAGCTGGACCCGTTAATTTCAAATATGCATGAATTTAACAGGCAACGAAACCTGTGCTACTGAAGTCGTTGCAACTCGTCAAAATTGAAATTAGTTTTCTCAGCGTTTAAAAATTTAATTTGCTGCATTTTAAATTACACTTTGTTTCACTGTTTTATTGAATGTCTCGCTTTGCTTCATTTCATTAAAGAACAATATTAAGACTGTTTAGATTTTTTGGGATTAAAAGTGAGTTTGCATAGAGCGATGATCTTTAATGGCAATAATGAAAAAACTATTTTTTAATACTTTATAGAACCTACGCCTGATGGAAACTGCCGACCGCTAAAGCTGAATGTAATGACGTGACTGTAAGGACGAATGATTTTCGTTCCTTGAGATCGGAGCTTAGGTAGTACAAGCTACAAGCCTAGATGACCCAAAATTAAAGCGAAGAGTTTCTGTCCCTCCAACGTACTCTATTTGATTTAATTTGTCGACAATTTCGATAGATGGAATATAATCAAATTGGTCTCGTATCTTGTTTAAATTAACAAACAATTTGTGTTAGTCAGTGAATACACAGTGAATAGACAGATTTGCATATAAATTGTTTAGCATACCCCGTGACCAATGTATTAATTAATAGAGTTATGAACGAGGTATGATTGAGCAGGCAAGATACTCTTATAGTTTTTTATTACTCTTCTGGCATACAGACTTGAATATATACAGAAATGTCGTAGTTAAAGGTTATAACGAGTCTAGTGCTGCGGTCCAAACATACGTCTTTTAAATAGTAAGTAAAAAGTCGCGGCTACCCAGGCAGTCTCTCACATATTAGAGACCTACCACCAGTATAAAACTATAATTTATTCTGATAACATAATCTAGTAGTATTTCAAATATATCTTCTTATAAAACTGTATTTACTCGCAACACATCTTTATTACAACAGTCAAAAGCAACATTTAAAAATGATTAATCTAATACGAAGAACAGGCATAAAAAAACTAAAACAACATCTTAAAATGAAAACGTACACAAAACATCAAGCATGCCCTTTGTTCCTTTATTTTTGGCGATAGCTTCGCACGGCTTGCCAATATCAAAATAATACCCAGAATCGCCGAGTTTATTTACGGGGCGAAACTGGGAGTCCCATAAACGCCACGGGGGGCGCCTCTGGCCTCATAAACAACCGTTTACGATCGATTCGTGGTGAAACATTCGCCGCTAGGGGGCGCTCGACGTGTAGGATAAATCTCGGCGTAATTTACTATTCACTGCTTTGTTTCAATAATGTGGATGTGTGATTTAAAAAACCGGCTGGGAAATGTACAGCTGTCAAGTTGTGGTAGAATATTTGTATATTGCGAGTGTTTGGGTAGTAAATACGTAGTTTTTCGATATACACCCCTTTTTGCCACATTTTTAGTATTTATTGTGTTTGTATTGTGTCTGTAGTCACTAACACTACCACCTGGCTTCGTTTTCGGTCGCAGTCTATATAACCCTGTATACGGTTTCAACAAGGCCGGTATATTTGGGTTAACCTGTGGGAGATGGTTATCGCTTGCAAGGTAGTCTCCTTGGATTGCAATGTAGTTACAATCAGGTACATTACACTACGTCGATCTAATATAAAAAAGTAATTAATATGTAAGAACATGTTCTACCAAGGCATGATAGCGTAACTTAAAGAAAGAAAGAAATACATTTATTGAAGGCGCAAGTAAACGTACAGATACACAACACTTTATAGAACACCACCAAGTACAGAGACGATTAAACATAGAAAACAAAAAAAAAAATAGTGTACAATTGACGGTCTTATCGGTATAAGCGATCTTTTCCAGACAAAAGTAGAAAACAAGATAAAATAAAACAGTAGACATGACAAAGTAAAATAAAAATATGCTAAGTAAATCGAAACAATTGTTGCGCCTACAATGGGCCTCCCATTTAGCTTTAAATTTAGCTTGACAGCCTCCGTGGCGCAGTTGGTTGGACACCGCCTGTGAAACGAGAGGCCGCGTGTTCGATCCCCGCACCGAGACAAATGTTTGTGTGAACCACAAATGTTTGTTTCGGGTCTGGGTGTGTGTGAGACCGAAAAGTCTCTCGTAGTTTCTGATACCCACGACACAAGACTCGATCTTAGTGTGGGGTCATGACTATGTATGTGACTGTTGGGTGTATTTATTATTTATTTATTTTATTATTACCAAAATCTTACAGAAAGCCTCTGATTAGATTACTAAATATACTACACCATACCTTGTGTGGCCGATATTATTTTAGGCGAATCTGATCCACCAGTCTTTCCCTCCTCAAACCTCACAGACACACTGTTCCTGAAATTATCACATACAGATAACGGATCAACGCTCTTTTTAACATTTGTGGGTTTTAGAAATACTGGCTCGCTAGGCGATTTCGCTACGACGCGACGCCAACAACAAAACTTCTACTATGTTCTTCTACCGTCCAAATTCACTTAAAAAATACCCTTTCATTGCTGTGAAACGAGAGGCCGCAAGTTTGATCCCCGCACCGCAACAAATATTTGTGTGAACCACAGGTATTTGTTATAAGTCTGGGTATTTGTGAGACCGAAAAGTCTCTCGTAGTTTCTGATACCCACGACACAAGACTACATCTTAGTGTTTGGGTCAGGACTATGTATGACTGTTGGGTGTATTTATTTATTTCTAGAGTTCTAGGTTTATTTCTAGCATTAAGCAAAGCTATTATTTTCTTTTTAAAAATGCCTTTTTCCATCCTCATACCGAGTTAATAATGTGGTACATCAACCGGCGTCACAGCAGTAATCAGTTTACCAGCGAGCTCGTAAAACTACGTTTAACTACACGCAATTGCTGGATTAAGCGCACGGCAACACACGCCTCGCTTAATGATACACATTGTCGTGTTAGACTAACTTTGTTGAGGTTATAAGGTTCGGTTGGTGGTAGGTTTTCATACAGGGTATATCAAGACTGCGACCGAAAACGAAGCCAGGTGGTAGTATTAGTGACTTCAGACACAACGCAACTAAAATTTTCGCAAAAAAACTCGTCAATTTTTTTTGGTAGTTTTTTACTTATCGTCGTATTTGGGTGATAAATACATAGTTTTCGGAAAATAAATATTTTTATTTTTTAAGACGCAATGGTACGTTAGGATGTAAATAACTATTTTCGCAATAACTAAGTATTGATTTTTACACAATGATTTTTAAAAAATTGCAAAAAAAATCTGACCCTTATTTTGCGAAAAATTTATTTGCATTGTGTCTGTAACCACTAAAACTACCACCGGGCTTCGTTTTCGGTCGCAGTCTTGATATACCCGGTATATCAGCTTACGGTACACAATTTAGAAGACATATTGGTGAGGTGAGTTGATCGTGTTTTTGCTTTAGTTTGTGTTTACGATATACGATCAATTATACAGATACACAACACTTTATTGAACACCACAAAGTACATAGACAATGAAACTTATAAAACTTACAAATAAGTATACAATTGTCGGTCTTATCGCTATAAACGATCTCTTCCAGAAACCAAAAACGATAGAACGGATCATAAGACAAGAAAGAAATAAAATGGACATTTATATGAAAAAGAGAATTATTACGAAATGTGTAATATTATTGACCATGTAGGGTAAATATTGAAGGAAAAGGCCGAGAAAGATGTTAAGAAGTCTGTCGAGTATTGGCTTATATTCAACAATGGACTGCTTGTGATGATCATGATGTATATCGTTATTGTTATCTTGAGCCACACGGAGTTCAATATTAAACATTCCCTCGAAATATTTCGTTAGTAACCTATTTAAAGCAGCTTGCATCTAGCGACTTCCCCTTCTATTTACTTGTTCCAATCGCACGGCACAATTATCTATTAAACAATACGATTAAACATACTATTAAATGGTAATAGCTGTATATATTTGCCATTCAGCTGATCTAAAGCGATCCGAGTCGGCGCCAGCCCCGTCTGGTCGACTTCACGTGAACAACGCTTCCGGACCATTGTGCGAATTACTTTCCTGTATCCATGTTGCGTTAAGCGAAAATTATTCTTGGGCATTTAAGAAATTTCGAAATTTTATTTTGTTGAGTTTGTGATATTGTACAGTAACCAACAGCTCTACTAGCATTGACCCAGTAAAATAGTTGTCTTGTCTCGTGAGAATCAAAAATTAAATAGGACTTTACTCTGTCATTATGAATGCTTGTCGAATCCGCGGCCTTTTTACTAGCAACGAAAATGATGCCTTGTGTTGTGGGTGTCAGAAGTTACGTACGAAAGCAAATATTTTTGGCCCGCACAGTCGAACTCGCTCCCTCTAGTCTAAATGGAGGATATAAATAATAAATTACGTATACAACATACAAGTCATACCCAAGTATCAATTCTGCGACTCGTGACCTTTCAGGTAAATAAAATATTTCTCCGCATTCGTCTGAGAGATGAAAGCGGTCGGACCGCGGACCGCAGGGCCCTGTTCCCTTACAAGGGTATAAGGGACCGTGTTTATACTAAGTTTATTTTTTCTTTTCAGCATTGGTTTCGCTCCGAGCGTTGGCATAGAAGACGTGTATTTTTTATTAGTAATTCTACCTAATGATAAATGACTAAACTCGACTCTTCAGAAAAAAAAAATTGGTAAGAAAGAAAATATGGAGGCTGCGTGTTATAATAAAGTATTAGCCTTTCGAATAGTTTTCAGCAATTTTGTTTATGCTGAGGCGACGAAGGTACTTTGATACACTTGATGCGTCCGTCGGAATAGCTCTATAATATCTAGATATCTATAATATATCCACCTTCTCGAGGTGGAAAACCCACCATAGGAGTACATGCAAACATGTCGCATCGTTCTTTGTCCAGGCTGGAATAATTATTGTATCGGCCGGCGAGACACAGTATTAACCAGGAAAGCAGTGACTCAATTTAAATATAAAAAGAAATTGTAACAGTCCTACAACAATATATCTAGTAAAATCAATATCTAGTGGCTATGTATTTGAACATTTTTAATTATTGATGTACGAACCGCTGAAACGGTACTTTGTTTCATAATGTCATGTCCCCACCGTATTTTGCACTACTATGTCCAAAACTTAATAAAAATTCCAGCGTATCATTGAAATATAAAGCACCACAAACCGCAGAGCATTTCACTGAATGCTGAATAATTAAACATTTATTGATGGCGGGCATCGCAGCCACGTTTGAGTGGATGTGTCACCGCCACGCAACTCGCATTAGCAAATCAGCACTTGTTTTGTACCAGGGCTCCCAGAGGCTGAGTTTAGTGAATTCACCTGAATATGACCTACATAAACCTGAATATCAAAGTATATTTTTCTCTTTCTTTTTTACAGTTATTTTGTTGTCCACGTATGTCTACCCAGCTTATGTTATACCGGGTATATCAAGACTGCGACCGAAAACTCAGCCGGGTGGTAGTTTTAGTGGTTACAAACACGATGCAAATAAAAATTTCGCCAGAACAGTGACAGATACTATTTTAAATTTTTTAAATATCATCGTGTTTGGGTGGTAAATACCTAGTTTTTGCGAAAATACTAATTTAAACCCTTAAGTACCATTGCGTGTTTAAAAATAAAGAGGTGTACATCGTTATTTTAGGAAAACTATGTAGTATGTATATGTTACTGTAAAAGCTCGAACTGCAGTAAATCCTAAGATATTCCAGTAAAACCTAAGATTTACCAATTCCTAATGGTAAATGTCCGAAAAGGTTTGCGATTCGAACTCTTACTACCATTCTGTTGGTAAATCTTAGGATTTACATTAATGGCACGGTAAATGTTGAAAAACAAAACATCCGCCGATCCGCTCGCCTAGTCAGTCGCTTGTTTGACACGTATGAACTTGCACGATAATTTGATTTCTAATTGTATTTTTTTGGCAAACAAGAAAGATAATTAGGTTAGGTTAGGTTAGGTTAATGTGTTTTTTCAAAATAATTTAAATAAGTTGGTATGAGTTTGTACTTATTACTATCATATGATACCTTTATAATACTATGTACCTGTTTTGTCTAATAGTTCATTAGAGTAAATAATTAAGAATTATTCATTGTTTTATTCCTAAAACCAACATCTACCAGCTGACAGTGGTAAAACCTAGCATATACTGAATTCGAATGGTAAAAGCCCGAAAAAATCGTCGTATTTTCAGAAATACTTACATTTACCAACTCATGTCGGTAAATCCTAAGACTTACACTTAAATCTTAAGATTAACCGTAGTTCGAGCTTTTACAGTAACATATATATCACTCAAATACGACGATAAGTAAAAAATTACAAAAAAGTGTTGTCGATTTTTTTTTGCGTAATTTTTACTTGCGTTGAATTTGAAGTCACTAATACTACCACCTGGCTTCGTTTTCGGTCGCAGTCTTGATATACCTTGTATGATAAAACTACCACGGTATAATTTCATAAATTCAGACTGTAATATGTGAAAACTTCTAATTGGCCTTCTATATTTATAAGCTTATATTATATTGTTACTAACGGTACATTTTTCTATAAGTATAAAATAATAATAAATTGATATTCTTGGTACACACGGTGAATAATCTGAAATAATTGTCGATAGTTATGGATATAATAGGAAACGAGATTATTTATTAATTGTTTTAAATATTATTAGGAATTACTGTACCCAATTGGATAGCAAAATGATAATCTCATACTATAGCTATAAAAAACATAAGGACTCTTTGGTATTATAGTATTCAGATAGAAAGAAAGATGTGTTTACCAGTTTTCACAACAGAGGTTTTAATTAGTACTGGGATAGAATCTTTCCCAAAGCTGACCACATTCACTATGTCACAAATCATAACCTAGAATATCTTATCCATCAAATTTTCTCACTTAAATAGTTATACATAACCCCTAAGATTTTTGACGTGAATATTTACCAAAACCTCTTTGATCCCTCGAGCCGGATTTTTTCACTCAGAAGGGAAAATCAACGCGAATCATATAACGTTTTGTTATGTATGAATAATCTGGGCAAAACGTGACGCATAGAGTACGTGACTCGAACGATAATGTAGGAAAAAACGGAGGTATTTCGGTCCGATAACAATAAGTGTGCTATTGTTAAAGTCCGCCTTTGTGACTTTGGACCATTGGTAGAGAAACTCTATTACGTTTCGTGAATAATTGGCTGTGGAAACTGTCAAGAAAAGGAATGAGAAGGTTTAAGGACAGTATTTACCAGTGCAAGAAGCACAATAGAAGCCATAGAGCAGTAACTAACACAGTCGTTTTCATTGGAGTGACGCAGAAAATAAACCAAATTCAAAGAAATTCGCGAAATTAATTCATAACGTGTTAGATGGACCTCCCTAAATGTTTATAAATAAAATTGATATATTTTTCTTTTATCGCCCTATCCTTTGTTTACAGGCAAGGCTATCCTAATGGGGTTGGTAGACATTAAATATCTGCAACATTCTTATGAAGTTCTCTAGTTCATGCAGGTTTTCTGACACCTTTATAGTCAAAATTTACTTTTAAACTAAAATTAAGTTACCAAACGAACAAACAGAATTTCCTCCAATTCTCATATGAAAATAAAGGAGATAATCTCGCGGGCCCTTCGGGAGCCCCGTGGAGTCACTTTGTCCCAACTCACTCCGACAAAATCATGCCTTTGTGACTTTTTTGTGCCGTTTACATACGAATCCGGTTCGGCCAAGTGCCATGACCCCTGTCTATGTTCCTTAATGGCCAACCAAAAAACTACAAAGTAGTTAGAACAATGGGTTCAATATCATTCGATCTTGTGCAATAAGGGCGGATTTTTGGATCAATAAATTACGTATAACATGGACAATATTTTAAATTACTGTTTTATTAATAGAAATGGCCGTTTGTGTGACTTTTATATTCAGTCAGCTTATAATTTATTTAGTGAATAACTTCTATCTTATGATTGTTGAAGTTGATGAAAATGTGGTTTAAAACTAATAATACAAATCGGCTCTGTCAAATGTCAAACGAAACCCCAATCATATATTTTGCTTTGGTGTCAAATAATATTTATTTGTTTTTGCAAATTCGCCTATATATTTTATATGTGACTATGTTCAATTATTGATAAATATTATAAGTACTGTACCTCTATTACTTTCATTTTGAGTAATCACATTAAAATTGAAATCACAAAATTAGATGAATTTTAGTGTTTAAAATAATGCAAACGAAGCCATTGTTTCATCGAAACTTGAAATAACAACGTCTCATTCCATTTTGTATCTGTCTAAATTTTCAATGAATAATAAAACATAAAGATAATGAATTAGCTTGTTGCATTTTAAAATATTAAAATTCTTATCTTATGAAATGTTTCTGATAAATAGTAATTTTAAATTAATATTGTTTTTTTTTATACTTGAACGAAACATTGAATATCACGCTACGTGTGGAAACAATTCAAAAAGATTATAAACGTTTGACAGAAATAAGATGGGCGGATGACACCCAAAAAGAGATACACTTGTGAGTAACTATGGTGGGCTTTTCACCATAGTGTGGGGTATTCTTGCAAATATTATGAATATCCTTACACCAGCTCCAATTTTTATGATGATTGAATGATCCCTATATGTTTTTGCGATTTTCTGCAGGTACATTCTAGTAATACCTACTAATGATACAGGTGTAAATTTACGTACTGAGCTTCTGACTCTACCAATTTTTTTTATTGCCTGAATGGCGAGGCTAGCATGCCATTCGCCTGATTGTAAGCGATACGACCGTTCATGGACATTAGAAAACCCCACAACACCATGAATTACAAAGCATTGCTTGCCAGTAGTTACTCTGGCTACAATGTACTTCAAACCGGAACTTAACAGATGTACTGTTGTACTGCTGTTTGGCGGGAGAAATAGACATTGCGGTGGTACCTACCCAGGCGGCCTCTCACATATGAGAGACCTACCACCAGTAAGCTTCAACAAGTTACTAAATAAATCCTTGGGGAAGGCCTACGTCACAGAAAATTTATAAATTACGAACCATGAAAATTAATTTTAAATAATCCAATGTCCTACATTTCCCTCGCCGTAATTGAAAATATATTTGAACGGCAACCCTCTAATAAGACTTTGATTAAAAAGATTAACCGAACGGCCCCGTTCTGTTAGCTGCTCCCCAGTTCCCTCGTCGCTCATACGAAATTTCGTTTAAGCCAAGGCTTTTCCTACGTTATCTACGCATAATGGCTCAGGTGTGAGCCAGTTTTCAGTCGCTAATATCCTTGTGAAGACTAGGATTTGTCACGACCCAGATACAATGAAGTTGATTTATGTCCCTGAATTATTAAAATGTATTTAAGAGTGGTAGTGTTAAGTTTAGAAATTGTTATGCGGTTACAAGTATTTTGTGTTATTTAGAACTAATTAATGTGTATGTAATCATCATTATCATCATCATCATAATCAACCCTTTGCAGTCCACTGCTGGACATAGGCCTCTCCCAAGGTACGCCACAGAGCCCGGTCTGCTGCTTTACGCATCCAGTCGCTTCCGGCCTTCTTGTTCAAGTCGTCCCGTCATCTGGCCTGAGGACGTCCCACGCTACGTTTGTCGTCTCCACTCCAGAACACGCTTACTACGGCGGTTACGTGGTCTTCGACATACGTGGCCAGCCCATTGCCACGTCAATCTACTAACTTACAGAGCTTAGTCGGTCACCATGTGTATATGATAGGATATATAATTTAGACAAGGAGGTTACTGCATTGATTGTAATTCTTCAAATTCTAATAACTTGCAGTTAAAATTTTCATTGCTGTTACACCTCCAAAAAATATTATACATCAAGTACCACCTAAGCTATAATATCGCAGCCTTATATAAGATAATTTGGACACCCGTCTGTTAATCTTATGTGTTTCAATATTACGTATACGCAAAACCTTCGAAATATCCACAGGGAATGTTTTAGAAATTCTAGCTAATATTACCTCGCTAGCCGACGCCTGTAGCGGAGATGTTGCAGATTACACGTCACAGAACTGACTCAAAGGACAAACGGACCTTCATCACGAACATTATCCTTATCAAACCTGCCTCTCTCTTTCCTTGCTTGTCCGTTAGTAATTTTTTTTTTTAATAACCCCACAGTATTATCTCGACTGCTTTGCTTTCTGTGGGTACGTTTACAAACATACATAAATAAATTATAAATCTTTAGCCGCGGCAATTCACTAAACATATGCGGATGAGGCTATCGATCTTCAAAGCTAAATATTGGACCATTATTACGTTCCTCGCCTGTCCATCGGAGCTATAACAAAATATTGTTTCATAATTTTATTTTCTAATAATCTGTTTTTCAACGCATATTAATACTTTACAAAATAATAAATAGTTGGTTCATTAGTTCTACTGTAGCATAATTCGTTTTTATATCGTAAATTCCAATCTGAATGAATTCTAGTGAGTTTTCATACTCGTATTTATGATTCGATTTTTCTTGAACTTGTAATGGCTTGAAAGGATTGATATCAACCAAGCAGCTGATTGTAAATTCACAAGCTAGGTAATCCTGCATCTTGCGTAGAATTTTTATAGCTTTCATCGCGTAACATCAGAGAAAATATAAGGTATTTTATGGAGTTGTGTCTTGCACGTTCTTCTCTAACAAAAACTGTTTTCCGAACAGGGTGTTAGAGTACCAAATACTTAATCTAAATAATGTTTGTATGATTTATGGAGTCAATAAATTATTTTCATTTTTATATATTGGTACAAAGCAACTAATAGCTCGACAGGAGCCGAAATAAATGCCCCCTAATACATTTAAGCCAATTTTCTCCGCCTTACACATCGGGAGCATTACGCTCGTTGCCGCCAATTTGATAAGGTGGCTAAAAGCTTTTGTAATGTATCCACTAAGCACTAAGTCGTGAGTATTTAAATTAATATTAATAAAGGAGATACGAAGTGTGCGGGCAGGGGGTAGGGGGGGCCGGGGGTAACTATCTCTCACACTAACTCTGCTACATACCTGTGTGGTTTCGGACGGCGATGGAGGCGATGTATTATGTGTATATCCAATGGTAAACGTATACCCATTAGGTTTATTAAATTACTGTCTTAATTTCCTAAGTTTTATGTTCAGCCACACTGTTGTGCCGTGAACAGCAACTACGAGAGGTTTTACGCACACCCGAATTATTTTTGTGAATCACACAATCATTTATATTGATGCACAGATTTTTTCTTCACCAACCGAGCCTTGTGGCTGGCTGTTAAGCAATAATGAATAATTATTAACATACATACATAAACTGACGCCTTTATCCACGAAGGGGTAGGCAGAGGCGCCACCAGGACATTCACATTTAGCCTTGTAGGTTCCGTCCCACGATGTGATAGGGGGCGAATCTATCGGCATATCGGGCGCAAATTGCTGACTCTGGACTGATAATGAATAGAAAAATCCAATATCACTTTGCCCGACCCGGGACTCGAACCCGAGACCTCGGCTTTGTAACCGTACCATAATACAACTATGCCACCGAGGCAGTCAATATGAATGTGAACAATTATAATTAATAAACCATCTAATGCCTATAGTATTTCAGAATAATAAATTCCAACCCATATACGTTACGCTGTAGGACACTGGCCTCGTCTACAATCAAGAGTACGTTGGAAAGGAGATAGGCCATAGATAATATTAACTTAGAGTTGGAGAACTATACTATTTACTCAATAATAATTTTACAAAGTTGTCATACAATAAGGCCGCAGCTCCACCGCCAATGTTTACACGTGATGCACGAGTAATGCAGGGTCAATGCCCTCGCGGAGACTTCAACGTCACATATTGAACTTTGCTCTTTCAGCTTAAAATAGATGCTGTTTATTGAAAAATGACGTCACTTGATTGTTTTCAGATAGTTTGTTAAAAGCGTTATGATAGTTTTAGTGCTGTTGGTGTATATTTTTGTTACTAATAGCTATATTTTTATGATGTTATCTCTTTCGTACTCGTAGTTGATAGGTACTTTGATTCGATCATGCTGGTGTTAATTAGCAAACTATAAATAAATGATGAAAGCCATGATATTTTTACCGTCTCTCTCCATTTTGATATCGTATCAAAATCAAACCCTGCAAATGTGTGTGCTCAAATATTTGCATACCAAAATCGTAATATCAAATATCCACTACATAAAACACAGATTTTTCTGCGTTTGTAAAAATAGTACCTACTTTATATTTATTTTAAGCCACACACGCGATATCCAACATTTCACGCAAATAAATAACCAATACACAAACAATATAATAACTAAAGCAATATTTTCGCACGGTCGAAACGTCAGAGGTCATTGACTCCCACAATGCCCAATAGTCGAGCCGTTTGTCACCCCGTAACGCCGCTGTTTATACCCAATAAATCACCCTCTACCATTGTCGCGATTTCATTATTTTATAAATCTCCGGGGATTACCTTTCCAATATTTGAAATGGCTCTAAAGGTACACACGTAAATATAGTGCCGAATCGACTAAATAAAAATACATTACTGGTGTAGTTTTAACGCAGTAAAATAGATTGGATTTTATTTTTATAGCCTACGTTAGTCTATGAAAAGGTGGCGTGACAACTTCGACCAATTTAACAGCAATTGAATGGTATTCCTTAATAGATAGGGATAAATTAACGGGCACAAATTCCTGACTCCGGGCTGATAATGAACAGACAAATCCAAAATCACTTTACCCGACCCGGGATTCGAACCCGAGACCCCAGCTTTGTAATCGTACCGTAGTAAAACTACGCCACCGAGGCAGTCAAATTAACTTCGTATCAGTCTATTTTATACCTACATGTAATAGGTGCTGTATCTAAAGTTTAATGTTACTTTTAATTACTAACGGTTAAACATTACAGTTTCCTAATACAAATTGTTAACAATATCACTATCGCCGGAACCCTTAAGTTACGGTTATCTTACAGTTTAATTAAACTTCGCACTAAGCTTAGGTTAGTTCAGTGGTCGTAAGCCTTTTTTCATTTATTAAATTTAGATTTATAATTTTTTTGTGGTCTCGACGACGTACCATCTAAGATTTTGAATAAGAATTTTAATATGTATTTAACAATTTTATATTTGGTGGTTCAAATGGTGGCTACTTTCCCTGATTTGAACTGGCATTACCACTCCATTGGAGTAGTCACTTTGAGAAACACTATTCTGTTATAATACTACTTATAAACAGATATAAATGAATATGTCAGCCCATAATATGTAACATTCATGAGTACGAGCCTTGACACTAACATTGATTGGGCTTAAGCCGTTATCCATTGCGTCAACATATTTCTTTTTGATGGAAAACGGATACCATAGCAAATCTTCTACAAACATTATAAAGACAGAGTATTTATGGTTAAATATTAGGTATTAGAATCGTGTCAAATGTTGGAAACCACTGATTAATTATTGGAAGCCCGCAGTTGTCGCGATAACTAGTGCCCGTTGCGAAGCGACGAATGGATTCAATTGGCTTGTCCTGAAACCTCGAAGAATAGGCAGGCGGCATAATTGACGATCTTCAAGTTGTGTGCAAAATTATTATACACACCCCGAAAACACATAATACAAAATAGAATATTTCATTATCTCATGCATATTCATCTCATTTATCTTCCATGTACGGACACCGATCGGTTACAAATTTATTATATTCATAGATTAATAACTATAAGGCATGATAAATTCAATAAGAAACTTTGTTTATCTCATACATAAATAATATTTGTGCCGGTTCCTGCCTCGGTGGCGTAGTTGTATTACGGTACGCTTACAAAGCTGAGGTCTCGGGTTCGAGTCCCGGGTCGGGCAAAGTGATATTGGATTTTTCTATTCATTATCAGCCCGGAGTCAGCAATTTGTGCCCGATATGGCGATAGGCTCGCCCCCTATCACATCGTGGGACTGAACATACAAGGCGAAATGTGGGTGTCCTGGTGGCGCCTCTGCCTACCCCTTCGGGGATAAAGGCGTGAGTTTATGTATGTATGTATGTATGTATAAATAATATTTCGTACATTTTTACAGCCTAAGAGTTTTTCGAACTATAAACTTGTGTCTGTTGATTAGTATATTAACTATTATATTAGTATCATGTGCAACTGGGTCAGACATTTTTAGATTTATTAGTTCTGTCGAGAGAAAATTTTAGTGGACTATTATTTTGTGATCTAGATAGTAATTGTATTTCGGTGTTTGTTTTATTTTTGTAGTTGATATTCGTCTCTCTCCGGATGTGGACCACCGTGTCCGATACTGATTTAGGATTGTCCGGCAGTATGTTTATAAAAAGTCGGTATAAATAAATACATATACATATACTCACGCCTTTTTATCCCCAAAGGGGTAGGCATAGGCGCCACAAGGAAACACCACATTTCACCTTGTATTTTCCATCCCACGATGTGATAGGGGGCGAGCCTATCCCCATATCGGGCAGAAATTCCTAAATCCGGTCTGATAATAAATAGAATACTCCAATATAACTTTGCCTGACCCGACCTCAGCTTAATAACCGTACCGTAATACAACTACGCCACCAAGGAAGCCGCAATTAAATGTTAATGAACCTAATTACAAATTTAATAAATAAATAAAAATGGTGACCGATAAAGATCTGAAAGTTAGTAGATTGACGTGGCAACGAGCTGGCCACATACGTCGCAGAACAGATAACCGCTGGAGTAAGCGTGTTCTGGAGTGGAGGCTGCGTCTTGGCAAACGTAGCGTGGGACGTCCTCTGGCCAGATGGCGGGACGACTTGTACAAGAGGGCCGGCAGCGACTGGATTCGTAAAGCAGCAGACCGGGCTCTGTGGCGTACCTTGGGAGAGGTCTATGTCCAGCATTGGACTGCAACGGGCTCATGATAATGATGATGATGAAACAAATACACCTAGCAGTCACATACATAGTCCTGCCCCACACTAAAATCTATTCTTATGTGGTGGGTATCAGTAACTACGAGAATTTTCGGTCTTATAAACACCCAGACTCGAAACAAACACCTGTGGATCACACAAATATTTGTTTCGGTGCGGGGATCGAACCCGCGGCCTCTCGTTTTACAGCCGGCGTCTAACGAACTGCGCCACGGAGGCTGTCATAAT
Source organism: Deilephila porcellus (assembly GCA_905220455.2). Classification (NCBI taxonomy): domain Eukaryota; kingdom Metazoa; phylum Arthropoda; class Insecta; order Lepidoptera; family Sphingidae; genus Deilephila; species Deilephila porcellus. The sequence goes on along the minus strand of LR999973.1, from coordinate 14,391,142 downwards.
TACGTTGAGTAGTGAGAGATAACCATCTAAATACCAATAAAATACTTCATATTACAAACCAAATTATAATAATTCCCTCTCGGTTACTAACTGGACACTTCAAAGATCCTGAAAAACGTCTTAAATGAATATTTAATTTCCGAATCAAATTACTATTTTATATTACAAAAACTCTCGTGAATTATGGCCATAAATCGACATAAATCTACGCAAAATATAAAACCATTGTGGAAAATAAACCATCATCCACAAGAAAAATAATTCAAATCTCCTACTGAGTTCGTGGCAAAATTTCTTTCATATATAAACACAGTTATGCCAGTTTCCTAAGGTAAGTAAATCGATTCGCTCACGATATTAAGATAAGATATAAAAAAATATATATATTATTGCTGCATACAAAAACAGTGATATATGTTTATACTCTTTTGTACACCAACTTCAGTAATTTAAGATTTCTATGTTTTCTTTCCTTAATCCATAACAATGACTAGTCTTGAATGTATCGTGTTTGTATCGTTGCTTACTTGCTTCTGTCGCACTACAAATATTACAGTTTCGAATTAGTAATCTTCATGATCTAGAAAACCTAGAACCTCAGACCACACACTTAATGAAAAGGTGACTTAGAAAAATTGTCGAAAAACCTTGAAAATTCGCGAGCTCCTTTTCCCTATTGACGGCGATGATATTATAAGTAATTAATAGCATTAAATTTGCACCGCCTTCAATCTGGTTTCAGCCTGCGGATATTAAACGGATATCTGTCGAAGATCGTCAAAATTGTTCCGCTCGGCGGTGATTTATCTTACCTGTCAAAACGCGGGCTCGTCGGGGCTAGGGAAACCGCGGGAAGAGCTTCCTTGTAAAATATATACTTTTAATACAAATTCACTATAACGATCAAAGAAAACATCGTGAGGAAACCTACATACCGTAGCGTTTGTAAGAATTTATATGGCACGTAAAGTCAACCAACCCGCACTATGCCAGACTGGTGGATTATATGGCCTAACCACTCTCAATCGTACCTTCGATTGTAGAGTAGGCCCTTGCCCTGCAGTGGGGCGAAAATAGGCTAAAACTATACAATAAAAATCGGCGAAAGACGTTTTGTAGTCAGGATTTCGGTCTTGCAGAGTTTCGTCACGGTAGAATTGAAAAAGTAGTTACAAATAATTGTTTATGATATTTTATAATAACAAAAGTTATTCTGAGACTTAAGAAAGGCGTAATTACATAAAAATACTTAATTTATATATCAGTCTCCATAACAATTTAATGCAACAAACTTTGCATAGCAAGCAATCTTTCAGGTCAAATTTAAAACTATGTCATTATGTTTTTCATCGGAATTAATGAATGCTAAGGAGGGAAAAGGATAGAAAACTTCGTTTAGGAACCCATGAAATATTCAACCATGAAAACGCGCGCGCTGTAGCCTCAAGTCTGTAAGACCTGAAAACAAACTTTGAAACTTGTGATTGGTTCTAATAAATCAATCCTGAAATAGCAAAATAAGTTATGTGTAATCATGGACTTTTATGATGGGTGTCTTGTGAGGTTCTTTCTCGAAAGTGATGCGAACTAATGCTCTTCTCTTCACGGACACATTGGTTGTCGTATTGCAGGCGAAGACGATTAGCGGTTTTCTACTATCATACAATTTAAAACCCACAATAATAATCGAAGTATTGTATTGTGGATATAAAAATATTAAAGAGGTTTTTCGTTCTCACAAACCAGACCCAAAACAGATAAAGTGGGATACACTGCAGGTTCCTCTTTACCTGATGGGAATATGGAAATATTTTTCAATAAATGACACGACATAATATTATTATTTACCTCAATTTGTTACATTCAAATTGCTTTTTTTTACATAGTTCCAGTTACATTGTACCTACATAATGTTTGTAACACGCCACGGTAAAATTGAGATATTCGCTCGCACCACGCACTAGTTCCACGGTTCCGTTTCTGAAACGTAATGACTTAATTAAAGTAATACAGCACATTTTAATTAAACTTTCAACGTGCGAAATATGAACTAATTATACTAAATATTTACAAAATTAGTAATTTTGGCGCGAAGCTGTAATATTAAAGCTTTTACTGAAGAGTTGATATTGTGTCTGTCTGCGCGTTTAGGTTTCATTGTCAAAGTTAGGCGTCCATATATTCGGATCGTACGTAACGGACGGATCGCAACAAATTGATTATTTTTACAATGCGTCCACAGTATAAGCAACGATCGGATTTGCCGATATTATAACTCCATGGTGTGAACAGGACAATAACCGAATGCAATCGTCGGATTATGCGAGCGCGCGCGTGCACTCATCGGCATTCCGTATGACGTCATCGGCACGCAACGTAAAAGTAACCTCCCCATCGGCATTGCTGACGGGTAAATTCGTCCGGTCCGTACGATCCGAATATGTGGACGCTTGCCTTAAGTCTTGCCTTTTTGGTGGTAGAAAGAATCGCCTATCCGCCCGAAAATTGGTCACTAAAGTGGTATAAGAGGACAAAAGCCTGTTGTACATTTCGGAATCAGTAAAGCGACCATACTGAAGATGCTTCAAATGCATTGTTAATCAGATCTCTGTATTACTGTCGAACTATTTCACGCGACGCTGTAATGTTGGTGGTAGGTCTCTCATATGTAAGTGGCTGCCTGGGGAGGTACCACGGCAATGTCTATTTCTCCCGCCAAACAGTGTAAATGCGCTGTTGTGGTCCGGTTTGAAAGACATTGTAGCCAAAGTAACTACTGGACATATTGAGACTTTACATCTTATGTCTCAGGATGGCGAGCGCAGGGCAATGCCAAGCATTGCTTTTTAAATCATAGTTTTGTTTGGTTTTGCTACTGTCCATGAGCGGTCGTATCGTTTACCATCAGGCGGACGACATGCGCGTCTCGCCATTAACCGCAAAAAAAAAAATGACGACCAGCAATAAATTACCACTGTTTCTCAGGAGATCGACGTGAAGTGGCAGCTTTGCTGTCGCGTTTCGTTCGCTGAGTACGATTGCCATATGCCCAATACCCATTTCTTCTTCCCATCCTTTTTTCTTCCTGCTCCCTTCCTTATTTGATGGGCCGGCACCACATCCATGATGAAGCGTTGTGGATGTTGATAGACGGCAGTGATCACTTATCAGGTGACCTGTTTACTAGTTTGCCAAACTTATATTAAAAAAAAATTAACACCAACTGCCTTTATTCTCTGCGCCACAAGCTCAATTATTATTTTTTTCAAGTATCATGATACTTGAAAACATTTTTTTGCGTAAGTGATACATGTATCACTTACGCAAAAAATTTTGAAGAGACAAAAGAACATACAATTCGCGATGCGCGCGTTAAAAGCCCTCTCCAGACGTTACATAAAATAAATTTCACAAAAAAAATTATATTGATAATATAGCATGAACTATAATGCGTCAAGCCTTTCAATAGCCACATTAAGTTAGTAGGCTATATAATATAGACTTTTAGGACCAATTGCACAAACTAACTTTACCAATACCTTTGACTTTGAAAACGTCAATCTCATACATTAGCAATGTCAAATAGGTCTCAAATGTATGGGATTGACATTATTAAAGTTAAAGTTATGGGCAAAGTTACTTTGTGCAATTGAGCCTTAATTGTGACGTCTCGTATTCAATTACCACGTGACAGCCTCCGTGGCGCAGTTGGTTAAACGCCGCCTGTGACACGAGAGGCCGCGGGTTCGATCCCCGCACCGGAACAAGTATTTGTGTGAACCACAGTTATTTGTTTCGGGTCTGGGTGTTTGTGAGACCGAAAAGTCTGTCTTAGTTCCTGATACCCACGACACAAGACTCGATCTCAGTGTGGGGTCAGGACTATGTATGTGACTGTTGGGTGTATTTATTATTATTGACGTAATCCACTATGTCTAAGGATTTCAATGTGAAAAAAGTGTTTTGCTTTTACTTACTTTTCCTGAAAAGGATTGCATATCAGGACAACCGCATTGTTCCATTTTAGTATTGTATATATTAATACCAATATATACTACATATATTGGAGTGGAGACCGCGCTTAGGTAAACGTAGTGTCGGACGTCATGCAGCACGATGGACCGACGACTTGAAAAAAGCGGCGGGTAGGAGATGGATGACGGCTGCTCAAGACCGGCATGGTTAGCGCTCACTTGGGGAGGCCTACGTCCAGCAGTGGACGGCGACAGGCTGAGTATATATATACTACAATATACATACCCACAAGGTTCCCGGACGACCTGGTTAATGTCGCAGGAAGTCGCTGGATGCAGGCTTCCAACAGGTCTATGTGGCGATCCAAGGGGGAAGGATATATTCAGCATTGGACTTCCTGTGGATGAATAGAGATAATAATATCATGCTGTGCGGAGCTCACGTTATTATGGAATTGCTATTAATGGAAAATATTCGTACTAGTAATGCAAACGAGCAAGCGATTCGCTGCATCGAAAATGATCAATTAGTGAAACGATTTTTCGTATTATCGCTGGTACTTCACTGACGTAGTTCCGAATCCGGTTTTATCGATACAATTATGCCTGAATTCACGAGATCATGATTGCTCCAGATATTTCAAATTTATTTTCATCTCACTGCTAGACACTGCCCCACTTTTCTCCTTTCTTTCCCTTTGTCACGATCTGTAGGTTTTCTCATCAGTCTGGACCATTGTTAATATATCCAATTCATTATTTTATATTAGGTAAATTTAAATCCCCGGATTACGGCCAGACTCGCGCGCCGTGCCTATTACGAATACGATGAAATAATTAATATATTTTCGCTAATCCCCGGCCTTGGTAATGTTTGCCGGAGGTGAGGCGAGGCGGGAGGGACACTTTACGATCAGACATAAATTACTATTTAGATGATGCATCGTAAAACTGTATATTAATCTGCCAGGTGCCTGCAGTAAAATTGCTTTTTTTTGCATTTATCTACAGAGTGGATGCGATAGACTCGTTGGCAGCGATCCTGACTAATAACACACTCGAAAACTTTTCAGACGACGATAAGTGAGAATGTTACTTTTCGCCAGTAGATAGAATAGATAGATAATATGCAAGCCTGTGAGAAATCCTATAGCTATACATAGGCTGACCCCTAAACTAGTCATACTCACGTGAGTCACCAACAGAGGATAGTCTCCATTGTCTACATTACTCACCATCTAAGCGGATACGAACATCCTAGCAACTTTTGTTAGAAGCTTACTTTTATGGACAATGACGTATTTCATAACACGAGTAATAAAACATATTGAAAGTTTAGACGGGCGCGCCGAGGATGTCCGCGCCAGACGGATGTTTATTTAAACTCGAATACACAATAAAAAGCATATTCTAGCGGTTGTTTAGTTAACCGAATGAACGAGTTTCTGAACGCCACGTGTCTATAAACTCGGGCTTGGGTGAGGCAATCGTTTCTCTCTATAATTTGGATCAGTATTTATTATTTTATTGAGGCAAACGATAAAATAACACTTCATAAGGATAATAATTACTGCAGTCAATGAATATATAAAATACTTGGATCGTAGGTGCGATGTCGATCTTTGACAATGGGAGGGAAAAAAAGGAAAGACGACGGTAGAAAGTAAGGGCCTCATGTTGTTGAGGGAGTTTCTTGCGCCGTTTCTTCTTCACAACTACAAAACGTTCGAAAGGGGTGGTAGCAGTAATTAACGATTCAATAGATCTTGTAAAAGACTATTTGAATAAAGAATATTTTGATTTCATTTGATTTGGGGTGCTGGGCCTTCCGTAGTATCACTCAGTTTCTCAGAAACAGGACGGGGAACTTCAATTTTCAGTGTTATTAAAACGCGTGTTATTTTTATTGTAATTGGAGTTGCATTGAATGTGAGAGTGGGTTATTCTCCAATCAGAGTAGACGAAGCAGAGATTTGTCTACTGATAATTATCGCACTGCTTATTAAGTCAATGTTGCTGATAAAGGAATATCTCGAGTAGAGTTGCGATCTCCGTACTGTTGTGAAAGACCCGTCAAAGTATCCAAAGGGTTCAAGTATATCGAGTCTCTGCACTCCTACACTTCTTTTCCAGCAGATATTTTAAATGTATTTTATAATTACCTTTTTGTCACTAGGGAATTCTGCATCTTAACTGCACTAATGTTCAGGTATATAATTAACCTTAAATTACATCTCATCGAACCGACGCTCAAGCCAAACTTATGTTTATAATATCGGCACGCGCGTACTACACTGAGTCGACATGTTTCCAAAACACGGCCCCTATGAGATTATGTATATATGTGTTTGATCGCGCAACATGTATGAGCTCATTTTGAACAGGGTGGCCACGTAATTGGGGTGCAGGGGTCTTATTGTATTAGTGACAGAAAATGACTACAATATACGTGATGGTAAATGCATTACAGAGTGTATGTCGCAGAACGAATAACCGTTGGAGTAAGCGTGTTTTGGAGTGGAGACCGCTTGGCAAACGTAGCGTAGGGCGCCCTCTGGTCAGATTGTGGGACGACTTGCACAAGAGGGTCGGCAGCGACTGGATGATGCTACAATGTTCAAATTATTAAATTTGGTTACCTTAAGCTATCGTAGGAATGGAGCAGGTCAGCCGATATGTTACTACTGTCTCACAGGAATACGCCGTGATGGTCGATTTATTTTAGTGTTTTGTTTGGTAATTAAATTCCCAGAGGTCTATTAACGATTTCTCTTCCTAGCCTAAATATTTTCCTTTCTGTTTTTAATAATCTGAGTAGCAATGCACGTACCATATAACCGTTGTGGTCATCGATATCAATGTTACACTAGATAAGGACATTCAGTAAAAAAAATGTGTCCCACCTACTTGCGGTGCATGCACCACACATGAATCAGTTTGCTTCGTGACAGTGACAATGCAGTACGCCTTATCGCATACGTTTAAAATAATAAATGGATGTTTCGCCGTCAAACCGAAAGCAAATCGTCTGAAGTTACAATATTTTAATAAAATACCAGGTAAGTGATGTAATATTGCAGTGTGCTTTTAAAATACTTTATTTCTTTGACGTGTGTCGTCTATCGGTAGAATATAAGTCAATGGTTGTGGTCTTAATTTATTATCCGGACTCCGTACATTATAGGAAACTGAGATAATAATATTTTGAAGGAACTTATGCTATACGCAAAATAAGTAAAAACAAAAAAACAAACAAATTTATTTTAGTATCAATTTTAAGTCAAGGAGGTCACGGGTCCCACTGAACAGTGTCAATACGTCCACGCAGTGATATAGGCATGAGTTGGCGGCAAGATGTGGTTGCGTTTGCTTAGGACCGGAATATTCGATAAGCAACGTACCCGATGCGTGAATTGGGCCCCTCTGTGATACTAAACACCCTCCCTACAGCCAACCCAGTTTACACTTGTTGGTTTTTGCTTGGGTTGTAAAATGAAATGAGGTTAATGATTTTCTAGGTCAGGTCAGAAGTACCTACTCTGGTTAGAATGCATATAGGGATTGATGAGGGTAATTAAAGCGAAATAAGATCGAGCAAAGTGGATATCAATAGTCTTTGTACACGGGATAATATTATGTATTTATAATTGTCAATGCGCCGCTTATGATATCCATTTATTATAGTGTCAAATTGTTATGCGCGGCCATACAAAACTTAGAAAAGACTTTTGAATATACTTGTATGAAATGTTCATCAGTTCCTTCTTACCTCGTTATCTCTTCATATAATTACCAATTTACGGTTTCATTGATAAAGTTATACCGAAATATGTAAAATGTATATATAGAGTGATATAGTGTACCAAAGGAGTAGGAGTAGAAATATGTCTGATTTTATAATTTTCTTTCACATGTAAAACCTAAAACTTAAAACCTAAAGTATAATTCTGCGAGCTTCTCTGTTTTAGTCATTATGATTAATAACTCGCAGTTTATTTTATTTAATTATACTCCAAACGAATAAATACACCCAACAGTCACATACATAGCTCTGATCACGCTAAGATCGAGTCTACCCTCTAATACCCGAATACCCAACGAATTTAAAATTAATGAATAATATTCCGTTTGTGCAGTTTTCGCCATATTAATAGTGAATTTAGTTTGTTTGGGTCACTCCTCGGAGAATATTAAATTTGCACTGCGACGAAAGCTATTTTGTGAGTCAATGACCCGTTTTAAAATTGAAATTCAAGCCAAATTGCATAGCACGCCGCTGCGGTGTGGTATGAAGGGAACGGAGAAGGGGAGGGAGGGGTACAAATAAATGCAAGGCCTTGGTATATAAGTACGTGATAGTTTCTAGTGCTTTATTAAAATTTTAATATGTATGTAGGCAGTATTTGCCTTCGTTCTAAGATGGTAATATAATTTATGCTATTTTCTTATGTGTACGATCTAAAGGTTGACTCACAAAGAGTGCCTAATGCATTACCGCCTTTATATTTTGTATAGTAAGACAGGAAGAAACGTAAAAAAAGGTTCCAAATATGATGGCGGGATCAAAATAATTAAGCCATATCTTTGACTCTTCAGAGGTTGTAAAATTAAGATTAAAAATTTTGGCAGCTTCTCATCAGATATAATGATTGGCAATAGGATAATTATTTAATTACCAATAATTTTCATTATTTAATACAATATTCAAAATATGAGTATTTCCGTATTTCCAGTGAAATTTGGAGAAAATAGAAGTGATAGCGGTTTTATCTCGCGGCTAGGGAAGGAATTTCTTAATCCGATTCACGGCTCGCCGGGAAAACCTACTATATTCCACTTACGAAGAAACGCCTACTTACCGTCACTATGTTAGAGGAGATAGCGACTTGATTAAAGCAGTTGTGTTTATACAGCCTCCGCGGCGCAGTTGGTTAGACGCCGGCTGTGAAACGAGAGGCCGCGGGTTCGATAACCGCACCAAAACAACTATTTTTGTGATCCACAGGTATTTGTTTCGGGTCAGGGTGTTTGTGAGACCGAAAAGTCTCTCGTAGTTCCTAATACCCACGACACAAGACCTCGATCTTAGAGTGGGGTCAGGACTATGTATGTGACTGTTGGGTGTATTTATTTATTATGTATGGATGCGAAAAAGATTCAAATATTTTATCCATATTATTTCGCATTTCTAATATCTGAGGGTTTTATATTACGCTGCCCCTGGGATTCAGTGTAATGCAGTCCAAATGGACTATCGACCAGCGAGACTCCAATAACCACTAGCTTACGAATATCATAAGTTTAATAAAAAATAATACCGGGTATATCAATACTGCGACCGAAAATGAAGCCAGGTGGTAGCTTTAGTGGTTACAAACACAATGCAACTAAAAATTTTGCAAATGAAGCGTCAGTTTTTTGCAATTATTTAAAATCATCGTGTTTGGGTGCTAAATACCTAGTTTTTGCAAAAAACGTAATTTAAACCCTTACGTACCATTTTGTCTTTAAAAATAAAAATGTGTAATTCTTTTAGGAAAACTACGTATTTATCACCCAAATACGACAATAAGTAGAAAATTTTTAGTCGCATTGAGTCTGAAGTCACTAATAATACCACCTAGCTTCGTTTTCGGTCGCAGTCTTGATATACCCTATATGTATAGATTTTGAAATAATTCGTTGGTGGTAGGATATTTCTGGTTTAGGTCGCAGGAAGTCGCTGGATGCGGGCCGTTTCCAACAGGTATATGTGGCGGTCTATGGGGGAGCCTATATACTATCTATCTATCTATATCAGCCCATATACGTCCCACTGCAGGGCACGGGCCTACTCTACAATCGAGAGAATCGATTGAGAGTGGTTAGTTCTTATAGTCCACCACGCTGGCCTAGTGCGGGTTGGCGGACTTACATACCGTAGAAATTTTTTAAAATCGCTACGGTATGCAGGTTTCCCCACGATGTTTTCCTTCACCGCCTATATACTGTCCTCCAACAATAGACGAACTAACGGTTTAGTTTTGACAAAGTCAAGGACAAGAGATTGCCGGCTACCCCTTTTCTCTTCCTATCCTTTTTCCTACCCGCTCTGCTCCCAAATTGATTGGCTAGCAACACATCCACGATCCAAGCGTGGATGTTCCTGAACGGCAGTGATTACTTACCATCAGATGACCTGTTTACTAGTTTGCCAAACTTATATTTAAAAAAAAATTAACACCATCTGCCTTTATTCTCTGCGCCACAAGCTCAATATAATATTGCTTTCAGCCAGCCTCCGTGGCGCAGTTGGTTAGACGCCGGCTGTGAAACGAGAGGCCGCGGGTTCGATCCCCGCACCGAAACAAATATTTGTGTGAACCACAGGTATTTGTTTCGGGTCTGGGTGTTTGTGAGACCGAAAAGTCTCTCGTTGTTTTCTGATACCCACGACACAAGACTCGATCTTAGTGTGGGGTCAGGACTATGTATGTGACTGTTGGGTGTATTTATTTATTTATTTCAAGTATCATGTATTGCTTACGCAAAACACTCTGAAGAGACAAAAAAACACACAATAAGCGATGCGAGCGTTAAAAGCCCTCTCCAGACGTTACACAAAAAATAAATTCCACAAAAGAAAAAAATATTGATAACTGGCTTGCCGGACCTATGCAATAAAAAAATAAGTAATGCTTTTAATCATAAAAGAGGTATTTTCCCAGCAGAACGTATAACGTATACCGACTACCTAATATACCTTAACTACGTAACCGTGGCCCTTGTTTATCAGTTATTTATAAAAGATAACACGTTTTCAGCACAAGCAAAAACTGCCAGAATGTTCGACGTCGTTTGCTTTTATTAGCAACGTGCTTATTATATGAAAACAACCTGGAGAGGCCCCGGGGGCGATTCCACTGGAAAATCCCATTTACCGAGCGGAATTTAATTTTTACATACTCTCCCTTTTGTATTGTAATCATTTTTACAGCGCTCCAATTACTGGTTTAAATAACTTTGATAATGTAGTTAGGAGAATAGACGATGTTGGTAAGCGAGGTGGATTATATGAATGCATTAATAAATAATCTTTTTTAAATGTAAATCCTTGATGAAGTGAATACAAGGCACGTGATAACGTGAGTGGGATAATAAAAACAATATGTTGACTTCTCGAAACTAGGTTTAAACAACCGCATACCAAAATACTTTGCACTTATATAACTCACTATCACGGATTGTTTGACATCGTATACGGTGGTATTCGAACGATAAAAATATCCTCTCTCTCTTTCTCTCTCTCTCTCTCTCTCTCTCTCTTCAGACACAGGCAGTCGACTGCTGAACATAGGCCTCCCCCATGGATCTCTCCATAGACCTGTTGAATGCGTCCTGCATCCAGCGACTTTGTACAACCTTAGCTAGTCCGTTCGTCCATCTTGTAGGTGCTTCCGACATAATACTCGAACACCTGCAATTTATTATAATATTCTTAGAATAATCTTAATTCCGAACACCGATCCTATTACAGTAAAGCGTTTCAAAACAATTGTTACTAAATATGAAATGTTATTTTCTGACTAGGAATGGTTTCAATCACACAACTGCGCTGAAATTAATATAATGATGAATTCTGCAATATTTGAAATATGCTTTATATGAATTTGCATTTTATTATTAATTGTTGTTACTTTATTGCACCAGAAATAATTTTATAAAATGGGAAGAGAAAAGGAGAAAACGTTAGCCGAAGCCAGAAAGATCATTGAAGAAAACACAACAGCAAGGCTGTCTCTTCATATCGGTTTTTTAAAACAATAGTCACCACCTCGATCGAGTCTGTTCATTTACACAAATCCAAGGCAACAGTACTACTCTACCACTTCACAATTTCAAAAAGATTTTCCAACTAAAAAACAAATACTTCACATCTCTATTCAGTCTCTCCGCGCCCGCTCGTCGCCCACAGCTTGCGCGCAACAAGTACTCTTCACTTGAATACGCCACAAGGTCACCGTACACGCCCACCAATGTCAAGGACACTACCCTTGACCTTGGAACTACGTGCGTCGGCTGCGAAACCACTTTCCCGCTTACAAGTTCTGATTGCCAACTGACATACATTCTTTCGAGAAAAATAAACTGAACGAGACACGAAGTTAATATCGAAACCTTTTGGTTTATTAGTAGTTTTGCGAGGTTATGTGGGTGCGAAATTTGCTTGGTTTTTATATGGATCTGTACTTAACTGTACTGCATCAGCCCATATACGTCCCACTGCAAGGCACGAGCCTACTCTACAATCGAGAGTACGTTCTAGAGGGGTTAGGCTACATATTCCACCACGCTGGCCTAGTGCGGGTTGGCGGACTTTACATACCATAGAAATAATTACAAATCCTTTCCTCACGATGTTTTCCTTCGCCGTTATAATGCGTGGTGATTGACTATCAATACACACATGACGCCGAAAAGTCAGAGGTGTGCCCTGGGATTTGAAACCGCGACCACCAAACATGTTGGCAGTCGCGTCTAGTCCGTTTACAAACAGGCTACCACGCATTTGGTGATGGATTTATCATCATCAAGAAACCCGTCACCAAATATTTGATTTTATCATGAATATAGAGATGATAAATCGACGCCACATATAAACGCTTTCAACAGGGCGCTGTCAAAATTTTTGAGATCGAAATACTCAAAATTTCTCGTGATCAAATAGATTTTATTTATTTATTTATTCCTGCTTCTTATACAATGTATAACGGTGGACTTAATGCCTGAGGCATTCTCTCCCAGTCAACCTTTGGGTCGTGCAGAGAAATCATTTATTTATTTATTTATATACACTTTATTGCACACAAAAAAACAAAACAGATAAAACAGAAAATCACATACATAAAAAGTACAAGTGGATTTTAGAAAATCATAGTAGGCGGATAAACTAAATAAAAATAGTAAAATAGAAAATTATTGTGAAAAGCTAAAAATATTAAAAGAATATATATTATGCATAGGTCAAATAATATATAGATACATACATATGCATAGATGTATATGTATATTTTACTCATCAACGCTTTATATAATTAGATATGATTGTTATAATTTGTAATACGAAAACAATAATCATGGAAGTTTCTGTTTCTAAGCCAAAGCACGTCACGGTCCTACCTTGTTGATATATTCGAGGATTCCGGGAAAACCATTCGTTAACACCGAAATATCACGCTGTTGATCTGAAGTTTAGAAATTATTGAGAACTTCCTGGAATATTTTGATATATCTGGGAAGTATTAAAATATGATTAAATGGTGTTTTGTGTAGTTTCTGCAATCAGTTGTGTGTATGCGAGCATTGTATGTCATGTATAAGTTAATGGTTGCACAAATGTGTCGCGTTTTGGATTCGACCTGTGTATTTGACGCAGGCTGGAATAAATGTCAGTCACCTTAATGCTTTATCTAGATTTTAGTGCACTTACCGTTTGTCGCAGTTCACTTCCATTCCCTGTGCCAATGTTACAAAATATTTTAACTTAGTCGCAAACAATTTCGACGTAATACTAAATGCATTTCTATTTTCCATTCTCAGTTTTCTATTATCTTTATTAACCTTTAAAACAACATAGTACAAATAATATTTTTAAATAACTTTTCATAATATAATTACACCGAGCCATGAATGTATCCACCTGTCTCCCACAAAGCACACAATACCAGGAACGCGATGTTGAAACAAACATTCCAATTAAAAAGGAAAATAAACTCTTTCTCGGTCCGACCGCATTTACAAAGAAATAACTCGCAATACCATTATACGAATGTCTCTCGTCGCCCCCAGCACTAATTCAACAAGGAAAATAATCAACTATGTACTGAAAGTTTGGGAGAGGGGGTACAAGTATAGGAGAAGCGTGGAGCGATTTTTAGATAGTAAGGCTGGGGCTCTACTGATGCGGAACGATCTGAGATGTGTATGAAGGGTACAATCGTAATGGACATCTATTTTAACATAGATGTCTTGTATCCACCATTGACTGATCCTCGGTGCTTTACAGCTGGCTTCTCTGGCTGTAAATGTCTTTATGCGAGGTTATTTACGTCTTTAGTTCATTGTTTTGTCACCCGCTTAATTAGGGAGGGAAGTGGACAATAATTTATTTCCAACTCCTCCTATTAATTTAACTTTATGATTGATTTCGTTGCGGGTTAAAGACAAGTTAGACATTCCCGGAGACTCGCTGAGCTTCAATGCTCAGTGTCACTAAAATGCGTGCCACCGTTGATCCTGGCTTACAGGAGTTGCGGTAGCGGGTGTGACAGTCTCCTAATCTACCATTGAATCTATGTGATTGGGCGATATCTATTCTTGCCGCTCCGCTCGTCTTCTCTTTCCGTCTTTATTACACGCGCTTTCGTTTTTTTCCACTTGTACGCTTATTTGCAGCTCACATATAAGCAAGCGCACCTCTATCGCATATATCTCACACGTACGCACTCTGGTCTGGTCTAAATCAGCCACTTCACGGTGGAGTGTTGTACGACGCAGAATGTCATAACTTTTCGCTTAAAAATATCTTTATAATTTTAATCCGTAAAAAAATAAGTTAAGTAAACGATAATCCGCTTACTTACCCAGTAACTGTAATTAACAATGAGTAATTTTTAAATAAAGCTAAGGGATTACCTCTTTCGCCGCACGCTTCCCGTGACTTCTAAGTCGTATTCCATTAGGGAAAACATAAAGAAGAAACATTTTTAGCCAAAAATAAATAATAATTACGTTGTAGATTTTATAAAATAATTGATTTTTCTGCCGCACAGTCAAGCTGTGGAACGGTTTGCCATCGCACGTGTTCCCTCCTTCCTATAATCCTGGGTCCTGCCGCCGTAGCGTGAAGAGGCATCCCAGCGGGCCGGCATGATTGTATCGAATGGTATGAGACTACCGTCTGATACCATTCGATACTCTATCTGGACGGCATTAGCACTTACCATCAGGTGCAATGCAGTCACTATGCCGTGCCATATTTAAAAAAAAAGATGTGAAAAGGAGTTGTATTTTATTTATGATGTACTTTTGTGGGGCTACGTTCTGTCAGTTTAATTCCGGGCTGAATTATTTTCTCATGACGAAGATTAATGAAAACCTCTACAGCTTAATGGGCAAGAACTCGACTATGAAATTAAATGTCAAGAACGTAATCCTCTAACCAATACAAATGATTATATTACCGACAAATTATTAAGATAAATACATAGTTTTAAATACCTACTTATATTCTATTTGATTAAAGTTTTAATGTTACAGGTCCCAAAGTCAAAAATATCTTCACCTTTTTCTTTTGTTTATCAATTTTTAAGAATATATCCCCACGATTGTCAGTCATTACACGTATCTTTAGCGGTCATCGCTGTACTAAATTTCTTTATTCGTTTCTTGTTCTTTTATAGCACAGACAAAATAAATTATAATACAAGTAGAGCCTCAAACAATAGTTTACAAAAACCCAACAAAGGGCAAAGTTGGACAAGACAGGCGAAAGATCGCAAGCCCCTATTAAGGGCAGTGTGCCGCCACGCGCAGATATCTGCTAATTACATCCTACGGCGGTGTTTTTGTGCCCATTGCTTTGAAATAAAACTATTTTATACGGATTTTATCGCGATTTGGTTTAATTTTTACATTTTTTAACTTCCCGACGTTTCGATTACTTTACAGCTTTCGTGGTCACGGGGCGGACTGGGGTATTAGTCATCCGCTCAGTGACTGTTGCAATTTAACTACCCTTAATTTACAATTATTAAATTAAAAAGTTAATTTAAAAAGTTAACTAGTATTTGCGATCCGATCTACGCAGAAGGAGCTCACTGTGTCTTGAGGTCTGGCAGCTGGTCTTTTGGGATCCGATTTAATTAAATGTAGAATTGGATCCCATGATGGTGCAAGCTTCAAGCCATCTTCTCTATTGAAGTTTGGATGTTTTTTAATTTCAATAGCCTCGCGAAACATCCTGGGCAGGAAACGGTGTTCTTTGGCGAGGATTTGGGGCTTGTCAAAGCGAAGGTAATGCTTGGAGCCTTCCTCTATGTGTTCAGCAACTGCAGACTTCGTTGAGCGTCGGTGTTTGACATTGCTTTGTTTCGGGTATACTAAGTTTTCTATTTTATCTATGGGGCATTATTCTAGCTTTGTTGTTTTAGGAATAACTGTTGGCTTAGATGGGAGGGGGTAGAAATTAATTTTATTAAGAGCTAATAGATGTTTATTGCGAAAATAGTGACTGCCTCGGTGGCGTAGTTGTACTTCGGTACGATTACAAAACAGAGGTCTCGGGTCGAATCCCGGGTCAGGCAAAGAAATATCGAATTTTTATACTCATAATTAGCCCGAAATCAGGCATTTGTGTCACCCCTATCATATCGTAGGTCGGAACATACAAGGCGAAATGTGGGTGTTCTGGTAGCACCTCAGCCTACCTCTTCTAGGAAAAGGCGTGAGTTTATGTATGAAATTCTTTCAACTGATTGTAATTTACAATTGATTATACTTGTGAATTGTGAGATTCACACGTGAAACGCGACGTCGCACATATTTTATTTCAAAGGATAATCATTTAAAAAGGAAATAACGGTAACATATGAGACGACAAGCAAAAATTGAAATGTTTTCTCTACACTGGCTTTCGTTATAACTGTTTTTACAGTGTGTGCGATATTAAATATAATACGGTGGATGCTAATACGGCCGGAAATTGCAAAGAAGGGGTGGAAAATATATTTCGCCGATACAGGTAATAGAAAAATAAAAAGGTGATGTATATGACAGCTACGAAATACACAAAAACTCCAACGAGTAGTCGTATGTTTTTGAATATTGACTGACATATTAATAAATAATATAGTCATGTAATACAATCCTTATTTTGTTAGGACATCTATTTATTTATAATTAACAAATTCTCATTTTCAATCGCTGATCCAAAAAAAAAACAGCCAGCACATTAAAACATACAATCTAATACCAACACCGCTAAATTACCTCAAATCCGCATCAAATAAATAAATAAATAAATAAATACACCCAACAGTCACATACATAGTCCTGACCCCACACTAAGATCGAGTCTTGTGTCGTGGGTATCAGGAACTACGAGAGACTTTTCGGTCTCACAAACACCCAGACCCGAAACAAATACCTATGGATCACACAAATATTTGTTTCGGTGCGGGGATCGAACCCGCGGCCTCTCGTTTCACAGGCGGTGTCTAACCAACTGCGCCACGGAGGCTGTCATTGATGAATGAATGAATGAATGTAAAATATCTATAATTCCGTTCCATTACTGCGGACGAAATCAGAGCGCTAATGATTCGAACCCGGATTATCGAGGCGAGAAACGCGACGGTGGAATCACCTCGTGAATCCAGACGGAGTATGCATTATACAGTCTTAATATCGGAGAATGTTCGACGACGCTGTCGCTACCTAACTTGAAATTTACGTCGAAAATCCTTTGAGAATTCTAAAAGAAACTAGCTTTTATCTTTTTTACGTGACGGCGAGAGACCAAGACAAGACACTAAACTGGAAAGGACGCGGCATCAACATCAATGGCGAATACATTTCACACCTAAGATTTGCGGACGATATCGTCATCGTGGCTGAAACCGCTCAGGATTTGCACCATATGTTGACTAGCTTAGCCGATTCTTCAGCACGCATCGGTCTCCGGATGAATTTGGATAAAACCAAAATCATGTTTAATGAACATGTTGATCTGGAGCCGATTGTTGTCAACGGAGCTCCTCTTGAAGTTGTTTCGGAATATATCTACCTCGGGCAGAAATTGCGATTGGGTAGAAACAACTTTGAGAGTGAAGCTCGTAGAAGAATTCAGCTGGGGTGGGCAGCATTTGGGAAACTCCGTCGAGTCTTTTCGTCGCCAATACCGCAAAGTCTGAAGACAAAAGTCTTCAACGAGTGCGTCCCACCCGTAATGACATACGGTCCTGAGACGTGGACACTGACGGTGCGACTGATCCACCAATTCAAAGTCGCTCAACGAGCTGTGGAGCGGGCTGTGCTCGGTGTTTCTCTGAGGGATAAAATCAGAAATGAGCTTATCCGACAGAGAACCATGGTTACCGACATAGCCCAACGGATTAGCAAATTGAAGTGGCAGTGGGCCGGTCACATTTGTCGGAGAACCGACAACCGTTGGGATAGACGTGTTCTCGAGTGGAGACCGCGCCTCGGCAAACGTAGTGTAGGACGCCCTCCAACCAGGTTGAGCGACGATATTCGTGGGGTGACTGGTAGCGGTTGGCTACGATGGACTGAAGATCAAGCCCAGTGGCGTGCTATGGGAGAGGCCTATGTCCAGCAGTGGACGCGGAAGGGCCGATGATGATGATGATGATGAGAGACCAATCTATTTAACTACTTATAAGTTGTTTAACGTGAAGAAAATCAGTAGAGTTGCTAAACACTGTTTACCTTACGGTGTTTTCCGTCACACAAAAAGCAAAATTTCATGAAGTAACCGTGGCATAATGCACTTTATTTATATTAACCATAATCAAACACTAATTATACATGCAGATTCTACGATTTTCAATAAATAAATCAGATCATATACATCCCACTAGTAGTCCGCAAACCCGCACTAGGCCAGCGTAGTGGACTATATGGTATAACCCCTCCAAATCTTACTCTCGATTGTAGAGGAGGGCCGTGCCCTGCAGTGGAACGTAAGTGGGCTGTTAGTACAGCACAGTACATCCCACTGCACGTACACCACTCTCTACCACCAGTAGAGAGTAGATGAGGTCTTTCATATGTGAGAGGCCGCCTGGGTAGGTACCACCGCAATGTCTATTTCTTCCACCAAACAGCAGTGTAAATGCACTGTAGTGTTCCAGTTTGAAGGACATTTTAGTCAGAGTAACTACTGGATATAATGAGGCTTAACATCTCATGCCTCAGGATGGTGAGCGGAATGGAATGCCAAGTATTGCCTTGTAATTCATGGTGTTGTTTGGTTTTGCTACTGTCCATGAGTATCGCTTACCATCAGGCGAATGGCATGCTCGCCTCGCCATTAATTTTTATAGAAAAAACTATCGTAACTTAGATTCAGAAAGATTTATTACAATTTATCCTTCCATTTTCCATAAAAACACCGAAGTGCGAAGCTCACACAAACCGCTTGATTCAAATTTAACGACGAAAAAACTCGCCAACTCTATCTCCATAACCCGTTTAAAGAGCGAAAACTAAACTAGTTTTCCGAGCTTTTAAAATGTGAAAATATTTTATGCACACTATCCTTGAGAATTTTCGTTCACGCCTCTATCTGACGCCATTCGACGCATCTCTTTGAATTGGGAAGTGGATGTGTGGGTGCTAGTGGCAATATGGTTGGTCTGGGTAATTGCTCCCTTTTAGGTCTAATATATTTGAAATGTTTTTTACAACTCGGTAAATTGAGTTTACATGTTGGATATTGTATGTCTAGATTCAATTGTCTCTTCATTTGACAACGTTTTGAGAATGTATTAATTAATACATAAATACTTCAGACAGGGGTCTATGTTTAGCTTTGAGCGTGCTTGTCATAATAGAGACATATATTAATTAAACAAAATTATATTTCATATCCAATGTCAATACACTGAAATCATCAATATGATTTAATATAATGTATTGTATCCTAAATCGTATCAGCTTTTGTACTGACTTACAATACGCGCTACTTAATTGCCTTCAGGAACAATAAACGAATTTCCATTTCGACTGAAAAGGTTCCCCGACATTTGTCGTTTCAATACTACGATGAATTATTATTATCTCTCAGGAACAATTTTAATAAGGCACATCGTAATTAATTCCGTATCAAAATTATTCTAGAATACCAAAATAGACATCAGACCTAATAATAATGGAGGTAAGGCAGACAGTTTAAATAACAGTACCAAATTCAAAAAAGAAAAAAAAAATACTCGCTTTTCACCACCCTGTAAACGGAAACCACATACCTAACTAAAGCGCAACGTAAGCCTTGAAAAAAATATTCTAACCTAAAAACCATTCTACAGTACAGAACGTGTAGTGAATATCAGCTCTGCATTCGAATCCGGCCACAAAACAAACACGACAGCACGCAAACTAACAGTTGCTAAATAATTAAATCATTTCGCAACACTTGCTCGGTGCGAAAGTTTACGCTCCACTCGCACACGTGTGATGTACACTCGATGTATGTTAACCACAATTTAAGCTCTTCACGGATTAGTCCCAGTTTAGAGTTTGTGAAGGATTTGCGATTTGAGGAGAATCGTGTTACGAGTTTTATTTCGACGTGTGGTTGTCCTTCTGTAAATAGTTGGATTGTGGTGTGACCTGCGTTAAATTTAGTCTATTTATAATCTTATATAGAAGTCGGGCTCGTTTTAGATCCTACACGATAAACGATACCTAAGAGATAATTTAAATTTATTTTCACATGAATGTCACTCCTACAAAGTTTAACAAACTGTCCTTCAAATACTCGTAGTTACGGTCACCACAGTCTAGTCCACACAAACCACTGACGCATCATTAATAGATGCCATGGTTTGGCTGCATCGGCGGCGGTGTTTGTGCACTAGGTACAACGCCCCCCTCCGTCCACCCTGCGTCGCCTCCCACCTTACTGGGGCAGGGTGTAGGTGACTTAAATTGTTATCGAAGGCTGTGACATGCTGGTAGGTAGGTCATGTTTTTGAGGTTGGTTATGGCTGTTGGCACAGCCAGCCCATAATATAATACCGTAATATCTCCCAAAATCAACGTTATATCCATCAAAAAAGCCTGGACGGTATGAAGATAAGAAGTATAGTTTGGGTTACGTAAGCATGCACTTCGAATGTAATGTCATAATGAATTCTATTTATTATAAATAGAATAATAATAACACTCACGGCGCGGCGGGGCGGCGCGCAGGGCCGAGCTGTGCTTACTATAACAACAGTAGGGCTGTCACACTGGTGGTTATTTTATTTAACGGTTTGCTTGGATCGTGGTATTTCTCATGGGAAACCATACCCAATCTATTCCAAACCGATTGATTTCTGTACATGGAAAATAAATTACTAAAACAAATTTGAGGGGACTGTATTAACGTAATAGAACCCTAAACAATGATTGTTTGAATATTTGTCGTTCTGTCGATTTGTCTGTTTGTGTGTGCCTTTGTGCACGCTAATCTCAGAAACGGCTGAACCAATTTCGCTTAAATTTGGTATGGAGATAACTGATACCCTGGATTAACTCATAGACTACTATTTATTCCGAAAAAGTTAGTGTTCCAGTGGAATGAGCGAGGAATTCAAATATATTTGTTACTTTTTTAAACTCAAAAAGGACGGGATTACATGCCTTAAGCGAGAATGAGACGGGAGATGGCGGGGTATAACGGGACGGGACGGGCAAAACCAGTACAGAAGACAGCATTGAGTTGGAATATAAATAAAAAAGGTAGGGGAAATAATGTTGCTGATGTGGAATGGACTAAAAAAATATTTGTCTCATTTTTAAAATATTTTCCGTACATACCTACGAATGTAAAATTGAATAGTTGAAAACTCATAAGGTGGAACACTTGAGCGCTAAATGTAGCGAAAAAAATATTTAATTTATGTTTGTGTGTACAAGAAAAGGAAAACTAATAAATACTACATATTGAAATAAAACTATTTTTTAAGGATTTTATCGCGGATTTGGTTTAATTTTTACATTTTTTAAATGCCCGACGTTTTGATTACTTTGTAGCTTTCGTCCCGTGACTACAAACAAAATACCTGTGAATAATAATGTGTCACTAAAATAAAAATATATCCGCTGTGTGAACCCTACGAATTTACCTCACGATTCGCGCTGCTTAATTTGACCCCGTGAATAAAATAGTAGAAATTTGGAGATAACACACACACCTTTCGAGCCGCGCCGTACACGGGGAACAGTACATAAAAATATTATAAAACAGATGTAAGAGGAAGGAATAAACGCTAAACAGTAATCATTTGTTCTTTACGTGTTTTAATTTGTTTTCTCTTAAACCGGCAATGTAAATCATACAAACTAATGGCAGCGTGCGGTTTGTTGACTGCTAAAGACAGTTTATTTGCAATACATTGTGTTATTATCATTTATTTTAATGTTGTTTTACCTGTGTATCCAGAATATGCGTAAACTTACAAGAATTATATTTAATATTCAACACTATTTCTTATAAGGGTGTAAAAGGTTCCAACGATTACTTTAGGAGACCCTAAAAGTTACGACATTTGTGAGTAGCTGGTGATTACTGAGCATTTAGGGACTTTAAAACTTAAGGCTTCAAACAAAGCGCATACATAGCTTTACTTTATAGCATCGCACTTTGATGTCGCTTATTTTTGATACACAAAAATTAATAATCGTGTTCAAACGTTTTACTAGCTGCAGCGCGGTAGGAATTCTTTGTATTATTGATGAACGGCCTTAGTTATAGATAGTTTTAAAACCTATTGACATGTATTTTTGACAGCCTCCGTGGCGCAGTTGGTAAGACGCCGGCTGTGAAACGAGAGGCCGCGGATTCGATCCCCGCACCAAGAGAAATGTTTGTGCGGCCCACAAATATTTCTTTCGGGTCTGGGTGTTTGTGAGACCGAAAAGTCTCTCGTAGTTCTGATACCTGCGACACAAGACTTAATTGATCTTAATGTGGGGTCAGGACTATGTATGTGACTGTTGGGTGTATTTATTATTATTTTATTGTTACTATTTTAATTATCGAATGTTTTGTCCCTTTCGAACGACTTCGGAATGCAGTTTGAGCGAAGAAGACAAAACATTCGATAGCTAAAATGGGGTTAAAACTGCCAATAAGGCCGAAACTCTTTAAAGAAATCTCGAATATTTTAAAACTAGGATTTTATTTATTAACTACTTATGTTTTTTGTTACAGAGCCAGCTCTGGGACGAGTTCGAGCTAGAAGACGCCACCTTCGCGGAGTGCAGCATCAACAACGCCAATCACAGCTTCCAGGTATTTTACATCAAATCATTTCTGATTGAACAAAATATATAGAAAAAGTAACTACATGGATGCATTGGCTATATAAAATATATCATGGTTACAATAAATGTAAAGTTATTAATATTTTCCTGATTTTGATTAATGCAAAGTATTCTATAGGTTTTTTAGTATACTGTACTAGACCGTATCAGCTCATATACGTCCCACTGAAGTCGAGGGTACGATGTAGAGGGGTTAGGCCATATAGTCCACCACGCGGGCCCAGCGTTAGCCTCCTAATATATAGACAGATGTAAAACAAAGTGATTCTATAAGAGTTTTGCTTTGCCTTTTTCGTTACGGAACACTAAAAAGCGTAAAAAAACAGATTACTTGTTCTCCCATTAGTTACCGATTGTTACTTCCTCGCAGTTAGAACTTAACACGATTTTTATAGGTTGTTACTTACATAAATGTTAGTGGCGACTTATATTAATTAAACCTCGATGCGTTGAACAAAACATATCCACAATCCTCTAAATAAAATACATGAATAAAAACAACCTAATTAAATCTCGGACATAAAAATAACCTTCATCTACAATGAAATCATTTCTGTTTGCACACAATTACCACACAAAGGGATCCTTTGCAAAGTGAATCCGTATGTTGGTTCGTAATTATACACAGGGCCTCGGGCAACCTGTTTTAGGTTCACAGATGTATAACCGGACTATGAGAATCTCAAAGCTATTTATCGTTTGAAGTTATTTTGTTTAATATTATTAAGACAGCCTCGGTAGAGTAGTTATACTACGGTACGACTACAAAGTTGAGTTCTCGGGTTCGAATCCCCGGTCGGGCTAAGTGATATTGGATTTTTCTATTCATTATCAGCCCGGACTTAGGAATTTGTGCCCAGTATGGCCATAGGCTAGGCCCCTAATACATCACGGGACGGAACATACAAGGCGAAATCCTGGTGGCGCCTATGCCTACCCCTTCTGGGATAAAGGCATGAGTTTATGAATGTATGTTTCTTCAAAAGGGACGTGATTTGTTTATTCCGTTTTTATAGCGGTCTATTTAATTTTATTGGTAAAGAAGCGGCCGCAAAATGTCGAAACGATAACATACGTGGTACACGGTGATAAACCCATCATAGTGACCACGCAATTGGGGATTACTGTGAGATCCGAAGCAAAGTCCAAATGTTTGGACGTCGTTCGAACGTCTTAACCATAGACTAAGTTCGGAGTGAATGATAAGTTTCATAGAGAATAATATTGATTTTTAGAAGTTAAAAACTTGTAACTTCGGACGTCAAACGTTCGGATTTCGAACTTTGTTTCGGATCATACAGTAACCCCCCATTGTCGCGTTTCAGATTTAGCTTGCGCATTCGATTCCCTCCAGATTGACATAATTATGTTTATCGAACTCCCACAATTTGATACTCTATGTACACAACATAGCACTTGCTAACAGGTGCATTTTTTTCTTGACTTTCTCAAGGGTAAACCAATACTGCATCAAGTTACAACCCACCCGCAATAACAAGGGCATTACACGAAGCCCAACGCTGCACAAAAGGGCTCTCAATAAAGACCCTTTCACAGTTTATAAAGGGACTAATAAAAAGGCATGTTGATTCGCAAGGGCCTACTGCGCCGTGCCAATGACGTCACTAGGGTTGCAACGCTAATGAATTTAAGAGTGATGAATTTTAATGCACATTTCATAGTGTTTGTAGTGTACTAGCGGAAGAGTTGATAATAAAATGAGAACCCGGTGGATTGTTCCCCATAACGAAACATTTATCCATACATACATATATGTATATATATCAGCCCATATACGTCCCACTGCTGGGCACGGGCCTACTCTACAATCGATAGAATCGATTGAGAGTGGTTAGGCCATATAGTCCACCATGTTGGCCTAGTGCGGGTTGGCTAACTTTCATACCGTAGAAATTCTTTAAAATCGCTACGGTATGCAGGTTTCCTCACGATGTTTTCCTTCACCGTTAAAGTCTATCCATACGTAATGGTTTAATTTTACATTTTTAACTTCCCGGCGTTTCAATTGCTTTTCAGCTTGTGGTCACGGGGCGGACAATGTACGTATAAAATCCGTAAAAATTAGTTTTATTTCAATTTATCCACACGATTAACAATATGACTACAAAATGTAAGGAGTTTCTGATATGAGTGTCGTCAGCGACAAACGATAATAATATAGTATTAGAGCGGTTGTGACTGTGCATATTGCAACTTGGTGTTTTATTGTATTTATTTTATTAAAATATATATTAGGCGATAGAGTGTTACTCAAATTCTTCAAAAAAAATCTTCTACGGTCATAGAATCTATATCAGCCCATATACGTCCCACTGCAGGGCACGGGCCTACTCTACAATCGAGGGAATCGATTGAGAGTGGTTAGGCCATATAGTCCACCACGCTGGCCTAGTGCGGGTTGGCGGACTTACATACCGTAGAAATTCTTTAAAATCGCTACGGTATGCAGCTTTCCTCACGATGTTTTCCTTCACCGTTAAAGTGCGTGGTGATTGACTATCAATACACACATAACTCCGAAAAGTCAGAGGTGTGGCCTGGGATTTGAACCCGCGACCACCGTGGACATGTAGGCAGCCGCGTCTGGTCTGTTACCAACAGGCCACCACGCACTTTCATAGAATGTACATCATAAATAACCACCTATGATCCTCGGGTAACATAAACAAATTACTCCTTAAATAAAGTCTATATCAGGCGAGTAAGACAAACACTAAACGAGCACGACTAGAAACCCATCTTGATTAATTAAAGCAATAAATACCGGCTACTTACCGAGACCCTATCTGATACAAAGTCACATAAAATGAATAATCGATTATCGTTAATCGCCACCATCGATTACACAGCCCTAGCGTGACCCGAGGGGTTGTATCGGCTCGCGGGTCATGCTTCATGCTCAAGGGGCACGTTCGAGGGAAAGAAACCGTGAAAATAGCACGTCAAACATCCCGAACACGTAAATTGTTAAGGGTCTGTACGAGGTCTATTGAATACGGGATCTTTTGTCAATGGTGAATGTGCTGATGGAATATCGATACATCGATAAACTTCGAAGTGTAGTTATCGTATAGGCTGGAAATGTAAGACTACGTGGCATGCTACGTGGTAAAGCCCAGCTCTAGATATTTAAAGATACGTTTACTGATGGTAGATCTCTCATATGTGAGAGGCTGCCTGTGTAGGTACCACCGCAATGTCTATTTCTCCCACCAAACAGCAGTGTAAATGCACTGTTGTGTTCCGGTTTGAAGGATATTGTAGCCTGAGTAACTACTGGACATATTGAGACCTAACATATTATGTCTCAGGCTGGCAAGCGCAGTGGAATGCCAAGCAGTGCTTTGTCATTCATGGTGTTGGTTGGTTTTGCTACTGTCTATGAGCGGTCGTATTGCTTACCATCAGGCGAGGTGCAAGCTCGCCTCACCATCCATATCAATAAAAAAAAATTTTCGGCTCGACAGAGTCTTACCACTCTCTCACAGAAAACTAACGTGTAATTATAACTTTACTACTGCGTTTCGTTGGGTGAGTAAGCTATATAAAAGTTGGCGGTAAGATATTCCCACCTGCCTGGAGGTCTACGACCGTAATATGGCCATTATAGGTTATGTCCACCATTATGTCGAAAACACCGTCATTTCAGCATGCTGTGCTATTTCGTTGACGGACTTACATTAAAATATGTAATGTAATTCTTGATGTCTCTTGTTAATCGATTCTCAATCTGGAATGCACTTACCAAAGTTACCAAATGACTTCAGAAGTTCTCAGAACCTCTTCAAATTAATGAGGAATTTTTAATTGCACGTTTTCTTTAATGATCGTCAAGTGAGATGATCTTGTCAAATTTAATGAAACTTGTAATGGCTTTAATGTTAATAAAAATGTAGGGATAATTTTATGATAATTTAAATAAAATAATATCCATTATGAAATAGCGGCTACGAACTTGGGTAAAGTTTCTTGCTACTTTGAAGTGATAGTCACATAGCACCCAGTTTTAAGATTAGTATATGAGTGGGCCACGACATGGACAGAGGATTTAGTAATGTTGGAAGATATCATGAACAATAAATAGGATTATATTTTTATTTGTTATTAGGATGTACTTATGCTGCCATCTGTTATTACTTTTGTGTTCTATGTGTTTTAAGAAAATGTTAGTCAATTGATCTTAATCAAGCATTCGATTCGTTTTATTATGAGTAAAGCTTGTAAAAAGTCACTGGATGCAGGCTGCTTCTATCAGTGAGATCTTTGTCGGCAACATCTGTTCCGAAACGAACTGCCAGTGGCTGAAGATAAATGAACCCACTAGAACGATGTCATATCCTGGCTTATGAAAATTCATTTAAGTAACAGTGTTTTGCCAGGATTCTAGTTGTTTTTTTTTATTGTATCAGCCCATATACGTCCCACTGCTGGGCACGGGCTTACTCTACAATCGAGAGAATCGATTGAGAGTGGTTAGGCCATATAGTCCACCACGCTGGCCTAGTGCGGGTTGGCAGACTTACATACCGTAGAAATTCTTTAAAATCGCTACGGTATGCAACATTACCCAAGTTCGTAGCGGGTATCTAGTTAAATGTGTTTCTTAAATAAACGCAAATATTACTGCTAACAGTTTATCCAACAAAAAACAATGGACATACCAATCAACCTAAGAATTGTACCAATAACTATACCGCCGCGATCTCTATACAGTATAAAACTAAGTAGATTACATAATATATTATGTATGATCACGCGCGAAAGTGTGCACAATATATTTTCTCTTTTAAATCCATAGTAAAAAAGTATTTCCATCAGCTGAAAGGAGTGATGTACAACTGCCCATAAAAGTTTATATAAAAACTCGGTATGCGCGAGGTACTTTGACAGAGTGGGGGTTCCGTAGCAATGAAAGTAATAATAAGGTATAGTTTAAATAATAATAAAGTAGTTTTTTTATGTTCTTTTTTTTCTATTATTTCGGATTATGTACATCTGTTTTCGAACAGGTCGGCTTAATCATTTTAACCGACGAGAGATGGTTATTTTAGAATATCGGCTCTATTTGTTTTCCCCAGCACTTACTATCAAATGATTTACAGCAACTTTGTCCTATCATGCATTCCGTAGCGATTTTAAAGAATTTCTACGGTATGTAAGGTGATTAAAGGTAAATTAAACTTTATTATAGAAATAATGTATGTAAGTCTACGGTATGTAAGTCCGCCAATCCGCACTAGACCTGCGTGGTGGACTATATGGCCTAACCACTCTCAATCGATTGTCTTGATTGTAGAGTAGGCCCGTGCCCAGCAGTGGGACGTATATGGGCTGATACAATTAACAATTTTACAATTTCATATGTGTATCCATGTTCGACAATAATTACCATTAGTCGAATCTTTCTCGTCTTACAGTTCTGTACAAACCCATATTCGCTCAATGCTGAGCAATGAACTCCTTTGCAGCCGAGAATGAGGCTCAAAGAGCTTCGTTTATCAGTACACGCAGTAAAAAACCCATTAGTAACAGCGCGTCACTCGCCATCTCCTTCCGGAACTCTAAAAATGGCTTTTCGTAGTACAATAGGTTGTGGCATCATTTATCAACGTAACACTTTACTAGGTCGCGACCCGGGCGGGTTGGAACGGGAGCTCGGGGATAGTTATTTTAGTGGTTAATCAATCATTTTTATGGTTTTAATTAAATTGCGTTTCTACGCGTATTTCGCAAGATTCTATAGATTTTTTTTACTTGTAGTATAGTGTGATAATACAGGTTGAATTTTCAATGGCCGAATCCGAAACTATGAGCAATATCGAAAAATATTGAAGGGAGTCACGAGCCCGATTTTGATGGAAACTAAAATTGCATACTTAATTTTTTGATAAATTAATATGCCTAGCTGGGAATCGAACCTGATGAATTAAACGGGAACTCAGTGTTAAGGTAACTTGGAAAAATATGATTTTGCCCAAAATTATCACTTTCCTAATTCACCCTGTATATCTAGTTCGTACTTAGTAAGGTGGTAAGTACGATTACCGGATGCCCAATACTTTTTGCTTCTCTCCGTCCGTTTCCTCCTATTTTCTCAATTATTTTGATTGGCAAGGGACCAGCAATTCAAATGTTGCAGATAATCCATAACTGTAATCTCTATATGAATGGTAATCTGCTTATAATTCTGGGGTCTCTTTCCATATTAACCAGTTTGACTGATTAAATAAAAATATATTTATTTTATTTATCTTCCTAAACATCCAAATTATTTCAGCCCATCCGCTCAAGGATCTCCAAACCCACCTTATATCCTTGATACATAAATAAATAAATAAATAAATACACCCAACAGTCACATACACAGTCCAGACCCCACACTAAGATCGAGTCTTGTGTCGTGGGTATCAGAAACTACGAGACACTTTTCGGTCTCACAAACACCCAGAACCGAAACAAATACCTGTGGATCACACAAATATTTGTTTCGGTGCGGGGATCGAACCCGCGGCCTCATGTTTCACAGGCGGCGTCTAACCAACTGCGCTACGGAGGCAACATACATCCCGCGAACATGCAGTACAAGCGACTTATAACGAGCGTCCTGTTGCGGCTCTGTTAATAAATTAGGACCCCTTCCCCCCTTCCCCCATTCCCCCCGCACTCCCCCTGTACCCTCCAGCGGTACGCCGAGGAATATGCTCCACATTCTCAATTACGTTTCTATACTCGTAATCAGTGACTTGTCAGAAAAACGAAAATGTACCATTGCTTAACAATTTGGGTGATGTTGGAATTAGAATTCATTTGGATTTTGATGAAAAAAAAAATTTCGTGTCGTCTGTTTGAAAAAAGAAATTACGATAGTCTTCCGTCGTGCTATCCTCTATTCTCAAAGGAACAAGTAACACCTTAGAATTTGCAATGATTTATGGGTTGTATAGGAGATTTCTTACCATTGATTCTGCCGACCATGTATGTCATCGTCCATGTTTAAAAGTCGACAATTCACTTACTATACCAGAAAGACTGATGCCCTTCTGTCTTCACAGCCACAGGAATTTCACTGCTGAGGTTAGCTAAATTAAAATCCTCTGAATACAACAGATCGCCATAAAAATCCTTACGAACCATTAAGTCATAAGGCCTTCGTAAGGATTTTAAGGATTTTTCCACTGTTGAACTATGTTAATAACGGTTATCCTATAGGAAAATATAAAATGATCCATCCCGTCTGCGACCAATGACAGGTACGTATAGTATGTGAAGGTATTTGGCAAAACGAACGCTTATTAAAATCGATACAGGCGCGTGCCATAAATTGTTTGTGGAACATTCCGGGCAGGTAGTGAGGGAAGCGCAATTTATTCACCACTGGCTGTTGTCTGACGTTTCTCGCGTGCCAATGCAGGATCTATATTCTGTATAATGTTTTATGAGGACAATTTGGCTGGATGGGGACGGTATGGATGGAATTCCAGTGAAGGAAAGACAAGCGGAGCTATGTGGTGGAGATTAACGTACATGTCAGACATCGAACTGACGTCAAGCACGTGCAGCCGCACCCGCCCCTACAAAGAGTAATGACGAATGAATTTGCTGGTGACAGGATATTCATATCCTTCAAGATATCGACTACCAAACACCGAACAAGTTGTCGAGAAACCTAACACAGTGACCCGAGCATATGTATATGTCTCGTGTCGGGTATAAAGTATACCCGGCTTAGAAAACTGGCATTGGTTCTTAGAACTATTTTTGGATTGCCCCGCAACATCAAGTGCATTTTCGTCCCTCAGTTGTGATAGTATAAACATTTTTATTCCTCCCAAAGTCTCGTAATTCGCTGGAGAGACGCGCAAGTATCAATCAATAACACCTGAAACACGAGTCTGTCATCTCAAAATACAGTTACGGCATTACCAGCGCAACAGACATACATTCAACATATTATGTATATATAGACGCGAGTATTCCACGTGGACTCGTTTCGGTCGCGGGCCGCGTTCATAAATTCTCATTTTATGCCGACGTCGCCCGTGTTGTACAATAGGGATGTGGTGTTACCTGGGTGTTACCTACCTTGTGAAATTACCTGGGAATCTTTTTTGGTCTAGGTATTTTTAAGAATAGATAAAAAAGTCCTTAAAAAACTGATTGGACAGATAAATTCGTGTTTTATTAACTTACGAGAAATTTTACTTCTCTATATGTAACGAAGTAAAAGCGCTCATATGCAAAAGGCAGTCTCGATTGGCGCCATTGTTTTATCTATTTTTGTCGCTAAGTAGTATGTACACGCAATATTGTATTTCGGTTGAAGTGAAAGACATGATAGCCAGTCGTTATTGAGTATTAAGAGACACCTAACATCTCTAGGTGATGAGCGCAGTAGTACCATGCAGTGCCTAATAAGTTCTGAATAGTGTTGAGTTTACCATCAGGCGAGCACCATGCTCTCTCGTCATTCTCGTTTGGAGAAATGGCCCTCAAAACATTACCTCTAACAGATACAGCCGGATAGACACTGACAATGTCAATATTTGGTTTGGCCAGCGTATAAATAAGAATTCGTGCCAACCCTACTTCCATACCCTGGATTCGATGAAGCAAACGACATTTTGGCAGCACGCAACCTTGACTTGGTTCCGTATGATGGATTGTCGTGAATATGGACCAATTTCCTAACTTATATCAAAAGAAAATATTACAGTTTACAAAAGTATGTAAGTAACATACATTTTATAATACTTGTCTGGATCTCTGAAGAGGTAGCAAAAGTGCCACATCGGTTAGGAAGATTGTCGGAAACTTATATTTTTAAGACTAGCAACGCATACACAAATCAAGTATTATAACAGTTTATTACCAATTATCCCATCAGCATATTGTGTTTACCGACCATAATATTTTATGTAAAAAAAAGGAAAATAAATAAAAAATAAAATGTAACACGCCTCCACCTAGTCCACGCTAAAAAAGACTGTTAAAAATTTTAAAGACTACTCAAAACTTTTCTCACGGCAGATGAGGCTTGCAAAGTGGCTCGGCTCTTTTTTTTTATAGTTACAAACAATTTCTTGTCGCAAAACGTGTTAAGGGGTCACTAACCAGTCTAGTTGAGGCTCGCAGATTGAAGGGTCACGATACATGCTTGGCACGACGTCGACTGTTTTGTCGTACTGTTGTCCCTAGTTTTATTTACATAAACAACAGTTGACAGCCTCTGTGGTGCAGTTGGTGAGACGCCGGCTGTGAAACGAGAGACAGCGGTTTCGATACCCGCTCCGAGACAACCTCGTGTGCGACCTACAAATATTTGTTTCAGGTCAGAGTTTTTGTGAAACCGATGCCTCAGTTTCTGATCACCACGTCACAAGACTTAATTGATATGAATGGGGGTCAGAACTATGTAAGTGACTGGTGTGTGTACTTAATGTCTTATTCATAGACAGATTTAAAACCTATTTTGGTTATCGAATGTTTTGTCCCTTTCGAACGACTTTTGAATTCAGTTTGAGCGACGAAGACAAAACATTCGATGGCTAAAGTGGTTTTAAAACTGTCTACAATTAAGGCCGTTATTAATTAGTAGTATTTGTTTTACCGATGTGTATATCTGAACCGACCATTGCTTGAATATTCTGTATATTGTAATTCTGCGGTGTTTTATTTATATCATTTATTTTATTTTATTTTGCACTTGTACAATTACATAGTTCAGGCGGACTCAATGCCTAAAGGTATTTTCTCCCAGTCAACCTTAAGGTGGCGCAGAGAGACGGAAGCAGGTGCTTAATAATAAGGTAATAAAAAAATGAAAAAAACAAAACATAAAATAAAAAGGATAACAAAATATAAATAATAATGAGCTTATATATTATTTTATCTGAATCTCACAAAGTAGAAAATCCGCACAGTAGGTACAAGGATTTTTGTCAACGTTGACAGATAATGTTTTTTTCCATTATCCAGTCTTCCGCCGAGAGCTAACATTTCTTGTATATTGAATGTAATTCGGTACAGGAAATATCAGTCACGAGCTGTCAATATACGTAGAGTGGATGCCTCAAGACGCTCTTTGTTTCAAACATTTTGTTGTATTTTCATTCAACTTCCATCTTTTACTTTTATTCTAAATGGATCGTTACTTACTGAATTTCAAGTCTTGGATAAATTACAGTTGTATTTTACGAATTGGTTCACAAAAGTTCTTAAAACTCAAATCACTCGAACTTATACCACTGCACTAACATTGATACAATGACAAAAGCAGTGTTGTGCAGATTGACAGTTGTCATACAACTAAAAGTCGGCGTCGTGTCGTCTCTCTAGCCTGTGTCGTCAGGTGCAGCGACACGGAGCGGCTCGTTAGCGCGTCGTGGCTGATTTTTTGTCGCGCGGCCCTTACCTTCTTTTGTGCGGCTGAGGCAGCTGTAGCTTTCACCCCTTTGCGAGAGTTAAATGACGGGGTAATTGATGTTACGAAATAGGTTGTATTTTTGTGTTCGTGTATATGTGTTGGGTTGAAAATGGGTTACTTTGAAGTGATATATAAGTAATTAGGGTTCATGATAGCAATGTTTTTGTGAAAGATAAGTACGTATCTTGGGTTGGAAATGTGGGTACTTTGATGATAGTAATTAGTGCTGGAACAAAAGTAATTTTATACGTATACACTGTAAAACGGCTTTGATGTAACAACTTCAGTACTTTGTCACTTCACCTAACCAATTCGTAGTGTAGAATTTAAAGTACATAATCGCAAATCTCGCACTTAATATGGAGAATACATATTCTGTGAAATATATTCTAGAAAAGAAGGAGAAAACAAATAACTCCAACAACAACACTGGACAATAGCTGATGGTGGTAGGTCTGTCATATGTGAGAGGCCGCCTGGGTAAGTACCACCGCAATGTCTATTTCTCCCGCCAAACAGCAGTGTAAATGCACTGTTGTGTTCCGGTTTGAAGGACATTGTAGCCAGAGTAACAACTGGACATAATGAGACTTAACATCTTATATATTTATGAACTGCTCTGAATTCAGCTGCGTTGCGACACCTTTATATTCAATGTATTGTAAACTTGTTTTGAAAACAGCAACGCTAGAGTTTCTTGCCCGTACTCTCTGGGGAAAACAGCCTTGTGAACCGGGTGGTAGTGGAAAAAAGTGACTGAATCTAAATAATGTATGACATTTCATAGGCTCAATAAAATATTTTCATTTAATTTCAAATAAACATAAGATGTAAAGTCTCATTATGACCAGTAGTTACTGAAACCAGATTGGCGAGCGCAATGGAATTTGGCATTCTTAACATCTTATGTCTCAGGATGGCAAGCGCAGTGGAAAGCCGAGCATTTCTTTGATTCTTGGTGTTATTTAGTCTTACTACTGTCCATGAGTGTTCGTATCGCTTTCCATCAGGTGAATGGCATGCTCGTCTTGCCATTAATGGCAATAAAAAAATGTGCCTTTTAGTTAAGTAAACAACTTTAAAGACTCCAATATATTTATGTTATATAAAATAGAATGGTAAAAATTGGTAAAGTTAAAACAATATCTAAAAGCTATAACGTTTTTTGAATGTATTTTGATAATAAGTATGTGAAATACGAATTATTTACGGAATAACCTATACGGCTTTTTTATGAATGATATTGTCCCTTATAACAAACGTAAACAAAATAGAACGTCTAATTTACTAAAAATACCTCAATATTCTATTCAAATTCATCTCCTACATGTCAGACTGGTTCTATTAGCCGAATATAAAATACAAAAAACGATACTTTAAAAACAAAACACGATACTTTTAAAACACATGACCCAGCTCGTTCTGTGTAATTTGCGAGATGCAGAGCGGTCGACCGGCGCAGAATAAACAGACACATGTACAGCCCCGGGCGACGCGGCCTTTGTAACGAAAACTTCTATAAATAAAGATGTTTTGAAACAGACTTTTACAGTAGTGTGATAATTTTATCTAGCGTTGAATGGACATTGAAGGTGGCAATTAGGATTGTAGATATGTTGGCAGGTTTTAAAAATCGATAGCAAATAGAAAGGAAATAAAAGAAGGGCGAGATTGTTGAGTCTCCGAAAATCCTACAAACCGCCATCTCACCCAGTAATTTCCCGCGGTTTTCTGAGGAATAGTTGTACCTAAACGTCTCTCGTAGTGGCTATATACTACGGTCTGAACTCACTAGAGCAAAAGTCACTTCTTCCAAAAACACACTTATGTGTTTGTAAAATCATAATACGAAAGCCTGAAAATCTGAACTGCTGACTGCCTCGGTGGCGTAGTTGTACTACGGTACGATTATAAAGCTGAGGTCTCGGGTTCGAATCCCAGGTCGGGCAAAGTCATATTGGGTTTTTCCATTAATTATCAGCCCGGAGTCAGAAATTTGTGCCCGATATGGCGATAGGCTCGCTCCCTATCACATCATGGGACGAAACATACAAGGCGAAATGTGGGTGTCCTGGTGGCGCCTCTGCCTACCCCTTCTGGGGTAAAGGCGTGACTTTATGTATGAAAAGCTGAAGTAAGTATGACGGAATTTAAAAAATAATATGCTAAGTGGCAAGTTAGACGGTAGACTAGTACCCTTGTGTCTTAACTCTCAAGACACGTCTGTCTGAGTGCACCTGCACTTGTGCTCAGTTTTAATAACGCTACTAAGTTGTCTTGCTTGTAGCTTAGGTCATTAGCATTTACTTTGATTAAATGTATCTTTGTAGTTTCTTTTTCTAATTGATGCTTGTCTAGTATTGTGGACATCTTTGTAAAGTATAAGCGACTGTAGGTCCAATTTTTTGATTGCAGAAATATTGCTTGCTAATTATCGGTGATTAACATTATCTTTATTCATGGGAAGTTGATTTGTACCTCCCACCATAATTAAGTCAGATAACTAATAATTTTATTTTAAATACACATACGCCTTCCAGGTTATGACTATTCACGTAAGGTAATTCATACATACATACATACATACATAAACTCACGCCTTTATCCCCGAAGGGGTAGGCAGAGGCGCCACCAGGACACCCACATTTCGCCTTGTATGTTCCGTCCCACGATGTGATTGGGGGCGAGTCTATCGCCATATCGGGCACAAATTCCTGACTCCGGGCTGATAATGAATAGAAAAATCCAATATCACTTTGCCCGACCCGGGACTCGAACCCGAGACCTCAGCTTTGTAATCGTAACCTAGTACAACTACGCCACCGAGGCAGTCGGTAAGGTAATTCCTCCTTTGAAAATACAAATAACTTTGTATGTAGCCGGAGTATGTTACAAATCGCTCAAATATGTAATATATTGTCCTGACTTGTCTTAAGTGGTAATTTAATCATATTCAACATAAACTACACTATTATAGCCCCAAACGCAAGCAAACGGCTTTTCAGTATTCAGACTAATACTTAAAAGTAGTAGATTCTTACTGTAGCTCATTACAGCTACGGTGCCAATGGACTGGCTCTATTAGGGTAGAACCACTCTCTTACCGAACCCGATAGGTTCATAGTCGAATGATACTTGTTTTTTCACCTTCAATCAACAATTGCATCAAAATAAACTTTTCTAGACACGTACGAATGTATACAAGAATTCATATTACATTCAAGAGGCGGACACGGCTCTAAACGTAACGTGCCTCCGGTCGACAATATGAACACAACTATGCGTCCATCGCAATCGCAACCGATAATACTTACTTCAATTAGTCAACTGCATCCTTCTTCGTCTGTAGCTAGCGATGTTAATCATCATCATAATGAGAAATTAGCTGAACCATACACTCAAGCTTCGGATGTACTTTTGACTCAAGTAACCACTAGTGCTCTCAGAGAAATGATTCGGTGCGAAATGAACAATGTTATACAAGACACAGTGAAAGACATACTTCGTGAGCAATACAGCAAAATTACTGAGCTGATTGGCAGCTTCCAGCAGTCCCTTTCTTTTTTCAATGATCAATATGAAGATATGAAAAATACTTTAGAACAGAGAACAACACAAATGCAAAGATTGGAGAAAGACAACACGCTACTACGCAAATCTGTTGCTGACATTACAATGCGATTGAACTCATTTGAACAGCACGCTCGTGCTATGAATCTAGAATTACAGTGCGTGCCCGAATATAGATCTGAAAACCTGATTCGTACAGTTACCCAACTCAGCAAAGCGATAAACTGCGATATAAAGGACTCAGACATAATGCATTGTACAAGACTTGCTAAAAAGGATCAAGACAGCAAGAGACCCAAGTCAATTCTTATTAAGTTCAGCAGTCCCCGAATACGTGATACTTTTCTGGCGTCTGTTATTAAATACAACAAGAAAAATGAAAAAAACAAACTTAACACTTCCCACATTGGCATAGCGGCCGAAACTCCAACACCAATCTATGTTGTGGAACATCTTTCTCCTGAAAATAGGGCTCTACATGCGGCAGCTAGAACTCGTGCCAAAGAACTAGGATTCAAATTTGTATGGGTCCGTAACGGGCGGACATTCATGAGAAAAGATGAATCCTCCGATATTGTAGTTGTGAACAACCATGACAAACTAAATTCATTAATGTAATGTTTAATCTGTAAAAACCATATTACCCATGTTTTTTTCTTGTGACTTCCAATAGTAAAATTCAATAATAATACTATAAAATGTTACTATCAAAACACGCGAGGCCTTCGGGGCAATATATCTGAAGTGCGTCAACATATACTTAACAGTGAGTACCATATTTATATATTGTCTGAAACTTGGCTAAGTAGTGATGTATTTGACTGCGAATTGTTCGATGACAGTTTTACCGTTTATAGGAGGGATCGTGAGACATCTAGCTTTAATAATCATAAAAAGACTGGAGGTGGAGTATTAATAGCCGTGTCCAATAAATTAAAATCATGTCGCATATTTAAATGGGAGAGTAATTGTGAAGACTTATGGGTCACAATCGAATTGCGTTCCGGTCGTAATAAAGTGCAACTTAAAATATGCGCTGTTTATCTTTCCCCTCCAGTACAACACGATACACTAAAGCACTTCATTGACAATTGTAATGTGGTTATTGAGACTAATTGCAATAGCCACACATTATTGGTGGGCGATTTTAATATGAGTGTTGTCAACTGGAATTTTTCTACTTCAGAGAATTCCTACATCGCAACCAATAGCCACTGTACTGGTCATCTTAAAGACATATTATTTGATTTTATAGCCCTAAACAATCTTAAACAAGTAAATAATATTGTTAATCATCAAAATAAAATTCTGGACTTGGTGTTAACAGATATTGCTGAATTAAATATCAGCAATTGTACTGACCCGATCAGAGAGATTGACAATTACCATCCTCCAATAGTTTTTGAGACCATGTTTAGAGCAAATGAAATGAATGTGCCCAAACAAATATATAAACTTAATTTTTACAAAGCAGACTACGAGGCTATTATCGGATCACTTGACAATATAAACTGGGATCTCGAATTCAACCTCTGTTCCGACGTTAACAGTATGGTGAACACATTCTATGGCATACTTGAGGATATTATTAAAAAATATGTGCCTGTAAAAATGTGCCATAAAAGTAAATATCCGCCTTGGTACTCCAACCAACTAATAAAACTGTTAAAACTGAAATATAAAATGCACGTTAAAATAAAAAAATACAATAATCCTCTTGACATTGTTGAATTTGAGTACATAAGAAAAGACTGTTCTAGATTTAAAAAGAGATGTTATCACGAATACATAGAAAATATTGAAAATGCAATAACGAGGCACCCTAAATATTTTTGGACACATATTAAAAATCTCCGTAAATGTAGTTCTTCGTATCCTTCTCATATGACCCTTGGTGTTGAGTGCGCCGATGGCACTGCAGAAATATTAAAGTTATTTGTGAAACAATTCTCGTCAGTGTTCGAACCAATCATGAGTGATCAAAGCCTATCCTTGACGAGAACACATTCCATCCTACCTGAGTTACCCAACTTTTCTATATCTCCTGAAGCTATAGCCGGGAAACTCTCTAAGCTTGATCTGTCAAAAGGCGCTGGACCTGATAAAATACCACCAATTTTTCTGGCTCGCTGTGCTTATTCACTGTCCTTACCTTTATCAAAGATTTTCAATATATCTCTTAGTTCAGGCACTTTCCCAAATGAATGGAAACGAGCTAAGATTGTACCTATTTTCAAAAGCGGTAAACGTCACTTAGTTTCAAACTACCGCCCAATTTCGATACTCTCGACTATGTCGAAAACTTTCGAGTCACTTGTCTACCCTGTTTTATATGATCACGTTAAAAATTACTTATCTCCTAATCAACACGGTTTTATGGCTAGGAGATCCACAAATACTAATTTAGTCACGTATGTAAATACTTTAAACGAAGTAGTTGACCAAGGCCTTCAGGTTGATACCATTTATACCGACTTTTCTAAGGCGTTTGACAAAGTCAACCATAATATATTGGCTAGGAAACTGCAATCAGTCGGTATAACTCACGCTGTACTTAATTGGTGCATATCTTATTTGCACTCCAGACCATCTATTGTCGTAATGAATAGCATAGAGTCAGATATTCTCATTGCGACATCTGGTGTGCCACAAGGCTCAATACTGGGGCCTCTCTTTTTCAATATATTCATTAATGACATTTCAAATGTATTCAAAAACTCCACACCCTACCTATTTGCCGATGATCTAAAACTACTTCGCGTTATTCGAAATCACCACGACACAAAACTTTTACAGGCTGACTTGGATAATCTTGGTGAATGGTGCGAACTTAATAAAATGACCTTAAATTACAGCAAATGTTTCCACATAAAATTTACCCGTAAAAGATTGAAAACTCAATCCACTTATGATATTCGGGGGAACAAGTTGACTGAGGTAGATGTTATCAGGGACTTGGGTATTCTTCTGGACAACAAGTTGAATTTCATTCAGCAGTGCGATGCAATGGTAACCGCAGCTTACAAATCTCTCGGTTTTGTTCTACGCAATTCTAAACTGTTTAAAAAGCCTAACACCGCAATACTACTGTACAATAGTTATGTTAGAAGTCGACTTGAATATTGTAGTACCGTCTGGAATCCGCTTTACAAAGTACATGAAATGAGAATAGAACGCGTGCAGAAAAAATTTGTAAGTCATTTAGCCTACCGATATAGATCAACGACATCTATCAGATCATACAGTGAAAAACTTGATTATTTTAATTTGTTATCGCTCAAAAATCGACGCATACTATCCGATTTAACATTTCTACATAAGTTACTTAATTATGGCATTGATTGTTCAGCGCTGCTCAGTAAAGTGTGTATTAACGTGCCCAGTAGGATGCCTCGGTACCCCTGTTCATTGCTTAAAGCTCCTCCATATCGAACAAATCTAGGCAAACAATCACCGATTGTCAGATTAGCAGAGGAATATAATTCAATTGTTAACGATTCAAATGAAATAGATATTTTTAACAGTACACCAGCCAAGTTCAGAAGACTATTAATAAACACAATACAAACCCAAGAAAAGTAAATTTTGACGCACAATATACTAAATACGTATATGCATATTTCTACGATTTCTGTATTTTTGATCTCATTCTATTAATATTATTAATTGTTTAACTTAAAGTACATAATATAATAATATCATGTTTTTTTTTTTTCTTATTATTGTTACATTCATTACCAATTTCAATTTTAATTTACTTTGTTGATCTGTTTCAATTTTTAGTTTTATTTTAATTTAATTTGTGTTTAATTTGTGTTGATTTGTTTCAATTTTAAATTTTATTTTAATTTGTGTTGAGCATTCGTTGAGCTTGTTGTGATTTCCTATAAATGAGGAAACACGCGGAATGATTTTATTTGTTTAATATTGTTATTCTAATGTTATGTGTATTCCTTGTGGGAAATCCTTTAATTAATAAAATAAAATAAAATAAAATAAAAATTCTAACTATCATTGTTTTAGGACTTAGGTTCTATTACGTTTGAAATAAAACTATTTTTACGGATTTTATCGCGATTTGGTTTAATTTTTTACATTTTTTAACTTCCCGACGTTTCGATTGCTTTTCAGCTTTCGTGGTCACGGGGCAGACTCAGACTCAGTCTGCCCCGTGACCACGAAAGCTGAAATTAAACCAAATCGCGATAAAATCCGTAAAAATAGTTTTATTTCAATGTGTAACATTCGCGTAAATCTAAGAAACCATTATTCTATTACGTTTATACAGTCCCCCCATATTAGTTTTTCTTATTTATCTTCCATGTGCAGACACCGATCAGTTACAAATTTATTATATGAATAGTTTTATTTAATCTTAATAAACATTACTCCGCCTGATTTCGCCAATATATTTACCCTAAAAATAAGGCCACAGGGCCCCACATAATCCATTGTTGTTAATAAATAAAGGAATCTTTGGCGCAATTTATACGAAGGCCGACGCCCCGCCATTAACAAGTCATCAGAGGTCCGAGAAAATGGCCCAGTCGTGTCTTATTAATGAAACGTAGAAAAATCTCATAAGGACTATTATCCCCTGTAATTATTGGCTGTTATAACCCCATTAATGGTAAATTATGATCTGGAATTAAATATTATTGCACACTAATATCGCTCTTATGGACTCGACCCAATTTTGATTTATGTATTGTGTTGTAGTTATAAGAACCTAGAGGCAACGAGAAATAATTATTCAGTACCAAACTTGTAAATTTGTTGATCACTCAAACATTAATCGCGTTGGAGGAACATTGGACATTACTGCGGTTAATTGGCGTCGCTTATACTGCAGATTTACTCAGAAATGTTATTTCTATCAGCTGATAAAAATATTCAAATACCCCGATAAAGCCAAATGTTACATAAGGTTAAGATTCAAACATTCATAGCCTTTTTTGTTTGCAACATTGTTTGTGGGCCGTAAGAATGTGATAACAGTCTGTTTTTACTATCCATTCCAACTGCAAAATGGTAATTACATTGCTGGTCTTTTTTTTATTGCGTAAAATGGCGAGACAAGCATGGCATTCGGCTGATGGTAAGCGATACGACCGCTCATAGTCCCTAGAAACCCAAACAACACCATTAATTACAAAGCATTGCTTGGCACTCCACTGCGCTCGCCATCCTGAGACATAAGATGTTAAATATCCCGTAGTTACTTTGGCTACAATCTCCTTCAAATCGGAACACAACAGTGCATTTACATTGCTGTTAGGCGGGAGAAATAGACATTGCGGTTGTACCTACCCAGGCAATCTCTCACATGTGAGAGACCTACCATGAGTAAAGTAGTCTTGAAAAATCGAGGATTTACAGTATACATACATATAGGCTTATGGCTAACTTCCAACTAATGAAAGACATTGCGACTGTCCGTCAACTTGTAAACTTAAAATTAAATAAATTAATAATCTATACATATTATAAATTTGTAAGCGATCGATGTCTGTACATGGAAGATAAATGAGAAAAACTAATATGGGGGACTGTATTAACAATAGAACACAAAACTATGATTTTTAGTATTTTTGTCTGTTTGTTTGTGCGGTTGTGCGCGATGAACTCAGAAACGGCCAAACGGATTTCGATGAAATTTGGTGTGGAGGTAGTTGACACCCTGGATTAATACATAATGTACTTTTTATGTCGAAAAATGTAGTGTTCCCGTGGGATGAGGAAGGAATTCCTATATGTTTGGTACTTTTTTATAATCAAAGGGTTGGGATGAGACTGAATTACATGCCTTGAGTGAGAATGCGACGTGATGGGCGGGATATAACGAGACGGGATGGGATATTCTAAATAAAGTTAATTTCAAATAAAGTGAATCACGCAGACAAAGTTTGCGGGCAGAAGCTAGTAATATACAGGGTATATCAAGACTGCGACCGAAAACGAAGCCAGGTGGTAGTATTAGTGACTTCAGATGCAAGTGAAAATTTCGCATAAAAAATCGACAACTTTTTTTTTGTAATTTTTTACTTATCGTCGTATTTGGGTGATATATACATAGTTTTCCTAAAATAATTATGTACACCTCTTTATTTTTAAACACGCAATGGTACGTAAGGGATAAAATTAGTATTTCCGCAAAAACTAGGTATTTATATCCAAACACGATGATTTTTAAAAAATTCTAAAGTTTTAGATCTGTCATTGTGGCAAAATTTTTATTTCCATCATGTTTGTAACTACTAAAACTACCACCTGGCTTCGTTTTCGGTCGCAGTCTTTATATACCCGGTATAT
The DNA here is from genome assembly GCA_905220455.2 of Deilephila porcellus. Classification (NCBI taxonomy): domain Eukaryota; kingdom Metazoa; phylum Arthropoda; class Insecta; order Lepidoptera; family Sphingidae; genus Deilephila; species Deilephila porcellus. The sequence continues at coordinate 14,347,747 of LR999973.1, read as the reverse complement.
TTTAAATAAGGGTATAGCGTAAGTGTAATTCACAGACGAGCCCCTAAACCAAGCGTTAATATTAATTACACGTGCTGATGGGAGAATACGGGCGTGAAATTAAAACCGATGAGCCGCACCTCTGCTTTTAGAGTATTGGGGGCGCGGAAATACATACATAGCACTATATACTAGGCCATATACGTCCTCTGCAGAGCACGGACTTCTCTGATCCAGAGTTCGATTGAGAGAGGTTAGGCCATTGTTCATGACTGGTCTATTACGGGCTGGCGGACAGCACATATTATATTCCTCACGATTGTGGGATGTAAAGACTACTAAACCACATAAGCCTGGCTTGTTTTGGCATTTTGATATAATTGTATGCAAATAGCGACGACAGTGTAGGATGGTGGAAAACGTAAAGCCATGTACATGTGGCGCATATAGGAATCAGTCTGTGTGTCTGCGGTCTCGATCAGGCCCGCATCATTGTATCGATCATAGAGAGATAAACTTCTCGTCGTTGGATATTCTAATTGAATCACACTGCAACTATCGTCAAGTATGCCAGTACAAAAAAATAGTTTTAAAACTAAAAAACACGCATAAAAAATAGCGCATGATGCTTAATGATCGTAATTGTTGTATGCACCCCGTGCTTTTAAACTAAGGGGTTTTTTTTATTTTTTTTTTACTATTATTTATTTTTACGAAAATCGACTATTATATCCCATGAAGGCAGCTGCGCGCAAATGACCCATTAGTAACGAAAACGTAATAAGCTTTTTAAGTTACTGTATTGTCATCTGTCCTTGATAAGTTTGTAAAATTTCAAACTAATCCGACGTTATGAAGTGCTCAAAAATCGACTTCAAAGACTCCATTGCATACATACATACATACAGGTGAATCCAATAAAAGCGTGTTAAAAGGAAATAGCAGCCTCCGTGGCGCAGTTTGTTAGACGCCGCCTGTGAAACGCGAGGCCACGGGTTCGATCCCCGCACCGGGACAAATATTTGTGTGATCCACAGGTATTTTCCTCGGGTCTGGGTGTTTGTGAGACCGAAAAGTCTCTCGTAGTTTCTGATACCCACGATACAAGACTCGATCTTAGTGTGGGGTCTGGACCTATGTATGTGACTGTTGGGTGTATTTAATTTAATTTAATTTTTAAAAGTATGATTGTCCCTATTTAAATTAGAAAAATAAATACCTAAAGTGTTTTTCTACGCGTTTAGCAATAAACTTTCTAATATTTGCACGTTTCGAGTATTAATAGTGTCGCCGACGCCCGCGTGTTTCTCACATCAAAGTAATACTCATTTTAATAACCCAGTTTTTTACGCGAAGCTATATACACTCCGTTTAAAATTCATGAATCTAATAAAACGCATTTCGCTAGACATCGTGCTCATCAAAGAGGCGATAGAATTCAATCTATTTCCGAGTACAGGGTGTTTGAATTGTAGTCTGGTATTAAATTGTTGTATTTTTCTTATTGCCTTCGCAGGCAGACGAGCCTGCGGCATGTGTAAGGGTATTTCTCCTGCTTGTTTGTATAAATAAACTTCGAGAATATATTCAACGCTTTTTTAAATGCGTTTTACAGTGGAAGTTTGATAATAATTAATGAAATGTCCACTATCTGACGTTAACTTATTCGAAAAATTATTCAGTTTCAAATTATTTTATTTATTTTACTATGTATCTCTACATAATATTATTTTACCAATCTTTTGATTTCTAATTATCGAATTAAGGACACCCTGTATATAATCATGGACCTGCGTACGTGTCCATTGTTTGAGAAGGCCTCGTGTTCGGCTCTGTATCAATGTACTGTAACTAATGTTACCAGACAAAAGCTTTGATTGTTCATATCGATATATTCTACAGCTGGTATACAGTCGATGTTCACAGTCCTGACCCACAGTAATACACTAAGGGCCAATTGCACAAACTATCTTTACTCATACATTTGACTTTGAAAACGTCAATCCCATACATTAGCAATGTCAAACACGTCACAAATGTATGGCAATGACATTGTCAAAGTCAAAGTTATGGGCAAAGTTAGTTTGTGCAACTGAGCCTAACTGCCGTATTCAGAGACATTTAATGTCAATTAAACTATTACTTAGTGTAGATTTTACGAAGACAATCTATACTAAGGAACAATTTAATTGACATTAAACGTCTGAGTGTGGCCGTTACTGTACTGTATCAGCCCATATACGTCCCACTGCAGGGCACGGGCCTACGCCACAATCGAGAGAATCGATTGAGAGTGGTTATGCCATATAGTCCACCACGCTGGCCTAGTGCGGGTTGGCAGACTTACATACCGTAGAAATCACTGCGTTATGCAGGTTTCCTTGCGATGTTTCCTTCCCCGTTAAAGTGCGTGGTGATTGACTATCAATACACACATAACTCCGAAACAGAGGTGTGAAATGGGATTTGAACACGCGACCACCGTGAACATGTAGGCAGCCGCGTCTGATACCAACAGGCCACCACGCACTTTCAAATGAGTGCGGCCGTTAGTCTTATATAATTTCAGAATGTACGATACACTTTGTTCTCACAATACCCGAGCTCGAACGAAATCTTTATGGGCTACTTCAACGTTTCTTGAAAATTCTCATGGCTCTTTCTATTATTTACAAATAACACAGAATAAAAATGGACTTTGAATGCATGGGTGAACTTGCATGAATGTTGCATGAAAATCCTCCGCGAGACCGAAACTCTACTCGCGGTCCGAAATACATCATAATATTTTCATTCTATGCATGTTAGGGTTGTCACTCAACTATAACTTCATGCATATTTCAAACGAATAAAGAGTACAGAATTTACAAGAGATACGCTTTGTAACGTTGTATTAATAAAGTTTGAATTACATATTTTGTGGAACAACAAAATGTTTATTGCCCAATATTTGTCTATTTAAATTCTTAACTGGTAGAGTCCCATTATAATACAACCTACAGAGCTTAAACTATAGTTTTAATGGAGCAGTTCAACCGCAATTATACTGGTGTCTCACATAATCAATAAGAAGTTGTTACTTTCCTCAGACTGTTGTATGACATTACCTTTGATCAATGACATACCTAAAGATATTTTTATCAATATCTTTTGCTTTCTGCGACTTTTGTGAGAGACATCAGAAAGTACTGCATAGGTGGCGTTGTTGTTCTACGCTAGGATTACAAAGCTGAGGTCTCGAGTTCGAATCCCGGGTCGAGCAAAGTGATATTCGATATTTCTATTCATTATCAGCCCGGAGTCAGGAATTTGTACCCGATATTGCGATAGGCTCGCCCCCTATCACATCGTGGGACGGAACAAATAAGGTGAAATGTGGTTGTCTTGGTGGCGTCTCTGCCTGCTCCTTCTGGGGTAAAGGCGTGAGGTTATTTTTTATGTACATAAGAAACTGTAAGAGATTTAACAGTCTCAAAACACATACTAATAAGAAATATTGACTTACTTTCGTATTTTGTTCTGAAATACATATTTGACTAAAATCTTTGACAACCCTAGTAACAGTACAGCTGACATGCCAACAGAGATACTGCACATGTACGCTTCTTGTAAATTGGACCAGGACGGCAACTTCCAATTTAAGTAAATTTAGGGAACATAACTTGTTCCGAGAATATTATTATGAACTCGTTCATCACTTTACATAATGTGCGGTTTAAGATTCCAGTGAAATTTCAACGTTTTCAGATATAATAATTTTAGTTTGCATAATAGTCAGGCCAAACCTAGGTCATTTTAGCAGAGCTGAAAAGGGCATTAGTGGTCTAAAATGTAGTTAGAAAATTATAATATATGTCGGAGCTGTTTTATGTAAAGTTGAAATGTTTCACAAAAATATTGTTAAAACAATTGTAAATAAGCCCTAAGCAATCTACAGGTAGTTGTAGAAGTAATTTTATGACAATAGACCCGGTTGTGGTTCTATATCTATACCCACAGTTAGAAAGTGGTGGGAGCATGACAGTTTCTAATATAAACCGCCTCGGAACCGAGGACGAGGCATTCTACATTCAGTATTCGCCAGTGAAACACTGGTATCCGCACGTTGCCTTTAAAAGTAACAAGTTGTCGAAGTTTATTCGGATAAGTCGTTTATCCGTTAATTAAAACGTCTTGTGGTTGCAATAATTAATAATAATAAACGAATATAGACCGGTGCCGGTGTTTTATTGCGCTGAATAGCAAGATGAGCACGTGATTCGTCTGATGGTAAGCGATACGACCGCTCATGGACAGTAGCAAAACCAAACAACAACATGAATTACAAAGCAATGCTTGCCATTCTTTGCAGTTGCCATACTGAGTCATAAGATATTGGGGGAAGAAATAGACATTGCAGTGGTAACCAGGCGGGCTCTCACATATGAGAGGTAGGTTTCTCAGCAGTGAAATTTATAATATTATATAACTTTTTTCGTCTCAAAGACAATTGGGATGGGTCGGGCTGCTTACAAACATACTTGAAATTGTCTCTAGATAACTTGCATATTAAGGACATTCTGCTACTGCGTACTATAATTTCCTTCTGTCGGAAGCTGAGAGATTAGTAATGACATTAACTTCACCACTAACAAATATAGATTTATAGTGAACCTACAAATCCTAGAAACGCCAGTTTCAAAGACAGTTACGTTGCTCTTTAATTAAAACGATTGAAAAGCTTACCTCGTGGCTTATAGAAAGTCCATTAATCTTTAAAAGATAGATTATTGAGAGCGTTTGAGTCTGGCCGGGCAATCTCGGCGGTCGACCTGTCTAATACGATTTTGTAGCCAAGTGCAGTTTGTGCCAGTTTTCTTCTTAAATCCAGCGGTTTAACTGACGGATAAGAATATCTAGACTGCTTTAAATGTCAAGGTCGAGGTTTTGTTGTATTCGTATCTTGGAGGTGCAATAGGAATTTGAATAATCTTATATCATGTGACGTTATTGTAATGCATGAGTGATTGTTACACCCATATTCTAAGACGTTTTCTTGACTCCACTTGACGTTACTAGAGGAAATCCGTATTCTTAGTAGAAAAAAATCTCCTCCACTCAACGTCACTCAAAAATTTTCCTGTCTCGAGGAAAGCAATCAACTGTCAAACTCAAGGTACGTCGCGACCTACCTTAAGGAAGAAATAAAAGAAATAATCCTACTTTAAAATTGTAATTAAAAGAGAGAAATAAAGTTTACCTTTTAAAATTCTTAAATACCTAAATATGCCAACAATTTTTTGAGGTGGGTGCCTCTACACGATTTACACGTTTTCCTAATGAATGATACAAACATTACTCTTTATTTCATTTAATAAAAGATTTGTGGTTTGGAAACAGTGTTTATTATTTTAAACAAGTTATTAAAGATTTCCAACAGTTCCTGTAATACTTGTACGATACTCCGTACGAATATCCCGAACGACGATTCATCCATAAGAATATCCTTCGAAATTTCCGGGTTGGATGGTATGACCCTCCTCCTGTCTGCATGCGTTTTTTTCTCCGACTCACTAAATATTTGTCTTCCAGTCACAATCCCGAAGATTTTGAGTTCAATAATTATATATTATTCTATGTAAACACTCTGACATGACATTTGACTGTCACTTTTCAAGTGATCATAGACTATTTTCAAAGGTTTTTTGTTAAATCTCTACTTTATCTATACATCAATGACGTAATTAATGACGTTTTTCCTTGACTCAACCTCACTCGAGGAACCTTTAGTAAAGGTATATTTTTAACTAAGCATACCATTTTCGAGGGTCCCTCCAATTCATTTGTAAAGTCACCTCGACTAAAATAAGGTTGAGGAAGATTGGAGGACACGTCTTAGAATACGGGTGTTAGTCTTGGGAGCGTATTTAAGTGCGAAGATGGAAATTGCAAGTTAAATATTAATTTTCAATGCGGCTTGTGACATTATTTATTGCCACTTAATTTAACGGTAAAGGGTAACATCATGGAAAACTTGTGTACTTGATAATTACCACACGAAAATTTGAAGGAAATGTTATGTTTGAGAACTTGTTCTGGGCCGTTATGGTGGTCTGAGACCTTATCCTCTGAGAACTAAAGCTTAAATAGGATACTCTTAAATCAGCTCCTAACTTAAAATTATAAGACTGCTTTTAATTTCGTTACTTCACAATTCGCACATTCCAACTAGGTTATAGGTAACCTTCTAAGTAATACTAGACCTATCTCCCAATATCATAGTTTTACCTAAGCTATGTCCTCGACTAATCACCCCATTGTTTCAGGTTATAACACCGATTCGGTGCCTGGTGCTGTGTGCGGACAGCCGCGGCGAGATGGAGGCGTGGGCGGGCGCGCTGCGAGGCGCTCTACACCGCGGGGCTGATGTTGCCGACCTGGTAGCGAGGCTGTCATCTGGAGACCATCACTGGTGAGTCATTAGCCAGCCTCGACAGCCGCGGCGAGATCGAGGCGTGGGCGGATACAGCGCCCAGCACCGCAAGTAATTTTCAATATTTTCACTTCAGATTTAAATACATTATGCAACTAAAAATGCGACATAATTAGCCGAAAATAATTATCAGACAATGCTCAAATTACACTAAAAAAATGTACTCACAAAATTCCATTGTCCCGATTTCTTTTCATCCAGCCAGCATTCAAGTCCTCGGAGTTAATTCTCAGACTCGACGTCCAGTGCAAACCCACTTGACACAGACGCGAGTGTTTATTTTCCTTTCTTGCGTCACTCCGCTCCAGTTTATAGAACACTCCTCCAAGTCTAACAATGGGACATCGAGACGCTGCCGACAGCCGGCTGAAATTCATTAAGAGGTTTTATTGGATTAAGCTGGATATTTTCCAGAAGGCGTGTTTGAACACGACGATTATGATGCGCAGCTGAGATATTGCGTTCGGGGGCGTGTGTCGGGATTGTTTTTTGTTTAAGCTCCGGGAGGAACACAAAGCGCGCAGATTTAATAACAGCGGATGTGGAAAGGGAAATTGTTTTAGTGGGGTGGAAAATTGTGCGTTGGGTTTTTTTCGTTTGATGTTAATCCTTGGTGTAATTTATTTGTTTGCAACAATCATGACATGAGAAAAATGAGACATATGAAAAGGTTTATTTAAGAGGCATAGACTATACTTGTGATCAAAGACAGTTTTGATCCCTTATCGCAAAGGAGTGCTGTTAAATAGAAATGTTGTTATATTCGAATGCCTAGTTGATTAAGTGATTTAACTATTCAAACTGAGAAGCTGCTAATGTGATCTTTTCAACAAAACAAATATTTCAGTGACTGATAAAAATTCGTCTCGTCACATTCAATGCCAGTATCCTCACCATTCATATCGCTTACAGTTACTTGCCGTCTAGATTTCCGTTCCAAAATATTTTAAAGGCGATTATTAGGAGTCCCGATCCATGTACATATACCGGGTATATCAAGACTGCGACCGAAAACGAAGTCAGGTGGTAGTTTTATTGGTTAAAGACACAATGCAAAAATTCGGAAAAGAAGCGACAAATTTTTTTTTGCAATTATTTAAAAATAATTGTGTTTCGGTAGTAAATTTACCTAGTTATTGCGAAAATAGTTATTTAAACCCTAACGTACCATTGCGTCTTAAAAAATAAAAAGGTGTACATCATTATTTTAGGAAAACTATGTATTTATCACCCAAAATTACCAAAAAAAAGTTGATGATTTTTTTTAAGAAAGTTTTAGTTGTATTGTGTAAGTCACTAATACTACCACCTGGCTTCGTTTTCGGTCGCAGTCTTGATATATCCGGTATAACTGCTAGGTGTGGTTATTAATTAGTCATATATTTTACCCAGGTATGCCGCAACGCACGCGCGGCCAACGTTCTGCAACGTGTGCCGCGAGCCGCTGGGCGCGCTGGGCACGGCGCACGCGCTGGCCTGCGAGCTGTGCAAGTTCAAGGCGCACAAGCGCTGCGCCTCGCGCGCGCCGCCCTCCTGCAAGTGGAGCACGCTCGCCTCGCTCGGACCGCACCTCGTCGAGGATCCGGATGGGGTGAGATATACATATATTGCTAGGTAAAAACCTCTACCCGTGAGATTCACATATATAAATTAGTATTACTGTCCTATTGAAGGCAAGTCGCTCAAATAAGAGTATAACTCGTCTCGCCCTCTTTCGTCAACAGCTCATTGAGCATGCTGTACATTTGAGTAACCGAGTACAAGTTTAGGGTAACGGATTTTACAGTAACGTCAGCAATCTGAGTCATTGTTAGGTATAACAATAAAAAAACAAATTAAAAAAAGTAAAGGTTAACATTTATGGTAATAACATATAGAACGAAAACTATTGTAGTGATTATAAAATTACTCTCCATCCAGTGCTTCCAAATAGGGCAGTCATAAGGCGCCGCTATAATTTCCATAATACTGTTAGTGTAACCGAGCAGTTCTTAATAACTTTGTATTTCTACTGAGGAGTTAAACAATTTTGCAGAACAAAACACAACTGCATCCACACGTAGTGCACTAGTCGCCTCGAGTTTTGAAATGAGTGCCCGAGAATTCCATTGTCGTACCAATATAAAACGTCTGTGCCAATCAGAACTATTCCATTTGGGTCTAGGTCGCGGAGGCTATGAAAGTTTTCAAGTTTCTAAAACCGCAAGACATGACACGCATCTTACAGTTGAGTTAAAACTATGTGAGGGTATGTTGAATGGCTTGGAATTTTATTAATACAATTATTTAATTCATTATGTTTAAAATATAATAAGTAGTGAAATTTCATATACATGATTGTTAATTTTAATAATTCATTCCCAAAGCGCTCCATTCATATTTAAATCAACTCATTCAACAGAAGCTCTAACCAAGCTGAATACTAAATTAAATGACTACAATCAATTTGAAAGTACGTATAACAACCCTTAGCGACCATTAGGGGTCGTTAAAAGTAAGCACCTGCGCCCTGGGACCGACCCCCGATGGACTGGGATAGTACCAACAAGAGAGCTATTAATTCCTATTGTAATCAAAGGAATTGCATCGAAGTGGGTCGTTAAAGTAGTCATTCTAATTAAGTTGGAGTTGCTGATCGGTAATTGTTGGAAAAGCATTGCTGGTATTTACTCAGTATACTTATTCACATACATAAACTCCCGCCTTTTTCCCCGAAAGGAGTAGGCAGGAGTGTTATCAGGACACCCTCTTTTCGCCTTATGTTTTCCGTCCCACGATGTGACAGGCAGGCCTATCGCCCTATTGGGCACAAATTCCTGATTTGTAGCTGATAAATAAAAGAAGAATCCAATATCACTTTGCCGGACCCGAGATTCGAACCCGAAACGAAAAAAACGAAAAAAAGTCGTACGGTAGTACAATTGCGCCATGATTATTTAATTACCTTTAATCTCCTTATACAAGCTCGTCAATTGAGAAGGCAATTTATTATATTGACCCTATTCTTATGATCTTAGAGTTTAGTTTTGAGCATCGTAAGCGCGCTGACCTAGCATATGAAAGGGTACAACAATGAAAATAAGGGTGTATGACAAAAGGACTTTAAGTCTCCAATAATGTCACTCACCTGAAGAAACGCACGGGCATTGACTTTGCTTTGTTTTTCTCTATAAATATGTATTATTTTAATATAATGATAGTCTAAACTGAGTTGTTCTACTAAAAAGGCCTTGTGTACTGGGCCATGAGTATTTACATTAAAAATGTTTTGGAATTCCGTAAAACTTGGAATGTAACACAATCCAACATGAAGAACTAACACAGCCCGCCAGATAGCTGTAAATCACATTAATGCGTTAATACATTAGTTTTACGACTGCCTCGGTGGCGTAGTTGTATTACGGTACGACTACAAAGCTGAGGTCTCGGGTTCGAATCCCGGGTCGGGCAAAGTGATATTGGGTTTTTGTATTCATTATCAGCCCGAAGTCAGGAATTTGTGCCCGATATGGCGATAGGCTCGCCCCCTATCACATCATGGGACGGAACATACAAGACGAAATGTGGGTGTCCTGGTGGCGCCTCTGCCTACCCCTTCTGGGATAAAGGCGTGAGTTTATGTATGTATGTATGTACATTAGTTTTATGATGAAAGTACACTAAAGAGTTAGTATAAAGGGCGGCAAGTATCGTAGTAATGGCAGAACTTTTTACGAAAAATCAAACACATTAGTTTGATGAAATAAACGTCGATTTATTAACTATCCACAATATACTTTCCCAGAGCTCATACAAAGAATGCTAATATTCATTTGTCGTTTCAGAACATAATAATGCCCCATCAGTGGTTGGAGGGCAACCTGCCCGTGGCGGCCAAGTGCGACGTCTGTGATAAAACCTGCGGCTCGGTGCTCAGGCAAGTACACACTCATCACAACCCTAAACAAACCTCACGCCGCACCAAAACTCGCAGCTATATGACATTTATAACAAGTGTGTAACTACAATTTATAATAACACTCAAAGTTAACGCGTTAAAACAAAAACAACGTACTTTTTAAAATAGCAAAAGTTTAAAATATTTTAAGCGTTCCTAATGTAACGGTGCGGTAAAAACAATTTATGAAGCAACATTATCCTCTGAAGGGAGAAAATGCCATGTTAAGAAGCAAGAAGCTCGTTATTTATTTAACCGTTCCCGATACTGAGCCGCTACGCTTGACTACGAGCTACGTGACTTGTAAGCACTAGCACCGCTACGCAAAGGCTACGCCGTGTATGCGATTAGGGCTACGATTGATGTCACGTGCTACGTCGTATATGTATAAGCTACGAAGTGTTATCGACTACGCAAGCAGTCGGCGTAGGTGCGAGGTATTTATCAATGCTACGCATTAGTAGTAGTAGTACGTCTGTACTACTACTACGAGTATAAACGCTCTACGACCAACTTCTACGCTTTTTTAGAGGAGTGTGTCTAATTTATTGTATCTTGCAAGTACCACTCGGCTTTAAGTGCTTATGCAATGTCTTTTAAATCTCTGTAGGAAATGAATTATTATTCAATTTCAATTTACGTCAAAACCCTTCATCATCTAACGTTGTCTTGCGCAATACAAAGCTATGTTTGCAGGCTCGTCTCACTGCTATAAATATATCGGTTAATAAAATATTAGTGTAAATGATAACCTTCGTGCGCAGGTGCAAATCCAAGTTTTAAGGATATTTTGAACCTATACCAAAGGCGTTTACATCTTACAGTAAAGTTTTGTTTTTTTCATATTTAAAAGTTTATCATACAATTGAATACTGATCAGTTTCTATTTTATCATAAAAATATTGTTGTGAAAAAATTAACTCTTTTTCAGTATTGAAATAAATAATAATATTTTACAGTAAAATTAGTCCACAAACAAATTAAATAATGCCATATCACAAAAACGTTAAACTTATTCCTAAAAGCAATAGTTGTACTCGTAATAGCAAAGAAAACATTTTGACAAAAGTGACAATGTCACCCAATATATTTTAATACTCGATGTTCACAAGATGAAAAAACGAGCCAGAAGCAAACACGCACGACTAACATCTCCCAGCTCGTCGAGCTCCGCGTCGTGGGCGTCAGCTTCGGACGTATTCGAAGTAACGCCGGACATCGACGCGTCGAGCCAACGCGACGAGCTGCAGTCGTCCCCGCCGCCACCAAGACCTGCGCGGCGAAGAGGACGACCCCCTCCAGTGGTGGGCTTGGGACCAGTGGGACCGAGTGTCCCGCCTACGGTCCCCGCTACCGGTGGAGTAGTGCGCCGCATGAGATGGACTCATCAAATAAATGAAAATGTCATGCGGGCCTACTTTGGGGCAACAAGGGGAGGAACTCACCTTACTGCGTATCGTGCTAAAATGCTGTCTCTGTTTCAGGCTTTGGCACCAACAGTTGAAGTATCATCCCAACGATTGTCGGATCAAGTGCGATTTATTCAGCGGCGTAAGTTGTTGGATGATGAAACACTTGAGCGGTTGCGCACAGACTTAAGAGTTGTCCAGGACAACAATGTCCAGCCCGTCAATGGAGATCAAGCAGCAGACCCAACACCAATACCTATTGCTGTTATTGAGGTGACGGACAATTTGGACGACAACGTAAGTCCCCAAGATGAACAGCGTCTGAGAGGGGCTTTGGAGCGTGCGATTTCGGAATTCATGCCTTTGTCGGCATCTTGTAGACCGCGTCTTCCGCGTTTGCCAACGCATAGAAGAAATTTGGCGCTGATGGGAGCTTTGGACTCCATGTTACCTATATACCTGGAGTCCAGTCGGGATCTTGTTGATACGCATTCGATCCTTTACTGCGCAGCCGTCGCAGCATGTCGTGTGGCTAATGTTAATTTTCCAAATGAACGTAGAGCCACTCGAGGTGTTGCGGCTGTGCCTGCATGGCAGCGTAGGATTGAGGAACGTATCAACAGGGCCCGAACTCTCATCGGCAAGCTAATTTCCTTCAAAGAAGGAAATAGTAGACCGAAGATTATGCGTTTTGTGGCGCAGGCTTTTTCGGGGACTAACACCAGTCCTCGCAATTATAGACTTTGCGTCACGGAACGCATAGACTTCTACAAACAAAAAGTCTATGCGTGGGCAAACCGCATCCGCCGCTACAGGAGGCGATGGGATCGTTTCCAACAAAATCGTATGTTCCAAAGTGATCAAAAGAGGGTTTATAGATGTTGGGAGAATTCTCCACAAAGTGTGGTAGATGGGCGGCTACCTAGTGCTCATGAAATGCGTGAGTACTGGACAAATATCTGGTCGTCGCCTGTCTCTCACACTGAAGCCCCCTGGTTCAGTGTTGTAGATCGAGCTTGCAAGGTGATACCGGCTATGGAGGCCATTTTAATCAGTCCAGAGGACGTTCTGACCGCGATTCGTCCAACCCAAAATTGGAAGTCTCCGGGACCAGACGGTCTGCACAACTTCTGGTTAAAATGGTTTCCAAGTTCGCATGCTCGATTGGCAACACAGTTCCAGGATGCGCTTGAAGGGGGATCGCTCCCAACATTTATGACAACAGGTGTCACTCACCTACTCTTTAAATCCGGTAGTACCACGGAACCAAAAAATTATAGACCCATTACATGCCTACCCACAATTTATAAAGTACTTTCGTCGATAATTAGATCAAAAATTCAATGTCATATTACAACTAATCAAATTCTTTATTCCGGACAAACAGGTTGCAAGAGCGGGTCCCGTGGTACTAAGGAACTCCTTCTCATTGACATGGCCATTTGCCAACAGGCTCGTCAGAACCGAAGGAATTTATCAGCTGCCTGGATTGACTATAAAAAGGCATATGATTCGGTGCCCCATACATGGCTCATGAGAGTGCTTAATTTGTATAAAGTTGATACAAAATTGAGCACTTTTCTTGGGGCATGTATGGGACAATGGACAACTGTTCTTAAATATCCAGGCGCTACCAATCCTTCGGTGAATGATGAGCCGATTAAAATCAAGCGGGGTATATTCCAGGGTGACAGTCTGAGTCCACTGTGGTTTTGTATGGCCCTGAATCCCCTCAGTACTCTGTTGTTGGATTCGGGGTTAGGCTACCGTCTGCGGAGAGGGTCTGAGCCTATCTCTCACTTGCTCTACATGGATGATCTCAAGTTATTTACATCAAAACAATCTGAATTGATTGAGTTGTTAAAAATAGCTGAAAGATTTAGCAAATCAATCAATATGGAGTTTGGTGTAGATAAATGTGCGGTTATCCATGTAAAGCGAGGCGTGGTTGCGGTCTCTGATGACATACGTGTCTCAGAGACTGTAAGACTCAGATCCCTTTCGCCGACGGAAACCTACAAATATCTGGGTATGCCTGAGGCTCTAGGTATTAAGGGTGCAGACGTAAAACAATCGATAAAGGAACGTTTCTTTAGCCGCCTGACAAAAGTACTTAACAGTTTTTTGTCAGGTGGAAACAAGATTCGCGCCTTTAACGGTTGGGTTATGCCTGTACTTATGTACTCCTTCGGCATACTCAGATGGACTCAGACCGAATTGGACGCCCTGGATCGTAAAGTCCGAACTCTACTGACTGCACATCGTATGCACCATCCACGTTCGTCAGTAATGCGATTGTACATCCCGCGGAGATGCGGAGGCCGAGGTATGCTTAATGCTAAGGACCTGCATAATCGCGAGGTGTGCAATCTCAGGGATTATTTCCTTCACAGCGACGTGGATATGCATGGGGTTGTAGTGATGGTAGATAAAGGATTTACCCCGCTCTCTTTGGCGAATGAGAACTGGCGGAAACCTCTGGTGATGGGTATTAAGGATCGCGAGGAAATATGGAAGGGCAAGGAGCTGCATGGTCGGTTCTATCGGGCCCTCCATGGGCCTGATGTGGACCGATTAGCGTCTGTGTCTTGGCTACGTTTCGGTAACCTCTTTGGGGAAACTGAGGGTTTTGTCTTTGCAATTATGGACGAAGTTATTAAGACGAACAACTATAGGAAATACATCCTGAAGGACGGTACCGTCGACATCTGTCGGGCATGCCACCGTCCTGGCGAGTCCATCAGGCATGTTATCTCCGGTTGTTCGTATCTTGCTAACGGCGAGTATTTGCATAGACACAATCTAGTAGCCAAGATCATACATCAGCAAATTGCTCTTCGATATGGACTTGTGACTCCTGAAGTGCCATATTACCAGTATGTTCCCCAACCAGTTCTTGAAAATGGTCATGCTACGCTGTATTGGGATCGGTCTGTTATCACAGACAGAACTATTGTTGCTAATAAGCCTGATATTGTGATAATAGATCGATTGGCGCGCCGGGCAATACTTGTTGACGTCACCATTCCGCATGACGATAACCTCGTTAAAGCAGAAAAAGATAAATTATCAAAATATTTAGATTTGGCACACGAGGTTACTGAATTGTGGGATGTCGACTCAACAATTATTGTCCCGATTGTTGTTTCTGCACATGGATTGATACCAAAGAGCCTCGACCAACATCTCCAGAGGCTCTCAATGGGCCGTTGGGTCATGAGCCAGATTCAGAAGGCAGTATTGCTTGACACGGCACGTATAGTGAGGAGGTTCATAACTTTGGGGTCCTAACCACCGGTGGCTTGGGTCTCGAGCCTCGCCATCGTTGGGTTAATCTCTTTTTTTATATTTTTATATGTATTTTATTTTTTTATGATATATGTAAAAATGTAAAAAAATAGTAAAATAAATAAAGAGAAATTTTACAGTAATAATCCTTAATGGAATTGTTGAGTGACATAAAAATACACACAACATTATCAATCAAACTTGTCTACTCAATCATTTTCAGTATTGATTAAAGTTATTTCGCTGTCTTAAACTTATGACAATGATATAACGTATATTTTAAGTGTGAAAATAAAATTTCCAATCACTCTTATTTTACATTATTTTATTTTCGTATTAATTTGAACTGACGTTGCGCGGTAGGCGTCCCGCTACATTTAAAACTGCAAATTGGATCTCATTATTTTTTACAAAAATAGGTTCAGATACGCCTATCATAAGTCTGCCTGCTACTCGTGCTCGAAACCAATTAATTACATAGTTTAAAATTATGATCACAACTGATCACTGTGGTAAAGAAAATGATATAAAAATATTGAAGACTTACGGCTAATATTAGATCAGACTTGTGCTTGAAGATTATGAATATAAGGCGTATTATATAGCGTGCTTTGGCAGATTATCTCAAGTCTGTCGTGCGGATTCCGGCGGCTGTCGGCTCACCGCGTGTCACCGCACAAATTGAAGGGATTGCCGGCGTCATGCAACAGGGGCTTAGTATGTTCGATACACTATGCATAAATATCAATTCGTTACTTGACATACAGACTTATGGCATTATATTTTATTTATTTATAAATTCTTTATTGTACACCACATACACACAAAAAATAAAAAAGAATTAAAACTAATTTAAATAAAGGTGACAATCGGCGGTCTTATCGCTTACAGCGATTTCTTCCAGACAACCATTAGATGGACTGATTTAAAAAGAAATTAGGAAGAAAAGGGTGGTCACAACATAGGCAAAGAATAATGATAAAAGTAAATAAAAAAAAAAAAGAATTCAAAATATGAGGAATGCAAACACATATTTTCATTAATTATACTTAGACTACATAAAATAAAAATATAATACACTACATAAACTACAATACGATATATAAAATATTATTTAAGACATTTATTATTTAAGATATTTTTAGACATATTTAAAACCTATTTTAGCTATCATATGTTTTGTCCCTTTCGAACGACTTTTGAATTCGGTTTGAGGGAAGAAGACGAAAACTATAGTAGGTTTTAAAACTGTCTATGAATAAGGCCGTTAGAGTTTATTATATTCTAATTAATACACAGTATTGTGTTCCTCAGTAAAATCAGACGTAAACCGCTCTTCCAACAAACCGCCATCTCACTCGATAGTTTCCGTGCATTTTCCAAACAGCAGTCAGCAATGTGTTTTAATATTGGCATCAACATGAACGAGAAGCATTCCAGTCTTAATATCATAAATTTTGTTCAATGGATTGGAAAAAAAATACCATACAATACTAATAAATAATATAATACTTAATATAATAAAATTAATATAAATATAACAACGAATATCTTGTGAATAGAAAATAAGTACCTACTATGTGTATTGACTTGTCATAAGAGCTATTTAATTGCCTACGTGATCAATAAACGAATTTCATTTCATTTCATTTCAATGAAAAAATGGTCTACTGTCCATAAAACGCAAATGAATCGAGTCAACCCGTCCGCGTGTCATATGTATGTCCGCTCCGACCCCGTTCCAGATGCAGCCAACCCATTCGCGACGGAACGTTCCTATTTTAGAACACAATTGACCATTCCGATCGGTTTAAATCCGAGTAGCCGATTTAAAATTGGATTACGACCTTTCCATTTTCAATTTTAGATTATATTTGTGAATTTTTGACCAACGGGCCTGAGAGACCGGCTGGGGCTATTTAAAGGTTTTCGGCTTTTGTTAATTTAATTTTTATTGTGGTGTATTGATTATTTGGGTGGTTGCGGTCGTTTTGACTGGCTATATGAGTAGCAGTGTTTGTGTTTGTTGTAACTATGGTGATATTTTTTGGCGCAGGACCGGTAAAAAGCACGTGGGTAGCCTGGTGTTAGGAGGAAAAAAGGGATTGTAAGAACATTAACTTTTATAGTAGAGGGAATAAATCAGTCAAAAGGGTTCAGAGTGTTCAGTGTAGGATCTCTCACTAATGTCACTTCCAAACGAATCAATTCGGAATCCAAATTGGAATCCAAAATTCCAAAATAGTGGTAGAGCCACGCTGTTGTCAGTTATGACTCGTCCGAGGCGTCTCACAATCTCAACAGTAAATTTGCCTTTGCAAATCGATATTGTACATACATACATAAACTCACGCCTTTATCCCAGAAGGGGTAGGCAGAGGCGCCACCAAGACACCCACATTTCGCCTCGTATGTTCCGTCCCATGATGTGATAGGGGGCGAGCCTATCGCCATATCGGGCACAAATTACTGACTCCGGGCTGATAATGAATAGAAAAACCCAATATCACTTTGCCCGACCCGGGATTCGAAACCGAGACCTCAGCTTTGTAGTCGTACGGTTGTTTGTACAACCGTAGTTGTCTACGCCACCGAGGCAGTCGAGTAAATCGATATTGTGTTTGTTTAATATACTTTATAACATTGACCCCCTTTGTATATAATACATGACTTCTGCCGTGAGTCGATGGTTTTATATCTCCAAATATTGAAGAAATATTTTCCTTGAATCCCGACCAGGCACTATGAGAAGCTATAACTTCATGAGTACATTATCTAAATAAAATAATGCTAATCCTACCATCCAACAGTTATCCGAACACGTGTTACTCCCATGTATCTCAACATTTACATTTGTAATGAGGTTGAAGCAGAATCCGCTATACTTTGGCCGACAGACCGACATTATCGTTTACATATCGAGAGGAGCTCGGTCCGAATGGATATTGCCGAAATTGGATAGTTTTCTTGTTACTTACCGTATATTGAGGATTTCCTGTTTGCGGTGGTCAGTGTGCTGATTTTATGCGTTTGATGTTTTTAAATTTGATGTGTTTTATAATAAGTTACATGTAGTAATGAAGTAAATTATATTTTAATTTTGTTTTTATGTATGTTTTAACATTTAAAATGTAATTGGAATTATTTTGGAAAGTTTACATAATATTTTTTATTGCGCTGAATTAAGCAAAATTGTTATAAAGAGTATATGTGCAGTTATGTGCAGTAGGGACTTAGACAGGTATTAGCACTAAAGATATTTTATACGATTCCATTTGGAGATTAATGCTAATCTTTTTCAGAAGGAACTTGAAGTTACAGTTAGATAATATTCTAAATGCTATTCATCATTCATTTATAATTTCTGACAAAACAGTCTTTGATAATAAAAATCCTTCGTTAGAGTACAATTAAGTAAATTTTATTCAACGCTTTCGCTTGCAAGTGATCATTTGAAATCAGTTCGCGTAGAAACGGCCGAGTTCGGTCACGCACAAAATTGTAACAATTAATCTCCTTTGTTTGAATAAAATATTTCTCCATTGAAACCAAATCCGAGGCGTCCGGAAAACTTTTAAACAATCCAAGCCCTTCATTCCAAATTTAGGGAAAAATGTTTTGGGAAAACTTTTAAAAGGGTCTACTTTTATCAAAGTGTCACGAACAAATATTTTCTCAGAACCTTCTATAACGGCGATATATTTTCACTTTGAAAGTGGCACAGCGTAATCTTAGCGATGTTAAATATGTGACTAACTACATTCCATTTAAATGAAATTTCTGAATCTGTCCATTGTATTGATATAATAAGATTTTAACGCTTCTTTACACTTTTAAGGGGTAGGTACTTTCTCAAAATTTAATGGGGTTTTTATCTACAATTGAGAGTACAATTAAAGAAGGACTTACGCCATCGTCCACCATGCTAGCTCATCGCACATGGGCGGACTTCACACACCTCAAAATACTATATGAATCACGACATTGAAGTATTCGTTCCACGTTTGTTCCATTTGCGACGATGGTCGGCTTCGGTCAATGCCAAAAGCAGTTGAAAATACTACAATATGGCTGTTTAATTTACAAAATAAATCTTATCAGATAAATTTTCATCACAAGCGTTTATTATTTCATACAAAATTAAATTTACACAAAGTTATGTTTAATATTACACAACACGCCTCTACATGTTATCTACACCGAAAAAAACTTAAGTAATAAATACTATTAAGTTTCGCAAAGCTTTCGAAATGGGAATGTTGGTTGAACAAAGTAAAGCCTCCGTCGGTCTCAGATACTTTTAAAAGTATTCCGACATTGGATCATTTTCAAAATATATTGTTTGAGATTTTCTGTCTGCCCGTGTCGGACGTGTAACATTTGCTTTATATTTGAATTGCTAGAATTCTTAGTCGGTCAGACAGAGATTATTGCAGGCTTTTTATATTTGTTTCGTTCCATACCTGTCTCTCTTTTAACCTTTATTTAATTTTAACTTTAACTTTATAATTTTCGATTTGAATTTTTTTTTGTCACACTTACATGAGGCTGGTACAATGATTTAGCTTACAATATTTAGCTTTTACTACTGGGCACCTCACTTTCAAAAGGCAGTATAGACCATCACGCTAGAATAATGCGGTTGGTTCATATCACGCACCTTCGAAATTCTAAATGCAGCTTTCGTGACTCCTTGCGATATTTGCCATAATTATTTAATAAACTATTTAATTACTAAGAGTACATAGAACGAGAAAGAAAGAAAGAAAAGCAGTTTTAACATATGACTATCTAATAGAACCACTCTGACGTATCCATTATATTCAAAGATATTTTCCACCAACTATAAAAATAAGCTAATTTGCTAATGATACACGAGAACTAACAGAAATACCGATAAAATTTCCAATAGAAATATGTTCGCAGCAGAACAGTTTCTGCTGCGAACATATTTCTTTTTTAGTAAAAAGAAAGATATAATAAAAGATGGATAGAAAAATTATAAGCGCCATAAAACGGGTACTTGTATAGCCGACTGCGGAGCTAAGTGCTTGTCTGATGGAGCAGGGTTGACACACGAATGCATGGACATTGTTTTCACATTTAAGGGTAGCTTTATTTAGATATTTTAGTTCATTAATGAGAATGCTTTTTCTGAATGTATGCGGGTATCGAAAGTTGTTGTGCATTTGTTTACGCCTCTATTAACGTTAATAAAAATACAAATGCAAATAACTGTAGGATTTGCTAGCAATTATGTTTTGAGCTGGAAGGGTTGTGATACTGTGCTTATTCCTCTCGGCTGCCCCTGGAACAGGGGTTTATCAGCTTTCCTGCCAGTAAAATATAACACAAAAGAGTAGGCACTTATAATAATCTAGACTACTCTAAAAGATTAGCCAATCACTCAACGAACTCTCTAGCAATCACGCTACAAAAATCATATATTAAATTACTCAATTCTACATACATACATACATAAACTCACGCCTTTATCCCCGAAGGGGTAGTCAGAGGCGCCACTAGGACACCCACAGAGCTCTACTCAATTCTAGATAGATCTAATTTGCATCGCGCGACATCCCTACCAACGGCCACAAAGCCCTCAAGGAAATAGCCTAGATATCGGCCGGAGATCGTCGGAGATCGGCGGGGATCGGCCGAGATCGCCGGAGATGAATCGACGCGCCGACAGATTGTGATCCATTCGACGGCTTTACAATCTCGTCATACTTAAGCCGGGAACGTTAAAAATTTCTCAATCGTACTCTTGAAGTGACGTTGTAGTACGAACTTTTTTGCGGGAATCTAAAAGCAATTGGGGAAAGTGGATTTGGCTCGGATCTCTTCAGGAAATTAGGACGTTTGATGTTTTTAATACGATTAAGTGGTACTACTAGTGAGGATTAAGATTTAGATATTTTCTTGAATTTTATCCATAGTTTTTAGACACAGTTTTGGATGTTCTTAATCGGGAGAATAATGGTAGTCGCGGCGCTACCTTTTCTTCCCCGCTAATATGTATAAATTACTGATATAACAGCGCTAAAAGTGAAAAATATATTGTTGTTGTTAAATGGCAAGAAATAATTTGCTCAATTTTATTTATATTTCGAACGTTTTTTCTGTATTGAATGTAATCATTTTTCCGGAAATAATCAAGAATTATTTATAGCACAAAATATTATAAGACTTCATATAAATCGAACGAATTAAATCAAAAAGCTGTATTTACTGTTGAAATACCAGTTTTATTTTCACTTCGATAATTTTTATTTTATTTACTCAAAGGAAAAAACAATTCGAACATCAAAAGTGCATTGATGAAAAGTATTTATCGGTTACTGTCTGATTTCTCGTCGATTTAAATAATAAGTACCGTTTACTAAGGGTATCAACTGAACGCACCATGTCGTCCCTTTAAATATAACCATAAGTTAAGTGTTCCGTGTTGTCCCCTAGACTGCAAGACTTCAGGTGTGTGTGGTGTCGCAAGTGCGTGCACGCGGCGTGCAAGCCGAGCTGGCGCGCAAGCTGCTCGCTAGGGCCGACGCGGGCGTCCGTCGTTCCCCCTACGAGGCTGCACTCCGTGGGGCCTGACGACGCTTGGGTGCCCGATCGGCCGCCCAACGCGTCGCCGCTCATCGTCTTCGTTAACAGCAGATCTGGTATGATCTAATCCGTTTTTAAGAATAATTTTAATTTATTGGTAGATTATTTATGAAATGGTTAATAATAGTCAGGGAAACGGCCGTAAAATTGTAACTCAAATTATTCTGCAACATGGCTGGATAGCTATGTTCGGCCATGTGCCAGCCTTCTCAAGAAAAAAAGCTGCAAAGATTTATGACATAATTTGTGTCTAATTATATGAATCAGGCGATAACCAAGGCGTGAAGTTCCTGCGGCGGTTCAAGCAGCTGCTGAACCCGGCGCAAGTGTTCGAGCTGAGCGGCGCGGGCCCGCGGCTGGGGCTGCGGCTGTTCAGACACTTCGCGCCGCTGCGGGTGCTGGTGTGCTCGGGCGACGGCTCGGTGGGCTGGGTGCTGCAGGAGGTGGACAAGCTGGAGATGCATGTGAGTTGGCAACTTACATTTGGCGCCGCTTCGGGCATTATTAAATCTGACAAATGATCCGAAAGGGAGACCAATTGACTGGAGTGTTTGTGGATGAAAACGACGACGATGATGACCGTTAAAGCCACCTTCGAAATCACCAAGTATTACTGTGCTTAAAGAAACCTCTATTACATAATCTATGTCTTGTTCTACTAGAAACAAGTGCAAACAGCGGTGCTGCCCCTGGGCACGGGCAACGACCTGGCGCGGGTGCTGGGCTGGGGCGCGTCCTGCGACGACGCCGCCAACCTGCAGCTGCTCATAGAGCGGTACGAGAGGGCCTCCACCAAGATGCTTGACAGGTTTGTCCAAAACCCTCTGATTTGTAAGTCCACGGTACAAAGTACAGAATAGTCTGAACCCTTGGTCTTCTTCAATATACTTAACTGAAGATAACCAGGTCGCGAGTCGATATTGAAAAATGATTCACCGTTATCACCTACAAATAATCCGATGACAATGTTTAGCACAACAGGGTTAACCAAGAAGATAATTGTCTGAGTGTGTATTGTGTTTTTAGCAATTCAAAAGCGAATGGGATTCGCCAATTCTTACTAATAAGTGTTTAGTTGACTCTTCTATCCACGTAAAATATTTATAAGGTGGTTCTATATCAGCTCATATACGTCCCACTGCAGGGCACGGGCCTACTCTACAATCGAGACAATCGATTGAGAGTGGTTAGGCCATATAGTCCACCACGCTGGCCTAGTGCGGGTTGGCGGACTTATGTACATACCGTAGAAATTCTTTAAAAGCGCTACGGTACGCAGGTTTCCTCACGATGTTTTCCTTCACCGTTAAAGTGCGTGGTGATTGACTATCAATACACACATAACTCCGAAAAGTCAGAGGTGTGCCCTGGGATTTGAACCCGCTACCACCGTGATCATGTAGGCAGCCGCGTCTGGTCCGTTACCAACAGGCCACCACGCACTTTATAAGGTGGTATAATACACCTAAGTATAAGCTCTAACAATTCTTTTCGTCGATAAAACTTCGATAAAGGCAACAAACGCTGAGAGTATAGCTGTCCGCAACAGGTGGTCCATAATGACGTTCGAGCGCTCGCTGTCGGCGCCGCCGCCGCCCCCCGTGCCGCCAGACTTGCTGGAGGAGACCTCACTACTCAAAAACCTGCAGGATATCATGCAGGTTAGGAAACTTAATAAATAAATAAGTAGTTAATGACTACATTTGGATATTTTTTCATGGTATTTTGTTTTGGACATTGTAATTTATGTCCCCTGAAAAATTTAGTTCATTAAAATAATTAGTAAGTATCCAATTTTATAAAGGACCGTATGATTTATCGATTAATTAATTATTATTACAAAGGTATTCATTGTTACTTGTAGTAATCATTACATTTGCTATATTGTATACAGTTTTGAAAAACAGCGACGAAAGAAATCTCCCTAGCAGCATTATACACAAATATCTGTTATTATTACCATTGTCACTTAGTGTAATTCATATTTACTTACATTTATTTATGAATGTAAAACAGAGCTAAGTTAACTACCAAAAAATTAACCATATACACAGCCAAGTTAACTGCCAATAAAATCAGCCATACCATAAATCATTCGATCCGGCTCAAAGGACCATGATCCTTCGAGCACCTAACATGATATATCCCCACACAGGCGGGCGAGGTGAGTTGCGCGGCGAGCTCGTCGCTGCGCGCGGGGTGTGCGCGGCTGGCGCTGGCGGGGGAGCGCGCGGGGGGCGGGGCGGCCCGCGCCGCGCACCGCCTGCGCCGCGCCGTGTCACTCTTGCTGCATGCACGCGCGCATCTCGCGCACGACCACGCCAGATGCAAGTGAGTCAGTGATACAGGCTACTTGGTTTAGCTCTTGGTTATAAGGGCTAGTTTTGCATGGCTAGAAATGTATGAGATATTACCCGTATTGCTAATGTTGGTGTTGTAAGAGCCTTCCAAGTTTCAAAATATTGCTCATATTTGAAAATTAGAGCCATTACCGATCGTGTGGGGTGTAATACATTATAACCAATCAATCATCTGTTCATATTATTAGGGCTGAGGTGTTATCGATTATGTAGCTGAGTAAAAAATACAAAAATAATTTTTCAAACGATTGAACGTAAATGTTTTCTTTGTCATACCCATAGAAAAAGTATTTATATCGATTGTATTTTTTTTGTGTCTAGGTCTTGGGAGCCGCTGGAGACGACGAGCGATAGCGAGCCGGAAGCGCTACCAGTCGCGGAGAAGGGAAGCATCGATAAGACTGAAAAGGTGTGTACCAACACTATACAAAAAAATATCAGCTATTATTTTTCTCTCTGTTGTTGAAAGTAAGGTTTTTTGTACGACTCGTTATCTGTGAAGTCACTTCAATATTTTTATCATGCCAGTAACCAATATTCAAACTGTGAATAATAATTGCTATAAAACTCAATTCATACATTATCAACTTTACATTGTAATTGATGAATAGATTACTTAACGCTTTTACAATAATTATTTATTGCGTTGGCGAAACAGAGTATACTGAGTCTTCGTTATCGGCTACTTCGTTTCTCTCAGCCATATTAAATATAAAGTAAACATATTCGTATTAGAAATATATCTTACTTGCAAATTATAACAAATTATTAATGAACTGCTCTGATTTAAACCAACTTGTAATTTTTTTGTTATAATCACTACATTGTAAACTGGTTTTGAAAAGAACAACACTAGAGTTTCTTGCCCGTTCTTCTCTAGTGAAAACCGCTCTCCGAACCGGGTGGTAGTTCAAAAAATGACTGAATTTAAATAATCTTGAACATTTTAATTGATTCAACAAATTATTTTCATTTTCATAAGACCGTTCAGTCATTGACATAAACGTGTAACAAGAGTATCGTTTTTATGAATAGTGGCTAGAAAAATAAAAACTTTTGATTTTACAGTGATAATTTGTAATACTATACATATAAGCCATGTTGTCAAGGTTAATCCGACGTTTCCAGACTCGTAGGCAAATCGTGTAGGCTCTGTAGTTGCATGCTACCATTAGCATAACGCTTTGTGCAATGCAGCGTAGATATATATATTTTACACAAATTAGGAGGAAACAGGCATACGGCCCGCCTGATGGTAAGCAGTTATCGTAGCCTACAGACGCCTGCAACACCAGTGCCCCTAGCCGGAACATTTTGCAGTATCGTAATAGAATAGTAATAGTAAAATTTTGTATGGGAATTTAAACAGCGTCATTGTGAGCGTATTTGGAACTAAAATTTCACAGCGGGAAACGTTTACTTTACTATACGAAAATTACTATACGATACTTCAAAATGTTCCGGCTAGGGGCACAGATGTGTCTCTCACGCGTTCCCGACCCTGTAAGAACGTTTAACTCCTACCTGTTGGTATTGGTATCGTAGTGTTTGTGAAGCAGTTTGGTAGCAGATACAGGCAATTCAGTTGAGGTTATACACAGCAGGGTATTAGTCCTTTGTGCGTTGTATAAGAGGGTGTACAGTGTATGTGTGCAGGAGCAGTTGAACTGGGCGGCGCGCGGGTGTGCGCTGGCGGGGCGCGCGGACAGCGTGCGGCGCGCGCTGCGCTCGCTCGTGCGCACGCTGCATCTGCTCTACCCACAGGTATGTATTACACTACTAAATATATACAGCATGTCACAAAGTCAACGCGAATATGACATGTACGTTATACATGGTGTCCCAAAACTTAACATGAATACGGCTTATACGTTATACAGAGTGTCCCAAAACTTAACGATATTATTGCAATGGTAGGAAGGCCAAACTATAACGGTACAGCAACAAAAAAGCAGTCTATCTCCGATAGAATTCAAATAATAAATTTTTGGTGAAGGTAAAAAAAGTAACCAACATTTTATGGAAATGTGACCAGCGATTGCTGTACGTAATTCATTATTTAAATTGAACTTTTACCTTTCTCGTACGTTCATGGCAAGTTTTTTAATCTCATAAGTACATAAAATATTCATTTATTTATATTTTATTTATATTTATAAATTCTTTATTGGACACCACATACATAAAAAAGACTTAAATTAGTTTAATAAAGGTGACAATCGGTGGCCTTATCGCTTACAGCGATTCATATTTAATTCGCATACTTTGGCAACACAGTATGTTGAAATATAAATTGGTAAAATTAGATAGTAAAATGTACACAGTTCGCGCGGGCTTATAAACCGCGATTTATAATTACGTTGAGGAATAACTCGATGAGTTTGTTAAATTTGACCGCAGCACGGCTCATTAGATACTTTGTATTAACTCATAATTCGCGGTTATTATTATTAGCTGGGAAAACTAAATTATCTTATTATTCAGTAATTATGGATTTATAACTGCAAACATGGAATTATTTACGTTATGTTGTAGGTTTTTTCAAATGGGATTTGTACCATTCTAATGGACCTATTGTCGCTCTTTTAGACAACGAACATGCACAGCGCTCTAAAAATGATCATTATGTGGTAAACCACACTGCAGGTATTCTATATTATATAACGAATGCACATATCGGTCTTGAAAATGATATAATTGAAGACATGTTGAAGAATAAAAACCGGTCACAGTTGTCCATGTTATACGTGTCCTTTTCTGGCTGGAATTTTGTGTCAACCGAAATGTAGAAAGAGAGAAGAAGAAAGAAAACACATTTATTATCACAGAATACGACGTACAACATACAGAAACTAAGAAGGAAAAGAATATACCGGGTATATCAAGACTGCGACCGAAAACGAAGCCAGGTGGTAATTTTAGTGGTTAGAAATACGATGCATATAAAAATTTCGCCCAAACAGGGACAGATATTTTTATAGAATTTTTTAAAAAATCATCCTTTTTGGGTGGTAAATACCTAGTTTTTGCAAAAATACTAATTTAAACCCTTACGTACCATTGCGTGTTTAAAAGGAATGTACATCATTATTTTAGGAAAACTATGTATAAATCACCCAAATACGACAATAAGTAAAAAATTACAAAAAAAAGTTGCCGAATTTTTTTGCGAAATTTTTACTTGCATTGTGTCTGAAGTCACTAATACTACCAGCTGGCTTCGTTTTCGGTCGCAATCTTGATATACCCTGTATATAGGGTACCTCAAGACCGCGACCGAAAACGAAGCGAGGTGATTATACTCGTAAGTGACTTCAAAGCCAATGCAACTAAAAACTTAGCAAAAAGAAAAAACAATTTTTTTTTGAATATTGTATGATCGTCGTATTTGGGTGATAAATACATTAATTTTACTAAAATAATAATTAACACGTATTTTAAAAGACGCAATGGTACGCAAAGGCTTAAATTAGTTTTTTCGCCAAAACTAGGTGTTTATCACACAAACACGATAATGTTTAAAAAATTGCAAAGAAAAGACTGTCGGTTTTTTTGCGAATTTTTTTGTTGCATTGTGTCTGTAACCACAAAACTGCCACCTGTCTTTGTATTCGGTCGCAGTCTTGATATACCCGGTATATCTAATTAGCCTAGCAGTTTGCGCGTCGCATCGCTGTGACACTTAGGTGACCACTCAGCATAATGTTGCACTGCGGCGCGAGTCACAGCGCAACGCTGATATAGAAACCCAATCGAGACTGCACTTACCGTCAGGAAACCTTGCAGATATTTTCCCATGCCAATACAATAAATAAGTTTGATCTAGAAGTACTTATCATTCTTATACAGGGTGTGTCGCAAGAGTCAGAATCATGTGACACGTGTGACACCTCCGCGGCGCCGGGCATGGCGGTGGAGGCCGCGGATACGGCCAGCGCGTCGGATACGCCCGCGGATATCCCGGCGGATAACCCCGTCGCCTCGCTGTCCCTACCCGTTCCAAGAGCGTTCGCGGATAGCCGCCGCTCCTCCGCCGCCTCCGCCGTATCCGCTGCGTCCATGCAACCTGACAAGTAAGCATAACCTACTATATTGTGGGATAGATGTCATCCGTCTTTGGTATGGAATCAGCTCATTTAAGCAGAGTACATAATTGTACTTAAAATTTATCGCCAGTAATCCCTTGTCAGTTTTTGTGACGGTGAGACCTCATTCTGTTAGAAGATTTTTACATCGTAACTACTAATATATTCCCTTTATTCATTTTAAAGTATGCCTGGCATGACCAAGTTATACGTGAAAAGCCTTTTATAGAATTAAGTATGTTATAAAACTGCGGGACGTGTAAAGGAAGATTGATTACAGTAAAAAGCTACATCATTAATTAATTAAAATTTTGCGAATCATGAAACAGAATAACTTAAATGCTTTTTGAAGCGTACATAGTTAATATTAAATATTTGTGAGCTATTTCTTTCTCAGAAAATCTCCCATTATTTTAATATTAACAAGTTTACATTTCCATTCACTTAATACAATTATTCCTTATCTCAGTTTACGGAACGAGAAATAAATCTCTTTAATACATTAAACGCTGCACGACGCTCGTCTTGAGAGCCACTTCACAAAAGCGAGCTTGAAAAAATAATATATTCCACCGAGTTTTATCTCTTTCAGCATTCCAGACGTAGATGAAGACATAGCCAAGCTCATTAGTTCAAACCCATCAGATTCATTTAACTTGGACGTGGACAAAGCGGAGCGGAGCAAGACCAGCTCAACGTCTCCGCAAGACAGACTGTCGCTGTCCAACCTCTCCTCCTGTGATACTAGCTCCTGCAGGAACCTCTTCAGGCCTGAGGAGCGCGGACTCAACTCCAGTAGCCTTACCATACCAAACCTAGTTGTTTCAGACGATAGCGATAAGCGAGACTCAATAATACAGGGTGACACTTATGAATCGGACCAATTGACTATTATAGACATCGACAAACCTTACACGGACGATCTACACTTCCAAGAGATTAGCGCGCGGGTGACTCCCGCCAGTGGAGAGTGCTCCCCGGACAGGAAACTGTCCAGTATTGACTTGGAGATAGAAGCCAGCAGCTCAGAAGGGTCCAACATTAGCGATGATTTTAGTTTGATGTCGGAAATTATTGATGCTAAACCTGGTGATATAGAAGAAGCGGCTTCCATAGGGCATATAGATTCACCGGAAGTGTCGGACGCTACGTATGTAAATTCTGAGACTTTACACGGAGAATCTATCATGGACGATATAAGTTCTATGCTTGGACAAGAAGTATTACTAGCCATGATGGGCAAAAACGGTGAGAACGAAACGTATACTGATGACACAACGCTATTTACTTCAGATACAGTGTCCGATATAGGAATGGACAGCAGAAACCCGAGCTTGGAAAAGAACAACGAAACAAAAATGAAATATTTATCCAAAATGAAGAAAAAAGAGGGTGAAGTGGAGAAATTCGGTTTCGAGAACAGAGTATTCTACATCGAAAATGCAACGAAAGTAGAGGAACAAATCAAGTATTGCAGTCTAGCGCAGTTCGAAGAAGGGAACGACATTGCGAGGAAATCCTTTCGGAAGCAATTGAGGAAGAGTATGAAGAAACGCGCCGGTGATGACTCCAGCTTGAAACATTTACTTCCAAAAACAGCTGAAGAGACAGTTAAAGCTGAGGAAAGTCCTAAGCATCAAGACTGCTTGAAGCCAACGCCTGATAAGGAAGAGAAAGGGAGCTTAGATCTACCAGCGTTTCCTCAAGTATGTGTGGTAGTTGAGCCACCATCACCATCCCATAGTGAGGATAAGAAGAGCATAAGGACTTGCGTGAGTCGCATGGCGTCAGTCCTGAGTGACCTCTTTGACCAGGGAACGGATACTTTGAGTGTGCATTCGCCGGAGCCGAGCATAGGATCCACCAGGGAGAGAAGACAGTCAGACAATCCCAAGTTGTTGGGTTCAGATCCCGAGTATGGCAAATTCTTGAGCTGTTCTCCCGCTGCGACGAGACGAATATCCTGTGGCAGCTTGTTCAAACCGGGGGAGCCTGACAAGTAAGTTTTCTTTTTATCCTTTTGTATCAGCCCATATACGTCCCACTGCTGGGCACGGGTCTACTCTACAATCGAGAGAATCGATTGAGAGTGGTTAAGCCATATCGCTCATCCAATAGAACAATGACGTAATTACGTCTTAGCTATTTTTCAGGAGAACTTTTTAAACGTTTGAGATTTAAAATATAATGTATTTCCAATCATTCTGATGAAATTATTTTAATATTAATGTAAGTAACTGTACTATCAATGATAATTTACAATAACTTCATGAGAAACTCAAGAAAACTTTTCAATAAGACATTCAAAAGTCATTTTCGACTTTTTGTAATTACGTCGTTGTTCCATTGAATGAGCGATATAGTCCACCACCCTGGTCTAGTGCGGGTTGGCGTACTTACATACAGTAGAAATTCTTTTACAAATCGCTACGGTATGCAGGTTTCCTCACGGTGTTTTCCTTCACCGTTAAAGTACGTGGTGATTGACTATCAATACACATATAACTCCGAAAAGTTCTGACTTTGTGTGCCCAGAAAGTCAGAACTTTTCTGTGACAGAGGTGTGCCCTGGGATTTGAACCCGCCACCACCGTGAACATGTAGGCTGCCTCGTCTGGTCCGTTACCAACAGGCCACTACGCACTTATCCTTATGCTAGCAAAACTGGAATGGTGGTCAACCTTTTCAGATCTGTGAAATAGGCCTATGTTTAGCAGTAGAGCCCACGTAGGTTGTAGTTGTAATGTAAGAAAACGCTTCATGGACCTTCATGACGACTATAATTTCAGAAATATGTGAAAATTATAAATTGTTAAATACGGAGAAACTATCTGCCCAGCTATTGAATTGGATTGGCTAATAAAAATCATACCACATAAAAAAATCAAACACAGCAGAACAATTCCAACAATTTCGTTTGAAAGTTTAGTTAGCCATCGGTCACATAAAAGCGAAAGTAGGTCGCAAGACACCCATAAATATTGACAAGGAAAAACTTTATTTTCATCGAAGTTTTGCGACGAACTTCTTGAGTTGAACCCGGTGTCGGCCAACATTCAAATTGGGAGCAAGTGGTGTGGATTTAAATACACCTACTATTCATTTTAGCAACGCTGGTTAAGCAAAATAGGAAATTAATGTGCCTTTATATTTTTTATAGTTTAATAGGCTTTTGCAAAGAAAACTTTCAATTGGTCTTTAGTCGTAATGTAATATTAAATCAAATTTTAACCATGATCCCATTTTTAAACAATTCCAAAAAAAAAATCGGTATAAAATGTTTTCTGTAACCTCATTTTAATTCCTCGTAATATAATTGCAAATGACTTGCTTACTTGTTAAGTAACTTTGATGATAAATATTTCCAAGTAATTTTTGAGCCAGGTTTGTTGCGCAATGTGCAATTTCGTAGAATATTTTATTAACCGTATTCAGTCAACCACAAACTATACGAAATTCTTCATGTAATCTATTAGAGTTTGTAGAAAACAGATGACGTCAACGTTCACTTTTTTTCTTCAATATAACTCAATAGGATGACCTATTCCACTAACATCTGGCTAAGTCACTTCAACTTACAAATAGGGTTGCCACCTTTTAAATAGTAATATAACTAGAATAAAGGTCAGGGATTTGAAACGGTCGAAATTCAAGGTAAAGAAAAGCTTCATTACCAGTGTCCAATCTATATGATTTGAAATTATAATCGCTATTAGTTAATGCACAACATTTCACATAACTATGCGTAACGTATAGATGTTATTTCGTGCCAAATCGGAAATCGGAGCAAAATTGATAGAAAGGTCGGGACGACGGTCAATATATAAGTATGTATATTAAAATTATCGGGACAGTCTCGGAAAAATGACACAAAGTGGCAACACAGCCGATACCAGTAACCTTTTTATCTCGAAGGGAATTTATTCTCCTGCAATAGTTCGCTTTTTCATGTCAACAAACCACTGTACCCGCGGGAACAAAGTGCTGTAACTTTTTTACTGTTATTTTTGTGAGGGCAATATTAAATTGTTTTATCGTAAGTCGCAATTCGATTGGTTGGCCTTTGTAGTATTGTTGCGTTGAGTTGAAAGGGTTGAGCTTACTTATTACTTTACCTTTTAAATTTAACATCGATTGTAGTTTTTTATAGTGTTTTATTTCGATATAGAGTTGTTTTATCCAATATCTGTTGTTTATTTACAATGGTAGCCTTAAAGTGGAAAAAACACTACAAAAATATTTGGAACACTTCAGCGATCCAGTATATTTATAATACTCGATAGCCATATTCCATCGGTCTAATACTTTCATTCGTCCACCGTGGTGTTGTAACGTACAAATCCCTTTATAATGTAACGTTAACATTGTCAACAAACAGATACAGACGCGAAAGCCAAATAAATACAGAATAGATAAAAATGAAATAGGAACATGTTCTTATAAAACGTTTTTCTAAAATAAACATTAACAATGATTAGTATTATTAAATATTTTCATGACACAATCATCAATTTATCAACAACTCAGCAGGTTATCAACGTCAGTATCATCGATATGGGGAGAAGGTGGCGTCACAGGCACACCAGGGCTCTCATCGAAGACTGACGTCAGCGAGAAGTCCAAGAAACTGCCCATCATCAACCCCTTGGTCCAACTCCCGGCCTGGCCCCACGTCACCCAGGGTTTCATCAGCCAATGTCTCCTGGCAAATGCTGATGCCCTTTGCGCAGCTGTTAGTCCCCTTATGGATCCTGACGAGACCCTTCTAGAAGGGTTCTATGAAAGAGCTGTTATGAACAACTACTTCGGGATAGGGATTGACGCGAAGATCACCCTGGACTTCCATAACAAAAGGGAGGAGCACCCTGAGAAGTGCAGGTCGAGGGCCAGGAATTATATGTGGTACGGCGTGCTGGGCTCGAAGGAGTGGGTGAATAGGACTTACAGGTGAGGTTTTCATCAGACATTTCAAAAATTTATACTATTTCGTTGGAGACTACACTGCATACGATTGTGAGAGTAGTGTCAGTTCCGTAAGAACATCGGCTGGTAACAATCTATTAGTATCTCTCATTTTTTCATACGTATGTTGGCCTGCTCACTTCTTTCTTCAATTTTCTTAAGTTAATTTAACTTTTTAAGTATTAATAATGAATGAACACACTCGGCATTGGCATTGTTTTTGTAAAATTAGCATGACGTAATATGAGCACACGACTTAAATATGTGAAAGCAATTATAACTGCCCACAATATCCAGGGAGTCCTATTTATTCGTTATTGTCCTTCAGTTGACAGCCTCCGTGGCGCAGTTGGTTAGACGCCGGCTGCGAAACGAGAGGCCGCGGGTTCAATCCCCGCACCGAAACAAATGTTTGTGTGAACCACAGGTATTTGTTTCGGGTCTGGGTGTTTGTGAGACCGAAAAGCCTCTCGTAGTTTCTGATACCCACAACACAACACTCGATCTTAGTGTGGGGTCAGGACTATGTATGTGACTGTCGGGTGTATTTATTTATTTATTTAATTAAAGAATTGAAAATACACAAATATTGTTGATAAAGTTATACATATACATACTTGTAATCCCAAACTGGATGTTACCTAGTCTAGATAAGAAAAAGTCCCAATGTTTGTCACATCTCAGAACTGTTTACCGATAAAAACATTGAGCCAAGTCTTTTCTGTCGCACAAGAGACAATATCCTTTATCTTTAAAAACTTATAGACGCCAGATGGACTGTATGGTCCTTGAATCAATAAAAGTTCCCTGAAGACATTGTATTTATCTGTTATTTCTCTTTTTATAAATAAACCAAGTTAACAATTTAGTATTTACCGCAGTTCAAATTAGGTATACCTATATTTTTAAAAGTAATTATCTACTTTTTGATCCTTGTGTCGTGGGTATCAGAAACTACGAGAGACTTTTCGGTCTCACAAACACCCGAACCCGAAACATATACTTATGGATCACACAAATATATGTTTCGGTGCGGGGATCGAACCCGCGGCCCCTCGTTTCACAGGCGGCGTCTAACTAACTGCGCCACGGAGGCTGTCATGTATAATAATTATAATAAAAACTCTTTATTTAAACACCATACAGTAAACAAAATAAAATTACTGAAAAAGCCATAAAAATTATTGTATTTATAATGTAAATAAATAAAAAACTTCGTTTACTCCCAACTTAACCTAACCTTAAACCCCTAGGCATCTAGGCCAGCGTGTTCAGCTAGAGTGCGACGGACAGCGCATCCCCCTGCCGGAGCTGCAAGGCATCGTGGTGCTCAACATCCCCTCCTTCATGGGCGGCACCAACTTCTGGGGCGGCACCAGGGCTGACGACATCTTCCTCGCGCCATCCTTCGATGATCGGATACTTGAGGTAAGAATTTGGGGATTTTTTTATTGATTAATCATAATAACATAAGAGATAGGTAAACATATTCTTCAAGAACAAAAGAAACTCAATAAACTCGGATCAAATAATTAATTAACAAAAAATTAAAATAACAAAAAATAATTAACACGAAAAAAGAATATGAATCCTTTTGTTCGTAGCTAGCTGTTACACGATACTCATTTAGTTAATATGCTTAATGTAATTAAAAGCAGCTTCACAATACAATATTATTTTTGGCTCAGTCCATCGAAGCACAAAAGGGATATTTAATCAATCTCAGCCCTTTCATGTAATCTTGCTTACCGTAAAAAAGATGAACATTATATTACTAGGGTATTCGGGTCAGATATCTGTAAATATAACATTTATAGGTGTAAAATAAATATAAATACACAGAACAGTCACATACATGGTCCCACACTAAAACAGAGTCTTGTGTCGTGGGTATCAGAAACTACGAGATACTTTTTCGGTCTCACACACACCTAGACCCGAAACAACCAGTGGATCACACAAACATTTGTCTCGGTGCGGGGATCGAACCCGCGAAAGTTTGAGCATCAAGAGATTTCGCAACTTAAATTTTATCACTCATCAAGAAGGGCCATGCATAGTAAAGTATGAGACATTAAACTCGATTTGATGATTATGTATGTATGTATGCAAAATACAATTACAAGAAGTCACCAAAATACGAAGCAAAGTGCACATCAAATAAACGAATGGAAGTCAGTAAGAAACTTTTGATGTCTCCAGTAACCAGCACAGTGGCATTAGTTTTACGTCTTTTTTATCTTTATTTGTGTTCTTTTGTACTTCGGCCAAGTAACTTGAATATACGAAAGAAAGTTAAGAATATCTCGCTATCTGATTAGTGCCGTGCAATAAGGGAATACAGTGTCTTTGTGATAAAAGAGTGTTGTGACTCGCTTGACAATAGTGCAGATTCTTGACAATATTAACTTGATTTTTAGTTCCCATTGAGGAAATATACCATTACCATTGAGGAATATAAGAGCAAATATTAAGAACAAAATTTAGGTGCACAGACCATTTATACGCAGGATCATTAGGGCGAACGAAAAGATTACGTGATTGAGTGGGAATGTCAGGGACAGAAAAAAAACTGGATTTAACCATTATGTACGCATAATGGTTAAAGATCCATCATAGCGACCTACGTAAGTACTCCTACGTTTCGGTTCGTTTTATGCTACGTTTTGGATTCACTTGTATACAGCGTATATCAAGACTGCGACCGAAAACGAAGCCAGGTGGTATTATTAGTGACTTCAGACACAAAGCAACAAAATTTTCCCAAAAAAAGTTGTCAAATTTTTTTTGGTATTTTTTTACTGATCGTCGCATTTGGGTGATAAATACTTAGTTTTACTAAAATTATAATGTACACCTGTTTATTTTTAAAGACGCAATGGTACGCAAGGGTTTAAATTACTATTTTCGCAAAAGCTAGGTATTTACCAACCAAACACGATTATTCTTAAAAAAATGCACAAAATATTGTCGCTTTTTTGCGAAATTTTTAGTTGCATTGTTTCTGTAACCACTAAAACCACCACCTGGCTTCATTTTCGGTCGCAGTCTTGATATACCCGGTATATCCGGATACAAATAGACCAGCAATGGATGAACATCTCACGCCGGTTTATACTCTCTCCCCCTCTCTCTTATCGTGCCAATATAAAAAAAACTGACTTGCCCCACCAGGTGGTGGCTTCTGTAATTGTGAGGTGTATTTATTAATAAGATACATACATACATAAACTCACGACTTTTATCCCAGAAGGGGTAGGCAGAGGCGCCACCAGGACACCCACATTTCGCCTTGTATGTTCCGTCCCATGTGATAGGGGGCGAGCCTATCGCCATATCGGGCACAAATTCCTAACTCCGGGCTGATAATGACTAGAAAAACCCAATATCACTTTGCCCGACCCGAGAGTCGAACCCGAGACCTCAGCTTTGTAACCGTACCGTAGTACAACTACGCCACCGAGGCAGTTTTAATAAGATAAGACATCTTATTAATAAGATATCTGTAGGAATAACGTTATTTATGAATTTATCGCAGGTGGTAGCAGTATTCGGCTCAGCGCAAATGGCAGCCTCGCGCCTCATCAACCTCCAGAAGCACCGCATCGCGCAGTGCCGTGCCGTCCAGATCAACATCCTGGGCGAGGAGTGCGTGCCCGTGCAGGTGGACGGCGAGGCGTGGCTGCAGCCGCCCGGCTGCGTGCGCATCATCCACAAGAACCGCGCGCAGATGCTATGCAGGTCGCGTGCGCTGGAGACCAGCCTTAGGTCTGTAGACTTGGCTAGATCTAGACGCGTGGGGGTTGTGGGAAAGTGCCGTGTTGGGGTAGAGGGTTTGGTGGGTTTGTCAGACCGTTGGGAGGGGTTGATGTTGTTTGTGATATATTTAGTTAATTTGTGATAAATGAATAATATTGGACACAATTACGTTTCACATTATGCCAACAATTCGGGAAATTACTTTACCCCTGAATTTGAAAGAATTTGTATTTTTCTAATTAGTTTTAAAATCTGTTACTTTGAATAAATGAAAAACCTTCAAATGAGAAGTAAAATAATAATATATGATCTCTAAAAAATGTTACTTTACTTCACTTCTACCTTATTAGCAGACAAGGTTTAACGTAACATTAAATCAATTGGCACCTATTTATAACTCACTAAATGTCATTGCTAATTTTTGTACAACGGCACCTCTGCAAAGCAATAGGTCGACGAGGTAGGCAACGCATTACAATAGCTATTAGTATTGAGTGACTGTTAGAATGTTCTGCTTGTCGATGTTTAGCACCGTAGTGTTTGGCTTCATAGTGAAATGAATGTATGTTGTCGTAGATTACTTGTATGTAAAAGGAGACACAAATACTCCGACACTTTAAGAATTATTCTTAAAAATTGTAATTGTTCGCATATATTAAATTGTCTTGAATTTAATTAAAGTGTCTTAACTTTTTAAATTTCATTTATTTAGATTTAGCATTTTGAGACAATTATAAACAGCCACTTAATTCCACAGTGCCTCCTTTAGTTACCTAGGTTGTTAAACCTCAATAGTCAAAACCTAAAACAATCGAGTTTATTAACAAAGTAGAGTATACTTATAAGTGTGTATCGCAACAGGACGTGGGACGAGAAGCAGCAGATGAAGGCGCACGCGCTCGCCGGGTCTAGTACTGGAGGCAGTGTGGTCAACGTGAGGGATACACTCAGTACTGCCGAGAGCGGGCAACTACTGGCGCTGCTGGATGACGTCAACACGCTGGTCAAACATGTAAGCTATATCGCAGCATCCATATAACCCGATTCCCATCGGCTTCCTTTTTACACATGGGCAAAACATATTTTATTTACGTGTTGTCTTTCGGAACTTTTATCTTCTCTTTTGAACAAATAAACTTACCAATAAGGGAACCATTCAAATTAACCCTTCCTACTTTACCTTCTGTACTTGGAAGCATGAAAAACCTTTATATTTTAAGAAGGAGATTATTTATTTGTCATATGTTGAATATTTTTAACTTGAGAGCCGTCTCTCTTGGGAATTTTCGTAATTAAACTATTTATTATTTTCGATAAAAACAACTGATGTTTGTTAACATAAACACAGTCTTTTAAAAATACTAAGACCCGTCATCCGTCTTACCCAGGTGAAGTTGTCGTGTATAAGCGAGAGCGGCGTGATGGGCGGCGTGTCGAGCGCGGTGTCGACGGCGCGGCGCGTGGCGGCGCAAGCTGATGCCTTGCAGGATGCTGATGGGAAACTGCTGCCGCCGCCGCAGCTGCGCAGACACCTGGCGACACTGGTGAGTTGCATTACTGTACTGCACATTAAATAAATAAATAAATACACCCAACAGTCACATACATAGTCCTGACCCCACATTAAGATCAATTAAGTCTTGTGTCGCAGGTATCAGAACTACGAGAGACTTTTCGGTCTCACAAACACCCAGACCCGTAACAAATACCTGTGGTTCACACAAACATTTGTTTCGGTGCGGGGATCGAACCCGCGGCCTCTCGTTTCATAGCCGGCGTCTAACCTGCCACATTACCGATACTGTATCAACCATTGACTTATATTCTATCGATAGACGAGACACGTCAAAGAAATAAAGTGCCCCCGTATTTTAAAAGCACACTGCAATATTATAATAGTACATCACTTACCTGGTATTTTATTAAAATATTGTAACTTCAGACGATTTGCTTTCGGTTTGACGGCGAAACATTCATTTATTACTTTTAAACGTATGCGATAAGGCGTACTGAACTGTCACTGTCACGAAGCAAACTGATTCATGTGTGGTGCATGCACCGCAAGTAGGTGGGACACATTTTTTGTACTGAATGTCTTATCTAGGGTAACATTGATATCGATGGTATCAACACATGACTCCACTGTTGAGCATATTTCTTTGGTTCGTGAAGTCCACTAGACACTAGACCTGCGTTGAATTGGGTCATAACCTAACCCCTATCAATCGATTTAATAATTGTAAGGCCCATGCTCTGCAATGGGACGTATATGAGCTGGATAATTATATTTGTACATTATTTTCTCACAAACAATTCCATATAAGTAAGTTTATAGGGTTTATGTCAAGTAAAGATTATTTGGTTTCCTAATAATCAACAAAGAAAAATGACAGTAAATCACACTGCCTCCAACGTCACATGACATGTAGGCACCATTAATTTACAGTATAAATACATAATAAGTGTGCATCTGGGCTTTCTTTAACATCGCAAGATGAATGTGAATGTAGGCCACCTCGATGACTTCACATTTTACAATTAAAATCTCACCCTTTGTCTCGTAGTCCAGCGCCTTTGTTCCCTTTCGAGGTGGTAATGAATCGTTTGTTTTCATTATGCTGATATTTTAGATGCCTGTCTCGGTGGCGTAGTTGTTTTACGGTACGGTTACAAAGCTGAGGTCTCGGGTTTGAGTCCCGGGTCGGGCAAATTGATATTGGATTTTTCTATTCATTATCAGCCCGGAGTCAGGAATTGCCCGATATGGCGATAGGCTTGCTCCCTATCACATCGTTTGACGAAACATGCAAAGCGAAATGTGGGTGTCCTGGTGGCGCCTCTGCCTACCCCATCTGGGAAAAAGGCGTGAGTTTATGTATGTATGTATGTATGTATGATATTTTGAGATGCGTGGGTTTCAATCAGTGCGCTATTTTTTATAAATAGAAGAGTTGTGGTCGCTATCCTTATAGATATGAATATATCACCAAGTTCTAAACAATAGAGAATAACAGTTTGTGTTATAATATACTCCTCTATTACAGACTCTACCCTTGCAGCGTAAAACTTTTGGTCTTCCAGCTATTCTTTACCTTATATTTTCATTAAAATTTTCTTGGTATTTGATTTTTTTTAATTATTCATACACCTCCCGACTACCATTAAAGATATATTAATTTTTATAAACACACATAAACTTGTTACAATACAGTTCTTTCTACTCCAAATATTGCAAGATTGTAACCGTCTAAATTGAAAACATACTTTATGAATTCGTCAAATGTCCCTTAAACTATAAGTAGAGTTTATAACGCCTAACATTCAATATATAGCCTATTTCACATTGTATTTTCTATCCATAATACATATACCTATATTTCATTTTTGTATTTTATGTTGTGTGGTGTAATAATAAAGTGTTTTATTATTAATATTATTTTCTCTTTATTTATTATACTATTTTTTTTTAATTTTTACATATATAATAAAAAATCAAAATACATATAAAAATAGAGATTAACCCAACAATGGCGAGGCTCGAGACCCAAGCCACCGGTGGTTAGGACCTCAAAGTGAGGAACCTCCTCACTATACGTGCCGTGTCAAGCAATACTGCCTTCTGAATCTGGCTCATGACCCAACGGCCCATTGAGAGTCTCTGGAGATGTTGGTCGAATTAATTATTATTTATTATTTATTATTATACATACAACCCCCTACCCTCCCCAGGTGGAGAGTTGCCAGGAGCTAGTAGAGAGCGGCGGCGTGAGCGGCGCGGGCGCGTCCGCCGCGGCGGCCGTGCGCATGCAGCTCGCTCGCTGCGAGCTCAGGGACGGCCACGCCTACCTGCACGCGGACGAGGTGACTATCACACATGGATTTTATACATGGGAATTTTGTAAGGTAATAATGTGATAGAAACATTGCATGACGGTTAATTTCAATAATTGGAACAGTCTGAACGTAGATAACCGAATTATCGCAAATAAAACCAATTAAAGATTTTTAAAAATAGTGCTATTGATTGAGATTGAATATAAATTGAAACATAGAGTAAAAATATCCCTTCTGAGCATTACTTACTAAAATATTAATTGTATTTCTTCATGTTACCATTTGTTTCTAACCCTCCAGTCGCAACCTCTTAATATTCCCAAATTATACCATAGATGGTCGCTAGACGGAATTAAATCATATTACGAATAATTATTTTGCTTTCACTTCCGAAGACAAACATTTGTGTTCTTCGTCCTAAGGGCTCTGTTTCAATGTTTGTTGGAATATTTAGTTTTTTAGTTATACCCATATTAGGACTTCTCGTCTTACGTTGGAACCTAGATAATGTATCATTATTAACCTTAGTTTTCAACCCATACCAATTATCACCCGATCCTAGATCCCGAAGAAAGGGGGCGCGGGCAGGTGGCTGCGCGGCCGCAGGAGCGTGTCGGAGGGGCCCACGCCCACCTTCACGGCGGCGCAAGTACGCTCCTGGGGGGTCAAGGAGGTGCAAACCTGGCTCGAATCGCTGCAGCTCGGTGAGTACGCAGAAGCCTTCGCCAAACATGACGTCACGGGACGGGAGCTGTTATCCCTAGCCAGGAGAGACTTACGGGATCTGGGAGTCACCAAAGTCGGACACGTGAAGAGAATCCTTCAAGCTGTCAAGGAGCTCCAGTGACGTCGGCGAGGCCGCTCCGAGGGAGATGGCCATCTATAAATAAGGACTGCTAACTTTCGACCCGTGGGTGAAAAAAAAACTCGTTCAAATTTGAATTCTATCGGAATGAACTCTAGGTACATAATCGTGAAACTAGTCATTGCGTTACATCTGGGCGAACCTCTACGTGATCAAATTCAGTCATAGTGATAGGTTTATTTTTTCTATACTTATCTACATTTCATGTTTCAAGTTGTTCTTTTGTATAATAAAAATGTGTATCGAATTTTTCTACCTCTGAACTTCTCTGCTTTACACAACTGTTACTAATTATAATGTTATTTGTGAAATATACGCGTTTGCATCAGAAAGCACGTTATGCGTACAATCAAGAACGCAGGTGCATCGATACCCCTTAACTTTGCGTTATGGGGTATCGAAGAACCTGTGTTGCCCCAATTTATGCACGTTGACTTATCAGCTTGTCTTGTATGTACTAAACCCTTCAACATCGAATTATAAAGTTACTTCAGCGATTTCAGAAACTGTTTATAAGCACGTTCTCTGTCCTACACTACGATATCAATGCAAACATTTTTCATACTTTAGTTCAAATTATATTTCAAATTAAACATTGTATATATACGTAACTTTCCCCTAAATAGTTAATGTTACCCCAACTCGAGGCAGCTCGTTAATACATCAACCCTTAATGAATAATAAACGAACACATTACCTCATTGCGCGGACAGAGGATGTGTTCATATAAATATTATTATTATATAATATCGGGAACATATGCGCGAATTTATTAGTAAACGTCAAACATTTTTTAAAACTTTAAATACCACACAACCTTATGAAATTTTGCAATTCAGACGTGTGAATATATATATTTATATGTATACAGTAAGCAAATTTCATTGGAAAAGCAAAAACATCCTTAGATAACAAATGACCTGCCATGTCTTGCCTTTGAAATGAAAAACGACAAGTTACGTTGTGAATTATTACGATGAACAATTGAAACAACGAATCATTATTTCGCTTCGACTTATAGAAATAGGAGAGACAACATTTTAGTTACTGCTCGGTCAGAACTCGACTTTTGTTTCTCCATTACGTCTTCCTATTAAAATCTATAATCTCTGTAAAGATTTAGCTAGAAATATAGATTCAGTGTTTATGCCTTTCGGTAATTGGACTTGTGATTGTAACATTAAGTTTTGTTATCATTTATGTGTATATAAATAAGACACATAAATTATTAATTTATATTTTATATTATCTATCAAATCAGATTTCAATCTGTAATTTAAAATAAAACTAAAATAATATGAGAAGATATGTATAATTTTGTTGCAAGATAAAAGTAACATGATGTCTTTTCTGTAATTCCTCAGAATTCTGAATTCGTACGCTTTAATTATTACGGACCGTTTGCGTTACAAAAGCCATGTCATTGTAATTAATCGAATGGAATATTCTCCCGACTTATTACCCCAATTGAATGGAATACCCCATTTATTAACAGAAGAATTAACGTTAAATGCGTCGTACTTTGAATTATTGAGGAAATTAATATTCTTCAGAAACTTGTGCTTCCTAAATTATACCCCAAGTTACCCTATTGTTTGGCGTGTATAAATTAAGATTGAAATTGTAATACCGTACTGTATTTGTATTGTATATCTGTACGTCTGTTTTGAAGCAATTTTTTTTTTATTATATTTGTATGCAAAATCTTAAATAATATTAGGACATTATGTCTGAAATAATACTGACTGAATATCGTTCCGAGTTTAACAAGTCCAATTGCCGTTTGAAAAATATAAAATTAATCTCACACACGTTATCCAAATATTGCACAAGAATAACACAGAAAATACACAAAAAAATATAATACATAGTAAATAGATGTTATTCAGTATCTTAGATTCGTTTACCGCAACTTGTATCTACTGTACTTAGTGTTTGCACTGTGGACCGCGGGCAGAAACTAACTATATTAATCTAACTCTACCTGTCTATTAAAAAATCTGTGGTTTTTAAAATTAAATAGTAATAATTAATCATTAAACATAAAACCACTCACTGTATAACTTTATAAATAAATCTTATCACGGTTGAAATAATAAATGCAAAGGATTTTTTTTGTAAAATTTTGTTCATTAAAAAGTAGGGTCAGCAAAATTTTACAA
Organism: Deilephila porcellus; assembly: GCA_905220455.2. Taxonomy (NCBI): domain Eukaryota; kingdom Metazoa; phylum Arthropoda; class Insecta; order Lepidoptera; family Sphingidae; genus Deilephila; species Deilephila porcellus. The sequence goes on along the minus strand of LR999973.1, from coordinate 14,304,023 downwards.
AAAAATCGCACATTTATAATTTCAACCATCGATATAAAACTATACTTGTTAAATAGAATACTTGTATAAGCTAAAAAAAACCTCATGAAGTGCCAAGAATCATGTCTAACTCGTAATTTGCCTGCGGTCCATATAGCGACCTTTTAAAATTTAGCGCAATAGTTATAGCAATAAAACTAAATTAACCGGATTAGACGAGCACTTGCGGTCAATAGTAACTCTAGTTGGTTTCTTACTTTCATAGGCCACTGTAATATGGCACCTAGGGAATAGACGACGCGTATATTTAGATTAAATGAGGGAGCAGGCCTAGTTATAGTGGTCGGATTAATGTATTGTATGAATATTGTTGGGCTGGTCGCATAAACCGATGCATGGGTCAGGGAAAATAGACTATGGCAAAAAGAAAGGTAGATATTAAAAAGATTGTAAGCAATTATAATGTGTGACGATGTATGTTGCCAGCCTAAATTTTATTACCCTTTATTGAATATTCTAAAAAACAAGCAATTACGTGAAGTTATCGTTCGTTACTCGTGCGTGGCGGGCTCGTGTGCGCACGGTATTGTGATCTGTCGTATTTTTCCTTTATTTTTAATATCTCTAGATAAAATGTTGCCATGGCGTTGGACGGGTGTTGAATTCTCATGGCTCTGAGAAATTTACATGTTTATTTTATTGAAAGAGATGTTTTCTTTTAATTTTATGAAAAATAGAAAAGTTAACTCGTACATTTGAATATTAAAATATTTACCTATCATCATAAACCACCCTTAAACAAAATATATATTTTTTCAATTTTTTTTCTTGCTATCACTCGTCCAACGCAATGGCGTCTCCTTACACGATCTGCCTTATAAGTGTTTTTATAAATATATCTCTACTGACTAACCACTTTACTGTATGTAATTGTGTATAAAGAATGTGTGTGTCTAAAATTATATTTATATGTATATGTATGATAGTTTTGTAATTTGTGAAACTTTGAAATAATCGATACTAGTGCACGGGCAATTGAGGATTAATATAATGACGGCTTGTTAATTTATTTTACATTATGTTATTAGACGAGTTTGACAGAGTTTCCCATATTAAAAATATTTTAATGCTTCATAAAAAAGCGTGATGATTGTGAAGGCAATTAAAGTATTGTCTCTATGTTTTTTTCTTATTATAGATAAAAATATCAAAGGCCTTACGAAATGGACAAATATTTAATAATAAAAAATCTTGGCGATGACTGATAAAACTTCAAAAAAACAGGATAGGAGTGTATGTTTTTCGGACAAATAAAATTACAATTAAAGACTCTTTAGCGCAATATACGAGAAGCTGTTTGTGAGACAAAAAACCGTAGGTTGAATTGATGCTGCAATAAACACATGCTTCCCGCCAGTAGATACATACTGACACAAACTTTTGTGTTCCCTTTTTACGAAGTTACCCCTGTGGATGTCCCTCATCCAATTAACATCCCATTTGCATTATCTTTAAGTAACATGTCTATGAATATGCCAATGAAATGCCTTTTTCAAATTCATCAGTATCAACAATATCTGACTATAACTTAAAATCTGGATGTATTTTGTGGCATTTTCCTTCCCCTGTGTTAATCCCCATAGAAATGCATCCTGTCACATTTTTGTAACATGTGTTATTTTATATATTTGGGTTATCTTGTGGTATTGTGTTAGGTATATTTCATATCACTACCTTCATCACTATAAACACCAAAAATAGTTGTAAATATGTCAACCAACTATATTTGTTCTGGCCAACGCGCCATTTTTATTCCTTTCTGGCCCTACCACGACATTGGCAAAATCATCGACAACTGATGGAGTCATACATACATCTATAAAAAATAGCTTTGGTCGAAAAATATTTAGCTAGTCTTAACCATTTACTTATATTCTACCGATAGACGAGACACGTCAAAGAAATAAAGTGCCCCCGTATTTTAAAAGCACACTGCAATATTACATCACTTACCTGGTATTTTATTAAAATATTGTAACTTCAGACGATTTGCTTTCGGTTTGACGGCGAAACATTCATTTAATTCTTTTGAACGTATGCGATAAGGCGTACTGCACTGTCACTGTCACGAAGCAAACTGATTCATGTGTGGTGCATGCACTGCAAGTAGATGGGACATATTTTTTGTACTGAATGTCTTATCTAGTGTAACATTGATATCGATGGTCTTAAAATTGTGGTATCGAAAAGTTTCATGCTGTATCTGATATTCACGAAATATTTTTTTTTCTTTACGGGGTAGGGGACCTATATAAAATGTTGTGTGTACGTATAAAATTTATTGGTGATTTTGCATGTTAATGGTAATAAGCCGTCGTTAAATAATCCCTCATTGCCAGTGTAATATCACTTTTATAGATATATTTCCGCCGTTTCCAAACGGCTCTTATTGCCTTAGATGATTTAGAACTATTCCATATAACGTATTATTACATTAGGGCCAGTGTTTAATCTGTATTTATTAATAGATATTGTATCGACATAGTTTCTTCTACATATGTTAAATGGGTACTTTACGACGAGCCAACGATTTCAAATTTTTTTATTGTAAAAAATACATTGTTTCTCATATTTTGATAAATTTCAAAAATACGTCATTATTTCTAAGTGTTTTTTAAATTTAAGGAATCGTGTGGTTACGTAAGAAGTGTGAGCGGTTAAGTGTGGTCGGGTGTTTTTTTTTAATTATTATTAGCAATGAATTTATAATAATATTATCTTTGCTTTTTTCATACGTGTACCTATTATCAGCAATAAATATTTTAATTACATTTTTAAAGAACACGATTGAACAGCAAATTATTCTAGTATTTTAAGTAATTGATGTATCTTTTAGGTTATATTCTTTTCCATATTTAATGTAATCATATCAATATGTTAAGTAAGCTTTAATATTCTCTTTATTAAATTAATGGATTCTTTACAATTATTCACGGTTTATGATAAGCAATAAGCATTGATTGTACGCTTCTATTTTCTACATTGGTGTCGTGTTTATTATATTATTTAAAAGTGTTATTATAGTCAAAGAGCATAAGCTTGGCAAAAAGAACGCAGATGTGTGAAAGAGACAACGGGAATTTGCGGCCCGTATTGCGGTTTTAACAATTGACCAACACAATCTCTTTGTCTCTTTCTATAGAATGGCTAATTTTGTGAGACTGCACTATCTATGCTCTTTGTCTGTGCGAACACCAATGACGTGAAAGAATAAGTTGGTTGTTAATGAATAACAAAAATGGCGGCGTGCAATAAAAAGTTATTTTAAATATAATACTCAACACACACGCGCCAAATTTGTAAAAAAAACTATGTTATAACTCATTATTATTACGTTGTTTCTAATACATATTATTATGTACCTCAATAAAGAAAAAGATATGCGGTTATTATAATAGTCAAAGCCCAATTTAACGTTACACCATAATTTTAGGGTTTGCAATACACTGTAATAAAATTGACATTTACCGCTTTCGATATAAATTTTAGTACCTATTTATAAATATTTTTTAACCCTCAAGCGAATATTTGTTGAATTGAATCTAGTCATTGCGTTTGTAGCTTCCTTTGCGCATCACCAAAAAAATTATTTACACTTTTTTTTTATAGACTTTGAGAGGACTGAGCCTATGTAGATACCCTCTTCAGTTGTGGAGCAAATACGGACGAAAAAAAGGCGAGAGAGACAACACGATTTAACGGCCAAAAGTTGTCTCGATCTAGAATTGTAATCGCTCCCAACAGAGAATTTAGGAAGAAGTTTAATTTCACACATTAATCTCAGTTAAATATTAAATGTGGGTATTTAAAAAATGTGTATGTAGCTGAAAATAATAGAATTGCAGAAAGTTTATCGCAGTTTTTCTGATACTCAAATGGAATAAGTACAACTAGAAATTACCTCTTCACAAATCTATTCAAGGTAAGCCTTTTTCTCCTCCGACATAGTTACGAGTTAAATAATTAAAAGTTAGCTCTTTCTAGAAAATCGTCAATTTGTAAAAATAAAGCTCGGTCCCCTCTTTATATTTATAATTATTCTCATATAGGAAAATAAAGAATAATGCCCACCGCTGCACTGAGGCCTTACTCGATAATAACCATCAGTAATATAAATACGCGCCTCAGGATCACCAACCCACCAAAATAGTTTTCACACGATTGAAAATGTATACGAATGGTATCAATTATGTAAGCTTGACCAATCCGTAATTAAGTAAGCTGTAAAACCCTTTCAAAGAGTTTTGGATTATACAAAACAGTATTAAAAATAATTATTTTGCTGTTTTAAAACCATTTAATTCGAAACCGTAATTGGGACAGGCAATTGTTAATTTTAAAATTGTTTATCTATGTACAGCAATATGAGAACGTAATTATATTAAACCAAAACTATGTGGGAGATAGTTGCGTTTTTTTTTATTACAGCATCATATTCGTAATTAAATAAGATTTTACTTTAAATATCTTATTCCAAACTCACTTGCCCCGGCCGCCTAAAAATATGTGCCCCAACTTGCACCTATTCCCCAAAACATATTTAAAAGCCACTGCGCAATATTTAAGCAAAATTCATATTCATTTCAATAATAATAACCATTCGACCTCGGCACCGAAACAAATATTTGTATGATCCACAGGTATTTGTTACGGGTCTGGGTGTTTGTGTTTGTGAGACCGAAAAGTCTCTCGTAGTTTCTGATACCCACGACACAAGACTAGATCTTAGTGTGGGGTCAGGACTATGTATGTGACTGTTGGGTGTATTACTTATTATTATTATTTATTTATAATATATTAAGACTGGTTTTAAGGTTGATATTATGCGTGTACGTGTACTTGTTTTGTGAAAAAAAAAGCGCCATTTACACCGGGAGAGTTTCTCGCCTCGAAGATTCGATAATTAATCGATGGAATATAAATAAGTTGCATCGTTTAGATATCCATAACCATAACAATCAGATGATCTTGTAGCAATTATCGCATGCGATAATGGCATACGATTCTTGCCCGAAATAGGCGAATAAATCTCGTCGTGTAAATAGGGCATAACTCAGTTTAACATAATAATATTTATAATAATTTTAATATGTTACATATTACTAAAGTACTTAATAATAAATAATTTAGTTCTTTTAAAATTAGTATCAATATATTTATTTGCGTATATAAACCTGTGTATGAATACTGAAATAACGTTTATTAAATGCTTCTAAATAAGGTTACGAAAAAATTAGTTTACATTTAAATTGAAAAAAATATAATATTCTATTTGATTATTTATTTATTGTTTATTGTGGCATCAATATTAATGTAACAATATTAAAAATGTACAAATGATTGTATTTTATGTTTCTATTTTGCTCAAATTAATTTAAGTTGTAATTAGTTGTATTTTTCTCGCGTGTATATTTATCAGATATTAAACAGTCGTTGCACATCATTATATACATAAATATACATAAGTATGATTTGTGGCAGTCTTCATCAATTTTAGTTTCATTGTAGTTTATTTTGCAGATCGTAAATCTGTGTTGCTACTTACCATAGACAAAAATGTATTATTATATTTTAAACTTCTTATTCTCTATGACTTGTGAGGTTTAAAAATATTTCTTTTTTCAAAATTATAGTAATTTTTCCAAAAAAAAAAAATAATTTAAAGAAGTTTTCAAAAAAAGTGTTTGTTCTCTTTTTTATTTTTATTTTTGTAAAATTATTAATTTCCATCAATGCACACATGTGGCGGGAATATAAATACAAAGGTACGTTATGTAAAATTAAATATCAATGAAACGGTTTTCTATATATTGGTATTATTTTTGCGGACTAATTAATTGAATTAATTCATTTTCAAATTTAATATATGTTTTTAAGGTGTGCAACGTTTCTTGAATGGTGATATATTTTGTGAGTTGTTTCGTACTCAGTGAATAGCAAAGAGATGTTTTGCTGTGGATCTCGTCTTCTTATTGCTTGTTTGACCATAGCGCTAAAAGAAACACTAGAATCTCGCTTTTTTGATAGTACAAAACGTTAAAAGGAGACCTATAAATCTCGGATCATTGATAGTACAAAGCAGTAATTGACGTGCAATAAAAAAAAGACAGCCATAAAAAAATGTAATTAAAGAATAACAAGATAGTTATGTAACATTTATTTTTTCGCCTTTCTTCTCATCCGTATTTTTTAACATTGCGTAGTTATTTTACTATAATATTATCGAGGTTTCTTTTTAGCAATGTGGCCAAACAAGCACTCAGTTGGCGACTTTTGGGTAAATATTATTGCGATTCTATGTACTTTGAAGGATGATGTGTATGTCTCTTTAAATCAAAGAATCGATCCGATCTGGATATTGTTTATTTTATCATTGTTTTAAGAAAGTTAAAAATCGGTGCCTTAAGAGTAATTTTCCGGATTTCTTTCTTAGCAGAAAATATGTTTATTTAGTTGAAAATGCCTTTTTTTTCAATAGGTAATGGACGAATTCCGAAAATCGAACCTACATGTCTTAAAATATTTTTATATTCTTAGGTATCTACTATCAATGAAGTGGATGGAAATAAAGTACATGGAATCGCACTAATTAAAACCAATTCTGGGCACACTATTATTAAAAATTGGAGATGTGAACGTGTGTGTTGTCGAAGCCAACGTAGACTCTGATATTGAAGAAATATTTATCAGCCCTCTTAATATATTGTTCAACTAATAGGGCCTTAGAGGCTCTAAAATTACATAGGGTTTAAGCCCTTTAACTGGTCTAGAGCGTGGGAGTAAAAAGAACATTTTCAAGCATGTGGGTTTTCTCATGGTGTCTTCCTGAAAACAGTTGAAATGAACTATTAACTACATTAATTACACTACTTACTGATTTTAGAATGAGATACATTCACTTTGTCTTCCAACTATTTAAAAAAATTACATCCAAACCTTAGTGCTGAAACAATCAAAAGCCTACAATAAATTTGGAAGCTGATGTACAAAATAGACTAATGAGATAATTTTGTTACAAGCAGGCCCTTTCCTACATAATGCTACGATTATTGAAAAGTCGATTATGCCAGCAAAATAGAACAAAGTTTGCTATAGTTTCGGGTTGGATAAACATTTCTTTAATGCGAGTCTACAGTTGTGATAAGACTAAATGATCGCGAGCCGGAGCTCAGCGGATGATATTGTAACAATTCGATATTTTCTCTTGATATTTATATTTGAAAATTCAATAAAATATACTGTTACTGACATGTTTTGTGTTTTATTACCTTCATTTTCATCTGCCTACCCTTTAGGATTTAGTTCACACTTACTCGCGTGACATTTAGGCTCTCCAGTTGCAGAATGATTTGCTTACCCTACTATTTTATTCTTATGTAATACTTAGGGAGTTGTTCTTTACGCAGGCCTAGTACATGTTCGGGCGATTACGCGGACTTAAATCAGGGCGCCTCTCGCCCTGGGATGTTCAGTGCCGCCCATAATGCGTGTGACGGTCACTGAGGGGTTATTGTTCTAAAGTTTGTTAATTTCCTCCTCTATTAATTTGTATTAAAGACTTTATGCCTCACCCAGGAATTCTTATTCGTCATATAGGACTGTAATTTTCTAATAATAAAACATGTTCAGCCAATTCTACTGCATATTGTATGACAAGGAACCGCAATATTTTCTCAAGTTCCTAACCTCATAATTCCCTTTATATGTTACGAGCATATTAAATCATTGGCGGAATAAAGAACGGCCACTCGAAAGGTTTAGTATGGCAGATGACTCGCCGTAAAACGAAATAGGGCGAAACTCACTTCCCCTTTATAGACGTGCATTATTCTTTTATGATAAAAAGACATAAACCTCCCCCTTTGATGTTTATCGCGATAATTCAATTGTTTCAGGTTGTAGTGTTTTGTATTGTACCGATGTTAACCTAATTCCGTTTTTAGTAGAAAGCGTTTGAGCATTGGGGCTCGTGAACTTCATCACGCATCGTGAGGCTTTTAAGCGCTATGCGGTAATTCTAAGTAGGACAATAATTATTTCCGATAAAAACCCCTAAGTTGCATAAAAAATATAAGCAAAAAAATCTGCAGAAAATAAAAAGTACCTACCTTCAAGCACGTATCCGTGTCTGTAAAGCCACATAGAAATATCCTACTCATTCTTAAATCCTTAAAAATGCGGGTAGAAAGTTAAAAGTAGTAAGGTAGAAAGGTAAGAGGCTCATTATCTGATCTCAAATCGCAAATTTAAAAGCGAAAAATAGCAAAATCGATGGTTAAATTCAGTTCGTGACTGCATCGTATTAAGCTTAGCTGAATGCATCTAAGTATTATCTGTCGTGCTTCTGTGTGGTGGGTACATTCAGAGCTGGTTTCAGCGGCAGTAACTACAGGTCAGTGCCCCATATTCACAGAGCCTTAAACGGCGTACTTGTCGTAAAAATATAAAGTCGACTACAGTTACTTTATAAAATATGTTTAACGCCGGTGATAAAATTAAAACATTACAATAGTAATCTGAAACTGGACGATCCACTTCTGTGCCCCTAGCCGGAACATTTTGTAGTATCGCAATAGAATAGTAATAGTAAAATTTTGTATGGGAATTTAAACAGCGCCATTGTGAGCGTATTTGGAACTAAAATTTTACAGCGGGAAACGTTCACTTTACCTATTATACGAGAATTACTATACGATACTTCAAAATGTTCCGGCTAGGGGCACTGATATACGATTTTGGTAGCTTTTTTTGTACTTATCGTGGTTTCTGGTAGTCGAAAACTATGGTGTTTTTTTTTTATTGCGTAGTAGTATGGAGGCCTATTGGTAAACGGACCAGACGCGGCTGCCAACATGTTCATGGTGGTCGCGGTTACAAATCCCAGGGCACATCTCTGACTTTTCGGAGTCATGTGTGTATTGATAGTCAATCACCACGCACTATAACGGTGAAGGAAAACATCGTTAGGAAACCTCCATACCGTAGCGATTTGCAAGAATTTGCAATTGACGGCCTCCGTGGCGCAGTTGGTTAAACGCCGCCTGTGAAACGAGAGGCCGCGGGTTCGATCCCCGCACCGAGACAAATGTTTGTGAAAACCACAAGTATTTGTTTCGGGTCTGGGTGTTTGTGAGACCGAAAAAGTCTCTCGTAGTTCCTGATATCCACGACACAAGACTCGATCTTAGTGTGGGGTCAGGACTATGTATGTGACTGTTGGGTGTATTTATTTGTATTTATTTAATTTATATGGTATGTAAAGTCCCGCATCCCGCACTAGGCCAGCGTGGTGGACTATATGTCTATATGACTAATCGATAATACAATCGTACTCTCGATAGTAGAGGAGGCCCGTACCCTGCAGTGGGAAGTATATGGGCTGATACAGAATACAGGTCCGGCAAACGAGCAAACAAGTCAACTGAAGGTTAGTGATCACTGCCGTCCATGAACATCCTCAACGCTTGGATCATGGATGTGTTGCCGGCCCACCAAATTGGGAGGGGAGCGGGAAGGAAAAAGGATTGCTGTAGTATCAGCCCATATACGTCCCACTGCAGGGCACGGGCCTACTCTACCATCGAGAGAATCCATTGAGAGTGGTCAGGCCATATAGTCCACCACGCTGGCCTAGTGCGGGTTGGCGGACTAACATACCGTAGAAATTCTTTAAAATCGCTACGGTATGCAGGTTTCCTCACGATGTTTTCCTTCACCGTTAAAGTGCGTGGTGATTGACTATCAATACACACATAACTTCGAAAAGTCAGAGGTGTGCCCTGGGATTTGAACCCGCTACCACCGTGGACATTTAGGCAGCCGCGTCTGGTCCGTTACCAACAGGCCACCACGCACTAAGGAAAAAGAATGCTAAGAGTTAATCAAGTAGTAGGAACACTTTAATAAGTAGTAGGAAATAGAGAAATCAAGAATGCATTGCGTATGTTATTTGATAAATGGTAAGGGTATTTGGCATATGTAATGAATTAATTAAAAAAATTTTAAAAAATTAAACCTCCATTTTAAATCTTCCAAGAAGTTAGGACAGCAGTCACACTCATAAGTAGTTTTCTGTTTTTGACGTCACATTTGATGGCTTTGTTGATACTTTATGGTCACGGGAAAGTCTATTACTTTAAATAAAACAACCAAATATCTTATAACAGCTTTTATTCTTTGTAAGGACTGATTTTTCCCCAACAAATCCATCATTTCTGCCACACTAGGCCCTTCGTTCAATCCACTCAAAATTGACCTTAACATCTTCATCAACTCTGGAAACTTCACATTACTACTAGAAGCAAAACTCCTTAAACATTCCTTAACAGAAGATTGCTCAAACGAATTAAGTTTTTCTAAATGCCCCACTAATTTAACCAATAAATCCTTATCGATATTTTTATTAGTCGATGGCAGCACCCAAAGGAACCCGTATTTAGTCGATACTAAATCATCGATTCTTGAAACTCTATTTGTGGACCAGTTTAATACAGATTTAATATGTTCCTCTGTGATTTGTTTTTGGTTATCTGGATATTTTTCTGTTATTAACTTTTGAAGATTTGTGACTAGTTGTTGGGAAAGTGCTGTGTCTTGTAGTCGACGTTTGATTTCTAGTCGATTACATTCTTCTAGTAGATCGGGGTTTAGTCGACTTGGGTGTGACGAGACGTTGTCGATTTGGAACTGAAAAGAGAATATTAGGTTAATATTTTTTTTCCAAAAATACTTTATACAGACGTAAAAAATCGGAATATAATTTTGGTTATCAGGCAAAACGCAGGTCGGAAGTTATTTCACATGGCAACATATTTGGACATTCATATTAAGCCAACAAATTAAGTTAAAAATATGGAATTAAAGTAAAAATATTTTAAAAGGATTTTTTAACTGTCTTAAAATAATATCTCATGAATTTACCGACGTATGAATTTAAGATTGTAGATTAGTAACACGAATATGAATAATTTGTAGGTATTGTTACCTCCTCAGCTAATTCGCCCATAGTCTTCAATCTGATACCGGCTCCGGGCACGTGGTCAAACCCGCCTCCAGACAGGGTTATATAGTTGATTAACGCCAATGGAAATATACCTATAAACCATTAACATACATAAACTCACGCCTTTATCCCCGAAGGGGTAGGCAGAGGCGCCACCAGGACACCCACATTTCGCCTTGTATGTTCCGTCCCAGTATGTGATAGGGGGCGAAGCCTATCGCCATATCGGGCACAAATTCCTGACTCCGGGCTGATAATGAATAGAAAAATCCAATAAAATTCGAGACTAAAAACAACGATGACTTTATATCCGCTATTCGGTCAGCGATACGTGTTACACATCGATCTAAGAGGAGGTGCAAAGAAATTGTAAAATATATTATGTACCTATAGACCATGTAAAATCGCACGTATAATTTCGAACTGGTCACCATAATTATATCGTAAAAATTAGGTCTGGGGTTGGAGAATTTGGGCTGCATAGCATTTATCAAATGCGTCCTCGCACCAACATAAAAAGAAAGTACAAAGAATATTATTAATAACCTTTATCCCTGTAGTCTTCTACTTTGACATCACTCTGCCTCTTGCTCAGTTTAGTGCCGTCAGCGTTCACTATTAGTGGTAGATGGCCGAATTGTGGTGGTGTCCATCCAAAGCCCCTGAAAGACGAATAATAAAATGTTACATGTAAAACGTCTCAAAAATATGAATAAACTATGTTGAGTTGTAAAAACGCTCTTTAAATTGCCGAGAAATACGAAACCATTCAAATAGTATGGCTGCCATTTTGAAACTTTTATATATTAATCCGATTAGCCAAATTATTATCTTACAAATGACAGTCAGATTGCGACCATTAGTTCACTAGTATAAATAAATACTGACTATGGTTACCTGTATATAAGTAAATGTTTAGTGGTGGATATCTGCCACTCAACGCCTCGTAGCACGTGCGACACGCACATGAGGTGGTCGTCCACCACATTAGCGAAGTGGTACGTGGGATAGCCATCCGACTTCATCAGCACGGGGTCACCCTCGTTGAGGGATACGTCGTACGCAATACTACCGAAGATTAAGTCGTCGAAGTATTGACAGTCGGATGTTAACTGTAATATTTAAAAATATATTGTTAAATTAAATATAAACCAGCTGCTTTATTTGATTATATAAAACAGCTGGTATTCAGGTGTATTGATTGTCCAGCAATGGGTTAACTTTGGCTGATATAGATAGAAAAAAAATGATTTGATCTATGAGATCCCAAATTCAATATTAGTATAAAAGGTTTCTAACCCTTCTAATTAACAAATGTAATTTATCTTTATTTTTGTGTACAACCTATAGATTTAAGATGCTTCAATTTTAGTTTCTGTGGTTTTAATATTCATCAGGATCGTTTATTGTAAGCAACTAAAAAAAATTTATTACTATTTACCTTAAATCTTATACAATAAGGGACACCAGCCTTTATCTTCTCTTTAACCTCATCATCAGTAAGAGATCTACATCTGTTATCATATTTTGGTATCCTTTGAGTCTTCAGTGCATCTCGTCTGAGGATATTCAACCTCCTTTCAGTACAGAAACATTTGTATGCTGAGCCATTTTTGAGAAGCTTGTCTATGTGTTCTCTGAAAACAGTTTTTTACATACAATTAAAAACATTGTTATTATAGAAATGTGTTTTATTTACATTTGCAGCAAATATTTTACTGTCATTTGAAAGAATTGAAGAAATAGATTGTCAATCTTATTTTAAGTATGGAATGCAAGAAACAAAACAGAACAAGAATACAATAAATAAATAAAAAAGTGGAATATTTTTATATGGCTGGAAAATTATATATTTCTAGTGATTACAAATATGACTTGGCATAGTGATTTCTATAATATCAAAATTAAATGCACTTACTTATAAATATCCAATCTCTCACTCTGAATATACGGTCCGTATTTTCCATCCTTGTTTGGACCCTCGTCATACTCTATGCCCGCCCATTCCAGATCTTGGATTAAAGCATCTACTGACCCTTCGACTTTCCTTGTCTGGTCAGTGTCCTCTATACGTAATATAAACGTACCTCCTCGGGACTTCGCGAATAAATAATTATACAAAGCTGTCCGCAAACCTCCTAAATGCAAGTATCCTGTCGGGCTTGGAGCGAACCTCACTCTAGGAGTTTGAGTTGTTATACTTCTGTAAAGGTTTCGTAAAGGGACGCAAATCACTTGCTTTATGAATGAAACTTGCATTGTCGATTGCTAGATTTAATGTTCACTAGGCATTACGATATACATATAAATTAATTTCATTTGAAAATTTTGGATTATTAACAAAATTTGTTGTTAGGTTGTTTTTTATAAATCAGCTGTTTTTTCGCTTTTGACAATTGACATATATTTATCCGTCTAAAAATTATTTTAATTACGCCAATGTACACTATGAATGACAAGAAAAATATATTGCTTTCGTAATATTTTGTACACAAATAAGATTTCGCAAGAATAAATTTAGAGGTCTACCTAATGATTTAAAGATTTTTGAACTTTTTATCTTGTTAAACAAATATTAGTAATGTGTTCGGTTTCAGAACGTATAGAATAAAATCTATGGTTAGAATAAAATGTTGCACACTAATTCATGAAACCCAGATTTATTTTAAATAAAATTCCTACTTATTATAGTTAAAGTCTAAAGACATAAATGTCTATTTTAGGCTCTCAGTCGTAATAAATCTGCTATTTTTAATATTTTTGATTACTTTGTACACGGCGACCAATATGATTAGTTATTTAAAAAATGAAATATTTAAAAAATGCCCTAATATTATGTTAATGGAGGTAAATATGGTCAAACGCGGTAACCCTACAGTTCAGAGTTGTCTATGGTTGTTATTTCACTTTGGTTCCGATGTCGAAATAACAGTGAAAGTCATTATAAAATAACAAATATCTCACGAAAATGGTGAGTAGCCGAGTAAATACAACATTTAAAACGTATTCGACATTTGTTTGTTGAAAAATTTAAATATAGAATTTTGTTTAGATTACGTAGGTCGATGACAGGTAAGCAATGTTAAGGTTATGATGTGACGTTCGTATTTTCAGAATAAATTAAAATCGTCACAGAGAGACAAAGTGAAGAAGTTTGTCGCGTTCACGCAGACGAGCGAGAGCACCGCCATATACTGCCTGTCCCAGAACGACTGGAAACTGGATCTGGCGAGCGACAACTATTTTCAAAACCCTGAAGCCTACTACAAAGACCCCGTGAGAACGTCAGTGGACAGGAAAAAGCTGGAGCAGCTCTTCAACAAGTACAAGGACCAGCAGGAGAATGATAAAATAACAGCAGACGGTGTCATGAAATTTTTAGAAGACCTCAACCTCAGTCCGGAATCCATATTAGTTCTGATCATAGCGTGGAAATGCAAAGCAGCTGTACAGTGTGAATTTACTAAAGACGAGTTCATTACGGGTCTAATCGAACTGGGAGCAGACAGCATAGATAAATTAAAAGCGAAATTGCCCATGTTAGAATCAGAATTGAAAGATACAAATAAATTCAAAGACTTCTATCACTTTACATTTAATTATGCCAAAAACGCGGGTCAGAAAGGATTGGACTTGGACATGGCAGTAGCATACTGGAATATTGTGCTCCGAGGGAGATTTAAGTTCCTTGACGCCTGGTGTAAATTTCTCACAGTGAGTAAACATTTAGGTCAAATTAAAATAATTTTAGAAACCTTATTCATAATAACTTTCCCAACACTAATAAGTAAAATATCATCAGTTGTTACTGAATATACAATTCAATACATCTGGAACAATTAATGAGTTCACAATAATTCAAATCCTATATGAATATTACTCTTAATTCACTAGACATGTACTTAATTAGATTTGCCGTCAGCAAAATCTTATAAGATTTCATAGTAGAGTTATAAACTTATACATAAGAAACTTTCATTATTCCCTTATTTTATACTCCCCCATGACTTATATGCATAATTTTACACCACTAAACTTAGTTGTTTAGACAGAATTGTTTGTGAGTTGAGAGCCCGTAAAAGTAATACCTGAAAAAATTAAGAGTCCAGAAGTAATTTCTACAATTAAGAATGATTTCATTCACTATTCTGGCCTCGTAAGGGCTAGAGTTCTTCACATGCTTTTAAATTCTGCTGCAAAAAGTGTATGCAAGTACTGTCAACTTTTTTAAATTTATCTTGTTTATAACTTTTACTTACTAAAATTGTATTACTCTGATAGCAATCTTATTGACAATCAAAATGCAACCAAATACTTCATAACAAGGTATTGACTATTGAATAATCTTTGTAGGTTGAATCCTTGAATTGGTTTTCAACTTACACACAATAAGAGCTAGGAAGCTATGGATATTTATTAATAAACTGTTTGAGTTTAATGTGTTGTAATCTAAAAGTTACAAAAAAATATTAATTTTGAAATTCTTACAGGTTCAGTAATAAATCAATAGTTGAATCTAAAACATTTTATATTTGTTCTTAAAAGAAATAGGGCTCTGCTTTAAAAATTCAATTGTATATAGTGTTTACTACAGTCTGTAAATACTGTATACAATTGAAACATACACAATTGTTTGTAAACACATTCATTATAGAGTAGAAAGCCCTAAAAATTATTACATTAGCCAATGTCTTGTACTTTTGGCATATTGTTTTAATTTAATTATACTATTGTAATTTGCCGGCTGAGAAAAGGCCATTTGGTTAGTAAAATCTTGTTTTTAAAAATCTATTTGTTTGTGCCCTATAGCAACAAACACAAATTTATATCCCAAACAATTGTTAGATGATTCTGGCACTAGTCTATGTACATTCACCAGGCAAATACATTAACTTCAATATTTGGGAAAATGCCAATTTTTTTAATTGCATGATCACAGCAAACCTACTGCATGATCAGTCTGTTATATCTAAATCTGCATCATAATCATAGACTTATTTTGAAAAGTTGAGTGAACTCTTTGTATTTTTAGATAAATTGCTTTCTTATATTTTTATGATGAGGACACTAGCATGTCTAGAATTTTTAATTCTAATTGATTAATAGGGGAGATCCCTTTTAAAGTAGGAATCATTCTATCTTTACATCTATGCAATGAACGCACACAAAAAATCTAGCATGGGAGTCTGAGCATTGCTATCACATAGCTATTTTCATGTCAGAATCTAAAATATAATCAATCATCTTGGATAAATGGTTAGTTAAGATACAATCATTTACTCTCTGTGTGTACTACTGTCTCCTACTGTATATATTGTCATTTAGTTTCAGTTAAGGTGCACAGATAACTCAAAGGCCTCATGGTTTATTTGATGCGGATTTCATCTGGCTGCAAACTGTTTTGGGACAGGCCTTTGTAAAACCATCCTTTACTTAGGCCCAAAGACCTCAACAGATTATTTCATAACTTACAAATTATCTAATACACATGTTTACATTTT
The DNA here is from genome assembly GCA_905220455.2 of Deilephila porcellus. Classification (NCBI taxonomy): domain Eukaryota; kingdom Metazoa; phylum Arthropoda; class Insecta; order Lepidoptera; family Sphingidae; genus Deilephila; species Deilephila porcellus. The sequence continues at coordinate 14,287,481 of LR999973.1, read as the reverse complement.
CAGGACCATCATAAAAGATCCATACCAAAAGACACATGGAACTTGCTACTAGATTTCGCGACACAAATCGACGACGGCATGAGCAATTATGACGCAGAGGGCGCGTGGCCAGTCCTCATCGACGATTTCGTTGAATGGTGCCAGAAGCAAGGTCTCACAGCGGACGGGGTGAAGGCGTTGGAACCCGCGTCTGGCTAGCTGACGCCTTACAGCCACCAGCAGCACGAAGCAGAATCACCGAGCGACGCTGACGATGAGCCAACACAAACCGTCAGCTTCAGAATGTGGTTGCTGATGATGCTGTCCCGCTTCGTGCTATATGGTTTTGAGCTGTGTACAGTCGAGTGGGTCGCGATACTCATCGTATTTGAGTTGTGTAGCTGACTAAATTGAGTGAAGTGGATATCAAGGATAGGATTTACGCAGTGTGCTATGTGCATTGTTGCGTATGTGATATAATGACAGTGCTAGTGTTCTAAAGATTTTAATCTGGTATAATTTTAGGGTCTGTCTGGGATCAAATTGGTGTTAATGTTAATTGGTACAATGTCTATGATGAACTATTTTGCTTACAGCAATTTGTTATTCATGAAACTGTACATATTTAAACAGAGTTTTTCAAAATTGTATACAGGTAGCTTTATGTTATTAATATTGAAATTGTTTTCTGTTAAGTAAAATATGGCTAAATTAGCATAAATTTGTACATTTGCGGGTATCTTTCTTTCTACTTCACATTATCCATACTGGTGTCAGAGCACGCATTTCGTTCTTTGCCATTCTATATCTGTGTTTCAACATCTACTTTTTTGCCGCGTCTATTAGTATCTTTGTACCTAATATCAGGCTTATAAAATATTTATTGAAGAAACCAAACAGTAAAATTCCCAATGTATTTTTCAGTTCAACTAAATCACCAAACTACTTGTCATTTTATTTCAGGTTACACTGAAAAATTAACCCTCTTTAGGACTTGGTGATGCGCGAAATTTTTGGACTACCCTCAATATAAAAAACACTTTTAAAATATCACATGTACAACAATGCACAGTGCATGCTGTGTAAATATAATTTGCCGTAGTTTCAATTAATTTCACTCAACTGTATAAAGCTCTTGTAATCGTCCGTTAGTTAAATTCATTCGTGTAGACACTTGTTGAATCTATTTACCCGTTGCGGTATAAAAATCAAAGGTTTTTATCAAATGTATAAAATCAAAGTTGTCTTGAAAATTTTGTCTAGAGAATTGATATTTTTGAAGCTGAATGGATCGGAGCAAGCCATTGACAACAACCGTGGGCCGATACCTTATTTGAGGTGGTCCATATGATAGTGGCATTAAATTAAGAATGTAAATATGTATATACACAATTAATGATATTACATTTTTTTTATTTTGTAAAATCCTAGTTCTGTTTAGTTATCTTATTGTTTTGGTTTGCTGATTTGACATGGGGATATATTTCTTATGAGTAATTAACATACTTTTCGCGTTGTATGAGGCATTTACACGTGTAAATGTACATGTTGAGTTTTATTCATTAATTAATACTAAAGAACCTTATAAAATGTGCATTGAAAAATAAGTACAATTTATAATTACTGTTTTATACTTCAATTATTAGTAATTACAATGAGACAAAAGCAACAAATAATTGTTAAAAATAATAAATAACTATAATTCTTTGTATAAAATCTTTATAATTCTGTTTCTTTAACTTTTTTTGATAATTATTATGCCTCATGCAATGTAAGCGTTCCTTAACGTCTCGTCATTTTATTTATTAGAGAATCTTCATAATAAGGCGCATTTATTTGTTGTTAGAATTGGCACTGTATTGTTAACAATTAATTAATAATAATCCATTGGGATTTGTGCAATTTTAACGAAAAATAAACGTGCAATTGAATCAACACTGAAAATATGGATTTTTATTTTTATTAATTGAGGATTGTTTAAAGCTTTTTTACTGAATTAATAGCGCCATTTCTCGGCTGGTGGTTGAAATTTACTAATTTTATTAATACTAAAATATATAGTGAATGTGCCTTGCAACGTTATTTGTTGCCATAGACAAAAGTTAAGTTATTGAACGCCCACTCAGTCCACCACCAGCTGCCCAAACTCATTTTAAATAAAAATCAGTCATTTATGTAAAATGTGTGACATTCGATCTGTGATTTAACATCAAGTTATGTGTAACATTAATCCGTATTTATTAATATAACAATATAATTCGTTCCAGAATTTTATCCGTTGTGAAATACGAATTCGTACTAAGTATCTCATTAACTCTTTAGGCGCCTCTGTATCTAAATATTTTACTTGGTAATAAAAACGATGAGTAAAATGTAAGTGCATTGACCTATGCTCATGTAACAAACCAATCAACTCGGTAATTACATGTTTTAACCATTTGTTTCTGTAATGTCGACTCGTCTTTAAATTAATTTCCATAGATAATTAATGTTACTAGAAAAGTGCTGTTGCTTGCTAGATTAACATTAAAATCGTAATTAAAATGTTTGGTACTTAGTTTTTAATGTACAAAAGATGAAATTGATGTAATGAGTATTAATTACAGTAAATTGTTAAATAAATTATTTTTGTTTTATTGATTGAAATAAAACTATTTTTTACGGATTTTATCGCGATTTGGTTTAATTTTTAATTTCCCGACGAGACGTTTCGATTGCTTTCCAGCTTTCGTGGTCACCGGGCGGAATCGCGATAAAATCCGTAAAAAATAGTTTTATTTCCATGTGTAACATTCGCGTAAATCTAAGAAACTATTTGTTTTATTGATTTAATGTTTCACTGCGCGCAACTGCTTCCAGGAACTCTACCAAACGAGTGTAGAATTTTATTATTTAAAGACATAAAGATAAATATTTATCACCCTTATCACATCGTGAGACGAAACATACGAGGCGAAACGTGGGTGACGTTTCTACCAGGGGAACCTCCGCCTACCCCTTCAGGAAAAAAGGCGGGGAGTATATGTCTGTATAGACGTTTGACAGCGGGAGGTTAAACACGCGTTTTGTTTGCTTTCTTAACTATTATTATTTTTATACTCCTATTACTTTGTACCATTTAATTAATTATTTCTATATGTAGTGTTATTATCTAATTGTGTGTAATATTAGTAGTAAATTCGTTTTGTTTTTATTTCTTTAGTTAATAGTGTTGTGTTTGTGTCTGTATTTGTTTCTACCCTCAAATGGATTTGGACGACGATATACCCCCGGATGGGGGAGGCGGTAACTATAATATAGTTGAAAACTCTTCTCATTTGGGTTTACATAAAAAGGCTATGAAACGTCCGTTAGTGTTGCCCATAGATAATCCCAAAAAAAATAAATCTCCGGCAGAGTCTATTCAGGACAGTTACACTTGCCCTGACTTTGATAAAAAAACCCTTTACCTCTCCATTGATAAGGGTCCATTTGTGGTCCATTTATCGTCAGAGAAAGGTAGTCCCATTCAGGCCCTCAAAATTACCAAAATTTTATTTAAAAAGGAAGTGCACAACATCGTCTCTGGTAGCATCAAACCGCTTGGTCGCAACAAAATATCAATTGAATTTAATAATGCTGAGTCAGCAAACAATTTTATGACCTCGGATGTAATTAGCAGCAACAATCTTATTGCCTCTATTCCTCGATATCAACTGTGCAGAATGGGTGTAGTGAGGCATGTCCCCACTGACTGGTCCCTTGAGGAATTTATCTCAGGTATTCAGTCCCATAAGACTTATGGCGAGATTCTAAAAGCTAGACGCCTCAATAGAAAATCGATTCAAAATGGCATTACGGAGTGGTCCCCATCTACTACAGTTGTCTTAACTTTTCGGGGTAATCTGCTACCTGAAAGAATATTTTGCTTCAACACTTCTATGCCTGTCTCCTTGTACCAACTCCCCACCATACAATGTCGTCAATGCTGTCGCTTTGGTCACGTAGCATCCCAATGCAGGTCACAACCGCGTTGCTATCGCTGTGCCCAACCACATCCAGGATCCACTTGTCAGGCTCCTGTAAATAACTCCACCTGTTTACTGTGTTCCGGTGCTCATATGGCCACTTACCCCAACTGCCCAGAACATTCCCGCCAAAAGGCTATAAAATCTGTAATGTCAGAGGAGAATATTTCTTTCTCTGAAGCATCACATAGATTCCGTCCAGCTAAAAAATCGTTTGCTGATGTGACCAATTCCTCCAAATTACTCCCTCCCAAACCAACTGCCTCTCTCTCCCTACCTTCCTCTTCTCCTAACATCCAAAGGAAAAAAACAGTTTTCGCCGAACGTCGCACTAATTCAAGCCAACCCAAAGGATATGATATGAAAGCGCATAATAACATCACATCTATCCCTTCGTCTTCTACACCTAACGGTTGTGCCATCCCCCCGCAAGTCCCATATAAACCAACCCAACCTGACATCTCTTGCTCTTCCCCTTCTCCAAATGAAAACCTTATTGAATTACTTCTGTCTTTTTTTTTTTTTTTTTTTATTGCAATGAATGGCGAGTCGAGCATGCCATTCGCCTGATGGTAAGCGATACGACCGCTCATGGACAGTAGCAAAACCAAACAACACCATGAATTACAAGGCAATGCTTGGAATTCCACTGCGCTCGCCATCCTGAGACATAAGATGTTAAGTCTCAATATGTCCAGTAGTTACTCTGGCTACAATGTCCTTCAAACCGGAACACAACAGCGCATTTACACTGCTGTTTGGCGGGAGAAATAGACATTGCGGTGGTACCTACCCAGGCGGCCTCTCACATATGAGAGACCTACCACCAGTAAAGTACCCTGTCTGCTCTGCTAAACATTGCGTTTAAGTTCAGTGATGCACTTCCCCCTAATATTTTCTATCTTCTGGAACAGCTATTTACTCACTTCAAAATACAATATGGCTCTCAACCTCCTTCAATGGAACTGTAGGAGTATTCGTCACAAAAAAAATGAAATTATTCATCTTATCAATCAGCACAACCCCCTCGTTTTTGCTGTCTCTGAGACTTGGTTGAAGCCGGGTTCACCATTTAGGTTATCCGGCTATTCCTGTCTGAGGGATGACAGAGACGATGGTCGGGCTGGTTGTGCCATCCTCATCAAAAGATCTGCAAAATTCTCCCAAATTCCCCTCCTAGCTCATAATCCTTCATTTCAAATAGTCGCTGTAAGAGCTCTAAATGTATCCTTTGTATCGATATATATCCCCCATCCTAACATTCATATAATCAATGAAATCAGAAGCCATTTAAGTTCTATTCCTTCCCCCCTAATTATAATGGGTGACTTCAATCTTCACCACGCACTGTGGGGATCTTCCTACAATGATTCCCTATCATCATCCTTTCTCGACCTAATTGACGACTTAAATATTTGTATCCTAAATGATGGTTCAGCTACAAGAAGAGTTTCTCCCACCCAAAGGCTTAGCGCAGTTGACCTCACCCTTGCATCTTCCGGCTTGTCATCATCCTTATCTTGGTCTATCCTTCCTCTTTCTTATGGCAGCGACCACTTCCCTTTAGTATCCACATGGCATACTTCTATCTCCCCCTCCCCTAAACCTGCACCTCTTCTAAAATACAGGCTTTCCAAAGCAGACTGGGATATCTACAGCCATAAACTTGATCAATTACTCTCTGCTATGGAACCTGTATCATGTACCAATTTTCCCTCTATTTGCAATTCCTTTTCTAGTGCTATTATTTCTGCTGCTGATTCCTCTATACCCCTCAAAAATTCTTCCTCTGGTAAGATCTCGTCCCCCACATGGTGGGATGCTGAATGTTCTGAGATTGTAAGACTTCGCAACTCTGCTGAGTTGTGTTTTGCGTCTGACATGTCTCTTGAAAACTTTCTAGCACTTAAAAAGATTACTGCGAAGTCAAAAAGATTTTTAGCTAAAAAGAAAGCGGAGGGCTGGTCTAGATTCTGCGAATCTCTTTCCCCTCGTTCACCATCTGCTTTAGTCTGGAGAAAAATTAAAAATTTTCGCAGGTCCGTAGACGACTCCTCAAATGTAACATCAAATAATATTGATCTCTGGCTCCATGATTTCATTAACAATATAGCTCCTCCCTTGGCCCCTTCTGAGGATTGCTAACCTACCACTCTCTCTTCTTTCTCTTCCGACCCTTTTAATGACCCATTCTCGTTTGATGAGCTCTGCTGCACCCTGGAGAGGCTCCAAGACTCAACGCCAGGTATTGATGGTATTCCCTATTCTTTCATTACCAAATCTTCAAAATCTGCTAAAATTTTCCTCCTTAATATTATTAACCATATTTATATATATAGTTCAGTGCCAGATCGTTGGAAAACACAAATTATTTTACCTATTTTCAAACCCGGTAAAGATCCTAATCTTGCTTCTTCCTATAGACCCATTGCCCTTTCCACAACTTTATGTAAAATTTTAGAACATCTAGTCAAAAATAGATTGGAATGGATCCTCGAAAACAGAGGCCTTCTAGCCGATTCTCAATATGGCTTTAGACGTGGCATGAGCACTATGGATAACTTGAGCATTTTCACTACAGATATCCGCTTAGCGTTTTCTTGTGAAGAAAGCGTTATCGGAGTTTTTCTTGACATAAGCTCTGCTTATGACAATGTTCATCTCCCCCTGCTCAGGCAGAAATTACTGCAGCTGAGTATCCCGCCGAGGATGATAAACATTATATTTAACCTTTTCGTAGGGCGCTCGGTCATTTTTAGTGTTAATGGTACCGTTCACAATCCAAGAGTTGTATGGAAAGGCCTTCCTCAAGGCTCGGTTTTAAGTCCGATCCTATATAATGTGTACACTGCTGACTTAGAGAAATCAGTGACCTCTTTTGTGAATATCCTACAATTTGCTGATGATATTATTTTATATACTTCTTCCAAATCGTTTGTGGATTCTGCAAACAGATTAAATTCTGCGCTTCTTTACCTCAATCAGTGGCTTCAAGATCATTGGCTTTCCCTTTCCATACCAAAGTGTAAGGCTGTGGTCTTCTCCCGTAAGAGATCTGTCCCTCCTATCTTACTTTCGGTTAATTATCAACCTATTACCTTTTATAACGAAGTTAAATTTTTAGGAGTGATTTTAGACGCCAAACTAACTGGTGTCCCCCGTTTAAGATTTGTAACTGAGAAGTGCGAGAAGGGTATAAATATTTTGAGGGCTGTTGCAGGCGTCCGATGGGGATCCCATCCCTACAACCAGAAACTTTTATATAACGCTATCATACGTAGCCACTTCGACTACGGCTCATTTTTGTTGGAGCCATGTAATAAACTGGCTCTTCGTACATTAGACCAACTACAAGCCAGATCCTTGCGTATAATATGTGGTGCGATGAAATCTTCTCCTATAAATGCCCTTCAAGTAGAATGCTCGGAACCCCCTCTCTTTCTTCGTCGGCAATTCCTTTGCGATCGATATCTTTGTAAAACCCTTCAAATATCATCCCATCCACTAAATAACAAATTAAATGCACTTTCTCGATTCCTCCGTAATTCCAGATACTGGTTTAACAAAACTCCCCCTCTCCTTGTCAACAGCTATCAAAAATACTCTTCATTCAGAATGCTCAGTACACCTTGCCATTTTCCTTACACTTTTGTATACGAAACATTGCTCTTTAAACCTCGTGTAATCCTTAACTTTGATATTCGCAAAAATGACCCGAATGCTAATACCCATTTTAACAGTATTCTCGTTGAAAATTGGGAAGGATGGCTTCCCTTATTTACTGATGCGTCCAAATTTTCTGCTGATGAATTTGTAGGTGCTGCAGTATGGATACCAAAACGAAAGATTATACTTAAGTATAAATGCCCTCCTGCTACCTCTATATTTACAGGGGAAGCAATAGCTGTTTTGGAAGCGATTATATTTGTTTTCTCTCATAGTATAAATAATTCCATCATTTTCTCAGACTCCTCAAGCCTTCTCCATGATATTCTTAAGCCCCCCTTTCACAAATCATCTTCTTACCTAACGTTAAAGATTAAAGACGCCCTGCGACAATGTCATACTGCTGGTATTCAAGTGGTGCTAGCATGGATTCCTAGCCATTCTGGAATTTCTCATAACGAGTTCGTTGACCAATGCGCGCGTGATGCCGTCTCGTCTGGATTATTAACGTACGAGTACTGTTATTCCCGCGACTTACTATATTATACCAAGGCCAACCTCATATCATCATGGAATGAAAGTTGGCAGTCTACCAGATTGATCAAAGGTATTCATTATGGTTCCATTCAACCCTTCATACCGAAGAAGCCCTGGTTCTTTATTTTCAAGAATATTAATAAAAAGGTTACTTCTACAATTATTCGCTTGCGATTAGGCCATGTGTGTACTCCAGTATTTCTAGCTAAGATTCGTGTTCGTGATCATTCTTTATGTGAGTGTGGCCTTGCCGATGGTACCTTGGATCACATGTTTCTAGAATGCCCCAGAGTACTAATCCCCTTATATGAAATCCTAACGCCTAGTGTCCCCCGACCGGTAAACTTACCATATATGTTAACCTGTGTTTTCTCTCGTTTTATATATATATTATGCAAATTTATAAAATTTAACAATATTTATCTATAAGCTTTCATCCTATTCTCTTTCCATATATCAATTGACTTATTATGTGTACCTACCTCTTTTCATGGATTCATTTAATTGTTTAACATCTTCTCTCCTAAATTGTTTGTGGCTGTTTGTACAATACTTACATACCTAATCAACTAATCTCTTAATTATCTGGTCAGAGCTGATTCTTTTCTTTTTTAATTTCGTACAAGATACAACATACATCTATTAGTTTAACCTCTCTACTTAAAAATATAACGTATATCTCCACAACAAAGACATTGGCAAAATCTCCGATACTACGGGGGAGCCATTCTTTAATTAAAAGAAGAAGAAGAAGATGTCTGTATAAATCTTAAATTACTATTTAGAATTAAATATCTAAAGCTTGCGTAGACCAGAGTCTGTGCAGCAGCGTTTTATGGTATGCTTCATTCATTGTGGTTATTAACCTGCCTGCCCAGTATCGTGGCAATTAGTACATTAAACATTACTTCCCAATGATACCTTAGTAGGGGCCTGTGTTTAGTAGTGGACTGTAACGGGCTGATGATGATGTCCAGCAATAATTGTCTTCTTGTAGCTAAAAAAGTGGATCTGTTTGCGTTAAGAATTAAAGGTCTTGCCTGCTCTCAGTAGACACCCAGTTTTAGATTGCAAAAATCGTAAAGTCTGCAGCTTAATTTGTTGGCGGATTAATATTGTACGACAGATGAACAAACTGATGAAAAATCATATTAAATTGTTTTTTTTTAAACTATAATTTCCTTTTTATTTATAACATTTGAATGCTAGGCTGCATAGTCATTAATACCTATGCCTATTTTAATGAACGTCAATGTCATAATTGAAAACTAGAAAAAAATATTTCATTCCTGTGCAAATCTTCATAAATTAAATTTATAAAAATGTCGCTACGCTTGGGCGGGGCCTTGAGGGAGCTGAGGATTCACCTGTGCCAAACGAGCAAACAATCAGAGGGCGTGAGGTAAAGTTTGTGATTACATAAACAGTGGCATAACCTCAAACGGGGGTCTAAAAGTTATGTTGTTTTAGGGAATTTATTAAGAACAACTACGTAAACATCAAGAAAGAAAACCCTAACTTCCCCATTTTGATCCGCGAGTGCAGTGGAGTGCAGCCGCGTGTATGGGCTCGTTACGGTATGTTATTTTACAATAATTCATTTTTGTGTGTACTATATATTTATTCTCTAGAAGAGTAGGCAAAAGAATAAATGATATTCGGCTTTATGCAATTCAATATTTAGAGATTTTTTAAAGCGTGTATTTTCTCACATAAAATTATAATATATTTTTTATTTCTTCGACTACCAGACATAATTTAATCAATATTTTATTTGTATAACTTAAGCTTTTGAGGCTGTGTCAGGTTACACTTTATATATTTTGAACTTAAGTTACCATCATGTCCAAGTGCACCAAGTTTTTTCTTTTTCTTCCTTTTTGGCTCCGTACTTCTTGTACATTTAGCCAATGTCAAGTTAAGTGCACCAAGTTTACTGCTGAACATAAGCATTCCTCAAAAATAACCAGTCTACTATAATCTAATTGTAGATAAATATACTCCCATTGTCATTTTTAAATTATATTCTAACTGGCACATCAGTTAGAGTGATAAAAGGATTATATAGGCAATACATTTCAGAGGCCGGGGCTGAAACTTGCGAGACTTTGTCTAATTTAAATGCTGATGAAGTTTTTAATGTTGTCAAACACCTTGCAAAACAATAGTAATTTTACTGTTTAATACTTATTTAGATTTTCTACAGTGTTTGGGTGGCAGAAAGTGGGTACAATAATTATTTAATTACATTCACATTTGAAAGTTATGAGACTAAATGGAATTGTAGCCTGCATTACTTAAAAGCTTTGGATCTTATCCAATTAATATTTTTGATTTATATAAACTCTGTGGAGGTTATTGTATTGTTAATTTATAAATTTAAACCTTAACAATTATTGAAAACATCTGATTTCTTATAGGTATTATAATTTTTTTTTATTTAATTCCCCCGTGGCGCAGTTGGTTAGACGCCACCTGTGAAATGAGAGGCTGCAGGTTCCATCCCCACACCGAAACAAATATTTGTGTGATCCACAGGTATTTGTTTCGGGTCTGGGTGTTTGTGAGACTGAAAAGTCTCTTGTAGTTTCTGATACCCACTACACAAGACTTGATCTTAGTGTGGGGTCAGGACTATGTTTGTGACTGTTGAATGTATTTATTTATTATTGTTATTAATTTTCTTCTTTTAAGTTAAAAATCGTCTTGGTGGCATGTGCAGTTGACCCTCTTTCTACACCCTGTAGAGTTAAATCTTTGGTTTTATATCAAAATTAAATTATATAAAGCAATAAGAAGTAATGTAGGCATTTAAGACTATCATCAAAAGTCTTACATTATAGTTAGTTTAGAAAGTATTACCATTATTGTTAATTTTTCCTTGATAGTCTACAAATATAAGAGTCTGTAAGCAGTTATATTATGTAATGTAATAATTAGTAATAATCGACCAGTTTTTAAACCAATGTTGGATATTTTAAATAGTACTCATTTTGAAAGTATAAAATAGAAAGAAAATGTAATTGTACACAATTTTTTTTGTTGTTGTAATAAGTAATAATTTACTAAGTCAGTGTATTTACTAGTTATGATTGTAATATAGTATTTTTTGATGTTGTGAATGTTTTCACTAATTGTTGCCAATAATTTCAGACCGTGGAGCTGAGCGCAGCACTTCGCTTACCAACTTGGGCGCCAGTGACGTCATGGCCGCTATCAAGCAACTAGCGAAGTGAATTTGTTTTATTTAATTATGTATATATATTAGTAAATTAAATACATTGTTTTATTTTAAACATGTCTTTAATCTCCATAGAACCTTGTTATATTTTTTTGAGTAAATAGTACTTAACAATTTCTTACAAGTGTTGATATCACCAATCATAATACTCAGTTCAGTTCAGTTTTTGTAAATGGCAAGCAGTGCTGATGTCGACAATTCAAATATAAATGTGCGATGAGTACTTGTGTGTTTTGGACAGTTTGGTAAGCTTAGAATTCCAATTTCAGTCCGTTTGTTTCCACTGATAATATGTAATTAGGGCCATTCATCATAATATTATAAGCTAGATTATTTTACAATGTACAAATAAAAATGCCTCGGTGGCGTAGTTGTACTATGGTACGACTACAAACCTGAGGACTCGGGTTCGAATCCCGGGTCGGGCAAAGTGATATTGGGTTTTTCTCTTAGGGTTTTTCTATTCATTATCAGCCCGGAGTCAGGAATTTGTGCCCGATATGGCGATAGGCTCGCCCCCTATCACATCATGGGACAGAACATACAAGGCGAAATGTGGGTGTCCTGGTGGTGCCTCTGCCTACCCCTTCTGGGATAAAGGCGAGAATTTATGTATGTATGTACAAATAAAAATTATGTTTCCGCCTCGACATCATATTTTTCACTCCTACCTGCACTTGGTAACAGTAAGCAAGGTTAATTTTTATTATTTTAATTTTTCCAGCTTACCTACCCATTAAGGTACATAATATTACTACGTGATAACGTGTAAAATTGATATCGATCGCGTACCCCACTTTGCGAAAACAGGAAAGTAGTGTCGAGACGGTATCGCGGGTTCGACTCCAGTGCAGAAACTTTCGACTTCGAAGTTACAATTATCTAGCTAATTAGATAAAAAAAAAGAAAGAATAGAAAACCAACAAAAAGAAGATACTTCGTGTTGCTGAGGGAGTTTCTTGCGCCCTTTTTCTTCACAGCTACAACACGTTCCGAAGCGGTGGTAGCAGAAATTAACGATTCAAAAGGTCTTGTAAAAGACTATTCGATTATAGAATATGTTGATTTGAATTCCCTAATTTTTATGGTGAAAGAAAACATAGTGAGGAGACCTGCATGTTCCAGAGACAATTTCACAAGTAAGTAAATTGTTTTTATTTTGTAATCGCATGCTAAAATAGGGGACCAGAACCCAGTGCCGGATTAAGCCAGCGCGGGGCCTGTAGCAAATTCTGTCAAGGGGCCCTTGGTTTGCTTTAGTTATCATGTTTAGGGTATTAAATAAAACAAAACTGTTACAAATAAACTTTTCTAGATTTAATATGGGCAAATTTAGAGATAAGACTTTCAATGTCCACTTCTTTAAGCAAATCATGCTCTATATTCAACAATGTCATATTATGATTAAGACGTTCTTGGCCCATCGTGTTTCATAATTCATTCTTTATACGTTTTAATGTTGAAAAAGAACGTTCGCCACTGCAGTTAGTGATCATAAGGGATAAGTAAATGCGCAAGGCAATTTCCAAGTTTGGGAAACACGATTCTAAAGAATTATTTAATAAAAGTTTATAAAATTGCTGTTCCAAGGACCGCTGTTTCTTGCTGTCAATAACAGTAGCCACATCTGTTTTCAGCAGCTCTGCGAACTGCACTAATTCGACGCCTAGGCTGTTCTCCAAATGATCTTCGTAAGCACTGACCATACTTGAGGATTTTTCCAAAATCTCTTCTGTTGTAAGAGATTTTAGCTGTAGAAATACTCCAAAGACACTGGTAATTTTATGACATGCTTTCATACGTTTAGTTAAAGCCGACAGTACGTTATCAATAATGACAATAAGCACCTCAAATTCGAAACGTTGTCCAGGTGTTTGATTTTCAACAAAGTCGTCGAGTTTAGTAGAGCCGCTGAAATGGTCGTACTTTATATTTCGCTTGATTCTTCTGGATGTCTGTTGCTGATATTCTTCACAGTTGGTCAGATCTTTAGCTCGTGTCTCAATATCTGAAAATGTCGATAGCATTGCTTGGACGTAGCCATATAATGATTCATAAAGGGCGTAGCCCGTATTAAGGTCTTGATCAGACGACTGCAGCGAAGCACTAGTCGTTTGCAAGCGTTCTAGGATTCCATTCCACGTAACTGTCATTATTCCCGTTTCTAACTTATTCATTGTTGAAACTAGTCCGTAAGCTTTATTACGACATTTCGCTTTTTGATCTACGTTATTGGCAATATCTTCCAAAACTTGCTTAATAGTGATAAAACCACATAGAAGTGCCTTCGTAGCATCAGCTCGGGCTGACCACCTAGTGTCCGATAAACGTTTCAAAATTGGAATTTTTGAAGTAGAATCTTTAAGTCCGTTCGTAAGACGACCCCATCGAAAGGAAGAAACGGAAATTCGTTTCAATTTGAAGAAGTGAAGTGAAGCACAGGCTAAGCGCTTCGCGTTTAAGGCATGCAAGATATTTTACGCTCCTAATTCCTGTCTAAATTGATATTTTTTTTTTAAAACGGTCAGATAAGCGTTGTACCGCGGGGCCCCTAAATCCGCGGGGCCCGTAGCATTTGCTACTCTTGCTACGTGGCTAATCCGGCACTGCCAGAACCATTTACCAGAGGGCAGAGATAATTGAAGTTACATATACATTTTAATATCGGGCACAAATTCCTGGCTCCGGGCTGATAATTTATAGAATAATAGAATATAATCTTTCCCAATCCGGGATTCGAACCCGAAACCTTAGCGTTGTAATCATACCGTAGTACAACTACGCCACCTCGGCAGAGTAGGTAATAAAATAAGCTGATATAAAGTAATCTAAAATCAAAATCCTTGGACTGTGTAAAATAGAGAGCTTTGCAGTTTTATTATTTTTTATGTCTTGTGTTTTATTCTGCTAAGTTTCCAAAGATTCAAAATTATAACCGTATAGAATAAGTGTCGACAAACCTAAAAAACAGTATTTTTATTAAGAAACTTAAAAAAAACTAGCCAATAAATAGGTATTATCGTATTATCTAATCATAAGTCTGTTCCCTGATGCGCTAGTAGGTAATCTGATAAAAGCACGTTGAGGTATCCTAAGCTATTCGTTTTTTGACAGTAACGATCCATCAATGCGATGTTATCGATAACTTACTGCCTTCTTTCAAAATCAGAAGGTAATTAAACCACTTCACATTGTAAACTTAAATATATTGCTTTATTGGCTTGTTCAATCCACTAACTCGCTGTTGCAGTTATCATTTCTTAGTAATATATTATTTCTATTGAAGTTTAACACTAAACACTACTAAACAGGCACGGAACGCACCCTAACACAGATAACACGCACTCCGGCGCAGACAAACAACGCGCGGTCATTAATCTGTCAAAACATACATTGGATGATAACACAGTTCAGGTTTTGTCAAGAGGTTTAAATTTTGCCGTAACTCCACGTAGGATACCGTATGAGGACATTATTTGTAACGTTGAGAACAGTCTCTTCATTAACAAATTGGAAAAGGAAGATTCGGAGGCGATACGTCAAGATATATCATCTTTATTACGACGAAACAAAGTGCCGAAACCAAATCTTCCAAAACATCTATTTATCGCTTTAAAGAACCTGCGATCTATGAAGGATTTAACTGTTCTCCGTGCAGATAAAGGGAATGCGACGGTAGTGATGGACACTTCAGATTACAACAACAAAATCGAACAACTCTTATCGGATGACACTACATACAAAATGGTCAAATCAGACCCGACCAACAGGATTTTAAAGGCCACTAGCTCTTTAATAATCAAGTACTCCGAAAAGTTAGATCTGAACGCTAAGTCACTCATCCCATCGTGTGCAAAACCTCCTAAATTGTATGGATTACCAAAAATACACAAGGACAATGCTCCACTACGTCCCATTGTGAGCCAGATCGACACACCAACCTACAGATTGGCTCAGCACGTAGCACAAGTGCTTTCACCACTGAGAGGAAACACTAGAGCATCTGTGAAGGATTCATACCAATTTGTCAGTGATATTAAACACCTACAATTAGCTGACAATGAAACAATGGTTAGTTTTGATGTCCAGTCACTTTTTACAAGCTTACCAGTACAAGACTGCATCAAAATTGTCACTAAGAAGTTAACAGAGAATGACATGCCACTAGAATATGCAGAATTACTCAAACATTGCCTCACATCTGGCTACATGTTGTGGAACAATCAATACTATGTACAAATGGATGGTGTCGCTATGGGCTCACCTGTATCTCCAGTAGTCGCCGATATTTTCATGGAGGACTTTGAGGAGACAGCCCTTAGTACAGCCCCGGTCTCGCCAAGATTTTACAAGCGGTACGTAGATGATACTTTCACAATTTTACCATCTGACCAAGTAACTGCATTTTTAAATCACCTCAACTCCATTAACAATAAAATTCAATTTACTATGGAGTTGGAACAAAACAAATCTCTTGCCTTCTTAGATGTTTTAGTAATCCGTAATCCTGATCAGTCCTTAGGTCATACTGTGTATAGGAAAAAGACCCATACAGATAAATATCTGAACGGCGAATCTCACCACCATCCGAAACAGTTAGCTACCGTGGGTAAATCTTTGTTTCAGAGAGCACAAGGAATCTGTGACGAGAAACACCTGGCGACTGAGCTGCAACACGTCAAGCAGGTACTGCGAGACAACAAGCTCCAAATTCCACGCCGCCGTCACAGAAACCGAGTGAAACCAGCCACAGTTGAGCGGGCCCCGGTTATACTACCTTACATCAAAGGAGTCACAGACAAGATTGGCTACATCCTGAAGCGTGCTTCCATTAAAACATACTTCAAGCCGCCCAAGAAGATTAGTCAATTCTTACCACCTGTCAAGTGTCATATACCTTTGCAAGAACCGGGTGTATATAAAATAGATTGTGACTGTGGCCTCTCTTATATCGGCCAAACCAAGAGAAGCATAGGGACCCGCGTAAAAGAACATATAGCTGACGTCAAACACCGACGCTCAACGAAGTCTGCAGTTGCTGAACACATTGAGGAAGGCTCCAAGCATTACCTTCGTTTTGATAAGCCCCAAATCCTTGCTAAAGAACACCGTTTCCTGCCCAGGATGTTTCGCGAGGCTATTGAAATTAAAAAACATCCAAATTTCAATAGAGAAGATGGCTTGAAGCTTGCACCATCATGGGATCCAATTCTACATTTGATTAAATCGGAACCCAAAAGACCAGCTGCCAGACCTCAAGACACAGTGAGCTCCTTCTGCGTAGATCGGATCGCAACAACTAGTTAACTTTTTTAAATTAGCTTTTTAATTTAATAAATGAAAATTAAGGGTAGTTTAATTGTAACAGTCACAGAGCAGATGACTAATACCTCAGTCTGCCCCGTGACCACGAAAGCTGAAAAGCAATCGAAACGTCGGGAAGTTAAAAAAATAAAAAAATGTAAAAATTAAACCAAATCGCGATAAAATCCGTATAAAATAGTTTTATTTCAATGTGTAACATTCGCGTAAATCTAAGAAACCATTATACTAAACACTTCAAAATCTTTGTGACGGTATATCGGCTTAGAGCAATGTAAATACATAGTTGTAGTCAGAATATATGAGAATTGATTTAGATATTTATCTTTTTAATGCGTCTTTGCTGACATAACACAAGTCGGTGGCTAAAAACATTGAATATTAAAATGTGTTTTTTTTTAATTCAAAAGTATTAGTGGTATTAGGCACAAAGAAAAAAAATGTTGAATAAATTTCTTGAGTTAAAATACGGACGAAAAATCATTTTTTTAAAGTTATTATGATCGTTGGCCAGGCAAATATTTGTCTCGGTGTGCCAGCTTGATCAGTTCTCACGACTTGTGCGTTAGCTGATACTTGTTAATCAATATAACAAACTGATTTATCATAATTAGTTCAGTAACTTAAAACTGAATTACTGGCTTTTTGAAATTCTTTTGTAGTTAATGAAATAAGATGTAATACATTTTATTTAAATATTGGTGTGATCCAAATATGTATATATTTTTTCGAGTCAGAGCATCAGATGATCCGGAGCGCAATAAATAGTAGAATTGTTCACTGAGTGTTACGAGGTCAAATACCTGGCTTCTTAGAAGTTAGGAGTATTTTCATGGTTCATTATCGCTCTCTTCGAGAATATATTCTGAAGAAATGCATAATAATGAGAAAATTGTGCTAAAAAAGAAAAAAAAGGTGTGAATGTACTGGTCCGTATTAATCCAACGTCATTCCTTTCATTGGTCTCAGCCGTAGAAGTAACCGGTGAATTCGCAAGATTATTATCTACTGCAAATTATGCAAAACATGACAATACAAATTTTTTTTATTAACGTGTGACGTGAAGAAAAATAATGTCCGTATTTGCATAAGAATACCGAAATGACGTACTGAAAACCTTTATCAGCTAGTTCATTTATTTAGGCTTTGAGCACATAAAATATTTAGTAACTTCGAATCGTCTGCTAAATAATTCTAATGATAAAAGAATAAAATTACCAAGAAATTTGGTTGTCGCTTGTTTGACGACTAAAAATGCGTAATCTGGTTACACTGATTACAAGGTAAGACATTAAACAGAATTTGATTTATCAATAGCTTTTGAAAACCATTGACGATTAATATACCTAACGCAAATAAATTGAAGGAATCTTGATCCTGATGTAGTATTCAAGGTACCCAATAAATACACAGTTGTATGTAAAATCATGTTTTATTGTAATAACGATACTGCGGCATCGGAATTCCACTATATAATACAATATCTTTGATTTGTACAGTCATGTGCGGCTGGCAGTCCAGCCAATGTGTTTTATCCCTTACATCTAGACATACGCACAGAGCATGGAAAGCGCGTTATCTATCAAAGAAATTGCGCGGAAGTTTATTTGTAAAGGCAAATAATTTTCCCAATTATTATTCGACTTATCTTGTTAATTCAAATCTAAAATATTGTTATTTTCTGTTGAGATCAGGCACATGATATTGGCAGGAATTAGGATTAATAACACCGAAAATATTTTAACTCCTAAGTTCGATTCCGCACCAAGATAAATGTTTTGAGTCTGGGTGTTCTAACTTCCTGAGACTACAAAAGTCTCATAATCCTTAAAACCTATGGCACAATTAGACCCTGTATCTTACTGTGCGATTAGGACTATGAATGTTCAACTGTTGCGTTCATTTATTTATTGACCACACAATCGCTTTAACCCTTTCTATTTTGTAATTAAAATTACATAATCCATGCTCTATGTATATGGTAAAACACAAAATAACAATCGTACTCTACACCAATTATTTTACATCGATTTCAACTATGTACACAACATCTATAATACCCTAATTATGCTTTACAAATTATTACTAGAAATGACACTTTGTATGCAAGATATATCGATGTAAAATTCCCGCCGTCAAAGACAATCGATTCTACCAAAGTATCCATTATTTCGAATATCAACCGCTATATTAACGTGTTCAAAATTGGAAACAATTTTTACCAAAACACAAAAATGTGCTTTAAAAAATCAGATAATTGTTCAAAATCAAACTATTCCTATCATAATCGATCGACTCACCTCGCATACAAAGCGTTAAATCTATTGAACAACACTATTTGCCTATAATATTTCACACATTTGATCGTCTGTAAGTAACTGCTAGAAAGCCGGTAGCCCGAACAGTTCTGGTTGGAATTTGGCTAGCGTGGGCAGGACTATGGTGGCGTGGGTGGTGAGTCGTTTGTCGAGGTGGGGGTCGGGCACCATGACCACTTGCATACCGGCAGATACGCCCGCCGTAACGCCGTGGGGCGAGTCTTCGAACACTAGGCACTGTGGAGCGAAAACACTTTTACAGTCGATATAACTGATTTTCTGGACGTTGAATCAGTATATGTAAAATATTAAATATATTATGTGGCTTATATTTATCAAAATGGTTATTGTTTTTCCTGAAAAGATACGAAAGCTATAGATATAACAGATGCACCAGTGTCTAAAGACCAATAAAAATATATCGATTTTGCTTACAAGAAAAAGTAGCGATAACATATCTACCCTAGAAACAATATTTTTAGAATCTTTTATGCTACTTATCCTACGTTTCCTTTTACTTTTAACAAAAAAACTTTACCCGTAAAAGAAAGTTGCTTTCCACTAACTTAAAAGTAAAAACTGGAGCTGCATAATGTTTATAATAAGCCTGTAGCTAGAACTCACCTTAGAAGGCTCAGGCTTGTCAGGGAACCTGGCCGCAGCGACCAGGAATATATCAGGGTGTGGTTTCCCGTATTTGACCTCCTTGTCAGTGCTGCCCATCACCATGTGGTGGAAGTAGCTGAACAGCTCCTTGTGCGCCGCGATCTTGGTCTCCACGGAGCGCGCGCTTGAGGACGTGGCTAGGGCGAACGGCACTTGGGTTTTGTGGAGGTGTCTTATTAATCTTTCGGCACCTGGAAGATATATATGGTTTGGAGATTTTGTTGTAGAATTAGTATCAACTATCTTGAAGAACGAGATTATTGGAACTCGTAGAGAAATGAAAAGACAAAGATTCGCCTTTTTCTTCCTTTAATGCCTAGGCTTAGAAATTCCTTGGCAGCACGTGATTCCCCAAATGGGTTTTCATTAACAGTAGGAAGCGACCATCTTAAAGTATCCTACGAACGGACTGCTTAGATGGCGTGGAGGTTCGGTGTCAAGGCTCAAAACTATTTTAAAAACAGTATTCGATGTTGTCACTCGTTTTAACAACGAAAAAAACACATAAAACGGTATTCTACATAAAATGTCTACATGAGTTAACTAACCCGCTTTAGACGAGTGTCGTGGATTGCTCTCAAGCGCAAACAGAGCTTTGCTTTGCAATAGTTTAATAACAGAGCTGATACTATTGTTTGGTGGTCTATTTTTGTTTTAATTATTATTGTCAATTCTAACTTCAATTAAGAGTGCAACACGCCGCATTGACCTTAATATATATGTCGCTATTTAAAGTTTAATTAAACAAGGTCTATCCGTTGGTCGTAAAATCAACACGCCGACCAATCTACACAGAAACGTACCAATTATTCG
Source organism: Deilephila porcellus (assembly GCA_905220455.2). NCBI lineage: Eukaryota > Metazoa > Arthropoda > Insecta > Lepidoptera > Sphingidae > Deilephila > Deilephila porcellus. Next base: position 14,266,932 of record LR999973.1, on the reverse strand, counting down.
TATATAACATTTGAGGCCCTACAAGTTCAAACAAGCCGACATATTTAACATGAGTTCGAATTATTTAACCTAACCCGCAAGTTTGCTCGAGTTAGAAAACGATAAAGAATTTGTTATTTGGTATTTCTAGTCCTTATTCTCGATCAGTGTATGTGAAATGCATTGTGGTCTGTTGGTAACGGACCAGACGTGGTTGCCAACATGTTCACGGTGGACGCGTGTTCAAATCTAGGTCACACCTCTAACTTTTTAGAATCATATTGTGTGTATTGATAGTCAAGCAACACGCACTTTAACGGTGAAAAAAGACATTGTGAGAAAACCTACATACTATGCATAGAGATTAGTAAGAATTTATACGGTATGTAAAGTCCGCCAACCCGCACTAGGTCAGCGTGGTGGACTATATGGCCTAACCCCTCTCAATCATACTCTCGTTGGTAGATGAGGCCCGTGACCTGCAGTGGGACGTATATGGATTTATACATATACAGGTTCTCGATCAGTAGTTTTGATATCCGCAATAGGATTAAATGACAATGCTTTCAGAAAGCCGTTTTGTTTGCCAAAATATTGTAGCGTGTCACCGATGTTTGCCAACGCACGAACGAAGGTTTTCACGACACAACGCATGGCAGTTATGTAATTTTTATTAACATTACGTGCACGTTCCAACAGTATTCTTATAATGGTTGGTAGTTGCTGTGCATCATGAGTTATAGATGGCTGGGAAAATTTATTGCCGGTAGTAAATCAGTTTCATTTGTTATTAGCATAGCATGTCTTACGATGCGTTGCTATGGCATCATTAGAACTCAATTTGTGTTGTGATGTTTCTCCCTAGTTTATAATATATCTGGATAATACGTTTGATGATACATGCACAAATTACACTATCCACTCGCAATTCGTCACAATTTTTATTTTTATTTTAAGAACCATTTAAAAAATAATAAAAAGGTTGTGTTCAAGTTTTTCGTACAAAGTAAGTACGAAATTCAAAATTCGTGCATTTTGCAATTGCAGTAGTTTTCGGTGTGGTAATGTTATCAACGCATATGCCGATAAACGATAGCACACTGGATAACTTTATCAGCTGATTGTATTATTTATATTTGTTTAGAATTGCATATCGATGCATTCTATACATTTAATCCTCACATTATTTTAAGGGGCCCTTAGAATAAAATTGTACTAACTCAATTATTATCGGAAATATTGTTGGATCCCCGCAGTGACATGTTTTTTGACCAATAAACAATAAAAAAACCCTTATAATTTCCGAGATCTACAATATCACATTATTTACTTTGGGTGGGGGACTAAGCAGGTATGTTCGCAGCAAAAGATTTGAGGGTCATATTATTTATTAAACTTAAGGAATTATAAGCGAGTTATAGAATAGTCCAGCTAAGTACAAAACCGATTAAAATTATTTATGTCCTCAATGATAGGCCACATTCAGACCGGCCCTGTTTGTGAGTCACTGTTTCAGTCGTATTGTTTGTACGCTAATGATAAGATTGTATCTAGGAACTGCAGCAAGCTAGCAGCTTAAAGCCCTGGTCTGTGGAACGGTACGCGCGGCACTGCGTTGCACGCAATGCGATGTCAAACTCGGTTTTGTATGAAAAACGTCATCATTTGTCTTTTGTTCTTTTGCGATATGCGTCAACCAGCGCGCACGGTGAAGGGTCAACTCCATTATAACATTTTGGTCGCTTGATAGAAACTGACAGCGGTTTGCGGTAGCGGCACAGATTTATATGAAAATACACCGCACAGCGCGCAGTCATTCTCGTCAAATCGCCGCGGCGTGCGACATTGCGGCATGGATTTATTTGTCGATAATTTGACAGAAATAATAGCAGGAGCCTTTGTGTTTTATATCAAGATAGAAAGATGTATTACAATTTTAAATCCAATTACAATATCCACCAGCAAGAAATAATCAGCTCTTGCCGTCAAACACTATTATACTACCCTGCTCGAAAGCATATTTGGAAACCGATATTAGAAACACGAAATATTTGCATGTGTCATTGACGAGTTTACCACCTTCGTGTACGGTGGTCGGAGCAATTAGGAAAATATCACTAGTTCATCCGATGAGCGTCTTATAATAATATATTACAGTTGAAAAATGTTTCTTAAATTTTTCCGTACATATTATAGAAAGCAAATTCGCAGCTTGTACCATACGACCCTTGTTAATATTAGTCCGTGTTGCTTTACATCTAGCTTCTCCAGCCCGTATTTTTGAGCGGTCAATTCAATATTTAATTGTCTTTCACTTTGTAATGGAGGGAAATAGACGATTCTTTGTTTTTAACTCCTACTATTTAGTTCCTTTTTGATAAAGCTGCGGATTTCAACAAATGTACTGAGATCTATAACATCTTCTATATCAAAATAATGATTTTTGCAATATTTCAGAGACATTTACATTTACAGAGTGCGAACCAGTGCGAACGGAGTGCGACATTTTTTTAAGACTGCCTCGGTGGCGTAGTTGTACTACGGTACGACTACAAAGCTGAGCTCTCGGGTTCGAATCCCGGCTCGGGCAAAGTGATATTGGGTTTTTCTATTCATCATCAGCCTGGAGCCAGGAATTTGTGTCCGATATGGCGTTAGGCTCGCCCCCTGTCACATCATGGAACGGAACATACAAGGCGAAATGTGGGTGTCCTGGTGGCGCCTCTGCCTACCTCTTTTGGGATAAAGGCGTGAGTTTATGTATGCAAATAAAGTTAAACATAGGATCAAGAACTGCTGATGTGCTGGACGTTGTGCAGATACATATATACCAACTACCTACCTATACCTACGTCTATTATTTGAGCTCCGTATTGTGAATTTAGATAAAAAGTACAATTAAATGATTATTGTAGAAAGTGTCCATCAGTATTGATCCAGGTTTTGCTTGTGATCGTTTATAACAAAATTATTTTATTTTCTAATAATAATACAATTTGTTTTTATCAAATTACGGTACAATCAGCGATAATTTAAGAGTAGGTATCTATACAAGTCCAGTGAAATATAACTTGATCAAAGAATAGGTTTATTAGCAGAAAAAATAAAATAAAATAGTTAATAGCACGCTAATTTACATGAGAAAATATAAACTAATTATGTCACGTATCAATATTTGAGAAAATGGTCTTATGTGCCTTTTTACCGACTTCGTTGAGAATGACGCACAAACAATTTTTTTATATAATTTTATATATTTTTGAACTCAAATAATTGTTATCCGTTGTCATGGAGACCCGTGAAGACTTCAATGCAAAATTGTCATAATAACATTTGTTGTCAAGTTTCGGCCCTCCCATTGGTCAACGGATTTACGCAGAGTGAAACCTATCTGTGAAACCTCCTTAGTTGCTTGAACTCCGTTGCTTGCCGCAGTGCCGCACGTACCGTTCGTCAGACCAGGGCTTAAGATTTCCGACCACCCACCTGGCAGGCGTTAATAATCTTATCAAAAATGCTTGATAGAAAAGTACACACAATAAGGAAGCCTCGACTGGACACAAATAAACTCTCTAAAAAATTTAAAAAATTGTCTTCCCACTTTTTATTATCTCTCTTACATTTTTTGTAATTGATTGGTTAAAATATTGTCCCAATTACATTGTACATTCGACAGAAGCCTCCTTCACAAAAAAGTAAATACACACCACGCACAGTCCTAAATCCATAGTTTGCCTGTTTCCACTGAAGGAGAGACAAGCAGAACAGAGAAAATATGTGTTGCCACACATTGCCCAATCACATTGATTTAACATAATATCTAAGATTATATTATACAGCCTCCGTGCCGCCGCCGTTTCAGAGCCGGCGTCTCCGTTGCTTAGACGCCGGCTGTGAAACGAGAGGCCGCGGGTTCGATCCCCGCACTGAGGCAAATGTTTGTGAGGCCCACAAATATTTGTCTCCGGTCTGGGTTTTTGTGAGACCGTAAAGTCTGTCATAGTTCATACCCACGTCACAAGACTTGATCTTAATGTGGGGTCAGGACTATGTATGTGACTATTGGGTGTATTTATTTATTTATACATACATACATACATACATAAACTCACGCCTTTATCCCAAATGGGGTAGGCAGAGGCGCCACCAGGACACCCACAGTCGCCTTGTATTTTCCGTCCCATGATGTGATAGGGGGCGAGCCTATCGCCATATCGGGCACAAATTCCTGACTCCGGACTGATAATGAACAGAAAAATCCAATATCACTTTATCCGACCCGGGATTCGAACCCGAGACCTCAGCTTTGTAATCGTACCATAGTACAACTACGCCACCGAGGCAGTCATTTATTTATTTATATTATATAAATTGTTTCTAACATCCTATGTTGTACTGAACGCTGGGTTTTAGTATTTATATCACCTCATGATTAAGACAACTGAAGCCATACTAAATCCAGTCAGTATATTTACTTATTAACTAATTATTTCTTTCAAATCCAAGGGCACACCTCTGACTTTTCGGAGTTATGTGTGTATTGATAGTCAATCACCACGCACTTTAACGGTGAAGGAAAACATCGTGAGGAAACCTGCATACCATAGCGATTTTAAAGAATTTCTACGGTATGTAAGTCCGCCAACCCGCACTAGGCCAGCGTGGTGGACTATATGGCCTAACCACTCTCAATCGATTCTCTCGACTATAAAGTAGGCCCGTGCCCAGCAGTGGGACGTATATGGGCTGATACAGATACAGATAATTATTTCTTTAACATACCATCAAGTAGAGGTGTGCCGGCCAACATTGTGTCTCCCAATACCAGCAGCTGATCTCTGAACTCTTTGGGTGATACTGGTAGATTCAACTCCTTGCATAGAATCTCTGAGAGTCTTTGCTCGGTCCCACCAAGGACTTTCATCATCAACTCATCTGTGTATTTGTGGCCGTAATTTGCACATAGTTGTGTGATCATCTTCTTGTACACTTGTTCAGTATCTGAAAAAAATATTAAGAGATTTTTTTTTATATTAGCTTGACAAAGTGTCTTCAATGCCACTAACAGTAGGAGCAGTGCAGTCAAAATAGATTATCCACTCGACTCATTAAAGCTGGTATGGTTAAGACCAGACATAATCAACAAGAACCCGAAACATAATGCACTTGCAAGACTCATAATCACTATCCAATCTCCAGCTCATTATGTCAAATAATCTTACTATTTATATTTTTACTATAACAAGTTTGATTTTTATTATAAATGTGTTTGTCACACAAGTTGCACATGTTACGGGCTGCAGCCAAAAAACATGCCATGTGTGCCACAGACAATTGGTTAAAACATAAATTACTTTGATATCTCATTATTTTGAAATACATACAAAAATATTACGATTAGTTCTACAGAAAAAAAAATTAATATTGTTTAATTATCTTAGATTTTGTTATTTCATATTATTACTTATTAGGATGATGTGGCTAAAGTGGTTTATGTCGCCAAACACCAGACCAGATGGCACAACATTGTGTGGAGGATTGTTTCCCTGATGACTCACTACCCTCAGCATTGGGGAATCGATCCAAGGAGAAGGAGGATGTAGTTTTAAAGAAAAGAATAAATTCTGAGTTAAACATTTTATCTTACTGAATTTTACTTTTGTTAATCGTAGCTTTGATTTTATTTTGTTTCTTAAAAACTTCATTCTTGTAATTTAATTATTTAAAATATCTATGATTTTTTTTAATCAAAATGGTTTAATGAAAGAAGAATAATACCATTGTAACATGTGGTTCACATCACATTTTTTCCTTTTTATATTTAACTCAACTTTAATGAATGAAAGACTCTGTGTAAAAGATAAATAAAGTGCAATTAAGTAGTTTCTGACAGTATTTTGGTGTGAATATTAAAAATTATATAGATTACTATAATTTTATTACTGTAATTTTTTTTATTATCAAAACGTGACTAAAAACGACGCGTACGCATTCGAGAGTTTGTATTTTGCAACACGGACGATGCACAAACTTTTTTTTTCAAATGGAATAAATTTTAATTAATACATTCGATTACAAAATGTCAATGATGTAAAGATGAATGTAAATATAACCTTGTTGGTCATTAACATTGACTATGGAAAAGGTCGTAGGACCACTCACCCAGCAACAGTCCGTCCATGTCGAAGATACAATGCGTAACCTTTTTAAAATTTTTCGTCGAATAAAACCTCGCACTGACTGCCTTAGACACACTTTTTATCAAATAAATCCTCATGGTTGCGCCGGTTATGTAAAAATGTTCAATGATAAACAACTATTACGGCTATAATTGTTGTATATTAAACTATTGCAACATAAAACTAACGTCGTTATGGTACCAAGAATGGTACTGGTTGTGTAAAACTTTTTTACGATATTTTACTCAACTTACGTAAACGTCAAAAGTCTAAAACGCAAAACAGTAGAATGCCGAATGAATGAAATAAAAACGTATCTTCGAAAACAAATATTACTCAATGGGATAATTTTGTTAGTGTTATAGACCAATCATAACTTAGCATTCCTTTTAATCTGTTGTCGGATTGGACGATTGCAAAACATTACCTTATTAGCCAATCTTATTCATGCTAGGTTCACTAAGTTCGCTCGATGTTCAGCAGATGGCGTATATTTCAATATATTATTAGGTTATGACAACTGTTAAACTGATTAAATTGTACTGTTATAAGTTAAATATATTTTTTAAAATATTGACTATTTTTTATGATAATTTATTATGACGTTAAGAAAAAAAAAAGCAACATGGAAGTTATACAAAGTTGGCAATGCCGCCGCCGCGCCGGGTCGCTTTCGGCTCACTTCATTCAATCCACTCAGTCGTGCTGCGACCATCATGGAACGTAGTTGAGTCGCTGCGAATTGTGCGTGTGGCGTTAACAATACCGAAAATTAAGTTTCAATAAAAAATCACAATCAACATCAATATTATTTATGAACTGTACATAGAAAGTGTATATTGTTTGCATCAATAAAATTTGTTATACCGCGAACATGGCTGTGAAAGAGTGTTGTAGTGTAAAACTGTCGCCTAACAAAAAATCGATTTTCGGATTGAGAATGAGTAGCCAAATATTGTATTTATTGGTGGCTACGAGTTTGTTGGCGGTCGCGTCGGCTGCTGACGCTGAAGGATCTTGTGCAAATGTGAAAAGCTTTTTTGAAAAGAAAATAATGTTGACGGTGGACATACAAGCGCAGCCGAACTCAGGTACGAATCACGAGGTATATAACAGCTGTATCGGATAATGATAAATGATAATGCGCGATATATTGGTAACGTATCACAATACGCACTCGACTATCACAAGCGCACTGTATACTGTATACACACCTTCACAAACATTAGTTATTTTGATCACTTCACTAGAACACGTAAAGTGGAGCAACGTTTTATTTTTTCGCAATTAAAATAGACTCAGTAGAGTACCTACTGACTGATGAGTCTACGAGCTGGGTGTAAGAGCACCGAGCAGGCGTGGGTTGAGATGTTGGCGTGCACCGCAGGTTCAACATATGCATATATTTACATCGCTAACCACAAAAGAAAACATCGTGAAGGAAACCTGAACGTGAATCGAATGTAATTTGTTCAACGTGTTGTTAGCTTCTCAACTTTTTATCTATGCGCTTACAATTCAATAAATTTCAAGGAAGACGTGAGCATTCAGACATTTTGGTCGTAGCCGGCCGGACTGACCCCATGCGGGCTAGTTATAACTACTAGTATTGTTGTTTATTGACGCGAAAATGGACCTTAAAGCGAGAGCCAAGAGCTGTTGTCGTTTGCCCACCTGACCAGAGGGACGTTACAGACAGTAACTTATGATTATAATCGCACTTGGCCAATAAAAAATCCTTCTGTCCAATTGAGTTTGACTACACAATGGAAAGAAACGCTTCGAATGTTTACTTTTCGGTGACCACAGACATAGTAATTGGTAAAGAGCACAACAAAAAAAAAATGATTTAACACGATTTCTACCATTTAGAATGTAGGTCTAGATTTTAGCATTTCTATATGTCAAAGTATTTTATTTTCTACAAGGTGGCTGCGTAAACTCACGACTAATTTTTTTATAAAAACAAAATTATAGCTGTCTTTCCTTCGAATAAGTAATAAAAACAAAACATTGCCGTTACTTAATACATTATCGTTACTTCGCTTTGAAAATAATCGGCAGTGAAATCATAGCTATTGTTATTGAAAAAGAAACAGCCGGAATGTCGAGTATTAAAAAGCAACTAATTTTTACCTGCGCCCAATGACAATGGCCCGTCTTCGATGAGGTTTACCTCCAATCGAAAAGTTTAAAATCCCACCGGCTTTGGTATTCTTTATCTGTTTTATTATTAAAATGCCGTGGTAGCTGGTTCTATAACAAAGATGTATTGTGTTAATGGAGATTAGATGTAATTGATTCTTAGGATTATTTAAGTCAGCATTTTCTAGTAATTCCACTTCTGAAATACGCACCAATTTTTTTAGGTTAGTTGTTGTTTTTTCCTTTTATCCCATAGGAAAGGCAAAGGACTTTTAGGTTAGGTATAATTTGTCAATGACTAACTCATAGGCTATGTTCGTACATGATATAGACAAATCCACGAAAGAGTTTTTATGTTTGTATATATATATGTATATTAATGTTATTATTTACACCGTATTGATGACTTAATATTTTATATTATCAAATGGTGAACGAGGATTATGTTGATGAATTTCAATTTTAACATATTAAATCATTTTAATATCCGACGCGACGTTGCATTTTACAGATAAAGATATTTCGATATGTAAATATGATTGTAATATGTATTGGTAGTATTATACTTGCTTGATTTAGGATCTTGCTTCTTTTCATTGACTTATATTCTACCGATAGACGAGACACGTCAAATAAATAAAGTGCCCCCGTAGTTTAAAAGCACACTGCAATATTACATCACTTACCTGGTATTTTATTAAAATATTGTAACTTCAGACGATTTGCTTTCGGTTTGACGGCGAAACATTCATTTATTAATTTTAAACGTATGCGATGAGACGTACTGCACTGTCACTGTCACGAAGCAAACTGATTCATGTGTGGTGCATGCACCGCAAGTAGGTGGGACACATATTTTGGACTGAATGTCTTATCTAGTGTAACATTGATATTGATGCTTCTTTTATTAACAAATGCAATTGTATAACGAATCGCTGAGGTTAAATTGAATGCTGTCTTAATTTTTTGTGTGACTTCAGTAATTCTCTTCATACTAATACTTATTTGTAATTTCTTTTGATGAAATTACGAAACCGCAAACGTTTCTTTTATGAATGTTTGTTTGAAAATAAAATTCTTCAAGCCTAAACTATAAAAAACATACACAAACATAGACACAGGTTTCACACAATTCCATTTAGTGTTAATAGTTTCATAATTATTCATTTCCGTAGATAAGATTAAATTAAATAAAAAAATATGCTTTGGCGTCATCCTAATTGTACTGGATTTTAATTAATTTTCGAATTTCGAAAACAAAATTCAAGATTCAGACGGGTTTAGTTTTCGTCTACAACGATGTTATAGAGCGACCTTGTACCCTTCACGTGCTTTTGGAATAGCTTGTGGAGATCACATCCAACTATACGAATGCATAAATGAATGATAAAATCCTTGCATTTCTACAACTAAAGACGAATCCCCACTTCTATATCACGCAGCTTCGTTATGGAGGGCAAGAAATCAGTATTATTTGGTGAAATAAGGTTTTATTCCGAAAGTATGTACATACCAGTATTCTACTTTACAAATATTAAAGATGAGGTAACGGATAGATTTTGTTAACTATAGAATTGTATAAAACCACAATCGAAGCCGTGAGAGTAACTAGACAATAAATCATAAATCCACAATGTAATGTTGAATTTCATAAGGATACCTCGTGGCTATGATTGAGTAATCAACATAAAACATTTCACACACCGTATTATTAGGTACTATTATATTTAAAATGCTCATACAAGATGTTTGCTCCGCGTCTCATCCATTAAGTTATTAGCGCTACACGAAAACCTAGCCGAGAAATCTATCATGTTTATTGCGAAACCAGTTTGTGCCTACATCTTCGGTGTGAAATATCGGCTTTAAGCACTGCATTGTGGTAATCTATAATAATAGATGCGAAAAGGTTTTTAATATTTAGTATCCAATGTCGTAAGATAATCGCCTGTCGATGTTATCTGAAAGTCATTGCTATCAAGTTGAATTCAGTCACTTTGCCGAACCATAAATAGAAATCGAAGTGAACGATTGATAATTACCCGGATAGCGTCAACTGTGAATAAGATCTGGTGTATTTTAGAATTAACCAATATACATTCAGATCCAAGCCTGCATAAGCTGTACTGCAATTACTATTAACTTTGCCACTCCGATATTATGGAGTAAATGATTGTGTTATTTAACATTATTTCCTTCTGCATCATCCAGCTTAGTTTATTCCAAGTTGTACACATCCCACGTCGTTCATGCCTTAGTGTAAGGCAAGTCCCATACGAGACCTCTCGTTAAATATTTACCCAACTCGACCTTCTGAGGTAAGCTCACAATAACCTTGTCCAAAAAGCTAAAAAACCACCGTGTGGGCAGTTGTCCCCGTGGGAGTAGTTAGGAAATGCATTACAACACATAATCGTGGTTCTGCGAAACTTTCTGATTTAGTTTACCCTAATTTAAACTTTAATGTGGCGGTTTAAAGTTTAATTTGGATGGAGAGCGGTCAGTGGGCTGGAATGCACGTGGGTGGTAAAGATTTGAGAGATTTGATGCGGCGCTGTCGTGTTGTGGTTTGAGGAATGATTTTAGATGCAACTTGACCGATGGTCTGGCGGATAATTTCTCTGAAGTAGCTGGTTTGATGATCGCGCAGATTATGGACTTCTGATTTGATCCAAGTATAGGGGATTTTAATATGTCATTTATTCTGTTCTCCTGACACTATCACCTAATTGAGTACATTTATGAGCAGTATTGTTTATTTGCCTCTGATGCAAAAATACATCATTTGTTACGATTGCACCTCTTCATCAATTAATCTATAATATCGGGTATCTACAAAAAAATTCTAAGAAAATCCCATGCACGTATTCATTCATGCTAGATAAGCGGAATCTTTATTAAACAGGTTTTAGTTCAGAAAGAAAACATTTTAGTTTACAACTTGTAGTCTTGTAACAGATTTAGTGATATGAATACTAAACATGGCTATAAAGAGAATTGCTGTCCTTATCGCATTTTAATTGTGATCTTAATCGATGTTGCGATAATTCGAACATATTTTTTTAACCGTATTCCAAAAACTAGGAGGTTCATGTCATAAACTATAAAGCAATGCGACCTTTTGATTTACGCATAAAATTAATACGTATCGATTAAATACACAACATACAAAAATTTACACGTTTTCAAAATAAAAAATATATCAATAAAATCAAAAATCAAAAAACGATTTCACTTCATAACATGTACAAGATAATTCGTACTACTTCAACTCGGCTTTCCATGTGAAAATGTAAATAAGCCAAATTGGAAGACACGTTACCAAAAATGGCGGCGAGGCTGGTACAATCAGTCATTATTCCCGCCTTTTCTGGCTTTAAGTGACCATCGGAATACTTTATGGGAAAATTATACGCTGTAACAATGTAAAGGAGTGGCCTTAGATTGATTGTGAAACTATGAGATGTACTTCATGAAGAAATTGAAAGAAACAAAGTGACAAGGAAAGCATAGGAAGCAAAGCATCTTTAAAAACGTAGTGGTAATAAAGTAAGTACGCATACTAAAAACTAGAAATAAAAAAAAACTAATTATGAAAAGGATTGAACACCAATTTTCAAAAATAAGTATTCTGTACAAACAACCCATACAAACTTCCTAAGAAGACAATTATTCAACATTCCTTTCTTATTAATAATAAGGTACTTTTGTGGAAAATTGCATACTACTTAGATTTGATTCTAGCGGTGTCAGTAGGTTGCTAGAATTTATAAAACAAAAGCTGTAATATAACTCCCAAAAGCGCTCAGCGCAGCAAATTTTATAACTGAATTCTCAACCCTTACTCCATAAAACCAGGCTCTAATTCCTTACAATTCATTTTCCCGAGGCGTTGAGATCATAAAATCTAAACCTCGTTTTCACTTGATCTAAAATTGCTGAGGCAATAACCATAAAAATTGATGTGATGGTAAGAAGCCAACGGGTTTTGCGCCAGTTGTGATTTTCGCCTTCCATGCCTTTCCATGCCTTTAACGTTATATTTAAGGGTGGTAATATGGGCGAGTATTTCCGAGTGACTTTTGTGATAATATTGGACTGGTTTGTTAGCAAATATTAACGTTATGGCATAACTCTCAATCAACTCTCTCGATTGTAGAGTAGGCCCGTGCCCAGCAGTGGGACGTATATGGGCTGATACAATACAATAAATGAGAATTTTCTTTAGAGTTTATAATATTGGTGATATGCAAAGTATCGCAAGTACTCCAATGCGGGTTAGAACTCCAGAACCTAACAAAAAAGCTGGTTTAAGATTTATAACATGGTTTAATGACTGCCGCTATTCCCAAAATTTAAAGTTGTTTAAACCAATCAAATCCACTAGGAGAACTTAAAACCACGGAGGTACACAAGATTGTTTCCACGTCCAAAATACTTTCTCGTTGCATGTCGTCTTTGATTTGGGCCATGTTTTAGCTCAACCAACAGAGCTAGATGGACAAAATAAAATAGGTTAAGAATTTGCTTTGTTTTTCTACTATAAATGACTCACCACTTCAATGGAAACAAGATATAAAACACCTCATGTTGTGACATTCATATATTATAAATATTAGAATTACATACGTTCTACTGGTAGGTATGGTTTTGAGGTTTGAGTCAGGTGCGAATGTTTGGCTGGAGACTGGTCAAGGAAAAAATATTCATTTGTGTAGATGATGCTATACTTATTTCTCATTGATCTATTTTCCTTTTCGTCGTAATAATTTGTTTGTTAAATTATGAAATGGAAACTGTATTTTGACGTCAATTAGATTGGGAAATGCTTTTAATCATTATTGTCATCAGTCTCCAATAGTACATTGCATTGCCAACGTATCTTCGACGTTCTTTCTTACCCATCCCTAATCACTCTGCTAAAATCTTATTGTGTGAGACATTTTTTCGATAATATACATACATTAACTTTAGTAGTCGTTGTTAATAATTTGCAATACCACATGTGCATTTGGGACACAAATGAATGATTTTTGGACATGGATTGGGGAAAAAAAATCTGCATAACAAAATACAAATTCACGTTGTGTGATAAATACAATCAACCGAAATATGTAGCAAGATGGTCCTCTAGATATCGACAGTCTACCCAAGAAAAAACTCAAAAGCTCATTACATATTATGGGTTTCAAGAATCTATTCCAGCTAGTATTGTTGATCGAAGCAGCCAGCTTTGTGCAGTAAGCATTGTTTGTAAATATTATTCAAAGTCGCTACTACTCGTAATTTTATGCGTAGACAACCAACATCCTTAAGACTAGACGCCCATCCCATTCAGTGCATCCATCAATAGCTCTATAAATGTAACTATTGTTTCTTTTTGTATTATTGTACGTATATGGGCTGTATTTTTGTATATTATGGTGATTGTTTTGGTTTAATATAATTTCGGCTTGTTTCGTTTATTCGCTCATTTAAATTGAACTAATGTATGTCGCAAACGAGAGAAATTTCTTATGTCTTAAACAAAAGTGTTTCTTACTCATTCTTCTTTATAAAACAGTCGCCACCACACAAGAAATACCTATGCATTTGGCATCGTGGGTATAAGAAATAACCGAAGATCTCAAAAATATAGTACTGACACAAATTTAGTGAATCCACAACGTCCAGACGCAAAATTATGGGCCCCAAAATAGGTAGGGTACTTAAATAGAAACCTTTGTTTCAGCTGCAATTCTATTTTTGTCTATCGCGTACCCACGTACATCGTTAAATACTGAATAAATAAATAAGTTAGTAATTGAATTATGCAACCGACCCGTTCCGCTATTAATTACCGCGGCGTCGCCCGCAATTTGTACGCAAATTTTATTCGACGCCGATAGTCTGCGAGATCGACAACCGGTTCAGTCTTGACAATTAATAATTATATAGGTTGATGCTCGACCAAACATGGCGTGTCTGGCGGACCGTTAATGGCGCGAATAGTTTAACAACGCGGATTTGCTTGTTAAATTATTAAGTTTAACGGTGAAGGAAACCTACATACCTGAGATTTATAAGATTTTCTATGTTGAATCTACCAATCTGTACTAGGTCAGTGAAGCGGATTATGGCCTAATTCTTCTTAATTGTAAACCAGTGCCCTGCAGCGAGACGTGTATGGGCTGTTTATTTATGTATTATCATTCATTTGTAAATTAAAAGGATTTCTTATATCTATTTCGTTGTTGCCTTAACTCAGCTCAACACTGGAGGAAATTATCGTAACAAACTTGCATACCTGAGCTTCTCAAGAATTTTAAAGGTATGTAATGTAAACCAAATCTTACTAGTTCAGAGTTAGCTAAAGCCTGAATCCCGCTCAACCATAGAGGAGTCACGAGCCCTGAACTTGGAAATATATGGGCTGGTATCTTGACAGCTTTTAAGTATACGTCACTTATTCAAGTGAAGCATATTTAGCCCCGGTGTCCCGATAATTACCTAATGTCTGGGGAGATGTCACCGACAGAGCCACTTTGAAAAGGGGTGGGTTAATTAATTTTACGACGGCGAAACGTGTCGTTGCATAGATATTCGCAGTCGATACAGCATCCCCAATATGGCGGCGTTAATAGAACGAAGCTATGGGCTTGCGGTTTTACAAAGTTATAAAGTGACTTGTTGATGTACCTATTGAAAATGTAATTTATTCAAAAAGCTTAGTTTGAATATTGGTTTAATTGAATGCTATATTCGTATAAAAATATAAACAGTGAATGAAATAAAATAGTGGATAAGGTAGAATTTCATTTGGGCAGATACCGTTTTTATGGAAATGGTTTTTCATAACATTTTAGCTTAAAACTTTAAAGAAGTATCCCACCATCCAACGTTATCCCACTGTTGCCCAAAACCCTCTTAATACTTAGGTCTCAACACCAAAACCAAAAAAATTCTTAATTAAAAAAACCTCTGCATAACACAGGCAGCCAATGCCTGTAAAAAAATAAAAACGCAACGAGACGGTACAGCCTACAGCCTACGAGTACAGACATCTCTTTCACGTACAAGTGTTTAGCATGCGCCACGCCGCGCGCGTCGCGCCGTGTTGCGTCGCGTCTGCTACCGGGTCGTACTCGCTCTCCAAATATGAATGCAGTGAATATTCGAATTTGTATTCATATTTTGAGATGTCGTTCTTTTTTTAAATTGTTTTTTTAATGAAATGCGGGTTTTTAACCGACTTCAAAAAAAGGAGGAGGTTCTCAATTCGACTGTATGTTGCTTTTTTTTTTTTTATGTTTGTTACCTCATTTCTCTGTACTGGGTAAACCGATTTCGATAATTCTTTCTTTAATTGAAAGCTGGTGCTAGTCGTTTGGTCCCATAAAAATATGGTGACGATCTGATGAATATCTTCGGTCCTGAAGAACAGAACTCCTCAAAATAGAACGGTACAGCAATAATTCTTTTTGCACCTGGTTCAGTATAAGCGTATTACTACAAAGGGGGGCTTAAAAGGGGGAAGGGGTGTAGGGGGGGGGAGAAAATAGATACTAATGTAAATAATCAATATCTCTGGCAGTACTTAAACGATTAAAAATAAACTATTTTGTCGACAAGTATGATATGTTAGATTGGTGTCATTAAATAATGGTGAAGACCTGATGAATATCTTCGGACTTGAAGAGCAGAACTCCTCAAAATTGAACGGTACAGCAATAATTCTTTTTGCACCTGGTTCGGTATAAGTGTGTTACTACAAAGGGGGGGTTAAAAGGAGAAAGGCGTGTAGGGGGGGGGGGGTAGATAGTAGATACAATTAATTTCAGTTTTCAATATAAAAGTTTTACTATAAACAGTAGGTGAAGAAGAGGGAGAGTGAGAGAAATAGATACGTAAATTACCGACGTAAACTAAGAGAATCCGACCTGGTCAGTGTCTAACAATAGCGGATATCATGATTATAATGACTTACAATCTTCTCATAATTTCACAGCAATAATATCATGTTAGGTCTGAAGAATTCGTAAATTTTAAAGACATCGTTTTGATTATATCATGATCACCTTTCTCATCATTACGATGCCTATCAAAACTAAAAAGGGACAAATAAAATAATTTTAAATAAAAAAATAAAAACCGACTTCAAAGTGCCACTACAAAGTAACAAATAATATATATTTCATCGCACTAGTACCCAATGATTAATGTTCTTATTGACTTGACTAGCTAACAAATCTTAAATACGTAATATTTTGAAGGCGGGTCGCTAAATATCAAACACGTATAAATTTAAGCAAATGTTACACCATTTGATATTACATGTAGATCCTGCAATGTTGGCTCAGAAAGGCACATAAGTAAATTAAACACAAATGAATATAATGTGCTAATCCTACGTGTAAATTTATTGAAGTTTTGATAGAATTTCTATGTGTCTTACATGTGTGTGGTAGCCTGTTGATAATTATCTAGATATGATCCACGAGACGGTTGACCACTGTCTCGGTTATAATTCCAGGGTATACACCTCCGGAATTATCGGAGTCACTTGTGTGTTGATGATATTCAATTACCAAACTCTTTAACAGTGATATATTTCAATCATAGTCAGGAAACTTGCATGACATAAAGGCCTTTAAGTACAAGAAAAGGTATGTTGTGTCCCATGCTCAACAGTGGACGATTACGGCCTGATATATTAAGACAAATTAAAATTCCGTGTAAATCTTGCGTGTATTACGCTATAATTACTTACACAAATTAATGTTAAGCGTAAGGCGTACATGTTCGGCACTTAGCGACCCGCCTTCAAAATATTACGTATTTAAGATTTGTTAGCTAGTCAAGTCAATAAGAACATTAATCATTGGGTACTAGTACGATGAAATATATATTATTTGTTACTTTGTAGTGGCACTTTGAAGTCGGTTTTTATTTTTTTATTTAAAATTATTTTATTATAAATGTGAGTGAGAGTGGAAGGCTTTTATGTTAAATCCATGGATTAATGGAGTTACTGAAATATTAAGATCCTTCAGGCCCTTCGTAGGATTACCTTGTTAAACAAATACGACAACTGAAAACATCAAGTTCATTATTCTCGCTTTTTTTTTTAATTTGTAATGAATGACGAGACGAGCCTGCCATTCGCCTGATGGTAAGCGATACGATCGCTCATGGAAAATTTTTACTTGGACTTGGACTTTTATGGTCACGAAGCAAACTGATTCATGTGTGGTGCATGCACCGCAAGTAGGTGGGACACATTTTTGGTACTGAATGTCTTGTAACATTGACATCGATGGCTTACCATGTCACAGCCAGCTACTCGATCATTGCAGAAATAGGTTCCATCGACAAATAAACAGCCTACACGAAGACGGGCTCTTAAGACATAAAGTACTAGTTCTATTACTTATTACGTGTACGTATAGAGATCAAAGCGAGTCCCCGCATCCAAGCGAGATGACACGAGTGCGTCAAACGCGTCCGCTTCGCATTCACACACGCCGTGCGTTTGAAGAGCTTTCACGAAGGTAGTAAACATGTACCATACATACTATCGCGGTATTGTAATCAAGGATTTGCTTGTGGATATTTTTATAAATGCTGTTTTTTTTTAATATGTCAACTGCGGATTCCTTTTTTAAACACGTCGCAAAATTTTGTTTTCATTTGAATATAGTGAAATTCTTGCAAAAAATTATGATGGTCGCCTTATTGGTAGCATGTATAGTCTGTGAACCGTCATGTTCTTAGTTCGATTCTCAGGATGGGAATCCCACTTAGTGAGACGTTTTCAGCTTTGAAATCTAATGTTCGATGCATACATACATACATACATAAACTCACGCCTTTATCCCCGAAGGGGTAGGCAGAGGCGCCACCAGGACACCCACATTTCGCCTTGTATGTTCCGTCCCACGATGTGATAGGGGGCGAGCCTATCGCCATATCGGGCACAAATTCCTGACTCCGGGCTGATAATGAATAGAAAAATTCAATATCACTTTGCCCGACCCGGGACTCGAACCCGAGACCTCAGCTTTGTAATCGTAACCTAGTACAACTACGCCACCGAGGCAGTCGTAATGTAATGTAATGTTCGATGCGTGGGCTAGATATACTCGTAGGGGGGAATCTCATAACGAAGAAAAATGTAACCAAAATGAACAGGAATTCCTGTTATGTAAATAAATATCAGCGATTCGTACATCGCTACTTACCGTTGATTACATATAATTAAAATGACCTTTACTGGCGACCCCCTGTGAAATTAACACATTGCCAAAGGCACTTTGTAATCGATATAAAAATTGCAGTATTTATTTATTTAAAGTAAATTGCATTGCCCATTATATGCAACCACAACAATCGATTATAGGACAAATCGATTTTTAACATCGATGAGAATGTTTTAAGATTAATGCGTGGTCCCGTAAACATTCCTTCGACTTGGAAGAGCCGTCAGGACGGACATCGTTATCTCTGGTATCCTGTTTGGTTAGGCACTTTCTATGCTAACCGATCTATCATAGCTGTCAGAGCATATTTATAGATAACGGCGCCGACGGGAAAGCTGCGCTCACTACTTTCGAGACGAGATTTTCCGAACGAAATTCATAATATAATGTTACGAAAATTTTGAAAAAATGTTTATGTTAGATATGTTGATCGAGTGGCTGTGATGTGTGAGTGTGGGTGTGAATTGTGACCTTCTAGGTTTGATTTGTGAGTTAGTAAATTTAAACATGTGGAGCCATTTGGCTTTTAGCTTCAATTAAGAGCCTCAGTTAAAATGTTATACTTTTGTCGTATAATTTGTACGGTATACCCAATTTGTTCATTGTGTACTCCTAACAATAAATACATACGTTTTCCAATATTCTTCTAATGTCGGCTAGTTAGTGGCTACCGAGGAACTCTCACCTATAATGAATGTTGGGTATGACACGAAATATTCCCGTGGGTGGACTGGTTGACAGCCCAGTCGAGTGTTGAGTAAACACGGCCGAGGTCGACAACCCTACTGCGGCGCTCACCATTATTGATTAAACTCCAAATCATTACTAATTTATCACTTGGCCGCAATGGCCATCTTCTGACCGATTTCACGGTAAATGGAATTCGCTATCGATGGACATTCGATTATCGATTGCTATTCACAGGAATTGATTCGAACATTTTTGAATGTATCTGTTTCCGAACGCGCTTAAACGCCAGTAATTTAAAGTTTTAATTAACTTGATGACCTGTTTGGTACCGCACGTATTTGCATTTGGCCAACAATTGCTATGTGTTTATGTTTTTACTACTTTATGATATTTTAAAAACCAAACAGGGATTTTTATTTAAAGAAAGCAGCTATTAGTAAATGTATTTGATAAGAAAAATATCGGTAACCGCAATAACACAAGCAGTACAAACCAATCACATAATAAGGTAATTATTATAATTGAAATTAAATAATGAAAACTGATTTAAAATTCACTACACAAAAAAGTTCCTCTTTCATGGGAAATTAGCACATACCTGCGTAAGACTCCATACTTGTTCCGTACCCTTTCAATCAAACTGTGTGAATAGGGACCCTTCAAAGGCCTGTATGGTCCTCCTGTGGTGTAATTAGGTTCGCGGATTCCAAGCGTAACAGGATGCCGCTTATTATAAAAGTCTTTTTAATATTGGAGTGCCTTTGATTTGTGTTACGGTGCATGTCTGGCGGGTGAGTCATGGGTTTAGAATTATGGAATTTGATGAGTATGCTTATTGTGTATTTCATGGCATCTTTAGTAGAATGCTCTCATATAACTTTGTACCACTTAATGGTTTCTTAGATTTACGCGAATGTTACACATTGAAATAAAACTATATTTTACGGATTTTATCGCGATTTGGTTTAATTTTTACATTTTTTAACTTCCCGACGTTTCGATTACTTTACAGCTTTCGTGGTCACGGGGCGGACTGACCGGAAAGAGAGAAAGTCAAAAAAATGTAAAAATTAAACCAAATCACGATAAAATCCGTAAAATATAGTTTTATTTCAATTTGTACCACTTGTGACAAGTAATTTCAAATAGACAAATATTATTTAAAAATGTCTTACAGTGAACATCGTATGTAGATTGTAAGATTTTGAATTCAATATGAAGTTCGGTAGTTATGTTTCTAAAATATTTTTGTGAAGTAAAAATGTTAATGAAAATTATAAATGACGTTTAATAAAGGAGAGGACACGAAATCCGCTATATGGTATAACTCAAAATGGGGAACAGTTCCCACATTATATAACTCGTCAAGAACGCATTGTGGACCGCATCCGACACGACTAACTCCACGTGATCAATAACACTAACTCATGAGAACCGATCTATCTCCAGTTTGACACTTCCACACCGACTTGACTTGAGGTGTTACCCAATGAACATGGTATTTGGGAACCTGCATCGATTATATAGGTGACGAACTAGCGCAGTAATTAAAAACAATATTGACAAGAGGATAATGTAATTGGGATAGGATGCGTCGATTTATTATAAATACAATTTACTAAACAATGATCCGTATAACGTAGTTCTTTTTTTGAAATTTGAAATTAATTTTAAAATAAATTGTCATTAGATGGCGTGATTTCGAATCGTCCTCCTGGAATGTAAAAATGTTATGTGCAAGAATTCTCCATCTATCCAAGTATTCCGACGTGGATAGAAGAATAGTAGGCATTGCCAAATGTTTGAAAGCCCTTTACAAATGCGACTTTATAATAAAACTGTTTTGCGCAGTTTTTCACTTAAATGTATTAAAATATCGCTTTTTTTTCGACGTCACAGTTCTTTGGCACTATTTCCCGATGTTATTGACTTTGAAAGATTGGTTAATGACAAAAAAAATATGTCGTTTAACGTCTTTCAATCCATTTTTCAAGTTTCCTGTAAAAGCACAAACCTTTGCCAAAAATTGTTTTAGATTGTAAATGTGTTCAGCTTTCAAGAATTCATGGGAGTAAAATGTTTGAATAAATTAAAATATGGGAATGATTTAGTAGTGAAATCAAGATGAAGAGATGTAAATGATATCATACAGAACAATAAAAAAAACATTTGGGTAAAAAATTAGTGTTCATCTGAACTTTGATGACAAACATATTATGATACCTATAAAAAATCATTGATAGCATCGAAAAATGCGGCTTCATTTACAGTGGGCAGACACCGCCCACCTTGTAAAATTAACATTAATTACTCCGTAAAATCTACATCATCTGAAAGTCGATATATCCGACAGATGAGTTCATACGCGAGATCGGCACGTAATATTACGTCAAGGGCGACCTCGATCGGCGCGGGTATTGACGGTTTACGACGCTATAACACGCGGTTGCAATGCCGCAGTTTATGGGATGCATGACGACCATAACGATTTGCTCTACTGCAAACTTAGACATGATTGATACTGCTGCATTTATGGGTTTGGGTTCTCTAGGGTTGGAATTAATGGCTAACATTGGTTCGTAATTTTTGACCCAATAGCTGGTGTATTGATGATTTCTTCATTGTATTTGTTTTCGTGCTTACTTGTCCTTTGCGTTATTTTTAATTGCGCACAGAACCAACTAATTAACTTTATCATCGCGTTTTTATGAAGTATATTTGTATTATCGATGTGATAATAGATGTTATAAAAAATCAGGGAGCGTCTTAGAAGTAAATATAATGACGAAATTCTTGGAAATCGATCTTGTACTAATAATATTAATTTAAAAATTTGCATGCTACTACTTCGTTACGAAAACAGCTATGTAACATATAATGTTTCAAAAACGCAATCATGGTTAAATTAGTAGTCCCATAAATATGTCAAAAACAAATTACCTAAATAATTACTAAATCTGCGAGAAGGCAAACTTCATAGTTTACCAACGTCGCCAGTATTTAAATTAGGTAATGAATAACGAACCGCCTAGTCTGTTACCATTTATTGGATACGTGAGCAATTAAACGAATTTAATTGTGCAGATAACATCAGTAAATACGGCAAGACCAAGTATATTGGCCCTCGTGTCCTCGTTTCACTATTAAAACATACTGATAATAACCAAATTTTATGAATGGCGTAGTTAATAATGTGTAGTGCAAATTATTGTATGTCTACAAAGAAACTTTTGTTTTTCCTTTTTCTTCAATATAATGATCTCATATTATCGAAGTAAAGATTTTTTTTTTATTTATTTCACTTTCTAAATTAGAAAATATATACGTGTGAAATTACTCTACACCTGATATCTATTATATGTAGATCCTACTTACTCACAATAACTCACATTGTTTACGTTTATTATAATTTTAACGATTATAATTTCATTCATCGTGACCCGATTTCATTAGTTACACCTATAATGCGTAGAACGGATTACGGAACGTACCTGGCAGAAAGCCTTTTCCTTTGCCTCATGTTTTTGATGCAACTAAACGCAGCAAAAACGCAGCAGCCGAATGCGCCGGCCAATCCGGAAAATTGCAAACTGTTGGGGGTTTATTCGCGACCGGACATTCCACAGGCGCGCAGGTGCCGACCTGTCGCTATCGGATGGACCGGTCGCGAGCCGGCGAGACCGGCCGTGGTCACTGCCCGCGAAAAAAAAAACATACGTTCGGTATTTAAAAACCGGTGCACCCGATGTTACTAATGTGCCTGCATTATTTTCAATTAATGTGGTGTACTGAGCCTTGTGCCGGTTGCTAGAACTCATTTTCATTATCCCATTTATAATAATTGCGTCAAACCCATCAGTTAGCACCACTATTTAACGAAAAACGTAAAATTATAGGGTTTCGGCAGTTATATGCTGTCGTTTACCTTGTCTAAGTTCCAATACGAACATCTCTAGCAATTCCCTAACGTTAACAATATCCATACATTTTATAGAAGTTAATTTGTAGATAATTACAATAGTTATATTGTTTACACAAAATTGTAATAAAGGCGAAGAAAATACACTTTATTATGATTGACTGGAAATAAAGTCAGTTTAATTTAATAAAAGATTATTACCGTATTGACTTATGAAAGTAAAGAGGAACATCAAGAGAAACGCCCCTGGCGTTTAATATGTAATTATTATGAATAACGACCTGTCTCAATAGCATTGATTTATATGTTGTTTTTAACGTGACACATATGACCACCCAGAGACAAATGACATAATAAAAGTCGTAGGAAGTAGCTGGATTCAGGCCGCTTCTGACTGGTTGTTGAAGTGGCAGAGGCCTGTGTTCAAAAGTAGACTTTCTTTGGCTGCAGATGATGATGATGATGATGATTGGAGAATATTTCGTATGTATAAATAAAAATAATCTTATCGCAAAAGTCTAGAAACTAACTTGGTCTTTTTTTATTTCAGGTACGTACAGCTGAGCTACATATATCGTTTAAACTCGAAGGAACCGACTTCTCTATGGGTTTGATACCTAATAAATTACTAGTTTATAAGTTTGTAATTTAAGTCTTATCACTTCTACTGCTCTTTAGTCCATTCGGAATCACATTATCTTTAGTCCATCCTTATTTATCGAGAGGAATACTCTTCTCCTCTTCCAATGTCCCTGTGTTGGCAAGAAGAGCTATGCTGAGTATCACAAAAAATCTAGGTTGTAAATCTAGACTAACATGGCATGACTAGCAACCATCATCTAAACAAGCCCTTCTCTTAACCGAAGCACTCGAACAGAGATTTATCTCATAAATAATTCATAGTCCACAGTAATTTATTCGAAGCGCCATTGCAGAATAAATTGTGATATTATCTTAATTACGCTATCGAGCTACTCGGCGATAATCGCCACTTATCTAAACACCGCCGCTTTGTCGGATACTTTCGTGTCGTGTATATTTAATTGTACGTACTTAGATTTTTTTAAAGGTGATATTTGTTTGAAATTGTCGAGTCTGTTGTGGTTGGTAGAGTAAGCGGAGCGGCGGTAACTCATTCTACATCCATTTAATCACTTACAAAATATTAAGATGAAAAAACTAAAACTTGAAAGCACAAAAATTACTGCGTTCAGTCAGAATCTTTATATGAGGTTTTCAAACAACAAATAAAACAAAAGCTTACACGTAGCATAAACAGACTTTGAATCAATTAATTAAGTACATTACAGCACACACCTCTCCGCATACTAAAACATTACTCAGCAACAACGCGGAAGAAGCTGCGCGCTAAAGCTAGCATAAATGCGTCTCTAGATATCGTTTAAAGCAACTATCTGGCCCATTAAGTGCGCGTAAGAGGGCCTGCACACTTGCCGCTGTGACGCGCGATCACCATCTATCGTAGTCTGAAGTTGCAGCACTTGCAATTATACGAGTACTATACTGTCGTAAGATGGCTCACGCACAGGTAAATGCGACGCGCTGTCTAGTCCTATCGCTTCGAAATATTTTGTATTTGCAAATCCACGTTATACGGCGGGGCATAGATAATTCTAATCAAGGATAAACGAACGAGATAAAGATGTCGCGACCAGTCTAGTGTGGTTGACAAGTGGGTATCTCCAAGATAAAGGGTATCAATCCATTAGTAGTTCAGTTAGTTTGCTTAATGCTCAGTTTTATTTGCAACTGATTGTGTTGTAGTTGCTGTTATTTTCATGGTTAATGTATGTATTAAACTGTTAAGGTTGTTCATTAAAAATAAGACTTGGAAGAATACCTATTTTTGTTATTAACAAATGTAGTTACTACTTACTAACAATATTGTAGTGTAAACGTGTCCATGTGGTTATTGCGAACTTCGGTACCTAAAACGCTGGATAAATATAACGAGTATTTTCGAATAAGTAGGTTGGTTCCTTATGCTATAATATCAAAAGTTTGTACAAAGGAATCAATTTAGTACATTAATCAGTACAACGCTATAATTGTCTCGTAACTGCACAGCAATCTAACAAATCAGCATAAATTAGGTCATATTCGTCACTGCGCCTCTAAATATAGAATGCCTTAGACAGGCGCGCTAACAGTAGCACTTACAGTATCGTGTTGCGATAACGACTATCGCGCGTGTAAGTGGCATGTGTGCAAGCGCCGTAAGAGAGTCAATGGCCAAGTATCGATTGCTTCCACGCCTTGTGTTCAACTGTTTTATTTGTGTTTAATGTTACAATATGTCGCCTTGTGTCCTGGGTTGTGAATTACTGAGTTCGATGTTTATTAACAAACATGGTGGTTATCAGTTGTTGTCAAGTGTATCACTTGCTTATTTATCGGAAAACGTTATTTTGAAAGAATTGACGTTAAAAAATATAAACAAAATCTGTCTCTTTATATCTTCTTCCGCCTGCTGCACATCCTAACACCTTTTTCCGTCATATTGGGTTGGCATTAGACGTATTGTCGTTCCTAAAAAATGTAGAATATTGTACTGTTCTGTGGTGCTCCCGGCCTCCAAATCTGTTCGCTTAATTTATCATATCGTCTCAAAAACTACATTAGTTTCGGATAAGAAAGGCACGAGTAAACAATAATTAATTAACATATCTAAACAAACCATATGCAATGCGCATCTCGTGAACAGCATTTATATCGTCTAACTCTAGATTCTAAAATAGAGATTGCATAATATAGTTTTTGTTTGAGATGGGTTGAAGGTCGGAGTTCCTTTTTAGTTTGTGTTAAGCGAATTCGATTAAGTGTTTTTGTTATTGATTCGTTTTAATATTAATATAAGAGTAGTGACGCTAGCTAGATATAAATTATATTCGTTGTACTGACTGCGTGGGTTTCAATCTTCAAAGCTTGGTCATGTTTATCGAAAAGATATTTTGTGTCTATTGAGAATGCCACGAAGAGAATATAACGGTTCTGATAATGACAGGTGTCGTTAATTCGGAGAGATAACTATCTATTGCCAATGAAGACTCTGTTTAGACTGCACTTTACAATACGGTACATAGCAGTCACTTCATCGCGTTAGTATAAAAAAACGACAAATATATATCGCATTTAGCATTATGTGTCGCTCAACTCACACCACTATCCACCCCATTTAAATGGAATTAATCGGAATTCCTCCGCGGAACAAAACACGATGTTATTGAATGGGCGAGCGCGGACAGCGAACGATTTGGTCGCTATGACGTAGCGAAAACGAAACGAGTTGAATCGTGCATACCACCGGTTCACGGGTTTGGAATGCAACTTATGTAATCTGGATTTGTTCGTTGGATGTTTAGTAATTGGTGATGGGCGTGTGAATTGTTCCCATAGATGTTGATAGCGTGATTATTGTACTGTTAGTAAAAAGCCTGAGGAACCCTAGCTCGCCAACCCGCACTAGGCCAGCGAGGTGAAATGGCCTAACCCCTCTTAATCGTACTTTCGATAGTACCTAAAAGAGGCTAGTGCCCTGCAGTGGGACGTATATGAGCTGGTACAGATATAGGAAAACCCTATGTTCTGTGAACTCCCTGTGGTTAAAGAGAGAGAGTAACAAGTTATTTGTTCCAAATTCGAATATATTGATAACTGTTGTCTGCTGGATTCAATAAGACTTGAATAATTCAGCACAATTAATTAGTTGATTAGGTATACAAATGTCTAAATGCGGAAATCGATTATGCAATTTCTTGTTCCACAGCTGACTTCTCAGCCTTGACACCACAATATTATTAGCCGAATGAAAAGTAGGAAAATAAAACTGTGTTCTAACTTCCAGCATACTTGCATATTATAAATCATACACATTTAACTACGGAAGTGTTGCCTTAGTTTTAATACACAGATAGCGAAATTGTTTATTGCTTTGGTTTTCTTCTACACCGCAAAGGAACAATAAATCAACACGAATTTTGCACCAAGATAAATCAGATAACGGAGACATTACACTACTTTTATCACTGATAACACGGTTCTTATAATAAATAAATACACCAAACAGTGTCATATATTCCTGATTTCTAACTGATGATTGGAACGTTAAGGTCTCGGTTTCGAATCCCGGGTCGAGCAAAGTGATATTGGATTTTTTTATTGATCAGTACGGGGTCAGGAATTTATGCCCGATATGGCGATAGACTCGCCCCCTATTACATCGTGGGACAGCAAAATACAAGACTAAACGTGGGTGTCCTGCTTGCACTTGCCTACCCCTTCTGGGAAAAAGGCGTGAGTTTATGTTTGTATGTGTAGTAACAGAGTCAAGTCTTGTGTCGTGGGTATTAGAAACGAAGGGAGACATCTTTCTCTCAACACCCACACCCGAAACAAATTATTGTGAGTCACATTAATTGTCACAGATCGAACTCAAAGTGTCTCGTCTCACAGCCCGTTTCTTACCCAACTGCGCCACCAAGGCTGTTGAATTCCCTAAGAAATGTAACAGGATCGTAATAATAACTAGTTAATTGATACCACAACGGTATGACTTTCGCTGCACATGTTCATTTTATTATTAAACGCAATTTTCAGTACTAAACTTAATTGCCTATAAAATTATAATATTGAGAGGTAATTTGCGAGACAAGTAATAGATTGAAATTGCCCCTGTATTTTTTAAAATAATTGCTGAACGGTCTTGCAAAAGAAAACGAAGTGGGTTTTTTATACTGGGATTGGTTGTGTTTTGAGACCAATATGCGCCTGATGGACAGTGTCCAGTGGGGAATCGGTTAATTTTTTAATTTGGAAAAAGTAAAATAACTTATAGTGCATCCTATGGAGAAATTATTTCTTGTTGGTACAGGTACATTTAGTTTATTGTCTATCACACGAGATGGTGTTACAAGGATCTGTATTACATTCATCCGTAACATATCACATCCTTATTACATCACACTTAACACATTTTGAATACCATGTAAAAGCATACCCAAAAGCGAAAAAATAACAAAAATCCCTCCCATTTAACAGGCAAACTATCGACACAGCCCGCCAATTAAGCATTAGCGTCTAGATATCGGCGGAATTAATAAAAACATGACATTTCGGAGAGTCCTACAGGCAGGACACGGTCGTATGGGAGCGGAATGCGGTTCGGCGGGCACCGGGCTGCGGGCAGGAACGGAGGGAAAGGGAGGGGGGAGGGGCGTCCAGGCTGCGCCGCGCACACGCTGACCATAAACTGCGAGCGGTAAAAAGAATCGATTTGTATATCGATATTTCGGTGATGAGTAATATCGATTTATCGTTTCGATTTGGCAGAGTGTGCTCTAAAAGTCTTTGGGTATTGTTTTCTGTTGAGTGATGGTGTAAAAAATTGGTTGTAATTTGTGGCACGGAAGATATCGATATATTAACGACGAGTCTATAAGACTGTAAACTGCGATCGATGACCACACCCTGTAATTATGTTTGGTTCGTGTTCGGACGTGTTCTTGGGTGTCAAGTTTCGAGTTTGCTTCTGCAAAAATAATTTATAACATATCGTTTATGTTACTGGGTGATAGTGTCATATGATACTTGTTTAATACAACTGTGAAATCTGACTATGGTTTTTAGAATTTCAGTAATAAGTAAGTAAAATGAAACGCATAGAAATCCTAATAACATTCCACGTGATTCGGTGGTATGCATAATGCAGCTCTAGCATATAATATTGCGTGTGTATAGTATAGCATTGACTTAAACGTTTTATAGACTACAACGCTAAAGGAATCCGGGCGGACTAGTCTTTCAATAACATCTATTGTCTTCCTTGGTTTATAAGGTACTTACATTTCATATTATCCAAATAACTTTGTGTGAAAGACCAGAAGACAAATTTCAGACATTTTATTTCGATTATATTATTTTTAAATATTGAAGGATTAACAGCTGTTCTTCGTTTCCGTTCCGCAAAGATGTGACTATCCCGTTCTCACCCAACAATGCAATTCTTGTAAACCAGCAGCGACAATAGCACGCATTTTAATGCAACCGAGCACTCAAGCTCGACGAGTTTGGGAATATCTAAGTTGCCTTTACTCGCATCGAACATAATGAAATTGGAAATAGGGTTGAAACCCCGATTTTGTTTTTATTTGTTATGATTTTCTCAGCAAAAGGAAAAAATAAAATGAAGAGGAATTAGATGAGGAGGAAGAATAAAGAGTAGTTTTAAATAAATGCAATACTTTACACAAATTGCCGAAGAAACTCTTTTGACAGTAAATTAAAAAAGTTAAACCATTTTAGCCTAAAAGGGGGTACTCCACCCGCTACGTTATTTAGCGTGCGTCTGCAGTACAGTACAGGGCGATCACCCCGACAATATAGCCACTGAGTATTGTGTAAGGCCGCCGCAAATTGCACTGTCATTATAAAAAAATAATTACCGACACACTCGCGAGCACTGCAGCTTCGGGAACGGTTCCAGTCTCAACAGTACTGTTTTATTTGTGAGAAATTATTTAAAAACAAACGGCCTTATTCATAGACGGATTTAAAAAACTATTTAAGTTATCGCATGTTTTGTCTTCTTCGCTTAAACTGAATTCTAAAGCCGTTCGAAAGGGACAAAATATCAATAACTTAAGTAGGTTTTAAATCTGTTTTTGTGACAGTTTTGTATATGTATTTTAACTTAATGTTTTGTCTCCTGTGTTTTAAAAGAAAGTGGATAAGGGTTTGTTTTCAAAGGTCCCTCTTTTAATCTTTTCTGACTGTCACGAAATTTCGGAAAAGATTGTTTGTCATTTTACGATTCGCCAACGTTCCAATAGCTACGTATATCACTGTCTAGCATTTCTTTACCCCTTCTTTTTTGCCAAATTAACTTGATATTCTATTAGTGAACATTTCAAACAAATTTATTCATAATATTTTAAACTATTAAATAATTTTAGACAGAACATAACGACAGTGAATACAAACAACGCTCTGACGGCTCATAACCAGTTTACTATTTACTTCAAACAATAAGAAATATGTTCCACATAAATAAATGTCCCGCTCCAGTTAGCAGCTAATGTCGCTATGCCCACGTGGTTCCGAGAACCATGGGGAATTAACATTTTTTTTTTTTATTTCATTCATATCCCTCTGCTGGGCAAGTATAAACCTTTTCTTTTATGATTCGCATCCCAAACTTCGTAATAACTCAAGAAGTGTTGATATAATCATACGACCGTTTTCTAAAAGACTCGACTGCCTCGGTGGCGTAGTTGTATTACGGTATGATTGCAAAGCTGAGGTCTCGGGTTCGAATCCCGGGTCGGGCAAAGTGATATTGGATTTTTCTATTCATTATTAGCCCGGAGTCAGGAATTCGTGCCCGATATGGCGATAGGCTCGCCCCTTATCACATCATGGGACAGAACATACAATGCGAAATGTTGGTGTCCTGGTAGCACCTCTGCCTACCCCTTCTGGGAAAAAGGCATGAGTTTATGTATATATTATGTCTTCTAAAAGTCTCGTTAATGTTATTGCCCGCTAAAGGGAGACAGAATGACCACAATGCAGTCGATACTTACCTCTATTTTATACCTACCTCTCTCTGTATATTTTCTGATGGTTTGATGGTCTACGCTGCATCTGCTAGTATGTACAGTATAGCAAGAAACGAAAAGAGATCTGCTAAAATCGGCTGTTGATGTCTTCCTAGCCGTTTTCGGCCTCGGCGACTGTTACGTTGAACACAAGATTTTTTTTAATTTTAACAGCACGTTGATGTTCCCTCGTCTGATGCGCTATTGCGTGGCTTACGTCAAAAAATCGCCTGTACACTAATCCTGAATCTGGTTACAATCCCATAGGACAATGACGTTTTTGGCATTACGTATGGCGGCTTCTGTTCGCGACGGGCGGATACTAATATTCTACCACCGGCATGGAGCTTAAAGTAAGACTATCCACTTCATAAAATAAACATGCCCGCATTAATTACATAGCATCAAAACACAAAAAACGAGAGATGTGAATTTTAGCGAAACGAGTATTAATTTACATAAAACCTTTGTTGTAGTTCTAAATTAATGCTGAAACTTTGTTACGACTCACTCTCCGATGATGAATGGTGGCGGATTAATTACAACCTTTGGGATAGTTGGCTCGAAATGTTGGCCCCAACATTCGCCATACACCAATGTATGAATCTATGTCGTATTCATAATAAAATCAAATACCACAGTTTAATTATCTTTACACGTATTTATGCATTTTATGTTTTTTTTCGGATAATTTGTGTACAATAAGGTAAATACAGTAAAAATAATAATAATACATAAGTAAAGTAGGTAAATATGTTATAGAAAATAGCATTGGTTCCAACATTAGCCAATGCTGTTCATCCAAACTATGGACGAGTGCTTTGGAGCCACAATTCCTTCTAATGAACACCTCGGGCGATTCGCGAGTCACGTCTGCTCATTATTCGCTTATTAATATGTTTCGTCTCTTAATTACTGACCTTTAGTTTGTCTGCTAAACCCTGTGAACTAAAGGTTTTGATAGTTTATTTCGAGTTTAAATGGATTTATGCTAATTTGTGTGCCATAGAAAATATATTTGAATAAGAGTTGCAATTATGTCTTGTTTTATTAGCTTATTCTTATGTCCACGTTCATCTTAAACAGAAAAAATAAAATCAATTAATTTACTTTATTTAAGTAATACTTCCATTATTTCGGAACAGGTTTGAAAAAAAAAACAAGCAAAAAACTCGCTTACTCTTTCCTTTGCAACTTTTCTCTTTCGTTTTTATATAATATATAATCTTTTATTACATAAATAAACAATATTATAAATAAATAATAGCATTAGATGCCCTCGTGTTTTAATGCGCGTTGCAGAAAGATTATGTTCGAGCTTTTACGACGGGCCGCCCTACTAACGTCAGCAGATACTGTCATAATTTGTCCAACAAGCCTATCGCCATATCGGGCACAAATTTTTGTTTCCGGGCTGATATTGAATAGAAAAATCTAATATCACTTTGCCGGACCCGGGATTCGAACCCGAGACCTCAGCTTTGTAGTCGTACCGTAGTACAACTACGCCACCGAGACAGTCCTTAACTATTTCGAAGTGTTTCTAGCCAAAAATTAAAAATCAAGCGCCTAATCAAATATACTACAGTAACATACATGTCCTGAGTCGTGAGAATGACCATCGAGAATTAAGAAAGATCAACCATCACAGAACAACCATACCGTTCAGAATTATTCATATCACAATGGTATAACCGGCTTCTCGACCCTTTATTATGCATTCTATAAAATGGAGAATACTCCGGAATCCCTTACATGTACCAACAATCATCAAGGAGTTTTTAGGCGGCATTAATTCGGTATACCTTGTCTACGATTCCCTAGGTAAACAGAGATCTAAGAGAATTCTTCATTTAATAAAACTATTTATAAGATTCCTTCAGTAGTAAAGAGGTTCTGCACGCGCGTCGGTTGGCGCGACCGCAGTTTTATCTCTGACCCACATAGAAGCAATAAACCACGGCTCGGATAACTTAGCGTTTAATGGACCGTGCTTGCCACTCATTAATAATATTATACAGTAGCCAACCATTAAAAAATTGATAACACTGCGCCAGCCGCGACCTTAAATATTTCTGGGCTATTTGCTTTCAGAATTATTGTTAGATTAGCAGCCCGGCGCGGCTTTGACCGGGTGCAAATACTTCTTGAGTCCACATCAGAAACATATTATTTCGCGTACGAACTGTTTTATATTTAAACTCAACGTGTCATCATCTGTACAGCTGTTCTGTTGCACGGCTTATCTTGTCCCTGACTCAAGGCATGCAGTCCTGTCCTCTTCGGATCCCTTTGAGTTAGAAGAATAGTATTTGAATTCCTTGATCATCCTACGGGAACACTAGCTTATATGTTAATCCAGGGTGTTAGCCACCCCCATACCGAATTGTATACAAATTGATCTAGCCGTTTTTGCGTGAAGAAGTAACAAACACACACTTTCGCCTTTATATTATTAGTAGGATTTTTTACACGAAAATGAGGTTGATTCGAACTTCGATGACTGGATTATAAATTGTTTTATTATATTGCTTTATAAAAAAATTTGGGTGGAAAAACTAATAAGTTCAGAGTTTTTGCTTTAAGGTTTATCATTATTAATTAAGCCGTAGTTCAGTCGGAAACACGAAAATTCAATTAGAGTGACATAGTTTAAAAGCTCGCTAGAAAATGTCGATATTTATATTTAGACTGTTCACTTATGTATATTTGGACTCTTGGAGTGTATCAGACCAAGGGGTTTGATCGCTAAAAACGCGTGGTAGCCAGAGTTGACTGAAGCATAGCTGGCATTGTTCCACTACCTAACAGAAAACCATTCAGAAGTACCTATCAGCTTTTATTTTGCCATTGCGTTTCATTGCAGTGAGATTGCTACAAAAAGCGCGCTGTACAGTGTATTGTTGATCGAAGGCGGCACACACAAAATTCTTCATAAAATATAATTACGCTCAAAACAAGTCGTTGAATATGACATAATAGTACGAAAAATACTGACTTTTAAATTACTTTTTATACAGCTTACCTAGACTATACTTGCACGGGTTTGTGAACACTCAGAACGCTTGAAATAGCAATTAAGCCTAGAGTAGTGCTCTGGAGAGTGTCAGAGGGCTTAATCATATTTTTTTAGACTTCATTCACAGCATTTTTGTGTAAAATAGCGCTGTTAATACCTAATGGCTAGCTTCATTTTCGTATATTACATTTATTTAAGTTACAAACACACGCACCAGTTATGTACGTAGTCCTGATCCTACTAGGATCAATTAAGTTCTGTGTCGTGGGTGTCAGAAACTACGCGATGATTTTCGGTCTTATAAACCCAGACTCGAAAAACACTCGTAGAGCACACGAACATTTTCTCGGTGCGGGAATCGAACCCGCGGCCTCTTGTTCCATAGCCGGTATCAAACCAACAACACCACAGAGACTGATAAATTAATTCATATAAATATATTAATTAGGGTTAACAGGTTTGGATAACTGCCATTTTTAATTAGTATTGCGATACATTAAAAACAGCATTAATGTGATTAACATTGTCATTAATAGAAACTGATAAACTGTCGATAAAGGTTGTTAGTCCGCTGATTGTACTTTTTACGATGCTATTTTAATTGTAATCAATGTCATTATAAGTACATTCATTTACTGATTATTGTTTTATCGCAAAAGATAAACATTGTAATATTCATATGCAAATATTATTAAAAAATATATTTTGTTTTAATTGTAAACGCTATCTGTTGATAGTGTGGGTCGTTAATACTATAGATAAAAAAGCTTGTTGTAAACTTCAGAAATATTTACATCAGTAACTTAACAAATTATTAGTTAATAATTACTTATAATAAATATACGAGTAAATATTTTACGGATTTACAATCTCTAACGGCATTATTCATACCTATTTTAGCTATCGAATGTTTTGTCTTCTTCGCTCAAACCGAATTCTAAAGTCTTTCGAAAGGGACAATACATTCGATAACTAAAATGGGTATTAAATCTGTCTATGAATAAGGCCGTAAATATATGGCTTGACTATAAAGTACATTGAACCATAAGAGATGCTGCCACCAAGATCTAAGTGATTTTCTTGCCAAAATATTCAGTTTTGTGGCTAGCCTTTCTCCCTGGAAATCAAAATTGCGATACATATTATTCAAAGAGCTCTTCTCTCTGGAGTTTCGAATACAGTTCTTCACAGTTGAAACCCCAGATGTCACCACCAATATGAAAAAACTAAATGTTTACAATATTGTTTTCCATTTAAAACAGTCTGCGTAGGTGGTGGTAACCCTGCTGTAAATCAAATGTGGCTAATGAAAACAACCGACCTCCTTTGTTTTAATTTCAAATTCCGGTTTTCGGACACATGTGATGGCAACATTGAATGGTCGCGAGTGTTGCTAGCTCACATGGCTTAATGCGAATTGCTTTTTGGACAGTTCTTTTTTCAAATAATAAATCTTTTTGCAGCCCATAAGCGCAGTGAGTAAGAAATGTTTACGCAAACTTCTGCAAAAATATCCACATGATTGTTGGCCTGTTGTTTGCCTAGAAGTAACTACTATGCGATTTTTAAAATTCAAAACTCAAATATGAGTTTATGTTATAAAAGTACTTTTATGTACGCAGGATTAAAAGTTTCTTGACGTATACATTTGGTAGATCCCATTTTCTATATAGGTAAAACATAATAATCTGCATTTTTTTCCTATAAATATTCCGAAATTCGAAAATGTAAATAAATAAATAAATAAATTCGATTAACGGAAAGTTTGAACATCAATAATAGATGTTTTGCTTCTATCTCTCTTTAGACTGATACTAGTCACTGGATTCAAGTCACGTTATGAATGAACTTGCCGGTCGCGCTAGGGTTGTGGTGCGGGGCGGGGGAGGTGTTGGAATTCCAAAAACCCCATACTTGTTTGAAAAAAGTACCCGATCGCGTTGACCCGACTTTTGTATGGGCTTTTGAAACGTGTTAATTTATGAGTTTTTGAGTGATGTGGGTTCGGAACCCGGGTGTGGACTATTTTGATACTGTGGTTATACTGTTTCCATTCGTTTATTTTATTTTTGACACATCGAGTACTGAATCAAATAGTGATGGCCTGATGCGTTATCGAATCAATTTTTTATAACAAACGATTTTATTTTTGAACAAGTTTTAATCGATTTAATACATATTTTATTTTTTGCTCCATGCATTGTTTCATAAAACTTCAGGGATATTTAAGTTACTTGATTTAATAATTATATTAAAATAAACCATTTACTCATGTTAAGTTAATATTCTTATCACTTCCGTCGGCAATAGTAATGTTGTTAAAAACAAATTGTGAAACGGCAACACTGGGCAGACAGGTGACGCGCGCCCAGTGATCTCGAACCTACCGATTTTTCGGTATTTCTACCGATATGAGCTCTGTTCTACCGAAATACCGAAATATAACGATTTTTCTACGATTTCACAGTATAAATGGAAATTCTCCCGATTTTTCTACCGATTTCACACTTTCAAGCTGGCAACCCTTTTCATGTATGTTTAATGTTACGGGGAAGCCCTCAATAATATGGAACTAGTGCAGAATGTAAATCATATTTTTTGGGGAATACCCTTGTGTCCTACAATTCGATGTTTTAGGGGGTTTCTCGCTCGGGAATTTACCTGTCTAGTCTATATAAACAGGAATAACGGTTTTATTTTTTCAATAAATTTCTTAACTTTGAAGAGAGAGTACCTAACTTAAAGAGTGCCTACAAAATCAGAAAGTAAAATAAAATGTCTGACGAGGAGCCAAGCACAAGTACGAGTGTAAGAAGAAAAAAATATTTACAATATTATAGAAAAGAATGGGAAGAAGAATTTCCAGGTTGGCTGCAAGATAGCCGTAAAGGCGAAAGCTATGCCTATTGTAAGAGTTGTAATAAAGATATCAACATCACATCAGGAAAAGACGCTATAAAGAAACATAGTTCTTCACAAGCACACTCAGTATCATCAAAGAATATAAAATCACAACCGAAGATATCATCATTTACTGTGACCAAAACTCAAAAATCTGATATACTGGTTAAGCAAGGTAATTTTTTTTAGTAATTTATTTCACTACTTATATTTTTATATTATTTTGTTTTCTACTAAAAATTGTAATAAATAAAATAATTTTATACATAGTTTTCCTAAAATAATGAATAATGATGTAAAACGACTCTTTAATACAGCTAATTGTTATGATTTTGAAATTAATTCCAAGATGACCTCGGCTATGGCCAAAGAATATTGGTACCATAATAAATAATTATACATAAGCGTGATTGTTATAAATTAGTATGTAAGTTTTTTAAAAAATAAACGAACTAGATTGAATATTGTGTTTTTTTTTTCAAATACCGATTTTGGGTAGAAATATACCGATTTTAGCTGGCAACTCTACCGATCTCGCTCTATGACGTTCGAGACCACTGCGCGCGCCGCCATTTTGTGGTCACTCACAACGAGACGCGGGCGCGCCCGTGCTAGTGTTTTCCGTTCGCTGAATTTTAATTCACATTTTTCATACGTCGAGTTGAGTATTTATATTCCTCCGTATTGTTTTACCCGTGAATTCCTACATTTGGTTGAATTGAGAACATCGTACCTGCCTTCATCACTTTCAAAATGCCTAAAGGAAAGGTGCTTAAAGGACAAACAAGGGAGTTTGTTTTGCGACTTCATGAGTACTTTGAAAGGGAAAGCCGTAATGGTGGACCTCTTATACCAGTGACTCAAATCAGAGACCGTGTTTCAGCAGCATTAGGTATTACTGCTCCAACAGTTTCAAAAATAATTAAAGAAGGCTACGGCAGTAGTGGCATGGAACAAAACAAGCCATCTACACCTAAGAAAAAACGTCAGCCCTTTAAAGTGACAGCAATTGACAGTTTTGATGGTGATGCTATTCGTCGTCATATATACGATTATTACCAAAGAAAAGAGATTCCTACTTTACATAACCTAGTACAATCTCTGAAAACTAGTGGCTTGTTCCGTGGTCAAAAGTCTTCTTTGGCGAAGGTATTGAATAGGATTGGATTCCAATACAAAAAATGTGACAAAAGAAAAATATTGATGGAACGCAATGATGTTGCTTTGTATCGATGCGAATTTTTAAGACAAGCTAAAAAAATTGAAGACTGGTCGAATGTTGTTTTCACCGATGAAACTTGGCTCAATGCGAATCACACGGTATCAAAAACTTGGACTGACAACACTGCTAGCTCCTCGACCGCAGTGCCAATGGGAAAAGGTGAAAGAATTATAATTTGTCATGCAGGAACCGCAAAAGGATTTGTGCAAGATGCTATGTTAGCTTTTAAATCAAAGAAAACAGGGGATTACCACGAAGAAATGAATTCCGAAGTATATGAAAAATGGTTTCGGGAAATGTTATTGTCACTCGAACAGCCATCAACAATATTTATAGATAATGCGTCCTATCACTCTCGGCAAATTAACAAAATGCCAACGCAAGCCAGTAAAAAAAATGAAATAATAAACTGGCTCCGTAACAATGGCGAGGAGGTGGACGAGTCCCTATTAAAAGTAGAGTTACTTAAAATATTAAAAATGAGGAAGCAGCCTAAACGATACGTTATAGATGAAATGGCTGCAGAACATGGGCACACCGTCCTTAGAATTCCTCCATATCATTGCCAGTATAATGCCATAGAGCTAATATGGGCGCAAGTGAAAGGATATGCTGCGAGAATAAATACAACTCCTCCTTTCACCGCAAACAAAATGCTGGAGTTGCTTAAAAATGCGTGTGAAAATGTGACGCCTCATAACTGGGCGAGTGTCGTAGATAAGACGAAGAAAGAAATAATGTCTGATTGGGATCGCGATGTCGCATTTGACAACTTACCCATGCACTCATTAATAATTAGTGTTACTGGGGATACGAGTGACGACGACGCCGATTCCGACGAAACAGACGATTGTTTATAAATAAAAATATTAACAAATTACCTTTTAGTTGTTTTAATTATTTAATCCTTAAAGTACTATGAATTCCAACATGGTTTAACTGTTTATTACAAGTAGGTACTAACCATTTATTTTCGTTGTAATCATTGTAATTATTTTAAATTAAACTCTTATTAAAAGTCACTTCAATACGTATACCTTTATTCATATTAATTAATTTGCAGCAAATACATTCGATCCTAATATTGGGTACTATATTACGTTTAACTGTTTTCATTAGCATTTTAATGTAATTTTATTTCAAATGATTCCGATTGATTGATTCTATTCAAAATCGTTTTTGTTATCTGTGGTCATTTGTTACGAATGGCACAACTCTAAGTGGGCGTTACCCGTCAAGAAAGTATCTACTTTTATTTCAAAATATTGTTCTACTGTAATGTCGTACTTTATAGGCGTGAACTGTCAAAAATAAAATAAACGAATGGAAACAGTATAATGAATAAAATTTCAAGACAATGTTTTTAATTAACATACAATACATCATTTTAAAATTATAGCCTTTTACGTAATATCACTGTGATGAAATGGACGAAAACATCATTCTTACAACGTAATCTCGAAGTTCGAACTCAAGTCTATCGCTATTTTAACAAGTACCATTAGAAATCCGAGACTACTGTTAATACCGCTATTACCAATGCTTTATCACTAAAACAATCCATCTGGCAAATCAAATTCTGGCAAGTAAATAAGGGATTATTGCCAGACTAACAAAAGCTTCGGGGTCTTGTCCATTATTACAACGAAACCTAACACGCAAGCCCTATGAACGTATCCCGCAAAATTATTCTTTGTATGAATTATTTAATTTAGAAGGTTTGAAGGGCATTGTAGCCGGAGTAACTACTTGACATATTGAGACTTAACATCTTATGTCTCAGGGTGACGAGCGCAGTGAAATGCCAAGCAATGCTTTGTAATTCTTAGTGTTGTTTAGTTTGTTGTCCATGAGCGGTCGTATCGCTTACCATCAGACGAATGGCATGCTCGTCTCGCCATTCAACGCAATAAAAAAAGACCGTTTACTCACCGGCCGGTGCAACAGGTCCGCCAACATGGTCCGTAGGTTTGGGCACGTTCATAGCACGGTCTTGGCATGCTCCGTGATCCGTTATAGTACGTAGGCGAGATCTTAATGTACGGCCACGCGGCGATATGGCGCCACAATAAACTATGGCCGCACGATCTGAGAATACCAAGCGCCGTGCATACTCCGAAGCTTATGCGATTACTGAGCGATTCCCGCAGACCATTTGGTTAGCTTGATGTTTCTGTGAAGAATGCCTTTTTACATACCCTAGAAGTAAGCAGTGATGATCGTCGATTTTCTAGCAGGTAGAAATATGATTTCCATTTAATATCATGCGGCATTATCTAAAAGCCTGTGCAAATTTGCAGATTTAGGTTCTTTATCTGTCTGCTTTTTATGCATGTTTCAGAACGACTTGGTTATAATTTAAAATGTATAACTAAGGGATGCAGGTTTCCTCATTATTTCTCTGTGATAACTAAACATTAAAACGCGACTTCTAAACTCAGAATCTCCCATGGGAACCCTTCCAATTTCTCCACCACTTGATAAATCAAAGTCCCAAGTTGTGCTAATTTATTAGCCGTGAATTCCATAATATTCGGTAGCCATGCGTTGTGAACTGATGTAGGCATGTCGCGATCGCAGCATGCTAAAGAGGCGCGAGTACCGCTAGATGCGCAAACATTGGCCGTGGGACTTCACACTACCGGGTATGGTTGGCAAGTTTATTCAAACTCAGATTTTAACTAAGGAAGTAAAGCTGTAAGCTATATATTGTACAGAGCAGCGTATTTTTCATGCTAAAGAGTCGCGAGTACCGCTAGAAGCGCAAACATTGGGTTTGGGACTTGACACTATCGGGTATGGTTGGCAAGATTCATGGAAGGCCATTTAAAGATGCTATGATGCTGTATCTGCGCATAATTACCCATTGCTGAGGGTTCGAGTAAGAGAGCTTAGCTCATAGGCCATAGTTTACCACACCTATTGCGGGTTAGCTGCTACGATGTTCTCCTCCAACGTTAAAGTGCGTAGTAATTGACTATCAATACATACATATTAACATTCACTACACTTGAATGGTACGAAAAAGAAAGAGAGAAAGAAATGAACGTCAATTTCTTCGTCCGGTTATTCCATAATCTCACAATCGAGCGGAACATGGCCAATCCATCTCTTCACGTCAGTTTTCTGTGTGACTTATTAATATATTCTAATGAGATTATAATTCATTGATATTAAAATAAATCTTGTTTAGTTTTATTTACTGAGTGTATCTATTTTACTTATTTTCGTGTGTTAAAATCAATCTTACAAGTGAAGTTGGCAGCCCTACTTATTACAAGCTAGGCGCCATATTTATATTCTTCTT
Organism: Deilephila porcellus; assembly: GCA_905220455.2. Classification (NCBI taxonomy): domain Eukaryota; kingdom Metazoa; phylum Arthropoda; class Insecta; order Lepidoptera; family Sphingidae; genus Deilephila; species Deilephila porcellus. Next base: position 14,225,717 of record LR999973.1, on the reverse strand, counting down.
AATAGAATGGTTGTCCAGCCTGGAAGAAAATACCAATGGCCAATCCTTATTGGGGCAGACTGACCTAAGCTCCCACGTAAGACGCGAACTAAAGGCTAGGATAAGTAATAGAATATATGAAGTACGAGCTAATTGAATAGATAAATAAATGAGCCCAAATACGTCGCACTGCAAACCACGGCCTTTCTTTACGATTTATGGCTTAGTCTATTTGTGGTCTATTCCACCACACTGCTCCGCTGCAGGTTGGCGGACTTCACAGATAAATAAATAATATAATTAATAAATAAATACACCCAACTGTCACATACATAGTCCTGACTCCACATTAAGATTAATTAAGTCTTGTGTGGTGGGTATCAGAAGCTACGAGAGACTTTTCGGTCCCACAAACACCCAGACCCGGGGCAAATATTTATGGGCCTCAAATATTTGTCTCGGTGCGGGAATCGAACCCGCGGCCTTTCGTGTCACAATCGGCGTCTAACCAACTGCGCCACGGAGGCTGTCAAATGATATGCATAGTTTCTTAATATGATTTTTGAGAACATTTTAAAATAAGCGATGTTAAACTGGAAACACACAACTTCAAAAAGTCAGAGGTTGAGGCTGTGATGTCGAATCTACGAAGTTAGGTTGACAGTCCGATCCGCTTCGGAGTTGTTTAGTACAAGTGATATTTGTATTTATAATTTAATACACGTATATAATAATGTTTTAAAAAATTATTTTTACGATATCTATTTTAGTTTATTCACCACCCGCATGTCTCGTGTCCTACGATTTAACGAGAAGATATATTGAGCTATCAAATATTTTATCGCCAATAAATAGTTTTCAAAATGACATTTTTTACGGTTATAGATTTTGCGTTTAGAAATATTGCAATCGGCTTCTTTTACATACATTCTAATGTTATTATGTATGAATATATTCGTATATTAATTAATTAATCTTATAATAATTTTGAACGCCATTAATTATAATTGGTTTATCTGTATGGGGACGGTGTTTCGTGAATATTAATTGTAGTATTTTATGTTTCCTGCATGTTTTTAGTTAAATATGTAGTATTTTCATATAATCCTTGTCTCACACGGCGACTCCTTTAGAGGTTTTTGAAAGATTCCTAAAAAAATAATTAAAAATACAATTAGGCACTAATGTATTACTCATTATTAATTAATTTCATAGGAAACATGTCTTTGATAATAAAACCGTTTTTTTATTAAATTCCTGTATTTTCGTTCACAAATCGACGCCTAAAATATTTTTGGACAATCTAGCGTGAAATGTTACACTTTGAGAATGTTAGCACAGCGCGGCTTGCGACCGACAGCCTACCTGTTCACTGTAGATTTTATCTTACCTCAAAGACACCGACTTACACCACAAAACATACAAAAACCTTCCCTAACTCTATAAAGCTAGAGTCTTAATTTCATTAAATGTAAAACAGATAGCGCATATCTTGATAGATCTTGAAACAACCGAAAAACAACTTTAACTTATACGAAACAGAGCTTATACTTCAATGATATTTAGACAGATAGTGCATACTGTAACAGAAGTTGCAAAATGTGTTTTATACTAATGGAATAAGGTCGTTTTTGCATTACTATTACTGTTGGTCAACTAACGGTGTGGTATTACAAAAGTTTGTTATATTGTTGCCTTTGTCGTGCTTACAAATAAACATTGTGAATGGCATGCAACGAGCGATGATGGATGCAGAATGATCTCATTTATGTCACTTGATGTTGTTATGTGGACAATGTCATGCAGTTTGACTTCTTTCGGCGTGGTAATGCTTTAGTTCTATGAACCATAAAGACTTTATTTTTTTCAAATATGAGGGAGTATACCTAATGTTTCGAAGTGCTGAGTGCAATGCAGTGCCATGTAGTGATAAATAAATATTAGTTCTGAGTGATGTTGATATTGTTTATGAGCGTGAAGCTTCGTACCATTGGGCGAACGACTGAAAAATACTTTTAAATATGTATCATAGCATGAATATATAGATTTATATCACCAATACAACACAGTGGTACGGACTCGTCCGGTTTATAAAAATTCCTGTTGGTATTGCCCCTGTACAATGATGCCAATAAAGGCAGGAATGCGGGGTTTGTATCAATTAGGACGGTAACGGCGTAGATAACCGGCCTGGGACAAACCTTTCCCATGCCGGGAATCATGTGAGAGAAAGCGGTTGTTGGTTTTGTCTATGTTTACTTTATAGGAAAAAATGTGTTTAGTATTGTGTTTGATCAAAAAGTGCAAACCGGGTTAGATGTTTAAATCGTTTTTTGATCAGTTTATAATTGTCTCCAGGAAATATTGTTTAAAAAATTAAAAGTATTTAAAATAAATTAATGTACTTGATTTTATGATTCGTCGACTTATTTTATAATAACTTAGGAAGAAATATTTTGTACTACATGCATTCTGTGACACGAATGATCTCAAGCCAAGTGTGATCAATCTCCGTCTTCGAAAAATGTATTTTACCAATATTCATATGAATAGAAAAGCTTTTTAAACCTCATTAATACTAATAGAGTACAAAAATAACCACCCCAATGTGTCTGTGTCAAAATAATCTAATGCCTACTTACGAAGATAATTAACAGCTCCAAACTTAGCACACAAACTCCAATCTTATCTTTTTGGTATAAAGTTCAAATTGCGTAAACACACAAGCATACCCGCGTCTCATTAAGCTTAAATGCAATTAATTTAAGGTCTATTTTGGTGAAGAAGATTGTTAATAGTGTTATTAGTGACAAATATATGAATGTTAGTTATAATTAAAGGAATAGTTGATAGCGGCGAGTGTAGGCGCCGAAAAGACGGTTAGTCAAGGAGTCCGCAATATTAGAAAAACCATTATGTTAATCTTTGTAATGTAGTTTTCCTTGCAATAAGTTGCTTATAAAATTGCCAATCATCTATATTACCACGTAATTGCTTGAGTGAGGGCGTTTTAATCAGTATGTATGAAGAAAAAGTCGAGAGTACAATATAACCCTATCGTTGGTTTCAAAATTAAGGATTTTTTTTTAAATTTTGAAATTACAGAATTTTATGACATTACTCGTAAAATCACTAACCATTTTTTAGAAGACTTATTCAGTGTAAGTGTAGTATTTAAACCTGTAGAAGAATTGAACTTAACTTTTCAGTTTCGTAAATTTATTTTTACACACATGTGTATAAAGTTTCATACTCAATATTTTGCTCCAATTTCCCACAAACATTATAAATTAATTATGATTAAATCATTGTTTAAACTATTATGAAATGAGGAAGATCGCGCATCGACAGTATTGGCTGTCTCCCGTACATAATATGTGGTCATATCTGCTAGCGGCTAGACCGACCCACATAGACGTCTGACGAGCTATTTCTGTAAGCCCGGTTACTTGTGAGTAATGTATGAGATAAACTGGCGTTATTGCACTTTTATATACTTTATATTACGCTGGAACAAATATTATGAAATTAAATTATGTGTGTTGGGTGACTGAAGTTTTTTAAGACTAAATTTTTCATACGAATTAAAAATGTAATTAAAAGACTAAAAAAAAAATTATAAGTTTGTCTTTAATGGCAGTGTCTTTCTTTATTACTAAAAAGCAATTATATTTAGTATTTTTACATTTAATTTGATATTTGAATACGGATAAATTGCATAATTGGTTTATTCATTATCATGTAAGTAAATAAATAAATACACCCAACAGTCACATACATAGTCCTGACCAAACATTAAAATCAATTAAGTCTTGTGACGTTGGTATCAGAAACTACGAGAGACTTTTCGGCCTCACAAACACCAAGACCCAAGGCAATTTATGGGCCTCATAAACATCTGTCTCGGTGTGGGTATCGAACACGCGGCCTGTCGTTTCACAGCCGGCGTTTAATCAACAGCGCCACGGAGGATGTATATATGTCGTAAAGCAATGAAACGAATATTTACAAAAACAACACGATTAGATATAATTTAAAGTTTAATAATAAAAATGCACCTCATGCTTGTAAAAATAAGGCTTATTAATACATTGTTTATGTGATAGATTAGATAGCACATTAACATGATGTTTCAACGTAAGCGTAGTATTATTATCGCTTAGTTCTAAATATAAAATTAGTGTATTTATTTCCATTATTAGATAATTTGATAAATTAATCAAGTGACGCTCATTCTATTTTACTGAGAGATTACGATTAACAATGATAATTTATTTATGTAGAAAATATAATCATTTAGATTTTATGAAAGCTCGCTCATGTAACTTAGTGATTAGTCATTTGTTTTTCTTTTAATATAATATAGTTAAGTTGTGTCCATATCCGCTGTGTTTCGATTAGTTTTATCAGTTTTTTACTCATTACGCCACGAGGGCTGTTGAGAAAGTTTTTTTCTGAAAATTAATGTAACTTTTCTCTTTCCAAACGGCAAATATTTGATCACGAGATGCAATATAATTGGTCTATTATGTTGGCACGGCATTGCATATTGTTGCCAACTTTTCCCTTTTTTTACGCCATTTGAATAAGTCTTGTGTGATATTTATTATTAATTGCTTAAAAAGTAGCGATTAATCTTACTAACCGAGTGGTTACGCGAAATTATTATCTACCTTATACATCTTTGTTATAGGGACTTCCGCGATGTGTATAAGTTTCGAATGACTAGATACCATATTCTTTATCAATGACTAAGCACATTCCAAGAGTTCGATCCATTCGACAGTACAAATCTGAAATCTGAGGGTCTCATTTATACACCCTGTAAAGACCCAGGTGAATGTCACTACGTGTTTAAACGTAATTAATCAATTGAAATCTCATACGATGTCATTACAAACACGTTTTCGATTTAAATTGGGGTTATGTGCATGAGCGTCCAAATATGCGCGATGTGAAACGCGTCGAGTACAACCGGTATAGCAAAAAGCGTAAAAACAATTTTCACTCGGTATTATTTACTGCAGCTTTTTCCTGGGTGTTGTCGCGTGTAGTTTTTAGTATTCAACATTCATGTTTTATTACTAATTGTCGTGATGTGTGTATGATATATTTACAAGTCGATGGAGTGTAGCATAGTAAGATTTTTTTTTTTAGAAATATAAAATTTTTCTTTTATGTCAGTCTTCGAAAAGGCTGACAGAAGGCTAGATTGGTCCGGAGTCTTCGCGGTGAAGTGAGCGAGAACGCGAGAGAAATATAAGCTCACAAATACGGTTATTGAATCACCACGTTGCTATATTAAACACGCGTAACATTCTAGTATGCATATTTAGTAGTACTTAATTTAGTAATAATATGTGATTACATTACGACTCGTTTGTAAAACTAGCTAACGATCTAGAGTTCGAGACAACCGGTTTCACTCCATTGAGCTAAGCCAGCGGGTGTCATTCAAAACCTAATTCGATTTGTTGAATTGTAACAATGTTGTCATTTTAAACGGTGTGTATTTATGTAGCATTTACGTAAACGGAGCTGGAGTGATGTAGGTTCGAATGCAGAATCAGCTCATGTTTAGTTGGACCGAGTCTGAAATTTTCTTTAAAAAGACGACTAAAGTAATTGTTCTATGTGAATTGAATTCATTATACTTTATGTTATAACATTATTAATCTCTTTAAATTTAAGAGTATGTGATTTAATGTTTTTTTTTGTTACAGGTATGTTATGCCGAAAAATCTTTCTACCCGAGTAATGCCGAAGTATGGTAAATACAAATAATAGCTATTGTAATTTCGGTTCAAACAATACGTATTTAAAGGTCTTTACCCTCTCAAATCTTAGTAGATTGAGCATGTACACTATGTAGACAGTTGTTACGTATAGTTTGAGTACAAAATCATGTCGATTGAAGCCTCAAAGTGGAAGACAACCACACTTTCGTGTTTATATTAGAAGGGATTATGCCGCAAGGTTTCATAATATTCGTGCATATCTTTATATTAATATTATATTAGTAATAAAATGCTAGTATATCATACCAGGTTAGTAAGGTGCCGGTTCCCTTTGATTTTTATGAATGCAGTAAAGATAAATGTATGATTCGCTACATCTGTTTTGTACCGATCGCGCCCGGATTACATTCCCCGTAGAACGTAAAACTAAATATCAACGTTTGTGATTCCGTACCGTTTCCGGGGTTTCTGATGTTATAACCGGAGGAACGCAGTTAAATCAGCCACTGGGTTCTGAGAAGTGACGAGTATCTTGCATTTATTTATTGAAAAAATGTTTGTTGGTAGAGAAATATCTTTCCTCATCGTAAATGTTTATGATAGTACTAGTGTTTTCATTGTTAATGTTTTCATATTTATTAGATCCAATAAATATGTTCGAAACTGAAACAAAAATGCTAATGTCACAAATGTGTGTATAGTCAAATTGAAAATTTTGCTTTATTGTTTCGATTTTTAACCTATACATGAAACCACCGCGTTGCTTTTTCTTTCCTTTTAGTGTTGTAAATTGATTTGCTCAACCACTCTTGCAATGTCTCAATGTATTTTTTCAATTCAAAATTTGCTTACAAAGTGATCAATCGAATCAATTTGGGAATAGAAGCTATGTATAACTATATGCAACCCACTGCTATCATTATTCTACGCGACTATGTTGTAAAATCAGAATGTTTAATTAAATTGTCCTACAATAGATTTATGTTCGTTTCATCGTATTTCCCGAGTTAATCTGGTTTAATTGCAGGCAGGCAGTCTGATTGCTCTGTAATTGTCGTCAGCGCCGCCAATTGATCTGGAACTTTCTGATGACCGCATGCGATGTGGCACGCTGTAGTTTCTATTGACTAGCTTTTTTGTTTCAATTATTAGTAGATTACGTACTTTTTACTAAGTAATATTATCCCACACAGTATCATATGCAAGGGTGGAGTGCATCATGATTTTTGTGATGAAAGTTTGGGTTATGACCCATACGATCTCTCTGATAATTTTAAATATTTTTGACTTAATAGATTCAGTTTCACCTAGGCCATCCTTTATTTTATTATCTTTGGCATAATTCTAATGGATTCCAGGATCGACCATCTTCATTAATCTTTCTATTTCGCCTGACCTTTAATGTGCTTATTAATAGAGCTATCTAGAAGTAAGGCTCTCAAATGATTTTTTTAATATCAAATCATTTCTTTACAATTTTATTATCATATTTCGTTACATGGGGTTTCCGATACTTTTTGTACTTCTAATGCATCGAAGTTAAAGGGCTGAAGACACCGAAGAACTTTAAAAAAGCATGATATAACCTTTAAAAGCAGTTCTTACACAATTTATGCAAATATAATTTATCTTAATGATATTAACATCGTGAACTATGTATTGAGGCGCCGGTATGACATCATAGTTGGATGGCAATCTAATTATATGCGAGATATTTTGAAAATCTGTTGATGTATCGTTATAATGATATGACACGTGGCTATTGCCGGGTCGTTTATTTGGTTATTAATGTTTTATTGAACTGTGCTTTCGGCACGAATCTATCAAATATTTATATAACGATGTAGTTAAAGATTTTACTTCCCGATGCCCTCCGTCTTTCAGTATCGCCATTTTGCAATTTCCAATTTACGCGTACAAGTATCTATATTTCGTTAGTTTATCTCATCGCAGTTTTATATTTACATTGGCAGTTTCAGGTTACTTACTTCTATTTCTTTCACATTACATAATTTACTTCGAAGAATTAGGTTCATTTATAGTGATATCTATAATCAAACTAACTAATCCTAAAGCAGTGACTTGACGTCGTTTTCTTTAAAACACTTACCGCCACAGTCGTGCAAGTCCGTTTATTGTGAACCTATCGTTCTTTATCTCTATTCTGTGTCTCATATTATATTACCTGATATTACTTCTACAACCGTCTCAGAATGATAATCAGCTCAATCACATCTATTCCTGGAGCTTCTTACGCAATATACCCATTCCTTGTGGATAGCACAGGATGCGTGGCGTCACACTGACTCATCTGTCGCCGGATACAAACCGCACTCGCGGAATATGTAATTACAATATTGGCGGCATTGGCGGCTCAACGGAAACATCGTCTCATTATTATTCGTGAAATATTCGTGGCGGTCAAATTTTGTGACCTATTCATAAGTCACATATATAATTTACTTTTGGAAATGAATAGGCTATTCTTTTAAGCATTGATCGCCGCATTCAATTTGTATCGGCTGTGGCCTGTGAATCACGCTTTGGGTTGCTAAAACCTAATGTTATTTGAGTTTGGCCGGGTATAGGAGCTGTGCTGTGCTTGATATAGGCTTGCTCCTGTCACATCTTTCAGCGGTAAAAAAATCAGCCAACTGTGAGTGAGAATAATGGCACTTCTGCCTTTCTGGGGATACAAGCGTGAACTTTTCTTATTATGAGGACGAACTGAATAAGATTGTTGGTATCTATTCACTCTGGATTACAGAAGTAGAAGTAGTGTACGTATGGGCAGTCCGCAGTATCATCTTATTAATATTCATTATCTATTTAGTATTTATTATTAACTTATCCGGAATCTATTTCATTTGTCACACACCGGATATCGAATCCGTGACACGCCATGCTACTAGCCTGCCGACGAGTCTCTTATGTAGGCAGTTGTTCAAATGTCTCACAAAGGCCAATATTACTTGACTGCTACTGCCCGCGTATTTGTATAATGATAATTTTGTATACTTATGGAGTGTCGTGGGTGGTATACTGGGTAGAAACAGCTGCGTAGGTTCTTTGGGTATAGTTGTCCCCTATTTATCCTGGTGACAAAGTGACAAAGGTACGCGTAGTGTAGTGAAATTGAGAAAGATTAGCTATGGATGAGAAAGAATCAGGTCTTGTTGGGTGATGCTATTATGCGGGTACAACACCGGATGTCCACAAGCATGGGTTATAATAGCGAATTGTACAATTTTGTATAATGTTTCTATTTGGGTGAGTATGAATATACTACCACCAATAACTGATTACCATCAGTAGGGTTGTATGCTTGTTTGCCTTCTTAGTGGTATAAAAAATTAATTGTACGGCTACAAAAATTGACCGAGCCATAGTTCACATTGATTCATCAAGCACGAGTCACGTTGTTGAGTCATTCGATGTCTGTTCCGCAAACTAAAATGTTTACAAATACTTTGTAACAATAACTATCATGCCATTGTGAGATGATGTCATTCAGGGTCAGAGGTTGGCTAAATTCGGCTACTCTGTATTTAAAATACACCCAACAGTCACATACATAGTTCTGACCCCACACTAAGATCTAGTCGTTTGTCGTGGGTTATGGGTATCAGGAACTACGAGAGACTTTTCGGTCTCATAAACACCCAGACCCGAAACAAATGCCTGTGGATCACACAAAGATTTGTTTCGGTGCGGGGATCGCACCCGCAGCCTCACGTTTTACAGCCGGCGTCTAAGTAACTGCGCCACGGAGGCTATCGTATTTAAAGCATCGGTCTAGATACGTATATTTGTCAGCCCTTAAAAATCTCGCTATTGAGCACCGCCTTATTTACCACTGAAAAATATCAGCCTTTAAAATACTAGGCTGATCTATTACGATTGAGAGGACTTTACATAACTTTAGATGCCATTGGCTAACTATAGTCAAATACAAATTGCACGCGAAGTTAAAAAAAATTATAAGCGTGTCCTGAAATCGAAACTATTACCTACAACATATGTATAAAGGAAAGGGATAAGTTGTGTGTACGCGATAAGCAGGTACCATTCATTGAGTTGAAGTTAGTGACGTAGGTCCAATTCCAGGTTAAGAACCGATTACATTTGATAGCAAAAATGCCATACAGGACGAAATGTCTCAAGTAAATAACACGAACCATTATCACGCACTTGCTAATCAAAATCAAACCTTATGCCGTTGAGACACAGCATAAAATAGTACTATATTAAATGTGCCGAGCAAGTTGAAACACGATTTAAGTTCATGAGATATTAAGTCAGAATATCTATTGAACTCATCTCCATGAGCGAGGCTAGCTATGTTCGCTAAAGATACGGGAAGTTCATGAGCTGTTAATAAGGTCTATTGAATTATAATGACTGAATTTGGAAATTATTACACATTATATCGACTAGTGGACACCTCTGAATAATAATCTTAAGCATCATCATTATTACGAGGTACAGATTATCCACTACGACAAATCTCCTCCAAAGGTTTCCATAGTAACCACTTGTAAACAGCATGCATCCAGCGACCTACTGCGACCTGTACCACATCATCCATCCCTTTTAGGGTATAATGTACATTGTAACATTCAAGAACAACAGGATAGTTTTAAAAATTACTTCTGAATTTCTCAAACACGTTTGATAAAGACTTGGTGTAACCTCTCAGGTTAGGCAACACATAAAAAATGTCTAAAAAGGTGTGCATTTTATCTATATCTCACGGTTGCCATATCTGACGCAGGTAGCTGTGACTCATCCTCAAAAATACTACGTCCATTGCTTTATACGTTACGGGATATTTTATATTATTAACGGGGGACCGGCAATGGATACCGACTGAGCCATGTTGTGTGTTATTTTGTAAATATTAACGTCCATTGCTCTTTACTTATGCAGCTTTTTGAAATTGGTAGTGGGGAACTGTCAATGGTTATCTTAACGGAGTTGTGTAAAGTGGTGATTTATCACATTTTGCGGCGCCATAGGGGCCGGGTGCCAGAGAGAGTATCATAAATTTTACATAAAATATCATCGAAAGATGTTTAGCAAAAGTTTTTTTAGGAATGTGTAACTTACCTGGTTTAATGCTATTTATCGTTTCATTGCATTAGTGTTACTGAATCAGAGAGAATGATTGTGATTGTAAAAAAAAAATCCTTCCGTTCTCCCGTCCGTCACATTTTTACACATTTGTCGTGGATCGAACTCAAAGCCTCTTGTTTTACATCTGCTGATAAAAATATATACATAAACAAATGCCTTTTCCCAGAAGGGGTAGGCAGAGTGCTTCCAGGACACCCACATTTCGCCCTGTACGTTCCGCGCCACAATGTGATAGGTGGTGAGCCTATCGCCATATTGGACACAACTTCCTGACTCCGGGCTGATTATTAATAGAAGAAACCAATACCTGTCACTTTGCCCTACCGGGGACTCGAACCCAAGACCTCAGATTTGTAATCGTACCGTAGTACAACTGCGCCACCGAGGCAGTTGTCAGTAACTATAAAATAAAACAATTAATGTTCATTATTTTAAGTATTTTTTCCTGCGCCCTAAGCTTCTTACCAATAGACTTCCTTGAACGACAGAACGGCCATTTTATACTTTCCTCTCTTTACTTAATCCGATATTAAATTCAGTATAATATGCAAATGATTGGTGCACAAGTATAAATTCATGAATAATAAGTCACGTAATGCAGTTATTCTGGCGGGTTACTGAACATTCTGAACGCGAACATATTGTGGCATCGCGTGAAGCTGCTTGCTTGCACGAAGTCTGGAGCATGCTATTAGTAATACGATGACAAATTATGAAATTTATTAACCAATGCTGGTATTAATGGGTTTTAAATGTTAATTTTAAATACTTGGTTATTAAATAAACCTAGATTTCCCTACCATACATTACCGTTACATACTCATTGCTATACAACTGCAAACGTAAGTTCATACATTTTCTGTTCTGTTAACAACATGAGTATCAAGTTTGGGGATTTGGCCCCTACGTAAACTCAGTTGTAAGCTAACATATACCGAAAAAAACCCATGTTTAGTCAAATATTATTCGTAGAAACACTTGTGAAGACATAAAAACACTTGTATTGATAAAACACGATGGTAGTGAGATTACAGTCTCACGTAAGACGGTAGCCAAACGAGTTATAATTCATTTTCACACTGTTGATACTAAACTTGTATTGTAGGTTAAAAGAGCTGTCACACGCCTATTTTTAGTCCTTAACAATTGGGTACCACTATCTTAGTTCTTTATACAATAGATAAAGTATAAAGAAGAAATGCTTTTAGGGGTTGCAGAAAATTTGTTTTTTTACTCGTCAGATGCGAACTAATTGATAGCTTAAAATATTCACTTTATCTTTGCAAGTATCTAAAACAAGTATCAAATACAATATTGATATGCCTTATTTCTAACCGGCTTGGTTCACCAACAGGCGTGCTCCCGAAAGGGTTCATGTCAAGCAGACGGTAGGTATTAAAATTTAATTTAAGGTCATTCTGAATCATGGCTCAGTCATGGAATCTATCAGAGGAAACGTAGATTTATAGCCAGCATTGAAGCACGGAAAAGAAGAGAAAGGAAGTCCCTATTAGGCCTGAAAACTTACAAGAAAGCTGTGAGTCCACATAGGCTTACTACTAGACAGTCCTGAAGAGATAGTCGTATATCCGCGAACTAATTCATTCATATAATCAAAACTGGCTACCAAATATCTTATAAAACAAAACTCTACTATCTTTATCCGTCCATTCATGTTCCTAACACTATCTATAATATTTACTACATAATTTCAAATCTTGCAAAGTTCACCTTCACGGTTTACGAAATACATATCATTACTAGGAGCCATACCTCTATTAAAACGACCTCTAAACACAACTTAATTAGTAATGAATCTACTAATAATAAAGATGTACCCGCGTCTGGGCTGGTGATCAGGTGTAACCGCATACACAGGCGTGAGGCGACGCTTGCGGTCTCCAGACGATATTAATGTCCGATTAGTTTGCGCGTAGAGGCGCGGTTTCCGGACACTGTCATATATGCTAATGAAAATGCTTCTTTGACGTCATCATGGATTGTTGATCGTGTTAATTGTAGATTATGCTGTAGCGGTCAAATTTGTTTTTACTTGCCCTTATCCGAAAGTTAGGTGGAGTCGACCGAATACTTATTTTTTTTTTAAGATTCTGTCTTGTGTTATGAACCGCATATCTAATTTTTGACTACCCTGGCGTGGAATTTTGTACGATTCTGTAACTTCTTAAGGATTTTACCTCTAGAATACAATATCATTATTTAGTAATTTAAAAATGAGCAATGAAATTCTTATGGAAAGCCACAATAAATTCAATAAAACCATGGTTATTCCTATTTAAAATCAATATACTCGTACTACATAGAAAGCCACTACATTCTTAGGACTAAAAATTGTCACATATTTGAATAAAGCCCAAACTCAAAGGTCGGGAACCTCTATACTCATGCTTTTGTACGCCTAGGAGACAATAGGAGCACATCCGAGGAATAACTAATAATTATTTGTCCAACTGCGGCCGTACGTAACGAATCGCTTGTCGTGTCTGTTAGAATTAGGAATGCGGGCTCAATGTACTGAGACGGAGGTATTATGTGTTTTTATACTAGTAAGACAGTCACAATACACCTGGTGGTGAGTAATGCCGGCGAGAGATGGTTACTATAACCCAGTCAACACAATTATGCTGATCTGTTGAACGTAGCTTGGACCCGATGCGCGACGAGCTACAAAATATCTGATGGTGAGTAATGCCGGCGAGATTTGGTATAACTCGCAGGTTGAGATTAATATGCTTCATCGAAACTGGATGAATAGATCCTTATTTTTTATTACAAATGCTTCGTTTAAGTTTAACATACATACATAAACTGACGCCTTTAGCCCAGAAGGAGTAGGCAGAAGCGCCACCAGAACACCCACATTTCGCATAGTATGTTCCGTCCCATGATGTGAAAGGGGTGAGCCTATCGCCATATCGGGCACAAATTCCTGACTGTGGGCTGATAATGAATAGATAAAACCCAATATCCCTTTGCTCGACCCGGGATTCGAACCCGAGACCTCAGCTTTGTAGTCGTACCGCAGTACAACTACGCCACCAAGGCAGTTTAAGTTTAACTTAATTGCAAAACAAGGATTCCTTGATGTACCTGAGTTTTGGTCATTTTATTGTACTTATATTTGGTGTTTACCTTTAATTGTGTATCATACTTTTGTTAATAATTTTGTGTTAGTTTATAAGTGATAGTGTGATAAGCGTTGCTAAGCGTTATAAAATAAAACAGCCTGAAACCGATACGTGACGTAATGGTGTGGACCATTATAATAGTATTTCTGTATCGAACAAACTTGAATGACCTGGTGTGGTACTGGCTTTTAAATATGTATAGAGAAAGAGTCGAGGGTAGGTAGGTAAGGTCCTCAGCAATTCCACTAAGCGAACAAAACTCGAAAGCAAAACTGTAACAGTTTTCTCTGTATGTTAAAGTGTACTGTCCGATCGCGCCCGCCCATTCATATTGTAGTCTAAACAGGCTTTAGCAAGGCCGTGCCATTATTTGCTATTTGCTTTTAAGCTTGTTGCTAAGTCGGTAAGTACTTGGAATGTATTAGGGTATTTGATGATTACGGATAGGATATTCATTTCCCTTCGGATATCCAACGTACTGTTATGGACATGCCTATTTTTTTTAAATTTGCTTACGCTAATAAATAAATGTGTTTATAAATAAGTGTTTTAGTACGTACAACAGATTAAGCACGACGTTTATATTTTAACATTATATTTTTGAGTAATATATAGCATTTGTTACGGACATCTTATTATAGACAAATTTGCTTGCGCTAATAAATAAATTTGCATGTAAAGAAATGTTCTAGTACGTACAACAACAGATCAAACCCGACGTCAATATTATAAACATCATATTTTTGAGTACTAAATCATTCGTGAGGATTTTTTTTATTTGTGTGAACCCTCACAGTACCTACACAAGATGTAAAACAATTATTCAAAGATTCCGGTCGTTCTTTAATTACTACTATTGAATTATCTTCGATCGATTGACTAAATTACACCGCTATGTCCTAAGCCAAACGTACACTCACTGTACCTTAAATGCGACGTACTTTTGGCAGCATCCGTAGCGCAGTTGGTTAGAAGCCGGCTGTGAAACAAGAGGGTACGGGCCCGATCACCGCACCGAGATAAATGTTTGTGTGATGCAGAAATATTTTTTTAAGGTCTGGATGTTTGTGAGGATGAAAAGTCTTGTAGTTTCTGATACTAACGACACAAGACTCGATCTTTGTGTGGGGTCAGGACTATGTATGTCACTGTTGGGTGTATTATTTATTTGTAAGTACGAATTGGCAAAAAATCATGTCCCCACCATTTGTTTTTTAGTTTATGAGAGCTGCATCTACCAGATAATATAAATATTCCGCTACAAAAAAACTAATAAACTGGATTTGAATCGTGTGGGTCGTATGAAAGGTTATATTGATTACTCATCAATTAAAGCAACAGCAATAAACTGAACGTGCAGCGAACATTCCTGAGATTAATTTAACGTTCGTTTTGTTGTGCGGCTGCGACTAGATTCCTGGCATTCCGAACGGAACAAGTATTACGGGTGTTGCTCTCAGATAAATTAAACAGGACTGTTACTTTCCAATTATTGTTATTCGTGAGTTCGTGACCTACATGTTGGACAAATATATTGTTAAGTTCGATAACGATGATACCTGATAGATGGCCTAACCACTCTCAATCGATTCTCTCGATTGTAGAGTAGGCCCGTGCCCTGCAGTGGGACGTATATGGGCTTATATAGGATATAGGATTACGATGATATGATTTTCTTATAAAACGCGGCGTGAAGTATCTTATATGCGGGTTGCCGGTTGCGTTTCCTTCGGTGAACAGAATTATAAGAAATTCTATAGTTGATTTGACTATGTATAGTATGCCCCGGATAGTAACTACCGTACACCATGGTCGAAGGCCCGTTATTGTGTACTGCGTGAGTGTGTTGCATTGTGTTTAGTCTGAATTCCGGCTACGACTAAGTCGGTATGTCTATATTTTTTAATAAACATTTGGACTGCCTCGGTAGTGTAGTTGTACTATGGTACGACTACAAAGCTGAGCTCTCGGGTTCGAATCCCGGGTCGTGCAAAGTGATATTGGATGTTTCTATTAATTATCAGCCCGGAGTTAGGAATTTGTGCCCGATATGGCGATAGGCTTGCCTTCTTTCACATCATGGGACGGAACATTCAAGGCGAAATGTGGGTGTCCTGTTAGCATCTCTGCCTACCCCTTCTGGGAAAAGGCGTGAGTTTATGTTTCTATGTATGTATGTACATTTCGAACCTATATTTCAGCGCGGAAATTGAGCTCAGTACCTCATTCCACTCTTCACACACTTAATTTTTTTATTAACAAGTCGGCATAATCATAGTGGTTATACAATATAATTCAACAACAAACATGAGCGATGAATGAGGTCGGCGGAGGTCTTTCGGCGCACTCCTGGTTGTGCAACAGTTTGTACGCGTCTTCACAGAGCCGCCGTGTTTGCACAGCTTTGTCGCATATCTTATCCGGGTGTTTGTTTAGACTAATTGTCGTTTTCGGATGGAATTTAAGCTTCATTGTTGAATTAGGTGCATTTTTGTATAAGAAGTAAACTCATTTGATGGAGAGTGCTCATCGACGTCCATGAAAACGCACAACACTAAATGTCTGCTAAAAGCATAAGTAAGCATTTTACAAACATTTGTAAGCAAGCCAATTACGAAACAAATTCCACCAAAGAAGAACAAATCACGCAATACAATTTGACCCAAAAATTTCATCCCAGCGGTTCCCTTTAACTCTTCCTTGCTGCGCCCATTCCCGGCGTTCCCGCAGGAACTCCGTCTATTTGCGGTAGGATATTGACCGCCCGACACCTTTGTTTACTTCACTCACACACGACTAAAGATAGTAATGCTGGCACGTACCAAATGTTCAGTAGGGTAGTTGGACTACGATGAAAAACTGCGTTAGTTTTCAAAGGCTGAAATATGTTACAGTATGACAGTATTTTATGTTGTAGATCTACGAACAAAAGTTAGATCTTTCGATCGTTCGCAATTTGTTTAGGACACAATAAACTAAATAACATAAAATAAAAATAAAAAAATAGGAAAAAAGAAAAGAATCACTGCACTGTTCACAGCTTCAAAATTTCAAAGAAGTTATGGTATAATTTAAAGATTCAAAAGACCTTGAAGGGCTATTTATTTGTATTTAGAATATTTTTATTTAAATGTCGATATGATTATCGGTGTTGATAATCCCGATGAATTCCCCTATCACTGCGGCGCGGCGCACAGTGCATCTTAATTATCTCCGACATGCCTTACTGTTCACCCCAATATGCTGCCGCAGCGCGCTCACCGGACGTGAATGCGTTTTCATTAAAAACTACCGACTACGTACATCGGTAACGGTCTATTTACAGATTACTGTACGTCAAATACATTTATTTAATAAATATTTTTACAGTAAACGCAAATTAATTTATAGCTGAAGTATTATTTTACTAATTCTTAAGGCAAAACAATATCAATGTGTACCTAATCTTGTATGCAACAATAAATCTTGATATTTTTAACCACAAAATACTGTCTTTTTCATAAAAATATAAACCATTATAAGTATTTCTCAGCGCCAAATTGTAGGTTTTTCATAATATGAATGTATTTTTATGAAACCTCTATGATATTTAATAAGTTATTTAAAAGCTTTTGGTAATCCTCAATTTTATTTATCATCGGATCACTATCACCTTTAATATCACCTTTCATCAAAAAAATAACAACTATTTCTATAACAAAAGCTGATTCAAATTATTTGAAGAACAGTTCTGCGGTTGCAGTTATGTTTGAGGAAAAAACAAAACACTATTAAGTTTCTACCTTAATTCATTACGTACAGGAAATTGTAAAATTAATTAAGTGATTCTATGAATGGCTGCGGTTTTATTAACTTTATTAATGAATATTACGGTTAAAACAATGTTAGTCTGGACTTTGATGGTCATCTTTTTTGTTTTATTTTTAGTATTGTACACCTTTATTACATTAAAAAAAACGCTTGATTTTTTGCAACAAGTAAAAAGAACCCCAAGTATCAAAACTTGATAAAAATCTTTATTTGTTTGTTTGTGTGTTTGTACTTCGAATTCTGTGGTAATAAATATGTTTCTTTCTTTCTTTCTTTCTTCTTATTTGTCATGACCGCACTAACTGCAACAGACTTTTTTTAGATTATTTAGATAAAATACATGCATCAAGGGGAAGGATATGTATTTATAAATCTCTCTAACAGCAGTGAGCTATAGCCTATAACTGAAGATAACGATGAAACGAATCAGTGATGCTTCTATTTTTCGTCCCTTCTCTAGGAGACAGTGGTACCTTATTCACACGATTGTCCAGATTGGCTAGCTTTATAAAAAAACATCACAATTACGTATCAAATATCACAAGTCTTTACATCCGTGCTATTGTAAGGAACCGTAAAACCGTTGCTAATTCATTCACGAGTTTTTTGCGCAAATATTTTCGCTTACCGGCCTCTACAAAGCGAATTAAAAAAACCTTTTGGTTTGCTCGAGTGTGCTTAGATTGCTAATAAAGGCATTATATTTACAATGTACAGGTAGGTGCAGAATATAAATGGGGTGTTTCGACTTTTGGGCTGTAGTAGACTAGTAAATTATATGATATCCATTGAATAATATAAATGTATTTATTTTATTGAATGACTGTATCCGCCATAGATGTAAAATTGGCATTCGCTAGAAATCATCAATGGGAATTGGAAGATAGGTTAGGCAAAGTTGTTTTTTCTAGGTTTAACTCAAAGCTTTGCAAAATAAACTATTAATAATCGTTCGTTTTACTAACTTTAGATTAAGATTGTTCCGGGAACCATGTTATCTATATGACTGAATAAGTATTTTTTCTATCATCCATTTTGTATACAAATATACTTTAAAAAAATGTAAAAACATTACGCGCTCGACAGTCCAACATTTCGGCAAATATTTCCACACATGCGCCCATGAATAGGCTCTGCCTAAATAGTTGTTTATTGAAACATAACAGGCGAGTAATCCAAGAGGACACGCCTTTAATCCACCGAAATCTTGAGGATTTGAGCCAATTGTCAAGTGTAATAAAAGAGATTTTTTATTTGCAGGTAAAAACTTCAATACGAGAGCTCTTCGAAGGTAAAAGGCAATGAGATGTTATCGGTTTCTATAAGAAGATATAAAAGGTAAATTCAGACGTATAAATAAAGAAATGCTTGAGTAATTGTTGTAGATGTATAGGATATAAGTAGATCCTTATATTTTCTCTGCAAACTATTCATTGCATCTCAAAAAAGTAAAGCTTAGTGAAATGTGGCAAGAATATTTGCGGGAAATAATTGAGACTGCATCGTAGGTATGAGATACTACGAGGAAATTTTAGGATCCTACGACTCTCAAATCTAAACTCACTACATTATTATCTCGTATAACTTGCCTTCTGCCCAGGCTGGAATCAAAATGAGTCACGTAATCGTAAGCGCGAAGTGAGAATCAAACCGGCAGCCTCTAATTCCTTAGAATGGTATGATTAATCAATCAACCGTATTCATATCCCTGCTGTCTCTCACAAACCAAACATTTCTCTAAATTAATGAGTATTTATTTTAACCACATAAGCATGCACCAGACGCTAGCAGTTCTTGGTACGGCAGTCGGTAGCTATGATTCAATCGAGCGCTGAACGTAAACATTGGTGCGGGTGCATTGCGGGAGGCCCTCGCAAGCCCGACTCTAACTACAAACAATTCAACCTTCGGTACACATATTTTGTGTCAATAGACGCCTGTGATTTAACATAACTTCTGACAACAGTTGTGAATCTTTTGTTATAATATGTTGGTTTCATAAATGGGTATAGAGCATACGGCTGACATGTCTGTTAAATTCTCGCGAAAGTAGCATATAACAGCAGGCATGAAGCAGGAATGTTAAAGACAACTCGAGTTGTTCTAAGAGTTCTTAGAACTTCGGTGCACGGTGTCTTTCAAATGCGTCGCATTGTAAATCCTAGCTTTCCAGACAATACGTTTCGGTCCAACACAAAGGCTGGACATAATATTTCTTCACTTCTATTTGTATCAGTGCCATTAAACCCATGCCCATTCGTTTCATAACCATCACTGTATTACTACTAATTCCACCGTTATTAATCTCAACGTTTACTATAAATGATCTCCCCATAAGCCCACAGGAGCTACGGACAATCGATACTATAAATATAATATTTCCAAATATTTATTTAGATGCGGGATCTACCCGTATAGATAAGGTAAATAAACAGCTGTACCGACGAGAGACACGCCCAATACTTCACTGAGAGAATTATGTCATATTGTGTGAAGGAATAGTCACACGCGGAGCCCTGACCACACACAAGAAGCTTGGATAAAAAGTATTAATCATATTATTATGATTAGGATAGTGGTTATTGGTAAAACCCAATGATAGCATTTGAAGTAGATTTGGATTTGATTGCCGACTTGGATTAAAACGATCCAATTTCGAAAGCGTATTATGTTTGATTAAATAATTTATAAACTGTAGATTATTGTTGCGACTTTAGGATTAAAATTACCTGCAATGAAATCAAAGATTTTGTTATTTTTGGATTACATATAGAAAAAAATATCAGGCACACTACTGAAAGTAAACCGAAAGATAGCATTTAAAATTTGGCCTCGCAGGATGAGACGGGAAACCTATTGGTCCATCAGCCAAACTTTAAACAAATGTTTGTCACAAATATGCTATCTTGTCTCTATGCGTGTTACTAAAACAATATACCAAGTTAATGCCCTAACTATATCCACGTGCACGACCCGACAGGGTCTCCGGTGCGACCCAGTTGCTTTGTGGCAGGTGCCACAATGGCTCGAGAGCTCTCCTCGCATCGAGTTCAGATCGCTATCTATAACATCCGTGCATACAATTATTTCATATTTGATACTATTTCCAGATATTTCATGCTATAAGCGCGAGGAATGCGGGATTTGTTAAGCAGTGCCGATAACGAAAAGTGATAAAAGTCTGTTATTTAAAAAATTTATATATTAAACAATGACATACGGAGTCCTGACTCCCCCATCAATATAAAATTTGTCGTGGAAATCAGAACCTATTAAAGATTTACACAAAATTGGCCGACGTTTGACCACCTCCCGCCTGAATTTAAGTTATGATGCGCTGTAGTATAACGCACACTGAATGATTTTATAGTATCAATACCCTGATGAGAAATATTTTTCGGCCGCACAAGCTCACATTAAAGGGTTTTCCAGCCTGGGACATTTTTTTTATAATTTCCTGCTGCCACGGTACCCCGTACTTGCGAAGTAGAAGTTGTATAAAGTTCAGCAAAGTCGATAAAACGCGTCGCTCCGGCGCGGCGGTATGAATGCGAAGACCGCCCAAGTTCGCTCAACTATTTCAATTAAAATTCAATACCTTGTCGGAATTTTCATAAGGCGAGAATCTGGGTTTTGTGTCAACTATCAGCGCACTTGGGACTAAGGTATTTAGGCACGTATAGACGATAAATTTGACTGCAAAATTGTAATTTTTAAAAAGTAATACCATATAGCAATAAGTTAAAAAGTAATTCCTACGTTATCAGCTTTTTAAGTTAAGTAAAATTATGACTTTGCAAAACCCAGTTATAATTTGTTTAATTATTATTAACTCGTAAAACTTCTTACTTATAGCATTGTAATTACGAAAATTCATCAATAAAATTCATTGAAAAGATTACACCTTGAATTTTTTACGTTGTTATCTATAGATTTTTATAAATATCATAAAAATATTTTCCAAAAGTAAATGTTTATATTTCTGTATTTTTTTTACAAAACCATGAAAGCTCTTCTTCGAGCTCACAATAATTAGTAAACTATCACCCTCATCTTAAATCATTAACATACCGTAATGACTTCTACTTCGAGCCATCAATGCGACAGTGTCAGTAACGAGTGGGTCGATTGATACGTCCCGCGCTGACGCGACTTCCCACAACACCGCGGCTTCAGAAGGGCCGGATGCGGGCTCGGACATTATTTATTGACGTATCAGACTTGCGTTGAGAAGCTGAGGCGAAAGGCTTGAGACAAATGTTTGGACAAATATTTGTTATTTATTTAATCCTTGGTGAAGGCCTATTTACAGCAGTGGACTGCTTATGGCTGAAGAGGGAGATAGAGTTAATTAAAGGACTGTTATCAATAAGCCTGAAATCGAATTTCATATTACATCGCATTTGATTTTTCTTAATGGTGAGGTAAAAATACTTTGTATTATATCGTGGCAGATAGCAACATTAGCATTAAACATTGCGCATATAACTTTCGTAATTTGTTTTTTCATTACCCTCTCACGAGATTCATACATGTTATGCATTTATTAAAACTGAAGTTGTCATTGAAATTAATGTGCTTCTCCAATGCCTTTCGTGTTTATTAAGCAAATTATTGCATAAAATATTATTGCAACTGTCAGTGAATAAATTGCTAAAATTAGTCATAATTCAGTTGGACTTTAGATAAGTATTAATAAATTAATTCTAATTAAATTAAATTATTAATACTCGCCTTGTTATAATTTCTATAATTGGCCCATAGTTTGATATATCCTTTACTAGACGAGCGGCTTTGCCTTGCCATCCGATCAGAAGACATAGCAAAGATTGACAGATTTCCCGAACAGTGGTAAGCCTTTTACAGAAAAGATAGATTATAATGGTATCCTCGTGATATTTTCTTCCATCGTTAAAGCGAGCGATAATCAGTAACGACTACACAAGTAATTACGAAAAAGCACAGGTGTGTTCCCGAGCGATTCGTCCCCAATTAGTTTATCTTTCCATTTCATCAATTTTATAGTGGTAATAAATATATTTTTATTTCTAATCATTGTGTCTTGTATATTAATTAAAACTGTTCGTAACTATGCATTTTAAGGTCTGAAGTTTTTGCAACATTTTGATATTTTGATTGAATAGGTCGTCTGGAAGTCGTATGTTTATATTTAAAAATAGCAAGTAAAGTGCTATGATTTGCATTTAAACTGTTGCTCAAGGCTTGGCTCTAGTCTAATGACGCCAATCACATATTTTCAAGCTTATAGAATCAATCATTCCAACATGGTCACGCTGTTAACGTTGAGGTCTGATGATGTCAAACAATCAGATTACTGACTTGCTTGTTTGTCCCCGCTTGACACAATTATAGAAAGATGCTTTGTCAGTGAATTTTCCAGGAATAGATGATATTTTTATCTACATTACGTTATCGCTCAAAAAATAAATGAATAAAAAATAATACACCTCATTGCTTCAATAAAACAGTGTAGATATAAAATTGCCAAAAGGACAGCAGACATTAAATTGCAGTATTAAATTTTATTTGTAAAGAACGTTGCTCTTTGATCTCTCTGTGATGCCAGTGGTCTAGGTATTAAAATGTTCATACAAGAGGAATTTTTACGACTCCGTGTAAGCGTTGGGCGTACGAGTGTAAAATGCAAATTATAGTCTGGCTTGGTATTTATGCGTGAGAAGTGAACAATGGTAGATAAAACAGATTTGCCGACTCCGTGCTTGGATTGCGGACAGAAGCTCCACGATTGGGCAAATTAAAAATTTTTTTTTTCAAAAACAATTTCAACAGTCTATCTTTTTTCAGTTAAATTATTATTATGACATTCAATTATTGTTGCGCCTTTTTTATTTCTTCAATTGCATTTTACACGCAGATCCACACAGTCTCTGCTATTTATCTTCATTACAATTTAAATCATAGTTTTCCTTTTTGGTGCGCTATTTTACATTTAAAAGCTAGTTATTTTTGTAATAAATACAAATATTTATTTTAACGAGTCCTCTGTACATTTATCGTTGTGGTGCGTGGTGTTTTATTTTGTTTAAACTTTTTTCGGAGCACGTTTAGCAGAAATTCTATTGTACAAGCGCACATGTTTAGTTTCCGTTGTAACATTCACAATGATATGTACCAAGTACACTCGTTGTGTTGGAGCACTCATTGTCTCGTTGTAGAATGAAAGTATTGTTCCCCATAATTGAAAATTATTTTTATTTCACATTTGTAGTTTAGTGTTTAAAGGCGGTTGGTTTTGACCAAGTTAAGTAGATGTGAACTGAAGATATTAATTGATTGATGATTTAATTGTCTTTCTTTTTAATGTTGAAAATATCCTAATGAAATCTACGTATCTGTTACAACCGTAATATTAGAAATACACGAATATCACCAAACAGCACTAGCACAAAGAAGCCTAAAGCTTAACTTTTCATACTAGATCATTTACTGCTTGTTTATTCATTGCATTTTGTAAAACACAAAGCGAATCAGTGACAATTATAGTCTGTGTACAAATAAAATATTCTCATAAGGTCCTACAAGTGCTTATAGTTTATGCGTTGTCCATAATCGAATAGTTTAACAGCTTATCAAACTTTATGGATTTATTGATCCCGACCAGACGTCTGTTAGGCTTTTATTAAACAATAACCGTTTGATAGCCCTTTTAGTACTGTTTAAGTGTTAACAATGCCGTGCCGCTGTTCTTGCGTGTAAATTGTTTTTATGAGATATTAATATTTTACTTATTGCATTCTTGTTTAGATGTTAATATGCTTTAATTAATTGTGTGGTCGTTGGCAGGTGTGGGTTTAGTTGTTCTTTGATTTATTATAATTTCATTCTATCTGTTTAGCTGATTAGTGACCTAACCAATTGTATTGTGTATCGAGTTCGGAGTTGAGTCTGTGTATATTCCGTATAATTTTGTATACCAGTAAAATATATTGTCATTTGCCGATGGCTACCATATCTTGATGGTACTGTGCTTATCACCACTGACTTACTTTGCCTCACAGTCATTTCATAGCATCAGTATATAAAACACATTAAAGTGATCTACTTGCTAATGTGCCGGTAGGCTATAAAAACACGACCTATTCCAAATATATCATTCTAAACCGCAATAGACGTCGACGACCCTAACATTAAACAAAGGTCAAGATTTAACGCGCCCAGTCACGCGAACCAAAGTATTAAAATTTAACGCCATCCCTAATAGCGTATACAACGGTTTTTGCCCTTCGAGGCCCGAGGGCCAAAACACTCTCAAATAACATGTGGCGACATAATGTTTTAAAAACCGCAAGTTTAAAATGCACCCTTTAGAGATGTTTGAGTGTAAATCATTTTGTCTAAACAAATATCTCAGTCTGGATTGTGAGTGTTTTGTGAGTATTGCGGTGAGTTTGTCTTGTATTGGCGTGTGTATACCATTATTATTAGATGTGAATGATCTTTACTCAAAGGTTAATTCTTACTCTAGTGACAAAAAAATGTGTAAGAACTACTGTTAGTTTATAGTGAATTGGCTTCGGATGAACAAAATATAGAGGTAAATGACCTTTCTTCGCTAGTAATTTGTTGCGTCCCTAAAAGTTCGCATCGACATCTGAATCGAAAACTAACAAGTGAAACATCTGTGCCGAAGCTAATTCGCAATCGATTTGTGCCGATCAATCCGATACATTGGTTAATCGATATTTTTTGCAATAATTGTAAATCGCCGAATAATCGGCTGCGAGTACCGTTAGTTGATGGTTAAATATTGGCTCATATTTCATAGACATGTGTTCAGAACTTGTCGGTATTAAATGAAAGTCGTTAAACAAATAACGGGGGATGCGTATGATTACCAGTGGACTTCTTGTGACTGGGGATGATGAAAATGACGGTAATAATAATGATGAATAATGAATTGAAATATTCAAGCATTTAATAAAAAATAATGGTGGTATATTGATCCAATTTATATTCAATTTTATGATTACAATTTTACGAATTGCTCTAAATTAAATCTCGCGAAATGCAAAAGAAAATACAAATTTAATATATATGGAAATTGAATGCTTTCAACAGATAAAATGAAGTTAGGGTTTTCGTGATTTCGCTTCAATAATAAATTCAAATAAGCAATATTTCTTGAAGGTGAAATTTTCTCTCTGAGAATTTATTATAGGGCTTTCTCCGCGACCTTTATATCCATTTGACCTTTTATCGAACCTTAAAAATACATTTGAGTTAGCTTGGCTTATGCCTTTATAAAAGCATCCATCTAAAATGTTCAGAGACCTCAGAGAGATTTCAGAGACCAGTACCTGGCATGAAAATTTAATTCAAGACTATCAAAACCCATAAACCAATTTTCATGAAAAAATCACAATAAGAACCCTTTGATTTGACCGCCCAAGCATTCCGTGACTGTTAAATATTTAATTAGAGGCGACACGTTAGTTACCATAATATTAAGATTTATAACGCGGCGTCACGCAACTTTTTTACTGCTGGCGTGAACTATGTGTGTTAGAATATTCCTGGCGTTAATAACTTGTACGTGTCGTTTTTAATTGTTATCAAAATAAACTAAGCGTATATTGGGGAAGGATTATGACTTAAATCCTTTCTGTAATGTGAGGCAGGTTCGTACAGAAGGGAGTTATGAAAAAATGAATAGAAAGACATTTATTTCAGGCGCAAAAAACAAAATCAAAACATTATATATGGTTAATATGGACTGTAAATAATTCGACGTTTTTGTGTCGATCTGATTGGTGTTACTAATTGGTAAGGATAGCTTTGTCGGTTTAGTAGAAGAGTATAATTGGTTACGATGTTATGGCTAATTAACAAGTGGACCAACCTTTGTAGGAAGTTCTTACTTACTTACTCCTTATTAGGAAGGATTGAATATTATGTAGTTTTGGCAGAAAAACACAGAAGCAAGGATCGTATTTTCATTATCAACCTTAATTCGGCCACTATTCAAGCCCCACATGCATGCCAATCGTCCCACTAGCAATAACATTCCGAAACGCTTCGCCAAAAATCACGACCACTTGAAAACGCGTGAAAAATGCTACTCAAAAGTGCGGTAACACCTTAGCGCCCTCCAGTTTACAGCGGAAACATAAAAACCCAGCGAATTGAACCAAATCCAAAGGGACTTGTTATCGCGAAGTGCGGCAATCATTTCACGCTCCGCCCGAGTCACACGCAGGGGCGTGAATATCCGCCCCCACAGAACGAGGTTTAAAAGGTCCGAAATAGTGCCAGAGGGCCCTTGTTAAGGGCTTTTGATTACGCCCTTAATGACGTCAGTAATTTGCGCCCAGGGAAACGAGAATACCGAAAGAATTTGACAGTTTCATTATGAGCAAATCGAGTTCCATTGCTTCGTTGGTTTTATTATGGTGTGAGGGATGTGATACGAAAAATATTGGTTTGATTTCTAGCATTGAATTAACTGTTTTTATGAGTCTGTTTTTATTGGGATAGAAAAATCCATCAAGGTTTTTATAGGACCTGGGTTCGATTTTTGGAATCGGCGAGTCTCTTTATTGTAGTAGCGTGCTTTTAGAGTAAGCATTTACGTAATGTATAAGAAATCCTGAGCGTCTTCGATTCTTATGGCCATACACGTAACGATATAAGTGCAAGTCTGATTTAGCAAGTTTACTGGAACGTGTGTGGGCAAATAACTGCGCAAACTTCGTTGTAATTTTCGATCCTAGATTGGTGCAAACGCACTTGATGATGTGTGGCAGACTTTTAACCCAAATGCTTATAAATTCTTTTCCATACATGAAGGTACCTACATATTTAAGTTACACCTGCAATTGATGCCTGAATGTCTCTTGTCGACTGACTCGGTGGCGTAGTTGTACTACGGTACGACTACAAAGCTGAGGTCTGGGGTTCGAATCCCGGGTCGGGCAAAGTGATATTGGGTTTTTCTCTTCATTATCAGCTCGGAGTCAAGAATTTGTGCCCGATATGGCGATAGGCTCGCCCCCTATCACATCATGGGAAGGAACATAAAAGGCGAAATGTGGGTGTCCTAGTGGCGCCTCTGCCTACCCCTTCTGGGATAAAGGCGCGAGTTTATGTATGTATGTATGTATGTATGTATGTCTCTTGCTCAAATTCTAAATTCACTATTTACAACCTGGTATAAACTCCACAACCAAACAAACAAACTATTCATTAATTGTATTTTGAATTTTTTGATAACGATCTCTAATAAACATTATTTAATATGTGTAGTTTTAGAAGTGACTAGACAATCCAATTAGACAAGATACTAGGCAAGTGCGTATCTTTGTATTTATTATCAGTGTATTGTAGACTTTATTGTGCACTTAGTTTTATTTATTTATTTATCCTTTATTGAACCTTTCCTTAACATCCTTTAATTAACTTCGATAAAAATGCTCGTATGTATAAAGAAGCATCGAAATTAAATTTAATATTTCTCATTAGATAACCGTGCAGTTTAATTTGTAGCGGTATGCGTTGAATGAGTGTTTATTTGTGACAGTGGTCCGCGGTTCGACCACCGGCGTGGAAATAGATTAACTTCGAAAAACACTCGAGCGGGACCACAAAATTGACGCTATTGTCGAATTGTTCTTACCATTGTTGTGGAACTCATTATAATAGTATTAAAGTTTTTACAACCATTACTCACGTGGATTTGGATTTGTACTGAATCATGAACTAGATAAAAAACTTATTTTGATTGATTAACTTTGTTGTATTGTTGTTCTTTTTTGTATTTAAATAGTGGAGATATAGCTATTGTATGAGATTTCCCATCGGTAACATCCTAGAGGCCTAAACATAAGTTTAGATGTTTCTAACTTTCATAAAGCTTCTATGGTTCCTACATCATAATAAGTTTGGTCGTATTTAATCGTTCAAGAGGCTAATTCTATACTTGTTTCTTCTTTGTTCAGTCATGTCTGTCACAGGCTATCAGAAATCGTTTTATGCAAGCTAATATTCGTATACATACGTATTTTGTTATTTGTTACTTTAATAACTTAATATATTGGTAGTAATAATGAGAAGAGAGGGAACGTGGTCTGTTTTTACACAGCAATCAAAAGCTCTTTAGACTACCGATCTCACTACTCACTCATCCTCAATTTACAACGATATACCTTCGAGTTACAATAGTATTAGATAGTACGAAAGAGACAGCGTATATCTCCTGGCCACCCGCAAGTTCTCGCTCGCACCTTCGTATGATAAATAGTGATTGTCTGGATGAAGCCATCAAAGCGGCAGCTTAATGTATTGGACTATTAGGAAGATGATATTAGGTAAACCCTTTTTGTGTTTCGGAATTATTAATATTGAGATTGGTCTATACGGTTTATATTTTTTAGCTTGTAAATTACCTATCTATAAATACATGTATAGTAATTAATAAATTATAAGTTTCCGTGTCGTGGCAGGTTACTGTGGAAATTATTTAAAAATGTCTATCTTCAGCAGATGACTTCTGTGGCAAAGATGACAATAATCATGAATATCTATGTCCTGCTATTAATCAGACCGATCGTAAAAGCCCTTGTTAAAATGTGGGACTTTATTTGTATGTATTCAGTTGTTGTCAGGTATCCTCTCTGGTCTCTCATGCCTCCTATTATATAATTAAGAAATGACATTATTTTTTATATACACATTCACCAGGTTACCTAATTATTTAATGATAATTGATTGTGTAAAAACAATATATTTCTATTGCATCTCGTAATTGGTGATAAAATGTCCGAGGTGAAAGGATTTTGTTGAACTTTTAATAATTATGCCTTACAATCACTTTTTTCTACACATATTCCCGAACTACTATAAATAACGTACCTTGTATCTAAAATATCAAAAATCATAAGAAAACTTTCGGTCCAACAACACCTAAACCCGAAATTAATATTAATTTGTTGATTACAAAAAACTTTTTAATACTAAATCAAATCCACACCCTGTGGTTTCACTTACCATCTTGCCCACTACACCCCACGCATTAAATTTTCATAAACAGTATTCATAACTAATTTATTCACCATACACGACAATACTGACGAGCAAAAACACAATCGATAATGCATCAATCGCAATCGATTATTCCTGAATCGATACTTTCTCGGTATGCGGCCGGAAGGGTAAGCGGAGTGCGACGGAGTTCCAGGCGATTCCTCCTTCCGGCGAGAACAACGCCCTCTGTTAGCGAGTTTTATAGCTTGACATGTGCGCCTCAGTCTTAATCGCTTGAGACTGTGCTTTAATTAATTCAAGTGATTTTAAACTGAGGATAAGGATAGTGGTGTTTTTATTTTGGCAATTTGTAGATTGTATCATTATGGTAATATCAAGATACAGAGATAAGTTCTAGTAATTAGGAGTCAGATTTTTACGCCATTAAAAATAATTACGGTAAAAAATATCTAATATTATTATGTGTTCTGACCTAATATATTTCACTTCTTTTCATTTCGAAGTAATAACAACCCCTACCGAACAAATATTAAACACCACCCTAATATTACAAAACATTATCACCTGTGTCCAAAAATATTTCGTATTTTCATCCTCGGTTCCCACGCGGAATATTGATTCGTATCTCAGCGCCTTCCGCCGATTTCAGTTCCTGTCGCGGTATTGAATATAAATCGCTCCTGATGTGTTCATTCAAACGACGTGACTTTCTTCACGCCGGCCCTTGGGGAAAAGAAAAAAAATATTTCGATTCTGTTCCAATTCCAGCTGGCAATAGGCGAGACGAATGATTTTCAAATTATATTCTAAAATATGGGCACACATTTATTATATACGAAAAAATCTATATTTCAAGAATTAACAAAGGCTTAACACAGTTTTAAGCCATTTTTCTAATAATTTTTCAATAGTGCACAAAAAACGCTAGTAGGTGTCATGGCGTCCGCTTTGATGTCACTACTAGGTAAACATGTCATTGTGTACTACTAAATCTGTGGTCTATGCGCAGCGAATGCGTCATGTTTACATAGGCGTGACATCATGCGTTGTGAAGAGCGTTTTTGTCAAAATGGCCGATTGCTATATTTTGTACTTTGATTTTATTTAAAATCTTATTAATCTCCAAGTATAGATTAAAACTGAATTATCATTTGAAATCCTTGTAATACGTATTTTCCCTTAAAAATATAAAATCTTTAATTTTTTGATACTGTCGTCTCGCCTATTGTTACAACTTTAATATTTTTGGTGCTTACAAATATATGTTTGCGATTTATGAATCTGCCAACATGCTCACGGTGGTCGCGGGTTCAAATCCCACGGTACATCTCTGACCTTTTCGGAGCCATGTGTGCATTGATAGGCAATAACCACGTACTCTAACGGTGAAGGAAACATCGTGAGGAAACCTGCATACCAAAGCGATTTACAAGAATTTCTACGGTATCTAAAGTCCGCCAACCCGCACTAGGCAAGCGCGTTAGGCAATGTGGCCTAACCCCTCTCAATCGTACTCTCGATTGTGCCCTGCCACTGCACGTCGTCCCACTGGAATTATATAGGCTGACACAGTACAAAAACAGTTGCAATGTATTGAAAACATCACAGACAACAATGAATGAAGTTCATTAATCGGCGTCGACGATTTGTCTACAACCTACAAGTTGACGTGGAAATATCTTGATGAGCGCATCTTAGACCAGCATACACCTCTGAATCGTCCATGAGCGCATCTCAGGCCAGCTACTGAATTTAGAAAACATCACGAGTAAACTTACTTATTATAGTTATACAAACGATCCGGTACTTTTTTTATGCCTTTATAGGCATACAAGCTAGCGGCCCGTCTGATGGAAAACGGCTACCGCTGCCTATAGACCTTCGAAGTGTCAGAAGTCCAGCACAGCAAAGTCACTGCCTACCTTAAAGAGAGTACTCGTTTGAAGAAGGACAGATTATAGCGCTCAGGAAACACCGATACTTCGTCGCCTATTTCTTCAGATATTTTTATAGATGTTTTTGAAATCCACTCCACACCAATCTATGCATACATACATACATACATACATACATAAACTCACGCCTTTATCCCCGAAGGGGTAGGCAGAGGCGCCACTAGGACACCCACATTTCGCCGTGCATGCTCCGTCCCATCATGTGATAGGGGGCGAGCCTATCGCCATATCGGGCACGAATTCCTGACTCCGGGCTGATAATGAATAGAAAAATCCAATATCACTTTGCCCGACCCGGGATTCGAACCCGAGACCTCAGCTTTGTAACCGTACCGTAATACAACTACGCCACCGAGGCAGTCTATGCAATAAAAACCTAATTAACCATACTTGATACTTACCTTCGTCTTGGATCACTCTATTGATGGAAACTGCTTAAAAACCCGTCGCTTACTTAGGATTGAACGTAAACAGTATTGGGCAGCAAGATTACTGTTTCCGTTTTTCTACTTTACAGTTCCTATCACGTGGTGCCTTTATAGGCACTTTCGTTATTTGTCTCTGCATCATACTAATGTTGACTGCTAAAAATGCCAAGTAAAGTCCATCTTATACCATAAAAAATGTATCGGAAGTGTAAAATAAATAAGATTCTAACTTTTTCAATCAAGAATAACAAGGCAACTAAATCAAACACGGCTTTCTTTCCTCCTTGTTACCATCCATGTGCTTTCACACGTCGAGTTATTTCCAATTAAAGAAATTACCGTTCAAAAGTTACTCACGCCACGGTTCCTTCGTGGGTTTCCACCAAAGGCCCGTAATTAACCCGTTCAAACTCTCTCGGCAATCAATCTTCCCGACGCGGCAGCTCGGTCCATCCGACGAGGGTGATATTTGGAAACGAGCCCAGGGTCTTTGGGGCCCACATATTAAGTTTCATCCTATAATTATATGTGGAATTGTTTTATATATTTTGCAGATAGTGCATGTAGACTTGTAACAACTCCCGTATAAAAAATATGCATGATATTTTTTACTTTAGTTTGATGTTGTCAAGTTATTTATTTTATAAATCAGCTTTGTATCCGTAAACGTTTATAAATATTAATGCTGCGTTCTACAATTTATGATTAAAATACGTGTATATGTGACCGTTTTAGTCAATTATGATCCGGCAGCCAACATTACCGCATCGTTGTGCCAACTTAATAAGATTATAAAAAATAAACCTTGATTCCTTAATCTGTATAAATCGTTTATAATTAAGTAAACTAAAGTATAAACATTATCATATAAAATACGCTTTTAAATGCAGATCGTCGCCATGTTGCATTCCTTTTTTAAAGAAACATGAATACGTCTCAACGGCAAGGGGGTCAAGGTTGCAGAGCAGTAAAAAGCGCAGTTTTCTATAATCAAAGAACACGAGAGGCAACCGTCTTACTAGTAAGAAATAAGAATGCGGAAGGTCAGGCGAAGTGGCGGTCATTAAGGCGAACCCAGACGCCAGACGCAGACATTAACTTCCCCGTTAAGAAAGTTTAATGAATTCATATGATTTAATTTATTATGCTTATCATACTCGAACTTTAAAATTAATATTATGAAAGACACGTTGCTCCATTGATCTAATGTTAGCGGTTACTTATAGAAGTTCGGTTCACAGTAACTGTGAACCGAAAGGTTCTGGGTTCGACATTCATTCGGTTCGATAAGGCTCATATAAATTGCTTGGGACTTGAATTTCTACCCGGCTCGCATCTTCTCTCTTACATCATAGAGAGAAAATAAGCTGGACATACCGACGAAGCCACCAGTCACTTCCTACCCTATAATATAACCGTGAGCTTACATGAGTTAAAAAGACACCTTCCCCAAAATATAACCCCCCAAACCCAGGGTGCATCCTACCCAGCAGCTCCTCGGAATGCATCACACGGCCGGATTGTCTAATTATAAAAGAATTTGCGAGTGCGTCATCCTTTATTTATCTGGCGGGAATCTGGCTGGCCACTCGCGAAAGTAAAAAACGGTCGAAACGACCGGCGGGTTGTTATTAAAGGCGCTCCGGCGCATTCCCCGCGCGCAGGGTTCCGAAATAGGTTATAGGAGTTTAATGTGGTTTACTTAACGTTGCGGAGGTAGATGCACTCACCGGTTAATTAAGACTTTGTTTAAGGGTTTTTTTTGCGCACATTTATGAGAGGTTTTTTTAAAACTCTATTCTTGTTTTTTCGCGTTATGAATCGACATTCTTTTATTTAAAAAAACTGCTTGGAAATATATTTTTTATTAAGGCTCTATATCTTAATAAAAAATATATTTCTAAGCATATAAGTGCAATCTTGCATAATTTTTAAAGTGCGTCCTGGTTACTGGCGGTCAATGACCCTTACAATGCTTTTTATCCACAACTCTCATCCATCCTTTAAAGCGAGAAACGTACCAACGAGTACTTAGGTGTTCCTCGACGGTGGGAATTATTTTCAATCAAGTAAATCGGTTGTTCATTTACTGGTTGTGATATTAAAAAATATATATGTCTGTATCTATTATTAAGTTGAAAGTTAAATGTAAAGTCTTAGTCTACTAATCCGCGCTAGGCCAGCATGTTTGACTAAGACCTAAAAACATCTCGATGGAACAAGAGGCCCGCGTCCAGTGGTTGGGTAGACATCACTATATTCATATTACTATTCAATGTTTGTATCCCTAAATATATGTCTACAAATGCCGGCAATATAATTTATGAAATTTATAGCACCAATAAGGAAGTTTTTGAACCGTACACCTCGTGGAATATCAAATATGGCGGAATGTGTAACTATCCGTTTGACAGATGGCTTGACGTTTTATTGTGTCATAGATGAGTTTAAAAATAATATAAATTCCGTTCGCGTTGCCCCATCGGATTTATGGCAAATGAATGGAGTAAATATGTATCAGGGTCTTGGGAATGAACCACGAAGAGATATTTTATAGTTGCGTTTTATTACTTTTGTTTTTTTTTTATTTCAGATTAGGCCAAGGAATCGTCAACATAGTACATTCTTAATTGCCGTAATATGTTTAAATTGGTCTTGTTTATTGCAGCAAAATATATCGCAAGTGATACTTAGCATAAGAAATA
This sequence comes from Deilephila porcellus, assembly GCA_905220455.2. Classification (NCBI taxonomy): domain Eukaryota; kingdom Metazoa; phylum Arthropoda; class Insecta; order Lepidoptera; family Sphingidae; genus Deilephila; species Deilephila porcellus. Next base: position 14,190,796 of record LR999973.1, on the reverse strand, counting down.
TGTTGCATTGGGGTTTTAAGATTTTAAAATGAATTCCAATGTGGTGCTTAAACATTTTGATTTTACTTGCATTAACACCTTGACCAGGGTATCATTAGACCGCAAAATATTTATCCGTGTTGAGATCAAGTTCGCAACTTGCAATGCAAAAAAAAAAACATTAAGGTGTGCCGTATGTATCAATCGGTCCGCAACAAATATGTAAAATGGCAATAATACAAAAATATAAAACCTAAATCTAAAAAAAACAGATAATAATACCCAGTTGTTTTTGCAAATACAGGAAAAAGACACATTTAAAATATTTTATTCAAATAAAAACGTGTTCAATAATGAGTCACAATCGATGCGGCTTCCACAGACGATCGCAGTTAAGATACGGACGTCTAACAACATTTTATTTGTAATCATTACCGTGATATTTTACCGTCATGTTAATAAATTCGACGCCGCTCAAGAGCTGTTAAATATGCCTGCCCGTTGAAAAAGGTCCAGTATTTTTGTTTCATTCCCAAGTTAATGCGGTATCGAACTGACGTAGGGTTGTCGATACCTAATTTATTTTATTAGCTAAAAGTATTTCAGAGTTTCCGGTAGTTATTTTGATAAAATAGCTTCAAAATCTGGTTTCTCGCCTTAATTACAAATAAACTAAATCTGTGTATTTGGCAAAGAATAGTTGCACATAGTAGGCAATAGATTATTTTTAATGATCGCATTAATAAAATGATAAATCTTAAAAAAGTTTTGTAATTACAACTCCGCTTGATTGTCTGTAAATTCCATTATTTGAAGAAATCTTAACCTATTGAAGAACAATTTTGAAGTTACTTTCATGCGTTTTTACTAGGCTTGCAAATGTTTTTTTTAATTTAGCCAAACCCAGGTGTATTTATGTCAGCCCTAAATATCCGCGAGTTGGAGTGTTCGTGATAAATCAGTACAGTTGTCAGGCATGGCCCTCGAGATTTATACAGCGCGCGTTCGGCAAAGATCATTTTTCTTTTCGCATCATTATAGCTGTTCATTTGTATTAAACACTGGGAACTTATGCGCGGAATGTTGTTGAGGTGTGTTGTATACTTCTAATATGCTATAGGAATTGTATGAATGGGTCGAATGGTACTGTTACGTAGAAAAGTGAAACAAAACGTAAAATTACTTCACGTGTTGTTTTTTATTGCGATGAATGGTGAGAGGAGCATGCCATTGGCCTCATGGTAAGCGATATGACCGCTCATGGACAGTAGCATTCCACTGCGCTCGCCATTCTGATACATAAGATGTTAAGTTTCATTATGACCAGTAGTTACTCTGGCTGCAATATCCTTCAAACCCGAACACAACAGTGCATTTACACTGCTGTTTGGCGGGAGAAAAAGACATTGCGGTGGTACCTACCCGTATGTGAGAGGCCACATATAAGAGACGTACCACCAGTTTCGGGTCACGTTTTATTCTGTTAGCAAGAATTTTTGAAACCCAGCAATGATTTAAACTGCTCTAAGTTCTAAATGTTGTCATTTTCCCCATATATTTAAAGGCGGGCAATTTGCTTGAAAAAATTTACTTCTGATAAATTTATTGGTACCTTTTATGGATGAATTATAATTCAACGAACGGTATTAAAATTTACTGTAAATGTTTTTTGTTTAACATACATACATATTACGAACTGGAATTCCAGAAAACGAATACATTTCATCACGGTGTCGTAGCATCAACGAAAAATATCCCAAAAAATCCGGCATTCCAAGCCTAAACAAAAGCTGTTATCGTGATCTTATAGCTTTTCCAGTAAGTGTGAAGTGTACGGCAGATCACTCGACATTCCCGTCACGTACATACAAATTCCCCCGGCTTTCATTGTTATGCGGGCGGCGCGGCGCATGCCAGAAGCGACAGAAGCCTCAATGGATAGCTGCTACATGAATGTACAAGATTTTTGTCAGTTATCTTGTAAGATATGTTGTTATAATGGAAATGTGACAAGTCTTAAATAATTTTCAGATTAAAGTAGCATGGAAAAGCTATAGAATTACGTCAAAAAAATATTTTAAATGCTAGCTGCCGTATTACGCGATTAGGCAATATTGGCGCAGCACCATTTTCGTATGCTCTTTGATCACACAAGCAATTGTCCGAGTACGTGGATTGACCATTACGTGTTTTTAAGATTTTTAGGTCAAAAATTCAAACATCATTGGCGGTGATCCGAGACGCATTTGCTGCTCCATCAAAATATGACAAAAGCGTGACACAAGAGTCTAACATAATATCGCCCCGACAATACCAGAGACGCTCCAGCAAATAACAAGGCCGTGTTTATTCCATTCCTCTTGCTCCAGACATATTTTCCAAGATTTCTTAAGACGCATCCAATCTGGAAGCAACGCGGGGTGAACCTTCGGCTCGGTTACTTTTGATTAAACCGGGATCTCGGGATAGTTTCGACGCAAATCCCCCTGGATTATTCGGTCTTGTCCCGTTTTAGTTGGTTCGTCTTGTGGACGCTCCAGTGATCCTACTCAATGAGTTGGAAATGGAAACTTTAATCTAGATCGAGTGCTGTTGGCCATTTCAGTTTGTATTTGTCAGTTGGCAAATGAATTTAAAACCGAGAGAATTTTCCTGCGTTGCTGTGTAATTATTTTATGACTTAGTGCTTCAACTTAGTGGTTCTTATTTTGGCAGTGATGCTGGTATATAAAAAATGAAAATTGTTCGGTCCAACAACTTCGATTTCAAGAACCGAAATTGTCACGAAGTAATTTACCGAGTATTTCCATTCAATGAACATCCTTTCGATTAGATTGGACAATCACATTCCCAAAGGGTTAAAATTAGATAGTCTTAATTGACTCATAAGAAGCGAAATCGTCCTGGGATATGCAAAATAAATCTTTTAATACACCGCGTGAGAAAAAAGCGATAAAATTCAGTTGTAATTTAAAATCGTAATTCTTTCTGCTGTATTATAAAAGTAATTTGAGTACACATAGAGGGTATTATCTCGTATATTATTGAGATATCATCATAATTTTGACAAATGAGATCATCAATTTGTCTCGATGACGTCAATGAGTACGTGTCAAAATTTTCGCCATCAACATCGCCACTAATGATCGCCATTGTTGTGTTTTATTTTTAAAACTTCATTCAATTTAAATATTATAATTTAAATTGAATGGTCGTGGCGTACAAGACAACAATGTTTACCATTAGAATGCATGCAAAACAACATAAATTCGTCTTATTGATTGTAATGTCGTGAGTGATTTATTGAAACTTCGTAGGCGTTGACTTTAAATAAAGGTTTAATGAAACCATAGGTTTTGAATCTGCCTGAAACCATGGTAGGTAGGCATGGTATTCATCTCAGATATTAAATATGGGTTTGAACCCTGTATTGATAACATATGCCGATGATCGTGGTCATTTGGTTGAGGTTAGGGAGGCCATGTTGAGCATCCGTTCGGTATTACATCTTGTCACACAGCAGTCACTACCGCATTGGATACAAATATCCCATAACCGTCTTCTCTCTCTCTCTCTCTCTTCAGCCACAGGAAGTCCACTCCTGAAGATAAGCCTCCACCAATGATCTCCACATCAGCCTATTAGAAGCGGCCTGCATCCAGCGACAACAACCGTCCAATACTTGAAAAATTAAATGCTAACTCGTTAATCGTAATTATTACGCCGGCAAATAAGGCAAACACGCGGCAGCTCGATGACCCAGTTCGGTTGTGAAATGGGCGCGTTGGTGTTATCTCAGTTAATTATGATTTATGATAGCCACCGCCACTGTAATGGATTAAACACTTATCTACCGAATGGCTTTCTTTATATTTGTTTGATTATAATTTTTTGTATTGTATACCAACCTGTAATTGACCAGCGGGAAGGAATTGTATTACTGCTTGCGGTAATTATTAAGGTCCTTATAAGGACTTGCCGTGATTTTCGTTCTTTCCATACGCATTATTGGAATCAAATTTTGGAGGTCACATAAGGGTTCCCTTTCAAATTAACCTTTGTTGCTTTACGCGAGATGCTGTGAAGAGAAAATGGAAAGGGTGAAAGCATTCTAGTATGTACTTCTTGGCAGACCTTATTCAACTGCTTCTATGTGTGTTAGGATGTAGGTACTTATTTTCTACTTTGCCTTCAATTCAGAAACAGCCGATCGTTAAATACGTTTTACATTCATTTTCTTAACGAAAGAGCCAACGAAACTCCCGATTTAAATGATGCATTGTCCACAACGCTCCAAACATCTCTTATACATTCGTATCTATTTAAATTACAAACAGAGCCATACAAACTACACAATATGGTGCACGGGCGACGGTTTTCAAAATAATCTCTGCATAGAAAAATATTCATAAGTTGTGCCCCTGCTATTGACAGGGTTGTCTAGTTTACCGGAATTTCCCGGTTTATTAGGCAATCCGGTAAATTTCATGCTTTTCTGAACCAAAAACGATTTAATTCTGATAGGTGGGATAGAAAACCTTTTTAGAATAAATCATTAATCTGGTAATTACGAGACTTTTTAAAATTAATATGAATTTAATGTGAGGTGATGAATAAAAAAGTAAATTCGCAATACAAATGCAAATAGAGCTCAGTGTTTTATCTATGATAAAATGTCACGGTCATACACGTTAAAAAGATTTATGTTGATTTTTTAATTCACTATTTATATGTGAGAATGTTGCGGAACACTTTTAAACAAGAATTACGTAATAAAATTATATATTATTATATCGTAATATAACTGCCGCAAAAGAATATGCGAAATTCTTGATCTATTTTAGGTTTTCTTTCACTGACCTGAAGAAGTGCGGCAAAAAGCTAATTATGTGTGCACAAGTCGTTCCCTTACAATTATCCTACGAATTCCATAACGTATTTATGCTGCATTCAAAATGTTGTACTGCTCATCTGTAACAGACTATTCAATATTATTTCACTACATTAATAAATATGTCACAAGCACGTTTGAATGTTATTCTTTTTTACATTTTGTTTATCCTTAATTAGTTTACATATTTTATCCTTATTATGTAAGCTGTCTTGTCGGGAGGGCAGACTTGTAAGGCTTATAGAAACTTGCTAGTTCCGGTCGCCGCGTCATTAAGGCAGTGCCAACCCTACCGCGGGCGAGGCTTGTTCAAACAGTATGCATTCCGGAACCCGAGTGTATTTCACTTTCGTCACGCTCGGATTAAACCTGGAATAAACTAGACATTCGATTCGATTTTATTAAAGGTTAAGTGTATGATAGGTTTCGTAGTACAATAGAAGTTTCGGAAAATGCTGCTTATTTGAGGCATTATGAGGTCCGGTTACTGCAGTATAAACTATTAGTAGTTCCTGATATCTATGACATAATAGATGTTCTTTAGGGTTGGAAATAAATGCCTGTTCGACGAATTGATTTTATTTTCATTTATTTAATTAATATGTACTACTGAGATGATTGATTTCGAAAGCTTTTGTTTTCTTTCTCCTTAGAGCGAGTGTAATGTGGATTAATTCTTCACATACCTTCGGAATTCTTATGCATTTGTAATAATACATAATTTGGATAATAATAGATAATTATGTTACGGCACGTTTGTAATACTAATGCGCTAGTCAACCGGTTCTGCTCCATTGAGTCAGTCTCAATCGATTCATAAGCGATTTGTCATAATCATCTAGATCCGGAGATACTGGCTACATTATTTTAGTGCAGTATCGTCATATTGGTGATAACTGATAAGATATTCGTATATGCCCGGATATAAACCACCTTTCTCAAGGTGAGACTATGGACTAGCAAGAGTCATGTTGGGGATCAGTAGGTGTTCTACATAAAAGTTATGTTAATAAAACAGTCTTATTAGGATTTCTATGGTCAGTGTATACTCAGCTTTGAGAAAGCATGACCTCCAATTGAGTCAATTTGCACTTGCCACCACGTAAAAAAATTGCTGAGCTTCAGCGCTCGATACCAATTCTAAGGACGCATCTGTTAATTCTGGGTAACAGGGTTGTATTGTAGTTTCTTAGATTTACGCGAATGTTACACAATGAAATAAAACAATTTTTTACGGATTTTATCGCGATTTGGTTTAAATTTTACATTTTTTAACTTCCCGACGCGACGTTTCGATTACTTTACAGCTTTCGTGGTCACGGGGCGGACTGAGGTATTAGTCATCCGCTCAGTGACTGTTACAATTTAACTACCCTTAATTTACAATTATTAAATTAAAAAGTTAATTTAAAAAGTTAGCTAGTTCTTGCGATGTCGGGAAGTTAAAAAATGTAAAAATTAAACCAAATCGCGATAAAATCCGTAAAAAATAGTTTTATTTCAGGATTGCATTGGTTTGTGTATTGGCGGTGGAGCCTATCAGATACTTTAAGATACAGCAAGGCCACTGCAAGCACTAAAAAAAAATCACAAATATTCAATTAATATTTACGAGCCTCTCAAAGTCATATATTACTCTTTCAAACAACTTTTTTTTATTGATGTAGTTACGTTTTAAATCAGAGATATATCTGGTTTACGATATTCGCGCTCTTTCAACCGCGCCGAAAGTGGACCGGGGCTGGCAATTAAAATTATTGATACATCATCGGATTTCAATGTTATACTCCGCATTCCGCTTGCGAACGGGTTTCATATACTCTCTACTGTGAGAAACGTGCTATGTTTTTTTTTACTTGGCTCGACAGACTGCATTGCACCTGGTATATCGCCGTTCAGATAAAGTGCCGTAAAGTAGCAGACTGTCTTTCGATATTCGATACAATAATACCGGTCTGATCAATTGCTTTACGCTTCGAATTCAGTTAAGGGGGGAAGATAAGCTTGCAAACTGTACAGGGTAACTGCGCGGCAAGTATATGAGTTGACGAACCTTCGTAAATCTGCGTTGGATTTGTAGCGGTTGGAATTCTAGAGAATTTTATAGCTTGGGTCCGACCACTAGAATGCGGGTTCACGTAAACACCCGTAACTTTTGGAGATTGTGGATACATTACCGGCTCTTTATAGAAAGGAGGGGAGAATAGATGACGGAAATAAGAATTGTCGGGCTTCTGAAATCTTACTCAACGAACAAAATACGTGCCAAATTCTGCTCGAAGACGACTTATTAATGGCCAGTTTAGTGTAATAGTTATTATAACAACCAAAATATTTTCCACGCGGATTAACGACTAACTGTATTGTTACTGATAGAATACCAAATTTTATTGTTGGATGTAGAAATATCTATAAAATCGCGCCCTCCGCGTCTATAGTGTGTCAGCAAACAAAAAGATGCGGTGAGTCACATTATCGCCCGCCTATGCCGTCTCCCCCAATTTCAAGATGCCGCATCTGAATTTGGTTTAAGTTATAGGTGAAAGCGCTTGTGATTTACGTAATTTATTTTTACGTAGGGTATATTTTGACCACAGTTAATTATTGTTTCTATAATAACTATGCTATACAGGGACAGTTGAATGTGGATACCAAGTAGGCTGTAAAAAAATAGCTACATGTTTGATCCCCATGTTGAGACTAGTTTGTGAAATAGAAAATTTCCATGTTGTTTCCAATGCCCAGGAGACAAAAGAAATCGCGCATTTTGCTTGTTTGTAATTTTAGTTACCGTAACTTTATTAATACTTGAACATATATTTTTTAAAATAAACGATTCACCTGATGGTAATTGATCACCCCCGCCCATGAACATCTGCAAAACCATAAGGCATGGAGATGCGTAGAAGGCCTTTAAGGTAAGAATACGAATTTAATTACGAATAAAATTTCCCCGGAAATCTGAACGCATCAATCTCAAATATCACGTACAAAAACATGTGATTAATCATTATCACATAGCCTTCACAATATCACTCACTGTGTTGTCAATATTCCCGTCAACAGTTCTAAGAACAGCTAAAAACTGCCATTAATTGCAAGATTGACGTGTGAAACGCAACAACATAACAACTCGTAAATCATCCACTTCGCACGTAATTACGCACGGGGCGCTCTTCACGGGTGTATGAACTGTTAAATTAATTGTGTCGTCACTTTCTAGTTAATTATATGAATTATATAGTAATGGGGAGTCAGGAGTAATAAATAGGACTTATTTTACTTTTAAAAAAGGACCCATTATTGTAGTACTAAGTGGAGCTAAGGAATGCTATGTTGTTGCTATATGTCGGTTCGCTGCAAAACAGTCTTAGGTCTATTTAAATAGTGTGGCCGTAATATCCGGCCTTAACCATTTTTTTAATTTAAGGCATTAAATTCCTTTATTTTTACATTATACTTAAATGAATCAAATTAGTACCTTCATTAATTGGTTTTATTTCCTCAATCTTCATAGAAATCTTTTTTGGAATGCGAGTACAATTTTGGAATCGCCATCTCCAAAACTTTGTACCACAGCCAAATTTATACCTACCGTTTTCAAATCAATTAACACCTTACCACACATTTATAAGGTTTAAATTCCCTATCTGAAACAAATAAGCGCCACTCTAAAATCAAATTTACACCTTACCACACAGTAATAAAGTTCATATTGGATTGTTATACGTTATGCTAATAAGTTACCGAGTCCAAATCACGCATTCTTATGATGTCTTAATGCCGACATGTAAATGAAGTCAGTTTATTGCGTTTTTTATTTATGGACCCCATACACATCGACATGTATTTGATAAATATTTTATTGGTTTCTAATTATGACTGAATTGTCTATGTTTTGATTTTACTAATGAACTTCGTGAAGTTTTTTTTATATATAATAATATCAGCTCAATATTAGCTCATACATATTTACATGTTCACTGCTATAGGGTTTTCTACGATCAAAAGATGTGAGACTTTAACGACCTTATTCATTGACAGTTTTAAAATCTATTTTAGTTATCGAATGTTTTGTCTTCTTTGCTCAAACTGAATTCAAAAGTCGTTCGAACGGGACATAACGCTGGATAACTAAAATAGGTTTTAAAACTGTCTATGAATAAGGCCGTAAGCCGCCATGCGGATTTAGTGCGGCTTTGTGAACTTGACATAAGGTATGTCAAGTATGACAATATTCTTGTTTAAAGAAATGCAGGATTCAATAACATCTTTCCTTTTTCTGTTAAAATAAACCATGATTAACTACGAATACATAAGCCCATAAACGGTTTAATGTTTGACCCTCATTATGTACTAAAACAAAACACATTTTCGATATTGAAATCCACACCTCACGTTTCATAGAGCTTAAATGACTAGAGCTTGTAAGCTTCTTCATATTACCAGATTATATTTCGATCTAAGAACATAGCTTGCAATATATTGTCTGTGTATTTATTTATCGCGTCCCTATTGATAGAGCTTAAGTAAAATTCACGGAACCCCCGTCTGGCGTAATGCAATAATCCCGCGCCATTGGGCGGATGTTTAAACTTATTTTCGACCCCATCGCCGAGGGTTGGACACCCCTGTCTCATCTGACTAGTTGACGATTGAAATACGTAGGATCGAAGTTGTTTAACGATTTTTTGGTTTTACCTTCCTATAAAAATATTTTATACGATAACATTTATAGGAATAAATAAGTGGTTATTGGGTCCTGAAGTTTAAATTTGTGAGATGTATTTCTGGTAATTTTAGTATTTGTGTCTGCTCTGATGACAAACATACACGATAGTAGTTATCTGACATGGTGGCACACGCATGTATTTCGCGTTTCGGATTCCGTCTGTGTATATCCGACTAGACTATATCATATCTAACTGCCGCACGGATAAATATTGTCTAAACCATACAATGCAAAGCCTTACCCTGCAGATATTGCATAATAAAAAATTACCCATTGTGTAAAGTATATTTATTTATTTTTGAAATAAAACATGTACTAATACTTCCCTTCCTCCACAGACGCGGACCAGCTATGCGCGAAGCCCGGGTGCTGCGGGCCCAACGCGCGGCCGCGCCTGATCCAGCAGGCCAGGACTCAACTGGAGATGTCGCTCCGCAGCGAGCTCACCAAGCTGGCCGACATGCTCGCCAACAGAGCCAACAAGTTCGACGGTACGTTTGATATTTTGATTATATTGGACAAAAACTTTTGTTTCATTAATAATGACTTCAGACACAATGCAATAAAAAAAAAAATGTACACCTCTTTATTTTTCACGCAATGGTACGTAGTAAGGGTTTAAATTAGTATTTTCGCAAAAAGTAGGTATTTACCACCCAAACAGGATGATTTTTAAAAAAGTCTAAAAAACAATCTGTCACTGTTTTGGCGAATTTTTTTGAATTTGTATGTTGTTTGTAACCACTAAATCTATCACCTGGCTTCGTTTTCGGTCGCAGTCTTGATATACCCGGTATATTATATAGGCATTAAATAGCAAATAACACAGGCAATAGGGCTTCTCGCTAAGCAGACTACCCGTTGTAAATTCGTAAGCCAAATATTTACGCAACATGCTAAATCACGTTACGCCGATTTCACATTCCTATGGAATATACATACATACATACATAAACTCACGCCTTCATCCCCGAAGGGGTAGGCAGAGGCGCCACTAGGACACCCACATTTCGCCTTGCATGTTCCGTCCCACGATGTGATAGGGGGCGAGCCTATCGCCATATCGGGAACAAATTCCTGACTCCGGGCTGATAATGAATAGAAAAATTCAATATCACTTTGCCCGACTCGGGATTCGAACCCGAGACCTCAGCTTTGTAACCGTACCGTAATACAACTACGCCACCGAGGCAGTCCTATGGAATATAGGATAAAATCAATTACAAAAAAAGTGACTTACAGATCAATATCGAATTTTATTCAATATTTCCGTAATTCTACAAATCAATAAATTACCAGATACAGTTCTCTATATATGGGCGGTGTGACAGTCTTTGTAATGCTCATATCTGGGCTAGACATGTCACTTTACGTCACCACGGAACATAAATCAAAGCGAGACATTTGAAGATTAAAAAATTGCAGGTTTATGTCAAACTAGCTGAAGTCTGCGGCTTTGTCTATGTATTTTTGAAACAAGGTATATATTTTGACATGAAAATGCGACTACAATGCACAAATATGAGGGGTAGGACAATCCAAACAGACTATTCATAATTAACTATCACTGGTTAACACAATAATGTTGTATTGTATCAGCCCATATATGTCCCACTGCAGGGCACAGGCCTCCTCGACAATCGAGAGCTGGCCTAGTGCGGTTTGGCGAATTTTACATACCATACAAATTCGTCCGAGTCGCTTTGGTGTGCAGGTTTCCTCACGATGTTTTCCTCCACCGTTTGTTTATTATATTGTTAATTATGTTGGCCTGCTATTAACTGAGTATACACTAACTGAACCCTAAACGCAAACATTTGCGTGCATATGAGTTTTCCACCATCGCATTCGGTAGTTGTTTTCCGGGCGGATACGAAAAACCTACCAGTTACCACCAGCTATAGTTTTTGCGCATGCGCACAACATACCTTTCATTTTGATATAAATTCAGTTTACACGATCATACACACTAGTTCTGCCCACATTTCCCAATAAGGACATAATTATGCCGAACAAATGCTTGAAAGAAACGTTTGTACGCCGCAAAATGGAATATGTTGAAGAAAGTTGTACTGTTTTTTATTAAAACCGCTTCCAGTTGTCACGATTTATAGAAATAGTTTTAGGAATTGTATGTGGCAATGTTATTTACAATCTAGAGCAGAAAGATAGAGGTTTTGAGTAGCAGGGAAGTAGGGAAATAATAAGTAACGGAAATGTCTAGCACAAATTAAAATAAATATTTTTTACATGGGCCGTACCTTTTGCTTATATTTTTTTAATTGGTAATACAGTGACCATGGTTTAAACTTACCACCCATTGATTTAATTATACTATTTACTGAATAAACACAGATGTCTAGGACAAAAAACAACCGTCTTCATAACCGTAATTTCAACCTCACGACTAACAGATTACACCAATGAGACATTCAAATTCGACATTGTACCATTTTGTTCTAAAAATTTGCAAAATAATAGAACCACAATTATTGCACCATGTTCTTAACATTTGCCAATATTATTCCATTCTATTATACTTTTCTTTCAATTTTTCCGGGTAAACACTACAACCCCGGATCGGAACCCGGCCGTATTGGTTTTGCCCCGGGCGTGAAGGTATCCCTACCCTTGTGCTAAGGGAGTGCTGCGCCCCGGGCGAAACGGCTTTTATGTCCACATCTCGGCTTTCAGACTACCATAACAATCTGTGGGAGATACAGAATAAATTGTGTAGGAAATTCACGCCTGAATTTTGTAAGCAGATTGAGGAGCGCACAAAAACTTTCTTTACTTCTTATTATGTTAAAAGTTATTGTTACTTACAAGGAGTAAGAAAGAGGAATTATAATTTTGTTTTAAATTGAAAATTATTTTAAATTAATGCATAAACCTGCTGCTTTATGACTGCTGACCGGGCTCTGTGGCGTACCTTGGGAGAGACCTATGTCCAGCAGTGGACTTGCAACGAGCTGATGATCATGATGATGATGAAATTGAGAATTCGACTGCTATACGTAAAACTATTTAAAAAATAATCCAGTACATGTAAAATATTTATTGGAAACTGAAAAATATTTTTGTGTTCCACAAATATTTATGACGGGTCTAGACTTTGTAACTTGTAAGTCTATAATGTCTCTTAGCTTCTGATACCCGTAGGTCATAACACAAGGCTTGGTATCTTACTAAAGGGGTCAATAATATGTATGTGACTTGTGTATTTTGTTAATTCAATTGTATGAGATTAATGTTACATGCAATGTTTATTCTTGTTCCTATTGTTGAATAATTTCTATAGCCCGCCTACTAACTACATAAATTAACCAATACTTTCCCACACCAACGCTATTCAAGCAGTGTACACAGGTTTATAAAAAAGTCGGATTAAAGAACTGAACCAACGGAGAATACGCACTTTATAAATTACAAGTTGAAAAAAAACTACAATCTTAGCGTAGTAAATTATTTTCAAACGATTTATTCCGTTCATGTGTTTCGCCCATATAACTAGGATTAAGCGGTAAATAAAATATGTATAAAATTTACCTAAAGTATAGTAAGTCACGCGCAATTATTATAATGGGCCGTATTATGCCCACAAAAAATGTAGATTCTTGGGTTGTATGAACAAAATTCCTTTGCCTCAATTCAATAAAAAAATAAAAGTGCATGCCTGTGTGATATATAATTCTTTTGCCTAGTCTATAAATTAATAACCATTTGCCCTTCAATTTGTCGCGATGTTCCGGCTAACAGTTTCGTGTCCGAAAATAAACTAAAGCTACCGGATATTGGTGTTATTTGATAGAAATATCCGTCGGTAAGTGATGTCGTGCTCTGTGCGTGTGGGTGAATGATTGTCACCCACACACCTCATTATGTCTTAAGAATTAACTGCACATCTGTTGGATATTAATGGTTTAACGAAGTAAGATTAGTAATGTGAATTAATTGAAGTAAAATATTATAGTCATAAAACTGTATATTAGTATTTTTTTTAACAGACTTACAACCCAAGTGTACATTAATGTCGTTACAAATAAACATAAATATTATTAAAGATTATTTATTAGATAAATATCGTGTATAAAGGAAACGAATGAATTCAAAATTTTAAGCCATATCCGTAGCAGATTCACATATCACAGACAGTTAGTAGAAAAGTCCAAATAATCTGCGAAAAAAGAGAACTGACTCATAAAACTTACATACATACATAAACTCACGCCTTTATCCCCTAAGGGGTAGGCAGAGGCGCACCAGGACACCCACATTTCGCCTTGTATATTCCGTCTCACGATGTGATAGAGGTCGAGCCTATCGCCATATCGGGCACAAATTCCTGACTCCGGGCTGATCATGAATAGAAAAATCCAATATCACTTTGCCCGACCAGGGACTCGAACCCGAGACCTCAGCTTTGTAGTCGTACCGTAGTACAACTACGCCGCCGAGGCAGTCCTAAAACTTGTCACTTTTTTATTCTAAAAAACAAGAAAATTGGCAATACAGGCCAAACCACTCACGCAACTTGTTCTATTATCTAAAATTAACTAGCAACATGTCGGATTTATTTTAAACCTAGCTTCGTTGCCGTCATCCAGTCTGGAGCGTTGGTTTCCATCAAATTTCTCACTACCCGATACACGCTACTCTGTCTGCTATATTTACAACAGTTTACATTAGCAATTTGTTATTTACCGCGCAAAAGAATACCACTAACATCACATTAGTTGTAAAATATATTAGTCATATACAGAGGTCGGTGGACATATTAAAGATATTTTTATTAACACACACACACACACACAATGTATTGAATCAGTAGTTCGTTAAATAAAAATACATTAAATTATATTCAACAGTTGAGTCACTGGCTATTTTTATTTTAGTTTTTTGCAAGTCACAGGAAGTTCACTGCGGAACAGACCTTTCCTGAAGGATTTCCACAACGATCTGATGAAAGCGGCTTGTAATCAGTGATATTTTTCAGCTATCTATGGGAGACATTATTTCCTCATTCGCCTCCGTGGCGCAGTTGGTAGCACGCTGTGAAACGAGAGGCCGCGGGTTCGAGCACCGATACAAATGTTTGTGTGATCCAGTGGTTGTTTCGGGTCTGTGTGTTTGTGAGACGGAAAAGTCTCTCGTAGCTTCTGATACCCACGACACAAGACTCGATCTTAGTGTGGGGTCAGGACTATGTATGTGACTGTTGGGTGTATTTATTATTATGGATCCCGTTGCACAATACAATACTCATGTTTTCACCAAGTTTCATAGTAGGTGTATAGTTCATTGACCAGCAGTACGCCAATATATTATGGCAATTGTTTAGTCTTTAGTTTTGTTATGGCGATTAATGCGGCTGCGTATTAGTTTTACACGCTTTGTTCCACGCGTAAATATAGCCGGGTTATGTAAACAGCTGGCCTCGCAGATGTTACATTATTGTGCCGGGATTTTCCTACAAATATGTAGTTAGTAATATCTATATATTTCCAAATATATCAGCTTACATGGTCTTGGCTAGAACCGCGCGGAGATGTAAAATGCTTTCAATTCTATTTTCACAGACATTGTTTGTGTACAAGTCTCATAGCTAATTGAAGGAAAGAAAAGAAAGAAGTAAGAAAGAAAAGACATACATTAACATACAGAAAACAATAAGAACAAAAAAAATAGTCTAGCAGATTGCACGTCGCATCGCTGTGACACTTAGGTGACCACTCAGCTCATAATGTATTGTAGTAAGAATTTTGTTGCGTCCAATTTTGCCTTCGTTAATTTTAAGGCTGATATTTTCACCATATGTACTTTTATTCATGGCCTAAAAAATAATAATATTACGTACAGTACAGGTAATATTCGGCCTTATTAAAAGAACTATTTCCATTCAATTTCCTAATGAGTATTCGGGTCGGAAAGTCGATTATGGTCTGATACAGTACCGTACAGTACTGTTAAGCTATCAAAACCCGTGTATGTGGAGGGCACTCAATTTGAAACGCAGGCTGAATGGGATGTCGGGAAAGTGTCAATATTTGTCGACGATACTCGGCGCTGACCGCTCGACGCGCCGCGCCGCGCTTTAATTGCCTGCCTCACCGCTACTATGGGACGGCGGTAAAAAAACGCTTGGTCGAGTCTATAGACATTTATGTTTAATTAACTGCATGGCATGGAACTACTATCGAAAATTAATTAAAAAATAACACTAGAAGTCCATAGAAATTATAGTAATGAAGTCAAACCGTATCGCCCATTGGCCTTGATAGCATTACATATATAAATGTTCACGAAAAGATGAATGTCAGATAATCGGCCGTTCGTAAAATTATAAATTATAAATCTAAAAAATCCACACACCTCTAATGTGGGATACGTGCAGGCAGAAAGAAAGAAAAATATCAAGATGTATAAAAACACAATCAATCATATTGCATAATTTATCAATATATCAGCAATAAAGCCGTCAAAAATTGATGAACACGGTTCCAAAAGTACTATACTTTACAATAAATTACAATACTTTATTACAATAAATACAACACAAAAACAAGTGTCATTACAATGCATACAAAACGATCTCCGGATTTCAACACACAGTGTTACCGCTCGCAAAAACAAAACTCTCGAACAAACAGAGAAGCACTTAGCGATAGTAAACAATTACTACACACGTTAACGAGTAGTAGGGGCAGCGGGAGTCAAGTGGCGGGCATTGACTACTCACTTGTGATGGTGAAGCTTTTTCTATTTTACATAATTTAGTGTACGTGCATACAAGTGCGTGGTGGCCTGTTGGTAGGAACAAACGCGGCTGCCAACATGTTCACGGTGGTCGCAGGTTCAAATCCCAGGGTACACCTCTGACTTTTCGGAGTCATGTGCGCATTGATATTCTACCACTACGTACTATAACGGTGAAGGAAAACATCGTGAGGAAACCTGCTTACCATAAGGATTTTTTAGAACTTCTATGGTATGTAAAGTCCGCCAAACCACCCTAGGCCAGCGTGTTGAACTATATGGCCTTACCCCTGTCAATCGTACTCTCGATTGTAGAAGGCCCTTGCCCTGCAGTGGGACGTATATGGGCTGATACACTACAGATACATTATTGTCACACCTGTATCCCATAGGGGTAGGCAAAGACTATGGATAGCCACTTTGCTCGATCCCGATAAACTACTTTCGCTTAATCCACTTGTATCATCTTAATGCATTCTCGTTGATTCAGGGTACTTTTGACCCGACCCTCAACCCTATTTAACTACACATTATGATTTGAAAATGAAAATAATGTATAATTTATCAGCCTCTACACAACCCGTTGGTCAGCACGGGATTCCGAAATAATCAAGAGTTTAATTGAGAGGGATAAGGCTATAGTCCACACAGCTTAAAGCGGCTTGGCAAACTTCACATTCCATAAAAATTCTTGTAAACATCTTTATGGTATGCAGGTTTTTACGGCGTTTTCCTTAACTGTTAAAGTGCGCAATACCAGATAACTCCGAAATGTCAAAGGTGTGCAACGGAATGCGAACTCGCAACCACTGAATTGGTACTCTCGTCTGCTTCCACGCGCCACGCACTGAAATCACATACAGAAAATCGAACCCAACACCTCGAACTCAACATTGAACCACGCGAACGCTTGGCGTTTCATTGACCTGTTCGGAAAGCAGCGATTAAATATTATGGACATATTTTATAGCGTATCATAGTTTATAGAGAGGTGTTTGTGTACGTCTGGCGCGGGTGCTGTTCCTGGCTTAAGAATAACTTTTCAATATAAATATCGCCTATATCTTTCACTCTAGCTACTCCCATCTAAATATGTCTGTTTGTTATTTTATCCCGTAGAAGGCAGTCAACATTCGTATATGAATTACTTCGTGCTTGAGATTTTTCCGGAAAAAAAATTACTTACGGACAAAATTAATAAGCGATCCCAATCCCTATCTAAGGATCGATCCGGAAAATAGACCAATCAGAACACATCAAATGTGAGCGTGTCGACAATACCTAGAGCCCATTGGTCTATTTTCATGATCGATCTTTAGATAGAAATGAAGATCGTTTATTGATCTCGGCCATAAGCATACCTTCCCAACTCTTTTGAAGAACTGTTTAGTATGAAGCCGAAAGGCATTTATTTTGTAGTAAATTTAATATAAATATTTGTACAACAGGTGTAATAAATTCCATTTTGTCCCACCCATTGTCGGATGAGGCTAAATCCTTATGTAACTGTGCCATGTTAGGTATTAAGAGACGATGAGTTTAACCGACTAGCCCCAATGAGGGTGACATAAATATCTGTATTTAAAACCCTCTTTTAAAAATAAAGAAAAAAAAATGTTTAGTATGCAGTTTATCTCTAGATGTGTCCCTTTCAACGTCCAAGCAAGGGATTAATTATAATTATTAAAATACTCAAATTTCGTATAGACAGAGGTGAGTTCCTAGGTCTCCAATTCTTCCTCATTTAAACTATCGTGTTCCTTATTTTCTATATATAATCCGTGGTCCTCTGTCACAGCGTATAGCGTCAATCTTTTTGGAAAGCACTTACCGTCAGATGCGGTGCAGTCACTGCCGTATCAGGTTAAAATATATGGAATTTAAAAACGCTTCTGCAATAAATTTTGCATAATATGTTAATTTCATATTCAATAAATATGTCTTTACCTACATCACGGATAATTGAAACGATTATATTTAATTTTTAAGCAAGATATTAAACAGTTACTGCAATTTCGCATATCAATAAAGGCGCCGGATTCTGGTCTTGTTCCGATGGCGCGTCCGTACCCATATACGGATGCTCGTCGGCAGTAAGCGCTGTCAATGCCTGAATATGTTGTTGATGGGAGAAATTTCGCAGCTGATAAGAATTTTTGGATGTTAAATAAGTGGGTAGGGTTTACGGTGAAACCGCAATCCTTTGAGTCTTACAATTTCAAAATACCACATTTTATCCATTCTTGGTATATTTTCAGAGTGCTTATCTGGAATAAGATTCTGGATCAATCCTTCAAAATATGTACACAATATATTCCAACATAATTCTTTAAACTACATTTTCTCTTTATTTGTTTTGTTCCTAGAGTAAACGTTGGTTTAAGTTTTAGGTACAACATAATTGTTGTTTAATTTGCCTAAGTGTTGTATTTCTGCCTATCTATCAAGGGATACAGAGATATATTTTTCTCCAACAAGTCGGACACGTGTTTTATCATCGATCCCTAAAGGGTTACAAGTTCCAAACCCCCTATAAATCGCATGTCATACGTTTACCAAATAAATCGTCCCGAGCGCTTTCTCCCTTGCGATATTGTATTACAGTGTCAAATTATCGAGATAACATGTGATATATTTTGTCCTTGCGTCTTCTCTTTTTAGGCTATATTAATTCTGGAATTTAAGTTTCGAATTCTACATCAAACCATGTGTGAGTAAGGTATTCTTATTTATTTTTTTCTTACGATTTCATCCCACAGAAAAGTAAGCTATTGGTCTCCATTATGCTAGATCCGGACATCACTTCTGGGGTACTCACTTTCATGCATCAGTAGTTACAACATGTAGAGCAATAATATCGGTTATTAACAAGAGATTTCAGTTCAACTTGACATTAGGAAATGTACTACCAACAGGGATGTAACGTAAATATGTGAATTTATACCCGCCCGTTACAAATCATGCTGCAATACATTGTTACAAATATTTAACAATTCATAACTCGGGTGAAACTCGGGAGAGTCACGCGAACATTTAATTTTTTGCTCTTTTTTTGTATGGCACGACGAAGTCACTAATGCACTATATGCAGTTAGGAGTATCCCAACGAAATATGTTATTTATCGCTGGTTGAAACAATAATGTCGGCCTGGTGTGGTGGTCGCAATCTGGGTGGATACAGACAACCCACCACCAGCTAATATGCACCACGTAAGAGAGAAAGAACAAAAATACTACCATATTTCTATTTCTATTTTTGACGCGTGGTGACGGTAAGAATGGCATTTATAAATCGCATAATAAATTAAAGTAAATTACGTAAAGAGTCACGGAAGTTAGCTATTTGTTGAATAAAATAAATTAATGTAGTAATATAATGCTAATTAATAAATCAGTTGACGTTAGCTGTCAACGCCAGGCGCGCTACTTACATTGCGCGTTCATTAAATATTAAATTATTAAAATTAATAATGTTTTTATTTTGTTTGTAGTGTAACATTCAATTGCTATCCTTGAAGCTTAGGGTAAATGTATCTTCTATCTGCTATTTCGCCGAACTAACATCAATTAACAGCTTTGTCAATTCATTTCGTTATTTCAATGAGCTGAAATGAGCAAACATCCTTCACACTCGGCAATGTATGTCGTTTAAGATTATGACCCGATGATCAATTTTAAGTGACCCGCTACCTTACTCCTGACTCGTTTACCAGTACTACCATAAAAAATTCTTAGGTTAAAATATCACGGAGCATTAAGTACGGTAATTATGCGTCATATACACTGAGTTGTAAGTAAAACGGTCCGCAGACACGCGATCGAAAACACATATAGTGCACACGAACTGCGTGCGTTGGTATGTTAGGGCTTGGACATAGAGACATCCTTTTTTATATAAACATATATATTTTGGTTAGAACTAATTCAAAGTCTGCCATTAGTACGAAATTCGTATCCGCGGTTAAAAACTTGTTATATGACACTACTTAAATGTGGCGTTTCAGGCCCTATGTATATCTCTACTGCGACTACATACTTCCAGTGACTTGTCTTTATTACCTGTTAGTTTTTAAATGTGAGACAAAGATGTTGTAAAAGTATTTTGTATCTGTTCGCGTGGTATATCATATCTCGAAAACTGCTAATGCTATTTACATGATCCTAATAGATCCTTTTACGTCCCATTTTAAGTAGGTTACTACGTTACCTGGTTGTTTCAATATGCTTACAGCTCATTTCTAAAGAAAAATATAATGCAAAGAATTGTTTTATTTATATGTGTGTTCATATCTTTACTAGACAATAAACAATCAACAATGAATTTAATAACTAAGAACTTGTCTATCCGTACAAAACGTTTTCAAGCTTCCGTGTTCCTTCACTTTCTTTCTTATGAATATCACACGCCACGCCGCGCCCGTTCCAATCAATTCGGATCGACGCTCGACTAATCAGTTTTTTAAATATACGCTAATTTATACGTTTCATTAATTGATTTTGATCGTGAGAATGTACTGTATGTATAACTAACATACTCCGTAAATAGAAACGTATTTGTTTTTGCCCCGATGTTGGTATTAGTGTCAATTCTGTGATTTTGCGTGCGTTTTTTTCGGTTGCCATTACTGTTTAGTGAATAACGTAGAGTATTGAACTTGATACAATTTGTCGGTATATTATCTTCAACCCAGATATACTGAACTAATATAGAAAAGTAAATATTATATGTTTGTTACCTTTACACGACTAACCTATTTAATCGAACGTGATAAAGTTCAACAATGTGATAGCTTCAAGCTTTCAGAAGTATGGACTTATAACCTGTCGGAAATATCTGTGAACCTAGCAGGAATGCGGTTCACATTTAATATTTTTGTGTTCCCTATCTACTATGTTATTTTACATTAAAAACGTTTTAAGATGGATGCGAATTCTATATTTTATTCTTTTTTCTATTTTATTTCAATTTGTTTACACATGTCAATTATTCAGGTCCACAGATATTTCCGACGAGTAATATGTATTTTCATTGGTAAATTCAATAGAAGTAGGTAATGGTCCTACTGATACTTGTTTATGTGTTGGTCGAATATGAGGTCAATATATTAAATCCGTCACAATTAGCGCATAAAAATGATATTTAATTATTGATAGGCAGCATACAGTATACACACTGAAAGTATCTTACAACCGCAACGCTGTAGAGTGCTTAGAACGTCCGTGACTAATGCAATTTATAACTAACACAAAACTTCTGTTTACATTAATTGCAATTTGAATTAACTTACTCGTCTTTTAATGCTCATAATAAGGTATTTGACTATCATCGAATGTTTGTATTATTTTGTAGACAAACACAAGTGCCATTAAAACAAAACCTTTTTGTGAAAACAGTATTAAAGTAGCTTGTAACATGAGGCATTAGTATTTTAAATGAAAGAGTGGGGACGTAGTGGGGACATCTTACCGCCTCTTTCACACCCGCACACTATAATGCACAGTGACGTTACTAATTTTGTTTTGCATCCATTTTCTATTACCCCTACTAAAAGATTTAAAACGTTTCTAACTTGTTTAATTCTGAATGGATTTACAAAATTCTTTGCTTGCTAGATTTTGGATATGGAAACTTTTTAATTAATACAATAAAAAAAATGATTCAAATACCCTATTATACCTCGCGTTTTCCCTGCAGGTACCCAAGTCCACTTTCCTATTAATCCTTTGCCATTTTGACCGGTCTTTGGCATCATTGTTTGCATGAACATATCTTCTTTTAAATAGACGTTAATGATGCGTAGACTCTTGTTCATTTTACAAACGAACAGTAAATGTGTTATTTCAATTCACACAAACATATCATTTATTAGAATCCAGTGTTTTGCATCACGCGTTTTTATAACTCGATTAGCTCACCTAGACTGAATCATAATATTAATTGGATCAAGGACGCAGCCAACAATGTTCGTATTCTTGTAATTCATCGGTGTTCCTCGAAATGCTTCCTTGCAACACATTGTTTTGTAATTCAGCAATAATTCACATCAAAAGAAAAGCTGCCACCTCTGTGAAGTTAATGCTTGGCGTCCATTAGCGAATTTATTCGTAGTATTGCCTACGTTATACGAGGAAAAGATTTTGCCGGATATGTGAATTTGCAATACCAAATAAGCCTTTAGTACCTATGTATTACATTTTTTCATAGTTATTAAAATTTATATTATTGGAACCAATATAACTTGAGCTCATTAAACTAAATGGCATCTCATTCATAAAGGGTCGGCAAACACCCACCATTCATCTGAACTTACGGATTTTCTAGAACAATCGTATAGGTACAGGTATACTGCTCCAACCAGGTGGAGCGACGATATTCGTAGGATTGGTAGCGGTTGGTGACGATGGGCTGAAGATCGAGCCCAGTGGCGTGCTATGGGAGACGTCTATGTCCAGTAGTGGACGCAGAAGGGCTGATGATGGTGATACTGCTAATTTGTATTGTATAACTCCTTAAAAAAGAACCAAAACATGTGGTATGAAGGCCACCAACCCGCAAAAAGCAAGCGTGATGATTACCCCCGAATCTCCCTCAATCAAACTCCCGACTGAGAGTCACGTGTTCTATCGGCGTAAATGCTAATACGGTACAATACTTATTGCAATATCGCCAAAAATATCCCCACAAAAGAAGTATTTTCGGTAAGCACTTACCGTTTTGTCCAATCAGAAAGATAAAAGTGTTTGTGAGTGGCGACAGATATTCTGAGCTGTGATGATGGGTGCAGTTCCCAGAAGTCCACTCATTGACGCCCACGCTTCGCAGAAACTGGACGAAGCAGTTTATTGATGAGTATGCCACGGCGCCTACGGGTTTTCCTCCTAGTATATTTAGTGAATTTTAACGAGATTTGATTCTGGAAGTTATGAAAAGAATGAAAATCTTTGGAGTTTGTGATATATGGCATTGGCGATGCTTATCCGAACTGGATAAATTATTGTACATACAAATAATAACAATGAACATAAAATATTTGTTTTGGGGTCGTCCTAATACTCTAACCCCTTAGAAATGGTATGTCAATATTTTGGAATATGAAAAGAATCACGTTCCCCTCTCATTTATTTCTAAGCAAGATAACACACCTGCGCTTTCCAATATGTTACGAGCTTTTATACTCATACCATTTCTTTGAAAAAACACATTGCATTTCTAAATCTACAACTGATTGCTTCAAGTTCCATGAACATTAATATTTTTTTCAGTTTAGTGTTCCAAGAGGTCGATAAATAGGGACATCGCATTGCTACATGGATTATACGCATTGCGGTGGGAAATTGGATTGGTGTGCTTACCGACGCCTTATAGGACTCCACTAGTAACAACTTGTGGTTTACACGTGTTTCTACGGCTTCGGTTGACGAAACTCAAATTTCTATATTATTTCTTGTTAGTTTATCCTAGTACGTTCTTAATATTTTGTGAAGTATGAAGATTGCCTCGGTGGCGCAGTTGTACAACGCTGAGGTCTCGGGCTCGGATCCCGGGTCGGCCAATATGATAGTGGATTTTCCTATTTATTATCAGCCCGGAGTCAGGAATTTGTGCCCGATATGGCGATAGGCTCACCCCCTGTCACAACATGGGACGGAACACACAAGACGAACTGTGGATGGTGTCTTGGAAGCAACTCTGCCTACCCCTTCTGAGAAAAAAGACGTTAGTTTATACGTGTTTGTATGTATGTGAAGTATGAAGAAGTTACTCCACAGATCGTATTAATCAAGTCGAACGGCAAATGGTAAATGTCTGTCGATATTCTACAAGGCATCTGGATGATATTGCAAAAAAGTATATTCAAAAAATAAAAACATAGGAGAAGCTTAGTGATTATCACAAGTCTGTTTCCACTGGCGGCCCTTGCCTTTGTTCTCCAGCCCTTATTGTTCCTTTCCTATTCTTTTTGTCCTGCACTTCTGGTAAACAAGTAATTTGTTTTTAGACTACCAAGGGTTATTAATCTAGATTACATCATATTTTGTGATTACAAAATCGAAGCAGTTGTTTATTTAACTAGGCTTCTGTCTGAATTAATTTCGGGTAATGTTTACTTCCTATATTTATTGGTAAATCCTAAATCCAAAAATTGGACTAAAGAACATCTTTCAGACAATCTCACATACAATATTTAATTAAGGTGTTTCATGATGCAGTTGAACCACACTGTCGACCCTGCCCATACTTAGCTAAACTGCCTACATACGTTATACCTCGAGCATTAAAGAAAATGGACCCAAAATTACTACGTGTTTTAGCATTAAGTACGATAATAACACAAGAAAAATAGATTCGCTTGCAGACCCTTCTCAGATGTCACTTTGCTGAGCACACAGCGTATTTTTCGTTAATTTGTTTCGTTACATTAATCCTGCGTACCTAAACATTGCCGAGCCAAAATAAACTTTTTGTGCTACGTAATGTATACGTTACGTTAGCTCACGCCTAATTATGCGTGAAGAGGTAGGCAGAAAGGGTATTACGAGCCGAGCACACAAGTTCCCGTTTCAGTAACTTAAATAATATTTTCCAAAATAAATAACATACAAATTAGCGATCGAACCCCATACCACATGGTTCACCTCTACATATCGCCCCTATGTTTTAAATTCAGTGTATTTGTTGCAGAATTCTTCCGGAAGCTGCTGAAGCTGTCTCGAGAGGAGTTCCACGCGATGTTCAAGAGAACATATGGCATGATCTACGAACAACATTCCTACGTGTTCGAGAAACTGTTCGAGGAACTGGAAAGGTAAATACACTTTTGTGTTATAAGCATATATTTTATCGAACTTTGCGATACAGACTGTAGTCTTTTGCTCTGAATTAGGTTATCTAGTGTAAATTTTTTTCGTGAGTTTGTATGTCTCAGCCCATATACGTCCCACTGCTGGGCACGGGTGTACTCTACAATCGAGAGAATCGATTGAGAGTGGTTAGGCCATGTAGTCCACCACGCTGGCCTAGTGCGGGTTGGCGAACTTTCATACCGTAGAAATTATTTTTAAAATCGCTACGGTAATGCAGGTTTCCTCACGATGTTTTCCTTCACCGTTAAAGTGCCGTAAAATTTCGTGAGTAATAAACGAATAAAAATATATCACAATGTGAATAACTAGAAAAGTTATTTAATAGTAGAGCCACGCTGTTGTCAGCCATGAATCAGCATGATTGGGCAGGCTCGGTCAGGGCGGTACCACAGTCTCACAGGGATCGACGTGGAGTGACAGCTTTGTTGTTGCGTTTCGTTCGGTTAGTAAGATTACCAGATGCCCAATACCACTTTCCTCTTCCCATCCTTTTTACTTTTTTTTTTATTGCAATGAATGACGAGACGAGCCTGCCATTCGCCTGATGGTAAGCGATACGACCGCTCATGGACAGTAGCAACACCAAACAACACCATGAGTTACAAGGCAATGCTTGGCATTCCACTGCGCTCGCCATCCTGAGACATAAGATGTTAAGTCTCGATATATCCAGTAGTTACTCTGGCTAAAATGTCCTTCAAACCGGAACACAACAGTGCATTTACACTGCTGTTTGGCGGGAGAAATAGACATTGCGGTGGTACCTACCCAGGCGGCCTCTCACATATGAGAGACCTGCCACCAGTACTTCTAGCTCCCCTCTAGATTTGATGGACCGAAGAGTATCCGATATCCAAGAGTTGTGGATGTTCAATGTTCATGGGCGGCACTGATTACTTACCATCAGGTCACCTGTATGCTCGTTTGCCTATTGTACAAGTATAAAAAAAATACGCACTGCATCATACGATTTCTCGTGAAACATAATGTTTAGTTTAGTTGTTATAGAGGCCGCGCCATAATAAACATTGGGCAACAGTGCCCTCAATGTTTATTTCAAATATTTGAACGAAATAGAAGCATAATGGCTGTCGTATTGAAACAATATTTAGGTAAACCAAAAGTAAGATTTGAGGATTTTCTTACGAAACTGTGGATGCTATGTATTCTTATTATACAGAGTATATCAGGTGGTAGTATTAGTGACTTCAGACACAATGCAAATAAAAATTTGGCAAAAAAAAACGACAATTTTTTTTGTAATTTTTTTTTACTTATCGTCATATTTGGGTGATATATACATAGTTTTCCTAAAATATAGATGTGAACCTCTTTATTTTTAAACACGCAATGGTAAGTAAGGGTTTAAATTAGTATTTTCGCAAAAACTAGGTATTTACCACCCAAACACGATGATTTTTAAAAAAATCTAAAAAAATATCTGTCACTGTTTTGGCGAAATTTTTATTTGCATCGTGTTTGTAACCACTAAAACGACCACCTTGCTTCGTTTTTGGTCGCAGTCTTGATATACCCGGTATATTTATAACAACTGATGGCCGATGGGGCCGAAAGGTTCTAGAATGGAGGCAAGGTACAGGCAAGCAAAATGTCGGACGCCCATCTCCAAGATTGACCTGGTTAAGGTTGCAGGAAGTCGCTGGATGCAGGCTGCTTCCAACAGTTGGATGTGGAGATTCTTGGGGGCCTATATTCAGCCGGAGACTCCCTGTGGTTGGAAAGAGAGATATTTTTTTATACAACAGCAGAAGAACGGTGTACAATGCACGTGGTGGTAATTCTGCAGTGCACTTCTAGTATCTTCTGATGATGTGCTGTAATAGATATCCGGAATGATACGAATAATCTACTACCATTTCTCAGCAGCGATGTTCTGATGTTTTTGAATAAGGTTTTCAATAATATCGTGTTCTTGCAGGTATTACACGCACGGCGGCACAAACTTCGACACCATGATGGATTCGTTTTTCGCCATCCTGTACAAAAAGATGTTCACAGTACTTAACTCACAGTACAGCTTCGATGATAAGTAAGTAATATATTTATTTCTAACTTTTACTATTACACTGCAACGCCAATGCCTCCTTTCCGTTCTGCCACTCCTCCCTATCCAAAGATTTGTCCTGCCATTTTTTTTTTAAATACTTCTGACAGCGATAAGTTTTTTAAACATTAAATTCAAGTGTGCAAGACTGCCTCGGTGGCGTAGCTGACGGTACGACTACAAAGCTGAGGTCTCGGGTTCGAATCCCGGGTCGGGTACAGTGATATTGGATTTTTCTATACATTATCAGCCGGGAGTCAGGAATTTGTGCACGATATGGCGATAGGCTCGCCCCCTATCACATCATGGGACGGAACATACAAGGCGAAATGTGGGTGTCCTGGTGGCGCCTCTGCCTACCCCTTCTGGAAAAAAGGCGCAAGTTTATGTATGTATTAAAATTCAAGTGTGGAATGGTGGATATCAGAAGTGAGAGTTTATGATGATAACATCCACAGTCCACACACGTACGACAACCAAAAAATATTTATTTCGACGCGGGGAGCGAATCCGCGACCTTTTCCAACTGACGACCACCAATCAATATTTTTATTATATCTGTAATACTTAAAATGTTCATTATTGCACACTATTTTCATATAAACTGAAACAAAACTAGGAAAAATATATTAAAAAAAAAATTACTTAAATTACAACGAGTAGTAAACTTAAACTAGAACACACAATAATACAATGGAAACAAAAGAAGAAGAATAAATAAAAAAAAAACACGAAGTAATTGTAAAACAAAGTGCCTTCTGAATAATATAATCTGCAGATAATATTCATATATTAATCCAAGCCATTTACGCTCCACTGTAGAGTACGGGCCTCCTCTACAATAATTATAAATACACCCAACAGGCACATACATAGTCCTGTCCACACAAGTCAATTAAGTCTTATGTCGTGGGCCTTGTGTATGTTCGTGAGGGCCACAAATATTTGCCTCAGTGCGGGGATAGAACCCACGGCCTCTCGTTTCGCAACCGGCGGCCAACCAACCGCCGCGGAGGCTGTCCAATTTGACAATTAAATTTGACTGAATTTTGAAAGCGGTTAGATATACTCGTAGTCCACCAATTGACCTAGTGCGGGTTGGCGGACTTTACATACCATCGAAATCATCTATACATATAATAAATTTGTAACAGATTGATGTCTGTACATGGAAGATAAATGACAAAACTAATATGGGGGTCTGTATTAACGTAATAGAACCGAAAATAATGTTTTTTAGAATTTTTGACTGTTTGTCTGTGCGGTTGTGCGCGATGAACTCAGAAACGGCTCAATGGATTTCGGTAAAATTTGGAATGGAGGTAGCTGACACTCTGGATTGACACTTAGGCTACTTTTATCCCGAAATATCCCGAAATTCCTTCCTTGTCCCGTGGGACGAGGACGGAATTCTGATATACATATTTGTTACTTTTTTATAGTCAAAGGGATGGGATGGGACTGGATTACATGCCTCGAGTAACAATGAGATAAGACGGGCGGGATATAACGGGACGTGACGGGATGGTAAATTCCAAATAAAGTTAATTTCATATAAAGTTAATCACGCAGACGAAGTTTGCGGGCAGAAGCTAGTTGTAAATAATAATATGCCGATGGCCTCACAAATGTTTCCTATAGGCTTAATTTGCGTAAATAAATAACTACTTAAACGTTAATGTAAATATTGTATAATTATTATATATTTGTAGTAATAAAAATTATTTATCGACTACAATAACAATATACGTGCGTCAATATATGCGGTTAAGAAATTAAATATTCGAATAGTACTTATTGGGAAAACAATGTTATCATAGAATGTTATTTAATTAAGAGGATAATACGCAATAGAAAACATTTTGTGATTTCCCTTAATAATATAGTAAACGTATGGAAATCTGGGGAATTATGAATGACGTCATGTATCCTCCAACGGGAAGACAGAGGTGCCTCTAGTGCCACACACATTGCTGAAAACATTTCCGTTCAAGATGTGATAGACTGTCGGGATTCTGATTAATTACTTGAGTCAATCCCTATTCTGGGCACAAATTCCAGTGTTAGATAAACTCCTACAATATTTCCCAGTTAAAAAACGTTTATAATTTTCGCAAGGATTATAAACTTAATGCTCAAAGAGGCTGGTTAACTTTAATATCGATATGAATGTTCATACAATAAAATGAATTATAATCTATTTTATGACCTAAAAATTCTTACGCCCAAAAAGGCGATTATTTTTGGGCTTATAACAACGTTCATGGACGGTTATCCGTTATGTCCTGAAATCAATGCCCAGGTAATTTTATAGATGTCTACAATTTGTCCCCGAAATCCCCTATCACACTTTGAGATCAAAATAAACTCGGCAAAATCCAGAGCGAGTGAGAGAGTGGCTTCACCTCTTATAATATGCAGGCGTGGAAAGCTACCATATCATTTATACCTATTACAATGAATAAACACAAAGTAAGTGTACGATATTATCGGGAGGTGTAGACGACCTTATTATCGTCGTTAATCGTTTGTTTACACGCGTGTAGCTGTTAAACCGTCCCGTTTAAGTGCTTTTTAGGGCTGCCACACTCTCAACCGTGTAGATATACTCATGTCATGTCGGAGCGGGGCACTTATAAAAAACATGGCGCACATTGCGTGGCTGGCCACTGAATGATTGGTGACAGGAGTTTGCAGTGGTAGGTTTTGTGGTTGTGGTGTGGACGGAATAGGCTCCTACCACCAGGCTCCGTGAAATTACTGCCGAGTATGGATAAACATAAAGAGGCACCATTATCTCGAATGCATACGTAGTCTATAAAAAACAATGGAAAGTTAAAATATAACGCTGTATAATTTTTTTTTTATTGCTATGATTGACGAGTGTGCTATTCGACTGATGGTAAGCGATGCGACCGCTCATGGATAGTAGCAAAACAACACCATATATTATAAAGCAATGCTTGGCATTCTACTGCGCTCACCATAAGATATAAGATGTTACGTCTCATTATGTCCAGTAGTTACTCTGGATAAAGTGTCCTTAAAACTGGAACACAACAATGCATTTACACCGCTGTTTTACGGTTTTCCTAGCGAGCCATCATATTTCTCATAAGGTTAGAATTTTTTTGATATACATTACCCTATACTGCAAATAGTAAAAGCTGTAAAATATTTGTAACAACCCTACATAATTGACTGCGTCGTAGTGTCTTGGGACAACTAAAATAGTATTGTTTTATATACAAAATATTGTATTATCAATAAATTCATTTGTAAATGTTTTCTAGCGTACATTACTGCGGTTTACTAATAACTTTGTGGTTGGGTAATATTTAAAATATTGTCAATTGATAAACATATTTTGAACTGTTATTTAACCTATTATCGAGAAATACATAGATAGTCAAGCAATTACAATAAATCTTGTACGTCAACCTGAGGCTTTACAGTTCCCAATCTACATATGCTATTAAACCAATAAGGAGATATTATCTCGGTTTATTTATAAAGAGCTGAATCCGGAGCAAGGCTCGGGTGGCGGTCGCTGTCCATATAAATGTTAATCCAAAGTAGTTACGGTAAAGAGTTCGTGTTTTGCGTCGGAATCGTTTGCGTAAAGTAGTGATGTAGTTAAGAATGAAACCTATTGTAATGAAGGTCTAGAGTTTGATACCAGGGGTTACATATATCTATTAGTTAAATAAATTAAAAATAATAAGTGCAATATAAACTATTGTTTGCCTATTTGTTATACTTCTAACGCATCACTAACATAACTAAGTAATTTTCGCCTAATGTTAAATACTTATGGCATGCACATTTTTCAATTCGTTAGTAGTTCAAAGCGTCTCAAGTATTACATTTTGTTAAAAATTAAAAATCTATGA
Source organism: Deilephila porcellus (assembly GCA_905220455.2). Classification (NCBI taxonomy): domain Eukaryota; kingdom Metazoa; phylum Arthropoda; class Insecta; order Lepidoptera; family Sphingidae; genus Deilephila; species Deilephila porcellus. Next base: position 14,159,615 of record LR999973.1, on the reverse strand, counting down.
GAATTCACATCCACTTAAAAGTACAAATGTCGGTCCTATCTTTTGACTACACACAAAACTATTGGAAATAAAATCGTAGTAGAATACTGTTCTTCGTACCAAAACCACTTTCCAAGTATTCAGCGAACATATGCGATTTGCTCAAGCCTCTAGTAATATTTATCTACAGGCAAGAATGTTTACATTGTATTTTATTGTCTGGTTCGCGCCGCGGGCTAGACTTAACTTTCTAACATAAAATATATCGGTTTTGCAGCAGTGAATATAGCATTCTGTACTAAGTTATACCTGTTTCGCATTAATACATACATACATAAACTCACGCCTTTATCCCAGAAGGGGTAGGCAGAGGCGCCACTAGGACACCCACAATTCGCCTTCTAAGTTACGTCCCACAATGTGTTAGAGGGCGAGCCTATCGCCATATCGGGCACAAATTCCTGACTCCGGGCTGACAATGAATAGAAAAATCCATTATCACTTTGCCCAACCCGGGATTCGAACTCGAGACCTCAGCTTTGTAATAATATCTACAGTAGTAGCCACCGAGGCAGTCCCATACTACTATCATTCCTGTTACATTAACAGAGCTACTCTAGTTAATATTAAAAGTTCAAGGTATGGCTCTACAGTGGTACATCATCATCATATTCAGCAACACGTTTACTGTTAAACATAGGTCTTCCAAATATTACCACAGCGATAGTCAAAAACGGCTTGCATTCATCGACTTCTTGCGGCCTTTATCAGCTCGTGTGTCTCAATTGTGGGTTGATCTTAGCATCATATTTTCTTTAGCCTAATCAAAACATCGAGTTTCAAATCGATTATACAATTGCATACTGTACTCGCATACCATATTAATTACTTAAACGTATACTTTTATGGTCAGACGACCTGGTAAAGGTGGCGGGACGTCGCTGGATGCAGGCTGCCTCCAACAGGTCACTGTGGAAATCATTGGGAGAGGCCTATTTTCAGCAGTGGACGTCCTTTGGCTGATGGATGGATGGATGGATGGATACTTTTATGTATTTAGAGTATAGTCTGTCATTACATAAATACAACATTGCGTTTGTCTGCCTGGTCCGATACACAGATCGTACTCGAAACCGAATTCTCTATAAATTGGTCACGTCACTCTGCTTGGTCAGATGTAATCTGTATAGGTCGAAATCGAAACTAAGTGCACTTCTAGAAACTACTGAGCTAATGATGTCTTCCCCAGGTACCTGAAGTGCGTGAACGAGCACATGCGCGACATCCAGCCGTTCGAGGACGTGCCCAACAAGCTGTCGGTGCAGCTGCGCCGCGCCGTGGTGGCCACGCGCACCTTCCACAAGGCGCTGCGGGCCGGCGCTGACGTCGTCCGGAATATGCTCAAGGTACTAGGCTTACAAGAGATAGAACTTCGATGTAGATGATTTAAGATACAAATAGAATGCTCAGCTCGTCCAGTGTGTTGCTTGATAACTCTGTTCTGGTAAAAACAGATGTTGTGTTCTCTTCCGTTTCATTCATTAACACTAATTGTTGGGGAACTAACGATCTGAATAACGTCCCTCTGTTCTACCTTTTCAAAGATTGCAAAACATTCACGGTATTACGGTAAACGGTGACAATTCGCCGAAGTGTTGTTCCTTTGTTAAAACCGCATCAATTTTTCCATGCATGGCTCTGACAGTTTCTAAAGGGAAGACTGTATTTGGCAGTTATGATTCTCTCGTTGTCTATAGCCATGCTTGATGTAGTAACATCGTGTATTGATAAATTTGGAACATTCCTTTAAATTGAATGACAAAAGATACTACGAGATATTTCTCCACATTATTAGTACTCCCCTGCATTTAGGTGCAGTAATCACTTTACCGTCTATAAAAACCGAAGCCCGAGTTTATTTCTGAGCCGAGACATTGTAAACATCCGTTCGTCGAGGAAACGCTGAGTAACTCCCAATGCGGTTTTCAGATGGCCATTGTGAGTAATTCATTCGTTGATTTTTCACGAGCTGTTGTGCAATATCTCGTAACTGTTCTGGTTTTAATAAAAATAAAAATAAAATAAATAAACCCACTAAGATCGAGTCTTATGTAATGGGTATCAGGAACTACGAGATACTTTCGGTCTCACGAACACCCAGACCCGAAACAAATACCTGTGGATCACACAAATATTGGTCTCGGTGCGGGGATCGAACCCGCGGCCTCGCGTTTTACAGTCGGCGTCTAACCAACTGCGCCACGGAGGCTGTCAGACCTGATTTTATTAGCCTTTACTTATTTGTAAGCTTGCTTCTTTTCTATAGGTATAGAGGGTACATAATAGTCATAAAAAACAAACGATATTATATTGGTCCAATTTCTTTAAGGCAAAGGTTTGTAATATGAATAGATATGGACTTGTAATTTATTTATTTATTTATCCTTTATTGCACCATAAAGAAAAAAATTACAATGAAATAATATTTAAAAAAAATAGTACAAAAAGGCGGCCTTATCGCACTGGGCAATTTCTTCCAGACAACCTTGGGATGGATATAAAAACAGGAGAAGTTAGCACAAAATCTCTGTATATTTTTAATACAACACAGTAATATTACTGTACTGCACTAAATGTGTTGATGTTAGGTCTGTTTTTAATTTTATGATTCATAATTAGAATGCAAAATATAATTTATTACGAATATTAACATCAGCATTGTAATTCAGACTACACATGACCCTGAGTTGAACAATGTCATGTATGCAACTTGAATATGAAATTATGATTTAATTCTGTAAATATTTAAGTAAATGGTGTGTTGTTGGCCATTTGCCCGGTAGATTACTGTACAAAATGAAAAAGCCGCCATGGTGACCAATGCATGTAGTTCTGCAGGTACACTAGGCCATCATAAAGTGAATAGAGTACAAACAGATTTGCAGATACATTCAAGACACAGTGAGCTCCTTCTGCGTAGATCGGATCGCAAATACTAGTTAACGTTTTAAATTAACTTTTTTAATTTAATAATTGTAAATTAAGGGTAGTTAAATTGTAACAGTCACTGAGCGGATGACTAATACCTCAGTCCGCCCCGTGACCACGAAAGCTGTAAAGTAATCGAAACGTCGGGAAGTTAAAAAATGTAAAAATTAAACCAAATCGCTATAAAATCCGTAAAAAAAAATAGTTTTATTTCAATGTGTAACATTCGCGTAAATCTAAAAAACCATTATAGATACATTTAATTTTGATACAGTACACACAGTCTAAGGTATACCCAATGGTGCAACTGTGGATTTACATATGTATGTTCTTATCATTGCCTCACATAAAACAAGTCTCCACGATGGACGTGTATATTTATTTTGCTATAATTTCCCGACATAGATTTCTCCAAGATACGTGTCTTCCTGTCACATTTCACTCGTACCAATTCCCAATAAACAAAAAAAATATACACCATAGGACGAATCTACAATCCCGTCACAAAGCTCCCTTCCCCAGGCCTAATAAGAGATATAGCATCGTAATCCAGATGCACTGGGTCCTGCGTCCCTAGGCGACATTTTCGCAATGAGTCATTAAGCGCATAAGCGCCGCCGAGCGCCGGGACTCCGAGCGTTGATCCCTGCAGGCGCCAGCGAGATGCACAAATTGAAATACTGTTAACTACCCGCGGCGCTACGCGCAATTTTAATTCTTAAACAATAGGGAAATTTTGTATTTTTTATATAGATTTTATGACATAATTAGGTGAGAGCAAAATTATTTTGAAAGTGCAAAACAGTAGATATTGGCTTTTTTATGAAAAAAAAACTGTTGAAGCTGCCAAAACGTTTGAAGTGCGAATCTTCTTACTTTGTGAGGGTATGCGCTGTTGCGCACCCCTGCGCCGCTTTTGATAAAAATCACGTTGCGACGTCAAATGAATGCACTTACCCTACCAAGGGTAGGTAGTGAAGGAAGGATACTGAATATTGACTACCTACCTATTGAAATGAAATGAACATATTTATTGAACCCATGAAATGTCATACATTATTTAGGTTCAGTCACTTTTTTCCACTACCACCCGGTTCACAAGGCTGTTTTCGCCAGAAAAAAAACGGGCAAGAAACTCTAGCATATTAACTCAAACATATTACATACCTATAAGGTAAATTTCCATTAATGTAAAATAATGTACTGGCAAGTATCGGACGCCTGCTTACATGGTGGACAGACTACATAGTTAAGGTTACAGGAAGTTGGAAGCATCCGCTTTTAATAGGTCTAAGAAAATCCTTAAGGGAGACTTATGTTTAGTGTCAAACTCGAACTGAAGACAGAGAGAGAAAATAACTATCGTATACAAATTTATATGTCGATAAACATACAAACTACACGAATTTCCCTCGATAATGTTTTATATCGATGCGTTAACCGCATGTCTGCTAGTTCCGTGCATGTTTGTTTGTCCGCTCCGACGCTCGCAAATAATCTCGCACTCAAATTAACTCGAGTGATTCACACTTCGGCCGCCCTTTGGTACATTTACTCAGCGGCACAGTTCAAATTGTTCTTGTGAGTTTATTAATTAAGAACACAGATGCGTGATTAAAGCATTTTGGCGACGACTCTTTGATTTGTGTGTGCAAACATAACGTTCTGTCTTGATTAAAGCATCCATAGCTACATCGAGACGGGTCAATTGACTCAGAAAATTTGCTAAGCCTTATTATCGCATTTTGATCTGTCGTTTTCATGTTTATTTTCATCCCCAAAGACCAACAATGTAGCACCAAAAACGCGTGTCCGTGTGTGTTCTCTAGTAACATGTCAAAGAGTAAAGTATGTATTTTTTTTTTTTTATTTATTGCTATGAATGACGAGACGAGCCTGCCATTCGCCTGATGGTAAGCGATACGACCGCTCATGGACAGTAGCAACACCAAACAACACCATGAGTTACAAGGCATTGCTTGGCATTCCACTGCGCTCGCCATCCTGAGACATAAGATGTTAAGTCTCGATATGTCCAGTAGTTACTCTGACTACAATGTCCTTCAAACCGGAACACAACAGTGCATTTACACTGCTGTTTGGCGGGAGAAATAGACATTGCGGTGGTACCTACCCAGGCGGCCTCTCACATATGAGAGACCTACCACCAGTTAGAAATCTCCAATATCATCTATAACATTGGCAAAGTATCTGTCACTAAGTTAACAAACGTTATGTTACAATAAGTAAACTATACCAAACATGTTTGTCGCTAACTTCTATAATCTCTAGAACAGTTCCATCTGTCTATAGGTTCTCGTGACTCAGGACTAATTTCTCCAGCAATCCAGAACATTCTACAACATTCTAGCCAGTGTGAGTCAGGACCAATGTCTCTAGAAATCTCCAGAACATTCCCTTATCCTCAGGTGGGCGTCAGTCAAGAGTGCGTCACAGCCTGGGCCCGGCTGCGCTACTGCGGCGCGTGCAGCGGCATCCAGCAGCTGGCGTGCTCGCGGTACTGCCACAACGTCATCCGAGGCTGCCTGCCCGCGCACGCCGACCTGGGTGACCAGTGGGACGCTTATGTCGGTGAGTATAATAACTACATTATTCATACGGCGGATACATGCCAACACAAATCGCTAGATTGCCGCCAATTACGATAAGTCGCTAACGAACGACTACTTTAGCGGGAGATCTATGTTCAGCAGATGAATAAGAAAGCTTGATATTTACAGTTTTACATTACACATTGCACTTCTTATTGATTACCTGTAAATTATTTTTTTACTACACAACTTTTTTCTTACTGTATCATGTTCGACAAACATTGTAGTGATAATGCGAGTTGTTGTATCTATATATCAACGAGTCAAATTCTGACATTTTGCTCCCATTATACCAGATGCTGTAGACAAAGTAGCCGACCGCCTACTGGGCCCATTCAACATCGCCATGGTAGTCGAACCCATAGACATTAAAATATCCGAAGCCATCATGAGCTTCCAGGAGCACAACCAGGAAATATCCCAGAGGATATTCACCGGCTGTGGGAAGCCCGTATTGGGGGGTGGAGGGGGCGCGGGACCCTTCTTCGCCCAAGACAGGACCAGGAGGTCCCCCCGATCGATTCCAGACTTCGACTGGAATCAGAAAGCGAATGAAGTCGACGCAGACTTCGAAGTGGAGGCTACGTTCGAGAGCCTCATGAACGATGACCCTCAGCTGCTCAGTTTGCGCACCCCTGAAAGCATCAGGAAGGCGACCGCTGAAATGGCCGACCAAGCCAAGCTGCGGGACAGGTTCCTTCAGTACATGAAGGGTCATATTGGTCTGGAAGAATACGAGGAGCATGAGAGGAGGAAACGCGACGCCGATCCTGAGCCGGCAGGTGCTGGCGAGGTGGATATCAACTTCAGATCATATGAGTTTGATAAGAAAGGACAGAAGAAGAAGAAACCTGCTGCCAAGAGCGAGGATAGTCATGGTGAGTTTAAAATAATTTTGGTAAGGGTAACTTGGGTTTATAACGGTGAAGGAAAACATCGTGAGGAAACCTGCATACCATAGCGATTTTGTAAGAATTTCTATGGTATGTAAAGTCCGCCAACACGCACTAGGCCAGCGTGGTGGACTATATGGCCTAACCTCTCTCAATCGTACCCATGATAGTAGAGTAGGCCCGTGCCCTGCAGTAAGCCGTTTGTGGGCTGATACAGTAACATAGGTCAAGAAATGCTACAAAATTAAGTTAACCATGGGGGATTTAAATATTGTATGATCAAGTAGATCAGGTCAAACGATAGTTTTGTACAGAATACTTCATGTGATCACAATAAAAAACTTGATAAATGATCTACCCATCTGAAGATCATTTCTAAGCGTATAATCAAGACCCAAATTCTTACGTGAAATTCAGTTCTTGTCTTACTTTATGTTTTAGCTCTATTAATATTATTAATTGTCCCCTCAGGTTCCGAGTGGGGCGGGCCCGCGCTGGAGAAGTTGGTGCGCGAGACTCGAACCCGCATCCGCAACACGCGGCGCTACTGGAACCACCTGCCCGCGCTGCTGTGCAACTCCGCCAGCGTGCCCAGTGCGCCCTGCTTCAACGGGACTGATCTCGCCAGGTAAGAGAGAACAGATCCTTTGTATAGCCCCGGCATGCCTGTTTTTTATATAGTATATTTTTATTGTTGTCGTGTGATTAGTATTCTATGGACTTGTATTACTGACATAAATATCATATGTTTCTTTTTCATTTATCTACTGAATTTAAGAAGATAACTAAGATATTTTGTGCCGCGTTAAACTAAGATTGATTTAAACGAGTAGGCTACTAAATATTTGGGTAACATTTTTAGACACTAATTTTCAACATTATATCTACAATCCATACCTCAATTCAGAAAGACTAATTTAAAATTGATTTAAACACTACATTTACTGAATTAGAATTCATCCTATACACCGAAATGCCTTTTTTTAAATTTCAATAAATCCGATTTTGTTAGTCACCAGTACAAACCATTACTTAACCCCCAAAATCGGCATTCATCAACCTAGCCCCCCATTACCCTTCCAGCTACACGCTGACGGCGGCGGGGGAGGGCAGCGCCGGGCTGGCGTCGAACCCGGAGGTGCGCGGCGCCGTGGTGGCCGCCGCCAGCGCCGCCGCCGCCGCCGAGGCAGACACGCTCAAGACGCTCACTGCGAGGCTTAAAGACGCTTTCAATGGAGTCGAAGTGGAGTGGACGGACTCTGGTTATAGTGGTAAGGATCTAATTATCAAATATTTGAACAAGTTTTGATGGGTATTGTGTATTGGGTAGTGAAACCCCTTATTAGTTTTGGACCTGACAAAATGGTCGAGGTAAGAAAATTATTATTTTTTTGTTCAAACGTTTTATCTTTGTGACACGACATGTGCTTTAGACACTATTGTAGAATATCTGTGATCATGTTCGGTTTGACTTTAAGGTATATATCTACATTTATACTTTTTAAATAAAATATCCAGCTCGGTTTTTGACTTGATATAATAAAAATATTGTGACAACAGCATTTGTTCTTTTTTTTTTCAATATGCGGATTAATCTATCCTCATATTATCATTTACCACGAGCTGTATACATATGTAATGTTAGAACGCATCACAGACCTGCAGCCGAGCGGCTCGTCATCGCAGGACGACCTGGAGGGCGCGGAGTCGGGCTCCGGGTCGGGAGACTTCGCCACCGGGGACCTCGGGCCCCCAGACGACGATGAAGACGCCGGAGGCTTTGACGACACGGGTTAGTACACCTCACTTATTTAAATAGGTATTTTTGTTAAATGAGCAAACTGCTCAGCTGATGGTGGTTACTGCTGTCTATGGAATATACAATTGAGTCGTACGTGCGTTGTGAACCTCTCGAAATCTCACGCACCCAACACAACAGGGCAGCAAAATCTTCGCTGCAGCTGGGTTTTTAGTGAGACAGTAGTATAAACCCGGCTCATTCATACTGAGTCCTATACCCCCTCAACCAACCAAACTATCGCCTACTTTATCAATAGTTTATTCATCAACGTTTTAACCATTATAAAAATATTTCAAAGACCTATTTATCACCACAGGTTCAGGCGACTCCCAGCTGCCAGTCGACGAGGAAGTGGACGATCCCACTGAAATGGAGCCAGACCTCACCAGGCCCGTCCCCACCACCGCGCCCTCCAACATACCCAGCATCGTCGACACCCCCGGCACCAACAACGTGCACAACATCCCAGAAATACCCGAAACCAGAGACATCATACCCAGAATCGACCCTGTCGACTCGACGAGTGTCCGAACTGTCGCGGAGCCTCCCAGGGAGGGCGCGAGGGACGAACCCGTGGCCGGAGGGGCGGAGCGCCCTTCCCTACAGAAAGCACTGTTCACGTATGCACTACCAGTCGTCTGCGCGTGGTTCGGAACTATAGTTACTGACCTGTTTTAAATTATTTGGCGCGTTGTGCTGGATTTAAAGTGTGGGACAATCGCACTCGGGTGTTATTGTAAATTGCGTGACGGAATAAAACGTCATATGATTCAGGTGTAGTTTCGTGCACATTTAAAATTTTATATGATAGAAAATAACGCCATGAACATTTTTGTCATGTCTAAATTTAGTTAAGTGAGAAAAAGTCAGATTTCCCGCACTGTAAGTCCCACAATGGTGTCCAGTGGAATAGGAAGCGTTTGTAAATAGCCTAGTCAGTGCGAGCGGCGGTGAATCGAGCGTGTTATAGCGTATGCGCTACTGTGATATAAAATTTGTGGACTCAACGCACGGAAAATTCAAAATATGAACTAAAACACACTACGCAACGGAATGTGTAGGTTTTTATTTATTTTATAAAAGAAGTTCTCTTAACATTTCGGAAATAGTGAGCGACAATAACTTTTCATTTCATTTCGGCGGTATCATTCGATATAGATAAAACAAACAGCCAAATTATGTATTTATTGAAATGATCTTTTTTATTGTAAATAACCTGTAAATTATAATTACTTAGATAGTAAATGTATGTTTTATCATTTTAACTTGTATGTATTGTCGTCCATGTGGTCCTTGTGGCTTTGCGCCAGATTTTTTTAACCGAAACTTATTTTTAAGTTATGTGTGACGTAATAAAACGTCTATATATTCGAATTATACTTCAATACGTAAATTATCGTCTTAGAAGTTAATTTATTTGTAGTCCGATGTTATAAGATGATTTAAAAGGCTACATCGTACCCAAGCTGACTATAGTCAGTGTTTTTACGTAATCAACTTTTTTTATATAACGCACAAGCATCAAGTGTAAATATTTGGCGCGAAAATACATAGTTCTGTCAGAATTATAAAATGTAAATAAAAAATTAGTCATAGTGTCTAAAAGTAAGTTAAGAGACTGATTTACTTTGGATTTATTTTGTAATCTTATAAAAAGAGACCGGAGTTTTCAGTTGTATGAATTTACATAATAGCTTATTTTGTTTGAGTAAACTTTTATTTTTCCAATTGCCTTTTTTAAACAGATTCTTGTAAATGTTGCCGATATGCAATTTATTTTAATATTTTTTATTTCAAAATTTAAGTTTAACACTATATTTTTGATAAATTATTAACCCGGTCTCCATTTATATTTATCATGCGGATTTAAGTTTTGCCAATGGACAGAAGGTAGGGATGTGAAAATACGTCATCAGCACTGCCAAAAAAGAGCGTGGCGGAGAAAACCGTCCCTCGCTTCGTCGATTGACAAAACCTATGTTTTTACCGACTGATGTCATGTTATCTTAATACGTTTTATTTATCGATTTGGCTTCAGCTTTACTTTGCTTAGTTGTATTTCAATGTATTTTGTCGCTGGTATGTATTTAGTTAATCGGACTGTGTATAATATGAGGTTTGAGCGACGGGTGTTGTGTAAAATTACGTAATTTAAATAGTAAATTAAAATATACTTTTTACATTGGCAGGATGTAAATGTCCCACTAAGCACATTTGATGTCTTTGTGGAATAATCCCAAAATAGTAATAAAAAAGTAATTATTTTGCCTGATTACATAACACCCGTAGCTCTGATAACGAATTGTGTATTCTAAATGTTATTTATAGGTGAACATGTCGCATCTAGTTGGAAAATTTTGTCTTTATAAACTCATTGTCAAAGAGCTGAGCTTCGTTATTTGCGGTTAAGCAATTTGTGGTTTAAATTTTTTAAATGGTTGCGATGTGTGTAACGCACAATAATGTTAAATAGCTTTTTATACCAAACCGTAAAGTTAGCTGATGTTTTAATGGCCAGAGATAACCGGAGTATAGTAGAATAATTTAATCTACGATCATGTATGACATATGAATGGTTGATTATTGTTCCAATATTGTTGATCACACACTTAGATAATAGAGTTTCAATTAATCTCAAAACATAGAAAATGCTATATTAAACTGTATCCGCAATAACTATTAATTATTCAATTTCTGTGGCCATTTTCGAAAGCGCGCCTTAATTGCATAGATAACCTTAAATGAACGAATGAAGTGTGACGTTTATATTGTTTCAAAGCAATACAAACACACGTTTCGTACTTATATATAGTGAAATATTCGAAATAATCTTGACAACGTTACTGGTACTTACGTATACCAAACTTATCATAAATACTGGGACCAAATATCGCTGTATGTGCCATCTGTATAATAAGCTTGTCGCACGGGCGGTGGTCCGACGCTTCGCTGTATCTGTAACGAGTGTCGAGGGAGTGAGTGTTTGCATCTGCACTGTAAATATCATTACGATTTAGTATGTTACTTAAAGATCTTGAACTAAGTTCTCTTGGCGGGCGGTTGTTGAAGGAAATAATTTTAATTTAATTAATTATAAGGTAAAAAAATATATGCGATCATCCCGCTGAATAAAGGTGTTCGGAGGACGATACGTTATACACGTCATGGGTGAATAGAAATGCGTACATTTACGTCATTTATTCCTATCGCGTAAGACGACTTATTACGCCACTCTCCCCATGCTTTTCCTCAGTTCGCGCAGGAACTTGTTGAGACTATAATTTATTAATTTTGTTTTGAATATTTTAAATATTACAATAACTGGGATATATCTATGTTCACTGCTTGTAATAACTAATAAAAATCAAAGTCATAAAGCATTGTTAGCGCATAAGCTAACACTGGCGCTGTGCGAGAGAGACAAAACGAAAGTGCGGCTAATAGTTGTCTTTCAGTATTGGCAGCATGGTCGCCTTGTCTTTTTCTAGAGGATTATTCAGAATGATGCGCAGGCTATGTTTTATGTCTATGATAAAAATAAAGAAATACCTTTTAAAATTTTCTATACAATAATTGAAAATGTATCTTAATTCATGCGCAATAAGATTAATATTTGCACGCACCGCCCGTCAATAAAGTTTGCTAGATTGTCGTAGTTTTTTAGCGCCGTTGTGCAACAGGGTACCGATTGTGAAATACTGACAAAAATGTATATGAAATATGTTTGAATTGTTGTAATAAATACAGCGTGTATACATTTATATCGGTACGTACTATATAGTATATAAAAAAATAAAAAAGAACAAATCATTGTAACACTAGGATTAAAGCATTGCTTGTAATCATTAAAAATGTATATTATTTTTATTGAAAACTGACATTCTGTATTTCATAATGTGGAACTCGTGTAATTCCGATGTATTTTTTATTAGATGAATTGAATGTTGCGTTTCGTTTTCACATAACAGTAATCATGTCTGTATTTATTTGATAGCGTTTATTTTACGTTTTATTATCCGTGAATAATTAGATGGAACATTTTTTTAAATTTACCATTGTGTATTTATTTAAATATGGCATAAGTTCCAGCCTTGAACAAATCATGTGACATTTCCCAAACCGAAAATAAATGTGTGTGTGTGTGCCATTCACACACGGGAGAAGAGAAACTTCAGAGAAGTAGCCTACGTGAGAATGAGATAAATATAGAGCATCATTTATATTTTAATGCTAAACTTGTATCACTTCTTGTCCAACGATGGGTTGTAACGATGGGTTGTAATCGCCTCTATAAACTCACTGAATTGATAAAATAATATTCTCAATGAAGGGTATGTAACTGCGGGTAGATAGAATATAATTGTGACTAGACATCGGTATGTGGATAAAACTCTTTAACTACAGTAACCTCCTCCATTCTTTGTCGCCCTAGTACTTTTTCACTTCTGAGAATTCTCATGCATATTGCTGACACAACTTTTAGAAAAACTCCTTTGTTTCTCTGACGCCCTAGTATTTTTGTGCTCTGAGAAATATTTGACATATTGATGACATAGGTTTAACGAAACCTCCTACCTTTCTCTGTTAACCTAATACTTATTGTGTCTTTGTTTGCTGTTGCTTTTTCATTTCATAGAATTTTCAAATCACAAACGGTGCTAAAGAAGCTTCACTTCAAAAACAAAGTGGACTCCTTGATCTGAGATGGGACGGAAATTAAACAAATGCAGTAGATATAACTTATTTATTAAGAAAATAAAAATCTATTTAAAAATGCAATAATACAAAAGATTTGCGAGAACATAATTATTACGATCGTTAACACACAATTTGCTGCAAATGCGTTCATGAACTAAGAACTGCCTACTATTTTAGAGATTGCAAATTGGGGTACCGAAGCTATATCTCCGAAAGGGTGAGGTGAGAAAGATTATACTGTTCGCTTATTTTAATACATATTCCTAGGCAACCCATATGAGATTTTTTAAACCAAAAAACAAAATGGTTTTCGTGATCTGAAATACGAACCTAGGATCTCACTACACAGGTACCACAAGACCATTGAGACGTCAATTACCTTTTAACAAAACTTCATATAATAGTATCAGTACTATTTATATGTAAAATTACTGTAAACTTACATTCTAAGTATGTACAACATGCACACGATTCTCAACTCTATATTGTAGTCATAAAATTAAATATCGTTAATCTGATTCGCCGCTGCTTTCTGAATCGTAGTCAGATTCATCTTCATCGTCTTCAGAGCTGGATCCGAGCCAGTCTGGAAGCGGGGGTGGTTCTATGATAGTCTTCCACTCGTTTAATTTGTGTAGATCTAGAAAACAAACAGAAAAAGTTTAATACAACTGCAATTTAGTTTAATAACATGCATGACGTATGAAGAACGCACGTGCATGCACTCAAATATTTTGTATGTGTGCGCTGCAGGCAACGTAATAAAAAGCTGGAGGGAAAAGCATGATTTTAGTGGTTTCGCTTTATTTTTATGCGAATTCATAGAAAATGGAAATAGTAAATATACTCTGTCTGGACGTCATTTGCGATTACCATCAGCACAGACACTACGCCGTGCCAGTTAAAAAAAATGGTCGCTAGTTTAATTACAGAAACATTGCAAAGAAACCTGCATGCCTGACAAATCACTAAAATTTTTTTCATAATATATGTAAAGTCAACCGTAAAACCAGAGTGGAGGATTAAAACGCCTGTTCCTGAAATTGTTGATGTCAGACTGTCAACCGTTCGTAAGGTTATAAGTTAAATCATTCTATAAATAGATAAAGTTCCTCCTTTGTCTTGCAAATGGTATAGAAGAGGCATTTCACTTAAACTCACTTAAATTCACTTACCTAAACTATACATATCACCGAGGTAGAATTGCTTATCATCTTTCTCGAGCACTCCTCCATACAGATACAGTACAGATCTCTGCACGGCCATCATGGCGGACATGCGTGCGCCGGGGCCCGCGCGGGGGGCACTACCCACTGTCGGGGACTCCACCGCCGGCCCTGCGCTACTAGCACCGCCCAGCTTCATCGTGAACACCTCGTCTGTTACCACTAGGGGACAATGTAAGAACTATGAAAAAATACGAACGAAAATAAATAAAATCATTAATGATGAGGGACATTCTCTCACTTGTTTCATTTTTTTTACTTTTCCTATTGATAACTGACATTTGTGACGTCAAAAAATAATCAGCTGTCAAAAGAGCTGTCAGTATCTCTCTCAGAACGTTAAAGCTAGAACTAATTGACTCCCTGACTTTTTAACACTCATTCTACAAAACACAATTTTTTGATTACCAGTAACAGCCTCGTTAGCGTCTTCCACGGCCTCCTTAGGTTCGTGCAGCTCCTTGCAGTGCGGCGCCTGCTGGCCGCGCAGCACCACGCTGTGCCACTTGCCCGTGTCCAGGTCCAGGAGCAGCAGCTCGTCGCTCATCTCGCCGCGGAGCTCCTCCTCCGTTTCTTCCACGTCCTAGGACAATACGAAATGTTTGACCTTATTGTGTGCTGGTTGGATAATGTATATGGGATTTGCTGGAAACTGCTCGAATTCAGATACGAAAATGACACCTTTGCGGGGGATATTGTGAAGGATTTTTTTACAACTGAGTCGGAGTGGTACTTTTTGAAATTATCTTCAATTACGAATCAAATGAATACATGCTTAAGTTTACTAACAGACTTGCCGTCTATCAATCCGAATAAACCAGTTTATTGGATCTTGATCCCTCTCAATCATTACATTACAAAACTTGTTATGTACTTACGCTAACTCCTCCGAAGACATAAGCCTTATTACTGTGCACATTAGCCGCGGCGGCGTGTCCAGCCCGAGGGGGCGGACCGCTAGTGTTACTGAGCGCGCGCCACGTGTAGCCCTCGCCCTTCGCCCCCTTGGCGGAGAGCCGGAACAGGTCCGTATGCGTGTACGTGCGTTCCGTACGACCCTCGCGGATACGGGAGAACCCGCCGTACACTATCAACTGGATCATAAAAAATATATTCGTGACTATATGGCATATGTTTACTAGTTTTGAAAAATTCTTATTTTAAAATTCATATTCGTGGTATTGATGCTGAAAATCAATATAATACCATAAAAGAGCGATGATATAGTTTGTAGCGCACGTTAGTATTAAATATTAGATTAAGGGGGTAGAAAATTATTTTGAAATATAGTTCATACGTAATAGACCCTAGTCGACGTAGATGTCTATTACCTAGATGAATATTTAAAAAACCATGCATGGTAAATGATAGCTGCAAACATGTTCCACCAAGAAAAACAGTATGTGTGCGCAACAGACATCCTACCAAAGAGAACTTACCGAGTCATTCCCAGCCGGCAGCGTGACGCAGGCCGACCTGGCGCAGGGGCCCCGGCCGCCCGCAGCCTCCTTGTTCCACGCGCGGGTGTCCAGGCAGAACGTATACAGGTCGTCGAAGTACCGGCACTCGCGCCCGTCGTCCGCGTAGCCTCCGAACACGAATAATTTGCGACCGAGGAGCACCATGCGGTGTCCGGAGCGAGGTGATGGACCGTTAGGAGCCACTATCTAACATGTGATGTGAGGCTCTTAAGTGTCACATAAATATATATAAACAATAATATCAGTCAGTGGAGCTGTGCATTGTGGGATGAAGAAAACATTGAAATACTTTAATGTAAAGTTAGTCTATATCTTTGTAATTGTTGAGTACTTAAATACCCAAATCAATTTTATGTCGGTCGAACAAACGTCTATTAGTGCACAGATTGAATCTACAATGAAATGAAATGAAATGAAATGAAATGAAAATGAAATGAAATGAAATGAAAATTAACCACGTACATTAGATGTGTGTTGATAGTGAAGGCAAGAATTACTTAATAATCTTGAATAATTAATTATTTTAAAATATTTTAATGAAACACACAACTTTATATTTTGACACAAGCATTGAGTTTGCAAATGTGCGACTTGCTCGTACAAAGAATATTCTTGTAACTTATGCACTAGAATGCCTGTATTTTAATATTTGCTTTCCTAGATTTCTATGTTTATTTGATAAATATATGTACTATACAAGAAACATTTCAATAAAATATTAGCTATTACCTTCTCCCACTTTTTGTCAGCAAGTGAAAAGCACCACAGATCTTTATAGTGGTAGAACTGTGTCTCCGATGGACTTGTGAACTCTCCTCCAAACACCCAGAGCTCACCTCTGTAAACAAGAATAATTAATTATTATCATGCTATATTAATTATACTAGCATAAAAAATAATGTCTTCATTAGTTGAACTTATTTAGAAAAGCCATACCATGGGCAAACAAGATAGTATTTTATAATTACTTGTTAGCTGGCGTAGCAACAGCCTGATGAGCACTGCGTGGAGGTGGAGCCCCCGGTGCCTTCACTTGCCTCCAGGTATTATTTACAGGATTGTAGAATAACAATTCGTTGTATGTTTCCGTCTATAACAAAATAAATATTAATTACTACAACTACTTATAATTATGTAGTCATTAAAATATATATATATATTTTAGGATACTCATGATTGTAAAGTATGAAAACATTTAAAGTTGTCATAATATTTTGTCACTTAAGCAACCAAAAATGTTTTAGGCTTTTAATAGAAACCTTGAATAAGCAAGTCATCTTCTTATATGAAGACTCAATAAAAACTTATAATAAGGGGAGCTTAATACTTCAATAGTAAAAACATTACCTTCTGTCCATTATGATATTCTCCGCCAAACATAATCAGCTCATTGTTGGTAGGGTGAGGCGTCAGAGAAGCATATGCTCTAGGTGACGGCGGCCCTGGTAGAACTTTGTCGGTAGCTGCAGCCCTCTTGGCCTCCTCCCGTTCAATCTGAGCTATTACTTTTGCAATATCCTCCTACAATTTAAATAAGTCAATTAAATTTTTTTAAGTATACTTACAAAATTTTTAATAACGTTTTTGAAACATAATATTAATTTAAATGTTAATGATATATTTCATTGATTTAAACATAAATACATTATGTTACTGTAAAGTACTAACCTCACCCAGGTTCGCGAGTTCTTTTTTCAATTTATTCGCTAGTTTTTTCTCAGTTTTAGCCGCTGTCTTTACAGCACCACTCACTTTATTCTTATTTTTCTTCTTGCCCATTATTAAAATACAGTACAAATCCCTGAAAATGTGGAAAACACAACACACAAATAAAAACACTCGTACAGGTTAGTACGTTCTGAACTTAAACTAATAGTTTAAGCTAAAATATTAATGGAATAAATTATATAAACCAAATAATTTAAAAATATATGCACCCTACTTCCCATAAATAATAAAATGACTGATTAAAAAAACGGTTTATTATCTAGATTAATTTAAATATTTTTAATTAAACTATGTATTCATGTCTAAATTCAGAAATCACAATATTTTTATCGTTTGAACGCACTACAGCTGATTGACAAATATATCGTTTTGTTTACGGTTTTGTAAAACTTTACAATCTTTTTAAAACATAAAAATTGTTAATAGCACAAAACAATTTGCGAGAAAATCAAAATATTATGTGAATTAAGAGATTTTAAATAATTTACTTTTTATTCATAATATGTTATGTAAATTACGTATTACAAAGTGAAGAATTAGTCACATGCTTTATGATGAAACTAAACGCTTTTTGTCACCTTGGCATTGTAGAATAGGTATTGGTTATGTTTTAAGTTTTCTTCTGTTTTCCTCATAAACATATTAATATTATAGTCTTATAAGTGTTAAAAAATGATGACAAGGACTTTTTCGTGAGATTTAACAAATATTTTTATTTGGCGAAGTAAAATTTTTCCAAAATGACTACTCCTGGGGGCTCGGTATGTATTGTCTTTTGTATCGTAATGATAAAATTCCACAACCAAAATGAATCCATTTTCTACTTAATTTTATGTTTAAAAACAGTCATCGGCCAGTGTCCAAGAGTTTTCAATCCGTGTGCCAAAGAACGTAAGAAAGAAATATCATGTGATGAGATTTAATGCAACCCTGAACGTGGATTTCGCAAAATGGACACACGTAAAAATGGAAAGAGAAAATAACATCAAAGAGTTCAAAGGAGCTGACGAAGAGATGCCCAAGTATGTACAAAGTTTGACCTAATTAAATTATAATCCTCCCTAGTTATTTTTTCTTATATCTTACTTTGATGAGTGCAGTGAACAATAATTTTCGTGTTCGATCCCCGCGCCGAAACAAATATTTGTGTCAACCACAGGTATTCGTTTCGGGTCTGGGTGTTTGTGAGACAGAAAAGTCTCTCGTAGCTCCTGATACCCACAACACAAGATTTGATCTTCAGTTCAGTTCAGTTCTTGTTATTTGGCTTTTGCGGTGTTGCCATACCCCAATTCTGCCAATGTCACGTATTAAATACCAGCCGAAACAGAATTTCCAGTTGTTAGCTTGAAAATTTACATAATATAAATGAGACAGAGTATATACATAATTATTATTATATCAATATTAATTCTAAATGTTAAAAACAGGTAAAAATTACGAAAAATGAGGTGAAATTTATAAATAAAATAAAATATAATAAACTTACAATTTTATACTATTAACCCTTATACATTTACACAAGAGGTGTATAAATGGGGAAAAGGTGAGACTAAGTAGGGTTTTCATGTTAGTGGGTCGAGGGATATCGGGAGGAAGAATGTCATATAGGGAAAGAATTAAATTGGGACAGTTGAAAAAAATGTGGTCAAGATTACCCTCGTCCAGACCGCATTCACATAGGGAATGATCCCGCACTCTGATTTTAGCTAGGTGAACTGGAGTGCAACAATGATTAAGGCGAATTCTGCAGACTGTAGACGAAATAGATTTATCAAATGTTTGAAACATTGAAAACCAAGGTTTTGACGGAATGTCTGGTTGGATGCTACCGTAAAATTTTCCTTTTCTTTTTCTTGTGATCTGCCATTCTTTATTCCAAGCGACCATCATAGAATGTTTCATGTTAGAGCAGATATCGAGAGGATTAATTTTAAAATGATCTAAAATACCAATGTTTATGGCCTGTTTGGCGCAGGAGTCTGCTGTTTCATTCCCTGTTATACCAGAGTGACCGGGTATCCAGGCTAGCACAACGTTTATATTGAGTTGATGACATGTAAACAGAGCGTCTTTAATTTTCAGGATGACAGGGTATCTGGATTTTGCTTTGAACGGGTTGGAAATTATGCATTGTAAGCAGCTTTTGGAGTCGGTTAAAATTATAGAATTTGTTAATTTATGGGAAGTTACGAATTTAATCGCTTCTAGAATAGCAATGGCCTCTCCAGAAAAGATTGTGGTAATGGAGGGGCATTTATAACTTAAAATAATTTTGAAACTAGGGATCCAAACTGCAGATCCTACAATACCATCATTTGAGAGTTTAGAAGCGTCAGTAAAAAGTGATATCCAACCTGGAAATTCCGAGGATAACTTGTCTTTTACCATTTTGTCTGCTCCTACAGAATATTTCTGAACACCAAAGTCCAAAAATACCCTTGGAGAAAAAGTTAAAACATTATAGGGAAGGGAAAAAATAAAATTAGAGGGAAATTGTAAGATTCGGTCTGGAAGGCGAGAGAATTTAATGAAGCTGCGGACTAGACAAGGCAAATCGAAGATAGATTGATATCCTTTCCTTTCTAACAAAGAAAAAAGAAAGCTGAGTTTATTAAGGAGGGGATGACGGGAATTTTGGGAAAGTTTAAATAAAAACCTATCCGAAATAAATTGTCTACGCAAATAAAGAGGGGGATCAACGCATTCTATTTGCATGGCACTTATTGGGGAAGATCTCATTGCACCAAGAATTATACGTAGACATTTAGATTGGATTTTTGAAAGTTTTTCCAAAGCTCCCTTGTTTCCAGGATCTAAGAGGAAAGATCCATAATCTAAATTGCTGCGTATTATGGCATTATATAATATTTTTTGGGTAGAGGGGTGAGAACCCCACCAAACTCCAGCCAAAGAACGTAAAATGTTTATATTTTTTTCAGACTTAGAATATATGTAGTCACAGTGAGAGGCTCCTGATAGTTTGGAGTCCAACCAAACACCTAAAAATTTTACTTTGCTATCTTGACGTATTAGC
This sequence comes from Deilephila porcellus, assembly GCA_905220455.2. NCBI lineage: Eukaryota > Metazoa > Arthropoda > Insecta > Lepidoptera > Sphingidae > Deilephila > Deilephila porcellus. The sequence continues at coordinate 14,139,172 of LR999973.1, read as the reverse complement.
TCATCTCCGACAAATAAATTAATGGAAGGAACATTTCGTCGCTTAGTGAATACAACAGTGCTGCACTTAGAAGCAGCCAAAGAGAGACCGTGGTTACCTAGCCAAGAACTAAGGGAAGTTAAAGCATTGTTCAAACATGAAGCTATGTTATCCGGATTCTCAGAAGATGCATAGAGTGCGAGATCATCTGCATATTGGAGAATGGAACAATGTTGGTTGACAGATTGATCAAGATCTCGCGTATAGATGTTATACAGAATAGGACTTAAAACTGACCCTTGGGGTAAGCCCTTCCACACAGTCCTAGGGAATAAAAATGAGCCTTGAGTTTGAAAAATGATCCTTCGCTCCATAAGGAGATTGCATATGAAAAATACTAACTTAACAGGAATCCTCAGCTGAATTAGTTTATTCCTGAGGACTGAAAGTGCAACATTATCATATGCGGCCTCTACATCCAAGAAGACGGCGACCAGGATTTTTTTTTCAAGGAATGCTGTATGAACATCTGTTGTAAAGATACCTAGACTGTCCATAGTACTCATGTCTTTTCTGAATCCGAATTGAGAATCCGATAAATAATTGTTATTTTCTAGGTACCATTCTAATCTGTGTTTTAACATGTGCTCAACGATCTTTGTTAAAGTTGAAGAAAGTGCTATCGGTCTATAGCTATTGGGATCTGTAGGATTTCTTCCAGGTTTTGGAATTGGCAGGATTATTTGTGTTTTCATTTGTTCTGGAATTTGTTGCGAATTATATATACAGTTAATCAATTTTAAAAAGTATTGTTTGTTTTTGTCAGAAGATTTAGTGATAAAGGAATATGGGATGCCATCCATCCCAGGAGAGGAGTCAGATAGACCATCCAAAGCCAATTTCAGTTCTACAAAAGAAAACTCACAATCCAAAAAAGAGGGCGGAGAATAGGGAATAGAGGATGATGGTATCATGTCAAAATTGGGAACTGAGGGAGGAGCGAGTTTATCGGCAAAATCGCTCAGCCAAGTTGATGGGTCGTTACTTAAAAGGTTTTCCGTGTGGAGAGAACCTCTATAGATTTTAACTTGTTTCCACACTAAACTGGGAGGGGTTCTAGGGGATAACGATAGGGTATTCTAGGGTATAAACAAATTTAAATCCACTGTTAAGCGACAGTTGTGTAATAAAGCTTACTATAAAATTTCAGATTACCTAGAGGATAATAAGGCTTGGGAACATAACATAACATAATATAAGTCCCCTAACCGGATGTGCATTGTTTGATATAGATGTGATGTAATAATTAGTTCATTTAATTTCATCGTAGTTGTAAGCAATTTGAGTAAGTCATGCTCGCTAAAACGTCTGTGCTTGCGGCGGCGTCGTGTGCCGGGTCGGTCACTTCCCTGTAACATGGTTGAGGAGGCCGATGGCTGGCACATGCGTCATACTCGTGAACGAGTGCTGTTTGTGTGGACTGGTCTACTCGACTTGCTTATAATGATAACTTTTAATTGCTTTAAGACTTTTATTGCTATTCATTGTTTTGGTGAAGCAGTGCACTGTTTCCGCGTTCTGGGTGACTTTACTTACCTAACTCAGCCGTACAAAATCACTTGACCAATAACACTATCCATCATTATTATTCTAAACTATCTATGAACTGCTCTGAATTTAACAGCGCTGCAACCTCTGTATAATTATTGTATTGTAAACTTATTTTGAAAAGAGCAACGCTAGAGTTTCTTGCCCGTTCTTCTCTGGCGAAAACAGCCTTGTGAACCGGGTGGTAGTGGAAAAAAGTGACTGAATCTAAATAATGTATGACATTTCATGGGTTCAATAAATATTTTCATTTCATTTCATTTCATTTCATTTCATTTCATTTCATTTCATTTCATTTCATTTCATTTCATTTCATTACAGAACTTACGCCACCCAATACGTTTTTTGGAAGTAAGAGTTTTTTTTGCCATCGCTGCTTTATGACGGTAATTAATAAAGTTTTCTACAGTCATCGTTGAATTATATAATTTTTCCGCCTCTTTTCTTTCCCTAATGGCCAAACTACAGTCGGAATCCCACCAAGGCGTAGAAATTCTGTATTTTTTTTTATTTTTCTTTTTGGGAACATGCTTATTGGCACTGGTTGTTATAGCTTTTATGTACTCAGAGTATCCTACCGGGAGGGAATTAATATCAAGGATGGGGAGGGAATCTAATAGGGAATCAAGATAAAAGGAATAAGAATCCCAGTCTGCTCTAGACAGGATATACTTAATAGAAGGGGAAATATTGGAAACCGGGATTACCCTGTTAGGGATTTTGAGGACTATAGGGAAGTGGTCACTACCATGAGTACTGTCAAGAATGGACCAACACAAAAGGGATGAAAGGTTAGATGAGCAGAGAGTAAGGTCCACTGCACTCTTAGGGTTTTGAGAAGGGATAACTCTACGGGTAGGTGAGCCATCATTCAATATGCATAAGTTGCACTCATCAAAGATGTCTATGAGGGAACAGGCAAATAAGTCGTTATGGCTACCACCCCAGTATGTGTGGTGGGCGTTAAAATCACCCATAACAACGACAGGAGAAGGAAGTGTTGAGATTATAAGTTGGATATCAGAAAGTAGGGTTCTATTAGGGTGAGGAATGTAAAAAGATATAAAGGATATATTTAAAACTCGAACTGCTACAACATTAAAATTAGGACTATGGGGAGGGATAAGGATTTGGGAGAAAGGCAAGGACGATCTTATAAGTAAAGCACACCCTGCATAGCCATCAGCACGATCATCCCGGAAACAAGAGTAGCCTGATACTCCAAAGCGAGTTCCAGGCACCAACCAAGTCTCTGCTACAGATAAAACAATGGGATAAAATTTTGAGATAAGGTAGATTAATTCATGTTTTTTGGGGCGTAGGCTTTGACTATTCCATTGGACTATGACTGTCTCTGGGTCCATGATGGTTAATAATTTTAGTAAGGGAAGAAATTACATTGGCAACGTTGGGCGGTAGGGAATAATTATTTTGCATAACAAAATCTAAAACCATCTGAAGAATAAAGTTAATTAGGCTGTCGTATTGGTCTGTTTGTGGGGAAGATGAAGGAGTATTTGCAAGGCCACAGCCATTTGGTTGGGAAGATGGTAAGTCAGAAATTATGGATTGGTGTAGGGACTTATTGAAAGTTTTACCTAATGGGGCTCTTGGTCGGGGATTAGTGTAAGTAGTTTTAGTATAGGATTGAGAAGGAGGGACTGAGTTAGGAGTGTGGGGGGTTGCATGGGGAGATGGAGAATTAATATTAATATTGGGGGAAGCTAAAATCTCTGAATAAGTTTTTTTATTTAATCTAGGGAACTGCTGTTGAGCTTCTTCATATGAAATTCCCTTTTGAGCCATTGTTTTTTTAATGGAAACCTGTCTGTCATGTTCAGGGCAGCATTTATTGGTGGAAAAATGACGACCTGAACAAAACAAACAAGTTGCTTTGTTTTCAGGAGTGTCACATGAATGACCTTCATGGGGTTGAGAACATTTAAAACATTTAGGTGTGGATCTGCATTGACTTTTAACATGACCGAAAAGGCAACACTTAACACATTGGATAGTTGGGTATTGATAGATCTCTACTGGGAGCGATGTGTGAAAAGAAAAAATTCTTTCAGGAAGAACTTGCCCCTGAAATGTCAACACTACGGTTTGGGTAGGTGACCACGATACTTCGTCATTGTTTAAGATTTTTCTGCTCAGACGACGAGCCTTAAGAATAATGCCACATCCTTTGGGTAATACAAGGCTCTCCACAAACTCGTCCATAGAGAAATCTACCGGGATATTTTTAACAATACCCATACGGGTAATGTTATAGGAGGGGATAATTGCAGAATAGTGGTTGTCAGTGAGGATAGGGTTAATGATAAAATTGTTTGCATCTGCTGCAGAGCTGAATTCTACAGAGATTTTATTTCTGCCAACACGCTTTACTCCATCGGGTTTTATATTTTTAATTTTGTTTTTGAACAGTAGTTGTCCAAACTTAATAGGGCGAATGGTTAAACCAGACGAAGGGTCAGGTTCGATCCTGGATATTTGGACGATAAATGGCCCTTTGTCTGACTCTGTGTAAGTGTTGATGCCTACTACTAACATTGGATGTACATATAGACGTTGGATGGAGGCTGAGGCTGAGTCGATGTCTTTTATAGATTTCTTGGGATTAATTGGTGAGTCTGCGTCAAGACGTCTTTTAATTGGAGCTACAGAAGGAGCCCTATTAATATTAGGGGGATCTGGAGGGTCAGGAGGTTCTACCTCCATTTTGCAAAAAGAAAAAAAAAAACTTATAAAATAATTATTAGACAGCACAAGTTGTTATGTATTAATCTTACCACATTCACAGGACGAACACACAACACAGAACTAAAATAATTGACAAAAAAATGTTAGTGGAATTATCAAATAAACCGCGAAAACGAAATTTTGGGGATGACACTGACAGTTACCTCCCCTGGCAAAAAACGAATCCAGATTTGATCTTAGTGTGGGGCATAGATAATACACTATATAGGAAATAGATATGCAACTCTTCAAAAATATTGAGGTAAAAAAAATTTACTCTGCTGAGCGCGCGATGTCGCTGGAAATATTCTGTTTTAAATAAAATCCGCCAGATGGTGCTGCTCATGCCTTTTTATTATCTAAAGAATGGAGGGGTCATAAGTCACGACAATTCGGCACCAGCTCATCGTTTTGTATCCAAATCCCAATAATTTCATTTTAAAACGAAGAGAACTGGCACCAATTTGCCGTATTTAAAAAAACAGCACGTTTGCAATAACATTATCTTTATTTTTACCCGACATAAAAACGGACTTATCATTTTGTTACAATTGCGCAATGTTTGCATGTTTGTCTATGTCGATGTTTCAATAGATAGGCAAAATTTCATATGTGCATGTATATATTATGTCTTTTTGTATGTTTGTTTCTCAGGTTAAACTAGGTGACTTTTCACATTTAGTTTAAGCATAATCAAATATGGCTCAAGAGTTTTCAAGATATAAATTGTATAATGCTGCAGTTTCTATAATTCTTAGTTGTGTGTCATCTACGGGTTTCCTCGTGTGCGTAAATAATATATACATGCACCTCTGATAGAAATTAAGGACAATTCTATAATATATGCTCCATATTTAACATGATTTTAAAATGCAAAAATCAAATAGAAAGTGCAAGAAAATTATTACATTCAGCACAATTTTTAAATTATATCGAAAAATTGCCCGAGCCCATCCGGGTATTTAGCAAACTCCAAATGAAGTACAAAAGTAAACCACGAGGCAGAAGATATACCACGGAGGAAAAGATTCTTGCATTATCTATGTACAAACAAAGTGGTTAGGGCTTATAACGTCCTCAGACGTACACACCATTTCAAAATAGCACTTCCAGAAACACTTCCTAGGCGCCATTGTTGTTCTTGAAATATCCAGTAAAATAAAGCCAAATCGGAAAGCAAGTATGAAAATCCAGTAATAGGAAGCCGAGGTCAAACGCAAAAGATATCAAACAAGTCCAGTTAAAAGCCAAAGTCGCAAAATTATAGCTATTGAATCGCAGTAGCACGCACACGAAAGTTTTCGAAAAACTTGTGTCAATTTTTGACACAAATTGTAAAGAGGGTATATACATAAACTAAAAAATGTAAAGAATGTAATAAAATGGTTACAGTAATAAATAAAATATACTTGAATTTTTTAAATTAATAAGGAATATAAATAATTATTAAAAAGCAAGACTGCTTATTTTGTTTATTATTTATACTTTTAGTTTTTTAATTTTTTTTGGCACTTGCCGCGACATCTAGTAATACTTTAACAAAAAGATCATCAGGTTGGACCCGTGGTTTGTGTCTAATGCATTCAAGATGGCGCGACAAGTACCTTATGAATAGAATGCAAGAGAGTGGCACCCCCATGGTGTGGGGTCAGGACTATGTATGTGACTGTTATTTATTTATTATTTATTGCCAACTCCCAATAGTTTTACAATTAGTGTTGCTGTTGACCCTTCTACTGCTGCCTAGCTTGCAGGAGTTGCAAGGGCATGTGTGAGAGTGGCGTAGTCTTTAGTAGGATTTATACACAACTGATAAGCATGGCCCTTTATTAGGAATAACAGTCTTACTAAGTAAAGAACACAGGTCTGAGGTGCATGAATGTTTTGCTTCACAATTAACAGTTAGTGGCATAAGAGAGATATAGGTTAACTCACAGTACTATGTTCTCATTGGATTGTAGTAACAGGGACATTGCCATATAGAGAAGAAATTATTTGTTGTTGGCTAAATTGCCAACTGCATTTGAGGTTAAATTGACATTGTTTTAGAAGGTAAAGGGTAAAACCAATTTACATGTTTCAAACATGTGATATAGCCAAAATAAACATACATTTCACACCTTATATTTATATTTTGATGCATTTACTTGATATATGTTTCGTTTATGTGTTTTAAAGAACTGATTCAAGTACCTTATTTAGATTAAAGCATACAGTGAATTATAATAATTATTTTAATGATTACTTCCTGTGGCTGAATAGATAGATAAATATAGTGATGCGACTCAAGCCGTTTTTTACTGGAGTGAATTTTTAAAACTCCTATTTGAATGAAAACATATAAGTTGCTAAAGTGTTACTGTACACCGGTGTTACACTAGGAAAGTCAATACCATACTGAGTCCGTGATCAGCAACAGCCGAACTTTAACAAAAGTGTTAATCTATACTCAGCTCGACTGATAAATTCTTATTCAAGTTGTAAGGAGTGTAAGTAGTTTACTCAAGTGACTCGAAAACTAGAGTACAACGAGTGATGTAGTAAAATTACTGGAGTGGCTCGAGTTACAAAATCCTACTCGTTTCGCATAACTAAATAGATGGATAGATACTGTGAATATGTGTCCGTATGGGATACCTATCTCTAGGGGCACAATTCCTGTAGCTGAACAATCAATATAGTAGCAATTACTAGTGAATAATAAATAAGATTATAAAAAGTATAATTTATTTAAGATTTGGTGCTGGATCAGAATATGGACGGGACATAAGAGAGGAGGCTCGACGCAAGAAGTTTGGTATAGTGGCACGCAAATACAAACCGGAGGACCAACCATGGATCCTGAAAGTTGGTGGCAAGACTGGCAAGAAGTGAGTATTATATATTTTATTATTTCTAAATTAAAGACTTTGATAAACTGAGCTTTTAGGAATAGGATTAACATTTTAAAGACTTTTCTCGTAAAAAGATGCAAACACATACAAGCCACATTATGGCAAATGGTTATTGCTACCCTTGAAATGATATTAATGGGATTGTGATGCCCTGCTTTACTCAATACATAGTTTAGGCTATTTTATTGAAAGTCCTAGAGTTACATGAGTCGGAAAAGTCTTAAAATTTGATATTTGAAAAACAGGATGTCACCAAATAAAGGACACTTATCAGGTTGCTACTCAAATCTTAGGGGAAGACCTATAATCAATAATAATTAGTATGAATGTATTGTATTGGATTGGTTTGTATTGTATTGGATTGGATTGTATTGTATTGTATTGTATTGTATTGTATTGTATTGTATTGTCTCAGCCCTTATACGCCGCACTGCTGGGCACGGGCCTACTCTACAACCGAGAGAATCGATTGACAGTAGGCCATATAGTCCACCACGCTGGCCTAGTGCGGGTTGGCGGACTTACATACCGTAGAAATTCTTTAAAATCGCTACGGTATGCAGGTTTCCTCGCGATGTTTTCCTTCACCGTTAAAGTGCTTGACTTGATTAACGATAATATATTGTTTGTAGGTTCAAGGGTATCCGCGAGGGAGGTGTGTCGGAAAATGCTGCTTATTATGTGTTCACTCACGCGGCAGACGGCGCCATTGACGCGTATCCCCTGCAGGAATGGTTTGTTAATTAATTAAAATTATGTGTTGCATGAGGAAGCTGAAATATAAGATATTTTTAGGGTTCATTACTTACATTTTCAATGAAATATTATGTCACAATTTTTAATTTATTTTCTTCTATTATTTACAGTAACATTTTTGTTTGAATTTTTTGTGTAAACTACGGAGATATAATGATATTGTCGTAGAAATCAAAACTTAAAAATCGCTTTTATTGTAATGCAAAATACTGTTTGCAGGTACAATTTCCAACCTATACAACGGTACAAAGCTTTATCCGCCGAGGAGGCGGAACAAGAATTCGGCAGGTTAGTGTCACATAATACAAGTATGTTTTCTTGTCTGATTATAGTCTCGTGAGTCAGAAATATTTCAGTAAATGGTCCGTAAGCCCCCCTTTATCCCAAAAGCACTGTGACCTACTATTCTCTATCCACAGACGCAACAAAGTCATAAACTACTTCTCGCTGATGTTCCGGAAGCGCATGCGCGGCGGAGAAGACGCTGATGACGGAGAGGACCCCGACGAGAAGAAAACTAAGGGCAAGGCCAAGAAAGGTAGCTGTGTTAACTAATTACATAGTTTTGTTACTTGCTACTTTGAGTAAAATAATCTAATAATCGTCAACCGATTTTTTTCCTGTTAAAGATGTTCCACAATCATCATCAATCAGAGGAGGTTCCATAGCACTGCTTAATATGCTACAAATGCTACAAAGGGATCAGTTTTGAACCTGCATCCATGCAATCTTCAAAAATCAATCTTATTTTGTTATTATCTCTGTTAGTTTTTCCTGGTGTACAATAAAGAATATATAAATAAATAAATAAATAAATCTTTAATAGATATAAACTCTATAAAGAATACTCCCTGGTCATAATTTCCAAATGAAATCAAAAAAATATATACACCCAACAGTCACATACATAGTCCAGACCCCACACTAAGACCGAGTCTTGTGTCGTGGGTATCAGAAACTACGAGAGACTTTCGGTCTCACAAACACCCAGACCCGAAACAAATACCTGTGGCTCACACAAATATTTGTTTTGGTGTATCGAACCCGCGGCCTCTCGTTTCACAGCCGGCGTCTTACCAACTGCGCTACGGAGGCTGTCGTCATGTTTGTTATCACTATAATTCACATAAGTGAATGCTGAATCATGCTGTACATTATTACAGATCTGAAGATCTCGGAGATGGACGAGTGGGCGGATTCAGACGACGATTCCATGGACTCTGAGGGCGGCGAGAAGGACGGCAACGACAGCGACTCTGGCGCTAAAAAGAAAAAGAAGAAAGGTAATTCCTTACCTTTCATCATTCTCTCGTTTCATAAATCTCAGTCCTGCTAACGTCATTTATCGCATCTGACATTGGAGCACTTATAGTTTATATTTTTTCGGACTGCCTCGGTGGCGTAGTTGTACTACGGTACGACTACAAAGCTGAGCTCTCGGGTTCGAATCCCGGGTCGGGCAAAGTGATATTGGATTTTTTTATTCATTATCAGCTGTTGTATGTTATACCGTAATACAACTACGCTACCGAGGCAGTATTAATATTCACTTTATCTGTATCAGCCCACATACGTCCCACTGCAGGGCACTCTATAATCGAGAGAATCGATTGAGAGTGGTTAGGCCATATAGTCCACCACGCTAGCCTAGTGCGGGTTGGCGGACTTACATACCGTAGAAATTCTTCATATATTAATAAATAAATAAATACACCCAACAGTCACATACATAGTCCTGACCCCACAGTCTTAGATCGAGTCTTGTGTCGTGGGTATCAGACACTACGAGAGACTTTTTGTCTCACAAACACCCAACCCGAAACAAATACCTGTGGATCACACAAATATTTGTTTCGGTGCGGGGATCGAACCCGCGGCCTCACGTTTCACAGGCGGCGTCTAACCAACTGCGCCACGGAGGCTGTCACTTATTCACTTTATATATCACTATTTATAGCACCGCCAAAGAAGAAGCGGAAAGTGGAGGACGAGGCTTTCGAGGAGAGCGACGACGGCGACGAAGAAGGACGAGAGAAGGACTATATATCTGATTCCTCAGACAGGTAAATATAACACCAATCCTAAATGTGACCGAAGGAAAAACATATCCAACGGGACACATTGCCTCGGTGGCGTAGTTGTACTACGATACGACTACAAAGCTGAGGTCTCGGGAGTCGGGTTCGAATCCCGGGTCGGGCAAAGTGATATTAGGTTTTAGTATTATCAGCCCGGAGTCAGGAATTTGTACCCGATATGGCGATAGGCTCGCCCCCTATCATGGGACGGAACATACAAGGCGAAATGTGGGTGTCCTGGTGGCGCCACTGCCTACACCTTCTGGGATAAAGGCGTGAGTTTATGTATGTAGAAACATTAACGCAGTTGTTGCTGTTGGACTTGTTAGTTCGGTTTCCCTCAACAGCATGCAGCATTCGTCTGATAGTAAGCATTAGGACCGCTCATGGACAGTAGCTAAACCAAACAACACCATGAGTTACAAGGCAATGCTTGGCATTCCACTGCGCTTGCCATCCTGAGACATAAGATGTTAAGTCTCATTATGTCCAGTAGTTACTCTGGCTACAATCCTGATTTGGGTTCTATTGATTGGCAATTTGAAAAACTACTTGAATAATTAATATTATTTTAATATATAGATTTTAATACTATTTTTGAGCTATCTCTGTCAATGTTAAATCTCAATAGATGCTTGAGATTCTTGTTTTTTAAAGTTCCTAAACTTATTTTTCAGCAATCCAGTATGATAATAGTGTAATACTGAAATATTTTTATTCCAGTGATTCAGATCACGAGGGTAAAGCCAACAAGGAACTCAAAGGTGTCGCCGAAGAAGACGCACTCAGGTAAACAACATAATTTTATAGTAATAGGCTGTGATATGTGAGACCCTGGGTTCGAATCCCGGGCTATCAAATTTTTTTTTTGCCTATCCCATTTGAGTAGTCTGGGACTGGAGTTTGTGCCGCAAAGTTATTATTTCTTCTTGTTGGCTTGAACCAAGAAATAAGTTACGCCGCTTCTACGCTAATATGGTTGGATTATACAATAAATTACCTACTTCAGCTTCATACACCTTACTTCAGATCATCTCTACATCACCTAAAGGTCTACTGGGACATGCCACTGGCATTAAGTCCGTCCGCCTTGTATACTTTTGTATATGAAGCTTAATAAATTAATAAAAATAAATAAATTCCAGGAAACTGCTGACCTCGGACGAAGACTCTGAAGAGGAGCAGGAACAGAAGCAGGAGTCGGAGCAGGAAGACGAGCCCACTAAGGAGGGCGAGGAGAGAGCCAGCAAACTCACCAAGAAGAAGAAGAAACCAGACGACAAGAAAGGTACCTACTACCTACAGTTTTAATTCACTGTTCTGCGGATAGTCACAGAATTGTGAAGTATTTTTAAGCATATGCTTATATATTTACTGGTGGTAGGTCTCTCATATGTGAGAGGCCGCCTGGGTAGGTACCACCTCAATGTCTATTTCTCCCGCCAAACAGCAGTGTAAATGCGCTGTTGTGTTCCGGTTTGAAAGACATTGTAGCCAGAGTAACTACTGGACATATTGAGACTTAACATCTTATGTCTCAGGATGGCGAGCGCAGTGGAATTCCAAGCATTGCCTTGTAATTCATGGTCCATGAGCGGTCGTATCGCTTACCATCAGGCGAATGGCATGCTCGTCTCGCCATTCATACAATAAAAAAAATATATATATCTATCTGTTCAGCCACACATTGAAATAAAACGATTTTTTACGGATTTTATCGCGATTTGGTTTAATTTTTAAATTTTTTAACTTCCCGACGTTTCGATTGTTTTCCAGCTTTCATGGTCACGGGGCGGACTGAGGTATTAGTCATCCGCTCAGAGACTGTTACAATTTAACTACCCTTAGTTTTCAATTATTAAATTAAAAAGTTAATTTAAAAAGTTGCGATCCGATTAGTTTAATAATCGAAACGTCGGGAAGTTAAAAAATGTAAAAATTAAACCAAATCGCGATAAAATCCGTAAAAAATAGTTTTATTTCAATGTGTAACATTCGCGTAAATCTAAGAAACCATTATGTTCAGCCACAGTAATTCCACTACTGAACATAGGCCTCCCCCATGGATCTCCACAACGACCTGTTGGAAGCGGCCAGCATCCAGCGAATTCCTACAATCTTAATAATAACCTTAATATGCTTAGAATGGTATAATTAATCGATCTCAACTTTGAGTCATAATCAGATATTTAATTATAAATTTGAAAGGCTGTAATATTTTCTCAGGTAACTATTTTTGATAAAAATTGTTAATCGCCCACGATACTGTACCTAGTATGAAGAAGAATATATTGATATAAATGTATTTATCAGCGGACTCGAGCAGCTCGTTGAGTTCTGACTCGGACACGGACCCCGAGACGAGCGCCGCCAAGAAACCCAAGAAGAGCAAGAAACAAGCCAACGACAACGCAGCCGCTGGCACATCAGGTACCTCTTATTGTATACTCACATATTTTACACTTTTGTGTATGTATTCCATCTAAAAGGTTTGCATTTCTAGATTTTTTTGAGTTTCAAACTTTTTTCAATACGTTTATTCACTAAATATTATGAAAACTCAAGGATTAATTTTGTTATATTCTGTAAGTTAACGTTAATGACTGTGACGTTAAAATTATGATTTTCAAACGTGAAAGCACAGATAAATATTAGTAACATTGCGTGTTCGGTTATCACCTGCCAGGCACACACACAAATATGTAATGCTACTTACCTTCATACTACATCCAAGCCACACCAGTGGTGATTTACTGTTTTGGGCGACTCAGTCAATATAAAAAACTGCGACCGAAAACGCAGCTAGGTGGTTGTTTTAGTGGTAACAGACACAATGCAAAACACGCGATGTATACGTTTTGGATTTTTTTTTTAATCATCGTGTTTAGGTGATATATATATCTGGTTTTTGCGAAAATAGTAATTTAAACCCTTACGTACCATTGCGTCCATTATTTTAGGAAAAGTATATTACCATTCAAATACGACGATAAGTAAAAAATTACAAAAAAAGTTGACTTTTCTTTGCGTTAGTTTCATTGTGTCTGAAGTCACTAAACCTACCACCTGGCCTCGTTACCGTCGCACTTTGGATATATCCTGTATTGATATTGAAATACTGCTGGATCTAAATATAGCATGTATATGTGCAGGAGCGAGCGCGGCGGGCAGCGCCAACACGTCGCGCGCCGCCTCGCCGGCGCCGTCCGCCGCGCAGGCCGCCGTCGCCGCCGCCAACGCCGCCAACGCCAACGCGCCGCCGCCCAAGAGACCCAAACTCGACGCCTCATACACGTGCGTACACTACAATCTAGTTATTCAATCACTCATTCATCACTCGTACAACATTCATTCAATCAATCACGCATTCACCACTCGTACAACATTCATTCATTCAATCACTCATTTATCAATTTTAGAGCTACTTTACAAACTTAATGATAAACTTAAGTTGATAAACATTATGCATATTAAAAAAATTACTAAAATACTTCCTAATGGCAGAAGTAAGTCAGCTAGCAGACGACCGCTCGTAAAATTCCATAATATGCAACATAAAAAATATTCAAAACATTAATTTAAATATTGTACTATAAAATTATCAACGTGCATCCGTCACTGTTCTAACACAGCAATTAAACATTTATAATAATGTATTTGAATAAAAATATAAAATTGGGAATGTATAAAGACGGTAATAAAAATGGTCGAAACAAAAGTGATATCAGGATGAAGTAAAGAGAGGATCCATAGTCTCTGCCTACCCCTAGGTGACGCAGGCGTTTCCGTGATGTATGCATGTATTATATATTTTACAGCGAGTGCGGCGTAACAGAGGAAGCAGTACGTCGCTACCTGGCCCGCAAACCGATGACGACAACAGAACTACTGACTAAGTTCAAGTCCAAACGGACGGGGGTAAGCAGCGAGCGCCTCGTCGAGACCATGACGCAGATCCTCAAGCGCATCAACCCGCTCAAACAGAACATCAACGGCAAGATGTACCTCAGCATCAAGTGATACTGATTATAATATATTCGTTATATTATACGCTGTTTTATTTCATTTGTTCCCTATAACTCAAATATGGCACAAAGCTGACTTTTCGGTATCTTTTTTCTCATTAAACTACCTCGGTGTCGGTTGTAATAGGGTATGATTACAAAGCTGAGGTCTCGGGTTCGAATCCCGGGCCGGGCAAAAGTGGTGTTGAATTTTTCTATTTATTATCAGCTCAGAGTCAGTTTGTACCCGATATGGCGATAGGCTGGCCCCCACATCATGGGACGGAACATATAAGGCGGAATGTGGGTGCCCTGGTAGCACCTCTGCCTACCCCTTCCGGGAAAAAGGCGCGAGTTAATGTTTATATGTTCCCATTTATGAATCAAAGCAGACAATTCGGACTATTCGCAATTAATAAAATGACTGCGGCTCACGTGTTTTTTCGAGCGCAAAGCGTTTCTGGTTATGAAATGTGTGTTAAAGAATAATTCTGGACTATAGCAGGATCCATGGAGAAGGCTTTACTAAGCAATGTCCTTGTAACAATTAAATAATTAATACCTACTCAAAATTGGAGTAATATTCGCCATATGTGGGACAGAGACGTCAATGAGCAAGAAATCTTTTTAAACAGTTTTTCGTTCAGGGCTTGTAATGCAAAATGAACTTTATTACTGGACAGTAAACTTCACTTTTGATATGTTTCAAAAAAATCCTTCTATATCATTGTAATAACTAAAACAAGGAAAGAAATCTTATTAGGAAATCCACATCTGAGAATATTCCACTACGATATTCCATAAGAATTATTGATATTTAACTGCATTTAATTCAGGTACAAATAAACTTTGCAAAAATACTAGCGACATCTGTTGGTTGGTTTGACGAAACGTAAGCTAGTGTGGCGTGTCAGATTTCCCCTTAATTATGACACTAGTCAGCTTTAAAACCTAGTAGTGTTATTAAACGCTGAAAGATGGAGCTTAATTGTACCGCAAAACATTTTTTATTTCGCAAATAATTAAAATATTTTTTTCTCGTCAAAAAAAATTTTTGTTCGTCAAAATAAAATATAAACAAATTAAAAAAGACATGTGTTAATAAAATAGATATATTGGTTTATTTTTATTTGGTCATAAAATATTTCGTTTTCTGGTAATAAACTTTAATTCGAAAATTTAGAAGGTGTAATCTGTTTCATAAGATATTTTAAAAATAAGATTTTTATAACAGGATTATAAAAGCAATTTTGGAGAATACACGTTATTTTGCCTTTTTTTAGATTGACATTAGTGTATTTCTTCATAATATATGTACATTTTAATTTCTATATACATTTTTCTTATCGAAAACACAAAATAAAAATATTGTGCCGACGGATTCGAAATATGGACCCTACATGAACCCTTTCAATGAACTATGACCTTTAAAATCCATCAACACTTACAATTTCTTACAATTTTTTTGACCCACTTAGCTATTTTTTAAAATGTCCAAAACCTCTTTTTGTATTTTCTAATAAGATTTAGGACACCCATATAATTTTATAAATTGAATATTTATGTAAATTCAGAAAATCCAGGTGCAAAATGGGTTTTGGTAGCCTTGGTCAGGTCCACAGAGGGTAGGCTCCCCCTCTACATGAGGGGATTGGGCCATAGTCCGCCACGCTGGCCCAGTGCGGGTTGGCGGACGGTCTAGACTAGTGGCTTAGTCTAATGCCGGAATTCTCAAGCCACCTCACGGTTTCCGGCCGGGCTTAACGACTGCGAAACAGCCGGGACCGACGGCTTTACGTGCTCTCCGAGGCACGGAGGATCTCAGATGGGCGCCACATTGGTCACACAATATATACGAGTGTGACTGAATTCGACTCTAGCTGTTTTCTGCGGACGCATCGCACACGCGTTCCACTCAAACAACTGAGCTATGAGATCCTCGGGGCTATATGGCGAATTAATGCTTCACTTGGGGGCTGGGGCGCGTAGGGCTGTCGCTTATACTGCAATCTGTTGTTTGTACCGTGTTTTGCCAGTGTAAGCTATTTTCCTTTATGTGTAGTGTGTAACATTTAATGTTGCATTTAGATTGGTAATGTCTTCTTTTACATAAAAATATGTAACAAAATATCTCTAATTTCATAAAAAATATGTTTTTTTTTTGTATTATAAATATGATTTATATTTCAGAGTGTAATATATTCCATATAAAAGGTTATTTGGAAATGTCAGTAATGGAATATGCAAGAATAAAAATTGACAACCCTAGTTACTCCCCTTCAAAATGTAGGGTATTTGCATGACAATAAAGAAAATATTATAAATATTGACTTTGAAGGGGTTATTTTAAACGAATTAGTAAGTAACAATAAATGTGTTTAAAACACACACAAAAATAAGCCTCAAAAGTTATTAATATTATTTATTTAAAAAAATTGTACATTTTTATTTTTATGAACATTCATTCAGACTTTTAATAATACATTTACAGAGTCCCTATGTTATTAATATACATCTATTTACATGTAAAGTAGCTACAACTATTATATTTCACGGCATCAGCATACTCAATGTAAGTACTTGAAATAATCAATACTCGTAAACATTCTCGAGACCCGGTGCGCGCACATATTCGCGCCAAAACAAACTCCAATCGCCATGTTGCAATATGGCGGTAATTTAAATCTTATAAAGTAAAATGTTAGGTAATAGGTACTGTAATTGTATACGTATTAGTGTCTTGTAAATTTTAGATGATCAAGCGTGCTTGAAGTTTTTAACAAATATGGCAAACGTTGGCAAGGACATGCAATAGAAAGAAATTGACAGGATTTGGGAAATATGTTCATTTTGAGTATCAAAGTTACATTGTGCTACGATCATTGGTACCTATTAGCTTTCCTATAAGGTATTTTTATGGTAAGGTTATTCAATAAAAAAACTTATTTGTCGACTTCACGTATTAAATAATAAATTTTGTTTAGCCTCACATAGCTCCTAAGTAACACCGAAAAAAATTGTCGCTGAAGTAATTAAATTTTGGTAGGTACATGTTCATGTCTTCAGTTTATATTTTTTTTTAAGAAAGGAATAGGCAAGGTCTATTCGGGTAAATCTGAATGTCGGGGGATTCCGGTAATTACTAAATTCTCAATACGGCAGTATATTTCCTCCAACAATATTCATCTACCCACCATCCATCCCAATTCGCTCACCCACTTCGGTTGGCTCAGATTCCTATATAGGAATTAGTGATTACAATTTAGTTATTATCAGAATTTCCCGACTTTTGAATGTAGCCGAATAGACTATATAAGTAATTTCTATCTTGTGGTCATAACTTTTATTTTTAATCATAAATCATAATATACTAAACTAGCGACGGTTGCTTGGAGTACTTTAGTTCCTCTAATAAAAATAATAGATAGGTATAAGTTTAGATTAAATGGCTATGCAATAATTTACAGCTTTAAAATTACATTTGTAAATTTTGCATTATTACAATTTTTTTAATCCACTCGTCAGTATGTTTTTAATTGACTTATGCCTAGCAAATTGCCGCAACTTTTTCCTTACTTACATACAATCTCTAGTCATAAGAATTGAACGCAATTAAATACTAAATCACAAATCGTTTATAATCGCTTACACTTATAATTAATTTACGAGTAAAGTATATTAAATATCTAAGAACCTTATTTAAAGACATGGGAGAGAAAATGGAAACATTATTATTAAACACAACCAATCAACCGTTCTCCTTCTCAAATAAAAAAGATATAGACTGTAGAGGGTTGGGTTGGCAGAAAAGGGGCGTTACAAATCTGGGGCACCGGTAGTGCTAAAAACTGGCCCTACCTCTATGTTCAAGTTTTTAAGCATAAACATGAAGAAAGAAACAAAACTATTGTGAAGCCAATATGGCGATATAATGGCCAGCTGATCGTTTTGTGTCTCCCCCACACGGCACACACTTTCAGTTATTAGCCAATATTTATTTCATAGGTAAAACGCATTAATAGTCTATATTCAGCTTTTTAATGGATATTTACATTACCTATATTTTTTACACCCTGTAACAAAACAGATTAGAAAATAATGGAATTCAAATCTATTCTATGACGTTAAGTACCTGGTGTTGCTAGATACAAAATTGTAACACATGTTTAGCCCGTAAGGACTGGCAAGTTGTTGAAATTAAAACGAACTGTAATACTATATGATGAGAGCTTTTTCCTTCTCCGATTTCCACTCGACCGCTTCTGTGGTGTCTGGTTCCCTTTTACTGAAATAATAATAAAGCTTAAGATGTCTGAAGGAGTGTCAAAAATGTAACTGAAGAATGGTTTAAAGAATAAAACTAATATTTTGTCAACTTTCCATGGGTAGGTAGAGATTTATATGTATCACAGAAAATTAAACCTTACAACAACAGTCATACGATTTCTATTATATTCTCTGTCTATGATTGCTCGAACTTGTATCCTATCACAATCAAAACAAGGTTAATTTCCTCACAATACTACAAATGTCAGCCATTTAATATTTTTTAGGTTATGTTTCCTTACCCGCACAGTGAGTGTTCTCTGACAAGTCTCTCGCTGTCCTGTATGGTCTGAGGCATGGGCTTGCCCTTGGTCTCGGGCAGGATGATACCAAGGCTACTGCCCACTGCCGCCAAGACACTCAGGGTTACCAGCGGTAGGCACACCCATATTCTTTCCTGAAAAATATTGCTGTATTAGCTGAAGTGCCTGTTACTGTGGTTTATTTATTATTTATGTATCTATGTAATTACGTACGTAAGTTATTTTGCACTTAATAATAAATATGTCTTGTGGGATAAAATAACAATAATGTTTTTTATCATGATTAATTAGGCATTCTTTAAATTGTAACATCCGGTGTTTGTTTTTTAAAGCACAATTAAAGGTTGCAGATTCATTGTACCTTGGCCTCATTTTTAAAAGTTCACAAAAATAAATGTATTTACACAAAGTAAATTATGTGGTGATATTATTTAAGATAATTGTTGTGGTTATATTAAAAGATTTCAATCAAACGCAGCTTCATACCGAGTATACAATGAAGGGCGATAGCGCAGTGGCAAGGAACCCGCTCATGTGCAACAGTGAAGAGCCAAAAGCCCGTACTCCGGTGGGCAGCAGCTCCGTGGCCCACTGCATGGTCGTGTTGTACGACATGTTGATGAAGAACCGCGCCATTATCGCCAGACCAGCTTGTGACGCGCCTATGACAATCATTACAATTCCCATTTATAAATGTATATTTGACCTGAATAGTAAATGCGGCTTTTAACACCCAGAATTAGCTAATTTTACGTCTGCCCGAAAATATGATAAGAATGGATCCTTCATTATATGTGATCCTTCATGGATATCAGTCCTGGGCCACTGATAAGAGGTTCTTTTAAGCGGGAAACTCGCTAAAAATTGCAAAGTATAGTGGGTACTATAGCTTTCCATTTCTTTGTTCTGCCGAAAGTAGCAGTTAAAAATCGATAAATTAGCATAAGGTAAGCTGGATTGCGATTTTGCCGTTGTATAAAATCAGTACATTTGTTGATTGGGTTTACCTTTAGGCATGAATGTCGCGATGAGTATCAAGAGTCCCGACATTCCCATTGGGCCACACGTGAGGACTCTGCGACCCCATCTGAAACGAAGTTTTATTAGGCAATAGGCACCAGTGTATTTTGACAATCATTGGAATTCCCATTAGACATAGCACTGAGTCGATTACGTAGTGGTTTTTTGTGTATTGACAGATTGTTTAACTTGTTTGACGCTTTTTGTTTAAAAAGTACAACTCAAGTGGGTAGTGTAAAATAACTTCACTTGTCATTTAGCTCCCTAGCTGAATAAATGTGTTGGCCTTTATAATGTGTTTTCCTAAACATGATAGTAATAAAAAATATATTTCTTGAGTGCAGGAAGAGGAGCAAGCATTGAATTATAAATCACTTTCAATTGATGACCAACTGACCAAAATGACGGGTGATTGAAGATTATCTTACAAAAAAATAATTGATGGGCAATTAATGTAACTTGTTATCTGGACTAAACCTTACCTATCCAACAAAATAGCGACCAACGTAACCGAGGGTATCTCAGTAGCGGAGGTCAGTGTGAAGGTGATGAAGAAGTCCAGTCCTAACGCGTCTGACAACCTCACCAGGCCGTCGAAGATCACGGCGCTGGCGAGGTACACCACCAGCATCAGCGCCATCGTGGTGCGGAGCGGCGCGCTCCGGGCCAGGGTTAGCAGGGACTCTTTCTCCTGCTTGGTTTGGCGGGAAGATACCTGGGGATATTCGGATCAGTAAAAGTAACTGATGAACCTAATAACGCTGGTTATAGGTACTGTCCTGACCCTACACTATACAAATCTTGTATCGTAGAGCTCAGAAGCCAGGTAAGTGTCCTGAAGTGGAATTCTTATTTCTTCAGACTTTGCTAAAAGTTAATACATAAACTCATACATACATAAACTCACGCCTTTATCCCAGAAGGGGTAGGCAGAGGCGCCACCAGGACACCCACATTTCGCCTTGCATGTTCCGTCCCACGATGTGATAGGGGGCGAGCCTATCGCCATATCGGGCACAAATTCCTGACTCCGGGCTGATAATGAATAGAAAAATCCAATATCACTTTGCCCGACCTGGGATTCGAACCCGAGACCTCAGCTTTGTAACCGTACCGTAATACAACTAGGCAGCCTAAAAGTTAATAAGGACGTAATATCATTTAGTTCCGAATGTACTTGTTATATTCTCATATTAATTTATTTTTGGAGTCGCAATCATTATGTTGGTATTATAAAAATATCCTACAATAAAATCATCCATGACGTCATCAGGGATTTTGGTTCCGTTGACCTTCTCGAACTTCCTGAGCACTGCCACAGCCTGGTTCACACGACCGCGGGTTATTAACCACCTGAAACAAACATTTACAATTAAAACTGGGCAAAAAGGTATTTTACGATAAGATCTTCTGATGGGTATTACAAATTACATCTAGAAAAAAACGATCAAATTGTATAATTTCGCTCTTTTTTCCCTGATTAACAGCATGTTAATGCAATGTTGTGAATTAAAATTGCGATACTGTATCCTTGTTTTTTGTTACACATTTTATTAGCAGTGATTCCGTATATCTCAATAATCTAAGCAAAGTAGTGCACAAGTACCTAAATATATCCAGTTTTAAAAAAATCCGTGAGATATAGTCATAAATGTTTCACGCTTTGAACTGCATTGCGCTTAAATATCAGCAGTTTCTATGTCCATGGCAGCCTCCGTGGCGCAGTTGGTTAGTCGCCGCCTGTGTAACGAGAGGCCGCGGGTTCGATCCCCGCACCGAAACAAATATTTGTGTTTCCATAGGTATTTATTTCGGGTCTGGGTGTTTGTGAGACCGGAAAGTCTCTCGTAGTTTCTGATACCCACGACACAAGACTCGATCTTAGTGTGGGGTCAGGACTATGTATGTGACTGTTGGGTGTATTTATTTATTATTTATTTAAATTCTGGGAAGTAATGACATACGGCAAACCAAACAAACAAAGCATACCAACCTAGCACTCTCCGGCACCACAAGAGGCACAAACACCACGAACAGCATCGGCAGCGAGGTGATCCACAGCAGCTTCCTCCAGTCCGCCATCCACACCGCCAGCCAGGGCAACACCAGGCAACCGCAGCCGAAGAACAACGCTATCGACATGTTCGCCACCCACGTGCGGTGCTTGGGACCTACGTACTCCATTACTGGGGATATAGACGATGTGTAAGATTTAGGGTATTGGAGAAACAATGCATGATCTTGGTAGGGCATGTTAAAACTAAACAAGGTATTTTAAGCAACAAAGTGTGTCCTAAATCGAATATTTTGAAATGAGCATTGTGCATTCAATAAGTATGAAAAGAGCCAAAACGTTGTGTTAAAAACATTCTTAAATTCATTTACAAACAATTTTTACCTATATATTTTTTCAATAATTGTAAAAAAAAACTTGTAAATTTTATTATTTCGGTGGTTAGCTCAAGAAAACTACTATTTTTTAAATCCTTCCACTTCTTAGTGAAATAAAGAAATAACAATGAAGAGATAATAAGAAGGAGGAAGCAACCCTACATTCTTGGTTTAAGACGCTGTCTACGATTCTCTATACTCAGTACTTACCTAAAATATACATCATCATAAAGGCATTATCACAAGCCATGCCCACCAGCAGTCTGCAGAATATGAAGTCCCACAGGCCGCTCGTGTATATCGTCGCTATGCCGCCTATGCCGCCGATCACGTTTGCACCTGGAATATAAGATAATTTTTATTAATTACATGGATATTAGATCAAAAACCTCAATGATTAAGTGCTATATAGTCGCTTAAATTCTTGTTGGTTTTATTACGTCGAAAATTTTGTCAATAAAATACTATTTTCCCACCATAAAAGCCACGTTCCCAGAAAAACTTATAAACTACTTAACCGAGATCTATTAAATTTAATTTATAGGCTTTACCAACTTCATACGGTCCATACTACATTATAGTAGACTTATTTCCGAAAGTGTTAATATTGTTTTATAAACTAAATTCACCATTCTGCAACATTGCTGATAACTCATGTTACGTCGACCTTCATGTAGAAGTGAGACGCAGGTTAAAGGCAAACAAAAAAATAAGATTACAAAAATTAAATTTAGCAATGAAAGTTCTTTGACACTGTGCACCAAATAGTGTTCTAAATATCGCCCACTTTATTTGACCCAATTTATGAATACGTGCGGCGACAAATTTATTCGCGTATTTTTGTTGGTACGGTAGCGGCTAGTGATAAAAATGTGCATACGTTTTTATTACATTTGTGTAAGTTTGCAGAAAATGGCGTTTAATTTTGCGACTCCCATTTTCTATTCTATCCTTTCCCCAGGCCTAAATTGTAGTTTTTGTTGTATTCATCAAATTTTATCCATATCCGAAATCTAGCAAACAAGGAATTTTGTAAATCCATTCAGGATTAAAAAAGTTAGAAACGTTTTAAATCTTGTAGTGGGGGTAAAAGAAAAGGGATGCAAAACAACATTAGTGACGTCACTAATCTTAATATGCATTATAGTGTGCGTGTGTGAAAGAGACGGTAAGATGTCCCCACTACGTCCCCACTCTTTCATTTAAAATACTAATATTTGCCTCATGTTACAAGCTACTTTATCACTGTTTTCACAAAAATGATTTGTTTTAATGGTACTTGTGTTTGTCTGCAAAATAATACAAAAATTCAATGATGTTCAAATAAAAAAGAATTTGTATGGGCAACAAATTTGTATGGGTAACATCTAGTAAACCGTTTGCTTGTTTGCTGACTCTTTGCTGTACAAGAATATAAATGGCTCAATTACAAAGGTCGATAACTCAACCGCTTTACATCATGCGGGGTATACCACTTCATAGAAGCAATACATTATGCGGACCCTGCATGCGGGCCGCATCCACTAATATGTAAAATTGTAAATTACCCATAACTGTTAGATGATAAATAAAATTACGTGTATCTACGAAAACGCGTAATTGGCTTACTATGAGCAAAAATATGTTTTTTGTAATAATATTAACATAGCTGTTGGTTTTCGAGAAGTAAGTAAACACCAAAAAAAACATTGTTTTTGTCACACGAACTCAGCTTTGAACTTATGTTAAATAATATTTAATACATTGTTTAATGGTTTCTTAGATTTACGCGAATGTTACACATTGAAATAAAACTATTTTTACGTCACCACGTGACCACGAAAGCTGAAAATAATTTTTAATAAAAAAATAAAAACCGACTTCAAAGTGCCACTACAAAGTAACAAATAATATATATTTCATCGTACTAGTACCCAATGATTAATGTTCTTATTGACTTGACTAGCTAACAAATCTTAAATACGTAATATTTTGAAGGCGGGTCGCTAAATATCAAACACGTATAAAATTAAGCAAATGTGACACCATTTGATATTACATGTAGATCCTGCAATGTTGGCTCAGAAAGGCACATAAGGAAATTAAACACAAATGAATATAATGTGCTAATCCTACGTGTAGATTTATTGAAGTTTTGATAGAATTTCTATGTGTGTTACATATGTGTGGTAGCCTGTTGATCTACATATGATCCACGAGACGGTTGACCAGCGTCTCGGTTATAATTCCAGGGTATATACCTCCGGAATTATCGGAGTCACTTGTGTGTTGATGATATTCAATTACCAAACTCTTTATCAGTGATATATTTCAATCATAGTCAGGAAACCTGCATGACATAAAGGCCTTTAAGTACAAGAAAGGGTTTGTTGTGTCCCATGCTCAACAGTGGACGATTACAGCCTGATATATTAAGACAAATTAATATTCCGTGTAAATCTTGCGTGTTTTTCGCTATAATTAGTTACACAAATTAATGTTAAGCGTAAGGCGTACATGTTCGGCACTTAGCGACCCGCCTTCAAAATATTACGTATTTAAGATTTGTTAGCTAGTCAAGTCAATAAGAACATTAATCATTGGGTACTAGTACGATGAAATATATATTATTTGTTACTTTGTAGTGGCACTTTGAAGTCGGTTTTTATTTTTTTATTAAAAATTATTTTATTTAGATGTTTATTTTTAGTATGAATTTTGTCAGTTTTTTGAAGTCGGTTATTTTTTTTGTTAAAATTTTGGTTTATTTTTTTATTTTTAGTGACTTAAAAGTTCGATAGCCTGAATATGGGTAGACCTAGTAAACGCGCTGCTCGTATGAGAGAGCGCCGTTTAAATGAGACAAACGGAGGAAGGGAGCAACGCCTGTCTCAAATAAGGGAATCTATCTCCAGAGTAATTTCAAAAGATACTTGTGAAGAACGCAATAATAGGCTTTCAAAAATGCGGGCTTACATGAAAAAGTTTTGAATCGTGCTTGCAAATTGATTTTGATTGCCGTTGAGACTTTTTGAAACATTCTTTTATTGGATATTTAATCCTCGAATGCTTCTTACGAACAATTCATCCGACATGACGGCTCGTTCTTCCATGTTTTCACAAAATTTATCATCGTCATGTACAATTTGTTCACCAACACATAACAAACGGCAATGCCCCCAATTGCCGATATCGGTTTCATTACGAAATAGTATATGGCATACTATTAAACTGTAATAATATGATTCTTTGTCACTATTACATCAGATCTTCATGATTTATTGGTATAGCTGCCGAAGATA
This sequence comes from Deilephila porcellus, assembly GCA_905220455.2. NCBI lineage: Eukaryota > Metazoa > Arthropoda > Insecta > Lepidoptera > Sphingidae > Deilephila > Deilephila porcellus. The sequence goes on along the minus strand of LR999973.1, from coordinate 14,113,827 downwards.
TTGACTATTTACGTGTTTGTTCATTTTATTAACGGCCCCCCTCGCCCCTACCCCTACTTTCATTCACCACTGTAACTTTGCTTTTATACTGAATCCAATGCAAAAAGAACCATTGGAATCGTACTCAATTTTGAGGAGTTCTACTCTCCAAGACCGAAGATATTCATCAGATTTTCCTGATTTCTTGGTGAGATCAAAGTGTTAATACGTTCTTTCTGATGCAAAAGAAATCACTAAAATCGGTTAAAAGCTGCCGAAGATATTGACTATTTACATGTTTCTTAATTTTCTAACCCCCCCCCCCCCCCCCCCTACCCCTACTATCCTCCACCACTGTAATTTTGCTTTTATACTTAATTCAATGCAAGAAGAACCATTGGAATCCTACTTAATTTTAAGGAGTTCCCCTCTCCAGGTCCGAAGATATTCATCAGATCGTTACCATATTTTTATGGGACCAAATGACAAGCACCAGCTTTCAATTAAAGAAGGAATTATCGAAATCGGTTCACCCAGTACAGAGAAATGAGGTAACAAACATAAAAAAAAAAAAAAAAAAAAAGCAACATACAGTCGAATTGAGAACCTCCTCCTTTTTTTGAAGTCGGTTAAAAAGCAATCGAAACGTCGGGAAGTTAAAAAATGTAAAAATTAAACCAAATCGCGATAAAATCCGTAAAAATAGTTTTATTTCAATAATACATTGTTGATTTATTTCCCAAGCCAAAATCGCGGAAGCGGTACCTAAATAAATCGCGCATTGTTTACACAACTTGATTTCATTATTAGGATAAGACATATTTACATAGTGGTTTAAAGAAGCACTTTGGACTTAACGTTTTTAATCCAACAATGTTGTGCAAACATTGGCTTTGTTTACGTCATACCTAAAAATGTGTTAATATATTTTGATTATCCGCCTACATTACAGACAAAAGATTTTAACGCAAACCAACTTGATGATTGTCAGTTAGCCAGAAATGAGGGTACCTACATTGAATATTTATACTCATATATTATGTTATTTTGAAACTGCAATTAACCGAAACCCTTGATAATTTATTATAGAGTTGTCAGTCAATAAACGCTTTAATATTATTAACATTGTAAGGCAACGATTATTACTACCTATTGCCCAAACACAGTACCAATTAGCAAGAAATTAGTATATCTCTCCAGTCCACTCAGTAATGGGCTGCCCAAGAATATTAATTCAATATTATTTTCTAAGCTGATTAAATAAACTTGAATAACCAAGACTAACGCAACATGAAATTATATTTATGAATGGGTGTTATCGCTTCTCTGATAACAGTGCACATGGAGGGAAATACATTCCTTTTTCAGATTGAACAATGCGTGCTTAAGTTTTTACACACATACATAAACTCACGCCTTTATCCCAGAAGGGGTAGACAGAGGCGCCACCAGGACACCCACATTTCGCCTTGTATGTTCCGTCCCATGGGGGGCGAGCCTATCGCCATATCGGGCACAAATTCCTGACACCGGGCTGATGATGAATAAAAAACCCAATATCACTTTGCCCGACCCGAGATCCGAACCCGAGACGTCAGCTTTGTAGTCGTACCGTAGTACAACTACGCCACAGAGTATTTGCGTTCGCAGGACATAATATATAATAAATTGCTATCGGTAAACCCAGTATATCTGTTGATTCCGAAACGCGACCAACCACTAACTATAGCAGGTTTTACAGCTTATTATACAAGTATATTTGCTAGCTGTTATCTGGATGGATATGAGTTTCCAATCGCTACTATAATCCCTTCATTTTACAGAATAGGTACATGGGTAAATTAATGTGCGTAAGTGGAGAAGTCCTCATGTTTCGTAAGAATTTGAGGACATAATTATTTTCTCACCAACAAGCGCAGGCACCCTGCCGAAGTTGTCAGCCAGCCAGCCGAAGAATATGCCTCCGATGAAGGAGCCGGCGAAGAAAAGCGCCTGTGCCGTCGGAGCGTACCCTGCGTTCTCGCACACCCACCCTCGCTGCAATATAAAGAATATGGTAAGTACAAAATAAAAAATACTTATCAATGAAGTAAATCTCGAAAAAGACATTCGTATTTTAGGAATATGGAATATTACTACTAATTTTTACTGGTAGGTCTCTCATATGTAAGAGGCCGCCTGGGTAGGTACCACCGCAATGTTTATTTCTCCCGCCAAACAGCACTGTAAATGCACTGTTCAGTTGTGTGTGTGTGTCTCAGAGATGTGAGTCAGGAGTTTGTGCCCGATATGGCGGTAGGCTCGCCCCCTATCACATCGTGGGACGGAACATACAAGACGAAATGTGGGTGTCCTGGTGGCGCCTCTGCCTACCCCTTCCGGGATAAAGGCGTGAGTTTATGTATGTATGTATATATACCTCTACTATTATATCTCATATAATAGGAGAGGCATGGGACAAGTTTTCAGCTTGCCTCAAATACCTACCCAAAAATTGGTGCCAGCTCCCGTACTAGTAGTGGTTTTTCACATCCACCTCAGTTTGCTAATGAGTAAGATTATGATGAGGTCAAAGATTAACCAAAAATAATATTATGTCGATGTAAAATATTGGAATGAGTGAAGGCCGTGAACAAATACAATACAACGTAACACAATACAGTATGACATCACGAACCAGTAATATTACAATGCGTAAATATATTTTTTGTCATCGAAGATTTTTACAAGTGCCTTATTTCTTTAATAAATGAAAGAACAAATATTCATTTAAAGTCATAGATTTTCTACAAAGCAATACCAAAATTGTAACATCATCGTTCTTTCCATTTCCAGTCTGTTTTCGTAGAATGATAACGTATTACAATTCAGTTTTTGAGGGTGTTCATGGCTAGAGAAAATTCGTTTCTCCAAGTGAGTCGCTTTACCCAAATATATATAAAATATGTATCTTCTTAATAACATTGAAGTTACCTCACTTATAACAGTATGGTAAGGAATGTCCTTCAGCTCGAACTCCCATCCGTACTGGCATGGCACGGTGGGTGTACTCGGGTCTGGGGGGGTCATGGTCTCCAGCACTCGCGTCCAGTTCGTCACGTACGTGGTGCAGCGATCCCACTCGCCTGCAGCCGCCCCTGGCGCCGACAAATTGCGTCTGGAAAATGTTACTGAACTTAAAGTGGTATTGTCCGTGAAAACACGATTTAGTGAATATTTATAAATTATTATTCTCGGATACAAGAAGTACATTGCGATTAGAATGAATCCACTAAAGAAAACAATTGAGATACGAAGAGCGATAGCTTTGTCGTTAGCAGGCTGAGCTGTTGAGGTAGGAGTCGCAAGTTTCAACCCAGGTCTCAGGACATACAAGAATCTTCATTATGACCTGTACTGTAATATTATTAATATTCTTCTTCATTATATTCATAGTTATTAAGGGTGTTGAATTAATGTGCGGGAACCTTTCTGTCTGAGAGCCTTCCACAAGTATTTTAATTTTGATTTGATTAAAGTTTTAATGAATTTAAACTTGACCAAACCGTTGAGCCAGCGTGTTGGACTAGCTTAATATCGATCATATAAATTATTATCAGAGATCTAAGTCCAGTAGGGAGTCCATTTATATGAGCTGATAATTCAATTAGTTTTTATAATATACATACATTGTGAATTCAGAAAATAATTGTTTCGATAGTTTGGCGGTATCGAAAGTATGAAATTAATAGGAAAAGCCAAAAATAAAAACTAATGAGGGGCTGATATTGTAATCATAACGTAATACAATACCTTTATCAAGTAATTAAAATAATGTTGACTCCTAAAAATACTGCTTCCCGTGGGAACTGACACATCTGGCGTCAGTATTATTTTTGTCCAAAATTACTAGTCACATTTATTAATTTGAAAGCATGGATATTCTATTGTGATAATTAATTTAATGTGTCCTCATATGGAACTAAAGCAGCAGTCTTTTAATGTTGCGTAATATTTTAATCATGGGCGTCTTTTAAAAGCAAATTTCATATGCAGAGACGCCTGATGCAGGCATATTAATTATATGCCATACAAATATATCCTATAATAATATAATTCGCAGTCAAAAAACAAAAGCTAACTCGTTAACCATATCTGAATGGAATTACCTTATTAGTATTATCCATCAAAATAAATTTGATTGCCACTATCAGGGTGCTCGGATTATTAGCACTGATACTTTGTATGACTAAGCTGACTCGAATACATTACTTAATTGGAGCTTCGTTATCGCCAATCGATACCTATCTCTATCGGCCTATAAACAGGAGATTTTCAAGCATTTTTGAGACATGTATAGTTCGTCAAACCATACTAGGCCAGCAAGGACTACAGCGTAACCTCTCTCGATTGATTTCACGTTTGGACTTTGGTGAGAAGTCCCGTGTATTGCAGTAGGATATTTATTATGTAGGTATATAGGCTGCCATGGTTATAGAAGAAGCAAGGGCGTACCCACAGCTAGGCAGATGGGGAAATTTACCCACTGATGAGCCTGATATGATAGTAAAAATTAGATGCATAAATAAAAAAAATGTGATATATATTTTTATTTAATTTTACTAGAATCTTAACAAGCTGTTACTGGACTAAGAAAAGGAAAAGTCAATAAATGAAGTTAATTTTTAGAATTCGTACTATTGTTCTTTTTTAATTTTGCCGTACCATTAATCAAATTTAGGGTACGGTGGAAGTTAAAAGATGTATTAATTTAGGAAATAGAAGTCATCACATTGCTTTAATTTATGCGCTTACTTGGTCTTCTCTCTGCACCATCCAAAGTACGACCGTCAGAGAATGCCTAGGGCATTATGTCCGCCTTTTTACTATATATAAGAAGCGTAAATAAATAAAATACAAGCTGTCGCAATAAACAGTATCGCCCCATCAATATATTATATCAACAAAATATGACAATAAATAAATAAATACACCCAACAGTCACATACATAGTCCTGACCCCACACTAAGATCGAGTCTTGTGTCGTGGGTATCAGAAACTACGAGAGACTTCTCGGTCTCACAAACACCCAGACCCGAAACAAATACCTGTGGTTCACACAAATATTTGTTTTCGGTGCGGGAATCGAACCCGCGGCCTCTCGTTTCACAGCCGGCGTCTAACCAACTGCGCCACGGGGGCTGTCAAATGCAATGCAAATAGCATCACGAAATAATCGGATATTTTTGTTTGCATTAGTTTATCGCAATTTTATCCTCCGGCCTCGGTACAAGTTAATTAATCATTATAAATCTCTACGTGTTTTTTTTCATATAGATAACGAATGAGTATGTCATCATTGTTATTATATGTTTACTGATCAATTAAGATTAACAAGATGGTTATCAATGAACTTGGTAGTAACGCTGCCGTGCCCCCGGTAACTGTTTTTGGTCCCTATATTTTGTCCCACTGCTGGGCAAAGACCTACTTTTAGGGTCTCATTTACTAGCTAGGCATTATTATTAATTCAACACTTTAAGCCTGTCGTCACATTTTGTACTGTAATAAACAATCGATTGAAAAGGGGACACTGAAACTGTGATCTGCAATTATTGTGTATTCTTTCCTTGAACAGCAAAATAAACCCATTTTTATGTGCGGCAGACTTCATTCATTTTGATATGTACTTTTTTATAGCGAAACATTTTGATTCAACCTTGTCACCTCATAAAACACTAGAATAAATGATTTATTTTTCGTAAATCATTTTCATTTGTTATTATGATGGATGTCCTATCTTATTATCATCTTCGGCAACAAGACGTCTACTGATAAAGAAAGGCCTCTCATAAGGATATCCACAGCAACCTATTGCGAGCGGTCTGCATCCAGTGTCTTCGTGCAACCTTCATTGATGACGCAACACCGTCTTTTGGGTTTCCAAAGAATTGTCGCACATAGTTATGGTTCATAATAGGTACCTATATATTTTTACCTTAACTCCATGTCCAAATGTTGCAACTCGGGCACCATACACCAGTGCTTCTGCGGAGTAGCGGCTATGAACATCTGCACGAAGTACACGAACGCGAAGAAGAAGCCGAAGGGCATCATGGCGACGAACAGAAACTTCTGGTAGCGCCCCATGCCACCCACGTGATGCAAGACCGTTTCCAACGCGTCCGCGTCGCCATTTTGAACTTTCAGCTCTTTGCTATCCTGTGTAGAAAATCATGGATTTATTTTGGGTTTGTTTTAAATTTGTGTGGAGCGGTTATTTATTTATGGACAATAAATATTTATATTTTGAAGCACAATTGATACTCCACCGCCTGGGATAACGGTAGGAGTAGAAAGAAAAAACAGATAGACAGAAATATTTTAATAGGTTTTTCCGCTTTGATACATTTTAAATTATTAAAAGACGACGTTCACGTTGATTATATTATTATGCTATACAACTGAGGCATGATTTGTCGTATATTCGATCCAAGTAAAAAGCTCAATAGTTTAAATTCAGACCTGAAGGAAGTAAAATAAATAAAATGTGTACGACTATTATATCTTTTGTTTCTTAATCATATAATAATACAACTGTTATGTGGTTGCAAATTACAGGAGGATTGAAGGCGGACCCTGAAACCCACCGGAACGACGCGACGCCAGGAAACCTCACGTAGAGATAACGTTTGCACTTTGAGATTCACATTGATACCTATTTTTTTCATATTGTAACCAATCACTGCGACTTTGCAATAATTTTAAAATATATTTGATAATTGCATAGTAATATAGGTATATTATTGTCGTCAGGCAAATCCACTGATAAAAGAATATTGAACAGTATAATTAATTTCATTTATCGACGTACAAAATATTTTGGTATAATTAAGACAAATATATGAAACAGGTAGAGTCAATTTGTATCCCACCAAAACCGTTTTCATGTAAAATGTTACCAAGACATGACCATATGACTCGCGCTGTAAGAAAGTTATCAGATGTCATGTGACATGTTGACAGCCTCCGTGGCGCAATTGGTTAGACGCCGCCTGTGAAACGAGAGGCCGCGGGTTCGATCCCCGCACCGAAACAAATATTTGTGTGATCCACAAGTGTTTGTTTCGGGTCTGGGTGTTTGTGAGACCGAAAAGTCTCTCGTAGTTTCTGATACCCACGACACAAGACTCGATCTTAGTGTGGGGTCAGGGCTATGTATGTGACTGTTGGGTGTATTTATTTATTTATTTATTTATGTAGAGCCAAGCTTCTTTCTCTCCACGTCTTAACTCTACAAAGCCTAACTTCACAAACTCTATATGTTACTCAAAATATGCGGCTTGGCCGTTATCTTACTACAATAACTATGGAATTGTCTACTTATAATGCTATCACCATACAAATTTAATCCTAAAATGGGGCAAATCCTTCTCAACTTAAATATCGGTTAAAGAGGTGTTTCGCCCTTAGCAATAGCCAGCAGGCGTGTGTTGGCTAGTAGAGTATAGGGCACGGATTCCCAATATTTTTGTCTGCGGCACACATATCACATGTTTACTATTTTGTCTCTGCGTCCTAACTAGCTGCTCGAAATAGATAGGTATAATGATACTAGTTAGGTTAAAAATTAAAATTGCAAAAGATTTGCTTCACGGCGCTTTCCTATACTACGGCGCACCGGGGCGCCATGCTATGCCACGGCGCGATGTATACTTTGGGAACCCCTGGTATAGGGCACAGTTTTTTGACAGCCTCCGTGGTGTAGTTGTTTATACTCCGCCGGCTATGAAACGAGAGGCGGCGGGTTCGATCCCTGCACCAAGACAAATGTTTGTATGAACCACAGATATTTGCTTCAGATTTGAGTGTTTGTGAGACTGAAAAGCCATTTATTGTGTTATAATTTGCGATAATGCGGTCTGTATTGAAGCTTGCTCAGAAGGAACCGATTCGCTCGCAGTTACGTTGTGTTCATTTTGAGTTATTGATGTTGTTGTAGCATTTATTCACTTGCCTAGCTGTGCGGCAACGGATGCCAACAATGATTAGTATCGTTTTTCAACGTTTTATCTAAACCGGCTTACTCAACCGTTGCCATTTGTTGCTAATGATGGTTAAAACGTACTTATGTACCTACATAAATATTTTAAAAAGATAGGTTTATTTTACCTACAGATTTTTTATTGTATATAGTTGTTATTTAGTATTTCTGCAACGGGTTCTTATGTTTACGCGAATGTTAGTACACATTTAAATAAAACTTATTGTTACGGATTTTACCGTGACCACGAGAGCTGTAAAACACGTCTGAAAGGTAAAAATTTAAAATTAAACTTTGCGATAAAATACGTAAAAAAATATTTCTGTATTCGCAGAAATTAATTATTATAAGAATAAGGCGATCTAATTTAGTAAGCAAACAAACAAATACGCGGTTAAAATTATAACCATGTTTTAATTTTGCTGTAGTCACTAGTGGCCTAACTGTAATGGTCTCAAATTAAGACTAGTTAACTATACACGCTTGTACTCAATTCCTTCATGATTCATGCATGTTTAATCTGAATAATTAATTATTCCCATACGCCCTTCTCTCCACAGTCACATGTCATACCGGGTATATCAAGACTGCGACCGAAAACGAAGCCAGGTGATATTATTAGTGACTTCAGACACAATGCAACCAAAAATTTCGCAAAAAACATAGTCCACTTTTTTTGGTAATTTTTTGCTTATCGTCGTATTTGGGTGGTAGATACATAGTTTTCCAAAAATAATGATACAGTACACCTTTTATATTTTATAAGACGCAATGGTAAGTTAGGGTTTAAATTACTATTTTCGCAAAAACTAGGTATTTACTACCCAAAAACAATGATTTTTAAATAATTGCCAAAAAACTGAAAACTGTCGCTTATTTTGCGAAATTTTTATTTGCATTGTGTCTGTAACCACTAAAACTACCACCCGGCTTCGTTTTCGGTCGCAGTCTTGATATACCCGGTATAATATACATGACATAATTACAGTTCCGCCAGCTGTGAAATAATTTTAATTCCCACACCAAGATGTTTGCATGAACAACAATATGTAGGTATGTATTTCGAATCAACATGTTGTGGAAACAAAATATTCTTTAAAGTACCTATCTGATCACACATACACGACAAGTTAGTAGTGTATATAGTATACAATGAACATGCGCAGTCACGCATATTTTCATGTGAATACATTATTGTCCTTCGAGCGGTATTTTAGGTGCGATCAAAACAAATAGATATATAGGTACGTAGGAATTCTTTATGTTTCGGAATTCAGGTTATTAAACATGTTGTTCAAAGAAGTGTTTATGCGATGCGTATTAAACTACAATCCTACTGCATACTCTACAACAGTGGTTAAATAACAGAAATACAACGAAAAACACAGGTCATTTCTGTGAGTTTAAGACATAATTGATCACGCCCAGTGCGATTTGGATTTATCCGAAGTATATTCCGTGGAATCGAACCCGCGTTGACTATCTTCGCATTCCTATACGCTAGCAATGAAGCTATCGGTTATTGCATCATTTATAAGATAAATATACATACATTAACTCACGCCTTGTTCCTAGAAGGGGTAGGCAGAGGTGCTACCAGGACACCCGCGTTTCGCCTTGTATTTTCCGTCCCTCGATGTGATAGGGGGCAAGCCTATCGCCATATCGGGTACAAATTCCTGACTCCAGACTGATAATGAATAGAAAAATCTAATATCACTTTGCCCGACCCGGGACTCGAACCCGAGACGTCAGCTTTTTGAAATCATACCGTAGTACAACTGCGCCACCGAAGCAGGCAGTAAGATATTTATTATATATTTTGTAATGCAATACCCAAATAATTATTCTACCGGTTATTTTTTAATAAATTTTGGTAGGCAGCGGCAGCCGCTTATCATCAGGCGGGCCGGTAGCTCGTCTGCGTATTACAGCAATAAAAAAAGATAATTCATATGATTGTTTTCATTATACACCTCAGCGTATCAACTAAGTGTTGTTTATCACTTTGATTATTACCAAGCAACCACAAACAATTGACATCGGATTACTTTGGGCGATGTTTGGGTGGCTATGGACGACCACGGGACAGAGAAAACAAACGCACGTATTTTGCGGTAGGTATAGAGATTTACGTTTATTGTTGTATAGGTATAATCATTATGTTCAAGTTTAGTAGTACAACCTTCGATCACGTTTAATTATTATTTTTAATTAAAATTCCTTTTCAGTCTTTCTCGGGACCCGTTACCGCGCGTAATGTTTTAAATATTTAATTCCTCGTATCACCTCTATATCAGCCCATATACGTCCCACTGCAGGGCACGGGCCTACTCTACAATCAAGAGAATCGATTGAGAGTGGTTAGGCCATATAATAGTCCGTATCACCTCAAATATTATAAATTTATTCCATGAATCTAAATTATCACTGCTATGAGCTATCACTGTAGGCTGCCCATTCAACCAAAACATATTTAACCCTAGGAAACCGTTACCGAATGTAAACAAAAGGCACCCCAGAATCAACGTATTTTTATAAGTATTTAAAAAGTTAGTGGTCTCGGCCCTAGGGTTTAAGTTCACTGGCCTTAGTAAATCAAAATCTGGAATATTAAATGTTCAAACTTTAAAATATATCAATCGCTACAAAATCAATAATTTAGGCACAGAACCTGACGAAACAACATCACAATTGTATTCAATGAAATTAAAATGCTTAAGTGCTAATGTAAACAGTAAAATTTCTAACCTGATTAATGTCATCATCTGCTGTACCGTCCATTATCACGCGGTGTTGATAACTGGGAGCACGTGCGGTTCTACCAAAAGTCACAACTGACACTCCCTTATCTTTGTGCGTGTATATATACATTTTAGATAGGCTATCGCGACGTATTTTCGGCTAAACGTAATTCACCGGATCAAATCGTCATCGAGGTGGATTTGGCGCCTTTTAAGGTAAATAAACAATGTTTACAAGATGTAAGTGATTACCGGTGATTATAAACATACAGTCAAATTGGTTGGTTTTTACTAAGTGACATGAATAATTGGTTTATTGTAGTAGGGGAGACGTGGGAGATACACCTTCACCCACCTAATAACTAGATGAGACATATTTTTATCAAATACTAGCTTCTGCCCGCAAACTTCGTCAGCGTGATTAACTTTATTTGGTATTTCTCATCCCGCCCCGTCCCGTCCCATTATATCCCGCCCGGTCTGTCTCATTCTCACTCAAGGTATGTAATCCAGTCCCATCCCATCCCTTTGGAGTATAAAAAGTAACAAATATATCGGAATTCCTTCCTCATCCCACGGGAACACTTAATTTTTCGGGATAAAAAGTAGCCTAAGTGTTAATCCAAGATGTCAGCTACTTCCATACCAAATTTCATCGAAATCTGTTAAGCGGTTTTTGAGTTCATAGCGCAAAACCGTACAGACAAACAAACAGACAGTAATTCAAAAAATCATTGTTTTGGGTTCTATTACGTTAATACAGACCCCCATATTAGTATTTCTTATTTTCTTCCATCATACAAAGAAACGTCCTGTATGTAAATGCAACATATACCAGCTTCTAAGTTGGACCTGCACCAATACAACTGTGAAAACTGCATCTCATTTCGTGCGGTAGTTTTTGAGTAATGTGCAAGCAAACAAAAAGAAACACCCTGTGTGTAAATGCAACATATACCAGTTTTTAAGTTGAACCTGCAGCAATACAACTGTGAAAACCGCATCTCATTTGGTGCAGTAGTTTTTGCGTGATGCGCAAGCAAACATACAGACAGACAGACAGACAGACAGACAGACAGACAGACAGACAGACAGACAAAAATTCTAAAAAAAATTGTTTTGGCTTCTGTTGCTGTTATGAAGACCCCTCGCGTTAAAATTTCTCAAATATCTTCCATGTACGGACATCGACCATTTACATTTTTATTATATGTATAGATTATTGATTAACCAACTTGCCTATGACTTGCCTATCGGAAAGTGTTTATATCTACTTTTAATTGTATTAATTTAAATACTTTTTTTTTTCATCACCTTCACTCTTTTGATATCCTGACGAATTTCATCTCAACTGATAGTCTTTAACAAAGAGAATATGCCTATGTAGGCTGGCAAGTCTAAAGCATGAACACGGATAAGTAGGCATACTTATTGGTGTTCAAGGCTACCTGGCTAGCAGATGTGAAGAGGTAAATCAATACTACTACACCGATCTGATAACCAATCCAAATTGGTATTATAAGAAAGATAATTTAATTTCAAAACCAATCGTATAGGCTTGCCTGCAAATAACCGTTAATAAAATGTTATTGCCAAGCTTTAAAGTTTTAGAATTGGAGCTTCTTAATATGTTTGAGACAGAAAGTAGAGCGGCCGAGGACCATGGGACATGTCCATGGTCCAACATAGCAGCTCCACGCCACCTGACCGTTGAATGTATGAACCAAAAGGTTCTGCAATTCATTTTTCTGCCGCACAGTCAAGCTATGGAACGGTTTTCCATCACACGTGTTCCCACCTTCCTATAATCCTGGGTCCTTCTGCCGTAGCGTGAAGAGGCATCAGCGGGCCGGCATGATTGTATCGAATGGTATGAGACTACCTTCTGATACCATTCAATATTATGTATGGACAGCATTAAATTTTAAAAACAATTATCCTATTTCTTACTGAGTGAATTTTTCAAATAGGCGTGGATGGCAAAACCCGAGACTATGAGAAATAGCGAAAAATGCTGAAAGGAGTCAAGAGCCAGATTTTTACGAAAAACCAAAACTGCATACTTGGATTTTTGATAAATTAATATTCCTAGGGAGGAACCGAACACGATGATTTTGTAAATAACACATGCTGTATTACTCGTATTACACCATTCGAAAATGCTAATAAGGATCAAATTCAAATAAAAAAAACGCAACCGAGCTGCTGTATTATCGAACTGCCACTAAATCATAGTCATCGGAAAATATTCCCACTGCCTACGTTACTGTGTTCGTTTGGGCGCCCATTAGGTTATGGCTAGGTTTAACATTTAGGAACTACCAACAGAAATTATGTGACAGACATTAGCACAACTTCTTGTCTAGAAAATTCCGCGTGTTGTTAAAAAAGTAAAATTCGTTTTGTCGCATGAGCAACTTAAATTCGTCACCCAAACGCAATTAACAACCAAACGGATATAATTAACGAGTTATTTGTACGCTTTTCTACGAACTTAGACTGTGACCAATCTGAGTTTATGCTTGATGGCTTCACAATTCACATAACACCTTACGGCCCTATTCATAGACAGATTTAAAACCTATTTTAGCTATCGAATGTTTTGTCTTCTTCCCTCAAACTGGATTCTTAAGTCGTTCGAATGGGACAAAATATTCGATACCTAAAATTATTATTGATCGTGATTTTAGTTTTCACGATTTTTGGTCACTTTGGTCCGTTTCGGGACCTGAGCGGTAAACAGACAAAACTATGAAAACTAAAATCCCGATCTATGTCAAAACTACCAGGCAGTTGTTTTTTTCAAACTTGGTACAATGTTACCTGGTTTGGTTAGAAACATGTGGTGTAAAATAAATATCATATGGTTTAATGGCAGCATATATGGCAGATGCGCGATCCTAGGCGCGATTCCCAAATTGAACAAACTTATTTGTCTAAGTTTTTCTGTTTGAAAAGTCTCTTATGAGGTGTCCGAGACTTCGATTTACTTCGGAATAGCGATAGCCTTGCGCCCTATCATATTGCGTTGAAAATTAGGTCGCGAAATAATAATGAAATAATCATGTAATTATGATCTCTGTGTCCCCTTTAAAAACACAGCGTGATGATATTTTAAAAACTTCCGTTTGACTTATTTTATGTGTATTTTATCTACCGAGATCCACGCGATAATAATGTATCTATAAGATAAAGCACATGGTGACAAACTTTGATATCATTTTAAAGCATGACTACAATAAACTTGACGTGAGAACATAAAAAATAAATAATAGGCAAGTACACGTCGGACTTGTGCACCGAAGATTATTTACCAATGACAATAATTATTATATACTGGGGGAGGTGCCCAATAAAATATTACCAAAAAGGCGATGATAGAGAAAGGTTAATTAAAAAAAAAAATATTTCTTTGGCTTATAAAAATAGAGACCTTTAACACTTATTCACAGCGTTAATCTCATGTTAGGGAGAGACACAAAATGAAAGAAGGAGGAGTGAAAGATATCAATTAGCAGAAAAGCTGCATTAATTAATGTTTAATTTTCTAGAAAAAAATAAATAATAAAATGGTACGTGATGTTCAAAAATAAGTTTTTTACCATTTGTCGACATATTTAACTAGCGGTAGTGGCCGGCGTCGTCCCGTTGTAGAGAATTTTTGAGTCCAGTCCACATCAACATATTATTTCGCGTACCAACTGTTTTATATTTAATCTCAATGTGACCGCCTTCGATTATATTGCCTTTCACAACCCGTCCCGTTATATTCCGTTCTGTCCCATCTGACTGTCCCAAGACGAAAAGCAGGTTTAAAAGACAAAAGAAAGTTTATTCCAAGGATTTCATAACACGAATATTGAACATCAAACCACACGCAATAACCAGACTTTGTTTTATAAACACCTAGCGAACTAATGGTAGCAATTCTATTATGAATTTTCATGGTATAGTTATGGGAAACTGCTGCATATTAACAAACACAGATTACTCGTGCATAAACAATCGAGGAAATGTTTGAAAGAAATACATAAAAAATAGTTTGCAGCTCAGACCTCTACACACTGGCATCGACTCATTATCTAAATTTCCAAAGTGTAGAAAGGTAACTCCTCAACCACTGCGCCAAGTAATCCTCTTTTTGATAATTGAACTCTAACCTCACTGTTCAATTTCTTTCCAATCTTTCACGAATCTTTAGCAGATATTGACGATCTTCGTGGTGTAGATGGTTAAAACCTGACTATGAAACAAGGGGCCGCAATTTCGATCCCCGCACCCTTCGATCATATATTGTTGATCGAAGTCCGCACTGAGATCACACTGAGATCAATTCATGTGACGTAGGTATCAGAAACTAAGAGAGACTTTTCGGTCCTACAAACACCCAGACCCGAAACAAACATTTGTTTCGGTGCGGGAATCGAACCTGCGGCGCCTCGTTTCACAGGTGGCATTTAACCAACTGCTCCACAGATGCTGTCAAATAAATGTATCCAATACGCACAAATATTTGTTTCGTGTTTGGGTTTTGTAAGAATAATATGACTGATATACTTTCTAATACCCACGACACAAGCCTTAGTATCGTACTGTGGGGTCCTGCCTCATTTATTATTTACATAATTCCTCCTTGATTCTGGCTATTATTACTTAGAAATATAAAACAAAAATTGTTATTTTTGCAGCATCGAGTCTCCACTCGCTACAACTAAAACCCGATGGCACAGCGCTGTGAGCGCAACTTAGATACAGGGGGGGGGGATAGTTCGAAATGACTAAAGCCCGTCATACATCATATCAGTGTAGATAACATATTTTTTTTCACAAATGCATTTGTTACTTTTGTCCCTGGTCTCCCCTATTCATAGAAAAACGCTAATCAACGTATTAAACCTGAATTAGTAAACCATGTTTAGCGTCTTAAGCTGATAAAACGTTGGACAAGACTATAAAAACCACATTATAACTGCACTAATGTTAATAACAGTTTAGCTTCAGTTGACATCATCCTTTCATGGAAATATTAATAAAAATATAATCTATGGACTCATTTATAAAATTATAGACTCGAGTTAACCTAACAATAACTTCCTAGTTATAATAATTATTGTCCTTTTGTTTCTTCGAAACGCGTGCTTTTATGGTGGTCTTATTATTTAATATTATATGGTGACTACGTCTTCTTTATGTCCTAGTATTTTTATTTTTTTACTTTACATAATTAGATAAGTATCTTCGATAAGTCACAGTGTATAAACCAAAAAAGTTATCAGACCATCATGTGCTTAAAATGATGTCTGTGGATTAATGAACAGCAAATTAAACCAAAACAATCTTATGAGTTATGACGTTCGAAAGCGTCGTTTCGGTTATTTCTAAGAATCGTTTTTTACTGTATATTTTAAAAGCCCTTTTCCAATCTAAATGAACATCAAACTGACATCATTTAAAAAAAGGGAATCCCAAACAGCAAAAAAACAAAACATGACAATTGTTATTTTAATCTCTCAGGTATTCGTAATCTATTGCTATCTGTCGAATTAAGATGAATATCCGGTATACATCATAATTATAAGTGATAGGTATACATATAAAGATACCTTGCATATTTTCCCTGATCCGGATTAGCTTTAGATCTTTTTACATTGTAATGATCAAAGGCTATCTTATTATACGGTCTTACCTGTTTTACCTCAATTTGCTATTACAAAATCGTGAGCACTTCAAGTGTAATAAGGATAAGAATTTTAATAATTTAATACAAAAAAATAAAAACTAACAAATGTGGATACGAATAAAGAACATATTTCTTTACTTTTCCAGTTTTTAAGTTCAACCTCCTTTTTAATTTTATATTGTAGTACTTTATTTAATTCGAGGTAGATAATATTCATTTCCAACAGAATAAACATTATCCGATAGGATACCTTACACACCACAGTTACCACAGTTATATCAATAACTGTAAAGTTCTATTTATTAAACCTTAATAAACGACTTTCGGAATTTTAATTGCGGCAGGTATAGATTGCAAAATAAATATTGATACCATAAACGCCAAGAACTATGATCTCTCGCCTTGGCCTAGTGCAAGGTGTGTGATTTAAAATGCAACTGTTTATTACACAGACTAAGATGTGATAAAAATACCTTTATATCACCTTGTACAAGTTCTAATAATGAACACTCTCTTAAGTCTATACTCTTTTCTTCCACATCGTTGAGACTATTGGGTTCATTATTTTAGCACAGTGGAGGTGTGTAATAACTAATTAGACTAAGATATAATCAATTTGGTGAAGAATATGCAAGGTTTCCGTTGGGTTTTTGAGGTGGTTTAAAATCTACTACTACTATATCAGCCCTTATACGGCCCACTGACGGGACACGGGCCTACTCTACAATCGAGAGAATCGATTGAGAATGGTTAGGCCATATAGTCCAACACGCTGGCCTAGTGCGGTTTGGCGGACTTACATACCGTAGAAATTCTTTAAAATCGCTACGGTATACAGGTTTCCTCACGATGTTTTCCTTCGCCGTTAAAGTGCGTGGTGATTGACTATCAATACACACATAAATCCGATCAGTTGGATTTTCTATAAAAGCGTATTCTTTTAGTTTTTTAAACTATTATTTATTTTTCATTTTTTAGTCGAATGCGCCTGTTAGATTCCTTTATTGGTCTTGACGCAGACACTCCAGGTCTCAGGAAAACAAAAATCGCTAATCCTGATTATCCTAGTAAGGATAACGGGTCAAAGTGTTTAAAATATTAAATTGTCATCGGTCCTTAATAAGAATGCCACATTGCGAGTTAATCTGACGTTTCGAAGGGAGTCAAAATCATGTTCAAAGATTCCGTTACATACTAACATATGTACATGTACGTCTGAAGCTAATAAAAGCGTATTAAAAAGATGAGTTTTTTAATAATATAATTACGGTTTAAGAAAATCATACGACATGGACACCACATACAATCATGTCGAGTCTCGACGAAGGTTGTCTCCTAGTACCTAGTTACCTACGGGTGTAATTTTGTCCTTTTCATTATGCAGTAATCAATCAATATATATTACGAGGCTAACAGCATGTGTTGTTTCTATAAGTACAATCTCAAAGGCCTTTCCTTGATAGTTTTTCTGATCTATTATTTCCTGTCATGTTTTGAGGGCTTCAACTCTGTTAGATCGCATTAGACACCTCAATGTTAAATCGTATGTAATTAATGGTTTCTTAGATTTACGCGAATGTTACACATTGAAATAAAAATCATTTTTACGGATTTTATCGCGATTTGGTTTAATTTTTACATTTTTTAATTTCCCGACGTTCCCATTGCTAACTACTTGAACTTGAACTAATTGAAAATTAAGAGTATGTAGTTTATTTGTAACAGTCACTGAGCGGCTGACTAATACCTCAGTCCGCCCCGTGACCACGAAAGCTGGAAAACAATCGAAACGTCGCGAAGATAAAAAATGTTAAAAATTAAACAAAATCGCGATAAAATCCGTAAATATTAGTTTTATTTCAATCGTATGTTGTTGTAATTTCGTAGCGCAGATTTGTCGTAAATTCTAAACATACGTATAAGTTTCTACATTTGTATACAGGGTATATCAAGACCGCGACCAAAAACGAAGCCAGGTGGTAGTATTAGTGATATCAAACACAATGCAAGTAAAAATTTCACAAAAAATTTCGTCAATTTTTTTTTGTAATTTTTAAAATACTGTAAAAAAAACCCTCGCTGATTTTGCAAAATTTTTAGTTGCATTGTAGGTAGCTGACACCCTGGATTTACACTTAGGCTGTTTATTATCCTGAAAAAAATAATGTTCCCGTAAGATGAGGAGGGAATTCCGAGATATTAGTTACTTCTTTATACTCAAAGGGATAGCATGGGACTGAATTACATGCCTTGAGTGAGAATGAGACGGGACGGGGTAGGAAATTCCAAATTAAGTTAATCACGCAGACGAAGTTTGCGGGCAGAATACATAACTACCAAATATAGATTTGTAAATGCGTACACGTAATTGTCGAATGGTACGTACGCATCGGTATAAGAAAGTGGTTCGCCTCAGGCGAGCACTTTCAAATCACTTCAACGATGTAGTCAATATAAAAAGTCATTCGACGATCTAAGCATTCATTGGCAGAGACAAGATGTAACCAGTTTATGCACATTACTAAAAATTTACATTATATCTGCAAATTTTCATTTGCGGAGTAAACCGAGATATTGACTACCTTCATATTACTATTTACTGTTTTAATTCCCCCTCCTACAACATTTTTTGAATAAACTTTCTGACATTTGTAAATATTTGTACGTGGAGGCTGAAGCTTTAGGTACATCCGAATTTCCCAGTTGTAAGTCTTTATAAAATGGGAGGATAATCAACTCTCCGTTTCTCTCAGTTTGCTGTGTAGGGAAATGGAAATTTATTTCTTCCCAACCCCTTATCATTACGGGTTAAATACAAGTTAGTGTCTCTACATCCACTAGCGAAAAGCTGTCGTGATTTTTTATTTTTGCCACTGTTGATTTTATTAACAGAAGTTGCAGTAATGAGTACTTGGCATAGTTCCTACGGGAAGAAAATAATATGTATGTTGTTTGCACGTGCTGAGCCGTGAACCATAAACCATGATTTATTCGAAGTTATATAATTCCCAAATAGGATTGACGTCAGATAGTTCGATCGTAAAATGGTAAGTCAAACATTACTGCAGTCTGAAACATGAAAATTACTTTATGGACACACCACGGAAGTACGGAGATAAGAGAGAAGGCATAATTTATTTTATAACCACACTTTCAACGAAGTAAATAAAACGTAAGTTTTGAGTGAAATTTAAAATAATAAAAATTGTAGTTAACTTAAATCATATCAAGTTAATAAAAAATATAACTAATATTAATTGTTAATTAATCGGTGATCGCTGTTGCAATTTTTTTTTTAAATAAGACCATTAAATTATTAAATAATATTTAAAAAATGTTTTATGTTAAGCTCTGCATACTCTTTCCTTAAACAGAAGCTAAAGTACTGAATACACTATAAACCTTGTGTATGATATATAATCTATTGTATGTTTGTTCACGTGTTCACTGTTTTCGTGAAGGAAAAATCTTTGAAGATATTTTAATATTAATGAAAATAATGTACTATCAATTTTACGGCTTGACAGGTGAAATTCATAAAGAACGTTTGAAGTGCCTGAACTACGCATATTTCTATTACTCTTCTCTACAGTATTGTGTATATTTACCTAAGCATAAATATACAATGATGAAACACAGGGCCTAGTAAAGTCTTGATGAATATTAGACATCAATTTTTCCGGGAATGTATTTTCTAACAAGTTTCCTTAACATAGAATCCACAGATCAAAATGAATTTGTCTGTATCACTTTTAAGCATCCCTGATTTCACTGCTGGGCGCGAGTCTTCTCAAAGTTTAGAAGGGTTTCATTTTTAAACCTTAATCCACCATTATTGCCTAGTGTGGGTTGGTGAAATCACACACCTTCAAAATTAACTCTCAGTTATGTAAATTTCCTTACGACGTCTTCCTTTATCATTTAAACGACGGGTAATTAACTATGAACACACGTTTTGTAAAAAGATAATAAGCAGTTGCTTTTTCTCTGTAATATCTTGTGTAGTGGATTTCATTACAGCATTCAATAGAAATCGTAAGCGTAAATAATATTGGTTTTGTGTTCCAATTGTAGTCTGAAATAATACAAATCTTTTGTAAATGTATCTAAAAATTAATCTATAAATAACCTAGATATTGTTGCTATTGTAATTATTATATGTTACAACTTACAGACTAACACGCGTATAATTTAAGTAGAGTACAATATTTTGTATAAATTTTAAAATGAGTACTATGTATTCATTCTTCACTATTCTTTAGAAATTCATTTTATTTTTCGTGTAAACAAAAGATTTTATGCGCTACAGAGTTGTGCATATGCGAGTTGTGTGTATCGAATATAACAACAGAAAATATTATTTCACAACATACGATGCAAAAACTTTTACCTCGTGTGTGTTTTTGTCTGTGTGATCGAGTAGCTGGTAAACGAATGCAGCGAATTGGAGTTAGTTTTTTTTATATAAAGATAACCATATTGAGAGTGTTATTTGATATGATTTAACAAAAGGAGCACCATATTTTAGAGTCTCATATATATGTAAAACTGCAGCAGTGTACAACCTAAGGGCGGATCCAGGTGGGAGGTCATGGGGGTCATGACTCCCCCCCCCCGGGTTGACTCCAGATTGACAGAGTTAAGTTACTTTTTAATAATCACTTTTAAATGTATTATTTTAATCGAATACGAGCATGTCCAGTGTTCTGACTAGAACTATCTAGAACTATATAACCCCCCCCCCCCCCCCCCTGACTTGAAAGCTGGATCCGCCCTTGGTACCAGTGTAACTATATCTTGGCATAGATATACTCAACTGTTAAAAACATTATATCATCCCAAACATACTTTCTCCGTACCGTCGTGGGTAAAAATCGTATTATTCTTCATTCAACTACTCTTTTACAAGATGATTAATCAGGGCTTGCAAACGTGCTACACCTGTGCAACACCTGTGACAACAAACCAACAAAACTGCTAAGCCACACGACATAATATTATGTTTTTTTTTTATTGCGGTGAATGACGAGACGAGCATGCCGTCCGCCTGGTGGCAAACGATACGACCGCTCATGGACAGTAGCAAAACCAAACATCACCATGATTTACTAAGCAATGCTTGGCATTGCCCTGCGCTCGCCATCGCCATTACGTATTTTTTTATTCCCCTTTTCCTTATCTTTATGCTGTAAATGATTACGGTGGACCTGGTAAAGGTTGCAGAAAGGAACTGAATGCAGACCTATTCCAAAAAATTCTATAAAATTTGCGGAATGTCTATGTTAAACAGCGGATTTCTCGTAAGTACCTAAAGATGATGACATGAGATATGCGTAAAACATTGCTTGGTTAACAATTTTGAAGCATGCGATTGCAATGTGCATTTGTCGGTGCGCATAAATGGATCATCGACATTGAAGTTGATTGGGACGTTTGCTTCGCTGTGCCCATTTAAATAGCCATTGTATTGTCATTGCTTATGTTTGTATGTCGTACTGTACAACTTCAGGTATGTAAACTTTGTTGTATTGTTTAACCACAATGCATTTACTATCTATTAAATATTTTTTATTGAAATAGATATATGCAGACATGGACATCTGGGCATACAGACTTCTCACCTAACAAGATTGAGCTATCTCTATATCAATGTTATTATCGATGTAAGAGATGTACCCTGGCTTCGTTACTTCAAAAAACTCATTTATCCTTCAAGGAAAATAATTATTATTCCCAGAGTGTATTTTACATTCATTATCCTTTATAATAACTGGTTTATAGTTAGCTTATTTGGCATGGCGCTTGTAACATCACGTGCGTTGGGTACCTCTTGAATGCACCATATTTACTGACTATATTACCAGGAAGAATATAACTATTAAGAACTGTACATTGATCTTCATAACGTAAAATCTATTGACGTATACAAATTAATAACCAGTTATGCGTTATGTAATATTAAACTGCAGTAGGGTATACAGGATAATATTACGTAAAATTGTCTATGCCTAATAGGTTTAACAGTTATGACAATATGGGAAATGTTGAGTTATAAGAAAAATATTTCATAGGTAACTGTAGGTGCATTGCTGGCTTCTCAAAAGACAAAATGGGTAAGGAAGGATATATGTCGGGGGAAATTTCGTGTCACATTTAAGTAGGCCTTTTGCTGATTTGGAAATAATTTATTTAGGTAACTAAAAACATTTTTCCCTCTGGGCCACACTATTTTTAAAATTATATGATCAAAAGGCAAAATTCTGAAAATCCTTTCACCTGGCGAATTCAAAGGTGAACACTCCGGCGGCGCTCGTTAGAAAACTACTCGGTTTTAATTATAACTCTTTGATTAAGACCGGATAACCAACGTAAGAGTTAGCAGTATTTAGATAAAGTCCAGCTTAAATTAAAATTAGAACATGCAGCCAGAACAGAATGTGATCATTTGTACAGGTTTAATAGGATTGTGTTATGGTAGAGCTCTCTAAATAAGTAATCATCTATGGGTAGAGCCATACTGTACTTTGTCAAAGCTAAAGAACAGCTTTATTGGTGAGAGGACCAGAATCATACAAAAACGCTAATTAAAATAAAAGCCTTACTGCTGCGTTTCGTTCGGTGGATGAAATTTTTTTGCAGTACTTGGCGAGATGAGCATGCCATTCACCTTATGGTAAGCGATACGACCGCTCATGGACAGTAGAAAAGCAAACAACATTAGGACAAAGCAATGCTTGGCATTCCACTGGGCTCGCCATCCTGAGACATAAGATGTTAAGTCTCATTATGTCCAGTAGTTACTCTGACTACAATGTCCTTCAAACCGGAACAGAACAGTGCATTTACACTGCTGTTTGGCGGGAGAAATAGAGATTGCGGTGGGACCTACCAGGCGGCCTCTCACGTATGAGAGACCTACCACCAGTATGGATGGATGAGATTACCGAAGGCCCTGTGGCTAGTGGTAGGTTATTGACATCTGCCTGGATAACAACTACATAATATACGGTATGGTAAATCAGCTTTACCATTATTCGACGAACTGAGATAATATTTAGTCAATATATTGTCTACTTAATTATTGATTCTAGACTTCTAGTGGCACCTCAGTCTTCAATGTATGTATTATGTGATTCTGAAAATAGGTTCCTCCAACAAAAAAATGATATTGTAGGACTCAGAATATACCTACAAAGAAAATAAATGAATGTAAATATACTTAGCCGAAATCGTGAAACAGTTAACAGATAGTTAACATAAAGTTACTAAATACATCACGTATTGTTTGTAAACTAAGAATAATGTTGTTTTAAATGTGTAGTACAGAGTAAGCAACACCCATGCCGTAACACGTGCGTGACTGAGTGACAGCTCGTAATATAGTCCTCACAATATTTATGGGTTTAAGTCGACTATAAAAAATTTTAACCCAATAAAGTCGCGCTCAAAAACCGAATTTATTATAAAGCTAAAGATATTGCTTTTAAAAACTGCATATATTTTGAATTCGAACGGCGCTAAATTTAAAACATAGCCTTATTTCTGTTAAGTGAGTTTCTTGCTCGTTTTGCTAACGCTCCTTCCCCGCATTCTATACAATACCTTCGATATAATATACATAATAATATGTATTATTGATCGAAGTACAATACGATGTAGGTAACTCTATCTATTCGTTTGTTGGAATAAAATGTAAAGATTAATTCTCCAATTTGTTATTATTTTAATACCCATAGAAACATGTTATCTGGCTACGTTTTAATATACCAATTATTACAATAAGCATATCAGGACAAAACGACAAAAAATACATACTTATACCGAAATAAAAATAATTGGTAAAGTATGGCAAATGTCACGGTTGGTGATAGTGATATTCCGAAGGCGAAAGAAAAGGTTATCGAAGTAAAGTAATAAATCCATCTTGGAAAAATATTGTTTTAATCATCCACATGTACTTGAGACAGGCGGCCTCCAAATACAACTTATAGACTGATAAAATATCGACAATCGACATGTAACACGAAATCACTAATATGTATTAGTCTTACTACAAATTAGATTTTTTATGTTATCAATAGGGTCATACTGAAATTCTGGCAAAGGAAGTCATCAGCGTACAGCTTAGTAGCGGATACCAAGAGGGTTTTAGCAAGGAGTATTAATTGTCAAACTACTTATGGGTAATATAAGCTTTATGGCAGAACGAATATTTTCAATACCACTTGGTTAAGATGCAGTTTCAAAGTAGTAGGTTCAAATCCAAATCAGGGTGGTCTTGTGATTGTTGTCAATGTGTGTAATCCATAAATTTTTATTCAAAAGTTCATAAGTTCTAAAATTTTTATATATAATCTTGTTAAATGTTTTTTTATAAGTTCAAACTTCTGACCAATAAAAACATTCAATAGGTACATTAAAATATTATTATAGATTATTTTTATCTTAGTAAATTGTCCCAATTACATTATCTGTCTCCATATAACAGAAACGGACTACCAATAGTAGTTATAGTGCGCGTAAATTAAGAGTTCTTATCAGCCATTAAATGGATTATAAAAATATTTTTTTAAATATTTTTTATTTATAAGCGACATGCCAAAATAGTAAACTATAGTGTGTCACGTTTGTTGATAGACAACACTGAAAGCGAAGGGAAACAAAACTGGAACATGTGCCAACTTACCATTTCAAAACAATCTGCTGTTTAATTATAGAATTAAACCTCCTTTTATGATTCACCTTTTTGCTAAATTTAAACTAACAGACATTACAGTCATCAATGTCACAGGCCACAGTGGTAAACAAAATTAAAAATAAACAATACACGCGTTCGAAATTTAAAGAATTCAAAATACACGGCGCGACCGCTCCATAGTGTAACAAATGTGTACTGGCTGATGTGAGATGGCACAAATACACATGAATGACTGCGGTGGTAATCACCTTACCATAGCACTTTCTACTTTAAAACTATGTTATTAAAGTTTTAATTCAATTGAAACATAAGAAGTACGGTTCGCATGTTATTTGGTTCCGAAACTAAAGAAAGTTCGAAAGCAGAGAGCGCAGTGCGGCACGAGGATATTGACCAATGGGGTTAAAGTTCCCAAGTTTATCGACCAATAAAAGTCAAGGTCATCTTAATTTTTAAAAATTGTGCATACAATGCATTAAGCAATGTCCAGGAACATCTGCTTATTGCTCGTGAGAACATCTGGCGTAAGCCATAAGTATTTTACGGGAACTAATGTGTTTTACCCTACTACGAGTAGACTCCCTAAGAAGCTTTTTGCTGTTTCGTTATTAATTGATTTTTATATACCAGCATAAAAATTACACTACTATATTACACTTAACTAAATTGAAGAGGTGTTTCTGACGCATCTTACTTGAAATGCCGAGGTAACGGATACGAATCTCTGAACACATCTGACTTTTCGGAGTCATGTGCGTGCTGATAGCTAATTATGAAAATAACGCCCTTTAACCGTGAAGGAAAACATCGTAAAGAAACCTGCATACCATAGATTTTTCAGACTTTCTACGGTATGTAAAGTCCGAGACCAGCTCACTAGACTCACTAGGCCAGCGTGGTGGTCTAAATCCTAACCCTTCTCAACCGTATTCTTGATTGTAGAGGTTAATGACCTGGCCGAGCCTATACCATGTTAGTTTATGTATACAATATTGAAAGCAACAAATAACGACCTCCAAAAAAGGTTTTGTACACCGCTACACGTCTCATTATTGCAATATGTACTTTCTCCGTGTGATAAACTTTAGCAGCTAAAGCGTAAAGTCATAAAAAACGGTAAATTCAGGTAAGAATTTCTTTCCCCAATACATTATTATAAAACTGGTATCATTTACTATACTAATTGTAGATCATTTTTAAATTAATATCTAGAATGTAATTTACCGAAAAGAGTTTAACGTTTTGTAGCGTCGGAAAAAAACAAACATTTTGTGTACAATACGTAGACAAAACACACATTACCAAATGACACATTGTCTGTTTAAGGAGAGCTATGTATTTAAACCAGTCCACTCGTCGGGTTATTAATTAAAAACATACAATAATGATAGAAAGTAAAATAATAATTACACCACATAAACACACAATATTATTGAAATAAAACTAATTTTTACGGATTTTATCGCGATTTGGTTTAATTTTTTAACGATTGCTTTTCAGCTTTCGTGGTCACGGGGCGGACTGACACAATATTATTGTTATGACGTATTAAACTCTGACTCTGACACAACAAAAGAAAGGACAATGCTCCAAGTGTGAAGTGCAGTGCAATTCAAAAATCGCGTATCCTTGAAACATTGTCAGTTATGCAAGCCTGGATACAGACAAAGCCCCAAACGTGACACAGTCCATGGATCAATAGGCTTTCCTCAAAAAATTCCATTGACCTAATGGTTTCTTAGATTTACGCGAATGTTACACATTGAAATAAAACTGTTTTTACGGATTTTATCGCGATTTGGTTTAATTTTTACATTTTTTAACTTCCCGACGTTTCGATTGCTTTTCAGCTTTCGTGGTCACTGGGCGGACTCACCGCCACCAAATCGCGATAAAATCCGTAAAAATAGTTTTATTTCAATTTCCATTGACCTGTTAGAAAAACAAATGCTGATAACCTAATACGAGTAATAGATTTTACAATAACGGTTAACATCACATGTAATAAGTCAATAACATTCGAACTGTATCAATTGGTCAATGAACTCTGTACTACCAATTCGCAGCTATGTTTAATTTATAAGTTATTACTTATTACACACCACACTAATTCTGATAGTGGAAGGCTGTTTATATCCGTCTGGACAACCAACGCAGTACACAACCATGTAAAATATGCAATAATGACCTATGCAAGTCGACATTAGAATAAGCCTGCATAATTGTGTCGAGCAGTGAAATAATTTTCCCTCATTTCTGGACACAGTCGGCGGCAGTTACTATTAGCTGCATTCCATGCTTGAGAGATGTAAGTATTAGAACATCTCGAGGGATTGATCAGAATTTCCAGAGTAGTCACCAATCAGCTAATGCACGAAAGACGTATTTCTGAAATTGCCAATTCAAATAGGAAGACACCCATAAAACTATGAGTCTAATTATTCTTAAAAATGGATATTGACCACGTTTCACCGACCCCACGTAATTGTGGGTTGAGGGCAGGTAGAAGACAACAAAAAAAGCATTTAATAAAAACCTTGACTGCACTCAGCGGGTTATCGTACGCAGCCCTTATGGACATATCTTGCCGGCCCACTTCAAGGTAATTTTGTCATCACATTATATTGCAAATAATAAACTAAAGAATATAAGAAAACTAAAGAAAAGAAGAACACATAATTATATTCCTGCCCCACGTGTTAGTAATATAGGTCTTGAGTCTTGAGTCTTGAGTCTTGTAACTTGGTTATTCTTAGAGAGCTTTTTTGGTCTCATGTCACTGAGACTGGAAATCAGAATCGAACCCATATACCATATAGTGTATATATTTAGGTATACCATACACTCTCGAATAACAGTCGGCGACTAGCGTCTTCACTAACCGTGGCTGTTAAAAAATGAAAAGCCACGGTTTAATTGGGATTTGGGCATTCAAGCTGATGGACGCAGTATGAAATGAAATGAAATGAAATTCGTTTATGAAATGAAATACGTTTTGTAGTGGAAATGTATTGATATCCGTATGTGAAGGAAAACATAATATGAAGAGAATCCTAACGTTAAAATTGAACATTAAAAACGTAGATAAATCAATCTACACTAGGCTAGCGAGGTCGATTAAAGCCTTACTTCTTAATGGTACAAATGGCCTTATTCAGCAATAGGACATCATACATAAAAACAATTAAAAATCTTTATGTGCTGAAACAATGTAACCAACGTTCATTCAAATCGAATATAATGATGATGACGGCAAAAGACACTATATGAAATCTAACTAAAAACATTAAACAACATAAATCAAGTTATTAGTAAAATGCTATTCTAACCTGAGAATGCTACAATAATGAGCGTCAATTTCAGTAACGATTTCTATAAAAAGTATAATCATTTTAATGATATCTTCCAAGAAATCTTGGTTCAGAACAAAGTGCTTGTTCAATGCATTTACGCACTGAATGACGTAGTAAGCACAGCGTAGGACGTCCACCCACAAGGTGTTCAGACGACCTGGTAAAGGTCGCGGGCCGTCGTTGGATGCAGGCTGCCTCAACAAGTCACTGTCGAAATTATTGGGGGAGTCCTTTGTTCAGCAGTGGACCTCCTTTGGCTGATGGATGGATGGAATGACGTAGGAATAATAAATCCTTGGACCATACAGGCCAACCCATAATTTGTTCCTTTAGAGGTGGAATAATTGTAGTTAGACTTGTATGGCACTCTTAGGTCACTCACACTACATCTGACGCACTTCCATTCACGTAGGTTGTAATGTGTATCGACTCAATACCTAAATACGATTGCACTTTATTAAAATGCAAACGAATAACCTGTTTTATATAGCCAGAAATTACTTTAAAGCGCCTGCAGATGGTAAGTGAACTGTAATCTAAACATAGTGTGTACTGCCACATACATCGACAAAACTTTGAATGTATTTGACAGCCTCCGTGGCGCAGTTTAGATGCTCGCTGTGAAACGAGAGGCCGCGGGTTCGATCCCCGCTCCGAGACAAATGTTTGTGTGAACCACAAATATCTGTTTCGGGTCGAGTGTTTCGTTGTTTCTGATACCCACGACACAAGACTCGATCTTAGTGTGGGGTTTGGACTATGTATGTGACTGTTGGGTGTATTTATTTATTATGCCATGCCGCCCTGATAGAACACGAAAAGGAACACTCAAATTGCAAGATTGATTATATGACCATCCATTGTATAAGGTGGTCTTTATCCAAGCTAACGTAGTGTTTTATATTCTCTTTGATCCAAGCTGTTACGAATATTATCCTATCACCAGGTATCTGGTTCATGGTTGCTCATTCACTCAAGACGTGGTTTAGCGCCTGGTGTCCTCATACCAGCATTAAAACTAAGATGTGTGATTGTCCTATTTTTTTAATTACAATATAATACATGTGTGAAAGAAGTGCGTGGTGGCCTGTTGGTAACGGACCAGACGTGGCTGCCTACATGTCCATGGTGGTCGCGGGTTCAAATCCCACAGGGCACACCTCTGACTTTTCGGATTTATGTGTTTATTGATAGTCAGTCACCACGCACTTTAACGGTGAAGGAAAACATCATGAGGAAACCAGCATACCGTAGCGATTTTAAAAGAATTTCTACGGTATGTAAGTCCGCCAACCCGCACTAGGCCAGCGTGGTGGACTATATGGCCTAACCACTCTCAATCGATTCCCTCGATTGTAGAGTAGGCCCGTGCCCTGCAGTGGGACGTACATATATGGACTGATATAGATAGATAGATATAGACAATACATACTGGCAGCAAACGAGTTAGTTAACTAAAATAGGTTTTAAATCTGTCTATGACTATGACCGTTAGCCTTTTACATTACAATAGTGACCTATGTTACGTGACCAATGACCATACGGAAATAGTCAATAGGCAAACATACTAGCTGGAACTGATTAGCGTAAATTAAGAATATTTCGGTGACCGTTTTTCACGGTTCATTGCAAATAACCAAACACCGTAGTAAGCTATATTTGTCACAGATCATTAATTGGTTTTAATTGTGATTTGTGCCCTTTGCCTAACAAAAAATATTAATTAGGTGAATAGTAGACATGTTTGTTTTTATGTCATAAGAGCGACAATCTGATTATTAGCTTTCCTGAGGGAAATCGATATTAACGCTCTCCTGCTCTCCCTAATCCCACACTTATCATATTTAGTGCAGTACCCATCATTTGGCATAAATATTTCCGACTATTTGACTTACTTTTTCGGGAGTAGGCATTTTATTCATCATTCTGGACTAATGCGACCTCACATATTCACCTTGTAAATTCTTGTGGAGAAGTCTTCACCTTTAAAGAAAGCAATAATAAACTAAGAATAACAAACTAATTTTAAAAAATTGGTGTTTGAAAAGTTCGAATGTTCTGGTGTATGTCCTGGATTTGTTGACCCCCGACCGTTGCTTTGATAGTCAGGTCCTTAACTAACTGTACTACCGCTCAAAAACTTGGTCTTCTACATTCCAGTGCACTTAATTTCGAAGATAGAATAATGAATAACGAAGGTATTTGTGTTCTGTGAAGTGTACCGCGATAGAAAAGCAAATTAGAAGTATTGTTTATTGCTCTTTAAAGTTGGACAGGCCGGTTCAATAAAATACAGTGCAAGTTTTCTATAAATAAGGAATTAGATAAATAAAAGAATAGGTTAATCTCTGACGTTGACATACAAGAGCAGGGTGCATATCGATATAATAAAGGCACAACAAAATAATTTATATCGTCTATTAATGTCTCAGAAATAAAATAAAATGTAGACCTACAGAATAGATCCGTAATTGCATTTAACTCTTAGATACATATTTAAAATTAACACTCATTGACACTTTTATTTTAAACGGACATATTTGCACGTAGAAAACAGAATTATTGTTATAATAACGTTATGATAGTTTGAATGACCCGCGCTTTATTCATATTGACTATTGTACCTTATGTTTAAAGCGAACACAATTTAATAACAACACTATCAGTTTCATTATGTTTACGAACTTATATGAATATTCTTATATACTGTTAAAATTATAATTTAAATATTAGAATTCCATTATGTATGTATTTTAATTAATCGATGTTGAATTCAACAGGTAATAGCTATCAGGTATCATCGTAGACAGACTATCTACGGGTATCATGGATATCTCTATTATAATTGCGTTCGAAAACACAGTATTAACACTAAATTTTAATATATTTACCAATTGCTTTGATTACATTATTTAAAATTACTCAGCTATTAGTGTCTGATAAAAACTGTGTATTATATTTTGTAACTAAAAATATCTATTTTATTTTGCATTTGAATCCAATGTTTTTTTTAATATTTTTTGTTTATCGGTTGCGCATCATACTTTCGAACGCCGCTCCTTTGACACTTCGCAAATTTTCATGCAGCGAAGACGGAATGAATCAGTCGTAATTTATTTTTGAAATTTTGTTTGCAATAAACTTCTCGTGAAAACTGTGTAAGTGGTGGAAATTAGGTATTAAGCGGAGCACCAGGACATCATCCCTACGTAAACATAAGTAAGTAACTTGTATTTTGTGTTTACGGTATTTGTTTTTAACGTCTATGTATGCAATATTTGCATTCATGATCTGTCTGTAGACATCAGAGGAAATTATTGTTGTCGATTCACACGTGATCCAAGGCCGCTTGTGGTTTCATATTAATTGAATTAATCTAAACATGGTCCGGAGAGTAAATCGCCCGTAAAATATTTCTGATATTTTATTCCGATCCATT
Source organism: Deilephila porcellus (assembly GCA_905220455.2). Lineage (NCBI taxonomy): Eukaryota > Metazoa > Arthropoda > Insecta > Lepidoptera > Sphingidae > Deilephila > Deilephila porcellus. The sequence goes on along the minus strand of LR999973.1, from coordinate 14,081,910 downwards.
ATTATGATTACGAAACCGCATTGTTATCAACCAAACGCATTTCCTTATGCAGAAATGTATATATGTGAATATTTTGCTCCTATTACATATTTATGTGGCTTGTCTATTGATAAAATGAATGATAGAAGGGTCATTGACTTGTCAACCATGGGATGTGATCACAAGAAGACTAAAGTCCTTGTTGAAGCCATAAACTTTATGATACATCAATTATCAATCATGCTTTATGCATTAAACAGTGTTGCTATGTATAAAATGACAAATATGTTATGGTGAATGCACTGCATCAATATTATTATTTACCATATTAGCGTTGACAGAACATACTTCATAATAATGTTATTTTCGAGGAATATCATATTCAATCTTATAAATGAAAAGAAATATTGATAAACACAAGCAGTTTTCTCTTTTTTTACAAGCCATATCTAACTATTTCCCAACCTATAATTATTGTATTGAATACTGCTACTATAAAATATGAGGAAACTACTGATAAAATTACATTTACAATTGTGCAAATACTATATTTGCTCTTTGGTATATTAAGGTTCAACATAGTGTATCAAATTGATAGAACTAAAACTTATTAAATTACTTTCAATAATAATAATTGTAGGAGAACTTAAAATATGTATGCAAATCATACTTTTCAATAAATTAAAGTTACAGTATAGGCATATGTTAGTAGTCATGTTGAGGATAATTTAAGAATATTATATTACTTCTTAAATCATTATCTAAAATCATTAGATATTGATATATTACATTGCCTATCTTATTGTCAAAAAACATTGTTTTTATGTAATTTATTAGACAACTATTTCTAGACCAAGCAAAATGATACCACATCACTCTTCACTTTTGGATCGGTCTGGCTGAAGTTTAACAATCAAATTATTGTCTGGCAAATTAATTTTAAGTTTTTAGATATTTATTTTATTTTATTTATTTTATTTTTATTTATTCGGAAAACTTACAGCAAACTTATAGTAAATCAAGATAATACAGGTATACTTACAAAGCCATTTACAAGTTTTCACAAATATGTTAGTACTTAAATAGCGTAACAGTCGGCTAGGTCTTAACTTAATGAGATACAGAGTAAAATACAAAGAACAATAGAATTAAAATATAGCACTTTACGTAGGAAAAAGACACATAAAACAAGCATCGTAATAGTAATTAAACGTTAAAAAACGTATTAGAAAGAAGATATTTGAGTTGAGACACACTCGTAAAAAATAAATCTAAGTTGAGCTTATCGGCAAGTTGATTAAACGATTTACACGCACGGATTGTGAAGGAGTTCTGCCTATAGCTTGTACGTGCTGGGGGTATGCGCAGTAGACTTGGTTTTCGCAACGATATATGTCGCGTTACGAAGCCCAGCTTTCCCAGTAGTTCTGGACAATCAATTGCACCATTTGCAATTTTAAAGAGATAAATAAGGTCTGCTATGCGTCTGCGTTCCTCTAACGGTAAAATGTGAAATTTTTTACATCGTGTTACATAGTCAGTTGAATAACTTTTGCTTTTAAATTGAAGAAATCGCAGGAATCTTTTTTGGATGCGTTCTATTCTATCAGTATAGATGCTGTAACACGGGTTCCATACTTGCGAAGCATACTCTAAGTGGCTGCGAACAAAAGCACAGTAAAGTATCTTTATAGTTTTTATATGTTCAAACTCTGCTGACAATCGCAATATGAAGCCAAGGGCCCTGTTAGCTTTCTTTATTACATTTTCGACATGAGCATGAAAAAGTAATTTGGATTCAAAGATGATACCAAGATCCTTCATTATGTTACTTCTGATAAGTGGACCTCCTTGAAGTGTGTAACTGAAGACAATAGAATTAGGCTTTCGAGTATATGAAACAACAAAACACTTGGATACATTCAAGTCTAATTTATTAAGATGGCAATAATTTTGCAGGGCGTTTAAATCTTGTTGGAGGGCAAGACAGTCAGAAAATTGTGAGATAGGGCATAAGATTTTCATGTCATCAGCATACATAATTATTTTAGAACGCGTAAAGCATGAACCTATGTCATTAACAAAAATTATAAAGAGCAACGGCCCTAGCAACGAACCCTGTGGAATTCCTGAAGTTATGTTTATAGTAGCAGATTGGTAGCCATTCAGAACAACTGTTTGACATCGGTTCTCAATGTATGATTTGAACCATCTGAATAGGTCACCTCTGATACCTACATCCAGCAACTTGCGTAGAAGAATACAATGGTCTAATCGATCAAAAGCCTTGCTATAATCTGTGTAGACTACATCTACTTGCGAAGGCGTAGACATTATATCTGTTAAATAATCAGAACATATCAAAAGATTGGAAACAGTGGATCTGTTTTTTAAGAAACCATGTTGGTAATCACTCAGTGTATGTTTAATGCTGAAATATATTCTAGAGTAAACAATTTTTTCGAGGATTTTTGCGAATAGGCAGAGTTTGGATATAGGCCTGTAATTTTCCACTTGGTCTCTAGCGCCTTTTTTAAAAATAGGGGTAATAAACGCGGTTTTCCAAATTTTGGGTACTACCCCTTCTGTAAGAGAGCGTCTATACAGAATAGAGAGTGGTTTAGTTAAGCTCTTAGCGCATTTGGAAATAAGTATAGCGGGTATACCATCCGGCCCAGCAGATTTCTTAAGATCAATAGCTTGTAATAATTTGGAAAGTTCTGAAGTACAAATTTCTACTGTCCCTAAATCCGCGACGGTCTGTTGTGTACTTAGATGAGGATCAAGATTTGTGCTGGTGGTATGTAAGAAGTTACGATAAAAGTAATCACTGAACATATTGCAAATAACAACACCTTGGTCAGACGAATTTTGACCAAACTTCATAGTAGACGGTAAAGTAGCAGACTGTTGCTTACTTTTAACAAAGGACCAAAAAGTTTTTGGAGAATTATTTATATTATTCTCGATATTTCTTATATAATTTTTAAACATATCTGATTCCAAGGCTTTGGCACGATTACGTAATGTTACAAAAGATTCAAAGTCAGATAAATTGCCGTATTTCTTAAACTTACGATGGTATTTAAACTTTTCTTTAAGAATTTTAATGAGGGGGCTCTTGAACCAGAGTGGATATTTTGTAGACGACTTCACAGTAATTGCGGGTATGAAGTTTTCCCGAAGTTTATTAAGCCTACTATAGAAAACCGACATTGCATTTTCTACCGTTCCGTCATTAAGATCTTTAAACCAATCATAATTATCAAGCTCACTCGATAGCCCTGTAAAATCTCCTCGATCGTACATGAACCTTGTGTGAGGCTGAGTTGGCAAGGCATGGTATCTAGTGAAGTTTACGGAAGCAGAGAGGGCTACGTGATGGGGGTCTTCCGGTACCAAAGGGTCATCGCATACTGTTACCGTTACAAGATTATTGCATAAAATTAGGTCTAGTATTCTATTATTTACATTTTTATGGCTGTTATACTGACTGAGGTTGCAAACATTTATGGTGTCAAGAAAGTCACATTGAATCGGACCTTGTACGGTCGTGCAATCGGGTACAAGTGAAGAAGGTTCGTCATCAGATTTAATCCAAGTTATATTCGGCAAATTAAAATCACCTAGAATAATAAAAGTGTCTGGTAAATTGTTAGTCACGATGTCCAACAGCTTGCTATAGAAACATACGAGCTGGGTGGTTATAGATTTACCCATATTTTGGTTACATATGTAAACAGTGCAGATATTTAAATTATAGGTGATTTTTGGTTTAGAATATATTTAAGTTTTAATGTAACCCAGATGTCTTCTGCAGAAGAACACCAATCATCTCGGCCTTCGGCCACAAGTTCACGGCGGACGGCTATAAGGACACCACCACCAAGCGTCTGACAGGTATCGAGATAGTTTCTATCACGCCGCCAAACTAAATAACGGTTATCAAAAAGTTCACCAGTATCGAAGTCATCCTTAAGCCAAGTCTCAGTCAAGCATATAATGTCATAATTATTAATACATACATTTCTAAGAAAGTATGATGCTTTTGTCCGCAAACCACGTACATTTTGATAATCACTTCAAGCGGCATTTTTAATGCAAGTAAGAAATAGTTGTAAAGTTGAACGCATCATAAAAATAATCCATTTTAAAATCCAGATATGAAAACATGCATATAAAATATAAAAGTAGATAGAAGACATAATAAGCAAAATGGTTAATAAATAAGATATTACAAATGACGGTAGCGGAATATAGATAGGGAACGCAAAAAACACTGCAAATAAAAGCTTATTAAAACTAAAAAGAGCCCTAAATCTAAGAACAAATGGTTTAAAATAAAAATGAATAGAGCAATTAGAACGCCCCGCCCCGTGCGATAAGAGAACAAAAGAATCAACCGGTGTCAAAGCAAGTGAATAGAAACAAGTTAATATCGTACCAGTGTCTCTCAAACTCGATGCCGTGCGATATGTGAGTGTATACGACAAAACAACTTTCATACAATCTTCCTTAAATCCACTTCGTTCCTGATGGCATACGTTGGAGATGTTGAGTTTTTTCTCACATATATAGTGCAATTTTTCACCCAAGTGTAGAGAAAATCCTTTTCTTTTGCTAGTGACTTCGCTTGATTTAATAATTGTTTATTATCAACTGTTAGATGATCATTCACAAAAATTCTGTTATTGCCGTCGAGGTCTAGATCGCTAGTTGAGAGAGTTTTACACTTTTTAGCGGAGGCTATAAATTCATCTCTTAGGTATCGATTATGTAGGGATACAATTATGTTTTTGTTGTTATTATTTCTCTGAGGCACCCTAGCGATATAGTTAATTTGGCTTTTATTGATTTCGCAGTTGATTTTCCTACCGATTTTAAACACGATGGAGTATAAATTTTCTGATGACGTAACTGGAACTCCTTTTACCTCGATATTATTCAGCCGCATTCTCTGCTCTGAGTCTCGCATACTTGCTTCGAATCTATCAAGACGTTGTTCTATGCTTGTGATATCGTCTCTGGTTTTTTGGATGGATTGAGTTTCCCGTTCAACCTCCGCAACTTTGGTAGTGAGCTCATCTATTGATGTATGCACATGGTCTAGAGAATTTTTGAAGTCCAACATCTCACTCTTCATTGCCTTAAGCTCCGACAGGTCGGTTTGGATCGTCTGAATATTTGCGATTAACTGTGGTAGCGAGGACATTTGCTTCGTGAGCTTTTTTAGCTCTTTATGAATATTTTCTAGGTCCCCCGGGGTTACCAACTTATCTTGTGTGGACTTCTCAGGAGCAACGTGTGGACTCACACCTCCAGTTTTACATGCACCACATTTCCAAGTTAAATAACATCTTATAAAAATTTCAGCCATACTGAAATAATTTGAAAAAAAAATATTATTTTTAATTCAAAATTAGCGTCTGGCACAGTTTAAACAACAATAAAAATATCTGGCAATAATAGATTCATGTTGCAAAAAGTTCAATAAAAATAATAATAAAAGAAAAAAGCTTCTTAAAATGATTTGAAAAATCGATATTTTACCTGTACAGGTAGGCTGCGCACTGACGAACGCAACCACTACCACCAGCCAGATTGTCCGTATGATGTCCGGGAGAGTGAGAGAGATAGCATATCTTAAAACTAGCCTACCTGAAATTCTCTCTCAAAAACGTTGCTACCTCTTAGACTATAAAGACAATAAAAATAAAATTTAAATATTATGCTTCCTTAAAGTAAAACAACTGAATATACAAATTATATTTCTTTTGTATATCTTTGAATACATTTTTGAGTGAATATACCATACAATATATTATTGACATGCTAATTTAACAGCTGCCAGGCCTGTTTGAAGGTCAGCAAAAAGTCTTTATACCTGCCACAATAGGTTTTTAACTAATTGAATGTAGTGCCAAAACAATGAAATATTCTACTCTATTGCTACTTGCAAGCCAAGCCTGGTATTTGTTAGTTGCACTCAAGTTGCAGCTAAAAACAATATATCTGTGTATATTAATATGATTGGGAAATGAGTACAAAAGTGACTCGCTTGATGAAAATAGATTGTATCTGGCCATAAAGAGCTATAACTGGCGAATTGTTGTTGCATTGTTATTCATTAAAAATGGGAGATAAATGGGATAAAGAGATTATTGTGACTGTGGCTAATTCACAAACAAATTAATTGTGACAGTGAAGTGTTGAAGCTGTTATGTAATGTTAGTTTCCTGTGAGTCAGAAAAACAAATGCATTTAAGACCCAGCACAATAATGAATAGAGGTTACCAGTACTCAAGTTGTAGTTAAGTCCAAAGTGACAATACTTTTGCTAATGCACCTTTCCTGTCAAAATTCATATCATAAATGAAACTCTTAATAATGTATGCAACTGTTGGGTGTATTTCTTTATATTCATTGCCGAACCGTAGAACCCAATCTTAAATATTTCAGTTTACAGCTCAAAGACTAGTATGCTTAGGTTTAAGAATGATTTGAATGTATCTCATAAAATGACCACCATTTCACACGAACAATAATGATGTTATCTACTCATTTGCCAGTAATTATCACTGACTGTATGTGGTAAACAAACTACATCTAACAGCTCATAGGTCACACCGTTCAACAGATGTTACTCTTAATACAAAACTATGTTGGTTATATTAAACCAAATCATTTGTTTTGTTTTTTGTATATTGCAGCTTTTTAATTATAATTATATCGGTACGACAACATTACATTACATTAACATTCTGCATTTAACTCATAAAAATATATTAATACAAACAACTGCCTCGGTGGCGTAGTTGTACTACGGTATGACTACAAAGCTGAGGTCTCGGGTTCGAATCCTGGGTCGGGCAAAGTTATATTGAGTTTTTCTAGTAATTATCAGCCCAGAGTCAGGAATTTGTGCCCGACATGGCGATAGGCTCGCCCCCCTATCACATCGTGGGACGGAACATGCATTGTAATTCTAAAGTCTAGTATGTAAATATATTTCTAAACCAGTTTATTGATAGTGAATGCAAAGTTTCATTCTACTGTTATCAAGGAATCTTGCATGTTTTAAATGATATTAACAAAGGATACTATTTTTATACTATATTGCTTGTTTATGCACCTTTCTGCTTGCAATAATCTATTTAGATAAAACTATAAATAAATACAATCCATCCATCCATCCATCAGCCAAAGGACGTCCACTGCTGAACATAGGCCTCTCCCAATGATTTCCACAGTGACCTGTTGGAGGCAGCCTGCATCCAGCGACGTCCCGCCACCTTTACCAGGTCGTCTGACCATCTTGTGGGTGGACGTCCTACGCTGCGCTAAAATAAAATACAATACAAACAATAAACATAAAAATATATTAATGCAATATTTTTGTACAGAAATACTTTAAACTACATAAGTGAATTAAAATAGTTCAAAACACATACTTTATTAAATGTATTTCTACAGAAATAATAAAATTATCACAGAATGGTGATTATGGTATTTATGTGCTTTATTTTTATTGTCAGGGGCAGTATATGAAGAGCTATAAGTATTATACCTGGTAAGTGGTGACGCACAATTCTATGTATACTGCAATAGTACAAAGTTTGTTGTTGATTCATCAATTTACTGACATTACACATGTCACAAGGAGCCATGGGATCCTATATTATTTTAGATTGGAAAATTCACATCGCGTGAGTTTTTCACATAGTAATTCTTGCCAGTATCCTCGAGGGGTGAATGAGAGATGCCACTAGTGCTCCTAGCATTGAGTGTATATTTTCATCCCAAGATGTGATGGAGCCGAGCCAATTGATTTTCTGATACAATTGTCTCTCATAAAGCTTGCGCGGGACACGGAATTTCTGGAAGGATTATGACCAGTTCAGTGGCACATGTTTACAAATCGTGTTGTGACGACCTCCCGCTGCTTTGGGATCAGAGCAGACATAGAAAAGTTTATTATGTTTTTTTTGGCAGAGGATTGAATGACGTGCCACCACATTGTACTCTGATTTGAGAAATGAAAGATATTTTTTACACCCTCCGTGGTGCAGTTAGTGGACGCCGGCTGTGAAACCAGAGACCCCGGGTTCGATCACTATCTCGAAACAAATGTCTGTGTGGCCCACGAGTATTTGTTTAGGGTGTCGGTTTTTGTGAGACCAAAAAGTATTTCGTAGTTTTTGATACTCACGACGCAGTCATGTATATCGCATATCTAGTAGCTCAGTGTGGGGTCAAGACTGTACGTGACTGTTGGGTGTATTTATTTACATACATAACATACATAAACTCACGCCTTTCCAGAAGGGGTAGGCACAGGTGCAACCAGGGCACCCACGTTTCGCCTTGTATTTTTCGTCCCACGATTTGATAGGGAGCGAGCCTATCGCCATATCGGGCACAAATTCCTGACTCCGGGCTGATAATGAGCAGAAATATCCAATATCACTTTGCCCGACCCTGGACTCGAACTCGAGACCCCAGCTTTTTAATAATACCGTTGTACAACTGCGCCACCGAGGCAGTGTATTTATTTATGTATTTATAATTAAGGATTTTTGCAACTTTATTACTTAGGGCGAGATGATCAACTTGTATCGACCAGCGAGATTTTTTTATCTTTCGCATATCTCCCCGGTGCGTAGTATATTGGACTAAACTTACCATCAGGTGAAATGTAGTCATTTTTTGTGCCGCTATAAAAAATACTTAATAGTAAGGTTTACATTAATTTTATTATTTCTGTAGCACAAACATCCTGTCAATAATATAAGATCGCGAAAACAAACAACGCATCAGTTAATGTTTATCAAAAACTAGTTATGCCGGTGTTGTACCGAAATTCCAGTTTATGTTGAGATATTGATAACTTAGTAGGTTATTTGATGTCACTTGTAAATGTGTATATATTGTTATTATATTGTAAACTCAAAATATTTGTACATACATACATAAATTCACGCCTTTATCCCCGAAGGGGTAGGCAGAGGCGCCACAAAGACACCCACATTTCGCCTTGTATGTTCCGTCCCACGATGTGATAGGGGGCGAGCCTATCGCCATATCGGGCACAAATTCCTGACTCCGGGCTGATAATGAATAGAAGAATCCAATATCACTTTGCCCGACTCGGGATTCAAACCCGAGACCTCAACCTTGTTATCGTACCGTAGTAGGTACAACTACGCCACCGAGGCAGTAAGCTATATAATCACTTTCCATTATCAATAAAAAATATCTAACCTTTCTCTTTGTCCGCAGGTGATAAAGATGGCTCACCCGCCTCCCGCTGGGTCAGGAGTGCGTGCGATGTGAGTGGACAATAGAATGCCCTGATGATGCTGGGCGCAGTGATCACCGGCCTGCTCGGCCTCATCACCACCGTCTGCGGGAATGTGGTCGTCTACACGCAGGAGATACCGCATTCGGTAAGTTGTACTTGAGTAAGAAGTTAGACTTTTGGCGATGGCGAGACGAACATGCCATTCGCCTGGTGATAAGCGATACGACCATGGACAGTAGCAAAACCAAACAACACCATGAGTTACAAGGCAATGCTTGGCATTCCACTGCGCTCGCCATCCTGAGACATAAAATGTTAAGTCTCAAAATGTCCAGGAGTTACTCTGGCTACAATGTCCTTCAAACCGGAACACAAGAGTGCATTTACACTGCTGTCTAGTAAAGAGTTAGGTTTGGTCTTGAAGAGATACTGGACCTGATGGTATATTGGGTCAGGGTGTCGTGAAAGCTGTGTTATTCTTTATAGGCCGGTGCATGAGGAAACCCCATGTTAGCGTACTATTACGCATCTACGGCGGTATAGGAAGTCCCGGAGTAAAAGACGACTTATAAGTTTTTACTGCAGTCTGCAGCACGAATATTGGTTCCTCTTTTTGAGAGATTATGCCCACCTCTTGTAAACGACATAATGTACACTATTTGTTAAATGAAGGCGTATCTTTATTATCACACTTTCCGGCAAAACAAGCACTATTCAAAAAATATAAATAATTGGCCTAATTATTTTCCGAATTTAAAATTTGAAGGAACAAAATGACCTAATTTCCCGCCTTTTTAAGATGGCGGAGACAGCCGTTATAATTTGAATTGAATGAGTACCTATTATTTGAAAGTAACCTTCACATACATATCGGAGTTGCATAATAAGTAAACAAAACGTCGTAATTTTAATAAATTTGGTGTAGGCCCGTATATTAATCGTGTTTACTTATGCGATAACCTACCACAATGTATCATTTCAATACAAGTTCATGTAGATTGTGCTTATATTAATAAAGGTGATGCAATACCGTATACGTATAGTTTAAAGCATATGCGGCTTTCTTGGCGCAGTCGGTTAAGCAACAGACTGAAGCGAAGCAGCGATTTCGATTCCCACAGATCCCGATTCAATCCTCAAATGAATGTTTCGTGTCTGGGTGTTATACCAAAGCCTGTTTGGAAAAAGTCTCACAGTGTCTGATTATCACGACACAAGTCGTATATATATGGGGTCAGGACTATGTGTGAATGGTTAGTGTATTTATTGTTTAAATATGGAATAATGAGGGTCCCTGGAAAACGTATGATAATCCTAAAGGAAGTGATATGTGTATAGATTTATAGATTATTCGAGGGCTAAAATCATATTGTTCAATTTACATTGATGCGTCGCAGCTACACGCCACACACTACATATTTATGTGTGGTATTGTTAACTGTGCCATATTAACAAAGCTTTTAAACAATTAAAAATAAACACATTCGACCTCCTAGCAATTGATATGCATTTTGTCTATTTTGCACCCAGCAATAAAATACTGGCTATAAATTTTATGCAATTATTTTTCATATTGATATGTTGAGAGTATATCCCCTATTAATAGTCTTCTGCTCTACTTCTAATTAGAACTACTTATTTGTAGAAGTTTGGGACTCCAATGATTAATATTATTTTATTATTATTATTTGAGACTTCAGTGCTATAGGTTTTAGTCTAACACGTCGCTTACTGCAGGTTTGTGGATTTCACATACCTTTGGAATGCTCATGAAGACGTCTCAGGAATTCAGGAGTTCTTTCAATTGACCCGAAATTAACTATGACTGCACAAGTAACTCTGAAAAACTCAGTACCTCTGTTGTCATATTTTCCTGCAGCCAGCTAAATCATGACTCACACATTTGAATTTCGATTGTGGTTACATCTCTGGTCTGTCGATACCATATTTGAGTTGCACTGCACTATCAAGTGCATTGTAGTTATTTTGTAGTATAAACAATTTAAGGTCATTTAATTCGTCTGTGACGTGGATAAGGCTAAAATGTTCATGACTGTACTCCCAATTGCTTTTAATTCCGTTTGTTTCGACGCTTTTCAATGTGTCATCAAATTATTTTGGTAGGGGACGAACCAAGGATTAAAGTGTTTAATTGACGCCTGATTGTTAATGAAGCGAGAAAACAGTTGGATCAAATTCTTAATAGAAAACTGATTAATATTGACCAAGCGACACCAGAAATATTCCACATATTCATAGAGTAAGACTCTCCTGGATAAGTATTTATTTTATTTGTTTTTAATTGTAAAATTCCGGCCTCATAATCTCCCGCTAGTGGATTCTCTAGAGTCTAGATTAACAATAGATTAGTGCATTGTAGGTTTTCGTTATTGACGCGATATAGCACTACAATGCAGATGTATTCCCTCAGATGAAACTGATAATAATTAAGGTTCCGCGGAGATTGACGTCATTACATCCGACCGCCTTCCGGACAGCTCATCAACATAAACTGCCAAACCTTCATACGAAGTTAACAAATAATTTACCTCTACAATTATGATTCACTATGGCATTCGTTTAGCAAGGCACCCTCGTTATAACGGTTAACGACCCGCAGTCGCCCAGCAAACAGCGTGTATACTATATACAAACAAAATTACTCTACCTGCGCCCTTAATCATTTATGTTCATAAAAATAGTTTCAAACATAAGGTGTGTACGAAAAACGCTTTGAATAGTGAAGTTATTTTTATAATATTGATAACCATTTATTCTTATCGTGCCACACGTTATGTCGTTTTTTTACAATAAATATTTTTATGCTTGCCTCGGTGGCGCAGTTGTACTATGCTATGATTGCAAAGTATGAGGGCTTGGGTTTGAATCTCGGGTTGGGCAAAAAAGTGATATTGGATTTTTATATTCATAAAGAGCCCGGAGTCAGGAATTTGTGCCCGATATGGCGATAGGCTCGCTCCTATCACATCGTGGGACAGAAAATACAAGGCGAAACGTTGTTGTCTGGTTGCACTTCTGCCTACCCCTTATGGGTAAAGGCATGAGTTTATGTATGTATGTTTATGTGTGTATATTTTTGTCTAATAGTTACCACAATTTATCTATTGGCACAGATGCTAAGAAGTTGGTTTTACAACTAAAGTATTAAATCAGATTCATTATGTATGATTTAACAATATTTAATATTTTTATCCATGTTATCAATGTTATGGACGACGTATTACGACCTCACCTACAGACAAGATTATCGCGTGTCTAAGTGATGATCATTGAAATTGGGCCTTGCGTTATGTATAGATAAGACAAGGTGTGTCTGACAAATATTTACAAGGTGTCAGGTTTGACACGTGGGAAAGTATTACCCGTCGGAAATATCTGTGAACCTGAATAATTGACGTCATTGGAGCATAAGTTCAGCAAATTCAAAATATATGTTAAACAAATTGAATTAAAAACAAATAAAATTAAATGTGAATCGCATTCCAGCTAGGTTCACAGATATTTCCGACAAGTTATATACACATTTCTTTGAATGCCTTCCCACACGTCTCAATAAGATTATAATGCATGTTGCAGAATGATTTGGAAGTAATAAAATATTACAAGCGAAGTGTCGGACGCCTGCCTACAAGGTGGACGGACGTCCTGGTAAAGACTTAAGGTTACAGGAAGTTGCTGGATGCAAGCCGCTTCCAACAGGTCGTTGTGGAGATCTTTGGGGCCTATGTTCAGCTGTGGACTTCCTATGGCTGAATAGATAAATAGATATGTAGATACTGCCCGTTAGTCTTCAACGTTTACAATTTATCCAAACCCTATTTTTACAGCCTTATTCAGAGACAAATTTAAAACTTATTTTAGTTATTTCATTTCATTTCATTTCATATCGAATCTTTTGTCCCTTTCGAACGACTTTAGAATTCTGTTTGAGCGAAGACAAAACATTCGATAGCTAAAATAGGTTTTAAATCTGTCTATGAATAAGGCCGGTAGACGATAATCTCATATTTAAAATGTATTGCCCAACTAGTTTGAATCGTATTCAGAACTGTACACATTATCAGTCTATACACGCAGCCACAAGAATAATGAGGCGACTGTATTAAATATTTTACTTCACGTGAATTTTTTTCCTGTTTTGTATGTTACCGTATGACTAAGGTAATTCTAGTGAAATTAAAACTCTTACGACTTAGTGCAAAGTCAGAATGCGTGGTTATTGTCACATATTTATTCATCTTCATCATCATCATCATCATCAGCCCTTCTGCGTTCGCTGCTGGACACAGGCCTCTCCTATAGCACATAATATTTATTGTGGCACCCAAAATTATTACACAACAACTTAAGTTTTTTATGCATAATGATGAACAAAACCTCGAGGGTACTAAATATATTAACTGGGGTCAAAGATATTTCACTGGGGTCCTATTAAAAGGACTCTGTATACTTCTCTTTGGAGAAATCCTGGAATAAGAATAATAATTTGAGAAAATACGTTACCATCGACTGAATCAGCCAACTAAATCAGGAAATGAGGTATTGCCGTAATGATTACTTAATGTCAATCGATACAATTCAATGTTGATGTAACGGTAACCGCGATATAACCGCATTGAATATTGCCGTATATACGAACTGAGAATGAAAAGATCACAAGTTCTTTCCCAGATAAAAAACAGCTTTAAGTTTTGTTTGAGCATTACACTCCAAGAAGGTTGCCGATTGAAACCATGCACGAATATTTTTGTATGGTTTACAGAGTTCAGATATTCGTCCTGGTTTGGGCAATTGTGTATATATTTGTTGTAAACGCACCAATACAGGGTTAATATTAATGTGGGGCTACGTTTGAAAAACATACGCGATTTAGGTACAGATCGGATATGTCTTGCAATATCCACAAATATAAATCTTTTTGCAAAACCTAAGCTTGCACATAATATTTTATGTGCTCTCTTATCATCTGTTAAACTTATATAATTACTTATAAGTTCATCTGAGATAGCATGTAATATTTGTTTACATAATAAAATTATCTCACACTAATGATACGTTTAGAAATAATTTTACTGCCTTGTGAGGGCGCGTCCATTACATACGTAGAGAGAAACCGGGAACACGGAAATTAGTATTAAGCCACATCAATTTTATAGCATTAAAAGTGATGATACTTGTCTATCATATTATTACTCGTAGCAGTGGCTAGGGAACAATGATATTTTAATTTCATTTATTGACTCATGAGGTCGATCTGGACGACGGGCAATATAATCGTAAGTCAAATCCTTCTGCAGCATGCATCAAATACTAATCAACGTTCATAAGACCAGATTAATTGAGAGGAAAAATTCTGAAGTATCCTTTAATGTAAATATTGGTGATTATAGGATATCCGCATCCGCTCGGAGGGCGACCCACGTAATTTATTGCGTTTTTGGTTCATCTGTTTATATTGACCGGCTTGAGATAACCATCTCACATCGTTGGATACTTGGGACTTACACTGCTCTAACAGCAGCATTTCCGGACAAGCACGACCTGGCTACCTTGGAAAAAAGAGCGTATTTCCAGCTTAAAGGTTGGCATCTCCATGCCCCATGGTGATGTAGATTTCCTGGGCGACGGTGATCGCTTGCCACCAGATGCTCGTTTGCTCCCTATAATACTAATAAATAATACTTTAAAAAACTAAAATACGCGCTTTAGTAAAGTCCCAAATAAAAAATTGGAAATAATTGATAATGAGTTTAAGATTAGAACATTGAATGAAATACATTTATTTTATTGTTATTAAGCGTGAGGTGCTTACAGCAATTACTTATCCTCAAGCACCCTAGCTTTTTTGAAAGTTCTGGTTAAGATGATGTCACATACTTTTTAAATTATTGTATTGTCATCGGTCCTTGACAAGTATGCAAAATTCAAGTTAATCCGACGATTTAAAGTGCTTGAAAAGGACTTCGAAGATTCCGTTACATACATACATACATACATACATACAACCATACATACATACATACATACATACATACATACATACAACCATACATACATACAGGCGAAGGTAATAAAAGCGTGTTAAAAAATGAGTGTCTCAACAAAACAAACTCACTTATTGACTTAGTATATGGGCTTACAGTCGAGATCACGAGTGCATCGTGTGCTATTAATTAACCGTCTGACGGTTTACATGATATTAATCTTTGTATTTAATATTATTATGTCATAACATTCATGATAGTCAGCAGCCATCTACAGATACGTGTGTCGAATGGCCACCACACACGTAACGATATAACTGTGCAAGTCTGTCTTAATTTTTTCCGTCTAGCCCCCTTTCGCAACGCGCGATAAAGAACTCCGTTCCAATAAACATAATTGCGACGCAGTCCCGGAGTTCTTGGAGAAATGAACTTGAAGTCCAGTCACTCTGGTAGTCCCATTTGAAGTAATGACTGACGTATCGTAAAATGTGATGATAATTACTTTATTTTATAAAATCTGTCGCAGGGATAAAACAGGAAAACGTTTAAGGGCAAACCATAATAAATGCTGTAATGAATTTTAATCAGTCAGCGATATTTTTTACCGATACCATGAATGGGCATTTAACAGTGTGTTCTATTTTCGACCTAGAAAATGACAGTTCAAATCATTACACAGAAATTACGAAATACAAATTACAATGAAAATACATATAGATAACGTGACCCAATGGTTAATTATTAGATTATTCCGCAGGCAACATTCTATTTAATGAACTAAAAGCTTATATCACTTAGCAATAGTTCATAATTTAATTCAACATCACTTTATCACAAGCTTCACAAATGGTCCTAATTTGTGACTAGTTTTTTAAATATGTGTCAATTGTAATGTCAAGTAATTTGACACCTGTTGCCGGATATTGTTCATTTATCTGAGGGTCTTTGTAATTTGGTTATTCAGTATGAAATAATGTGATAGATAAAAGACGGCAAGTCTCCGTGAAAGACACGTCAATTGTTAATTTGTTAAAATTGTTTTTCTGTTAACAGCTGATATGATTTATACATTAAATAAATAATTGAAAGTTTATCACCCGACTTGGGAATCGAATCCAGAACCTCACTATACAGTCTAAAGAGGTCATGATTAAAATTAATTATACTTGCATTAGCAAACGTTTTAATATGTTCTTTAAAGTCTAACTGCCTTTTTCACGGACAGATTTAAAATCTATTTTATTAATGGAATATATTGTCTTCTTCGCTCAAACTGAATTCTAAAGTCGTTCGAAAGGGACAAGACATTTGATAACTAAAATAGGTTTTAAATCTGTCTATGAATAAGGCCGCAAGAAATTTGAGATATTTCTATAGATTCCGCCATCTTGGATTCGAATCTACCTCACTCAAGCCTAGAAGTAGGTAATACGTATATGTTTTCCATCTTAGCTACAAGAGAGTCTGAAGTATGTTGATATCTATACACTTAATAAATTGTAAACAATGCGGATTCATGAAACAACTTCAATTATGCTTGGAAGAGATTATTTTTTACCTCGGCACTAAAGGATATTAAACTTAACGTTTTAACTTGAAGGGCAGGCAAACGTGGAAATACCAGAATTTGCCGAGTTTATTTTCGAGGATAGCGAGCAAATCTGTCCCAAGCCGAAAACATATTCGTGTCTCAAGCAATTTATATAGGCATTGTATTGTCCGATTACTTACCTACGTAATAAAAAAGCTATTTGTATAATATTAAAACAGAAACATACATTTTAAAAGTAAACATATTTGCTTCTGGAAAAATACTAGGTAATACACGGAAACAAATAAATGACTACGTGCAGCGTCACTTTCATCTATTTATAAATTGTACGGTTCACAACACATAACACACAAATGTCAATACATTATTCCATGACAGTAATGTCACGCGTAAAGTCCTTGACTGCTGTTAATTCAGGCAGTTTCAGTAAGGCCATTAATAAATTGCATTTATTTTTGTTGCATTACGCTAATAGTCTAATAACCTGAATATCGCCTGACATAGTATTTCATATCATCCATCCAAATCAAATTGGTAATAACTCATCCTTTATAAAAAGTGTAGTATATTATACTAATTATTCTTTTACCTACTCAGGTACCCTTATTTTAGTTTATTTTATTTGGATGCAAGCCGATTTTTGAAGTGCCTTCGGAAAACAATGGCAATTGACTATCATCATCATCATTATCAGCCCGTTGCAGTCCACTGCTGGACATTGACCTCTCCCAAGATACGCCACAGAGGCCGGTCTTGATTGTCTTTGAGTGCTCGAAAATAATATCTTAATAGACTTTTAGGTGGTCCTATAAACCATAAATTACCTAATATATTCACACTCGGTACGTGTTGAAGAATAAAGTCTTTAATAACACATCACTTTACAATACACAATTTTCAACAAAAGAATTGACTAAATCAATTTAACAGGAAGTCTCCTTAAGAAAACATGCGCAGAAATTATACAATTAACTAAATAATATTAAGCAAGTATTTCCTATTATGTACTACAATTAGATATTATTTTATAACCATTACATATAGATTATACTATCTACCTCATTGTTTCAAAATATTAGTAGTGTTTTTTTCTTTCGGTTGTCACGATATACTTAAGTAAAATAACATAGTATTTTGGCTTTTAATTTTATGGTGAATGAAATTTAATAACAAATACCTTATACTCTAGTCTCTAATCCTTTTGCTCCTTACTTACTCCTTATGCTTACCCTCCATTAATACAAGCATTATAAATATGTATATTGGATTTCAAATCTTTTGGATTTAATATGAGTCTTCGAACTTCGGGAATTAAATAATTTAATTGGTTTAAATAACGTCAATAAAGGTCTCATTGTTAATTGCAGTTTAAGGACGAGGATTTTCATTCTAATCTTCACCCTGTATAGATACAATGATTGTCTCCAAGCTTATCGGCACTCGACTATAAATATCAATATTATGGCTCAAGGGAATTATAGTAATTACGATTACCGATGCCGCCTCAGTGCATTCCTTAGAACATTGTAAACACTCGTAGATTATCTTATCGTATGGTGGATTTCCACTGACTCCAGTCGGACATGGGACGTCGACGAACGCGACCGCTTTCAGTGCTGCCAGAAAATTGTGATAGTTATTTGTTTTTTGAGCTGGTAAAAGGGAATATTTTGTATCAATTGTTTTCGATGTGTTTGAGATGCTATTTTAGTTTTTGTAATTTGTACGAAAATTAAATTGGAAAATATTTAACGTATTGCGTAATTGTGGTGTAAGGGCTTGTTGAGGAATAAAATAAGTTGTATATGGCTAATAGCCTATATATTAGTTTGCAGATAATGTCGTTTTTAGTTGTTAACAAAGAAGGACTTTCTTACCCCTGCAAGCATAGAACTTAAATATGTTTCATGGTAGAGTTCTAAACAATAGGGTCTGACACGTGTAGGGAAATGCTTGAGCCTGGCATTGTAAGGATGACCCTTCACACGCACAATTGGAACCATATCCCCTTTAATCTCATTTCGGGTTAATGTAATAGAATCCACTCCATGTAATGTGGGAGTTTTCCGTGCTCGATAGTGGGATGTGTGGTTTGATGTTATTAACGAATTAAGCTAGACGATGGCAATTCTAAAACAAGACTAGTTTTGGCAATATTATAAAGCAACACATGTTTATGTAACTCAAAACAAGTTTGAATGCAAAATTGTTTATTCTTAATACATAATATTGTACGATTGCTAAGTTTAACAATATTATAATATAAATTTTTCGTAAGAAGATTTTAATTTCTACGAGATGAATATTTTTAAAGCCTAGTTTGTCTAAGCATAAGTCTATTTGTAAGAAGTTATTGCATGATTGATGTCTTAATTATCATTTGGAATATGGATATGATGATGTCTACAGAATTATTTTTCACTTGTTCGTCTGTACTTATTTCAAGTCTTAAACCACAAGTATTGTAACTTCAATTTAACATCGTCAATTCGTCATGAGTAAATCTGCTGATTTCCAAAGTTATTTTACTCAAGCTAAATTGTAAGTTGTAACCATTCGGGCTTGATTCATTTCACTGATTCGATTTTCAAATGATTTTTAGAATTCTACTTCTTATTAAAAACTATAATTATCCGTATAGTTTCTAGTCTAGGAATTACAAAATATATTCCTTTTACCATCTCTTGTAATCTTCTGAACTGAAGTGAAGTGAGTGAAGTTCTGCTCGATCATACATGAAAACTGTGGGAGCGTTGTGCCGAAGCAGAAGTGGGATTGGATGAGGATTCCAACCGGTGGGATTGAGAATGTGACTGAATTGTGTACGGGGTCTAGAACATTCCTTTGTGTAAAGAATTGAATTGTGAAAGATGGCGGCTCACTTGGCGATAAACGCTATTCAAGTGCTCTACATAGTCGGGATGCAACAGTTTGTTAGTATTATTGTTTTTATTTTAGCCAGATGCGATGGCTCAGTTATGTGAGGAAGAGACTGCCTAATCAGAGTTGGCGGGTTCAAATCGGTGCACCTAATTACCTTTTTGAAGTAACGTCTGTATGCTTCGTTAATTACGCCTGTTTTAAATATTAAAGAAAATATGGTGACGAAACTCGCATACCTAGCAAAGATAACAATTTTAAATATATGTTAAGTCGACCGACTGCAGGACAACGTGGTATAGGAAACGCCTGAGCCTAGAAATATTAGTCGGGCAGTCGGTTTTAAAAAATATAAGCCACATCAGACAGCTCTGACAGCCTCCGTGGCGCAGTTGGTTAGACGCCGCCTGTGAAACGAGAGGCCGCGAGTTCGATCCCCGCACCGAAACAGATATTGGTGTGATCCATAGGTATTTGTTTCGGGTCTGGGTGTTTGTGAGACCAAATAGTCTCTCGTAGCTTCTGATACCCACGACACAAGACTCGATCTTAGTTTGGAGTCAGGACTATGTATGTGACTGTTGGGTGTATTTATTTATTATTTATCATTATGCAAGATGGTTGCAAAATCATGTTACACCAAACTCATTTAAGTAAGGAATAATGAAAAGGAAGAAGTAATGTTACAAACATAGTAGTCGAGAAATCTATTTGCTAATCATTAAAAAACAATATTTACATTTCAACTGGCATACAACTTTTTCTAGCAACCTGTTTTGATAAAAATAAAAGTTGAATTCCCATTAGTTCTAGAATATCTTGTTTCATCAACTTTATACAAATGCAAGCAGCATAAGCAATAAGTTGACATCTGATCAATTAAAAATATGTAAAGATAAATACTTTTATCGTTTCATGTTTCCATTCGTTGTGCAACTACTGTCGCGTGTTACAAATGTTCGTTCTCGAAATGCAACGCGAGTAAAACAGAAATGATTTTTAATATATTAACACAAATAAAACATTTAATAAAAATGGCACACGTAATAAAAAAATGATACTTATTATGCTAAACAGGGGTGTGTGTATAGATTGTAAAATACCTATTTGAAAAATGAAGCCGGCTAGGTAAAAAATAAATAAATTAGATAACTCCACGTCTGCATCGCCTGTGGCAGAAAGCACAAGACTCCACATTTAAATCAATCATGTCTAGTTTCATGGAAATCAACTACAAGAGACTTTTCGGTCTCATAGCACCCAACCTCGACACAAAAATCCCCGACCTCATTTTAACAGAATACTTACAACTATTTAACTTAGTTTAACTGAGCTAATTACATTCGATTTGTAGACAATACATCACCATACCAATTACATTACTAATACCTAATACCTATGTGTTGGTCCACAGATAATGGAGGAGTTCCGCGACATGCCGGCGAGCTTCGGGCCTGACCTGCCCATGGAAGGCTTGCGCGGGTACCTGGTGGCCGGCGAGCCTGCCGACGGCTGCGGGGCCCTCGCCGCGCCGCCTGACGTGGCCAACTCCACCAAGACGTGGATAGTGCTTGTTGCCAGGTGAGGTTTGCAGAATGATGGAAGATGTACTGGCTTTAATAAGGTTTAACATTAAATTAAATTGATTCTTATATGTACCACCAGATGGCGTTAGTAGGTGTATAGAATTACCGTACACACCGCAACTACAAACGAACTGCCGGACTTCCAACGACTGAATATATTTTAAAAGGGCTTGTTTCAGAACTATCTCGAATAAATCGGCCTTATTCCCGTACGGGGTAGATAGAGGAGCTACTAATGCTGAAGTTTATAAAGTTTAACTCAATCCAAAGATATCAAAGAGAACGAATTCTAAGTAATGATTTTATTTTACCATAATTTCTATCCTACAGATACAACTGCAGTTTCGAAGTGAAGGTGCGCAATGCCCAAGCGGCTGGCTACGCTTGCGCCATCGTGCACAACGTCAACTCTAGCGACCTGGGTAAGATACATCAATACATTACACTGACGAAGTGATCACAATGTATCTGATGGTAAGCGCTGTACCGTCCACATATACCGGGTATATCAAGACTGCGACCGAAAACGAAGCCAGGAGTTTCGTGACTACAGACACAATGCTACTAAAATTTTCGAAAAAAGAAAGCGATTATTTTTCCATTTTTTTTAAATATCGTCGTATTTGGATGGTAAATACATAGTACCCTGTATGCACCGACGCGACGGGAGAAAACCAACGTGACGTCACAGCTCTGCTCCCAAATAAAAGCAATGCTGTACACGGATGATACATTTTTACTTGACAGTATTATTAACAGTCTCAATAAAAGCCGGTGGTTCAATCCCCACATCACAATAACTATTTGTGTGATCCATAACGATTCCTAAATATCTCTCATACTTTCTGATCTTCTGATTTGGAGTCAAGACTATGCATACGACTGGTTTATGTAAACATTTATTTATTTAGATATAATTTCTAAGTAAACAAATTATTAATGTGTAAACGTACCGGACAAGCAAAGAAATACTTTTCGTAGAAATATTGACATAATATTGACGACGCAAGTCTCGAAATATTATGTACTTGTAGGTACTCGTATGTATGAGTCGCATCACTATATCGTATTGTTATAAGAAGGCAAACATTGAACGTGTACATCGATTTAAATCAACTTTGTTATTGTCACGTTAATGTACAGGGCGAATTTATCAAATGGACGTGGATGGCCAAATGCGAAACTATGGGGAATATCGAAAAATGCAGAACGGAGTTACGAGCCCGATTGTAATGAAAAATAAAATTGCATAATTAGATTTTTGATAAATCAATATGCCTAACTAGGAATCAAACACGATGAATTTGAAAAAAAAAACCACATGCTGTATTATTACACCATACTGTTTGTGATTATTTTAATAAACCTTTTGGCAAGAAACAAATAGAAAACTTACATATTAAGCTCTGCATGATCAAGCAGGTCATACTCTTGGTAGGCAGAGGTGTCACGTTGCCACCGACAGTTCACAGTTATATTCTAAGCGGTAGTAGATGAGACTATCGCTACGCTGGTCATAAATTTCACACTCAGGAAACTCATGGAATTTGTAAAACAAAAAAACACAAATTTATATTTCCTTACGTGAGAATCGAACCTAGGATCCCATGGCTCACGGTACATACATATTGCCACTAGACCAAGAAGGCGATTTTTTGTAATTTAACAATAACTTGCACACTAATAATTTTTGCCGTGTCCTTTTAAGATTTACCTCAATGCTATTTATAAGTCTATTATTAGACTGTTAAATACATTAATAAAATTGATAATTTGAATCATATCCATGTTTGCACGATGCGTTCCGTTGTAGATGAATGTAAACAAAATTAATTACGTACGTTTATCTTGTGTTATTTATGTACAATGTGAAATAAAATTCCGCAAATCAGTTTAAGTGAACATTAGTATAGCAGGGATGGAATAATGAACAATTTGTATTATTATTATATTTTTGTAAATATCTGTGCAGAGGGAAGGAAGCTGGTTTTAAATTGAGAGGTCGCGGTGTCGTACATCCACCTAGAAAATTATAATTTGTTTGTCCAAAGTTGTACCAATGTTATTTGCGGCCGTAATTTTTTAATAAATATACAAATGGAGGCTTGAAGACTTGCAAAAGACTTTAAAATTAACTAGCTATTTGTCAAATGAAAATTGTAATAATCATTTTTTTATACGAAATAATTTGTCTTATAGAAAATATATTTCTGTAGGCACCTGGCTATTAATTACTTGAACTATCATTAAATTCCATATGAAAGAGTCATGTTCAACGATCTGGTTAAAAACCCGCTATCACACTCGACATCCTTAATTATAAATGCATATTTTATTTATCTGCCGCCGCAGCAGTCGGTGATAGTGTTTGTTTGCGTGCAGTACTCTGGATTGCAGTGCGCGATATCATGACCCGAAGTATCGTATACACGACAAAAACTCACATGGTACTAAAACTTATATAAAATCGAAGTTGCGTTCTAAATTTGAATTTTTATTATTGACATTGAGAATTGACATTTCCTTTTTTAAATATCAGTATATCTGCTAAAATCATTTTAAATGTCAGTACATCTGTTTAAATCATTTTTAAATATCGGTACATATTTTTTATTAGTGTGTATTTGATGAGTCAAACAAATATAAACGTACTAGTTCAAATTAATTAGTATCATTCTACCCTAAAATTGTCAGTTGCGTTTTTACATGTCGCAGAAACTGCTTCTAACGTGTGCCTCAAAAGTTTTATTGTACTTTTAATAAGAAACCGTCCTATTGATAAGTAAAATTCTGAGTATTTGATAATATACATCGCTCAATGTATTTAAGCTTCGATAAAAATCGAAAACGGTTAATACCCGTAGCATTTGTGTTCTGTACAAACCGTCAATTCACACAGTTTCAAATTGTAATCCCACCACAAAATACATGTCTTACGTCGTAAGTGTTTAAAACTAAAATAATTTTAATCCCACAACTTTCACACAAGCGCTGCTTTGGAGGTCGACGCAAAATGTGGACAGTCTGCCTATTAATAGCCACGGTAAATCGCGGAATGTTCCCGTGTCTAATTCTATAAATTAATAAATTTGACAGTCCTAAACATACAATACAATACAAGAATTAAAATACAAGTATCTTTCTGAGCTTACACTGAGAACACACCAGAAACAAATATTCGTGAATTTGCATACTTTTCTTATTTCAATATTTAATCAACTTTGCAGTGGAAGCCGTCAAAAGGTGATGAAGATGATGATAATCTGTGGTATATTTTCGCAGAGACGATGTCTGCTAAGGACCCCGACGGAATAGACATACCGTCGGTGTTCGTCAGCGACCTCGCCGGTCTTATACTGTCCAAGGAATACCTCTACACTAGTGGGTAAGTAGTCTAAACTTATATCATAAAGAGGAAAAAATTTATTGTTTGTTTGTTTTGAATAATCTCTGAAACTACTGGACCGATTTGGAAAATTCTTTCACCATTAGAATCCTACATTATTCCTGATGAACATAGGCCATAGAATATTTTCAAAAATGTGTATCTGCGCCCGGGCGGAGTCGGGCCAGGTCATTAGTAGTACATAATTATATTTATACTTGCCTGATAAAGATAGTAGGTGTATGATAAGTAGAGTGTCCTGATATAGTAATTATGCCTCAATATGCGCAATCTGATCCTAGCAGGCGAATCATTTTCGCGTACTTAACATTATGACGGATATTACCCCTTGTGTATCTAGCTGTGTGACTGTCGGGGTTGAAACTATTCTAACAGAAATCAAAGTTAATATGCTCAAACTAAGGCTGAATGTTTATGAATGTTTATTTACCGAAATACAAGATAATTTCATGCCTGTATGTAGTCATTTAAGGTATCATTTTAGGTTCATGGAATTTATTTCCATTCCAAAATGTATTAATTACAGGGGAATCTTCATTTAAGAGTCCATTTATTTTTAAAAACTTCATGTCAAATAGAATGTTGAACAGTCCTATATTAAATGAATAAACACACCCAACAGTCGCATATGTTCGTTTCCAAGTAAGATACGTGCCTCACATCTTACATTACGATGTAATAATTGTCGTACAAACAATATTTAGTGTAAATGAACAATGGAGCGTGTTGTTGGGTAAGTATTATCATTATATCACTTAGAACTCTTTCTTTCTCTTTTTCTCTTTCTCATACAAGGCGAAATGTGGGTGTCGTGATGGCGCCTCTGCCTACCCCTTCTGGGATAAAGGCATTATGTATGTATGTATGTATGTATGTAAAACTCTCTCCCGTGCAGTTTGTATATAAACTACAACAAGATAGCTCATGCTTTTATATCTCCGAGATAGTTATAGAGGTATGGTCACCAATGGCTCCCATAATCGGGAGAACTTGTGGCCCTTCAAAACACGAGCGTATTCACACCTTAAAGGCTTTTGGTTGTCTGGAAGAGATCGCTTACAGCGATAAGACCGCCAATTGTATTTTTTTTAAGTTTCTATGTTTTATTGTCTCTTTACTTTGTGGTGTCAATAAAGTGTTGTGTAATGTAATGTAATGTGTAAAGGCGGGCAAAGTATCTCCATGCCATATGGTGATGCAAATGTTCATGGGCGGCGGTGATCACTGTCAGGTGAACCGTTTGCTCGTTTGCCCCCTTTAATATAATGTAAAAAAAACTATATGGAATATAAGCAATTGAGGATTGCTTTGTCATTATACCGTCTCGAGTTGGAATAGGAACGTTCGTATTCATTCCGTTCCGAATATTTTCAAAGTACTAATGAAAAATGTTTGATACCGTGGAAATATGTAGGGAAAGCCTTAAAGAGAATAAAATATATATTTTATTCATAACAAATATAAATTAAATAAATCACTCAAAAGATATACTATAAGTCCTCAAAAGTTATCAATAGTAATTAAACGGTTCTTAAGTGCTTCGATAGCCGATATCTGTCTATCTGAATTGGTCTGCACTTACCACCAGGCCCCTTGCAGCCACTGACATGATAGTATAAAAATAAATAATATTTATTAGAAACTATTCCAGCTTAACACCTAAGCCAGGATCGACAGTACGCCTTCTATTAAATAATATAAAATTATTTCTAATTCCTTAAAAATTTGTGAGGCAATCTACATATCATAGAGATTTTCAAGAATTTCTACGATATGTGAAGCCTGCGATCCAATACGACCGAAGCTCTCTCATCGAACTCTCGGTGTCCCGTGCCCTGAAATGAGATTCATATGGTTGTCAATTAGGATAGCTTAAAGCCGAGTAATTAAATAGGAATTTGTTTCGTTTTCAGTTTTTATATAATGGTGAACGGTGACCTGCCGTTCAACATCAACACACACCTCCTACTACCGTTCGCCATCGTCGTAGTGCTGTGTCTACTCGTCATACTCATATTTATGGTAAGCTTAATTACATTTTTAAACAAAACCGATTTTTTACAGATTTTATCGCGATTTGGTTTAATTTTTACATTTTATTACTTCCCCACGTTTCGATTGCTTACGTGGTCACGGGGCGGACCAAATCGCGATAAAATCAATAAAAAAATTGTTTTATTTAAATGTGTAACATTCGCGTAAATCTAAGAAACCATTAATTACATTTTTTAGCTTTTTAAGCCCTAACAATTATCCCCAACTTTTTTATTCTTAGTATTAATATATCGTTGCAAAAAAGTTAAATAAACCCAATGTTACAAAGCTCACAAAGCTGTTTTTCACTTTTTCATAATATGCCACATAAAGTAATAGTATTAGGCCATATACACTTATAAAACTACAGGAATTGTCGAAATCAAATCACAGAAACTTTTGATCGTGACAGAGGGGAATGACCTGGTGTAACAATCCCTAGGATCCCAGCAAAAAAACATACATTGATTGCGTATACATGTCTTTTTGGGCGCAACTCATCTGCTACTGCTTGAACAGTGTTACATACATACATACATACATAAACTCACGCCTTCATCCCCGAAGGGGTAGGCAGAGGCGCCACTAGGACACCCACATTTCGCCTTGCATGTTCCGTCCCACGATGTGATAGGGGGCGAGCCTATCGCCATATCGGGCACAAATTCCTGACTCCGGGCTGATAATTAATAGAAAAATTCAATATCACTTTGCCCGACTCGGGATTCGAACCCGAGACCTCAGCTTTGTAACCGTACCGTAATACAACTACGCCACCGAGGCAGTCATCAGTCAGTCACAGTGTTACATTATTTATTATTTATCGAGCCGCACTTATCATTTTAAGTTTTGACCTCACACTCCACAGCTTCAGGTAACTTAAATTAAGTTATTCCTATTCTTCCACAGATAGTGAAATGCATAAAAGACCGTCGTCGCGCGCGGCGGCACCGCCTGCCGCACCGCTCGCTCGCCAAGATCCCCACGTGCAAGTTCAGCAAGGGCGACCCGTACGACACGTGCGCCATCTGCCTCGACGACTACCAGGACGGAGACAAGCTGCGCGTGCTGCCCTGCGCACACGGTAACACACATTTAAAGCATATTTCTATCTCTTTCCCTCTTAGCTCTTTTCATAGGCCATCTCTTTCACTTAACGCACATCTTTATCATTCACTATCTCTTTTCCTCTGAGCTCTTTTCGTAATTCATCTCTTTCACTCAATTACGTTCCATATCTATCATTTGTGTTGTTTCGTTCTACTCATCTATGCAAATATATAAAGCTGAATAGTTTGAACGCGCTAATCTCAGGAACTAATGGTTTGGATTTAAAAAAATCTTTGTCTATTCATCGAAGAAAAACTTATTCGCGCGGGCGAAGCTGTGAGAAGTACTAGTCATATGGATATTAAAGTTTTGATTGAACGTGTTTCCGTGTGTGTTCGCAGCGTACCACGCGGCGTGCATCGACCCGTGGCTGACGCAGAACCGGCGCGTGTGTCCCGTGTGCAAGCGGCGCGTGCTGGCGGCGGGCGAGCGGCGCCGCGCGCACACCGACTCCGACTCCGACACCGAGCCGCTGCTGCCGCCCGCGCAGCCGCCCGCCACGCAGGTGCCTGCACACGCAGTCCTGCCGATTATTCCGCATGCTGCAAATTTAATTCCGTATACTGCCAGTTGAATTCCGCAAACTGCAAATTGTTCCATATACTACAAATTACATTCCGTATATTGCAAGTTCAATTCTGTGTTCTAGAAATTATCTTCCGTATGCTGCAAATTATTTCTTACACTAAAAATAATATTCCGTGTGTTGTATACCCAGGGCGGCACGTTCGTGGAGCAGCGCGAGAACCCGTTCATGCGCGCGGCCCGCTTCGTCGAGAGACTGCGGAACAGGACCGAACCTGACAACGCTGAGGTAACTATACTACGCACAAAAATTAAAGGATATTTTTTTTGATCAATTTTTTTTGGTGTTTTTTGAGAGTCTGTATCTTGGAGAAAATTGATTGTTAAGAAATTCGGAAACTAAAACTTGGAAGCTTGAAATGTCTATTTTGCAGATCTGTGCTCTATTTCTTGATTCCTTGCTAAGTTGATAAGCAATCGTAAGAAAACCAACGAGAAAAAGAAAATCCAAATTTTTTCTGGATTTCAAAACCGTGCATTTACATGGGTAGTATTTTTTTGGTGACATCATTATAAAATTCCCGTAGATAATTTAGTTGCCTTTAGTTTGATATACCAGAAACCTCCGTGACATGATTTGGAGCTGACTTATGGTAAATCAAAGTAAAAATGGCCTATCACACTTTGACATTGGATTACTCCATGAATATCAATCATGGGGAAAACAAAATCAGAATTTTAGTAACTTCAAAACATGTTTTATAAGATGGTATTAAAGTCTTATGATAATGAATAGTATTTCTAAGTAAAATTGTTGACTGAAAAAAAGGTAAAAAAACGGTTATTTATGGATATTCGGAAAACACTGCATATCTTTGGATAAAAGAAACAAACCAAGGATATCGTCGGTAACTTTTCAACCTTAAAGTGTTCTAAAGACACTCTGAAAATTTTAAACTGCTCCGATTTGATTATCTTAGTGTTCAGAAGGTTTAAACTTACTGTATTCAGCAAAGTCGTCGTAATGAGCATTTTTCGCATACTAATGGTTTTGTAACATGAGAATATTTTTTTTAGTGATTATCCATATTCTTTTAATCAAATCCTTTTTTCTAACGTTTTCACTATTCTCCGCAATTGTAAAAAAAAGACTGGCACTGTTTTACCGCCGGCATTAGCGTTACCCAAAGCGTACTTCGGGGAGGTTGCGTGGTCGGATTTATAGTAAAACAGTGCCAGTATTTTTTTTACAATTGCGGAGAGTAGCGAAAACGTTAGAAAAAATGATTTGATTAAAAGAATATGGATAATCACCAAAAAAAGCATTCTGAAGTGACAAAAATCGATCACACGCAAAAAATGCTTATTACGACAATTTTGACGAATACAGTAAGTTCAAACCTTCCGAACACTAAGATAATCAAATCGGAGCAGTTTGAAATTTTCAGAGTGTCTTTAGAATACTTTAAGGTTGAAAAGTTACCGACGATATCCTTGGTTTGTTTCTTTTATCCAAATATATGCAGTGTTTTCCGAATATCCATAAATAACCGTTTTTTTACCATTTTTTCAGTCAACAATTTTACTTAGAAATACTATTCATTATCATAAGACTTTAATACCATCTTATAGAACATGTTTTGAAGTTACTAAAATTCTGATTTTGTTTTCCCCATGATTGATATTCATGGAGTAATCTAATGTCAAAGTGTGATAGGCCATTTTTACTTTGATTTACCATAAGTCAGCTCCAAATCATGTCACGGAGGTTTCTGGTATATCAAACTAAAGGCAATTAAATTATCTACGGGAATTTTATAATGATGTCACCAAAAAAATACTACCCATGTAAATGCACGATTTTGAAATCCAGAAAATTTTTGGATTTCTTTTTTCTCGTTGGTTTTCTTACGATTGCTTATCAACTTAGCGAGGAATCAAGAAATAGAGCACAGATCTGCAAAATAGACATTTCAAGCTTCCAAGCTTTAGTTTCCGAATTTCTTAACAATCAATTTTCTCCAAGATACAGACTCTCAAAAAACACCAAAAAAAATTGATCAAAAAAAAATATCCTTTAATTTTTGTGAGTAGTGTATAATAAAGACCCCCCAACACGCACATACATTGTTCGAACCCGACTTAGATCCAATCGGAAATTATGAGAGACTTTTCGATCCTTCAACACCCAGACCCAAAATAAATACATAAGGAGCCCACGGTGTTCCACTATTATTAGTTTGTTACAGGGTCGAAAACGTAGCTTTTGCAGCGAGACGTCTATGTATACCGAGTTATTTAAAAAAATATATATAGTTAAATAAATAATTCCTAATAGTTTCATCGATATTTGTGTTTTGTTTTTTATTTGTTTTGTATTGTGCTTACAGGCGCCAGCGGCGCAGTCGGAGGAAAACGACCAAGTTAACGAGAATAATGAGGAAAAGTAAGAATATTATTAATTTTATTCATTACATGTTTTATTGATCACAGCACAGCTCAACAATTACTATACTCTATCAAACTACAATCACCCACTGCTTAGCGCGGGACTCCTCTACAACCCAGAGTTTTATTTACAGAGCTGAGACCAGTAGGCCAATTCACGTAATTAAATAAGTTCAGTTGCAGTGCAGTTGCAGTTAAGTTTCGATCAAAACGGCCCCTTTCGTATTCTCGTAATTTAGACAACCGCTGTCAGATACGCTCGCATCAAGTTCGCGTCACGTGAGCGCTTTAGCATATTCTGCGGCTGCGCGTTTTATACATGCGTGATTCAGACCGCAACCTGATTGGTATTTACCTATTCATTTGACGTCTCCAATGACAGTTTAGTCCCACCAACGTGCAGCACATGCGCAGTTTATGCATATCTTACGCGCAGCTAAACAATTACAAGAATACCATTTTGACGTACGTACGATTGAGACGTAAACCTAATCGAAACTTAATCGGCGCGTCAATAAATTACGTGAATTAGCCTACTGACTACAAATACCATATAAAATTTTGTCACGATCTCTTAAACATAACTCCAAAACGTCAGAGGTGTGCCCCGTACGTTTCTTACCAACACGCCACCATACACTTAATTACTGTACTAACATACATTTATCCCCTCAGCGGCAACTCTGCAGACACGCAGCCGCTGGTGTCGGCGGTGTCGGTGTCGGAGCGCCGTGCTCGCCGCCCGCGCCGCGCACGCGCGCGCTCCACGCCCGCGCCCGCGCTCGCGCCCGCGCACGCCTCCATCAACGACCCCGCGCCGCCCGGGGAACCCAACATCGGTACGACTCGCTTCTCTCTCTCTCTTCAGCCTATACCTGTTGGAAGCGGCCTGCATCCAGCGACTTCCTGCGACCTTAACCAGGTCGTCCTTCCACCTTGCGGGTGGGCGTCCAACACATCGCTTGCTTGTACGTGGCCTCCACTCTAGAACCTTTCGGCCCCAACGGCCATCAGTTCTACGTGCTATGTGCCCGGCCCACTGCTAGTTCAACTTACTAATCCTAAGGACTATGTCGGTAACCATTGTTCTTCTACGGATCTCCTCATTTTTGATTCGATCTCGCAGGGAAACCCCGAGCATAGCCCTCTCCATAGCTCGTTGAGTGACTTTGAGCCGCCTAATGAGGCCCATAGTGAAAGGCCATGTCCGGTTCCGTATGTCATCACTGGTAATACACAACAATTGATATGTAATATGTTACAATATCTCAACATAATACATTAGTATGAAACGTCTCGTATTCCAGGTGTAGCGGCGCTGCCAGCGTCTGAAACTCCACCCGAGCACATCAACTTATGAACAAATCGCCATCAAGATAAAACTAAATATATATCGGAGTCGCAAGCTCCATTTCTACATAAATTCCGTATAATTCACACACTGACTATTGAGAAAACTAGGAGACCTTACATGGTTATATGTTCTGAGGTGTACCATGACCCAATGTCCAAAATAATGTCCATTTCTTTCTGTTGGTGTGAACTGACAGATAAAATATCGACTTTGAGAAAATCGATGAAAATGTAAGTGCAAGAAATGAGTCAGCATTTGATGCATTCTTGGTCTCATTTAAAGTCAAAATGTCCAAATCATAAGTAGAATATTGTGTATAAAATTTTAAGTTCTCAACAGGATTAAGTCAGTGTGTGGATTTATAGCATAAAATTTCAAATAGACGAGTCGAGAAATATTATTACGACTGTACGAAATGCTTGTATTCGTTTAGTGAATGTTGAGTGATTTATTTGTGCCCTCTTTAAACTTTTACTATCATTTTCTACAAATAACAACCACATGACCAATTACTTTATCGATATTTTTGTGTTTTTGTTAACTTTGACGCAGAAACTAATTATCGGAAGGAAATTGACAGTTATATTTGGTTACACTTGTTTTCTGTTTGTTAATACATAGACCTAGCATACCCACCTAGGATAATATTACTATATCAAATATATTATAGACTGACCACAGATTATCTGATCCGATCTCTGCGATAATTTAGTCAACTTTATTACCGATTTACCTATGGAACGTTAACATTCATGCTTACACATTTATCGATATCGATATACAAAGAAAGTATTACAAAATAAACACCAAATTTTGAAAAAAAAAACGTAATATGTACCACGAGTAAATTAGGAAACATTGAAACTAAATTACCACAGAGATCGTCATTAATAATAATACATATTTCGAAGAGCGGGATCGGGACTAAATTTAATTAGGGTGCAATGAGTTAAGTGATAACATAACGTGAGGATTTTAAACGTTTTTATAATATAGGTGAACATGTCCAGATTTCATCCCATGACAGAAATGTTTAAATTATTTCGCGGTCTCCGTAAGTTAAAAGTAAAGTCAAAGACTAGGAAATTAGGGTCGATATTTGGTAATTTTATCGACTTTTAATTCTTACGTCATGCAGTCATCTTTAATGATAACCATGTAAAAAACTGTATACCATAAAAAATATTGGTGTGCTGTTAACATTAAAAGTTTTACACTTTTTATACTTCCTGACTAGTCCGTTGTCGATACGCGATGTTGAGTTGTGCGCAGGCGGCTGTTATATCCGTATTATACCATGCCAGGCTGATCATCCACCGAGATACTTTTATTCTATTTATTCAATATAGAACAACTTCACAAGTCCTTATTAAATGTTTAACTCGTATAGTTTATTTAATTTTCTTAGTTAAAATTCCCGTGTGGTTAATCTGATAGAGTGAAGATTTATTGTTAAGATAGCGTCGATTAATGTTTGTTATTATGAATTTATAAGACTGGTAACATTTTAAAAGGTGGGTGGCCAGCCTCACTTCATTTACTCGAAATTAATAGTGTATATTGTCAAAGGAATGTAGAAAAGTTAGCGTAATTTAATATAAAAATTTTTAGTTGTTAGGTATATTATTAGAACGAGTTATTGCAAGATGTTAGTTTGTATCGTTGGATTAGATTCTGAATTTAACTGCGAGGCGAAACTTGCCTCAAAATTGGAAAATAGATATAGCGAAATCGATATCCATTATAGATATAGAAAATGGGTAAAACATTAGTTTCTCGAAAGTGACTCTTTCTGTCTTTTATTTCTTTCTCTCTCTCTCCTCTCTTAAAACAAAGTGATTGCTTGGTCTAAACCTTTCTTCTGTACCATAAAATTATTTTATCTATCATCTTCTCGAATCTGAGTTTGGCCAATTAGAATACTAGAACTGGCTGTCTATGCCCATATTGGAAATACTGATGTCTACGAAGCAAAAGTAGGTAGGCTAGATATTAAAGAAAGGAGGAAGAGAGAAAAAACAATACTACAGAAAGAATGTCTGATTCCTGAAAACTATGTCGATTTAACTTACTCATTATTGCAAGCAATAAAATGTAATGCGTTCATATGAAGTATACTATATCGAAATAAATAATTGAACAACGCAGTTAACTTCAGAATTTATTTTTATATTTGTAAAAACAATATGTATATATATTAATTACAGATTAGTTGTAATTCTGGGTGTGAAACGTATTTACACTATAATTCATGTGACTAAAACGCGCACCTATTGTATTGGGATATTAAAATTATTTTTATATTAAAGTTAACGGTTATATTGTGTGTATGGTTCCGTTTGCCAGTGAAGTTGCGGATGGAAATAATTTGACGGCGCTTATTTTGCTTGATTACTTAACAAAGATTAGACTGATGATTGGTGTGGCCCTCTGGACTAAGTTGAGTTGGGAACAAAATTCCGGAGAATCCCTAATTATGTATACACAGAGATTCGCAAAAAAACATCTAAAATTTTCTTTTCTTCTCTCTGTTTTAGTCGGAGCGCCACGCACCAACTTGTCATCCCATAGTATTATGTACTAGAAACTCATTTGCTTCATTCATGAAAGCCGTCGTTTCGTTAGTTTCACCATTGTTTGCATATCGCTTCGCTGTACCAATGTGAACATGTATTCCTTGAAGATGTTTATAAAGTGAATAATATATAAGCTTTACGTTCTTTGTGATATGTATAGTATAATTTTATGTATTGACGCAGTTTTGTTTGGTTTAGTTTTGGTTTGTGTCTCGTGTGGGGCACGGCGGCGGGGGTGGCGCGCGCTACTTCCCCCACGCCAAAGAAATAAAAATCATTTGACATGATCGTTTTGTTTTATTTCAGCCATCGGTTGTCACTCGCTATGATAAAGCGAAAATATCCTATATAATGTCATCTAGATCTGCTATCGCCCGAAAGCGCTGTTGTGCAAAGTAATCAAATAGTTTCCTCTCCACTTTTTATTACATTGAACATGTTATTACCATTATACTTATTGGATTACAGATATAAATACTCGTTGTTTACATTATAATATTTAGCTAGTCTTTTTTATCTGTTAGGCTACTTTTCTGAAGTTTAAGTTCTGTCGTGTGTGAATTACACATAAACACTCAAAAAATATTATATATTTTAATAAAAATAACGTGTGTGTGTGTGCTTATGTGCGCACGTAAAAATTTGTTCATATAGGTTGTCACTTTAATCACGATTTTTTACAATGGCCTATCATTCACCACCATAAGTCCATAATATATAATTTGAAATCACATACATCATACACACGAATAAATATAATTTATTTATCCAAAACGTCACCCTCCACAGCTGATATTTTTTATGATACGGAGCCGTCTGTTAAACATACTATTTCAGCTATATTTGAAACTGGGGGTAGTATTAAAAATTTATCAAACTTCACTAGTTTATAGAACATTCAAATCAATGGTGTGATTGGACGCCATAGTTGGACGTTGAT
Source organism: Deilephila porcellus (assembly GCA_905220455.2). Classification (NCBI taxonomy): domain Eukaryota; kingdom Metazoa; phylum Arthropoda; class Insecta; order Lepidoptera; family Sphingidae; genus Deilephila; species Deilephila porcellus. The sequence continues at coordinate 14,046,211 of LR999973.1, read as the reverse complement.
TGGTCCTTTATAGTTGGTGGGCGTGGCTCAAACTGGTAGGAGCATCAGGTGTAGCCAATAGGGAGTTAGTTAGCTTCTTATTATGAATAAAAAGATCTCCACCAACATCATGCGTTCCTGGTACTTTAAAGTTGAAAATCTGTTAAGTTTTAAAATGATGAAGAATTTGCTTACATCCCCAATTCAAAACTGCTTCGAACAAAAATATCTCCGCCAACTTTATACGTTCTTAGTATTTTAAGTAACAGCCAAATTTATGTCGCTTCTTGCTTAATGAATGACAAAAAAAGAAAAAGGAGACAAAGTTTATAGAAATTATCTATACTACATCTATGTACGAAACATAGTATAGGTATTTTTATTCTATCTCATTCTCGTGTAGACTAAATTTTATTTGTGAATATTGTTGTCGCTTTTCGTTTCATAGATATTTCAATTCACACCGGCGAAAAAGAAATTTCTTTTCAACAAATCTGACAGTACGAGCATTTCCTTCTTTCCTTCATCCTCGCACAAAGTAGAGGAACGTAGAAAATGACACTGATTATAATTTCAAGTGATTTGAAAAGCAAAAAATATTCGACGTATACAGAACTCGCCAAAATCGTTAAAAGACATCAGTAGCCTTAGCACGAAAAACTATCGAGTTCGTAACGTAAACGTATCGAGGACTCGATACGATAACCAGAGTACGACGGTAGTCCGTAGCACGAAGCACATTCCGTCGTTTATATAATTCGAGTTTTGTTTACGTTACTTCTCGATTACGATACGAAAGTAAGATAAAATCATTCGTGCTCGCAAAATTAGTTCTTTTTACGCACGATAGAGGCGCTGAAGAAATCTCATACAAAATTTCTCGATTACGATACGAATACTTTTTCGATAGCCGTTCGTGCTAGGGCCACAGGTAGTTTTGAATAAAACGCATAATCCACTCAATGTTTTAATATTCATTTAATTATAATTCAGTACACCACATGTATATACAAAGTACGGGCGAGCCCGCTGGCTGGCGGCCGCGCCGCGCATCCGACCTCGATTCAATACGCAACTAAGAGTTAAATTCATACAAAAATAATGGATATCTTTCACAAGCTCCCACGAATTCGACTTTAAACATATTTTAAGGAAGCTGGTTTTCATTGCGATATATTTTATGTATAATTTGATATTTTGTGCCACCAGCACGAAATGGTCAGTTACAGCATAAATTATTTGCTTTTTATCACAGCGCTATTAGGGCAAAGGGGGCGGTAGCAAATTTTTTTTATAACCTAAAAAAACCGCCCCTGCCGCTGAAAAAAACTTCTATTAATTTTAACATTAAATTGGGATCATCATAAAGCACATTTCAATTATTTAAATTGTATAATGGAAACTAATTGTGTGAATCAGTGGCATCGTATACTTTTATGCATGTCAAGAAGTAATTATTCGTTCATTTCCTGCAGTTATCCTGTCACCAGTCGTTTAATCCTTTTGTATATTTTTAAGAAGAGTTGATTTTTTAGATACTATGTTACAAGTCTTTTAGTAAACATACTATCTACGATTGTAAGGCAAAACAAGGGACTTAATTCATTAATAGTATCGATTATTTCGTGTAACTTCACGTTCATGTTTTTCTTTGTGTTTTATTTTTTCATATGATTACATATTGCAAAAATCAACCATTATATGATCAGATACACAGAAGAACCTCGTTTAAACTCACACCTTATATAGTCCAGAAGGGACAAAGCGTCATCACTGTCCACTTCTTATTTTTATAATAATTTCTTGATTGTTCTATTAAACATATTGTAATTTCTGCTGTATTGGTTTCGCACGGCGCGGCTGTGTTTCGGTCGGATAGTTGATACACTATCTTGTAGACGATGGGCGGCGCGTATGAGGGGTGTCATTCAGCCGCGCGCGCGTCCGCCATTATTGTACGTGCTTGTTCTATCGCTCGCCTGAAATAAAAAAAAGACTCAGAAAATAGAGTTGCTGGAAGGATATAAATTATAATAAGTGAGTACATGTACAATACATGTGAGAGTAATAAATACATTAATAAAATGTGTAAATGTATAAAAAGTTTAAAATAAATGAATACATACGAGGTGTGTTCAAAAAGTATCGCGAATTTCGAATTTTCGAGGGTTACGTATATTCGAATTTCGATATTTTGTGGCGTTATGTTGGTACTCATGTATCTCACTTATGGCGCCAAGTTCGGCCAATTTGAATGTTCCGTTAATTGTTGACAGCTGCTTTGCTTGCATGTGTTTAGGCTCATCTTCGATTTTACCTATTCAAAAAAATGGATCAAAGAACCTGTATCAAATTTTGTGTGAAAAACGAAATTAAGTGTACGGATGCATTTCGAATGTTGACTGTGGCATACGGAGAAGATACCTTGGACCGAAGCAACGTTTATCGGTGGTACAAAATGTTCTCAGAAGGCCGAGAAGATGTGAACGACGAAGAGCGTGCCGGACGCCCGAGCACTTCAATAACAGTTGAAAAAATTGATGAAGTGAAGAAAATGGTATTGGCCAATCGCCGAATCACCGTTAGAGAAGTTGCTGAGGACCTAGGCATATCGATTGGCTCGTGCTATTCGATTTTTATCAATGATTTGGGCATGAGACGGGTTGCCGCGAAATTCGTACCAAAATTGCTCAATTTCGACCAAAAACAGCATCGCATGAACGTTGCTAATGAGCTGTTGGAGTCTGTCCGCGAGGACCCAAATTTGCTCCAGAGGGTCATAACTGGTGACAAATCGTGGGTTTATGGTTATGACGTGGAAACCAAAGCTCAATCATCTCAATGGAAGCTGCCGCACGAACCAAGACCGAAAAAAGCGCGCCAAGTTCGGTCCAATGTGAAAGTTTTGCTTACCGTTTTCTTCGATTGCAGGGGCGTGGTGCATCATGAGTTCTTGCCACAGGGTAGAACGGTCAATAAAGAATATTACCTACAAGTTATGCGCAATTTGCGCGAAGCAATCCGCCAGAAACGTCCTGATTTGTGGAAGAACAAAAATTGGCTTTTGCACCACGATAACGCCCCTGCTCACACATCGTTGCTTGTACGCGACTTTTTGGCCAAAAACAACACAATATTGATGCCGCAGCCATCGTATTCCCCAGATCTGTCCCCCTGTGACTTTTTCTTGTTCCCAAAACTGAAGAGGCCCATGAAAGGACGACGCTACGCTACGATTGACGAGATAAAGACGGCATCGAAGGAGGAGCTGAACAAGATAAAAAAAATGAATTTTTGAAGTGCTTTGAAGATTGGAAAAAACGTTGGCACAAGTGTTTAATATCTCATGGGAATTACTTTGAAGGGGACAAAATAGATATTCATGAATAAATAAATATTTTTTGAAAAAAAACATAATTCGCGATACTTTTTGAACACACTACGTACATGTGCAGCGGGTTGTCGTGGTGCAGGCGGGAGAGCGCGAGCTGCGCCAGCGCGGCCAGGCGGCGCAGCGCGGCGGCGCGCAGGGCTCCGGCGCGCGGCAGCGTGTCCGCCAGCGCAGCCCCCGCCACCACCATCAGCGGCGCCGGCGCCGCGCCCGCCGCGCGACACAGCGTCTCTGCACACACATATACATGCCACTCATGGCTATACTCTCGTCAAACTTACACCTAGTTAAAATTTTATTTAATTCTTTGTATGCCACTATCGATTCTAATTCACAGATAGGTAAAGTAATCAGAACAAAAAGCAAAAACGACAGCAAAATAATTGTTTCACGTTGGTTTTTCCGTGAGACAATGGTACCGCCCTGATGGAGCCGGCTTGTTTTATTACCGTTCAAGGTAGCTGCGATATGGCTGTACCAATTTAAGAAACTTTTGGTAGAGCCTCTCTATTGTCAGTCGTGAATGGATATGAATAGGCAGACTCGTGCGGAGCAGTACCACTGTCTCAACTTTCAGAAGATTGTTGTAAAGTTACAACTCAGGTGTCGCGTTTCGTCCGCTGACTGAGATCCCTTCCTGCACCCCTCCCCATTTGATGATCCGGCAACACATTTATGATCGAAGCATTGTGGGCGGCAGTGATCACTTACCATCAAGCCTGTTTGTTCGTTTGTCGGATCTGTCGTATAAAAAAAATCAGTGTGTAGTGTATATAGTGGTGCGTTACCGATGAGCGCGAGCACGAGCGCATCAGCGCGCAGCAGCGGCGGCGGCGCGGCCAGCGCCAGCGACGCGCGCAGCAGCCGCACGCCCGCGCCCACGCAGCGCCGCCAGAACGCGCCGCCCGCGCCCTCCGCCACGCTGCACCACGCAATACACACTTAGCAACATTATACGCGCCTGCCTACATGCTCACGGTGGTCGCGGGTTCAAATTCCAAGGCACACTTCTGACTTTTCGGAGTCATGTGTGTATTGATAACTATTTTAGTTATCGAATGTTTTAACAAAATAATTTAAATTTTATCAAATTCCAGGCCAAAGTGAATGGAAAACCCTACAGCAAGAGATTTCACCACACTGACATATTTCAACAATCTAGGTAAACTTATATCTTCAGCGCATAACCAACACTTATACAGATAGTAAGTAAAGCTTTGAACCGACTGTGGCGGCAGTGCGGGCAGGAACACGTCCGCGTTGTGCGCCGCCACCAGCCGCGCAGAGATGGCCGCCGCCAGCCGCCGCAGCGCGCCCCCCGCGTGACCCCCCGCTTGACCCCCCGCCGGACCCCCCGCTGCGCGCAACACCAGCTGGCGTAGGCGCACGCATGCGCGCACGCACATCGGGTCCCACGCCTGCTCCACTAACTCTGCGGGGAGATGATACAATTAATATGATTTTCTTAGTTGATATCTTAATTTTTTTTATGGCATGTTAAGTCCGTCATACAGCACTAGTCAGTCGTGTACGATGGCTATACTTCTTGTGGCTGAGGCTGACGACGATATTAAAAAACTACTTGTCTTTCAAACTACAGAAAATTGGAAACAGATCATGTCAAATGGATAAAAGAAGGCCTTTAGGCTTTATACAGCAATGGGTAATTCATAAACCCGAATTTCCAACTCTCTATTGCATTGCAATTATCATGCATTTTAATTTGTCGTGTCAATAAAATTATATCTCACCAATAAGCTTAGGAAGCACGACTTTGTTGACGATAGTGGGCACGAGTAATAGGTCCACATCATCTCTCACGGCGTCCTCCGACACGCTGGGGGGCTGCTCCCCCGCGCCGCCGTCCGAGTCCGACTCTGAAGACGAGCTGGACGGCTTCTCGTAGCGCACGCCGTACATCATCAGGCATCTAGGGTTGTATGGACGGTTTAAGTCTGGCGTATGTAATTTAAGCTGTATATATTTTTAAACAAGTAATAAAACCTTTGAATGTATTTTATAATATAACAAAATATTATAATAAAATTATAGTTGCAACTTTTTCCCGTATTATAAGTTAGGGCAAGATACATTATAATTATATTGTCATTAATGCTTACGAAACTTATATTAAAAAAATATAGAATTTAAACATAATTGATTTGATTGAAACTATTGGTAAGTAAATGGTTCCTGCTCACTTGTACCAGTCCATTTTTTCGTAATCCTCATTGTCTTCGTCCGCCAAAGGATTCCACAGAATCAGCTGTAATCAAATGCAATTTATTGGAAAATGGATCAACACGGAAGTAAAATATTTTGCTATAGTTTTGTGACAAAGTTAGTATCTATAACTTTGGTGACCATAAATATAATCCTATGCGTAAAATCGGAACTTTACATTTTTTCATACTTCCTTATGAGTAATGAGTGGTGATTGGGGAGGTGCCATATTAAAGTTACTCATGTGCATACTTCACATCATATTGATATTAATGGTTGGCTTACAGTGTTGTGTTCCTGTGAAGATATTATGTTGGCATGTCTTTATGTTCATGCATGTGTGTATGTGTTAGTGCCTGGTGTCCTGCGTATGGTGTTATGTGGCTGTGTCGCTATATCGGTGTGTATTGAAATATCGGGTGCCTGACGTACGACGTTTGTGAAGTATATCACTATATTGTTATACTGGTATGTAAATAATAATAAATAAATAAATACACCCAACAGTCACATACATAATCCTTACTCCACACTAAGATCGAGTCTTGTGTTGTGGGTATCAGGAAGTACGAGGCTGTTTCGTTCTCACAAACTCCCAGACCCGAAACAAATACCTGTGGATCACACAAATATTTGTTTCGGTGCGGGGGTCGAACCCGCGACCTCGTTTCACATCCAGCGTCTAACCAACTGCGCCACGGAGGCTGTACAATAGTATTGGTGTGAAGTGGTGTATACCTGGTGTCGCACGTACGGCGCGAGCAGCTTGGGCAGCGCGTGCGGCAGGTAGGCGCGTGCGTAGAGCGCGGGGTGGCGGCGGCGCCAGCGCGCCAGGCGCGCGCACACGCCGCGCACGCTGCGCCACGCGCCCAGCGCGTCCGCGAACACCGACGCCGCTCCCGACTGGATCGCCTCTGTGTACACGCAATACATACTTGTCATTACTATACTTACATATTCATTATTATCAATATTATAAATTAACTTTGTTCCGGTTTACAGGAAATAATAGCCAGAGTAACTACTGGACATAATGAGATTTAACATCTTATGTCTCAGGATGGCGAGCCCAGTGGAATGCCAAGCATTGCTTTGTAATTCATGGTGTTGTTTAGTTTGCTACTGTTCTTGAGCGGTCGTATCGCTTACCAACAGGCGAATGGCGAGCTCGTCTCGCCGTTCATCGCAATAAAATAACAGTAATTTAGATTTAAATCTAGTAATTCTGTAGTAGCTTAAGTACTAGACTCGCTCTACCAGGATGGTGCCTCAATTTATATAGTAACTTTATGTAAACCCTAATTAAGTGACAGCTGTGCTACCACATTCCGTTCTTCCTCTTGTTCTATTTTTAGCCCTTTTTCATGTAGATAGCACTAACCTAATATGTCATGTAATTGCCTTGCAAATGACCTTTACTTTCCTGTTTAGGAACCTATCAACAATCAGCAAGAATTAACGGCATCAGCACCATATACATAAATATTATGATTAATTGGTTAATTATTTCTATCACAGTTTTTATAAAATAAAAATAGTTATAATAATAGTGTGCGGTGCGTACTTCTCTCAGTATGATAGTGGTGCAGCTCGGGCGGCGGCAGCTCGTCGTCGCTGGAGTCTCCGTCGCGGTGCGCGAGGGCGGAGCCCGAGGCGGCGGCGGCCTGCTCGCGGCGCAGGCGGCGCGCGCGGCGTCTCCCCTCGCGCTCCGCCGCGCGACGAATCTTCTCTTCTGTGTCTACTGGCTTAATAGCACCCGCACGAGCTATATACAAAAAAACTTGGAACATTTTGAAGAAATACTTGATAAAAAAAAATGATAAATAAAATCTACGTTTGTTTTTGACATCCTACTTGCATGCATTATGAATTACAGTCTGTGCTTAAAAACTGAAATGATAATGCTAAGTATCGTATTATTGGCAGTGAATGACTCAGGCATTAAATCCACCTGCACACAATGTGTATAAAGTGTAAATAAATTTAAATAAATAATTTGTTCAAAAATATTTTTATTATTTTTAGTTATTAAGAACTCATTTATTTTCCCATTTAGCTTGTCACTAAAACACAAACCAAACAACATAATTGTTAAGTACACTAACCAGCCATGGAGAGTACATCCTGCGCCTGGTCCCTCACATCAGCCCTTCTCCTCTCGATGAGGAACTCGCAGCGGCGCCGGTGCATCGCCAGCGCACGCGCCTCCAAGGCCTCAAGCTGCGGCATCTGGTACACAAATAACACATGTACACAATATCCTATGCTATGTATCTTATACCGGGTATATGAAGACTGCGACCGAAAACGAAGCCAGATAGTTTTAGAGGTTCCAAACACGATGCAAATAAAAATTTCGCCAAAACAGTGACAGATATCTTTTTAGATTTTTTTTTTATAATCATCGTGATAGGATGGTAAATACCTAGTTTTTGCGAAAATACTAATTTAAACCCTTACGTACCATTGCGTGTTTAAAAATAAAGAGATGTATTATTTTAGGAAAATTATGTATTTATCACCCAAATATGACGATAAGTAAAAAATTACAAAAAAAAAGTTGTCTATTTATTTTTTGTGAAATTTTTACTTGCTTTGTGTCTGAAGTCACTAATACTACCACCTGGCTTCGTTTTCGGTCGCGGTCTTGATATACCCGTATATTTATTTTTGGGGCATTAAATGTATCGTTATTATTATTGATGATGGTTACCTTCTCGTCTAGACACTCGACCAGGTCGGTGAGGTACCCGCGCGCGGCCTGCGCCCGCTTGTACGCGGCGGCGAGGCGCGCGCGCCGCTCGCCCGCGCACACGCGCACGTGCGCCGCGCGCTGCAGCCGCGACACCACCTGCGCACGCCTCTCTGCCGTCTGCTCGCGCTGCAGCTTCAGCTCCTCCAGCCTGCCATCAGGACGTCAAAATATATGTGTAGGATAATGGAGAAGGCTAAGTTATTTATTTCAATTCAAATTTATATATTTCAGTTTTCTATATTTCGTGCAGTGATATATTGCTCAGTCCGTTATTCTACAATTACATAGAGTCATCACACATCGTCATACATTAGATGAGTGAAAATGTAACTTTTAATTCGTTAAGAGCGACATACATCATTTTTGAGCGCATTTGTAGCTATTGTATGTTTTTTAAATAATAATATAAATTAGATAAACAATATAGATGTGCATTGGTATAATTGGCTTTGAAGGATCGGTTGTATTAATGTATGTAATGGATGTACTATGTGTGTTAATAATTAATATGGTGTATGGTTGATGGTATATGGTGGATAGTGACCGTTCCCTGAGCGCCAGCACGAGGTCGGCGGCGCTGGCGGGCGCGAGGTGCGGCGGCGCGGCGCGCAGCGGCCGCAGGTGCGCCTCCGTCACCGCGCGCAGCGACACCGCCGCCGGCGCCGCCGCGAACGGGTTCAACTCCAGCGCCGACTCTGCAACACAACACTATATACCAGCTGATACAAACACCATAGAAACATAAGTGTACACTATACGGTGCTTATCGCCATAAAACGAAAATAACATTGTCACTATGAGGCAGCGCAAATATCATATTGCTAAATTAAATAAAACATCTAATAATCAATATTGTAACTAAATAAGAAAATAAGGTTTGCTATAAAAATCACATCATAACATAATAATTGCAATACTATTAAATACAATTTAATCACTATTTGACATGCAAACTGCGGGCACAACACCCTTGTTTGTGGTTTTAATCAATATTATTATGGCCCACCACCCTGTATAATTGAAACAACAACTCACCTGCGATATCAGCGATGGCCGGCATGGCCTTCTGCATCTGCTGCTCTTCCCACTCGTCCGCGTCGCTGTTCTGTTCCGAATCGGGAGACGCCGCCGCCGTACCGCCTGTTTAATAACAAAATAATTACAATTTTCCCTTAAGACTAGATTAAAACACATTGCATAATGAATAATATACAACTGATAAAACTAAAAATAATGACACCCCAACAACACTTACATGTTTATTCTAGCTAACGAACTAGGTTCTGTCGACCTTCAGATGGCGGGATAAGCACAAGTACAGAAATAGTGTATAAAACCATGTATTCGTCATTCCGCATGTCAAGCGTCCGATTGCCGCCAAAAGAGTATACTGAGACTCAGACGACTCAGACGACTCTCAGACACTACAAGATTTTAGTTTCGTAATTGAAATTTATTTATTTATTTATTTATTTATTTATTTATTTATTAATAAAATGCAAGTTTACAGACTTAATCCAAAGTACTTACATTCTAAATATTAAAGGACTAATTGCTAAGGAGAATAACAAAATATAAAATCTTAAATAAAATCACAAATTTCTTATAAAACTAGTAACATTAATTTCCATAATAAAACAAATTGTTATAAACTATTTAAAAATAACCTAATTTTAATATATATTTGACTGGGCTTATCATAAAATATATCTGGATCTGAGTGGTGAGTGAGCATGGAATTAAGTAACGTAGTCGCCCGCGCGGTGGGCGCGGCAGCCGCATGCCGCGTGCGCACTCCTCGCGGGCAGGCAAACAGCTTGCGGCGCCGACGCGGACCCTCCGCTCCCTCGCCTCCAACCAAGAATCTGGGTGGCACGCACGCGATACCCACCATTCCCAACGCAGTCTGATTGTATACTTTATTCGTTAAGAGATGGTAGTAGTGGACTAAAAGTAGCAGCTTACGCCTGTACTCTAATGTGTCCAAACCAACCATTCCTGTTACGAACATGGACGGATATAAATATGGATAATACCCATATATTTTTTTGTACATATACCGAGCAAATTTTTTTTGTACTCTTTCTATGAGTAATGCATATGTACTTTGGTACGGGTCCCAAACTATGGCATTATATTCTAGCCTGCTACGCACGTATGCTTTGTAGAGTGTCAGTGCAACGTTAATTGTTTTAAATGTTGAGCAAATCCTCATCACAAATCCTAGAATTTTACTAGCATTTTCACAAGTAGCTAGCATATGCGACTTAAAGTCCAAACGCGAGTCCATCAGAAGTCCTAGGTCCTTTATCTGATCTACACGGTCGATTAAAGTTTTGCCAATGCGATAATCGAATGTAAGTGGCTTGCGTACGCGTGAAAATGTAATTATTTTACATTTTGAAATGTTAAAATACAGACGATTTTCCTTACTCCATTCAACTACAGCATCTATGTCATTTTGCATAGATATACAATATACAATCATCAATCATTTATTTCTGATATACAATATCAGAAATAAATGACTTCTCCAAATGTTTGTTAAAGCAGTGTTTTAAGTCCGCAGCCTCTAGTTTCACAGCCGGCGTCTAACCGAAGGCTGTCGAAAGTACTACTATCAGTTAGTACTTACGTTTGGGCTTGTCACTGGGCAGGTCCAGTCCCCTGACGTGTATCCTGCCGTCCTCGTCTTCATCAGCCGAGCCATCATCATCCCGCACCAGGCGCGAGCCGGCCGGAGCCTCCGACGGCACCGGCACGAAGTCGCCCAGCTCGCGAGCCTGCAAGTATGCTGTTATTGGATTATATGGTCATGACGGTGCAGCTAGATTCCACGCCAGGGGTGTTGGAAATTATAAAATTAGCAAGAATTTTTTTTTTGTTTTTTAGCTTTAAAAAAAATAAAACATTTTTAAGTATCCTATAACATTTTTCTCAGAAATTTTTGTGCATGAAAACTTTAGAAATGAAAAAACTTTTTTCTCAGAACAAAAATACAATTAAAAACTAATAATTCACGAATATTATATTTACAAAAAAAAGGTAATTGAACATTTAAAAAACAGTAAACATTTATCAGTTTATAAAAAAAGAAAGAAATAGAAAATCATCTTTTAATTGAAAAAATGGCGTCGAATCTAGTGCAACAGTTATTATATACACATAATATATTCATATATTTAAACAACACGCTGTGTTTAATACCACCCTAATATTACAGCCCTGTTTCCACTAATAAATTAAACACGAATTTGGATGGCCTGCTCAAACATTTCACTGAAAAACTAGAAACATTTCCACAACAATCTACACAATTTCTACTTGAAATGCTTAAAACAACTATGATATTGAGACAAGAAAACCTATTGGTGAAGATAATAATAACTCCTAAAATGATATAATTTTATTCCAGACCAGGGAGCCGCCAGAAGGTATTAGCCATTTTATATCAGCTTAAGGAATATAGAGAACTTAAGCGAAATAATTTGAAAATTAAAAAATGAAGACAACACAATTTTTCATTCTTTGTATTCATTTGAATGACATTGACGACACCAACAAAGAAACCACAATATTCATGTGTTCAAGGTTTTAAATTTTCAGATATATATACTTTGTCTGGTTTTAGATATGACATCAACATGGAGAAGCCTTCTTCTAAAAATCGTGGTATACACAGTGAACAACAGCCTCAGCTTATGTGAAGTTTGTATAACACTGGAACACGATTAGCTAGCAGCAAACTAGTGTAAGCTGTGCAAAGAAGTGATAAATTGTACCTCATCTTGAAACAAAAATCCTTTTGTCGAAGTGCGTGTACATTTTAAGTTATTTTTACTCTATCAAACAAGATATTTTTTAGACATTCAACAAAAAAGCTGTCAAAGAAGAGCTAGACAATCAATATGCCAAAATTACATTACCACATTAAAAAATCGATCAAGCCCTACTTCTCGCTGCTTTCCAATTAAGTGCAGTCAGTGACAAAAGTTGTCAAAAAAAAATGTGGTACAATCGCACCACAGCAAGGCCACCACAACAGCAGCCTACAATTTCCTGTAGTGTATCTACAGTCGCCGAGGAGTCCCGTGGCCGGCTGTCAGGTCCCTCACCTCTCATACCTGCTGTCGCGTCTTGCGCGCGGCGTGGATGAGCGCGGCGTCGGGAATGGCGCCGGGGACGGCCAGCGCGGCCCTCACCGACTCGGCGCGGTACCGATGGAACCCCCTGTCTTCCTCCTCGGGGTCCTCCTCCGAGATGTCTCCAGCCCCGTCGGCAGCCAGCGCTTCCCGCCCCGACAGGATCAAACCCTCTAACGTCACCTTCTTCTTGGGTTTAGGCGCCTCCTCGTCGACTTCCATGTTGGTGTTCTCCTATTGAGTTTGTGTTTTATTTTCAATTGAACAAAAATATTATGTACACTAGCAGTAAAGTCAATTAAATGTAAAAACCATGTAATTTAGAAATAAACCTTAGGTAATTGCAGTATTATATCAAAATATTTTTCTAATTTTGTTTATTTATATCATTAAACAAAGCAAAAAACTTTTTTTAAAGTCCTGATTATTTTGGATCAGTATTTTCATAATACCAACCATTTAGTGAAGGTAGTCATTTATACCACCCAAACATGGTATCTTAGCTTTATTACACAAAGCTGGGAAAAGCCTAAGCAGCTCACCTGATCACCGCCAGTCACAAACATCCACAACACCTGGGGACTCCTTCGCACACTATCGGTTTTTGAAAATGAGATGGGAAAAAGCAGAGTGCCGCATTTCCAGTATCCACTGATCAGTAGTCGATCAGACAAAAAATAAAAATCAGGTATTTTGCTAAAGCATTTTCCCTTGATATAAAATTATGTGAAAACTCGCTTAAATATGAGTTTATAGTACTCACATTTCTTGTATGTCAGACTCACTTTCAAGGACTCAAAAATTCATACTTCAATCAACCAAATCCAACATCAGACAAATGTGATGCGGCGACAACCAATTAAAATTCAAATTCAGTAAGAGGGAAGGTATAGGTATAGATAATTATAATAGGCAAATCATAATATGATTGCAAAATTATTACTTCTTTGTGGTGAGTCATTTTTCAAAATTATATTGGCATGGTGTAGCATGATAATTTGTGTGTCTGTTGGGAATGCAAATAATGAACTGTACAAACACCTCACCTCATGATTAGCATTGTCATATTTGTTACTATCACCATCTGGGAGCTTCCGTCTTTCCTTTTCCCTGCGCTTGGCCAGCCTCTTGCTCTGCGATGATTTCTTCACCTTGAACACTTCTACTTCTTCCTCTGTGTGTAGTAAATAGGAAAGATATTGTTTTTGTGTTTATATTTAGTTAGAAGATTACTCAATCCCTCATTCTCAATCTCGAGTAAGCTAGTCTACTTAACAACTTAACAAGCTTATTAACTTAACATGTTACCTGTAGCTTAAATCTTGGGTGTTGAAATATAGTGAAAATAAATGAAGTATGGAAGAGGTTTTCTTTTCATTCTGTATATTTCATCAAGCCTCAGTTTTGTTATTTGCAACTCAGAGACAAATTCAACTTTTTTGACCCCCACATGTGTGTGTGCAGATTTCATTATTTATTCAGGTTGCTGTCTATGCAGAAAGTATAATTAATTTATTCATGGACAGTAACCAATACATGGACATATTACTAGTGTTGCTCATAAAGGCCAATGTTTTAAGAATGATCAACAGCTATGCAAATCTCTTTAATTTATTTTGTTTTGTAAATTTTGCAAGGTCTATTTAAATACATTATTTGAAGACTTTTCCTAGTGCAGACTTCATTCAAATTGTGCTCAAAATTAGCAACAGTTTGGTTCTGCCACATAAAAATATACATGTATCTGTAAAACAGAATTTTATACAATTCTAAGGAATTAGATTTATCGACTCATATTTCTTGTTCTTGTAAATGTAACCTATAAATTAAAATATCGACATTGTGAAGAGAGATTGTCTTTATTACTTCCAAATGTTGTATATATTTTAAACTGAGTAGTTGAACAGTTATCTATTGCGATTTTATAATAACTGCTACAAGGTTTTTATCCTGTGATGGGTTTGACCATTCATTTTGTAATTTGATGAATAAGATTGGATTTTATACAAGAAGTGTCAAGCAAAGTACTCTTCATTTCCCAATTTTAAACTAAACATTAGACATATTTTAAATTTAAATCAGGTTCTAATTCTGACCTCACTATATTCCAACCACAGGATCACAGGCCTCCCACAGAAATTTCCACAACAACCTGTTGAAAGAAGCCTACATCCCATGACTTACTGCAACCCTTAAATAAATCAACCAACCAAAATTCACATTTTCTAATTATTTTTTTAATCATTTTTTAATCAGTTATAAAAAGTATCTAAGCCTTCAGAAAAATATTTGAACTGGTCAGAGAATTAAAAATAGTTTATAGTAAAATCTCCATTCGAGTTCAAATAAAGAAACCGGAAAAGTCTAATATAACTGACACGAAACCAAGGTAATGTGTATGAGGCCTGGATTTTCGCCATGACTAGGGTTACCTTCATCAGCGAAGCTCAGTAACTGTTTGGTTTTCACCGGTTTGTTTTCCTTCTTCTCCCGCTCCTGGCTGATGATCGGCGGCGGAGGCGCCTCGGGCTCCGCGTCCTCGTCATCATCAGCACAAAACATGCGCCGCTGAATCTTTTTTGGTTTACGGAACAGAGACATCTCACTAACACTATTTAGGTACTAAACACTAATTAATGTAAAACTATTGTTGAGTTTATTTCAAATATCTAGCTAGCTACAGCTCAAAAAAGCTGCTTAAACCATTTTCTAGGTTTTTTTATTTGGCAATAGTGTTGTACTTGTGTTGTAATAGTATTTAATCGATTACTATAAATACTTATATAGACAGTATTTTGTGTATAACTTTGCATATGGTTAATACATGTATGGTTCAAATATATTTAAGTTGTATTAAAAAGTATGCCAGTAAAAGTCTATGTCTGCGTTACCCACTTTCCACTGAAGTGGAGATCGATCGAGTCAAATAAATACTTTGTTAATTTTTCTGATAATTAAGATCTTAGTCAGTTCATATTACAAATATTTTGTTTTATCTTTTCATTATATATAAGGCTTTAATTTTACAAAGTAAATTTTAAGTAAAATGTTGATTTTAAATAGATAAAAGGAATATCGATACAATAAGTTATGAGTAGAATCGATTGTACCAGGTAAGTCTAGCACAGTCCATCACAATTCACATCTCTATATCTGCCATTTTTGTCCCGCACAGAACGTTGTGCGTTTGGTCTTGGTAAGTTTTTTGGAAATAAATTCAATTTTATCGCGTCAATCATGAGTTACCATCCAAATCTATTCAAAATATACGTGCTAGATACATTATATCATAGTTTATTCGTAATATTTTGGTGTAAATACAAAAGATGACTGCTGTTGACGGTGTAACTTTCATTTTGCAGTCCTTAAATTTCTACGAAGTCCCTACGCCACTCCATTCAAGATGGGTAGGGAGGACAAGGCTACCTGGAAGTCTAACTACTTCACCAAGATCATCGTAAGTATTGAAAATCATATTTTTGTATTCTAACCTCATCAATTTGGTCCAGATGTAAATCGTAGATGCAAATGTTTACATGTGCTTATCCCCTGAATTTTATAGAAGGTATTCTAATCCAAGTGTACTTTCTATCATTATCTCTTTCTGATAAACATGTAATGTTCCATACAGTAAGTGAAATTCAGATTGCGCCCAAATATCTCGTATACCCAACACAGCTTACTACAAATTATTTTTATGCTTACAGTTTACACATAATATTTGTAATTTAACCTGTAAAGCCACAAAGATTTGTAAACAAAATGCATACAAGAACATTATTGTACATTTATTACTCGGTTAAAGATAAGCTATCTTTACGCTTAACTTTTCTTCACAGCAACTCCTAGACGAGTACCCAAAATGCTTCATAGTGGGTGCGGACAATGTGGGCTCGCAGCAGATGCAGCAGATCCGTATCTCGCTCCGCGGGCACAGCATTGTACTCATGGGCAAGAACACCATGATGCGCAAGGCCATCAAGGACCACCTGGACACCAACCCAGCCCTTGAGAAGTTGCTGCCCCACATCAAGGGCAATGTCGGCTTCGTCTTCACCCGTGGAGACCTTGTTGATGTAAGTATTAGTAAAAGGTTGGATATTCTGCTCTGGCTTAGAGGAGAATATTTGTAACATCAATAATACTTCTTTGGTTCAGGTGTTGGTACATCTAGTCTCGGTCTTGATACCTGTAAAAACAGCCCCTACAATAGATAATTGTTATTACAAAGCAAAAAAATTCTATCATACCATTAAGAATGGAATAAATTACAAACATAGCAAACTTGTTACCTGTTGGTAGTTGTTACTTAGGCATTCAAATTAAGAAAAATCTTTTAAATTCTATATACTGAACTTTTTATTATCTCTGTTCCCAGGTCCGTGACAAGCTGCTGGAGAACAAAGTCCAGGCCCCAGCTCGTCCTGGTGCCATCGCTCCCCTCTCTGTCGTCATCCCTGCCCATAACACCGGCCTGGGTCCTGAGAAGACCTCCTTCTTCCAGGCTCTTTCCATCCCCACCAAGATTTCCAAGGGTATGTTGTGTTTATAATTTGAAAAGTAATAATTAAGTTTTGATTAATGGAAACTACAGGAATTGTCAGTAATTAAATTTAAAGTATAAAATTTGTCTATATGCCTTTGATATGGGCATTATGTTAGGAAATTAATGTTAATAAAATTATTGTTATGTCTGTTCTAATACCAGGGAAAGCGATATAGCTTCTCTGGTTTCGCTTTCAGACTACATGAATTACTTCAAATTTATCCTAGTGTGATCGTTCACAGTGAATATTGCACTGGCATTTTGAAGTTACACTTTTATTTAGTTTTTCAATAATTATGCAATATATTTATATTGCCCTGATCAGTATTTGTGTAATGTAGTTACTAAAGTAGATAATAACCATGAAAAAAATAAGCTTGATAAACTGTAGGTGAGACTAGTGCCACTTTTGCCTACCCCTTTGAGAATTTGTATGTGAGCTTATTATGATTTCTAAGTAGGTTGAATTTGGTCAAGGTAATGAATGACTAATTGTACCTTTTAAAAAATATTTTCACTTTATTAAATTTATTATCTAATTTACAGGTACTATTGAAATCATCAACGATGTGCACATTTTGAAGCCTGGCGACAAGGTGGGCGCTTCCGAAGCTACCCTGCTCAACATGTTGAACATCTCGCCCTTCTCGTACGGTCTTGTCGTCAAGCAGGTAAGATCAACAAAATGTTATTTTAATCAACACACACGGAAATATTTGTGAATATACCAGTGGTGTGAACTTTTTGCCAAATATAGGCCAAACTAAGGATGCTTAGAAATACATTGCATTAGTCTATAAAAAAAACATCCAAGAATTGGGAACAATATTCAGTTCCAAGATGTAAAATTCAACTGTTTTTGTACTATAAAATAAGTTGGTTTGATATCCAAAGTGTTGAGTACAGTTTGCAAAACAAAATGCCTACTGATAATTTATCTTTGGTAAATTATTGCTGCTATGTGTATCTCATTATGTTGGTATTCCTTATACCTACTCAGTACACATGGCAAACATAAAAAAAAAAATGGATAATAATAATTGGACGGTATGTGAATTAACCTAAATATTTCTGTTTACCTAATTCCAGTTGTATTAAAACTTAAAATATTGTGATGTTAAATGAATACTATCAAGATTTTGGTGCTAAGACTCGCATCTTACCTTACATTCAGAAAGCAATCATTTTAACATCCAACAATTTAAAATCCTAATTACCTATTTATAATCCTAATTACTATTCAACCAATCTAGGTGTACGACTCTGGCACCATCTTCGCGCCCGCTATCCTGGACATCAAGCCCGAGGACCTCCGCGAGAAGTTCCTGGCTGGAGTGGCCAACGTGGCGGCTCTGTCGTTGTCTATCGGCTACCCCACAGTCGCGTCGGCGCCGCACTCCATCGCCAACGGATTCAAGAACCTGCTGGCTATTGCTGCCGTCACCGAGGTCGAATTCAAGGAGGCCACCACCATCAAGGAGTTCATCAAGGTATGATCTACTAGTATTTTTATAGACATTTTGAGAAATCAGCTCATGGTATTCACAATCAAAGTTACATTTACTTGTGAATTTGAGAAAATAAATTAGGTTTATTTACAGTTGTATGATGTATCTGCCATAATAAGTTATCTCTGTCTGTTCTAATACCAGTGAATCCATCATTAGTTCCCTGGCATCGCTTTCAGACAACATTAAGTCTTCAAATTTATCCTAGTGCGATTTTGTCTATAAATATTGCACTGGCATTTTGAAGGCACAAACTGGCCACACCCATCCAATATCTGAAGAAAAATTTGAAAACCAATACATGTAGTGACAAGAAATGATTTCCCCACAGGACCCGTCGAAGTTCGCAGCAGTGGCCGCAGCGACTGCGCCCGCCGCCGCCGCCCCGGCTGACGACAAGAAGGCCGAGGAGAAGAAGGAGGAGAAGGAAGATTCGGAGAGCGATGACGATATGGGCTTCGGTCTGTTCGACTAAGCCTCGTGTGCGCGTCTGCAGGTTCCGGCCTGTAGGCGGCTGAGTGGCCACGCTCGCACCCGCTCGTGAGGGCCGCGTCAAGCCGCCGGGTTGGACTCCCATATGGCGGCCGACTACGCCTGAAAGCATCGAGTGCTTGTAATAAAGCCACTTTGATACATACTCTTGTTTTATTTATTACGAAGTTCATCCCTTCAGCTTTATCCAATGAAATTGTTTATTTCAGTAACTTAGTCGCACATTACACATAGTTAGAAACTACATCCTAATTAATTAGGATTAGGATCATAGTTGTTTCGTGCTTAGCTATGTAAAATGTGTCGCCATGGCAATTTTCTACATAAATACATAAACTCTCCTTTATCCCCGAAGGGGTAAGCATAGGCGCCACCAGGACACCCACATTTCGCCTTGTATGTTCCGTCCCACGATGTGATAGGCGGCAAGCCTATCGCCATATCGGGCACAAATTCCTGACTCCGGGCTGATAATGAATAGAAAAATCCAATATCACTGACCGACCCGGGACTCGAACCCGAGACCTCAGCTTTGTAACCGTACCGTAATACAACTACGGCACCAAGGCAGTCGGGCAATTTTCTAGAGTTCCCAATTCTCATTTACCTTACACATATTGAAGTTACTACACTAGCAATTTGTGAAAGCTTTGCGAAAGAATTGAACACAATATGTCGGCAGCGTCATTAAAATGGGACGCAGTTAGGTGGCTTCCTAGAGGTTTCGCAGGCCTAGAGTTTTCTTTTTTGCATGAACTGAAATTGCAGATATACAATCTCGCCTCGTCCTTACTAGCAATGTTACCCAATACCCAAGGAGCTAAAAACACTGGCACGCACCATTCGATTGGTATTTTTAATTTTATTTCCAACTCAGAAACACGAGTTGCTTGTTAGTTATTCTAATTCAGTCGAAGCGTCAATTTAAAACTTCACATAGCAAATATATCCTTGTCTCCGCAACGCGTTGTACATATTCCTTCTGATACAAAACGATACGGGAAGCGCTTCGGCTTGAGCCAATAAGAATTGATGAACTTCAAACAACAGTTAGAGAAGTTAGTTTCCCTAAAATAATAATGTACACCTTTTTTATTTTTAAAGATCAATGGTACGCAAGAGTTCAAATTATCTACGCGGAAACTAGATATTTACCACCCAAATAGAATATATAAAAAATTGCCAACAAAAACTGTCGCATTTTTAGATGCATTGTGCCTGTAACCACTAAAACTTTAAACTACCACTTGGCTTCGTTTTCTATCGCAGTGATGATATCCCTGTATATTTATGCACGAAGGACCATCGATTTTAGGTACGTTCTCAGATATGTATGTTTATTTACATATAAATGTATTTATGTATGTATATACATTAATTATGTAGTTTTTGTATATTTATAAATAGTATTATGTATTTGAGCTTTTATTGCCTTTATCATACACTGCCCTTTCTTTCTCCCTCTCATAAATCCATCCAATGGTTGTCTGGTAGAGATTGCCTTAGTGCGATAAGACCGCCATTTGTACTTTGTTGTTTTGTTGTCTATATATACCTGTTGTTACATTTTTGTGTACAATAAAGAATATAAATAAATAAAAAATAACAGATCAAGACTAAATAAATACCTACATATAATATGTGGTTCTAAATTACTTGAAAGCCAGGAAATTCTTTCTAGATTCGAACATTGCAAGTAAGTATTTCACTATAATTAACTCTTTGTAGGTCGCCTAGGATATCATAAGGCCAGTGTTGTTTTACCAGTGACCTTTCACCTTCTCCCTTTAAACGAAGTGCGCAATGCAAGTGGCATCTACGTCATACATTTTCAGTCCCTTTTTTCCTCGTTTAGGTATACTAAATCGTTTTTATTCCAGTTTCATTCGACCTTTCTCGTTTCAACTCCGAATAACGTAATGAATAAAGGCTTAATATGAAATGTTCTGCATACAATTACAAAATTCAAGTATCTAGATTTTTTTGCGGTGTGGCGATCGAACCCGCAACCTTTCAGAGCAGAGTTTCAGAGGTGGCGTTTTGACCAACTGAGCCACGGGAGCCGTCATGTATTTAATGAACCGGTATTTTAAAGACAACTTTAGTCTTTCGAATTCTAAAATAGAGATAATCTGATCGATACCCATCAGTATATTTTAACAACTATATTCATCTAGAAGACACGTCGGTTATGAAACGGGAACATGCAATAATAATCCCTCACTGACACAGAGTGCTATTTAAATTAACCATGAAATATTTGTCAAAAAGCTACATAGACGAAAGCCTTGTCTTTAATTTCTGTCGTAAGCAGAGAGCCAGCGGCGTAGTTGATAGTAAGCACTTTCCAGGCTCCAGCAATCTTAGATTTCTGCAATGCCAGGATCACGTTGACAGCCAAGTCACTGTCTACCTTTTTGTAAACATCATATATTACATTTCATTACTAACGGCCGCACTCAGAGAAGTTTAATGTCAATTAAATTGTTCCATAATTTAGATTTTTTTTGTAAAATCTACAATAAGCTATGATTTAATTGACATTAAATGTCTCTGAGTACAGCAGTGAGTGTATGAGCAAAGACTTTAAACTCCACTAAAAGATCTGTAGTTTCTTATTATTAACAATAAAGTTTTAATGTACCTAATCGAATAAACTGCATCATCGGTACGCCTACGACCCTATAAACCCACGGTTGAAGTGGTCTAAATAATTAAAAATCAATTTGAAACGAATTTCAATAATACCCAATCATCCCAATCGTTTAAAAATTCATCGAAGTGGCACAGTCCGGGCCATTAATCAATACCAGGCCCCGCCCTGCGCGATCGGGCTGCGCTCGGAGGATGCACAGGTTCCAGAATGCACTAGATATAGCCACTTCGTAGTTTAAATGCATGCGTGTAAGTATTGATTTGTAGCCTGCCTGTAGCCCGCCGACCTCGCTGTGATTTGATTCCAGGAATTTCCCACAGTTATATAACAAGCTAGCTCTTGCGAGAGACCTAGATAGGCGATTCTGGAATATTCTCTTTGATACCGAACCGGTTGAAATTTAGCTATTTACCAATTTAATGTTATTAGTTTCAAGTTGTTGTTGCATCTGATTAGTGACATCGTTGGGCTGTGAACTGCGCGGCTTATTGTTCGATTCCAACGGACTATTTAGTCCAACACAAAACATAACAATAGTTTATGACATTAATAAGACAATTTTATCGCCTATTATTCCCCAATAACGGCAATAAATGTGATATAATTTTAATGCATTTTTTTTTTAAATTGAAAAAGGAGGCAAACGAGCAGACGGGCCACCTGATGGAGAGTAGTCACCGCCGCCCATAAACACCTACGACAACAGCATGTTGAGGCATGATTTAAATTTTAAAATAGGTACTGATTTGGTTCACACAATATATCTTGCCAGATGTCAATCCAATCGAGAACCTCACGGTTCACGAATCTACCCATATATATTCATCTTTCCCTCATTGCTGAGGATCGCAACCACATGAGATGTTCCTCCATCGTGTTCGGTCCTGGGTGTCATGGACCGCGTGGTATAGGCTACCACCAACCGCCTTCTTCACGATGTCTTGGCTGATGTTCTGTCTCTGGCGCGCTTGCCTTCTATTCGTCCCAATATTATGAGCTGCTCTAATTCATGTCTGGGAGACCGCATGATGTGTCCAAAGTACCTCAAAACATGTTCCTGACAAATGGGAGAGAGTCTATTCTGAATATTAACTCCAACAAAATAGACCCATTCTTGCTCATGGCGGTTCATGGTATACGCAGCATTCTCCGCCACACCTGCATCTCGAAGGCATCAATCTTGCTAACATCGCAGCTCTTCATGCACCACGTCTCTGCTCCGTAAAGGTATATGGAAAAGACTAAAGCCCGCACTAAGCGCTCTTTGGTTTCACGGCGTATGCTACGGTTTTTCCAGATCCTCTCAAGATTGGTCATCGCACTTTTAGCCACCGGACCTTCAGCGTATTTCCCCAGTGCTTTCGCATGTTATTTGCGATTCGAGATAAATGAAGTCCTCTACTTTTTCGAAGCCGCTGAGCGCATCCGATTGTGGAAGAAGTTGATCTCTGTATCACCATTATTTTGGTCTTCGAATGGTTGATCTTAAGACCAAGTTTAGCACTTTCAACTTCTATTCGTTACAGCAGAACTGCCATTTCGTCTTTGCTTGATGCAATTATAATAGTGTCGCCAGCGTATTTGAGGTTCGTGATTGTTTCATCACCCACCAAAATACCACCATCCCAGCCATCAAGTACCTACTCTCCTCATAATATATTCACCGTAAAGGTTGAATAATGAACGAATCTACCTACAACCACTGAACCGATGCGGTGAGCAGACGGCAGACCCTACTGGCGAACATTACGTCAAAGTGTGTTAAACAATTTTGCTGCTAACGTACTACGATGCGTAGGTATCAGGTTCCATAAGGCATCGCGCCGGGAACATTAGCTTTGTGTGTACCTAAATTGCACTACTAGTTAATAGAATAGGCTTCTAATACACATACATTGGTATGAACAATGGATAAATTTACTTACATATATACATGATAAATCTATGTCTACCATTATTAAGGAAAGATAGGGGTAACAAAAGAGCTTTTACCTCTAACCTATTCAACCATTGTATTGAAAATAATGTACCTAGTCCTTGAGATGTCGCAGCTACTCGTACGCTACATCAGGTACATGCAGGTTATTTTATAACAATAATTTATTTTTAGGGCTGCGTTAGCGAAAGGCTCAAAGAAAATACCTATTTGACACTTTTTTGTAACTTCGCAGCAATGAGTTGTTCTTAAAAAATACTTTATTATATTTTATTCCTCAGTAAGCAGTGTAAATGACATGCATTGTTGTGTTCCGGTTTGAACGACATTGTAGCCAGAATAAATATTAGACATAATGAGACTTAACATCTCAGCATGGCGAGTACATTGGAATACCAAGCATTGCCTAGGAATTCATAGTGGTGTTGGGTTTTCCTACTCATGAACGGTCGTATCGCTTACCATCAGGCGAATAGCATGCTCGTCTCGCCGTTCATCGCAATAAAATAAAAAATAAATAGGTAGGTACCTATCTATGCCAGCATGTTCAAACTCGAATTAGAACTCAAAAACGCAATTTGTGTGAGTTATTAAACCGGAATTTCCATTCATTTTAATGAGCCAAATAACTTATCAGGTTTAAAATAAATGTTCAGAAACATATTATTTCCTACTTTAATTTTGCATACCCCATTTTACCATTAATGGTTGAATTAAGTTATGTTTAAAATGTCTATTGCCCATTTCAATGTGAAAACCAAAACACTTGCCAATTTCACATTTTTGATGTGTGTGATTAGTGTAATAGATGTGTCTATGCTCTCATGGCCAGCAAAATATGTACTCATTTGAATACCAATTAGAGCAGGGAAATATGCCTGGTTCAAAAACAGCACTTTTGATACTCAGGCAGTGTACGCAGTATTGGATTTAGCACTACTGTCGTCTTGAGCGAGATTGCTGCGGCACTTTGTACATACAAGCCAAATCCTTGCAAAATAATTTAATATAAACAAAAAACTAAGCCTTAATCCCTGGCGTATTAAGCAAACGCCCAATCGGGTCGTCGCTAATACCTGTAAGTACTAATAACTGTTTTGTAGCCTCTGCTTGGTGTGAATTTTAGTGCTTCGGTGTAATTTGTATTTGTTAATGCACCCCAGATAATGAAAATGGGTACTTAGCGTTGGGAGATGCTAGAATAAATGCGTATTTAACCCATGAGACTAGTCTGGGACACAAAAGATGTATAAAACTTTGTAGGTGCGAATGTGTGTGAGACTATTTAGTGTGTGCGCGTGTGGATGCCATTCCTGTAGGCATGTACCTATCTCATTTGTAAGATCACAAAGAGTCGAAATAAAAACACACATTTGCAGTGAATTATGTATTTATATTTACACATATAACATAGTATATAAAACGATAAAAAGATGGACAATAGAGCAACACATTTCATATTAAGTATATTTTATAATTCTACAGTTTTTTATCAGTCCCTTTGAGGGCCTGTTTTTTAAATTTTGATATGAGATCACTAAACACAGATATAAAATTAACCTTCGATCACTCTTTCCATTAACCCTTTCAGACTGTTTGGGGACAAGAAATAGGCCGTCTATTAGATTTTGTGCGTAAAATATATAAAAATAAAATCATAGGAATTTCTTATTCAATTCACATAATAAAACTTAGTCTGAATTGGTTAAGCCTTACCATAGCGTATTTGGTGCTTATATTTGAGCTTTCAGAATAAAAAATCTACATAATAAAGTATACAAAATATAGTCACAAGTGGCACAAACATTGATCACACACATTTGGCTTACATTATATGTTATTGGGTAAGATAAAATCAACATATATATAGATAAAAAATTTACATTCGTTATAAATATAATGAGCCAATTATTATCATTATGTACAATATAGGAGCACTTTAATTTTAATTTTGAAAATAAAAATCCTAATCCGAATTAAAGGCTCCAACACCCTGTAGTGTAATCGTATCCTTACTTACCCAAGTTATAGTTACTTTAAACGAATTAACGAGTTTTAACTACAATACAAGCTCTGGTGAGGTCGCGACGGTCACCCGGCTTAGTGTACGACAGTAAACATGGTGACAATCGCTGGTGACACAATATGTTGAATATCCTCTGTCTAAGACATAAGTAGGAACAAACATATTTAAACTACTACATTCACATCATAACATAGACAATTAGGTACACAAAACTAGTTAAATACGCGTTCAAGTGGTTTGAATTTCAAATGAAATCTTGTATGAGCCATCAGGATCAGAGATACGCGTCAGTTTGAGCTGCACGTCGAGAGTTAACTCAACTTTCTGGGTAAGGAATGCAGTGCCAAGAGTGAAGCAGTTGGGTCTGTTGGTGGTCATCTCGTCGAGGTGCTCCATCAGTTCTATCAGGTACCAGCACAGTATGGCGTTGGCTTCTCCAGCCCTTTTCACGGGCAATGTAACAGTTGCCGATCGCGACTGACTCATGAGCGACCCCATCACTACCGCGTCGGTGAGAGGCGTGTATCTCAAGTTAGCCAAATCGATAAAGAAATTCTGGGTCACTTGGTACTTGTTCACATGTCTTGCCAAATCGTAGCCGCATGTGTTTTCATTGTAGAGGATGTTGTTCAAGTCCAGCCACTTGCATTTCACCACTTGCGCTACAATTTTCACATTAGCCGGTATGAAAAGACCGTTAGGATATAAGTTGGATTCCTTCAGGTGCAAAGCGAGCTCTCGCTGATGAATGGCGGCGTCCCCACACTGGTCCAGTATGTTGGCAAAAATAGCATGATATTTCTCACTTCCAAAAGCCTCCGCAGTCCACTCCTCCCCGACTAAAATTTGATACCTTGAGGGACATATACCATTTGCTTCGAAAACTTTCTTAAAGAAGTTTTCGTCGTTGGTTGTCTTTGCGTAACACGTGAGGCTCTGCACACCTCGCCTCAACATCAACAAGCCAAATACGGGGAAAGAGCTCAAATCAACCATGATCATCTGCGATAAATCGGTTATTTGGCCTAGGTACACACAGGCCATTCCAATAGAGCCTAGAATGAATTTCATGAAATCGTGATCGTTCAAGAAACGCATTAGCTCCGGAGTAACTCTCTCAACATTAATGTTGGGGTCAGTGGCCATAGCAAGCTTCCCTCCAGCCAATAAAACATCTACATTTACTGTTTGAGCGGCCTTTACCACTTTATCTACTGTATCAAAAAACACAACCTGTTGCCAAGCTAAGGCTTTATGGATTGATCGAGGATTGGTCGTGACGTAAATTTGATCAGTCAAATACAGGTTAAACCATCCAATGTAAACATTAATTTTGCCAGATTTTATAGCTTTCAGGGGCACTTTGTATGGCTCAGTTTTAGAGAATTTCTCCTTCAAGTCATGCCGATTATTAAAATCTATTTTAAGAACAGATTGATCTTCAGTCAGGTAATCTAGATCCCTAAAGTGGTGGACATCTTCAGCTTCGTATGTTTCATCAAATATTACTAAATGGACCCTCATGTTAGGAATGTTTAGTATTGTTTTGGCATCTTTAGACAACTCATATTTATGGTGCAATCTGTCACAGTTACCACCAACCAAGAAGAACTCAGCTTTTGCGGGTAGTACCCGGCCATTTTCGCTAATAAAATTTTCCCATGCATGAACCATGGATTCCAAAATATTCTCTCCAAACAAGCCAGCATCAAATAACTCAGTAACCAAGAATGACCTTTTGCCTCCAATGTCCCTAAAGTTCATTTTAGTTGATATTTTGTTTATAATAATAATATCCTTAATGGCCATCCCGTGGGTGACGACTTCACCCAACTGAGTCATTATTTGCGAACGATCTACAGCTGTGACGGATATGGGACGGTGCGAATGGGCAAAAAGCGACAAAAGACATGTTCCTGCGCCAAGATCCACTACAGAATCTAAACGTGAATTAATAGTATTTTTGATAGCATTTTGGTAGGCTTTGTTAGTGGCCCTATCATTCAGCATTCTGTAATGCCACTGTTCAAACAATATGGCCTTGACAGAGTTTAAGTTTTTCTCGGCGGCAACGAAGTTTGAGTCTAAACGCAAAGCCTTTTGAAAATGGGACCACGCTTCAGAGTAGAAACCATACTTGTACATGTATTTACCAATGTCATTTAGCAAATGTATGTTAGAAGGGTAAATCGCCAGAGCACGGCCGTAGTTGGCAAATATCTCGTCGATCTTCTCAGTCTGAGCCAACACCTCGTTCAGCCTGTTGACGACGTTGCGGAACTCCGACTCGTGAGATTGCTTCAACCTCGAGCATTTTTCAAAGGCTGTGATATAAACATCGAACGCTTTGCTATAACATCCATTACTCGCCAATTGCCGTGCTTGAGTGATATATTCATTGCCAATTTCTGACATCGTTATTGATTCAGTCCTACAAATAAGAATACTATCATTGATACTGTGATATACATTCGCAAAGTTCATGATTTTTTTATAAAATATGTAGGTATACTCACAAATATAAACCTGATGGTAATACAGTGCACTAAGCAACTTATCCACTACTCACAGACATTTTTATTTATTTATGTAAAAAATATGATTTTGAACACGCCGTCCTCGCGCCACGGTGTCCGCAAACAATTCTGCCGTGCTACAACACTGGGGTATTTAAATATATAGCTGTCTCACTCGCACCTGTGCGGAGACATGCGCATAACGAATGGAACGCAATACAAATCAAAGGTCACCCAATCAATACTGTGGCATTTGGTATTTCCATTTCACGTAGACATTATTAGGTTCATAAATAGCGAATACCATCTTATTATCTTCCTTTTTAAATTAATATTTCGTCAGTCGTCACTTTTTATAAAATTCTCGTTTTTATGTTTCATACAAACTACAACCAAACGAATATTATTAATAAAATACAGTGCTAGATTGAGGCAAGGGGGGCACTACTTGGTTGCGTGGACCATTACTCCTTAGTCTGTGCATGGACCCTTTGTGATACTGACGAGCAAAATAAAAGTATCTGTATCTTGGGCATGCTTATGTTGTAAAAAGTTCTATTTAACTTCGGATTCTATTCGGGTAATCTGGCTCTGATGCCAAAGTTTCTCTGATTGTATGCTATGCTTCCCACCTAAACTGCCAAGCCAATTTGATGAAATTTCATATAGGGATATATGGGAAAAGAAAAGGACATAGGCTAGGTCCTTGTTATTCCTAATTTCAACCCTTCATATGGCTAGAAAGGTGGTTGCAACCATTGTGTTGGAAATAATATGCATTTGGTGTCATTGGTGTTGAAGCTTTTCAACATAATTCACAATACATTTTTTAAAATAAAATGTTTAGAAATTTTGGGAAAATTGTATTTAGTAATAACATATTATACATACTCACATCTGGGTATCAAATCAAAGGCATAATTTTTTTTATAACCCTTGTATAGTCACAAGTTGAATGCTACAATAAATTCTGACGATACTAAGCTTACTTAATCAGTAACTATGACAATATTCCATGGTCCACATCTCAATTCTACATCTTTTTTAAACTGATAAACTTTTCTAAACTTCTTTACCATTGTATATTTTTCAGGACTAATACCCAACTGTCCATACTTATTGTAGCCAGTGGCCCACACCGAATTGTCTTCTAGCAAGATTGCTGAATGCTTTGATCCACAAGCAATGTCTTTTATAATTACATCATTTTTATTTTTAAATAGGTCAATGAGTATTGGTAATAAGAGATTCTTCCTTGTTTTAGTCTCGTCAATGCCAAGCTGGCCAGTGTCATTCCAACCCCAGGTGTAGATATCACCGGTATCACTCAGAGCAAGTGAGTGCCACCCTCCTGCTTGGATCTTGACTATTTTGATACCGGCCAAGGCATCCACTTCGGTTGGGCAATCTAAAGAGTTGATATCACCATGACCTAATTGGAGTCTCCTGAAACAAAGTTTTAGTAATATTTTAGCATTGAATTATAGTTAGGTTAGTCTCATTGTAAAATTGTTATTGAGCTTATGCAGTGTTTAGTTTTTTATACTTATTTGTATAACTTTATGAGGTTTTATACAGCCATTTCCTGATTTTTTTAATCAGACGCAGGCTACTATAATTGCCAATTTCATAGTAGGAAACTTACCCTCCCTCACCCCAAGTATAAACACTGCCAGCTTCAGTGAGAAGCATGTAGTGCTCATACCCACAAGCAATGTCAACCACTTTGCCCACACAGTGCCTAGTATCCACATAGCTAGGCAATATCCCGCAATACACATACCCCTTCTCAGTCAGACACAGACACGATTCATTCCTCAGACATATTTTAACAATGCTATCCTCAATTTTATTCCTCTTCGAATCCTCCAACGTTTGCTCCACACTCAAATTCAGCTTTTCTATTTCGTGCATCTTTTCCAAATTTATAATCCATAAGGTACACGTACTCTTACGGACAACTATGAGTTTGTAATCATTTCCAGTTATTAGTACATCATTTGCGTGACAATCTTCAGGCAAGTTGAGTTTACGAATGTTCTCTTCTCCATAAGATCCGCCTGTGATGTAGAAAGTACTTTCAATAACAAATATGTTGTACGACCAATGCATGAATTCTAATTTCGCCTGATTGATAGGGAAGTTCGGTCTACATTTCAGTTTTCTAAACTCAGGGAATATAGTGTCTGTCGGCGACCACTGAGTAAATATATTGGAACCCGCTACAAAATACATTATTCTATGTTTACTGCTTTTAAATTGTCTTAATAATTAAGAACGAATTCTCCAAACTTTGTTCCTTGTTTTCTTCTCGTATGGTGGGCAGTTTTATTTGTTTTGGTTTATGAAAAATTGACATTTGACAGCAAAACGTTTCGTTTCACGTTTAGTTTTATATTTGAGGATTTTTATTATGTGGATGTTTAAAAAAATACAACGGTAACATGATATTTTGTATCGACAGTCGACACTGTAAGTGTAAAAAAAAAATGTTTTTAATTATGCTAATATGTTAAAGTAAAAAGTACATAATGGAATTTAATCAAATTATGACTCTTAGTGCTATAGATTGATTGAAGTAAATATCAAATATTGCTATTATGTTTTTATTTTTAAGTTAATATACATTTTGTAAGTTAAGATATACAATTAATATATTATACAACATATATGGAAAGAAACATTTAATTTTCGTTCCTAAATCCAAACGATGCTGAATATCGTTATACGAGGTTTTGAACTGAAGATTTATAAAGCTGTCTCTTTTATTTAACGGGCAACTGGCAAGTGCAAGAAGGATGCCAAATGGCTGTTCTTGTATTTCTTCTTGTATCAGGAATGCGCTGACATCTTCGCAAAAAATTACAATTTACAAAAAGCAGTGTACGAGTAAGCCGGTCATTGTGGTATTTTGTACTTACGTTTTTTGCCTGTATTGATGTTTATTTAATTTATAACAGTTATAGAATTTAAAATGTTAGTTAGTATTAAATTTCCAAAGTAGTTGTAGCCTGAAATGCATCAGTGTTAATCACGCAATGAGGATTTCGGTGACATGAAGTTTTTGAGAAGAAATCAATATGGCCCTTGAACTCGGGAAATGCAGATTATGCCTCAAATTAGGAGATTTCTACTCCATATTCACAGTGGACAATGGGATCCCGCTGTCGGAGATGGTTATGGAATGTTCGCGAGTGAAAGTGAGTAGAATTTAATAGGTACTAGTTGATTATTTGATGCGAGTTGAAATCCATGCCTTAATTTTGTAACATGACCGATTGCAGATCTCAAACCTCAAATAATTATTACAATACTGACCTTTTTTATTATTTTTTTATTCATATTATAGTGATCAATGTTAATCCATAAACTTTAACGGCTTACAGCCGTGATGCAAAGGAAATCACGCGGAAGTCCTATACGTTTTCTTGCGTTTTCGGGTTTACCATTTGAACTGAAATACTTTTTTTCAGCGAGTACATAAACCCTTGTTATTTTTCCTGCAGTAGTTATTCATATTTGTTTTTGATAATAAGCTAACTGTAATCGTAGGTAAATAAAAAATGCATTTAGTAAATAAACCCAATTTGATTGTAAAAAAATCTGTTACGTTATGTTGCTTATTTTATTGTTTTAAAATTAATATATCTGTTTTTTTAATGTGAAATGCCCCAAACAAAAACTAAATGGAACTGAATATTTTTGTATGCTTCCTCAATTCTTGGTTTAAGAGGCACACTTAATTTTATGGAATCATTGTTCTCATATCTGAGAAATCCATGATTATCAATGAAATATATTTTTTTTTATCATGTAATACATCCTCATGTCTTTTTAATAGGGTGATTAACAAGTAAACTAAGTAGTTGACATGTGACAACATACTAACAAATTATTGGTAACATAACCCAAGGTATAAAGTATGTAATTGTTGGTGCTTGGGCCAATTTGAGCTGTAACTTCAATGGTTTGTCTAGTACAAACACATGAACATTATAGTATACAATATCCAACTGTCTAGTTCCTACCAAAAATAAGAACAAGAATTTACCACAAGAACATGTTCATATCCTTGGATCAGTTTTATGTTTTGATGATGATTGTGATGCAAAATACTACTAGATTATTATTTACACAATTGCAAAGACTGACTAGTCTTTTGTAAATAATAAATACACCCAACAGTCACATACATAGTCCTGTAACCCCACACTAAGATCAGGTCTTGTGTCCTGGGTATCAGGAACTATGAGAAACTTTTTGGTCTTACAAACACCCAGACTCGAAACAAATACCTGTGGATCACACAAATATTTGTTTCGGTGCACGCAACGAAACAGCGGCCTCACCTTGCACAGTCGGCATCTAACCAACTGTGCCATGGAGGCTGTCACGGTGGTGTTTTGTTCATAACAGTAGTTATTCAAAATACATAATATATTGAATATTATTATGTATTTGTGTAATATATAATTACAGGATGAATTTTTCAAGTGGGCGTGCATGGCCAAATCCGAAACTATAAGGAATAGCGAATAATACTGAAAGAAGTCACAAGCCCGTTTTTGATGAAAACTAAAACTGCATACTAGGATTTTCGATGAATCAATATTCCCAGAGAAGAATAGAATCCAATGATTTGAAAAAAATAATACACACTGTATTATTACACCATTCGATAATGTTCCTAATAGGGATCAAATTCTGGGAAGTAATGATATATGGCAAACTAAAGAAAATAGGTCATTTTAAGCAAAATACAATTTTTTCGTCAGTTGCATTAATACCTAGTTTCCCCACGTTGGGAGTGTTATTTTCAGGAAGTATCTCAAAAGTGGTCTCAATAGTTATTTGTAAAGAAGAAGAAGAAGAAGAAGCTTTATTAGAAATACCTCGCTTTATTAGATTACATTGACAAAGCTGCCTCCTTGTTTAAGATTGATAAATACTTATGTTTTTGTTGACGCTTAATAGTGAAGCAACCACACAAAGCCCATTTATATGGTGCAAAAGCGCAAGTAACACTACACATTTGATGAAATCTATCACTATTCATTGAATCCATACTCAAATCACAGAATTTAGCATCTTAGTATATTATTTCATAAACATTTGCAACAAATTACGACAAATTCTAAAATCTCTTTCAACACAAGGACGCTAGGTGTTAAGGTAATGTAAGAAAATAAAGAAAATTGCTAAAAATTACCTCTTTCCTTTAGTTTGCCGTATGTAATTACTTCCCAGAATTTGATTCTCATTAGCAAGAATATCGACTGGGGTAATAATACAGCGTGTGTTATTTTTTTCAAAATCATCGGGTTCGATTCCTCGTTAGGAATATTATCAAAAATCCAAGTTTGCAGTTTTACATTGAAATAAAACGGTCCGCCCCGTGACCACGAAAGCTGAAAACTAATCGAAACGTCGGGAAGTTAAAAAATGAAAAAATTAAACCAAATCGCGATAAAATCCGTAAAAATAGTTTTATTTCAATATGTAACATTCGCGTATATCTAAGAAACCATTTTGCAGTTTTAGTTTTCATCAAAATCGGGCTCGTGACTCCTTTCAGTATTTTTCGTTATTCCTCATAGTTTCGGACTTGGCCATCCACGCCTACTTGAAAAATTCACGCTGTATTTTAATGTATTGCTACTGCACGATCAAGATACTGTTTTTTGTTTAAGATATATGAAGGAGATGGACTGCCAGATAAAGTGTGCTCGGAATGTATTCAAAAACTCAGCAGTGCATACATCTTCAAACAGCAGTGCGAGAGAGCTGATCAGGACTTGCGACGCAACTATGTACCGCCTCCAGGTAAGTGTTATCTAAATTACGTGAAGTGCATTCTAGCACATTTTATTTTCAAGGAGAAATATCTCAGACAGCTTCTCTTTCGGTACTAGAGTACCTATCGCTGGCTTTCCTGGCATAGCATTGGCAAGCACTTCCAAGAAATGGAGAAGTAATCGGTTATCGGACTAGTGATCCATTCAATGTTTCAGGTTTCTGTCCGATATCACCAAACAGACAGAGCAGCGACTCTGCATTTTCCACCCACACGGATTATTCCAACTTGAACAAATCCACAGAAGGCAAGGTAACCCCTGCCAGCTCTGCTAGAAAGAGACGAACCGAGAGCGATGACACTTCCACCGCTAGCCGCCACGACTACCGCTCTGACTCCAAACACGCCGATATCAAGAGACAGGTGAAGAAACCCAAATATCTTAATAACTCCATGGACTCGGATGATGATAACAATGACAGCTTCACGGCGGATAACGAACCCAATGAACCTACAAACGAATTTAAATGTACCAAATGTCCTAAATCATTCAAATCTTTGTGTGCCGTGAACTCTCACCAGCGTGTTCATAGGAATGATAGATCGTTGGAAAACATTGTAACGCCCACCAGTACTCCACTGGGACGCAGTATCGAGAGCGACAATGCGTCTTCAAGCAGCAAGCAGGACTATTCGGGAAGCAATAAACGCGTCATCGAACTTAGGAGATTGGGCAGTGCGGGTAAACGGAACATGAATGCTTCATCAATGGACACAGACGATGATGACAACGAAGACTCGAGCTTTAGAAGCGAGACAGCCGCCACGGACTCAGACGAATCGGCAGCTAAAACAGTGTTCAAATGCCAACAGTGCCCTAACGAGTACGCTACACTTCGTAGTCTAACCATGCACATGAGGCTCCATAAGCGACAGAATATGAAAGAAGAAGCGTCTGAAGATTCAGCGACTGCTGAGCCGCAAGAAGAAGATGATCTAAGTTGTAATAAGTGTGGCAAGACTTATAAATTGAAAATAATGTTGAAGCGTCACCAACAGAACTGTAAAGAGACGCCCGCTGTAGAACCCACTCCACAGAAAGAACTCCTGGTGTGTCTCGAACCAGTTGATGGAAAGCACAAAGTGAAGGTCGAGTGTGAGATTTGTACTGCCAAATTCAAGACTGTTGATAACCTAAATAAGCATCTAAGGGTAGTGCATGCTGCAGCCCCTAAAAGAGTTTCTGCGAGACTGGTAGGAAATGTATCAGTTCCTTGCATTTATTGCCAAGAATCCTTCGACGATTATTACGTTCACAGTGCTCATTTCAACACATGCCCCAAGCGCGATGACCGCAACACTTTCAAGTGTCCTTTATGTCTAGTGATTTCGTTCAAGAAGATGGCGTATTTTGGTCATATAAAGAATTCACATTTCGAGCCGGAGACCCGAGAACAGGCCGATTTCAAAGAAGACGAGCTTAAATGTAGTTTCTGCAATAAAAGGCTCGCAAACCAGCAGCAGTTGATCACGCATTTGGCAGCTCATGTCTCTAATATTGATGAAGCCGGTGTGAACGAGGATACCAGGTCAGAATTCATGTTTTGTTACATTACTAATTAATCTGATGTCTATAACGGTAATTAATGCAGTCACTATAGGTGTCACTATAATGAGGGCAGTTGTCTAACCAATGAACATACAATTGGTGACCTTCAGATTTCTTACCATTTGCTAACATTTGAGGCCTATTTTATTTTTTATTTTACCTGAGAATTACATGGTGGACTAAACAATCTGATAAAGATCGCTCTAGGAATCTACTAGGTATAAATATATTTAGTTATCAGTAATTGATGATGTTAAGAGCCTGCAAGCTCTCAATTTTCCTTCGCGTGTTTTTCGAAACCATTTTGAAGATGTTTAAATTAATGTTTTCCATCACCGATCCCAGTTACTACAATACTAAAATATAACACATTATTGTTTATGTTTACGCAAATGTTACGTTGAAATAAAACTAGTTTTACGGATTTTATCACATTTGTTGATGAAATCACTTCGCCAGACCTTGATGATATCTGGGCTCTGAGTTTCTTCTGTGTAGATTTTAT
This sequence comes from Deilephila porcellus, assembly GCA_905220455.2. Taxonomy (NCBI): domain Eukaryota; kingdom Metazoa; phylum Arthropoda; class Insecta; order Lepidoptera; family Sphingidae; genus Deilephila; species Deilephila porcellus. The sequence continues at coordinate 14,010,133 of LR999973.1, read as the reverse complement.
TGTTAACGACAAACCTTTTATTTATTTATTAGCAAAACAAAGTAGTTATTGTAACACTAACTTTGCGACGACCAAAATCTCCGTGATGAAGTTAAAATTAAATCAAGAAACTGTTAAATCAATAAAATAAATTTTATTTGAATTGAAAATCCATTTTAGAACACCGACAGACACACCAGGCTTATCCTACTGCAAGTACTGCCAGAAGGAGTTCAAATACAAAGGCGCTATGCTGTCACATCAGAACTCCTGCGTCACACAGACGAAAGGGAAGAGTGAAGTGAAACTTGAACTGCAAAAAGTCCTAGAGGGATCCAGCCAGCACTGTGTCGAGGAGGAATCAAGTCAGGACGATTTTGACAATACTTGTGATATATGCGACAAACAGTTTTCGTACAAAGGACAGCTGTTGCACCACAAGAAAACTAAACATAATATGACAGGGAATAAGAGTGCGGTTGTCTCTAACTTGTCTGCGAATGTCTCGACCCTCGATGAAACGGCTTTGAACGACGAGTCCAGGTATGTGTTGGTAGATTTTTATATGCTGCCCTGTTAGTGTTTACACCTGATAGTAAGTGTAGAGTTGTTCTGATGGGATATCCACTTGTTATAGTCTCTTGAAGCTACGTTGTTTGGTTTCGGTAGTCGATCCATGTGGGTCATTATGGCCAGTTCAATCCCTTATGTGCATCATTTGTATTCAAGATAATTTGGATATTATGTTTCAACATTTAGTCTTTACTGTAAATTTCTTGAAATTAACATCAGGTTTAGTGCAGTCACATGGCAGTGTACCAAAACTGATAATTTGTCATGCTTACAAAAATAGTTACAAAATCTGCTTTCAGAGTATCAATAGCAAACACATCAACAAACTCAACGGGCGCAATGAACTGCACTTACTGCCAAAAAGACTTCAAATACAAACGATCATTGGCCAACCATGAGGCCACATGCTCCAAGAAGGACGAAGCCCCCGAACAGGCAATGAACGAGGAACCAAACAACCAATCAGATGAAGAGGACTCGAGCCCAGACGAGAACTATGATAACACATGTGACATCTGTGAGAAGCAGTTCTCATACAAAGCTATATTACTGCAACATAAAAGGACGAAGCATAACATGTGCTCGGGGACCAAACGTGCCAGCATTACCCTCAATGACTGCGGAGCCAAGTGCCTGATATGTGACGAGGACATGAAAGTGAAGGATATATATGAACACAATAAGAAACATATCGCTATGAATATGAAGCCGAGGAATATTTATACTTGTGGTGTGTGTGGAAACTTCTTTAAGAACCGAGCGGCTCTAGCTACCCACATTAAGTATGTGCACAGGTAAATATATCTCAGGTTCTTTTTTTATATAAAATAACTAATAAGTGATTTTATGGCCTCCATTATTTGATTTATGATGGGACTTCGCAGGGCAGCAAAGTAATAAAGTAAGACCAGAATTTTTCGAAAAAAGCGTTTGTAATGTTTTCCGTTAGGCAGTTTCGTAAGACGGCAACTAAATTGCCTAGCAAGTGCTTGGAAATCTTTTAGTTCGCAAGACCTTACGATCTGCTAGGGATGCCTATACACAGGGTTATTTTGACTTGAGTGCATAAATTTTAACAGGAGGTTTAGAATCATGGGTATAGTCCAGTAGAAAAATAAAAAGAAACATATTTTTTTCAAAATTTACCAGAATTTTTATCCTCACAAAACAACATACTTAGACAATCCGAACGAGCATGACGATCCTATCACTACACTCACAAACACGCGCGCGCACTTAATTGTATAAGAATGACTGGCGACGGTGCTTGTAGCAGATGTTGAGTATAATTTGAATATTAATTAGGATATTATTAAATGGAAACAAATTACTTCTTATGTGTAAATTTGAATATTTTCCACTATGTGTTATTCATTATTATTATCTTGAGTTCAATAAAAAAATGTGCAGACTTTGATAAATAACCCTGTATAACCTATACAATTTCCTGACATAGGAATTCTAAAATCGGTATTCAGGGTTATATTTTTCACAGATTAAAAAAGGAAACACCGATTGCTCAGAAATTGCAAAGCATAGATCCGGCGGCGTTTTGCGAGGTGATAGTGGCCAAGACGGAGCCTCAGGACTGGCCTCAAGACACCAGCGAATTTAATTCAGTACCAGACAGCGTGGTGAAGATAGAAGCCCCAGTGGCAGGGGGCTTTGTGTGCCCCACTTGTGGGAAGAACATGCCGTCGTCCATGTCGCTGAAGTGTCACATGGCGTGCCACAGGAGGTATGCAGGCGTTGCCGGCGGGCGATATGAGTGCTTCGTGTGTAAGGAGGTAGGTTAATTACGTTTTCTTATAGTACACAGATAAAGAACATTGTACACCACTTAATACAAAAATATTATCACGTTAACAATAGCAATTAGTTACGCAAGATTTTCTTAAAGTAGATAGTGATAGGTTGAGTGACAGACTGGCGAGTGTACCAGTTCTAGCAGTAGCTAGAACTTTCACTTATGTGTTCACTCAGACAAGTGATTGTTTGATCTTGCCTTTATTGTATTCATAATTGTTTACATCTATGATAACTAATTTTTGTTTTCTTTCTAGCTATTTATTGAAATACGCAATTGCTTGTCTCAGATACTATAATTATTTTCTTTTACCTTGCAGGTGTTCAGGTTCCAAGTGCACTACAAGCTGCACATGCGCATTCACTACAACGACCCCAACCTGGACGCCAAGCACCTCACCTGCCCCATCTGCAACCGCAAGAACAAGAACCTGCGCGCCGCCCGCGCGCACATGGCCTTCCACCAGCAGACGCGCTTCCAGGTCAAGGACTACCAGTGCTCGCTCTGCAAGCGCGTCTTCCAGAAGCGCGGCGTCTACCTCGCGCACATGGCCAACCACCAGAAGCGAGGCGACACCGGCAAGAACGTCGGCTCCAGCAACGACTCATTCAACAAAGGCTTGCTGGACGGCACTTACACCTGTGAGTTGTGTGGTAAAGCCTGCGACTCGGAACTATCCCTCAAGCACCACACCATCTGGCACAACTCCAAGGGCTCGCTGTACGCCGCGCGCCACGAGTGCGACATCTGCAAACTGCAGTTCACCAACAAGAAAACGCTCACCCTACACGTACGCAAGCACTACGAAAACGAAAACGGACCCTTCAAGTGCCATCTCTGCAGCAAAGGCTTCACCGAGGAGGAGTATTATCGCAGACATCTAAGGTCGCACAACTTCGACCACTCCGCACACAAGAGGCGGATAGAGAGGCTGCGGATGAATCAAGTCAAGTGCCCGATATGCACGCGGTACTATCCAGATTTGGTGAAGCTCATACGACACTTGAAGCGGACGCATCCGGATAGCAAGATGATAAAAGCGGATCCTGACGCGCCGCCGCAACGATACTACCCCTGCCAGCTGTGCGCTAAAGTGTTTCTAGACGAGCGACGACTGCAGTTCCATAAGGAAGCTCATCTAAGAAAACCAGTGTTTTATAAGTGCAAGTTTTGTGGAAAGAACACCATGTCACTTAAGAGCCATAACATTCATATTAAGTCTCATTTGTGCACGAAGCACATAGATGATCCGCTAAAATGTCCGAACTGTGACGAAACATTTATAAAAGGCTACGACCTCCACTACCACCTGCGCGATGTCCATAATATCAATGAGACGTGGATTGCCCCGAGAACGGCGACTGACCTGAATGTACCGCTCCAAGACCTGCAGTGCTCCGTGTGCCTGAAAATATTAGCAAGCAAAGGAAACTTCCAGAGACACATCGACTACCACAACTCGCTTAGATGCAACTACTGCTTTGAATACTTCAGCTCGCTCCGCTTTCTCGAAGGCCATCTTTCGTTTATGTGCGAGAAAAAGAAATTAATAGGCAATACAGAAATACACCCAAAGCGAGTGAAATGCCACATATGTTACAAAGCATTCCATCTGCAAGTGAAACTTGATTGTCATCTTTTTACGCAGCATGGTATAGCCATCAATAAAGAAGCGTCCGCGAGCAAGCAAGAGATTGTTTGTGACTACTGCTTTAAAATATTTGAGAACGAATACGCACTGAGCACGCACAAAATATATCACAGAACCGTCGGCTTTTACGGTTGTAAGTATTGCGCTAAAAAGTTTAATACGCTAACGTCCTATAGAAAACATAAAAACGCTCACTTTGCCGTATTAAATGTTGATAATCCCACCAAATGCGAGCATTGTGAGGAGAGATTTGTGTCGTTCAGAGACATGATAACTCACATGAAGGACGAACACGGAGACAATAGCGAGTGGTTTATAGAACCGAAAGATTCCATAGAGGAAACATGTAACATCTGCAACAAAACATTCTTTAACCTGCACAAACATTTGTCGTACCACGAAGAGAACAGATGCAAGAAATGCGGCGAATACTTCTTTTCAGTGGTTGATTTCGACAACCATCTGTGCACCATAGAAAGTGACGACGAAGAAAACGCAACTTGCAATGGCGACGCCGGCGCTGCATACGAAGAGTGTAACTTCTGTTTCAAGCCCATCACTACCACTAACTCCAAGTTGAAGCACGACAAAATCCACAGGAGCTCCGGCTCGATATCGTGCCGCTTCTGCCGCAGGAAATTTAAAACTATCGACGCTTTCAACATACACGCATTCACCCACCGAAGCAGAAAGTATAACAAGAAGCCGATAAAATGTCGTAAGTGCGGCGAGAAATTTGTGAAATACGGGCCATTTATAAAGCACATGAGATCAGCGCATAAGCTGGCGTTGAAACTGCATTATCGAGCGATTGTGAAGTCGGAGAGATGCGTGGTGTGCGGAGACGAATTTCCGAACCTGCACAATCACTATCGAGCTCACCTGCTGAACCAGTGCCAACAGTGCCGCAAGTACTTCACATCATACAAAATATTTAATGCACACGAATGCGACAAAGAGGACAGTGACCCATCCAAAGTGTTCAATTGTGACCAAGATCTGATAGCTCTGATAAACTCATACGAGCCGAAGGACGAGAAGAGTGGCGAGAGACTGTATGGAGACAGTGATGAAGAAGACATGGCGGAGAATGAGGAGTTAGAGGACAAAGAATATTCACAGGAATACCACCAGGATAGCCAGGATAGTGAGGATGTGAAGAAGTTTGAGACATTCCAGGCGCCCGTCATATCTGACGTACTGTCTCTGTGCCAGACGGAGGAGAACAGTCAGGACGCTGACGTCAGCAAGCCAGCTGACGCTAATGTGTTCGTCATCAGCAGTGATGAGGAGGAAGAGCCTACTGACGTTATTCCACGTCCCTCCCGCGTTGTTGTGGTAGATTGATATAGAACTGACTTTAAACCTGTATAACAAGTTTTTAGAATAGTTAATAAATAATTAGCAAAGTTGGACAATGTGCATAAAACTAAACAATGCAGTCTTGATCAAATTATTATGGGCTTATCAGTTCACAGAGTTTTAATATCTTATTTCTTTAGCTTTGTGCCAATGTGCTGTGTTGCTAACGCGTTTGAGTACCTTATTTGATGTTTGTGTTAAAGTCTTTTATTATGGTAAACTCTTTATCGGTTTACATCATTTAAAGGTATCCATAAATAATGCATATTTTTCCTACAAACATGCATTTTTTTGACATTTTTGTGTCTGGTTTGGAAGTATTCATAATTATCTCATTGAGGTCGAATTTTATATTTAGAATTAGTTTAGGAGGCGTGCTAGAGGACGGCGTCGTAAAATGCGTTTTTCCGATTTGTTGAGACGATGAATTTTACGAACTTATGTGACCATATTATAGCAAAGCAATGTCATGAAAAATAGTCATTAGATCGCTTTATTTCGTTCAATTTCATAGTTCTAAAATATATTATAAAGTTAATTCTAAAACAGATTTTAGGATATTATGTTATAAGAAAGGTTAACCATTTTATCCCGATATATCAAGTATATTATAATTGTGTGAATTTGTGAATATTTTAGAATATGTATTGAAGATATTTTGATACTAGTATTTCTGATGAGTTTCAATGACAGATAAGAATAGCTACAGTAAGATATCGTTTTACGGCCTTACTCATAGACAGATTTAAAACTATTTTAGCTATCGAATGTTTTGTCTTTTACGCTCAAACTGAATACGTTTCAACTCAAATTGAAGTCGTTTGAAAGGGATAAAATATTCTTTGACTAAAATTAGTTTTAAATCTACATACATACATAAACTCACGCCTATGTCCAATTGGGGTAGGCAGAGACTATTGAGCGCCAAGTGCTACGGTCCCTACATACCTCTTTCGCTTCATCCACTGTCATTAATCTTTGCATACACGCTCGTCGGTTTCGAGGACTCCGTAGTTTTAAATCTGTCTATGAATAAGGCAGTTAAAGTTTTGATATAATTCTGAGTATATGTATATGTTAAAACATGCACTTTAATTGAAATATCAGGAAAATAAAATCGCATGTAATGAATAAATGTATGTTGGGAATAAAACTTAGAAATGTAGGTATTTGTAGAATTTGTCACAAGAAATTATGACTTTTTAATTACTCTGGTATTTGTTTTTTTTTTACATTATCTGGTTAATTTTATGTCTCCCTTACTTTGCTATCAAATAGTAAAGTGTAAACTTCTAACTTATAGTTGAGTTCCAATAGCTAATAGATATTATGACTATGTTTGGTAAGCATTAAAGCTTTAACAATTAAGATATCTTTAAGAGTATAATGTTCGTTGAAATTGTGAAGAAATAGCGAATATTGATAAATGTCTATTGTGTGGATTCATCATGTGTGCAGGTGGTTCGATTTTTGTTATTTTTCAATTGTTTTTACGTTTTATTACAACGGTAGTTCTTCATTGCAAGATCATTGTATATATTATTTTATATCTGTAATTTTTGTATGAGTAACACCGATTTGTGATTTTGATATATAATGCCATAAAAAGTGTGGATTTACGATCCACAAATATTCGTATTAGTTTATTGCCTTTGACATTTTGATTAGATTTTCCTTATCATTCCAGTTTTGATATGTATTTTTTTGTTGAGCCAACTTAAGCCAAAGGTGTGGTAGTATCTTGCACGGCATCGCGATGTATAAAATTAAATCTAGCTTCAATTATTATGAATAATTGTTTTTGGAGAGCGTCGATTTGTATACTGTCTGTAAACACTTCTATAAAATATACTTTATTTATTTACGACATTTCATTGTTTTTTATCATAAATAATGATTAGCATGAATGTGTAAGGTTAAATAAGGGATTTAGCTGTATATTGTTGGACCCTCATACTACGACGTAATGTTAGATCAAGCAAATAGCACCAGGGAACCTACACGTTAGAATTATTGCTAATATATTTTAAACGATTTTTCGTTACCTACGAGTATTTTTGGTATTCATTTTTGCAAATAAATCGCCGTGTGCTTATCAAGTCCCTAATTTACCTTTACAACGCGTACTTTTCTCAAAATATAGCTAATATTATTAACGTGTGGTTATTTAATAAGCAAAAAAGAGGATTTTTAAGACTTAAGTAAAACATACGACAAAATTCTTCAACTTATTATTACTCGTTGGAAATATCTGTGGACCTGAATAATTGACGTCATTGGAACACAAGTTCAGCAAATTCAAAGTATAGGTTAAACAAATTGAATCAAAATAGAAAAAATAATAAACGTTTTTAATGTAAAATAACATAGATAGGGGAACACAAAAAATTAATTGTTACCGCATTCCAGCTAGGTTCACAGATATTTCCTACAGGTTATACATCGTATTTAAAGATGTCGTGCGGTATACAAAGTGTTAGTATTAATTTACGATTAAGATATGTAATGATTTCCTATAAGTTAAAATGATTGCTTCTATGACACGACATAGCCAACAATTGTTTTAAAACAAATAATAAACGATTGAAATTAATAATGTTTATTTATTCAATGACTCGGATTTTCTAATTACAAATGTGTTTATAAAATAACAGTCAAGATGGCGGCGCACGGTTTAAATATTGTTAAAAATTATTTGCTGGTTAGTTTTGAAGTTTTAAACCCACTTTATTATAAATAATACAAGTCATTTCGTAAAATAAATCTTAACACGTGCACCGCCTACAGTGTGATAATTTCCAATAAATGTTAATTGTTAGTACTTTTATACAGATGGAAATACAAGTCGCTACGACTATCATATTGGTTTACCCATTTTGCATAGGGGTGGATGAAGAATAATTAGGTGCCCTTATATTCTAAATACACATCAAAGGAGTGTAACATTTGAGAATTTTACTGGACATATTTAACACAGGACATTTTGTTTTTTGATAATCATACATTGGGGCAACTCGTGCCATAAGAAAAATTAGTGCTAATTACAACATCCATTTTCAAGACAATATGGGTCTTATGGGGCACCTTTAGATTTTAAACAATGAAATAACCAGTGAAACATCACACATGTTATCACGATAACAATAGAAAACATATTTATTTATCACTATAAAAATAGCTTACGCTTCTCCTATCGTTTTTAATGCTAATACATCACATTCGCAGTGAAGGCTGAGCGTCGATCACTCACTGAAAATATATAACATTTGGCAGAACTTTGTCCAAGACAATATAAGTAGACAGCCTTATTGATTTGATATGAGCTTGACACCTCATGCACGAGAATCATATTTATTCCACTGATTTATTAAAAATGATAATAGAAATGAACATGTGAAAAAAACGCAAGAAATTGTTAGTCTTTTTTATATACATTAATTATTAGAATTTCCACAGGTGTACAGTGGTACTGGCAACAAAAAAACATATTTTTTGGCCTGACTCAATTGCGTTAGTAAGTTGCAATGTTATTTAAATAACCCTCAATACTCAAAAAGAAATGTTCTTTCTACTTGGGTTGTCATCAAAGATATTTATAAAATAGAAATACTTCGTTATACCGTGCATAAAGTGAACTATTGTTAAGGCATTAGTGCGGTAAATATTTATGAACATGTATCTACTGAACTAACATTGAAGGCTTTGATATTAAAAAAGGATAGAGATAGTCTTTTAAAGTAAAATTATAAATATAAATTACATGAACCTTTATAGTCGTATATATTATTCTTAAAACCAATACTGCATGTGTATCAGAAAGTGCACCGAAACAATAAATAACCGCCTCAAGATTTAGTCTACAGTTACACTAAAATAATTATTGCTTTACTTCAAGTTATTAATATGAACATAACACGTTTTGTACGAATATTTGATCTCGATTATTGTGAAAATAATTTTGAGCTTAACTTACATAAATGGTTAGGAAATGCATAGAGGTTGTTTCACACTCAGCGGTGCGACGCGCAATGGACTATAGACTTGATGCTCCCATGCACGAAAATGTCATTTTACCCTCCGTTTTTTGACGAAAGGAGAGATTTAAGCTTCCCTTTTGTTACCCCGAGGGAGATCAAAAATGGTACCGTTATAAACACAGCCAACAGTCACATACATAGTCCTGACCCCACACTAAAATATAAGTCTTGTGTCGTGGGTATCCTAAACTACAAGTGACTTTTCGGTCTCGCAAACACTCACACTCGAAACAAATACTTATAGATTGCACAAATATTTGTCACGGATTGAACTCGCGGCCTCTCATTTCACAGCTGGCGTCTAACCAACTGCGCCACGGAGGCTGTCAATCAATATTATCACTAGCTATTACAGCTATATCCCACTGCAAAATCGTCTCTTTGTTGTTGGGTCGCGAAAGAAGTTGTTAGTTTATAACATTACGTCGTATCGCAACGCTGAATGTGAAAAGGATTGATAGTATGTTTAATTTTGGTTCAACATGTTACACGCGTTATCTTACAACTAAACTTGTATTGGTAACACAATTAATTTATTGATGGTAGATGATGTTATCGCATAACATTTGACCAAACTTTTCATAGTATTTTTGGAACTACAAAATATAATGTATTGTGATATAAAACATTGTAAACGCCATTTAACATTATAAAAAAAATACTTTTAAATGACTACTTACATTAAGAAAATATTTGTGCTTTATGAATCTTGCACAGACGCAATTTCGATGAAATTAGGAAAACCAAGCTCAACCGAAATATTGTTCCGGAAATCGATGTTTAATTGGGTTTAAACTTTAAAACCATTCAGAAGCGTCTTAACAATGGCTACATTTTTCATTGTCGATAAATTAACTGTGCTCCCAATACAAAATATTAACTAACTACATATAATTAAACATTACACGAACATTATAATCACCATTGTTTCTCCTCAGTCGTTGACCTAACGAACAACTATATACATTTATATTCTATTCATTATTTTACATTCAAATAAACATGTGTTATATGCACAGTCGTTGGGAGGGGGGAAATATCCAATTTCTATAGATACTTCGAAATTATGGAAATATAAGAAAGAATAATTAAGATTGTATAGATTGGAAACAAACATTTTTAAAGGAATTTACTTCTATTTTAATTAGTTTCAAACGTACAGAATGTAATAATATGAATAAATGATAATAAGGTTTATTGCATAATCTAACTTTTACGGCAACTTTAATTTTCAACTTCATCGCCTTGGTGGCGTAATTGTACTACGCTAAGACTATAAAGCTGAGGTCTCGGCTTCATATCTCGGGTCGGGCAAAATTATATTGGGTTTTTCTATTTATTATCAGCCCGGATTCAGGAATTTGTGCCCAATATATGGCGATAGGCGTGCTCCCTATCACATCGTGGGACGGAACATACAAGGGGAAATGTGGGTGTCCTGGTGGCGCCTCTGCCTACCCCTTCTGGGATAAAGGCGTGAGTTTATGTATGTATGTATGTTTGTTTGTTTAATTTTCATTTAAGGCGTTGACAATATCATTTAAAATGTATGGAGTTCATATGCTTATTGTCAAACTGAGTGTTTACAACTTGAGCCAAGAGTCGCTGAAAGATGAAATGATTCGTATCAATTACATTCTGTTGCAATGCAGATCGAATAGATGCCTATTTCTATTATTTAAAATTCGATGTTTCACACTCTCCCAACGACCATACATTTACTATACAACATCGCCAAGCGGTTTAACAACTAGAACAGAACCGTGGTCAATTATTATAATTATTGTATTAATTACTTATATAAAATTATATATTGAAAAAATATCTACATATTATGTGAACGTGTTTATTTAAAAAAGGTTTTTGAATACAATTATCGGGAGTCGTTAATGCGGTATTTTTATTGATATTATCGTATTTAGCTGGTATGCCATTTGGAGCAGATTGAAGGGCGCATTTGGACAAAATTTCGCTTTTTATTCGAATATAATTTTTTGACATCAATATTAGTAAAGTAGTAAATATTTGGCACCCTCGATTATGTCGAATGTCGACTAATCCTAAGTATGTGTCCGACTCCTCGAAAATTAGTTACAAAACACAAATAAATAAATACACCCAACAGTCACATACATAGTCCTGACCCCACACTAAGATCGCGTCTTATGTCGTGGGTATCAGAAACTACGAGACTTTTCAGTCTGACTATCACCCAGACCCGAAACAAATACTTGTGATTCAAACAAACATTTGTCTCGGTGCGGGGATCGAACCCGCGGCCTCTCGTTTCACAGCATCTAACCAACTGCGTCACGGAGGCTGTCTATCGTGACTGTTGTTCGCTATCCTGCATAACGTGGTTGTAAAAATACATTATACTTCTTCCAACTTCTCTTATTATGACGATCTTCATTCTCTAATTGACCTAGTGCCGACTTCAGTTATTGAGGCATAGAGCAAAATGTCTATTCCTATGTTTTTCAATTTACATTATCATAGACGTATCCGCCTCTATAATAATCACCTTATAGAAGAGTATACCCACCATAGGTTCGATATTCCGGCACTACCCCATATTAATACACGTCATAGCATCGAAACAAAATTCAACACTAAATACAACTCGTAATATTCATTGTCGATACAAACGTCAAAATAGTCGACAAACATCGCGTAAGGCGAATCTTTACCACCCTGACTAGTTCACACCAATAATACTACGTAGGCACGATACATGTACTGGTAATACTTTTTATCGATAATGCCCAGTACTTTGGTCTTTCAATTATCGATAACTTGATAGTGACGCGAATGTAAATTCTTTTTGGAAATGTATTATTTGAAACCATATGTAGATAGACTAAATGGACACATGTGATGAAAGTTGTTCAATGGATATCAACACGTCGATAACACATTAATATAGTTAATATAAGAAATTCGATAGATTTTGGAAAATACAAACGTAAAGATACATTGACATATTTATTAAACTTGAATAAATGCAGATTTTTGTCGCCACGCCAAGTTTAACAGAAGCCATTAAAAATAATAACATATCAACAATTAATAAATTTGGACAAATATAGTAAAGCTCTTTCGTGGTCACGTATACGCCACTTTTTGGATGATTTCAAGTCTTATAATTTTATCATAGGTATCGCGTGTAATTGGCAGCGTAAAGAGATTAAAATAAAGTTTAAGGATGAAAGAAGTCTTACATGACCCGATAATTGGCAGCGCGAAATCGATTAAATTTTAACAATTGCAAGTTATATCGATAGTTTTGATCGTATGCATAATACATTGATTACTCGATTAAATAATAACCGCCAACCGTGTTAATGTAATTTTAGTTGGTTTATTGGGCTGATAGATGAGTAATTATGATTGTGTCGTCTTTATAATATACGTTAGAAATATATTTGGGTATAGAAAAAATGTTTCCTTATCAAAGATGTAAATTAGAAACCGATGCTATGGATAAAATGATAACTATTCTATATAAATTATGTTTTATTTATGATCCTATACTCGTTTTTTTCGTAATACGTTCATCATAGAAACAATAAAACTTTATAATGCAAAGTTTTTTATCTAAACACAGGTATTTCAGACGAGCTGTCACGCATAATAAAGATTTCAAATGTCACATTAAAATGCACAAATAAAATTCCTTTCTCAGGCCAAACTATACAATTAATAGACAAATCAGTGGTTTAACCTCACTCCATATTAGTATTTTTCAAAGTAATGTCACATTACAACGCGCAAATAAAATTCCTTTCTCAGGCCAAACTATACAATGAATAGATGACAAATTCGTGGTTTAACCTCACTCAATACAAGTATTTAATTGATGGTCTGAGCCCTCTCAGTCGATCACTCGAACCTTCGCTCAGCAGTGGGTGTGTATAGGCTAATAGACAGATGTATCAAAAAGGATACCGAAAACAAAGCAGGATGGTAGTACTACTGACTGTAGACACTAAAAAATACTCTTTTACATTTTTATAATCTGGACACATAAATCGACTCTATTAAAATAATTATTGCTATTTTCACAGAAAAAAAAAAAGACTGCTATATGCGTTTAGTACTTCTAAGTTAGTAATACCAATATGCTTCATTTTCGTTACCATTTCCGAGCCCCCTGTATACATAAATGATGTTTGTATCATGTGGTATGGTGTATGGGTGGTGTTCACTCGTCCCACTCTCCGTCGCTGGTGGTTTCGTCGCTGAGGTTGGAGTCGGAGTCGGAGTGTATGGCGCGGCTGCGTTCCTGCAGCGCGCGCGCCAGCGCTCCGGCCAGCCCGCAGGGCTCCGCTGCCGCCGGCGGAGCGCCCGCGCCGCTGCTGCCCGTGCGAGACACCTGCGACAATTATTCTCAGTTTAACCAACTGTATTTAGTTCGGGACCATCTATTGAGAGGGGTATGCAGGTTTCCTCACCATGTTTTACGACATAGCTTATGATTTCTACCTCTTCGATGAAATCAAAAGTAATGATGTAAAAAAATCATAATGCACAATTAATTTTTAATAATTATAATATAATAAAACCGACACTATGAATACAAAATGAGAGTAAATATTTTGGAGAATAGCACAGAACAATTAAATAAAAATCACTTATAGTTTTAACTTAGAAAGAAATCAATAAAATATAGGTAAAAATATGAACACTACTCACGGATTTTAACTCAATGCCTTGTCTGATCTCGCTCAAGAGGTTACTCCTGTTGTCCTCGACGACCGGCGCCTTGGCTGCAACCTCCACTTTCTGCCGGGGAAAATACAACTTCGATAATTAGCTCCGTAAATATACAAGGTGGAAAATAGCGTGATTGAAATAAAATACGATATTTTTCGACGAGCTATTTCTGTACGCTTATTATTGATAACAATGAATTTTGATAAATATTTTTCTCAAAAATGAATGTTATATGGTTCATAGATTAATTATCGGGAATCAATTCCTTTCAAGTATTTCTTTTATCCTTACACCTTTTGTATAACCAGTTAAACTTCCAAGTATTTTATAGTATAAGTTTACACATTACGTTGGCTGCGGTTCACACATACGGTGTGTTTCCTTTTGCGGGCCGCGTAGTGTGGTTGTAACACGCCAGTTCTTTACTTACGAAATACTCTCCCGCCCCACAGGTGAGGTTTGTTGTTTTGGCATAGCAGTCAACGTATTAATTTTACCAGATTTTTTCAAATGGGCCTAGATGGCCGAATCCGAAATAATGAGGAATTTTGAACAGAAATACACATGCTGTATAATTTTCCATTACCTTAAGCGTTTTATTCCCGTTGCGGATGCTCTCCATGAGCGCAGCCCTAGGATCCATGGGCGCCGCTTCTGCGGGCGCGGAGTCCGTGGCCACGGGCGGCGCGGGGGGCGGTGGCGGCGCGGCGGGCGGCGGCGGCGGCGGCGGCGGGGGCGGCGCGCTGCCGGGCGGCGGGGGAGGCGGCACTGACGGCGGGGCGGTCGATGGTGCTGGATCAAAATATTCGTATATATAACATCGATGTATAGAATAAGTGTTAGAGCTATTTGATTGATCACGGATTGTGGTTTTAATGGTCTTTAATTAAAAAAAATACTTTCCTTGAGCGGTCTACGTCTAGATACTTGCCCTATCTAATCGCGTAGACAACGACCACTATTTCGTTTATAACTACACGTTACCTAGTAATATGAACGATGTCGATTTTATCCTTATATAGCCAACATAATTACTAAATTGATCACTTCTTATAAGGAATGCGAATTAATAAAACTTATGAATCAATTGTTGAATGTGTTCCTTACGTTGTAAAGGCCGCGGTGGCGGCGGAACCCTCGGTGCGGACACCGGCGGCGGCGGCGGGGGCACCGCTCTTGCCGGAGGAGGGGGAGGCGCTCGAGACGCTGTAAATATTCGACATACATTTTTTAAATTATTTTTTGCTGTTTTATCTGGAAAGCTAAAAAATTTGAAGCGTTTTGCAGATAAATTTATTTATAGAATATCGATAAAGTAAAATGTAATTAGTGAGTATAAATACAGGCCAAAAAAAAAACTTTTAAAAATAATTTTCAATAATCAATGGAATCGTGTCCCACCACATTTTCGTATCGATGAATAACAATCCATTGGAAGTGAAAACAGCTATGTTATATGGTTATTTGTTGTATCCATACTTAGTATCGATAAATATCGAGTACAATGATGGTATGTGGTATAGTAAGGTAGTGTAAGGTGGTACAGACGTGGTGCAGGCGGGTGCAGCGGCGCGGGGCTGCGCTGCGGCACGGGCGGCGCGGGGGGCGCGGGCGGCGCGGGGGGCGGGGGCGGCGCGCCCGGACTCGGAGCCGCCGCGCGACTGCTGCCTGCACGGACACATATCATTAAAATTCTGTCGATACCAACTGAACAGGTTAAAGATCTTTGGGGAAGATCTATGTTAAGTAGTGGACTCAAAAGAGAGCGAGAGAAATTGAACTATTTTACCACAGTCATAATTCTGAACCACAGGGTACAATGCTAATTAATATAGCCTTCCATTAATTTAAAGCGACCAATAGGAAACGGGCTGCATCCAGTGATTGCCTATACATTTTAAAAGGTCATCAATTCACCTTATCAATTCTAACCAATATTACTAGTTATCTTTTGAACCTACAAAAATGTTATGGATTAACTAAAATATTTCCAGAAAAAGATAAATTATCTTTAAAACAATGCAAGTTAACTTACACCGAATATGTCATTAATTTAAAGAATCTATGTCTTAAGTCATCGATGAAATAATCGATAAAAATTAATCGATAAATCGATTCACCCATTAAGTCACTACATAATATATGTTTATACATACTTCGAGCAGGCTTCGCGTGGCTAGTATGCAGGTCTTCTTTTACCGCGTCGATACCTCCGTGCGACTCGATGAAGCTGTAGATGAACTCCCTGGTCTCCTGGTCTTGCAGCTGCTTGTCCGACACGCCCGCCATGTTGAAGAACGACAGTAGCTCCTCGTTAGGCTGGGTCGTTTCTACGTCAAAACCTGGAGGTAAACAGACAGTAAATTAGTCTTTTAAATGTGGTTGATGGGATGGGGTAAAAATTTATCTAAACTGTATAATTATCACCAAATGCATAGTAGACAATACTTTTGTCGCTTCTATATTTCATCACGAGCCACAAGAATTCTGCTGCACATCATAGACCTCCCCAAATTTGGAGTAGCTTAGCCAATACTCGCCATGCTTGGCTAGAAAGTTGGCAAGCGTAGAGCCGTGGCTTCTCGTGCCGGTGATACTACAGGCTGTGATCAGCCTATTGTTTGAATACCCTATTTCTACCCTATTACTATTGGCCTCATTGGTTGGCTACCAGTTTCGACCGTTTACCATTTATTTTTAAAGCCCAATGTTACATGTTTATGAGAGAGGACAAGAAGAAAAATAATGTGACAATTACCTTTATTTGCGTCCCAGCCGACGTGCGATATATGCTTGAAGTCCTGCGGAGTGCCGATGTCGGCTTTCGTCAGTTTCCTCGGCTTTGGCTTCGGCTTCTTGCCGGAGCTCTTCAACGTGTATGACGATCCTGGAAAAACATTTTTAATTATGTATATTTTTCCCGACTTTGTGACAAGGTGAATGTGATACAGGACGTGCAATAAAAGTTAGCCATAGGCAATTGATTGCGTGATCGATAGATATCTTTTGTGATAGGATTAACATCGATAAAATTAAATATCGACACATCACACAAAATATCGATATACATATTTGTTATGTATGCATAGGCTGTATGTAGGCTGTACGCGGCTGCCCTCGCGCCTCTGATTTGTCTATTAAACAGTTGGTCTATAGCACGCTTGCATTTCACTTGTTTCCGTACCGCACTAACAATATTGTAATGTTTTCAACAAGGTTAGCTAGGGCTAGTAATCGTAAATCGTAGTAATTGTAATCGTAGTAGACATCTCCCATCACTCGTGCTCAGAAGTGGGCGGTTATTAGATGACAGTAGCTAGTGCAGTATATTGTTTGCTTGTCTATTACGAGGAGTATTGAGTATAGTGTAGTGTGTACCGGTGAGATGCGTCTTGGGCGGCAGCGGCGCGGGCGCGGGGTCTGGCGCGGGGTCGGGGGCGGGCGGCGGCGGCAGGGCGCCGTTGTGTCGCGGCGCGTAGTTGCTGGCCGCGCTGCCGCCGCTGTTAGTGCTGTGGACGCTGTTGGCGCGCGCCGCCATCATCGAGCGCTGCCGACGCTCTGTAACCAAACATACAATTCTATTACGAAGTTTTCATTTTGTATCCAATTTATGAAAATGTACGTTGAAAAAAAATGTTTTATTTTATCTTGTAATGTTGTAGCAATGATATTTAAAAAAAATATGTTTGTTATATGTCCTACAGTTATCGAAAGTTGACTGCTGAGTAAAGACATTCCTCAAGGACCTCTACCGTTCCCAGTGAAAAATCTCCTGTATCCAGGGACCAATTGCAACATTCATTAGGTTGTCTAACCACATTATATGCCTGCTAATTAACAAATTGCTTATCGGAAGCTTTTGTTCTCCTTCGAATCTCCTAAATTTTATTTGAAAATCTAGATAACCCATTCCAGCTTCGGTATTGGGACAGATAGACGACAGTAAACGAAATGACAAATAATAGTGTTGTTTCTTATAAACACACCATCTAGGACTTAGGTCGTTAAGACCTTTTAATGCTGTAATCGATTAACTTCAGTACATAATACAACTAGTTTTTGTCGAATCATTAGTATATATTTATGGAAATGAAAAAATATTAAGCTTCCTAATCGGTTAACAAGTCAGAAAACCGAGCGTGATCTAACAGCGGCCGTGTTGTTGGTAAACATATCGACATAAACATTACAAATAAATAAACATGTGTATTGTTAACCACGTCAGCTGTTATGATGATGGCGTCAGCATCTATTAATTATCCATTGAGGTATAGGATCGGATATCGTGAAGAAATCTGGGTGCACTTCGTTTGCACCAATCAGGGCTAGGCGAACTCAATAGAGAGAGAAAGAAGACAGTGTTACTGCGTTCGAGTGACAGAGAAGCAACATAAATAGAAGTACATGTACCGTTCTGGCTTCTGATATACCGTCCGACATTTGGCATGTGAAATGTGTGACATTGATAAGGTTGGATAAAAGCTATGGTCAAAATAACTTGATGCAACCGGCATAAGAGTTCCACCAATTAAAAGCTATGCCTGAGTTATTTTTGGACGAGTAGCTTTATCGTTTCCGTTTTAAAAGTACAATCGTATAAAATACTGCCTGCCTACTGCCTGCCTACTGACTGCCTCGGTGGCGTAGTTGTATTACGATACGGTTACAAAGCTGAGGTCTCGGGTTCGAGTCCCGGGTCGGGCAAGAAATATTGGATTTTTCTATTCATTATCAGCCCGGAGTCAGGAATTTGTGCCCGATATGGCGATAGGCTCGCCCCCTATCACATCATGGGACGGAACATACAAGGCGAAATGTGGGTGTCCTGGTGGCGCCTCTGCCTACCCCTTCGGGGATAAAGGCGTGAGTTTATGTATGTATGTATGTATCGTATAAAATACCGTTGTTTTTTGCACATTGCAAACATATTTTGTCGTATTCGTCTATCACGCCGGTCAAGTGCGAGTTGGTTTAATTAAATAAATAAAACACCCAACCAGTGGCGGATTATGCCTAAGGCAAACTAGGCACGTACCTAGGGGCGCGAAGTTACGAAGGGGCGCCCGTGATTTCGGATATCTTCGTTTCTATGCAAAACCATCTAGAGTGACTGAAACTGTTTCTACTTTAATATAGCAAAGTGTTCTTCTCTCATTCATATCACAATACAATCACCAACTATTCAATAAGATGATGCCTCGTTCCTTCGAAGTATATTTTTTTACATGGCTGCTAGAGAGGCGCGTTTCAGGTGCTTGCCTAGGGCGCTCTCAAAATTTAATCCGCCGCTGCACCCAACAGTCACATACATAGTCCTGACCCCACACTAAGATCGAATCTTGTGTCGTGGGTATCAGAAACTACGAGAGACTTTTCGGTCTCACAGACACCCAGACCCGAAACAAATACCTGTGGATCACACAAATATTTGTTTCGGTGCGGAGATCGAACCCGCGGCATCTCGTTTCACAGGCGGCGTCTAACCAACTGCGCCACTGAGGCTGTGCAATTCAAATAACTTGGAAAAGCTTCCTGATGTATGAAGATTTTCCTAAAAAAAATAGTGTAAAGTTATGATATTACCTTCTCGCCTGTGTTTCCGCAGCTCGATTTTCTCGATAAGTATATTCTTGAGTACTTGCGCTTCGTCTTCGTTCGCGAAGTTGAACGCGGTCATGTATTCCTGCAATTAAATTAATATTGGTATTAGGTACATACTGTATTTATAATTATATTATATTATCTATTATTGATATTTACTGATTATAATCCATCTCATGTACATACATGCCACTGCAGAGTATGGGCTTCCTTCACATTTAAGAGAGGGTAGTTACTTATAGATTATACATTTGTTTATTACAGGATTCAATTAACAAGGATGAAAAAGTATCTAAAAATATATTTGCGTGAATTACCTATACTAACAAAAGTACCCAACGATGACCATAATATAGTACATACATACATACATAAACTCACGCCTTTTTTCCCAGAAGGGGTGGGCAGAGGACCCACCAGGAACCCACATTTCGCCTTGTATGTTCCGTTCCATGATGTGATAGAGGGCTGGCCTATCGCCATATCGGGCACAAATTCCTAACTCCAGGCTGATAATGAATAGAAAGATCCAATATCACTTTGTCCGACCCGGGATTTGAGCCCGAGACCTCAGGTTTGTAGTCGTACCGTAGTACAACTACGCCACCGAGGTAGTTTCCGTATATACTGGCCGATAGTTTCCGTATCATAATAAAAAAAACCAACAACCAGAATACCCTATTGTTTCACGAGTATCTGCCTAAAATGCACAATAAGGAAATAACTCATATTCATACAAAATGGTTTGTAGTATTAAAAATAATAAGTAGTAAATTGAAACTGAAGCTATGTCGTGTCAATCGTGTGCAAATGAGGTACGAGAAGGTAAAAAGAACATTGTAAAACTCGCCGTAGTGATCCGGGCAAGAGTGGTGCATTACTAGATTACTATGTCATTCTTAACAACATTCTTGGCTATAAAGACTTCACTGCTTTTAATAGACAGCCTTGACAGACAGCTTCGACAGCCTCCGTGGTGCAGTTGGTTAGACGCCGCCTGTGAAACGAGAGGCCGCGGGTTCGATCGCCGCACCGAAACAAATATTTGTTTGATCCACAGGTGTTTGTTTCGGGTCTGGGTGTTTGTGAGACCGAAAAGTCTCTCGTATCTTCTGATACCCACGACACAAGACTCGATTTTAGTGTGGGGTCAGGACTATGTATGTGACTGTTGGGTGTATTTATATTTATTTATTTATATTAAAAACATATTGTGTAGTCTATCCTTTTGCCTCATATTCAACCACAGTAAATCTATTGTTGAAGCTGGCTGCTTACGAGTTTCTGCAACCTTTAAGCCCCATTTACGCGGGAGAGTTTCTTGCAGCGAGAATCGTAAGCGATTATTGCATGACATAACCGCCATAGATTATCGTGCCTTCAAAATGTATACACGATGCAACTTTTTTATATCCTTACTATAATCGTATCTTCGAGGCGAGAAACTCTCCCCATGTCAATGGTTAAAGTAGTCCGTAAGTAATTAAATTACTGAAATAATGAGGAAATAGCGTTTTCCTGTGCCGTCTAATTGTTTTGTGTATTGGTCATAGCTTTCTCCTCTATGACTGTCCCATTATGAGTTCTTGAATCATTATGACGAAGGCATGCCATAGCGATCGCAATTGTTGTTGAGAAAATTAATTATTTTCCTCATATATTTGTTATGTCGTTGTGGTGATCCCATGGTGGTGTTGGATTTGAGGTAAAAACACCATATGAGTAATTGTCTCGGTGCATTGGTACTACTCATTACTCTAGCTGTAGTTTGGCTACACTACTAACTGTAAAGTCCCGGTTTGAATCAAAGGTCTTCTAGAAATCTCGAATTAAACTTATGTAGCCGATTGGTCACAAAATTAAGTCTTGAGGCCCAACGTAGTGCAGTGTGCGGAATGCAGGTTTTAAAACGAGAGAACGCGGAGCTCAATCTCCACACCAGTACAAATATTCGATCCATGAAGAAGGTCCATTCTCTTATAGCATGAGATGAAATTCGACTAGAAAATGAGTATTTATCCGAATCCAAATGATGTTGCACGGATCAATAAATTTATTATATCGATATCCCAAAAATGGGTATATCCTAGATAAAGGAGGCAACTAATCCGAGTTTGTAAAGTCTAGTATGTGTGTATGGCGAGCGCAGTTCCAAATAGATTTGGCAGTGACGCGGCGCGATTGTTTTGCCATGCGCGAGGTCGTCGACTCTTAATTCTGAATGTCGCGGCGTATTGTCTGCTGCACTCGTATATTCCTGTATTGTAAGTCATGTTGTAACTAATTTATATTTATGCATAACATATTGTAAACCAGTTACTTGAAATTGAATAAATAAATACACATATTAGCCACATATAACACTGACATCACGGCAAAGCCACGACACTTAGTACATACCGAGGCCAGTAGGTATGAAAAACTACGAGAGACTTACGTCTTACAACATCCAAACGCGAAACGAATATTTGTGGGCCACACAAACATTTGACACGATGGGGGGTTCGAAACGTGACATCTCTTTTTACAAACTCTCAACTAACTGCGCCACGAAGGCTGTCATCTAATTATGTGGTTTGTCATTGAGGTTAAGTGGTTTGATTATGTGAAGAGGATGGAGAAAAAAGGTAAGGAAAAGGTATTTATCAAGCGAATATGGATGCAAGTTGTTGATCGTAAAATGCAAGGGTTAGAAAATGGCAAAGGAGAATTCAAGTCATGTGATAGTCAATTATTAAGTACAGTGCCCCTAGCCGGAACATTTTGCAGTATCGTAATAGAATAGTAATAGTAAAATTTTGTATGGGAATTTAAACAGCGCCATTGTGAGCGTATTTGGAACTAAAATTTCACAGCGGGAAACGTTTACTTTACTATACGAGAATTACTATACGATACTTCAAAATGTTCCGGCTAGGGGCACTGGAATAACTAAAAGAAACATCTTGTAGAACCTGCATATAAAATTAGCCAACCCGCTCTGAGCCAATACGGTGGACTAAGACGCATAGGAAGCTTGTGCCCGCAGTAGGATAAATATGGGCTGATAATATTATTGTGTATAAACAATGCTGTTTATAAGGAAACCAGCAGATGAACAACAAATACTAATTGACTTTTAAAAATAGCTTACGAGTACCGCAACGCTTTATATTTTTATCGTGGCTATGACGTGGGATGTGACGAGTGTCTCAATAATATTGAGATTACAGTACCAATTACAACTGGAGTATTATAAATGTGTGATTATCCTGTCAGTCGTTTACCGTTTGATTGAGAATAAATGAAATGAAAAAATAAATAAAGATGTTATACGAATTAGAAGTGGCAAAAATGAAATTCACAGAAGATCTTTTCATAGTACGCGTAGTTAATGTTCGTACATTAACTTCTTAGTAATTTATCGTTCAGCAGTTTTTGACAGTTTAGCTTCGATGGGTTTGCGTTTCTTTCCTTCAAACTGAATAATTTAACATATTTTCATACAGGTTTAATTGTAAGCGGGGATTTAAATCTGATTATCATCATTTTTAAATAAAATATTAGGATCAACTTGAATATCTGTAACTTATTTTGCGGCATTTCAGGATCACCTAATACAGGATGGAAAGACATTAGTTGAACCTGGGTTAAACCGGGATGAACAATAGGTACTATTTACTAATTAAATAACATGAAAAGTTTGCGGTAAAATGTGTTAATTAATATATGGATGGCGCACTATTTCCCAGATTTCGACCTCGTGTTATAAAACATCAAACTGGGTCAGCTTCAAAATAACTATAAAAAACATCAAACAAAACAAACCGGTTATAAATAAAACTAATTAAAATACTGAACCTTTAAAACAGGGCTTGAAATACCGTTAAAAATTTGGTATCGTTAATGGAGCTAGAAGCAGGTATCGGTAAATTCATTAGTAACGATACCCAAGTTAACGTTATTTTAACGTTAAATATAAAACCGGTACTACCAAACTTACCGATACTTTTAACGTTATGAGTGTGTTTCGTTACCTTCGCTCAAACTTACCGATACTTTTAACGTTATGAGTGTATTTTGTTACCTTCGCTCCCGGCAACTCGCAATGTTTGCCAACCAACCACATTCATGCGAAGAGCGTGGCGGCAGTCGGCACTCGTTTGTGATTCAATAAGCACCAAATAAATAACGGGCAGTCTTCACAATTTAAACTACAAGCAACGTCGCATAAAGTAACGATACGAAATTACCGATATTTTTTTAGTTATTGACGTAAAAAAATATCGATAATTGTTAACGTTATGGTATCATAACGATTGTGTTTCGTTACGATACTCAATTACCGCTACTTAATTTTAACGATACACAGGTATCTTTATGAAAATGCCGGTATTTACCGGTACTTTTAATGTGAATTGGTATCGTTTACAAGCCCTGCTTTAAAAGGTTAATTTATAGATATTCTTGTTCGCAAGTTGATACAGCTCACGGATCAAAAACGCTTGGATACTAAAGGAGTTAAATGGGCAGAAATAAGGACGAGAGAAGGAAGTATTGTAACTCCAGCAATGTCATTAACCAAATGGAACCCGCTTCAAGCTTCCTACGGGTTTGAATCCTGTCTGGGCAATATTCTAATTTTGTACGACCTAATGTGTTGGTAAACGCACTGACGATGGAAAACCCTAAAAATAAATAGTTATAAAATAAACATATTTTATGTAATTTGTTCAAGTGAAGTACGAGAACACCCGTTTTAATCATACTAACAGGACAAAATACAACACAATGTAACGATGCATAATTAATTATACAAATTTTGCTTGTAGTGAATATACTTATCCTTCAAGTCTTCATCATGGTTATCATAAATGACGAAAGATTCTTTCTCACAACACCTTTGACAACCTCCGGGGCGAAGCTGGTTTGTTGCCGGCTGTGAAACGAGAGGCCGCGGGTTCGATCCCAGACACAAATGTTTGTGAGTCTCACAAGTATGTGTCTCGGGTGTGGGTGTTTGTGAGACCGAAAAGTCTCTCGTAGTTTCTGATACCCACGACACAATTCTTAATGTCAGGGCTATGTATGTGACGGTTGGGTGTATTTATTTATTACATAGACCAGAAAGCATAATTTATGGTTCTCACAGCATTTGTATCGATGCGGGAAACGCATCAGTGATTCACGATGTGTTTCGTCACCAATTCAACTATGAACGGGTGTTAAAATCATAGTACCTATAGTATGTCGTATTAGTCACAGAAATTGATCAATATCCTTTTATTTATATCCATAGTTCAGTGAACAGACTACCTCGGTGGCGTAGTTGTGCTACGGTACGATCACAAAGCTGACGTCTCGGGTTCGAATCCCGGGTCGGGAAAAGTGATATTGGATGTATCTATTCATTAACAGCCCGGAGTCAGGAATTCGTGCCCGGTATGGCGATAGGCTCGCCCCTTACGACATCGTGGGACGGAACAAATAAGGCGAAATGTGTCCTGGTATAATCTCTACCTACCCTTTCCGGGAAAATGCGTGAGTTTATGTTGTTCAGTAAAATGCGAAAACGAAGCCAGGTGGTACCATTACTGACTTCAGATACAACGCAACTAAAAATTTCGCAAAAAGAATTGACAATTTTTTTTGGAATTTTTACTTGTCGTATTTGGGTGATAAATACATCGTTTTCCAACAATAATGATGTACACCTTTTAATTTTTAAAGACGTAATGGTACGTAAGGTTTTAAATTACTATTTTCAAAAACTAGGTATATACCATCCTAACAAGACGATTTTTAAAAAACGGCCAAAAAAATACTTTTTTTTTTTTGCATAATTTTTAGTTGCATTGTGTCTGTAACTACTAAAACTACCACCTGGCTGCGTTTTCGGTTGCAGTCTTGATCTATCCGGTATAATCTTTGTCTTCGTCTTCTACCTGCTCTTATTCCACACTTACGATGACGCAACACGATTATTATTATCAATAAAATAGAAACCGAACACAGGACCTCACGGTTCACAACCCCTTCACGTTTCCACTAGACCAACAAGGTAACGATACAAACTAAAAATAATATTCCATTAACACAAAATCAATATCACGCAAGGAAGATCTAAGCACTGACCCTGAAACAAACAACCCCTATGTAATGCCATGGGGTTATTTTAAGGGCTGGTTAATCCAGCGTACTGGAGAAACCATATATTCTCGTTAAGCCATTCACGGTTCGGTGAAAGCGTACACGCACTATGAACCGTGAGATTCAGGGTTGCATTGCCAGGTTCTGCTAATTATAAAAATATTTTAGGATTTTTAATCATCGCTTCATTAACATGCGGGGTGTGTGGCAACTGGCACCATACAAGTTTCACGAACGACTTTGGATTTAAAGCTCACCATAGACTAAAAAAAAAATAAGAAAAAAATATTACTGTGGTATTGCGACCGGTAACGGTAATATAATATTATTGTAAAAGAATATATTATTTACTCTCGAACAACTTGTATGCTGTGCATGTACTAGAGAGAAAGTTCGGTTACGCAATATTAAAGTTATTATTTTAAGTTTTGTCAAAAATATAAAGCATGTCAGTTGTTGGATACAACGTTATAGATTCATACTAACTGCAATAGTTTCTACGTCATGCAAATATCTCTCACCTCAGCTTCAAAAGTATGCAGATACGGCCTGGGGCTCTTGTACTCGATCTGCATGTACACCTCGTGCTCCCATATCATGGACCTCCTGTACAGGCAGTAGATCCTGAAGAAGTAGGACCGCTTGCCGTTGTCCTTGATGAGGCAGAGCACCCCCGTGTCCTTCTTCTTCCATTCTGAATGGCCTGGACCTTCTGTTGTGAAGAGCTGCACCACCGCCGTTGCGAGGCTCTGTGGAGTGAAGTGGCTTGATTAATGTTTATTGTACCAATCGCGGAATGAAATAAAATGAAAATATTTTACAGTATCCATGAAATGTCATAGTTACATTATTTAGATACAGTCACTTTTTTCTACTTCCACCCGGTTCACAAGGCTGTTTTCGCCTGAGAAGAACGGGCAAGAAACTCTAGCGTTGCTCTTTTCAAAAAGAGTTTACAATACAGTGATTATACAGGAGTCGCGACGCAGTTGAATACAGAGCAGTTCATAAATAATTTAGTATTCTCAAGTGGCAAGAGATAATTGTCTATCGCCGGCCGATGCTCTATCTGGATGGCACTGCTGTTTCCATCAGGTGTAGTCACATTTATTAATAAGAAGTCACAAATATAATAAAACATTAATAAGAAGTTATGAGAAAATGACCTACGACGTAGTCTCGATTCTAAAATGATCGAATCGGCATGACAGAAACATTACTACTGTCTTACAGAAAAACAGTATTACAGAAATTAGGAAACTTCTATACGTATATTGCTGTATTCTGTTCCGTTACTACCCTAGCTCACTTATCTATTTATATACTTGTCAAAGTTGGCAACAGGTCGTTGGTCGATTGGGCGAGGCTTATTTTCAGCAGTGGACTTCTTGTAGATCATAACGATTGCTATTATATTTTACAAACACAGAACAGCATGTAGGGATCATCTGACGAGGCATCACGTGTTAACAAACAAGTAATGAATTTATCTGCACTATATTTGCTCGCTTAGTTTTCGCGAGGGTCGGCTGAATGATCGATAACATATTTATTATCCATTATAACTTCTGATAAACAGAAACTAAGCCGATTTTACAACGTTACATAAGTAATGGCTGGTATTACATACAGAGCAATTAATCATTGTTATCCGTCAAGATTGGTGGGCGAAGTTTGATAACAGCGAAAAAACAGGCGAAGAATTGAAAGTGACGTCAAAGCTGTTGTTAGGAAATTTATATCCGTCTAGATAGCGGGCGCGGTACACAAGGCACAATTTAGGCTATGAAATCCACGCAGGGGTCGCTTTTGTGTGTCAGCCGATGACCAGGATAATGAGGAATTTTGAAGGCCATCATAATTATGTCGGCTAACAAGGAAAACTCTTGCATTTTTGCTACCTGTAGTTTAAATGGATAGCTCTGCAGGTATCATCAGGTGCAATATGGTCACTGTGTACCATCAGGTCCTGTTCTAAATATTTCACAGTATTAACTGTGCGAAATATAACTAGTAGACATTGACTTTAATTAAGTCCATTTTAACAAATATGTAGATCTATGAAAATACATCTTATCCGATAGGTCAATTTATCCTGTATCAAATTTTATATAGTGAATTTATATTATTAGACCTCAGCCTTTCATCGTATTTTTCATTAATTCTTTTCCAGATAGATAATTTTAATTAAACCTTCAGTAATTTTGAATATTATACATTTGATATTATTTATTATGTACATATTTGAAGATATAAAATTAATGTTAGCAATAAACTATGACACAGACAATAACATTATTATATTTAATATTTATAACAGACAATTTTCCTATCATCTTCATTAATTTCATATTAAGGTTGTATCTTTCACGAGAGTTTAGAATAATATTGTTTGTAAACATATGACATATAATGACTCATGATGAATATTACATTAGTCTAGTGACTGTTGATGATTCACTTTTTTATGAAAACTAAACTGGGGATTTTGCTTAATTCTACTGTGGTGAAGGCTCATGACAAGTCAGCTGCGAAACGATCAACCAGGGGTCCAATCTTCATTGAGACTAATTTTGACACAAACAATAAAGACTTAGAATTTCATAGATTGTAACTAAAAAGTAATAAAGTCAAATACCTGACCACTTCCTTGGTTAAAATACATGTATGTTATGACCACAAACTGTACAATAGATAATAATTAACTATACTAAAACATATAATTCATAATATAAACCTGATGCATAAATTGTTGTTACACCACAAAAATTTCATGAATTTATTGGAGTGGCAAATATACAAGTCATTACACAGCTACTGTACAGATATATCCTTATATTTATCCTTTTATTTTATAACAGCTTTTCCTATGGAGTGAAATTATTATTTGCATCCGATTTCAACTTTTTTTTCTGTTTATATCTGTCATGATAGTAAAAAACAAGCTATTAATGAGTCTCGCCAAACTTGACTTTTTGGTTTATCAATTTTATTCCATTGATTCCATTCCATCTTGACTTATAGAGCTACAGCGGTGACTAATGGCAAGATGATCTGTTCGATATATACAAAGCTGTAAATTTAGCATATATAGTTGCTTGGGTGTGAAACCTGCCAAGCAGATAAGGATTCAAGTACATTTATCTAGATGTACTCATCTCATAACTTTCACCCCATAAAGTTTATGTAGTGAAATTGATGTGCGTAACAAGCTTTGCATGCCACTTTCCTATCTGGACCTGTTTATGAATTACAATGTCATGTGTGAATGGAAAAATCTAGTTTAATAAACTATATGAGTACTATTGCATAATGGATACATAATAATTGATTTTATTATTTATTTATTCTTTAAGAGTGTATTTTGTAAAGACGTAGGTAATGATTAATTCTAGCAACTACCAATTACTTTAAGTAGAACTGTAGCATTTGGTCTGATGTTAGACTCTAGTTAAATTGACCTATCAGAAACACTTAATATGCCAAATTTTAATACAATGACTAAAAATCACAATGTACTGTACTGTATCAACCCATATACATCCCAATGCAGGGCACGAGTTTCCTCTACAGTTGAGGGTACGATTGAGAGGGGTTAGTCCATAGAGTCCACCATCCTAGCCTAGTGCAGGATGGCGGCTATGGTATGCAGGTTTCCTTACAAAGATTTCCTTCACTGTTACAAGTGCGTGGTGATTGACTATCAATATACACAAAACTCTGAAAAGTCAGAGGTGTGCCCTGGGATTTGAATCCATGTCCACCATGAACGTGTTGGCAGCCGTGCCTAGTCTATTTACCAACAAGCCACCATGCAGTTTAAATAAAAATCACAATATTTCTTGATGAAGATAATATTAATGTAGTGTCCATCCCATGTTTAATACAAACTCAGAAAAAAAAATACATCCAAATATATTACAATATAGTTAGATAATGTTAAACAATTCACTAAAATATTTTAATTTTCCTTTTAGTACTACTGGTGATTTTAGTTTTAGGTACAATCATAATTTCACAATTAAGGACATAATGACTATAAAATTAAACAGAATATGAACTCCATGTTAGTTTAACCTTTGTTTGCCTGCATCTTAGCATTGTATAAAATAAGTACAAAAATATGATAATAATGTTGCTGTACAATTTAATTTGTTATTGAAATGTCTAGACCCAGACACAACATTTTCATAAAACTTCAAATATAGTTAATTACCAACATAACTTTATCCTAGGATATAGAATCTCACAGTTTATACTGATTTCTAGTCGACCAATGAGGTCATTTTATATAAGTCTTAGTAATTGCATTTTTAGTACATCTCCAACTTCCTTGACTTAACAATTAGTGAAGATGTTAATAAAAATAGTTGAAGCAATAGTTTAATGTTGGGAATAACAACATGGAAATGCTTATTGCATAAAATCAGAAAAGTCCTAAAACTGATAAGGCATGATATTGTATTAGTTGAATGTTTCAAATTTGATTTGTTAAATGTTTCAGATATGCAGTGTGTACTGTAGGAAAATAAATGTACACAAAAGATTTTTCTTAGGATGCAAAGTTTCCTATCTAATATCTTTATAGTTTTTTAATTATAGTAGTAACATGAGAAAAGATTCCAATGTTGTGTAATAGAGAAATTCATTGTTTTCTTGTTCGTATATAAGTTATGAACATTATAAATATATGAACCTTGAAACACTTAAAACAAACATCCGCAAATTGTAAAAAGTATTAAAATAATTATTTCTGAGATTATATAAATATGGGCGAAAATACGAAGAAAACACATTATCAGAGCGATATCGGCTGATAATCCGCAGATAAGGCACAGATACGTAATCTCAGGCACTGAATCACAGCGACAACCTGTAACAAAACCCACCTGACACTTCGGCCCTATGAGGCTGAACACCTGCTCATTCTCCTCCCTGGACAGCAGGATGCTCGGCCTGTTCTCTCCTCGCGGCATTATGCCCTATATATCACCAAACCACACATAAAATTACTCTAGTCACACACGAGAACTGATGGCACCACCAATTCCGAGTTTCAGCATTTTAACCACAACGATCTACTTATTCGGCACATGTAACACACACTTGAAGAAATTAAGAGCATTTCTCAGCACGCGGAAATGTTCATTTCATTATTACAACGTATTTAACATCGGAAAACTCGCGATTTTGTAATTTACTTTCTCTCTCCTTAAGTGAATGAAATAATTCTGATTTTTTTTCGTGTTACCAGTTATAAAATTTAAAACTACCTAAACAAATACCATTTAATAAATAAAATTTTGCTAATGTCAATGTTATAAACAATGTTTGTCCAGAAAATAAACGTATATGGAAATCATTATGCTTTTCATCATTTTAACGAAGCTTGAAAGGAATGTATTTCTTTTAATAATAAAGATTTTGGTCTTTAAAAATTCTACCTTATGTATAAAATTACGTGCAATTACTGGCAACTTTATCTAATGACACTGGCATCTGTCAAACCGACATCAATCAACCAATGAGCAATCAACATTTTTATTGTGATTTTTAATCTGTGCATCGCAGGTGAACATGATGGTTATTGGACATCTCTCTGTTTTATTTTCAATTATGTCTTTAATAATATTACTGCAAAATGATTTATGTATGTGAACAAATATTGATTTATTGCGGCAGTATAAATTACTATTTATTTGATGCTCGAGGGCAATTCAAAAAATCTTTAACATCCGCCAATGAACCGAGTAACAACCAGTCTTCTCATATCCGTTTGTAAAGTAGGGTGCTCTGAATCATTGCTATTATGAGTAATGCTACATCATTATCAATATTCCCTTTACAACTAATTTATTTTAATAGAGCACTAATTAGCATAAATAATTAATTTATGTTATTGACTCAGCTGAGCGAATTACATAAGATCCAACCCACCGATCATTCCGAACGAACCATTTTGGTACCTCCTATATGCGCTAAATACCTCATTAAGGAAGAATTCTAGCTGTTCCCTACGAACCAGGAAGGCACATATGTGTAATCCATTTCCTGGCCATTTTCTTTTAGGACTACAGGCTAGCACATTAGATACATTATAATGATGCCAAATAGGCGTCACCTTGCCCTTGTTTGAATGTAGGGTTCATCAGTAATTCAGGGCAGCAAGCTAGTAGCATGATGTCATTAGATTGGCATCTACTTACTATGAGTATGACACGACGGGTGTGATTTGAAATTGTTTGACGTCCTTGGCATACACGACTTTTATAGATTTGATCGCGACGCCCCGCAGTCGCACACTACCTACATTAATTGAATGCAACATGAAAGTGTTCAACTCTCAAATTAGTATTAACTAAAAGAAAACATAAATACCTATTTAAGTAAATTCATCAATTCATCACATCATTCATTCACGTAAATTAAATTCATCGTCACTATCAGCCTGCAACAGTCGCATTAGACATAGGCAACTTCAAAATAATTTAAATTACATTTAAGTTCTATTATTATTCGATAAGTTATCGTCTTGGTTATACAATTTATTTCATATTATATTTAGTTAACGATTGCCGCGTATTTTACACCTATGATCACCACAGTAGAACAACAACAGTACAGTAATGGATTTCAAAATAAAAAACATGCATATTTTTTCCATATTTATTTTTATTTCCGTTTGCTTGACAACAAACTAGATACAAAACGATACAAATTCGTTAATTCTAAACCTCCACTAAGTTACAAGTTGATCTTAATTGCACCGTTAATTACGACAGTGAATACAACCTCCGGTACATTAAAACAACGCCGCAGCTAGGAGTTATACTAGCCATTTGTGCCTTCACAGAAATTATTGTGATTTTTCCTACGAGCTAGGATTTCAAGCTATTATGGAAAATAACTATCATATTTTTTTATATTAGCACGGCAAATAACAACTCTTATAATAATTTATATAATGAGTATCATTCATAAACAAAAATCAGATGCATGCCAGCTTTGATAATTTGTGTTGTGTTGTGCACTGGCCGATCTTGCGGGTCGCAAGATACACGTGACACACTTTCAAAAATAAAAAAAATATTGTCGCCTTGCGTATAAACTACAATAATTGTTATTGGGAAAGATACGAATATCCATTCGAAATATAATTTGAATTAACATTCTTAGTGTTGCCATTTATCTACTGCTCAACTTCTACTTTGTTTTGACATCTTTTTAAACAGTTTTAGTCTGATAGAAGGCAGAAATCCTAGCTGCGGTATTGTAATAATCGCTCGGCAACACAAGTCAGCTGTCAGCCACATTCATAAAATGTATCCGCATAGACAAGTGTCAACCTCCATATGGGACACTAATTAAAAGCTACATTACATTATATTTGAATAAATAATTTTACACATAAATATTGTCTTCCAATAGACAAATATGGTCATACACTGGCATTCCCTGTTGCCATGGTTTAAACAATAAATGGATATGTTACAATGTAGTTTAAAGACATATCAGTTGTCTATGGAATGAGGATGGTATTATATTTTTAAAGTGGTATAAAACCTCTTTTCTGATATTCAATTATTAGATATTTCACAATATTTTCTAAAGAAAATTGTGAAATATTCCAATATTGCTCATAATTAAAGTAATAAATATTTGCAAACTGAAAGATCCATAAGCATTTTAAATTTACTAAATTATTTTACAAACCCACACCCAGTTTGTAAAAACAGTTTTACGACTCAAGAGGTTTAATACTACGTATAAATAGATATTATTCATGTTTGGTTACAAAATGCATCAACTACACACTACATGGTACAACATTTTCAATAAATATTTATACCGGGTATATCAAGACTGCGACTGAAAACGAAGCCAGGTGGTAGTATTAGTGACTTCAGACATAATGCAAGTAAAAATTTCGCAAAAAAAAATCGACAACTTTTTTTTTGTAATTTTTACTTATCGTCGTATTTTGGTGTTAATACATAGTTTTCCTAAAATAATGATGTAGACCTCTTTATTTTTAAACACTCAACGGTACGTAAGGGTTTAAATTATTATTTTCGCAAAATCTAGGTATTTACCACCCAAACAAGGCGATTTTCAAAAAATTCGAAAAAATATCTGTCGCTTTTTTGGTGAAATTTTTATTTGCATCGTGTGTGTAACCACTAAAACTACCACCTGGCTTCGTTTTCGGTCGCAGTCTTGACATACCCGGTAAATACACAGCCGGTGTAAACAAATAATTCTAATCTACATATTAACATAAATCGAAACAGGAGATCTATAAGGATTTTACAGCTAGATGATGTTAGCAGAAAGGAAGTGATAACTTTGCTTCGGTCAAAAGCTATAAAATTAAAAACATTGACACTACAACATTGCGTTTTTGTCAGGTTTTTTTTTTCTGTAGCACAGTGGAATGCTATAAATATTAATAAGGTTAAATTAAATTGGTAAAGCCTCTTAACTACTACTTTTGCTTTTCATTACGGCATTATTTGGAGCAAAGACAGAAATTGAATGTGCTGTCAAGACATTGGTTTGTAATATATAATCGACAAATATTTATAATCCACAGCCATGTAATGAATGAATAATATTATTGAATTTCGTTCATGTTGATTTTCTATATAATTGCAATATAGGAGAGGTTTTTAATGAAACAAAACTATTGTGTAATTCATAGGCTCATATATGAATTAAGCTGCAGTAAAAACTACGTATGACATGGCTCTCTGATTGAATAGTTGCCCTTAGTTAACAACTAAATGTTAGTGCAAGCTGCATTAGTTTCAAACAGGTACAATTGCGAACAGCGATCTATGCTTTGCATGTCCTTACAAATAACAAATGCCATTACAATTATATTTCAAAAATAAATTAAATATAACCAAATGGTACCTGTATGTTTACAAACTCATAGTTTTACTAGTTTTTGTAATAAGTACGTCGTGTGCGTGGGTAAACTATCGATAATAATTAAACTATGTTGTTAGATAACCCTTTGATGGTTGATTTAAAAAACACATTGCTACCAATTATTTAAATTAGATCAATTGGTTTGACACAAGAAATCATCAACTGCATTTATAATTATAGGATAGCATTATAACGATAGTCTAAAATGTCGATAACTTCAGCTACCCACACTACATCACATTATACAAGTATGGATAAGAGTTTAAAA
Source organism: Deilephila porcellus (assembly GCA_905220455.2). NCBI lineage: Eukaryota > Metazoa > Arthropoda > Insecta > Lepidoptera > Sphingidae > Deilephila > Deilephila porcellus. The sequence continues at coordinate 13,975,076 of LR999973.1, read as the reverse complement.
AAATATTAAACTATAGGACCTAAAACTAGCGGTAGTCGGAACTATTACGATAGGGACGTGTGTGGTGTAATATCGATACCTCTTATTTCTTATAGAGTTACAACTATAGACTTCGATACTGTGTCACAGCACTAGCATTAATATAAGAGCTAAAAATAGTATGTGCATACTATGTACCATTATTTTAATTCAACCGCCGCTAGCCATGGTTATTGGAATATAGAGTGCTTTTTAATGGTATACCAGGGACATCTAATCGATCAAAGTTTTGCGTTTATTGGGAGGAAAAAGAGAAAACGTTTTAATTTTAGTCTAAAGCAGCGATATACCATTAAAAAACACTTTCACCGCCAAAACCCTCTTACTAGAAAGCAATATAACTAAAACATTATGAACACTTCAACATCATGAAAAAATACAATTGAATCATATAAATTGACCTACCACTACATTATACATTATTCGCTAAAACATTAAAGGGGAAAATTGTATCTAATACAAAAATACGTAAAAAAGAAATGTCACAGATTCTGTGCGTTGGTTAGGTTCACACTAAATCTACTTTTGGCTAAGAGTAAATGTGCAAAAGATCGATACAGGCGCTTAAAATACAAATACTTGCGCGTAGAATAATATTGATCAGAATTGACAATTATCGATAATTTCAATACATTAAATTATCGATTACAAACTATAAATAAAATCGATTTAATTGTTGTCTAATAAATAATTAAGTGAAGATTCGAGTTCACGTCAATGAAAATACGCATCATGATTATAATATATCGATATTTGCCAACAGATCAATAATATCAATATAACTTCATACGAATATTTACTGGCGACAGCGTGTGGAAAATAGTCAACAACATCGAAACACCGAATAGGCCTACAGAGCGTTGATCATTCGATGTTCTAATAGATAGGAATATATAGTAAGGCAAAAGATTTCAATATTACAGCTACGTTTACAAAGTTGTAAGTTGAGCCTAAGTCAACTTTAGCAATAGGGCAGTTCGCCTTTAGAAAACTACATTCTTATTGAAATCGATTACTGTTATAATCAATGCTAGTATCGATTACAAAACCATCATTACAAAATTATTTTTGGACACTTAGCGTGAACCCGTGCAAATGCATGTACGGTGAGATTCCGAAATTTATAATGAACTATAAAATAAAAGTATATAAAATACGTATTAAAACATATCATGTCGCGAGCTAAATATTATAACTTCGTACCTACTTGTACAGGTTGTAGCCAAATACTTTTAGGTAAACATCAACGTCACCCCTCAACCGCTGCTATTATAAGATCGCGTTAGCGGAATGATGAATTTTAGGCATTGCTCCAATTTATTGGCAATAAAACATTTGAGTGTGATTTATAAAATGTTGCCATATATTTTCTTTAACACCATCCATTGGCATGAGGGATAACGTTGCCATTTTGGCTTAATGAGAAAACGAATACAAAAGTCCAAATTGTTTTTTTAATCATTTAAGACTACATATTCGATTCGCAATAAATCAACACCTGTATATCAAGAACAATTAATAAATAACTTGTTTAAAACGGCACCTTGTTTTACACAAGATGTCCAATTATAGCTATATTACATTAAAACAGCCTCAAAAGTATCTTGTCAATAATTGACTTGTCTCTTTCTGTCAAATGTATGTTTTTTCGTGGGAGAAAGAGATAATAGTAGCCTCGGTTTAAGACAATTTGAATTTTATCGTTATGTTGGTACGATTGATTGCAACTTCATTAGTAGATATTATAGACTATACCATAGTACAATACAGACCATTTAAAATAAGTTTTACGAAATCTGCACCATTCTACATTTCTTTTTCATTCATTATATTCGCCACGAAACTTCCGATGTTAGCATGAACTTAAGACTTTGGTTTTATTTTGACATAAAAACTTTTCAGATCGAGTCTAGCGATATTTTAAATAAATCTTAAATACCAAAATATTGGGACATAGAAATATTAAAATACATGTTACTTGCATAAATACTGCAAAATGTTTTAAATATCATATTAATTTCTAATAAAGTTGCGTTATCTGAAGACAAAATAATAATTATAAATAACTTATTCTTCAAGGCTATTAATGGTAAATTATATCAAGATTGTACTACAATGTTATTATTTATCTTGAAATTGAATTTCAACACAAATAACCGATGTCGCTGATATACGATATAAGGAATAATATGTTTTTACACATAAGAGTCCATATAAAACGAATCATACAAAAAATACGTCTTTTATCAATGGTATACGTCATGTTTTATTATTTATAAAGTTTGTACTGTGAAATAACATTGGTAGATAACTAAACCCAACAAATAAATCGTTGGACCCAAATTAAATTTTCAAATACCAAGCATGCTATATCTCCAATTATATCTAAGAAATATTTACCAATAATGATTTAAACCAATATGGATGATATACTTATAGAGCCGAATTGTAATTGGAGTCTGAATACATTAATTAACTTTTTTATTATCAAGATGTACAATAACTCTTCGTATAGAGTTTCCAGCTATAAAACCATACTCGTTTGGTACCATAACAATGTCCAATACATATTTCTAATGTCGATCAAACATTCGAAACTACATCACTATACCACCAAATCTATACAAACCCATCGTTAAATAAACATGCATTACTCTACGAATATCAAATGCTACAGACATCTTAGTCGCCAATCAAACTAAATCTCCGTACTAATTGTTACAACAAAATACGTACATATAACATACATCAAGTGAAACAATCTTACATATAAGCGTTTTGTAGTGACTTATATTACATTAATAATAATATATCAGGCGATTCTAAAACACATAAGGCTTTTAAGCCTCATTATTAATTTACTATAATTAATATTAAAACGGCCAGAACTCAGTATTAAATAAATACCATATCAATTTAAGAGTGTATCAAATCGCTGTTCAGAATGCATTTATGTCAAAATGACATTTGTTTTGAAATGTTGCCATATATTTCCGATAAAACATTTAAAACACCGTTTTCTTCATTTTTTTCCTTTGCTGACCTCATTGCTTTGTTTTATAAAAACATTATTAATCTGCCCATACGTATTTGAAGTGTAGGTACGTATATTAATAATCACCATTTTTCTCTTATAAAAAAAATCGAAAGTTATAATACATTCATAACACGCCCCACAGTAATGGTACAGTTTGGTGTTCAACACGAAATAAGATTATGTTAGATCGCCACATTGAAAACAATGTTGAATTTTACACCTTACAACCTTTTCCCACGAATCATTTGCCACAATAGTCTGTGTGTATCAAAGTTATAAACATTGAAAATGGACCGAGTGTTTTATATCCAAAGGACAATGCCAGATTCAGGCTTAAAATACTTTTTTATTTTAAATACCGCGGACAAGCCATATAAATACGTGAACGATTATATTAAATTGTTCCATTTATTTTAATGTACTAATTGTATTGTGGGAAGTATACAATAAACAAATAATATAATAATAATGAATTAACGTTAACCGACTTCCGACTATCATTTGAAACCAGTGTGGTAATAATATAAATTCAAATAAACTACGAATGAATCGATACTCGATATCGATTTGGTTGCAAAAATGGCTATGTATGTAATAAAACTAGTTAAGAATTTATTATATCCGATTATATCCAGTAAACTACTATTTCATAATTAAAAATTATAATTAATAGTACTTTATGCAGGCATATATATTTTTTATACGCTTAAACATTGTGCTACTATCGATTATAATCGATTATTAGAGTTTTCGACATTTCGCCAAATGGCAACATTTGTCACAAACACTTGTCATACGTCGGCTTTGGTGCGCGGTAACAGAAAACAGTGAATTCAAAAGTTTTACGTTAAGCATTTGTAACTTCTACGCTGTTTTACAACCTTATTAACCATAAAGATAAAGGACGTCGAGTGGGCATTTGATTTGGATGCGGAGACATTCTGTTGATAATGAGGAGGCCCGTTCATTAATACAACAATGGAATTCTCTTTCGGAGGTAAGCTTTAAGTTTGTTTGAATCTATTTCCTTATTTTATAATAACTTAAACAATTTAATTAAAGACCCAAGACCATAACTTAAAACAATCGCCTTCACTCACTGTATCCTATAATATTATGGAATATGCTAATAACTTGCACATTTGTTGCAGATTCAAAGTGGTAGTGTAGTTTGTCATGCCTGCTGGGTTTTAATTGAACAAGCTCGGAATAATTTGCGAGATGGAGTACCAACACAAACAGTGGGTCACCAAAATCTTTGTGTTGGTTGTGGACATTCTTTACATCATATACGGTCTCATTTACTGAGCAACAGTTCTGAACGAGAAAGTTCTGTCAAACATATAATTGAAGATTTGATTGCACCACGGCAGGTAAATAGTACATATACATATTCTTACACTTACAAGACAAATAATAACAACAATACTGCATCTGCTCATTTTAACTCCCTCAATATGATTCATTCAATATGACACGGAAGAATATTTTTAATAAATCACTATAACAATAATTATATATTTACAATTGACTGCCTCAGTGGCACAGTACAGAATGATTGCCAAGCTGTGGTATCGGGTTCAAATCCTGAGTGGGGCAAAGTGATATTGAATTTTTCTATTTATTATCAGCCCTTTGTCCGGTATTTGTGCCCAATATGGCCACTGGCTCACCACCTATCACATTGTGGGACAGGAACATATATGGCGAAGGGTGGGTGTCTTGGTTGCACCTTTGCCTACCCCTTCTGGGAAAAAGGTGCGAGTTTAATTACTATGATATACACAAATCCCAGGCAATACATGTGTTTTTTTTGCATATGGAAACTATCACGTTTTTCTTACACTGCTTGGGAATGGACCTACAGTTCACAGCTTTAATATGATAATTACATTATGCTAGCTGCTACCCATTTATAACATTTAAATAACATGATGATGTCAGTAAAATACCCTATTTATTTCTGGTAAATATTTTGCTAGTTATGTAAAACAGTTATATTTGCAGACAGGTCCCCTTTTACTGAAATATTTGTATAAAACTATTAAATAATTCATCTCATAAATTATAATTAGCAAAAATGTTGCTCAGTAGATAATTCAAAATTATTTTGTTTTAGGTACAAGCATCAGACTAGATTTGCCATCCATGTTGGCAGAGGAGTTTTCGTACAATTCAGCGCAATTCATCTGAGCCAGTGCCTTCTACATCATCCATGTCAGGAACAACTTCCATTTTAAATGTACAGCATGTATCTACGTCATCAAAGTAATATGGAGCCCCCTGCACAGTTTCTTGACAGTCTTTATTAGTTGATTATGATCAAAATGATACTGAATAAAATATTTATGGCACCATTGTTTTTATTTTTTTTACCAGGATTTGTTTGTGGGTAACTATGCTATAATATGGTGGTCATAAATATAGCATAGTCTGTATATTCATTCCATAAATATAAAAATGTTAAGTAAAACTTATTCAATATGGAAAATATTGAGTAACTACTAATGTCTGAAAAATCTGATACCTAGATTTTTTCTATTTTTATCTTTATGTACCTATTTACCCGCCATGTTTTGCACTTCTATACAGGATAACTTGTATTTGGTTTGATTGAACGATTTGGTTTGATCGTGGTTGTATACATAACACGTCTCAATCGAGTGGAGACCCGTGCTCAATAGTACCTTAATATGAGTAAGGTTATAAACATCTTAGAGTAAGGTAAACAAAATTACATAACCTCAAAAGTAAACACAATTTTGAAAATAACTTTTTTTAAAGCAGTTCCCAGTGAAAAATAGTAACAAACAACCGTTTCTGATACTATGTTTTGCAAATCGAAATACTTTTCAGGTTTGTCCGTGAATATTTTGCATCAAGCCTAAGTCTCTATGGAAATCTGGCATCCTTCTTTACAAATGATTAATCATTAAAGTGTGAACGAGATAAAGCGCTCAAGTGTAGGTTTATCTTCTTTTTTAAATTCTGAACATTCCATCATCTATCTGTGGCATTCAGTGACTGCTCAGTTCATTCTCAATGTCTATTATTGACCAGATAGCGCAAACACTTAGGCTCAGTTGCATAAACTAACTTTGCCTATAACTTTGACTTTAAAAATGTCATCGCCATACATTTGTGCCGTATTTGACATTGCTAATGTATGGGATTGACATTTTCAATGTCAAAGTTATGGGCAAGTTAGTTTGTGCAACTGAGCCTTATTGTTTTTTTTTTACTACTTTCACTTGAGTGTCCATTACTGGGGATAGTACAACAAATCATTATTAAAAATTAGTGGAATCTAAAGAACCGCTCGTCGAAATAGGTATCATATTTTCAGAGGTTTATGGCAAGCCATTATTAATGTTTACATGTGTTCGAGGCCAAATTTCATTTTACTGAATATGTCTGAACGTATCTACACGCAATCCTTATATTGAATTTCATTGGATTAAAGTACATTTATTATGCGTTTATTATTGTATTCGCGGAACCCGCCAACCTGGAGATCCATCTTACGCCTACGACTAACCAGTAAAGCTACACAACGTGCATATAAACACATCCGTACAATTGCGGCAATCACATGAGCAACATACATTATAAATTCGACGTACAGCCCTCGGTGCTGGTGCCTAGTTTGCTATGAAGGTGGGGCCGACACTATACCTGGTTGAGATTACTTCAGCTTTGGGCAAGTCCTGAGTGCGGGGGCACCGCGGGGGAGACAGCTCAACTGCAGCTGTCCTTCTTCGTGGGCGCTTCGTCAGCTTTTTTTACGTCGAGATCCGTCTTCGACGAGCCCGGCTGAGGGTTGTCCGGGTCTGGAAACAACAGAGTCCTTGTGTACTACTATGATAACTGAATTGTCATTTTTATTATGTACCTGTGAAAATATTCTTAATATTGCGAAAGTGAATATGCCTGCAGTATTTTGGAAAATTTAAGATCTATAACGAGGAAAACGTTCGAGAATCTGGCGAATTAACACATTTTTTTTACTTTTTTCATTTCTTTGTAGCCTTCTACAACGATATTTTTTGTTCAAAAAAAGGTTTTCCCACCTAATTCCGCAACTATCATCATGAAATAAAATAAATGTCATTGTTGCACTCTAAATTTTTTCTTGGATCCTATTATAAAAATTGCTCAAACCGTGTGAATTCATCAGCACATTGTGATTACAATTTTTCCACGCTACTAAATGTGACATCGCAAAAACGTTGTAACCGTGTTATCTGCGAGAGTGTAAATAAACAAAGCGCACGTATTAAGAAAGCCTTAAAATGATTCCGCACATTTCCATACACAGCGGTGGTTTTATCTTTCCCGTGAGCCCGGTAATGGCCTCAATTTGTAACGCAGGTGAATGTATTTTTTTATATTCGCACGACAAATGACTACTCTCAGTATATGGAGTGCGGTCCAGGAATATCCACGGATGAGCGATAGCCATATCTTGCCTGTTGAAAAATTATGCCCTCGAAACCTTATATACACAGGCTGAACAAACTTTCGTAGCTCCCTATACAAGATGTCCCAGTACTAGACGATAAACCGGTAACGGGAGATAGATCAAAGTATGATGAAACAACAAAAAAAAAACCTGTCCCCGATCATTTTTAGGAAATACCCATTCTAGTCAACATTTAAAAGAAATTTACTTTGGACCACACTTTGTAGCATTGTGACCAGTGATTCGGGTAACATATTACTTTAATGACGTTTTGCAATGTTAAATAGATAAGCTTAAGCCTGTACATGTTGTCACCACCGTGTGCGATAACTGCAATCCGGACGGATATGAATATCTTACTACCAGCTACAGAATTTCCAGTAATCTCACTCACGGAACGAAACGCTACAGGAAATGTCACTTCACATGAGTTTTCCATTAAACAAGCTACAGCATGGCTCTGCCACTTCAAAGGTTTGTTCGAAATGATGGTAAAAAATTGAAAATCACCAGCGTTGGTTTCTGTCGACAAACTTGGGTGCTACTGGAAAATGTCTACCGGCCATTATAATTAATTTAAAATAACACAAAAACAACATCAAGGCCGGCCAGTGGTACATTTTGCTCGAATACATTTTGCATATGGCGCGACGGAAGTCGACACCGGTTTTAGTTTTTACAGATGGAAGATTATTTTGGTACAGTAACGTGTTTAACAAATACGTGGTTAAATCTGACGACTGACTGATAACATGAGTAAAACAACTCGTAAAGATAACACCCATACAGGGTTAAAAGTTAAAACCTAAAGATTGTACATGCACTATATAAATACCTAGTCTGGTGCATAATATGGAGTGTGAACCTTAATTTGCAGGTTTTGATTTCTACTCTTAAGTCCAGGAATACACATTCACGGCCTTATTCATAGACAGACTTAAAACCTATTTTAGTTATCGAATGTTTTGTCTTCTTCGCTCAAACTAAATTCTAGTCGTTCGAAAGGGACAAAACATACGATAACTAAAACATGTTTTAAATCTGGCTATGAATAAGGCCGTAACTGAATATTTTGGATTTAAATTTCACATATGAGTTTCCGGAGGCAGACTTTTTCACCGGGAATAGTGTTACTTACACTCGCCTTTTACTACAACTAAGGATATAAATAATCTCATCATAATGTGGGTGGCAGTACTGGCAGTTGGCACCTCTGTCTATCCCTCCAGGCGTGAGACTTTATATGGATATGGTACTAAAAATAGCACCTATCAGATATATAGCTGCCGGAGTAATTTGCAACATAATACGTATTGTAGGCGGGGACACCGCGACGTGTAGCATTACCGGCGCGACGAGTCATTAAAAAAACATTGGATATTAGCCACGCGTCGATGACAAAACACAATATGTATTATCTTTCATTTCTAACCCACATTTTTCTATTACAACTCGTAATAATATACCCGATAGTATGAGAAAAAACACGTATTCCTTATAGCACGAGTAAAATTTTACTTTGACCAATACTTAACATTACTCTGCCTTTTTTTGGGCAATGGTATAGAATGCCATTCCTCAAATGAAATTACTATATTATATTCACATGGCGACCACCATACATAGTGGTTGAGAACCCCTCATTAAGACTCATGTGGGTTTCGGGTTCACGCTGTGTATATGTAAATTCACTGGATAGAAGTCACAGTTGTGTCGACAGACGAGAGATATCTGGGTTGTAATTTGCACCGCACTTATTCAAGTATCAACTAGTGCAGTGAGGTTATTTTATCCATACCGTAGGTGCAAAACAACAGCTTAGCATATTTTTTTAAATAGTAAAGGACCCTTTTAAGCTGATTTATCAATCGAAAGATAACAATAATTAATAAATATTAACATAAGCACAAATGTCAAAAATGACAGGTGTTATAATACAACATGACTGCCTCGGTGGCGTAGTTGTATTACGATACGGTTACAAAGCTGAGGTCTCGGGTTCGAGTCCCGGGTCGGGCAAAGTGATATTGGATTTTTCTATTCATTATCAGCCCGGAGTCAGGAATTTGTGCCCGATATGGCGATAGGCTCGCCCCCTATCACATCGTGGGACGGAACATACAAGGCGAAATGTGGGTGTCCTGGTGGCGCCTCTGCCTACCCCTTCGGGGATAAAGGCGTGAGTTTATGAATGTATGTTATAATACAACCTTCCAAGAGTGTCACATTTATATTCAATCAGGTTATAACTTTTTCAACGAACATCTTTTTTAAACGCTCTTCTAACGATTGAATAATCAGCTCTTAGCGATAGTGCGGAAGTTTTCCTTTCAAACTGGTAAAAAACGATTATCATATATTGATAACGAGCACCAAATTTGTTACTAAATGACAACATAACGCTGCAATGATTATCCGATCGCAGCGATACGATCATGTCAGCGTAATTGATCGTGCGAATATCGTCAGCGATTAGCGATAGATAGCGATATCAGCTTATCAGTCGTAGTACGTCAGTATAGTGACACGCGCTATACGCGGGCGTATCGCGCTATAAACAATAAGTCAGACATAAACTTAATGACCGGATATCATTGCATAGTTTAGATGGTTTTTTATTGAAATACGTGCTGACGGAAGTAAGAAGGTATATCATCGCTCGTATTTAAAACACAAATTAAACTAAAGAAGTAGATAGAAAGAAATACATAGTAGAATAGAAAGAGATAGATCTTAATGTAGATCGTGATATCAGCGAACTAAGTAGTTCTATGCGCTCCAACCATGTTCCTATTTATGTGAGTGATTGCCCATTTTTACTTTAACTGTTAAAGTAGGTAACACATTAGCAAAATAGTTTGCACAAAATGCGTAGGAAAGCTCGAAAATGGAAATGCTTGAAAGGGTCACAAAAATTAAAGGTCTTATTCATAAACAGTTTTAAAACCTATTTTAATTATCGAATGTTTTGTCTTCATCGCTCAAACTGAGTTCAAAAGTCGTTGCAAAGGGACAAAACATTCGATAACTAAAATAGGTTTTAAAACTGTCTATGAATATAGCCGTAATAGTAAAGCTGGTGAGTATGAATAAGTTACCGCAAAAAAAAATCGTGAAAATATGTAACAAACTAAATAGTAAATACGAGTTTGTTCTACTCACTGTTTACTATTCTACTGTCTATTTTACTCACGTATACATATTTGAATGGTTTTATAAAGGTACTACTTATTCAAATAGTAAATTGTCATTTTTTTTTAAATAACGTAGTGTAACGTTAATAACAAAATTCACACTATAGGTGAACGACACCATTGCTATAACAAAGCGTTGTACGAAATACATACATTACGGGTTTAAGAGATATCAAATTACTCAATGATATGAGTGTTTTTTTTTTATTATAATTATATTGAAATTACTATTATGTAAAATGAAACGCAAATAAGGTAGATCATAATTATCTAGTTGCCATTTATGTATACAAATCCGTGCAAATTGTTAATTCTCTGACTCTTAAACTAGGATAACCTGTATTTTAAGGGTCAGTGTGTGAATATTGCTATGCTATATGAATATTGCTTTCCCAATTTAGGACGAAAGTTTCATGTTAATTTAAATTACTCTAATGATTCACTGTCAACAGGCCGGTATAAATCTTCGAGAAGACCTATATGCAGCAGTGGGCGTTCAGTGTCTGAAGAAGAAAACTAACATGTAGATTGTAAGTAAATATTTTTTGAAACTCTATTATTGGCTTACGCAGATTCATACTTTGGGTTGATTATCCCCGTTTCCCGCCCTTCAAACTGCTAGGTCCAAAGGCAACCGAACTAGACGAGCCGAACGGGGTCACTGAACTGAACTGTCCTCACTAAACTTGTAAAGGTTGTTAGCCTTCCAAACATCAAAATGAGGGTAACTTTATATCCTTTGTTGTGGTCTGCTTCAGTCTTGAATATCGGATTTACAAACTCATTTAAGTCTAGCGAGATTGATTGGATTTCAGGACTATATTATTTTATAATAATATTAATTTATACAAAAAGAAATACATTAATAAAATTTGTGTACGTTAATGACCGCATTAGTTAAAAACTGTGTCGCAGTCATTAGCGTCCACCTCCTAGTATTACTAGAGGCAATAGCGTCCCAAAAACTTTCTTCGAAGTAAATATTGACATTTACATAATTATATTTCAATCAAACACGGCGAATAAGTTGACAATTAATTGACATCACTTCGTAGTTCGTATGTATATCAACTTATTCGCGCACAGATATCCAAGTAAACTTGTGGAAATATAAGCATGGTATGCTGAAGAATCAATGGTTTTAAAGCAACGTGTGTAATTGGAATACTGGCGGCTCGAGGATCGATTTCTTTTAATAGATAATCGTTTAATCGCTGTAATTTTGTCCCGCAATGTACCATATGATTATAAAACACAGTGTAGTAAAAAACTTCATAATGAATAGATGTGCCCAGTTTTATTTATCGGGACTTTGATCATAATCACAATGATTCTAATGGTGAATATAATGTAAATACAGTATTCAGTAAATAAAGTTTTCTCACGCCGATCGACATTATTGGCCCAATCGTACCGGCCTGTTTTCGAAGTCGAATATAGATAGAACCGAATTGTGAATCGTTTGCGTGGTTTACCACTACTCGTACTGTGCTATATGAGCCGATATACGTCCCACGGCAGGGCACGAGCCATAAAGTTCACCACACTGGCCTAGTGCGGGCTGTTCGACTTTACATACCATAGAAACTCTTACAAATCGCTATGGTATGCAGGTTTCCTCGCGATGTTTTCCTTCACCGTTATAGTGCGTAGTGATTGACTATCATAACACAAGACTCCGCAAACTCAGAGGTGTGCCCTGGGATTTGATTTCCCGACCGTCGTGAATATGTTGGCAGCCGCGTCTAGTCCGTTACCAACAGTCCACCGCACACTTTCTCTCTCTCTCTCGCAATTCAAATATATAATCCCCAAACTCGATACGCCGTAATGACATTGCATGCCGTAGGGCGTAGAGAAATCAAATTGGACATGCTACTTTTGTAACATCAAAGGCTGTATTATTTTACATTAACATACGACGAAACTAATAACGATCAATATAATAATGGAATCATAAGACCTATAAAACAATTGTGTATTATTTTTACAGCACTTGTATTTCAAATCAGACGATTATAAAATTCATTAGGAACTACATACATAATAGACAAATATTACTTTGCGTCTAATATTTACATAATAGTGTGACGAGTAATAAATGTTTGCATTCTATTACAATATTGAAGCGGCAAAGTGCGTTAGCGTCAAAGGAAGGAAGTGTTAATAAACAAACGACGATATTAGCTTCAAGCTTGACAGCGAAAGATCAATCTATTCTCGTCAATTCTCGTACACTCGCGGCCAGAAATATTGACACTCATTTTACGTAAAATAGTTTTTAGTCGATCCTATTCTTAAAGATGAACTAAATACTGAATTTAAAATGCAACTATACAAAAAAATAAAAAGGATAAAGAGAAAATTAATAGTTGCTTCAACATCTAATATTATATCGTACAACTAGTTTTCGTCTACATCTGGATGAAATTAAACGAGAAAGCGCTTTTATGGAATAAAGATAAGGTTTAACATTTCGCTCAATTAGTCTAGTCTAGACTTGACTATACACGATCGTACAATTTCGGGAAAAGTAATAAAAACAAGTACAATTTCCAACAAGTTCTTCGACTAGTGGCAGGGTGAAAAGACTGTGGGTTATTCTGTATTTGTTTTGGAGGTTGCCAATTCACTTTGCATGAGTATGTATTTATAAATTGCCTAGTATTTGGAATTACGACAGCAAGGCAATAGTGTTGTCCCCTTTTTTCTTAAGACAAAAATAAGCTTGCCAAACTGTTAGTGTTACGTGTGTTACCTCTGCTTACTCCTTCGATACATAGGTATAGAGGCGACTCATGCAACCTATCAAAAAGTATACGTATATTTCACATTAGCTTTACCAGTTTTATTGTATCAAGAAGCATTTAGAAAGTTGGATTGCACGGTACTTCTCGGAATCAGATCCGTGATCCGTCACCTATCATGTACGGTACCCTATCAATAAGTCTATCTGTCCGTTTGTCATGTAAAGCAGTTGCGACAATGTTATCAATACTAATCAGGCAACGGGCTCGATCTTATTCCCTCATACCATTAAAATCTATTTTTAAATCTTTTCCCACTATAAATACTTTTTATACACAAATATTATTGAATAATACCAATAACATTGATATTTAACAGACATCCAATAAAAGGAGGAGGTTCTCAATTCGACTGCGTGTGTGTTTTTGTTAGCATACAAAACTCCAAAGTCCTTTGTTTAGAATCGGCAAAATAAACCATAAGAAAAACGAAAATCTATAGCCAAACCACCACTAATAAAATTTTTATACAAAACAGAACCAAGTTGAAATTAAAGTAGACTTTTTGCAAAATTACCCAACAACGATTATGTTGCAATAGACAAAAAGATAAGATTATATTGATAATCGATAACAATAGACGTCAATGGTTATTAATTTACGGATTAGATATGTAAGGATTTTGTAACGAGCGTAATCGACGATGTATCGCGATGTGACTGACCGGGTATCAGAAAATGCAAATACAACTTAGCACGCTTTTTCATTTATTTATGAAAATAATTGAGCGACGGGTGAACAAACTGTATGAGTTCGTGTGAGACTGTGTAAATAAATAATTTGTATTATATGAATATGTAAATAGCTGTAATTTGTTCGTGTATTGTCGACAGTTGATATGATTTTTACTATTTTGTGTTGTATTACATACATACGCCTTCTTCCCAGAAGGGGTAGGCAGAGGTGCAACCATGATATGATAGGATCGATTCTTTTTTATTTAATATGATCTTACTTTCGAATATTAATTTATTAGCAATGACTATTGTAATAAGATTCAATAGACTAAGATAATCCAAATGTAAGACAAAATTTAACCATGAAAAAGTTATTCATGAAAGCAGAAACACTTTTTATGGCCTTACTTGTACCAATACCGTCTTAATAGTTTAATCTGATCTAAAAATATTATAGAACTGCGAGCAGACATTAATAAATATTTATTGGATTTATGTGTTATCGCTTCAATACCGAATATCTATGAACTCACGTCTTTGTAATGTATGGCTGACCTTTAGTTGGCGGAAAAAAAGTACAAGAATATTTGATATATTTTCTGTGTTACCGTTGGCGATGGCTTGAAAGGAGAATGCCCATTCAATTTGGTATCGGTCAAAAATATCGTTGACCCCGATACCGATACTGCTTAAAATTCATTACAGCATTTTTCATGTTTTGTCCTTAAACGTTTTCCTGTTTTATCCCGGGCGACAGATTTTTATGAAATAAAGTAATTGTCATCACATTTTACTACAAATGGGGCTACTAGAATAACTAGACTTCAAGTTCATTTCTCCAAGAACTCCGGGCCTGGGTCGCTATTATGTTCATTTTTATTAAAAATATATATTATACCTAACACAAAAAAGTAAGTTTCATCGAGGGACAAAAATCTTGACGCCGATACCAAGTTTCATAGTAAATTGGGCATTTTCCTTTGATATTGTCAGACAGCTAAAATAATACAAAAATATAACCTTTTTGCAAACGAAATGATATAATTTTGTCTGATCTTTTCTGTGACAAGGTCATTATAAGACTTTTTGGAGTAAAGTGAATTATGTAAAGTAAATTACAAAAAACAATCATTCAGAAATGTCTGCGCGATCTATTAATTTGTATCCTTAGTAACAAGTAATGCTACAAGTCCTATTATTATTTAACGAATTATTGGAAATACAGATTTGCCTGATGTAATCTCATAATTGGCGCACGTCATTCGAGATAACGTCAATAGATGATAATTGATTTTTTTCATCGATTTAAAGAACCAGAAGAAAAAACGATTAGCATTAATGTTGATGGTTTAAGAAAGAAACTAAAATACGTGTGAGTTGCATGTAAGGATTTTGATTGATAAGACAAAAAATAGAAGGAATGTGTAGTGAGATATGACGTGCTAGATAAGGGAGTGAATAATGAAACGATACTTGACCGAAAAAAACGAGAAAGGTTTTACCAACCACATATAACATTGTTATCTGTGCAGAATTGTGATAATGCGCTTCCGTCCTAGTAATAATGTGTCTTAGTTCCGATTTGCCATAAATGGTCTAAAACGAATAAAAAACAGGTTTCCGTACCCAATGGATTTTGGAGGTGTCTATCAAAAACCTATTTAATGTACCAATGTTAAGAGATGATAGTTCTCGATACAATTACGCAAAACTGTTTAAAACCGGTTTAACACAGGCTGATTCCAAAATACACTTCTTAGTTCTTCTTAACCATGTACCGTAGTTACTATCCATCAAATAAGGTTCAAATCCCAGAGCACACTTCTGCCTTTTCGGAGCCATGTATGTAAAACCTGCATACCATTGCGATTTGTAAGAATTTCTGTGGTATGTAAAGTCCGCCACCAGCACTATTCCAGTGTGGTGGACTATATGGCCTAATCCCTCTCAATTGTACCCTCGATTGCAGAGGGGGCCCGTGCCTTGCAGTGGGACGAATATGGGCTGATATAGATACAGATACACTATCCGGACCATAGGTGTAATGATCCGGACTGATACATAATCCTTCAAAAAGAGACGTTTGTCTGGGAGGTATTTACGATACAATCTAGCGCCATATAAATCGACCTATAGATTAGCGATAACGGCACTGCAGTTCAATTAATAATTAATTTGATAATAGCACGTCTTCAGTCATACTGAAATTGCTTTCGATATCGATGATAGTGCAACTAATTTATTAACGGTTATTTCTAGAATGTATACTGGCTCTTACGGCCGCACTCAGAGAGGTTTAATGTCAATTATATTGTTTCTTAGTACAGATTCTCTTTGTAAAATTTACAATAAGTAATGATAAATGTCTCTGGTACGGCAGTTAGAATATCTATTCTAAGGGCTAGTTGCCTCAAATAACTTTGCCCATAAATTTAACTTTGACAATATAAATCATACACTTGCAATCTCAAATGTACGCCGGTGACATTGTTAAAATTAAAGTTATCGTCAAAGTTAGTTGATGCTCGCGATAAATGGTTGGTTTTGCTATGTCTCAGGCAAATACAAATGTATACTTCTTATCGGAACAGTAGTTCATAGTTGGCTAATGGCTATATGCGTCAGTGACAGCATGACTGGTACACATACACAGATACAAATCAGTTGTCGACCACTAGAAGTGCACGCGAGGTGACTCTTGAAAAACGCACTATAACAGTTTAAAAAACAGATTTCGACAGAAATAAAGAAGTATCAAACTCACCAGTGGTGACCAGCTGCTGGAGCCGCGACGGCAAGTCAGCCGTGGTCACCTCAGCGCCCTGAGGGTGCAGTATGTCGGGCATCGCGTTCCGGCGCCCCGTCCGCCCGGTCTCGAGGAACTCCTTCGGTACTTCCTCACTATTTCTGTCCTGCATTATTGCCATCATTCTTAACACTGCAAAATTTCACGTAAAAACATGTTACATTTTTAATTTGAATGAAGAACGTAGAATACGAAGCAGGCTTGCCAACAGTCAAGTATTGGTTTGCGACCAATTCGAGAAAACTTCCTAATTTAAATTTAGAATACTCGATAGAGAATGTGGCACGAAAAAGGTTTGCCAACTTTCAAGTACTACTGTGACCTAACAAGTAGTGTGGTGTACTGGAAACTCTACACTGAATATGTTACATTTTAAATATGAAATACGGTAATAAAAATACACGACACGAAACAGACTAGCCAACTGTCATTTACTAAGATTTAATTTAAGATTTAAGCATTTACTAAGATGCTCGAACAATTAGAATGACGTATCTAATTTCGTATATATTAAGACGCAATGTGTTCAGTCCCGCCTGTATAGACTACAATTAATTAACCTAAGCCGGATTTATCCTGTCAGCATGGCACATAACTGACATCTGACGGTAAAATCGAGATAGTCCTTCAAAGGCGTTAGGTAGGCAAGATTATATCTTTATGTTATAAAAGGTCAGTGCTTAGCTTTTTGGCATTGAAAGTAGAATGGGGTGTGACTCATGGGGGTTTTAAAAGTTCAGGGTCCGTACTTGCCCCCGCCTTATTCTTAATCTTTGCTCTGATCAACATTCTTACAGGGTTGTCGATGACGCAATATAAAGTATCACAAATTGGTTATCGGTTTCTAAATATAACTCTATTTACTCATGGCACAATCTTCTGCATAGATTATAATAACGCCTGAGTTACGATCATTATTTCTTCAGCGTCCTGAATAAGAGCCTAAATATACGATAACCGAGAGACGAATGTAAGTGTATTCAATAAATATAGATGTCAGCTATTGATTTTATCAAATCATTTCCTAAGAGGAGAGTTCATCGCAGCTGTAGCTATATAGTTTTGTGTAGGAATAGAATAAGTAGATACAAATACATTAAGGAAATACCCTTGGCCAATAATAACCACTTCAGTAGTGTTTTGGCAAATACTACCATTTAATAATGCGTTCCATTTTCAAAAACAAAATTGTATTTAGAGCTAGCGGGAACGCATTGCCTTCCAAATAGGAATCTTTTTTTCAGGAACTAGAAGAAAACACGAACATTTACCAGTCATTATCTTTTTACAGCCGACGTACAAGGGAGTTAATCATTTGATGGAAAGATATCACCATAACTTACCCACAGCACTAGACGCATCGGTATCTTTTAAGTAAGGCTTTGTAAGCCCATCGACTTTTAAAAATCACATTAACCTAATGAAACGCGACACTTAAGCAGTTAAATAGGCAATCAAGTACAGTACATAAATTTTGTCGAGCCAGAAACTAGCTTTATCTGATGAATTAGTGATTTGACGATTAAGGGCATTCAAGATCGAACGAAGTGGAGATAGGCCGCGAAAACTGAGCTTAGAAATAATCGAGATAATACCTGTTGGTAAGAAAGGACGCATTGACCAGTGAACGCATTGCTCGAATACAGCGGGTAATAGATTTACTGCAAGCGACAAGTTAACGTACATTATTATCTCCTACAAAGATTAATTACGTTTCTTATACATTAATTGGACAATTACTCATTGTTCTATTGTGGAGTGGCTATAAGTCTCCATAAGACTATGTTGTATTTAATGTTACTGAAGTGGAAAATCATTCAATTTTCTTTAAAGTGTAATAAATAAACATTGACAAAACGTAGAAGGATTTATGTTTTTTCTTTGTAAGTTCTGACTGATAGGTCTCAATCCTATGAGTAGTTTGAAAGTTTGTGGATTCAAATGCGCAATAAGCCTTAATTTGCAAGTATTGTGTGTAAACATACGCTTACCCCGCAGAGCGCAGTGGGGAGCCTAAGCCCATAGAGGCCCGATATATGATAATCATCTGGGGATTAGCGGTCGACGTGAATAGCGCCAACTCATCTCATTGGTGCGTTCGGTAGGACTCTTTCATACGCAATGCTGGATTAGCGCATTAGCTAAAGTATAATGATATGTCACAAGTTTACGACCCTGTGCCCAAAGCAGAGCCACGAGCAATCAATCCGATCACTATTTAAGCGTATTTATTCGTTAATCTGTAAACACAATAAATTAACGAACTGTTTTATACTATAGATTCGCTGAAACATATAGTATTTATACCAAAGATAGAGATAATGAACTACGTGCCCTGTGTTTATATTTATCCCGCCCCTCGCGGTGCAAACGTACCACATATTGTTCTAAAGATGCAATGCAGACATAAATCAAAACATCACAAAATAGAATCTCATCAAGGCTACTCACATGTATAAATAATGAAATAAGACTATATTTCTCTACGCTTTCATCAGCTAATGTAAAGGTTGACTGAGCAAGACACAATTGTTCCTACATTGTTATGGAAATCATAATAGCCACTTTGCGGAGTGGGGTTGTCCTTCCAACGACAACTATTATGAGACCGCCAAGCTAAACTATGACGTCACCTGTATTATATACGTTTTTATGTTGAAATTATCTATGAGTATGTACATGTTTTCGTTCATACAAGGACAAGGACAGTCGCAAAATGTGTGTTACCAGTTTGCTGATTTGTATATTATTGAATTATTATGCACGCCCTTTATTTTGAATTATTCGACTGCCTCGGTGGCATTATTGTAATGATATAATTACAAAGCTTGAAGTCTCGGATTCCAAAAGTGATATTAGGTTTTTCTGTTTTTTATCAGCCTGGAGTCAGCAATTTGTGCCCGATATGGCGATGGGCTCCAAAAGCAGTATGGTCCACACATAATTATTAACTGGTGTGAAATGGTCATTTCTTGTCATTGTGGACATTCATTCTAGCCTGGTTGAACTCAGAAAAGGACACACGTGGGTTGCTATTGAGGACTTCAAACTCTGTGTAATGAGTCCGCTATGTTGGAAAATACAAATTTTCAACCTATGTTAACTTGTCAAACTTTGCAATAAATTGTTTAACAAAATATGTGACAGTATAAAATAGTGCTTTTTCCATTTTCAACCTTAAATATTAGAAAATACAAAAATAGTCGAAGATTGTGCCATGAAAATATTAATAGTTTATGTACTATTATAATTTAAAAGACAAGGGGCCGAGAATACTAAGCACATTTGGTATCACATTATAATTGTTCTTAAAAATAGTAGCAAATAAATATTTCTAGTAAATATGTGTGTATGCGAATCAAACCGTAATAAACAAGCCAAAATGCATGCAAATAGTTGTATTGCAAACCGATTTGCCCATCACAATGTAAACATGTATTTGTTGCTAGACATTGTCATGGAATACCATATTATCACTGACGACTACTTCTTACATTCCAAGGTAATGAATTCTATTCTAATGCAGAATTGCTCTGATTTTCCTTAGTAATGTGTTGCTGAATTGAATTGATTTATCCTTCAATTATACTTTAGAAATAATAATTTAAATATGAAAGTGTTCACACACACATCAATAAATAAATCAAGTCAAATAGAACTATCTTGTTTGAACCAATTCATTTTTTTCTGCTTTTTTATGCCACAAAACATACAAAAGTTGTCTGTGTGGTGCCATAGTTCAAAATGCTAGCTTAAGACAAGTGGGTTCAATTTCAATTACTGTACAAATAATTTTTTTGTTAGACCAAATAATACGGTGTTAATTTCATCAGGGTGTTGCAAGACAAAAACCTGTATAACCTGACGCCCATAACACAAGAATAGGCGAGACGAATGATTTTCAAATTATATTCTAAAATATGGGCACACATTTATTATATACGAAAAAATCTATATTTCAAGAATTAACAAAGGCTTAACACAGTTTTAAGCCATTTTTCTAATAATTTTTCAATAGTGCACAAAAAACGCTAGTAGGTGTCATGGCGTCCGCTTTGATGTCACTACTAGGTAAACATGTCATTGCGTACTACTAAATCTGTGGTCTATGCGCAGCGAATGCGTCATTTTTACATAGGCGTGACATCATGCGTTGTGAAGAGCGTTTTTGTCGAAATGGCCGATTGCTATATTTTGTACTTAGATTTTATTTAAAATCTTATTAATCTCCAAGTATAGATTAAAACTGAATTATCATTTGAAATCCTTGTAATACGTATTTTCCCTTAAAAACATAAAATCTTTAATTTTTTGATACTGTCGTCTCGCCTATTGTATCTCAGTATGTAGTATTATGTGTGACTATATTCATTCATTGAGTCAATTTGTTTATTACATTTCATTCAATTCAACAACAATAGTGCATGCTTTAATAGTGATAGATGTATAAAGAAGTTATGTACCATTTCATCCCAAAGTCAATCTTCACTCGCAGATAGCTGGCTCGTGGCAAGTATAGTCAGGGTAAAAACATCATGCACTTCACTGCCCTGAATCAATGAAACTATGTTAGTATCGGAAAATAGACTGTGTTATTAAAGCATTCTATTTCAATCTAATGTCTTAATGTAGAGATTTGTGGTATTGGCAAACAGAATATATCTAAAAATAAGTATTGATGGAATGATTTCAAAATAAACAGTTAAATATGGTATTGCCTGGTAATAATCTTAAGATGCTCTAGTTGGCCTTGTAGTTGTTATGGTAGATTAAAATATGGGTGAGATTTTTAAAAAATGTTTACAGTTTTATTTTTTGTTCTGTTTGCTAATACTAAAAACCTTATAGTTTCATTTACAACCCATGCAAATAATATGTGCTATGAAAAAATCTTTCTTATATACTTCATTTTTTTTTAATAAAACTAATAGTAAGTTTGCATAAAGTGAATTTCTAGTCATAGCATATAATTTGAGGGTTATAATTTTGGTAAAAAAACTATTCAGCCATTCCAAAATGTCTCTAAAATAATGAAATCTACCAGTTCATAGAAAGTTTAAAATATTTTGCTATTTTATAATATATGTATGTATGTATGTATTGCAGTGTTCTATTTGCACATAGAAAATATATTAACATATTTATATGTAAATACTTTGGTATGTCACAAAAAAGATTCATGACTTTAGACACAAATAAAATTAAAATTATAAAATTACTTCTTGCCCCAGATAAATAACATTTTTATTCATCCAAATTCTATTCATTTGAAATTTCAATGTATTTTAAATAACTGAAGCATGTTAACAAATGGCCATTGGTGGTGGTTTTATTAATTTCCTTTATAAATGAAAAGTAAAAACAAGAAAATGAAACATGCACTTAAGTACATGTGTATTCCAAAAACAGATGCTGTGTATTTATTCAATGTTTTAAAAATAATATATTTGCTGTTTCATACAAAGACAAAATTAAAAATAATATGTGCATGTATTAAGATTAAAACAAGTTTCTTTTGTCTACTTAGTTCTTAAATTATGTGCAATTAGTTTTCTGTTTTTAAAGTTACCCTGAGAAAACATTTTCAAACAATGGAGTGTCAATGAAAAAAAAGTAAAGTAACTGGCTGATGATAAACAAGCAAAATTCAAATTCAGAATCCCAAGCGGCAACCAAACCGACTTCTAAGCACCATAGCAAAATACCATCCTACCTGAGCGACTCTTTACGCGACGACCTCTCCTGGGCTTAGTTACGTGACCGGCGAGAATCCCGGACATTTTAGAAAAATATAATACACAGAACAAGTTGAAACGTTACACAACAATTCTATTGAATCTGATCCTCTAAAGCCGTACTCACGAATCCACGATCACCATAATTTTATTCCTCCGATTGTCACAGGAAAACAAAAAAATAAACGTAGCACAAATAGTAAATTTAGGAGATCTCTAAGTTTACGGGATTCTCAATTTACAGCTATCATCTAATTTTCTTGACACTACAATTAGAGCATGCATAAAAATCACAGCGATACACAATAGAAACTAGAAAGACGAAAGAAAACTATGACATGCCGAGGCCATGACAGCTTTGACAGATTTGTTGTTTTTTCAATGGCCGCGTTCCACTAAGCGATCACGACGCGCGAAACACTCAGTTGGCCGTTCAACTCGGAATGGCGGGCGCTCGCGTTCGTTGCGGTCGCTGGGAAAACGTCACTAATGACGACATGAAAGTTGAAAGTTACATTTTAAGATACGGAAAGATATTTCTGCAGCGGATGCTCAACGTTAGTACTAAGTAATCTGTGCTCAACGTGCATCCATTGTTCATATGAACTGAATGAATTCTTACTTTCTGGAGCGTTATTGCGATGCACCACCAAATTTTGGCTAAATTAGAAAGTAAAATTAATCAAATTAATAATCCACTAAAGTGGAATATTAAAATTTTAAAAAAATAAAATACACCCAACAGCCACATACATAGTCCTGATTCCACATTAATATCGAGTCTTAGGTCGTGGGTATCAGAAACTACGAGAGACTTTTCGGTCTCACAAACACCCAGACCCGAAACAAATACCTGTGGATCACACAAACATTTGTTTCGGTGTAAGGATCGAGCCCGCGGCCTCTTGTTTCACAGGCGGCGTCTAACCAACTGCGTTGCGGAGGCTGTCATATATGATGAGGCAAATATTAATAATATATTTTTATTTCAATGTAAATTAATTTGACCAATAATTATTAAAGTGTTTTTACACTTTAATAAGTTCATCCTAATCTCTTTAACACATGTGCTTTTTTTCTAACTCGCCATTTGTAAAGCTCAAAACTCCCACTAACCTGTTCCACATAAGTATATCGATGCTTAGGTATAAGATCATAACGCTGCGAGGCTAGGCGCAAGCAAGTGGGACTGGAAAAATCGCGGTCGCGAGCGTGGTCGTTGTGATCGTTTAGTGGAACGTACGACCTATCGGTAAGGCGAAGGTCTAGACTCTATAAGACCGCCAATTGTACTTTTTAATATGTGGTTTTCGTTTTATTTGCATATTTTTGGTGTGTGAAATAAAGTGTATATAAATAAATAAATTATAAATGTATATAAGTTTATATATACTTACGGTGCAAAACAATGCGGGAAAGAGTACGATTAATTTAACACGAGACCGAGTAGTATCAGTTCTGGAGAATATTTAAATACCTGAATTGCTTTTTTCAAATTCCTTTATAGTAAGTATAAAATTAATAATTAAATTATTTATTAAATAATTTTACAACGATTTTTAATTCCTTAAAAGCTGAATGATGATTATTTTTAAATAATGGTAACATTGTTTCTCTTATGTCACTGACCTTCACCAGCTGATCTATCCGAAATTTTCAATATTTATGTAATTTTCGCGGTGTAACATCTCTTTAGAGGTAAAACTTATTAATTATTAGCCTTTGGTTCTCACTTATTAATTTCTAAAGTAATAATTTATTTGGTGGAATTGACTTTCGATAGATGCTCCGTAAAGTGGTGCTAGGTTCTGTCGGGGCTGCGGCTCTGATTCCGACAATAAATGCAGCGACTCCGGTGACGGATAAGCCGAGCGGGCCGGTAAAGCCTCCCCCGATGAGGCCATCCGACCTGCCCATATACGAAGCGCCCCACGCTGATTATGGAGAGTAAGTTTTAATTAGAAATGAGTAATGACAAATTTCACTGTTTCACGGAGGCTGGTAATGTATAGGTATATTATCTGTTTGAACCTTTATGTTTAACATATGACTGTATTGCCTTGCCAATATAGACTACCCCATCCAAAGAAATTATCCATATATTTATTACAATATTTTTCAGATACTTGCAGTCACAATCCAATGATGAAGAACTGGGTTATGTGAAGTCTACCCTGCTGACGCCCGTGCGTGCTGTGCGTGAACAGGCACAGGTGTTCTGGAACCAGACAGAGTCCATCAAGCACTCTGTTCAGGACAACTACCATGAGTTCCAAGACAAAACTGAATGTGAGTTAGAGAATATCTCAATATTCAAATATTACTAGTATGTGTATAGACTGCCAGTAGTGCAGTTCTACTATGGTCCTGGGGTCTCAGGTTCGAATACTGGGTCAGGAAAAGTAATATTGGATATTTTTATATTGATGAAATGTGGGTGCCATGGTAGCACTTCTGCCTACCCCTTCTAGGAGAAAGGCATGTGTTTATGTATGTATGTATGTGTATATTATAGGATGTAATATTTATACTATGAAATTAAAAGAAATTTGTTCATTGGTCATGTAGGCAATTACAATCTTGTATGAATTGTATGACAAAACTATGTTTCTTAACACATGTTTTGTATTTGTATTGCTAGGTATACCTTGAAATAAAAAAATGCCACTGGAATATTCAACAAATGGTTACACTTTGTAACGGTTTGGATTCTAGGGATTGTCAAATACCTGAGGGAAGAGGAGAACAAGGAAGTGAGGTATGGTGCTGTGGCTATGGGTGGTCTCACTGGCTTCATTTTCGGTCTGCGAGGTGGCATCATTAGGGTAAGCCGAGTTTTTTAAAATATCATTTGCTAATTATGCAACTAAAGAAATTTAAATTAACAATAACTGTTGGATGGAAATCAGTATTTTACACCTGAATTATATACAGTTTTATTTTTATACTTTCTAATAATTGAAAGTATACAAATAGGATATATACAAATAAGCTAGGATAACCTAGCACTGCATCAGGTCATCATTACACTACTTTGACTTTTAAAAGGTATGGGATGCTAAAAATGTTATGCCAATATTAGGAACAGCATACAGATTGGTATGCCCTCAATGGGTTATATTTTTTTATTGGATAGATTTCAATAGAAGTAAGTTCTTTTCTCATTTTAGAGCAAATGTGTCATTTAATAATTTTAAAGCATTTAAATTGACTCACAATGATTCTGTTGTAATTTAATAACATGTAGCTGATGTTTTGCTTATTATCATGGTCTTAATCCGTCTGCAATAGAAGTAATATTAGCAGAATAAAATACTTGATGTGTTTCAGAGAGTGTTCTACACTGGTGTGGGCACCACTGCAATGGGTCTAGTATGCTTCCCAGAGGAGACGAAAGACCTGCTGAAAAGCAATTCGAACCTAGCAAAACAGTACATCAACATTGCCTACAACTTTTTATATGGAGGTAAATATTGTTATGTATGTATGTAAGTCCGCCAACCCGCACTAGGCCAGCGTGGTGGACTATATGGCCTAACCACTCTCAATCGATTCTCTCGATTGTAGAGTAGGCCCGTGCCCTGCAGTGGGACGTATATGGGCTGATATAGATTTATTGTTAGCTTCCTTGATACAATTTAATTGAAACCTAACTAAATTTCACATCCAGAGATTTTTGCCACATTTACTGGGTCTTACCATGCAAATAGACATGAGATACTGCCCCTACCAGGACATGGTCTTGACCTAAAAACAAAGATCAATGAGGAGATAATTTTGGAGGCTTACATTCAATACTAGAAGAAAGTCTCTAGACACTGGAGTTGTTGCTAGAACCTTTGTACAAGAAATATTGAGAATCCTACTATTTTATGTTTTCTAAAGTAATATCTAATTTTCCATGATAGTCATCTAGTTCCTTTCCATCAGTGAAACCCGGGGACCCACAACTGGAGGTGAAATTCCCTGATTTGTCATTCCCAAAAAGCTTTTCGGAGTTCGTCGATATGACGTTCTCGTTAGCTTCGTCAGTCAAGCAGGCCGTCATGCCTCCTCCGACTAAGGACGAGACCCCGACGAAGGACGCACCCGATGCTAAACCTTCGGAAAAAAAAGAATAGGTAGAATTTTGAATAGAGGTGTTGGACTACTCTGCATGGCTTGCTTTTGTGTGCATGTTTTTTCTTTGTTTTTGTTGCAGGTCTTATGATAGCTTGTCCGTGTAATAAGTTGTTAAATGCTATGAATTAGCATAATTTTATATTTTCACATTGTGTGCCAATTTTTTTCAGTGTCTTTCAGACTAATTAGCTTAGCATGGATGGGTTTCTGTTCCTACTAAAACATTTATTGTGGGTGCTTTGTTTGTTGTGAGCCTGTATTTTTTATGTAGATTTGTAAATGTAAATATTTTGATGTGCAAAATTCCTTTTTTTTTTCAGGCACCAAAATAAGAGATAGTGTAGAAGATTGCAATGTATCTGGTGAGCATCAACAAACATATTGTTAGTAAAGCTGGGCTGTATCTATACCATAGAATAATATAACGTATGATCTATACATAGTAATGCTATAATATAATAAAGTAGTAAGGTTGTAAATCAGATACCAATCGTTTAGGTAGCAATTTTAAACTTAAAATTTTCTTTTCAGCACTGTAAACAGGCAAGAGGAGTAAAGGCATACAGTGTACCTAATTTATTATCAACTAGTCTGGCTCAGTGCGATTATGTAATCGAAAATGTGGAATACAATAAATAAATTATATTTATATTCAGTTGTTTTAATTAAAACATGAATTATACACTACAATGCTCCTTAAATAAAAACATCTACATTTATGCAAATATCATTTCTTCTCTCCGCTTCTTAGTTACCACCGTTCCGGGCTTGTGTTGTGCCTCTGGATGATTCATCAATTCCGGTGGACAGGTAGAGACAGAACTAGCCAGCAGTACTTGTTTCAAATCATAGAACAATGCAGAATCTTCCTTTGTCACAAATGATATGGCAATACCAGTCTTGCCAGCACGACCGGTACGACCAACGCGATGGGTGTAGTCTTCGATTGTCTTCGCCATGTCGTAGTTGATGACCATACTCACGTCCTTGATATCAATACCACGACCAGCAACGTCTGTCGCCACCAATATATCCTTAGAACCGTTTTTAAGACTCGCCAAAGCGAAGTCACGTTGTTCTTGTCCTTTGCCACCATGCAATGTGCAAGCATTGAAGCCGAGTTTCTCCAATCCTTTAGCCAGAACATCTGCTCCCTTTTTCTGGTTGACGAAGATTATGATTGGCGGTTCCACGCCTCTTTGAAGGATCTCTGTGAGCTTCCTTCGCTTCTCGTTCTCTCCTATCATGTGCACGATCTGTTCTGTTCTGTCTACAGGCTTGCCAATGGATCCGATATATACAATAGCTGGTCTACGGAGGTAACTCCTCGCCAAACGTTCCACAGCTGGCGGCATAGTAGCTGTAAACATCACAGTTTGTCTGTACTTCTTCTTAGTGTTGTAATTTGCGAGTAGTAGCGAGGCGTCCTCCGCAGCTTCTGTGTCCGGTTTTACATTAGACACTGGCATGTATTCGAGAATTTTCTGCACGTCGGGTTCGAAACCCATGTCAATCATACGGTCGGCTTCGTCAAGCACAACATATGTGCATCTCGTCAGTACCAAATATCTGTTATCTAACACATCGATAAGACGACCAGGGGTAGCAATGACTATTTCGCATCCTAACCGCAACTTGAAACCTTGCTCCTCTCTTGAGAGACCACCGACAACAACAACAGAGGTAATGCCCAATGGAATACCAAACTTATTTGTTTCTTCCTCAATCTGTTGAGCCAACTCACGAGTTGGAGCCAATATGATGGCGTAAGGGCCTTGATCAGCGTCTTCCATTCGCTCACTCTTGGGTAGTGATTGAATCCAAGTTAAAAGAGGTATAAGGAATGCCAATGTTTTACCAGAACCAGTTTCAGCAACACCAATAATATCTCTGTTTTGTAAACCAATTGGAATAGCTTGTCTCTGAATAGGAGTGGGACTTTTATATCCAACTTTATTGATGATTTCCATGATATCTGGATGGAAGCCAGCTTCTTTCCAGGAACGAATTGGGTTTGGAATTTTCCCTCCTTTAATGGTAATATTGTAATCTTCTCTGAAGATTCGCCAATCTCGTTCTGTCATTTCATCCATATCCTTTTCAGACCAGTGCCGATCATCCCATTTCTGTTTATCTTCCTTCTTCTTCACTTTCTTTAATCGTAATTTCTCTTGTTCCTTCTCAAGTTCAGTCCTGCGTTTCTCTAATAGATTTCCATAGAATTTGCTGTGGTCTTTCTTTTGTGCTTTGATATCAATACCTGCAATGTGTCCACGCCCAAAGAATTGAACCTGATGCCTTTCTTTATACAATGTGTTATAATCATTTGAAGTATCTTCAGATGCATCCCAATCAAAAACAAATTTCCTGTCGTTAAGCCTTCTGACTCTTCGCTTCTTTTTAATTATTCCCAAATAGCGTGCTTTGATTGCCTCCTCTTCTCGTTCTTTATCTTTTGTTTTAGATGATTCTTCATTGTTATCTCTCTTCCTTTCGGAGGCAGCCTTTCTTTCTTCATACTTGCGGTCTCTTTCCTCACGCCTCTCTCTTTCACGTTCTTCTCTAGTCTTTTCTTCTTTCCTTGATGGACCAGTCAGGTCAATAGTTGCAATTGCTGGTTTTTCTATATTAGCCCGCATAGCAGCCACCTCCTCGCGACGTCTCTCTACAGCTAGTGCAGCTCGCTGTTCTTTTGTAAGAAATACAGGTTTGCTTCGAGCTTCTTCTTCTGCCTTTTTCTTGGCCAGTAACTCCTCAAGAGACAGTGGTTCCTTTTTTGTGGATTTGTTATCCATTTTCTTTTTCTTTTCTAGTTCTTCCTTTTTATTTGCCTCTTCAGTATCATCCTCGTCAATTTTCCCGTCATCATCTTTTTTACCTTTCGATTTCTCTTCATACTTTCTGTCTTTGTCTTTACCGTCGCGTTTTTTGGGACTTCGAGATCGACCACGTTCCCTGCGTGCCGGGCTTTTTGCCCGTTCGAACTCTTTTCGTACAGGACTCCTAGGCCTATCCTGATCTTTCCTAGCTGGGCTACGGGACTTCTCTCTGTCCCTTCTTCCTGGGCTACGAGATCGATCACGTTCTTTCCTGGGACTTCTCGACCATTCCCTGCGTTTAGGTTTGTCGCGGTACATCTCGCGATCATCGTAACGCTCTCGGTCGCGTCTGTCTCTAGACCGCGACCGCCTCCTTTCGGGACTTCGCTCCCGAACCATTATATGTATTATTTAAATCACTATTGCTCCACTTTGAGGACTTACCAATAAAATACAAACGCGCAGAAAGCCAAAAATGCTCTTTGACAATCTAGGCATATTATGACATTTGCATTGGGCCACAGACTACATAGCATTGGGCCTTGGATCAAAAGCACAGACTATTAAACAAGACAGACAGCCGACTCCATACAAATTTTTTAACACGTTAAGGGAACTCACACAACGAAAGCCCAAACATGTACTTTATGTCTATATTATGTTATATAATTCATTCATAATTAATCGTCCATCTCTTTCTATCCAGTACATATTTTGACAGGGTGTTCTACTGTTCTTTTCGCTCGGTGGTTATATACATGGGAAGCAGTGCTGTGACAATCGGTACTTTTTCGAAATACCGATCTTTAATTTAATTAGGGATGGCTTTATTTTCCGGTTGACATCAGTGCCTCAAACTTACCGGTTTTTTTTACCGGTTTTGGTAGTTCTATATTCAGGTATTGGTTATAAAATAAATAAAATGAACTTCAAAAATAAATGACTTTATTTATAAACAATGAGAATTAAATTAATTTGTTATTCTAAAAATACCATAAATAATTCTTATTTAGATTGTCACTTTTTTCTCTACCACCCAGTTCACATGGCTGTCTTCGCTAGAGAAGAACGGGCAAGAAACTCTAGCGTTGCTCTTTTATAATATATTTACAATACAGTGATTATGCATTAGTTAAATTCAGAGAAGTTCACAAATCATGTATAAAAATCACAATATTACAGGTCATTTTTTACAGCTGAGATACGTAAAGTCAACCAGAACGCACAATTGGTATACACTGTTCCGCTAAAGCAATGATTGGCAATGGTTATAGTAGTTTCAAAGTAATTAAAAGTTATGATAATATTATAAATACATTAGGTTTACATACATTTTTTAAATTCTTAATGAGGTTTTTGTTTGTTCAATCGGGATAATCTTAGAGAACTACCACTAGGATAAGAAAAAATCTGCTTTTTATAGCGATTCATGACAATTTAGAATGATTCTCTCCTCCTCAATTTAGGGATGAAAGGTTGTATGGAAGTAAATAATGTGAAAGTAAGAAGCACAACAAATTATTTATCACATTTACCTGTTTCTGGAAAGAAAAAATGTTACATATTATGTTACTTATAAATCTTATTATCACATATTTTACTTCAAGACTCCTTGTAAGTATACATTTTTCAATTAACGCCTAACGCTTTTTATGATATAAGCGTAATTTTAATAAGGGTTTTTTATTTTTATTTTATAAGCCTTATGAATGCAAGTTATGTTAGCAACTACAGTTACAGTTTCTTTATGTTAGTAACTACAGGGTTGGTATTCATAGAAAATGCAATGAAACTGCCTTAGAAACATTAAGGTGCTGGGTCATAGTAGTTGGCAATATAAATTTAACCAAATTAGTTCAGGCTTCTAGTATATTAATGAAACGTTTTCATTAGGTTAACTTTAGATAAATTAAAGCAAAATCATGCTAAAAACAACATACTAACTAAATAATGGTGTAAATTTACAAATTATTACACCACGGAAGCAATTCCATGTGTAACATTACAAATGTATTATTAAATCGAATACAAAACAAGTTAAATACAAGTCTGAATACAATGTAATGTTAGTATCTTGAAACCATATATATAGTTTTCGCATAATATTATTTTTAAATCACGAAGATACAATTTCTTAAAAATTCTGCAATAAAAACGAAAACGTTGGATTCAATGATTTGAGGAAATCCATTAATGTATATTTATCTATTCACTCTACCTTACACTCCTATACGTGGGCCTCCTCAATAAACGATTGAGATTGAGATAGGTCATGGTCCACCAGGTCATCATTTAAAGATATGATCGAAATTGCTCTTCCATTACATTGCAAATCAATAAAAATATATGAAAGGTGCAAATGCATGATTTGTATTAACAGTTTAAAACAACATAATATTATGCTTTACACTTAGCAAAATGATAATCATATTGAAGGTTACTTTGTTTTTAAACCATGTAAGGTGAGTAGAGATATAATAACCAAACTATTATATGATCCTACTATGCAATTTTTCAAAGCATAAAATTAAATTTATTACAATTTCCAGCAAAGAATTGCTATGGACATTATTACAATGAAGTGTATTGCGAACAATGTCTGCTTACAAATATAATATTAAATATTAATTAAAAACAGTCATTATTAAATTTAATACATCATTGCAGACTTTCATTCTAATGCACCGAAATAATTCATTTCAAATTGGTTAATATAAAATACAAATAAAATACAAAAAATAAAACTGTAAAATAAGTTTACAAATATTACAACATGTGAGACATTCCATGCATAATAATATAATTGGTAATATCATATAAAGGCACATTTACAAGCAAAATGAATATAAAAATACTGGATGCAATATGATTAAGAAACAAACAAATTGCTATTTCAGGATTCTACATCAACCATCAGGTAGGTTCATATTAAGGTGTAAGAAAAAGTTTGGCAACATAGGTCTATTTTAAAGAAAACCTTGAATTGAAACTAAAATGATTTTACACCCTGAAAGGAGACTTGAGCTTCAACACTCAAATTTAATCAAAGAATTTTAAATTTAAGACAATATTTAAATCAATTAACAAAAGTTATTACAAATATTGCTTCAGTGATAGAGGTTTTGCTTCCCTTGGATTGGGAGAGTCAAAACGCATAGACACAAAAATTTTTACAGCTTCATTCCAGAAATCTATATGTTCAGAATTACAAGACAATGCATGTGTGTCAATTTGTTACCATATCGGCCAAAACCATTTAAACTTTCAAACAAATCATTTATGAAGGTTGTGAAAAATCTGTTGTGAAAAAAATATCAAAATTAAGATTAAAGGTAGAATAATCATGTTCTTGGAGATGTTGGTTACTCTTCATATAAACTAGTAGTGATGTAGCCACTTGCCGGCTAAAAACTTGGGCTGCAAGTTTGACCTGTAATGTATGTGCATTTTAATTATTGTATAACAATAAACAATATAAAACCTATACAAATATATCAGGGGAGCCATTCTTTAAGTAAAAGAAGAAGAAGAAGAATATACCTACTACTAATATATAACTTCTGACATATTAATCACTTTTTGTGATTAGTGACCACTTCAAAACTGAATCTTGATAGAAATTGTATACTTTAATTTACCTTCATTATGTCATATGAAGTTGGATTTATGTGTTTCTCTGTAAGTTTGGTGCTTCTTGCTCGGCCATCAAAGCCATCCTATAATTTGTATAGACTTTCTATACATTCCCACTTTGCTCTTCGATAACCAATGAGTAGATGCTTTTTCTGAAAATTTTTACGAAAACATTTAAACAAATGAGGTACATCATAGATATGATATAATTGGTTGGGGCCAATTTTGTAGCAGATGTCATTCGTGCAATTATTACTACGTAAAAGTTCAGCATTGGAATCTGATATTAATGACTTAATAGCAACATTAGCAGAGCCTTGATCACTAATATTTCTAAATGTTTCTCTAAATTTATATTCAAGTTTAAACACGGAATTGCACAAGGTTTTAATTTTAATTTTTCATTAATATGTTCGGCAAGAAAATGTTTATGACAAAAACGAATACGGCTGCGTTTAATAAAAGGTATGTTTAGTAAATATGGACAAAATCCTAACCACATTTCCCACCTTGCTTGGTTTGTGAAGGGAACACAAAAATGTTTATTATTTGGTCCTCGAGTGTTACACTCGGGAACAATGCACTTATTTACCATAGTTCTTACAAAAATAACAAGTATTTTAACACAAATTCAATAATAATAAACTATCACTCGTTTTAGCCGGTAAACACCAAAGAGTACAGTACGTAAACACTAATGACTGAGGTCACTTATGCCTATTTTATCTTTTACGAAAACATAAGCACACAAAATTAATAAAAAGGAAAAAAAAACCTCCTTTGATTGCAAACTGTAGCACCAGAATCCGTGATTAGAAAGTTATTAAATTCCAATTATAAGATTCGCTGTACTAAGGCTTGATCAAGGCACAATAGAAAATGGCGGCAAACCAGATACGTTGACAAACAGACATTTCAATACTAATGACATAAGATACTACGTCACACGCACACTAATAAAAATATTGAGTGTAGAGAGAGAAAGATGAACGCCGTCCATATTAAAATAGTGAGATAGCTAGCATAGCTTAACGTGCAACTTTTTTTGTTCTAAGTTGGACGGGCCTGATCAAAAGCATTGACAATTTTTTAGTAATTTAATACACCGATATTATATAAACAATACACTTCATTAAACCCGATTCCCAACACCAATGAATTCTGTTAATAATTATAGCCTACCCAACATTCTGAACTAGGTACCGTGTAGGACCATAACATGAAACTTGAAAGGTCACGTGCAAGCAGCAAGTTTATGGAATTGCACTGGAAATATAAAGAATTATTATTATTTAAGATCATACAATAGAAAGCATCAAAAATGCCATTATCTAAATAAATAAATATTATACGGGAAATAACATTTGAAGTGTCTTGCCAACTTTTTGAACGAGTTCAACCATCAAACTTCAAAGTGCATTGGATCAACACATCAACCAATTTCATGCAATATACAACTGTCAAGACAACTAATAAATAGTGCATGCATTGTTTAATTCACAGGTTTAATTGTAATTTGTAAAGCAAGACTGCTTATTGCTTATCAAATACTAGTAGTAGGTACTGGATTTATATATAAATACAATATTCTGAATTAATAATATTATTCAAGTATTCCCGGAACATTGCCCACAAATTGCGATACACGTATCTACTGACGAATGAATTTCGTCTTATCTGAGTTTTTAAAACATAGGTATATAAATCTGTGACAAGTGTTTATTATTGTTTACTATTGACTTGTGAATATCGTTATTTGATATCGAAATAATTTTACTGATAATTATTGTGTGTGCCTCATGGGAATTTATCAATACAAATATTTAACCTCTGCGGCAGTTGCCGTGGGCTGTGTTTGTGTCGCGTATCATGTCTCTCGACGGAAATGCAAAATCCGCGAAGCTCAGGATGCCTTTAATTATTTGCAAATCAAAATCATTGAAACAGAAAAGGCATGTGACGAGTTGGTCCAAGAGTTACGAAGGTAAGTCAAAAACTGATAGAACATGTGTATGTAGAGCAAAATAAATTAAAGTAATAAGTCAATAGCAAGCATTAAAATTTAAAATCAACAAAACATGATATAGAAAGTAAATAATACTCCCAATGTAAATTATTGTGGTCCCAGAAGCAAGAGGAATATTTTTATTGAGAGTATTTGAAGGATGAAAACACTTCAATTAAAAAAAATAACATTAATTAATTATTAAAATATATAGAGATGTTGACGTTTTATGTATATAGTTACAATTTTTCAAGAAAGTGGCATGAGATTCTAGGCTTCTTTAATTTATAATTTTTATTTAAATTATGATTTACTAGTGGCCCGGCCCAGGTTCACCTGGCTGCAGATATTATTTCACTTCTACTCCACTTCAGAAAATTTCTATGATTCTTTAAAATATATAACTATATATTTTATAGCATGACTGCCTCCGTGGCATAGTTGTACTACAGGACGATTACAAAGCTGAGGTCTCGGGTTCGAATCTCAGGTCGGACAAAATGAAAATAGATTTTTTATTAAGCACAGATTCAGGAATTTGTGCCCGATATGGTGATAGGTTCGCCTTCTATCACATGTGGAATGGAAAACATAGGGCGACACATGCATGTTCTGGTAGCACCTCTGCCTACTCCGTTTGGGAAAAAGGCGAGAGTTTATGTATGTATGTATTGTGATCATTGAATTATGGCATGATCTTACTCTAAGTATGATCTTAGAACATGAATATTAGCAAAAATATTTCATCACATGGTATTACCAGGTGAATCAAACCAATAACTAATACAATAAAGCAGTGATTCATCTAACAGGCTTATGTAGCTACACATTAAAATTATAGCAGGAAAGAACATCACAATTTTCGTACATACATTTTGATGTAATGTACGAAATACAATAATGACATGCTGGATTTAAAAAAAAAGATAAAATTTTTACCAGATTAATAAAAAAAATTGGAATTAGGTATAAGTTGATTTTGTTTAAATTTGTAATGTATCATTCATTTATTTTATGTTGTAGCTTGACATAACATTTTACAAAAACAGTTGGTGATTTGAGGCCAAATTGTTAAGAATGGAGTGTCATACACCAAAAAAAAAGGCTAATGTTCTTGCATTACACTCTAAGGCCTCTACTACAAACATTTATTTTGTTAATATTTTCAGGAGGTGCAAAGTCTACAATGCTCTTGGGTTTGACTGTGAGTGGGTCACCGAGAATGGCAAGAGAAGACCAGTGGCACTAGTGCAACTGTCTTCCTACGATGGCCTTTGTGGACTGTTCAGGCTGAATCGTATCAAAACTTGTCCTAATTCATTGAAGGTGAGTAATTTATGCAATTTTGATACATCACATGGCATTGATGTCTTCTGGACTAATGCCTTAATCCTTTTAAGTTGTAGAGAAAGAATGGTATTGAATTTTAGTTAAATAAATACACCCAACAGTCACATACATAGTCCTGACCCCACATTAAGATCAATTAAGTCTTGTGTCGTGGGTATCAGAAACTACGAGAGACTTTTCGGTCTCACAAACACCCAGACCCGAGACAAATACTTGTGGGCCTCACAAACATTTGACTTGGTGCAGGGATCGAACCCGCGGCCTCTCGTTTCTCAGCCGGCGTCTAAGCAACTGCGCCACGGAGGCCACTGCTGCTGTTTGCTGTTGTGCATGTAGTTTAGATTCATATTTGAAAAACATGAATAGTTTGACAAATTATTGGCAATAAGGTTCCCCAAAAGTTATCATTTATAACTAATACAAAATATCCTATAAAAAATATTTACCATTGTTCATGCAAAATAACATTGATAAGCTCCTGTTACATATGTAATCTTAAGTCACTGTCCTGTAAAACTGATAATAATGACACATATTAAATGAAAAATAGGGACTCATTTCTATTTTATGGGTAAAATAGGTTATGATTTCCATTTTATATGTGTTTTCCTGATCTTGGTAAGTTAAAAAAGTAAACACAAGTTCTAAATATTGAAAACCCAACAATATCTATATTAAAAAATCATTTATATATAAATAGCTATTTTTTTTATGACCTCTATCACTATTTTGTCACATGCAATATGCCAAAGTTACTGGACTAATGTATACAATTTTGATTTTATAAATCCAGTAGGTATTTCGCATTTATATAAAATATATCCTATGTTGTCTTCAACTCATAAAATATTGAAGTTGCAAACAAATTGTAAATATTACAGTAATCCCAAAGTCGCAGGCATAAGTGTACTTCACAATCATAAGTAATTTCCTTGTTTTGCTTCGATAACGTGTCCACACAATAGTTGAACTATTTCGTCATTAAAAACAAGTACTTATATCGTATGACTCAATATGGGACAAGGGCTAATGTGCAACGGTAAAGTATAATTGTTCGAATACATCGATATCAATGTTACACTAGATAAGACATTCAGTACAAAAAATGTGTGCCACCTACTTGCGGTGCATGCACCACACATGAATCAGTTTTCTCATATATACAGTATTATAATACCAGGTAAGTGATGTAATATTGCAGTGTGCTTTTAAAATACGGGGGCACTTT
Organism: Deilephila porcellus; assembly: GCA_905220455.2. NCBI lineage: Eukaryota > Metazoa > Arthropoda > Insecta > Lepidoptera > Sphingidae > Deilephila > Deilephila porcellus. The sequence goes on along the minus strand of LR999973.1, from coordinate 13,937,162 downwards.
ATTTCTTTGACGTGTCTCGTCTATCGGTAGAATATAAGTCAATGTTCGAATACGTATATTCTCTAGATCTTGTATAGCAATTTTTATTGCGTCATCGGTCATTACCCGGCAAAAGCAACGTCAAAAATCCGCCCACAAAGTGGACAGACGAGTTCAAGACTAATTTATCAAGATTTTTACATTTTTAATTTTATTATTATAATGTTTTTAGTTCGGTCTGCGGACGGCATTTCACTTACCATTATACATTGCAGTAGGACAGCCTCCGTGGCACAGTTGATTAGCCGCCGGCTGTGAAACGAGAGACCGCGGGTTCGATCCCCGCACCGAAACAAATGTTTGTGTGATCCACAGGTATTTGTTTCGGGTCTGGGTGTTTGTGAGACCGAAAAGTCTCTCGTAGTTTCTGATGCCCACGACACAAGACTCGATCTTAGTGTGGGGTCAGGACTATGTTTGTGACTGTTGGGTGTATCTATTATTATTATTTATTATGTCGAACTAGAATAGAATAGCGATTCTACTGACTTATGATACCTCAAAGAGGATAGCAATTGGTCTCACGAGACACTGGTGGTAGTTTGCATCTACATCTATCTCAGCGTAATAATTCCATCCCAAAATTTAATAGACGGTGATCTACGGGTTTACCTACGGTAAAATACCATGAACCATCGCTTCCGTTCAGAAATATTTGCTGAAAATCATATTGCACAAGATTACTTGAATATTTCTATTATAGTCGTGGCGCCGTGCCTGGGAGTCATCGTTTCACAGGAAAACGCGCACGGATTGGATGCATTAAATTACCGTGATTCATCTGTTATCCAAATACTATATTTGTTTACTAAATCGTACCCGTTATTTTTGATTCCTGGTGATAACAAAACCTTTATAATTATTTCTATCATGAATGACGTGGTTTTATGAGCAAGGTAATATATGCATACCTACAATTTTAAATGAAGAATACCTGGAGTAGTTACGTACAATGTAATCTGAAGTAGTAGAGTGCCGTTGTAGATACTTTAAACTAAAGAATAGTATGGCTCGATTGTTATCGGTATGTATGTCGCGTTTCGGTTTCAATTTTCATGCTGTGTATGGGCTTGTACACAAAACTGCGATGCGACGCGATGCGAACTCGCAACGCAGAAAATTACGACACGAATTGCTGCGATGCGATTTCGTGCGGCAAGGGGTCTCCCAGGGTGACCATTCCTACGACGACCGTTAACCGTACTAAACGTATTTTTAATTGAAAACTAGGTCGTGACATGGATCGTAAAAAGAAATGTGCACTTTTATTATTGCTTAGGAGATACAGGAAAAAGAAACAAAGAAGATTTGACGTAACATCGCAGGAATGCGCGATGTGAATCAATTCGCAAGTTCTTGCGATGCGTAGAGGGAGCTCGCAGATTTTTGAGATGCGACGTCGCATCGCAGTTTTGTGTACAAGCCCTATATCCGCATTACGATATTCGCACTCAAACAGACCGGTGCATTTTTATTAACGAAAATAACCATATTATCTAACTAAATACACCCAACAGTCATATACATAGTTCTAACCTCGCAATAAGATTGAGTCTTGTGTCGTGGGTATCAGGAACCACGAGAGATTTTTCGGTCTCATAAACACCCAGATCCGAAACAAATACTTTTGGAGCACACAGATTTATCTCATTGACGGAAACGAACCTCCGTACTCTCGTTTCACAGCGTATAACCAATTGTGCCACGAAGACTGTGAATATCGTATAGTATATTATATCTCTGCAGTGTGACGTATATCGGCCATAAACGTCCCACTACAGAGCACGGGTCTCCACAGTTTGGGTTGGCCAATATAGTCTACCACGCTGGCCTAGTGCGGGTTGGCGGACTTTACGTATATATGTAAATATCTATATATACAGCCTATGTCAACCTACTGCTGAGTTGCAGTTGTAGCTGCCTCCTTATTTTCACGCCCCATTTTTGTGTCCCGTGCACAGCGAATCCACTGCATTCCTGCGACTCTTACGAGGTAATCTGACCATCTGGCAATGGTCTGCCTCTTAATCGTTGTGCCTGTCTTGGCCGCCACTCAGTCAGCATCTTATATACCATAGAAATTCTTACAAGACGCAATAGTATGCAGGTTTAGAGGATGTTAAATATTTTTTTTAATTCCAGGAGCTTCTAGAAGACGAGAGTATCTACAAGGTGGGTGTAGCTGCGATCGACGACGGCAAGTACCTAATGGCGGACTACGCAGTCTGCCTACAGTCGACCCTGGACGTGAGACACATTGCCAAGCTGTGCGGACAGGAGGCGGGCGGGCTGGCGGCCCTGGCGCGGTCGCAGCTGGGGGTTGTGCTGGACAAGAGCTGGCGGGTGAGAACATAATTAACCGTCATAAAATATATCTAAAAATATTGAAAAAAATATTTTATAATGACTTGAAGGTGCGCGGTATACATCTGTCGTTTGGAAAATAATTGTATATTTGCAGTTATTGCACAATTTAATAGTGAAACAACGCGAGGGACCTGCATATCTTACATCCTTTATATAATTTACAAAGATTTATTTATCCCACGCTCATTAGTGGGTTTATATCGTCTGATTTATAATAAAATATAGCGTAAGGTTTTGTACATTTTTCAAAACATCTGCCAGGATTGCCTTTATCAAACAATATATTAAGTCTATTAAAATCACAAACAGATCCGCTGCAGCGACTGGGAAGCCAATAAACTATCAGAGAGACAGAAAAAGTACGCGGCGGCGGACGCACACGTAGCCATCAAGATCTTCGCCACGCTGTTCGACAAGTACAGCAGCAGGAGCCTGGTCTCCTGGCTGCTCGGCTGGCTGAACAGCACCGATACTGTCGCTGAAAGAGTCCACCAACTGGCGAGAAATTATGTCGATGTCAATTACAAACACCCGGTGAGAGAGAAGAAAATGAAAGATGGGGTGTAAGTGAATTTTATTGTTTTCTATAGAATATCGAAGCCAGGTGGTAGTTTTAGTGGTTACTAACACTAAATCTATTTTTTTGGTATTTTTATATGTATATTTTTTATAACGTATTATTATTATTTCCTACATCTGAATTCTCTTTATATTTTGTATATAAATTTATATATGTATGTATGTATGTCTATTTATTATGTATTTATTTTATTTGTTATGTAAGTATGTAATGTCTGTGTATTTATATTTATATGTTTAATTAGTTTTATTTGGCTTCCATTCTTTATTTATTTAATTTCTTTTTTTTACACTGCCCTCTGTTTCTCTTTCTCCGTCTTTTAAATCCATCCCATGGTTGTCTGTAAGACATTGCTTTATGCGATAAGACCGCCATTTGAAATGTTTTTTTTTCTGTTCCTGTATTATATTATACTGTGTACAATAAAGATTTAAATAAATAAATAAATAAAAATATATTATGTGTATATGTTTATATATTTTATGTAACAAGCCCTGGTCTGCAGTGGATCCTACATAAATGTGTCGTATTTCATTTTCACCCGTATACAGGGCTTGTAAACGATACCAATTCACATTAAAAGTATCGGTAAATACCTGTATTTTCATAAAGATACCTGTGTATCGTTAAATTAAGTAGCGGTAATTGAGTATCGTAACGAAACACAATCGTTATGATACCATAACGTTAACAATTATCGATATTCTTTTACGTCGATAACGTTAAAAATATTGGTAATTTCGTATCGTTACTTTATGCGACGTCGCTTGTAGTTTAAATTGTGAAGACTGCCCGTTATTTATTTGGTGCTTATTTAATCACAAACGCGTGCTGACTGCCTCCACGCTCTTTGCATGAATGTGGTTGGTTGGCATACGTTGCGAGTTGCCGGGAGCGAAGGTAACGAAATACACTCATAACGTTAAAAGTATCGGTAAGTTTGAGCGAAGGTAACGAAATACACTCATAACGTTAAAAGTATCGGTAAGTTTGGTAGTACCGGTATTTATATTTAACGTTAAAATAACGTTAAATACCGATACCGTTACTTATGAATTTACCGATACCTGCTTCTAGCTCCATTAACGATACCAAACTTTTACCGGTATTTCAAACCCTGTTTGCGACATAAAAGGCCGTAATTCATCGCACAAATCTTGAAATAGCTCCTTACAGAGCCTATAATGAGCTTTGAATGAATTATCAGGCAAATCTAAGGCTTTAGCATCATCTCAAAGATTGCGCCGCAAAGAAGATGTATTACGGTTTTCTAGCCGTCTAATTTTCTCGTTCATAGCTTCCAACAACAAAATTGAACGAGCCATCTTGAAACCAATACAAATCAAAACACAAACACTTCAAACTTAATTCAAAACTGTTAATAAACTGCGTTATGAACTTAGCGATCGACCAAACAATCAAAGAGTACAGTACTAAACAAACAATCACTGATTAATTGTCACAATTAATTGACAATTGCGATTTGACAGTTATATTTGTTCGCTGATTGCTCTTCGATCGCTCTTAAAAGTCATATGTAATACCAAATTTTGCCGTGTCTATAGAGATTGAATGCTATTTTAGTTAATCGATTGTTCGACAGAGGCAGCACTGTGCTATGAAAGTGATTGCTTTGTTTTAGCTCTTAGATAATATTTATATTTTCAGTGTGAAACCTGTTCGGGTTAAGAACAACACTAGGGCAACACAGCGGCCGTACCCACACGCTGTCCGCTCCAAACCTCTGTACCACAATTGCTATATGCAAGCTCCCGACGGAGAAGTGTTGTGTACGTGTGATGATAAGAAGGCTATGTGGTGAGGACTTAATGACATTTAATATAAATTTATGTATATAGATAACGAAAATGGTCCTTCGAGCCGAATCGCAGTTTTGCGAGTTCATTGCTATTTGACTAATTGAGTTATTGGGCGGGGTTGTAATATGTGTTTGTATTATATTCTCACGACCTGATAGGTATCGTTATCTTATAAATAAATAATACTAACCGTTTTATACTTTCTCAATTTGCGATTCCACAATATCCAAACTTCTAACAAATATTAATTGTCTTGAAAGGTGAAATAAATAAATGGGATTTGTGTATTATTATTATGGGTATGGTGTATGTCTGAGTGTATTAATGTATCCTTGTTAACAGGTACGTGGCTAAAGAGCTAGCGGACGTAGTCTCCGAATCTCCGCTGACCGTCCGCCTTAGGTTCGAACCCGCGGGTCGCTGCGTGGGCGAGGTGGGGCGCTACTACCAGCAGACCAAGCGCAACCGCTGCGTCGTCTGCGGCAAAGACAGCTCCTTTATCAGGAAGAACGTCGTGCCTCGCGAGTACAGGAAGTACTTCCCCGGTTAGTACTTTATCTTCTACTAATATTGCGCGCAGATTTAACCGCGTGAAAAAGTTTTTCGCTTTTCATTTTCCCGGTATGAAAATAACCCTATAGCTTTCATTTATATATGGCTATCTAACACCAAAATAATTTTTCAATTCGAACTAGTAGTTTCTGAGATTAGCGCGTTCAAGCAAACAAACATTGCAAAACGTGAATCTAAAAGATAAATAATACAAACTACTTGTCACACTGTATATATTTTTTTGTTCCTGTGCCTTTATAGCTTGATCTATCCCTGGTTACCGGTTTGTCGTCTAGTTCTGATACACCCTGTATATAGATTGGATTAGTAATTTTTAGTACCGCTCATGACAGTATATATTCGCAGAAATAATGAAAGACCACTCGTCCCACGACGTGGTGCTGCTGTGCACGCGCTGCCACTGCAGCAGCAACGTGTGCGACCAGGCCGTGCGCGCCCGCCTCGCGGCGCAGTGCGGCGCGCCGCTGCCCGGCCCCGACCACGCCAAGCACTGGGAGGATCCCGCCGTCAAGTCCGTACACAATCATACCAATATTCATCATTCATTCATACTCAAAACTCACATGCATAGTCCTGACCACACATTAATAAACAATAATAAACAAATACTCCCAACGGCCACATGCATAGTCCTGACCACATCTATATCTACCAATTAAGTCTTGTGTCATAGGTATCAGTAGCTACGAAAGACTTTTTGGTCTCACAAACACCCAACCCGAGACAAATATCTGTGGACCTCACAAACATTAATTGTCTCGGTGCGGAGATCGAAACCGCGAATTGAGCAAATTGTTGGATTTCGAACCAAACACGTCCCAAGACAAATATTAAATCTCCAGCTAAATGTCGTACGAGACAGATTGCTGGGAAAACAGAGATCTAAAAAAGCTATATTATACCAACAGGAAGGTTCGTTCCGCGGCGCGCGCCCTGCAATCACAAGTGCACGTGTTGCCCGAGCAGCGCCGCCGCCATCTTGAAGAGTTGTTGCTGCAGCACTTCCCGCAGCACGACGCCATCACACAGGAGCTGCTGAACCACGCCAGCAACATTCAAGTGCTGTTAGTACTGTTCTAACTATGAGCCAACTATAGCCATAGGAAGTACACTGCTTTTTTATTAGATAAAAGCAATATCCAATAATTGTTAATACACTTAAGATAGTACCTGAAGCATAGAACGTTTCATGAATAGATTTGACAGAAGAGCAAAAAGTTCAAGTGATAATAAATAATCACCGAGCAGTATGCTATTAGTGTTCTTTTAACCTTCTGTTTTGCTCAGGTAGCATGTAGCTGTTACATCTACAACACTTAAATCCTAGCTTCATTTCTTGTCTCTTAAAAATGAAAGGGACAATGAAGGAAAAAGCTAAGAGAAGGCAACAGATATTTGAGTGTTGATAATCTTACCGACTGAAACATGAAAGCCAAGCGGTCGCTTTTATAAGACAGTGGCAACACCTTGATTTGCCACCACTGAGGTAATTACTTTGTGTGTACATATTTAAGTCTAAAATTGTAATATTTCTTCAACAGGGTTGAGAACGAAGCGTACGAATCTCACGGACTGAGGGTTACAGAGTACTACAAGAAGATGGAAGGAGGCCTGCTCAGACTCGAAGAGATCTGGAGAGAGCACTTCCTGAGCAGTATGAAGCCGAAGTACATGCCGGAGCTGTGGTCCATCAAGCATAATGAGGAGAGGTGAATAACCACATATCTATCTGTATGAACTCATAATATACATATATCCTGCTGCAGGGCGCAGAAAACTCGTCATAGTGACCCGGGTAAGTATTGCGTTTCGGGTCCAGGGTTTCGTTTATTCGGTTAAGCATGCCGGCATAACAACGTCAATGGTGAAGAGATACTATATCAAGGCAGCAGAGAATCTTATTAGGATTATACTTTACAATAATACATAATAATTTTTTTTTAACATTACTTTACCTTAAAACATTTTTTTCCAGGTTACGAATCAAATATGATGAAGGAAGGTTAAGTGACCAGGAACTGGAGATGATTGGTGTGTGTTGGAAGAAGAATTAAGAAAAGGAGAGTTAGCTTACTCTGTGAAGATGTCCGCTTCACATACCCAGATGGCGTCCTACACCCGATGCGTTCAACTACGCATGTGGAAAACACGACGATAATGCTCTACGCCGTGCAAATAAAAACAAACATAATGTGTAAAACACCACCTATACATATAAGTTAATGATGAATAAGAGATACAACATTTATTCAGCACAATTCTGCTTTCAGTGGATGGTTTTCATTAAACTTATACAGCTGAGTAGCACCAAACGGGGCTTGGAAACTGTTGTTAGCATGCACAAGGATACCAATAAAAAAAATACACTTTACCCTATTTTCTCGCGAAAGAAGAATAGACATGAAAAGGAGATAAAAGATGCTTACACATATTCATAGGAAATTGGCTTTTTCTATGAACAAAAGCTGAATTGAGCTGAATAAATGTGGATAGCCCTTAAGACTCGAGTACAAATATTGAGGAAAATGTATTGATTTTTTCCTACCCGCCGACTATAAAACCCTCGTAGCAATTCTTTCGCATATGCGCGAATAGTCCACTTTTAATCAGATTATGTGGAATTTTCATCGTCAAATATCCATTATTTATATCTAGCATTAGGCGGTATTTCACTAAAGCGAATATAGGCAGAGATACATACATACTTGTATGTATGTATGTGTGTATGCGTATGCGTAGGATTTAGGAATCGACCTATCATAGCAAAAATCTAAGAATGAGTGTAATTTATGTCATTGGGCGGTTTCTACGTGTCTTTTTGGTCTTTATCTTTTGTCTTTGTTTGAGAAATATCTTTTAAAATATAGAATAAAATGTGTAACATTATTAACTATTTTAAGTTTTTGTACATGAAATGAAAAGAATTTTAATTCCATACCGTTAGTAATATTTTATGATAAGTTTAAAGAAGACAGAAATATAAGCATTTAATAATGTTGAAAGTTTATTTATTTTGTTATCCTCCTTAACAGCACTGTACTGTACATCCTGTGGCTGAAGAGAGAGAGTATATGGTGGTTAATCTACAACCGGAAGTTCCATGGAGAGGGGTCAGGCCACAGTGTTGCCAACTCAATTTTTTAAAGAGAGCTAAATCACCTTCGAAAAAGAGCTAAAATAGAGCTAAATTTTTGGAAAAAAAAGAGCTAAAATAAAAGAAAGTTAAAAAATTAAAATTTTAATTATTAATAAAGAGAAACCTAACATTATTTTATATCTTGTTAGATTAATAAGAGAGATATATAAAAATACGGTTATTCCTCGTCAGAATTATCGAAATTGTGGGTCAAATTCACTAATTCTAATCCACTTGTGCTTGGTCCTGAGTTTTCCTCATCATAAGTTGCCATGGTACCAATTTTTTTTGGGTCATCTTTTGGCACTTCATAGTTGTGGCAGCATTTTTTTGTCCGTCGTAATCCAGATTTGACCATCAAGATCAAACGCACGAATGAATGATCGAACGAAACGAAGTACTTAAATGAAGCAAACGAAATAAAAACAATACGGGGCTTCCCCGTAGTTCAAATCATAGACTAAATATGGCTCTATTTATTAATTTACTCGTTGGTCATCACGAAATTCGGATATACACCTAAAATTTGCAAAGTATTCGAATGGAGCTAAAATTTTAAAATTAAGGAGCTAAAGAGCTAAAATTGTTTTTTTGGAGCCGATTAATTGAAAAAGGAGCTGAATTTAGCTCTAAAAGAGCTAAATCGGCAACACTGTCAGGCCATAATCCCACCATAGTCCACAAAGTTAGCCTAGTGTGTGTTTGCGGACAATAATAAACAGAACTCAATAGTATTTAGTTATACTTTAGAGTTTAGAAGCTATGACACCTCGGACAGTAAAACGAAAGTGAAAGAAGGTCGTCCGAATGCTATAAAATTATCTATGGACCGAAAATTGGATACGTATCCGAATACGGTCCAATGTTGCAAACCCCTAGATTCTAAATGTCAAAATTTAATTCAAAATTATTTTGGATTGTAACGTATTATTTTTATGGTTTTATGTAATAAATATTATTTGAAGAGAATAGTGACTATAAATTAGACAATTTGTTTTCTTTATTCAGTGGCAGTCAACGCTATTTCGTTCAAAATGACTAATACGAAGCAATTGAAAATTACTAAATTGTTTCGCAAAGGAAGTATGTTGTGTTTGTTTACTTTTGAACGATCTTATTTTTAATACTTTAAAGATATTTATGTTAAATCAAACCTAATGCAAAACCTATTTTAAAATTCAAAGTAAGCTTTAAATAGCAATTTACTCTGCGTTCGTGGCGTATGGAATCTCTAGGTCAACGTTTTGTCATTTCATAAGTTTGTTATGAATACATTGAATTGTTAATGTTGTTATTAAACATGTAAACAGCTGAAATTAATCCTAAATGCCTGTATCACAACTCCTCTAAACAGTAGTTATACAATAACATATCTATCAAATCTGTTCTCAAATATGTTGATATTCACAAAACATTCGTCTATAAACTATCAGTATCAAAAGTTCAAGAAGATTGCGAGGATCTTCAAGAAGAAGTGCAGCAGTTGGAGCAGAGGCTTAAAGAGAAACAGGATGAGTTGTTTCAACTGCAGCGCGACAGCTTGAGACGGAAAACATCACCCATTAAGAAGAAAGCTGAGCCATTTGTAAGGCCTCAGGTAATATACATTTCTGAAATTATTAGTGCATCATTGTTTGCTGGTCAGGCAAAATCTTCTAGATGGATTTCAATTAATTTCCCCCAAAAAAATATTTAACTGTAAATAAACTGGCTGTGTAAACAGTATAGAATCTCACTCTTTTTGTTGCCAAGACAAAATATATGCGTGTAATTTAGACAGTACAATGATTTATAGTCACGTTGTGCATTACTTAGTTATTTTTTCTTTCTTTATAGAAAATAGTCCTCACCAATTCTATAGAAGGCTTGAAAAACAACTTGGAGTTGACATCTATGCTGACTGGAGTGGAGGTGCAGTCATATGTGGTGGGAGAGCATTGCTGTGTGGTGTTCCACATGCAGCATGATACGCAGCATGAGCTCAAGCATGGATTGAGGATTGACATGCAGAGAGGTGGGTGTGGTAATTCTCTAGTTTTTGCAATTTTCTTTTTTATCACCCAACAGTCACATGCATAGTCCTGACCCCACACTATGATCGAGTCTTGTGTCACAGGTATCAGGAACTATGAGAGACTTTTCGGTCTCACAAACACCTACCTGTGGATCACACAAATATTTGTTTTGGTGCAGGGATTGAACCCGCAGCCTCTTGTTTCACAGCCAGCGTCTAACCAATTGAGCCACAGAGGCTGTCAAATACTATATTAGTATATACAGTTAATAGTTACACACTTGGGATGGATATGATACCAAGATTTGTATATTTGTAGGTAACATTAATTAAAAAGCATCAAGCAGTGGCGAGTTTACTATAGATTTGGTAATTGTCTAAGATTCCACATTGGTATTCAAACATTGTCTTTGTGGAAGAAATAATCTATCTTCCATTTTCTTCACATTTCTTAAACATTTTTTCCCTTTTCAGGTGCCAATGTAGTATCAAAGTCATCTTTACCTTTGGGTTTTAATCTCACGGCTGCCATGGAGGATTTTGACAATATCATGATGCCTGCATGTCTTGGCTCGATCCGAAAGGCTCTTGTAGCATACTATGAGAGATTACAACAATTTGAGAAGTTAAAGGTATCTGGTTTCTTGCATTTCAAGTTATGTATCAATTATAGTATATGACTTGAGGAATGATAAGTTAGTAAGTTACTTATACACAAAATATATAATTAAAAGGCTTCCTTATGTGCACTTCAATGCATTGATTGCAGAGCCAAAACAACATAATATGATATGTGTGTATTATGTATGGAATATGGATATTATCCATCTATGTAACCTAAGTGTAACATGTATTAAAACAATACATCTGTGATTGTTTCAATTGCGTTGCACTCAAAAACACATGTTTAGGTGTGTGAATGAGATGTAAAAGCTATTGTGTGAACTTAGTAATGTGTAGTAGAACTAAAAAGTAGTAGTATCAACCAGGGTTCACCTAAATCATCAAACAATTTTTTGCAGAAAATGTTAAATATTGAAGCACAGCTGTTCAAGATCCTGGACGGCTCCCACATGGAGGTGTCGTTAACGGTGAGCAGTGACATGGACCAAGAGGAAGAGCAGACCAGCCTCACCCTCATGTTGGACTACAGGGTGCACGACATCCGGCCCAAGCAGTTCTCTTTCAAGGACTTAGGTGAGCGATATGCCCATTGTATGAAAATAGATAAAGATTTTATTTTATTCCTATGCTGATTGTATAGTGTTAGTAGGTGGGCGGCAAACCAGCTATGATGTGCAATAGGTTCGAGACAAATATTCAATGTCTTCGAGTCTGGTTTTTTCGAAATATAACAGTGTCTTACAGATTTGATAACCATGATATAAGCAAAAAAAAGATTGCGAGGGTATCTAACCGTGATTGGGCCAGTGTGTCGGACTATACTACAACTGCTCTTAACTATAGAGGATGCCTTGCATTAATAGGATTTTTGGTAATACTGTATCAATTTTCAGATCTCCCTGAAAATGCGATAGTAGCACTGAAAGAGCAGTGTACAGTGTTCAAGAAGAAGCCTCTACACAAGGCGTTCAAGGATGCTTTCCTTCGAGGGGTCGGGCCTTATAAGATGGTGCAGCAAGTAAGTTTTAATGATTAATTCAAACTTACTTCAAATTCATCCTGTCACTCATCAATGATGGCGCAAGACTATATGTGTGAATAATTTACATTTGCAAGGTCCGTTATCGGAATGACGCTTGATCGTAGATCTTATTTAAATCGTTTGACACTGAGGGCGAATCATGGAAATTGATACCGGTGTCTTGCAACACTGACTAGTACAAAGCCGCTAGTAGAATATTCATATCCATCTGAATAGCAACCATATACGATGGTGGATAATCCTAGCTAAGTGCTAAGTATAAAAAATACTAACGAATTGTTTCCCGCGAAATCAGTTTCTGTGTGAGTAATTTGCGCCCTCTGGAATCTGGATACAGTGTTAATGTATGTTAATTTGCAGGTAGGCGCTGATCCGGAGGAGAGGCAGGCGCGGCGACGCAAGCGCCCGCGACCCAACCACGGCAACTACAACAATGACGACACATTCAGGCCGGATGACTGCTCCGAACACAGCGACGAGCCCGACGAATAACTATGAGCATGGTGTTGCCATCATTATGTAAATTGCTAAACTGCCAGACAGTACAAATAAAAGTGAAGTTAGTTAGTGAATTTTATTGTCGCAGTCTGAAATTTATTTATTTTATTATTTATTTATATTTATTTACAGAAAATATAACACCTTAACAGCCGAGGCCAACACGACGCTATATCAATATAAAAGAAAATAACTCTAAAACTATATATATGAAATTATGAAATTAAAAATAATTAAAACAATAAACATTCAAAATAAAATTAAAGAATTCAAACAAAAATAAAAATTTAAACAATAAAAAGCTAATTATTATTCTAACATTCGTAACATCTCTCTAAACATTGTTGAGCCACTTCCGTGAATTTGGGCAGACTGCAACAATTGAGATCAATGTCCTCAGCGATGGTGTTGAGAAGTCTTACAGCGCGCGACAGGGGTGCAAATTTTAGTATATTAGTCCTAAATTAATTGACGTGGAACATCAGCGGTTGGCGACGAGTGCCGACGCGGCTGACGGGTACGCACAGCTGTAGCGCCGACAACACCTCTGGGTGGTGTACCCACCCGCGCCACACTTTAAACACGTACTTAACCGATTCGTTGCGGATGGCACGACAGACGTGTCATCCAATTTTTTTACATATGGCGTATGACACGCGTTTCGTGTCATTTTTAAATGTCTTTTATCTCGCTCAAATCGAAATTTCTCGAGGTGCTTCTTGAACTAAACATTAATCTTTTTGAATGCGGATCATTATTATAGACTTCGTTTCTGGAAATAATGCAAATCAGATAATTCCAGGGGTTGACAACCTCGATAAGTTGCATTACGATTACTGCGATTAGGTACGTATTAATGAAATGCATTATTTACCTCGAATTATTATTAATAGCTGCATCTATTTTTCTTATCTTATTTAGCTTATCGGGCTAATATAAATATAAGTAGCTATTAGATACCTAGATACATACATAAGTAGGTAGGTATTACATATAAATAATAAATGAATTTCACATTTGCTAAATCTTGTTCCGATCCCTTAAAAATTTATTTTGTAAACAAGTTTCCTAAGTCGGCTAGATCGTCTCGGCAAGATTTTGGAAAATACCATATTGTGTTGTCTTACGGTTCCTTTTTGCGTGAAACACTAATAAGGACTCATAAACAGTACAAAAGGTTTACAACATCTGAATAAAAAAGTCACTTACCATCCATTTTCAGTGAAACACATATATAATCAGTTCAAAACCACTTAACACAAAGTAACTGACCGTTTACTTTCGATTTTGGAAGTGGACTGAATACAATTCAAGGCTAAACAAGAAAAAAGAGCATTTTATTCTGTACATGGCTGATGGCACAATAGGCGTGTCATCAACTGATATGGCGCTTGACACGACTGTCGTGTCACGAAATATTTGTTCGTCGCCACGCATAAAAGTGCACCAAAATGGGCGTCGCAACGAATCGGTTAACCAGGGCGACATCCCTCCTAACCCCTAGCCTACAGTAACCAACCATGCCCATAACGAATTGGCTCGGATACATCAGCGGGTAGTACGGATAAACACCATATTCTTTCCAATATAGAAACCGTGTAAATTTATTTTGTAGTTTTTCCACCATGAGGTTATATTTAGCCTCATTGGGATTCCATATGATGGAGTTCGTTTCGATCCTACTGCGAACAAGTTATTTCAAGTTAAATTATTTCAGTTAGTACTATTGTTTTAGATTCGTGCATAATTATTAAGAATCGTCATATTGTAAATAAAACACCCTCATCAATTATTAAACTTTATTTAAAATAAAATAAAAAAGGAATTTATAATTTTATACAACATTGTCTCATTTTCAACTTCGATGTGCAACATATCAAGGCTAGCTATTGCAGATGTCCTGAGTGCAAGGATTGTGCGTCTCACGTACATTACTCAGCAGAGGTAGATATATTAAGTGCATCGCCACTAGTTAACATCTACTCTATACTAGTAATTTAGTAACTATTCTTGAAACCTCAATCAATATTTTGAATATTGTAGGGAAACATTCTGATTCACCGGTTTTGATGGTAAGTGCGTGACAGATTTAGCATTAGACTGGGCATTTGACTCATTATGCCATGCCTATATGATTGACATATAAAATTGAGTGTTATGGTAACTGAACAGAGATCATAAATTAATTTCCAATTATCAAAGTTATACAGCAGAGTATACTCTTTTTCAGGAAAAAATATTTTTAAATGTTGAACACTGCTTTCGTATGTTTGGCATCTCATTTAGTTTTGTGTATCTGTAGAAATGAATGTCTTGAAAATCATTGTTTACTTCTAGGTTCTAAACTTGTAAGTTATTTCAATAACAATAGCTCTAATATAAACAATCCTATATTTAATCACCCACACAAACATCTTTAAGTCAACAGCAGAAAAATCTAGTTTTCAAAAGAAAGGTATTGTGCAAAAGGTGCAAAAGGCACAAAATTAATATCAATAAAAGAATGACTAAAAATGAGGAATAAAAATATTACTTTGAATAAATAATTTGAAATTAAACTCGAGTGTGTTACCATTACTAGCAAGGCATCTAGGAGATTTACACAGCAAAAAAATAATTAAAAATACTTTCCATTATAACCAGGTGAAGATCTAAAAACAATTACAAATAAAATCTTTAATAAATTTACCATTACATCATTCCACACAATTGCACTATACAAAACAGCATTTTGTGACACGCACACAACTTTAAAATATTTCGTTCTGCTCCAAAACATACATCACTTCATAAAAAAATATTACCGTTTGCAGCAAATTAAAACTATTTGATCAATATTATTCATTTAAAAGACACTTTGTTGTACAAAATATTTATTTCTTAACAAGAAAGTGACAACAGTAACATTTATTCTAGGACTATTTTGAGAACACTGTTCCAAGATTAAAACTATTTCTTTGTCAAATATTAAAATCAGTAAGATATTAAAAAGGTTCTTCAAACAAACTTGATGCTAGCCAATAAAATCAGGATTTCTAGGAAGACAGTTGGAAAAAATTCTTATCAACTTCTATTAATATTTCGAGACAAATAGTTTTAATATGATACGAACATTCCTAACTTGTCCAGGAAAGCTCTCTGCTTCATAACACTCGCGTGAGACAAACCTATCCCAACAATTGTAGGAAATATCATAATAATATAATATATATCATAATATCAATAATTGTAGGTAATATTATAGTAAATATTATTGGTAACCCTACTAAGTGTTGCCATGCTACAAAAAAACTACCATTAATTCGTTAGCGAAACAAATTATTGCACATACGTACTATGGTTAAACTAGCAAAATATATAAACACACTAGTTAATGTTAAAAATATAAAAACAATATAATATTAGGTAGAACTTTAATGGAAATCGTGCAGTCTCATCACTTATGAATATCCTTACATTAGCAAATTGCTTGACCTATCTTATCTAATGTCATTTGCATGAAAATGGGTATTCTTTCCCCATATATCAAAGCTAGCATTTGTAGTTTTAAAAACCATCAATTCTACTCATTATAAAAATAATTTCAAACAAAAATAGTCTGTCTCACGCAAGCAGCAATCCCTTTCTTATATCTCTGTAATCTTATGTGTTTAAGTTAGTGCGCCTCACACGCCGCGGTTAGGCAGCGGCTTGACCTTGTAGATGCGCACGAGCCAGTGCTCCGTGGTGTAGGCCTCCTCCAGCACGTCCAGGTTGAAGTCCTTGTTGCCGATCTCCGCGCCGCGCACGCGGTCGAAGCCGGGGGGACGACCTGGGGAAAATCACAAGGGTAAAGATTCCACATGTTTTCAAACTGGTTAGATAAGTGAGAAGTGGGGTAAGAAGTCCTTCAGCAGGACGGAGTGTGTTCCTTTATGTGTATTAAAAAGTAATGCATCTGCATTATAATTAAGCTTGGACTATTCTACGCATTGGCTGGTTCATCCTGATGGGTATGATACCAATGTTTCATAGAAGATAGACATAGAGTAATGGCTTGGTTGTTAGATGAGTGAGATTGCTGAAGACACAATATTGTTTTGTCCTTCCCATTTTGTGAGGACATGACAGCCTTCATGTCGCAAATGGTGTAAGTCAGCTCCAGCTGCAGTCTAGTGTTTCGGGTCTATTTATTGTGAGTTAAAATAGTGTCTCGTTGTTTAGGATACTCAGGGCACAAGACTTGGTAATTTCCCGTCTGGTCTGGACTATATGTGGTGGGAGCATGAGTGACATGTACTGACCGCCCTCGGTGTAGACGAGGCCGAACTTGTAGTAGCTCATCTTGTACATGAGGCAGTTGAGCAGCGTGGAGGATCCGTCCTGGTCGACGCGGAACTCGCCGGCGGGCGTGTAGTAGTCGGCCTCGCGGATGTGCGCGCCGCGCTCCGTGCTGCCGCCGATGCGCACCATCCACAGGAACTTGTTGATGTCTGAGGACATTTAAATACTCTCAATACCCCACAATCAACCTGACGAGTAACTAGCGCAAACACACCTAACCAGCTTTATTAGGGCCTTATCCTGGCACGGAAATAATTCACATCAGGCCTCCAAGTTGAGTCAGTCTTTTACGGACAGTAACCTATCTTCAACTAGCAAATAACGATTACAGAAAACATTATGTAATTATGTTCTGGAATTAGAAACAATGACTGCTCTCTTGTCTCCATAATGAAGTGGTATATACTGATTGCTGAGCTAAAAGTTTTATCTTCTATTATACAGATATACCCAGAGAAGCCAGTGTAAATTTGATCATATGTATAGTGCTTATTGTCAATGCTCTCAGCTATACCTGAGGCAAAAACTATGTCAACTAAATCATAAATAAGAATATATGACTCACCATCAGAAGAGTACCCGACCAGTCCTCCAAATATAACCAGCACATAGTCCACGTCCAGCTCCTGCATGATCTCGTAGGCCTTCTCCTCCGTCGAGGCCATGGCCTGGCCCACCCGTGATATGTGCGTATTGTTCCAAGTATTATTATCCACTATCACCGTTCGATTCGCCATCGCCGTTATCTGATAGCCGTAGTCCCACCATGACATCACTTTAGCATCCTGTGAAATGGTTTTTTATTATCATAACATGTAACTTTATTGGTTTCGTGGGAGTGTATTTGGACTATTGACTAAGTTTACTCCCTGTTAGTGTTAGTTAGTTCAGGGAAATATGATTGGCAATACCTAGTATTTTTGTTCCGCACACAAACCCACCACTGCAACTCCTGTCAGCCAGGATCAACAGCACGCAAAGAATTGGCGCCGAGCTGTGAAGCTAGGCGAGTGTCTTAGAGACACTAGCTTGTCTATAAACTCTCATCAAATTAATAAAAAAGAAATAAGAGTTGCAAACAAATAATTGTCCACTTCCCTATAGTATAAATATTATTTTCTCATATGAAATTAGAGAAGGTAGATATAGAGCAGCGCAGATAAATATTAATAGCAGTCCTATAATGTAGGCAGCTAAGATTAATTAAAATAACATAAGTATAGGTAATACTGTTAAGTGGAAACCATTGAAATTGTTTTTAAACGCCGGGCCTGTATGAAGAGAGGACAAGAGAGATCGTGTAGTACCTCGGGCGTGTTCATCTTGAGCCACGTGTAGGCCTCGCGGAAGTCGTCGAAGATGATGCGCGCGCCGTCGTGCGCCCGCGCCGACAGCACGATGGAGGGCGAGGAGTACGCCTCCGACGTCACCCACGTGCAGTGCAGCACGTACGACACCAGCAGCGCCGCCAGCAGCGTCACGAACAGCGCGCCCACCTGCACATGCCGGATCGGTATGGGTTTTTAATAGCATACATAGCCTCGGTGGCGTAGTTGTATTACGGTACGGTTACAAAGCTGAGGTCTCGGGTTCGAGTCCCGGGTCGGGCAAAGTGATATTGGATTTTTCTATTCATTATCAGTCCGGAGTCAGGAATTTGTGCCCGATATGGCGATAGGCTCGCCCCCTATCACATCGTGGGACGGAACATACAAGGCGAAATGTGGGTGTCCTAGTGGCACCTCTGCCTACCCCTTCAGGGATAAAGGCGTGAGTTTATGTATGTATGTATACATTTAGACTGGCATGTTGGATAAAGTTTCCTAAATTAACTTAATATAAAGATTTCTGTCTAGTGGTATTTCGTCTAGGGTTCCGGGGTTTGCTTTCCTAGTAAATCTTCGCCACTTCACCTGAGTTTTATGACCATAACAAAAATTAAAAACGAAATAGGTACCGACAAAATTTCTTATATTTTCAGTCATCAAAAATCTGCCGTAATTTGTAAAGATAAAAACTATCAATCTAATAATAATAAAAAAACAGTGTGCAACACGTAGGAAGGAAGGGGCAGAGTGGGGGCTAATAATTCTACAATAAAACTCACTGATTTCGTAACTAACAGTACAATCTTAGAAAACCAGAAAAATGTTCACATACCTCAGACTGGAATCCAAAATTGTTCTCATGCTTGTTCTTTTTGCCGTGTTTTTCTACCTTCGGTTCAATATCCTTCACATGAACGGTCAGCAGACTGGATGCCGCCACACCGGAGACTATGCACATCACTGGAGCCAGCACCAGCATCAGACGCACCATCACGCCCTACGATAGAAGGGTAGTTAGAAAGGGAGCTAAGTTTTTTAGTAGGTGGGGGTAAGTGGGTAGTATCAGCGATCAAAGTGTTGGGATCATTGCGCGGAGTCTCCGGAGCGAGCTCGACGTGTCTCTACGCGCTCTAGCTTCGCTTGTCATCATTGTAAGTATATTATGTACTGGAATTTTATTGTGTAATTCACTTCTTAGTTGATACTATCTTTAAACTGAATTATGAGATCCTGGGTCTGATCCTTCGTTAGAATAATTAACTATTCAATAATATGATGTTTGAACATTTCACAGTATGTTCCTTGGTGCTATAATTTCTATGGTGCATGGCAATAGGCTCACATCCAACCATATACTGGGACGGCACTTGGGAATCAGTATAGTGAATAGTAAGTGGCATAAATGGTTCTATTGTTTACCGTTTTAGTAATCAAACCTAGGGTGTATTTTACACTTCATACATACACGATCTACCAATGTTGTATATGTAGTAATAATGACTTTCTAAACCCAGATACAATGGTAAACATACCGCGAAGTAAATGCTGAGCACTCCATAGAGTATGATGAAGATGTTGGCGTCGGTGAGCTTGCTGAAGCAGAAGTACAGGCCGGCCGGGAACAGGAACACCAGCACCTGCAGGTCGAAGTAGAACGACGACCACGACGTCGGCTGGTGCTCCGACACCGACGCTGTGGAAACACGCCTACATTATCCTTACTATACAAATACGTCGGCGGGGTGTTGACGTGCCGAAAATGCACTCGTACCTTTACTAACAAGCTAGAGTATGCAAGCCACGCGAGAGCGCATCAGAGAACGATTTAATTTAATTTAATTTAATTTCATCAACGTACTGTATAAAAAAACAAAAAAAAACTTGTGTTTAACATAATAGTTGCCGAGGCCGAAAACGGCTAGGAATACATCATCACTATACAACCATATTTTAAGTTAAAGTTTGTTACGTCCTCACGTCTTAACTTATACGCCTTTTCCCCATTAGGGGTAGGCAGAGGTGCTAACAGGACACCCACATTTTGTAAGTTCCGTCCCACGATGTCTTGACTTCCCATCCGAATATTATTAAATGCATTCACGTTGAAAATGACTTCGAGTTACTTTTATCCAGAATAAGAACACTTCCCGAGGGATCGAAAATTAGTTATCATGGCGGTCGACCAGCATAAAACCGACATGAATGGATTGCATTAAACGAGCCGAATGAAATCAATATACTTACCAATGATAGGAATGTGGTTCTTGGCGTACGAGGGGTCCAGCAAGGAGTAGAACCTCCCGGTCCATGGCGAGATTTTACCTGCAAACATTATGTATTAAAAGACTGAATAATATATTGGAGGTGGCTAGATTGCATTATACTATTAGGAGAATGTCCCGCCCTCACACCCGCCACTGCAACTCCTGTAAGCCAGGATCAACAGTAGCACGCATTTTAATGACACTGAGCATTGAAGCTCAGCGAGTTTCCGGGAACGTCTAACTTGTCTTTAACCCGCAACGAAATCAAGCAAAAAGTTAAATTAATAGGAGGAGATTGAAATAAAACTATTTTTACGGATTTTATCGCGATTTGGTTTAATTTTTACATTTTTTATCTTCCCGACGTTTCGATTGCTTTTCAGCTTTCGTGGTCACGGGGCAGACTGAGGTATTAGTCATCTGCTCTGTGACTGTTACAATTAAACTACCCTTAATTTTCAATTATTAATTTTTTTTTTTTTTTTTTTTAATTTAATAATTGAAAATTAAGGGTAGTTTAATTGTAACAGTCACAGAGCAGATGACTAATACCTCAGTCTGCCCCGTGACCACGAAAGCTGAAAAGCAATCGAAACGTCGGGAAGTTAAAAAATGTAAAAATTAAACCAAATCGCGATAAAATCCGTAAAAATAGTTTTATTTCAATGTGTAACATTCGCGTAAATCTAAGAAACCATTATAATAGGAGGAGTTGAAATAAATTATTGTCCACGTCCCTCCCTAATAAAGCGGGTGACAAAACAATGAACTAAAGAGGTAAATAACCTCGCATAAAGACATTTACAGCCAGATAAGCCAGCTGTAAAGCACCACGGATTAGTCACTATTACATTTAAATGGGACCTATTATGTAAGCTGTTATACTTGATTCCAATAATAGGTATGGCAAAATCGCCGGAAAGCACGGAAATTCTTCCTAGTCTCCACAAGGTCCGTGTAGTATACAACTCCAGATGTTATTTGCATACTATCTAGCATGGTTTTACGCTCATTCTACTATTAGGTGCATTGTAGAGATAAATGTCCCAGCCCCTGTGGCGCAGTTGGTTAGACGCCGGTTGTGAAACGAGAGGCTGCGGGTTCGATCCCGCATCGAGACAAATGTTTGTGAGGCCCACAAATGTTTGTTTCGGGTCTGGGTGTTTGTGAGACCGAAGTCTTGTAGTTTCTGATATTCACAACATAAGACTTAATTGATCTTAATGTGGGGTCAGGGCTATGTATGTGACTGTTGGGTGTATTTATTTCAATGTACCGTTATTTCTGTTTTTATCACAGAATGTCTTTTCGTTCCAGTGGTTCCCTGTGTCCTGGTTGGCGCATGCGCAATGTGCACATATTTTGTTCGTATTATCCACTTCAGTATAATGCCTTAATGAGAGCAAGTGCCAACTTTTACTAGGCATGGTGGTTTATTAGGGAGGGAAGTGGACAATAATTTATTTCCAACTCTTCCTATTAATTTAACTTTTTGATTGATTTCGTTGCGGGTTAAAGACAAGTTAGACATTCCCGGAGACTCGCTGAGCTTCAATGGTCAGTGTCATTAAAATTCGTGCCACTGTTGATTCTGGCTTACAGGAGTTGCAGTGGCGAGTGGGAGGGCGGCACAGTCTCCTAAAAGGCCAGCATGCTGGACTGTGGCCTAAACTCTTTCAACCGAGTTCTCGGTTGTATCGGAGTCCCGTGGTCTGCAGTGGACGATAATGGGCTGATACAGTAAAATATAGCAGATAGATTTGTTTATTAATTACGGGTGGCCAAATATAAAACAATATGCGTTGTGGGCAGGTGAGATTAGTGGGTACCGGTGATGAAGTATAATACTATGCAGCTATGTGGTGGTAGTGGTGGTTACCGGTGATGGTGAGCGCGACGACGGCGGTGCCGAGCGTGGCCAGCAGCGTGGTGAGCAGCGCCTTGAACAGCAGCTCGAAGTTGGCGGGGGAGAGGCGCGCGCGCAGGTACTGCGTGAACGCGTACAGCTGGCACAGCCCGAACGTGCCCAGCGCCTAGAAATAATGGCAATAAGGGTTATTATTGCTTGCGTAAACAATTATATTACAAAAGAAATTGTAATGTAGTTTTCTCAAAATTGGGCCCGTAACCGCTTTGAGTATATTTCGCTATTCCTCGTGCTTTCGGATTTGATCATCCAAAGTCATTTAAAAATATAGATATATTTATTAGCATATTTTGAGCTATGTCAATTTCTCGATTGTAAAGGAAGGCTGTGCCCAGTAGTGGGCTTGATTATTATTATTTAATAATGTATGAGGAATTTTGGTGGAGGAATATAACTGCAAGTAAGCAGTTGGATATAATTAATAAGTTAGTATATTATGCATAGCAACCTAGAAATACTATGGAATTCAATATAGCGTGTATTATATCAAGATGGTGTGTAACGATAATATTTAGTAATATCTGATTTTTCACACGCCACACTTTTATTATCGTATTAACTTTACGGTGCAGCATAATAAAATTATTGTACATACAAGAATGTGCCTTTCCAAGAGGAGAAAGCGAGTGTACTGTCAATAGCGCTGTATTAACAAGAGAAGTTTTACTAGACAGCTTTATGGGAATATGAAATCTTTGCCCTATATCTAACAGCAGTGGCGTAAAACTTGGGCCAAATATACTAAAAACCTCTCTCAATTCTACCACATTTACTTCAAAAATTAAGAGGCTCGTAATATTTTTCTCACACCCCAGTCTCACAGGGCCAGTTTGAAAAGACCTAAGAGTACATAAAATACATATTTTACACCATTTTATCAACACTCATACCAGCATATGCTCGGAGCTCTGCACTGGTTGGAAGCCCACGAAGGAGATCTGCATGGACAGGATGGTGCCCACGCAGTACAGCGTGCTGTAGGCCACGTACACGCGCGCAGAGAACCGGCCCAGCAGCATCAGCGCCAGCACGTGCAGCGGGATCAGGTTGATGAGGAACACGTAGCCGCCCCACGACGACACCTGAACATCGTGTATTTAAATAAACAAATACACAGTCACAGTAGTGCTGACCCCACACCAAGATCGAGTCTTGTGTCGTGGGTAGCAGATATTACAAGAGACTGTTCGATCTCACAAACTCCTAAACCCGAAACAGATAACTGTAGATCATACAAACATTTGTTTCGGTGCGGAATCGAAACCGCGGCATTTTGTTTCACGGCCAGCGTTTAACCAACTACGCCACAGACTTTTGTCATATCCCATTTTTTATGAAGCTATTTTTCTACTGGGCATAGGTTCTCTCTTTCTCCTCAAGTCACAGCCCAAGGCAACTTCAGGCACCGTCATGTAACATATCTCATCAGGGAAACCTTTCAGCACCAAATTTAGCTATGTTTTTCAAACGATTTCTATATAATATTCTTTGTTTGTTTATAAGCTATAATGTTTTATTGATGAGCTAACAATTGAAAAATTATAGCCGCCAGTTTGTACTTTTGTTATCAATGCGCCTTCTGTCTTAGCTCAAACGATTGAGATCCGATTGTGATGAATGCTTGTGGACATAAATACTAGTTTTTCACTAGAAATCGACTGTTATCGAAATGTATGAAAGTGCAAAAACTAACAAGTTATAGTAACTTGCTAGTGTGAATCTTTCACCTTAATTATCTGTGATTGATTTACTAGATTACCTTCACACTTTTAAAGCAATCTTTATCTAGTTTTGTAAATAAATCAATCAGTAATATCACGTTTTGTTTGATAATCTTGATACCGGCAACGATTAAATTCTGCGTCATCTGACAGCGAAAAGAGACTTGAATGGTTTTAGTGTTTGATTATATTATTAGTGTTTTATGTAAAACACTGTTTTTAGTGGTATGTGCATCAAAGAAGCCCTTGCCGAATCATATCGATGACTGTTTGAGAAGATATCTTACTCAGAAATGAGGTGGTATCAAGACGAAATTAATATCAAAACGTAGATCCTTTAGGGTTTAGAAAAAAGTTAATCAAAGTAAAAAAAGGACCATTGGTGCAACCAATTTGACACTTGCATTAAAATTTATATATTTATAATTCTTAATTATATAATTTTTGCACAGCTATCTCACTTACCATGTAGAAGTAAGCGAGCGCCGTCATGGTGGCCCAGAGGATAGTGCCGGTGTTAACCGCCTTGATCCAGAAGTAGTACGTGAGCAGCATGCAGAATATCGCGATGCCTTCGTTGTCGTAGCTGCCGGCGACGGAGCGGCTGATGTAGCCGGGCACTATGGCTATCATCGCCGCTGCTACAAGACCGGCGCCTTCGTCCTGAGTAAAAAAAAAGTGGTATACATTTGGTTCAGTAGTCAGATTTTCTGTGGCTGAAGTTGTAAAGATGTATGAAGGCTATTGTCCTTCATAATTCGTTTGGCTTAAAATTGACTGGCATCGGCCCTTTCGGGAATAGACCTTTTGGTCCACAAAGCAGGTTTATTGCGGCTTGCGAACGTCGCACACTATTAAAATTCTTGTAAGAAGTTCTCAGCTATGCAGGTCACGATATTTTCCTGCATTATTAGGAGCAGGTACCTACGATTGCACAGATAACTGCGAAAACGCACCGATGAGTCCGGTTTGATGCAAAATATGTTATAGCTCTTGCAATTACAAATACAAAATACGCACGAATCTTACAGTATTCAAAAGAAATTGCCCTGATTTTAAGTGAGCAAAAGGGGTGTAAACGCTGAAGGCTCACCTTCAGTTCCTTGGTCAGTAGGTAAGTGACAATAGTAGTGAGAGATGAGAAGAACGGCGCGAGGAACACGCACACGTTCCGGATGTCGATGGTGATGTTGAGGAACTGCATGATGTTGTACAGCGTCGCTGACGTCACCATCAGACCCGGGTAGATCGTACCTGGGGACAAACAAATTATATCACACGGAGCCCTGACCTGCATTAACGTTTTATTTATACATACACACATACATAAACTCACGCCTTTATCCCAGAAGGGGTAGGCAGAGGCGCCACCAGGACACCCACATTTCGCCTTGTATGTTCCGTCCCATGATGTGATAGCGGGCGAGCCTATCGCCATATTGGGCACAAATTCCTGACTCCTTAGTATAAAAATATGATAAAATATTTAATTGTTTAATACTATGATGCTGGCATAAATTGGTAGTTTACATATAAATGATTTTATTATTTTGTGCAGTTGTGAGTTTAATTTTTTAGTTGATTACAATATGATAAGTGTGTTATCTTGTTTATGTGAGGTTGTAGATTTCAATGAATATTTTAATTTACATTAGTGTCTATATTCCAAATAAAAATATGTTACTATTTAAACATTATCTTCCAACTCACCTCCGATAATACGACCCAACGGATACCATGCTCGGTCATCAAACCAATTGTGGAATTTATAGAATCCCTCCTCGGTAAGGTATCTTGTTGTTCTGTAGTTGAAGTATGGATCAAACTCATGAATCACACTTTCAAATCTCAGCACTGAGAACAGACGAGTTGCGAAAGCTGTAAAAAAATAAACAAATATACATTAAAAAAATACAAATATACATTTAAAGTATTAGTGTAATATTTTTCAGGAGCACCTAAATTGATTGCATTGGTCATAAACACTCTTTTTAGGTTTAAGAATTTGTATTGATAAATTATACTGTAATTGAATAATGTATTTAAAAATTATCACAAGCATTATTAATTTTCAATAGGCATATTTTACAAGTACAGGATGGCGTACACAGAGTACCATGCTAGAAGTTTGTGCACCAAAAATATTTAATGTTGAGTTCGGTTACTGGCTATATTGTGTTTTTTTTTGGCTATTATTCAATAGCGTTGCTACTGGACAACTTATTTAATAGAATTCTTTAGGATACATTATTTGTATAATTAAATTACATAGAAATATACATTTTAAAATAATTTATTATTAAGATTCTAGGATCATGTTGTTTATCAACATCATATTTCCACTACCCTGTAGAAAAAGGCTATAATGTGCATTATGTAGGCCGGCTTTCATACGCCACACACTTCGGAGGTTATCAAATGAGGGAAAGTATTGTCGCGTAAATATTAACACGTAGACTATTTAAATGCATACATATGACAAATAATACACCAAAAATGCTTTAAACATGTCTAAATAGCATCAAAATTTAGATAGACGACCAATGTTTGGCTCGCGCTTATCGTGATTGGACCACGTAAGTCAAGTGTGTATACTAGACATTTATTTATTTTTTTGATATCAGCCGTAGCTTTACATGAGAGCACTTTATAAAAGGGAATAAAGGTTTAAATACTCACATAAAATTGCAGCCATGGATAAAACAGCTAACTTTATAAAAGTTAGCTGCTTTTCCGATGTCAGTTGAGACATCTTCGACTTGGTTTGGACGTCGGCAGTCATTTTGCTCCGGTATTTATTATCGCGTATATTATTAATTCACATACATAACAGCGTAAATACTACGAAAAAATAGAAATATTATTCGCCGGCAACCTTCCAACCACTTCCAACTTCACCATCGGCGACGCAGTTTGACAATTCACGAGCGGCGTGGCAAAATCCATTGCCATGTAAAAAAATGAAATAAACATACTTCTACATGAATACCTAACGATATTGTATTCAACCGGGATAACTTTGAACCAGCATGGTTTTTACGGGGAATAATTTAAGACATTTTACTGATGCTGAGTGCATATTATGTAAATTACAAAATAATATAATCTACGGATATTAACTAATACGAATAACGTACAATTTATTTACTTTATTTTACACACAATTGGGTATTTGACTGTTGTGGCAATAAATTATAAAACGTGTTGCATATAATAGCTTTTTGGTAAACAATAATTATAGGTATTTTTATTTACATTTATCTAAATTATAAATGTTTAAATTGTCTAAAATAAGTTTGCCATTTTTTATCTGTTGATTAAATGTTACAAAACACGACAAGCTGTCATTGTGTAGCGTGTGATGTCACAATTTACAATTTTCATTCATCTCTGCCATTATGATCATTCACCATTTATAAAGCGTGACGTAACTTTTTCAAAGTCACGTGACCTACCGTTTTGGTGACATATATGATGATAAAACTGAAAAATATGTTTATTCGTTATAAACAATTCTTTAAAAATAAATTAATAGTTTGAAGAGGTATAGAGTGATTATATATAGACTTTAAAACACTTTTCAGAAATTAGTCAAATAGCCAATTCTTTCGAATTCTTCCATTTTCCTCATTTTGACATTTGTCCCTGTCAGATCTTCAAATGTCAAAGTAGTTGTCAAATCACAAATGTCAACTGTTCTTCCTGTCGGAAATCCAATAGCAGAAATCTGTACATTTCTAGATTCTGCTTAAAAATAAAGTACATCGACCTCGCAGTTTACTTTCTTTCATATATACGTTTTTGTGCATTAATTTTATTATAAAGCGAATACACCTCCTTGAAGTTTCTTAAACTCGGCGGACCATAACAATTCACCTTTGCCCATTTAATTAGTGTTCGAACGAAAACACGAGATAAATCACATCGTTGTTCCTTGGTGACTAATCGTACGGAAGGAACTGACATGACGAATTCGAAAAAAGAAATCCAGTAGTGTCTGTGATTTTTGGCGGTAGTTTATGTGATGTCAGACGGAGATCCATCTCTCGAAGAGGACGTACCGAAGCCGCTCCTCGACAAGCCCGAGGAGAATGTATTTTCGCCGAAGTTAACGAATCCGATATACACGGGTGGTGTGAAACTGCAGCACAAAAAGTCCGACGTCGGCGAAACAGAATCTTTCCTATCCGATGCCCAACGCAACGAACTTGCCTTCCAACAACTCTTCCAAGATGGAGATGTGCCATTTCACGAGGTAAGGTTTGGAACGATTCCATTCCTACTGTCTAGTCTAGCAAATTCATTTGGTTTTATGGCTTCAAAATAAGTCTTCTTTTAATCCATGTCTTAATGTTTGTTCAATATTATCATCTGCTTTATCATACCATTATCATTAATTGGTGCAATTATCTCATAATTCCTGTTTATAGCCATAATCAGGTATGTGGCAATCTATTTCATCTTACGGGTTGTTACAACTTAACTTAAAATTTATTATTTTTACTTTACCATATGATTTTCCTATTTCAGCAATTTATTGAATTATTGCTTTTTTGTGACAAATTATACATTTAAGAATTGTAAATTTTTTTAAGGTATAGTTAGATATAGTCATATGAGAATGTTCTGGAGTGACTGGTGGAGTGTACACCATTTTATTTAATTTCAGATTCACAATATTAAATGTGTTGTAGGGTAGTTTGTTGGGATTATAGAAATATTTTGTTTGTGTTTGGCCTATGGGTACAAAGACTTGAACAAATACTTCTATCTATCTATCTATATATCTATCCAGCCACTGGAAGTCCATTGCTGAACATAGGCCACCCCCAAGAATTTCCCCAGAACAAATACTTACATGCATACAAAAACTATTGTAGATAAAAGTTTAAAGCATGATAACACTATTTTATTAAAAAACTGGATATATTAAGTAGTTAGCTAAACCACCAATGCATGAATACCTAATTTGTATGTACCTAAATGTGTAATTACTGTTCATGATTTTCCCTCTCTATAGCTACTAAATATAGTGTTCAGTCACTAATGTGTTTGTGTTGTAAATATTATGTATTTATTTTAGATTGTGTGTCCTATGTGGGGAAGATGGAGAGTGTTATTTTTCTATTATAATGGACAGTGGTATGAATACATTAGCAGTAAATTTAATAAATAGTTTTTGTCTTTAGTAGAAAATACTGTGAACTTAAAATTCTTACCTTACCCAGTATATATATATACTACGCACAAAAATTAAAGGATATTTTTTTTGATCAATTTTTTTTGGTGTTTTTTGAGAGTCTGTATCTTGGAGAAAATTGATTGTTAAGAAATTCGGAAACTAAAACTTGGGAGCTTGAAATGTCTATTTTGCAGATCTGTGCTCTATTTCTTAATTCCTCGCTAAGTTGATAAGCAATCGTAAGAAAACCAACGAGAAAAAAAAAATCCAAAATTATTCTGGATTTCAAAACCGTGCATTTACATGGGTAGTATTTTTTTGGTGACATCATTGTAAAATTCCCGTACATAATTTAATTGCCTTTAATTTGATATACCAGAAACCTCCGTGACATGATTTGGAGCTGACTTATGGTAAATCAAAGTAAAAATGGCCTATCCCACTTTGACATTGAATTACTCCATGAATATCAATCATAGGGAAAACAAAATCAGAATTTTAGTAACTTCAAAACATGCTCTATAATATGGTATTAAAGTCTTATGATAATAAACAGTATTTCTAAGTAAAATTTTTGACTGAAAAAAAGGTGAAAAAACGGTTATTTATGGATATTCGGAAAACACTGCATATCTTTGGATAAAAGAAACGAACGAAGGATATCGTCGGTAACTTTTCAAACTTAAAGTATTCTAAAGACACTCTGAAAATTTCAAACTGCTCCGATTTGATTATCTTAGTGTTCGGAACGTTTGAACTTACTGTATTCGTCAAAATTGTCGTAATAAGCATTTTTCGTATGTGATCGATTTTTGTCACTTCAGAATATTTTTTTTAGTGATTATCCATATTCTTTTAATCAAATCCTTTTTTCAAACGTTTTCACTATTCTCCGCAATTGTAAAAAAAATACTGGCACTGTTTTACCGCCGGCATTAGCGTTACCCAAAGCGTACTACGGGGAGGTTGCGTGGTCGGATTTATAGTAAAACAGTGCCAGTATTTTTTTTACAATTGCGGAGAATAGCGTAAACGTTAGAAAAAATGATTTGATTAAAAGAATATGGATAATCACCAAAAAAAGCATTCTGAAGTGACAAAAATCGATCACATACGAAAAATACTTATTACGACAATTTTGACGAATACAGTAAGTTCAAACCTTCCGAACACTAAGATAATCAAATCGGAGCAGTTTGAAATTTTCAGAGTGTCTTTAGAATACTTTAAGGTTGAAAAGTTACCGACGATATCCTTCGTTCGTTTCTTTTATCCAAAGATATGCAGTGTTTTCCGAATATTCATAAATAACCGTTTTTTCACCTTTATTTCAGTCGAAAATTTTACTTAGAAATACTGTTTATTATCATAAGACTTTAATACCATATTATAGAGCATGTTTTGAAGTTACTAAAATTCTGATTTTGTTTTCCCCATGATTGATATTCATGGAGTAATCCAATGTCAAAGTGTGATAGGCCATTTTTGCTTTGATTTACCATAAGTCAACTCCAAATCATGTCACGGAGGTTTCTGGTATATCAAATTAAAGGCAATTAAATTATCTACGGGAATTTTATAATGATGTCACAAAAAAAACACTATCCATGTAAATGCACGGTTTTGAAATCCAGAAAAATTTTGGATTATTTTTTTCTTGTTAGTTTTCTTACGATTGCTTATCAACTTCGCGAGGAATCAAGTAATAGAGCACAGATCTGCAAAATAGACATTTCAAGCTTCCATGTTTTAATTTCCGAATTTCTTAACAATCAATTTTATCCAAGATACAGACTCTCAAAAAACACCAAAAAAAATTGATAAAAAAAATATCCTTTAATTTTTGTGAGTAGTGTATATATATATATATATATATTAGAAATATGTAAATTTGTCTGCAAATATCCAGATTTTTATACTAAAAGAGCCAATATACAAACTAAATACCCACTTAGACATAGAAACAGATTAAACCTACCAACTTCAAGACTCACTATGCATTCTTCTAGTCCACTTGTTATGTCTATTAAAATATATAATAAACTGCCAGACTACATAAAAAACTCAAGTAATGAAACATCCTTTAATAAACAACTAAAGCAATATTTATTACTCACAAAAACTTACTACACAATAACAGAGTACCTAAATGAAAAATAAAAAAGACAGCTTAATATAAGCAAAGGTAAACTTAAATATAGTAAAATAAATAAATAAAGACTGATTTAATTACATACATAACTGAATATAAAGACAATGGCTTCCTCCTCTTTCCTAATATTTATTTTTTTGCCGTGCCTTACAGGGTCCACATTGTACTAAATAAATTGTAACATCTTTTTAACATGTGGAGTGCAATAAAGTATTGAGTATTGAGCATTGATTATACTATAGAATACCATCTATCATGCTGTATTTAAATCTCTAATTCATCTAGCATTTGATAGTTATAGTTAATCTAATAATTGTAATAATTAAAATGTGTTTCTGAATTTATATTTGTTCTTGTCCATACTTTTGTCAAGGCTTTTATATAAAAGTGGTAATAAAGAACCCTTCTCTTATATGTAATTTTACCTTCAAACATTATATTGGTTGTTTAGGGAATGTCTCTACCCAAAAACTGCCCTTCAGGCAGGAGGGTCAACCACTGCATTCCAGCCACCCATTACATGTGTATATGAAATTTTACACTAAATCATTAATTAGTACAACACATATCATATTGTGGTTACTACAAAGTTAGCAGCAGTTTATGATTAGATAAAAAATGGACAATCAACAGTAGTACACACAATTATTTAATATTTATTTTGATAACATTGCTTTGTTGTTGTGGAGCAGTGATAACCTCATTACTTTAATATATTGAAGGTTATTATAAATATTATTTAGGGTTGATAATATTATTGTTCTCTTAAAATGTTCGTTTTTATAATAATTATGAAATGTGGTAATAATTATTGTAAAACGTAATCTTACATTTAGTATACATTAATGGATATAATTTTTTTTGTCTCACAAAATAACCATTAGAATTTCAATTATGTTTCGTCGTATTTTTAATACTAAAAATTTCAACCTTTTCAACAGAAAGTTATTGTTTTAATTCCATTTTATTAATTACACTGAATTATGAGTTTTATGCCATTCATATTACATGTTCCCTAAATAGGAAGTAAGCAAATATTATAATATTAATGTCAACATTCAGTTAAAGGTACTCCACAAAGGCAAAGCCATAGAGACCTCCTTGTATTTACTAATTAATAATAATGATGAAGCTTATTGTACCGGGTATATCAAGACTGCGACCGAAAACGAAGCGAGGTGGTAGTTTTAGTAGTTACAAACACAATGCAACTAAAAATTTCTCAAAAAGAAAGAGATTTTTTTTTTAATTTTTTTAAGTATCATTATGTTTGGGTGCTAAATACCTATTTCTTGCGAAAAAAGAAATTAAACCCTTGCGTACCGTTGCGGCTTTAAAAATAAAAAGGTGTACATCATTATTTTAGGAATACTATGTATTTACCACCTAAATACGACCATAAGTAAAAAAAAAAATTTGGCACATAAGACACACATTACACTTTTTATATAAAAAGGGTGACAGTTATGTTAGTGAATTATCAGAAACACTCATTAGCCAGCTATATGTATGTATAGTGAATCCGAATTAAATAGACCCCTGCTGGTTTATGTACCATATCCATTAAACCGTAAACAGCATGAGGTCTATTTACACTTTATGGCATTCTGCACAACATAAAGGCATCTAGCCAACTATAATCATATAAACTCTGTAAAATTCAAAAATTATGAAAACTACTATGAACAGCATAATTCATCTTGTAATTTTCCGTAAATATTATTTGATAGAAAAAAGTATTCTTAAATGAAGCTTTTCTTTTTTGAGGCGAGAATAACTTCCTGCAACCTTACCTAGGTTTATCCACCTTATAGGCGGAAGTCTGACGCTTCGCTTGTTGGTGCGTAATTAAATACAGAAACTGCATTTCTCCGAGTAAAAGTACCTAATGAAGCTTTTCGTCTTTGCTTGGCTATTTGTATATAGTTTAAGTCTGACACAGGTCTTAAATTTGAAATTAGTACACCAATTTCGAACTTCTCCATGTTTATAGGTAACCTTGAATAACATATTTAATTAAATTTTACCGCAAAGGAAAACTGGTAAAGGAAAACAGGGTTTTCCATAGTAGTAGAGGAAAACATAGCATGGAACTAGCAAACATGTTCCCGGCAATAACAGTTTTCCGACCGATGTGTTCCATCCTTCTTGTAATCTAAGTTTCTTATAGGCCGTAAGTAAGCTATCGATCAGGTCTATTTTTTTTAATTAATGGCACGACAAATTTATTACAATGAGTTTCAACCGCTGCGAGATTTTCGTCTCTACCCGTTTACACGATTTTGCCGACCTGGTCGTATTTAAATAAGTATACATAGGATATTCTCGAAGCTTACTAAGTCTGTAATATCCTACCCCAGTTGTCCAATTTCCCTAACTTCGTCTA
Organism: Deilephila porcellus; assembly: GCA_905220455.2. NCBI lineage: Eukaryota > Metazoa > Arthropoda > Insecta > Lepidoptera > Sphingidae > Deilephila > Deilephila porcellus. The sequence continues at coordinate 13,903,186 of LR999973.1, read as the reverse complement.
ACGACGGAATATATAAGCATTTCGAGAGATATGACGAGTAGCTCCGTACTTATTTATTTATTTACACGTTATACAAATGATGTGGTGTACTTAATGCCTGAGGCATTCTCTACCAGTCGAACCTAGGGTGACTACTTATCTGAGTGGCATTGCAAAAACCATACATTTGGTGTAGTGTAATCATTTTTTTGAGTCAGTAGGATAATAAAAAAAAGTTACAATGAGTGTGGAATACGGTTAATGAGTCACTGTGAAATCATTAAGAAGTGATAATGAAGACCGACGTTAGGGATAAGGTATATTATCTGTACAAGGTCGGAGCAGTCGGAGGTTCTCATTATAAGGTAGCAGATTCGTGTCAAGCAGAAAGCCGGTGTAATTATATGACATAATTGTGTGTATGTATTACAAATAGTTATTAAATAATTATGTACATACATTTGAAGTTATAATTTTTATACATGTGTAGTACATGCATGAGCTCACGCATGTATACCCGAATGGGTAGGCAGATCCCAAAAGTCCTACTAATACCACCCACTGTCCGCGGAGCTTATATGAATAGTATTTATGGTTATTACTATAATTAAGAAATGAAATATTATACACTAAGGCGACACCATTAGACTAATTAGGACATACATATAAAAAATAACGTTTCGCCTGCAATTTTAATTCCCGTAAGGAGTTGGTTAATAAAGTTAACAGCATATACCAGGTATTAGGAATTGTTCACACTTATTGTTCACAGTTTTATAATATAAACAAAATATATTTTTTCATATGCTGGACATGCTATAGGCTCGTAATGCTATGTACACGATACATGTGATGAGAGAAGGTAATTGTTTGCTTTTGAATTCACCGATAGATGGCGTTGTAGGTTCTATAACAGTACATCACTGACTATAATTTGACGTCTACCCGCGAATTCGTCTACATTATATTAACCTCCAGACTTATTTGGACTATGGTGAAAGTAGCCTAGCTACGTCGCGATCTGTTGTTTTGGTGCTGCGCTAAAAGACAGCCCAACAAACTCACAATCTCGTTTATATTAATAGAATGATTGATTGTATCAACATACTGTAATTAAGTCTCAGACGCGAATCCTCCTCCTAACTAACTAGTTAAGAGGAGGATTCTGAAACGTAAAGGCCGCGGATTGGGTCATTGTGAGATTTCCATGTATTTGTTTCGGGTCTTGGTGTAGACTGTAGAGATTGAAATGTTTCTTATAATTTCTGATACTCATGCCACAAGACTTGGTATCTTAATGTGTGGTCAGTATTATATTGTGGGACTGTCGGGTGTTTTTAATTCATTATCAATTACTAACAAATTTTGGCGTGATTGTGCAACAATATTGTTTTTTAACGTGAACGATTAGAAAGTTAAAACCTTGAATACTGTGTTTCAGTTTGATTATCCTCAGTAATCATTGTAATTATATAATGTTATAACATACTAACTATGTTATCGATGCAATACAACGGGTTAAGATTAGCTGTTTAGTGTTTGTGAAGATTAGTGTTTGTGTGTTTTTTCATATGCTGGTCAATGATGGTATTTTTTTCTACGAACTTAGTCGCCTCAGTAGTAGTCTCAGTAGTCTTTTTAGAAAAGGTCCGATTAATTACCGTAAATTATTATATTAATTTGAATTTTTCTAGTTTTTGGACTAATTATTTGGCGGAAATAGATCTTAAAACAATGGGTATACAAATACATACAAACCTTGTCTTACAAATACATATTGTGAAGTATTTAATTTGAAAATATATTTTAGGATATTTATTAGAGTATTTTTAATGTTCCGTAGTCGATTTTTATGCGAGTTAATGTTAGTCTAACAAAAAACATGTAATTAATTACGGTAGTTATTTTTGAACAATTTCTGTTACACGTGCTATCGCGTGCAACTGTACAAAAGATTATAAACATAATAACGCGAAGACGTGGGAAAATAAGATTACTGTTTATTTATAGTATTAATTGTTGTTCAGCTACAACGTCCGTATAACGCGGCTTTGCAATAAAAAATGTTTTCGAACAGTCCCTCGGAATTGGCACTGTTCGCGCTTATCACATTTAAATATTTACCTTCGTTTACATACAAATAGTATTTGACGTCGGGTACTCGAACGTATCAAACGTTTTTTTGTCGTGAAAAAATGCCAGTGTATACAAAGTGATAAAATGCCGAAGTCTTAGTGATAGTGTTACAAGATTGATGTGTTCGTTATGTAAGATTTTTCTTTAATCCTAAGTTAAATTATAGAGATGCTGATCAAACAGTGAGTAGTGAGTCAGTGGAGGCGTTCAGTAGCGTGCAAGGTCGCATTGTGCGAGTACTCGCTAGTCTAATGCAGTTTTTTTGTTCCGTGAGCCGAATCTACAATGTTAAGATATTTCGTGGAAGTGTTATGCTATTTGATGTACGATGTTACGGTGTTGAGAGTTAACAGACGACGTGCGGGATGTGCGAAACAGAAAGTATGATATCTTTACTAAGGTCGCGTTATCTCCGTCACCTAATTGTAATGACGAAAGTTTTGTACCTGAGTTTTTTATTACTCGGTGCGGAGGACAGGGTCGTCGGTTGAAATTAAGTGAGATATCAGTTATAGTGGAAATCAATAGAAATTCCTGATGTGTTTGTTATACGTGCAGTGTTTTCTCAGCTGGCGTGAAGATCAAGGCAAAATATTTTTCATTCATACTCCTACAAAATATTTTTCATTCATACTCCTATATCGTCAAGTGTTAATAACACTTTAGTATGGACCTGTGGTTATAGTTGTTATTTTGTGGCCACTATCGGTATGTGGGAGGACTAAAATTAGCATTGAATTCTGCCTTTTTTTATCGTGGTGCCCAAAATAGAATAACAGGTTGGAAAACGCGCTGAAGGGGTAAAGCCCTGTACTTTCTCTCACCGTATAGATCACCTATATATTTTCTAGGTTAAAAAATTGTGTCTGATTTATTTATGTTTACAAATGCTCTGAAAATACAAGAGACATGCTATTTCTATATAAACATACCTCAGTTTTCCTCTATTGAGTTATACATCACGTTTATTTTAATCCGCGTGTGTTGATTTGTGTATTCGTTTAACACTGGTCGCTGACGCACCGCGTGCATCCACATTAATATTAAGGGTGGGTTGCAGAAAATCTGACGTTATTGTTAACGGTAAAGTTAACTTTAGCAGTGACAATAACAATGACCACGGGATAGAAAATTCTTTTGTTGCACCATTGTCATAATTGTTATAGTTAAAGTTAAAAGAGTGTTCAGTGAAATGATGCGATGCGATTTAACGTCGGAATTTATCAGCGTATTTTTGTAAATTGTTTTAAAGTACAGGTTATAATTCAAATCGATACACAAATGACAATTATCAATACAGAGAACACACACAAATAACGAAAGCTAACCGTAACTTTAACAATAACCGCCCGACATTGAACGGTTAATGTTAATGTTATACGTGACGTCATTTTAACAATTGTTAATTTTATGCAACCCGAAAATTGCATAACCGTCGATTTGACGGTTGATTAGCCCTTAGTTAATGTTAAAGTTATTTTCTGCAACCCACCCTAAGTGTATCTTTAACTGACGTAAGACGTTCATGAAGTCGTCAAATTGGGGATTCCTTGTCGTCTCGTTGTCTTTTGATTGGTTGCTGTGGGATAAGTCAATGACACTAAATGAAAATGTAGTAAGAGAGCTGATAGATATTTTTGAAAAAGGTATTTGAGAAACATTGGAAATTCGTACAATCCTTATTTTATGTTTGAATATGAAAAAGCAGTCCGGCGTCCGCTGAAGTTTGCATTGCGATACGTCAAATGTTAGCAATCAATCAATCAATCAATACTCTTATTGTACGATTCTTTTTACCGGTATTGTGCTTAACCCCAGTTACAATGCAGTTGCATTGTTTAGTCATGATAATCGAACATTTGTGAGCGGGAACCTAGAGAACCTAGGGAACTTAAGATCACACACAATACAAAGGACTACGAATATCATAAATATGTCCCCTAACGTCAGAAAGTATACCATAATCATTATGTTCTCGATATAATGTATGTATTTAAAAGAACATCTGTTTACACTTCACTAATAATGCTGCATAGAGCGGTATATTAAAGTTTCCTCGATGTTAAATTGTGAGTACTATTTTTTATTATAATATTGATCCATTAAAAGCTGACATATTTATACCCTCTTTAATTAATCAATTAATTAGCGAAATAATAACGCTTGTTTCATTATTACACTATGAGATCACCATACTTATCGTAAAATTTATTGAAATATACACTTTTGAAGTAACAAAAAATTAATTTTTAAAATTCCAAGCGTCTAAGTCCCTTGCGATAGAATTAATTAATTATTCTACACTTCGCTTTGCTCCTGTTATATTTAATTCACTTCAATGTTTTTATTTCATTAAATTAATGGTAAAGACCGAATACAATGGAATTTATTAGTATTACATAAGATTTAGAGCACATTACAATAACACCTCAGCACACTTCCCACTGCTGGACACAGGCCTCCTTAATGCAAGCTATTTTATTGAATACGGGTATTATGTTCTAGGAAAATAGATCATCGAAAGTCACAAAATCCCCTCATAAAAAAGTAATTTGCAATTTTTATTATATTTTTTAACTTCTGAACTAAATAAGTGTCACGGGTGTAATTAACGCTGAAGGTGTTGCCGACTTACTTAATGCTATCTCGCGTTTAAAAATATTCCTTTATTTTGTATAATCCTGGGGCCTTTAAGAGAATCATGAAGAAGCAGTTATATTATGAACAGGTCGATAATTACGTCGAATAACGAGAGATGTCGCATGCCACCATATGATAGTCTATGAAGGGGCGTTGCATTTCCCAAAATTTAGTTATAAAATGGTGACTTTGCAGCTTTGGTATAAGAAAAAAAGGATAATATTTCACCAGGGAATAATTCTGCACAATTGAATAGTGATTGACGTAGGCTTTTTTGGGCCAGACGGAGAAGACGGAGCAAGAGCAGCTTGGCGACCTGCAGGCCATGTCCGTGCTGAGCAACTACCAGGACAACCTCTCCCAGGACATGAACACTGACCGGTGAGTTCTGAGCTTAGCGCCAATTCACACCGCATCACTGTGCATAAGTGTTGACTAAGCCATTTGACTCATCACTAAAACTGTATTTGTCTTGTCTGTCCAAGCACGTTTTCGCTTTTGTGTTGTGTTGTCTATGTGTGATTGCTTTAAATTGTGTGCGGTAGTTTTAGTAGGTTGTTTTGTGTTAACCATTGAGGTATAGTAGAAGATATGGTGAACAAAAAATGTAGGTCCGCAGGCACATGGGGAAACAGTGGGGTGCGAAGGAAGATAATGTGACTGTGTTAGAGTGACAGAGATAGGAATATAAATTGTGGTACGGTACCGCATTTTTTGTTACAAGCATTCTGTTCGCGATGGCTGTTCTGGATAAAAGCTTAATGATTAACATTTCTTTCAACCTCGTGATGTGACAGCAGACAGCATGACTTATGTAGCGGTGGTTGAATTTGGTCATTAGCAGTAATTTGCGAAAACTGCTAAAAAACTGGGCTAAAATTAAATATTTTTAAAATAGAATTCTATGTCGCGTAATATGTATGTAGTAAAGCACCTAGAACTCTAATAGAATAATAATGATTGCGGATATAATGACTAATATTATTGTATTTATGGGGTTCTTCTTCATGGCAATATTTTGATAGATACAGATGAATCACAAGTCTTTTTATGGCAATAATGAATTGACTTTTAATACAAAAACGCCAGTATTCTGATTGGTCCCTTCTGACCCTCTGGCACTATAATCAGCATAGTACAACGACAATTTTGAATAAATCTTTCCAATTTGAATTCAAACGAAGCTGTACTAGCTTAAATATTGGACGCGATCAACAAGTGGTAATAGCCATCAGAAGTTAAAAGCATTGATACATTCGGCATAAATTCTACGCTCAATAAACATGATAAGTCTCAATTGAATCGCCATTAAGATGTGGTATATTGATACATCATTCCATTTCTGTGCGTGCATCGCGCAAAAAGTATTGGATAGATATCAATTATTTTTTTTGTGTTTTGCTGTTGGCATTTTTTAATAAAATTACGAGATTTCTATTCCACATAATGTTTCTCTGTATATATGAGCGACAATTAAGTCTTACAATCGGTAGCTATTTTATACGCAGACATATAATTAAAAATGAGTGCTCAAGACATCATGTAAATAGCATTGAACTCTTTAAATTGTTTATGCTCGTTATTGCTTTTCGGTGCTAATGCTATTGTAATGATACTATGTATGTATGTGCTAATAAGACGTACGTGCAAAAGTATGCGGGATAACTATTTAGTAGTAATGACGTATACCATATTATACAGAATGGAGGTTGCCGACGAGTTTTAAGGATTTTTTAAGGACGCCGTAAGACTTTACATAGATATTTTCACGCATCTTAGTCTTTTGTTGGTAATGTATATCAAATATAAAATAATCTCGATTCAAATAAATAATTGTTTCATTGTTCTAAGTATATATTATGATTTTCATTTTAATATAACTCTTATCTAAATGAAAAGACAGTTTTTTTTTTCGATAAAAATATGGCATAATGAGTCAGATGTTGATTTCCCGAGTCCAGACGTGCTTCAAAGATAATGTTAAGTTTAATGATCCATAGGTCATTACCACCTGTGGCTTCGCGCTTTGTGGATACCCAAGGTCGTCCAAATTTAAACAAATTCGCGAATATATTATACGGACATAAATGTAAATAGAACTTTATAGAATCATTAAGACCTATAAACCATCAATTTCAACTTTAAGTAAAATGGTCAATGGTCACCTTTGAATTTTGAGGGATGAGCTTTGCCCAAGAAGTAGGCCATAAAATATGAGTAATTTTTTTATTATATGCCGATAATGTCAAGTCGAGTCAACTCCGTGAAAGTATGGGATAAGGGCAGCCAAACAAAGGACGGAACTCACGTAGCATTTATAATAAATGTGTTTGAAACACAAGCCAACCCCAAGAAAACCCACTTAATTAATTTGTGACGCTACCTAGCACCTACTTAAATCACCAAGGTCTGCAATACGTAGATAGCTATTTATAAACACTAAAATTACATACATACATAGACTCATGTCTTTTCCCCAGAAGGGGTAGGCAGAGTGCTATCAGGACACCCACATTTCGCTTTGTATGTTCCGTCCCATGATGTGATAGGGGGCGAGCCTATCACCATATCGAACACAAATTCCTGACTCCGGGCGGATAATGAACAGAAAAATCCAATATCACTTTGCCCGACACGGTATTCGAACCCGAGAGTCGAGACCTCAGTTTGTAGTCGTACCTAAGTACAACTACGCCATCGAGGCAGTCTATTACACACACATTTTAGTACACTAAAATTAATTTAAACCTAATGACATATTATGTGTGAAATTAAGATTTATCTTGGTTTCCTTGTTATTTTCTCCCCCGCAATATGAACTATTTTATTCTGATTGCCGCCACTGTGTGTGAGAACTGCTTTAAGCAGCTTTAGGGATGAGACATTATTTTTACTATTATTATCATTTCAATTTGTAGTTATATTCATGTAAAATCCTATGCGGGATATATCTGTTATTTTTACTTTATTCAGGACGAACTCACATACCTATTTATCCAATTTTGTTAAACGATGGTATCCTAATGGAGAATATTAACTATAACAACTAAATAAGGTTGTTGCTTATGCGTTTTAACATTTGATGTTATTTAATAAAACGTCATCTAAATCATTTTAATACACTTCTCGAACCAGCTTTACAGTCTCCTAAACAATGACAGGTTCACATAGGAGGCTACAGCTTATAGAATGCTTCGTAGTTTAGATCTAACGCGCTTGGCACAACAATTGCATGAAAATTGTGCTAACCAACAAAAACAGTGGTTTAAATATTACTCCTACTATAATAAAATAATTGTTTCATTGTTCTATATATTATGATTTTCTAAGTGCCCAAGAATGTTATTTAATTGTTTTCATGTAAAATATGCGTTTTCCTTATTGCACTTTACCCATTACAAGATTCGAATGTTATGACATCACATTGCACGCTTCGTTGCCGTGACAATCGATTGTTCCGCTGCCACCATTGTCAAAGCGGTGAAATAGCTAAGAACCCCTGCACAGAGCGTAGGAAGCCGATGTTTTTCAGGTAGCCTTTACCCCAAGGTGGTGCTTCCTTACATTGGCAACGAGATACTTCCGTCCACGATCGAGATACATACGCTGGATTTCTCGAGCGGAATTCATTTGTTTACGCAGATGCAAATGTAAGTAGGCAGTAGTGACATCTGTCGTCCGATGAGAGAAAAATCTTTCGGACACAATTTTGGCAAAATTTTACAAATAATTTACACCGACAGATGTTACAACTGTAGTGTACTAAAGAAACGTAAATAGCATGTCTCTAAACACAAATGAACACTATTGTTGTTGCATGCCACGTGACGTCAAAGTCTTGGTGTTATAGGGTTGTTAAAAATCCGTTTCGAATGCAGAGATGTGTGCCAAAAGTAGTTGAATTGGTTCACTCGTCGCCAAATAAAGGATAATTGCAGGGACAACGGTAGCGAAGCGTCGACACGTGCTGCCGAGGAGTGTGGTTGCGGCGAGCCAGCGCCAACCCTACCGGGTGGGGCAAACGGCAAGGCCAATCTGGCCGCCAACCACTGCTCGTGAGTAATTGGACAATTTGATCAAACATTTTGACACAACAGCAAACATTGAACAACGCACCGAAATCATTTTCCATTAAAAAATTGAATGATATATTATGTGACGTGTTGGACCAACGTTTTACATAAAGAAGAAAACAAAAGAAATATCGTAACCATTGTCATTGAAGTGGTTAGTATTAGTATATCTCATTATAATAACATTAGTCCACTTTTTGTATTGGAACAAATACGTCTCCATGTTCACGGAATCTATTCCGCTTTGCCAATATTATATTATATTGGTACTATCTTATACTTGAGTTTTATTTTAATAGCGCAAAATTGCCTTACTTATTTTTTTATCCTAATAATTATGAGTCATTTCTACGCGTGTCTCATTAACGCCGTCTGTCAATTGTGTAGGAAGCAAGGAAGTTGAACTATGGCAATTTTGCGCTGTAGCTTTAATAACATAAACACTCTTTAGAGAGAGACAGAACGAATGTGCGGCTTATCATTGATGCCACAAAACAACTAATGGGCGTACGTGCCTTTTTTTTCCGTCAATTACTGGGCGTTCCCACTTGTAAGGTGTCGGATCCGACTTTTAATCCAATGTCGCTGTTTTCATTCACACTACTCTGATTCGGGCACAATCTAAACTTGTGCCAATTTTTCAATATCCACGAAGCTACTGTCCATCTGACAAATGTGAACCCGTAAGCGAGCTAGGTCTAATACCGTCTAATACGGTTTTAGTTCGAGCCCGGAGTGCCGGTGTGTCCGGAGCTGTCAAAATTCGGATATGTTATAGATTCATGTAAAATATTTAACCACTAGAATAACCGACATTTTGTCGGACCCGACATCCGTCAAGCGGGAGCGAAGCCTTCTGCGCATTTTATTTCACAGCAGTCCATGCTTAATGCCTCGGGCCAGCTTTAATTATGGAATCTTGTGTATGTTTTGTGTATGATCCAGGTGAAAAAATTACGACATGTACAAATTGGTGTTTGGTTAAAGGTCATTGACTGCATGCACGAAAGAATAAAAAAACAATAACTGAGCACTCACATCTAGCATGTTAATGATGTCTAACTTTTCTTGAACTCTAAACACATGGGTAGATTTGGGACTAGTGTTACCTACACTGTGTTGAGCATAATTATGTCCCAAGATATAATTGGAGATGAGGTTGTCGACATCTGGGAGTCGAACCCAGTACATCCCGCCTATTATCATTCTCATTATCCAAACTGAGTGTAGAGGTTCTAATAGCTGTACTATATATAGACACGCGATGAAGGACATTAAAGAAAATCCACCGATCAAATAGAAAAAGAAATGCCTGCATCTGGGAGTCGGATGTAGGTTGTCATGGTCCACAAAATATTGTACGTAGTATTGAGTTAAAGAGGCACAAGTAATAATATAACTATGACACACATCCTTTGAGTTTATTTGGTTGAACAAAACATTGACACCGTATGTAAATATGTCTGGGTTATCAATGCATAATATTCTAATTTTGGAGTATTGTAACTTGCAACGTATGGATAAAGACATAAAGTTCAGTATACCGTATAACATGTATCCTCAGCTGTACAATAGTTTTCATGATGTGTTATCTCATCATTGAAAATTTGTACTTTTTTCGTAATAAACGGTCAATTCAAAAATGGAACCGCTAATGACCATTAGAAGATAAAGTCAAATTTCAATTTTTTTATATAAACAGCAATGTCCGTGATGGTAAATTGCACCCAAAATAGAGTAGAGTATTTAATAACGCGAGATGGCTACCGCACGCCTTACAACACAATTACATCGGCCTCATTTTATTCCGATACATACAGATGACCCAAAACGCGACACACGTGTCACTATGACGGCTTCTCAACCTGCGTACAGTAAAATATTTACTCATATATGACTTCTGTTCAGAATCGTCATGGGGGGTATTATGAACAACCCGTCCCTCACGTTCAACGACGGGGTCCGCTCCATAGACTACGTGTTGGTATGGGAGTCGGCGAAGGAAGACGCCACGACTCCCGAGGCGTACGACCAGCGGCGAATATTCGAGTATAATCTGGAGCAGGAGGGATTGCAGCTTGAGAGAGAAGCGCCTGAGGAACTGTTTGGACTGCATTTTGTTAAGGTAAGTCTGTAGGTCATAGGAAAATGGTGACTTCTCGAACTGGATATATGAAGCCATAGATGGTATTCGTTATTTCATAGTTAAACATCTTAAAAATTCTATCACTCTTTTACTTTGACAGAAAGCATGTAGTTAGATAACGGTTTACTATTATAGTCTATCTAAACTAAGAAGTTCCATTTGACATTGGGAAATAGGGATGCTGTCAAATAAATCGGTTCTTACAATATCCGATTATTTAGAGATATCGATAATATTTGTTTGTATTTCTTAATCGATTACAGTTTATATTTTCAGTTTACATCATTTAGTTTATTTTTTCATGAACATTTTTATTCTAATGAGACATCAACAATTGCATGTCACTTTACTATTTAGGAACAAAAGGAGTGATTTATCTATTACTAGCGGCCCGTCCCGGCTTCACCCGGGTGCAGACACTTTTTCGAGTCCAGTCCACATTACGCACATGCTTATGAACACATGATACATACATACAATACAATACATATACTCCAAAGTGAGGAACCTCCTCACTATGTTTTATATCTGCTCGATTATTTAAATATTTTTACCGATTATGCGTATACAAATGCATTTGAATAGTCTCGACTCTACCGGTAAAAGACCTAACGAGGTAACTTTGTAATGACGTCTAGAAAAAAAATATGTTGTTTAAAATGGTTATTTTGCTTTATTTAAAGAATTCTAGTTTAAATTTAGTGATTATGGTTTGTATATCTAGTGATAAAATAAGAATAGCTTCATAATTCCATGGATTTACGGAAAGTGTTATTGAAATTGTGTGGGTTACGTCTGCACAAAGTTATTTACGTTAAAAGTATGAAACGTCAAATGGAACCTGTTAGTTTAGATAGACTATAGCAAATCGTCAAAACCATAATTTCATTAGACGTTAATTTTTTGCTACTAATACTGATTCAAAACTCGTAGTTATTTTTTCATATAAGCTACAATCAATAGCCTCTTTAGACAGTTAACCCTATTACTTAAAGAAAAAGAACACAAGGAAAGAGAAAGACACAGCTAAAGTGTTCTCGCTCTTTCTCTCCTCGATTTGTCAGAGATTTGAGATGTGTTTATAATTTCTCTAGATACACGCGCCGGTGCAAGTACTGCGAGACTACAGCGAGATACTGAAGCTCAGGATGCCGATGAAGGTGAGATGCATGACCGTTATTAATTCTCACTAATATCTACTCGCAGGACTCGTGTATGGCTTTGTTTCTTAGGTGAACCCAAGGGCTTCCTTCGCTTAATGGTAGAGTGTTTTATCCAATTATCCTGTATGTTAATATAGTTTAATAGCTTGTCGGTGAATGTCCCACTTCTGAATTTGTTCACATTGTGTTAATCAAATCTGAAAATATACCTACATATTTGCACTTGTGAAAATTATTTATTTATTAAGCGTTCATGAGACTATATAGAGAAGTGCAGTAACATGTGTGTACGTTTGTAGGAATGCAGTAAAATAAGAAAAAGTGGGCGGACAAATGCCATACTGAATGCTGCGTTGTATATGTCTAAGGTATGCATATGTCGACGGGCTGCGCATGGCTCGCTTGCCTAAACTCGTAGCTGCTTTTCCATTTTCTCTATGTTGTGAAGTTTGGCAGTCTAACATTCTAAATGTTGGTGATTGGCTATTGTGTTTTAATGTACGTTTTTATAATTAAAGTTAGGATATGAATTATATAGGTTGTGTTTCAGAGATGTATGGTTTCTTTAAACATTTATTATATTATGTAATTCATTATTTGGGGATAGCACATGCTCATGTAAACCAGTTATTTAAATGTAACATAACTGTTTAATCTACAATAGTACTGGCTTCCGGGCTTGCATATTAACATGTCTTAATTTACTTATTCATCTGTTACTAATATAATTAACAAACTTCAACGTAAAATTGATTACAATGTTTTCAACTGACGTATACTTTGTGTGTATGACACACTCATTCTCTTTACCACTCATTTTTTCGGCTACAATGATTTTCTTAATTGATGCAGAAAGAAAACAAATAGTCAATGAGTTTCTCATTGCCATACCACCCATATATTGGAAGAGATATCCTGAATACATGTTACATGGTAATGATTTAAAATGTTAATGTCTGTCTATATCAATGATGTAAGCGACACAGAATATATTTTTATATTTGCTAAAAACTATCGTTATTGTAGTACCTCATAAGTATTAACACATTACACCTCGATACCATTCGTTAGTTCATATAAGCTAGCTCTTTCGGTATTTTTCACCCTCTCGTAAATTTATTTGAGGCAATTTTTCAATCCATTTAGATTTTCTTAGTATATTTTTCGTTTGCTATCTTTTTGTCAATGAAGCAAGGAATAGTGTGTCGTTACTAGATATTGTTAGTACTGCACTCCGCATCAGGTGTTTGAACTCACTATCAGGTGCAGGGCAATACTAATTTTGCGTCCAGCAATTGTATCAGCCCATATCCGTCCCACTGCAGGGCACGGGCCTCCTCTACAATCGAGGGTACGATTGAGAGTAGTTAGGCCATATAGTCCACCACGCTGGCCTACTGCGGGTTGGCGGACTTTACATACCATAGAAATTCTTACAATTTGCTATGGTATGCACGTTTCCTCACGATGTTTTCCTCCACCGTTATAGTGCATGGTGATTGACTATCAATATACACATGACTCCGAAAAGTCAGAGGTGTGCCCTGGGATTTGAACCCGCGACCACCATGAACATGTAGGCAGCCGCTTCTGGTCTGTTACCAACAGGCCACCACAGTTCCAGCAATGATGGCCACGAATGATGCTAACATCCAAATGAGAGTCTTTTAGTGATCAAATCATGTACGAAATGATAAACCAAAAATTGCAAGTAGCTTGCTTAATTACCCAGAAACTAGATGAGGTAGTTATTTTTTTTATCGCAAAATGTATCAGTGTCACATTTTTAAAATTAAGTATATTAAAATTAGCCGCGTTACCCAGATTCACCCGGATGCATCATGTGGACTGCACAATTATTTTTCCGACTTCATACTTATCTTCCTAATACTTCAAGTGCAACGTTTTTTACCCGTTTGGGTCAATGACCTAGCCAAATCGCTACAGCAGGTGTTTAAATGTGTAAAAATAGGAAACTATCCCCTGGCTAATTGAATAATATTTGGTGTACGGACTTCTGATGCTATACCCTTTAAGTGGTTCCAAAAAGTCATCATGTCGCCGACATTTTATAAACTATAATATTCCAAGGTTTCGACAAAATTCGTCAAGTAGTTATAGTATGAACGAGTAACAAACATACATATTATGTCCATTCGTAATCACAAAACATTACAGAAAATACAATATTTTGGTATCTTTATTTATTACGGAAGTTACGAAACGACTGAAACTTTTGCAATATATTTGCCATATCTTGGCCACTAAGCACATTTATAATATAACAAGATATGTCATATAACAGAGTTTAACCCCCAAAAGAGGGCAGAAAGGGGTGATAACACTGATACATTTTGTGCATGACTACTCGGCATGAAAGGGCTACACTAAGCAGCGGCAATTCATTGGCGGAGCTTGACTAGTAGTCCCTCATATGGCAGGAAAGAATATTTGAGTAACTGCTGTCCTCAAAGACGTTAAAGTCTGGTTAATTATTGGGAAGGACGGAACGACGATGCAACGTTGAGGGGACGAGAGCTTTTGTAATGTATGGGCTGATATGGAACATGTCATACAGAGCCGTTCCATGACTCTAAGTTTATCGTCGTGCGAGCCACGCTCATTTCTACTTCTTCTGCCTTTCTGCCAAACTAGAGATCTGTCTAGCCTCGCTCCGCCTGAGACAAGCCGTTGCTGTCATCTAACGTAGCTACGTGATACCAACTATGTCTCGCAGTTCTCAGCGTTGAAGGACGTGCACGAGAAGACCAACACCCTCATAGACCGGATGAATGACTGCTGGGAGCGGGTCATGTCCAAGATCCGGGTGGACCCGGTCATGTTCCCCGAGAGGAAGCACCGACTCACCGCCATATACTCCAAGGACAAGGAATATTTGTAAGTATATAAATAGAGATATAAGTATATAGTATATATAGTAGAGTAGGCCCGTGTCCTGCAGTGGGACGTATAAGGGCTGATTTAGATATAGATATAAATAAATAAATAAATAAATACACCAAACAGTAACACACACAGTTCTGACTTTACATTAAGATCAATTACATACATACATAAACTCACGCCTTTTTCCCACAAAGTGTAGGCAGAGGTGCTACCAGGACACCCACATTTCGTCTTGTGTGTTCCGTCCAATGATGGGATAGGGAAACCTATCACCATATCGGGCACAAATTCCTGACTCCGGGCTGATAAATAATAGAAAAATCCAATATCACTTTGCCCGACCCGGGATTCGAACCCGAGTCCTCAGCTTTGTAATCGTACCATAGTACAACTGCGCCACCGAGGCAGTCAATGAAGATAAGATAAGATCAATTAATAACAACATAAAATTGCTCAATTGGTTTGAGCAGGCGGGAGGTGTGTACAATGTTTCCTATCCGGCTGGATACAATAATCCAACCAGCAATAGTCAGGCCTTTGCCTTTCACGCTGATTCGCTATCCGGGCGGATTACGAATAATCTTTTACCAGCAGTTCGGTCCTTGTAAACACCGGCTTAATTCGGGTTGGTAGACCTCCCCCTACCGCAACTTTTTAAAAGGATATGAAGATTTTAAATCCGCGTATCTAATTTCATCCAGATTCGACACGAACTCGGAGTGTTTCTGGACGCCGTCGATCCGCTCCCGCATCGTCCAGTTCATTCTAGACCGCAAGAAGTTCTCGCACCGGTCACACGACGACTTCGCGTTCGGCATCACAAGACTGATCTCCAACTGTACTTACAGCGCCGCCTACCCTCTACATGACGTGAGTTTTTTATTTAATAACTTTTTTAAAAAATATACGAGTTTTAATCTTAGGAAACACGGGATACAAAAGGCTAAAGAATAGGTCTGGCAAATGACTTACTGGTGGTAGGTTTCATATGGGAGAGAACGCCTGGGTAGGTACCACCGCAATGTCTATTTCTCCCGCTAAACAACAGTGTGAATGCACTGTTGTGTTTCGGTTTGAAGGGCATTGTAGTCAGAGTAACTACTGGACATATTAAGACTCAACATCTTATATCTCAGGATGGCGAGCGCAGTGCCAAGCAATGCTTTTTAATTCGTTTTGTTTGATTTCTACTGTCTATAAGTCGTATGGCTTACCATCAGGTGAATGGCATGCTGGTTTCGTCATTCAAGGAAATAAAAACAAAAGAGCAAATGGCTAACCGGGTGGTAAGACATTAAAGCCGCCCATGCAACATTTGCATCGTAGACGTGTTTGATGGCCTCAAAAAAAATTATAGGAAAGAAACAAGCGGGGAAGAAAGGCCTCTTGCCATTTCTCTTGCAGAACGAATGTCAATTACAATGCCTATTCAAATATGAAAGAATGAAAAAAAGAAAAAGAAAAGCCTTTATTATTGCATGGCCAACACATACAACAAGAACAATGTAACATATAAGGTAAAAACAATATGCTATTATATGCGCATGGCTAGACAACAATGACCCCCCATTCAGCTATATGCTGCAATACAACGGAAGCTGAATATGGAAGCTGATCACTGCGCAAGTTCATGCTTGCTCCCACTTAGCTTTGCTCAGGAGGGAAGAGACTAAAACATATCCAACTTCTCCTTTGAATTTAACTGGTGGGTTAATTTCGTTGCGGGTTGAATTCGCTGAGCTTCAATGAAAAAATAAAATTAAAATATTTACTTCGAAACCGAGTATAAACATAGTGAAACGGTATCCGAAGTTTCCTTTTAAGCATATAATATACATGTTTTAGGAGATTCCTTTCCTCCTTAGTTACATATATAATGTTATGTGTATGTATTATGTTATACAATATTCCCGGGTTTTCTTAAAAATACTGTAAGATTTCATTGCTCGGTGTCATTAAAATGCCACTGTTGATTCTGCGACACAGGAGTTGCAGTGGCGAGTGAGGGCAAGATACAATCCAACTGCGTAAATCATAGACGCATTTTTCACAAAAGATAATTTTATATATCGTTTTTTATTATTTACAGGGTGATCTCAAAAGTCCAGGCTCAATGCGCTATCTTCTATATACAGAGTGGGCTGCAGTATCAAAATGTCTCAAATACCAACCTTTAGATTACGTGAAGGACTATTTTGGAGTCAAAATAGGTGAGTACTTTGTCGACGAGCTGTTAAAATAGTATTTGTAGCAGCCCATATACGTCCCACTGCAGGGCATGGGCCTACTCTACAATCGAGAGAATCAATTGAGAGTGGTTAGGCCATATAGTCCACCACGCTGGCCTAGTGCGGGTTGGCGGACTTACATACTGTAGAAATTCTTTAAAATCGCTATGTTATGCAGGTTTCCTCACGATGTTTTCCTTCATCGTTAAAGTGCGTGGTGATTGACTACCAATACACACATAACTCCGAAAAGTCAGTGGTGTGATTTGAACCCGCGACCACCGTGAACATGTAGGCAGCCGCGTCTGGTCCGTTACCAACAGGCCACCACGCACTTAAAATAGTAATATACTAAAATATTAATACTAGGATAAATATCTGAAGAATGAATTATAACAAAAAAATACTGATGATATCAAGACGGTGTTCAAAATATTATTTAATTTGAGTCATTAATTTTTTAACATAAATACGGACTTACTCTCTATTATTTTATGGGTATTTTCAAAATAGGCCGCGTGCAGCTGTCAGATTGCCAGAATTTGAGGAATTGACAAGACGGCACACTGATTTGATAGAATATAGACTCTATGCCCTTGTTCCAGGATTGTATTTCGCGTGGCTCGGTTTCTACACGCACATGCTGATCCCGGCGTCGATAGTGGGTCTTATCTGCGTCATATATTCAGCTGCCACTGTGTACTCCAACAAGCCGAGGTGAGTCTTATTTATATTCAGTAGCTGGATATAATATTTAACGTTGAAATTTTCTAAAGCCACACGCACTACCACTTCACAGCAGCGGATGTATCTAGTCAACGCGCGTATGATTTCGCGAGTAAAGAATTAACTGCTTATTATATTCATTGGCATTACTATTGATTTTTGTAACTCTTACACAGCGCATACGGCGATGAACGCGGCAGAACAGCGCGTTATAAGCATGCGCAAGAAAAGCAATGATAAAAACACTAATTATCCCCACTTCATGCCTGTAGTAATGATTATCACGAGAAATGAAGCTAATACTGATGTCAGTATAACATTGGCTCACCACTACCCTGACCTCAAGAGATACACGTCGGACTTGCTCCGTCTTTTATACCAGAGTGTCCTTACCGTCAACTACCCGCACTAGTGGTGGTATATGTGGTATATGAGACAATGTACTATATCTATTTGATAGATACAAACACTACAATGCCTGTTTTCCTTCAAATTCGAATAGATTAGGCTTTAAACGGTCGCTTAAGAGTTAATAAACTTGCGTGGCGCAGTTGGTTAGACGCTGGCTGTGAAACGAGAGGCCGTGGGTTCGATCCCCGCACCGAGACAAATGTTTGTGAGGCCCACGGATATTTGTCTCGGGTCTGGGTGTTTGTGAGACCGAAAAGTCTCGTAGTTTTTGAAACCTACGACACAAGACTTAATTGATCTTAGTGTGGGGTCAGGACTATGTATGTGACTGTTGGGTGTATTTATTATTATTATTATGAAAAAATTGGCGTGTACTCATATAAAAGCTAAATTCATCTCGATAAATATGGTCAGTCCCCAGCTCCTTATGGCTCAGGTGTTAAGGTGTATTATTGTGTGTGCAGCGAGGATATATGCAACTATACGTCGTCGATCAAGATGTGTCCGCAGTGCGACTACTTCTGCGAGTACTGGGACCTTCGCGCCACATGTCTACAGTCCAGGATCACGTATCTCTTCGACAACTCCACTACCGTCTTCTTCGCTATATTCATGAGTTTTTGGGGTGAGTAAACAGATGCTTGGTGATGCAAGGTCGAGCTCCTAGCTTATGTATTGTTTGAGGGTATTCGTAAATGTTGGAGGGTAGCTATAGGTCAGTTCGTGTTTTTATAAAACGCGGCGTGTGTTAACAGTCGGGACAGTTGTTCTCCGTCCGTTCTATAGTCTACCTCACACTGCCCACTCCATAAATGTTCTAATATTAATTTTTGATTTACATACATACAAAAATATACTTTATTGTACCAT
The DNA here is from genome assembly GCA_905220455.2 of Deilephila porcellus. Taxonomy (NCBI): domain Eukaryota; kingdom Metazoa; phylum Arthropoda; class Insecta; order Lepidoptera; family Sphingidae; genus Deilephila; species Deilephila porcellus. The sequence goes on along the minus strand of LR999973.1, from coordinate 13,883,907 downwards.
CCACCAGTGAAATCAATGGCTTATAAGCTAGTGTGGTGGACTATAAGTCCTAAACCCTCTCAATTGTCCTTTCGATTGCAGAGGAGGCCCGTTTCAGTGGGACGTATATGGGCTGATACAGATAAAGATAGCCTCACTGGTATTGATGTGGTGTTGATGTCGGTGTTGTACCCTCAGGGGCGTGTTTCCTGGAGCTGTGGAAGCGGTACTCCGCGGAGATGACGCACCGCTGGGATCTCACCGGGTTCGACGTGTACGAGGAGCATCCCAGACCGCAGTACCTGGCTAGGCTGGCGCACGTGAAACGGACGCAGGTGCGTACTTATAATGTTACTGCCGAGTTAATATAGTGGTAGCATAGTGCGTTAATTGTTAAATCTTAATTTAAATTCTGTGAGACTTTTGGTTTATTAAGCTGTCTTGTTCCCTTTTTGGGATATAGGTGGTAGTTTATGCATTTATGAATTTATACGTGTCGATGTACGGGTCTGAGTGCGTGCGTGCAATATAAATAGAGTAAATTGGGATGCAAAATTATTAGGGGGTAAATTGTTTACGTTTTTAACCATGAAATATGACATTTTCTAAGTAAGAAATTAGTGTTTCAAATACAAGAAATATTAAATGTGTTATAAGTTAATCAAGTCTCTATGGAATACGCATTGATTGAATCCATATTATTCGCTATACATATAAAGCTGTATGTTGTATGCTGCATGCAGCTGAACGTGGTGACGGGCGAGCGCGAGCCGATGGTGCCGTTCTGGCGCATGCGGCTGCCGGCCACGCTGATGTCGTTCAGCGTGGTGGCGCTGCTGGTGCTGCTGGCGCTGGCCACGGTGCTGGGCGTGGTGCTGTACCGCATGTCGCTGCTGGGCGCCAGCATCCTGCGCCAGAACCAGAACGTGCTCATCACCTACAACCCCATCATGTTCACCACGGCCACCGCCGCCTGTATCAATTTAGTGTTTATTTGCATATTTAATTATGTAAGTATTCAATATTTTATTTCTATTTATTTTTATACGAAAGAAAGTTTTTGAGCTCCTCATTTCAGTACCTTAAGAGACACTATATTTTTTATATCGTCATTTTTAACCAATAAAATTAAATTGAAGTTATCTTACTCGACTGCATACATCATTAGAATTCGAAGATATCGCGACTCCTGAACATCAATATTTCAAGGATTTATTTCACTTAGGTTTATTTTGCTTTGTGCCTGAAAATAACTAAGGATAACTTAATAGATTATTACCATTCTTGCAGATTTACCAGTACCTAGCAGAGTGGTTGACAGAGAAGGAATTACTTCGCACGCAGACGGAATTCGACGATTCGCTCACGCTCAAGATTTACCTGCTGCAGTTCGTCAATTACTACGCTTCTATCTTCTACATCGCATTCTTTAAGGGCAAGTTCGTCGGCCGCCCTGGACAGTACGTTAGGATATATGGACATAGGCAAGAAGAGGTAAGTTTTATACTGTATTTTTTGGTGAAAGTTAATATTGGATATTGCAGTCACCATTGGACATATTATTATACAAGCTTGCTGATTCACAAGTATAGCATTTTAAATCTAATTATTAGTACTGTCTGTTACTGTCACCAATGCCCATTGCCATCCAAATTATCAATGGGGTATTCTACCCATTTTCAAAAAGTCTTTTAAGTTGTTCCTAAGATTAAGACAAACTATTTAAACAAATATCAAATTTTTATTCGCTCGGCAAGTCCAATAAAAGTCCATTTAAAATTTAAATTTTAAATTTATGCGCGCAAATATGTGAAAACGCTAGGCGCCATGTTCCTTTAAAATGATACGTCACTCAACCAGTAAACAACCTGTGTTAGTATGAGCTCTTGGACACCGGAGGGGTTATTCTACTCGCGGAATGACGTAGAATCGTTATCCATCATGGCGGCAGCCGTTTCACATCTTTTTAGGAAAGAAAAAAAAATTGAAATTTTCAAAACGAATTATAAAATTTATTCCTTGGAAAAAAAAACTGAAATTGACATATACTTATTGCTTAATGCTCTACTATATACATTTATAGTTTTTAGATTTTTTCTTTCTTATAGTAAAATACCCCATTGGTAACAGACAGTTATCTAGTTCCGTGCTACAATATTAAAATAAGCTCAACGTATTGCTGCGGGAATTAGCGACATCTTTGTCCAACCCTTTGGGGATACAAGTGTCCGAGATTGTGCCTATTCTTATGTTTGTGCGCTTTTAATAAATTGACTGCGGCGCTAAAACAACGAAATATCCCTTAACGCGTCTCATGCCTTTACTAAATCGGCAAATACATGTAAAAGCCACCAACGCGTCAGTTTTGTACAAGTAAAGTGCGCATGCGCCGCATTCAACGTAATATACATGTTTGTTGTTAGTGCGCTCCGGGCGGGTGTCTGCTGGAGCTGTCCATCCAACTTGCCATCATCATGGTTGGCAAGCAGTTCATCAACACCATCGTCGAGATGATGATGCCGTACTTACTCAAGTGGTGGAACGTCATACGCACCATCGGCAGGAAACAACGGTATGTGCTGCTAACAATACGGATCATATTTTTTATACTGAATTGTGATAATCGAGCCTATATACGTCGCACTGGTTCACCATCGTATCTATAATTGAGAGTTCGATTAAAAGGTGTTAGACAAAACTCCACCATGCTGGCGTAGTGCGGGTTGGCAGACTTTAGATTTACTGTACTTCATCACGTTTTAATAACGTGATAATCACATAGTGATTCACTATTTTAAAAGAAAGAGTGTGTGTGGGTGCGTTTGTGCGTGCGTGCGTGCGTGCGTCCGTCCGGGTGTGCGTGCGTGGTTGCGTGCGTGTATGTGAGAGAGAGAGAGAGAGATGAGGATAAAGACAGAATGAAAAAGCATATCCAATTTTATTGTTTATTTTCAGGATAAAGAGTCCATTGCAATGGGTGAAGGATTTTAAGCTGGTCGACTTCGGCAACATGGGACTGTTTCCCGAGTATTTGGAAATGGGTGAGTTACATTTGTTTAATATTTTAGCGGTCTGACTTCGCCCGGGCACTTTTTTCTTTAAATATTATTATGCAGCTAGCTCCTGGTTGTAAATACAGTGCAGTCTAGTTATTTTATCGAAACCAAACTGTGTTAGTCGATAGCCGATAGGAGCCAGCCGACAGTAAAGAAGCCAATAAAGACCTTTGTTTGTGTTTCAGTGTTGCAGTACGGTTTCGTGACGATATTCGTGGCGGCGTTCCCGCTGGCGCCGCTGTTCGCGCTCATCAACAACGTGCTGGAGATGCGCCTGGACGCCAAAAAGTTCCTCACGTGCTACCGCCGTCCCGTGCCGCAGCGCGTCACCGACATCGGCGTCTGGTACCGCATCCTCGACTCCATCGGCAAGCTCAGCATCATCACCAACGTACGTACTGTCCTGCCACATCCATATACAATTTCCTCACGTGCTACTGCGGCCCCGTGCAGCGGGTCGATACCCCATTCATTCTGTCGATAAAACAAATATATTTTCAAGCAGCACATCGGTGAATAATCGATAACCGATACCATCGATCATCATCGATCACCAAACATAATCGATACCCGTGTATTTCTTTGCAGGGGTTCATAATAGCGTTCACGTCGGACTTTATTCCGCGACTGGTGTACCAGTTCTCTCACGGCGGCTCGCTGGACCAGTACGTCAACAACACGCTCGCAGACTTCAACATCTCCGTGCTCGAGCACCCGCCCATCAAGACCTCCTACAACGAGACCACGTGCAGGTAACGTAACCGCCTTTCTCACAGCTTTTTAGGTGTTTTTTATCTTGTTTTGGTAGAGTGGCTTTACTGCTCTTGATGACGTTGTTGCTAATTGTTTCACGACCGATTCCCAGTCTGTCATTGCCGCTTTCGACTGCTTGAAGTGGATTGTTTGGCCTGAAACTGAAATAAAGTCATGTTAACCTTGCCGTCAAAGCGAAAAAATAATATTAAAACAAACAGTTTCACGATGCCGTCATATTTAAACCGATGCTTATACACAATGCCAAATTTCTTAGATCTTCATGAGATGGAATGTCTATAAATGGCTTCGATATTTTTCTAGTTTCCCCGGCTACTGGTACTACTACAAGGAGGGTGGTAAGTACCAGCACAGCGAGTGGTACTGGCACATCATGGGAGCCAGGCTGGCCTTCATCGTCGTATTTGAGGTGAGCTGTACATTTAAATATATTGTGCGTAAGTGAAATAAATAATAATTAAACACCTCATTTGACCTTCACGGGCGTATCGAACGAGGAGGTCGATGCAACAGTGCTGCGGCTGGGAAGGAAGAATTCTTCCTCGGGGCTCGCACGAATCCCGCATACAATGTTCGGCAAGGGATGCCGGGAACCTCGAGTTTGGGCAAAACGCACCCTGCCGCCCGAATCAGCTGGGTAACAAGTGAAGCTGACGCCCCGGAGATTGGCACCACGGAGCACCCAGTCGAAGTTCCCTCCGATGTTCCATAGGAGGGAACCGAGGATATATTCCTGTGGGACATGGCTCCTCGGTGCCAGCCGTCAGCGTGCGGGTACACTACCGTATCTGCCGGACAGCTGAATGCACCAAAAGCCGAAGTGCCTCTTCGATGAAGGTCTAGGGTGCGTTACCTAGGCTGCTGCCCAACCTCGAGTCCCGGCATCCCTCGCCAAAGATTTTACTTGGTAGGCGTACGATCAATGGCACTTTACGTGCGTAGTCCATGGGTAGAGGCCGTGTTGCTCTGCTGCTTCCACCGTACCAAGCAGTAGCAGCGAATGAGCGGCTTTCGCACGATTCTCCATGAGGTGGTCTGTGTTTTTTGGCCAGTTCCCTTTCCTGCGGCAGCGACGTCAGAGCCCTCGCGCCAGCGTACCGTACCACTGGCAAGAAGCGGTGCCCCGTCGCGGGGAACCCCTAGAGGGGTCGAGGTCATATGGACCTCCCTCCGCACGGCCCCCGTGGAGGAGTGGCGCACCAGGCTGGACAAACTCAGTGCTGGTGCTTGGATTACCGCGGCAGTGCGTCCTGTCTTAGACCAGAGGTTGGGCAGGCGCCACAGCTGATAGCGTTCAACCTGACGCAGGTACTGTCGGGGCTCATGCGCTTCAGCACATATCTGTGGTGGCTGGCGATAAGGGAAGTACTCGGCATTTGTCGCCCTCCATTGTTACAACTGTCCGGAGGATACACCCCAACACAATCTGTCGGAGTATCCACCCTGGGAAGAGGAGCGTGCCAGCTCTCCGCGCAGCCGTCAGTGTGGGCTTCCTTTCGCTCTCAGCCGTGATTCCTTACATGGTCGAGAGACAGAGGCCATGCTCTCCTTCTGCGAAAAAGTCATCTCGCAGAAGGGGAGCCCGCCGCCACCAACCGAGAAGTAGCCGCAGGGTGAATGACAACGGCTGAACCGGCGAACCCGCCCAGTGATCAACGAGCGTAAGAATTTTCCACCAGGAGCACAAAACATAGCCCCGTAACTTTCGCGGAAGCCTCACCATGGGCGTTTGAAATAGGGCAAGTGGGGAGCATCTTTACCCTCCCAATTTGTGTAGAGCAATATTTGAGACGTGTCCCAGGTATTGGGCGCTACTCACCCGTCCACATCGTCTGCTACCCGTAATGCGCGTGAGGGCCACCGAGAGGTTTTAGTCGGCATGCCGGTGAAAGATCTTGGATCTCGGTAGAGGCCCAGCCTTTCACCTCACGCGCAGTGGACAAGTGACTAGCGCCCAGCGCCTAGCGCAAAGCCAATAAATGGCTCATCACAAATTGGGAGGGCGCAGATGTTCCCCACTTACCCTATTTTGGACGAACATGGTAAAGTAAGCTTCCGCGACAGTCACAGGGCTACGTGTTCTGCCTGTGGTGGAATTCTGATGCATCTTGATCACTGGGCGGGTTCGCCGGGTCAGCCGTTGTCATTCACCTTGCTCCTACTTCTCGGTTGGCGGTGGTGGGCGGGACCGTATTGCTCAAGATCCCGCTTCGTGCTCCCCTTCTGCGAGATTACGTTCCCGCAGTAGGAGAGCATGGCCTGCCATGACCTCCGTCTCTCGGCCATAGAAGGAATCACTACTGACAGCTAGAGGAAGCCCACTCTGACGTCTGCGCGTAGAGCTGCGCGCTCCTCTTCCCAGGCTGGATACTCCGAGAGTGTGTTTGGCTGTACCACCCGGACAGTTGTCACAATGGTGACAATGGTGGATTCTTCCCTTCTCGCCACCTGCCACGGGTATCTGCCAAAGCAGCCGTGCCTCGACAGTTCTTGCGCCAGGTTGAACGTCATTACGCTGTGGCGCCCGTCCAGACACTGGTCTACGACAGGACGCACTGCCGCGACGGTCCAAGCACTAGCACTGGGATTGTCTAACCTCCCACGCGCCGCTCCACAGATCACCGCCCGATTTTGTTACTATTTAAAATTTTAATGCATTCGTTAATTAAGTTCATTATCACAAATCGATGCAAGCTTACCAAGTATTATTTCCATTGGTCTGGATTCTTCGTATGCGTGATGTCGCCAGGGCAGTGCTGCCGGTTTGTTTATTTCAGCCGCTAGGCAACGTTGCATAAGCACTTTTACCCTGTTTGAAGCACACAATAGCAAGTTAATTTCTGCACGTTAAGAGATATACCACATAATCGGGATTAACGATCGAGCCGATATTAACTTGGTGGTAAATAGAATATGTCAGAAAGTCCGGGCAGCCGCACTAGGCGAGTGCGGTGGACTTGTGGCCTAATTTCAATCGTATTTTCGGTAGTGGAGTCCCATGCGCAGGCATCTTATTTTTGGTCGTTATAGCCATATAATTTTGATATCCTTATAGTTGTACATCGAAAAATACACAGATGCAAGTCGCGGGCAAATACAAGTTTACTAATACATTATAACCTGGATAATTAAGTAAACATGTTGCATATTGCAGAACGTGGTGGCGCTAGTGATGATAATCGTGCGCTGGGCCATCCCGGACATGTCCGGCGAGCTGCGCGACCGCATCCGGCGCGAGGCGTACGTCATCAACTCCTTCATCCTGGACGAGACGCGCGCGCGCTCGCGCTCGGCGCTCGACCACGCCCCAGGTCTCACGTCCACGCCCGTCTAGCACATCTAGCGTCTAGTGCGGTAACGGTACGCCTGCATCCACGCTTCTTACTTTTCTCACTAACTACTTACGCTCACTGGTAAAAAATTGTTGTTTGTAAAAGTATGAAATTGTGCCCGTAATTTTATCTGCCGATTGTAAATAAATAATTGTTGTCTGCAAATTTTCAATCGATTATACAATGTGTAAAGATATACCATGTTGGATTTTGTAAGGATTAACGTATGGTCATATAAAAATTTTATTATGTATAAATATTAATAAGTAATAATTATTAATGTCTCCTATCACATCAAAATACTTTTTCAATCTGTATATAACTGCATAGGATATACAACAACTGCCGAAATTTTATGCTGTACCTCAGTATCAAAGTAATATTGTAAGCTAGATATTCGGTGTTATAAATTCATGCAAACTCACAATTTTTTTTCGTCGTATCAAATGACATTACTATAAAGAACACTCTGTGAATGAAATTAGAGTATCAATTGTGGTTATACATTTGGCAGTACCAACATGACATTTTACATATTGTATAGTTCTTAATGTCGTATCTTGCCTCCTATATCGTGATTTTATTGAAACAAACAATACTAAAAGCAATTATTATTTCTATCAGTGAGCGTAATCAGAAGACTGTGTTTCGTGTGTTTGATACTGAGACAGGAATGTGTGTGAAAAAAATCGATTTAAATAGTAACAATAATCCCCGTAGAGACTAACGACAGCGTCGATCCCATAGTTTATATTACAATTTATAATTATAACAAAAAAAGGAAAACGAAACAAGATATCGATAAAAACATCGATCCCTCGTAGATACAATTGGAACTAGATAACGATAAATAAATATTTATTTAAATAACATTCTGGTCTCTAGTAGAGACTAACTGTAGAATCGATATCGATAAGCTAAAATAAGTAGTATAGTTTATTAAAAAAACATTGTATAAATTAAGTAGATTGAGTAGATGGGGTTGCGGTGCTTTTAAAATATGCTTGCTTAGAAAAAGGTATTTTACAAAAAATCGATATAACCAATATCGATAGTATCCGCAGCTAGTAACTCGACCATGTTTGAGTTTGCTCTTCAAGGGCCAATTTAGCGAGATGGTTTGTATAATTAGGTAGAAAATGAAAAGTAAACTTCAAGAGAAAATGGAACTCATGGACTATGGAACTACAAGATTAAGTAATATATGAATAAATAAATAAATAATAGTATTTTATCATACACGTAAGACGCAGTCTCCTTGTCATTTGCAAGAATTTTAAACGTTTCAATACTTTATTATTGGACAATTATATGCGGCCTTTTCAATCGTAAAATAAATTATATTCGTCGAATAAAATGCAACTCGATTGTAATTCATTTGACGAATAACTTATCTGACAATTGAAAAATGATCCATAATTAAATGTCCGTAAAATCGGGTTTGGTATAACGTTTGAAGTTCTAGCAATCCGTTTTCTTCTAAGGCTAGCTTATACTAAAAGATTTCTAGGTTCCAGTGTGGCGACAGTACCCAGTGAGTGAGTTGTCAGATGTTAAAGATAACTGCATGTGTGGATTGGTCTTGTGGTTTCACTTAAACTAACACCGTACTTCATAATACATTGTGATAGTTACTATATTATTTCTACACATATTTTTCTACGTGCTTAATTGTGGGTAAATATACAATTTTACCGAGTACATATCACCTTAACAACACGATTAAATACTAATTTAACACTGAAATCAAGGTTAGTCAGATAAGTCAACAATTTCTAATTTTTTTCAATGTATTTTGAATTCTTTTATCTGAAAAATTATTTTACATGATAAGTTGAAATGCGTTCACAGTTTGGCTTATAGTATGCATAGTTAGACTAACACATTCACAGACATAATGCATCATAATCATATTATACATCGTATATAAATTATTTAATAATTTTAAGCTGCAACACTAATTTTGGCACTATTACTTAAGTTGGAATGCGAAATATAAATTTTATCACAGGCAAAAAAAACAAGCTTTAGGTAGCTCAGGTCTTGATTAAGCCCTTCAATTGCCTGTGAAAGGGTCTTGACAGAACACAAAGAGGTGAACTTATATTATGCCGCGTATCGACATTGCGAGGCTGCTCGTGAGTTGGCTCGCTTGAGCAGTGTGTCGAGAGGCAGCCTCGCGGTGCGCTCGTTTAGCGTCTACACAGTCAGGCCGAGCCACGCCGAGTCTGCGAGGCGTCAATATACGTTTGACAGTATACGTCTATGTTGCGAGCGCACGAGGCAATACAAATGCGTCCCATGCAACTGAGCGGCTCACACTGAGCGCCCTTTGAGCACCGCCAATCAACTACCGCGAGCCGGCTCGCGCGCGGCGACGCTCAAATTGGCTCACGTGGCAAAGGCGTCTCCACGCACGCCTCGCGAGCCAGCCTCGCGATGTCGATGCCGGGCTTTAGGTTCTTTTATTTTGACATAAAAACCCCATAGAAAAATAATATAAATTATTTTTGTACACAAATAATAATTCATACATACACTTCAATCGGCATAGTATTTGTGGTTGCTAATATTGGCTTCAGTACTATACGGGCAGCTTTTGGATGCTTGTAGAGTAACAATAATTTAATTGCAAGTGTCGCCTATATTTAATGTTTTTCCTGCTACAATTGGTTTAAATCATTAGGTCTTTTGGGTGTGAACGTATAAGAAATTGATGTTCTTGCTATGATTTATAATTTTTTTTGTTAATAAAAAAGAAATAAGATTCTTCAATATTTGAATTTACTTTTCTGGCAAGTAATAAGAAACAATTCCTTTCATGTACGCTTTGAAACTATATCACTGAACGGGTGTACTAGCAGGTCATTAGCCAATTTAAGTTTCTAGACGATACCTGAACTGTGAGATCATGTGTTCGACTCCCAGATCTTGCAATCTATTTCGTTTAAGTAATATGAGTTTACCGAGCCAGGCAGGTGCCACACTATATTACTTTATGGGATAAAAATTAATTCGCCAAAATGTAGTTAGTTTTTTTGGCATCTCTCTTACGCAATAACGGCTTACATCGGATTTGAATGCGTGCTGACATCTTATCTTTGTACTAAACACAAGACTATGATTTTTAAATATGTTAACCTATTATCTCCTGCTAACAGAAGACGCTCCCTCAGCGGATTGGAACCACATAGCCTCACTATCTGGCTCGGACTTCGACCTGGCGGCGCACGGCGACCACCAGGACATACGAGACCTGGCCAAGCACGTGGTCGCAGACCCGCCCCCACGCGACCCGGGACCCGCGCACGTCTAACTACGCACCCGTGCGGACGCGCCACACGGATCAACTATACATAACTATAGACTATCTACCCGCAAAATACCCGTCTAATATACTTTAGCACATGTGACATGCAGTCCATGCCTAAACCGGGTATATCAAGACGGCGACCGAAAACGAAGCCAGGTGGTAGTTTTAGTGGTTACAGACAGAAATACATTTTTTTAGATTTTTTTAAAAATCATCTTGTTTGGGTGGTGTTTATCTAGTTTCAGCGAAAATAATAATTTAAACCCTTACGTACCATTGAGTGATTAAAAATAAAGAGGTCAACATAATTATATAAGGAAAAGTGAGAAAACTATGCATTTATCACCCAAATACGAGGATAAGTAAAAAAATACAAAAAAAAAAAAGATTTTTTATGCAAAAGTTTTACTTGCATTGTGTCTGAAGTTACTAATACTACCACCTAGCTTCGTTTTCGGTCGCAGTCTTGATATACCCTGTATACCATGAACCTAACCTACCTAATGGCAACGGACCTGGATACTCAATTTTCGTAAATTAATTTAAGAAACCCATTTGATACCGATAATTCTTAACTTTTAATAGTGAATCCAGTAAGTTCTATTTACCCTATTGCTTAAACGAGACTGCACGTCACTACACATGGACTAAATCTAATTTATATATAACAGATGTAACTTTTATGTTATGTTCTATGTTCCAAGCAAAAATATTATCAGCATAATGGTGTATCGAATTAGTTTTTATACATACGTAATGTTTTTCATACTTTTTCACACCGGAAAAGCTACTAGAGATTTTTTATATTTGTGGCAAAATGTCGATAACCTAGTTTTTGTATGCGTCGAACTTTATCGACAAAAATATCATAGGCTATTTGGTAAGATCGCTTAGTTCCCTATTATGTTAAGAACTGAAAGCTTTAGCTGTTAGAGTCTTGTTTGTCCATTTTTTGTTTATCACTATCGATATCGATGTAAGTAAATGTCCATTTATAGTTAAGCGAAACGCATTGTTAAATTAATTTTTATAAAATGGTTTTTCGCGGAAAGTTGCAAAGCAATTTGTACGAAATGAATAATCATTTCGTAATAAACAAAACGATAACGTTTTGTTCCATATTTTTGTAATGTCGATAAAATATACGATGTGTTCTTCGACATTACAGTTAATATCGCTACTGTTGTTTCGATAGCTTTTCATAGTATCGATTTATTTTGTCGATTCGATTGTCGATTCGACGAATCTGATTAAGGTGAAACATTAGTGATATATTTCTATGTCGATAAATGGCGACGGCTATATAGTTCCCATTAATAGTGTTATTGAAAATAATATGCACATAATAGGATTTAATACATTGGTTTTTTGACAATAACAAATATGAAACAAAGCATTTTTACGTACTTATTTAACACATAATTAAAATAAAATAATGTGCGTTTGTAGCGCCATCTGTCGGCGTATGGTGGACACTGATGTTTCACCGACCTAATTGCCTTTGACGTGTTCGTAGCTAACGGGAGAGTTAAAACTTTTTGTTATATTTTAAAATTATAAATTGTCTGTATTTTTAATAACTTTTTGCCAAAGTTATTTCACGGGGAATGTCTTTTAGCGAGATTGTCCTGGGTGATTTGTGTAGTTCTGAAACATGTACTTAATGGAAACTAGTGATCTGGACATATCAAGAAAGCATACATTTCAAGGAGAGCGATGGAAGAAAGAGATAGATATAGAGCGTGAGAGGGAGAGATATATTTGTGTATCACCGGTGATAATTACAAAGTGTAGTGTACGATTCTTTGGTGTCAGCTTTTATTATGTGACTTAAAAAATTGTAGGCGTGAGGCACAAATATACGTACATATGGGTCACCGGTGTCTCACACAGTCAAATTTTTAAGTAGGTTCAAGTACGTCGGAATAGATACGCTTTGGTAATTGTTTCCAAATATATTCTTCATATTTAAAATATGTATTTATACATGTGATTGCGTTGCGCAGCCTAAGACTTAAGTGAATCTCAGCTTTATAAAATATATTTACAATAAAGCCATACTATGCAGGGTGGTGGAGAAATGAAGAAAGCAATTGAAACTGCTTATAAGATAAACGCGTTAGAATTTCATACATCAATAACTACTCAATTTTTTCATAGATATTTTTATTAGATATTTATGGGATTAATTTATTTCTCATTTTGTTTTTTGTTGATGAGACATTTAATTGACTAGTTGTAAAATAGTATTCGTATTCAGTTGAAAGTCTTTTCCACCATTCTGTGTATTTAATATATTGCTATTCAAATTCATAGTTTTCTATACAATGTTACGAAAACTCAGTCCACAAGAGCTATTTTATTTGGTCCAAAAACAAATTAATTGCCATAATAATTTCTTCAATTAATGATTGTAATTTATAAAAAATATATTGTTTACTTTAGTATGACGGTATATTTATCTCCAAAAATTGTAATCGTCCAAAGAACGTGTAGTGAAATTGAATAGCTTTGATAATAAAATATATTGTAGATGAATTCAATGTTCGCTTCTGAGATTATTATTTTGCTTGTTGGGCACGCTTTTGGTGGAGGTGGCGAACTCTCATATTTTTTATTTTTTCGTAAAAACATATTTTTTATTATATTTAGTTGTTTGAGTTCTCGGATTATATACGTCATTTGTTATACAGGATGCAAGGGAAATGTTAATAAAAATAATACAATAGGTACTAATGAGTACAAAGTGGATTTTTTTGCATTATTAATGCGGCGGCGTGTGTGGATATAAAAAATAATATTTTATATTCCTGCCATAGTTCGTACATTTTACATAATATGTTTTCTTAAATAACGAGTGTAAATAAAATAATATTCTTATTGTTTATTTTAAAACTTTCCCCTTGCACCCTGTATACCATTAATTTAACTAGAAAATACATAGACTCGTGACGTATATATGGCGAATTCTATTGAAAATAATTAATATATTTAATTTGTTTTTTGTTTTGCCACATTAAAATTGTTATTTCATGTCGATTTGAGTCAGTGATAGAGAGCAAATTTTGCAAGGTTACCCTTTTTATATCAGACTTACTAATTGAAGATTTTAAAATAGGTCATAAATTTTTAATTGGCTAATAAATACTGTCTATATTAAATTATTGTTCCTGTTAAAATAAATAGGTTATATACCTTTACAGAAATGCTATAATTGATTTGCAATTTGCGTTAGTTTACGTGGGACAAACGTGTGATAAGAAATATTTATAGAATCTGTTAGTTTACGCACTGCATTTTAAACAATGAATATATTTTTATTTACTCAAGTTTCCTATGCGTGTGTAGAAATAAGCTATTAAAAGCTTTGTACGACATCTAACGGTAAAGAACTGAACTAATATAAAAATGATTTTGCCACTTCATAGCAGTTGTAAAGATGTCCATAATTTGTGTATGAAAAAGTAAATAAGGTCGAAATATAATGCATAAAAATACGGTTTTAATTTTATACGCGCAAAGGAAGTTCATACAGATCACAAAATCCGTAAATTAAGCTTTTCATAAATAAATCTAATGTGATTAATATTTTTTGGTGCTGTTAACTAATGTGTTGTGGTAAGGCGCGATTGCCGACACTATGGCTGTTTATTTTGTTATGAAATTAATATACTACTAGTCATGTAAGCGTTTTGTGAACAAAAATTAAGATGTGTTGCGTGATGCTTCTAAATATGTCTTGTATTCATACTTTTAATTATTAAAAAAATATTTACAGCTTTGGAAACTAGTCCTTTAAGCCAACCCTATTTTACATAATTAAAATTAATGCCTTAATTTTGAGTCGTGTGGTCAGATAAGAAAAATTAATTACGTTGCCATGTATTGTTTTTAGGAAATACCGTATGTTTCATTTTTTACTCTTTTGATTATTTGGGCTTATAGCCAGCCATTATAATGTTACCAGTTTATAAAAATAAAACTCAACGACGCACAAAATAAGTAACGGTAATTAATTTTTAGTGAAATATTGCTTGATTCTGTGAAGTGCAAACTGCTGAACAGAATGTGATGTATGGGGCATAAATTGCTTATGCTCTTTATATCGGCCCATATAAGTCCCATTGTAAGGGATGGTCTTCCTGTAAGACTTAAAGGAGTAAGGGCTTGGTCCACTAAACTAGTGTAGGTTACATCACAAAATATCGATATTTTTGTGGAAAATTTCAGTTTTGATTATTCAGTTATGCAGAATTTCGAACAATGTTTTTATTATACTTTAAGTCATAAACATTGATACATTGAATATTTTTTTATACAAGCACTTAAAGGAAGTATGGTCATGGAAACTGGTGAAGATTTATACATAAATATGGAGTAGCAGTGCAAGATTCTAGACCACTCAAATGCTATATTAGAAAAGCTGAAAATTAGGTATGCTACTTTTGCCTAGGTGTTACTATTTTTATGCAAACTTACTGTCAAAACCTTTAAAAATCTTTAAGTTCGTAATGGATTTAGTAGTAGAATGCCTAATTTTATTTTATCAAGAACTTCTGTAATCTATTCATTAACAACTATCCTCGAGATATGAAAAAAAAGTAAAAACCTTCATAAAATAGGCATATCAGCTTTCCTAAAATGCATAGGCCAGGGTTCTGGGACCTTAAATTTCTTAAAGTTGTAAAGGAAAGTTAACAAGACGAGCGCCTGTGTAGTGCGTGGCGAAGGCAATGTTCGAGAAGAAAGCTTTGTATTTATACGTGGATGTGAAACGTTTCTGTTACTCAACTTTATATGATTATACGAAGAGTTAAATGTGACTTTGTTTTATTACCATTGAATTCTTTTTTGTCTGAGTTTTTTATATAAACTTAATAAATGCACAGATTCCTATACTATTAATAAAAATGGTGAGAATTAATTTGTTCATACAGAGCGAAATGTGGGTGTCCTGGTGGCGCCTCTGCCTACCCCTTCTGGGATAAAGGCGTGAGTTTATGTATGTATCTACTTAATTTGTTCCCTATATTACTATCTAAAAACTTGATTATATTACCGGGCGAACCTAAACAACGTTTTTGTAATAACATTAAGTAATACCAGCAGTCTTTGAAATATAATTACCAGACTGGAGTGGTCAATGTCATTCTATTAAGATAATTGAAAACATTTTTGGAAGCAGAATAAAAATGTAACGAAAAATTATGCGAAGTGCCTTCAAAGTTATGAAAATAATCTTGTTTATCCTTGTGTTTTATTTTTTTATATAATACATGGTTTTGTTGTTAATGTTTTCTTTTAAAAGAGCAGGTTATCGCAGTTCATACTATAAATCAAATCAACATGCAATATTGTTCGTGTTTTGCTTGTCTTCGGTTGCTTTATACACTCATGTTAAACAAGATGATATTAATTACATAAGCTTTTTTTCTAATTTGATTAAGCTATTTTGCTATATATTGTGCCCGATATGGCGATAGATTTGCCTCCTATCACATCGTGGGACGGAACATACTAGTCGAAATAGCACACTGGCACGATAATGAGACTAAAGCTTTTGATGGTAACTGCAGGAAAGATATAGTGTCCAGGAGATCTGATTATCTGACCGTGACTAAATCATAGTTTTGACTATGATTGTTTTTTTTTCGGCTATCGAGGAATAGGGATGAATCTTAAAAGGACGTACAGCTAGATTTAGTAAATCCTATCAATGGTATAGCTACTTAAGATAATTGTACCTATCATAATTTGAGAGAGACTTCGAATGCCTGACGAGCGCTTATTATAATCAATGCTAATTGTAAACCAATTAATAACATGATACTCAACAAATTCCCGCGTTTTTCTTATCTACATATAACAAGTGCAATAATTGGAGCTCATCTGAGCATTAGTGTGGCGTTGTGAACGGGCCCCGTCGCTCGCGTGTCTGTCGCCCGTTACTCGGAACACATCGTACAAGTGAACAATAAATTACTACACAATGGAATGCTCGCGACGTAATAGCTTTGGTAAGTTGTAATTGATATGTCCAAAATAGGAAAAGCCGCTAAAACTAGTTAGTATTGAATCGCGCGAAATGGGCGGGAACGGGCGATAAGTCCAGGAATCGGTCGATTCTTATTTACTATTATAATATATTACGATAATTATGTTATTTATTTTACCGTTTGAAACAATATTGTTACTTAATTTGTAACATTAAGATTGCCAGGAAGAAATAGCTCAATACGATATGATCACCCATTGTACCATTTCATTTTATTTGTTATATTTAGTCACTATGGAACATGAGATGTACAGTAAAGAGTATATAATATTGACAATATTCAAGCAAGTAAACAATCATATTAATTTGGCTTTGTCGTCATGCAAGCAATAGAGTAAAGAGAAAGTTTTAAATTAGCGTTTAGTTTTTTGTTTGTTGTATAAATATTTGATCTCGGTGGCGCAGTAAATAAGCCGACTGTGAAATGAGACGATGAGACTTCGATCCTAGAACCGATAAAAATGTTTGTGTTGTTTAACAATTTTTGTCTGTTCTAAGAGTTAACATACATAAATCCCGAATAATTTCTAACCCACGATACGCTTTTTTGAGTGAAGCCTGTGGGTGAAACTTAAGAGTATTTAATATTTAGATAAATTGGTCATTTTTAGATTCATCGGTTTAGTGGCTGATGTGGCTGTGAAGTGAGAGATCCTGAAATCGAATCCCTAGTCATTCAGGATCAGTTCAGCTCTGCCTATCATTTTGGGATATATACGTACGCTTATATTAGTTATCTCCTATGAAAACCTAAACTATAATTGCCAATTCGACACTACGAAATCAGTGTCAACCGACTTGACTACAAAATTGATCAATATTTCAATTTGACGCCTGTAAGAAAACGTCTGGAGAGACACCCAATTGACCTTAATTACTAACTCGACGACACATTAAGTAATTATTGGTAATTAATTGCGTTAACACCCCGCTGCTCGTCTCAGACATAGAATTAAGCGCGACGAGGGGTAATCAGCGGTGTCGACGCGTCGTGCTGTTGTATTTATAACATAATTTCGGGGTTGAAAATATTATGGCTATGTTTCATTACAACCGTAATAGGTCCAGTGATAACTATAGGAATTGTGAACCCTGAGGGCCTGGGTTCGATTGCCCGACCTGGGGGTATCGACTACCTACCTTCATACGTACCTATGTTTATTGAATTTTTCGGTTTGTAATCATATAATTTACCTCGGACAGAATATCCTACTTGGCATGGCGATAGGCTTGCTTCTTAATTCATTTTGGGACATAAATAATGTTCACAAGATATTTAAAAAAGTTAAGGTAGATACTGGTGGTAGGTCTCTCAAATGTGAGAGGCCGCCTGGATTGGTATCAGTTATCACCGCAATGTCTATTTCTCCCGCGAAACAGCAGTATCAATGCACTGTCGTGTTTCGGTTTGAAGGACAGTGTAGCCAAATACCTAAGTACTTTACGTAATACATAATAAATAAATACACCAACAATCACATACATAGTCCTGACCCCACACTAAGATCGAGTCTTGTGTCGTGAGTATCAGAAACTACGAGAGAATTTTCGGTTTCACAAACACCCAGACCCGGAACAAATACCTGTGGATCACACAAACATTTGTTTCGGTGCGGGGATCGAACCCGCGGCCTCTCGTTTGACAGGTGGCGTCTAACCAACTGCGCCACGGAGGCTGTCTGTAATAAGACTTAACATCTTACCATCAGGTGAAGGGCATGACCGTCTCGCCATTCATAACAATAAAAAAAAAATGTGTGTGTGTATTAGTGTACACATCATTTTTCGAAAAATGATCTACTATTTACAAATTTACAGAATTGGTAAAATAATTGGTTTCGTGGGGGGCACCTTAAAATATTTTTGGGTGGGGAAAGTTGTGGAGGGGGAATTCGGGAATTCTGTTGGGGCAGGATTGTAGGCCTCACCGAGCCGGTTCTAATGAACCCAGGGTCGATGGGTCTACGATGGATATTGGCGGAGATAGGAATAGGGGGGGTGAGGTAAAAATTTTAGGTAGGGGTAAGCGGGGGGGGGGGGGGAGGTTTCGTGGGGAGGCTATTGGGCACTGTTTTGGATTTAGGGTGGGGGAAGGCCAGAGGGGGGGTAAGGATCAAATTACAAAAAAGTGGGTGGGACTTAAAATTTTGGGTGGGGCTTGGAAACGGTTGGGGGTGTGGCTTACTGAAGTGGGTACTAATTTACTAAATAAAAAAAGATGGCGCGTAACGGAAGAATGTGACGCGTAACGAAAAATTTTATCCAACCCCGATAAAGAAGTTTCACTTCATAAAGGTACATTCTACAGTTGTGAAGAAGAAACAGTACATGAAAATCCATACTTTATACGACATTACTTCCTTTATATTTTAACATTCCAGTAATATTTTTTCAACAAATAAAATCATTTCGTAGTCGCAGATCGTGCACATTATAAAAGCAATACATTTTATAGTGTGAACTTTCATCAATAAAGAATATATATCGTCACGCGTCGTTTGATCAACAAAATCGACACGTGCGTGGCACACTAACTGTATGCCTTTGAAATTGTAGCTGAAGGAGGATATTGTAGTTTTCTTTGTTTTGGGGATATGTTGCGAGTTGTGACACTCTTGGCATTTTCATGGACATTTGGAGATCTTTGGAATTATTATAATGCCTAAGATGAGTTCTTATTATTATTGTTGACACCAGCGACCTGGAGGTCTCTACTACGTACCCGTAAAGAACCACGGAATTAGCCGGGAGAGGTTAAGAGTACAGTTCAGAAAAGACAGAACATCGAGCCTTGGGGCCTATTCAACAGCAATATAGTAACCCCAAATATTGTGCTAGTAAAAATAGGTCCCCGGTGGGAACCAGCCTCGTTACCTTTGCGAGGATACCGATACTGCGCTCACTCGAGATAGTCTACTATTAGTTCACACTACACACCTATTTTATCAAATTACAGCCCACCAAGTCTGGGCCATTGTATCAGGTACAACGACAGCTAGGCCAAAATTGCACATCGGTGGATATTCATCATCAGAAAAATCGCATTGCATAATGTCTGAATTACTTGTATCAATAACCTGGCCTTATGAATGAATGTCACAAGGCGTGCAATCTGGGGGCACACTTTGTATTGAATGGCGAGAGATGTCATCCGCCAGTCACCACTATCTGGACGGCGATGCACTTGCCATCAGGTGCAGTGTACTTTGTCATAAAAACATGAATAAAGCCAGCGTCACTGTTTAGATACTCGTGAAAGCTTTCAGAGCCGTCTGTTATATCGCGCGATAAAGCTCCGATAGCAGATAACACCATGTTATTCCACGTCAGAAATAGAACAAAATGTACGTGCGTTTGAACTTCGCACTATTTCGGCTGACGGCCGTGGTCGATAGCTTGCGTAAATATACTCCATCCATCACTGTAAATATATGAGTGGATAAAATTTGATTGTTTTATATGAAGAATTATTGTACTGGTCTGTTTCTTGGATTATACGAGATTGATCAAATGACTGAACAGAATAAGTGTGTTGCGTCGGCGGGATTTAAGAATTGAAAGTTTGCATATATTTCAGCCTACTCGATAATTTTGTAATTTTTTGTCACTATTGTTTATTCCTATTTCTCAGCATAATTACTAGGTAATAATGGGCTAAAAATAAAATTCGGTTTATTTGGATCAAGATTATCGACTCAGTATGATGGATAATTCTATGGAACGAGAAATATTCAAAATAACGAAGACTCTAGAACAAGGTTTTAGAATTTCTCCAGATTCTAATAATACGTACACTAAACGTATTGAGGTTTACGATAAATATGTTCAATAGAAAAGGTTTATAAGTAATGTGTATTCATTGCCAAGAGATCTGCATCGGGTTTATAACTCAAATATGAATCATGTTACTTCGGAATGCAATTCTAGGCGTTGGCGTGATATCTTTACTGACAAGATCTCCTAGCCTATATCATAGAAAGACTGCTAGTATAGATTTGATTTGACAGCCTACGCGTTTAGTTAGACGCCGTCTGAGAAACGAGAGACCGCGAGTTCAATCCCTGCACAGAGTCAAATTTTTGTGTGTTCCATAGGTATTTGTTTCGGGTCTGGGTGTTTGTGAGACCGAAAATACTCTTAGTGTCTGAAACTTACGACACCAGACTCGATCTTAGTGTGGGATAAGAAGTAATGTGCGTGACTTATGGGTGCATTTATTATTTATATATAAATGTATGGTGGAGGGTAGGTTAAATAGGTTACTGTGAATTTATCAATTATTAAGTGTAGCTCTATTGATTAGACGCAGCATTAAAGGCTGGGGAAGTGTACAGTCGTTGGTTCGTGCCCCAAGCCAGGCAACGCACTTTTTGCGAGTCTCGATTTGAAAATCTCATAGGGGTTATCCAATTGGCGTTTATGTCCTGAACGGAAATAGACTAGTTAGCTATCTTTTAATGTATACTCGCATGAGCCTATGTACATAACAGAGACAAATTGGAGGACTCAGTCCCACTTCCTCAAAACACTATAATTGCGAGTCTGTGAAAATGTTTATTTGTTTGTAAGAAGTAACGAAGAAGAAAGTGTAACGAGAGTAAAGACATAATACTTCCAAACTACGCGTGTGGAAGCTATTAATAAATAAATGAAGGCATTGTGTGACGGCCTCAGCATAACGAGGCGCCCTCCACGTCGATAATGACGTATACAGCATATTTCCGCGAGATGTTTTTGCCGCGGTTTCGACGACTGTCATTGGGTTTTTACATATTGTTTCGCGAAACGAGTTCGATATTTTTTGCATCGCATATTAATGAACACTTAAGCAAACAATGGATTCCTTTTGTAATTAATACCTTTTTTTTATATTGGCACGACAAAGTGAATACAATGCAACTGATATAGTGTAAGATAACCATCTCATCATTGACATTACGCCGGCCTGATCAAAGGTCCTGATCAAAACTGGTATGGATAAGTTTAATAAGAAACGTAAGGATGTCGCGGAGGATACTATAAAATATTTTCCATTATTGTGTACGGCGTGGGGATATTTATGCGAGGAGATGCAACGATAGGGAGCAATAGGATAAACTACTGGGACTTTTCTAGTATCGTGGGTATGTATCCCGGACAAAAATATTTCAGTAAAATTTTTGAACAAATAGGTAGTTAAATATGTGACATGCGTATCAAAAACTATGAAAGTAAGTGTAAAAACTCCCATACCCCAATCAAGTTGTATTTGTGAGCTGCATAAACATTTACACACCTATCTCAATCTATCTATCTATATCAGCCCATATACGTCCCACTGCGGGGCACGGGCCTACTCTACAATCGAGAGAATCGATTGAGAGTGGTTAGGCCATATAGTCCACCACGCTGGCTTAGTGCGGGTTGGCGGACTTACATACCGTAGAAATTCTTTTTTTTTTATTTCCTTCACCGTTAAAGTGCGTGGTGATTGACTATCAATACACACATAACTCCGAAAAGTCAGAGGTGTGCCCTGAGATTGAGATTTGAAACCACGACCACCGTGAACATGTAGGCGGCCGGGTCTGGTCCGTTACCAACAGGCCACCACGCACCTATCTCAATGCGAGCATCGAATCTAAATCATTGTGGTTTACAACTGAAGTTGACTTTGTAGATGCCTTGTTAAACCATCTGAACATACTTTTATGCATGTATTTCAAAGCCAGTATCATATGAAACTAATAAGGTTAATAAAACACGAGGCACAGCGCATTCATACACCTTAAGAACGTATTAAGAGCATTTAGAATCAAAGAGATCCTCGTGTGAAGTCAATAAGCCACACTGAAGAGAAATTAATTGAACTCCAAGCTTTTATGCCGAGCGCGACGCACGGGGGCGACATCTTGAGTGCTCGCATTATTGAACGGCTAGGTCTTATTAGATTATTTTCTATACTTTCACGACTAAGACTGAAATGCGCAAAGTGCTGTACAATACGAGAAATTATTATAACTTATTTCTCCCTTGTCGACACTATAGTGCGGAGTTTATCGAGATTATACACAAGCTGAACCCGAAACGCGGCACACTTATATTCGTAAAGTCGCTCTCACGGGCAAAAGGTCGTTCACCATACACGATGGTAAAAATATCATCGTCTATGATGACCGTTATACAGAAGGATACAAATATTTCAGATCTCCTTTCCGTAACGCAATTAAGTCGGTTTTTCTATGAAACATTGGTAACATCCCAGTCGGGCCGTCCCATTCGTAATGTAGCTTTAAAAATTTAATCATGCTAACTACTTGGCGGCACTATGGGTCGACGACATTGTCAAAGTCGCAGGCCGAACCTGGATGAGACTGACAAAGGACAAAGAAAAGTGGCATAGTATAAGGGGGAGCCTATACCCAGCAGTGGGACCTTACAGGCTGTGGATGAATATGGTGGTGATGAACTACTTGGATAGAGACATGCCCACGTAAGCAAACCGGTAGGCACAATATTAATGCATTGTTAGACCGCGAAGAGTCTGACCAAACACAACGCGACAGGAAGCATTTACTACAGGTCAGATTTCTACAATAGTCGAATCGTATGGGTTGTCAAAACTACCCACAGTAGATTTTCCACATAATTTTCCCATAGAATCTTTAATCTTGTGTATATAGTGTCGTGTCCTACTTACACAACTCCCCATTTAAACGTAATTGCTTTAATATATTGGAACTTTCCCCTGGACAAATTGCTGGAGGGGAGCGTGTATAGGCCACGTCAATTCAACCGACTTATTGAGCATACTGAGTGATGCAGGGGCGCATCTAGTAGTGAAAGGACATAGGAAAAAAAAACTTATATCTATTACTCGTATACATGAAAAAATAGCAAGCCAATTACATAAACGGTATTGATATGCATATTTGTACTTTACAACGTATCTACATGGGCTTTATATATTATGAAAGGAAATTCGATATAGGAGGTAATTTTTTGCCAAGACCTCCATGCCGCGCCGGTCTGTTCGATTGCTTATCACACCCACTTATCTGAGGTAACATGTGAGCTGGTAAGTCACAACATATTACGTCAGAGACAAGAACAAGTGAACTTATGGGACACGGATCGTTTCGTAAACCAAGATTCTTCAAGTGTCATTAAGAAAGCGGGAAAATAACTAGTAATTTGACCAAAAATATAATGTACTTTATGTGAGTCCGTCCCTGTCGGTCCCTGACAAAATGGCAGTATATTATTTTGTTGTGGTCGACATCCATTAAGTGAGCCATTTACCTTTTAATTATAGGTCGTAACGTTGCAATGCCTTTGGGAATGCACTCTCGTTCCTGGGACGCTTTCATCACGCGGTTTTACTTTATATATTGGTTCATTCGTGAGGATTATGTTATAATTAAGGCCACAATTTTTGGCAGTTTTTATCTCCGAAAGTTATGTTTTGTTAGATTTTGAGTAACTTCTACTCGTAGGTGATTTTAAAATGGTGAAGCCACGCTGTTTTCATAGAATATTGTACCAATGGCCGGCCCGTTAGGGGTACCACCA
The DNA here is from genome assembly GCA_905220455.2 of Deilephila porcellus. Lineage (NCBI taxonomy): Eukaryota > Metazoa > Arthropoda > Insecta > Lepidoptera > Sphingidae > Deilephila > Deilephila porcellus. The sequence goes on along the minus strand of LR999973.1, from coordinate 13,859,847 downwards.
CTTTCTAATCGACAATCAATGTGAAATGTTCGCTTTGCTTCAATTTTAAAATAACAACAGCGCCACCTATTAGTTTTTTTAAAAAAATCCAGCGATAACCGGCGGCTGTAAACATCATCATCAGTTAAGTTCATCATCATTATATTGACCATTTTACGAACGGTCATTCGGAAATTCGGTAGATAGGTAAATATAAAAATTGCTAAGGTCGGGCTTGTAGCTTTATTATCGCATAAAATTATTTCATTTCTAGCTGTTGTTTTTTTCTGTTATACATACTTAATTGTAATTGTTCTCATACATGACGATGGTCGATAAATTAAGATTCAAATATTTTCCTCCTCGCTAGTCGCCATTTCTATAACAACTAAAGATTAGTATTAGATACAGTGCCAAGCGGAGCGGCAACGGATGGTTCGAGAATTTCACCGCGTGTTTTTACTGTCGCCAGGTAATGGCCGATCTGATAGCACGCTCCGTTGGTTTTATCTCTTCCAAATATGTATGTGATTGTTCCGAGCAATGTACGAATTAACTTATTACTCGTTCCGAATACCTGGCCAGTGGCGGCTGAGACTAAAATTGAATGTGGGCAAGATATGCAAAACTCTTAGATTGTTTTTTAAACGTATGTGGTGGGTTAGTAGCGGACATTATTTTTTTGGGGAGCAAGTGGGCGAAAGATTGTTGTCCAACAGGTAACTAATCATAAAAATAAAGTTACTTCCAACCCAAGAAGGTATAAAGAGTGATGGTTTAAAAGAATAAAAGCGTTACTCAAAAATGTTGCAATAGATTTTAGTTTATTTTAAAGACTGCAGCCAGAAAACATTATGGAATAATTCAGTTAACCCAGTCCTTGAATTTCACGTTCTTATTTGCGATGCTTGTCTCAGAAAGTCGTGTAATCGTAAAGGGTAAATCACGTCTCGTCACAGTCATAAAAGCCACTATATTTTACGATCACCGCAGCTAAACGACGCGGCAAAATATGCGCATCACTAATCAGTAAAACTGTGTTTTGCGACTGCGTGAAGTTTAGCATGGTTTCCAACGCTTTTGGCACATTTATGAGAAAAATCGACGAAAAACGGTTTTTTATATGGAGCGTTAAGAAATAACAGAGTTAATCGGTATAATTATGTCGATAGGAGAGATAACTAGTGCAATTATTCATTAAAATAAACAAAAATATTCGCCGTGTGGGAAATACCGATATTATATACAAATGTCGTAAGATTCGTCTTAACATTCGGAGATTCGAATATATTTATCGATTTATTTTGTAAATTTAAATATCAAACGACAAAAATAAAATTCTATGTCGTTTTGTGTACGTCAATTAAATCCTAAAAATAATTCGTAAGTAGGTACTATTTTAGTTTCAAATGATTGTGTTTTCGGCTCCCGTGCAGGCAGTCCCTGGTGATATAAACACTGTGTTGTGAAAAAACAGTGTGTTGTTTCTATGTTTTTTTCGGATCATTGTTTTTCAGACAAGAGTGACACGCCATCTACGCTGACAGCCGGAATACTTCCGCATTGTGCGAATGCTTTTGGGAATTTTTACGAATTTACAGAACAAAATGTGATCCGACACGTAATGGGTTTTATGTGGCGGAAATGGTTGAATAGTATTCAAAAACATTACCGACCCCCGTAGTTTGTTAGAATACTATGATACTAAACACAATTAATTCAAACCGGAACACAACAGTGTATTTAGACTGCTGTTTGGCGGAAGTAATAGACATTGCGGTGGGACCTATCACCTATCCAGGCGGCATCTAACATAGGAGAGACCTACCACCAGTAAAATACCACAAGTATTTGTTTCGGGTCTGGATGTTTGTGAGACCTAAAAGTCTCTCGTAGTTTCTGATACCCACGAAACAAGACTCATGTATGTCACTGTTTGGTGTATTCATTTATTATTTATTAACAGGGACCCTTGACCTGATAAGAATGTCTCAAATAGTAAAAACCATCAGCAGTTATATAGTTTGCTGAGCGCTTATCGCCACTTTTAATCTGATAAAAAGGTCGGCGCTTCCCCTTATGTTACTACTTACATTTATTGTGGGTTGTGTTAATGTTCTTGTCCATTACACCACTATCACGCATTCTAAAATATTTTTTTGCTTATTTCAACGGAGACGGAAAATATGATAAGGTGAACAACATACGTGATAATCCTACAATTACAGTTGTGTAATATTGAAACCAAAGATTGGTTAATCCAGAAATATTTGTACCGGGTGTACGGGTTATAAGATCGACCCTTCTACTAACCTCTGATATTAAAAAAATAAAAATCTATTTCAAAACAAATATTTGACAAAGAATATTGCAAGGATGCACGATAGTGGCGAAGGGTGAAATTTTTTAAAAGGGAAGCCGAAGCTCAAAACACAAAATATGTTACTTTTTTTTATACTGACACTACGAAATGACTACAATGCGACTGATAGTAAGCGCAGGCCGAATGAGTAGATCAACTTTTGAGATGTTTCACAGAATGAACCCGTAACGCAACACACTTATGCACGTGTATATTCGGACCTTTACGAATACCCTCCTACCAGCAAATTGTTCTCATTCACCAAACAAATCGATTGAGTTTCATTTGGTAAGTGATATTGTGGCATCTGCCTACTGCGGTCGTCAATATGTATAATAATAATTTACAATGTGAAATAAAAACTATAAGTAAAAGGTATCGTGGACATATATCTTAACGTTTTAATAATGTGCGTGTATTTTTATTGTACAATCGATATTATAGAATTGTCCCATACGTTTCAGCGATTAAATGGTACAGTTATTTTTTCTACTAGTCCAGCAAAGAGAAAACAATGCACCGGATGCACGAACAAGTGAGGCGCTCTCCGGAATCAAGATTGACTCGGGAAAGATATCTCATTGATCGACACAACAATGCCGGCCTGTTTGATATATTTTATTTATTATATATGCGACTTAATGTAATTATTAATCGAGACGTAAGATACGTCCGTTACGTATGTTAATGGTAAATTATAAATGTTTTAATGCAAACGACCGAACACTTAAATCGTATTTTATAAACACATGCTGATGCTATTTTGGTAACTGTAAGTATTAATAAAATAACAACATACTAAATGCCACGGCTACAATAAGATTTATATATATTTTATTTGTAAGTACTTTTAAAGTTATTTTCCAATCCGATTTTCTTATGCAATGTAGATTGTGCAAGCTGTTATTCGAACCTAAGAACTCTCGCAACGAGAGAATATGTTTGTCGTCCTAAATAAAAAATACTTCACAGGTAATGAAGATATGCGGCGTAAAGGAAATCGATGGATTTTTCGGCGGCATTAAGGTCATCCATTTTTTATATCTTGCTATCCGATATTAATTTCGTTCGTGATTGATTAACGTCAACACCATACTTGGATTATAATATTCTCGAGATTGATTAACTTTTGTGTAAAATCGAAACACCGAATTCGCATATTCGCTAATAAAAATACGAGTAAATGTCTACGAGATGGAGGTGAAAAAACATTTATTTGTAAAAATATTTATAACGAACAGAAAAAAATCAATTACGAAATGAATCTTAAAAAAAATTAAGAGCATGAGACTCTATTCGATTGAGAATTTAGGTACCCATTCACTACGTTGGTTTAGTGTGGTTTGTCAGAAATTAATTGCAAATTATATGCGGGTTTTTTCACGATGTTTCCTTCACTATAATAGTGAGATTTAATTGTTAACAGTGTATAGGGAAGATTTGTTTGTGTAAAGTCCTAATAAATAGCTAATTAACAAGCAAATAAAAGCGGACGGCTATGTGGGCGAACGCCTACGGTCTCGTGATCCAAAGGGCCGGCTTAGGAGGCTTACGGAGCTTGATTGCTTTAATCTGTAAGTCGTGAAAGATATTTACTTGGGTGAATTAAACCATTATAATCTGTCACATGGCTTTTAGTAATGTCTAGGCAATAAAATAAAATCCTAAAAAAAACCGATTCAAAATTGTAATTAAAAATAAAGAAATAAAATTAATCTTTTCAAATTCTAAAATGCCTAAATATGCGAACTATTATTTTGAGATCGGTGCCAGCTGGAATACTATATAAGCTATTTAACATCACGCTACAAATTACACGGGTAAAACCGCGGGAAGCAGCTAGTCCCTAAAATATTAACGCTGGCACCGACCTCAAAAAAATAGTTGGCATAGCTCCTAAATTGGACTATGCCTAATCAATGAAAAAAGATTTTTTAAAATCGACTTATATTTTTTGAGATATGCTTGGACAAACATAAAAACAAACATACAACTATGAAATTTGGCACACGTGTTCATAAGCTGGTATAGACCAACATATCCAAAAATCGTGCAATTTTGACAAAATTACAAATATATTACACATCGAATTGATAATCTCCTTTTTTTTGAAGTCGATTAATAATTTTGTAACTAAAGAACATTGGAGTCTTCATAGTCGGGTTATAATACTCAAGTATTTTGTGGTCGACCACGAGTAGGTATAGTTTTTAATTAATCACCGGATTGCATGAATCAAGAAATACTATCCCACCACATAAACACTTTTGCCTCGCAAAGTATATATTTTGTCCATAAGACTTATGTGTACTGTTATTAATAGCTGTATTGTATTTGCAAACATTCTAAGCGACAATAGTGAGCCCCTAGCATATCTACCGTCGGCGCAAGTTTTAATGAAAACACTCCCCACGCCAGCCACTCGCATCGCACACTTCGACAACTTTTAGATTGTGTTCACAGTTCCGTATAAAAATATTGTTTCAATAACTATAATATAATAGAGCCATTATGACACTGAATAAGATGGGTTTATTGTACATACTGGACATTAAGTAACAAAAATACAGAAATAATATGAAATATATTCGACTGACTCGGATAGTTGTATTACGGTACGGTTACAAAGCCGAGGTGTCGGGTTCGAGTCCCGGGTCGGGAAAAGTGATATTGGATTTTTCTATTCATTATCAGCCCGGAGTCAAGAATTTGTGCCCGATATGGCGATAGGCTCGCCCCTTATCACATCGTGGGACGGAACATACAAGGCGAATTGGGGGTGTACTGGTAGCACCTCTGCCTATCCCTTCTGGTAAAAGGCGTGAGTTTATACATGGAGTACAGCCGCATCTTAATCCTCTAAAACATAGAAAATAAAAAAATTCACGATGCTAATAAACCAACCACCACTGCTACCTGCCTCTCAAAGTGGATGACATAAATAAGTTTTCAAATTGTGTCGCGCCGTGCCACTGGCCTTTATAACTTGGACAATGTGCTAACTACTCCTCCGAGATTGAATGGAGCGTATTCTGCAACCAACTTGGCAAATAAGTGTTTAGACCTTATTTCTACTATTACGTTTTCGCAAAGAATTTCTTTATTAACCCTGCCAATGTTAGAATTTCTTTATTAATACTAGTAATGTAAGAGTCGACAAAGAGGACAGGTAAAGGTCTTGTCTTCTGAAATTTTGGAGTTACGTGTATACTGAATAGTGTACGTGCATGCGTGGTTAATTGGAAAATTACGTGTAAATTTGAATCATCAACGTGTTATGGTCACAGTGCATTATTATTAGTATTTTCTAAGGTTCTTGAAGGCGCCCCATTGGCAATGCCGGAATTATGAGCCAGTTCCCTAATATCAATATCAATAACAACCCAAATAAACCCCTAAACCTAGCATGGATAACCATGATAGCATGGTCTCTAAAATTATTTGATACTTTCTAGGGAATTGTAGGGTATACAAGTTTCCCTACTCTTTTATTGAGCCAATGATGGTTATGAATACACAATATTACATATTTAGCTTCACAATTGCAATACAATTCGCACCGAGTTCGGTTATTCTTTATTATCAAATCGGTTATCATAATCATATTATATTCACATAAAATGAACTTAATAACAATGTTAAAAACACAGTTTCGAGGCCATAAAAGTTTTATAAAACAGAATAACTACGAGTAATTTACACGGGTTAAAATAACAAACAGTCAAAATATACGTTCACAATTTAGTAATACCCTTTAAATTTACTGATTTTAACAAACACGTGTCCGCCATGTGTTCTTTTACAATGAAAATTTAGTGTTGTTTATTATAGCCACCAGGCCAAGGTTCTGATGACTGCCAAAAAACGTTGGCTTGATGCCGTTATGGAAAATGCGAGAGCCAATGGTCCTGAAACACAGGACGACAAAGACGCGCGACATAGGAGATTGAGAAAGCTACCCACCGGCCGATATAACGCTAGGTACTAGGTAGAAAGTAAGATTATTATAGCCATTATAGTATCCTTAGTGTCTATAGTGTCCTATGTGGTCTTACGAATGGAAAAGTACCGCCAATCTTCACGAGGGTAGAAACAAATTGACCGATCACGTCTCATCAAACACCTGAAGTATCCCACACACATGATTTGCTTTTCCTCTAGTGTTTTACATCCGAATCTCCCTCCTTAAAACAATAAACTATAATTTCTCTGATGCTATGGATTGTATTTATAAGTGGCGGTGAAAAACAGAGGAAGTAGCACGCGCGTCCTTACTATGGCATTAAAAAAATTAAACAACTATTTTGTATTCATATAAATGAATTTAAACCACTCTGCCAAAGTACATAAACTTTCAAAATTCGCAGAAAGTTTAGATTAAATTATTATATTATTTGTATACTAATTGATGGTAGTACGTGTTACTAATACGTGTATTTTAGATTCCTATATTATTCATCAGTTTTTAATTCCTGTATTATTATTGTCACTAGTTTTCAAATAATTCTTGAATCAATATGCCCATACAGGGGTTTAAACAACAATGATTCAACTACAGGATTGTTAAAATTTTGGTGTAACAAGTAATGACGAATATTGTCTAAAAGGGCGTTGTTCACTTTGACTATTCTGAAAACAGCTCGTGGGTACTTAACCTTTTACGTCTCCCAAGTTTATTTTGAGGTCGAGGTTTGAAGAGCATTGTAAAATGAATAGTTTTGTCAATTTAATTACAACTATTCCAACAGTGGTATTAAATGAGAGTTATTGTATTGAGGATTTCATCGCTTTTCATAACAAAACACATCAGTTGAACAGCTGTCTGAAGTCACTAATACTACCACATGGCTTCGTTTTTGGTAGCAGTGTGGACCCTGTATACGAGTAGATACTAATTGTAGTTAGCATGTTTTAATAATCCGTGTATAAACATTAGATTCCTATAATGGTTTCTTAGATTTACGCGAATGTTACACATTGAAATAAAACTATTTTTAAAAATTAGATTCCTATATTATAAAATACATAATGTAAAATGAAAATGAAAGTAAGTCTAGTGTACTCACCGATCTCGATCATGTAGCTGGAACATCGGCCTTTATGAGAAGTTCTGCGTCTGTAGCTGAACTCTGGACGGCGTTTACGAGTCTTGGCACTCTGTAGTAGCACTAAACACTTGCACTAAATTGTCCACGACATAATCGGAAATTAATAAAAAGAAGGATAGCTCTGAACGAGCTCCACGCCATAGATAATACACTTATATATGACACTCCACGCGGAGACTGGCACGATATTGTATTCCAAATGATAGGAAAACAAATGATCACAGACTACCCTCCAATATATTAATATCCCACTATGATGTACGATAATTCAGTTTATTTTCACACTACCTCATTGTAAACCTGTACTTGTTAAGTTTTTTAAATAGCAAGTTGAAGTTTCTACAATGCATCTGATCTTTACTGATTTGTAATTTGAAAATAGTCACCAAACACTGCCTCGGTGGCTTAGTTGTACTACGATAAGATTACAAAGCTGAGGTCTCGGGTTCGAATCCAGGTTCAAAGTGATATTGGATTTTTCTATTCATGATCAGTCCGGAGTCAGGAATTTGTGCCCGATATGGCGATAGGCTCGCCCCCTATCACATCTTGGGACGGAACATACAAGGTGAAATGTGGGTGTTCTGGTAGCACCACTGCTTATCCCTTCTGGGAAAAAAGCGTGAGTTTATTTATGTCACCAAACATACATTATGTACAGAAGCTTTAAGGTTCCGTCAATCTTACTCACCGAACGAAACAGCACAACATTTTTGTAGGTTTTTTATGAGACAATGGTACAGTGCTCTCTGATTTAAAAGGCTCTTGTAGCATATTTCTCTTATATTATTAATGTGAAGCTCAGTAAATGAATTAATAAATATAATTGATTGATTCCGTGCCTACTCTCAACCTCTTGTGGTCGAACTTTGTAAAGGATCAATCACAATAGGCTGAGAGTACAACCGCACTCAAAATCATTTACAATACCATCGAGTGTCATTGTAATGAATGAACACAGGAAAGCAAATCATTCACTACCGTTATTGTCGTATCTCCGTATATATTATTGTTATTAATTCAACCCATATACGTCCTCTCGCATGACACAGGTTTGCCCACCAATCGAGGGCGCGATTACTTCACATGAAATATTGGTCTTCAACTTCATGTCAACTACTATTACACATTTTGAGAAAAAATACCAAAGAAGAACAGTGTATTTTATAACAATTATTGTAGGGTTGTAACAGTGTTAAGGGATGGTTGTGACGTTGTAAATAAACCAAAAGTAGCTTTCGTTTACCAAAATATTAATTTTTAATCATTCTTTTAGGTGTAACTTTACCCAAACTATCATAAGCAAAATCAACAACATTTTTAATTAGCAAAACAATTAAATATTTCTGGAACTCCTTGGATCAATTTTTTTGGTTTTGTTTTTGGAATTCAAGTTTGTACAGAATATCAATCTTTTCATCGTTATTACTTAAAGAAATTTGTCGATAGTTATAATTATTTATGCCGTTATGAAGAGACGAATAGTCGTTTTATTTTACTGACAAACTACACGAAAGATTAAACCTACCAAAATAAAAATAAACGCAGATGAAAAAAACGGCGAAAAGTTACTTTGGGGGTGTTTTGCAACATCGTATCGCTACAACTAAAACCCGATGGCATAGCGCTGTGAGCGTACCTTAGGTATAGAGTAAGACTCATTTTTACAAATTCATTTTTACATGCGTCCCGTGCTACTTTTGTCCCTGGTTTCGCCTATATACGTGACTTTATGCACATAGCCATTTAGGCATTTTATAGTACTTAAAATATTTTGATATCTACAATATATATGGGCTCTACTACGCATCAGTCTGACCGCAACTCATTCATGAAAATATTTGTAACAATGCGTGACGCGGCATGGGGAGTGATCGAACCACAAATTGTTCGACCATGAATCTCACGTTAAATACTATCATAGTCAGGCGTCGTGTTAGAACCACAAAAGGAAATCGGGAAAAATTCATTTATCGAACATTCTTTTTCATTAATTATTCTTATAAGTACTCCCACAGGTTGATCTATACGTGATCTTTTGGAGTGTTGGTGGGCTATCAAGATAAGAAAGAAAATTAAGGAAAGGGGAAGAGAGGGACTATACCGTGCCTCACTTGCCAATGCTCCTTCATAAAGCCAGAATCGACATGTCAACGTTATCGTTCCACATCAGTTTTCTGTAAGATTGTAGTGGTACTATTCTAGTAGAGCCGACCTATTAGACCAATACAGCAAAGTATTACACATTATGGCGCCACCAAATTGTAAATATCATCTATACATAGATGGCCATTTTGTGGTGCTATGTCTCTCATAGAGAGGCCGCCTGGGTAGGTACCACTGCAATGTCTATTTCTGCCGCCAAACAGCAGTGTAAATGCACTGTTGTGTTCCGGTTTGAAGGACATTGTAGGCAAAGTAACTACTGAACATATTGAGACTTAGCATCTTACGTCTCAGGATGGCGAGCGCAGTGGAGTCCCAAGCTTTGTAATTCATGGTTTTCTTTGGTTTTCTACGTATCGCTTACCATGAGGCCAATGGCATGTTCGACTCGCCATTCAAAAAATCAATAATCACAGCACACGGAACCAGACACCCTAATACTGATAAGGGCCATTGGTATGGCAACTGCCTCGGTGGCGTAATTGTATTACAGTACGGTTACAAAGCTGAGGTCTCGGGTTCGAGTCCCGGGTCGGGCAAAGTGATATTGGATTTTTCTATTCATAATCAGTCCGGAGTCAGGAATTTGTGCCCGATATGGCGATAGGCTCGCCCCCTATCACATCGTGGGACGGAACATACAAGGCGAAATGTGGTTGTCCTAGTGGCACCTCTGCCTACCTCTTCGGGGATAGAGGCATGAGTTTATGTATGTATGTATGCCATTAGCGTACTATGATAATGTTGTACTATTTGCGTCAACTGTAAGATGTCCGCGGTCAGCTGCTGACGTTGACTATTTGCGTCAGCTGTTTATGATTTTTGCGGGAAAGTCCGTGATGCATTATGCTGTTAAAGGTAAATTAAGTTATGTAAAACGTGCAGTTATGAGATCGTTGAAGCGATAAGATATTCATATCCGCCTAAATAAATTGCTGGAAAACTCCAAATAACCGACAACAACGTAACGCGTTTTGGGTGCTGTCGGCGTATATTTCAAGCAGTTCGAAGCGGCAACATTTTATCACCAGCCAGAAATAACGCAGTCTTGCCGTCTTGTTGTTGTTTTGTTGTATCGGCTCGATAATAAATAACTCCCAACTGTGGGACGACAAAGTGACTACGACGCACCTGATGATAATAAAATGCTGTGAAATTCAGATAGAGTATTCTCCAACGCGAGATGGCTATCCGCTAACTACGATGGTCGGAATTCGGAAGGATACGAAGATTCTACAACCGGCATTTTTAGGGTCAATAAGGTCAGTTAGGCTATCGTGCATATTTTTTTTTTGATACCATATAACACAAGATACGAAAAACAATAAGTATTTAAGCGAATAGCAGCTTTCGGAATATTCACTTATGACAATTGCTAGAAAAGCCGACACAATAAACAGGTGGGCCGCACTCAGAATTAATAGTGTTTTATTTATTTTTCCTATAATGTATTCTGGTAGACCAAGGGTTTTACCCTTCCCTATAAAGGAGGAAAGGGTCTTTTAAAACTATAGTGGCTCGTGTTTAGGCCTAAGTAAGTATAAAATACTTTTAAAAGTTGCCCTCATATAGTTTATGTAAATACGCGTCCTAATTTGTGGCTCTTAGAAGCTGTGAGGGATCCCTTATCACCCGGATCCGTCACATATTTTATATGTTGTTGTTTACATGATAATCGTTTATTTCGACCATGGCCGAAGCCTTGTAAGAAAATTGATCTGTTAGGAATTATATTTTGTTATACTGTCACAAATAATGACTGCCACACGCGTAACGATATAACTGTGCAAGTCTGAGTGTGCACCAGTATTCGAACGTGTGTGGGAAAATAACTGCGCAAACTTTGTTCCAATTTTCGATTTGAGACTGGTGAAAACTCACGTTTGCGCAAACGCACTTGAACGTGTGTGGCGGCCAATGGCCCTAAGTGTATGCCATGGACCTGATGGTAAATACAAACAAAGGAAGAGAATAGTCTCTCACTGGTTAACACAATTTTGCCGGCTCGGTTGACATCTGGCTTTGCATCTGACACTGAGACGGGTATATAATTATCCTACCATCACAATATCCAAATATCCGCATTTGGTTTTTCGCGCAATTATTCCTGACTCCGTATCTGTACGGCATTTGTTAGTATCGGGCGTTGGGCGCAATTATTATCAGGCACCGTCGTCAACGGCACGTCGAAATAGTCAAAAATATTATCGTTTATTGTACTGCGCGAGCCATTGTGTAGCTGAAGTTGTCTTCTTTGTTAAAGTACAATAATTGTCCAATATTTTCCAACTGATTGGCGTTTTTAATACTTGAAATGTGAACGTGACTTTTGTCTGTTGCTTCGTTTAGGTAAAAACTTTAAAGTACCTGTTAATTTACATATTTTTTCTATGTATTATATGGATTACTCAATAGGTAGTTAAGGTGCGCGTTGGGCTACCTTTAGTTTGCATCAGGAGGGTGCCTCGAAACATGAATACGTACGTACGTATAACCGAATCTCTAGGTGAAAGAAATCTCTATTGGGCTAATAAAATAGTATTCCTTGTAGAATGATCCCACAATCTAAATTTAAATTTCTTTATTTCTTTAGTATACCTATTCGTATACTAAGTTGCGTCCTACTCTCGCTAGAACACAAAGTTTATACATACATACATACATACGTACATACATACATACATACATACATACATACATACATACATACATACATACATAAGCTCATGCGTGTTTCCCTGAAGGGGTAAGCAGAGGCGCCTTGTATGTTCCGTCCCATGATGTCATAGGGGCGAGACTATCGCCATATCGGGCACAAATTCGTGACATTCGGTTGATAATGAATAGAAAAATCCAATATCACTTTCCCCGACCCGGGATTCGAACCCGGGACCTCAGCTTTGCAAGCGTACTGTAGTAAAACTACACCACCAAGGCATACACACAAAGTTCCTCTAAATAGAACGCTTACAGAAAGAATTTTCCGACACGACCACAATCTAAACTAAAGCGACTAATGAAGCAAGTTAAATAAGAGAAGTTAAGCTGAGCGCAGTTGTCGCAGGTTTAATACAATGTTTTTCACAACGTGTTTCCTGTACTTCAGTCAGGGATCTTTTACTGCGCTGTACATTTCGCGCCGGATTGTTTTCTTAAACGAATAGGGTAGGGTTGCCACTGTTGTATTTTTATACTTTTATTTTACTTTTCTTTCTTGCTAGTTTCTTATTTTATAAGTACGTAAATGAAATTCATTTTATAAATACGTCAAATAATGGTAAATGATTGATATCAAAATCACTTGGATCGTAGATGAGGAGTCGGCCTCACAAATTCAGTAGGAAACAAAAACTAACGGGTCGTGGATAGGGGTATTGGTCAAACAATCTCATATATTGAACGAAACACGCTTCAGTTGTCGTAGATGTTCATGGACGGCGGTTGCTGCTTAGTATTAAGTCAGCCGCTTGCTCCTTTGCAATAAAAAAATACCCACTCGTGCCCTTGATACAAAAATAATAGTTTTAAAAACTAAAAAACACAATTTAGTAAAAGACCTAACGTAAAAAGTAATAATAATTGATACTGAGTTCAAGATTAGAAATTGGAGTAAAAATAATTCATCATTGAAATAGGTAAATGAAGTTTAATGAATGTTTGTTAACCATTATACATTAGATTAATTTAGTTTAGTTGTTCAATAACAATCGTGCGAGGAAACTTGATTTACGTTTGGCAGCCCTATGCGTTGGCGTGCACAGCTGTTGTAAGAGTTAACTAAAGGTGCAGAGGTAAGCGAACTCCCTGCGACACGTTGGGGGCCGTCCAATAATCACGTGATTTTTTAGCATTTTGAACCCTCCCCTAGGTGATACATGGTGAGGTTTAAGACTAACCCCCACCCCCCACCCAAAATCACGTGTATTTTTATTACCTACAAAGAATCTTAATTTTTTTAGAATATCGTCTTTCAATACAGGTATAAGTAAAGTACAATCTAGAACTTCTTTCGTTGCTTGATAACGGCGAGTCAAGACACTACACGCCGATTTTCGGTTTAGAAATCACGCACTGACGAAAAATAAATACACGTGATATCTTACTACACCCCGCCTCACACCTTGCGATATTTCGTGACTTTTGCTAAACTCTTTCCCCCCCTTTCGAGCCTCACGTGATTAATGGACGGCCCCTTACATAAACCCGACCGTGCGCGACTGCCACTCGCGATGCTCTTTTATACTACGACCTTTGATGACGAATTTGTTCAATTAGTGAGTGCAAAAAATTTTAGTTTATGCACAAACCGGAGCACAACATTGCATTTACACTGCTGTTTGGCGATAGAAATAGACAGTGCGGTGGTATCTACCCAAGTGGCCCCATACGAGAGACCACCTACTGGTCTACAATATTCTCTAGAATACAGTGTTGTCGACTATTCATTAGTTGAAAAACGTTCTCATGATACTGATGTTGAGACTTTTTTTGTCACGTGGACAATGTCTTAGTTGAGGCTAGGATGCCTTCTACCGGCTGCCGTCTCTTATTTATCTATAGCTCTACAAAGAAAGTCTATGAGGTCCCATTTCATTATGAGTTTCGTAATGAAAATATTCTATTGTGGGCCTCGGAGAATCTTTCTCGGACCCACGTGACTTTAATACAAACTAGTATATTTAATCAAATCTGCGGCGGGCCGAGGTACTGAAATGATTTGTGGATTAACTTCTTATTGGTTGGATTAAGTACATATTGTATTAAGATATAAGAATAATAACTGGGTATTCCACCCACAACATGGAAAGACTAGCTAATATAGGGGCAGGAAGTCGTTGAATGCAAGCGGCTTCCAATAGGCTATTCCAATTTTTTGGTTCTGTTATTGATTTCCTACTGCAAAAGATAATCATAACATTATGTTATATTAACATTTAAAACTGTTATTCCATAAGAAAAATAAAACTTTATTCAGAATTTAAATAATTATGTATATGATGAGTTCTAATTTCAAAAATCCCATGATTCATTTTTATGCAACGTCATTAAAGTCTTCAAGTGTTAGTAGTGAATTACACACCGATAATTATCATAACGTAATAATTAAGTTGTGTGTCATAATATTGCGTCACAACTGCATTTCGAGGGGCAGACATAGTGACATCACAAAGGTAACGTGACGTCACCGAACTTTCAAGTCTTATGTCATTATGACTTGTAATAAGTTGCCATGCACGACGTACGTACCTATGAAATTCATTTAGAGATCTCTTAAAAAATATTTTACTCAAAATATATTATATTACTGCCTCGGTGGCGTAGTTGTATTACGGTACGCTTAGAAAGCTGAGGTCTCGGGATCGAATCCCTGATCGGGTAAAGTGGTATTGGATTTTTCCATTCATTATCAGCCCGGAATCAGGAATTTGTGCCCGATATGGCGATAGGCTCGCCCCCTATCACATCATGGGACGGAACATGCAACGCGAAATGTGGGTGTCCTAGTGGCGCCTCTGCCTACCCCTTCGGGGATAAAGGCGTGAGTTTATGTATGTATTATGTATTTTATATTAGGTAGCAATAATTAATTTTACATTTCGTTAGTTCCGAAGATAAGTGCAGTGCAGTGCAATGCAAACACGTTATCCACCGATAAGAGATGGTTATCGGCGACCACACAATTATTCCGACATGTACCAAACTGGATATGCCTACACAGACTAAGCCCGAAACGCTACACTTGCGTGTGTCATTATGGCGGGTTTTGAACCAATACTGCTCCGTGGTCTTAATTACTAGCTAAAATGTGATTTGTTTGTCACGCTAACGACTATGAAAAGCCATTGATGTGCTTTACACCTTAACTAATTTATTTACCATTTATTGTACGCAATGGAAATGTTAATACTTAATTAAAACAATAGCGCCCGAATACTCAAATGCCATTTAAATATTGAGTTGCACTTAACCCCTCACGTCCCACTTACATAACAAACGAGTAATATTTAAGTGGCGTTTGAGTATTCGGTCGTATACATACATTCATACATACATACATAAACTCACGCCTTTATCCCCGAAGGGGTAGGCAGAGGCGCCACCAGGACACCCACATTTCGCCTTGCATGTTCCGTCCCATGATGTGATAGGGGGCGAGCCTATCGCCATATCGGGCACATATTCCTGACTCCGGGCTGATAATGAACAGAAAAATCCAATATCACTTTGCCCGACCCGGGATTCGAACCCGAGACCGCTTTGTAGTCGTACCGCAGTACAACCACGCCACCGAGGCAGTTCGGTCGTATACCTAAAAAGAAAAAAGAACGACTGGCGGTCTTATCATAAAAATCCTACTAATATTATACAGGCGAAAGTGTGTGTTTGTTACTTCACCTTCTGACTCAATAAGTGTCTGCACCCGTGTGAAGCTGGGCCGGTCCGCTAGTAAGTGATAAATAAACACGTTTAACTCGATAAATACATATACAAAAACATAATTATATAAACACGTAACTAACTCGGCGCATTTAATTTTTCATCCGGTGTTTGTGAGACCAAAAAGTTCTTCGTAGTTTCTGACACAAAACAAGACTTGTCTCTTAGCGTGGGGTCAGGACTATGGATGTTGAGAGTACTCATTTATTCACCTACTGTTCATGTCCCTCAATATGGCTAGTATAATTCGATTCTCGACAATTAGTAGTGTTATCCTTTGGATTGACAGCCTCCGTGGCGCAGTTGGTTAGACGCCAACTGTGAAACAAGAGGCCGCGGGTTCGATCCCCGCACCGAGACAAATGTTTGTGTGGACCACAAGTATTTGTTTCGGGTTTGGGTGTTTGTGAGACTGAAAAGTCTCTCGTGGTTTCTGATACCCTAGGCACAAGACTCGATCTTAGTTTGGGGTCAGGACTATGTATGTGACTGTTGGGTGTATTATTTATTTATTTATTTATTTATTGAGATAAGTCTGGGTAAGCGAGTACGTGCGGCACGGTCGACGTATGAAGATAATATCGACTGCGTAGGCGTGCTAGCCTAGCAAAATGATTGCGTCGACAAACATTTTCACATGTTTATAATATGGAGGGATTTTTCACACAATTTTCATGGATTTTTATGTTACTTGTAAGGTACAATGTAATCAACAAAATTGATGAACCATGTAAAATGAAATGGAAAGTTTATTCATCACATACGCTATTAAAGGGCACTTTGACAACATGCAATAGGTAACAAAAAGCCCTAAATATAGATCAGCTGTAGGTGTACATACTACGTACAGATAAGCATACATATAACATCTACAAGTTTTGTAATAAGCTGTACTTAGGCTAATTCGAATAGTTGTAAATATTGTGTCATATAAATAAATAATAAATACACCCAACAGTGACATACATAGTCCTGACCCCACGCTAAGATTGAGTCTTGTATCGTGGGTATCAGAAAACACGTGAGACTTTTCAGTCTCACAACACCCAGACCCGAAACAAATAACTGTGTATCACACAAATATTCGTCACGGTGCGGGGATCGAACCCGCGGCCTCTCGTTTCACTTCCTGCGTCTAAAAAACTGCGCCACGGAGCCCGTCAATCCACATTGAAGGCTTTTTTTTTGTTAGGCTATTATTTGTATTGGGTCTGGTTGTAACACCTAAAACTTTTTAATGTTGTTGCTTTCCACGAAACAAGAATTGTACTGTTGTGAGGGGTAACTACTATGTGTGTGATATTTGGATGTATTTATTTATTCTATATATCCGAGGCTTAAAGAGACTAATTGTCAGACGTGAAGTAGCGCCTTGACAGTGTTTCTTTGCTTGCTAAAGACCATTTGCCGTCGTGAACACTTACTAAAAGGTGGGACACTACTTCGTCTGCCTACGTAGGCTATAAAATAACAATTAAACCTCACATTGGCTGAAAAACTTGCTTAATTAGCAGACCATACACTTGTATAGAAATTAGGATAAGGTAATTAAATTATACTAAACAAACATAAAAGGTTAGGCGCTGGCGCTAAACTAATTTCCCGCCCTAATTTAAAAGTCCTGTTTGTTTTTGCTCTTTTTTCATTATGGTTCTTATTTAATTTAGTCTATGGTAATTGTTTATATTTCTTTTCAATCATACAGAGATTTATAAGTTCACGCCTGTATTCCCGATAGGGTAGGTAGAGCCTGTAGATTGGCTCTGGGATTGCTATATTGTCACCTACAGTTGGGCGAGGTTATTCCCAGTTCAAGATTATAATATAAAGAAGTGTCACCTTGCTAGAAATTCCATTACCTGGTAACTCATTGGATTGGTGACTGACTGCCTCGGTGGCGTAGTTGTACCACGGTAGGGTTACAAAGTTGAGGTCTCAGGTTCGAATCCCGGGTCGGGCAAAGTGATGTTGGATTTTTCTATTCATTATCAGCCCGGAGTTAAGAATTTGTGCCCGATATAGCAATAGGCTCGCTCTCTATCACGTCGTGGGACGGAACACACAAGGCGAAACGGGGGTGTTTAGTTGTTACCAAGGAAACCTCTGCCTACTCCTTCTGGGAAAAGGGCATGAGTTTATGTATGTATGCCATATTAAATTTCTAAAATTGAAAAACTTGCCCAAAGGATGGCTTGACCTAAGAATACATGTAATGGCGGCTCAGAGCCCATAAGTTCTATTACACCAACGAGGCAAAACAAGACCATAATTCATAAACAGATTATTTTTTAGACGAGTTCCGAACAAGGATCAATGTAAAACCTACCCATTGTTTCACGCAATCGTGTAGCTTTCCAAAATCAGTTAGTGTACGCTCCTGGCATTGTATCCACTGTAATAATTATACCTAGATAGTCGATACTTGCGCTTTTTAAATGTATATGTTGGTGGGTGTCAGTCAAGCTTAGATACCAATAATAATAACAACTCAGCATATTTTATGCCAACCCGCACTAGGCCCGCATGGTGGACTATATTTCCTAACCACTCTCAATCGATTCTCTCGATTGTAGAGTAGGCCCGTGCCCTGGGACGTATATGGGCTGATATAGATATTTTTTATATTGCATAGGTACGAGCAAACAGGTCACCTAATGGTAAGTGATCACTGCCACCCATGAATATCCACAACGCTGGATCATGGATGTGTTGCCGGCCCATCAAATCGGGAGGGGGAGGGGAGGAAAAAGTATGGGAAGTGGAAATGGGTATTGCGCATACGGCAATCTCACTCACCGAACGAAACGCGACATTTGAGCTGTCGTTTCACGTCGATTTCCTGTGAGACAGTTGTACTGCCCCGGACAAGCATACCAAGCAATAGGCTCGCTCTCTATCACATCGTGGGACGGAACACACAAGGCGAAACGGGGGTGTCTTGGTTGGTACCAAGGAAAACTCTGCCTACCCCTTCTGGGAAAAAGGCATGAGTTTATGTATAAATGTATGACATATTAAATTTCTAAAATTGAAAAACTTGCCCTAAGGATAGCTTGACCTAAGAATACATAAGAATAAAAGCAAGCATTCATGCTGAGTCCTGGCTGACAACAGCATGGCTCTACCAAATCCAAAATTACTAGGTACGCTGAACGGCTTAGCATTCATAACGTGCAGAGTACTTAGTGAGTACTCACTTTACCGCTCCAATATATAAGAAATAATAAATATGACGTGCGTAGATAATCCGAACTGGGTGCACAAAAAAAGTTGGCAATGCAAACAAATTCACATTCTTCGGAATGTATAAAGGAGATGAAATGTATGAAGGAGATATAAATAAACTAACAATAAATAGGTGACTGGCCCCATTGGTTTAGTGGCACGAATACACTTAATTTTCATATCAGCTCATGGAATTTTGCTGTGAGTTTATAATCTTGCATAATACATAAATGTCTAGATAAATCTTTGCCTAGCGTTCGTAATACCAGTTACTTCAGCCCTACGTATTAGTGCGATAATAGTAATTTGAGTCATAAAAGGAAATTGTAGACTTAAGCTTCATAACTACGATCAACAGTGACATCCTCACTCCTAACCTCACTCTATTCTACAGGTTTTATGTCATGGATATCAGGAACTCCAAGTTACTTTTAGTCTCATAATACTCGGACCCGACACAAATATCTATGGGCTGCACAAACGTCTGTACGTTAAGTAGATCGAACCCGCGGCCTCTGGTTTCACAGTCAGTTTTCGGCCCACTGCGCCACGGAGACTTTCAAAGTAATGTTTATAAAAAAATGTTGCAGGAAACTTTTATGGCATAGTTACACGTTAGTATGTTTCTGTAGTTAACATGCTTTTACAAGCACCGTTTCCAGAGACACAGTCAGGTAAACTCGCACAAAACTTCTCCGAGCATGAAAATAAGTCTTTACATTCAACTAACTTTGTTCATTTGTGTAAATAATTACAAAAATATATTTTTGGAAAAAAGGAAAGGAAAGACTAATTAAATAAAATAGTTTCTGTTATTGCTAAAGGAATTACTCGTGCCATTCACAACTACAACACTTTTTGAAGCGGTGATAACTATATCATTTAAAAGACCTTATAATAAACTATTTGAGTAAAAAAGATGCAAATTTAATTCTTCGTATGAGGATCTAATTTGAATCTATAAACGCTGACACTTACCGCGTAACCGCCGCATCAATCATATCAAAACTTTTACCCCGCGGTAATAGAAGCATCTATACCACACATGACTTTAAATCTAAATCTAATCCTATTGATTCCAATCCATTCAAAGCATTGACTTATATTCTACATTGATATCGATGATTCAAAGGTTGTCTGGAAGAGCTCGCCGTTAGCGATAAGGCCGCCGTTTGTACCTACTTATACTAAGCGCTAAGACCCTTAATTGTAAAATTATGTTATAAGTTTTGTATACAATAAAGTATTATAAATAAAATAAATGAAATTAGTCGGGAACTTTAGCGATGGTCAGTAAAGCGGCTTTATCTAACGTCGCGAAGTCGCTGGCCGCTGCTCACTCGACAGTCGACACTCAGCGCTGACTGCTGAGTACAGCGTGAGCCGCGGATAATGTCGCACGCGTCGTGTGCTCTGTGCCCGGTCAGTGTTCGTGATTCTTTGTGCCAGAGTTTTAGTGATGTGTTTAATTATAAAGGATAAAACTGGTTTAACTATATCGGGTAAGTGTGGCTTTAAAAATCATTTTTAGACGGGTAAAGTGCGTGATAAGGAAAAAGTTACGGGAAAAGTTGTAATTACAATGTTTGTTAAATAAACTTTGTATGAGTATGTTTTTCTCCAATTTTCCTTCTTTTCCACAACAAAGGAAATTAATATTTTTGTTAAATGAGGAAGATAGAAGAATAAAACGTAGATACTCGTAAGTTGGCAGCGAAACAATATCAATTTATGGACCGTGGAGCGACGACGTTTAAGCTACATATTATCCAAGGAATGTCTGCGAAAAAAGTGTGTGACATTTTATCAATAAGGGAGGGATATTACGAAAAATAAAATAAATGACAGTTTTTGTGATACAAATAAACAATCAACAACGTGTTTGTATAGTAGGTGCGTTTACAAACACATAATTAAAATGGTAGTTACTATTATCCTGTAATTAGCAAAGTTGAATATATCATTATTTCGTATTGCGTGTTGTATTTTATGCTCCTTGCCATTATATGATAGCTCAGTTGATACCCAGCATGCGGGGTGCGGGAAGTAATAACCGTATTTAAGAAAAATAAAAGTTTCCGCAAGCCGGTTTGCATACCCCATCGACTAATGAAAATCAGCGTTTAGAATGACAATTGCTTAGACTTTGCTTTAATCGGCTGTCAATGAAATAACAGATCCAAAATTATGAAAGAGACCATTCCGTGGTCTTATAAGAATGTTATTAGCGTACTTTGATATCACAATGGTTATTATCAGCCTGGAAAATAAACACAGAACTTTTTTAATCAATTGGAAAAACATACACATAATTTAAAAAACTGCTTAATTAGGAAATCGAACCCAGGACCTATACATAACTCTTGATATACATAAATATAGCACGTGGGTTTATATTACACATTAAGTCCCGAGACTAACTATTAAAACATTTTTTTTGCAACATTATATTTTATTATTCATGATACTCATGATCCATAGCTATACAATAAATCCAAAGTTTCTGCAAGCCTTTGATGCCTTACATACAGCACGAATTATCTTAGGCCTCAAATACACTCAATTCGCTGAAGTATCATTACAGACAAAAATCTTTCCATTTTTTTTTTAATTTTCCACCAGTTGTCAGACGGGGCCAGATCTGACGAATACAGGGGGGCCTAAAATTAATTTCAATCATAAATCTTTCAATATATTCATTGTTTCCGTCGACTTGTGACAGTCATTTTTCTTTGCTATGTGAGGTCTATACTGCTTAGTTTTTTCATCCCATCGATCCAATAACGCAATCCCGTAGTCGCTATTAATTGTATTTTCTTTCGGATGAAGGTCGATGCGCCCATTTAGCGCATTCCTAAGTTTCGGAAGATGAAAGCTGGCCAAAGCGTTAAATTCCCATTTCACGCTTTGGTCAGCTTCCGTCTACTTCTCTTTACTCGGCTGACGTTGTTTTCGACTCCGGTGTATAGTGATGAAACCGAGGTTCATTTAGTGTTATGTTTTTATGCAAAAAACCTTTTTATTACGCGTAAACAGCCCCAAACAGCACCCCGAAACATCAAGTCTTTATTGTTTTTGTTACACTGTGAACTAACACTGTGTGTTTGTGATACAAACCTGGCACCCAAAGTTAAAAAAAATAATTTCGTGCTCAAATTTTAATGCACAGTTTGATTGTGACTTTTGATATCCGCACGTCAGCTAATTCTTGCAATCTAAATTTTTCATCACTGATAACAAAATTTAGCTTGTTTGGTGTTTTCGAGCGTAACCATCTCAATTTGGCGATATGACCCCCACCGCTTTGATGGTTTATAGACCGGGTTTAAAATCCATTTATCATAGGCAAACAGTGGTTCAGATAAGTATTGTTCTCGCTGATCACTTCTAAATCAGTACTTTGCCTGAATGGTGATATTTTCTCATTACAAAACAGTGTTTCGATTACTAAAATAGCTTTTAAATCTGTTTATGAATAAGGCCGTAAGTCTATATTTGCGTTCGGTTGCACGATGGACAAAAACGATATTTTTGCTTCGATTAAACACTGTTTAATACCTGCACCGAATTTCATGTCATTTTTATGCAATGTTATGAATGTTGGTACTATTGAAAAATAATAATAACCGAACAGTAGCGGTGGTACTTCTGGGTTAGTCTCGGGAGTTAATGACCCACGTCGTAGTGATTTGAGAGGTCTTTCTTCAGCTGACATTTAATAAGGCAGTAAATTGTAGTTTTTTATGGGTGCTTTCATATTTTATTGTGCGTTATCTTTCAGTATGGGACAAGTTATCACTATTCTAAGATTATTTTTGGTATACTGACTTATATTATTTGAAATCTTTAATAACCCCGCCATAACTTGGGTTTGGACAAGGAATACTTATACCCAATATTTTTCGATCTCATATCTGTCGCACTAATTCCCCAAGCTAATCACAAATTCCCCAAGCAACTTAGAAGATTTGTTTAACCGAAATACACAAAGCACATTTTCGACTTGGAAATCGAATGATGGACCTCACGGTTCACGGCTCACGCATGCTACCTCCAGACCAGTGAAGCGATATTTCCTTAATATAAAATCCATCTGCGTATCCACTTGAATCGGAAATCGCGGAAGCACTCAGTGACCTTTCAGAGACGCCCTTTGATATCCAAGCATAGGGATGAAATAATAATTTTCTCTTTAAAATTAAATTCCACCTAATTTGTCTCGTACACAAATCGTTTTTTTCCTTCACGCCAAAAGCTTGTTTCAAGGGACGAAATTGAAAGAGTTTCACGAACTAAAAATGGTAATGATTTTTTTTTGCTATAATTAATTATATTAATTCTGTAATTTGTCTACAATCGGCGCAGACGAATTGTGAAATCCTAGCGTCAATTTCCTTAAGGTGAGTTTTCACTTTTCCGGGTAATTTCCGGAAAGACCCACTACGCCGGCCGTTTTCTTAGTGCAGAAATAATCGTAAAAATACTATCTTGTCAGATTCAAGTGAAGATGTTGCCAAGTAAAGTTGGGTATGACCAGTGTTACGCGGGGTAATGAAACATGTTACAAAGCGAGCATTCGTGCAGCCAGTACTTGCAAATGAACACGAACACGCGAGCAACGAGCATAATTACATTAATTTGATCACACGGCGTAACGCACATGTTCGCTGCGAATGTTTATTGTACGAAATAATTTATTGAATCCATTAAAATGTTCAACATTATTTAGATTCAGACATTTTTTAAACTACCACCCGTTTCGGAAAGCGGTTTTCACAAGATAAGAACGGACAAGAAAGTCTAGTGTTGCTCTTTTCAAAACCATTTTACAATGTAGTGATTATTACAAAAAATACAAGTTAGTTTAAATCAGAGCTGTTCATTAATTAAATTAATTATTGATCAAATGTTACATCACGGCCTATAACACACTGACCCTAATTAAAATATGTTTTTGGGTCTTTGAAATTGTATCATTGTCAGCTATGGGAAGTCCACGTTTGAATAAAGGCTTCCCCAAAATATATACTTTACAGGTCGCCGCAGAAATATCATACAAGGATATAACTTAAACACAGAACAATGAAAGGAAAATCTTTTTGACTCAGTACACTGCAAATGTTATTTTCAATATCATTTATTAATTGCAATTGTCGCTATGGACGTACAACATGGTTTCTGAATGGATTTTACTTCAACCATTTAGTGGTTTCAGTCTTCCTCAGTACTTAGATAAAGCGTGGCAATAATTATTGGGGAAATATTTTGCCCATTCAAAATCCTTTTTGCTTTAAAATCCTTATTATGGAGAGAAAAAAGAAAATTTTATTTCAAAATGCTTTTTTTTCAAGAAGTTATGTAAAGAGCTCAACGCAATAAAAAAGCAAACACACATAAAGAATCCATAACGTATAATTATATACATACATACTCACGAACTTACCCAATGGGAGCAGACAGATACTCAGTGGCGGTGTTAGGGTAGGGCGCGGTTGGGCGACGGCCCTAGGGCGCCAGTGTCGAAAGGGCGCTGAATGCCAGAATTTACTGTAAACGTTAACTATACCGGGTATATCAAGACTGCGACCGAAAACTGGTGGGCTGACATAAAGTGGTTTATATACCATTACACATTACTAATAATACTCGTATTGAATTAATTTATTTCGAAGGTACAAATCCAGTCCAATAAACACTATTCGAATACAGAATATTTAGATGTTCATTTGTTTTTGCAAATTAATATTCTATATCTCTAACCTTTTACACCCGTTGGCAAACAATGAAATCATTCACAGGCGTAAGGCTACACCTTTATAATTTCCAAGAAAAAAGGCCTGGGAATGAAATGAACGCGAAGAATACAATAGCCGTTGTACATAAGTATTGTGTACAAATGTGAAGTGGTGCAGATACGGTATCGCGTGACGTGAAATAATCGATACAATTCGCGAACAGTCCCTTGTAGTGCGTGTTTGTTTGTACTGGTAATCGATTAGTAATGGATCGTGAGTGTTAAACAATCGATTGGATGATAAGAATATTGTAATTATGGAGCTTTTATCCATAGAAAAGGTCAACTTTGAATAGACATGAGTAAGAATCCTTCCACCTTTTCGCATGAATTCGACTGTCGCAAACTAAAAATGATGTGTTGTTTTTTTTATAGTGTGTATAGACAAGTGTGTTTATCATTGCTAGTCGTGCATGCTGACAATAGCGGAGATATTTATTTCACTGGAGATATTTTTTGTACTCTGTATTACTCAACGTGTTATGAAACTTCCTTGTCATTTTGTATTGAATAAAACCGATCGCATATGACGTCCGTATATTACTCACAGTTAGAATTCCAAGTGCAAATTTGTTGTACGAGACAATGCGGAAGGAAAAAACTGGTAAATTACATATTTATTCCTTATTTATATGTTTAAATGTGCTAGCTGATAATTAATTCGTATTGCGGCAATAAGTATATATAAAATAAACAATAAACAGGGTATATCAAGACTACGACCGAAAACGAAGCCAGTTGGTAGTATTAGTAACTTCAGACACAATGTGACGAAAAATTTCGCAAAATGATAGACTTTTTTTTACTTGTCGTTTTATTTGGGTGATAATTACAAAGTTTTCCTAAAATAATAATTTACACCTTTTGATTTTTAAAGACGCAATGGTATGTTAGGGTTTAAATTACTATTTTCAAAACTAGGTATTTACCACCCAAACACGATGATACTTAAAAATTGCAAAAAAAGGACTATCTTTTTAAGCTTTTTAAGCAAAAATTTTAGTTGCATTGTGTCTGTAACCACTGAAACTACGGCTTCGGTTTCAGTTGCAGTCTTGATATACCCTGTATATAAAATTCTGCTGTTATACTATAAAGCTAGCAACTTTCAGCTTTTATAAAATGACGTAAATCTGGTGGCCACGGGTTCTCGCTCTTTATTGCTTTATGGCACTATTGTAATCTGTCAAAACGGCCATCATAGGGTGCCACTGCTGTAGCGTCACTCACGAGTTTCCTGCAACATATTTGCGCCATTGAGATGATTCATCGCTATGCTACTATCCGATATGTAGGATTATCAAGTTATTAATAGAATATTAATCACCGACAGATGGTATTGGTTTTTCCTCATTTATCGAATACTGACACTTTAATACCAACCCCAAGGTAAGCAGGGATTCAGGAATATTTTCCCCAAGTTAAAAAAAAAAAAACAAAAAAGTCAGTCCCTAAGGCGAGTAGTTATTGATGGGGACGCTTTTTAATTCGATAAGTTGGCGGGGAAAGCAATTTCCCTATTAAAGGAATTCTCCGCGGAGCCCTCGAGCCCACTCAATATAATTCCACAATAACTTTACAGTTTAGATCATTATAGGAGTTGTATTAATCGGTCATTTATAAATACTTAAATAGTAGTTTAGTTTAGCATTTATTTTTTATTAGCGAAAATGATGAAACTAGCAAGCATTACCTACTCTGAATCTAGATATCAAAATTGAATAGCACTGCATGACACCGCTCTGCGCTCGTCATCTTGTCACGCGAGGTATTAAGTGTTTAACGGCCTTATTCGAAGACAGTTTTAAAACCTATTTTAGTAACCGACTGTTTTGTTTTCTTCGCTCAAACTGAATTTAAATGTCGATCGAAAGAGAAAATAGTTTTTAAAACTGTCTTTGAATAAGGCCGTGAATGTCTAGTAATCACTGATTGAAATGTCCTTTTAATCAGAAAACCACAATGCTTACATATAGATTGGCCCCAAAAATAAATAAATAAATACACCCAACAGTCACATACATAGTCCTGACCCCACACTAAGATCGAGTCTTGTGTCGTGGGTATCAGGAATTACGAGAAATAGAGAAAGCGTTGGGTATGTAAAGTGGGATAGAACTTTGGGATGATTTTTTTTAATCCGACTTGAAACATTGAACATAGAATCATCTGTAATTTACTATTAACACGCTACATGGGCCGGTTAAAAAATAGTGAGGCGTTTCTGCGTAGCTCGTGTAGCACTTGCTACGAATCGTAGCACTTTCTACGCTATACACATAATATTCGTAGATTGTACATATTTAAATAAAATTAAACATAATAAAAATGTTTTAGTCTGTGGGGATTTTAATATAAATTTATTGGTTGATTCGGTTGATAAATGTAGGTTTGTGTCTTTATTTGGCTCATTTAATCTTACTTGTTGAAGTGAAACTTCTTTATCGGGGTTGGAAAAAAATTTAGCGTTACGCGTCACATTCTTCCGTTACGCGCCATCATTTTATTTAGTAAATTAGTAATACTTAGTAGTAATCCTGTGTATTGTAACTGTATTTAGTACGAATCCCACACTAGTGTATCATCCCACATTTGGACATAATACAGTGTATACCATTAGAACACATTCTGTACCCACTTCAGTAAGCCACACCCCCAACCGTTTCCAAGCCCCACCCAAAATTTTAAGTCCCACCCACTTTTTTGTAATTTGATCCTTACCCCCCCTCTGGCCTTCCCCCACCCTAAATCCAAAACAGTGCCCAATAGCCTCCCCACGAAACCCCCCCCCCGCTTACCCCCACCCTAAAAATTTTACCTCACCCCCCCTACTCATATCTCCGGCATTATCCATCGTACACCCACCGACCTTGGGTTCATTGGAACCGGCTCGGTGAGGGCTACAATCCTGCCCCAACAGAATTCCCGAATTCCCCCTCCACAACTTTCCCCACCCAAAAATATTTTAAGGTGCCCAATAGCCTCCCCACGAAACCTAAGCTAATTCTGTAAATTTGTAAATAGTAGATCATTTTTCGAAAAATGATGTCATAAAGAAGTTTCACTTCTTACGTGTGTACACTAATACACACACACATTTTTTTTTGTTTTTGGAGCCTACTAGAATAACGCCTGAAACTTCGACTTGTATTGACAACATTATAACTAACTTCGAAGTTCTTGAAAAATGTGTTAAGATAGGTGTTAGATCTGACCATAAATGCCAGTTAGTAAAATTAAATCATGTTGTAAACAAAACCGAAAGATTAATAACATATAGGCCGTTATCAAAGAACATCCTAGGGAAATTTAACAATAGTATTCAATCAAAAATAGGGAATTTAACACTTGATGTCAGTCCAAGCGATATGTACTCCTCATTATTTAATATTATATGCAAAGAGTTTAACCAAATATGTACTACGAAAACGGTTAAAATTAACGATAAAATAAAATTTTGTGCCTGGGCGACCACAGGCATTAAACGTAGTAGGGAAATCTTGTATGAGTTGTATGACAAAAGGTCCTATACACCTGATGTCAATTTCAAAAACTATGTTAGCACATATTCAAAAATATTTAAAAAAGTTTGCAGGCAGGCTAAATCAAATCATATAAGTGAAAAGCCGACAATAAAATAAAAACAACCTGGCAAATTATTAATACTGAAACTGGAAAAAATAGAAAATTTGACAACAAAATTGCCCTCCGCATTAATGATGACCTAGTTTCAGATAAACTTATTATTGCCAATTATTTTGATAATTTTTTCACTAATATACCATTAGAATTGACTAAAAATTTAGAATCATCAGCAGATTTAGCAGAATCTTTTTTAAAGGAAAATGTCTTTGAAAATATGGCTAGGTTTGATTTTGAAACAGTAACCAGTTATCAAATAATAAAAGCTTTCAATCAACTCAAAATGAAGACTACAGAAGATATATGGGGACTGTCTGTTAAAGCTATAGAGGCTATTATTGTTGGTATTGCTCCGATATTGGCTTCTATTTTCAATTCCTGCATAAGTGCCGGTGTTTTTCCCAACCTAATGAAAATTAGTAAAGTTGTGCCCATTTTTAAGTCAGGTTGTTCAAATAATCCGTCGAATTTTAGACCCGTTTCTATACTACCAGCTCTTAGCAAAATTTTCGAGAAAATTCGCTGTCCGAAAGATAAGAAAACTTACTGACGTTGCAACGGCTAGGTTGGTATATTTTGCATACTTTCACAGTATAATGTCCTTTGGTATTCTACTGTGGGGATCGGCTGCTGATATTGGGTCCATATTTATTTTACAAAAAAGGGCAGTCCGCGCTATTTACGATCTTGGTAGTCGCGATTCTTTACGATCTGTTTTTAAGGAAAGTAATATACTAACCGTGCCATCTGAATATATATTTCAGAATATAATGCACGTTCGTAAAAATATCAATAGGTTTTTCAAGGTTAGTGACACCCACAGTATTAATACGAGAAATAAAAATAAATTAGCTATACCCTCCTTTAGATTAGAAAAGTCTAAAAAATCTTTCGCAGGTAACTGTATAAAATTTTATAATAAACTTCCCAATTCGATAACGCATCTGCCGGACAAATTATTTAAGACACATATTAAAAGCATTCTTATGACTAGGGGCTATTATAGTATTAAACAATATATTGAGGATAAGGAAGCCTGGCATTAGGTGTTTTCTTGCACTTTGCGACCTCCTGGGGCACTGAGGTATTCACTTATTACATTCTCATTTTAAAATAACTAAAATATATAAAATAAATAATTGTAAAATAAAAACTAATCAAAATGAGACAAATTAATTAATCAACAAGTTTATAAAATAAAATTAAATAATGAATAAATAAAATACCTATTTAAATTATATGACGACCGATCGAGAAAAATAAATAATAATAAAAATAAGCAAGGCAAGCTTTGTAAGACAAGTCACAAATATTTATTTTAGTAACTTGACCAAAACCAAGCCCACTGAGTTTGACTCGCTGGATCTGCTCAGAACTGGGTCGCGCCGCGTAGTATCCAGTGGTAAAGTTAAGCCCGCTGAGTTTGTTCGCCGGGTCTTCTCAGTCGGGTCGCGTTGGATCCGGCAGTGAGCCTAAAATTACGGGAAGTTTCGGAAATACTCATGGTCGTTATTTAATCAATTGGACCCAAAACAAGCCCATTGAGTACTATTCGCTGGATATACTCAGAATTGGGTCGCGTCGCGTAGTTTCCAGTGTTAATGGAAGCCCACTGAGTTTGTTTCGCCGGGTCTTCTCAGCCAGGGCCGCGTTAGATCCGGTGGTAACATTAAACCGCTACGCACCGCTTTAATTTAATACTTATGGTCCACTTAGACATCGATTATCGTAAATAATGTATTTCCTAAGGGAAAAAAATACCATAAAATACTAATAAGTAATATAATACTTAATATAATAAAATTAATATAAAAATTACAACGAATATCTTGTAAATAGAAAATAAGTACTATGTGTATTGACTTGTCATAAGAGCTATTTAATTGCCTACGTGACCAATAAACGAATTTCATTTCATTTCATTACAAATATTATTGTTCAATCTATCGCATACGTAGTTATTGTAAAAATCCACTTACTTTTAGAAAAATATGGTAGTAATTTTCTTTGAATGATAGAATAACTATTTGTTCGTTTATTATTTTTATATAAAATTACTTTTTCCTTATCTTCGGAAACTGTCTAAGCCATCGCAAAATGTATTTACGTTGGATTATGGAAGAAAAAACTATATTCGGTGAAGTTAGTATTATATCATTATTTTTCCAATATTGGTTACAAACCCGAGAATGTAATAAGACACATGAAAGAAATAACAAATTATGTTTCTGTGATTCTTTAGATAATTATTATTAAACATCATTTTCAATGTATTCTTTACTATAAATCCATTCTTATGTCCCCCTACTTGACCATCTTATTTGATTTTCCAATTTCCTTACTTAGGCGACTTCCTAAGTATAAATATATACTTTTTATATAAAGTATATATTTATACTTTTTATCAAAGCATAAATAAATAAAAACATTGAAGAATAGTTCGATATAGTTCTATACGGACTCTTTGGGACGACGCTATTACAATATTTTGCTTTAGAAAAAAATGCAAGCAATACCTTAAGAAATAGCGTCTGTTATGATCCACTGCTCGATTGTCGAAACATTATATATAATAATAAAGTCGACATACACAAGGCAAAAAATATAGACAATATAAATATTTCACCCTCAACCACCGACGCAAAAGCTATCTTTTGCACAAACTAAATTTGCCCATAACTTTGACTTTGAATACGTCAATTCCACACATTAGCAATGTCAAATACGTCTCAAATGTATGCCGATGACATTATCAAAGTCAAAATTATGGGTTTGTGTAGGTAAGTTAGTTTATGCAACTGAGCCTTTGTCTTGCGATAATCGGTCAAAAAGAAAATAATTTATCTCCATTATTATAAATCTCATTAAATGGGCGTATTTTTAATATCGCACAAGACAAAGCGCAGTCAAATGAAAAGAGTCCAAAGGGAATTTACGATGAAGAAATATCTTTCAAGAGCATCGCCGGTTATTACAAAGGAATGAATATGCCTAAGAAAGAAATAACGTATTCTTTTCGTCGGTAAAATATTAATTTAACTTACGAATCAATTGTGAGACCGAAAAGTCTCTCGTAGTTCCTGATACCCACGACACAGGACTCGATCTTAGTGTGGGGTCAGGACTATGTATGTGACTGTTGGGTGTATTTATTATTATTATTATTAAATAAAGATCGTGTACGATCTTTTGGCGTCTGAATGCGTTGTTGTCATGATGTTGTCGAAATATTAGGAACAGTTTTTCTCCCTTCACATTTAATTATATCGGACATGTTAATACTATTACATTACGAGTATAAATGCTTGTTGTTTATATTATGAATATCTCAAACAATTCATAAAATAGATATTTTTAAAATTTACCTTGTAGTTTCGAAATTTCGCCACGCGCTAATAGAAGATGGATGACTTACACATGCAGCCTTGCCGACTTTGAATGGTGACTTTGAATTAATATGGAGGCCAGAGACAAACACCCAGACCCGAATCAAATACCTGTGGTTCACACAAATATTCGTTTCGGTACGGGATCAAACCCGCGGCCTCTCGTTTCACAGCCGGCGTCTAACCAACTGCGCTACGGACGCTGCCAAATATAGATACATATACAGCTCTGGTAACTTAATAATATTTTTGTTTATTTAACAATCTTAAAAAGTGATAACAAGAAATCGACATGACACTACATTGCATTTCTGTTTCCCCTACCACATTAAACCCCTGACCCTTATAAGACATGAACTGGTCGATAACATCTGTTATTGTGGAAGGAAATAAAATTTTGGAATGTCATTTTAAGGATGTCGTTTGGCGCGACAGGCGAGAAGAGGCGTTTACAGACCGATTGGGCGGCGGATATTGGACTTTATTTATTTCACCGCACTTCGGTTTCTTCGCCGTAAAACGTTCTTTTGAAAGCTATTTTTATTTGCTTACTACCTTCCAAATTACGCTTTCTGCAACAGTTCAGTTTTTGAAAACAAGTAAGGTTAAAGGAAACCGTGTAATCAAAAAACCTTCAAGAACCGATATCTTAAAAGATCGGCAACCTACCTATGATTGCTCTAGTGTAGTGTCTTCATAGGCGATAGTTACCACTTACTATCATCTGGCCCGTCTTCACGCTTGCTTTATTTATATTAAAAAACAAGCAAAACCGTAATAATAAACTTTTTACGTTTGTGTTGTGACTTCCAAATATAAGTCCATATTCCTTTTACAGCCACTATAAACCGATATCAGAGCTAACTTTAGATAAACTTTATGTTTTGTTTGGATCCGCTGTTTGTTTTGTGTGTCATTTATTATATCGCTGGAGGAAATTGGAACCTTTGTGCTGTTGAACGGTGATTGTAAGAATGTACACACACCAGCTATATTTATTTATTTATGAATGGAACCTTTACCAAATTATACCAATTCAAATTCTACTTATTATTAGTTTAAAAAATATTTTATACTACCTCGTTCAGTTAATGGAGATTACAATCAAGTTTTAATGCCCTAGACAAGAATAAATAAAAAATGATTCTCTTCATCTTTCTCAGCTACAGTAAGTCCTCTGCCTTAGAACTTCATTAAACACTATTATTCAAAGTGGATCCGCAGCTTGCATTCGGCGGCTGTCTTTGACTATTATTTTCTTTCTTTTTAGTAGTTGTAGAGGCAGAAATTGGCGCGAAGAACTAGAAAAGTGGAAATTTTTAGAGGATAGTTGTACCCAGCAGTAAAATCGTAACATTTTTCTAAGTTTATTGATTATTAATTAATTAATGAATCAAGTACTACTATTTTTATATTAGTATTTGATTAATTAATTACTTACTACTTTATTATTAATTAAATAATTACACGTATAGCATCAAAGAAACTGGTAAGATTTACACTAGAACTGACACGAGTTCTCAAAAGCATAGAAATACATAACTATAATTAAAATTAATATTATAAGTAGGTACTTGACTACTATTATATAATTTGCGACCGAAGCCTTTCAATAATAATATGTTATAAGGCGACTATTGCCAAGATTATTAGATCGGAAAACTTGCATCAACTTCATTGCTCTACTTGGAAGTTCAATTGAGAACTTCCCAACTCTCAATCCCAGCGTGTATAGTGAGTTTATGAGATTAATGATGTTAAAGAGAATTATTCAGTTATAAAATAAACGTAAATGAGTTAGTTATACATACCAATTGATAGCAAGATTTTTAAAAGTGGTACAGCCACGCTGTTCTCAGTCATGACTCAGCATGATTGGGCAGACTTCTCCTGGTCGGCACAACCGTCTCACAGAAGATCGACTTGAAGCAACAGCTATGTCACGTTTCGTTCGGTGAGTGAGATCGACGGATACCCAATAAACCTTTCCTGTTCCCATCCTTTTTCCTTGCCGCCCTCCTCCCCACTTAATGGTCCGGCAAGTCACTTATAATCCGAGGGATGTGGATGTTCATGGTGGCAGTGATCACTTATCAGGTGACCTGTTTGCCGGACTTATGGTATGAACAAACAATTCAGCAAATTTTTTAAGGGGAAAATCAAGTATTTTCTTTTTTTTCCTTGAGACAATAGTTATATTATAGGTCAGACGTTAGTCTGACCTACGAAACACATTTGGTGAGGCATCATAGGTATGTAGCGGGAAAGGGTCGAATCAAAGCAGTGCTTTGACACCCGAGGACCGCTCAAACATTTACTATTTGGTAATTTATTCTTCTGAAGACGGAATATTTCTTATTGGAACTCCTCACACAACGATGTGGTATTGTGGCGTGGCAATGACTTGGCATTTTATGTTTAGCTTTATCTAATGTACTGTATTTTATTTTCTGCTTTCTCTATTTTGCACTTATGTTAGTCGACATAACGTGATTATTATGTATTTGGTATTTTATTTGACTTGTACCTTATTGCCGGTCATCTGCTTGTCCTATATTTTCGGAAACTTTTCAATCAAACATATGATTATTCACTATGTAACTTCACAAGAAGGTTATTTCCAACCTAAGAATGACACTCAAGACATTATGATTCTTAAACCCTGCCCGTTGTTAATTTTTAATTATTAATAAATACCTATTCGTTTCTGATCTCAGTTTCTGGATTTAAAAGTAGTAAACTCGGGAGCACTATGTATTGAGATTATTTATTTCTATTGTTTACATAATCAGTCGGTAAATAACATGCCCACAATGTTTGTATTTATTTATTTATTCTCGTTATCTAGTGAATTCCACACGAGGACGTAAGTGTCTAGGATGTATTGTGAGTCACGTAGTATACTTGTTGTGGGATGCGCAGTTTTCCTTATCAACATCCTCGTGACAGACCATGCTCCGTCTTGCGGCATATGTCTGTCAACTTATTAGCCATATGCTTCGGTAGCGTAGTTCTACTAAAGTAAGATTACAACGCTGAGGTCTCGGTTTCGAATCCCGGGTCGGGAAAAGTGATATCGAATTTATTTTAATCATTATCAGCTCAGAGTCAGGAATTTGTGCCTGATATGGCGAAAAGCTCGCCCCTATTACATCGTGGGACGGCACACACAAGGCGAAACGTCTTGGTAGTACCACTGCTTACCCGTTCGGGGAAAAAAGTCGAGATGTGTGTGTGTGTGTGTGTATTAGTGACATTGTGAGGAACAGTGACTTTAATCTCTGTATCTGTATGTTTGCAATTCTTAAGTCTAAGCGAGGTTTTTCGTCTATAAAGTGCTGCTGCCGCATAATTTTACACCGCAATATTTGTAACAAAGAATTTGTTAATTGCATTGCGCGAACTTAACGGGAACGTCATCCAAAACATTCCAAAGTGGGACGAGAAACAAAAAGCACGCGCTTAGCTTAGAAGCAGAAAGTTATGTTGAAGTTTTCCACACTAGAGACGGAAAGTTCCATATGAAATTAGTGACGTCACTTCTCACTAGTCATCATATGCATTACAGTGTGCGGGTGTGAAAGAGACGGTAAAATGTCCCTATTACGCTCCCGCTCTTTCATTGAAAATACTAATATTTGCCTCGTCTCAAGCTACTTTAATACTATTTTGACAGAAATGTTTTATTTTAATGGTATTTGTGTTTGAACGCAAATTAATACAAAAAAATCGATCATGGTCAAATACGCTATTTATTATTTCGTGTCTTTTTTATACCCCTTAGCGCGAAAAAGAAATAAAAATAAAAGCACCTGATGCTGAGTAATAAGTGCAATCCAAAGACAGTGATCGTTATTTTAATCGACAGACACAATTATGTCGACATTTTCGAATCCGTATAATGTACAAAGACTGAATACAAATCGAGAGACACTCTGCTGGCAGTTTTATGCTAAAGGTGCTGCAGATGTTCACGGGCGGCGGTGATCACTTACCATCTATATCAGCCCATATACGTCCCACTGCAGGGCACGGGCCTACTCTACAATCGAGAGAATCGATTGAGAGTGGTTAGGCCATATAGTCCACCACGCTGGCCTAGTGCAGGTTGGCGGACTTACATACCGTAGAAATTCTTTAAAATCGCTACGGTATGCAGGTTTCCTCACGATGTTCCTTAGCCGTTAAAGTAAGTGATTGACTATCAATACACACATAACTCCGAAAAGTCAGAGGTGTGCCATGGGATTTGAACCCGCGACCACCGTGAACATGCAGGCAGCCGTGTCTGGTCCGTTACCAACAGGCCACCACGCACTTGTTCACTGCAGATGTTCACGGGCGGCGGTGATCAGTGATACCATCAGCTGAACCGCATTCTCGTTTGCCCCCTTTAATTAAAAAAAAAACCTCCCAAGTGTCACTTTGACGAATTTTTCATCATGGTAAGGTTACGGTTGTCGCTATCCGAACGAACATGATATCTTACATCCGACTGTTTCGATCCGTATGTAACTTCAATTAATTGCTTCGTCAAAACATCCTAGTTTAATTAGTGCTTTGATATTTGTAATAACACAATTAATAAGTGCAATAACTTTACTTTGGTTATCTAGGTATTGTCTAACAGTACTACAAGGCCAGAGTGTAACAATGAATGCATTTTAGAAATAGAAATTATTTATTTATTATTATCAACTCCCATATTTTACGATCGACTCCTATTATCAACTCATAATTCATTTCTTTGTTAAAAACTGGATGTCGTTTCATTAATTACGATGCTGCTGACATATGTATATTCAACAAAACATTGTCAAAACTTGTCATCTAAAAGTACTATTCATTTATTTATTAATTCCTTTACTTGCCCGCCTCCGTGGCGCAGTTCGTTATGATGACGGCAGCAAAACAAGAGGCTGCGGTTTCGATCCCTAAACTGAGACAAATATTTGTATTATCAATATAAATTGGTTAACATATGAACTCAGCGATCTTTGGTTTGAATTTCATATCTTTACATTATATATTGTTTTTAATCAGCCCTCAGTCTTTTACTGCCTAACATATTAATACATTAATAACAATCCCGCAACAGGATTTCTGGGCTATATGTATACTCATTGGATAACACGTCATATTTATTTTTTATTGCAATGAATGGCGAGACGAGCAAGTCATTCAACTAAATGGTAAGCGATACGACCGCTCATACCGTAGTAGCAAAACCAAACGCATCACCGACAGTAGCAAATCCAAACAACACCATGAATTATAAAGCTATGCTTGGCATTAGACTGCGCTCATGCGCGAGACATAAGATGTTAAATCTCATTGTGTCCATTACTCTAGCTACAATGTCCTTCAAACCGGAATACAACAGTGCATATTTTATGCTGCTGTTTGGCGAAAGACATACATATTGTGGTGGTACCTAATACCTACCCAGCTGGTGGCCTCTCACATATGAAAGACCTACCACCAGTAAACATCTGACTGCTACTGCCTACTTCTTTAAACCACAAAAGCGTCCATATTCACCAATTTAAAAGTGAATTAGCATTTAACACATTCAATGCCAATTGTTATGAATGAAATTAACTGTAGTCAGCTGTGAAATTTTCTCTCTGACTCAGCGTAAATCCCATTGTTTCACTGGAGGATAAATAGTCACTAGACACTGAAAGTTAACACATGAAGATGTTGTGGTTTACGCTATTATTAATTAAACTACATTAACAAGAGATACTAGCAATTTTTTCGAACAAAAAAACCCGGCTTTGGCTGTTTTCTGTCCGTCGACAGCTTTTTTTGCAAGGGTGCGTATAGGTATCAAGTTGAAATTCAATTCTTAATATACGATTTTTAAGGTATAAGATAGTGAGTTTTGACTATGTGTTATTATAAAGTAAGTTAATAAAGGTTCTACTGTCGCACAGAAAGATGCCGACAAGTAAACTTATTATCTTTGAGGTGAAAAGGATAATTACTTGCGTTTAAGTCTTACCTTGATTAATAAAAGAATATATTAATTGTTTTTGAGTTTTGACATAAAACTGTTTACTATTATCTAATTGGTGTACAAAATAAACGAGAACTAAGAAATTTCTCTTAATTTAGAGGACATATGAAGTCCTACACGGACAGTACAAAGTTTAATTATGGGAGGTACTTTTGCTTAATTTTCCTTGTTTGTTGCATTTATCGTTGTGTTGTTTAAATATTTGTTGTAGTGACTTAAACAAATAAAATAAGTAAAAACATCTAGCAGTGATATA
The DNA here is from genome assembly GCA_905220455.2 of Deilephila porcellus. Classification (NCBI taxonomy): domain Eukaryota; kingdom Metazoa; phylum Arthropoda; class Insecta; order Lepidoptera; family Sphingidae; genus Deilephila; species Deilephila porcellus. The sequence continues at coordinate 13,821,469 of LR999973.1, read as the reverse complement.
CATAGTCCTGACCCCACATTAAGTCTCTCGCAGTTGCTGATACCCACGACCCAAGTCTCGATCTTCGTGTGGGTTCAGGACTTCATATGTGACTGTTGGGTGTATTTATTTATTAATCCTATAATTTGCCTTCTTGCTTCATATTTGTATCCTTCATCATTCATGCCTGTATAATTCTTGAACAAACTTGATCAAACATTGGTCGAAAAAGGATCCCCTATACCTACTATCCATACGAGTTGAGCTTACAAGTTGAGGATGCAAAACCGCATACGGAGAACTAATTAATAACATGAAACCGCCAACGAGTATAATTAAACGTGCGATTAGCGCTGGCACACGTCATCGCATCAATATCAATTAGCAAGACGCGCTGCCGACTGCTGTGCTCATCGGCGACAATTATAGAACACGTTCACACGGATACTAGGGAAGGAATGTCAAGCAAAAAAGTATACAATCAACATTTCTTATCATTGATCTTTCATCCACACAGATAAATGCAAAGGGATCTGTTTGTGATTTTTCTACATCTTCAATTTTGTTATAAGTTCTCTCGAAAAGAAGGAAATCGAAATAAAATCGAAAAGATAATTAAATACACTTTATTGTAATGTATGAATACAGAACTATTATCATTATTTATAAAAGTAACAAAACCATTCTTAAATTCAATAAATCTAATGAACAATTTGTGTAAGAGGGATTTATTTATCTGAAATAAATTGAATGAACAACGTTTTCATTTAATTTTGTTTACCATTCTTTAAGGTAATGTTCTTTTTGATTACAGTACAAATTAACCTATACGAATCCCTTCCCAAGACTGTGATTAAACCACCCAATAGAAAATAGCCGAGTTCCCTTCTACCTGCGAAGTTATTGACGTATTTATCAAACGCCTGAGTAAATGGGATCTGGTATCGAGACGGCGAAGCGCACCGGAGTGGAAATTTTGTCGGCGCATCTCTGATTTAACACGAGATTACCGAGTGGACAACTTCAGTAAAACGTGAGTTATATTTTGTTTGTGTTAGCTCGTGTAAGCGTAAAGAACCCGGTGAATAAAGCGTTCATAAAACAGATTGGTTAAGGAAATATGATCATAAAATAAAGAACTTAATTAAACTTATTTGACGGACTAACCCGTGCACTTGTACAACTGCAATTCCTGTTAGTTAACAGTGGCAAAGAGTTCCCATCGAGCTACTAAGTGCGACTTTTGGAGGCACTAACTAGCTTATCTTGAACCGGCTACGAAAATAAACAGAAAGTAAACAAATAGAGGTGTTGGAAACAAATAAAATTATGCACATCCCTCCGTCGAAAAGTGGCAGAAAAACATTAACCTCACATTACTTGTATTTACATGGATTGATATTCAATCACCACGCACTATAACGGTGAAGGAAAACATCGTGAGGAAACCAGGATACCATAGCGATTTGTGAGAATTTCTTTGGTATTATAAAGTCCGCCAACCCGCACTAGGCCAGCTAAGTGGACTATATGGTCTAACCATTCTCAATAATACCCTCGATTGTAGAGGAGGTCCGTGCCCTGCAGTGGGACGTATATAGGCTGATATAATACATAGATTTAGTATTCCTAAGAGCAATGAGGTGCAGTCAGAACGCTGCAGCCTTTCATAAAGGTGGCGCTTTATTATTATTTATGCAATTGTGTATTATATTCTACTAGCACTGAAATATTTATATTAGGTACCATAGTGTTTCCGATGAGGTTTAACGATTTCGAATCCTGCCGAATAGTATGAAGAGGACCAAAAGTTAATGGATTAGTCTCCAACGTGGTACACTTTGAAGGCGAAATCAAATAATTCCACTCTAGAACTGTATTACTCAATCGCAAATAAAATAAATCATAATTGATGGTCAACCCGATGCTGGAACATCAAATACATAAAGAGAAACATGTCGTCCACATAACAATGTAAACAATAAGATAAATTAGATGATAAAAAACTAAGAAGACATTTATTACTGTAGTAGTTCACGAAATTAAGATAAGCGAGCAATTGTCGTCTGGTACGTATTTGTTGATAAAACTTTTTTAGCTGTGACGTGTCGAATATATTTAGTTTAATTTATTCCATAGTACATGGGATTCTTCGTAGGATTCGTACATGTTTGTATGTTTTATAAAATTTGGTACCTAATGCTTTTACAAAACCTGATTTGATTGACTGATTAAACCATAATCAAAAGTAACTTATTCCGGAATCAAAACTAATTATTATTAACTTATAAACGAGTAAACTCTTTTAATCTATACATATAATAAATTTGTAACCGATCGATGTCTGTACATGGAAGATTAATGAGAAAAACTAATATGCGGGGTCTGTACTAACGTAATAGAACCCAAAACAATGATTTTTAGAATTTTTGTCTGATTGTCTGTGCGGTTGTGAAACAGAAACGGCTTAACAGATTTCTATGAAATTTGGTATGGAGGTAGCTGACACCCTGGATTAACACTTAGGCTTACTTTACTTTTAATCCCGAAAAATTTAGTGTTCCCGTGAGATGAGGAATGAATTCCGATATATTTGTTACGTTTTTATACTTAAAGGTATGGGACTGAATTACAAGCTTTGAGTTAGAATGGGACGAGACGGGTGGGATATAACGGGATGGGATGGGACGGGATGGGAAGTTTATTTTAAATAAAGTGAATCATGCAGAAGAAGTTTGCGGGCAGAAGCTAGTTTAACTAATAAATTGATATAGTGCTGTATCATTTTTCCAAGAACAATAATCATAAAGTGATGTTTGCACGAAGCTATTATATACATAGTTATAGCTACATAAAGGAGTGGTTTGAAAGATACAACCTATTTCTGTGCCTATTAGAATAATACCTATTATTGCATTCTATAAATACTTATGTAATCATAAAAAAAAGGGAAAATGATGTGTTGCAATAGTAACATGTGATTTTAATTAGAAGGATAAGGAAAACACATTCAAGTTAAAATAGTAATAATATAAATAAATGAAATAGTAATAATATAATACATAGATAAAATCGCTTAAAAAAGCATCTATGGAAAAAACGAATTTAAAAGTTTATGGTCTATTCTAGTAAAACCGAATGTCGGGGATTTCCGATACCTAATCACTGAATTCTATTGAGGCTATTTTTATTTTTATTGCGATGAATGGCGAGACGAGCATGCCATTCGTCAGATGGTAAGCGATACGACCGCGATATGAATTACAAAGCAATGCTTGACATTCCATTGCGCTCGTCATCTGGAGACTTTTACTCCGGAGTTATTTTCTCTAAATAAATATTCTTATACGTAACACGGCAGTAAAATTTTGCTTAATATTATTTTATCGTCCAATTTCTAAAAAAATATACTCTTACCGTAAAATACTTTTTTAGAAAAATGTTCTTAATTTGGTTGTTCATTTATCTAGGTACCTACGAGTGAATAAACACAGTACACGTTGGCATTTATAAATGAACTCTGATATTTCGCATAGTACGCCATAGTTATTAAAATGCGCATGGGTGCGTGACCGATTCACCCTAAAAGGTTATAAAACTTACCGATAGTCACAAGGCCTGTTTTTCGGGCACTATAGACACATTTAAATAATAAAAATGTTTAAGTAACTATAATTACGAGGTATATTAATACGCACTTTCTAAAATTGAACTTACATAAAGCATCTAAACGAGGTAAAACCATGTCTATTCCAAATTTAAATTTCGAAAGTTATTGTTTTAATTTTTTCAGTTATTAACTGTTATACAGCCAGTTTCATTATAGTTTATCTATAAATGTTTATAAAGAGGTTTTATAGCATGTAGAATGGTTTCATACAAAAGAAAACTTTAAAATAGAATATGTCATAAGTGTTTCCCTACTCTTGTAAAGCAATTACCTTATTTATGAAATTGAATACTGATATATTTTAATTCAATAGAACGAAAAAACTTTATTGAAAAGAAAACACAACTATAAGTTTCAAAGTCAATGAGTTTGAAGTCAGAAGTTGTGTAAACAAATTGCAAAAACTTGCGCATTTAGAGATAACACAAGTTTGGAAAGAGTTAAATTCCAAAAACATTTACAATTTAAATGAAGCGATTCGATCTGCGCTGAGAGATAAGTTTTAATTAATGGATAAATTGTTTATGATCACGCCAATTAATGTAGTAAGAAGAAGAAATAAAGCGAAAAATAATCTAGGCTTTACCACAAGAAGTCAGCTTTTCCTAACTTAACATTAGCATACCTGATGTTTTAAAATTTCCATAAAAAGAGACAGCTTTGGTTCAGGAAAGATATGAGAGTTTTAAAACCTATTCCAAATAAGGAAAAGACATGCTCAGCTGTGGGATGACATTAGGTAATGTTTTTATAGATTAAGAAAAGCAATAAAACTGACTATATAAGGGAGAATAGACGTAACGATTTTTAATTTTCTTGTGATATCTCGCAGACCTTATAAGATTTTAAAACACTAATTACTACATATGATATATTGGTGTTTCAGCTATCGATGAACTCCAACTTCATTGCAACTGTTATTACAGATTTTGAGAAAAAATTCCAAATAAAAACAGTGTATTTTCTTACAATCATCCCTCCCCCTAGGGTTGGTTGTAACAGTGTAAAGGGATGGTTTATTTATTTATTTATTTATTTAAATCTTTATTGTACACAGTTAACAACAAAAATACACAATATAGAAACAATAAAAAAAAAAAGTACAAATGGCGGTCTTATCGCTCTACAGCAATATCTTACAGACAACCATGGGATGGATTTAAAAGAAGGAGAGAGAGAGGGCAGTGTAAAAAAATAAAGAATTAAAGCTATGTAATAGTTATTAAACATATATAAATACACAAAAATACTATACATACATAACAGATAATCATAAATACATGTATACATATATACAAATAAATATAAACATACATAAATATATACTACAAATAGCCAAATGATTTACTTGAAGAAAATTATACTAGTCTACTTAAAATGAAAGGTAGTGCTCTTTAATTAGCCTCTTAAATGATGATAGCGTTTGAGCCTGTCTCACCGCAACAGGAAGCGCGTTCCACAATCGAACTGCTTTGACAGTGAAAGAATTATCCATAAATGTCGTGGTGTGCACAGGCATTCTCAGCTTAAGATTCTCAGACGACCTCAAGGATTTCGAATGGTTGATATATTGTAAATAAAAATTGCTTTCATTTATCAATATAATCATTTTTTATTAGTCTTTTACATCTTACTTTACCCAAAATCAAAAATTTTTTCAATTACCTATTAAATTAAAATTACTTTGGGGGAGTTTTGCAGGGTCAACTCGCTGCAGCCAAAAACTTAGGTAAAGAGGGGGTTTGAGATGACTCACGGTCGTCATACAGCACAGTTGTGTATAAAACATATTTCTTTTTACAAATTCATTTGTTAAATACGTCCCGCGTTACTTACTTCCCTAGTCTCCCCTACTAGTAAGTTTATTAATGAAGAAATAGCAATCGAATGTTGATTGAATCAAATCTTTCCTGGTCTTCAGATCTCAATCTTTATTCTTCTTCTTATTATTCTTCGGTCTAAATTAAATCGAGTAATTCGATTTCCCGCATGCATTTTTACTCCAAAAGCATATCGCAAAAAGAAATCGGAAGCTTTCTTTAAAATGGCAGCGAAATGCGGCAAATTGCCAATAATGACAAGCGTAAGGTTTCTCGAGTGTACAGTGGAACGCATTATCGCATTGGGAGAATGTGCATTGGAATTTGGTAGAGAATAAATCTATACAAATATAATACAGGGGCTTTTAATGCGGAAATGTTTAAATCTAGCTAGATTTTTTGTTCTTTCCTAAGGTTGTAGGCATTTTTAATGAGCCCTTGGCGTCGATTCAGAACCAACAGGAAACGAGAGGATGCGAATTCGAGTCCCGTAAAGAAACAAAATATGTTTGTGTGTCCATATTTGTTTCGGGTCTCGGAACACCGAGATGGTACGGTAAAACATTATGGCAAAACATAGTCTCTCGTAGTTTCTAAGGCTCGCAACACTAGATTTGCTATTTTATGGTGTGTTCAGGACTATGTGTCTTTCGCAGGACACAACACGCTAAGCCCCAAAAGAATGCATGGGGCCTCATGGTGATTGCAGTGTCTTTCTAATAAAAGTACAGAATAAAAACTGTTGAATTTTTTATTCTTGTATGAATAATTAAAAGATGTTGAGAGGGCGGGGTCAACGCCAAGATAGATATAATTACACCGCGGCTACTGTTTAATTAACAATTAACGTGGCGACTCGTAAACACGTCTAGACGAAATTATACCGCCATTTGTGTCACTTTGCGTTTATTTTTAACCGACTTAAGAATGAAGGAAGTTCTATATTTGAGTCTTTGATGAAGTGTAGTATCGTCTGTCTAAATTCTAACGGCATGAACAAAATGTAACAGCTTATGTAAACCTATGTCCACAATAAAAGTATTTGATTTGATTTGCGAGGCGAAATTTGGAACTTCAAATAAAATTAAAAAAATATTTAGATACTTGTTTGAGGTCTATGTTTTTATAACATATAAAACAAGCATTTACTCTCGTAATCTAATAGAATTAACATGTCCCATGTAATAAAGTGTGAAGAGAGTTGAACTATTCTTATTTTTTTGACAACAACGCATTCCAACGCCCAAGGATCGTAGACGAGGTATAATGTGTTTATAATTCTGCTATCAAGAATCGTATCATTGTTTTTTCGTGATCCTGATTACGTCCTATTTGGGTGCTAAATACATAGTTTTCCGAAAATAACAATGTACACCTTTTTATTTTTAAAGACGCATTGGTACGCAAGGGTTTAAATTATTATTTTAGCAATAACTAGGCACTTATCAAACACGAAGTTATTAAAAAATTGCAAAAAATAACTCTCATTTTTGCAAAATGTTTTAATTTCGTTGTGTCTGTAATCACTAAAACTACCACCTGGCTTCGTTTTCGGTCGCAGTCTGGATATACCTGGTACAATATTTCTTTGTACCACAAACTAACCACGTAGTAACCTATACGTTACTTCTCATCAAATTCAACTTAAGCTATGAATATAAGCGGACGGAAGCCCATCTTTTCGATGTTAAAACAAGTGAAGTATTTAATTCGAAAACAATTTATCCCTTTTCCCCAAGACTTTGTAAACATCTTTAATGTGGACGAGTTTGCTATTTATTATTAAAATAAGTTTGGTTATTACTTTATTTGTAAACTAGATTCATTTTTCCTTGTTTTCAAATGTTTTTCCAGTAGGTTTTTGTCCTACTTTAATTAAATAATTTATTTTGTTTCAGATCAATTAATCTAAGGAAGATAGCGCCATGCCGTCGCCTAATAGTAAAATGCCAGGTAAATTATATACTTGTTTATAAACACTTTACATCGCATTGTCCTGGTGCGTACTTTTGAAAACTAAGGTAGTGCAATATGACGACGTGAAACAACTTTTATTATTTATTTTATTAAGACCATCAAACAGTGGTTTTACTGGTGGTAGGTCTTTCATATGTAAGAGGCCGCATGGGTAGGTATCACCGTAATGTCTATAACTCCCGCCAAACAGCAGTGTAAATGCACTGTTGTGTTCCGGTTAGAAGGACATTGTAGCCAGAGTAACTACTGGACATAATGAGACTTAACATCTTATGCCTTAGCATGGTGAGCGCAGTGGAATGCCAAGCATTGATTTGTAATTCATTGTGTTGTTTGGTTTTGATACTGTTTATGAGCGGTCATATCACTTACCATCAGGCGAATAAGATGTTCATCTCGCCATTCATTAAAAAAAACGGCGAGTACAATTAACAAAGAACATAGTTAATATTTACATTAATATAGGTTCATTACATTAATTGTAGTGTATTTGTACAAATGATTTTCGTAATTTCCAATAATTTGGCTCATGCTCAACGTGACTAACATATTATTATTATTTGTATTAGTAATTATGTACATGTGCTTGTTCCTATTACGTGTGCAATGGAAATGCCTCTGACGAATTGTGGGTGTGTTTTCTGTCTACCGTTTCAAGGAAGAGGCGTGATGATAGTTACGGCGCCATAATAATTAACCGCATATATGTTAGCTACTAGGAAATAAGCCGCGGCGGTTTGGGTTCAATTCCTAGGTAGTTATTTATATGGCTTTTCAATGTTTAAACCATCGATATCAATGTTACACTAGATAAGACATTCAGTACAAAAAAAAATCCCACCTACTTGCGGTGCATGCACCGCACATGAATCAGTTTGCTTCGTAATAGTGACAGTGCAGTAGGTACGCCTTACGCATACGTTTAAGGGCCTCGTTCACCATCTTCAAGTAAATCGTTGATTAGGCTAATCATCAGTAAAAGTCATCCGTAACATCATGTGTCGATTTCACCATGCTTCAGTAATACTAATCCTTTATTTATTTATTACGTCATTCACTTAACCAGCACTTTACTTTATTTTCACTTGTGAAATCGACGGAAGATACTCTGCACATATGCTTGTCAAATAACGTTAATCAAAAAGTAAGTAATCAACGGTTTACTTGAAGATGGTGAACGAGGCCCTAAAAGTAATAAATGAATGTTTCGCCGTCAAACCGAAAGCAAATCGTCTGAAGTTACAATATTTTAATAAAATACCAGGTAAGTGATGTAATATTGCAGTGTGCTTTTAAATACGGGGGCACTTTATTTCTTTGACGTGTCTCGTCTATCGGTAGAATATAAGTCAATGGTTTAAACCATAATTTTCTTAAGTCGGATTTTCCAAGAACAATTAACAATCCAATTATATTACAAAAATATTTGACAAATTATATTATTATTTAATTTTTTTTGGTTGTGTAATATAATTAATAATGTTATTACAAATTATGCACTGGAATTAAAATCATTAGGAACTGAATCACACATATTCTAGAACAATGACCCGCTATAGGGAAGTCCCGTTTAAAATGACTAATTCTAGTCCAATATTTATGGTCAGATTTCGAATTTTGTTATGTTATTTTACCTATATATGGTTAGAAACTGATTTCCTTCCCAAACGTGATAAGGGGCGAGCCCGTCGCTACGTCGGACATAAATTCCACACCCGGGAACAGATATTGCATTTTTCAAACGGTAAAACTCACGAAGTTAAGCTACACCTGGAAATTGTAATATGGACCTTAGTATACTGATCTTATACGTTGTCACTAGAAGTGTCTAGACCATTGGGGCTACTCGTGCTTTTATTTTTTTATTTTCTTGAATGGCGAGGCGAGCATGCCATTCGCCTAATGATAAGCGATACGACTGCTTATTTACAGTAGCAAAACCAAAAATCACCATGAATTACAAAGCGATGCTTGTCATTCCACTGCGCTCGCCATCCTGAGACATAAGATGTTTAGTCTCAATATGTCCAGTAGTTACTCTGGCTACAATGGCTTTAAACCGGAACACAACAGTGCATTCACACTCCTGTTTGTCGGGAGAAATAGACATTGCGGTGGTGCCTACCCAGGCGACCTCTCTCATACAGGGTATATCAAGACTGCGACCGAAAACGAAGCCTGGTGGTAGTCTAATACTACCACCGACTTCAGACACAACGCAAGTAAAAATTTCGCAAAAAAAAATCGACAACTTTTTTTTTTGTAATTTTTTACTTATCGTCTTATTTGGATGATAAATACATAGTTTTCCTAAAATAATGATGTAGACCTCTTTATTTTTAAACACTCAATGGTACTTAAGGGTTTAAATTTTTTTTTTATTTTATTATAATTATTATCGCAAAAACTAGGTATTTACCACCCAAACAAGATGATTTTTAAATAATTCTAAAAAAATATCTATCGCTGTTTTGGTGAAATTATTTGCATCGTATCTGTGACCACGAAAACTACCACCTGGCTTCGTTTTCGGTCGCGGTCTTGATATACCCGATATAAGAGACCGACAACCTTTTTTTTTCTATTTTTCTTACGGGACTTTTTTTCAAAATTGATAATGTCACCCCCTCCTACAACCTTGAAATTTGATATTTCGGTTTTGTGGTATATGATATAGTTTGTTAGACTCGAGCCTCTTACAAAGATAAATGTTTGCGAGACTAACAAACATTTGGTTGTTTTGGGTCTAGTGATATGAGACCGAAAAGGCTGCGTGTTCTAAGCTACAAAACAAGAAATGTACCCTATTTTAGTGTCACGAGTATGCGTCACAATTAGGTGTATTCTGTATTCCATTTTGTTATTTTAGGTCAGATAATATGCATAACATATGAACATGGTTTCCTGTTGCTTCGGTTTTTTATAATACGGCGGTCAATGGTGCCTGCCCATGCAAGTTATGCGTGACATTTTAAAAGTGTGAATCAAATTGCATTTAATTTAATATACTGTTGAATTGTATTTAATCTAATATTTTATTTTATTAATATAATGTCTTATCCTTTGAAAGTTAAAAAGTTTCAAATTAAATTAAATTACGATTCTAGACGCAAACGTTTAAAGAAATATGATCTCTTTTTAAAAAAACGTTTTGGATTAAAATAAAAATTCACGTACTTTCAATGCGTTAGAAAGTAACTGCTTGCAATTTCAAACGTTAGTTATAATATGTACTAAGACGTAAGAGAAGACAAACAAATCTCTAGGAAAATGTATCCAAACATTGTGATGCTTTTAACGCAGATTTTCTCTGTAATTTAATGTTTTACATAAATATTTTACTAGTCACATGTATCAAATAACGCTTTAAGTTCCTGGTTTAAATTTAGAAATTGTATATTGAGATTCTTTCTCTGATATAAATAACACATATTTATGTTAGTTTTTATAGAATAAAGTGCGTTTGCGAATTGCCGAAGTACATAAATCTGTCGTCGACCTCATCATTTTCGACGGTATTTGATGGAGAAAGTGCACATCGTGTTGAGCAACATTTCATATTTATATCGCTCCTTGTAATTTAGCATTACTGGTGGTAGGTATCTTATATGTGAGAGGCCGCCTGGGTACCGCCGCAATGTTTTATCTCTCCCGTCAAACAGCAGTGTAAATGCACTATTGTGTTCCCGTTTGAAGAACATTGTAGCCAGAGTAAATACTGGTCATAATGGGACTTAATCTCTTATGTCTCAGGATGGCGAGCGCAGTGGAATTCAAAGCATTGCCTTGTAACTCATAGTGTTGTTTGGTTTTGCTACTGTCCATGAGCGGTCGTATCGCTTACCATCAGGCGAATGTAATGCTAATCTCGCCAGTCATCGTGATAAAAAAAAGCATTGTAGTATAATCCTGGTTTGTATTTCCCAATTATACAGGGTATCTAAAGACCGCGACCGAAAACGAAGCCAGGTGGTATTATTAGTGACTTCAAACATAAAGCAACTACAAATTTCGCAAAAAAATCATCATTTTTTTTTTGAATTTTTTTAGTGATCATCGTATTAGGTTGATAAATACATAATTTTACTAAAATAATAATGTGCACCTGTTTATTTTTAAAGACGCAATGATACGCAAAGGTTTAAATTACTATTTGTGTCATGCAGTGCTTAATATTAGGCCGTGAGTGGTGCTGCTGTCGTTTAACGGTAGGCGTGACGCTTATCAAGCGAGCGACCTGATCGTCTCTTCATTCCAGTGACTAGAGATTGGAATCTAATTACGGATAAAACCTAACCGTGACAGTTGCAAGCCGGGCTGGGAGGCTATTATCAATAGCATGTCCTACCGGCTTCCCCGGAGTTATTAAACAACAAGTAGCGAGTGAGTAGGTGCCCTGTTTATTTTTACTCTTTTAGCTGTTACCTGTTAGCACAGTTGACCAACATTCAACAATATTTCAATAAAACGTCCCTTTCGCCCCGACGCACTCCAAACAAGCGATCTTCCTACGTCCTTGTTTGAATCGGATAATTTCTCATGCTCAGTCGGATTTGCACTCGCCGAGTCCTGTTTACCGCCGCTTTGAAGTGCCACATCATCAGTTACACTGACAGTATTGTGAGAGCTATTATTCTACCGGGTATATCAAGACTGCGACCGAAAACGAAACCAGGTGATAGTTTTAGTGTTTACAGACACAATGCAAATAAAAATTTCGCAAAAGAAGCGACAGGTTTTTTTGCAATTTTATATATATTATAATCATGTTTGGGTGGAAAATACCTAGCTTTTGAGAAAAAAGTAATTTAAAAACTTGCGTACCATTGCGACTTTAAAAGTAAAAAGATACCAATACATTATTATTTTATGAAAACTATGTATTTGCCATCCAAATTCGACGGTATATAATTGCAAAAAATTACACGGTTTTATTTCTTTGTGAAATTAGTTGCATTATGTCTGAAGTCGCTAATACTACCCTGTATATTTAATTGCAATATGTGTATTGAGTTATGGAGATAAAGGTTTATTTTGGCCCTAAAGTTAAATTTTCTTGTTACCTTTTATGATGATACGCGGAGGTGCGAATACAAATGTTTATCAAAGCAGAAGTTGTGAAAATATTATAATATAATCTGGTATAATCTTTTTTATACCCATAATTTGGGGTCATTAAAGTCACGTTTCAGATCTATAGACTGCATGTACCTACGGGCTGTTAACTGTGAGGTGTTGGGTTTCAAAACTCAAATCGGGCTAACAACTAAATAAATAAGTAAATACACCCAACAGTCACTTACATAGTCCTGACCCCACACTAAGATCGAGTCTTGTGTCGTGGGTATCAGGAACTACGAGAGACTTTTCGGTCTCACAAACACCCAGACCCGAAACAAATACCTGTGGATCACACAAATATTTGTTTCGGTGCGGGGATCGAACCCGCGGCCTCTCGTTTCACAGGCGGCGTCTAACCAACTGCGCCACGGAGGCTGTCGAACTTATTGTAGGTATTTCGATTTTAAAAAATATGTAAGTTTCCCTGAACTGAAATGAGTGCTCCGTATGGCGTAACGCTTGGTCAATATCTTTGCAATGGATATTAAGCTTGATTAACTGTTAATGTCACCAATGTCAGCTTTGCCTATCCTTTCAAGGATGTAGCACAGGAATGTCAGGGTGCATTCGTAATAAAATTTTAACTGGAAGTACGAATAAATAGTAATACAAGTAGTACATATTCAAACAATATTTCCACGAAAGAGACTCCACAAAAGTGAAATATAACGTACATTAGTTACGTATACGATTGATTCCAGGTAATTGAGCATTGTTTTGATTCCACAAAACAATTATGGATATTATTAAAAGGACAATAGTTTGATCACTGTACGTAATATCTATGACGTAAAATTAAATGGAATTCTAAAAGAATAGAGTGGAAAATAATCTTTGTTATATTTTATTTACACTTCATATAGGTACTATTGAATATCAACTTCATACATAAACCTCACGTCCGTATTCTATCGGTGTAGGCAGAGACTATGGAAATACACCTTGCTCGATCCTGCCATACTCTCGCATCGTCCACTTTCATCAATCTCTTCATGCATTCTCGTCCGAAATTTTAGTATAAATAATTAATTAATAAAACTCCTTTTTGATATTAAAAGAAATGTAGCGTTGTATAATTAGGGAGATATTTTTAAGACTTTGTATCTCGGTTTTAGAGACCTAGGAAAGACCAGGGAAGTGTAAACTTATACGTACATATATGATCTGATGTAGATCCCTTATATGTAATTGCAATTACGTAGATTCATACAAAATAAATCCCCATGTCGCCAGACCATAATAATAATCGGCGAGCTGCTTGATTTGGCACATGACGTTACTGACATGTGGGATGTCGACCCAACATTTATTGTCCCGATTGTTGTTTTTGACCTTGACCAATATATCCAGAGGCTCTCAATGGGTCGTTGGGTCAAGACTCAAGAGCCAGATTCAGCAGGTAGTATTGCTTGACACGGCACATATAGTGAGGAGATTCTTCACTTTGGCCTCTAACCAACGGTGGCTTGGGTCTCGAGCCTCGCCATTGTTGGGTAAAAATGTAAAAATATATATTACCAAATAAAGGGAAATAGTAATCAGTCAGCTGCTTGTATCAAAATTGCAGACACTTATCGTAAAAGAAAATGACAAAAAATCTCACCAAATTAACACGCATTTTATTACATTCGTAATAAAGCCTATAATCGCACGACACGGTAAAATTAATCATGCATAACAATTCGCGGATTTGGCAGCACCTTTACGAGGCCAAAAACAATAGGAGGCGGTATAAAAAGAGTATTAAAACATAAAAGAGCGAGAGTAAATTGTTTACAGCCCGACCACAAATCACCCGAGTTTATTCATTAAGAGGACCGCTTTGCCCGGCGCTGACGCAATACATTCTCTAAGACATTGGATACCAGATAAAACTCTCTTTTTATACGACAGGAAGGCCTTAGCAGTGGCCTTATTGGTCTAGTAGGGGTTAAGAAATGTGAATTAATGGCTTTGGAACCAAGGTTGGAAAATCAAATTTTAGTGAATTCTCCGTTTCGCAAGACACGTATAAAATGAGCTATTTTCCAGAAGAGTTGATATCAATTGTATTGTAATAAAAAATCTATTGGCATGTGGCGAAATTTGGAACTACAAATAAAATTAAAAACAATATCTATTTAATGCATTGTTTGAGATTTTTTATCAAGCACTTACACTGCTTATCTAATAGTATTCATATCTCCATTGTAATAGAATGTGAAGAAAGAAAAACTATTCTTATAATTTTGACAAAAGCGCTTTCGGTGACTGAAGATAGTAAACGACATATTATAGGGTATATCAAGACTGCGACAAAAAAAGCTAATAAAAATCTATCGCATTTTTCACGAGAATTTAAGTTGCATTGTGTATGTAACAACTAAAACTACCACTTGGCTTTGTTTTCGGTCGCAGTCTTTATATGTCGGATAATCTGTTCGAGTATTACCTCCTATTAATACTAGAGCAAGAGCCCGTGGCCGCCAGACTTTCATCATTTTATAAACGCTGAAATGTTGTCTACTCACGCCTCTAACATAGGTATTACACGATCAGCATGAAGATCCGATCGTGATGGCTTTGGAAGTTATCAGCTTCAATGTGTGGCAAGATGAAAGAACTACCAGAAGTGTCCGGCTGCCACGGAAACACCTTTTGATAGATGCCTTAACAATATATATGTATACTCGTATACTATAGAACTGACGATATCTTCAAACTTTTGACAGTCTCCGTGGCGCAGTTGGTTAGCCGCCGGCTGTAAAACGAGAGGCCGCGGGTTCGATCCCCGCACCGAGACAAATGTTTGTGTGATCCACAGGCATTTGTTTCGCGTCTGGGTGTTTGTGAGACCGAAAAGTCTCTTGTAGTTCCTGATACCCACAACACAACACTCGATCTTAGTGTGAGGTCAGGACTATGTATGTGACTGTTGGTTGTATTTATTTATTTTATTTATTTAAACTTTAATAAAATGTAATTTTGCCTGCCTTACAGTATAAAAGCCGAATAATACTCTTGGTCTATACCGCGTATTAGCAATAAGGCGGTAGCGAACGAAGATTTTTTATAAGTTGTGGTAATAAAATGAATTCCATGAAGAGAGCAGTTAGTTCGTGTACTGTGATAGTAAACGCGAGGTATTTTCATTAGAACGACGTGATGTTATGTTAATGTAGGTCTTTACGAGTGGCTGAACAAAATAAAATAAATATGCCGAGTTAACTACCATTGTAAGGTCGCAAGTTTATCTAAGACCGGGATGAATGCTTGTGCAATCAAGATTTGTTTTTTTTATTTTTTTTAAGATATAATCTGTCTGCACCCATTGCAACTAGGCTCTGCAATATCATAGTTTGCAGCGGTGCTTATAGTACAGGGCTTTCATAGTCTAAGCACCAGCCGTATTTCATTACAGTTCTAATTAAGCTTAAACAATTATCATTAACTGTGTTTTTATTTGCATAATTTGGTTAATTAAAGGATTTGATAAACAGTTTATAATGGAACAAAAAACTCAAAAATCACAACATTCATGAGTGTCGCCTTTCGAGCTCCTCTTGTGCATAACAGGATACGGTGGACACTTAGAATTACGGATACGGCGGATGCGGGTACTTGTGTAGTTCTGGTGGATATTTAGACAGCAATGCACTTACCATCATGCCACTTACCAGATGCATTATATTCACTTGATCATGCTAATAAAAAAGCATACACTATACGTCACGACCGCTCTGCACATCGGTCTAAACAAGTGCAATAAACCAACCGCTAAGCCGCCGCACCGAAATAATATTGGCACGGTTCCGCCATATTTACACCGTTTGTTTACACGACAGCTTAGTAAAACCCTCGTTAAATAAAACATTGTACCGCCGAGTTTTTTTTTATTGTGATGTTTAACGAGACGAGCGTCCCAATCGCCTGATGGTAAGCGATATGACCGCTCATGGACAGTAGCAAACCAAACAACACCATGAATAACAAAGCTTAGCTTGGCATTCCACTGCGCTCGCCACTCTGAGCCACAAGACGTTAAATCTGGCTACTCCTGACTGGCTAATCCTTCAAATCGGAACACGATAGTGAATTTACACTACTGTTTGGTGGGAGAAATAGACATTGCGGTGGTACCCATCCAGGTGGCCTCTCACATATGAAAGACCTACCACCAGACTGTTTACGTCATGTCGATACGTCTTGGGAATTTTATAGAACGTTTTTTTATCTAACGATATTATGACTATTTTTCGAATTATATGGCCGATTGTTCAGTTGTTCAGTACTTAATTATATATTTAACATAATTAATTTATTTTGGTATTATTTTATCCGGGCAAAGAAAGCCCAAAGCTGAATATAAGGCTCGCTTGAGGAAGCCTCAGAAAGGTGCTGGATGCAGACAGACAAAAAAAATATTAGCAGTTCAAAACCAATGTGGACCTTTGATCTGTGACTTTTATTAGTTTAAGGCACACATTTCGGAAAGTTATGTGGGTTTGAAATTAATTATAATTTACTTTATACTTTTTTATTAAGGAAACCATCGCGAGGAAGTTATAAAAAGCTCGTAAAAAGGATTAATTTAGATTCGATTTTACAACCTTCCTGTTTTACTAATGGGAATATATTGTTTTAAAATAAATTATGTATTTAATATCAACTCTATTTGTATCTATAGAGGCTTAGCAAATGTTCCCATTTTACTCTTAAGTCTGAAACTCTAATAAACACTCGTCAGTATTATCAGCGCCGTACGAACGACTAATCTGGGCGTCCATCGATGAGCGTCCATACACGTCGCGCCATTCAGCGGCGAGAATAGGCGTCCGGCGCCCACATACGCCTCTATGGAAAATATCGCATAATCGCTTATGTGTGAACTACTTATAGTCGAAGCAGAATAGGAGGTTACAAACTATATGAACGGAAAAAGCATATAAATTACTGACAAAATATGTATAGGTATTAAAAAACAAAATAAAAACATTTATAATGGGATTAAGTGTAGGCATTAAAATAAGCACTAAACTCCTGGAAATTAACTATTGTATATATTATTATAAATAAACCCAAAATACAGAGTAAAATAATAACGATTACTAATAACTAATATGACGCGGAGCGAGAGGTGCTCAGGACGAGAGATGGTAGTCTGTTCTCTCTCCTTCAAAATAACACGACCATTTTATGTGTCCCGAACGAGGATCAGCGAGGATAGATGATAGAAAATATATAAACAAAAATAAGGATTTATCCTTTTAACAAAAAACAAGGGGCTACCCAAACATATGGGCTATTGTCCAAAAAATAAGGGATTACCTAAACATAGGTAAGTGCTCTTTTCCAATAAAGATACAGATAACTAAACACGGTTTAAACAATATACAGACAGACACTTCAATTATAGGCGAATCCATTTATTTTTAGCAAAAGTCTAGCTTCTTTGCTTACTCTCAAATACTAAATATTCACTTTTAAAACGCAAATTCTGCAAGGGAGGTCCCGTCTAATGATGTCACCATATATTTTCAGCACAGATAAAGCTGTCTCACAAAACGCTGATGCGCAAGGGCGGGCTACAAACAAATCGGTTTTAAACTTATTGAACACGCACTGATCAGCAGGAATCGAATTCAGAAGTTACTTTACAATTTATCAAAAGTGCAATGATATCGCATTCATGAGGCCTTGGATACTCCCACATCATTAATATTAATGTTTTCAGTAAAAGTCCTAATATTTATGTATCATTAATATGAGTGACAAGTGGTAGGAATACCCAACCGCCGGAAAAAACGTTAAGATGAGAAATATTTCCTTGCACTTTCCTTGTACGCACTTGTTGTTCATATTACTATTGCTAAGTTATAGCTAGCAGAGGAAAGCACTAAGCAATGCCATGTTTATAGACAAAAATATACTGCTTACCTATGGTAGGCTTACTATGGTAGACTTTTGTTATGACAAAAGTTAACAAATGCCACCAAATTATTATTTTTTTACAAAAGTTTGATGATATTGAATTTACAAATAATTTGCAAGCAACTCATAATAATTTTAATATTCTCCTTTCACTGGACGATTTTCATTCCACTTGAACAGCACGTATGAGACTAACGGCGACGGAACAACGTTGAAAGCAGTTAATTAGCAATAATATGTTCGATAATAATTCAATAATAATGTAAATGACTGCCTCGGTGGCGTAGTTGTATTACGGTACGGTTACAAAGCTGAGGTCTCGGCTTCGAATACCAGGTCGGGCAAAGTGAAATTGGGTTTTTTCTATTCATTATCAGCCCGGAGTCAGGAATTTGTGCCCGATATGGCGATAGGCTCGCCCCCTATCACATCGTGGGACGGAAAATACAAGGCGAAACGTGGGTGTCCTGGTTGCTACCAGGGGAACCTCTGCCTACCCTTTCTGAGAAAAAGGCGTGAGTTTATGTATGTATGTACTTAGTTATCAATATACACGTGACTGCGAAAAATCTTGGCATTCCAAACCCCGACCATCGTCTTGACAGCCGCGTCCGGTCCGTAACGAAGTGGTCACCACGCACTTTTCCTATTAAAAAGCGGCGAATATAGAAAAATAAATTTAATATTTTTTTTATCTTTAAAAATAAGTGGCAACACCTCATTAATTCAAGTAGTGTTTAAAAAGTTAGTAAATTGTATTATTTATTTTATTGCAGACGGCAAGAGGCTTGAGACGATGGTGGAGATGCCATCGGGAGTCACTGAAGAGGACATCGAGAACTACGCCAATGGAATCGTGAGTATACCTGCTTTTATACAGATTAGATACTTTCAGAACTAGTTTTAAAATGTGGTAGATTCCTCATATGCAATAAGATGTGTGAGTATCAACACTTTGTGTATATTATATACAAGTATTTCTGGTGGACGGACATTGTAGCCACTAAAATTACTGAGTAGTAACGGTCGCATTCAGAGACGTTTAGGGCCTCGTTCACCATCTTTAAGTAAACCGTTGATTACTTACTTTTTGATTGACGTTATTTGACAAGCAAATGTGCAGAGTATCTTCCGTCGATTTCACAAGTGAAAATAAAGTAAAGTGCTGATTAAGTGAATGACATAAGAAATTGAACGAATCATTCGTTCAATATTGTGTCAAATGTTCCTCGCCCTGCCTCCCGCTAAAGTGTCAACGTGTTTTTTTCTTAAAATATAAAAAAGTAGGTTGAGATTTTATCCTTATTATAACCATTAAGTAAATACGCTAATCGGCAGACAATGCAGCCAGTAAGTTACTTATTAATGTAATCATAGGATTAGTATTACTGGAGCATGGTGAAATCGACACATGATGTTACGCATGACTTTTACTGATGATTAGCCTAATCAACGATTTACTTGAAGATGGTGAACGAGGCCCTTAATGTCAATTAAATTGTTTCTTAATATAGATTCTCTATGTAAAATCTACACTTAGTAATGATTTAATTGACATTAAACGTCTCGTGAGTCAATTCGTGAGTGCGGCCGTTTGATTCTTAACACCTTATGTCACATGACGAAGTGAGGAATAATTTATTGTTCATTGATTAATCGTACGAGTAGTAAGTTTGAGTAATGTTGTTACTTTATATAGACAGGCATTATTCTAGCAACAATAATAATAAAAAAAATCTAATGTGGCTGTCTTCAAATCTGTCTCTATCTACTAATTTGATACATGTATTTTTTTTGTTGCGTTGAATGGTGAGACGAGCATGCCATTCGCCTGATGGTAAGCGATACGATGGCTCATGGAAAGTAGTAAACCAAACACCATGAATTACTAAGCAATGCTTAGCATTCCACTGTGCTCAACATCCTGAGAGATAAGATGTTAAGTCTCAATATGTCCAGAAGTTACGATGGCTACAATGTCCTTCAAACCGGAACACAACATTGCATTTACACCTTAACCGGGAGAAATAGACATTGCGGCATCTCTCATATGAGAGACGTACCACCAGTGAGGACCATCAATTGATTTTAGTCACCCGGATCCCAAATTAATCTAACTGATTTATAGCATATACCTGGGTCTCATGGAATATCTAGCATATACACACTAAAGTGTAACAGGGTTACCTCAAGGGACGTTAATTTAAATCTCCGCTTAACTAGTGTACCGGCTGGCGGCTTCGCAGGGGTTACTCGTGTGAACCACGCCTAAGGCTTATGTCCTTAATACGTTAATCGAGTAAAACAGTTTAATTTGAAAGATAATTTGGTGACTGACATTGTTGCGGCTAGATGGTTATCTGCCTACATATAATAATCACTTATTTAGCGACCCGCCTACAAAATATTACGTAATGTAAGATTTGTTAGCTAGTCAAGTCAATAAGAACATTAATCATTGGGTACTAGTACGATGAAATATATATTATTTGTTACTTTGTAGTGGCACTTTGAAGTCGGTTTTTATTTTTTTATTAAAAATTATTTTATTTGTTATCATCATCATCTTACCGCAGTGAAATGCTGAGCATTGATTTTTCCATTACTGTAATTTCAAAAATTGTATGTTGTTGAGGCACACATATTATCTCAATATTTCGACCTGTACTGTGCCACTGTCAGTGCTATGTTGGCATATATGGGATAGGTAACCTATATCTTTTCTTTCATGGACATTTTCATTACTGATATTCCTATGAAACAGAGCATGCGTAGCGCTCTTTTAAGCTTGCTGAGTGACCGTGTACTAAACAAAAGACTGAATGTAGCTTTCAGTTGAATTATTCTCTGTATTTTAATACTGGAGTGCTGAGAAAAATGAAATGGTTTTAATTGTGTCTGTTTTTCGTATGACTTAATCGATTTTGCACGCATTCGCTTCGTAGAAATCGACTTTTTGATTTTTAATTTAACGCACATGAATGTTATAATTTGTAATAGTGTCTCTATACATTTTCTATAGAATATTTCATTTAAAATTCTAATAAAGAAATAATATCTGACATGACGAGGCAATAAACGTGTCAAAGTAAAAGAGATTTTAGGTCATAATACGTACTGGCCTTTTTAAGTCTTGGTTTTTGTTATAAAATAAATCAGCTGTGAAGCGTAACATCCTCGAAATAAGGCTGAGGAATGAGGAATGAAAAAGCGAATATCGCTTGAAAATCTGCATTGCAGACCTTGGATTTAAGACAGCAAAATTTTAAGTGGAATTATTCAGGCCGTGCCTTGCAGGCCAATTGCACCATAGATACCACCTAATGACCGAAGACAGCAACACGTCAAAAAATAGTGAATAGTTTTTAGCTCACGTGGTATAAATTTGCTAAGGAGTGCAAATTATTGAGTGAGAGGGTGATTTTTGCCTAACATTGAAATTATAAAGGTTATTTTACAAATATTTAGAGACATGATGTAATAATTTTTAACTGACAAACAGCTTAAATGAGAGGAGTGGATGCCACGTTCAAGCAAGCGAAGTGTCGGACGCACCCACAAGGTCGCCGGACATCCTGGTTATGGTCGCTGGAAGTCGCTGGATGCAGACCCCTTCTAACAGGTGTCTGTGGCGATAGGGGAGGCCTATGTTGAGCATTGGACTTCCTGAGGCTGAAAAGAAGAAGAAACAGTCTAAACCTTATATGGTTTTTTAAAGTCGATAGCGCCCAATGTACACAATATACCTGCTCTTAATTCCCCAATAAAGAATTAAAATAACTAATTTTGTACAACAAAATGAATCACAACTATTTTAAGCTCCACAATCCCGAGGAGCAATGAAGATAACAAATTATTGTGACGCGACAATTCCATTGAGTTTAATTAGCTGAAGACAGAATCGTTCTTTATGCTTAGTGACAATGAGAATTAATTTCATGAGCCATACGTAAATTTATTTTCTTAGATTGAATCTCATCCGTCAGCCGCCGTTGCGCAGTTGGTTAGACGCCGGCTGTGATTCGTGAAGCCGCGGATTCGAACCCCGCACTAAAACAAATATTTTCGTGATCCACAGGTATTTGTTTCGGGTCTGGGTGTTTGTGAGACCAAAAAATCTCTCGTAGTTCTTAATACCCACGACGCAAGATTTGATCTTAGTGTGGGGTCAGGACTATATATGTGGCTGTTGGGTGTATTTATTTATTGGTAATCAAACAAATCCATCGGGGTTTTAATTTAAGCTTGTATTTGCAATTATAGGTCGTGTTATCGGTTGTATACTTGTTCTTGGATTCCAATCATTGGCTTAAAATATACCAATTTTTTTTCACTTTAACTAATTATTCTGCCATAGATCAATGTTAAGAATCTAGCAATCCTATTATTTAAAAAAAGTTACGTAACCTCTGGGAAATATAATATTACACCGACCCTACGTAAATATTGGATAGGGGCAAGTAGACAAGTCACAGAAAATATCTCGAGTACTGAGAAAGAGAAGAGACAATTTAAGTACAAATAATGAAAGTCATTTTGTCTCTACTAACAACAAGTTACGTTCCAAGCAAAAGTTAACTTCTTTGGAGATATAATCTAGTCTCAATGATAATAGATCTTAACTAACACACCAAATGCATGACCCACCACCAGGACTTCACAATTTTTGAAGTGAAAACTTCTTTTGGCGCACCGCACACCGATTTTTCCGTAGGTAGTAAGTGAGGCTGATCCGTCACGCTCTAAGGTGAAATGCTCGATCGGGTGAACTCGGGTCCGCCGAGTGTACCCGAGCGAGAAAGATACAGTCAGCTGCTCTTCGCTGTTGTGTCACTGTGTTTAGTTAATCAATTCATACGTACTAATTGTCTTTATTAATTTAAAAGTTATTATTAGTACGTAATAATAATTATATTAACAATTATTTGGTTTAAATTGTGATGTTAGTTTGTGTAGTGTGTAGTTTATCGTGCTAATATTATATATTAAAAAAACATTTTAAACATTGAACATTAGAAAAAACACAATTATTGTTATTATTATTACTAATACGATGTAAATTGATTGCGATTGCCAATGAAGTTTTCACTTCTGCCGTGCGGTCTTAAGCACACACTCTTTTTTTCTCTCTCTCTCTTCAGCACAAGAAGTCCACTGCTGAACATTCTGAACATAGACCTACCCAAGGATCTCAACAGCGACCTGTTGAAAGCGGCCTGCATCTAGCGACTTCCTGCAACCTTAACAAATCGTCCAAATTAAATTCAATTCCCAATTGACATTCCACGCATCCCCGACGGGTGACATTCAATATAGATATAAAGGCAAGTACACACAGTGTGACACGAGGGCAGTGTACACACGCGCGTTCGATTATGTCTGAGCAAATATGAACGTATTGACCCTTTTCTTTAACAAACCGATCGGGGCCAAGTGGGGCCAACAACGCGAGCTTTCCCCCTTGTTTTATTCGGTTATTTTTATCTGGTGTTGGTGGGTGGAAACGTTTCGGGGTTTGTTCATATAGCACTGGTTTTCTATACGTGAGCCGTGAACAGTAATTTGGTTTCAGCAATAGAGTCGTAGGCGAAAGTTTGAGCCTTTGCATTTTTGTGCTATTAATATTCTCCGATGTGTTAACGTAATCCTCATGAAATAAAATCAACGAACCTAAACAATAATAATTGTAAAAGAATTGATATTATTAATTGATTAATAATGTGTGTGCTTTCCAGTATTCTGGTATTGACACAATTTACGAATTCCCCATAACCAACGCTTACAAACAATTCCATAACTCCTGCCCCAAAATGGCGCAAATAAAATTATATCCCCCACAAAAGAAGGTTATCCTTAATAAAATTAGTGGTCGTAACTCAGAAACATTCCAGGCACGAATGTAAACAAATTTGAAATTATGATAAGTAGGGTAATATTCGTCGTTGCCCGTGAAACACAGTAAATCATTTGTATTCAGGAAACAATAGCATGTATTGTGCAGATCATAAAGTAGGTTTGTTTGAGGTAAATAAATACACCTAAAAGTCATTTGAAGTCCTTACCTCACGGAAAGATACTTTGCTGGGTAGCAAGAACTACGAGAGACTTTTGGGATAATTAATACTCGAAACAAATATTTGTGGGTCACAAAAATATTGTCTCTATTTTAAGAACAATCCCGCGGCATTTCATAGTCGGGTATTTTAGTTGCACCTCAGAGGTCGTCGTAAAATTTACGAATGTTGCATTTTATAAATGAGTTTACGTGTTAGAGTGCGTGGTGATGGAACGTTTTGGAGTGCAAGATAAATGTAGTGACGAGAATTGAGAAAGGAATGTTAAGATAGTTTGGGCATGTAGAGAGAATGGATAACAGGTGATTAACACATAGATACATGAGACGAGTGTGAATGGAAGGGACGGTAAGGGTCGACCCCGTCGAACCTACCTCAACCAAATTGATGGCACCCACCGCAAGGGTCAGGTTAAAACTACCCTGAGGCGACGCGAATACATGAATAGATTAATGAAAGTAGGCGAAAGGAAAGTAGTATCTCAGGATCGAGCAAAGTGGAGATCCATAGTCTCTGCCTACCCCTATGGGATACAGGCGTGTCGAGTATGTATGTATGTAGCCTATATGATCCGGAGGAAGGAAGTCATTGAATAATTTTCCACGGTTTATGTATATGTTGCAAACACTCGCCACGTTTGGCAAATGTCAGATAAGCACAGGACGCAGTTTCTAATCCTGATGACGCTTCCAGCATTTTGACTACGATGGTTATTCCGCCATTGATCAATCGCTAAAGCTTTCACTATTAGATAACAGGATGCACCATAAGCATGTGAAGTTAGCTTGACAGCCTCCGTGGCGCGGTTGGTTAGACGCCGCCTGTGAAACGAGAGGCCGCGGGTTCGATCCCCGCACCGAGACAAATGTTTGTGAGAACCACAAGTATTTGTTTCGGGTCTGGGTGTTTGTGAGACCGAAAAGTCTCTCGTAGTTCCTGATACCCACGACACAAGACTCGATCTTAGTGTGGGGTCAGGACTATGTAGGTGACTGTTGGGTGTATTTATTATTAATATCCCAGAACGTATTAGTAGGGAGCTCCTTTCACCCGCGTAGATTACTATATAAATAATATTAGCACCCAACAAACACCCACACTAAGATCTAGTTTTGTGTCGTGGGTATCAGAAACTACGAGAGACTTTTCGGTCTCACAAATACCCAGACCCGAAAAAAATACCTGTTGATCACACAATTATTTGTCTCGGTGCGGGGATCGAACACGCGACCTCTCTAGCCAGAGAGACCTCTTTCTAACCAGCATTTAAGCCACGGAGGCTGCGGCAGCTATATAATCAAACATTAGTCTCATAAATTGAATGAATAATAAAATCATTATAACTACGTCGTAATATTAGAGGCTATTCAACGCAAAGCAGACCTGTTTACCTTTATTACATGAAGATGTGTAAACAAATAAATAGGCGCCAACGGGTCTCTGTCCACGACAGTTATGTCGTACCTGCTATTATCCCGCCTTATGGCTCATAATACCATTTTTATTAATATTGCGGAAGAATTTGACTAATGAGTTTTCTACTGAAGGGCCTACTGTTTTGTATTTTTATTTAGAAGAAATAAAAGAGACTCAGATGGAAAGTTTTTTTCTTATAGCACAGGTTTGTGATTACTGTCGCGAATTACAATTGAGCATTTTTTATAACACTCGAATCTCAGGTTCGCAAAATGAAAAGCAAATGGGAAATAATAATTTAGGTAGGTTTACGCGAATGTTTATTTATTTATTTTATTTATTTAAATCTTTAATGTACACAGAAAAATAACATACAAAAACAGAAAAAACAAAAAACCAGTACAAATGGCGGTCTTATCGCATAAAGCAATGTCTTACAGACAACCATGGAATGTATTTAAAAGAAGAAAAAAGAGAGGGCAGTGTAAAAAAAATTAAAAAATTTAAAAAAAGGAAGCTAAATAAAACTAATTAAACATATAATTAATTATAAATTAATGTTATACATTTAAATAAAATTGAATAATTTTTATACTGATTTTATAGCGAATTTTTCAATTTTAAATTTTATCTTCCTGACTATTTGAAGACTTTACAGCCTTGGTAGTCACGTAGCGGAATTATACATCCAAAGTTCATGTCGGACATTTCGGTCGTCGCAATAAGTCACAAGTTTACTCCCTAATTTTGTAAGATGACTTATTATAGAAATGTGTTGCATGACTGACGTTGTGGGTATTCTGTGGTCGTTAAATTGCAGTATTAAAGAACCTTTTTATGGTTTGTTTACATTGTTTTCAGGTCATAAGCAAATGGAATATAGGTTTTATTCATCCACAAACTAAATATTACATCAACTCTAATAAAAAAAAAGTAACTTTTAAAAGTCAGCTGTTCGTTATGTAACCTACGTAGAAGGTATCCACTGTCTTGATGTCTGATAATTGGTATTTTTGATTAAAATAAATACGGAAACCTCGAAACCGACGAGCGTTTAAGCAAAGATTAATGACAGTAGATGAAACGAAAGAGGTATGTATGGACCGTAGCACTTGGCGCTCAATAGCCTCTGCCTACCCCAATGGGACATAGGCGTGAGTTAATGTATGTATGTAAATTGAATAACTGAAGTATGGATGAACAGAACATAACAACAAATGCGTCGTTTCACGTATGTTTTGCAGAACCAGCCTGGTCGAGAATACCCATTTTTATGGGTTGCATTTACAACATACAATAAGTTTCCAACACTAACTAGAAAGACTTGTATACTTTGCCTATCATCGCCAACACATAAAGAACAATGATTAAGTTGCTTGTAACAATATCACCATGGCCTATCGAGGGCGCGCTCCATTTCCCGCACCACTTAGCTATTGGAAAAATAACTTAACTCATGGGCTTGCCTTGTAGCCTCCCCCCTGCTACCCGCTATCACCCCCCTCAAGCCCGTGTAGTTTTATTGATATCATTGGAGTTTACATTCACTTAGCCGCTTATGGGGGTTTATAGTAACGCGATAGTTTTTAGTCTAATTTCATTTTCTACGTGGGTAATAATGCAAAAGTATATAAATCAGCCCCTTTTAAGTCCATAATAATTGGGGATAAATCATAATTTCTAGTAACTGTGATAAAAAATATACTAGTTCGCTCGACCAGGCAATCAAAACCACTATCTCACGTTTAATAACATGTGCACACTGGCCACTGCCTTGTTTTCCCTGTTCCTACTCCGTGGGTATACTAAAAAGGCGATAATAAACCGAACAAAAACACAAATAATATAAAAATCATTACACGAGTAATTCAAGGTCTCGATAAAGCGCTCGCTGAAACACTCAACGGGTTTCATTAATAGCGCTCTGTCATAAAAATCCTGTAGGGTAGCTGCACTAGTCATGGACACTCACTTTTCAACATCTTTAAACCGTATCAGCTTATATACCCAACTGCAGGGCACGAGTCTTCTCTACAATCGAGAGTACGATTGAGAGGGGGTAAGGCTCTATAGTCCCGCAGTTTCAATATATTTAACATTTTGTTTCTGCAAAGTGTAATTATCCTAAACCGTTTTCAAAATATACTTGTGATAAACGGGAAGCTAGGCATCATTAGGACCAAATAATCAAAATAATAAGCACTGAAAGTATTGTCGATTTAGGTTGTCAATGCTACAAATAGTTAAATGCTTTACAAGCATACTTATTTTCTATTACGTATCGTTCGATAATGAGATTACAGGATAACCAAATACTGGTAGGATGTTTATCCCGGATAGTGATCACCGTACACGATGGCGGAAAACCTCTGGTGAGACATGCAAGCGTTGCGCGTTTCGAATAGGGCCTACGGGTATTGGTATCAACCAAGCACATACCATTAGGTACACTGCAGTCATATTGTCGGGCTGGTATTAAATTATCGAACTTCAGAAAGCGGTAGAATCTTACTTTACTTTCCACTATTTAGCTTCCAAAATTGATCCACACCGCCTAACAGAGCTAATTAAATAAAAGCGTTTAAAAGGCTTAGCTAAAAGATTTTATGGCTTAAGGATTTTTTAATATTCATATTGATTTTTAAATCCCGACTTTTCAAGCTTACTTGTTGGTCGGTCGACAACAGGTGCAGCCGCCCTAGCAAGCTAATGGCAGCGTCGCGTCGGTTATCAGCGCCAAGAGCTTTGCGTTATCACGGTGTTCGGCGCGATAACAGATGTCAACGATAGCGCCACGGAAAGCTGAATTGCGCATGATATTGCTATTTTCACAGGCTTTTTAGATACGATTTTTTAATGCTTCCACCCACTAGGATTATTATTGGATTGGGACTCAGGAGTGCGTTTACAGACGCTACAATTACTTAACATGGTTGTGGTATAATATGGGGATCAGGCTGTAACGATAACGGTAAATGATGACCTATGCTAGTGTGTAGCAGTTGGCATTCGGCCTATGCATAATCTGTTTCGACCAGGCCGACAAAATAGTAGCAGATTACTGAATACTCTAGTATGTGGTATTCTAGTGAGATGTTTATTTAACTATTAGTAGTAACGAGATCCCTCTTATGGTTGTCTGGAAGAGACCACTTATAGCGATAAGACCGCCAATAGTTCACTTATTTATAAGGTTACACTTTATTATATGGTGTTCAATAAAATGTTATGTATCTATTTCTCTCGCCAGTTGATAGAATGCTCGACGCGCCATAGCAAAGCTAATATTTACAAGCAGACTCACTTTCTACAAAACTTTTACACCCTTTAGAAAGACTAACAGAAATATTATATACAGTTTAATA
Organism: Deilephila porcellus; assembly: GCA_905220455.2. NCBI lineage: Eukaryota > Metazoa > Arthropoda > Insecta > Lepidoptera > Sphingidae > Deilephila > Deilephila porcellus. Next base: position 13,792,137 of record LR999973.1, on the reverse strand, counting down.
TTAATGTTCTGAAAAGTAATTGTCTCTTGACATTTTTTGAGCAACAAACACTTTGTTTATGCAAAACTATTTTTCCTCATCTATCTTATGTAACTTTCAGCATCAACAGAACTATATTGAGAATGTAGTGAAATATATTTTTCCAATATGGGAATAAGTTGGAATAGGAATTTTATACGAGTAGTGCGCGCAGATCCATCAATGCTCCCGTCCACAGCAGTCTTTATTGACATTGGTGACAGATCACTACATTAGCTTCAGTTATTGTTCTGAGTTAACTTCCAATAACGATGATTAGACTAATGGCCTTATTCGTAAACAGTTTTAAAACCTATTTTAGTTATAGAATGTTTTCTCCCACTCGAACGACTTTTGAATTCAGTTTGAGTGAAGAAGACAAAGCATTCGGTGACTAATATAGGTTTAAAAACTGTCTATGAATAAGGCCATAAGAATCTGAGATAATTCATTTCATAGGATTAGGTTGGTAGTGTAACTAATTATTTAAATTTTAAAGTTATTTCGTAATACCTAGTACCGAGATGAATCTTTGGTAAATTAAACTAATTTTATAGTGATTTAGCTAAGGCTTATTACAGAAAATATTGAAGCATGGATCCGAAACACTGCCGCCTAACTAAATGCCTAAAAGACTTCGTGTCTAAAGGCTTTACTAAAGTGTATTATTCTTTTCATAAATAACGTTTAAACAATATTTCTTTAAGTATGTAATTTTCTACAATATCTACTTAACCGAGGTCAATATAACAGGTTTGCGTATTGAATGATTAGGCTTACAATTTTGCGGTCGTCTGGATGATTAGTTTTCGTCGACCATTGTAGCCTAACATAGTTCATAGACATGCCATAGAAATAGTTGTGTATTCTCATTATATACCTACACAATTCCAGCCTATTATGGTAAAATTTGACTTCACATTTCTCTTAAAATGTTTTTCAAAACGTTCAAGCATATTCTGAAAATCGGCAATAAATTATTAATTGATATTAAAATAATCTTTTTTATCGTTTTATATATCTTTAAAAAAATCTCTAGGGTCCGTTCATATAAGGAATAACCAATTGTGTTTAAAGGTAAAGCCAACTTTTATGTTAGTATTCTCACTAAAACCATGAAGAGGAAAACGTATACCTAAATACATGGGAATTACTTAATATAAGTTTAATTGCAAAACCGCAGTGGAACTCACCTAACCTACGTGACTTAGGCTCGGTTGCATAAACTAACTTTAACGATAACTTTAATTTCAACAATCACATCGCCATTTAAGATGCCAAATATAAGATATTGATTTTTTGTTAAAAATGTCAATTACTTAACTATATATTTTCAAAGTAAAAGTTTTGGGCAGTTAGTTTATGCAACTGGGCTTAAGTCTTGGTGTGTTATCGCTATGCTGCTAGGCGCTTCTACCATTTATTTTAGTAGGCCTGGTACTTCAGTGGCTCAAAATGCAGTCCAGCTTTAAAATGTTTTGACAACTATAACGTAGCATACCATGAACATGCTATGAACGTATAGGGAAAAAATCTATTAAAACATACGACCGGTCATTCAAGGCCAGTAGTACATTCTGCTGCTTATTAAACATGACAATAAATCTTCATCACAGAATGTATTACGAGCTAATAGGTTCAGATAACTACCACTTATGAACATCATTAATTCACCCAAAAAATTCTATAGCGATTTATTGTCTGATCGGCATCCAGCGACTCCCTGTAACCTAGGTCGTGACTAAATATTTAATGATTGTTTCAGTGCCACAACGAAGGCGACGCGAGCACGAGCGAGGTGGTGCAGACGCGAGTTCCCGTGGGTGAGAGGCAGCCAGGAGACGGCGCCAGCTGCTCCGCGCCCGAGGACACACAACCCGGCTCATCCAGTAACGGCGTAAGCAATATTTAAGGACTTGTATCTGGTGGTCACTGCAGTGCAGATAGCTATTATTTTATTTGCTGTGTATGGTAGCTATCCGGGATACCATATTCAAACACCAGCAGAATTGCCATTGCAATGTACTGCTTTTTCTTCTTCTACCAACCCTTAAAGCCCATTTCGACTGTGTGAGTTTCATGCCTGTTATAAAATAAAGTTAAAGCAATCAACGTATTGTGTAAACAGTATGTCTCATTTTTATTCTGATAGGCAAATTTCATTCAAATTGGAGTTTCACAGCAAAATGTTAAACAGTGTTAACACTATGCATATAAAGTATAAATATAAGTATATATTCCTGTGAAACGAGAGGCCGCGGGTTCGATCCCCGCACCGAGACAAATGTTTGTGAGAACCACAAGACACAAGTATTTGTTTCGGGTCTGGGTGTTTGTGAGACCGAAAAGTCTCTCGTAGTTCTTGATACCCACGATACAAGATTCAATCTTAGTGTGGGGTCAGGACTATGTATGTGACTGTTGGGTGTATTTATTATTTGTTTATTTATTTATTAAAGTAATGTTATTGTATGCAACAAGTATGAAACTTGCGCGATGTAAATGAGTTCTGACACCACATATACGTGGGCTAGGCGGAATCAAACTTTAGATGAGAAATGGCGAGGAATAATTAACAATATATTCTATCTGAACAGCATAGTAGGTACCATGAAATGTAAAATAACTTTGCTGACGTAAAATATATTTTATTAATTTTACCTTGTCGTACACCAAGGACATTACTATTTAAATGACAATTTTAACGGTGAAGGAAACCATAATGAGGAAACGTGCATACCATAGAAATCTTAAGAGAATTTTCTATGACATGTAAAGTAAGTCAAGCTGCAAAAAGCCAACGTGGTGAACTACAGCCTAATTCCTCTCAATCGAACTTTCTATTGTATAGGAGGCCCGTGCTTCGCAGTGGGTAATTATGGGTTGATAAAGTACAAAACAGTTTCAGCAACCACACCTTTTGTTATTATTTAATTTTGGTCTTTTACAGAATAGAATAAGTGACGACAGGCGATCTAGTGTTCCTGCATTTACAGAAAATGATGCTACGGGTAATGACATTTCCTTTGCATGAATTTGCACTCAATTTCTACAGATTTTTTTAATTTTGCGCTTTATTTTATAGTTATAAGATTTATGTACGTTTGTTTCAGCGGCTTCAGAAGGGATGTTGCGCACTCCACGATACTTTAAAGGAATATATTTCCCTACATTTATGAATACTTTTAAGGTAACCTACTTGCTCATTATCTAACTCCATTAGTTTTTATATGGCAACCATACATATAGATAACGATGATCATCATCAATTTAATCATCATCAATATAGATAATGATGATCATCATCAATTAAATCGTAAGAAGATTAAATAGCGTGTGGTCTGTGTTTGTTGGAGATGTTAGAGTGGGACAGTGCACCTACGCTGGTGACTTATTAGACCAATTCGTGCGTTACAAATACGGCCACAATTTCGGCATTTAAAACCTGTGCCTATATGTGATTGAGTAGGAGGAGAGAGAGCGGCTCGATAACGATGATAGCCTTTTTAAAAAACCTAGTTAGTAGTTAGGTACGAAGCCGGCTGTGAAACGACAGGCCCCGGATCGACCCCTACTGAGAAACTTATTTGTAAGATACTAAATATTTGTTCGGGTGTCGGTGCCGGATCGAAAAGTTTCTCGTAATTTCTGATACCCACGAGACAAGGCTTGTATGTGAAATAGTTGCTACAGGGTCAGAACTAATTATGTGACTTTATTACTATTTATTACTTGTTGTTAGATTTATATTCCGATGACATTATCTCATCGTTTCTACCCTAGGCAACATAATTGTAGTCATAAATTAAATCTATACATACATTACAATTTGTAATGTCTGTGTATAAAATAAAATAAATACACCCAACAGTCACATACATAGTCCTGACCCCACACTAAGATCGAGTCTTGTGTCGAAAGTATCAGAAACTACGAGTGACTTTTCGGTTTCACAAACACCCAGACCCGAAACAAATACCAAAATATTTGTTTCGATGCGGGAATCGAACCCGCGGCCGCTCGTTTTACAGGCGGCCTCTAACCAACGCCACGAAGGTTGTCATGGAAGATAAATAAGAAAAACTAATATAGTGGGTCTGTATTAACGTAATAAATTCCAAAACAATGATTTTTGTTCACTCAGACGATGTTTGTGGGCAGAAGCTAGTAACTTCATATTTCTGTTACAGGATAAGGAAGTGGAGTGTTCATATCAAGGATACTCTCGACGGCAGCGACAGAAGTCACTCATTATGGTTAACGTAATAGATTTAGCTCTTAAGGTGAGTAATCTCACCACAAAACTAAACAGCACTATAAAAATATTGGTTGCATTGTATTAATAAAATTTCCGCAGCAACAAACTTTTAATATAAACTTTCATGTTACAGATATGTATAGCGGCAATTTACGCAGGAACAGGTAAAAATACCAACATAATTAGTTTATACATATTTTTTTAATAGTTTAAGCTTTAAGCTCTCCTTTGTTAATCTGAAGTAATATACATTTTGAATGTTGAGAGACTTTTAAATGGCTTTAGTAGTTCTGAACATCACCGCCAATATGTATACAATCTTACAGCCATTTTTATTGGCGTGACAAACTGATTGCGATGGACCTGATGTTAATTGCAGTGCAACCCCAATAGAGTTACCACGACCAAATTAAATCTCTCATCGATCCACACAATTATGCCGGCCGAGCCGACACCGGGAATATCTACTCAGAACCCGAAACGCGATACACCTTCATTATACCTCTTTATGCCAGGTGGTCCACCAAGTTGTATGAATTATGGTGCTCGGTATTCGTGACACGAATATCCTAGCAACGCCAATTCTTTATAATATTCTGTTTCTTCTTGAGCAATATGAAGTCCAAAGGTTTCCACAACGACCTGCTGCCAACGGTTTGCGCCCAATGACTCTCTGTAACCTTTATTACGTCATCTTCATCACCTTGTAGATGGACTTCCGACGCTGCGTTTGCTTGATATTAGTATAGCGGTCCGGCTCAGCTTCGCCTGGATGCAGGAGCCAACAACAATACAGTCATCCAAGATTCTTGCGTAATTTGGACCGTATACATAACGCATACAACGGAAGCTTTCAATTTGCCCGTTTATAAATCATTGTTCGCTACTACTCCGCTGCTTTTTGTCCTAGAGTAATGATTAGCCTATAGCATTCCTCGATAAATGAACTATCCAACACCACAAGATTTTTTATATTCTAACCAGTAGTTCTTGAGATTAGCGAGTTCAAACAAACAAACAAACTCTTTAGCTTTACATTATAGATAGAAATATACTATTACCCAGGGACGCAGGCAGTGGAGGCGTATGAGGTGGCGTGGACGGTGGCATTCATCGGGCTGAACCTGAGCGTGTGCCTGCTGGGCTGGTGGCGGTGCTTCGCCAACAGCTACCTGCACTGGGCCGCCGCCGCCACTTGGATACTGCTCATAGCACAAGGTAAATGCCGCAAAACAGCTCATATAGCTGAGTGAAACAGGAAAAAACTCAAGTGTCAAAGTCCACTCTCGAGAAAAAAAACAGCGAATTTTAAATCAATACTAAGAGCACCTGCAAAAATTCTGGTTTTTCATGGTTCCAAAACCAATGATGTTCGCCCTACTAAAAATACTAGGCGATTTGATAACCTCTTCCTTTATCGACTGGTTAAAAAGACGATTCTTAAATCAGCCCTCGTCATTCTGCTGCAGAGTGTATGCAACTACTTATATAAAAACGTAACAATGGGGTATTCTACCCATTTTCAAAAAGTCCTAAATGTTGTTCCTAAGATTAAGACAAACTATTTAAAAAAATATCAAATTTTTATTCGCTCGGCAAGTCCAATAAAAATCCATTTAAAATTTAATTTTTAAATTTATGCGCGCAAATATGTGAAAATGCTAGGCGCCAAGTTCCTTTAAAATGATACGTCACTCAACCAGTAAACAACCTGTGTTAGTATGAGCTCTTGGACACCGGAGGGGGTATTCTACTCGCGGAATGACGTAGAATCGTTATCCATCATGGCGGCAGCCGTTTCACATCTTTTTAGGACAGATAAAAAAATTGAAATTTTCAAAACGAATTATAAAATTTATTCCTTGGAAATAAATACTGAAATTAACATATACTTATTGCTTAATGCTCTACTATATACATTTATAGTTTTTAGATTTTTTCTTTCTTATAGTAAAATACCCCATTTTCTGTCCTGAGCCAAGCGAATACACTGACTTCCGGGGATTGTCGCGACGTCTACCGATGATCTGGCAGCTAGACCACCAGTCTCTTGATTTTTTATATCATTCCGTGGTACATCGTTCTCTACATTTAGAGTAATGATTGGGTTTGGGGACAGTTTACACTAAATGTTGTTACGTGTACAGGTCTCAGTCAACAAGGCATAAAGATCTATGACGCGCAATCGACTCCAGACTACCAGCAGTACCAGGTGTGGTACATGCTGTTCGTCGTGTTCGCGCCGTACGCGATGCTGCCACTGTCCCTGGTGTGGTGCATTGTCATTGGCGTGCTGTCCGCGCTCTCGCACATCCTCGCCACTGCCATGAACATGTTCAATGCGGACCCGGTAAGCATCTAGCAGCAATACCAGCACTGCCAGCAGTGCCAAGTGCCATAATGTCATTTGTGCTTTATAACGTCTGCGGTTGTGAACTCTGTTTATTTTCCTACAACATTTGTTTCTTTGCAGCCCTGGCCCTGCGGTATACGTATTCTCATAGCCAATTTTTTCCTATACCTGGCGGTAAACTTTGCCGGCATGTACGCAAAGGCGCTCGCCGACTGGAACCAGCGGAAGGCGTTTCTCGAAACTCGAAGGTCGATGGTTATGCGCAAGAGGACCCAGAGCGAGAGTGACAAACAATGGAATCTATTTCTCAGCGGTGAGAATATCTAGTCACTACGAGAGGAAATACAATTATCTATACGTGTGTCATGGAGGTTAATTCTAATTTGCATTCCCTTTCCAGTAATACCAAATTTCCTGGCGGACGAGATCAACAGGCACGTGTCGGACGTGACGGTGGATGACAAGGACGAGAAGGCGCTCCAGGACCAGCAGTTCAACAACCTCTACTTACACAGCTACACGAACGTGTCCATACTCTACGCCGACATCAAGGGGTTCACTGGTAACAAATGTTTCCAATCTTCATCGCGTCTGGCAGAATAATGTTGAGGATTGTGTGGAGATTTGGAAGTCACCTTATAATTACCTGGTAGCTGCCCAATTGTTATCCAACATGAACCTGAGACCTAAATGCCAACTTATAAAATTCATAAGCGTTTCTTACTCTTCAACTTAAACTAAAATGTCCCCTAAATCAATTTCATATGTGCTTGTGGCTATAATACAACCCTTCTTTTTCAGAATTATCAAAAAAATGCAGCGCACAGGAACTAGTAACATTGCTAAACGAACTCTTCGCCAGATTTGATAAATTAGCTTCGGTAAGTTTGTCTTCTTCAATTCAAAATGTTATATCTATTGAACGTGTGAAGATAGCCGAGATAGAGATAATTTTCTTACGTTGTACAAAAAAATATTAAATTATTATTTATTTACGAAACCAAAAGATCCACGAAATACTGGGATACTTATCAATACTGGGTAAAATACCTAGTTGATCACATTATACAGGGTATATCAAGACTGCGACCGAAAACAAAGCCAGGTGGTAGTATTAGTAACTTCTGAGTTCTGACACAATGCAACTAAAAATTTAGCAAAAAAAAATTGTTTTTTTTTTCTTATCGTCGTATTTATTTAAATAGTTTTTCTAAAATAATGATTTATTTATTTATTTATTTATTTATAATCTTTATTGTACACTACAGAAGCTTGACAAAGAAACATTAAATTAGATAGCAGTACAAAAGGCGGTCGTATCGCTCGAAGCAATCTCTTACCGACTACCTTGGGATGGAAATAAGAGAAGGATAAAAGAGAGGGCAGTCAATAGTGTACCAATAGTTTGACTGATAAGAATAAAAATACTAATAATAAGAGGCTTAAAATTTAAAAAATTAAAAATAAAAAAAACAGTAAATTTAATAATACATGTAAAATAAGCTACATACTAATTTAATAATAATATAAACATACAAACTACGTAATATATACATAAATAAATACATACATTTATATACACACATAAGTGCACACATATATGAAGTACAAAGATAAACAATCAATCACTTGACTAATTAGGCTGTTAAAGGGACAAGTAGTGTTCTTTGACCATTTTTTTAAAGGACGACAGTGTTTGTGCCCGTCTTATGACATCAGGGAGTGCGTTCCATAAACGGACAGCTTGGACAGCAAAAGACTTGTCCATAAAAGTCGTAGAGTGCGCGGGCATTCTCAACCTCAGGTTCTCCGACGATCTCAGGGATTTTGTATGTGAATCATGCAGGAATATGAAACGATCTTTGAGATATGAAGGAGTTAACGGATTAAACAAGATATTGTAAAGAAGAAAAAGGACATGAGTATTCCGACGAAGTCGTATGGGTAACCACTTGAGCTTAACACGAAATTCGGAAACAAGATCATACTTGCGAAGGCCAAATATGAACCGTATGCAAAAATTTTGGAGACGCTCAAGTTTATTAAGTTGGTCCTCGGTAAGATCCAGATAGCTGACATCGGCATAATCAAGGATGGGGAGAAGAAGTGTTTGCGCAAGTGAAATCTTCGTGGTGACGGGTAGGAAATTGTGTAACCTTCGCAAAGACCGTGCTGAAGCAAACAACTTTCTACTTAATTCACGAAGTTGCGGGCCCCAGGTGAGGGATTTATCTATATGCAAACCTAAGTTTCTAACATTATCACTGTAAGGAATAATGATACCATCACAGTATATGGAGGGCATCATATCCCAGTCTAGTTTAGACATCATCCTGGGGCTACCGACAACAATGACCTGAGTTTTGGATGGGTTAACCTTCAACCCATTAGCTTTGCTCCAATTACATATGCTTTGGATGTCAACATTAATTGCAGCAATTGCATCAGCTAACCTGTCCAGGGGAGCCCGGGTGTAGACTTGGAGATCATCTGCATAAAGGTGGTAGGAGGAGCAAAGATGATTAGTTATAGAGTTGATAAAAACAGCGAAGAGTAAAGGAGATAGCACGCCGCCCTGAGGGACGCCAGCATTCACAGTGCACCAGGAGGAAAAACTTTCCTCAACACAGATGCGCTGCCGACGTCCATACAGGTAACTTCGAAACCAATCAACTGCCATTGGAGATATGTTAAGAGAACTCAGAATGCCAAGTAAAACATCGAAATCAACGGTGTTGAAGGCGTTACTGAAGTCCAGCAACGCTAGGACTGTCAGCCTGCCCTCTTCCATACCTGACCTGATGCCATCCGTAATATGAGTCAGAGTAGTAGTAGTGCTATGTCCGGGACGAAATCCAGATTGGAGGGGATTGAGGATATTATTTTCGGATACCTTTTTATTTTAAAGACGCAATGGTACGTAAGGGTTTATATTACTTTTTTCGCAAAAACGAGGTATTTAGCACCCAGACGCGACGATATTTAAAAAAAACCCAAAAATAATCTGACGCTCTTTTGCGAAATTTTTAGTTGCATTGTGTTTGTAACCACTAAAACTACCATTAGGCTTCGATTTCGGTCGCAGTTTTGATATACCCGGTATAAAAAAAAAAGCCGATACGATCATCTCTGCTTCGAGACGATCCCACCTTCATTCACCAGAGCAATTCCTATAAACCAGGATCAACAATATCACGCTAAGCATTCAACCGAACACTAAATCTTGGCCAGTCTCTTAAAGAAACTAACTTGTCTTAACCCACTTTAAAATAACTCCTCCAAAAGAAATAAAGAGGAATTAGTGATAAACAATAATTGTCCTTGTACTTTTGTTGAAAATTTATAAAAATATTTTGTGTAGGAAAACGACTGTCTCCGAATCAAGTTGTTGGGCGACTGCTATTTCTGCGTGAGCGGGCTGCCTTCGCCGAAGGAGCACGCCTTCTGCTGCGTCAACATGGGCCTGCATATGATCCGGGCCATCCGAGACGTACGATACAACAGGAAGGTATCTCAATTTGTCCTTATCTATACACATAGAAAGCTAAAGAGCTTTATTTGTTTGAACGCGTTACATTGCACGTAATCAATTCTCAGGTGGACCTAGACATGCGTATCGGCATCCACAGCGGCGCAGTGTTGTGCGGTGTTCTCGGCCTGTTGAAGTGGCAGTTTGATCTCTGGTCCAATGACGTCACCATCGCCAATCACATGGAGAGCGGTGGCCTGCCCGGGTATGCTAACATTAATGATTTTTATAAGACGATGGGAAATATCCCATTTAACGTGACCCTTAGGTATATACCGGGTATACAGGGTATATCAAGACTGCGACCGAAAATGAAGCCAGGTGGTAGTATTAGTGACTTCATACACATTGCAATTAAAAATTACGCAAAAAAAATCGTCTCCTTTTATTTTAATTTTTTACTTATCGTCGTATTTGGGTGATAATTACATAGTTTTCCTAAATTAATGATGTAGGTATTTTTTTATTTTTTAAGACGCAATGGTACGATAGTTTTTAAATTACTATTTTCGCAATAACTAAGTGTTTACTAACCAAACATAATGATTTCTAAAAAATTGCAAAAAAAAAAACTGTCGCTTATTTTACGACATTTTTATTTGCATTGCGCCTGTAACCACTAAAACTACCACCCGGCTTCGTTTTCGGTCGCAGTTTTGATATACCCGGTATAAAGAGGTCTGCATCATTATTTTAGGAAAACTATGTATTTATCACCCAAATACGACGATAATATAAAAAATTACAAAAAAAAAGTTGACAATTTTTTTTGAGAAATTTTTACTTGCATTGTGTTTGAAGTCACTTATACTACCACCTGGCTTCGTTTTCGGTCGCGGTCTTGATATACCCGGTATAGCTATCGTATGTAAAAAACACGGTCGCCCCAGTACAATACCTCAATCTATGACTAAGCTGAAAGCACAGCAAAGACATCATTTACCGCTAACAATGTAATAAATTAAGTACCTAGTTACTGTTAGGCGACCTTAAATATATTTAAAGCCATCTTAAAGTATTCATATTATTTATTTCTCCAGCCGAGTCCACATATCAGCCGCTACATACGAGCGACTGGTCTCCGAGTGCGAGATTGGCAGACTTCGACCCTTCGAGGTGGAGGACGGCGACGGCGGCTCCCGAGACGACTTCCTCCGCGAACAGAACATCACCACCTACCTCATACGCGCCACTGAACAACCCCAGTGGGTCAAACGATGCAATAACAGGAATAGGTACGTGAAAATAGCTCATCGTTAATGTTAATAGAGGCTATTTGATGACTGCCAATATGAAGATGGCAGGCCTATCGCGGGATCGAGCATAAGGAATTTTTGACAATAATTTTAAACATATATGTGAAATCAACTAAACCGCTTAAGAATAACGTTACATGTTAGTCTTTTGCCTACTTTTCCCAATAGTAGACTTTTGTACCCTGAATAAAGACGCAGTGGTGGCGCCCTGGGCAAGATTATTACACCGCCAATTACTGGCCATCCAAACCCATGCAAAAAATTGTAGGCTAGTTAGCGGAACCACCGTGTAACTTGCAACCCGAGCAGCCGCATAACTTATGTCTACTTTTATGTTCACAGTGCCCCCACAACATCACAGATTATAGCAGAGGCGACAGCTCGCAGACCAAGTAGTATCATGGAGAATGAACTGGCCAACAACTGGACACCCGAGATGCCTTTTGAAAGTGTGAGTCAAATATTTAACATATTGTTATTGGTCTAAGAGCCGGTAAAGATCAACCTTCATCCATCTGATAAAAAGATGAGGCATATTTTTGTCACATTTTTTAAAGAACCATAACAGTGGTTTGAGTAATTCTTTTTTGGTGGCTTCCTTAGTACCTGAGCGGAAAATCCTGTGCACCGGTCAGGCGAGAAGTGCTCTTCAACGACCAAGAAAACGACATCGATGATGTGGTGCAACTACAGGAAGATACTAGGGTAACATTACTTCTCTATGGCTGAACTACTACTTACAGTATTCTATTCAGATATACGTCATGATAAACTAGTGAAAATTATCCGCCGAATGTCCGGATATCCTCCGTACAGAATAATTAGATAGTGGATACTAGTATCCCAAAATTTTACTAGACTTACACCAGAGAAATTGTACGTGCCTTTTCAAACTCACTCAAGCAATGAAAATATAGACCATTTTCTTGAAGATTTCGTCGCATTAGTCTAGAAATACTGCAAGAAACTCTCTCTCTAGAGGAAAGAAACTCTGTTTAAACATCACTGTTTAGTAGCACCATCCTTTAGATGGTAGAGATGGAATCTCAACTGGTGGCAAATTAATGTAAGCTATATGTTCTTTACAGGACGATGACCTTATAAACAAGATAGAGGTGAACAGTAACCGGCAGATGCGGATGGAGAACATGCGCGCGTTATCGCTTCGGTTCCGCCGCCCGTCTCTGGAGCAGCGGTTCTGTGAACTCGACGAACTCACTTTCAAGTCCAACCTGCTGTGCTGTCTCGTGCTGTGGCTGTTCATCGTCGCCGTGCAAGCCATCATACACTACAAGTAACACATTTTTAACAAGGATTCGTCTATATATAATTCGGTTTTTATAATAACCTTTTAAACACTTTCTTCGTTTTCTTAATCATTTAATAGTTACATAATAGAGGAAAACTAGACTCTACACCAACTGATAACTAACTGCACGCTTTCCAGTTTTAGGAGTATAAATTGACGACTTAGCTCTTACAAAAGTCTTCCTAAACAAAAAATATTCTGATATTGATTGAGACTTTACCGTTCGCAGCAGTGTGATCGTTTGGCAAACCTCTGTAATGATTCCTGAAAAGCATAAACTAGTAATAGATACAATGAATGTGACCTTTTAATGACATTGTCGGTAGCTGCCACAAGTTGATGATCGTGCTGGCGGTGATGACGTCCCTGCTAATATTGTCGTTGGTGGTGGTGATGCTGGAGGAGTCGAGCAAGGAGATGCCGCGCCTCGCCGCTCTGGCCAAAGGTCTGAGCAAAACGCGCGCGCGCCGCAACATACACATATGCTGCTTCGTCACCATTATGTCTATTTCCAGGTAATTGCATTTATTTATTACAATATTATTATTTGCGTAATTATTGAGGTACTTACACTGCACTATACTCTAGAAACCACAACATAACCGTTAATAGAGGCCTTTTCCAACATATAATTGTATATATATATTTTTTTTATTGCAATGAATGACGAGACGAGCCTGCCATTCGCCTGATGGTAAGCGATACGACCGCTCATGGACAGTAGCAATACCAAACAACACCATGAGTTACAAGGCAATGCTTGGCATTTCACTGCGCTGGCCATCCTGAGACATAAGATGTTAAGTCTCGATATGTCGAGTAGTTACTCTGGCTACAATGTCCTTCAAACCGGAACACAACATTTTAGGGAGAGATCTTTAATGTCTTCAACAGTCATCACCAACTGACTTATATAATAAACGGAATGTAAGTACTTGTAGTTTCTTCGTGAGGATTTCACCGAAACTCGGAACTTAAAGGCTATGTTTCAGCCTTGCTTCATACATAAAAAGTATAATTTTCACTACTTCGCCTGAATCCTGGTATTTTATGCAAGGTACCAAAAATTTCATAAATGAGATCCATAATCATACTTATACCAAAGAGAGGTATTTATTTAATGCGTATTTGATTGGGTGTGGTAATCTGTCTAGTTTCCACTGGTCTTACTACCAAATAGCAGCCATTATAAGCTCCTATATTATTTTCACCTTCCAGCGTTCTAAAACTATACGTATGCGAATTCCCTTCTCCGAGCAACGGCACCGCGCCGGCCAACGCCTCCACATGGAATGCTACTGATGGCGCCAGCGAGGTTTCCTCCAACTGCGAGCACCCGGAGTACGTGGTGTTCACGTGGGTGCTGTGCCTCGTCGCGCTCACCTCCGTGCTCAAGCTCTACTACCTGATCAAGACCTTCATCGCCACTATTAACGTCATCATGTACTGCATCCTGGTGGTCAGGTTTTATTTTCAACTTAACACACACAGGTGAGTCTTATAGATTTTGTGATTGATTGATTTTACAAGTTAACTTCTCAGCCCCTAACCTAAACGTTGGAGGGGTCAATGATGAGTTATATTTCTGATTCATAATGTTATATCATTGGGTTTAAACCTTGTTACAAAGGTCCTGCTTGTTATTAACGCTTTTGGCAAAATATACGTACATATCAGCTGTTTTTATGAACCTAAACAAAGAAAAACATCTCCAATATAATTACCATTTAAACACTTGTTTATTTAGTATCGAAATGCTGATTCTGATGGTGACGTTCCTCGTGGTGGTGGTATACCACGGGCGACTGGTGGAGGTGACGTCACGGCTGGACTTCCTCTGGAAGCAGCAGGCGGAGACCGACCTCGTGGCGATGGAGAAGACGCAGCGCATGAACAGACATCTGCTGAAGCACATACTGCCTGACCACGTGGTCAATCACTTCTTGAGCAAGGATCGGTGTCCTGATGTAAGTATTCACGATTATTTAATCACATTGCAAAGGGCAATGTTCATAGAAAAGTAATTTCATAAATATACCATTTGCGACATCATGAGGTTTCGTAAATACTAGTCTCTGCGGTGCTTCTTAAGCTTAATTCATACTGTTTTTTTTTAATTTAACATTCCTCCGTGTAGATCTATTGGTTCTAAAAAATGCCACGAGAAGCAATCACTATTGTTTGTTTTAAAGTTACAATCAAATTGAGAAGGTGGAACAATTCGGTGATTCATGGTCTCTGCCTACCTCTATGAGATTTAAGCGTGACGATGTGTTTGTATGTACGTAATATCTGTTATCCCACAGGAACTGTACTCGCAGTGGCGGGCCGAGGTGGGCGTGATGTTCGCCGGCATCGCCAACTTTCACGAGTTCTACTCGGAGGAGAAAGGAGTGGAGAGCATGCGGCTTCTCAACGAAATCATTAGTAATATACCAAATTAGAATTATATTATCATTGCCATGAGTATTTTGGTTAATAACTGCATTTTCGTACATTATTTTGGAAATTAGAATCACATTAAAATGATTCTGGCTTAACATCTTTTCATTTGCTGCGGTGATTATACCTTTCAGTTGCCGGATCAATCTTCTAGAGATAATTGGTTCCATTGACTAGCTCTAAATTGTGGATATAATATTATTATTAGAATACTGAAGGCGATGGTCTCTTTTTATAACGAATCACATTTGATTAAAAAAAAATTACATGTCTATTAGATCTAATATTTATGAAGTAATTTAGAGAGGACTTATAATTCGGAGCTCAGTTTAAAACTTAACTACAGTTGCAATTCACAGTTGATTTCGACAAGCTGTTGATGGAAGAAAGGTTCAAGAGCGTGGAGAAGATCAAGACTACAGGAGCCATCTACATGGCGGCTTCCGGACTCGACCCTAATTATGTGGTAAAAACATAATGTCTACTATTATAGTCAGTTTCGTCATTGATAGTTACTCTCAAACATGCTATACCCAAATTCGGGGAAGTTGAACATTTATGTTATGCGAAATATGATCATGATTGCATCGTCGACCTCAATCAGGAGTAGGTCACACATTGAGCCATTACAAAATAGAAATCATGGTGCAGTGTCCAATGAGTGTGCGTATGGAGATGACGTCACATTAACAGATGACGCTATGTTTACGCTTGTTGTTCAGTCAGGAGACGACGACTGCGACCACCTGTGCGCGCTGGTGGACTACGCGTTCGCGATGCGAGACGCGCTTGAGGAGATCAACAAGCACAGCTTCAACAAGTTCCGCCTTAAAGTTGGTAAGTTGTATTATGTTTTACTTTAGCAAATCTAAGTGACAATGGCCCTGATGGTAGATGCAGTAAAATCCACCGGGAAGAGGTGATTATTTTTCGCCGATAGGCCGATTTTGGCGATCTGGTAGAAACTGAATATACACACGCAGGACCAGAAACCAGGTATTCTTGCATGTGTCACTGTAATGGATTATGAACCACCGTATACTACAAAGCAGTACGTGTATGACTTTTGAGTGTAATTTATCTTCTGGCTCTTTTAGAGGAAGGAATATGCAAAATAGTAAAAACTACAACCTAGTTATTAGAGATTGATAATTTCAAGTACGGGCACGATTACTTGCAGGTATAAGCTGCGGGCCGCTGGTGGGCGGGGTGATCGGTGCGCTGAAGCCTGTGTACGACATCTGGGGCGACACCGTCAACGAAGCCTCGCGCATGGAGAGCACCGGCGCCAAGGACATGATACACGTTACCAAGTACACCAAGCAGGTCAGGCTTGTTGCAATAAGGAATTATTTTGTTACGTATTCTTTCAAACAGAAGTTAGGTTTAATTCAAATAGTAGTCATAAGGCAGTGCAGGCTGGATACAAGCCAGAAAAAGCGACTGCACGACAGGTGCGATTTTAAGCAGACTTAAGTTAAATTAGTGCCTTTAACCATTTTATGTGTTCCATCCTTGTCAAGGGGAATGCTAACCGTCTCTCCTTTTAATAGACACAGAAGTGGGATTCGAACCCACGCCCTCAGAGAGGACCAGAACAACTCAACTCACTCAGTGAGCAAGGGAACCTTGAGTCTGGCGCCTTAGACCGCTCGGCCATTTAAGTTCTGCCCTGTGGAATGGGGGCTACTTTTAGAATTCCACCACGGTATCCCCTGCCTGTCGTAAGAGGCGACTAATAGGGGCAACAATAGTAGTCGCGGGCACACAGCGGGGGGGCTGCGTAGCGTCCATTAAAGCGACTACGAGGATTTAATGCATGGGTTGTGCCGTAGCGAAAATGGCATTGCGCCGGTGCGTTTCCGGCGAAGCTATGGCGCTTTGCCTCAGGATCCCAGGGCCGCTCCAATGCGCTGAAGAGGACCACCGCGGGGTTTTTGGTTGGTATGCCGGTGTAGGTATTTTGGTAGGGACTCGACTCAACAGTCGCCCGGATGGTAACATCTTTCCCGGGTGGCTCAACGTTGAGTCGTAAGACCGGTGAAACCAACATCACCGCTCCGCCTCCCCCCGGGCAGCGGTAGCGATAAAGCGTTTTTACCCACGTAAACAAAAAAAAAAAGTCTTAAGTTGATTCGCGTACGTTTCCATACTCGGTTTAATCTCGGGTCCATTATAACGTTTTTCCAACATAAATTGCATATTTGTTTTAAAGATTCGTTGCATGATTATACTAACGCGAGCATAGACACAACAGCCGTGTAAATAATCGAAATGTAAACACACATTAAATCACAAGGAAACACTTTATGATAATAAACGAAAACAATTAATTAACAACGGTTAACCAATGAGTCGGGTGATTTATTTTTCGCTCTACCCTTCCTAAAAAAACATAAAGCACTCACCCAAAGAAGATTCTCTAATAAATAAAATATAGTTAAAAATCTCACGGACAGGAACACACAAACTATTAAAGCACAATTCGAAACAACTCACGAACGGGCAATCGAACTCTAAACACGACAAACACAATGTTAATGCGCAACGCGTTTCGCGTACACTGTGCCAAGCGAATGCGCGGAGCGAACTGGACAATTATTTGTTTACAACTTCTATTTGTTTTTTCTTAAGACAAACTAGTTTCTCTATGAGAATCGCCGAACTCCCGAGCTTGGTGTCAATTCTTTACTTGCCACTGGTGACAGGAGTTGCAGTGTCGCAGTGTGGGTGCCGACAAATACTTTAAAACCCGTAAAGAGTTTGAAATCCTACTTACATACTAGGACCTTCTAACTAGTTTGTGTAAGTGGAGGTTTTGATCCTAAAGCGGTGTTGTATCAGTTGTTGGAGCGCCGGGGTTACGGCGTGGAGTACCGAGGCAAAGTTGACGTGAAGGGCATCGGGCTGCTGGAGACGTGGTGGGTGCGGTCGCGGCCGGAGGCGCCGCGCGTGGCCGCCGCCGCCGCCACGCCACACCCGCGCACGCTCGCCTCCATCGTCTACACCATGCTGCAAGTGCGCAAGCGCATCTACACGCATCCGCTCGACGCCGCTGCTCTGCGTGAGTTATTCATTTATTACTTACGAGAAACTCCTAATTTCAGCTTCCTTTTTAGTATTTTCCGGGCTGCGTCATTGACATCGCACAGTTAAACCACTAGATAGCGTTTACCATTTTAGTTTCTTAAGTATTCATTTATTCGTTGTTATAATCTTGTTTCTCTACAGACCTTGTTTAGTTACTTAAATCTCGTATTCTCTTTTACTTGTAGTTTATTTATTTGGTTCATTGTGCTCTGTATGTGTGACGATTCTGTGTGTGCAGCTCGTCGTGGCGGCAGCATGCGCACGGACCGCGCAAGCACGGTGCCGAGCGGCTCGCAGCGTCACCGCCCGCACCGCCGCACGCTCGCGCGACATCCCGCACACACGTACGTATTACATTCAAATACATTTATATTGAATATAAATCACCAGTGTCTACTACTAAACATATTTTTGTCTCGCCCATCGTTAATCGACCAATTATCATGAAGAAAAAAAAAACACTTAGAGAATAACTTGATTATGGCAGGTATATAGGTATGTATTACCGTCCTTGGTGGACGTTAAGTACCTCCTGTTCCTGTTACTACGGCCCGACATTACTTTTTTTCGACAGCAAAAAGGTGTAAGCACTCCGACACTGTAGATAGATCATAGAGTATCCCACAAGCTCTTCTAACTTCTTGCTCTCATGAGCAATTAAGTAGTCCTGGCGAAGTACCATTCTTAATTCCTTAAGGTGGGTCCAATGACCTCTACTTAATGTTTTTAAACGCGTCTTCACAATTTTTTGGACGTACATAAATAACACCACGTGCCAAATCGCTTTGTATGACAGAGGGTGCAATAGAACAAATCTGATCCAAACCACAGCGCCCAAATTCCTATATAACACCTTCATATGCAGACACAGGAAGTCAACTGCGGATCATAGGCCTCTCCCGAGAATTCCAACTGCAAACTTGTGGAAGCGGCCTGCAACCAGCGACTTCTTACGACCTTTATCAGGTTGTTTGTCTTCCTTGTGGGTGGACATCCGACGCAACGCTAAACGGTACGTGGCCTACACTTGAGAACTGTTTGGCCCCATCGGCCATCAGTTCTTCCTACTAACCTGGAAGTTGCGGAAAAGACCCGTGTGCAAATAAATATTTGCATGCCCGCAATAACATACCGGTGTCTGGGTACATAACCACAACTGTAATTGGTGGGTCACAGGTACCACCTGATGCAACACCTGGTATGGTGCAATGTTTTGTAAAATATGTGTTTCGCAGGGAGTCTATTGGGCTGAGCATGATACGGCCGCAAACTCGGAGTCTAGTGGAGCGGCCGGGCGCGGCGGGCGCGGGAGGCGTGGGGGCGGGCAGCATGTCGGCGCCGCACACGCCCACGGGCGCGCACGTGTCGCCGCTGGGCGTGCGCGCGCTCATGAACGCGCACAACCGCGCCAACTCGCCCGTCGACACCACGCAACCCTACCAACCTTCCACTATCAGTAAACTCGGTGAGTACCTACTCTACTCTTGGCGACCATTAAACATTATCAAATGACTGAATAACTAATTCTGCCACATCACAATTATAGGAAATGTAATATTTATGCGATATTAACTAAATCAATATATTCATTTCTATTTTATTCATAATAGATACATATAATTATTGTATTACTGAGTTATCATTTGTTTTCAGGAGCGCGGCTCAAAGCAAACAGTTTTACTTCCCGATCGCGGCCTCGGGATCGATCCCCCAAAATCCGGGAGCAGACGAACGAAGGCTCAGGCACGTCCATAGCGAACGGTACTCCGGGGTCCTACCGCAACCGGTCCATCACCAGCGCCTCCTTCTTGAGGAGTAAGAGCAAATACAAAAAGAGCAAAGACCAGTTGAATATCGACGTAGAAAACGGTGACACCACCAAGCTGTAGAATAATAGCGCTCTTTAAATTGCTAGTATACTGTTCTTATGTAATAGATCTTGTAACAAATTATTATATGTGATAACTTCCAAAATAACTGTTACTTCTCTCAAAACAATGTTTACTTAGGAATGACCTATGAAAGTTGGTTTTTAAATATAATTATTAAGCAAAAGTAATAAACCAAAATGTGCCATATTATATCAAAAGATTATAGAAGGTTATTGTATTTGACTATTGTGTTATATTAATTTAACTTTAAAATTATTTTACTACATATTTGTATGTGGCAACAAAATAATTCCTATGTATTATATGACCATAGATAGTGTAAATCAATGTATAGATATTTTTATTAAAGTTATATTTGAAAAATATTTAAAAATGTTGAAATAAGTATGTAATTTTAAAAATACTATTTATATTATAGACGGGTAGAAGTTTAATGTTCCAGCTGTATTTTAGATAAGTATTTAATATTTGGCACAATTAATTATTTTCGAATAGTAGGCAAATCTATACTATGAACTTTACATATTTTATACCTAACGTATTATTATTTATTGTTGGCAAGACTATTGTTATTTGTCAAATCAGTATTGAAATTGACAGGCTCCGTGGCGCAGTTGGTTAGACGCCGGCTGTGAAACGAGAGGCCGCGGGTTCGATCCCTGCACAAAGATAAATGTTTGTGCGGCCCACAAATATTTCTTTCGGGTCTGGGTGTTTGTGAGACCGAAAAGTCTCTCGTAGTTCTGATATCTGCGACACAAGACTTAATTGATCTTAATGTGGGTCAGGACTATGTATGTGACTGTTGGGTGTATTTATTTATTTATTATTATAAATTATAGGTAATTGGTTATGTAAAAATATTGTTTACTACGCCTACCATTGGTATGTGCTTTGTTCATGATTCTGTGGTATAATAATATATCGACATGACAATTACAAAAATCCCTGATTCTGTTGTATTTACTTACAATGATAATTACTTTTCCAGAGTTAATGAACCTGGTCCCAAATAAAATAGTAGAGGTATTCTGAGAATATATTATGTAAAATTTGGGAATGTAATATAACGTTTTGACAAAAAGATATAATAATCGAGTTATGTCCAGCAAGATCTAAGGCGGCCAAATATTTGTCTAGCCTGAAACGCACATTTGTTAATTTTCAAGTTGATTTCTTGAGATTTTACAAAAAAAAAAAAATTTAAAACCTATAATTATAAAAGTGTTGTATATAATATGTTACGAAAGCACTTAAGTAGGTAGTAATAAATAAAGGTAATTTATATTAGAATAGGTACTTTAATAGATAACGCGGCAATTACTGTATATTGAAATTTTCTTCATTATTTTATTTACTTATACTTTAAGTTTCAAACTGAGATATACAGGGTATATTCAGACTGCGACCGAAAACGAGGCCAGGTGGTAGTATTAGTGATTACAGACACAATGCAACTAAAAAATTCGTTTTTTTTATTTTATTTTTAAATAACGTGTTTGGGTGGTAAATACCTAGTTTTGTGCAAATAATAGTTTAAACCCTTGCGTACCATTGCGTCTTTATAATAAGGAACTTCGTTCCAAAAAAGCTATACATTGTTATTAAAGAAAAACTATGTATTTACCACCAAAATACGACGATAAGTGAAAGTTTACTAAATAATATTGACGTTTTTTTTGCGAAACTTTTAGTTGCGTTGTGTCTGAAGTCACTAATGCTGCCACCTGGCTTCGTTTTCGGTCGCAGTCTTGATATACCCTGTATTTGTATTTAATTTCGATCGATTTACATAAGTTACCTATACAATCGAAATTACATATTGCCGGTGACGCTCGGTAAATCAGATTTTTTTTATGAAAACATATATGTAGATATTGTCAAATTTCTATAAAATTAGATACCATAGAATTGTCACATATTATCATATAAGTAGAATGCTGAATCGCAAATAGCAACAATTTTCATTTTTTAAAGCATTAATCGACGTTTTTATAATGCAAAATGATCTGTATTATCCATTGTTAAAGTTTATTTTTGATATATTGATTATGTGTAAATTATACACACGTACTTGTGTAGGAGGTCTACGAAGTTTTGCAAAATCTACCCAATAGCTATTTGAATTATTTTTACTATACAATTTTCTTTGTCACAATCGACATACTAGAGTATTCTATTCATAAAGTAGGTAAGACTTCGTCGTGTTGATGTACCGCGTCAATGCCAAAGATGTTGATCTCAAAGAGCATTTTACCTACGTTTAGATGTTAAGTAATTTATTTAACTATATTATAAGCTGTACCTAGATCTGATGTGTTGGTGTGCTTGATGAATTTTGCCACCATAACCACTCATAACCGTTTATCCTTCAAATAACTTTCTTCCACTACAAATCCTTAACCTTGATAAAGTAATGAACCCAATTGTCTTCCATAATCCAGGCTTGTGCATTTTTACTTTGTACTTGAAGACTACAAAATCTGTTGACAAATTAATTAAAACAAGCCAAGTTTTTTGATGGCTGTATTAAATAAAATCAATATTTCTGTCGAAAGTTAAGATTGTAAACACTTTCTCATTATTTTCCCTAAATTTAAGGAAAATTAGTCAGCAAGGACAACTATGCTCTATTACGATGTAGTAACTCTGTGTTACCAAAGCCAAAATAATTTAAGTGTAATTGTAGGTATAGTCGGTGTTGCCAGGTGAAATAAAAAAATAGAATCCATTTGTATATAATGCATTTTATTTCCAAAATACTTTGTGTCCTTAATAAATATAACTATAGTTTTAGCTTTGGAATATAATTCACTTTGTGAATGACTAACGGCCGTTCACATGATTTCGCATTGGAAATGCTACGAGGCGAAGAAGCTCTTTATTTCACATATAAGTGCTCGTGTGTACCTTCTAGAAGAGATCAGATAAATGGCGGAGGCCCATAGTTTGGCGCACTTCACTAAAGAACTATTGAGTTAGCAAGCTTTACATTCAGTTTTAGGACAGTTAATTTTCAATGTTTAAAATGAAAATTTACTGCATGTTATTGATAGAGTATGTGCCAACAAGTAATAAAAGACGATAAATTGTAAAAATTAATGCACAAGTAAACTCGATAATACATAAAAACAGATAATATATAACAATATTTTTTATTGGTGGTTAAAAAACTATGGGAAGTCGCACATTATCCGATCTCATTATACAATGATATACTATATACATTACTGTGATGCGTACTACTTAAATTTGCTTTATAGACAGAAAAGCATGCTGACTAATGGAAAATACGTATAGCTGTATAAAACATTAGTAATTCTGAGCAATAAATCCACCAAGTCAAACTAAGGCAGCATGGTGAAATAGAGCTTATCTTTACAAACGTAGAGAAGACTTTTACCTATCATTTTGATGTATATAGGCTGTTATAAAATAGTAACCTATTTATCTACCATTGCAAGGCATGAGTTTCTTTTACGATTGAGAAGTTTAAGCTCAAGTCCACTTTACTGGCCTAGTGTAGGTTGATTTTCATACCTTGTTTAATTCTTTCTTAAATTTTCAGGTATTTATAGGTAAATCTACAACTACCATAATTTTTTCATAAATCAGAATTGAAACGCCATAATTTGTGAGAAGATGTGACAAGTTGTACAAACTTTACAAAAATAATCAAACATACACGATACATTATCACATATTGCAAATAAATACAACACATTTTAGGTCCCCACGTACAAATATACATCACAATGTAACAGATTCATTCATATCATTCGCCATTTTGTAACAATATGATAGTCAACTGAGGTATTTGTTGTGAGACAACTTAATATCAGCAGTTAGACCTAGTGTCTAATGAAATAAACTTGAGGGAATAATTTTTAAATGACTTGTCAAAATATTTATTAAACTGTTTTCTTCTGATGCAGTATATCATCGCTTAGCTAATGATGTAAGTGCAAGTGCCTGCTGAACCAACACATAACATGAAGAAAAGCAAAATCCTATTATTTTACTGGCCGGACAAAATGACTGCAATAGCAAGTGATTATCATTATCCGCTTGATACGATTATGTCATTAGCAACTTATTGGCAAATGTCGTGTACAATTATAGCCATTTAGGGTGTATATTCATTTTTAAATAAATATTTTATGGTTATAGGTGTCTGAATAATTGAAATATTTTCACTTCCGCATCAAATGCTGATTGTACCCAAATTGCACTACCAGCTAAGCGATGATTTCACGCATGAACAAAACATCTAAAATTCTTAAATTTTATTAGTCGATATCATTAGTTCTCTACCCCATCAGGTACAAGAAAAATATCTATTGTATCACGATTTTATACATTATTATAAAAATATATTGCTCATTTTAAGATTGCAACGTTCGCCAACCCTTAACTAACACGCCACTGCGCTCCAAATAAATACGGGCAAGAAACATTCACTTGTTACCAACACTATAATATACAAATGTGTTCAATATCGTTTGTATGGCACCCATGTTCAAATCTACCTTGGATAATGTTTAGATATGCCCCTAACACACTATATCGAATTGGCACGCGTTTTACTAAGTAATTATTTTAAGAATAATCACTAATCAACTCCCATGATTAGTTATGCAATGCAATCTGGACGCAAGATTATCATAACTTTATTTCTATAAATGATACATTCTCTTTCTACATTATTTTATTATTTACTGTATATGCATTTGTAACAATAATTTATGAATCACATCAGTAAATTTATTTTAGCTGTTTTATACCCAAGTCTTCAAGACAATAATGATGTAATGAGAACCGATCCGATGATATTTCCTTTTATGCATATTAGCCAATAATTATCTATACTAGTTTGGCGAGTATGGGCATATGTAAACATTATTACATGTGGCGTTAACATTCACTCGTAATTCGTCTAATATAATTTATTATTAATTGTGATCGGGCCTTAGCATCGCTGTCTGCAGCACATCTGTCCACCTGAGGGTAAAAATATTTGTTAACGACTTCGCTATTTGTGTTAATACGAGATTCGTCGAAATGAGACTCTGTCGATGCACACATGTTCCGCCTACAGGTCTGTGTACTCGTTTGTCTTCTATTTTATACGAAAACGAACCTACTGCCAAGTTTACAGTCGAATGATAGATTAGGATTCTTTTCAGTGACATGATTTTGTAATATTGATATCATCGTAAATCATTTTCAAGTAATACTCAGGTGATTTGTTTTGTCACTCGGTCTCGGCAAAATTAATTTTAAGTCCCTATAATTAAGACTATTTGAAGAGAAAAGTGATAAAGTGTAAAATAGCTTACCTATTATAAGTGTATTGGCTGTCAGCCCTGAAGAAATACACATGGTTCTTGAACTGTAGTTTAAACACGAAGTCTTTGTCGATGCCATCGCCCGCCTCCGGCGGACCCACCGAGTACCTGATGTAATAAAACACATTTACAACTTTCCTTTTGATTATTTTAACTTGGCAATATAACTGCGCTACAACTAGAAATTGTCCAGAAATATTCCAGCCCATAAAAAAACACGCGTCTACATTTAAGTACGCAGTTATACGAAATATTATTTATGATAGTTACTATGCAACTAGTTTTTTGTTATCTCAATACTATAGTTTTAGCCAGTTTGTGAGTTGGATAATTTCTGCATTTTATTTATTTTACAAGATAGACGCTGTGTCTGCAATGCACTTTATGTACGAGGCATAAAGGTGTTTATATTGGATATCCTTTAGTAACTATATTTACCCGAGCAGAGGCAACGAGGCGAGCGGCGTCTCGTCCTGCCACACCTTGTAAAAGTAGAGCGTGAACATGGCGAACACCACCCATAGTTTCTGCCAGCCCGGGGACTTCTTGAACTTGCGCAACAGGTAGCCTGACAGTTGAGTCTGGTGAATAATACAATTCATTTATTTTGAGATACTAATTTATTCCATTTCTATGTGATCGACCCCTGTCTACGATGTAACAAAGGTCATCAAATTATCACATGCTAACAAAATAACAGGAATCTGTTGTTGCTGTACTTTAAATCATAACACAAGGAAATAAGGTCTATATTTAATTGACTTTTACAATTGCTTTTAATTGGGGAAATTTAGTCGTTTCTGAGCATAGAAAGATTGACAATATAACTAATTTAAACGGTAAACTTGTACAATAATATTTCTGTCTTTTTATGTTTGGTATACCGGGTATATCAAGACTGCGACCGAAAACGAAGCCAGGTGGTAGTTTTAGTGGTTACAGACACGATGCAAATAAAAATTTCACCAAAACAGCGACAGATCTTTTTTAGAATTTTTTAAAAATCGTCTTGTTTGGGTGGTAAATACCTAGTTTTTGCGAAAATAATAATTTAAACCCTTACGTACCGTTGAGTGTTTAAAAATAAAGAGGTCTACATCATTATTTTAGGAAAAGTATGTATTTATCACCCAAATACGACGATAAGTAAAAAATTACAAAAGAAAAGTTGTGGATTTTTTTTGCAAAAATTTTACTTGCATTGTGCCTGAAGTCACTAATACTACCACCTGGCTTCGTTTTCGGTCGCAGTCTTGAGATACCCTGTATAATGCATATTGATGTATGTGCGTACCCGCATGGCGCGGTGCAGCTGCTCCCGGTGCAGCGCGGTGGCGCGGTGCCAGCACACTGCCGCCAGCGCGCCGCCGCCGCCGCCGCACTCCGCTACTGCACACATACTATATTATATGCCATACTGAGTTACCAAAGCTCTAATGAAAACTCTACTGTTACAAAATCACACCTGTATCAAGTTTCCAAAATTTTCGTCTTGGAAATATTTAATTTATCTAGAACTTACTGCATGCGACCGCACAGTTAATAACGTACATACTCTATCACTTAAGCAACGGTAGGATAATATTTAGACCCACTAAAGCATCAAATATTACAAGGTACTGTTTTATCCCACAACATCTAGATTGAAGAAATTAATTTATACCAGGGATCGAGCCCTTGATCAGCTGTATCATAAGTTGTTCCACAGCCAGATTCTCATACATTCCAAATACTTGATACCTACACAAAAATGCTACACAATACGTACCGGTTTGTTCGTGCGGCGTGAGCTGTGTGTCGACTTCGACGTATTTGTCGCGCGCGTTGTCTATGGCGAGCTCCAGCGCCTTATACCAGCCGTCGAACTCCTGCTCGTTGCTCGCGTTCAGTACTAGGTTCACGTCCTCGCCTGCAACACAAGTCAAGAAACATCTAGTACGGAACTTTGGAACTAAACAAATGAATAATAAAATCTGGTCCCACATTTGTATGAGCAGCAGTTAATGTGAAATGCTCACACAGGCTTTTAGATATATACTTTTCCACCCACACACCACCGCTGCAACTCAAGTTAGCCAGGAACAACACTAGCATGCCAAGAACTGGCACCGAGCACCGAAGCTCGGCGAGTCTCATAAACACAAGCTTGTCATATGGTTTATAATAAGAGTGATTATAACAAAACGTTCATAAAATAGCTGAGAATATAGCTAAGCTGAGGTCTATGTAAAGTAGGTTTGAATTAAAAATATCGTAAAAAATCATATTTTAAAAGCTTCTCCGACAAGTTCACGGCATAGCTTTTGTTATCAATGAAATGAGTATAGTAAGTGTGCGTACCGGTGAGTGTGAATGAGTGCGGCAGCGAGTGCGGCTGCAGGCGCAGCGAGTGCAGCGCCAGCGCGGCGTGCGCGCGGAACTTGCTGCCCTCGCTCTTCGACGCCACCACTAGCACGTCGTTGAACTGCCATACAAATGTACACCATATTTTATACCGGCTATATCAAGACCGCGACCGAAAACGAAGCCAGGTGGTAGTTTTAGTGGTTACAAACACAATGCAACTAAAAATTTCGTCAAAAAAGCGACAGATCTTTTTTTGCAATGTTTTAATAAAGATCATCGTGTTTGAGTGCTAAATATCTAAATATTTAGCACTCAAACACGAGGAAAAAGGGAATTTAAACCCTTACGTACCATTGCGTCTTTAAAACTAAAAAGGTGTACATCATCATTTAAGTAAAAATATGTATTTATCACCCAAATAAGACGATAAGTAAAAAATTTCAAAAAAAAAGTTTTTATTTATTTATTTTTTTATTTATTTAGTCTTTATTGTACACAACAATGAAACACAATATACGGAAATAACAAAAAAAATTAAAAGTACAAGTGGCGGTCTTATCGCTCTAGGCAATGTCTTACAGACAACCATAGGATGGATTTAAGAGAAGGAGAAAGAGAGGGCAGTGTAGATATAAAGTTAAATAATACTAGTTTAACATATAAATACACAAACATAATATACATATTATGACTCATAAATACATAAATAAAAATATAAATAAATAAATATACAAGTACATATATAAATACTTATACTATAATATAATACCAATTGATTCAGACGGAGGAAATAACACTAATATCTGTTTAAGGAGAAAGGTAGTGTTCTTTAACCAGCCTTTTAAATGATGACAGTGTTTGTGATTGTCTCACCACAACTGGAAGCGCATTCCACAATCGAACTGCTTTGATAGTGAATGAGTTGTCCGTAAACATTGTGGTGTGTGCGGGCATTCTCAGCTTTAGGTTCTCAGACGACCTTAGGGACCTCGAATGTGAGTCATGAAGAAAGATAAATCTATCTTTAAGATAAGAAGGGGTGAGAGGATTGAACAAAATATTGTAGAGAAGAGAAAGAGTGTGAGTATTCCGACGAAGCCGAATAGGTAACCACTTGAGCTTAGCACGAAACTCAGAAACATGATCATATTTGCGGAGTCCAAATATGAATCTTATGCAGAAATTTTGAAGACGCTCAAGTTTGTTAAGTTGACAATTTTTAGGCGAAATTTTTAGTTGCATTGTGTTTGTGACCACTAAAACTACCACCCGGCTTCGTTTTCAATCATGCATACAGAGGAAAACATAATGACACCGAATTCGATCAATTTCCATGAGAATGACGGGGGATGGTTATTAAATGCTGAACCATACAAATCGTAAATTGATGGCGAATACTTTATTCGACGATAAGAATACATACCAAAAACAACATCCTCTGCTGTATGCCTATCGTGGAATGTTTGTATACGCAGCCCAATCTGACGAACTCTCGATCCGGAACCAAAATTTTGTCGTAACCTGTAACGCCAATACATAATTTTTTGATGATCTTATATAACTGTTTTAATTTATTGTCTGAAAATATCCTTAATGAAATGTTAAAATCCTTTACTATCATTAGTCAATAAGAATTTCTATAAAATGTTTTAATGGGGTATTCTACCCATTTTCAAAAAGTCTTTTAAGTTGTTCCTAAGATTAAGACAAACTATTTAAAAAAATATCAAATTTTTATTCGCTCGGCAAGTCCAATAAAAATCCATTTAAAATTTAAATTTTAAATGTATGCGCGCAAATATGTGAAAACGCTAGGCGCCATGTTCCTTTAAAATGATACGTCACTCAACCAGTAAACAACCTGTGATATTAAGAGCTCTTGGACACCGGAGGGGGTATTCTACTCGCGGAATGACGTAGAATCGTTATCCATCATGGCGGCAGCCGTTTCACATCTTTTTAGGACAGATAAAAAAGTTGAAATTTTCAAAACGAATTATAAAATTTATTCCTTGGAAATATAAACTGAAATTAACATATACTTATTGCTTAATGCTCTACTATATACATTTATAGTTTTTAGATTTTTTTCTTTCTTATAGTAAAATACCCCATTGTTATTAATCAGCAATGTAACATTTCAATAGACTTATAATAACTGCGATAATAATAAGTATTGTGTGCAGACGAGCGTGCGTGCGTGTGATTGCGTGTGCGTACGCATGTGAGTGCGTGTGAGTGCGTACCGGCGATGTCTCGCTGCAGTTGGCAGAGCGCGGCGAGGTTCTCGGCGTGCAGCAGCTGCACGGCCGCGTCGCGCGCGCCCTCCCGCGCCGCCTTCTCCGCGCGACTCGACGACTCCGTGTTACAATGCTCGTGCAACTCTACACATACAACACACGTATGTACCGACCGTGACATACTTCTCAAATCATAAGTAATTGCCATGGGTGCGCAATAATTTATTCCTACGCATCAGTTGCAGATTAAAGTGCAAGAGGTATTATTTGACGTGCGCGATCGGTAAACAGTGAATTGCTCGGTGGGGTATATGGGCAAGTTAGTTTTCACTATGCTTTTGCTCAAGAAAATTGCCGTGAATTTATATATTAAACTCCTTTACATTTCCATCAACATTTTAATCCCATTAACCTTATGATGATAATAGCTGCGATAAGTAATATTGACACAATAAAATATGTCAGCAATTTTAACAAATGTTTAACTAAAACTTATATTCGTTTATTGGTCGTGTAGGTATTAAATAGGTCTTATGACAATCAATATCAATGACTTACAATAACAATAAATTAATATTTAATTAGAATTTGACCACATCGTGTTTCTCAGCACACAGTGAAAAGTAGTAAATTAACCACAGTTTGTGACGCATGTGTACACAACACAGTAAGTGTATGTGTGTGTGGGTGAGTACCGTGCGCGAGCGTGTGCAGATGCAGCGCGCGGTGCAGCGGGCGCAGCAGCAGGCAGGCGAGCGGCAGCGGCGCGGCCGCCTCGAACGCGCCCGCCGCGCGCGCCGCCTCCGCGTCCCGCCGCCGCGCGCTCTCCGCGCCGCCCACGCACGCGCCCGCGTGAGACACGTACACCGCCTGCGCCTGAACACAATATATAGATAAAAACGTTTATTATGGCCACAATAAACACACAAAACAATCATCGAGAAAATAACATCATGATAGGTAATGATTACAAATAATACAGTATGTGGAATATTGTAACCGCAATCAGGCCCCAGCTCAGCAATATGCGATGCTCCAAGGAGCAAAGCGCTGGTAATTCTGCTGGTACCTGGTTTACAGTACTTAGTAAAAACTATGTATGATATACTAATGTTAATACACTGTGTCGGTGCTACTGGTGTAGCAATAATATCGCTTTAATGCACAACGCAACTTAGTCATACATCTCATTACTAAAGCATTGAGTGCCGCCCAATAATCAAATATCTACCCATATGGCTGGGCCATATTGTAAGTAGGGAAATAAAACACTAGGAGTGTGACAATCGCAAAACCCATTGCACACATTAACACATTGTTTATAAGCTGCAATTAACGTGTTCATAGTGACATTGGATTACTTCGCATAAGAGGTTTCAAGGTTTCAATACGCATAGTTACAATTGGTATTTAATACTGTTTACAACTCACGTCAGCTATGCTAGTTAGGTAATCATATAGAATATCAGCTATCTTTTTGTACTCTGGCTCTTCTGATTCTGAAAACAAAATAAATCTTTTAAAATTCCATCAAACAACAAAAAATAGTAATTTTAGAATGAATATAAATTGGTAATAAATTACTTAGCGTGTGTGGTACCTTGATTCCTGGCAGGCGACGCGTGCGATGCGTGCGAGGCGTGCGTGAGCGTGCGTTCGAGGCGGGCGAGGAAGGCGCCGGCGGGCAGCGCCAGCGGCTCCAGCGCCAGGCACGCGCGCGCCAGCACGCCCGCCGCGCCGCCGCCCGCCAGCTGCGACACGCGCCGCGACCACGTCTGCGCCACCACACAACATTATACTTCATGTTCTATAATAATACTGCGTGAAGTTACACCTACATTTATTTATACTCAAATTCTCTATGATCCATAAAATGTATTCTATGTTACATAGAAATTTACGATAAATTTATCCTAAATCAGCATTGTAAGAAACTTTATTTTTAATTATTAGTTAAATTCACATGTTAACTGAGGCGTTAATAGAACGAACTCTATCTACTAGTACGATTCATGTTTATTAAAATTCAAAGTCACCAGTGACTTTAACTGATGACTAACCTACTTGAAACTTTACTTGAGGGTGGGGAACAAGGCCCTTATACTCACAACTGTGACAAGTTCTAGATCTCGTTTGTAAGTGCGTTCCGTCATAAGCAGTTCCTTCGCTATATAGTAAGTAATATCGGTGTTCCGCTTC
This sequence comes from Deilephila porcellus, assembly GCA_905220455.2. NCBI lineage: Eukaryota > Metazoa > Arthropoda > Insecta > Lepidoptera > Sphingidae > Deilephila > Deilephila porcellus. Next base: position 13,759,857 of record LR999973.1, on the reverse strand, counting down.
CGCGGGTGTTCGCCTGTGATCTCGCGAAGAGTGCCTAGGACGTTCGATGATATGCTGCAAGAAAACATCATTTTGCATTAGTATTCAAAATCTGAATAATTGTAAGAGATTATAAATGTTACATTTTTTAAAGCGTATTTCCTAATTCCTGGAAGAGTTAAGGTGATATTGATGTAATAATTAGGTATCTCCACATGATTCTCAAATCATCAAATGTCAACAAATTGATACAAAAATTAAATCATTTTTGCCGTTGATTAAAAGCACATTTACGTTCTTACAAATCTTCTAAGATTTTTCATGCGACCCTTATGGGTCACAAAGTATGATGTACCTGTTGTTATTCCGCCTGGATAGAGTATCGCCCGCGTCGCTCTCACCGCCGCTCAACACGTCCAGATTGTTCGTAGATTCCGATACAACAGTTACTGTGAAGAGAAATATTACAATTAAAAAAGGCAATAAAATGCCGTCACTATGCGTGTTTTTATAAATACATTGCTGTTATAAAATAAAGTGCCTAGAAGTGACTACCTCTACTGGATTTTGATATACATCGACTAATCCCGAAGGTCGACACAATTTTAGACTTTAGTTTTATCCTCTGTGTTGTTTAGAGGGCTAACACCAATTAAATTCTTGAACACAGGTGGCAATAATTGAAAATATATCACATTATTTTTCTATGGTTAGCGACAACCAACTTATTACCCGACTTCGGCTTGAGGTTCATTTATAGAACAAAATGTATATAATAATAATGTTGTTACCATGAACATTGCCATTGACGACGTCGCTAGCAGTATTGTTATCGACGACGTCGTGTCCGTTGTGCACGTGCGCGCGTGCGTAGGGCGTGGACGCGCACAGCGGCGCGGGCGCCACGCTACGCTCGCACGTCGACGTCGGCGACATGCACAGACTCGCCGATGATACTGTGTTATCTTCCTCTGCTGATGTCTCGTCTGTTGACGAATATTTAATTAATACCCTGTTGTCGATGTATTAATGATAAAGGAATAAAAAAATAGAAATAAATGTATAATGGGACATGCAACATCGCTAAGCGAATAAAGACAGTAGCTGTTTTGCAAATGTATAAGAATATGGATATCTAATCTTAAAAATAGTTATTTTTTTTTTGTAAAGTTTATGTTATTGCGATTGGAGATCAAAATGAAAATTATCGTATAATAATATTATGACTATAATTTTATAATTAAGTATTTAGATTAGATATAATAGAATTAAAATAACAAATAGCAATCAAAGTATACTACTAACATATTAAAAAGTTACACTGTTTTATTCCTACGGTAAATATAATTTCCGTTTGCATTTAAAATATCAACATATGCACAAGGAACAAATTAAAAGCATAAACATAGCGAAAGTATGGCATAAAAATATAGAAACCTGAAATAAAATAAAAGTATTAACAAAATTCATGCAAATACATAAAAACATAAGGGACCCTGCAAAAGAAACTTATTTTATATCAACAAGCTGGAATAAAAAAATAATAATAAATACAAAACTATCATGCTTAATTATTTTTTAGACTCACATGAATATTCCTGGCAGCATATGTACATTATTTATAGGGTATACAACTAATTGACAAATTAAAAATAAAATACTACAAAGAAAATAACAATTTTATAATTTTATTTATTTTTATTGTTTAACTATCCCCAAACGCGGGGTAGTGTCGTGTATTGCAGGGGTACAGTACACACACACTCACATATAAATTCAAAAAGGAAGTAACGTTTCAATATTCGAAACAATATAATTACGTGACACGTAAAACTTAAACGCTGGCCTTGTCAGACATAAACATTTAGCGACGCGCACCAATCATAGCAAATGCACAAGAAAATTGATAAAAGTATAATATACCAGTTCTTATAACACAACATAGCATGCCAAAATTATCACCATACAGAGTGGAGCTGGAACGGCTTTCGAAGCAAGCATTTGACTACAGATACAAACCTATTAAAGAAATCGTCGATTAAAATAAATAAACCGTATATATTTTTCTATTAGCATATACCCTTTTTTACATAATGGTATTATAATTCAAAGAGTATTAAATAACAAATCAGTAAAAAATAAGTATAAGGAAAATATATTTTTTCTATTATGACCTCTTTATCCTATCTGGTACGTAGGGGGGTAGATTCTTACAGCTCAAACAAGGTATTTATATTTGATATATTGTTTTTATAAAACTAATAGATAAAGGGAAATGCTGTGAGGACGGCCCTGGTTGTAGAAATTATATGGCAAAAATATTATAGAAATACATATAAACGTTTAACCATTAAAAGAGCCACGTTGTTGTTCAAATTCTTCATAGACATGAAACTTAAATACAGAAAAAAGCACTTATAAAATAATACTTGTGCATAATATTTTCGAGTAAAAAATAGCTGTAGATCAGTAAACCACAATAAAAAAAAAGTAAAAAAAAGATGTTGGAAGACAAAAAAAAATAATATTTTGAGGATAGTTCAGAAACAGCCAACTAAGGTTGACAGATTGTCATAAAGCATTCTATTAAACCTATCGAGTCAATACGTAAGTACGTGGCTCTACTGAAAAGTAATCTAAAAGAAAAATCGCATGAAACTAATTCCCATTTTCTCCCCCAAGAGTCGCAGTATGTTTATATCAGACAAAACCACAACAGTACAATGAAATCGTAACATTACAGTCTATTTGGATTGTACACTTTCAATCGAAAAGTCGAAGTGCTTAAATATCTAAGACTTTATCTTTTTGTATTTTCATAACAATAACCGACCGTTATTGCGCTAACTATTGTGGTCGGCGACCTCTTACAGCTAATAGTCTAAAATTGCTTCGTGCACACCATCATTTTAAAGTTATTTATTTTCAATTAATTGAACACTATCCAGCACTGGATTGACGAATTTATAAAGGAATGTTGAAGCGAGTCTTCATTGCGCAAACTTATATTGTCTTTGTTAAAGTATCTACGTATTAGTCATTATGTTCAAAAGGGTACAAAAAAACTACAGTAAGATGACTGCAAATTAATATTTCTAATTTGAGCAATAAAGCTTTAGGAACTCGTCAGGACTTAAGTAATATATTTCTTTAAGCATATATCGTTGAAGACTAATCCAGTAATATATTATAGGGATTTTTGAATTCATTAATTTTGCAATAGTTTTAACATCGGCCGCTACAATGAAAACACGCTTCAAATATAATAACAAAACAATAACAGACTACCAACCAAAGAATATTTTTATGAACTCAACAAAAAAGGTGAAATAATCTCTAGCTAATAATTAAAGCTTCACATAATCGGAAAAGGACCACCAAACCCAATATAATAGACATATTCTACAGTTGCTCCATATTCAAATTCACCCTATCAGAGAAATCATAATTTCTGATTTTCTATAGCTTTGCACACATTTATGCCAACAGAACGAAATCTTATCGATGCTGAACAAATCTTTATTTTATAGGGAATCAGTAACATGCCCTTCGAGACAGTGATCGCAGAAATGCGGACAAAGCATTGTAATAATTCAAAAGGGGGTATCAAATCAGAAAAATGTATGTCTAACCGTATTAGCAACTGAGTGCAAGAAACGCCTTACCGATATCGCTGCACAAAAAAAAATATCCACAACATTTAATCTACCCTTTCACGACTACTCTGACAACACACAATTCGTCTATTATTTCGATATTCTTTATTCCTATCTAAGTCAAAATTGCAAATTACAGGACTGAAAATTAAAACAAAACTCTTTATCCTTACGTCACTGAAAAAGAAAATTGGATTACTTTAATTAATTTATTAATAGATTATTTGGCATACTTCAATTCATTTAAGTCCTTTTAATTAATGTCGATTCAAAATATTTTTATAAACCGTTAATGAACATTTTTAGAACAATAATTTTAAACTTTTAATATAGCTTTAATTTTTCTGTGTTTATGCACATAACCTAATATAAATATATTATCAATACAAACAAGAGCTGAGGTCTAGTAATTAGTCGACTACGTCTAAATGTTAAGAAATCAAAACGAATCACGGTATCAACGATACATCTGGCAGTACAAAGCTTTTTACCTCAAACTAATGCACCTACGCACACAATAACATAACAATTAACCAAGAATCTACCGACGCCATTCATGCAGTACGCCTCAAACCAATGGCCACTAGACTTCTTTCAACATTATAAAATTAAATTAAATCACTTAACTTACACATCCATAACATAAATATAACATCAGTGTAATCAACCAACCCAATTTCACTAAATAAAATATTATCGGAAAAGTCTCACGCATTCGTAAAACTTCGATGATTTTATAATTCATAATATTAATAAATCCAATCGCTTGTCTTCGATATAATTTTAAACATTAATACCTTACAAAAAATGATAAAAATTTAGGAAACTTTGAGCACATTTGGCACTACTGTGTATTGGAAGTTATTTAGAATCGTAACATACATGGTGTGGGTACAAAATCGTGTGAAATGTGTATGGTATATGTGATATTGAGCGGTAATTGGCAGAACATAAATCAGATCTTGGATCTCACCACACAAAGTAAATCACAGCCTTTACGCATAATAACTATGTATCATGGATATAATTCATAGAATAAATATTAAATATAATTTTATAAAGTTCAATAAAACACTAAAATATTTCGACTAGAAGAAGTTGGCACTAAACACATCATGATACCTGTATTGCGTATCCCTGAAGCGTGCGCACTACGAGGTACCCGGACAAATCTACGTAACTTAACATTTAACGGTTAGGATCAGTTTTATATTTCAGTTTAGAATATTCCATCAGAATCTTATTTATTTTATTTCGAAGATGAATATATATACGATCAATATACGTAACTACACCTAATTACTTAAAAAGCTATAGGTATAAGTCGGCATACACACGATAGTCAAGGGGATCGCGCTACCTGGGAATTGGCACTAGGTATAATTCATTATTACGCTAAATATTTAAAGTGACAATGTAAATATTATATTTAATATAATGAGTACCCTAATATCAAATACCAATGTAACAATTAATTGCGATAATTAGAATTTAAATTGGGAAACGCACTCAGACACCGCGCACGCACTCCGGATTGTGAACGAGGGCAACCACGAGGAATGTGAACAAAATTAATGCAAGCATGAACTCTCCGCACGGCTTAGTCGTTCTCATCGTCGGAGCAGAGAGGCGGAGGCAACGTCGACACGTCAAACTTCTGCTCGGGGCTGTCGCTAGAAGCCTGCGAGTCCACGTAGTGACTCGAGTAAAATCTTTCAACATTATTCAGACTGAAACGCTGATCGAGATCTCTTGTATAATGTTCGCCGTTTCCTTCCCTGCCTTCATCTAACTCGTTCTCATACTGTGGATAACATTCCTGCGTCTGGAACATATCGACCTCCTCGTAATGTTCGGGATACGGGCTGCCCCTGTACTCTTCGTACTCATCTTTGTCGGGCGGCAGCTCCGTGTCCGAATAAGCTACCGACTCTCCGCGCTCGAATAAATAGCTGCCTGACTTAGGAATCTTAGGAGCACGCTTGATTGTATCAATTGGATACGCGTAATCGTCGGAGTCGTCTCTATCGCTATGCTCTTCATAGTACACTCTTTGTTGGTGTTGACCAGAGGGCTCACCCATGGACTTGTCCTCAGACTGTCGGAAACTAGAAGATGACTTTGTCTTTTTTAATGACGACTGACGACTGCCTTTGTTCGAATACGAAACACGCGGAGGGCTATCCTCCGATACGTACTGAGGCTCCTGAGAGTCTAAATACGGATGACGTAAGCGACCTAATCTATCAAACCGCGGGAAACCCATCTCGTCCTCGTCAGCGGAGGAACCGAACCCTTGGAAGTGTACCGGAGTAATGCTGATTGGGAATTGTTGAGCTTCATAATTTGCGCTTTTATACTTAGCGTATTCTTCTTGGCCTTCGTCCTCAGAATAACTGGCCACCTCTTGTGTGTCGTAATTCTTTGAATCCCCTTTGGAAACTTCAGATGAACCGGATTCCACCTCTGGTACGTAACTATCGGAGCATTCCGAACTTTCCATACGACGCAAAGACTCTTCGACGGCCAAGTACTTGATGCCTTGAGCTTTGTCACTTTCGGAGGAGTACTGGCTTTTAGTAGAATCCTCCTCCAGCACGTCCTGAATTCTCTCTTGTCTTTTACGTGCACTTGTGACTTGTTTCTTTCTCCTGAATGTCTTCATGCGTTCACGAGGATCACGTATGACGTCCAGGGAACTGTCAGTGTCGTTGCCACTGGGAGGGCTTTTCAAAGAAATGTTACGCACCAGTAAGGATTTTTTCACCGGCGCTTTCAAAGGCTGAATTGGTGGAGACTCAGAACTCAAGCTACTAGAATAATAGGGAGAACAACGAGAAAGTGGCGTTTTCCCGGATCTCTCTGCATATTTCTTTTCTTGGATCTCCCGATGCACAGACGGTATTTCTGGAACAGATATCATAGGCAATTCTGACGAAGTCAAATAGTGTTCGTGGAAAGACCAACTTTTTGGTTTGCTACGATATTGCTGCGACGTTTTGTATTCTTTAATTTGATTTTTGGAAAGAGTTTTATCGTCATAACTTGCATGTTTTGCTAACGGCTTATAATCAGACCTGATAAACTGGCCGCCCATATCCTCGCGTATGATATTGGAAAACTCTTGGCTCTGGTAGCGCTCGCTGTGTTTTTCCTCCTGGCTGTAAAGTTGAGATGGCATGTCGATATCCAGTTCAGGTTGTGTTCCCACGAAGTAAGGTTTGAAATCACTATCCTCGCTTTGACAACGAAGAGTGGGCTTCATAAACTTCTGTGATTGTTCTTCGTAACTCAGACTTTTCGGAGGCACTTTTGAATATCTCTCGTGAGTACCATCCTCAGGCTGAAAGCCTCTCAGCCTTTGCTCGAAACGATGCACACCATTAGAATGTTTTTGCAGACTACTCAAAGAGCTAGAACTAGACTTATCGGATTTATCACTGTAACTTATTGAAGAAGACTTATCCGTCTTCCCGATATACGAAGCAGTCAGTCTCAAAACAGGCTCCTTGGATTCCTGAACATCATTCGAATGTGACGGTGGCTGATCCATTGGCATGTCTTCCTCTATTTTGTCTTCTGGTTCCAAACTAGAAGAAGGTTCTACAATAATCGTATGATCAGATTTTGTGTTATCGGCATTTTGCGCATCCGCTCGAGTGGTTGCTACTAGAGTATGGCTAGTACTAGCGGACCAATCGGATATAGATTGTGCTAAAGTTAAAGTACTGTCGCTTTTAGTTCCTGAGCTGCTGTCTATTCCTTTTCTAGTTATAGTTGTTTCCGAACTACATAAATTATCGTATTTAATATTATCTGAGCTCTTTTCTAAACTGCTACTTTTAGAACTCATTTCTGCTTGAGAACTTATTTTAGCCTTTTGGTCTGCTTTTTTGCTAGCGTGGGATGAAGAATATGGTTTTGCTGATATGTTATCGGATTTTTCACTTTTCGGTACTGATACGGCAGATATACTCTCTGATGCTGACAGGTTTGCGTACTGGCGAACGGTATTGGTACCGGTGGACCACTCGGAAATACTCAAACAAATGGAAGTGTCCTCAGAATGAGAACTGTGGGTACACTTCTTTTGAGGTAATCCTATTTTTACAGTTCCATCTAAATCTGTGCCGAAAGAGCTAGTTTCTTCCTCAGAATGGCTACTGTGACTACAGCGTTTACAAGTGCTGGTGCTTCCAGTACCCAGTTTAGCCACCGCACGTACCGTCTCTTCCAGATTCGTCTGTGAGAGTAAATCATCAATAGATGTGTCGGAATTGTTTGATCCAAGTGAATACTTTTGTGTTCCCATAGTAGAAAATCCTTTATCAAAATCAGGTGATAGCGACTTACTATCTGCACCAAACACATCGTCTGTATATAAATGATCATCTTCAAAAATTGGGCTATGATTTGTAGGTGATTTCTGAGGTTGACTTATAATCACTTTATCTTCAAGATTACTCTTTATGCTAAATGATTTGTGTTCAGCGCGAGAACAGCATGATCCTACGTCACCCATGAGACAAGTCGCCTTACTAATGGTCCCGCTCAAACATGATTTATCATAGTTAGGAACTACGTTTTTATTAAGACACGTAAATTCATCATGTTTTTCTAAAGGCTCCACCATATATCCAGACATTTCATACGGTATAACTTTCACATTATTTTTTGAACTATCGTCGCTTTTGTCAATTGATTTCTCTGATTTTGATTCGGGAATATCTTTTTCCAAATCCTCATCATTGTTTAAAGTGTCGCTATCATCATCTGATCCGTCCAAATGTCCTTTTGAACTCTCCGATTGTAAAGTGACTTTCATGGGTTGTTCCGGTTCGTTACTCATGTAGTAAATGTGGACTTTTTCTATAATTGGTGTTTCTAACAACGTTGATGAGGGCATTTGGTCGTATTCATCTTGAACTTTGCCTATTTGAGTCGGCAACTCTGGCAAGGGCCAATCTTCAGACTCTTGACTGTCACTAGCTGACGATAGCTTTGATGGAACTTGAAGACTAGATTTACCTGGAGCCGTTGGACTACCATTAAACTTTTTATCTTCTGCACCATCATCACCACCTTTGTCGGGTTTTTCACCCTGTTTTTTGGCTTCATACATTTCGCTGATTTTTGTTTGATCTATCGGTATATCTGGCATTTCAGCGGATGTCCTTCTATCCGTATCTGATATGTACGCAACGTTAGCATTGCTTGGCGGATCCGAACTGAGACTAGCTTGGTGATCACTAGAATTCATTGACTCCTCGTTCAAACTTTCAGATCGCGAACAAGCCTTAGTAGAATCTTCGTCAGCGCTTGTTTTCTCTGAAGCTGTGCTTCTTTCTGAAATTCGAGATAAAGTCCGTCCAAAGTTTTGTCCGTAACCAATAACGACATCAGCTGTTGACGAAGTAGCTGGATAAAGAAAATTAACTGGGAAATCATTAAGATCGTCCGTAAAGTCGGCATCGGTTGAATCTTTAGAAGTATTTGCTGACAGAGGCGGATTTTTGGAGAAAGTTTGAAAGTCATCTAACATCCTTTGATTGTTGTATTCAAAAACATCTTTATTGATGCCTAGACTTTCGTAACCTTCATGATCTTGTGGTATCCACGCTTCTTCTATACTAGTACTATTTTCACTACCTGATGCACCAAAGAACGGTCTCCAGGTGGGCTTAAGTTCCTCACCGCGACGATACGCTTCTCCTAAAGAACCAGAAGTAGATTCCGTTGTTTCAAATGATCCTCTTGACTCTACACTAAGAGAACCTCTGGAATCCATGCTTGATTTTGAAGAACTTTTCTGTTCATCCAGTCTTCCCTTCCGTCTTGAAGATGAATCGTCCACACTCAGAGATCCTTTTGACGGTGTAGTCGTAGTGGTTGTATCCATACTGGATTTAGAAGAACTTTTCTGGTCTACATCTTTCAAAGCTCTCTTTTTCATAAGCTCTCGCTCGAATGATGAAGTGATAACATTACCATCGTCATCAAAATCAATAGTCGTGTTTTGATCTTCTTGTGATATGGTAATAGCAATTTTAGTTTTCTTAACAGTTCTTTGTAATTCTTTGGCAATGTCTGAGGCTTTTGACGCAGCGGACTGACTAGACTCTGATTCTTCAATTACGCATTTTCCTATTTTTTCTAAGCCACTTTTCCTTGTGTTAGGTCTCGATAATCGTTCAACAGTTTTGTCAATACTTTCGGAGCTTGATTCAGAATCGGTGGGAGCCTTTTGCGAGTCTACGGGGCCTTGTTTTTCTAATGTTGGAGTAGGAGATTTCCTCGTTCCGTATTTACTGGGACTCCTTGGACTTTCAATACGTGTCATTTCTGGTATCGGAGATGGCGATTTAGAATTCGACTTCGAATGATCACTAGACAGCGTATGTTGTGATAAAAGGTGCTCTTCTCCATACTCCATTGCCTGTTTAAGTTCTTCGAGACATTCGCGATCCTTTTTATTTAGTTTTTCAATGTCTTGTGATATACCTAACGGTCTCGCAATAGAGCAGCTAACACTGGATTCGTCATCAATAGAACTGCCTTTGATATTACTAGATGGACTTACATCTTTTTCAATGCTAGTCCATGATGTTGACTCAGAGCTTCGAGATCGTTCCGCGCTCAGTTTTAATAATTCACTACGCCTAGACTTAGCCGTTAATAATGTCCTATGATCAGCTTTATGTTCTGTGGGTGACTTGTCACTTCCGGAACTACCGGTTTGTTCACCAGTATCAGATTTGTTGGATTTTGAAGTACTAGAATCAATAAAAGGTATGTTTTCAATGGTAGGACTGTTTTCTTGAGGCGGCGTGACAATAATTTTATTTTTATTTTTCCACTTGAGATTGAGGTCCATGGTCCTTGAAGGATCTCTGGTGATCTTTGAGTCACGTTCCGTCTCTGTATCTGACAACATTTGTGACATGGACTCATGTTTCAAAAACTCGACTAAGCTGGCCGAAGACTCATCGAAGGTACCTTGAGGATCTAACACTCTTTTTCCTCTTGTTGTAGTTTTGCTACTCATATCAGAAAGAGGCAATTCTGTGTCTGCTGTGTCATCGTAATCAACTGTCACCCACGATCCAGTATCATCGCTTTTCCCACGAGGCAATTTTGCCCTCTTTGAAGCCTGATCTTGATCTGATGAACTATCAGCATCGATATAAGGCAAAGATAGACCCAATAGATGGCTCTCATCTGACATTTTAAGGTCACTTACTTCTGTCAAAGACTCTTCTTCGCTTGTTAGTCGAGTCACTTCTGGTCTTCTTTCAGACTTGAGCATTTCATGCACATCTTGATTACTTTTGCTTTCTTGAAGCTCGCTTTGTCTCTGTTTATTGTAAATATCGATCTTACGACGTTCCATTATCACTGTTTGAGTGTCATTTTCTATTACAGTATGTTGCGAGCTCGTCATCCACTCCATAGACGAATCATCTTCCGTCTTTTCTTTGTAACTGTTCGATGGCGATGGTTCTTTTACTTCTTTTACTGGTGTAGTTTCTTTTTCTTCTTGGATAGCATACTCAGGCTCCTCGATTACGCTAGGATGGACATCAACTTTAACAACTTCTTGTTTGAAATGCCTTTCAGTGGTTTCCGTCGATATCATTGAAGAAGGAGTTACATAATTTCTGTCAAGACTCTTAGATTTTGCTTTAGAATCAAGATGAGGATCAACCTTGCGATCCAAACTTTTAGACTTTACACTTGGATGAATCTTTTGATATACAACTTTTCCTTCAATTTGTTGCTTAATTTCTTGCTTCTTTGATAAAGTTTTCGGTGATTTTTGTAAAGCAGCCAGATCGTCAAATTTGTCTTCCAACGATTGACTTGATTTATCATCCATGCTTTTATTAATTTTAGTGCTTGATTTTGGCGTTTTCTGATCTTCAAAACTCCTGCTAATTTTACCACCTAATTTATTATCAAGCTTTTTAGGAGACTTAGCGATAAAGACGTGATCTTCAGCTTTGCTCGTAATTTTAGTTTCAATTATAATTTTATCACCTTCGGTTTTCACTAAGATCTTGTCTTCTGGCGGTGGAAATGGCGGTAATGTGTCTTTTACAGGGCTTATGAGCGTTTTAGTTTGCTTCAAAGCAGCTTCGAAAAGCATTTGTTGTTTTTCTTTACGTTTAGCTATTTCAGTATCACTATCCTCTTGAGACTTAGTTCTTTCTTTACTACTGCCACGTTTTACCTCCATTTTTTCCAGTGACTTGGATTTTTCTTTCGCTATTTTCTTCGTAGCCTGATCTAATTCTTGGCTCTTGGCCCGGGCGATATCTAACGGAGGCACAGTTAAGAAATCGGGTCGATCCTTTAATGAGGACGGAAGAGATTTTTGAGTTTGTAAGGCTTTAATTTTGGTGGCATTTGTATCAAACGATCCTCCTTTATTCAATCTACTTATCTTCTGTTTCTCTTCAGGCTTAGCTTTCAAAGTAAGCTTTTTCTTCTCCTTGCGTTTTATCCTTTCAATATCAGGCACTATTTGATCTTCACTCAAATCAGAAAGTTTTCTGATACTGCCTCTTGGCGAATTCAATGATGAAGTCGGTGATCTAGACGGCGACTTTGAAATTGGCGATCGAGACAACGGTGACTTACTGAGTGGCGACCGTGAAGGAGATTTGGTTTGCGATTTGAGTTTCGTCAAGTCATATCGTCGTTTAAACGACCGTGGACGTCTCTGTTCCACAAGATCTTCAAGTAATTGCAATTCCTCGTTGTCGATTACAACAGATTTCAATTCCTCAAGTGGCTCCGTGTGCTGCTCTTCCTCCACTTCTTCGATTTTCTCAATGGTGTCTTTCTTAGCTACCACAGCTTTAGATTTATCATCAACTAAGGGCTTTTCTTCAAGTATATCCCCTTCTTCATTAATATCTTCAACGGTGTCATCTTTGGACGAGAAGGCATTCATTGGCGGCAATCTATGCAGCTGAATCACAGGCGTATCCAAGCTTTTAGCTCTGCGACTTGCTGTAGGTGAATCTTGTGTAGCCTTTTGTCGTTGCAGCGAGAAAACAGAACCTTCTGACAAATTTAATCTAGCATGTGCAAATAGAATAGGAGTGCCGCCTGATTTACGTAACATGGGGGAAATTAATTCATCGCGTAATGACTTTTTAACATCAAGTTTATTGATGTCTTTCTTTTCGTCCTTCGGGGCGTCACTTTGTTCTTCAGATTGTGTACGAGAGCCAGTAACTTTTTGTATCTCTATATCCACTAAATGCTCATCATCAGATTTTAGGAACTCTGTACTCTCTAAAATCGGAGATGGAATGTTTTCATTATATTCCCAAGTGGAACTACTTTCTTTGCTGAGCTGTTTAATTTCTGGTAATTTCATAGCAGCAACGTCATCCTCAGAACTGGGGATTGATATTGACCGCTCTGAAATGCGTCGTAATTCCGTGGCTGTGCCTATACTTTCAAGCACTTGCGGATTATACTTGGCTTCTAACTCTAACAGTTTACGACACTGGGGCGGCGAACCTTCTATTTCCGTTGAACTCATCGTTTGGCCTCTATGCCAAGCACCTGAAGTAATTTTGTCATATTCTAATTGCAGAATAGGCTCAAGATCTTTTCGTGATTGTGGCGGCGAAAACTCTAATTTGGGTGCTGCCTCTGTGGTGCCGAAAACATCATCAGAATCAACACTTTCATCATCTGAAGAAAAGGAAGTTATTCTAATTTTATTGTTTTTAGCTTTAATCTTCCCGCCGGTACCTTTCTTGCCAGCGCCGCGTGTTTTCGGTCCTCTCTTAGGCGGCATTTTCTCTGATTTAGATTTTATATCAGCCCGTAATTTTTCAGCAGCCGTTAGCGGTTTCACTTCTTTACATAATGGGGCTTGCTGGATATTACGACCATTTATCGTAAATTTGATATCATGAGCATATTGAGGCTCCTGCATTACGCTATCCGTTTTGGAACTAGTGGCCGAATCACTTTCTATTTGACTCAATTTTGAATTCAGAGTCTCTAGAAGCGCTGGGTCTAAGTTTTTAGAAATATCACGCCTGGGACTGGGCATGTGTTGCAACTGTGCACTTTTATCGACTTCTAAAGTAACAGGATCTACTTTAGACAAGTCTATATTTTGTGTAAACAAAAAGTCACGATTTTCAACTTCGAGGAACTTCGAGCTGTGATCCACTTGAATGCTACTCCTAGGGGACTTGGGTGATTTGGGCGATTTGGGAGATTTCGGTGATTTGGGGGACTTGGGGGACTTAGGAGACTTCGGAGATCTCGGAGATTTGGGATGATCATGATATTTGCAGCGAGGATGAGCACTAACCACGTGTCTTCCATTTTGGGGCGGAAGCATAACAATATCAGGCGGTTGCCTCTTGTCATCCAAAGGTGATGGGGCTGTACCATTCATAACATGTCGCTTATGCAAAACATAAGGTATGTCATAACCATCGTCTAAAGGCTTCTTTGGATCTTTAAAACCAGCTTTGAAATCATCGAACTCTTTGAAGTAGTTCTTGGGTAAATCGAAAGGAGGTCTCAGGTGATCTGGATGTCTTGAAGGCAACTCGAAATGAGACCTCTTAGTTGCTATGGGAGGAGCACTTGGAATCTGTCGGAATATGTAGTCCTCGTCACTAGACTCAGCGGGCGTCAAATCAATTGATTTTTGATGCATCAGAACATGCCTTCGAGAATTAACGCTACTAAAGCGAGGTCTATTTGCGAGACTATTTGGATCGCTTTTAGTTCTTTCCACCGTTGGATGCGTGTACGGTACAGAATTGTCTGCCAAACGGCTGCTAGAGCTCGTCTCTAAAATAAGCTTCGGATTGTACTCGTCAAAGTGCGTCTTGGCCATCAATTCCTCTTTAAGATTGTCTTTTCTCACCATGTGAGTGTGGATTTTGCCTCGCTTATCGAATTCCGATTGAAGAATCGAAACAGTTTCAGTCTGCATTGCAGCAACAGCAGCCTTGGCTTTATTTTTGGCATATTCAATACTATCCATAGCAGGTAAGATTCTAACATTGACGTCAGATTCATTTGAAGACTCCTTTACAAGATGCGATGTTGTATTTTCCTTGCTAATCGATCGTGTTAACGACTCGATCTTTTCTTTATCAAAACTAAATATAGTGTCAGACGAACGACGTCGTTGATAGCTGTGTATTTTTGCTGCTCTACTACTGTCGATCTCCGTCTCCAGACCGATTATCTTCTCTGGCCAAATGTGCGTAGTTTGCGGGTGTAAATCCTCCTCTTCAGTAGAGAATTCCTCAGATTTCTTCGGCGGGCTAACGTCTGAGTACTGACCGTATTGCTCTAGCTCAACATTTTGTAAACTAGCCGAGTGCATTGGTGGAGCATCTTTATGCTTACTATTACTTGGAAACGTAGAATAAGGAGTTGGAATGTGGTAGTAATTAGGAGAATTTGCTAAATTGGCGATCAAGTCCTCGTGTGACTTATCAAACAGAGTTCTTTCACGATACTCAGGCTTTTCCATTCCTATGAATGTGGGTTGTGTATCGTAAAAGTCCTTAGCCGAGTCTGGACTCGACGAGGGCGAGACGGGTTCGAAAGGATCTATGTAAGTCGGCTGAACGCTCGAGATGCTACGTCGTCTGATTTCATCGGGATCGTAAAGATTCCTCCTACAATCGTAATAATCCGATTTTGAGTCCTGACTAGATGTTCGAGAACCGGAGCGGTCAGAACTTTTGCTCTTTAGAGTCTCCCGAGATTTCTTACTATCCGTATGATAGACACTATCGCGCGATTTTTTACTCGATTCGGCACTACTTTTCGAAATCTTAGAATCATAAATATCACTACGCGATTCCTGACTGGAAGTCCGCGATCCGAGTGCACGCTTGATTTCGCGATAAAAGGCACCGTCTGAGCGAACGGAGAGTTTTTCTCGGGGCAAGACACGCGGGTCGTCCACCAGGAACGGATCAAGCGTGAGGTCCGGCTCACTGCCGTAGCGACCGCCCACCGCGTCGGACTCCCGGCCCTCGCCCTCGGACAAGTGCGACAGCGAGTGATCGTCGTCGGACAGGTCGTTGCCCGAGTCGAGCGAGCAGGAGCGCGTGCGCACGGGCGGCGAGCGAGCGCGCATGCGTTCCCTCCGCCCCTCCGACTCGTCGTCCGAGCGCTCGATCACCTCGTAACTGTCGTGCGACACGTCATCCTGCGAGCCGGCTCGCGCGAACGGCGGCAAGTCGAGGCGTGTCTCGCCAATGGCGCCAGGAAAACTAGCAGAATACGCGCGGCCCAACAACGAGCGCTGCGAATCGACTGAGCCACCGCGGCCGAACGCGAGCGGCGTGGCGCGCGACTCGCCGTAGCGCGTGACGGGGTCATCGGTGCGCAAGCGGTAGGCGTCGAGGTCCGCGATGGCGCTGCGCGCGTCGCGGCGGCGCTTGGCGCGGCCGGCGTCGTCGAAGCTGTAGTCGCGCAGGTTGCGGCAGCTGGCGCTGCGGCGCCAGGCGAGGCGCGCGGGCGGCGGCGCGGCGACGCGCTCGCGGGGCAGCGGCGCGGGCTCGCCGCCGGAGCGGCTGGAGCGCGTGGAGGGGCAGGCGGAGTAGATGTTGACCTGGCTGAGCTCGTACTCGAGGCGCTCGGAGGACTTGCGGAAGCTGCAGGAGTGCTTGGGCAGCACGAAGTCCGGGTATGCGCTAGACGGCGGGGAGGCGGCGGCAGGGCGCGTGGCAGTGCGCGTGGTGGTGGGGGTGGTCTGACCTGGCTGCGTGTGCGAGGCCGGGCGCGGGGCACGAGGCGGCGGAGTGGGTGCGCGCCCGCGACCACTGCCGCGACACAAACTCCCCTGGCTCCATGTACTCTCCGGAGAAACCTGCACACAAACATCATGTTATTACGCCGAATAACAATGTGAAACCGAGCGTTATATAGAACCCAACAACTCACCAATGGTGTCGTCGTCCGATGAGGCAGAGGCGAATCCTCCGTAGGATGATGATTGACCTCGGCATGAGTCACCAGCTCGGGAGCCCCCTGCGCACAGTCCGCACACTTCAATCACAACTGCTCAGTATAGCCACAGTTTAATATCACACACATAAAACCCAGTGCCGAGTGCGTTACAGAATTAGTGTGAATGACCTGATGCGTGCAACCATAGATGTTCTGGCACACCTTTACAGAAACATTGTAACAGAAATCTCTTGCACTACAACTTTACAACAAAATATACGTTATAATTAAATTTAAATTACTGTTACAAAGTCATTGTAAACTAAAAACTAACTGTTGGTGAAAGCACATTTACAACATGATATTGTGCAGAGTCAGAAGAATTGCTTTTCCACAAAGAAAGTTTTATTTATTGACACACGTGATAGTGACTTCATATTCGTCCTGTTTGGTTACTCGGTGTCATTTGTACATAATAGAAAACAATCTGGGCAATACGCAGTACTGAATACCCTTCTTTTAAATTAAGTAGTTTTTTTTTTTGATCGAATTATTGCAAGCTTGTGCATTTTTTATGTATGAAAGTGGATTATTACAATGCTATAGAAGCCATTAAAAATATTCAAACGTTTTAAGCCAGTAACCGTCACCCGATAAGTAAAATAAAAATAAGTTAATTCAATTATTATTTTCATTTGCAAATTAATTGTATAGCAACCAAACGAGACGATGTTACGATGTGAACGCAAGTTGTTAGACAAATGAACAAGACAGTTGATATGTGAACAAGCCGATTTCAGGAGGCTCTTACGATTTGATTGCAGTACAGTTTTGTCAGCTGAAAGAGACAAACAAAAACAATTTTCTATGTGAACACAAAATACAAAATTACAAGCAACTTAATTTTAGCAGATATTACTGCGTGATACAAATATGTAGCCAAATCTAGTTATTGTAATGGTATTTATTTTTATTATTTAATTACAATTTGACATTACATTTCATATTTTATGTGCAAATTATTGTGTATCAAAAATTTATTTTCAAGCAATTTCGATAATGTCGAATGATCAATGTATTTATTAATAGGCAAAGTAAATCTTAACATGATATTTATAGGATTTTAAAGTTGATTTTTATCTTGCCATCTAATATATGCATTTCCATGACATCAATATATCAAGCACTCTACGCATTAATGCATAAACTATCATTTAATATGTATGTGCCTTATTTTTCAACAATTCCACTAATATAACAGCATCAATATGCTAAAGCTATATTTTGTGATTGTAAAAATAAAAAAAATTGTAGACATTTTTTTACACATTAAAATCGCTCGAATTCTGTTTCAACCTTTTTAAAAATCCTGCTTTTTGTTGTATTATTGATAAAAAAGCAGTGTCTTTTATACAGGGTGGTAGTTGGTAGTGTACCTTGTCCCTCGTGGTGGCAAAGGCGGTAGCTTGTAGCGGCGGGCGAGCGGCGCCCGAGCGAGTGCGCGCTCGCTCCGCCGCCGCCCGCGCCTCCTCCGCCGAGTACCCCTTCATCATCAGAGAAGCCTCCAGGTAGTGAGGCTGCTTGTCCCACTCCAGGGAAATCGCTGCACAATATGATCATTGTCACTCGCGCACACATATACACGTATACAAGACACGTCCGGTAAAGTGCTGGTAAGTGAGACAGAGCGAAGTTTTGAGCTGTGAAAATCCACATCACTAGACTGCAGTCCAACGTTTTCCTTACTATTCGTATATCCCTTCTTCGCGCCCCACTGTGTCTCTGTGCGCATATTAGGCGCGCACAAATTTTGGTTGTGTTACCCGTCTAACATTAATTTGTTAATGTCAAAAATTCGCTTTGTTTATTCCTGGTAAATATATCTGAGTGTGTTGCACTCATGTTTATAGTCCTTACAAATAATAACCGAGTCGGGAACTAACGTCTATGATTTTAAATGAAACTTAATCGAATATACGAGTTGCATTTTATTAGCAGTCAATTGCAATATATTACAAAATAATTATTCATCATCAAATTGGGTAAAAAGAAGTATTATCAAAATAATGAAATAAATGGAAAATGCAAATCGTTTCATGGAGACTGGGAATAGCATGAGGGCTGAAAAACTTAATCATGTAGTAATAAAATAAATGAGAGGTAGTTCCTTGTGAGAGCGGTCGCTATAGTGATGTGATAGGATATAGTCTAAATGTAAGCGCATGTGTAGTGTGGTGGCGGGTGGGCACGTACCGTCGGAGCCGGGCGGCAGCGGCAGCAGCGGGTGCGCCGACACGCTGGCGGACATGTTGGACATGGCGGACATGGCGGCCAGCGCGGGCGCCGCCACGTTGCCGCGCGACCCGCCCACCGACCGCGACGCGCGGAACGACCCCGACCTGCCGACAGTCCGCCAGAGGATGGTGACCACACACCAGCTTTTGGTTCCACCGCCGTGGGCCGCAACGGATCGACTCGGTGCGTACCCATACAGACTCATCGATTATACTGTGCCATTATTATCAATACAATAATTATTCTAACCCTCCCTGATTCGCTTAACCCGCAACGTTTATACAGTAATTGACGCTCGAACGATAGCCTGACGTACTTTCGTGGATGCGAATGTCGATCTACGGAACACATGTTGTGCGTGAAACTACGCTAGCTGTGCCCTGAGTATCGTCAGTCGGTATGTGTGAAGCTATCGTGGACCGACACGCGCGCGCGATGTCTCTATCCGTGAATTGAAAAAATCCCTAAAATCGAACGACTACACCATCCTCCGACCGATTGTCACAGTGACGTTGCCAGGCAACACACTTTGTCTCTCGTCTCGTCTTTTGGAAGAAGCAAAAGTGTCAACGTGTACAGCGCATGCTCGCGAACGCTAATCACCATCGATAAATACAAAACTATTCGAAGCCTCTCACTAACCAATTCGTTTTAGTCGTTTTTAGGGACTTTTTACTTTTACATCATGCATATTTCCGTCGTTTGATTGTTTATAATGTAATTTAATTATGATTTTATTCACACAAACGCCCACAAGACAAAACCAAAAGCTAGTGTCTCCCAGCCCATGCTAACCACTCACCTTACGCTTAGTAATAAGTGTACTATGTATCGCTTCGACACCTATACCGTCACAGTACAGAAAGCATTCGTATCATAAGGCTATCGTAAGTCTATATTACATCTATAAGCCAGTACTAACTACGCTTATGATCAACCTTGAGTATGTTAAAGCTATTGTATCGTTCACTATCGCGGCTTAAGCTCTCCATTACATCTCATGCAGTTAATATCGACACAAAACAGATGTTACAATGCCAGAAGTTATGTTAGTCAATGATTTAATAAGCATGTTACATTTATTTTGTGTCGAGCTACGCCTGAGCCTATAGTATCGCTATGTAGTTCATTAGCTAAGCTTATGAGTATGGCTGTAATTGTATGTACGCACCTTTGGAATGTTTGTCGCTTGACGTAGTTGTCTCGAACGAATTCGACTATCTGCTTCTGAGTTTTGCCGCTATACCTGATGGAGAAATATTATGCTATAAAACTCAAGTCATAATCAAATATTTTTTTAATTTAATTGGCGCTGCACCATTGTATTTACGAGGAAATTATATTTCCGCTCAAGTTTACAAGTAACTAAGATAGTACTTGAACTCTGTATGCAGCAAAAGACCACGATAACCTCAACTTTTATTAAATTTCATTAAATATGATGTAATATCCCTTACCTAAACGAGGATCCCCTGGAGATGACCCTGGTCTTGTGTCGCGGCAGGCGCGGCACGCTGGAGCAGCGGAAGAAGCCGTGGTTCTCCACGCACTTCTTCCAGAAGTTCTTGCACTCATTGCGGCCTTCGAAGAAGAACTCCACCACGTCGCGGTACAAACCCTGTTTGGAATGCTACTCCGGTTTAGTAATTTCCTTCTGTTCTTTACGTTTGTATAAAGAGAAAAATATATTCATTTGTCGTATAACTAGCATTTAGGTTTTGAACCCCCAATGTAAAAAGTACTTAAAGCTCATACCATTGTGCTTATCGTCGATTGTTAACGTCAGCTGTTACATTACGTATATACAATATGGTTGATTTTGTTTTTGAACTAACATTATATTTATCTATATGTATAAGCATAATGATATAAACACACTCGGTTTTTGTGATCGCTTCAATTGAAATTGTACAAAATTGTATAAGATTAATTATTTGATTAATTAAAAAAAGAACACAGCAACACATTATAAGTGCAGTCCATTCAGATACTTTATAACAAATGATTTTATAATTAAATTACTTATCACACCACAAAGCACCACGTAATATCTCGAAACCGACTCACATATCCCTCCGGGTGCAGTTTGATGAGGAACTTTTTCCTCTTGAACGAGATCTTCCTGATCTTGGCCCAGCTGAAGGTGTTGATCCTGGTGAAGTTCTGCTGGTACACCACGATGCCCATGTGTGCTACCGCCAGATTTAGTATCACGCCCTCGTTGTCTTTGGTCGGGTGCATTTTTATACCTGTCGATTATGAACACATAATTACTAGTATCAATTTCACGATCCATTAGCTCTGTAAAAAAACTGGGTAGGATTTCTACTATAAATAAAAATTATGCAAAATCGTACTAGTTTATGCAATGGTAAGTTTAATCTTTGATAATAATTCTACGCTCCTATCCAAAGATTTGTGCGGTTAGTCCGGTAAAAGTGGGAGAAAAATAAAAGAATTTCTGTTGAATGTAGATTGACTTTAATAGAAACAAACAAGGTTTATATTATGTATAGAGCACACTTATGTATGATACAATTCCACCTGGAATTACCTCCTCACAGATTTGAACAAACATACATACATAAACATACGCCTCATTCCCAGGCGGGGTAGGCAGAGATGCTACCAGGACACCCACATTTCACCTTGTATGTTCCTCCCACGATGTGATATCGGGCAAGCCCATCGCTATATCGGACACAAATTCCTGACTCCGGGCTAGTAATGTATAGAAATATCCAATATCACTTTGCCCAACCCGAGACTCAAACCCGAGACCTCAGCTTTGTAATCATACTGTAGTACAACTACGCCACCGAGGCAGTCACAGATCTGAAGTTAGTGTTAATTCATAACGACCGTGATGACAAAGCAATGGACTTCAAATTTTAGGACCAGCCGCATTAATCGTATTAAGTACTAGCTTCTGCCCGCAAACTTCGTCAGCGTGATTAACTTTATTTGGTATTTCTCATCCTGTGCCGTTATATCCCGCCCGTCCCGTCTCATTCTCACTCAATGTGTGTAATCCTGTCCCATCCCATCCCTTTGAGTATAAAAAGTAACAAATATATCAGAATTATTTCCTCATCCCACGGGAAAACTTCATTTTTTGAAATAAAAAGTAGCTTAAGTGTTAATCCAGGGTGTCAGCTACTTCCATACCAAATTTCATCGAAATTCGTTAAGCGGTTTTTGAATTCATCGCGCACAACCGCAGAGACAAACAGACAAAAATTCTAAAAATCATTGTTTTTATTACGTTTATACAGACCCCAATATTAGTATTTCTCGTTTATCTTCCATAGTACAAAGAAACACCCTGTATGTAAATAAGACATATACCAGTTTTTAAGTTGGACTTGCATCTAAGTATATAACTGTGAAAACCGCATCTCATTTCGTGCGTTAGTTTTTGCGTAATGCGCAAGCAAACAAAAAGAAACATCCTGTATGTAAATAAAACATATACCAGTTTTTAAGTTAAACCTACAGCAATACAACTGTGAAAACCGAATTTCATTTGGTGCAGTAGTTTTTGCGTGATGCGCAAGCAAACATACAGACAGACAGACAGACAGACAGACAACGATTCTAAAAAAAAATGTTTTGGCTTCTGTTGCTGTTATAAAGACCCCTCGCGTTAAAATTTCTCAAATATCTTCCATGTACAGACATCGACCATTTACATTTTTATTATATGTATAGATGTTGAATCTAAGATAATTTGCAAGTGATAGAAAATCTTCAATTTCAAAAACTAACTCTTTAATTAACGTAAAGGTAAACTTCAAAGTTATATTAGATTTTATACCGGACTTTTAATCCTAAGTCAATCAATGCATTTTCTTAGAACGTCAGAGGTTTATGCGAAAGTTTAATAAGTAGAATATAAGTTGAGTGCAGAAAGTAATTAACTCACCGTAGAGTTCGCATCTCCGCGCAGTTTCCAGTAGATTTAGATCGGCTTCCGCTGGACTCTGCCCTCTGTTAAAACAAAACGATGTTTTACTACGGAAATTTTATTTAAATCATTTTTAAATCATTATTTAAATCATTTTTTCCTTTAGTTCTATTTTTGAACAATAAAATATTCTTTTCTTGGAATAGCAATTATAAATTTTTAAATTCACCAATTAAAATCTATTTTAATCAAAAATGTCTCAAATATTATTTTTCGATGTGGGTGTTACGAGACCTAAAAATATATTAATCCTTTCTGATACCCTCCCCAAA
Organism: Deilephila porcellus; assembly: GCA_905220455.2. Classification (NCBI taxonomy): domain Eukaryota; kingdom Metazoa; phylum Arthropoda; class Insecta; order Lepidoptera; family Sphingidae; genus Deilephila; species Deilephila porcellus. Next base: position 13,736,728 of record LR999973.1, on the reverse strand, counting down.
AATACTCTTTAATCTGGAGATAAGACTGTTAATCCGTAAAATCCATATAATCACAGCCTCCGTGGCGCAGTTGGTTAGACGCCGGCTGTGAAACGAGAGGTCGCGGGTTCGATCCCCGCAACGAAACAAATGTTTATGTGATCCACAGGTATTTGCTTCGGGTCTGGGTGTTTTTGACCCCGAAAAGTCTCATGTAGTTTCTGATACCCACGACACAAGACTCGATCTTAGTGTGGGGTCAGAACTATGTATGTGACTGTTGGGTGTATTTATTTATTATTATTATTATATCATAAAAACCCATACATATGTTTCTTGTGGTTCTCCATGATCCTGCGCTCGGACTCGGAGTCCTGGCTGGGGAAGAACTTGTAGCCGCTGAGGTACGTGTGGTCGGGGTAGTCCTCCGGCACGAAGTCGCCGCACTCCGCTGCGGAATTTTCAGCGCGGTTAATGACGCGTCGCATGTCGCACGTGAGGTGGGATAATGTATGGAATATTTAAGGGATTTGTGCATTTTTTATAAAGCGAGTTTAAGTTTCGATGTCACTGAAATGTGTGACAATTTTGGTTCAGGCCAACATGAATTATAGTGGCTTTGATTGCGGGGTGTTAACTAAATTATTATTACCATCTTTTGAACAGCAATCCAAGATACCGATGAAATTCTTTTAAATTTGACGACCAACTGGCGCATCGACAAAATAGTTAACTTTTTGCACCAAATATCGTATAGCATATTTTCGTCTATGTATGCAATAATCTTACCCTGCACGATATAGCTGGCCATGAGCGCGGCGGTGTTCTCGTTGCAGTGGATGCAGCCTTGCGCCAGGTCGCGCTTCACCTGGAGGCAGAACAGGTAGCGCGTGAACTCCTCCTCCAGCCGCGCCGGGTCGGGCGTGTAGAACTTCACGCAGAACCGCAGCGTCGGCTCCAGCATGGACAGCCCCACTTGACGACACATCGGCTTCTCCACGTCCAGCCAGTACTGGTAACAAATATATAAGGTTATTTTTTATAATGGTTTCTTAGATTTACGCGAATGTTACACATTGAAATAAAACTATTTTTTACGGATTTTATCGCGATTTATTTCATTTTTACATTTTTTAACTTCCCGACTTTCGATTACTTTACAGTCCGCCCCGAGACCACGAAAGCTGTAAAGTAATCGAAACGTCGGGAAGTTAAAAATTGTAAAAATTAAACCAATCGCGATAAAATCCGTAAAAAATAGTTTTATTTCAAGGTTATTTTTTATTTCACAATGCGTGCAATATCAAACTGTATTGTGTCGGGATAAGGCCTTTGTATATGCGCCTAGTCTTATTCGGTTGACTGTTGGCTTGTAGAGGCCCGAAACAGACAGAGGCCACGCGTCCGTTCTTCTTGATTCTGCAATATTTCATTGCTCCAACGCGGCCAGTAACCCCAACGACTTGCCTTATAAGTCCTATACGCCTATGAGCCTTTTACGACAGGTCGAGCAATCCATGGTCGGATTCTTACGCTCTCTTGCTATGTCAGTTGGCACGTAGAAGTAACCGTTCTCAATCGCAACGTGAGAGAGAATGAGTTAGACATGTTTTATTAGTTTTAAACAATAATGAACTTGACGAACTTATTGCTTGACATGACTTGACTTGTATTGACTGCAAGTATATATACAAGTATATATGTATATACTGCAGACTCCACCTTTTACAGTAAATTAATAAACTAAGCAGGTGCATAAATCATAAATGTTACAACGAAGGTGTCAACTTACACAGTGAAACTTGATTAAGTGGAGTTTGAATAAGTTACAGTGCTCACTGCTTACATTATTTATTATTCTATCAACACTACAACGCATTAAGCTAATAAACTTACACAGCATGTACATTTGTCACGAGTAATGCTGTTGCACAACAGTATCGTCAGTAATAGGGATTAACTGCGTTACATAAACCCATTAGTTGTCTGCCCTTTTACTAAGGATTCATTCAGTGTCTGCGATCTGTGCTGTAAACCGATTTCAATAATATTCACACGTAGTCCCGACTGTGTATGTAACTTGTGTGGCTCAATTGAGAAAGAGCGACCACCGAGGGGTTTTAGTCGGTATGCCGGCGTAGGGAAATTCACTTTAAGGACTTTGCTCAACACCTAATCCATCCTTTTCCTATGAATGTTTTATTGTGTTTAAGGAAAAGTTATTTAATAGCGCTATGCACCGATCCAACAACGTCATGGTCATACATCCCACAAACTCTCGTATTGTACAGGCAATCAAATTATTTCAGGCCACATAATTAAGTGAGGGACAGGCTATGTTCAATTTCGCCGAGCCCACAGCTTACACCGCAGATGCCATTGTCGCATTGGGACACTGCAATGCACACATAAACTCTGCATTGTACGAACTACCATAAATATCTAGCTGTATATTTTTAAGAAAAGCATGACGGTGATAAAAATAATATTTCTTATTACTTATAGTCATTCACATAGTTACATTAGGTAAGAATGATAAATTATTAGCTTTAATTTATTAAAGCGTATGTTATTTCGCATTGCTATGACGTGTAAACAAGATTAATGCAAATGTTTTACGATTAATGTTTTCATTTGTTCTATGTTTCTATGTTTTCATTCTTAGTCATCGCCATCTACATTTGATTTGCTTTACGTTAAATTATATGCCGCACAAACCACGAAAAAGTCTTCATAGTTTTTGGAGACTGTCCCCGCCGTGAGTGAAGTCCACACCAGCCACTGCAACTCCTGTAAGCCGGGACCAACAGTGGTACGCATTTTAAAGACACCGAGCATTGAAGCTCAGCGAGTCTCCGGGAATGTCTAACTTGTCTGTAACCATACCCAGTTACAACTATTCTCAATACCAACAATCCAGACATTTTGTTTGCATCGCGTCTCCATGAGGTCGGCATGTATTATTCATAACTGTTTTGTTGTTTACAATTTAGCATTCAACGGTCACATGTGATCTGTGATCTCACTTTCAGACGTAACTTATTTTGTAGATAAAACATGGACATTGGGATCTTAAAGCCAGTATTTAGTGTAGGCAAGGGTATTCTTTTATTATTATTTTAGTTTAGATTTCTAAAAGAACGCATGGGTGGTTTATAATGCTAGATTCTTACAAACCGGTGAGATTTTTTATTTTACATTGCTAAAATAAGAAAGTGTAGTTGTAAGGTATTTAAACGTCTTTAAACTATTGTGTCTTCCCCTTGATAGAAACAATAAGAATAATGGTATTGGACATATTCTTAGTCATAGTAACTTATAAGATTGTCATCCAAGCGACGTATTACGTCTTAGTACATCATTAAAAGCTATAAGAATGTAGAAGGTGACCGAGGACAGACAATTAGTTAGATGGGAAAGGGCTGCAAAATTGATTATAAAACCTGCGACTATATTATTATCTAGAATCTACAATGGAGCAAATGACCCCTCGTAAAGACTCAGGGTTATTGGCTTAAAGTAAACACTTTACCTTCATCTTATAACTTTCGCCAACTTATACCAAGCTATCCAAACATGTCCCTTGTTTGATGCTATTACATTTCACAAGCGAACAAGTAAACTTTATTAAATTTCAATACAGATTGTGTTTGAATTTCTGAAGGGGTATAGGGAGATCCAAAAACGCGATATGATTAGTATTTCAGTGCCATAAGAGAAAATGTATCCAGCCTTATAGAATATAGAACATCTCCCATAGCAAAAATAAGTTTTTATTTTATGCCGCACAATTCAATCTCAAAAATTACTATTATACTGAAGACTTTTCTTCATATACTGGTAGTAAGCTTTCATCTATAAAACACTTCGCCTAATGTAACGCTTGACTATCAAAGACGTTACCTTCCTCTTGAGTTTTACTGTAACAACTGCAGACCTACTTTGTGTGAAGCTATTCGCTACAATGTAGTGTTGTGCTACAGTAAACTACTTTATGGAGTTACAAGAGTATTATGTGCCTGCGGTTAAAGGAAGGGCAAAGGCATTCATGTTCCTATTCAGGAATGATGTGGATTGCCTAGATACTTAAATACTTAGGACCCTTGTAGCATAAAATCAAGTCATAACTCGATCGATTCGTATGAGAGTCGACGAGAAACTGACTGTTATATGAAAAGAGGGGGCGGACTGTCCTTACAACGAGGTAAATTTGAGTTTGCTTATGCGTTTCTTTTGGGTCTATCCTCATTAGAATTATCTTATTCGTCATTAATAACAACAATTTAAAACTGAATTCTACAAGCTTTTACCATCAAATAATAATATTTATTAAAAAAAAATACCACTACAAAACCAGCTACACTATACAAAAGCTTCAGATGTTACAGAAATAAAAGTGCAAAATAAAACTAAAGATTCCGACAACGTACCCATACCTTCGTCGCGTTGCTGTCCTGGTACTCGAGGCCGAAGTAATCAGCTTCGAGGAGATGAAGCTGCCGGCACACCTGGTCGAACAGCACGCGGCCCAACGCCTTCGACTAGAACAAACGGGATGGAGTTTAATTGATGTGAAAGGGTTCTAGATGATTTATATAACAAAGGATACGATGGCTGCACTAAACGCGTCTTCTTATCAATATGCTTGATATTTTTCGAACATAATGAATAGATAAAGATTATATTTGTTATAGAAATACATATTATACATGATGCAAGTTTATAACAATAAATGAACTAACTTATAATTCATTAAAAAAACTTGCACATCCCTAATATTTGAAACAGAAACCGCCACAAAAACAGTTTGCGTAAAAGAATGCACCAGCAAAAATAGCACTTAACATTGTAGAGAACTAACAAAAGACATTCCTGTAACGGCATCTGATTCAAAATTCCATACAACAGTGTTTCAGAAGATGGCCCAACAAAAGCACTCGAAACATCGTGCTGCGATGCTTCGCTATTATTTTCCCTAGACTGTCGCCGGTAGGGCTGCCGTAAAACTCTTAATGCTTGTATTGCATGTAAAATTAATGAAATCCATTATAGTTGACAAAGGAACCTGCCAGTACAAATTCATTTGAATGAAAAGCAAATTAAATTTCATGACAATGGGTGAGCCACCTAATCTATTTGGAAACTGAAATAAGCTCGGCAACTAGAACTGTGTGTAGATCTCGTAGCACCACTGTCTTACAATTGACGTGAATGTTTGTTTGTAATCTCATAGCTCGTCTTATTTTTGGCATGGTAAATGGCAACACAGCCATAACACGAGAGAAGCTCCTCAGCACTTTCAAGTCGACGAGTTCACGCCAAGCTGACCAAACGATTTTAAAGGGCTTAATTTAGCATCTTTTGTATTTTTTTCAGGAAAACTAGGCAGCCCTAAGCATGCGACGCTCTCTTCGCGTCCGTTGACCCACTAACGAGTTTAACCCGTGCAGTGCATTGTCAACTGCATACATTTTAGCTGGCAGTTAATTACGACCGCACTCTGACCTCGCCGCTACATGGCTTTTTTAACCCCCACGACCCTCTTGTGTTTTTGCATTAACGAACACTCGTTAGCGGGGTTGGTTACGAGAAAACTTGCGAGAATATTTTATGCAAAAATATTTCTCGAATTTTGTTAATTTAATATAATTTAATTTTGCAATTGGATTTGAAAATTAATTTTAATAATAAATTCCAGATCAAACAGAAATTAATCGCATGTTCTATCAGTTTAATTTGTCTTGAAACTGAGAACTTCCAAGTTAAAGTAAAGTGAGGGAAATTGAGAAATGATTGACATGAAGGATCATTGCACCGGACCAGATGATGTAAGGTACAATAAAAAAAATAAGACACGTTATACCAATAAACTATGCGACATAAATATATCATACTGTTTGCATATTTTAGATGAATGGTAATCTAATACACGTAGGTGAATGACATGCGGCAAAGGCTTAACGTAGTGGCCGCGGTTGAGCTGACAATCAGTAGTGTAGCAACACGCGATGCAATTAATACGTGTCTACGAGTAACATTAGCGCCGTATTATCGCGTTTCTGAAGTAATCTATTCCACGTATAACATTTCATCACGAAATCCATAAATCGACAATCTAAGAGTGAGTAAGCAACGAAGTTTGTAACTAGAGGCCATAGATTGTATTAGATTTAGATCTAGATTTTCTTGAAGCGAAAAGTTCCTAGTAGTTTCTACTTTCTAATAATCTTCGTTAGAATTCTGCACCTAAATTCGAAAATATAACACAAATGATAACACTGGTCAACACAAGTCTTGTTTCCTTTAATTTTTTTTCTGTTATTGGGTATTTCTATGGCCCTGAGATTGAAAAACATACTGGCAGATTGCTAACAGCTTCAGTTTTTGAAATATAGAGTTTTATTATTTTGATAAAAAAGTACAGAAAATTAATAAATGATGTTAACAAAATTTCTATTGAACACTATCAAATGATCTTTTATACGATTTTCTTGAATGAACGACTTTAGGTAGATCACGTTGCAAACTCCAGCAGTAGTCTGCCATCATATGTGAGTCCCACCGCCCCTGATACCGCTCTTCCATTGTTCGAAGATCCTGATGGAATCTTTCACCCTGCTCCTCACTAAAATCACCTAGATTTTGTGGAAATCGGTCTAAATGTGAGTGCAGGAAGTGGATTTTTATGCTCATGTTGCACCCTAACTCTTGCAAGTTCGATAGCATCAACAAGCTCGACGTGGTCGTCAGATTTATTTTTGCCTAGGAAATTACTCATAACCAAAACAAATGACTTCCAAGCTTTGGATTTGACTTCAGTCATTGATTTGACAAAATTAGGATCTTTCACGAGTTGCCTAATCTGTGGCCCATCAAAAATTGTCCTGATTTCACAATTTTATTTTAAAGTATTGATGATACGCAGTTTTTACAAAGTCCGATATAGGTTTTCGATATTTTGCAAATACAAATTCACCACAAATGTAGCAAAAAAAATCAGGATTAAGTACACAACACCTTCTTGACGAAGCCATATCGAAAACAACAACAAAATATATTTCAATGTCCAATAAAAAACGCAACTATAAGTAAAAATAGTAATGGAGGGTAGTTATCTGTAACTCAAAAACAAAAGCTGTGAGAGAAAAATTGTTACCATATTTAAAAAATACGGGTTAGTTTGAGATAGAAACAAAAAAAAATTAAAGGAAACAAACGATTATATTTTTTTTTGTTGACCAGTGTAATACATAATAAAATGAATTTTACATTATTTAACAAACGTTCAACTCCTTGCAACTCTAACTTACGCAGACTTCGAGAACTCACTAACGTATGAAAATTACGTTCAGCTGAAAATTGTTACACTTACATTTTAATTAAGCATCCATAAATTGCGCAACAGTTTAAGCAGCACACGTTTTCTAATTAAAACGGGAATATATTCTTAACAAGTGCTTTTACCTAACAAAATTCCTACGGTACCTCACACCTGCTCGTAGTGCGTATACTGTACATTAAAAAAGTCTAGCAAAGTTCGCTCCTTTGATTTAGTAACCTATTTTCATTGTACTTTGAATCTACTAAAAAATGTATGCATTAAATTGGGCTATCCACAGGAGTGGAGCATTATTCAATCATCGAATCTCCCTCTAAGTAAATATCTTTTCGTTGCGGTATATTTCTCTGGAAATACAAATCCATTTGCTTATTTCCATACATCAAAACGTACCATTTTTCAACCGCGTCATTCATCTTGTCGTAATACAAATGCTATGCTTTCAAATCCAGGTTATAACTCGGTGACAGCCAAACAATTAATATTTCAACATTGAATTTGCTATCCAGTAGGCAGTGACAGTAAACCTACATTTTATGTAGAGAAAACTGATAAATGACATATGGATTTGACCATCACATGAACTACAAGAATGTCCTTCAAATCGAATCACCAGTAGGTCGTATTCGACATTAGTGACTACTCAGTAACTTTACAGCACATTACAATGCAATAGTGCACATTTAGTTTCGCTCGGTTAGTGAGATAGGTTGAGGCCTAACGATCCTTGCTCTATCCATTTTCTACCATATCCGTGCTCTATTTCCAACAGTCTCAACGCCCTTTCGTGTTTCCAAATATTGTTTATTCTAACTAGCCTTTAGATGAGTCTTTCTTGGGATATAATAAACACCGCATCATGGTGTAAGTCATTATGCTAAAAGATCACATAGCAATAAAATATATTAGTCTAAATATATTCACAAAGAAACGTCGACTTTGCGAGTGCAAATATTTACTTTAAACATGTCAGGGCGGACACTAAGTAAATTCGTCAACACCAACACGATTTCTATAGCATTTTGTAACGCAAACACAAGTCACTGTCCGTCATTCGCATGAACAGGACAAGGCAACGACTTCAAACTTGTGTGGAAATTTACATGTTTGTCCAAACATGTCATTTGTTTAGACACAGTTTAATTCACAGTTATCCAAGGATAACCAATAAGCAGAATAATTCGCGAAAGAAATAACAAAATTGTAGCATACTAAAATAATCAGTATACAATTGTTGAAGCTCTAATTCATTGATACAGAAAGAACACAAGTTAACAGTTAACACCACGCTAAACACGATCCTATATTTATCATCCAATCTTTAGTTTACACGCTAATTGACATCTACACCACGTCGCCTCGTAGTAAACACATTACACTCACGATCTCGGATGCAGGGCATCGATATTTTAAAATTCCATCGTCGTGGCGGCATTAGCACAAACTGCATTAGATACAGCGACCCACATATTTCGACTGACTTCACACGATTTACAATGTGAGCACATTTCCTCACAACCATAACCGTATTTTTATCGCACAGATTTAGAAACATGATTGATGTTTTATTAAACTGAAAATAAGGATTTAACGTGACTTTACTACCCTGACACTTTATCCAAGTAGGTACATATCGATGTTTGTTTCTTTAAACTGATGAATGAAATGGTCCGTTTCTAATTTATTTTATCTATAAGTGCACAGTTACGTCTAAATAGGCAAACTAGAAAACATCTCCCCATTCAACGTAAGGATACCAGCTTATTTATTTGCTTCTACACATATTTTAGTCTCTGATCACATATGAAATGTTTTTTAACGTGACTACGAATATAATATTAAAGATGATTATCATGAATCCTGCTTTCTGAAATCCTGTCTATGGCCCTTCAATAAGCAAGCAATCAAACTGATTGTAGGGTAGATTGTAGATGCCTTCTAGAATAAAAGTAGAAGGAAAACAAAGGATGAGTGTAGAATTGCTTTACATTGCTCTTGCGATAACTCTTCCTTCCCAATCATGTTCTATCTCACATAAAATAGTCTTAATGACCCTTTGCTCATTACGCAAATGAGCTACGTCACCACAAGCCCTCGAATCGATATCATGTTCGTGATAAAGTTCACAGGGGTGTGCGTTATTGAATCATATGCAGCCACCGAGCCGTGCTGCAAGGACTCGCGTCGCACGCGTTATAAATACATTGACATTGGACACTATAAGCACTCACACCTGCATCGGATTTTTAACTTTACGTACAGAGGCGAACAGTAGCCAGTTAGAGACAAACCTAACTTTACATTCCGTTTTTAGTATATGATGGAAAAGCTCAAATTAATTTTATACATAGTCGGGTAATACGGTCTTTATCAAAACGCGCATCAAAAGTGCATCAACGAACCAATTTAATTAGACTAATGGTTAACTTTTTACCAGAATTTAATCACATTTGAGTATTTATAATTCCGTGATCAGACACCAGCACAAGCAATTACATTAGCAATGGCAGCAGCAGTTAATTAAAATTTCTTATTTACCATTTTGTCATTATCTTTACCACATGATACTTACGGCGTAATAATTTCCATAAACAACCTGTAATACAACTTAATCGATTAAAGGTATAAGCTAAACAAATCATTGCCAATTTAGAACGGATAGTGCTGCGAAGTAATTAATTTCCCACCCTTTTAAATTCCACCTCGGCTTGGCCTCGACTGCGATCTAGCGCTAATTGATAGATTAATTTCATTAATGTTTCTAATTTCCCCAAACGACGAAGTCTAGTCGGGTCTGGGGATAGACACTAAGCTATAGGATACATTAGTACAGTTGTATTAAAACTGTAATCTGCTTCAATTATTCGCACTGATGGACAATGTATCGGAGATAATTTTTAAGCCAGTGTTATAAGAATTGCCGCACTTTGCCTTGAACTTGAATTTATCGACACCAACTTTTATGTACTTCCCAACATACAGATTTAACATTCACTGTCTGTACCTGTGTGTAAAAGTACATAGTAGCTTGTTAGTAACGGACCAGACGCGGCAGCCTACATGTTCAATGTGGTCGCTGGTTCAAATCCCAGATCACACCTCTGACTTTTCGGAGACATTTCTGTATTGATAGTAAATCACCACGCTCTATAACGGCGAAGGTAAACATCGTGAGGAAACCTGCATACTATACCAATCTGTAAGAATTTCTATGGTATGTATAGTCAGCCAACCCGCATTAGGCCAGCGTAGTGGACTATATGGCCTAACCCCTCTCAATCTTACTCTCGGTTGTAGAGGTGGCCCGTGCCCTGCAGTGGGACGTATATGGTGTGATACAATACAGTCTGTACCTATTTTTGTTGTCTTATAATCGACCTACTGTTTGTAGTCCCACGCCCCATTCCATCACCAAAAACAAATCCATAAAACAAAACATCGAGAATATACTGTACTGTATCAGCCCATATACGTCCCACTGAAGTCATGCACTTCAGTGCTCTATAATCGAGAGTACGATTGAGAGGGGTCATTTGAATAAGATACGACAATTAAGTGAGTAATAAAATCATCGAGCCCGTAAACCATGATTGGCCGGGCGGCGTATTCTATTAGCGTTCGAGATTTATGAGCCCGCATGAGCGCGGTCACCCTCGCGCCGGACTTGCCAATCTCACAGTTTTCCACTAGATAACGACTTGGAGGGTCACTCGACGGCGAACGTCTAGTGACGCCGCTATAAGGGGACTCAAATCTCCATACATCGAGCGCAGTGAAAATATTCATGCATTTTATTTTTACATGGCATTTATTATGCACAGAATCATTTGCTTTCGTGTGGGTCTGAACTTAAGTAAATTAAAAAGGTAATTTTTCGACTACAATGAACATAAAATTGTCAAAAAGCTCGTTGAGAAAATCCCTTGTCTCAATTGTTTTGGTGAACCTTAATGATGACTGATTCTCTTGGAGTAAGTTTAATCCTAATAGTAATAGACATTATCAAATATATTATATTTAACGAAAATTGGAAAAAATAAACAAGTATATCCGCCTACACATAACTGAGGAAAATGGGCATAACGAGTATAAAATAGAATCATGACCAGGATATAAAGTAGTATATATAGCATACAGACTAGCATTAACTTATAGTCTTCGTAATAAAAATAGTAATAGATATCCCACCTACCCCTCACTCTACATCTCATTCGGCAAAACTATGGGCATAATCGCATTCGGCAAAACTCAATATAACATCAAGTTACAATCTTTGTAAATCCCGTACAATGCATGCGATCGCGTCTGGCGCTCCATGCCCGGACAAATCGCATCAAAACTGAACAATTCCCGGGACAAGCGGAAGCTAGATAATCCCGCGCGTGACACGTTTGCACCAATCCTCTCGAGCGATGCGCTCACAGTCAAATACGCTTTGTGGATTTACAGCGAAAATGGACTGCAATTTTTGCCTTTTAGAATCTGTAATATGTATACTACAGCATATTACAAGCCCACTAGACTCTTCAGTTACTGCCAGTGAAATTCCACAGTCCTTTCATTCTAGGAAAGGACAGTAATTCATAGAAAGAAATTTTTGGAGGACACTTTCAAAGCGCGGTCATGGTATACTACGTTGTAATGGCACAAACCCTTATTATCCCAAGCGTTGAAATCGGATAAGACGGTCACTGCTCGGATGGTAAACTTATTTGCATTTGCAATACAATTCTCATTCGAATATAAGTACAAGACCAAGGCGAAATATGGAAACAAAATCGAAATATGAAGCAGCGAGTGGAGTTACTAGCTAATTCATTTGACTTCTGATCTTAAATCAGGATGTTTATATTACGCCAATCTTTCGTTCTTCTTTCGGAAATTATCGTCCCAAGCAAATCATTAGATTACTAAATTTGGAAAACTTATTACATATCTCAATAATAATATCGGCGACGTCTGCCGAATTCATGAAACATGACGAATGCCCAAAATGTGCTCTGCAGATTTGAAAATATCGTAGCAATTTTACCTTAACGACCGCAATAGTCATTATTTTATTAGACAAAAGTGTTTCATTGAGCAAATAAAGATGAATCGTAATGACTCGAAGAAATCGTACGGTTCTCTCCGTCATTAACTAACCCCTTTCACAAAACTGCTTTCAATATGAGCACGGCCACAGCACATAGAACGATAAAACCTCCTTAACGTAAACAATTAGGCCAACCCGTTTTATTTTTACTTCTATTTATTTACGGACTTATAAGGCTCTGTCCGAGTGACGTCAAATAACGAGCTCTTCAAAGCAAAACGAACCCTATCACAGTGAACTTTGACGTTATTGTCATGTACAATATTGGACGGCAGAAGAAAATCCATTGCTTATTCTATTAAATTTTAGTAGATCAAGCAAACATTTTAATATTTCTACACAAAAAACCCATAAAAAGTCTAAGGTAAGATTTAAATGTTATTTTTTAGTACAGTGTCATTTCTCTAAGAACTCATGCTAAAGAATTCAACAGATGTTTTTTCAGGTTTGCGCATTATGAAGACTTAGGTGTAATTCATTTGTATAACACTACTCGCTCAATTAGTAAATACTCTTGCTCATATACGCTACGTATCAAACGGATATCACGGATCAAGACTACACAGCCACCATTTTCGCTTTCCGCGATGAAACGCGATTGACCCACCATTTTTCACCGTTCCCACACACGACTAAAAAACAATTAATTCTCGTCCAAACACCGTTAGTTATTGCAGGGCTATAACAATAGTGTAGGTGTACCGTTATCTGAGCATCTGGCGACCCGCGTCAAATCTTGACACTTTCGCTCTCGTACGGGCGGCGGCTTTTATTACGCCCATTGTTGGAAACCACTAAGAATACATTACATGTTCCGTATGCCCTGCCATGATCTGACCGTGAAGGTACACTTCCCATTTGACGGTTTGTAACTAATTAAGGGTTAATAAGGGAAGTGCGTGGTGGCCTGTTGATAACGGACCAGAAGCGGCCGCCTACATGTTCACGGTGGTCGCGGGTTCAAATCCCAGCGCACACCTCCGACTTTTCGGAGTTATGTGTGTATTGATAGTTAATCACCACGCACTTAAACGGTGAAGGAAAACATCGTGAGGAAACCTGCATACCGTAGCGATTTTAAAGAATTTCTACGGTATGTAAGTCCGCCAACCCGCACTAGGCCAGCGTGGTGGACTATATGGCCTAACCACTCTCAATCGATTTTTTCGATTGTAGAGTAGGCCCGTGCCCAACAGTGGGATTTATATGGGCTGATACAATAATAAGGGAATATTACGAAGATGTTTACATACATACATACATAAACACACGCCTTTATCCCCGAAGGGGTAGGCAGAAGCGCCACCAGGACACCCACATTTCGCCTTGTATGTTCCGTCCCACGATGTAATAGGGGGCGAGCCTATCGCCATATCGGACACAAATTCGTGACTCCGGACTGATAATGAATAGAAAATCCAATATCACTTTGCCCGCCCCGGGACTCGAACCCGAGACCTCAGCTTTGTAACCGTACCGTAATACAACTATGCCAACGAGGCAGTCACGAAGATGTTTAGTTTGTGGAAATCGTTTGATGGACTTGTGTATAGCCGTACAGATTCTGTGGACGACTATGACGATACTGATGGTAATGGTAATTAATAATCAAGTAAAACACGTCGTCGTATTGACTGCTCAATTGAACCACTTCCTTGCAAGAAATCTATATTATATATCAATATTGACTTGGTTCTCAAGTTGTGTTCGCTTAGTTACCCTGGCGAACGATCAATAATGCTCAGGCTATTTTCATATTTTCTTGGTAGTAACAAAACATGAAATAACAAGTCAACTTTTATCGTGGCGTAATAAATTTCTATTGGCTCCGTTGCATAAATTATTTCTTATAATTCAGGTACCGAAAACTTTACGAAGACCTGTGACACACGATTTAAATTCACACGTCCTTTTTTCTCTTTCTACCCTTTCCCAACCAGAAGCCGTAATTATGTCAGATGCCAAAAAATACTTTCGCATTACTTCTTTCACAAAATTTTCAAACGAAAACATCTTTACAAAATAATTTAAATTTCTCAGTCAGCTATTTCTCAATCTGAGGTTCTAAATCCTTCGAGGAAACGTTTAAGTACATTACTACAATCAGTGAAAAGCAAGACTAAAAAACCGCTTGGCCTACATTCAGCTAAATCAATGCATTAACATAAAATACGTTGGATCCCAGTGTAATGCAGCACCAAATCGACCCAACTTGAGGAGAAAAGAGAACAATGGACTCATTGAGGCAATCAAAACTGCCTCCGACGGGCTCCCGTTTGATAAATTCTGGCGCGCGGCCAGCCCTGGAACGCTAAGATAAGGGCTGACATGAGCGCACAGACTTAAGATTTTCTTACAAAACAATTTATCCTTTTAACGAGTTAAAATTTAAACATATTACATACATAAGCCTATCTGCCTTATGAGCTACACAGATACTACGTATTTCTACTGTGCTCGATTCAGGCATATCAATTTCGTTTATTTATTTATTTAAGGCTTTATTGTACACCGGATATACAAAAAAAAGGTAGACAATATACACGAAAATAAAGTACAATTGGCGGTCTTATCGCACAAGGCAATTTCTTACAGACAACCATGGTTTAACATTGATTAAGCGAAAGTTCATCTTCATGCAGTCTATTCGGTTCCGGGTACTTATGTAGCAAATGTTAGGGATGTCGCCAATTATTCAATCATGAATGTTAAATCAGCCAACATCACTCATTGCGTATCAATTGTTCCTTCCACCATTTGTATTGAAACAATACAATGCATACTGACAAATATTTTAACTTAACACATGACAAATATGAAATCTCGTAAAAAGTAACGGTGTTGTGAAATGATAATGAAAGAATAATATTTGCCTTTGTCGTTGAAGATTTTGATAAATTGCGTAAAAACGGTTTTGTGCGGAGTGTAAACAATAAGCACGACGTGACCCACATCAAATACCGCGATTTAAATGAAGAAAGGTGGGTGGTGATATTTTTATTAAACAGGGCGCGGAAAGAGCAATCCGTTCACTTGATAGTAAACGATCGCTGCCATCTACAAGACGGGAGAAATCTGAGACACATTTAAACCATTTATAATCGACTGTAAAAGCGAAAGGTATAAATGATTGCCAACGACACAAACACAACAAAATGCTATCGCATCCTTCTAGAGTGGACTGAAAGAACCATATAAAAACGCGACACGAAATATTTCATCCGTTTTCTGGGAAACATTGGAATCGTTAATTAATTCGTCAAATGCATTACTTTTTAATACGTAGTGTTTCCTCGTATCTTTCATTTTTATAACTTCCCCGCATGAATTCCTTGATAATTTGCTACTTTCTCACTATCAAGACTTACAATCGAGATAGCTAAACCGAAAAACGATACTAGATAAACGGCAATATCGAGATGCGACACGAAACGTAGCAGCAGTGCAGACCCTACCCGCTATCAAAGTATGTTTACTGAATTCGGATACTTCGGCAGTATTTTCCGGCAGTTTACGTGCTTCAAGTCTCAGAGTGGTACAAATTTAAAGAAACAATTTCATGTTTCTTGTTAAACTTCGTATTGAAAAGTTTCACAGGGACCTTGTTTGTCGCGTTCCATTTATCCATGAATGCAAATGGAACAACTTCGTTCATCGATGCCATATTCACACAAGATGCAATGTGATTTCAATGAATAAATTTTCTCAATAGTTTTTTTCATATAAAACGAGATCGACTTTTTATACCGTATCAAAGGCTTTTAGAATATTTAGCTGCGCTTATTGGATATTACATTACAAATTAAGTAAACAATACCAACACTAAAACAGTTCAGAAAATGCATTAAAATGGTTTTCTATTACAGGACTTAAACCAACATTATTGTATATTAATTATTTAACAATACCGTATAAATCATTGAGGCATAATACGGAACGTGTGAAAGAAGTAGAGCAAGAAAATTCCTCGGCAATCTTGGCGTTGCATCTGAGAGTTCACATTGAATTTACTCAGGAACACTATCATAAAACACATTCAAGTCAAAGAACTTATATTTGTAAAGGTTATGGCTGGTTTCTCCGCGTCCTCAGTCAAGTCAGGGTTTAATTAAATCCTAGTTTGTACGCTGCGCTATTCACCTGCCGGCTACAGCGAGCGCCGAGATAACCATTTAATATTAAAAGGATTTATTCAGTGTCTTAACTCTTATTTAACATTTTTTACATGCACAATATAAAGTAGTTTTTCGTGTTCGTGTTTACCAACTCATTATAAATATTTTAATCAAAATATATTCATGTTTATATTTTAATTTTATTTACCTTCTTTTGTACCCCAGTTTTAAAGGAAACTTATTTATTTATATGTTGAATCTAGACTTTTAACGGATGAAAAGAATAGGAGAGCGCGTCAGTACAATTATAAATGAACACGGCATAAGGATCTATAATGGTTTCTTAGATTTACGCGAATGTTACACATTGAAATAAAACTATTTTTACGGATTTTATCGCGATTTGGTTAGGTTAGATTATATTTGGAAGGATCTTTCGATTGAAATATACTTGAAACTTTTATTCATTCTAGAAGTCTTTAAGTTCTACATAACCATTTGTGTCAAATCTGCAATTTCATTGCACTGCCGAATTTTCTTACGCACCAAGTGAGTTTTCGAATATTTCAATACATTTCACAAAACTATTTCCTTCAACGAAATTTGGCAACATAAAGTTCCCTGGAGACGAATGCCTTAAACACTGACCTACCTAATAAAATATATAGCGTAGCGAATTCTTTACACTGGCCTGACGAGGCTTTCATTCGTCACAGACGATTTGCGTCCGCATTGCAGATTTTGTCCGCCTCTCGATCTTGTTAAGAATTGATATAGACGCACGGGTAACCTTTTAGTAAAATCTTAGTTGAAAAGTTATGTGTGCATTTGATAGCTGATAGCAGTGCTAATATTGTGTCTTCAACACAAATGACTAATTTATAAATAAACTACAGTATGGATAAGGACAACAATAAATGATTACTATTTGATATTGTTTTTAAATCTAATTTATTAAACCTAATAATTATTTTAAGCTGAATACGATAATGGCAATCGATTTTTCCTCGTAATTGTTTTCTGCTACTTAAATAGGTACATTTTGAACGCTCGAACTTATTGAGAAATCAAACAAAATTTAAAATCCGATCAACATTTAAAATATTCTATTTTCAGCGACAACTTTAATATAGTTTACAAAAGGAAATTAGAATTCTAATTAAGTATGATAATGGAAGCAAACCCCATGCGACGGACATAAATATGGGATTGAAATGAGTCAAGTCACCTGACAGTGTAGCATAGTGACAGTGTGTGCAAATTAAGAGAAAGGGCATTCGTCTGTTTATCGATCGGTTGGAGATTGAGGATTGCAATTTTATGAGAACTCAATGGTAAAAAAATATTAAGATTTTGAAAAAGACGCCGTGGCCGGACTACTACGATTTTTTGACTTTCACAACTATCCTAGATATTACAGTTTATAAAGTACTACTGCAGTCCGTCAACTTCACATTCACAACATTATTCCTATCACGCCAGCACCCTTACCGCCCCCTATCCAAATACCGCGTGTCTGTACAAACTGGTTGAAAGGTGCGAGTTGACTGGCGGTGGTCGCGAGCGCGATCTGTCAACATCACACACGAGAGCCGGGCCATTTGTAAAGGCCATGCTTTGCATAGCTTTGAACTGTACTAAGTAGCGGCGAGACTGCCAAGTCTGCCTGCCTAATATCTACGGACAGACTTTCGATATTGCTTTGGCTTTGCTTAGCACGTATGTAGTGGTGTGTTTTAGGTAATTGCATTCGCTACATGTATCCGTATGATAAATGTGAAAGTAAATGTAATCAATATAATGATTAATGTTGTACAAACGGACAGTTCTCTTCTGTGAATTGAGACAAATAATATCACTAATTGATGTTAACCGTAAAAATCAAATTAATAGTAGACAATTAGGCTACTCCCTCTCCTGGATGAACAAAAGTTTCTAAACATTAATCGAAAAAAGCACAATGTTAGGCTTGCTGCAGGATTTAAGCATACAACATGCATAGTCCAATGTACTATAAAACTACCAGATACGTACAATTATACATACGTTTAGTAAGAATCAGGCTGCCAATAACTATACCATATCAAAACGAAGGAAAGTATGTGTGACAGGTGAAATGCGCAATCGACCAGCCTGGCTCCTGCGAACTTATTCTTACGAGTGTGCCACTCGCCACTCCCGGCTGAGTTACAGTTGTATGCATACATTAGGACGCAGACACTGAATATAAATCACACATTTAATATACATCAGTACATAACGGATCATTTGCCGGACATTATTGACAACGTTACTATAAAGCATCGCGTGGATTTTGGCAATTATAAAAACATGGGGAAATAAGTTATCATTTTAGTTTGATATTAATCAGTTTTAGTTGAAGATGAAATAACCAAATATATAAATATAGCGATCAAGTATTTCCGTTTACAATTATTACATCAGAAAAGCCTCCACTATTATCCAGTCTCAATCTCGACCCACACCAAAATACCTAAGCATTATACTACAACATACAGCATACAACTCCAAGCTGTAAATACGAAAATAAAGCTAATCTAAATTAGCTGGCGGGTCAATAAGTCTCGTCTAATTTTGGCTGCTTGGCCCACACAGTCCAATCTTATCGCTGTTACTGCACGTATCTTGAACATCTCACTTCCTACTTTCCTTCTAGTAATTGGGTTCTTTATGTACGCTAGTTAACTGAAAGGCATGCGTGCCTTATCTGTTTATCTCGGTATCAGTGATGTCAGCTCAAACGTAGTGTTGTTGGACAATTGATATACGTGTAAAACACTGATGCTCGGTTGCATCAACTTTGATGATAACTTTACTTTGACGGTTTCGTAGACATGTATTTGATACTACTTACAATGGGTCTCTGTTCATACCTATTTTGAGAGTCGTCGTAGCGGCATAGAGGGTATAGTCTATAAAATGAAAGACTGTCGTTTTAAACTCCGTATAAGAAAAGAAAGAAAAACACATTTATTTGCCACACAATATATACCACTATGAGTATATGTACATATAGGGCATCTATCCTTCCAGATCAACAAATATCAATAAGGC
The DNA here is from genome assembly GCA_905220455.2 of Deilephila porcellus. Taxonomy (NCBI): domain Eukaryota; kingdom Metazoa; phylum Arthropoda; class Insecta; order Lepidoptera; family Sphingidae; genus Deilephila; species Deilephila porcellus. The sequence goes on along the minus strand of LR999973.1, from coordinate 13,717,125 downwards.
GTAAAACTTTAGTCGCTTTGGAATTTCTGATACCTTCAACAACACACACCTTAACATGAGGTTATGACTACGTGAATGTTGGGTGTTTATTTATTATTTAACAAACAGTACAGTCCTTTTAAATGACGCAACACCGATTTACCTACAATCTAAAGGTCAACGTTGCGATCGTGAGCCGTCGACAAGGCAATCCGTTTTCAATTAATTGTGTTCTATCGTTTATAACGAAATAAAAATCATTCAACGGAGTCAATCTATATTGTATAACTATGTAATTAAGTCTAGTTGTATTTTATTTAATTTAAATAAATGGCTATAATTGATTGGTGTGCGCGGGTAATATTCATGGAATTTTATGTACTGTAATAATGACAAGTAGTGCAGCTAGTAATCATTCATAAATATTATATTTGCATATCGTTTTCAATTATTCGATCTACATTCAATATATTTTATATAAGAAACTTTTATTTAGAAGTCACAGTTTTTATTCCATTTCGATAAAACATGTTTGTTTTTTCATAATATTCTTTAAGCTTTGGTGAAAGTTTTGATGAAAATAGTGCAAGACCGAATATGTGTAAAAAACAAAAAAAAACAGTGATCAGCAGTAGATACATATGGGCAGAAATTGATATGATGGTTTTATTCTATTTTCCATCCCCAACCAACATTCACGTCAAGACACCGAAAGACTGTCAAATGACAGCACCTCAAGAATTTCTCCTCTAAAAATTCCACTCGAGCAAACCTCAACCTTTGTTAAAACACCGGTGTTACGTAATAATAGTGTACCAACTCGCACATACTAATTATGGCCGCGATATTTGCGATGGTGAGTGCAAAAACATATGACGTCATCGAGGTCTCTGTCGAGTGTCGCCCACGAGCCTACCTCACCTTGACCAAAGTTCCAATCATACTTACAAATGATATCTTGAATCATTTTTCACTTGTATTTCCTGCAATGAACTCTTGATTGTAGATACCCGTGCTTAACCGTATTATATGAGGTAATGAACTAATACTGAACTATAGTAATTCTCAAGTATGTTTATGTATTATAATAGTTCACAACTCCAAGCGGTTTAAAATTACATCACTTTGCGGTTAACCAAGACGACCATTTGTTAGCACAATTGCACAATTATTTATGTCAATCGAATTACTCGTGAAGATTGCAGGAAGTGGCGGGATGCTGGCCGCATCTACACAATTGGTTTGTAACTCTTTGGGTGAGATTGACATTCAGCAATGGACTTCTTATTGCTCAGGACAATAGTGATGAACCCACCAATTAATTAACAGGCTACACATTCGCTACACTTAGAAAGATGAGACATATATTTAATATTTACCGACTTTAGCAAACTCGTCCAACTCTAACTACTTTGGGATGGAGTCCGAAACGATGACCGGGTAAGAACTAATGAAAGATTAATGGCCAGGCCGGAATTATTAAAACAGAATGGAATCGTTTAAGACGATGAGTTTGATATTGAAACTTTCGAGGCTTCAAGTGTTTCTGATACTTAATACTTATAAAGATCGAATGACGCTTCTAACTTTTAGCCGTGGATTTTTTTGTGGGAACCTATGTTCAGTGGTGGATTTAATATTAGTATAAACGATGACAAGGTAAACGCATATTATTAAATAGTAACCTGGAACCGACAAATATGATTTGGAAAAATTGTACACTTTTGTTATTCGTATAATAAATAACAACGTTGATAGAAACAAAACGATGAACAATAATAATAGACGACGGTTTGGCAAATTGGTAAATCTATTGGCTCTCCGCAAACCGCTTGCGGTTTTAATCCCTCATCCAATAAATATTTAAATGGGATATACATAGATATGTATTTGTGGCGGATCTATGTTTCTGCATGGGTTTGTAAACGTATCTAAGGAAGCTGAAGAGATGACTTGGACAAGTTCTATAAGAACTTGTGAAAAAAGCCTTGGATAGCGAGTGGTGGGAAAAGCGAAGGAAGGCTTTTAACTTGCAATGGGATAGTATAGGATAGACAATAATAAATAAACTCATCTATAGCACCGAAGAAATAATATTATGATCAATGATGCAATGTTTAAATTAAACAATTAACTCATCTTAGTCACCAGCATGACAATATTTTGCGAATGACTCGCCACTAAAGACTGTTACTACGAGCGGCCTTATGAATGCTAAGTTGCATTAATTAATTATATTCTAGTGCCTGCAACTTGCCACTAACATCTTCATTGAACCTTATTGTTCTAAAGTACAGTTTATTTTATATTTAGACTTACCTCATTAATGGCTGAGGCAGTTGTCTGTACGATATAAATGTTTATATCAGAACTAATAGTACTATTCCGAATATTAGTAAGCTGAAATTATACGAATTTCATCTAAAATATAGCAGATACGTTTTATAGCAAACATCTAAAGCTTCTTCTACTTGCATTGATAATTTTCTTCGTGATTTATTTCGGTCCGGTATACAAAAACCTACTCGCATAGTCTACGAGAAATTTGTTATGTGCCAGCAATTGTTGACCCTGGCTTACATGTAGCAGCGGCGGATGTGTGGAAACAATCTCTACAAAATTCATAACTCAACAAATTCTAAAAGTCAGCCCTTGTGACACATATATACATCCAAAACATGAGATAGAAATCAGTCAACCGGTAAACCGAATCAGGATCAGTAAATACACAACACTACGTGCTCCGTAACTGTCGCTATTCAAGTTGGCTCGTGATTTTTATATCATGTCTAGGTTTCACATTAAGAATTCTCAATACATGACAGCTACAATATAATAAAATAAATAATCCATATGTTTGACCCAGTTGTCGCTCGATCTACGTAAAGCTAAGTATTCACTTGGCAAACGTGGCTACTTCGATGATATATTTTCAAAACTGTCATTAAAAATCAAGCAAGAATGAATAGCATCTTTCATGTTTTCACAATCCAACTTATTTAAATCTCCGTAGTGCAGTTGTTTGGAAACCGTATGCAAAACGAGAGATCGTGGGTCCGATCCCCACACCATGATAAATGTTTGTGACCTACAAATATCATGAATTCCGAATATTGTGGGACTAACATATCTCATAATCTTAGCGTAGGATCAGGACTGTACACACGGGTGTATTTATATTAGGGGTAGTAGGCATCCAGCATTAGCCCTCTAAATACAAGTCGCGGATTTGAAAGGCTGATGTTCGGAATGTATGAGGCGCGTTCGAAGTGCAGCCGGCGGGAGTGATCAATAACTTGGGGAAATTACACGCGATACATTGGGCCTGTATTGAAATGTGCGAGATGGAGCTCGTCCTTTACACACATGCATACACATTTACATACGTTCATCTATGCCTGTATGTTGTTCGGATAGATAAAACAGATAATATAATACTATTTAAAGGCACTTCTTCTTACATAAGTCTCCTGGTGTTAGGTTTGATGTCGCCAATTTGATCTGTATATGTAAGACCGGACTTCCCGAGAAACTTATTACTCATTATGGCACCATAAATAATTACTATCAATGGCACACTTAGAAATTAAAATAAATTTATATCAAGTAAAGTGATTTTATTTTGCATTTAGATTCTGTACAATATAATCGGGTCAGGTCAGAGACGCAATCGTTTAGGTATTATCATTCTATTTGTGTTCTACCTCAATCTTTCAGACTAAATATGGATGAAGCTATTAACGACTCTATAACTTCGATGACAACAATGAAGGACTGATATTAATTAAGCTATCCAAATACAGATTATGACATAATCACGAGCACAAATCCTCGAATAGCACCCACATCTCTAATTCGGGCAGCAAATCCTCCTACACGAACCAACTATAAACCGGCAAAATTGTGGCGCCGGCTAATCGCTGCAGCAATTAGCTGACCAAAGATCATTTACAATGGTGGCATATTCACCACCCGGCTAACGAGGCTGGCCAACACAAGCAGCTAATGGGACATGCGACGGACACTAGCCAAACTGATACTGCGTGACGGGGGAACGTTTACGGTTGTCGACTATTTACCCTTTTCGATAAAGGTGGGTGAAGATTTATTTTTAAAAAAAGTTCCCAACGCCCGTAGGTAGCACTTAAAGAAGCTTACATATCTGGCGTAAAAACACAAAGTATTTTAATTAGAAATCTACACGATATTATTTACCTGGCACTACACACACTAAAGAGCATTTACTTCTTCACACATTAATTATTGATAGGGTTTTATAAAACAAGCTAGGTACCCCCTGAATTCATCCATAGACACACTTGGCTTAGTATCTCTACCTGCCTACAAATCTCTCGGTACGGAGAACCTCGGTATTCCAGAAGGCATTCATCTGAATTCACAACCTATCCAGTGACAAGTAATCTGGCACGGGCCCATGTTTTAGGCGCCAAAAACTACCCGGATTTAACCCATGAAATCCAAGCTATTACGACACATGGATTGTTCTATTCTACTCATACTTTTTATCCAAATTCCGGTATAACTTTTAAAAAAATGTTGTCGGTCACAACATAAATTTAAACACTGACTGCCTCGGTGGCGTAGTTGTGCTACGGTACGACTACAAAGCTGAGGTCTCGGGCTCGAATCCAGGGTCGGGCAAAGTGATATTGGGTTTTTCTATAGCCCAGAGTCAGGATTTTTAGGCGTTATGGCGATAGGCTCACTCCTGTCACATCATGGGATGGAACATACAAGGCGAAATGTGGGTGCCCTGGTGGCACCTCTGCCTAGGTCTTCTGGGATAAAGGCGTGACTTTATGTTTGTATGTATGTATTATTTTAATCCTGTATATTTATATCCACATAATTAACTCGACTGCAATGGAACACTTTATACACAATACAGTATTATGAACTTTTTTAAGTTAGCACCGACAACCTGTAATCAGCTAGGGTGCAAAAGATTGGTAAAATTGCATAGACACTAAATATTCCTTTTTGATATCAACGAGCAATCCAGTACAAATATTAAGTTATTGAGAAACAATAGGAGTACAACGGGAAATCAGTTATAGATAAAATAAAGATCGAAACATAAAATAAAAATCATGACAGTTATTACTTATTAAGCGAACAATGCAGCCTCGACATACGGGAGTGGCAACATTCTACCTTTGAGAATGGGGTCAAATCGGGGCCCTATTAAATAATTATGTCGGAGCAGAAAAAGTTAATTGCAACTCGAGCAAAGCAACGGAAAACTACGTACGTAATTGAAATGTGAGTTAAGTGATGCAAGGCTGAGCGTGTGCCGAGAACATTAAACTTCAGATTTATATCACTATGTTTAATAGTTGGTTACTAACTACTCATTATAGTAGTAGTCTCACTTTTTCCTTCAAACCGGAACACAACAGTACGTTTACACTGCTGTTTGGCAGGAGAAATAGACATAGCGGTGGTACCTACTAAGACGGCCTCTTACATATGAGAGACCTACCACCGGTAAATGTACACATGATCTACAAATGCATAAAGCAACTTCAACCCGCTCGTAAAACCAATGTCCCAAAATAATCACATCAACATGTATAATGGAAATGGGATAAAAATCATCGGTGTGTCACATCACATCACACTGCGCCGCTCATTATCAGAGCGCGTCGCGCGAACATCCGACGAGATACGTTCTGTTTTTAATAATGGACCCGGCGCACGGTGGGTCGAAACGGCTATTTTTGTGACATAGGATTTTTTTTCGGATTTTCCAATTTTTTTTGACGGCAACGTTTTGATATTATCATTCCTTACACTATTCATTCTTTGTATTTTTTTGCTTAAACCTATAATTTCGGCAAAAAAAAATATTTTAGGTTTTTAATGTATGGAACGCACTATAAAAACCTAAATTTCGACGAAGTCCTGCTAGATCCTGCGTTGAAACCTTATTTTTCTGAATCCTGGCCTGTTCTACTTTACTTGTACATTTCGAATGTCTGCATTGACTTGCAACTTTTCCAGTTATAGGGATCGGAAAAATGGTAAAAATAGTACTATTTCTAATTTTGTAATTGACATTTTAAGTCAATTTAACCACAAGATAGTAAGACAAAAACATTGTGGATATACAAACTATTATATAAAAATCTAATAGAATAACACAATAGAAGTAAATAAGTAAATATTTATTGGCATAATTGGCTGTTGTACCCAAAACATGTGGTTACACAATTAACGTAAACACAGTAATAAATCATAAATGCAAATGGACCACCAGATGGCAAAGGATTACTTTCAGTCATTAACACTGATGACATCTGGAGATTACAGGTGCATTTAGTTAATTGTTTTACAACTACTGTTTGTTTATTGTCTTTAATTAACTAAAACAAAACAAACATTCTCGTGATATCGATTGAAAACATGTTTTGTCCTTTTACTTAGTTCTATCATTAATGAGAGCATCTAGGGCAATAAAATTTGTTTATTGCCCAAGGTATAAAATGACTTATATTTTGAATTCGTTCTTAATGTACATTTATCCGTGCTACGATCCATACCATTTTATTTTGAATCCTTGTTTCGGTATCATGGAGGGTCTAGTTACTAATCTCGATTTGTTTGTTGTTTTAAGAGACCAGCTTGGATCTCTATCAGATAGCAAAAAACTTTCTGATTTTCTGCAACAGAAAATAAACGTGACTGAAGAAAATAGTGTAGTGCTTCAAAAGTTTTGTGTAAAATTCTGTTCTTCTATAACTGCTAGATGGCAAAAATGCAATCGTATATTTTCTAACTTTATTAAAAAAAAATGGTGATTGGCTAGAAAGTGAAATAATTTGGCCTAAAGGACTAAAATTAAACGAAAGACACGAAGAACATGAAGTACATGAAGAACACGAAAGACATGAAGAGGACTTAAGTCTTGAGAATCTGTCTCCATCCACATCGAAAGCTTCTGCAGCTTTGATTTGTCCCAGAAAATTATTCGATGATTTGTCCAACAGACAAAAACGAAGACGAGTAGACCAAATTCAAAATAATTTGTCTCAGGAAGAATTAATTGCAGCTACATCAAATACACTGAAATGTAATGGACAAGAAGCCATCGCTAATATAATAAACCATTTACTTAAAAATCCAGAAGATATAACAAAAGTGAATAATTGCTTGAATGCAAAAAAATATGTTCCATACACTGCTGATAAAGCGTTGGCGCTACTTGTTTCCCTAAATTTGTCGAAGGCACAATATTATAAACCTAAGAGAATCAGCAAGCGAAAAAGGCTTTCAATTGTATCCTTCTTATTATAAATTAAAAGAAGCAAAATTGAAATGTTACCCAAGAAAGGAGGATATGACATTTAGTGATTGCACGGCATCGGTTAAATTGCAAGCTCTGCTCAACTTGACAGCCTCAAGGCTTTTGGATACAATTGAGTTCGATTTAGATTCTGCAACTGACCTGAAGCTTATCAGCAAATGGGGCTTTGATGGATCCTCGGGGCAAAGCAATTATAAGCAGATCTCTGAAGTAGGCGTGGACGATTCCAGTATATTTATGGCAAGTCTTGTTCCAATAAGACTACAACATGATGATGGAACGGTTTTATGGGAAAACGATCGAAGTTCATCCACATTTTACTGTCGTCCCATTATGTTTACGTTCACAAAAGAAACACAAATTACTGTAGCAGCTATAAAAGCCGGTATATCAGGAGAAATCGAGGCACTCCAGCCATCTATATTTAGGAAAGTGAAAATTGCCCACGAATTAATGATGACAATGATTGACGGCAAAATAACTTCATACTTTTCTGAGACTTCAACAGCAGTTTGTGACATTTTCAAAGCGAAACCAACAGAAATGAATAATTTGGAATCCCACAAACTGCGATCTAAGAATGAAGAAATGTACCAGTATGGATTGTCATCATTGCATGCGTGGATAAGATGCATGGAGTGCCTACTCCACATAGCTTACCGTTTGGAGATTAAGAAATGGAACTGCAGGGGTGACGATAAAGAGAAAATGAAGACCAGAAAGTCTGCAATTCAACAAGAATTTAAAGAAGAATGTGGCTTGCTAATTGATATAGTGAAGCAAGGAGCAGGCACCACTAATGACGGTAATACGGCTCGAAGATTTTTTAAAAATACAGCCATGACAGCACGTATCACTGGCATTAATGAGCAGTTGATAGAGAATTTTTATATCATTCTACAAACCATTGCGTCTGGAGAGCGTGTTGATATTACTAAATTCGCTTTATTTTCTACCGAAACCGCAAAACTATATGTTGATTTATATCCGTGGTATTATATGCCTTCCAGCGTACATAAATTATTAGTTCATGGGGCTGACATAATTAAACATTTTGGGGCTATACCCATTGGGAAGCTGTCGGAAGAAGCCGCAGAAGCACGGAACAAAGTCTTCCGAAAATATAGGGAAAATCATTCCCGAAAAATTAGTAGGATATCTTCGAATGAGGACATCTTACATAATCTCCTTTTGTCATCTGATCCAAAGATCACAAGTCTTAGATCACGCATGACAAAAAAACATGTTATGGTTCTCTCAACAAAAGCTAAAGAGCTTCTGCATTTGCCATCAAAACCAGAAGACTTAGAATTTATTAATGTAGAGAGTATTTTAGAAGATCTACAAAACAGTAGTGATAGTGAGTAGTATATAGGTATAGGCTTTATACTAGCCTTTTTTATTATTATTTTTTAATTGGGGTTATTTCCATCATTTGTTTTTTTTTAATCTGGCACGGCACATATACAAGTTTTCCTTGGTATTTGTTAATTTATTAGATTAATTTATTTTATTTGTGTCAAATTTACTGAAGATAATTGTAAAAAATCTTTTGGGAAATATTGAATTTTATCATTTCTTTCGAACTGCATAACTGAAAAAGTTGCAGGTCGATGCAGACTTTCGAAGTATAGAAGTATAGTAGAACAGACCAAGATTCAGAAAAATAAGGTTTCAACGCAGGATCTAGCAGGACTTCGTCGAAATTTAGGTTTTTATAGTGCGTTCCATACATTAAAAACCTAAAATATTTTTTTTTGCCGAAATTATAGGGTTAAGCAAAAAAATACAAAGAATGAATAGTGTAAGGAATGATAATATCAAAACGTTGGCGTCAAAAAAAATTGGAAAATCCGAAAAAAAATCCTATGTCACAAAAATAGCTGTTTCGACCCACTGTGCGGCGGGTTGACCTACAATGAATCTCATTGTATATTCCGGATGCACTAAAATACTTTGACCACTGTGAGGTGGAAACACGCACAAATTAATTTATAATTAGTATTTGCAATGAGGAATTACTTTCTTCGCTTCATGCTTAAAACAGCAAGTACTGTACACTAAAATAGGGGAGAGTCCTACAGTACCGTCACCTTAAGGTTTATCAACAAAAAAATCAAAGTTCTTAATGTTAAATATTCAATACCTCCTGATATATTTAAAAGAACTATTGTGCTATTAATAAAAATAACAAACAACCAAATCGTTTAGACAAAATCAGCTTTATTATTGCAATTCCAAGAATAAGAAAATACAGACTAAAAAAAATAGGCCTACAGTATCGGCCACTAAGAATGTAACTATTTAGGCAATACAATAATCGCAAATATACTGATCGGATAGCTCCGATATATTTGCACAAGCCTCATGGACCCAAATTTTACAGTTTCCGCACCGTATCCAATCTTCTTCATGACATTCAGCACACAAAGGGCAAACTGTCTCTTCTTCAATCGGTCTGTGAGTAGAAGGTAGGTTTTCGATTGTACTTTTTTTTGTTTTCTTACTGACATCTCTTGCTGACAGTAAAGTCTTACCTTTTCTATTACCACCTTTTCCTGAAACTGAAAACTATTTCTTTTTTTGTCTATTTTGTTTCCCTTCCAGCATCTTTTTGTACGGAAAACTCGTTATAATTTCACTTATTTCAGCTTTACGACTTCATGCAGTAACTCTTCATTTTCTCTTCACTAATTCTGTCATTCAGCGTTTTTCGGGGTATCTAATAGCTTTCTGCGGCTTGACGTGCACTCATCTTGTTATTCAGTACCTTTTCTACAGCTTTATGCATATCTGCCGGATCTCAGGCGCCCTTTTTTGCCTCGTCCGACCATCATTTGTATCATTTGGCATTTTCGTGTATTAAGTAGTAATTTTTGCAAGTAATGCAAACCTTTTAAACTAATTTAAGGAATGGCTGGTACTGCAGGACAGCGTACTGGCCGGCACTGGAGGAAACGGAAAAAATAAGAGTTTCGATTTCAGATGAAAACAAACGTACAAAGGCTGAAATAATATTCGGTTTTTAATAGCCATATAAGCATACTAAACTTACCAGGATATATTTTTTTAAATTGAATCCCTGAACTTCGAAAATCACCTACAGAATTTTAATTACGTAGCATACATTCATCGCGCGCAACAGAAATCTTTACACTGACAGTAAACCGGTTGTGACAGGTAGACGCCGCGTGGGGCATATACTTGCACGAGGGTACCGCACAAAATAGCGTAAAACTGTCAGTGCCATCTATTATAGATTTAGAGAATTTGTAACTGGCCGGTACTGTATGCCGGCCGGTAGTGTAGGACTTTCCCTTACTTGTACGTATATTTCATGTTTTTAATAACATACGCCACCTTTCGAAAGATTAAATAACTTTTTTAAATCACACAATACGCCGACTACCGTATTATTTATGCTTAGTTTTAATAGAAAAGAATATAATACAATTTAAAGTCGACATATTTATTACATTAATGCAGCGAAATATCCTGTATTCAGTCATTAGCAGCTGGTACTACATCTTGATTGTTGACTGCTGTCAGTCAAAGTGATGATCAAGCACGCAATGTTACTAACATTCCAGTGTACAATAGTCACTTAGTCGCGTGTGACTCATAAAAATCATTCTAACGTCAACTTGTATTGTAGATTAGGTACTAGATTTTACAGTAAAAAAACTAAGATTTAAAAAAAGAATTATTCATTTTACAATTAGAAATTCATAGTGCTGTGTGTCGCACTACTAAAACCCAAATAATTTATCAGATTAACGACTGCGATTTAATTAAGCACTGCTGTGGGCAGTGAGGGTGGTAGCCAGTGCGACGCATGTAACATAATTTCACATGACTTTAGACTTGTGAAATGTCCGTTACCTAATATATTATTTATTGTAGACGATACAAGCAAAATATGCTCACTGCTTCGACTATGTGCCGGTGAATATTGCACATAGACGCTGCGGCGACAGTGAAATAGTGTTAGTGATACGAGTTCAAGACATTGCATTGATGGTCCCTTACATAATAGAAAGACTGCCTTTTACACGCAGAATAAAATACAAACGAACCTGATATTGCTTGCAACAAGAATTCTTAGATATTTTAAATAGGCTTGTTTATTTTACATTTTGTTGAGCAACTTAAAACAAAGCTCGATCATATTTGCGTCGACTTAAAACGATTGTATTTGTAATCTAGTCAGTATTGCACTTAAAATCACAAGACACAGTCTTACGATTCTCCATAGCAACGTGTTATATATTTTTTTTGATTGATTTCGTTTCGTGTTGATTTAGAAAAAAAGGTATTTTAATTTATTAAAATTTAAATTCACACTATGTACAGATGAACAAACTAAAAAGAATACAAAATAACATATAATTTATTTTTCACTTTGATGAACATCACATTTTAGGTCCCATTCATTAAACAAAACAAAGATAGACAGACATAAAACTAAATGCACTGAAAGACATAAAGTATAGAGATAAAATAAAAAGCAGACAGCACGAATACATGGAATCACAAAACGGGCAAAAAAGTTACACGCCTGGAAAGAAATTGGACAGTATTCCCGGTATGTAAGCTGCAAATCGAGCCTGCGTACTAATATTTTATTTTATAGTTGCTAGACAAACTACTTTACTCTATCTTAGTATCTAAGACCAACGAAAATATCTGACTAGAGAAATAAGAGCATACAAATTGTGTTAGAGTCACTAAAGTTATAAATAGAAAATACTTTTTCTATTTGAAATATCAGTCTGCCATATAAACAGTAAATCATCCTACACCAGCAACACTAACCGGTCTGTTAGCGAGGCAACACCTGAGCCTTCGCAAAATTTCTCTAACAGCTATAATCATAAAAGTGACAAAACCGAGTGATCTATGTTTTTTATGGTGCGAAAACTGGCAAACGGCTTAACTTAATGGAAACTGATCAACATAACCGAGAAATACATATACAGATAGTATCTGGAAATTTGGTAGATGCTTTGCACAAAAACTAACAAATATATTTTTCTTCTTTAAAATATCGCACCAAATTAGGATATTTTTTAACATGAATGTATTTACAACCATATATTCAATACACCCAACCGTAAACGCAACACTCTATATAGAGCATACTTCATCAGACAAAAATCCTTCAACATTCCTAGAAACTAACATCTAATCAAAAACTACTACTAGAAACTGAACACCACCCAAACGTTCCCACAGCGAGATTGCATTGAAGGCGAAACGCAATCATCTCCGGCCCTCATACCGGGGGTGAACGAACACCGAGTTAATTGAATGCCGATACCCAATGTCCAGTTTTGAGCTGCTTTCAACCGATATTGCAACTCCTTTGATCTTCCAAATATAGGTATGACGATAACGCTGATGCATGAGCACGGAGGACGGGTTGAGGACTGTCAGTTTGGCTTTATTTATAAATCTACGGTGAATGAAGTGCTTTTCAAACAATTGCATACTGATCGAAATCATACCTACAACTAAAAGTTATATATCATAGATCCTATAAGTTGTGAAAATACAGATGGATAGCACAGGAGACCTCGCAGTTCGATCACAGAGATATTTATTTTTGCCAAGAATTGATTGTTTCGTTTCTTGATATCATAAAAACAAAAATATTTTTTTGGTTTCTGCTACTCGGGGAGTCAGGACAGAAGATGTGTAAATTATCGTAATCGAATTTGCAAACATTACTGTTGACTATATTTGTTATTACTATTTTAATCTTTGCCCCAAAAGTGACTCATTACAAACGGTTTCTCCCAAACTACCGAACAGTGAGTTCATCAATAATACCTTATCGAAATCCCGCGATATCATACAAACCATTGGATGTGTCGATGTACACACATGTCATCAACCGATAGCTCAAACGACCTTTATAAACAAGAGCGGAAATCTCTTGCAGCAATATTGATACAAGCTGATATGCATAATGAATTATGAGTTAGCTAAAGAAGGGTCTTTATAAAGATTTATTTTACTTTGGTAATAATTACAAAGTGCTCCGTATTCCGTAGCTAAGATACCAGTCAATATACGCTTCCGCTTTAATTTACCTTTGGATCGACATATCCTTGACGCTATATAGGACTAATTACTAAACTTCTAAAATTGTATTTGGTATGTCGGCACTATGCAGCACTTGAACCAAGCATTGGACACCTTAAACGGGGGTGTGCATTGTATTCCAGTGAAATTACGATCTCAAGACGATGAACCTAGATTGTACCGCTATCAAAATATGTATTCAAATAGTCTTTTGTCTTTTGGTACATGATCATCAAGTAATACAACCACTGCTGTAGAACATGTTTTAGCTGAAGAAGAAACGGGACATAAAAAAAGCAACACGAAATGTTACATTTACTTACAATGATTTACAAATTGTTTGTGATTATTTTGTTTATTTAATATTGATTATGATCGATGTGTAATATTTGCCGAATCAATATCAACTTGTCTGTTTCCAGAGAGCACTACGAGCTACTTGAAAATAATCTCGAGTATATGAAATCTTAAGCCGTGTCCACTTATCGGCTCTCAACGGAGCTCTGTTCATCGCTATTATAATGTTATATAGAAATCTACGGACTTCGATTAACTTTTTGATGAGTTCTTAAATCGTTTTTATGATTGACAGAGATATCTTTGCCTTTATTTATTGGTTCATTGACAGGGTGAATAGTATCGAAATCGTATTAAGCTTTTAAGTGTGATTATATATTTATTAATTATGGAACAGAAATGTTATTAACGATGTGTTAATGCAGCGGTTACACCACTTCCGAGATACACGCAAGACAGTATTTCGAAATCTTCACCCAATAAAGACGTTTTGTAATGACTACTGGCTATTCTGAACTAAGAGATTTTTCGGTCCCTCAACACCCAGACTTCAAACAAATATCTGTTGTTGATACCAACTCAAATCATAGAGACAAACGTTTTCATATGCATAATACATTCAAATCAAATCAAATCAAATCATTTATTTCACTTGTGATACATAGGTAACAAGGTTGTTATACATAGGTAGGTGCTCTATGATCTGCCTACATTTCGGCATACAAGTGTGACTTCCGTCAAAAAATATTAATAATGTATCGAATATAAATCAAAATCATTGGTAATGCATTAAATTAACATAGATTAATTCAGTTGAAAATGAAAATTATAAAGTCATTATTATTATTGAGATAATTAATATAATAGAAAAAAATATATATATTTATGAAGTATAAAAATTCATGTCAAATTATTTATATTCGTCACTTAGAAAATCTAATACATCATAATAACATTTATTAACTAACATTTTTATCAATTCTTTTTTAAATTTATTTAGAGGTAATCCCTTAAAAAATATGGGTAGCTTGTTGTATATTACTGGAGCCATACAGAAAATACTTTTACGTACTAAAGCCGTTTTACATTTGTGAACACAGAGTCGATGTGGGTCTCTTTGTGGTCTCTTATATATTTCTGAGGCTTTTTTAAATAAATTTTGGTTTGATTTCACAAATACACATACCTCATACAAATACAGTGATGGCAGCGTTAAAATTTTGTGCTTTAAGAAATATGGTCTACAGCTATCAGTACTTTTCAATCCGAACATTGCTCTAACACATCTTTTTTGGGCCTTAAAAATTATTTCCTTATCTGTAGAATATCCCCAGAAAATTATTCCATATCGGAGATTAGATACGACCAGCCCATGATAAGCAGCCATTAAAGTGCCTATGTTAGTTATAGCTGATAGTTCATGCAGGGCATATGCAGACTGATATATTTTTTTTGCTAATGATTCTATATGTTCTTTCCATTTAATTTTACTATCAATGGTGAGACCGAGAAATTTAGTACTGTTTACTTCATCCACAGCTTGGTCATTATATTTTATTATAGTATTTGTTAGTTTTAGTTTTGCTTGACTTTGACTAAAGTTCATTATTTTAGTTTTTTCTATATTTACTTTCAAATTGTTTGCATTTAACCAATTAATTATAGAAGTTAAAGCAGTGTAAATATCTTGTTCAAATGTTAATTTATTTGAGCATCTAACAGAGACAGTACTATCATCTGCAAAAAGTGATATAGGATTAGGAGTAGCATAGGGGAGGTCATTTATGTATAGTATGAAAAGCAGTGGACCTAACACACTACCTTGTGGTACACCGAATAGAATCGTACGTTTACTGGAGATATATATATCTTCTTTTTTTGTGATAGGATTAATTTTACATATCTCTGTATATTGATTTCGTCCTTTTAGATAGGATTCTATCAGTTTTAATATATTTCCTCTAATACCATAAGCTTGTAATTTATTTAAAAGTATGTCATGGTTAACGTAGTCAAAAGCTTGGGTCATGTCCATATATATAGCACAAACTGGTGTTCTTTCGTCAACATTTGTCATTATAAAGTTTAAAAAGTCATATATTGCTAAATTTACAGATTTATTTTGCCTGAATCCTTTTTGTTCTCTAACTAATATATCATGTCTCTCTAAATATTTATTAATTTCTTTATATATATGTTTTTCAATAATCTTTGAAAATATTGATAATAATGCAATTGGTCTATAATTTTGCATATTTTCTTTATCATTTTTTTTAAGAACTGGTTTTATTTTAACTGTTTTTAGCATTAATTCTAAAATCCAGGAAAACGCTCTTACTTAACTAATTTAAAATTTTATTTTCTCCGAAACCTTAACGGCGTGTTGTTAACATTCCTTCCATCTGAATCTACATCAATCATAATAAAATCCTGAAGAGACCATCAATCACGCGCCCCGACTACTTACCATTTGAGGCAGAGTTAAAAATCTCCAAATTACAGGAACAAATTGAGACTCGCGCTAATAGTAAATCTTCTAGTTGGGATGTAAAATATCAAGTAGGTGAGTCCAAGTAAATTAACTCTGGACATCTAATAGACAATAGAGAGTACATGGACCCGAAGATGTGTAAATGCTCACATATTTTGCAAATGTTTCAGTCTTGTGTTAACCAAATGTGCAAGTCTACAGGAAAATTAAAAATTAATCTTCCTCAGGCTTACATTGTAAGGTTAAGGAAAACGTTCGTAACGGGAAACATGCGAATATGCATTATACGCGACACGCGAAATCCAACAATATAATTAAAGCTGAACTCAGCTCAACGAACTAAAAGTCTTAATCAGGGCAAACGAGAGGAAACCCAACAGATGCCAACGCCAAAATGCATGAATAGCAAACTTATTTAGCACCCAATGATCATGAGCAAAATTATCAAAAGCGGGCAACTTTTGTTGCGCCCCTGCCGCCGCGTTGTAATTCGAAACCGCGGTTGTAGCTCGCTTTCAAGTTGGCCGTGGTGAGATGTCGGCTGTTTTGTCGGCAAGTGACTTTTGAGCTTGTTCCGCTCGCAACGTGTTCTCGCGTAAACATAATATACAAGCGGGATAACAAAGTTATTTTGATGTTTTTGTCACGCTATTTGACTTTCATAAAAATACACAAATTATCGTAAATTCATCAACTCAGATATCTGCCTGTTATTATAATTGTTTACTTAATACACATTACAACATAATTTATCGCACTCAATAGTTTTATAGTGTTGTAAATTAATAAATAATATGTAGATACTGTCACGCCGAACAAGTTAGATGGGAGAGACCAACTTCAGTTACTTGTTAGCTAGTTGAATAATCGATAATTGCAGTAGCCTTTTGTGTGCATTAAAAAGTATAGTCACATATTTTTCATAACTATAGTTTTGACGACTTTTACATAATATGCAGAAATATTTTACTTATAATTGTGCGAGTTAATTTGCTAGACTTCAATAGTTTGACGACTGATTGATTCGTGATTTTTAGTGGAAATGACGGCTGCGGGTTTTTGCTCCACTGCTTTCCATCATAACTCGGCGTGTAGCCGTTGTAAATTAGACGCTGAGATATAAGTATTGTGTGGCTCACCTGTATCTGGAACATGGATATGGTGTCGTCCAGCATCTGCACCCTGACGGCGAGCATCTTGCCGCCCTTCTTGGGCGTGGCGGGCGGCGTGCGCGCGCCCCCGCCCGCGCCGTCCACGCCAGCCGGGGTGCTGGCCGAGTGGTGCATGCGGCCTGCCACAACAATATACATCACTACTTAGAAATTACTTGAAACATGAGATTAGACGAAATCCACATAATGGGTATTTATTCCCGGTTGGGCAGACGTTGTTCTGCTCCTTTCAACAATAGCTAGCCATACACGCATGCATTTACCCTACAGATCTTCTGACATCAGCAGACATCTGCTTGACTGGCGTGCTTGGCGGGCGAAACTCATATATGACGAAATAAGCACAGAAAGACTGTCCGTATGCAAAACCCACGGTTTAAAATGAAATCAGGATCACAAGTAATACTAAAAACTGATCAGATTTGCTTTAATCTTTAAACCTACGGCTATTTATGTATTAACAAAGAAGTTGTAAATAAAACCTAAACCTACAATAAGCATTGTCTGCCAAGAATAAATGTCTTAACGACAACTCTTAGAAAAACCACAATTATCATATTTTTTTTAATACTGCTTTGTTAACTATAATTAGTTACACGTCAGTCATAGAAGCACGTAAGTGCGTTGCGTCTGGCTTCACCTGTGTATACCGGGATACAATCAGCTCGGCATCATTGAGTGGATCAGCGGCAGATAACCATCTACCTCTGGTAAGTACTTATCTGAATTGCACTGCCCTTACCATTAGATGCACTGCAGTCACATTATCGTGCATGTGTTAATAAAGACATTAACGATAGAATGTATACGAAAGTTCTCAAATCTCCACGCTTGACGCTACCAAACGGGTAAGCCAATATTCATAATGAGCCTTAATTATCATTAAATAGTTCTTGCTAATTGTGAGTCATGCAAAAACAAAGCGCTTATTTTAAATCGATATGTTTTGAAAACAATAAATATGCATTCGTTTTAAATTATTTGTCTTAACGATCTATTTGAGATCAATATTATAATTTGATTCTACGAAGTACTACATGTAATAGTACTTAACTAAGTAAACATTGAATCCTTCTTAGTTCTTCCATAGCCGGTAGTGGTAGGATATTCATATCCGCCTGAATAACAACCACCGTAAACAATTATCAAAATCCATAATAAAGAATAACTAGGCGACATACTGGCTGCACTTCGCCTTACTAGGTTTATATGATTATGATATAAAGATAAAAGTTTTACAACCATATAATTTGGCGAGAACAATTAAACATATTTTTCCTGCATCGCATCAGCCTTTAAATGCATGAAAACTGGGGGAAATATACTTAAATCGCCTGATCTCCAACGTCACGTTATAATGTGTTACATCATATTCACGATACTTTGTTGTATTTATGTGAAGATAGCAACACTCATCAATGAAAGCTAGAGCTTTTGAGGGTCACTCACCAAATTTTCCATTTTTGAGCCATTTTTGAACGCGTAATTTTTATTTGACAGTCATTTCATTGAGTCGATGTAAGGGTTTTTGTGATTATGCAAAAAATGGGTATCGGAGCAGTCATAACATTTTTGTTTTTGAAAGGCAATACGCCTACTATTTGGACTCTGTGTATGGGGACTCTGCACCAATATTTACCACAATCAAATGTTGGGCAGCTGAATTTAAACGTGGTTGTGAGAGCTTGGCAGACGATGAACGTTCGAGACGTCCAAAAACTGCCACTACTGACGATAACTATACGACTGATGACGACAACGACTATACGAACTAAACGATCCGGTGCTATACACTCGCCGAATTTAAATGAGATAGCAGAGGCTATGAAAATATCCAAAGAACGTGATTATCACATATTACATCAAGATTAAGCTTGAGAAATCTGTCCGCGCGATGGGTGCCTCGTTTGCTCTCATGCGCCGTGTCACACCTGAAAAGTTGGCATGGCGAAAATGCAGATTCTATTCCTAGTGACTCATAGAAAGTGAAATTTGTAGACATTTTTTATTTTACCTTTAAATATTGAAGTTTAACGTAAAACAACACTCATGCGATCCGTGGCGCACTTAGTTATAAGCCAAGCCGGCTATGCAACGAAATACCGCGAATTCGATCCGGGTGCTGAGGTAAATGTTTGTGTGACGAACAATTATTTTTTCTGTAGTTAGGTGCCCAAAAAGTCGTAATTCCTGATACCTTAGACAAAAGACTCGGGATTTTACTGTGAATTCGCGTCTATGTGTGTGACTATTGAGTATATTTATATCTTATGAATGAACCTAGAATCTACGGGACAAATCGCATATAAAACAAATAAAAATTGTTATCCTTTTCAATAAACGTTGAAGACGCAACGATCTATCAAATTAATGGAAAACAATCCATTGCTTGCCGTCATATTTAACTCAGTTAACGGAGTTTATTGTGTGCGGAAAAGTTTGGAACAGAACACATTATTCACGCCATTGTCGCGTGAGCTACGGCGAAACTTATTTATTGAGCTGTACACAACTAAACACCCAAGGAATATTGTTTTAAATATAATATATTCCGTCTTTTTGGGCCGCCCCTTATGCTGCACCCACCTATGGTTGATGCAAAATATTTTTTATGTCACAGAATGTCCTAAATCCTCACATTCCAACTATATTGTAGAGTGTTATGCTCACCAAGGGGCTTATATCGGCGGATGTAAATGTTACAGTAAGCAAAGATCTCCATTGAATGGGATCTTGACCAATCAGTGGCAGTCTTATATTATGTAAATAGCGAGACGGAGCTTTAAACCATCACTTAGATTTAGAATAGCTGAAAACCTCAATGACTAGGACACATAGCAAAAAAATTATCTTTGCCTAAATATGGGGTATTCATGGATGAAAATTAAATTATAACAGCAGGATTTTGGTTCTGATTTCATAAGCAACTGCCTGTCTGATGCCCATTAATTTGGGAATACTTATTTTCGTTTATCACACCAGTTTTGTTTCATTTTTTTTCCTGGTGTACAATAAAGATTATATAAATAAAATGAAATAAATAAATAAAGTCTGGGGATTAGTAGATCCCAGATAGCTTAAAAAAAACAGTTCTAATTTTAAAGTATTCCAATTTTCTCACAATAAATTCTAAAAATAATGAAAAACCCTTTACCTTAAGTTCTAAAAATAACTGAATATGTATACTTGAATAGGCATGTAACTATGAGAGTTGAAGATTAATCAATACCAAATCAAAAAGTATCTGAGAATCAGTAAAACAGTAATATCAGCCCAGTTCTGTAGACACTTCAAGTTGTAATTATAACTGAGTAAAATTCAAACCACATCATATTTTTCTTAATCGAAAAATTCACAGACATGGCCAATGAACCTAGATTTGTACCTAGGACTTCATAGTTCAGAGCCTGAGCCTGCTCCTACTAAAAATATACTATATAAGTAAGATTATTATTTCTTATGTCAATAATCATACTAAATATTTTTAACATACCTGGCAGAGTATGGTATCCAATTGTGGACAGATGTCCAGTGGAGTTACAACTACCAGGCGGTAGATCCGAGTCCATCATATTGTGTTGTAGGCACTCCTTCTCAAACCTGGCAGTCTGGCTAGCACCTCTGTGCCCATCCTACCCACTATACAACTCATTTACACTATATTGCTATGTGGTTCTGTCACAGCCCTGTGGACAATAGAAAAAAGGTTTTATTAAAGTAATTTGTTTTCTGAGTTAAATGCTAAAACAATTGCTGGTTTCTTTTTAATTACTTTAGTTGTACACTATCTTAGTAACGATGTTTTTCATATAAGGGTGCATCTACATAAAACCACAAGTTGCTGCAGTAGAAATCCCAAAATTATTTTTAACACTATTAATTTACAAGTTTTGTGTGTACAATATAAAGTTTTTTTTCCATTCTGTAAATATTGATTAAAGATGCATTAATACAGTTCATTAATATAATTTACCAACAAGTGTTTATCCCAGAAAAAATATGGAATAGAATTATATTGAATTAATTCAAAGAAATATGGGTAAAAATAAACACAAGAATCATACTAAAAGGTTAACTGTGAAAGTCTAAATATGCCATTTCATTTAGAAGAAAAACTGCAACATTCAGGACGCTGTCCAATCAAGATATTTCTATAATTATACAATTCCTTACATCATTTATGAAATGTCAATGAATCTGCATTTAATAAGCCTATTATCACTGTAAGATATCAAATTAAATAGAGATTTACAGAGATATTCATGAATGCACTTAAAAGCAGATAATTTTAATAAATGTAGTAAATAAATTCATCACAATTAAAATATCTTCATATGACATAAGTACTATAAACGTGAGAAAACCTTTCAACGCGAATTTCCATTTCCCGAAGCTGTAACGTAATTAAAACACTGCACTCGAGAAAAACACTGCGACCTGGGTAATGCAAATTAATCAAAAATCACTAAAAAGCCTCCCTCGCGAAGGGTCCAAATCGAATTATGGCACACAAGATGCAAACCGGCGTCGCCCCACTTTACACCCTTAGACATAAATAGTTAGGTTGGATGCAATAACCAGAAAATAGGTCAACGGAGGTGTGCCCGGTCACCGCGAAACAGACAGACGCACTGGCACCCACAACAACCGCGCATCGCAATCTAATAAGCGCTTGCAAATTTAATTTGAACGTTACAACTTCGTGTCGCGCACCCATGTAATATTCACAGACACCGCAGTTTCTCTACAAATAAACATTATAAACACATCTTACTATCTGACAAGCGCAGTTGAAGGAGTTAGGAGACCGACGCAGCTAAGCCCCTGCTCCCCTCCCGATTTGTCAACCATAAGTCATTGATCTAATTGGTCTTTAATTACACTCGCACTAAACATTGATTCCAGCCACATATCAGTATCACTGAATGTTCATTATTGGCTTGTAAATGACTATCAGCATAATTTTTGCACAGGAATTGTTCGCGGAAACTTTTATTTTACACACACCCGAAAGGGCTTGAGCGCCATATTTATTTACCTTAACAATGCTGCCAGAATCGAAAATGTTTTATAATACTAGTGCTGATAAAAACTCCGTAGTTAATTAGTTTTCTCGTAAATTGTAATTTTATTTGTTACTAGTTACTATTTAACAGCCAAAGTAACTATAATTCTACACAAATCATTCTTAAGTACATGCAGTATACTAAAATTAATAGAATACATGCATTAACGCCGACAATTTAGTTATTTTTTGTCTATGGTTTCAAAATACGTAGAAGGCTATTCTTGCAAACAGCCACCTAACAGCTGTCAAACGTTATCAGAAAACGATAAACGATTACGTATTGTCAAAAACGTCTGCCCAGTGTGTTGTGTTTATCTACTGTGTATTGTTTTCAAATCACCAACATCGCTTTTACAACGTACAGATATTAATGATGAGAAAAGAAAGTTATTATCGCAAGCTGTGGATATAATATTATAATCATGGAAACTACACCATTGTTGACACGACCAAAAAAGAAGTCTTTATGGTCAAGGTAATTGTAATTTTAATTAATCAATTTTTTTCTTTGTTCAACCATATCTATGATTGGTTTTAATTGTTGTTAGGTTTCCGTTTTTGCGATTCCGCAAGAAGGAGTTGAGCGCGAGAGTGATATACGTGGGTCATCTACCAGAAGAACAATTTCCTGCTAACTATGTTTGCAATCAGGTGAGTGGGAACATCTTTTAATTTATGCGCATATGGATATCTTATTAGGTTAACTTCATGAGCAATCTAATTGTAATTAAACATTATTACCATTTCTCAATGTTCCTAAAGATTAGGTATTAGAAAAGTGAAATTGAACATACTTTCACTTCTTTGCAAATGAAATAAGATCGTTAAACATGTTGTATAGTTTTTAAGATGTACTATAAATCTGTAACAATATAATATATTTCTCATTATATGATTTTATTTAAAAAGTTGTAATTATTTGCAAACTTTGGACTTTTCGAAATGTTAATAAGTAATCATGACAAATAAGCTGTAGTAATATTTAGTTACTAATTTGTTTAGCTAATTTACCCCCAGTTTTCATTGCAATTAACACACAATCCTATTGTTTGGATAGTATTTGCCATAACCATAGGAGCAATTACACAAGTAATATTTACAAGCTGAGAAAAGGTATCAAATGGCACTGTTCAGTGTTCTCTTATTTGGAACATATTGATTCCTCATACTTCAAACAGCCAATTTTAATATAGATTAACTACACAGACTAGTCTGTATACATTTTTACTTTATCTTTTATTCTCACAAAGTTATTATTGCAGGAAGTCCAAAACCTAAAATCCATTTACAACATCCTAACTTATCATAGACTTTGATATTTAAGGTCCGTGTTAATTCCATACACATTTTACAACCACTCTCAACATAATCATACTACATCCTAGTCTAGATTTAAGTGATAAAAAAAAAAAAAGTACCAACATTATTTTTGCAACCACTTCAGTTACTTTCACTGATCCAAAAAAGACTAGATATAAATGTGGCGTTGCTGATAAAACTTTAAGCAAAAACTAAAGATCATATGTTTTAGTATCACAATTTAACAAAATGTATGTCATCATCATCAACATCAGCTCGTTGCAGTCCACTGCTGGACATAGGCCTCTCCCATGGTACACCACAGAGCCTGGTCTGCTGCTTTAAATGTATGTAGGTAACAATAACTACCAATGGAAGTAAAAATTATTAATAGAGATGCCAATTCATTATGTAAATGACCTAGACTAGGTAATAGCTTAAAATAGTATTGTAGAAACACTATATTGTAATTTGTGGTCATTGTAATGAGAACTCGGATCTAGTCCACACCCAATATCTATACATTTCGTAATACCTTTATGATACTGTTGATAAAAGCTGATAGTGTGTCCGTAGCTAATCAATGTTTTTATTTATGTTATACAATAACTCAATATGGATGTTTCCTGTATTTGATTTTATAGAATATTTCGTGAAATGCAAAATTTACCTCAATAAAAATATTCAATTGACAAAGGTATCAAAATGTGTTGTAAAATTATGAGGAATTGATATATAATGGCAAAGTAGTGCCCAAACTCACTTTCTCTCTCTCGCACACGTGATTCTTATGACCTGTCTCATTTATTAAGAGGGTTCAGGGTAGGCAGGGTAAACATAAGCAGCATTTTAATATCAGCAGTAAAAACAAATAGATCACAATTTCTTTGCCTGAACTGACCATAAAAAATCACAATGGCCATTACGAATTTTTACTAACCACTGACGAAAATCTATATACCTATATGTATTACTTATATTACAGGTACTATTATACGAGTACATTATACTCCATTCAAATATTGCAGCATTGTACTTCTCATTACTCCGCAGTCGCAGTTACTTTCTTCAACAAAATAGTATTTATAACAAATCGTGAACATTCTAGTCGACTATGGTTCAATAATCTTTAGCTTTCAACTGAGCTCTCACAGTGTCATTTGTCTCGGATCGTTTCCTGTATCAATCGTAGCGAGCTCTCGACGCGGTCATTATCTTGTTTGCATGCCTATCTGCAACAAATAACTTTAATTAAAATAATAGAATAGCAAATAGTAACCATTTTCATTTATTTAACCGCAAATAAAACGTCATTTAGGACAATTAATGTTAATCCAACCAAAAATAAATTTATTATAAATGACAATAATTGGGAGTGGATTTTGTGAGCGGGAACGTTTTCGATCCCATTAAAAAATAACTGACTTTTCAGAGCACCTTATAAATCATAGCTCATTAACGCTTCTTATGACGGTGAATGACAACATCGTGTGGTGATTTCCGTACTGAAACATTTCCTCATGAGATGTTTCAAAGTATTTGAAACCCACGAACACTCATGAAACCAGCGTGATTGACTAAGGTCTAAACTCCATGCCTGTTTATATAAATCGCAGTTCATATAAATAGTATAGTCGTTAAGTTAATTCACTAGTGCTTATTTAAATTAATAGTAGTAAACACCCAAGACGCGATTGTAAACAACGGATAAACTTTAACATTGCAACCTATTGAAAATAATACGTAGAGTTCTATATAAATTAGTATCTATCTTTATTTATGCGCTAATTCAACATACTTCTCTCTTCCGGAATCAATTTTTTTTTAGTTGGAGCACTTTACTTTGTAAATTATGATTATAAACACGTCTCGTCTTGGTCATAATATATTAGAGACTGGAATAATTATCTTGTATCCAAAATGACTCCGTAGCTTTTAGTTATTATCCGAAAATAGGGCGAATACCTATCAACCGCTTGCGTATAATAATGTCTCAGCCAAACAGATAATAATAATTAATTGAAGAAAATACCAAACACTATTTACCAAAATTCCGCTCCAAGGTGGACTGACACCCTCATAAAGCAGCAAGAGGTCGCACGTGGGCTGTGGCTATCCTTGGGAGAGGCCTATTACCAGCAGTAGACTTCATGTATATGATGACTATGATGATGTTAATTATATGTTGATAATCGCGATTGCTTCAGAAATACAACCTCATCACATTCCTGCCGATGGTGCTTTACGAGCAGTTCCGCTTCTTCCTGAACATGTACTTCCTGGTGATGGCGGTCAGCCAGTTCATACCGAGCATACGCATCGGCTACCTTTACACGTACTGGGGACCGCTGTGCTTCGTGCTCGCTGTCACGCTGTTCAGAGAGGCTGTTGATGACTTTAGAAGATACAGGTAAGGAGGCACTTTCATCCTGTGGTTAGCTGCGTGAGAATTCGCTGCAGTATACCTTGCTGGATAACTGTGAAGATAGTGAAGATGAACTGTGCCATAACTTATTGCACCTCCGAGATATATAGCTTATATAAATATGTATGTATACTAGCATTTGTCTGGGATGCCTATAACTACCTTGACAAACTTGGACTTGGATTTGGAAACTTGGACATTCCAACACAGTTCTTAGTAAAGGCACCTTTGTAATTATGTCCTTGAAATTCACCATGAAGGTTTAATTGGCCTACTAGTGTAGGATTTAGGCCACACATAGTCATGCTAACTACGCCTATTTTTCCGAGGTAATACCACTTTCTCAAACAAAACCTATTTAACGCAGCAGTATAGTTTCTGGTCCAGCATAGAGGATTCGCCACTCTTCCATCCTATACCCAACAACTGAAAAGTTAATCACAAATGCGACATTATTTTATTAATTTCCCCAGGAGAGACAGGGAAGTGAATAGACAGAAGTACGAGCGTATAGTCCTGGACGCACCAGAAGAAGACTACAGGCCGTTCGTGATGGAGCACGTGGCGGCGTCGGAGCTCAGGGTGGGGGACATCGTAATGTTACACAAAGGACAACGGGTGCCCGCGGATATGATCCTGCTGAGGACCAACGAGACCATGGGCACTGTGTTCATCAGGACTGATCAGTTGGACGGAGAGATTGACTGGAAGCTTAGGTGAGATCATTGCTATAGTATAGAGTGTTTTCTACCTCGTAGAAAACACTTACACTTGGATTACAAATGGCATGAGGCTTTGTGATCAACATGCTGGACAATAGGCTAAATGACTTAATTAAAAATAGGTTAAAAGAAGACAATCGCGGATATAGTCAGTTACTATTTGTGTGATCATGATGATATACTTGTTGTCATATCCGAAACACAACATCCGATGGGAATGTTTCGGATTAATATCCGTATATTTTTCGATGTGTGACTCAAAAGTTAATCATAATTTCAAATACCTGTGTTCTGACTTCTGAGGAACTTGCGTATCTCTATTGCTTTCTTTTTTGTTTTATTGCGATTAATGGCGCGACGAGCATGCCATTTGCCTGATGGTAAACGATACGACCACTCATGGACAGTAGCAAAACCAAACAACGCCATGAATTACAAAGCAATGCTTGGCATTCCACTGCGCTCACCAATCACCATCCTGAGACATAAGATGTTAAGACTCATTGTGTCCAGTAGTTACTCTGGCTACAATGTCCTTCAAACCTGAACACAACAGTGAATTTAAACTGCTGTATGGCGGGAGAAATAGACATTGCGGTGGTACCTACCCAGGCGGCCTCTCACATATGATAAACCTACCACCAGTAAAAATTGTAGAAATTATTTACACAGTTTGTTTCAAACTTCCCCTAGCTGTTGTTTATTTCCTGCACAACAATAATTATCTTCATGATAACTCCAGTGTGCAACAATGTAGACCTTAAAACATATTTGTTATCGCTACACTTTGTTCTTTTAATATCTGCGTGCTTGTTATGAGTCATTCAACCATTTCCTCAATGCAAGGCAGAGTTTTAGAACATTAATTCCATAATACGTAACATGGGTGGTCTGTTTTTGAAGAACAGGACACGAACTGCCGCGCCACTGTGCCTTTGGTCGCGGGTTCGAATCCCAGCAGACTACTTGGACTTCCTAATAATGAGTGTATTAATAGCTATAATTACCAGGATCTTTAATGATAATGGAAAACATCATAAAGAAACTTGTATACCATAGAAAACTATACAAGACATTCTACGAAGCAACCTACAGCCTATATTCGCAAACCCGCAATAGGCTGCCGTGATGGACTGTAGCATAAGTCCTCTTGTATCCTCAGCATATACCATAAAACTGCTATACTTACATACAGATTCATCAACTCACGCCTTTATCCCAGAGGGGGCTGCCACCAGGACACCCACATTTCGCCTTGTATGTTCTGTCCCACGATGTGATAGGTGGCGAGCCTATCGCGATTTCGGGCACAAATTCCTGACTCCGAGATGATAATAAATAGAAAAATCAAATATCACTTTGCCCGACCCGGGATTCGAACCTGAGACCTCAGCTTTGTAGTCGTACCGTAGAACTACTATGCCACCGAGGCAGTCATTCAAACTTGAGACTTCAGCTTAAAATTGCTATATTTCCACAGAATACCACTCCCATCAACGCAGAAGCTGCCGACGGACGCGCACCTCCTGGACATCAACGCTCAGATCTTCGTGGAGAAGCCCGAGAAGGACATACACTCGTTCATAGGAACCTGTACTAGACTGGACGAGGAGGAGAGCGACTCTTTGGACATAGAGAATACGCTGTGGAGTGGGTGTGTTGTCGCCTCGGGCCAGGCCACTGGACTTGTCATTTATACTGGTATGATATATGTACATATTTCTATAAATAATAAAAGCAAAATATTCCGCCTACTTGTTTAGTGTTCTATACAATTTCTACGGTATGTAAGTCCGCCAACCCGCACTAGGCCAGCGTGGTGGACTATATGGCCTAACCACTCTCAATCGATTCTTTCGATTGTAGAGTAGGCCCGTGCCCAGCAGTGGGACTTATATGGGCTGATACAATACAAAAAAAGCTAGTGTTTTCTAAAAATTAGGCATTTTGGGAAGTAATGTGCTTTACCCATTCACGCCCATAATACACAGTATATTGAACAAAACAGTCAATTAAACTCCGCCTCAATTCAAAATTATTAAAACAATATCACCTCAGTAGTCCGCTCAATCGAAGTACATTTACCAAAGATGCTAATCCCATATACCTACTGTCCACCCCAGGCAGTGAGACTCGCAGCGTGATGAACAACGCGACCCCTCGCTCGAAGGTGGGTCGCCTGGATTTACAAGTGAACAACCTCACCAAGCTGCTGTTCGTGACCACCATGCTGGTGTCCTTCCTACTCATCGTGCTGAAAGGCTTTAACGGGCCCTGGTATGGGTTCCTGTTCCGTTTCATGCTGCTGTTCTCTTATATTATTCCTATCAGGTAAGTCAGACTTTGGATATTTTATATTCTGAACTACATTTGTGTGATAATTTTATGCGTTTTTTTCTAAATTATTGCTGGTTAAAAATCAAATGTGTGAAATATTCTAAAAAGGTGATTACCCGATGAATAAATAAATGCCCTCAACAGTCACATACTTAGTCTTGACCCCACACTAAAATCGAGTCTTATGTCATGGGTATCAGAAACTGCGGGAGACTTTTCGGTCTCACAATACATGTAGGTCACACAAATATTTTTCTTGGTGCGGGTATCGAACACACGGCCTCACGCTTCAGGTGAAATGCAATCTGGCAGACTCCTCATGACAATTTTTTTTTTCCAAATTTGGTCACGTTCTGTATTCGAATTCAGATCAAATGTAACACACTATCACAAATTACGTATTACTGCCCCAGCTAATACTTTCTTTATATTTAATAATACCATCTATAATTATTTTCCCACCAGCCTCCGCGTGAACCTGGACATGGGCAAGGCGTTCTACTCGTGGACGATCCAGCGGGACAAGAAGATCGAGGGCACCGTGATGCGCTCCACCACCATCCCCGAGGAGCTGGGCCGCATCCAGTACCTGCTGGCCGACAAGACCGGCACGCTCACCAAGAACGAGATGGTCTTCCAGAAACTCCACCTCGGGAACGCTTTGTTCGACAAGAATAGTTTTTATGAGGCGAGTAGCTTTTCCTGTATGTGAATGAGGTTATTTGATGGAAAGTGATTGGTGCTAGCAATAAACAAACACCACAGAGCAATATCCTTGTGTTATTGATCAATTGTAAAACAAATTTGAAATTTATTAGGCCTATGTTCAGCAGTGGACTTCCTATGGCTGAAAAGAGAAGAGAGAGAGAATAAAACTAAGCCTTAGCCCACTCAATATTACTGTCGGCTGCAGACTAATCCCTTATCAAGTAGTGGGAGGTTATTGACCGATATTAAAACTAAAACATTAATTGCAGGTGGAAGGCCTCCTTACACAACACGTAACAAACGACGCACCATCTTTACCAACGTCTCCGTCGAGCGACATCGAGCCGATGTCAGCGACGCCGCGGCAAGTGTGGCAGGCCGTGCTGGCTATAGCGCTGTGTCATAACGTCACGCCGGTGTACGATGTGGGGGATCAGACTGATGAGGTGCAGTCAGGTGAATATATCCATATTAATATCTAAAAATGTCTAAAACAAACGCACGCATGTACGCACGCGAGTACGCATTTACGCACGTCCGCACGTACGTCTCTCTAAATGTAAGATTAAATATTTTCTGTTCTTTTTTATATTATCACTCTAGATCACGAAGATGTATCACAATTATAACCAAACAATGTCAAAGACCTTCAAGCACAGTAAAGAAGTACACGTTACACATCTATCTTAACAAAGGAATTATCGAGGTCGTCAACCATGCCTCAATATGATGGCCATACACGCAGTCAACTATATTATCTTCGTTTTTAATAATGATAATTGTACGATATGTACAGACATGGGCAGCTCAGTGGTGTCGGAGAGTTGCGGCGGCGCGGTGCCGCAACAACAGCTGTGCGACTACCAAGCGTCCAGCCCTGATGAAGTGGCGCTCGTTAAATGGACGGACATGGTGAGTTTTACTCCATATAATAAAAACAAAATTCCAATAGTTGTTGTCAATACAGTATAGTATTACCCGACGGAAATATCCGTGCACCTGGCTAATTGACGTCATTGGAACATAGGGTCAGCAAATTCAAAATATAAAGGTTAAAAAAACTGAATGAAAATACGAAAAATATTGATACCAAAAATATGTTTCGTATCCATCTCAAAATGTTTTCAGTGTAAAGAACATAGTGGATATATTATATTCCAGCTAGGTCCACAGATATATCCGACAGGTTATACATATATGTCTGTGCTGTGGCTATCAGGAACTATGGAGGTACTTTATGGCCCCATATTACAAAATTTTAATAAATACAACCAACAGTCACATACATAGTCCTGACCCCGCACTAAGATCGAGTCTTGTGTCGTGGGTATCAGGAACTACGTGAGACTCTTCGGTCTCACAAACACCCAGACCCGAAACAAATACTTGTATTTGTCTCGGTGCGGGGATTGAATCCGCGGCCTCTCGTTTCACAGCCGGCGTCTAACCAACTGCGTCACGGAGGCTGTCGATTGACTATTAATTGAATACATAAATGCTTCATTCGTAAGCCGAACCCAATGGCTTTAGCTTTACAACATACTTCTATTTCAAGGTATAACAATATTTCTCAGGCTCGGTAAATATCTATATTTAAGAAAATGATTGTCGACAGATGGGCGTGTCGCTGTACCGAAGAGATTTACACAACATATCACTGAAACTACGTGCGGCTAACGAGATACTACAGTTCAACATACTGCAGATCTTCCCCTTTACTAGCGAAAGCAAAATGATGGGGATTATTGTACAGGTAGGTACGACTCTTACAAATTTTATTTAGGGATAAAAACCTCGCTTAATGTGACAGTGAAATATCGCAGTTGCATATTTTGTATTTTGCCCTACGATACAAAGTCAATCTAAGTGTAGGTACTAGGTTAGGTAGAGAAAATACTAAATTTCACCTAAAAAAACAAATAGGGCTAAATAAAACTGTTTATATTTAAAAAAATGAACTTAAATTTGATCTAACTTGAAAAAAAAAACAAATATCTTTATTTTACTTTATAGTAAAATATTTCTTCACACCATTTAAAAAATTCAGAGAAAGGTATCATTAACCATTGCACTGTCATAGCATCAAGATTGTTTGACTACGGTGAATATATTTGCCCATACATTTTGAAATACTAATATCATGTTTGTCCAGGAGGAGAACACGGGCGAGATAACGTACTACGTGAAGGGCGCGGACGTGGCGCTATCGCGGCTGCTGGCGTCTGATTGGCTGAGCGTGGAGTGCAGCAAGCTGGCGGCCGACGGACTGCGCACGCTCGTCGTCGCCAAGAAGACCTTGACCAACAACGAGTACTTGGCCTTTGAGGTACTGCTACAACACTAAGCATATTGGCGCTGTGTTGCGTCTGGACTCCGGAAATGGGACAGGAAATAAGAGACTCGTTAAAAACGTGCGTTTTCCTCGCACGCTGCGTGCACTAGCAAAATTCCCTGAATAAGTAGATTGTTGTTTATACATCTATGTTACAAATGTATTATACATTTGTACTCAAAGCAAATGCTTCAAGACTGAATAGAAATGAAACCTAGAATTTCACATTTCTATTAGGCATATTTTTTCATCAAACTATAGTACTATGTTACAATCTTACAATGCATTTCTTAAACAACTACTACTGTACTACCCAAAAGTTCCTCATATTCAAAATTTACCTAACTTCACTGTATTCTAACACCCGTATTCTAAGACGTGTCCTCCAATCTTCCTCAACCTTATTTCAGTCGAGGTGACTTTACAAATGAATTGGAGGGGCCCTCGAAAATGGTATGCTTAGTTAAAAATATATCTTTACTAAAGGTTCCTCGAGTGAGGTTGAGTCAAGGAAAAACGTCATTAATTACGTCATTGATGTATAGATAAAGTAGAGATTTAACAAAAAACCTTTGAAAATAGTCTATGATCACTTGAAAAGTGACAGTCAAATGTCATGTCAGAGTGTTTACATAGAATAATATATAATTATTGAACTCAAAATCTTCGGGATTGTGACTGGAAGACAAATATTTAGTGAGTCGGAGAAAAAAACGCATGCAGACAGGAGGAGGGTCATACCATCCAACCCGGAAATTTCGAAGGATATTCTTATGGATGAATCGTCGTTCGGGATATTCGTACGGAGTATCGTACAAGTATTACAGGAACTGTTGGAAATCTTTAATAACTTGTTTAAAATAATAAACACTGTTTCCAAACCACAAATATTTTATTAAATGAAATAAAGAGTAATGTTTGTATCATTCACTAGGAAAACGTGTAAATCGTGTAGAGGCACCCACCTCAAAAAATTGTTGGCATATTTAGGTATTTAAGAATTTTAAAAGGTAAACTTTATTTCTCTCTTTTAATTACAATTTTAAAGTAGGATTGTTTCTTTTATTTCTTCCTTAAGGTAGGTCGCGACGTACCTTGAGTTTGATAGTTGATTCCTTTCCTCGAGACAGGAAAATTTTTGAGTGACGTTGAGTGGAGGAGATTTTTTTCTACTAAGAATACGGATTTCCTCTAGTAACGTCAAGTGGAGTCGAGAAAACGTCTTAGAATATGGGTGTAAGTAAAGTCAAAAACCTAATTTCAGAGTGAATACAAAGAAGCCCGACTGAGCGTGACGAACCGCAGCGAGCGCACCGCCAGCGTGATGGCCAAGCTGCAGCGCGGCCTGCAGCTGCTGGGACTCACCGGCGTGGAGGACAGGCTCGCCGACGACGTGCCCAGGACCCTGGCTATGTTGAGGACGGCGGGGATCAAGGTATGTGATTGTAGTGTACGTGAAATCGCTGAAATGCTTGCTAAAGAGAAGTAGGTTTAAACGATCCCTATCGCAAAAGAAGCCCGTCTCCAGCAAGACATAATTGGCTGTTTAGCAGTTATTTGTTGCAATTTTAATTGCACACTAGGCTGGTGTGTTTCGTTGTACAATGAGGTATATATTGCGCAATGCATGATGATGTTAATTTATCAATATAGCAGTTACAAACAGTATGTCATCGTTCCAGATCTGGATGCTGACCGGCGACAAGCTGGAGACGGCGCTATGCATCGCGCGCTCGCTGCACCTGGGCGGCGGCGCGGCGTGGTACAGCGCACGCACGTGCCGCGCGCGCCGCGACGCGCACGCACTGCTGCGCGCGCTGCGGGACAACCAGCAGATGGACCTCATCATAGAGGGCGAGACGCTCGATGTGAGGGATATGGACATGTAGCAACATAGATACTAATATGTAGATTGTACCCTCATTTATCAGCTGCCGTACTGTGGTATTGTTGATAAATTCACAATTTAAAAATGATTGTCATCTGATGGTTATCGGTGTCACTTCGCTTCGCTCGATAGCTTGTGCCTATTAATACTAACTTTTTTGGATTGTTATAAACGATACAACTATTTATAATTAGGACATACATGTCAAAAATACTGAATTTATTTTTAAACATAGCCTTGTACTTAGACTTATTTTATGGCATAATTCAATCCAATAATTAATTTAAGTAACTTGTATATGCGTGTGCAGGTGTGCCTCCAGTGGTACGAGGAGGAGATGGTGGGCGTGCTGCGCGCGTGCAGCGGCGTGGTGGTGGCGCGCTGCTCGCCCACGCAGAAGGCGCGCGTGGCGGCGCTGCTGCGCGCGCGCGGGCTCGTCGTCGCCGCCGTGGGGGACGGCGGGAATGACGTTGCTATGATACAGGAGGCTGATATAGGTCACTAGCATACTCTATAGCTAATGCCATCATTATAAATCGGTGTATTGTCGATTACTACGCACTTTGGTACTGAATGGATACATCATAAGGAAACCTCAGACCATAGAGACCTAAAGTAATTCTATGGTACAAAAAGTTCATAAAACCGCAAAAGATTAGTGTGGTGGAGAATAGCCTACATGTCTAATTCAAACTTGCTGCTTGCCGCTTGTCTATGCATAACAGAAGATGTATAAAAATTGTATAATGATCGAATAAATCATTGGTATGTAACACCTGTACCAAAGCATTTGGTGCATACTCATTTCATATAAAAATTGGTCTAGTTTAGAGTTTGTTTGATTTTATACTGTATTATTTTAGTGTTAAGGTTAATTATCGCATGTAGTAATGTTAAAGCGTACGTGCCGCAGGCGTGGGCATCGAGGGCGTGGAGGGTCGCGCGGCGGGGCTGGCGGGCGACGTGTGCGTGCGCGCGTTCAGTGCGCTGGCGCCGCTCGCGCTGGTGCACGGCCGCCGCGCGCTCATGCGCTCCGCCGCGCTGTGCCTCTTCATTGTGCACCGCGGGCTCATCGTCTCTACCATGCAGGTATATCATACACAGCCAATAAGTATACGTACACGAACACGCACGCATCGTGACGCACGCGTGCTCTCCGAATACTCCCAAACTATTTGATAATTATATCAGACTCACATTTAAACACGCGGCAACATACTTGCACATGCTAATCGAATACTTAATCCCCCTCCTTCCCTTAATCGTACACTGAATATTTATGCGACTAATTCTAGTGTATATTTTGATAACTCCTGTTTCCTGAAATAGCTTTGATGATTTGGATGAAGTATTGTGCTCGTACCTAAACAATCCATCACCATCTAAGTTTGAGTCATATCTACCGGGTATATCAAGACCGCGACCGAAAACGAAGCCGGGTGGTAGTTTTAGTGGTTACAGACACAATGCAACTAAAAATTTCGCAAAAAAAGCGACAGATTATTTTTTGCAATTTTTTAAAAATCATCTTTTTTAGGTGGTAAATCCTTAGTTTTTGCAAAAATAGTAATTTAAATCCTTACGTACCATTGCGTCTTTAAAAATAAAAAGGTTTACATCATTATTTTGGAAAAAATTGTATTTATCATCCAAAAACGACGATAAGAAAAAAAATCCAAAAAAATGAGGTTATTTTTATTGCGAAATTTTTAGTTGCATTGTGTCTGAAGTCACTAATACTACCACCTGGCTTCGTTTTCGGTCGCAGTCTTGATATACCCTGTATATTATTTTTAAATAAATAACTTAACCAAAATTTTTAAGAACGTCATTATTTTCAGGCTGTATTCTCCGTTGTATTCTACTTCTCGTCGGTGTCACTCTATCCAGGATTCTTGATGGTCGGATACGGTACTGTGTTCACTATGCTGCCTGTTTTCTCATTAGTAAGTATACTTTATACCATTTGGATATTTAAAATGCATCTGTATGTAAAGTTTTATATCATGCAGATATTATAGTGTTAAAATGTATCCAGCTGTTCATCACATCCCCTTGATTACAGGTACTCGACAAAGATATACCTAGTGCGACGGCTCTTCGATATCCGCAACTCTATAAACAATTGACGAATGGACGGCAACTATCATACAAAACGTTCTACATATGGACCGGAATATCGATATATCAAGGTAATTGAAAGTTCCGTGTTTGTAAAAAGATTGTTTTCAGCATTATCAATTACGCATATTTAATACTGAACATATGCTTGTCCTTGCACATACTTTAAAATTAGAATATAATGATAAACATAGAACAATGACCACAGAAGCTGATTAATTAAGATCTTCGTAAATCGATATTTTAGTACCTAACTAACAACACCACTCCAACAATTCAAAATACAGTACAAAATTAATCTTAATATTATTTGTATTCTTTTTTTTTTATTTTATATGATAAAGTTAGTCTTTATCTTACTTAGTCGAAGATGTGGTTTTTTTCATTTTATCTAGCTCCCACCTATACAATATGATCTAGACTGTAGATGATATAAGCATTGTTCCCCAGGCGGTGTGATAATGTACGGCGCGCTAGTCCTGTTCGAGGACCAGCTGATCCACATCGTGGAGATCAGCTACACGGCGCTGATCCTGACGGAGCTGATCATGGTGGCGCTGACGGTGCAGACGTGGCACTGGCTCGTGGTGGGCGCCGAGCTCGTCAGCCTGCTCATGTACATCGCCACGCTACTCATATTCACCACTTATTTCGGTCAGTATTTGTCCACAAGTTTTAAACTCTACTGATACCAAAAGTCCACGAGTTCCCCTGATATTTTTTCTCCGGAATGGCACGGATAGTCTCGACTTTTTTTCATATTTTGAAATGGATATACGCTCGGAGAATTGTGATTGGTAATGGGGTCACCACGACGTACCCTTTCGGTGACTTTCTCAATTTTAGAAACCAATCTACACCATCACCAGATCTAGAAAAACGTTTAAAACGTCTAAAAGAACGTTTTAACCTTGCAACTGTTCTGTACTGTATCAGCCCATATACGTCCCCCTGCAGGGCACGAGCCTCCTCTACAATCGAGAGTACGATTTGTTTACCGTTCAGCGCTTTAATTTTTTTCTGTGTGTATTCGATCATTCTGAAATTATCGATTATCGAAATAGTATATCAATTCTTGCAAATATCGATTCCCAATTACACGATTTTGTTAATTTTACAGATGCGGATTTCATAAGACACTGGGACTTCTGGTGGAAGGTGATCACAATAACTCTAGTGTCGTGTTTGCCGCTGTACATTGTCAAACATATGCACAGAAAGTGGAGCCAACGCCAGTACAAGAACATACGAACATGATCTTTATTCCAACGTTCAATTAGGTTCATATTTCAATGTGATTCACTCGAGTGTCGACTGCACACGTTGGGGCAAGTGTTGGTGCCAATCTTGCATGTGTAAAGGTCAGTTGATTAATAGTTTATAGAACAATTTGTTGACAAAATTTTAATATTCCGTTGATACGATTAGTCCCAATTCACATTGTAATGAATAATGGCCGTCGTGGTTTATTCTCGGTGCAATCTCGATCTAATGTCACGGTCCCAGTATAAAAACTGCCCACGACTCTTCGAAGCTTACCAAGGCTCGAAAACGAATCGAAAGGAACTTGACTGCACATACTGTTTCCTATTTGATCATATTTTACATATCCAAGATCGGATCGAGAATTGAATGTATGACATAGTAAATTGGGCCTTCGTTTGCACACAATTATTTTAAGTGATGACACGATATTATAGCTGGTTTTAGGAGTGCACAGGAAGATATAATCTATTTCCTGGAATTTTAGGAAAATATTTCTACAATTGACTATATAGTTTACCAGCGATTTTTTCTTTAAAATCGACCTAATAGAGTTTGTAGGAAGTCGCTCCATACAGACCTTCCCATATGACAACTTGGACACTCAAAGAGAAGTCAATTTAATTCAAAATTCTGTATAATATATTGCACCATTTCTTTTAATTAACTTCACTAATATTTAATTTATCAGTGACACTAATATTTGGCACGACATGTGGAGTCGTATCTTCTACATAATGTGCACACAATTTTTAAGCACCATATTAAATATTTTATAGTATTTCACTATAAAGCGACTAATTGTTGAACGATCCTCCTCCGGAATATAGACGAGAAAAGAGGGGAGAAACAAAAAAATATTACCGTTTGCGGACGTGTATGATTTTAAAGAACAGACAAACTTACAAATTGCACATCACTGGTCTTTGTTACCCTGTGCTGTTACTTCATCCCCTCTCCCCCCATGTTCCTCATACCACAGGACGGTCGCGCAGCAATTTGTCATTCTCAAGATATAACTTTACAATTGTTTTATTACGTACGTTGATCGGTAAAACCTCTGCGTGTAAGAAAAGAGCGTATTTTACGAGTGTTACATAGGTATTTATATTGTCTATGTTTTTGCTCATTATATTTCGGGCAGCTGTAATGTTTCCATAGCCAAAAGGGCGTAAGACACAAAATAATTTAGTGTACTTATGCCATTTGGCACAATATGACCTATTTACTTTTCTATAGCCAAAATTTATTGTACTTTAGTTCTTCCTATTACCAATTCATTATAAATTAGTTCGGTATGTTGTGTGGGGCAATAGAGACTTTTGTCTACCCCTTTGATGATACATTGATTGAGTATGTATTAATATGACCCTCGACATTGTTTTTTGTCGAAGTATACCTGTGCCCCTAGCCGGAACATTTTGCAGTATCGTAATAGAATAGTAATAGTAAAATTTTGTATGGGAATTTAAACAGCGCCATTGTGAGCGTATTTGGAACTAAAATTTCAGAGCGGGAAACGTTTACTTTACTATACGAGAATAATTACTATACGATTAACGATACTTCAAAATGTTCCGGCTAGGGGCACTGACAGTGGAAATCGAGATTTTTCTTATTATGACTGTTTCATACCACTTGAACATAATATTAGTAAAAAAAAATCTACTCCAAAAGGTCTGCCAACACCTAGAGTTGTTTACAAAAAAGTCGATATAGTCTTTTAGTGAACATAATGTATTATAGTCTAATTTTAATGGTATTCCTTTTTATTTTTAATTATTTTTCAGCTTTACTAAAGTTTATTTTTTGTTATAATTTTATATGTATGTATATTCGGCCTCAGTTTTGAATAAAATCACTTGAGATTATATAAATTAACAACACCTATACAAGTATTTACCTTCGTTGGATAACTTATCAATTAAAAATTAAAAAAGTATTCGATGATATCGCTATCGTAAACCTCCAATACGTCACTCCGACTCGCACTTGACCGTTTTTTATTGTACTTTGCTTTACTGATTATATATAGCATATATTCAAAACTGAGCCGACGTGAAATGTTACTGTGATTGCATAATAAGTAAATAGTCATATAAGCTCAATGATTCCAATTGTAGCATAATATTTAGTAGATGGTTATAATCATCAAACGTCGAGGCCGCGCGCCTACGTATCAACTCTACAAACGTTTCAGCAATCTTTTCTTTTTGTCTCTGCCCCTCTTATAGCGTTTAGCCTTGAAGAAAAAGAGAAAATTTGCTGCCTAAACGTATTGTAGAGAGGTTAATGTTACCATGAAGAAAACACTAACATATTTCTTTTTTTATATAAGAAGCTTTATAGAAAAATAAATTGGGTTAGTACAAACTTATAATTGAAAAACAAGTCAGGATCCCAATTAGAGCAACCGATGAGCTCCTCCCGCCAATTCCTACCATTCACAACTAAGATGCTACTCATTATTATAATCCTGTTTAGTATTACTATTATTTCTATTGCATTATGCAATTTCACGCGATCTACCTTCGCTACACGTGTTTTTCATTATCCATACTCTTCTTTTATAGATATTTGTGTTTCAACCAATTTTATTTTAATTTGGAAATCAAATATTTTCTGGTATCGATAAATGGAGATATTTGTGGCATCAAAAATATCTTCTTACTTTCGCCAATGGCATAACTCATATTTTATTAATGAGTCAGAACTCACTATTCGATGTATTTTTATTGTATTTAATTATGTTTTGTGCTCCACTTAATTTATTTTTCTTTAAAGATTTTGATCTTGTTTATATGGAACTCAAAATATGTTCATTATAATGTACTCTTGATAGTTTTAAACGTGGTACAAACTGTTTAACATGTGATATGTATTTATTTAAATTAAATATTTATGTCCAAGCGACTTTATTATTGTTGGTGCCGTCGTGTGTGATGATTGTGTATGTAATTAATAAACTTTGATAATCTAATATCGTTTTCATTATCCTAACTGCATGATCCACGATTTTAAATGATAGCACTTGGCCTAACGCCTACGCCGAGCTGCTGTAAACTATTAAGTATAACCCTATATTGAATTTGCTGAAGTAGTTAATATCCGACATACGCCTGTTTATGAAATCATAAGTTAAAAATCGCACATCTGGGATAAGCACAAAAGAGGTCAAGTTGTTTCAGAAATATCCAACGTATACTTTACGTCAACAGTAATAATGCAGTAATACCACGAAATGTACAACTTATTATCGACAATGTAATTCGAAATAAATAATACACATCATTCAACTATAAATATGTTCTTAAAAATAAATTCCTAAACATTGAACATATCTTATTCCATACCAACTAAAAATCCTAGAAATTAAATGTAATTTACCTACAAAATCAGCTCTATCGTTTCGACGGCGGCGTGGTGTAGGAAGTAACGTCTATCTCAGTCGCTGAAGTGGACCGGGCGCGCATAGAATGTCTGGAGATGACGCGCTTTGCCCACGCCAGGTTACGAGAGCTCCTAGTCCTTCTAGTTTGAGATTTCGACGTAGTGGAGCTTAAAGTCCTGCCCGAAGTAGAGCTGTCACTCTCCGACCACGATGCGCTCGGTTGCTCCTGGCAATAAGTCACATCTGTTTGCGACAACGTGCTCGTTGAATACGCCAACGTCCCTGATTTATCGGCTAGAGATCTGTTTATC
Organism: Deilephila porcellus; assembly: GCA_905220455.2. Classification (NCBI taxonomy): domain Eukaryota; kingdom Metazoa; phylum Arthropoda; class Insecta; order Lepidoptera; family Sphingidae; genus Deilephila; species Deilephila porcellus. The sequence continues at coordinate 13,675,907 of LR999973.1, read as the reverse complement.
TTTAATTCAGCAACTGATGTCTCGAGTTTAGGTGGACTATCTGGCGGTTCTTGGGGATCTACAGTTGTGGCGCCAATAATGGAATCTGAGCCTTCTTCGTCACTTTTTGATGATAGAGTATCATTTTCGCTTTCCTTATCAGACATTATGATCGCCATGAGTTTTTCCGTGTTTTCGTTTAGATCGTACACTTTTTGTGTGTGAACGGACCCTATTGAGGTAGACTTGGTTTTAGGCAATGAGTGCTTTGCTCTTTTCTTGTCACTATAATAGATCGCACTCTGGTGAGGCAACATTGCAGGTATATTCGACTCGACGTTTGTGTATGCTACATCCTTAGACGGTGGCTTTTTCGAACGACCCTTGCATTTGCAACCGTTGGAGTCTCCGAAAATGTAGCTATAACATATCTGCATTAGGCATATCGTCAGTGCAGATAACAGAACAAAGCCTATATAAAATTTCGGTGTCCAGTCCGCGTTGACGTAGAGGTAGGACTGTGTAAGGGTCTTCCACGGATGCCACTTCCCCGTCCCAGAGCTTTGATATTCAAAAAGATTGCGGCGCGAAAGACCTTTACCATAGTTTTGTACTGCAGCTGCTATTCTCAATACTCCCCCGTAAGCTGCATAGAGTTTCTCGTCTACGAGGTGTGGAGCAATGCTGCGTTTCATCCAGTGCCACATCTCGTTGTTAAAGTTTACAAAATCAGAATGGCGACACTTCTCCGGAGAGCTCCGGAGTATACATCTGGACGCGGTTGTATAGTACTTTAGTAAAACATTTTCAGAACTAGGAGACGATAAGCTTACTAAGCCGCCAGATTTAAAAGGTAATGCTAATGCAGAAGGAATATTCTCGTCATCAAATTTAGGAATTGGTAGATGTATGCACGAATTTGTGTCACGTTTAAAAATCAAACACGCGCATGGATCGAAAAGCTTCCCAGATCCAATCACAATTTTAGACACTGTTAAATTTGACCATTGAGGAATGCGTTCCGGCCGTTTCCATCCCAATCCTTGGGTGTTTAAATATTTTTTTATGTCCTCATAAAAGTCTTCCAAATTTCTCGCATATCTATATGGTATATAACCTGCGTAGTATGCAAATCTAACAGAAGGTAACATTTCACATCTCATATGTCCTCCCAACACATCAGCTATAGCGTCTTTGATTATCAGTCCTGTGGTTTTATCAGTATTTTTTTCTACAAAATTTAATGTTGTACGGAAATATCGAAGAGTATGTCTAATGTATCTGCTGTTGATTTTGTCGGGATTCACTGGCTGTGGTACAAGACTTTCAAAAATTTTACGAGACCTCAGTCTTGATATATCGTCTTCATTCCAACAATCAGCTTTAGAGTGTCTGTTATAAAATAATGTAGTACCCACATTTCGACTTATTGCCTCCGGGATTACTAATACAATCATAAGAAATAACATTGATAACAAAATTTGATACAAAATACGTTCATGATAATAGCTATGGCAAATTCTTTACTGACACAGTTGTTGAAGTATTCTAAATAGAACGTATTGATTACTTTCTCTATGTTCTAAAAGAAGACGTACTTAGTTCAAGGAGTTATTTGTATAAAACCTATAGACGCATATAAAAGCCTTTTTTCACTCCATTCAATTTTATGTGTTCATACTAAAATACATTCATGGCTCATACTTCATAGCATGGTCCATGGAAGATAAGTTTGGTACATATTATAAAGACAAAAAGCCTCCTCACTAAGCTTACTTTCGTTCTAAGTATTCAATTCCATCAAAACTTTGATTCTTGCGTGAACTGTATTTCAGTAGTCAGCTCATTACAATAACAAAAATAATCTTTATGTGAGGCTGATGTATCATGATTGTTGCCCATGAAAAGATAATTGTTATTTTCAAAACATAGAAAAATTAAATATCCATTCATAAGCTCTCTGGCTCTGTCCTTTGACTTTCTGTAAGAAATATTTAAAAAAACAAAGGCAACTGTCAATTGTGTGTGTCACCTGTCAGGCTGTCAAAATAGCTTGAAAAGGCGGTTAGCAAATTTTATTTTTCCGCGAAAAATACGCTATTTCGTACGAACATCATGTAAAATAGTGTTTCTTGGAAGAGGTAATCTGAAAGTATTTAAAAATGTCTCGGGTAAGTAACATACTGGTTGAGAAATATCACTATCGAATAGCCGTGGATATGAGTGCGAAATGAAAACATGAGACACATTTACAAATCTTTAAATTGAAGTTAGAAATTAAATAAGCCGTATAAAACGTCGACCCGGCATAAGGATAAACACGTCATGTTCAAAGGAATTCAAATACAATTCATAAAAATTTGACAATGTATATTGTTGTATATTTACTTTACTAACGAGCCATCAATATAAGATCGAAATGTTCGTTTTTATTATTATAGTAGATAAATCTGTACTGTGGTAGTCATAATACATTAGATACTTAATATTGAAGTACCAGTGTTATCATTCACAGCAATTGTCGTCAGCGGTGTGATGAACAAATGCTCGTAACTTATAGTAATTTATATTTATATATGTCAGTAAATATATTACATCAAAGATATCATAATACCTTGGTGTGCAGTATATTCAGTAACACAACTACTGTGGTGCTTTCAATCTATCTATAAATATACGTATAAACCATATAAATAAACATATTATTGTTTATTAATTTTACTTATATTCTTTATTGTACATGTAAATTTCAATGTTTAATGAAGAATAAAAATGTGTTAGGTTTGAGATATTGTACTAATGGCAGTGATTTTATCTTATTGTAAAATATAAAAAGGTTATAGAAACCGGCCATAAAACTCTCTAGACATACAGTCATTGTGTATATGTCTTTAGACATTGTCTGTTAGTTCATCCTAGTTAGTACTAGATGTGTGTGCTGGCAGTTCACTTGCAAATACATAATATAGTAATGCCATTATACTAGAGTCACATGCGTACATTAAAAATAACTTTATTTTATTAGAAAAATAATTAAGCAACATTGAGGCTTAGAATAAAGTGAATATACTATGACAATGTAAAATAAATTATATTACAAATAAAAAGGTTATAACAGGGTGAACAATGTTATATTTAGCAACACACATTTTAGCCTGCAAACTGTGAATAACACGATGTATTAGGATTAATCACTTTGCACCATATATTGATAACATACTATTTATAGCCAAATACATTACATTGCAACTACATATTAAAAAAGGCTATTATGTTTTCATGAATTCAATGATAAATATTAAAAAGCTTTGTTACTAAAGTTGAAAACAGATAATGTATTACATACACAAGTCCATAGTAATGATAGATGCAGTTTTGTTTTATATAAATTTATTTTACAGGATATAAGGTCATTTTTCGTAACCAAAAAACCACAGAAACCTAAAGATGAAGATGAGGATGTTATACCAAATTCACCAGATGTACAAATAAAAACTAAGGTATGTTGTAAGCAACTCATTTCCTATGTAAAATATATTGTTACAATGTCTGTCCCTTGTTTATATTTTATCCAGATAGAAATATTAAAAAACCATTATGTAATTTACTGTTTTATTTTTTTAAATTCTTTTTTAATTTTAAGAAACTTATTATAAGTCCTTTTTTTTATCAGTCAAGCTATTGGTACACTATTGACTGCCCTCTCTTTTATCCTTCTCTTATTTCCATCCCGAGGTAGTCAGTAAGAGATTGCTTAGAGCAATACGACCGCCTATTGTACTGCTATCTAATTTAAGGTTTTTTTTATTTATTTATAAATAAATAACTAAAAAAATATTGCATATGTATAAAATTTTTCATGCCTGTCTTAAATAATATTTTTTCTGTATATATTCACCAGTTCATATTTAATTTGTTGACAGAAAAAAGAAGCAAGGAAAAAAAGAGTGATAAATGATTCAGATGATGAAAGTAATACTAAAAAGAAGCCTGTCACACCAATAAAGTCACCTGCAAATAAAAAAACCAAACCGGATCTCAAAGAAGTCAATATTAATGATTTGTTTGGCAAAGCACCGATAAAAAGAACAGAACCATTGGTCAAAAAAGTCAAGAAACAGACAGAAACCGGAATACATTCAGATGACGAATTCGAAAAGAGTCTTTTAGAAATTGATAGTGTTGAACAAGAGATCAAAACTGAACCAAAAGAATTAGAAAGGAAAAAAAACGAATCACCCGTCAAAGAAAACGTTGCCACGAAAACAATCAATAACCGTCAAGACAAATCACCTGAAAAAACAAGAGATTCCACATCAAAACAGAACAATGCAAGACAGAATTACGCAAGTAAAAAAGAAGAATCAAAATTAAACAGCAAACGAAAGTTTTCCGAATTTACTAATTCTGAAGTGGATATCCAAGAGGATAAAGTTAAAAGGAAGAAAACTGATGATAGTTTTAGTGAGAATAATAAAAGCATAGTCAAACAAGAGAGTGAGGAATGTAGTGAAGCTGATGTTTCTGTGATGGATGATGAGACACCAAGTAAAAATAGAAAAAAGAAAAATAATATCAGCTTGAATGATTCTGGTAAGAGAATAGATACTTTGGATATACATATTTGCCTACAACTCTTTTTGATTGATGTTATCGAAAGTCTAAAATAGCTCAGAAATAACCAAGTTAAAAACCACAAGTCATAGTTGAAGTAACTGTAAAGCTAAATTTTATTTTTACTTATCTTTAAAATGTTTATCTAATAATGTATTACCAATATAGTTATTAATTGAAGTATTAAACAATATAGTTTTTAGTTAGGCTTCGTTTTCGGTCGCAGTCTTGATATACCCTGTATGTTTTTAAAAATTCCAGCCTTAACAGATGAAGAAAGACACGAACGGAAAATGCATTCGGCTGCACTTTACAAGAAGTATTTGAACAGATCTGGACCCAAGCATTTAGGTCAAAAAGAAATTCCTGAGGTATGAACAAATAATAAACTTTATTGTTGCTAAATCAAAGCACAAAATCACTATATGTAATTAAACCAAAGGAAAATATTATAATAGATAGAGTTAATTGAATTTTGTTTAAAAAGTAAATATTACACATTGATGGGATTTCAGTTTAAATATTTTTGTTTAATATGTTTCAGGGTTCACCAGACTGTCTGAAGAACTGTGCCTTTTTGCTAACTGGTGTACTGGACTCATTCGAAAGAGAGGAAATAGTTGATGCTATTACAAAATATGGAGGATGCGTTAAAAATAGCATTAGTAAGAAGGTAATGTTAGTATATTAGTATTTTACTTACAGACCTATGAAGGCTTGTTAAAAAATAATATTTCTAGTGTAGGGGCCTCTGTTTCCTTGTTTACTTAAACAGAATAAAGGGCAATCTATCTAAAATACACCATCTTTCAGGTTACACACGTTTTAGCAGGCGAGGATGCAGGGCCGGCGAAAATGTCGAAAGCACAGGAATTAGGAATCAAAATAATCAATGAGGATGGATTTTTGAAAATGATTGCAAAATCTGAAAAATCAGCCCCTGTTAAAACTGAACCTAAAGAGGAAAACCCTAAAAAGAAAGTAGATGGTAAAAACAAAAGAAGTCCAAAAGATAAATTGAATACAAGTTTAAACGGTATTCAATCAGAAAGTAGTGTCAGTGATAAAAACAAGAATAACGCAAACCAAGAGGAGAAATCGAGTGACAAAAAGAAACAGAGTCCTAATAAATTAAAAACGGATAAAAAGGATATTAAAAAAGAAAACAAATCAGATCCTACTCCGAAAATCGATGTGAAGAGAGAAAAATCTTATTCAGGGACTAAAACAGAAACTGCAAAAGAAAATCGTAAGAAGTGTTTGTAGTAATTTACTGTATAAGTTTTTGTGGTAATTAATTAATTTCAAATAGTAAGATTGCCTGCAGAGCGTATTACAATTTTGGTATTGCCTGTTTTTTTTAAATGTTTTAGCCCAAATAGTGGCGCATGAATAGTCCATAGAACGGCTCACATGTTTCGTGCTGCAAATTCCCAACGAGATCGTGCCGCTTTGTATGAACGCAGTCTTATTTTCACAATATTGCTATTTAAATTTGCAATAAACATTAAACATCCGCCATCCCTTACCATCCAGACGTTGTATTAAAAAGTTTTATTTTTCAGGTGCTAAAACAGAAGAGAAAAAATTGTCGCACATTGTAAATGCGTCACTGTGGGTGGATAAATATAAACCACAGAATGTTAAGCAGATCATTGGACAGCATGGGGATGCAAGCAATGTTAAAAAGTAGGTATTGCTTAACATGATGTTTTTTTACTGTCCCGCCCTCACACCCGCCACTGCAACTCCTGTAAGCCAGGATCAACAGTGGCACGCATTTTAATGACACTGAGCATTGAAGCTCAGCGAGTCTCCGTGAATGTCTAACTTGTCTTTAACCCGCAACGAAATCAATCAAAAAGTTAAATTAATAGGGGGAGTTGGAAATAAATTATTGTCCACTTCCCTCCCTAATAAAGCGGGTGACAAAACAATGAACTAAAGAGGTAAATAACCTCGCATAAAGACATTTACAGCCAGATAAGCCAGCTGTAAAGCACCACGGATTAGTCATTATTACATTTAAATGGGACCTATTATGTAAGCTGTTATACTTGATTCCAATAATAGGTATGGCAAAATCGCCGGAAAGCACGGAAATTCTTCCTAGTCTCCACAAGGTCCGTGTAGTATACAACTCCAGATGTTATTTGCATACTATCTAGCATGGTTTTACGCTCATTCTGCCAAAGACTACACTCCCAAAGTATATGATGCGCGGACTGCTAACAACATTAACATGATTTGTAGCAACTTCATTTTTAGAACTTATTTGTAAGGATTATTAGTGAACCTAGGTCACACACACATAGTCCTGACTCTTGACCACAGCCAGATATCAAGTCATGTATATAGGATACCCAAAAAAAAATGTGATCCTCTTGTTTCATAGCCGGCACTCAACCACTATCACACTAAGAGACATAATTATCGGTACACGAAATAACCATTATCTGTGAACAGACTAACGAACTGGCTGACAAAATGGTACGTGAACAGAAAGGCTAAGTTACCGAAGCCGAGTCCTTGGGCAAAGAACGACGACGGCGGGTACTACAAAGCGGCGCTGCTCTCCGGACCTCCGGGCGTTGGTGAGATTTATTTATGAAGAATATATCTGTGCTAGCATGGTAATATTGAACCTTATGGTAAGTGTAATACTGCCCAAATTGGTTTCAAAAGTGACGCAAAGGCGGTACAGTAACGTGACACTTGGGTCACCAAGGGTTGATGTACTATCGAGATCGCATGAATCTGTTGTTGATGTATTTTAAACATAAGGCAATACGGTCTATATTTCATTGGTTTCTACATTCGCTTACAGTCGGCGTTAGGTTTTTCATTTTAATTGCTGACGCTAAGTTATTTAATTGGTACGACCATACATATATTTTTTCCTTTTTCTGACACCTGCGATCAGGCGCCTACACTATAATCAGGTAAGTTGTATGAGATTGGGGTTTATTGAGATAGAGGCACTACACTCCATCTCCCCTTAGTTAAACAGCACGTCGGCTCTCTTGAGTCTTTTGAATGGGTTTGGTTGCAAGAGCTTGCCAGTCATCGGGTTTGGGTGTATTAGTAATCGACTCTTGTAGTTATTGGAGTAACAAACAACTTCTTCCAGTATGGTTGGGATTTCTAGGTACTCATGAATTTCCGAGTTGCGAGCAAACCAGGGCACCGATGATATGACCCTTAGGATACAGTTTTGAGCTCTCTGAAGGTGTACATGAATAATATTTCGGTATTTGTAGGTAAAACCACAACAGTGTCTCTGGTATGCAAAGAGCTGGGCTTCGACATGGTGGAGTACAACGCGTCCGACACCAGAAGTAAGAATCTAATCAAGGAGCAGATCGGGGAAATGCTCACCACCACTTCGCTATCGGCTTATGCTAAAGGTAATCATAATTAATATGACAATATGACAGCCTCGTTGGTGCAGTTGATGTTTGTGAAACAAGTCAGTGACTTTGATCCCCACTCCGAGACAAAGGTTTGTGCAACCTACAAATATTTGTTTCGGGTCTGGGTTTTGAGACAGTGAAAAGTCGCTCGTAGTCTCTTAAACCCACGACACAAGACATGCAAAGCTTTTAATCTTGCTCCCACTTACCATACCGAGCCCGACAAAATGTCATACACCTGATGTGTGAATCCGATTTTTATTGGAACCAACTAGACCGGTAGAGCCATCTGGTGGATCATTCTGAGCTAATCTTCCTAACTGATTACATTTAGCCGAAACATTTAGCGTAGATCCTCCATATTAATAAAAAAAAAATATTTGACTGTTCCAGGGGACACGGGTAAACAGGCGGTGACAAAGAAACACGTTCTAGTGATGGACGAGGTCGACGGAATGGCCGGCAACGAAGATAGAGGTGAGATATTCTCGAGGTCTATCAAGAGGCAGTTTTCAAGTCTTCATTTATTTTTTTGCCAGAATATGACGTTACCAACATGTTTAAGGTCAGATTATGCCCTAAATCTAGACCTTTCCAGAGTATACATTTTTTGCTTTTTTTTAGAAAAATCTAAATTGTTCCTCGATTAGTGTAACAACACCTAGCGCCGATCTCATAAAGCACATATACTGTACGTTTTTGACCACGTAATGTTGTTATCAGGGGGTCTTCAAGAATTGCTAAACCTGATCAAGATGACGTCAGTGCCTGTTATCTGCATGTGCAACGACCGCAACAGCCAGAAGATGCGCTCGCTTGTGAATTACTGCTACGACTTGAGGTTCAACAGACCCAGGGTCGACCAGATTAAAGTAAGCCATTTATTAGTATATTAGTATACTGAATCAGCCCATATATGTTCCAATGCAGGGCACGAGCCTACTTTACAATCGAGAGTACGAATCGGAGGAGTTAGGCCGTTTATTATTAAATTAAGTCCTTCCCATACTTGCATTTAAGATGCATAAGAGAATAAAATAACTTTCTTAAAATAACTGCTAGATGGTTACAAATTAAATTATTATGCGCATTTTCGATAGTTTACTCAGTTAATCATTGGCTTCATTTATCTAACGGCATTACGTCCTGGGTTCCATTCCTGTATCAGACAATTCAGTTTTGGTTTTTTGATTTGAAATATCTTCTACATGATCCCTATATGGTGATTAACACAAACCTATTGCTTTTTGGTATAAAAAATACTGGTAACTATAACAGCCCAATGTCTGGAGCACATACATATGATTTTGTACGGCATAACTCAACTTTGAATTTCTATTTGCAGTCGGCGATGATGTCGATATGCTTCAAGGAAGGTCTGAAGGTGCCCCCAGATGTGTTATCCCAGCTGGTGGTGGCGGCCAACCAGGACGTGCGCCAGACACTCAACCTGCTCTCCATGTGGGCCGTGGACCCGAGCCTGGCTGATACAGAACGACTTAGGAAGGACGCTGGCAGTGTTAAGAAGGATATTAAGCTGGTACGATATTTTTACAAACTTTTGATACAAAATATATTTTTGAATAATACTAAGCATAGACTAGTGATAGACGGTTATGTCTGGCCATTCATCCACTTGCTTGAACCCAGGGCCCCTGGGAGGCGGTGCGCAAGGTGTTCTCCGCCGAAGACCACAAGACCATGAGCATCCACGACAAAAGCGACCTGTTCTTCTACGACTACAGCCTTGCACCGCTGTTCGTGCAAGAGAACTACCTGCAGGTAGCACCACACTGCCCCAAGTAGGTATTGAAAAACTCGACCATAGACAAAGATACCCATAGATTGAACATTATGGATCATTGAAATTGATATTGTACTGGACATAGATTAAATAAATTTTATGTTAAACAGCATATCTGTAGATCCATATCAGCTCAAATACGTACCACTGCAGGGCACGGACCTCCTCTACAACCGAGAGTACAATTGAGAGGGGTTCGGCCATATAGTCCGCCACACTGGGCGAGTGCGGGTTGGCGGACTTTACATACAGTAGAAACAGCATTTAAAGAAACAAATTACTTTATCTCGATTGCGTTAAAGTATGGTAATGGTTTTGACAACCTCCGTGGCGCAGTTAAGAATGTCAAACATATGTTTATCACGCTGCATGGTTTGAACTTTATCTCGTTCCACAGTAAGCTTCCTCCAACTTACACTACGATTTCTCAACTTATCCAAATTATTCTTATTTAAATAAATGAATAAAATACACCCAACAGTCACATACATAGTCCTGACCCCACATTAAGATAATTAAGTCTTGTGTCGTATGTATCAGAAACTACAAGAGACTGGTCTCACAAACACCCAGACTCGGGACAAATACTTGTGGCCTCACAAAAATTTGTCTCAGAGCAATCTAAGCAATAACCATACATTTCTATTCCAGACACGAAGTATTACAAAGGTTAAGTAAAGCGGCTGACAGCATCAGTTTGGGCGATTTGGTCGATAAGAGAATACGTAGTGCTCAGGCATGGAGTCTCCTACCCACACAGGTAAACTTGCATTTTACAAGTTAATTAAATATTTTAACTAATTAATTAAAATGTCTAGTCACTACGCTGCTCTTGCCAATCAGCATATTGGATTAGAATATTGTGTTGCATAAATTATTTTTCAATTGTTATTCATTGACAAAATATAAAAGCTTTGCAAGTGGATTATTTTAATACAGCACACGGAAAGAAGGGTGGTAGTAGCTCTAGTATTTGCCACCAAATACAGAGATAATTTCGTAGAGATGGTGGTAAAAAAAATCTCCGTGAACTTCATGCGCTCCTGGTACTTAAATAACAGCTAACTTCATCATGTCGCTTTTTGGCTGTCGGTGTGCGCGCGCGCACATTTTACGCTAATAATTTTTCTAACAAGCCAAAAGAAGAACAACTTCAAAAATGTTCTGTTAAGTATAAAAATGGTTATGAAAAATATTATTTGTGTCCACCAGGCGATGTACAGTTCAGTGATCCCCGGGCATGAGCTGGCAGGCCACATAGCGGGACAGATTCAGTTCCCGGGCTGGCTCGGGAAGAACTCCCGCGCCGGGAAACTGCACCGGCTGTGCCAGGAGATACACGCGCATACACGACTCAGGTAATTTCTTATCAACAGTTATTTGTCCCGAATGTATCGAATACTGAATAAGACAGAGTCATTTGCTAAAAAAATAACCAGAATGTTACTGTGGTTAATGCACTTTTTAATTTAATATTTTTTTGCTGACTTATAGTCTATCTAAACTAAGAAGTTCCATTTGACATTGGGAAATAGGGATGCTGTCAAATAAATCGGTTCTTACAATATCCGATTATTTAGAGATATCGATAATATTTGTTTGTATTTCTTAATCGATTACAGTTTATATTTTCAGTTTACATCATTTCGTTTATTTTTTCATGAACATTTTTATTCTAATGAGACATCAACAATTGCATGTCACTTTACTATTTAGGAACAAAAGGAGTGATTTATCTATTACTAGCGGCCCGTCCCGGCTTCACCCGGGTGCAGACACTTTTTCGAGTCCAGTCCACATCACGCACATGCTTATGAACACATGATACATACATACAATACAATACATATACTCCAAAGTGAGGAACCTCCTCACTATGTGTGGCGTATCCTACAATACTGCCTTCATTTCCATTGTAATATCCAAATCTATTAATTAATGATAAATTAATTCATATGAATATTATTATTTCACTATTTATTGATGTATGTTCGTTGACAGCATACCTATTATTAGCTGAAAGCTCAGTATTTTTAAAAATTAAAAAACAACTGTTTTATATCTGCTCGATTATTTAAATATTTTTACCGATTATGCGTATACAAATGCATTTGAATAGTCTCGACTCTACCGGTAAAAGACCTAACGAGGTGACTTTGTAATGATGTCTAGAAAAAAAATATGTTGTTTAAAATGGTTATTTTGCTTTCTTTAAAGAATTCTAGTTTAAATTTAGTGATTATGGTTTGTATATCTAGTGATAAAATAAGAATAGCTTCATAATTCCATGGATTTACGGAAAGTGTTATTGAAATTGTGTGGGTTACGTCTGCACAAAGTTATTTACGTTAAAAGTATAAAACATCAAATGGAACCTGTTAGTTTAGATAGACTATAGTTGCTTCTGCGAAAATTACATTACACATCTTTTTAATTTACGGATTTCGTTATTAACACAAAATTACTATTTATAATAATAAAATTTAACGCAATAAATCTATATCATTATTATGTTTGATGTTACAGCACTTCAGGTTCAAAATCATCGATATTCCTAGACTACTCGACACACCTCCGAGACGCGATCATAAACCCGCTAATAAAAGAAAAATCTGATGGCATTCCAAAATCGCTGGAGGTTCTGGAATCGTACCATCTCCTCCGGGAAGACCTGGACTCCCTGGTGGAACTCTCAGTCTGGCCCGGACAGAGGAATCCTACAATACTCATAGATTCAAAGGTAAGTGATATTTATTGATAATTTTACGATTTGAGTACAGACCTTTTGAGATTATAACACAGTTTGCAAAAATATGAGAAATCGCTATAAGGAAGTTGGTCTTGCGCACCAAGGTCTTTTGACTCTTCACACTTATTGTTGGATAATTTCTTCTGGCTACGTACTTTAGTTTAAAAAAATTACAGAATTTCAAGATAGCTTAGTTCCACCGAGGATCGAACACAATGGAGGAACATCACACGTGGTGTCGATCCTCAGCAGTGAGGGAACAATGAGAATATACATATAGTTAAAAAGACTGCTCAAAAATAAAGTTCCGTATCTTGTTTGCTTCCTTAAAGTATCGTGGAACTCTAAAAAGCATTTAAATAACCCCTAACAACATTTTTTCTGTATTTTTGATTAAACATTATGTAAAACTATCCGCACATTGCTATATAATAATAATATTTATACAGGTGAAAGCCGCGATGACGCGCACATACAACAAGACCGCTAGTGCGTTGCCGTACGCGCCAGGCGCTATCAAGAAAGGCGCCGCGCGGGACGACCACGAAGAGGCTCTCGATGAGGACGAGCACCACTCTGATGAGCCGGATGATAGTGATCCTGAGAATGATGCGCTGATTAAGGTATGCCTACAATCCTACATACGGACTTTTGTTTTTATAAATCTATATCATCCCTCTGCTGGCCTACCATCTCTTCCTACACAAATAACGATCCCAAGCTATTTCAAGCCACATAGGTTCGAAAGCATCCAGCCATCGTTTTATTGGCTTGCCTCGTCAAATGCCATCTAGGTAACAATTTTAACCCAGCGATCTGCATGCATTTGAGTCATTGTCTGGGCAATCTAGATGTGATTTATTGAAAATTAATTGATAAGTCAAGGGGGAGCCCATCGCTAAGTCAAGCCAATAATCTAGTTCCATACGACTTATATGAATTTCTAAATCGTAAAACCCACTTACATATAGGCGGCTTTATTGTTGCTCATAATACATTTTGTAGTCTCAAGACTTGTTTTTAAGAGACAATAATCATGATTTCACATACCTATTTTAACAATTTAAGTGTGTGTATTGTAATAAGTGTGTGGTGGCCTGTTGTTAATTGCCCAGACGCGGCTGCCTACATGTTCACGGTGGTCGCCGGTTCATATCCTAGGGCCTGACTTTTCGAAGTCATGTGTGTCATTGATAGACAATCACCAAGCACCATAATGGTGAAGGAAAACATCGTGAGGAAACCAAACCATAGCGATTTGGAAGAATTTCTATATGTAAAGTCCGCCAATCCGCACTAGGCCAGCTTGGTGCACTATATAGCTTAACCACTCTCAATCATACACTCGATTCAGGCCCATGCCCTACAGTGAGACGTATATGGGCTGATACAACTATGAAAATATTTTTACATTACACTAGTCAGTTCTTGTAGAATGTGAAAGACTTCAGTCCACATGAAACTCCTTTCAATTATCTATGTTCCTTCCTATTTCAAATACTCTAAAAATGTTATTAATCTAAATGTTATTCATATTACAGAAAAAGAAGACAAAAGACACAGAAAAACCAACCACAAGCAAAGGTAAACCAAGCACAAGTAAAGAAAAAGCTGGTTCCAGTAAAGGCAAGAAGAAATAATATTCAGAAACATTCGATTGTGAATCAAGTCAATCAGAATACATACAGAATAATTGACAATAAACCTTCATGTAATATTTTTCAAGTGATAAAATATGTTGGCCTTGTTAAATCAAATACATGATTGTGATAATTTTTTGCTCTGAATCATAAATTTATCCTAACTTTATTTGGCCATGTTGCTATTTTTAATCCAACAATAGTCTTAGAATATAGTTGGATTTAGCATCAAGTTGGGATTTTGGTCTTTTTTACAAAAGTTGGTAATTATGAACAACAAAATATTCAATAATCTTATTTTTTTGTACTACCTAAAATCCTACACTAAATCTACCTGTATTTATAATATTAAGATGTTACAGACATGCCTAGCATTGTGAAAGTTTTGTTGTGTTGAGGAAGAAGTGTGTCTGAAATAATGATTGTACAATAAATTGTCCAATACATTCTAAATTCATTAAAAATGTATTATTTTATATTTTGTTTTATTGATAGTAATTTGATTTCAAGTGAGCAAAAGCTTTATTGGTGAGGAGCAAATATCCAAGCTGTAAGTCTTAGGACCCTATACCACCGGCGTTTTTGGAGCATTGGTGTCAACATTGACGTTGCAGTTGTCTAGTGGCAAATGTTGATGCTGCAGCCTTGATAAGGGATACGTCAATACGAGAATGTAATATATGATGCTTATAATTTTGTTGAAAGAGCAAAGCCAACAGTGGTGTTCCTTGTCGGAATTCCCTTAGAGAATGATGTCAGCATAGAGTTGACACTGTGCAGATGTTGGAAAACGCCAATGCTCCCAAAACACCTGTGGGATAAAAGCCTTAAATTTAAGCTCAGGGCACATATTACCTTTAGACTATAATATGACTTTTTGAAGCCTGAACTTAAATATCTACCCCTACAAAAGTTAATGTCCTGCACACAGTAGTATTTCAGGTGGTAGTTTTTTGCATGCCACTTTTGATACTGACAGAAATTGCAGTGGGTGTTTGATTGAAACAGTCTCACAGTAGACTAGTCTGTTAAGCTAACAGACTAATTCAGTTTAATACCAATTAATACTTCTCTATTAATTTTCTTGTACATTAACATATTATGCTAACATTCACAAATAGGTTATTGCTAAAAAACATATAAATAAGATTCCATTTTTAAACCACTTAAAAACCAAAATTACATGTTTTCTTTAATACAGTTTTTTGTAAATATATCCATTCGGTAATTTAACATTTATATCAACATTCATGGCACAAGGAAAAACAAAAACACTGAATACAGAACTGCACTTTATTACATAATATTGATACTAATTTTTCACAACAAAACTGAACTATTGATCTAATCCTTTCGTATGCGTTGCACTTGGGGGTCGTCTGGCCTCATGATTGTGTAGGTCATTTTGTATCTTCTGTTGTCACCATCGTCTTGATAATAGTTATACACGCCAGCGATACCTAAGCCGATTCCTATCAACGCCATGCCAGTGGAAGCTAAGATCTCGGGGATCTCATTCCACCCCTGTTGTATTAATTGGCCAAGGGTTTTACGCGAAGCTCCACCAAATACAGACATTGGGATGGCTATTTTAGCTTCCGGAAACGAATAATTTATCACAAAGTATCCTTAGAACTAACCAATGTGACTGTTTTGTACTGAAAATTTGACATCTAGCATCTGACACTTAAGCTGTCAGGAATTCCGAATTCGTATTCCGTTTCATAAACTAATGTTTAGTGCACGGTTCTGCACTTTATTTTGACAAACCTGGATTACAATTATTGAGTGCAAAGTATGCTGTGGGATCATGAAAAGTGGAAATTAACCGAATATGATTACATGTGAAATTCGAAATTTGAAATTTACTGAAAAACGGGGTGAATCGAAACTCGACAAATAGAAATAAACTGGACGTTGTGTTTAATGAATCAATTTGATTTTTTTTATTTATAAACAAGGATAAATAATAAATTTCGACTCTTTTTGTCGAATTCGGACTTTACTTTATTAGCAAATAAATGACCGCTTCGGTGGTGCAGTTGTACTACGGTATGATCCAGTGTATTACTATACTCCACGGCGGGTAATCTTCATAGAAAAAATTTCGACCTTACGACATGGCTTGTCTATGGCTGAGGCTATCATACATGACAGTTACCTCGGTGCCCCCACCTCTTACTTCTACCCGGCGTCACCTTGGACCGCACAGATTACTTAGAATTTAGATCACTATGGGCCGACGGTGACCTAAGTAATCTGTGGGCCGACGCCATTACGTTGTTACGTCAATGTGATCTAAGTAATCTGTGGCCATATTTATTTACATTGTCTAAGTTTCAAATGGAACAGTTAATTTGTTAAGATTTCCTAATAGGGAGACAGGACTCCAAAAGTGATTACAGTGCATTAACTATGATAGATTGCGTAGTTTAAAGTTAGAAGAACTTCGTAAATGCCACGTATGCCAGAAACACTTTGAAAAGAGATTTATTGCACCTACTCCTCGGAGGCCTCGTCTCCGTTTTGGTGCCTACCCGACTTTATTTTCTCAAAGTGAAATAACAGTGGTATTCCTCGAACTGATCCTCTTGGCCACTTAGGTAAGTGTATATTTAATGCCTTTATTATAACCAATTCATTTACAAAAACCCATAATTTAAAAATAATTTCATTGGATATCCCCGTAACTCCATAACTCCCACAGCTATTAAATAAGTGTGTTAAAAGCTCTCCGGGCTATGTTATACCAATATTATTTTTAAAAAGCATTTTGATTCATTTGCTTGTTTACCGATTTTATTCTTGTTTTTATAAACTATAATATCGTAGAAACTTATATAACTCAATTTATTTCAGGAAATCTACTAGAACATAATTATTGTAAGAAATGTAAGCATCATACATATTGTAAGATTGAAGCTGCTAAGAAAAATATTGGCCCGGATATTGGTAAGTAAATAATAATTGGTATGCCTTTTATTTTAATATTTTACCATGTTAAAGAATTTTGGTTGTGTATAGAATTTCACAATTGATCAATGAATAGCTTGTACTTTGATTTTAAGTATTAAGTACAGAAAATTTAAATGATTTGAGTTTAGCAGATAAGGCCCCCCTTTTCATATTTTTGTAAGTCTTTCTTGAGATAAATATTTTTAAGAAACTGTTTGAATATTTTAACACTCTGTTTAATGTAATTATCAAATATGAATCATATTTTTTTTTGTTGTAGCAAAATTTGCTGATGGAACGCCAGTGAGCCCAACACTTCGCAATACGGCTGAAAAGTATCGGTCCTTGACAACCTCTTTGATTCTTGCAATGGGACAAACATAAGTGATAAAAATAAAAAGGCTTTAAGGTAAGCTTTAACAGGAACTTTGGACCTCACAAAGCGATTAACACTCTTCAAAATATAAAGTTTGTTGAAAATAAAACAAGCAAAGAAAAAAGTGACCATATAAAAAAAATGGGTTACAACAATAGAAAGTTTTAAAAGGTTGTGGATTCTTTTTAAAAGTAAAGGAATTAAAGTAATGCAGCCTAGATACTTTAATTCAAACTAAATCGAAAATTGCTTTGGTGAAGTGCGAGCCTATAATTCACGAAATATAAATCCTAATTGTGCTACGTTTAAAAACACCTTTAAGTCATTGTTAATAACTAGATTCATAAAATTCCATACTGAGAGTTATAATAATTGTGAAGAGGATTTAGGTGAGCAGTTGATAATATTAAAGACTCTTTTTAAATACAATAAAAATAATCTTGAATCTTCACCTGAATCCTCCAATGTAGGTTTTGTAAATCTAGAAAGTGTTCCTACAACAGTAGACAAGAATGTCTTCATGTTCACTTACGTGCATACACTGCTGGGTGGGTCGTAAGTAAAATATTAATAAAAATGAATTGCAGGCAATGCAAGGTGAATTTAATTGCAAAAGATACAGGTTCAATTTCTACAAACATTCATAATTATATTTCGATGAGAGAATACTAAAGTGTACGAGAAAGAAAATTGGCCTACCCATCAGAGCAGGCCGTGAGATGTTTTGGTGATAATATAATTTGGGAAGTAAATGAATACTTGGAAAATCAACCTGAAAAAAAATGTATACTTAAAGAAATTTAAAAAAATATTTTATTCAAGTATTCATTTGACTTCCTTGATTGCAATGTACACAGGAATGTCGTTCTGGGTTATTTTCTGGATATTTCTTTGAGATTAACAATGAATAAATTGGTGCAATATCATAAATAAGATATTAAAGGGCACAGATATTATTAGATTAAGAAATAAAAGTTTGCAACCAATGCAAAAAAAGCCGTCAATATGTATTATAAGAAAAATAAAGTAAAGATGTAATAAACAAATGTATTTTTATTTTACTACCCAAATTTCCTAAATACAAATTAAATTATTAATAAAAACCAAGGTAAAAGTGACGAGATGACTTAAAAGACATATATCCCGAGCCAGAAATTGAGCACTGTAGGCAAAAATAGGAAGAGCCAATGCCGGAGCTACAGGAGAAAATTAAAAAAAAAAAAATCTGTCATGTATGATAGTGACGCTAAGGTAAAATTCTATGTATGGGACATATCCATCTGAGTGACCTAAGTAATCTGTGCTATACTCTATGGGTATGATTGCAATGCTGACGTCTTGGGTTTGAATCCCGAGTGCGGCAAAGTGATGTTGGATTTTTCTATTCATGATCAGCCTAGAGTCAGAAATTTTTGCCTGATATGGCGTTAGGCTTGCCCCCAATCACATCGTGGGACGGAACATAGGTACAGGGCGAAATGTGGGTGTTCTGTTAGCACCTCTGTCTACCGCTTCTGGGAAAAAGGCGTGGTTTTATGTAGGTATGTTTGTATGAAAGTATGAAATAAATCAGGAACATAAAGGGATTAAATGAATTATACGACTTACATGCTCCAATAAACCTGAGTAATTAAAACGAGCATTTTTCGGAATATTGCTTAACACTTAATAGAATGGTACTCATGAGTGATAATGAATATATTCTGACTTTTAAAATATTATAGAAATCAGGTTTACTATTCGTAGAGTCTAAACTCAAAGTGTTGATGATTACGAAGTCAGTTTTAACACTTAATATTTAAGACAAACTCATTGAATTTATAATTTGTTCTATCTAACAATGGGCTGTATACAATGGTTGTACATTGCTTCCATGAACACACTATAGTTTTATTTACTTCTCTTCCCAATAATAAACCAACCTTCTCATTTATCGATAAGTTTTTTTTAACAAACATTGACTCATGAACGTCACGTAAAGTTAAATAATTTATGACATTAATATCGTGAATAATAATTTTCAGTTGCCGGTATTCAACTAATATCAAAGAAAAATGACTCCAGAGCCTAAAGAAATTGGCCATCAAGTGAGATTTTCTAAATCTTTGGTGGGATTGTTCAAAAGGGGATGTTGGGAAATACCAGAAATAATGGGTTCATCTTTCATGGGACTAATTGGGATTGGACTAGGTGTTCTGGGTTGTTACCGATACTACAAGAACGATGGCGACAATAGAGAATTCAAAAAAGTCATCTGTATTGTCAGATCAACTGATCCAAGAGCTGCGAAAATTATTAATCCTGTTCATACCGAATATAAATGTTAGTTTAAATTACATGTAATAAAGTATGTTTATTCGAACCAAAAATAGTTTTCAATACGTAATAATATAGTATTAATTATTTTTCTTTAGATTTGCTCCAGCTACGGAAAGAAATCTACAACTTGTCTCGTCGTGCTTACCATTGTAATCCATGTGGCGGTCTGTTTTTTATTTTATATTTATTTTCACCGATGTTTATTATATTTATTGTAACGCAATAACTATGAATTCAGATTTTTTAGGATAACTCATAAGAGGTTTTGCTATGGTAGTGCACGAGCCATGTGGCTGAAGTAGCATGTGCTTCTGGCCCCGCGCACTACGTCTCATTTGTGCACTATGCCTGGGCGTAATATTTTAGTAACAGTCTAATAATAGTAGTACGCGTAGAATAAAAAAAATATACTGTTGAGTTTCGTACAGTGATTAAGGTTGCTGGGGATCCAAGAGTTGACGGTAGTATTTTTATACTACCATTAAAGTTTGGATCTCCAGCAGGAGCATAGACCTTATGCGATTGCGAAAAACCCATCATAGTCTTATTTACAAGTGTTTGATTTACAAGCTGTGTATATCCGATTTCGAACAGGCCAGCCTAATTACCATATTTTGTTAGTGGCGTACCTTGGGAGAGGCCTATGTCCAGCAGTGGACTGAAACGGGCTGATGATGATGATGATAAAAGGGGATACTTTATTTGGATTGCAATTAACATACCACCAGGGACATTATACTCACTTCATCGACTCAGTATAAAATAATACATATGGTGCAGCGCCGGGCGATCACATGGAAGAAATCGGGGCGCTTCTCGCCCTGAGGTATCCAGTGTCACCACCCAAGCTTTGTAATCGTACCGTAGTACCACTGCGTCATCGAGGCAATCTAATAATATTGTATTATTTCGGCACGGTCTAGTGTCTAGTTCCTACTTTAATACTTAGATTTGATTAAGTTTTCTAGCTGATTAAATACCTATTGGGTACCTACTGTTTTTCCTGTGGGTTTAGATGGAATATTTATTTACTATATTTTTGTCTCTCATCTTTGCCTATAAGGAAATGTTGAAATAATTCACATATAAATTTTACAAAAAATTCTGAAAGATCGGAATGCATTTAAAAAACTTGACGTCGCTTGACGTTGTACGGTGACGTTTTTGACATTCAACATTGACAAAGGTCAACGCCAGTCAACGCAAAAAGTGACCGATACAAATACATGAAGTCGGCGAATCTGCTATAATTTATTACTCAGATTACTTATTATCTGCAGTCGGTGGCGGTATTCCAGAGTGTATAGACGTGAATTAATTGATTACAGGCTCAAGCATGGGTTCCCGCTTCCAAGTTGTCGAACAAGGCCCTCCAATTGAGGTTTTCTTGTTAAATAAACTTTTTACTGACGACTCATTCCAAAATAAAGTTAATTTAGGAGTTGGCGGTAAGTTCTAACTGTAAATATTTACTGTAAGTGTGCCTGTAGTGCACGTAACAATTTATTATGTAACTGTTTATGTTCTGTTTGTTTCAATTATGAAAGTAAATTAGCGATCAGTGGGGTTACGTCTTCTCTGAGGCCATGCAGCCGGTGACTTAATTACTTACATTCATGAATTAAGTTATAAAGCTAAGGTTAAGTAATAAAGCTTAACCCATAAAAAATTGCTTCTACTTTTTAAATGTTTTATGTTACAATTATTGTATAACAATGTAATTTTCATTATTTTTGTTTAGAACATTTTTACAGCAACAAGAAACATATTAAGTTTGGCTGAAAAATTAAATATATTGTTAAAATGTAACAAAAATTATTTTGATGAATTTCATATCAATGAAATGTCTCTTTTTTATATTTATATGTTATAGGTCAAGTGTAACTTGCTTTTGATGTGTTAAAGATTACTAATCGTCAAAAACATGAAGTACCCCTTATTATGTGTCATAGTAAAAGATAGTGTTGGTGCATCTATCAAATTCTTAATCTCATATTTCCCATACAGAACTTTAAGGACAAATGGCACTTATTTAATAACATCAGACAGCCTCCGTGGCGCAATTTGTTAGATACCTGCTGTGAAAAGATAGGCAGGGGGTTCGATACCCGCACCAAGAGAAATGTTTGTGCGGCCCGCAAATATTTCTTTCGGGTCTGGGTGTTTGTGACCAAAAAGTGTCTCGTAGTTTTGATACCTGCAACACAAGAATTAATTGATCTTAATGTTGGGTTGGGACTATGTATGTGACTGTTGGGTGTATTTATTATTATTTAATAAAATGTTTACTTATGTTTGATGCTAACATTAATCATATTGTTAAATAGCATACAGAGATGAAAATGGCAAACCATGGGTACTACCTGTTGTACGAAAAATGGAGTTGAAAATGGCACAGGACGGAAACCTTCTTCATGAGTATCTACCTGTACTTGGTAAGTTATTTATTTTAAAGCAAAGAAGAATGCCCATTCATGGTATCGGATAAAAATATAGACCTCGATACTGATACTGCTTAAAATTAATTATAGCATTTTTTATGATTTGTCCTTAAACATTTTCCTGATTTATTCCAGGCAACAGATTTTTATAAAATTTAGTCATTATCCATCACTTTTTACTATATGTCAGCCATTACTACAAACGGGGCTACCAGAGTGACTGGACTTCAAGTTCATTTCTCCAAGAACTCAGAGCCTGGGTCGCAATAATGTTTATTTTTATTGAAAATATTTATTTTTCCCTACACAAAAAAGTAGATTTCATGGAGGGACAAAAATCCTCACACTCATACCAAGGTTCATAGTAAAATGGGCATTCTCCTTTAATTTTTTTTGTTGTAAGGTAGTTTGGTTATTTACATTAAGCTAGTATTTCAGGGGGGCTGGTTTGAGACCTCCAATACCATAATGTTACTCTACAACCCTTTATTCTTTCTGTAATGTGTTTGTGTCTCCCAAAAAAAAAAAATATATATTCAACCATTGTCAGCCCCATCTGACAGTATTCTTACCTATTCCCAGACAGTATGAAGATTGGTGGTCTCATTAGTCTAGATTGGCATACCGAGGGTTAAAATTTTAGCTATATTTCTCTTCTAATAGTTAATCCCACAACCTGCTAAATATTACTTAGACAAGCGAACTATAAATAACTTTAAAAAAATTCGTTTCAGAGTGAAGAAGTTCACTAATCCACAAAGTTTTAATTTATTGGTTAATTAAAATTGATAAAAGTAACAAAAGTGAAGCAACTGAGCAGATCAGCATATTGTGAGTGGCAAGAGACAATTTTCTATTGCCAATCAATACTTCTTACATCAACAAGCTGTTTACAAAAGCAAAAATAAATAATATTTGATGTAAGACAAGTATTAGCTGTGAGTAGGTGTTTCTTGGCTTGCAGCTACAATTTTTTGTGCATTCTGTTTGTTAGAATTTTTGGAAATTTTAAATAATTTTGTAACATTTAAAACACATAACAAAATTTTATTGGACAATATCCTTCCACCATCAGGAATTTCGAGACAGTGAAAATTTTTAGGGGTAGCAGCCATTAACCATCACGAAAGACAGTCAAATAATATACAGTCAGTAATTATAATGCAATATATTTTCCATATTTGATTATTAATATTATTTTACAGTTTAAATGTAAGTTGCCCATTGTATGATATCTATTTTATCTCCTCTATTTGCCAATCATGCGAATGACAAACATTAAGGTTTGTCAAAGTAGTCAGTATGTATCAAGCAGTAACAATATTGAAGATTTCATTATCACGAAAATATTAGCAAAACGGTAGGGCATGCTAAGTGAATAAATATCCCTGAGCAACTGTAACTGGCCAAACATTGTTCGTAAACTCTGCGTTATTCACGATGCAACACTCTGGTAATCTGGAAATGCGCCTATAAGACTAAAGGAGTTTCCTTTCCCAAAAACTGGCTAACATCCAGATAATATTCGAAACAAAATTGCTGCGCGTTTTTCTTTCTACTAAGCGTTATTCCCGCGGTGGTAGGGTCCCCTTTCCTATTCAATATTCTGCACTTCGACTAACCTTCTGCATTATACGCGATTATTTATAAGACGAATATTATACAAACAAGAAAATATATTTTTATTGCCCAGTTATAAAGAATTAAAACGCCAAATGAATATCTTATTTGGAATATCAAATTCTCTTGTAGTAAAAAAAAAGAAGTCAGGACCAATCATTATATTATTACCTTGGATAGTGATTTTGTTCATACTTTACTTCAGTGCTGAAATTCTATACCCAGTAAATTTAGGTCTCCATTGAGAAATGTTCAAAGACAACTTAATCAACTGAGGAAAGACGGTGGTGAGATAATCAAGCTGATTACATAATAACCATTGCCTTTATCAGCACGTTGAACAAACGTGAATTTCGTCAGGTTATAATTATGGATACGTGTTACTACTTGGTTCATACGTAACATCTATTGGCATATGAGTAATGGATGTTCACTGTGCAGTACTTGCTTTCATATACCTATATTGGGCATTTGTGGTAATTTTATCTGGGGTTACACTTAAAAAAATCACACGCTAACATGTATGTAAATCTTGGGTAGTACATATCAGAAACTACACGAGATAGACTTTCCGGAATCGAAACAACTATTTCTGACTTATACAAAAAAATATCTCGATGCGGTGATCGAAATTGGGCCTCACATATCTTATTCAACTGTTTCACATATGCTTGCACCCAGCTTTTTAGTCCATTTTACGACTTCAGTCAAAATAAATTACTTGCAAGAATTTATTGAATGTCTAACAATATAAAAGAAGGTAAAACTCGCTTTGAAAGTGAAACGTTTGCCAAGCTTTTTTTAGATCTTGCGTATAAGCACAGATTTTCTAAACAAGTGCCGTTCCTAGATGTCATTGAACTAGCAATTTATCGCATTTTAGTGCCTTGAGTTATACAACCACAAAAAGCACACTACTTAACCAAAAAAACTAGTACGGGTAAAGATTTATGTGATGTTATTTTTAAAGAGCAAAATTAAGTTGTAATTGCCTACATCGTGCTTATTACCTACCACAGATTTATTTGTCTGTCTGATAACACTGTATCTGATAAAAATTTGGACATATCGAAAAATGCTACGTATAAGTTGGACGGCTAAGGTGTCTAATACTGAAGTCCTGGCCCAAATGCAAAAGAGCACCGAATTGGTTAAAACCATCAAGGAGCGAAAAGTCTCGTACCTAGGTAATATCTTAAGACATGATAGATATGATCTGCTGACTATCATAATATAAAATAGCTGGGAAGAGAAGTGTGGGAAGAAGTGAGTGGACTGGAATAAAAACGGTCGAAGAGTTGTTCCGGCTAGCCATGGATAAGGAGAGGTTTAAGGAACTGACTGCCAACCTTCAGTAATGGAGAGGCACCTACAGAAGAAGAAGAATCTGATAAGACATAAAATTACCTAGTATACATATTATTAAGAGCACAATCATACTACAGTACATATTTTAATCGTAGCATAAAAGGCATTTCCTACCAGGAAATATGCAATCAGCCTAATTTAAATGTAGCAAATATGTACTCAGTAAAGCGCCGAAACATTTTGCATCGGTTTTTGCTATACTAATAAAGATAAAATTTATCTCTAGATCGCACGATATAATTTGACTGAATGTAATTTTTATTATTCTATACCATTTATCTATACAATAATGCCCCGTCAATTTATGTCTATGGTTATTAAATTGGTAATCTATTTGTGATATTGTTTTTGTGGCTTCACATGGGGGAAATCCAATCTGTATTAAAGCAATGAAATATTTTACTTCACTAATCAAAGCTTTGTGATGTTACGGGAGAATGCGGCTGTAAATTGATTAAATTGTTTGCTTCGAAATCGTGACTCGTGGCTTCGAAATATACGTTTTACTTTTTGATACATATCGTAACACGAGCGGCCCGGCCCGGCTTGGCCTGAGTGCAGATACTTATTGAGTCCATTCTACATCAACAATATATTATTTCGCGTACTAACTGTTTTACGTTAAAACTTAATGTGACTGCCGTCCACGATACTGATATTCCCGTCCCTTACCGTCTTGTCCCCTTATATACCGCCCTGTCCCGTCTCATTCTCACTCAAGGCATGTAATCCTGTCCAATCTCTTTCGAGTTTAAAGAAGTAGCAAAATGGCTATAGTATGAAAAGTTCGCCAACCTGCAATAAGCCAGCGTGTAAGCGTAGGTCTAATCCCTTTCAATGTAACCTGGTTGTAACGGAGTCTCGTGTTTAACAGAAACCGATAATTACAATGGTTTGATACAGTACATAATAATTTTGTCCAGGCGAATTAGTTTTACTTTACCTATAAAAATATTGAAAATGCAGGCCACTGGTAGCACGCCTACCTACTTGATAAATGCTAATGGTATTGATTGAGATAATGCGGAGGTCACGGCCGATAATGCTTCGCGCTACTTAGGTCCAATTGCATAAACTAACTTTTCCCGCAACTTTAACTTTCAAAACGTTAATTCCATACATTAGCAATGTCAAATACGTCACAAATAATTTAACTCTCACGATAGACTATATTAAGGTAACTAAGTAAGTTGTTAATTTAAATAAATTTAATATTAACTATATTTGGCAAAGACATCCCCATCCACATTGAACGAGGCAACCTCCATAGCTAGCCCGCTGATGTCGTGGGTATCAGAGGCTATTGGGCCACACAAACAGTTGGTTGAATTGTATAATTTATCTGCAGGCTTGGAGCAGTTCTCAGCTGCCTCCGTGAAGATGCTGCTGGGTGAAGACAGCCCCGCCATAGCCACTGGACGTGTGAGTTTCTCCTATTAATTATTACTTTATTGTTTGTGTAGCCAGACGAGATAGTGACCTGCCTGATGGTAAGCGGTGACTTCGGTTCGTGAGCTTTTGCAATGCCAGGGGCATGTCAAGCCGTTGCCTACCAGAATTATACTATTAGTACTAAACAAAGACAAAACCTTGCTTTAGGTGGTGCTGGGCTGGTAGACCCATATAGTTTTTCGCATTTCGGGTTTAGGTTTTCCTATCTAGTTACCAACAATCACAATGACATGATATTTCTGTAACAATTACGTTTAAATCCGACGATTCGTTCGTTGATCGGACATTATGGATATAGCGTAAGATCTGCCACCCCATATACTGAATTATAAAGTAATGTAATTAATATTTGTTGCAGGCTTTCGGTGTACAAGTCCTGTCTGGTACAGGCGGTCTCCGCGTCGGCGCCGAGCTGTTGAACAAGCACCTCAAGTACGACACCTTCTACTACTCTAGTCCAACGTGGGGTAAGTATTATTCATTACGTTATTTCAGCTATAATCGGAACGCATTACTGCTCCTCAAGTACGGTATGAATCCACAAAATTTAATTTATACAGTTTGTGCGGCTCTGTGAAAAGTTGCTAAAATTCGTTACGACCTTTAAGCTACTGATGGAGTATCATCACAGCAATGAAACTTGACACGGACTCGCTGAGTTTGGTACTAATACAACGACCTATAAACCAGTGGTTTTAAAGTATTTTGGATGGAAATCACACCCTAAAAACAAAAAAAATCTATTCAAATCATTAATTTACTTCTGGCATGTAGGTAGTTACATAGTTGGTATAGGTAGTGGTTACAATATGAAGTTCTCTATGATCTGCCTTTTTGGCATACTAGTGTGACTTACAAGATGTGTGCGTGTGTGTATCTGTGTGTCACAACTCACAGTTAATGTGTTAGGTGGATGATTTATACAAGGGAATTATCAATTAGTTTAAACATCTCCAGTAACTCATTCTATTTCGACTTGCGATCTTGTAAGCCAATTCTTGATTGGCTAGCTTTCCTAATCAAATTCCCAATATTATCGCAAGTTATCAGCATTACTTGTAAAAATGATAAAAACCAGTTTAAGCAGTACCATGATGTTCTAAATCTAAACTGGTATATTTTCATGTAGATTTGATGTTTATGGGTTATAGGTTAAATTATGTTATCGCAGTGACGCCACGCAAATAATATCATATTATCGTTATATTCGTAATTTGTTTTTGTCAAGGCAAACATATTGCAAAATATGTACATGTAATGTCTTGAGGATACCGCATCATGGTTGTAAACGGTTTACTGTAGCTTTTAAGATTCCGATAATGATGTTTTTTTTTTTATTTCAATGAAAGGCGAGACGAGCGTTCCATTTACCTGATGGTAAGCGATACGACCGCTTATGGATAGTGGCAAAACCAAAAAACGCCATGAATTACAAAGCAATGCTTGGCATTTTACTGTACTCGCCATTCTGCGACGTAAGATGTTAAGTCTCAAATGTCCAGTAGTTACTCTGGCTATAATGTCCTTTAAACAGCCAGATTCTGATCTTGCATACAATTTACAGTTTTTCCAGTTGCCTTCTCCTATTTATTTTATTAACATTACACTACAAGAGTCTTAAAAAAACTAGCAGTACTAAAGAACTAAGTAATAGTGCTTTATAACACATACGTGTATTTGCCATTGGTATACTACGACAATCTAATAGCGCAGCGGCTAAGAAATTGTCCATTTCCGCTGGAGATTGCTGCTTTGACCCCCATACAGATAAATATATTAGCTATAGAATATAGATATTTGTAGGCATATAGGTATAGTTGTTTTACATGAAGAATTTGAGATTATAGAACGCAAAAACTAAAATGATTATAAAAATGAATTTAAATTATGATTTTAAACTTGAAGATACAATAGAAACTCCAATTATTGATATCGTGATAAGGGTCGGTAAGGTAACTATTGAATAATATTGCATGAACAATACAATGTAATTGAAAATATTATGAAACAGATAAGAACGGTCTCGCTTGTTGACAAACAACTATAGCTATGAAGACGATGCTAAAACTCTTGGCACTGAATTGTCCCTTTTATATGTCAACTAATGCGATGTAAACATTGAGGTAGGGGGATATCGACCCCTTCACAGTATTTGACTTATTACCAAGAGCTGTAAATATAAGTAGATAAATAACGAAGGATTGTAATATACAAACCTCGTGGAAACTAGGAAGAATTACAGTGCTTTCCGGCTCTTTGGCGATACTTATTACTAAAATTATTAGTTCGAATGTAGGATCCATGTAAATATTTATATGTGGTGTTTAAAATCTGGCTTCTCCAGTTGTATGACTTTGATTCTTTATATCAGAGCCTGTTACTTAGCCGAAAATTAAGTATGCTGTATAGGAAAACTGTTGACGCATATTGCGAAAAAAACATGATTTTTAACGTCTTCATTCAAATCCGTGTCGGACATTGTACATCGTATATCGGTTCAATTAATAGACCAAAGCTTTACAGTAATTATAGTGTTGGAACTGACATTGGAATAACCATTTTGAAAGCCTCCTGTGAAACGGGAGGCCGAGGGTTCGATTCCCGCACCGAAACAAATGTTTGTGTGATCCACAGGTGTTTGTTTCGGGTCTAGGTGTTTGTGAGACCGAAAAGTCTCGTAGTTTCTGATACCCACGACACAAGATTCGATCTTAACGTGAGGTCAGGACTATGTATGTGTATTTATTTATTTAACCATTCACAGCTAAATCTTATATTCTATTTCGTTCAGAGAACCACCACCTGGTATTCGTGAACTCCGGTTTCACCCAGCCTCGTACGTACCGTTACTGGAACCCGAAGACGCGCGCCATCGACTTCGACGGCCTCATCGAGGACCTGAAGAAAGCGCCAGAGAACGCCGTTATCATCCTGCACGCCTGCGCGCACAATCCTACTGGAATTGACCCCACGCAGGAGCAGTGGGAGAAGATCGCTGATGTTATGGAGGTGAGTGATCATGCTGATGACGTCATAATATGTGTTGCTCTTCTTTTGTCTCTTGTCAGATAATGTCAACACAATGACCATTTTCGAGTGATTTTTTTTTATTGCGATGAATGGCGAGACGATCGTGCCATTCGCCTGATGGTAAGCGATACGACCGCTCATGGACAGTAAAAAACCAAACAACACCGTGATTTACAAAGCAATGATTGGCATTCCACTGCGCTTACCATCCTGAGACATAAGATGTTACGTCTCAATTTGTCCATTTGTTACTCTGGCTACAATGTCCTTCAAACCGGAACACAACAGTGCATTTACACTGCTGTTTGGCGGAAGAAATAGACATTGCGGTGGTACCTATCCAGGCTGCCTCTCATACGAGAAACTTGCCAGTAACATCCTAACAATTTATGATCTGCTGCCTTATTCGTGACATTTTAGATATTTGCAATTTAGTGTTGGGATCGAAAACTTACTAGTCAATTGATTGCTTTGGAATGCTTCAAAAGCGCACGATTTTACCGTTACTTGCTCGTGATGGAATTTAGATTTAAATGAAATCGAGTGTCAAGGCTAGGCTTACTATTTGTGAATCCTAAAAACATATTTCTAAAGATTTCTATCGTAAATTTATGAAATTTACCAGCATTTTTTACTACTTTCTTCTCCATCTCCTTGGATCTGAACATTCAAAGCAACATAACATTCATCATACCCATCATAAATGCTTGTCGCCAGGAGCGCAAGTTGTTCCCGTTCTTCGACAGCGCGTACCAGGGCTTCGCGTCGGGCGACCTGGACCGCGACGCGTGGGCCGTGCGCTACTTCGTCAAGAGAGGTTTCGAGCTCGTCTGCGCGCAGTCCTATGCCAAGAACTTCGGACTCTACAGTGAGTTATATTTAAAGTTATTTGGCAGGCCCAGCTTTATAAGATGCAATTAATATTTTCATAACATTTATGAAATTTAATATTTTGAAAGTTAACTAAAATTGTCATGGTCATGTTCTTGAACACTTGAGAATATCGACATTTTTATGTAAAAATTCAATCAATCGATTTGACGTGTCAAATTTCAAACCTTAAAACTGATTAGTTCATGTATATTTTCAATTACGGTTCCTTCCAAATATCTAATTAATTGACACCAGATGTTCACGTGCACACATCACTGCTAATAACCCCCCCCCCCCCCAACCACACAGACGAGCGCGTGGGCAACCTGACCCTGGTGATGTCGGACGCGGCGCACGTGGCGCCGGTGAAGTCGCAGCTGACGTG
The DNA here is from genome assembly GCA_905220455.2 of Deilephila porcellus. Taxonomy (NCBI): domain Eukaryota; kingdom Metazoa; phylum Arthropoda; class Insecta; order Lepidoptera; family Sphingidae; genus Deilephila; species Deilephila porcellus. Next base: position 13,644,889 of record LR999973.1, on the reverse strand, counting down.
GATCGTGCGCGGCATGTACTCCAACCCGCCCGCGCACGGCGCCCGCGTCGTCGCCTCCGTGCTGGCCGACAAACAGCTGTTCGACGAGTGGTGAGTATCATTTCGGTCCGTATTCATCCATTGCTGGAAATAGGCCTCCTCTTTATATTTTTTCTTTGTTTTTCTCTTTTTTTCTGTTTAGTGGTGAATATACGGAGGATTATTCTATGATGCGAAACGAAGTTGGAATGTTCGAACGTCGTGGTAAAACTGTAAGAATGTGCCTAGGTACTCCACAAAATGTTCGAATCCTCTATCGTACGTTGTAACGATACACTAATTTCGGAGTGAATGATAAGTATCGTAGAGAATAGTATTGATTTATAAAAGTGAGAAAGCTTTTTTTTTTAACTTCCTGACGTTTCGATTGCTTTTCAGCTTTCGTGGTCACGGGGCGGACTGAGGTATTAGTCATCCGCTCTGTGACTGTTCCGTCCGATTTGATTAAATCGGAACCCAAAAGACCAGCTGCCAGACCTCAAGACACTGTGAGCTCCTTCTGCGTAGATCGGATCGCAACAACTAGTTAACTTTTTAAATTAACTTTTAAATTTAATAATTGAAAATTAAGGGTAGTTTCATTGTAACAGTCACAGAGCGGATGACTAATACCTCAGTCCGCCCCGTGACCACGAAAGCTGAAAAGCAATCGAAACGTCGGGAAGTTAAAAAAATGTAAAAATTAAACCAAATCGCGATAAAATCCGTAAAAATAGTTTTATTTCAATGTGTATGATGAGTTTGTATAAATAAATAGGCTGGCAAGCAAGATTAATATGGATTGTATATTGAGCAAAAATATATATAGTACACTAGACAGTATGGATGTACGTCAAGGGACGACCGGACGGAAGTAACACACAACGACAACAATCATAGACAACAATGTTTGTTTATCATATACAAGTAATACTGGCACTTAAGCTACAATATTACTAACACTGGCCCTTAAACAAATATTGTCCACAAACAAAAATATACACCTACCTATATTCTTCATTAACATACGTATACATAAGAGCTTTAACACTAAACTTAAAAGAAAAACATTTTCTATAAAAGTACATTTGCTCTCTTAAGTTAACAATAATTTCATTAGTAATTTATTGTGTATACAGCTTGTTAAAGGCTTTGTCAACAGATCAGCTAACATTTCATTTGAACATAAATACTTAATATCAATTGAACCATTATCAATATGTTCCCTAATGAAATGGTGACGAATATCGATGTGTTTAGTTCTGGCATGAAACACAGTAGTTTTACATAACTTCTGTGCTGATTGGTTATCATTAAAAATTGTAACTTTAAGCAATACACCCAAAAGTTCATGCAATAAATTTTTAATAAAGATAGCCTCCTTGCATGCATGAGTTTGTATAAATAAATAGGCTGGCAAGCAAGATTAATATGGATTGTATATTGAGCAAAAATATATATAGTACACTAGACAGTATGGATGTACGTCAAGGGACGACCGGACGGAAGTAACACACAACGACAACAATCATAGACAACAATGTTTGTTTATCATATACAAGTAATACTGGCACTTAAGCTACAATATTACTAACAGTGTAACATTCGCGTAAATCTAAGAAACCAGTGAGAAAGCTTACTTCGAACGTCCGAAATTCGTTTCGGATCATAGAGTATAGCCGAATTCTTTAGTGGCTATCGTCTGAACCTCGTAAAAATTGGGTTTGATTGCGAGATTAATGGTTTCAAACGCATTTAGGGGCCATTAATGAACTATCGATGGGATTCATGTTAGATAAGATCTTTTATGACCCTTAGTCTTAACGTGTATTTGTATTGCAGGAGGGATCACATTAAGATGATGTCGTCCAGAGTAATGGAGATGAGAGAGGCGCTCAGAAGTGAACTTGTGAAGTAAGTGCATTTGTATACAGTAAGATGTATTGTTTGAATTTAATTTCATTGTAAATTGTCGATTGAAATACCAGTTGAACTACTCGATTTAAATGAAAATTGCGTTACGTATTGGTATCGATACAGTATTTTTATTGGTCTATTAAATAGCTCAATGTATATACGTACCATCTTTTCGTAACTTGTGACAGATGACTTTTGTACAAAATAAAAGGACACTTATTCCATCCAATATAAAAATAAAGTTGCCCAATTTAATAAACGTAATTTATAATATCGACATTAATAAAAAATCACGCAAATTATATATTTTTTATTTCACAGACTCAACACTCCTGGCAACTGGGACCACATAGTGAAACAAATCGGTCTGTTCTCGTACACCGGTCTCACTGCCCGACAATGCGAGCACCTCGTCAAAGAGTCCCACATTTACCTGCTCAAGTCGGGCCGCATCAACATCTGCGGCCTAAACCACAGCAACGTGGCGTACGTCGCGCGCGCCATCAACGAAGCCATCGCCAAGTTCCCTGAAGACGAGTAAATATACTTTTATAGTCTGTGCGGTGTCAAGGTGAAGGTCGGTGGGGTCAATGTTGAATGTTGGTGGCATTTTATAGTTAGGAAAAAATATGTGACGTGATAAGTACATGGAATATAAGGATTTTACTAACTATCGCAAATAATCCGTATTACATGAAAAAAATACTTTTATTTTATGTCATTCTCGTATTACTTTTTTTTCTAAAGCTAAAAATGCCACTCAATATAAACAATACTGCCTAAAGCTTTCGATTACCTTCATGAGATTCTAAAGGAGATTTAAGTAATTTTGTCCGACTTCGAAACTGACCTTTAGCTTTCCGCTCGCAGACATATTGTGTAAAGTCACGTCGTTTCACCAAGTAATTATTATTTACATGTGGGGAGTAATTGAAATAGACTCGAAACTTGTAGACGTTCTGGCGTTATTTCAGTTTAATTACTCGATGTGTCGATAAATATATTTATCGATATTTAATGCAATGACTCATAAGAGTTCCTTCCTAATTCTACTTATGAAATTAATTTTAGTTTCAAGTATCTTTAAACTTGAAAATAAAATTCAATTCTTTGAATTCGTTGTCGATATTTATTGACATAATAATCCACTATCGGAGGCTATTTAATAGTAATTAATTGAAATAACGCTTTTACGTTTACCATCATTTGGTGCACAAATACAATGTATGTAATTTTATAATAGAAAATACTATTATGAATAGAGTCGTGAACACAGCTACATGCGTTTAGTTGTAGGCATCAATTCTTTTAACATTATATAATATAATAACAGTTGTAGTTTTAACACTGAGTTCTCGAAATAAATAATGTCAATAAAACACATCCGAATAAGTATGAAGACCGTTTTTTGACATCATTATCGATCTAAAACGGATTTTACTGTGAATAGAAACACAAAATGACTATACTTCCTATAAAAAAGTTATGATTTAAAAACTGTCTGTGACTTAGTTATGCTAGGGAGGTGATCGAGTTACTGTTTTATCGATACCTCTTTAGCGGCTAGTGCGCAGCAATAAAAACAAATAGGACCAAATTGAACTAAAATATATTGGAATTGATGCCGTATTTTAATGCCTTTATTAATACATTTAAATTTATCGATGCGTTTATATACAAATAGTTTAATGCTTAAGTTCTCGGCCACGTTTACACATTTATATTGAAATATACATATAAAAGAATTCCATAAAATAAAGATTGAAGTTTAGATCATAAATTTCAATATAACAATGTGAAGATTTATTTTATCGGTATAAAATGTGCTACTAATCATACGATATAGGTATATATAAACTGAAATAAGAGTACATAAAATGTGTTCATATATTATCTATGAAATAACAAATATAGATAAGATTTTTAAGTGTAATAAAATCGATAAAACGAAATCCATTTTATCTACAAAGTTATCACGAATAGTAAAAGTAATAGTGGCCGAGTATCTCATATACTCATGAACAAAATATATTATGAATAATGAAACAAAACAATTTTTAAAGCAATACTAGGTTTAATAATTTTTACATTATAAAATATTACAATTTTCCTGGCTGCATTTGGCTGTGAATTTGACACGCAAAAATGCTATTAAATGTTATATAATTTAATAAAACTGATTTATTAAAATCTTTCTGAACTTCAATGCACTGCCAGTGTGTCGAAATGACCACAAGGTCATATATTTTCATACTAACATATTTTCTTTATACATAGCTTAATAAAACAGTATTATGAAGCTTTTAGCCATCACGCGAACATTCAATAGTTTGTCTTTAAATATTTATTTAGTTGTTATAAGATATGTTGCAAATATAAAATCTCATTTGTTAATTGTGTTTTATTATATCCATTATTTTATTTTTCATATTGTACTAGAAATTAGTATGCTACATTTAATTCATACTATTAATTGTTACATAGATACCATATTAGACCATATAAATAATTTGGGAAACATCAGTGCCAACCATTTCATCTTACAAGATCTTTAATACAGTATTTTCGAAAAAAATCAGTCTTGTTCAAAAGGGGCGTTTTCGCGCGAACGCGCGTTGTAGACGAGTACCACAGATATACTAAGCATTAAACGCGCCTGCATGCAGCCCGCGAATTGGTATTATTTGCGCATAACTCGCCTTCTCAGACAAGCATTCGCATTTCGCTCTTTGTGGACAAGGGCTTATTCAAATATTTTTTGCAGCAAAAGCGGCGCCGGCGGCGACGTATGTCAGGCAAAACTTTAATAGAAAATGAAATAAACTGGGCAGCGACGGTATGTGATGGTACTATGGTAACGGGTGTAATAATGGATGTTTTTATTTTGTAATTATTTTTGTATTTTGATACTGTTGTAATAAAATACACCATTAATATCAACACAGTCCGTTATTGTATTTATGTTTTATGTATTTTTCAACCATTATTTTATGACTTGGTGGATGGAATACTATGTGTACAGTGAAAGGTTTTGGTGGTAAAATAAAGTGATTGATGGAAAAAATTTAAATATTATGATTGTCTTAATCATTGAAAAATGTCACTTGAATATTAAATATAGACTACAGAATTACTTTACATTTTAAATGCCACACTACAGATATATTTTCTAACTTTATGGCATTATTAACTGATGCCACGTTAATTCACTATTAATCATGAATCTTTACCAAATTCTTTGAAGAAACAACAACTATATAAATACTTTACTATTAAATATTACTTTAATTTGATATCTATGGGAAGATCAAGTGAATTACCGATTACCGGGAAAAAAAATAAAACCAAACTAAAGTAACAAGGTATGTATACTTTATTTCTAAATATGTATAATAATAAATATATTCTATGTCTCCATAGTGTTGTCGTCGGTAGATATAGTTACTGGCTGCCGACTGCCGAAACGATTCACAACTGGAACAAAGTAAAAATATAATGTAACTAATTTTGTACATTGATTCAGCATTGGATAAATGTTTCGAAATATATTTTTAGAAACTCATTAGTAGATTTGTATCCAACATCAATATGGTTTGAGGCAGCAGACTGCAAATAATGATATCGATATTTTTTCGATAATTCATCAATTGTATAAATACCCTATATATTGAGGGTGCTAAAACTAAATAACCACTACTGAGTATGTCTGCATCTCTTTTATCTATAGGCTTACAAATCTATAGATAGACAAGTAAGGGTCATTGGGAGGTAGGGGGTTCCGCTTCTTCTTCCACATATAATATGTCATTTAAGAGTGACAAGGACTTGTAACGTACAATTGCAAGCGTTCATATCTTCATTTAATTCTCTTAGGATGTCCCGATCTCATACTCCTCGCCATCCTTTGTTCTGCTTGTGGTCTGTGCCAACCCAACAGTACATAATATACAGCTTCGTGGATAGTATATAAAAGTATGACTCACACTGTTCATTAATATTAAGGTCAACGACTTCAATGAAGTTCTCCTTGTTGTCTCCGCCGAGTGCGAGCGAGTGCGGCGCGTCGGGACACAGCGCCGCGCACAGCGCCGCGCCCACGCGACCCGCGCGCTCGCTCACCGCCGCCGCGCCCGCGCTGCAACACCACATCCTCTAGTCATTGCACCTCTATTAGGTCCATATCCCTTCGGTGTTGGTGTTGACAGACTTATGACAGATGCGCCACAATGGAGAACAATGGGGAACGGCATAAATTTTTTGACAAAAAATGAACTTTTTGGACACCCGAAGGGTTATAGAGACTCCCGCCCACACACCCACTGCAACTGTCCGCCAGGACCAACAACAACGAAAAGAATTGGCATCGAGCTCCGGAGCTCGGCCAGTCTTAGGAACTTGTCTCTAACTCGCATCCAAATTAATCAGAAAAACAAAGCCACACCTCCACATCCTACTACAATGTAGCATACCATGATTATGCTAAGAAAAGAAACCACAAAAATATATTCTCTGTTAAAATAATTGTGAAACGAAACTGGAAAAATCAATCGACCCACAGGGCGAACGTCGATTCTTCCATACGACATTAATATCATACTAAACGGACTGTTATGGTTGCATAAAATGCTCCCTTTTCTACTTTTTTTGCACATTCCTGTCACATACTCATCGTCAGCTACATATTATACATCGGCCTCTGTCACCTCCGCTAGTTAGTCTCCTCTATGCATCAAACTAGACAGCTGTCTTAAAATTACCCAAGCATTTTTTTATTTTGGAGACAAAGACCGCATTACAGTGGCCTATTTAGGCGATAATTATGCCTACAACTATGATTTAGAAAAACATAAGGATAAATTGTACCTGGTTATATCCCACGTCTTCATTTTTCCATCTGTACTGACTGTCACCATTAGACCAGGAATATGTTCACTTAGCAAAAGACCTGTTAAGCAAGCATTTATTAAATAAATTTATGATGAATAGAACCAGATCCAAAATATTGTAGAGTTACACATACCTGTAACTTCTTTTTCATGTGCAGTGATTGTCCACAGTGGATCGTTCTGTCTGCAGTCTACGTAAGCCACTTTGCCTTCGTTGTTGCTCATCTGTAATATTAAAAACATTATGTCTCAAGTTTCAACATACAGTATTCAAACACTAGCTGATTTTTTTGACCTAATTTTTCAATGAATGAAGTGTAAGACGTTGAATTAAGTAACAGTTGAAGATGGATGTTGGCAAAATACAGAGATGCATCTATAATTACGAATCACATTGGGTGGTAGGTTAGCATTGGTTGGCATCAGGGGTGAAAAGTAATATGCAGATAAAAAGTTTGTAAAATACTCAAGTTGTTTTCCTTCCATACTAGTCCCCCCTCTAAATAGACCCCATATATAAAAACTTCCCTAAATTCTCTCTAATCACCCCCCCCCCCCCCCCTATAAGAACACTGACCGCGAAACAGAAGGGGTTGTGCACGTCCCACACGGCGCGCTCGATCTCGGGCCCGAGCGGCCAGGCGCGGTGCGCGGCGGCGGCGCGGCAGTCCGTCACGCGCGCGCGCCCGTCGCACGCGCCCGACAGCAGCGTCTGCGCCTCCAGCGGGTGGAACGACACCGACTGCACCTGGACACCATATGCACACATATAATAATAACACTTTATTATTACACCACACAACATAAATACAAAAAAAAAATTTGGTGAAACAATTGGCGGCCTTATCGCTAAAAGCGATCTCTTCCAGACAACCATTCGAACAGGTTTTAATGAGGAGACATTGGCGGTGCCTTTTATTTAAAATAAACTATATATACATATATAAATCAACTCACGCTTTTTCCCAGAAGGAGTAGGCCGAGGTGCCACCAGGACACCGACGGTTCGCCTTTTTGTGTTCCATCCTACGATGTGATAGGGGGCGAGCCTATCGCTATATCGGGCACAAATTCCGGGCTGACAATAAATAAATACACCCAACAGTCACATACGTAGACCTGACCCCACACTATGATCGAGTCTTCTGTCGTGGGTATCAGGAACTACGAGAGGCTTTACGGTCTCACAGACACCCAGACCCGAAACAAATACCTGTGATCGAAACCTCAGCCTCACGTTTCACAGCCGCCGTTCAATCATGCGCCATGGAGGCTGTGAATGAATAGAAATATCCAATATCACATTGCCCGACCCGGGATTCGAACCCGAGACCTCAGCTTTGTAAACCGCACTGTAGTACAACAGCGCCACCGAGGCAATGGACATAATAATATGACGCTGCTTAATATCTCCTACCTCTCTAGGTACTACATATTAAGCTAAAGACTTTGTTCGTAAATAAATAATAACCAATAGGAGCGGAGCATTAATGAAAAATGTTGCAAAAATGGTTTTTCCGTGAAAAGTATCTGCACAAGGGCAGAGCCGGGCCGGGCCGCTAGTTAGAACATATTCTGGGGATGTGTGAGGAGATATTTCTTTACATAATTATAAGTTGTAATATAATTGACAAGGTTTAGAGTACTGGAATTGTTTATAAATTCCTATAATATACACGAATACTGACAAGAAAATACGACACGTCATTTATAACTGGCAGTGAAGATAGAAGCTTGGGAGACTGTGCACGATATTCAAGTTTGAAGCCAAAATTTTTCCTGAAGATTGATCACAATACATTGAAAATCTTTATACTTATAAAATGAGGAATAAACTTACTTTATCTTCAAAGTAGCTGAGCTTGGTGTGAGGCGTTCCTTGATCTAGATCCCACAGTAACACCGTGTTGTCTGCTGATCCACTAGCGAGTACATGTCTGCATAAAAGAAAAAACAAAGATCATCAAATTAAACTCATAATTTCTGTAAAATGTAATGTCTCGTTAATTAGGTAAAATTAAATGAATTCTATGGATTTAAATTATAATATAGGTAACCTGTTTTAAATTACATATATGCTTCAATGACTCTTGTGTTTTGTGAGTAGATTAATCTGAGGTACATTCGTGCCCAAAGGAAGTTAAACAATTGGTGAGTTTGTTTCGAGTTTCACAATTTTTTTACAAATACTACCAATAGTCCAATGTTCATTACTTACGTAAAATTCTTGTTCCACGACAAATCGAGTACAGCCTCTTTGTGTCCAACTCTTTTAGTTTTTTTCTTTTTATTAGGCTTCTTTCCCAGTTTAAAGGCTGGTTCCAGACAGTTTTCTATATCTAAATCCCATACTTGTATAACGGGGTCCATGCCACCCAAGGCGCAGAGATTACCTTTAAAATAACAATTAAATAAATAAGCCCAACCGCCGGACAGTCTTAGTAAGGAGGAAATTATGCGAGTTTTCGGTTAAGACTTGAGACCCGAAAAATCTACAAATGTGTAGAAAAGAAACACATAATTTCTGTCGCCAATTATGCTTCTAAAAGCTAATATATCGTGTACAACCACGCGAAAATAGAAATCAGTATTTGAAATTAGCGAGAATGCCAAAATACAACAACATATTTTATATTGTTATATTGGACAAAAAACACTGAAATTCTGCTTACCAGGATTGGGATCTGATGGATCGTGACTAAGCCACTCTATGCAAAGTGGGAACCACGGCAGAATGATGTCATGGTGGACGTAGAACGAACCTTCTTCTTTGTTGAATACTGAAAACGAAATAAACATATCACATACATGCGTACGCACGCACGCACTTACATATACGCACGCATACGCACCATAATGCCTGTATACTCAAAGGGATTAGCTGTGGCAGCTAAACTTAGCTGAGCTTATCTCCATGCAAAAAGGTGATAAAAGGCGAGCCTAACGTCGCACTGGGCACAAATTCGAGCCCAGGACAACTCGTGTTTTAATTTTTAGTTGAATAAAATATGAGTTCTCTGGGGTTTGCGTCCAGGCGCACAGCACATGCACACTTCAAGAAAAACAATTAGGCGAAATAACAAAATCTTAGTAACTTTGAAGCATTGTGGGTATCAGAAACTACGAGAGACTTTCTGGTCTCACAAACAACCAGACCCGAAACAAATACTTATGGATCACAGAAATAATTGACTTGGTGTGGGGATCGAACCCGCGGCCTCACTTTCACAGCCAACGTTAAACCAACTGCACCACAGAGGCTGTCAAAAGTAATGTGAACAATTCGCTTATCCAATGGAACAACGACGTAATTACAAAAAAAGTCGAAAATGACTTTTGAATGTCTTATTTAAAAGTTTTCTTAAGTTTCTCATGAAGTTATTGTAAATTATCATTGATAGTAAAGTAACTTACATAAATATTAAAATATTTCACCAGAATGATTGGAAATACATTATATTTTCAACCTCAAACTTTTAAAACGTTCTCCTGAAAAATAGCTAAGACCTAATTAAGTCATTGTTCTATTGGATGAGCGAATTGTCTTAACGTAATGCTAATCTCATGTATTATAATATAATTAAATAAGTTGTATTTTTAACATTAAACTCACTATACACTTCAAGTATGCTTGCATCACTCTCCACATGGCCCACCAGCAGCAGATTGTCGGTTGGCTTGATGATGTCATCTTCCTCGTCACTGTCAGGACCTTCAGTCTTTAAAGAAAATATCACTACACTTGTATACACGATTACAGTTTAATATGCTGCCATCCATCATCTCACAAAGTTTGTAGTAAGTTTGTTAATAAGTTGTATACAAACAACAGTGCCAAACAGCAGTGTAAATGCACTATTGTGTTCCAGTTAGAAGGACATTGTAGCCAGAGTAACTACTGGACATATTGACACTTAAGATCTTATGTCTCCGGATGGCGAGCGCAATGCACTGCCAAGCATTGCTTTGTTATTCATGATGTTGTTTGGTTTTCTACTGTCCATGAGCAATTATATTGCTAACCATCAGGTGAATGGTGGGCTTGTCTCGCCATTTATCGCAATAAAAAAAGCATGACTATTGACTAGGAATTACTTACCCTTATTTGAACATTTTCACTGAGATCTCCCAAATTAGGCAATGTAGCCACTGTACCAATACCGATAGGGTTTGTGTCTGAAAAAAAACACAAAAATCTTTTACAGAACAGGTTTAAATTAGTAACATGTATATCAGCCCAAATTCGTCCCACTGCTGGGCACGGGCTTGCTCTACAATTGAGAGAATCGATTGAGAGTGGTAAGGCCATATAGTCCACCACGCTGGCCTAGCGCGGGTTGGCGAACTTACATGCAATAGATCTTTTAAATTGCTACGATATGCAGGTTTCCTCACAATGTTTTCCTTCACCATTAAAGTTAAATTAGTAACACGGTAATTATTAATCTTAAGAATAGCCTATCATGACCATGCTGATCTAATGTGGGTAGATAAGAGTTCACACACTCATGAAGTTATTTTAAGCATATTTTAGATGTGTAATTTTTTTCTACTATATTAATTGATTTAAAATAATAATACCAACTAAATATTTGAGTAAAATAAGTTAGTATATTCATATCCATATAAAGTTTTCATTCACTATTAAAGTGAATGATTTACTATACTTTTATACATACACTCTTAAACTAACATTCCATTTGAATACGTACTGGTGTCTTCTTCATCATATTGTTCAAAGTTGAACTCATCGTTAGGATCTGCCGGTGGCTCTCTCGGTGCACTGGTAGTAGCTTCACCTTCATCATCACTCTCGTCATCACCTTGCTCTGTTAACCTGGGCATAGTATAAATAAAACCTTGTTAGAAGTAACTACGAACAAACATTATTCAGATATCAAGTTTGGGGCCATCTATTAAGTAGTAAGATACTATGCCAGAATATCCCACACATTGCTAAGTATGGGAAATGAAAATGAAAAAATAGTCACCAAAATATACAAAATTATGTTAAGTTTATACATTAGTCCCTTGTATACTTCTAAACATTTTAAACATGGTCCCCCAGTAGGCATGCCTGGATCAAGTCATTTTCTCAGCATTAAAGCTAAACGTAATTTTTTTCCCTTTATTATAATAATCAGGTCACATTAGACAAATCAAAATATTGTGTAACAGTATTGTAACAAATATTCCTTCCAAATTTTAGTCATATTATTCTTGCCTTCCCCATCAATTGCAATTCGAACCAAAGGCCTCTTGATAGAGTGACATAAATAATTATTTTTCTTCTAGAAAAATTTATTTAAAGTCCTGTGTGCAATACAGAAAAAGACTGCTACAGGTACTTTGAACGTCGATTGAGTATTTTTCTAACAGATTACGTACCGTAATTCGTTGGCAGTCTGCTTAATAATCTTCTCCAATTCCTTCTCAGTCAGTTCGATCTATAATAAACATTTTATTAACCGGTAAATGGATGCTAATTTTCAAAACTATGTATCTGCGTTTAAATATTGTAAATATACCTTTTCTGGCACTGCTTTAGCTATGCCACGACGCACAAAGCGCATGCAAGATACTAAGCTTACTGTTGGAGTGTTTTCTTCCATTTTCTAGTTATAAGTGTATTTTCATAAATCACATGCGGACACTTTTTCGAACACGTTATTTTGACATTGACATTTAATGGACAAACTAGAACGTAGTGATTACTTACTCTATGGGACAAACAGTACAAGAGGATTTGCCAGAGGCCGTCAGCACTGCCATCTAATAATCAAGTTGTTGTAGCAAAATATCATGGCAAAATATTCGCTTGCTATACTATACGATCAGCGCAAGCGGTGCATGGTGGCTGTCTATTAAATTGTAATATTTATATAAGAGTTCTGAACTTTTGATTAATAATAATGATCTTACGGATACTTTTTTTACATTTAATTCCTAACACAGATTACTGGCACAGTTCTTCTGCAGTTTGACTGAAGTCTATTGAGGTGTTTGACTATATTATTGCCTTGCATCACTTACACAATATTTACCGTGATTAATGAAATCATTATAATGTATATAATTAATTACATAAAAAATGGCACTCCAATAATTTTACAATTAAAGCTTATGTATGTGAACTTTAAGCTGATGTAATAATTGCCGATGGGTCTCAAAACGTAGGGAGGCACAGATAATACGATGAGGCTGTAGAGACTGGAACCCTTTGCCTTTCAGTTGGATATGATGTAGTGTTGAGTAGGACATGACTTGAAAAAGAGTTTGTAAGAGTAGCCTCATTTTTGTACTGAGCTAGTACAATGTCCCACTTCAATTGAAGTGAGGCGTACTAGATAGTTTGAAGGTATTAGTACCTCTCGCTCTCATCCTATAGTTAATGACGTAGTGTAACGAGTACCGGGACACAAAATATGAAGTAGTACATTTCAAAAAGTTGAGCCGCTCTTACATTTTGACGTCATGTACGGGACAAATGTACTACCTCTTGTATGTCCTACTCAACACTAATATGATGAAAAAAAGACAATATTTATTATCTGTGACAATGACATTGACAACAAATTGTTTATCAGTTTGTTTTGATAAAATTATAATTAAATTGAAGAATTTAATTTATTGAATATTTTAGTACCTAAAGTTGTAGTAAGTTATATGAAACTTTGCTTTTATATTTCAATTTAATAAAATAATTTGCTGATTGCCGTTCATGTTTCCAAGTACCGTTGACCTCTTGACGTACCTAACGTAATTTCGGAAAATCAAATTATGGTGAAAGTAATTGCATAATAGGTTCTGTATATTAGTAAATTACTTGGGAATACGAAGAGGACGAAAATGTACTGTTTAGCTTTTTTCTTATTTAAAATACGAATTATTGTAATATTTTGATTGAAGCACTGTTCCTGAATAATGTATTATAAATTTTGAAGGAAAATGGTGTATACATGTTTTCTATGCAAGTGGAGAAGCGATAAACCACCCCGAAGATCATATCACAAGTAAGTTCGTCAAAAAGTTAAAATGACTGTGTTGCACATAAATCTATTATTTAATCAAATTAATAAGAATATATGTATTAGAAAAGTCTATAACATCAGTTCCTGTGAGATCAATACGCAGGTATTGACTATGAATCTATGTACTAAATATGACATCAATCTACTCTACTATTTAACCAACATAATGTATGTTGTTTATTAAATGTTACAGATTTCCCTCAAATACTGAATTAAAACAGAAATGGCTGGATATTTGCGGAAAGAGTAATGTTTCTGTAGGAGAACGAACATCACTCTGTAATGTGCACTTTGAAGAAAGCTGTTTTCGTTATGGTTTAGTCATGGGTAGAAAAATATTAAAGGAAGGTAGCATACCAACACTGCATTTAACTAGAGCTGGTACAGCCAAATCACCAATACAATTGGTTGATAAGTTAAAACCTAATGAATCTCAAAATGAAGAGAGCTTGACCACTCTGCAGCCAATGAAAGATCCAACTTTAGATGCAAATTGCTTAACTTGTGTAAAGGACCTGTCATCTCAGTTGGAAACTGGAAATACTCTTATAGAAATACCTGTCGAGTTCTGTCCGCCTAAAGAATCATCCGTAAAAAGGTGAGTATTTATTATTCTTTAATTATGTCCTGTCCATGAAGTTTATGAGTGGGTGTAATTCTTTATTATGTAACTTGCATAATATAATTGGCAATACACATTTGATCATAATGAACAAAATAACTTATAAAAAGACATAAAACTTAAGAAACCTACTTATAACATAAATAACCAATTGCCCTTAGAACACACTCCAAATCCGATGAAGATCAGAAGAAGGTCCCTTCACAAGAACAGGAGTATATAGAGTGTCGGGTATGTCTGCAAAAGTATAATCATCAGGTACGGTTGCTCTACATATTCCAGCCTTGGGAGACACAATGGGATGGGATGGGTGACTCCATCGCTCAGGATCTGTCACAAATAGCTAATATAAATGTAAGTTTACATGTTACAATAATATAAATGTAAGTTTACATTTAAAAAAATGTGCATGATGGCCGTTGGTAAATGGACCAGACACAGCTGCCAACATGTTTATGGTGGTCTCGGCTTAAAATCCCAGGGAACACCTCAGACTTTTTGGAGTCATGTGTCTATTGATAGACAATCCCCATGCACTATAACGGTAAAGGAAATGAGACATCTGTCACTAACCATCAACAAACTATGGGTGTCATCCTCATTCATATAAAAAACTACAACATATTCATTTTCACAGATAACATCAACAGACCAATTTTCAAAGCTGATATGTCAGTTTTGTCATCAAAGGCTTCTAGAAGCGTGCAGTTTTGTAGTCAATGTGCGTATCAACGACAAACTCCTTAGGCAAAGGGTAGAAACTTTACATAAACAAGAAAGCCTTTCGACAGAACCCATACAAGACAATAAAATCAAAAGCGACACATTTAATATAAATATGGACATAGAGGTAAAACAAGAGGCAATGTCTGATGACGAAGGTTATGATAATGGCACAAACAAGTCTTATAAAGATGGCTGTAAAGGCATTGAACGCCCAAACCTGTTTAATGATTGGGAAATCAAAGTTGAGCATGAAGAAAATAAGCAGCCTCCAATAATTCAAACTACAGTCTATGGTTAGTGAGTTTTTGTATAAATTATTAAATCATTCTAAGGCATTTAAACCACATTGTAACTTTGTATGTTAATGTTTATATTATTACATTTTTTATCATCATCAGCCCTTTGTAGTCCACTGCTAAACATAGGCCTCTCCCAAGGTATGCCACAGAGCCCAGACTGCTGCTTTACACATCCAGTCACTGCAGGCCCTCTGGTTACATTAATTAATCATAAATGGTTACACAATAATTTTAGATATCATCAAACATAGAATTCTAGCCAAAATGCATCTAATATTCAATTCAATCTAATATATAAATAGACTGTATTAAAAATAAAATGCATTTCAGGATCAACTACGCAAAATGAATTTGAAGCAGATTCTATTCTGCTAATTGGCAATTGCAAAAGACCTAGAATAGAGCCAGAAGTAAGTACCATTGTATTTTCTAATTTTGCCATGTATTTAAATGACAGCACAATTCTTATGCATATTTAATTAAAAAAAATTAAAATCATTTACAGACCGAGCAATCTGAAAAACACAGTAAAGGAAATCAGTCTGTTATGGTGTACCGGTGTTCAGGCAGTGTGGGACCACCTGTCAAAGCAAGTCTAGAATTAACTCCTGAAATTGGGGCACAGCATGAGCAGGCTCAACCACATCATCACATAGGGCACCATCAACAAAGAAATCAACAAGTTCTGTGATTGTGCAGAGCTATGTTTGTTTCTCTCTAGTTTGCTATTGGTCTTGGCTTGACAAGATCAAGGTTGGATAATTAAAGTTTTATATATTTATGAGTAATTTCAGATGTTTAGAAATAAAATTGTCTCTTAGACTTTGGCTTTACATTACACTATCCTTATGGAATTATTATGTGGAACTTATTACATTATATATCCAACATTTATAGTATGTATAAATGAATGTGTCTTACGGCAAAAAAAATTATAACAGCCAATATTGCTTTGGCTTGTCTGAGAAATACTGCAGTTGACTTCCTATGGTTTGAAATATGAAAAAATGACGCACAAATAGTCACATGAACTTTAGCAAGTTGACATTTAAAAGGATAAGACTTTTGTAATTTTTGGAATTAAACATTGTAAATCATATGTGGTCCCCTCACTAGACAAACCTGTACCGAAGGGTCCCAAAACTGTCTTACATTGTCACTGACTACAAACAGGTACACATTGGTTTTAAATAATACATTTAAAATAAACGAGAAGAAAACATAAGAAATCTATGTGATATAAAACAAATTAACTGTAAATATATATAGGTATAAGTTTAAAAAATAGTATTTTTTGAATTCTTCTTTAGTCTATAGAGGCTAAATAATATGAAATTACACTGACCAACATTATGTACCCATACTACATTTAGAAAATAAATCGATAAAAAGGGTAGCGAAACCTGGCATAAAAATAAAGATTTCAACTCCTGTTCTCTCTGTCCGAATTAATTTGTTTTTTATTAATTGAAATCCGTTTTGAGTTTTGACATATAAATAACCTAAATATAAAACTGTTGTCCTAGTTAAATTACTACATCTATGTGAGCACAATATGGTAAAAACTATGTGTCGCAGCGCCATCTATTATTCCTTTTTCTATTAAACTAGTTAAGAAAGTGACTGCCTCGGTGGCGTAGTTGTACTACGGTACGACTACAAAGCTGAGGTCTCGGGTTCGAATTCCGGGTCGGGCAAAGTGATATTGGTTTTTTTTATTCATTATCAGTCCGGAGTCAGGAATTTGTGCGCGATATGGCGATAGGCTCGCCCCCATCACATCGTGGGACGGAACATACAAGGCGAAATGTGGGTATCCTAGTGGCGCCTCTGCCTACCCCTTCGAGGATAAAGGCATGACTTTATGTATGTAGGTATGTAAGAAAGTGACTACGACTCTGCTCGCGTGATATATTTTGAAGCATTGTTTTTTGAAAATTTTATCAGAAAAATCCAATATCACTTTGCCCGACCCGGAACTCGAACCCGAGACCTTAGCTTTGTAACCTTACCGTAATACAACTACGCCACCGAGGCAGTCATTGAATATTTTGGCACAAATCTATATTTATCCTATTCTATCGTATGCTACTTTTGTGAAGTTTTATTTCTACCGTGTGTGAATTGTACACACACACGCTTTTTTTATTGCGAATTATACCGCATACATTTTCAAGACCTATCCCAGCAAAACCTTCTCTTATAATTAAGGTTATGTGTATGCAAAAATTTTGTATAAGTTGCGATGTTGAGAAGCAAGAAAGGAAAAATACACGTTTATTTATATACATTTTCTGTATAAAATATTCATATTAAATAAAATTATAATGTTAATTACAATATCTTGATTAGACGAAGTGTATCAAGGGTGGTGTCCATCATATTATGATGCCAGTGAAATTTCATTTTTTATCTATTAAAAGTGCAAGGTTCATGGCTTGTAAACGGAATCCTAATTTGATTTTGAGATAGTAGATATTAGTTTTTAATTATCGTCGTATTTGGGTGATAAATACATAGTTTTTCTAAAATAATGATGTAGACCTCTTTATTTTTACACACACAATGGTACGTAAGGGTTTAAATTATTATATTCGCAAAAACTAGGTATTTACCATCCAAACAAGATGATTTTTTAAAAATTCTAAAAACTATTCTATCGCTGTTTTGGTGAAATTTTTATTTGCATCGTGTCTGTAACCACTAAAACTACCACTTGGCTTCGTTTTCGGTCGCAGTCTTGATATAACCGGTATAACACAGAATAAAAAAAGGTCTAATATATAATAGATGTCAATGCTTTTTTCTTAATGCCTAAATAAAAAATAAAAAATGTGTGTGTGTATTAGTGTACACACGTAAGAAGTGAAACTTCTTTATGACATCATTTTTCGAAAAATGATCTATTATTTACAAATTTACAGAATTGGTAAAATAAAGCTAAATTAAATAAAGTTTAAGTTTAGTAGGGGGGAAATTGTTGAGGGAATTTGGGATTTCTATCGGGGCCAATTTGTAGCCCTCACCGAGACGGTTCCGAGGATACCAAGCTCGGTGGGTCCACGACCTTTATTGGCCGAGATAGGTTTAGGGGGGGTGAGGTAAAAATTTTAGGTGGGGTAGGGGTGGGGGCGGGGTAGGTTTCGTGGGGGGGCTATTGGGCACCTTAAAATATTTTTGGGTGGGGAAAGTTGTGGAGGGGGAATTCGGGAATTCTGTTGGGGCAGGATTGTAGCCCTCACCGAGCCGGTTCCAATGAACCCAAGGTCGGTGGGTCTACGATGGATAATGCCGGAGATATGAGTAGGGGGGGTGAGGTAAAATTTTTAGGGTGTGGGTAAGCGGGGGGGGGGAGGTTTTGTGGGGAGGCTATTGGGCACTGTTTTGGATTTAGGGTGGGGGAAGGCCAGAGGGGGGGTAAGGATCAAATTACAAAAAAGTGGGTGGGACTTAAAATTTTGGGTGGGGCTTGGAAACGGTTGGGGGTGTGGCTTACTGAAGTGGGTACAGAATGTGTTCTAATGGTATACACTGTATTATGTCCAAATGTGGGATGATACACTAGTGTGGGATTCGTACTAAATACAGTTACAATACACAGGATTACTACTAAGTATTACTAATTTACTAAATAAATAAAGATGGCGCGTAACGCAAAAATGTGACTTAGAAATAAAGATGGCGCGTAACGCAAATATTTTTCCAACCCCGATAAAGAAGTTTCACTTCAAAAATGTGTGATATAAATTGGGATCCAGATTCTGAAATCTTCGCTGATAATCTAAAAATTTTTGAAGCAAGCGAGCTAAGCCACGAGTGAAATGTAGTTTAAAATATAAGACGATTAATAGATGGCGCTGCCATTAAATCTACGTTTGGCACAGGGACAAACAAAATAATGTAAACTTTGACAGTGGTCGTGTGGATCATAGAGAAAGAAGACGTTAACTCTTTATTTCTTGTTGTGTTTAATATGTATTCGGGATAGATTTCACTTACGGAATACAACGATTTGAATTTAAAATAGTGGTAAGTCTCAACAAAATTCTCATTCATATTTGATGTGTTTAATTATAATGTTCCCTGCTATTATTTGTGAAGTACGTCCTTTACGACAGTGTAATTTCGGAACGTGAAGTGGTAAAAGTAATAATAACTGTGTGGTGTTATAAAAATGTTAATTTATAGAATACATCGGAAATATTATTGTGCGGTTTGTTGCTTTTATGTATAAAAAATCATGTTTTGTAATCGGCTAATGTTAATAGATATTTTACGTCGCCTTTTTCTATGAGTGATGAAAAGAGAATAAATGCATGTTTTTTACGCGATCTCTAGCGGATTTTTTTGGAAATTTGTTCGAGAAGAACAAGAAACGAACGAGATGAAAATATCGGAAACGCAAGCAATAAAAAAGAGATACAAAATAAGTTGAAGCTGTTGATCAATGTTCAATCCAAATGTACAGACTATGTACTGTTCTTTGTCTATGGTCAACACTTTCGCGGACAGATTATTTCGTTGTAATTTAATGGAATATAGTCTGTGCTTTTAAGATGGCGAGAACTCCGTAAAACGATGTTGAAATTCCTTTTTTTCTGATTAATCTGCATTATGTGTGAAATGTATCATGTATATCATTGAAATTAAATAATTTTTACTTAATTTTAAGCTTTCATGTCTAACTGAAAATTAAGTCGTAATGTATTACTTGTCAATGCATTTGACAACAGTCGTGTAGTGTAAACAGCTCGTAGTTTTACAAATCGGCACATACCTATTACAATGATTATTGAATTCGATTTTATGTTCTTGTAGTATTCTTTTATGTTTTGTGCTTGTTTATTGTGTGTATATTTTTTTCTTAATAATTAATTTTAAAGTGCAAACCCATTGTTACGGAGTGCATTACAATTTACATAGCGATTGAATTATAAAAAGGTGAGTACATTCTATGGCAATATAGGGTTTTATATAAAAATATATATTTGCATAATTTTAGGGTTTTTTTTCGATAACACTGAACTTGGTGTGATAAATTCGATTTTAATGTGTCCATACAAATCTGTAACTAAAACGCAGCCGTCAAATTGTCGCTAGTGTCAAAAAATCAGAAGTGCAGTGTTTATTGTTTTGCCAATTACTTTTTCCAAAAATAATAACAATCTGATCAATTTTAAAGCGTTTCAAACCGCAGGCGCTTCGTTTGTAAAGTATTTAAAATGGAGCGAATTTATTTGAAAACAACACTTAACATCGAGGCGAGGTTATTTCGGCAAAGTGACTGGGAAAACATGAAACGTATTGGTAATAGATTTTTTCTAATAGACGCGGTAAAATGTATGCATGATTAGTGTAGTAATGGTTTTTGCTAACTGCAATCTGTACGATTTCCCGGAGGGGTTATGTTCTCTTCATAATAGACTTTTATAATCCATTCATGGCATGTATAATAATACAAAAAAATTGCGAGTGTCAAATGAAATAAGTAATATACTACTTGTTCTCATGTTGATTTATACTCAATGTGTTTATTTCTCAATACAATGTTATAAATGTAATAAGAGTTAATGTTAATAAGAGTACATAGAACATGTGTTAATTTTATAGAAAAAGTCAGAATATTTCGGTTATGGCGCCCCCTAGAACTACCGTTATGCGTCAAAAACAGCGGGAAGCAGCTAAAAAGAAAAAGGAGCAAGCCAAAAGACCCCAGCCACAGGCAGCAACTGCGACTGCACGGTCACGAAGACGGAGGGCGCTCGCCAAACTGAGGCAAGAGTATAAGCCAAAACTATAATATTGCTAAATTAAGTGATTTGTCTCTGCCAAGGATTAAGTAAATCAGCTTGTCAGAGGTAAAGACCAAAATTTAATCGGACATGAGCTCACCAGCTAGTTTAAGCCCATATGTTTAATGCATGAGAGGGCCACTGAGGGGCTTAGTTGGTATACTGACATAGGGTTTGATAAGGAATATAGGGTCTCAAAATCAATGTTCCCACATTATCTGAAGAAAATCTAAAAGGTCACTTGAGAACAATTTTGTATACTAATTTTAAATTGGTTTTTAAAGGAAACGTCATCAATATTTGAAACTAAAATCAGAATATGACAGCTGTAGCTTAATTTTTGCATGTTTAATTTTCATTTTGTATAAAGTTAAACTAATCTTAATCACCAGTTAATCTGTTAAAGCACATAACCTGGACAAAAGAAAGTGAAATAATACCTTAATTCTGTGCAGGTATGAAAAATGTATGGATGAAATGGAATATAGAGCAAGAGGTATGTGCATTTTTATTATTTCTCTTCTATGTATTGAATGTTAAAATTGAATTCATAGATTCTACTAGAATTTTAATTCAATTAAAATAGTGTTTTTCTTAATGTATTTTAAGAAAAACTTATTTTCTGAATGTATATTGTTGTTACAGAATCACCCTACAAGTTTTTTTTCACAAGGTTACACTTGTTTGATATGTGGCGAATGAAAAATGGTGTTTATGCAGATAAAACTCGCCAAGTTTTTGAAGAATTGAAGGGGTCTTTGCCCAATGTCGAAAATATGGACACTGATAACTTGTACAAAAGAGTTGTGTATGTTTGCAACAAATTGAGACAGTTTTGGAAGAAAAGTCATAGTAGAGCGAAGATGATCAGTTGCCATGGTGATTGGCTGAATGGCTCGGAAGAATGTGAATTATCTGTGGCAAAGTGCAGGCCCACTAGTGTTTTGGATGACAGGATTTTGAGGAACCTTGGCGAAACTCAGCAAAAGAAAAAGAATCATGGCAGTAATCTGTCTCCACATCGAAGGTTAGCCGTTTTGTATAATGTAGATGATACTGTTGTCATTATATTAAATGTGCATAAACCTTATACTTGAGGATGTGGTGGAATTATTGTAGAAAAACAATTACTGAAGAGTTACTAAACATATAATGATTGATTGCCTTGATTTATACAATGTCAATGAGTCTGATTTATAAAATAGAATAATAGATAGTTGAAGATATCACCATGGATGAGTTTTATCATCAGCAAGTCAGACTATTCAAGGTTTTCTGTTCTGACTGAAATCTGAATTGTCTGGAAAAGATATAAGATTTTTGGTGTGAAAGATTCACCCAAATAGTTTATGTAACATCCTAAATGCCTGAATGATCTATATTTAGTCTTAAATGCATGATATTTGCTTTCTGTTTGTTAAGTCTTAAGTTTAAAATGCTGCAGAATATGTGTTTAATGAATCAAATTTTTTAGTTAACTATAATTTGAGTTTTGATCTTTATCAAGGGGCCTTGCTTTACCCCGATCCATATGTAATAAACCATAAAGAGTTCCCTAAAATGTTGTCTATTAATATTTTTCAGATATAATATTCTCTCATTTATACAATTCTTGAAAAAAAAAAAAACATTTTTATGAAATATATATATTTTTAATAATACAACAGACTTTTATTTATTATTCCTAATATAATCACTTGTAGCTGTTGCTGCAACATTCCCATAGACCTGGTTTTTAATTACTATTTTATTTCACAACATGATGTTCGAAAGTTTGATTCTTGTGGGTACTTCGAGTGGTCATCAACCCAAGCTATAAATTTCATGTAAAATATCTCTTTTAGTACTCAATTTCCTTACATCTATCCTATAACCTTCCAGTATGGTTGCTCCAACAAACAATTTCTTAACATCATTAAATTTTCCATAAATTTATTTCTCATTCTCTCTTTGTTCAACTATAGGAAGTCCTTTACGACCAATACGACTAATGCTAACATTGGTCTCTTCCCAAAGATTTGGAAATGGCTTGTATGGCATTCCCCAAAGTCGCAGTATATAGATTGCCACCATTTTTTTTTGTATAAATATCATTACGCATCTAACACTTCAAAATTCAAAAGTTTCGCATAAGTCTGTCTCATTGTCCACAGAATGGAGACCAGCTCCAAGGTAATGGAGGACACAGACAAGAGGCCGGAGGAAGTTCCTCCTGTACAATATGAGGATGTGGAGTGTCGAGCGTGTCTGCAGAAGTTCGGCTACGAGGCGGGCTTAAGGGACATATTCCAGCCTTGGGAGCCGCCGTGGAATGGCATGGGAGACTCTATTGCACAGGATCTTGCAAATATTGCCAATGTAGATGTAAGTACATATTGGCTATTAAGGTATAACAAACTCCAAATAATACGACGATTGTGTAATCATATTTCCTGTATTCTTTTCCAACAACATGTTCATCAATACAAGGGCTTTCTACAAAATACAACTCGCATATTAAAATGCCTACTACGTTTCTTCTAGAACATTCACAACGTAATTCCCGACTCGGCCATCCTTCACACCAGCCGTTGACAACTCCGTTCTATATTCAAATCCTTAGTCCATTCTTAATACAACGGTCAGCACCATCGTCATACTAGAATTAGGTTTACTCATCGCTTACAAAAATCATCCGTAACAAAGGTGTAGTGCAGTACTGTTTTGATAGAATATCGACTGGTGGAGAATGGTGTAAGAATTTTTGTTATACATACATGCATATACTGGAAATTTTTATTGGTGGGTAGGTGCCACCTCAATATCTATTTCTCCTGCTAAACAGCAGTGTAAATGCACTGTTGTGTTCCTGTTTTGAAGGATATTGTAGCCAGAGTAACTACTGGACATTTTTATACTCCAATCCAATTCAATGTCTCAGGATGGCGCGGTGAAATGCCATGCTTCGCTTTTTTATTTATGGTGTGATTGGTTTTGCTACTGTCCATGAGCGGTCGTATCGCTTGCCATCGGGCGAATGGTACGATCATTGCAATAAAAAAATCGGATATATATAAATGTTCAGTCCAAACAAGGATACACATTTGTCCCTTTAGTAGGTTTGATTCCTTGTCTAAGGTGATTGCTATTCTGGTGGATATTATTACAATTAAACTTTTGCAAGGGCCATCATAGCCTTTTTACAGATAGTATTTTTCCAGCAGCTGTATTTTTTTAACTAGAGCTACTTTTTAACCAAAGGAATAGTTCCGAAATAAAGATGAAATGAATATGTCTTTGTTACAGATAACACCAGCAGACAAATTTTCTAAGATGATATGTCAGTTTTGCCATCAGAAGCTTCTAGAAGTGTGCAGTTTTGTGGTCAACGTGCGTATCAACGACAGACTGCTCCGACAGAGGGTGGAAACCTTCCACGAACAAGAAAGCAGTTGGCCCAAACCAATACAAGTGAATCAAAATATCAATAGCGATGTGTTTACCTCTCCCATGGACATGGAGATCAAACAAGAATTATTATCTGATGATGAAAGCTATCCGAACGGTGCCGACGAGTCTTTCAAAGATGTTGAAGGCACTGACCCTGACACATTCAGTGGTTTGGAAATAAAGATTGAACCCGAAGAAATTATGCAGCCCCCGCCGATTCAGATCACGGTCAATGGTGAGTTGTGATACCTGATTCTATATCATTGTGTTAATCGAGTCTATTGGTGATGCCAAGGTAAGATCGAGTCATTAATTTAAATTGATTAAAATTAAATCCCATAGTTGAGGAAGACGTGCCTGAGTATTTTTTATACATTGGAATATATCATATTCGAGTATAGCGTGTGTTTACGCGCGAATTTTTTTTATCTGTATCTAGGGTACATGTTACTATCGTATCGTATCGTGTACTATTCATTTAATATTAATCTGCTGTTGATGTAAATAAAATCTAAAGTTAAAGTATTAAGGACTTTCTATCATTGGCTTTTACGATCTTTTTGCATTGGCATAAGTTATTTATTATTTTATTCATATTTCCAATGTAACTTACTTATTTGCCTCGGTGGCGTAATTGTATTACGGTACGGTTACAAAGCTGAGGTCTCGGGTTCGAATCCTGGGTCGGGCAAAGTGATGTTTGATTTTTCTATTCATTATCAGCCCGGAGTCAGGAGTTTGTGCCCGATATGGCGATAGGCTCGGCCCCTATCACATCGTGGGACGGAACACCTAATAGCATATTGTCGTTTCGTAAATGGAATTATGTCTTGAAAAAAAAAAGTTGTAAAAATACTCTTTAGCTGATGCATGTACACCAACGATTTGTTTTATTTAATACTGTCTTTTCTATTGTTATTTTGGATCTCGTCTGTTTTTTTTTGTTTTGTTTTATTTTTTGTTGCATTATATTCTTCGACCCCACGTATAGTAGAATTGTAATACTATGATGGCTGCGGAGCCAGCTGAAAATCAGTGCTGTTGTAAAATAGCATATACTGAGCTGGTATCCTTTCTACGCACATCTTACAGCAAAATAGATATTAATGTAGACCTGACCTTTTCCTTGTATTATATTATTATTTAGTTGTATTGTGTGTGTGGAAGAAATAAATGGTTTAAATGGTTTAAATGGAACATGCAAGGCGAAATGTGGGTGTCCTAGTGGCGCCTCTGCCTACCCCTCCGGGGATAAAGCCGTGAGTTTATGTATGTATGTATGTACTTATTTATTTGGTAGGTACATTTTTGAAATATTGGCTGTACCAAGATTAAATATTATTTTTCAGGAACAATTACGCACGATCAATTTGAGCAGAATTCTATACTGACAAATGGCGAACACAAGTCCCCAGTACAGGAAACTGAGGTGAGTACCTTTATTTCACTTATCATCATTAGTTTTAGTGCTGGGCACGGGCCTACTCTACAATCGAGAGAATCGATTGAGAGTGGTTAGGCCATATAGTCCACCACGCTGGCCTAGTGCGTGTTGGCGGACTTACATACTGTAGAAATTCTTTAAAATCGCTACGGTATGCAAGTTTCCTCACGATGTTTTCCTTCACCCTTAAAGTGCGTGGTGATTGACTGTCAATACACACATAACTCCGAAAAGTCAGAGGCGTGCCCTAGGATTTGAACCCGCGACCACCGTGAACATGTGAGGCGAGCGTGCCATTCGCCTGATGGTAAGCGATACGACCGCTCATGGACAGTAGCAAAACCAAACAACACCATGATTCAAAGCAATGTTTGGCATTCCAATGCGCTAGCCATCCTGAGACATAAGATGTTAAGTCTCATTATGTCCAGTAGTTACTCTGGCAACAATGTCCTCCAAACCGGAATACAACAGTGCATTTACACTGCTGTTTGAAGAAATAGACATTGCGGTGGTACCTACCTAGGCGGTCTCTCACATATAAGAGACCTACCACCAACAAAAATCATTTTTTCACATGTATTATAATATAATTTCAGAAGGTAGAGATCAAGTTGGAGCCCAAGAGCGAGGAGGAGGAGGTGGAGCAGCCCCCGGACTTGTCTCTTGACTGTCTGCTGTGCACCAAGCCCTTCCACAGTGTCACCGGGCTGAAGGTAATAACCACCATGTATATTAGGACTAGGAAGAATTTCCGTGCTTTCCGGCGATTTTGCCATACCTATTATTGGAATCAAGTATAACAGCTTACATATTAGGTCCCATTTAAATGTAATAATCACTATTCCGTGGTGCTTTACAGCTGGCTTCTCTGGCTGTAAATGTCTTTATGCGAGGATATTTACCTCTTTAGTTCATTGTTTTGTCACCCGCTTTATTAGGGAGGGAAGTGGACAATAATTTATTTCCAACTCCTCCTATTAATTTAACTTTTTGATTGATTTCGTTGCGGGTTAAAGACAAGTTAGATATTCCCGGGGACTCGCTGAGCTTCAATGCTCAGTGTCATTAAAACGCGTGCCACTGTTGATCTTGGCTTACAGGAGTTGCAGTGGCGAGTGTGAGGGCGGGACAGTCTCCTAAACCACCATGTATATTGTTAGGGTTATTTTACAAATAAGATAAACAACACAGATAAACGGCTGCACTCAGATATGTTTAATGTCAATTGAATTGTTCCTTCGTATAGATACTCTTTGTAAAATCTACGCTTAGTAATGATTTTATTGACATTATGTCTCTGAATACGGTAGTAAGCCAATATTATAATAAGAAAAGTAACAATTGAACAATGACAATCTAGGAATTGACACAATAAATAAATAAATAAATAAATACACCCAACAGTCACATACATAGTCCTGACCCCACACTAAGATCGAGTCTTGTGTCGTGTGTATCAGAAACTACGAGAGACTTTTCGGTCTCACAAACACCCAGACCCGAAACAAATACCTGTGGATCACACAAATATTTGTTTCGGTGCGGGGATCGAACCCGCGACCTCTCGTTTCACGAGCGGCGTCTAACCGTAATAAAATAATTTTATTACGGCCCTTAATAGGGTAGATTAGCCGGTTTGCCGGGCACCATTGGTTTTCGGTCATTACGTAGTTAAATCATAATAATAAGCAAACTTCGCTTAGTTAAAAATCCATGACTACATAATTTTTCAATAAACCCTACGCCCTCTTAAAATTGTAGCATTAAGTGGAATGAATTGTGTCAGTGGGCTACCGACAGTCAAGCAGTGAACCTGGGTCACAATTCTAACAAAAACAAGACAGGTTTAGTTGGACCTTTAAATTTGATGGTCGGGGAACTCAAACTATTATAAGAAACTTATTATTTTTCGGCTGCCATGCCGAGAACTGAATAATAACTCATATACTTTATTTTAACATATTACATATAATTAATTGGATGCTTTCAATATAAGACGCGTTCTTCACATAAAGCATAACATTTTGTTATTTAAATGTTCAGGTGTTCGCATGTTATTAGCGTTCATTTTGCCATAAAAAAGAAAATTAAGTATTTTCACTGTTATTTGACGGGCGAAATTAGAATGATTAATAATTACTTTTCGACCGAATCAAGGTCATGTGAGCGAAAACTAAATCATCAGAACTAATTCTCGGTCATTAAAAAATAATGCATATAATAAAGCACTTGTATTGAAATGTTGTTTTAGATACATAATTCCGAGGTAAATCCACCCCCGTAACAGTCGGTTGTCGGTCATTCTTTATAAGATGGCCGAAAAATATTTAATTTTAGATTTCGGCCCAACTCGTTTTTAGACAAGAAAACAAGTTGTAAAACCACAAAAATCTTGATGTCGCTCGAATTTCAAAAATACAAACACAACAGGTATCTTAAAAAGGGCGTATTTCCAATCAATTTGGAAAAATTTCGATTGTTAGTATTGACATTAAATAAAATGATACCCAAGTATAAAGTATAGACCGTCTATGAACTTTTGGCGTCCGAATGCGATGTTGTCAAAAAATAAGAATAGTTCATCTCTCTTCACACTTTATTACATTGGGCATGTTTATATTATTACAGTACGAGGATAAATGCTTGTTGTGTATGTTATAAAAACATATCTCAAACAATAAGATATATATTTGTAGTTCCAAATATCGCCACACGCCAACAGAATTTAGATGACTTATATAACAGTCGATACCCACCTTTTGTATTATAGATAATTGACCATTCCATGCGTTTTGTCAGTTACTTAAAGATTATCTAATATTTTTCTATTTTAATTCTTTGAAGATGCCTCCAGTCAAGAAAACCCACAAAAATATTGCCAAACAAGGGAGAACTTTTTATTACAATTATTCAGAAGAAGTACTGAAAAAAGCCCTACATGCAATAAGATGTGAAAATAAAAGTATCAGTGAGGTCTGTCGCCTTTGTAATGTTCCTCGATCAACAGTCCAAGATTGGATTTCGCGATGGGCTAAAGAACACCCTAGAAGAGTTGGCCCAGAGCCTGTCTTGGGCTTCGAGGGCGAAAAAAAGCTTGTGGATTGGGTTTTAGGATTGGCGAAATGTGGGATCCCAGTTAGTAAAGATGTATTGTTGGAATCTGCATCCAATTTAATCATGGATATAGGTAAATCGCCCAGATTTCCAGAAGGACTTGGACAATCCTGGTATCAGAGATTTATGAAGAGGCATCCCGAAATTAAAGACATTCATAAAGCTCGCAGAGGAACAGAAGAGAATCCGACCCAAACGTGGCATTCGTGTCTAGAATCGTTTTTAAAAGAAAGAGGAGTGCATGACCTAATGAAAGAGTCGGATCGAATAATAGCTGCCGATGAAACTGTGGTACCTTTAAGCACAAAAACTTTCGAAATTTTTGCCCCTAAAGATAGCAATATTGATACGGTAAAAGATGGCAATGTAAAAGTGTTAACATTGACGACTGCATCAGGAAAGTTATGTCCACCGCTTATATTGCTTCCATACGTTAAACCACCGGAAGCGGTAGTACAAAATATGCCAGATGGTTGGGTTATAGCAAGCAGTGAATCAGGATGTATGCAATCTGATGTATTTTATGAATACATAGCAAATAATTTTCATAACTGGATATTGGAAAACAATATTAAAAAACCAGTAATTTTATTTGTGGATAAGCACAAATCACACATGTCTATGCCCTTAAGTAAATTCTGTAAAGAGAATGATATCATTTTGTATGGTTTACCTCCGAATACTAATTATCGTGCAATCAGCAGATGTTAGTCGTGTTTCGACCATTAAAGCAAGAATGGGAAAAAGTCTAAAAAACTGGCAAGCTTCACCCGAAAATTTTAACAAAAATGTGACAAAAATATATTTTTGTAGTGTTTCAAGAGGCAAAACATGTAGACATCACAAAAAGTATCCAAAAAGGTCTTCAGCACAAAAGAATGAGAATGATAATACACTAAAGACTATTGATAGTGCAACAAGAATTATTGGAAGCGTTAAGAGTGAAAGAAGCCTATTATTTCCTTGGAGATTTATTAATCCCGAATGTCGGGTCATTTGTTAAATAAGTTATATTTTTGTCATAAAAATAGATGACATAATTTTTAGCGAGAATATTACAGATTATTGTTGTAGAAGGTCTTAGTAATAGAACGTGATAGTACTTAAAATATCCATTTAATTCAATTGAAGAAAATGAAACTAATAGAAATAAAGAATATATTAACAGTAAATTTCTTTAATTGTAAATTTACTTATCTTCATCATGAAAAACAAAATAAAATTGAAGAAAAAAATAAGAGAAAAGCTGATGGAGAGCTGAAATGCGAACTCGTTACGAGAAAACGGAAAAATAACGTGAACAAATCAAAGATCCAATTAAGTTATTTTTTGTGTAAACGAACCGAACATATGAATAAGGGTATTATGCAGAATCATGGGATTCGTAAAAAAAATCTAGACACAAACAAACAAAGGGAAGGATTGAAGAAGATGGATTTTTTATAGATGCGCACGAATTTGACATTTTTTAGTTTATGCTCTTTTTTCAATTTATTTTATAGTATTATCTAAAGCACTAAATACATAATTATGTGAGTTTATTAAGAATTAAAATTGTTGAATCATACTTTGTGTTTTAATTAATTATAGAACCTAAGTAGCAGCCAATTAAATAATATTTTATAGCAGTGGTCGGTAACTAGATAAATGTATGGCCGAAAAGGGGCTAAGTCGTTACTTTCACATATCTTGATATGCAACTGAGCTATCTGTGAAAGTGATATCGCACTAATACATTCGCTATAATGGCCGAAAACAGGCGAAGTCACCCTATAGTTTGAATTAAAACACATGATACAAATAGTATATGATTTTCAGTCGCCCTAATGCATTGTCAAAAAAATAAGAATACATTTTCTCTTTTCATTGTATGACATTGGACATGTTAATACTATTAGGTTATAAGTATAAATGCTTGTTGCTTATATTATAAAAACATATCTAGAACAATATTTTTAAATTTGTATTTAAGATGACCCATACATGAGCGCGCTTACGTAACGCCATCTATTGACAAATAGAATCAAAGAGACTAGCCGGTTAAGTATATGAAAACTGCACTTGCGTCTGATAAAGGGTTCTTACCTTGTTTTTATTGTTATTTTTTTATCTAAAATAGCCATACACTTTTGTTATTCATACCATGTTAAAACCTATTTTAATTATTTAATTTTTGGCCTTCACTCAAACTGAATTCTAAAGTCGTTCGAAAGGGACAGAACATTCAATAGCTTAAATAGGTTTTAAATATGTCAGTGAATAAGGTCGTTTATGTCACACCCCTAATCCCTATAGTAAAGGAATAAAAGGGGTAACAACATTGAAATAAAATTATTTTTACGGATTTTATCGCGATTAGGTTTAATTTTTACATTTTTTATCTTCCTGACGTTTCGATTGCTTTTCAGCTTTCGTGGTCACGGGGCGGACGGACTGTCACAGTCCGCCAAATCGCGATAAAATCCGTAAAAATAGTTTAGTTTCAATGTGTAACATTCGCGTAAATCTAAGAAACCATTAGGGGTAAACCCTTAGCGTAATTTTTTTTTCTCAGAACCTATTGAAAATCTTCATGAATTTGAAACTGTACATTGACTATGGATAAACTAAATATAATATATTTTTTTAGAATTTTTGCTGTATTAGAAACTAGAAAATCGTAAATGGAAGTATATTTTTTGGTAATGGTTTTTTTATTTTAAAGTGACTTTAATGTTGTGTATATTCATTATTTACTGGTGGTAGGTCTCTCATATGTGAGAGGCCGCCTGGGTAGGTACCACCGCAATGTATTCCTCCCGCCAAACACCAGTGTAAATGCACTGTTGTGTTCGAACTACCAAAAATAGAATATTTTTTAAGTAGTTAGCTATTACATGTAGGCTTAAAAAAATAAAAATAAATAATAGATACGTGCATGCATTATATTTTATGCCTATCAATTTTTACAAAAATCTATATAAGCGCCAGTGCACTGTCTCGAAACAGTAATAATTTTATAAATGTGGTTTAATTTCACATCAAAATGTACCAAGGGTGCCCTTTCTATAAAGTTTACGCGGACATACACGTGCGACAATAATATGGGTCAGGGGCGGATTAAATGTTGGGAGCGCCGCAGACAAGCACCTCAAAGGCGCCTCTCTAGCAGCAATAATAAGATTTCAAAGGAATGAGGAGTCAACTTATTGAATAGTTGGTCACTGTACTATTATATGAATGAGTGAAGAACATCACTTTTGCTATATTAAAGAAGGAACAGTTTCAGACACTCTAGATGATGTTGCATAGAAACGAAGATTTTCGAAATCACGCGCGCTTCGTAACCTCGCGCCTCTAGGCACGTGCCTAGTTTGCCTCAGGGATAATCCGCCACTGATATGGATGTTTCCTATGCTTACATCCGAATACTCAATTAAGTTTGCCTCAACTACCCACGTCCCACTTACACAATACTTTTAAGTGTGACTTACGTAGTTAAGTGCAACGTAATGTAGTGGCGGTTGAGTATTCGGGCGTTAATTTTGAATAGTATTTAATGACCACTACAAATTATTCTTTATAACAAATATTAATTTAAAACAGCATCAAAATTGGTCGTAAAATGGCTGAGATATTTTTAGTAGTGCAGTGTGAACATTCGCTTTCTCTTTCGCACCCACGCACCTTAAGCTAGATGACGTCACTGCACGAAACTGTGAAAATAATTGCATTCTTTTCTGTTCCTCCTACCCTCAAATTTGAAATGAGTAGCTTTTTTATTAGTAAACGAATTTTAAAATTGCTTTCTGTTTACGATTTTTCGCAATATTATTTTTCGATATAAATAATAATAAAAATGAGCAGCCCTATTAGATATTTTACAAACGTTGATTGTAGGGGTTCAATTATAAGTTGATTATTCATAATAATAAATTTATAATTGAACCCCTACAACTGCGAATAAATATGATTGTTTTGTTAACAGGCACACGTTATAGCTCAACATTCCTATAAGACGGTGAAGAGAAAGCTTGCCGGCCAGTCTTCGCCGGAAAAGAAGATCGAGAGATATGTGTGTGCCACATGTAGGCGGGGTAAGAGATTTACAAAATATTGCAAATATGAATATTTTCGTTCTACAGTTTCGTTATATTGACATATGGAATTTAATTTAAAGTTTTTCATTACCCCAAGTGACATTGTACATAACTTGAAAAAAATCTGAGATTATTTGTTGTCGTGAAAACAAAATTTCATGATATTTGGCCACCCCGTATACAAACATTTTTACTGCTTAGCTGACCTTTAGCCCAAATACTACTGAGCACGGAACTCCCTTACAATCTGTAGTTTGATTAAAAGATTTTTTCCAATTCATCTCTTTGCGCTACCATTATGCTTTATAACAGTTTGCTGGTCAACATGCTTGCTTCTTTTAATCATCATATAATCAGTTGTAGTCTGGAAAAGCAGTTGATTAGGCTGGCATACATAATTGTGCCCAGATGCGTTCCACTGCACCGCTTCCTCACCGATTAGCAAGGCTTACGCCGTTGTAAGGGAAAAAAAAGATTTTTTAAATTAACTAAATTGTTTGGTACCCAGCATTCACAACCCCGACGGATCTGATGGTGCACGAGACGTGTCACAACAAGCTGGTGTGCTACGGCTGCAACCACAAGTGCGACACCTTCGAGCAACTCACCAAGCACCGGAAGAAATGCAAAGCGTTGAAGAACAACACTCCGCAACAGCACAAGACGCTTCATGATGTTAAAAGGTGGGTTTAAATTGTGTAATATTACATTGCAAGAGTTTCAATAAGGCTATTTGTTTATTTTTACACAAAACAGCTGACTATTTGGAAGTGTAGTGACAATAGCTATAGCTATTGTAAACAGTTGGTCTACGGTTATACACCCTGCACTGCACTTTGTCTTAATAATAAAAGTCACCTTTAATTTTTCTTTAAATATTTCCTTTAAATATCTAAAGAAAGTTGTAATTGCAATGGGTCCCAGCGACCTCGATTACTGATGGTTCCTTTAAGTCTTATGACAGCCTGGGAATATCCAGTGATATCGAGGGGGTGCTTAACAGCATTCATCTAGAGTAATCTAGACACAAAAAGGGGATGCAGATTGAAAATAAATGCAGTGTAGCTTAGATAGAGGGAGAGAGAGAGAAAGAGGGGGGGGGGGGAGAAAGAGGAGGGGGGTGAGAGAAAGTGGAGGGAGGGAGAAAGAGGGGTGGAGAGAGAATATACACAGTATTAATATCAAAAACCTGTTTACATTTCAGACCGCAAATCGAGCCATCATTATTGGTCGAGGCGTACTCGCAGCCAGCTGGCGTGTCACAAACCTCAAAAGTGAAGGATTCTAATATAGAACTCCATCTGAACAATTGTGAGAAAATGGAGGTTGATGTGCTGGAACAATTTGACTATAGTGGGGACGAAGTGAAGCCTTGATGTGTGTGTGACAGTGCTTCAGACTATTACCCAATAGTAAGGGTTGTAAACTTGTTCAGGCAGTGTGCAAAGTGGAAAAGTGATCTGTGTGTCTTAATTCTTAAGTAGTTACTGTGTAAATGTGACATTTAACTGCTTAACGATTCGAACCGAGAAACGGATTGAAAGAAGCCAGGCAGAATTTGGATGTCAATCGCAGATATCGTTATGGTGTTCAGTTTTAGTGTATGGCTTTTTGTATATGGCTCTGAATATCGTAATGTACTTTAAAGGATTCGGATCGAATGCGATGCATAAGCACTTTAAATTGAGGCTTTTGTGGTGGACATACTATGTATGAACCAGACCTCCTGGCCTAGTCTTGAAGCTTGGTTTAATTTAGTTCCAATAAATGCCACCTTCAACATGTAAAACCATTAACTAGTGTAGCATGTAATACTAGCGAAATTACAAGTTTTTGAGTCTATTCGTAAGTTTCAAATAAAATCAAGTGCAAGACTGGACTACCTGGGCATTAGAACTGATTCCAAGTCCCTTCTGCTGCCATCTAAACGGTTTTTAAGGACCTAATGTACCATCTTCTTATACAGGGTATATCTAGACTGCGACCGAAAACGAAGCCAGGTAGTATTAGTGACTTCAGACAAAACGCAGCTAAAATTAATTTTAATTTTTTTGTACTTTTTTACTTATCGTCGTATTTGGGTGGTAAATACATAGTTTACTTAAAATAATAATGTGCATCTTTTAATTTTTCAAGTAAATGGTACGAAAGCATTTTACTTATAATTTTAGTAAATACTAGGTATTTACCATCAAAACAAGATGATATTTGAAAAATTGCATAAAATAAACTGCATATTTTATTGATATGCATAAAATAAACTGTCGCTTTTATTCGCGAAATTTTTACTTGCATTGTGTCTGTAATCACTAACACTACCACATGGCTTCGTATTCGGTCGCAGTCTCGATATACCCGGTATAATATTAAATGGTACAGTGCCTAATGCGTATTAGATAAATCAACCATATAACAAATTACTAGAAACCCAGCCAGTATCAATTTCTATGTAAAAATCCTTATTTGGAACATTTTTCACAGATTAAAAAATATTCTCTATTGGAAGCTTTTTAAAGTAATGTATGTAATCTGTATAATTTTTCCATTACTTTCTCCTCGTAGACATTTATGGATGTTATATTCTAAAATAAATACAATGTTAACTTAGTGGCAGGCTTTGTGCGTTTTCTTGGGAAGTCTATATTTGTAGGATTTGTTTGATGTAATCTTCGCTAAAACAATCAGTTTTATTTTGCAGGATAGCTTAACTATTTCAGATGGTACTTTGAGTTACATACAATAATCAAGTTGTTAAAACTAAGGTAATGAATGACTGTATCAACCCATATATGTCCCACTGCTGGGCTCGTGACATAATGATATACATGGGACATATATATACGGTGGGACATATTATACCGGGTATATCAAGACTGCGAACGAAAACTAAGCCAGGTTGAAGTTTTAGTGGTTACAAACACGATGCAAATAAAAATTTCACCAAAACAGTGACAGATATTTTTTTAGATATTTTAAAAATCATCGTGTTTGGGTGGTAAATACCTAGTTTTTGCGAAAATACTAATTTAAGCCCATACGTACCATTACGTATTTAAAAATAAAGAGGTGTACATCTTTATTTTAGGAAAACTATGTATTTATGACCCAAATACGACGATAAGTAAAAATTTACAAAAAAAAATGTCGAGTTTTTTTTGCGAAATTTTTACTTGCATTGTGTCTGAAGTCACTAATACTACCACCTGGCTTCGTTTTTGGTCGCGGTTTTAGGTGTCCGTGTAATGCTTTTTAGAATGATTGTAATTATTTGGCTCTGCTTTTAAAAATGAGTTAAAAAAATATTTTAAAATTTACTTATTCTATAGGGGTCATTTCCATAAGTGAAGCTACATGAAACATTTCAAATACACCCAACAGTCACATACATAGTCCTCACCCCACACTTAGATATGAGGCTTGTGTTGTTGGTTTCAACACAAATACTTGAGAAGCCCATAAACATTTGTTCTGGTGTGGAGATCGAATCCGCGGCATCTCGTTTCACATCCGGCATACTAACTACACTACGGACGCTGTCATAATTTGCCGATAACATTGTGATTTTAATAGTAAAGATTTGTTTTTAAAAATGATTATTGTAATAACTTCGTTTTATTGTTAGACTATTATGGGTATTTTACTTTTTTAGTGATAGTTGACTTGATACATGTTAATTCTTTTACGGAAATAGCCCCTAAGTTATCGCGATAATTAATTAAATAGGAAATAAACCAATTTGTAAATTTAAAAACCTAAAGAATGGTGTATTTAACATCAGTAAAATTAAAATTGATATAAAAAAATGTCTGAAATGAGTATTTTACGACTGATTGTACATTTTAATTATATGTATTTTAACCTTCGAAGTGTAAGAAAAACATTGGTAAATCTCGATGTAATAGATAATTAAATCTTT
Source organism: Deilephila porcellus (assembly GCA_905220455.2). Taxonomy (NCBI): domain Eukaryota; kingdom Metazoa; phylum Arthropoda; class Insecta; order Lepidoptera; family Sphingidae; genus Deilephila; species Deilephila porcellus. Next base: position 13,607,613 of record LR999973.1, on the reverse strand, counting down.
CAAGTCTCTATCACAATTCATCTGAGCGGGTGTTTATTTTTTTCACTAATTATTAATAGGGTATTTGACTCATTTTTTTTATTGTATTCATCAAAAAGTGAAGTGCGTGGTGGCCTGTTGGTAACGGACCAGACGCAGTTGCCTACATGTTCACGATGGTCGCGGGTTCAAATCCCAGCGCACACCTCTGACTTTTCGGAGTTATGTGTGTATTGATAGTCAATCACCACGCACTTTAACGGTGAAAGAAAACATCGTGAGGAAACCTGCATACCGTAGCGATTTTAAAGAATTTCTACGGTATGTAAGTCCGCCAACCCGCACTAGGCCAGCGTGGTGGACTATATGGCCTAACCACTCTCAATCGATTCTCTCGATTGTAGAGTAGGCCCGTGCCCTACAGTGGGACGTATATGGGCTGATATATATAGATCAAAAAGTATCCAGATCCAAAATCTAGCAAACAAAGAATTTTGTAAATCCATTCAGAATTAAACAAGTTATAAACGTTTTAAATCTTGTAGTGGGGGTAAAAGAAAAGGGATGCAAAACAAAATTAGTGACGTCACTAATCTTAATATGCATTATAGTGTGCGGGTGTGAAAGAGACGGTAAGATGTCCCCACTACATCCCAACGCTTTCATTTAAAATACTAATGTTTGCCTCATGTTACAAGCTACTAAAATACTGTTTCACAAAAATGTTTTGTTTTAATGGCGCTTGTGTTTGTCTGCAAAATAACACAAAAATTCGATGATAGTCAAATACCCTAATTAAGGATGTCGAAAAACCTACATAATCTCGATGTTGATTCGTGATATTGTTCATAAACACCTACTGTAGTCATTTAAGGAAAAATCCGTAATTATTTAATCCTGATATTTTAAATAAATCTCCTCAGTATTTTTTAATTACAATAAACATGGCAACACTGAAAATATAGAACTAAGCCATCTAAAAATAATTATTCAGTAGACAATTTTTTTTGCTTAAATAGTCATTCATGTGTCATAAAAGCGTTTGTATACGCATTAATATTCCATCAATATTTATTTCCTCATTGTCTCTAGTAGTCATCTATATATATAAAAGAGGAACCTGATTGACTGACCTATCAACGCACAGCCGAAACTACTCGAGCTAGGAACTTGAAATTTTACACAGGGATTCCTATTGTGACGTAGGGTAGCACTAAGAAGGGATTTTGGGAAATTCTACCCCTAAGGGGGTGAAAAGGGTTAAAAACTGTTGTATGGAAAATCTAAACCATTGAAGTTACAATTCTCAAACTTGGTAGTTTAATAACTCATTTAATAACAAAAATAATTGCATACTTTATTTGTCTAAAAATTAACATTAAAGGGATTAAAATAAGGGTTGAAATGTTTAGAAACTGGGTGATTTCCTTCCTACCCGATCAACGCACAGCCGAATCTACTGGAGCTAGAAACGTGAAATTTTACATAGGGGTTCCTATTGTGACGTAGGGTAGCACTAAGGAAGGATTTTTGGAAATTCGATCCCTAAGGGGTTGAAAAGGGTAAAATACTGGTGTATGGAAACCCGAAACCCTTGAAGTTGCAGATATCAAACTTGACTTTTTAGTTACTCATCTAGAAACAAGAAGAACTGCATACTCTCTTTTCTTATAATTAACCCTAAAGGGGTGAAAATAAGGGTTGAAGTATTGTAAAACCGAACTGCTGGATCAACGCACAGCCGAAACTACTGAAGCTTAGAACTTGAAATTTTACACAGGGGTTCAGATTGTGACGTAGGGTAGCACTAAGGATGGATTTATGGATATTCATCCCCTTAAGGGGTGTAAAGGGTTAAAAACTGATATAGGGAAAATTTAAACCGTTAAAGTTACAATTGTCAAACTTGGCAATTAAGTTATTCATTCTACGACAAAAATAATTGCATATATTGTTTATCTAAAATTAGCCCTAAAGGGACAAAAATAAGGGTTGAAGTTTTGTAGAACCGAACTGCCGGATCAACGCACAGCCGAAACTACTGAAGCTAGGAACTTGAAATTTTACACAGGGATTTCTTTTATAACGTTGAGTAGCACTAAGGAAGGATTTTTGGAAATTCAACTCCTAAGGGGGTGAAAAGGGTAAAATAAATTTGAATGGAAAACCGCAACCGTTGAAGTTGCAGATTTCAAACTTGACACTATAATTACACATCTACAATCAAAAATAAGTGCGTACTCTGTTTACTTAAATTTAACCCTGAAGGAGTAAAAATAAGGGTTGAAAAATTTGTATAGAAAATAAAACTGCTGACGTTATTCTTATGAATATTTAACTTTTGTCCCTTACGAACGACTTTTCAATTCAGTTTGAGTGAGAAAACAAACATTCGATACCTAAAATAGGTTTTAAAACTGTATATGAATAAGTCCGTTTATGTATTGATCCGATTGGTCTCAAAATCGATCTGAGTTCCGATAATCTAAATTTGTATTCAGAATTGAAAATGTTGGCCGTCATTTTGAACTTTTTATTTATTGATCCGATTGGTCTCTGAATCGACAACTGACGGACCCATTGATCCGGTAATCTAAACTCAGAGTCAGAAATGGAAATAAAAATGCTGCACGTTGATTTTTGTTTAAAGTTTACGTAAAGGTTATAATGGCATAGTTTTAGCGATGTAATGTCTACATTATCTTAAACATGCAGACGAAGTTGCGGGCAAATGCTAGTGTTAACATATTTAAATAATTTCTCAAAATCGGCCACTCTAGAAACAAAAAAGGATTGTTAGCCATACGCGCACCGATTTAATCGTTGATCTTGATCATACGAATAATTATCAGATAAGGTTTCGGACATAAGCTATGATGCTTATTTTATTATAATCCATTGATATTGAGCATGGGCTTCATGCATATCGGGGCTTATTTTCACCGTGCATTAGCAGTTTTGCTCTTCAACTACTGCGTGTCAGAATCACTGGTTGCACATCAGATAGGCATACACGAATTGAATCCGACTGATCTGCATGACAATCATGTATTATGGCCAAAACTGCTAAGGCTTGGCGAGAATAAGCACAGGTATACCAGCCTATACCCATCATTAAAACCAATGGATTCAAACCAATTAGGTACTGATGTCCGAGATAGTATATAGTAAATTCGTGAATCAGAATTGAATTCCATTGGTGAATTTGTAACAGACTTTGCAAGAGCCAGTGTATTTGACGCCAGCCAGTTTCTACGAGTTACTGGTTTCTTAGAGCCGCAAATATGATTGGATTAACGTGTTTTTGATCCCACCTGGCTAACGAGGGGATTTGGAAAATAACTGTAGTTATTTGTAGGTAATTATTTTTTTAGACACAATGTTGTGATGTATGAAATAATGTTTAATTGTAAATATACTGTTGCAATTTATGTTTCGTTTTATTTAAATATTGTGAAAATAAACAATAGGCCTTTTCGGCGTCGCAGATAACATAATGTGCTAAGACCAGAATATTTCGAATAAAACTCGATAATCAACAGCAAATCATTTATTATGTTCAGAAATGTAGTCGCTGTGCTATGATGATAAATTATGGAATATACAAAAACCTGTTTCCCTGTACATAATCCTATCGCGAAAAATAATATATTCCTATCGAAAACGTCTGTAAACTCTGTCTCACAGCCTTTTCTAGGTACTTTAGTGCATAAGTGCTTTACTCCGAAACTAGATAATTTTTGGTGTTGCCAATGCAAAAACTATATATTTTATTTGTCAAATTGCGTAATATCTTTGCGCCGTGTCTATATAATTTTGTGCTAATATTCCCTTATGGACCTTTTTAAGATCCCATCGGGATTGCAAAATAAATGCTCACAAATGTAACGAGCTATAATTTATCTTTCTGTTGATAAATATCGGAAAATACTAAGACAAAAATACTGTGGAAATAAAAAGAAATACACAAGGCCCGATTTACAACCATCAAATAAGTTATAACTTGACTGACTGAATAACAACAATTAGACAATTTTTAACTGCTCATTTATTTTATTTGACGATAAATAAACCCTCCTTAAAACAAAAATGACATTTACCAACAGAACGACAAACACACTACATTATTTAATTCCTGTTCAATTCATTAAGGATACGCAGGATATACAGGAAGAGGTTAAGTATATCCATATATAGGTTGATGGTGGCCAGGATATATTCCTCGGGGGATAGTGTGGTCATCATCTGTTGGGTGTCGAATATGAGGAATAAAGCGAAGAATACTGCGCCAGTGAAGGATAGAGCCACCTCGAACGCTGAGCTCTGGATGAACATCTGGAGGATACCGCCGATGATGAGCACTGTAAGGCCGGCGACGAGGCTGGAAAATTATTATAAATTATTGTATGATATACTTGAATTGTTATTAATAATTAATATGCAGGAATATAAGAAAATAATGTTCGAATTCAATAAGCAATTGTGCGAATGAAGATTTTTAATATGTAGAAATATTATGTTTTAGCCAACCATCACGCGCGTAATTTACACTATAATGGCTGCCACACACGTTCAAGTGCGTTTGCGCAAACGAGTTTGCATTAGTATCAAATCGAAAATTGGAACAAAGTTTGCGCAGTTATTTGCCCACACACGTTCCAATATACTGGTGCAAACTCAAACTTGCACAGTTATATCGTTACGTGATTGGTGGAAATTACTTCTTCACGTGCTATGTCATTTCGACGTCATAAAATTATTATTACCATAGTACCATCGAAATAGCTTAAAGCGGCTGTCATATTTTATAATCAAAATGTAATAAAATAAGTCAATATTCCATGGGCTTTTACAATTGTTTTTAATCTGGGTTACTTATGAATAAAGTTTTATTAAAAAGTCTTTATTACTGATGCCAACATACCCATATCCGATGAAGGAGAAGTCACGTTTGGTGTTGAGCGTGTAAAGAGTCAGAGAGAAGACTACAGCGAAGGTGAGGCCGAGGGCTTGCAATACGACCGCTGTGTTGTAGTAGGACACTACCACGCCGATCGTGTACGACTGTACAGCCGTCTGAAATTATAACATTAAAGTGTTACGCATTTTATCAATAGCCAGTTAAATGACGACCAATAACCTTGAATGTATGACAGATTTTGTATAGAAATCTATGAAAATGTCGATGTTATCTATACTAATATTATAAATAGGTAAGATTTGATTGTTTGTTTGTTTATATTGAATAAGCTCTGAAACTACTGAATCGATTTGAAAAATCCTTTCACTGTTGGGAAGCTACAGTATACCCGGATGACATTGACTATATTATATTTTCAAAAACAATAGGGGTCCTTACTAAAACTCCAATAATGTAACCCAAGGTGTAAAAAAAAATACCTAAAGTATTCTTTACATTGCGTGCGCTCCGAAAACTATATGTGGATTGGACTCAAATCGTATCTGCACCCGGGCGAAGCCAGGCAGAGCCGCTATTTTTAATAAAACAAAACGAAATGTTCATTTTTATTTTAAAATGCGTTGTGGGCTGTTGATAACGGATCGGATGGCTACAGTTTTTTCCTAGTAAAGTTTTCACACTTTATTGGCGAAGGAAAACAAACGAGAAACAAAAATTCTTAGTAAGTCTTTTGTTTTCATCACTACAGTAATTAAATTGAAGGTGAAAAATCCAGTTGTTGGTGGCTTGTTGCTCATTCTTTATTTACAGATTTTAATAGGCCGTGAAGTTGAAAGCACAATAGCTTGTTATTTATTTACATAACCATGTCGTACACATTAGCGTTTGTAAAACAATTCACAAGTGTATTTCATACACTCATTCCATCCCACTTTCCTTAGTCAAGTTTTGTTTTCGAATAACTTAAGGTCCCTAAGTTTGGAGGCATTTCATAATCTGTCGTTTTCTTAAGATGTGGTATTTTATTGGAAAAAAACAGAAATAAGATTGCCGTTCTGGGTCCTTAGGATTTACTGCTTGATTTTCATTGCTCGTATAATTTTATTATCCTTTGAGCTAGAGGAAATTGCATCACTACTCATAATATAAGAATCACAAAAATTATCATAATATTCTACATGTTTTACCTAACGACCCTAATATTTATATTCTACAACTACGCCACAACTTCGTGCCATGAATACAATCAAAGAAAACTGCGGTCAGTTAAAGTATTTGAGTCAAACAGGAAAATTGTTGAATAAAACTGTTATAAGTGACTTACAAACGCCGCTAGGAGGTAAAGATTCGCCGGAGAGTCCCTGCGCTTAGCGATCAGTGCGAACAGAGTGCCCAAACTGAGTAAAAACGCCACAAACACCATCCAGTCACTGGAAAACAAAAAAATAATGAAAATATCAATTCACATTTAATACATACACCCAACATGCATACATAGTCCCGACCACACACTAACATCAACCTTGTGTCGTGCGTATCACATACGAAAGACTTTTTATTCTCACAAACACCCAGACCCCCAAATACTTGTGGAAAACATAAATATTTGTCTTGGTACAGATCTCGAACCCGCAACCTCTTGTTTCACTGCTGGGTGTTTTAACTACTAATTTGTATTGTCTGTTAAACGTAAACTCTTGCTACCCAATTTCAGCCAGAGAACTAGATAAAACTGGTTTCATGTACAAAATTGATTTAATATTACTCACTTTCTGTGAATAAAACCTTGCACAGGTTCTACAAGCAGGAAAACAGCAGCAATCGCAACAGTGGCCAGCAACTGGACTGTGAGGAGACCATATACTTTACGGATGAATCCCAAACGGATCTCTTTGTCTGCATTCATTACATTGTTGCGGTAAGCAAAGTCATCCTGAAACAAATTGCAGTATAAAATATCACTTAGATTGTAGATGGGTTGCCTATTTACCAGGTTGGGAAGGGAAACATAGGTAGTAGGTTTATTTTATTAGCCTCAATAAAGGGACTGATGATAAATGCAATACACTTAGGCTCAGTTGCACAAACTAACTTTACCCATACCGTTGACTTTCAAAACGTCAATCCCATTCATTAGCAATGTCAAATACGTCACAAATGTATGGCGATGACATTGTTAAAGTCAAAGTTATAGGCAAAGTTAGTTTGTGCAATTGGCCCTTAAGATAGAGTTGATAACTAATAGATCATTATTTTGTACCATTTGATACAATAGTAAGCCTAATATTGTTTTGTCTTTCTTCCATTTATTTGATAGTAAACGGCTTGTTACTGTAAATATTTTAACTGTAAATTTATTTGCGTAATTTAAAGTGTCTTCTAAAATGCATTTCAGTTTCACATCTAGTTGTCAATCAGATTTATTATCACACACTTATCTTATAACTTGCTAGATTGTATATCAGTTTTAAATATTATTGTGAATAATGGAACATTGCAAACATATTGGCGGGGTGTTATGGTATTTATCTTAGTAATAAACAAACATTTGTGAATGAAGGCCATATATCATATAGGGCACATTAGATATGTTAAATACTGTTTTTTTGGTGTGTTGGTTTTCTTTAGTGTCATTGTTGCTCCTAAATGGATCAATCAATTTGGATTGAGTTTTTGTTAGAAAGGGGTCTTGAGTTAGTGATTTTAGCTATAAAACAAGAAAAGTTGTAGCTTAAAGAACATTTGAAAGACAGGTTAATAATAATATTGATTGACTACTTGCTGAGTTCTCTGGGATAATGTTAAAAGTAGCAAATTATGTTTTGATACCATTATTTTATTAGGTAACCAATAACCATATTGATTTCCAAAGCAATCAATTCTACAGCACAGCTGTTTCAACTATGTATTTACAAAATCTAACATGATTACATCACATTTATAAAAAGTAAGTGTAAACAGTGTTTTTCTCTTTTAAAACAGGTTTTGTCTAAACCAGTTTTTTAATCACAAAAATATAGACTATAAATTAATTCCATACTATGGTTCATTTGCTTTCATTTCACGTGCCGTTCAAAGAAACGATTTACATTGATAACGACTGAATCAACAATATGATATCTTTACAACATTGTCTTATCATAAAATCAGTTAAGTTTTTGCAAAATAATGCAAGATACCAAAAAAGAAATAAAGAAAACAGAAGACACAATTATCCAAATCGTCTTATGGCCCGATCGATCACCACTTTGAATAAATAACAAGGACATATCCATTCTCTTGAAATTTAACTTTGATGTTTTACTTACCTCGATCGATTCTTTACCTCCGAGCTCACAGTCCTCTTGTGCGTACATTAACGGTATAGCAGCCATGTTTCACGTGTTTTTGTACAGTTATAAACAAATTCACTAAGTTTTATCAATTTGTTTTTCACAAAAAATGGTTTTCCCCGTTTACGTGTTTCTTTTACATTGACATTGACGTCAGACGTCATTCCATTTCGTTGACGTTTCAGTTGCCATACCATTAAAGTGTAAACCATAGACATTAACTCTTTTTGGATTATTTGTAATTAAAATGAACTTCATAATTACTAAACAATTGATTTTACATGCATATTAGGAAGTTTTGTAGTTTTATTTGAACAATAAATAATTTAATATGTAAAGAAGAAAATTATATTAACTCAATGCTACCTTTTTCGTCAAACATACACTTTAACAATGGTTGTAACTTGTAGGTATACAAAAGACTCATAAAGATTTTATGATATTCTCTCGGGAGCCCAATATGCAGGCTATATATTTTATTGAGTTCAAAATATAAATTAACAAATATTGTGAAATGTGAAGTATCAAAATCAGAGTAGCGCACTATACTGTGATACCATATGAAACCATAATGGCGCCATATTTTTTTAAAATATATTTAATTTAAATAGTTAACACATCCAAAAAAATAGAGGTACATTCTTTAAATGCGTGGGGTTTCTTGGTGCTTCACCCAGGTCCAAACTGAATGCATCTTTCGGTCGTGGCATATCCAGTACCTCTCTTAATGCGCATAAAAGTTATGGAGAACTTTAAGGCGCTATGCTGACTGAGGCTTTTGTTAGGGTTCATGTCCCAGCTCATCATCATCATCATCATGAGCCCTTCTGCGTCCACTGCTGGACATAGGCCTCTCCCATGGCTCGTCACTGGGCTCGTTCTTCAGCCCATGATCGCCAACCGCTACCAGCCGCCCCACGAATATCGTCGCTCAACCTCGTTGGAGGGCGTCCTACACTACGTTTACCGGGGCGCGGTCTCCACTCGAGAACAAGTCTACCCCAACGGTTGTCGGTTCTCCGACAAATGTGACCGGCCCACTACCACTTCAACTTGCTAATCCGTTGAGCTTTGTCGATAACCATGGTTCTCTTTCGGATAAGCTCATTTCTGATTTTATCCTTCAGAGAAAAACCGAACATAGCCCGCTCTATAGCTCATTGAATTGGTGTCAATTAGTCAGTATCCACATCTCGGCACTGTATGTCATGTCTTCAGACTTTGCGGTATTGGCGACGAAAATACTCGACGGAGTTTCCCAAATACTGCCCAGCCCAGCAGGATTCTTCTGTCCCAGCTCGGTACAATATAATATTATATACTATTCTAATTGCAGGCTGCAGACACCAGTATCAAGTACATAAGCCTCTTTACAAGTCTTGGAACAACCTATGTGAATTAATCTCTTTTCCATCTTTCACAGCTGAGACATTAATACAATACATACCTATAATACAATCAAGCGCAGTACTGGACAGTACTGGATCTACTCCCAAGGGAACCAAACGAAGTGATAAAAATTGCAAGAGGTCGTATGTAGGCCGCTTCCAATAAGCTTTGAAAATTGTGAAATTGGGAATGTTCATTCTGTGGTTATTAACATCGATACTGTTGCCTGAACTTGATCAACTATGTTAGAAACCAACGTATAATTCTTCAAAAATTATTTTCTCAAATAACAACAAAACTACCACCAAAATGCTAGAAATAACAGAGTTTCCCATATATAGTTTAACAAACTGTAAGGGTAAATAGGCGTGCCATTGTGAGCACATAGTTATACAAGTTTATATAAGTATGGATAAATTGAGTTTGGCAGCGGAGACGCGGCGAGGCGAGCTCGACGCGATGTGCCCACGTGCCTTCGGTTCAAACGAAGTTTCCACTATAAAATGCGTTTATCCGAGCCAATCAAATCACGCTCCGTTATATTGACTCGCTGGGAACACAATGGCAATTAGCATTTTTCCTTTTTGGCGAGTTGGCTGAAAGGAGTTTTAGTTGGTTTCGAAAATTAGGAAGAATATTTTGAGACTGGAATGGTCAGGGTATAAGTGATACATCTGCCTACACTCTTTGAATTATTAGGCGTGAATATATGTAGTATGTATGAAGTTTGCCTTTTTATTATGTCGCAGCAAAATAAGCACCGCACAAAAAATGTTTTGCGGGATCTTATAACGTACTTCTGTATGCGTTATGGCTAGAATAATTATGGCCGACATATTATATGATTAGCAAAGCGCTGCTGCAGTTAATTTGCATTAGAGTGCTAAGAATAATTATTTTATTAGTTTAATATTTACATTTGCATTAATTGCACCAATCACATTCCCAACATTCAAACCTCACCCTGTCAGATCAATCCGCGGTCAAATGAAATACCTTTTTACGACAACTCCGTGATCTCGACTAAATCGTCAACACAACGTATCGATTCTGCTGGCCGGCCATTATGTTTACTGGCACTAAAAGTTTACTGCCATCAGTAGCAGGGAAGGTCGGGTAATTACACCGTTTTATAGGCTATGCCTTGGAGTGCATTAGCTGTAGCGTTTGGAGACTAAAGCGGAGCGCTTTTGTTCGCCCCGGATGGATTTTAAACGTTTGACGTGCAGCGTTTATAAAATATGATACTCGTGGCGTGTGGATGCATCTTTTATAAGCTTGTTTAGTCCATCATTGATCTTAATGGATGTGGAATATTCAAGTCGTTTTTATAAATACTTTTAAATTATGATGAAGGAAATAAAACAACTTCAGAAATTGGTATGGTTTTACGATTTTGGAGAATAGTCACTGCAAGAAACTGCTGAATTAAGAAGATATCACATATTTTTTTCATAGTAAATTATTACCTATTCTACATACTGGAAAATCATGATGCTTCGAGTACGTGTAAGCTTGGGTACGGATAGAGCAATAAATCATCATCATAAATCTAACCAGGGGCCAAATGATCCCAACGGTCACACGCAGGCACTAAGTTTATATTTCCCTCAAATATGGTAAGAAGCGAGTCTGATGACATGTGATTCTTATGAAGAGTATCATGATGCTAGGCACAGATGACAGCTTTGGACAAAATAAGTTTTCGAAATTCAAAATGAAAAATTAACACAGCTCGTTGAAAAAAAAAAACAAAGGAATCAAAATCATACAGCCATGTTACTTACATTAATTTACAATACCACGTCAGCTGAGTCAATTATAGCTCACGACACCTTCAAAGGCCCACATTGGGCTCCGCTTGTAGTGTTTAATAAATGAATGTGGCTGTATAAACGCCACTGCGCTATGACGCCGGGTTATGGGCTATCATAAATCGTATGGCTCAACAAATTGGACAGTGAGCTTCTGTAGGTTTTTAGTGTGAGTTGTAACAGGTTAGCGTTTGTTGATTTTTAGTATGTATTAAAAATACTGTATTTAAATAGCGAAGTTTATAGGGTTTATGTAATGTTTACTTTATCTCATCTACTTATAAAATGAATATAGCAAATTAGTTTTTTTTATTGCGCTGAATGACGAGGCGAGCGTGCCTTTCTCCTGATGGTAAGCAATACGACCACTCATGGACAGTAGCAAAACCAAACAACACCATGAATAAATAGCAATGCTCGAACCATAAGAAGTTAAGTCTCATAATGTCCAGTAGTTACTCTGGCTACAATGGCCTTCAAAAAAAAAAAAAACGGAATACAACAGTGCATTTATACTACTGTTTGGGGGTAGAAAGGTCAGTGCATAATTAACGGCGAAGTATTTCACTTGTCCTTTTTTTGTAAGATAATAAGCTAGGGTAGCCGAAAGGGGAATGTCAGTGTCACTGGCCTTCCAGCCCGGCACGCTGCGGATTTGTGGTCGAGCCGGGTTCCTAACAAAACCTACGCCAGCATACTGACTAAAAACTCCTCGATGACCGTCCACGCATGGGCGGCACCGGACATAACAGGGTAAGAAGCACTCCAATTAATGTCCGAATAAGCACCCGGCGCAAAACCATTGCTGGTTCTTTAATTAAAGAGGGCCCGGATAACCGCCACTTACGACTATTTTTGGACGCCCGTTTAAGATGTTATGGGCGTCCATGACAGACACAAGGCCATGAGCTCTATAGCAAAACTCGGATTCGTTCTACGTGAGGGCGCACGCCCTTGCAGTTTGCCCAGCGACTCCGATGACCGGTTAGGTCGCCTCTTGTGACACGCAGTAAATACCGTGGCGGAATTCTTGCACCCTCGAACCACAGGATAAATTTCACTTGTCCTTACCTATCGACAGCCTCCGTGGCGCAGTTGGTTAGATGCCGGCTATGAAACGAGAGGCCGCGGGTTCGATCCCGAGACCGAGACAAATGTTTGTGTGAACCACAGATATTTGTTTCGGGTCTGGGTTTTTGTGAGACCGAAAAGTCTCTCGTAGTTCCTGATACCCACGACACAAGACTCGATCTTAGTGTGGGGTCAGGACTATGTATGTGACTATTGGGGGTATTTATTTATTTATATAACACTATGTTTAGACGAATGAGACGAAAATTAGTGGAAATTATATTCCTTTAATGCCAAATCGCTTTCGCTTATCCTTAGTACCGCAGCGTGTAGTTTACGAAGGTACAGCGAGCTCCTATTGTCGTGGAGTCCACGCCCTCTCAAGAAATTTAATTAGAATTCCCGCTAAAATTTCCTCCATAAAGATGTTTCAGATAAAAGAGTGCTGAATACGCTGCCGACGAGCGCGTCGCGTCGCTTTGAAATTAAATTTTTGAAGTTGATTATTCAGTATGGGAGACGTTTATTTATTTTAAGTAAAAGTATTGAGAATCGTAATTCTACTTAATTTCACACATATGTACACAATTATGTTGTGTCGTGGGTATCAAATAATAGAATATATTCGTATACAAATCTTCACGATCTGTATCTCAATCAGCTACAAGAAATAGTCTGTCAAATGAATTAATCGATGAATTCAGCATATCGCTTCTTCAGCGATAGAATATTATGACACTATTATAAAAGTCTTGCCAAATACATATTTCACAGTGAATATTTGGAAGTGGCCTGCATTCGGCAGCTTCTTTATTTATTTATTTTATTAGGTCAACCAACAGCGCCACATCATATGACTGAATGAAAACAGTATCAATGTTCATGTCAGATTTGTACGCCAGTCAGAGGCACACATCGTGCAAAGAAACAGCTTAACATGATTACACGAAAAATATTTTAAAATCGAATACCAAATTTACTTTAGTGATGTCAGGTTCGGTGAGTGAGATTGACGGATGCCCAATCTTCCTCTTCCCATCCTTTTTCCTTGCCGCTCTCCTCTCAATTTGATGGGCTGGCAACACATCCATGATCCAGCGTTGTGTATGTTCATGGGCGGCAGTGATCGCTTAGGGCTCATATACACGAGCGGCAAATTGCCAACGACAGAGTCAACTGTAGCCGTCGACGCCTGTCGGCGGCAGCCGTCAATGCTTCAACGGCAGCCGTCGACATGGCAACGTCGAAGCTTTGCGGCAGCCGCCGTCTACTCTCTTTGTATAGGAGCCAGTCGTAAAATGGATTCCGAAGAGGAAACACTGTTATTGCTTTTACTCCGTCGAATCCGTCGTTTAATTTATGGATTTATTCTTGAAATCACTTACAACGTCTTCACATACAGCTGCCCATGCTCTGTTTTTTATTGTTTTGTTACTGTATTCTTGTAGTTTATATTCCAAATACAAGGATTTTTCTTTACTGACACAATTATCAATTCAACATCAATATTTTCACTAGAGCTCATTTTTAAAACAGAAACGCACGCGCACTCCTGAACTATTTGCAGTCTAATGACAAAATGGCGGACGCGTCATGCTACAAAAACAAACAACTGCAAGCGTCGCTATTGGTCGACGGCTGCCGCCGATGCGTTGACGGCTGCCGCCGACAGATGTCGACGTCTACAGTTGCCTCTGTCGTTGGCAGTTTGCCGCTCGTGTATATGAGCCCTTACCATTCGGTGGCCTGTTTGCTCGTTTGCCGGACCTACGCAATAAATATAAATCATAAAGATTGTCTGATCATCAACTATTTGCGTCCAAACTTGATGTTGCGAGACCAATTTTTTTTCAACAGTTTCTAGCACCTAAAAATAATCTTAGTATAGGATCAGAATTACATCCGGTTTTATGTCCGTAACTATAGCGTATACTTATTTATTTTCATATATTTATATTAATATTTAAACATTAATATCTACAAAAATATATAAAAATATAATGTCGCAATCAATCGTAATTTATGCGGCGGATTGCACCGGAGCGCAATGCGGCGCTTTCATCACTCGCGCCGGCCGACCGCGCTTGTCTTATTACAAACTTTACACTGTCATACTTATCAACAAATTATTCGTATTATATTCTGTTCTTGGCGCATTTACACGAGGCGCAGTATGATTTGATATTGCGGTTTTTCATATTCATTATTAGTTTGAAAAGAAAAAGTAGGGTTCAAATGTATGTAATTAGACCTGGTTATTTATATCTTCACAGATAGCCATCGTACCCAAAGAAAACCCGCCCATAATGATCCATGGAACTGCGTCGCGTTCAGCCTGCCTGGTTCAGCCCATTCATCTCGTTGGAGCAGGCTGCCATCGGATTGCACTGCATTTGTCATCAAATGCATGGTAGAACTTGATAGGATTCATTGCAATCATCAGCATAAATAAAAGACTTGTGGCAATAAAACTAACCTAACCTAACCTAACATCAGTTTTGGTGCCCGCAAAGTGGTGGACAAACTCTAGGAATGTCACTTGAGAGTAGAGATACTTTGGTCACGTGTCACGTCACCAAAACAAAAGAGGACGTTGGAAACATATTCGTCGGGCTCAACAAGATTGTGCAGAGGCCCTGAAACCTGAAACTACTGGCTTGATGTTGTCGAGAAGGATATATGGCTTATAGTCGATTATTTTCTATAAAAAGGAGAAGATAGAGCGGAAAGGCGTCTTTGGTATTAGTCAGAATTCAATCAAGGTAGAAAGAAATTCACCTGTGTCTACGTCAAAAGAAGATTATCTAGGTGAGATGCATGTAATATGTATCCATATTTATAAGTAGTTGAAGAATGACGATATTATTTTTAGTCACGTATCACAAGCACTTTTTGCTGCGACCGTAACTCGGTCAACAAGGCACTGAATTTTAACTCACATGATAATGTTCTGCGGGACACCCGGTTTACTTTTTTTAAAGTTTTTGCTGCTGTCATACATCATGATGCTTGACATGCGATGAAGAGAACATGTAAGGATCGAACTTACCTTAAGGTGACGAGGCTTCTGAGATGCTCTTAGACGAGATTGCTACAGCATACTCTACCATTCAAACTAACGCCATAAACAGTAAAACAAAAACTAGCCCAGGTGACCCTTTGGTTTTGAGGCCCTGAGCACTCACTAAAACGTGTCCTCCCCTCGCCTTCTGGTTTCGAAGGTGTGTAAAGTTTACCAAACCGGATCTTGCTAGTGGTACACTTAATTAGTAATAGTTGTCATTTGCCTTTGGTTAATGAAGATTATACCACCTACGAATCTAGAATTGCTATACCATCTGTAGAGGCACCTGATAAATCTATCGTAGCAACAATCTACATAGCATCAATTTGGCGTACGCATTAGTGTATAAGTCTCATAAAAATCTGTGTACCACAAACCCCAAGTCGTTTTATTGAAAATTTCCATGTAATTCCTGCACGGCATCTATTGTAATATACCATAGCCGAGTTTAACAGCGTGACTTTATCAAAAATCGAATGCACAATGCTTCATAAAAGAATATGGGATGCGAATTAATTGGAGATGAGGAATATACAACGCGCGCTGGAAATATTGTAGAGTAATAAAAAGATTTAATATTTCAATCCATTTCGTATAGCTATGCACGACGTGTTTTTAATTAAACCCGATAGTGATGCCCTCGCTGGACGCGGCGCGGCGCCCCGGGGCTACAGTTTGTTATGGGAAACCTGAGTGGATTCGATTGTTATTCGTTTGAGAGATTTCCCAGTTTTATGTTTTGAGGAAATATTTAATTAATTATAACAACGAATTTTAAACTAGGTTAATTTGAGAATGGAATGTATTGTCCTAAGATCATTTACTAACACAGAATATTGTTTGATAAGATAGCAAGAAACCGTTCTATCTATCTATATCAGCCCATATACGTCCCACTGCTGGGCACGGGCCTACTCTACAATCGAGAGAATCGATTGAGAGTGGTTAGGCCATATAGACTTACATACCGTAGAAATTCTTTAAAATCGCTACGGTATGCAGGTTTCCTCACGATGTTTTCCTTCACCGTTAAAGTGCGTGGTGATTGACTATCAATACACACATAACTCCGAAAAGTCAGAGGTGTGCCCTGGGATTTGAACCCGCGACCACCTTCTGTTTAAAGTATAAAGGTTTCAAAATGGTGGTCAGGATTTTCAATTCTGACCACCAATTTATATAACCGGGGCAAATGGTCATTCAGAAATCGAATTTGAGACCAGGCGGACAAGAATATAGCATTTCATATAATAAATATATAAACAGAAGTATTTATACTTTGATATGTAAGAACTTTTTTCAGGTAGCCTTCTTCGTGTCGCATTTTCGTTTCAGACATTTTTAAAACACCACGATTTTATATATTCAAAAAATTATAGCTATTCATATTTTTTTTTAATCATTCTATGTTGGGCGACGTTATACAAACAGCCTGTATATATACGTACGTACGTAGTCACCTTTAAGGATATTGTAAAATAATTTTGCCTTGTTCTGTATGTATAACGGTCGGAAATATCTGTGGACCTAGCTGGAATATATATCCACTATGTTCTTTACATTAAAAACATTTTGAGATGGATGCGAAATATATTTTTGGTATCAATATTTTTCCTATTTTAATTCAGTTTTTTTAACCTCTATATTTTGAATTTGCCGACCCTATGTTCCAATGACGTCAATTAGCCAGGTGCACAGATATTTCTGACGGCTAATACTAAAAAATGGTTGTTACAATTTGATTCAGTCAACACTGACACTTAGGTCAGTCAACACACCCAGTCAGCGCAGCACTACGGCTTGCATAAAGCAGATTGGATTGCTATTTGTATTCGCGAGGCTTTGTGCCTTTGTTTGTTTTAAATTCATTTTCTATAAATATGTGCATTAAGTTGCACACGTCTAATATGTTTGATTTTTGCATTTTAGTTATGGATACTGAAACTTCGCCAATTCGCACTAGGATATCTACTTGGCTTAAGATATTTTTGATATAAATGACAATGTATTTTTTCTATTTATTTATTTGAGCACTTAATAATATACTTTTAAGAAGGGCGGGGCTTAATATAACAAACATACGCGTGGAAATGTTATATCCTATATGCTGACCAGGACACTGCGTGTAGGTGAATGAACTGTGTTAGTGACGTAGTCGACGGGTTTGACGTCATTGTTGACCGACGCATAGTGTGCCCGCTATGCAGATGACGTCACATCGGCGTGGTTGCTAAAGGTGCCTTATTGGCTGCCTGCGAAAAGGAATTAAATAAATCAGCACTCTATTTTTAAAATTAGATTATAAAATTTATGGTATAGAAATGATTTTATTATTTTTTACACCGGCATAAAAGTAACACGAAAAAAAGAATTTATATTATTATTCTAATTCTAAAATTCTATATTTCATTATCATTTTCGATGCTGCGTTTTTTGATTGTATACGGCCAGTGGCAGTTTAGCAAGTTGCCAGTCAGCAGGGCGGGATTGCAGCTTCCTTTAATCATATTAACGGTAATATCGATAATGGTTGGAAATGTAGCATTGCATTACTCACAACACAGCTGGTTACTACACTAAATCCGACCCGCATTGCGCCAGCTCGGTGTATTGGGATCTGAAATATCGTCTCGGTATAAGATTTTTTTGCCCCGGAATATAATATCAATAATATTAGGCTTTCAACGAGACATATTTTTTGAGATTAAATAAAAAAACTATATTTTTCTCGAGAATAGAGAACTAATAAAAATACTTTAATGCAGGGCACGCGTAGCAAATGCTACGACCGCTACAACATTGCTACGGGTGGCGTAGCACCCCGCTGTTTTTGCGCTACGTATTTCGCTTTGTACGCATATTGCATAGTACGCAACAAAGGATTTTATTGAATATCAGTTGAAAGAGGGCTATTGATCAAATACGGTGAAAAATCTCTTTGTGGACTGAGTAAAGAGAATGCACGAAAATTGAGCTTTTATATTTTACAGGGTTCAGTTTGACATATTTTTGCATGGTTTATTTTTAAACACTTCTTTATGCTGTTAGGGCAAAGTGAATATAAAGAGCTTTTGTGAGCGCAGTGTAATACTGCGCTTCATCTATGGTGATAGTTAGTCTATTCTGTATACCCCAGCATCCCGAGTGGCAGTACAACAGAAGAAAAAGTCACTAGCGTGTTCCTGTATTCGCCATTAAGGTAAATGTTTCATTGACTGCAGTGCGGTGCCGACGCTGATATACACACGCCATCCCGCTCTCGTTAAATGTGTTTCATTTATATTTATATATGTAACTTTTTCATGCCAAAATAAAAATCAGCTTGAGCGTAATGAGAAACTGGAATGTAAATCGTACGAAACAGGACCAAGATGATACATCGATGATTTTAAAGTTAACTTTGTTTTCAGAATCACTTGAGTCCCTCAAGGGGAACCATCGCTGAGGATGTATATTTGAAGGATTATTTAAAAGAACTTCAAAAGTATGAAAAGTACACCGACATTAGTATAGAAGCTAAATCAGAATCTCCTACAAGAATGTCAAGAATAATTTACTGTACAACAAGAACTAGGTCGGCATGATTCAAATCCTTATTCCTCTGATATTCCAATCCAAAATAGTCTATTTTAGAATCTGATATTTATTATTATACAGTAGACAAGCGAGCAAATGGGCCACCTGATGGTAAGTAGTCACCATTACGTAATAACACCTGAGGTATCGTCAATAATTTCTGTATGAGCCCAAATATGCCCCACTACAGGGCACGGGCCTCCTCTACAATCGAAAACACGATTACGAGGGGTTAGGCCATATAGTCCACCACGCTGGCCTAGTGCGTGTTGGTGATCTTTACATACCGTATTCTTATAAATCGCTACGGTATGCAGGTTTCCTCACGAAAACAACGTTATAGTGCGTGGTGATTGACTATCAATACACACATGACTCCGAAAAGTCAGAGGTGTGCCCTGGAATTTGAATCCGCGACCACCGTTATCATTTTGGCAGCCGCGTCTAGTCCGTTACCAACAGGCCACCACGCACTTCATCATATCATTTGCAAGCCTCTAATACCCTTTAATATAAGCTTTATACCAGTAAAGCACCGCTGTTTTCACAAGTGATCATGCCGAGTAGATGATTATGAACCGCAAAGAGCTGTACAGAAAGAAGGTTACAGTTTGCCGAACGGATTAATATATAATTCCTGGAACCGAGTGCTGACCGGGAAGGCATTCCGTGTGACAGGGCACGGGAATTTGGGAGTAAAATAATGTATGAGAGGTAAAGTTTATTAAGAAAGGCTAGTGAACACAATTTTTTTATTGCGATGAATGGCGAGACGAGCATGCCATTCGCCTAATGGTGAACGATACGACCGCTTATGGACAGTAGCAAAACCAAACAACACCGTTAATTACAACGCAATGCTTGACATTCCACTACGCTCGCCATGCTGAGACATAAGATGTTAAGTCGCATTATGTCTAGTACTTACTCTAACAAGAAAGTCCTTACAAAACATAAAAACACCTGGTCGCGTATTTCCATTTTTCTGTGCCGTGTCACCGAAGCTGCGGTCCCTTCCATGGAATACATTTTTCAGACGGACGCCAGAGCTCGGTTTCTTTATACTTAGACTTTCGTTGGAAGAACATCTTGTTCGCGGGCGGTTAGTTAATGATTGAAAAGCGGAGTTTAAGAATTTCTTTGTTAGCTTTGATACGGTTAAGATGCTTTTAAAGTGTATTGAAGATGGGTGATATTAAAATAAAATGAGGGATATATTTACTAAATAAAATATAATCACAGAATATGCTCATGTCTTTAATTCTAATTAAATGAGGATGATATTACAACAAGAAGAGAAAGGTATATATTTACTAAACATACTACAATCAAAGTTAAAGCTTAGGTAATGAAAAGTGATCACCGTTGTTGAAAAAAGACCGACCACACGAAAGAAGATGTTGGGCCGAGGTCCTAGTACTATCTCATAGAAATTCAATAGTTTGATTCCTTAAATTCCAACCAATTTCAGAAATATGGTGAACTGTTACTAGACAATTTTGGTTTCTCTTTTTTATTTCATACCAACAAAATAAACTCACGCCTTTTCCCCAGAAGGGGTAGGCTGAAGTGCAACCAGAACGCCCACGTTTCGACTTAAGTGTTCCGTCCCAAGATGTGATAGGGGGCGAGACAAAACCTGTAAAAATAAAGATGCTAGTCTATGGGTCGGGAATTAAAAAATATGGAAGAGAGAACATAATATACAACTGTTCGAGCTACATAAACAAACATCAAAATAAACAAAACATTTCTACGAAATGAAATATTGTTGCTGGAATACTGCGCGGTAGATCCGGATGAACCATTTCTGTGAATTTCGCATAGAGGAGTTCTGCGAACATAGTGGGGATTAATTACGGCGCACTGGCTGGCAGGGCTTCCTGGAAATGTCTTGTGAGAGGCGTTTCACTTCATTCGGTAACTCGAACTGTGGTAGTGAAGTGATTGAGGGGTATCGATTTAAATGATTAATTAAGATGTTACATTCGATTGTTGGTAGAGTAATGTGTGGATGATTTTTTGATAAGTTAATAGTTTTTTATGCATTAGGCTATCTGAGTGCTACATTAATTTTCTTTTATCATTATGGCGTAAGTAGTTTCTTAAAAGTAGGGCTGTATGGTCATATTCCAACTGAGTAAAAATATTCGTGTATTCAACCAAAATCATTTTTTTCGGTTTATAATGGTACCGAAATCTTTTTTAGTTTCTTATAACGTTGATACACCTTACTAAGCGTTTTGTAAGATGTTTTTAATTTTAAAAATGAATTTTATTTTCTAATTCGATACTCATACCTTAGTATTCGATTTTCAGCTTGTTTACCCCCATACCTACTTCTGAGAAATCATCAGAGATAGTAGATTCTATGCACACCTATAGTTTCGCTCGGTACCAGGAATTCATGAAAGGCTAGCAAGCCATTTCTAAAATGCACCGAGGCGTTTGACAAGCTCTATGGAAATTGATGAATATGTCTTACATAGTAGTTCCATTGAATTAGTTTCAATAAGGCTTGTATTCGATCGAGGACTATATATATAAATGTAGATTAATATGGAATATAGAATGTGGGACAAGTGGAAAGAGTTGAGGGAGACCTTTGACCAGCATTGGGTTGACACTATAGATAAAAAATATATAACATTTTGGATAGTATTTCAGACTATATATTTTTTATTTTTTAATAGCTTTGAGATAGTATTCCTAGAATTAAATATTTCTCAAGACATTTACAAGCATCACAATTCATAATGCAGTTACAACAAAAAATTGCAAAGATTTCTTTAAAGTTTTCCGTCAAAGATTTTCTTTAAGCGCTCGTTAAGTGTGCAGTCGGCGGCCAACAACTTAAAAGCCTGTACTTAATATAATATCTTCGTAAAATTGAACTTCTTAACTGTTCTTGGAGGAGGGCCAATTACGTGAGGTGTTAATTTATGACTCTGAAATTGGAAGTGTTTATTGGGAAGCTGAGGAGGAAATTTCTACTCGATGTTATAGGTAAGTTATTGTATAAGGTTTTGTTAGTATGGTGGTAGTGCTTGGAGGGAATAAATAAAATAAATAAATAAATACACCCAACAGTCACATACATAGTCCTGACCCCACACTAAGATCGAATCTTGTGTCGTGGGTATCAGGAACTACGAGAGATTTTTCCGTCTCACAAAAACCAAGGTCCGAAACAAATATCTGTGGTTCACACAAACATTTGTCTCGGTGTGGGGATCAAACCCGCGGCCTCTCGTTGCACAGTCGGCGTCTAACCAACTGTGCCACGGAGGCTGCCAATAGGATCAGATTCAGAGGAACGAATAGATAGCCAATGTGGAAATTGTGTGAGTATTGAAAGCATAAAACAACCATAGACACGTTGTCGGCATCTCAAAATGGTAGGAAGAAGAAAGGGAATTGGAAAAGCATATAGCCACCTTTAATCTCACTCACCGAACCAAAGACGACAACAAAATCATCACGTTGTCTTTTGTAAAAGAGTCGTACCGCTCTCTTAATCCGACTCACTCCTACTGTACTCCAAAGTAACTATCGCAACTCTACCACGTTAAAAAAGAATGCTGTGGCCCTGATATCGATTTCTCCGAATACATTGCCATGTGTCTGATATGGCGATAGGCTGACCCTCACATCATGGGACGAAACAAACAAGGCGGTCGGGTGTCCTAGTAGCACCTCTGCGTTCTAAGAAAAAGGGTAGATGTGTATGCTTGTGTGTGAATTCAATATGCGTAGAGAGGGTTATCGTAGCACCTCTGCCTACCTTTTCTCGGAAATACGGTTGATTTGTGTGCTTGTGTGTGAATTCAATATGCGTAGAGAATTTATTTAGGTTATCTCTGAAGCTTCCAATATGAGAAGGCACGTGTCACGCCCCAACAAGCGACGTGCATAGTCATGTCCACTTATTAGTGGGAGAGCGGGGCGCGCTTGTTTACGTACGCCCGCTAACTGTGTGTAAACTACGCGAATAACGTTTGCGTTGTACACTTTTACTTTGTTCTGTATTTTTCAAGATATATGCTGCTGTTTTAGAGTAGCTTAAATAGCTCAGACATTATGTATAGACGATGTGAGTTAAAAGTTTTGCTCTTGCAGTTCTTAAACGGGCTAACTATTCATATGTTTTCAGAATCAGGTGTTTATTCTACGATTAGCTTCATTCTAGACAGCTATTAGTGTGGGCTACTTATAATATAAATACTTTGGGAAGTCTTCTAGGGGCAAGCTCTACGTTATTCCTGGCATTCATTTCAGTCTTATTCAACTCAAATGAGATTTTTAAATGGATAACTGGAAAGGGTTATATCGGGCGTAGGAATTGGAGCCAAGACCCTATAATTCACAGCACACACATGGAGCTCATAGACCCATAAGGCTATTTATTGTACTTATGACAATATACAGGGTATATCAAGACCGCGACTGAAAACGGAGCCAGGTGGTAGTATTAGTGGTTACAGACACAATGCAACAAAAAATTCCGCAAAAAAAAATCGTCAATATTTTTTTGGAATTTTTTACTTATCGTCGTATTTGGGTGGTAAAAACATATTTTTCCTAAAATGATGATGTACACCTTTTTACTTTTAAGGACGCAATGGTACGTAGGGGTTTAAATTACTGTTTTCGCAAAAACTAGGTACTTACCACTCAAACAATATGATTTTTAAAAATATGCAGATAAAAAACTGTCGCGTTTTTTGCGAAAATTTTAATTGCATTGTGTCTGTAACCACTAAAACTACCACCTGGCTTCGTTTTCGGTCGCGGTCTTGATATACCCGGTATATCCAATCATAACAATTAAATTAAAATCTCATTCGATAAAGGAATTGAACTCGCTACATCTAGTTTCTAAATCGATTTTTCCCCTACTGTGCTACGTCGGGTATCAAGACATGGGAGCATTAGACCCACAAGACCCAGATTCGGGGCAAATATTTGTAAACGAAACAAACACGACGATGAGATATCGATTGTTTTTGTTTCCTACTTTATTTAAGAAAGCTTACAAGGAGCTGAGAGCTTTTAGTGTTTGATCAAGCATGGACCAATATTTATCGTCGCTTTGAGAAAGCAGTTATTTTCATTTTATGTATTGCGTATTATGCGTTTAATTATTATGGCACAATTAAGCTTTATACTGCGTTGGTGGGTGATAGATAAAGTGCCAGGCCATGTATGCCAGTATTATTCTTTTAAAATATATTATTCTTTTATGCTATGCAGAAGGAACCCAGGATTATTATAAGAATGAACAAGGGCAGCCAAACTATTTCACAGCTTTGTAATATGACCAAAATATTTGTCCACTAATATCTTGATTCGGGACGAAAGAGCACACGTTCATTACTCGTATATGAAAAAATAATTACATTTTCTTAAATACACACTCCCATATTTTTCATGTTGGTACTAAAACCTATTCAAACTCCCGAAACTACTTTTTTGTAACAAAAACCTTCAACGGGTGCAGATCTCATACCCGATCCTTCAGCAAGTGGTGACATTGTGACGCGCACGGAATTATGCTTGAGCGTACCTGGCACAATTGAACGCCATCGACCTTTCTACCCGGGATGACGCGCCGTTCCCGGAATGATGAAATTCGACTGTACTGGAAGTTTTTTGAAGTTATTTCTTGTACATGAGCATGACGCCTATGTCTCAGTGTAAGTAGAGAAAAATATATCTTCGTTACTCGATCCAGTGATATTATTTTGTGTAATTAGTTGAAAAGCTGGTATCTAGTAAAAAAATAAAAAAACCTTAATCAAGATGTTTCGGTAGTGTTTATGTGGGCTTAAGTTTTGATATAGTGCTCACTATAGCTCCGATCTTTACAACAAGTGGTATCATTAAGACGCACACGGAATGTTGTATGAGAAGCATGAGCGTACCTAGCACAATTTAACGCCATTGAACTTTGCGCCCGGGATGATGCGCCGTTCCCGGGATGACGAAATTCTGTATTGTAAGGTTTTGAAGTATTTCTTGTATTAGTATCTAAGTGTAAGTGTTGTGGCGACATAATAAAGGACGTAAGAACATCTGGACGCGAAACCTCGGTGGAAGCCTATGTTCCACAGTGGACTTCCTGTGGCTTAAACAAAAATAATGGTATAATCGTTGGTTATCGTGGTTGCTGATGATGATGAATGCATTTTAAGGATTCAGTTCTTTTATCCATCTTTTAATTTTTATCTTGCATTTTTTTTATCTTTTATTTGCGACTCTATATTATGGACTCTATCATTTTTCTTCTGCGATATCATTGATCATCTTTTCACTTAACTAAGTTGGCAAAGAGTAGTCTTAGATTAACAGTATCACTTCCGTAACGTTGATTTTGTCAACATTTGCAAACAATTGCATACCAGGTGGACTATCAACTTGTCTCCTTACCAATAAAACCGATTCAGTACAAAAAGAGTAAATTTTCTCTCCTGGGGTTCACTCACTCAAAACATACTCGTATCGGATATCGCTTTACCGCAACACCGCTTGCAGTTTGTGTACACATTAAGGAAGCTTTCCTGGAGCCCATAAGAATAAAACCTTTTATAGAACATTTTTGCAACACATTTTTATTAGCATTCCATTAAAAACGACAAATACTGATATTCTTCTTAAGTACCGTTCACTCCTCTAATTTATACTACCGCGAGACCTAAACCCCAAAATCTATAACACTGGACTACTATCTAGCCGGAAAATTTATCTGGCATCACCATCAACGCAAGCGATTAAATAGCCTTTTTTCGTTACGCTATCCATTGCACGTTCGGTTCGCGGTGTATTGATAAGATCGCGCACTGAAAACGCAACGAAAGCGACGCTTATCTCGCGCATCGCAACAGATGTACGTGTGTGTGCAGTATAGAGTAGGCCCACAGATCGAGCCCACAATGCACGTTGTTTATCCGCTAGGGCGCGGGGGTGTGGCGCGGCACGCGGGAGGCGGGGCTCCCGGCCGGGCCCAGTCAGTCAGTTGCCGCCGCCCGCCGAAGCCGCCCGTACCGCGAGTGCACGGACCTTTACAAACACTGACACTCCGACCTTCAATCCGTGCGAACGAGACGTCTATATCAGGTGGGTTCTTTTTCAAATTCAAAAAACGAATTTTGTATATTTTTTTTATTTTTATGGCACAAAAAATGTCCGCGTCGTAGCCAGCTTTTGGGATACCGTTATATAATAATTAGCTACCTGACGTATTCACACGAGATAAAAGGTGTATTGACAGTCGAAATTTAATTTAGAGCCGTTGCTACGCTGCTACGCTACGGGTCGTAGCATCGTAGCACCATTGTATCCGTGGAATGGATATTGTAAGACACGCTTAGAGTTTTCTAGGAAGTATTTTTTGAAGGGTAAACGCATTAGTTATTGACAGTTTTTTCACGGTCAAGACAAGGTCTTTTTGAGTATGGTGGTAGTAATGGGATAGGCGGAACAGTGCGCGATGGTGGGCCGCACCGATGTCATTTCGCCATAATTGTCCTGAAAACCTCGACCTTGTTCGGCTCGAAGGCCCTAACTCCTTTGTTTCCGCAGACCTATTTTTTCCTTGTTTAATATTTAAAGTGGATGTATTGTTGGGATTTTTTTACGGTTGCGTATGCGTAAAATATATTTCGCTCAGCTTTTTAAGAGCGTCGTGTTATCAAAAATGCTGCTCGGGTAGAGTTCATATCACGTAAATTGCTTTAAGAGAGTATTGTACAGATAAACCGACCTTCAGAGAACATAACATCGCTTAAAGAAAACATGTTTTTGTGTAATATTTCTTGTTTATATTTTTCTACGTAAGGTTGTTTTATATTTTATGTTTTAACAAGACGTTTCATTTCCAAGTATTATTGTAATGTGAGATGGAAAATATTTTCGGGTGTTTTGTATCAAAGTCCGTTTCCATCCCTCTGCCTGTTTTGGGCTAAGGGTCGTGAATATATTAATGCCACCTTTGGCACCTTTTGCATTGTTTAAGACGCATTATATGTACGCATAAGCCGCCCATGTGTATTTGTTGGTGTTATTTCACGATAAATAATTTAATAGCAACATCGTACTGTCGATCGCTAATGGATACAGCAGTATCTCGAAATAATATTAAGCTTTACATTTTCACATTCATCTCCAATGTCTAACTATTAGTCATTTCCCACAGCTTGTTATTCCTGAGGCTAGTTTCGACTTAAAATTTACGTGAAATAAGAACCCCACTATAAATTTGGAATCTCAAAGCACAAGTTAAATTTCAAGCTTAGCATTTCTGGGAGGTTCAATAACCCTTCCTTCTCAACCTTCACTTTTCTTCATTAATTTTCCAAGGCTGCCAAAACCGATCTACCACTTCTACCGTGGTTGGTTATATCGGTAGCCACTTACCATGCTCGTTAATGCTAGATAAAAAACCTCTAGAAACTAGATATATAATAGCCTATATTCGTCTCACTAAGAAGTAGTCTCCTCTACGATGGAGAAGGGTGTTGCCCAGTCCACCACCCTGGCTTAGTGCCTACTGGCATACCTCACATATTTTTAAAATTCTAATAGAGATTTCTGAGGTATGCAAGTTTAATCATCATCATATACTTAAAATAATGTAACTTCAACGCGTTCCAATCCCAGGACACACCTCTGACTTTTCTGAGTCATGTGTGTATTGATACTCAATCACGCACTATAATGGCAAAGGAAAATATCGTGAGGAAACCTGCATACCATAGCGATTTGTACGAATTTCTATGGTATGTAAAGTCCGCCAACCCGTACTAGGCCAGCGTGGTGGACTATATTGTGTAACCTCTCTCAGTCGTTCTCTAGATTGTAGAACTCATGACCTGCAGTGGGACATATTATTCGCGCTGATACAGATACAGATATAGCTATAGATCTATAGCTATTTCTCAAGTTCTGCGAATCTATCTGAACGGAACAGACGAACAAAGTTAATCAAAAGAAATAATAGGGTACACAGGAAAACAAATTGCAAGTTTCAAAGCACAAACAGTGCTCAGTGACGCGAGCATAACATTTTTCTAGAGAAAATGTAAGCTCTACAAGATAGAGACGAATATTTGCATTCTCAATGTAGACAGTAGAGTATGGAAACTTTTCATCTTTTCCGCACTTTGAGTTTCAAAGTCTTTATAAGTGCAGTGACAATGTTTTTATTTGCACAATGTTTTCGATTGTGTTATTTTACTCGTTGGAGTATCATTAAGACAACTATCCCTCTATATATATTTAGAATCAGAGTTATATATTTTGTAAGCGTAGTATATCAAAGCCTATTTTGCCTTATGGACAGTATAACTATTATAGGTACATGCCTTCAAGTCAAAGCGATTTTTTATTGTGGTACTCTCATTGTTACTTGGGTATAATATAAACGACAAATTTTCTGCTCCACGATATATGTCAAGTACAATACCAATTACCTTAATATTTGTCGCGGTGGGGGACTAGGAAAACGCGGCTTTTTATTTCACAACCAATTTTCTTCCACTGCGCTGGCTGTCATAACAACTGCTACATACCTCACATTTGACGGCATTAACAAATCAAAAATGTTTAATACTATTTTCCCAAAAACTAGGTATTTACCACCTAAACACGATGATATTTAAAATATTGCAAAAAAAAATCTGTCGCTTGTTTTGCGAAACTTTTAGTTGCATTGTGTCTGTAACCACAAAAACTACCTGGCTTCGTTTTCGGTCGCAGTCTTGACACACCCGGTATGGATACCCTATAAATTCTAGTAAAGATTTCTATAGTATGCAGTTTTTACTATAATTTTCTTCACCACTAAATCCCTAGAAATTGGCTATCTTTCTGTACATTGTAGCCAGAGTAACAACTGGACATATCGATACTTAACATCTTATGTCTCAGGATGGCGAGCACAGTGGAATGCCAAGCATTGCCTTGTAACTCATGGTGTTGTTTGGTTTTGCTACTGTCCATGAGCAGTCGTATCGCTTACCATCAGGCGAATGGCAGGCTCGTCTAGTCATTCATTGCAATAAAAAAACGTGACTCCCTATTAAAAACAGTTATAGCTCAATACACATAAAAGAGTAGCCAACTCATACATATAGTATTAGTACGTATAAATTGATCGGAGTTCTCGACTCTTGTAGACGTAGGATCACGCTACTTGAAGTTTTTATCAAGTGCAAATAGTTAGCGGAGTTGGAAACCTCTCGGCGTATATTTCCTCAGTGGAGCTACTCGACGATAACTTGAGAAAAGAATTATATTGCAATCATTTATTGGAAACTTGTAGTTTTTTTGTAAAAGTCTGAGAAATTAGCGTTCAGTTCAACTGGTTCGTATTTCATCTGTATCAGTCCATATATGTACTTCTACTGCAGGGAACGGGCCTCCCCCCTAATAAAGAGTACAATTGGGAGAGGTTAGGTCATATAGTCCACTACGCAGGCCCAGTGCGTTGGCGGACTTTCAATAATTAGGAGAGAAATTCTTACAAATCGCTTGGGTACGCAGTTTCCTCAACGTTGTTTTCCTTCACGGTTATAGTGCGATTGCCTATCTCAATACATACATACATAAACTCACCCCTTTATCCCCGAAAGGGTAGGCAGAGGCGCCACCAGGACACCCACATTTCGCCTTGCATGTTCCGTCCCACAATGTGATAGGGGGTGAGCCTATCGCCATATCGGGCACAAATTCCTGACTCCGGGCTGATAATGAATAGAAAAATCCAATATCACTTTGCCCGACCCGGGATTCGAACCCGAGACCTCAGCTTTGTAACCGTACCGTAATACAACTACGCCACCGAGGCAGTCTATCAGGCACCGAGGCACGCTATCTCAATACATATACTCCGAAAAGTTAGAGGTGTGTCCTGGATTTTTAGCCGCTGACCACCGTGAACATGTTGGCAGCCGCGTCTGGTCCGTTACCAGCCACCACGCGCATCTATATAATGCCTGCAAATGCGTTACTCGCCTTAAATCATATGCTCTTAGATACACAATGATACCAAAAACCCTACAAAAATAAATATTAACTTCTAATTTATACGTAATGTGACCGCAAAGACTTTTGATGGTCGCAACTCGCATATTCGTATTTTCGGCGATGGCGACGACAACGAGGACACCCTATCTTAGTGGCACAGAAAAAGGCTTCTGGATACAAGGCGTAATGTGGTTGTCCTGGTGGCGCCTCTGTCTACCCCTTCTGGGATAAAGGCGTGAATTTATGTATGTATGTACGTAACGATATAACTGTGCAACTCTGAGTTTGCACCAGTATGCTGGAACGTGTGTGGGCAAATAACTGCGCAAATTTCGTTCCAATTTTCGATTCGAGACTGCTGCAAACTCGCATTTGCGCAAACGCACTTGGACGTGTGTGGTGGCCATTACGGCGTCGCGTTTCGGGTTCGGCTAGTGTAAATTGGATATCGAGTTGGCCGACGTATGTAAATGTCGGCCGGCAAGGCTCGACCTTTACAGGTGGAGACTCTATTCGGACTGCACTCCATTTACTAGCAATATAATATAACATATTATTTACATTAAATACCACATAAACATACGCCGTTTTCCCAGAAGGGGAAAGTACCCTAAACTAAGTAAGTAAATAGTGGGGTAGGCAGGGTACTAGAAAAAACACGTTTCGCCTTGTGTTTCTCGCGATGTGATAGGAGGCGAGCCTAACTCCGAATTGATAATTAACAGAAAAATTCAATATGACTTTGCCCGACCCGGGATCCGAATTCGAGACCTCAGTGTTGTACTCCTACCGTAGTACAACTGCGTCACCGCGCCGAGGCGGTCCGTATTTACCCAATTAACAGTAAAATAGAACTGAGTTAAATACAGCTGTAGCTATTAGCTGCAATTTCTATTGTAAACCAGTTATAGAATGATTTCCGTGAATATAATAAAATAATTGGACTGCAGCGATATTTTGTTTCGAATGATTTCGTACTAAACGTCGGTAATTGGGTTAATTGGAATAATTTGGTGCAGTGTTATTACCGTTCATAATATTTACTGATTACATACTGTATATTTTGTGTTAAATTTTATAAAAGACTTACCTGTTATATTTAATAAATAAATAAATACAACCAACAGTCACATACATAGTCCTGACCCCACCCTAAGATCGAGTCTTGTGTCGTGGTTATCAGAAACTACGAGAGACTTTTCAGTTTCACAAATACCCAGGCCCGAAACAAATGCCTGTGGATCAATGTTTTGGGCATCCTCAATAGTAAGGCCATTGACACTCATATTTCCCTTGACGACGTCTAGCAATATTTGTTAAATTATTATTAATGACTAATGACTAAAATATAGGGCATAATTGATAACATTTTAATTAATCAATGATGTTAAATCTAGCCAAAGTTCTAGTCAAAAATCTAGTCAAAGTTCATATCCATACAGGACTAACAAAGTCGTGCACATTTGGAACCGTAATCGATAATATTAATAAATAAGAAAGTTTGTTTACACTATCAGGTGTACATACATAAGCTCACGCCTTTTTCCCAGAAAGGGTAGGCAGAAGTGCTACCAGGACATCCACATTTCGCCTTGTATGTTCCGTCCCACGATGTGATAGGGGCGAGCCTATCGCCATATCGGGCACAAATTCCTTATTCCGGGCTGATAATGAATAGAAACATCCAATATCACTTTGCCCGATCCGGGATTCGAACCCGAGAACAGCTTTGTAATCGTACTGTAGTACAACTACGCCACCGAGGTAGTTGTTTGCTGCAGATGTTTTATTACTAGACAAACTATTATTTTCAATTTGTACACGTTGTATAGTCATAATTAACTATTACAATATACAAATACCGGGTATTTCAAGACTGCGACCGAAAACGAAACCAGGTGGTAGTTTTAGTAGTTACAAACACAATGCAACTAAAAATTTCGGGATTTCTTTTTGCAATTTTTTCAATATCATCGTGTTTGGTTGGTATGTAAATACCTAGTTCTTGCGAAAATAGTAATTTACACTTTTGCGTACCATTGTGTCTTTAGAAACTACAGGTGTATATTATAATTTTAAGAAAACTATGTATGTTACACCCAAATACTAATAATATTACATGGCTTCGTTTTCGTTCGCAGTCTGGATATGTATTTTTAAACCAACACCATCAAGAACATAAACAATGTTCTTATTTACGTTGTTATTATAGAGTAGATTTTTGCTAAGATTCTTGAAAATCTTGGGGCTTAAGGAGTTCTCGGGTTCCTCTCCCAATACGTGAGAGGAATACGGGCTGCCCGATGAGAATATTGTTGATAAAGCCCGTAATGTTGTAAAGGAATGAATGTCCGGGGGATTTCATGTATCCCTCAGGAATCGAACTTTCGATGAGAATTTTTCTATTGTCGTGTGCGAATTGGGTGTTTTTCTTTGTGTTCTGTTGATGTTGATTTGTGTGTTTAGAGATGAGTATATTATACAGGGTATATCAAGACTGCGACCGAAAACGAAGCCAGGTGGTAGTATTAGTGACTTCTGACATTATGCAAATATAAAATTCGAAAAAAAAATCGTCAATCGTCGTTTTTTGTAATTTTTTACTTACGTCGTATTTGGGTGATAAATACATAGTTTTCCTAAAATAATGATGTACTCCTAGGGCCTATGGCGCGATGTAGCCTAGGGCGCTAGGATCGGGGGGGGGGGGGGGGGGCGTGCCGACATCTTATCTTCGCATGCACTATTAGTCTAGCGTCATTGCTTTTACCTTACATATTTCAACTAGACCGAGACAAAACACAAAACCTAAACTGTGAACTGAATAAGCTTACGAGTCCCTGAGATTATAACAATAAATAAAATTTTAAAAAGCACCTGAATAACAAACACTGACTTGTCTTGTTTCAATAGTATGCCTCCCGTCTTTTTCAAATATCTTAACAGAAGTTTAAAAATTATAAAAAGTACTAAAAGTCAAAGCAAATGTTGAATATCGTGCAGATTAAAGGACAACGTTAGTTTCGCTTGCAGATCAATCTGACAACTTTTATAAGTTGTATGAATCATGTTAACATTTTCACATTTGTAAACAAAACAAAACTAATATACCACTTTTTAGGCTCATTGTAATGCACCAGGCGGGGGCGAGTCCTCATAATTAGCCTAGGGCGGTCAGAACCCTAGTTAAGGCGCTGATCCCCTCATACCACAGCTGGTATCTCACTTAACAAGCCACGTAGGTTATCAATATGTAAACAACTTCGATTTTGCTCTAAATGCTAAAAGAAGCATTTTTTATTACTACTAGTAATTACTGCTGTAGTTATAAATGTCATAATATGTCAACAAGGCGCTTAATGAATATTGATTGATACTAATTGTATTATCAATATAAAAGAGGATGGATGACCTAATTAATGCCGTAATAGGTTCATATTTGTTGAATGAATGGTCGTTTGTCCTACAAATATTTGTTTTGGATCTAGGTGTTATGAGACAAAAAATCTCTTGCTTTTAGTGCCTAACAATAATATAGTATGGGATCCGGGCTACGCATGTGACTGTTTATGTAAAAGCTGGCCCAAAACAGCAGAAATGTGTCTTAAAGTGTTGTTACTACCTGAACGTTTAGACAACACACACGTACAAACACAAAGCACAGAAACGAACACAGTACCGCGCCGTGTGTGCGTTCGAAAAACACTTAGTACTTTTCCGTACTATTAACCAGGAAAATGCGATCGTTTTCCATTTGCATAGTGCTAGGCCTTGAACTCCGTGCCCACGGCGTTATTTCGGTCTCCGCCTACGCATCGCCGACCAGCTGTTTCAAACACGTGCTCCTGTATTTATTTTGCTGTTATTAAACGGAATGTTTATCGTAAACTTTACTTTCGGCTAGGGTAACGTTAATATTGGCGCCAATGTGATATTGGGTCAATTTATTTTTATTGTGTAGGTCCGGCAAACGGCTAAGCAATGACCGCCCGCTACATCTAAAACGTTTGGTTTGTAGGCATGTTACTCTTATCTTGAAATGGAGGCCAGAATGTGATGTACTTATATAAGGGCAGGAGAGAAAAATATTACATCGCCAGCAGTCAGTAAACGCAGTACGACAGCAAAGCAGCTGAATCCGCGTTGAATACTAGTATTTTGTAAAATGTTAGACTTAATGCACTTCTTCTTTATTTAACTTTAAACTATGCCACATCTTACATTCCTTCGTGCTCGTAGTAATCTTTAAAAGGTATGTAAATATTTCGCTTTATGTGTTAGTAATTTGTGATTCATAAAATATATCTCCTGGGTTGTTTCAAAGGTTAACGTCCTGTGTATCCAGCCTTAAAACATCAACTTATTCAGTGATATAAACAAAAATAGCATCTCACAACAATGTACATGTAAAATAAGGCCAACCGCAAGCTAGCAAATTGAATAACCGCGCCCGTATTACATATTAAAGGGTCATAATCGTAAGGGCCATAATAACACGTCCCATTGTGGGAATACAACTTGCAGTGCCTAACACTAATGCTTGCTGTCCACGATGCATCAATTTAAGCGCACGCTTTCGTCATTTGCAACTTGATGACGCTTGCAGTTTACATATTACCAGTCGTAGCTCTGTGCACGAATACCGCTCTCACACCCGCCACTGCAACTCCTGTAAGCCAGGATTAACAGTGGCACGCATTTAAATGACGCCGAGCATTGAAGCTCAGCGAGTCTCCGGGAATGTCTAACTTTTCTGTAATCCGCAACGAAATCGATCATAAAGTTAAATTAATTTTCATGAAATATTTTTGACCTCTAGCAACGTTGCTTGCCACTGTTTAAATTCAACAATGTTGCATTGCGAACAGAGCTGCATTTGCTATAGGCAAGCTGCAAGCAAGAATAATAAGAATAAGTGTACAAATGATGAAAGCGTGCGTTTGAAGTGACGCTTTGTGGATAATAATCCTTAGTGAGGTGTTGCGTTGAACACAGAATAAAATATTCATCCCATAATTGCTATAAACGTTTAGCTATTTATTTCAATGTCAGTTTGTTGCCTTCAAAAACAATTCATAACTGAATGGAGGTTATTGTGTTAGTGTGAAGATATTGCATTCTTTAAATGCATGGTTACCGCCTCGCTTAGGATAGTTTAGTATTTGTATCATAGAGAATGGTTCGAAGAATTGTTCAAGTTTGCCCCATCCTCTTTTAAAGAAACTAAAGATACTTACTGGCAGTAAACTTGTGGATCATTCTATTACTAGTAGCATGTTTTACTATCTGTATCATAGCGAATACTCTGATAACGGTAACCTTATCTCAAGCTATTTCGATCAACGAACGCAACGCAAGGCGCAACGATATCGCCTTTCTTTAAGTCTTCAATTTTTGTATTATAATTAATGTGGTGAAGCAACGTGTGCAGTGTTTGTTAGCCATATTTCAGCTACTGCCACTTAAACTCGAATTGAGAGGTTCGCCAGTCCTTCAAGAGTACCTCAGCTGCTTATGATTCTTATCGTATAGACACCATAACTTTCCTTTTAATTTTTCGTTTGAAACACTTGACACTGGCAGAATTGCGGGGTGGTAACAGCGCAAAGGCCATAAAAATAAGAACTGAACTGAACTGATTCTAATCGTCGTATGTCGATGTATTTATCACGCTAATTGTTTTGTGGCCAACAATATAATGTTTGTTTATGGTCTGTGTATTGTGATGATGATTGTGAGATGTGATTATTTTTATCATAATTTTGTCGTCTTTCTGACGCAGTCGTTTGATGGTATTATCTAAACAAATATTATAAAGAGAAAAGATTTAATTGTTTGTTTGCGTTGAATAGGCTCTGAAACTACAGGATCGATTTGAAAAATTATTTCACCATTAGAATCCTACATTATCCCTAATGAACATAGTTGACAGAATATTTTCAAACAAGCATTAAATATACAGGGTATGTCAAGACTGCGACCGAAAACGAAGCCAGGTGGTAGTATTACTGACTTTAGACACAACGCAAATAAACAAATGGCAAAAAAAAATAGTCAATTAATTTTTTAAAAATTTTCGTATTTTATCGTCGTATTTAGGTGATAAATACATAGTTTTCCTAAAATAATGATGCAGACCCCTTTATTTTTAAAGATGCAATGGTACGTAAGGTTTTAAATTGTAATTTTCGCAAAATCTAGGTATTTACCAACCAAACATCATATTTTTAAAAAAATTGCAAACAAAAAAAAAAACTGTCGCTTTGTTTACGAAATTTTTAGTTGCGTTGTGTCTAACTACTAACTACTAAAACTACCACCTGGCTTCGTTTTCGGTGGCAGTCTTGATATACCCGGTATTTAGTTAACCTAAAATAACAAAATAAAGAAAAAGAAGCTTGAAATAAAGTTTCATAAACGTTTATTATCCACATACAAATGTACAACGGTAGTGCCTTCCTAACTTTATCCGATATTAAGTGAGAGTTTAACATAATTCTACCCAAAAGCCTTTCTATTACAAATTGAACGGCGGGACTAGGATATCTATTCACTAGAATATACTAGAGCGTGGTTGAAGTTTTCTACTTTTGGTAAGAGTTTTTTTAATTATTTGGAGGAATGGTAGGAAGAGCGGATCGCTCGTTTGGAAGTAGTAAGTTTTTATT
This sequence comes from Deilephila porcellus, assembly GCA_905220455.2. Lineage (NCBI taxonomy): Eukaryota > Metazoa > Arthropoda > Insecta > Lepidoptera > Sphingidae > Deilephila > Deilephila porcellus. The sequence goes on along the minus strand of LR999973.1, from coordinate 13,570,774 downwards.
TTATTTTATTGCGTTGGATTCGCCTGATGGTAAGCGATACGACCGCTCATGCACAGTAGAAAACCAAACAACACCATCAATTACAAAGCATTGCTTAGCACTCCACTGAAGTAAGCGTCACGCTTTTAAACAGGTGCAAAGGTTACAGGTTAAACAGACGTATTAATCTTTGCATAACATAACATTGTAGTTCGTTCGTCACCTCCGGACATCTATTCTTCATTGCCATCGTCATGATTTTAGTGCTATTCAAAAACAATACTGCCTCGGTGGCATAGTTGTACTACGGTACGTTTATAAAGCTGAGGTCTTGCTTTCGAATCCCGGGCGGGCAAAGTGATATTGGATTTTTGTGCCCGATATTGCGATAGGCTCGCCCCCTATCACATCGTGAGACGGAACATGTAAGGTGAAAAGTGGGTGTCCTGGTAGCACCTCTGCCTACCCCTTCTGGGGAAAAGGCGTGGTTACCGTGGAGGAACCCACGGCCCACGGGATAGTAGATGTAGTTGTTTTTTTTACTATATCAGCCCGTTTTATTTTTTAAATTCTTAGTATTAAAGGCTATTTTATTTTATTTATATCAGCTCTTAATTGCCTACAGCTGAGCATGTGTCTCCTCTACAATCTAGAGTTCGGTTGTAAGGAGATAGTAGCTTTTTTTACTTAATACCATTTAAATAAAAATGAGACTTACGTGGATCCCAACTGAGCCACTTGTAAAAAGACTTATCGAAGTGCAGGAATGGCTGATAAAATTGGAAAACATGCATCAAAATACAAAAAAATCGAGCATTTAATTACATTTACCTTCTCCATTTTTAAATTTGGGTAAAAAATAAAGTTGTCACTTCCATGGTGTTGTAGCATCGCGGTAGTTTTCTTAAGAATTACTTGACCTTTCGGTTTTCGTGAGTCACCACAATATATCATTTGCTCCGGCAGATAGTGGTTAGATTTATTCGTGCGCCTTTTTTGTTGTGTCTGCCTTAGGCCTTGGCTTCTCCACTGCACTACTTCAAATGAATATTCAATTATTTTCACATTTTGAATAAAAAGTTTTCAAGTTTTTTTTTTAATAGTCACGGAGGTTTTACGGACTTTTGGGCCTTAGTTATTCAACCCGGGATTAAAATTAAGAACAGTCACTACAAAAAAGTGTTATATTTCAATTTCATATTTTTATGAGTGGCATAGTTGTAAATATTATTTAATTTTAAAGTATAGTTAGAGAGCGAATAGGCTTGTATTGTATCACATCTTTTACCTATCTGTACTAGCTCTTATACGTCCCACTGCAGGGCACGGGCTGCTCTACAATCGAGAGTACGATTGAAGAGGGTTTCTTAATCATTGTAGATCTGTTTGACATATCACAAACACATTTATTTATTATATTCTTTATTGTACACAAAATGTAACAACAGATATATAGAAACAACCAAACAACAAAGTACAAATGGCGGTCTTACCGCACTAAGGCAATCTCTACCAGACAACCATTGGATGGATTTATGAGAGGGAGAAAGAAAGGGCAGTGTATAATAAAGACAATAAAAGCTCAAATAAATAATACTATTTATTATTACAATTTATAACATATCTACATATTAAAGCATAAAACTGCCTCTCACATATGAGAGGCCGCCTGGGTCGGTACCTGGGTAGCAATGTCTATTTCTCCCGCCAAACAGCAGTGTAAATGCAATGTTGTGTTACGGTTTGAAGTAGAACGCCAAACATTGCTTTGTAATTCACGGTGTTATTCGGTCGCTACTGTCCATGAGCGGTTGATCGCTGACCATCGGGTGAATGGCATGCTCGTGTCGTCATTCATTGATATAAAAAAAAACATAATTGTTCCTACTATGATTGAGCGGCGAAAATATAAATCGCTGACACAAACATTTGTCTTAGCGCGGGTATCGAACTCCCCACCCGGTTCTGTGGTTTCTCCTCTACGTCACAAAGTTCAGGTCGATGAATTCACGTCAATTTATAATTATCGGTTAATTTTTGTAGCCAGTCGCCCAGATGATAACCTTAGCGGAAATCAAGTTTTAAATGAAGGTTAGCGGTAGTTTAGGTAGCGGTTTGTGACTAGTTTCACACGTGAATAAGAATGCGCAGAAGAATAGAAAATTTCAATTACTGTACTTTATCAGCCCATATACGTCCCACTGCAGGGCACGAGCTCCCTCTACAATCGAGAATACGATTGAGAGGGTTTATACATACGATACACCTTATTACAATCATTATTCTTATAACCTTTGGCTGAGTACTACTGTTTAATTAATGGTAATTTTAATAATTGTATTTGCACATCCCAATAACATGTTTCATATTCACTCTAAATACAGGTTCAAAGTTCGTATCAAATCACCCAGTATTGGACATTGGACGAGAAGCTGTGAAACGGAAAGCCGCGCGATTGATCCCGCACCGAGACAAATATTAGTTTCCGGTGTGTGATACACTCAACGCATCTCGGAGCATTTGATACTGTAATATCTTCGCATTTGAACTAGGTAAGTGTAGCTATTGAGAGCATAAATATATTTGACAATTCGTCATTCCAATTTCAATTTTTGTAAGTCGTTATAATCATTAGCCCTTTGCAGTCCAATGCTGGACATAGGACTCTCCCAAGGTACACCACAGAGCCCGGTCTGCTGCTTTATGCATCCAGTCGCTGCCGGCCCTCTTGTGCAAATCGTCCCGCCATCTGACTAGAGGACGTCCCACGCTACGTTTTCCAAGACGCGGTCTCCACTCCAGAACACGCTTACTCCAGAGCTATGTCGGTCACCAGTTGCAAGTCAGTATCGACAGCATATAATTTAAGGACATGAGCTTCAATGCTCAGAGTCTCTGGGAATATTTAAATTTTTTAAACCCTCTTAAAATTAATTATTAAAATGAATCATACATTACACGAAAAAATAATTCCACTACACTCAGTACCACATGTGTACATTTAGACATAATCCTTTATGAACTTACCAATACCAGCTCATCAATATAAAAAAATAGAGACTTCACAAACATCAATACTATTACACATAAAAGACCTTGTAGTACAATGTTAAAGACAAGTGCTAACGCTAGGGTCCAAAAAACGAGGCGAGACCGGCAACCGGCGCATGACGCAGGGCGTCGCACTGCGGCACACAACGCCGTCTGAGCTGCCGGCACGGTACACTCGCGCACACCCGACAACGCGACCTTGGACTTGTCTCCGCGATTGTACACGATTGTAGCACGTCACGTGTTTTATACGCAAAATTTTGGGCTCGCTTTGCGGTTGTATTTAATGTTTTATTATTTACTTTTTAATAATTGTGATTTAAATTGATCTTGTGAATGGATCTTATGTAACGAAATTATTTATTTTAATTTATTTAAAATACAAACGTTAACAAGATTTTTCGAAATATTACATAATTAATTGCAAATATTACAAATATTTTTGTGGGTGACAGAAAAAAAACTAAATAATGTACAAATTCGTTTTTCGTATCATCATAAGTATTTTTATAGATTTCATTACTTATAAAATTACCTCTATGCACACCATTTATTTACAATATCAAATATAATCTATTCCAAACACAAAACCAATTATGACCCTACTATTGAGTATAAGCTCTAGATAAATTCCGAACTCAGAATTGGCGAGAACCGAGTATCCACTAATATAGGTAGATTATTACACCGCGCCGTAACCTTGACCCCAGTCATTAATTTCAATTAATGGCTATTTAGATATTCTTAGGTTTTACAAATTCTTTACCGTATCTTACATAATGTAACGGCCTGTTTGTGGTGAAATTCTCGCGATTTTTTCTTGTAATTTGTAGCCCTATTGCTTTATTCTGTATTGGAGCGTGATTTTTTATTGTTTAGTTTTTTTTTATTATTTTTTATTTTAGGAAAACTTACAACTAAAAAATAACAGGTAATAAATACTATAGGTACAGAAAGGTCAATTAAAAGTTTGTACTTGTACTTTTTGCATTTTTTATGTTGAGTATCCAACGCGCGTTGGGTATCCATCTTTCGAAAGATTAGCGATATTCACAATAAAAATACTAGAAATAAGAACAATCTAGCTACTCATAAGACCAGACTCCACAGGATCAGCAAGTCTTTTAAGGGTTACTGTATACACTTTTATAACAAAGTTCCCACTCATATTAAAGCCTTAAGTATTGAAAAATTCAAAGTTACTATCAAGCAAAAATTATGCAATAAAGCTTATTATAAAATTTCAGAATATCTAGATGATAATAAGGCTTGGGAATAGTCTACTTTAAAATTAATTAAATATAATATAGTATCTTGGAGCGGAGGTATTAGTGTGCTCTGTATAATTTCATTTATATTAAGTAACTTAAACTATTTTGTTTTGCTTTGTAAGCAATTTGGATAAGTCATGCTCGCTTAAAAGTCTGTGCTTGCGGTGGCGTCGTGTGCCGGGTCGGTCACTTCCCTGTAGCATGGTTGAGGAGGCCGATGGCTGGCACATGCGTCATACTCGTGAACGGGTGCTGCTTGTGTGGACTGGTCTGTCCGATTTGCTTACTTTGTAATTGATAAATAGATTACTTAACGCTTTTATAATTATTTATTGCGTTGGCAAAACAGAGTATACTGATTCTTCGTAATGGGTTACTTCGTTTCGTTTCTCTCAGCCATATTAAATATAAAGTAAACTTATTCGTATTAAAATATATACTACTTGCAAATCATAACAAGTTATTAATGAACTGCTCTGATTTAAACCAACTTGTAATTTTTGTAATAATCACTACATTGTAAACTGGTTTTGAAAAGAGCAACACTAGAGTTTCTTGCCCGTTCTTCTCTAGTGAAAACCGCTTTCCGAACCGGGTGGTAGTTCAAAAAATACCTGAATCTAAACAATGTTGAACATTTTAATGGATTCAATAAATTATTTTCATTTCATTTTCATTTCTTTCATCACAGTCGCCACGAATATGCCGGTTGTATAAAACCGGAGAAATTCACTTCGGATCACGACATTTTAATATTGAAAATGTAGCTATTCATTTCCTCTTATTCATTGTCAAAAATTCAGTCACCCGTGAACACCCATAGTACTTATTATTACATAAATACATACATAAACTCACGCCTTTATTCCCGAAGGGGTAGGCAGAGGCGCCACCAGGTCACCCACATATCGCCTTGTATGTTCCGTCCCACGATGTGATGGGGGCGAGCCTATCGCCATATCGGGCACAAATTCCTAACTCCGGACTGATAATGAATAGAAAAATCGAATCACTTTGCCCGACCCGGGACTCGAATCCAAGACCTCAGCTTTGTAGTCGTACCGTAGTACAACTACGCCACCGAGCTATTATTACTATTTCATTTATGTCCTAAATTGTCCTTTCTTTCTCATATTTACATATTCATCCTATGGCTGTCGGTAAGAAATTACCTAGTGTGATAAGGGCGCCATAAGTACTATTATTATGTATGTAATTTCTTTATTGTTTCTTTATACAGCGCAAAAAAAGGATGAAATAAATAAACACCAGCGGTATTGCCACTACGTTGTCGGTCTTTACGGAAGGTTCTTGAAGTTCTCTACTACTAAATATTTTCAGTGAACTAATGACATTGATCGACGTCGCCTATTTGCTTACTACCCGTCTAGTCAATAGTTGAGGTGTCAAATCTCTCAATGCGCATCGTAAGCCGATTACGAATTAGTCAATATCTATACGGCTTTGACTCCCAATTGTTAGTCGTTTCATACATACATAAACTTACGGCTATTTCCCAGAAGAGGTATGCAAAGGTGCTACCAGGACACCCACATTACGCCTTGTATGTTCCGCCTCACAATGTGATAGGTGCGAGTCTATCGCCATATCGGGCACAAATTCGTGATTCTGGAATAATAATAAATAAAAAATCCAATATCCGTTTGCCCGACCCGGGATTCGAAACCAAGCCCTCAGCTTTGTAATCGTATTGTACGACTACGTCACCGAGGCACGTCATTTAGTCGTTTCATGTATAACTATAACAGGTATGTATGTATACCGGGTATATCAAGACTGCGACTGAAAACGAAGCCAGGTGTTAGTTTTAGTGGTTACAAACACGATGCAAATAAAAATTTCGCCAAAACCGTAACAGATATTTTTTTAGAATTTTTTAAATGTCATTGAGTTTGGATGGTAAATACCTAGTTTTTGCGAAAATACTAATTTAAGCCCTTACGTACCATTGCATGTTTAAAAATAAAGAGGTGTACATCAATTTTTTAGGAAATCTATGTATATGTCACCCAAATACGACGATAAGTAAAAAATTACAAAAAAAAAGTTGACGAACTTTTTTTGCAAAATTTTTAGTTGCATTGTGTCTGAAGTCACCAATACTACCACCTGGCTTCGTTTTCGGTCGCGGTCTTGATATACCCTGTATATTATGTACCTAGTGTATAATGGTCGGTAACTGTTATCTGCAACGTTTCATTTTAACAAGCACGAACGAATAACACGAACGCGTAAAGCGAAAAACTTTTCGCATTCGCAAAATACACGCGTACAGCAATCAATTAAGCACATTCGCACAATGTCGCGGAAAGTTTGAGCGTGTCCCGTGCGGGGAGGGGATGAGAGGGGAGGAGGTGTAGAGGGGGGGTAGGAAGCGAGCGTGCGGATGACGAATGAGTCCAATTTGCGAAGAGCACGTGTGTGCTGTATGGAACGGAACGCACTTTTGTTGCTGGCTTTGCTTCTTAATTTTAACGGTTTTAACGGTTGTTAACGGCTATAATATTGCTGAGCCTTGGACTTTAAGTTGGATTGAGAGGGCTTATGTATGGCCAGTGTAGGTTGGTGGGCTTACAGACATTCTTGTTCAAACCTCTATGATATGTAGGCTCCTTAAGGTTGACAGTATATAAGATAGCGAGCGCATGTTCACGCTTCAAGATCAGCCCATGTGCTTTTTAACATTGAATCGTAACGACTAGAAATATCAAAAGTTTGTTAATATACCGGGTGATGTTGACATTTGATATTTAATTTAAACCACATGTTCCTTACTACCCCAGGTAACATTGTACCGAGTTTGAAAAAAAACTGCCGGGTAGTTTTGTCAATAATCATCATTTAAGTTTTTAAGGCTTTTCGTTAACATGTATAGGTACGAGTATTTTTACCTCTCAGGTATATTCCCGAACCAAACTGAAATTCAGCTAAGCTGTTAAACTCGTATTTATACAGGATGCCAAAACATCGTGAAATCTAAAATCACAATTTTTGACAAAAAATCATCGGGGATATTTTTTTAATTTTGTGCAATGTCTCCTGGGGTTGTGAAAAAAATGTGGTTTAAATTAATTGCCATATGTCAATATCACCCTGTAGAATTGAACTGAATATGTTTATAACCTGTAAAACTGGGCAATACGAGTAGACATAAATACGTGTCTTACTCCATCAGCTAGTTATAACCCCCGCTGATGACAGGATTAAGCATACGAAAGTTTGATTTCAATCTTCATATTTTACATACATACACATACATGAATGATGCCTTTATCTCGGAATGGGTAGGCAGAGGCGCCACCAAGACACCCACGTTTCGCCTTGTATGTTCCGTCCCATGATGTGATAGGGAGCGAGCCTATCGCCATATCGGGCACAAATTCCTGACTCCGGGCTGATAATGAATAGAAAAACTCAATATCACTTTGCCCGACCCGGAAAATTGGTATTTTAAGTTGACTCAAATGTTACACATTGAAATAAAACTATTTTTTACGAAGTCCTCCCCGTGACCACGAACGCTGCAAAGTAATCGAAGTCGGGAATTTAAAAATATCAAATATAATAAAAATCTATGAAAAATAGTTTTGTTTTTATGGTATTTTAAAATGTTATTTATGTTTTTTTCACGATTTATTAAATCACTGTTAAAGTAGTTTTTGTCTGTATATCGCGTTGCGTTTCGGGATTACCGAGTCTATATTCAGTTTCAAGAAGAAGATTACTATGTCGACTAACCAGAGATAAGATTTAAGTTTGATGCACAGGCTAATATGTCCCAGTTGCATAACTAACTTTGACCATAACTCTGATTTTGACAATGTCATCGCCAAAAATTTGTGACGTATTTGACTTTGCTAATGTATGGGATTGACATTTTAAAAGTTATGGGCAAAGTTAGTTTGTGCAACTGAGCCTAAAAGTATTATGTTCCCTATGGTTTATGGACTGCCTCGGTGGCGTAGTTGTATTACGGTACTGTTACAAAGCTGATGTCTCGGGTTCGAGTCCCGGGTCGGGCAAAGTGATATTGGATTTTTCTATTCATTATCAGCCCGGAGTCAGGAATTTGGCTCGCCTCCTATCACATCGTGGGACGGACTGTCCTAGTGGCGCCTCTGCCTACCCCATCTGGGATAAAGGCGTGAGTTTATGTATGTATGTGGTTTATTAATACTCGTATATTCATTCATGCGGAGTAGCAAAGCAACACGGTCCACGTGGCGATTTTTTTTATAGCATTATAGCGAACAACGACCCAGCGTTTCATTCGATGGAAAATTATTATTAATATGCATTTATAGAAGGCAATTTAATATAATCATAGTGTTATTTTCGTATTTCCTGAAGATAAGTGAAGTAATAGGCATAGGCAACAATAAACAGTTGCAATAATCTAAAGAAAACTTCATAATTAAATACGTAAATAAAATAAATATTTTTTCCATATCATATTACTGACTCATGATAATTCTGAATTCGTGTTTTTGGCTTTAAGCAGTTTTCATCATTTGAATCTGTTCCTTTGCCTATTCTTAAAAAAAAAAGAAAAAAAAAACTTAACATGATTTCAACACATTGCCAACAGCCTTCGTATGTTTCATAGGCGTGGATCACGCGTACAGTGCGTGCCAGCCACCACTCTGCCAATACAAACACATAAATTGTATTACATCGGCGATTATTCGCTATTCCAACCGATGGGTTTTGGTGTGTTATATAGTTTACAGGTAGGTCTCTCATGTGAGAGGCCGCCTGGGTAGGTACCACCGCAATGTCTATTTCTTCAAACAGTAGTGTAAATGCACTGTTGTATTCCGGTTTGATGGACATTTTAGCCAGAGTAACTACTGGACATAATGGGACTTAACATCTTATGTCTCAGGATGGCGATTGCAGTGGTTTTGTAGCGAAAGTAGTAAGTAATATCGTATTATATTAACAAGGCCTGCAGTTTGATCGTCTGATTGTAAACTCAACACCTGACCATAAACAGGAGCAACGGTTAGAACTTATTGTTACTAAGCAGTTAGCTCCGCGCTCGATTCCCATTAGCTCTTAAGTCTCATAAGGTCCAGTAATTTCACTGGCTACTATCAACTATGTTCTTCAAACCAGGATAAAATGCTTGTTGGGGTAGAAATTAACAAATAGGTCTTTAACATAACTTTTTTTTTTAATTCTGGCACGGCACAGTGACTGCATTGCCTGGTGGTAAATGCTAATGCCGTCCAGACAGTATATCGAATGACATCAGACGGTAGTCTCATACCATTCGACACAATCATGCCGACCCTACAGAACATTAAAATGTACTCATACACATTCCACTAAAATGTACACCCACCAATCAAAAACAAGTTTGCTGGTCATATTTACTCATTTAACGGTGCAGGAATATAGTTATACGAGATAAAAACTGCATAACAGATATTTCAATGGGAGAATTTGAAATCCGATATCCGCTAACCCGCTCTAGGTCAACGTGGCAGACTTAGACGTCGATTCGTTCATTCGTTGGAGAGGCAAGTGCTCTGCAATGGAACATAAAGAATAAATGATCTTTTTATGCCCTAAGTAGCTATGAGAAACTTTTTGGACCCAAATCCTTCAAAGGTCGCCTGGTAGAAATCGCTAGTAGTGATAAGGCCGCCCATGTAAAGAACTGTATATCCTCAAAGTGTTATCATTGGGTACAATCATATTAATATTATTATCCTATATCGAAACAAAATTTGTTTCTCAAACAAACATTTATCTTAGTGCGAGTATCGAATCATCAGCATCGAGTATCAATAGTACAGCGGATGCGAACTGTATGCTCGTAAATTATGGTGCAAACGGACAACAGTAAACTGAACACGAGCAGATCGGAAATAATAACCCAGTTGTTTGTAGTACAAACTTTTTGTTTCACACGAGTTACATTTATTTAGTGAACAAATTCAAATGTTGGAAACTATCTGAACTAACTTATTCATTAATTCATATTATTTTGGATCTAAAATGGACTACGTTGTATTCATACGTAAAACTTATAATCAATATCAGCCACTCTGATCTACAAAAGAGTTCCAAATTCTTCACATTTATTATTTTACATTTTCAATTTCAAATTACAGGCATTACAAACCAGTTACCTTTAGCACATAACTTTTGTTTTTTCAACTCACGTGACGCCTTCCTGTCACCAGCCAGTGATAAAAATGTCACTTGTAAAAGGATGTCGCGTCGATTGCGCGGGGGCCCTGATTGCAGTACATTTGAATTCAAATTGCGAACGTGTCCAATTGTTTTTATGACGAAAATTGCCGAGTGGTGTCGAGCATTGCCGAGCGCTGAACCGATTGAGTGCGGATTCAAGACTAATTCGTATCTCGTGATCGGGGCTCGAAGCTTCCTTATTGGATTACTGAAGGGGATAAATAAGTGTAAGGTTGGAAAAAATGATTAAAGCCAGGTTTCCTAAAGATGAATACTTGAAGTTGAGCAAAATTAGATGAATTTTGATGTGTCCTAATAATATAAAAATACATAAAAAAAAATATTTGATAAAAATTGATCAGACAATATTGTGACTATAATAATCAATAATGTGAAATATTTTTCAAACATTTCATAAATCTTTGTTTGAAAAAAAGAGATTAAAACAATTATAAAAAGTTACATCAAAAACACTAATAAAACTATTATTACCTACTCTTTTTATCTTATTGCTGAATGCTAGAGTCAGATAATAAATATAAGAGACGATTTTGAAAACTGAAGAAACTAAATTAATTAAAATAGAACTGAAATAACGCACATAACACTGCAACGTCAAATTTTCCCATTATTAAACCGACGGACATTCATTATGAAACAAAGGAATAAATAATTCAATTTAAAAAAATGCATACTTTTATGCCTGCGTTCCATCGCATAGCAATAAAATTTAAAAAATTAACATTTTAAATAAAGAATAATAAACGCGAAACAAAAAGCAGATTATTCAGCAAAAGCGGTGCACCCGCCAGAGAAAACTTAATATCCATTATGGAGAGCCCCAATTAGCCTGGCGTATCAGATTAAATCTACCAATTCGTTTTTTGAGTTGCGGCCAGACTTTCGATAATCATGTCCAATGCACGTGGGGTGAATCAGGTCAGCGGGCTGTTTGGCATTACGCCATCAATGTACTTCGTGCTTTCTTTATCCCTCGTCTGCGATAAATTCCCATGTGGTGAGAGGCGGTACGCGGAGCGTTCCGAATGGTAGCCTTTATGTGTTTAACGTCAAAGGCAAAAAGGTTTTATTTTTGTAAATAGGTCATTTCATACACTTTTGAATTCTAAACTGTATTCGAATTATATCATATATTCATCTTTTGGTTTTATAAGTCTGTGGATATTACTCTTGGGTAATCCCATATTGTAAGAAAAAATACTTTTGATTGTAAAATTAGCTACCTGCTTGACAGTAATAATTCGAAAAAATCTAATCTCGAGTTTGGCATATTATATTTTAAAATATACCCTATTCAAAGTAGAATGCCTGGACTGGAAATCGAGTCCAAAAGCAGCAGTTACATACATAGTCCATTATTTTTAAATATACCTGTAATATTATAAAGTGCTTGAAATATATGCGATAAGACAGATGCAGACTGTACTCCACCGACCTGGTCTAGAGTTAGTAGTCTTGATATACCTTTAACATCCTTGTGAGGATCTCTCAACCATGCTGCAAGTTATGTGATTTAATTATTCATAAAGACCCTAGCCTTTAGAATTTTTATTTTTTTTGTATTACCTAGCTTAACGTTACGATGGGGCTGGCATGCCTAATCATGGCAAAAGTCCCTAAAAAACTAAAAGAAAAGATAATCTCTCATCCACGCAGGTGTCTTCGCGACCTTTTCATTCACCGTAAAATGACAATTATCATTAATCTAAACACTGATTCATCTAATCCATCAACACCTCTGTCATAACAACCCTAAACTACTCAGCACAGCTCTAATTTGAAAACTGAAACGCGAGCCACAACCGTTGCCGTAGCTAATAAGTGCTCTGCCGTAGTTCAATAGCGGCAATTATACAGCACGTTGGCGTCAAATGGTCATTAATGCCACGTTAATGCCAATCTATTTGCACTTTGACACGTTCGCCTGACAGTTAATGCCAAATTACAGGTGCTTGGTCAGAAGTAGGTATACAGATACACAACACTTTATTGAACACCACAAAGTACATCTAGACAATAAAACATAAAACTTAAAAAAATAGTGTACAATTGGCGGTCTTATCGTTACGATCTCTTCCAGACAACCAAAAACGATAGAATGGATCGTATGACAAGAAATAAATAAAATAAATAGGCATTGTCATGGACTAAAAAGGAGAAAAAGCAGTAATTGAGCGACGGGTTAACCAGACGAATAGCGACCAGTGATTCTGCACTGTGGTTAGGGGGCGTAAGAATTGAATCAGTATATCGCCTGCCAGTCCCAATAGACGACCTAAATGGTCATTGGGGTAGTAGTGGAGACAATGCACCCACACCGATAACTTCTTCGACATGGGTAACAGTGCGTGTTTCGTATGTGAGCACCCACACCACCTTAAACGGATGCAAAAACAATATTGTAGAGGCAACTGTGCTCACCGATCAGAATGAATAAATAAAAACACCCAACAGTGTCGTCGGTATCAGAAACTACGAGAGACTTTTCGGTCTCACAAACAGCCAGACCCGAAACAAATACCTGTGGTTCACACAAACATTTGTCGGTGCGGGAATCGAACCCGTGGCCTCTCGTTTCACTGCCAGCGCCTAACCAACTGCACCACGGGGGCTGTCTAGAAGCATCACTTCTGGAGGCTCACGTGGAGGAGTACTGGTGTTCTATTAGTACAGAGATCTCCAATGCGCACGTGATATGTGTGTTACCAATGGGTTTAATTCCATACGTTAGCGTAGGATTAGGGAGTAGGGAGCCAGCTCGGCCGCAATGCCAGTAAGATTCTCTAATACCACTGATAAATAATCATCACAGAGATAGCACAGCCAATTTTTTATTGCGGTGAATGGCGAGACGAGCATGCCATTCGCCTGATGGTACGCGATAGGACCGCTCATAGACAGTTGCAAAACCAAACAACACCATGAATTACAAAGCAATGCGTGGCATTCCACTGCGCTCGCCATCCTGGGACATAAAATGTTAAGCCTCGTTATGTCCAGTAGTTACTCTGGCTACAATGTAGGTTAAAGACGGGCACTGTCGCCAACGTGAGAACCTACGTCCCGAGCCCGCCAACTCGTCTGCCAAACGTATGAATTGGCTTACTCTAATATGAAACTCTCGAGGGAGACCTGTTTTCATCAGGATTTCCTGTAGTTGCTATCGCATTCAAATTATGTCTATGTCACATAATTAAATAACCTGGACGACACAAATTAAATTACAATAATTATGTGTGGTTGTGCTAATTTATTGTATTACATTATCACGTCCTGTTATGTGAGTTCATTTCAGCTCATTGCGCTGGCTTAATTTGGCATGTAATTAATTAGCTTCATGTTCCAATCATAGAATGAATCATAAACTACAGTCCAACTGCCGTTCCGCTTCCGCGCCTCTGTCAAGAACAAAGTACTATAAGTTTCTCTATGCGACCTCTGAGTGAAATTGAAATCTTTATCAACATTAATAATATTTATCTTTTAGTTTGTGCATGTCGCGTTCACTTCTAGAAGGTTGCAAATTTTTGTAGGCTGTACTGTATTACTGTTTTTTTTAAATGAATGTCTTTTGTTTGTAACCAGTTTTGTGAACCTAATAAATAAAAATATAAAAAATTTATTAACTACTTACTACCGTCGCTTTTAGACTAATAACACACATTACTAAACAATGCCCCTATTACTTACCAACAAAAGAGGTTGAATCACTAAAAACGCCTGATGAAATTCCACTAGCAAAACCACATGACACCGATATGACTGGTGGTTAGGTCAGGCGCGAAACACCTCCATATTTCAAAGTAACCTACTTAGCTTGGAGGCCACGGACAAATCAAAAGCAAACTTCGTTAGCTTATAATAATGCAGTATGCAGTGGATTCGCTATCTGCAGTTGGGGCCGCGAAGGCCAAATGTGAATGATTAAGGAATGTATGAGTATTTTGCTCGATTTATCCCTGTTTTACACTGTCAGCGCTCAAGGTTCAGATTATTTCGTAGGATTTAGGTCTTGGCAAGGCTTAGCGTGTCATGGAAACAGGCTTGGCAAGCTTGTGTATGTAGATACGTAGATATATGTAATTTGTAGATAGGAGAGGTTAAAGTGATTTACGGTGCAATGAAATTGATGATGACAATTCTAATAACGTATAGTCATATTATTATTACAATTTTGTAGAACTTGCTGATATTACTATGAATTTTATGCCCGACGTGGCGATAGGCTCGCCCCTTATTACATCATGGGACGGAACATACAAGGCGAAATGTGGGTGTCCTGGTGGCGCCTCTGCCTACCCTCCTGGGATAAAGGCGTGAGTTTATGTATGTCTGTAGAACTTAATTTCATCCTTTGAGAGTGGTCTTTAGTTAGGTAAATTTAGTATCGATATTATGTTAATCAATATGCGGATTTGCATCTGGATGTCATACTAAATTATAGGGAGAATATAAATGCTTGCCATAATTCATGAATGTCCAATAATTATTTGCATTAGTAATACAAATCCTGAAAGCTCATTTAATTGGAAGAAATTGTAGCATGAATACTAATTAACAAAATTAACTAAATTATGCAATATCTGTGTAGCTTTTAAACTTAAATTACATGTACATACATAAACTCACGCCTTTATCCCAAAAAGGGTAGGCAGAGGCGCCACCAAGACAACCACATTTCGCCTTGTATGTTTCGTCCCATGATATGATAAGGGGCGAGCCTATCGCCATATCGGGCACAAATTTCTGACTCCGGGCTTATAATGAATAGAAAAACACAATATAACTTTGCCCGGCCCGGGATTCGAACCCGAGAGCTCAGCTTTGTAATCGTACCGTAGTACAACTACGCCACCGAGGCAGTCTTTAAAGTTACATGTACTATTTACAAATTATTCGTATAAAGAATTAATTATCGATCATAATTTATTTAATAAATAATTTGATTTATTTCGATAATGACTATTAAATAATCTCCTATTTTATTTCTAAAATATTTCTTAAAATCCTCTGCAAGTTTGCATAAGATTTTACCATAAAGACAAAGTCCTTTTGCCTCCACAGAGTTGCATTAGCGTGTTCCAAGTCAAGTTTAAACGAAACCGAACCTTATCGACACATCTACTGATATAAATCACTTCGCTTTTTACTTAATTGGAACGTTTTGTAATGCATTTCGTGCAGTTAATTTTCTTCGTATGTGGTAGATCGTTATTTAGTTTATTGAATACGTGAAAAATAAACGACTCTGAGGACTTCATGTTTAATTAAAATATATTTCAGAAAAATATTATGTATTTTTTACTACTTATGAGTCTTTAAGAGACTGCCTCGGTGGCGCAGTTGCATCACAGTACGTTTACAACGCGTTCTCGGATTTGAATCCCGGTTTGGGTAGTGATATTGGATTATCCGGTCTGATGCTTAATGCTTTACGCATCCAGTCGCTGTCGGCCCTCTTGTGCAAGTCGTCCCGCTATCTGACCAGAGGACGCCCCACGCTACATTTTCCAAGACGCGGTCTCCACTCCAGAACACGCTTACTCCAGCGGTTATTTGTTTAGCAGCAGACCGGGCTCTGTGGCGTACCTTGGGAGAGGCCTATGTCCAGCAGTGGACTGCAACGGGCTGATGATGATGATGATACTTGGATTATTTATTATCAGTATTTGTGCCCGATATGGCGATAGGCTCGCACCACCATCACATCGTGGGACGAAACACACAAGGCGAAACATGGGTGACTTGGTAGCATCTCTGCCTCCCCCTTCTGGGAAAAAACACGTGAGTTGATGTATGTTTACATAGGTATTACTCCAAGCATCGAGCAAGTTAATTACTGTTCTATTTATTATTAGTATCAACTGCCGAATCATCCATAAAAAGCTGAGTTTCAACGTACAGTTTTCGTTCTCGGTATAATTTTTTTTATTTTGACATTAACAGCAGTTATCACGTCATATCAGAAAGCCTAGGACAGGTTAAAAATTCTCTCGCTCATTCGTGTAATTAAATCAATCCGCCCACCAATTTACATTGGGTCGGTGGGTAAAACTAATCTGTTTGGAACCTAAGAGGTTTTCGGTCCAATTCACATATCGAAAGAATGGATGTAGCTAGTATACGGGGTATATCAAGACTGTGACGGAAAATGAAGCCATGTGATAGTATTAGTGACTTCAGACACAATGCAAGTAAAAATTACGCTTTTTATTTTAATTTTTTACCTATCGTCGTATTTAGGTGATATGTACATAGTTTTCCTAAAATAATTATGTACACCTCTTTATATTTAAACACGCAATGGTACGTAAGGGTTTAAATTACTATTTTCGCAAAAACTAGGTTATTACCACCCAAACACGATGATTTTTAAAACATTGCAAACAACCTGTCGCTGTTTTAACCGCTAAAACTACCACCGGGCTTCGTTTTCGGTCGCAGTCTTGAAAAAAATTATATAGCGACATCTATCAATCCACGATAGAACTACACTAACTTTCGATTTCATTTGCGTACCCGATGACAGGGAATATTTATTTAATCACGTTATGATAACAATCGCATGTAGTGAATGGTGTTTACAAATGACAAAACGTGCTGTGCCCTGTTATTAAATAATTGTAAACAACTTTGTACCGTATAACACGGCAATAATGATAAATATTGGAAAGCAATTTAATCCGTGCCTACGCATTAATAAAGACATGTGTTTATAAAATTATGTTTGACCCATATGTTGATAAAGTTAATATAGCGTTTCGAATTATATATTCCATAGATAGTAAACCTTAATGCGTCGTAATAAGGGTGTAATCATTCCACGGACTGGACAATAGACGGCGGTGTTAAAATTGTCACTAGTCACGCCACGATGGTGTGATTTGTGAATTATGAATAGCTTTTCGTCACTATAATTCGTGCTTTCACATGTTTTATTACTACAAATTACTTGATAATTTATAGTTTTCTGAAAGCGTTGTTGTCTGAAACAGTGTCGATAATAACTGGTATTTAGGCCGCTTATGGTTGTCGAAAACACAGGTCGGAAATATATTTTTGGAATTCCATATTTGAAATCTGGCTTAATTTTATAAGAAGTCTCTTGATGAATGCTCACCCATTGTGTTGAACTTTATGAAGCCAAACGTATTGGGGCTACGGACTTATAGCCTAAATCTAATTATAATATTATAAAATAAAATTCCAATGAAAAATACAACAAATTAAATTAATTTTTTTTCCAAAACAATAATTTTAAATATACCATTATATTTTTACGGTTTTCTAATGACATGCCGGAATCGCCGTTCATAAGACGACGCCGCGACGTAATGATTGGTAATCAGCAGTAAAACGGAGGCGATCTGTATCAAATTACATTTAATACTAATAATAATATTTTATATTCAAATGCTTAATGAAATTTAGATCCATGAAACAGAGTGAAGAAAGAGTTAAAAATGAAGATTTCGCGACTAGATTAGCAACTATCAATTGAGATGCTACAGTCATTATTGTTCTTGGAGTTCTCCGAAGATATCTGGAGTAAAGTGAATAACTAGATTTCGTATTTCAAAGAATAAATAATAAAGATGGACAATAAAAAAATCTTAATTTAATAAACGTGTTCCTAAATAAATACACCCAGCAAATAGCAATCACGTACATAGTCCTGACCCCACACTAAGATCGAATCTTGTGTTGTGGGTATTAGAAACTACGTGAAACTTTCGGCCTCACAAACACCCATTTTAGAGCTTATTAAAATATTCCTAATATGGCTTTGCCTATGAGTTGCAGTACAGTCACTTTGGCTAGCTAAATAAAAACAAAATTACCACGAAACCTCCAGAGAATACAAAACAGTTTACATTTCACAAGTTTTTATCAGAACAGTATAAGAATTGTTTATTTGCTTAGACTGCCTAGTTGATTGCGTAGTTGTATTACGGTTATTACAACGCTGAGGTGTCGGGTTCGAATCCCCGTCAGGCAAAGTATTATCAGCCCGGAGGAATTTGTGCCCGATGTGGCGATAGGCTCGCCATCACATCGTGGGAAGGAACACACAAGGCGAGGCGTGGGTGTCCTGGTAGCACCTCTGCCTACCTTTTCTGGGAAAAAAAGGCGTGAGTTTATGTACGTATCCACTGCATCAAATAAAGTTGCGTCATCCAGCGAGTTTCTGTAACCTCAGGTAGATCATTACCACATCTCCTTAAAAGTAACTGCGCAATCATATCCATTGCATCTTCAAATTAATTTCGTGTATTTCCCTCTGCGGTTGAATTGTGGGTAATTAACCTTCACACCGCGGGTTCACCTTGGCATTTGGACATGCTGTGCTCCAAATTATTTCCTAAAACAAACGTTCTCTTGACATGACATGCACTGGTTGTCATTTTAAGAACTGGAAACTATCCGTTCCCGGACGGTACGTTTTCAGCGCTCTTTTTTACCACGCACGTGCAAGCTCTGGAATGAACTCCCTGCTTCGGTGTTTCCTGAGCGCTATGACCTGTCCTTCTTTAAGCGAGGTTTAAAGAGGGTACTCTCCTTACGGTAGGCAGCGACTTTGTTGTGCTGGACCCCTGGCATTGCGAAGGTCCATGAGCGGCGGTGATCGCTTACCATCAGGCGAGTCGCATGCTCGTCTGCCTGTGAAGGCAATAAAAAAAAACGAAATAAAACGATAAGTAAACTTTATAATATATAAAGCTAGGTTATTTTGTGTATTTGCAAATTTTCTCGGTTTTGTTTCGTCTTTTTTTTTTGCCTTATAAACCCACGATTAAGGGTACCTTAGGCAAGAGCCAGGTTAAAAGTACCCTGAACCGACGAGAATGCATGAAGAGATTAATAAAAATAGACGAAGCGAAAGCAGAATATCTACCTAGCCCTATGGAATACACGTGTGACGTTTATGTATGTCTGTATGTAAAACATCTTTACGAAATATTGCTCAATAAACTCCAACAAAAACAAGTTTAAAAACCAGCTGCCATCCTAACATACAGTAAGCCAACACCAAAGGCTTGGAAGCTAAAAGGCCAGAGTGCATAAAAGCCCGAGAGGCGGGCGCCAATTTCCGCCCGGCGCCCGTGTCCGCCCCGTATCGTTTACGCCACTTACCCGCGCGTTCCGTGGCCACTCATTGTTAGGTTTGTAATGAAATGGAATACGTGCCGCCAATTAAACAACGTTTGTTGATAATAACAGAATGAAGTGTAGGTGTTGATCATTGACTGCATATTAAGTAGAATGTTATTCCTTAATTAGTCTTTTACATACACGCACGCACACATCACGCCTTTTTCCCAGACGGGTAGGCAGAGATGTTACTAGGACACCCAGTAGCATCTCTGCCTACCCTTCTGCGTGTGTGCGTTTCGCCTTGTGTGTTCCGTCCCATCTGTTGGGGGGGGGGGGGGGAGCTTATCGCCATATCGAGTACAAATTCCGGCCTGACAATGAATATCACTTTGCTCGACCCGGGATTCGAACGTGAGACCTCAGAGTTCTAATCGTACTATAACTAGTAGTATAACTGCGCCGCCAAGGCAGTACTTAATACCTTGATACTCCATTGAAAATCTATAATTGCATAATGTTTGTTACCTCTGCTCTTTATAAACTGAGCAGCCCTTGACAGCATTTCCTGCCGATAAAAAAGAAACCAATGGCTCGGCCCTGTCAAATAGCCTTATCTTTTTTTATTGGACGGAGTGCGGGCTGACGTAATAGCTTGACCAGTTTAGCGTTACATTGCTTGTTGTGTTCCTGAAAGCTTTTATGTACATTGCTGGGTTATAAACATATAACGGATATTTTCATATTGGTGATGTTAAAGGTTTGATTTTCGTAGAAATGAAGGGATAGAGTAGTGGATAATAAAAACAATAATATAATCCTGATCCCATAATATATATACATGTTTTGAGCCGTGGGTATACGGGTATCATATACATATATACTATATTAATGTATATATATATATATATATATAGGAGTATAAAGCAAATAATTGACGCCGTCACATTTTTTTTTATATGTGCTGTGGTTGAATTCGCTCCGTCTCATTTGCAGCTAGTTTGTTGCCAATAGGCGAGACGAATGATTTTCAAATTATATTCTAAAATATGGGCACACATTTATTATATACGAAAAAATCTATATTTCAAGAATTAACAAAGGCTTAACACAGTTTTAAGCCATTTTTCTAATAATTTTTCAATAGTGCACAGAAAACGCTAGTAGGTGTCATGGCGTCCGCTTTGATGTCACTACTAGGTAAACATGTCATTGCGTACTACTAAATCTGTGGTCTATGCGCAGCGAATGCGTCATTTTTACATAGGCGTGACGTCATGCGTTGTGAAGAGCGTTTTTGTCAAAATGGCCGATTGCTATATTTTGTACTTTGATATTATTTAAAATCTTATTAATCTCCAAGTATAGATTAAAACTGAATTATCATTTGAAATCCTTGTAATACGTATTTTCCCTTAAAAACATAAAATCTTTAATTTTTTGATACTGTCGTCTCGCCTATTGCCCAGATTATAAAAAATAAGGAGATGTAATTAACTAACCATATTTCGCTAAGCTTATTTTGCCTATCACTGTGCCAGTTCCATACTCGTGCCATTTACATGAGAATTCCACAAATCGAAAATGACACGCAATGTTGGACAGTTTTCTACTGGAATATAACAAGTGTCACATATTAAAAACACAACGCCCTCTTGTACACAAGCACAACTCAATTACCAACAAACCAAACAATTTAAACACCAATAGCAAATAACACTCGAGCGAATTGCAAATCGCCATCGAGGCGTCGCTTCATTTTTATTTCCCTCATTTATTTTTCCATCGAAGAAAACTCACTGATTGTCAATTTCCCGACTGAGGCTCTCAGCGCCATTCAGTTTTCCAGTAACCTCAATAGGTCTCCACTTAACGAGTGTAGGGGCTTAATTTCCGGCTTCAATGAAAAATAGTGTGGCATTCTTTCAATTTTGCCTCTTGAGTGAATCGCGGTGTCTTGCAATATGTACCTAGTAATATAGGCATGTTTGGTTGACCCTCATACACGATTGTAAAACGTGGCATAGTGAATCATGAATGTGGGGCACGTTTTGCCTGCGCATATGTGGAGATGTGTGTGGCTATGAGGAAGCCGACATAATTGTTTCAACCGGCGAATATACTACTTATAATTCGTTGCATCGTAGGCACCTGTCCTGCTAGTATAAAAAATCACGACCCTGCAGTGTTTCATTGAGCTACCATTGTTGAAATTACTTTACGTGTCGTTTTTTACTGGTGGTAGGTTTCTCATATGTAAGAAGCCGCCTGGATACCACCGCAATGTTTATTTCTCCTGCCAAACAGCAGTGTAAATGCACTGTTGTGTTCCGGTTTGAAGAACATTGTAGCCAGAGTAACTACTGGACATATTGAGACTTAACATCTTATGTCTCAGGATGGCGAATGCAGTATAATGCCAAGCATTGGTTTGTAATTCATGGTGTTGTTTGGTTTTCTACTGTCAAAGAGCGGTCGTATCGCTTACCATCTGGCAAATGGCATGCTCGTTTCGCCATTCATCGCAATAAAAAAAACCTAACTATCTATCTGGTATCACTCTATTTATTAAAACAACCACGATCAGTGTTGCAGCATACATAGTTAAACAGAGCAAGATTGAATGGAGAATGGATGTTTTTTATAATACTTGCATATTATATACGTTGGCTCCACTGCGTTGAAACTACGTGAATGTTAAAGACAACATTTGATGAATCAGTTCATATGGATCTTGGTTGGAAATGGAATCTAAATGTTGTTCTTATTGGCTAGTTGGATCAATGTTTCAGCTCAGTTGTTTAATCTAGTTGAAAGTTTGAAGTTGAAACGCTTCAATGTAATTTCATTCTTGCTTGTCATCAATTATTTTGGGAATATAGCGTTTAGTTTACTATCCATGCGTAATGCGGTTGGTAATCTTGATATATCGTTGATTTCCTACCATCTCCTTTCATTAAGGTACTAAAAAATTCATAAGGGTATACAGGAGTAAGTAAGGAGTATACAAGATATACAGGAGTTATAATTCAACATTATAACTCCTGTATCTAAAGGTACATACATGCACTCACGCCTTTCTCCCAGAGGAGGTAGGCAGAGCTGCTGCCAGGTCACGATGTGATAGGGGGTGAGCCTATCGCCATACCGGGCACAAATTCCTGACTCCGGACTGATAATGAATAGAAAAGTCCAATTTGACTTTGCCCGACCCGGGATTCGAACCCGAGACCTCAGCTTTATAATCGTACCGTAGTACAACTACACCACCGAGGCAGTGAATGTATGTTTCTAAAGATGATGATGAATAAAATCGATTTCCAAACCCTCTACAACATAACGCTGAATTTTTATATCTACCAACTAGCTGCTAAAATGTTGTTAATGAAACTGCCCACCCATCCGGGGATAAGCCGCTGTTAAATTAAACTGAACTGTTTAACAACTCCCCATAAAATTTCCAGTGAAGGCATCAAAAAGTTGCACCGTAAAACGGAATGCATAAAGTTTACTGTCTACGATTTCATGTGCATTTCCCAACGACTTTGTATGCAAACAAATTCGTCTCGGCCGCGGTTATTTCAATTACTTAGCATTAAATGGGAGCAGTTCTTGTATACAAAGTTTTTCATTTAGTTTTGTATACTTTTAGCGTTTTGTTTGTTATTCTTTTCATCCGCGAGTACAATCTGCGGGAGCCCGAATAAGACTTCTTGTTTCGTAAGCGACACGACTAGATATGTTTCAGCTGGACGTCTAGAGTGTATTAAAAATGCTTTCTTCTTGAGCAGATTTTTGGAGACGTCGAGGTCATCTTGAGGCTGAGTGTTTGTCATTCTATGACATTCGTTTTGAAGGCCTAGTGACGTTAAAGTATCAACTATTATTCTGTACTGCATGATCATCCATTTTGAATCTGGATGTTCAATGCTGCGGCTTACATTTTACGGATATATTAAATTAGTCGATTCTAGCCCATGCACCCACCAAGGCAAGCTAAGGATTCACACCGAGCGTCAAACATCTTTAAGTCTATTTGGCTTCTTCTTCTTCAGGTACAGGAAGTTCACTTTTGAATATAGGCCTCCTTAAAGAATTCCACAATTACCGAGTGAATCTCTCCTATCTTTATTACGTCGTTTGTCCAGGTTTGTTTTGGCTTAACTCGATTTATTGAATTAGAAAAAAAAAATTGGAGGACG
The DNA here is from genome assembly GCA_905220455.2 of Deilephila porcellus. NCBI lineage: Eukaryota > Metazoa > Arthropoda > Insecta > Lepidoptera > Sphingidae > Deilephila > Deilephila porcellus. The sequence continues at coordinate 13,546,932 of LR999973.1, read as the reverse complement.
TCGAAAAATATATATTATGGAGTATTTACTTAATTATTTATTTGCTCTTTTTGCTCTTAATTATTACTCAAAATTTTAATTAAAATATTATGAAACTAAACATTTTACCATCAGAAACAATTGCCAACTGAAAACAAACGTTATTGTCCCTCCAAAATTCAAACACAGGTATCATGAAAAATCCCATTGTACAGTGCGGACCATTAATTATTCCCTGTCGCTGTACCGAGCTGTATAGCGCTGTTCAGTGCTGTTCAGCTAGATTGATGTTTCAATGGTTACAACTAAATTACGTTTGATTAATAGCCGGCGAACAATAAATTTGTATCAGTGACAATGCCGTGAGAATTCGTGGTCTGCGCCGCGACACGTGTTACGTAATGGTTTAGTTAATGGGTTTAAGTTTTTCTTTATGTTATGAAATTAATGGCTTATAAACAAAGTAAATGATTATAAAGTTGAAAATCCAGAGCTATTCAATTATTTTCTTTCATTTCATAATTATTTATGCCTTTAATTATAACGGTACTTTGCAGTAATTAAATGAGAATTTAAAGTGAACATATTAAATTGATTTACAATTAAATTAACACATAAACTCAATTTGTTAAAGTATCAAGAAAATTCCACGATTTTGAGACATCCACATGATTGTAAATGTGCATACAATATTACCAAATTATTATTTTTGAGACCGACAAAAACACATGTAAATGTGTCCGATGTATCTACTTATGTAAGGCATTTATTATTTTGTGAATTCGATGAATTATGTCTGCCCCGGTGGCGTAGTTGCACTAGGGTATGATTACTAAGCTGAGGTCTCGGGTTCGAACTCCGGGTCGGGCAAAAGTGGTATTTAATTTTTCCATTCATTATCAGCGCGGAGTCAGGAATTTGTACCCGATATGGCGATGAGCTCGCAATACAAGCCGAAAAGTGGGTGTGCTGGTAGCACCTCTGCCTACCCCTTCTGGGAGTGAGGCGTGAGTTTGAGTATGTATGTATGAATTATGCGTGATAGCGCTCATCACTTACGGCCTTATTCATAGACAGATTTAAAACCTATTTTGACTATCGAATGTTTTGTCTTCTTCACTGAAACTGAATTCTAAGGCCGTTTGAAAGGGACAAAACATTCAATAATTAAAATAGGTTTTAAATCTGTCTATGAATAAGGCCGTTAATATTTAGATACGACAAACATCTTCAAATGTTTGTGCTGTGTCCTCGCGTTTGGTATGAAAGCATTAGAAAACGTCCTTGACCTGAAGCGCTCAAGGTCACGCGACATAAGGTTATTTACATTAACTTTCCTTCGCAAGGACGACGTGGAATGCGGCGATATCGAGGAACGAATTGGTGCTATAAATATAGTACGTGATATACCGGGTATATCAAGACTGCGACCGAAAACCAAGCCAGGTGGTAGTTTTAGTTTTTACAAACACGATGCAAATAAAAAATTCGCCAAAACAGCGACATATTTTTAGAATTTTTTAAAAATCATCTTGTTTGGGTGGTAGATACCTAGTTTTTGCGAAAATACGAATTTTAACCTTTACGTACCATTGCGTGTTTAAAAATAAAGAGGTGTACATCTTTATTTTAGGAAAACTATGTATATATCACCCAAATATAACTTCGGAATGTAAATGCCCCATAGATAGAGAAGTAATTGTAGTTGTAGACCTTGTTAAAGAAATTTAACTCATTTAGATGGAGCTAATTTAACTTACTCGGTGGCGTATTTGTACTCCGGTATGATTGCTAAGCTGAGGTCCGGGGTTCGAATCCCGGGTCGAGCAAAGTGATATTTGATTTTTCTATTTATTATCAGCCCGGAAGTTAGGAATTTGTGCCTGATGTGGCGATATGCTCGCCACCTATCACATCATGGGACGGAACATACAAGGCGAAATGTAGGTGTCCTGGTGGCGCCTCTGCCTACCCCTACTGGGAAAAAGGCGTGAGTTTATGTATGTATGTAATTTAACTTGTCGGGTATTAAGAGACTTAGCGCCTTTTATCATGTCTCGGCAAAGAGACTGCACTGCAACATGGTTAGTGCCATTCTGTCTAGAAGTGCCGATTTTCTGGTCTGTTCTCTGTTATGTCTAGTCAATCGACACGAGTATGCCGATCTTCAAACTGCTTTTGCACGGATGGAAGGACACGGGATTGTAGGAAGAAGGGAATGTGAGCTGGCAAACACAGTTTGATACTACAGAAAAACTTAGAATTGTCGAACCTAATGGAGTGACTAGGGCAGTGTAGCGCCATGTAGCGCTTAGTCATAAGTTCTTACTAGTTTTGCTCAGTTTTATGTGTAGGTGTAAAGCTCATCGTCCTGCCAACTGCCCGTCTTGTCATTCATTTACTCTTAATGTTAGTAAATCGGTTCCACTTTAGTTTCTACGCAGAACGCAATTAATATAAAATTAATCGTACTTGTAAATGATTATAAAATGGATTAATTACTATTTTGGCACTTGTAACATGTCATTGTCAGATTTAAGCCGAACGATACAGGGAAGTCCCCTGTATTTGAAAGGATTATATCAATTAAAAATTATCTAAGTGTGAATTAGGGACATTAGGTAGGTGCTACAACGTTTATATATGTGAGAGGCCGCCTGGGTAGGTACAACCGCGATGTCTATTTCTCGCGCCAAACAGCAGTGTAAATGCATTGTTGTATTCCGCTTTGATGGACATAGTAGCCAGAATAACTACTGGACATAATGAGACTTAACATCTTATGTCGGAATGCCAAGCATCGCTTTTTAATTCATGGTGTTGTTGGGTTTTGCCACAGTCCACAGTCGATTCATCGCAATAAAAAAAAGTGAGTCTAAATTTCGCACGAATAGTATACAATCTCGATTTAGTACTTATGTCTTCTGGCGTCTATTACAGATTGTTAAGATCAGTTAGAGTTGATCCGTGTTGACGACTGGCTTCCTTAGCGACTGTAGCATTGTGAATTGTGGTTTGTTTCCTTGATATATTATTAAATTCGTATTTAGTGTCTGTTTTGAGTGTTTTCTAGACCTTTCTTTGTCATTAACTATAGAAAGTCAATTTCTGAGCGTAGGAAGCACCTAGAAATTTCATAGAACGGTTAGAAGGGGCCAAGGATTACAACAAAAATCGATAACATATTCGATAAAAATGTAGGAGTGACAGCCTACGTGGCGTAGTTGGTTAGACGACGGCTGTGAAACGAGAGGCCGCGGGTTCGATCCCGAATGTTTGTAAAGCTAACAGATATTTGTCTCGAGTGTGGATGTTTGTGAGGTCGAAAAGTCTCTCGTAATTGATACCACGCCTCAAAACTTAATTGATTTTAATGTGAGATCGGGACTATGTATGTGACTGTTGGGTTTATTTATTATTATTTAGTATTTGCATAAGTTCAGAGATAAGACATAGAAACATGCAAAGGCGATAATAAAAATACCTAACCTAATAGCATACTAAGGTACTAGTCTCATTTTGTGTGTATCAAAATCAATGTAAAACTTCTCGATCTCACAACATACAGATACGAAACAAATATTTGTGGCTGTTACGAATATTTATCGCCTTCTCGATTCACAACTGCCATTTTCACCACCTGTTTCACGGGGATTGTCAGCAATAGCCGTCGTAATAGCAGTAGACAACGGTTCCAATTCGAAAATAACTAAAAACTTATTGGCTACTTTAAAGCCTTATTTACAAGGGGAGAGTTTCTCGCCTCGAAGATACGACTATCGTAAGGATATAAAAAAGTTGCATCGTGTAAACGTTTGTATAACATGATATTCTATGGCGGTTATGTCATGCGATAATCGTGCATACGATTCTCCCGTGAAAAATTCTCCCCGTGTAAACTGGGCTTAACTCAATTAATATTCTATCACGCCTCATCGCAATCTTATTAATTCCTTTTCTTCCATAGACAGGAGAGGACACAATTCCCTGTGATCAAATAACATTCCCTGTCCAACCATTTAAGGCTCAGTTGCACAAAGTAACTTTGCTCATAACTTTGACTTTGAAAACGTCAATCTCATACAATAGCAATGTCAAATACGTCTCAAATGTATGGGATTGACATTGTTTAAGTCAGAGTTATGAGCAAAGTTAGTTTGCGCAATTGGCCCTAAAACTACAACAGTCAATACAGCATGTCACAAAACGTCAGCAGTTAGAGTTATACGGAGAAAAAATTGCGGCGTTCGAACCGCGAAGCAAGTTACATGGGAAAAGTTGGCCCGAAAAAAAGGCCCAGTTTATTCGCTCACAAAACTACAAGTTCAGTTTAGTTTCACCGTGGAGAGCACTCGACATCGTTGCTTGGACAAATTGCACTCAAGTGGGTTATGTGTACGTACGGGACGGTGTTTTGTACGCTATCGCCGCGTTATTTTCTAATTGTTTTTATAGCTTAGGTCTAGAACGCGGATGCTGTGAGAGTAAAATGTCAATTAAAAAAAAACTAAAAATTAAGACAATTTTTTCTTTCTATTGCAATGAATGGCGAGACGAGCATGCCATTCGCCTGATGGTAAGCGATACGACCGCTCATGGACAGTAGCAAAACCAATCAACACCATGAATTACAAGGCAATGCTTGGAATTCCACTGCGCTCGCCATCCTGAGACATAAGATGTTAAGTCTCAATATGTCCAGTAGTTACTCTGGCTATAATGTCCTTCAAACCGGAACACAACAGCGCATTTACACTGCTGTTTGGCGGGAAAAATAGACATTGCGGTGGTACCTACCCAGGCGGCCTCTCACATATGAGAGACCTACCACCAGTAAAATAACTATTAATTTGAAATGGCTTCAATCAATGCAAGTGGCATACGAAATTTAATTAAAATATAACCTTAGTTATTGTGAAACTATCAGACTATTTTAGCCGTTGATTGCAATAAGAACTAAATCAAGTTATTTCTGTTATTTTTTTACATTTTTATTTTTACTGCTTTAATTTATAACCACAAATAACTGCCCATACTATACTTGAATTTGATCTGCTCATTTTCTCCAATATATAATCAAAATCAACGCAGCGTGCTGGTCCGCAATGGAGTCCCGTGTGTTTCCATTCTCCGTATTCCCTCGTCTAAATTTCAAATGCGCTCACTCTCCCTGGGTTTAGGCGTTATAGTCCCCTTTTGATCCAATTCCGAAATGCTCTTTTATTTAGTTTGTTTATTAGAAAGTGTGTATCGATATTTTGTAGATATTTTAGAGTATTGCTGTCTCGTATTTGTGGTTTAGTGACTTGAATTATCACTTGAAATATCAATCAGAATAGTATGGTGACATGAACTTTGTAAGATTTGCAGCCCAATGAAAAAAGTGGCTTTTTTATGTGGTGAAGTATTGGTTTTTATAATATCGATGTTTATAATATTGTCAATGTATATGTGAAAATATGAGAACTTAATAATTTTACCTATATTTGATTATGTAATGTACAATATGATGAAATATGAAAAATGACATAAATTTTCCTATGGGCTGACTGTGTTAATTTAAATGTAAAAAGTAATCAATAGAAAATAAAGCAGTTTATTAATATAAATGTGTATAATATTAAATTTATTGACGTGACTAAGAACAGAGGGCCAGTAGGCCAGCATTCGTCTTCCGTACTTCATTTTCACATTTAATTTGCAGCTGCAGTGTAATAACATTACTCTACCACAATACAAAAAAAAACTACGCTAAAAAAAAACAAAAGCTACTAACTCTACAATAACTACAAAACATGACCCAAATGCACCACTCAAAAAAATTCTAATTGCTCTGACAATTTGGTGGAATAACTGTTTACAATAAATGTTTTTCGCCAGCGCCTCCAGCCACGCGGCGAGGGCGTCGGCGCTTTCATACTGAACGCTCAGTAAATGGATGTTAAAAATAGAACGTTTCTCTACACGCTCACAATGCGAGGGGCATTTTCTCTTTTACTGTATGTGCAGTAATCTGGAGTGGCTTGGTGATTGAGGGTATTAAAATAATGGCATGCAGCATCTAAATACGACTATAAAACGCAAAAGCCACAAAATAAGAACTTTACTAAACTAGATCTGTCAAAAGGTTTCATAATCTCGCCAACGCCTAAGTGACTCTGGTCGAAACTATATAGGCTGTATGGAACGTGACACAGTTTTATACTACGACAAAATTGCTACATACTCACGCCTTTATCCGAGAAGGGGTAGCCAGAGGCACCACCAGGACAACCACATTTCACCCTTGTATGTTCCATCCGATGATGTGATAGGAGGTGAGCCTATCGTCATATCGGACACAAATTCCTGACTCCGGGCTTATAATGAATAGAAATACCCAATATCACTTTGCCCGACCCGGGATTCGAACCCGAGACCTCAGCTTTGTAGTCGTACCGTAGTCTGCATATTGCACATTATGTGCATTATGTGCAATGTAAGTATAGAATCTTCGGTGACGATTTGCTGCCGTTACTCGATATAATCATGTCGGCCAGGTCGAAAGAAGAAACACACAGGCTAAAACAGCTAACCAGGCTTCCTCCTCTTTCCTAATTTTTAGCCGTGCCGAACAGGGTCCACATTGTATGTATAACAATAAAATTTTTATTTTTTAACTTCCCGACGTTTTGATTGCTTTTCAGCTTTCGTGATCACGGAGCGGACTGAGGTATTAATTATTCGCTCAGTAACTGTTACAATTTAACTACCCTTAATTTACAATTATTAAATTAATAATTGTAAATGATTTTAATTTGAATTATTTTAATTGTAAATTAACGATACCTAGTTAAATTGTAACAGTCACTGAGCGGATAACTATGACCTCAGTCCGCTCCGTGAACACGAAAGCTGTAAATTGTAACATGTTTATAACTTGTGTTGTACAATAAAGATATTGAGTATTGACAGTTTAACACCTTCGTGTACTGTGATTTCTAAGTCAATAGAGACGAATACCACAAGCTGTTTGTCTTTTACTCCAGCTTGTTCAAATCCTATTCAGTCATGAATGTTGATCGTCAGTTTCTTCTACGAAATTCTAAAGATACGTGTCTGTTGCAGGTGGTTCTCGTATAGGATGTGAAGAGGAGTTCCCGCAGGCAGCACATGTGCCGCGAAAACGGACCATGGCGTCCCGAAGATAGTGTCAGGTAATGTACCTAGTATTGAAAAATCTGTCTGAAAAATCACTTGTCACTGTTATTGTTTCAGCCCATATACGTCCCACTGCAGGGCACAGGCTTCCTCTACAATTGAAAGTACGATTGAGACGGATAAAGCCTTATAGGCCAAGTCACACCAGTACAAAAAAAGGTTACAAAAGTACACACTTGTATCCCACTAACACCCAAAAGCGTAATATTAACTCTACAATTTACCGTGCCACATAACCGCAAATTAATTCTCAAAACGTGGTCAAAGCACGGAATTTAACCAACCGCAACGCGAGCACCTGAAAATAAATTAGAAAAGGCCGGGTAAAGAGTAAACTTGTTAAGTTTGATAAAATGCGACGTCACGACGCGTCGGGACTCGGGACTCGCGGCTCGTGACTCGGGAGATTGCGACTCCGCAAGGTCTGGCATGACTCGGGGCGCGCGCTGACTTTATTGCATAGTGCAGCGACGTTTACTTGTGTCGATAGTTTTATGTTTTAAAATGTGTGGCGACGTTTTTAAATTAAGATTTAGGTAAATATTTTTAAAATAAGAGTGCATTATCAGCTTTTAAAATCGGAATCGCTCTGGTATTTTATAGTAAGAATAGAAGATGCACTCGGAAGCATGGCAGTTGCTCTATCTAATTGAAAGAGCAAGGTTAGATATTAATAAGACATATTTTTCTTCGAGATAGGGGTTTTATTTCGATGGAATTCAACTTCTTATTAAAACTTGGCTTTATTTAGCAAGCCAATTACAATACGTAGTAGTTTATTATGCTTAATACGGATCTGTTAATTGTAATGAAGCAGAGCGAATTGTCGATGATTTTTTTGAGATATTAAACTGATTCTTATCTTCCGAACGTAATGCACATATTTATATCATTAATACTAAAACGTGGGAGTCATCAAAAATCATTTTAAAGTTTACTATATAAGGTTTACACAGCCTAAGCGTTTTTTAGAGAGATTAGAGAGGCCGCCTGGGTAGGTACCATCGCAATGTCTATTTCTCTCGTCAAACAGTAGTGTAAATGCACTGTTGTGTTCCGGTTTGCAGGATATTAAAGCCAGAGTAACTACTGGAAATAATGAGACTTAACATCTTATGTCTCAGGATGGCGAGCGCAGTGGAATGCTAAGCATTGCTTTGTATATCGTGGTTTTTAATGGTTTCTTAGATTTATGCGAATGTTACACATTAAAATAAAACATTTTTTACGGATTTTATCGCGATTTGGTTTAATTTTTACTTTTTGAACTTCCTGACATTTCGATTGCTTTGAAGCTTTCGTGGTCACCGGGCGGACTGAAGTAATAGTCGTCCGCTCAGTGACTGTTTCAATTTAACTACCCTTAATTTACAATTATAAAATTAAATGTTAATTTAAAAAGTTAACTAATCTTTTCAACCCGATCTACGCAGAATCTAAAAAAATATATAAAATAAACCAAATCGCGATAAAATTCGTTAAAAATTGTTTTTATTTCAATTTTTAAACAGCCGTTTTAGTCAGATGACTATTTGGTGACCTTATTATCGTGGGTAGAAGACGTAACGCCCAAAAACAAAAGCGAACTCTACAAACACACGTACAACAAAGTTACCATATACTACGCCTTGCTGGGGCAGTGTCTGACCCCAAACAGTCAAGAGGTCACGTTAAAACTTTCCGCTATAATTTATTCATCGAAAATACTTGGAAAGTTGTTTTCTACATCGATAAAGTTTCACGTCACTAGCGGTAATAACCGCTTTCTTCCGCTCACATTATACGCATATTAAATTATGTGAACTCTGAAATGAGATGGAACCGCGCCTGTATCTGCATGAAGTGGAGTTACAAACCTTTGTTTGTTGAGAACCTGGGCTATTTCGGGCCTTATTTTAGACAACCACTTAGTGGTACTTTGTGCTAAAAACTGCGATTTTCGTTTGTCAGCCTCCTAACTAAACAATCACTAATACTTAATTAAAGATCACTTTTAACTCGAATTACACTAATATTATGAATGCGGAAGTGACTTGTTGGTTTGCTAGTTATTTTTTTAAAACAAGGCTCTGTGTTGCCTGCTTAAATAACTACACTGGTTATTTATTGGGGAAAAATAACTTGGGACCTAAAGAGGGCCCTTCAGTTTCGCTCTTCATCGATGTTAAACATAGACATGCTTAACATCGATAATGGAAGAGAACGATGAATTATTTTCTACAACGAAGTACAAATAAATCTACACGTTCTTATTGGTGGTCGTTTTCATTTGTCATGTGAAAGCAAAAAATAATAGCCTAAAATAAGTAGTTTGAAAAAAAAAACACCCGTGATGATATGATATATTTTATTATCATTTATTAAGGAAATTATTTTAATAATATTTTTAGGTATTAAAATATGTGTATGAAGCTAAACTAAAATAATGCTTAAGTCGTAATCCTCGGGAGTGGCCTATACCGGGTATATCAAGACTGCGACCGAAAACGAAGCCAGGTGGTAGTTTTAATGGTTCCAGACACGACGCAAATAAAAATTTCGCCAAAACAGTGACAGATATTTATTTAGAATTTTAAAAAATCGTCTTGTTTGGGTGGTAAATACCTAGGTTTTGCAAAAATCATAATTTAAACCCTTACGAATCATTGAGTGTATAAAAATAAAGAGGTCTACATCATTATTTAAAAAAAAAAAACTATGTATTTATCACCCAAATACGACGATAAGTAAAAAAATACAAAAAAAAGTTGTCGATTTTTTTTACGAAAGTTTTACTTGCATTGTGTCTGAAGTCACTTATACTACCACCTGGCTTCGTTATCGGTCGCAGTCTTGATATACCCTGTATATCTCTGCATTAGCTGAAGATGACAATAATAAGTCTAGATTCTAGAAGACCGCTAGCGCGTTTGACTGTCCCCGTTAATATCTTCAATTGTCATCACCGAAGAAATATCTCAAAAGCCGTAAAGCACGTAAAATTCCCGAACGGAAATGAGAAAAAAGAGGGTTGATTACCGCATGGCTAGTCGCATCACGCCGGTAACTGCAACTTCAACTGCGGGTTAATAAGTCGAATTAGTCGAGGGAACTGTTGTTCAAAACGTTTGCTGGTTTTTGAATGGTGAATCTAGTATCTACCTAAGTGGCTTGCTCGTTTTTTTTCCTGTTAAATATCTTCAATTGTCATGACCGAAGAAATATCTCAAAAGCCGAAAAGCACGTAAAATTCCCGAACGGAAATGAGAAAAAAGAAGAGTGATTACCGCATGGCTAGTCGCACCACGCCGGTAACTGTAACTTCAACTGCGGGTAAATAAGCCGGATTAGTGTTGAGTACGGTTTTCAAAACGTTGGCTGGTTCTTGAACAGTGATATTGCTTTAAAACACGGCAATATGCACGATTGGAGACGGATTAGCGGTGTGAATGGGTGATGTTGCGTTTTTTGCAGTGGAGTGGCAATTTATGGGCCAGGGGATCGCAACAGATTAAAATCGCTACATAACATCCACAACACTAGAGATTGGAAATTTCTGGATTATGTGAAAGAAAACGTAAAAATTTAATACGGGTAGAATATAAGTATAGGTCTATTGAAAATTCACTGACCAATCAAAAAACAACAACAATTTTGTTAAATCGCGTTAAATTGATCACGTTGTGAGGTAGTGATATCTGCCTAGTCAATCTTAGAAAAACATGCTGTAGTCCAATGGCCTTATTCGTAGATTTAAACGATATTTTAGTTATCGAATGTTTTGTCCCTTTCTAAAGACTTTAGATTTCAGTTTGGGCGAATAAGACAAAATATTCGATAACTAAAATATATTTTAAATCTGTGTATGAATAAAGCCGCAAATGAATATGTTGGGACAACTACTATACGCTGTTGTATTTGAATGCGTTCGACGAATCTAAGCTACAAGACGTTTGAATGAAGTCTAGGAATCTTTTAATTGTATCTCTGATGATAGAAAAACATATCAATAATATGATTAATTGACATGTATGCAAAACAACACCTTATATTATAATATTATAAAAAATAATGGCACTAGAATATTATTTGCTAATGCTATAACACAGTTAAACTTTAAAGAAATACTACAAACTTTCGCTAGTTCAATGCCACCTACCCAAATTATCCAATACTTACATATGAATGTACACTCGTCTGTAGTCGCCCGCCGTAATTTCCTCGGCGGAGAATTTTCTCAGGTTCCGAGCCGCTGCCTTCGCACAATGCGACCGATTTAAGAATACACCTTCCCGTGTACAAGGGTGACCATGGCATTGACTGTTTGATTTGTTGGTTTATTTTTTCAGTTGAGTTAGCAATTTTTTTTTGAGTTTTATGTTCAATGCATCATATTCATTTTTTTATATTTGGCAGGAGTTTTATGTTCATTGCATCATAATAGTGTAGTTATATTTAAATTGACTGCCTTGGTGGCGTAGTTTTACTATGGTACAAAGCTGAGGTCTCGGGTTCGAAGCCCGAGTCGGGCAAAGTGATATTGGATTTTTCTATTCATTATCAGCCCGGAGTCAGAAATTTGCGCCCGAAAAGGCGAAATGTGGGTGTCCTGGTAGCACCACTGCATACCCCTTCTGGGAAAAAGGCGAGAGTTTATGTATGTATGTATGTTGTTTAAATTCTTTGACATGACGTTATAAAAATGTATACAGTTGTAAGTCACAATATGTATAGAAATTTATTTTATTAGTATTCATTCCACACTGCATTGCCTTCGTTGTATATAATCCCACATACTACACAGTCTTCCAATGGACGATGCATTTTCTGCGATAAAAAATAATATTTCTTACTTGTCGGTACACATTTCTGTAAGGATAAAAGTTTCATAACGATCGTGTTGTTAAATAATCAGGATTTTACCACATGTATAAATATACCTGCCTAGTTTTGAGTATTTGTAACAACAACACTGTCTAAATCGTTCAAAGGAATAAAAAATGGTATGAATAAAAAGTAACGATATGCCACTAATGCTATTGCCTTGTTTGTAATCAATAAAAGGCAATTCGCAGTAACAAAGTTCAAGGAAACGAAAATGTTGCAATTTATAATTCAACATTTCCGTCATTACGTATCAAACGCTGATGCATGTGGGCATTTTTTTATAAAAGGATTTTAAAAACTAATTTTATGCAAGTGAACTTTCGGAGTTATAATATAAAATTCGTAGAGATCAAAATTTTGTGCGATATACTGTGTGAAAATTGAAGTGTCTACTCGAGAGATTCCGTTTTTTTAATTCAGTTTCAATGAATCTAAAAAAACCGCCATGTTTTTTTAAATGTATCTACACCTCATCATGCTTTACACTTGCATTAATCTATTTATTTAAAATTAACATTATTTCAGCCCAATCTCTAGAAAACAATATCTTATTTCTTCCTCAGTAAAGATGCCCAAAAAAATCCATCACATCCCGAACAGATAGTCACAATATTCGTAGAGCTCTAGTTACTCTGGTCTCGCAGGTTCGCGCGGCGGTAATAGGTTCCCGCGGGATATAAAATCGCCCATAAATTCCGTTTTGAGACCTCTCCCTGTTCTGAACAGCTATTGAAGACGCGGCCGCTGTAATTTGAAAGGCGCATTTATACACATTTTTAGGGAAGCCTAATGACGGGGATGAAATCCTTCGAAATATTTTAAAATAAAGATGTGGGAATATTACTTCTGGGATTTTTGAGATTGACGGCAAGATTGACAGCATTTATATATCAGCAATAGTTTAATTGGCGGTAAGACATTTTTATCCCCCGCATAGACAAAGTGAAATACATGCAATACCTACACAAGTAGGTCAAATTTCGGGTTCAACCTATGTATTCTAGTCTCGAGTAGGTCGAACATACTCATATCGACCGGCAAAAGAACAAAAAATATGGTTGGAAATGTTTAAAGAAAGTCGGTTTCAGTGGAGTACTTCAAGTAGTTGAAGATGATGCATATAGCTTAGAAATACATACATAAACTCACGCCTTTTTTTCAGATAGGGCCTACCTTATATGGGAAAAACTATGCCAACATAGTTGCTACCAGAACACCCACGTTTCGGCTTGTATGTTTTGTCCTACGATGTGATAGGGGGCGAGCCTATCGTCATATCGAGCTAGCTCAGAAATAATAGACGTATATTCCCTGGGAGCGACACAAACTCACTTAGTCTTAATCAATTAATTGCTCACTTACTTATTCATCCCTGTTATAGCAACATAAATTGCTCCACAAACTTATGCTTTCGACCTACTTCTCAAGCAACCAATTAGCTGAACCTCAAGTTAATTTAAAAAACTGTCGGGCGATATCGTGCCGCGCGCGAAGGCCGCAGTAGATACCAATGGTGATTTGCAATTCAAGCGGAGTTGTGGTGTAGTGACAGACACTGATAACGTGACTCACCTTCACCTACTTCGGGATGAATTTGTAGGTGATTCATAGGTCTTTGAGGTTAGGATTTTGTTTGGAGTAGCAGGTTTAGAAATACGGCGTTAGTGATAGACGGCGATGAAGATTTGATTGTTGAGATAGAAGAGAATATTGTTTTAATGTTCAGCCTTATGCGTGAGAGGAAGAAAGTGAATTAATAGGTGACAAGTAATAGTTTTCGGCTCAGGAACTGTTACGGCGCATATGATCATATTTTGTTTTTCCCTACTCTCTTGTAAGGATCATAGGGAATCCGATTAGGAAAACCGTAGAAACTCTTAATTCTTCAAAAACTGTATTTTACCAATCTAATATTGAAAGCATTTTAATTAATATTCCCATTCAAAAACACGATACTCCCTATTCACAATACAGGCTTAATACAGCGAAGTATACAAATTCGTAGAATCCAGTGACGTATATGCCTACTGCAGCCACCGGCACTTACTAAAGGGATCCACGTCACTCCATTCATTGCGTCGGCACACGTCACTGCCCATCAGCATCATTCATGTAAATGAAACTTAATTATTCAGTTCCATGTTCGCGCCTCGTATTCAAATTATTAATTTTATAAACAATTCTGTTATTAAAATTATAATTAAATGCGCATTTTGAGGCATAAATTAAACGGAACTTCGTAACTGACATTATATTAACATTGGTGTTGCTGTGGTTTATATCATAATGAATATGTCAGTTTGATTGCAGAGGTTAAATTGTATTGTGGTATATTGACTAGGCCAGCGTGGTGTACTATATGGCTTAACCACTCTCAATCGATTCTCTCGATTGTAGAGTAAGTCCGTGCCCAGCGGTGGGACGTATATGGGCTGATATAGATAGATAGATAGATATAGATATTGACTGTAGTAAATTTTGTCACGTTTCGTTAGCGACTGAGATGATCGTTGAAGGTTTTGTAAGACATAGTTTGCTTCGCCTATTCATTTACGGCCATATTCATAGACATATTTTAAACCTATTTTGGTTATCGAATGTTTTGTCTTCTTCGCTCAAACTGAATTATAAAGTCGTTCGAACGGGACAAAACATTGGATACCTAAAACAAGTTTTTAAATATGTCTATGAATAAGTCTATTATGCTTTAAATAATAAAACGTGCATAAGATCTGTATTTATAAAATTTTGTGTGGTTCACTTTAACCGTAGTAGAAAAATAGACCTTCTTTATGACATTTTTTATTATCTTCATATACCAGCTGGACTTTATATTTAATGATAAGGTCCAGCTGGTTTCGAAAAAAGCATTTGCATTACGTAGATTTTCACCAAATGAACATTCCACACTAAAAATTAGTGTCAATAAAGTCAACCGACACAGAATTAATGCACGCAAAGTTTCCAGCGTTCCCGAGCGGCTTGTCAAACACCAACACTTCAGCGGAAAAAGCAATTTCATAGACAGAGTAAAAATAATATTCAGTTGGAACAAACGCAACGTTTCCACATTTCGCGGAGTGCACGAAGTTTCGCAATAAAGCTGAATTCGCAGACGCGGCCGCTTTGTGTGCTTGTGAATGGACCGGAGCTCATCTGATGAACGATGACGTATTGTTGCCGCTATCTGTACTCGCAATTTCCACTCCATTGTTGGATATCAATCTGGTATATTAATTCTTGTGGTGTTGGGTTTGTGTCTTCGTCTTTAGCTGCATCTAGATCGATTTGTGTAGTCAATGTCACTAATTAATGTTCGATAAACATCTGGGGTATTAATTCTTGTGTGATTGGGTTTGTCTTCCATTGTATCTATATTGACTACTTCGATTTGAACAATTTTACCAATTGAATATTGTCATACATACATACATAAACTCACGCCTTATTCCCAGGAGGGGTAGGCAGAGGTGCCAGGGCACTCATATTTCGCCATCTATGTTCCGTTCCACGATGTGAGGAGGCGAGCCTTTCGCCATATCGGGCGCAAATTCCTGACTCTAACGCCGAATACTCAAACGCCACTTAAGTATTGCATTTAAATACGTAATCCGGCTTAAATGTACTGGTTAAGTGGGACGTGGGTAGTTAAGTCCAACTTAATATTAAAATGGTCTTTGAGTATTCGGGCGTTATTCTCTAAAACCAATGAATAGAAAAATACAATATAATTTTGCCCAACCCGGGATTCGGACCCGAAACCACAGCTTTGTGATCGTACAACTACGCCACCGAGGCAGATGAATATTGTCAGAGATGTGATAATTATTTTGTTCTTCTTATCCTCTTTCTATTAAACATGCTTTATTGTTGGTAGCTGCTGTTTTTCGGATGTTGTGGGTATTCACAGCAAGTCCTTGCCGTCCCAAGAATTGCTCTTTGTTGACCTCTTATAACTGCTATGCCAAAAAATATGCATTTAAGCATACATGCACATTTCCAATATCTTTATTCTTTGCGCGTGAAAAAATAACATCGGTATTTCCGCGGTATCGGCAATTTTGAGGCAACATACCATATTGTTTTAAAAGAAGCCCTTATCTGGCCTTAACATTGATAAATAAATACACCCAACAGTCACATACATATTCCTGACCCCACATAAAGATCAATAAGCCTTGTGTCGTTGGTATCAGAAACTACGAGACTTTGCGGTCTCACAAACCCAGATTCGAGACAAATATCTGTAGACCTTACAAACATTTGTCTCGGTGCGGGGATCGAACCCGTGACCTCTCGTTTTACAGCCGGCGTCTAAACAACTGCGCTATGGAGGCTGTCAAATTGGTGTAATATATTTTGGATGGGAGATATTCTTAAGTCAAAATATGGAGAGATCGTTATTGATCATCCACGACAAAGTAAACGTGTAGGTGTAACAGCTTTACATCCAGTCATCCTTTCACTTCTGACAATAATAAATGGATTGAGTCAATAAAAATAGATTTTACGTCGGCTTCGGAATTGTGCCTGAAATAGTTGTTACGAATCCATTCCATTCATGAAAATGTTAAAAATAACCTTCCAATTATCTTTGAACTTGGCATTTTATCGGCTTAAAGCGGACTTTGATTCATTACTTTAATAATTGCCATACACTTGGTGTCTATTATAAAAATCTATATCTATTTGCATGATTTTAATGATACAGATCTTTATCATTGAAATAAAACTATTTTTTACGGATTTTATCGCGATTTGGTTTAATTTTTTAACTTCCCGACGCGACGTTTCTATTGCCGCCCCGTGACCACGAAAGCTGTAAAGCAATCGAAACGTCGGGAAGTTAAAAAATGTAAAAATTAAACCAAATCACGATAAAATCCGTAAAAATTAGTTTTATTTCAATCATGGTGTTGTTTGGTTTTGGTACTGTCCATGAGCGGTCGTATCACTTACCATCAGGCGAATGGCATGCTCGTTTCGCCATTCAACGCAATAAAAAAAATATGACTAAAAATCCAAGTTGTATCCTGAGATTTAAGTTTACCTGTCTCTAATATGTAATTTCTCGTCTCGTTTGTGACCATCCAGCCACCACGCACTTGTCCGTTTGTCACAGTACGCTCTATCTTATTTCTATTTTATGTTTTTATATTTATTTTACAATAAGATGATTGATAAAAGTAATTACAAGCAGGTGTAAAATTACTTATCAAAGTCATGATGTCGATCACGCTAATTATCTTGTTGTGAAATCTAAATATTCGTTCTATGTATTGTAAAGCAGAGATTGTACTAGATATTTTACAATCTTAGAATTTTTAGTCAAGGAAAATCAAAATTGTTTCCGTACTTTTTCTTTGTAGTTGTAGCCTAATTAAAGACATTCATCCGAAGTCAGAATTGATATTACAAAGGAGTTTTCGGTCTCACAACGTTCGAAATAATAACACGAATATTAGTCTACGCGGGGTTTAAACCTAGTACTTAAAATATAAAGCTTTCCAATAGTAGAGTGAAAACAGGTAAACACCAACCGTAACAATTCCATTCCATCAGAACATAAAACAAAAAGCGCGATGAAATTGAACCGAATCACAACGAATGCAGATTTTATCAGATTTCAACGCGGAAATCTCCTGAATTTATTCAATACTTGATTGGTGAAAAGTCTATGTACGTTATTGGATCGTTCTGTTTGCTTTGACGGCCAGCAAACAGTCTGAATTATTGCTCTCCGTTGGTTATTTGTTGAACAAACCTACAAGATTTAATTTAAGATAAAACTGTTTCTCTGGATGGAAATTACGGCTAGGTTGGTATATTTTGCATATTTTCACAGTATAATGTCCTATGGTATTCTTCTGTGGGGATCGGCTGCTGATATTGAATCCATATTCATTTTACAAAAAAGGGCAGTCCGCGCTATTTACGATCTTGGTAGTCGCGATTCCTTACGATCTGTTTTTAAGGAAAGTAATATACTAACCGTGCCATCTGAATATATATTTCAGAATATAATGCACGTTCGTAAAAATATCAATAGGTTTTGCAAGGTTAGTGACACCCACAGTATTAATACGAGAAATAAAAAAAAAAATTAGCAATACCCTCCTTTAGATTAGAAAAGTCTAAAAAATCTTTCGCGGGTAATTGTATAATTTTTTTTAATAAACTTCCCAATTCGATAACGCATCTGCCGGACAAATTATTTAAGACACATATTAAAAGCATACTTATAACTAGGGGCTATTATAGTATTAAAACAATATATTGAGGATAAAGAAGCATGGCATTAGGTGTTTTCTTGCACTTTGCGACCTCCTGGGGCACTGAGGTATTCACTTATTGCATTCTCATTTAAAAATAACTTAAATATATAAAATAAATAATTATAAACCAAAAACTAATCAAAATGAGACAAATTAATTTATCAACAAGTTTATAAAATAAAATAAATTAAATTAAATTAAATAATGAATAAATAAAATTCCTATTTAAATTATATGACGACCGATCGAGAAAAATAAATAAAAATAAAAAGAAGCAAGACAAGCTTTGTAAGACAAGTCACAAATATTTATTTCAGTAACTTGACCAAAACCAAGCCCACTGAGTTTGACTCGCTGGATCTACTCAGAACTGGGTCGCGCCGCGTAGTATCCAGTGGTAAAGTATGCCCGCTGAGTTTGTTCGCCGGGTCTTCTCAGTCGGGTCGCGTTGGATCCGGTAGTAAGCCTAAAATTACGGGACGTTTCGGAAATACTCATGGTCATTATTTAATCAACTCGACCCAAAACAAGCCCATTGAGTACTATTCGCTGGATATACTCAGAATTGGGTCGCGTCGCGTAGTTTCCAGTGGTAATGAAGCCCACTGAGTTTGTTTCGCCGGGTCTTCTCAGCCAGGGCCGCGTTAGATCCGGTGGTAACATTAAACCGCTACGCACCGCTTTAATAATACTTATGGTCCACTTAGACATCGATTAACGTAAATAATGTATTTCCTAAGGAAATAAATATACCATAAAATACTAATAAATAATATACTTTTTTTTTTCTGTTCCTGTATTATATTTTACTGTGTACAATAAAGATTTAAATAAATAAATAAATAAATACTTAATATAATAAAATTAATATAAGTATTACAACGAATATCTTGTAAATAGAAAATAAGTACTATGTGTATTGAAACATGACTTGTCATAAGAGCTATTTAATTGCCTACGTGACCAATAAACGAATAAACGATTGGAAAATTGTTTTCATAGCATAGGAGTGAATGAGCGAGTGGTTTTCGTGGTGATGAATGATACTTCCGTTAATGAGTCATATAACCATGATATTTGCTTTACTAATAAAAAAAAGTTAAGTTTAAGCCTTGTAATTCATGATGTTGTTTCATTTTGCTACTGTCCATGAGCGGTCTTATCGCTTACCTACCATCAGGCGAATGGTATGCTCGTTTCGCCATTCATCGCAATAAAAAAAAATTATATATAATTTTCGGTAGAGTGTCTATCGATGTGAAATGTTATCTCTCCCGATCTAAATAATTACGTCAGCCTGGTTTAATCAGAATATTCACGGGATGAACTCAACCCATATACGGATAAAGATGTCGACTTCTCCTTTAAACCCAACTAGTAATAAATTGTAATATAATATTTATTTAATGTAAGTTTCACATCAAGTCTCATGAGGGATGGTCGGAGAATAGCGGTGCATTTTTCAGAGAAATCCGCTGAGGCACTTGGGAGTTGGCTGACAACTTAATGGATTCCGTGGCAGACAAAATATTTCATTCCATCTGGGGTACTGTTAAGCTCATTAAATATGCTGTAACAACAATTTGATTTAACAGACAACTCTCGATGTTTGTTGAATTCTTAATTACCGACATTTCAATTGGTGAAAGAAAGAAAAAAATATTGGTCACTGGCAAAAGTTTAGTTTATAATCAATTGCCACGCATTTAAACAGTCAAGGAAAACATACGTACTTACATAAAATCACGCCTTTTTCCTAGAAGGGGTAGGCAGAACCAGCCAACTCCCGTTTCGCCTTGTCAGTTCCGTCCCACGATCTGATGGGGGGTGAGCCTATCGCCATATCGGGCACAAATTCCTGACTCCGGGCTGATAATGAAATATCACTTTGCCCAACCCGGGATTCGAACCCGAGACCTCAGCTTTGCAACCATACCGTAGTACAACTGCGCCACCGAGGCAGGCACCGTAGAGTGCATTTAGGAATTAACAATAAGGAGAAATCACGTAGTCATACGTGTAGGAAGTAGGTAGCAATAAGACGTGTAAGAATTTAAATTGATTCTATATAATTGTATGAATAGGTTTGAATGGCTTTAAAATAGTGGTCCTTAAATCACCGACATGTTTCATTCTTAGGTACATGATAAAGAATAGAAAAATTAAATTAACTTTGCCCGACCCGGCATGCGAACCCGAAACCTCGAAGCGTAGTACAACTGCGCTGCAAAGGCAGTCAAGTGTAAGGAACGTCGTGAGAAAATTTGAATACTATAGAGATTTGCAAGAGTTTATTATATTATTATTGTATTTGAAATCTGCTAGTCCGCACTAGGTTAGCGTAGGCGCATTGGGGCCTATGCCAATCAGACTGTAGAGGAGGCCCATGCTGGAGTGGACGATTATAGGCTAATGTAGTACAGTATACAACAATTTGATTTGCAGGTGGTGATTGAGGGACAGGGTGCAGCAGCGGTATGCGCGTGGTGTTGTCGGTGCTGGCGGCGCTGGCGGCGCGAGCGCTGGCCGGCCCGCACGAGCACCGCGCCCGGCACCACGCGCCAGAACACCCCCTCCACTTCCCCGCCCCGCCCGCGCCCGCGGAGCCCTATCGCGGCCACGGCGAGGCTGTGCGCTACAATCCAGAGCTTGACACCATCCTCCCACGGCTAGAGGACCACGAGACATCGTCTAAGCGCGCCAGCGACGCTGAAACCTCCTCCAAGCGAGCCAAGTACGATGAGAGATTCTATTCCAACCACGAGCGGGCCGAAGAACTCATGGCTGACGAGCCTGTCCTCGAACAGGATGAAGAGGATCCTTTAGTGGTCCGCACTAGAAAGGGAAAGGTTAGGGGAATAACGCTCACTGCCGCCACTGGCAAGAAAGTCGACGCGTGGTTCGGCATACCCTATGCCCAAAAACCCATCGGAGACTTGAGGTTTAGGCACCCTAGACCCGCCGAGAGCTGGGGCGAAGAGATACTGAATACGACAACACTGCCACATTCATGCGTCCAAATAGTAGATACGGTGTTTGGTGATTTCCCTGGCGCTATGATGTGGAATCCCAACACGGATATGCAGGAAGACTGCCTATACATAAACATAGTCACTCCGCGTCCACGGCCGAAGAACGCGGCCGTCATGCTCTGGGTCTTCGGAGGCGGGTTTTACTCGGGAACAGCAACTTTAGATGTATATGACCCCAAAATACTTGTTTCCGAAGAGAAAATTGTGTACGTGTCTATGCAGTACCGAGTTGCGTCGCTCGGGTTTTTGTTCTTCGACACACCTGATGTTCCTGGAAATGCTGGTCTCTTTGATCAGCTGATGGCGTTACAATGGGTTAAGGATAACATTGGGTACTTTGGAGGTAATCCTCATAATATAACATTGTTCGGCGAGTCCGCTGGCGCTGTCTCTGTTTCGCTGCATTTGTTGTCACCACTCTCTAGGAATCTATTTTCGCAAGCCATAATGCAGTCTGGGGCGGCGACTGCACCCTGGGCCATTATTTCAAGGGAAGAAAGCATCTTGCGTGGTGTTAGGTTAGCTGAAGCGGTCCACTGCCCCCATTCAA
Organism: Deilephila porcellus; assembly: GCA_905220455.2. Classification (NCBI taxonomy): domain Eukaryota; kingdom Metazoa; phylum Arthropoda; class Insecta; order Lepidoptera; family Sphingidae; genus Deilephila; species Deilephila porcellus. The sequence continues at coordinate 13,525,030 of LR999973.1, read as the reverse complement.
GGACTGACATGGGTCCCATGATTGAATGTCTCAGGAAGAAAAGTGCTGACGAACTAGTCAATAATGAATGGGGAACTCTGGGCATCTGCGAATTTCCATTTGTACCAATTATCGACGGGTCTTTCCTAGACGAAATGCCAATGAGGTCCTTAGCGCATCAGAATTTTAAGAAGACAAATGTACTAATGGGATCAAATACTGAAGAGGGTTACTATTTCATACTATATTATTTGACTGAACTGTTCCCGAAGGAGGAGAATGTGGGGATAACGAGAGAACAATATCTACAAGCTGTTAGGGAGTTGAATCCTTACGTAAATGATGTGGCAAGGCAGGCGATAGTATTCGAATACACCGATTGGCTGAATCCCGAAGATCCAGTGAAGAATCGCAACTCGCTAGACAAAATGGTAGGAGATTACCATTTCACTTGCGGAGTGAATGAGTTTGCACACAGATACGCGGAGACTGGTAACAATGTTTACACGTATTATTACAAGCATCGTAGCAAAAATAATCCGTGGCCTTCCTGGACCGGTGTTATGCATGCCGACGAAATTAATTACGTGTTTGGAGAACCGTTGAATCCTGGGAAGAATTATTCTCCCGAAGAGGTTGAGTTTAGCAGGCGACTGATGAGATATTGGGCTAATTTTGCGAGATCGGGGTAAGTTCTTGGAAATGCTATTTAGTATTTGCTGATATAATGATTTAACCTAATACAAATAGGAAAAATCTGTGTAATTTTGTTTAAATCTGAAGATTAACTAAATCGATAAGTTGCATAGAAGTAATTTTGTATGTGATCATTAATTTGTAAGTTATTAAAATCAAAAATCATTCCAAAAATATTAGACAACCAATTTAAAGTCACAAAGCAAACCTAGAATTTTAATGAATCATATTATGTTAAGTATAAGTGTTTGATCAGAATAGGCTTAAAGAGACATTTTTAACATTTTGATAAATGTTTTTTGTCTATATTCCAGAAACCCATCACTAAACCCGAATGGAGAGATGACGAAGATCCACTGGCCAGTGCACACAGCGTTCGGGCGGGAATATCTATCATTGGCAGTGAATTCGAGCGCGGTAGGACACGGGTTACGAGTGAAACAATGCGCCTTCTGGCAGAAGTACTTGCCTCAGCTGATGGCTGCCACTAGTAAGATCTTTTAGATTTTCAATGCTCTTTATCCTTGATATAATATATACAATAAACCCTATATTGATTGACTGTCGGCAACATCCAGAGTAAACTAGTTGGTTGCCAAATTATTCTATGAAGACGCATAATCCGTGCTGACCGTTTTTCTGTTGTTGCTCTTGTTATCTATCTTGCTATTCCATGCAATATCTGTATAACCTGTAATTCAAATCCTTCATGGACCTTGGTCGAGAATCGGTCATTTAAACGACCAAATATCTCACAGTTCATTAATTATATTATTGATTAGTTATCAGCCGCTTAACATTGGAATTTTAACAAATCTAATCACAAAATTATCATTTATCCGTTTACCACTTCCTAACCTTATCACTAAATCTGTACTATCATTTACAATTAATTTTGTAACGATAAGCGTATTAACTGACGTCACGTGGTTTTTAGAACGATACTGATAACTACACAACACGATATCATCGCAATAGGCTTAACTGATAATGGGAAAATCAGAAAATCCAATACCCAGACTTCTAAATAGTCATCTGATTACATCGAATTTGAATACATTAATTATCTGTACACCTGAGGGTTTATCGCAGTATAGACCTACATCATACAGTAGTATTTGTTTAAGAAATATTCCATTAAGGACGTAGAAATTAAAGGTATCTCCTCGTTGAAGGCACTGAAATTTGAAATGTATACATAATACCTCAATCTTTCACTTTTCATTTGTTTAAGCAGCAAATTCTTAGGTCTATTTTTTGACGACTTGTGTACATTTGTTGGTTAAAGGCCTTTTCAAGATTATGCCTCACTTGATTATTCTGCACTATACTTATCTTAAAATTAACGATGCATTATAAATAAGTAATGTGGACTTTGCTTTCTGAATTTATAGAATTATCATCTTTAATAAAAACCGTTTCGTCTTGTTGCAATGTAAATAATATAGTTTAATCATCTGTATCAGCCCACATACGTCCCACCGCAGGGCACGGGCCTCCTCTACAATCGAGAGTACGATTGAGAGGGGTTCAAGTCAAAGCGGCGTGGTAATTCTATACCTAATTAGTTATTTCTTCTTCATCCGCCACATCGACTCTACTGTTAAAAATAGATGCTGAAAGACTTCCAAAACGATCGTCGCAAGTTTCTTAATATTTTTTAATTTTTTTTCAGGTAAACCAGAGCCTCCGAGGAACTGCACCAACGCTGCCGCGTCTGTTTGGGTGTCCGACGACTCTGTTAGCCTTGGTGTCTTCACTATTGCTGGCTTTATACATATTATGTTGTTCAAATACATCATATGAATCGTATTTAACGTGTAGCGAGCCGTTGTTAAGTTTCGTTCCATTGATTCTTGAGTCACTTTTTCTACCAATAAAAGCGTTTTTTCCTTATTTAAAATCTTAAATTCAATTTGAATCTTTTTCAGTAAGAATTTAAAATCAATGCTTTTATTCTTAGATGATGTGTTCAAATGTTTGTATATGTTGCAGTGAAGCGAATCTCTGGGATATTTTCTCAATGATTTATTTTTTATAGTGTTATAAATTAAATATATGTTTAGTTGTAAGCTAACTCAAGTGTTATATTGCGCTAAGTCCATTCGTCTAGTTAAATATTGCCGTTAAGTTCCATTAAAATGTGTAAACGGTAATAGAATATTGTTTGTGAAAAATAGTGTTACAAAAACGGGAGTGATCGCTCCAACAACATATCACTTGTTAATAACAAATTATACATAGAAATACTGTAGTCGTAATTTTGTCTTAGCTGGTAAGTCTCCACATATCTTTCGGACGTAGGATTAACTTCTGCCAGGGGTGACGGATGCGTCTGTCTTCTTTATGTGTATTGAAGCAAATGTTTCTCAAATATAACGTAAAAAGTCAGTAAAAGTGATTTATGAAGACATAGAGGATGTATAATGGATAACAGTAAGCTTTAACGCGCCTCTAATACATATCACGCAAGGCATAGAATCGTTTAAGTTCATTCTAGCCTTAGAACTATAAGATTATTATAAGCTAGTTCATTTCGCAAATCTGTAGAGGACCAATATTAGAAAGTTGTACGTGTATTAATGGTTTGGTGTTTCTGATGAGGGGGTGGGATCAGTAAGAGATGGAGATGTCGGTTGCTTCAAGTGTTCTTTACTCGGAAGCAAATTTTAGATTGTGCGTGTTGCGATGTTTGGGAAACTCAATCGGTATCGACTTTTCAAAAGTGGAAACAATTACACAGCTGTACAAGAAAATAATGGTAGTTCCATGTAAAGACAAAATTTATCGATTTCTATATGTTTTGATGTGCTGAATTCAAAACCAAGACCAGAAATGTATGACATTATATTTTACATGCCAAACCTTCAAAACAGAGAAAGTCGGTCTTTTACAAAGACATAATCTTTTCAAAAAACTACTTTTAATTTTCTATGGCTGTGGTATCGAAAGACGTCATACTGCCTTTATTCTAACAGTTATTAAATGAGGAGGACTGAATTCCTGTACCGTTTTGGTAAAAAAATATGGAAATCTAAGAGCAAAAGATGAAGCAAAAGTTAAAAGTGGAAATATTAATGTCGGATGCTTTTTCTAAAAGTATTTGAAGGAAATCCAAAGGACGTGCCAACGAAACGAGACGAGGTTTGTCTAAAAAGATATTACAAAACTGGAAACAATACGAAAGGAATGGACTTGTAAAGTGTTTAGTATACTGAATGTGTTAGGACATACATATATAATACCTTATTTAGGGTCGAACACATCTAGTTTAGGAAAATTAGTGTCCAGCAGTTCAGCTTTCGAATATTGGTGTAAAACAATTTAGTAAACAAATAAATTATATTATATACATATACATAGGATCTTTGATTCGTTCGATAAGTTTAATGTTAGTACATACTACTCTTGCAACAGCTGAAATTTTAATACATTACCATCGGTGTAAATACAATTTTGTTAAATATTTCGTCGTGCCCTGTTTTTGAAGGGCCATATAAAGCCGTGTCTACGGTTTGAAATCTGTTGTGCAAGACGATACATTACGAGATATAGTCATGCTAAATGTAATTTTAGTAGATACTAAAGCTATGGTTTTCATTGTTTCAACTTTTTAGGCGTTTTACACGCTGGTGACGTCACGGAACTGATTCCGGCCCAAGCAAGTTGATTGATTGATTTGATTGAAATATAATATGATACTAATGTGTTTCTTGGCACATTCAAATTATTTATAAACGACCTAATTGCTGTTTGTCTTGCATGTATGAACAAATTACTAGCATCTGTATTGAATGTATACACAAATTTTTAAAACTTGTATTGAATGTACGTACAAAATACTTAAACTTCAGAGTTTTGTTGAGAAATAATTTTGTTAATTTTGATATATAATAGCCCGTGACGTCATCAGCACGCGCGTGAGTGTATGTAATCTTTTCTGCTGATGTCTGTAAGTGTAAAATAGTGCCAGTATCTACGTACACGTTCGACTTTTCACGAACTACGCTTATTTTTATCTGCGTATGAAAAAAAAACTATATAGTGCCTCTTGTCCACTTTTATAAGTATTGATATGACACTAACATAGGTACTTGTAGGCATAGTATGCGTTGTATTGATGCACGTTTTTCCGTTGAATATGTTTTGCTAAGAGGCCGGAGGTAGACTAGTAGTGCCAAAGGTGACTGATGCAGTATCTTCCATGCTGGTATATCGAGTATTCTCTCTCTCAGTTTAATATAGGTTACATACAGTTCGCAGTTGCATTTATTTAGCGTTATATGAGTTTCACATGTTAAATTAAATCAAATACGACTCTATTAATTTCAAAATGAAAATATAAAATGAATAACAATATTCGAATTTAATACCATCGAAAAATGTATTTACTAATCTGTAAATTATTTAATTTTGTACGTGCCATACGTTATTAATTTATTATACGTGAAAATGTATTTGAATTAAGTGATTATGTATTTTGGATAACGCTGTTTTGTTTGTGTAAATGAAGTTTTGTATTTAATTATTACTTTTTTGTATTTATACGAAACACTAGAGTCCGCATAACGTCTGCTTGGCTGTATAATAATTTAGAAAAACGAATGGCCTAATACGGCATACGGGGGAACATGGATGGCCTAGCATTGTCGCATTGTTTTAATTCGAAGTTATCTTTTTAAATTCTAATGATGAACATGTTTCGTGTAAGTTAACCAAATATATATAATAGTGCTATGATTGCATTACTGTATGTTTGAATCGTTTGTGTTTAATTATAAAAATAAACGCTTGTAAATACTGGGTCGTTTTCCTAAAGCCACTATCGGCTTTGATAAGATCACAATCCGGCATTCTCGGGGTATTTTTTATTTTTTATACAAAGCACTATTTACTTGATGATAATTTCTGTGTCCAGACTCCAGATACAGTATCAATTGATGCGTCGTAGATATCTCTTTTCCGTCGACATGTTGATTTGTGGTCGCTAGCCGTGTGGATACGAATCCTACAACCAGCACGGATACCTTTATCCTAAACCTTCTAATTGCCGCCACACACGTTCAAGTATATTTGCACAAACGCGAGTTTGTAGTCTCGAATCGAAAATTGGAACGAAGTTTGCGCAATTATTTGTCCACACACGTTCCAGTATACTGGTGCAAACTCAGACTTGCACAATTATATCGCTATGTGTGTGGCAGCCGTAAGAGTATACAATGAATATACAATGAACGCCTTTATCCCAGAAGGGGTAGGCAGAGGCGCCACCAGGACACCCGCATTTCGCCTTGTATGTTCCGACCCATGATGTGATAGGGGGCGAGCCTATCGCCATATCGGGCACAAATTTCTGACTCCGGGCTGATAATGAATAGAAAAACCCAATATCACTTTGCCCGACCTGGGATTAGAACCCGAGACTTCAGCTTTGTAGTCGTACCGTAGTAGAACTACGCCACCCAGACACCAATCACCGTTGACATTCCTAGTAAATAATCTAACAGCTTTATCATTCAGAATTATTTATAGTTATTTATCTAGCAACAATGTAGTTCAGTTCAGGTTTATCAAATAATCTGATAATCACAATGAATGTTTTATTGTTATATTAATTAATTTATAGGTACATTAATTTCTTAAAATATAAATATACCATTGTATAATTTTAGATTTTTATTTGATCATGTACTATGGGTTATTGCTTGAAATAAAAGCATTTTAATTTATACACATTCATAAACTCACGCCTTATTCCCAGTAGGGGTAGACAGAGGTGCTACCAGAACACCCTCATTTCTCCTTGTATGTTCCGTACCACGATGTAATAGGGGGCGAGCATATCGCCATATCAGCCACAAATTCCTGACTCTGGAATGAATAGAAAAATCCAATATCACATTGCCCGACCCGGGATTCGAACCCGAGACCTCAGCTTTGTAATCATACCGTAATATAACTACGCCACCGAGGCAGTTATTTTCTTTAATAAACTATGTGTGTTTTGGAATAACATATTTTCTGGGACACGATAATCTCCCGCCGATTGGTAAAACCAGTCTGGTTGGAAACAAAATGCGGTGCTTGAGGGAGTCACTTGGACAGATTTACACCATCGGTGGTCACCACATAAGGTGGTCGATATTATATCTATCTATTCAGCCATAGGAAGTCCACTGCTGAACATAGGCCTCCTCCAAGGAACTCCATATGGACCTGTTGGAAGCAGCCTGCATCCAGCGACTTCCAGCAACCTTAGGTATCTATTGAGTGAATACAAATATCGTAGGTTTTGGGTCTCTGCTAATTATCTATTAAGCTATATATTTTCATATTTTTCCTATTATTATCATTCAAGCTTTATTTTAAAAGTACAATTATGACTGCCCTATATTTTTCCTTCTCTTATGTCCATCCCATGGTAGTCGGTAAGAGATTGCCTCGAGCGATACGACCGCCACTTGTACTTTAATATTAAATATTCGTTTAGTTATTAAGATTTATTTAGTGTACAAAAAAGAATAAAATAAATAAATAATTAGTGACATCAAACACTGACAGCCTTCTTCGCGCAGTTGGTTAGACGCCGGCTGTGAAACGAGAGGCCGCAGGTTCGATCACCGCAACCAAACAAACATTTGTGAACCACAAGTATTTGTTTCGGGTCTGGTTGTTTGTGAGACCGAAAAGTCTCTCGTAAATGATACCCACGACACAAGACTCGATCTTAGTGTGGGGTCGGGACTATGTATGTGACTGTGTATTTATTATTATTATCAAACGACTTGTTTGCCTCATAGCTTATCCGATCAGTGGGTCAATCAGATCAATGAGGGCATGTTCTACCCTTGATTACTATCACTGATAATGATTACTGATATCATGAGGTCCCTAGAGGCATGTAAACATCATCGTCACTCTACCTGCTGTAATTGTATAAAAAGAAAAAAATATTGACTGGAAATAAATAACTATCCAGCTTTCTTGAGAAGTAAACAGGTGAGAAATATTGCAGTGTAATTTTTTTTATTTTTTATTGCGATGAATGGCGAGGTGATTATGCCGTTAGCCTGGTGGTAAGCGCTACAGCCGCTCATGGACAGTAGCAAAACTAAACACGATGATTTACAAAGCAGTGCTTGGCCTTCCACTGCGCTCGCCATTCTGAGAGATAAGATGTTAAGTCCCATTATCGCCCGAATACTCAAACGCCATTTAAATATTAAGATTTACTTAACTACCCACGTCCCAATGAATCAGTACATTTAAGCGGGAATTGCGCAGTTAAGTGCAACATAATATTTAAATATTAAATTTTATATTTTATCCCCGCACCGAAACAAATATTTGTGTGATCCACAGGTATTTGTTTCGGGTCTGGGTGTTTGTGACACCGAAAATTCTCTTGTAGTTTCTGATACCCACGACACAAGACTCGATCTTAGTGTGGGGTCAGGACTATGTATGTGACTGTTGGGTGTATTTATTTATTTATTTTAAGTGGCGTTTGAATATTCGGGCATATGTCCAGTAGTTACTCCAGACCCTTAAACGTTATACTATTGAGTATATCAGCCCATATACGTCCTACTGCTGGGCACGGGCCATCGAGAGAATCGATTGAGAGTGGTTAGGCCATATAGTCCACCACGCTAGCCTAGTGCGGGTTGGCGGACTTACATACCGTAGAAATTCTTTAAAATCGCTACGGTATGCAGGTTTTCCTTCACCGTTAAAGTGCGTGGTGATTTGTGGTGTTGGGTGGTGCACTATTGGGTGTATTTGTGTATAATAAGATAATTTATTTTTTCCAGAGAAATCTATCACCATGAACGCTGTTACTCTGACCGCTGTTTTGCTTATTACTGGCGTCACTGCCCTGCCTCTTGGTAAACACAAACTGTCGCGTTTTGCGGAGGGTAAGATTTTTGTTACCATTTGGTATTTTTATTATTAACTAGCCTGGCTCCATCGTCGTCAGCCCTAGGAAATCTATAGCATTTTTTCCCCCGATGAATGGCGAGACGAGCATGCCATTCGCCTGATGGTAAGCGATACGATCATGGATAGTAGCAAAACCAAACAACACCATGAAATACAAAGCAATGCTTTGGTATTCCACTGCGCTCGCTCCTAAAACATAAGGTTTAAGTCTCATTATGTCCAGTAGCTATATTACAGAATTTAGGAATATCTAAATCTAAAGTTACTTAGTTCTTGTTTCAACGTTAAATCTCTGAGTGAAATTAAATTTGACGAAATAGTTACTTACAACCTGAGAAAGAATATTGCTTTGTATTGCTAAATTTAAATTCTAAGGAAAGTTAGTGGGTTCATATTATTTTATGTGAATTTTTGGTTAAATTCAGTAAAATATTATGGATTTAGTAGTTGTGTTAAATTATGTTTACCTTGACGTAGCGAGGCCAGTATGCCAGTATTACGAGTAATATAAAATATTATTATAACAGTAGGTACTTTATAATATTATTTTATCTGACAGCCTCCGTGAGATACCGGCTATGAAACGGAAAGCCGCGGGTTCGATCCCCGCACAGAGACAAATGTTTGTAAGGCCCACAAATATTTGTCACGGGTTTGGGTGTAAGCGACATGTAAAAGTCTCTCGTAGTTTCTGATACCCACGAGACAAGACTTGATTGATATTAATGTGGGTCAGGACTATGTATATGACTGTTGGGTGTATTTATTTATTTTTCGGTAAATTCCAGGTACCAATGAACAACGCAGTCCCCAGCCGTTTTTCGTGGACGCAATAATCGCTGCAGTCATTCGTGATTTCTTGGCGACTCAGCCGGACCCATTCGTCCTAGTGCAGCCAACGGTGATCGATTACCCTCTTGCCGAGTGCGTATTACATTTTTTTATATTATCCGCCAGGCACGGTCTCGCCCGGGTACCGAGCATGCCGTTCTCCTGATGGTAAGCCATGCGACCACTCATGGACAGTAGAAAACCAAACAATACCATGAATTACAAATCAATGCTCGGCATTCCACTGCGCTCGCCATCCGGAGACATAAGATGTTAAGTCTCAATATGTCCGGTAGTTATTCTGGCTACAATGTCCCTCAAACCGGAACACAATTGCATTTACACTGCTGTTTGTAGAAATAGACATTGCGGTGGTACTAACCCAGACGGCCTCTCATATATGAAAGACCTAGCAGTAATTAACAACTTGATGTTATATGGCCTCTCCAAATTATGACATCGGTGTAGCTCCGTGCACTTACTATAATAGTCTGTCTAAATTTAATTGACGTGTGGTGAAATTTAGAACTACAAATAAAATTTAAATTTATAAACTCATTGTTTGAACTTTGAGTACACTGCACTGTATCATCCCATGTACGTCTTACTGCAGGGCACGAGCCTCCTCTACAATCGAGAGTACGATTGAGAGGGGTTAGGCCATGTAGTCCACCACCCCTACTTGCTTTTTACTACTTATTTTTTACAACATCCGCATTGTTCCGAGCTGGAAGGCCAGGGACACTGACATACCCCTTTCGACCTCCCCGGGGTACCGAAAGGGGAGCTTAATAGCTTTTCCTCTCGAAACAAAAAAAAAAAGTATATTTACATGTATTTATTTAATTATTATCTTTTTCAGTAATTTACGACTATCTTGTAGTATTGAAGGGCTGACAATCACGGGTGCCAGTAAAGTTGTTGTCAACAGTAATTCCGTATTATTCCCGCCGACTGTCAATTTTGTAATGAATTTCCCGGAGTTAACCGTTAGTGGTGGTATGTATACTTTATTTTAATTTGCTATATCAAGCTTATATAGGTATACAAGTCACAAAAATCAATGGTATTGAAAAAAAAAGAATATCGAATTCAGAGACGAGTAAAATTGATTTTTTCGTGGTTAATTAAAATTAATGTTTAACAGAAATGTAAAAAAATGGAAGTGTTTTGAAGAACGTTTTTTATATTTATTTTCAATTGACAAGAAGCCTCGATGGAAATCTAAATAGAAAATATTTGTGATTTCTCGTGAATTTGTATGTAGAGTAGACACAAATTCTTTGTAGACAGTAATCATTATCTTACTTACCAGGTTCGGTGCAACCATTTTGCCGAATCAGATTTCATGAATTGTATTACTTCCAATCAATATTTAATTATTTTTAAAAGATTCATAAAATATTATCCTTTAATAAAATAAATAACGTCCCTCAACATCTAGTCGCCTATGGGTCCAATTATATTGAATCGTGACGTTCAAGGTTCAATTCCCAGACTTAACAATCACTTTGTGTGACTTCCTATTTAAAAAGTCTTAAATTAGTTGCCTGGGGTTGTGATTTGCCGGTGACAGGCGCGTCCCCTATCATTGGGGCGGAAATGAGCGAAGTAAGGATGCATCTCTGCTTACCCAATTGGGTAGACAGGGATATCTATGTAAAGTTGTTATTTTATTGCAGATGCAGTTTGCGATATTCACATTGATGATACAGTAAATACATTTGTCGGGGGCGGATCGTAAGTTTATTTTAATAATAATTTTATTTAGCTACGTAATTTATATAGGAAAGACATTATATTCCTTATTGAATATATAAAAAACTCTTCAGCTTTGTATATTAGTATAGATATAGATTTGTTTGTTTACTAATGTAAACCTTTTACACAGGATTGTTATTGAGGACCTGGCCGTCGCTATAACTTCGAGCGTTGTTCTCATCCCCACGATACAACTTGTCAATCCTAGCACTTCGGTCACCATCGGAGGTATCAATGTAAGTATGATGATAATCCAACAAATTTGGATGCTAGTATCCACCTGGATGTAAGAATATGTAGGTGTAAAGCGCGTCAGTGAAAATCCCGGGACGCCACTCACTTATTTTAGTTAACCGGCGTATACCATCATAATTGCTTTTTGAAATAAAACTATTTTTTACGGATTTTATCGCGATTTGATTTAGTCACGGGGCGGTGACCACGAAAGCTTTAAAGCAATTGAAACGTCGGGAAGATAAAAAATTAAACCAAACCAAAGGAATACACCAATAATGTGACGTTCCACAACTGGATCAGAATTTAATTAAATTAATATATTTTCAGGCTGATGTGCAGGGGACACTCAACGGTGTTGAATTGCTAGATATAAATACGTTATTGAACGATTTAATCCCAGAATTGGCTCAAAACACCGTAAGTTAAAATCCTTAATTAATTTAAAAGGAGTTTTAAACATTTACTCTTTCTTCCTCTTTCATTCCTACGCAATCACACTATCTACCCTTTCGCTCTACGGGTTAACCGTGTTTCTGGTACATGGACAGTTCGCAAGGATTTTATTTGTGACTTCGTTTTCATATTATATCTAAAAGTGAAGCATATGTTCAGCAGTGAACAAATTGTAGCTGAAGATAATTTGATAAGTCAAATTTATAAAGTTCCTGGTGGCCTGTTGGTAACGGACGAGACGCATTTGTCAAGTGTCAACGTGTCCACGGTGGTTGCCGTATAAAATCTCAGAATACACCCCGGACTTTTCGGAGTCATGTGTGTACTGATAGTCAATCACCACGCACTATAACGGTAAAGGAAAAGATGATGAGGAAGGAATAGCGATTTGTAAAGAATTTCCACAGTGAAGTCCACCGACGCGCACTAGGCCAACGTGGTGGACTATATGGCCTAACCTCTCTTAATTGTACTCTCGATTGTAGAGGAAACACGTGCCCTGCAGACGTATATGGGCTGATAAAAACACAGATACATAATTTTAAATTAATTCCTAGTAAGGTTATCAGTCTGCATACCGTAGCGATTTTAAAGAATTTCTACGGTATGTAAGTCCGCCAACCCGCACTAGGCCAGCGTGGTGGACTATATGGCCTAACCACTCTCAATCGATTCTCTCGATTGTAGAGTAGGCCCGTGCCCTGCATTGGGCCGTATATGGGCTGATATAGATAGATAGATAGAAGGTTATCAGTTTGTGCTAATTTTCTTTTTCTTTCAGGAGTTGGTCAACCAACTTGGGAATCAACTGTTGCAGTATATACTTGGTCCATTGATTCAGCAATAATAAGTTTGTATTAAGAAATATAAAGTATTTTGGGTTTGTAATTGGGATGTAGTCTTAGGCCCAGCTAACTCTGACGATAACTTTTACTTTGACAATATCAATGACATTTGATATTTCACGGAGATTTCAAATGTACGCCGATGACATTGTAAAATCTAAAGTTATCATCAAAGTTAGTTAATGAAACTAGCTCTTGGTAATTTATTAAACATAATTTATTAAACGTTATTATCAATAATTGATTAAAAATAATTTATTAAATGTATTTATAAATAATTTATTAAACATAATTTATTAAACGTATTTATCAATAAAATGATTGTTGTTTTTTATCCCCTGTTGTATCCCTAATGATTGGTGGAGGGCGACCTAAAGATGGAGGGAAGATATGTTAATATAGATATAGATACATATACACGACACTTTATTAAACACCAAATAATATAAAAAGTAACAGGTAAACCTTATAAATAAGTAGACAATTGGCAGTCTCATCGCTTTAAACGATCTCTTCTAGATCTAGACAAACATGAAACGATAGAGTGGGTTATAACAGAAGAAATAAAAGTGGGAGTATATACAGGGTTATTTTTAAAACATAAGCAACCTCGCAGGACGAGATAGCCAACTTCATGAACAACAACGTTCGTTCTACGACTTTTTACATAACTAAATACATTATGTGAAAACGATTTTTCAACTCTTTTATTGTACTGTCAAATGTCACTAACATTTGACAGCCTCCGTGGCGCAGTTGGTTAGATGTCCGCTGTGAAACAAGAAGCTGCGGGTTCGATTCGCGCACCGAGACAAATATTTGTGAGGCCCAAAAGTATTTGTCTCGGGTCTAGGTGTTTGCGAGCACGAAAAGTCTCTCGTAGTTTTTGACACCCACGACACAAGACTTGATCTTATTGTGGGGTCAGGACTATGTATGTGACTGTTGGGTGAATATATTTTTTTAATCAGTATAAAACCCGCCTTCTATATTGAGAATATCATCGTTCATATAAATTATAATATTAAGGGCACTATGATAAACGTTCTTTTTTTATTATAATTGACGTTGTGCCACTTGTTTTAATTAATATGAATATAAAAGAAAATAATTGGCATGCATTAAGTAATTGGTCGTTGGTTGTCAGCAGACGACTTCAAGAAAGTCCTTATACTTTACATTGCTCTTGTAAGCCAGGATCAACAGTGGCACGCAAAGAATTGGCACCGAGTGCTGAAATTCGGACCCTTACGGAAACTAGTCTGTCTATAACCCGTAAAATTAATCAGGAGTTAACAACGATGGGCAGGTAAGAAATAACATGAACCTGTAGGAGTCGCTTTATCTCTTTCGTATTTCATAAAATACATGGATTCTAATGTAATAATTCAACCCACATACGTATCATTGCAAGGCACGAGTATCTGGTGGTAGGTATCTATACTATTGCATAGGTACATACATTTTACGTTCACGCCTTTTTTCCGGAAAGGGTAGGCAGTGGTGCTACCAGGACACCCACATTTCGCCTTATATGTTCCTTCCCATGATGGGATTGGAGGCGAGCCTATCGCCATATCGCGCACAAATTCAAATACTATTTCATCAACTAAAAGAACGTAACCCCTCTCAATCGTACTCTCCATTGTAGAGGAGGCCCGTGTCCTGTAATGTGGGACTGTTATGGGCCGATAAAATACAATATTAAATCCTTCAACACATATCAGGCTTACTATAACCTAATACCATTACCTAATCTATTTTATTCGTAGCACCAAATAATTGGATAGGTTCTTCATTCATGAGCCGGTTTTGAAACGAGTAGCGGGGTCGATCCCCTCACCGAGACATCATTGTGTTCGCATATACTTGTATAGGATCTGGGTGTTGTGGAATTAAACACTTCTCGTAGTTTTTATACCCGCGACACGACCTGATTTCTGAGTGTGGGGTTAGGACTGCGTGTGTTTGTTGGATGCATTTATTTTTTTATTTATCCGTAAGCAAATATTGATTTACATTATGCGTACACAAACAATTCTATTATCAATCGTTTTACAGTAAATACCAGATCAGAATCTCCTGAATTACGAGCTTTGTTTTGATTATCAGAAATGATACCAATTAGGCTAAAAAATACTTGATAATTATCATTAGTATCTTATTAAGATCTTCAAGTACAATATTTTTATATAAATAACCAATAATGATGACAATCGCCGATGTTTATTTGATCTATCTGAAAATATCATTGTCATTAAAACCGAAATCGTCATTTGCAAATTTTAAGTTTTCGCCACTCAGCGTGCGGAACGGGACGGAGACGCGACGCAGGCGTGGCGCCGACGAGTTGTTTTCAGTTATGATGTATAGGTTGATATGGAATAGGTCACACATAAGCTTTTACGAAAGTGCGTGGTGGCCTGTTGGTAATGGACCAGACGCGGTTACCTACATATTCACGGTGGTCGCGGGTTCAAATCCCAGGGCACACCTCTGACTTTTCGGAGTTATGTGTGTATTGATAGTCAATCACCACGCACTTTAACGGTGAAGGAAAACATCGTGAGGGAACCTGCATACCGTAGCGATTTTAAAGAATTTCTACGGTACGTAAGTCCGCCAACCCGCACTAGGCCAGCGTGGTGGACTATATGGCCTAACCACTCTCAATCGATTCTCTCGATTGTAGAGTAGGCCCGTGCCCAGCAGTGGGACGTATATGGGCTGATACAGAAGCTTTACGCCCAGCGCGACGTTCACGTCACGTCACCGTTTGCACCCCGCGCGGATACAAGAGGCTCGGCGGGACGGGGCGTGAGCTCGACGGCGTAACCGCGACGTGACATGTGACCAATTATGTAATCAATTAGAAAAAGGTTTTAAGGTCATTGGAACTGTTCGTTATGACATTTTTTTATGACTTTGGCTCTCAGAAATATAAAAATGCTACCTTAAAATTGATCTTGGAATCTAAAGGAATGTAGGCAAATAATTGAACTATTTATTTTTACTTATTTAATTTATGTGCCCATATCCGTTTTCGCTGTTTCTTTGCGAACGTAGTACGTAAGTTCAATTGTAATAAATAAATTCTTCTTATCAGAATTTGTGGAATTTTATTAATCGCGATTTTACTCATTGGAAAGATCAACGCTCTGCCTATTAATGACAAAGAGGAGTCACCAAAGGAATCGAAAGGTAAGATCTTATTCTTTTCCGCAGGCCTTACCGAATTATTAAAATAAGTAATTGTTTTTGAGGTCAGCAAATAAAAGTTGAACAAATATCTTATCACCTGACCGAATACAAAATTTACGCGATTGGAAACTGTTATTTTTATTGGTTTATATGTTATTTTATTCGACGTATATATTTTATTTGAAGTGTCAAAAATCGGTGAAGATTGAGAGCGAAAAAAAGAGAGAGAGATGCTTTAAATATTATACATGAAATATACAATTTTCTTATTATCGTTTCAGATGTCCCTAAACAAAGTAAAGAGGACTCTAAAGAATCGGAAGAATCCAAGTTTAATTTTCTTGGAGACATCTTCAGTGATTCAAAAGTCTTTCTGTTTAATTACTATGAGGATAAGTTACAACCGCTAATTGATGAAACTCTTCCTGGTGGGTGAGTACCTGAAATATGAGTATTATATGATATGTTAGCCTGCGTCCGTATGTCTTCCAAGGTGATCACAGTGATGAAAAACACAGTTGCGCTGCGGTCCACACCGCAGCGAAGCTTTTGCTGAGTGTCACAGCCACGACGTGCAAAATTTTTCCTTTTTATTTTAATTTATTTTAATTGTTTTTTTTTACGTATTGTATGTCATTTCCTTCGTCTGTGGCTAATTAAACTATTTTTCTGCCTTTCTTATTTTGTATGTCAGTCAGAAAAAATCGGCAAGAACATTCGTAACGAGCTGTTTGTCCCTCCTATGATGATGTTCATTGATGATTTTTAATTATACTTAGGACAAAACTTTCTTATACTTTTATTTGCCTGTAGGCCCACACCTGCTTAGGTCCAGGGAGACAATACATTTGGGGATGCCTACGTGACACCATCAGATCTAAGTTTATAAACAATGGCTTTCCATATTATTATTATGAAGCTCTCCTCCGGCTTTCCATACGTGTCTATACAGAACATTATGGGACTAAACATTTAAATAGGTGTTTAATTCATTTCGCACCTTTGGACCTTCCACGCGGTCCATGACCTTCATCCCATATTTAGGTGTATATGCTTTAAGACATTGAGACATGTAGCCTCAAAAATATATGTTTCTCTGGCACAATCAATTATGACTTACTGTATACCAGTTTGGGGCAGTGCAACCAAAACAAAATTCCTAGAGGTGGAAAGGGGTCAAAGATGTCTTCTGAAAGTAATGTATTTCAAAGAATTTAGATTCCCCACAATTGAATTATATAAATGCTGTAATTTACTATCAATAAGGAAATTATATATTCTTATAACCATATTAAGACTTCATAAATCCCTATTTTTTGACCCATCACTACTAAACCGTAGAAGAAACTATACTGTTATTCCACAAGCACACTGTAAAACAGTATTTGCCACACGCCAATATTATGTACTTGCAGCCCGTTTGTATAATGAAGTAAATAAACAAATTAACATTTATCCCCTTCAATTCTATAAATGTAAAAAGACTCTGACGGAGTGGTTACAATCAATCAACTACGATGAAACTGAAGCACTTATTTCTAAATACTATTAAATATTTTTGTATGTTACATATTGAATAACACATACAGATACACACACACACACGCACATAAACATTCACACATACACACACACACACACGCACAAACACACACACAGACTTTATTGTTGTTGTTAATACCTATACTTACAGATTTAGTTACTAACCTAGTGTTGTTTATTTTGTACATCACAATTATTGTTATTATAATATAATTTGCTGTGAGAGAGCGGGATTTTCTGCCACAAGCATATCTAATGCTTACTAGAAGATCCCAACCTTACCTTATATTTTGTATTTTGTGAAACGAAATAATCAATTTTTCATTTTCATATGCATTGCATTAAATGAAATAACATTGAAAGCATCATATGAGAGTGTTGGTATTGCTTATTTGTATCTGTATCTGTATCTATATCAGCCCAAATACGTCTCACTGGAAGACACAGGCTTCTTCTACAATCGAGAGAACGATTGATAGGAGTTAGGCCCTATAGTCCACCACGCTGGCCTAGTGCGGGTTGGCGGACTTTGCATACCATAGAAATATTTCCATATTGCTATGGTATGCATTATGCAGGTTTCCCCACGATGTTTTCCTTTACCGTTATAGGGCGTCGTGATTCACTATTAATACATGCATAACTGGTAATTGGTTTCTTATTTCTATCGTCAGGAAACAAAAGACTGGATTTTCTGCACTTTCAGACACTATGTTAAGAAGTGGTTCATCGAATGAGACAGGCAGTGGTTGGGTGAGTTTTTTGCTATATTTATTATTTTCTGCTTCTTCATCCAAAGGAAGTCCACTACTGAAAATAGCTCTCCTTCTGCGATTTTGATACCCACCTGTTGGAAGTATACAGCGAGTTTTTGCAACCTGATTGTTTTCGTTTAGTTAAATTGAATAATAAAAAGACATGGATATTCATTTCCACAGCCTAGGATCTGGTTACCTGGTCAATTAATCTTGAATTAGTATGATTAAATGAATGTAAACAACAATGCTAAATCAAAGAGAACTTTTGATGATCTGGATATTTTTGGAAGTTCTCTAATTATTGTTGATGATACTGGTTTTAATACCAGTGTTTAGTCACGATAAAGATAACGAGTTGTTCAACATAAAAATATGATTTTATTTCAGAATATTCCTTTGGAGTGGCTGGTACGAGAGGATTTGATCCAATGGGAAAAATCATAGTTTAAATAACTAACTAAAGCTATGTAAGTTGACATCATCGTTCTATCACAATCCCTACATTTTATGTATTTAGAGAACTGAGGCCTTTCTCTAGTAGAAGGTGTTAGAATAGAAATAGTCATTAAAATGCTAATGGCAATTCATTGCAATTTTTCAAATGTCATCCAAAGTTTGCCAGGAAGAAATCGTTCAATGCGATATGGTAAACCAATTGTGCAATTTTAAATTTTATTTTTTATATAATTTCTATCTAACTTACAACATTAGAAAGTTATTCGAATAGTCTGCAATACATGGATTGTATGGATAAGATTTATCGTGTTATCTGATGCCTGACTTACGGCTAGTAATATCTCTGACAGCCTCCGTGGTGCAGTTGGTTAGACGCCGATGTGAAACGAGAGGCCGCGGGTTCGATCCCCGCACCGAAACAAATATTTGTGTGATCCACAGGTATTTGTTTCGGGTCTGGGTGTTTGTGAGACCGAAAAGTCTCTCGTAGCTTCTGATACCCACGACACAGGACTCGATCTTAGTGTGGGGTCAGGACTATGTATGTGACTGTTGGGTGTATTTATTTATTATAAACTAGAGGCTGCGGGTTCAATCCCCGCACAGAGACAAATATTTGTCTCGAGTCTGGGTGTTTGTGAGACCGAAATCTCCTCAGCGACGTGTTGGTAACAACGAGCTTCTAGTCTTCCTGCAACCTTCAATAGAATCTTTCGCAACATTGTGCTTGTCGCCTACTAAAACACACGTGTACGAGTATATAGAAAGTAATCATTATAATATTATGTGTAGGTATCGAAATTTCCATGTACAATATATTGTAAACTGTTTGCACAGTTTCGCAGAACTTACATTTCATGTAAGTTTTCCATATTGTGACAACCCAAATAAAAAAAAAAATATTTCAGATTCGGATTCATCGTCGAGTCGAGCCGGAGTCGATAAATGGAGCGGCTTATTATAAAAATATTACAATAAATATTAAATGTTATAAGCAATTGTTTTTGTTAGTGTCCTATCCAATTACTCCCTTATTTTATTTATAATGCAGCTGTATGCCAGGCAATGCTTTGTAATTCACCAAAAGAGATTACAAAATCTTAATAATAATAAGGTAATTGTATCTCCAGGACGATGTATAGGTGTATTTTATAGGTGTTATAAAACATTATTTATAATACCTATTATATAATTGGTGAAGTAATAAAGACAGAACTAAAATTGAAACTAGAGTAAAATTTACAATAATTAAAATCTAGATGATCAAACACATAATAGTGAAAACTTAGTGAAAAACATAATGAAAAAAATAAGAGTGCATCAAAACATAAGAGCTATGCGAGCGACAATCTCAAAACTAAATAATTATGTACAAAATATATATTTTTAAGCACGAACAGATCCACTATAAGAGCTAAAACTGAACTAAATAAAAAAAAACATATTTACACAGTAATTAACAAGAACTTAACAAGATCAGATTACATATGAACATATGTGACAATATTGGAATTTATACATTTTATTCAATTTCTTTTAATAGGGTATTAAAGTATTTTATTATCTTTTTAATTGTATTAGACGCAATTTATTGGGTTGGCATGATTATGTCGCTTAGACTCTAAACTCTAACCAGTTTATTTTATATATACATATAAATTTGTCAATTTTATAGTCAGATAATTTTAAAGTCTAGCCTTGTTTAAGATTTGGCGCATTGTATTCATTATTGCGATTATAAAAACAAGCGCAATAACAGTCTTGTAATTTATCAGCAATTAACACAGGAGTTAATTCGCTAGCCTTGGATGTTAGAAATAATTTGTTCGTTTAGTTTTCTTTGAGTGACGGTGTTAGCATAACGAATGTTGTAATATTGGGAAATTAATCATCAATTTGGTGCATTAGAAGTTCGTAGCCGATGTTTGTGTTCTACATTTGGTTCAAACCAATCGCGATAAAATCCTTAAAAATTCTTTTTATTTTAATGTGTAACATTCGCGTAAATCTGAGAAACCACTATGTTTTTGTTCTAGTTTCACCAGACCTAGTCTTCACCCAAAATCACTTACCATCAGATGAACCGTTGAACCGTGAAATATAAAAAAAGACTCGAAAGCAAAAATTGTGAAACTGTGTTTATAATAACTTGATATTCATATTTCAGTACCGATACATGTCCCCGATATGGGCATAAATGTTATAATGCTTTGATATATTTATGTGACTAAGATAAGAGAACACGAGAAAGCAACTACGAATTTGTATGTATTCAACTTTTTATTATAGTAGCGGTAAATGACAAATTAGCTCACCTGAAGGATATAATCACCAGAATCCGTCAGCAGTTGGTGAGACACCGGCTATAAAACAATAGGCCGCGGGCTCGATCCTCGCAGAAGGTATCTTGATAACTATATATTTTTTTGTTTCTGTGCCGTCATGGTCTATCTCTGGTTACCGGTTTATCGTCTAGTTCTAAGACACCCTGTATATGAAAATTGTTAGAGGACTATTACTGGAATGAGTAATAAATCTTACTACAAATATGGTCTCTTTTTCAGGAAAACGAATACAATGTACGCCATTTTATTAGGCGTTACTTTAATATTGGCAAGGGTCGCTACCTTGCCTCGCGCACAGGGTAAGTTGATTGTGGTCTTTATAAAATAACCTTAACATATTATGTTCAACTTCAGTCTAATGTACAATAAAACTTAAATATTATCGATATCTAGCATACATTTACTCTATTTTAAACACGCTT
This sequence comes from Deilephila porcellus, assembly GCA_905220455.2. Classification (NCBI taxonomy): domain Eukaryota; kingdom Metazoa; phylum Arthropoda; class Insecta; order Lepidoptera; family Sphingidae; genus Deilephila; species Deilephila porcellus. The sequence goes on along the minus strand of LR999973.1, from coordinate 13,503,560 downwards.
TTATTAGCTTCGCCTGTATAATATGTATATGTACGTAATAGAAGCTTTGAAGTCGATTTTCGAGCACTTGAAAAAGTCAGATTGATTTGAAATTTTGCATACTTGTCAAGGGCCGATAACAATACAATAATTTATAAAGTATGTGAGATTATCTTAACCAGAATAATTAAAAGTGTGTAACTTGTGCGCAGTTGCCTTTCTTTGAAGTAGATAGGCGTTTTTTTAGTAAAATAAACAAAATAATAGCATGGGGTGCTTACAAAAATTACTTATCCTCAAGCACCCTAGCTTTTAATCATAAAATCTTAAACTCATTATTATCAACTATTTTTACTTTTTCAGTTGAGACATTTATTAAAGCTTGTTTTTTAAATGATTTTGTTTTAATTTTATGCTTATTAAAAATAGTTTAAAAAAAACATTACTTGATATTAGATATTTTTCCCCTTTTAGATGACGGTGCACTTAGAGGTGATAACCCTGTTGCTGCAAACGATTTTAGTGAGATGGTAGCACAAATAATAACAGAATCGGGTGCAGATGTGTGAGCATGAGTTATATGTAATTAATTATTATAATGGATGAGTTGCACAGAAGTATATTTACAGTTTAATAAATATGGTCAATAGTAAAGAAATACAGGAAACAAACTACTTTCATAGTCTAAGACAACGACAAAAAGTATCAATTTGAAGTTGAAATAAATTCTGAAGTCGCTGGATGCAGGCCACTTCCAACAGGTCAATGTGGAGAGCCTTGGGGGAGGCCTATGTTCGGCAGTAGACTTTCTATGGCTGAAAAGAGAAAGAGAGAGAGAAGAGAAATTCTGTCTATTACTAATTATAGAACTCATTTGCAGGTTTGTTGGAAATGTTAGAATGGTAAACACTAATATTAATCGGCCGTTCATATTAGCAAATCTGGAGGGAAATTGGGTGAGTATTTTAACATACAAAAATTATGTGGTGTCGGAGACTGTCCCGCCCTCACACTCGCCACTACAACTCCTGTAAGAATCAACAGTGGCACGCATTTTTATGACACCGAGCATAGAAGCTCCGCGAGTCTCCGGGAATGTCTAACTTGTCTTTAACCCGCAATGAAATCAATCAAATAAAATAAATAGGAGAAGCTGGAAATATATTTGTCCGCTTCCCTTCGTAGCAAAACGGGTGACAAAACAATGAACGAAAAACCTAAAATACTTTGGACAGCCTCAGAAGCCAGCTGTAAAGCACTTCCGATCAAATTATTATTATATTTTTAATGGGACCTATTATAAAGCATTCGCCCGGAAAGCGACATCGTACACAGCTGCTAAGGATGCTTCATAGTGTAGTAGTAGTTGTCTTGGTTCTCTTTCATCCTGCGTATATCCTACTGGTGGTAGGTCTGTCATATGTATGGCCGTCTGGGTAGGTACCACCGCAGTGTCTATTTCTCCCGCCAGACAGCAGTGTAAATACATTCTTGTGTCCGGTTTGAAGTCATCTCAGCATCTCAGCGGGCCGGCATGATTGTGTCGAATGGTATGAGACTACCGTCTGATGCCATTCGATACTCTTTCTGGACGGCATTAGCACTTACTAACAGGTGCAATTCAGTCACAGTGCCGTGCCAGAATTAAAAAAGAAGGAAATTGTAGCGAGAGTAACTACTGGACATATTGAGACTTAACATCTTATGTCTCATAATGGCGAGCGCAGTGGAACGCCAAGCATTGTTCTTTGTCATGGTGTTTTTTGGTTTTGCTACTGTCCATGAGCGGTCGCACCGTTTAACATCATTGGAATGGCACGCTCGTTTCGTCAATCATTGCATTAAAAAAATCCGGATACAACCAGGTCGGCAAAATTGTATCGAGTAGTGATGGTTCTCTCGCGACGGACACCCTCTCGGACTCTTTCGCTGGGGATCTCGCAACAGAAGATGTTCTACTTCCACTGTACTTACTACCAAATAAATTGTGGCCACTTTGTCGTGTTAGTATGATGTACGCGGACGTACGGCCGAATAATTGTTTTAGGAAATCGCTGGATTGAGGTCGCTATTGTTATCCTTGATTGAAGCCCAACTTCAATGGATTTCTTGCAGTTGATGATGACGATTTTCTTCCATAAAGTTATTATGATTTATGGTTCATGACGAAAACGTTTTATGGCCTCATTCATAGACAGATTTAAAACCTATTGTAGTTATCAAATGTTTTGTCTTCTTCGCTCAAACTGAATTCAAAAGTCGTTCGAAAGGCTTCACTTAATTAATTGTTTTAAGTTTTCTATTTATGTGTTTTTAAACATTTCAGGTTACTTTTATGGTGAACTTCAGGCCAAGACATTGATAGATTTTATTAATCGTATGAAGATACATAAGTAAGTTGATATTACTGAAGGTAATTTCATTAAATTCAAAAGTTCATATTCTTTATATGGGTATAATAATATCCGGGTTTTCAATTTCTAGCTGTTTTTTTTTATATTGAATTGTAAATATTTTCCGGTGTATTTTTGATATTATCGATGTATTAAATAAAAATATAATATTTCAAGAATTTTTATGTATCGTTTTATTTTTTTACATTCTTAGTCGTACAGATTTTATCATTCAGTTTTATAAAAAATATAAAATAAGGTTGAATAAATGACAATGTGAAGCTAAAGGCCGTGGGTTCGATTCCGACACAAATGATTGTGTGGCCGATACAAGTATTTTTAAAATAATAATAAATACACCCTACAGTCACATACACAAAATATGTGACCTGACCTGACCTCACAAAGATCGAGTCTTGTGTCGTGGATAGCAGAAACTACGAGAGACTTCTTAATCTCACAAAACCCCAGACCTAAAATAATAAAAGCCTCCGTGGCGCAGTTGGTTAGATTCCGCTTGTGAAACGAAAGACCCTAGGTTCGATAGATAAATATTTATGAGGCCCACAAGTATTTGTCTCGGGTCTAGGTGCTTGTGAGACCGAAAAGTTCGAGAGATGATATCCGCGACACAAGACCGCTACGTTTGCCAAGACGCAGTGTCCACTCCAGAACAAGACTTGACTGATCCTAATGTGGTGTTATCACTATGTATGTGACTGTTAAAGTTTATTTAGTTTTATTATTATGTAACTGGGTCGTGTTTTAAGAAATGATCGTCTAGACAGTCAATGTATAGATAATAGTTTAACCCCATTTATAATATTCTCGTAACAGTAAAAACAAAGTTTACGATGTTTTTCAAGTTATCAAAGTAATTACTCCGAGTTAACTTGTTTGCCTTAAGCGATATAAATAAAGTTTTCATTTCGTTTTCTTAGTAACCAAACCAAAATCCGAAACGAATCATTATCGGCAATTATTGCAATTCATCGATGTCGTTAATATAAGTTTTATTTATAATTTTTTTTTTATTATGACTCAGTAAACTAAAATTAAATTGCGGTTGATGAAAATGGTAGCAGTTGAGATACAATACAGGAGAAAATAATTGGAAGCGTTTTAACAAAACCAGAGGTACATTCATTACTGACTAGGCGGCAGCCGGGTCCGCCGCGTGCTGATACTTTTTAAGTCCAGTCCACATCAGCAATCAGATTCCAAAATTATATGTATATATAAGGAATATAATAAATAAATAAGAATAAATAAATATGCCCAACAATCCCATATATAGTCCTGACCCCGCACTAAGGTTCAGTCTTTTGAAGGGGTAATCAGAGACTACGAGAGACGTTTTGGTCTCACAAACAACTACTATGAGACAGAAAAGTCTGACGTACCACTAGGCTTACTTTGGATTAAAACTTACGAAAAGGCACTATGTTACTGAGATGTCATGACACGAAAGTTGTTTGTTGTTACTGCTATCAGCCCATCTAAATAAACCCTTTTGATAACCTATCAGGAATTTACTTCAAACAAAACAAACTGCTTATTCAATGATTATCTTCATCGATCGGTTTCTTTTGTATCTTAAGCCATACGTGTTAAAGATAGGCATTTCTTTTACCTGCCTAGATGCTTTAAAAGGAAAAGAAAATTGACTAACAAAATAATATTCAGCTTTCTTTGCAAGTAAACGAGTGTGTGGTAAGTTTTATAATTAATTAATTAATTAATATAATTAATAATGCAGTTCATTATACGTCCCACTTCAGGTTATGGCCATCTTTTAAATGAAAAGTGGTTACATCCTAGTCCAGCACACTGGCCTAGTGCGGGTTGGCGAACTTCTAATATCTTTATGAAATTCAGGTTCCTTATGTTTATTAAGTGCCTAATACTAAATAAATAGTATTTAGGTGGTCACCTTGTGTCCTTATTAATTTTTTTTTCAGGGAAACATATCACAATGAGCATAAGCATCGTAGCCGCTTTATTCGTCGCTGGCATCAGTGCGACACCAAGATCTGACCACCCTGTGCTCTCGAGCCGGGTTGAAGGTAGGCATCCATTCCTTAATACTTGTTACTACAATGCGTTTATTACGTAGATTTAGCTCCTGACTTTGCTTGCGTGGTTAGGATTACTCGGGTCCATACCAGGTATATCAAGACTGCGACCGAAAACGAAGCCAGGTGGTAGTTTTAGTTGTTACAGACACAATGCAAATAAAAATTTCGCAAAATAAGCAACCGATTTTTTTTTGCAAGTTTTTAAAGATCATTGTGTTGGGTAGTAAATACCTAGTTATTGCGAAAATAGTAATTTAAACCCTAACGTACCATTGCGTCTTAAAAAATAAAAAGGCCTACAACATTATTTTAGGAAAACTATGTATTTATCACCCAAATACGACGATAAGTAAAACATACACCAAAAAAAGTTGATGATTTTGTTTGCGAAATTTTTGGTTGCATTGTGTCTGAAGTCACTAATACTACCACCTGGCTTCGTTTTCGGTCGCAGTCTTGATATACCCTGTATTTTTTTCTAGATATCAAAATTTTTGTCAATGATACCGCGGTCTTTATTATTATTATAGAGCTATTATGTTGCAATTTATTAATGTTTTACGCCGAATTTTGACACTGGACTAAGGTTTTGTTTTTGGGACGACTTTCTAATTATAGTTTTTTTTATATTTACGTACGTGCAATACAGCCTCTGTTAGCTTGGTAGTTGTACTTAAAGATGTAGTTTGTTAACGGAGTTTATTGTAGAACTAATACAAGTACCTCAGCCAGCAAGACAGCTTTCGTGGCGCAGTTGGTTAGACGCCGACTGTATGTGACTGTTGGGTGTATTTATTTATTTATATATTCTTTATTGTACACCACGGAAAAAAAGACAGAGATAATAACAAAACTAAACAATAAGTACAATCGGCGGCCTTATTGCACAAGGCAATCTCTTCCAGGTAACCTTAGAATGGACATAGAACAAAGCAGAGAGAAAGGGCAGTCTAGGGTGTATAGTGACATAAATATAAATAGATAAATAATAATATTAAAAATAGATAAAAAACAATAAAATAAAACACAAATATAAACTCATACAACAAATGATATAATTTATTTATGATGATAATTTACCATGCAGTTACCCGAACTTGTCTTATGTATATTATAAAGCTACAATACAGATGGTTAAAGACGCTGACACGTGCGTAATATAGTTTGTGTGAACCTTACATTATATTTTTCGGGACAAATATTTGTTTGCGGGTAAAAAGTACCCTATATTGTTTTCTGTACCATTGATAACGTGATTTGATAATGATTGATCGAGTAGTTAAGGGGTAAATACTTACGTCACTTACCGATATTAATTAATCGAAAATCAAAGAATGAAGTTTTAGTTTTCATCATAAACGGGCTCCTGATTCCTTTGCAGATTATTCCTCATAGTTTCCTCATATTAGTATGGATATTGTTGGGGTCAACATCTAATATAAATTTCATTTTCCAGAGAACAACGTCCAACACAACGCACAGCCATTCTTCTTGGGTCCGATTATTAGTTCGCTTGTCTACAGTTACATCAGTAGCATTCCCAATCCGTATATATCTGACCAGCAAAATTATGATATAGTGGTTCCAGATGGGTAAGTTTTACGAAACCTATTATAATCCATACATATAATAAATTTGTAACCGATCGATGTCTGTACATGGAAGATAAATGAGATAATCTAATATGGGGGATCTGTATTAACGTAATAGAACCTAAAGCAATGATTTTTAGAATTGTCTGTTTGTCTGTGCGGTTGTGCGCAATGAACTCAGAAATGCCTTTAAATATATAAATAATTTGCCTGTTTGATAGCGATAATCTCAAGAACTACGTATTCGATCTAAATGTCAGGACTATGTATGTGACTGCTGGGTGTATTTTTTTTGCTTTTTTATAATAAAGACGTTTATTTTAGGTCATCTTTCGTGCATGCTCATGTTAACGAACTATATGTGACTGGTCTTAACACAGTCAACATCGAGAGGATGACCACGCCTTTGATACCCACTCGAGTCAATTTTAAAGTAGTAGTCCCGAGTCTTATCATATGTGTCGGTAAGCAAACATCTCTAAAATATTAATAACTTTACAGAGCCTAATAGCTATGGAGATTGTCCCGCCTTCACACCCGCCACTGCAACTCCTGTAAGCCAGGATCAACAGTGGCACGCATTTAAATGACACCGAGCATTGAAGCTCAGCGAGTCTCCGGGAATGTCTAATTTGTCATTAACATTGCCTCTAACCCGCAACGAAATCAATCACAAAGTTAACTTAATGGGAGTTGGAAATAAAAATAATCAAATATCTATATCGGATGTAACGAAATGCTCTTTGAAATGAAGACCGATGAAGTACTAATAATATGTTTGATGATGGATCGGAATGAAACGATCCCGCTGAAAACAAGATATGTTTTACAATGTTTATTAGCATTAGTCATGTTCCATCATCTTTTTTGTGATTCACTGATGGATTTATACAGGGTATATCAAGACCGCGACCGAAAACGAAGCCAGGTGGTAGTATTAGTGATTTCAGACACAATGCAACTAAAAATTTCGCAAATAAAATCGTCAACATTTTTATGGGATTTTTTTACTTATCGTCGTATTTGGGTGATAAATACATAGTTTTCCTAAAATAATGATCTACACTTTTTTATTTTTTAAGAAGCAATGGTACGTTAGGGTTTAAATTACTATTTTCGCAATAACTAGGTTCTTACTACCCAAACAAAACGATTTTTAAAAAATTGCAAAAAAAAATCTGTCGATTATTTTGCGAAATTTTTATATGCATGGTGTCTTTAACCATTAAACCTATCACCCGGCTTCGTTTTCGGTCGCAGTCTTGATATATCCTGTATATTTTTGCGTGTCGACAACAGCATCTAATCACTACTTACTTTTTTATATTGTTCAATACAATAATCCCTTGCAATATTAAATATATTTTGTTTCTTAAAATAATTCTTGTTTCTAGGACCTACAACCGTATTTGGTTTATTTGCGGGTCACACAATTACATCTGACGGCAGTGGATGGTAAGGTTATTGTTTAAAAATTCCCAAAATTCTGTATTAAGAAATGGATTTTATAGCTACCCTGATTTTTTGAAATTTGTATTTGTTCATTTTCACTTGCTCAAATGAAAAGCCGGATTAAAATCACGACTCGAATCCTTACATACTGTCCCTACAACCCGATTTCCACCGGCTTCCCTTCTGCAATGTATGTATCTTTAAACCATATAAATACGGTAGATTTTCGTCTTTGTTAGACACAAAGATCCATTATGCGAATTGATACAAATGAGAACATCGTTTATTGAATAAATTCAGCTATTGAGCATATGAATTACCTCATAGTAACCGACTACCATACACGAACATTTACTATACCTAAATGGTAGGCTTCATCTTACTAAAAAAAACAGTGCTACTTCGGTTGGGATGATCCATTCAGTGAAACCAAATTCTTGCATTGCTTGAATGTACTCAAACATAGCGCTTTGACAAATCAATACATGGTCAGTCTTGTAGTTTAACTATAATACAATTTATATTTTACTTACATTAAATTTATTTAGTATTGATAGTCTTAATTATTATTAATCCCGGTATATCAAGACTGCGACCGAAAACGAAGCCAGGTGGTGGTTATCGTTACAAACACGATGCAAATAAAAATTTCACCAAAATAGTGACAGTTATTTTTTTAGAATTCTTTAATAATCATCGTGTTTGCGTGGTAAATACCTAGTTTTTGCGAAATTACTAATTTAAACCCTTATGTACCATTGCGTGTTTAAAAATAAAGAGGTGTACATCATTATTTTAGGGAAAATATGTATATATCACCCAAATACGACGATAAGTAAAAAATTACTAAAAAAAAGTAGCCGATTTTATTTGCGAAATTTTTCACTTGCATTGTGTCTGAAGTCACTAATACTACCACCTGGCTTCATTTTCGGTCGCGGTTTTGATATACCCTGTATATTTTATAAAGTGTATCAATGTGGATGTATTAATTTTTTTGTCTTCAGCGGCACTTTTGAACATTTGACGGTGGAGGGGCAAGCCCCCATTAGCGTCAGCATCACCGGCGCCATTACAGTACGAAGTGTGGACGCCAATGTCACCGTCAGAAAAATTACTGTGCGTGTTGTAAAATATACTTTATTTTTTTTTGTTATTTAGTTTCTTCCACGTGATATGTTCTGCGACTACCTCGGTGGCCCAGTTGTACTACGGTACGATTACATTGCTGAGGTCACGGGTTCGAATCCCTTGTCGGGCACAGTGATGTTAGATTTTTCTATCAGCCCGGGGTGAGGAATTTGTGCTTGATATATGCGATAGGTTTGCCCCCTAACACATCGTGGGACGGAACATACAAGGCGAAATGTGGGTGTCCTGGTAGCATTTCTGCCTACCCCCTCTAGGAAAAAGACGTGAGTTTATGCATATTTTATGCAATTAGTGTGAAGCCATATCATCCGCGATACTGTTGATTTCACGCAACTTTTATTTTTCACAAGTTTAATTAAATTAGCCTGCAATAAGCATGAGGCCTATGATCAGCAATGAACTTCCTGTGGCTGAAGAGGGAGATGCCTGAAACTAATATGTCGAATAGGCAACAACATATTTCTTGTAAATAATTCCAATGATCACATTATTATTATACACATGGCTGGATGACTTGCACAAGAGGGCCGGCAGCCACTGGACGCATAAAGCAGCAGACCGGGCTGTGTTGCGTACCTTGGGAGGGGCCTATGTCCAGCAGTGGACTGCAATGGGCTGATGATGATGATTATCACATTATAACAAAACATATTTTCATCTTTTTCAGGCCGACACTGTAGGCCGAATTGAAGGTATTGGAAGCTCGAACAATTTGAATTATTTCCTTAACAACGAGCTTGGGCCGTTCATTAATGAAAATAGCGTAAGTTGATACGAACTGATTTTAATATTAGCACGGCAAAATGATTACAATGAACCAGATGGTAGGTGCAGCGCAGTAAAGAGTATGCATCGATAAAATTATGCCGGCCTTATTGTATCCAGAAATACACAGAGCCCGAGACTTGATACGTAATGAGACTTTTTACACACATAGTCCTGACCCCACAGTAAGATCGAGTCTTATGTCGTGGGTATCAGAAACTACGAGAAACTTTTTCGGTCTCACAAACACCCAGACCCGAAACAAATACCTTACGGTGTGGCGACCGAATCCGCAGCCTTTCGTTTCCCAGTCAGCGTCTTACCAACTGCGCCACGGAGACTGTCAAAGGTGGACAGATGACAATGGTAAGGTTGCAGGAAATCGTAAGCTGCAAGCCGCTTCCAACAGGTTGCTACGGAAACCCTTGGGCCTATATTCAGCAGTGGACTGAATAGAGAGACTGGATGAGAGAGAGAGTGAGTGAGAGAGAGAGAGAGAGAGAGTAGTTTTTATTGAAGCATGAGATGTAGGATTTGAATGTTATGATGAAGGATGAGTAGAATGAAACGTTAGACGACTGATGGTTAATGGAACGTGTTATGTGAAAGAGATTTATTTATTTTTTTATTTATTTATTAGGATCTCCAACAAAGAATACACTTTACAAGCTTTACTATAGTACTGTTGCAGTTTAAGCATTGTGTTTCTTCAATTAGAGGAGATCACAACATGCAATATCGAATAAGGAGTAAAAGAGTTAGAGGATGAATGATTAAGATGTCAAGTATGAAAGGGCGGTATAAGAGAGAACAGTTCGGAAGACGATGGAAGACATGGCTGACGAACGACGTAAAGACGTATTAAAAGAGTACATTTATTTAAAGGGAAGCATATCTCAACAATCTTTGTTTGATTTGACCCGACACCGAACTATTCCCAATTAGTCGACAATTGATAATATGATCTTTTCTTTTTCAGGACCAGTTTAATGCACTGCTGTATTATATAATTCTTGAATTCTTGTCAAGTTAGGCATTTATGTTATGTTTCGTTATTTATTAAATGTATTATATAAATCATATTATTGGTTGGGATGTAGTTTTAGTAAATTATTAAACGGTTTTTGAGCATTAATATGTTTGTTTATTTATGTTACCTTTTGAAATTATGAGCATTGTGGACTATATGGCCTAACCTCTCTTAATCGTACTCTCGATAGTAGAGGAAGCCCGTGCCCTGCAGTGGGACTTATATGGGCTAACACAGATAATAAAAAATACACCCAACAGTCACATACGTACTCCTGATCCCACATTAAGATCAATTAAGTTATGTGTCGTGGGTATCAAAAGCTACGAGAGACTTTTCGGTCTCACAAATACCCATACCCGAGACAAATACTTGTGGGTCTCGCAAATATTTGTCGCAGTGCGGGGATCAAACCCGCGGCCTCTCGTTTCATAGTCGGCGTAATCAACTGCCCTACGGAGGCTATCACATACAATTACAGATATGAAAGACAGTCCAAGTACGGTAATATAACGGTTCTTATGGTACAATCATTGCATTTTATACCAATAGGATACAATTGCTCCACGAAGGTATAACAGGGTATAGCAGGTATATATGGGGTAATAAATACGAAAATGATATGCTTCGATCGGTATATTTATTTACAACTAACGGCTCGCTCCGGCTTCGCCCGAGTACAGATAGTTTAAGAGTCCAGTCCACATCAGCAACATATTATAGTTTTCGCAGCGCACGCGATGTGAATAATATTTTAGGTAATTTTTTTTACAAATTGGATTATTATTGGAGTTTTAGTAATGATCCCTATTTGTTTTGGAAATATTATATAGCCTATGTCATTCGGGAAATGTGAGGCTTCTCAAAAGTGAAAGAATTTTGGAAATCGGTTTTGTAGTTTTGGAGCCTATTCAAAGCAAACAAATGAACAATCAAATCTTTCCTTTTTATAACATGAGTATAGATTTATTAGCACGAAGTTGGTTGTTCATTTACATCATTTCCTTGGCGATGGCGTAGATGTAGCCTTCAATTAGTTTATTGATGTCGTTCTGGAAAAAGAAAAAATAAATTAACACTTATGCTGTTGACTTAAGGTTTATTTCATATTCATCGCGGATAGACAGAGATCCATATTATAGATGGGCATCGGGCCTTTTCTAATATTGAGAGCCATTTAGCGTAGTACGAGTTAAATTACTTGGGGGGTTCTCTCGGATCTAAAGATTATATTATGTTTTACCAACAAAGCGAGCAATAATTAATACTACTGTTTACACAAAACACGAAACTTCGATAAGTAACAGATGCTTTTGACTTGAATATAATATCGTTCACTTTGGTGAGAGATATGCATTCAATACCTTTTATATTTAAATGGCTTTGCATTTTTCATTACTTTTCGGAACACGAGAAGCTATTGTTCAATTTGCTGGCTTATCAAAGGTTTTTAGAGTATTTACTACTTGATCCCCGTGCAGGGTGAAGGCCTCCTCTACAATCGAGAGTAAGGGATTAGGCCGTATCGTCTACTAACACCCTGGATCACCCTGGTTATATTTACTAAGAAATGCTTACCCTAAAGTTGGTTACTGCTGAAGGTATCCTTACGGACAACAAGTTGTTCAATGGCGCTGAGATATCTATGCCTTTGACGACCACGTTCAAGTCAGACTGTAAACAACATCATTCATTATCTTCAGCTACAGCAAGATTTCTGCTGAATATGGATAATACCTTAGATATACATAAAACTAAAGTTATTTTATGTAAGGTAACCAATATTGGTTCTTAGAGCATGGTGAACTAATACGAGTTGTTTTAAAATAAACCTTACGTTCCGCTTCTATAGCAAGATCCACTGGTACAAGAAACTGTATTTCGAAGGATATTTCGGTCTTTGAGATAAAACTAAAATAATTTTATCGCAGATAAAGATTACAGGTTTTATCGTGAATTAAGTATAATAAAAAAAATGTAAAGCTCAGTTTTATTTTGATGTGTACATTTCGGTCGCTCATCATTCAAAAACATATATTTCATACAAAAATTTAGCACATAGCACCATATTACACCTATTATTGCAGTATTCTTCTCCACAGTATTACGAAGGCTATTTAACAATTATAGAAGATTTCTAGTACCTTAATGCTCCCCAATATGAAGTTGCACTTGACATCCTTGAGGGAGACGCCAGAGAAGATGCCAATGCGGACGTACACGCTCGTCTCCAGGCGGATTTTTGTTATGATGAGCCTGAGGTTGATAGCATTGAAAATTATTATCAGGTTGTGGAGGCAAGGGCCGGTAGATAGATATAGATTAGCAGACATATAAGGGTTATTAGAATCCTTCCTTTATTTTTTCACTTGTTCTGTCGCCATTTCATCAAATTGGTTTAAAAGCCATATCAATCTTTTTATCTTTTGTAGGCCTATTTGTTGGAATCCGATTAGTGGTGAATTACAATGATTGGTCTGATTATATTCGGGGTATATGACCCATCTAGCTTCACACAATTATTTTACATTTTACAATAAAATAAATTAGGAAAAGCCTCGTTAGTTTACCACATTGTATGTTCTTACAATTTAAAAAATATATATTATAAAAACTCACGATCCACTAGCTTCAGCTTCGAACTTCCTTCCGAAGAAATAAGCTTCGCCGAAACCCTTGCCTAAAACATGCACAGGTCTATATAAACAGCACATTACATCGAGTGGTGGAGTCATCAAGATATTTATTGAAAGGTATTTTGTGAGAAGAATGTACACCAAAAATAATTCAACTATTTAAAAAAGTATTACCAAGCGAAAATTCAATGCGGGGCAGTTCAACGTCGACGACCAGTCTTCTCGTTATGACGGCGAAACGATTGCGAGTGAGGACGATGTTACTGAGTCCAGTGCTCTTCAAATTATCTACATACGCGGTGCTGTTGAAGATCCTGAAGAATTAAACGAAATTGATGATTTGTGTATATTTAATGGCACGGATATGAATAAGTTGGTCATCAGATGGTATGTCATCATCGTGACCTTTACACATGGTGACAGCCTTCGGGGCGCAGTTTGATAGACGCCGAATGTAAAACGAGAGACAGCGGGTTCGATTCCCGCTCTGAGACAAATGTTTGTGAGGCCTGCAAGTATTTGTCTTGGGTCCGGGTATTTGTGAGACCGAAAAGTCTCGTAGTTCCTGACACCCACCAGTATCAGGAACTACGCAGTTCCTGATAGTCGTGAGTATCACGTGTTACAATACTTAATTGATCTTAAGGTCAGGACTATGTATGTGACTGTTGGGGTGTATTCTTTTTGTTAACTTATTCTCAAGGACAAGGTGCCGCATTCTTTATACTGGCACGGTAGAGTTCTACCCATAATTCATCTGCTGGTAAGTGAAGTCCAAAATAGAGTATCCACTCGCGAGACGTAATTGTGATCTAAAAGCTTGTATTCAGGCCGTTGTACTATGGGAAACCGAAAGTCTTATATCACTGAAGTTCTTGTAGCTGAAGATGATATTGATGAATTCAAAATATATATTATGTAAACCAATTACTTGGTGTCTGCGAGTACGTTTGTTAGTTCGTCATTATGTCCGATTTTACGATTTCGAATTTCACTCAGTCACAAATAATGTTCTCTTGCATGTTGCTGCTTTATGATACCAATAACAGTATCAGCATTGTGTATAACTTACGACGGCACTACAAGGGCATAGTTGAAGTCTTCTTTATCAATATCAAGAGGGTCGAGGCCAGCATCCTTGATGTTTTGTTTTAACTTATTAACAGATTTTAGGATGTCTCCAGTTACACTCCGTTGTGCTGGCGTCAGTTCATCTGAAATCATAACATGACATTAATAATAACGAATAACTACACCCAACAGTTCAAAATGTTCGTTGTTTCTTCACTGTTAAAGCAAGGGATATTTTTTTTGTTCAAGAAGAAGTTATTAACCCCTCAGGTGTCCATGTATAGACAATAGACTTTTGACAGCTCTTCACAATAGTCTACACAATAGAGAATAATAGAGAGCTGTCACATAAATCTTGTCAGGGAGCCCTAGTATGAGCTTCATCGACACCGGAAGGGTTAAGCTCCCCTTTCGGTTCCCCGGGTAGGTCGACAGAGGTATGTCGGTGTCATTGGCGTTCCAGACCGGCACAATGCGGATGTTGTGGCCGAGCTGGGTCCCTAACAATACCTACGCCAATAATATAAAATGGCTCGATAACATTACAAATTAACTTCTTATCATCTAAATAACTTGATAATTCGTAGCCCGCATTGTCAAACGTGCTATATGTCATGACACTGCACCTGTTGTTGACTTGTCAAAAATATTATGAGCCTTCATTGATTATCGCAACATAAATATTTGTATTTTACTAATATATTTGGAACTTCTGTGGCGCAGTTGGTTAAGAAGCTCGCTATAATTCTAGAGATAGCGGACTTGATTTCCGCATCAAGACAAGTATTTGTGAATCGTATAAATGGTCTGAACGTTGCAATATCATAAAAAATTTCGCTTTTGATAGCATCGACACAAAGCTTGGTGTTTTATTGGTTAGGTCTATGCATTTTATATGTATATTTATTTGTATTTCTACGACTCACCATCAAATGGTATTTCTTGGTCAGCAATGGAGCTGGCTACCAACACGCCAAAAAGTACAACCAAAGTCTTCATCTTTCGGTCAAATGAAGCCTGGAAATAATACAAACGTCGTTTGGGGTTTCGCTTGAATTTTACACATATGTTACCCAAAGATAGCTAGTGTGTATTTTAATGCAAAAATCAAGTAAAATCCTGCTTGTGGTATAGTAATTGTAATATTATTTTATAGAGAAACCTTAAGGCTTAAGACTGCCTCGATGGCGTAGTTGTATTACGGTACGACTACAAAGCTGAGGTCTCGGGTTTGATTCCCGGGTCGGGCAAAGTGATATTGGGTTTTTCTATTCATTATCAGCCCGGAGTCGGGAATTTGTGCCCGATATGGCGATAGGCTCGCCCCCTATCACATAATGGGAAGGAACATACAAGGTGAAATGTGGGTGTCCTGGTGGCGCCTCTGCCTACACCTTCTGGGATAAAGGCGTGAGTTTATGTATGTATGGATGTATGTGGAAACTTTAAGGTTGAAAGCGACCCTCCGTAAGAAATGCACTGGTGCCACTAGTTTTACCTCGCCTAACGAATTTTCACCCGAGTTTTGTTAAGAGGCGTGCATATCACCACGCCAGGGGCAAATATATATTATATTAAAAAATAATCACAACATTAATTTAAAAATGAAAATTACTGATAATCACCAAAAATCTAGTCTACATATATATTCCAACACTTCAGTGAGATAGGCCTCATTTAGTTGCTATTTCGTAGAGTTTCGGACTATGGGCTTGTACACAAAACTGTGATGCGACGTCGCATCGGAGAAATCTACGAGATGCCACGACACATCGCAAGAACTTGCGAATTTAGTGAATTTTGTGTATGTTTTTAATGCATTTTATATTTTCGAGTATTATATTACTAGTATTTAAGTATTATATTACTTTATCTTAAAATCTCATAAAAACACTGTCTATTTAAATGCTTGTCTCATCGTCTTGCACGGTTGTCTGGAAGAGATCGCTTTTAGCGATAAGACCGCCGATTTTGAGCACTTTAATTTTTATGGTATTTTTAATTTTATTTCGTTTTCTGTATGGTGTTTAAATAAAGAGAGAGAGAGAGAGAGTACCAATAACAGAAGCGCGCGCTTCTTTCACGATCCATATTACGACCTTATTTACAAAAGTTCAGTACGAATGACACTTATCGAAGGAATGGTCACTCAAATCGTGGAAGGGGAGACGCATCGCAGCAATTCGTGCCGTTTTCTGCGTTGCGATTTCGCATCGCGCCGATTCGCAGTTTTGTGTATGAGACCTATGATTGTGGCACTGCTTTATAATAAAATGAAGAAGACTCACCTTACACCAAAAGATCTTGTGCAACTATATCTGAAATTATTTTCACTCTTGTTTTTTATACTTTAATTGAGTAAGATACCATCAGGTGTGTAATTAATATGTAATTCCTCTGACAAATCAGTATTATATCAGCGATAAAAAATAAAGCAAAAATAAGGATAAAATTATTAAATACATATGTGGAGTTATATAATACGGCGATACATCGGCCATCAGAGTCTCTCTCGAGGTTCCATTGAGGAAAGACGGTCTCAACTTGTGTCTAGAGTCGAGAGATCTCTGGGGCGGGACTCCGAATGGGGTGAATTGAACTTAGTTCAATTTAACCCCTCGAAGACACAAGTTTGCGCATTCACTGCGAAGAAGGACTCTTTTGTCATGGCGCCGCAATTCCAAGGAGTTACTCTCCAAAGATCCGAAAGTATTGGAATCCTCGGCGTCGAAATATCAAGCAATGTCGACTTTAGGAGTCATTTGGAGGACAAAGCCAAACTGGCGAGCAAAAAGTTGGGTATTCTGAACAGGGCCAAGCTTCTAGTACTACTAGGTACTTCACGTCGGGTCACAGATTGACGCTCTACAAAGCACAAATCCGGCCCCACGTGGAGTACTGCTCTCACCTCTGGGCAGGTGCCCCAAAATACCAGCTCAACCCACTTGACTCCTTACAGCGACGAGCTTTTCGAATAGTCGATGATCCCAATCTTACGGACAAATTGGAACCGTTAGGACTGCGGAGAGACTTCGGGTCTCTCTGTGTATTCTATCGTCTGTTCCATGGGGGGTGCTCCGAGGAATTGTTTGAGATGGTACCAACGTCGCCCTTCTACCATCGCACCA
The DNA here is from genome assembly GCA_905220455.2 of Deilephila porcellus. Taxonomy (NCBI): domain Eukaryota; kingdom Metazoa; phylum Arthropoda; class Insecta; order Lepidoptera; family Sphingidae; genus Deilephila; species Deilephila porcellus. Next base: position 13,486,284 of record LR999973.1, on the reverse strand, counting down.
CCCGTCACCGCAGCAGAGTTCATTCCTACCACCTAGAAGCGTACCGCTCCCGAACGGTACGTTTTCAGCGTTCTTTCTTACCACGTACGTGCAAGCTCTGGAATAAACTCCCTGCATCGGTGTTTCCTGAGCGCTATGACCTGTCCTTCTTCAAAAGAGGCTTAAAGAGAGTACTCTCCTTAAGGCAGGCAGCGACTTTGTTGTGCTGGACCCCTGGCACTGCGAAGTTCTCTGGGCAGCCGTAGCCGCTTACCATCAGGCGAGCCGCTAGCTCGTCTGACTATAAAGGCAATAAAATATATATATATGTAATATAATTCTGGTCACAGAATTCATATTTTTATTCTCGGTGGCTCAGATGCACTACGGTACGATTACAAAGCTGAGGTCTCAGGTTCGAATCTTGGGTCGCACAAAGTGATATTGGATTTTTATATTCATTATCAGCGAATGGCATGCTCATCTCGCCATTATCACTACAATAAAAAATATATATCATAGATTCGTGAAGTGTATTTTACGGACGCGATGGTAAAACACGTTTTTCCCCAACAGATAAATTTTGATATCCCACACATGGTCACGCGTTGATAATCGATATCAAGTCGATAAAGATGTAATAAATCAGAGCTATAATAATATAAGCTGATGATTATCAATTAATTGCAATTATACGCTTAAGGATTTGATTTGACTGCCTCGGTGGTGCAACACACTCTACAGTCACATACATCCTGACCTCACACTAAGATACCTACTATCAGGAACTACGAGAGGCTTTGCGGTCCCACAAACACTCAAAACCGAAACAAATATCTGTGGATCACACATTTCGTCTCGGTGAAGCATCAATGCTTGGTTGCGCAATGTCAAACCCGCGGCTTCTCGTTTCACAGTCGGCGCCTAACCAACGCCATGAAGACTGTCAATGAAGTCTACTACGTCTTTTAATCTGAAAAATAATTATAGACTGCCTCGGTGGCGTAGTTGTACTACGGTACGATTAGAAAGCTGAGGTTTCGGGTTCGAATCCCGGGTCTACATACTATTTTCAACTTTACGCATTCTAAGGAAGCAGGAAAATGAAATTAATTATTTAAAAAACTACAATATGTAGATCTAATTTTTTAAGTAATACCCATACACGATCTCTTAGGTCTTCTGAAAATTTGATTTTAGAAATTCCTAAACGCTTAGCACAGCACATCATTTCTTAATAAATATTTTACAGTCCATGTTGCTCGCTTATGGAATGAACTGCCTCTGTCAATGAGACTTGCAAAATTCCTGCCTATTTTTAAGAGACTGTACAGAACGCACTATTTGTCACACCAGTAACTTGATATTTTTGAATGGCTTGAAATGGATCAGTCGTATGAAGCGCAAACATCTATGAGGCACTTCAATAGCGGGGTAGTCCTAGCAAAATCCAAAATACATTATTAGCGTAGATAAGCAGCTACAATGCCAAATAATCGTAAATGCGCTTAAATCACGAGATGAAGCGTGTTATTCTTTGGCATTAATCTATCTATATTTGGAAAAAGATTGTGTTATCATAAATATTCCCGTTTTGCAAATCTAAAATATTTTGATGTTTTATTGGTTTTCAGTTATTTGGGTTTGGTTTTACGATATTCATGGTCGCTGAAGAAACTATAAGCTTATAGCACCGTCTAGTCTCCCCGTCTGACGTTAATCATTTCGTAATTTGTTATTATTATCAAAAATATGATGAAATACTCCTACATTTAGAAAATTATTATATCTTGTTGATTAACGGATGGTTTTAATGATATAGGTTCTTAATGCTCAATCAAATCAATTTTAAGGAATGAAAGGAAATCTCTTCTCTCTCTGTAGAACGAGTGTTTGAGGTTGCATGTACAGAAACAAATTTATAATTAACGACCTTCCTTACATGGTACAGAAGTGGTCAGACATTGTTTTATTTGCCGACGACACATCTATTAAATTTAGATTTAAAGATAGCCGGAAAGCCGAAATTCTTTATAAACCAAATAATATTCTTAATTTAATGTCGGATTGATTTTCAGCTAATCATCTACTATTAAATGCTGGAAAGACAAAATGCATCCGTTTTGCATTACCGAACGTGGTAAGCGTAAACTTGCATATCGAGCTAAATTTGGAAACACTAGATTTAGTTAGTTTACAGTTTTTTTAGGGACTATTTTAGATAAAAAAAAATGCAAGAAGGTCCTCAAATAGAGAGACATTCAGGTAATCTTAGTACCGCAGCGTTTGCAGTCCGAAAAATAAGAAAACTTACGGACGTTGCAACGGCTAGGTTGGTATATTTTGCTTATTTTCATAGAATAACGTATAGGACATTTTACTCGTGGAAAGAATATTTTTACTTGATTAACATCAGGTTGCTTTGTTTTCTGAAGAACTTACTAACTGGCCTTAGGACCGTGAGTTCTAGGTATAGTAAATCCTGTACTATAATTTCTAAGTATTTTACGTAATTATTAAAAACATGATATAAAATGTTATCACAGATAACAGCACCTGTGTTCAGAGCCACGTCAAGGAAAGTGATCGAGATTAAGAACATTAATTAAACGCCTGATATTGATCTGATTTCGTTTATTTGGTATAAATAGGCATGTTCGATCAATTTGAATATTGTTCGCCAAGGAGAATCAGGTGAGGCATTACAATAATTTAGTTGGGGAATTTACACATCAGGCTACATACGCTAATTGCTAAGGGAGTCCCCTATAATCGAGAGTTGATAGATAAAAATTGGACTTAAATCCACCGTGCTGAGGGTTGGTGAACTTCCCATACCATACATTTGTGAAGATTTCTGTGATATACACGATTCCTCAAGATGTGTTTTCTTCGTGATTAGAGTGTGCATGAGTAGAGTTGCATTTAGAGTACATTAGGATGTTTGATGTGGCCTCATTTCTCTAGTCGGAGTGTGTAAGGGAGTTATGGCTGGAATGTTGATCTGATATGGACCCGTCAGGACTTTGGTTTCTTGACTTATTTCGTGTTAATCTTTCACTTAGGATCTCTTCTATCATATCTTGAGACGGAAATAAGCTCGTAACAATAGTAGCCCTTGTGGTACTTTTAAAACAGCTGATGTCTTTTAGAAATTCACCGAGCGTCATACTTTGTTAATTTAATTAGGTTCAGTTGCATATAGTAACTTTGACAAAACCTCAAAACCTCAAAGTTAACTTTGAGAATGACATCGCCTTACAGTTGACATCTCAAATGTTTGGGTTGATACGGTTCAAATCACAGTTTGTTAATGAAACTAAGCCTAATTAAAAGTAGACTGTTACCGAATACGAAGACTTCACAAAACAATAAACATAAAGAGACCATGAGACACACCACACAGAAAGTTCAGAGACGACTTAAATCATTTGGATAAGAATTGACAAAAGAATGTTTAGGATAGGGTAGAATGGAGGAAGGGAAAGGAGACCCAGTGGGATAGCACAGGCTAGCGAAAACAAACTATTATTAGAAACAAATATGGAGTAACAATAATATTTATTTCAGATACAAAGATGAAATTCTTCGCCGTACTTTGCGCACTGCTCGTTGCCAGCGTCAGTGGCAATACTCTGCAATATGACTCTACAGAACGTATGTATCCTTATATATTCATAAATATACATTAAAATAATTCATCCTACAGTTATCAGTGGTAGGATATTCATATCCAGTCAGATGCACATATTTTTAGCAAAGTCAATTCGTCATCGGATATACACAGGCTAATTGTGTGTGTACGGTTATACCGAGTTCATCTTCTCTATGTCGCTATTCAGTATAATATCATATGGCATAAAATGAAATTAAGAATTGTTGTTCTGACTGAAATCTGAAACTATTTGCTTACATCACCAATAAATAATTTCAATTCCATCGGAAACATTCTAAATACAGTAATGTTGTTTTTCATTTTACTAAATTCAATAAATTTTGTCTCTATTTAGCTGAATTGACGTTAAAGCAACAGAGATTCGTCGTAGACCTCATCTTGAGCCTTATTGAAGACACTCTGCAAAATCTCAGGGATGCTGGCTACGACCCGTATTACCTCGAGAAGGAAACCTACAACTGGGCACTCCCTGTACCGAGGTAAGTTTTTTCAAAGTAACTACAGTGCATCTAATCGTAAGTTCGGAGCAGATAGAGTACCCACCGACACGAATTAGCTATATCGCCAAGCGAAGTAATTGCGGCCTGTAGCCGGATGTATGATTCCAACATCTTTAGATCAACCTGTATATTCGGTATTGAATATGCTTGGCTAGTTGTATTGACTGGCGAGATACTCATAGTTTCTCGCTGGCCAATAATGGACCGCATAATCACCATCGGCTGTAAGTACGGTCGATTAACCGTGCTAGAATAGGTAGTATAAAACGTAATACCCATGATTGTGGCGTAATGTTGTTTTGATAAACTTTCCCTTCCATTCCCTGAGACTCGCTAAGCTTCTAAACTCGGTGCCACTAACGTGCGTGCCACTGTTGATCCTGGCTACCAGGAGTTGCAGTGGCGGTTGTGAGAGCGGGCAGTCTCCTTACGTTTTGATGTGTTTTACTAACTTTCCTTCATTTTCTCAGCATCCTGAACACCAGTGCGTCTGTCGAGGAGGTCCGCTTCACCGGTCTCACCAACCTTGTCGTCCACCGCATGAACTTCGCCACCCTCGCCACCAGGCTCACCTTCGACCTTGAACTGCCCCGTCTTGACGCTTCTGTCGGTGAGTACGGTGACTTTCTCAATCAATTCCATCTGCGTTGTATAGAACATGCGTTATTCATTTGTATTTGTACAACAATATAACGCTTATGACAGCTTCTTTGATGCTGTTGTTAGAAGAAGGATATGTGATGAGAGACTGCAGGTACTATCTCCGTAATGGAGTGATATTTTTATTAATATAAAACATCGCTAATTTCAGGCAAAGCTAACGGTGAGGTTTCCTTCTTTGGAGTCACCATCGACGGTGAAGGCAGCGGATCGTAAGTTTCTTTAAACATATTATTCACCTACAAATCTCTAACCGAACTAAGGCATTACTCTTTGTCTCGTCATCTTTTGGGGTTCGGCAAATGTAAGACAAGCACGTCGCTCGCCTGATGGTAAAATCCACGTCTGTTCATAAACAGGAACAACACAGTATGCACTAGGTTATGCATAACGTTCCTGTGGCTAAAGAAAGAGAGCTAGAGAGAGAGGGGGGGGGGAAGAGAGAGAGGGAGAGAGACAGAGGGAAAGAGGACAAGAGATTTCAGATACCATAGAAATTCTCGCATATCATGGTATGCAGGTTTCCTTAAAATGATTTTTTAATTCAGGGTTTCTGTGAGAGGAATCCGCCTTGTCGGTGATGTGCGCTTGAACGTCGGCATCATCTCTGGCATCTCCGTCCGCAGCCTTAGCCTGGACTTCACTCTGCAGGGCATTGAGGTAAATGACAGTCCACATATTAGTACTGCACAAACTACAGAGCGGCGTTTTTGATAATTTCATCAGAAACGTACGTAAAATAGGGAGAAGCGGAAAGAAGGAAGCGGGGGAACGGGGTAGTGTACACAGTGTGTGTGTCTTCTCTGTCTATCCCTTCAAGAGTCTAAGCCCAAGCTCAATACAATTAAAATCAATCCCAAAATGAAATAATTTATTTTTCATGTTTGTTTGTTTGTTCTTATTTCAATGATGAATTCTATATCTATCTATATCAGCCCATATACGTCCCACTGCTGGGCACGGGCCTACTCTGTAATCGAGAGAATCGATTGAGAGTGGTTATGAATTATTAATAGTAAATTCCAGTATGCATTTATACATACACCTTTTTTCTTATTCGTTATACTATAATATATTCATTATTTTATTTCAGTCCAACCTGAACCTGGTCATCTATGGCACCGATATCTCTGACCACATGAACGATTTCCTCGGCGAAAAAGTACCCAGGACTATCAGGGAATTCAGGGTTAGTAGAATTGTTTCACAGAATAACTCGAAATGTTTCAACAAAAAGCAGAACATTTTGTAGAGGATTAACGAATCCAGAGCATTGTATGATCTATAATATGATTATCATTTGAATTCTTATATTATATATTCTAATATATAATACTGTTGATTAATAAGCACAGTATCTGAGATTTATGTATAGCGAATGGTGGTATAAGGACGTTTTGCGTTGGTAGATTGAAAACCAAAAATAACTAAAAAATAATAATTTTAATTACATTGAATATGTCTAATTTAGTTTAAAAAATAATGACGTTCGGATTCTGATATGAATTCCAATACTTACAAGCTTATCTTACTAATAAATAAATGGGTCATCCAACAATCACATACATAGTCCTGAAATACTCAGATATAGCATTTCTGACATCCACGGATATCAAAGACTACGAGAGGCTTTTGAGTCTAACAAAAACTCAAACCAGAAACAAATGCCTGTGGTTTGCACAAACATTTGTCTCGTTGTCTCGAACCCGCGACCTCTCGATTCGGCTTCTAGCCAACTGCACCACGGAGTCATTGAAATAATGAGTAATCACTGGCTGCAACCTATCTGTATCTATTCAGCCTGAGGAAGTCCACTGCCTAACATTGTATTTCAATTTTATATAGCTTCAGGAAGTCCACTGCCTAACATTGAATTTCAATTTTATTTTTAGGAGGACATCAACGCTCTTCTGCAGTACTACGCCCTGGACCTCATCAACGGCATCCTCGCCGATATGTAATTTTGTAAAAATTAAGTCTGTATCTTTCTAAATAAATTATTTAACTTTTTTTTTATTTTTTTATTGCAATGAATGGCGAGACGAGCATGTCATTCGCCTGATGGTAAGCGATACGACCGCTCATGGACAGTAGCAAAACCAAACAACACCATGAATTACAAGGCAATGCTTGGAATTCCACTGCGCTCGCCATCCTGAGACATAAGATGTTAAGTCTCAATATGTCCAGTAGTTACTCTGGCTACAATGTCCTTCAAACCGGAACACAACAGCGCATTTACACTGCTGTTTGGCGGGAAAACTTAAAACATTTTCATTCTGTTCTGCCAACGTCACTACACCTTTTTGTACTGTTGAAGTTATAATGTTAAAATCTGCGGAAACAAAATCATAAGTATTAATAAATCAAAACTGAAAAATGCGCTATTGTGTTCCGGTTTGATGGGCATTGTAGCCAGAGTAACTCCTGCATATACTGGGTATATCAAGACTGCGACCGAAAACGAAGCCGGGTGGTAGTTTTAGTGGTTACAGACACAATGCAAATAAAAAGTCAAGAAAGGTGGTGTTATAGACAATTCGAAAATTGCGCTAGTAGTCGATCGGTCCTCCAACACTTCACCACTTATTTTCACCCCTTTAGGGTTAATTGTAAGAAAAGAGAGGTATATCAAGACTGCGACCGAAAACGAAGCCGGTGGTATTTTTAGTGGTTACAGACACAATGCAAATAAAAAGTCAAGAAAGGTGGTGTTATAGACAATTCGAAAATTGCGCTAGTAGTCGATCGGTCCTCCAACACTTCACCACTTATTTTCACCCCTTTAGGGTTAATTGTAAGAAAAGAGAGGTATATCAAGACTGCGACCGAAAACGAAGCCGGTGGTATTTTTAGTGGTTACAGACACAATGCAAATAAAAAGTCAAGAAAGGTGGTGTTATAGACAATTCGAAAATTGCGCTAGTAGTCGATCGGTCCTCCAACACTTCACCACTTATTTTCACCCCTTTAGGGTTAATTGTAAGAAAAGATAGGTATATCAAGACTGCGACCGAAAACGAAGCCGGTGGTATTTTTAGTGGTTACAGACACAATGCAAATAAAAAGTCAAGAAAGGTGGTGTTATAGACAATTCGAAAATTGCGCTAGTAGTCGATCGGTCCTCCAACACTTCACCACTTATTTTCACCCCTTTAGGGTTAATTGTAAGAAAAGATAGGTATATCAAGACTGCGACCGAAAACGAAGCCAGGTGGTAATTTCGCCAAAAGAGTGACAGATATTTTTTTAGAATTTTTTAAAAATCGTCGTGTTTGGTTGGTAAATACCCAGTTTTTGCGAAAATACTAATTTAAACCCTGACATACCATTGCGTGTTTAAAAATAAAGAGGTGTACATCTTTATTTTAGGAAAACTATGTATATATCACCCAAATACGACGATAAGTAAAAAAATACAAAAACAAGTTGTCGATTTTTTTTGCGAAATTTTTACTTGCATTGTGTCTGAAGTCACTAATACTACCACCTGGCTTCGTTTTCGGTCGCAGTCTTGATATACCCGGTATATAGATATGACGGAAATAAAACCATGTGTTAATTATATTGAACCAGACCAGTGATAACGGCACCGGTCTATATTCGTTTATTATTAATTATTGCTATCACGAGACGTTTTAATTAACGGATAAACGACTTATCCGAATATTTTCAACAAATTGATACTTCTAAAGGCAACGATACCAATGTTTCACTGGCGAATACTGAATGTAGAATGCTCCGTCCTTGGTCCGGAGGCGGTTTATATTGCAAACTGTCATGCTCCCATCCTTACTCTAACTGTGGGTCGTGAAATAGAACCACAACCGGGTGTACTGTAACAATATTACTTCTACAACTACCCGTAGATTGCTTAGGGCTTATTTAGAATTGTTTTAACAATCATTTTTTTTAACATTTCGACTTTACATAAAACTGCTCCGACATATACTCGTAATATACACTGTCAAGTTTGTCTGGGATGCAATGTGTTTGTTAACAATATGCCAACAAAATGGCATACTGTAAAAATATGCGTAATCCAGCGCGGCGCACCATAGTAATAACCAAACAATTTACGCATAGAGCGAACTCCTGCCCGTTCGTGTCCCACACCCCCTTCTTTTGTTTTACCCGATCATAGCCCGAAAACAAGTAATAGTCAAATCAATTATATATAATTTTATTTTATTGAATAATTGTAAGATTCTCTATCATTAACTGAGTACGTAAGTACCTAAGTAAATCTTAAGAAACTTCGAGTCTTTATTATATGTCTTAATATATAAATTTTTAGTCTTTATTGTACACAACAATGAAAAAATATTCACAAATAACAAAAAAAGTACAAGTGGCGGTCTTATCGCTCTGGGCAATGGCTTACAGACAACCATGGGATGGATTTAAGAAAAGGAGAAAGAGAAGTCAGTGTAGATATTAAATAAAGAATACAATATGAATAATACTAATTAAACATTATAAATACACAAACATATTATGTACTACATTCTGCCAGCAAACTTGATTAACTTTAGTAGGAATTTCCCATCCCGTCCCGTCCTGTCCCATTATATCCCGCCCATCTCGTCTCATTCTCACTCAATGCATGTAATCCAGTCCCATCCCATCCCTTTGAGTATAAAAAAGTAACAAATATATCAAAATTCCGTTGTCATCTCACGGGAACACTAAATTTTTCGGGATTAAAAGTAGCCAAAGTGTTAATCCAGGGTGTCAGCTATCTACATACCAAATACTCTATTACGTTAATACAGACCCTCCATATTAGTTTTTTTCATTTACCTTCCATGTACAGACATCGATCGGTTACTAATTCATTATATGTACATATAAATTGATTCAGCCTGCCTCAGTGGCGTAGTTGTAATACAGTACGACTATAAAGCTGAGGTCTCGGGTTCGAATCCCGGGTCGGGCAAAGTGATATTGGGTTTTTCTATTCATTATCAGCCCGGAGTCAGGAATTTGTGCCCGATATGGCGATAGGCTCGCCCCCTATCACATCATGGAACGGAACATACAAGGCGAAATATGGGTTTCCTAGTGGCGCCTCTGCCTACCCCTTTTGGGATAAAGGCGTGAGCTTATGTAATGTATATAATGTAAATTGATTCAGACAGATGAAATCACACTAATATCTGTTTAAGGAGAAAGGTAGTGTTCTTTAACCAGCCTTTTAAATAATGACAATGTTTGTCATCATTAAAGTATTTCTATTTCCCCTGCTTTACTGTAGTATAAATGCGCTATTGTGTTCTAGTTTGAAAAATCTCATAAATGTCGTCCGGGACTAGATATTGTGCGCGGAATGCCAATAGGCACGCCCTCTATCCTATTTGGTGCAGTAACAAGTTTAGAAAACTGTAGGTGGCACTAGTATCACTTGAAACTACAACTAGGGGAATATATATATACCTGTCCTTTTAATTAGTATTTTCCAAAATATCAAGCAGTGTAAAAGAAAACAAAAATAAAAAATAGCCTGTGTGAAAACATTTATTCATTTACATATTTTCAATTTACATAACTACTTTGATGATCTCCATAAGGTGGTGTCTGGTGTAACTGTCGATGTCGCCCTGAAAAGTAGACAATTCATTACTATCTTGCAATTTATTTTACTATACACCGATGTACTCCTTCAGATCCTAGGGCACTGTAAGGTTTTAAGTCGCTTTTCTCTGGATATCAAAGGTGCTCTACATTAAGACATGAGAACATTACATACATACATAAACTCCCGCCTTTTATCCCCGAAGGGATAGGCAGAGGCGCCACCAGAACACCCACATTTCGCCTTGTATGTTCCGTCCCATGATGTGATAGAGGGCGAGCCTATCGCCATATCGGGCACTAATTCCTAACTCCGGGCTGATAATGAATAGAAAAATCCAATATCACTTTGTCCGACCCGGGACTCGAACCCGAGACCTCAGCTTTGTAACCGTACCGTAATACAACTACGCCACCGAGGCAGTCACAGACATGAGAACATTAATTGAAACAATAACAGAATTTGATTGCCATCATCAGCAGTTCAGACACTGCAATGTTATTAAATTACAGTACTATATTTATATTAAATCATTGCTGGAATCTAGTTATTTCCATTGACTGTTACATCTTAATATACCGTCATACAATAAGGGCTTTAAAGTTACTTGGTAAATATATACGAAAGCATTGGATGTAGGCCGCATGCAACATTGGAAATCTTTAGAGAAGTCCTATAATGGTCAACAGTGAATTTTCAGCCACTTGCAACATATCAGTGAAGATATGTTTAGAAGAGTCAGGCCTATGTTAAGCAACAGACTTTCTGAGACTAAGAATCAAAATTATGATACTTATAATGATATAATGATGGTCCTAGGGACGAACATAGAATACGCGTATTGTTAAAGGTCCTCATGTCAAAATGAAAGATTGTCTGGGATATCTTATGTTAAGCAGTGGGCCAAAGAACATGAGAATGCTGCTGTTGATAATAATGATGTTTCTGATAAATATTTTATTTCAAAAGAAGTTGATTACCTTGTAGCTGTAGAGGAAATCGTATATGTTCCTAGAGATGTAGTTGTTTACACTTTGGGAGACGTCAGTGCCGAGGAAGTCGACGGTCAAGTTGGACTGAAAAAAATAAATGTTTTTAATACAATAAAAGGCAAATTAATAAATGTAATATTGCCTAAAATACTCTCTAATGAAAAACCCTCAAGCAACAGTACTAATACTTTAGAATATGTTTAGCTGCGGAGACGACATTTTTAATATAATATACAATAAAATAAGTGATCCATAAAACGTATAGTTTAGCTCATTACTGGTGTGTAACTGCAACTGTAGTCTTTGATTAAATTCTAAAATTCTGTATTAATTTGTTCCCAACAAATTAATACAGGATTTTAGAATTGTTTGTTTTTTGATGAATGATCGTTTTTTTACTGTAATTATGGAAGATTAGTAACATTTAATGAAAAAAAGGAATTTGGTTTACAAAAGTATTGATAAGTCATACATACCTCAATAGCTTGCAGGTCAACGCCCAAGTCCACAGCACGGACCTCGTTTGCACCAATAAGGCGGTTGCGGAAGTAGACCTCGCCGTGCAAGCGGATTCTCGAGAAGACGATCCTGGATATAGTAAAATAATTAATATATACAAAAAGGAACGCAGCAATGTACTCGCTATTGAAAATTCTAAAGATGTGAAAGTTAACAAGGCACTTGACAAAAGCAAATCTAAGCTAACATTTCCTTGATCTACCGGAGCAATTGGTCGTTTCTATCCGGTTTGCCATCCTAACAACACTTGAATGGTAGATTCGTTGTTAGCCTCTCAAAATAAAAGGAGAAGAGGTAGAAATAATGTGAGCAAGAAACGGATATTGAGTTCACGATTGCCCCAATCACTAGTCAAATCATGATAGTAAAACCATCCTTGTTCGTTGGTTTTGTGAGGCAGCAAAACCACTACTGTCGTAACGGCCATTTGAGTTGTAATCCAAGGTAACTACAGTAACACTTTATTATATCATATACAGTGCATAGATAAGTTTTGTGTTGTTGATGCCCTCTTCTATGTTGTGGACTAAATTTGCCATCAGACTTAAAAGGGTTATAAGCTATTTTGTAAAAAAAAACATAAAAATACACAGTTTAGGAAAATTACTCACGTTCCACTAGCTTCGATGTTGAAGTCAATTCCGAACAAAGTTGCTCCAACACCGATCTTGCCTGAAAAATGCATTAACATTAATAAAGAATTAATGAACTAGAATATATAGGCTGTTCCACTCTCACACCAGTCAATGCCAATCTTGTAAGCCGGGACCGAAAGTGGCACGCATGACCCCGAGTTTTGATTTTAAAAAAAGTCTGGACTTGTCATTAATTCTCAACGTAATTAATCAACTAGTAAATTGAATAGGTATTCATAAAACTAGATACTATATAAGAATAATAGTACAGGTATTTAGATTCAAGTTCCTTGTTTGTGTCATTCCTTTGTTTTTTGTACAATAAAGAATTATAAATGAATAAATAAATAAAATAAATAATAGTAAACTTTAACGGTGAAAGAAAACCATCATACCGTAGTTATAGAGATCTTTACAAGAATTTCTATGATATGTGAATTCCGCCAACTCGCAATAGGTCAGTGTGGTGGAAGCCTAAGCCATCTCAATCGAGCTTTGGATTGAGGAGCCCCTTGTTCATAGATGGGTGTTTATAGGTTGAAATATTATGACTTATTTTATTAGCCCATAATCTAAGCACGAGACTCTTTGAAATAAAACTATGTATATTTTACGAATTTTATCGCCATTTGGTTTAATTTTACATTTTTTAACTTCCCGACGTTTCGATTACTTTACAGCTTTCGTGGTCACGGGGCGGACTGAGGTATTAGTCATCCGCTCAGTGACTGTTACAATTTAACTACATTAGTTAAATTGTAAGTAAAGTAATCGAAATGTCGGGAAGTTAAAAAATGTAAAAATTAAACCAAATCGCGATAAAATCCGTAAAATATAGATTTATTTCAATGTGTAACATTCGCGTAAATCTAAGAAACCATTACACGAGATTCTTCTACAACCGACACTTTCATTTTGAGGGGGATTATAACTTATTTCGGCAGTATTTAAAGTGAATTACCGAAGGTGAGGGTGACGGCAGGGATCTCGACGTCGGTGTACATCGTCATAGACAAGAAGGGGATCCTGAGACTGTGGACGACGTATCTGCTGAGTCCATTGCTGTTGAAGCTCTCGATGAACGCTCTGACGTTGAAAAGCCTAAAAAGAGAGAAACAATTTTATAGATACTCTTAGTATGTACCTTACCGACCTGTAGGGGTATACAAAAACCTGCAACAGATGTCAGCGAAAAGGCTCAAACGTGGTTAGATATTAAGGCGCGTCCATACTATCGCCGATAATGCCAACCAAAACGATGCGTTTGGCAACCTTGGACACAATTATTGCATTTTTCCAGACGAGTGTACCCAGGAGATGCGTTTTTCATGTGCGTTAAATTATACGTTCCACGCTATAACATACTAGAGCCGGCCTTGCTTCATCCAGTATATGCACGAACGTTTCTCAGAGTGGGCGTATTTAGAAATGATTAAATAATAGGCATGACAAATTTACTAAGAAACTCCGTTTCTTTCATACGTAAGTAATATTTTGTACAACCACAATTTGACAGGATACTGCCGTTCTAAAATAATAAAAGGGATTACTATAATATACTTACAATTAATACAATAATCAAAAATTAATTAATTTACAGCCGAAACGATTATTTATTTATTTATATACACTTTATTGCACACAGAAAAAGAAATAGGAATAAAATGAAAATCGCATACATAAAAAGTACAATTGGCGGTCTTATCGCTCTAAGGCAACGTCTTCCAGACAACCATGGGATGGATTTTAGAAAAGGATTAACAGAGGGCAGTTTAAAGTGTAAGAGATAAAGCTAATACTGATAGTAAATCAAATACAAATTATAATATAATAACAAGTACTTAATAAAATATGTATATAAATGACCAATTTTTGAAAATGTAACAATACCTAAACTGGATTACGAGTTAAGAGTTCACTTTGTTCGACAAAGCCTTTATGGTCTTTATATTACGCTTGTCACGCTAAATATTGGAATTTGGAAAATTTACTGTAGGACACCGCTAGACCTATTGTGACGTCACGGAATATGGGTGAAGATAGCCGACCAGCCGTCATCGTCCATAGTTGCTGATGCTGGCCTATTGTGCGTGCGAGCCATTATGGTAGTAGACTCATCGATATCAATGTTACACTAGATAAGACATTCAGTACAAAAAATATGTCCCACCTACTTGCGGTGCATGCACCACACATGAATCAGTTTGCTTCGTGACAGTGACGCCTTATCGCATACGTTTAAAAGTAATAAATGAATGTTTCGCCGTCAAACCGAAAGCAAATCGTTTGAAGTTACAATATTTTAATAAAATACCAGGTAAGTGATGAAATATTGCAGTGTGCTTTTAAAATACGGGGGTATTTTATTTATTTGACGTGTCTCGTCTATCGGTAGAATATAAGTCAATGAATAGACTATGATGTTGTTTCATTTTTACTTTCTCGGAATTCTTTGAAAGTATGTAAGACGTCGTTAATATTTTGGAAGTTGATGGATGAGATAAAGTTTAACAATATTAAGTAAGCAGGGATTTATCTATAACCTACATAATTACCTCAATCGTTGATCAAATTGAGAATCGAGATAAGGTAAGGGATATTATTCGGTTGCAGACGTCCTCCACTTGTTACTTTGTCTAAACGCCCGTTTAGATGTAAAGAGTATCGCGCTTAATAAAGCCACGTGCTTTATCGCTCATATCATTGAAGTCGTACTGCTCCTTAATATGTCCAGCGCCCAACGTGTTCCCTTGACCCTTTTAGGTCGCCCCTTACAACAGGCACCCTAACAAATTGCGTGCGTTTCCTATAAAGACTAATATAAATAACTTACTCAGTCTTAAGGAGTGTCCAGCCGACCTCTTTGCTCTCAACATCCAGGGGGTCGAGACCAGCACTCCTGATATTATAGCTCCAGCGCCCGAAGACATTGTGCAGACCACCAACCACATCGCGCGGCTGAACCGCTCGTCCATCTGTATATCATAAAGTAGGTATTTTGTAAGTATACTTGTAGTAAGGGGACGCTTTGGAAAATTGTTAAAGGGGTTTCTGTGATGGATTTGGCTGAAGATGTCAAAAATGATAAACAAAAGAAAACTTTCTGAACTTTAATTTAGAGAACGAAATCCATTAAAAAGGAATGTAATGCATAGCTTATTTAAGTTTTGGATTACGTAACGATATCAACGAATATATTTCTTACCATCGCCGACTTGTTCAACGTTGGCGGCGACGCTGACGGCCAGCAAAGCGATAAGGACGAAGGATTTCATTTTGCGATTATTTTCTGAAAATAAAATAATAGTACCTGAAATAATGTCTCCGTTTACTAAAAGCCTTGCACTCTTTCCCGATTATATTGTGTAATTCAAATTGATCCGGTGGTAGCTTATTAATGTAGGATTTTAATGTTTTGATGAAAGATGAGTACAATGAAACATTAGACGAATGCCATCATTCGTATGGAATATGGAATGTTTTATTTGAAAGAGATGACGAATAAGGAGTAAAAGAGTTAGAGGATGAATGATTAAGATGTCAAATATGAAAGGACGGAATAAGAGAGAACAGTTTAGAAGACGATAGAAGACATTGAGGGCGACTCAATTAAAGACGTATTAAAGAAGACGATTTCATATGGCTATCTCTCGCCGATGTAAACTATTTGGAATGGATTTCATTTACTATCACCTGCACCGCAGTTTGCTTTACTGGTATGCTAAAAATATTTGTTATGGGAAATTCGCAAATACAAATTGTTAGCTTGGTGCTATCAGTTTATTACAAACTGTTAAGATAATTACCATAGCACCAATAACCTATACTAGTTGCACAACGGCTTATAGAAATTCAAGCTCTAGTGCCCACGGCTTGAATAACAAATCTTGCCTTGGCAATAACTGGGACCAGACTAAAACATTATGTAACATTTCCAAAAAAAAACTACCGTAAAATTTATCAGAAATACGCCCGAATACTCAAACGCTACTTAAATATTATGTTGCACTTAACTACGAAAGTCCCGCTTAAATATACTGGTTAAGTGGGACGTGGTTAGTTAAGTGCAACTTAATATTTAAATGGCTTTTGGGTATTGGGGCGTTAAACCCTTATCTATAAATAAGAGATAACCATTGTCTCAATAGTGCATACTTAATTAGTCTGCACAGCCCTCACCATCAAGGATATTACTGTCACTTTCGTAAAAAATAATATTACAAGAGCTACGAAAGACTTACCTGATGAGTGCGAGACTTATCGAAGAATGTCCAAATTAATGACAATTAGCCTATTTATACCTCTAATTGTTTACGAGATAATATCAGCGAGTTTATTGATATGGTATAATGCGTCACTTCTCTAGAAAATCAGCATTATATGAAGGAAAATGTGTCGGTGATTAGAACCGAAGCTACCGTTTCATTGAATGCCTTTTCTATCGTTTTTGTACGTTCGGTAGGGGTTGCTTATTTTGGGTTAAATCGCTTTTTTACGTACATACTTACATAAACACTGCCTCGGTGGCGTAGTTGTACTACGGTACGATTACAAAGCTGAGGTCTCGGGTTCGAATCCCGGTTCGGGCAAAGTGATATTGGGTTTTTCTATTCATTATCAGTCCGGAGTGCGGAATATGTGTCCGATATGGCGATAGGCTCGCCCTTCATCACATCGTGGGACGGAACATACAAGGCGAAATGTGGGTGTCTTGTTGGCGCCTCTGCCTACCCCTTCTGGGCGTGAATTTATGTAAACACACTCTTATGTCCTATTAGGGTAGGCAGACACTATAGAGCGCCAAGTGATAGGGTCCATACAAACCTCTTTCGCCTCATTTACTGTCATTAATTCATATACGCTTGTGGGCTTAAGAACCATAATTTTGAATTTATTTTTTTATTTTATTTTTTATTTTCTTTAACAGGTTTTGTATTTGATTTATATAGGACCGCCTGAGACAGCCTCGACCGCTTTTATAAATTAATAATAAACAAACCCAGCAGACATACATAGTCCTGATCCCAAACTGAGATACAAAGTACTGTATTGTAGCCAAAGTAACTACTGGAGATAATGATACTTAATATCTTATGTCTCAGGGTGGCGAGCGCAGTTGAATGTTAAGCATTGCTTTGTAATTCATGGTGTTGTTTGGTTTTGCTACTATCCATAGTCGTATCGCTTACCATCAGGCGAATGGCATGCTTATCTCGCCATTCATTGCAATAAAAAAAAAATTGCTCCAGATACTTCCAAAATCCTTTGCAAGCAAGATAAGTCTGTTTTACTTATACAAACTTAAGCGACACTTTACAATTAGGCATCGAATCAGCAAGGATAATTCCTGTTCTAATTTAAATACAGTCATGTCTATAAGTTTTTAAATCTTCAAATACTTATTTATGTTTTAAATCAAATGGTGATAGTGCGCAACGTGATTTTATTTTGATAGATATATAATTCAAGGAAATTATAATTGATTACATCTTTTATCTTCACGATAGTAATTTTAATAACTAGACAAATAACATTTCGGTAAATGAATAAGGAAATTTTATTATCGCAATAAGTCGTATTGGATTTCTGTGTGTATCTGTATCAGCCCTTAAATACGTGCCACTGCAGTATACGGGCCTCATCGACAATCGAAAGTACGATTGAGAGGGGTTAGGCCATATTATAGTCCACCACGCTGGCCTAATGCGGGTTGGCGGACTTTACATAAAATATAATTTTTAAATCGCTATGGTACGCAGGTTTACTCACGATGTTTTCCTTCCCCGTTATAGTGCGTGGTGATTAACTATCAATACACACATTACTCCTAAAATTCAGGTGTGCCCTGGGATTTAAACCCGCGACCACTGTGAACATATTCGCAGCCGCGTCCGCTCCGAACAGGCCACCATTCACTTCAACCCTTAAGTACTACGAAATAGGGTATTTGACTCATTTTTTTTCTTGTATTCACCAAAAAGTAACCAAATCCAAAACCTAGCAAATAAAGAATTTTGGTGATCCATTCAGAATTAAACAAGTTAGAAACGTTTTAAATCTTAAAGTGGGGGTAAAAGAAAAGGGATGCAAAACAAAATTAGTAACGTCACTAATCTTAATATGTATTATGGTGTGCGGGTGTGAAAGAGACGGTAAGATGTCCCCACTACGTCCCCACTATTTCATTTAAAATACTAATATTTGCCTCATTTTACAAGCTACTTTAATACTGTTTTCACAAAAATGTTTTGTTTTAATGGCACTTGTGTTTGTCCGCAAAATAATACAAAAATTCTATGATGGTCAAATACCCTATTGTGAAGGTGTTATGCTGTGAAGCTGTTTGTGTAAACCAGGAAGACTATCTAGGCCAATCTATCTATCCAATCAGCCACAGGAAGTCTTCTACTGAACCTAGGCCTCCCCCAGGAATCTCCACATCAACCTGTTGGAAGCGGCCTGCAACCAGCGACTTCCTGAAATCTTAATGAAATGAAATGAAAATATTTATTGAACCCATGAAATGTCATACATTATTTAGATTCAGTCACTTTTTTTCCACTACCACCCGGTTCACAAGGCTGTTTTCGCCAGAGAAGAACGGGCAAGAAACTAGATAGCGTTGCTCTTTACAAAACAAGTTTACAATACAATAATTATAGATGTTGCAGCGCAGTTAAATTCAGAGCAGTTCATAGATAATTTAGAATAATAATGATGGATAGTGTTATTACATCACATACATACATCCCCTATTACATCGTGGGACTGAACATACAAGGCGAAATGTGGATGTCCTAGTGGCGCCTCTGCCTACCCCTTCGGGGATAAAGGCGTGAGTTTATGTATGTATGTAGTGTTATTAGACCAGATAGGAACAGATCGTCCGTCCACTTTGTAGGCGGGTTGGTCAGCCGGCTAATGTCTATAGTAGTCCAAGATACTCGTAATACGGTGGGGCTCTACGACTTTGTATTGTTTCTCTTTAAGAAGTTCTAAGTAGATCCACAACAGTGTATACTTAGCTTTTATGTGGAGGTTAATTGAATTTGACAGCCTCCGTGGCGCAGTTGGTTAGACGCCGCCTGTGAAACGAGAGGCCGCGGGTTCGATCCCCGCACCGAAACAAATATTTGTGTGATCCACAGGTATTTGTTTCGGGTCTGGGTGTTTGTGAGACCGAAAAGTCTCTCGTAGTTTCTGATACCCACGACACAAGATTCGATCTTAGTGTGGGGTCAGGACTATGTATGTGACTGTTGGGTGTATTTATTATAATTCATTAACAACCCACGTTTATTGTTATTTCATAAATCAGGTCAAATTTTGATGTGTAAATGGACTTTTAAATTAAAAGGAGGTTAATTTTATTTCAACGGAAAAAGGGCATGATTTTTTAATTGTTGACTACAAGGGTGAATCATTTTTATTGACAGAACTATAATATTGAAATAAAACATTGAAATAAAACTATTTTTTACGGATTTTATCGCGATTTGACATTCGCGTAAATCTAAGAAACCATTATGAGAACTATAATATTTTAAGTATATTGAGTGAAAATTTAGTTAGTAAATATGTAGAAACAAGCCCGTGACTGCACTGAATCTATACGAAACAGTTAACTGGATAATTCAAAACAAAAAAATCGGTGGGTAGTCAGCTAGTGAAGTCGGTTATTTTGGGTTCCCAATTTTAATTTTCAATTAAAGTCATAATATTTATTTTATAAACAATTTATTAGTGTTAATGGAATATTAATATTAAGCACTTGCCGGTGTAGTGTTTTCTCCTGTACGCACTCCATATCTTGTAAATTATCACAACACGAAACACAATGGACTCCATTAAGGACACACTCACTGATATGATGGAGATGTTTCACAAAAAGATGTCCGATTTTGAAGCTGAGCTGCAGAAGTCGCCGAGCGCCTCATCCAATACATCCAAGTTGGCAACGGAGTTCGCCTCGTTCCGTGGGTTCATCACAGGAGCTCTCAGCAACCTGCAACGACAGGTCGAGTTTCTGGCCAGCAGTGTGGACAACCTCGAGATGCGGAGTCGCAGGAAGATATTGCTGCTGCATGGTGTGAAGGAAGCTGATAAGGAAGATACGGCGCTTGTGGTGGCTAAAGTCATCAAGGAGCGCCTTAATATCTCCGATTTCACGCCTGATTTCATCAAAAGGTGTCACAGAATGGGACGCGCCTGCGATCCTCCAAAATCACGTCCCATTCTTTTTAAACTTCACGACACAGCTCTGCGCGATAAACTCTGGTACAGCAAGACCAAACTCAAGGGTTCCGGTATCACGATGTCCGAGTTTTTAACCAAAACGCGCCACGACGTGTTTATGGCGGTGAGAGAGAGATTCGGTGTCAACAAATGCTGGACCCAGGAAGGTTCCATTTACGTCCTTAGTCCAGATGGTGCGCGAATTCGTGTTGTCACACTACAGGACGTAAACAACATCGAGTTTACCGATCGCGACAAGGCTGCTGTCCGAGGCAAGAATACGAGACCGAAACGCACTGCCAGCAGCAAAAAGTAATATGTGAATGTGTTTGTACATATTGTTTTTACTTATTGCTCAATTGCCGGGTAATAGCTTCAACATTTTTTTATTCTGCTACCCACCTCTTATTTTTATTTTATGCTGTCAACTTGTTATAAATTCGTTCCATAGATTTATTTATTAGAATATTTAGCATAGTAGTGGAGACGTAAAATATCGTTTCATAGAAGTAATGTTTTTTTTTTTTTAAGTACTATTATTATTGATTAATGCCTAATTTTATTTTTTTGTCCTTTTTAAAATATTACCCGGTAGTTAATTGTCTTATTATTTTCTTCTAACTTTGCATTTTTAATTAATTTTTTTTTTCAAATGTTTTCTTTCAACTTTTTTCTTCCTTGTAAAAATCTTTGTTTCAAACTTCTACACAACCGGCAGGTGGATCTTATAAGCGCCTACTTAGGCAATAATTATTCATTTATATTTATTTTTTATTATTTACTTTTTATATTAGTATATTTGTAATGTCAGTTGTTTCAAGTGACTCAGATGATTTTTTCTCCGCAGATAGTGATAACAGTAGTTACGTCAGTGTTCCTTCGCTTGCGGACACACTTTCTGTTCAGTTCTCTGTTGTTGCTAGGAATTTTAATGTCGTGCACATCAACGCTCAAAGTATTCCGGCACATTTCCCTGACATGCTAGCTAGCTTTGACTGTACGAATCTCCACGCTATTCTCGTTTCCGAATCTTGGCTTAAGCCATGTCTTTCATCCAATTCTTATTCCCTACCCGGTTTTCAACTTGTCAGGAACGATCGTTCGGTTGGTCGTGGTGGTGGCGTAGCTATTTACTTGAGAACCGGCATTCTCTTTACCATTGTTCATGCGTCGCCCCAGCCACCACCCTGTAATGGTGGTGAGCATTTGTTCCTGGAAGTTGAACTCCATCATTCGAAAATTCTTCTCGGTGTATATTATTGTCCGTCTCTACGTATTGATTACTTCTCTTCTTTAGAATCTATCCTATTTAACCTCACTCCCTCGTACAGTCACACCATAATCATGGGAGATTTCAATACATGTCTTATTAAGAAAGACCACCGCTCCTGTTCTCTTCATACTGTTCTAAATTCTAGCAACTTATCTGTCCTGCCTCTAAATCCTACACATCGTTTCCCTAATTCTATTCCTTCTCTACTTGACCTTATGATTGTTTCTTCTCCTTATCTCGTCGAAAAACATGGACAGTGCTCTGCTGATTCTTTTTCATGCCATGACCTTATCTATCTTTCCTATAAAGTCCGTCTTCCCAAATTAAGACACAAAGTGGTCATGCAGCGTTGTTTTCGTGGAATCAATTCTGTAAGTCTCCGTAGGGATGCTAGCAACATTGACTGGGCTCGTTTACTCGCCTCGAATTTGGTTGATGAAAAAGTTACTTTTTTCACCGAGAATATTATCAAGCTCTATGATGATCATGCTCCCATTCGTGCTGTCAAAATAAAACATCTTCCGTCACCCTGGCTCACCGACGATATTAAAGCCTTAATAGTGAAGAAGGTCTCAGCAAAGGCGAAGTTTAAACGTCAGCCTACGACTCAAAATTGGGACAAATACGTGGCTCTTCGAAATCACTGCAACAAGATGTGTAGGAACGCTCAACGCCGACATGTTCACAAATCTGTAGAAAATAATGATCCAGCTAAGGTTTGGAAATTTCTTCGTTCTATGGGAGTTGGAAAGTCTCGCACTGATTCTATTCCCAATTGTTTAAATTTAGATTCTTTAAATGCTCATTTCACTGCTTTGCCCAAATTTGATGTGGCTACCAAAAATAAAACAATTCAAGATCTTTCTTCAATTCCAACTCCTAACTATCCACAATTTGTCTTTAGTCAATTTTCTGATTGTGATGTTAAAAAGAGCATTTTATCTATCTCCTCCAATGCCTCTGGGAATGATTGCATTAGTCGTAGCATGATTTTGCCTATCCTTGACGAAATTCTCCATATCCTTTGTCATATTCTTAACTTTTCCTTATCCAATTCTGTCTTTCCATCCTTGTGGAAGAAAGCCGAAGTAATTCCTCTCCCAAAAAAACCTAATCCCGCATCCTTCACTGAATACCGGCCTATATTCATTCTCCCTTTCCTTTCTAAAGTCCTTGAGAACCTCGTCCATCAACAATTAAGCTCCTTTCTCAGTCGTTACAATCTCCTTAATCCCTTCCAATCTGGTTTTCGTCATGGATATGGTACGACTACTGCGCTAGTTCACATCACGGATGACATCAGAGCTGCGATGGAGAATGGTAAGCTAACGGTCCTAGCTTTGCTAGACTTTAGCAATGCTTTCAACACCGTAGACTTTGATGTCTTGCTAAATACTCTTTGCTCTATTAACGTATCTCCAACGGCAATTGACTGGTTTCATAGTTACCTGACGGGTCGTCGCCAGCGCATACGTGTTGAAGACTCAGTCTCTTCGTGGTGCGATACATTTACTGGCGTCCCTCAGGGCGGCGTTTTATCTCCCTTACTCTTCGCTGTTTTTATTAACTTTATATCAAATAATCTGATTTCTTCCTACCATCTGTATGCAGATGATTTACAAATATATTATCATGCTCCCGTGGACAGGGTGACAGAGGCTATTAATACCATTAACAAGGACCTTGTGGGCATCAGCAGATGGAGTAAGTCTCACGGGCTATTAGTAAACCCCTCTAAGACTCAAGTCATTGTTGTTGGCAGCTCCAGGTTAATATCGAAATTAGACCTGAATCAAATACCTCAGATTCTGTTTGATGGTTGCGCTATTCCATTTAGCGATACTGTTAAGAATTTGGGCATAATTATTGACAAAAACTTATCCTGGGGTCCCCAATTGCAACAAGTTAGTCGCAAATTGTTTGCTGCAACGGGGTCCTTGCGGAGATTGCGGAATTTTCTACCGATTCCTACGAAAATTGCACTTGTACAATCTCTTCTTTTACCTCTCCTTGATTATGCTGATGCTAGCTATCTCGACCTCACCGAAGCCCAGATTGAAAAACTTGAGAGACTTCAAAATTTTTGCATTAGGTTCATATTTGGTCTTCGCAAATATGACCATGTCTCCGAATTTCGAGTCAAACTCAAGTGGCTATCAATACGTTTTCGCCGAAATACTCGAATTCTTTCACTCCTATATGGTATCTTGTTCCATCCCACCACCCCCCACTACCTTAAAAACCGCTTTAATTTCCTCGGTCACACTCATGCACGAACTCTTAGATCAACGGAGAACTTGACGCTAGACATTCCCAAGCACAGCACTTCATTTCTTGATAAGTCTTTTACAGTTCATGACGCTCGCTTGTGGAACGAATTACCAGTAACAATTAGGCAAGCCAAGTCACTACCAATTTTTAAGAGACTTGTTAAGACTCACTATTTGTCGCTACAATAACTTTTTATCCTCTCATATTTTTTATCCTCCTTATTTATATCATCATTTAAGTTTACTTGATATGTACTAATACGTATATGTTTATGTATATATATGTATATTTGTGTGTATGTATGTATTTATAATGTAGGTATATATTATGTATGTATATGTTTATTATGTATAGCTCGTACATCCATATTCCATTTTTTTTTCCAGTTGTACTACCCCATAATTCTATGTAGTAATGATTGAATCCATCCAAAGGTTGCCTGGAAGAGATCGCAGTTAGCGATAAGGCCGCCAATTGTAACCATGACATTAGTTTTAAGTAATTTACTGTTACTGTGTTATTCTTTTTTATTGTGGTGTACAATAAAGTGTGTAAATAAATAAATAAATAAAAATCATGATATATTAAATCTTCGGAATCTTCGGAACTTCTTGACAAATTACCACCACGTATTGGGTACCTACTACTTAAATTGTCCAGATGAACTATCGTGCAGGTACGGTGAATTTGCAACAACGCAAATTGCCTGTCGTTTAAAAAGTATGTTCTATACAAAGGACAACGGTAAGTTCTGTAAACAATATCCGCAGTTGTTTTGATAATTCGAAGCGGTCATCCGCCAACATCGGCGATAGCGGAGGCACTTCGATCATTTCTCAAAAAATTACCAAAAAACTGCTGCGTCAATAAGGAAAAAAACCTAAATATCCTATTATCAATGGACTAATCACCATCTCAAATCTGTTAACGCTGCTGGTATTAATCACAGATCGTGATTTCGATACGAGGTGTAAAATTGATCGTTTTGTTCCTTTATTAATAGTTTTTGACAGTCCGACAAAAGGGCGAGGCGAACACTTGATTTTAATCACCAGCTCTGTTAAACTTTTTAAAAAATTGAAGATCTGTGTTAGACCTTGAAACATCGACAAACGAATAGAGGGTATGAGTAGAGGTTCCTTTATTATCTCCATTCTTTTGGAGGCAGAAACTTGTATTTTTAATAATCAAAAATCTTTCACAATTTGAAGCGAAAGTATTTTGATGAACACTTAGAATTCAAACCCAGAATATCGACGATCCACAGCCCATATGAAGTGCGTGGTGGCCTGTTGGTAACGGACCAGACGCGGCTGCCTACATGTTCACGGTGGTCGCGGATTCAAATCCCAGGGCACACCTTTCCAGAGTTATGTGTGTATTGATAGTCAATCACCACGCGCTTTAACGGTGAAGGAAAACATCGTGAAGAAACCTGCATACCGTAGCGATTTTAAAGATTTTCTACGGTATGTAAGTCCGCCAACCCGTACTAGGCCAGCGTGGTGGACTATATGGCCTAACCAGTCCCAATCGATTCTCTCGATTGTAGAGTAGGCTCGTGCCCTGCAGTGGGACGTATATGGGCTGATACAGACAGCCCATTCACGCTGCCTCGAGGCAACAAGACAACAGCCTAGAAACTTCCATTTTTTTTCCTTCAGCTATCTGAAATGAAATTCGGTTATCGGTCACGTAGGCAATTAAATAGCTCTTATGAACAAGTCAATAAACAACGGCTCCAAATACTATTTCGAAGAATTTATGATTCAAAGATTCAATCAAATGGTATTATTAGGTGTTATCACACGTAATGGCATTTTTCTTGAGCGTAATACAGATTAACATATCAAGTACACCTGATACTATCTTTGACGCTGCCTTCGATATAAAAAGACCTGTCGATATTATTTTGAGTTTGTTTGAAGGCGTATTTCGATATCGGTAAGTAATTTTACAGCTTTTTAGGACGTGATAATCAGATTTATTATTGTGGCATAAAAATAAGCAATTGGATACAAATCTATCATATTAACTACGTGATTGTGTCGCCGTTCGAGATTAGCCAGTGCAGGCATAACAGGGTAGATGACTCATATTTTAATTAAGTTGGGCTTTCTAGAATCTATCAAAACAAAAAAATCCATTCATAAGTACATATTTTTGTTTTGATAGATCAATTTTTCAATGGTCAAATAAAATATTCGCCGAATAGAAATAAAAAATATGAGCAAATTATACCTACATACAACAGTTGTTTAAATAAAATTATCTACTCTTGTCACTTATCTCTTCAGGCAGGTGGTAACCTGGTGGTAACTTATTTGATGGATATCTTTTGTCTGAAGATTGAAATATAGGACCTTAGCCAGGCCCTAGACATTGCGTCTTCAAAATATCCTGAGTCTTTGAGTGAATCGTCAAAAGCAATTGCAAAGTTTGGCATATTACGAAATGGTGAGAAATTATCGTTCACCAGCTACGTCTTAATTTGAACGTCAATTTATTTAATATCAGGTTCGGTGTGGTTGATTAGTATAAAAAAAAAACGACAAGAAAACTCATTAATGGGTAATTTGTTATTTTCCAGATAAATATCTAAAGATGAAGGCCATCGTTCTTTTCGCCATGCTGGTGGCCGGCGCTGCTGCCGAACCACAAATGACCAATGATGGTATGTGTATTATAATCTGTTTATCGAAATAAGTTTCTAAATAACGAAAATACCATACAAATCGCATCACCAATTTTTGATTAAATCGCGATCATATCAAGATAAATAAATACAGAAAGAATACAGGAACTATTAATTTTGAAATCTGTTGAAAATGGGCATACCGGACCTCGACCAACACCTTTCGGGACTCATCTTTATCTGCCCATTGCATCCAGTTGGCTTTAGAACATCAAATAGTAGAACAACCAAATGCTGTTGACAAATAACAGGCTGACGACGATAAGTGACGTCACAAACAGGGCGTATATCAGAGGCTGGTCTATATAAGTAGTCATACTAAGATCACTTAGTAAATTATAATTAGTATAATTCTGTTCAGTTGTCAGTCAGCTGTCAACTGTTTATCATTTTGGCGATTGATTACAAAAATCGATGGCTACTGTCCCTTAAAGACACAATTTGGGTTTTGTTTACATTATTGTTTATTAACACATTTTTAGCGCCCTAATGTATTTAAAAGCCATAAATGCTATTGTAAGGATAATCGTAAGTATTTCCCGTGTTTCATTTCGGGTTTATGTTGTATCTGGACAAATAAGGATATAATCGTGACCACCGTTGATAGCCATATCAATTCTCACTAGACTGCACACAGCATCAGATGCATTGTTTGACAGTATTTTTTTATCATTTTAGCCGTGCTGACATCATCACAGACTGATGTGATCGACGTAATGGCCAACGCTGCGCAGCTCTGGAGCAACACTATGCTAAGTTCCGGCCTTGATCCCTTGCAAGTTCCTGGCAGTAGTTTCAACTGGGAGTACAGTATTCCATCGTAAGTGGTATTGAAAATATCCTGCATGCCCTGAATCTTTATTTATTAGTTGAAGCAATATAACTGTTCTTAGATTGAGGTGGCTTAACACTATACGAACTCCTTGCTTGAAATAGACTTTTTATGTAGTCTTTTTTTATTTCTTGTGTGGAACGTTAAGAGATAAAGGTTAACTTAGTATGTTTTTTTTTTAAATCTTATAACGTCTACATAAACAATACAGCTTTTTCAAATTCCACTGTTTATTTTTAGGCTCTTCAGCGTCAGCGCTTTTTCGGACGGTTTAGAATGCATTGGCCTCAGCAGGGTGCTCATCAATACCCTAAGGTTCCCCATGTGGAGTACCATCCTCGTCATTGACTTCGAGCTTCCTCACATCGAGCTTGCTCTTGGTAATTCATAGCAAAATAACATTAAATCAAACAAAGTATACCTACGTATTATTGCAACAGATTTTATCTGGGTTGTTCTGGTTGTAATTTATTTTATACAACTTCAAAATGGACGACCTAGCTAGGCTGACCCCACTTTGGGTGTGTGCTTTCGTTGACCATGTGAGCGATGCGAAAGTGTTTATGAGGCGTGCGCGCAGCGTTTCCGCTGTGCACACGCTCCAGGAACGCGCAAACCCAATGTGGGTTCAATCTTAGCGTGCAGGGAATCGCTGGATGAAAGCCGTTTCTCACTAAGTATGCGTTGAAATCCTCGGGAGGCCTATGAATAGCAGTCGACTTCTTGTGGCTGAAGCGGAAGAGATAGATACATGTTATAGAACTCTGCAATCCGAATTTTTTTTCTAAATATATTTAAATTTCTCGAAAAAAACAATAATTTGGTACTTAAGTATCTTTATTTAAAAAGGCAATATTTGTAATCATGTTCATTATGAATGTGGTTATTATCTAAAACATCGCGTATTTCAGGTAGGACTGTTGGTGAAATCACATTCTTCGGCATCACTATTCCGGCTGAAATTAGGGGAACGTAAGTTACATATTCTTTATTGACAGCAACGTTTATCTTTAGACCGTACATTGTCTTATCTGTAGTAAATTAAAGGTTGATCCTAGAGTATTTTCTCAATCACATCCATTCAGTTCTTGAGAAATGCGATGTAAAAGCAAGCGCAATATGTTTATCAATAAGGACGACGTGACGTAACAAAAGTTACAGGAAGTCAGTAAAATACGTTAATAAAAGTGACAGTTTCAAATATGCTGATGTGTCGACCAGTGAGAGGCACTTTTAATTTCTACACTAATTGGATCGCACCGCACGTACCTTTAGTTTTCAGTGCAACCATTCATGGTAGTTTAAATAATCCTTAGGTGAAGCAGACTCGTGTATTTGAAGATGAATAAGACGCTACTAACCACATTTCCCTCTTTTCTCAGCTTACCCTCTGTACCATCATCCTTACTGTTATTTCTTGTACTAATTTTAAATTTAGTTATAATCTCTGTTTTTTCCTGGTTTACAATAGAGAATATATATGATGATGATATATATAATTCAATCCGTCCTGTACTGTATCAGAAGTCGCCGACTGTCGCAAACAACTCCTCTAAAATCGATAGTTCGATGAGAAGGCTTACTTGGTTCAACACGCTGGCCTAGTGCTATTAAGATGAATTCACATACCATAGAAGTTATCTTACTTATTCTATCTTTCTATTCAGGATTGTGATCCCGAGAATCCGTATCGTTGGAGAAGTTAGGTACGAAAACAACATTATTATCGCCATCGACATGGACGTGAGCTTTGACGGCATTCAGGTATTTTCTTTATTATTTTAGCTTTTCAGTAGTAAATGCGGTTTCAAATTAAAACTCGACTAAAGAAACTCCTAAAATACTAATAATATATTGGTCCTTCAAGTTCTTGATAACTTCTAGCATAAGAAGTAGGAGCAAGATATCCAAGCGCCGAGCCGAGCTTATTTGCTTCAAAATATATTTATGGAATATTTATACATTGTATATTTTGCAATGAATGGTGAGACGAGCTTGCCATTCGCCTGATGGTAAGCGATACGACCGCTCATGGACAGTAGCAAAACCGAACAACACCATAAATTACAAAACATTGCTTAGCATTCCACTGCGCTCGCCATCCTGAGACATAAGATGTTAAGTCTCATTATATCCAGTTGTTATTAATTAGTTACATCTTAATGTTTTACTTGCAGCCCGAATTGAGGGCATTCGTGGGTGAAAATGAAGTCTCCGGAACAGTGAACGACTTCGTCCGCGACAGCGTAAATAATGCTCTCGCCGCACACAAGGTAAGCAGTTTCATATAACAGCCTCTGAGGCACAGTTAGTTAAAGCTGCGTTCCCACTGAAGCTTTGTGTAGGAATCGACCAATCATATGTATCAAAGATGTGAACCTATGGCTTCAGTGGACATATAGCTTTAAGATGCATCCAAACCGCAATTATTTTGTGGAGCAATATTTCCAAATGTTACTCAGCAACATCTAATAATTTAACAAATTGTTATTTATTGTTAGTACTCGTTGCCTAGTTTTTGAAAAACATTCACCATGTGGTAACGACCAATAACATTGAGAACATAATATGCAGTGCGACTCTCTTGTTGCTGAAAGTTATTCTTTGTTATATTAAGCTAATTTCTGTTATTGACGGTTTGGACGCGATGAGTCAAATTTCAAAAATAGTACAGTAGCCACAAAATTTACAGATTGTTACCATGTTGCACAATAATGCTGTAAATGCAAAAATGCGGCTTGGATGCACCTTATCGGCCTTATTTATAGACAGATTTAAAACCTATTTTAGTGATCGAATGTTTTGTCTTCTTCGCTCAAATTGAATTCTAAAGTCGTTCGAAAGGGACAAATGATAACTAAAATAGGTTTTAAATCTGTCTATGAATAAGGCCGTTAAACACCAGCTGTGTAATTACTGGCCAGTTTGATTACCGCACCGAGACAGATGTTTCAGTGGGGTGAGGTCAATGTAACGTGTTTTTATCGAAAACCGGGGTAAAATCTAAGTCTCGTTCATGGGTGGCAATGATGGTCAAATTTTTGGCTATTTAGCGATAATAATTCGATGTCCTTATTCATTTACTAATATATTATTTGTATACTGATGTAAGAAATACTGTCACAAAGATAAGCTATGTAATCAATTATGATTTGATTTTAGTCCATATCTACATCGTTTATGAACCTCTACATTAAAAAATATCTTAGAGTAATCTCTTATCACCAATCGCATACTTATCTTTTTTCTTTTTCAGGAACCATTCAATAGATACATGGAGGCTGTTATTTTGGGCGTGATCATCGGTGCTCACTAAGATAAAAACTCTGTACTTTATATCTAATAAATAAATGTTTGTTATGTTTATTACGGAAACGAATACACGAACAATTTTAACGATTTTTTTTGTTTTTTTCTCAGGTTGGATATCCAAATAATTATGAATTTTCAGCTTATGAAATGGGAGGAGTATTTTTTTTATGTTACCTGAATATTATATTATTGTTATATTTCTACAGTTGTCATACGATTTTCAATTAAGTTTCGCTCAAATTTAATGACATTTGTCGAGAGTTTACTTTATTTACTTCGTCCTTTTTACGTGACTTTAATATTTGTTACTGGATAATTTTAAATTGACTTAGTAAGTGGATGCCCCTTAACGCAACATTATTTATAAATTATACAAGGCGAAAAGTAGGTGTTCTGTGTTTGACGTTGTCGTGGGTATCACAGAAACTGTGGTGAAATTTAAAAATAGAACAATAAAAATAATTCGCCGGGAAGTGCTCTCCTTACGGTATAGCCTCAGGGCTAATAATCGACACCGAGGAACGGGTAAATACTGAAATTTGTATTCAGCCGCAGTGGGTTTAGGAAGTATAATAAGAATGGCACAAATATAATAATGTAATCAATGATGCGTTTCATAATATTATTATGTCCAAACTCCAAAGGAAGCATGGTTTACTTCCTTCAACTATATTTTCCGTTTTTGTTGATATTTTTTTATTCTTTTGCGATGCTACATGAAACTAAAATCGGTGACTGTATGGCGATAACTACAACCCTTTTGAGACGGCAGTAAACTTGGCGCACTGTAACTACTTAACGATATCGTGAACTTATGTATGATATAACTTACCGAAGCTAACTTGTCGAATCGATCGGAAAGTTCGGTGACAAGATTTGCTACTTCGTGTGCGCTGCATTTAGTCGATAGTTCTAGAAGGAAGGAAAAATAATCGTGTTGCTGATAAAAAAAATATATATTTCATTATTCTGTGTGGTCACCTAAGAGCCACAGCGATGCGACGCGCAAACTGCTAGGCAAATTATTTTTTTTTTTCTTCTTTTTTCTGTATTTTAATGTATGTTTCTACGTCGTATTCTGTGGTAATAAATATGTTTTCTTTCTTTCTTTACTTTCTCTCTATAAAAAATTTAATTATAAAATATTTTTTCCAGTTACCAGTGAATCCTTTAATGTCAGCGTAGAGTATAGACACGTCATAGCGGTTCGAACATATTTGGAAATTCTCATCTCGCTTCGTCTTGTCCTCTTTATCAACGTTCATCCCCCGTCTGCAGATTTCGTGTGCGAAGAATTCTGGGATCACTAGATACAGATATTAAAAGCATATTGCTTTGCTGTGAAACGTGAGGTCGCGGGTTCGATCTCCGCACCGAGAGAAATATTGTGTGTCTACGGGTATTTGTTTCGGGTCTGGGTGTTTGTGAGACCGTAAAATCTGACGTAGTTTCTGATACCCACGACATAAGACTGGATTTTAGTGTGGAGTCAGGACAATGTATGTGGTTGGGTGTATTTTTTTGTCACGGGGCGGGGTTCGATGCTGCGTTCGTATAAAGCCGGTTCTCATGCAACTCCGCCATGGAGACTATCAATAGATGAATAATTAGTAATACTAGTTCTACCAGTGTCGGTTAGTCTAGTTTTATTGTAAAAGGATAAATAAATAAATTTATTTTTGAACATTGATAAATAAATAAAATGTTGTAATAGGATATTTGTATCGAGAATAGCAAACACCGTACACCGTAGTTAAGGTTCGCTGATAGTAAACCATATGTTTCGCGTTTCGAGTTCATGGATTTACACAGATTACCCAGAATTCATTGCATTTACCGTTAGGCCGATGACAGTCACTTTTTAGCGCCATTATTAAAAAAATTGTCCCTTCGTAAAGCAAGGCGTGAGCTTTTATAAATATTTTTAGGAACAATATGAAAAACAATTTTGTTTTACAAATAATTGAATCGTCTTACCGGTCATAAATAATTTCCACTGCCTATCATATGCTTTGGAGAACATTTTGTGCATGGAAATTGACTTCCGAGACTCAAGGTACTCCTTTCTTTGGTTCCAATCTGTGATTATCTTGGCGTACATGCCGGCAAAGTTTACCGCCAAGAAGAGGAAGAAATTGGCTAATAGTATACGTAATCCGCAAGACGAAGGCTGTAAAGAATCAAATGATGTGTGAAATTTCAGGTCATTTTTTCTAAATATTGTAGAGCTTATTAGCGATACCCAGCTGCCATTATGGCTGCCACACACAAGTGCGTTTGCGCAAACGCGAGTTTGCGCCAGTCTCGAACCGAAAATTAAATATAGTTCGCGCAGTTATTTGCCCAGATACGTTCCAGCATACTGTTGCAAACTCTGACTTGCACTGTTTTATCGTTACGTGTGTGGCGGCCATTATAGAGAATGCTCGGCCCTTATATCCCACTGAATATACTTTTAGCCAGTGACACGCAGCTTAATGACACCGAGCATTGAAGCTCTAATGTAACTTATCTTCAATACGCAACCAAGTTGAAGAAAGAATCTTTACTTCTTTCAGTATTAAGTGGGAGACAAAATTCTACCTAAAAAAGAAAATTAATAACCGGTTAAAAAGGCTTCTTCAGCCGACTTCAACATCTTAAGTCTCAGGATGGCGAGCGCAGTGGAATGCTAAGAATTGTTTTGTAATTCATGATGTTTGGTTTGGTTTTGCTACCGTCTATGAGCGGTCGTATTGCTCAACATCAGGTGAATGGGATGCTCATCTTGCCATGCATAAAAAGATGCTATAAGGTACCACGGACAGCATAATTACTACAATACCACATCTGGTACTGCTCGCAGTGTTAGTACTGTTTAAGATACTCACCGGGTGCGCGTTGAACATGTTCAGAGCAGTGGCGAGGATGTGCGAGAGCGTGGACAGCACACCGATGATGAAGCACCACACCAGCGACAGCGGCAGCATCGCGTACGGCGCGAACATGATGAACAGCATGTACCACACCTGGTCCAGCTGGTCGTCTGGAGTCGATTGCGCGTCATAGATCTTTATGCCTTGTTGACCGAGGCCTGTACGCATTACAAAATTACAAACTGTTCACAAAGCCTATTAGTACTTTTATATTCTTATTGGACTTAAATATATTTTTTGGAGTAACCTTGTGCTATGAGCAGTATCCAGGTGGCGACGGCGGCCCAGTGCAGATAGCTGTTGGCGAAGCACCGCCACCAGGCCAGCAGGCACACGCTCAGGTTCAGCCCGATGAACGCCACCGTCCACGCCACCTCGTACGCCTCCACTGCTTGCGTGCCTGGATTAAACAAATTCAAAGATCTATGGACACACACACTCATAGGACAATACCTTAAGCTCAACCAAAAACAGTGCTGGCTTGATGTCTTCGGAGAAGACATAAGAGCCATTGATCTCATATCAGGATACTAAAGCCCGGGTGAAAATGACGATAAAAATAAATAATTAATATGGTATAAATGAAATTACTTCTTACCTGTTCCTATAAGAATTGAAGCTATCAATATCTGTAAAAGGAAATTGAAAATTCAAGGAATGTTTGTGCTTTTTAGGAAAACTTACAACTAAACAATAACAGGTAATAAATACTATAGGTACAAAAAAAAGGTCAATTAAAAGTTTCCACAAATAGAGTCAAATAATAGTACTTAACATCGGCAAAATTACCAGCAATAAAATAATATGTAAACAAAAAAAAACGTTCCAGGTATGCTCAACGCCGATGCGAACTTTGCCGACACTAATTTTAATATTAATAATAAATACACCCAACCCCACAAAGTGATCAAATCTCACAGAAAGATGGCAAACCTTTTGTCGTGTATATCTCTTGTAATTTACTACAATTACTTCAGCCACATTCTACTGCTGAGCCAAGGCTGAAGGCATTTCCCAAGAAGTTCCACAGCAATCATGCACTATACGATACCTAATGGTCTAAAAGTGTCTTGTACTTTTTACATTCATGCGACTTTTGACTGATTGTGGGGTCAGGACTATATGTGGTTTTATATGTGACTAGTGACAAAGTAACTGACCTTAAGGGCAATGTCCAAAACGTTAATCAGGATGAGAGGTATCTGCTGTTGCCTGCGAGAATATTGTTGAAATGAGGGCTCCAAATTCTTGTTCTGTAACAAAAAATCCCAGTTATTCATTTGACATAACCTTAGAACCCTCTCTTAATCAAACTCTCGTTTGTAAAGGAACCACGTGCTCAGCAATGGGTGATTGATTGATATATTAGACTCTTAACATCTTATTTATAGTCAGTTTTTATAACTATTTGAGTTATCGAATGTTTTGTCCCCTTCGAACGACTTCTGAATTCAGTTTGAGCGAAGAAGACAAAACATTCGATAGCTAAAATAGGTTTAAGAAGGAACTATGCTTAAGGTGTTTAGAGTACTAGGTAGTATAAGTAAGGAGTTATGAATATTAACAATTTTTACTTGTGAATTGTCTACGAGTAGTATTTTGTTGTTGACTTATGTCCGTCGTTGTCAAACGGTTTTGATCGACGCTGTACATAGAAGGATAATGTATGTGGTATGGTATGAAAATATTTCCTCACAATACAAGGATAATATTTTTACAGTGCAGTAAAATCAATCATAGTTTCATGATTATAACTATAACTATGAGAAGAGGTTTTTGAAGTGATATTTTTTTTGGGGCGTTGCGAAAAAATATGATAATCACAATAACAACATTAAGGGTAGTTAAGTTGTAAAAGTCACTGAGCGGATGACTAATACCTTAGTCCGCCCCGTGACCACGAAAGCTGTAAAGCAATCGAAACGCCGGGAAGTTAAGAAATGTAAAAATTAAACCAAATCGCGATAAAATCCGTAAAAAATAGTTTTATTTCAATGAGTAACATTCGCGTAAATGTCAGAAACAATTATAAAAATATAATAGTTAAATATTTACAATTACAATGCGCGCGCAAAACAGCCAAAAACGACACGATGGATTTATTTAAGTACTAGGAACGTGTTAGAGTTGTATAACACAAAATACAAAAAAAATATATAATAATAATACATATTTATTCTTTATTCCAATATAATTAATTATAAATCTTTCATAAACACAAATATATTTAAACACTGCTATACTTTAATTGATATACTTATATACTTACTATATTAACTATTAAAATTAGTAAAACAAATCTAATTACTACAGCAATATAAACCAACAATTATACTTATCTTGTTAATGGTACTCAGAGCCAGATTTACACTGACAGGGGGCAGAGTAATGTCCTGCTCCACGACTCGAACAACACTATAGTGTATTATCTATGACTGTGTCACTTCAAGCAATACTGGTCTATTTATACCAAATCGTGAACAACCCCACTCTGCCCCACTTCTGACTACCCACATCAATTTGTATTTTGTTGTATTTGTTTTTAAATTAAATTGATGTTTACACATTCCATAAAATGTACTCAGATAAGTAATTAATGTATATCTTTAAATCAACATCTCACAAACGCATGAAGTTGCCGGAGATATTTTTTAACAAAATTCAAGAGCCACGCGGTGAGTCAGGGGTGGGATGGAAGATCGTGTGACTGCGTAGGTGTGACAAAGACATATACACAAAATGCGGTACGGGTATTATACCAATGCAATTTTTTATTACAATAATTTTAGTGCGATGTATGAGCTAGTAAATATAATATATTTAAACCGTTCTTTCTATTGTATTGACAATTTATATCGACAATTTGTATTTATAAGATTTTCTAAATTCTTTTGTTTCGGTTTGTATTTCTTGCACAGTTGGTAAAGTTTGTTTTCCTTCACTGTTATAGTGCGTGGTGATGGACTAACAATACACACATAACTCGGAATTCACAGGTGTGCCCTGGAATTTGAACCCTCGGCCGCAGTGAACATGTTGGCAGTCGCGTCTGATCCGATACCAACAGGCCACCACACACTTATACTATACGGTCTTTACGGCCTAACCCCTCTCAATCGTACTTTCGATTGTAGAGGAGGCTCGTGTCCTGCAGTGGGACGTATATGGGCTGATACATACATAGTAAAGTTTAATTAATGAATCTAAATTATAGTGGTACATTATAATTATCTAAAATTACACGTTAGCATGAGCCTGCTCGACCGGGGTGGTAGCGCTGTCTTTCAGAAAGCCGACGTGAATCGACGATGCGTCGTGATTCGTTCAGAGAGTAAAATTGACAGAGGTATAATCAGAATCAGAATCAGAAATCATTTATTTGCACAAAATGTAGGTACAATCATAAGTTCTTAAATAATATATAAGTAGTCCCAGTACATTTTGCCATGTGGCGTGCAAAAGTTAATATTTTGAGAACTTAAAAAGATAATAACAGACGTGTCTTCTTATACTAATATAGCCATATAGCATCAAAGTAGAATTTAGTATAAAGTAAAACAAAATTACTACACAATTATTATACATACTACGAGTATTTAACTAAAATATAATCTAACAATAATTACAAAAAAAAAATAAACAAAACAATAAAAAAAACGTAACATTATTTAACAGAATCATCATTTAAAAAAATCTAATATGGAATAATAACACTTATCTAATAACAATTTTGTGAGTTTGTTCTTATATATATTTAAGGGCAATTCTTTTAAGTGATGTGGTATTTTATTATATATTACTGGTCCCATTGTCAAAATACTTTTTCTTAACAATGTTGTTTTGAAATTACCGGTATGTAATAAATTTTTGTATTGTGATCTTAGATGTTCTGGGCGTGCACTCATGGTAGCTATTGACGTGAATAGATTTAAATTACATCTAACAAATATTGCAACTTCTAATATATACAAACATGGAAGAGTAAGTATTTTATTATACTTAAACATTGGTTGACAGCTATCGCTACTTTTGAGACCAAACATAGATCTTATACATCGTTTTTGAGCTTTGAAAATTTTCTCCCTGTCTGAGCAGTTACCCCAGAATATGACTCCATATCTTAATATTGAAGCTACTAAACCATGATAAGCTGTTAGCAGTGTATTTTCGTTTACTTTTTTTGCAAGGTTGTATAGTAGATAAGCTGATGTACTTAATCTGTTGCAGATATTCTCTGCTTGTGGTTTCCATGACAGCCGATCATCAATTATAATACCTAGGAATCTAGACGCGTTAGTTCTGACCACTTTTTGCCCTATATGATGTATATTATATTCTTCAACTTTTGAACGTTGGTGGAAATGCATTATTTTTGTTTTTTGCAAATTTATAATTAAATTGTTTGATTTGAGCCAGTTTACGATGATTTGTAAGGTATTATTGATATCATGTTCGTACAGTTCTTTGTCAACACATTTAATTACTGCCGTACTATCGTCAGCGAATAATACCATTGGTTGATGAGTTTGACGAGGTAAATCGTTAATATAGAGAATAATATATAATTTTCCTGTAGTCTCATCTTCCTTATTTTTTTTACAATCCTCATTAATTTAAGAGGCTGGCTACTTGCTATGGTGTTGGAGATATTCGGAGACGGTGGTAACCACTTACCACCAGGTCTGATCTTTGCTTTTGTCGAAATATTAAAAAACAATCCTTACAGCGGAACTTCATTTTCAAATAACACTTACCTGGGTCATAAAAACGAGAGGCCGCGAGCTTAATTCCAGTTTCAAGACAAAATCCACTTGTATTTGTTTCGGAGCTGCATGCATGTTTGCGAGATCGAAAAATCTCGTAGTTTCTGATACCCGCGACACCTGATATTATTTTACTGTGGGGATAAGACTGGGTATGAGGCTGTTGGGTGTACAAATTTATTTTGATAAAATGATAATAATGTTGTCCTTAACGAACAAACACTTCACTAAAACTATGGCACAAAGAATCACGAACATTGACCGGGCACAAAGCATACACGTCCGACACTTTCCGTGGCTGACCCTATACTGAGCGCCGATTGTCGAGTGACCAGCGACTTCATGCTGTTAGACAAAGCCGGGTCCACAACTAAAGTTCCCAAATAGTTTCTGATACCCACGACACAAGACTCGATCTTAGTGTGGGGTCAGGACTATGTATGTGACTGTTGGGTGTATTTATTTAATTTGGGATTTCCTTAGTAATGGTTTTCAGTAGTCTCAATTTCAAATCTGTGACGACGTAAGACATGTAACGCCATCTAGTATCGAGGAAAAGAAACGGCAAATAAATATTTTGCACAAATTTTATTGATCTAAAATTGTGATGATTTACAATTCAGTAAGTACATTTTTGTTTCATAATTATTAACCCAAATAATAAATTGATTAAAACGCGTTAGAAATGTATTTTGTTGACATCGGTCGTTCCTTTATCTATAACAAGTATTGTTTGCAACTTCATCCGCGTGAAAAAGTTTTCCTGGTATAAAAAGTACCCCATAGCCTTCCATGATAAATTAACTATCCAACGCTAAAATATTTTTTTCAATTATAACCAGTGGTTCGAGACATGAGCGCGTTCAAACAAACAAATTCTTCAGCTATTAGTATAGATGTATATGTCGGATTTCCGAGCCGACTGTTGCGTTCGTCCGCATTCATGGACACGAGAAGCGGGTGTTGCGGCAAAAGACACACAAATCACGATTTAATAAATTTATTTGATCACTATCACTAATTACCACACTCTCAGATCACAAGAGGAATGTAGAATTACGAGCGTCCGATCAGCGTTACGGCACGAATGATACTGATCGTTATTTGAAGAGTGCAGCGGTCTCAGACCTTAGGTAATTAACTACCCTCACTAAATTATACTAGTTGAGGCAGGTACCGGCGTTGATGTCGCTCGAAAGCCTACACGGACTAACCAGTCCCCTCATTGCTTCAGTAAATTATTATTTTCAAAATTAATCATCATAAATATTCAAATTAATTTCATACATCCAATACATAAACGAAAAGATCTTAAATTACTACAAATAATAGGCACGCGCCGTCATATAGTAAGTATGTTTAGGCCTGTTGCTAAAAGGATCGGCCGCAGTTGCAGAGACGGTGGTCGCGGTTTCAAATCTTAGGATAGCAACACATTTCTGACTGTCAGAGTCTTGTATATGGAGTCAAATAGCACGTGCTTTAATGTTCAATTAAGTCCTGCACACAACAGATATTTTACAAGAATTTCCATTATACGTAAACAACTTGACATAATGAGACTTAACATCTTATGTCTCAGGATGGCGAGCGAAGTGGAATGCCGAGCTTTGCTGTGTAATTCATGGTGTTGTTTGGTTTTGCTACTGTCCATGAGCGGTTGTATAGCTTACCATCAGACGAATGGCATGCTCGTCCCGCCATTCATTACAATAAAAAAAAGTTCACCACCGCGCAGTGGACCGGCTTCTTTGACTATGGCCTACGATCTCCTACGGGTTTTAATGAACTGTGAAACGACTTTATTTGTGTAATTCTATGATATATGTCACTTAGGAGGCAAACTAGCATACGGCCCATCTGATGGTAAGTATTTATTGCGAGTGTCTGCAATACTAGAGGTGTCACTCGCGCGTTGCCGACCCTGTAAGAACCTTTTCACTCTTTTTTATCTTTTATTAATTTAAGTTTTTATCCTCACACTGTTCTGTAAATATAGAAATATCGCGGCCGGTGACTAGGTTCGCTGTCTTCAATCTACGCCAACTCGCCCGGCCCTCATTTATCTGCATTTCTTGCAATTATTACATAAAATTCATTAGCGCTAAGTAGTTGGCGATGTCAGGTTGTGCACCTCCTAAGTTCATTAATATGCCTTCCAATAACTCCTTTGCCCTATCCTGGAACAATTTTTTATAAGTTAGTTAGTGGCGTAGTTGTACTACGGTACGACTACAAAGTTGAGGTCTCGGGTTCGAATCCCGGGTCGGGCAAAGTGATATTGGGTTTTTATATTCATTATCAGCCCGGAGTCAGGAATTTGTGCCCAATATGGCGATAGGCTCGCCCTCTATCACATCATGGGACGGAAAATACAAGTCGAAATGTGGGTGTCCTGGTAGCACCTCTGCCTACCCCTTCTGGGAAAAAGGCGTGA
Organism: Deilephila porcellus; assembly: GCA_905220455.2. NCBI lineage: Eukaryota > Metazoa > Arthropoda > Insecta > Lepidoptera > Sphingidae > Deilephila > Deilephila porcellus. Next base: position 13,445,015 of record LR999973.1, on the reverse strand, counting down.
GTTTATGTATGTATGTAGTTTAATTTTATTAATAGAAAGTCATCATGCAAAGTTCAAGAGTTATGTAGCCCAAGTAATTAATTAATTAATCAAGTATATTGTAATAGTGAGTTTACTTTCCACTTACTCCATGCAATTTTATTAGTTCAACAAGCTTAACACTTATGAAGTTGTTGACTGTCTCCGAGAAATCCATTCCCAGCACTGTGAATTCGATGTTGGACTGAAAGCAACATAATATATAATGATAATAAATACACCGAATAAATATAGCACAGACTAATGCCTATATACAATTATCGTGCGTATCGGAAACCAAAAGACTAAAACAAACAACTTTCGCGCCGAGATGGACTGAACAGTCAAGCTATGGCTCCGCAAGCCAGCACGCGTGGTTCTGTTAAGGAGAAGGAAATACCGAAGAAGAGTTTGTCATACCGTTATACTCTCCACATCAACTGTGACATCCCAATCGTCAAATTTAAACTCTCTGCTCTCGTCCATGACCATTTTCGCTTTACACAAAACTCGCAAGTTTTTCACACCAACCCTGTAACAAATATAGTGTTTAATAATAGCCCCTTGAATATAGTTTCTTGCCTGATTTATGGCGAGGATCTTATTTTATTTTTATTTTAATTTATTTATTTTATTTTATGCATGGAAGACTTACAGCTAAATAAATCGAATAGTTAAATAGTAAAGTAGGTAACAAAGAGCCAATAACAAGTCTTCACTTATAGAACTAACATAAATATGACACGGACAACAAAAAAGAAAGGAAGACAAATTAAATATTTACAGTAACTTCAAAACCATTAAAAAGCAATCAATACTAAACATTTTGTTTGAACAATTTTGTTTGAAAAAATTAAGACTCAAACATCGCCTCGCCGAAGCAGCAGTGGTCGTAAATGGGTCTATATCGTGCTGCTTACAAAGTTTATTAAAATTAGTACCAGCTCGCACGATAAAACTATTTTGTCTATAATTGGTATTTGAATGTGTTACACATATAATTGGGTTAAACCGGAGTGGTCGGCATGGCACATTAAACATTATTTTAGAAAGGAGCTCCGGAGAATCAATGTCGCCTTTGATAATTCGTAATAAATATATAAAGTCAGCTATTTCTCTCCGATGCCATAAGAATGCGATAATCGCTTTAAGATTGTCGTATTGTAATGTTTATGGCAAGTTGGTAAATGCACTGTTGTGTTCCGGTTTGAAGGACATTATAGCCAGAGTCACTACTGGACATATTGAGACTTAACATCTTATGTCTCAGGATGGCGAGCGCAGTGGAGTGCCAAGCAATGCTTTGTAATTCACGGTGTTGTTTGGTTTTCTATTGTCCATGAGCGGTCGTATCGCTTACCACCTGGCGAATGGCATGCTCGGCTCACCATTCAACGCACTAAAAAAATGTGTGCACCGTGCAACTTTTTTATATCCTACGTCAAGCCCACTTTAATAATCCCAGATTCTTGTTCATTCAAAGGTTGCCAGGATGAAATCTCTAAATGCGATATGGCCGCCATTTGTACCATATTTTACATACATACATACACAAACTCACGCCTTTATCCCCGAAGGGGTAGGCAGAGGCGCCACCAGGGCACCCACATTTCGCCTTGTATATTCCGTCCCACGATGTGACAGGTAACCGTACCGTAATACAACTACGCCACCGAGGCAGTACCATATTTTGATTAGTTATATTTAATAACTAGATACCCGGCCCGGCTCCGCCCGGGTGCAGATACAATTTTTTGACAATATTCTATCGCCTAAGTTCATTAGGATTAATGTAGGATTCTAATGGTGAAATAATTTTTCACATCAGAAGTTTCAGAGCATATTCAATGCAAAAAAACAATCAATAGCGTGGTGAACTATACGGCCTAACCCCTCACAACCGTACTCTCGATTTTAAAGGAGGTCCGTGCCCTGCAGTGGGACGTATATGGGCTGATACAGGTATACGGATAGAAACATAACTTTTTGTTTTAAATAAATGCTTTCAGAGTCATTGATATCTTTCTTTTCTGCCACAGGAAGACCATTCCTAGTCGTTATCATGAAAACTGTTTTTTGGTTTTATTTTTATTTGTCATTCTGGCTACCAGGAGTTGCAGAAAGTGCCAGGAAAGTCTATTTAATCCCATAGTCGAATTGTTATCCGCTAAGTTTCAAAGGGGGTTAGCTGAGGTTAAATTAACGGGACTGGATTAGTATAACAATAAGAACTTACCATCCTTGAAATTTACTGTTCAAATCCTGATCAAATAGTTTTACCGTTACTGATGAAAGACCTTGAACAAGAGAAGTAATCAGTACAATTGTGTAGATATAATATTCCTAAGGTTTTGCATACTAGTACGAGAAAGTGAATATAATGGCTGCCACACACGTAACGATATAACTACGCAAGTCTGAGTTTGCACCAGTATGCTAGAACGTGTGTGGGCAAATAGCTGCGCAAACTTCGTTTCAATTTTCGATTCGAGACTGGTGCAAACTCGCGTTTGCGCAAACGCACTTGAACGTGTGTGGCAGGGTTATTTGACGTTATACTGACTGAAATATCCAGTGCCGTTCGAAATGCGCGTGACGGCGTCTGAAGGGATTTAATCAGTATAATAAATAATAACAACAAATACACCCAACAGTCACATATACAGGGTATATCAAGACCGCGACCGAAAACGAAGCCAGGTGGTAGTTTTAGTGGTTACAAACACGATACAAATAAAAATTTCGGCAAAACAGTGACTGATATTTTTTTAGATTTTTTTAAAAATCATCATGTTTAGGTTGTAAATACCTAGTTTTTGCAAAAATACTAATTTAAACCCTTACGTACCATTGCGTGTTTAAAAATAAAGAGGTCTACATCTTTATTTTAGGAAAATTATGTATTTATTACCCAAAAACGACGATAAGTAAAAAATTACAAAAAAATAGTTGTCAATTTTTGTGAAATTTTTACTTGCATTGTGTCTGAAGTCACTAATACTACCACCCGGCTTCGTTTTCGGTCGCGGTTTTGATATACCCTGTATATAGTAAAATACGTTGTAGTAGGCAGATATTTGTAATAATCAAAATAAGATACCTGATTTTATTATCAGCTGTGGTGCGTAGACTTCGAAACGTATGCTTGATGTTGGCGAATCGTAGGTAACATTTTTGGCTTCAAAATTGTGTGCGCCTCCGAAATATAAATCCTGGATCAACATTTTGATGCTGAACATACTGAAAAATTGAATATTTCGGTAGAATTAACGGACTCTCGATTGTAGAGGCTTGTGCCATACAGTGGGACATATATGGGCTGATACAATACAAAAGTAATAATAGTTAATAATAATAATAGGAAAATCCAGTATCACGTTGCCGATCTAGGGATTCGAACCCGAGACCACAGCGTTGTAATCATACTGTATCACAACTGTGCCACCGAGGTAGTCTTTTTGTGCCGACCTTATGTAATTGTGGGATAAAACGTAACGGCCTTATTCATAGACAGATTTAAAACCAATTTTAGTTATGGAATTTTTTGTCCCTTCGAACGACTTTAGAGTTTAGTTTGAGCGAAGGAAACAAATTGTTGTTAATGTATAATTGTTAGTCAATCACCACGCATTTTAACGGTAAAGAAAAACATCGTGGGGAAACCTGCATGCCGTAGCGATTTTAAAGAATTTCTACGGTATGTAAGTCTGCCAACCCGCACTAGGCCAGCGTGGTAGACTATATGGCCTAACCACTCTCAATCGATTCTCTCCATTGTAGAGTAGGCCCGTGCTCTGCAGTGGGACGTATATGGGCTGATACTGAAGGAAACAAAATATACATACATACATAAACTCACGCCTTTATCCCAATAGGGGTAGGCAGAGGCGCCACCAGGACACCCACATTTCGCCTTGCATGTTCCGTCCCACGATGTGATAGGGGGCGAGCTTATCGCCATATCGTGCACAAATTACTGACTCCGGGCTGATAATGAATAGAAAAACCCAATATCACTTTGCCCGACCCGGGATTCGAACCCGAGACCTCAACTTTGTAGTCGTACCGTAGCACAACTACGCCGTCGAGGCAACAAAATATTCGATAGCTAAAATAGGTTTAAAACTGTCTATGAATAAGGCGGTAAGCTTTTGATAAGGACTGGTAGAATATACACTTACTTAGGATTAGGCGCACAATAACTTCTCTCATAGTGTTTCAATGTCCATCTGTCCAAGCCTTGCTCTTTGATTTTTTTCTGCACTTCGACAACCATGTCTTGTATATGTTAACGGAAATGTGTGTAATCCGTCATTGTATACAATTCCTAGGAAATGTATGTAATTCCTAAAATCGCCCGGAAATGTGTAAAATAAATTACATTAGACACATTTCCTAGGAAATCTATACATTTCCTAAATAGTAATCGGAAATGTAAGTAAATGTAAGTATTTAAGATATTAATTAACATAAACTAACCTAACCTAACCTAACCTACCTACCTACCATTGGAGAACAATGGAGAATGTCACATGAATCTTGACAGGGAGCCCGAAATGAGCTTCTTGGACACCGGAAGGGTTATTTTTAATTAGTAACATAGGTAATATGAAGATACGAGTATTATAGAATTTACCGCTATGATTGTTACCTGTGATAAAAAATATTACTCTCATTTGAACAACGTGTTTTATTACAGAAACCATTATTCTTATACATTTCCTAATACGATATTGGAATTGTATACAATGCCTAGGAAATGTATACATTTCCTAGGATATGTATGTATAAAATAATTATTGAAAGAATATTTGATACATTTCCTAAATAGCTTCGGAATTGTATACATTTCCTAGGAAATGTATACAATTCCTAAATTTCATACATTTCCGGTAACATATATATTTATTCACAACGTACGCGATGAACATACTCTCCATGATGTTCAATACTGAAATTGGAAAAAAAATACGTAGTCTAATGACCCAATCCATCACGCTGGCCTATTCCAAATTAGTGAATCTCACATACAATGAAAATAATTATTCTTGCAAGTCGCCGAATGCAGGACGCTTCCAACAGATCGCTTTTATTTTATTGGGGCTGTTTATATTCAATAGTGAGTTTTTGTGACGTAATTTTGGTTTGGAGGCTACCAACAAGTCTTTAATCATAAAGTCACATCTGTTCGAAGAGGTAGGCAGAAGTGCTAATGCCGCCCACAGTTCACCTCGATGTTCCGTCCCAGAAGTGATACTTGTGAATACACCCAACAGTCACATACATAGTCCTCATCCCACACTATGTTCGAGTTTTGTGTCGTGGGTACCTATCAGAAACTACGGGTCTCACAAACACCCAGACCCATGAATGTCGCTATGTTGAGGACAAATTCCAAAGGCAACTCTTGAGGTATTGTCTCGAATTGATCCTAGGACCTCACGATCCACAGCTTATGTACACACCATATTCTTATTCACACACAAAAATAACTTTATGAAAATATATTTTATATTAAAATAGACTCTATACAGGGTATATCAAGACCGCGACCGAAAGCGAAGCCAGGTGGTAGTATTAGTGACTTCAGACATAATGCAAGTAAAAATCGATACCTTTTTTTTGTAATTTTTTACATAACGTCGTATTTGGGCGATACATACATAATTTTCCTAAAATAAAGACGTACACATCTTTATTTTTAAACACGCAATGGTACTTAAGGGTTTAAATTAGTATTTTCGCGAAAACGAAGTATTTACCACCCAATCACGATGATTTTTAAAAAAATCTAAAAAAATATCTGACACTGTTTTGGCGAAATTTTTATTTACATCGTGTTTGGAACCACTAAAACTACCACCTGGCTTCGTTTTCGGTCGCAGTCTTGATATACCCTGTATAGTTATTTATTTCCTCACCTGAAATGCTGATGCTGATACAACAATAACACAATACTCTGAATTCACAACTGCTAACTGATGAGTGAAGAAACGTTCAGAGCAGATATACAAGAGTGAGTCACGTGACTGTGTGACGTCACGTGCTAGGGTGACCATGCGCCTTGACTAATAGCGATAGTCTAACTTTTAAGGCAATATCCTATGTATGTTATTCATGAATACAATGTTAGGAAACCTAGCCATTTTTGTGCAGGTGCACTAGTATTTGAACCCGCGACCACCGTGAACATATTGGCAGCCGTATCTGGTCCGTTACCAAAAGGCCACCACGTATGTACTTTAACTGTATATTATTATAAGGAAACAATGTAGAGAGATTCACTTGCTTGGCTACATATTCTATGGATTGAATAAATTAAATTCAATGATTAAATAAATTCTTCAATGCACATCCATAAACTAAAAAAATATAATATTAAATGCTGTAATACAATTTAATGAAACAATTTTAAAGAACAATAAGTAATCAAAATGTAACTTATTAATAAGTTTAATACATCATAAAATATCCTGTTCCAATTAATAATCATGGTCACTCTGTTTTAGTTCCTTAGTCTATGGCACTAACATTCGAAGCAGCACTATTGTCTATTCTTGGAAATTACCCGCCTTACTAAAATATTCCAAACCATAGAGTTACAATATTTTCGGTTGCCAGAATGAAAAATATTAATGTTGTAATGAGTCACTTTAATAATAAAGATTTTCAGGAAGTCCATAGCTCCTACTAATGTGCCTACAAAAAAAACTATTTAGGCAAAAATCTAACGGGTAATTAATTCTAGCATATTGTTTAAAAATTGTGACAAAACAGTTTTCAAAAGCTTTAAATCAGAATTAGAAATTATAATGTGATATTGGAAAAAAACCCATGCTCGTAAAAGCATAAATTTATTTTATGTACTGGCACGACGAAGGCACCACAATTCACATCGAGGCGAATGTAGAGCAGTGGTAGATTTTCTACCGAGCGAAATGGTTAATTCTCGCCAGTGGTCATAATCATGACATAATCTTTCTGGTTATGGATGAACCCAAAACACGGCCAGTGGTTCAATATGACATGATTTTAACCTTTTTATGCTTGTCGCTATCCAGGCCGACCAACAATTTTTCGACACTGGCAATAATCGAAGTTCGTTGGCGGGGGTTTCCCGTAATTATAGTATTATCGGTTTCGTCAAACGTCACGTATGTTATTATTTTCTGTGCATTTACAAGATATCAGATATATTCATGCCAGTGTTTTAAATATTTATATATTATGTTGGATGTATAAAATAATACAGTATTATTTGTTTATTAGCAAAATTGGCGTGACAATCAGATTTACCCTACCTTAAATTTTGTTTTTGTATACGTTTGATTTTTGTCGATGCGAGTATCGAACCCGCTCTCTCTAGTTTCTTCGCCAGCGTCTTATCCAACTACGCATCGTAGACCGTTAATGCCTTACTAAATGTGATAGCAAAAATGTTTTTCGACGTCGGTTGTTATGACAGTTTAATAATCCCACTTGGATCATACCGACTCATTACTTGCTGTATATACCAAAATACAGGCGGACTTAACGCCAGAGGCATTCTATTACTGTCTATCTTTGGGTGGAGCAGAAATGGAGCAAAGCAGGTTTATTTCATATTACAATTGAAACATAAAAGAATGGTACATTATTTAAAAACAAATATACAGGGTATATCAAGACCGCGACCGAAAACGCAGCCAGGTGGTAGTATTAGAGACTTCAGACACAACGCAAGTAAAAATTTCGTAAAAAAAACCGACACCTTTTTTTTGAGTTTTTTACTTATCGTCGTATTTGGGTGATAAATACATAATTTTTATAAAATAGAGATGTACACCTCTTTATTTTTAAACACGCAATGGTATGTACGGGTTTTAATCAGTATTTTTGCAAAAACTAGGTATTTACAACCCAAAAATGATGATTTTTAAAACAATCTAAAAAAAATTTGTCATTGTTTTGGCGAAATTTTTATTTGCATCGTATTTGTAACCACTAAAGCTATCGCCTGGCTTCGTTTTCGGTCGCAGTCTTGATATACCCGGTATAGTCTCAACTCTCGAAGTATAAGTTTTCCTCGTCTAAAAATAAATCCTATTCTATGACACTTATCATTCACTCCGAACTTAGTCTATGATGAGACAGAGGATTCGAACATTTTGTGAAGTACCTAGGCACATTCGTACAGTTTTACGTACGACGTTCGAACATTCGAACTTCGTTTCGGATCATAGAATCCCCTGACTATAAACATTTTGCAAGTGGTAGTGCCATGACCAGTGCTCCTAGCCGGAACATTTTGCAGTATCGTAATAGAATAGTAATAGTAAAATTTTGTATGGGAATTTAAACAGCCCCATTGTGAGCGTATTTGGAACTAAAATTTCACAGCGGGAAACGTTTACTTTACTATACGAGAATTACTATACGATACTTCAAAATGTTCCGGCTAGGGGCACAGGACTGTAGTATTAATGCATCGCAACCAGGGTGGTAACACTGTTTCACAGAAAAAGAACCTAAAACAATGTTGTAGCGTTTTCATAATGGTTTCTTAGATTTACGCGAATGTTACACATAATACAACTAATTTTATCGAAATTTTATTTTATTCTGATTTTAACAACTGATTTTGTCATTTTCTTGGTCTTTCTCTTATTTAAGATTCTATGTTATATTGAGAATAATAATTCTTATGATCGATTCTTTTGATTGGTGTCTCAAAATTATGGGTAGGTTTTTTCAGGCTATGGGTATCCACTTTGCTCGGTCCTGACGTCACTTTTGCGACGTCCATTTTACTTAACAAAGAGGTGTAAAGATTTTTACAGAAAATAAATACGGTCAATTGAAGGCGTGTTTCTTTTATCGATATCGGAAGTCTTTATCAGTGATGTGATCTGATAGTGATTTTTAATGCAAACACAGTGTTTTCACGTAAATTAGTTGATTGGATATTTGTAATGATTAGATTTAAATAATGGATATATGGAAATCCTTTGAGGAGTCCTAGTTGCACAGAAATGGATTTCCTGTGGCTGAAGAGAGAGACAGTTACATAAAGCACAAAAGGAATAGACAGAGATGACCTTAGTGCTTACCTAAGTCAGCTAATCTCATTTTTGTCTCAAATTTATGCCGAGCCCAAATCTGAATCCCGGGAAGACACTAAATTTTTTAAAACGTAATTTCAGACCATGTGTACTGATATAGGAATCGAAATTAGGTCCTTACGGCTAACAGCCAATATGTACTGGTACTAGGCCAATGACGTGCACAAATTTAACGAGATAGCCCAATGATTGGTATTCAAGATTGATTATCAAGTTTTCGTTATTCATATTAATTTGTCGTGCACGCTTAAATATAATAATTTCATCATGCATGAATTAATCCCTAGTCTACTAACCGATTTAGATTATGCATTATCGGATGACCCAGAGCTGTTTACATTTTCCAGTACATTTTCTAACATTTTCACAAGAATGTATATTAAAAAAAGCCCATATATGTCCCCTTATAGGGCATAGACCTATCCTTGTATAAATGAGAAGTTTGTTGATTATTCTTGAACAAACACATTTTAGACACACATAAATTCACGCCTTTTTCCCAGAAGGGGTAGGCAGAGGTGCTACCAGGACACCTACATACGTTTAACCTTGTATGTTCCGTCCCACGATGTGAAAGGGGGCGAGCCTATCGCCATATTGGGACTTTCTGACTCCGGGCTGATAATGAATACAAAAATCCAATATCACTTTGCCCGACGCGGTATCGAACCCGAGACCTCAGCTTTGTAACCGTACCGTAGTAAAACTACGGCACCGAGGCAGCTAGGTAACTTTGTGTTTAAAACACTATAGATATGTAATTATGTTATTGTAATTAATTATAGCTAAGTCTACAATTGACAACAATCAAAGATATTAGGATGACGTTAATCAAAGCAAATAGATTGATAATCCGTTATCATAAGGCAGGTTACTTATTGCGATGGATTTAGTTTCACTAATTGTTTAACTTTTGTGTTGGACAGTCAGGTAATTATATTTGTCTGTATTTTTTATTTAGACCAAATAAATGTTTGTACCAAATAAATATCATTAGGTTTTTTTGTAATGATGTGCTCTGGGGGTACATCATTTGAATAACAATCTACCCTTATGACTAATAAGTTATTTAAGTCTAACCTAGAAATGTAACGGATATAAGTACAAAGATAAATAAATAGACCCAGTAAAATCACCTACTAAGTCTGGACCCCACAGTAAGTTCACGTTTTACTGTGGGTATCAGAAATTACGGAAGATTTTTTTACATCGAAACAAAAAGTTTTGTCTAGAAAAAAGTAAGTTTGTGTTACTATATTTATAATGGTAACTTGTTTAAAATAGTGTTTAATAAAATAAATAAAAAAACAGTTTATTTCCTTTAAAACTAGACAAATAGAGGATATAAAATTGATACAATTTATGTTACAGTACAGACAATAATTCAGCCTGGAGTACTTACATTTGTCTCAATAAAGTAGTAACCTATTAATGCCTATGCTAGGAGAACCTGTGTTATAGGCCAAGATTTGTAGGTCTTATCATCATTTGTCTTTGTGTGTGGATTGAACGCACGGGCTCTCCCCTAGTTAAATTTATTAATAAATATAATTATTCCCTTGGTTTGATTTAAAATCTCGGTCTGCGTGAAAATGTATCGTTACTGGTTGATAAAAAAATATGATGTTATTGATTTTATGAATTACTTTTATCTGACGATTGAAAAATCGGATGCAATGCATAAATGCCAATTGAAACTGTGTATTATTGATAATCAAAGTCAGAACATAAATGAAGTATTTTTTTAGGAAATATGCATCTTCTTTGGCTTGCGGTCTGCGTCGGCGTGGTGGCAGGAATGCCCACCACGACTCTGCGAAGTGAGCGCTTAATCCAGATTCTGTCCGAACCTTGTACGTATATTGAATATTTAAACCAAATTGAAACAAAACAAATTTTTACGAATTTTTTCGCGTATTTGGTTTTTATTTACATTTGTTAACTTCCGGACGTTTCTGTTACTTCGCAGCGGCGTCCGCCCCATGACAATGAAATCCGCGATAAACTCCGTAAAAATTCGTTTTATTTCTATGTGTAACATTCGCGTAAATCAAAGAAACCATTATTTATACCAAATTCTTTTAAATTTGCACATCAAAGCGACTGCAATGCACAATGGTATGCAAATCTATATAAATGAAGTATACACGCGCAAGAGATGGCTTCCTACGGTCGACAGAAATGACTTTACAATAAAAATGAATTAATAAGCTCATGAATGACCTGAAAAGGGTTCCTGCCTATCGACACTATTAACCATAGAAGGAAAATGCTTAAAAAGTTCAGGACTCTGTTCCCAAAGGGTGAGGTGACGGGAACTCGACTGACATTTTATTTTTATCTGATATTTCAAAAAGTATGTCCATAATTCGTTTTTGGTAGAATATTATATTCGAAGAGCATTTATGTCTGCAGGGAAGGTAAAATATATTTAATGGGATATTTATGACTAGTGATAAAAAAATTATAAATTGAAGTTCACCGACAATAGTAAAAGTATTATTGATTGAAAGAAAGATGACGGAGATAAGTTCTTATTGTGTTTAAATTGGTGCATATTTTTAATACTCAAAATTATGGACTGCAGACTATAGTTTCGGCTTATATTATCATTATTTTATTATGGTTGTCTGTAAGACATTGCTGTAGAGCGATAAGACCGCCATTTGTACTTTTTTTTGTTGTTGTTTCTGTATTGTGTATTTTCATTTGTAATTGTGTACAATAAAGATTTAAATAATAAATAATAATATTTTTACGGCTCAAGTCAGAGAATAGTATAATATATCAATGAACATAGATTAAAACCACTTTTTTACTAGGTTTTTTTTTCTTATCATGAGACTATTAATTGTATCTAATTAACTGTAAGTTTTTACTTATCTGTATGATAACGATAAATTAATATAATTTGTTATAATGTGTAAACATTTGTACCTAAAACTTCATTTACATTTTGGAGGAAGAGTGAAGGTGTTTAGATCCTCTTCTGATACTCCGGAGGAGATCAAAATGTTTTGCCTATAGTCTTCGAGCACAGCTTACTTGCAGATAAAGAGGCTGAGTTTTTCCTTAATAAATTCTTCGACGACATAGCAAATAGAATCTGTTGGTGGCTGTCACGCTTCTTATCACCAGATACTCCAGGGTGAAAAGTGTCTTGATTAATTCCTCGTGAACGGCCAGGGTTTTTCCACTACCAGCTCCTTTAGTCAAGGGCCCATGCACCCATATTTAACAGATAACATTTTCAATATTCATAAACATTTTTATACAATTAATGTTCGAGACTTTTTGCTTAAGTGTTGGGCATAAGTGCATATTAAGTGGTGAACTGCAGTTCATCAAGTTTTTTTCATTCCAAGATGTGAAAGAGCCTGAGGCCTACTGAGCCTTACCAATCACCAAATCCAGTTTTTAGTACTATTTCTATCACCAGGAGACTAAAAAGATATGAACTAACACCGTACTTACAGACAGACCCAATAGAAATGAAGCGTTGGAGAACCTCATTCTCGGAGTGATCGAGGATTTGCGCAAGACCATGCTGACAGGCACTGACGACATTCCAGTGTTGGACCCACTGGAAATTAAGAGCATTGAGGTTGACGATGAGATCCTGCCGTTTCCTGGGTAATTGCTTAATTGTATTCTGTATTGTAAGCCATAATCCCTACAGCTGAGTACGGGATTCTTGTACAACCGTGAGTTTGTTTGAGAGGGCTTAGATATATAAATACATAAACTCACGCCTTTTTCCCCTAGAAGAGGTAGACAGAGGTGCTACCAGGACACACATTTCGCCTTGTATGTTCCATCCCACGATGTGATAGAGGGCGAGCCTATCGCTATATCGGGCACAAATACCTGAGTCCGGACGGAAAATGAACAAAAAAATCCAATATCACTTTGCCCGACCCGAGATTCGAACCCGAGACCTCAGCTTTGTAATCGCACCGTAGTACATCTACGTAGGCCTTCCTGTGGTTGCAATATTAGTATCGGCAGCTGTAGCTTTTATATGTATATTTTTTACTTATCGTCGTGTTTGGGTGGTAAATACATACTCGTAGTTTTCATAAAATTATAATGTACAACTTTTTATTTTTAAAGACGCAATGGTACGCAACGGCTTATATTTGTATTTAAGTAAAACTAGGTACTTTGCACCCATACACGATGATATTTTAAAAAATTGCAAAAAAAACACTGTCTCTTTTTTGCGAAATTATTAATTGCATCGTGTTTGTAATCACTAAAACTACCACCTGGCTTCATTTTCGGTCGCAGTCTAGATATACCCTACATATGGTACTGAAGTTTTATGTAGATATCTTGCAAATTAAATCACGTTATAGAGGTCCTACCCTGCCTGCAATATCCATTATATATTGTGTTTCTGGCAGATAGAATAGTCAATATTTTGATGCTAGGTATAAGGATAGAAGACGAATCTGCAGAAGTATAATGCTATTATCATATTTCAGTGCCAAAGTCGCAATAACCGATTTAGTCGTGAGCAAACTGAGCACGTTCGTGATAAACGAGTTGACTGTGACTCGCACTAGTCTGTTGCTGCAGCGCTACAGGGTGGTCCTCGATGGTGACGTCCCTAGCATTGATGTTAACGTCGGTAAGTTGATTTAGTAGGTAAATTTTAACAATTTTACTATTTGAAACGTATCTTTTCAATCGTATTATCTAGATATCAGCCTGTGTACCAACTTTTAAGATGTACAATGTGATTTAATGAACTTCATAAGACTGATCTAAGTCTGATGATCGTAAATACTTTATTGCTCTGGAAATACATATTTGAAGATGTGTGTGCGGAAGCGGACTTTTTAAACGCTGAGTATATGTTTGCATCGCTCTGCTGGGCATGTTACATCTCTTCTATGCTTTAGATTGATTAAGTTCTTAATCTACCACACCAGATTATTTTGGAAAACTCACAAGATCCTACAAGATGTTTTTGTTCGTCGTCACATCTACCAAACATCACTTCGTGAAGTAAGTTAATCTTGAAAGTAAAACACCTATCATATCACAGATCAACAAATAACAAACCGCTTCTAATCTACTAAAGTTGCGGCCACAATATCTTAACAACAATTGAAATAATCTCCTTGAGGTGTTGACATTGTTTTCTGAAGGCGGTAGAGTGTTGGACAAACTATTGTTTTATTCGACAAGTTTAAGTGGTGTGTTTGGAACGATATGATGGTAGTGGATTTTGAGATAGGAAATACGGAAATGTAATTTTAATGTAGGTACTTATGCCTATAGCACATACAAAGAAGCTATTGCATATATTTCGGAACGTCTGTCTACGAAGGAAACTGTAATTGAAAGATTTCTTACAAAAATTATAAAGTTGTATGAAGACTTAGTGTTTGTGGAGGACTAAGTCCAGTCTCTTTAGAGGGCTAAATCTGAGATATCATGTTCAGCAATATCTAGGCTGATATAGATGCTAGGAAAAAATCAATGAAGGTATAACAGAAATGTAATCAATATTTTTGTTTTTATTTCAGGCGGTTATGATATGACTGTGAATGCGTTTGGTGTGAATGTCTTCGGAAAAGGCGATGCCAAGTGAGTACATTTTATAAACATCGAATAATTGAACTATTTAAAGCTTGGTCTTTTCATAAACCCCAATCTATTTAAAATATATAAAAATACACTAGTCACACACAACATAGTCCTGAACCCACACCAGGGCACAAGTCTTATATCAGGGACTACGAGAGAATAATAATCATGATGGAATCAACTTCATTAAAATATAATATAATACCTAGATGTTACAAGATAACTGGTTATCCCTAATTATCCCTAGCATTAATCTCGTTCCAGGATCTACGTCATTCGGCCTGGAATCCAAGTTAACCTGCTGGTAGCGCCGAGAATCAGCATTACTGGCATCTTCCTGAACCTCCTCGAGTGCGACATCAAGTTCAGCCTTGCTGATTTTGAGGTAGTGATATCAACTAGTTAAACTGAAGTAATTGGAAGTGGTAAAGATGATGATGATGATTATTCACTGTGGAAATCATTGGGAGAGGCCTATGTTCAGCAGTGGACGTCCTTTGGCTGATGGATGGAAAGATGATACCAAAGCTAATACAGTACGACGAGTCTTTTTCATCGATGTGAAATGAAGCGAGCCAATTGCCACACTCTGCATAAACATTCCAGGACACCTCATACAAGATTTTTTCAAATTGAAGATTACAAGAAGATTGTCTTACTAGGATCACATTTTACAGCTTATACTCTTAGTAAATCTCGTCTTAAGAAACATAGAATGATTGTTGTTTGGCAAATAGGGGTGTTTGTATTGATATATTTTTCAGCCACATATTACTGGCATGTTCAACGACGCTGGAGTCAGTGACTTCGTCAGTTTGTTCTTAAAGAACTTGGTCAGCGAGCTGCTTGAGTTTTACGAGGTTGGTACTGTTCTTTCATCTATCGTTTTACCACTATTATATGGGAGCAGCATAACATGATTTCGATGTGTTGAAAGTTTTACGAGTATTTTATTTTTATGGGATAATTTCTGTCTCTCAGTATGAGTACTTATTTTTCAACATCATCGAATATGATATTATGGTTACGTCGATTTACGCGAATATTACACATTGAAAAAAAAATATATGGATTTCATCGCGATTTGGTTGAATTTTTACAATTTTAACTTCCTGACGTTTCGATAAGTTTGGTTTTCGTGGTCACGGGGCCGACTGTCCTGTGATATTAATATGTTTAAGGATAGACAGAGATGACATATTCGAGGAAGTAACATTTTTCTTTCTTTTTTAGGACGACATCAATAAGTTCCTGAGCACCACCGTACACGAAGCTGCTAACGAAATCCTAAGGGACTTGAACCTTATCGACATTTTGGGATAAACCTTAATTTAAGAAACAAATTTATATTTAAAAGTAATTATATCACATTTTAATCACGTACATTTTTATTTGTGTTTATGCGATAATGATGTGCAGAGCCATCTATCGAAGTACCGATGAAACTATTACTACTTTACACAATTGAAAACGTAGAGTTTGAAATATTTTTCTATATTTGCGTGAAGATGGCGCTAAAAGCGGAAAATTTTAAGAAACAAATTTAAAAGTGGTCCTTTTTATGAATGGAACTAAATAACATGCTATAAGAGAAAGAAAAAGAAATAAGAAAAAAATACTGATGAAATTATTCGAATTAGAAAGTTGAATTAGTAATAGACGGGGAACATAACTGTGCCGACGAGATCATTAAGGGATAATTTGTTCAGCTGTGGACTTCATATGGCTGAAGAGAGAGAGAGAGAAGGCCCATGGTGGTTTGATGACCAATAAAGTTGTAAGTGTCAAGTTTAGGCCACGTACTGAACGAAACTTCGTGTTTTCATGCATAAGTATCAGATATCCTAAAAAAATGCAAATTGTTGCTGGATGCAGGCCGCTTCCAACAAATTGCTGTGGAAGTTCTTGGAATCCTTTGCTCAGTTGTAGCCTTTTTGTGAATAAAGAGAAAGAGCAATACAAAACATAAAAAAGTAACGTAGATGGTAAAATTAGTCACATACCGAGTATATTAAGACCGCGACCGAAAACGAAGCCGGGTGGTAGTATTAGTGACTTCAGACACAACGCAAGTAAAAATTTCGCAAAAAAAGCGACAGATTATGTTTTGCAATTTTTTAAACATCATCGATTTTAGGTGGTAAATCCTTAGTTTTTTTGAAAATAGTAATTTAAACCCTTACGTACCATTGCGTCTTTAAAAATAAAAAGGTGTAAATCATTATTTTGAAAAAATATGTATTTATCACCCAAATACAACAATAAGTAAAAAAAAAAACTTTTATTTTTTGCGAAATTTTTAGTTGCATTGTGTCTGAAGTCATTAATGCTACCACCTGGCTTCGTTTTCGGTCGCAGTCTTGATATACCCTGTATATAGATCTATATCAATCGTTTTGGAGCTGAAAGTGTCCATGAGTCTCCATGACTAGGGTAGTCATTTCGCTATATTTTTATAAATTAATTAATGGAAATAAATAATTTTTCATACATTCGTAACATTTGACCATAGGTATAAAGGTTTTCTTCTATCTCAGAAAAATTTGAAGGAGAATAAGTAAACCATGATTACAAAATATACATTTCATATAATTTTGAATCCATTTAGTCATACTTTTAAGTAATTTACGTGGTTACTTAAAAGTGGTTGTAGACGAGCGATTTTGTAATTAATACGAAACACTTTTAAAAAATTGTTAAGGTAAGATCGAACAGCACAACCATTACACTTGTCTTTGTGAAATCAGATTACTACAGATATATTTAAAAAAAAAAATTATATTCCTCAGCCTTTTATAGGTCATTGCTACGCGCTACGGTTGAACTATTTCGTATTTACTCCAAAAATTGAAGTTTTAATTAAGTTGACAACCTCCGTGGTGCAGTTGGTTAGTCGCCAGCTGTGAAACGAGAGGCCGCGGGTTCGATCCCCGCACCGAAACAAATTATTGTGTGATCCACAGGTATTTGTTTCGGGTCTGGGTGTTTGTGAGACTCAAAAGTCTCTCGTAGTTTCTCATACCCACGACACAAGACTCGATCTTAATGTGGGGTCAGAACTATGTATGTGACTGTTGGGTGTATTTATTTATTTTGTTTATTTATTTATACATGTACGAAGCCTGCTTTAAAATTACTTTGCAAAATGTGTAGTAAAATAGTGTTGGTACACCATCATGAGAATGTTGTACTAACGGCCTTATTCATAGACAGACTTAAACCTATTTAAGTTATCGAATGTTTTGTTTTCTTCGCTCAAACTGTATTCTAAGGTCATTCGAAAGGGACAAAACAAGGAATAACTAAAATAAAATGAGGCCTCGGTGGCGTGATTGTACTGCGGTACGACTACAAAGCTGAGTTCTCGGGTTCGAATTCCGGGTCGGGCAAAGTGATATTGGATTTTTCTGTTCATTATCAGCCCGGAGTCAGGAATTTGTGCCCGATATGGCGATAGGCTCGCCCCCTATCACATCATGGGACGGAACATGCAAGGCGAAATGTGGGTGTCCTAGTGGCGCCTATGCCTACCCCTTCTGGGATAAAGGCGTGAGTTTATGTATGTATGTAAAATAAGGCAGCTAGATTATAGCTAGAGTAAGTACCGCAATAAGCCAACGAGGTGGACTATAGGGTAAGTCGTCTCAATCAACACATCGGTATTAAAGAAGTTCCGTGCTAACAAGCAGGCAATTACGTGTTGATACAATAGAATATGCTTGAAAAGAACAAAAAAACAGTAAAAATTTTTTTTTCTATAAATTTACACCCAACAGTCACATACATGGTCCTGTCCCCACATTAAGATCAATTAAGTCTTGTCTCGTGGTTATCAAGAACTACGAGAGACTTTTCGGTCTCACAAACGCCCAGACCAGAGACAAATAATTGTGGGCCTCACAAACATTTGTCTCGGTGCGGGGATCGAACCCGCGGCCTCTAATTTCGCAGCCGTTGTCTAACCAACTGCGCCACGGAGGCTGTCGAAAATATTAATATACCAGTGGTTAAACGGCCGTCTGCATATCAAGGGATCGAGGTAAGATTTCGTTTTAATTAAATCTTGGAGAAGCTACAGCCTCTGTAGGTCGCTTAATGTACGTAAACTTCACTCGGCGTGTGGTCAGACGTCATTTCATATCAGATGTTTTCATTTACCTACATGTAACTTTAGTAGTTTTGACGTTTGAATATTATAATTATAAGTTGCCAGGCCTCTAGTGATTCAGTTCGTTAAACTTTGCGTATTTCGGATTTATCATTTATTTCAGCCGTTTAAAATTTTTAATTAGTAATATTGATTTATTTGTTCTACCTGGTGTTATCATGGTGGGTGCAGGTCTGCTTTCATGCATAGTCGTCTTCAATATGCCAAATCATCAGAATCCTTAGTTGTAAGACCTCATTCTTGATTCTCATATCTTGACGTCATCAACTCTTTTACTGGACCCTGAGAGCATCCGCTATGTTAAGACTCAAAAATACTGTGCCTTTTAGCCTGAAAAACTTGACTCCTTCATTTGTTTGCAACGAACCTATCGGGAAATACCCGATAATTTTGAAGCTCGTGTGGTATTCGGGGGATTATTTTATCGATGGTGGACAGAGAACAAACTCCAAATCGACTCATTTTCATGCAAAATCTCCAATTTTCACAATTGAATTCAACCTGTCAGTTTGACGTGTGGTTAATTTGACTGGATCATGTTTTGTTTTTTATATATAGCAACGACCAGAGAAAATTTTCAAAAAATTATCAGTATAATACCATGTAGGTTGTACCACGTGACGTCGAATGGTGCAATTCTATTGGTCGATATTTGGGTCGGAAAAATAATCACCATAATTTATGAACTAAACTTGCCGAATAGATTATAGAATATAGCAAAAAAATCATAATATATTATTAAAGTTTCTACACAAAACTTCTAAAACTATGTTAGTTTGAAGGTTTTCTCCCAGGAAGCGTATAAAATGCGTCAGATGTAGTTGGCAAGTTCCCGTGGGGCCTATAAGTTGTAAAGACTGCCGTGTGTTAAGGCTTCTGGATCCCGAAGGAGCAACCGTTCGTGGGAGCAAAGATTCATGCGAGTTGCTTTCTTAGATTTTATCTTTAATTCTCGTATCTATCTTATTATTTTCTATGCAACTGTTGTATATGGGAATTTAAGAGCTTTTCTCTGGTACAAAAATATCTTAGTCTACGATCTAATCATCTACATACTGTTATTGGGAAGACTTTTTACACTCACACCTTTATCCCAAAAAGGGGTAGGCAGAGGCGCCACCAGGACACCCATATTTAGACTTGTGTGTTCCTTCCCACGATATGATAGGGTGCGAGTCTATTGCCATATCGTCAGGCTCTTAAGGATATGTGTAATAGCCCACTGCTGGGTACAGGGCTTCTCTTCAACAAAGAGATCAATTAGTAGTTTAGGTTATGGTCTGCCACGCCGCCCCAGTGCGAAATGACGGTCTGCACAGTTAAACCATAGAAGTCCTTGTAAGTCTATAGTATGCAGGTTCCTTCAAGTCATCCTTCATCGTTGTAACGTGTTGTAGTTCAATCAATACTCAAAAGGTCTTTTGACTGAGATATCACTATTTCAATCCACTCTTAAAAATATCTAAAAAAAAGAAAACAAAATAATTTCCAGAACAACCATTCGTCCGATAACATTAATAAACTGAATCACAAAGAGATATTGAATAGGATTCAACGAGTGATAAAATAGCTGAAACGCAATTATGAAGTCTACAGCCCTGCAAAGGAAAAATACAAAACCTTTTCTGTTCAACTCCGCGTAACGAACTTAATGCATTTACTGCGATTGTTTTAAATGTCGCTTTAAATATGTTTTTATTCGTTGATCGCGTATTATTATGGTGCTTTGAGAAAGTTACCCGATCTTATGGCGGGGTATTTTTTTTATTGCGATGAATGGCGAGACGAGCATACCGTTCGCCTGATGGTAAGCGATACGACTGCTCATGGAAAACACGAATTCCAAGGCAATGCTTGGCATTCCACTGCGCTCGCCATCTGAAGCATAAGATGTTAAGTCTTATTATGTCCAGGCTACTCTGGCTACAATGTCTTTCAAACCGGAACAAATAGTGCAATGACATTGCTGTTTGGCGGGACATATAGACATTGCCGTGTTATCTACCCAGGCGGCTTCTCACATGTGGGAAGCCTACCACCGCCACCATTTACCTTGGGATTCTTGTGATTTTGTACTTGTACGGTAAAGTCAGTAAAATGATGATAACTGCAGTGAGAGATAGATATTTTTTACAGGTATATTGCTTATTTTAAACCCAAAAACAGCCAAAAAATATGTGCAACAAAACAATCCTCATATTTTTGTAAGCAAAAAACGTGTTCACGGTAATCAACTCTCAGACTTAAAGGATAAAAAGAAATGAGTTACAAACGTAAATGCTTACATCCCGTGAAAGAACAGAAACAAAGCGAAGCCCGGGTCCATGTGTGCGCAACATTTTCTACCACTAAAAATGTATGGATGAAATATTTTTAATTAAAATTTATTCCATCTGTCTCTTTCTTCAAGAATTCCACTGCTGAACGCAGCTACCTCAACAATTTTCGTACCGACCTGTATCCAGCGACTTTTTTGATAGATGGCCGAGTATTGTCAGAATTATTGAATGTAAGAAATTATTGTTTATCATTGGTCCACTAATTTTATGAAATGTGTTAATTTGGCCGTATGTCGAAGTCATGTCGTAACAAATAATACTTACGACGGGTTATCGCGATTAAACTTTCTCTTTCATTCAGATATCGACTACTGCATTCAATACTGGAAATCTAGATATAAAAATCTAGACAAATACATACATATTTCACGTTTCAGGTTCGGTCTACATACATTCATAAACTCACGCCTTTATCGCAAAAGGGGTAGGCAGAGTCGCCACCAGGACACCCACAATTTTAAAGAAAAAGAAAAAAAAACATTTCGTCTTGTATCTTCTGTCCCATGATGAGATAGGGGGCGAGCCTATCGCCATATCGGGCACAAATTCCTGACTCCAGGCTGATAATGAATAGAAAAACCCAATTTCACTTTGCCCGTCTCGGCATTCGAACCCGGGACCTCGGCTTTGTAATCGTACCGTAGTACAACTACGCCACCGAGGTAGGTTCGGCCTAACCGACATAATAATGTCGATCGATGAAAAACAATCTCTCGCAAGCAGTAATTCAATTTCGGTTACACTACTTATTACCAAGAGCGTTGTAGTCAAATGTAGTTATTAAAAAACTGCGAAAATTGCTCCAGTAAAAAACATAATCAAATTACTCCATACAATTGATTTCAGGTCGCGAATGTAAATGACGAAGTAACTGATATAATATTATGAATCTCAAGGTAAAACGCTTTATGTTAATAATCCAGGCTCGGTGGAAAAATATCGCTGATCCAATTACCGTAAAAGCTCCTCATTCGTCCGGAGTATTCTTGTAACTACGATTAATGTCGTAATTAAGGATTTGTATTACGTTTCCTTGGAATTTATTTCGGTATTAATGGATCGTATTTATTAATTTCTCCTATAGGTCACTGAGTTACGGTTAGATTGATAGTTTTGATTAAGAACAATAGATGTCGCTTTTCACAATGGCTTTTGACGATCGATCAACGTTGACAATAATTGGGGTAGATTGATAGCGATTCGTTTTGACGAAAATAATAAATTAAGCTTTTTATTTAAGAAAGTCTTTGGCGAGAGTGGACTTCCCGCGACTATATATAATGATCATTTATTTTTATTTTAATGAGCTATGAATCCAAGCAGTCAATGAAGGCATTTATAGGTAATAAAAATCAGACAACTACATTAAAACCGGTAAATCCGCTGGTGGTACAGAAAATCTGAAAAAAAAAAAAACTTTTAATAAAGCCTAGAAGTTACTGTACTAAATAGTTAACTGGAAGAAAATCCCTCGGGCATTAATACCACCTGTGCTACGAGTAGCATATGAAGTTTAAAATGTTTATTTTTTAAACTGAACCAAATGTTGCCATCCCCTCCCCGAGACAATGGAACGCACCTAAACATTCACGCGACACGCATCGCAAACATTTTCTTAAACAAGTTGGGCTCACGTGGAATTCTGCCCGCCATTTTATTCCAACGCTAAACAACGATAAAATGGCAGATAACTTTGATTAAAATTGTGTACATTGTACTGTGTTTTGTGGTAGAAGTGGACGGGATTTGTGTAGAGATTTTAATGTAAATTTAAGGAACAATGGCATTAAATATCGAAAAGATTTGATTGGTGATGGAGCCGAGTAATCGCAACATACTAAGAACATTGTTGGACAATGGTTTTCCACTGGTAAGTTGGGTAGATGATTTTATAAAATTCACAGCAGTACGATATGAAAAGCATTGGAGGTGGCCTTGCCCAGCAAAGTACTCTCTGTGACTGACGACCAACTACAAGAAGATAGAGATATGTAAAATTTATTTTAGTATTCATATTAATATAGGAATATTTATCAGTTGCTACCAACTAAAGGCTCTAAGGCAATGACAGGCGTTTTGTGGAACGAAGTCGCGCATAAATTATAGTATTTTTTAAATCGTTGTCAATTGCACCTGTGTCAGTTCACGCTTTACAATTTAAATCGTAATAACTATTGTGATTGTATCAGTTAAGTAAGCATTTGTACGCAGACTGTAGCGCAATGTATAGCGAACGACTGCGTTTGTATCGGCTACTGAGAACTCATTACGCGACGCTGACAGTAGCAGGCGATAGTGCTATGCTACGACCGGCTGTGGAGTCGATGCATTTTAAAATTATTTTTTTGCTGAAATATGTAATTACAGGTTTTTTTTGCATTAAAACGATTTGACTACAATGCACCGATTTTGGGACCTTGTTATTTGCTACCCAGGCATATTATGTTGCCAATGTACCTACTCTTACGTTTTTCGTATTACGTCATAATGAAAATATATCTAACTGATATTTTATTTACATTGCGTTTTATTACCATTTCGTGAGAGTTCCATATACCATTGTAAATTAGAATCCAATGTCATAAATACTGACAAAGCACCCCCATTGTGTGGTGTAAAGATATGCTTCTGCTGAGACGGTTATTGCGGTTAAAATCCCAGGGCACACCTCGGATTTTTCGGAGTTAGGTAAATGTGTTTTAATGCGGAAAGCATATTAAAGAGATCTTAACAAGATTTTCTATGGTATTTAAGGTAATTTAACCCATACTAGGCCAGCGTGATGGACTAACCTAACCGCTGTCAATCGAACTTTCGGTTATAAAGGTGCTCTATGCTCAGTTACGGCCGATTATGTCTTGGTACAGCAGCCGAAGTCTTATCTCCATCCGACATATTTATAACTTTACCAGCCTCAGTGGTTCAGTTGGTTAGACGCCGGCTATGTTACGAGAGGTAGCAGGTTCGATCCCCGCACTGAGACAAATGTTTGTGTGGCCCACAAATATTTGTCTCTGGTCTGTGTGTTCGTGAGACCGAAAAGTCTCATAGTTTCTGATACCCACGACACAAGACTTAATTGACCTTAATGTGGGGTCAGGACTGTGTATGCGACTGTTGGGTGTATTATTATTATGTATAATAATAATCACGACGACTCAATAGTTCTCCTGTCCAGCACGAGGTCGCCTGTTCTTGTAAGTACCTTATCGGAGAAAATAAGAGCGCCGTTGGCATTGTCTTCATCATGTTACTCGGCACTTAATGAGACACAATTTGCATTCAGTTAAGTGTAAATATTGCAGTGCTCCGGGTTATGTTTTTGTGCAGTTGCTTGGATTAATTTTCTATTGTTTATCTTTATCTGGTACAAGATAGTGTAATGATAGATTTTCCTATGCTTCCTTTATGTCGATGTTGCTTAGGAGTATTGATTTGTGACAGTCTTTTATTTAAAAAGGCGCTCTTAAAGTTATATTGGACTTAGCTGATTTTGTGTGATGCTTCAGCGGCGTAGTTGTACTACGGTAAGATTATAACGTTGAAGTCCCGGGTTCGAATCCCGGGTTGGGCAAAGTGATATTGAATTTTTCTAATATCACTTTGCCCGACCCGGGATTCGAACCCGCGACCTGAGGTTTGTAATCGTACCGTACAACTACGCCATCGAGGCAATTTGTTACTTCTTTTTGGCCGATATTTATTTGGGTATCGTTGTACTTACTACAAAGACTCCAGTGTCTTTGTCGGACATGTATGATATTATTAAAATAGGTTACAAATTCCCTTCCTTGAAGAGGCTTCTTTCGTCATTGTCGACTGAGCGATTTCCAGCCACCGCTGTCGTAATTATTGTTGTTATAGAACGCAACACGATCTGATCAAATATTGTTATTCCATACCCACCAAAGTGCATTCCATTGCTGGTTTTCAACTTTTAAAAAAATTTAAAAATAAAAAATTACAGAATTCTAAATTCAAACCTACATAACTCCAGTACTAATTCAGTGTTTCGCACGTATGTGTTTATACCCAGCACTCGATTAATCCGGCCCGCAAATACACAGCAACCGCAAACTGCGGCGTCTGCCACGCGATCCGCAAATCTAAAACAAACACGATATACATTAGATATTCTGTAATCTGTTTGCAGTGGTGTAATTGCTTTAGTTTTAACTATAAATTCAAGGGGAGTTATTGTTGTATTTGCTGGGATAGGCTATGCTTTAAACAAATAATTACTCCCAATAATCGTGGTCCTAACTTGACAATGAGATCAAATAATATGTCTTTGGAAATTATGAGGAACTTTGTTGTCTAATAACACCCAGATCCGAATAAAATAATTGATCACACACAAATTAATTGTCTCAGTGCGAGGATCAAACCCACAGCCTTTCGTTTCACAACCACTAGTGTTACCTTATTAATCATGTATACCAATTTTCTATCTTCATTATATTTAGCAAAGTCCAAATTATAATGGTATTATTCGAGTATTGAGTTAAATATAAATGCCATTACTATCGATACTATAATAATTAGCTCGGTATTGTTTGCCAAGCGCTTTGCTCGTTAATTAAGCAACTATTTGGATGGCTTTATTCAAGAAGTGTTTAATTAAAGTAAACTGATTTGGTATTTTACTGTTTCAGTTAATTATGACATTAAATAAATACAGTCAAAATTCACACATACACACAGACTGCGACCGAAAACGAACCCAGGCGGTAGTATTAGTGACTTGAGACACAATGCAACTTAAAATTTCGCAAAAGAAGCTTTATTTTTGTTATATTTTTTACTTGGTGCCGTATTTGGTGGGTAATACATAGTTTACATAAAATAATAATGTACACCTTTTTATTTTTCAAGACAGGTGCGTAAATGTTCAAATTATAACTTTAGCATTTAAACTAGGTATCACCATCCAAAGATCATAACATTTAAAAAATTGCAAAAAAAATACTAGCGAAGTTTTCAGTTGCGTTGTGTCTGTAATCACTAAAACTAACACTTGGCTTCATTTTCGGTCGCAGTCTGGATATACCCGGTATGTCCTGACCGTCATTGAAATACAATTTCAGATATTGGATATCAGAAACTTCATAAAAACTCAAACCCGAAATGAAGATTCACACACAAACGTTAGCCCAATAAATATAAGTAGTGAACTTAGAGGAACGGTTTGCGAAAGTTCGCTGGCAGATGCTGGATGCGACAAGCCGAAGACAGGGTGAAATTGTGAAATTTGGAGGTGGCTTATGTCCAGCAGTAGACAATAAAAGGCTGATGATCATGATGAATGAAGAAAGATATAATAGGTACGAAAATCCTACAATCAACCAAAATGACGTTGGACGCAGACCGCTTTTTCTGGGTCGCTGTGGAAATCTCTATCTATCTATATCAGCCCATATACGTCCCACTGCAGGGCACGGGCCTACTCTACAATCGAGAGAATCGATTGAGAGTGGTTAGGCCATATAGTCCACCACGCTGGCCTAGTGCGGGTTGGCGGACTTACATACCGTAGAAATTCTTTAAAGTCGCTACGGTATGCAGGTTTCCTCACGATGTTTTCCCTCACCGATAAAGTGCGTGGTGATTGACTATCAATACACACATAACTCCGAAAAGTCAGAGGTGTGCCCTGGGATTTGAACCCGCGACCACCGTGAACATGTAGGCAGCCGCGTCTAGTCCGTTACCAACAGGCCACCACGCACTCTAGTATTATAAAGAGAAAAGAATTGATTGTTTGTTTGCATTGAATAGGCTCTGAAAATTCTGATTTGAAATAATATTTCGCCATTAGAATCCTACATTAATCCTAATGAACCTGTGGAAGTGCTTGGGTGGAAATGTTCAGTGATATACTTTCTGTGGCTAAAAAGAAATTAAAACTAATTCAATCAATGAATCTAAAACTGCATTGGTTCTCTACAGCACAAGCGTGCCAAGCCCCTCATTGATTAGTATTTGCGCTTGTATATTTTGATGACAATTTGTATTTGAAAGCGTTTCACAATTTTGAAAACTTGTATGTTCATTAATTAATTTGTGTGTAATAATTTTGATGGAAGTATACCCGCCCACTATAATGCACTATAATGTACAGTGACGTCACTAATTTTGTTTTGCATCCATTTCTATTACCCCCACTACAAGATTTAAAACGTTTCTAACTTGTTTAATTCTGAATGGATTTACAAAGTTCTTTGTTTGCTAGATTTTGGATGTGGATACTCTTTCATTAATACAATAAAAAAAATGAGTCAAATATGTCAATTATGTTATGATTGAATGGAATCCAGTCACTTCGTTGAGATAATGCAATAATATATAAAATGAGGAGTGTCTTTACAAAAGGGGATATCTACATCTAATATATTTTTTTCAGAAAATTAAGAAAACCGACAAACACAAGACACACATCTACACAAAAACTGTATAGCTATGTAGGTTCTATGTAATAAGATTAATAGAATGGCATATTTAAAAAAAATGGTTTTCCAATTTAGTGGTGCAAAACAAACAAAAAGCCAAATATCTCCTTTTGCACAGAAATCGTTATTATATCCCCTTTAGTTGTGTACTATTTCCCTTTAATTATTTAAAAGGAAATAACTCATCATCAATACCATAGGTACAATAAAAAGTATTAAATACCTTCTCAAATAGGCTTAAAAGTTAATAGGAGTATGAATTATGCAAAGAACAATCATTTAAAATTACCCTAGTGAATTTCGGGTCGACCCACGTCGTAATCTAAAAGTTAATTCCTTCAACTTTTTTGGTTATAAAATGTGACTTTTCGAAACTTTTTAATTTGGGCGACAGTGAATTGGGATAGTTAGAATGTTTGGGTTTAGAAACGCGTCGGAATTAAACAGAGGTCAAGTTTGTTTTGACATTTTTCGCAACATTAGAGTAAAACAAAGTGTATTATGTTTATCTATATAAATAGCTGTCATTTTTGCTTCTACACCTCATATTTTTGGGGTTTTATAAAAAACAATTCTCAACAGGATTTATGATTTGACAATTTACTGCCTTCCTGACGTAAACTCGTGAAGTCTCCTGAAGTACGCCTCAGTTCACCAAGCTTGCACCATGAAAATTTTTGTATCACAGAATCTTCAAATCATTATTTTACACATTTCCTAACTATGCTCCGAATTGTATTAATTTCCTAGTAATTGTTTACAATTCCAAAATTTTCATACATTTGCACAAAAGCTCATAGGTTCCGTCTACTCTATACCCTTGTTCGTCTTGTAACTAAGCTATTAAATATCGGTTGCCACGATATTTTCTGCGATTGGAACACAAACATTTGAGGTTAAATCAGAAATATCATCCGGCTAAGTGGCACGATTCATGTCAATTTACTGCCCAATAAAATCATAACTAAAATATAACGCTTTTTGCCAAAGCGAAAACCGATATGAAAAATGGTGAACTAAAAAAGGAAAGCGCGGTATTCCCAGAGCGGGTGTATCCATCAAAATTTTCTCATTTTCCCTTTAAATTTCGCTTTCCCGAATTTCATCTAGAAAATATCTTCCTTCGGGATCGTTACTACAAGTCGCTTACTCGATAAGAAATTAGCAATTTAGTTTTATAATTTATTTACGAAATCTATAATTGGAAAGCTTTTCTTTTGATGCTCCTACCATAATTCACAATATATATACCATATTTCACGATTTGAAAAGTCATTCGGACCCAGCAGTGGGACGTATGGTGGGGTGTGAGGGGTGGAATAACTCCTAACCCACCCAAGCCAACATAACCTGCAAGTGGTGTACGTTGCTGATCAAAGGACGTGGCTCTGGCGATCTCCACCCGCCAACACGCATTGGACAAGCGTGGCAGGTTAATTGTCCAAACCCTCTCCTATTATGGGAGAAGGCCTTTGCCCAGCAGTGGGACGTATATGGGCTGAAAAATTGCGGTAAATGAAGTAAAAATTAAGCTTATAAAAAGAATACCCCATAATAGGAAAACGCTGATATAAATAAAAGAAACTCACCAGTCACAAAAGAATAACAAAACAAAATTCATTCTGTAAAAAGCA
Source organism: Deilephila porcellus (assembly GCA_905220455.2). Lineage (NCBI taxonomy): Eukaryota > Metazoa > Arthropoda > Insecta > Lepidoptera > Sphingidae > Deilephila > Deilephila porcellus. The sequence goes on along the minus strand of LR999973.1, from coordinate 13,415,708 downwards.
AGTTTGTGTACACGCTAAAGGAGGGACTCAGAGTTCGGGCGGGTTTCCAAAACGATGTACGGCCCTTTTACCATACTTTTTAGTATAAAGTACGCAATTTCACTAGTGGCTTCATCTGAATTTCATGATAATTTTAGAGATAATTCAACCAGGTAAAACTGAGCGTAGTCTAATATTGTCAAATTAGGGTATTGTTACTTTCTTTCTCTATCTCTTCAGACACAGGAAGTCCACTGCTGAACATAGGCCTCCTCCATGGATTACCAGATAGACCTGTGAAAGCGGCCTGCATTCAGCGGCTTAATTGTTATTTAAATGCTTCTTAATGTATCATTTATTAAAAGTTAATTTGTTCTTACAAAATATAGGGTTGCTGACAGAGTAGGCAGTCGGACTGGCAACGAACATTATTTTGTTTATCTGTTTAAAGACAATCAAGGCCAATAATGTGCTTTTGTGGTGATGTTTATCTAGAATAATTCATCTCGTCAGTTCTATAAGTCATGGCTGTTTCCTCCTTCCTTCTGTCATTTCAAGTCATATAAATCATATCAAACGAGATTCAATCGAGAACCATTAGTAAGTCCAAGTGTAAGGTTATTAGCAAATTCGTAAGTAGCCTGCACCAATGCTGTTTCATTTTATTTGTTATTACTTAGAGGGGACCGTACGGTTTGATCATAATTACCATCTTCTATTTCTACGGGAATCAGAAGAGCACGAAAAATGTAATGTTTGTTTATTTTTCTTTAGGGACCTACCCCATCGAAGCGTCATAGTCGCGTCGCCGGCTACGTAAGCAAGGTTACCTGTGGCTACCTACGGTTGCCAATTGGAGTAGCCAGTGGTTACCACCTGTCAGTTCAGTTCTACATTTCGTTTGCGTGCGCGTCCGTTTTGATCGATTGGACACTGAGTGAGTGAGACGCAGCTTGCTGGTGTACACTTTATTGACGACGTCGCCAGTTGCCAGGTATCCAGAGTCCACAACGTGATCCGTTGTTCGTGTATACGCTACCAACTTGGTGATGTCGCCAAACCGTTTCTCACTTAGAATTGCCATAAAATTTAATTTTAATTGTTTGGATACGTAGCCGATGTCGCCGTGGTGTCTCTGTGAGGTAGGGCCCTGATTGTTCCGATTGGCTGAAGCATACCCTTATCATTACCATGTATAAACCTACTGCCAAGCAAGGATCTTTTCTTCGATTGAGATGGTTAAGATTTTAGTCTACCAAGAAGGCCTAGAGCATTCTTTTGCTAATACTGCATTACGCAGGCTATCTTTTTTCGGCAGTCGATATAATAACATCGGATTTTCTGAAGATTTTGATTTTGATATATTTCTTAAATTTTGGTTTCATTTTGTATTGCTATATTTATCTTCCTGTGATATTCACAGAAATACTTATACCACATATTTAAAATTTACCATGAAATATGTGATGTAAAATATCCAAAAACTATCTACAAGCCACAATATTCTTAAAAACTTGTCTTTGTTAATTAATTTAGGTCGTTTAAATAAAATAAAAAGTGTTGTGCAGCCGTCAGTTATAAACACTTTGAGGGGTTTAAGGGAAACGAAAGGATAATGGTTGATTTTTTTATTCGCCACATTAAAGTCCTCGGCCAGTTGTGGGTCTAATTAGAAGGCTTTAGGGTTCCACTGCCAAGCTTAATATTATTTGATAGTTTTAATATATTGTAAATGTATTTTAAAAAGTCTATTGTATTATTATTTTATCTGGCATGTGAATCAGAATCAGAATGAATGACATCATCAGTTATTTACGATTTTCATGTCAACATTTATTTCAAGGGATTTTTGATAACTAAAACTCGGTTCACGCATTAGTAAATGCTTATATTACATATTTTTAATACTTGAATCAAAAACAATGCGGACCACGTAGGTATGAAATAAGATTATGGAAAAAGACAGAAAATTACATTTCTTAAATAATAATTATTTAAATATTCAAGTGTTCATATAGGTTAAAATGCGCATAAATATTTTAAAATAAAAAAGTATTACGTCAATAAAATGGCAGTAAGCAATATTGTGCATAGTTTTTATTAAATAAAAACATCCCTTTCAGCTTCAGTCTATCACGCTAGTTTTGCACAGGTTTGCTGAATGCAGAAACCTTTGAGATTCTTGTCGAGTTGTCTCAGGTATGCAGACGTTCCATTGAAGTTAAGTAACTATAAAATACTTGTATAATAATATTACTATAGTTTTTGCCTGCCTCGGTGGCGTAGTGACTGCCTCGGTGGCGTAGTTGTATTACGGTACGGTTACAAAGCTCAGGTCTCGGGTTCGAGTCCCGGGTCGTGCAAAGTGTCTCGCCCCCTATCACATCGTGGGACGGAACATACAAGGCGAAATGTGGGCGTCCTGGTGGCACCTCTGCCTCCCCCTTCGGGGATAAAGGCGTGAGTTTATGTATGTATATATGAACTATAGTTTTTTTTTAAACTTGTTAGGAAACATTGACGGGTGGTAGGTCCCTCATATGTGAGAAGCCGCCTGGGTAGGTACCACTGCAATGTCTATTTCTCACGCCAAACAGTAGTGTAAATGCACTGTTGTGTTCCGGTTTGAAGGACATTGTAGCCAGAGTAACAACTGGACATAATGAGACTTAACATCTTATGTCTCACGATGGCGAGCGCAGTGGGATGCCACTCTTTGTAATTCATGGTATTTTTTGGTTTTCTGCTGTCCATGAGCGGTCGTTTCGCTTATCACCAGGCGAATGGTATGCTCGTCTCGCCATTGAACGCAAAAAAAAACTTGATTATGGATAAAACCCACGTACAAATACCAGATCGCGCTTAGCTATACCGCAAACTCATCTTTTCGCGAGGCACGAAACACGTAAAGTAAGATTAACTTTTGCTAAAAATGTACGCAGAAATTGTAAAATGAGTTTAGAAGAACTTATTTAGACCCCACTCAGCATAATCAACGAAATGTTCGTCTCCGACTTGTGTTTGATGTTATTTTTAACGTTATTATATTTTTAGACGTTTACAGTACATTCGAAAGTAATTTTGTCTCGCAGATTGCTTTTCCATTGACGTATTTTGTAACTTTTTGCTGTATAGCGTTTCTAAAAAAATACAACTTGTTTTAAAAATTGAGCCTTTAATGGGTTTTATTTCTGATCAAAGAGTGTTTTTTAAAATCACAATTGTTTATATTACATAATCCGTAGGTTATATAAATATTTACTGAAAGTGTAAGCAAAAATATCGCGAGGAAAATTTAATATCTTAAAATAAACGAGAAGAATTTTGTAGGAATGTTAAGTTCAAAAAACTGTACTAGCTCAGCGAGGCAGATTAAGGACCAACTGCAGATAACTTCGACTATAAATTGAATTTTGTATAATAACATTGACATTCCAAATGTGTGGGAATTTCTGCCGTCAATGTTCCAGTTATGGTTGAAATTACTTGATGCAGCTAAGCCTTAACACAAAAGTCCTGTCAAATATCATATTATATATGTACATACATAAACTCACACCTTTATCCCAGAAAAGGTAGACATCGCCACCACCAGGACACCCACATTTCGCCAAGTATGTTCCGTCCCACGATGTGATAGGGAGCGAGCCTATCGCCATATCAGGCACAAATTCCTGACTTCGAGCTGATAATGAATAGAAAAATCCAATATTACTGTACTCGACTAGGAATTCGAACCCGAGACCTCAGCTTTGTAATCGTACCGTAGAACAACTACGCCACCGAGGCAAATATCATACTCATTGGAGGAACTCAGTAGGAGGGTCGCGTTGTACCAACTAGTCTATAACATCACATCAACGTGCCATTTCGCGTGACCAACTTCGTCCAATCCTTTGAAATTTACTGAAACTCCACTACATTGTTCTGAATAACTCAATTTCGATGTAATAAAGTACCTAGTTTGTAAGTGCTTTCCCGGCCACTTTCCAGTTTAACTGGGTATAACTTTTATTCAGCGCTTACTTCCGTCATCAACAACTATTTTCCCCTATAAAGTTAAAGTCTAAAAATAATTATTGAAGAATGGCTTCGGGCATGTGCATTGAACATCACCCCTGAATTCTACAAAAAATAAAAAATAAAAATACACGTAACAGTCACAAACATAGCCCTGACCCCACACTAAGATCTGTCTTTTTTCGTGGGTTTCAGAAAGTACCTACTAAAGACATTTGTGTCGCTGCGGGAACTGAATCCGCGGCCTCAAGTTTCCCTGCCGACGTCTAATCAACTGCGCCATGGAGGAAATCTAACAAAAGCTTAAACAAAGAGTGTAGGTCATGATGTAAATCTTTGCGCTATTTCGCTCTAACTATTTTCTATTCCCAGCAGTAAATTACAAAAACATTCACAACGAGTTTAAATGACTCAATTATAAATTCATAATTGCCGATTTGCGGCTTAAAATCCACAGTATCTTGTGTAACAGTGAAATAAGAACAAAACACGTTTATGATAATGGCTTGTGTAATGTTTAAGTGCCGTTTGTAAGAGCAAGTCCTGAAGCTGTATTATGAAATCAGATATAATTATGATTTTCATAAACCACTGCGTTAAGGGATTGTCATTGTATAGGTACAAGACCAGGCAAAGAGTACACCGATTTAATAGTTTTGTTTCGCTATTATGAATTCTTATTTATTTAACTGTTTTATTAACTGTGTTTTTGTTTTATATTCTTACATAAGCAAGATTATGTTAGTTACATACTTGTGAAAACATCTATTTTGTGTTAATTGCATATTCTTAGATAATAAGTCTTATTGGTAACGTTATTATTTACGCTGTGTTTTCCTAAAAATAAATAAAATAAAATAAAAAAATCAATTATAAAGATTGGACAGAAAGCCGATGTAAGTTGTTAGGAAAAGCGTATGTAGGAATTATTGAGTCTCTGACACATAAGGTATAATAAGATGTAAAATAAACATTCATAATTTAAATTATTTGCTGTTGCAAAAGTACAGTACGTTTGAAACAGAAAGAAACCCAAATCCAAATGGGATTTGTAGATTAAGAAACAAACATCTGGACCAAACATAGAATCTCTATTTTTTAAATTCGTTAATGAGTATTTGTATCACGACATGCACATTTACTGTGTCCTATATAAGATATTTAATTAAACAATACAATCTGTTTCTGGTGGCACAAAGTTTGCTCGATCCCGGTTTGCGGCGGCTTTGTTCTCTACCCGGCGTCTTGAGACGAGCTCACTTACTTTTATAATTTCAGAATGTTCTTGAACATTGGTCGTATTTCGTAGTCGTATTTACATAGCAACTTCTCACTATAATGTCGTATACTATGACGGTGCTAGACGTCAATACGTCAATACCCAATGGTAAAAAGGATTCTTTGTGAATTTACCATGGAACTTCACTAGGCGGTGAGGGAATATTCTCGTAGGCTGTGATCCATAGTATTTTTTTCCTGATACACATCACCGAGCAATAGCGCAGCAAGACCATAGTATTCTACGTTGTAATTGGAAGTGACCATAATCTTGCTACAGAAGGACAATCTGAACTCCATGTCTGGAACTTGAATAAGTCTATTTTCAAAAGAAAAGAGACGGAAAGAGATTGGTATTTTTAGGGTTAGTCTGTTTATATTTTTTTAATTTTAAGTCATGGAAAACTTACGGTTTATAACATTAGAATTAGACAATAGAATAAATAACATTAAGCCAATGACAAGGTCTCTCATAACAAAAAACATGAGTAAAAAAAGAATTAGTATAAGTGTGAGCAAACAAATAAGCACCTTATTAAAAATAATATAAATAAATACACCCAACAGTCACATACATAGTCCTGACCCCACACTAAGATCGAGTCTTGTGTCGTGGGTATCAGAAACTACGAGAGACTTTTTGGTCTCACAAACACCCAGACTCGAAACAAATGCCTGTGGATCACACAAATATTTGTTTCGGTGCGGGGATCGAACCTGCGGCCTCACGTTTCACAGGCGGCGTCTAACCAACTGCGCCACGGAGGCTGTCAATTGGCGGCTGGAGGCTTATTGGCTAAAGAAACTGTGGCTCAAGCGCCTCCTCGCTACAAACACACTAGTTGTAAAAGTATCCAGTACTCGCACGCACCAAATAACTATTCTGTCGATATATCGATGATGCCTTCGGTACATGTAAGGGTGAGTTGAAACGAATTTATATTATCGTATCCTGGATATTGTACAGTGTTCTATTATTCCAATACGTACTTAAACCAACTACTCCGAACTGCACAGTCCATCTATAAATGCAGACCGCATGGCGGAACATTCCAGAAGGCATCAATATCACATACCGCAGTACTAAAGCGATTCACCCTGCTAATTTGATCGGCTCACATGCCTGCGGTGGCTAATATATTAACATAGTTGCGGTTTCACTAAATCTATATAATGGGGGTTATTCAGGGTTTTGTATGAAGAATGTTTAAAGGATTATTATTTAGTATTAGGTAGGTAAAGATGTTATTAAATTTTATTACGTGAACTGCAACGCAATTACGTTGAGCTGAACAAAATACTGTCATTATCGTTATTATCAGAAACCAGAAGAAGATTGATGAATTAAAAGAAGAAAAATAAAAAGACGTCTACGTCCTACTTCTCTAAAAGAAATTTTGCATTGATACGACTTCATCGAAGCCGCCTGCATCCAGCACCTTTTTCCAAACTTTATTAATAGATACCTTATTAATTCGATTGTCTATCTTGTGGATGGTATTGGGTTTATTACAACGCCATCCCTGGAAATTATTATACCATCATCATAATACTTGCGTTAGGCTCAATGGTCACATACTTTATCTCTATAATAAAAAAATATATATTAAGTCCATATGTATAACTATTTACTTTACTCTTAATATCTATGGAAATTAATAATGAAAATCTTTTCCCTTTCTTATATCCATCCTAAGGTTGTCTATAAAAAATCGCCTAGAGCGATTAGACCGCCATCTGTACTTTTTTGTTAATTTGTAATATCTTTAAGCGTTTTTCCTTTTTTGTGTGCAGTTAAGAATAAATAAATAAATAAATAATGAAAAGTATAAAAATAAAAAAATGAATCTAATTCCCGCTCATAATTCAAAAATTAAATAAAATAACAAAACTAAATATATAAAAAGAAAAGACATTACCTGCGAAATATATAAATATGAAATCATAATAATTACAGCTAAATCTTTCCAAAACTTCGCAAAGAATTTATCCAATCGATTTCCAAGTTAAAGGTCGTTTTACTTTCCATAATATCGCGGGACGTCGTTTAGCGTTCCGCGCACGTCCCGGACCCGTCACGTCTCCGGTGTCCGCCAGACCAATGAGATTTTACCCATCGTAGCTTAAAACTTGAGCCTAGGTTATCGTTGGCTAAATACGTTTGGTCTAAGAATTGGATTTACTTTTTAGGATATCTGGGATACTGGAGTGGGAAGGCTCTTGGGTCGAAGGTAATTGGCATATTTTATTTTCAATTACAGGAACCTTGAGACCAGAAAATTCATCTAATAATACTCCGAGCTTTGGTGGTACCAATGACTTTGAAAAAACACACGCGGCAATGGTCGAGTTGTCAACACATGCAATAAAAATACATCGAATGGGAAAAGTGTTTAACATAATTATTGTATATCATTGTTATTTATAAGTTACTACGAAATTTAAACATTCGTGGATATCAAAAGCTATGAGAGACTTGTCAGTGCTATCACTTAAATTTGTTACAAATACTGTTCGTATAAATTAATATTTGTGGACTACACAATAAACCAAGCAAGTTTTTGAACACAGAAATAGATTAAACAAGTTAAGCACAAAAAGCCCTACCTTTGCTTCATTTACAAAATCTTTAAATGTTCATATATCGTAGCCATATTCTGTATCAGCCATATTAATATTTCCATCACACCCGAATAAGATACAAAAGTCCTTAAATCACAGATGTCTCGGCGGGCAAACATTTGTATGGAAAGCAGAGGGTGAAAGAGTCGGGTAAACTTGCAGGGAACATCGTCTGGCATCCCTTTGGGAATATTAAGAGCCTTATACAGAGACTGTTCTGAAAATGAATTTTATTTATGAAACCGAGCATTGTCATGCTATTAAATTTGGTAGAGTCTAGAAAAATATGATTATGTAAGTTGTAAATTGTTAAAAAAAAAGAGGATTGGTAGTTTAAATGTTACAAATATTTATGGCTAAAGTAATGCCAAGAAAGTGTTCAGGTTCAGTTTTCAGTTCAATTAGGTGCGTAGTGGTCTAATAGTGGTTGGTAACGGATCAGACGCGGCTGCCTACATGTTCACGGTCGTCGCGGGTTCAAATCGCAGGGCGCACCTCTGACTTTTCGGGGTTATGTGTGTATTGTTAATCAACAACCATCCACTATAACGATGAAGGAAAACACCGCGAGGAAACCTGCATACCATAGCGATTTGTAAGAACTTCTATGGTATGTAAAGTGAGACACCCGCACTAGGCCAGCGTGGTGGACTAAAATAATAATAAAATAAATTATAAACACTCAATCATGCCCTCGATTATAAAGTTGGCCCGTGCTGTGTAAGGTGATGATCTAAGTTTGGTTCACAGTTCAGGGAATTCCCTTTTGTGACTTTTTCCAATCTAGACGTGATTTTCTCGAGACGAGATATTTAACTCAAAATTTTTTCGGCGTTTAATATTTTTTTCTCTTAGCAGATTGAAAACAACACAGTGATAAGTATTATTATAGAGTCAGGATCATACATACATACATAAACTCACGCCTTTATCCCAGAAGGGGTAGGCAGAGGCGTCACCAGGACACCCACATTTCGCCTTGTATGTTCCGTCCCATGATGTGATATGCGAGCCTATCGGCATATCCGGCACAAATTCCTGACTCTGGGCTGATAATGAATAGAAAAATCCAATATCACTTTACCCAACCCGGGATTCGAACCCGAGACCTCAGCTTTGTAGTCGTTCCGTAGTACAACTACGCCACCGACGCAGTCAGGATCATATTATATAAAAAAAGCTACGGCATCGAATTCAAGATGAAGAAAACGAGTTAACCGTATGGATTGAGCGGTAAATGATTCCCTACATTTCCCGAAGGTCACATAAATATCTTAGGAGACACATCTGTCTCCTTTTATCGAATTAGTAAATCGCATTACAGCGGCAGTTACTCGTATTTACTTCGTTTTGTATGTTCCTAAGCATTATTGATTAGACTGTTAGAATTACATACATACAAACATAAACTCATGCCTTTATTCCAGAAGGGGTAGGCAGAGGCGCCACTAGGACACCCACATTTCGCCTTGCATGTTCCGTCCCATGATGTGATAGGGGGCGAGCCTTTTTTTTTTTTTTTAAACTGGCACGGCATATTGACTGCATTGCACCTGATGGTAAGTGCTAATGCCGTCCAGATAGAGTATGGAATGGTATCAGACGGTAGTCTCATACCATTCGACACAATCATGCCGGCCCGCTGAGATGCCTCTTCACGCTACGGCGGAAGGACCCAGGATTATAGGAAGGAGGGAACACGTGCGGTGGAGAACCGTTCCACAGCTTGACTGTACGGCATAAAAAAGAATTAGAGAACCTTTTGGTTCGCGCCGAAATGGATTGAACAGTCAAATCAGCCTATCGCCATATCGGGCACAAATTCTTGACTCCGGGCTGATAATAGAAAAGTCCAATATCACTTCGCCCGAGACGGCATTCGAACCCGAGAACTCAGCTTTGTAATCGTACCGTAGTACAAACTACGCCACCGAGGCAGTCTACTGCAATAAAAGTACTTACTTCTTAATATTCTTAACTCTTACCTCTCGATTGTAGAGGAGGCCCGTGCTCTGCAGTGGGACGTGGATGGGCTGACACAGTACTGTAGGTATATTACTCCATTATTAATATTCATAATTTTGTCCGCTCTTTACCATCCTCGATCACAAGATCCCTGGCTCCCATATCTTCCTAGATGAAATCAGTGTATATAGAACGATTAATCCTCGAAATGTCAGCTTTACCTATGTGTTACAGATCTGTGAGGCTCTAAGATCTTGGACGATTAAGAGCTAAGCCTGTCAATTCCCTGGCTCGCGAGACCTTCTGAAAATCAAACTAATGTAACACTAATGTAACTTGGCGAACGTTAAGCTTCCAACCTACTTTATATTCCGCCAGAATTTGGGTCAGTATTAAGCGGATTTCAATAATCCGGAATCGATTCGGAAATCATTCGTCACTCGCTTTCGAAGTGCTGGTATTGAGGGAAGATCTTTGTCTTAATCGAGAGAATTTATCGTAATCGATTCGATCGCTCATCGCCCAAATATTAATAATGGTTTGGAGAGCTCGTGGCTAATTAAATAGATTAATCGAATATCTTTAAAAAATGTATATTTAATTGTGTACAGGCGTTTCAGCAGCCGTGAACAAAATGAAGCTTCGGAACGTCATCGGACGCTGAAGGAAGGGCTTATGGGCTGTATTCATATATTTCATAAATTTTATACAATGAAAATATTTTCGCCTGATATGCTCCTACAGTATTATAATATACTAATTTTAGTAGACAAATTAAATATCATATGCCACAATAACTAATCTGAGTTTATAACAACAATTATCGTAGTAGCACAAACCAAACAAATCACGAATCCACCTTTCACCAACGCAGTTATCCAAACTACCTTCAATTAACAGACACATTTGAATGCAAACGGCATAAGGGTTAACTGCCCCAGTTAATTTGCTCACAATGAACGCATATTAACAATAAGAAATAACAGAGAGGTAATAGAGTCGACGCTATGTTATTAATGGAACCGTAGGCGAGAATGGACCCTGCATATTCCAGCGAATGTCGAAAATATATTTGGACGATGAGATACGAAGAGACGGATGCGGCATTTTGAAGTTTTCAATATTTTTAATAAGTAATTTGACAATTGTAATAGTCTTTTTTCAAATTTCCTTTTTACGGTTTGATTCATCCTGATATTTATACATAAATAAATACACCCAACAGTCACATACATAGACCTAACCCCGCACTAAGATGCAATCTTGTGTCGTGGGTATCAGGAACTACGAGAGACTTTCGGTGTCACAAACAAATACCTGTGGATTACACAAATATATTTTTTGGTGCGGCGATCGAACCCGATGCCTCACGTTTCACAGTCAGCGTTCAACCAACTGCGCCACGGAGGCTGTCAATTTAATTCAACTTATTGCAATTTGTTGAATACCGGACCGTCAAGCTTGTAGACGTGGGTTCATCTAGGACCCGATCATTACGAAGTTAGGTGTATACCTGGTGTATATGTTCTGGAACACGAAGACAGACGATAGAGAATGATGATTTCATGATGGGTCAGAAAAAAAAGATCGCTTTGAAAAGTGGAGTGTTAAATTTCTACCTAGACATCCTGCCCTTAATAAAATGTTATGTGACGCCATTACTATTCTAGCGTTTTATAAAAGTGCAGGTGCGTTTGCGCAAACGCGAGTTTGCACCAGTCTCAAGTCGAAAATTGGGGCGAAGTTTGCGCAGTTACTTGCTCACACACGATCTAGTACACTGGTGCAAACTCAGACTTGCACAGTTATATCGTTACGTGTGTGGCGGCCATTACTATGCCTGCTTTTACCCTCGTGAACAGTGGACGCTATCCGGATCGATACGGACATTTTTTTTGCGGTGAATGGCGAGACGTGCATCCCGTCCGCCTGATGGTAACCGATACGACCGCTCATGGACAGTAGCAAAACCAAACAACACCATGATTTACAAAGCAATGCTTGGCATTGCCCTGCGCTCGCCATCCTGAGACATAAGATGTTAAGTCTCAATATGTCCAGTAGTTAATCTGGCTACAATGTCCTTCCCACCGGAACACAACAGCGCATTTACACTGCTGTTTGGCGGGAGAAATAGACATCAAAATAAGTAAAAAATAGCACAAACCTATTCACATCCAAAATTCCTATATGAATGCATCCAACGCGATCAGAATATATAGTGTGGAGGCTCTCTATGTCGAATATTACAGAGCCGAGACGCAGCTAAGTAACGAACCATTGACGCCAATCGATTTACCCCACGCTCCTCGCATATGAATTAACTGCATGATAGGAATCGATTAATTCCGATCTCCATCTTGTTTATTGATTGGGCGATTGTTAATCGATTATAGATACCGAATTCGACTACAATTTTTTGTACTCAATATAGCATGAGAATAGTAAATAAGGGAGCGGTTCCTTTTGAAAGTTATCACTAGTCATGGTATATCATGGTCACCCAAGACTTCCGGAGTTTTTATTTATAAATACTTTATTGCACACCACACAAATTATCACAAACAAAAATAGAAAGCGCATAAATATATATAAAGCGCATAAAGCGCATATATATCGCTGTGTAAGTAATATAACGATCGGCGGTCTTTTCGCTGCTTTTAGTGTTGATTTATTTGATGACTGAACAATATGTTTGGAACTCAGTTGGACAGGATCGGCATTTTTACTCTGACTTTTTGGCTTTATTCAATCTTGCCTGTCATCAATTGTAAAACAAAATAAGTAAAAAGTTTGATATCCTTTCATAAACGCCAGCATTATGAAATTTAAAATGATAAAAATAGCTTTTAAAATATCCAGACGGGAGACAAATAAGGGGACATCCCGACAATCCATCCAACAGAAGTATGCAAAAACAATCAACCCAAAAACTTTAAAAGCCACATTTCAGGTCGCTCGAATAAATAACTGAGCGGATGTTTAACGACTCCCAGTTGAAAAAGGAGCGGCAACTGTAACAACATTCTTTCCGACGTAACATGTAAATGCCGGGTCGGGAAAGGGGAAAAAATGGACTCGGCTAAGCCGTTTGTCAAGTTTGTTTCAAATTGATATACTTTATAGAGAGGTTCTTTGGTGAAGAGGAACGTGGTATGTAGCTGAGGAAGTATTGAAAAATCAAGCAAATGTCCTTTTATTTATTTGTTTACATACTTTATTGTACACCAACATTTGAAAGAGAAAAAATAAAACATAAAAATACATTATCACTATTTCACCTGCTTTTTCTTCCAAGCAACCTTTGGATGGACTAGAGTAATTTAATCTAGAATTAATGGGGCATTGCAAATTGTAATGTTATTTTAATTGCCATAATAAGAAGGATTTCTTATTATTCGTACCGTAAGATAGGGTTATTTTAAGTATTTATTGAAATGAAACTATTTTTTTATGGATTTTATCGCGATTTGGTTTATTTTTTACATTTTATAACTTCCCAACGTTTCGATTGCTTTAAAGCTTTCAATTCAATTTCAATCTTTCAATTTCAATTTGTAACATTCGCGTAAATCTAAGAAACCAGTATTTATTGAAGTTACGAACATGGAAATTTGTTTAGGTTACTATACATTACACATCGGAAAATACAACAGCCACAATTATCAATGAAATAAAAATGGTTTGCTTATAACCATGACACTTGTCACGATTTTCTTCTCCACAGGTGATAAAAAGAAATCTCTATGTTTGAAACCATTGTGTACAAGTTAAAAAACGTAAGGTCTCTGGCAAATTCATAAACTATTTCAGGTATAATGAGAAACCGTGGTCTTTTATACAACTTAAAGATAAAATAGAAAGTCAAGCTTTGATTGTTAATATTTATCAGAATGGAAAGGTCACATGCTATATTTGTGAGAACGGCAGAGCTCGGTTTTATAGACCTAATAACAGAAATAGGATAAATCGAAAAGTTCTGTGTTGTATTCTTGTAGTAAAACAGTTTTTCCATAGGTCAACTAGGAGGAAAAGATAAATTCTACATTATATTTTTGAAGGTCAATTTTATTTATGTTTACAATGTTTTAGTTTTAAGTCCATATACGGTTCACTTATGGGTATTGGTCTCTTTTACGAATGAGATGGTGGATGAAGGCCGTCATCCACCACACTGGCTACTCCGAATTGTTAAACTTCATGTACCTTAGAAATTCTTGCAGTGAACACTCACGTGTGTCGGTTTCCTCTCCATGTTGTGCTTCAATGACAAAGTAAGCAATAACTTACCTATAATTATGCATATAGCTTCAAAAATCTTTGATCTAAAATGGCGTCAATTTTTGAATAGGTACTTCCTGCCGGCCTTTTCATATACAGATTTAAAACCTATTTTAGTTATCGAATGTTTTGTCCCTTTCAAACGACTTTAGAATACAGTTTGAGCAAAGAAGACAAAACATTGGATATCTGAGATAGGTCTTAAATCTGTCTATGAATAAGGCCGTAGATGTTTATTTTTATTTACTTAAAATTAAACTTTACTTTCTGTCTTTCTTTCCACATACGATTCATCCCGGCCGGTGCCAGGCTTCGCTGTCTAGTTCAACCTTTGACATTTTATCCGGTGATTAGCATCCTCGACTTCGAACATTGGCTCTATATCTTCTTTAACGTCACCCATCCAGCGGTTTTTTTGAGCGTCGACCAAAAAATTATAATCTACAAACCCATTTATAACCAAACCCAGCATAGCGTGTGAATACCGGCCAAAAACAAAGCAATGATTACGACTAGGCTGGTGTTATGAATCATGGCGACGCGGCCGTACATCACTGGTGACGCGGCGAACCCTATCGTCGGTTACACTGTCAGGGCACTGGATAAATTGTTAGCAGATAGCTACTGAACGTGGAATAGTTAGGGATTATTTTGGTTCATATTTCCGTACATACATAAACTCACGCCTTTACCCTAGAAGGGGTAGGCAGAGGCACCAGGACACCCACATTTCGCCTTGTATGTTCCGTCCCATGATGTGATAGGGGGCGAGCCTAACGCCATATCGGGCACAAATTCCTGACTCCGGGCTGATAATGAATAGAAAAACCCAATATCACTGTGCCCGACCCGGGATTTGAACCCGAGACCTCAGCTTTGTAGTCGTACCTTAGTACAACAACGCCACCGAGGCAGTCGGTTCATATTTCCAATAGGGTATATAGCTTAAAAGTATGAAGTTTGACATTAACGCGCGGGTTTGCTGAATCAGCTTGAATTTCCTGGCATGTAAGTGCAAATGTGTGGAGAGTATACGCACATAAATGCCTGCTGGATGCCATCTGCCCATACTAAATACCAACGAATTGTCAGATAAAATTAGGATCGTAATTATTGACGCTCGGTATTCGAATATTATTTGTTTATTTCATACTGATTACCTGAAGCTGCATGGCATGGCAAGTTTCGTTCTCTAATTTTATTCAAGGGTCTTCTACAAAGAATGCATAAATAAACTAGGAAATAAATAATTATAAAGTATATTAAGCTGACTGCTCCTTGAATAATGGAAAATCACACTATTCATGGTAGCATAAAACAAAGAAAAAATGGAATAATGAAAAAAATTAACATTCACAACTATACCACGAATATTGTGAAACGTAAATCTTAATCCGACTCGCACAATTTATAAAAATCTTTAAATGTCACGAGAAAGGAACATCTAATCGCATCATTAATAATTCATAATGTATTCCACGATGTCATAAGCTTAATTAAACCAATATTCTGTGACCTTTAGAAGTTATCTTTGCTTCATATTATGGGTGGGTGTAAATAAATAATATTTATCTTTTACCTCCAACTGACTTTAAAGTAAATCCTATGCTTAGATCATTAAGCTAGTTATTACCGGTCGGAAATATCTGTGGACCTGAATAATTGAAGTCATTGGAACATAAGTTCAGCAAATTCAAGATAAAGGATAAATAAATTGAATTAAAATAGAAAAAGGAATGAAAAAATGAATTCGCATCCATCTCAAAACGTTTGTAATGTAATATAACATAGTAGATAGGGGAACATGAAAAAATAAAATGTGAACCGCATTCCAGCTAGGTTCACAGATATTTCCGACATGTTATACTACGTGACTGATTTTGTCTCTGACATTTTCGAGCACGCTAATGCACATAGCTGGATTTATTTTTATATCACAGATCTTCAGATATCTACATACATAGATACGTAAATGTCACGCCTGTATCCCATAGAGGTAAGCAGGGACTATGGATTTCCACTTTGCTTCGTTTACTTTCATCAATCTCTTCAAACATTCGCGTCAGTTCGGGGTACTTTAAACCTGGCCTTTACTTATTAGATGTCTAACGTCTATTTAATATTATTTGTTTATTCTTTATTATTATCTTAATATATCTAACGTTTCAATAGTCATAATCCGCTAATAGCGATAAAGTACCTATAGACAAAATATCTAGCAGTGAAGAGTTGCCTGAATACCTATGATATCATAATTATTAAGCTTATGTGCAATATTGTAAGAAATTTTAAGTATGCAGAACCATTAAACGATACTAACTATACTACTTTAATAGGGATGGGCTCGCCCCGTACCACATCGTGGGACAGAACACACAAGGCGAAGCGGGGGTGTCCTGGTAGCACCCCTGCCTGCTGTTATTTATATGTAATAAGTTTGCATAACAAAATAATATTAAAGTTATAGTTACAGCGCCATCTAGCGGCTTACTGTAAACTTAAGACCATAGATCAAAGTGTTTTGTTCAATCTGTGCACGATGACAAATAAAGTTCAGTTGATTACAAGATTTCATTGCGTTTTAATACCTGCCACTTCTGTAAAAAAGGCGTGAGTATAATATGTATGTACGTTTCTACTACTTTTATTTGCTCTCACATACATTCAACTTACATCACGAGAACTAAAGCAATGAATTCGGCACGGGCGCACGTGTAGCATTATTTTCAATGTTCTTTGTTAGTTGCATCACGAGTCACGTAACGGGTAGACATTAGGTGCTCGGTAATCCCACACCATCTGCGTCATATTATGGGACCGTACGTTTTGCTAGGGTTGAACGGTAAGCGCACAACGTACCAAAGTTGCCGACCTGCCGGTCTATGTCGGCAACTCTTTGTTAGCGGGTTAGTTGGTGGCTTCACTCATTGTAAGTCGGAAAACTTTGTCGACGACATGTCAGCGGATGGACATGACATGAGAAACATTTTTAAAAAGTTGTTGAGTGTCGCCGGGCAACTGAGCAGAGCGGTTGCGTGGTCAACATGTCGGCGGGCGAGACGTGCGGGCGCGTGTTGCCGACATGATTATTTTTTGTAGGCTGCCGGGTTGCGTCGGCGGGCTGTGTCGTCAGACCGGCAACTTTGGTGTGTAGTGCACTTTATAACTTAAAAGTTACTACTTATGAGTGTATTCAATGAACATATTGGGCAGCCACTGGTTCGAAACAAGTGTTTGTGTGAACCAACAGTATTTGTTTCGGGTCTGAGTATTGTGAAACCGAAAAGTCTCACGTACTTTTTGCTACCAATTTAATGGACAGGGCTGGTCCTCTTAATATCAAGAAAGTGAAATAAAACAAAAAAAATGGTCCGGTTAATATGTTATATTAAGAATGTGTAATACAATACTCAACCTTCAGTATAAAGTGTAAAGTCTATTCGTTTTTGGACAATCCTTATCAGTCACATAAGCCAAATCGACTTGATTGCGAATAACACATATATTTGAATAATTCAACTCATAATTTCACAACGAACTAGAAACCAGTCAACCGGGGGCAAACACAACATTTCGATGTAAGACACACAGCAGCCCTAGGTTATATAGACTGGAATAGCGTCTGCGAACAATACCTAGATTACAAACACGGCTTGTTCGTTCATGAGATTATCATTTCAAATAGGTGGAATTGTGTGAAATTCAATTTTCTCGTAATAACACTTAATGGTATTCGGAATCACGGGCGTCATGTTAAATAGCTATCGGATATATTGGGAAATTGTGAGACCGAAAAGTCTCTCATCGTTCCTGATACTCACGAACACAAGACCCTATCCTAATGTGGCGTCAGACTTCGAGTTTTGTGCCGTGTGTATCACAGGAACTACGAGAGACTTTTCGATCTCATAAGCACCCAGACCTGAAACAAATACAAATATTTTAATATATTAATAATTTTATACGGTCACAAATTGAATATACGCCAACTAAGAATATATTCAATTTGTGACCTTAATGTCACATCTTTGACATTAAAGACCCACACATAGACATCTAAATAACTAACTTCGCTCCGTGGTTATTACGTCTGAGCTAACAAGCCCTCTAACTCTTATTATTACCTAATTTAGTAATGAGTTTAATTCCTAAATTGGATTTAACGTGAGTTTGAACATTTGTCACCAATTACGTACGATTACGAATGTACTGCCTGTAATTAGATTGTACTGAAAACGTAACATTAATGTAATTAAAGATTTTTTGTTAATTTTTAAAGCAACCACCGTGGCTTTGGTTAGACACCGGCTGTAAAACGAGAGACCGATGGTTCTATGCAATAATAATAATAAATTTAAAAATCTAAATGGACCTGTTGGAGCCGGCCAGCGTTCAGCGGCTTTCCGCAATCTTAACTTGCAATTTGAAATTAATAATTACAATGTTCTTGTAATATACATATTTTACTTCTAAGTTAAAAGAGTATTTCCAAACTTAGGCATGTAATGGCTAGAAAGGAATGATACAGAGGATCTTTCTTTTATTGCCTAAAATAAAATGTCTAAATTTTAGCCATTCAAAGTTTTATCATGAAGATAGTAAATGGAGAGAGAAAAGTTTTTTACAAATTTGAGATATCTTAACGTTTTCTTTGAGTTTTTTCTCAATACCGAATGAAACTTGCCCCAATTTCACTTAGATAAAGCAACTTTTGTTGCGGCCCGCGGAATGGAAAACACCTATTGTATCCTGCCCTCATATTATGCTTTCATACCTCAGCTATTGCTAGGGACATCTGGCGGCCTATTCTGGTAACGCATTACCTGAAATATTTTATCAGAAAGTTGTATGTATTAATTTGTGAATGTTGTCCTTTTTTATGAAATAAGAGATTAACAGGTTGACAGGTCATGCAAGCATCAATACTGCCTGTAATGGTCACTATTGAAGAAATGTGCAATTATGTAAAACACATACATACATCATACATACATACATAAACTCACGCCTTTATCCCCGAAGGGGTAGGCAGAGGCGCCACTAGGACACCCACATTTCGCCTTGTATGTTCCGTCCCATAATGTGCCCAAGTAACATTTAAGCGGAAAAATATTATATTTACCAGCGCATTACCAGCTATAAGCTTAAAAAATGTTGTACAAGAGTATAAAAATATGTTTAGGACTGGACTAAAGTATAACTGTACAACTGTATACAGTATAGCTGATTAACGGCTGTATAGAGCCTAAATTTTTACCTTTAGCTTTTAAATAGCATTGGAAAACGCTAAAATACAGACCGCGGCGTAAAAAACTGCGTTCAGCAACTTTATACGACAATAACTGTATATTGCTCTCAAATTATACTTTTGTATAACCTACTTCTGTACAAGAGCATTAAATATTGTTATAGCCTGAATATTGGTGTAAAATTACTCTGTTGTTCAGCCTTCAAGTTAAGCTTGATAATAGCTGTACAACGGAAATCTAGGATACTCTTACCAAGCAATTCCCTTTATAATAGTGTAATACAATTCTATCTCATGTAGAAGAGTTTAGATTTACTCCTTTTTAAAGCCAAATGCGATTGGCGTACATTTTTCCCTTTTTACAGTTTTTCGTGTTTTAGAAGATTAAAGTTATTATTATAGTGTTGGCATACACAATTATCCAGCTTATAGATTATTTTGAAACTAATATAGCCTTAAAATAAATTAAAATAAATTTTGTAATGTAATTATTTATTTTTATTTTATTATAATAATTAATGTTTTTATGTTGAAATTGTGACGTGTAAATTATTTTATTAATAAAGATATGATATGATATGATATGAAAATATTTGGAACACTTTCGATAAAACAATCCGATTCCTTGCTCACCGCCTTACGGGCCTTGGTTTTTGGTCATAATGAGGTTTTCTATATTTTCAACTGAACCCTAATTAACTGTATAAATGAATATAAATAAGACTTTAAGACAGCTTCTACAGTACTTAAATAGTAATGTACAGACAATGTTACTCTTTAGGCTGAGATGCGTTCTTAAATAACGACTCTGTTATGCAAAAAGCTGCATTAAGAGGTACTAGAAGAGCAAGAGCTGTATAAACTAAGGACGCCATTTTATCATAACCTATAAATTGCTTTCCAATTTTACGAGATATTTTTTTGTTTGTTTTTGAAATTTCAGTACAAATTTACAAAGGATTTTAACTGTATAGTACACACAATTACGTTTACTATCAATAGAACAGTCCGGGTTACTCTTAAAACTGCTTTCAGATATGATCACATATTTGTTGTTACAGAAAAAATGTATGTATATCCTTTATTTCGAAGGGGCGTGAGTTTTGAGCTTTAAATAGTATACATATTCACATAAAAATATCAGTCGCAAGCATAATAACAACGATAAACAGGAAAGAGTACTTAATACCACTTAGTTATCAAATATTTTTTTCACTTATACTTCACATATGGTCTCTGCCTTGGCACATAGTAAATTAAGAAATAAAATGGAGAATGGAAATGGAGAAACGAACACAATTATAATATATTTATTCTTCTATTAAGATTTTCACAAGCCTGATTCTGTATAAAAGAATAAAAAGGAAAATTAGAGAATGGAAGCTGTATAAAAGTATCTAAATAGTATCTTAGCCAGCCAAATAGTACAGCTATTATGCAGCTGTTATACAGCAAAATCTACACTTAAAGCTGTATAATTTTGGGGCCCATTTCAGAGTTATAAGGGCTGTATAGCTTGCTATACAGTCTTTATACAGCAACGTTTAACAGCCTGTAGAAAACAAATAGTCTATAATACAGCTTTTATACAGTTCAAAATGTTACTTGGGTGATAGGGGGCGAGCCTATCGCCATATCGGGCACAAATTCCTGACTCCGGGCTGATAATGAATAGAAAAACCCAATACCACTTTGCCCGACCCGGGATTCGAACCCGAGACCTCAGCTTTGTAGTCGTACCGTAATACAACTACGCCACCGAGGCAGTCGAGTCGTACCGTAATACAACTACGCCACCGAGGCAGTCGCCGGAGGTATGTAAAACACATTTATTTATAATATCGGCTCTTTTATTTACACAACGTGTTCACACCGTTCCTGCCATTTAGCATCTCTCCCGTTTTTATTCACCCTCTTTGTGTGTAGTTTGAGACGACTGATGCAAAGAGTATGAATAAGTCTATATACTACACTGCCTATACCCCATGTGGTGAGCTGATTGTTCGTTTGAAACAAGACAAAAAATTATAAAACATAATATTACTTGCATACGTACGTAAACACATATCGTCGACAGCGATTAGGCCGCAGATTGTCACACATATTTATGCGCTTTATATTTTTGTTTGTAATAATTTGTGTGGTGTGAAATAAAGTATTATTTATAAATAAATACATATGTAAGTCTGTAACTCTGAAGGGGTAGGAATATGTGGGAATTTCCCCCCATTATTTGCCCTAGAGTATTTTTTTCATGTGACGGGAGGCGGGTTTATCGCCACGGAGTTAAACCAAGTCGCGATTTATGCTCTTATCACTGTATTGTAAACTGATTTTGAATATAGTAGACTTGACTCCTGTCTGTTCATTTCTAGTGAAAACTACCTTTCATACCGGGTAATTGAGAAAAAATATCACTGAATCCTAACGACGTTTACATTTTATTAAAAAAAAATACTCGATAACACAATATATTTTCCTTATTGCTACAATACTATGGCTTCTTGTTTTAGAGCCAAATTCTTAGCCAATTATGACGCAGGAGTTGTCACAACCAAATAAATATTAGCAAGATTGTCGGAATAAGCCTGTTCCCGAGCCAACACTGTAGGAACTATAAACGGGACGACATTTTATTTTACTACTTGCCCTTTGAAATTACCGCAAGGCTATTTGTTTGCAAATATGAATTATGTTCGCTATTACAATAAGTTGTTACGATCGTGCGCAATTTACTTACAATGTTTGTCTCGTAAAATGTATGGTGCTTTTATTATATTTTTATATTGATGCTTCCTAATAGGTTTAGTGGTAGAATGAATGGACTGTGAAATGGAGGGTCTTGGCTTCCAATCCAAGCTCAGGCAATCTAATTTATTTAGTCGAAACGAAGCCAACGGTTATGTCATTTTGCCGTTACACGTGCTCCCTCCTTCCTATAATCCTGGGTCCTTCCGACGTAGCATGAAGAAACTTTGCAAGCCGGCAGAATTGTATCGAATGGCATGGAATAGTTTGATACCATGCGATACCTGGACGGCATTGCGCTTACGATCAGGTGCTGCACAGTAACTTTGCCGTGCCAGAATAAAAAAAATCTTCAGCCCTAGGAAGTCCACTATAGAAATTAAGCCCCTATTTTAGAGATTTGCCTTCACTGGCCACGCTTGACAAGCAAGGTTGAAGACGCTGCTGACCGTCAGAAACTTATCAATGCTACGTCATGGTCTGTGATATCCGTACATCTTGAGATCACAGACACTTTGTAGGCTAATGGGATGCACTACGAATAGGTGTTAAATATTTAGGTCCTAGATGATGGGTGGAAGTCCTTAGTGACATGGCAGCCAAGTGAAACTTGTATAATGTCGAGACTGCATTTGTCTAGCAGGTCTTTGAAAATGGATGAGGAAATCGAGGAAAAATAATACGCACGGAATCTTTATCAGGACTTTTGTTGACCTTTTGAGCATATAAATATATTTTTAGATAAATTAGCCTTTGATCATACGTAATAATTAAAACTAAACGACCACACGATACATTGACTCCACACAAATAAAAAATATAACAATTAACCTTTATTTCTTCGTTATTTAAACGAATGTCTGTCTTTTTGAATGTCCATGCTCTTAAATTCGTGTGGATTATTTGATCTGCAATGCTGGGAATCGGGATTGGCAATATTTTTGAAACAAGCTTTCGTAATAAACGAAATTCAAGTGGCATTTTTTCGTGCGAGTTCCGGACGAATTGTTGGCTATTTCATTCCTCATTATTTGTTTTTATTGTTGGTTTTCTGTTCATATTTTACTGCAATTGGCACATTATTTAAACGTTAAATGGGTGTATTTATTTCTCCTATAAATGTAATGGGACATTCTTAAAGCAAAATTGGGTAATGTTTATCAAAATAAGGTTTTCATTGTTTTATTTTTTGGTTTTGGAATATAAAATAAACTCATCATCATCGGCCTATACTGTTGTCCACTGCTGGACCTAGGCCTCCTCCAAATTGCGCCATTTCACCCTGTCTTCGGCTTGTCGCATCCAGCATCCAGACCTTTCGCATATCGTCACTCCACCTAGCTGGAGGGCGTCTTATACTACGCCCTATAAAATAAACTAGCTTACATATAGTTCGGGGCGGTTGAATATAAAGTTGAAATGTTGCACTAAAATATTGTTAAAACAATTATAAATAAGCCCTAAGTAATCTACGGGTGGTTGTAGAAGTAATATTGTTACAGTACACCCGGTTGTGGTTCTATTTCCATACCCACAGTTAGAGTAGTTGTGGGGGCATGACAGTTTGCAATATAAACCGCCTCGGAACCGAGGACGGGGCATTGAACATTCAGTATTCGCCAGAGAAACACTGGTATCCGCGCGTTGCCTTTAAAAAGTACCAAGTTGTTGAAGTTATTCGGATAAGTCGTTTATCCGTTAATTAAAACGTCTCGTCATAGCAATAATTAATAAATAATTAATAATAAACGAATATAATATGTGCCGTTATCACTGGTCTGCTTCAATATAATTAACACATGGTTTTATTTCCCCGTCATATACATAAGCCTTTTATGTATAGTTGAGGTAATTTGAAATATTTTTGTGAAGTCATAATATAAAATGTGTAAAGTTTCATAGCGGGCGAGAAGTTTAGCGACGGGTGATTCTAGCGCTACATTAGATCATTTATAAGTGATATTGCAATAATACCCACTTATCTTAGCATACATTTTGCTTTAAATATATACCGGGAATATCAAGACTGCGACTGAAAACGAAGCCAGGTGGTAGTTGTAGTGGAAAATATGTATTTATCACCCGAATACGATGATCAGTAAAAAATTTCGAAATTTTTAGTGGCATTGTGTTTGAAGTCACTCACAATACCTAGCTTTCGTTTTCGGTCGCGGTCTTGAGATACCCTGTATATTTTAAAATTTTTGTGGAATCACGTCCCTTAGCTATTAGTTCTAACGTTAGATTTTGCTTAGAAAAATCCCTTAATAATTAAAAATTTTAATACAATAATATCTGAATAATTTATGCTAATTAGATGCTTAAATTATTAATTCTATTAGTTCTCATCAGACGTCGTTTACTTATTAACATTTATCTCGAAAATTAAATGCTAGAAAAAAATATTTATAAATTATTACAAAAAATATTTTAATTTCAGAAAGGTCCTATAAATAAATAACTCGGCCCATTTACGTCCCGTTGCAGAGACCTTCTCTACGATGGGGTAATGAGAAAGCGTAGGACATACTTACCGTGCCGGCCTTTTGCTGGTCGGCGCTCTTCACATACAATTTCTTGTAAAAATATCTGATATCCAGGTAAATATTAAAAAAAACCATTAAGCTCTCCTCTTATTTCACATTCCTCAATATTAAGTATCGTGACCTCCTTTTGCATCACTTAAGATATTAAAATACATCCTCTAAAAATTCAAGGCACTTAAAATATGCCATTAAATAGAGCATTGTTAATAATTAAAATTCTTCCGGCGTTCCCTAAACTCATTAAAGTTTGGAACTTATTAACGTCCAAGTTTAATGTAATACTTTGTACGAACAAGCTAAACCTAATTAAAATAGCAACAGACTTTCAAAACGCGATACTTTGCTACATCAATTTTATTTGAAACAATGTTTTTGCGTTGCAAGTAAACTGAGGGATGTGAATAAAGATTTATATTTTATTTTTTACGATACACACGTAAAGATGTAACTGTACAAGTCTGAGTTTGCACCAGTATAGTGAAATGTGTGTGGGAAATAACTGCGCAAACTTCTATCCAATTTGCGATTCAAGACTGGCGCAAACTTGCGTTTCCGCAAACACACTTGAAGTTGTGTGGAGACCATTTGCCAATATAAGGAGATGAGCGATTCGTATACAGGAGCAATATGTTTCAGAACTTAAAATTACTAAGTACTAATTGCAATTTCACTGCGTTTGCCACCCTGTAATATGAAACTTTTCGTCACATAATATTATGCAGTATTTTCACTAGCTAAAATGTTCTTCAAACCAGACTGCAACAGTGCTTACACGGTGTTGTCTGCCAGAAAATAGACCCAATGTTTAGATCATACAAATTACATATATTATGGCTGCCTCGGTAGCGTAGTTGTACTACGGTAGATTACAAAGTTGAGGTCACGGGTTCGAATCCCGGGTCTGGCAATGTGATATTGGATTTTTCTATTCATTATCAGCCCGGAGTCAGGCATTTTTTCCCGGTATGGTGGTAGACCCCCGCCCCTTCACGTTATGGGGCGGAACATACAAGGTGAAAAGTGGGTGTCTTAGTAGCACTTCTGCCTACCCCTTATGGAAAAAGGCTTGAGTTTATGTATGTAAAACGTATGCGTGAAGCGAACGTCACTCTTGTGAAAATCAATAGTTTCTGAACGAACAACCGTTGTTGTTTAACACCTTGGAAACACCACATCGTGAAAATATACATAGGTAAAAAGTCACCGTATATGAAGTCACTAAAATATTTTTTCATTTTATTTATTTTGTTTCACAACGGTAGCAACTTCAAAGTAATAAACGTGTTAATGCAGAAACTTGAGGGGTTTACTCAAAACACTAAGCCAAGCTAACTGCCAAGTCTTAACTCCTGACATTGTTACTAGTTGGGTCATGTCCGCTTTTAAAAGTTCATATAATGGGGAGTAATTTTTTAAATGAACAATTTCTGATACGCTGATATTCATATCGATGGTGGAAATTCCATCACAATGGCACAGGTAAGTGTGTCGCGTTTGGGGTTCCGCCGGTATGCATCTGGTTTCTGGCAGGCTGGCATAATAGGGTATTTGACTATCATCGAATGTTTGTATTATTTTGTAGACAAACACAAGTGCCATTATCAATTTTTTTGTGTGAAAACAGTATTAAAGTAGCTTATAATATGAGGCAAATATTAGTATTTTAAATGAAAGATTGGGGACTTATTGGGGAAATCTTACCGTCTCTTTCACACCCGCACACTATAATGCATAGTGACGTCACTAATTTTGTTTTGCATCCCTTTTCTATTACCCCCAATACAAGATTTAAAACGTTTCTAACTTGTTTTATTCTGAATGGATTTACAAAATTCTTTGTTTGCTAGACTTTGGATATGGATACTTTTTGATTAATACAATAAAAAAAAATGAGCCAAATACCCTATTGTGACGACCAACCAAGAACCACCTCTCAGCCATGGATAAGATATTTGGGGTGCATCACACTTACCATCTTATGCTTTGCAGTCACTGTCATTCCAAATAAAAAATATAAAATGACTTCTATAGTGTCCCAAATTATTACGAGCACAAGTTTGGAGGGTAAAATAATAATATCCTGTAATAGCCGCAACACGGCTCGGGGTTTATTGACTAATATCGTTTATAACACCAACATCAAAGGTTTACGATAATGCCGTTTTATTTTGTGGTAAATTTTATTATATAAATATGTCGGCGCCGAATTTAGAAAGCGTTTACCTTACTAGGCAGCTGAATTTGATGAATATCGTGGTGAGACGGGGTCCTAGGTATGTATTGAAGTTATAATTACTGTATTGTATTTGACGATAAGAATATTCTGATAAATACCCACAACTGTCACTGTGAAAGCACGAAAATGGCCCGCAATGAAATAACACGATATTAACCAGAAAGAAAATAATACTTCATATACAAGGATATTATACATACATACATATATAAACTCACGCCTTTTTCAAAGCAGGGGTAGGCAGAGGTGCTATCAGAACACCCATATTTTGACTTGTATGTTCCGTCCCACGATGCGATAGGGGGAAGCCTATCGCCATATATCGGACACGAATTTGATCGCGGCTGATAATTAATAGAAAAATTCAATGTCACGCGGCCCGACCCAAGATACGAACCAGAGACCACAGCTTTGTAATGGTACCGTAGTACTAATACGCCACCGAGGCATCTCTTCCCTTTCAATACTCCAAATCGAATGTGTTGCTCTTGCTAATAATGAACTGCCAGTAAAAATACCGCACTATACCATGCCATTAGAAAAAGGGTTTAAACATTGACTTATATTCTACCAATAGACGAGACGCGTCATAAAAATAAAGTGCCCCCGTATTTTAAAAGCACACTGCAATATTACATCACTTACCTGGTATTTTATTAAAATATTGAAATTTCAGACGATTTGATTTCGGTTTGACGGCGAAACATCAAAATAAATTACTTTTAAACGTATGCGATAAGGCGTACTGCACTGTCACTGTCACGAAGCAAACTGATTCATGTGTGGTGCATGCACCGCAAGTAGGTGGGACACATTTCGTGTACTGAATGTCTTATGTCTTATGTCTATGTGTAACATTGATATCGATGGGGTTAACTTAGATATATTAACGTCGGAAATATCTGTGCACCTGGCTAATTGGCGTCATTGGAACATAGGGTCAGGAAATTCAAAATATAGAGGTTAAAAAAACTAAATTAAATTAGGAAAAATATTGATGTCAAAATATATATTTCGCATCCATCTCAAAACGTTTTTAGTGTAAAGAACATAGTGGATTTATATTCTAGCTAGGTCCACAGAAATTTCCGACAGGTTTTCCCATTGTTTCCTTCATAAATGAAACGCGTGCCTTATTACAAGTAAATCTTGCGATATGAGTATAATAATATTATAGTTTTTAGTTTATTACGTGTTATAAAAAATATTATTGTTCAGGTGTAAATGTAGGTCAAATAACTTTTACACAACTGCTAAGGGAAATAAATTCTGTTTACTCATATTATTATAAAAAAAGTGTGTGTATACTTATGTATGCACGTAGGAAGTTAAACATCTTATTAAGTGGTTTGTATCTTGAAATAAAACAATTTTTTACGGATTTTATCGCGATTTCGTTTAATTTAAAATAAAAATTGATTTAAATATATTTAATCCGAAAAAATAGTTTTATTTCAACGTGTAAGATTCGCGTAAAACTAAGAAACCATTATGGTTTGTATCTTTTGGTGTGCGCTTGTACCGTCAAAAAATTACTCTCATTTGTTTTCGAAACGCGCCAAAATAAGTATAAATTCAAAAATATGCTTTATTGTGCGCTAGTGTTCTGCGCTTTAATCATCGTCTTTAGCCAAAGGAAGTAAACTAATAAATATAAGCATCCAAAGATTATTACAGCAAAACGTTTTTGTGCATAAAATATCTTTTCTATCACAATCGTGCAATCAATCAATTATTTTCCTGCCTTTGCGGGCAATAAAAGACCAGAGCTTGATTATTATCTGCATCTGTGCTGATATTATTAAATATATCAAAGTTATTACAATAAAATAAATAAAATAAAAATAAAAATGGTGTGTGGCTTAATACATCTTTCATTTATTTCATTTCATTGTGCCTCTTTTATTTTTGATTTACGGGGGAGTTGCATGGGTGGACATGTGAAAAATCTCGGGTCAGCCTTTTACCAACTTGTTACCACGAGCCTTTTCGGTTCATTTATTTCAGACATTTTCCTAAATTGCGGATCAGCTTGAGTAAAAGTTTGCGTAGTAGTCCTAATTGCAGGAAAAAAACCTATTAGTTTTGCCCTAACGTATCTCGATGGCCGGCTTCTAATGGAAAGTGCTGATATTTTCCTACAAAAGTAGGTCCCATTTTAGGACCTTTTAGATTTTCAAATATTCGATAGCGTAATAACGTATCTTTTATCTTTTATATCAAATACCAATTCTTATTTTTGAATTGTATTAAATTAATTACCATTGAATTCAAATATTTTCAAGGTTTCCATCTGAAAATTATATCTGTTTGAAAAAGAAAAGATATGCTGTTAATCCGATTGGGGAAATTGAGTTATCAACTGTCTTTCTAGAGCATTTTTTTAAATCGGTTGTAGCTTTACCTGGACGTCATTATAACTGGTCATTATTACTTCAACATCGTTCACCTACACTAAGTTACTAATCTAGGAAGTTTTATGGAATATATGGAAAGTTCTATGATATTTGCTGCGGCATCCTGTCAACTCCAAATTTGACCTTCAAAATTCATCCTGCCAAGTCGAAAAGGACCGGTCTAAAAATAGTAAATGAAAAAATCTCACCCGGATTAACTAAGAGAAGGTCAGATAAAGTCATCCGTATAATCGTGTTAAATCAGCCGTAAGCTACCATCAGCCATTACGTCTGGAGCTTCAGCCTCCGCAGTTAAAGCGCTTACATACTGTCGCTGGCTGATGTCCGGTTTTCCTTTGCTTTTGTATTTTTTTCTTTGTCTACGGAAGTTTGTGTTAAGCTCATTGGTCTGGAGGTTCAGCCTCCGCAATTAAGGCGCTTACATACTGTCGCTGGCTGATGTCCGGTTTTCCTTTGCTTTTGTTTTTTTTCTTTTTCTACGGAAGTTTGTGTTAAGTTGCTCATTATTGTACCTAACTGATAATACTCGCTAAAAGTTATATTATTTAAGTACCACAGGAGTGCGAGAAGTATAGAGTACTATAACGGTCAAGGGAAACATCATGAGGAAACATAGCATCGCTATACATAGCATAGCGATTTGCAAAAAATTCTATGGAATCAAAGTCCGCCAACCCGCACTAGGCCAGCTTGGGGGTCTATATGGCCTAGCCCCTCTCAATCGTATTCTCGATTGTGGTGGAGGTTCGTGCCCTGCAGTGGGACGTAATATGGGCTGATACAGTACCACAGGAGTACGTCGGTAATGTGTGCCTGAGCCTCAACATTCCCGGACCTCGACCGAGGGGTAGACCAAAAACGCGCTGTCTAGATATCGTCCAGGAAGATATGAGGGTCATTGGCCTACTGAGGATGC
This sequence comes from Deilephila porcellus, assembly GCA_905220455.2. NCBI lineage: Eukaryota > Metazoa > Arthropoda > Insecta > Lepidoptera > Sphingidae > Deilephila > Deilephila porcellus. The sequence continues at coordinate 13,385,452 of LR999973.1, read as the reverse complement.
CGAAGATCGGGTGAAATGAAGGAAAATTAGCCAGAAGGCGGACCTTGGCACGGGGATAACGCTAGGAGGAAGAAGAAGATTGTACTTCGGCAACCCTGTCGTATTGAGAGATTTCTTTCTGCCAAACGTTGGTTAGACAGGTTTTTTTTTCTTTTTCCCCAAGCGGTAAGCAGAGGTGCTACAAGGACATGCACGTTTCGCCATTTGTGTTCCGTCCCAAGATGTGATAGTGGGCGAGCCTATCGCCATATCGGGCACAAATTTCTGACTCCCGGCTGATAATGAATAGAAAAATCCAGTATGATATTGGAACGCAAAATATTTTTTATTCGAACGCAAGTTAATTGCATATCTTTTTATTTTGACTGCGAAGTGTGCCGAAATACGGGTTGAAATTTTTACGTGAGGTTACTAGTTTCAGGAGGGATTCTTGTGAAAGGGTTTCAATTGAATATTCTAAAATATGTTTTTGTTTCTTGTTCCGTCGTATTGTAACTGAAAAAATTATGTCTTTAATCTCCTCAATTATGACATAGTTACATTGAAATAATACGTATATGGGTAGGCATATACTGAAGTCCACTAAATCCACTTAACATTTTTTTTAAATAAATTTACTTTTCTATATCAGCCCATATACGTCCCACTGCAGGGCACGGGCCTACTCTACAATCGAGGGAATCGATTGAGAGTGGTTAGGCCATATAGTCCACCACGCTGGCCTAGTGCGGGTTGGCGGACAATTCCTTTTTCCTTTTATTTGGAGTAAAATATTTTTATGTATACTGTAAAAGAATATCGTTAATTGTTTTCCCATCTGTTCACTAGGTAATTTTCCAATTGCGGCTATGTATTTTTTATCAAAATACTCAATAAAACAGTGCCTGAAGCGTTTTGGAAATACAGCGAGTTAATGAATTTATACATAAAATTAATTTGCGCACTTTCAATTTAAAATATATTCTATGTATGCATTTGAATATATAAGAGTACTCGGATTTAAAATTAATTACAGGGCTTTATTGCTCACATCCCATAGAGTTCCATTAGACGAAAGAAGGTATCAACATACTTTTGATTAATAATTATTTGTTTTAAGAACATACAGATTTTTGTTACATGAACACCCAGTCCAGCTTGTGTAATATATTTGCATTGCTAATAAAATAAGAATAAATTTGAGCCACGCGAGTGTCGTAAATTTCGTCCCAAGTCCTTAATCTATGCAATTTTTTGCTCTCGTCACAAATAGCAATTTGCTTTTTTTGTGACCAATAAGTTAATTTTTGCAGGACAAAAAAAGGTGCTATTGGTTGAATATTCTTATTTTTCTAAATAGCGACTACAGTAAATAGCACAGCTACACAACACATACTCCCGTAGATTCCGACAAATGGGCAAGAGTAAGTTAACACTATCAACGCATATACGTCCCACTGCAGGACATGGGTCTCCTCTCCAATCGAGAGTATGATTGAGAGGGATTGACGTAGAATCCACTCTATTCTATGGGCACTCTACGCTACTTTAAAGATAAGTTATCCAACAATGGCATTAGACAACATTTTAATTTCACTTTGTCAAGTCCGCAATTTTTTTTGTCCCAGTTTATGTAAAAACCCACGACACCCTACCCATACTAGCTCCAAGGTAATTGGTGGCGAGATTGCTGCTCAGCGCCGCTGCACAAAAATTAAATTATCCAACCATTTTGAAAAATCTACCACCGTTTGTATTTCACGTAGAACTCGGTCCGGTTAATAACGCCCTTGGACCAAATTTTATTAAATCCAGCAGATTTCGACAGCAGAAATAATAATGATATTTATATCAAGCTGTGTGCTTCGGGCAATTAAGGCCCGGCGCCCATTATCGGCATCGGCAAGGAAAAGGATCCTTCGGCATCCTACATGCAAGCGCACACTATCGGCAACTATGCTTTGGCATTCTGCAAAGTTCTTAGGGATGACGAGGCGTCCTTAAGGATGCCGCACCGTCCTGTAGCTTGCCGAAGCGTCTCAATATCGTATTTCTCATCATAACAGTCTCAGAGTTGTTACAAGCTAGTTGTCTGAATTGTATTTAATATGGTGGACTGGGATCTAGTGTTCATAGCAACTCTTGCTGAAGAAGAAGAGAAATCTAATCAATCAAGAAGATTTTGGGTGAACAACCTTTGGAAGCAACGATATATGTCCGGTGAATTCAACAATTTATTCAATGAATTGCGTTATGACGTTCGAAAATTTTATGATTATTATAGAATGAGTTATGAAAATTTTGGTTCATTTGCTTCGACCTTACATTGTTTGTTAAGGTTTGGTACCACCGATCTCAAGGGGGCAGCACTTTCCATACATGCAAATTTTACTATAGAGTTGCTACTCTTCTCCATTATACTTACTTTACTCTTTGGTGTTGTGTGAGTCAAATGATGCAAATGGCGGATGCCTCCCCTCGCCCCGCAGGGCAAACTATCCCCCGAGTGTTGCCTCGGTGCCGGCGGCGTACCTAAGGATGCCGAAGCATCCCGAAGCATTCCCAAGGCTGCCGATACACCAGCCTCAAGCATACCGAAGCGGTATTTTTGTTATTACGACCACATATCACGGAAATTTCTACTTTATTGCCAATATGTTATAGTATATTGCTATTTGCCACCTAAAATCCTCAGTCGTACCGATGCCGATAATGGGCGCCGGGCCTAAGTGTTCTGCTTTTTTCTTTTTCTATTTTTGAATTTTCATTTTAACGTAAAATCTAGGTTACGTTATGCTGGAGTATTCAATGTTTTTCTGATTGCTTTTTAAATACATATAAAGAGATTTTTAAATAACATACTGGGTAGATATCATTCGGTATTTTTCAGTATTTGACTAAGTTTATTATGTAACTAGCTTCTGCCTGCAAACTTCGTCTGCGTGCATTAAACGATTGAGACATATTTTGTACTCTAAACAAGCTTAGGTGTTAAGGCGTGTACGTGATAACCTTCCGTGTACCAAGTGACTAAAACTCCCGCCGCGTACAAGGAAAAATGAAACAGAGAGAGAGAGAGAGAGAAAGAAATAAAGAGCGGCTTTTTAATTTTCTGTGTAAACTGGCCTACATGTTGGAAGAGTAGAGACATCATAGTAGTTCACCCGTTTCTAGTTATTTATTAAAGTAATTAAATATAGTTCGTTTGTAAAATCAGCAATAGATTTGTGGCGTACATACAATTTATTTTATTTAAATTTTATATTTACTTTTTACATATTTATATATTTACACAATATTTATTTATTTCAAATATTTATATTTTATATTTACAAATTACATTTCACATATTTACACACAATATTTATTAATACAATATTATTTACACACTTAATAATATATTAAACCACGGAACCCACATTCGTTCCTTACACGAACATAATATTATATTTATTCATTTACTTCGAGCCTTTTGTTCTCGCACGGTCCGGCTAGCCGACAGCTGACCGCTTAAGGCGACAGAGAGGTGCGGTCGAGCAGGGGGGGCAAACCGACCGTCCGGCCACTACCTGCCGAGACCCAGAGTCAGCACACAGATTCGCCCGCGGAGCCCGTGTCGCTTGCTACCTTTCGCTCATAACTATCATCGCTCGATCAGCTGTTTCTTACTGCTTTGCTTTCTTTCGTGCCTATCTATTATCTGTCTCTTCTACTCCTTCTATATTTATATGTGTGTAGTGTGTAGTTACTCTTCTGTGCGTGTAAACTGTTCTTCTGTGTATTTTGTGACTGTACGTGTAAATAAACTGTTAATATACTTGTGTTCGTTTTGTTGCGCTTGCGCATCCCTCGCAACACCATCACAAGTGCCTACCACATACCACCGGCACTCATACCACCGCACAACTGCCTGCACCACACCATAGATTTTTTACAATCCATTTCCGTTTCAGTTTATTGAATATTCTTTTAACAGTTTTTTATTGCTTTAGAGATACTAGATAAAATAATTTATTTTGTATCGAATCAAATAATAAAATAAATATAATTACTAATCCCCACTTGCAGAAATAAATTTAGTATATATAGGTTAAGTTTTTAGACGATTGCATAACACCACTTTTGTTTTCATCTTACGATGATAAATCAATTATATATTTATAAATTTGTATTTTCCAATTTTTTAGTTTGCGCTATAAATTAATATCCTCTTTAAAATGGTACTGGTTTGTAATCCTTTAAACCCTATTCAAAATTCGAATTTAAATTCTCCACCTAAACACCGTGACCTTGAAGAAAACATGACGTCACACGGGTCCGGTCAAACCGGGGCACATTTATCAGCGTGCGCCGGACAACCGGCAATTTCCCGGACAAATACTCTTCCACTCGTATCTGATACTGGAAACTGATGACTACGGGTGGGATAGGCGCAAGATTTATATGCGGCACGCGAGCTTTGGGCCTACTTTAGTTGATTTTTTTGTGGACCGTGAGTTGAGGATTTTTCCGTCATATAGTGTAACATTTCGGTGTAGAGACTTTGATGTTTTTTAAAACAGAAAATATGACTAGAAGACAGTTGCCATCAGTTGATGAATGTACATAATATATAGAGTATCCACCGGCAAGAAACGATCTCCAACTGAAATGTAGAATATAGGCTTTAATTAACAAAATGCTGTGCAACCTCTTAGAAACGGCCTGAATTTAATGCCCTCCTGAAACCTTCTTCAATCTGTCTGACCTTATTGTAGACCTCTAACGCTGGATTTAACTAGTTAGTTTGCAGGATAAGGCGGATATATTAATGTAGGATTTTAATGTTATGGAGAAAGATGAGTAGAATAAAACGTTACACGAATGACTGATATGAAACTCAGTTTATGTAAAAGAGATGACGAATAACGAGTAAAAGAGTTAGATAAATGATTAAAATGTCAAGTATGAAAGGACAGAATAAGAGAAAACAGTTTGGAAGACGTGAACGAAATCACATGCCAAAAGTGGCCGAGGTTGTTAATACTTATACATTTGTATTTTGAACTACGAGATGTAGAAAAATGATCTTAAAATATAAACAACTCCAGGTAACAATAAACTTTAATTATTTGAAATAAGACTTATTATATCTTACAATATACTTGCATTCAAGACGTTATGTCATTGAAGAAAATAAAACATAAAATAAAAATTTCACCTAAAAAGAAAGTTTATAATAAATGCGCACAGATATTCTAAAATAAAGCGACACAAAGAAAAAATAAGGTTGAAAATAAAATCTTGACATTTAGCGTTCACGCTGTTTTGAAATTCATCTCTTCTTTCGTTCCCAATAATTGACATCCATACTGCACAGTGAAATGGACCTAAGATTTATATAAACTAGGAGTACTTTCCGCCATTCTTGTTCTAAAAGGGCCAACTTTTGACAGGTTGGCGCGTTGTCACAAACGTTGGAAACAATTAAAATATTATTTATAAATTGATTCATATTTCACGCTTGTTTCAATTTTTAATATGGAAATAAATAAATGACATTAATTTATCGAAAATAAGAGATATTCCCGCGGAAATCTTTGTATTACGGTGATTATTTTGAAAGGCGCACTGCGGCAAGTTTACGCGTTGCCCTTGGTGATGGTTAGAGCATACTAAATTGAAATAGGGCCACACTTTATTTTGTGGCTCTATTTTTCGGGCCATTTTTGAAGTGCTCATCCGACATCTAGTATATATTTGATCGAAGTGAACGACAAATGACGTAAATTAGTATAACAAGAGTAATTAATGAAATTGAAGAACATCAGAGCAATCTTTGTTTGATTTGACCCGACACGGAACTATTCCCACATTAATAAAGCGTAGATGTATTTTTATCTCTACTGATCCTGAGAATTCCCGCGTGATGAAACTATTTTTATCGAACTTTACAAAGAATCGTTGGCGGCAACTAGTTATTTAAGTAGCTCCCTCGAGGTTTTCAATAAAACTTAATATCGCGGCCAATACAAATTGTCCCTTCCGCGAATTCCCGTCTAATTTGGTATTCTCAGCATGAATATTTTCAGAAAGCCGCGGCAAAAAATCACTAATGAAATCAATTATTCAAAATCCAATTGATTATGGAAATTGTTAAGCAAAAGCGTTTTTATTTGGTGTTTCGTGAAACATAATACTGTATAGCACTTAAAATTTTACAATCTTAATTTAGGTTCTAAGAACGTTATGAATTGTTAAGAAAAATTGTTATTAGGCGAGTTACGTTTAAAGGTCGAATTTAATGAACGATTTTAATTTCTTAGATTAAATCCTGAAAATAAACCAAACGGGACAAAGATTTGTTCTACATAATATTCCGAATCTTGATTGGTCTATTGCCAATAGATATCTTTAGATAGCGTTTAGGATCACTTAAGCCATTCGTCACCAAATGTCAACACCTCAGTGTGATTCAAATCAGTTATTCCTGGACCCAGCAGTAGGATCGGTATTTATGCAATAAATTTGATTGGCACGAAAAGCTATGGTATCAAGAATACGTTTTTATACGGGTTTCATTTGCACATAGACATTGATTTGATCCAACGTCCGCTGCGGAAATGCAAAAGCCTATTGTGATTCACCAAAAATAGTACATGCGTTTTAGTACGAAAATACTGACATGCCAACGGCTTTTAGGCAGATTTTTCTATAGATATTATACACATACATCTGTTAGAAGAGGGTCTTTTCCTTGATGAAGATCTAAGTTATTCTTATTATTATTTAGTCCACCCGTTGTCCTAGTAGTGGTTAGTAGACTTTGACTCCTATTATGTACTAGTTTCAGCACATTAACAGTGGGTATAGGCTTCGAACGGTAAGATCTTGGATTCAATTCCCAAGTTGGTAAAAATCTATATATAAGTTGTTTGGTTGAAACAACCATAAATGGCTTAAAACTAGAATTTGTGCCCTGAGGGATACAGTTGTATTGCCACCTCTGCCTACCACTTCATGAATACCATAAGCTTATGTTTTTTACATGAACTTAAATTCTTGTATTTTAAATAAGTTGAGTATTTGTGTATAAATTAAATATGTATTTGAAATTATGAATACAGAAATTGTTTAAAAATCCGTTTATAACAGTTCATTACATCGCCTAATTGATGAAACCATATGTAAACTTACTTGCTGCATTCAACAGAATAGTATTTCTATTTCCTACGTAGAAACTATGCTTTCATTATATTGTTCGTATAAATAATGGACTCGTACGAGTAATAGCATTACAGTGACGCTGTGTCACGTGACACATCTTATCTGCCCTGACGTTAATATCATGAACTTATTATTAGAGAAAGAAATGTCGCATTAAATGCTGGCGTATTTTGGTGTCATTATTATCTAGCTTGGCCTAAGAATAATAACTGATCTCATAGACGATGTATATTATATTTCGAAGACAGTTTAAGTACTGAAAAAGATGATAAAAACAAGGCTGATGTCGGAATAAACCTTTCAGATTGAAGTGACGGGATATGCCTACCTGCTGGTTCCATTTTCCTTTCTTCCTTTGCTTTTTCAGTTGTCTCTCTTATATAACTGATGACATCAAGCGATTTTTTTTTATCAAACTCATGGTCTAATGATAGGACATTCTAGGCCAGACATTAATCTATGATGCTCATTTCATTTCGCTACATAAAGTACACAGCATTAAAAGAAAAACAACCCACAACACTTAACAAGACTTACGGCAGCAAAAACACCGAACAATTACTCCACCACAATTTCAAGCTTCCAGCACCGTTCCGAAAGCAATTTAAACACCTATCCATTCTGAATGCATTTTTGTTTAGTAAAGTTCGGTAGTGGAAAATAACAGGGAACAGGGAGAGGTTCTCAGAGCGTCTCATACACTATTCATTGGTGCGGGAACGAACCGAGACGCCACGCTTTGAGTGATACTGCGAGCCAAATGTGTATGGTGACTCGACACGAAAATTGCTTTGTGAGCTGTGAATCAATTTGCCAGTGTTGCTTTATGAATAGGAGCTATATCCTCTTGTGGGTGAAAGTTGATTGGGCTATAAAGTCGGAATTTGGGAATTGGCTTACGTTTCCTGATAGTGTTGTGTTGGCTTTAGTGGAAAAGCTAGTGAACTTTGAAATGGACATCGTTTATGTCAGAATGTATTTTAGTCGCCTAGTTTGTGATAGTTTTATAGCAAGTAAATGACTAGGACCTGATAACGATCAGAGGAATTCACTTGGTGTAGGCTGTTTTCAACAGGCTGATGTAAGAATCCTTGGGAGGAGATCTATGTTCAGCGGGGAAGTTCATATACGTCAATAGGAAAAAGCTTATCTTTTCCTAACACTATACCTTTGGTTCCCTGTCTTCAATCAATTCTTCTAAACCCTCAATCATTCTCTCGATTGTAGAGGAGGCTTATGCCCTGCAGTGGGACGTATATGGGCTGATACAACAACAATACAATATGATTATAGACCAAAAAATTACATACATTTTACATATTTTGTATTTAATCTAAAACGATCTATCTGATCTATCTTAATATCTAACCTACCATCCCCACCTAAACATATATGTATATACTCAATAATATATAATATACAAAAAATAATACATGAGTTCCCTCTACTAATTACTACTTACGTTACTGCTGAACTAACTAATAAAATAAGTCTAGCATTTTTGGTTTTATCACCTTACATTCTCGCTTGTATAATTCGATTCCGCTCCCCTTCCGTCACCGCGGCTCGCGAGTTAGTCCGGCGAACGTTGTTCAAATTCCGACGCATTTGAATTCTCTCCACTTTTAATTCGACGTGGCGAACAGTGAAATATGTTGGATTTTTGCCTTTCAATTCTGTAGAATCCGTGTTGCGTTACGAGACTGCGTGCGGATTCATTTGCGGAGTTTGTATACAAAGCGATTATATTATGTATAATATATAAACTCACGCCTTTTTCCTGGAAGGTGTAGTTAGAGGTGCTACCAGGAAACCCACGTTTTTCCTTGTGAGTTCCGTCCCACGATTTGATAGCGAGCCCATCGCCATATCGGGCACAAATTCTAAAATTGCCAAAATCTTTGTCTTGACTTTACACTAAGGGGTAAGACATATTCAGTCTCCGAAACCTTAGTTTTAATGACGAACTCCATTTCAACTATTTCGTATTCCAGCCATTAAATGGTGGTCGTCGGTCTAAATTGCTAATTTTATGTTATGGGTTCGAAACTCGAGAAGTAATTAGTAGTAATGACCGTCGTAGTACGATATTTTCCTTAGACATTTAGACTATAATTATGGACCTCATTAAGCTGCCGAGCGTAGGCGGGATTAAAAAGTGCAAAAGCAAAGAGATCACCAGTTTAGCCCCATAGGACTCTTGCCACTTAACATTCTATAAAAAAAAAAACGATATGATTATCAAAGGCGTTGGAAGCATTTTCAATGAGCTACATATTATGATGTTTGTAAGCGTCAATAAATTTACGTAGTAGAATTACTGTTTCTACAATACGTCCTCTTAATGGTTTCTTAGATTTACGCGAATGTTATGATTAGTTTTATATTGAAATAAAACTAATTTTAACGGATTTTGTCGTGGATTTGGTGTAATTTTTTAATTTCCTCAAGTTTCCTCAAGTTTTTCCTCTCAGTGACTGTTACAATACTAGGTACCCTTAACTTACCATTATTAAATTAAACGTTTAAATAAAAAGTTGTATGCGATCCGATCACTCTTTCTTCTTCTATTAAAAGACCAGCGCCTTCAATGAGCTATGGTTATAAGAGCCGATATTATCAACCAATAGGATATTTTTTTATTCTATCTCACTGTTTACTTTATGTATCAGTCCATTAAGCACCTCCGATGTTTATATGAGTTAATATCATAAATTTTCTTTCTGTTTCTTACATTATCAAATACGAAATAACTGAATAAAATGATAATGAAATCTCACACTTTACGAGTCACTTAAAAGGCCTACTTAAGAATTTCTTATAACAGTCATGCAACCCCGGTATTTGAGATACGAAAATATGAATTTCATATTAATCATTTGATATTCAAATATTCAAATTTCATGCCATCAAACGCTGGAATCGTTGGAACTGGGACCAACCTCAGAACGTAGGAATGATAATTTAGTATATGAAGGAATTATTCGATTACGCTTGGTTTTATTGCTGATGATGTCATAGAATTTACTGGTTCTAGGATGTTTTTAAGTAGAGGCCACCTACTGGCTAGCGCAGCATCGGAAGACCACCCACAGGTCTGGCAGAAGAAAGTATTAAAGTTTTCAGGATGTCGCTAAATGCGGCCTGCTTTCAACGCTGCACTGTAAAAGTGTTTGGACGAAGTCTATGATCAGCAGTGGACTCAGCAAATATAGCTCCTATGTTATGTATAGCTTAATAATCTTCATGGTTTGAGTGATTCAGATTTCAAAATTTGGTAACGGTTGCCTGCGGCTGGAATATGTTCCCGGAATGGCTATAAGTTCGCGAGTATCACATCACATCTTTGGACGAAAATTAGCTTAGAGATTTAAAGGTAACACTTCAAGTCCTTGTGTCTACCTTTCCAAGCACATAGACAAAGATCAAATTCGTATATAAATAAAATATATCAAAAATATTATATTCAGTGAAGTTCTACCACTTCAAATTGTAAGCAAACCTAACTTTTACCCTTAAGTTAATACAGATGACTGCCAACTTTGCCTCAAAACCCTGCACAAAAACTAAGAGAAATACTTTCCTCGACTGTACTAAGATCGTACGAATCTACTATTGTATCGAAGTAGACCGACTTTATTGCTTTCGCTTCAGTTGGTTTCAATTTCCCAAGACTTGCAACTGAACAAATAAATAAAGCTATTTGTAACGTATGATGTAGGCTCTAATAATCTTCCTTTATCGATGAAGCAATCTCGTAGTTTTAGCTGTAGGTAATATCTATATTATTTATTCAGATTTCTGAGTCACGTGTGTAGGTACCTAATCAGGCTACAGAGTCGTTTGAGTATTTTACGCTATATACAGCGTGATATTGACACCCCCGACATTAAATTAAACCATGTGCATCGCGTAGTAAGGGATATTATTTGCACGCATAGGAATTGTCGTAGAAGGAAAAACAAAAAAGTTGATTTTTCAAACAAATTATAAGTCAAAATAATGACATTAAAGTTAAACATCCCATATTTAGACTTACCTGATATACAGCGCCCGCACGGAGCGGAGCGGCAACATCGCAATATTCCCGCGTTTATGAAAACAGCCTGACCCGCTAGCACGGGCGGCGCGGCGCTGCGATCGCGGGAATTATCTTCCCATGTTACATATTTTTCATAGTAATCACACAACACTTAAATACATAAAATTAACTTATTCAAATTGTTATGTTTTATGCACCAAATCTCTCACGATATGTTCTGAGGGCCATGACGGCGTTTTGATTACACTCACCATACAACAACACCATATCTGTGTATTCCACAGTACTATAAGTATTCGTCATTGTATTAAGAATAGAAAATACAATAATACTGAACAACTTAAATCTACAAAAACTAAAAAGTACTTATAAACACTAATACGAACATTTAAATAATAAAAAGAACACTTAAACTAACAACTAATAAAAAGTACTTAATTGCAATATGTGTCTCTATCTCTTAAACACTTATTCACTCACTTGAACACAAAATACAAATAACAACATAATTTATAATACTATCAAAATGGCGATTTCTGCGCGCGCGCGTGTTTTTGTTTACATTACTAATTGAACGCAGTAAACCGAACACTGAGCGTGCCGCCGCGCCGCGCCGGCCGCGCCGCCATACATTAGGATTTGCTAAAAGTTGAAGATCCCTAAGGATTGATTGGATGGATTGGTTGATGCAGTAATTACGTAACTGGATTGGACAATAGTATTTAAAATGAGATACTCTGATTGGCGTAGAAAAATACTTTATGTGATTGGTAGTTTAAAATAAGAGCCGTGACTACAATATCTTGAAATCGATATCGATTATTTGTAGTTTATTCAAATGTGTCAACTTTACTTTTCGAAGCAATTTTACCCGTAAGTAGTTCATTAATAAAATAAAACAATCTGCAGCAGCGAATGCATACGTGTATTTTGTATAAAATTACGATTTCTTAAAGTGGTTTACTTTGGAAACATTAAATATTGTCAAGTTATTGTCATTTTCAGGAAATGTAGTCAGATAACTTTGTAAAGTTTTTTTTTTTTGTTAAGAGGAAAAGCTTTTTGCTCCCCTTTCGATACCCCGGGGAAGCCGAGAAAGGTAAATCAGTGTCTCTGGCCTTCTAGCCCTGTACAAACGCGTATATTGTGGTCGAGCTGGGTCCCTAGCAACACCTATAACGCCAGCATATCATTATGCTAAAAACCCTCGATGACCGGTTGGGTTTAATTATTGAAGATGTTCTAAATTATTAAAACCAACCGTAAGAAATAAAAACGAAATACCATGATATTTCTGACATAGTATTAAGTTTCCAGTCAACTCAAATTAAATAATATGAGAGATAAAAAATATCGATTAAGTGTCCTCGGATAATTTCACAACACTACTTCAAAAATGTTTCGTATGCTGTCACTTTCTTATAATTATACTTCCTCCAAGGGCGAAAAAGGGACAGCATATTATGATATAAAAAGATGTACAATCTGGCAACAAGTGATTATAGTAAATGCAAAGTACAGAAGGGACATGGCGCGTTATGATACGTTTACGTAAAATTGTTTTGAAAATGTTAAATTGAAATATTGCCTGTTGGATTTAAACATTACTTGAAATTGAATGCATATTGTTTAAAAATAAAGCTGAAATAAATTTTATTCTTGTTGCATAGTTTTATTCACGTATTTTTATTTGGACCGATTGTCACGTGCCGAAGAATAGTTTTTTTTTGTTGATCGATAATTACGATTACAATTAAAGTTTTTGTATTGTGCAATTAAAATGCCTTGTATGTTTGACCGATATTCAAGAAAACTGTTAATCATTAATGTGTATATTGGAATTTGAGAGTGCCTAGTAATTAGTGAATGTATTTGATTAAATGCTTACTAAAAGGTGAACTATTAAACCCCAGTTAATCATTAGTACTTACTTATAAAATAACGATCATTCATTATGTTCTAGACTACATTAATAATAATTATTGTAGTGTAGAACATATTGAGTGATCTGTATTTCGCCAAGTTTTATGTTTGCGAGGTCAAAGTCCTTTGTCAGCTGAGCGGCAAAACTACTCGTGCATGTACAGAGTGATCGAAAATTGCGAAATACAAAATCGTGATTTTTGTCAAAACTACCAGGTGGATTTTGATGTAACTTGGTACAATGTTTCCTGGGGTGGTCACGAACATGTGGACAAAATTAAGTAACAGATGTCAATATCACGCGGTATATCTTTACGCTATATCTTTCTCTCTCTCTCTCTTCAGCCATAGGAAGTCCACTGCTGAACAAAGGCCTATTACGCTTAATTACGCTATATCGCATAGTTTCAAATCTGGTCATCCATTCCGACCTTAAATAATTAGAATACAACTTGATGTCACGACTATTCAGTCATGTTGGGAATAAAAAGAAGATAATATTGTCGGTGAATTGTATATTCTGTCTGCTGCAATTAGTTGTGTTAGGAAAAACTATTTTTTACTAGCTCGACAAAAATCTACTGTTCATTCCAATCTATCCAAAGGTTGTCTTTATTTTTATGGTGTAAAATAAAAATAAATAACATGTAGTGAAATTACCGAAGCCTGGATTTGAACCAGGGAGCGCTAGGCTACGAGAACCTAATGGTCTTCCAACTGACTTTCGGCTGTAGTAATGTTCTTGAAATTTTATCATTGGGTAACAGAATCGATAACTATAACCTTGAGTCATGGAATTATTAAGTTCTATCGAGCACTGATCATTTAACTCAATGTTTAAAAAATAAACTCTAAATTTAAAAAATAAAGTTCATTTGACTGCCTCTATACCACAGTTGGTTGAAAGGCGGCAGTGAAAATATGTAGTATTAAACGTATTATTTTACTACATTTTATGTATTAAAATTAAATAATCACTATACATATCAAAATAAACTTTCATGCAAAAATTACCAGTATAATATTTATTTGTTCACTCACAATTCATAATTCAATTCATTTTAATATGCGCCCACGTCCCTCGGAAGGAAATGCACGTTCACATTTGTAGGCCTTACTTGAAACTGCTCTTTTTTAAACTTTACGCCTCCTGACCCTACGATGGTCTCCACTGAGAAGTTTCGCAGCAAGTGAACCAGACCAGCCTTCACTTGAAGTCTAGCATATCTAGCTCCAATACAAGCTCTATTGCCTTTCCCGAAAGGCATGTAAGGAGTATCACCCAGAGATGTTTGCAAGCCATCCTTTGTAAATCTGTCAGGATTAAAAACTTCAGGTTCAGGGAAATATTGTTCATCGTAGTGGATATCAAAAATTGGTGTGAATACTTTTACACCTTTCTCGATTTTTATATTACCCACTGGCAGTTCTGAGTCTCTGACACATTGTCGGATCAAGTAACCGATGGGTGGGTACATCCTCAAACCCTCACTCAGTACTTTGTCTAAATACTCCATGTCTTGTACAATATCGTGCGTCATTTGCCCGTTGTTCTTTTCAAATGTTTCATCAATTTCATTATGAACGCGTTGCAAAATCTCAGGGTGTTTGCCTAGTTCGATTAATACACTGCATATAGCTGTCGCACTCGGTTCAACTCCAGCGATGAAAAAGAAGAATGCCTGAGCAGCTAATATATCAGTAGTGGGTTTGATCTCATAGCTAGTAGCCGAATCACGCAGTACTTCATTTTTCTGTAAGGCGATGCATAAATCAACAAAGTCGTGTCGAGTAGATTTATCCAATTTTCTTTGATTAATAACATTATCAATGGCATTGATAAAAAAATCCTCGTGTCCAGCCCATATTTTAATATTTAAAAGCGAAGTGAGAAACTTACTAATATGTATTATCGCGAATTTCATATTGAATTTAAACGTTGGTTGAATGGCTTTCCGTGCCATATCCAGAAAAGGTGAGTCGAAAATTGATTTCGTTGTTATACCGAAAACTGCAGCGCCTATTGCAGCGGAGCAGAATGTGTTGAGGGTCTCAAAGACATCTACTGTCATGTACTGCGGGTTATCTTTTAAATATTGTACGAAATCATTTGCACATTTGTCAATTATTTGATACATGTTTTTTAGTTTTGCAGCTGTAAATAGCGGGCTCATACTCTGCCTCATGAGTTTCCATCTAGGACCATGCATGAGGAGAATATTATCGGCTAACTTATCCTGTGACTGTATTTCAACTCCTCTATGATTGAAAGCGTTGAAATCATGCTGCATTACATGTTGCACGTTCTTAAAATCCTTTACATATATGGATGGAGTGAACAATGATCCGAAGGCCACAGCTGGTTCTTTCGGGTATTTCTTGTACATATCGCTTATGATCTCGAAGACGGCTCGATCTGATATGAGATACTCCCAGATGGGACCCAAGATTTTGTTTCGGTCATGGTAGACGACTCCGCGCTTATTCCAATATTTTTCATTATTTACTCCGATGAGATATGCGAACAATAAAATCACTGCCACGCAAAATAGAACTACGCTTACGAGCATTGTGTCTGAAATTACAAATATGACTGAATCAGCAGATGTCCAATCATCCATTTTAACAAATTGTCTGGATCTCAAAACAAACGTGTAATTGCAAGTCACCTTGACCGACCGATTTATTGAAAGTCATGGTTACAAATGTAATTGTCGCAATTGATATCTCGGAGTGGACAGTGCGCAAAAAATGATAGTGATGTACTTAGCATATTTAAGATAATTTGAACCATTGAAGTGATACAATATTCATATATTAATTTATCATAACCACACTAGCTATTTACCAATTAATTTACGCTTATAAATAAATAAATTCACCCAACAGTCACATAAGTACATAGTCCTGACCCCACACTAAGATCGAGTCTTGTGTCGTGGGTGTCAGAAACTACGAGAGACTTTTCGGTCTCACAAACACTCAGACCCGAAACAAATACATGTGGTTCGCACAAATATTTGTCTCGGTGCGGGGATCGAACCCGCGGCCTCTCGTTTCACAAGCGGCGTGTAACCAACTGCGCCACGGAGGCTGTCAAATACATTAGGAATTGATTTATTTGTAGAGAAAATAATTTTATAAAAAACAAAAAACTATATTTTCTTTGTAAACATAATTCACAAATAAATAAATGTAAATCTCGTAAGTCTGGAGAACGTACTTGCGTTCGTTAAAACGATTTCCTTTCCGATTATGTATGCTATACTTTATTTCCTGAATACAGCAATGAATACTTTTAACTTAATTTATTCCAGTACCTACAGAGGTAGCGAATATGTAAACATTCCCAAAGCAAAGCTTAGTAAAAAGATTTAACATGTTCAAAAGGAAATGTGTTATAGTATCTTTGTCCACGGACGCGAGGCACCTAATCTTTTCCTTTGTGCTCCACGGCTTGTTGCAATGTGAATAAAATCCTAATCAATACAATGTGGATGTTAAGTCTCTTTGAAGAAGAGAATATCTTCTTCTTCTATGTTTATATCTAAACATAGAATCAATTTGTCTGATCGATGTCTGCACATTGAAGATATATTATGAGAAATACTATTATGGGGGACTATATAAACGTAATACTGGTGGTAGGTCTCTCATATGTGAGAGGCCGCTTGGGTAGGTACCACCGCAATGTCTATTTCTCCCGCCAAACAGCAGTGTAAATGCGCTGTTGTGTTCCGGTTTGAAGGACATTGTAGCCAGAGTAACTACTGGACATATTGAGACTTAACATCTTATGTCTCAGGATGGCGAGCGCAGTGGAATTCCAAGCATTGCCTTGTAATTCATGGTGTTGATTGGTTTTGCTACTGTTCATGAGCGGTCGTATCGCTCACCATCAGGCGAATGGCATGCTCGTCTCGCCATTCATTGCAATAAAAAAAAATATAATAGTAATAGAACTCAAAACATTGACTGTTATAATATTGTTCAGTTTGTCTGTCTGTTTATCTGTGCCTTTTTTATGCGAAATTTTTAGTTAAATTGTGTCTGAAGTCACTAAAACTACCACTTGGCTTCGTTTTCGTAGTCTGGATATACTCGGTATATATTGTATGGTGTGTGAAGTATCTTCATTGCTGTGTTAGCTGCGTTAACAGAATCAATATTCAATCTCAAACTAAAATTTCATTGTCACCTACACATGGCAGACAAAAACGACGCGTTTTATATAGAATGTTTTTCCTTATTTTGTGAGGTCATTCCGGGATATTATGCATTGGGTATCATATTCAGTGATTTTTCAAGATATGAAATATTCGTCTAAAATTATAGTAAAATCGACTTCTGTGTATTTTATATTTTAAACATTACCTTGCAATTTCGTTTTTTTAAATTGTGATGAATAGAGAGATGAGTATGCCATTCGCCTGATGGTAAGCGACATGACCGCTGATGGACAGTAGCAAAACCAAAAAAACACCATGAATTATAAAGCAATGCTTGTCATTTCATTGCGTTCGCCACCCCGATTCATAAGATTTTAAGTCTCATTATGTCCTGTAGTTTATGTGTACTCAATGTCCTCCAAAACCGGAACACAGCAGTGCATTTACACGGCTGTTAGGCAGGAGAAACAGACATTACGCTGGTACCTACACAGGTGGAGTCTCACATAACTATAAGACCTACCTCCAGTAAAAATCTTCCAAAAGTACCCAGTTACATATACACTTATTATTGGTGAACTTTTCATCCCAAACGACCGTCTAATAGGCTTAGCTAATAGGTGTTTTTCTATCTCTCGGGAATAGAGCTAGTTTTCTTGATTATAAGTCCCTTAAGTATTTTTCTGATTTATAAGACTAGTGGTATTTACCTCTCTTTTTTTGTTCAAGAGGAAAATCACTACACGAATTGTTTCGTTTATTGTTTCTAATCAGTTCTAACACTCCGCTTGTATGGGATTAGACAATTAATATTACAGTTTATATTATTGATAATAACTCGACAATATTTTTTATTTTTTTTATTTATATTCTTTATTGTACACAAAATGTAACAATAGGTATATAGAGACAACAAAACAACAAAGTACAAATGGCGAGCTTATCGCACTAAGGCGATCTTTACCAGACAACCATTGGATGGATTTATGAGAAGGAGAAAGAAAGGACTTATGAAGACTAATTATATTATGCAAGCGGTTCCTATTCCCATATCTTATCAATCTTATAAAGATTTATGAACAGTAGGTATTTCAATACGCTGTGTCCAAATACGAGGTAAAAAGCAACGGGTCGACGAAGATCGCATTAAAAATTCTCCGTCGATCTGCAAATCCCATTCACGGAGATGCAACAACCATGGTATTTTTCGTTGGTTTTCGCTTGAACTAGTACCCAGTTCGAAATCAATCGATCTGGTTCAATCCAGTTATTACTGACTTTTGTATATAAGAAAAGAGAAGCTACTTTTTTGTTTTACATTATTATTGTCATCCAATAAGGTTTTACTATTTTTATATTTTATTAAAATATTAAAAATATACGTCCACAAATAAAATTATTAAGGTTTTATTCGGCATAAAACCTTTAGGATTATCCCATGATCTTATACTTAGATAAAATGGACAGTAGCAAAACCCAACACCATGAAATACAATGCAATGCTTGGCATTTCACTGCGCTCGCCATTCTGAGATATAAGATGTTAAGTTTAATTATGTCCAGTAGTTTTTGTTTTTTTTTTATAATCTTTATTTAAATGGGGTTTAGTCACAGAGTGATTATGTCACCCCCATTAGTGCAAAACAACATAATATTATACATACAAAAACATAAGTTACATAGTCAAAATAAGTATAATATCCAGTAGTTACTCTGGCTACAATTTCCTTCAAACCGGAACACAACAGTGCATTTACACTGCTGTTTGGCGGGAGAAACAGACATTGCGGTGGTACCTACCCAGGCGGCCTCTCACATACGAGAGAACTACCACCAGTTCCGTCCCACGATGTGATAGGGGGCGAGCCTATCGCCATATCGGGCAATACCTGACTCCGGGTTGATAATGAATAGAAAAACTCAATATCACTTACCCAACCCAGGATTCGAACCCGAGACCTCAGCTTTGTAATCGTACCGTAGTACAACTACGCCACCGAGGCAGTCATCATGCGAGTATTCCATCATGTCAAATTATGTAAAAAAATAAAATACCTCGTTTTATTTGAAAAGGAATTTACATTACGTCTATTTTAATAATATGAAAAAAAAAAGGAATTATTTTATTCTCGCAAATGAAAATGGCATATGTATATTGAATCTAAGCTTATTTGATAAACGAGCGAATATGTTATTAAAGTTATGAGACTATTCGCAGCTCAGGTGAAATTCTAATGTTCTTCTAAATCTGTATCAGCCCAAAAACATCCCACTGCAGGGCATGGGCCCCCTCTACAATTGAGTACGATTGAGAGGGGTTAGGCCATAATATAGTCCACCACGCTGGCCTAATGCGGGTTGGTGGATTTTACATGCAGTCGAAATTCTTCAAATTCGTCACAGTATGCAGGTTTCCTCACGATGTTTTCCTTCACCGTTTTAGTGCGTGGTGATTGACTATCAATACACACATAATTCCGAAAAGTCAGAGGTTATTCTTATTACAAGATCGATGGACACAATCATAACAGTCTGTTCGTAACCATACCGGGTATATCAAGACTGCGACCGAAAACGAAGCCGGGTGGTAGTTTTAGTGGTTACAGACACAATGCAAATAAAAATTTCGCAAAATAAGCGACGAATTTTATTTTACAATTTTTTTAAAAATCGTTGTTTTTGGGTAGTAAATACCTAGTTATTGCGAAAATAGTAATTTAAACCCTACCGTACCATTGCGTCGTAAAAAATAAAAAGGTGTACATCGTTATTTTAGGAAAACTATGTATTTATCACAATACGACGATAAGTAAAAAAATACCAAAAAAAAGTTGACTTTTTTTTTCGAAATTTTTGGTTGCATTGTGTCTGAAGTCACTAATACTACCACCTGGCTTCGTTTTCGGTCGCAGTCTTGATATACCCTGTATATAGAAAAGCTCGACTCAAAACATGACACACTAATATTCACCTTTTCAAGAGCAGTAGTGATCAAAACTGCTGCTATAAAATAAAACGTCCTAAGAACCTTAATACATTCATACAAAATAAGACCTTACAGTGATCAGAAGAGAAATATTCTAAGCGAACATTCTGTGCTACACGTCCCCTTAAGTGTGACGTAGCGCAAAAGCTATTAATGATTGATCAGAACCATTTGTGCTTGCCAATGCACGACATTTGTCATCCGATTTATGTTATACAGAGTGGTTATTGGCGGTGTTACAACTTTGATATTACTAAATAAAAATACATCAATTAACTCCATACAAAGTTTGTATATTTATTATGCATTTTACTGGCATGACAGTGACTACAATCCACTCAATGCATATCACCTAAAAATTATTGGCGTGTGTCGACATTTGGAACTACGAATAAAGTTAAAAATGTCTATCTAATGCACTGTTTCAGATACGTTTTCTTTATATAAACAACAAGCATATACTCGTCTCTCTCTCTCCAGTAGTTGACTCAGTGCTGAGTTTCGTGACCCCTTCATTATGAAGTTATAAGTTTTGTTTTCTTATGCCAAGCATCGCGGTCTTGTGCCAGCCTAATCGCCTTATGCATCGGCATGTCCATTTTTTGACAATGAGGTCCAACGAATCGGTCTACGGCCACGTGGCCTTTTGCCCTCTATTTTGCCGAAAAAGACTATCCTTTTGTAGAAAATCAGAGTATTTTCAAATCACATGGCCAAAGTATAAAAAATAATTTATACTCGTTATCTAATGGCCGAGATTAATAAACGATCTTCATGTCTATCTAAAGATCGATCGTGAAAATTGACCAATGGGCTCAAGGTATTGTCGACACGCTCACATTTGATGTGTTCTGATTGGTCTATTTTCCGGATCGATCTTTAGATAGGGATTGGGATCGCTTATTATTTTTTTCCGTAAGAGAATTAACATGCCCAGTATAATAAAATGTGAAGAGATAAAAACTGTCAATAGTAATTTGACAACAGCGCTTTCGGCTTCAGAACATTATAGGCAACCTATACTACGAGTATAACAAGTGCAATGTTTTTTTTTTTTTTTTTTTTTTTTTATTGCAATGTATGGCGAGACGAGCATGCCATTCGCCTGATGGTAAGCGATACGACCGCTCATGGACAGTAACGAAACCAAACAACACCATGAATTACAAGGCAATGCTTGGAATTCCCCTGCGCTCGCCATCCTGAGACATAAGATGTTAAGTCTCAATATGTCCAGTAGTTACTCTGGCTACAATGTCCTTCAAACCGGAACACAACAGCGCATTTACACTGCTGTTTGGCGGGAGAAATAGACATTGCGGTGGTACCTACCCAGGCGGCCTCTCACATATGAAGTGAGGCCGATCGACAAAAATATGCCGGCTTTTTAAAACCTTATATACAATGATTGAACACATAATACAGTGCAATTTAATGGATTACTATGCTAGGTCTTCCACATTCATGTCCGGTAGACGCTATCTGGCTAATACAAATGTTTTATCGCCTGCTTTTTGGTTCGAAAATCTCGCTCACAGACCTAATGCAAATGGAAAGCTGTTACTTAAATCGGTTTTCCATTTTACTGTAGCTTTTACGACTTACAGCAAAGTTTGTATTTTCACGGAATCGCGCACTTCGAAGTGATTCATGTTTATATATATTTACAGTTACTAACAGTAGAGATTTAATATAATTATGTGGGTAGTGAAGTTTGCGGTACATACCTTACTGTTTTTTTATTGGTTAGAATGATGTCATATGCAAGTCGATTGATAATGGTTTCTTAGATTTACGCGAATGTTACACATTGAAATAAAACTATTTTATACGGATTTTATCGCGATTTGGTTTAATTTTTACATTTTTTAACTTCCCGACGTTTCGATTGCTTTTGAGCTTTCGTGGTCACGGGGCGGTCACTGGTCGCGATAAAATCCGTATAAAATAGTTTTATTTCAAAGTCGATTGATGTTTATGTCACCACTGGTGGTAGGTCTCTCATTCTCTCATATGTGAGAGGCCGCCTGGGTAGGTACCACCGCAATTTCTATTTCTCCCGCCAAACACCAGTGTAAATGCATTGTTGTGTTCCGGTTTGAATGATATTGTAGCCAGATTAACTACTGCACATACTGAGACTTAACATCTTATGTCTCAGGATGACAAGCGCAGTGGAATGCCACGCATTGCTTCGGAATTCATGGTGTTTGGTTTTGCTAGTGTCCATGAGCGGTCATATCGCTTATTAGACGAACGGCATGCTCGTGTCGCCATTCACAGCAAGAAAGAAAATGTCGTAAATAGAAAAAGTAGCGGTACTTACTCACCCAGACGGCGCCTTGCATACAACGGATCTCTCTCTCCCCTTCCATAAGAAGTCCACTACTAAACGTATGTAGGTCTTTCTCGAAGTACTCCACAGCGGTCTGCTGGCAACGGCCTGTATGCAGCGACTTCCTGCACCTTTAACCAGGACATCTACCCAGCTTGTAGGCAACCACGAGCGACCTACGATCTTAAAATCTTACATAGCCAAAATCCATAACTTATTATTCCAGGAAACTAAAAAAAAAAACACCCAAAGTTGCTCACAAGACTTACGTAATATCAATTTATGTTCCATTAACGTTAAATGCATTTTATTTATCCAAAAGAATACCTTTCACAAAATATCCATTGTGTAACACGCTGTATAAGCTCCATTATCCGATCCTTTTGTTGCGTTCTGCTTGTGGCGACAAGAAATTATTATGATTAATTAGTTTTCGGGCATGGCTACCACAGATTGACCTGTGTAGCCATTTTAATTGGGGTTAAGAAAAGGCCAAGTTACATTGGTAGTTATTTTCAGAAAGGAAAATTATAGCTCCTCCAACATAGATGTAGGAACTGATGTGTTTTGTTTAGAATTTTATATAGAATTTTGACTTGGATGTTTTTTATTTTAAAGTTAGTGGTGTATCAGTCCACATTCATCCCACTGCAGGGCACGAGCCTCCTCTACAATCAAGAGTACGAATTAGTAGGGTAAGGCCGTATAGTCCACCACGCTGGCCTAGTGCGGGTTGGTAGACTTCACATACCATAGAAATTATTACAAATCGCCATGGTATGCGCTCCTCGCGATATTTTCCTTCACCGTTATAGTGCGTGGTGACTGACTATCAATACACACATGATCCGAAAAGTCAGAGGTGTCTCTGGGATTTGAACTCGCGGGTTCAACATGTTGGCAGTGGCGTCTAGTCCGTCTACCAACAGGCCTCCACGAACTCCAAAACTTAGCGCAATGTTACATAATATGGTACCTACCATATTATGTAACATTGGGCTAAGTTTAATGTACCTACATTTCAGCCAATAGAAAAATTCACCCTGTATATGAAAACGATGATAGACCTTCCTATTTTAATAATAACATAATGTGATTTGTAATTTGTGATAATAACCACTAATGACCTATTTGTTAATCAATTTTATTACTTATTCGGTCATAAAACATCGTAAGAATTCAGTTCGTTTTATTATTATCATAAATTATTACTAATATTCTGACTGAATACTGTCGAATTATTAAATCAAGGAAAACAGCTTTATTTTATGATTGCTCTGATTTTGTGTGGGAATTTTTAAAACATTGCCTCGCTCCAAGTTATCTTCTGTATGCATTTAAAAATATTAACGAATCGAAATATGACATTATAGTTAATACGAATACTTAGTCTATATTATTATAGGTACTCTATTAAATTGCTTCACAAAAACACTGTAAAATATTCAAATATGTTATTTTATTTATTTGTTTTTCATAAATATTAATACTATGTCATTCACTTCTTCTGGGTCGCGGGGGGGTTCCTGGCGATGTATTCAAGAGCCCTCAGGATGTATTCTGGGGTAGGGGGAGGGGTGGGGATGGAGTCGCCCTGTAAGAAAAAAGTCATTAAAAACGTCTTATGGTATGTTATTATCCGCACTAGGGCCGCGTGGTGGACTGAAGCCAGACCCTTTTCAATCGTTCTTTCAATTGTAGGGGAGGCCTGTGACCTCTATAATATAATAATATCCTCTATAAAATGTATTAACTTATATCAGCATCAAAGTCACTATAATTCACCTGATGGTAACTACAGTTCCGATAGAGTCCACCGATTGTGTAATGGCCGCCACACACGTAAAGATATAACTGTTTCACTGGTGGTAGGTCTCTCATATGTGAGAGGCCGCCTGGGTAGGTACCACCTCAATGTCTATTTCTCCCGCCAAACAGCAGTGTAAATGCACTGTTGTGTTCCGGTTTGAAGGAGATTGTAGCCAGAGTAACTACTGGACATATTGAGACTTAACATCTTATGTCTCAGGATGGCGAGCGCAGTGGAATTCCAAGCTTTGCCTTGTAATTCATGGTGTTGTTTGGTTTTGCTATTGTCCATGAGCGGTCGTATCGCTTACCATCAGGCGAATGGTATGCTCGTCTCGCCATTCATTGCAATAAAAAAATAAATAAAAAAAAACTGTGTAAGTCTGAGTTTGCACCAGTATTCTGGAACGTGTGTCGGCAAATAACTGCGCAAACTTCGTTCAAATTTCGATTCGATACTGGTAAACGCTAACGCTAGTTTGTTCGCGTTTGCGAAAAATCAATGACAAAAGAATTAACTTAAGTTATAATTTGATATGAATTCTGACAGTATGCACACTGCGTTAAACGTGCACGCTCTATAAATACCATTAACAATTGGAATTCCTGAATAAGAACATATATAGTTTATTACTAAGTTGACTCGAGAATATTGTATATTGCGAAACACATAAGTTAGAATGTCATGTCGGTTGTGAGAAATTTTTGAGAGGTTGATGACCGAAATGACATTTGAATAGATTAATTGTTGCATATTTTTACACTTATGCATATTTGCATGAATGTTTCAAGGTTCTGATGTTACATCCGATCTTTCTTAAAAATAGATTTATAATGGAAAATATATTAAGGATTTCACTCTTGATGGAGACCCATGCCCAGCAGGTGGGTATATATGGGTTCTGCGGCAGAAATTATGCCTAGGTTTTGGGGAAATAGCCGTGAAATTGGAGAAGAGACTGCCAGGATTAACAGTCGCACGCATTTTAATGATACCAAGCATTGAAGCTCAGCAGTCTCCGGGAATGCCTAACTTGTTTTAACCTGCGTTTAAATTAATTATAAGTATATTTACCGAGGGTTTGAATCCGTTCTCGTCAGCATCGTAGGTGATGAAAATGTACTGTCCCTCAGGAGATGTGTAACCGAAAGATCCCTTGGCTACGACAGGTCTTACAACTGGAGTACCGGCGAATTCCTTTGGAACGCCCTGCTCCTGAATAGCAATGCCGTTGTCTGTCTCCAGTCTAGAAATACACAAAAGAAATATTTTTATTCTAACCTGGACTATGCCAATGTTGTGGATTACGGCATAATATTTTTTAATTGAACTCTTGAATATTGAGGAGGCCCGAGCCGTAGAGTTGAACATATATTATATTTTCTATCATTGTAGAGTAAAATAATAAGCAATAACAGAAGCTGGATCAGTGCAATAATAACTTAATAAGCAATAAGCCAGGATAAATATGTCCTAATTTTCTCAAATGTCTCGAGAACGAGGTCGGGGTATTTAACACACAGTTAAATAAAAAAGTAATGGCTCTTTAAATGTAGGACCAAGTAAGGATAATTACGGTTTTTTTTACCTTTCACCGCTCGAGTAACCTTGAGATCCCGACAGTTGAAGAAGGAAATAATGCTTTCTGAAAAACTCACGCGTAGCTGTAGCTTCCATCAGGGTTGACGTCGTTGTCATAGCGGACAATGGAGGCAGCACCATCGCTGCTGACGGGACGGACCACGTTGACTGGAGCGACGGTGCTGGGGCGATAGATAGGACGAGCGGTGGTGTAAGGAACTCCGCGGAACGCCTCGAAGCCGGGTATCTGTGCCGAAGCCGCGGCGAGGACGGTGGCGAGGACAATCTGGGTGGAGAGATGTATTTTTAGAGTTGGTGAAAGAAGATATTTGAGTGCTTTTGGTGGCCGAAGAAATTATATTTTTAGGTGAATTATTTACTGTCACGACAGTAAAAAAATTCTAAAGGAGTTAAATAAAACAAAAAGATATTCAAACAGGTTCAGTCGTTTTTGCGAGATACCCGTACAAGAAGATACTTAACAGTAATAAGAAGACAAATTGGAACAGTATTTCCAATACAGTATTGTATTACTGGATTCCAATCTAAAAAATAATAATAAACTTGATACACATCGAATTGTCACAATAAATTATATAAATTAATAAAAAAATACTTTTCTTCGTGATTTTTTTTTTAAGTTTACTTACAGTGAACTTCATATTGGATGGAGATTAGTGGAATGATGCAGTTGGATGAGATTTTTTTCTTTTTATACTAATCTTGCAGATGATTTGCGCAAGGCGGCATTGATATCTTCCAATGCATATGTATATCAGTCATTTAAGGAAAATTATAATGAATTCATATGTAAAATTATAAATATGTCAACGAATTTGATGATTATCTTTGTTGTTAAGTTTATTGGTTTTCTAATGTGAAATGCTTAATTAAAATTGTCAAATTATACGCAAGTATGTGTAGGCTCTATATATTATTTATTTCATTTCATTTGTTCAGGCAGTTGTATTTTTATCATAAAAAAAAGTATGATAAAAATACAAACGTAGGCACAAATGTATAAAAACATATAAATCAGTAATACAATTGTGGCGTTTCTAACTCGTACAAAACATTGTACGAGTTAGAAACGCCACAAGTTAGGCAACAGCCTATTATATAAATTTGTCTATAAGTTATGACACTTGATGTTTTTCGGTCTGTCTGACAAGAATAATTAATGCGAGAACTAATACATACTCGTATTACACGAGTTTTATTTTCACCATCAAGCTGTGCCTCGAATGGACCCGGCAATCCATCAACCCAAACAATGTACTTTAACTTTATGTTTTGGAAGTTCTCTTATCAATTGATTGGCATTTAGTATGCCCGGCATGGAAACAGTCTTAAGTCGACATCTACCTAGACATGATGGGCCGCTCATATGCTCAGGGACCTGTGAATAGCAATGGTGCCTCTACCTACCCTTCAAAGATACTGGCGTGAGCGTGCATAAATAATAAATACACCCAACAGTCACATACATAGTCCTGACCCCACACTAAGATCGAGTCTTGTGTCGTTGGGTATCAGAAACTACGAGAGACTTTTCGGTCTCACAAACACCCAGACCCGAAACAAATACCTGTGGTTCACACAAATATTTGTCTCGGTGCGGGGATCGAACCCGCGGCCTCTCGTTTCACAGGCGGCGTCTAACCAACTGCGCCACGGAGGCTGTCAAATGTATATGTACGGTAGGTCTATAAAAGGTTGTCAAATCATTCGCACAATACACATACTGTCTCGGCTGCCTATGTGGCGTAACAATGCAGTTTTTCCACAATGATGACAAAGCTAATGAAAATATGGGTAGGAAATTGAGATTGCAGGGCTGTGCACACTTGTGATTTTTTTAATAAATGTATATGATACTGCAATATACTACGTGTAACATAATTATTGCAAAACGTATTGGTAGTATGTATAGAATAAACTATTTCATATAATTCAACACTTTTTTCAATGCACAGTTGCTTAGGAGTAAAAATGTTCAAAATTTTTATTCTTTTCTTTGCATACTTTTTGTCGGTGTATTGAATTACAGGCCTTATTGTCAGTACTTATGTCACAGTTGCGTTTGATTTGAATATTTAAATTGAAGGGTATAATTTAGCTGGTCCTAATTTTTTTGGAAAAAAAACAATTAAACAATGAAAGACAGTGTTGAGATTGTTCTAGTAGCTTATTTTGAACGTACTAGAGTTTTGAGACTGTGCATATAAAAATATTACAAGTTTTATATTCTCTATTTCTCGTTCAGCCATAGGAAGCCCACTGCTGCACACAGACTCTCCCCAAGGACCTCCATAGCATCCTATTGGAAGCGGCTTGAATCCAGCGATTTCTCAACCTTAAATAGGTTGTCCAAATTAATTCAACATAATTATGACAACGAGGGAAAGAATAACTTCTCTCGTCGTTTGATGCTCTTTTTGAATTTTTTTTTATCGCCTGAGAGTAAAAAATTAGTTTGTTGCGCCAAAATAGCGAATGTTAGAAATAGCTTTGGATGAGGTGAGGTAATCAAAGCCATGACCTATTGTTTCTCAGCACCTTTAACTCTACACTTTAAGGTCATCGAGTGCATTAAATTGTAGAAATATCATAACCTTGATGGGTAACTTAGTTTAAAGTTATTCTTAACTAATGGACTCAATATTATCATTGCAAATTGAACACGACTTTTTTTGCATTTTTATCAAGTCTTTTATGGGTAACTATCCGTAGTGCTATTTAGCAGCGTCTTAAACAAAACTATGCTTGATATATTTATATGATAATGTTGTTTGGTTTTAAAGTATTTATAAACGTAGCGCTTTTTGTAACGTTGTAAACACAAAACAGATGAATGTTCTGTGGTTGTAAATATGTAATGGCGTTTATTTGCAAAATCTTTTTTAAGCTAAATAAGTTATTTTTTCACAAACTCCCCTTAAAACACGTTGTAGTTTTAAAGCAAAATATGGATTTTTTTCAATACATCTAACTTCGACGACGCGTGCGATAAAGTGTTGTAAGAGTAAAAATATTCCGGACAAGCGTTTCAAAATATATCGACCAAGTTTTAAATTTATTGCCTCGTTGTTTTTATTGCCTTGACTGCCTCGGTGGCGTAGTTGTACTACGGTACTATTACAAAGGTGAGGTCTCGGGTTCGAATCCCGGTATGGGCAAAGTGTTATTGGGTTTTTCTATTAATTATCAGCCCGGAGTCAGAAATTTGTGCCCGATAGGGCGATACAGTCGCCCCCTATCACATCGTTGGACAGAACATACAAGGCGAAATGTGCCTCTGCCTGCTCCTTCTAGGATAAAGGCGAGTTTAGTAGTACCTTGTTTTTATTCGAATACTTGTTAGTTTTTGCTTTTGGGTGTTCGTATATTTGATGAATTGTCACGAAATGAGTTCCAAGCGGATTTTTTTTTAAACAGCGTGTCTTGATATCTGAGGAACTGTTCTAATGGGTGACGTAATATAATTTGGAGAACAAGTTTAAGTAAAGTAAGTGTATTTTAACTAATATGTGATACTGAAATCTTGTTTTATACTCGCTTTGTCGTTGTTCTAGTTCGCGCTTTCTTGTCTTTTTTTCACGTATTCTTAACCCTGTCATATAAACCAAACATCTTTTCCTACCCTCGTGCCTTTTCTTTACCTTACCCTTCCAATTTACAACACAATACACCTACAATTCAAGTATTGTAAAGATATTCGTTGACTGCGGTTTTCACTTGCCATCAGGTGAGCCAGTTTTAATTTTACGAACATATTAATAACAGAATTTAGTAACTAGTCTTTTTTAAGACGGCGAAGAAAACTAAATACAGAAGGCAGTAGTTATTAAAATATAAATAGCTCCGAGACTGAACTAAAACAATCTATAGTTGCCAAGGAACAGAAATGATAAATGTTTAATGAGCCGGCCGAATCCACTTTAGTCTATTCGAAGACAGCCGAATGGATAATCTGTATAATTGGACACTGGAAATAGATTATTTTTCCCGTTTGACTTTATTTTGTCTGTGTATTTTGGATATAGAAATATACCCGCTTGGAAAAGTAGACATAATACTATTGCCCAAGCTTTTTATACCTGTGTTTTCAGATTGAGATATTTAATTATAATTATAAATAAATAATAAATAAATAAATACTCCCAACAGTCACATAGATAGTCCTGACCCCACATTAAGATCAATTAAGTCTTGTGTCGTGGGTATCAGAAGCTACGAGAGACTTTTTGGTCTCACGGACACCCAGACCTGAGACAAATACTTGTGGGTCTCACAAATATTTGTCTCAGTGCGGGGATCGAACCCGCGGCCTCTCGTTTCACAGCCGCCGTCTAACCAACTGCGCCACGGAGGCTGTCATATATTAATCATGCTAACCAAAAATAATAATTTCTCAAAGTAGTGTATAAATAAAAATACCCTAGCTGGAAATGTCATTATTTCACTTGATAGTGACCTTTATTACCTATATTTCATGGCCCATAATGCCATATGAGGAGTTATAGGAGAATTCTCTGCAATTACGGTATCCGTGGAATATATATTGCGGAATATTTTTCTCTGATTTTTTTTATTGCCTAGATAGATGTCGCGATGTTACTGAATACATGTACACAATATAACACGTGCATAGAGTTATCAAATGCTTATTACAATGATTCGTGAGTATTTTCACCGCATATGTTTTAATAAATTTAATAATCATAAAATCAAAATCATTGTAAATATCAATAAAGAGTCATTGGTAGGTCTCTCATATTATGTGAGAGGATGCCTGGGTAGGTACCACCGCCATGCCTATTTCTCCTGCCAAATAGCAGTGTAAATGCACTGTTGTGTTCCGGTTTGAAGGACATTGTAGCCAGAGTAACTACTGGACATAATTAGACTTAACATCTTATATCTCAGGATGGCGAGCGCAGTGGGATGCCAAGCAATGCTTTGTAATTCATGGTGTTGTTTGGATTTGCTACTGTCCATGAGCCGTCGTATCCCTTACCATTAGGCAAATGATATGCTCGTCTCGCCATTCAATGCTATAAAAAAAATCTACCAAATTTTGTGTCGTAGGTAGCAGAACCTACAACAGAATTCTCACAACACGCAGATTCGAAACAAATGTTTGTGCCAGTGCGGGATCCAACCTGCAACCAGTCTTAGATATACCATACTTTTAGATTGACTAGGTTTTATTAAAAGACAGACAGCAACACTTGTTTTTCACTCATAATTTAAATATTAAAACTTTTCGCCGATCTGATTGTTTACCAAAACATCGATGTAAATAATCCCTATTTAATATTTTAATAATTATGGTGGAATAATTTGTTGGCGCACATTTCCCATTTAAAAATAATATAATTTGGGTAAGAAGGAAATTTTATTTGAAGTACAAACAAATCCGTAAAAACCATCAAAAGATAAAGAAACACGATTGAAAGAAACATATATTTAGATTAATATTTGATATTTGAATCTTTTGATGTGTCCTCTTTGCCGCGAATTATGTTTATGGACACGCGGTTATTACTTGGCACATTAAAATTATTTTTAGCTAACAAAAAAGATGTACCATTGACATACTATTTGAAAATGAAAAAAAAATCAAATGAAATTATTTTTATTATTGTCACAACTTTTGAGTAATCCTCTCTCTTCCCCTTATCTAAAAATCGGTTTGAATTCCTTCATGATTCGCATTCGAAGTCTCTAAGATCATCGGAGAACTTAAGTTTGAAAATTCCCGTGCATTCTAGTTCCTTTTTAGATAAATCTTTCACCGTACAAGCTGCTCGATTGTGAAATGCTTTACCGGTTGCGGTAAGAAGGGCCAAATCTCTGCCCATCTTTATAAGGATGGTCAAAGAGCATTATTCCCAGGTCGAATGAAAACATTATAGTTGAATACGTTTTCCTCTGTGTATTGTTATTTAATTATATGTGACCTTTAACATTTGTGTAGATATGTAAAAGAAAGAAAGAAAAAACATTTATTATTGCATGGCCAACACATACAACAAGAACAATGTAACATATAAGGTACTTAACAATATGCCGTTATATGCGCATGGCCAGACAACAATGACCCCCCATTCAGCTATATGCTGCAATACAACGCAGGTGTGCTGCAGCGCTGATTTTCAATGGAGGGTCAGTGTGACGCCCGGACGCCATGTTTACCAACAACACATTTGCTGAATTATTTTTTATTATTAACATACAAGAGGGAAAAAAATAATAATAAAAGAAATATCAAAAAAAAAGCAATATCAAATAAAATTAATAGGAATAACAATTCCAAACAAAAAATAACAGTAACAATTCACAAACACAATTCTAATTAAACCTTACGAAAAATAACACATTAAAATTCAAACAGTGAAGTATGGCAACTGCAATTCATTTCACCCACAGAATAAAGAGTAACATAAAAAATATAATATATACCCGCACCGTTCCCACCGAGCGCGGAACGCCTCGATAGTCATAAAGTGCGCTGTTTCACATTGAGCACGCCATGTGCAAAACCGGCCGCGTCAGAATATCGTTGAAGCAAGACAATCTGTGAGTAATACCAAACCATCAAGAAACAGAGGTTTTTGTGTCAGTATTAATAAAATTAAGGTAAACTAATTGAAAAAATACACTACAATGTTGCTTTAGCATATTTTGTGCAATTGTTGAGTGATAAGAAAAACAACTACACGTGCATTAATCAATTAATGCATTTCATGCCTGCACAGCAAGACGTACCTACAAGCCAGCGCTTACAAAATGGGTATAAGCTGATTGAGATTTAGATTCACAGCTTCGCTTTTGATCTGCAAGTAGACATTGTTTATACAAGCGTTTAAAACTGTTCTTACTATTTTTAGATCGTATTGGCGGCGGGATGTTATTCCAGCAGCGTGTAGCTGAGTATTTAAAAGATTATCTAAAGGCTGCGGTCCTGTGATGAGGCAACGACAGCGGATTCGAGGAAGAACGGGCAGAACATACAAGGTGGTCTTGCCTCCAGGTCAACCTTTCATAACGGTATTTAGGTTGTTTAGATGCAATAATACTAAATAACAAAGAGGCCAAGTGTAATTTTCTACGCACTGACATCTTAAGAATGTTCGCGCTGTTTAGATGCGGTGTGACATGGTTGCGGCGGGGAATATCGAAGCAGAACCTAGCGCACGCATTCTGCACCCGCTGGATAAGACGATCCGTACGAGATAGAAGACACGGACCATATACGAATATGTATGTTTATTCTTTGTATGTATGTGTGTGTAATTATATAGTATATGTTATATGTGTATTTTATGTAAGTATATGATTATGGTATATTAATTATTATTCTTACACCTGACACTGCCCCAACTTTCGTTCTTTTATCCATCCCATGGTTGTCTGTAAAAAAATGCCTTCTGCGATAAGACCGCCAATTCCTGTATATTGTCTACTTTTTGTTGTATATCCGGTGTACAATAAAGCATTAAATAAATAAATAAATAAAACTAAATACATTCATATGACAGTCTTCCGCAGTTGGCCAAGAGTCGGCTGTGATTGTACCTACATTTTGTGCAAATAGATATTTTCCGATTCTGATTCTGTGAACTGCCTCGGCGGCGCAGTTGTACTACGTTGCCATTACAACTCTGAGGTCTCGGGTTCGAATCCCGGGTCGGGCAAAATGATATTGGATGTTTCTATTCATTATCGGGCCGGAGTTAGAATTTGAACCCGATATGGCGATAAGTACGCCCCCTACCATATCTTGGGATGAAACACGCAAGGCGAAAGTGGGTATCCTGGTAGATTCTCAGTCTAACCCTTCTGGAAAAAAGGCGTGAGTTTATGTATGTATGTATGATTTTGTGAAATAAGAGGTCGCATGTTCGATCCCCACATCGAGATAAATATTTGATTGTGCCATAAAATTTCGGTGTGTAATTTTTTTTAAAGAACTGGTTAGTAGTCAGAAAGTTACATAGTTAATACATCATTATTTGCTTACTTTTACATTAATTTTTCATCATACAATTCTCTCGCAGTTTTTGATAACCACGACGCAAAACTCTATCTGATTGTAAGGTCAGGACTATGTAATTTTTAAATGTAGTGTTTATTTATGCTCTACCAAATAAACTCAAAATAGAGATACATCTGGCTTTGTGTAGATAAAATACGCCACTTCTTAACAAACCCCGCTTTTAGATCGCTGGGTCTTTTTAATCCTCTGTGGATCTCGCGAAACACTCACGTAAAAAATGATTCAATGGACGCCAGCGGTTGCCTTAACAGGTTAAATTGAAAATGTGGATTTAGCGAATCACCATATACAGTACCCATTGGTGATAAGGATGAACAATACAGGGTATCTCAAGAACGCGACCGAAAACGAAGCCAGGTGGTATTATTAGTGACTTCAAACACAATGCAACTGAAAATTTCGCCAAAAGTTTGTCCAATTTTGTTTTCAATTTTTTTACTGATCGTCGTATTTGTGTGATAAATACATAATTTTACTAAAATAATAATGTATACCTGTTTATTTTTAAAGACGCAATGGTACGCAAAGAATTAAATTACATTTTTCGCAAAAACTAGGTATTCACCA
Organism: Deilephila porcellus; assembly: GCA_905220455.2. Lineage (NCBI taxonomy): Eukaryota > Metazoa > Arthropoda > Insecta > Lepidoptera > Sphingidae > Deilephila > Deilephila porcellus. Next base: position 13,350,789 of record LR999973.1, on the reverse strand, counting down.
CCCAAACACGATGATGTTTTAAAAATTGAAAAAAAAAAACTGTCGCTTTTTTTGGCGAAGTTTTTAGTTGCATTGTGTCTTTAACCACTAAAACTGCCAACTGGCTTCGTTTTCGGTCGCCGTCTTGATATACCCGACATAATCTAGGAAATTGCAGGTTCTGTCAAATTTTTTAGCCAATTTCTTCACATTTTATCTGAAGCTGAGGATAGTTCTTAGTGTAAGAGCTTATAATTTTTAATCGTTAAGTTCCCTAGGTACCATCTGATCAAATTGATGGTACTTAGCCTTCCCGAATGCCACAAAAACTGCTTTAAACTATCTGATGTTAAAGATTTTTGGTGAACGCCGAATTTTCAAGTAAAATACTCGAAGGTGTGATTTCTTTCTAGTTCCTATATCTGTAGTGAAATGTGATATAACGTACCTTTTGGTATTGTTCATGTGAATTATAGTTGAATAAATGTATGTATTAATCTGACAGCCACTGTGGCGTAGTTAGTTCAACGCCGGCTGTGAAACGAGAGGCCGCGGGTTCGATTCCTGCACAGAGATAAATGTTTGTGTGAACTATAGGTATTTGTTTCTGATACTCACGACACAAGACTAGATCTCGTATGGGCTCACAGCTGTGTACCTATATGACTGTTGGGTGTAAAATATATGAATGAGGACATGTCTTGTACATAATATGAGGAAAACCTATTCTAAATGTAATTTCAACTTAATAATTAAGTTACCATTTCTTCAAGACCGTGTGTATTGAATCGCGCACCCAACCGCCCGACGCCGCGCAAATTGAGTTTATTTAAAACATATTTCGATGCGACGAATTTACCTGTTTGCTATGTTTGGCGCCATTGTAGTCGCCGTCTTTTGTTTGCCTAAGCAAACGGATTTTACATACGAGTACATGTTAAAATGGAACATGGGAAAAGTATTTTTAAAATGGCTTATAATTTCAATAGAGGCTTTAATGTATTTTAGGGAGAAAGATTGCATTTGCAGATAACATTATGGAGTAGAGAGTTGGCAATTGACTTAATTAGTATTCTAACAACTATTACTTGGTTATTTGTAATATGTTCTTTAATTTTTTTGGCGATACGCAGTAAAAATGTACCTAAAGATAATTCCTACTTTGATTGAGAAAACTTAAATTACTTTTGTGTGAAACTTTCTTGTTCATTTATTTATTTTTCATTACTGGTGGTAGGTGGTACCACCACAATGTCTATTTCTCCCGCCAAACAGCAGTGTAAATGCACTGTTGTGTTCCGGGTAGAAGGACAATGTAGCCAGAGTAACTACTGGACATATTGAGACTTCACATCTTATGTCTCAAGATGGCGAGCGCTGTGGAATGCCAAACATTGCCTTGTGATTCATGGTGTTGTTTGGTTTTGCTACTGTCCATGAGCGGTCGTATCGCTTACCATCAGGCGAATGGCATGCTGGGCTCGCCATTCATTGCGATAAAAAAGTCTCATTAATATAATATTATAAAACTGCAATCAAAACTAATTTTCAAAAGAAAGACTTCTAATAAGCCAAGAATCACAATCGTATTTCCTTCATATTATTTATTACAACTCTATGTATTGTATCACACATTACATTTTATAAAAATACCTTCAACACCTCAAATCAATACAGCCAAAAGCAAACCTTGAGTTATTTTCGATACGTTTTCAGCGTTGAAGCGCCGTACAAACGGACATGAGAGTGTAAAAAGGAAACCATTGTCACGTGACGTGCGAGGAAATGAATCGGCGGGGGCTTAATTGAAAACGTCGTTCTGACTCGGGTGAACATCGGCTCCGTCTTTTACAGTCTTGATTGATTTGGCTTATAATATACTAGGTATATTATGGTACACTGTACTTTGGAATGCTGTACCAACGGTTCGAGGTTCGCATACCTTCTTGTATCTATGTAGTCTTGATGGTTGAAGAAACTAATGAGTCGGCTCAACCGGGGTGTATTAATTAATTCCTTTAATTTTTGGCTATAAATAAATACACCCAACATTTACATACTTAGATCTGACCCCAGACTAAGATCGAGTCTTATGGGTATCAGGACTTTTCAGTCTCACACACACCAGACACGAATCAAATATGAGTGGTTCACACAAATATTTGTCTCTGAGCAGGGATCGAACCCGCGGCCTCTTGTTCCACAATCAGCGTCTAACCAATTATGCTAGGAAGGCTATCAATTTATTAAAATTACGCACCTCCTTCTTCTCATTTCTTCTTCTTTACGCACTACGAGTATAACACGTTCCAGAGCTGTAATAGTATCATTCAACTATTTTAAAAATCTTGTTAAAACTACTTTTATAAAGAATCTTTTGATTTTACTGTGACACAGATCCTATGTTTTGAAAGATTTCGCTGTTGGAGTTTTTTTTTTCAAAGCAACGTTCTATATTCGTGGCATTTACAAGAAAGCTGTTATGCATTTCTTTTAACATAGTACCTTTCCAAAGATGGCTTTCGTAAATGAAAAAGACAAAATGGCGCTGCGTTCCTTTCAAATCATACACTTCTTTTGAAGTACATCGATCCTTTTATCCTTCAGACTAGCTTTGAAGCAATGTGATGCATTTTCAGAAAAAGCATGTATACTCAATAAGAAATGACGTCTTGAATCTATACAGAACTCGCCTGCTTATGCTACCTCAAAATATGCGAATTTGGAGTTATGTACCCAGAAGATCCATGAGCGGCGGTGACCGTTTACCATCAGGCAGGCCGCATACTCGACTGCCTCCGAAAGGCCATAAAAATGCAGTTCGGCTTATGAGAAGTAGGCGATAGCCCATAAAGGAGAAGATTGTTCCATTCTAGACCAAATATTTACGGCATTTGAAGATACGTGGCTCGCTTCTTTCTGTCTCTCTCGTTTTACTGCATTTTCAGCCATAGGAAATCCGGTTGGACACAGGCCTTGTCCAAATATTTTAGCGAACTGTTGGTAGCCGCCTGCATCCAGGAACAACCTTCAGTAGGTGTTCTATTAATTTTGGAATGTCGTACAATCATCAACAAAAATATTAGTTTTAGAAAAAAAATGCTATTGACTTAGTAGTATCCTAGATTGACATACTTTGGTAATACACAAAAATATAATTAGTAGCGTTTGCAAATATAGTTACATATTTTTGTTGTTTATTTTTTCAGTTCCAATGAAACCTCCATTATATTTATTTATATGCAAAGTTCTTTACACGAAGATAAACATTTTGTGTCCGTGCTTGTGGAATATAATATCAAAATTCATAATGCATTCGACTTCCGACTTCGTCTTACGTGAATATTATTCCGCAACCATCGCGAAGTTCGGGGCACTGTATCAAAGTGAAAGAATTGTTGTTCCTTTGATATTCGCGAACAATACTTTTCATCACATAATGGAGTGAAGCGAACGTGCATTACAAAGACAGTTTGCAGTTTGATTTTGTGATTGTTGAATGTACTGCAAATGGTAGATTGTCGATGGCTTTTAATATGAAAAGCACGACAAAATAACTACAATAGACGATTCTATATGATATTATTATGTCAATTATTTTATATGCATAAATTTGTTTTAAGTCTTTATATAATCTGTGTATTTTTTTTTATTTTTTTTACATTCAAGCCATAGGCTCGCCCCCTATCACATCGTGTTATGGAACACACAAGGCGAAACGTGAGTCTCCTGGTAGCACCTCTGCCCACCCCTTCCGGAAAAAAGGTTATTCACCAACTCAAACTCGGCTTAAAATTGTAAATTATTTCAGCAGATGCATGTACAGAGTAGTAAGTTAAAGCAAACATTTTCCGAACAACAACAACGTCTTGCAACTCAGTTAAGGAACTAATCCGGTACGAAAACATCTGCTACATACGCCGCGCCGTCAACTTTAATTCTCGGAGATGATGCGGAGACACGAGAGTATAAAAGGTGTATTATGGAATTGTTTTAAGTGGGGCACAGGGTTGCTGACTTGGCTCTGACGGTTAATAACCTTAGATACTTTTTTTTTTTTGCATTGAATGGCGAGACGAGCATGCCATTCGCCTGATGGTAAGCGATACGACCGCTCATGGACAGTAGCGAAACCAAACAACACCATGAATTACAAGGCAATGCTTGGAATTCCACTGCGCTCGCCATCCTGAGACATAAGATGTTAAGTCTCAATATGTCCAGTAGTTACTCTGGCTACAATGTCCTTCAAACCGGAACACAACAGCGCATTTACACTGCTGTTTGGCGGGAGAAATAGACATTGCGGTGGTACCTACCCAGGCGGCCTCTCACATCTGAGAGACCTACCACCAGTAATTGACCACCTTCCAAAGACACTTATAATTGGTTGCTATGCTGAGCGTTGCTGACTTGGCTTTGATAGTCTTTTGGTAGTGTCAGTGGGTTAATGTCTTAATACCTTGTGAAGCTCCTAAAGAGACAAATAACTGGTTGCTGTGCTGTTAGTATTTCTGTCTTTTGTTGAAGGTATTGTATTGTATTGTATCAGCCCATACCTATACGTCCCACAGCTGGGCACGGGCCTACTCTACAATCGAGATAATCGATTGAGAGTGGTTAGGCCATATAGTCCACCACGCTGGCCTAGTACGGCCTTTATATTATTTATTGAAGGAATTTTCACTGAAAACTTCAATTTTTTTTTACTAATCCAATGAGGTGAGCTAGAAAATTAAAATAATTTATTTTCAGTCTAAAACCATTGTTCTATCTTATCTCTGCATAGACTTAAAATGGTTTAAGCAGATCGTGCGTCTCGAAATTTTCTCGAGGAAAATAAATGTTTGCTATCCAAGAAATCCGTGAAGGCAACGAAGACAATTCTAAAGAATGGAATTTGTATAGATTCAACTGTGATTTGTTTTTTTACTTCCTTCTATTTTTTGTGGTCTCTTCGTGAGTAAATTTTATTTACTGTAAATGTTTACGTACAGAGAGAGCCGGTGTCGTTTTAAATCGAGTTATAGACAATATGGATACCTTATTTAGTTATATCAATATCATAAAAAGTAGAATTAAGCACAATTCATATGCATGTAATTATTTTTACGCTAAAAAAATGACAGATTGCTACAACTCCAGTTACTATTACTCAAGTTATGATAAATATCCTTTTTAAAATAGTAATAGAGAAATATGTTCCAAAAAGTATAAAATTATGTAAAGTTCACCGACCTACCCTAGGTCTACGTGGGGACTAAATTAGGATTTGTTTTTTTTAGCTAAAATGAGGATTGTAGTGCGCTGTAATGGGACGTGTATTGTCTGACATTACTACTAAAACTCCAATATAATTAATTAATTAAATATTTTTTAGTCTCTCACAAGGATGAGATCATTGTACTTTGCTTACCCTTCACTAAAAAGTTCTGAAAATTACTAAAAGGGTTTTAGGCAAACAAAATAAAACGTTGGCTGTCATAGCGAATACGATTGACAAGGGTCTGGCTTAGATCCGTCCTATTTTTCGGTCTAGAATTCTTAACAAATGGTGTCTATTTTATGGCTTAAAATAAAAATTGACTTATTAACAAAGCACAGAAATCAAAATTTAAAATGACGTAGCGGGTGTTAAATATTCTACATACATACATACATAAACTCACGCCTTTATCCCCGAAGGGGTAGGCAGAGGTGCCACTAGGACACCCACATTTCGCCTTGCATGTTCCGTCCCATGATGTGATAGGGGGCGAGCCTATCGCCATATCGGGCACAAATTCCTGACTCCGGGCTGATAATGAACAGAAAAATCCAATATCACTTTGCCCGACCCGGGATTCGAACCCGAGACCTCAGCTTTGTAGTCGTACCGCAGTACAACCACGCCACCGAGGCAGTCAAATATTCTATTTATAAATATTTTCCTAGTGGGAGGTCTCTGATATGTGAGAGGCCGCGGGTAGGTACGACCGCAATATCTATTTCTTCCACCAAACAGCTGTGTACTGCTTATAGCTGTGCACGGTTGTGTTCCGATTTGAAGAACATTGTAGCCAGAGTAACATATTGAGACTTAACATCTTATGTTTCAGGTATGGCGAGCGCAGAGGAGTGCCAAGCAATGCTTTGTAATTCATGGTGTTGTTTGGTTTTCTAATGTCACTAAGCGGTCGTATCGCTTACCATCAGGCGAACGGCATGCTCGTCTTACCATTCAACGCAATAAAAAAAATCGATGTCATGAAATAGTGGCGGTACTTCCATACAAGCCCAAAAGCCCGGCTTGCCCTACTTAATACGTATATACTAAATTCTGAACGAAACAATTACATTCAATACAAAACAGTAATTACGAAACATCTACCATTTTTGAATTTACCGCGTTCCGTCGCGGCATGGCGCTCTTCAATGAAGCGCCTGCGACGGCGAGCCGAAGCGCCGCCCGCGCTGCGCAACGGTTGTAATAAATTCATTCAATAATTTTACCTCTCACGTAGAACGTAGCTCCACGCATTTTTTAAAAGACGGTACACGCAAAACATATATCTGCCTTCTTCTCTCTCGTGTGCTTTTACGAGGCTTTTGGCAACGCATGCTATCTCTTTCACATTTACGGGTGAAATGCTATACTCCGGCACTACGAATGTATAGCTACAGACATTTATACACTACTCACAAAAATTAAAGGATATTTTTTTTGATCAATTTTTTTTGGTGTTTTTTGAGAGTCTGTATCTTGGAGAAAATTGATTGTTAAGAAATTCGGAAACTAAAACTTAGAAGCTTGAAATGTCTATTTTGCAGATCTGTGCTCTATTTCTTGATTCCTCGCTAAGTTGATAAGCAATCGTAAGAAAACCAACGAGAAAAAAGAAACCAAAAAAAATCTGGATTTCAAAACCGTGCATTTACTTGGGTAGTGTTTTTTGGGTAACATCATTATAAAATTCCCGTAGATATTTTAATTGCCTTTAATTTGATATAACAGAAACCTCCGTGACATGATTTGGAGCTGACTTATAGTAAATCAAAGTAAAAATGGCCTATCACACTTTGACATTGGATTACTCCATGAATATCAATTATGGGGAAAAAGAAAACAGAATTTTAGTAACTTCAAAATATAGTCTATAAGATGGTATTAAAGTGTTATGATAATAAATAGTATTTCTAAGTAAAATTGTTGACTGAAAAAAAGGTAAAAAACGGTTATTTATGGATATTCGGAAAACACTGCATATCTTTGGATAAAAGAAACAAACCAAGGATATCGTCGGTAACTTTTCAACCTTAAAGTATTCCAAAGACACTCTGAAAATTTCAAACTGCTCCGATTTGATTATCTTAGTGTTCGGAAGGTTTGAACTTACTGTATTCGTCAAAATTATCGTAATGAGCATTTCATTGCATGCATGTTGTAATGTTTATTTTTTCGTTTACTAGCAATACTGTACGAATTACTACTAACTTCATAAGTATTTTGATATTGTGCAATTGTAAATAGTTCGGTTTTAGGTTAATTATTCGTTTTTTTAATGATATTTAAACTTTTTGATACGAAAATGATTTGTATTGTTTCCTGTGATGGTTTTAGTGTGTTGGTGTAAGTGTTCATTGCCGTTATAAAGGTAATTTAATTAAATTATATTGAAACTGGCGCGAAAACTACGTCGAGTTTGTGCATTTCTTAAATTCGTGATAAATCACAAGAGGCATTATATCGGTTCAATTTACTAAACTACGTCATTCGATTTCTACATGCTCCCCTTCATATAGGTTATTAAACAGTTGTGTTTCACATGTTTTTCAAGGGACACTTGTGTATTAGAATGTTTTGATTAATTCTAATGATTTCAATGATATTGTGGTCCTTTCAAAAAGCATGCTATTACTTGTAATTAAAATTACTTGTAAAAACTTAACCTTAATGTATTTATAACAATTTCTGTCCGTAATTTTGGTTAACTGCGCAGTCAAGCACGGGACCATAGTAGCTATCGTTGTGCTAGTGTAATGCCGGGTATTCAAAGTGCTCAGTAGTTAGTGCAGTAAAAAGTTACGGTTGCATGGCAAGCTATCTATATTTGTATTACCTAATCTTAATATTGTATAGATTGTGTGATAGGTCTGCCGCCGCGCCGCGCCGTAAATTAGATTTCGTCGTTCTTAGTCTTTTTTTTCTTCTAAATAAATATGTATTAAACCTAAAATAATATTGGGCTTGCCCTTCTCCAAAACCCTAGGCACGCCACTGTCATGAAATCGTTTTTTTATGGCACAAAATGTCTCACAACTTATGGCAATGTCAAAGCAATCCAAACATAATATTCAGCCTCTAGAAACGGTTATCTCAGGATCAACACAAATAAACCGCCTTGTTTGAATCCGGATATACAACGGCTGAACTCGAAATGTGACATCTTGCGTGGGTGCTACCACTGGTTTTCCGTCTTTGTGTAGGATGGCTGCGGTGATAAAAATATATCACCAATTAAGATTCTCTTTTTAACAGGAACATCTGTGTGAATGAATTTGTTTGCATCCTCGAACTTTATCAGTTCATCCAATAAAAACAAACTGTGTGAAGTCTGGTCAAACATCTCATTATACAAACAAGTCCGTTCGACATCATGGAAAGTGTAATGAATGGACTCTACAGCTCCCCAGCTCTTCAAAATATTCTCGTGCCCCAAAAAAACTTGAATTCTGCCCATCCGTATCTTTCATCGGATCCCGGTGCGCTCAAGGGACGAATTTCTTCGGACTATATTAGTTCGGGTCAAGGCATGAGAGATTGCTCCTTGAAAATATTTCGCGTCAATCATGCTTGTAGAATAATCCTCAAAATATTATGTGCAAGCTCTACCTTTCCTAACACTCTTTAGAACTACGTTTTCAATATGTGACACGAAACATTTCCTATGCTATTATATTTTTTATTTTTGTTTTTTTTTTACCAGGTATATCAATTCCGCAAAAAAAGCGACAGATTCATTTTTGCATTTTTTTAAGTCAATGTTTTTGGATGGTAAATACCTAGTTTTTGCGAAAATAGTAATTTAAACTCTTACGCACCATTGCTGGTTTAAAAATAAAAAGTGTACATCATTATTTCAGGAAAACTGTATATTTTTTTATCACCCAAATATAAGTAAAAAATATGACGATATTTTAGGCGAAATTTTTAGTTGCATTGTGTCTGAAGTCACTAATACCACCTGGCTTCGTTTTGAGTGCAGTCTAGATATAACCTCTATGGTTTCTCAATTAATAGGATGGCTAATTATGTCGCGTTTCAGGTTTGGCCTATGTATATCTAGTTCCAAACATGCCACTATAATTATATCGAGATGACTAGCTCTCCTCCCCGGGTATATTATTTATCCGCGTTCGTTCGACGCTTGCCATGACTATTTGATTCATTTTATCAAGCCAGTATAAAACATTTAGAAAAAATACATAAAGAATAATATTTTATCGGTCTCGCCTGTGTCTTAGCACACACAACTTGTATCCAGGAGTGACAAAAAGGACGCACTTGATCCGGCGCTTATATTTATTTCTTATACATACTTTTTCCCTATATTCATGAAAGAGCTTTTTGTCGTTCACCAAACGGAATATGTATTAATTAGAGATACACTTATTCTGTTTTTTTTTATTGTTTAAGTACACTCAGTGGTAATTACACTACATTAATATAACATAACAAAAACACCAACAATAAATTAAATGCATTACCTTCAGTTGCCACTGCATGCATTGACATTTAGGAAAGCAGAAATAAAAAAAATGGTATCTTGTTAAAAACTGATATAAATCTCTAACTACTAGCTCTAAATAATAAGGAATATATTTTACTTTTAATGTTTATAGTAACTAAAAGGGACTTGTGGGACTTCAATAAATAGTAACTATATGGCAACAGTTTGTTCATAATTCAATATTACCTACTCTTCAAAGCTTTCAAGGCCTCTGTTTCAAAACATATTAAGGAACTGCCAAAATATCGAAGGATTGATAGTATAGCGTTTTTAATATTTATAAACACGTTAATTTCTGCTAATAAAATAATATGCTCGATTTAGAAAACAGAACAATTGAAGTTTGCTTTCATTTTTTTTTTCACAATGAAACAGTTTAAAAAGTACTACTGTTCTTAGAGTTATATACTCGTATATGTAAGTATTGCAGGGCTTTGAAAATACGAGTATAAAAATCAATTATATCATGGGTAAATTTTAAACATCAGTTTTTGGGTACCTCAGTAAGTAATTGCGTATTAAATAATATGCGAAATATTTCTTTATTGATTACAAAATCCGTACCTGCGCTATTTATTTTTAAGCCCAGTTTCTGAACGAATATACATTGAAGTTTATATACATTTTGATCTTAGCCAATACTACTTAGAATGTCATAAGGCCACAGTCAAGTAGCGCAAGTACTTCCCTAAATGATTGAGAGGTAGACTCTAGACTATACTAGACGTCAGTAAATGACGCGTCATATCAGTGAGCAATGCACTATGCATTAGATCAAAATCTATGGATAATGTATGGATCTTTAGATACAGATACACAACACTTTATTTAACACCACATAATAAAGGGAAAAACAAATATAACAGAGAGACTTTATAAATAAGAGCACAAATGGCGGTGTTATCGCTATGAGCGATCTCTTACAGACAACCATATCTAGAATCGGTCGTAAGAGAAGAAATAAAAGTAGGAGTATATGATAAATATCATAAATGAACAAAATACAAAACACAGTAATGAGAATTGAACAAAATACAAAACACAGTAATCACACACATTTATTTTGTGTCGTACCAAAAACTACGAGATATGATTTTTTAAGGTTAATCACTATCACTATTGTCTATAATATAAAAATTATTTTACATAATTTCCATATTGGAACATCCCTAGAAGATTATGATTGTGAATGTAGTGTGACGTCACTAGTGAGTAAGGTGTGGAGGGCAAGTGAGTAACTGATACACCTGATAGATGAGTCACCAACACCCATGAACACATCCAACACAGTGAATTTATCAGTCCCACAAACAAATGACTGTTCACATATTTTCTGGCTAAGATATTTTAGACATAAGTACTAAATGGAAGTGTAAGAACATTACTGGCCTTAAAGGAGATTGTCTTACGGCCTTATTGATAGACAGTTTTAAACCCTATTCTAGTTATGGAATGTTTTGTCTTCTTCGCTCAAACTGAATTCTAAAGTCGTTCGAAAGGGACCAACCATTCGATCACTTTAGGTTTTAAAACTGTCTATGAAATTTCAACGCCGTACCGTTAAAGTTTCCTGAATGTTGTCAGTTTAGAATTACTGTACAAAAAAGTTGATTCGATATCCGGGTATATTCAAATATCACACCAGCGTCATATTCTAAATACAAAAATATATAAATTTTCTGTTGAAATGAGGTTTCAAGAATTACAAGATCCAGTGTAACAATTCCGGCGCTATCTGCGCTGACACGTTCCAGTAAATGTGGCGCGGAATAAAATATGAAATGTCTTCAACTCGCGAATGTATTTGGAATGAATTTGTAAGCAAATGCGCTTAGTGTGAGAGACGATTTTACTGCGGTATTATTTATTTGTTTTATCGTTTTATTAGTTCAGTGTAGGGTACATAAGCTGAGAGTAGTAAATGGCGGCAGTCGCTCTCATATTGAATGACACAATTTAAAGGAATGTTCGATCGCGGGAATTCAGTTTGAGATGATAGTTTCCCAAAATCAATAACACATAATATTTTGATTTTAAACTAAAAAATCACTGAAGAAATATGGAGCCTGAATCTGATAATAATAGTTGGAAAGATATGTTTTTAATCCCGAAGCTAATGCAAGAAGTCGCTGGATCCGCATCGCTTTCAACAAGTTAGTTTGAAAGGTTTTTTTAACAATTAAATTCCTGTGACAGAAAATAATGATGATAACACAATGACAACATCATCATCATCAGCCCGTTGCAGTCCACTGCTGGACATAGGCCTCTCCCAAGGTACGCCACAGAGCCCGGTCTACTGCTTTATACATCCAGTCGCTGCCGGCCCTCTTGTGCAAATCGTCCCACCGACCATAATAACGTCTCTAAGGGTAATGCAATTTCAAAATTTTTAGATAAGTTTTAATTATTTTATACTATAACTCAAATAAAAACAATGAAAGCATTGCACCTTTTCTTTTGTTTCTCGTAAACATGCACAATTGCTGTTCCAATAGTGAACCAAGCAAATAAGATAACTACTTTTGTTGAAACAAAAGCTACGCGAGAAACAGTAAAATTGAGTAAGGAAATTTCTTTTTTACTAACAATGCTGAACAATCTTATTGTTTTAATTGCAACAATGCAACCTTACCAGTCCACGGCAATTATAAATGTTCTAAAGATTGAATCAAAGAAACATAAAAGGAGATATTTTTAAATACAGGGACAGTAAGAGAAGGTTATTATGTTAGAAATAGGACAGAATATTATGGAAATGTAGTGGTTTTATTTATGTTGGTACGACATGCTGAATATCATACATTTGTTTGTAAATTAAGTGCTGATAAAAAAATTATAGATAACGAGATATTTTTGATATCACAAGAGACCCGAAACAAATTTTAAAGGTCACTTAAACATTAATTCTTTCTTCGACCTACAAGGTCGACGGACGACCTGGTTAAGATTGCATGAAGTCGCTGGATGCAGGCCGCTTCCAACAGGTCGATGTGGAGATCCTGGGGGGAGACCTATGTTCAGTTTACTTCCTGTTGCTGAATAGATAGATACATTAATTGTCTAGTTACGGGCATTGAAACAGCAGCCTCTTGTTTTCATCGGACTTTTTGACTATGTGCGCCATGGAGATTTACAAATCAATACTCAAGATGTATCATTCTTTTATTTGGAAAAGCTAACGTTCTATAGTAAATTCTTACAGTTGATGGTAATGACGTTCACGATGACATACGTCATTTCCAAAACTCATACATTGTCATACATACTCAACCATCAAACGTGATTTAGAGACTGCCCTTCTCCAACCAGACTTACTTATACAGCAAATAAATAGCTCCCCAGGGACAAATAAACTTTATCAATCCAGCGAAGCCGAGTCTAGAAATTTATATTCTCGTTAGTCCTAACCTGTCGCCATAACAAGTTTCATTTTGATATGAATTTATTACAGACATTATTTTTCCTCCGCCCCACGGGGCTTTCGCAACCTCGTGAAGTTTTGGGGTTTCAGTGTGAATGGTATTTTCGTCTTAAAAATGTTTCTTTGCTTCCACGATACATTTAGGAGTGATGTATGGATAAATTAATGAGTTGTGCGGGTTTTCAGTCATTGACATTTATTTATTAGCAAGGTGACGAAAGTAAAGAATTTTGTTGAATAAATGTAGGATTTAAGCCGAATTTACACTATGCTGCTGAGATGGTGATTTTTCTCTAATGTTTTTCAATACCTTCATGTGCTAATTTCATGACATATCGTGCTGCGCTCATTTTAACTACTTTCACCGCCTTTACGAGGCCTTAAATTACAAGAAACTGTCTTAAATTAAAAAAATACTTTATTTTGTCGTCCCTATTGTCTCTTTTCATTTTTGTTGTGAAATTTTCCGTACCTTCGGGTACTTCACATCAACTTCAACACTTCAAAAAATGCGATGTGCCACCGAATAGTCCCTAGGATTTTATATACTTACAAAAAACAAGACACATTAACGCTAATAAACTGGGGAATTTATGTATAATACATGCCTCAGTCACTCAGTATCATGTAATATAATATTAGGTGTACAATATTCATCAAGAGCATAATTTTGATTGGAATACCCTTCGAACAAAGCCCTCTAAACGAGGTGGTGACACCAAAACATAAATTAGTCAATATTATAACCAAAGGGATCGGTATCTTAATACCGGGAATATTCTGAAGGAACGGAACGTGACTCCAAATTTAATTGCCCTAATGAATTGCAAAACTTTCTGACAGGAAACAGGAAAAATTTAGAGCGCAAATCTCAACGTATTATATTGGAAAAACTTTGTTGAATATTGTTAAGTAATTTCGTGATCCATTTTTCTTACACATAGGCCTGATAAATTTCGATGTGTCGGTGTGTATGAGCTGTAATGATCCTTTTGCTGGTTTGGTATTTACTGGTGGCAGGTCTTTCATATGTGACATTGTAGCCGGAGTAACGACGGGACATATTGTCCTGTCGTAGCGTCGCCTTATGTCTCATGGTGATTAGCGCAGTGGAATGCCAAGCATTGCTTTGAAATTCATGGTGTTGTTTGGGTTTTGCTCCTGTTCAAGAGCGGTCGTATCGTTTATCATCAGGTGAATGGTATGCCCGTCTTGTAATTCAATGCATTCAAAAAAAATAGGGAATCGCATCCTCTTTTTCAAAATTATTATTATATACGTTTTATGTAACTTGAAGTTTTCGCATTGGTCTAATGGCAGCTTGTTATTGATTCCTAAGTCAGATAATATATTTTCTGTGAGTTGTCCGCTTGTAAAATATATATCAATTGCTCGGGACTGCGATTGCACTTGCACAGTAAACTGATTTGTAACCTGTCTCTTTTGGGACGGGAATAATTACGGCGTACTGTCAAGTGTCACACCCAACTTATAAAAACGCATACAAAAGACACAGCAAAATTACTTTCTATCTAAAAGGACGAGTAACAGCCACTTTACATTTAGATTTGTATAACTTTCATTTACCTTGCGTCCACAGAAACGAGCTCTAATTACTCATAACAATAAATCATAAAAGTTAGTTTGCATACAGCGTTCCATACAAGCAACTTTGTTTAGCATAATCATTTGCATACATTTGCATGTGTAAGCTTTTTGGTCCTTCGAGCCGGATTCTTGTGTTTTAATGGAACTGATTCGGTAGTAATTAACAGGGAGTTTCAATAACGGGGTTTTCAACGCTGAATTGTTTTTATCGTATTTTATTTATGAGTGTTTTCATGAATTAAAATATAAGAAATCGTTAAAGAATGGAATGAAAATGAATATAGATATAGAACAACATGTAGATGTAACAAATACAAAACTACACTAAAATAGAAAAGGAGAGTTTTTTCAAATTTTAAATTATGCTGAATTTCCTTCCCTTTTATTTATTGAATTTTTTTTTAAATACAATAATAAAGTAAAATGTCCAGATAAAGGCTTCTAAAGCTGCAACACTAGGAACTATTCTTGTCATCAACGGACACAATGTGTTCATCAATCATCAGCTAATGATTACGCTTTGTCTATACAATTATTCATTAAAGCCTTGAACCTGGGGACCTTTGACACAAAGTGATTCGGAACAGTAAGGTAATTGTGCATGCAGCATTTTATTAAAAAGAAAAGTCGCTAATTTTAAAGTGATATAAAAAGTTGGCCTTAATTATTATTGGTTTCTGCATATAAACATAAACGGCCTTATTCATAGACAGTTTCAACAACCCATTTTAGTTACGGTATCGAATGTTTTGTACCTTTTGCCTGCCTCTGGAATCCAGTTGGAGCGAAGAAGACAAAACATGCGATAACTAAAATAGGTTTTAAAACGAGTCGTTGGTTCTTTGAAGCCTACACCTACTCGTTCCATAATTTTTCTTCATTCTTAAAATACGATAAGTTGCAAACAATATAATGTTAAAACGCGGCGTTGATATCTTTACACAAAGGAGCCTTCCTTACTCACATTTACTGAGTGGAAAAAATAGCTACATTGTAAATAGATGAAATCTTCAAATAGCCAGTGTAATTTGTAGTTTTGCAGAAATATATTTGATTATTTAAGATATGAATCTTCAGTCATCCTCATCAACCCACGTTGACAACAGCCTTGAATTCAATACGCATACCATACTGTTCCTCTCAATATGGGGTAACCCTCAACTTAATCAGGTTGAAACGTGGGCATATAATGTGGTAACACCTACGGACCGTTACGTGGTTTGCATCCTCCATTACGTGTTTATTTGATTGTGCTAAACCTGATGCTTCCCAGAGCCAGTAATGTATTAGTTAACAGTTCAGTTTGAGTTAGTGCTACTGTGCTAGCCTATACATGCAGATTTGTGCCTGAGGAAAGCAAATATTGGAACTATAGATTTAGATCGAACTAGCTTCTGCCCGCAAACTTCGTCTGCGTGGTTAACTTTATTTGAAATTTCCCACCTGGTCCCGGCCAGTCCCGTTATATCCCGCTCGTCCCGTCTTATTTCACTCAAGGCATGTAATCCAGTCCCATCCCATCCCTCTGAGTATAAAAAGTAACAAATATATGGGAATTCCTTCCTCATCCCACGAGAACACTTAATTTTAGGGATAAAAAGTAGCCTAAGTGTTAATCCAGGGTGTCAGCTACTTCCATACCAAATTTAATTGAAATCCGTTAAGCGGTTTTTGAGTTCATCGCGCACAACCGCACAGACAAACAGACAAACAGACAAACCGACAAACCGACAAACAGAGATATATTAGTCATATAAGTCATATAAGATATTAGTCATATAAGTAACGCTTCTATTTGTGCTAAACTTGTTATTGTGTTACTTTTTTTTTTAAATTCTTATGCGCATGCTGTGTTTGCCTATAATTGTTTGTTACATTTATTTTATATTCATACTATGTATTTTTATTCTTATGAGTTAATGTAAACAAACGTTGGCAGACCTAATAAAGAGAAAAAAAAAAAAAAAAAAAACAGACATTCTACAAATCATTATTTTCGGTTCTATTACGTTAATACAGACCCCCCCATATTAGTTTTTCTCATTTATTTTCCATAATACAAAGAAACATCCTGTATGTAAATGAAATATAATATACCAGTTTTCAAGTTGGACTTGCACAAATATAACTGTGAAAACTGTATCTCATTTCGTACGGTAGTTCTTGAGTAATGTGCAAGCAAACAAAACGAAACATCCTGTTGTAAATGTAACATATACCGGTTTTTAAATTGAACCTGCACCAATATAACTGTGAAAACTGCATCTCATTTCGAGTCGTAGCTTTTGCGTGATGTGCAAGCTAATACAAAGAAACACCCTGTACGTAAATAAGACATGTTTCAGTTTTTAAGTTGGATTTGCACCTATTTAACTGTGAAAACCGCATCTCATTTGGTCTTGCAGTTTTTGCGTTATGCGCAAGCAAGCAAAAAGAAACACCCTGTATGTAAATAAGACAAATACCAGTGTTTAAGTTGGACTTGCACCTATATAACAGTGAAAACTGCATCTCATTTCGTGCGTTAGTTCTTGCGTAAAGCGCAGGTAAATAAAAAGAAACACCCTGTGTGTAAATGAAATATATACCAGTTTTTAAGTTGGACCAACACCATTATAACTGTGAAAATTGCATCTCATTTGGGGCTGTAGTTTTTGCGTGATGCGCAAGCAAACATACAGACAGACAGACAGACAGACAGACAAAAATTCTAAAAAAAATTGTTTTGGCTTCTGTTGCTGTTATAAAGACCCCTCGCGTTAAAATTTCTTAAATTACTTCCATGTACAGACATCGATTTTCGACATCGACATTTTTATTATATGTATAGATGTATAGATAAGATAATTTTGTTGCTGATTGTTTGATGAACTGTCAAAGTAGTAGAATAAATAAACATTCAGGTTTTAATAATGGTTTCTTATATTTCTGCGAATGTTACACATTATTCCGACGTTTCGATTACCTTACAGCTTTCGTAGAAAATGTGAAAATTGAACCAAACCCGCGATAAAATCCGAAATAAATGGTATTTTTCAATTCTGGTTTGATTTATAGTCAAGGTAAAATGAAATATAACATTTTATTAGTCTATATATTTATGCTGATTGCGCAATAAAACAGAATGATTTAAAAGACTGAGGTTTACTTTTTGTCATTGACATTTTGTGAAGAAATGTCATTGCTGTAAAGCCAAGAACACGTTTACCATTCCTCATGAGTATATATGTGTTTCTAAGTAATAATCACATTTCGGAGGGTAGACCAAAAGAAGCGCTGGCTAGGTGACGTCAAGGGAGATATGAGAGTCAATGGCGTTACTATTGAGGATACCGAAGACCGGGCGAAATGGAGGAGACTCAGCCAGAAGCCGGTCCCTGGCACCGGTCGGTATAACGCCAAGTAGAAGGTCGAATCAGATTCCGAGAATGAGAATAGTTTCATCTCCGCGCTATAAATAAAATGATTGTCTTTCATCCATCTGTCATCATCATCACTATCTCCAACCAGGTGGAACAACGATATTCATGGTGTGGCTGGTAGCGGTTGGCTGAAGATCGAGCCCAGTGGCGTGCTATGGGAGAGGCCTATGTCCAGCAGTGGACGCAGAAGGGCTGATCCATCTATATCACTATAGAATTTCAATACAACTTCTACTGAAATTCAGATCTAATAGATCCTTAAGATATTGTGAATATATTTGACAATTTTACCGCAGCTTCTACACTGTCTTTATTTAGTGATAGTAACGTAGTCTGAACTGAAGCGCGTCCGGACTAAATATAAGAGAAAACAAGTGACAGTTCCGCGTGAACATTTAACTTGGTAACTAGATTGTTCAAAGCGTAATGGAAGTTCTCTAACCGTCCCGGCCTTTACGGGAATAGTGTTAAACTAATTTCTGTTAATAGAAGCTGTTTTAGTTAATTATTGTGAAGAATTTGCACAGTTTGGAAGGACAATTGTGTGAAAATGGTAGTAATGGTTGAAAGGATTTAGTAGATGAGTTAGCAAATACTTCTCCGTAATATAAAATTGCTGTCAACGAATAATTAATACCTAAATTTAAATATACCACAATATATATATATATATATATATATATAATATATATATATATATATATATATATATATATATACCTATATATTTATTTATTTATTTTGTTTGCGCTTGGAACTTTCATCTTTCAGATAAGATAAAGTTATTTTCACTATAAATAAATAAATACACCCAACAGTCACATACATAGTCCTGACCCCAAATTAAGATCAATAAAGTCTTGTGTTGTGGGTATCAGAAGCTACAAGAGACTTTTTTGTCTCACAGACACCCAGACCTGAGACAAATACTTGTGGGCCTCACAAATATTTGTCTCGGTGCGGGGTTCGAACCCGCGGCCTCTCGTTTCAAGGCCGGCGTCTAACCAATTGCGCCATGGAGGAACTCGCATTGATGAATTCCAGTCTTACTCCACTAAATCAATTTATCTTACTATCATAAGTACCTAATATTTTAAAATTAGTAAATTGCCCAAATTTCAAAAAAAAATCACGTCCAAAACACCAGAGTCATCCCATTACGAAACACTTAAAGTATCATTAATAAGACCCGAAAAAATTCAAAGAGCTGTTATCATGTTCCTTTGACGCCCCATATTTAACGTAAATAAGGAGAATTCTGAGGAAAATAAAATACTTTTTCCTCCTCCAAGGATATAATTAGTACCTACATTGGATCTAATAACCGAGGCAAGTAAGGGAGCCACTTCAATGTTTGCAATATTTGGCATAAAATTTCCCAAGACACGAGAAATTTCTTTTAATGAACGCCAAAGCAATTGGGGTCTTAGAGCTTTGGAAAAAAAGCTCAAAATAGGTTTCGAAGAATCAATATATCTAGTTTGTTCCCTAATATTTGATTATGGGAGTCAGGTTTGACTGCAATGCGGTCTGCCAATTTAGTATTGGTCAGATTTTTACAAATGATTCTTTGCTATTTGTTTTTATTCCAAATGTAATATTGGAGTATGTAATGGATATTAGCCGAATATTACTATAGCATTAATAAATAAATATACAAAAATTATTAATTTTTCTAAGTAACAGCCGTGTATAAAAAAGAAATACAAAATTGGCAGCAAATCCTGGATAGAATGTAGTATTCTCTAGCTGCTCGATAAAATTATGCCACCTTACTTGAAGTTTGTATATCGCTTGACACCGAAATGACCTATCAGCGTGCTTCAATATAGTTTTACAAATTATCCAAAAATATCTCACAGCCACCAAAATCTTCCGAATATTCCTCATTACACAATACTTTATTGAACAAACATTCTAGCGCACGAAACAAAAAACATTTCTTGTTTTGAAATAAATCCGTCCGAGGCAAAAAACACTTTATCTTCGAACTATTTCTGCGTAGCCGTAATAAATATCTGAAAGCCATTTTATTACCTTCGTTGTGGAGTAACTCGATACGCTAAAGGGAAAGTTCTTCAGACAAGCTTATATTGAGAATAATCGTATTTCCTATCTAGAAAAGCGACTTTGTACTGAAGACAAATATAATTTAAAATTGTATTTTTATTGCGGTTCGGTAAATTGACGATGTTCTTGGTTGTCGATACAGGGCGGTCTACATAAAATAATGACTGGTGATAGTAATCTTCTCTTGTCATTTGAGACCACGAGGCTAGCATTCTTAATGGCTTTAAAATGAGGTGATAAATTAATATTTAGACAAAGTAGAAACTATTAAATTAAAATAGTGGTCATACCCAGCTTCGTCCAGATGAGTGTTTTTAATGACTGAGTGGTTTGGCAGGCTAGAGCAGTGGTCACCTCTTACCACCAGAATATGAGCCGCTTGCTTATTTCTTCTTATATCTAAAAATAAGGCTGACCTGTTTTTAATGAAGTTTGAAAACAACAAAGTTGGTAATGTACTTATTTTTAAGATCTCTGCGTTTTAGAAACAGATGTTTGACAGTTGTTGAGTCTCAAAGAGTACTTTTTGGTACTTTCTGTTTTTAATTTACTTTGTGTTTTGCAAAGTATTATACCCTCTACTTGAGAAGTACATAATATATTTACGTAATGCTTAAGTTTATTTCGGGTCATGTAAGGGTCGACCTCAACGTACCTACACCATCCAAATCGGCAATACCCTCAACAAGGGTCATGTCAAAAGTACCCTGAACCGACGAGAATACACGAAGAGATTGATGAAAGTGGATGAAGCGAAAGTAGAATGTCAGGATCGAGCAAAGTGGCGATCCATAGTCTCTACCTACCCCTATGGGATACAGGCGTGACGAGTATGTATGTATGTATAAAAAAACCACCACCATCAAGTTGCTTTGAGGAACTATTGATATGATTCGGAACTAAATTAAAATAAATGAAAATATTTTATTTAATTACTCTAAAACAATTTTTTCTTGCACTATACAGATATACAGTTACAATTTAAACATAAGCAATAATAGAACAAGTGGCGGCCTTATCACACTAGGTAATTTCTTACAGGCAACCATGGGATGGACATATAAATAGGAAGAAGAAAGCTTCCTTTCTTATCTACTATCACTATCTTTAGTTCATTGTTTTGTCACCCTCTTTATTAGGGAGGGAAGTGGACAATAATTTATTTCCAACTCCTCCTATTAATTTAACTTTTTGATTGGTTTCGTTGCGGGTTAAAGACAAGTTAGACATTCCCGGAGACTCGCTGAGCTTCAATGCTCAGTGTCATTAAAATGCGTGCTACTGTTGATCCTGGCTTACAGGAGTTGCAGTGGCGGGTGTGAGGGCGGAACAGTCTCCTATCACTTTCTTTAACAAAGGATAGTCTCTTACATAACCTACCCTAAAACCTTTTAGCATCACAAAATATTGAACCAATGATCTTTAAGCATAATAAAATACATAACGTTAAACTTATAGTGCTGAAATAAGACCACAGGCGTCCAAATAGTGAGGCAGCATTTGAAATATTACTTCTGTTCAGGGCTTTTAAGCAAATGCATTCGTGAAGGTAGCTTTGTCAATAGGCACTCGAATTGAATGGAAATTGAAATCTTCGAGGCGCTATCAACGCTTTCACTACAAAACATGCATTTAGATTTATGAGATTTTCGTTGGTAGAGTAAAGATTTATTCTTTTGGTACTGACATGACAAAAGGAGTACCTGTGATTCTAAGCGAAGTGCAATGCAAATCAAATGTCAACAGACCAGAGATGGTAATGATGTTTGGGTAATGACGTTTGAAGTTATTTGAAAACACTAAGGCAAAAAGAACTAGTGCCATATTTTGATGAAAGTAGATTTATAGATCGAACCACCGAAACCCAACGCAAAGAGAAATTTCGCCATAGTCGAAATAATTTCTAGTTTGAGCAGGCAGACTTTTTTATTGTCTGTGTCAGCAAATGAGCTAGCGGCGGCCTGAATTGAGTAATTAGCTATCGCTTTTCATTGCCTTCGACAAAGTGAACAAAAACATGTATCATTATTATTACCAATCATAATTAGACGAAAGCTGAACATAGCCCTCTTGGAAGATTAAACATTTAGATCAAAACATAGCTAAAATTATTACTAAACAAACATCACGAATATAGTCAGGAAACACAAAGCCGCGTAAAGCCACATTCACATTCAAAGCATAGAAACTGAATTTCTTGTATCGTTTTGATAGTAAAACGTGGGGCGTTGTAGTAAAAACATAAACGCGACCGCATGCCGGAGCAATTCTGCACAGATTGCCTCTTAAATC
Source organism: Deilephila porcellus (assembly GCA_905220455.2). NCBI lineage: Eukaryota > Metazoa > Arthropoda > Insecta > Lepidoptera > Sphingidae > Deilephila > Deilephila porcellus. Next base: position 13,328,224 of record LR999973.1, on the reverse strand, counting down.
CCCACGTTACCTGGTTCAGAATATTCGTGCTGATCTCTATGGCGCGATTAACAGCGGGGAATAGTTTATGCTATTTGTTCTCTGTTGTTTGTTTGTTGTGTGGCCATGCGCATATAACGGCATATTGTTAAGTACCTACCTTATATGTTACATTGTTCTTGTTGTATGTGTTGGCCATGCAATAATAAATGTTTTTTCTTTCTTTCTTTCTTTCTTTTCTATTAATTTCTGCATTTTATATGCGACTTTATCTGTAACTAGCGGCTCGGCCCGGCTTCGTTCGTTTGTATATACTTTTTGAGTCCAGTCCACATCAACAAACATAGTATTAAAGATTTCGTACCGCACGCGATGTAAATAATATTTCAGGTAATTTTTGACACCTTGGGTTACATTATTGGAGTTTTAGTAAGGATCCCAATTTTTTTTGCCTATGTCACCCGAGGATCAATATTAGTATAGATAACACATAAAATATATATAAAACCAATTATACACTGATTCCGTACCTATGTAGTTTGGTTGTAAGTAGTTCTTGGTACCTATATACTGACGCGAGGAAAAAATCCTTACGATCAGTTACTAGATGAAAGGAAGACAAATGGTTGTTCGACAATTTTGAACTTTTTTTAAAAATAATAGGTCCTAATGGATTTAATATAAGTGCTAGAGTCTTGCCGTAGACGTTATAGTCACAGATACAGCTACAATCGGGAAATGGAAAATCCATCATTATGACCTACGCCAGAAGGTCGCGTTTCATGTTTTGTTGACCAGGGCAATATTATAGTATCCAACATACAGATAACCATCTCTCGTCAGTTACTCTGTTGTACTTGCCTTCATTTATTATCAGGTCCATCGTTGCCACTTTTCCAAATCCATATAAAAAGTGGAATTATTTGGAAAAAAATAATAAATCTAAAGTCTGTAATCCATAAACACCCATGTAATTCTCATCGCTAGCAGTGGCACCACACCTCCACACCCCGACTTGTTTCAGCGCTTGAGGTCAAACAATCGATTTCATAGATGGATGGAGAGGCTTTGAGACTTTTACAGACTAGTTCAAACCGGATTTACTAGCATCAATCTATGTTGGCTGGCTTTTCACTTGGCTTATGCATTCCCATGCTACGTGAAAAAGCTCAATTGTTACTTCGAGATAGCAATTTAAATCGGCCTTCTCGAATTTGCTGGATTATAACTAACGATGAATTTAGTAGACGTTTTTGTTGACGCTTCAAACCCGTGCGCAATGAACTTTTTATTTTTGGTGTTATTATTTATTTTTAAATTTAAATATATAATATAATAAAAATATGAATTAAAGATATAATAAAATAACAAAAAGTACAGATGGCGGTCTTATCACTCAAGGCTATTCTTGCATTCACCTGATGGTAAGCGATACGACCGCTCATGGACAGTGACAGACAACACGATGAATTACAAGGCAATGCTTGGCATTCCATTGCGCTCGGCATCCTGAGACATAAGATTTTAAGTCTCAATATGTCCAGTAGTTACTCTGGCTACACATTTTCGAGGAACGTCTTCGAATACGGGTGTTAGTATCTGTTTTGAATTTTCGTGGAGTAAAAAGTGTTTGTGTGATATGAGAATAGAACTTCATTGATCACAGATCATAAAGTTCATGTTTGACACGACGCGAAGTGACGACGGCTTGTTTCTTTCACTCCACGGTTTTTTGCTATGCGTAAGGGTGATGCAAATATTGTGAAGGAAACTTCATCGGATATGATAACTTTTTTAGACTTGTAAGGAAATATTGGATAGTAAGTGTGTTAAAGGGAATATTTATTTAATTAAACTCTTCATTGTATTTTTTTTTGTATCAGCCCATATACGTCCCACTGCTGGGCACGGGACTACTGTACAATCGAGAGAATCTATTGAGAGTGGTTAGGCCATAGAGTCCACCACGCTGGCCTAGTGCGGGTTGGCGAACTTACATTAAATTACAAAGTGATTAAATAACATGTACAATTTTAGAAAAAAATACAATTGCTCTCTTTCTCATTCTTTTAAATCCATCCCATGGTTGTCGGTAAGACATTGCTTTTTGCGATAAGACCGCCATTTGTACTGTTTTTGTTTTTTTTCTGTTTCTGTAATGTATTTTTCTGTGTACAATAAAGATTTAAATAAATAAATAAATGGGCCGGCTATATTGCTTAGAGCAATTTCTTCCTGGCAAACTTTGGATGAACAGGCATTGTGATATTGACTGTTGAGATACGAAACCTTTCTCCAGTCGATGCAATTGTGTTGTTGAAAATTGAATAGACACAGGCTGATCCCATAGCACGACAAATGTACTTGGTTAATATGGCGGGATTCATACTTTAAGTACGATGATCTCTATGCATCCGAATTTTCCCACACCAACAATATTTATCATTTTGTCTATTTCTAGATAAATATTCCCATTGAAAATGTGCAAGTAAAACATTGTTGAAGAATCTGAGAGTTTTCAAGCGTTCTAAAACTCTGCTGAGACATACCCAAGGGGTAAAGTTTACAAAGTAACATAAATTATGGGGAGGGTTGGTGTCGATGTATTTTACACACAGGGAGACTTGTGTCTTAGACACGTGGGAGTAATTCATTAATACCTGTTTTAGGTAACGTCTATCTATCTATCTATCTTTTAGATGTGTGTCAGCCCATATACGTCCCACTGCAGGGCACGGGCCCACTCTACAATCGAAAGAATCGATTGAGAGTGGTAAGGCCATATAGTCCATTTTTTCCAAAATTTTCTATTCGTTATTAGTAATTTGAACCCGATATGGCGATAGGATCGCCCCTTATCACATCGTGGGATGGAACATACCAGGCGAAATGTGGGTGTCCTGGTTGCACCTCTGCCTACCCCTTCTGGGAAAAAGGTGTGAGTTTATGTACCTATGTATTATGTATGTAATACTAAGAAGATAGGGTAAAATGGCGCAATTTTGAGAAAGCTTATGGCCAGCAGTGGACACTAAAGGCCTGATGATGATGATGATGATGATGAATAAGTAATACAATGTCTATCGTTATTCTATCTAGACGACACAGCACTTACCATCCAGGACTAAAGACATTTAGCCGATCTAGCGTAAAAATCTTTCTAAATCAGGAAAAAAACGCGTAATTTTCCAATGTAGAAACTTCTCGAACTCCACAGAGTAAATGGCAAGTGAAATTAGATAAGAGACTAGAATGTCGTTCCACACGAAATAAAAATATCTTTATTTGATCATCAAGCTCAATAAGTGCCATCAATAGGCTATTACTGTCTCGTGGTAGGACAAGGGTCGGTACGGCTTCGGTTAGTCTGAACGCGGGTCGGACGCATGGCGGATTGGTGGAATAGTGTGTACCGATTCCGCGTTCTGGGCCACTTCACTTAACTCAGCCGGATAAAATAACTTGTATTGTATTGTATCAGCCCATATACGTCCCACTGCTGGGCACGGGTCTACTCTACAACCGAGAGAATCGATTGAGAGCGGTTAGCCCATATAGTCCACATATAAAATAACTTGACCAATATTATTATTAATCAATTATTATTCTAAGTTATTTATGAACTGCTTTGAATTCAACTGCGCTGCGACTCCTGTACGAGTATAATCACTGAATTGTAAACTTATTTTGAAAAGAGCAACGCTACAGTTTCTTGCCCGTTCTTCTCTGGAGAAAACAGCCTTGTGAATCAGGTGGAAGTGGAAAAAAATGACTGAATCTAAAGAATGTATGACATTTCACGGGTTCAATAAAATATTTTAATATCATTTCATTTTATCTCATTGGATCTGAATTAATATGCAACGCTTGTATCGTGGTAGAATCGAATTTTCTGTTCAAACTTCAAACAAAGGAGGAGGTTCTCAATTCGTCAGATCTTTTAAATGTTATTGTTAAAGCTTTGGTGGTAGTTGGACCGACCACTTTACTTGGTGAAAAATCGTAGTGACGTACGTCGCATTTTGGGTTTTGCCTATGGATGTCCAGTTTGGACATCATAATTATGTCGATTTGAAATATATAACCATCTTTTGCAGGAGGACAATCTTTGTATTGCACTAACCTTTATGTAGTCACTGTATCGTACCAGTATAAAAATTATGTAAAATATTGGTGGAAATAATTAATTTTACGGATAAACCCGCGATAAGATTCGTAAAATTGATTTTATTTCAATGTGTAAAATATTCTTTGGAATACACTCAAAACATAAAATTTATATAAGGCACTACTGCAGTATATTGAACAAGGTGCTTAGAATAAATATTTTATAAGGCGACGTTATTTATTACTTGCATGTGAACATTGCTTTCTTTCATATTTGTGTATCAAAAAGCCGAATACAAAAGCAGAATTGCTATAAAAATTCGCAGATTCCGTTAAAGATTGATAAGAAAATTGAGGATCACGTTTAGGGACCGAAAAAAAAATGTCATGCGTTTATGTGATTATTGTGATGAATGGCGAGACGAGCATGTCATTCGATGGTAAGTGATACGACCGCTCATGGACAGTAGAAAACTAAACAACACCATGAATTACAAAGCAATAGCATTCCACTGCCGTTTTGTCATTACCATGCTCAGTCACAAAATGTCCGCTACTCGACAAATGCTTTTTTCCTAAGGATTTCCACAGCGATCCATTGAAATGACCTGCATTCAGCGATTTTCTGCAACCGTTATATTATTATATTACCTTTCATTCACCTATGGATAGTATTCCAATACTGCACTCGTGTGTTCTATCTTACATTAATTAGCCACATTTTCACACGTAATAAAAGGCTTTTATCGCTATTCGCACACAATCCGACCACTATCTTGTTGGCCAGACCTTTTGGAGTGGACCATTCGAGTACTCAGTTGGTAAATTGTAATCTTCTTTACGAGGAGGCAACTTGACTCGTCTTTCTTACTTTCGGCATTGCCAGATACTCTCAGCTGTTCAGTTAAAGTTTCTCAACGAGTTCTGAAGGATTTGGTTTAATTTGTACGAACGCTCGTAAACACTTCGATGGGTTTTATTTTCAAGCTCTGTTGCTCTGTTTTGTGTAAGATCGACTATTTTATTTTATTATAATATAAAAATAAATACACACATATGAAATAAATATACGATAAGTGTTATGAAACTAGGAATACATTTTAGGGGCCATAATATCTAGAATAGATTTAATTATTTGTTCATGTCTGATTAACAACAAGAGTTCTTGTTACTTCATATCCACACTAATTTTTAACTACGTCACAACATAAGTCTACAGTGTCTATAAACGTCTCCTGTATGTGAAATAGAGAAGAAAAATATAGATATATATGAACAGTCTAGGTATGAACTGCTAAGCATCGTAATAAGGAAAAGCATTCTAGAAAATGGTTTTGTTTATTTCATGCCAGAGCCGTTTTAAGTTGGTGTGTATTCGAGCGAAATAACGAAGAAATGTCAAGTTCCTTGCTACCCATCTTTTTGTTTGCTCATTGTAAAAAAAGCAATTTCATTATTTCCACTCAACGACCGTATTTACTTTTACTTACCTTTCACCTTACGCCGCGATGTAGTCACTTTTATGTCATTGGGCTTACAATATAATATGTATGTATATAACTAGTATTACTCAAAGATTTGCCTGCGTGAAAATGATTTTCCGGGATAAAAATCCCGCTAGATAATTATTTTCTTGGGATAAAAATAACTATCTAACTTTTTTTTGCCGTTATAGGCAGACGAGCTAGCAGCCCGCTTGATGGTAAGCGGCTACCGCTGTCTATACGCAGTGCCAGGGGTCCAGCACAGCAAAGTCGCTGTCTACCTTAAGGAAAGTACTCTCTTTAAGCCTCGTTAGCTCCTTTTAGCTATTTAGCGTTAGCTTCTAGCCTCATTTTAGCTTCTATAAATGGACTATGCAACAGCATAAAATAAATTCAATTGAATTCCTGAGATTATTACGATTAGCCAAAGAAAGTAACTGTCCAGATTTGAATATATTAGTATAGATATAAACCAAATAACATTGAGGTGTTATATACGTCATTAGAGAGAATCCTGCGAACAAAAAGTTTTAACAAATGAGTATCGGTATTTCTGTGTCTATCTCTGTCAATCCTGCTCAGTGACATTATCATCTCTCTCACTCAACTGGTTAGGTACTCCGATAGATACATGCACAGCAATAATTTTGTCTGCGATGCCCGCTCTTGTATTCCTCAATGCCAAATACGAAAAACGAAAGCAGGCCAGAGTTCGATAACCTGCAACGCCGCAAGAAGCCAATTTCCCTGTCGATTAGTATCTTTAGTAATGTCAACACGAATTACTTTCTAAACTTTAAATCATAAGCGATACTTTCAAACTGCCACTAAAGCCGTTGAAGAATTTTTCCAGCAATTTCGCATTTCAGTTGAAGTGGCCCGTACCGACCGTTCCGCTGGAAACCATACTTTATTCAAGATAGTTTCCGTCGCGAACTGTGTACATTCTTGAAAGTACATGTAAAATAGACGCGAACACGCCGGTAACATGTTCATCGGATGATAATGGTGTGTACTCACGGATGTTGCGGCTCACGGCACGTTTGACCCGAATAGGTAATCCAATTTCGCTGACGTCTAACGTCCTATCCTATTAAGTGTAAACTAGCGTATATTGAAGGTTCGTTGTTGGAGCGATTGATTACAAAGCTTTTATAAGAGACGGGTGTTGCGCAAAGACTACTTGAAGTTTGTTTTATACGTTATTATAATAACTTCTAGTCCTATGCATGACTACATACATACATAAACGGACGCCTTTTTCCCAGAAGGGGTAGGCAGAGGTGTTACCAGGACATCCACATTTTGGCTTGTACGTTCCGTCTCACGATGTGATACGGGGCGAGCCTATCGCCATATCGAGCACAAATTTCTGACTCCGGTCTGACAATGAAGAGAAAAATCCAATATCACTTTGACCGACCCGGGATTAGAACCCGAGACCTTAGCTTTAGATATAACATAGATCTATATAAGACTGTATGTTTTGAGACTTAGGCAGAGGTCCCTTTAATGCAAAAGGTTGTTGACATTTCCATCTTAACATTTTATATTAGGCGAACTTTTTGTCATGCCGGACACCAATTCTAGATTCACTCACACAGACTAAATTACCCAATTTGGGAAATGAATCTAGGACCTCACATTTCACAACTCGTACATGATGTAACACTAACAAGCTACGGTATTATTGCTTCGAAAACATTTGGAATATTTGACTCGACACCGACACGGAAGGAATGTAATAAGTTTCATCGACACCTTGGCTGATCATTATGGATTGCTTCTCTGAGCTCGGGATCCGCTGAATCTTAAGTGGTTTGATTTGACACTGATTCTTGGATACGAATTTTGAGGATACGAGGATTCGTATCCGGCTTTTTGTAATACGATTTCATGCTATTTTTATACTTCTTATAGGTTTGATGATGTATGCCACGATTCTTTTGAATTGGAATATTTTTTATGAACGAGGTTTTTTGAGTTCCATCGAAGTTTTTTTCGTTCGTCTTTTATAAGTCTATCGAAAGAGTAAGTGAATAATGTAATAGTAAATAAATAAATAAATAATAAATACACTCAACAGTCACATACGTAGTCCTGACCCCACACTAAGATCGAGTCTTGTGTCGTGGGTTTTTTTTTTTTTATTGCAATGATTAGCGAGACGAGCATGCCATTCGCCTGATGGTAAGCGATACGACCGCTCATGGACAGTAGCGAAACCAAACAACACCATGAATTACAAGGCAATGCTTGGAATTCCACTGCGCTCGCCATCCTGAGACATAAGATGTTAAGTCTCAATATGTCCAGTAGTTACTCTGGCTACAATGTTCTTCAAACCGGAACACAACAGCGCATTTACACTGCTGTTTTGCGGGAGAAATAGACATTGCGGTGGTACCTACCCAGGCGGCCTCTCACATATGAGAGACCTACCACCAGTCAAACTACGAGAGACTTTTCGGTCTCACAAACACCCGGACCCGAAAAAAATAAATAATAATAATAATAAATACACTCAACAGTTGTGGTTCACACAAATAATTGTCTCGTTGCGGGGATCGAACCCGTGGCCTCTCGTTTCACAGCCAGCATCTAACCAACTGCGCCACGGAGGCCGTTGCTAACTACATCCACAAAAAACATGTATTAGAAATATGTATTTTCTCGTGGTCTTTCAATAATTTTAAATTTTCCTATTTCTGTGGGTTTCCTGTGCGTTTTCAACAGATCTATGTGGCTATCTATGGGGGGGGGAGGCCTATATTCAGCAAAGGACTTCCTGTTGCTGAAGAGAGAGAGAGAGAGAGAACAAATCGTCCATTTTCTTATCTTGAGCTATAAATTAACACTATAATAGAAACTTATTAATCTTCCTATGTTTATTTACTGCGAGAGAAAAGATCCTTTGTAGATACTATTTCTAGCAACAACAAAAATAAACAGTGAAAGGAAAGTACCTACTAAACAAAACTATTTTACTCTACACACTTGAAAGATCTTCTCTGGCACATATGCCATCCTATTAAAGCATTCAATTATGTTTTCTTTGATGTTTTAAATCGAATAACATCGAAACAATGAAAATGCGAAAGCGAACGCAAATTACATTACAAAAACGAAATTGAAAATTCAATTTCAATTGGTTTAATTAATGACGTGTCAGCTGCAACGGTTGACAGGGTGATCCGTTGACGGCGGTGACGTCATGTGACGTCACTGTAATGGGGAAGGCACGGCACCAGTCGGCACCATCGCTCGAACCCAAACTAGTCCATTTAAAGATCCTCTAGATATAAAGTTGAAGCTAGATGGAACAATTGAGAATTGATAACAATTTTCAAATGTAGGCTTTTCATCACACCGATTGTAACTTTAGATTTAATACGATTTGAAGACGTGTAGACTCTTATCATATTTTATCTATATGACTGCCTCGTTGGCGTAGTTGTACTACGGTACGGTTACAAAGCTGAGGTCTCGGGTTCGAGTCCCGGGTCCGGCAAAGTGATATTGGATTTTTCTATTCATTTTCAGCCCGGAGTCAGGAATTTGTGCCCGATATGGCGATAGGTTCGCCCCCTATCACATCGTGGGACGGAACATACGAGGCGAAATGTGGGTGTCCTGCTGGCGCCTCTGACTACCCATTCTGGGATAAAGGCGTGAGTTTATGTAGGTATACTTTAAGTCTCTATGTTAACTTGGCAGTAAAATAATGAATGAATGCAGCAAAGACAAAGTTATTTCTTATCAGTATTCTAAGCCTTACGAAGGCATTCTTCCTGTTTTTACTTTGAGAAGCCTTCTAGCTCGCTAGCTGATGCGGGTTGAGGACCTTTACATAACTTTGGAATCATTACAGAGACATCATGGGTGTGCATGTATTATATCATTCTCATTATATCAATTTTATGAATTTTCTTTAGTAAAAATATTCAAAAGTTTAAATCATGTTAATCAAACAAACAAAGTTGGCAATCGAATTATTAACATTAGAGCTCATAGTTGACCGATGAAATACATAAAGCTAAGTAAATAATAAATCTAAAATTCATATATAGGGTTGATACCTAATAACGTTTACTTAACTCGGTTAACTTTTGTTCCGCAAGGGTCGTGTTTAAATTAGATTTAGATACCAGCAAGTTATTTCTAAGTTAGCTTTGAGTTAGGGCGGTGTGTTTTGGTTAGATTTAGGTCTGATTGGAATAGATGTATGTGATTCAGCTTTGCTAATTAACAGTTAAATTGGGTTAAATCTATTTGCGGGTACTAAGGCATTGTTACAGAGTTTGAATAGAAGTTGATTAATCAAAGGCGTATATTTAGGCTGAAGCGGACTAAATCTACCACGTAATATTATTAAAGGTAAGTTTTTTATTATCTATACATATAATAAAAATGTAAATGGTCGATGTCTGTACATGGAAGATATTTGAGAAATTTTAACGCGGGGGGTCTTTATAACAGCAACAGAAAACAAAACAATTTTTTTTAGAATTTTTGTCTGTCTGTCTGTCTGTCTGTCTGTCTGTCTGTATGTTTGCTTGCGCATCACGCAAAAACTACTGCACCAAATGAGATGCGGTTTTCACAGTTGTATTGCTATAGGTTCAACTTAAAAACTGGTATATGTTGCATTTACATACAGGGTGTTTCTTTTTGTTTGCTTGCACATTACTCAAAAACTACTGCACCAAATCAGATGCGGTTTTCACAGTTATATAGGTGCAAGTCCAATTTAAAAACTGGTATATATCTTATTTACATACAGGGTGTTTTTTTGTATTAGCTTGCACATCACGCAAAAACTACCGCACCAAATGAGATGCAGTTTTCACAGTTATATTGGTACAGTTTGAACTTGAAAATTGGTATATATTTCATTTACATACAGGCTGTTTCTTTTTGTTTGCTTGCACATTACTCAAAAACAACCGCACGTAATGAGATGCAGTTTTCACAGTTATATTGGTGCAGGTCGAACTTGAAAATTGGTATATATTTCATTTACATACAGAGTGTTTTTTTTTTGTTTGCTTGCACACTACTCAAACACAACCGCACGTAATGAGATGCAGTTTTCACAGTTATATTGCTGCAGGTCCAATTTGAAAACTGGTATATATTTCATTAACATACAGTGTGTTTCTTTTTATTTGCTTGCGCATAATGCAAACTACAAAACGAAATGAGATGCGGTTTTCACAGTTATATAGGTACAAGTCCAACTTAAAAACTGGTATATGTCTTATTTACATACAGGATGTTTCTTTTCATTTGCTTGCGCATAATGCAAACTACAAGACGAAATGAGATGCGGTTTTCACAGTTATATAGGTACAAGTCCAACTTAAAAACTGGTATATTGTCTTATTTACATACAGGGTGTTTCTTTGTATTATGGAAGATAAGTGAGAAAAACTAATATGGGGGTCTGTATTAACGTAATAAAAAAAAGGATTTTTAGAATATTTGTCTGTTTGTCTGTGCGGTTGTGCGCGATGAACTCAAAAACCGCTTAACAGTTTTCGATGAAATTTGGTATGGTAGTAGCTGACACCCTGGATTAACATTGAGGATACTTTTTATCCCGAAAAAATAAGTATTCCTGTGGGATGAGGAAGGAATTCCGATATATTTGTTACTTTTTATACTCAAAGGGATGGGATGGGACAGGATTACATGGCTTGAGTGAGAATGAGACGGGACGGGCGGGATATAACGGGACGGGACCAAATAAAGTTCATCTCGCTGACGAAGTTTGCGGGCAGAAGCTAGTCCAATTATAATAATAAAAAATAAATAATAAAAACTGTTTATTAAATCTTTCCTTAACCTAGGTTACAAACAAATAACTTAAATTAAAAGTGCTTAGGCTAAGATATTGTAGTAGGTGATGAGAAACGGCTGGTGCTTATACTAGGTTAGCCCTGCACAATAAGCACCAAAACTATTTAAGTACTAGTTCGTTAACGATAAAGGGAAACATTGTGGCAAAACCGGTATGACATTAAGGTCATAGCAAGATTGGTGTAGGTATGTTAAGTCCACGAATTCGCACTATACCACTGTCTCATTTTACTGGTGGTAGGTCTCTCATAATATGTGAGAGGCCGCCTAGGTAGGTACCACCGCAATGTCTATTTATCCTACTATACAGCAGTGTAAATGCACTGTTGTGTTCCGGTTTTAAGGGTATTGTAGCCAGAGTAACTACTGGATCTTATGTCTTAGAACGGAGAACGCAGTGGAATGTCAAGCAATGCTTTGTAATTTATGGTGTTGTTTTGGTTTTCTACAGACTATGAGTGGTTATATCGCTTAGCATCAGGCGAATGGAATGCTCGTATCGCCATTCAATATAAAAAAATATTAGCGTGAAGGACTGTGTTATAAGCCCTCTTAAACGAACTCTGAATTGAAGAGAAGTTTCGTTCCTACAGTGGGACGTATTGACCCTGGATTATTATTTAAGTTATCCCATTTAATATAGCGCATTCAGGTTGATCTATTTCCCCTCTTCAATTCACAAGAAGCGCAGTATGTTATAATAAATTGAAATAAGCCGGGCTCTATTGAAAAGGTCTCACGCGATGCATTCAACACATTATGAATCAGTGTTAGGAAATTGTTGCTTGCTGTACTATTTATAAATTCTTTGAAATTGTACTCTTTTTTATGTGTACTTTATTGCACTTCAGCAGTGATCGTTTTGGTAAGGATACGTAATGCCAGCATTACAAAGATTCATATTTTAGCCTATTTAACCGAGGAAAGGTTCAGCTGGATACAGTTCAAATCCCATGAAATACTAGTATTAATTATACTATTTTTCCTCGTGGCGCTGTTGGTTAAACCAGTGGCAATGATACTAGAGACACCGGCTTCGATTTTAACGACAACTGGCAACGAAAAATAAATCGTGAGATCCATATGAATTTATTTGGCTCTGGGTATTGCGACAACCGAATCAATACTGAGATATTTTAAGCTTCTAATACTCACGCCAAAAGACTTTTGTCTCTCAATCTGTGTTCAAAATGTTTGCGATGGTTGTGTGTATTAATTATAGGTTCTATATCTATCTATATCAGCCCATATACGTCCCACTGCAGGGCACGGGCCTACTCTACAATCGAGAGAATCGATTGAGAGTGGTTAGGCCGCATAGTCCACCACGCTGGCCTAGTGCGGGTTGGCAGACTTACATACCGTAGAAATTCTTTTTTTTTTTAATCTCTACGGTATGCAGATTTCCTCACGATGTTTTCCTTCGCCGTTAAAGTGCGTGGTGATTGACTATCAATACACACATAACCCCGAAAAGTCAAAGGTGTGCCCTGGGATTTGAACCCGCGACCACCGTGAACATGTAGGCAGCCGGGTCTGGTCCGTTACAGAAGCTAACACACTTATAGGTTAAACTACTCCAAAAACTCCCCAAAAACTCTAAAATTAACTCAAGACACAGCATATCGTCCTAACTCCATGTAAGTCTTTGGCAACTGTCGCCACGCCGAAGCGTACACCATAAATCAACGCTCCATGTTCTGTGAAATATGATTCAGGCTCGTTCGTTGTACGGCGGCCCTCACGACGGCTACACCTGATTGTGTATCATTAGATTTTGGTTAATTTCTAATTGATACATTTTTTGTGTTTTTTGGTTGTGGGTTTTGTTTCTGTTGTTGTTTCTATCTATATCTATATCAGCCCATATACGTCCCACTGCAGGGCACGGGCCTACTCTACAATCGAGAGAATAGAGTTGTTGTTTAATTTTCGTTTTTTTTTTTTTAATATTTGTATGGTTTTAAAATCGGTAATGAATGCTCCGGTGGCGTAGTTGTTCTATGGTACGATTACAAAGCAGAGGTCTCGGGTTCCTCGTCGTTTTTATAATCCACGATGTTAATATAGGTATTTGTACGTGACGTCACGTATCGTCAAATTGCCACTATGATTCACTTTCAGTAAAAAAACAAAAATAAAAAACATTCATACATAAACTCACGCCTTTATCCTTTTAGAAGGGGTAGGCAGAGGCGCCAACAGGACACCCACAATTCGCCTTGTATGTTCCGTCCCACGATGTGATAGGGAGCGAGCCTATCGCCATATCGGGCACAAATTCCTGACTCCGGACTGATAATGAATAGAAAAATCCAATATCACTTTGCCCGACACGGGACTCGAACCCGAGACCTCAGCTTTGTAACCGTACCGTAATACAACTACGCCACCGAGGCAGTCATATTATCCTATATTTGTCTGGTTACTTTGTCTTTGAGATCGGAAACTGCCTTTGAAAAAAAGTATCGAGGAATGGATTTCACAATATATTAAAATGTCTTTCATTCTTTGTGCACGTAGACGTGCTTTCCAGATCGCAGTTTACTATTTCCTTATTGAACTCAAAGGATTGGATTTCTGTAGGATATCCATTGAAAGTGGAGCTTGGTGTTCTTTCTTTAGGAGCATTGCAAGGTCTTTCGTCGAGAAAGGTTAATGTACCTAAATATATTTAAACATTTTTGGCATCTAGACATTATTGTTACTTTGAATTAAGAGAATGGTCAGAGGTAATTATTTGTTTAAGATATAAAAAAATACCTTACAATTATTTAAAATACAGTTTCAATGGCCCAGATCTAGTTGCTTCCATCAGCTTTACATAATTTTGAGGCCAGCGTGGTGAACTATATTTATGGCCTTATTTCTCTCAACCGTACTCTTGATTGTAGAGGAGGCTCGTGCTCGTCAGTGAAATGTAAGTATATAAGCTGATACACTACACAATATTACATAATTTTCAGTGTAATCACTTTGCTCTACCTAAGTAACAACTAAATTGCAAAGCTTTAAGCTACATTATATTCCTGTATGTATACTGCCTCGGTGGCGTAGTTGTATTACGGTACGGTTACGAAGCTGAGGTCTCGGTGTTAGTAATATTGTAGCATAAGTGCCAGTATTACTTGTATATGATAAACAAACATTGTTGTCTATGATTGTTGTCGTTGTGTGTTACTTCCGTCCGGTCGTCCCTTGACGTACATCCATACTGTCTAGTGTGCTATATATATATTTTTGCTTAATATACAATCCATGTTAATCTTGCTTGCCAGCCTATTTATTTATACAAACTCATCAGGTTATGGGCCCAGGACGTCATAGAAACATAAATATTAATATATTCTGAAAACAAGAAAATACGTTGGTCGTTTTTTCGGAATTGAAGTTTTTCGAATATATAATAAAATATGGCGAGCTCAACAGCATCTAATTCCATCGAAAAGTTAAAAGGAATTGATAACTATAGTTCATGGAAATTCATGATGAAGATGTTGCTGATACAAGAAGAACTATGGGAATGTGTAGAAACGGAGGATAGCAATAGTAAAAAGCAACAAAAAGCATTAGCAAGAATTGCTTTAGCTGTCCAACCGCCAGTAATACCGCATATAAGGAATGCAAAGACAGCACACGAAGCTTGGACAAACTTGTCCAAGGCCTATGAAGACAGTGGACTTTGCCGCAGATTAGGGCTTCTGCGAACATTGTTTGGAACGAAACTGAACGAGAGTGAAAGTATGGAAACATATATTAACAAAATTACCGAATTGTCACAACAGCTTAGTGAAATAGGATCGCCGTTGGAGGATGATTTTGTAGCTGTAATCATGTTGAGTGGATTGACGCCAGATTACGATCCTTTGATAATGGCAATCGAGAGCTCGAATGTTAAACTTACTAGTGAGAAGGTAAAAGGTAAGTTGATGCAAGAAAACATTCGTAGACGTGACAAAAGTGATGTTGGTACGTCGGCTTTGTTAATTCGGAAACCACCACGATGCTACAGATGCAAGGAAGTAGGGCATTTGATTAAAGATTGTCCCAAGTCTACACATAAGAAGGTTATGAAGACTAATACAGACATACCGAAGGTCTTATTAACTGCTCTGTCAGCGAACACACACAGGGGTGTGTGGTATGTAGATAGTGGTGCTGCAGCACATATGTGTGGAGACAAAAGCATGATAAGTAATTTTGTGAGTGATGGAAAGTCCATGGAGGTAAACATAGCAAATGGTGATAAGTTGTACACAGCTGGTCAAGGTTCTGTGAATGTTCATTTAAAAAATGGTATTGTAAAGACAATAAGTAATGTTTACTATGTACCTAAATTAAATGCAAACTTATTATCTGTAAGTGCTATGGTCCAAAGAGGTTATAAAGTAGTGTTTAGTTCTGGTATGTGTCACATTTATGACAACAAGAGTGTGATAGCTACAGCCACGCTGTGTGACAGTGTCTTTTTATTAGATATAAGAAAAACACCTATTTCTAATTGTAATATTACTAAGAAATGTAATAAAAACCTAGTGGTAGATAATGTAGGATTGATGTCTAGCGCAATGGCTGCTGTCACCGAGAAGAAAGAAAGTACTTCTCAGCAGGTATGGCATCGTCGTCTTGCACATCTCAACCATCGAAGCATGGAATTGCTGAGAAAAGGTATGGTACAAGGAATTTCTTACAGTAATAATAGTTTTGATAAGTGTGTATCTTGTATTGAAGGAAAGCAAACACGAATACCCTTTCCAAAGAAATCTTTCAAGAGAGCCTCGGGTATATTAGAGTTGGTGCACACTGACTTGTGTGGTCCGATGCCCGCTACATCATTTGGTGGTGCAAAATATTTTCTAACGTTTATCGATGACTTTTCTAGAAAAACTTTTGTTTATTTCTTAAAAGCAAAAGATGAAGTTTTTGATGTTTTTAAAAGTTGGAAAGCTCTTGTGGAAAACCAGACTAATAAGAAAATAAAAATAATACGCAGTGATAATGGCACTGAATATATAAATAATAGATTTCAGGATTACCTGAAAGAGTATGGCATTGTACATCAAACGACTGTGCCGTATTCGCCGCAACAAAATGGAGTGGCAGAGAGAGCAAACAGAACTATAATGGAGAAAGCGCGCTGTATGCTGTATGAAGCAGGCCTGAACCAGAAGTATTGGGCTGAAGCTGTCAATACAGCTGTGTATTTAAAGAATCGTTCTCCTTCATTAGCTGTTAAAGGTTGTACTCCAGAGGAGAAGTGGACCAATAGTAAGGTATCCATTTCGCATTTGCGTATTTTTGGTTGTATTGCGTATTGTCATATACACAAGCGGACAAAACTAGAACCAAAAGCAAATAAATATATTTTTGTTGGGTATTGTGAAAATTCTAAGGGCTATAAATTATTAGACCCTGAAAATCCGAGAAATTGCGTGAAGGCTCGTAACGTAACATTTTTAGAGGATAGATTTATTAAAAAGTATAATGTTTCAAATGATAGTAAAGTGAATAATAATGGTAATAGAATCTCTACAGAAACATTAAATGTGGAACATATCTCCAATCAGGTTAATTCTGACAATACAACTAGAAGTCAACCTGTGCAGAGATGTAGTGTGATAAAAGTTAAAGATTCTGATGAAGAAGAGAGTTTTGATTCATGTGATTCTGTGTATAACTCCAATGGAAACAGGTTAAAAACTAGAAAAATCTACTGATAGTGGATGTGAATAATTGAAGTATAGAACTTTAATAGGGTCGCTGATGTACATCGGCATAGCAACACGAACTGAGCCAATTTAATGATTGCATTGTGAAACCCATTAGAAAGCAGCGAAGAGAATACTTCGTTATTTAAAATATCGAAGAAACGGGAAGAAATGAGACAGATAGAAGATCCTACACTGGATATGTGTTTAAGGTGGGTAACTCTTTAGTATTCTGGGAGAGTAGAAAACAGCGTACTGCTGCATTGTCAAGCACCGAGGTTGAATATATGTGTCTATCTGATGCATGCAAGGAGGCTATCTTTATTAAAAATTTATTGCATGAACTTTTGGGTGTATTGCTTAAAGTTACAATTTTTAATGATAACCAATCAGCACAGAAGTTATGTAAAACTACTGTGTTTCATGCCAGAACTAAACATATTGATATTCGTCACCATTTCATTAGGGAACATATTGATAATGGTTCAATTGAGATTAAGTATTTATGTTCAAATGAAATGTTAGCTGATCTGTTGACAAAACCTTTAACAAGTTATATACACAATAAATTACTAATGAAATTATTGTTAGCTTAAAAGAGCAAATGTATGTTTTATAGAAAATGTTTTTCTTTTAAGTTTAGTGTTAAAGCTCTTATGTATGCTAATGAAGAATATAGGTAGGTGTATATTTTTGTTTGTGGACAATATTTGTTTAAGGGCCAGTGTTAGTAATATTGTAGCTTAAGTGCCAGTATTACTTGTATATGATAAACAAACATTGTTGTCTATGATTGTTGTCGTTGTGTGTTACTTCCGTCCGGTCGTCCCTTGACGTACATCCATACTGTCTAGTGTGCTATATATATATTTTTGCTTAATATACAATCCATGTTAATCTTGCTTGCCAGCCTATTTATTTATACAAACTCATCACTCGGGTTCGAGTCCCGAGTCGGGCAAAGTGATATTGGATTTTTCTATTCATTATCAGCCCGGAGTCAGGAATTTGTGCCCTATATGGCGATAGGCTCGCCCCCTATCACATCGTGGGACGGAACATGCAAGGCAAAATGTGGGTGTCCTGGTGGCACCTCTGCCTACCCCTTCGGGGATAAAGGCGTGAGTTTATGTATGTATGTATGTATGTATTTACATTATATTCCACGCATTATTTGTATAACAATACCAAAAGTTTTACTAAAGGAAGCCGCACACATTCAGAGAAACATATAAATTCAGTTCGTGTCATACAAAATAACATTGCCAATTATATAAGGGCTTGGCCTCCATTGTAATTGAAATGTTTGAAGGGCCAGGTTAATTAAAACGCTGCTTAACCTTGCCCGCCACAGAACTAAGCCGCATAAAGGGATTGTTACAATTCCTACTTGTATGAATGATACTTGAAACTTATGTTTCGTGCAGTAAATGTTGGGCGTACGTGCTGGGTAATAGCTAGTTGCCTCAATTTTGATTATTATTTACATCGAGGTTACGTTATGCATAATCGTAATAGGGAAGAATTTTCAAATATATTTTATGATAAGCAAGTTGCAAATATTTAAAATAAAGAGGAGTAAGTAAATGGAAGGAAGGGAAGGAAATAAATAATAGTTTAAAGAGACTAAAAAAATACGCTTTAAAAAATAGAAAATGAATTTTAATAAATTTGAAATAAAAAATAGTGAAAAAAAAAAATATTATAAAAAAAGCGTGGGGTGCTGTTCAGGATATTATCAAAATAACCCTTCTAGTCATATCTGTTCATAAAATATTTAGAACCATTGATACCATGCACCCCACGCTTTTTTTACAATAAAATCAATTTTGCTTACACTAAAAATAGTGTAGATATGACTAATTGCGCAAGACCGCCAAATCTGGAAGGAAAGGGAGGAGGCCTTTGCCCAGCAGTGGGACACTTACGGCTGATAATAATAATAATAATAATTTTTAATTCAAATTTATTAAAATTTATTTTCTATTTTTTAGTTGTCTTTTTTGTAAAAGCGTTTTTTTTTTAGTTTTTTTTAAACAATTATTTATTTTTAATTTTTAATCGAATGCGCCTGGTAGATTCCTTTATTGGTCTTGACGCAGACACTCCGGGTCTCTGGAAAACAAAAATCGCTAATCCTGATTATTCTAGTAAGGATAACGGGTCAAACTGTTCAAACTGTGTCAAATATTGAATTGACATCGGTCCTTAATAAGAATGTCAAATTTCGAGTTAATCCGACGTTTTGAATGGGGTCAAAATCATGTTCAAAGATTCCGTTACATACTAACATACATACGTCTGAAGCTAATAAAAGCGTATTAAAAAGGATGCAACATGTACGATGTGACGTCATCATAAGGGGCATTCTTGCGGAAGACAAAATGAGTGTCCCTACGGCACTATTAAAAATATGAATATCTCAGTCATTTCACAACCATGAATGAATAATTCACTGGAATGAACTCCTTGCTTCGGTGTTTCCTGAGCGCTATGACCTGTCTTTCTTTAAGCGAGGCTTAAAGAGAGTACTCTCCTCACGGTAGGCAGCGACTTTGTTGTGCTGGACCCCTGGCATTGCGAAGGTCCATGAGCGGCGGTGATCGCTTACAATCAGGCGAGCCGCATGCTCGTCTGCCTACGAAGGCAATAAAAAAAAAAAACAATTTTGATTTTGTTTTCGAATTTATGTTTCATAAAAGAGATATTTTTCAGGAACCATACTGCGCAAAATCAAACCTACCACATCCCTATAGTATGGAATGTAGATTTGATTTGTTTTATTTAATAGGCAAGACATAAGTAAAATGCACCTGATTGTACCTACATAAGTGGAGTAAAATAGAAATAAGATTTACGTTTGGATGGCATGAAATGCAACACACCTTTTGTATGTTGGTTGCTCTTCAGCAGCCATTATGAACCGAACAAAACTAAATAATCATCAGTAAAAATTGTCACAATTCGGTTTTTATGTCGCTGTAATACATTCTTGTCCGATACATTGAAGTTGCTGTCTAAATTATCTGTAATAAGGCTTTATTTATTACTATTAAATAAATGTTATAAGTACCTCATACAATATCACAATTTGTTCTATAATATTTTTAAAATAAATATTTATTTTATTTTTACTTTATTTCGTAAACTACAGAAAAATATAGCACTTATAGGATTTAATACAATGAAACAGCACATTATCCACAACAGTTTCCACAGATTTCAATATCTAATAAACAAAGGTGGCGCGGCGCAATGAACTACGCACCTACACCCACAAAACTTTAATTAAAATTATTAACATTGCTCAATATTATTGCATATGGTTATTGGACATGGTAAAAGACTTTTTTAGAAAACATAAGCCTGTGCTCCCATCTAACTGGCGCCTAATTTATTAACTCCTCAGTTTTAACAGTACGCGTAAAAAGTCACCAAAGCAATGGAGTTGTGTCAATATTATTATCAATAATAAGGAATAAAATGTAGATGAAATGTAAATTCTATATCCAGATTCCGGGCAAATATTTGAAAGTCAAATAAGTGTTTGCCCAATACGGGATTCGGATCGAACTGTCTGCGATTGTCTGTGTGGTGTTATTGTCATAGCGTATGGGATTTCTATGAATGAATGATGTTCTAATACATAGTAAAATGACTGTTCATGCATAAATGGATAGATATTTCATGTGACATTTGGCGTTGTATTGCACGAAATTTCTTGTCCCTATTTTTTAGATGGACCTTTGTAGGTAAATGTGCTTTCATAAATCCAGGCATCTAGAATAAGACAGAATTGACAATAGTTTTTATACTGGGATCTCCAAAATATGCTGAAGTAAGAATAATAAACGAGGCATTCAAAAAGCCGGTACAACATTAGGTAGAGCTATCTATCTGGATGAAACTTCTTTCATATAGTATAACTGTATACTTATAAATCAGTAAGAAAACGCTCATTGGGCAACGGACCCAATAGACAAAAATAGACCGGATAGACCGCCAGATAAACAAAGATCTAAGGATAGTGCTCAAGACACACAGCTCTGATTTTCCGAAGTTACGGGTATTATCTTAGTAAAGTATCATTTACTTTAATAATGAAAACATTACAGCAAATCTACATATGTGAAATCATTAGAAGATTTTCAAGTGGAATAATACTTATAACTTCTCAATCGTAAAAGTTGCTCATGCTCAGCTAAAGCAAAACTTACATGCGTTGACAATATTACAAGAAAAACAATTTCTATTTGAAACACTGCTTCACAAACTGTGGCCGAGTTTTGCAGCCGACTAAAGTTTGATATTAGTTGTAAACCCTTCGCATTGGTTTCATAAGCGATAGCACGATCTAACAGGTGCGCACCTCTCAAATATATTATTCATTTGTGAGTCAAATGCGCCTGAACTGTGTGGGAACTTCGAAATTGTACTTTTTGACTTCGTTTATTAGTTTTATAGAATACTAGCTTCTGCCCGCAAACTTCGTCAGCGTGATTAACTTTATTTGGTATTTCTCATCCCGCCCCGTCCCGTCCCATTATATCCCGCCCGGTCTGTCTCATTCTCACTTAAGGTATGTAATCCAGTCCCAACCCATCCCTTTGAGTATAAAAAATAACAAATATATCGGAATTCCTTCCTCATCCCACGGGAACACTTAATTTTTCAGGATAAAAAGTAGCCTTAGTGTTAATCCAATATGTCAGCTACTTCCATACCAAATTTCATCGAAATCCGTTAAGCAGTTTTTGAGTTCATCGCGCACAACCGCACAGACAAACAGACAGAAATTCTAAAAATCATTGTTTTTATTACGTTAATACAGACCCATATTAGTTTTTCTCGTTTATCTTCGATAATACAAAGAAACACCCTGTATGTAAATAAGTCATATACCACTTTTTTAGTTGGACCTGCACCAATATAAATGTGAAAACTGCATCGCATTTCGTGCGGTAGTATTTGGGTAATGCGCAAGTAAATAAAAAGAAACATCCTGTATTTAAATGAAATATATACCAGTTTTTAAGTTGGACCTGCAGCAATACAACTGTGAAAACTGCATCTCATTTTGTGCGGTAGTTTTTGAGTAATGTGCAAGCAAACAAAAAGAAACACCCTGTATGTAAATGCAACATATACCAGTTTTTAAGTTGAACCTACAACAATACAACTGTGAAAACCGCATCTCATTTGGTGCAGTAGTTTTTGCGTGATGCGCAAGCAAACATACAGACAGACAGACAGACAGACAGACAGACAGACAAAAATTCTAAAAAAAATTGTTTTGGCTTCTGTTGCTGTTATAAAGACCCTTGTTCTCAAATATCTTCCATGTACAGACATCGACCATTTACATTTTTATTATATGTATAGATTTGATGTGGAATTTTTATTGATTATTGAAAAATTCCATTTTATAAGAGGCGCGAAAATTGTTCGTAGAAGTTTTTAGCCGATCGGATAACGGTCATGCTCAACAACGTAGTAAATTCCGTCATATCCAAATATTATCTACTAGCGAAAAATGGTTGTCTCTCGACGATTGACACAATTCTGTCAGGCTGTTTCAAATCGGAGGACACATGGTGAACTAGGACCGTGACACCCATGCGGGTCACTATGATATGTGGACTGGTCTGCTCGACTTGCTTATAATGATAACTTTTAATTGCTTTAAAACTTTTATTACTATTCATTGCTTTGGTAAACCTAACCTAACTCAACCGTACAAAATCACTTGACCAATATCACTATTCATCATTATTATTCTAAATTATCTATGAACTGTTCTGAATTTAACTGCGCTGCGACCTCTGTATAATTACTGTATTGTAAACTTGTTTTGAAAATAGCAACGAGAGTTTCTTGCCCGTTCTTGTCTGGCGAAAACAGCCTTGTGAACCGGGTGGTAGTGGAAAAAAGTGACTGAATCTAAATAATATATGACATTTCAAGGGTTCAATAAATATTTTCATTTCATTTTCAGTTTCATATGAACAACATTATTATTGAAATGAAACTATTTTTACGGATTTTATCGCGATTTGGTTTAATTTTTACATTTTTTAACTTCGTCTCGACAAGTGTACTTTTTAAGAAAATAGAGTCCGCCCCGTGACCACGAAAGCTGTAAAGCAATCGAAACTTCGGGAAGTTAAAAAATGTAAAAATTAAACCAAATCGCGATAAAATCCGTAAAAAAATAGTTTTATTTCAATGTGTAACATTCGCGTAAATCTAAGAAACCATTAAACATTATTATTATTTTCTTCTAAAACAAGTGCACAGGTTTAACTGGTGGTAGGTCTCTCATATTATGTGAGAGGCCGCTTGGGTAGGTTCCACCGCAATGGCTATTTCTCCCGCCAAACAGTAGTTTAAATGCGCTGTTGTGTTCCGATTTCAAGGACATTGTAGCCAGAGATAATTAATAATAGTGAACATAATGAGACTTAACATCTTGTGTCAGGATGGCGAGCGCAGTGGAACGCCAAGCACTGCTTTGTTTTCATGGTGTTGTTTAGTTTTGCTACTGTCTATGAGCGGTAGTATTGCTTACCATCAGGCGAATGGCATGCTCATCTCGCCATTCATCGCAAAAGAAGGTGCTGACATCACCAATACAGATATTTAAAAATTAAAAGAAATGTTAACCTCAGCAAAAATCTGCATACACTAAACATACCTCTAATACATGGCTTTGAGGATCTTTGTTACGCCAAGCTATTTAATATTAATGAGATTTTTCGTAAACTTCAAAAAGAGTCCACTACTATGGTAATCCAGATGCTTTGTAAAGAATAAATTAGAATTTATCTTGGCAACTTCGGTTATTTGGGCTGTAAATACCCGTGGCTTAGGGTTAAAACTGTAATCAGATTCAGCGTAAGAATCTTTATAGGGGTCTGTACAGGCTATGCGAAACAGTTGTTTTTGTATGGATAACAGTCTAATACATACATACATACATAAACTCACGCCTTTATCCCAGAAGGAGTAGGCAGAGGTGGCCACCAGGACACCCACATTTCGCCTTGTATGTTCCGTCCCATGATGTGATAGGGGGCGAGCCTATCGCCATATCGGGCACAAATTCCTGACTCCGGGCTGATTATGAATAGAAAAATCCAATATCACTTCGCCCGACCCAGGATTCGAAACCAAGACCTCAGCATTGTAGTCGTACCGTAGAACAACTATGAACCGAGTAACACCGATAACAGCTAATAGTATAGAGAATTTAACGATAAAATCAATAACACATTGTACCAATTTTAAAATGTCGCCAAGATTTGCTATACTAGCTGGAAGAAGTGACAACAAGTCAATCTAAGTCTAGACAATTCACGTAATAATTCCGGACTGATCAAAACCGTATACACAAAAAATACAGCAAATCTAGATTGTTTAGGGCCTTTATTACAGACACATAAACAAAATTATAACACTTTTTGCTTCAAGATATAAAAATGCGAGCTCCTAACGAGTTTTCTAGATGCGATTGTAAAGTGTTAGAACGAGCACTGCAGACAATTCCCCGCTGACGTTGCAAGACATCTGAATATATTCCGCTCGAGATACAATCTGCATAAATAAAACAATGGTTTTTAACAGGTTTCCGCACGAAACAAGGAGTGAGCTGGCGCGCTTCCAATTCGCTAAATCGTTTGGCAAAAACTTGCATCTATCATTGGATCGGGGTGTGGTGTGTCACCGAAACTGCCGGGCGGGACTGCCTCTTGAAACTTATATTTTTTATTACCTTCCTCTCTTTTTATCCGAGAATTTATTTAACAAGGCGTTTTTGCTGTTTTCAGATATTCAAATGCGAAGATGGTTGGAGTTTTGAGTGTACAACTGATTTATTATAGGGATGTGTGTAATTATCGCTAACTTTATAGGCAAAGTTTTTAAATAAGTACATCTAACAGTCACATAAATAGTCTTGGCCCCACACTATACAAGTCTTGTACTGTGGGTATCAGAATATGAGAGACTACGCAGTCATCAATACCCACACATGAAACAAATACTTGTTGATCACACTAACATTTCTCCCAGGGTGAGGATCGAACCCATGAACTTTAGTTTCACCGCCGGCGTTTAACCAACTGTGCCATGGAAGCTCTATCATTGTAGGCAAGTGGAATCCCGCAAACCCCACTAAGTTTGAGCAGACATAACACTCAATTCTCACTTAGTAACAGACTAGACCTATGCATGCTTTCTTCATAAACTAACCATTAAAAAAAAAGTTGGTTAAGACGACGGCTGTGAAAATTGAGTAATTAAATAAAATATGTGTTATTCACAAGGATTTCTTTTGAGTCACCGACAGTGTTGAGAGATCGAAAAGTCTTGTAATTTCTGATCGCACGACACAAGTCTTACTTTATGTGGAGTCACAACTGTATATAACTGTTTGACGTATTAAATTATTTATATTTTATTATTTAGCCGTTTGATCAGCCTACCTTATCTTAAAAAGACCTTTATTATTTTTTAGTTAACATTTTCTACCCTTTGGAATGAGTGAAATGACAGCGGATTAAACATTTCACAATAAAATGATGTGTCATACGCGCGTCGTGTATATTATTTACGATTATGGACCTCAATCTGAATAACGCTGTAAGGTATGAAGGGACGTCAAACCGCGATTATTCTGTCAAAATATTGTATAAATCGTCTGTGTGGTGAGTGGCGAAATTTTTAACTACAAATAAAGTTTAAAAATATATATTTAAAACATTGTTTGAGATATGTTTTCTTAATATTACAATAAGCATTAATATCCCTGATCTAATAATAAAACATGTCTAATATAATAATATGTGGAGAAAGAAAAACTGTTTCCAATATTTTGACAACAACATAACAACAACGCATTCGGTCGCCAAAAGACCGTAGACGATCTGTATCAGCTTTGTAGCACAAAATTGTGAACTTTGAAATAGAAAACATGTTTTAAAATAAAATTTCTTGTTCAAAAATAAGTGTGGAATGTCTCGGAATATAGTTTGAAAAATTAAAAAAAAAAAATTATTTATTGGGGTTGGCAGACTTTACATACCATATAAATTATTAGAAAACGCTATGACATGCAAGTTTCGTCACGATGTTTTCCTTCACCGCTAAGATGCAATATGTGTACATTATTAAATGAATACCAGAATTCCCAGACGTAACCATCAGAAAAAAACAAAAAGCAATAACATATTCCATTTTATTTACCAGAAACTAAACCGCATAAAGGTTTAATTATTTACTAAGCCGATCAAATATGAAATGTTGGAGAAATTTCCATCGACAAAAAGGGAATTGGAAATATATTGTCATGGGCACTAATTCATACCCATTTTGTCCCCGTCGACCTTTTAGTGGATCGTAAATATACCTACAAAATCAGTGGTACTCAAACTGATTCATATTGACCCCCAAAGGTCAAACACAAGGGGCCTGTATTACTGAAAAATATAGCAGTACATCAATTTTTTTTTATTACATAGACTTGAGAATGCACCTAATTTTAAGTGCAGAGGGTTATAGGTAAGGTGTCGATCGACGATAAACAATTATCTGCCTAATACCAGTCGACAGAAATTTGCTGGCCTATTCTAAGCTGGACATACTGAGGCTGATGTTGATTGAATTTTATCAAGATATACTTTTTCTTTTGCTATCCAAATATTCTGAAATCTTACAACGTAGCAGTTTAATCGACTTGATAAAAATGTCTGAGGTAAAGAATATGTATTAATTATATATTAAACTACATTTTGCTGTCAGTAAAGTCCCGTCGAAAACGGTCCAGCCGTTTCCGAAATAAACGTCAACAAACAGAGCGACAGACAGACAAATAAATTAAAGTGGATTTTCAGTATAGGTATCGTGTAAATAACTATATGTACTTAAAAATTGATATTTTCACTTTACAAACACACATTCAATTTTATTTATATGTATAGATAACAAAATCTCATCCAAAAAAATACAGCAAGGGGCTTTCCGGGAAAAGTTTGAGAACCTCTGTTCTATAGGGACCTCTATAAAGTATTTGTTCATATATAATAATGATCACCGGCACTATTTTTACCGTCATTATTTTGTGTTTTATCGTAGTATATTACGCGTGGCATTTTTATGAATATTTAGGCGAATTTATGAGGCGTTCGCTGGTAATATTCTCTCTGTATATTAGAGGATCATGATGCGTGGTTATTTACATATTATGTACTTAGAAACTCATTCTTGGCAAGCAATGAGTAATATAGCATTATTTCCTTGTCCTCTTTTTAATTAGTCAATTATTAGGCTTGTAGAAATTGCAGTAGTAGGTGTGTGGTGAACACAGTCAAAAAATATGTATGTTATAAACTCATAAGATAAATTCACCACCCATAACATCTGCAGCCTAAGATTCAGGAACCATGAAGCAAGCTTGAAGAGGTAATTTTCAAATATTTTGGAACACTTTTTTATTTTAGAAAATAGCATTACGAGTATATCAATGCTGAACATAGGTCTTCCCCAAGGGTCTCCACATCATCCTGTTGGAAGATGCCTGGATCCAGCGACTTTCTGCCAACTTAACTAGGTCGTCTGTCAACCACGTAGATAGGCCTTAAATAGCATTCTAAGTACTATACATACATAAACTCACGCCTTTATCCCAGAAGGGGTAGGCAGAGGCGCCACCAGGACACCCACATTTCGCCTTGTATGTTCCGTCCCATGATGTGATAGGGGGCGAGCCTATCGCCATATCGGGCACAAATTCCTGACTCCGGGCTGATAATATGAATAGAAAAACCCAATATTACCAAGTACTATAAATTTTGAGTTTTACGATTCCTCTGGATTAAGGTTTGTTCATACGGCTTAGTGATTGTCATTAGAAACAATAGCTCAATTTCCTTCTAAAAACTCATTAAATTAAAATTTTGTGTACATCACCCATCCCTCATAAATAGAAATGATTTGTACCAATTTTTGTACACAAACAGCAGAATTCGATTCGGCAGCATATTTGCCGCGCTGTTGGCCGGAAATGGCATGACGGTAGGATATTTATTATTGCTCCAATCTTTTTCTATTTTCCGGGAAATTGTTCCTATTATGGCTATTTGGGATAAAATTCATTAACGGTTTATTAATCCACTTATGAGATTTTGTTGTGTTGAATTTTCAAGTTATTCTATTATTATAGAGCACAGATAGGGATTTTTATTCCGCTAATAAACAAAGGACACCAGTGAGGTGGACTCACGAAATAAAAATGTAAGTAGGAGGCCCTGTAAATGTATGCACCCAATTGTCTAACAGAGACAGATGGTCCTGGAGCTAGATCTCTCATAATATGTGAGAGGTATCACCGCAATGTCTATTTCTTCCAGCAAACAGCAGTGTATATGCACTGTTGTGTTTCGGTTTGAAGTATATTCTAGCCAGAGTAACTACTGGACATAATAAGACTTACTTATGTCTTACGATGACGAGTGCAGAGGAATACCAAGCATTGCTTTGTAATTCGTGGTGTTGTTTGGTTTTGCTACTGTCCATGAGTGATCGTATCGCTTAGCATCAGGCGAATGGCATGCTCGTCTCGCCATTCATCACAATAAAAAAAAGACGGAGAGAGATCATGCGGCGGGCAACATCATCGTTAGGGAATAAAACA
Source organism: Deilephila porcellus (assembly GCA_905220455.2). Taxonomy (NCBI): domain Eukaryota; kingdom Metazoa; phylum Arthropoda; class Insecta; order Lepidoptera; family Sphingidae; genus Deilephila; species Deilephila porcellus. The sequence continues at coordinate 13,299,395 of LR999973.1, read as the reverse complement.
AAGTAACCACGACCGCTCTGCTAGCACGGTAACGACGAAGAAGAAGAATAATAAGAAAAACTGCGGCATAAATATGACTAAGACAAATTAAAAAAGCTTGTAGTATTTTTCTCTGTCCCTGACATTTTCTTAAAACTTGCAAACTTCATGAGACTTTTCCAGGTTTTGCGCAACCTGCATCTAACTTCTTTTCGCAACTTTTTAAAGTCACATTACATAATGATATTTTTCGACGAGTTCTTTATGAAATTACTTGAAGTATATGAAGAAAAGTTGCAAAATACCAAGCATAAAATGTACCTTTAGTCTGGAGTTTTAATAAACTCCTCACTGTTAGCGACACCGTCTCATTCGCTGTTAATGAAATTCCTTCATTAAGTAGCTCGGTTATAAATTAGCTTATTGTGCCGGATAGTTTCAAATTTCAGAGATCTTTAGAACTATTTCTAAGAAAAAGGTGTCTAAGATATAGATTAAGTTGAATAAATAATGATTTTTTATATTTAGCGTTACCTTTCAGGGCAGGGATTGAACCCATGTTCTTTAGTATCATAGCCGGCTTACGATAAAAACAAAAAAGTTGGAGATACCTTAAGCTAGACCATCAATGCCTTTCTGTTTGCTAAATTGCTCTAAGAATATTGAATTCTTAGAGCAAAAAAAGTTCCACAAGTCGAAATGCTTGCTGTCTAGTTCCTTTTATGCCATAAAAAAAGACGTAAATTAATTTCACTTCAAGACCTTCCTTATATACAAAGCTATCTTTTATTAGCACAATAAACTGTCCACAAAAGGATCTTGAGATAAATATTTGAAACGTCTGCTTCTTTGTGCTGAAAGTTTCAAGAGATGAGTTTTAAGTTCGAGTCTGGTCTAATATTTTCAACTGCGCTCACTTTTTCTTTGAAAATGCATCGCTCGGCGCATAAAGCTAACAACTGATTAAAATTTAATTTCACCTGAGTACACTGAAGGAGACAAAGAAGGGTGCAGGATTACTGCGTTTGAAATGTACGTCAAGACCTTTGTTTTTCAATTGATTTTTTATAGTTGTACGCAAAATGTGATTTGAGGAATAGGACAGTCTTGTGCAACGTTTTCTTGTTTAACTACTAGATTTTTTGTATACTGGCACGTCAAGGTGACTACAATACATTAGTTTAATTGCAGTGCGAAAGATGTTTATCTCTCGTCGTGACAATTATGCCAGTCTGCTTAAAATCGGATATACACAAACTTGCCTGATTGAATTTGTACCCGATATGGCAATAGGCTCGCCTCCTATCAAATCGTGGGACGGAACATACAAGGCGAAACGTGGGTGTCCTTGTGGCACTTCTACGTAACTCTTCTGAAATAAAGGCGTGAGTTTATGTATGGAAATACAAACTTAACCCGAAACATATTTCGTACGTCACCATAAAGGGTCATCATCATCAGCCCTTCTGCGTCCACTGCTGGACATAGGCCTCTCCCATAGCACGCCACTGGGCTCGATCTTCAGCCCATCGTCGCCAACCGCTACCAGCCACCCCACGAATATCGTCGCTCCACCTGGCTGGAGGGCGTCATAAAGGGTCAATCTACACGAATACATTAGCTAATATGTTTATTTTATCGAAAAACGTCCACAAATTAGATACCCGGGAATTGATATTTAGATCTAATCGTTTTAAGCTTTTCACGTTTCTTCTACCAATTATGATCAAAATGAGACAATACATTTCTCAGTCCATATTATACGCCAATGTAGCTATAAGGTGCGATGTGCATTATAACTGCGGTGCTACTGCCCTTAGTTTCATTTTATTCAAGTCGTTTATTCCACGTAGACACTTGGATAGGAAATGATATTATTTTCTGGAATAAACTTGCGCTAGTGAAAATCCCCGGATTTCTTCATAAATTGGATCTATTTTGTAGGATCAAATTTTAATCATCATCCTTTCTTTACTTTTATTATAAACGCGAAAGTTTGTATGTATGGAACTATGGATAATTGTATGGATGTTAGTTATTCTTTCACGCAATAACTATAGAATGGGTTTAAATGAAATTTGGTATAGAGGTAGCTGCCACCCTGGATTAACACATAGGCACTTTTTATTCCGAAACATTCTTGAAGGATGAGCAAGGAATTCCAATATACATATTTGATACTCTTTTTTATTCAAAGGTTTGGCACGGGACAGGGGAGGACAGGTTTGCATGACTTGAATAATGGTACAGGATGAGACGGAACAGAACGGTATATAACGGGACGGCACGGGAAAAGTAATATAATCGACGGCGCTAACATTGAGTTTATATATAAACAGTTAGTTCGCGAAATAATATCATGTTGTTGATATGGACTAGCTCAAAAACTATCTGCATCTAGTACACTTTTATTTTTTAAATTAAAACATTTTAAGACGTATACTTTACTACAGCTTCGTCGTGTTTAATATAATTTATTTTAAGATTGTTTGCATGGAGTACTTCTAAAGTGACGATATTGGTCTGCAACATTGATGCTTCTTTCACATGTATCATGTTAACAGCTTTTTTTAGCATTTAGTTCTTTTAGCTTCTAATAAACTGATTTTAAGTAATTGAAAAGTTCAGGTGTCGATGTGCCATTTTATACACACAGTGTTGGATAAATAAAGTTACACAAGACGTAGCTACGAGCAATCCAAATACTTTTAAACTGTTAAAGTAGACCACGTCGTGGGACGGAACATTCAAGGCGAAATGTGGGTGTCTTGGTAGCACTTCTGCCTACCCCTTTTGGGAAAAAGGCCTAAGTTTATGTATGTATGTTAAAGTAGATGTCACAATTTAAAATATAAAATTCAACCATATAAGTGTCATAACATCTACTGAATTTCCATTTCTTTATTATTAATAATGTGTATTCACTCTTTCCACTTTAAATCACATCACATCACTAAAAAATGACAGCCTCTCTTGAACTGGATCATCACAAAACAGGTCCCGTACCTAGTATGGAGATCACCGACAAAATATTTTGATTCTGGTACTTTTGTAATGTATTGTTAAACAAATTTTGTAACGTGTCCCATTTTTGGTTAAATAAATAAAATATCAATAAATATAAAATTTTCAAATAAGCAAAATGAGTAAATAATTAGAACTGACTTAGAAAACAATATTCAATCATACCGTCGAATATAATTTTATATTTTTTGTATTATTGCGGACCAAATACTTACTCTGTAATAATATGGTTTCAATTATTAATGTTATCCTATTCCTACCAATCTGTGTGCAGCTTGGTGTAATTGTAAATATTAAAAAGAACGGAGACTATATGGCCTAACCCCTCCCGATCGTACTCTCAGTTGTAGATTAGGCCCGCGCCCTGTAGTGGGACTTTTATCAATAAGTCTAAGATCCAAGTACCCATACGTTAAAGTACATGTAATTGATATTTTTGGGTAGCTTTGTATAATATTTTGCGTCCTAAACCAACGAGACTATTAAATGAAACACAACACACGATCAAATCGTTTTATTTTGAAACGGTAATTATTCACACATTTATTTATATTTACATATACACATATCTATTAACATACAATAATTATAGCGTCATATGTACAGATAAAAAGGATTTTTATATAATTTAGTTCTTTAATAAAAAACTGAAAAATTAGGACACGCTTAGTTTTATACATCACAATAATTTTTAATCGTAATCTAGGTGTAGGACGTCTAAAGTCTAGACTAGGCTTTACAACTTATATCCTAGGTCTTATTGTGATATTTTAAATCTTACATGCCATCTGAACAATATCGAGACTAATTCTGAAGGGAAATTTGGACTACAGAATTTCATAAAAAGTTATCTATCTATATCTATATCAGCCCATATACGTCCCACTGCAGGGCACGGGCCTACTCTACAATCGAGGGAATCGATTGAGAGTGGTTAGGCCATTTAGTCCACCACGCTGGCCTAGTGCGGGTTGGCGGACTTACATACCGTAGAAATTCTTTAAAATCGCTACGGTATGCAGGTTTCCTCACGATGTTTTCCTTCACCGTTAAAGTGCGTGGTGATTGACTATCAATACACACATAACTCCGAAAAGTCAGAAAAAGTTATAAATTTATGTTATTTTTACCGAAAATTTACACTTAGATCGGAAGTGCGTTACCGGCTTTTCATACCAGGACGTGAAAGGAAAGAAAAGACACGGGAGGAATTTCGAAATCTTTGTATTTAGGAGGAAAGAAAAAAATATGCTTTTATTTTTCCTCCTTTCGACAGCCTCCCTGGCGTAGTTGGTTAGACGCCGGCTGTGAAACGGGAGGCCGCGGGTTCGATCCCCGCACCAAGAGAAATGTTTGTGCGGCCACAAATATTTCTTTCGGGTCTGGGTGTTTGTGAGACCGAAAAGTCTCTCGTAGTTCTGATACCTGCGACACAAGACTTAATTGATCTTAATGTGGGGTCAGGACTATGTATGAGACTGTTGGGTGTATTTATTTATTTATTTCTAACAAACAATCATATAAATTAATTTTAGTTCATCGTAGCAATCGATTAACGACAGACATTATATGAAACATTCTCATGTCATATGACACACAAGCCGCTCATAAATTATATTATGTAAATCTTTAACCGCCGCCTTGATCTTCATGTATTGTGTTTGGACTTTGCGCCCAGGGGACCGACCGTTATACAGTTCGCGTTAAAGTTACTAATTTTTAAATTTCATCATCATCGTCATCATCAGCCTATATTAGTCCACTGCTGGACATAGGCCTCCTCAAAAATTTTAAATTTAGCATTATAATTTAAAATGAACTACCAACCCACGTGGCGTGGCCTACTAGAAACTAGAAGTATTCGTGCGAGAGAGTGAGAAAACAAAAGTGTTTGAACAATACTGTTCTTTTGTTATTATTGAATGACGTCAAAAGGAGCTGTGGCATATTAGACGAAAACCTGCTACCAACAAAAAACGATATTCCCGAATTATAAGCACATGGGCAAAACCACGGGCAAAGTATAGTCTAAAATATTATGGGTAGAGGAAATGAGATCCCGGTGAAATCAATAAACTGACAGCCATCATCATTTACATGCACGACATCGTGTTTCACGCCCGCGCTGACACACCCCAATAGCATCCTTATCTACGTGTGCCGATTTTAGAATATTCAACAAAATTTACAGCATTCCTTGTTCACGGATTTGGTTTAATCCTACATTTTTGGGGTCCAGGACCACGAAAGCTGGTGAGCAATCGAAACGTCGGGAAGATAGGAATGTAAAATTAATTCAAATCCGCGATATAAACCGTAAAAATAGTTTTATTTCAATGTTTAACATTCGCGTAAATCTAAGAAATCATTAAGCATTCCTTGTATTTCACATACTACAAGACGCTTTGGAAATATCGCTGAATTCAGTTATGAATACTCGTAATTAATTAATAACACATTCCGTCCAATTAGAGGATTAGAAAAGTGGCTGTTAAACTTAAAGTCCATTGGTAATTTCTTTTGATATTTTGTACGTATTTCAGTGAGGGAAATGACATTAAACATATTTTAATAGGCTTATATCAAATATCCCCGCACTAGGCCAGCGTGGAGGACTATATGGCCTAACCACTCTCAATCGATTCTCTCGATTGTAGAGTAGGCCCGTGCCCTGCAGGGGGACGTATATGGGCTGATATAGATAGATAGATAGATATCAAATAGCTCTGGCAACACCACAGAAGCTTAAAAATCAATTACTAACTTAAACGATGTCGATTTTCCATTCAAGCTTTAATGATCCATTACACCTCCGCGTGGATTGAAATTTTAAAACTTTCTTAATGCTCATCTGCGTATCATTAGCAATTTTATGTAAAATGTTACGCTACCGGATTATATTTTCTGACTTTCTATGAAAAACATCAATATGAATACATTTTTATTCCTGCTTTGGCTGATCAAGTTGAGACTACACCCAAATCTACAACCTTTAATTAGTCCTCTTTCTCATTTCCCATTTCCTTCAGAATTGTCTCAATTACCTACTAACAAACATAAAACAATAACATTTATTTTTACTTGGACTTTATCGGAAATGTATTTTAAAGTGACAACCAACCTTCTAATTAGTAAACCCAATACAAATTTAAGTTTTTACTTAATATAATTGTAACTACACTGCCCAAACATTAAAATAATGTATTTTATTCAGCCTTCAAATAGATAGTTGTAGAATAATAAAATAATTATAGTTACCGAACATTAAGGCGTGATTTCCGAAAAAGCCCAAATGCGAAAAAGCCCAACAGGCCTAATCTTTACATCCGATTTCATGAGAATTTTCAGACAGTGCGAGTCCATACAGTAGCGCACAATTTCATTTGACTTGTTCGTAGTTTCATAAAACTAAATGAAATCGAATATCAATAGTAGACTGGGAAGTTCATTTCTATACACAATTGTCAACTTAACTCTAATCCCCCATTTACACGGGGAGAGATTTTCACCTCAAAGATACGGTTATGGTAAGTATATAAAAAGTTGCATCGTGTAAACATTATCCGGAATTACGGCAATGTTACGATTATCGCATGAGATAATGGAATACGATTCTCGTCTGAAATCAGAGGAGAAACTCCCTGTAAATGGGGATTAAACTTAAAATATCAATTCGAAATTCCCAAATGCTCGCTTTATCTAATTAAATACAACACGATGGATTCAATATTGAGCCCATTCTAGCATTAATTGTTTTCATAATCTCAATCGCGACTCATTTTTGACTAGATTAAGTGACAGTTGAGGCAAAATAATATACGAATCGATATTATACCTGCGTACACAGTGTGACTTTAATGGTAGAAAAGAAAACTTTATTTAATATTATCAAGTACAATGAAGACATAGATCCGTTACTTACTGGCTTACAAATGTACTGGGGATTTAAAGACAGCATTATTCTTACTTCAGAACACGAAATTTAATCTCTTTGAGGTATCAAGTCTCATTTTTGTCTACCACTAAAACATGTCAGGTCTATGTAAAAACTAAATAATAAAAAATATAGGAAAACTACATTTTTATTTTGACTAGATTAATAAAAACATTTACCGTATTTTCTGTGCAAAATCCATTAGGCTTACATTATATTCGCAACTAAAAACTAAAGTAGTCATTTAAAATGTCGGAGTTTCACCATATTTTGTTCGCTTCTACCATCGATATCCGGTAGAATATAAGTTAATGGCTTCTACCATTAAATCCACACCCAGCACAAACAAACATCATATAAATGCAACTATATATCACCGCTTTATAACTAAATGTTCAGTCTTAAAAATAGTCAATTCTTTACACTATAAAGACGAAGCCATTTCAAGTGATAAAATTCGATATAGTTATTCTTTTACCTACGCCAGTTGAAATGTTGCTCGCGCCATTTTCAACTACATTAACACGTAATAGAGTCCATATCGGATTCACGACTTTGACGCGTCGTCTTCTGTTCCTTTGTATACAATAGCAGCACAGTAACGAGGTCAGAACGGAGGCAAATATTACAATTTGTGCGCCGCATTAAAAAGAGTGGTCGATACAGTTATTAAAAAAATATACAAAAGAGGCCGTTAATAAGGAGCAACATAGAGAAACACAAGGACTAGAAGCGATTAAAGCTCTTTGTTGAGTTTACACGAATTGTGATCGCACGTTTCTGTTGACTGAGAGCGCACCGATGCCGGGATCGGACGACGGACGAACGCGCTCCCAGGGTGCCGGCTACCTCCTCGATCTACAGTACTGACACCTCAACACCTTCTTGAAAGCTTGCCTAAACACTTTATTGAATATAGTGTAGAATATTGGGTTCACCATCGAACTGGCATAACCCAGCCATAGCACGAAATCAAAAACCCAGTGCGCGATTTTACCTTCACAGTCAGGACATATAGCTGGCACCATGTTAAGGATGAAGAATGGAGCCCATAGAACTACGAACGTGAAGAATACGACCCCTAGAACTTTAGTTGCTTTTTGTTCTAGACGTAGAATTCTGCCATGGCGCGAAGAATTCCTAGATATAACACTAGAATTTCTTGAATGGTGGGTCCTTGGAGTTAGTCGTTGTGTCGTTGATGTCGAAGGCTGAGACCGTGTGACCGTTCTTTGAGCTCGGATACTGCGAACTGGTGTTGAGAGAGTGGTTCTGGCACCACCAAAACTAGATCCTCTGCGGAACCTTCTAGCTTCATCCCAGGTCACCATAGAAGCTGCCCCTCTACTCGATCGTCTGAAAAACGGAGTAGTTGGCTCATCCTTTAAATTCCCGTTCCTGGGGTAGCCATTACAACCATTTATATCTCCTCCAGGTACAATAATGACTTCTGTGGTTCTGCGAGGCGGTGTAGAATCAGATCCGAAATAAGGGCAAGTGCAGGGCGGTGGTAAGAGAAGACCGTCTTCTGAGCTTCTTGACTTTGTAGTCAAGGTGGATGGTGCTAGTAAACTGTCATTAGCCTCGTCGTCCGATGCGCTTCGTGGCCTGTGAAGAGGAGTGTTAGTCTCTCCACTTGAAGAAGGACGTCGTCGGTCCTGAAGCATCGATGATGGTGAACTTGATGATACGCTCAGAGATCCTGGCGTGAGCATTCCACCACGCTCCGAAATGTTTGTCCTGTAAGAATATAAATATTAGAGAGAATTCAATCTATTGTATGAGGTTTAGTTGACTTAATGGACGAACCTATTAAATACTTTTGATAATATTTTTGGAATAAATAAACAATACCACAAAAAACTGTTTCTTTATGACTTTTTATATCATAAAGTGCTATCAATAATAATTTAAATACAATTAAATTTTAAACAGGAAGAATTATTCCCGCATAATCTAAAACGCGGTTCTTAAAACTAAACATAATTACAGACACATTACGCAGGTGCTGAAACCACATCAAAGAGGCTCGAAGCGTACAAATAAATGCTGATTGTTTAAATACCCTCGGTATTGCGGTTTGGTCGCGGCAGAAGCTTCCAAGCCGCGAGAAAGGCGCAACATCTCTGCCCCAAACTGATGCAGTGCCGTCATTGCGGACGGGGCTGGCTCGCTGTGCAACACAACACATCGTATAAGAACTGCACAGTAAGCACATAGGGCTAGCGGTGTAATAAAGTCTGTGATAATATTACTCACTAAGGTTCAATCGGTGTTTGGGATATCTAGAACAGTAAAAATGATGTCTAAAAGTTGTAGAAATAGGTTGTTACTGGGGCCTTCTTTATTTGGATTGAGATTTGTGTAGACTTGAGTATGGAAGTGTAGACCGATCAATTCTGAAACTTGACTAAGTTGTATCTCAGTTTATTTTGTAACATCAATTTGATTTATTACATTTTGTGTAAAAATTGATCAATAAATATAAAAGTATTTGTTATTTAAAACAAAATTACGATATAAGAATGCAAAATTCAATTGAAAGAAAACACCAGCGAAAATTCACGAAACTTAGTGACATGGCTTTCTTTATTCCTTTAAAATGCTTCAATTAAATATATCGATTTCATAATTATATTAATTTAATTGGGAAAATCCAGCGATTGATTTTAATTAAGATAATATTTTGGTCCTTTATGATACTCTTAACCTGTGATTGGCAATTAAATGACTGGACAAAGTATTAAACATAATAAATGGAGCAGTCATTTAAAATTAAACATTTGTGTAATATAATTGGACACTTAAATATAAGTTTAGAATTACCTTCTGTATGTACGCGAAAGGAAATAAACATTACCTTAATTTTCATGCCTAGATTGACTTTTTAAACTATTGTACTACAGAAAAATACCAAACGGAAATACAATCAATTCTGTTGACGAAAATATACGTTTTATATTTTTAAAAAAATTCTGTGTCAATATGTTTTAGTGTAATTTGATTTTGTTAATTTGCACTACTGACAGACTTTATTACACTGCGACGCACACAGGTTAGCACATTTATTTTTATTTTATTTATTAAGGTTTGCTAACAGTTGTTACAATAATACATTATTATGAAATCTTATAACACATATACAAATATTATGCTTGTTGCACAACCACTTACAAGCAAACACAACATGCAAACAATACAATACATTTTAAAAAGTAAGAGTAGAGACGGACAATGAAAATTGTTATTATAGCCCAGCCTCTCAGGACACACAGGACCTGTGATCACTGCGGCAGCAATTGCGATGCTCCAGAAAAACATCGTTATTGAAAATTATAACATAATTTAAAGTTACTGAAACAACAAATTAAAAAAAAAAATTATAAAAAAATGATAATTATAATAGTAACTCGTGATTAAAAAAGAAGACAAATATTAAAGTTAATATAAAAATGATTACGAGGAACTGCAACCTTCCAGACAACGTCCAATATTACGCCTAAAACGACCGACCGACTCGCAAAATATGTCTGCATTATTATTGCATTCGTTAGCCAATTTGCATAGACGTGGAATTGGGGAATGAGAACCAAAGATAGTTCTTCGGCGAGGTGGGTAAAAACAAGTGATTGGGGCGCGGGGGTACCTAGCTGGAACTCTAATATTAAGCCTTTGCACTAATTGTGGGCAATCAATTTTATGTCTAAGAAGTTTGTACAAAAACATAAGGTCCATAATTTCTCTACGTTTACTTAGTGTATCGATTTTGAAGTAGAGGAGTCTGGAACGATACGAAGGGGCTTTTTTGGCAAGTCCTTCTGAATATGCCAAGTGCCACAAAAATCTTTTTTGTATACGTTCAATTCTTAGACTATGCACAGAATAATGTGGACGCCATGCCACGCTACAGTATTCTAAAACACTTCTGACAAAACTGTTGTACAACAAGACTTTAGTTTTTGGATTGCGAAAACATTTTCCATTTCGTATAACGAAACCTAGCATACACGATGCTTTTTTTATTATATTTTCCAAATGAGGCACAAATGTTAGTTTTCTATCCAGAACCACTCCCAAATCCCTCAGATTTTCCACTTCTCTTAATGCAATGTCTTCTATGTTATATGATGATTGAATAAAGTTTATCTTACGAGTGAATATTATGAACTGGCATTTATCGGGGTTTAAAACCATTTTGTTATTTTTACACCAATTGTGAATTTCGTCCAGGTCGTTTTGCAAAAGTTTTATATCATGAGGAGATTGAATGGTCTTAAGGATTTTTAGGTCGTCAGCAAACATGAAAGGTGTAGAATGATGAAAGCAATTAGCAATATCGTTTATAAAAATATTGAATAAGAGCGGCCCCAAATGAGATCCCTGTGGCACTCCTGATGTTATATGATGAAAATTGGAGCTAAAACCATTAAGAACAACATGGTAAGTGCGACCCGTAAGATAGGACTGGATCCATTTTAACATTGGCCCAGAATAGCCATACCTGTCAAGCTTCTGCAGCAATACTTCATGAGACACACATTCACATTAAAGATAAGCAAACATAATTTGAATCTAAGGTTACCTTACATAAGATTCAATTAGTTTTAACGATGCACATGAATATCCTAGGCATACAAAGACATGTTATGCAGTAAAAAAACACACAGTAATTAAAAATAACGTATCACAAGTGATAAAGGTAGCAGGAAATTGCTGGATGCACACTGCCAACATATCGGTAGACAAATCTTTTGGGAAGCATATTTTTTTTCAACAGGGGCCATGCTGTGGTTGAAGAAAAAGATAATGATGGTGAAATAAAATAAATAAACCCCACTGACATATAATAATATAGTAAATACGAGTCAACCCATGGTGAACCCAATGCCACAGTAAATACGAGACTAGCGCTAAGGATATCAGGAACTACGAGAAACATTTCAGTGTAAAAAAAACATACCTCAAAGTAAATACTTTCAATCTTTATACCCTTAAAAAAAAAATAACATCGCATATAACCAGTCGTAGTATGAGAAATTACAATATAACCTGTTATTTAGAGCCACAGAAGGTGGTGTTGTTGTGCACTATTCTACATTAATGATTGGGGACTAAATCGGCATGAGGAATTGAATCTAATTCGTGGTCTGTTTTAAATGTGACGTAATCAACTGCGCTGCGGAGGTTAAACTTGTAATGGCATGTTAATATATCATAGGGCTCATTCATTACGCTATTTCGGGCGAAATTCATTAATGAAATTAAATTATGTCGCAAAATTTGAAATGTCAATCGAGGGGTGAACTCCATTGTGCTAAAGTTAGCAACGGGATATCCGTAAGCCTGCAGACCTTTGGTTGGCTCGTTAAAACTATGTACTGTTACTTGTTAGAATACGGATTAATTTCTATTACGTTTATGTCGTCATTAAGATATTTCTAGATTGTTTTATTGGGTACGTAGGTACTGCTCTTATCCGACAAAGGAAAATATAAGGAAAATTAAAATGATGAGCTTGGAGGCCTTTTTCTCCCTTTTTATTTTTTATAAGTGAGTGGCTCACCTGATGAAAGAAGATTATGGCTACCTATAAGCACATACAACACCAGAGTAATGTTAGGTGTATCCTCCGGTTTGAAGAATAGAGGATGAAAAGTGATGGAGAGTTATGTATGTCTTATTTAGTTATATTTTACCGGTCATACAAAACAAGACAGAAAAATATTACTGTTCTTGTATCGTAACTCAACCACTTATAGTTAGTTACAAAAATCACATTTCAGTATTCCATCGGAAACAATATTTCTTTATATCCTGTTTGCATAGATAAACCATTTTTTTTACCGAATGAATGCACTGCATTAATGAATGACAAGAAGAGCATGCCATTCGCCTGATGGTAAGCGATACGACCGTTCATAGACAGTTGAAAACAAACGACACCATAAATTACAAAGCAATGCTTGGCATTCCACTGCGCTAGCCATCTTGAGACATAAGATGCTAAGTCTCAATATGTCCAGTAGTTAATCTGGTTACAATGTCCTTCAAACCTGAACACAACAGTGCGAATACACTGCTGTTTGGCGGGAGAAATAGACATTGCGGTGGTACCTACCCAGGCGGCCTCTCACATATGAGAGACCTACCACCAGTATAAATAAGCTATGAATAGGTACGTATTCCTTTAGAAGAAATAAATATGATCAAACATTACACAACATTGCAGATTGTGCGTTTCATGAATAATTTATTACCAAATTATAATTTACAATAAAATATAGCAAAACAATACATACAGCTTACTAATTAGGTTTGCAAATAGATTAGCAACAGTTCAATGATATTCGAAGCGGTGTCAACAGGTACTGGTTCGAATGAAATCCATTGGGCTTCTGTCGAATTTTACACTCAATGTAAATTTGGAGTTTGAAATTCAAATCACGCCTGATTTGAACATTTGAATTATAGATTTACATTTGTCTGTGGTAGAGTATACTAGGTTTGTTTCCTCGAAATAGGCGTCCATATAATAATTTGATATGGAGTGTAGATTTTAGTAATGGCCAACGCTGATTGCTTGATAGATCGTATTTTAATAATAATACTGTTAAAACGAGGTGGCCTGTTGAAATCGGATTCCATGCGGTTGCTAAAACATTGGCTGCGTATCCAAATCCCAGAGCAAACCTCTGAATTCTTTTTTCCAATGATGGCGAAACGAGCATGCCATTCGCCTGATGGTAAGCGATACGACCGCTCGCGGAGAGTAAAAACCAAATTAAATAAAATAAGTGCAAAGAAAAAAATATTAAGAATTATGTAACACTGTCATTTCTTTTGTGACATCCTTTTAAGAATTCACGGCTTTAATCTCAAGTTTATTGAAATTCTTGGTATACATTCTTCTAAACTGAGATCATATTCCAATTCTAAGAAAATGTTATTATTTATTATTTATACTCTTTATTGTACATAACAAGTTACAAAGGAATGTGATACAAATAAAAAATAAAATAGTACAATCGGTGACCATATCGCATTGAGCGATTTCTTCCTGGCAACCTTTGGATGAACTGGAATTGTTGGATTGAAAAATTGGGCTTGACGTGCAACAAGAGTACATTAACAAAAATAATACATTTATATATATACATATACATACATACACACATACATATACATACATACATATACCCATATTTACATATACTAATATACAATATAACAGACAATTAAAGCATAAGTAACATAATATACATACACCACCTACATATATACTAAGAAATACAAGATAATATAATATAAATAAAACATGTTCTTTTAATTAAGAAGGGATAAGTAGTGATCTTTGACTCGTGCTTTAAAAATGTTCAGTGAATTAGCAAGTCTAATATTTTGAGGTAAGGCATTCCACAACCTGGCTGCTTGAACAGAGAAAGATTTGTCTAAGAATACTGTGGTGTGGTTTGGTATATACAACTTAAGATTTTCTGATGATCTGAGGGATCTCGCATGTCTTCCACTGAGGAACTGAAATCGATCTTTAAGATATGAAGGAGAGGAGGGACAGAATAATACTTTATAAAGCAAAGAAAGTATATGAGCATTCCGACGAAAGCGAATTGGTAACCACTTGAGCTTACTGCGAAATATTGAAACGTGATCATATTTACGAAGTCCAAATATAAATCTTATACAGAAATTTTGAAGCCGCTCAAGTTTGTCTAGTTGGTCTTCTCTGAGGTCAAGATAGCTGGTATCGGCATAGTCAATAATTGGTAGGAGAAGAGACTGTGCAAGCGCAATTTTAGTGGTAAACGGCAAGAAGTTCCGGAGTCGTCGCAAAGATCCCGCTGCAGCGAAAATCTTGCGACTCACGGCCTGTATTTGAGAGTTCCACGACATTTTAGGATCCATTAATATCCCTAGGTTTTTAACGTACGTCTCTCTAAAAGGGACGATTGTTCCATCTAGAGACACTTGAGGAACTCGAGTCCAGTCCAATCTTGAAATCATTCTGGGGCTACCAATAATAATGACCTGGGTTTTTTCGGGATTTACTTTAACACCATAACATTTACTCCATTTGCATATTTCCGATAGGTCAGCATTGATTCTCGCTATAGTTTCCGACAACCTTGCTAAAGGTCCCTGTGAGTAGATTTGGAGATCATCTGCATAAAGATGGTAGGATGAAGTAAGTTTTTGAGAAATAGAGTTTATAAAAATAGCGAAGAGTAAAGGAGACAGAACGCCACCCTGCGGAACACCGACTGTAGTATCGCGCCAAGATGAAAAGGTGTTATCAATACAAACACGTTGTCGGCGACCAAACAGGTAAGTTTGAAACCAATCAATTACCATTGGAGATATGTTAAGAGAGCGCATAATACCAAGGAGAATGTCAAAATCCACAGTATTGAAAGCGTTGCTAAAGTCTAATAGTGTAAGTACTGTAAGATTTCCACTCTCCATCGCAGCCCTAATATCGTCTGTAACATTGATCAGGGCAGTGACGGTACTATGACCAGGACGGAAACCGGATTGCATTGGGTTAAGGAGATTGTTTTTGCAAAGGAAATAATTTATTTGATTATAGGTAAGTCGTTCGAGGACTTTGGATAGGAAGGGAAGTATTGATATGGGGCGATAATCGGAAAAGGACCCGGGATTAATCTTTTTAGGTAAAGGGATCACTGGGGCTAATTTCCACGAATGTGGAAACTCCCCACAGGATACAGAAAAGTTGAGGATGTGACAAATAATGGGTAGGATTTCATCAAGGATAGGAATGATCATTTTACGGCTAAGACCGTCACTCCCGACCGCACTAGACGATATGGACAGTATGCACTTCTTAACATCACAATCGGAGAATTTGCTGAAGACAAAAGGCGGATATGTAGGAGTTGGAAGAGAGGAGAGATTATTCAAAGTCATTTCTTTAGCTGCCCCATCACAATAGGGCGAATTGGAGAAATACTGGACGAGCGACTCGATGTCTAAATCATTAGGACAAGAATTCTTACGTGTCTTCCCAACCCCTATGGAGCGAAGAAATTTCCATACCTTTGATGGATCTCCGTTTTCAATGGACTGATGGATATTTTGGCGTTGTGCATTCCTACACATCTTATTGCAGTGATTCCTTATAGCTACGTACTTTTCTCTATTGTCAGCTGTGGGTTGGTATTTTAACCGGGCTTTGGCTTTAGCTTTAACATTTATTATATTCTTTATTTCGTTTGTAAGCCAAGGAGCCGGAAAATGCTTTACTTTTATGGCACGAATAGGAGCATAAATATCATAAAGTTGAAGCAATTTAGATGTAAAAATGCTGACCTTATCATGAACTGATGGAGATGCAATGAGAGAATTCCAGTCGATACTACTAGCAGCCCCACAAAGATCTGTTAAGTTCATTCCACTAAAATTGCGTTGCAGAAGGATTTTTGACTTTGCCTTGGGGGGACGAATTTTATAGGAAGCGAAAACCAAGTCATGGTGAGAAAACATTGACGCTGAGCATTGACCATGCTTAGCGACAGATTCGCAAGAAGAAACAAGAATAAGGTCAAGTAAAGACGGGATGCAATTAGGAAGGTGGTGAGTAGTGCCTAAAGGAAGAATAGAGAGATTAGTGGATTCTACAATGGAAAGGAGAGAATTAGCACGTGAATCATTCTTTAAGAGACATGTATTAAAGTCACCCATAATAATTGTATGACTGTAAGCGGGGACTAGATCTTCAAGAAGTTTTTCAAAAGAATTGAAATAGTTGATGCGAAGAGAAGGACAGTAATAGACACCTACCAGGTCTTTGCTGTGACGCATTTCTGCCTCAATGAATAAGTGTTCGCCAGCGTTTGGTGGTGTTGGTTGTTGTGACATATCTATTATGCGGAATTGGATATATGTTACTTGTCTTTTAAATATAATCCTTCAAGATACTGATGCTTTTGTGACTAGCGAGCAACGATTATCGAACAATGGCGAAGGGTCCATGAAAGCCGATTTCTAACGGCTTCCCTTTTAATTTAAATCATATTTTTTTGTAAATATCTTTAAGTATATCGAACATGCTATACGAAATAAATGTGCACTTCAGAGGGAAAAACATGTGAACTTGAAGCGTTCAATATGTAAGTGTGTGAAGAGCCTCTTTGTTCCCCTAGATAGTCTAATGGAAATATTCGCACGTTCGAGCTAAATTTGTATCGCACTTTATATTTTCTAGGAAATTCCATTTGTTACGAGTGTTTAGGTTATTTATAACTTGGAGTACCTTTCGTCACTTTATTGCGAGTGTAGGTGTTGTAAGAGGACAAAAGATAGGTCTTCTTCTTGCTTACGTTCGAGAAACGAGCAAGCGGTTACCTGATATTCGCAATTACTGCCGCTTATTAACATCTAGAAAACTTAGTGTGTGCTTTGCCGGCCTCTGAACAATGGGAAGGAAAAGGTAAGAAAAACAGGACGAGAATAAAGGATTTTTGCGACTTCAGCAATCTAACTTTTACATTTTTACAATATTCATCGCAAAAAATGTCTCATTGAAAGACACACGGCAGAATAACCATCGCCACACGTCGGATTTCATTGAGACCGTAGTACCACCCCAGTCAAGCCGATATATTCCTATAGCTGTTCAAGTTGGCTATGTTGCTATTTCCACTATTTTACCCAACGACTTATCACACGCTCTGTGCCATAAACCATATTCGTTATTATGTGACAGCCTCCGTGGCGCAGTTGGTTAGACGCCGGCTGTGAAACGTGAGGTTGCAGGTTTGATCCGCGCCCCGAAACAAACATTTGTGTGATCCACCAGTATTTGTTTCGGGTCTGGGTGTTTGTGAGACAGAAAATTCTCTCGTGGTTCCTGATACCCATGACACAAGACTCGATCTTAGTGTGGGGTCAGGACTATGTGTGTGACTGTTGGGTGTATTTGTATATTATTGATTTATTCTTGCTATATTACTACTCGTTTTTAGGGTGTAATTATTTACCCCTCTAATATCAACATCGAAGGCCACGCACGAAACCCTTTGAAAAAACGATTACCGTTCTACTATTTATTGATAACCGCACGACCTTCAGACATATTGAAATAATATTGACTTTAAAAGTACGAGACAACGGCGCGCCCTACTTTATCATATTATGGGTTTTATTACGTCTTCAATCCTTTGATACAGCTAAACAGGCTTAATCGATTTTACTCGCTTTTTGTTCTTATTGTATCGATGATTTCATATTCATGACAAAAATGATTACGATACATTTTTTGGCATTTGCAGTCAATTGTAGTCAATATAGAATAACTTGCACCCCAGTTTTCGAAACATTGGGAATTAAAATTAAGCCTCCAACCGTTTATTTTTGTTTAATATCTATATAGAAATTTATATCCGTAAAAAGTATCTACCAGCTGATGTTAATTAGAACTGACGTAGGATGTTCGTGACGACTATTTTTATTTATCGTTATTAATATACTGCCTCGGTGGCGTAGTTGTACTAAAGTACGATTACAAAGATGAGGTCTCGAGTCCGAATCTCGGGTCGGGCAAAGTGATATTAGATTTTTCTATTCATTATTAGCCCAGAGACAGGAATTTGTGGTTATGGCGATAGGCTCGCCCCTATCACATAGTGGGTCGGAACTTACAAGGCGAAATGTCGGTGTCCTAGTGGCGCCTCTGCCTACCCCTTCTGGGATAAAAGCGCGAGTTTATGTATGTATGTATGTATTAATATACTGAATTTTCTACCAGATACATAATAATTTGCTATACATACATACATACATAAACTCACGCCTTTATCCCCGAAGGGGTAGGCAGAGGCGCCCCCAGGACACCCACATTTCGCCTTGTATGTTCCGTCCCACGATGTGATAGGGGGCGAGCCTATCGCCATATCAGGCACAAATTCCTGACTCCGGGCTGATAATGAATAGAAAAATCAAATATCACTTTGCCCGACCCGGGACTCGAACCCGAGACCTCAGCTTTGTAACCGTACCGTTATACAACTACGCCACCGAGGCAGTAATTTGCTATACTAACATAAAAAGTATCGACTCGACATTCCTTCCTTCCAAACTCAGATATAATTATTTACTATACAAAGGCAAAAAACAATCTCAAACATTCTACTTCGATATAATATTACATGACACTCATGTTGGCCTAACCAATGACGTCAGACGTAACGTGAGGTAAATCGCGACGTGTACCAAACCTGCGTATAAGGCCCTGAATACACAACGCCCCTTAATTATTTTTTTTGCATCCAGCTGTCACATGCATAGTCTTGACCCCACACTAAGATCGAGTCTTGTGTCGTGGGTGTCAGGAACTACGAGAGACTTTCCGCTCTCACTAACAACCAGACCCGAAACATATACTTGTGGTTCACACAAACATTTGTCTCAGTGCTGGGATCGAACCCGCGGCCTCTCACTTTACAGGCGGCGTCTAACCAACTGCGCCACAAAAGCTGTCAAGGCTGTACATATACCACTTTCTGGGTTTAAATCTTCGAGGAAGAAATGTTTCAATTATCTATCGCGACTGTCATGTGTGTATTAGTATCGGGTATGTGGGTAGCGTTGTGTACGAAGGGCTTTAGTGAGACGCGGGTCGTCTATTAAATTACAGGACTATAAATTAGGTAAGTATATCAGAATTTATTACCTGGCTTTTGTAGGAGAATTTATTCGATACGGAAGCGCGAGATTTTGTTTGGTTTATTAGATTGCTGCATGTGAGTGCTAGTGAAACAGAACACGCGAACATTGTGTCTTCCCCTTAATAGAGACAATAAGAAAAATGTTAATGGACATATTCTTAGACATAGTCTCTTTAGAAGTTTAGGTTAGATTAATATAACTTATTAGTCATAAGACTAGATCGTTATTTAAATGATGTATTACACCAGAGTACATCATAATATAAAAAAAAAAAAAAATGTGTAGGTGAGTAGAAAGGGTTGTTATTTTTATCTATTTTTTGTGTATTGTATCTGCCCATATATGTCCCATTGCAGGGCACGGGCCTACTCTACAATCGAGGCTACGATTGAGAGTGGTTAGGCCATATAGTCCACCACGCTGGCCTAGTGGGGGCTGGCGGACTTTACATACCATAGAAATTCTTAAAAAGCGCTATGGTATGCAGGTGTCCTCAGGATTTTTTCCTTCACCGTTATAGTGCGTGGTGATTGACTATCAATACACACATGACTCCGAAATTTTTTCATCTATACTTGTATAAAATTATTGAATCTGCTGGATAAAGTAAGTTTTTATTTCAATAAACTAAAGGAACTCAGTCTTTTGTCAGTTAGACTGAACAATACGAGAAAATTTAAATACACATATTATAAATATTACTGTGGTGACCAAAATACTGTGTTGGGATTTATTATGGACAATAACAAAGCTTTTTAGTCTCGAGGAGTCGCTGAATGTAAGTGGATACGAAGAGCGCTCTAAAAGTTCTTGAGCGAGAACTAGAAGTGAACTGTGGTTAAAAATAATGATCTTTGACTTTGCCTTTAAGTTGACAAAGCCTATAACCTTGAGAAGAACTATCCAGAAACACATTCAGATATTTAAGGAAACTTCCATTCATTATTCTATTTTAAACCTGCGATGGGAATCACCCCCTACACAAAAATAACAGACAATAAAAAATTATTGACGACGATAAAATAGATAGAAATGGCTCGATAATGACAATTACGTATCTGGTAAATATCATTTGTAATTTTTAACATTTAAAACGGATCATAAAATATTTATACCAAAACAAAACAAACAAAAACTAAACTCCAAAATCATTTTTCGTTAGCACATTTAACGACGCCAATTTCCGGGCCGTTTGTACCATAGTGTGTGCAACAGTTAACCCGCAAATAGGCTGTTAATTCAACCATCAGGTGGCATAAAAACACTAGTTTGTGACGCTACCAAACGAGCTCGTCACGGAGGGTTAACTGTCCGTTTGGAGATACGCGGCGGGGGTACAATCGGCCCGTCACTTGCATTGCGGTTACATTTTTATTAGTGTTTAATTGTGCTCTTGTTTTAGCAAGGCAATTTTCAAAGTATTGGTTTATGTAATTGAGTATTATTGACACATATCTGTGTATTAAGGTTATCGTTTTTATTCTTGTCATAATAGCAGAGCATATAACTTGATCTACAACACAAGTCGTAAGCATTAAAAAATTCGTTTATTTTGCTATTCGACTATTTATTAATCTCAAACCAAATTTCTCTAGGACACAAAAATATTTGCCTCCGTAGAAATGTCGAACCCACTACCTCTCGTTTCTCAACCGATTTTACACCCCAAGGCTTATGCTGCTCATGCCTTTTTATTATCTAAAGAATGGAGGGGTCATAAGTCACGACAATTCGGCACCAGCTCATGTATCCAAATCCCAATAATTTCATTTAATAAAACGAAGACAACTGGCACCAATTTGCCGTATTTAAAAAAACAGCACGTTTGCAATAACATTATCTTTATTTTTACCCGACATAAAAACGGACTTGTCATTTTGTTACAATTGCGCAATGTTTGCATGTTTGTCTATGTCGATGTTTCAATAGATAGGCAAAATTTCATATGTGCATGTATATATTATGCCTTTTTGTATATTTGTTTCTCAGGTTAAACTAGGTGACTTTTCACATTTAGTTTAAGCATAATCAAATATGGCTCAAGATTTTTCAAGATATAAATTGTTTAATGCTGCAATTTTTATAATTCTCAGTTAGTATTATATTTTTATGTGTCATCTACGGGTTACCTTGTGTGCGTAAATAATATATACATGCGCCTCTGATAGAAATTAAGGACAATTCTATAATATATGCTCCATATTTAACATGATTTTAAAATGCAAAAATCAAATAGAAAGTGCAAGAAAATTATTACATTCAGCACAATTTTTAAATTATATCGAAAAATTGCCCGAGCCCATCCGGGTATTTAGCAAACTCCAAATGAAGTACAAAAGTAAACCACGAGGCAGAAGATATACCACGGAGGAAAAGATTCTTGCATTATCCATGTACAAACAAAGTGGTTAGGGCTTATAACGTCCTCAGACGTACACACCATTTCAAAATAGCACTTCCAGAAACACTTCCTAGGCGCCATTGTTGTTCTTGAAATATCCAGTAAAATAAAGCCAAATCGAAAAGCAAGTATGAAAATCCAGTAATAGGAAGCCGAGGTAAACGCAAAAGATATCAAACAAGTCCAGTTAAAAGCCAAAGTCGCAAAATTATAGCTATTGAATCGCAGTAGTACGCACACGAAAGTTTTCAAAAAACTAGTGTCAATTTTTGACACAAATTGTAAAGAGGGTGTGTACATAAATTAAAAAATGTAAAGAATGTAATAAAATGGTTACAGTAATAAATAAAATACACTTGAATTTTTTTAATTAATAAGGAAAATAAATAATTATTAAAAGGCAAGACTGCTTATTTTGTTTATTATTTATACTTTTAGTTTTTTAATTTTTTTTGGCACTTGCCGCGACATCTAGTAATACTTTAACAAAAAGATCATCAGGTTGGACCCGTGGTTTGTGTCTAATGCATTCAAGATGGCGCGACAAGTACCTTATGAATAGAATGCAAGAGAGTGGCACCCCCATGGACGGAACACAAGGTGAAATGTGGGTGCTCTGGCAACACTACTTTGTCTACCCCTTCTGGGAATAAGATTTAATCGTGTGTAAAAACATCCATGCATATTTACTAACCAGAATGTTGGTTACTTTTAACTTTCCAATAATTCCTGAATAACATTTAAAATTATTAATGTACTTTAGGGTAACTATTTTTCTTGTAGTAAAAGTAACCGTGCCAATAAGGTATATTTTCGTTCATGTATTTTTTTGACAAATGTTTAGAGGAGGGTAGTTAGTTTTCTTGTGCCATCTTGCTGGACTACTAGTTCAGTTTCTCGTGAACGCTTGCAAAAGCAGGACGCATGCTACGCAGCTGCGCAAGATTTCTTGCCTAGTTTAAATTAAATTAATTTGTGCATAATAATATTATGGTGAAAGTGACAAGTGTTGTGAAGTGCTACAATAGATCGTCATTTTCTTCTACTACTATCGAGCTACGGGTGCTAAATTACGGTGAGTGATTTACACTTGCTTTATTATATTTGTCGTCGGATATTGTGACTTTATTTTCCTCTGAGTGTCCTATTTGCAATGCGTAGGACCTTACCAATTGTATAATTAATCATATTAGGTTTGTCTTCGTGTCATCCACCGAGCTTTGGGTAGCAGAAATTTGGTGAGTGATTTAGACTTGTTTTATTATATTTGTCGTCGGATATTGTGACTTTATTTTCATCTGAGTGTCCCATTTGCAATGTGTAGGACCTTACCAATTATTGTATAAATCATATTAGGTTTGTCTTCGTGTCATCCACCGAGCTTCGGGTAGCAGAAATTTGGTGAGTGATTTAGACTTGTTTTATTATATTTGTCGTCGGATATTGTATTTTCCTCTGTGTGTACATCCATTTGCAGTGTGTAGGACTTTACCAATTGTTTAAAATATATTAGGTTTGTCTTCGTGTCATCCATCGAGCTTCGGGTAACAGAAATTTGGGCAAACGATGAAATTGTTTGTCAAATTATTAGATAGTATACAGCTTCGTTTAACGCGTTTGTCAAATAGTCAAAATTTTCGCTTAATAAATAGTTATCTTTGACCAAATCTACGAACAGAACGTTTGATCATCTAAGCTATTGTTTAATGGAAACGTGAACCAACAAATTTGCCAATTTGATCATTTACAGCGTTTAGACTTATTTTTTTATTTCTCGTCGGATATGTTTGTTTTTTTATTTACCTATTTTATGTGTATGTTGTTTGAATTGTTCCGTGTACAATATAGTGCAAGTGGTGTGTAAGTACTATAATTGATCATTTTCTTCGTGTCGACCATCGAGCTTCGGGTAGCAGAAATTTGGTGAGTGATTTAGACTTGTTTTATTATATTTGTCGTCGGATATTGTGACTTTATTTTCCTCTGAGTGTCCCATTTGCAATGTGTAGGACCTTACCAATTATTGTATAAATCATATTAGGTTTGTCTTCGTGTCATCCACCGAGCTTCGGGTAGCAGAAATTTGGTGAGTGATTTAGACTTGTTTTATTATATTTGTCGTCGGATATTGTATTTTCCTCTGTGTGTACATCCATTCGCAGTGTGTAGGACTTTACACATTGTTTAAAATATATTAGGTTTGTCTTCGTGTCATCCATCGAGCTTCGGGTAACAGAAATTTGGGCAAACGATGAAATTGTTTGTCAAATTATTAGATAGTATACAGCTTCGTGTAACGAGTTTGTCAAATAGTATAAATTTTCGCTTAATAAATAGTTATCTTTGACCAAATCTACGAACAGAACGTTTGATCATCTAAGCTATTGTTTAATGGAAACGTGAACCAACAAATTTACCAATTTGATCATTTACAGCGTTTAGACTTATTTTTTTATCATTTCTCGTCGGATATGTTTGTTTTTTATTTACCTATTTTATGTGTATGTTGTTTGAATTATTCCGTGTACAATATAGTGCAAGTACTACAATTGATCATTTTCTTCGTGTCGACCATCGAGCTTCGGGAGCTGAATTACGGTGAGTCATTTATTTATTATTTATTTATTAATCCTTTATTGCACAAAAAGAAACATTTACAGTAAATAAATGGCATAATAATAGTACAAGAGGCGGCCTTATCACACTAGGCAATTTCTTACAGGCAACCTTTGGATGGATATCTAAAAAGGAAAATGAGAGGGCAGTCTAAGGTGTTTATTAAATATATTAAATGTATGTATCATATATAATAAAAAAGAATTATATACATATATAAATAAATATGATATACAAATACATACAAACATATATTTAAAAACAATAATAATAATACACAGACTTACAATACATTCATTATACATACACAGTCATTTATACTTATTATACTACTATTATTTCTCTATTTATATTGTTTCTCGATATTGTTTACTTATTTCCATATTTGTGTGTACATTCATTCGCAGTGTGTAGGCTATACTTTGCCAAATTTTTAAGGGTCGTTCCGTGATTTACTGCAAATTTCGTCGTTCCGCGGAAGTTAAAAATATGACAAAAAATCAAGAATCTTATTCAATACAACAAATCTAGCATGCTTTTTTAATGGTATTCAAAAGAAGGCACTTTTCTATCTTGTGTAGATTTATAGATATAGCTTCTTCAAAATTGCGCTATGGATGGCAATTATTATATATAATTGCGTATTCTAACGTCAATAATAATTTACAATCTATTCAATGTACATATAGGTACGATCTATGTGTTTTCCTCGCAAGATTGTATTTATATATTATGTATCCAGTTAAACTTTACATCTAACTCAACACATACCTATGAGTAACAAATAATTATAAAAAACATTTATTTACAGTTCACCTAAGCTAAAATTTGAAATATATGTATGCACTACTTAAAAGACAATCAAATTATTAGAATAATGTACAATTATTGTTATTTTTGGAGTCGGTGTTGTCCAAGTATTATGAGTTAGTAACTACATAAACGTCAGATATTATATTTTATTGAATTAAGGTTAATAAACCACATAATAGTATAAGAGGATATTCGTATAAAATAGATTTCATAAAGTTGTACTTTAATATTGTCAGGTATAATGTCGAGTTTATTTGGCTGACACCGACTCAAAAATAACAATAATTGTACATTATTCTAATAATTTGATTGTCTTTTAAGTAGTGCATATGTATATATTTCAAATTTTAGCTTAGGTGAACTGTAAATACATGTTTTTATAATTATCTGTTACTCATAGGTATGTGTTGAGTTAGATGGAAAGTTTAACTGGATACTTAATATATAAATACAATCTTGCGAGGGAAACACATAGATCGTACCTATATGTACATTGAATAGATTGTAAATTATTGACGTTAGAATACGCAATTCAATGTCATATATCTACATGCATGACTGTAATCTGATGACTGTAATCTTTTTCTGCAAATAAATATATTATAAAAAAAATACATACATACATAAACTCACGCCTTTATCCCCGAAGGGGTAGGCAGAGGCGCCACTAGGTCACCCACATTTTGCCTTGCATGTTCCGTCCCACGATGTGATAGGGGGCGAGCCTATCGCCATATCGGGCACAAATTCCTGACTCCGGGCTGATAATGAATAGAAAAATCCAATAGCACTTTGCCCGACCCGGGATTCGAACCCGAGACCTCAGCTTTGTAACCGTACCGTAATACAACTACGCCACCGAGGCAGTCAACTTGGCTCATCAATTACTATTAATTGCTGGTTTTCAATACCTTTGACATAATTCATTGCTCGATTGATTTTAACTGGCTCAATTTTGAAATTAAATCCTTTATCGGCTACGTCATTAATTATATCGGAAATTATGATGGTAAACAAATCATTGGAGTTTCGTATGAATTTCTTATATTTTAAAAATGGTAAAGCCTCACAATAGTTACCGTAAAATATAAATTCTTGTAAAGATTCCTCTATTTCAAAGTGCACGGTAATTGACAATCAATATAGACGCGCCCTCCAGCTAAGTGAAGTGACGATTTGCGAAAGGTCGCTGGCACATGCTGGATGCGACAAGCCAAAGACAGGGTAAAATGGCGCAAATTGGAGGAGGCCTATGTCCAGCAGTGGACAACTATAGGCTGATAATGATCATGACACACATGACTCCGAAAAGTTTGAGGCATTACACCCCGCGATCACTCTCTCGGCAGATTGTGTCCAGTTTGTAATCCTCAGTCCAATGAATTGAATAAAAGTAGAACTACGATTATCCAGACCATAAAGCCATCCTAATCATCACACTCATAATTTATAAAGTAACAGAAACAAAGCTCTTTGTTTATTATGAACTCTCGCATCAGAACGCAGCTACAATGTAATTTTATTTTGCACCGCCGGTAATAAACCCGCGCTATTGTTCTGTTTCATGCATTGCCAACGAGAATTTAATTATTTTATTTGTTTCACTGGTTCTACAATTGGGATCAAAACGGACTGAAGATGGATGGTTTTATTCCAGGGCAATTTTGACTATTGGAATTTACTTGTGAAATGAAACGAAAATGAAAATACTTTATATCTTTATAATGTTATACCTACATTATTTTTAGATTCAGTAACCCTTTTCCTCAACCATCCCTTTCTTCTGCGTAAGAAGAACGGGCAAAAAACTCTAGCGTTCCTCTTTTCAAAACAAATTTACAATACAGTGAATACACACGAGTCGTAGCTTAGTTTAATTCAGAGCAGTTCATAAATGGTTCATAATAATCAATTGAATAACAATAATATTGGCTGTTGTTGAAAATAAATATTAAATACATACATACATACATACATAAACTCACGCCTTTATCCCCGAAGGGTTAGGCAGAGGCGCCACCAGGACACCCACATTTCGCCATGCATGTTCCGTCCCACGATGTGATAGGGGGCGAGTCTATCGCCATATCGGGCACAAATTCCTGACTCCGGTCTGATAATGAACAGAAAAATGCAATATCACTTTGCCCGACCTGGGACTCGATTCTCGAACCTGAGACCTCAGCTTTGTAACTTTACCGTAATACAACTACGCCACCAAGGCAGTCGGCAATAAATATTAAATACCTATATTAATACGAATGTTATATTTGACCTCCGCAATACTTAGGATATCTTTTAACTATTTTTTTAGAAACGCCGATAATTTTTCACTCTCACAATTCCTACACCAAAACAGCTTTGATTGATAGTCTCATATATAATCTACGTATTCTCATTCACATTCAATATTTCATTCATTCACCTCATTATTCAATATTACGCTTACTGACAACCACATACAGCGAACGGGAATATATATACAATTTTCATGTTGAAGGCACATTAAGTCGCATTTATTACCTAACACTCGCCATTACAAGCATTTACACGAACGGCGCGACTCATTTTATGACTTTAATCACGCTGTGACGCAATAATTAACGATTTTTGTCCAAATTTGGTGTGGGATGTATTTAGAGTTATGTTGGGGGGTCGGCGAATATGTCTAGGGGTCGTGTTTGAGCGTGTGAGAGGAGTGAATGGGTATGGAGGTATTCAATTGAAACATAAATATATTTGTAAACGGGATTGAGATGGGGTCTATTTTTTATATTTGTGATTGGCGGAGGATTGGGTTTTTTTATTAAATAAGTAAGACATTCAACAAGTAAGCAATTGATCCGGAGGTTTCATCATCATCATCTGTGACATCCTGAGTCTAATTCCCATGTTATGCAACCCGCTAATATTAAACGATGCTCGGTACTGGACCTATTTCCCGGTAAGGCAATAAGTCTCTTCTGTATGACATCTTCATATTTATGTAGTAATGTGCAGGTTTTAGTCGATATCATTATATTTAATACCCCCCACCACCGCCGCTAAATCCATCCCCTTGCTTTTAAATTTAGGAATGAAACTCCCGATTCCCGCGAACACCTGACGCAACACACTCGAGGTAACACGTAATGATTTGATCGCATGACCGTACCCACTATTTAATATTGCAATTTGTACGATTACTAGAAAATATATGCGATTCGCGATTTTGTTTTCGCGGAATACTCGTATTGTGCTTTCCTGTGACACGACCGATTAGACGAGGTGAGGTAGCTTTTTAAGTTTTAGGTTAGATTCGCTCAGAAATACAGGGTATATACTGGTACCAAAAACAAAGCCAGGTGGTAGTATTAGTGACTCCAGACACAATGCAACAAAAAATTGTCAATATTATTTTGGTAATTTTTTACTTATCGTCGTATTTGGGTGATAAATACATAGTTTTCATAAAATAATATTGTACACCTTTTTATTTTTAAAGACGCAATGGTACGCAAAGGTTTAAATTACTATTTTCGCAAAAACAAGGTATTTACCAACCAAACACGATGATATTTAAAAAAATGCAAAAAAATCTATCACATTTTTTGCGAAATCTTTAGTTGCATCGTGTCTGTAACCACTAAAACTACGGACTTCTCGGTCGCAATATACCCAGTCTGATATACCCAGTATATTTTTAGAGACTAGAAATATTTTTGCAATGATGCCTTTTTTTTGGATTTGAACATATTTTTGAACATATTTCACATTAGTGGAAACCTTTTCGAATTTGCTCAGCTCCAGCTAAGCATTGCATGCCTAAAAGTCTAGAGTCTAGACAGCCTTGAGCTGATTAAGATCACTTTTCGCCGTGTTTCGGCTCCTAATTACAAAGATAGCCGTAAATCTTCAGGTTGGGCGGTAAAAAATATAAAAGCTAAAGTGTTGTAAATAGGAATTAATTTACTTTTAAAAGATTTCAACCTTAGATTCGAAAGAATTTTAATAAGGATTTTTGTGTACTGTTTAAATACGTCTGGATTAATTAATTAAATTAAATACACCCAACAGTCACATACATAGGTCCAGACACCACACTAAGATCGAGTCTTGTGTCGTGGGTATCGGGAACTACGACCCGAGACAAATACCTGTGGATCACACAAATATTTGTCCCAGTGCGGGGATCGAACCCGCGGCCTTGCGTTTCACAACCAGCGTCTAACCAACATACTGCACAAAACATAATGATAAAACATATTTTTAAACACATGCTACTGATTTTAAATATTGCCAAATATACTATACATTTTGTTATATTATTTTTCATGGAATAACAGTGGAATCGCTTTTAGTTGGCTTAAATAAGTCCGCTACTGAGAATAAGACTTCTTTAAAATCCAAAGTTTGACAAGAGGCTTAAAATGTTCATTTAATATAAGAAGGCTTATATGCCATCAATAGCATAGCATAAAGCTTAGAAATATTAATAGCTACGTAAAAATAGCCACTATTAATACTAATATCATCAATAAATAAAATAAAAACAAACGTACGTTCTTTCAACGCTACGTGTTCAAGTTCACATTTGGACGTCCTCAGCGAAGCCCGCGACCTTTTAAAACCACTCAACCCTCGTACTAAACAATAAAACGAGTAAATTACCAAATAATTGAACATTTAAAATAATGAATATTTGATTTTCGATTGTTTTCATTTAAACAATTAGCGCGAATGTTTGTTTTAATTGTTTGCTTGTTTCCAGTTTGTTTTTGAAGGTAATGGCTTAAAAAATAGCCGAGGTTTGACTTTTCGTATTAAAAAGGCTTAATATAGAAATGGATATTGAGAACGCGGGATTAGATGAGGTGGAAGACCATGACAAATCAGACGGCGGTAGATACCCAGGATGTTGGCCCCCCAAAGGTGCTGGTCGTAGGGTAGAAGTAATCGCTCGAGTAATGACCAAGGTACACAACGATGGCACTAATAGTCGTAGTCCCTCATAGTGACCTAAACGAATGTATTTCTTGTATATCCAGTATCAAACATGCCAGTATATTAGGCTAGTTGTCTCAATTTTGATTATTTTTCTACATTATGTGTGACCGCTGGGTGTATTTATTTATAATCATTTAGAGATTTCCTCTTAAAATTATGAACATCGGTATCTTTTATATTATCTGTGTCAGAAAATAATACCATACAATGATACCTGTTATTGTAAGATTGCCATGGGAAGCTAGGAGCGCTAGGAAATATCGGTTCAAAACGTCCGGAGAATAACGCCAATAACTCGTTTATGATGGATCGTTGCGAAGGAAAATAGAAAAATAAGTATACTAGGAATAATATTTTCAATGAATTGTTGCCAAACAGCAGTGTAAATGCACTGTTGTGTTCCGGCTTGAAGGACATTGTAGTCAGAGTAACTATTGCACGTAATGAAACTTAACATCTTATGTCTCAGGATAGTGGGTGTAGTGAAATGCCAATCAAACTCAAAAACCGAAATAATTACGACGACAGAATTATTACCTCAATTAGAAAACTGATATTCCTAATAAAACAGATTCTTAAATTATATAGTCAAACTAAACATGACTACGACCACTCTGTCAAGAGGACACGACTACGAAGAAGAATATTCAAACTGCCACACGATTATAAACCTTATACAAAGAAAATTAAATTAAAACATATAAAATATGTTAACGAAAACAAGTACAGGGTTACAGGAGACATTGCTGACGATGATACAATTTTATCCATTCAACATCGAAAAGCACATTGATGCTACTCTATACAGTTACAGCCAGAGACAGATTTAAAAACTATTTTTGTTATCGAATGTTTTGTCCCTTTCGAACAACTTTAGAATTCAATATAAGCGAAGAAGATAAAACATTCGATAACTAAAATTGATTTTAAATAAGTCTATGAATAAAGCCGTTAGTGTCAGTACTCTTATACCTTGAGTCCTGGAGCCACAGATCCCTGGTGTCTATAGGAGGTAGTTCTGTCTCCGTAGACGCAGCTGAATGCTGAGGAGTCCCGCTCCTTGGTCCAAGAAACCTTCGCCAGGTGCATCGACGACCTGAGGAATAAATAATTTTTAAATTTGATGATACAAGAATATACCGGATAAGAAAATGTAAATGTTATTATGTGTTTTAGAACACCAAAGACCTACGAACATTAAGATTTTTTTTACATGTAATGGTGTTACTAAGGCTATATAATTTTAATTTTAAGGTGGAGATACATTTCAATTTACCCCCTAAGTTTATATCAAGTATTAAAATTAAGTTACAAGTGTCGACTTATGCAAAATTGGATTGGCTGAACCGGAATATTAATTATGCGAAATTACTAATAGCTCTAAAACTCCAACCACTAACCGACTCGAAGTCCATCCTTTACGATCATTGACACACGTATGATCTCCTTTGTATTGTATTTGTTTCTGAATGTCAGATTGAACATATTGGTCCTAAACACGTTTGTCTAGATGGCTATTTTTTTATACATAATATATTACTGTTATAAACAGCCCATTTTATATGTCTCCTACGTACCGACACATACCAGTTACAATAATTTAATTATCTATACATATAATAAAATTATATTACCCTAACGAACCTGTCTCGGAATCGTCATACTAAATGGAGTTAGCATAATTAATCATTTAAATGATCGAATTATCGATTACTCGATTATGGACGTTAAATCGATTGTCACGAATTAAAAACGTCATTTGCGCAGTACGAAGAGGCAGTAATTGAATTGATTCAGCACTACGTTCAATTAAAACAGAGTAAAGTTCACCACATTCGAACGTGAATGGTGCGACGAATGTTGACATTCACAATGTACTTATGCATACATATGTCCTCTAGGCGATATGACATCCTGCTTATGCCAAGCGAATTTCGACATAAATATGCATTGAGAGTCGAGCTTATTGGCTTTGTTTCTAGCCACTCTTCACCGACTGAAAAATAATTAATACATGGCTTTTGACTTTTCATTCTGAGAGAAAGGTATGATTTCATTTACAATTACTATACAATACTAATCGGGCATTTTCATTCGCGAAAAATATGAGATTTTGTAAACCGAAACACTCATGCAAAATATCGTTTTATTGTTAAGTTTAACATACGGAAACTTTACACCAGTGTTACGGAGTTAGGGTAGGTCTAATGCAGTTGAGTGGTTTGTCAACTTTAAGTAGGCCTTAGAGACGCTACTTAAATCTGAGAGTGTGCGGGAAGAGTTTGGAGTACGGATATTTGTAGCGGACTTATTGTTGCTTTCCTACGTTGGTCCAGAATTCATGTGACTTATAAAAATTAAGTATTGGGGGTTTACTGTGATTCTTATGTAGAATATAACGCCTTAACTATTGCTTCACAAATGTAAATAAATCGAGTTTTATACCATCCACTGTAGGATAGAACTTCCTCTACAATTGAGAGGTCAGGTCATAAACCACGCTAGGCTGACCTAGTGCGGGTTGGACAACTTTACTAATAGTATTTCTAATATTTTTTTATGACATGTAGATTTCCTCGCACAATATTTTCCTTCACTGTGAGAACGTGTGGTAACTATCAATACACAAAAACACATTTTTAGTATTTGTTACACGTAATAAAATAAATATGGCCACATCATCCCTAACCCCGCTTTCATGTCGTACCTACGTCTAACAGCCCAACGCAATATAGAGCCTAGAAACTCGGCATGTTATGAAGCATCCACAACTCACTATCATATTTGGCACACCTGTATCAACATATAACATAAGGCTCAAAGGCACGTCGCAAAAGCTATCTAAGCTGTATGTTATCGAAATAGACCGAAGCCGATATCCAATTTACATTTTCATGAAACATCGCACTATACAGAATGTTGAGATTGCTCTCGAGCAGAAACTGTAATAATATGCTTTAACGTGAACCGAGAATCATATTCATTTGGCACAAATCTGCGATATATAATAATTTTATCAGCCTGTATATGTATGTCGCTGAATTACGTGTATATGCATAGGTTTAAAGATGAAGACTGCCTCGGTGGCGCAGTTGTACAGTCACCAACATAAGTAGCTGAACACATTTAAAACGCCAAAAGTCATACACACATTAAGCAACAGAAGTCGGTGACGAGTGTCGGCCACTAAATTTCATGAACACCTTAAGGTTACAAAAGTTGATGAACAGCAAAAACAACAAAAGTTGATGAACAGCAAAAGCAGCAAAAGTTGATGAACAGCAAAGGCAATAAAAGTTGATGAACAGCAAAAGCAACAAAATTGCTGAACACTTATAAAAAGTAAGATTGCCGTAGATGTGTTCACCTACTTTAGTCGCGTTGTTATGTATTTATTATTAAATTTTATTTCACAGTTTCTTTTTTGCTTTTTCTCTGCACTGACATATTGTTTTCTATTTTTGAGAAATTTAATTTGCTTGCAGAGTTTGTCGTGTTCGTCTGTTATTGGCAAGTGTACTTTTATTGAACAATAAATTGTTAAACATCTAATAATACGTACCTAATGTTATTGATATCGTGCTGTTGGTTTTCCAAATATAGTAAATACATGAAATAAAACACATTAATATTTATTTGGGGTCTTATTCCGTGTATAATAAATAATAATGTATAATAATATTGGCAAAAAATTGTGTATGTATAAGTGTTATTTCAATTCAACCGACTTCGTGTGTACGGCTTGGGTACTAATTTTAAAAAGTAAATTTATAAATATTTTTTAATTGACCTACTTCATCCCACTACTGGGCGAAGGTCTCCCCCCTGTTCCTTCACAATTCGCATTCTAACAAGATTTCGGGCCACATGGGCTCGAAAGCATCCAGGTCGTCTGGCCAGCGTTTTTAGGTCTGCCGCAGCGTTGTCGGCGTTTTTAAGCGAATTTCGCTGTTTCGCACTCTGTCAGTCCGCCTTATTCCCAGGATGCTGTGCTCCATAGCTCTCGGACAAACCTTGAGCTGGGACTTTTGTAATTCGGTCAAAGACCAGGTCCGAGCTCCGTAGGATAGAATAGGCAAGTTATAATGTCGATGAGTTTCCTTTTTAAGGATATTGGAAGGTTCCAGTAGCTCTTCTAGGCATTTTCCATCCGGCGATGAATTTCTAGGCCTTGGAAGGAAACTAACTGGCCCAAATAGATGTACTCATCGACATAGTGTATGACCTCTCCATCCACTTGGATGTGGACTTTTGTTTTATTTGTCATGACTTTAGTCTTTGACCGATTCATCATTAGACCCACCCCGAGGCTAGCCATATTTAACGTTTCAAGCATGCATTGGAGGTCTTGCGCCGATGATGCAAATAGTACATCATCGGTATCAATAGTACATAGTATTATCGGCGAAGCGCAAGTTGGTAGGTTTCTTACCGCCGATATCGATACCCTTACTCCTCTTTGTATATGGTATGATAGACCAGTACGTTCAAGTTTAACAGCGTAACACAAGGAAGCAGCGTAGGTGATCCGATTCGTAAAGCCTCAGTTGTCATGCCTTCTTCTCCAGCACTCCTATTCAATTTCATACTGCGGAGAGCTTTATAAGCCTCGCAGCCAGTTATGTAGGGAATAGTATCCGGATTCGGGCTGGAATAATCTGATTGAAGTTCTTTGGTAGCGTCAGAATAAAGTTTTTGGTAAAATTTCGTGCATATTTCAATAAGCTTAGTGCGGTTACTATGTTTAATTCCTTCTTCATCTTTTAACTACATATTTATCCAACACCTTCCTGTAGATATCCTCTGTTTAGCTACCCTAAGCGGTGTATGTTTCTTTAAGGCCATTTCTATGAGATAACAATTATGCTTGCATAAATCATTCCTTATGCTACGTTTAACTTATTTATTGATTTCGCGATATTCAACGGTATTTATTTTTGTATCTAATCTTTTCTGTAAAAGCTGAATTGTTTTGGGATTTAATTTAAGTTTATTGTTTTTCTTTATCTTTTATCTTATTATTAGTTTTAAGTATTCCGTGTACTATATTTCCATATTGTTTCTCAACGGTATCGGAAACTTCCTGTTCTAGAAGAGAAAAATAGTTAAAGAGTTCAATGTTGTATTTATCTGCGTTATTAAGAAGATAAATTTTGGATAGATTTTTCATCGGTTATTTAGATTTAATGGAGAACTCAATACTTCCTACGGCCAGAATGCATATGTCGGAGCCAATACACTTCGTCCACAACAACAGCCCCGTGCATAAAGCTAGACGATGTCAAACCTGGTTCTGCAATAATGAAAATGCGATTATTGGGATACCGTTCCCACCGAAGAGTCCAGAGTTGAATCCCATAGAAAATCTATGGGGTGTCATTGTCTAAGCCTGAGAGCCCGACACGCCACGCACATAGGAAGGCATTATAAGGTACGTGGAACGTATGTGGGATTCCTTCAGAGGAGGTGATGTATGTGCAAATATGGCAAATTCTATGCAAAGCCGACTACAGGCCCTCATCGAAGCAAATGAAGGCCACACATGATTTTATACATTACAATATTTTTATTATTCTTATTTATATTGAATTTTTGTAAAATTTTTGTTGAATTTTTTTTATTTAATAAATTTTATTTTTATATTTATAAATTTACTTTTTTAAATTATTACCCAAGCCGTACACACGAAGTCGGTACAAACTAAATTGAAATAACACTTATACATACACAATTTTTTGCCAATATTGTTATACATTATTATTTATTAGACACGGAACAAGACCCCAAATAAATATTTATGTGTTTTACTTCATGTATTTACTATATTTCGAACACCAACAGCACGATATCCATAACATTAGGTACGTATTATTAGATGTTTAACAATTTATTGTTTAATAAAAGTACACTTGCCAATAACAGACGAACACGACAAACTCTGCAAACATAATAATTTCTCAAAAATAGAACTATATGTCAATGCAGAGAAAAAGCAAAAAAGAAACTGTGAAATAAAATTTAAAAATAAATACATAACAACGCGACAAAAGTAGGTGAACACATCTACGGCAATCTTACTTTTTATAAGTGTTCAGCAATTTTGTTGC
Source organism: Deilephila porcellus (assembly GCA_905220455.2). Classification (NCBI taxonomy): domain Eukaryota; kingdom Metazoa; phylum Arthropoda; class Insecta; order Lepidoptera; family Sphingidae; genus Deilephila; species Deilephila porcellus. The sequence continues at coordinate 13,262,833 of LR999973.1, read as the reverse complement.
TTTTGCTGTTCATCAACTTTTGTTACCTTTGCTGTTCATCAACTTTTGTTGCTTTTGCTGTTCATCAACTTTTGTAACCTTAAGGTGTTCATGAAATTTTGTGGCCGACACTCGTCACCGACTTCTGTTGCTTAATGTGTATATGACTTTTGGCGTTTTAAATGTGTTCAGCTACTTATGTTGGTGACTGTACTACAGTATGATTCTCTCGGGTTTGAGTCTCGGGTCGGGCAAAGTTATAATGGATTTTTCTATTCATTATCAGCCCGGAGTCAGAAATGTGTGCCTGATATGACAAGCTCGCCCCCTATCACTTTGTGAGGCGGAAAATTAAGGTTGCACTTCTACCTTCCTTTTCTGGGAAAAAGACGTTTATGTTTATGTAAAGGTGAAGAAAAATATCGCGACGAAAGTTAAGTACCTAAGAATTTTCCACAAAAATCCCAAGATAAATAAAGCCTACTAACCACTTTAGAGTAACACGGTAGAACAAAAACCCTATTCCATAAAGAATATCAGTCCAGATTTGATGCAAGAGATTGGTTATAATTTTATAAGCCAAATCCTCCTACAACATGACTGAAAAGACTGGATCGGACGATCGGATGTGAGAAAATTATAGCCAGAGGATAAAAGAGAAGAACACTGGCAAAATTAAATTTAGAGGAAATTGGATAGTTCAGCACTCTGATCTATTGGCATTAGTATCGTATGTAATGTCAGAACTCATGAGTTCCACTGGTATTTTTTTCCGAAGCACCCCTTACACTCTATTTTCTAATATAAAATGCCGATACAAGAGTGGATGAAAATAAATTACACGGATCACAGATGGTGTTCGGTTTTATCCAACGATAAATTTATTTTATGTGACGAGAACAATGCTGCTTATTTCCTTTGCAGTAGAATATAAATTTATACTGATAAATTAAAACGATTTGTTGTTATTTATTCACTTATGAGATAATAAGTAATGCTGGGAATTTGTTTGTGTAGTTTACTGTATTAACGACGAGCGTAAATAAATTTACGTACTTTATCTATTTATTTGGTAAGAGGAATTGCCCCACTGATAGAATAACAGTTGTGATAACATGTTATAAAAAAAGCTTTATATTAAAGAGATTTCGTGTTCTTTGCCTACGTTTATTCTATATTTCGGTTCGGAATAACATTACTATTTACCCATATTGTAAATTGGAACGCTGGCTTGATGTCGTCACGGAAGATATGAGAGACCATAACCTAAGTGCCAGATGCCGAAGACCAAGCGAAATAGGGGAGACTCAGCTAGAAAGCGGACCCTGGCACCGGTCGGGATAACGCCGAAGCAGAATGAATGATGAGTTAATGATTGTAAATCGTATTGACAATTGTAATTTTACGACAAGCTGCCTGACATCCACTCTTTGGTGATTAAGCCTTGACTTCATCGATTTTCTTGTACTAATGCGGCAATAAATGACAAGTGTGCCTTTCACATAAATTATCGCCTGATCGTGAGTTATTATTTCTTAGCATTAAAAAGAATATTCCCTTCGCAGGCTGACGGGCGTGCGGCCTGATGGAAAGCGGTCGCCGACGCGCCACTCATAAGCTTGGCAATGCCAAGGGTCTAACACAGCCAGGTCGCTGCCCACCGTAAGGAGATCACTCTTTAAGCACTCCTTAAACCTCGCTTGAAGAAGGACAGTTCGTAGCGCTCGGGAAATACCTAAGCAGGGAGTTCATTCCAGAGCTTGCACGTACGTGATAAAGAAAAAGGTTGGAAACGTAACGTTAGGGAACGTTACGCTTCCAGGTAGTAGGAATGATTTCTGCTGCGGGGATTTCAATTGCATTGTGTCATGCTGTTTTCAAAATATTAGGAACAGTTTTTCTCTTTTCACATTACAATATATCGGGCATCTTAATACTATCAGATTACGAGTATAAATGCTTGTTGTTTATATTATGAAATATATCTCAAAAAATTAAATAAGAGATTTAAATAGAGCGTTAAATAGATTTGTAGTTCCATATTTCCCGATACGCTAAAAGAAGGATAGATGACTTAAAAAATCAACCGAGCCGAAGTCAGTAACTACGGATTAAATTTCTAGAAATCTAAAATTTAACCTTCCCTGCTCGTAATGTCATTATAATGCCACCGGACCACAATGTGCATGCAAACTGTCGAGTTAATTGGCGGACAGGCGATGGATCAATATCGGTTAGTAGGAATTAGTTACCGCAGAGGGATGAATATTCACGCTGGGTATGTTGAAAAATACTCGTAGTGATTTTGCACATACTAGAAACAAAAAGCGACATATCTTATGCAAGTGAGTTATAGCTACAGAATCTAGAGAAATGCAATTTCGTGTAGTAAAGTTTTAGGATAGAGATTAAAAAAATTGAATGCAGAAATTATTTTTTCTCCGCCTATTTTATATGTTAAAACCAATTTCAAACCCTCTAAATTCTTGTGTAGGAGACACGTGCTCCGCAGTAGGCGAATGTGGGCTGATACTGCATAGTATAATTTCTTTGACTGGACAAACGTAAAACTAAAGCTATTACTTAAGATTTTTTAGAAGATGACACTCAAGTCCATTTAGTATACTGTGTAAACAGACTGCAGCGTAGTTACATTAAGGTAGTCACTTTTATTTATACAGTTAGGGTAGTAAATTAATATGCGTTTACCTGAAGCTAAGTAATCATTCTTAATTCTTTTAGAATCATTGGTGAGTCATGGAACTTTGAAGACGAAGAATATAAGAGAGATAATTCACAAGCACATATTACTGTTAGTAATTTCTCTGTCTCTTTACCCTACTACCAACTAGTACTAAGAACCTTGCTAAGGCTGTAAGAAGCCACAAGACACAAGCCGCTTCCAACAGGAATGAATGAAAATCCTTGAAGGAGGCCTATTTTCAGCAGTGGACTGTCTGCGGCTGAAGAAATAGAGGGAGACAGTAGTATAAAGCCTCTAGACCAGACCCATTCATCCTATACTCCAAATTGGCAAATGCTACCTTCAAATGACATGATAATATTTGTACCCACAGCCTCACATCATATTAGGTATGACAGACGTTAAGTGTACCGCTTTATAGATACAAAGCCATGGCGTAATGTCTGTTAATGATCAAAGTTGGCGCTCCATCGACAGCTGTCAATTATGATAATAGCTTCTAAGTAGCTGTAACGTCGACATAATGCTAGGTTCTGGGCTGATGCGGTCATTGATGTAGTTATTATGGTTGGAAATCTGGATAGTGATGAAAAGTATAAAGTAACGGAAATTCGCTGGATCACTTAAATGGTACTTTAATCGAGGATGAAAAAGACTTGGCGAAATATAAAATATTGACTAGAAAAGCGGGTCCTGGCACTGATAGAGATAACTCTAAGGACAAAAAAATCATTATAATGTACAACAGTTGCTAATAGATAATAATAAATACTAATTGAACAAATGATGAATAATACAGAGCTGGACGTCTACGTGGTGAAGAAATGATCTGATAGAGGCCGTGGGGTGACAATGGATAAAGCCTGCTATCAACAAGTAGCTATTGATATCTTTGAGCAAGATCTAAATGTATTTGTAGATCAAATATGTTGTATTTCAATCCTTTTTCCCACTGCTCCCTGTCACGTATAATATTAAATGAAATGTAGTAAATAATTATATTAATGGTATATTATAAATGTCAATAAATGATGATATGTGATTGAGTTATGACAAATTAACGTCGTTTATCTTAATGGAACGTATTCTTAATTACAAAAGACATCCTGTTTGCAGAGGAAACGTCGCTTAAGTTCAAAGTGCTTACGCAAATGGAATCGCATTAGATAATGGCAGGAATGAGAGAAATTAATCAGAGCTTTGTCGATGTACTTACGAACTAAGGGGAGATTTCATTCTTGTACCTTCAGAACGGTTTGGATGACAATAGAAATAAAATGTAACAAGAAAAACAATATTCAGATTGCGGACCTTTTATTTATAATCTACGGAAAATTATAATTGAACTTTGCATATCTGATTTGAGCACCAATTCAATGGAAATTCAGGCGATATTTAGTTGCGAATTTGTTCAGCGCATTTTAGAGCAGATTAGGTTTGGATTTTGGTGAAATATTATGTCGCATTGACGAAGATTTAAAATAGGAGTCTTTATTAACAGCGTTTAGATTTATTGTCTGTACATATTACTACTCCTATATTACCACAACAAGGTAAATTAAAATGTTCAGGCAGTAAAAATCATTTCTTGTACTTAGTTGTCCATTGCTCCAAATAGAGATTTTCAATTCCATCTTTATAGACATCTACAATTCGACAACAAGCGTCACCGATGCGTGCAGCTTAACGTACATTCGAACGTGTGAAAGGAACATAAACAGCCGCAAACACGGCCAGTCGTAGAAGTGAATTGAAAGCAGCGGTCGCGCAAATTGTACATCTAAGTCCACTCCAGCTTAATTACGTTTCAGGTGATCCGGATAGCAGAGATAGAATTCAATATTAGAATCGTAACGAGGCTGTAGAACTTTTTTCAATTCATATGGTAGGTGAGTATCTGGTTCAATTATACGTAGTTGTGTATCAGTGGAGTGATTGCAATAGACTCAGTTTATCTCAATATATATAGCATAATTACAAATTCCAATACAAATCTGCTCCAATAAACGTATGTTTTTTTCCTTTCTCTGCTAAATACATTGCTAGCACATCTAATACCCCTGCGACACTTAAGCTATTAAGATCCGTTTACCTTCCAAATACGGGGCGATAAAATAACCGTCCATTTTGCTCAACATAAAGCTAAATTTTTCAGACTCCCCGACACCTGCGTCAATAAGGTTTACAAATAAATTGGAATCAAATATTTGCGCAGCGTTCCCTTCGAGTGGTAGAATAAGCACGGGTTATTTTCCCACACCATTTATAAAGCTTTCAAATTAATGATACTGGATAGCATCAGTTCAATTTGGGACGTTGGCCCATGTTTGCGATATCGCCATTGTTTTTGAAAGCTTCGTGCAATTGCTAATGGCTTTAGTTTCCAGTTGATAATTTGATTATTCGATTATATTTGCATTTTATGTTCGATTTGGATTAACACCATCATATAAAGCGATACGTGAATTTTGCCAGTCTTTCAGATCTTCAAATAAGTACGATTACTTGTTGATATCATAAAATTAAGATCTTAATTTGCTCATTACATTGGTATCAATAGCGAAAATATATCATTGTAAGCAATAATTTCTATGTATTGATGTAATTTGATGTGTTATCAACAGTAAGTGGTAAGTTATTGCTCCCGCCTTTATACGTTGATAATAAGTAAGGAGAATTGACGTAAAATAAGTTCAAGATACGCCTTTAGGCTAATTACTGATATAATTTCATTGTCTTAGAAAGCAGTTTACTTAATCGTAGCTCATTAGATGAAGTGATGATCGGAATAGAATGGGTACGGGTGAAAGAAATCTAAAATGTCACCCAGTATTTCCTTATTTAATCTAAAATGTATTAGCAGTAGATTATCCACTGAAAGCGGACTCCACAAAAGCAAATTCAGTAATACCGTACCCGAAGATATATACTTAATGATGAAACGTAAGGGATTTAGAAATACCGTTTGGATTCCATTTTATCTGGGTAACTATTCGTGCAGCGATTTGGAGAAGATTTTACGAAAGCAACTTACCTTTTAAGATTAGCAACGGATCATTTGTGTGACACACCGGTATTGTGTTTAGCGAATTTTTCCTCAACAGTACGGGTAAAATCAGCTAATTTAATTATCACGATAAATATTCAATTTTCAAAATAAACCTGAGAAGTTGCATAAAAAATGTGTCTCAAGTGTGTTGATACACCGTAAAAATTAGAAATGGATTTTCAAACCTTTTGAACTAAAAATCCAATAAATCTATTTGAAGAACAAAGGTTAGTAGGTATTTGTTTTTATGCAAGTTTTGACCTAACCGAGTTTATTGTATGTGTTATGTTGTAGAAAAGTTAAGCATACGTTTTTTTAACCAATAATATCGTTTAACTTTTTTTTTTTGAGAAATTATTAGTCTAGGTCAAACAATTTCAATGAAAATCTTGGTTAACTGTCGCCCTTAGTTAACAGGAGTCCAGTAGTGGGTGTATGGGTGGTAAGTTTCTAAATTATTTTTGTAATACTCGTATTCTGAAAATGGTATAGTTGTTACTGGTTAATTAGCACGATCAATTGACACAGGGACTAAAACATTAAGTTCATGCACTCAACATTTTGTTCACCTGTAATGCCTACATTAACATTTCGATCTAAACTTTAGCCCAAAAACCCAGGATGTAGGTACAGTAATCCATAAATAAATCAACTAAAACAAGGCGATGATGAAACAGTACGAGCTTTATGAACAGCACAGAAATGTTCATACACAACTCGTTCGATAAATGTATTGATTGCAAGCACTGGACTGCAACAATGTGAACTCGGCTACCGTTATTATTTAACTTTATAATTGTATTACTGCTGGTTGTATTGAATAAAATAAATTCGAAAATGTTTATTAACTGAATGGAGTATTTTAATTTCGTTGGTTTCATTTTCTTTTGCAAATTATCAGAGCCGCTTACTTATATCAGGGAATTATAAAGTGCATTATCGGTGTGTATCTTTTGGTGTAAAAAGGTAGGGAGGAAGGAGGGGAGTTATGGATTTTTGTGCGTCCAATAAAACCGACAATCATTAACTAGGACACAAATGTACCCGCTGAAACGTGATATCATCAATATTATGGAGAACTAATTACCAGTTTGCAAGATCGTGATGCGTTGTATCCTGTTGGTAACGGACCAGACGCGGCTGCCTACATGTTCACGGTGGTCGGGTGACTGTTGGGTGTATTTATTTATTATTATTATTTATTACTTTAACGGTGAAGGAAAGCATCGTGAGGAAACCTGCATACCGTAGCGATTTTAAAGAATTTCTACGGTATGTAAGTCCGCCAACCCGCACTAGGCCAGCGTGGTGGACTATATGGCCTAACCACTCTCAATCGATTCTCTCGATTGTAGAGTAGGCCCGTGTCCAGCAGTGGGACGTATATGAGATGATACAGATACAAAAGATCGTGATGAATTTTGTATGCTTAAAATGTATTCTCATAATGAATTAGCTTGCATCTGCATATAGGCTTTCGTAAAAACAAATAACTGCAGCATTACTCCAAAATGAGCCTGTATTCTTATACCGATATTCATACGGTGTATCAAACCGCAGTTACTGTTTGTGGAGCAACATTGTGCAACAATGTTATGGATTGTAACGCATGTAAGGCCACAAAACTTAACTTACTGTATCAGCCCATATACGTCCCACTGCTGGGCACGGGCCTACTCTACAATCGACAGAATCGATTGAGAGTGGTTAGGCCATATAGTCCACCTCGCTGGCCTAGTGCGGGTTGGCGGACTTACATACCGTAGAAATTCTTTAAAATCGCTACGGTATGCAGGTTTCCTCACGATGTTTTCCTTCACCGTTAAAGTGCGTGGTGATTGACTATCAATACACACATAATTCCGAAAAGTCAGAGGTGTGTCCTGGGATTTGAACCCACGACCACCGTGAACATGTAGGCAGTCGCGTCTGGTCCGTTACCAACAGGCCACCACGCACTTAACATACAAATACTAACACGGCAACAAGGACTAAAAATAAATAACATTTTGTAATCATAATATGTTGCTGAGTAGCATTTGAAAACGTTGCTTAACAAAAAGTAACTGTGGTTTAAATGCATCATTACACACACATTAAAAGTTTACTAAATCCTTATGCAGTAATTTTGAAAATACCCAAAATAAATCATGTCATTGAAATGGCAAACAGGTTGGCCGAAGTTGTTAACCGTGTGTCAAAAGTATAATCTAGACTCAAAACCGATTTAAAATTAATATCTCCTCCCCTGAGTGGTTTTTAATCCGAAGACCTTTTTCGCAGATTATTAAAAGTAACGTGTACCAAAGCGATATATAATAAAGATCATTCCCCAAATTGGATCAGTCAGCATTTTTTTTTATATTCTTTATAAAAAAAAATAACTGCCTTTTTTACTGGTATAAAAGTGGTTACAAGGAACCTGATGGTTAGGGCTGTACCACTCAAATAGATTTATCTATCAAAATTTATAACAATATCAGTGCTGACTGAAGGACTTCATTAGCTATTACAATTCTTGTAGAAGACATTGTGACTTTTTTATTCGATGAATGGCGGAACAATCGGGCCATTCGCCTGATGGTAAGCGATATGATCGCTCATCGACAGTAGCAAAACCAAACAACGCCATGAACTACAAAGCCATTCTTGGCATTTCACCGCGCTCGCCATCCTGAGACATAAGTTGTTAACCCTCATTATGTCCATTTTACTGGTGGTAGGTCTCTCATATGTGAGAGGCCGCCTGGGTAGGTACCACCGAAATGTCTATTTCTCCCGCCAAATAGCAGTATAAATGCACTGTTGTGTTCCGGTTTGAAGGACATTGTAGCCAGAGTAACTACTGGACATATTGAGACTTAACATCTTATGTCTCAGGATGGCGAGCGCAGTGGATTGCCAAGCATTGCCTTGAAACTCATGGTGTTGTTTGGTTTTGCTACTGTCCATGAGCGGTCGTATCGCTTACCATCAGGCGAATGGCGAGCTCGTTTCGTCATTCATTACAATAAAAAAAAAAAGTAGTTATTCCGGCTACAATGTCCTTCAAACCAGAACGCAACAGAGCATTTACACTGCTGTTTGGCGGGAGAGATAGACATTGTGGTGATACCTACCCAAGCGGTCTCTCACATATGAGGAACCTACCACCAGACCTCGTGACATTTTTATAAACAAGCATGATGTATTGACTACAATTCACCATAAAGCAAGTACAGTTTTTAGCAAATAACATCCACTTGACTATCTTCGGCCGGACGATACAAGTATGCATCCTGATTAAAACAACGTGTACATCGCTCCCCGTGTAGATACAAACACACATTTTTGTATTTGTCATCAAAGAAGAAGGCAATGAACTGCAAATAAGTTACGAAAGTTGACTCCAGTGGTGTATGAAGCTTGAACTTGCGAACTCAGTGATGATAGACATCTATTAAATTATTAATCAATTACAATTAATTAGAATAACAGACGTTAACATAACCACTAAAATGTTTTACTTGTAGAAGTAGGTAATGTTTGGATGACGAGACAGTTTACTAACTGAGGCATTACTGAGTCATGAGAATGATTTATTTTGGATTTTTTTAAAAGACCATTCTTGTTATAATTCATTGTTCATAAGCTGCGGTTATTAAATTAAAAGCAACAGATTTGAGGTTCACCTCTGCTATCGCATTTATGCACTTATACCAAGGCTTATTAATCCCTTTATCTCTCTCTTCGTAATATCTTCTATTTTCTCCACCATAAGTAATGTAAACTTTAATAGAGATAATTTTAACCAAAGCAACTCTCCTCGAAGTCAAAAATTTAATCGTATTTAATCTAGGGCATTTTGAACAAATTAAGTTCATGCCAGGCAATTTTGAGATGCCATTATATTCAATAGAAAACTATCTTGAAGTAACAACTTCAGCAGTAATGAAACCCCAGATTTATAAAGTTGTGTCAGGCATGGCGATATTCTCGCCCCCTATCGAACCTTGTAAACACGACAATCATTACACATCACGAAAGGTATTAGTACCATTTCTGCCTACCTCTTCGCATTTGTAAATGTCTATTGGTAGCATTTACATTTAATCAAACAAATCACTTTATTCTTCTCTATTGACACGTTTCCCTCGCTTATCGATTTAAAAATCTGAATCTATATTAAAATTTTCATTGGAAATTAATCTATATTAATGGTTTTAAATTTTAAGATTGGATGATTAAAAGCTATAGCCCTCAGGAGCGGTAAATTACTTTGACTTTGTTTGAGTTTGTAGGGCCGTGATAGCGTTGCGGTTTGACTCTTGATATTTTAAATGGAGATTAAAATTTTGTTTGGTGTTCATTATTGTTTTACGGTAATAAAGGTGTAATATAAGAAGTCTTAAAAAAGCAGGAAGGTACTGAACATTTAATTAAGACTCAGAATCACAGTGTATAATGACTTTTTTTATAGTTCTTAAGTGCTCAATCAGTTTCAAGTGCGGATAACGAAGTCAAAAAAAAAATAACACGCTTAGTTGGTCAACGCGTATCGCAAATCTCTTGGTAACTCAATCGTCGATGTTTTATTATTAATCATCTAATTATTAATAGCATTACACCGAAAAGTAGGTGAAAAACAATGTTCAAGAAAAAAATTAACCACAAAAACTTACTTAACTTTTTTTTGCCTAAACATTAATGTATTGGGAAAATTAACCTTAACGTATGATTGATACATTTTAAACAAATCTCAATTTAAAACGTGAAGAAATACGAATTACATTTTTAAATTACAAAAAGTTAACGCTATATTAATTCTAACCTTATTTACCTCAATCTATAACACATAAGGTAACTAATACCATTTTTAAATTCACAAAAAAAGTAGACATTTAAAAAAAAAACATCTATACGAACATCTACCATGCATATAGATACCGATAGTAGGCGCACCGAGCCACCCAGGTGCCCAGCCGGCGCCGAGGCCCTTCCTCTGCCTCGCCAGGAGTTGTACCGTCAGGGCATACGTTAGCAGCATCACGCCCAGCGGGATATAGAAGGAGATGATGGAGCCGATCGCCTTGTAGAGCGGATCCGGGACTTGGCAGGAACCACCGACTAGAACTGACTCTGCGTTCTGTAAGGAAAAGATTTTTAAGTGGGTTGGATTGATAGGGCGAAATGAATTTAATATTTTAGTAAATGCAGGGCTATCGAAATACATTAAAGACAGGGTAAAGATAATTGAATAAATACGCCCAGTTGGAATCGTATTCCTGACCCCATATTAAGATTACTTGCATCGTGGATAGCAGAATCTACGAGAGATTTCTCAGTTTCATAAACATATTACGTGTGCATCGCATAAAGATTTATCTCTAAACCTTAGTTTTCACAGCGGTCGTTTTTACCAACTGTGCCTTGGAGGATGTTTTTTGTGTGTTGTATGTAACCTCTTGTAAGTTAACCCAATTTTGCCAGTCTGGTAAGATGTCTCTAGTCTAGTTCTTCAAATATTTGTTAAAAAGAGAGGAAGAACTGTCGATTAATTTGTTATTATGTTCTTTGCTGCATAAAAAGACGTCAACAGTCGACAAGCTCTGGCTTGATATTTTTTAATCAATAACTTCACTTATACGTCAATTCTGTTCAATTATACTCGTGAGAATGCTAAAGGTTAGATCATGTTAAAACCATTCAATAAATATAGCAACTTCTTAGTACGTTAAATACAATAAGACCTATTAATTTTAAAATCATTTAAATTTGTACAAGTAAGATAACTTTTAACATCATGAATAACTAGTTTAGACAATGGTGAAGCGATTTATGGTCGGAGTAACAAAGCTAAACACAATCGAATTAAGGCCTAAACTAACAATTCATTTCTCAATAACCAAGTTGAAGTTACAACTATTCATATTAATATAATAAAAGCAAAATTTACTCTCCTAACTTTTCACAACTAAACTAACGTAATGATATTTGAGAAGGAGGTAAATTGAAATCTGGAGAACATGAGTTACTCTCTATCATTAAATTAAGTACCTACTAAAAATCGCCAATTGCATAGAAAGATATATTTCTGGTCTGATTTCTTTCATCATCTTTATTTCCAGTCACAAGAAACCAACCACTGAAGGAAAGTCTCCTCCAATGATTTCCAAAATTCCGAGCCGGATATAACCTGATATTTTAAAATAGTTTTCAAAATTATAAATTTGTGAGAAGCGGATTAAAGTTGAGAGTAGTCTAAAATCTTCTGCACCTGAGGAAAACCAAGTCAGGAAGCCGAAGTTAAATAATTAACCGAAAACATTTGACAATCACCATAATAGGTCCAATGTTTGAATGGCAACGCAAAAGCTCGATGATAAAATGTAATTAATTTTATTGAATGCAAATGTATTCATAATATGAGGTTGGGCATCAGTAAACTGGCTTTGTTTGCTGTTGGTCACTGGTTTTGTATCATCCATAGTTAATTTGACGGTTAATTTTCATTTCGTATCACTAAAGGATGTTATATGCGTATCAATGGTGTAGCTACCTTGATCAAGCTGCCTTACAGCTATTTTGTAAGATTCATATGTATTCTTTGAACTTGTTATTTTCAAACGGTATATTATTTTCAGGCGCTTATTGCTATCCTTTAATTATAGCAATTTGCACCTTTGCAATAAGACATTGAAAATGATTTTAAACATATCTAGATAGCTAAGACACAATTTTTCTTTCCATCAGGAATACCCTTCACTTATCGTTTTATTGTAAGAAATCCACCACCATGATTTTATCATATCATCATCAATGACAGGAAAGCTTTCACTATGTAAGCTCTTTTCAAAATAGTATGTAGGCAGTAGTTACTCCTCAGCTTTGCCTGGGCAGTAGCTCTGGGTCTACAAATTACCCACACGAATCATACTCCAGCAATAATTAATATTTCATCTCAATATTTTCTGTCAGCGAACCAGTCCAACCAACGAAAATATAGCACATTGTTTATTATTTTAATTTAGGATAATTGGAATAGTGATGTGTGGGTCTGAATATTTATGTTTAATTTTCATTGCATACAGTAACGTGGCCACAAATAAATGAACTTATTACTATCATAATAATTAACTCTCACTTCCATTAATTTATTCCGCCAATGTTAACACATCCAACATTAATCTTTTACACAATTATATATGTAGGTAAATGTCGAATTATTATAAATATTTGAAAATCTATGATATGTAAAATCTACTAGCCCGTAATGGAGTAGCCTATGCATAGTAGTGTAATATGACTTGGACGAAAACAAAAGCCCCGCGACAGCTACCATCTAATATCGTTGATCAATCGTAAAATGATCTCACAGACCTATGATTTCATGCGATTATAATTAGATCTGAATGGCGAGAGTTTATTTATTAACTGACCGAAAATGTGATTTATTGGTACATTTAAGATCGTAAAGTGTGAAACGAGCATTTCTTTATTCAAATGTACTGTACTGTATCATCCCATATACGTCCCACTGCTGGGCACGGGCCTCCTCTACCTCTAATCGTACGATTGAGAGGGGTTAGGCCGTATAGTGAACCACGTATATAAATAAATAAAAATCTCATATGATACACATATTTTTTTTGAAAAGACACGTTCCCTTAAACGTTTATATACAAGCTGACATTTGTTTTCAAGAATAATTAAAAGCAAGACAAAAACAGACAACGAAAAAGACATTTTCAGAATTCATTATTGTTCACATAAGATGTCTTATGAAAAGTTACGCTTATTTCAGAATCTTTGTCCTAAACATATTAAAAGAAAAGCAATAATGTCATTAAATTTAACTCCAATGCTAAATCAACACTAAATCAAATTTTAATTCAATCACCCCGATTATTCGTTTAACGACCACTCTAATTGGTAATTTGAAACTTTCCCACTCGTAAACTATCTCAGCTCTAATGGATCGTAAATCTTTATTTACTCAGATTATAAATTGGATTTGAAAAATTTCATGTAAAAGACGTTTAATTTTGAGATCGATTCGGGTTCGAGGTAGAATATTTTTTTATCTTATGCTTCGTCACGTTTTTTTGTGATTTAAAACTTTCTTTACGTGCGTGTAGCGTCTGATGTTCTTTGCAGTTAAGCTTTGAGTTATTGCAATTAAAAGAGGTGTACTAAGTGGTGTATTCATCAAACTATAATGTACTCGGTGGCGTAGTTGTACTACGGTACGATTACAAAGCTGAGGTCTCGGGTTCGATTGCCGGGTCGGGAAAAGTGATATTGGGTTTTTCTATTCATTATCAGCCTGGAGTCAGGAATTTGTGCCCGATATTGCGATAGGCTCGCCCCCTATCAAATCGTGGCACAGAACATACAATGAGAAATGTAGGTGTCCTGGTATTCCTGACTCCGGGATGATAATGAAAAGAAAAATCCAATATCACTTTGCCCGACCCGGATTTCGAACCCGAGACCTCAGCATTGGAATCATACCGTAGTACCTACAACTGCGCCACCGATTCAGTCAATTTATAACAATGTGGATACCAATTCTGTTTATATTTACTTGGTCAAACATAGTAGATTTTTAAATTCACTTCTATGACCTTAGCTAATGTCTCATTTAAGAGGTGAGGCAAAGTGTGTAGTTTATTTTTATTTTGTTCATTGTACAAAACATTTAGGGTTTTTGAAACTGGTCTACTATCAAACTTAAAATATATTTTCAGTTCAACCGTGCTTTATAAGTTCAAAAAACCTTCCTGACAAAGTAAACTCAGGACCTTAATATCCACGAAATAGACTTTGCCGGTGTCGAAAAATAAAGGTTAATAATATTTTTCAAATTAAAAGCTAACAACCCGCGCTAGGCTAGCGTGACTGACTACATGGCCTAAGCCCTCTCAATCGTACTCTCGGTTGTAGAGGAGGCCTGTGCCCTGCAGTGGGACGTATTTGGGCTGGTACAGATACAAAAGCTAATAAATATAACCTGTATTTATAAAAACGAGCACCACAAGATTGAGTACAATGCCGTAGATCTTAAGAAACTTATCAAAACCCATGCCACCCGTCTATTTAAAATCCAGTGGCTTGACAAACTCGGGCGTGACGCTGATATCCACCGGGAACTATCCAATTTATACGTTGCTCCATCATATAAAATATAGCCCTGACAATTTGCATAAAGATAGATTGCTCGGTGGTGATGAGTAAGCAAATAGAAATGTTAAATGTTTTTTTAGGTTTAGGCGAATGTTACACATTGAAATGAAACTATTTTTTTACGGATTTTGACGTGTCGATTTGGAATCCGAACTGTGAACTCCGTGACCACGAAATTTGTAAAGTAATTGAAACGTCTGGAAGTAAAAATGTAAAAAAATTACCCAAATTAATGTTGTTTTATTTCGATCAGATAATCACCTATCTAATTTACCTACCTAAATACCCACAAAATGCCTTAGAAATGGACCTAAACCAACCTTTTACTAAATAATTTACCAACATCTCACTTGTTAACCTTCTTTCGCGCTCCACTGAGTTCGAATTAGATCCTTACATTCCACCAACGCTTGGTCAAGTCACCTCGCGTCGGACAATTTACTTGCGTAAAAAAATTAATTTCACGCCGAGTGGCGGATGATTGGATTCCCCGATGATGTGAAAATAGCTCGGAAATTTATGGTTATTTAGAGTGAAGGTCAAAGGGATTTATGTGAGGAAATAAGATGATCAAAGGAACAGCTTGAATGTAGTTAGTGGCGCCTTCTTGGTGTAATTTATTTTTGTGAGATGTGTTAGGGTGTTTTTCTGGTCTTATTTTTAGATGGTAGCGATCATATTTACGGTTACAAATATATTTTTTCGATTTGTCCAAGATTTACTATGATAACATAATTATAAAAACATAACATGTAGTTTAAAAGTATGATGCGATGCCACCAGATAAGTATGAGATACGATACGAGATAAATAAAAGAAATAAGACTTCGAAGAATCACAATATGTAATACACTTATTATAAGTATTTTTTATTTTTTATCAGTCAAGCTATTGGTACGCTGTGGACTACCCACTCTTTTATCCTTCTCTTATTTCCATCCCAAGGTAGTCGGTAAGAGATTGCTTCGATCGATACGACCGTCTTTTGTACTGATATCTCATTTAATGTTTTTTTGTTTAACTAAAAAAAAAAAAACTAAAAAATTATGATTTTCGTGTATTGTCATCTTACAGTAAAGTTTGTCAACACTACTACGCCCGTATACTACAAAGCAAGCCAGAAACTAAACACAACACACTATTTCCACCCTCTCCCACAAGAAAGCTTAAAAATACAAATAATATTTCCAAAGTTCACACACCAAACGAAGTATTCCCAAAGGCGCGAAGGTAAACGACGCCTTTGTAACTCCACGCTGGGCCGAAGAAAACCCAGTACATTATTAACTTCAATCGGTCCCAAGACCCGCATTTAGCATACAAAATTGTTTCATGCTCAAAACCTTTTGTCATAAGTTATTATTTTAGATCATACTTATTTTTGAAATATTTTAGAAAGATGAGAAGAATTTAGAAAGATTTTTATGATTATGAGACAAAAAAGAAAGAAGTTCTCGACGGTATGTGATCCAATCATCATTAACTTTGAACACCTGGACTAGACGAATCGTTGGCGCGTTGCCGGCATTGTAAGAAAGTCTAGATCTCTTTTTTGGTACTTAGGTAGTAGCAGTGTGAATGAACTGCAAAGTTACGCTGATTGTACATACATACTCATCGTCGCTTTTCTGCGAGACAGCTTTAGCGATTACAACTCGATCACGATGTCTAATTCATTTCGCTTTAAAAACTTACCCAATCGTAATAGTCCACCCACTACTATACAAAAAGGAATATATTTATTTTTTCCTTTTTAAAACGTCACAAAAATAGATCGTTATATAAGAAAATTGATAGCCTCCGTGGTGCAGTTGGTTAGACGCCGGCTGTGAAACGAGAGCCTGCGGATGCGATCCCCGCACCGAGACAAATGTTTGTGAGACCGAAAAGTCTCTTGTAGTTTCTGATACCCACGACAAAAACTTGATTGATCTTAATGTGGGGTCAGGACTATGTATGTGACTGTTGGGTGTATTTATTTATTTAATTATTTAAAATAAATACTACAAAATGTTTCTTAACAAAGATAACTTAAGCAACCTCCAAGACACCCGAAACAATTCATAGTCCATGCATTAAGTCTTATCAACTTTAAGCACGTATTTAATTCGGAGCCCATTTATTCTGGTGTCATGAAAACGTCTGCTGTAATTAATAATGTTTAAAGAAAATAAGACACGCTCTTCATTCGAAATATAGTTTGAATGAACAACAGTTTACGCTTTTAAAATATAAATATTATTTACATTCAGGATTTTCAGCAAATTAATTAACAAAAAATATATTTTAGGTTTGAAAATTGTCTTATTAATCATCATCATCATCAGCCCATTGCATTCCACTGCCGAACATGGTCTTATTAGTTGGATGCAAATAGTTTGCTAGCCAGTGTCCCAATTTTTTTACGATTGGTTTTCTAGCTTAGTCTTACTTGAGACTTGTTTTCGTACTAACATCCTTCTGTTATGAGAAAATCGCTTTATGACTCTCTAATTGTAATTTTATTCAGTTATTATGATATTTATTAAATCAATCTATTAAAATTTTGACATCGTATTTTCACTACAAACCAAGAACCACAAACGCATTCATACGTTAATAGTTACAACGTTAAGGAAGTGATGTCTGAATGTTTATGAACCCTTGAGACAAGGGTTGTTCAGAACAATAAAAGGGTCGAAATAGAAACAATGAAATAATAACGAAGGGTCGCGCCAAAAAGTCGCCAATGTCCCATTTGTTCAGTTAACTCTATTGAATCTGAAAATCCTTTACAAGTTTTTGTGACACATTCCTGCTGGATGAAATATTGTTGTAATAGTAAAAGGGGTCATGGTTTCTTAGATTTACGCGAATGTTACATACATACATACATAAACTCACGCCTTTATCCCCGAAGGGGTAGGCAGAGGCGCCACTAGGACACCCACATTTCGCCTTGCATGTTCCGTCCCATGATGTGATAGGGGGCGAGCCTATCGCCATATCGGGCACAAATTCCTGACTCCGGGCTGATAATGAACAGAAAAATCCAATATCACTTTGCCCGACCCGGGATTCGAACCCGAGACCTCAGCTTTGTAGTCATACCGCAGTACAACCACGCCACCGAGGCAGTCCAGCGAATGTTACACATTGAAATAAAACTAATTTTTACGGATTTTATCGCGATTTGGTTTTATTTTTACATTTTTTAACTTCCCGACGTTTCGATTGCTTTCCAGCTTTCGTGGTCACGGGGCGGAATTAAAATGTAAAAATTTAACCAAATTGCGATAAAATCCGTAAAAAATTGTTTTATTTCAAGTAAAAAGGGTCTTTCTTTTGGGTGTGATTTTTTTATTGCCGTTAATGGCGAGACAAGCATGCCATTCACCTGATGGTAAGCAATACGACTGCTCATGGACAGTAGTAAAACTAAACAACACCATGAATTACAAAGAAATGCTTGGCATTCCGCTGCGCTCGCCATCCTGAGACATAAAATGTTAAGTCTCATTATGTCCAGTAGTTACTCTGGCTACAATGTCCTTCAAATCGGAACATAAAACATTTACACTGCTGTTTGGCGAGATAAATAGACATTGTGGTGGTAGCTACCCTTGCGGCAGTCTATAGTTATCTTTTAATTCGTGTTGAAACAACAGAAAATATTTATGTTCCAAATTCAAAATCATCTTTGGCAACGTTTTGTTTACCAACCGTGCCAACATTGTGTACCTATCAATTCTTGTATAAAGCAGAGAAACTTTTCAAAATTGTTTCCAAGTTAGATTGTTTTCAATTAAATCTCTCGAATCGCTTTACTAGTTTGTTATTGTAAAACTCCGAAGCTGAAAACTACAATTTATATTTAACTTACTTGTGAATTTCGTTTCATTAAATTAGCCAATTAATTGTTTATTTTTTGTTGGTTGAGGGAAAATGCTTCGTTAATTGTTTCGTAAATTAAATAACTTTGTGGAGTGAAAGTTTATCATTATTTAAGTGGTACGAGAGATTGAAAAAAACAGATTTGTAATTTAACAAGCGGGTGAACGAAAGTTGAATGCACGCATTAGTACGAAAAACGCAGCTGAGAAATAACTCAACATCATACAATATTATAGTTATCCCTGGTGTTTGAAATACATATTTCACACGATGCTTACGTAGCTAAGTTCTTTTTATTGTGATGAATGGCGAGAAGAGCGTGCCATTCGCCTGATTGTAAGCTATACGACCGCTCATGGATAGTAGAAAACCAAACAACACCATGAATTACAAAGCACTGCTTGGCACTCCATTGCGCTCGCTATCCTGAGACATAAGTAGTTACCCTGGCTACAATGTCCTTCAAACCGGAACACAACAGTGCATTTACATTGCTGTTTGGCGGGAGAAATAGTTATTGCGGTGGTACCTACCCAGGCAGCCTCTCACATATGAGAGACCTACCAGTAAGTTTAGTATGTATTTTATTAGTTTTAATAGATAAAATTTAATCCAATGTTATATATGTTATATAAAAATATCCATAGTCACTAACAATAGTGTCCTTTTTGAACGATAAATAACCTGAAGTATAAATACCTTAGACACGACACTCAGCAGAGAAACGAATCACACCCCTAGACAAAATCACAGGCAATAAAAAAAAATACATTGAAATAAAACTATTTTTACGGATTTTATCGCGATTTGGTTTAATTTTTACATTCTTTTTAACTTCCCGACGTTTCGATTGCTTTTCAGCTTTCGTGGTCACGGGGCGGACTGACAAACGCGATAAAATCCGTAAAAATAGTTTTATTTCAATGTGCAACAATCGCGTAAATCTAAGAAACGATTATAAAAAAAAAATACCTTAGAGTATTTGAGGCTGAGCGGGAGACTCATTGCAGTGGACAGTATCCAGACGAAGGCGATCTTGACGGTCACTCTTTTTCTAGTCTTGTTTCTGCCGAACCGCATCGGGTATCGTAGAGAGAGGTACCTGGAACGTGTGGTATGGTTACACATTGTTTATGTTTAAATCGAATACTGCCACATAATTTTTAGAAGGTTTACAAGAAAACATAGTGTTTCATTGTCTTTAAAGACATCGTAGAACAGTGTTAATGATTATTAAATTATATTTTTAGGCATGTTAAGATGTTGGCAAATTATGTTGGCAAACTCACTGTTCACCGAAAACTCATTTTTCCTCTAAGGTCGTTGTCATAGTATTATTATTAGCTACTGGTGGATAAAGATCTTTCCCAAAGATTTTCAGACTAATGGTTTGAAAAGAGGCTCCATACAGTAACTCAATACGACTAGTATATTCAAGGACGTACGTCCGAATTCTTATATTAATCCAGGGATCATCAGGTTTACGTGGGTCAGACCTTCAGATCGTGTGTCTTTGTGTGGACGTCCATCGCTGTACTTATTAATACGTGGCCTCAACACGTCGAACCCGAGGTTTTTGGGATATTTAAATAAAAAAATTGCATTATTTGTAAAGTGGATTGTCTCAGTGGCGTAGTTGTACTACGGTATACTTAAAAAGCCGAGGTCTCGGGTTCGAATCCCAGGTCAGGCAACGTGATATAGAATTTTTCTATTTATTATCAGCCCGGAGTCAGAAATTTGTGCCCGATATGGCGATAGGCTCGCCCCTATCACATCGTGAGGCGGAACACATAAGGCGAAACGTGGGTGTCCTGGTTGCACCTCTGCCTACCCCTTCTGGGAATATTGCGTGATGTTTATGTATGTATGTATTTTTAATGTATGCTTACCTGTCCACACTAATAGTGCATAGATGCATGATAGATGCTGTACACAGCAGAACGTCCAGGCAGATCCAGGTGAGACAGTAGGCTGCAGGCAATGGGAAGTAACCTGCAAGAAACGACGTAGTTTAGTTTTGTTTTAAATGTAGGTGGCAAATGAGCAAACGGTTCATCTGAAGTGATCACCGCCGCTCATGAACATCTCCAACACCGTGGGCATGGAGATGCGTTGCCGGCGATGGTTACCGGCCTTTGTATGGAATATTTTAAAACTATTTTTCCAATAACTTAAATATTTGGATCATTTTTTTTTATTCTTGCTCGGCATAGTGACTGCATTGCACCTGATGGTAAGTGCTAATGCCGGCCAGATAGAGTATCGAATGGCATCAGACGGTAGTCTCATACCATTCGACACAATCAAGCCGGCCCGCTGAGATGCCTCTTCACGCTACGGCGGAAGGACCCAATTATATTACTTTATAAGTCGTAGTTCTTATCCCATACTGTTAAATGTCTCCTATTCGCATGCGTTTCATTTGATGGGACAAATGATCAAATTATCAAGTATGCGTGTATATTTAGTTCGACGACCCTCATCGAGCGCTCATTGTGTTTATTGCAAACTAGCAAAGGTCACCTGATGGTAGTGATCACTGCCACCCATAAATTTCCACAAAGTTTGGATCATAGATGAGTTACCGGCCCATTAAATCGGGAGGGGAGCGGAAAGGAAAAAGGATGGAGAGAGAGAATGGGTATTGGGAATCCGACAATCAAATCTGCGAGAAATAATATTTTATTGATGAACACTATGACTACCTCGGTGGCGTAGTTGTATTACGGTACGGTTACCAAGCTGAGGTCTCGGGTTCGAATCCCGGGTCAGGCAAATTAATATTGGATTTTTCTATTCACTATCGTTCAATTTGTGCCCGATATGGCGATAGGCTCGCCCCCTATCACATCGTGGGACGGAACATGCAAGGCGAAATGTGGGTGTCCCAGTGGCACCTCTGCCTACCCCTTCAAGGACAAAGGCGTGAGTTTATGTATGTATGAACACTATATTAATATTGCTCTGATATTACCATATCGTGCAATATGGACAGTTTTTTGCCAGTATAAAAGGAAATAGAAGCAACACATTAGCTAATATTACCCAATCGATGCGCTCGTGGACGTAACGTGATCTTGAAAAGGCCAGCCCAAATGGCGTCGGCACTCCGAATGTTCAGATGCGGTTATATTGACAGCGGGGAAATAAACAAGGAACTGTATAGGTTCGCTGAAATTTGTTAGGGACAATTTTGCAGCTTCTGCGTGGAGCGTATTGATTTATATGTAGGCATAGAGATATTACCTACTAGAGAAGTAGACTCTATAAAAAAAATAATTTAAATTACTACGGAACAAAGTTTGTTTATCCTACACATGTACCTATCAACTTGGGAACCCAGCAATGTGAGAGGAAAGGAAAGACATTTCCGAAACCAAGGAAGTTACGGGTTGATGTCTATTGAATAATTACCTAGAACTCCTTTCTATTTAAGTATTAATGCCATTACAAAATGGCAAAAAGTAAGACCTCTGAGTAAGACATGAATACTTTATTATACTTTTTCATATTAACGAGCTTTGTAATTGAATAAACCTTTGATACAAGATCACCGCCGCATTTATTTATAAACTTTTCTCTCGTATATATTTTATATATTCGGTATAATTATTTAAATTCGAAAACCGTTGTGTAAAACCCATCCCTTATCTGTTACCGCCAAACATAAATTATACAGCTAGCAACTTTCGTATTAACATATTTTCCGCTAATACACTGTCATTCCGACCGCACCACATATTTGCTTAGTACGTGGGCGAGAAATGTCAACCAACAAAAATATGTGACCGCCCCCGGCCGCCCGCTCCCAAAGTATTTTTAAATGAAGTATTTTGCACGAATACTTTTGCATTAAAATGAAGGTTTTACGAGTTTGTAATTAGTAATTTGTTAAATTAATTAATATACTCCCGAAGTCATTAGCTTTTAGAGAACGCTCGCTTGTGACTGAGGTGGATGAACATTGAAATTCACAGTGAAACTAAGTCTGCCATACCAGCTAAAACTTTACTACTAGAATATTTGTGGACTTTCACTTTGAAGTAATTGGTGTCATGGGAATTAGAGGTATTATAGGAATCAGGAAAAAAATCGGTACACCTGAAGCTCATATCGCTAAAAGAAATGTTCCATTGGTCCATAGACACAGAAATGTTAGAACTTCGATTGCATTCGAAGTCTTGTAATCTATGCGTCTTGTAATCTAATTCTGAGCGTTTTATTCACTTAATTTAAAGTGTATTGCTTATATTGCTTATTGTGAATCGGATTTCGGTCAGCAATAACATGAGCCGAATTTTAACAAATATAAGGAAATATTTGTAAAATATATATACCAGTGGTGTGCCAGTGGAGAGGCCTCTGTCCAGCAGAAGGGCTGATGATGATGATGACAGGGACAATAATATGCAAGCGTACCTACAAGCCATATTCACGATATATTACCCCATAATTAGAAAACAAAACTTAAAAACCTAAGTCCCCACCATAGAAGTAAAAAAATGGATGCATTTATTAGTCTGAGCCAGCATTGCATATCACGGTTTTACCGTCCAATAAAATCTTCATAGCGATGAGGGAAATATATGACCACTATCACGTCGGCGATACATCTAGCTTACTAATACAAATGGACCATAAATCCAGGATGATTCGGAGCAAAACAAAAGGATAAAAACTGTTATAATTCTGTGTTGCCCACGCTGAGCAAAATCCTCCATTGAAGGTATTTCCGAAATAACGCTATTTATACCTTGATTGATTAGGCTTTCAGGACATAAAGGTATTGGATTTGTTAAAGGAACTTTTTCTATTAAAAAAATACGCAATATAGATGGATTTAATTTAGGCTTTGGGCGACATAATCGCATTAGCGACAAAGCCCTTTTAATATTGAATAAAAAAAAAATTAGGCTTTCATTTTATAAAGCTGGGCTTGGATCAGATGTTGATTTTGAAATTATTAATACAGTAGGCTTAAAAAAATATATAATTTGTATTCTCATTTACCGTCAGGTCATGAAAAGTTCACAAACCTGATAAGAGAATCGTCAGTTTTAATCATGTTTTAGAATATTAGGATATTATGATGTTTTCTTTCATTGTCAACATAATTTATAATGTTCAAAAAAAAAACAAAACTTCGAAAAGTCTTAGCAATGATTAGTACTTATTCCGTTCATAAGTCTTACCAAACCAAGCTTTACTTAACAATTCGCATACCGTTTAAATTCGTACACTAAACTTCTCAAAACTTAAGTTGCCTCGCGATTTTTTCTTGCTTTTCTAATGTATAAAATTCTTTGACTGCCTCGGTGGCATAGTTGTATTACGGTACGGTTACAAAACTGAGGTCTCGGGTTCGAGTCCCGGGTCGGGCAAAGTGATATTGGATTTTTCTATTCATTATCAGTCCGGAGTCAGGAATTTGTGCCCGATATGGCGATAGGCTCGCCCCCTATCACATCGTGGGACGGAACATACAAGGCGAAATGTGGGTGTCCTGGTGGCGCCTCTGCCTACCCCTTCGGGGATAAAGGCGTGAGTTTATGTATGTATGTAAAATTCTTTCTACCCAACAAAATCAAAAAATAAAAATATCCATTTATAAAACAAGGTATGTGTCCATTGGATTGCAATAAAATCCAAAATAACAATTTAATTCGACTCGCCTGCGCCGTCAGCGCACAATGAAAGAACGGTGACGTTGATGGATGACGTTCCGGCGGTACGTGACGTCACTTGTTTGGAACTGCCTTATTGTTCATTATAAGTTTGTTTTATATGTTGACAAATTGTTGGAAAATTTTGTTGTGCTGCTGTAGTTTGAGAAGGGTTTTGGTATTTTGAAGGCCTTATTGGTAATTTGGAGTCATGTATGGTTATAATTCCTTGACGAAGCAATCTCGGGACTGTTTGCACCGTGGGGTTCGAATACGCAACATACTCCGATACTGTGTAATTGGATGTGCTAATAATATTTCGAGGATATTATGAACACTTTATTTCGTATTAAATAATAATAAAAAATATTGACCGCATAACCGCATAGTTTATTTGCTACTCAAATAAGAAACACTTAAATAGATATAAAATTTTGTAAAAGTCGTCAAAATCTTAATATTTGCAGACCAAAATATATTTTTAGTGTGTGGCTTGTTAATTGTTTAATTTATTGTTGATTGTGTAATGGCTTCTGCAAGTACCTGGGCTAAAGGCTTTTCTGTCCACACACCCACCACTGCCACTCCTGTCAGCCAGGATCATCAGTGACACGCAAAAGAATTGGCACCGAGCTCCGGAGCTCGGCGAGTCTCTTAGGGACACTAGCTTCTCTTTAAACCGCATCGAAATTAATTAGAAAGTAAAAAAAAGAGGAAAGCTGGAAACAATTAATAATTGTCCACTGCCATCCACAGCAAAGCGGGTGACAAAATATTGAGCTAAGAGGTGAGTACCTGGGCTACCAACATATGACGTCACCATCCAATCAAACGTCAAACGAACAGCTTTATTCAGAACTAACAGAGGATAACCCTCATCTTTCCGCGCCGCTGCACGAAACTTGCATGAAAAACATTTTGTTTCGGAATCAGAGATATTTTTGTATGCAGTTTAAACAACGGGTTGATAATAGGGTATTTGACTATGAACGTTTTTTTTTATTATTTTGTGTACAAAATAAAACTTTTTATTCAAAACAGTTTTATAGTGGCTTGTAAAATGAGGCAAATATTACAATTTAAAAAACAATGGGAGCATAGTTGGGACATCTTACCGTCTCTTTCACACGCGCACACTATAATGCATATTAAGACTAGTGACGTCAGTAGATTTGTTTTGCATCCCTTTTCTTTTACTCCCGCTGCAAGATTTAAAACGCTACTAACTTATTTAATTATGAATGGATTTACAAAATTCTTTGTTAGCTAGATTTGGATACCTTTAGATAAATACAATAAATAGAATTAAGTCATATTTACGAAAATGGTCTTAAGGAAAGTAAAGGTTAGTTTGCTCGCTAGTGAGTACTAGGCTTAAAAGATTCTTAAGTATATCGTCACACATATGCAATCTCTGTGTGCCTCTATGGTATACGAGTGTGAAGATTATCTATCTACTCGTATGTTGGAAATTATTTTTGTTAAAATGTAACACGAAAATGGCTATCTGAAAAAAGTTTTTACATACAAAAATGTAAATACTTCTGTTAAAATATTCTTTAAATGAAATGTCACATTTTTGTTCGATTGGTCTCAAATTCGACATCTGAGTGACCCTCATTCCCGATAATCTAAATTGATGGTCAGAAACGAAAATTGTGGCCGCCATTTTGAACTTTTTAGCTATCGGTCTGATTGTTGAGAGCAATTCGACTGTCAACTTTCAGCACCTTGATTTAAAGTCCTTTATCAGTTGTAGTCTCAATCACCACGACTTAAGTTAAAGTGGTTAAATTGAAATTGTTTGTCAATATTAGCCCTGTGTTAATATTAGCCAATCAATGTTTGCATCGTTTGATTAATGCGGTTGAAGACAACGTTTAATGGATATTAGAATAAATGTAACTGAAAAAGTAATAATGTGAATGATGTTTGCTTTATGAAACAATTAGTGGAGACGGCAGTCGTGGCTTCAATTACTGGGAACACCCCGGACTTGTCTTAGTAGTTGTAACGCACTTTAACGATGGTAAAAACAACTGCAATGAACCAACGTAGTGGTCTAATATTTTTAAATTTATTACCGTAAATTGCAAGACTAGCATACCATTTGCCTGATGATTGGAATTCCAGTGCGCTCGCCATCCTGAGACCTAAGATGTTAAGTCTCATTATGCCCAGTAGTTACTCTGGCTACAATGTTCTTTAAACCGGAACACAACAATGCATTTACACTGTCTTTACCCTTATTAATCTTAGGGTTGACCCGTGTCCTGTAGAGGGACATCCATGGACTGATATTTTTATATTTATTGGCAATTCAGCTATCCTAATATTTTTTTAACAATTCCATAAACGCCGTATTATTTTCATCATTGTTTACATGGACTTGGCGTTCGAAATATACAATAATTCATTAAAATTCGAACATAACATATTCATAACTAAATGCTAGTTAGAATTTATTGCACAAATAATTCGGCATTTCGCCAACATGCTGTTCTAAGCCACTAACCTCCAATAGAGCGTAAATCTATGTTAACACATGTAGGGAGATATACTTATGTATATTTAACTTGTGGTAGGTCTCTCAAATGTGCGAGGCCTAGGTAGGTACCACCGCAATGTCTATTTCTCCTGCCAAACAGCATTATAAATGCATTGCTGTGTTTCGGTTTGAAGGACAATGTAGCCAGAGTAACTACTGAACGTAATGAGACTTCTCTTAGTATGTCTACATCTTATGTCTCAGGATGGTGAGCGCAGTGGAATGACAAGCCTTGCGTTCATTCATGGTGTTGCTACTGTTCATGAGCGGTCGTATCGCTTACGATCAGGCGAATGGCATGCTCGTCTCGCCATTCATCGCAAAGATAAAAAATACTTTGGACTAACAGATACGCCTGTCGAACTCAGTGGAATTACGTAAATGTTTTTTACTGATTAAGCTATCTATTTTATCATCTTTCTGTGTCACAGGAATATCATCCTGTTATCGCATATTGCATCCCAGCCGTGCATAATAAATAAATCAATACGCTCAACAGCAACACATATATTCCTGTCATATATCACACTTAAAAACGAGTCTTTTGTCGTGGGAATCACAAACTTCGATACATCCTAAACAAAAACATGAATTAACACAAAGACATACACGTTACACGAATCCAAAGCAAGTTTTCATACATTTGAAAGAACTTGCAGCATCTATTTGGCCTCCTGTCTGTGGTTTAACTTCTAAAATCCTACAATCAGCACGCTAAATGAAAGTCTCTACAAGTTTCAAACAAACATATTTAATCTTATTTCTGACTTGCAATATTCAAAACAATTAACTTGTACATAGGTGCGAGTTGAGATATTCATGTTCCACGCGTGAGTCGTGCACAAATTAGTCCATATTCACCCTATGAATATTGTACAATGAGAGTTAATTCTCTGTCACTGTCTCGCGGAGGTTGGTAATCGTTCATTATTTTGTAATATTATGGCTTTTTGTCTGACGTTTATATACAGGGTATATCAAGACTGCGACCGAAAACGAAGCCAATTGGTAGTTTTTGTGGTTAGAAATTTCACAATTTAAGCTACAGGTTCTTTTATGCAATTTTTTAAATATCATCTTGTTTGGGTGGTAAATACCTAGTTTTTGCAGAAATAGTAATTTAAATCTTTGCAAAACATTGTGTCTATAAAACTAAAACAGTGTACCTTAGTTTTTTAGGAAAACTGTGTTTTTATCACCCAAATACGACGATCAGTACAAAATTAGTTAGTTGCATTGTGTCTGAAGTCACTAATACTCCACCTGGCTTCGTTTTTGGTTGCTGTCTTGATATACCCTGTATTAAGAAAATATGTATTTTGGGAAAGCTATAAATAATATGTGAATGCACCTTCTTCGTTGGTTCTCTTTCTTTGTTATCAATTTGTAATAAGATTGATCTTTATTAAGATTTCCTTCACCGTGTAGGTATTATCGAAGATAAAGATTGATCAAAGATATACCAAAACCCGCGAGTTGAATGTGGATACGATTAGCATAGCACCTTAGAGAATTGCATAAGAACTAGAGGACAGTGGTGTGGGATATTGATAACATAAATTGAGCGTGCCTAGATATAAAAAACTGCGGCCATTTAGACACATAACCCGATTGATGCGGTGATTAAATCCTTCAACTTCAAACACCTACTTAGCTATTTTGCTAAATAAACTAACTAGTAACTTACAATGTACCTTCCAGGAATTCATTTCCATTAATTGTAGAATATTTTTTCCATTTCCATTAATATTAAATATTAATTCTAAACGTCCACTTAATAACAGGATGTCAACCGAAAATTCCTGTTAAGCCAGCGCAGACATCGAAAGTAACTCATGTAGTTTGACAAATTACTCTAAAGTTGTTTTAATTAGTTTGCGCGACGAGCGCACTGGAAGAGGTCTCTACCGTCTCTACGGTAGAGAAAGAAGAGCAACGTTTGTACTCAGTGTTGATTCATCTAATAATAGCGACTCTACCTTCTAGTTTAATTAATTAAGCTTTTCCGCTTCTTGGAAAAATGATAGGGCCGCTCTATAAAGCTTTGACATTATGTGAGTTATTTCATAAGAAGGTGCTATTTTCGTTCATATGTTCTGTTCATCATAGTAATAAACACATATTAAATCGTAGCTAATAGCTATGAAAAATGTGGAAATTCTTAAGTGAACTCTAGGTTCAGAAGAGGACTTGCTGCGTTGAAGTTTATGAAGTGGCTTCAAATTAGTTTAAAGCTCAAATTATGAAATTCATATTTCGCATAGTAAATTGTAGGTAGGAATTTCACAAGTGAACTCAATGTGGTAAAGATGGTTTCAAATTGAAAATGAGTTATTTATTTACCAAATGCTAACATTACCAATTCTTCTGAAAGTTTATCGACAGACTGTTTTAAATTCAGATAATCCAATCGGATATTTAAAAAGATATCTGAAACAATTGAAAATGAAACAAAATTGAATTTTCTTCAAATGGATTATCGATAGGAATTGGCTGCTTTGAAACAAAACTGTTATTGTAGGAAAATTTAAGCAGAAAACGTCTGCGAAGATTAAAGTATTGTTAAAAAGCTTTTTTTATTATTACTTTATCTCACAATTATACATAAGATCAGTATGCTATTATTGTCATGAATATACAGAATGATTTAATTTGTGATTGGTCGTTTGTAACATCAGTCAGATTAGGAAATTATTAAATATTATGCGATCTGCGAATCATATTATTGGGATCCAAAGCCTACAATGAAAATTTATTTCCCGACCTGACTATCATACTCGACGACGTCTGACCGAGAATACGCTTATGCATAGGCAATGAAGTAAATATATAATTTAAGTATAGTGTAAATTGTTTTTTTTTTCTATACATACTCTGTTAGACTGCGTCGGTGGCGTAGTTGTTCTACAGTATGGTTACAGGGCTGTCGGGTTTGAATCCCGGGTCCAGCAAAGTGATTTTGATATTACTATTCATTATCAGCCCATATTCAGGAATTTGTGCCCAATATCACATCAGCCAGCCCCATATCTCATCGTGGGACGGAACATATAAGGTGAAATGTGGGTATCCTTGTGGCACCTCTGCCTACCCCTTCGGGGATCAAGGCGTGAGTTAAGGTATGTATGTAGTTTAAATCTTACCTCGAACCAAAGTGAGAATCCCCAACGGCATCACCAGGACAGCGACTAACAAATCAGTAATAGCCAGAGACATCAGAAAGTAATTCGTCACATTCTGCAACCGGCGCTCCAAGTATATCGCGAGGCACACCAACACGTTTCCAGCTACAGTTCCGACAACCAACATCAAAGCAACCAGTGCCCACCAATTGTTCACACCGCTCTCCTCAATTGACACAGTGCCGTTCTGTGTCGTGCCATTGAAATCTATTGTGTAATTGACTTCTGTATAAGCGATCTCCGGGTAGTCGGTTGGATGCAAGAATTCCGTTTCGTGCATTGTTAGGTTGTTATCATGTTTGCTTGCACGTTCATCTTATTTCGTACGTGTAGGTAGTCTTCAAGTCCATTTTGGTGTTCAATTTAGCACACAGTTCATCTGTAACAAAAACAAAATACATTTTATCATTGTATGAGACTTCATTCCTGTCAAATTGTGGGTTGGTGACAAAACTGTCGTCATTAGTTTTATCGGCAATATCAGTTTCTATAATAAATAGCGTTGAATTTGTGAGATCTAAAATAAGTTATTCTTAACAAAGATGGGACAATAAGCCAGTACTGGATCTAATGATCACAACTCTGGGCTTCCGTTACGTTTAAGAAACCGTCGGTCTGTGCCAAGCTTCAAAGGACAAAACACTCCCGGATTTTCTTAAATCACATTAACTTAGTAGCTGATTTCACAAAGTTAACGCGCGCGGCATTCAATTCATTGGAGATTTATCGTATCCAAAGTATATTATAAAAAATATTTGATAAATCCGTGTGATTAGGATGGAAGCTCAATTTCAGACGAGTAACTCAGTGACTTGTATTCCAAAAATTCGAATAGTTGTGGCTAATATTAATTGCACAGAATTTTGTGGTAGCAATGATGTAAAACTTTCTGTAAATTGAGAGCCTTTAGTAAAATTAAAAGTTAAAAAACCCCTACTAATATTGTTTACATTATTTTACAACTTGTTAAACCACATAAAGGAATGTAGTCACCATAGCAGTTCAACCTCAGACTTGACGATTAACAGCCTATATAGTTTTCCACTTGAATAAAGCGAAAGTAATGATGTATCATCAAATATTAATTTGAATTCTGCATCTTGTGAAACTGAAGAGTCTCATAGTTTTGATACAAGACACAAGACAATCTTAGTGTGCGGTTGGCGCTGTGTGACTGTTGAAGTCAGAAACAAAATTAACTATTTCGTGGTAACATAATCCGTTCTCACCACAAACTCAGAAGCTAAGTCAGCGAAGACGCAAGAACAATAGTTTTCCATTACTTTGATACAAATTTCAATATGCGAATGCCTCGGTCTCAGATGAGTTGGGATCATGAATGTGCTTTTAGTGTCTCGTTTCTACTGAAATTTCAGATTTAGAGTGCGTTGCCCTCACATTTGAAGGCAATTGTATAGAATAAAGGCGTAATGCCAGCTATTTTCTTTAAAAGACATTCTTTAGTATGAATTCGGCTTTGCGCAGTGCTATGACAATAAATGTTTTTCTATTTCGTGATTCATTTTCTGGACAGCAATGTTTATGATGTTTGAATGAATTGTGAATCGGTTGAGTAGATATCAATATAATTTCATCTTTAAGGGGAATATTGGTCAAAATATTTCAATATTATATTGATTTTACGAGGGTCATCGTATGCTGAAAAGAAGAGATGTTTTATTTCAATGAATGACGAGACGAGCATGCCATTCGCCTGATGTTAAGCGATACCACCGCTCATGGACAATAGAAAAACCAAACAACACCATGAATTACAAAGCAATGTTTGGAATTCTACTGCGCTCACCATCCTGAGACATAAGATGTTAAGTCTCATTATTAGTTACTCTGGCTACAATGTTCTTCAAACCGGAACACAACAGTGCATTTACACTGCTGTTTGGCTGGAGAAATAGACATTGCGGTGGTGCCTACCCAGGCGGCCTGTCACATATGAGAGACCTACCACCAGTAAGATTAACAGCAGTTTGTACCATTTAAATAATCAATATTTACATTGTTGTAATAGCACAGTGCGACGCCTAACTATACCTAAATGTAAATACATTACGGTTCAGATAGTGCATGGCAGCTAGAGATGATTTTCTCTCATAAAGAGATACAATTACACCTTCGATTTCGAAAATCGAATGCGTACTAGTAAATCGTTTCTTTATAATGTATGTGTCCACAAGGATTTGTTTCAAGACTGTGTGTTCTGAGATCTAAAATTCACTTGTAGATAGATTTAGAACGTTTATTCTGGTTACAAAAAGTACAAAATAATCATAAAAATTAACTTCAAACAAGTAATTATTATGAAAACAAGTGTACGATATTGTAGCCGTAGTTGCTTATCCACGACACAAGTCTTTGTTATGTCCTCGTCGTCACAGGACTATTCTAGTATGACTATAATAATTATGATCATGTATAAACAGACAATATTTTTTTCCCTTGGTAAAAATCCTGCGGTTATGCCTGAGACCCAGCATTTACAATTTATTACATTCACAAGTAAAAGCTGACTTTCCAAATAAAAAACAAGAGGTGGTTTTTTAAAAAGTAGTATTATCTTCAGCACGTCGTCCTATCTCGGATAACGGAGCGTTTGCGGAAAGGGACCAAAATAAATTATTTTCTTTGGTTGGTCAAACATTTCGCGTTAAAAGCGGACGCTTAATTTATTATATGATAAACGGGGATCTAAAAACAAACTACGGTTTAGTTATTTCTATTTGATGTTAATTTCTGTTATTGTTACGACTTATTCAAATTTTTTCTCTTGAATGGACGCAATGAATGGTTTTTATTCCAAATTGACTTTTATTATATTGGTAAGTAAATATATTTGTATATTATTTAATAATTATATCATAAAACGACTCACAAAAGCAGGTCGAGTTTCATTTAATTTTGATGACATCCGAAAGTCTGACAATCACAATTCTCTTTTTCTATTGTTTCTATTTCTTTCTGTTTCAACATTTTCTGTTTTGCTAATGATTCCTCTTGCGCTGTTCAAAACAAAAGTATTTATCGTTTTCCAATATCTTTTTGCTAAATTGACGTCCAACAACCATTTCATCAAACTCGTTAAACGCTTCAAAATTCGCAAACACCTAAACATAAGCCTCGCATAACTCTCGTGGCCGAAACGAGCCTAATTCAATTTAATATAAGCCTATACTTAGCCTCGATTACGTGCCTATTCCGAGGCATTAATTAAAAAAACCTGGCCCGAATAAAATGATTACGCCCTATCTATGTAAATTTCTTTAATAATATTTTTACGACGCTGGGCTGTTTTTTAATGTTGTTTTACGGTCTCAACCGAGTTTGGTCTCATTTGAATTGGGCGGTGAAAGTACACAGCGTTATGGCTTCCATCTGATTATGGATTAGTACTGAATATTCTGGAGTTTTTTTTTATAACATAAAAACCGACTCAACTGATAACAAGAGATTATTATCGGTAAAAAACCTAAATAAGTTCACTTGTAATATAAATAAATTATTAGATGGTTTCTTAGATTTACGCGCATCTTACACATTGAAATAAAACTATTTTTTACGGATTCACGGGGCACAGTCCGCCCACGAAAGCTGTAAAGCAATCGAAACGTCGGGAAGCTAAAAATGTAAAAATTAAACCAAATGGCGCTAACATCCGTAAAAAAAAATTATTTCAATAAATTATTAGATTTTACTAGATTCTGAACCCCATTTCTACATTACAATCCAAGAACTTATTCGAGGTTAATATCAATTAAACTCATTTCAAAATTTAGAAGTAAAGGGGGAATGGCATGGATTGCAGGAAGAGCAGATTTAGAGTACTAATTATTATCCACTGTTGTGTTATAAACCATGTCAATTTACCAACCTATATTTTAAAATTCTCAATGCTCTAAGGCCATACACCAAAGATTCATTAGTGTTTTTCGGAAACTAATCTTGGTCCAGTAGCTACTTGTATTTTTACCATTTCTATTCTATAAAAGTAGAATTAAGATTTGTATTCTTTTATTAACTGAAATAACATAATTAATTCATTATTTTTACTCAAATAATAGAACTGTTTTACTTTAGATTTTTCTACTGCATCTGTAATTATTTTTTAATTTAAATTTCCCCGCGGTAGTAAGTAATTAAAAACCTCTATCAACACGCAAATTACACAAAATGAGAAAATTACCTCGAGGTGAGATACAATCACAGAATTCTACTCCCTAGTACACCCGGCCTACTGCTCAGCAAATTTCTCATTATCTGAAACCAAAAAAGTAAGCAAAATGTTGGAAGGACTTTATTTCTTTCTGTGCGACTGAAATGGAGTAGAGACTTAGCTGTTCAATTTTGTTCAATTTGTAATATTGTCGAAGACTCCAAGACTCAATCTTTTTCCTTTTCTTCTTGGGATTCTCTATTTATTTTCAAAGACCTCTCACTGTAGCCTCGATATCTCTGTCCATCAAGGAAGCAGCGTTTTCAAGACGATATCTTCGAGCCTTTGTAAGTCTTATATTTATTAGAAAACAGTTCTTTGATGATATTAGGAGAGTGAGCAGATTGGTGAGCATTGTAAGTTATGGTATCATCTTCTTTTTCATCATCCACTCTAGAATCGATATCAACTCATAGCAAGTCTTCAGTTGAACTATATTCTTCCCCAAGGCTTGTAAAGAAATACTATGACAGTATTTCTTTACAAGACTAAATTAGAAATCATGAGATTTATAGGAAATAAAAGTTACTGATAAAAGCAAGTAGATTAGCAAGATACAGTAGCATGAGGCAAGGAGCGTAGCGTGGAGAACCGTTCGCTGATGGCACAGAAAAGTTCTTGAATGAAAACCACGTACACAGGCTCGTAAATAGTTATGTGCTATATCGTTAAAATAAAGAAAGAAAATAATAATACATCTTCAAGCAACCGTGAGCTAGGCCGGAAATTGAACCCCATAACTAATTGGGTCATCGAAAAAGAAGAAATAGCAGGTAAACGCCGCACCTTAAATCAAGCGCCCGCATTATTAGATCCGTAATCGTACAGGAAAGGGCCTGAGTCAACAGCGAGGGCTGTTCTACAGTTCCCAACGCGATAACAATGTATTCTAAATGAATGGTTCTATTGATTCCGAATTTATTTTGCTTTGTTGTGACTATTTATTTTTAACTGCCCTTGGGTGTTGGATTGT
Organism: Deilephila porcellus; assembly: GCA_905220455.2. Taxonomy (NCBI): domain Eukaryota; kingdom Metazoa; phylum Arthropoda; class Insecta; order Lepidoptera; family Sphingidae; genus Deilephila; species Deilephila porcellus. Next base: position 13,227,466 of record LR999973.1, on the reverse strand, counting down.
TTTGTTTTGTAGACTCGAGTTTTGTGTATATAAACAGAGATCCGGACAAATGTGTAGTGGTGGCACAAATATTTATTCCTGCGAACTTTGGCTCCGGTACATAAAAAAAAAATGTACCGGACGTTTAATAAAAGGCTTGTTTAGTCGTATTTTCTGTTCAATTATTTACTTGCCACTGGTCTACATTAATATTGTAATATTATCTTTTTCAAACTTCGGTCGGGATCCAAGTTCATCGAGATCAAAATCGGTTGTCGGTGAGGTCGTAAGCTGTCTAAAGGCAGACAGCCACATGTCTGCCTGATATTCATCCTTTGAAAATATGTTTATCTGTTATACACGCTGGCCCAATAGGCATGGGTGGACTTTTAAACTAAATATAGCCAAGTTTTATTTCAATGTTTCCCCTACCGTTAAATCAATCCATAATTCACCATGAGTATTTTCAGTCCCACAACGTACATCGCTGCAAACGTTGATTTTGCTAATTTCACGGTCGGAGCAAAACACCAGAGCACAGGCAATGGAAAGCCAAACAGACCGGATGTGGGCAGAAGTTGTTTCGGCTCGTATGAAACTCGGCCTGTATTCGAAATGGACGGCGAGTTCAAAACTTTACTTCATTAATCTTTACGTAATGCACTGTTTTAAATAAACTTTGAGTTTGGCCACGAGTTTTTGTGACGACATTTGAGTTGGTTTTAGTTTGTTAGTTGGTGGTCGAGCTTGTTTGAATTTTAAAAGTCATGGAGCCACGCTGTACTTTTAGTAATGGGAGTATTACTGCCTCACACTCTAGAAAACCTACTTCACTTTAGAGATAGTCATAGAGATAAATATTTCTCCAGTAAGTTTACCATCCTTACGAAAGACTGGATATGTATAGGAACCTGAAAAGTGACATAGCGGCGTGGGTCACTATGACAAATTTACATCATCGTATTACACTTACTATCTTAACTGGAACAAATTTTATGCCTATCTAGCAAATAGTGCAATATAAATTCATTCAATACTCAACAATATTATTCTGTATGTATGTATCAGACCATATACGTCCCACTGGAGCACGGGCGTCCTCTACTATAGAGAGTACGATTGACAGGGGTTAGGCCATATAGTTCACCACGCTGGCGTCGTGCGGCGAAAATCGCTATGGTTTACACATTGCCTCACGATGTTTTCCTTCACCGTTATAGTAACAATATTATTCTATACTATACATTTACATAAATACATCAATATATACATACAATAACACAAATATTTGGAAATCCTCTCAGGCGTATTGATTTTGAAACGATGCTTCTGTTTGCCTCCTCAGAAGTGATTAAAATAACTCCACCGTTTCTCGATACTTTATAAGAGGCTTTGTACACAAAAGTATTTAACAATGTGCCCCAGTTAAACAAGTATTTTGATACTTAACGTCTGATGCCGGCAATTCCCAACGGGTATTTTTAAGTCTTAACACATCAGAGAAAAGACGATCTAATTTAGGAAGAAAAACGAACATGAAATAAGTAGTTCATTAATTTGTATCAGCAATTTAAATGCACTGTTGTGTTCCGGTTTGAAGAGCATTGTAGTCAGAGTAACTACTGGACATATTGAGACTTAACATCTTATGTCTCAGGATGGCGAGCGCAGTAGAATTCCAAGCTTTGCTTTGTAATGCATGGAGTTGTTTGGTTTTACTACTGTCCATGAGCGGTCATATCGCTTACCATCAGGCGAATGGCATGCTCGTCTCGCCATTCATTGCGATAAAAAAATGATTTTATTTAGACCTTCTGAGAGTTCTGTACAAGAATTTCAAAGTCCGTCAATACGTTCGTGTCAGCATGGTATACCATTCGATAGTCTATTTGGACGGCATTTGCACTTCCTACCAGGTGCAATGCAGTCACTATGCCGTGCCAGAATAAAAATAAATAAAAAAATTGGTAAAGTGCAGCTTTTACCCTTTATAGAAGAAAGAAAGAAAGAAAGGTATATTTATTTGTCACACAAGACAACGCACATACACGCTTAACAAAAACTTATAATTTATAATATTTTAGTAGAGACAGCCCATGCTCTGTAGTGGAATTCATAATTGTAGACTTATTAAAAACAAATATCTACTTATAAAACATAGGACGTAAAGTCCCAAACGGTAAAGTGGAGACCTGAGCTGGCTTAACACAATTAGTAGATACTCTCTTTTAATGTACCATAAATAAATATGACTACATTCCCACAAAAGAGTCTACGACATGGAAGCAGCTCATTTATTATTTTACTTATTTATTACAATCCACAAGAATGATAATTCAAACTATATAAAATATACGATATTAAATTTTTCTACAAGATATTAATATACGTACATAACTGTTAATATCATTAACCAAATTGATTTGTAAAATAACCTACTCCTTTAAAATCGTACATAAAATCATCCTACTTACCCATAATATACAAGAATAATAAAATTGAACTGCCTCAGTGGCGTAGTTGCACTATGGTACGATTACAAAGCTGAGGTCTCGGGTTCGAATCACGGGTCGGGCAAAGTGATATTGGATTTTTCTATTCATTGTCAGCCCGGAGTCAGGAATTTGTGCCCGATATGGCGATAGGCTAGCTCCCTATCACATCGTGGGACGGGAAATGCAAGACGAAATGTGGGTGTCGTAGTGGCGCCTCAGCCTACCCCTTCAGGGATAAAGTCGTGAGTTTATGTATGTATAAAATTGAACATAAAATAAATAACCAACCGAAGCCATCGAGATCTTGGCGGGCAGCCAACATCTTATCTCCCGACTTGATCGAAGAGTCATGGAAAGTGTCTCAAGTATATACCTAACGCTAAAATGTAGGCATATTTTTCACTGTCATTGATAGGGATTCTAGTGTATATTATAATAACTTTATAGAAAAATAGTAAAGATTTCTTTATAGAAATTTTAGACGTTGTCTACTGGAGTGCCAAGAACAAAATGGAATCCCAGTTAAAAGTGATTAGTAACTAATAATGGTGATACATCAACCTGATTTATGACTTCAGGCCAATCGCTGGATTTAATCTAAACGACTAGAGTCAGCTTACCTCCTTGGGTGTGCAAATTTACTATGATCACGCCCTTTCAATGTACGGTGGGTAAACAAAGCCAAGAAGGAGAGAAGATCGCACCGCATGCACTTAAATTGCACTCAACTTGCACTTAACTTGCACCGAATACACTGGTGCACCGCAAATTCACTTTAGATGTTTCGTACACTGTGTACAGGAGTGTGAGGAATTTTAAAAACTTCTTTTTGGTTTTAAAAGCTTTTGTAGTGAAAAATGGACTTCGAGTTTCTTACATAGCCATTTTTATATCAGCTATAGATCATTTTGAGTTACAAATGATATAATTTATTATTCCGAAATGAAAATCCTTTGTTCTTTAGGCAACAGTAAGATTTGTCATTTAAATTGTTCTAAAATAAGGCTTGATTAAACGATGTAATTATTGAGTAATATACAGAGGCGTTGTTTGAGTAACATTACTACTACAGAGGGTGGTAAATGGAAAATTAATTATTCATGACTATAATATGATATGGTTATTATAAATATATCATTTGAAGCAGCAATTTTGTAAAAGTAAGTTTACGTAACTTTACATTTGAATAGTAGGATTTTTGTTTTCGAAAGTTTGAACGACTTTTACTCACTGAGAAATATTGCCTGAACTGCTCTATAGTATACAAATAGTTACTTTCAGGTAACTAAGTCACTGCCGATCCCGTATAAAAATAGTTAAACGACTCCATAAAGAACGAAGTACGAATGTCTATGACTTGTAAAGTCCACCAACCTGCACTAGGCCAGCGTGGTGTACTTCATAGATAATACGGCCTAACCCCTCTCAATTGTGCTCTCGATTATAGAGGAGGCCCGTGCCCTGTAGTGGGACGTATATGGGCTGATATAGAGTAACAATTAATTATTCAAATTTTTTTTTATAGTAGATTATTATTCGATAAATGTAATAGGTGTGTAGCCGTGTAAATTTAATTAAAATAAATAATAAACAACAAAACATTAAAGAAGTTATTTTCATCGATATTGCAAACCACATCCCTATCAAACTCTACCGCATCATTATCGAACCGTTAAGTTGTTACTAAGTTGCTTCCTGATAATTTACGGGTTAACGTAATCAAATCACAAGTTGGGCCAACTTCCGGCAAGTTGATATTCGAGCCTCCGATGTGTATATTGAATTTAATATCGTGAACATTCTGTAGAGTAGATACATTAAGTTAACTTAAATATTCTGGTGATAGTAATTAATATCTTAAACACCTACGGCCTTATTCATAGACAGATTTAAAACCTATCGACCTATCTAACCTAGGTATTGAATGTTTGTCCCTCTCGAACGACTTTAGAATTCAGTTAGGGCGAAGAAGATAAAACATTCGATAACTAAAATAGGTTTTAAAACTGTCTATGAATAAGGCTGTTAGAGACTACATTTTTGGAGGCGATAAATTGAATTTCTTTTATCTGCAGAATGAATATTAGGGGGCGAACAAAATGGGGGAAAAGGGATAAGTCTAGCTATGTTTTGAAATATCTGATAATCACATCGAAATCAAATTAAAAATTATCAAATAGTGGCGGAGCGATGAATGAAGCACCGTTGAAGTATGTAATTCAACCTTACTTTGAGAACACGAAACGTAAAATAAACTTGCGGCATTTATTTCTGTGGATAGGCAGCTAGCTTGTCTTCATACACAGGCAATAAAAACCATGCCAACCACTAATTGAGGACATATTTTCCTTGCACAATTTCACCAAATTCATCTCAAACCTAGTCAGATGTTATATCCATTCAAATTGTTCACATTATTGTGCCGAGCGGTGACCGAAGCCAAGGGTTGTGGGGACTGCCCTTAATTAGAACCGATTTGTGGTGTTTCGAAGGCATTAAGTTCTGATTTCATTACACTAAGTCTCGACCCTAAACGTTGCTGCCTAAGGGAATTTGTGCAGATAGTTAACCTTATTGGGTTTGAAATTTGTCTTGGAGATGATTTTCATCTTGTTTTTGACATCTTTGGTATCCCATTAAATATATTTATTTAAATATAAATATTTTTTATTTCATTACTGCGAGTGATTTTATCATTGATATTTGTCATGAAAAGTCCACTAATGGAAGTAGGTATAATTACGTTATTAAATTCTTCTGTTGCCAATCCATTATTTTAGACAGAATTGTATTTAACGTCATGCGCAGTGCAGTCTCTGCCGAGCCACGACAGAAAAACCTCGCATTTCTCACCATTAATCACGTCGGCAACATATGCATCATTCATTCTGTAAACTTTATACGTCAAACTGAAAACTTTAAACTCTTATCCTCAAACGTTGGCAACTCACTTTTGTTTTTTATGTCTCTCTCTGGTCGGTCCCGCATGTTTGAGGATCGTGGTCAGCATCAGGGTTGCATCTGGCGTGGATGATCTCTCTCCACCGGTTTCCATCTAACGCTTCTCTGACGGTTGTGTAGAATTTTGAAGACGAAGAGGTTTTTATTTGGTCAGTCCATCTTGTTGGTGTACGCACGCGTGATATTTTTCCTTCTGTGTTTCCCTCCGCAGTTAATCTTTCCAAATTGTCTTCGCCTCTGCGCATTGTGTGACCAAAATACGAAAGTATCCGTTATTGGTATATTATGGTGGACAAGCGAGTTTCAACTTTGAGTAGGTTTTTTTTATAAAATCACGATAAGGTGATGTGCAATCGCTTGTTAGATTTCCACACAATTCATGGATGATAATTATATCACATATTGTTAAAATACTTGCTTTTAAAATATTCTATGCAATAAACCAAATTTTCGATAAGCAAAATACCATATTTTATTTTTTATTGCGGTCAATTGCGAGACGAGCATGCCGTCTGCCTAATGGCAAACGATACGACTGCTCATGGACAGTAGCAAAACCAAACAACACTATGATTTACAAAGCAATGCTTGGAATTGCCTTTTGCTCGCCATCCTGAGACATAAGATGTACATACCTTTTCGATACCTGTATACAAATTGTATGTTCAAAATTTTACTAATTTACTTATTTTGCGTAATGGAATACGATTCCCCAAATAACCTGCGGTTGCTTTTAAACTTAATATATTCTTTTGATATAATTCAACCTTTACGCACTATGTTTGAAACATCAAAGGACGGTACGGCTTTACATTTGTAATACAAACACGTACTCAGTATTTGAATCGAAATGAATTAATAATTTAGGTTATTTTTATGTGAGTCAATATGGTGAAAGCGTTCTTCTATTTCATTAGTTGACGTTTCGTGAAAAATAGTTTTATTTCAATGTGTAACATTCGCGTAAATCTAAGAAACCAAAATAATTCCAATATTTTTTTCTTCTGTTGTTGCTTTTTGAATGCTGGCAATGTATTTTAAAACATTAGCGGCCGTATTTGTAGACAGTAATAAAACCCATTTTAGTTATCGAATGTTTTGTCCCTTTCTAACGACTGTTGAATGCGGTTTGAGCGAAGCAGATAAAACATGGAATTTAAAACAGGTTTTAAAACTGTCTATGAATAAGGCCGAAGGTTTTTTTAGATACGATGACCAGTTTTAACTAAGCTTCTACACTGCGTAAGCAGAAAAAATCTGTCAAAAACCTTTGCAGACCGTCCTTCTCATTTCAGGAACCAACACGATTTACATTACCATATACTTTAAGTGATTCGTGAAAACAGACACTTAACTATCCTGATCTTAAGAGATTTTCACTTGTAACATATCTGTACACTTGTTTGTTTTCACAATAAAATAAAATAAAACACCTTTAAAATTCTCAGACATAATTCTCAGTGGCAACTCGTCATTTCATCTAGACACTACAGCATCAGGTGCAATATTTACCAGTATAAAAATGTCAGTTTTATAACAATTTAGATTTGTAGGCAAATGCCACTGCACTGAGCTCTGCGGTGGCGGCGTAATTGAGCCAATTACAAGCATCAGTTGATTGACCAGTTTTACCAAGCCTGATCAATCCGCTAGTGCTGGGTTGGCAGTGTTTAATTGCTTTTCGCCGTTGATTTGATAATTAAGTGATTAGGGATTTTCATGGCGGAAATTTAGAGATTTTCATAAAATTGTTTGTAAGGCACAGTTGGATTTTGGGATTTTGTTTTTCAAATCCAAAATAGAAATGGAGAACATGTGTTATGAGAAAAATATGTTTTTGAATCTCTCTGTATTTTGGTTCTTAATTTTATTGGGAGTTACAGAAAAGCTAGTGCTTAAAGGAAGGTCACCAATCTTTGGTGCTCGGTTGGATTCTTTGCGTACCACGTTTTGATCATAACTTCTAGTAATTGCAGCGGCGGAATAATCTCTAGAATTAAAAGAAATATAGGACATCATGCTTTTCTAAGAAATGTTATTTGGAAATGGCTGAAGCTATTAGTACTGCCAAATCAAGGTATCCTCAAATTTTGTATCTAAAATTTAATAAATTGTATTTTAATTTAGAATTTACACTTCAAAATCTAACGGAATGTACGAACTATTAAGTTTTATTATAAAGGCACGGCTGACGGTAATTGCAGTGACCTCTAGACAATTGAGTATCAACTGGAGACAGGGGGTTATTTCTCGTTGTGTAAATAAAACCCAACAGTCACATACATATTCCTGACCCCACATTAAGATCAATTAAGTCATGTGTCGTGGGTATCAGAAACTACGAGAGACTTTACGGTCTTACAAACACCCAGACCCGAGACAAATACTTGTGGGTTTCACAAACATTTGTCTTGGTGCGGCGATCGAACCCGCGGCCTCTCGTTTCACAGCCGGCGTCAAACCAACTGCATCACGGAGGCTGTCATATAGGCTGTGTGACACTGTTGTGTCGGGTAATGCTTCTTCACGCTCTGTTAAAGGAGCCTAGGTTGTAAGGAAGGAATGCATGAGCTGTCAAACTGCACTATACGACAATACGATACGAACTGTCGGATAACCACAATCTGGGCAACTTTTCCACCATTGTATACAGCGGGAGTCCCTCGAGTGGTATGAATTGTACCACTCACCATACGAAGCGCTACGCGATATTATTTTATATTGTTTAAGAAATTGCGCCACCAAAATCAAGCCGAGCCATTTGTAGTACTAACGACCCTTCAACAATTCGAAAATTCACAGCCAAAATTAATTGATAAAACCTCCACAAATACCCAAATTTCCTTACATAAAACATCGTTGAGAATTAAACCAGTGGAATTTCAACGACACCTGTTGTTCTTAAATTATAAATCTCTAGAGCTCTGGCACAATGATAAATAATTACTTGTTCCTCGACGTAGATGAAAGACTGAGGAAACGTTCATTTCCCCTTTTCTCGGGGAGGAAAGCCCTGTATAGGCTTTTATGTTCTTGTCGGTTGCAACTGTTCATTGGCTTATTATTTTGCGGAATTGAAAATGTGTGGGTATTCTTTGGTTTGGATGGGTATTGTTGGGTTTTTTTTATTTATTTATTGTTACTTTATGTAGTTGCAATAATATTTTAGGATAATTAATAAGTTTAAGTAAGTAAGTTTTTGTTTTGTTTTATTTACATAATACATATTTTTTGTTATTTGCCACTAATTGGGATATGCATGAATAATCGAAGCTCAATTTAAACTGCATTTCATTCACCATCAAATACATTGTAGCTACTTTGTCCTGTAAAAACACACACATAAAACACGATCACGACCCAAGTCAATATTGATAACCGAACATTAAAATTCACTCAAAATCAATTTGAACATAAATTGAAGGAGAAATTTAATAACCTCTATTAATCAAAGCAAATGCGTTCAGAGGGCGCCACTGTTGTCACAGATGGTTTTTATAGCGAGAGGGTAGACGGCGTTGATTTAGGAGGTACGGGAGACTCAATTAGATTCTATAGATATTTTACTTGGGCTATGAAGACTGTTTGACTTTGGCAAAGAATTTTCGTACATACATATACACATAAACTCACGCTAGGGCAAGCAGAGGTGCTACCAAGACATCCACATTCCGCCTTGTATGTTCCGTCCCACGACGTCATAAGGGGCGAGCCTATGGGCATATCGGCACAAATTCCAGAGTCCATGCTGATAACGAATAGAAAAATCCAATATCACTTTGCCCGACCCGGGATTCGAAGCCGAGACCTCAGCTTTGTAATGGCACCGTAGTACAACTAAGCCACCGAGGCACTCACCGAGGCAGCTATTTTTCGTGTATTTGAAAATATTTTTCTAAGTGGATGAAGCACACAAAGGATCGCTGTTAGAATACGCCGACCCACTGGGATGGTACCATTACATAAATAACCCATTTTCATTCGGGTTGAGGTAGCCGGAAACAGAAATATATCATCCTTCCTCCATTTTTTTCTTTATCCCTTCCCTTTTTGAGTCACCACGCACCTCTGAATTAAGTGTTGTAGGTGTAAAAAAGTGTTGCAGGTCGACAGTAATAACAGACAATGGTGAGCCTGTCTCAGGATGGCGAGCGCAGTGGAATGCCAAGCATTGCTTTTTGTTTTTATTGCAATGAATGGCGAGACGAGCATGCCATTCGCCTGATGGTAAGCGATACGACCGCTCATGGACAGTAGCAAAACCAAACAACACCATGAATTACAAGACAATGCTTGGAATTCCACTGCGCTCGCCATCCTGAGACATAAGATGTTAAGTCTCAATATGTCCAGTAGTTACTCTGGCTACAATGTCCTTCAAACCGGAACGCAACAGCGCATTTACACTGCTGTTTGGCGGGAGAAATAGACATTGCGGTGGTACCTACCCAGGCGGCCTCTCACATATGAGAGACCTACCACCAGTACCATTGCTTTGTAATTCATGGTATTTTTTGGTTTTCTACTGTCCATGAGCGGTCGTATCGCTTACCATCAGGCGAATGGCATGCTCGTCTCGTCAATCACTGATATAAAAAAAAGACATTTGCTAGAATTTGACAACCTTGATTGTAGGCCAATAAAAAAAAGAAATTAATTCCGACCAGCTCAAACACGTTGTAATGAAACGTAACAATTGCAAGGGCCATAAAGAAGGCGAATTAAGACGCCGCTCAGAGTACGTAATTGTCTCAAAAGTGCGAGTGAAAGAGCTTTGAACGGCACGTAATTACGTAGGGCTGTGCTCTGCGTGAAATCCGGTTTGCGGTGTCATTTACCGGTGGGAAATTCCGGTGTACCGATTTAGATGTTGATAGGATATTAAATGTAATTAGCTGTTGAGATTAAGTTGTAATTTTAATATTGGAAAGAGTTGCGGTATATTTAATACAATATCTTCTAAAAGTATTCGCACAAATGAATTGTTAATTACTGAGAAACTCTAAAAAATTGAATGCTTTTGGTTTTGTCAAGTGATGTCTAACGTTCGTAACTTGTGAAAATTCGGTTAGGGGGATAGTCCCTTAGAGTCTTTAAATAATCTGTATAATATGTAATATCTTCAAAAAAGAAAATGTTTCATATATATTAAATCGAGAATCGAATACTCAATAAATCACTCTTCACCTGACGTGTATTTAATTTATTAAATTTACAACTTGTCTGATACAGGGAGATAGAACCTAAATCCGAGAATTATACCCGAATAAGTATTTCCCCGAATTTGGAATTGTAATAAAACCTTTCAACCAATTAGAATTCTGAGTAATTAGCAAAATCAATTATAACATTTTGACTTGTCTATAAACTTCTATTTTGTGACTTTAAAAATAGAGGTAGGATATCCTATTCAATCGGATAGTTACCACCGTACACTATGATGCGATACGACCGCTCATGGACAGTAGTAAAACCAAACGACACCATGAATTACAAAGCAATGCTAGGAATTCCACTGCGCTCGCCATCCTGAGACGTAAGATGTTAAGTCTCATTATGTCCAGTAGTTACTCTGGCCACAATGTCCTTCAAACCGGAACACCACAGTGCATTTAAACTGACGTGTGTATAAATACAGTGTTATGTGTTGTGTGTTGAACGGTGTCAGCTCGTATATCTGGTTTCGCCCAGGCCGGCATAATAATTTCGAACTGTATTTTCTATTTGCATTGCATTGCTTACCAGCAGGTCGACATATAACATTTTCACGTATAAACAAAATCTATATATTATTTATATTAGTCTACAAGCCTGAATTTACTAAAGGGCGAGTTATCTATTCCATCTATTTTCACGACTCGATTAGTCCAACTACGTTTATAGCAGCCCTAATTATAGTCTGTGTGGCCACGAGGTGTCAAGGCCAGCGGATCGATGCTCGCAAAGTGTGCAATTTCGCTACCAAATGTGTTTGAAGTTTCGTAGAGATTTATATTTTAACCCTTGACGTGAAAAGAGGGCTGTTAAGTTTTACGTGTGTCAGTATGTGATAAGGCTCGTCAAAGGATGAACCAATTTTTATGTAGTTTTATAGTAAGGTATAAGTTTAATTGTATGCACGTAAATGTGATCAGATTATTAGTGAAATATTAAACAAATAATTCCATACAATCCAACGTTTAAAAAAAATTCTACTTCCAAATCTCTATTTATATGATATTACTTTATTAACGTAACGTCTAATGCATTTCAACTAAATGCAAGTTGTTACTCTTGAGACCCATCTGCTAAGCACGATTCGAAAAATAAATTAGAGAACAAATTAATCTCCCAAACCCAGCTTTCTTAGCCACACGCGAAAACAATAACATTAAATCAACTGGCCTCCATCAAACCGGGCGTACAGTACCTTTCTGGGCCCACGGCGATCCCATTACAGCCAAGTGCTCAATACCACACGTCGTAGTAATGGGACACGTCCTATCGACCACCTGGCGCATTTGAACGCAAGACGTAAAAACCTTTATTTACAACTAGCGGCCCGCCCGGCTCCGCCCACGTGAAAAAGATTTCCCGGGATAAAATTCCCGCTATATACTTTCCCGGGATAAAATGTACCCTATAGCATTCCTCGATAAATTGACTATCCAGCATTAAAATATTTTTTCAATTCGGACTAGTAGTTTCTGAGATTAGCACGTACAAACAAACAAACTCTTCTGTTTTATATTTTATAGTATAGATTTACTATTCCTTGCAAGGGTTGGGTACAAATCGCAACTTGCGGATTAATTTTGAATGGAAGGGTTAGGGGACATTTTCTGAATGATTTACGCGTTATTATAAGAGGGTTATATTGAGTTTTCGGGTGTGAGATAATTTAGTTACGCGGGCTGTAACCGGTTTCCTTAGAATATTTTCGCTCGCGAGCTATGATTAATTTAAACCTATTTATGACATGGAAATTGTTGACAATCGATTTTATTTAAAAAGTATAAGTATCAAACATAGATCCTTGGGGGAGGCCTATGTTAAGCATGGACTTCCTGTGGCTGAAGAGAGAGAGAGAGAGAGTATCAAACATTTGTCATTTTGGTACTATTGAATACTATAGTGGCGCACGATTTTACTTTGTTACTCAATGGATTTTGTGAAATCCAGTGTCAAGATTAAACCAGCTGTTTCGAGATTACAGTCCGCTAGATAATATTTTTCGCAAACATATTTATGGCTCATCGAATGTTAATCAACGATCTAAATGTTTTTGAAATTAAATGATTTACCACAAACATGAAGTATGTGTGCGATTTACTTTTTATTTTCTTAATATTATTTTTTTATTTTCTATCTTGATTATCTTAATAGGATTCAATGCACTTGCCACTATGTGCATTTCGACCACCCATTCATCCCAATATAAAAATGTACAGCCTCCGTGGCGCAGTTGGTTGGACGCCGCCTGTGAAACGAGAGGCCGCGGGTTCGATCCCCGCACCGAGACAAATGTTTGTGTGAACCACAAATATTTGTTTCGGGTCTGGGTGTTTGTGAGACCGAAAAGTCTCTCGTAGTTTCTGATACCCACGACACAAGACTCGATCTTAGTGTGGGGTCAGGACTATGTATGTGACTGTTGGGTGTATTTATTTATTTATTTAGAACACATATAGATAAAAACAAATAACCACTTTTACGTAACTCAATTCAATTACACAAAACCCACATACTCACCTTTACTCCCAATAGCAGTGTCTCACCCAACACTTGTAAAAGAAACCGTTTAATAAAAACTCTAAGCCGTTGCCAACACAGAAAACGTTGAAACGGAACTACTTTGTACCCACACAAAAATAGTCCATTTAAGTTTCCACTGGTTTTAACTGGTAAGCTCTTTTAGAATGTTCCAAGTTAGTGTCGAACGTTCGGGACAGGGAGGGATTAGGTCGGGGGTAATACGATTAGATTTGAGCTAAACGAAAATGTTGGTTCCGTGTGGTGTGATTTGAACGGGATTTGTGAAATCTCGGTTGTATTGGAAACTATTGTGAGTAATTTAAAGTATATAAGTATGTTTTATTATTATAACAGAACAGAAACATACAATGCGGGATTTTGTGATGGCGATCTTACTACGTGATGTAATGTTTTATATACGATTAGATCGCTTGCCTGATGGCAAATATCACACCTGCTAAATAACAAGAAGAATATTACATACATAAACTCACGCCTTTATCCCATAAGGGGTAGGCAGAAGCGCCACCAGTACACCCACATTTCGCCTTGTATATTCCGTCCCATGATGTGATAGGGGGCGAACCTATCGCCATATCGGGCACAAATTCCTCACTCCGGGCTGATAATGAATAGGAAAATCCTATATCACTTTGCCCGAACCCGAGACCTCAGCTTTGTAGTCGTACCGTAGTACAACTACGTCACCGAGGCAGTCAAAGATTTTACACATTTATAATAATTAATTCCTTCTTTAATTACCCTTAATGCGCACCTGTTATGAACTCCAACTATACGTCCACTGCCCGCTCCGTTAAAATAGTATTGTCAGGGAACTTGGCTCGTTAAAATCAATTTTAAAATATCACTGGAAAGTTCAGTGTCGAATGGAGTTTTTGTTTTCTTTAGTTGAATGTTATTTTTGAGGAAAATTGAAGTTAGAATATAAGGTGATTGGGATTGTGCCAGTGTGACTGTTTTAATTATGTAGGTAATAGTTGAGTTATTTTTATATAAAATAAATAACAGTGCAATCTAATAAAAATGCACAATATGTGAGGAAACTTGAATCTATTAGAGATATTTAAAATAATTTCACAGGCATATAAAGTAGATTATTACTCGCACTAGATCTGGTGGACTATACTGGTAGGTATATTTATTTATTTAATTTACGTAACGCCTTTTTATTCTGATATTAATTAAATATAAACATTGTTATTCATAATACACAGTATTAATAAAATAAAATCACACATTTATAAAACAAAGAATAAAATATAAACGTTGTTTAATAATTAATCGATTGATTATAAAATTAACTTTTATGTCTACCGATTAAACATTAACGCGTGTGCTTTAATAATTCATAAATAAAATAAAATTTTCCAACATTTTCTCGACTCCACTCTCCGTTTGAAAGGGATTCAAGATTTGAGCGTTGCGTAATCGCTACCCATCTGGGACTCGAACCCATGTCACCCACGTCAGTCGGACGTCGCGTGTCACCCGATATGATTTACCAATCTGTTATGTGATTTTTCATTTATCATAGTTTAGTAAGTTTAATGTTTATAAATAGGGCCGCTTACATAGACATTTAGATAAATCAACCATTGTAATTTAAACTGGCCTTTAAAAAAAGAAAAAGAAACAAAAGAGAAGCAAAAAAAGAAGACAGTTCGTGTTGCTGAGGGAGTTTCTTGCACCGTTTCTTCTTCACAGCTACAACACGTTCCGAAGCGGTGGTAGCAGGAATTAACGATTTAAAAGATCTTGTAAAAGCCTACTTGAATAAAGAATATTTTGATTTGATTTGATTTGATTAGACATATGGCCATAATGTCAGAGTAGGTATACATGTTAAATTTACTTTATGTATTGGTAAAATGACCGATGACTTGAAAAGAGCGGCGAGTAGCGGATGGATGACGGCTGCTCAAGACCGGGATGGTTGGCGCTTACTTGGGGAAGCCTACTTCTAGCAGTGGACGGCGACAGGCTGAGTATATGAGATAGAGTGATTTCAATATAACTGACGGTACACTTTTTGTTTCTTTTCATAGGGGAGGCCTTAGTTCAGCTGTGGACTTCCTATAGCTGAAGAGAAAGAGAGAAATAAAAAGATAATAAATAATAATAAATACACCCAACAGTCACATACATAGTCCTGACCCCACACTAAGATCGAGTCTTGTGTCGTGGGTGTCAGAAACTACGAGAGACTTTTCGGTCTCAGAAACAACCAGACCCGAAATAAATACCTGTGGATCACACAAACATTTGTTTCGGTGCGGAGATCGAACCCGCGGCCCCCCGTTTCACAGCCGGCGTCTAACCAACTGCGCCACAGAGGCTGTCAAAATGGTACTATATTTTGCACTGAAGTCAGAAGAGTCCATTAAGAGTATCTATCTAATGCTGATATTATTTATTATTGGTCTAATTTATGCTAACTTTTCCACCTCTGTGGAACCACCCACCAACCATCATAATGGTTGCTATTGGACAGAAACGAATATCTATAAGTAGAAGATATTAAGCCGTAAAAGAAAACTAGGCAAATACCTAGATAAACAAATCCCCTAGTTTGTAATAAGGGTCACAACCTTGGTCTAACACGTGGCCCTAATAGCCCGGAGTCGAACCCCTATCGATCACACACAAATTAATTGACTATGACAAATCATGTTGACATTGCTTAATTGAGGTCAGCTTCTTCGCTATGAACTGTTGATTAGAAATTATTAATGTAGTTTAATACACGTTGACTTCGTTTCAGGTCGAATTATAGAAACCAGCTGTATTTATCTTCAAGTAGAAGATAAATACAGTAGAAGTTGAAGTAAAATTTTCAATGAAGAGTGAAAATTTTCATTTCTTACTCGTGAATGTTAACATCACGGTGAAGGAAAACATTGTGAGGAAATCTGCATACCGTAGCGATTTGGAAAATTTTCTAGGGTATGTAAAGTCCGCCGACCCGCATAGGCCAGCGTGGCGGGCTATATGGCCTAACCCCTCTCAATCGTACTCTCGATTGTAGAGGAGGCCTGTACCCTACAGTGGGACGTGTTTGGGCTGATACAGATACAGAATGCTATGGCGTTGCACGATTTTATTCTATTGTACTTGATCGCATTCGCATTTTATGGAACTAATTGAATCCTAGTGTCAAGAGTCGAACACCTGCATAGACACAGACGAATGTAATTAAAACAGTTCTTGAATAGGCCACGTAACGGCAAGTGCAGCATCGGACGTCCGCCCGAAAAGTGTACAGACGGCTTAATAAACTTTGCTAGATGTCACTGGATGCATGCTTCTTTTAACAGATCAGTAAAAATCCCTAAGCGAAGCGTATGTAACACTGGACATCCTCTGTTTGAGGTTTAAACATGTCTAGATATAAGTGTCCTATCATTATTTCACGACAAAAGTCCACTGCTGGACGTAAGCTTCTCCAATTGCATACCACCATAATTTATACATAAATAATGCCCCAACACGCCTGTTATATGTAATTAGCTACGTACTCGTATATTGTTGCCGTGTGCATAGCATTATCCACGTCAGAAAGTACGCTGGCCAGATCTTTTCGACCGGACAATGTAGATTGGAAAAATAATGAGACGGGTCGAAACGATCCGGTATAGTACAAATTGAAAATTAATTGAATTTACCACCGCGGTACTCAACGTGTTGGTAATGAAGTATTTTGTTTTATATATCATTCAATAAATAGTCAAATCTTATGAACAAACAAGCAGTCCATTTATTCATCATTGCCAAGAATAAACACCAATAATAATATAAACATAGATCGTAGCTGTGTTGTAAGCCTTTGGAAATGTATGGGGATAAACAGGAAGAAATGAGGAGAGGTGATGATTTTTGAGCTTTGAAATGAGGGCAGTTTTCATAAGTGGTGATTAAAATCTGAGTATATTGACCGAATGAAAAGCGACAGCAAAATTATTATAAGTTGAATTATTTTTTTTGTAAGATAGTTGCCAGCTACAGTCGAAAAGTTCCCACGAAAATTTCAAAAGTGTTTGAAGTTGTCTAGCCCGCAATAATCTTTCCCAAAAATGTTTTCAGGTAGGCAGCCGGTTGTAAAATCGAAAACCAAATTTTTAAAGACCGTGAAATAAAAAAAACCGCCTTGACCATAAAAAGTATAACATAATAACAGGCAAAAAGAGCCTTACTCCTTAGCCCGGTAGAGCTAGTTCAATCTTACTGAAATTGAAATTAAAGTACAATTAATTAGGGAACAGCCATATTTCTCTACAGACATTTATCTTAAAGGAAACTCCTTAATGATAAGACTTGGAAAAATTAGCAGAAACAAAGAAAATAATTCCTTTCTTTGAACAAGTTGAAGACGAGAAAAAAATGATTACGTTTCTTAGCCACAAAGGCATTAGTAAGCTTGTAAAAGATTGAATGCAAGTCACCGTGAACCGTTAATTACGGTGAGTCGGACATTTATTTCAATGGATTATTAAATTTCCTGGTGTTTTTTGTAATAATACCGTTTTTATGATGGTAAGATATAAGCGGTAAAATAATTTACAACCTTTCTCTTGCCTTCTTAGATGTTTTAGTAATCCGTAATCCTGATCAGTCCTTAGGTCATACTGTGTATAGGAAAAAGACCCATACAGATAAATATCTGAACGGCGAATCTCACCACCATCCGAAACAGTTAGCTACCGTGGGTAAATCTTTGTTTCAGAGAGCACAAGGAATCTGTGACGAGAAACACCTGGCGACTGAGCTGCAACACGTCAAGCAGGTACTGCGAGACAACAAGCTCCAAATTCCACGCCGCCGTCACAGAAACCGAGTGAAACCAGCCACAGTTGAGCGGGCCCCGGTTATACTACCTTACATCAAAGGAGTCACCGACAAGATTGGCTACATCCTGAAGCGTGCTTCCATTAAAACATACTTCAAGCCGCCCAAGAAGATTAGTCAATTCTAACCACCTGTCAAGTGTCATATACCTTTGCAAGAACCGGGTGTATATAAAATAGATTGTGACTGTGGCCTCTCTTATATCGGCCAAACCAAGAGAAGCATAGGGACCCGCGTAAAAGAACATATAGCTGACGTCAAACACCGACGCTCAACGAAGTCTGCAGTTGCTGAACACATTGAGGAAGGCTCCAAGCATTACCTTCGTTTTGATAAGCCCCAAATCCTTGCTAAAGAACACCGTTTCCTGCCCAGGATGTTTCGCGAGGCTATTGAAATTAAAAAACATCCAAATTTCAATAGAGAAGATGGCTTGAAGCTTGCACCATCATGGGATCCAATTCTACATTTGATTAAATCGGAACCCAAAAGACCAGCTGCCAGACCTCAAGACACAGTGAGCTCCTTCTGCGTAGATCGGATCGCAACAACTAGTTAACTTTTTGAATTAGCTTTTTAATTTAATAATTGAAAATTAAGGGTAGTTTAATTGTAACAGTCACAGAGCAGATGACTAATACCTCAGTCTGCCCCGTGACCACGAAAGCTGAAAAGCAATCGAAACGTCGGGAAGTTAAAAAATGTAAAAATTAAACCAAATCGCGATAAAATCCGTATAAAATAGTTTTATTTCAATTTACAACCAACAATTTTAAGAGCGTAAACCAATTTCACCTGATTGTGAACCAACGGACAGAGCTTGGACGACCGGCTGGCAGAACTGCCCTGTGGACTGGGGGCTATTTTAGAATTCCACCACGGCATCCCCCGCCTGTCGTAACAGACGACTAATGGGGGCAATGGTAGTCGCGGCCACGGAGCGGGGGCTGCGTAGCGCCCATTAAAAGCGACTACGAGGTGTAGATTCCTGGAGTGGGCCGTAGTGCGGTATCGCGCGGGAACAGTTCCGGCGAGGCCAAGGCGTTTTGCCTCTGAACACTCCAATGCGCTGAAGAGGACCACCGTGGGGTTTTTGGTTGGTGTGTAGGACCGGCTGGCAGAATGAATATTGCAAAGATGGCGAAGTCATTACATAGTAAGTATATTTGGTCTAATCCAACACTTGTGTGTTACACAAAGATTTGTCCTTATTCGGATATCCAACTTGTGGATTTTCGTTTCACAGCCGGCCTTTCAAATAGTTGTGCCATAGAGGTTTTTTTTATTGCAGTGAATTGCGATGGGAGCATGCCATTCGCCTGATGGTAAGCGATACGATTGCTCATGAACAGTAGCAAACCAAACACCATGTATAACCAAGCAATGCTTGGCATTCCAC
This sequence comes from Deilephila porcellus, assembly GCA_905220455.2. Taxonomy (NCBI): domain Eukaryota; kingdom Metazoa; phylum Arthropoda; class Insecta; order Lepidoptera; family Sphingidae; genus Deilephila; species Deilephila porcellus. The sequence goes on along the minus strand of LR999973.1, from coordinate 13,208,035 downwards.
TGCGCTCGCCATCCGAGACATAACATGTTAAGTCTTGTTATGTCCAGTAGTTACTCTGGTTACATTGTCCTTGAAACTGGAAGACAATAGTGCTTTACGCAGCTGTTTGGCGGGCGAAATAGGCATGTCGAATATAATGCAGATGAGGAAGAATAAGAGAGGATAAAATTGATGTTATGACCTTACTACTGCAAAGTTGGTATATTTGTAGACGATTATTACAAAACTATACAATAACCTAACCGATAGAAATAATAGAATAATAGAACCTGAACAAACTTCTAGCGAGCCTAATGACCTAACACCGAAGGCCGTATTGGTCATGAACAAGGCTAAAAAAAGGTTTTAATGGCGCATTTTTGATGTAAAAATAGTAGACTAACATGAAAGAGGAAAGTGAAATGAATATAAAATGTTTAGTAAACAGACCATCATTAACTGAAAATAGAAAAGGAAATAAAGGCCTTACTTATATATGACGGGGAAATAACACCATGTGTTAATTATATTGAATCAGACCAGTGATAACGGCACTGGTCTATATTCGTTTATTATTAATTATTTATTAATTATTGTTATCACGAGACGTTTTAATTAACTGATAAACGACTTATCCGAATAACTTCAACAACTTGGTACTTTTTAAAGCCAACGCGCGGATACCAGTGTTTCTCTGGCGAATACTGAATGTTGAATGCCTCGTCCTCGGTTCCGAGGCGGTTTATATTGCAAACTGTCATGCTCCCACCACTACTCTAACTGTGGGTATGGAAATAGAACCACAACCGGGTCTACTGTAACAATATTACTTCTACAATTACCCGTAGATTGCTTAGGGCTTATTCATAATTGTTTTAACAATATTTTAGTGAAACATTTCAACTTTATATTAAACCTCCCCGACATATATTTTTAACATTGGGCCACATCTATACCTGAGTGATATTTGCAGTACCATTCAAAATATGATATGGAGTATCAATCGACAAGTGAGATTTGTATCTCACCAACCTGTGAAAATGATAATTGGTGTTATTGATTAGGTATTTCATTCCTCATAATTATCTGTATAATGTTATGTGTATTGTTATTATGATTTTTGTATTTTAATGTGAATATATGTGTATTTATTTATTTATAGAGTGTTGTTTATTTCTGAATGGATTTGAAAAATCTTCCTGTGTCCTATTTTGCATGGTGTAAGCCTTTTGATACAAATAATAAACAATGAGCTACTTACCCATTCATTTCTCAAACTTATATCCTAAAGTTACAAGAGCTGAAGTCATACTTTTCAAAACCATCTTCGAAAGCCTCTACATCTAAGGTATTGATTTCGCACGTCAGTTTCCTAACTCGTTACTGCGAGATGTTCAATTTTGGATATTCGGTGTCTACTGCAAGTTCCGTTCCAAGTTGGTATCCGCTTAAATAATGGAGAGCTTGAGGCTATTGTTTAACTCGCCACTGAATTTGCTAAGGAGGGAGATGAGAAAACTATTTGTATACGTGTGGCAGTTTCTTATGTTGCAAATTTAAGTAAACTGGTTTTGCGCGTGTTAGGCATCAATAATGTTAACTTGATCATTTTTCGATCATTAGATTTGGTAAATAGGTATCTATAGCTTATAGCTGTATTACGTCGGCAAACTCAAGCCGAAATGAGTAACTTACCACCAAATAAAAATTATTATAAGTCAATTATATGCAGGCATTGACTTATATTCTACCGATACACGAGACACGTCAAAGAAATAAATTTCCCCCGTATTTTAAAAGCACACTGCAATATTACATCACTTAGGTACCTGGTATTTTATTAAAATATTGTAACTTCAGACGATTCATATCATTTATTACTTTTAAACGTATGCGATAAGGCGTACTTCAGTGTCACTGTCACGAAGCAAACTGATTTATGTGTGGTGCATGCACCGCAAGTAGGTGGGACACATTTTTTGTACTGAATGTCTTATCTAATGCAACATTGATATCGATGTATGCAGGCCTAACATTAATTATTTTTCAATTTGCACCAAAGATTAGCATACTGTCTCGAACTCTCAACAAAACTATACATATGGAAATAACGATAGGTACCTGTTGTCATCTCAAAATCACTTATATTCGGTGTAATATTCAATTGTATTTGTATTATGCAGTCACCTAAAAGACAAAAAGTCTCCAGTTTCCCTTAATTTAATTACATCTAAAATAAAAACTTTCAAGGAAGTAGACGAAGAAATTTCAATCAATTAATTCAGTTTTTAAGACACGATATTAAAGTGACACCTTGCAACACACGGCTGGCCTACTTCGTGCTTCGGACGAAGTTGGCGAAATTTATAAATCGCCAAGAGTTTTGACAAGTAATTAATTGCCTACCAATTTAAGTAGATGTGTTTTGTGACCAGGGGTTTTTCGTGTTAAAGTCTTATTTAGGTGTGTTTTAATTTAGATGATTAGAAAAAAATGGATCATATTTTGTAATGCATTCATACATACATAAACTCACGCCTTTATCCCAGAAAGGGTAGGCAGAGGCGCCACCAATTCACTCCGGTCTCTTTCATTCGCAATCTCATTACCACAATGCAGGTTGAAAAATTAGACACTTTTATTTAACATTATTATCATTAGCAAAGTGACAGCCGCATTGTGCTTTAACTTGGACTACTGTGGGAAAGGCCCGGCATGGCCGTGTACTAAACACTGTATTACAAAAAAACGAGTAAAGAAACAGCATGAGTGTCGTGTTTCGTATGGTAAATGATATTGCTGTATGCGCGGTTATACCTTCACTTTGTCTAAAACGTATAATTTTTTGACAACCTCCTCGATGCTGTTGGTTAAGAAACCCACGTTAGACAAAGATTTATTTCGGGTCTGGGTGGTTTGAGACCGATAAACTGTCGCAGTTTCTGATACCTACGATATAAAGTCTATTTCTCCCGCCAAACAGCAGTGTAAATGCACTGTTGTGTTCCGGTTTGAAGGACATTGTAGCCAGACTCCAGAGTAACTACTGGACATATTGAGACTTGACATCATATGTCTCAGGATGGCGAGCGCCAAGCCTTGCTTTGTTATTCATGTTGTTGTTTGGTTTTGCTACTGTCTATGTGCGGTCGTATCGCTTAACATCAGGTGAATGGCATGCTCGTCTCGCCATTCGTTGAAATAAAAAAAGACTCCGATGGAATATGGCGTTAGACTATCTAGTCGACATAAAAGCATTCCAATAACAGTACAACCTAAAATAATACTTATCCAACAATTCCAGCTACTATTTCCCTACCCTTACCTTCTAATAACATATTATTTCAAGCCTCAAATAACAGAGCGTTTTATAATTAAAGGCTCAAAAGCGATTTAAGTCCATTTATCATGCTGTGACATCGAAACTTGCTTTGTAACGATTCCGGGGTGGAACGAAGTCGGCCGACGTAGCTGATTTCGCCTAACTAGCCACTATGAATAAAGCCTATTGCAGGTATTAGCATTGTGAAATTGTTCTGAATATGTTTTGTGTGCAATTTAGTTCAGAAAATCGAAATTCAGTCGAAATTGGAGCGTGTTTCATTAAATAATAATGTTTTGACAGCGAATTATGTAAATTTTGCCTATTCCAGCAGTTGACTGCAAAGGGTTGATGATGATGATGATATATGAAAAAGTATAAATTGGTGGGTATAGTTTGTGTAAACTCTGAAATGGAATCCGAGATCAAAAATGTAAACAAACAATATTATAGGTACCTATTCTTGTATTTATGGCGCTAAGATTCAACCAGATTCATTCTGGTAGAGATTGCCTTAGTGCGATAAGACCGCCATTTGTACTTTGTTGTTTTGTTGTCTTTATATACCTGTTTTTATATTTTTGTGTACAATAAAGAATATATAAATAAATAAATATAAGATTCATTGTTTGGTAAGGAAAATTGAAAATTGCTTAAGAAATATAGAAAATAAGTACAGAAAAAAAGTATTTTTGAGTTTTTATAAGAGTACGATTCTGTTACAAAAATCAGCTCATATTATGCTGTTGCTGGTACAATGATCTTCCGCGCAAAGAATCCACAAGCCATTCGAGATCAAATTTTATTTTAGAATATATGCAAATTTTATTCCAAATATATCAAAGAGAATGCTCTACAAAAAGTCCATACTCTGCAAACGTTTACAATCCTTTACATAATAAACTGGTATTTCGCCGTCGCGACATACGCAAAGTGAATAAATAAAAATACTCGCAGGCACTTATCATCAGAAATTTAAAGTAGAATGTCATATGAATTTGGGAGACGGTTAAACACGTCCACAAAAATTGTATGTCATTTTATTGGCGTTGTAAAACGTGTTGTATTGACAATTGTGTAAATAAAGTTGTTATAAATAATTGTTTTGGTGGTATTTTATTCGGGTTATATAAGAACCTTTTGGTGTTGCAGCTACGAAAAATATTTAGTGTGAGTGGCAACGTTTTCCGAATGAAGAATAAAATACGGATTTTTCAGTTCACCTTATAACTATAGCCCCTACTACAAAGTAATACTAGACTCACTTATCGGTGATTAGCATCGGACACAAAAAAATATTATTATAGTCTAATAATACTAATGTTTATTTATCGCATTAATATTCGCTTCAATGCGAGAATCATATCCGCGGAGTCTTGTTTTTAGCCTGTTTTTCGCCCATGATGCTCTAAGGTTTTCCTCATATTATGGTTATGTATTAGTAATATTAATATTGATTCATCATCAGCCCTTCTGCGTCCACTGCTGGACATAGGCCTCTCCATAGCACGCCACTGGGCTCGATCTTCAGCACATCGTCGCCAACCGCTACCAGCCACACCACGAATATCGTCGCTCCATCTGGTTGAAGGAACGATATTAATATAAATTGCAAACGAGCAAGCAGATCACCTGGTGAGTGATCACTGCAGCCCATGAAAATCCACAACAATCCAGTCATGGATGTGTTGCCGGTCCATCAAATTGGGAGAAGAGCGGGAAGGAAAAAGGACGAGAAGAGGCCAGGGGTATTGGGTAACCGGCAAGCTCACTCACCGAATGAAACGCGACAGCTTCGTTGTCGCTTCACGTCGATTTCCTTGGAGGCAGTGGTACCACCCCGGATGGGGCTGTCAGTCATGACTGAAAACAGCATGGCTCTACCACTTCTAAAAACTTGGTTTCTTAGCTATTGCCTATGGTCGGTCAAATCCTAATCTTTTGTATGGCATATCTAAGCCTCCGTGGCGCAGTTGGTTAGACGCCGCCTGTGAAACGAGAGGCCGCGGGTTCGATCCCCGCACCGAAACAAATATTTGTGTGATCCACAGGGACTTGTTTCAGGTCTGGGTGTTTGTGAGACCGAAAAGTCTTTCGCAGTTTCTGATACCCACGACACAAGACTCGATCTTAGTGTGGGGTCAGGACTATGTATGTGACCGTTGGGTATATTTATTTATTTATATCACTCTAAACTATACGGCAAGACACAAAGAATAACAAAAATAAAATTCTCTTGAAACGTGAATGAAAATTACATTCCTTTATGTCAACCGAACAACAGAAGGCCATATATCATTTCAACTGCTTATTTCAGCTTACTTTTCAGACAATTTCACGTTTGTACAACCTTTTCAGATATCAGAATTCTTTATTACTTTGTGTCTTGATGTAAACGTTCTGAAAAATATGATATTACACGAAACAGCCGCGGACAAAGATATATTGCAGTATGTTCCGGACAATCTGGTCTAGCAAGAGCGTACGTGCCTATTTCATACCGGATTAGAAGCATATTGAGCGGGAGCGACCGAATTACGCTTGTTTTAGGGATATCCCTCGTATGACCCGATTTCAGATTTATCTGCGGAGTTGCAAGTAAAATGGTTTGTGTTCCGCTTGGTTTTATGTTGCAGTTCTTTTTTATTTTCAGTTGCTTTCATAATAGTGAAATAAGCACAAAATTTTAAGGTGGTAAATAATTACTTAAAAACAAAACGTCGGATAGTCCACGCAATTAACTACAATTAGATCTTTGTATTTAACCCGTGGGTGTCATCACTTGTAGATTCATTGTTTTATTAACTGTACTATATTTGTGGACGACACAAACATTTACCCCAGCACAAGAATCGAACCTTGGACCTCTCATTTCATACTTTTTAATCAACCTCTCCACTGAGGCTGAAAATATGGAAACGTAAGGCTTGGTTGAAAAAGCTATTTAACGTTGAAACCGTTTTTAAAATTGCTGATTACGGTGATAAGCGATTAAATCAGTTAGTTATTAACTTCAGAAATAAACTCAATTATAATACCCATTACGTGTTTCCGATACAAGGAAAACATAGCGTTTAAAACATTTTTGTATAATTTATGGGGGCGTAATATTGTAGTTCCTGTTTATAATTTATTATTTATATGGTTCATTTAGAAAAAGTATATTCGCATAAGTGTTCCGAGGATATTTTCTATATGTATGTAAAGTTCGCAGCGACATCAATAAATATTATTGTCTCTTTTAGGCTTCATGTGTTTGTTTAAAAAAATCTTGCATACTTAAAATTTAACTCCATGCATTAGTTCATTATAAATATAATTCAGTTGTAGGATAAAAATGTCAAATTAATAAATAAATATTTCGCAATACAAAATAAATCAATTCTGTTGTAGCAATTACATTACACTATGCATTGCTATGCCATTTTCATCAGGCGTTATTTTTGATATTGGCCCGTCAAAGTAACTACAATACACTTGACGGTCAATGGAGTACAATCGAAACAGAAAAGCCAGCCAGAGTAACCACTAGGCATAATGAGACTTAACATCTTATGTCTCAGGATTGCGAGCTCAGTGGAATGCCAAGCATTGCCTTGTAATTGGTGTTGTTTGGTTTCGCTACTATACATGAGCGGTCATTTCCCTTACCATTAGGCGAGCCGCATACTCGTCTCGCCATTCATCGTAATAAAGAAAAAAATCTACCGTCGAGAGATAATTTAGCTGGTTAACGCCATAATGCCGACCGGATTTTTCCTGTCAATAAGGGAACTCAGACGTTAACCATATATCTTATATCAGGTATATGACATGAGACTGCCTCGGTGGCGTAGTTGTATTACGGTACGGTTACAAAACTGAGGTCTCGGGTTCGAATCCCGGGTCGGGCAAAGTGATATTGAATTTTTCTATTCATTATCAGCCCGGAGTCAGGAATTTGTGCCCGATATGGCGATAGGCTCGCCCCCTATCACATCGTGGGACGGAACATGCAAGGCGAAATGTGGGTGTCCTAGTGGTGCCTCTGCCTAACTCTTCGGGGATAAAGGCGTGAGTTTATGTATGTACGTATGTAGGTATATGACATTGATTTTCATGCTCATATTAAAATAACTCACCTCCTATCAACCCGTAGGATGGAACACACAACGCGAAACGTGGGTAGTGGTACCTCTGCCTCTACCCCTTCTAGGAAAAAGACGTGGGTTGATGTATGCATGTCATATTAAAATATTAATTAATTAATACAGCAAACTGTCACATACATAGTCCTGACCCCACATTAAAATCAATTAAATCTAGTGTCGTGGGTATCAGAAGCTACGTGAGATTTTTCGGTCTCAAACACCCAGACCCGAGACAAATATTTAAGGGCCTCACAAACATTTGTCTCGGTGCGGAGATCGAACCCACCGCCTCTTGTTTCACAACCGGCGTCCAACCCACTGCACTACGGAGGCTGTCAATATTAAAAATGTGTGCAACAATATTTAGCCTATAGTAAAATGTCCTTACCAATTATCGACTCAAAGCAATTGGTTATTCCACTCTGCATGCAAATCACGCCTTTAACAACAAACTGAATATCAATAAAATGTTTTAATCCAATTTGCAAGAGCATTTTTGTGATTGCATATAAAATTGTATGCGGTTGTTGTTAATTCTTTGAATATGGACTACAATTCCGAGTCTCTTTGATTGTCAGGTTGAGCTATTATTAGTTTGTGACGAGGTATATCATGATTAAAATAGCTGTAGCCGCTGTACCTTTATGTAGTCATATAAGCTTTAATGATATTGGATTTTTCTATTCACTATCTGCCCGGAGTCAGAAATTCGTGCCCGATATGGCGATAGGCTCGCCCGCTATCACATTGTGGGACGCAAAGTACAAGGAAAAATGTGGGTGTTCTGGAAGCACCTCCGCCTACCCCTTCTCGAAAAAAGGTGTGAGTTTATGTACATGTGTATAAGCTATAGTCATTGGCTAAACTTTCGGGTCGATTTGTCTCGTGGAAAACTGAAGAACACAAAATTTTCTAGCTAATCCGTCTGTCATTGAGACATTTTAAGTACGAGGATGGTTTAATTTTTCTAATTTATTTATACATTAGCATTTATATATTAGCAGGACGAATTGTCTACAATGCAGCGGAATGTAAGCGCAGTGTAGCACAGAGTATCCATAGATACTCCTACATAGATGTCATCTAAATAATGCTACACTTACATACATACATACATAAACTCACGCCTTTATCCCAGAAGGGGTAGGCAGAGGCGCCACCAGGACACCCACATTTCGCCTTGTATGTTCCGTCCCATGATGTGAAAGGGGGCGAGCCTATCGCCATTTCGGGCACAAATTCCTGACTCCGGGCTGATAATGAATAGAAAAACCCAATATCACTTTGCCCGACACGGGATTCGAACCCGAGACTTCAGCTTTATAGTCGTACCGTAGTACAACAACGCCATTGAGGCAGTCTACACTTACATTGGGGTTATTTTGACGGGTCCATACATACTGAACGTCTATATGCTAGCGTATAGGTTCATAATAAAATCGAAAATTTAATGCCCTCTTAACGCTGGTATCGCGCCTGTTAAAATACAATGTCAATGAATAAATTAAAATTTAAACCGATGCCCCTATGTAATACATATTAATTGGGAAATTATTATAAACTTCCCACAAATTTTCCCAACAAAAAATATGAAATATTTCGTAAAACTGTAAAGAATTCGATAATTTAATTTAATGTTATGGATGACTAATATAGTTGTTGTTTCTGCATGGACGCTCATTGCCCTCTTAAAAGGGCGCCTGAACAAATTTGTCGCGGATAAACAATTGGAAAGACCAGTAATGCTACTGCGCTAGGTATTCTAAAACGCTGACAGGTTTTAGTTGGTATATCAATGTAGGATTTGTTATGTCGCAGCATATCGTTAACATCTACAAGTGAGCTGGGCTCAAAGGTCATTGACTCAAAGGTAATTTGGAGAGGAGGTGAATAAAAACTTTTCCCTCTACGTCCTCGCTCGTCTAATCTGGTTGGTAGACTTGAAATACCTTCATAATTTTACTGATGTTTCCTCATTAAGTTTTCTTCACCAAAGCTAGCAATAATTAAAAGATACACCCAAGGTGTCCCTGAAAATCAGCGTTGTGGAGTGGTTTGGACCACTTCACAACATTTAGCTGAGTGGATACCTATCGGTCACAGCCGCGACAAGTCATTTTTGTTGTTTTTATTTATTATTATTTTTTCTTTTTTTATGATTCATGTTGCGTCTGTGACTAATAAATCGTTTTTCTTTCTTTCTTTCTTACTCCGTATATAACATATTCATATAGATCAGTCTATATAAGCGTTGACTCTGGACCGTACGATTAGATTAAGGGCCCGAAAGCCCTCCTTCCGCCGCGTTAACGCCTAATATCCGCTGTTGACAAATTGAATACAAGAAATGGCTTGTGGGTAGCACTTACGAAATTATCTTGGACTGGGAGACTGCTGACGTCATATGCAAATCGATTTAATAGTGAATCTTTTGATCGAAGATGGTATTGGGAAATTATTTGTAAAGACTTGGGGGGTTTTGGGGTATTTGTGTTGTTATTAGATTCTTAGAACTGTTGGTACAAACCAACATGTTTTAATGGTATCTACCTATATCAGCCCATATACGTCCCACTGCAGGGCACGGGCCTACTCTACAATCGAGAGAATCGATTGAGAGTGGTTAGGCCATATAGTGGCCTAGTGCGGATTGGCGGACTTACATACCGTAGAAATTCTTTAAAATCGCTACGGTATGCAGGTTTCCTCACGATGTTTTCCTTCACCGTTAATGTTATATAGTAAAAAAAGAAAAAAATGAACACTTATTTTAAAAGTTGTAGTCGTTATTATAGCGAACTTATCTATTCAAATGCGTGGTATAATTTAATTTGACGTTTCCTGCTTTTTTAAAAACACACCAGTTTTGTACCCACATTAAAATGTAAAATATCTTCACCAGAGTTTTAAACAAAAAGCGTTATCTACCATACAAAACATCATCTATACATATAATAAAAATGTAAATGGTCGATGTCTGTACATGGAAGATATTTGAGAAATTTTAACGCGGGGGGTCTTTATAACAGCAACAGAAGCCAAAACCTTTTTTTTTAGAATTTTTGTCTGTCTGTCTGTCTGTCTGTCTGTATGTTTGCTTGCGCATCACGCAATAACTACTGCACCAAATGAGATGCAGTTTTCACAGTTGTATTGCCGTAGGTTCAACTTAAAAACTGGTATATGTTGCATTTACATACAGGGTGTTTCTTTTTGTTTGCTTGTACATTACTCAAAAACTACTGCACCAAATGAGATGCGATTTTCACAGTTGTATTGCTGTAGGTTCAACTCAAAAATTGGTATATGTTGAATTTACATACAGGATGTTTCTTTTTATTTACTTGCACATTACTCAAAAAATACCGCACGAAATGAGATACAGTTTTCACAGTTATATTGGTGCATGTCCTACTTAAAAACTGGTATATATTTCATTTAAATACAGGGTGTTTATTTTTATTTACTTGCGCATTACGCAAAAACAACCGCATGAAATGAGATGCAGTTTTCACATTTATATTGGTGTAGGTCCAACTTAAAAAGTGGTATATCTTTCATTTACATACAGGTTGCTTCTTTTTGTTTGCTTGCGCATAACCCAAAAACTACAAGATGAATTGAGATGCGGTTTTCACAGTTATATAGGTACAAGTCCAACTTAAAAACTGGTATACGTCTTATTTACATACAGGATGTTTCTTTGTATTAGCTTGCACATCACGCAAAAACTACGACACGAAATGAGATACGGTTTTCACCGTTATGTTGTTGCAGGCTCGACTTAATATATGGTATATGTTTCATTTACATACAGGTTGTTTCTTTTATGCCAGCGATTTGTAATGATAATTAAAAATAACTTTTTCGACCTATTTTGATTTATTCCCCGTCCCCTGCTAATTCCCTGCCCAACGCAATGACACTAGATCTTAGGGTTATGTAGTGAAAACGGCCTTCCGAACCGGGTGGTAGTTAAAAAAAAATACTGAATCTAAATAATGTATAACATTTTATGGATTATTTTCATTTCATTTCATTGTAAAAAAAAACTTTATTTTCTTAAAATCAACTCTTCCCTTTAGTTTGCTGTATACCATTACTTTTCAGAATTTGATCCTTATTAGTGACACTATTGAATGGTGTAATAATATTGGTATGTTTAGTTTTTCAAAATCAACGGGTTCGAATCCTAGCTAGGAATGTTTATTTTTCAAAAATTCAATAAATATAAATAAAGTTAATCACGCAGACAAAGTTTGCGGGCAGAAGCTAGTGCTGGTATAAAAAAAATGTATGAGAAATTTTACACTCCGTAAACACATTTTGTTAGCACAGCCCATAAAATTCCTATAGCGGTACCACTAACGGGTGCGGCTTAAGTCCCGTGCACACTAGACTTAAGTCTCCAGACTTTTGCCTTGAAGAGGCTTTGTCTCATTGCTCCCTCGAGACGTGAGTTCAGTCTATTATTGCCTTTTTTGAGATGGTTCATGATTGTGTTTTTACGTAATTACTGTCTTGTGGAAGAATCCAATATAGGGGCTTGGGTTTGATTCCTGATAGGGTTTTTATTAACAGCTTGCTTGATAGTTATTGAACAATTAAAATCTACAGTTGAATCGTGATTGTGTTGTTGGCCTGTCAATGGCGGGAAAGGAAAGCAAATTTTACTGGAGGAGGAAAACGGTATTGGGTCTCCGGTAATTTTATTTCCCGAACGCAACACAACAGCAAAGCACACATTGTTTTACAGTGATGGCAATTTCTTTATGTATTTAATGGTGAGACCAGTTTATAAACCTAGTTATGTAATGTAGCTTAAAATATCGCGTAGTCCATATTGTCAGTTGTTTGCATTGACCCAATTAATATATAACAATCAGTCAAGGTGTTTTACATCGACATTATAGTATTTTAATACTGACACGAGAGTGTGACCTAGATGCGCTTGATGGTAAGCGCAGTGTTGTCCAGAGAGAGACCGACGTCAGATGGTCATCTCTTTCCTGGTAAATACATCATGCCGATCTGATTGTATACTGAGCCTTACTTATCGTAGACGTAGATCAATATATATATTACTACAAAATATTATTAGGGTCTAATAATACCAATGTTTATTACTCGCATAAATGTTTGGTTCAATGCGACGATCATATCCGCGGAGTCTTGTTTTTAGCCTGTTTTTCGCCATGATGCTATAAAGGTTTCATCATATTAAGGTTATGTGATGGTAATATTAGTTTTTTTTTTTATTGCATAGGTCCGGCAAACGAGCAAACAGGTCACCTAATGGTAAGCGATCACTGCCACCCAACATCCACAACGCTGTATCCACGATCACGGATGTGTTGCTGGCCCATTAAAAATGTGATGAGAGCGGGAAGGAAAAACGATGGGAAGAGGCTTTCCTCTACCAATCCGTTTTTCCAAAACCCCTTTGGGTATTGGGCATCCGGCAACCTCACTCACTGAACGAAACGCGACAGCGAAACTGTCGCTTCAAGTCGAGACCCCCGCCCCGGACGAGCCTGCCCATTCATGCTGATTCATGACTAGGGGTGTCGATCCCGGGATTCCAAGTACCGGGATCTCGGGATCCCGACCCATTTTTCAAGAATCAAATCCCAGGATTACAATCGTGAGTCATGACTGACAACAGCGTGATTCTACCACTTTTAAAATATACACAGAGTAACCCAAAATATGACGCTTACGTGGGTCACATGATGAGTCTTTAACCACTACGGTGGTCGTTATCCAGATACGAATACCCTTTTATCAGGAAAATATAACATACATAGAAATCTCACCGTGCCACAAGTGTACACTCTGCTTTATATTCGCCAATATTTCCAACCTGCCTTTCTTTATGAGCAATTTCTCACGTATTTTTGCCTTAAACGCCCTTTCGTTTTTGGAAAGTAGTAACATTTTATCGTGATACTTTTAAGAGTCACGACAGTGGTTGGCGAAGGTCGATTAATGATAATATATTTAGTTATAGTTGTAAGAAATCGCAATGACACATACACAAACTCACGCCTTTTTCCCAAGAGGGGTAGGCAGAGGTGCTACCAGGACACCCACACTTCGCCTTGTATGTTCCGTCCCATGATGTGATAGGGAGCGAGCCTAACGCCATATCGGGCCCAAATTCCTGACTCCGGCCTGGCAATGAATAGAAAAATCCAATACCACTTTTGCCCGACCCGGGATTTAAACCCAAGACCTCAGCTTTGTAATCGTACCGTAGTACAACTAGGCCACCGAGGCAGTCGCAATGACTTTATAAAAAAATACGTCCAAAAGTTATATACAGACTTTTAATATAAGATACCAATGCATTTTTAGCAATAGAATATGAGAGATTTCACCTTTAGGTTCCACCGAAATGCAAAGTTACACCTGCTTGTATATTTTATTAACATCTACATCATAAAAATACGCAAAAATAATAGTCAATTTTGATTTTCTAAGAAGCTGCAGGTATGGTAACCTTATTCATCATTACTATTCTAAATTATCTATGAACTGCTCTGAATTTAACTGCGCTGCAACCTCTGTATAAATTCTGTATTGTAAACTTGTTTTAAAAAGAGCAACGCTTGAGTTTCTTGCCCGTTCTTCTCTGGCGAAAACAGCCTTGCGAACCGGGTGGTAGTGGAAAAAAGTGACTGAATCTAAATAATGTACGACATTTCATGGGTGATGTTGTGGACATTGAACTATACATATAATAGTACGAGATCCGACCGCGTGATTTATACGTTCATATGTTTGATTAATAAAATATAATTTTTATCGATATTTATAACTAAACCAATGCAGATCCGCAAAGGTGGCCATCCAAATTTGGCCGCAATTAATTTTAATTAAAATGTAATTAATTATTTATTTTTGAACAATTACGTTCACTTGTAATTGTTAAAAAATATATTTCATTAGAAAGAAATATACCTGAGATACCGAGAAAGTTCAAGGTGCCATCCCTCACTTGGCCGCAACCTAATGTCAGCCAGGTGTAAACAGGTATAATTTCGTTAAATATATACGTTCATAATGTATTATCATGTTATACATACCAAATTGAAGATTAATTCTTTCCCTACATGATGAGATATAGGTGCCTATGCAAAAATGCCCGCAAATAGTGACTGCCAACGATTAAAGATAAATAAATAATTTTTTTAAACAAATAATAATTGTTAAATAAATGATTCCAACATTTTTTGTTTTCAAAAAATAAAACTGAAAAATTTATATTAATCATATCCCTGATTAAAGAACCGAATTAAAAGCAATGGAAACAGAATTCAACAGAATTAAAAAATCAATTCTGTTTAATTCTGTTACCATTGTTTTTAATTCAGTTCTTTAATCAAGGATTCAAGGAAAATAAACGAAACTTTATATTGATGAAAATAAAAATAAAAAAAACATTTGTGTATAAAGATAAATTTTAATATAAATTCAAATTAACGTCTTACAGTTCAAAGTTATTGTTTGAGTTGGATATAATTAAAAAAAAAATTAAAAACACTGGTTTGGATAGTAATTTTTATGACATTTTTTATGAAGACCGAAAATAAACGAAACTTAATATTGTTAAAAATTGTAATAAAACAAAATTTATTTAAAAGATAAATTTTATATTTAAAATGACGTTTCACAGTTAAAAAATATTGTTTTAGTTGAATATAATTAAAAAAATATTGAAAACACTAGTTTGGTAGATTAATTATTATGACATATTATTTTTACTGCTCAATTTTTGGAGTATTTTAAACTCCAAGCAAATACGCGAGCTACTAGTTGAGCACCTTATCTATGGACGCATGCGCAGTAGCATAAAAACGACAAGCAGCTGGGATGCTCTATCTTTATTCGACATGGGGTGTTTATCTTAAGTTTCTCTCGCTTTTATTTATCTTTAATCGTTGGCAGTCACTATTTGCGGGCATTTTTGCATAGGCACCTATATCTCATCATGTAGGGAAAGAATTAATCTTCAATTTGGTATGTATAACATGATAATACATTATGAACGTATATATTTAACGAAATTATACCTGTTTACACCTGGCTGACATTAGGTTGCGGCCAAGTGAGGGATGGCACCTTGAACTTTCTCGGTATCTCAGGTATATTTCTTTCTAATGAAATATATTTTTTAACAATTACAAGTGAACGTAATTGTTCAAAAATAAATAATTAATTACATTTTAATTAAAATTAATTGCGGCCAAATTTGGATGGCCACCTTTGCGGATCTGCATTGGTTTAGTTATAAATATCGATAAAAATTATATTTTATTAATCAAACATATGAACGTATAAATCACGCGGTCGGATCTTAGACTATAATGTATGTTTAATAACCTCGCTGTGTTGCAAGCGGGTGTCATTGTGCTCACACGTGACACTGAGCCGAAAGAGCTGAGCGCGCGTCTACGCCATTACAAAGAATCACGCGTTGACAGCTTGTTTCCTGCAAATTATGCCTTGAGGGGCTTATAGCTTCATAATATTACTATTAGGTCCGTAAATGCTCGGATTGTAATACCTTGGACAGGTCTTCGTCATTTGGTAGTTAATTTATTTACACAATATTGCGATTTATTTGTTTTTGCATAAAAATAAACATATTGCGGATTCTCAATTGAGATTAAAGTCGTTTGGTAGGAAACATGTTCATTCTCTCCAAGTCTGGTAGAGTATAATACATAATTAATACATACATGATACACCCAACAGAACAACACATACTCCGGACCCCAGAACAAATAAGTCTTGTGTCGTGGAAATCAAATATTTATGGGCCACACAAATATTTGTTTTCGTCCGGGGATTGAATCCGCAACTTCTTGTATCATAGTCAAGGCCTTGGAGGCAATTAAATACAATACATACATCGAAAAGCTAGGTAGCTAACCATGGATTTGAAATCAAAACCTCTAGTTAGATAGCACGGCTTTCATCTAACTAAGGTATCGCACAATTTATAATCCATCACGTTGAGTTCACCCAGGTTGAATATTAAACTCCATAAAATTACAGCATGTATTTCCTTTGCAAAGATAATGAGTGTTGTATTATTTTGAAGGCGTGTCGCCGCATCACGCCGAGGATTTAAACAAAGCGCGGTACATTACGCGGTCTTTGTTTAAGAAATAGTGCTTATAGTTAAAATGTGCATGAATTATATTCGAGAAATGTTGGGAAAATATTTTCGTTGAATATTTGATGTGTTTGTTAAGAAATGTTTGTGTTAATGGTTTTTTCAATGTATTTTAATAACTATGTCATGTTATGATTTAATGTAAGCTAATAACTCGAATTCTTTGGTAGTGTTCCTAATTAGTACGTAACAATAATCGTAACCCAAAAGACCCACTGCCAGACCTCAAGATAGTGAGCTCCTTCTGCGTAAATCGGATCGCAAAAACCAATTAACATTTTAAGTTTACTTTTTAATTTAATAATTGCAAATTAAGGGTAGTTAAATTGTAACAGTCAGTGAGCGGATGACTAATACCTCAGTACTCCCCGTGACCACAAAAGCTGTAAAGCAATCGAAACGTCAGGAAGTTGAAAAATGTTAAAATTAAACCAAATCGCGATAAAATCCGTAAAAAATAGTTTTATTCCAATATGTAACATTCGCGTAAATTTAAGAAACCATTGTGATATTTCTATTAAAAATATACGAAAATATATATCATAATAGCATCCCACAATATGGCTTCGGTGTAACCATGGGACCGAAAATACGTGTCAAATAATTGTCACCTAGTTGATTATAATATTTAAACAAAACTATAATTCACTATTCTAGTAACAAAATTGAATACTAAACAAACTGATTATCCAAAACATCGTTTATGTTTAGTACGTCTTCATAACGCTATGAAATTACATGTCTCTAGCCTATTAATATTTAGTACAATAAATAAACAACTCTCTGTTGACCACACAAAGTCGTTTTTAAACCAACAATGCCACACGATTTAAAAGTGTTAATAACGTTCATATTTCAGAGAACAAATGATATATCGTAAACATATTGTGGAAGCCATGCGAGTTAATGGAGCGTAAATAAAATATACCTGCCTAATAAATTTCACATCTGAATGATTTGTTCGGGAGGGCTGTCGAAAACAGATATGCCAACACAGACTTTTTTACGGCTTCATTCATGTATACAACTCAATATTATAATTATAAAAAAATGGACATACGAACACATACATATTATTTTTTAAGATTTTTTTTCATGTGGAAAACTCAATGTAGGTATTAGTAAAGAAATACGCCCAACAGTCACACACATAGTCCTAAACCAACACATAAATACAAGTGCTATGTCGTAGGAATCAGAAACTATGACAGTTTTTCGATCTCAAACCACCTAGACCCGAAATAAATCTTTGTGGATAACAGTGGGTTTCTTAACCAACAGCGAAATAATAAAAAAAATACGTTTTACACAAAGTGAAGTTATTATTTCGACATAACCACAGACCTCGACGGCGCAGTTGTACTACGGTATGCTTGCCAAGCTGAGGTCTCGGGTTCAAATCCCGGGTCGGACAAATTGTTATTGGATTCTTGTGCCCCCTATCGTGGGATGGAAAATACAAGGCGAAACGTGGGTGTCCTGGTTGCACCTCTGCCTACACCTCGTGGGAAAAAGGCGTGAGTTTATGCGTCGGGCTTTAGTGTTCAGTGTCATTAAAATGCATACATCTGTCGATGAGACGAGAACAATCGGACTATTTTTATTGCTGAGGGTCAGTTTGAATTGCAATGTTACGCTCCAGATGATTTAGCTTTAGACTCGGCGATTATTGATTCATATACTAGTATACGTATACATAATACAGATACATACGGGAGGACGGGATAGTCTCAATGTTATTTTTATTGCACGCATTAAATTGCGTAGATGCGTTGCTTTTTAAAAAAGGAGGAAAAAGAGAAGGGCAAAGAACAAGTATATTAGGACTACAGCAATCAAACTTACGGAACGAAATATGATAAAAATACCTGCCATTTTACGTCATTTTTTTCGTAGCTTTTTTTTCACACCTTTTAAGTTGGAGATTTCTAAATTCCAAAGTATAGTGGCTCTAACACTCTCAATTTTAAGTATTTTGTGTACAATTTAATCTGTCATCAAAGTGCATTGTATTGTATCAGTCCATATACGTCCCACTGCAGGGCACGGGCCTACTCTACAATCGAAGGTACGATTGAGAGTGGTTTGGCCATATAGTCCACCCCGCTGGCCTAGTGCGGGTTGGCGGACTTTACATACCATGGAAATTCTTACAAATCTAGGGTATGCAGGTTTCTTCACGATGTTTTTCTTCACCGTCAGTGTTAATTTAGCTGTATAAATGTAGGCTAATGCTTTAATTAGCCGGATGCAACAATTAAATTATTTTGGTTAACGAAACAAGCCTTTTAGTCGGTTTGGCGCTGTGCCTAAGCAGTTGGCTATCTCGAGTAATAAGTTTCTAGCAATACCGCATGGGTAAATATTTGTATGGTCTTAATAAACGGATTAAGCGGTTGTGTATGTCAAATTCGTGTTTGTAGTGCATGATATGGGCGCAGTTTTAGTGTTGGGTCATACGTATACCGGGTATATCAAGTCTGCGATCGAAACCGAAGCCAGGTAGTTTTAGTTGTTACAGACACAATGCAAATTCCTGACTCCGGGCTGATAATGAATAGAAAAATCCAATATCACTTTGTCCCGACCCGGGATTCGAACCCAAGACCTCAGCTTTGTAATCATACGATAGTACAACTATGTCTCCGAGGCAGTCATAGGTTATAATAAAAATATGCAACCTCATTTATTGTGGTGCAGATGAGAAAGAAATTCTTTTACAATCCTCAGTGCGATTGAGAGGGCTTAGAACATAGTCTGCTGGCCTATTGGGTAGTGACGAAGTGCAAATATTATAGAAATGTAGTATATTTCAATCAAATGAAAAAATGTTTATTTAAAGGCGCGCTTATATGATAAATTCCGCCACTACCAGTTGTTTTCGTCCATGGATGTTATAGGACCCAAATAACTCATGATAATTTATCAATCCGAAAAACTCACAGTAAGTGGATGCCCTGACATGGCAGTCGAATTTAGGACCTCACAAATCACAGCTCATTCTTATTGTCATTAAACTAAAACTATATTTTTAGTAATATGCAACTACTATGTTAACTGAAGATGAGCTAATTTTTTGCGTTCCAATTTACATAATGAAGAGTGATAACATAATTGATAACTGTATAAAAAGGTATGAAAATAAATATATTAGCAGATTTCATTTCATAATTATATTAGTACCATTGAGTTATAATGTCGGCAAATCTGATCGCTGCTGATACTGTGGACGCATTGTAGAAAATAATCAGTTTAATGCCATCCGTCCGTTACGTACGATCCAAATACTCGTATGTGGACGCTTCCCTTTAGATTTGACACGTATTTGCTAAAATTAATACTTTCAAAATTCGTAACCTTAAAAAAAAAAAAATTACGGAACTCATACTAACACAGTAATAACTATGTAACATCAAAACCCTCAAACCAACCCACATCGCCCTGCCCCTACAGATATCGTAAAACATCGCGATTAACCCTCAAGCCATTATGAAAGAATCAGGTTAAAAGGTTCTACAGCGGCGCCGACAATTTCTCTCTGCGAGTGTCTGAGCTGATGGCCGTTTGGCGTCACCTGTACTGTGTTAGAACTACATTGTAGAACCTTTGTAGAACAAAGAAAAAGGTGAAGTTAGGTCTTATTTGTAGTATATATATTAGTAAAAAGTTAATTTGCACCTGCAAGTGAGTTGTAGGAGGTACATAAGTTAAAATAATTATGGGTTGAGCAAATAAATACCGATTACTGTATTTTGTGTACCGTGATATGAATTCACTAATGATATTATATTTAAACGGTATATTGTCAATTGACTTCATTTCTTGACATTTATAGCGCCACTTACAAAGAGACAGTTTCTCGCGTGGAGAATCGTATGCGATTATCGCATGACATAACCGCCATCGATTAATATGTTCAAACGTTTACACGATACAACTATATCCTTACGATAGTCGTATCCTCGAGGCGAGATACTCTCCGCGTGTAAATGGGGCTTTACGGACTGTTTTTAATGTTATTGTAATGTCACGGGGATAGGTACTGTATTGAAACTTACACAATAGATAAAATCTGTCACAGTTTCACACGCAAGTAGGTACATATTATATTGTATGACGGTACGGTTACAAAGCTGAGGTCTCGGGTTCAAGTCCCGGGTCGGGCAAAGTGATATTGGATTTTTCTATTCATTATCAGCCCGGAGTCAGGAATTTGTGCCCGATATGGCGATAGGCTTGCCCCCTATCACATCGTGGGACGGAACATGCGAGGCGAAATGTGGGTGTCCTGGTAGCGCCTCTGCCTATCCCATCTGGGATAAAGGCGTGAGTTTATGTATGTACTTTGTCATGCCAGACGAGAAAGCAAATGCAAAACGCGTTGGTGACTGTATTGAAAATGAAAATGAAAATAATTTATTGAACCCATTTAAATGCGTACATTATTTAGATTCAGTCATTATTTGTTCTACCACCGGGCTCGGAAAGCGGTTTTCACTCGGAAGAACGGGCAAGAAACTCTAGTGTTGCTCTTTTCAAAACCAGTTTACAATATAGTGATTGTTACAAAAGTTACAAATCGGTTTACATCAATCAGAACAGTTCATTAATAATTTGTTATAATTTGCAAGTAAGTATAAGTTGCAAGTAATACATTGCAACGAAGTACCGACTTTGTTGTTCAGTACCATTCTGTAATCAATAGCTATTGCCAAAGTCTAAATCTGGTAATGGGATAGAAATAAGTTCGGGAAACGATGAGTGATACGAGTGGAAATTCCGCTTACCCCTTCTAGGTTACACGTGTGGGCTTTTGTTTACATTTTACGAAAATGGGTCGGAAGTACCGTGAAATAACACACAGATATTGTTTAAAATGGATGTAGCTAGAGAGACATGGAATATATATGATATTGCAGCATGTGGCATTCAAAAGTAGGTTTTTATTGCGATGAATGGCGAGACGAGGATGCCATTCGCCTTATGGTAAGCGATACGACCGCTCATGAACATGCAAAACCAAACAACACCGTGAATTACAAAGCAATGCTTGGTAATCCTCTGCGCTCGTCATCCTGAGACATAAGATGTTAAGTTTCATTATTCTATAGTTATTCTGGCTACAATGTCCTTTAAACTGGAACACAACAGTGCATTTACACTGTTTTTTGGCAGGAGAAATGGTCATTGCGGTGGTACCTAACCAGGCGGCCTCTCACATATGAGAGACTTACCACCAGTATTTGGTAATAGGTACAAGAGCTCCGCAGGGCAAAGTAAACGCTCTTAGAGGTAAGTATTTGCTATAGTTTTTTTGGATCTATTACCTCTGTATGTTAGAAAAAACTTTATTTTATACTGAGGAGACAAACTGACTATACGGCTGTTAGCGAGTACGGTATAATTAAATCATTTTGATCGGTTCATTATGCAATTGATACTTACTTATTGCAAGAGATCAAAAAGTTGATATTCTGGTAGTAGTATACTCGTATTCGTATTATTCTCGATAGCTCTCTCTTGTATGTTAAACTGGCTTTAAAAATAAAAAAAAAAGAAAGAAAAGAAAAAGAAGACAGTTCGTGTTGCTGAGGGAGTTTCTTGCGCCGTTTCTTCTTCACAGCTACAACACGTTCCAAAAAACTCATTGGAGTAACCAAAGCAGGTATGTCGCGTTCCAGGCTGAGCCTGTTTCAGCCGATTTAAACCTGACCGTTATTATCTACATCGAAATCCGTTAAGCGGTTTCTGAATTCATCGCGCACAACCGCACACACAAACAGACAAGAATTCTAAAAAACATTGTTTTGGGTTCTATTTCGTTAATACAGACCCCCAGATTAGTTTTTCTCATTTATCTTGCATTTACAGACATCGATCGGTTAAATTATTACATGTATAAGCAATTTACGGGCAAAGTTTCATAGTATCTTTTAATTCACGCCTAAAAAAATACTGGCAGGTTTACTAGTTCACCAGTCAAGAATCTTCAACATTTAAGAAACAAAGCGATCCTAATCTTTCACTGTTCGTTAAGCGCTCAAGCCGCCGAGTTACTTCAATGGAATTGTTAAACAAAATTAATTAAATAAATGCCGCTTTAAAGCTTTTGTCTTGCGTTATTCTTTTGAAACTTTGCGAGTCGAAGCATCTGTTTTGAGCACGTGGAAAATCAAGCTGAATAAGTTTGTTTCGAACAGTTTTACAACTGGTATTTTACAGAAATATCATTTACGTTTACGCTGAAAGTTTTTAGTTTTTAAAACGGCCTTTGTGAATTTTTGGAAACGACCATTTACATGTATATTTCATAATTCATTCGTAGGTTTTATAATTTTCTCTTTAAATTAAATATTATCGATACTTAAATAACCATTTTTAATGAAAAAAAAAAATTTTACTCTCTTATTATATTTTCTACATATGTCCCATAATTTTACTAAAGCCAAAATTAAATGTACATTAATTTATAATAAAAAAAAAAACAACTCACCATTAACAACACCTCATTTTAACCAATCACAAAACACGATTCAGTCCAATATTTACTAGTCCACTGACGTCACAAAAAATAAATTCCACAAAAACACTGGCCACTAAAAAAACGAATTTCAAAAAGTTATTTTAATTTCCGAACGCGGTGGGAGCTCGCCAAACGTGCGGCTGGCTCGACGATCGCCGCCGAATGCCATCCACGAGTACAGGCACCTGTTGTGTTGGCAGCCTTATTTGTACTGTACGTACTTACAATTCGAAATGATGACATTTCAGAATCACCTATATTAGGGTATGACTGGACATTTATATAAGTTGAGCTTTTGTTTTGCTTGTCAGTTGGAAAATTTTCGTAATGATATCATAACTGAAATGTATGTGGCTAGACAATATTTTACCCTTTCTTTACCTTTATGAAATGTAATCAGCGTGATTGGTTGGATTATCCTTCGTCTTATAAGCTAAACATCTAATTTCAGATTCAATGTATTTAGCTCGAAAAGATGAACTTTCGTTGAAATTTCTTTTCTTATTCAGGTTTCAGCGGAGTACCAAAAATCCTGCCTTCACGTTTACTTATATAAGAAGCCTTTATGCAAAATTTAATACATCCAGATTGAGCAGCTTACACTGTGTTTTATCTGAGTTTTTATAACATTTAATAAAACGCCTGCCTCGTTGGAGCTATTGTACTACGGTATTATTACAATGCTGAAGTCTCGGGTTCGAATCCCGGGTCAGGCAAAATCCAATATCACTTGATTTTTCTATTCATTATCAATCCGGAGTCAGGAATTTGTGCCAAATATAGCGACAGGCTCGCTTCCTATCACATCGTGGGACGGAACACACAAAGGCGAAAGGTGGGTAGCAGTCCTACCTACCCCTTCTGGGAAAAGGCGTGAGTTTACTTATGTATCAACTATTAATTTCGCCACATTTCCAGTTTTCCTTTTTTTTCACGAGATATAACCAGTTAAGTGGAAGTTCTATTATCGCCCTAGTTAAATATAGTGTAGAGTGCCTCCTAGCTCACTCAGAGCACCTACGCTCTACGTGTAAAGACCATTACTAATTGAAGTCCAAGTAAACATATGGCGCTTTTTATGTGTAGGTGGACGTCACTTGCTATCAATGAACGAATAACACGCGTGCCGACTGATAATTACTGTAGCGAAATAAGGTCTATTAGAAAATAATTGATTTTGATTATGTTGGCTAATTTCAAGTCTAACCTTATTCATAGACAGTTTTAAAACCTATTCTAGTTTGAGCGAAGAAGACAAAACATTCGATAACTAAAATAAGTTTTAAAAAAGTCTATGAATAAGGGCATAATATATTCGATATGACGAGTAGTTTTGTAGCTACAGATATAGGATCTAGATATTGCCCTTACATGTTAGTTGTGTTTTCGTCATTGTAATCAAAGCGTGTGTCTGTTCGATTTCAACCAGTGTAATTTCGGTTTTGATCAGATATAATTCTGTCACCCGGTCTACACATATATTATTATATTCTACCCAAACCGCACTATTCTTGCTACCAGGGAAATTGTATTCTATTGTTCGTCGCTCCAAAAATAAAAATGATGGATAAAAAAGACGCGGGAGGGAAATGGCGAGGACTATTGGTCCACTTTTATCTCGTTTATCGAACAGCCTGTTGGTAACGGACCAGACGCGGCTGCCTACATGTTCACGGTGGTCGCGGGTTCAAATCCCAGGGCACACCTCTGACTTTTCGGAGTTATGTGTGTATTGATAGTCAATCACCACGCACTTTAACGGTGAAGGAAAACATCGTGAGGAAACCTGCATACCGTAGCGATTTTAAAGAATTTCTACGGTATGTAAGTCCGCCAACCCGCACTAGGCTAGCGTGGTGGACTATATGGCCTAACCACTCTCAATCGATTCTCTCGATTGTAGAGTAGGCCCGTGCCCTGCAGTGGGACGTGTATGGGCTGATATAGATATAGATCGAACAGCAAATCTCTCCATTCACAATTCATGTTGTTGTCCTGAGTAACCAGTTAAAAGCAAATTGCGTGAAAAAACCTCTGTGCTTACTTAATACTTATCTATACTTGGTTGTTATTCGAGAAGTTTACCCAATCTCCCATCAGTTATTACTACATTCTTATATTTTCGATTTGTTTAAAATATTTTCTCTCTCTGTATCTTAAGCCATAAGAAGTCCACTGCTGAGCATAGGTTTCCCAACGGATCTTCACATCGACCTGTTGGAAGCGGCCGGCTTGCAGCGACTTCCTGCAACCAGCTCTTTAGCTCAGTAAGGTAGAGCGTCGCGCTACTTGAGTACGCGAAGGTCGAGGGTTCGAATCCCTCAAGGGCGGCTGATTCACCCTACCCCTTCAGGTGTCCCGGTGTTGCCAGATAACTTTTGACAGTGGAAAACAATTGGAGAACAATGGGCAACGTCATCAAATTTTTGACAGCGGGCCCGAAATGAGCTCTTGGACACCTGAAGTATTAACCAGTTCGTCCGTCCACCTTGTAGGCGGGCGTCCGACACTTCGCTTGCCTGTCCGTGGTCTCCTCTCCAGAACATTTCCGCCCTATCGGCCATCAGTTCTTCGCGCTATGTACCCGGCCCACTGCCACTTATTTATTCTTTATTGCACACCAGGGAAAACCAAAGAGATTATAACTGAATGTAAAATAAGTACAATCGGCGGCCTTATTGCATAAGACAATCTCTTCCAGGCAACCTTATGATGGACATAGAAGAAAGGAGAGAGAAAAGGCCTTCTAGGGTGTGTAGTGCCACTTCAACTAATTATTATAATATTACTAAAAATATTCAAAGCAGTCATAAAATAAATAATTAGGCAAAAAAATCTTTATGAAATATGACTTCTATGGAAATAGTGTGAGCTATTTTTAGAATAGTATATGAATGTTAAGTAATATAAGCATGTGTGGGGGTACTATTATCAGAATAGAAATGATATTCCATATTTGTGTTATCACAGGTATTTATATAACGTCTTTACGTCTAAGCTTACTTCTGAGGAATCACTTTCTTAGAATATCTTCGCCCATATTCGTCTTTGGATTTAAAAATATAATGAATGAAAAAAGGTTGTATTAGTTTTTAGTCTGAAAAATGTTTACCTTATTTCTAATCTACATTTTTTTTAATTATTATTTGTTATTTTTATCCGCGGTAGAGAAACGGGGACTAAATTTAATTAATTGCCTAAATTACAGAAAATCTCGAAGAACTAAGTGAACTTTTTGAAACTTGTTTCGTATTGCCCAATCGAGAATATAAGAAGCAAGGAATTGTTTTACCCAATATTTTTTTTTTTTGTGCTTTGGAAACTTTGTAAAACTTTGTGAAATCCCATTTAAATAATTATTAACCATCAACTCATTTGTTTTCCATCACATTTTTAAATCTTTTGCATTATGACAAATTATATATTCATTATTATATTATATTCTAATCATTTATTAAATAAATTTTATGTACTTTCGTTCCAAAGCACTTGTTAATTCTTCACATAATTGCTACGCTACCGTCTACGCGTGCTACGCCGCTACGGCCGTAGCACTAATGATTTAAACTTCAGTAGTTTTACTTAAGGAAGCTATTAAAGTCGCTACGAGGGTATTACTACGTTTAGTTTCTGATTTTATGCTGTTAGGGTTATGCTATCTTAATGATCGTTCCAATTTAAAGTTAGCAGAGTAAGTATGACCACTCTTATTACGTAGTGATTAAAACCAAGAGATTTTAATACCACGTAATATTATAGCTCAAATGTATAGAAGATATACATGGCGTGGCGCAGTTGGTTGAACGCCTGCTGTGAAACGTGAGGCCGCGGGTTCGATCCCCGCACCGAGAGAAATATTTGTGAGATCCACAGGTATTTGTTTTGTGTCTGGATGCTTGTGAGACCGAAAAGTCTCTCGTAGTTCCTAATACCCCCGACACCAGATTCGATCCTAGTGTGGAGTCAGGTCTATATATGTGACTGTTGGGTATATTTATGTATACATAATACACAGTTGGTATGGCATATAAAACTAGAACCCGCGGCTTTGATCCCTGCATCGAGACAAATGTTCGTGCGTTCCACTAATGTTTGCTTCCAGTCTGGGTGTTTGTGAGGCATATTTCATTTGTATCCGATAGCGACCACCGAAGACCGAAGGATTACCAACCATAACAACCCAATATAAAAGGATTAAACTTAATTGTTTTCATTGATTTGAAAATTGATCCTGCAGTCAAGCCTTTCATACAGTTATGTGGGACATCATATTGTTTTCTTTTTGAAGTTAAACTTTTTATTGCGAATTAAAAAATGTATAAAGAGCTGCATTGCATTTAGTCACACGTAATGTTTCTAGCTTGTAGCCGACTCTACATTTATACTCTACCTTCCAAGCCGGGCACATTTTACATGGCATCTGACGTTAAACGGCCGCTCTAACAAATGGTAGAGGCCTGCCAGAGCAGACATTACGACTCTATTATTAACCGCTTTCCACGTGAAAATTTAATGATGCTGTCGATTATGTGGCGTTCGGAAAATAGAGTTTGTTTGCGGTTCAAATGTGTGTTTTTGCATTGTTTTGTTTGGTTTTAATTTTATTTATGAGTAATTGTATATTATAAAAATGTCCTTCCTAGTATTGGATACTCTTCGAATGAGACGCACTTATATAGAAGGGTATATTGCAGTATGTAAATATATCAAGACCGCGAAAACGAAGCCAGGTGGTAGTATTAGTGGTTACAGACGCAATGCAACAAAAAAAAAATTTTTTTGAGTTTTTAACTTATCGTCGTATTTTGGTTTTAATAATGATGTAAACTTTTTTTATTTTTAAAGACGCAAATTTGGTACGTAAGGGTTTAAATTACAATTTTCGCAAAAACTAGGTAGGTACTTACCACTCAAAAATGATGATTTTTAAAAAATTGCAGAAAAAAAATATTCGCGAAAATTTTAATTGCTTTGTGTCTGTAACTAAAACTACCACCTGGCTTCGTTTTCGGTCGCGGTCTTGATATATCCCAGTATAATTTATTTTCTGAAATCAAATATTTATTGCATTTAAGTTTTTTATTATTGCCTTCGCAGGCAGACGAACATGCGGCCCGCTTGATGGAAAGCGGTCACAGATATGAGATATTAGTAAGAAATTGATAAAATAAACCTAGTAACCGTAGATAAACCTTTGGTGTTTACGTGACTGCAAGGACAAACAAGGTAGTAAGGCAACACACCTGGTTATTAGCTTGGTAAATGTTCTTCTTTATTTTTATAACCGTTATAGGGAGGAAGCGGCCCGCCTGATAAGTGGCTACTGCTGCTCATCGACCTTCGCAGTGCCAGGAGTCCAGCACAACCAGGTCACTGCCTACCGTAAGGAGAGTACTCTCTTTAAGACCAGGTCGCTGCCTACATTAAGGAGAGTACTCTCTCTCTCTCTCTCTCTCTCTCTCTCTCTCTCTCTCTGTGTGTGTGTGTGTGTGTGTGTGTGTGTGTGTGTGTGTGTGTGTGTGTGTGTTTCCTAAGATTCTAAAATACAAAAATAAAACGACCAAAAAATATATATCAAGTTATGATGACATAATAAAAAAAGATTACCAATATCCCAAATTGAAGTGAACGATACACATCCCCGAATTGGTTCGATGCGTCGCGCGATCGATGCGATGTGGGTTGAGGTTACAGGAGCGGTGGCACCTACGGCCTTGTGTTACAAACCAAATATTACTATTGGGAAATTTTACTTGTAAGTTATAATAATAATAATACAACCAACAGCCACACATGTACATAGTTCCGATCCTACACTAAGATCAAGTCGTGTGTCGTGGGTATCAAGAACTTCTATATCTTCTATCTATATCAGCCCATATACGTCCCACTGCAGGGCACGAGACTACAATCGAGAGAATCGATTGAGAGTGGTTAGGCCATATAATCCACCACGCTGGCCTAGTGCGGGTTGGCGGACTTACATACCGTAGAAATTCTTTATAATCACTACGTTATGCAGGTTTTCCTTCACCGTTAAAGTGCGTGGTGATTGACTATCAATACACACATAACTCCGAGAAGTCAGAGGTGTGCCCTGGGATTTGAACCCGCGACCACCATGAATATGTAGGCGGCCGCGTCTGGTCCATTACCAACAGGCCATCACGCACGTGCAGGGCCTGCGAGAGACTTTTTCGTCTCACAAACACCGAGACCCGAAACAAATTACAGTGGTTCTCACAAATGGTCTCGGTGCTGGGATTGAACCTGCGGTCTTTCGTTTCACAGCCGTCGTATACCCAATTGCGCCATGGAGTTTGTCAATTATATATTAAAATATTTTATTTTATTTTTACTCTCCCAGTTGGTTCTAAAAAAACCTGTGTATTGTTTTAAAGGTTGTAATTTCGCGCCAGTCAATCCTGTAGTTAGATCGCACTACAGCTATCATTAGGTGACATTGCGGTTACTTTTTCGTACCAATATAAAAAGAATACAAATTAGTTTCTTACAATCTTATTTATAGACAGGTTTAAAACCTATTTTAGTTGTGAATGTTTTGACACCATGGAACTACTTTGGAATTCAGTTCGAGCGTAGAAGACAAAACAATGACTAAAATAGATTTTAAATCCGTCTACGAATAAGGCCGTTATTCTATCTTAATATAGAGTCTGTTAAATGTACCACTGCCTCGGTGGTGTAGTTGTATTGCGGTACGGTTACGAAGCTGAGGTCTCGGGTTCGAGTCCCGGGTCGGGCAAAGTGATATTGGATTTTTCTATTCATTATCAGTCCGGAGTCAGGAATTTGTGCCCGATATGGCGATAGGCTCGCCCCCTATCACATCGTGGGACGGAACATACAAGGCGAAATGTGGGTGTCCTGGTAGCGCCTCTGCCTACCCCTCCGGGGATAAAGGCGTGAGTTTATGTATGTATGTAAATGTACCAATCGTAAAGTGCAGTTGACCTGGAGTATCAACACATAGCCGGGCTGCTTTTATCGGAATATGCATAAACATCCGAAACGCGACACACGTGAATACAAAAAAGGGAAGATATTTAATTTAAATATATCAGAAGAATTGTTTTCTTTTTTCAATAAAATATACAAGACCTTCGTATCAGCATAATTTATGGTCCATTTTTCGACTCGCTAACTTTCTGGTAAAAAGGTATTTTCGCATATTTGGCAATAACTCAGAATTTATGCCTCAAACGATATATTTCTCGACTGAAAAAAGGTTCGGAATAGATAATACACATTAGAATATTGTCAGAAATAATTTTAGGTTTTATGAATAGTTGGAAATATCATACTAAAAAAGCTTTACATAATTTTTAATATGACATATATTATTGAAATTAATCGTATTTTTGGATGAGGGGTGGGTAGCATCGTTATGTGTTGCCGGCCTACAATTAACAAGGTCAGGTTCAATTTTTTGCTTAAGAAATTTATTTGGAATGGACTTTCATTTTGGAACATATATTTTTTTCCGGAAAAGATAATTTTACACCTTTTCCTAAATTTGCATTTTAATATAACGGACTCTACATAAACATTACTTAAACATAATTACAAATACTTTAAAGATCATTAAGCACTTGTGGATTCATTTTTCCGTTCCTAATTAAATAATTTTGCTAAGATCTTAACTCATCCAAACCTCGCCATCAAAATATTTAATAAAAAATATAAAGAACCCGAGAAGACCTTCGAGAAAATAACCTTACCTACCTACCTACCTATAATGTAGAGATACTTTTTAATTCAGAAGGGACTTGAGTTCAACCTTCTACTACCCTTTGCGTTTAAGCTGTAAATTGAGGTCCCTCAATTAAGGAGGGAATCTCGACTAGAAATTTCGACACATTTCTCCCATATTTTTTTGAGATTTGTAAGTGAACTAATATTAAATTTATTTTATCCTATTATTTTATAACTTGTACTGGTCTATTTTTAGTATTTTTTTATAATGGATTATTTAAGACTTTGTCACTTTCAGTCCCACCGCAATTTGTCTTATAACAATTATAAAATGTAACTCCATCGAGGGTTTCTTCCATCCTTTCTTCCATCAGTATTTTGTTTTTCATTTCAATCCTTTTATGAGGTTTCTATCTAGCACCTATTTAATGTAATTTGTACTTTTATTTGATTTCTGTATATTGCTCTGTTACGATACGGTTACAACGCTGAGGTCTCTGGTTCGAATCCCAAGTCGGGCAACGTGATATTGTATTTTTCTATTCATTATCAGCCCGGAGTCAGCCATTTTTGCCCGATATGGCGATAGGCTCACCCCCTATTATATCGTGGGACGGAACACACAAGGCGAATCTTGGGTGTTCTAGTAGCACCTCTGCCTACGTCTTCTGGGAAAAAGGCGTGAATTTATGTATGTATGTATCTTTTATGCCTTAGATTACTATTCTATTCTTTGAATACAGTGGTTGTTGAACTGTAATGTTTCATATCCATTTATTATAGACCACAAATAGTGTAATTGATTTATTAAATAGTTAGTGGTCACATCGTATATATGACCATACAACTTGAAAATCAAGGATACATCTTCCAGCTCTTGAAAATGGATCCAAAGGCAGTGAGAATAAGAATACTTCTCATTTGAAATCTTCCACATCTTAAACAAAACACATCGCGTTAGAGTAATAGTTATTTTATGTCAGGTTTCTATTAGAAACTTTTCCCGTCCCGATAAAACTAGCCCCTTCATGTAGAACAAATTGCCTTAACTGTTGCTTTTGTATAGAAAAATACCACTTTAGAAACAATATGAAATACGACAACAATATAAATATCCTATTTCTTTTCTTACAAAGAAAGAAATTATGCACTCTAAATAATGTATTAAAAATAGGAAAATCGAAATATAGCATTCTCGGTGATGTATAATTTTATAAAACGTTTGTGTCCATTTTTTGGTCCCCCTTTATTCAATGTCGTGGGGCTAATAAAAAATGTATATCTTAAATGCTAGAAACGGAGTCCCTACGTCACTAGCAAGCAAGGGTAGAATATGGTGGACTAGATTATATTATTGTAAGGTGTTATGTGTGAGAGGCTGCCTGGGTAGGTACCTCCGCAATGTCTATTTCTCTCGCCAAACAGCAGTGTAAATGCACTGTTGTGTTCCAGTTTGAAGAATATTGACGCCAGAGTAACTACTGGACATATTGAGACTTAACATCTTATGTCTCAGTATGGCGAGCGCAGTGGAATACCAAGCACTGTTTTGTAATCCATGGTGTTGTTTGTTTTTGCTATTGTCCATTAGCGGTCGTATCGCTTATCATTCGGCGAATGGCATGCTTGTCTCAATGCAATAAAAAAAGGCATGCAAGGCTTACCTGAGGTTGACAGTAAGTGACATCCACCGCCAGGTCCGTTGAAACGAGCAGATATTGATTATTTATTTTTATTTATTTTATTTAACTTCATATACAAACATATTGTACATAGGCGGACTTAATGCCAAAGGCATTCTCTTCCAGTCTACCTTGAGATGGTGCAGAGATGACAGAAGTAGGGGTACAAATGCTTATTTGATTTGATATTTACTTATGAATATACGTAAATTATATAAACATGTACTATAATATAAATACATAATATATATATATATATATATTATATACATTATAAATATACTATAATAATGATTACTGCCGCCCATCAACATCAACATGATCCAAATGATCATAGTTGCATTGCCGACCTCCAAATTGAAAACGAATAAGGCCTTATCGAAGGAACCAGCATCACTCATGAGATAGCTCCAGCAGTTACCCCACCAACCCGTCAATACCTGTCCGTTTCTTTCTTGAATAAAAGAGGAAACAGCTGATAGAGATTCCAACGCCCTTACTATGTGCTATACAGAGACTTAAATTGGAGGACGCTGGATGCAGGCGCCGTCCAACAGATCGTTATGGAAATACTCGTGCTTGGGAAAGTTCAGTCCTGTAGCTGAAGGGAGAGAGAGAGAGTGAGAGAAAGATAGCATGAGGGAACCATCACATTTAGTGTATCACGCTAACCTAATGCAGATAGATAGATACGCATTTCTAGATTTCCATCAGTAATTCACTAAGCTTTGTCAATTATAATGATGATGACTCCAGCCGGGGTCCAAAGGCAGCTAAATATCTGAACTCTACACAGCACTAATATTCAAATATCTAAATTCATTCCTTGAAGCTATTACGTACACTCTAGCCTTGGCCGTTCGCCTTACTCCCAATATAGACCCCAAATGCTATAGAATGAGGTTCAAGGACGCTCTGTCAGCCTTGATGTCGCGGCGGTGTAATTTTAAACAGCCAATTAAAGTCATCAAATGGAAATAGATTTTATTTAAAACTGGATTTAGTAGTGGCGTACACATTTAGTATGAGGAAATCGAAAATTGTTTTGTTCTGGTATCTATTTTAGTAATGCGTTTCAATTCTATGTTTTTACATACATACATAAACATCACGCCTGTATCCCATAGGGGTAGGCAGAGACTATGGATCTCCACTTTGCTACTGACATACTACTTTCGCTACGTCTGCTTTCATCAATCTTTTCATGCATTCTCGTCGGTTTAGGATATTTTGAACCTGGCCAATGATTTTTAACATATCATTTTTTTTTCTCACAGAAATTTGACGCTGCCACTTAATTGAAAACTCTCAATCGATTCTCTCGATTGTAGAGTAGGCCCGTGCCCTGTAGTGGGACATATATGGGCTGATACAATAATTATATACCGGGTATATCAAGACTGCGACCGAAAACGAAGCCAGGTGGCAGATTTGGTGGTTGCAGACAAAATGCAACAAAAAATTTTGCAAAAAAACGACAGTTTTTTTTTGCAATTTTCTAAACGTCATCGTGTTTGGATGGTCAATACCTAGTTTTTGCGAAAACAGTAATATAAACCTTTGCGTACCATTGCGTCTTTAAAAAGAAACAGGTGTACATTATTATTTTAGTAAAATTATGTATTTATCACCCAAATACCGACGATCAGTAAAAAATGACAAAAATAAAATTGACATTTTTTTTGCGAAATTTCTTGTTGTATTGTGTATGAAGTCATCAATAATACCACCTGGCTTCGTTTTCGGTTGCGGTCTTGAGATACCCTGTATAATAATACACTTGAGATATTATTTATTATAGCTTGCCATGAAGGACGTCGTGGCCAGTGATAACTGGGTATTAGGGCACTACTAACATTAGGCAAATTACTTGTATGCAAGTTGCATATTGCATGCAACTTGAACAAACCTGCATACAAGCTAGGTACAACATACATGTGGGTAGTTTGAACTTGTAAATTTTTATTAAAGTGACGCGCAAATTGAGCGCGCACAGGTAAGTTGCATGATTTCGCCTTCCACCCATGATTTCCTACTTAATTTTGACCGTCTCCACTTGTATTCAAGTAAAACTTCATTTTCATTGCGAGCAACTTGTACGCAAATGTGACGTCATACTTGCATGCAAGACTTGCCTAATGGAATCGCGCCCTTAAGATATTTAATGCCTTATGTCTTGATAAAGAGCGTAGTTTACTGCGCTTTAGTTTTAAATTAAATAAGTTCTGAGTAGTATTGCTGTTTTTTTATGGGCAGGCGTGACGTATACCAGGCAAGCGTCATGCTCTCGTCATAAAAAATAATTAAAAAGTCACGGTCAAATTTATTACGCTGTATTAATTTAAATATTATTCTCAAACTAATTATTCTTAAACATTATTATTATTATTAAACTTAACATTGTGTATATACGTATACATATAAAATACATTTTAAAGAAGAAAATGAGCAGACTGACCATCTGATGGTAACTGTATTTTATTTGACAGCCTTCGTGGCTCAGTTACTTAGATGCCGGCTGTGAAACTATAGGCAGCGGGTTTGATCCGGGTCGGTATGCGGATCGAACCCATTTGTTTCGGTAGGTAAATGTTTGTGCGGCCCACAAATATTTGTTGCAGGTGTGGGCGTTTTTGAGACCGAAAAGTCTCTCGTAGTTTCTGATACCCTTGACACAAGACTTAATTGATCTTAATGTGGGGCCAGAACTATGTATGTGACTGTTGAGTGTATTTATTATTTATTTCTGTCTTAATAATACTTTGCTATAAAAATGCAGGTTGCAATCTGTCAGTCTTGCGCTCGGAATACCTACAAAAGCATTTCACTTCTCACACGGAAATTGGCACTGGCTTTGAAACGTACGTGAAGTATTGATTCACTTCCAGTAATATTATATTTGGTTGACAGGCTCCAAGGCGGCGTTAGTTACGACGTCAACTAGAAATGAGAGGCTGCGGATTCCATTCTACCTTAACTTAAGAATCACATTTTGGTCCAGACAGTGCTTATTCGATTTCCATCATAATTAAGTCCACCGGCGACAGTCAAGAATATAAATAAATAATTAAATACACCCAACAGACACATACATAGGTCCTGACCCCACACTAAGATCGAGTCTTGTGTCGTGGAATCAGGAACTAAGAGAGACTTTTCGGTCTCACAAACCGAACCCGAAACAAATGCTTGTGGTTCACACAAACATTTGTCTCGTAGCGGGGATCGAACCCGTGGCCTCTCGTTTCACAGCCGGCGTCTTACCAACTGCGCCACGGAGGCTGTCGGTGTGAGTAAATATTTTATTTGGATTGCACTAAATTAAAAATTAGACGCATTTATTATGCAAATATTTATTATTTGTTTCAAATGGTACACAACAGCATAATATATCGATAATGTTTTAAATTTTAACATAAGTACATTGTCCATATACAAATGTATACGCCTATTATAGGCGTAAACAATAACTTTAACTATTATATACCTATCTAGGTACGAATATTAATTAAAATAAATTATATAAAACTACACTAACAAAACAATTTATGATTAAATTATCTTTTCTAGACGTTCTATCTATGATCCAAATTATCCTATCCACAAACTGACTCAAGTTATCCAAAGTTGCCAAGTAACAGCCGTACTCTATTCTAAGTTAGCGATTATGCCGGAATCTTAGCTTTCCGAAACTGCAGGTACATCGCCTGAAGCATACAATGTGGTTACTCGAACGTGTTACCGAATTTCCCATGCAAATGATTCAATATTGATGTTTGGGTGAGTAACATCTGGACTGGTAAAAGAATATCTTACTATTTTCTCTTTATTTCATCTGTAGAGGCAGGTCATGTAGAGAGGTTGGATGAAGGGAGACTAACCAAGCAAATACACAAGGCGAGTGTGGATAGAAGAGTCGGTAGGGATCTCACCGAACCTACACCATCCAAATTGTTTATACCCTCAACAACAGTCAGGTGAAAAGTACCCTGAATCGACGAGAATGAAGAATTGTTTAGACCGATTGCAGCGTTTCTCGCGATGCGTCTCGAAGTGTCTCGATGTTTAGCGGAACGGAAGCATTCATTGATGGAAGTGTCTTGGATTCAATTACGTCTGTCCAACGTGTAGTAGAACGTCTCCGAGCTCTTATCCGTCTGCTTTTCTTTGGACCACAAATCATGAAAATTAATAAATTATAACCGTTTAGAATTATGACAAACACAAAAACATATTTCTAGAG
The DNA here is from genome assembly GCA_905220455.2 of Deilephila porcellus. NCBI lineage: Eukaryota > Metazoa > Arthropoda > Insecta > Lepidoptera > Sphingidae > Deilephila > Deilephila porcellus. The sequence continues at coordinate 13,171,256 of LR999973.1, read as the reverse complement.
TACCATTAAGCTGTGAATTTGCTAGCCTTAACTTCCCTTTTATAATTGGGAGCCTGAAGAGATACTGGATCCTGAATACTAGTTGATAGCGCCGCCATTTGTGTATTTTTAGTGTTATTTCTTCATTGTTATAGTTTCTTTGTATGGCGCAAAAAGTACTATCTCGACGGCATTGCATTTCCAAAAAGTTGAAGTCCAGTCACATTACTAGCCATTAAAAAACCTAATCTAGTACTAAAAACAACGACTCAATTTCGACATTTAATTTAACGACAAAAAAACACTTTTTTTTATTTATAACAAATTCAATATACTCGTATACTAAGTTAGTTCCAAAAATATCCGTTGTAAGTTTCTTCACGACCCTGTGACCCAATTGATTTTCATTTTGCGGGTAGCATCTGGTCTTTACATTATTTTATCATAATACGAAGATGATTTTGAAGTGAAGGCTATTTGGCTTTCGAAAACTTGAGAAATGCTGTCATTTTGTTGAACAAGAAGAAAATTGTATATTTTTCTGAAGGTGACTCAATGCCATCCATAATATTATATTAAAAACTTTTGAGTAGTGGGTGTGTTGCCAGCCTTTGAAAGTAGATTGAAAGAGAGAGAGGGAGATAAAATAAAAGAAAAAGACAAGGAGAAAGAAAATATTTTATATGAAACACAACAGCAAACTGTTGCTTCACATTGGCTATCGGTGCAATATTGGCGAAGCAATGATATTTTGTATGTCACTCCTTTAATTGAACGATAAATTATCCATATAATCACGTAACTAAATCTAACAAATCGAAAATGTAAGCAGTCAAAATTAGCAGTAATTTTTCGGAGATACACACTTAACACAAAAAAGTCAGAAGCCTTACGACCAAAATTTAAATATATCTGCTCAATCACTTTTATCGCTCATAACATAATTTTCCAGCAACCACTATCAACAAAGAGCTGCAAATTAATCCAGACGTTCCTTCATATTCCAGCAATTTAAACAAAACAATAACTCAGGGACAAGATGGCGGAGACGTAAACAATTTAAAACTTACTCCCTGCTGCAGCTGTTAAACCTTTTGTTGAGTAAACAGGCTGATGACGGCTCTGCGCATCTCTGCAGCACGCTTGAATTCATTATCCCTCGCGCAATTTAAAATACATTCGGGTACGAAACGACTTGATGAATTGAGATGGTCTGTTGCGGTGTTAAGTTTAATTCTTACATACATAAACTCACGTCTTTTTCTAGAAGGGGTTGGCAAAGGTGGTATCAGGACACCCACATTTCGCCTTGTATATTCCGTCCCATGATGTGATAGGGGGCGAGCCTATCGCCATATTGGCACAAAATCCTGACTCCAGGCTGATAATTAATAGTAAAATATAATATCACTTTTGTAATACAACTACGCCACAGAAGCAGTCTATTTCTTTATTGTAATAAACCTGATCATTCTCAGTAGTTTGATGATCTTTAGTAATTGAAAATGCGTATTTATGGAATACAAATAAACTAATTACATGGTCAGCGTATCAATTAAGCCTCTTTGCTACTCTTTCCCCTCTCCAACCATTTTCAAAAATTGCAATCCACCAACGAATATGATCAGACCAAATTTCTTAAAATCTGGTTGTATGTAATTATTCTTTTTTCAGGATATCGGTTAATTTATAATAGCTACTACTTGAACCTATTTTAATACGATTCATTTTGGACACTGAGCTTCGAAGATATAGCAGGGTACACCACAAAATAAAAAAGGGTTTTAATGTTTTTTTTGTGTTGTATTTAATTTTCATATCTGCAAGATCGTTATAAAAGCTATTATAATTTTAAACATAGTAGACTAAAACAGTGGCTGCATACCGTAGCGATTTTAAAGAATTTCTACGGTATGTAAGTCCGCCAACCCGCACTAGGCCAGCGTGGTGGACTATATTATGGCCTAACCACTCTCAATCGATTCTCTCGATTGTAGAGTAGGCCCGTGCCCAGCAGTGGGACGTATATGGGCTGATACAGACTAAAACAGTAATCTAGGTGTAATACACGCTGACATTTTAATCACTTCAGAATATCCTTCGCTGAAATAACTTAATTTTAGATAGCGCGTTTTACCACGCGGTAGCTTCGCTTGAGATTTAATATAATTTCAGTAATCGTTTCGTATTCCGAACAGTATTATCATGAGTCTCCCTACGCCTATCTCGTGTGGGTTTTAGGTATATTTTAACGTTGTAATAAAATGTGACGCCACCTTTTAATATGAATGAAAGTCATGTTGAGGTGACCTTGCTTAAGGCGTCAAATCTCCATCAAATCCGTGAAAAAATGTTTTATTTTAATCTGTATTAATTTGTTCTTGGTAACGAAACACAAAGAACTTCTTTCGTAAGTTAAATAAGAAATTGTCAAATATTGTGCGATGCTATTCTTATTACTTAATTTGAATTTCCAATTTGTAAGTTAATCGAATTTGCTTTTTGTTCATTAGTAAGTCGCGTACATTCCGCACGTAAGGAAAGTAAAAAACTGGAGGAGTCCGTTTGTCTGTAATGTGTTTAAATGTATCACAGAATGAAGATAGAGTTGATGTGGCATTATCTTTGAAAATTGCAAAAAATGTATTAACTCCAATTACTATACTACAATACAGCGTACCGTATCGTACTATGTATGTAATTTCATACATGAATACGCAAAATAGACAAATAAAATTAATTAGATAAATATACAACTACGCCGGTGGAAGTTTCTCGCAATATACGTCAATTTGGAATTCTTCGGGACTGACCTGTTCGCTGATTATTCTGCGACAGATTAAAGTGTGCGTGTGTGTGTTTGTAGTGTTAATTGTGATTAAATAGTGAAATAATTATAAATATAACCATTGAATACAATTCAAAAGTCAATAAGCAATCAGCAAACAGAGAAATATAAACTTCACCTATTACCCGATATCAATTGTGGGAGGTTGTGAAAAGCGAGTCATATCCACACTTGATTCATGGAACCTTCGGTTGGACGACACCTGTCCGATAGCTAAAAACGCTGAGCGTTTTTTTGCCCGCTCTAGAACAAGGATCACCCCATATTTCTGCTGATATTGAATTCGGATTGAAGGTTTCGATATTACTGGAATTATCGAAAGCACTTAGGCACGTAGAATTAAGGGGAATTTTAAATACGGTCTGATATTGAAATTGATTATCCTGCGGATATGGGTTTGGAGAGAATCGGCTCGACTGAAATATTACAATACGGCGATAAAAGTATTAGTATTTTCCACTTAGATTCTTCACTTACCAATTAATTTAGGCAGACTTATGGGTTTTGCTAGGACATGTATTAGTCATGTTCAAACAGAATTTCAAATAAATTGGGCAATCACTGCCTTGAAAAGAAAATACCTTGTGGAAGCCTATATGCTTAAAAAATCTTCACAATAGTTTCAATAGTGCGTGGAGTCCACTAGCTCGAACTAGATAAGCATTGTCAACTATGTTTAGTGATATAGGCTGATATAATATTACTTGGGAACCACTAACCTTAGTAGATCAACGTTGTAAACCAAGTTACGTTGTAACATTGCAACCGTTTCTATAACTTTTTCAAAAGAACTCATGCCTAATATTGCTACCTAATGGGCTGCTAGAGATAGCGTCACATCAAAACCCACCATGCTTCTAAATATGTTAAAAAACACACTCAAGACACGCAAAAATATACTTTTAGTACATAAAACTCATTTTGCCTTCGCGCACGTGATTAGCCGACAACAAAAGAGGCGCACAATGGCTTGTGAATGAGAGAACACGATGAGCTGTGGGCGCCAGTTGGGATATACGTGAATATAAACTGGTATTTATTAAAGGAAAATGGCTTTGAAATTGTTGTCTTTTTGGGGAGCAATGACACTTTAGTTGGTTTTGAAAGGCGATTTTTGTGGATAATAAGGTTTTTTTCTTTCATTTAAAATAGGTCAGGCATAAGAGCAAACAGGTTACCTGACGGCAAGTGATCGCTGCAGCCCATGAGCGCTTGTATCATAGATGTGTTGCTGGCTCATGAAATCGGGATGGTACCGGGAAGGAAAAAGGTTGGGATGAGGAAAGGGCAATCCCACTCACCGAACGAAACACTACAGTGACGCTGTCGCCTCACGTCGATCTCCTGTGAGAAAGTTGTACCGCCCCGGACGATCCTGCCCATTCATGCTGAGTCATGAATGACAACGGCGTGGGTCTACCCCTTCTATGACTCTTTTTTTGTGTAATGGGATTTTTTAGTAAGATCAAGATGGTTTTTTTTTTCTTTAAATTCTATACTGCCCTCTATTCTTATCCTTTTCTTATATCCATCCAAAGGTTGTCTGTAAGAAATCGCCTAGGGCGATAAGACCGCCAACTGTACTCTTTATTTATATCTGTGAAATATTGTATGCCTTTTGTTTTTTCTGTGTGTGCAGTAAAGAATAAAAATAAAAAAGAAATAAAATGGTCAACATCTGAATTGCACTAAGCTGCCACGCCCGTATAATCACTGTATTGTAGACTGGTTTTGAAAGAGCAACGCGTTACTCGTAATTCGTCTTTGGCGAAAACTATCGTGTGGTAGATAGATAGAAAAAAAAATTATACCCTACCAACAAACCTCTTTTTTAAAACACGACTATTTTCATACCAAAATGTTTTTATTTTTATATTTTTCAGCCGGTGAAGTAATATGAACTTACAAATCTTGATATTTTTATTTGCTTCGACGAAGAGAACAATATCGAATGAGAAATTCTCCCCACGTGGTGCTGAAATTTTACGATAATATACGAATAAGTTTCCCAGTCGAAGAAATATTAAAGGAAAGCTGAATATTTTTATATAGGAGAGTATGCCTTTAGCAAATATGAAGTGCCAGGTGTAAATGCTGCTACGAGTTTAAAAAATGGTGCTTTTTGTCATTATTTACTGGAAATATTTCCTACTTACATGACCTATTCAACGAAAATTATTATGAAGTGTCATTAAACCCGGTAATTTTCAATATAGTCCGACTATTCATACATCAACAATAATTGCGTTACTTTTATGTAGTGAAAGAAAACAATTTCAAAACACCATGTTAATAAATGTCATCTTATTTTTTTTCCGGTAAGTTATGTGTCATCGTCTTTAACCGCAGAATGTTCAATGCTACATAGGCTCCTCGAAGAATTTTCACTCTTACACTGCAAGCAGCTTGCGTCCAGCGAATTCTTTCAACTTTCATTAGATCATCTATACTTAGCGGTAACTTGATGCTGCGCTGGCCTGTACATATCCTTCAAAAATAAATTGTTTTTAGTCCAAAAAATAGGCTCTTTGTTCCCAGCCAAAAATCCAGTCCAAACCCTCAATTCCCGAGCTGGAATTTCGTATTCCGAATTCAAATACATTCACTCCGGTTCAAAGTAATTAAGTGTAGTTGTACAGAGTCCAAACGCGTGGAAAGGCCGGCCAACTATTACATTCCTTTGCTTTTATGGTCGCATACCGTCCATCCTTTGTTACCGCGTGTAAAGGGATTCCAAGCCATCCAGGTGTATTTTAAACATTTAAATACGTTGTTTATTTTTTGGACACCTTTATGTATTTAGTGGTGGAGTAATAGTGACAATTGCTCTAAATGCGCAATTGATAAAAGGATGAAGATTTGATATCATGGTGAAGAGGAACCTTAGAAATTATAAGGGTGGTATAGACTTAGCCGGGTACAAACCTGGAAGGGAGAATAGTGGTGAGTATTGACCCTCCAGTATTGCTATTGACCAATCTCAATATGATAACAAAGCTGAACATTCGCAGATTTTTTACAGGAGAGTGACACTCCCCATGGACAAGACTTTTTTTTTCTAATCAGGTCTGGCAAGAGCAAGGAGATACCATAACATTAATCATTATAGGACTTCTACGCTAAAGAAAAACAGAAAAAACTAAAGCAATTGAAGTTCCTAAACAAGAAATAAACGTAAAAGGAATAACCAGATGAAAACGAAAACCCGCAAGAGTTAAGAACGAGAAATATATAACAGCAGTCAGCATCAAAATTTCTTGAGTCTTGTGTCGTGGGTATCTGGAACTACGAGAGATTTTCTAGTTTCACAAACAGACCGAAACAATTACCTGCGATCACACAAACATTTTTTTCGGTGCTTGGATCGAACCCACGGCCTCTCGTTCCACAGCCGGCGTCTAACCAACTGCACCACTGAAGCTGTCAAACAAAACGAAATACAACATTCAACTAGATGCTTAGTTTACCAATGCGCAATATATGGGTGCCATGTTGTATACTTGTTGCATCCAACGGAACATAAGCGATCATGTCGTCTTAGAAATGATTACAAAACACAATACATGCAGCGTACACTATGAGAACAGAGGTAAAGATAAACTAACGATCTTCAAACAGCTTAACATGTATGGGCCAATTTAATCCGATGAAGCATTGATAGCACCAACAGACGGAATTCTGACGCTTAGATCTTAAGCGTTACTAGTGTGTCTCGAATTGTTTTCACTGTATTTCGAAATTCTTTGTACATGCATTGCGAAGCATAAGTGAGGACCTCCCACTTCCAACCACAATTCTACAATCTTCTTTGGCGTGACTAGATGGGACAGATGCTATACAAGAGGCTTGAATTATAGTTCCTGATCACTTAGGTATTAGACGAGGTTTTATACGAATGAAAGAAAAATAAAATGGAATTTGTTGTCTAAACTTTTCTTTTCTTAATGCCTTTTTTCATAAAAAAATATGACTTATATTGATGCTAGTGAACTATCGTCAACTTAAAGAATAATAGTCAAACAAAAGTGTTCTTCGAATACCCAGAACCACTCACATTGTTTTCATACAGGTACGAATACTATATAAATAAAATAAATAAATACACCCAACAGTCACATACATAGTCCTGACCCCACACTAAGATCGAGTCTTGTGTCGTGGGTATCAGAAACTACGAGAGACTTTTCGGTCTCACAAACACCCAGACCCGAAACAAATACCTGTGGATCACACAAATATTTGTTTCGGTGCGGGGATCGAACCCGCGGCCTCTCGTTTCACAGGCGGCATCTAACCAACTGCGCCACGGAGGCTGATATGTAAACCTGCTGATATTTACTGGTGGTAGGTCTCTCATATGTGAGAGGCCGCCTGGGTAGGTACCACCGCAATGTCTATTTCTCCCGCCAAACAGCAGTGTAAATGCGCTGTTGTGTTCCGGTTTGAAGGACATTGTAGCCAGAGTAACTACTGGACATATTGAGACTTAACATCTTATGTCTCAGGATGGCGAGCGCAGTGGAATTCCAAGCATTGCCTTGTAATTCATGGTGTTGTTTGGTTTCGCTACTGTCCATGAGCGGTCGTATCGCTTACCATCAGGCGAATGGCATGCTCGTCTCGCCATTCATTGCAATAAAAAAAAAAAAAAAAAAAAAAAAAAAAAACCCTCAAAGCTTGTAATTCCACGTGCAAAGCAACTACATAGTTAATTACGGCATGGACTTATTCTCCAACATTATGATTTAAAATAATGGCACAGTTTCAGGATTCTCCAGGGTAAGAGTGCTTAGATTAATTTTGAAAACATGCTCGGTGCAGTCTAGTATGTGTGCTGTACGTGCAACTTATGTCTTCGCAAGGAAGAGTTTTATTGAAAAGAAACCATCTGCCAATAACAATAGGGTTTGTTTTTGCAAAAGCTCTCCCACAAAGCTCCCTGCATTAGCTCCCGGCCTTGCTGTACCGGTGTAGATTATTCATATCATATTTTTCACAATGTCAGCTATACAAGGTTTAAGACGCTTGAATAATAAACTAGAAGAAATATTTGTTTTACCTTCATCCAGGTAAAGTGCTCCGCTATTTTACGACTAACTGTGCACAGTGCAGTGCATATTATAAAAATTAAAATATTCTCATTACGAGTTTCATTATTATTTCAAATAAAATATTAGTGTAGATAGTGTTTAACTGGTTAAAATATGCAATACGCTTTTATAAAGACTCATTTAAAATGTAATCGAATTAGTGATTTTTAAAGACTACTTACAACTTTTTTTCTTTATCGGCTACTTTTCGAACCATCTCATCTCTAGCCCATAGCGGTCTGGTCCTATTTCAGTTGGAAGATACTGAATACAATCTTCATGACACTGTTTAGAATTTTCTTTATCACACATTTTCAGTGATTCTCAGAAAATTATCGTTTCTTCTAGCTCGAAGCCGTCCTACACTAAATCTGAAGTATATCATCATAATCATCTTCATCTATAGATTTGTCACTTTCCTAAATTGGCGTAACCAGGACGACCATATTTTAATCGAGTTTCTTCGGTCCTAAGGTGTGTGACAAGGAGTCGAGTGCATCGCACGAAATTTGGAGTGGAACTGTCGTGGGACTCGAGATCAGGACCTCGCCAACGATGTTTTATATTCACAAAGTATACCTACATACTGCCTCAAAACCAATCAGATACTATCTATTTAACTTTTTCGACAACTCAATAACAAAGCAATACACTCAAACAAAATGATTTCCGCAAATCATCCTTCCAATGGTTCAACGGTTGTTTGCAAAGATTAAACCCTATCTATCGGGGTCAACGGAACATTGTGCCAAGCAAAGCTTAATAAATCACCCGCAGGTAATTCCCAACCATTACTAACATTCTAACGACCATTGTACATGTGCATGCGCGAAAGCATTCAGCAGTATCGTCTGTTATTTTCGGATCCTTTGTAATTTGTAAGCATTCAAAGGGTTAGGTGGAAATGCATTATAATGGTTGTTAAATTCGGCACGGTTGATGGATGTGCGCTTTTGTGTTTTAATTTAGCAGTAATACAAAGATCTGAAGGAAATAAAGACGTGAAAGAAATTAACGGAGCAAATATTTGTGTCTGTGTACTACAGCATTTGGTTTACTATTTTATTATTTTTACTGATGACATGACGACGATTAATGAATCCCTTAATGATCAAAATGTGTTAAGCCTCTATAATAATCATTACGAAACGAGAAACTGAATTAACATTAAGGTAAAATACTTGTAACCAATTATGGAATTTTTCATATTTTTATTTATTTATTTATTTAAGGCTTTATTGTACACCGGATATACAAAAAAAGAATTGTATAATTGTATTTATGTATTGTATAATTTTATTTCAATTTGTTTTACATGTTTTTTTCGATGTAGCGTATTTTCACTTCTTTCTCCGTCGGTGCATTGCGTATTATATTTTCGTAAGCGTGCTGATATTTCTGCCAATACTCTTCTACAGCTAATGCGCGTTTCCACATAACTTCGAGTTAATCTAACCTTTGGAGACTTCTTAAGATTCACTAGGGTATTCTTTAATAGTTTCGCAATATATTCAACCACGTTCAATGATTCTTGCATTTCTGCATCCATTATAATCACCAACAATATCCAACAATTTCCTTTTGTTCGTGGCTAACCCGTAGCTTTGAGGGTCTTGTCGTGTTATCCTTAGAGAACATCGCAAAATTTATCTTGGGCATAATAGTTTCTTAGATTTACGCGAATATTACACAGTCACCGAGCGGATGACTAATACCTCAGTCCGCCCCTTGACCACGAAAGCTGGAAAGCAATCGAAACATCGGGAAGTTAAAAATGAAATTTAAAGCAAATCCGCGATAAAATCCATTAAAATTGTTTTATTTCAAGCATCTTGTGCATTTCAAAAGTCTGTGCGGTGGCGTTGCTCTTAGTCATATTTTATTTATTAAGTTAGTGTTTTTAGGTTAAAAGTTTTTTCAATTACAATGACAATTCCACACAACGTTTAGATTCAAACCCATTCGCTGTGAAATTATTTGTCTGTTTTTGTATTTCTGTTAATGACATGTCATCATTTTCAATTCAATTTCATCTAAAATATCTTAAATTAAATAGAGGGTGAGCCTATCGGCTCTTTTATTGTTATACGGTGATCGATGATACCGTTTCTGAAAACTGTTTTGGTTGGGTGCAATGACCCGTATTTTACGATGTGGGTTTTCAAATTTATTAAAAGACATCTATTTATGCGCATATATTGTGTATTTTAATTTTGGACGACATACGTCGGGTAATTCTTTCTATCATCGTGCACGCAATTCAATGTCTTTGAATTTGAAAACTTTAGGCTTGAGCGATATGATCACTCAGTGACCTAGCTTATTAAATTAAGAAAAAAAAGTTAGGTTATGTTCAAAACTATTACTCATATTTCTATCAATCTTTGTATCTATTCAGCTACAGGTAGTCCACTGCTGAACACGGGCCTCATTATACACGTTTTACACCTGTTTAATGAATTTTAATTAATTACTATCAATACCGAATTCCTTTTGGTAGGTAACGTATACGAAAACACTAAACAAACCCATATCGAACAAAGCACTTTATCGCAATTGATTAGTTTCTAATTAGACAACGCAACTTTTAACTCATATTTTCAGCATAAAAACAATTTTATCATTTCTATCCCAAACCATAACAAATAGTTTGTACAATATTTCTCGTTCGTTTCATTCGATGTTATAGTCTTCGCAAACACAGCTCATGTTTGTCCTCAAACATCGTTCGGGGAATTTAATAACTTTATGTTTATTGATTTTGGAACTATTCTATTTATAGCACGAGTTGGCGATTTATCGACGTCGTGTGTCGTCTGGTAAATAATATTGGAGGTCTTGAAGATATTATATACATACATACATAAACACACGCCTTTTTCCCAGGGTAGGCAGGGGTGCTACCAGGACACCCACGTTTCGCCTTATGAGTTCCGTCCCGTGATGTAAAGGGGGCGAGCCAATCGCCGTATCGGATACAAATTCCTGACTTTGGTCTGATAACAAATAGAAAAATCCATGTTGCCCGACCCGGAATTTGAACCCGAAACTTCAGCTATGTAATCGTACCATAGTACAACTACTTAGTAACATAAAAATGTATAAATATATATACCAGCTCATATATAAGTTCACCCACCTTGGAGACTTCTCTACAATTGAGAATTTTATAAGAGCTTAGCTCATAGTTCACCACTCTGACCTTTTGCGCGTAGACAGACGTCGGCCTTCACATCCCATAGATATTGTACCACGAATATACGCATGTGGTGTTAATATTGTCAAGTGAATAAATTAATGTTACTGTTAATTTAAATTTGCTGGTGATGGGATTTCCATATCGCTGTAGGTAGACATCATCGTTCGCAATCCCACCATTGTCGTAACTCGTCATAATGATTTTTCTCTATTTAAATACTTAGGTCGAATCTTGTAAATCCCTTAAGGACCCATGCCTGAAGTCATAAATCTTGGACTTATGCCAGTAACATAGACAAACAATATTCTCAAGGTAAGAAACAACATAGGTTCCAAGTTCCAACGGTTCATAGACTACAAAAATCTGCTAAAACAACAAAGCAACAGATCCTTATCTTTATAATCACAAAAACACAATCATTCGGTTGGAGATAATGTTCTTCTATTTATAGATTTAATTTCACCATTGATGGGAATTTTATTGATTTTCACCGAGCAGGAAGCAATAAAGCAAATCGTAAATGTTATCGGGCAACAAAATGTTTATTGACTTTGCGAATCTGCGACATACTATAAACCTTCATATTGTGCTGTAAATAATGTTACAAAATGATGAGGAATCAATTCTCATAAAAATTGTTCAGGCATACACTTTTTTCAATTTTATTGGCAAGGTAAGCATTGGATCTCCTCCTATAAGTACAGACAACCTAGTAATTTGCATGAAGTCGCTGGATGCTGGCCGCATCCTTCAAGTCGAATGGAAATGCTTGTTGAAAGCTTATGTTCAGCAATGGACTTGCTATGGCCAAAGAGAGAAAGAAAAGAAGTTAAGCAAAGCGAGCCCCAAGAATTGAATGTCAACGGGGCCAGAAAGTTCGTAAGTGGAGACAACGTATCGTCAAACACAAGGTAGATAGTTAATGCCAAAGTTCGTAGATACTTGCTGGATACAAGTAAATCATTGGAAGAGGCGAAGGTCCAGATATAATACCAGGGTCCCTCATGAAGATTTTTGTATGGCTTCTAGTAAAACTGCACCCACTCCCTTTGTCATGTCTTTATAAAAGTAACCATACGCATGCCCTCAGTATTCTATTTCAGCCTTAATATTTCCTTTGCCTGTAGTGTTTGTTTCGAGGACTTTCCTCCCACTCACACGGTGGGTGTAAATGTCACTACTTATTTGTTTCTTCGTCCTATTGGAGTTTGTTTTAAAAACGTTGAAAGTGTGGATATTTTTGTTTGTTTGTTAGTATTGGATTAGCTTGATTTATTTGTTACTTCTTCAAATACTAGGTTTATGAAGGCTGTTTTCAAAAAATATTTTGTCTCATATCTACAAATAAGTACAAGTATTAATCAAAGATATCGTAAAGCTTTTATTGCATAATTCAAACTATTTTTAACGTCATGGATTTAAGTATAATGAAGATAAAATATGTAATACTTCCATAAAAAGATTTGCCCATAGTTCTGCAATTTTATTTTTGTCCTTAACGTAGTATAAATTGAGGTTATCACCATGTTTATGTTAAATGTGGCCAAATTACATTCCCAGCGCCTCATATGATAATTTTGAAACGATCCACAGGCCGTACATATTGCTACTCGATGAATAAGGCGATAAACTCTTTATGAAAATATATAATCCAATATAACACATAGCTAAATGGATATTATATTATATATACTAGAGTTATTTCACTACGCTGCCAGAAATGTCTTCATTTCCATAGAATATCTGATAATGGGTGTAATATTGTCATCCATTTGAATTGGCATTATCGTGTTGAGCCACCAAAATTGCTTTCACCCATCTATTTCTTTTAAAAATAATATTTTCTCAAAACACTTTCAAATTACTAGCAATAGAGAGAGCATGTGTAAAATTACAATGGCTTATCATTTACTGACTTTATAATTTATTCATAAATCACATTCACACATGTATATTTATGAACTATTATTTTGTATCTCCACTAATTACTAAAACGTATTGTATATTTATGAATATTTAGGTAACTACTTTGAATATACGAGAATTTGACAGGCAGTTAACAGCTAACGTCATCATGTCAAAGTCGGTTTGCGCGCACATCATAAAAATATTACTCTCATTTTCCCAACGTCCCAAAAGAAGTAAAACTTCAAAAACCTAATTTGTTATCATTTACCTTGACTATCCGTTACGTCAAAAAGATGTTACAATTTTATGCTACATCTTGTTACCTATTAGTCAATTGTCCGGAGTGTATTTCAGTCGCTTTACATTCAACACACCTATTTCCATATGTCTTACATGAAGTTAAAGTTTTATCTATATCTACTATTCTTAAACGATACATTTTCCAAAATAGTGTCATCTTGTTTATGCACCAGTTTAGGTTTTTTCAAGGCCATGAACAATCTCTCTCTCAAATCCTCTGAAAAAAAAACAATCTAAATCAGCACATGCTTTCTGATAATGACATCTAGCGGTAGACAAAATAATTATTTCATCGCAATCTAAAACAAATTTCTTGTGAGAAAACATTTTATCTACCATCTTAGGCCTCTATCACATGGCATTTTACGAGCGTTGGCGTTTCCACAATGTGTGCACAACGTCGACGCTACGCTGATGCGACGTTGACGTCGCGGTTATCTAGCGTCAAATGTTGACCCTGCAACATTGATAAGGGATATGTCAATACGAGAATATGTAATAAATTATGCTTTATTTTTCTTTTAGTTAATTTTCGTCGAATGAGCAAAGCCGTAGTGTTTCTCGTCGGAATTCACGAACACAAACTTGACGTCAACGTCGCGTCAGCGTCGACGCTGCGCAGATATTGTGGAAACGCTACCTCTCGTAAAACTCCAGTGGATTAAGGGCCTTAATTCGTGGCTCAACGCCCAAACGTGAATGTAAAGCAGACGTAATGGTGTTCCGATCGATTCAAAGACCCTTCTGACCTTCAATATCATAAAATATGTAGTACCATTTTCGTGGATTCCGTTTGACTTCGTATTTGTATGTCATCATGCAAACTGAAACCCGTCGTGACTATTTATGTAGACGTGTAAGTTGTATTAAAATCTTTATGAGTCTGTTTTTGCATTGAAGTATTGAAGTAAGAAATGTATTGACCTCGTGGTAATGCACTAGAAACATTGGACCTTAGTTAATAGAGTTCCATTTATTGTGTGAATACTGAAGAGGTATATGTTTTAGGATCGGTCGTGGTATAGTTTGAGTTTCATTCTCGAACACAATAATGCTTATAGCTATATAAGATTTTAATCTTAATTGAATCTTCGTTATCGTATAACTATTTTCATTCAATTCAACTATATCTGTATAATATATTCTTTGTTTTCCAGATCAACAAAAACATCTACGGCACACACAACAGCCTCAACACTCCAATCATATTCACATACTCGCACGAACTCCCTAAAACTCTTAAGGGTTACGGGCCAAAGATTATTCGGAAGATAAAACAGTTCTCCTATTTCTGTCCTTGTCTTCCCTGCATGCTTACACTATCTATCCCTCTTTATCATGGCGTGACAAACATGCATCGATGTGCTCAGCTCTGAAGCTATGATTGAACAAATTTGATGACTGTACTTTACGGGAATAGCGTTCTTAACGGCTATCGGCTGATCCTATTATTCCTTTTGGAGGCGCTTTTTTGGTATCAGGATTATTTCTTTTAAACGGGGTGAAATGTTTTCTATTAGCTTCATGGCTCTAGAAATAATTGTGATGTTGGAAGTATTGTTGGAGATAAGGAGTATATTGAACGGCTTAAATTTTTAAAGTGTGAATGGATTTAAAGAACATGTTTAACGTTTTTGTAATACAGTAATCACCATTTTTCATTGTAATACTGAGCACTAGTAGTATAATATCAAATATATCTAACTGAACTATATGAAATCACTCCTTAGTATTGATTAATTATATTATAAAAAGTACATTCACAATTCTACAGACGTAATAACCCGAACCAATTGAAGCACTGCATTGATAGCTCTGCAGTCTTTCCTTTGGTATCTGAGAAAGCCAAAACGCCCCCGTTCTTTCTCTATGCCCTATTCTTAAAGGTCAAGAACGCATCTGAAGTGTTCTAGGTATTGTGGAAGTTTATGTGCGGTGACGAACATATTTTTTTTTTCAAGTAAATAGTCTGTCGTTAAAAAATAATTTGTTTTGTTTACTAATTTAATGCCTAGATACTCAAATGTATAAAGGTAAGCTAATCGCCAATAACGTCATCTTTCAATCAACCTTTCGATGGAGCAGGGAAAACAAAATAGGTTTTTCCTTTTCACACCTACAGAAAATTGGATTACAATAACAGTCAAACCCATGCTAGGACGCTTCGTGCCTTATCGCGATGGATTTCGGAATCTTAGTATGATCTTACTTATCTCCTTTGTATACTTTACATCACCACTAACGCTCAGACTACGATCATACTGTAGTAGGCGATAAGTGCCGCACAATTTACGAGCTTAAGCGATTTTTATAAGAAAATGTGCCTGATAACTGGGTTTTTAAAAGGAATTTACAAGAACGACCAATTTGCGCGGATTTATTATTAATAATTTCTATGTTAAAACAGAGTATGCGGTATTCATTAATAAATTGAATAACATGTAATTTTATTCAATTACATACAAGAATTTTGACTTCAATACTTTATGGTAAAGTGTAATGCTTAGCAAGAGCATATTTGCGATCTCACTGTGTTGCATTGCAATCTTATTTTACAAACAGATGACCAAACATTTTTTTCTATTCATATACACAGGAGAAAATTCCTTACATTTTACTAATTTCAACAGTTTAGACAAAACTGATGGTAAAGTTCTGCGTTGTGATAAAACTCGTATTACATAACATTTCAAAATTAAAACTCTAAGCAAAGAAAGAAGGCATACGAGTTATTTTACAATACATCCTCTATCGCTCACAAATTACACCATACACATCACTTATCTCCAAATAAAAATATCGCGCGCTATCTACGCATGTATGTAGTGAGGCGTAATTTTGATCAAGAACCCATCCTGTGCAGATTTCACGATAGTATTATTTATATTTTGTACGGGTGTTTGAAATGAAGCTGCCCTGTGTCATACCAGGATGCTCTTTGATTGTGAGTAATTGTATTTGTGTGTGACTTGTGAACAAATATTAACAGTGGCTCGATGTTTTTGTGTCAAGGCCTTAGTGATTCCGTGATGATTTTGTGTGATGTGTTTAAGTGAATGTTTTTAACATAATATGTATGTAGGTTTGTGCATGGTAGAATATTTTTAGTGAGTTCGTGTTCAACGACTGCCTCGGTGGCGTAGTTTTACGATGCGATTACAAAGCTGTGGTCTCGGGTTCGAATCCCGGGTCGGACAAAGTTATATAGGATTTTTCTATTCATTATCAGCCCGGAGTTAGGAATTTGTCCCTGTCACATCGTGGGACGGAACATACAAGGCGATTTGTGGTTGTCCTGGTAGCACCTCTGCTTACCCCTTCTGGGGAAAAAGGCATGAGTTTATGTGTGTATGAATTTTCAATTTTATTGCCATCCTAACCAATTTGGTTGGAATTTTGTGTTAGACTTGTTAGTGAGCTGTATTCTAACTACGAATACGAACGTCTGATCCCCAAATTATTCTAGTCTTAAGAGTTTGTGTGACAAAGTAATCGAAAAATATTTATGTGGACAATTTGTTTTGGATCCAGGTAGTATAGGACCAAGAAGACTTATTTTGTTGTCCGCAGGATGCATATCCGCTTTAATAGTTGCCAATGTACACGATATGGTAGAAAAATTGTCATACCGACCAACACATACGTTTAGGTTTCGTTTACGTTTCGAGTAAAGCCCATGTATTCTGTAATATTAGGACAGCATAATTGTGACGATCGGCGAGATTAATCCTAATTATACTCAATTTCGATTGCTCTTCATTTACCATCAGGTGCTTTGCAGTCACTGCCCTGCCAGTGTAAGAAGACTATATGAACTTGTAAAGTTAGCTAGGTATTCCCTATGCACTATGACGATGCGAATGGCCTGCAACATATAGATGCAATTACTCCATGATATTAAAGAGTAGAGAAATATACGGTCTGAAAATGATGATAGATTTTTTTTTCTCTGTAACATTGATATATTCCCCTATCATATCATGGGAAGGAACATACAAGGCAAAATGTGAGTGTCCTGGTGGCGCCTCTGCCTACCCCTTCTGGGATAAAGGCGTGAGATGTATGTATGTATGCAACATTGATATAGGAAATTATAGAAAAGTATATACATGAGTTTTATTCTATCCATCTCTGTAAGAAACAGGTGTGCTGGTTTATGGTTGCCTACACGGAAGCATGTTAAAGGAAAAAATATGCCTCTAATTTAGACTTGAGCACGTAGCTTATCTAGCACTTGGTCTGTTTACATCACTTGTAAAGATTACCTCATTTTATAGTTTTATAATAAGTGTACTATAAACAAAGTATGAATTATGAAGATCATAAGAAAGAAATTTGCTAATAAAATGATAAGCCGAAGACCTATTAATACGTTTTTATATACGAATAACCCGGTGAATAGCATCTGATTGTAAGTATAGTTCAGATAGAGATCCACCGGTGAGAAATAGTTATCTCTTGGTCGTTAATATAATTATGCCTGACCGAAACTGGATGTATGTATAAAGATTGAACTAAAAACTCCCACAGAAATACCAACTATCTTTTTTTTCATGTTCCGCTACCTACATTTTACAACGGGCATTGACGCAAAATTAAATAATTTATTTATTTTATTGTGATAAAATGAACAAATGTATATCAGATTGTTAGTAATCGATGTTAATCATCTAACTGTTATTGATACTAAACATCTATGCGATATCAAAACAGTGTTTGATAACATACTGAATTAGAATTTATCGCTATTCGCTTGCTCATGTTTTGTAGTTCTCAATAGTAATCTCCTATTGAAATGGAGAATATAGAGAGAATCTTTATTCGTTCGTATGTACATCAATGAAGCAATGACATCGTATGAAATAACACTTATGCTAACATGCAATTTAAGACTAGTTGTTGAGTTTTCTGTTTCAAAACCGCATTCTTATCTCAATTTTTTGAAACCGGTTGAAACATTACATGCATCCATATGTATAAAAGACCAAATGTCAAATGCTACGCCCTAAATACAACATCTCTTTGAATTCTTTAACTGTCATTAATCTCGTGACACAAGCTCGTCGGCTACAAATGTTCATTTGGTTCGATTCGAGACTGGTGCAAGCTCGCGTTTGCGCAAATGCACTTGAACGTGTGTTGCGGCCACAATACTTACGGACCACACAAGCATTAATCTTGGAGGGGGAAAAAACCCGCTGAGAGCTCTCATTTAACAAAGTCTGTCATTATATCAGTGCCCTAAAATAATTCACGTCCCAACAGCGCTCGAGTTGAAGTATATTTACAATAATAATTACCGATACGTAATCGATTGTTATCAGACGCTTATCAGTTAAGATAAGCTCTTTCACGTATGAAAACCAGGCATTTTTTGTCTTGCTCTACATTACGTAATCGGAGTGAGATAATGCATATAAATAGCTGCCTTAATGCATGTGATAATCGGTAAAATAAGTATGCAAAATAATAATTTCAAAGTAGAGTAATTTTGTAAAAAGTAATGCTTCATATTGGTGCTGAATTATAAAAGAAATATCGCATTTTAATCATCAAAACCAATTCTATGTTAACGGAACAAAGTCTTGCAAAGATAACATATAAAGAAATAAAGAAAAAGTTATCACTAGTCATATGAATTCCACTGTTAAATAAAATGTGTATTCTTCCCGCATGAATTTCCACATTAACATGTATTAAAAGTTATTCAAAGTTACCTTATTCAAAGTTAGTTTATAAACCTGATTTATTTATCGAATGTTTCGTCTTCTTCGGACAACTGTATACAAAAGTCATTCAAAAGGGACAAAATATTCGATAGTTAAAATAGGTTTATATACTATTTATGGATAAGGGCGTAACACCAGGTCTAATAAACTCACCTCAAATCCAATATTACTTTGCCCGACCTGGGATTCAAACCCGAGACCTCAGCGTTGTACAACTGTGGTTCAACTACAACATTGAGGCAGCCGAGGCAGAAATAACCATAATTTCACATAATGCGAATGTTAATGTCACAAGTTGAGTCGTGAATGAAATCCTCAGTGTTGCAATGCCACATGCAGATAGATATTTTCGTACTATTAATCACTGGAGATTAATTAGCGTCGGTATTTTAAAGCTTTGGTGTCTTTATGAAAGATGGGTACACACTGAGAGCATATTATTTGCTGTCTTATTTTTTTTATTTAATTACATACTTAAACTCACTCATTTATCCCAGAAGGGGTAGGCAAAAGCGCCACCAGGACACCAACCTTTTGCCTTGTATGTTCCGTCCCATGATGTGATAGGGGGCGAGCCTATCGCCATATCGGGCACAAATTCCTGACTCCGGGCTGATAATGAATAGAAAAAGCCAATATCACTTTGCTCGACCCGGGATTTGAACCCGAGACCTCAGGTTTGTAGTCGTACCGTAGTACAACTACGCCACCGAGGCAGTTGTATTTATTGAATTACCTCTGAAAACTCTCTATATTAATTTTAACAAGATAATAATATTTATTTTGAATTAAGCTTAGAAGTGGCTTAGTTATGAAACTATAAATCGATTTCATAGTTTGTTTATTATTAATCATCAGCCGAGTGTAAAAAATTTGCTGCATCCAAACTCTTAATTTGGCTTACTAATTTATTTTATATAAATTTCTACGGTATGTAAGTCCGCCAACCCGCACTAGGCCAGCGTGGTGGACTATATGGCCTAACCACTCTCAATCGATTCTGTCGATTGTAGAGTAGGCCCGTGCCCAGCAGTGGGACGTATATGGGCTGATACAATACAGTACAAAGCAATTAATCCTTATTTCATATTAAATCTTAGCTCTCCAAGAGCTGAAACTCCCAAAACCTCTAAATGAATTCAAAGCGAGGCATATATTATTCGAGTATTACGTCATGGAAAACGATGAATCATTTGAATTTTGCTGAATATCAAGCAACTTTCAGACTAGATCCAATATCCATTGAACTGTGACGCCGAGATAAATGTAAGTAGATAGTGATTTCGCTTGGCTTGTTCGCCGTAACTCCTGACCGCATAATAAATGTAGCCCAGTTTGAATAAGTTGAAACTGTATTCAGTTGTTTCGTTGTGCCAGTTGTGTTACTCTCCTCACGGTAGGCAGTGACTTTGTTGTGCTGGACCCCTGGCATTGCGAAGATCCATGAGCGGCGGTGATCGCTTACCATCAGGCAAGCCGCATGCTCGTCTGCCTAAGAAGGCAATAATAAAAAAGGTAGAATTTTAATAATCTAGTTAAGGTCGGTTAATTAGTCTAGTTAGTTAATCTGGTGGTAGGTCTCTCATATGTGAGAGGCCGCCTGGGTAGGTACCACCGCAATGTCTATTTCTCCCGCCAAACAGCAGTGTAAATGCGCTGTTGTGTTCCGGTTTGAAGGACATTGTAGCCAGAGTAACTACTGGACATATTGAGACTTAACATCTTATGTCTCAGGATGGCGAGCGCAGTGGAATTCCAAGCATTACCTTGTAATTCATGGTGTTGTTTGGTTTTGCTACTGTCCATGAGCGGTCGTATCGCTTACCATCAGGCGAATGGCATGCTCGTCTCGCCATTCATTGCAATAAAAAAAAAAAAAAAAAAAAAGTCGCAGGGAGTCGCTGGATGCAGGCCGCTTCCAGGTCTATGTGGCGATACATGGGGGAGGCCTATGTTCAGTAGTGGACTTCCTGTGGCTGGAGAGAGAGAAAGAGAGAGAGAGAGAGTGAGAGAGAGAGAACTGTATTAAGGCAAGCGTTGGAAAGACAAGTCTTCTAGAAGCTTCTGGAAGACCTGCACTGTGTCATCCATTGTAGGTAGGTCTACAATAAACTAGTTCTTCTAAATACAGTGACCAGTACTACATCAAGCAGTCACGTGAAGGACAATCAGCGTAATCAGGGTGCTTCTAGAATATCTGGAGCCTATAATACGAGTGAAGGGTCGTGATTGAGAGATTCCAATCGATTTGCTAGCATACGTATTGTTAAGAATCAGCTTGGCCACAAAATCAGTAATAGTGCCAGGTTAGAAGGTCGCTAACACAAGTATAATATCCTTTTTGGTCCCGAAGTGCTGGAGGCGTAGCTTACGACCATGTCTTGGGGCGAATATCGAACTCAGAGAATTGAGTGGTGGAACTAATTGGCACTAGTGGGCCCCTTTGCCTACCTCGTCGCGGATAAAGATATAAGTTCTTATAGGTATATAAAAAATCTGTTCAACGGACTTCCCTCAAAAAAATATTAAATTACACCTTCCATCCGTATTTCGGCCACTTAACGAGTGATTCACAACTTTTTTCCCATAATTACCGAGTTCGGTGACCAGAACCATTTTTTACATGACAGCGACATGATGCCAGTCATTGGCACGCCAGTTGCCAGTACGTATGCCAGTGTTTTGCCAGTTTGCCAAGTCCTTAAATATTACACAAATGTCGAGGAACAAGACAAGGGACTCCGTTGTTATGTGCAGTGTTTTGACTGTGAGTTGGTTTCTTTGTTTTACGAAATGTTTTGTTTTTTAAAAGTAAAGGTCAGTTATTTGTGTCGTGTGTTTTGTGAGGGGTGAGATTGTCCGTGAACTCAATGATTTAACTTTAGAGAACAAAGATTTAGTGTTAAGTGTTTTCGTGGTAGAAGTAGGTTGGAGTAATTCGGTGGATCTAGAATATGAAGTCCTAACATGTTTGATAACTTAAATTATATCGTATCCCTCAGATATTTGAAGATTCAATGTTATGTTCCTTTTAGACAGCCTCCGTGGCGCAGTTGGTTAGACGCCGGCTATGAAACGAGAGGCCGCGGGTTCGATTCCCGCACCGACACAAATGTTTGTGTGATCCACAGGTATTTGTTTCGGGGCTGGGAGTTTGTGAGACCGAAAAGTATCTAAAGGTATAAAGGTTTATATTATTATTATTTGTTCATCGATCGGGATCATTTTAATTGAGTACCTTGAATATTGTGTTCTTAGTAGTTTAGGGATCTCCCCTTTATTCTGTTGAAATGTCTTACATTATCTTAAATATCAAATTTGTCTCCATCATTTTTTTAAATTAACAAATCGTTTACGTAGGTATAACCTAAATTGCATCGACTGAGAATCGAATAACAGTATGGTACCTAACACGGTCCGAATAAACAACTATAAGGCGACATCCTGTAAAGATAACTGTAAATTACTATTATTATGCATAAGAATGCTCCCAAGACATATTTGCTCACAAGAAATTCCAATGCGCTTGTCATCCTGAGGCATAAGATGTTACGTCTTATTTTGTCCAGTAGCTACTCAGGCTGCAATGTCCTTCTAACCGGAACACAACAGTGCATTTACACTGCTGTTTGGCGGGAGAAATAAGACATTGCGGCGGTACCTACCCACGTGGTCTCTCACATTTGAGAGACCTACCACCAGTTGCAGGTTGACGAACTTCTCAAACAATAGACATTTACAAAGATTAGTATGATATAAATACACCCAACAGTCACATACATAGTCCTGACCCACACTAAGATCATGTCTTGTGTCGTGAGTATCAATAAGTGTGAGTGACTTTTCGTTCTTACAGACCCCTGGCTCGGAATAAATACCTGTGGATCACACAAACATTTGTCTCGGTGCGATGATCGAACCCGCAACCTCTCGTTTCACAGTCGGCGTCTTACCAACTGCGCCACGGAGGCTGTCAAATATAAAGGTTCCTTCGCAAAAAGTTCCTTCACCGTTATAATGCGTGGTCATCGACTAAAAACACATATATTTTTAGTTGCTTCATATTACTCTTGCGTGCATGTTTATCAATACAATCAATCATATTTTTGTTAACGTGTAGTTCGATGTTACAGTTCAATTGTATTTTATTAATATCAATACAATTATCACCGGCCAATGTAGGTAAAATTGTTATCGTCGATTATACTGTGTTCATTTGTCATCGCTTGTAACAGTACTATAGGTTTTCGAAAAAGTATACAACTCGATCGTTTTTCACGCTTATTTGCGCTTTTTATGGTTTTGTTGCTATCATTCGTCTTACGATGTAGGCGAATAATTTGATAATGCTTAATTCCTTCCGGCATCATCGTAATGCTGTACAACTATTTTTGTTCATAATTTTGAACCAATACATAATCTATTACACTCACTGTCATATAAACTATAGTCACTTAACTATATTCGTATAGAAAAATGATCTCTAAATCATATTTGAGCTACATTTTTTTTCCTTTCACAAGCCACACGCGTCCCATTTGCTGTAAATGTAGCGGTTTTAGCACTAAGTTGTCAATGGAATAGGACTAGATAATACACATATATGACCTCTTCCAATCACGAAATAAGTCTGAAACCGCTACATTGACAGCAAGTGTGACGCCTGTGAATAAAAGTTAATAAATCTAATATGATAAAACCCATAAGTAACACTTTTTGCCAATAATCCATCTAATAATGGACAAACAAGTGTAAGTCGGAAGTGACGTAAAAACGTAATATAATATTGAAACTCTCTGGCTTACTGGGCATGTAAATTTCTTTCTCATAGTAAGTGAAACACTGCAATTTAATACAATAAAAATAAGAATTCGTAATAACTTTACGAGCGGAAACTCAGTTTATATTTGCTAAAGGGGACAAAGTTATTTGCAAATACCTTATTACCTCTTAATTTTTTTTTAAACAGCAGTAATAAATAATAAACGCACATCTTCATCGAAAATCTCACGAGTGACTCATTTCTGCGAATAAGATTCGTGTAACGATAGTAACACGTCCGCTGCTTTATCGCGATAACACAAAATGTTTCATAGCAGTCATATTCAAGCGATAGCAAGGATAAAGTGGGACACACAAATTGGACAGGATCTTGAGCGAGGGACGTCATCTCTCATATTTTTATCGTCCGTTCATTGGTTTAAGTGAGTGTGCCGTGGGAAACAATGGTAATTATGTTTTTGTTATGTTGTTGGAGTGGTGATATTAACTGTTTTAAAATACATCGGAGGTATTTATGTACTTAATGATATTTCATAGTGAATTATTATTAAGAGAGGAAGAAATGTATCGCGTCTTAGATAATAATATCGCGTAACTAAAGAACATTTTATTGGACTTATTTTTTACAAAACTATGGTACAAAGTATACTTTTTAAATGGCAACCTTATAAAATAATTAATGAGTCAATATTAGTTAACGAAATAATATATATTGACAGTAATTAAATTTAATGTTCCAGCGTAATAATTTTGTTATTGGATTAATCCTAATTTTTAAATAATTAAAATTAAAACATTCATTAAAATAAATTTCCAAATAATGATCAAATTTGCATCGAAGCAAGCCATAATGTTTCTTAATCTTAGTGTGAGGTCAGATTTGCATACTATGTAGCTATTACGACTCCCTGATGTACTGCTTACTGTTGCTGTGCTCTTTGAAGAATCTGATGCATTTCTGTAAATTCAGTACCCCACCTTGGTTACTGGAATAATCATAAGGATTTTTAAAATTCTGTATCTTGTGCTGATTTTGTGATGTTTCCTTCACCGCTAACCCTGTGTGACTGTGTGACGTTAACCCTATGAGGGATTTATTAATTAATGATCCATTGGAAATAAACAATAACGGCGACAATGCTTAATATATATTTAATGAGCCATTTGCTTTTTACACATTGGATATTAATTAATGGATTAATATTACATATCTCACACCTAATACATACATAAAGTCACGCCTTTATCCCAGAAGGGTTGGGCAGAGGCGCCACCAGGACATCCACATTTCGCCTTGTATGTTCCGTCCCATGATGTGATAGGGGGCGAGCCTATCGCCATATCGGGCACAAATTCCTAACTCCGGGCTGATGATGAATAGAAAAACCCAATATTAGGTTGCCCGACCCGGAATTCAAACCCAAGATCTCAGTTTTCTAGTCGTACCGTAGTACAACTACGCCACCGAGGCAGTCAATAATTCTAGTATTACTTAGTCACTAATATTCAGTGTAAATTAATAGGATACCTACGAGTTCCAATCAGAAATGATATAGGCATTCCCTTATAGGGTATGACATAGAAAGCCATAAAAAACCATGTAAATAACCAGTCTGTGCCTGTTGAAACCTTGTTTGTCCTTGCAGTCACGTAAACACCAATGATTTATCTACAGTTATCAACAGTTTTATCAATTTTGTACTAATATCTCATATCTGTGACGTAGGTAACATTTTTGTCAGTATTAATTACATGTTACATTTATATACGCAACTATGTTTCATATTTTTATGGTAGAAATAGTCTGCACCCAGCGACTTTTGCAGTTTTTCTTAAAATTATATTATTCTTCTTTTATATTCCGCTTTCGTTATTCGTACCTTTAGCTTATGATTTTATGCGGTAACGTTATCGGCAGCACAATTATCTCATTTCTTCTCCGCTTTCTACATACAATACTTCAATTTTTTTGCAATACGGCCGCCCATGGCCATTATCAAAACCAAACAACACTATTAACTACAAAGCAATGCTTAGCATTCCACTGCGCTCAACATTCTGAGACATAAGATCTTAAATCTCAATATGTCCAGTAGTTACTCTGGCTACAGTGTCCTTCAAACCACAACAGTGCATTTACAGCAGTGTTTGGAAGGAGAAACAGACATTGCGGTGGTACCTATCCAAGCGGCCTCTCACATACGAGAGACCTTCCACTAGTTTTGAATGACCTTCATTCTTCAAGATTGACGAAGCATTTACAATTTTCCAGCACCTTCTCATGTTCTTGAGTGCCGGTAATATTCTTCATCTAGTGAACCGCATGTTCAATCATGCTTAAATGCTGAATACATTGCTGTTTTATTAAATTTCTGGACCTCAGACAGTCTAATTCAAAAGAGAAAACTTTACACAGAATCTCACTTGACCTCTATAACATTTCATCACAAACAACGTCCATGCTAACAGTACTTTCGTGTACCAGTCAATTAAAGTCTTAATGACTATTAAGATATTTTAAGTCTACAATGAGGCTCGTATGTCGTCGTTCTCATTATTTTAGTTCCTAAAATATACAAGTTCCTGGACTCTGCGATGTAAATTTGAGAAATAATCTTCCTTTTGTGAATTTTAATGTTGCTAATTTGATGCCTTTATACAGGGTATATCAAGACTGCGACCGAAAACGAAGCCATTTGGTGGTATTGGTGACTCCAGACACAATGCAACTAAAAATTTCGCAAATAAAAATCGTATTTTTTTTTGTAATTTATTACTTGTCGTCGTATTTGGGTGATAAATACATAGTTTTCCTTAAATAATGATGTACGCCTTCTCATTTTTAAAGACGCAATGGCATGTTAGGGTTTAAATGACACTTTTCGCAAAAACTACGTATTTATCAGCCAAACACGAAGATTTTTAAAAAGTTGCCAAAAAAAATCTGTCGCTTATTTTGCGAAATTTTTAGTTGCTTTGTATCTGTAACTACTAAAACTACCACCTGCCTTCGTTTTCGGTCGCAGTATTGATATGCCCGGTATTTCTTGTATATATGAGCAGAATATGATGTCCGACTAACCTAGATCATTCGCACAGATATTCAAATAATGTGTTTAGCTCTCCATCGAACAACAGGTATATTTCAAACGAGTAAAAAAATATTATGCAAAGTGCTTTGAAATAAGTAATATGTACCAAAGGAATACTAGGCCTAACTTTGAACATCCACTCAATAAAATATATTTAGAAACTGATTTCGCATAGAATTCCAAAACGATATTTGGATGTTATATATGATGTTTCAATAACACCTTTATAAGTCGTAACTAAGTAGAAAACAAACCAATTTTGACATATTTTTAAACACAGACTTCCTCAGAAACTGTATAATTGGTATTATTATTGCCGCACAATGTAGTTATTTTTAGAGCAAGCCGACTAGCGTGCAATTGATTCAATTATCCGTGTCAACTTGTCTTTCTGCTAGTAACTTCATTTTATCGCAGGGAATAATAGAATCTACTTTCCGCGTATACCATAAGTAGATATTATCATAAACATTGAAATAAAACTATATTTTACGGATTTTATCGCGATTTGGTTTAATTTTTACATTTTTTAACTTCCTGACGTTTCGATTACTTTACAGCTTTCGTGGTCACGGGGTGGACAGTTAAAAAATGTAAAAATTAAACCAAATCGCGATAAAATCCGTAAAATATAGTTTTATTTTAATGTGTAACATTCGCGTAAATCTAAGAAACCATTATCATAAACATTATTTCCCTAAAATTAAGCTGTTACACAAAAGGGTACAAGAACTAAATAAAATTTCCACCACGCTGACAGTGCGGTTTGGTTTGGATGCATGTAAGCTAGTTGGGAGCCAAAACCACAGGGTTTTTGGCTTGGCTTGAAAAATAATCGAATACCGAATTTATTTACTGAGTTTATAAAATTTGTCTTTATTTCTATATATTTCCCAACACTTATGGGCTCACCCCCTATCACATCGTGGGACGAAACATACAAGGCAAATTCTGGGTGTCCTGGTGGCACCTCTTCCTGGAAAGAGTGGAAGAGGCGCCACCAGGACATCCACATTTCACCTTGTATGTTCCGTTCCATGATGTGCTAGGGGGCGAGCCTATCGCTATATCGGGCACAAATTACTGATTCCGGGCTATTCCGGAAAATGAATAGAAAAATCCAATATCACTTGGCCCGACCCGGGATTCGTACCCGAAACCTCAGTTTTGCAATCATACCGTAGTACAATTCCGCCACCTTGGCAGTTATTTTATTTTCACAAAACAGGTTACAATATTGAAGGCTATACAATAGTTACAAATAAGGTTTCTATCCATAACTATAACCCCAAACTTGTATGTGTTCATTTCCATATATTTATATTTATCTTGTTATCATTTTATATTAAAGTACCTCATATTCGCAAGCTATAACCAGAGACTATAACGTTGGTCCATTAGTCACGGCAGGGTTATCAGCGAGCGGTAAGGAGTAAATACTTGGAACACACACATCGGTCACACTGAGTCACTGGCTAACGGAAACTGTGATAATAGAAAATCTAGTAATAAAAGCAAAATACGCAAAGGTGTTACTGCGATAAAATCATTGGAATTGAAACA
Organism: Deilephila porcellus; assembly: GCA_905220455.2. Lineage (NCBI taxonomy): Eukaryota > Metazoa > Arthropoda > Insecta > Lepidoptera > Sphingidae > Deilephila > Deilephila porcellus. The sequence continues at coordinate 13,142,766 of LR999973.1, read as the reverse complement.
CATAACGCTTGATAAGGACAGAGTACTGGATAGCCTTATAAAAATAATCATGAGGCTACAAAATAATGTTTAATTAGTATTTTAAGTCCACCAGTATACTAAATAGATTGATGATGATTCAAAATAACATATTCCTTAATTTTCGATTATTAAAATGTTCTTCACACAAAAATAGGCACAATTGTAATAATGATTAGTATTTCGTCCTACAATCCTACATCCTACAAAGTTTCAAACCTCAAAACAACAAACAAACAACATAAAACTTAATTGAGCTCAAATCTTTTTCTCAAAGAAATTATAAATATTTTTTAGAGATTTCCCAACAGTAAACAAGGGCATTAAACCAAAGATATCATTCTTCACCACCTGTTTACATTGTCCTTAAACTAATATTATGAACGGAAATATTATTTTTATACCACTAACCACCATTTTTCTATTAATTTCAGAGTAAATTTTTCGGCTCAAAAACCAATGACTTCGACAACGAAGCTTTGGAAATCCACAACGAATATAGAAGAGACCATGGAGTGGCGCCTTTAGTTCTCAACAAAGACATCAGCAAAGTCAGTCAAAAATGGGCCGAGGAGCTAGCCAAAAGGGACGCGATGGCTTACAGTCTCAATCAGTCGTATGGAGAAAGCGTTTACTGCGGCTGGTCTGCTGACCCTAACACGAAAATCAAAGCGAAAGACTGCGTCGACAAATGGTACAGCGAGATCAATGATTTCTCCTTTGGAAAAGAACCTGAGATTTTGAACTGCGGACATTTCACCCAAATCGTATGGAAAGGCACAAAAGAATTAGGTATTGGTAGTGCCAAGAGCAAAAGTGGGAAGCTTTATGTAGTTGCCAATTATTACCCTCCTGGGAATTACAGCGGTCAGTTCGTCCAGAATGTACTTCCACCAGGGGCAATGCAGTTTCGAAGCAGTTACAATAGCTCTCCCAGAGATTCAAGCAATAATTTAGCACCTCCTTCCCCCAGTCGCCTATCTGCTAGGAGCTCATATGACGGCTCAGCACCTTCATCACCTAGCCAAAAAAGTGGTAAAAATTTTGGAGAGATAGCATCGGACTTAGTAAGCAAGTTTAGATCTACTTCAATTTCTACTGAGAAATTCGAAGAGGATTTCTTAGCAGCCCACAACGAGTACCGAAAGAACCATGGCGTCCAACCTCTTGAATTAAACAAGAAGTTGTGCAAATACGCCGAAGAATGGGCGAAAACCCTCGCGAAGAAAGGAAAGACCGAACCCAGAGACCAAAACGATTATGGAGAGAACATATTCTACGCGTGGTCTTCTGATCCAACCTTCACGGTTTCTGGAAGAGACCCTGTTGATAAGTGGTACAGTGAGATCAACAATCATAGATTTGGCAAAGAGCCTACGAATCTGAACTCGGGGCACTTCTCACAAGTAGTATGGGAGGACAGTAAGGAAATTGGTGTAGGAGTAGCTAAGTCTAAGGAAGGCCAAGTTTACGTGGTAGCATACTATTCACCTCCTGGCAATGTGATAGGTAGCTTTAGTACTAAAGTGAAACCGCCTATCAATTGAGTTGTATAATATTTATTTTTTATTGCCAAAGATGAGATTTGTGTAGCAGTGCAGTAATATTTTGTAATTTATTATATAACTATAAGCTTGATATTTACTATAAAGTAAGTAAGTAGATTATTTATATTTTTATTATCTTTTCTAATAAATGAAGTGTATCTTTTGCAACAAGAATTTATCTTCGATTTATTATGAATTGCGCCTAGATGAAAAATTTTTCACAAACAAAAGTTTGCTTCTGTGGCTTTTCCTAAATATTTTCAACTACACAACCAGATTAATATTAATAAACGAATGAGATTTATTTGAAATTATCTCCAAATAGTAACACGTGATCAACGGTTGCAAATATTCTGGCCGTGGAAGGGCCATCGAGAGTACTACAGGTTGGCCTTCAATTGCTGGGGTTAAAGTTATAGCGATGTAGATAAGGCACGTATGGCCACCAGGGAAAAGAGTAGAACTAAAGAAACATTCAATGATGTTCCATAATAGTCTTTAATCTAGAGTAATAAGGAACACTTTCGTATCTCCTAATCGGAAGTAAATACATAATATCAATATTGAAGCGAAGTACCAACGCGTCGTAAATTCTTTAATGCTATTATTGAAAAGGTGTAATATACTTTTTTTACAGAAAATTTGTGAGGTCGTAAATATTTTTGAAATGTGTTTTAAGAAAATCTTCAATCGCAAAATGCGCTGTTGTCAAAATATTATGCATAGTTTTTCTCTCTTCACATTTTATTACATTTGGTAATACTATTAGATTACTAGTATAAATGCTTGTTGGTTATGAAAACATATCTTAAACAAACCGTTAAATAGATATTTTTGTAGTTCCAAATTTTGCCACCCACCATTTGCATATATGATCTGTATAACTATGTTTTCAGCTAAGCCCTTGATAAAAAAGCATTAAGTATTTTCGTAAAACAGCACAAGTCCATAATGTGATTCGAAGTTAACTTCACCTGATTATTATTTTTTATTACGTATCCGTTTTACCTTTGCAAAAGATCTTATTTCACGGTGTGCTTTTAATGTTGTTAGCGAACGGAATGTATGAAACATGGTTTAATAATTTGGCTATCAATTTAGTCATGGTAAATTTTGTTGAATATTTTTTGTATAGAAAATATGGAGTGGACTTTTAGTTGCCTAATTTTGATAGTAAGTATTACATTAAAATTAGTGTCAATTTTGAGAATATCAGACAAGTGAATAGATGAGGTAACAAAGGTCTATGGAGGTAGGCAGCTTTCAACAAGATGATGTGAAAAAACTTTGGATATACTTGAGTCTAGCAGGAGATATCTTGCATCAAATAGAGATAGTAATATTAATAATTATACCTATATTATAAGTTGAATAACAAAATAATCTCATTCATAAAAAAAAAATTAAAACGCATGCTGTGCGGTTATATTAAAAACGGAAAACTGTGACGTATAATGCAAGTTGCATGATTAAATATTATATTCTAGAAGATAATACTGTTAATGCTCAAAAGTATTCTCAACATACCACAAGGAGACATACTAAGGCATTCATTTCCTAATCTGCCACTTGCAACCTGCATTGCTGTAGCCGTATAATAAACCTTAAAATTGATAGTCAATCATCACGCACTTTAACGATGAAGGAAACCATCGTGAGGAAACCTAATAAACCGTAGCGATTTAAAAAAAATCTACTGTATGTAAGTCCGCCAAACCGCACTAGGCCAGCGTGGTGGACTATATGGCCTAACCACTCTCAATCGATTCTCTTGATTATAGAGTAGGTCCATGCCCTGCAGTGGGACGTATATGGGCTGATATAGATAGATAATAAACCGAATATCCTCTTCCAGCAGTGTCTTTCAACACAAGCACGCCATGAGCTGATACTCAAGCGAATTATAGACATAATCCAGGTATGTATGACTTATTGTTCATTTAAAAAGGATTTTTCTTCTTCAGTATCAATATTCGATGATAATAGTGGCAAATATGCTATCTCTTCAGGTATGATGGTATGAGTTTAGCTGTGAATTTATTATAAACAGAAGAAACAGCGAGATAGGTACTCTTAGAGATTAATAAATAAAAAAATATTAAATACACCCAAGTCACATACATAGTCCTGACCACACACTAAGATCGAGTCTTGTGTCGTGACTCGTTAGTGTCAGAAACCAGTTCAAGAGACTTTTTGGTCTCATAAACATGTTAAAGTAGGTGGTCTCCTATATGAAAACATAAAATGTACAATTCTTTTTTCTTTTTGAAATTTTAATTGAAATTTTATTCTATCGTATAAAGACGATTTTATTTTTGTATGTTCCCTACTAATGGGTCAGGATTTTAATGATAATTTTAGTGTCCTCATCTCACGAAAGACGATCAAATTTGATTGTCCTTTAATAATTGTGTCGTCAATTATACTCCCGATTGCAAACGTAATAAAGCTTTAGTAAGTGGGTGAAATTAATTACTACTAATGGATATTGATAATTTATTAAACAGGTCAAGCGCTTTGTTTCCAATTATGAAAAGCATCCTAGTGAAATAAGGACAGCGTAATGTACTACCGAAAAAACTGTTTCAAATCATAGAAAAAAATACCTATTTGGATAATAAATGGCTGAATAGATTATTTATACTCTAACTTAACGACATCAAAATCAATTCACGCAATTTTATTAAAGAAACAGATGTGAAGCAACGGTTTTGCTGTCGCGTTCCGTTCGGTAAGTGAGGTTGCCGGATGTGAAATACCACTTTCCTCATCCCGTCCTTTTTCCTCGGCTTTTCGATCCCATTTTGAGAAACCGGGAACGCACCTCTTTTAATATAAGGGCTGTAGATGGTCATAATCAGTGATAATCAAGCGAGCAATTTGCCCTTTTGCTGGATCTATAAAATAAATTAACACGTAACAAATTTTGCACATGTAAATGTTACAATTTCTTATAAAATCGCCGCAAACCTGAACCCTTTTCTTGTAACATAATGTGTTTATCCCATCGTATTCACTTGTTTTTATCGAAGCTTCACAGAGCCAATGAACCGAATAGTTTTTGCGTTATCCCAAAATGTCGACCGTGGAAAGGTGTAACACTTTTATGAGCCACTTAGCTAGGGGATTACGTTGATACACAAATATGACACATAAATAGATGCTATAAAGGGCTATTAGTTAACAACGTGTTAGATTTACACGTATTTTTTAAAGTGATAGATGATCTTGTTGTCCCCTATTTCTACAGTACGTCTACTGAAATTTATTGTCAGATGTTGTAGCAATGTTTCGCGAAGTACTAACATAACATAGCAGTTTTGTTTTTGTTTGTCAAGCCTGAAAGCTAAGTAACTTCAGTTCTCTAGTATTATTGTATATGAACTTTAAATCTTGTTGCCATAAAAAATCTCGAACTAGTTTTAGCTTGCAGTACAGAAAATAACAAATACTAATTTATCGATAGATGAACTTTTGTAAGATCCAACGATTACTAAGACATATACATGCTTCTAATAAAAGAAAGAATATCTACACTGCTTCAGTTCCAATAACTTCACAGTCAACAAAGGCACTAAAATGTCCTATTTCATGAAAGAACATGGTAAATATCGCGTCCCTGCCGACTCTATTAAATGTTAATCTCGCTGTATCGCCTTTGCAGCGAGAAGCTGCGAAGCCCGATCACGGTTGGTAACTTTGTTAGACGTACTACGGTATAACTGTGAAGCCATCTTAGGTAACTCCGTCTATTATGCTGAAGTGTTTTATAAATACATTGTTGGAAGGATTTTTGTTGTTCAAGATTGTATAGTAGATGCTAGTAAATGAATTGGAGTTGAGAAAAAATAAACAGCAGTGGAAATATGTAGCATAACATTTAAAATGTTAGGAGTGACATAAACGGAGAAAATAATAAGGGTGACTTGATAAGAATTTTAAATTCTTGAGATTCGGTGACAGTGCGTTGAAGAAGTAAAAAAGGAGTATGTTTTAAATTCAAAGGTATAATCTTAGAGCCCTTCGGATGTTTATGAGGAGTTCAATTCACTTATCACCAGGCATAACACGACTATCTCATAATTTGCTATCCAATAAAAACAATTCGTCAAAGCAAACAACAATTTCCATATTTAAATATACAATTTGTCATGCCCAAATAGCGAGGTGGCTAAACTATTATGCGCTCTAGTTACTAGTATTTAGTTTAATGTTTATTTGTTTAGTAATATTATTTCAATATTTTGCAGTTAATATTATTTAGATACAATAGGGTTTGCGTCCATCCATCTGGACAAAAACCTTCTAAAAATTGTCTTATAAATTAAAAAAACAACATTTTTTTTTCTATCAAGGCATTTGCATAGTAAATTAAATTTCGGAATCGAATTTCCTAAATTTTATACGATACTGGCACTGCCCCGTCCATTGCTTTTGATAAAGCGTCTGCATCTCATGACATAAGGCAGCGGGTCTCGATCGATTTTATATTAAAGTCGTTAGTTGCATGCACCAACTTAATGGGCACTGCACGATGTGTCTCCAACCTTGTTAAGTTTAGGACTAGTTTGGATGAAACTTCTTCTTGAGATTTTGTGTACTTACCTGTGTTTATTTCATTATAATTTAAATTAACATTAATGTTTGCTGGAAGATTATGATTTTTAATGTTTTGTTTAAAAAAATATACGTCACCATTATTACTTGTATTATTATTACTTGTAGCTACAAGAAGTGCACTACTCATATTAAATCTATTATCTTAGATTTTTAAGAAGTAATCTTATTGCTATGTGTCAAAGTTTAGGCTTAATGAAAATGCATATAACACTAATCCATTGACTATACTGAAGTTCACGTCACAACAATTTTGTTCTCAATTGTTTCTATGTATTCGTTGTATTTCTATGTATTCGTTTCGAAACTCTTATAAATATATTAATGTATTTACTAACAGCCGCAAACGGTTTAATGGCACTCAACAGGCATTTCAACGCGTAGCTCAAGCCGGAAGACCAAATGGTTTTCTACCAATTTTTCCTTCCACAGAGCGTAAAATATATTTTAGATTTCGCCTAATATTTCTTGAATTGCAACAAGAGTGAGTGACGTTCTTATACGCTTTCCGAGAGAAATTACTTGTATATGTCTCCAGATGGCTTTGCGAGGTTGGTTAACGAGAATTACATTTCTTCGTCGATGATGGTAATCACAGATATAATATAATTGATAGCATTTCACTTCAAGAAGTAAATAAATTAATAGTTTGATGGGAGTGATAAGCGACACATTCTTGTGGGCCATTAAACAGATATCCTACTAAGTAAAATAGTTTCTAATAAATATATATATATATACAATAAACCTGAAAAAGGCGAAACACCTAGACACAATTAAAAATAGATAGGCGATAGTAGATACAAATGAAAAAACCTCCACGCTATTAGTAGTTGCTAATGTATTTACTGCGTGATATCCTTTTGAACGTGCAGCGATCAAAGACACTCTAAAGACATCATGTTTATTTATCGTTAGTTTGTGGATTTCCACAAACTCCGTTGGTGATATTTTATAGGTCGAGTAATATTGTGTCCCTTCTTGAAATGTTGTACCAAAGAGGTTTAAATGCTATTTGGTTTATTTTGACAGCATCTGTGTAACCAATTAATACGATACCAAACAAGAACGGAAGATTTAGACTTTACTCTAAAAATAAAATTACTTATGTTGTAATTAGCTACCTTCATAGACCTTGTCATGCACTCAAGTAGGTTTTGCGCATCGTATTTTCTAAGCATAATTCTTACAAGCAGGCACCTACCAGGCTTAAAAAAAAAAGCATTGAACAAACAATTGTTGGTAATGTGAGTTGACAGATTTCACATTAAAATCGTGTGGAGAAGTCTGAGGTACACCGGTTTTCTTCCACTTAAAATGGTAATGAACTATGAACACATACATAACGTGTTTTAAATTTGATTTGTTCTTTTTTATATTTTATTAAAAAGTTTATTTTGAGTTCCTTTTTTATTTTTATTCTCATATTTGTTAATTTCTTTTCTAATTTAATTTGATGTACTAATATAAATGTTGTGTATACCTTTCATTGTGTATATCAGTAGTTTGTTCATAAATGTATTTACTTCAAAATATTTAATATAAATGTCGTTGGAATTGCCTATTTGGAAATATTGCCTATTTCAATAAAATAAAAATAATAAAATAACGCCAAACAGCGAGGGATGTATGCGTTATGATCAAACGTTTGCTTTCAAATCGGCATTATTCTCTAAGTAACCAAAACACCAAAACAACTCAATTACTCAAAGATCTCCACAATCGTCGAAACCACACGACGCTTCAACCGCATCTGCACGCAAGACTTATCAACACTTAGAATGAACACCCATTGTCTCTATTTATATACAACACAATAGTTTCAAATGCATTGTGAATTTCCTAGAGCGAATGTTTCTGTAGGAAAGCTAAATCCTTTTATCTGGCAAGCAAATTACCAGTGACTGGGGCGTAAAGTGGTGGCCGAGCTGCACTAACTATAGCGCGTTCATTTGTCACTTTCTGAAATGTCAAATGGTGGAATGAATGAAGTTAGACAATTGAATTATGAGTCATTTAAGAATGGAGGAAAAAATGGTTTCAAATTATCATAATATAAGCTATACTAGTAAGCTTATATTATGATAATTTATAACTAATACTCGTATTGGAATCTATCTAATCTTATAATCTATCTACAAAAGGATGATTGCCTCGATGGCGCAGTTGTGCTAAGGTGCGATTGCACAGCTGAGGTCTCAGGTTGAATACCGGGTCGGGCAAAGTGACATTGGATTTTTCTATTCATTATCAGCCCGGAGTCAGGAGTATGTGCCCTATATAGCGATAGGCTCGCCCTATCACATCATGGGACGGCACTCATAAAGCGAAACGTAGGTGTCCTGGTAGCACCTCCGCCTACCCCTTCTGGGAAAAAGGTGAAAGTTTATGTATGTATATAAAAAGTAAATATTATAAGCATATTAAAAAGTTTTAAAAATGAAGTAGGGCAAAACAAAACTGATTTTCTTTTACCTCCTTAATTATAGAAAATATTTGAATTTATTAATTCCTGAGAACTGATGGCCAAAACGTTCTCGCATGGAGGCCACGTAGCGGAAGACGTAGCGTAGGACGTCCACCCACAAGGTGGTCAGACGACCTGGTAAAGGTCGCGGGACGTCGCTGGATGCAGGCTGCCTCAACAGGTCACTCTGGAAATCATTGGGAGAGGCCAATGTTCAGCAGTGGACTTCCTTTGGCTGATGGATGGATTAATTACTCACACGATTTAAGCTCTTAAGTAATTTGGTTCATCATGGTTTTAACTTTGAAGATGTCAAAAGTCGTCTCAAATGTTTGATTTTGACATAGTTGAAAAGCTATGTTCAAAATTGGTTTAATATTTTTGCTGTTTTCATTGGTATTAAAGAGGCTATACAGATTTCTTTGTGAAATTTTGTGACTGCACTTTGACTGTAGATTAAAAATGTTGAACTTGTAGTTTTCAGTTCTTAGTTTTGGGCTCTCCATAATGTTAAATAAGTGGACGTAAACTTCTGAGTTTTGGTTACGGCAGCTCATAAAAATGGATTTGCAAAGAGAGGAGTATGAAAGATGAAAGTAAAGGCCAGAGAGTTTCTGGCAAATATGAAATAATATTTTCAAAACTGTATTTTTTTTAATAATACCGTGAATGACGCTTAATTTGGATTAGTTGAAGAGCATATAGAAACACAATATTATTCTGTCTAGATATTACTTGTATTAGAAAATGTTTTCTTGAGCTTTGACCCAAAATTTCACTTTAACATGAATATTGAACCCTTCGATATATCTACCAATTCGATGAACTTTATTGTTTCTCGGAATAGATAACTCGGACTAATAGTTATTTTAAATTCTGTATTATTTTGAACTGCGTTAGTCAATCAAATGCAAAAAAAATGCTATCGAATCAATAATTTTATTAAAACTTTACATCTTAGTTCACGACTTTCAAAATCGCTCCGGTAATATGATTTAAATATAAAATTGTAACAGAAGTTTAAATTACTCTAGATTCTGTATTTGGTCCAATTATAAGGACCTGAATCCTTTTTTAAAAATGATTTCATTCATATTTCTTTAAAGTCATCAAAACTAAAAATAGTTTTCTTTTTTTGAAACCTCTTTTGTTGATAACTTTTTATTGGCATATTTTTCCAGCCAGCATTGCATAAATATTATTTCGTGCTTAGCTCGAAGTGTGAAACTTAAAGCGAGTTTTCTTTGTTGAACCCAAACTGTTTTGTTTATAAAACTTACGAAATGTTCCGAACTCAAGAATTGTGTTATAACATTGTGTTTCTTTGTCTAAGTGTGTCGAAGTTTCTCCAAACATTTAGTCGAACGGACGAAAATTTTGAACATGATTTAATTAATAATTATTAATGCTTGCTTGCAAGCCGTTTGCTTTCAAAACAATACTGTTACTGTAAGATCAAAAGTTAGGATGAATTTTAAAGTAGGTGGGATAGGTTTGCGTTAATTGTTAATTTTTGTTTTTATATTGATATTGATTCAATAAAGTGAGTTAGTATAGAGCGCAAGTTTTTTTAATTTATGTTCCATTCGATTTCAATGTCATTAAAACGGCTTAGTACGCTTCAGATAGGATAAAATAAAAATTTAAGAACAAATTTTTTACCTTAATGGAAGTAGCAATGGAGCAAAGAATTGATATGCTTTTAGGGAAAAATAAAATTAACAAATTGAAAACCATACAAACTCTTATCAGAATTGAACCAGCAATATTTCGTTAGCTGGCTGTTCGCCACGCAACCAAGGTCATTAATTATTAATTGTGTTCATAATGTACCGAGCCAATCTTAGAGAAAGTGAATTCCTATACCGAATGTCTCTTTCGTGTTCACACGTACAAGCAGTCGTGGCCGAGCGGTTAAGGCGTCTGACTAGAAATCAGATTCCCTCTGGGAGCGTAGGTTCGAATCCTACCGACTGCGTTAAATCTAATGTTTACTCGTATAATTTTTTAATACCTATAACGAGACGGACTATATCGGCGATTATTGTTCGTACAGGGCCAAGGATATATAAAACGTTGAGATTTATGTTTTTTTTTTATGATTTGTCCCACCAACACGGGAACAGTGTTATAAGTTTTTTTTTGGGTATTATTTGAAAAAAAAAATTGCTAATCTTTTACTCGCATCAAAAACGTTACAAATAATATAATATTTCAGTATAACATTCTGATGTTACCTATGTATATACCTTCATAATATCTTATAGCAATATATATATATATAAATATATATTTTCAACAGCGAAGGAACCTCCTGTACCACGGCAGTACTATTCTAGGCGTGCCAGAAACCCCAGAAGACTTGCCAGAAGCAGAGCCGATATTGCCAGGCCACACGCTGTTGCGGCCAGCGCAGGGCATGCTCAAGTCCGCAGTCAAGTTCCCGCAGAGAGACCTGCCCAATGCTGTCTATGGGAGCTTTGATAATCTGGGCATTACGTTAGTTTATCACGATATTTTATGACAAGAATTTATGTAAAAAAGCATTATATTTTAATGCGAATTTGGTAACTAATTTTATTTGTATTATAATATTTCCTACAAAATTACGACCCATGTTTAAATATTTTCATTAAACATATAAGTACCTCATTGATTTATATTTTGAAATGTACTCTTGTCAAAATCTCATGTATGAAAAAAGGCAAGTCCCTTCCTCCTCCTATGCTTTTTCTTTTTCCTCCGTCTGTAATTTTTAGGGGTTCAGCTACTCGTCTATCTAGTTATATGTTCATTAACGGCGATAATCCAGCGGTAATTCCATTAGGAAAACTGTTTGCTGGTTGTCGGACATATGGATATACTAGTAAATATTTTTTGAATATTTTACAGGTACGGAAACACTGGATACAGGACTCTTTATACGGGTTTTCGTAAAACCAACGATCTATTGGTATGGTATATATATGCTTATTCTATTTTATTACATTCTTTCTAACTCCATACCGAGAACTTGTTTGATATTTATTGATTTACTATTTATTTAACTTGTGTGAGAAAAGAGGGCAAAGCTTAAAAAAGTATAATACTGTAAATAATAAGATAAATTTTATCAAATATATTGATTTATTAAGTTAATACGTTTTAACCTTTTTCAGGCAAATTTGTTGAGGGCTATGAATAAAGAAAAAAGGTAGGTCAAAACAGGTTGAAAGAAACAGTAATATTCTTGGCTTTATAAATATTAACGTCACGTTATTTTTTCAGTAAATCTTCTTTAGTAAGTAATATAAATGCTATTACGAACTTAGCGAATCATTAAAAATAGTTTTTAGCTTCTGCAAAATTATAAAACAAACTACATATAACTACTAAAACAGTCATAAAAACAATTATTTTCTTAAAGGTAATTATTGAAATTGACTACGAAAAGCCAAAGCCGTAAGTATACATTATATTATCAAAACAGTGTAAGAATAACTTCTACGCAGGTTCAGTAGAAACGCTGTATATGCGCGAAGATAGACTTTTATAGATATTTTACATTTTTATGTTTTCTACAAAATATTATTGATACTTACAAAAATTGCTTTCACATTCGGTGTAAATTCTGATTTGTCATCGTAAAACAGCAGTCGTGTTCTAAATCTAAGACAGAATATTATGTTGGTTTGTTACCACGTGAAAAATAAGTATAAAATCTTTTGCGTGAAGCACTGACCCAGAAATTCGAATCATATCAATCGGATTATGGTTTAACTTTATTAAATATATTTCTATTGCAGACTCTCAGAAAAACACCCAAAAAGCTATCTCGTAAATCCCGATCAAGTTAGTATTATATTATTATTATTCTCGCTTCGAAGTGTTCGTCAATTTCATAGATCTGTTATTGTTATTTCATGATATCATTTCTAAAATAAGGTGGTAAGAGACCACGTATAGCAGCAAAATTTTATACTTTGCATAGCATACTAAGGCATCAGGTATTATGGTAATTGTGGGACAACATCCATAATTAATTAATTAATTATTAATTTAAATTAGCAATTTGAATACTATCAACTTCACGATTTCCAAAAAGATTTATTAACTTCATATAAAAGAGACGATAAATAAATAAAAATCGATTAATAAAATAGGATCAGCGTAGTTTATCATTCTTAAGCTACATACCAATGTGAGGTGTAGTTATGTGAGAGAATATGAGAATATTGCATAACTGTCTCCATCAAGATAGATATATTTACTGCAATATGCTGGGAGGTCATTATGATGTTATTTATCAATTTAAATGACAGGAATTTGAAGAAGAAAACGACGCAAGCGAAATTCTTGATGAGTAAGTATAGCATTAACATTTTGTTATGTGAAAAATATTTATGTCATACGTAGAATTCATGGACAATTCAGGCGCAATTCAAGGTTGAAAACACATATACTCGTAGGTAGGCACAACATTTGACATCCAATCACTAGATTGATAAAAGCTGTAGGAGATCGCTGGATGCAAGACAATTTTGTCCAAACGGTGAAAATGTTTGAAGAAGGCTCTTTGAAAATCTCTGTGCGCACCTTAGGCCAGCATTAGAGAAAGGTCTTATAGTTAAAGATTTTGATGATGATGCATAGATTTGAACATTTTACAAACACATAATATTATGTATTGGTCACTTTGTATTTTTATATTGTTTTAGGTATCAAAAACCCTACTTAATAAATAAATCGTTAAATTTTTACAAATATATGACATTGAATAACATTATTTAAATAATTAATTTGCTCTTATATTTCAGCGAAGACTCTTTTTTTGATGACCCGAATCAAGTAAGCAATCACTTTAGAGTGTTCATACTTTATCTTCTTTATCATCACTAGTGATAGGGAACAATCAGTTACATATTATACGTATATATTGCAGTTAGTAATTACCCTATTGGGCATTAAAAGACTTAACTCTTACGGCGTCATTCATAGACAGGTTTAAAACCTATTTTAGCTATCGAATGTTTTGTCTTCTTCTCTCTCTCTCCCTCTCTCTCTCTCTTCAGCCACAGGAAGTCCACTGCTGAACATACGCCTCCCCCATGGATCTTCACTAAGTCTTCTTCACTCAGACTTAATTCTTAAGTCGTTCGAAAAGGACAAAACATTCGATGACTAAAATATGTTTTCAATCTGTCTATGAATAAGGCCGTCAATGTCTGGAGGTGACGAATGCAGAACAGCTATATTGCCCCTAATAGTGACTCCTAAGTGATGTTACTTCTGTTTATGGGAATACATATCACACACCATAAGGCAAGTCAGCTCCTTTTATCATTCTGATTAATGATAATAGAGTATATAAGTTTCTCCATTCTTTCAAAGGCACATGACTACCGAAGGAAAATATCCAAGTCCAAAAGCAAGTTCAGGGACCGAACGAAGCTCTATAGCAGTAGCAGTAGCAGGTCCTCCTCAGTTTCCACGGAGTCTTCAGACTACGAGAAGAACCCTGGCAACCCGTACACGCTACACAAAAACAAATACATTCAGAACTGGATGTGGAACCATAATGTAAGGATTTTAAGGTTTTTTTAACATTGGCACAAGGTAAGAATGCACCTGATTGGAAGTTGAGTACAGATAGAGAATCCACGTGTGATGGTTATCTCGCAGTTGATATAATGGTGTCTAATGGCAGCAGGATATACTCAGAATTGATCTGAAAAGGGGCATATTCTGGGTTGCTATGATTCTCAACCACGAGCGGTTTCGAATGTCCTACCATCAGCAAACTGAGCCAGTTTGTGCGTATTTCAGAACCTGGACCTACCTGACATTATCCCAGACGTTTCCAGGGATCCTCTTTCTTTATTTCAATATAAAATGTGGCCAACCGGTATAGCCGGGTCGGTACCAAATAATTTTAGAAAAAAAAATTTCTTTGGGCCAGTGATTTATTGGGCCCCAACAACAGCTTACTTACTTACAGTTAGGCAAAGCACCTACTATCACTATGAGCGAAGTGTTTTTCAGCACCTTAATCACCATCGGATCACCCGTTTGTCATATCATTATCACCATTTTCATATACAGGAAGTACAATGCTACACAAAGAAAGAAAGAAAATCGATTTATTGATCAAAGTAGCAACATACATACATAAACCCACGCCTTAACTACCGAAGGGGCAGGCAGAGGCGCCACCAGGACACCCACATTTCGCCTTGTATTTTCCGTCCCACGATGTGATAGGGGGCGAGCCTATCGCCATATCGGCCACACATTCCTGACTCCGGGCTGATAATGAATAGAAAATTCCAATATCACTTTCAGCTTTGTAACCGTACCATAATGCAACTACGCCACAGAGGCAGTCATACAGCAACATACACAAACATGGTTTATATAAACAATATACAATAAAAATTAATAATATAGTTGGTAGCGGCTGTAATAGGAGTCCACAAAGCTCCCAAGTCATAGATTTTCTGACTAACGTACTAAAACATAAGTTACTAATCGGTATCAAATAGCGAAACCCTAGGACCTCTGCCGGTTTGTTCACACCACAGGCACAATCACGACACTCAGAGAAACGAATCAATACCCTACAAAATTCACAGGCGATAAAAAAACACATGTTACTTTTTCATCCCATATTTCTGTTCAATAAAATGTTACAAGTGTAACAGCTGCTCTTATTTGTCGTTTCAGATGGATGGCGATCACATGAACGTTAATCCATTTGCTCCGACGCTACATGAAGGTGGCCCTTCCGCGGCTCAGATATTTTTCGGCAGGAAATGGTGGTATTTCAATCAGGTAATTCATTACTGCTTTGGTTTTTTTTTTTATTGTATCTTGTAGTATTGTTACTTGGGGACGTTGCTAGTGGCATTATTGGAACGAAAATTGTTTATAATGTACATTGAAGTTAAGGAATCCAACAATCACATTATGTTTTATTTTTAAATAATTCTCAACATAATGTTAAGATTACCTCGACATCTAACATAATTGATATCCAGCAGCAGTTGTATAATAGCAGCAATCAGCAAATATTGACAATAGTCTTCATCGCAATCTTGTGATCAAGAACTAGCCCCAGAGAAACTGACAAGAATATCATTTAGAAATGAAAGAATCCTGAATTTAAAAATAATTTCCAGTGTCCACTTTTTTGCCAGCCTCCGTGGCGCAGTTGGTTAAACGCCGTCTGTGAAATCAGAGGTCGCGGGTTCGATCCCCGCTTTGAGAAAAATGTTTGTGAGGCCTACAAATAATTGATTCGGATCTCGAAAAGCCTCTCGTAGTTTCTGATACCCACGACACAAGACTTAATTGATCTTAATGTGGGGTCAGGACTATGTATGTAACTGTTGGATGTATTATTATTATTTCCTTATTTTTCAGGACGACTACAAACCCATGGGATGATTAAAAACGAAAAAATACAAATTTAAAATAATCCGTAAGCCTTTCATTCCTTTTCGTGCACGTAAACGTATATTTCCGGCAATACCCGAGTATCTCCCACGCTGACGCCTCCATAGCACCAGAATAAGGAGTACTTTTTGTCACAAAACCACTTGTACACCCACACGAAGTAAACGTCTCGATAAATTAGAATTCTGAAATGTGTGACAGGAATAGCATTCGCATTAGGCCAATACTTTTAACAGCTGGTTAAACTTTATCAGGACAATTTCTTATCTCCGTTCCCATTGACCTATATTCTACCGATAGACGAGACACGTCAAAGAAATAAAGCGCCCCCGTATTTTAAAATCACACTGCAATATTACATCGCTTACCTGGTATTTTATTAAAATATTGTAACTTCAGACGATTTGCTTTCGGTTCGACGGCGAAACACTCATTTATTATTTTTAAACTTATGTTTAATTTAACTGTCACTGTCACGAAGCAAACTGATTCATGTGTGGTGCATGCACCGCAAGTAGGTGGGACACATTTTTGTACTGAATGTCTCATCTACTGTATTGAACATTGATATCGATGTCCGTTCCTGATTTTATGAAGAACGTTCTGATTTTAAAAATCACTGGAATTGTTTCTTAATTATATTAGTCTTATTTCTACTAATATTGAAGCCTCTATAAGGATTTTGTTGGTCACTGTTTATTTGGAATAATAAAATCGGCCTATAGTTTTACAGTCACAAGAGGGAACGAGAGAAGAGGGTAAGGAGTGAGGTCTCATCCAATTTTTTTTTTTTCAAATTATTGCCATATAGAAGTCTTATTTATATTAATATTCAAGCCATATAATGAGGCTTTTGTTGATCGCGGGTTTTTGGAAAAAAATCTGTCGTTTAACAGTCTAATACATTATTTTTTGAAATTATTCCCAAGTTTCATAGTCCAGCTTGAAATGTGAACTCAAAATTTGTCTAAATCGAAATATACAAAAAGCGCTATCAACTTTACAACACTTAAATATACACAGCTCGAACTGATACCTATAATCGATGTCGGTTAAAAAAAAACAGTCCAAACAGATCTGTTATTAAATAAATAAAACTCGTTTGAAACCCCATGTGGTGAATATAAATGCGTTTTCTTTGGAAACTAGTCCTCCGGAATTCCATTTGAGCTGCCCGACAGAACTATAACATCCTGAACTTGCTCAAACTGCAAAACTCGTGTTTGTATTGAAATAAGAAAATACGACGTATCCTGAATATAGAATTCGTTACTTTTATATCCGATATAGACTTATGACATCCTCAGTGGTGCAGTTGGTTAGACGCCGGCTATTAAACGAAAGGCCGCGGGTTCCATCCCCGCACCGAGAAAAATATTTGTGAGGTCCACAAGTATTTGTCTCGGGTCTGGGTGTTTGTGAGACTGAAAAAGTCTCTCCTAGTTTCTGATTCCTACGACACAAGACTTAATTGATCTTATTGTGGGTTCGGAACTATGTATGTGACTGTTGGGTGTATTTATTTATTTATAATAGGATTAAGCACGTGCAAAATATTTTTAAGAAGCTAAGTATTTTAAAGAAAAGAACTACGGATAAAATGTCTGTTCAGCCAAAGATTATTAGTTACGTTTCAATGTTATGACGTTGAAAATCTCATTCACAAAGACTCGCATCGTATATTACTTGTGTTTAGTAATTAGCAAGTGCGGACCTGACCATAATACAGGGTATATCGAGTCTGCGACCGAAAACGAAGCCAGATGTTGGTATTAGTGACTTTAGACACAAAGCAAATAAAAATTTCTTAAAATAATCGACAACTTTTTTTTTGTAATGTTTTACTTGTCGTCGTATTTTGGTGATAAGTACATAGTTTTCCTCAAATAATGATGTAGACCTCTTTATTTTTAAACACTCAATGGTACGTAAGGGTTTAAATTATTATTTTCGCAAAAACTAGGTATTTACCACCCAAACAAGATTATATACATCCAAAAGACATTTTTAAAAAATTCTAAAAAACCATCTGTCGCTGTTTTGGTAAAATTTTCATTTGCATCGTGTCTGTAACCACTAAACCTACCACTTGACTTCGTTTTCGGTCGCAGTCTTGATATACCCGGTATAGTGGTATCATGATGAGTGATTGTCGTCCACACAATTATACCGACCTATACTTATACTGGCTGATCCCTGAAGCCAACGCACTCTCAAATCACCATCGCAATAAGCATTTTGTATGGTTACCTTACAATATAATATATTAGCAGCTCACAATTCAAATAGAGAACAAAATTATAAAAAAAGGTCAGTAAGGTACAAAATAAAATTATGCGAAGAGTTATTGTAGAGTTATAAATTAACATTGACAAGCGTGTGGTACAGGCGGGCTTCAAGTTGATGCGGCGTAACTTCAAGCAAGTTACTCGACAAACTTATGACACAAGCAAGGAAGTTTTATTTAATCGCTTTGTACGTGTTGAGGTCGCTGTGGGAATTACTGAAGGCCTATGTTGAGCATTGAACATTCTGTAGCTAAAGATGAAATATAACTTGTGATATTGTAAGTTAAAAGAAAAAATAAATATATGTTTGCATTCCTCATATTTTTTACATTTTACTTTCTTTTTGTTGCGTCCATTTCATGCGGCGCACTACTCCACCGGTATCGGGGACCGTAGGCGGGACACTCGGCCCCACAGGTCCCAAGCCCACCACTGGAGGGGGTCGTCCTCTTCGCCGCGCAGGTCTTGGTGGTGGCGGGGACGACTGCAGCTCGTCGCGTTGGCTCGACGCGTCGATGTCCGGCGTCACTTCGAATACGTCCGAAGCTGACGCCCACGACGCGGAGCTCGACGAGCTGGTAGATGTTGGTCGTGCGTGTTTGCTTCTGGTTCTTTTCATCATCGTCTTGCGAACATTGAGTTTTATAATTTATTTGGTGACATTGTCACCTTTGTCAACATGTTTTCTTTACTATTACTATTGATTTTCAGAATAAGTTTAACGTATTTTTGATAAAGCATTATTCAAACTGTTTGTGGACTAATTTTGGTGGTTGGGATTCAAATATGTTGTAATATAAATTTAAAAAATCGATGAAATTTTAATGTTCACAACTGATGATCGTTAGTTTTGTTTACTATTGTCATTATTCTTTGCCTATGTTGTGACCACCCTCTTCTTGCTAATTTCTTGGAATAAATCGCTGTAAGCGATAAGGCCGCCGATTTTCACCTTTATTTAAAATAGTTTTAATTATTTTTGTATGTGGTATTCAATATAGAATATATAACTAAATAAAATAAAGGATTAAAATTCTCTAAGAAAAACTTTCTAGTGCCTAAGCTCATTGAAACTGCTTGCAACGGACCCAGCAGGCAATGAATAAAAGTTTGGCAGCCAAACAATAGTCGTAGTCACACGACAGGCAATTGTGCGCATTTCCAAGCGTTTAATATTAGTAACACTCTCATATCATGACCCCTGACCTACGTTCAGCAGTGGACATGGCTGAAATTGAAGAAAAAAATCATTTATTTCCCGAAGACACAACAAAAGTCAGCCTGCAAATAAGTCTTATCATCACCACAACAAGCATACAAGATATATCGCGTTTGCAATTCCATATGTCGAAATATCTCGAAATAAAAAAAAAAATATGTATTCTCGTCCTTATTTCCACCAATGATTCTTACAAACCCTTCCACCTCGTTCAGAACCCACCAAGCGTAAGGGACTGATAAGGAGGCCGTTAAAATGTATTATCCGATTGAATTATGAACTATATGCATACCAACGGGCCATCCATTGTTAGGCATTTTTTAATTACACCTGGGATCGTGTGAACTTCACTTACATCGATGGTGGGGTTAGCATGGTACTTAATAGGGTATTTGACTCAGTTTTCTTCATTTATATCTATCAAATGGTATCAATACCAAAATCTAACAGAAATTTTGTTAGCACATTCACAATTAAACAAGTTAGAAACGTTTTAAATCTTGTAGTGGGAGTAAAAGAGATGAGATGCAAAACTAGTGACGTCATTAGTCCCAATATGCAATACAGTGTGCGGATGTAAAAGGACAGTAAGATGTCCTCACTACGCTCCCACTCTTTCATTTAAAATACTAATATTTGGCTTATGTCACAAGCTACTTTAATACTGTTTTGAAATAAATGTTTTCTTTGAATAGTATAATTTGTGTTTATACGCAAAATAATACAATAAATCATTCATAGCAAAATACTCGATTATCAGGTAAAGATACACAGTATCTGGTAGATTCGACCGTAACAAATAAACTTGCGATGGAAGTGTCGGCAAAAAGAGTGGCTGAAGCATTTTCGCTTAGTATTAAAGTGGCTACCTCACTAAACTAAATTCGACAGCAAAAATATTTTTCTTTTGTTCTTTTGTTAGGTGGTTTAATACTGAAGCGTAGCCATATAAGTATTGTCGTTTGTATTTTTATGTTACGAACGGTGAAGGAAAACATCGTGAGGAAACCTGCATAACATAGCGATTTATAATAATTTCTATGGTATTTAAAGTCCGCCAACCCGCATTAGGCCAGCGTGGTGGACTATATGGCCTAACCCCTCTCAATCGATTGAAAAGGAGGCTCGTACCTTGCAGTTGGACGTATATGGGCTGATATAGATGTAGATTTTTTTGTTGCCTTACATGAAACTAATTTATACAAAATGCACATGTACGTACACAAAGTTAATTGCGTCATTTGGCAGACGATGCTAGGCTTCAAAGTTCATGATCCATATACTCCCAATACATCATCGTAGCATAAAATGTTATCAAAAAATACATTTTCTAACCAAATTAAAACATAGTTAAAAATCTACACAGACTTACCAACTATTCCTAATTCCACCTCAAATTATTCCTTTACATAGATCAAAGGACGCCGCAGTCCAATATCCATCAATTTAGTTAAAGCTTACAATTAGGTAAACCGCATACTCTGGGATTGTTTCTAAATTAGAAACAGGTGAGCAATTAATTTACTCGTTATTGAAACATTTGAATTTAGTAGCGTGTGTAATTTGTAGTGAAATAACTATAAAAAGTTGTCCTTTGCTATCAGCTTCATTATTATAAAACAAGCAGGTCAACATTGGTGTGTTGACCATCACTCACTCGTTGATACTCTCTTTATATTTCACCACTACAATATGTAGGTGTTGGAGTTATTTATTCTGCCAGTATAGAAAGGACGGAATCTATTTGAGATTACAAGTTAAAAATCACATCATCAAGGCAGAAGTGGCAGTGACGAGGCACATTGTAAAACGGACATTGTAGCCAGAGTAACTACTGGACATATCGAGACTTAACATCTTATGTCTCAGGATGGCGAGCGCAGTGGAATACCAAGCATTGCCTTGTAACTCATGGCGTTGTTTGGTTTTGCTGCTGTCCATGAGCGGTCGTATCGCTTACCATCAGGCGAATGGCAGGCTCGCCTCGTCATTCATTGCAATAAAAAAAAATAAAAAAAAAAAACATAGTGCAAACAACTGGTAGCCGATGGGGCTGAAGGATTTTCGATTGGACACCACAAACCGACAAGGGCAGCGTTGGATGTTCTTTGATAAGGTGGTCAGACGAATAATGGTTGCACGATATCGCTGGATTCAGGCATCTTATAAATCTATTATAAAATTCTTTAAGAAGTGCTGTGTTTAGCGTTGACTCTCCTGGGGTCTCAGATGACATGACAGTATACATTAAAGTAAATAACAGCCTATAAATGTTTGTCAATAGCTTACTGTAAAAAATCTTTAAGCGGGCTGTGTTCAGCAGAATTCCTGTACTTAAAAATGATGCTAATGATGATGATTTATTTATTTAAATAAATAGTAAATATTATAAAAAAATAATGTAAATAGTCTCTTTGGTGGGTTTTCAATGATCCCACCCACCCAAACACATCATTCAAATTTGATTTACCTTTTATCACGAGACGATGGCCGTTAACGCGATCCCATCTAACCCCGCTCGCTAAAAAGTTTCATCTGCGTTTTACAACTCAGATAACTTTGAACCGCTTCTTTGTCACCGATATTAAAACGTAAAAAAGTTAGATCGCATAAAATTCTGGCAACATTCTAATTTTATTCAAATATCTTATTTGATATTGTTTATGAAATGAGGGGTTTTGGATTTTTTATGGATTCTTTAAATTTTTTTTTTAATCTTGCGAACGAGTAAATGATTTAACTGATGGTAGAATAATTTAGCCTTTTATGAACATCAAAGCACATGATTCGTAGATGGGTTATCGCTTTCTCAAAATTGAAGAGAAGGGAAAAGAAAAAGGAAGGGAAGGAGTAAAGAGCGAAAATGTGAATCAATATTGTATGAGATTCAAATAGCGATGTTACATAGGAGTGTTCTAGACTCAATGTTTATGGTAGATAGGAATATCCACCATTCAATTTTACTAACAATATGTCACTGGGAAAGTGAGATTCCCTTGAAATAAAAATATCTGAGAAAAAAGTAATACTTTATAGCTTTTTGAGAATTCAGTGAGCATTCGCAGAGCAATTTCACGGTTTTAACCTTATAATAATAAAATGTTGATTGAATCCTACAAATAACTTTTAAGAAACTATAATTACTTTTATAATTATTGTTACGTAGACTAAGGACTGAACAATATGGTTTTTGTGACGTGGTATATTTTAGTTGCTTATGTAAGTTATTGTAAGGCCTTTCGTTTTTTCTTTCATTCCCTGTTATTTTGAATCAATCATTATTTAATACATACATTAAAATTCTTACACGTTTCGGGGTTAAATGGAAGGTCATTAGGTACCTTACCGAAAACAGTACTGGGATGCAAGCGTTATGAATGTTCATGAGCGGCAGTGATCACTTACCAATTGGTTTGTTCAATTGCCGGCCCTATTGTATAAAAATAAATCTAAATTGATGGACAAAATCTACATGAATACGAGGGAAGCCAAGGATACACATACACAATATAACAAACAATGATACACATAGACAGCCTCCGTGGCGCAGTTGGTTAGACGCCGCCTGTGAAACGTGAGGCCGCGGGTTCGATCCCCGCACCGAAACAAATATTTGTGTGATCCACAGGTATTTGTTTCGGGTCTGGGTGTTTGTGAGACCGAAAAGTCTCTCGTAGCTTCTGATACCCACGACACAAGACCCGATCTTAGTGTGGGGTCAGGACTATGTATGTGACTGTTGGGTTTATTTGTTTATTTTATTTATTTAATATTCACTTACGTAAATTCGAAGAGTCAGAAGTCCCTTGGGTTTGTATCTCCGAACTACCAATCCATTGTCCGTTCCGTTCCCAATTATTAATTCCCACATGTAGCTCACACTGATTACCTCCATTGCAGATATTTTATTGCGATGCATTCTCGCTTGAAGAACAATTGAGCCATATTATTGTGAGTATTTTTAAATTTCAATTCACGAGCAAAACCATTATACAGCTATCCTTCGTGTAATCTACTTTTTAATTTAAAGGTATTGTCATAAATATATTTAGGTATAGGTTTACAATTGTAACAATTTTAGATAATGTTAAATTGTTACAACTTGTTTTGACTTACAGAACCGAAGGTTCATAATGATTATACCTCAGCTCGAACCTAGTAATTAACAGAAAATAAGTCAACTTATACTTAATAGTATATCCCTTATACTATTATTATTATTCTTATGACTTACTATAAAATTGTGCTTTGCAACCTTAAAGCGGAGCACGTAAAATCAATTGAATAGGTATTCTTAACTATGTTCAATGACTTCAAGGGCGGAAGATAATGTTTTATCGTTAAGTAATAGTTTATCTTCACTTCCTTACGTATATTGTCAGCTCATGAAATATATTACATTTAACTTAGTCAGCCTGCAAAATATACATACTTATATTATAAACTAACACGTAAAAACAGATGTGCTATCACAAGGAAAGCCAATAAACACGAAGCCAGTAATTATAAAAATAATTTGTAATAAAATAAACACGTTTCAGTGTCAGCCTACGAAATATAGATGCTTAAATAATTAAAAAAAAAAACATATTCAAAAATCGTGCAATTCTGACAAAATTAAATACATACACGTCGAATTGATAATCTCCTTTTTTTGAAGTCGATTAAAAACAACAGTTCTATAAAACATAACTATAAGTTTTGTTGGTACTTCATAGAAAGCCAATAAATTCGAAGCCGGTATATAAGAGTTGACTAGGCCAGCGTGGTGGACTTTATGGCCTAACCACTCTCAATTGATTCTCTCGATTCTAGAGTAGGCCCATGCCCAGCAGAGGGACGTATATGGGCTGATACACATATAAGAGTTGTTATTGTTTCCCTGATGACTCACGACCCTTAGCATTGGGGAGTCGACGTAAGGAGGAGGAGGATATAAAAATAAATTGTTATAATAATACGTTTCATTTCAGAGAAGACGGCAAGAAAGCGGTGGCATATACGAGCCTATACCTTCGGTATGTGTTTTATACAAGGTATATCAAAACCACGACCGAAAACGAAGCCAGGTGGTAGTATTAGTGACTTCAGACACAATGCAAGTAAAAATTTCGCTTTTTATTTGTAATTTTTTACTTATCGTCGTATTTGGGTGATATATACAGAGTTTTCCTAAAATAATTATGTACACCTCTTTATTTTTAAACACGCAATGATACTTAAGGGCTTAAATTAGTATTTTCCCAAAAACTAGGTATTTACTACCCAAAAAAAATGAATTTAAAAAATTCTATAAAAATTCTGTCACTGTTTTGGCGAAATTTTTTATTTGCATCGTGTTTGTAACCACTAAAACTATCACCTGGCTTCGTTTTCGGTCGCAGTCTTGATATACCCGGTTTATTGTAATTTGTTTACGAAGAATAAATGTCAATTCCAATATTATCACGCCTCGCCATTTAAAATTTCGTAAGGTTATGGGTGAAATAAGTAATATAGACGGTATTAAACAGACAGCTCTTCTTTATAAGCCAGAATGAAGTGACTAGGAGGTTGTCGTTTTCCTTCTTCTCATTTTTCTCTTTATTGGTTCACCACAATTGTTACACTGATAATAGTATTTATAGACGATTATTTTTTCAACTATAGGAACATAGCTAGACTTATAATCAAAGATTTCCATAGAGTCCTGATGAAGGTTTATTACTGAACTGTACTGTATCAGCCCATAATTGCCCAACGCTGGGCATGGGACTGCCCCACAATTGAAAGTTCGATTCGGACTTATAGGCGCCAGATACGCAACGATATAACTGTGCAAGTCTGAGTTTGCACCAGTATACTGGAACATGTGTGGGCAAATAACTGCGCAAACTTTGTATCAATTTTCGATTCGAGACTCGTGCAAGCTCGTTTGCGCAAACGCAGGTGAACGTGTGTAGCGGCTATTAGGTCATAGCCTATCACGCTGACCTGCAGGTTGGCGGACTTCCCATACCACAGAAAATCTTGTTAAAATCTCTGAGCTGTGCAGGTTTCCTTACGATGTTTTCTCTTATCATTAGAATACTTAATAATTGTCTATCAATACACACTGTAATTAATAATTATCAAAATTAATACACCCAAAAGTCTTATACATAGTCCTGACCCCACACTAAGATCGAGTCTCGTGTCGTGGGTATCAGGAACTTCGAGAGACTTTTCGGTCTCACAAACACCCAGACCCGAACAAATGCTTGTGGTTCACACAAACATTTGTCTCGTTCCCTCGTTCGTTCGTTTCGGGGATCGAACCCGCAGCCTCAAATTTCACAGCCGGCGTACAAATAAATGCGCCACGGAGGCTGTCGATGTCATTATATCTATCATCGAGCTCTTGAGCTCGGTGCTAATTGTTTGCGTGCCTCTGTTGACCCAAGATGACAGCAGTTGCGGGGTGGGTGTAGGAGTGGAGAAGTCTTTAAACACACTATCAATATATTTATACATTCTTTCTAGAGACGGCAAAATTTTCGTCATAGGTCGGCGGTGCTGGGAGTGCCGTCTATGGCCAGCCATCTTCCCGAGGCGGAGGCTATACTCCCGGGCCACACCCTTCTCAGGCCGGCCCGAGATATGCTGAAGTCGGCCATCAAGTTCCCACACAGAGACCCCGGGAGCGGAGCTGGAGTGTATGGGAATGTGAAAAATCTTGGGATAAAGTTTGTTCTATTTTTTTATACAAGTATTTACATACCATATATTAGAAATGTGACTCGGACGTACCTATATTCATCTGTACAAGGATTTTCTTGTGTAATAAAAAAGGGTATAAATTGTCCCATTTTTCTTTCCGTATTGTATTCCACTGGTATAAAGGAAAAATCTGGAGCCTCTAAAAAATAATGATAGTAGTTTATTAGGAGCTTTGTTCAGATTTCCACGTGAAAAATGAACTCATATAGAATATTTTGCCATTTGTCACGCAGCATGATGTTTTTATTACTAATATATTATATTTATATGTATTTTTTTTTAATAATATTTCAAGTAAACTTAACGTTGTCTTTTAGATACGATGGAAGAAATGAAAGAGTGGCGTACTCAGGTTTTCGTAGAGCGCCCAACGACTTATTTGTGGTAATACACGCATTTATCTAAATCCTTCTGAACCTTTTTATTTTTCTGTAAAGAGTGGGCAGTATTTCTAAAATATGTTTATTCTCGGGGTCAATTCTTTGCGTATCCCTGTTGACCGTTATGGACGCCAGACACGTTCAAGTGCGTTTGCGCAAACGCGAGTTTGCACCAGTCTCGAATCGAAAATTTTGACGAAGTTTGCGCAGTTATTTGCTCACACACGTTCTAGTATACTGGTGCAAACTCAGACTTGCACAGTTATATCGTTACGTGTGTGGCGGCCGTTACTTTAAGCAGTTGCAATTATGAATTCCTAAGCCGTAAAACATAATTACAGTTTCATTAGAGATACTCCCTTGTACTAATGTGAACCCCCATAACCCATTCATATAATTAAGAGATTATAATCATAATTAATATTATTATTAAAAAAGATAACAATTATTATACGTACTATAGTTTCTCGTTGCATTTTCAGGCTATACCGAAGTCATTAGACTATGAAACTGCCAAACCGAAGTAAGTATCCGGCATAAATGCAATTCGAATGTAATTAAATATTTAATAATCAATATTTAATCCTGAATACAGATATAGCTTATCTTCGTTTATGGATTTATCTGTAAGTATCTTGATTATTTTAATTTAATGATTATAATTTTAAGTCGATTTATTTATAAATAAATCACAACCTGGCTGTATACATATAAAAGTGATGTTATTGGTCAATTTTATTAACGCAGTTGTTAATTTTTTTGTGTTGTTTATTTTCGATGAATGAATTTTATTTGACAATTTATCAGCGCTGCATTCAGAGTCATTGCATGTCAATTAAATAATTATTTTAATAAGGAACTATTTAATTGACGTAAAAATGATCTGAGTACGACAGTTAATATCCGCCCGGAAAGAAAATACATGCATATTATATTGTGATATTTATTAATTGAATTTAATTCAGGACAGAAGTGAAGAGTATAATCTCGATCCTCTGAGGTATATCAAACCGCAAAAAGTTAAACGTTTTCAAGGGTGAGAATTACTTTATAAGCTTCGATACTAGCCTTTGCACTCGACTTCGTTTGCAGAAATACATTTCAGGCACCAAACTGTATATTTTACTTTGATATAATGGCTATCATTATGCAAAAACTATGTCCGTTATTGTTACCGCTTTATGAAATAACATGACCAAATAATTTTCGAGTTTCTCGCGGCGAGAATCGTGTGCCATTATCGCGTGACATAACCATAAGATTATTGTGTTCTGACAATGTTTACTCTATGCAACTTTTTTATATCCTTACGATAATCGTATCTTTGAGGCCAGAAACTCTTATCTTGTAAATGGGGCTTAAGTACGAAAATATTTTTTCCAGTATAATCATAAAAGTCAGGACAACAAAACCGCCTAACATACACAAAAGGAAAAAAATAAGAACAGAATCTGTAAGTAGTTTTTTATTTTAGACGGTTTTTTTATATTGACATAAATGCACCTAATAGTAAGGGCAGTGCAAATATATTATTCCTATCAATTCGTGGCTCGGTTACCTGTCGCTGGTCAAATATAAGCGAGGTAAATCCATTCACAGCTTATGTAAAGAGGATGAATGAAAGCAGACTTACCAAGCTCATATTAAAATGGATGCAAGAGTCGGTAGGGGTCGACCTCACCGAACCTGCACCATCCAACTAGGTGACACCCTAAACCAGGTCAAAATTACCCTAAATAGACGAGAATGTATAAAAATGTTGATAAAAGTGGATGAAGCGAAAATACTCTGCCTACCCCTATGGGATACAGGTGAGACAAATATGTAATGTATGCATGTAAATCAATTCTAAAGCGCTGCAGCTGCGTCTGTCTCACAAAGACCGACGCAAATCAATGTTCTGCGTATCGTTTGTACATACTCACGCCTTATTCCCTAGAAGGGGTAGGCAGAGGTGTTACCAGGACACCCACATTTCGCCTTGTATGTTGCGTCCCACGATGTGATAGGGGGCGAGCCTATCGACATATCGGGCACAAATTCCTGGCTCCGGGCTGATAATGAGTAGAAAAATCCAATATTACCGCCCGACCCGTGATACGAACCCGAGACCTCAGCTTTGTAACCGTACCGTAGTACAACTACGCCACCGAGACAGTCGTATCGTTTCTGAGTGAAAAAAAAAATCAAAACCTGACACTTGCATGGGTTTCTGTGACAGGTTTCCAGAATCATGACGTATGTCGCTATATGAGGAGTCACATATCGAATTCAATATAAAAGCTTCACGTCTGATTCCTGCGTGGTTGTACTACTTTGATCATTTAAACTATATCAAAAGTGATAATTATGGTGCTTATTGTTTTAGGAAAAAAGCCATCAAAAGAAACACGATACCGTCGTTAAGGTTATACAAGCATCTTAGTAAGTATTTATCACAAGTATTTATTAAGTACTTTGTATAATTATATTTAGGATGTCTTTTTCTACAGTATATTTCACACGTATATTTGTTAGAATACCGGTCAAACTAGTATCAGAATGTTCAAACCACTGTACCGAAAACTTAACTTATAAAACCCAATTCAGATATTATTATTTTTCACACCTATGACACGATTCTCTTTACTGTTGGCATAAACTACCTTATTATTATTTTGCTGTAAAACTATCTACCTTATGCATATATTTTTTTGTAAAATTACAGTTACCCAGACATGTTTAAGAAAATCAGTAATCAAAAAACAAAGAAGAAAAGGTAATTGAAGTGCACAACTTAAAATGCATATAATTATGTATGTAGTTTCAGTACAAAATCTTTCTACTTAGCGTTTTATCAGCCGATGTCAGAAACAAAATTTCAAGCCCGTCCCATAGTAAAACACAGAACGTACTAGAATTTCCGAGGCTACCTAACTATTATTCAAGAGAAATCCCTACTAATATTATAAATATGAATGTAAATTTGTTTGTTACGCTTTCACGCGAAAACTACTCAACCGATCATCATGAAACATTGTACACATATTCTTGGAGGTATTAGAAGTAACATAGGCTACTTTTTATCCCGAAAAGTTTAGTGTTCCCGTGCGATGAAGAAGGAATTCCGATATATTTGCTACTTTTTTATACTCAAAAGGATGGGATGGGACAGGATTACATTCCATTAGTGAGAATAAGACGGGGCGGGCAGGATATAACGGGACGGGACGGGACGGGATGGAAGATTTCAAATAAAGTTAACCACGCAGACAAAGTTGGCGGACAGAAGCTAGTATTGAATAAAAGAATATACTTTATATAACGTGTACGTGCCTACTTACTCTCAAAGTGTCTTTCAGCAGCTTAAATCAGTTGTTTTAACACTAAATAACTTTTACCAGATTTGGACCACCAGGTCCGAAGCCTCGGGTGAGTTAAATTCTGTATATTAATTGATCATTCTTTATTGTACGCTTGAAAATGAAATGCATACAATTATATCCATCTGCTTGGTGGCTAGAACGGCATAGATATATTATAGACTTCAAACGTACACCAACCCTGTTTTTCGTGAAAGGAATGCTCCTTAAATTCCTTTCCTGCATTAACAAAAGAAGGAGCGAGAAGGATGCGAGGTCGAAATGAAAGTTAGGGTCTTCAGTTTTCCATTCAAGCAATCAAAAACTCCATCAACAAAGCCAGGACCCTGACCTAAACAAATGCATAGCACCTCACTTTTACCGCCAAACAACTTTCAATTACCTGCCTTGGTGGCTCAGTTGTACTAAGGTATATTTGCAAAGCTGAGGTCTCGGATTCGAGTCCTGGTTCGGGCAAAGTGATATTGGATTTTTCTACTAATTCTCAGTCCGGAGTCAGGAATTAGTGCCCGATATGACGATTGGCTCGCCCCCTATCACATCGAGGGACGAAAAATACAAGGCGAAACGTGGGTGTCCTGGTTGCACCTCTGCATACCTCTTCTGGTGAAATGGCGTGAGTTTATGTATGTATGTAACTTTCAATTACAGAAACAGACTATTCTGAAAACCTTGCTAGACATCGAGTCACTACGGCGGGATCGTAAAAACGAAGAAAGCAATTTAAATGTAATGAATAACAACATTTTGCTTTTGCCCGGAGCTGAATCTTCCAGAGAGGAGTATCATGACGCAGAAAGCGTAGAAAAGAAGAAAGAAGTATCTAAAGAAGTGAAGGGAAAATTAGAGTGGTTTTGGAATTCAAAGGTATATTTCCTTTGTCTTTTAAGTTATCGTGTAACTGTTGGGCTGTCCCTTCTTCCTCCGTCGTCTTCCGTCCTTTCTTCTGAATCCTGACGGCTTTGATATTTTATATAGTAGTATGTTACCGTTATACTATTCTGCTCTTTCCATCATCATTGAAACTCCTGAAAGCTAGTGTCAGGTAGTATCATCTCCTCGTATCGACTTGTTTTAAAAAGTGGTAGAGCCACGCTAGATAGAGATGATCGATTGTAGAGTAGGCCTATGCCCAGCAGTGGGACGTATATGGGCTGATACAGATACAGAGCCACGCTGCTGTCAGTCATGACTCGGCATGAATGGGTAGGCTCGTCCGGGGCGGTACTGCCTCACAGGAAATCGACATGACTTTGATGTCGCGCTTCGTTAGGTGAATAAGATGCCGGATGCCCAATAGCCCTTACTTCTTCCCATCTTTTTTCTTTTCCGCTGCACAACCAATTCTAGGGCCCCGAGCACTATGATCCCAGCGTTGTGGATGGTCATGGGCGGCAGTGATCACTTACCATCAGTTGACCTGTTTGCTCGTTTGCCGCATATATTGTTTAAAAATACCGACCCCTGAAAAGGTACTCGCTTGATTAATAAATGGAGGGTAATGGTCATTCACCAAAAAGTAAGATTGATCGTTGCTCCGATGATCATAAAGATAATAAAAGAAAATTGCTAAGCTGTCTCATACTTAGTACAGCTAGCTAAGAAAGCATTTTGATCGAAATAGAGTAAACCTGTCGGAAACTATTATTTAATAAAGGTGTCTGTAGAATGCTTCTTCTTCTTCTGTATCAGCCCATATACGTCCCACTGCTGGGCACGGGGCTACTCTACAATCGAGAGAATCGATTGAGAGTGGTTAGGCCATATAGTCCACCACGCTGGCCTAGTGCGGGTTGGCGGACTTACATACCGTAGAAATTCTTTAAAATCGCTACGGTATGCAGGTTTCCTCACGATGTTTTCCTTCACCGTTAAAATGAGAATTGCTTAGGGGAGGTAAATTAGGAAGTGGACTTTCTGTGGATAAAAATGATGATTGTAATGAAATAGTTAATAATTATAAAAAACTGTGTAATATTTTAGGATATATACAACAACATAAAAATAAACCAGAACGCACCTGAATTATCGGATCTGATACCGCAAGATCAGAAAGACGAATTTCGACAATGGTGGTTCTACCATCAGGTATGGTATGGTCATGGCTAATGCTATTTTAAAATTTAATTTTGATAATAAAAAATAGAGGCTATTACATGACACTAAATAGTGAAAAAATATCTTAAAAATACATTTAAACAGATCAATAAAACTTAAATAAGTGGAAAATATTCCTAGATTTGTTTCTTGATTTAAGAATCAAGAAACAAATCTAGGATCTGTGAGATTTACAATAGAATTGCTTTGATTTTTTTCCAGGAAGATTTTGAGCCATTCAAGGAGTAGCTCTAAAATAATACATCGTATTTATGAGAATAATTAAATTATTTTTAAACATTTCCTTTTCGTTTTATTTTATTGTAGCATAGCGACATCTATGTAATCAGCTACGAATTATTTTATGTGACGTAAACAGAACATGGTTTGGCATAATATTGTGTGAGTGTGATACATAATGTGATATGCATGTAGTGCTAAAGGATAACGCTAGATGGCGGTATGATGAAAGTCAAAAAAATGGTTGACGCATGATGATACCCTTTTATCAGACTTTTTCTAATTAATTCCAAGACTACGGTTTAAAGTTCCATGTGGCTTATTATATATAGAATCCACTTAAGTGTAATATAACACATGTGCAATTAGTAAAGTATAAAAATACTTCAACATTACTTATCAGTCAAATAAATTAAAATCAAATAACACTCGCGCTATCTAATCACAATATCTTTAATGATAATAATAAAAATACTCAAGAACCGAATGCAGAAGTATACTCAATGACCTACATACAAATCTTATTGACCGAACAAAAGATGCTGTACAACTTCAAAGCGAGATTCGACGGTAATGTTTTACACTTGTAACACTTGATTCTATTGATGCCCTTCACATCAAATCATTTAACACCTCTCGTAAAGCAATTGGTTAAATATCCACAATGAAAATGAGAGACCTCGGGTCCAAGTCATGCAACGGAACAATTTTGTGGGAGCGATGAGACCCACAAATATATTTTCGGTTCTAAGTGTCTAGAGACTAATATCTCTCGTAGCTTTTAATACTCACGACACATGACTCCTATCTTAGTGTGGAGTCCGGACTATGTATGTGACTGTTGGGTGTATTTATTCAACACATAATACCTTGATTGTATTCTTGATAACACAATACATACTTATTTCTCTCTGTGCCGTGAACTAGTTATTTTTTGCATACTAAGTGCGGAGTTGCATTTTACATTACATAAAACCAAATTTTACTTTAAAAAAACGTTATTTAATCTAAGTTATTTGTTTTTTTTTATTCAATTCTAAATATAAATAAGTGTACAAAAATAGTGTTCTCAAAATGAAAACGGTGAAAATGTTTTCGCTTATCACAGTTTTCTTAATAGTGTTGGTTTTAAGTGTTTTTATAATTTGGTTTGCCTTCAAAACCAGGTGAGTTAAAAAAATATTACCTAAATGCCGCCTTGGAGACGTCACTTATAAATTATAATGATAATTTTGATAAAAATGACACAGTTCTGAATCATGACAAAAACGTATGTAAGGCAGAAACAGGTTGCTATGAAAATCACGAAGGAAAGGCATTAACAAGTGAACTTCATGTTACTGATAAAAATTATAGAAATGCAATATTCGTATATAGGATATTTTCACTGACTGCCTCGTCGGCGTAGTTGTACTAAGATACGATTACACAGCTAAGGTCTCTTCGAATTCCTGGTCGGGCAAAGTAATATTGGATTTTAATTTACATACCGTATATTATATGAATATATTGACCAAAAATACCAATTTATGTTATCTTTATTTAATTACAATGGTGAGACAGAAGATATACCAACCACGTGATGGAAAAGGATAGCAACAACTTAATGGTTTATTATGTTTTTCACCGACCATTTTGACGGGTAAGTATCTATTTTAAGTATTCTTTCTCAACAAATTGTCCATAAATGATAATTTTGAGTTGTGAGTTACTGGCTTTAGACGTTGCTTTCATAGAGGATATAAAAAGAATGAAATAATGCCGTGGTGGCCTGTCGGTAACGGACCGGACGCGGCTGCCGGAATCTTGGTCACGGGTTCGAATCCTAAGTCACAC
This sequence comes from Deilephila porcellus, assembly GCA_905220455.2. Lineage (NCBI taxonomy): Eukaryota > Metazoa > Arthropoda > Insecta > Lepidoptera > Sphingidae > Deilephila > Deilephila porcellus. The sequence continues at coordinate 13,108,520 of LR999973.1, read as the reverse complement.
CTCCGACATTTTGAAATTATTTATTTATTTTTATTCTTTACTGCATACACAAAAAAAACACAAAAGGCATACAATATTTTACAGATATAAATAAAGAGTACAGTTGGCGGTCTTATCGCCCTAGGCGATTTCTTACAGACAACCTTTGGATGGATATAAGAAAAGGATAAGAATAGAATTATGTTTGTATTTAAAGCCAATTACCGGTAAAAAAAACTCGTGAGTAAACTTGAATGTCAGAGAGATTTTAACAAGTTTATTAGTGGTATGTGACGTGAGAGCTCTGTGTGATGGAGTCTGTTTTGAAAAGAAGTTATTATAATCGATATCTCGCTTAAAAAACATTTAAAACTTAAAATAAAATCTGTATTTTATCTTGATTTCAATAATTTGGTTTCGACGCGGTAGAGCCATGCAGTGAGTCAATAATATTTCATATTTTTGTCTCACTGCAATTTTAATGTCAATTATTATGTGTGGAGAATTGTTAATAACAATATGTTTATTTTATGTTTAAATTTTTCCATACATTTGTATGAGCCTGTAAGTCGTCCTAAAATAAATAAATAAAAAAATAGCCTCAAGATTCCATAGAAACGATCCATATCTTGCTTGGCCCAAACGCCGGCGGAATTAACGGAATTTCCTTTTTTTGGGGGTTTGGGGGTTTACGTGTACCGGTTATACGAGTAGTTGTATCAGGGAGCAACGGACACGCCTGATTTTTATTAATGGATAAAGTAACCAGCTTGACAAAAAAAACAATATTACGTACGTTAAAAATAAGTGCTGAGTAATGTACACTCTAATGTATTGATAGTCAATCACCACACACTTTAACGGTGAAGGAAAACATCGTGAGGAAACCTGCACACGGTAGCGATTTTAAAGAATTTCTACGGTATGTAAGTCCGCCAACCCGCACTAGGCCAGCGTGGTGGACTATATGGCCTAACCACACTCAATCGGTTCTCTCGATTGTAGAGTAGGCCCGTGCCCTGCAGTGGGACGTATATGGGCTGATGTAGAATGTACAGTCTTAACAAACTAGTTTTGGGTTTGTAGTATATTAATGAAGTCGGTTAAAAATAACGGTGTTTAATACATCAGTCTAGTCATGTCTCTCATGTCTAGTCTTCAAAATGATGTTGTGTGTATAATGTAGCTTTTTATTCATAATTTCATCAAGCCCCACATAAGCAGTCGTGGCCGAGCGGTTAAGGCGTCTGACTAGAAATCAGATTCCCTCTGGGAGCGTAGGTTCGAATCCTACCGACTGCGTCAAAAGATCTTTCAAAAGCATTTTTGTGTTTTACATTTGGTCAGACACAAAAAAAAATCGGTCCAAAGATTTTGTGTCTTTTGGAAATAACATTGGAAATCGAAAGTGATTTTTATGTAACGCATACTAACATTCTGAAATGACAATTATAATATTTTTTTTTAGTGCTATAAGTGTACAAAGACAAAAAGCCAGTGGTACAACCGTCCAATAATTCCCTGATCACTCTGCCATATTGCCTCAAGGTCATGTGCTAGCGCAGGATAAGAACTGGTACAAGACAAAATAAGCAAACGGTCCACAAAATAAATAATGAAGTAAAAACCCGTAAAAGCCTTATTTTTGTGTAATAAATAAAAATAAATATATAACGAAATATATAAGTTCGTTGTCATGGTTATCATGCTCTATTTCTAGTTACAGCTTACATAGTATCGTGGGCGTATGTGGTGAAATGTCGGATCAATTCGTATGTTGTGTTCATATTGTGTAGTCCGCATTAGTCCCGCGGAGGACTTCGGTATAAATCATTTCTATTGTAGAGGACTCCCGTTCTCAGCATTGGGTGATTATGGGCTATCAGTACTCCAGAGGAGGCCTTGAGTCTGAAAGGTGTTATGTTAGTATCACTGGTCTTCCAATTCGGCACGCTGCGGATAATGCGGCCGAGCTGTGTCCCTAACAAGTCCTACACCAGCATACCAACTAAAACTCCTAGGTGAATTCCTCATTTCGGGTGACACTGGATACTTCAGGGCGAGAAGCGCCCCGATTCTTTCCGTATGATCGCCCAGCGCCTAACTATGTAAGGTTCCTTTCATTGAACAAAGTTGTCCCTCGCTTAGATCTCGTTTTGGAAGCCTATTTTAAGGTGTTACGGGCTTATAAAGTTAATATGATTTTTGTTTTATATTATAGAGGGCAAATGAACATACGGTTGACCTGATGGTAAGTGGTCACCGCCGCCCATGAACATCTGTAACACCAGGGCATGGAGATGCGTTGCCGGCCTTCAAGGTGGGAATACGCTCGTTTTTTTTAAGGTCGCTAGGTACTCGTACTATTTGTCCGGAAATGCTGCTGAATAAAATATACCTATACCTTACTTTTTATAATTCAATTACAAAACTCTATGTATTTATTTTAATTTTCAATGTTAATTTAATAATTAAAATAATTTTAAGTACTCTTCAATGTCAATTACACAAAAATAATAAATATTTACTATATATTAAATAAATTAAAAAATGTATATTTCATTTCAAATATTTCCTATATTTGTTTATTTATGTTATTCTTATTTGAAACGAGGACACTGAAACAATTAAAAACGGTATAAAAATGTACAAACTGCGGTGTTATCTCAGCATTGTTTACCGACAAATAAGGATGGATATAACTAAATGAGCTATAAACTCAAGGTGCCTAGGACTGAGGACAAGAACAAATACAAAAAAGGTGAACATATTCATTTTAAATAATAATTTAAAACAAATGCCTCAGAGGCGCAGTTGTACTAACGAATACGAGGCTTCTATGGTAAGAATCCAGCGCCCGGCAAAGTGATATTGGATTTTTCTATTCATTATCAGCCCGAAGTCAGGAATTTGTGAGTTTATATGTATTTACTTTTTCGGTTTTACACGAATTCGTGTGTTTAGCAACGTGTTTATCAATTTTGTTTTGCATATCTAAGACATGCATGAAACTGATGCAATTCGGTGCATTGAAGCTAAAATTTTAATTTAGCTCTACCACTAAATGCTAATTTTAAACAATTACTAGTTTAATTATCTCAGCCGGCATTTTAATGGTAAATTTATTGATATTATCAATCCTATGTTTGTAACTTATGTATATTTATAAATATTTATCATGAATAGTGCAGTGCATATTGTTGTTATTGCTTTAAAAAGTGTTATTTTTTTACAAATCCTACTTGCAAAGCATAACAAGTTATTAATGAACTGTTCTGATTTAAACCAACTTGTAATTTTTGTAATAATCACTACATTGTAAACTGGTTTTGAAAAGAGCAACACTAGAGTTTCTTGCCCGTTCTTCTCTAGTGAAAACCGCTTTCCGAACCGGGTGGTAGTTCAAAAAATGACTGAATCTAAACAATGTTGAACATTTTAATGGATTCAATAAATTATTTTCATTTCATTTCATTTACATAATATTGCTGTTTAATACAATAATATTGCATCAACCACTGGCTGCCTTAATAAATAAATACTTGGTGCATGTATGTATTGTTAATTGTGAGGTCATGAGATCAATTCCAAGTGTGGGCATTTCTCGTTGTGTGAGAATTCTAAAAAAAATCACATGAATTGTTCGAACAGAATTTTATGCATAACGTGATTATGCGATTGTCTTCTATTTATATTTTGGGATATAAATAGTCCCGGCGATTGATAAGTGGCATGAGGTAGCATCTCTGCCTCCTCTTTGGGGAGATAGGCGTGAAGTCATTATAATTTATGTCATACTATTCCGTCAAATATTTGTAAAAACCAGTAAATGGCCATCTTTTTCTTATTCATTCTATTATTTATTGTGATTTAAGTGAGCTGTTGGTTTTAATATTTATGTAAATAAACAATTAATACCTCTTGTCAATGTGAAAATCATCGATTCGTCTTACATTTTGAAAATTAAACACAAAATTATATTCAATTGCAATGTGAATAAGGAAATATCAGCATCGAAATGTTATTTTTGTAAAGCCTTTTATCCATAGAATTACGATAATAATACAGCCCAAATACGTCCTACTGCAGGGCACAGGCCTCGTCTATAACCAAGTGTTCGACTGAGAGGGGTTAGGCCCGAGTCCATCACACTGGCCAAGTACGGTTTCGTATATTTACATCCTATAGAAATTCATGAAAAATCTCAAGTGTATGCAGGTTTCATAGCGATGTTTTCCTTCACTGTTAATTTTAACGAGTCCTCCATTTTTTACACGCTTTATTTTAGCTTCACTTGTATGTTTGTATTATTTATTTATTTAATTCTTCTTTGCACTACAGGGAGATATATAAATGCAAAATAATACAATACAAATAATAGTACAAGTGGCGGCCTTATCACACTAGGTACTGTATTACAGGCAACCATGGGATGGATATATAAATAGGAGAAAGAAAAGCTTTAAATAAATAATAATAATCTACAATGTATAACTCTAAATATAATATGTTTGTATGTTTGTAACCGACTTCTTTGGGTGCGATTTTGACCCACTTTAAACGGCCAGATTTAATTCAAGCTTTGTAGACTTATCGAAGACCGATGACAATACACTAATTTGATAAGATTATTTAATTACTTATTCAATTTGCAAAATATTTTTTTATCAATTTATATAATTCTTATCTATAGTCTATAAGGCAGGAATTGATGTTAAAATTAATTTCCAATCATTATCTTTAGCCGTAAGCATAAATTAATAAAAGTATAAATAAGAGAAATATTTAATTAAAAAAAACCATTAATAGTTTATTAAAATTTATTTTTTATTTGGATTTTTTATATAAAGCGTGTTTTTTAGTTTTTTTAAACTATTATTTTTTCATTTAAGTCCGGCAACCAGCTCACCTAACTGTGATGATTTCCGTTAATATTTACAATACTTTGAAGGTGTATGACCGGCCTGCAAAATAGTAGGGGAAGGGAAAATTACAGGAGGAGGAAAAGTTTATTGGCGATGGTAATTTTTCACAGAACGAACCGCGACTGCAAACTGCAAGCCCGTCGCATCACATACAATTTTTATTAGTGAGACAGTGATACCGAACCGGCTATTAACTAAATTAATCCAAGGTAATACTGTGGCTCTACCATATTAAGAAATACGATTGGAGACAGTTTATTTTCAAACGATTTAGTTTATTATTAATATTTTATTTTCGACTGATAACTCTACCTTTTTTAACTTTGCCAAGTGTATAAAAAAATGAAAAAGCAATTTTCTGAATTACTTGTTGATCAAGTCTGGCAAATTTCTTTAATTATCTATTTATAGAGAGGGGTTGGACTATACCATGGCCCACCACCCTGGACTAATGCAGGTTGCTGGACTTCACATAGTAATTCTTGCGAACTGCTATGGTATGGAATTCCACGCGATGTTTTTTTTTCGCTGTTATAGAGCGTGGTGATTGACTACCAATACAGGGATCGGAAAAGTCGGAGGTGTGCCCTGGGAGTTGAACCCGCGACCACCGTCTAAATGTTACCAACAGGCAACCACGCATTCTAACCTACTGATCATTATTTCCCCTTTTAGATATATTTTGATAACTGATAAATCAATTTTATTCAAATCTTATCCTAATTAATATCATTAAATTCATCTTAATTGTAGATACGCTTAAGCTATTTAACTAGATTGATCCTATAGATAGTTTGATATTTATTTATATATTGTATTTTTTTCAGTTTTAATTTTAGCCAGTTAATTATAAATTCGCCACACCGAACACTTGAGTTTGCCAAACATAATGCATCAATAAGTAACATTGTACTTTGCGTAAAGTCACGGGCAATAACATCGTGGTTTGTTGTACGATAGAGGTGAGCAAATAATATTGATAATGCTGAACAAATTTGCATTAATTTTACTTCTGCTTCAGTCGTTTCAAAGGTAAGTGTTTTTATTTATTTATTTATTTTATTTACACACTTTATTGTACACCACAATAAAAAAGAATAACACAGTAACAGTAAATCACTTAAAGCTAATGTCATGGTTACAATTGTTTTTATGTGTAATATAATGATATTTTGTTTTGGATAAAATATATCTATTTCATCATTTGAAGGTAATATAAAAAAGCCGTATTGATATCGTCATTATTTAGATTTATCACGTCTCCATTATTCTGGGCGCTTAGGGGGGATAGCTATGGAAACTATAATTGAAGGAATAGTGTTTTTTTGTTATCTCACGAAGATTTATGTTAATCCTTGACCAACATACACATTATCCGCTTTGTTCTATTTTCAAATAAACATATTTTAGTTACGAAGCGTATAAAAGATGCGAGACTATCAACAAAAAGAAGCTAGTGATAGACCAAGATGGAGGTGCTGACGATGCAATGGCGATATTCATGGCTTTATTATACGAACAACACTTTGGTGGGTAAGTAGAATTACTAATATATTACATATTTTTATAGCAAAGGCCCAGCAAACAGCTTACTTGGAGAAATGTAACTTACATCATAGACTTCAAAATTAGAAGGTGGAAGGAATAAAAAAGAAGGGAGGAAGATGGGAACATTATGGGAAATTCAGCGGAACATATTGTAAAATAGGCAATATGGAATAGCGAAGTTTGTTATGTTGATGATGATTTAGAAAAATAATGCATGGAACTATGTTTTTTTCCGTATCGTGTAAAAACGTGGTGGAAGTTTCCATCGTTGAGGCTATAATTAAGATTCATTGATTTCATCTGAATAATATTTTGATGATAAAATATATCGTACGAAGAAAGTAGACCAACAAGACGAGGTCAAATCATAGTTACGGTTTAAAAAAGTTTAGAATTTCGTTTATTTTTTCAGACCAGAAATAGTGGCTTTAACAACAACTTTCGGTAATGTGGATGAGCATCAGGCTTTCATCAATACTCAGAGGATACTGGATATCGCTGAAAGGAGAGATGTAAGTGCATACATACATACATAATCATCATCATCAGCAGCCTACATACATAATCGTCACGCCTGTATCCCGTAGGGGTAGGCAGAGACTATGGATCGCCACTTTGCTCGATCATGACTTATTACTTTGGCTTCATCCACTTTCATCAATCTCTTCATGCAATTTTGCGTAAATACATGCTTTTGCTTCACCTGTGGCTAAGTAAGGCACACACGTTCAATTGCGTTTGCGTAAACGCGAATTGGCACCCGTCTCGAGTCGAAAATTGGAAGGAACTTTGCGCAGTTATTTGCCGGACACTGTCCAGTATACTGGTGCAAACCCAGACTTGCACAGTTATAGCGTTACGTGTGTGGCGGCCATAATATAATATACCGGGTATATCAAGACTGCGACCGAAAACGAAGCCGGGTGGTAGTTTTAATGGTTACAGACACAATGCAAATAAAAATTTCGCATAATAAGCGCCAGATTTTTTCTTGCAATTTTTTAAAAATCATTGTGTTTGGGAAGTATATACCTAGTTATTGCGAAAATAGTAATTTAAGCCCCAACTTACCATTGCGTCTTAAAAAATAAAAAGGTGTACATCATTATATTAGGAAAACTTATTTATTTATCACCCAAATACGACGATAAGTAAAAAATTACCAAAAAAAAGTTAATAAGTTTTTTGAGAAAGTTTTAGTTGCATGGTGTCTGAAGTCACTAATACTACCACCTGGCTTCGTTTTCGGTCGCAGTCTTGATATACCCTGTATAGCCAGAATAGTAAAGGCAATGTAGCTTATGATTTAATACCATAATTAAAGGAAAACATCGTAAAGAACCAAACCATAGAGATTTTACAAGAATTTTTATGGTATGTGAAGTATATTAACCACTTGGCCAGCGTAGTGGACTGTGGCCTAAGCCCTCGCAATCGAACTTTCGGTTGCATTAAATCTCGTGCTGAACTGTGGGCCATTTTGGACTAATACATTTCATGACATTATTCCTAATTTGCACAATACATGCAATAGTATTAAAAATCTAATATTTTATCTTCTAAATCTTTATCGGAATATTTTATAAGCGGCAATAACTTTAATCTTTTTATCAAAATAATGAATGACAATGTTGATTGATTTTATAATCTGATTTTCGACTGTGTAAAATTTCTGTGAGATTAATCACAACATTCTTAATAAATTCTTCAAACGTAAACTTGTGGGAGTCTTCAGTATCGTTTGTTGTCCCCAATTTTTAATGCCAGTAGGACAACGCACCATCGTTGCTTCCCAAATATATTATAATGTCTATCAATTGTTTATGGGCCGGAGGCTAATGATCATGCATTTCACATAATATGTAACGCTTCTGCAAATTTACGATTTTTAAACTTTAGTTTTATTTTCGACTTTCAGGTAAAAATATACAGAGGTAGCCATCGATCTTTAGTTATTAAATATGAGACTGATTACTTCTTCGGCGATGATGGGTTGGGAGACAATGACACTGTAATTTATAGACCAATTCCAGCGGAGAGAATGCACGCTGTTCAGGCTCTTATTGACTTATCGAAGAAATATCAAGGTAACATTTTTCATTTTTCACTTAACTACAAATATTTTCAAGACGTTTGTTTCAACTACCTCAGATGATGTCCTTTTTTTTATTGCGGTGAATGGCGAGATGAGCATGCCATTCGCCCGACGGTAAGCGATACGACCGCTCATGGACAGAAGGAAAACCAAACAACACAATGAATTACAAGGCAATGCTTGGCATTTCACTGCGCTCGCCATCCTGAGACGTAAGATGTGAAGTCTCATTGTATCCAGTAACTACTCTGGCTACAATTTCCTTTAAACCGGGACACTGCAGAGCATTCACACATTCATTAATTCTACCATCTAAATATTTTGTGGCTATTATGAACAATATGGTGTGGTACTACAATGTGTGGTCATAAATTAGTTACACAGGGACGTTAACGAACCGACTTTCAATGACGATAATATTTGCTCTTCTGTGACACCCACTCGTTATATTTCTAATTAATTAAAACTCTTATTTCAGACAAGCTCATAGTGATGAGTATCGGTCCTCTAACGAATATTGCATTGGCGATTCGATTGGACCCTGGATTCCTTGGCAGAATATCGCATCTCTACGTCGGCGCTGGTCGACTACCCGGTAATATTATTACAATATAATACACCTGATTTATTTTCATCCTAGAATTATAGATACCGAAACGGTTGATAATACGTAAATAGCGACAAATTGGGAAGAATTTAAAAATAAAATTATAGTATTAGGGTAAAATTATAAAATTAGTTTTTTAGTTAGATTCTAGAGATCTTCAGCCTTTAAAACTGACAAGGGAAATACGAAAGAAAAAGTATGGGACATAAAAAGAAAACGGGATACTGTTATATCCCACACCCAAAAAAATATGACCGGTAAGCTGTTGCTTCTAATCGATTTTTCAAAAATCAGTATTATTACCGACTATTGTTCTAACGGGCCCATTCTTACAGTACTTCAAAGCCATTCGAGTTTCGTTCTACCACGTTTTTATAGCAAACTGAGAAACTATTTCGAATATGACACTTATGGCCTCTACAAACGTAACGATATATTTGTGCAAGTCTGAGTTTGCACCAATATACTGAAACATGTGTGAGCAAATAACTGCGCAAACTTCGTTCCAATTTACGATTTGAGACTGGTGTAAACTCGTGTTTACGTAAACGCACTTGTGTTACGCGCCCCTTAGGAATACTTTACATGAAACAACTAAACCATTTAAACTTCTAATGGACTAATCTCCTCAAATTGCAGATGAAACCGACCAGTCCGCAGAATTCAACGCTGTGATGGATGTAGAAGCGTATCGTATAGTAGCAGAAAGTGCAACTCCTGACAAAGTTACTATGATAGCGTATAGCGTAGTCGAATCCCACCTTAATGTGAGCAAGGTATGTTCTATCCAAAATTATTTTAACGCACAAGACTGTCTACCTGGTTAAAGTTGCAGGGAGTCGCCGGATGCAGGGCGCTTCCAACAGGTCTATGTGGGGAGATCCATGGGAAAGGCCTATGTTTAGCATTGCTTCTTAATTCATGGCGTTGTTTGGTTTTGCTACTGTCTATGAACGGTAATATCGTTTACCATCAGGCGATAGGCAGGCTCGTCTCGCCATCCATCGCAATATAAAAAGAAATACATATTTGTATATTCGTGACTTATTTGAGTATTTATCGCTATGCCTCATAGTTTCAGATTTGGTCATCCACACACTCTTGAAAAATTTACCTGTATATTTTATTGTTTTGAAGTTTGAACAGACCCACATACTAATTTTATCGTTAATAGATGCTCTATTTGCTCGTTGTATTTATTTATGGCTGCTGAATCTGTGTCTTCTTCCACCAGCTATAAGAATGATTCTTGAATTAAGATAAATTTCTACACCATTTTAGGAGTGGAGAGAAGACGTGCTGGGATCAATACCGACGAATATAATGCGTGCTGTAAATGTTTTCGAACAAGTGGCTCTAACCAAGGTAGATAGCTGGGCGATGCTCGACCCGGCCGCAGCCACCGTGGTACTTGACAAAGAAGTTGTCGGAGAAGTGAAATTAACGAAGAACGATATTATTTTGTGCGGTAAGGGTTATTGCTTATATTTCATTATTTTTTACATACATACATACATAAACTCATGCCTTTTTCCCAGAAGGGGTAGGCAGAGGTGCTATCAGGACACCTACATTTCGACTTGTGTGTTCCGTCCCACGATGTGGTAGGGGGCGAACCTATCGCCATATCAGGCACAAATTCCTGACTCCGGGCTGATAATGAACAGAAAAATCCAATATCGAACCCGATACCTCAGCGTTGTAACCTTACCGGAATACAACTACGCCACCGAGGGAATCCTATTTTTTGGTATCAATGTTATTAAGATATATATTGAAAACGACATTGTGGGTTACTCAGATTTTGAGAGTTCACATTGAATGCCAAATAATATAGTGCACGGGACAGAAGTAAGCTTAGGGGAATATACGTAGCACCAATGTCATTTCTGCCTATCTCTTCGGGGAAGTAAGCGGTTTTATATTATGTACCTATAATCGTTGAGTAAATTTTCACTTAAGAAGAAATTATAGCAAAAGCATTTAGATGGTGAATATTTATTTTTCAAGTCGGCACTTATTTTTATTGCTTTTGACACAACAGTGCTTTTACACGGCTGTTTGACGGGGGAAATAGACTTTGCGGTGGTATTGTTTACATGTACATAAGTTTTAATTTTATTTGTTGTCTACCTTTATTTCCGTCGGTGACGAATAAATCATTTTTCTTTATTTATTTTATTTCTACAAACTCTCTTTGCTTCTATAATGTTCTTAAGGAATCATTTAAAATGCTTGATGTCAACGCCTTATCATTAATTTATCTATAATTTCTATTTCAGATCCAGGAAGGGGAGTGAATACAAATGATTTTGAATCTGCAGAACCGAACGTTCAATTTATTTATTCATTCAAAGAAGATTATTATAAGAATCTGCTTGTTAAAATATTCTCCGCAGAACTGAATTGATGAAAATAGACCTTATGGACCATTGAGTGTATAGAGGGGACACTCCGAACAAAATGTCTGCTGCAAAAAAGAGCGGAACACGTATCGCTACTTTTTATCCTTTCTGTTTCACTCTAACGCAATCGTATATCTTCCTTCTTTCTCCGTTCGATTTCCAAGTTTCTGATTGGTGTATCTTCAATGCATGAAGATTTAGTTTGCATTATCCACTTCAATATAAAATAATTCAATGCTAAGAATGCATTATTCGATCAACTGGAATCATGATTTGATGATATTTTTTTTTAATAATGTGTATTTATGTTTTTTATTACAGTGCATTTATTATATTTTAACTTAATAATTAGTGTTTTATTTCTTTTCGATGGCTCTGTACTTTGCTTCAATGTTGTAAAAAAGTAATTATGTACATACTTATTTTTATATTATCAAGATACATACATACATAAACTGACGCCTTTAACCCAGAAGGGGTAGGCAGAGGCGCCACCAAGACACCCACATTTCGCCTTGTATGTTCTGGCCCATGATGTGACAGGGGGCGAAACTATCGCCATATCGGGCACAAATTTCGACTCCGGGCCGATAATGAATAGAAAAACCCAATATCACTTTGCCCGACCCGGGATTCGAACCCGAGACCTCATGTTTGTAGTCATACCGTAGTACAATTACGCCACCGAGGCAGTATATTATCAAGACAACAGTAATATATTACGATTGAAATTAATATACTATTAGAATACTCAATAATCACAATATAGGTACATAATATTCTTATGGTACTGACATTCGAAAGAAGATTCGTGTCTTATGTAGATGATACCAAAAACAAGTTTATCAATCTTTGTTTTGTTTTCTTTTGAAAAATAAAACAAAAGGGCTTATGCCCTGTGCATACTAAACTACCGAGGTCACTCCATTATCAGAGCAGTAATTATCTCTAATCACTCGAAGCGATAAGACCAATTGGAAACAATAATATTTAGTTTATTTATGGTTAGTTTGTGTCTTGTGTTCACAATAAAGGTTGGTCTTTCATATATTTGTCAATAATTCAAATCAATAAACAATACTTTGGTAAAAGTAGTTTTATAATTAAATCTATGGATGACGTTTGTAATCAGTGCGTAATTATTACATGAGTGAAAAAAAATATTAACGGTTAAAAAGTGTTCCACGTTATGGGCTCATCCTGTGCATATTCGAATTTAATCCGGCCTGCATAATCGTGTCGACTATTAAGAAATAACCATAATGGTTTCTTAGATTTACGCGAATGTTACACATTGAAATAAAACTCTTTTTTACGGATTTTATCGCGATTTGGTTTAATTTTCACATTTTTTAACTTCCCGACGCGACGTTTCGATTGCTTTACAGCTTTCGTGGTCACGGGGCGGATTGCTCGTAAAAATATTTTTATTTCAAAGAAATAACCATATCACACCGGATACTTGGTGGTTATTTACGTCTTTAGTTCATTGTTTTGGCACCCGCTTTATTACGGAGTCAAGTGGACAATAATTTATTTGTAACACCTATTAATTTAACTTTGTGATTGATTTCGTTGCGGGTTTAAGACAAGTTAGGCATTCCCGGAGACTCGCTGAGCTTAAATGCTCAGTGTCATTAAAATGCATGCCACTGTTGATCATGGCTTACACATCATCACTAATGTGGTGTCTCATAAATAAAATTCGAAAGGGATTTTAAATTTAACTTTCTTTCGGGCCTTAAGTTCTCAAAATACTGATTACACCCTTAAAGATTTAAAGTAAATTAATAAAAGTATCGTGAACATACAATGTAACACAAAATGTATGCAATTTATATAAATCATTTTATTTATTTTCAGTAAAATATTATGTGGTTTGTATATAATTTTTTTAGGACACAAGTCTTGAAATGCAATTAAATATTAAATTCACTGTATAATTTGCGATCTAATTTTGAATTCGTTTTTATATTTTGAAATAATTAAAATAATAAACAATTTGTTGTGTTTTTATTTTTTAATTGATTGAAATAGAAATATTTTTTAACAAGATAAATAATGAAGGAAGGCACTGAGCAACCATTCTCAATCCATAAATCTATAAAACAGTGAATCTTAACTTTTGTCAAAATATGTATTAATATGGTAATATGGTAATATTTTTATATATGTATGTTTATTTACATATAAATGTATTTATGTATCTTTATATACCTATATTAATTATGTAGTTTTTGTATATTTATGTATAAATAGTATTATATATTTGAGCTTTTATTGCCTTTATTATACACTGCCCTTTCTTTCTCCCTCTCATAAATCAATTCAATGGTTGTCTGGTAGAGATTGCCTTAGTGCGATAAGACCGCCATTTGTACTTTGTTGTTTTGTTGTCTTTATATACCTTTTGTTATATTTTTGTGTACAATAAAGAATATAAATAAATAAATAAATAAATTAATATCGCTGATCGTTCGGTTGTATACATTAGTGATGACGTGACTAAATACGTGATGAACATTGATATTGACAGATCCTTTTTTCGTTCTTTGTGATCCTAATATAAATAATAAATAAATAAATACACCCAACAGTCACATACGTAGTCCTGACCCCACACTAAGATCGAGTCTTGTGTCGTGGGTATCAGAAACTACGAGAGACTTTTCGGCCTCACAAACACCCAGACCCGAAACAAATACCTGTGGATCACACAAATATTTGTTTCGGTGCGGGGATCGAACCCGCGGCCTCTCGTTGCACAGGCGGCGTCTAACCAACTGCGCCGCGGAGGCTGTCATATGCCATGTCATACGTATTAATTTGGCTATATGAGAGAGAGGAACACCGGAACATGTTCTGCAGGTTTCATTGGTTTTTCGTTCTCCTATGTAATGCATAAAGAACCATATTCCTTAAGTATATAGTTTATTTTTTATATATCCATCAAAAAGAGCAAGAATGCGGCTGTTATTTAGAACATAAAAATTCCATAGATGTTTCCGGTGCACCTCGACGGCAACCGACTGCGGAATATGCCGGAGTGTGAGGTGTCAAGGTCAATGTCACGCGCAATGACTTAAGACATGATAGTTCAAACTGTCGCGTGTTTAAAGAAGTCCTTTTTTTAGGTGTTATTCTCCGTGGCGCACCGAAACAAATATTTGTGTGATCCACAGGTATTTGTTTCGGGTCTGGGTGTTTGTGAGACCGAAAAGTCTCTCGTAGTTTCTAATACCCACGACACAAGATTCGATCTTAGTGTGGGGTCAGGACTATGCATGTGACTGTTGGGAGTATTTATTATTTATTTATATGATCTATGTTTTATGGTAGACCGTCGACTGAGATAGTAACTATCTCCGATGATATTATTGAGTAACATAAATTGGGACATAAAATTAATTAATAATTTATGTGCTTATTTTGAACACAATCGTCATTGGAATGTCAAAGATCAACTTCAAATACCAAACTATACATTTATAAAGTAATTTAAATAAAATAATTTGATACTATTTCGTTGTAATAATCGAATATAGAGGTCGTTAACATTTATTTAATGAGACTAATGTATATTATTAACTTTAGAGTAAGAACGACAGTATTGTGTATTAGAAACAAAAATTGACTTTTCAGTCATAAAACACATACCTAGTACTGAAATTAATAGACCTATTAATTATTTTTTTTAAATAAAATAAATAAAAGATATATTGTTGTAAGTATGAGAGCCACGCTGTTGCCAGCATAGCTTATAATACAAACACTCCTGCTATTAACTCCCACACTAAGAAATTTTGATACCAACTAAACATTTCTCCGCGTAGATTTTAAGAAAGTCTATGTTGAGAAACTCTCAAATTGCCATTAAATATATCTGAGTGTGGAAGTTAGTCTCGTGTCTAATTTTGTATTAACCGTTCAAATGTGAGCATTGGCCGTCCATACTATTATTCCATTTTAATCTAACGTAAACGTAAACATACAACAGAGATAAACCTCTCCAAATAGATAACAATCAACTACACATCTCGAAAACATAGTTTCTACACTCGTTTACGATTAACTATAGTCTATATCTCGATTTGCAAACAGGTCAAACATATCTACATAATACGTCTAACTTCAGTCTGTCTGATACTCTGCGGCAACTCGCACGCAATGTCGAAATTATCTGTGCTTCTAATATTATGTTTTCCGTATATTTTGTGGTACGTTTAAGTGTATTTACGATTTTCCTTATATTTTAATTCTTAATATTGATCTGTATGAGTATTGTGGAAAGGTCGAAAATGTTTTGTTAACTTCCTGTTAGTGTTATGTTTTTTATTTATTTTAACAAAGTGATGGAATATGAATATCAGGGAAATATGGTTAATCGTCAAATTTACAATTAAATGGCTTAATTTAATATGTGTTAAGTGAAGTGCTGTCCAGATAGGATGCCAATTGACTCAAGACGATAAGCTGTGATATATGTATTATAACTACTAACTTATTTATCAAATTACTCATGGATCCACGATAAGAACAATGGACATTAGTTTATGTAAACTTTGATTTCTTTGTGAAGATAACTAAAATTAAATTTTGCAAAATAATGATGAACAAAGGTGTCCTTGTTATGACAAAGGAATCACAAAGGCGGACGTTCAAATTTTGTAAATAACTTTCTTCGTTGTATGACTGCTAATAAATAATGCTGCTATAATAACATTTGCTGTTTGAAAATGTACCGTACTTTTAAATACTTAAATATTGAATCGTGAAATAAAATTATATTTCGAATTTAGAAAAAAATAATTATATTTTTACATAAGCAACAGTAGTATAATAACAATATGGTAATAACAAAATAATATTTGAAAAATACCTATCCGTTTTAGAGTTACGACCAATTAAAATTTTTAGTATTATCACCACTTTTTTGCATATATCCATTTGGAATGGGTAAAGAACAAGATTTTAACATATACGTATTTTTTCGTTTAGTCGTTAATTAAATGGTTGACGAAATTGGTATATTTCGAATAATATAAGGTGAAAACCATTTTTAACAGCAACAATATTTTTATAGACTTCGCCTTCACATTTTTTTACAAAATATAGACTCAGTTGTAAGGTTCAATCACTTTGACATAATACTCGTATTATGTTAAGAGGAAGCACTTGTGATGTTAATTCTTGATTTCTCGGCATCTTTATTATTATCAGAGTCAGTGCGTTACGGAAATGCATCTTAATCTAGATAGAATCACGATATACTCTAATTTATATCAGTAGGTGCGCCATTGCCTTGTACAACCTGTATTACGATACTGATGCTAATTATTATAAAGGTTTTTAGAACCTACTTATTTCTAGTAATCATGATGTTTCAACATCTTATAATAATGACTTTCATACTTATTGCTATAATTGAGATAATAAAATGGTAGCAGATGTTTTATTTACTTTAGGTGCCATTATATTCCCCAAACCAAATAAAGCTCACTCTGCTCCTTCCAAGTCCATTAGAAGTGAGGACAAATATTTACAATAACCTATTTTTCTAGTATGGCAGACAGCAGGCCGAAGATTGTAATAGATAATGATGCGGGAGGCGACGACGCTCTGGCTATTTTCCTCACATTGTTGTACGAAAAATATCACGACGGGTAAGTCATCACCATAGATTTTAGTCATTACCGATCATGATTTAAGAAGTCATTGTTCTCGTAATTGTGATTTCATGGTCACAGAACTCCTAAGTTTATTATTTGGATTTTTAACGTTATAAATTATTATTTACCCATATTTGTATCACATATTTGAGACAAGGAAAAAATATTAGACATTTATCGTTTTATTTGAGGCTATGGACAGGTAAGCGCCAAGCGTTGTAGGCGAGTGTCGGACACTTGCCTACAAGGTGGACGGCCGACTTGGTTAAGGTTGCAGGAAGTCGCTGGATGCAGGCCGCTTCCAACAGCTCGATGTGGAGATCCTTAGAGGCCTATGTTCAGCAGTAGACTTCCTGTGGCTGAATAGATAGATAGATTATCGCGTGTCCTGATCCAGATTACTTTCATACTGACATCTACAGTAACTATATTAGAGTAGCCATTAAGCAACTGTATTAAACACGTTTTACTGCTTTTCGATATTCCTCTTCCATTCTTTTATGCATGTTTGTAAAAAAACCTTTTTTCCAGACCAAAACTCGTTGGCCTAACCACTGCAAATGGTAACACTAATGAAACTAACGTGAGCATGAACAACCAGAAGATACTGAAGGTTGCAGGCAGGCAAGATGTAAGAAATTACCTGTATTGTAATCCATTGCACTCTTACGCACCACATTAACTCACGCATCATAATGAGACCTATTTCACATAATTATAAGAGACTTTTCGGTTTGAAACAGCCAGAAAGATTTTGCCTTTCTCAGTAACAAATCTGCCACATAAATAATTTCTTTTTCTTGGTAACAAACTCATAATTCCCATGACCTTCTATTTGTATTTAGTTCGCACATTTAGAATTCTATTATAAAAACAAATGGCAACTGCACAAAATTGATGCATAAAATTTAAATAATTCTTTAATATTATCATATAGAAAAAACCGTGCATATTGTATACATAACGTGCATATATATTTGGTAGTTAAGGATTCGGGCTTGATTTCACGCTTATCGTACACAGCGGTTGTGATCTCTTTAGGGTTACCCACTTGAGAGTTTTACATTTTGGATTAAGCCTGAGTATAACCGAACACAATCAATTATAATTTTATCAACTGACGAAAGATAACCATCTGGCAGTAATAAATACTCTATCTGAACTTTCCTGCACTTATCTTCAGGTGCATTGTAGTTTATCATAACAATATACAAAAATCATGCTCACCAAAATTTTTCAAAATAAATAAATACACACAACAGGAACATACATAGTCCTGAATCCACACTAAGATCGAGTCTTATGTCGTAGATATCAAGAACTACGAGAGACTTTTCGGCCTTACACACACCCAGAACAACAAATACCTGTGGTTCACACACACATTTGTCAACAATGTTGCATAGTATGAATCAATATCTAAAATTCTCATTCCAGGTACCAATATTTAGAGGAGCTAGATCTTCACTAATAACCACTCCGGATAATGGAAATTATTACGGTATCGATGGGCTCGGGGACAGCGGAGAAACATACACAGATTTAGTTCCACCTCAAACCGACGGCGCTGTTAAAGCTTTGATTGACCTTTCGAAGAAATACGAAGGTGAAGTCTTTGTTGGTTAAAGGTTCAGATATCAGAATTGGCAAATTTTTTTTCATAAGTAATATGAATTTAAAGAATTTCTACGGTATGTAAGTCCGCCAACCCGCACTAGGCCAGCGTGGTGGACTATATGGCCTAACCACTCTCAATCGATTCCCTCGATTGTAGAGTAGGCCCGTGCCCTGCAGTGGGACGTATATGGGCTGATATAGATATATAGATAAGTAATATGAATTCTTATGTCCCGTATGCATTTCAGGAAATTGTATAATTCTCTCTTGAAATAAAACTATTTATACGGATTTTATCGCGATAAAATCCGTATAAATAGTTTTATTTCAATGTGTAACATTCGCGTAAATCTAAGAAACCATTAATTCTCTCTTACTTTATCTCTTCAGCCATAGTTCACTGCTGAACATAGGCCTCCCCCGAGAATCTCCACATCGACCTGTTGGAAGTGGTTTGAATCCAGCGATATCTTGCAACCTTAGCCAGGTCGACTATCCACCTTGTAGGTGGGCATACTAATTACTACTTAGCATAATACATGTAAAATAACCTAAATCCTAATGGTACATACTATTTTCGAGGTACCAATTTAAAAAGCTCAGTTTTTATACAAATGATTGATAAATAAATGAATTCTTTCATATTACAGGTCAGTTGACGGTGATAACGATTGGACCAGTAACCAATGTCGCTGTAGCTATAAAGAATGATCCTGAATTCTTGGATAGATTAGCACATTTGTATATTGGAGCAGGCCATATACTTAGTAAGTGAAAGGTATAGCATATATTACGAAATAATTCTTCAAAGATCAAGATGGTTTATACAATTCCGAAAAATATTTGCAACAAAGCAAGTATTTTAAATCTATGTGGTTCGTAAAAGGGTTATTGCCTAAATAAATTGTACGAAATATTATTTGCTTTACATTACATAAATATTAATATTCATTATTTTGGAGAAGGATTTTTCCTATATATCAAGACGCCGCAATCGAAAAATGTACGAGGTGGCTAAATTCAGAAACAAGACGTCACAATCTATAAAATTAATTACTTAGAAAACTCACGGAAAACTTTCCACAAAATCCTTGTATAATGATAATAAAAACATTTATCTACTTACAGGTGAAGAAAATTCGGAGGCAGAGTTCAACGCGCTTATGGACGCGGAAGCGTATCAGATTATAGCACTGAACGCAAACCCTGACAAAGTTACCCTATTCCCCTTCTCCCAGGTGCAAAAATACTGTAATTTCAGCAAAGTGAGTGACTATAATATTTTCTCAATTTGGCTAAAAATAACAAATACCCCCAACAGTCACATACATAGTCGTAACCCCACACTAGGATACACGGTGTGTTGAGAATCTGTTTACGAGAGTCATTTCGGTATCACGAGCACCCAGACCTTTAACAAATAAAAATGAATCACCAACATTTGTCTCAGATGTAATATAGATCATGTTACGAGGATACTAAAACTATTCAAAATCATAGACATAGCGAGCTTGTCTTGTCTTCGAAACGCACATAAATTCCGAGGAGTTTATCAAGCATGTCTAGCGACCCACCTACTATCGGAGGGTTGATAGTCTATAATAAATTGTTTAGCTCCAAACGCATTGTTATCAATAATTGTAAATAAGATTATTGTATATCAATTGCAAGACACTTAGACCCAATTGACGTCAATTAGTAAATGCCTTGACTTGCCCTATTAACTCAATTGTAAAACGTTCGTAAATTATTATGTGCTATTTACTGAGCATTATTGTATCTATTCGATTTGATTCGATCTCTATCATCGAATGCTATAATTTATCGTCTACTTTTATTTGCAGCTCTGTTGAATAATGGACCAAATGAAACCACCATTGAACCATTAATTTTATCAATTTACAAACTCCCCGCACCAAGACAAATGCTTGTGAGCCATATCTTCTTTTAGGTATGGATGTTGTGAGATCAATAAGTCTCTCGTAGTTTCCGATGCTCACGAATCACGATTGATATACTGAAGGGTTAGGACTGTATAACAGTTGGGACTCTTTAATTTTAGGCTTTTATCTGTTCTGCCATAGGAAGTCAACTGCTGAACATAGGCCTCCAAAGATCTCCACATCGACCTGTTGGAAGCGACCTGTATCCAGCGATTTCCTGCAACCTTAACCAGGAGACTAAGGCTTTAGGCTTACCAATATATTTGTGTTTATTGTCATCAGGATTGGAGAGTAAATGTCTTCGGAGCCATAGACACAGATATAATCAAGCACCAGAACAAATATGAGAGAGTGTCACTGCAGGTTAGCGACAGATGGCAAGCGTTAGACCCGGCTACGGTGGCGATGTTCCTGAGACCAGATCTGGTAGAAGAGTACAGATATTCCAAGAATAGTATTGTTCTTTGCGGTAAGTAATAATAATTTGCATCATATATGAGTAGTAAGTACTGTCACCGGGTATCATGGGTATCATGTGTCGGATCCACCATGTATATCGGTATACTTTCACTGGTGGTTATCTCTCATATGTGAAAGGCCGCCTGGGTAAGTTCCACTGCAATATCTATTTCTTCCGCCAAACAGTAGTGTAAATACACTGTTGTGTTCTGCTTTGAACAACATTGTAGCCAGAGCAACTAATGGACATAATGAGACTTAACATCTTATGTCTCAAGATCGCGAGCGCTTTATAATGCCAAGCTTTGCTTTGTAATTCATGGTGTTGTTTGGTTTTGCTACTATTCATGAGCGGTCGTATCGCTTACCATCAGGCGAATGGCATGCTCGTCTCGCCATGCATAGCAATAAAAAAAATAAAAAACAATCCGATTATGCGGCACAATAATATTGACCGAAGATAAAGAAACAAATATTTGTGTGATCCACAGGTATTTATTTCGGGTCTGGGTGTTTGTGAGACCGAAAAAGTCTCTCGTAGTTTCTGGTACCCACGACACAAGACTCGATCTTAGTGTATGGATCTTTTATTAACGAAATATGTTTAAAATATGTTTTCTTTCCAACAGGCGACCAAAGAGGTATCAACACAAACAATTTTGTCGGCAAAGAGGAAGCCAACGTCAGAATAATTTACTCCGTCAAGACAGAAGAATATAGACAATTCTTGTTGGATTTATTTGCACCAAGAGAAAATAAAACAGTATAAAATTAATTTAATTCAATTCATGTAGATAGATATGTGTAAGCTAATTGAAATAATATGTTTTACTTATTTTGTGTAATAGAAAATATTGATTTAATTGTTAATGTTTCTTATTTAAAATTCCAATCTTAAGTAGCACGTGTGATAGCTGTGAAGAAATAATGACACATGATAAACTCAGCTACAGGAACTGCCTTTTCGTTTTTACTTTCTGGCAAAAACAAACTGATTATTTTAAATTATGTTTGAATTGAATCAACAAAGTATGTATTTTACAGTAAGGTGAGGACTTGCTATATATAAATAGGTAATTATAAATACCTATTCATTATGGATTCTACTTGTAGTGTCACTCTGCCACGCTTAATTTGAAATAAATGAACAAAATTTACATTTAATTTAAATGAATAAAACCTAAAATAACAATTTGGGCAATTTATCCAAAACGACCTCAAATTACATTATAATTTAAAAGGACTGATTTTTCACTTCAAGGCGTATAAACATAGCTGAACGAACTAGCCTTTCTTCCCGGACTAGTCTAGATACATACACATTCAGCAGTGTAAATGCATTGTTGTGTTCCGGTTTAAAGGACATTGTAGCCAGAGTAACTACTGGACATAATGACACTTAACATCTTACGTCTCAGGATGGCGGGCGCGGTGGAATGCTAAGCCTTGCTTTGTTATTCATGGTGTTGTTTGGCTTTGCTACAGTTCGGGAGCGCCTGTATTGCCTACCATCAGAAAAAGAATCACTTTTAATGTGAATACACCTAACAACCATCTCTAATTCCTTCACGTAGTGTACTGTGCTACTGTAATAGCCCATGCGCATACTGCTAAATACGAGACGCCTCTACAATCAGTTTCGATTGAAAGGAGTAAGGTTAGAGTCCATTACGCCGGCTTAGTGCTTGCGGACTTTACATACTATACAAAGCCTAGCTGATCGGTCAATTCGTATGTGACTGCCGTCTGATGTCATTCGGTAGTCTGTCTGGACGGCATTTGCGCATACCATCAGGTGCCAGTATAAAAAAAAGAATAGCAATCACCATATACGAAGATTGGGATTGTAATGACCCACGCATGGCGTTTCAAGTTCAGCCTTGCAAGTGTATATCTGCTGTGAATACGGTCGGGATAATTAGGTCAATCGACGAGAAATAGCCATTTCTGACCGATGGATAATTGGATAAATTTGAATAGCCTCGCATCATAACGCAACAGTAAAGATGTATCACGTCGGTTATCTGTGAATTTTAACTATTACTGACCAGATAAAAAATATTTATGTTTAATAATAAGTCAGTAATTAATATTACTCTCTTAATTTAATAGCATTGTATATAACACGACAAAACTATTTACATCGGAGATTCCTTGATGTAATAATATTAAAGCTAATAACATGTAATTTGTATATATTGCAGTATGTAAATACGGTATTTTGATCAATTACAAAATTATAGGTACGTGACGTTTATGCAAAGGCCCGTATCTAGTAACAACGATTTTGTGCTTGTGACAAGTCAGTGCTATACATAGCGCCTAACCATACAGATAAAATGTTTAAAACGTGTTTAATCTTAAGTATATGTGTCGGATTGTGCTTTGGAAATAGGTAAGTCTTATTCTTATTTCATTATCCCACTCTCGAGATAAGAAATAAATAATAAGCCTCTGTAGTAATACTAGTAAGTAGGATATTTATTTTGGGATAACAAATGTGAGCAAGGCTAGAATCTGTTTTAGCTCACACACACTCGCAAGAGTCCCGCGTTCCAGAAATATCCCGTACCGTTTTGAGCATTCCTTGTAACGATACATCTTGTTTAGATACAAACCTAGCATGTGATTACTCTTATTATAACAAACTTGTAAAATATCTAAACACGCCCATATTTATTAAAAAACGCGTTAAAATATAGCGATAATTAATAAATCATAATAAATACACTCAACAGTCACGTACATAGTCCTGACCCCACACTAAGATCGAGTCTTGTGTCGTGGATAACAGTAACTATGAGAAACTTTTTCGGTCTCACAAACACCCAGACGCGGAACAACAAAACAAGTTACATTACACTGCTTTTTCTGTAATGGTTTCTTAGAATTACGCGAAGATTTTTAAGAATTTTTAGTCTGCCCCGTGACCGCGAAAGCTGTAAAGCAATCAAAACGCCGGAAAGTTAAAAAAATATACCAAATCACGATAAAATCCGTAAAAATTAGATTTATTTCAATGTTTTTCCTGTCCTATAAATGTTAAAATAAAACATATTCACTAAATACGGGTACCGTCCAAAAAATTCAAAAGTTCCTGTTACTAGCGACCATTATTTATGAGACATTTTCTTACATAATTCATCCCACAATCTATAATTCAGTAAATACTCTACAGTCTACACATTATTAGCTTTCAATTCCATATATTTAATTTAATTCCATGTAAATGCAATCTGAGATTTTCCTGTTACACTCTACTAATAGCGGTGTTAAATAATTGTACTCGTATTCATGTTTATTGATTGCAGTAGTACAGATAATAGACAGAAGTTGATAATTGACAACGATGCTGGTGGAGACGACGCTTTGGCCATATATTTAGCGTTACTTTACGAGAAATACTTTGATGGGTAAGTAACAGGCTTGAACCAAACATTGGTCAAAACGCTCAAGGTTTTTTTTGTGTTAAAAGGTAAACTGTCAAACTTCCCTTTCGGTACCCCGGAGAAGGCCGAAAGGGGAAAGGAATTTTTTTTTTACTAAAATTAAATGTTTAAAGGAATTTTTGTTGGAAAAAGTAATGAAGAAAAAACTAGGAAATTGGTTTTAATTCAGAAAGTTGATTATGTATTTTACTTTGCTCATCAGGCTAATAAGCTTAAACAGTAATATTTAAACGAGATCCTAGAAATAGGTTCTAAAATGAGAGAAAATTAATTTCGAGTTATTGTTTTTTTTTTTTTTTGTTTTGGCAACCGATTCTGCTTCGTTGAGAAAATTACTGCCAGTGTCAAGTGACTAGTGAGTCATTCATTGGTAATAACTGGTTATGTGTAAAATAAGTTCATAACAAACGACAGTACCTACCTTCATTTCCAGACCAGAGGTAATAGCTTTGACAACAGGAAACGGAAACACAGTCGAGGAGCAAGTTTACTTGAACAATCAACAAATCCTTAAAAATGCTAAGAGACAAGATGTAAGTACGAAATGAGACTTTATAATGCTCATTGAGCGGTTAGTGAAGTTTATTAGTTGTATCGGATTATTAAGATATTAAAATTTTTAAACTAATCTTGAACTAAAAAAATGAAAAGGAAATCAAGATATATTGCTCTTAATTGTTAATTAAACCATAATAGAGACAACTTTCCTCCTTCCTATAATCCTGGGTTCTTCCGCCGCCGTAGCGTGAAGAGTCATCTCAGCGGGCCGGCATGATTGTATCGAATGGTATGAGACTACCGTCTGATACCATTCGATATTCTATCTGAACGGCATTAGCACTTACCAACAGGTTTAATGCAGTCACTGTGCAGTGCCAGAATAAAAAAATACCTAGATTATGTATTTTGGTTTAATAACTTTTTGAAGTCAGCAATCTACTTCATCTTTACGAAATAATATAATTTAAGCATAAAATGTAGTTCTCGTTGTCGTCAGTCGATATAAAATACGACATCTTGTAATCAAACAAACGATCTTTGACTCGACCTATTTGATATCACAGAAATGTCTCCATAATTAGACCACATATTATAGTGATTACTTTGATTTTTTTAACAGTTAAAATCCTAAGAATATAATTAAATTCTAATATTTAGTACATGGTTATAAAATCATATTTTTTATTTGTATTTATTAATCAAAAGTTATGTATGTTAGTGATGATTCAAGTTTGACAGAGGTTATCGTGTCGGGGTTATACTCTTACTATAATAAATCTTTACTGTTTTAACGATTGTTCATAGCCAGAAACCTTATAATTATAAAGTTATTTATAAAAAATATATTCAAACGACATTTTTTCCTCATTCATTGTATTCTATGGTATATAATTTGTGTTATTACTAAGGCCGTAAATGTCTCCTGGATCAACCGGTACCATATTCATACTTCAAGCCGAGTTATTGGGCAAATAGAATATTAATTATTTTGTTATTTATAAAATAATAAAAAAACTGACTGACTTAAAAGACTGCCTCGGTGGCGTAGTTGTATGACGGTACGGTTACAAAGCTGAGGTCTCGGGTTCGAGTCCCGGGTCGGGCAAAGTGATATTGGATTTTTCTATTCATTATCAGTCCGGAGTAAGGAATTTGTGCCCGATATGGCGATAGGCTTGCCCCCTATCACATCGTGGGACGGAACATATAAGGCGAAGTTCGGGTGTCCTGGTGGCGCCTCTGCCTTCCTCTTCGGGGATAAAGGCATGAGTTTATGTAGGTATGTATAATTAAAAAATACCGTCATAATACCTATTTCCACATGATTGTATTATGTTACGAATATAATAATATATTAATTTCACATTGAAGTAACTGCGTGCCAAATATGTAAAGTTTATTTGCCTCGAAGATATTGGAAACAAAAATATAAATGTATGAGGAGATAATTTAAAGGGCGAAGTGAATCAAAACTTTGTGGTTTGTGATCCAAAAGGCATCTAGGCAGCATTGAAGACTGGTATAACAAATGAAAACTCAACATATTTACCAGCAACAATACAGCGTCAAATGAAATTCGCATACAGCATTGAAGTTTCCGTTTTACTTGCAGATACCAATATACAGAGGAAGTAAAACCTCTTTAGTAATAACTCCTAAATCAGTTCGATACTATGGTCATGATGGTATGGGAGATAACAATGAG
The DNA here is from genome assembly GCA_905220455.2 of Deilephila porcellus. Classification (NCBI taxonomy): domain Eukaryota; kingdom Metazoa; phylum Arthropoda; class Insecta; order Lepidoptera; family Sphingidae; genus Deilephila; species Deilephila porcellus. Next base: position 13,081,618 of record LR999973.1, on the reverse strand, counting down.
GTCTATACTGGACTTGTGCCAGCCGAGGAGGAAAGTGCCATTGCTGCTCTTGTTAGACTATCGAAGGAGCATGAAGGTAAGAAATTATCAGGAGAATTTTGCAGTAGTATTGTATCAGCCCATTTACTGCAGGGCACGAGCCTCCTCTACAATCGAGAATACGATTGAAAGTGGTTAGGCCATTTAATCCTCCACGTGGCCCAGTGCGGGTTGGCGGACTTTACATACCATAGAAATTTTTACAAATTGCTATGTTATGCAGGTTTCTTCATGATGTTTTCCTTCACCGATATAGTGTTAGCAGTAGTAAGATGTTAAAATATTTTCAACAGCTTTGTTATTAAGGATGGCTACCTGAGGTAGTGGCGGAGTAGCTAGACTGTGATTCGTCAAGTTCTGGGATTAACATAAACTAAAGCAATTCATCCTTTACAATTTTATTACATCCTCGTTGAAAGATAGATATTTCTTTGATCAAGAAACGCCCGAATAATCAAACGCCATTTAAATATTATGTTGCACTAGCCACGTCCCATTTAAACAGTATATTTAAGCGGGGCTTGCGTCGTTGAGTGCAACATAATATTTGAGTGGCGTTTGATATTCGGGCGTTAGTCTCACGGTTTGCCATTGTATGTTAATTGGTTGAGTACATTTAGTTATTTAATTTCTGTATTAATTTATTTGCAGGCGAACTGACAGTGGTAACTATAGGCACACTGAGCAACATAGCTATCGTTCTAAAATACGACCCGAATTTCTTGGATCGGTTGGCACATTTGTATGTTGGAGCTGGTCATGTCTACAGTAAGTAAACTTTTTTCCACATTGTGCTACTTTTGTATGTAAGTACAACCTCTTTATAATACCCATGTATTGACTTGGTTTTATTGCTTGCGTAGATAACGGATCGCCTGATAATAAGAGCTACTGCAGTTCATTTGATTATGGTGATATTTCTCTCATTGCTAAAACATTGTCTTAATCCTATTGTATTTAAAACTATACTCTTTACTCTTGTAGGTCCCAATGACCCTGAGCCTGAGTTTAACGCTCTGATGGATGTGGAGGGTTATCACGTTGTGATGCAGCATGCTAATCCTGATAAAGTCACTCTATTCCCCTACTCCCAGACTAGGTCTTCGTGTAATTTTAGTACGGTAAGTAGGACTTAGTAGTAGTTATGTTTAGCAGTGTAGCTGAAGAAAGATAGGGAACAGAAAAAGAAGTAGAGGTTTCAACAAAAGGTTTTGATAGCAGTCTGACGAAACTACCTTTTTATTCAAAGAAAAGGTGTTACTCTCTGTTAATCTGCTCTCTCCGTTCCCCGGGAATTGAGTAAGGGACAGAACAAGGATGCTTCCAGTGTCTTTTTATATTGCTTGTCCCTCGACCAAACAAAGAAAATTGTAATTACCTCTATCCATCATTAAAATGGACGAGGTTTTTAACTTTTACGTTCGTTTGTGTTTTAGAATTGGAGAAAAAATGTATTTGGCTCAATAAACACGACAATTGTTCGGGAACAGAACAAGCATGAAAGAGTATCGATCAACAAGAACGAGCGTTGGCTGTCATTAGACCCCTCTGTGGTAGCTACGGCCGTCAACCCTGACTTGGTTGAGGAGTACGCATACGTCAAAAATGATATTATTTTGTGTGGTACGTATTTTGTAATGGAATGACTGAAGATTGCTAAGAGCTATGATATTATGGATCTGCGTGCGATGTTTAAAGTGTTCACTTTTATGGTCTCATTGTTTTAAAATAATAAGACTTGGAATGTTGAGTGTTATTTAATGTTTTGTCATTTTTATGGTTATTTTCTTATATGCCTGTATATGAGAAACCACTGTGCACTATGGTGGAAAACCCATATTTTTATATGCGATTTCCACCGAGCTTTTATAAGCCAGAGAAGAGGAATACTCGTTATATGTTGGATATTTTCGATATTTACGTGCATTGTAGTCATTATGTCATACCAATGTTAAATTCTTATATATTTTTATATTTCAGGTGATGAAAGAGCAATAAATACGAATGAATTTGTAAGCAAAGATAAAGCGAACGCCAGAATGATATATTCAGTTAAAACGGAAGAATACAGACAATTTTTATTAGATATATTTTCAGCGGGAGACTAAATGATATTTATTTGTTATAAAAAGATTTTCGACAGATTTTCTGTGAATAAAAAAAAATCTATTCGAAAATTGTTTTATAATTTTTTTTTAAATAGTAGCTACTTTTAGTTATAATATTTGTTTTAGACCATTTAAAACATCAATCGGTTTTTTAAAGTCCTTTTTAAAGTCCGAGTAACTTAAATTTAGAGACATCTATCAATGTATAATGGAACTAAGATGTAAGATCATTATGCTGAGCAATGAGACAACCACAAGCGAGAATGGGGAAGAATTTGTAAATTTCTCATAGATGGCGGCACCTATTTCTATCAAGTGTTATTTTAATGCAGGTTTGTGAAAGATAAGATTTTTTTAAAGTACATAAGTACTTGGCATCACATAAAGTAAACATTATTATACCGAAAAAAAAAATTCGCAAGCCTTCAAGTTGAATTTCCAATATTTTATTTCTTTTAATCCTATTAAGCGAAAAAGAAAAATCTTTTATGGTCATAAGTTGTATCATCAATGCCGTATTTTATCAGCTATGCCGACTGTTGTACATTATATATATATATCTATATATAAAACGAAAGACAATAATATATTCAATGTCTTTCGCATGACACAATCTATCTGATTATTCCCACCGGCCGGGCCTTGTCGTATTCTCATAAGCCAACTTGAATAACCCTCGTTACAAGTCCAATTCAAACTTCAAAACAACATTAATATTGTCATTAGAACTTAAGTTATTCAACTAAGCATAGCCGTCTTGGATTTGTCCTATAAGACTAGAGATATACATAACAGAATACTTACTTACATACATATTAAATAAACTCATGTCTTTTTGAAGGGGTAGGCAGAGGTGCAACCAGGACACCCACATTTCGCCTTGTATTCTCCGTCCCACAGGGGTAAGCCTATCGCCATATTGGGCACAAACTCCTGACTCCGGGCTGATAATGAATAAAAAAATTCAACATCACATTGCCCGACCCGGGACTCGAACCTGCTTTGCGATCACTTTCGCTTTGCACAATTGCACCACCGAGGCAGTCTTACAAAAAACTTAGTAGTAGAAATGCCCCTCGCCTATCACATCGTGGGACGGAACACACAAGGCGAAATGTGGGTGTCCTAGTAGCACCTCTGCCGACCCCTTCGGGGATAAAGGCGTGAGTTTGTGTATGTATGTAGAAATGCTAATATTAATTTGCACCTTATCTGAATAAAGATTTTCATACAAGTTCTAAAGTAACATTACTTATGTGAGTTCGACATCAAATGAAATAAAAACACATGAAGTCTTTAATTTTAAAGCATAATTAGGTTTTAAAGATATTGTTTAGGTATAAGGTATTGCACACGCTATGCTTTTGCATAGGTACAAACATCGAAATCAATGTTACACTAGATAAGACATTCAGTACAAAAAATGTGTCCCACCTACTTGCGGTGCATGCACCACACATTAATCAGTTTGCTTCGTGACAGTGACAGTGCAGTACGCCTTATCGCATACGTTTAAAAGTAATAATTGTATGTTTCGCCGTCAAACCGAAAGCAAATCGTCTGAAGTTACAATATTTTAATAAAATACCAGGTAAGTGATGTAATATTGCAGTGTGCTTTTAAAATACGGGGGCACTTTATTTCTTTGACGTGTCTCGTCTATCGGTAGAATATAAGTCAATGGGTACAAATGTTTTTGATGGCAAGACACCTAGTCTTAAAACTTAGTTGCTATTAATTTCTACTATTACTAAGCTATAAATATTTCAACTTTATTTTGTGCCTATAAAAGAAAAAACAGTCATTTATTTTTTCATCGATTTCAACGTCGCACGCCATAGAATTGTGTGATGAAGTTATAAAAGAATACTTTTATCGCGGTCATAAACTGACGAACACTGCGTGACTACACTGATTTTACGACAATTATTTTTCTAATAAAATACTTGTCTTAGAATGTATTCGTTTTATGAACTCGCGACGTTGAGTTTTGAGTTGTTTTAGGATAGTGTTCAGATGAAGGAAGTTGCTAAAGCGCTATGAATAGTAAATAATGAAAGAGGAAGGAAATATGGCCGCGTCGCGATGACGCGATGTTTTATTTGACACGTTATTTAGCAATATATTATAATATTTTTAGACTAAGTTCCCTTTATTATTACATAATATTACATCACTGTTAGCAATTTTTTCAAGATTTGTTTATAAGACTGCCTCGGTGGCGTAGTTGTATTACGGTACGGTTAAAAAGCTGAGGTCTCGGGTTTGAGTCCCGAGTCGGGCAAAGTGATATTGGATTTTTCTATTCATTATGAGCCTGGAGTCAGAAATTTGTGCCCGATATGGCGATAGGTTCGCCCCCTATCACATCGTGGGACGGAACATACAAGGCGAAATGTGGGTGTCCTTGTGGCGCCTCTGCTTACCCCTTCGGGGATAAAGGCGAGAGTTTATGTATGTTTATAAATAATACAGTTACAACTTTCATGGCTAATTTATGATTTTTTTCCGTCGAGAAAATTTAAGGAAAACGTGTTTTGAACACTATAAATGAGATCAAGATCAACACACAATTTTTTCGCTGCTCTAAAATGTACACAACAATAACTGTTTTAAGAAGCCTATTTTGACTATGCACAGCGCCTTGAGTCTCTTTGCTTTGAATAGTTTTGTAACCTTGTACAAAAATTTAGCATACATAATTTAGGTTACAATTTAACAAACTTTTTATTCACTCTTTCATCCCACACTTTTAGGAGACAATATTTTCTCATTAGCCATCTGTCATTTTCGAAAAAAACAATAAAAAGAAACAAAATAACATTAAATCAAAATTACAATTTAATAAAGTCATATTCACAATCATGTTCAATGCCTAAACGTATTTATAAACAAAATAAACCAGTATAAATCATTTACCGCAAATCCGCTACTAACGAAAGCGTAAAAGAAAATTTCTACGCTTATGAAGTAATAAAACTTCATACAAACATAAGCGTAAGCCACAGACGCCGGATTATGCGAAGGTGAAACGCACAGACGACATTACCGTTCTTATTGCAATTAAATCCAACTTTAAATTTGGTCCATCGTCAAACCGAAGGATTAACCTTAATTATGTTTATCACAAGTTGCGCCGTTCTACACGTAGTTCTACACAATGTCATCAAATTGGCCAATGTTGTAACCAACATTTGCTCATAATTTTTTTAAATGTATCAATTGTTTGGAAACCGTTTCGCATTGTCTGCTATCCAAGGAAAGTCTCACTTGATGTAATCACCTCCGCTCATCAATTTAAAATGTATTTAGGCCATCTGATGATGAACTTTAGTTGGTACCCATACGCTCGCATTAACTGAATTATGATTAATAATGTCTTCAAAGTCTTTGCTTAACGTCTATATTTTGCAAGCTCAGTTTGCAAGACAATGACACGATTAAGTTATGGAGTCCGCATTATATAAGTGTTAATAAAGGTAGAGTCACAATTACCGGAGGTTCAAATATCGGTTTACAGTAAGACTTCCGTAAGAGATCCCCAACGCACCTACGATCTTAATTGTGGAAATGCTCATGTGAAACTATTTAATTTACCATCAAAAAAGCTGTTTTTTTTTTGATGGAATTATGCGAGGAAATAAAAAAAAATAAAAAAGTTGACTTACCGTCCTAACTGTATGTCACTTATAAACATGAAAGCACTTCAAAACAAACAACGACTGAAACTTTAGCAAACCTTGTATTAGAAGTAAACGCATAGTTAAGATCTGATATTGTGAGATTAATAGTAGGCCTGTGTACTCACTTAATGACGATATCACATTCCGGATGTCGCTTAGGATACAGTCACCCTTTGTGTTGTTTAGGGTGAAAGGGCTTTGATTCAAGAAATTGATCTTTTCCTGTCATTCACCCCTGTTAATGTCAGTATCTTGTTCTCGTGGAGTATCTAGTTCCGAAAAGGGGTTGACCAGTAATATCCGATCTAGAATACGATCCAGGTTCGCACAATTCACAAAAATATATGAGAAGCAAAATTTAAATGATTCATGGACTGCTCTAAATTTAACTAAACAGCGACTCCTGTATAATCACTGTATTGTAAACTTGTTTTCAAAAGAGCGAAGCTAGAGTTTCTTGCCCGTTCTTCTCTGGTGAGGGCAGCCTTGTGAACCGGGTGGTAGTAGAAAAAAGTGACTGAATCTCAATAATGTATGACATTTTATGGATTCAATAAATATATTTCATTTCATTTAATTAAAACTTTATCTTACATCAATCATTACAGAAGTATAAAATTAGATGGTCCCTTCTATTTGAGAGGCCGTCTGGGTAGTTACCACCGCTCTGCCTATTTCTTCCGTCAAGCAGCAGTAAGTATGTGAGCTTTGTTTTATTCTGATTGAAAGATATTACAGCAAATGATTTTTAGGAATTAAGAGATTTTAAACCTATATATCGAGGTAATGAGACCAGAGTATTACATATTATGGGCATGTGTGCTAACAGGAGAGCAACCTAATTAGTGCTCATCTCGGCATTCTCGTTGGTAAAAAATAAGTATAACTGAGAGTTTCCAATCATTATGCAATAAATTTAAAATTAAAGATACTGGTGGTAAGTCTCTCATATGTGAGAGGTCGCCTGGGAAGGTACCACCGCAATGCAAATGTAATAAACAGCAGTGTAAATGCACTGTTGCGTTCAGGTTTGAAGGACATTATAACCAGAGTAACCACTGAATATAATGAGACTTAACATCATGTTTTAGGAGGGCGAGCGCAGTGGAATACCAAACATCGCTTTATAATTCATAGTATCGTTTGGTTTTGCTACTGTTCGTGAGCGGTCGTATCGCTTTCCTTCAGGCGAACGGCATGCTCGTCATTCATCGCAATAAAAATAAAATTAATGTGGCAATTGTGAATTTAAAATCAAACTCATTTTAATTACGTTGTGAATTACAATTGCCGTAGAATTTTTCTTCCAGAACACTAAAACTGGAAGTAGTTTTTAGTTAATCGCCACTTTCTAGTTTGTTTTAATGGAATAAGAATGCACTTTGGATTGTTCTTTAGTACTTGCGAGTAAGCTTTATTGCAATCTGGGCCTGAATTCGTATAGAATTTCTAAAAATAGATTCGTAAGAAATAATATTTTAATATAAACAATAGATGATTATTGATTAATCATTATTATTAATTTATCAGTATGCGATTTAGATATGTCTACTCAGCATCCAATTCACTTATTAATATTTAATAAAATATCTCACGCCTATAATATCACCGATGGAAAGGTAAAGGTGCCATTAGTACCACTATACAACCAAAGATAGAAGTGTCACTTATAGTTCATTAAATTTATACGAGATTGCTTAAAACAAAAACACTCACACATATTCTATATCAGCCCATATACGTCCCACTGCAGGGCACGAGCCTCCTCTACAATCGAGGGAATCGATTTAGAGTGGTTAGGCCATATAGTCAACCACGCTGATCTAGTGCGAGTTGGCGGACTTACATACCGTAGAAATTATTTTTAAAATCGCTACGGTATGCAGGTTTCCTCACAATGTTTTCCTTCACCGTTAAAGTGCGTGGTGTTTGACTATCAATACACACATAACTCCGAAAAGTCAGAGATGTGCCCTGGGATTTGAACCCGCGACCACCGTGAACATGTAGGCAACCGCGTCTGGTCCGTTACCAACAGGCCACCACGCACTAATTTTCATTGGATTTCCCAATCTAGAACTTGAATTCAAGATTTCATAGTTCTCAGGCCTCACGCACCACCTTTAGAACAATAAAACGAACAATTAATATACTGATAACATTTATACTTCTTTAAATATTGGCCCACTAGACCCATTTTTTTGCAAGTGAAACATATTAACTACTTAACTAAACACGTAATTTACGTCATAACTCGCAGATGACGTGTGAAGTCGCTACAAGCCGGGTCAGGTGTGGACCGCCGCGGAGCCGACGCGTCGAAACAGGGCAATTTGCTAAATGTCGCTCTGGAACGCTCTCACCGTTCTACCAATCTGGGAGGCACGGGACGGAGTCAGGAGGTTATGTGGGGACTAAACTGTAGGTTTACTAATTGTTCCTTAATATACAGGGTATATCAAGACCGCGACCGAAAACGAAGCCAAGTGGTAGTATTAGTGACTTCAGATATAATGCAACAAAAAAATTCGCAAAAAATATCGACAACTTTTTTTTTGTAATTGTTTACTTATAGTCGTATTTGGGTGATAATACATAGTTTTCCTAATATAATGATGTTTTCCTCTTTATTTTTAAACACGCAATGGTACGTAAGGATTTAAATTAGTATTTTCGCAAAAACTAGGTATTTACAAACCAAACACGATGATTTTTAAAAAATTCTAAAAACATATTTATCATTGTTTAGGCTAAAAAATTATTTGCATCGTGTCTGTAACCACTAATACTACCAGCTGGCTTCGTTTTCAGTCGCAGTCTTGATATACCCGGTATGAAATATAACTAATAGGTAATACACGCCACATATCACAAATAACGTGTGAATTCGAAAATAAATTTATCAAGTAGATTTATGCAGGTTTAGTACAATAATCGATATTATTAGACTAACAGCTAGTAGAGTTTAAGAAAAATTAAGCGTTTCACAGGATTCTTATTTAACTCAATGAGGATAGTTACCTAGGATGAAAGAATAGGACACACAAGATTTTTGATTACTTCATCACAATTATTTATTAACGCATTAACGCATTTTTGGATTCATCGAGCTCCTAAAATTATTATTAGAACAATAATTGATGCAGTTGTATTTAGCTAGTTTTATACAGGTACTTAACATACATTTGAGATTTAATCTTATTCAATAACACTTCAAAACGAAATGTTCGTCAACAAAAATTTTACATAACTTTCTGTTTCACATGAGATTATATTCTCAAGCGGTCCCCCTCCGTCACTTCAAAGTGCGTCCCTGTGAACAGCGGTTTCCTTATTTGTAGATCATGATTGCTATGTAGACCTTCTGAAACACGAGTCAGGGAAAGTGATCATATTATACGAACACCAACAGGTAACGATATAATTTTATGAACTTCTTGGGTTATTTGTTTTGTAGGACATCATGTCAATTTCTTGGAAAATAAATTGTTTGCTATTCGATTTTTATAAAATCTTCACCGAATATGGTGCTTATATTATTTTCACAGGATAAGTGTTGTTTTATTGGTAAGCTACCAATAAAACCACACATAAAAGGCAAGTCAAAGCTCTTATGATAAAATTATATTGGCAAGGTCTAAAGAAAAGTTCCTTTGAAGCGTCTTTCCTTGTACCGGAAGGTTGTCATAATGTTCCGTATACCAACTTTAATATACATGCTTACAGAACCATTGAAAGCCCAAAAATTTTGCCGAGTCACGTAATCTAATATCAGTTTCAAATCTACGATGAATATTTAAATTTATTTATGTCTTAAAAATGTTAACGCGTAAATAATGTTTTCTAAAACTAAGGTCCCAGTTTACTACTTAGGACGCAAAAATGAATTATAAATCTCAGCGTGGCCTCGATCTAGAAAGAATATTTGTTAAGGCAAATGCATACAGGAGATTAGATATTTGAAGAAAACCTAAAGACATGAAAGTCAGTGCCTCGTTCTTTCCTTTTCATTTTAGCATTTATTAGTTTTACTACGTGTCTTTAATATCGTTATATCTGCGTATGTCTACAATAGCGACATCTATCTATTCAGCCACAGGAAGTCAACTGCTGAACGTAGGTCTACCCCAAGGAACTCCACATCGAGCTGTTGGAAGCGGCCTGCATCCAGCGACTTCAATAAAGACATATTATGCACATTAAAATAAATATAAAATATCAAACGTTTTCGTAAAAAGGCAAATAAATTTGCACCGCCTGCTTGTGATTTGAAAATTGATCCACAAACGCATGACCTTAAAGTAATACGGTTTAAACCAGTAGGACTAGTAGAAATATTTTATTCATATAGTAAGTACATATTTAAGAAGAGGAGAATTAGCCAGAATTCGGACCTTGGCTCCGGCTGGGGTAACGCGAGTTAGAAGAAGAAGTAAGTACATATTTTAGTGCAACAGTTAATTGGAGTATTTTAAAATTGTTTAAGACTCATCTGGTGTACAAAGGCTTTTACGAATCTTAGATGCGAATATCGAGATTTGATGCAAAATTAATGTTTTATTATTCTGTGGTTTTATCGAGTTATAAAGTCGCGGGTAGCCAACATATTCAGTATTTGTTATATTCTGGAAAAAGTAAATTACAGTGTTTTCATGTTTTCGACAACTGCAAATAAATTAGTGGGAACAATAATTAGTAATCTACAGATCGTGCCAGCACTTACCTGCGTAAGTTTTATAATAAAATGTAGAAAACTATGTATTTTTTCATGCATCTAAGGGTGCGCGCATCATCCTCTCGATTTATTTATTTTAAAATAATTACAATAAGATAAAATAAATTCGTTAATTAAACAAAATATATTTATAATTAGTTAGTTTTGATTATGTTGAACAATGTAAATGTTTTTGATGTAGAATTATCACCATAAAATAGATGGCGGAAGTGCTATAATTGGTGAAGTTTATGTGACAAAATAACCATAATAAATATCTTTCTCTCGACTGTCCACTGATGCACATTAGCATCAGCAATTCCTGCAACAAACAAATATACTATACATGCATCACAGAATATCAAAATCATCTTCTACTAATATGAAAAAGTGTAATAAATAAATAAAAAAAAAAAAACATTACACTCGGTCGAAGCCAGGCTTTACCGCTATTCACTTATATTTTCAAAGAAAACAACTGTGACTTGCTAGAACTTGTTTGCGCTAACTGTCGTCCAAACTAAAGCTGACATTATGAATAACAGCTTCACTGTTTAACGTAAACGGCGGCGTTGGTGCAAAATATTCTAGCCACGATTTTTAATAAAAAATATTGTTTTGATTACCCTTATTTTAAATAACAATGCTCATTACGTATGGTTTTCGTGCATTAACCTCACGTAAGAGAGAAAACAGGTGGAAATGACACTATTGTCCGCGCCCTGTGTAGCTCAACGTTTCGCCTCATTCGCGCATTATTCAGAAATGTTTCTAATGGTGGTGTATCATACCATCGGTTAGAGCATTTTTTTAAATTATTTAATTACAGATTTGTTTCACCGAAAAATGTCATTAAAAACCTATCCTATGTCAATACAATAAAGTTGAAATTTGCATCTTCCGCGATTAATTGACAGCGCAAATTCTCGCCACAGGGCGCGTGCAGTAGTGTCACTTCCACTTGTTTTCTCTCTTCCCTGATTAACTTTACCTAGATCTTATTCTTTAGACTTTCTTACCCTAAGAGACTTGCTTTTGCTAGTTTCGACTACTGTATTAATATTGGTAGTCCAGTGATAGCTTATGATACAATCAGGTATGTCCTCGCTCGTTTGCCTTACCTATGTAGTTATTATAACGCCAACAAAACGAAGCAAATGTTTCTCCACATGCTCTTAAAAATATTATGAATTAAATTTTCACTTTTGTGACTTACACCACACTGCTCCTCAATGAAGTAAAACTCGCCCTACTCACTCAAAACCATGCCTTTGAACAAGTCCCGCGTGTGCAACGTATTGAAGCGACTCAAGTATTTTCACCGCAAGGACTTGCAGAAGAGATTGCACGTGACGAACAATGCGCCGTGCAGCCTGCACGCGACAATACGACACACGCTGCTGTGCAGCCGACTGATAGGCCTGCTGCCTTTGAGTGGGTTGATGAGTCCTTCTAGTACTGAGTTGAGGTTGGTATCGTAGGCTTAAATACAAAAATAAATACACTCATAGCGATACACCCGTTATGGCGATAGGTTCGCCCCCTATCACATTATGGGACGAAACATAAAAGGCGAAATGCGGGTGTCCTGGTGGCGCCTCTGCCTACCCCTTCTGGGATAAAGGCGTGAGTTTATGTATGTATGTATATGTAAATACACTCATCAGTCACATACATAGTCCTGACCCCACACTAAAATATATTAAGTTTTGTGACGTGGCTATCCGAAACTACGAGAGACTTTTCGGTCTCACAAACATCTAGACCCAAGACAAATATCTGTGGGCCTCACAAGTTTTGTCGCGGTACGGGGATCGACCCGCGGCATCTCGTTTCACAGCCGGCGTCTAGCCAACTGCATTACGGAGGCTGTCAAATTAAATGAAAATAAGGAGGAAGCATAACTGAGCCGATGTATGAATGACGATGAGCTTTTTTTTTCTACAACACTTTAGCACATAGAATGGTTATCGTAGAGATACCGTAAAAGGCAAAATATTTTACACTCCCGATTTAAGCTGCAAGTCTTTTCTACAGCGATTTCGTATTAATTTCATAGGCATTGTAGTATCTAACAAACCTTTCCGATGACGAGCCACTTACTATTATTCCTTCCTCAGTCTTTCTCTGTCTATATGTCATATTTCTTTACACTTACCGCACACCTCCGTCAGTAGTCTACATTAGTTAATTATAGATAAATTTTCCGTCTACAGGATAATTAAAATATGTGAAAATTATATTAATTATTCAGACACTGTTACATAACTCGTCCCACGCACAAGAGTTAATATTATAATACACGCAATGTGTACTACGCGTTATAGTTTTATTAACGCACCTGGATGTTAGTTAAGTAGATTTACAGTTTACTTAACGTTAACGTGAATTTCATTTGTTCCTTATTAAGCGATGATAATGTTAAGGGAAATAACTATAAGAGGTTCGCTGGTTTGCATTTTATCATTAACTTTATTCGCTGGAACAGCTACTTTCGAGGGGCTGGTGGAAAACCCGTCACAATAGCTCACAGAAGTATATCAGGTTTTCGATTCAACCTGTCTGTGTGTGGTTTCTTTGAGTCTGGTATATTCGTATTAACCAAGACATACCAGCGTAAGATAACAATTTTAACACCAAACTTATTCGTGCATTATTCTAAATACTAACTAATAGAATTCACAAAGAAAAGAGACAACAAGGTTTTCATGCTAATTTGCCTCCAGTAATGAACTGTGGGCTAATAATGTTGATCGCGAATTTCATCCACCAATTTTTCATCATAATTATTCAGTAATAATAAACCGAAAAACAAACTTGCCAACACACGTCCTGATTTATAACAGTGTCGAGAATCTGACGCAAGTTTTAATTAACGCTCAAATTTACGGATATGATGCCGTTACATCTGGAGCGGTTGTGGCGACAAAATATATGCTTTTGTTGTGCTGAAATATTTGAGAGAATAAACATAAAGGGCTGTTTTGTTTAATTGTACTCTGGATTTGGTGACTGAAGTGTTGGTCTTTGATATAGAGAGTTGAATGGAATTAGGAATACTTTTGAAAACATTGACAAGATAGATAATGAAATAATGGAAGAATGTAACTTCTACGAATATTGTTTTTGAAATAGATCACTAAGTAAAATATATTGCATTAAGCTAGATGGAAAAGCAAGGAGATAAATGATCACGCGGGTCACTTAGTGATAAGAAGTTACCGTCATCAGCTACGAGTATCAATCTTTTAGGGACACATAAATCCTTTTGAGTCGTAGGCATGTTGTTAATTTTTAAGGAATTAGTAGAGTATATTCTTGTTTGTAGATATAGAAGGTCCATGTTCAGCAGTGGACTCCCTGTGGCCGAAGAGAGAGAGAGAGAGAGAGAGAGAGAGAGAGAGAACGAGAGAGAGATCCAGAATATATTACTTCCGAAATGTAATATTGATACTTTAACCACTTTAACATTATTTATAAATGAGCATTGAATAATACCTAACATTAATAATACAAGAAATGTTAGATCAAAAGACATTGTGTAAAAATTTCAATACTTTCCAATCTCTCGAGACATTAAATGAAATAAAGAATTTTATTTTCAAATTACTACAAATTCGCAGAAGTGATACATCAAAGAAAAGCGTTTCGGAATATTAAAAATATTCACAAATAAATCAGTGACAAAGAATCAAATACAAATTACTTCTGAACTGTTGAACTTGATATTTATTTCGAATAGATTACTTCTAAGAGTAAGTACGGTTTAAATAATACGAAATTACTGTATTTGCCTTATTTTGAAGTTTTTGGTTTGAAATGTGTGTGTGTTTGAATGTGAACGGTAGGGCCCAGGGCATACCCTTTTATTAAACTAATAAATAAATAAATACACCCAACAGTCACATACATAGTCCTGACCCCACACTAAGATCGAGTCTTGTGTCGTGGGTATCAGAAACTACGAGAGACTTTTCGGGCTCACAAACACCCAGACCCGAAACAAATATTTGTGGTTCACACAAACATTCAGTTCATTTCATTCATTCAACAATGTGTATAGTCGTAAAAACATATAAAACCTTACTTATAAACGGTGAAGGAAAATATAGTTTTTACATCCCATGTACCAACTGATTAACCTCTAGGCATAGAATAGTTCTAGAAATTTCTGATGTTGAAATTATAAGCTACAAATTTTACAATAATACTTTGGAGCAAATTCGTTGTTTTATTTCAGATTTACATTCAAATCGCTGTATTCCATATATTACGCAGTGACTCTATTCGGCCAGTCATTGATGTTCGTCATGACTTGCTGCTGGCTCTTTCAACATGGCATCTCTTTGCCTAATGTCAGTGAGTATGAGAGAAACTTTATTTTTAATTTTAAAACAGATGAATGATTTAAAGCAACACTTGATCTGAAAGAACTGCCCATTATGACATTACGATAAAGTACTTTGTTCTGTTCTAACAAGTATTAAGGTCCCAATAAAATACATGAATGTGACTAAAATATAGGTATAACTATTATTATACTTTTTGCTCCCATTAATGAAGAAGAAATAACTGTATATTCCTATTTTATTTGTAAAAGGATTCCAATAGATGAAAATAAAAAAGATACTGATCGGAGTTACTACGGTATTAGTTCGTAGGTAGAACACTTTTTAAGCAACCGATATACTAGTGGATTAATGGCCTTATTCATACACAGATTTAAAACCTGTTTTAGTTATCGAATATTTTGCTATCTTTGCTCAAATCTAAAGCCGTTCAAAAGGGACAAAATATTCGATAGCTAAAATACGTTTTAAATCGGTCTATGAATAAGGTCGCACCAGTTTTATTTCTAGTTGATATTTAATTAAAAAACAAGAATAGGACTTCAATCAAATGTACTGGAATAGGATTTGTAACTGCTAATATCACAATACATAACCGTTTGCACCTTGTTTTAGCGAACTCAGTATTCTACTCATCCAGCCTAACATCTTCATTGATATTGCTGAACATCGGTAGATTTTGGCCGAAGCTGATTAAAAAGGTTGAAGTTATCGAAGCCACATTGCCTCCATTTGCTAACAATGTTACTATGTGGTGTAATGTTACTATGGTATTTACTTTACTAGTGGCTTTGGGTATGTATTTAATGCCTTGTTTTTCTTTCCAGCTACAGGAAGTTCACTACTGAACAAAGGCCTCCCCAATAGATTGGAATTATAATATAATATTTAGTACATCTTTATTACTATGGGCTGAAATCTAGTTTTCTCTATTGTTAAAAGAAAATAGAGAAGACTAGACTTTTCTCTATTGACTGAGGCCTAAATAAGTTGTAGTAAGTGGCAGGGTTACTGTACTTTGGTCCAGTAGTGGAGCGTATGTAGGGGCAGATAGCTAAGATGGTGACCCCTAAAAATAAGTCTTCTTAATGTCTATAACGACCTGCTGGAGCCTGTCTGCACCCAACAACCTTGTGTGATTACACCCAAATTTTCTGTTCACTTATTTCTCTCTCTTCTCTTCTCTCATTAAACCAACAACACAATATTTCATAACATTGCCAATTGAGTTAAAGCAAATACTGTCCTAAGAGTAAACTACCCTTTGAGAAAAACGAACCCTTTTTTGCAAAAAGAAATATTATGTAAATACTGGAACTCAAAACAATATCCTGAAAAATTGGTTTTACGAAAAATTCCTAAGCCTTTTTAAAAGGGGAAAAACACACTCACATAATTTTTCAATTTATTAAAGCTAATAAGTTTACGCGTCACACGTCGTTCACACACCTGGGTCTGTATTGATATTCTAAATAAGCGCTCCAACTTCGGCAAGAGAATTCATAAGAAAAAGTCAATGACGTAGTCAATGAATTATAACAATGGGATGAAAGTTTGTTTGTTAGTAAACTAGCTGTCTTTAAAGAAACTAGAAGAGAAGAATTTTTTTCCTGGAATTAAGTGTTAACTATTAGTACCTAAACTCTATGATTATACAAAATAAAATATGTGGCGTCCACTTCGTGTTTGACACTCTATTTGACAAGGGGATGGAAACAAAAAAATAGATTTTTTAAATACATCTCAATCAACTCCCTGAAGTGAATATTTATTTTTGATTACCTAAATGTTGAGATCTATTTGTAAATACTCATTTGTTATTTAGTATTCGCTCCTATATTTTGCATAATAAAGTTCAAATTACAGTAGAACACCTACTCTCCGTTTTCTACGGGGTCACCGTAGCTTACTCCTGTAACTCCAAGGACTTGTGGGGAACATATTTCCGGTTCAACATGCCGTGGATTTTCGACTACACCCCGTATACGCTGTGGAAAGGAATTTTAAGCGAGGTATGCTCTTTGAACTGACGAGTTCCTGGAATTCATTTTGGAACACCTTTTTTAACTAAATTGGGATTTAGTTAAAAAAGGTTTGTTGGGTGTTTTAAATTTTTGAAGGAAAATTAATTAAGCATACGTATAAGCCGTGTTGTAACCTTGAGTATAATGTGAATGTGCCTGCTCGAACAAGGCTGTATTATGTTCTCACAGAGATATTTGTGATGATTTTTGCTTTCGCGCCTCTTTCGTCAGACTGGCTATAATGCCAGCTTATTAATTAGTAACCTTCTCTCTTCCATCTATATACACCGATGTGAATACTTCCAAAGGTTCCAAGGTTTGGATCCTGATGAACGGTTCTGATAACTTTCATTGTTTGTTTTTGGCTGCACTGGTAGATGAGCTAGCATCCCTATGTTTAAGCAGCTGCCACTCACGAAGTTTTCTACTCCGGTCGAGCCCGTACATACCGTAGTATAAACTGAATAATATAACACAATCCCTATATTATATTTATATAAGTATGCTGTACATTACTCCAACTGTATCAAGCACATGAAGATTTATGTTTAGAGTAATGATGCATAACTTCTACACATTACCAGACCTAGATTTGCCTGTCGAGAACACTAAATAAATTTCTCATAACTTAAATTAAATGAGCAATGGCCTAGTTCGAAATGGAACGGAACGCTAAAGCTGAGATCATGAACTCGATCCAAGGACACATAATTTCACTTTTTGAAGATACTTTTTAAACAAAATTGTTTTTCTCGCTGTAATAATAAACAATAGCATGACTTGATGTAAGTATAATGGCCGCCACATACGTAACTATATGATTGTGCAAGTCTGAGTTTGCACCAATATAACGGAACGTATTCAGCAATTAAGTGCGCAAACTTCGTTCCAATTTTCGATTACAGACTGGTGCAATCTCGCGTTTGCGCAAACGCACTTGAACATGAGTGGTGGACATAACATATACATATATCAGTACAGCTTATTCATAATCACAAGTGATTATAACTACACTAGACTTACTATTTATCGTGGCCATCAGATGTGAACACGTTTCTCATTTATTGTTTTTCTTACAGATATTCAACCTCCAATCCACATTTATATGGAGTTTCAATGATCTATTGCTTATGGTTATAAGCATATATTTGACTGAACATTTTACTGTTCATAACCAACTTTTGAAGGAAGCTGCTACTCAGGTATATTTTTGAGCGACTTCAAAAATGGAGGAGGTCCTCAATTCGACTGCGTGTTTTTTATTACTTTGCACTGGCTTGGTAGTACCTGAATATAAATTTCATTATTCAATGTGTTTCTTCTCTAATAGGAAAAATTTAAAGATCAGTCTGGAATTAGAAAAAAACGGTCATTTTTTTATTAAAAAATCAATACAATTTCAATACAAAATTGAGAACTCTCCTATTTTTCTAAAAAAACGCTTTAGTAGTTCTCAATTCCCAATCAATAATTTAAAAAGTAATAGAAAACAATACGTACGAGTAATGAAATAATTTTGAAATATAATAAATAAATTAATACCTACACCCAACAGTCACATACATAGTTCCGACCACACACTTAGATCGAGTCTTGTCTCGTGGGTATTGTAATGCTGGCATGTTGACCACATACATTCTAGTTTTGACTTTAGTTTGTCCTTCAATGTCATTTCAATTGATTATTAAAACATTTGACAGCCTCCCTGGCGCAGTTGGTTAGACACCGGCTGTAAAACGAGAGGACGCGGGTCCAACCGGACCGAAACAAATATTTGTTTGATCCACTGGTATTTGTTTCGGGTCTGGGTGTTTGTGAGATCGAAAAGTCTCGCAGTACCTGATACTCACGACACAAGACTCGATCTTAGTGTGGGGTCAGGACTATGAATGTGACTGTTGGGTATATTTGTATTTATTTTGATAAACCATGTTATTTATCATTTCGGACATCTCAGGTATCAGAAACTACGAGAGACTTTTCGGTCTCACAACCCCCAGACCCGAAACAATTGCCTGTGGATCACACAAACAAATTGCACAAATTGTAATTTGAGTAACAAAAAAATTGGATGTAGAAATGCGTAGGCGAAATATTGTTGAGCTTCAAGTTTCTCTTAGGGTAAATAAATATCTTTCACCCTTAAATATCAACAAGGAATTTACAAATACCGCCAATGTTTTTCAAATTCTAAATTTAGTTTTTTTCCACTCGGTGAAAATTCCTAATTCGTTCAGTTGTTGTAGATTATATGCGAACATTGCTTTATATTATTAAATAGTTATTAGTCTTTTTTCTACGAAACGGATATCGCTAAAGAAGGGATAATATAATTTGAAATAATTTAAGTTTCATGAATGAAATATAAAACTTTACTTTCAAGTTTAAATGTCTCAGCATGTCCTGCCCGTCTGCGACAGCTGTTGTTTTAAGAAAACACAGTAGATTTTCCTCAGTCATAATAATAGTTTCGTAAGAATATTTTGGAGTATATAATTTTACAGACCATTAAAATATTGTACAGGGTTAATCCAGACTGCGCCCGAAAACGAAGCCAAGTGGTAGTTTTAGTGATTACAGACACAATATATTTTTTTGCATATTTTAAATGTTATCGTGTTTACATACATACATACATAAACTCACGCCTTTATCCCCGAAGGGGTAGGCAGAGGTGCCACCAGTACACCCACATTTCGCCTTGTATGTTCCGTCCCACGATGTGATAGGTGGCGAGCCTATATTATCGCGTTTGGTTGGAAATAGTGAATATAGAATGGGATGAAAAAAGGAAAGTTGACTGAGACGGGTCGGCTTAAAGTAATCATTCTTTATATTCCAGGAATTCTTTTCCTGCGCCGAGTTCCGCACGCAATATTTGAAAATTGTACGTTTGGTGCGGCTTATCAACGGCCAAATAGGCATCTACATTCTCACCTCATTTGGAATTAACTTGTACTGGATTTGCACTCAGCTGTTTTATAGCTTGAAGTAAGTACATATTGATTGCTAAATTCCTGAAAAAATGGACAACATTTGGACATGTTCAGAACGATTAGTTTGTTAAAGTTTAAGTTCAAGTAAATGAATATTAACATTCATAGATGCTGAGCATAAAACTGAGCAACATCATATATACAATGTGGCAGTTAAATAAAAAAAATTAAGGGATAGTGCATCCTATTACAAAAGAGCACGTTACAGCGGCAACTATACAAAACATCAATAGCAACATTGGTACGCTATCAACTAGAAACGTTCCTTAATAATTCACACAATAGATATGCCTGTTCACAGCACGGTCCTGCTTTCATATGGTGTATTGTACAGAGAAAAATGATTTATTTTTCTTCCTTAGAAAAACGCACACCGGTCACTATATATCTTGCCAGCATCGGAATGCTCACAGCTTGACGTAAGTCTCCTAAATAACATCAATATGGCATAATTGTGACTGCTTATTTGCAACTCACGGAAAATCGAAGTTTTTCTTGTATTTTACTAGTAAAATGACTGAAGTAAAAATTTACAGGTTTTTTGTTTGCCTTTTGGAGCACGACCGAGCGCATTAGACGTTCTTATAACGTTCTTTCCTACATTATTCCGGGCGATACTAGGGTTTTCCTAACTGCTTCTAAGATTACTGGCATATTTTCCTTCATAAGATTAAGCCATTGTTTTTACCTATTTCTAGATTTTAGCCAGATAAGTTAAGTGGACAGAATATGACTATCAATGTACTTTTTCTTTTTCAGAGCTCTTCACTCAGCAGAACACACATTTTATTTTGTGTTCTCATTTTCATTTCTTCTTCTGCGAACGATGCTCGTATTACTACTGGCTGCTAGGATTCACTCAGCATCGATTGTTCCTTTGGTTGTGCTTTATAATGTTCCATGCTCTAAATTTGACGTCGAGGTGGGTTTAGAATGAAATAAGTTATATTAATAATGTTTACCAGACAAACAGATTAGGATCACGATGATCTAGTTTTCAGAGCCTTGTCTACTGCAACATACGAGGATTCTAATGAAAATTATGCTTATGCATGTGACATTTGCGTATTGGTTTTATTATATTTATCCTTTCATCAACTCAATATCATTCTGTTCTGATAAATATGCCTTGGATTGGGAAGATAATTGTTAAGAAAAAAATACACAAGATTTTCCTGAAAAGTAAAGATTTCCCAGAAAAAAAACATACATAATCATTATTTAGATACCATAAGTCGGAAGGTAAGTGAAAAGTATCTTGCAAACGGAACGCACAAGTGCGCAACGAATAAATTTATGAATATAATTAAAAAAATGCTGAAGAACCATTACAATTCTTACACTCAAGCAATTTAAGACCTTAACAACGCCAGAGAAACTTTAGATTCAATTAAATCGGCTTGTCTAGATGTTGGCTCTTGAGATCTTTTGCTACCAATTTAATATGCGTATTTATTTCAGGTAGAAAGGTTTATAGCTCAAATTAACAACATCAAAGTGGCACTGAGCGGCATAGACTTCTTCTACGTGACTAGAAAAATGATCTTAACGGTGAGTACTTTTAATGACCTTTTTAATTAAGCAAGGGTGTAACAAACCTACGACATGCGATGAATTCGATATGAGGATGAATGGTATATCATGAAATGAAAAAAACAAAGCCAAGTAAAAAATGTATGATATTAAACGACAAATTATATTTTTCTGCTGTTTAAATTACATCGTTAAAAGGAATATTATAGTCAATTCTAAAACAGAAATTATATATTTTGGCTAGTGCAATTTTCGTCCCAATGCGGTTCATCGTAACACCCAAGGTGCCCCTAAAGAAATTTTACTTCGAAGTATGATCTACTCATAAAAATAATGACAGGCTGTTTAAATTTAATGTATTTGATTTGATTAATGAGCGAAGATCGTGGTCCAATAACTTTGACGCTGATGTAGAAAGAATTTTAGAACAAATTCAGAGAATACAAACTTTAAAATTCCACACATATTTTTTTATTTGTCATTATCTTCAGCGACATAATGACTAATGCTTAACATCAATCTTCCCACAAAGATTTTAAGAGCGACCTCCTCATCTATTTATTGGAATAAAATTATTTTATTCTGAAAAAAATATTTATTCTGATATGTATCTGACAGCATAAAAATCTATAAAACATAAAGCAGCGAAATAATAATATGTCATGGTAGATTAAACAATATTAGCAGTTTTTAATTTTTTGGCATTCCATAATATTTCGAGGTTAACGAAAAATAGTGGTTTCTTAGATTTACGCGAATGTTACACATTGAAATAAAACTAATTTTGGACGGATTATATTTTTTAACTTCCTGAGCGATGTTTCGATTGGGTTACATTTAACTTTAAATTTTAAATTTTGCTTAAAATTTTATACGGTTTTTAAAGGTCGAAAACTTTAACACATTCGCAACTGTAAAACCGAATGTAAAAATTAGTCTGCCAAGTTCCATAATGAATAATTTCGAGTTGGAATTCCAATTTTCTCATTAATGATGTACCACGGTGCGACGTCTATCTTTTCATTATCTTTTACTATAGTTTCGCTTAAATTGGTTATTTCAAACTGAGTTTGGTGCCCTGTAATTGTATAAGTAAATTACACAGATGCTTGATTCGTTAGTATGATTAAAAGATTTCAAATTCTAAGGTTTTGGTGCGTTTAAGTTTTTTACCTTCAGTTTTTTTCTGTAGTGTTTTTATGCATCTATTCTTTATCTATATTTGATCCATGTAAATTGATGATAATTGATTCAAAATTAAAATATTCTTTCACCAGGAGTTTTGAATCGTTGATGTTAATGATGATAAATTAAAGATATAAATTTAACCATTATTTTGAATATTAGATATACCAAAAGTATATAAATAATTTTGTTTATCATTTTCAGTTGCTGGGAACCATTGTAACATACGAGCTCGTTTTACTGCAATTTAATAAATAACTCATTAATAGTTTGAAAGGCTTAAATAAATAATTTAATTAATGCATATCCATAAACTTATTAAATCTAAAAGTAGCATGCTTCGGAACGAGGTAGAGTTGTGAATAAGAAATTACGAGAAGAAATGTTATCAAAGGAAAATAGATTAGTTAATTTTAAATAAATACTGTCTTAATGGATGGTTTGAGTTCCTTAATCTTAAAAAAATCCCTGATGCCTTTTCCCTATTGTGGCTGAATTTTCTTAAAAACATTGCTATCACAGATATTCAAATTTTGTAATAGATTACATAAATGCTTACTATATTATTCATTTTGATGTATCACAGTATAAAATAAATAAAATGAGCGGTAGTGAGATGATAAAATATGGAAGCATGGAAAAGAAGATTACATACATACATACATAAGCTCACGCTTTATCCTAGAATGGGTAGGCAGAGGCGCCACCAAGACACCCACATTTCGCCTTGTATGTTCCGTCCCATGATGTGATAGGGGGCGAGCCTATCGCCATATCGGGCACAAATTTCTGACTCCAGGCTGATAATGAATAGAAAAACCCATTATCACTTTGTCGACCCGGGATTCGAACCCGAGACCTCAGCGTTGTAGTCGTACCGTAGTACAACTACGCCACCGAGGCAGTCGATTATAACATATATAACAGATAGTCAAAATGAAAAATACATGTTTAGACACAATTTGACTTTCTATGCCTTCTGTTTACCACTACAAGGCACATGCAAATAGGCAATACAAATATCAATATGCCAGTAAATTGCAAATCCCACACGTAATTAGCATAATTAATCCTGAGAGCTTAATTGCACGAAATATACAAACATAGTTGAGACTATCACACCCACGCAAGGCTTGGGGGTAATGAAATACCAATATAAAATGTATGTGTGTGGGAGTATGTGTATGATTATGATTTTTTTTCTTTTGTTTAGTGTATTCATTTATTTATTTATTTATTTTCTTTCTTTTCAGTCAAAGGAAGTCCACTGTTCAACATAGGCCTCCATAGATCTACTTGATTATGTTTTTTTTTTCATTAAAGAGGCAGCTTTTTTACATTAGCACGGCAAAGTGAATGCATTGCATCTGATGGTAAGCGTAATGCTGTCCAGAGTATCGAATGGCATCAAACGGCGGTCCCATGTCATTCAACACACTACCAGCCCGCACTTCACGCTACGGTGGGAGGACCCAGGAGTATAGGAAGGAGGGAACACTTGCGCTAGCAAACCATTCCACCTGACTTAGCGATCCTTTTGGTTCGAGCCGAGATGGTTTTGACTATCAAGCTACGGCTATATGTGATAATTAATTCCAAAGGCATTTTTTATACTATCATGATTAAGTTACTGTTGGGCTGATGGCTAGGGCAATGTAAACCAATATTCACAGTGGGAATATAATTATTTCACGGGCAGCGCAATTGTGTCTGCAGTATAAAATCGGATATACACATGGTGGACCCGAAAAGAAAGAAAGAAAAACGATTTATTTGTCACATTCGCAACATACACAAACATGGCTAAAATAAACATTACGAAAAAAAGCATCATATTGGTGTGCGTCGTTTAGATGCGGTTTTTATCATTTCATACGGACGGCCCTGAGTTATATTATGAATATTCTGCCATCAGAAATGAATATCGTCTTTCTTCATTACCCTGTTTTCTTTCACCCAGGTTTTTCTTTCCGTGATAAAGCCTCAATACTCCAAATAACTTAAAACTAAAACATCTTTCACTACATAGTATAATTTACCTTTTGTTTTGTGTAAGAGTAGCTAAAACTTACTTTACAACATTTATTTATATTTTAACGTAATTTCTTGTGAAACTCGAAGCTCCACAATTACTAAGACCGACGATGCATGGATAACGAGCTAAAAATAATTTAAGATTCTCATTTTATGCTAAATGAGGACCGATAATATAACGATATTATAATACATACGTATATCTAGACTGCGACTGAAAACGAAGCTAGTATTAGTGACTTCTGACACAATACAACTAAAATTTTCCCAAAAAAAGCGACAATTTATTTTTGTATGTGGTCTTGTTAATTAAGGAACCGGCTAAGAAACCAGAGGCAGTATGTATACAGGCTATATTTAGACTGCGACTGAAATCGAAGCCAGGTGGTAGTATCAGTGACTTGAGACAAAATGCAACTAAAATTTTCGCAAAAAAAAAAACACGACAATATACTGTAATTTTTTACTTATCGTTGTATTTATGTTGTAAATGCATAGTTAATATTCCTTAAATAATAATGTACACCATTTTATTTAAAAAAGCACCATGGTATGATGAGGAATTATGAATATTATCGTATTATTATCGTTAGTCCAATTAGGAGCGCGTTGCTCGCACTTCCAATCTTACTTGGTCCGTACTTTATCCGTTTACCAGAACGTTTAATAAGGTGCAAAATGGAGTAAACACTGTAATTGGGCATTAGCGCTCCTTATTATTTTTAATAAACGCTTAAATATTAGTATATTTTGTTTATGGTTATGTTCGTTAGTGGAAGGGTATGCTGAACATAGAATGAACAATAACTGTGCTTTATGTGTGAAAATATCTCTTTTTGGATAGGACTGAACCCATCCGGTTGACTGTTAACTTTGTTGGTTTAAAAAACTTTAAAACCAAATTATACCACCGCAGCTCCAGCAAGAAGACTAGTGACTTCGGCATATGCTTTCGGCCTTAAAAAAGGGCCAAGTTGGTAGCCTAGAATCCATTTTTGGAGAAATGTCTGAAATACTTTTTCTTACAAATATTTGACACAACAGTTTAAAAGAAGACAGGACGCTTACTATCAAGCAAATAGCGTAGACGTTCTGCTGGCCAATAATCTGCTTTTTTTTACATTATAGGGAGTAAACGAGCATACGGTTCAACTGATGTTAAGTGATCACGGCCCATGAACATCTGCAACACCAGGGCATGGACATGCGTCGCCGGCCTTCAAGGTGGGAATACAATCGTTTTATGAAGGTCGCTAGGTCTTATTTGTCCGGAAAATATCTGGTTAAAAGGCCAAAACGTCGACGCGTTGGCGGAAAATCTTTAAGTTTACGGTACATACATAAACTCACGCCTTTATCCCAAAAGGGGTAGGCAGAGGCGCCACTAGGACACCCACATTTCGCCTTGTATGTTCCGTCCCATGATGAGATAGGGGGCGAGCCTATCGCCATATCGGGCACAAATTCCTGACTCCGGGCTGATAATGAATAGGAAAACCCAATATCACTTTGCCCGACCCGGGATTCGAACCCGAGACCTCAGCTTTGTAGTCGTACCGTAATACAACTACGCCACCGAGGCAGTCAAGCGGCAAGTTTACGGTAGCTCGTGGTAATAGCGAAGCTTTTCACAATGATTACATTTTATTGAATTTTCATTCGCGGAAGTATTCTACCACTCTTCGGAAGTACTTCCGACGTTGATGTATTCGTAAAAGCGGAAACATACGGGAGTATATTCTTATAGGCTTATTTACAATGATATATTAAAAGTTTATAAGTCGATCCCTCGCATACGAGATAAGTTCCCACTGATATTAGAAAGCAAAGAAGACATTATATTTGATAAGTGCGTATGTTCCAAAATGGACACAGCAAAGAAATCTAAGTTTTATTTTTTGTTTTTTTTTATTCCATATGTCCGGTCAACGAGCAAACAGGTACCTGATGGTAAATTATCACTGCCGCCCATGAGCATCCATAGCGCTGGATCATGGATGTACTGCCGGTACACCAAACTGGGAGGAGAATGGGAAAGAAAAAGGATAGGAACTGCAAAGGGATATTAAACCAGATACAGCAAAACTACAGGGCTTTTCGGCTTCCACTAGGCGTTTCTTTCGCGAACATAATTCACAACCGTGTGTTACCGACCGAAAGATATTTGCATAATGTTACGATTGCAGATTTCAATATTTATGAAAGTATTGAAATCAGAATAATATTTTCCACGTTTTCATATCGATTTTCAAGTTTTTTTAGAAACGTCTGATGAAATTTGAGTAACGTTTTATTGTTTGGTTTGTGCCTTACAGACTTCGGAAGAAAAACTTAGAAATGATACACTTATATAAAATTGTAGGTAGGCATTATTATAGGCTGAATAAATTGCTTTCGGCTAAAGTCTAGATCTACACGCGTGTTCTAGGTCTTCAGGGAGTTGCTGCTTGTTATTAGACAGTCAATTTGTTGGTATTTTCGCTCATTAGTTAGGATGTATAAGACAAATGTGACCCGCTCAATTCCACAATAAATTATTACAATACATATTTTTTTATTGAAAGCCACCGTGGCGCAGTTGATAAGACGCCGGCTGTGAAACGAGAGGCCGCGGGTTCGATCCCCACACCAAGAGAATTTTTTGTGCAGCCCACAAATATTTCTTTCGGGTCTGGGTGTTTGTGAGACCGAAAAGTCTCTCGTAGTTCTGATACCTGCGACACAAGACTTAATTGATCTTAATGTGGGGTCAGGACTATGTATATGATTGTTGGGTGTATTTATTTATTTATTATGGTGTAAGTATTACTTGAGGACGTAAGTTATTAAAATAATAAGGAAAAAGGAGGAAACAAATATGTGAAAGTTACATGGCCGCAACTGTCACTTGCGTTATTTATTATGGATGCGGCTTTTTTCTTTTGTTTTTTTTTATTTGTTGGGGTGTAACACAAAATCATCCTTTTAGTCCAAGATCCCAGGGCCCCCAGACGTTACTTATTTTCTCATAAAAAATATAAATGGGAAAAAGTAGTGTTAGTACGTACTTTGAGTGTGTGCATACCTGCTAGCTTGGGTCGACGGCCAATTCATAGGTACCAGGTGCTAAAGGTAGATAAATACAGTACTGAATTTTCTTAAATTCTCAGTGCTGATTTTTACATATGTTTTAGATAATATTGTTAAAAATTAATAATCATTATTGCCAGACACTTTCCATCGGCGCTTACCCTTACCAGACGCTTTAAATCTTCAAAAAAAAAAACATATTTTTACTTATAATCTCACTCTTGATTTTTATATATGATACTTAGGGAACTATTTGAACAACCCTGGTCAGCAGCCAGACCAATTGGAGGGGTCAAACATCCCCCCAGACACACATAAAGTGTCGCTATGTGTATAAGCGCGAGGTCATTATTTGTACGCTTGAGTGCGAGAGAGATATCTATGTGCCGTTAGAGAAGTAATAAAAATGATTGAGATTTAAGAAGAAAATTATCAGTAGTGTGTAATGCACTATTATCAGAATCAATATTGTAAACACAATGGAACAACGATACCTTCTAAAATTCTGCTCTGTTCGATATAATCAAGAGAGATTAAAGATTCGTTACATACAAAATAGAATCGAACCTGAAGATTACAAGGTATTTTAAAGTGATCTGAGTTGAGAAAATTTTATAAATAATAAATATAAGTTTCTTTAACCTATGTTTTATATCTTATCATCGAGTAAAATTGAATACTACTATTTAAAAAAATCATGTTTATTAAATCTTAAAATTACACAAAGCTATACATGTATTTCTTCTTTCGGATTATTTTTAGTTTCAACATTTTACAATTCAGCGTGATCTTTACTGTCATCATCGTCTAAGTTTGATAAGTCAGCATCAACCCAATGTTAGCATTGACTATCTTCATTATCATCCTTATTACTTTCATTTTGTGTAACAAAAATAACATAATTAAGAATCAAAGAGTTACACGGTTATATCAATTATTCAAAGTTAAAGTATAATTCTTCTTGAAGCGATTCACTGACAAAGCTCGGCTATTGGTCCCCATCGAACCAGTTAAAATGATATTTACTGTCTTCCAACGTCCACCCATTATTGTCAGGACTAAAAATACAAATTTTCTTCATATGGGCATTTTTCTAGTAGTGATGTAATTTTCACTAGTGATGTAATTAGCTCGTCGAAACTGCTGTAAAAGCTCACTTTTGCATGGTGGTAAGTTACTTGCATCAAAGTTTTTCACATTTTTGTGTTTTCACCAGGGGTGTTCAAATAGTTCCCTAAGTATCATATATAAAAATCAAGAGTGAGATTATAAGTAAAAATATGTTATTTTTTTTTGAAGATTTAAAGCGTCTGGTAAGGGTAAGCGCCGATGGAAAGTGTCTGGCAATAATGATTATTAATTTTTAACAATATTATCTAAAACATATGTAAAAATCAGCACTGAGAATTTAAGAAAAATCAGTACTGTATTTATCTACCTTTAGCACCTGGTACCTATGAATTGGCCGTCGACCCAAGCTAGCAGGTATGCACACACTCAAAGTACGTACTAACACTACTTTTTCCCATTTATATTTTTTATGAGAAAATAAGTAACGTCTGGGGGCCCTGGGATCTTACTCTATTTATCGGTTTTACCTTGTTTTTATTTTTTCGCTTTTCTTTTATTACACAACAAATCTGATGTTGATTTCATTGTAAAATTATTAATCTCCTTTTTTTAAAAAGAGGATAGCTGTTAAGTTTATTCTATTACCCCAGTGGAGATCGAAAGAGGTAAGTTAGCAATTAGTAATAAGCAATTCTAGTCCGACATGCTTGTGGATGTTCTTCACGAAGTCATTCAACTGAGTAAGGATCCCCAAAGAATTGGTATAACGATAAAGGAAATTCCGAGAGGACGTAATTTTCGAACAGACAAAGGGATTACTTCCAACAGAAAAGTGAATTAGCCACGTAATCGTTTCATTTCATTCCAAGTATTCCACTAAATCTTGAAGGGTAATGTGTTAGAAGATGGTGCAGAAAAATAAATATTGTGATTTTTTTAGAATAAAAATAAGACCTAGGCGAAACACTGAGATTTGTCACGTGCATGGTCCCAGGACATCAAGTAGAGGAAGTGAATGATAAAGTTATGAATTCTGTTCTTAAGACCTACCACTCGGTGTAAGTTTTTCGATTAAACAACCTCGCATTACAGAAACCTAGGGCTGAAATTAATACGCTCTATGGAAATTTCTGCATCCTTGTTGCAGAATATTTTTTGTTGGCTTAAATTATTCAGGATTAATCATGACTTTGGGAGCAAAAACCACAAATAAAGGTCAAAATATTGAAATAAAAGGAAACAATTGATTAAATGGTCTTGATCATACTGATAATAAACATAAAAAGTGTGCTGTCAACAGATTTAATGTCATCCATGAATCTTTATATCTACCAGGAGTAAGGCATACATTGGTTGTAAAATAATTCCCGTACATCCTGTTTATTTGTCGGGATGTACCACGCAAGCCTGTTATCGTTATGTACGAAGCATTTTTCTTTCACTGTAACATAAGGTTATTGAGAATAGTGAACTTGTATTAGTCAGCATTTGCGTCTAGAAATAAAACGGCTTCAACGGCTTTAACGATTCCAAATATGATGGGATTTTTCGAATTGCTATGATTGTTATGAAAATCCTTGGAGTAGTCCTACGTTCAGTATCGGAATTCCTGTGACTGAAGAAAGCTGAAAGGTAAAATTATACACCAAAACGTTCCGCATAAAGCATAAAATTCAAGCTGCAGGTACAGCTATTTTATTTTAGTATAATACAGGTCGTTTTCTTCACTAACGTTCACTAAAGTGCAGGGCAGTGTGTCACCATGACCTTGTAAACGCTTGCTGTTTTTTATGACATTCCTACGTTATTCGAATTCTTTTAGCATCCTACCCTTTATATTTATTAAGGGTTGTGAAATATTTTAAGAGGGTAACAAAAGCTTTGTTATATTTGTCGCGGAAAATTGTTGAAAATCTCCTATTTGTACGTTTTCCGATTGCTTCATGAAAATTATTGTTCTTTTGTGAAGAAGGATAATGGGTCTTGACGTAAATGGCTAATATTAGGGCGTTTGCAGTTTAACAAATATTCGTTTTTCTATTATGTAATAATTTTGAAAAAAGGATTGCGTCTTCAAATAATAGAATAGGCAAAATCTTATCGGAAAAGGCATGAATGAACTAGTTCTAACTGAAAATTACTTTCTTCTAATACAATAAGTTAAGCTTTTTAATTAATAAATTAAGCTTATTAAGTAATTGTCCTAATATCCTGACAATCAAAACTCAAGTACAAACAGATAACCCATTTAATTTCAGCAACAGAATGACCGGGCAAATAATTTAATATTTTAAATTAAAGATACAGCGTAAATATTGATGTAGTGAAGTTGTCCGCGAAATCGCCTCAATTTGCTCCTAGATTGAGGTTGTGCAAACTAATCTTTCGCCAGCGGAGTGTTTATCTGGACACTCTTGGTCTGCCTTGTTCAGTGTAATATTTTTTCGTCGAAAGGAAAGCTGTTAAGCTCCGCTTCTGGTACCTTTGAAGAGGTAGAGAGGGGCATCGATGTTCTTCTAACCCTTCTTTCGCTTATATTGCGGTTGAACCAGACCCTTACAAATTCTGGTATACCGACTAAAACCCTTCGGTGGCAGTCGCGCACATTTTTGGTGGCTCTGGAATCTGGATATGCCAGGGCGAGAAGCGCTCCGATTTCATGGTAGAAAATTCACCATCGAGATCTCTGCAAGTGTGCTGCGTTTCTGGTTAAGCTCTTGCATATCTTATTTCAACCAGGTTGACGTAATTCTGTTGGGAAACGTAAACCATCATTTGTGCGTTGCAGTGACTTTGTGCTAGTATAATATAAGAAAACATGACAAAATCTTGATCAGCTAAGGATAGTTGATACCTACTTCATATAGATAGTCCAATTTTATATATAGACCAGTTGACATGTAGTGTGAACACATAACTTTCCCATAACGCTATCATCAGACTTGCTACGTTTAGAGTGGGCTTAGTAATCAGTTCTTATTGCAAAATTAGTTGTGTAAATAAATTTGTTTATATTTTTTATCAATCTCTAATCTTTATCTTGCTAACTCGCCAAATTGGATCAATTACGAGACAGTGTAGGAAAATTTAGGTTCCGACTTCTGACTTACTTATTACTTTATACGCAACAATCACTCACATAATCCTGGAAACCCCACTAATATAATAATTTGATGGTGCCAGACAGAACGATGGGTTTGACGCAAATTTTTCACAGTTATATGCAATATTCCTAGTCAATTTCAGGAGCCCCGAGAGCAGTATTTATGGACTAATTTATTTATTTACCAGATAGGAGAGGATAAAAAGGAAAATACTTATTGTTGTGTCTAAAATATATTTAGTATGGTTCCTTTAGTTCCTTTAGTCCTGGTTCCTTTAGTGTCGTTACGGCGTCGGTGTAGTGCTGGCATTTGGTGAAATCAAATCCGTCGAATTCGTACTGTCATTGGTTGAGGAATTGAACTGGAACATGACTAGCTCATACGTCACTATTGTACCCGCAACCTGAGAAATAAAATTAAAATATAGGGTATATACATGAACTTGAGAGATGAAGACAGATGGACAGAGATCATGCGGCAGGCAATATCATCGTTAGGGAATAAAACATGGACACCACGATCGCTTTGCCAGGACTGTAATGACTAGAAATACAGGAACTTGACAATAGAAAATTAATTCAGCAATAATAATTTTAATTTATGTTTGAATTTTATTTTGCATATATTCTAAAGAAATGTATTTTATCGTGGAATCTCTATTATGTTTGTAACTATTTGTTTATAAAATATCATGTCAGACATTATAACACCATTTTCATTTCACTAAACTAATATTTTTATTTTACGTATTATTTCCTTATGCCATCCTTTGTTAAATGTACATACATCCATACATAAACTTACGCCTTTTTATCCCAAAAGGGGTATGTAGAGGCGCCACTAGGACACCCACATTTCGCCTTGTATGTTCCGTCCCATGATGTGATAGGGGGCGAACCTAACGCCATATCGGGCACAAATGATGATGATGAATAGAAAAATCCAATATCACTTTGCCCGACCCGGGACTCGAACCCGAGACCGCAGCTTTGTAGTCGTACCGTAATACAACTACGCCACCGAGGCAGTCTTAAGTCACTTGTTAAGTGTAACATTAATTATATTATGTTATACCCACCGTCAAGAGTAATCCACGAGTCACCGAGAAGAACTGCAGACCGCTCAGCGCGACCTTATCTCCATTCACTTGATCCAGGAACCTTTGAACCTATATGAGAAATGCTTTTCAACTTTATAGTTTATCAAAAACTAAAATCTTAAATAAAAATAATGATCTATCATCAAAAATATAAATCTTACATACATACATACATAAACTCACGCCTTTATCCCAGAAGGGGTAGTCAGAGGCGCCACCAGGACACCCACATTTCGCCTTGTATGTTCCGTCCCATGATAGTTTAGTTTGTTTAGTTTAATTTAATTTACATACACATATATTTATCGTAATTTATGTTATGTTAATACGTGTATATACCATGGCTTTTTCTTTATTCTTTTTTGTCACTTATCTGTGGAAACATGTAATTAGTGTATAGTTTCATTACTCTGTTTTATATTTGTAACACTGTATGTTCCCTTAAAATAATAAAATAAATAAAATGATGTGATAGGGGGCGAGCCTATCGCCATATCGGGCACAAATTCCACGCGCCGGAATGATAATGAATTGAAAAATCTAATATCACTTTGCCCGACCCGGGATTCGAACCCGAGACCTCAGCTTTGTAGTCGTACCGTAGTACAACTACGCCACCGAGGCAATAAAAATCTTTATATTCAAAATTATCTGATCTATGTTCTTATTGAGAGACGCATTATTTTTTCAAATGAATGCCTATTGTCATGTTTAATTCCCAGGAAAAGGGTCCATAACATCCATTTTCCGCGACTCTGATTTTTTGGAAAATCAATCTCCTCATGCATTCTAGTAATCCGCAACCTGTCTATTTTTAGGGTACCTGAGATTTAGCTGTCATTGATTATGTAAGATCGACTCCTTTAGATTCAACGATCATCACTCAAAATGATAAGTTAAGCCACTGCTGAACCTAGGTCTCTTGCAATAATATCTATAGTCATCTACATGCAATAACGTCCTGCAAAATTATTTAGGTCCTGTAATTACGTTTTGACCAGACGTCTATAAATCTATAATATTTGCTCCTATAGAAAACTTGTTGAATCTTACCTCAACACAATAAACCGGTGAAGGTACATCATACAATATAGGTGCTGGTACGAGAGAGGCTGAATTAACTTGGGAAGCTATTAGAGACACCGCCACAGAGCGAGATATAAGGTAACCTAGTGAGAACAAAAAATACGTTGCCGCTTCATAACCACCTAGGGGAGTTATTCTGAAAACAAAAAAAGTAATAAACGGCGATGTAAGAAATTAAATCGAATTTTAAAATAGAGAAATAGGTCAAGTAGTTACTTTTTGGATTTACTGTTGCAATCCCCATTGCCTTTGATTCCATCTCTGAAAAAATAATTTAGTCGCATTAATAAATAATAATATATGCTTATGATTGATAATAAACAAGTGTTTAAAAATTGTCTTGTTTTTTGAAACGTATGTTAAAAGACCAGTTATTATATTCTAGTCATTATAAAGTTATAAATATTAAGTTAGGATCTTTATTTTAAACTTACTCAAGAGTATTGAATAGTTGTAGACAAATAAAGAAGAGATTATTTGCGAAGGAAACAAATACAATGCCACTGATGACTTCATCGACCTTCCTTACAAGTTGCGTGGCTCGGCAATACTCCTCTCTCGTCGACTTCCAAAAGATTTCTGGTAGATACTGCAAAATTAATAAGATTTAATAATAATCAATAGAGCAGTGGAGCGACGATATTCGTGGGGTGGCTGGTAGCGGTTGGCGACGGTGGGGTGAAGATCGAGCCCAGTGGCATGCTATGAGAGAGGCTTACGTCCAGCAGTGGACGCAGTAGGGCTGAGATGGTGATGATGAATAATCGATAAATGGATAACATGGGTTTTATTGTTGAAAGTCGTAAAAGTCGTACTGTATCGTCCATAAATTCAAAAAAAAATGTGTGTGTGTATTAGTGTACACACGTAAGAAGTAAAACTTCTTTATGGCATCATTTTTCGAAAAATGATCTACTATTTACAAATTTACAGAATTGGTAAAATAAAGCTAAATTAAATAAAGTTTAAGTTTAGGAGGGGGGAAATTTTTGAGGGAATTTGGGATTTCTATCGGGGCCAATTTGTAGCCCTCACCGAGACGGTTCCGAGGATACCAAGCTCGGTGGGTCCACGACCTTTATTGGCCGAGATAGGTTTAGGGGGGGGTGAGGTAAAAATTTTAGGTGGGGGTAGGGGCGGGGGGGGTTAGGTTTCGTGGGGAGGCTATTGGGCACCTTAAAATATTTTTGGGTGGGGAAAGTTGTGGAGGGGGAATTCGGGAATTCTGTTGGGGCAGGATTGTAGCCCTCACCGAGCCGGTTCCAATGAACCCAAGGTCGGTGGGTCTACGATGGATAATGCCGGAGGTATGAGTAGGGGGGGGTGAGGTAAAATTTTTAGGGTGGGGGTAAGCGGGGGGGGGGGGTTTCGTGGGGAGGCTATTGGGCACTGTTTTGGATTTAGGGTGGGGGAAGGCCAGAGGGGGGGTAAGGATCAAATTACAAAGAAGTGGGTGGGACTTAAAATTTTGGGTGGGGCTTGGAAACGGTTGGTGGTGTGGCTTACTGAAGTGGG
Source organism: Deilephila porcellus (assembly GCA_905220455.2). Classification (NCBI taxonomy): domain Eukaryota; kingdom Metazoa; phylum Arthropoda; class Insecta; order Lepidoptera; family Sphingidae; genus Deilephila; species Deilephila porcellus. The sequence goes on along the minus strand of LR999973.1, from coordinate 13,046,009 downwards.
TACTAATTTACTAAATAAAAAAAGATGGCGCGTAACGGAAGAATGTGACGCGAACGCTAAATTTTTTCCAACCCCGATAAAGAAGTTTCACTTCAAAAACTTTAAGAAATAGCCTATCAAATCACGGAACCAAAAATCTTATCAGATTTGTAACGCCAGAAATGCTCTTCCACTTTAAAGTATTAGTACGGTAGTGAAATATATTAAAATTACGTTCATACTTATAAATTCGGTAGTCCCACATCTTTGTTGCAAAATGTCGTTTTAATAACACCAACACGATTTCAATTTAACATTTCACTTCAATCGCACAAAACTGATAGTACCACAATCTCTAGTTACAAGTTAGTCCACGTCAGACTAATCTTAGATCCCAGATACTATCATGCAAACTTGTCTCCTAAGGAGATCGCTTAAAGCCGGTATTCCATAACTAGAACTGGCGTGCTACGGTGACTTCCGACTCTAACTAAACAGACTTGGATGTTGCAGATTAATTGGAATTCGTGTTTGTCGTGTGTTGTATTAGTTGCACAATTGTATTGACCTAAATTAAATTAGATTTGATATTACGACTAAACAGGTTGATTAAGTTGGTTAGAAACAATAATTTATGTGTAAGTAGTAGAGGCTTTTTTTCGTCCCGCCCTCACACCCGCCACTGTAACTTCTGTAAACCAGGATCAAAAGTGGCACGCATTTTAGTGACACCGAGCATTGAAGCTCAGCGAGTCTCCGGGAATATCTGGCTTGTCTTTAACCCGCAATGGAGTTAATCGTAAAGTTAAATTAATAGCGGGTGTTGGATATATATATATATTTTTGTAAGTTTCTTAAGTAGTAGAGGCTTTTCATATATTTCAGTATCAGCGTATATCTGGTTCTGAACAGCCCAGTAGAATTATATCGGCCACAAAGTTCAAGGATCCAGAAATCCCGCGTCAAAAAATACTGTATTAACTATTTGGATTGCTTTGGATATATCACCACTGTACGAAAATCGTATTAAAGGTTCATAAGACCACTTTTATCCCTGCAAAGATAGGTAAATGCTTCGTGGGTATACACCAATTCGTGCCACCAATAGTAATCCCAGTTTATTTCTGTGCTAGATGTGACAGGTAAGCCTATTGTCATACTGGAGATAATAATTCCATTTCCGAAAACTCACTTGAAAGTACTATTTAATTGTGACAAATAAATTATTATATTTCTTTCTAGATTTGGCACTCAGAAAAGTCCAATTATAGCTGTCTGTAGTTTTCAGAACTGTGATACGTCAAGCTGAACTTTCTAATTAGCACCGTTGAAATGCGGTTCTTATGTAAGTGGACGTGAAACTTCGCCATTTGATACGCTGGCCGCAAACTGAATCCAGAACTTTACTCCCACTTAGTGGTGGGATTTACAATTTGTTTCATTCGCTTAAGATATACATAGCTTGTAGTTTTGGGATTATAACGATTCTGTATCTGCAATTGTATTCAGCAGGTGGCTTATTCAATTCATACATACATAACTACGAAACATACAAGGCTAAATGTGGGTGTCCTGGTAGCACCTCTGTACTAACTTTTCTGGGAAAAATATGTGTATATACATAACTGTATCCCGTAGGAGAAAGAAGAGAATATGGATCCCCCTTTGTTCGATCTTGATTTTTCCTCATCAAAGCTTAACCTCTACATAGACACGCGTGTACGCAAAGGTGGACCTATTATACATTGTTTGTATACACCTGGCAGCCACATACGATCAAACAGTAAGATGTGAGAGTCCAATTGTTAATAGACCTATAAAAACAAGAGACATATCGAAGTTTTTTTTCGTTTATTGAGGTGAATGGCGAGACGAGCAGGCCGTTCGCCTGATGATAAGCGATACGACCGCTTATAGACAGCAGCAAAACCAAACAACATCATGAATTACAAAGCTTGGCATTTCACTGCGCTCGCCATGCTGAGACATAAAATGTTAAGTCTCATTATGCCCAGCAATTACTCTGGCTACAATGACCTTCAAACCGAAACACAACAGTGCATTTACACTGCTATTTGGCGGTAGAAATAGACATTGCGGTGGTACCTACCCAGGCGGCCTCTTACATATGAGATACCTACCACCAGCTATATCTAAAATCTTTAAAAAAATTATTTGTTGCTCACAGAAACACCTGTCTCATTGCAAAGCTTCAATAAAAAGTTTTAAATTAATGACTAGTTGTTGCCTACTTTACTATGGTGTTCATGATGATGGTGAAAAATGATACCACTTACCTTTCCCTGAGCCGCAGCAAGTTTCTTGTTAACGTGTTCGATTCGAGACGTCAAGTAATAACTCATGCAGATGACGAACAAATCGGAGAAATTCCAGATAAACGTCGATTGGAAATGTAGAAACTGGAATCAAATATCGATGATGTTTACAAAGTAATAGCCAACTCAGTCTCTATTTTTTGTTCGTGATTTACATGTCTATTAGGAAACTAGTATTTTTTTAATGGTGTTAATTTCCTTATGAACACTTAATTTGACTCTATTAAATTATTTTTAAAAACAGGCAATGCCTCTACTATTTCTCGGTTGTTATTATTAAGATCAGGTAATAGAGGCAATTTTACATTTGCCGATTGAATGCTATCAAAAAAAAACTCGATCGGAGAGAACGTTCTTTCACAAAATAATTGTTAAATACTTGTTGTTAATTACCTGTGTAAGAATTCCCAGAAATGGCGAATAAGGTAGATTGTTGAAGACCCACGGGTAGAAATGTCGCACAAATCCCTCGTAAATACCCTTGTGTGAAAAACACATTATTGCACCGGCGAATGCTGATAGTAACGATAAGATGTGTTCTGCTGCAAATAAGTGATAATACATATTTTTTTACGCATTTCACCTCAATTGCACCAATAATATAGTAAACCACACAATCAAAATAAATAGAAGGGCCAATGATCCATCACCTGCAGTAGTAGTAGTAGTAGGTTATTTGTTTTTTTTTAAATGAAATCAAATGAAATTCGTGTATTTGTCACGTAGGCAATTAAATACCTTTGAAGTAAAACTAATATTTACGATTTTATCGCGATTTGGTTTAATTAAGAAACCATTAATTAAATAGCTCTTATGACATGTCAATATACATAGTACTTATTATCTGTTTACAAGATATTTGTTATAATATTATTTAAATTAAACTTACTATTTTTCGGTACTAATTAAGTATTATAATATTTATTAGTTTTTATGGCAATTTCTATTTTTATCCATTTCTATGTTTCATTCAAGGCCGTGTAAAACCATATGAATATAACGGCGCAGGGCAATATATTCTTGCTTTTCTAAATATAATCAAACTGCATAAGTACAGGTCTGCTCCTACATTTAATTAGAGTGTCAAAAATTGATTTGTCCAGGTTCAAATATTTTTTTATATCTCTATCGAAGAATCCCAAGTATTTTTAGATACAAACGCAGAAAGTCGATGAATGCAGGATGCTTCTGCGTGTTTTCTTTTGAAGATTTTGCACAAAGTCTACGTACAGCAGTACATCTGCTAACTAATGGTAAAATTGTAACTATGTGCTTTTTATACGATAAATTCATACGATTTAGATGTCATTTTCTATGCTTTATAGTCTAATTTATATCAAAGTATGAATACTCACATAAAGCCAGCAAAAGAACCACCGCACACGTAGCTTTGCATTTTCTGGTCAATTTATTATCATAGTTCGGATACAATTCTTCGGTTTTCGCTATGTGCTGAACTAATCGGGGCCATGCTGTAGCCACTCGAAAAAACATGATCATTGTCAAACAAGTTGTTCCGTAGAATATTATTGGTGCTGTAAAAATAAGAATTGATACATAGCATTAGTCAATTCCAAATCGCTATGGTATGAAGGTTTCCTCACGATGTTTTACTTCACCGTTATAGTGCGTGGTGATCGACTATCAATACACACATGACTTCGAAAAGTCAGAGGTGTGCCCTGGGATTTGAACCCGTAACCAATATTGAACATAGTCAATTGGGGAGCAATCAAAAATAGACAAGGCACTTGTCTAATATAACAACTATTGCAGGAAACAGGATGCACGTAGCTTTCATTAACTTGCTGTAAAAATCCTTGTTGGCCGATAATCAGCATCAGTTATGTGTTCAGATTTTAGTGTAAGCGAATGTGTTAGGAAAAGCATTCACTAGAAAGGAGACTTTTATTAAAAAGATACGAATACTAACTGGTTGCACTGAGTGTAGCTTCAGAATTAGCCACCCTGATGATGCACATCACAACTATGAAGCTTTGGCCGAGAAAGGAAAATAAGGAGTAGAAACATTTCCATGACGTCAGGATAAACCTGAAAACAGTATCATCATCATCATAAACGAACCGAGGTGAAATCGACTATTATTTTATTTTGATACTAGCTTCTGCCCGCAAACTTTGTCTGCGTGATTAACTTTATTTCTAATTGTTGAATTTAAAAAATATATATATTCCTAGTTAGGATTCGAAACCGTTAATTTAAAAAAAAAAACATACATATATTATTACACCATTCAATAGTGTCACTAATAAGGATCAAATTCTGAAAAGTAATGGTATACGGCAAACTAAAGTAAAGTGTTGATTTTAAGAATATCAAGTTTTTTTTTTACTATGAAATGAAATGAAAATAATGTATTGAATCCATAAAATGTTATACATCATTTAGTTTAAGTATTTTTTTTTACTACCACCCGGTTTGGAGGGCGGTTTTCACTACATAACTCTAAGATCTAGTCTTATTGCGTTTCCTACGTATTAATAAACAAAAAAAAACAACCTGTATGTAATTCTACCAACGTCAAATAAACTTTACAATTGACAACAGTTTAACATTACCAGAGGTTTCTAAATCAATTTCCCTGTATTTCTTATGGTTATGATAAAAAGAAACACCCTGTATGTAAATAAGACATATACCAGTTTTTAAGTCGGACTTGCACCTATATAACTGTGAAAACCGCATCTCATTTCGTGCGTTAGTTTTTGGGTAATGCGCAGGTAAATTAAAAGAAACATCCTGTATGTAAATGAAATATATACCAGTTTTCAAGTTGGATCTGCACCAATATAACTCTGAAAATTGCATCTCATTTCGTGAGGTAGTCTGTGAGTAATGTGCAAGCAAACAAAAAGAAACACCCTGTATCTAAATGCAACATATACCAGTTTTTAAGTTGAACCTACAGCAATACAACTGTGAAAACCGCATCTCATTTGGTGCAGTAGTTTTTGGGTGATGCGCAAGCAAACATACAGACAGACAGACAGACAGACAGACAGACAGACAAAAATTCTAAAAAAAATTGTTTTGGCTTCTGTTGCTGTTATAAAGACCCACCGCGTTAATTTTTTTTATATATCTTCCATGTACAGACATCGACCATTTACATTTTTATTATATGTATAGATTATTAATAGGAAAATTATTGCGCATAATGCATTCGGCTCTTCGTCTATTGATGTATTAAAATTAGCTTTATTTCTATTGGTTATCCTGAAAGATGTGCAGTCTAGGAGTGGTCTATTCCTATCAAGGATTTCCACCTAGGTTTAGCTATGACGACCTGCTTAAGGTTGCAGGATGTTGCTGGATGCAGATCGCTTCCAACAGGTCGGTATGGAAATCCTTGGGGAGGCCTATTTTCAGCAGTCGTAGTTTTTACTGGTGGTAGGTCTCTCATGTAAGAGGCCGCCTGGGTAGGTACCATCGCAATGTCTATTTCTACCGCCAAACAGCAGTGTATTTGCACTGTTGTGTTCCGGTTTGAAGGATATTGTAGCCAGAGTAACTACTGGACGTATTGAGACTTAACATCTTATGCCTCAGGATGGCGAGCGCAGGGCAATGCCAAACATTGCTTTGTAAATCATAGTGTTGTTTGGTTTTGCTACTATCGTTTACTATCAGGCGGACGGCATGCTCGTCTCTCCATTCATCGCAATAAAAAAAATCGACTTCCTGTGGCTGAATAGGTAGATAATAGCTGTGAACTTCCCACGGATGAACAAGATCTTGTTGTTTTTTGTGATAATGATGAGAAAAAACGTGAAACCAATAAAATGATGCTTCTCACTTGACGTTGTTTGCATCGTTGCTAAATACTCCAACAGCAGGTATGAGCGAAAATGCTTGTCCGATCATGAGTGTAGTCCGCAGAGATTTTTGGAACGTGGCTGGAGTTTGCGCTTTTTTTGTAGAAACGTGGACTTTGTTGTCTGCAAATAAATATTGACGCATAAATGACCATTGAAGAACCATTTAATGTTATAGGGTTCGAAAATCATTCGTTTTCACATTCATAGGTAAATTTTGCAAAAGGTTTGACGTCAGGAAGTTAGATTCTTTGAAAAAAACAATATGCAAATTATTGTGTAGATTGCCCTTTAGGGCTTTGAATCCTAGGTCTTCTAAAGCAAGTCAATGAATACACTTAGAAGTGTAGTGACAAAGAATCAAAGGATTGCAAACTCTATTAAGGTATTTTGACAAAAATGTCCACTTCTATCATAATTTTCTAGATTTTGTCACATCATATTTGAATTCACTAATATTATTAGTATTGCATTACCCGTGTATTATTATTACTATAAGTAAATAAGTGAAGATATTTAATGCCTATGTTAAACACCACATTAAATATCACAAACAAAAACTATCTTAAAATCAAAGATAAATAGAACTCACTTTTCACTGGCACCCAGAACGATATATTCTGCATGTTCTTGTGACCCATGTCGAACGGTACGGAACAGCGAGTAATGTCGGTATACTATCAATGACTAACTTCTGCGCCTAATGGTTATTGATTGCTTACATAGTGTCAGCATTCAGGGTTCCGTAAACTGGAATTCAGTTGACAATTTTAATATCTACGGTTTTTTTTTGTAGCCTATAGACAGATGGCAGCACTGGTGCGAAATGTAGTGATCATAGAATTCCAAAGTTTAAGGTATATTTTTGGTTAGTTCCTACTTGCTAATCAACATTTTTTTTTTGAAATCCAGAGTTAATATAATAAAAGTTTATTAAAAAAAGTCTACTATATCCGCTAGGATACGTATCTGATATGTATATTGCGATAGGTTCGCCCAGAATCAAGTTTTGCTGAGAAATACTAACAACTAAAAATAGCTCTATTGTTACTTCTGCCTACCCTTTCCTAGATACAAGCGCAACTTTAGGCTTCTATGTATGTAATTTTGAATTAACAAAATAATGACAAATAATAATAATGAACATACAAAACAATTTTGGTTCTATCACATTAAAGTTTGCCCCTGTTACATTTGAGCCTTGCGTGTCCTGTAATTGCTTTCATTGGAAAAACAACACAAGATATTTATCATTAATCTTTTTACAACCAACTGGTAATTTGCAGTTGATTATGGACACTTGAGCTAATTTAGCGGGCTTTTTCATTGCCTCATAATATGCTGATATTATCTGGCATTAAACTGTTATACTTGAACTTATTCTTTCGTTCTTTAAGAAAGCTAAGAATCTTTAATAACTTTCGTTCTCTTCTTTAATATCCATCACATGGTTGTCTGTCAGAAATTGCCTGGAGCGATAAGACCGCCAATTGTACTTTTTTCTGTTTATTGTTTACTTTTTTGTTGTATTTTTGGTGTACAATAAAGCTTTTAAATAAATAAATTATTCTATATTAAATTTAAAATAAAGTATAATCACTATAAGCCCGTTGCAGTCCACTGCTGGACATAGGCCTCTCCCAAGGTACGCCACAGAGCCCAGTCTGCTGCTTTATGCATCCAGTCGCTGCCGGGCGCCGGCCCTCTTGCTCAAGTCGTCCCACTATCTGGCCAAGGACTTCCCACGCTACGTTTGCCAAGACGCGGTCTCCACTCCAGAACACGCTTAATTTAACGTATGCTTCCTATTTTTGATTTGCAGTTTAAGATGCTAGGCTCTTTAGATTATAAATAAAAATATGCCAGCAGTATAAACAAGAGAAATCAACAGTAACCGTATCAAAAATTTAAATTATTGTAGCAAATAATAAAAAAATCTTGCCCTGATTATACGTCCCACCATAGGGCACTGGCCTCCTCCACAATTAATGGTTTTATTTAGAGAGGTGAGGCCATAGTACACCATACTGGGATAGTGCGGGTGGGAAGAGTCTCACAACGAAGTAATTATTTAGCCGGATAAACCCTGGCTAATACCCGGATACCTTGGGAGAGGCCTATGTCCAGCAGTGGACTGCAACGGGCTGATGATGATGAATACCCGGATAGCGACTAATTTAAAAGGGAATTCAGTCCAGTAATGACGTAAGTCCCTGCCCGCGCATATACGTATGCCGTACCAGTAAAGGTTGCAAAGATGGTATTTATATTTCATCCAACATCATACATCCATCAGCTAAAGGAAGTTCACTGCTGAACATAGGCCTCCCACAGTGATTTCCACAGTGACCTGTTGGAGGCAGCCTGCATCCAGCGACGTCCCGCGACCTTTACCAGATATATCTATTTATATTTACCTGTTTATATTTGCCTACACAAAAATGTTTTTATAAAATAACTCAAATTCCTATACAAGCGTACACGACTCAATATCGGCGCTACGTGACTCCGGTGTTTATTGACACAAACAAATATCTGTTTTCATATCCACGAGGCCCACGAATACGTCTTCACGTGGTGAAGACTTGTACGAACTCTTTAAAGAGATATACATATAGAGGTGTAAAGTAATATTAAATTGTTTTGTGGGTTACTAAGATTTTTATTTATAAGCTGACGCCTGAATTCCGAGTTATTGCCTGAGTTTAATTCATAATAATATTATGAATTAAACTCAGAATGTTATGATATTTTTCGACCGAAATATCATAGGTTAAGACCCGACCTGGAAATCGAACTCAGACAAAACAGTTCACAGTCGAATAATTCACATTTATGAGGTGTGTGAGTAGTTCTCTTGGAAAAAACTCATAATATGAGTTACTCGGGATTTACGATAGGGCGAAAGGCTTTCTCCCTATCACATCATGGGATACAAAAGCTCGACGAGCTATGAGTAGCATAACTTGCACCATTGCCAACGTTTTTGCATAGTATACAGCTTTGACCATGTTTAATTATAATCTTTTAAATAAAGAAAACTATCCTAAGACCATAATCCGTCCAATATATCCCATATGCAAGTTCCAAGAATAAAATTTAAAACGTAACACGCGGATCTAACAGTTTGAGATCGACTTATTTCGTGATAGAGTACGTGCCGACCACCCAGCGTGGTAGCTTTCTCACGCAACCTACTCGTAGCTTAGCTTGCGTATGGAATATAACAAATATTAATATTTAGTATATCCAGCCCGGAATTCCGCACTCTTTAACACCACATACATATGTATGTACATAAACTCACGCCTTTATCCCAGAAGGGGTAGGCAGAGGTGCCACCAGGACACCCACGTTTCGTCTTGTATGTTCCGTCCCATGATGTGATAGGGGGCGAGCCTATCGCCATATCGGGCACAAATTCCTAACTCCGGGCTGATAATGAATAGAAAAACCCAATATCACTTTGCCCGACCCGGTATTCGAACCCGAGACCTCAGCTTTGTAGTCGTACCGTAGTACAACTACGCTACCGAGGCAGTCTCTTTAATACCACGCTTTAATAAATAGGGCTCAAGCGGTTGGAAGTGGTAGAGCCACGCTGTTGTCAGTAATGACTCAGCCTGAATTAACAGGCTCGTCCGGGGCGATACCACTGTCTCACAGGACATCGACGTGAAGCGACAGCTTTGCTGTCATGCTTCGTTCAGTGAGTGAGGTTGCCAGATGCCCAATACCACTTTCCTCTTCCCATTCTTTTCTCTTCCCGCTCTCCTTCTAATTTAATGGGTCGATACACATCAACGGTCCAGCGTTTTAGATGATCATAGACGGCAGTGATCAATTACCATCAATCACCCTCACCATGCAATAAAAAATGCTAATTATGTCAAAGTGCTAACAATTTGATAAAAAAACACTTTTCTCATATAACAGTTAACGTAATTATCCAATGTAAAGTCGGACCTGTAACTGTGAAGCATCATCAAAATAACTTTTTAATGAGTTACAGTAGTTTTTGAGATAAGGGCGTTCAAAAAAACAAACAAACTGTTCAGTTTTTTATATAATTATATAAGTATATACTTTTTATATATTTCGTATTGTTTAACATATACAACATACCCAATGTATCTGAATGAATATTTATAATACAAGAGTCATAAAAATCATCATCTATTTTTAAATACTCGATTAAATATTACTATCAATTAATTTCGTAAATTAATACAGTTTGATTTTTATCTGCACACGAAAGCTCGCGTGTTTGGTCTGTCATCATTAATTATGAATAATTTGTTTATTCGAACATATTTATGTTTTTAGATGAGTAATGGACTTGTTTGTTGCACGAATAATTGCACATCAATTTGAAAAACAACTCAATTACTTATGACACAGTTTAATTTGTATGGTGTTGAAAACGGAAGTATTTCAGTGTTTTCTAAATAAAGAAATATTTGGATGATTTTTTTATTCACATTTGGATGCTACTTATTTTATTTTTGAGTGGTGGTTGGATATTCTTTTCCGCCCTGATAGAAAAGTAGCTATATCGCATGGAATTACGTTAAGTAATCTTCACTATTTTGGTTGGGCGAGTTACTGTAGTCCAACTTTTCCTTCAGACTCATCATTTTTATCTTATCTTCTTTACATTTTTGAATGAAGACCATAGACAGGCAACCATACATTGAAGTTATGGATAAAATGGACGGAGTCTTTAATACCAGGGGCATTCTAGCTTGCTTTCGAATAGTTGGTACGAAAACAATAAAAAAAAATTACGAATTATATAATCATTATTTTATTTATCTAATCCCAATGCTTCGTTCGATTGGTTCGTTCTCGTCAATAGTCAGCCATCTTAGTTCTCTATGTACTCGAGCTAACTTCTCATTTTGTAATTGAGCTTCACGTAATTGTGATTCAGCCAGCTGTCAATAAAAAAAAAAAACAGTTAAAACAGCTTCTTTTAAAGTTTCACAGAAAAATATTTTAACTATAGGAATATACCCACTCGAAAGTGGTAGCATCACTGTCCTTCAAAAAACCAGCGTAAATTAGCTTTTCTGACGTTTTTCGATGAATGAGATGGTTTTGGTCTTAAAGACGGACTATGTATCATATTATGCATCCAGGATTTCTCGAGTGGAGATGTCATCATGTATCACGTAGACATCTAGATTTTGCAGATCTAAAGCCATAAATAAAGCCAATTACGAAAATAATGCCGTGCACATTAAAGAAAAGAGGCTAGACTTTTCTAACAGACCAGCATTATCATACCTCTTTGTGAGTGTTCACGGTCCAAAGTGTCTACTTGCTATTATAAAATTTAAATAATCTGATTTTAAAACTTACGACTTATATTCTTACAAAATCTCGAGGTTAAAACAATTGAAACTAAAGAGTGCAAAAACCCTAACAATTTTACAAAGCGATTGAACATCCACACGAGTTGAAAACTGCGATCATTTTCAGATCCTACAATGAGATCAGAAATTGCATTGAAATCTATTTAGCTTAAGCCTACACGGCTCTATATGTAAATTTGCCGCGTATTCGAAATGATACTGGGCATTATTTTCGATTCAACAAGGATTCGAAATAAATACGAATTTAGTTTTTGTTTCAATTCAAAATTAGAATCACTGTAAGCTTCAACTTTTTTACATAGTAATTACTTTTTGCCAGAGGAAGTCAAAAGTTAGTCTTATTATCTAATTCTATAAAGTCTAACTAATAGTCTCGAGGTACAGGGTACACCCAGAGACTTCCTAAAAGTGATCTAGCGTTTATTAGTTACAATTCTCAGCACAATTATGTCAAAGTTCAAAAAATTATCATCGGTTTTCAGTCATAACTTTATCTGAACGGACCTATCAGTGGAATTATAGCGATTGCTAAGCCAGAAAATAGTTCCACCTTGCATCACTCAACTTCCAAAATAAAAGCCATTTGTTCCTTTTCAAACATTTATTTACAGACTTGAAACAAAATTTTAATGATCATGATTTAAAACGGTGTTGCAAAGTGGAGCTACCGTCGACATGCACGTCCTTTAACGCCTCTCACCGTTACGCCTCTTGAGTAACACGTCACAGTATATTTTCTGTTATAATAATAATGCTTATTATTACCTTTTTAAAGTATACCACCGTCTCAGAGAATAACCATATGAATAACCGCTTGTTTGTTGATTTTTTCCGGCCTTTGAGGTTAAATGGCCTAATTACGATTTACATATTAATAGCGGGCTTTACCATTAATCCAGCTAATTATAATAATCGTCAGATTTTAAGATATTTCTTAGAGTCTCGCTTACCACGGTTATAACAATATTTTAAATAGATAAATAAAACAATTATATATACATATTTCCTACCTCAATTTTTCGCTCAACAACATCCTCCTGAATATCCTTAGTTCGTCTGTAATTTAAATCCTTGACATTTTTATACCATCTTCTATTAATATGATTCAGAGGAATCACTTCTCGTTTCCTCAAATTTCCGATTACCAAGTCATCGTTGTCGTAACCCGGGAATTCTTGGCAGGATACGAAAAATATTTGTAAGTATAATATAAAATACATTTTATTTCAGCAAAATATGTTGAGTTGTATTACATTAATTTTATCTTTATTTGTATTTTATTTAGTGGAATAAAATTGAAATTGCTATCGTGGTTTGTTCGTGTGCAACGAACAAGTAATAAACTTATGTGATTGTTATTTTCTTACTTTTCAAACACAATTTATTTGTGGATATTGAAGTATTCGTAGGTTTTATTTTGTTAACTAAAACTATTGGAGTTTGTTTCTCGTTCATTGATTGAGAAGTTTTCAATTTATTTTGTATTTATCAAGCATCTTGTATGAAGTTATTTCTGCGAAAAACTATTGAAATAATGTTATACGTAATATTTTTATTTTGCTAAATATATTATTACTATAATATCCTGAGTATCTACAATACCCTGCCCTCATGAGTCAGCAAACGCACTGTATTTTAGATAATATATTAGTTAATTTATTAGTATATTATTATTATAATGTTTGCTGGAGTCTTAGCACTATTAGTATTTTTTCCTCTCATTCATCTTTTAAATCTTGTAATGGACCTTGAACTCATCATACATAAGATGCTATAAGCCATTATATTGTTTCTAATATTGCTCCTGGCTTCGCCCGCGTGATACAGTTTCCGAGATAAAAGTAACGCTGTATATGTATTTTCATGAGATAAAAAGTACTCTCTAGATTCCCCCGATATTTGTTTTTTTAATTTCAAATATTTTATTGATACATAAACAAGCTTAAAGATAATGTATGTGTACGTTAACAACTGCATTAGTTCGGGAGAACTGTGTCGCAGTCATTAGCGCCCACCTCCAGGAGGGAAGACGAACGTATCTCAAAAATATTCAAAACTATAACTAAATAAACTACTACTAATATTTATAAAACTGGACAGAAATGTTATCAAATTTTTGCCTTTATATGTATGTTTTAATTTAATATTTTTATATTTTTAAAGTTAGTAGGTGTTAGTCAACTTAAATTTGTGTGTACGTTTCAGTGAATCAAATTCAGTAAATGAACGTTTCAAATTCTAACCTGTAGTTTAGTTTTTATTGCATAGGTCCAGCAAACGAGCGAACAGGTCACCTGATGGTAAGTGGTCACTGCCGCCCATGAACATCCATATGTGGATCATGGATATGTTGCCGGCCCATCAAATTGTGAGAGGAGCGGGAACGAGAAAGGATGGAAAAGGAAAAGGGTATTGGGCAACCAGGAATCTCATTCACCGAACAAAACGTGACAGCAAAGCTGTCGTTTCGAGTCGATTTCCTGTGAGACAGTGGCACCGCCCCGGACGAGCCTGCCTAGTCACGCTGAGGCATGACTGACAACAGCCTGGCCATACCAATTCCAAAGTAGTTCCTCAGATTAGCGCGTTCAAAGAAACAAACCTTTCAGCTTTATACATTAATATATGAATAAAATATGCCCAATACATCTACTATGAATAAAATATACTAGAAAGTAAAAGACAAATTGTCCATCGACGGCTAGTCATTTAATTTCAGTTTACCTTCTCTCAACCGGTTTATTAAAACTGTTGCATTGTCTCGAACGACAGACTTGCTGAATTCATTACAAGACCGTGAAGCTTGAAACAAAAGCGCACGGAAACATTATGTTCTTGGTGAATTAATTCGCCACTTATAAGAATTTATATTCAGAAAAAAAAAAGATTTTTTTAAAGTGGGCAGGTTTGTGCTGTCACACCTGTAATTACTTATTTGACTAATACATAACAATAAATAAATACACCCAACAGTCACATACATAGTCCTGACCCCACATAAAGATCGAGTCTTATGTCAAGGGTGTCAGAAGCTACGAGAGGCTTTTCGGTCTCACAAACACCCAGACCCGAAACATATACCTATGGACTAGCCAAATATACTTTAAAAGTATACATTTTTGGGTAATAAATTGAGAGAAACACTTACGTGGTCCGAAAACATTTGTTTCGGACGTAATGTCAGTCCGAAAATCCTCATATCTCATATATATATTATGGTCTCCACAAGACGTCATAAAACTGCGTGGCTACTTAATAATTATTAAAAGTAATTTGATTAATCAATAAAGTTTTTATACTACGAAAAAATGAAACTTGATTTATTTCAATCCATAAAAAAATTGAAATAACCAAATCATACTCCATTACCCCACTTTTTATTATATCATCCATCTACATTTGTTAAGGAGCAATGTCATCGAAAAGTATTTGAGTAAAATTCAGGACAAAATTTTAATGCAAAGAGCACGAGCCTCTAGAAATCAAAACACGGTCTAATGGATTCACAAATTATGCGAAATGCAGAAAAATGGTATTTGCTTAGAGAAACATTTTGATTGATTGCTTTTGAAAAGATTGATGTTAATCGAATTTTATTAAGGACCTTGCAGATATATTGACATACTAACTTTAAAACGGTAGTCTCGTCAAAACTACAATGCAAATGCGTAGGTTCGCCAGGGTCGTAGGATAGTTTCACAAAACACCGGCGTGAAACAGTTTCGCCGTCGCGTTTCGTTGAGTGTGTAGAATACACATCTCCACCCGAATAGCGAATGCAGAGACTGTCCCCTCACACCCACCACTGCAACTCCTGTAAGCCAGGATCAACTGTGCCACGCATTAATGACACCAAGTATTGAAGCTCAGCGAGTCTCCGGGAAGGTCTAACTTGTTTAACCCTCAACGAAATCAATAACAAAGTTAAATTAATAGGAGGAGTTGGAAATATTTTTGTTCACTTCCCTCCGAAACAAAGCGGGTGACAAAACAATGAACTAAAGAGGTAAATAACCGCGAGTAACTTCACCGAATAGCGAATGTTTACACGTTAGTGAAAAACTCGACATAGTGCCTCATGCAAGAGTGCATTTCGGGTCCATGCTGCACAAAGTATAATATATTCGATATCGACTAAGCTGACAAAATTATGTACAACCACATTAAAAAAAAATACACCCAACAGTCCTGACATACATAATAGTCAACCCACACTAAGATCGAGTCTTGTGTCGTGGGTATCAGAAACTACGAGAGACTTTTCTGGTCTCACAAACACCCGTACCCGAAACAAATACCTGTGGATCACACAAATATTTGTTTCGGTGCGTCGATCGAACCCATGGCCTATCGTTTTACAGCCAACTGCGCCACGGAGGCTGTCGGCAATAAGTGCTCATTTTAAATAGAGCTGGGCTTACATCAGGTTCATTCACTTTGTCGTATCTTCGCTTCTCTACCTTTTGACCAAGAGGAAATTATCACCGTCCCAGGATTCAATCCAACATCTCTAGATCAGCTTTCTCAATTAAACTGTCAATATATGTACATATTATGTGACGTCAATCAGCTGTATTGTCTGTTGATATTCAGATTTGATCGGCAAATACTTGATTAGTTTGTAGAACAATCAACGCGCCAAGCCGTCGCGAGGCGTACAGACCACTTTACATCCATTGTCAATATTCTAATTAATTGATGTGTGGGCTATACATGGCATGTTGTTGTAAATTTAATCAAGAACTTATGTGGAGTCGGTCTGACAATATGTGTTTTAGTTAAAAAGATTAATTATTCTATGATAGGACTATTTCACGTAAATTTTTAACCAAATATTTATGATAGTCGTAGCGGTGAATGGGTTCATAAAAAGTACATTGACTTAAATATCGAACCTAAGAAGCAAACCGTTTTCATCCCGTTTTACCATGTAAACCAACAAAGCGTAAACATTATAACTATTTATTTATATCTACTGTTTGTGTAATTTTGACTACATTACTACGAGTATTGCCTCTTTGTGATGAAAATATTCGGACGATAAATATAAGACATAAAATTAATTATTACTAAACCCAAAATTAAGCGACGACCATAAAGCAAGACAATAAGAGTAATAAAAATTCTAAGGGCTTCATAAATTACGTAAATTACGCGAAACACCTTGAAAATTCAACCCCAACTGCGGCAATTAAAGCGTGCACATTTCACATTAACAGGCCCAAGCGCAGTGTTATCTTATTAAGGCACCTTCATTAGATACCAAATATTTTGTGTTGCACATTAATTTTTTTGTGTTGCACGTAAGTCATACAAGAGCGCATCAGGGGACGGCGAAACAACGTTCTATTTAAAAGTTCGTGTGTCTACATAACGGTCGAGGCCGAAAACGGGCAGGAATTCATAATAATTGTGTTGCATTAAGTTAGAACTATCTTATTCTATAGCTTTAAGAAGTCTACTGACGACTAATCCTAATAGTTTGTCTCTCGCTTAGCTATCGAGCGAGACAAAAGAATTGCTTATTTCCTACTTCTATTTGTTTTCTTGTTAAAGTGAAATTAGTGCCTCCTAGAGAATCGGCTAGAGCTTCAGTGTTCGATGTGAATGCACTGTGCGACTCCCAAGAGCTACTTTAACGGGAGACATAATGTGTATACGTTCTTTATATTTCGATATTCTGAAGATGCATTTAAAACGACATAAAACTACTTTATGTTTAAGGATAATGACCCCTACCACAATTATTTATGTTCAAATTTGTCATGGGAACTGAACAGGTATTTGTTTCCAATTCCTATTTATTTATTTTTCGTCTTAATTTGTTGAGGGTCATAATATACAAGATAGTTACTAAGATTCAGCGAGTTTCAGTTCTCAGTGTCATTTACTTTAACCACTATTGCATTTGACTGTCAATGACAGCAATTAGAGTGCTCCATTTAAGCCCTGCGGACATAATTCGAGAAACATTAATTATCTACACTAAGTGTAAGGGATGTGGACAACATTGCCTGCGGGTTAGATTGCACTTAATTAATGCAGGCACCTAACAAGATTTTGGAGTAAATGTATGCTTTCATAGCCATGCAATTAAGTGGCCGTTGCTCTTCAGTTAGAAGGTCGTATGTGATCGAAAGATAACATTGCACATACGTCCTTTTACTTTTCAACATATTTAACTTTAGACTAAAAAGGCATTGTTTGTATTTTTGACCTCCGATCTAAGAAGAGGGCTGATAAAAGTTTTAATTTGCATAGGTCTGTGTGATTGTAGCATCCTATATCATAGCTCCTAAATTATGCCGGTATTTTTTTGGTTGATCGATAGTCTACTCAACCGTGAAATATATTATTGGAATACACAATGGCGTAACTATCCTAAGATAATAAATCAGATCTAATAGAGTCCCCTTCCTAAAGGTGTCACTTTCTCTCGGCCGTGATTCCCTCCATGGTCGAGAGTCGGAGGTCGTGGCAGGCCATGCTCTCCTTCTGCAGTATTACGATGTCGCAGAAGGAGAGCGCGGACCGGGATCGGGAGCGGAACGACCCGCTCGCCGCCGCCTGCAAAGAAGAAGGCGACGGGTGATAAACGGCTGAACCGGCTTCTTTGCCCAGTGGTTCGGGGGTGCAAGAATTCCTCCACGGTACCTCCTGCCTGTCGTAAGAGGCGACTTAAAGGGGCCATCGGGGTCGTTGGGCAAACTGCGGGGGCGGTGCGCCCTCACTCATAACGACCTCGAGACGTGTGATAGAGTGCATGGGTCAGACTCTGTCGTGGACGCCCACAACATCCTAAACGGGCTTCCAAACTAGTAGTAAATGTGGAGATTCAGACCCCAACTACGGAAGGACCAGCAACGGTTTTGCGCCGGATGGTTACGCGGACGTATATCGGGGCGATTGTCGCCCTGGGATGTCCGGTGCCGCCCATAATGCGTGTGAAGGTCATCGAGGGGTTTTTAGTCAGTATGATGGCGTAGATTTTGTTAGGGTCCCAGCCCGATCACAATCCGCAATGTGGTGGGTTGGAAGGCCAGAGAAACTGACATACCCCTTTCGGCCTCCCCCGGAGTACCGAAAGGGGAGCTTAATAGCTTTTCCTCTTGGACACAAAACAAAAAAAAAAGGTGTCACTTTAATAAAACGAAAAATACGAACGATATGGACGAATAGGACACAAATCAATCAGTGATTACTGATATACACTTCCAGATGTAAGCAGGGTCCTAAAAAATATCGTATTGATACTAAACAATCTATTGACATTATCAGCCGTATTGTCTGTTTTATTTCAAAAAAATAAATACCTTATCTATGGCGCAGCTATACCGTACGGAGGCTCTTTCCAAATTTAAACGGGTTTTTTATCCTATCGTATTGATAGTAATTGAGACTGGAAAACTATTCCATGTTTGGGGGGACTGAGAACCCGTTTTGTTTCAGAAAAATAATAACATCAAATTATAATTAAGATGCAGGCTGCATACAAGAGGTAGTACATTTGTCCCGTACATGACGTCAAAATGTAAGAGCGGCTCAACTTTTTGAAATGTACTACTTCATATTTTGTGTCCCGGTACTCGTTACACTACGTCATTAACTATAGGATGAGAGCGAGAGGTACTAATACCTTCAAACTATCTAGTACGCCTCACTTCAATTGAAGTGGGACATTGTACTAGCTCAGTACAAAAATGAGGCTACTCTTACAAACTCTTTTTCAAGTCATGTCCTACTCAACACTAGGTGCAGCTATACTGTAAGGAGGCTGCAAGTTTAATTTTCATATATTTAGGTATGCGATATTCGCCCTTATGAATGCGGATTATTTGTAAGGCACATTGAGATGAAAGCGGTGTCTGATCTTATACTATAGAAACTGAATAACTACACCATTAAGATTTAGGAGTCGCATTGTACAATTTCACAAAAACTTATAACTATGTATTTCAACTAGGCCGCGGCTATACCGTAAGGAAACCACCATGCAGCGCACTCGGCGGTCTCGGGCCGGGGGACCGTGGCATTGTGCGCCCTCTAGCCTATACTGACGCCACTGGTCATAGCCGTGTGATAATATATGTATTTTTTAATTTGTTTTAGCATAGCGTAAGCTCTATATTCCAAAATCTTCACAGTGGACCCGAGTGTTGCGGTTTGGTCGCGTTCGTTTTCCTCGAATAGTGAGGTTTGCATACTGACTGGAACAGAACGTTCTAACCGAAACAAATGGCGTTACTGAGTTAGATGAAGCGTACAGTCCTTTGGGCCAAGAGTTCAACATAAATCAATAAGGGTTGTACAATATAATGTTGTAAAATCTTCCTTTTACGGAATAATAAATGGATGTTACATCCTCGCCATATTGATAGTTTGAAACAAGGGCATAGAAGAGGGAGATTAATTGAGGCTGACTAAAAACTATTCAGAATTATCACTACACCTGCTCTCCGGGAAGAAATAAGTCAGGTTCCTTGGGTCTGCTAGTCTTTCGAGTCAATATTTAACTGCTTGGGAAAGATTTTGCCATTCTGGCGCTGTGGCACCAGATTCTCAATTTAACGCTACAACGCCATACCAACTAATGTCTGGTGCCCCTTTATAATGCGTTTGGTACGGTTAAGTGGTAGTTAGTGATTCAATATCTCCAGGAACAACTTAACTTATACCAAGGGATAATATAGCTCCCCAAAATCCAAAATTAAATAATAAACAACAAACTCCTTCTTAAATCCAATTTTTTTTTATTATTAATGTTAAGTAGTTTTTATATTATTTTAGATACTTTTGCTCTCAGCTTTGTTTAGTCAAGTATTACCTATTGATGTACAAATTCATGGAAATAAACGCTCATTATTATTATTAGTTTTATGAACTAAACCATAAAATACAATACTAGCAAGGTCATAATTCTTATGATCTGCACACAACAAGGTCAAGGTGCCTGCAACAACCTACAATCAATATTAACACCACCAACAAATAAAACAACAGTAACGCTCGGTTCACACGTCACGTACCAAAGATTTAAAAGTTGTAACCTGTCACGACGATTGGTTTGGACGGAGACTACGAAATATAGAGTCACCTTATTTTATTTATTAGGATTTAAAAATATATTAGCAAAGGGAGAAACGGTTTATTCGTAGGGATCACTATCAGGCTTCGTAGCTGTGGTAAGAGTTGTTTGAGAAAACAGTTGGTACATAAATATAAAAATGGGGGACGTTAATAAAATGCATATTTTAGGATCAAGGATGGATAACGTATTACGAAAGTTATGAGTTCTTTGCACACCTGTATCCTGGAAATATTACATAATATAATATGACCACTCAATACATGTAGGAGTACGCTGTACACCGTAAGCAAGCTTCCCTACGGTATAGCCGCGCCCTAGTTAAGTTATTCGATTTGTTGAAATATTACAATGGCGATTACGCCATACGGCTTGTAATGGTATATATTTTAATAGGTTGATAGGATAAGTCATAAGATAGACATCGATTTTATCTGAATGTCCCTTACAGAAATATTTGTAAATAAAATTATAACTTATGAACTAATGTTAGTGTCACAACAATTAAAATGTTTACAGTTAGTGTTGAGTAGGACATGACTTCAAAAAGAGTTTGTAAGAGTAGCCTCATTTTTGTACTGAGCCAGTACAATGTCCCACTTCAATTGAAGCGAGGCGTACTGACGCTTACTTCTTCTCCGTCATGTAAAATATTCCTCTCTCCCTCGTTTGAAGCACGATCAAGTAATTGACGTAGTACCGGGACACAAAATATGAAGTAGTACACTTTAAAAAGTTGAGCCGCTCTTACATTTTGACGTCATGTACGGGACAAATGTACTACCTCTTGTATGTCCTACTCAACACTATTTACAGTACTTGTGTAGGATGAGAGAACACATTTTATTTTATTATCCTCCACACAAAATGTCTCATAATAGAGGTGACATGGATATGATTCCGATTGTACTGTTATGCACACAGGTTTTCTCCTGCTAGTGTACACACGTATAATTATTTATTACTGAGGCAAGTTTCATATTATCTACCAGCATTTTTAATAATTAAAAGTTCTCTGTTGTTACGAACTTGTAATAACTGATTAGAATCCATGTACTGATTTGCTTTTGTCGATATAAGTATATCTTTGAAAAGATGGGTCATATCGACATGGTCAAAACTTACTGGTGAGAGTTTATGTACATCTGTCGCAACGAAAACAGGAAATAGGTCGGCATTTGTACTTTTCAAAAGACTTATTACATCTTCTAAGTTTTTAGACCTTTTCTTATTTCCTTGTCTCCTCCGAATAGGCATATTTTTTTGCATTGGGTAACGATTCAAATAATAGTGTCTTGAATGCTATAATCTCCTCTCCCGAAAAACATGTAGTTTTAGTGAACACTATCTTCTTTCATATAAACTAACGTATGTTTTTAAAAAGCCAACAGTTCAATAATAACTATTTCACAATATTCGAGGCCATTGTCCTCTAAAATGCGTCATCGATTACGCATCCGAACACGACCGCGCTCAGCAGCTGTCAACAGCTGACTCGCAGTACAGAATCTTACGTCTTTTGGATGAATTATAGGGTGTTTTACTATAAGTGTGAAAAAAATAAAAAACAATAAATCTATTTCGTATAGCAAAATTGGTTTAAAAGATTTCACATTTTTCATCTGTTCTACAAATACGCGGAACAGAAGCCGCTATGATGGATAGCGATATTATGCTGTATTTCCGAGTGTAAGTAGTATTCCTTGTGCGTTAAGTTGCAACCTCTTTGCTTACCTAGATATCTTCTATACATATAATAAAAATGTAAATGGTCGATGTCTGTACATGGAAGATATTTAAGAAATTTTAACGCGAGGGGTCTTTATAACAGCAACAGAAGCCAAAACAAATTTTTTTAGAATTTTTGTCTGTCTGTCTGTCTGTCTGTCTGTCTGTCTGTCTGTATGTTTGCTTGCGCATCACGCGAAAACTACTGCACCAAATGAGATGCGGTTTTCACAGTTGTATTACTGTAGGTTCAACTTAAAAACTGGTATATGTTGCATTTACATACAGGGTGTTTCTTTTTGTTTGCCTGCACATTAGTCAAAAACTACCGCACGAAATGAGATGCGGTTTTCACTGTTGTATTGTTGCAGACTCGACTTAATATTTGGTGTATATTGCATTCACGTACAGGGTGTTTCTTTTTGTTTGCTTGCACATTACTCAAAAACTACCGTACGAAATGAGATGCAATTTTCACATTTATATTAATGCAGGTCCAACTTAAAAACTGGTATATGTCTTATTTACATACAGGTTGTTTCTTTTTGTTTGCCTGCACATTACTCAAAAACTACCGCACGAAATGAGATGCGGTTTTCACTGTTGTATTGTTGCAGGCTCGACTTAATATTTGGTATATATTGCATTCACGTACAGGGTGTTTCTTTTTGTTTGCTTGCATATTACTCAAAAACTACCGTACGAAATGAGATGCAGTTTTCACAGTTATATTAATGCAGGTCCAACTTAAAAACTGGTATATGTCTTATTTATATACAGGTTGTTTCTTTTCGTTTGCTTGCACATTACTCAAAAACTACCGCACGAAATGAGACGTAGTTTTCACAGTTATATTGGTGCAGGTTCAACTTAAAAAGTGGTATATGTTTCATTTACATACAGCGTGTTTCTTTTTATTTACTTGCGCATCACGCAAAAACTACTGCACCAAATGAGAAGCGCTTTTCACAGTTGTATTGCTGCAAGTTCGACTTAAAAGCTGGTATATGTTTCATTTACATACATGGTGTTTCTTTGTATTATCTATACATATAATAAAAATGTAAATGGTCGATGTCTGTACATGGAAGATATTTGAGAAATTTTAACGCGGGGGGTCTTTATAACAGCAACAGAAGCCAAAACAATTTTTTTAGAATTTTGTCTGTCTGTCTGTCTGTATGTTTGCTTGCGCATCACGCAAAAACTACTGCACCAAATGAAATGCGGTTTTCACAGTTGTATTGCTGTAGGTTCAACTTAAAAACTGGTATATGTTGCATTTACATACAGGGTGTTTCTTTTTGTTTACTTGCACATTACTCAAAAACTCCGGACCAAATCAGATGCAGTTTTCACAGCTATATAGGTGCAAGTCCAATTTAAAAACTGGTATATATCTTATTTACATACAGGATGTTTCTTTGTATTAGCTTGCACATCACGCAAAAACTACAGCACCAAATGAGATGCAGTTTTCACAGTTATATTGGTGCAGTTCGAACTTGAAAATTGGTATATATTTCATTTACATACAGGTTGTTTCTTTTTGTTTGCTTGCACATTACTCAAAAACAACCGCACGTAATGGGATGCAGTTTTCACAGTTATATTGGTGCAGGTCGAACTTGAAAATTGGTATATATTTCATTTACATACAGAGTGTTTCTTTTTGTTTGCTTGCACACTACTCAAACACAACCGCACGTAATGAGATGCAGTTTTCACAGTTATATTGCTGCAGGTCCAATTTGAAAACTGGTATATATTTCATTAACATACAGTGTGTTTCTTTTTATTTGCTTGCGCATAATGCAAACTACAAGACGAAATGAGATGCGGTTTTCACAGTTATATAGGTACAAGTCCAACTTAAAAACTGGTATATGTCTTATTTACATACAGGGTGTTTCTTTGTATTATGGAAGATAAGTGAGAAAAATTAATATGGGGGACTGTATTAACGTAATAAAAAAAAAGGATTTTTAGAATATTTGTCTGTTTGTCTGTGCGGTTGTGCGCGATGAACTCAAAAACCGCTTAACAGTTTTCGATGAAATTTGGTATGGTAGTAGCTGACACCCTGGATTAACATTGAGGATACTTTTTATCCCGAAAAATTAAGTATTCCTGTGGGATGAGGAAGGAATTCCGATATATTTGTTACTTTTTATACTCAAAGGGATGGGATGGGACAGAATTACATGGCTTGAGTGAGAATGAGATGGGACGGGCGGGATATAACGGGACGGGACGGGACGGGATAGGAAATTCCAAATAATCTTTACATGTATATTTTTTTAAATAAAGTTAATCACGCAGACGAAGTTAGCGGGCAGAAGCTAGTTAAAGAATAAAATTACAGCCTGCTCACTGTACAGCTTTACTCTTACTAATTTTTCTGAAACAAAACGGCTCCTCCTTATGGAATAGTTATCTTGTATCAATTCAATGGGATAAATACCCAAAAAGCCTCCGCCTTTGATAAGATATTATTATTTTTTCAACCAAACATTATGTAATACGTCAAATTAGGCAACAATCGCCTTCGTGAACAATTATTTGGGAGAAAAAAACGCCGAATACTATTTGGATGGGTTAGAGGGACAGGAACATCTCTGGAAGTGTGTTGAGTAACAAGGACATTACGTTGAAAAGGAAAAATAAATTTTAAGAAAAATTCCTAGAGTCCTTGCTAAGTTGGGAACTTTTTAGACTGCCTTCATACATTCCGGAAAGGGATCCCAATTCTCATTTGATGAAATTTGCCACGCACCTATGGTGGGAAAATAATGCCACTGTATAGAGGGTAATGACAAAATGATACGAATAAAAGTTGTTCCTCAAAAAACGATCTAAAAAAATGGTCAGATATCATTTTTTCGTAAAATGATAAAAAAAAAAGTTACATCAAGTTTTTTTCTCGAATTTCTGAAGATTTTCGCTTATAACTTTTTTATTTATAGTTCTACGACAAAAAGTTACTGGACCAAAGTTGTAGAGAATTTAATTTGCAACAAAAAATGTTAACAATTTTTTTTAATCCAATAAATAGTTTAAGAGATATATCGTAAAAACCATTTCAACCCCTATTTTCAAGATGGCGGCCGTGGAACAAGGGTGGCGAACCCACAAACTTGGTTTTAGCTTTACACTGACCCCCTCTACACATCAAAAAAATAAAATTGCGTCCTCTAAATAACGCAACCCCAAATGTAACTTCTCAATGGACTAATTCCATAATCCTCCAACAAAACAAAATTCGCCCAACACTTTGTCTATTTCTAAAAAAGCCTACTCCACACCTCAGCTAGCTTCTAGTTCATTGCGGGTACACATTCGTCGTAAACAGCACGTGACACGGGAATATTGAGGGTCATTTGACCCCCGACTCTCGAGCCCTTCGCAATCAACTGTTGGTGTATTGTTGTTCGTTGATATTTGAATGTTTAGTTCAACTATAGAGTATAATTAAATTGAAAAGTAATTTCTATTTTTATATACGTGTAAGGCACTATGTTGTCATCTTCTTTAAGAAGATTGATGTCTGATGTCATCGATATAAGATATTATTATGTTTTTGGCCTTTTATCGTTTCCGAAATATGTACTTATAATGGTTCGTCTGTAACAAAAACAATTTACTGAGCAGAGATGGAAAGCGTCTCTCGTTTCAAAGCCAGCTGCACAAATATTGTGCTGGTTCTTAGACGGTTTGTACAAGGTTAAAATATAAGATTTGTTTTATTAGACCCAAACAAATATACTTATGGATCATACAAAAAATCCAAGGCAAAAATCTCAGTGTAGTGCCTGGTCCCTCGTTTTACAGCCATAAGAAACTGCATGAGGATGGCAATTTGAACATACCCGACTGCAAGTGATCAGGCTTTAGAAATATTATCGATAAGAATTCTGATCCACCAAAGGGCTAATAAATAAACGACAAAAAGTACGTGTAATATTAAATGATAACGTGAATAACAAGGGGTTAGCCGCTCGAGGTCGCCAATAAATCTTTGAAGGGAAGAAATAAATCCATTAGGTCATTCAGCTGGCCCGGTGTGCGGTTACCACGTTTAGGGTTTTTTTGGGGACACGTGTCATGACGTCATTTGTCAGAAAAAGGTGTAATGAGGCGTGGAAACTGATGTGAATATTCTATTTTTAAAATATGCTGGTGATAGCGTTGTTAGTACATGGTTTGAAAAATTCAACATCTTTTGAAAATTATTATTTTATCACAATGAGATATAATATCAAATATTTCTATGCTGTATTTATAACTATTATCAATGTTTTTCGCAATATTAAGTTTATTGTGAACGAAATAAATAGACGACACAGAAGCCTCACATTCTCACACTTACATACTTAAAATTCTCTTTAAGGAAAGAAAATCATCTTGAAAAAC
Organism: Deilephila porcellus; assembly: GCA_905220455.2. NCBI lineage: Eukaryota > Metazoa > Arthropoda > Insecta > Lepidoptera > Sphingidae > Deilephila > Deilephila porcellus. Next base: position 13,019,254 of record LR999973.1, on the reverse strand, counting down.
ATAGCTGAGTATTTTAACTATAAATTACATAATCCAAAGGCCCCGTTAAAAATTTTGCACGGATTCGGAAAATGTTAACGAAGAACAAAAGTTATTAACTAAAGTTGGCTAACCTAGCCACATTAGGTAAGTTCTCACCTATCCTGTAAGATTCTATTTTATGGCTACCCTACAGACACTTAAAAAATAGTAAAACATAATTTATTTCGCCGTCTAGAGAAAAACACTTAAGAATATTCTTTCTTGAATATTTGTTTATTCCCGCATTAGATTCGACAGGAATAGCCTTGACTGTGAACTTTATGAGCGAGGGGTCGAAGTTTCATATCACTTAACCGTTAAATTAATGGGTATGGAGAATATTAAATAAATAATTGTCCTTCTACCATAACATGCTTTTTGCAAAGGATGTTTTACTGTTTTTTTTTATTGTTACAGAGTACAACATTTTCTGGAAATTAATATACATATGTATTGAGTATGTATTATAGTTTTGAGTGATTTATGTGTTATTAAGTTTCTTTCTTTTATTGTTGTGTACAATGAAGTATGTAAATAAACAAATAATTCGTTTTTGTAGTTTTGGAGTGCAAACTCATCATTGTTAAGGGCCTGAGAATTAAAAAGTTGTAAGACCTAGTGACTTACGAAGAAATTGGGCAATAATTTGAATTTAGAAACGTACCTACTCACTTTTTCAATTACGATTACTAAAGTTTTTTTTTTTTCAAAACAGAATTGAGTCTAAAAAATGAACCCCGCATAAAGAAAACCTCTAGATTCAAAATTGTTAAAGACACCTCAATCCCAAGAACATTGAAAGCTAGCCTTGTGAAGATTGCGCAGAATGTACGTCAACGTCTGTGCCCTGATCGAGGACATTCTATCACTTGAGCTGGACGGAATCTCCCAATTCCATTCGCTAGAAGCCGCAGTTGCAAAGCTTAGTATGCAGATATACAATAGAATAAAATTTGGTGCGGGTACTTGGTGAGTACAACATACAATGAAGAAAGTTATTTGAGAAGGTAACTCAGTATGTGAAACGGGTATTGGGTAGTCGATTTTTGACTTCAATATTTTTAAAATATAAGTATCTAAATCTAGTCGTATTGGGTTGTACTGAAATTACCCTCATGGAATTGTAGTCACTATGTCGTAATTTCTTCTCCAGATAACATCACTCGTCGGCGACACAATTTTGTCAGCCTGCTTCAAATAGGATATTCATAGGCTGAACCTAAAGCACCTGCACCCTTGCGTAGATAACTGACGGATTTACCAACCTCGTGTATAGTAGACAATATGAAGGATACAACATTCAGTAAGAGGTAATGAAATCTTACTCCGTACTACAATTTTCAGCTGCCATATCCAATACTGTTTATACATCCGAGACGCCTTCAGAGTTGTAAGATCCGAAGGATGCTCTTTGCTTATGTGTATAAGATTACTCTGATATTCCTCACTTTGAGTGCTCGAGGTCGCCTTACAAATATGTTAACTTGAAAGCTTCTTTAAGTCAAGGGCTTCCTAATGTTTCTGGCTTATGTAGAAGGTTGTTTTTATAGTACTAACAAAGTGAAGTCATTGCCGGACTAGAGAAGCGGAGGAAAATGTAAATATTCATTTGTTTATATTTTCATTAAACAAACGGCAATCAAGGTTTACAGCTTATGTTAGGTACATTACACCAATAGCCGAAAGTTGCATCATTTGCAACTTAGTTTATCCTAGATAAGAGCGGAATGTAGTCCAGAGAGAGAGACGGTTAAGTCTTCGCGATTGAGGAAATTATGAAGGTATTTCTTTTTGCCTGTTGTTTTTGTGTAGTGGAGTGATTAGTTTATCTCCTGAATGTTGTGATTGTACCAGTGGTTTAAAAAAACCGGCAGAGAATCATGAAGGTCGGCTCTAAATCTACACGCAACACAAGACAGATTCATATTATGAAAGATTATGCAGCATTATATGGGGTGGTCGCTATCAGGGTGAATACGAATATAGCCACTAGCTTTTGGGCCTCCAGCAATCTCACTGACCGAACGAAAGGCAACACCAACCAGCAACTTCTCTTCAGTTATCTATAAGACAATTGTACCACAGCAAACAACCCATTAGTACAATTCCTTCAAGATACAAGATACATTACTCATTAAACATATTAAATTAAACTACAAACTTGCCATAACATTGTCACCCAAATCGAGTTTCGGTTACGCGTTTTCTAAGACGTGACGAGAGCATAATGAGCCATATTTGATTACGAGAAACGTGATCAAACTAACATTGGGATGGAACGTCGGCTTTCTAATTAGTCAATTTGCTGTACGAGGCTTTGGTTTCCGTCAATTAATGTGAGTGATGAATATCCTTTAAGCCCCCAGATGGTAAAACAGATTACTAATAGGCAGACAGGTTGGTACAATCGTTTAGTTAGGAGCGATGTGATTGTCGATGCGTGGAAATTAATTCATATGCCAAAGTTGCAGTGCAGGTGCAGTATGTCTGCTTCAGCTAAAATGGATGACTATGGATGACACTGCTTGGAAATAAATTGCTCAATTTCTAACAAATTGTAACAATTGCCATAACATATGCAGATATTATTATGACTTTTAAATGACATAAACCATTGTAATTATGCTTTAAAAGAAAGTAAAAGGGAGAAAGAAAAAGAAGCAAAAGAAAAGAAAATTCGTGTTGCTGAGGGAGTTTCTTGCGCCGTTTCTTTTTCACAGCTACAAGACGTTCCGAAGCGGTAGTAGCAGTAATTAACGATTCAAAAGGTCTTGTAAAATACTATTTGAATAAAGAATAGTTTGATTGTTTGATTCAGAATGGTACGTAAAAGTATATACTTTTAAGATTTCAACAAATAATTAGTTTTAGTAATATTTCAGCTTCCTAGATCAGGCATTACCTACTGCTCTTGCTGTTTGAGTTGACGATGTTTTAATATCGTTTTCTTTCCTGTCCCATCATCTTCCTATTTGAACTAGCAATTTATAATTCAAGTAAATACTAGAATTTTAGAACTGGTATTAAAATAACTAAATTTCAAAACAAAACATTCATATTATAACTTTATTTAACAAAGCGCAATATTTTCATAAAATTAACATGACAGCTCAGGGATTTGCTCATACATTATAAATACCCGCAGACAAGTATACGTTTCTAAATCTATTTAAATTATCCATGACAGTGTAAAAATGTTTAAATATTGAGATCACGTTCCCACCTCGCTCTTTCGGGCATTCGTCACGCCATGCGACCCGAGATCGCCTTAACTTTACTAATTGCTTTTCTTATCTCAAAATGGAAGCTGTTTAACAATCCTAGACTCCATCTCTTCCTTTTTGGAGATTATATTAAACTTTTCAAAACAGTGTAGTACACCTGAGATTTTCAATGATTGTAGGAATTGGTGGTGACGTGTTATCGATAAATTAGATTTTGTCAATAGTGTCAATGATGAAGTTTATCAATATATTGACTGAACCTGCATACAAGAGGTTTCGCGAGGATGTCGAAAATATGAAAATTAAAATACCAAGCCACAATTGCAGTTTTATGCTCACTATTCTTAATTACACAAGAGACGTGTAGGATGATTTGATATTATGTTACATAAATGATAAAATATTAATATCGAAACTTATCTTTCTTTACATTTTTATTAATATGCTATTACATATATTGCTATTCTTGTTTAGTATTTCTTGATCACTGTATCATTCAGAGGTTGTTGAATACGGCTGATTGTTATTCTTAGCACAGGGCCTCGATTTGATTGCAATCGTCGCCCAAATAATGAACATTGCTCTGTGTATTCCTCCAATATGAATGGGCCTTAATATTATGTGTATTTTTTGGTCAATACATATTTTGTATTGACCAAAAAATACACATAATCTATGAATGTAATGGCCTAACCACTCTCAATCGATTCTCTTGATTGTAGAGTAGGCCCGTGCCCAGCAGTGGGACGTATATGAGCTGATACAGATAACAATGTAATGGCTCAAGAAGGTAGTATTATTATATTCGTTCTGGCAGGCTTGGCTTACATAAAATCAGGTGGTTAATCCTACTTCGCATTCAATGGATGCAGGCCACTGACAATAGATAGATGAGGAGATCCTTGAGTGAGGACTATGTTCAGCACTGGAATTTCCGTGGCTGAAGAGACAGAGGGAGTCTACCTCGTGTAACTTTTTGAAGAAAGACTTAACCATCTCCAGTTATACCCAAACTAGACTGCACTGAACGAACCATCACATGCGTTGTAGTCATTCATTTTAACAGTATACAAAAACATACCGAAAAGTCTAAATGACCAAAAACACATTTATTTTGTCATAATGCCGTTATTTTCTGGCTCACACCGAAAAATACCTTCTAAAAGGGGTGTACATAGCGCTTATTACTTCTCTCATATACAGTCCTTTGAAATTTTAACGCTTTCCAAAGGGTCCGACCCGAGCAGAATATTAAAGGTCTTATAAAATAAAGAGATTTAATGAACGCATTTTGTTTTTTATCAAACAGGAAGCCAAAGCTTTGGCGATAATTAAATGAAAATTTGTCGAGACATTCAGTGTCTTTTGTTTTTCGTAATGTTTTGCCTCCCTTTTATCTTTTCTTTGTTTTCCCTGCTTTCAAGTTATTTTAGCACTGTTGCTTTGATGTCACATTTGGGTGTTACATATGTAATTTACTCAGGTGTTATTGACATTGCGTTCTTTGTGTGTAAATTAGGTGTGTTTTCGTTTGAATTTAAGACAATTAAAGAAAGAAGAAAGAAAGACACAACATGTATCAAATGAATCAATTGGCTTTTGCGACTCATATGATGTCTTAATATAATAGGTATCTATAAATTTCTAAATGAGTCTAAATAATTAAACCTTAAGAGCAAGCTGAATTTTTCAGCAATTTTCACCCAAAAAATACAAATATGACGCAATATAATTAGTTTGTTTATCTTCAAGGTCGCAATTAAGTCTCGTTTGGGGCACGTACAGAGATGACGCATCGTAACCCTTAGGAAACGTGGCGAGGTTACAAAAATGGCTTTTTATCGCAACTCGCCTGATATAAATTTGGCAACACAGTATTAAAGGCATAGATAAAACTCGAATTCCTTTGTTTGTGTTTAGTGGACTAAGTTTTAGGATTATTTGAAGATGTTGGTGTGGTTTTAGACTTGATTTTGACACAATTTCCTAGTGGTTTATGTAGATTCTAGTCAACGTTATTATATAATGTGTAAAATGAATTGATCGAAGATTATATGACGTGACGATATACTTGGCGAAACACAGCTCTATCGTGCTAACCTGTTGTAGGCGGTAGACTTCAAAACTTTGTAATTTCAAATAATAAGCTTTCAGGTTTTATCATGATATTTTCTTCTATCCTCAAAACAAGAATGAATTAATTAATATTTTTGTTTTCATAACACAATTACTTAAACATAAAACATATTTCACGACTTATTTTAAATTCATCTAGCTTACCTTTTTAGCTCACAAAAAAAATCCGTAACATCAAAACAATTTCCCAGAGGGTACAAATTGAATTTAGAAAACATGGAATGACCACGGAGTCGCCCAGGGGATGCGTGTGATCTGGCGACAAGCCCAGGCTCCATCGCCATGGTTAATTACGTCACTGGCATAAAAAACAGATTCGTTTTCATACATCTGCTCGGATGAACCAGGTGTAGTACTGAAAAATGAAAAACATTTTTAAGTATTCTAAACCGCATTGCGTTCACGCTTGTCCCTTCAGCGTTAAAAATGATTTTTTTATTGTTCACTTTGAATGAGCCTTTATAAGCACAGGTGTGTTACAGATAACTGACTAGAAGTAAAGAGATATCTCTTTTGTTCTATCATCCTCTCATTTTGTACAATAAGTAAAATTGCCGGAAGCTGTAGCACCCATACCCTACTCTTCTTATCTCTAGTTTTCTCTTAAAACGCCAGAAAGTCGTAACTCTCCAGTAATACTAGAAATCTTTTTATTTTCATTTTTCATTAGGTTATCCGTTTACTCATTTAATACCAGGAGCTTGTAAAATTAAATAGACAAAAACAAAATTTTATTCCCACACCCTTTTAATAACGAATAAACTCAAGACTCCAGGCGTCTAAATCAACTGAATTTCTACATTATTAAAGTGAAGACGCTACTCAAGATTCTTAGGACCCTTAAAAAATTAATTGCTGGAGCTGTTCGCGTAACAATCCTGTTTGAAGGAGAGTACTCAAATATTAACAAACTCAGCGATTATTTAAGTAGCCGCTGGGCCAATGGAATTGTGAGTCAATAATTTTATTTTTTCTTACTTTACGAAATTTGGCGAGACTAGGGACAGGAAGACGCTGAAATGGCGAAATCTTTTGAACATGAGTGGATTGTTTTTAGGGCTTTCATTCAATTAGCTTGTATTGTGTACTTTTGTACCTATTTTAATCAATGCATTGTGAGTCCTGTCGTATTTTTTTAACATGTCAGTGGTAGCGTAGTGGGGTTCTACCAATCCGTTGTATGAGAGCAGAATCTTTTTCTTCTTGGCGTTTTATATGCCATGTTATGTGGATTCGATTTACAAACACAGAAGTAATCAGGTTACAGGTAATTTTTGCCTGGTTTTCTACACTAGATCAATGAGGAGTCCTAAAATGCTTAATTTAAGGACTCACCCCATGCACGATAGCCGAAATAATTAACAAATGCATACAGCTTCGACCACGCCGTGAATATCCTTGGGTAGCCTCAATTCGAAAATAGATTTCCTACTCTGGATGATAATGATTTTCTAGTACTAATACTCACACAAATTCTCTCTGCAAATAGCTCGGCGCGCTTGACACTCGTTCACGTAGAATTGGTACCCTTTCTTGTATCTACTGAACATCATGCAGACAGGGTCTGTGTCGACAGCAGGAAGATCGATGCATACGTAGTCGCACGGATCATAGTTACCGATTGTCAATTGTGGGGAGAACTTTGCTCCTGATATTCAGTAAAAGAAATAAGGAATATTAATATTACAAATGGGAGCAATTATTCCTTGGGTTTTATGAAGTTATTTTAAAATGTTGTTTTAAGTTATTTATATATTTGTTTCAAAGTTAAGCTAAGGTCCGAAGTAAATTCCTAGGTTTTCGCCCTGTTTTGTAGAGGTCAAAGTTTCTGTTCCCCATGCAAGAGTTAAAAATAAACTCAGCAAAAAGTGTTTAAATTTATTTTTAAGCATAATTTTTGTCAATATTAATATTAATCATTGTTTGTTATATTCATAAAAATTTAACAGTGTTTCTTAAGAATAATTTAAAAAGGTACTATAAAATTTATTATTAAAAATATTAAACAGTATTTCTTACCGTTACAAATATGAATATAAAGCAAAATCCAACTCACAACTAAAATAAAATACATATTCGTTTTCATTGCACATTGTACTACATATTTATCAGAATATAAAAGCAAGTTATTGATATTGATTTGTTTTATCTTGAACCGCAACTTTTGTAGCCAAATTATAATAGTTTCCGATGAAAATAAATTTGGAATTGACATTGACACCCTCCGTGGCGCTGTTGGTTAGACGCCGGCTGTGAAACGAGAGGCCGCCGGTTCGATCCCCGCACCTATACAAATGTTTGTGTGATCCACAGATATTTGTTTCGGGTCTGGGTTTGTAAAGCCGAAAAGTCTGTCAAGGTTTCTGATACCCACGACACTTAGTGTGTGAACCTATGTAAGTAACTGGTGGGTGTTTTTATTATACGTTATTATGCTGAACTAACGTAAAATGTCCATAACACTAAGAATATAATATGAGAAGCAATTACTACTAAATGTTTTAAGTATAGGACTGCCTCGGTGACCTAGTTCTACTACGGTGCGATCACAAAGCTGAAGTCTCGGGTTAAAATCCCGGGTCGGAATTTTGGTATTTATGTATGTATTTAGGTATTTTAAGTATCATCCACGAAATAATTAGCTTAGATCTATTTATATTGAAATCACACACTGCCTTAAATCAGAAGGTTAATGAGAAAACCTAAATTAGATCCGATATGCGATTGCCCTCTTCTTAGGAGGTATCCTCCTGGTTGCTGAACTGTAGTAACACCAACTCGTAAGTCACTATTGTTCCGGCGACCTGCGAATAAAATATAATAGCAGTCAACAACCAAAATAAAGTCTATTGTTGTCTAGAGTTTCAGGGATTAAGGATTTTGCGGTCGCAGACTCAGACCTGACGCTTTGGAGTAGAGTAAAATGACCATAATTGTAATTAACTACACGTGTGTTACTGTGTTGTTTTAGTTATTGCATGTGTAGATTGAGAAGAGTGAATATTAAGCCACGTTAGTCACTTCCTGTGAATTTTCGATTGAAAATTAATGTGTGTGCCCATGTTAGTTAACTAAGTGAAATAAGCTCCTAATTACCTTCACTTGTAAAATGCAGTTATTTATTAATCAGACTGCACGCGTGACCAAATATATGAAACATAATAATGTATCTGTAGCGGAAATGTTAATGTTAATCTTAAATAAATTATGTCTAATGCGTCATAAAAGTAAAGGAACCTGCGCTGAAACGACTCCCGGGAACGTGCGAAGAATTTTTCTTACTAATAATTGACATTTCGATAATACGCTACAAATGAGATTGCTGGAGAATATTTAGAGTGGAATGTAAATAAATACCTATGTATGACGTCACCTTTGCGTACAAATTTCTTACATTGGTAACAGATTTTCGAGAGTGCAAATTGGATGGAAGTTTTACTTAAATATAAGTGGGGACGTTTAAAATTGAATAGGAAATTATTGGTGGAAGACGTGCTACTGTGGTCGGTGCTGTTTGCCGAGTCTTAATCTTCTCGTGCCCCCACCTTAGAGCTATTATTTTTCCATAATTTTTATAGCGAAAGACACCATGTCACTTGTTCGCAATTCGAAACGTGAAACTTACCACTTCGCGTCCAAATGTTAGAAGAACAGAAATATTATTTATTACATAAAAGTTAATATATAACTTACAGATAGCACAAGTTCTCTGGTAACGTAAAAGAACTGAAGACCGCTGAGAGCAATTCTATCGCCGTGAACTTGATCGAGGAATCTTTGAACCTGCGAGACAATAGCGTTTTGTTACACGTATTTGATTCAAACATCATATTTGACCAAGCCCAGTTTCCGTAGATGCATATTTAAAGCGTTGTATTGGTCCGACTAAACCTATAATTTCAATGAACCTATTTAACAAAACTCTGCCAACTGTAATGCACACAGCAGTTACTTTTTGTTGAGCAATGTTCCAAATCTTACATAACAACATCTGATAACAAAATGTTATTTATTGTTAGTTCACGTTGCCGTGTAAGTATATTATATAAAGTAATGTTGCCTAACATGTGGTAACAATCGATAACATTATTGTACAATATACCCACAAAATGTAACTGCGGTATGGAGGCACCATTACATTAGCAGTGTAAATTAGTAGGATTCGAAGCAAAATACATTATACAAGATATCATTTATGTTGTTGATAAGCATGAATAAAAATATTTAAACATTAATCAAAAGTGTTGTAATAGGAGATGAAAGAATGTATATTAACATTTTCAACTTAAAAATCAAATAATTTTAAGCTTTTGATTTATCTTATTATTTTATTTCATTTATTTATTTATTATTTATTATTTGCGTCTTTTAGAAAACTGCATCAGTTAGACGGTACGAAAAACTAGTTCATAATTCTTACCAACCTCAGTACAATACATAGCAGGAGATAGGTTATACAGGGCCGGTGCTGGCGCCAACGATGCTGAATTCACACTCGCAGCAAGCAACGAGACCACTAACGATCTTCCAAATAAGTAGGACAGCGAGACTACCAGGTACACTACGTGCTCGTGTCCTCCGAATGGGCTGCAAAAGACGACTTTTTACTTATTCCTTAGCTATTATCATCATCATTATCATTAAGATAATCATCGTTTTTAGCTATATAACGTCCATTGTTCAACATATACGTACCCCCCAAAGATATCTACAGCGGCTTGTTATTAAGTACTTACTAAAGCTATTTTAGTAAAAATAAAATCCGATTGTAAAGTAGGTTGTTTGTGTTTATCAAATCATTAACTTAAATATTGTCTCATGACTTTGTTTTTATCTTTACATAACAATATAATGTCGTAGATTTAAAATGTTTTTGTATTAAAAATTATTTTAATGTCATACCCTGTATTAACAGGGTATGACAGGACTGCGACCGAAAACGAAGCCATGTGGTAGTATTAGTGACTTCAGACACAATGCAACTAAAATATTTTTGAAGTTTTTTACTTATCGTCACATTTGGGTGTAAATAGTATTCCTAAAATAATAATTTACACCTTTTTATTAGTTTTAAAGTCACAATGTTACGTGAAGGTTTAAATTCCTTTTTTCGCAAAACCTCGGTATTTCGCACTTAAACATCTATCTATCTATCTATATCAGCCCATATACGTCCCACTGCAGGCCACGGGCCAACTCTTCAATCGAGAGAATCGATTTGACGACATTCAAATAATTGCAAAAAAAATCTTTCCCTTTTTTTGCGAAATTTTTAATTGCTTTAGGTTTGTAACCACTAATACTATCACCTGGCTCCGTTTTCGGTCGCAGTCTCGGTATAAACAAGCGGGTCATCCGATAAATATTCTCATATGCCAGCACGGGAATCGCGAGTCGCTCGTGCCTTGAGTAAAACAAGATGTAAACCAAGACTTCGCCTTTACTCTTCAGTAGAATTGTCAAATCCCTATTTATTTTCGCTCAGATGACAATCTATCTAAGATGAATGAGCATTCGAAGGGAGCGGAATGGAAAATGCTCAAGAAAGATTGTTTGGATGAACTTGACAAACAAACACTTCACTGATTCTGAAAAATGTATTGGAATAATAAAACTCCTATACCGAATACAGATGTTGCGGGGCAATGACCTGTCGCCTAAGTCTGCAATTTTGAAGGTCATTGACTTATCTAGAAATTTTAAACGAATATTGCAACTGATACGTTTTTGTGTATTGACGTTAACGAGTTGAAAGTGTCCTCGGGAGTTGAAATTTATCATTAAATTGACTCGGCAAAAAATAATTCACTTTTAAATATCTATTTCAGATTCTCCTATGTTGGTTATTGTATAGGAACTTCTTATTTTAAAGAATTTATTTCTGAAGATTTTTTAATATAGTTCTATTGATGATATAGTATTATGAAGGCATTGACTTATATTCTACCGATAGACGAGACACGTCAAAGAAATAAAGTGCGCCCGTATTTTAAAAGCACACTGCAATATTACATCACTTACCTGGTATTTTATTAAAATATTGTAACTTCAGACGATTTGCTTTCGGTTTGACGGCGAAACATTCATTTATTACTTTTAAACGTATGCGATAAGGCGTACTAAACTGTCACTGTCACGAAGCAAACTGATTTATGTGTGGTGCATACACCGCAAGTAGGTGGGACACATTTTTTGTACTGGATGTCTTATCTAGTGTAACATTGATATCGATATCTGTAGGACAGATGAGTCCTTGCCATTGATTGTGAAGCACGTTGGCCTTAGATGAAATTAAATCGGGATATAGAATATGGTGGGCAAGAACATGGCTCTTTAGCTATAAGACGTCCACTGCTGAATACAGATAATGTCCAAAGATTTCTAAAGCAATAGTTTTAACACTACGTTCACTGACATTCTACAAACTTTGTTAGATGGTCGGTCTTGCATTGTCCATGGAGGAATGTTAGCACCAAAGCTCATATAGTATGTCAGGATCAAGCTAAGTAGACATCCATAGACTCTGCCTACGCCTATGGGATTCAGGCGTGACGTTTTGTATATATGTATGTATGTCTGTCTTACATGGACTGAATAATATAACAAATAATCAAATTATACGAACCCACTAGGATAGTGCGGACATTTTTCTATCAGATATCGTTGGCTGATTCTGAACCCATCGCTGAAAATAAAATTATTATATCAATATTTACTGTTAAATGAATCAAATGGTTAATATCCCTATGGAACAATTAAAAATAAAACGTATCTTTTGAAGTAGATAAAAATGCGTAACTATTTTAAACACATCTCTTTTCCTTCCTCGACCGTCGTTCATCTCTTCATTTGTTTTTAATCTAATATAAACATTTGACTCACTTGATATTTCATCAGTCTTATTGATTAATTATTTTTAGCACATCCTATTATTTATTTCTGTCAGGTTTTTAGTTATTGCAATGCAATGTTATTTGAAAATTGGGCCTTCTCAATACTTACGCCAAACAGTAGAACAGTTGTAGGCATATAAAAAACAGATTGTTGGCGAAAGAAATAAACACAACGCTGCTGATGACGTCATCGAATGAGCGGACCAGGCGAGTAGCTCGATTGTAATCTTCACGGAGACAGCGCCAAAAAGATGGGGGTAGGTATACCTTTAAAAGGGTTAAATTTTAGTCTAGGATATCTAGATGCTACATGTCCTAGGATGTCTTGGCTTTTTTCAAAGGTTTTCATAGACCTAATGGAGTTGGCCTGCATCCAGCGACCACCTAGGATCTTTATCAGGTCCAACTTTTCATCTTTTTGCTGCATACATTAATTTAGTATCCAGCATATTTTTTTGTTATTCTCTTATAAATAGTTACCAATTGAATATTCAAAACATTTGATGAATTTTCCAACTACTAGGTCTTTATCACTGTAGTGAATATATATTTTTCATATTTGACATTTTCTCTTCCATTTTTTTCGGTTGGCTATCAAAACAATTCAATTGCAATCTTCATACTTAATTAAAGTCAGGGTTAGAATACTGAAGATAAAAATATTCACATAATAATATAGACAGACATAATTCATTCATTGGCTAAGCTACTTACATTTTCATACGATGATTCGATTTTTTTATTTATGCAATTCAATATCGATGTCAGGTATATGCTGACACATATTATAAGGAGATCTGAATAGTTCCAACTAAACGTTGAAATGACGTTTGATATCTGAAAAACAAATAGATTAATCATCATAATCATCATCATCAGCCTTGTATTGTCCACTGCTGGACATAGGCCGCCTGCACATTGCGCCATGTCACCCTGTCTTCAACAAACAAATAGATTACTCAGTCATATTAAAACCAGACTGCCTCGGTGGCGTAGTTGTACTTCGGTACGACTACAAAGCTGAGGTCTCGGGTTCGAATCCCGTGTCGGGCAAAGTGATATTGGGTTTTTTCTATTCATTATCAGCCCGGAGTCAGGAATTTGTGCCCAATATGCCGATAGGCTCGCCCCCTATCATATCATGGGACGGAACATACAAGGCGAAATGTGGGTGTCCTGGAGGCGCCTCTGCCTACCCCTTCTGGGATAAAGGCGTATATGCATGTATGTATTAAAGCCAGAGCCATGCAATACGATTTAGGGCTGCGCTTCAGTACATAATATTTAAATCTGGAAACTATATATTTTCGTATTTTGGGAGATGAAAGAACCTTTTGCCCCTTCTATTTCAAAGGCGAGTAATCAACAAGTAGGTAGAGGTAATATAGGTTTTTATTGGCGACAGATCACCACCTTCCAAATATGGCAGCATGGCATATTGGCAGCTATAATTGGAGAAGATGTAAGATCAGCAGTGGATTTACTGTGGTTAAAAATGGTGGTGATTAGCTATTATGATGTCAATTATTATTTGCCGAACATATACAAAAATAAAAGGAATAGAATAATTTGTTAATTGTCAGATATGCCTACTAACAAACTAATGGCCGACACACACGTAGCGATATAATTGTGCAAGTCTCAGTTTGCACAAATATACTGAAACGTGCGTGGGCGCATAACTGCGCAATCTTCGTTCCAATTTTCGATTGGAGAATGGTACAAACTCGCGTTTGCGCAAACGCACGTATGTGTATAAGAAACTTTCATACCTGCAACAGAACAGCGAAAGGCACGTTATACGGAATATTCAATTCAAATATCCACGGAAAAGTGGATTTGATGTATTTCTCATATATGTCCATATCGTCGTTGTCGTCGCTACAATCGATAACATCGGTAATTCTGGCTACCTGAGACAAAGCATGTTCTACTGAAAATAAAGACACGTTGATAAAGACTATTGTATATTCATTTATTCAATATATTTTTTTTACTTTGAGGATGACCAAGACTTATAGCTAATACAGAAGTATAAATGCACTGTTGTGTTTCGGTTTGAAGGATATTGTAGCCAGAGTAACTACTGGACATAATGGAACTTAACAACTTATGTCTCAGGATGGCGAGCGCAGTAGAATGCCAAGCATTGCCTTGATTCATGGTGTAGTTTGGTTTTGCTACTGTCCATGAGAGGTCGTATCGCTTTCCATCAAGCGAATGGCATGCTCGCCTCGCCATTCAGCTCAATAAAAAATATATTTATAAATTCAATTCTTAAAAAAATGAAACAAAAATCTATTAACAAAATTTCGTGAAAAAGCGAGTTATCAACAAATTTAATATGTATATGTCGTATATACACACTATCTCAGCGTCGTGAATGTAGGCATAATCTTTTTCAAAAATACTTACATATAGATATGAATAAAATCAACAAGCAAGCCGAGTAACACTTCAACTTGAGCGCGGGGTCAACGTACTCATCTAAGTTACAGGTATGAAGTTCCTTCATCAACTTGGGCCATTTTGTGGCGATACGTTGGAAAATGAATGTCGTACACCCAGCGCTTACGAAGAATGAGAAGAAACCTGAAAATTGATTATAATATTTTTTTCACATATACACATAGAAAAAGAGCACAAAACGTCTTCAATCTATTATGTAATGTACAATTAAATCCATCATGAAATCTTTTGGAAAAAAATGTTAATAGAAAGATATAAATAGAAAGATGAGCCTATAATAAAATTTCGCAACAAACATATTATGTAAAATGACGTTTTAGTAATTAAGTTTTGTGTCTCATCGTGCGTATGCTAATTACAGTGCCCAAAATTGTTATTTTTGCGCATGCCAACAACCGTATTCAGCAAAACCAGCACTGTTCGGATTCAGCGCTTTGAGCAGAGTGTCTTCAACTTCTCGTTGACAAGTTGCTACTTGCATAGCATTTATGCTATCTATACATACTCTAGTATGTAATTGCTTCTGAATCCGCCAGCGACCGAAGCATTTCAGAGAAAATGCTTACGATTCTATATTTGGCTGATAGAAGCGGAGCTTTATAAGTATAATAAAAATCATCAAAATGATAGTGGAGATTAATTAATTAATTCCTGAGTATTACCTAAAGCTCTAATGGATATGCTGTGACTCAAAAGTCTGTAAAGGCAGAGTAAAGCACCAACCGCCTGAATCAATCCGATTATTAGACTGTAAAGTACCTTTAAAGTAAGAAAACGATACCTGAAAAAATTAAAATATTTTAATTATCATTCATCACATAGAAATACTATGTCCTTCTGAGGTGGAAAGAATATTAGATCTTATTCAAAACACCATATGTTCGATACGTCGTTTCCCAATTTATATCGACGCAATACACTCTTTATATATTTTTAAATCTATTTTACCTTATTTTCGTAATATTTTTCTCCAAAATGCCAGTGACAGGATTCAGTCCCAAGCATTGGCCGGTAATGAGTAATAATTTCATCGCCCTTTGAAATACCAAGAAGTGGTTATTGTCGTCTGTAGTTTTCTTTGATTCCGACAATTCTGAAATGGCTTGAAAATAAATAAGAAATTTCGTAACTTCGTTTTATTTGGATTTTTGTAACAGATTTATTCTAAGAAAATCTAATATTATACTGGTAATAAGCGTAATAAAGTCGAAACTTATACGTATTATAATAATTTAACGCGTACTTAAATTCCTCATACATTAATATGCTAACATGTTGTATATGTTTTTATTGTCAATTAGAGATAGTTTTGCCTATATTCTGCGGTATCTGTTCACTAAAGTGGCTTTCTTTTTGTTGCTCAAGGTGATGGAAAAAATATGATAATGACGATTTCTGTAATACATTGCTTTGAACTTGAAAATGTATGAGGCGAATCTACAAGAATTTAATTACTACAGAACCTTGGTAAACATGGAAAGTGTTATTACTCACTGTTATTCAAATTCCAGCTAATAACATTTTTGTCGTCATTGTGTATTTTATTTCTGAAATAAATAGGTATAATGACATCAAAAAATTATAGATAGAGGTCAATTTTAAATTCCCACTTAAATAAATAAATACACCCAACAGTCACATACATAGTCCTCATCCCACACTAAGATCGAGTATTGTGTCGTGGGTATCAGGAACTACGAGAGACTTTTCGGTCTCACAAAACCCAGACCCGGAACAAATACCTGTGGTTCACACAAATATTTGTTTCGGTGCGGGGTTTGAACCCGCGTCCTCCCGTTTCACACCCAGCGTCTAACCAACTGCGCCACGGAAGCTGTGAAATTTCCAACTTATGGGACTAGAAATGCTTGACGGGTCTATGTTTAGTAGCGCGGACATTTAGATGGTGATGATAATTTATTTATTTATTTTATTTATTTTTCGAACAACTGTTGAATTCAGTTCGAACGAAGAAGACAAAAAATAAGGCCGAATGAGTTTAGACAACGGCCTTATAATAATCATTTTGCAGTAAGGGCTGTGGCCTTGATCCTAACAAAAATATGTGTATGCTTTACAAAACATTAATCAATATATGTTTTTACATGAAAAAATCAAATAGTTATAAAACAGTCATGGCACTGGAGCATTCCTAACGGGTATATATTTCCTTAAAGTAAAACAGTACAATAAAATAGAAATGAGCTTACCCAGGAAATACGTCATATTTCTGGAAAATAAAGGCTTTGATGCCGTACATTTCTGATTCCTTCGACGGTTCTGTAAATAAATTTTATTTAAAAGGTGTAATTTTATACGAGGGTCTTTTATTAAGCGATAGTTTACTCTTGCCTGTATCTAATAAAATAAAACAACACAAAACCATGAAAACCGGATAAGTAGTTTTGTAAAAAATCTCAGACATACACGCATACGAGTATATACGGGTCGAATAAAGAACCTCATTTTTGAGGTAGAATAAAAAATACTGATAAAACAGTGTCAACCATAAAAATATGGTTAAAAATCTCACTACGTGTGGAACTTTGAATACACAGGTAAATAGTTCTTATAACACGCAGACAAACATTATTTAAATACATAATTTGCACTATACCTATTAGGCACTTGACGTGCGAATAATAAAAATAAGTTTAAATTTCCAGCATCCAGAATTATATTTTGCAATATATTTCTATCCATATCGGCGTGGACGGTAACAAATGCTCTGGTACTTTAGATAAGCAAGCAATATCGTACCGTACTCGATAGACTATTATTTTATATTCAAAACACTTCACTACTAAAAAATGCAATAAATAATATCCAGGTTTTAAGAGGAATTGAGTGAAAATATAATAAAGTAGATTTGAGATATATTAAGTATAAAAGAAGACATTAGAAGCGTTGAATCTGAGTAAACATACCTATATTTCATTTTATTACGTAAACAAATCACATTTATTATTGAGTATGTCTTTTCAAACTATTTGTGGAGATAAATCTGTAGACAATAATAAGCAATATCACTAAAATATTGTATTCTACTTTTGCTAAGTTATTTCTTCTATACATGACAAGTTTCGTGGCGACAATGTAGGTACCACAAAACAATTCATAAAATTCACAAAACTGTGTTCGACACTACATTTATATACCAAAGAAAACACATTTGTTTTCAGTCAATAAATTACTTACTCGTGCTCGGGAATTCATGTAATTTATTATTTACATGTGTCGTGGTTTCGTTGTTTTTCAAGCGACAATGTTGTTTTATTTTCAGATTAACACCTATTATCTATAAAATCCTAAAGAATGTATTAAAAGAGCAGTAATGTTATCTTTAAGATACAAAAGAAGAATTTTGTAAGCCTAAGCAAGTCTATTGTCTTTTATAAGGATTATATTTTCATTATTACTTAGAACAACCGCTTTTTCATCATTTCGAAATTATGTTATTCCAATACCGTTCAGTTACAACCGCGTTCAAATATTTGAGGCAATATTAAAAACTTAAAATAATATTTTAGCATTAAAAAGTTTGTAAAATGAATAACGAATCGATCACCATTTTCACTTTAAGTGAGTTCATGAAAAGCTATTTGAAAATCAAATTAAATAAAAACTTAATAAAATAAGTACCTACCCGTACGTTTCTTTACCGCCGCCATGCCTATAAGTAAAACTTTGTCACCCGAAATGTATTTGTTAGTGTAAGCTTTTGGGGCAGCACTCCCACGACTTTAATGTACGTCTATGATTTTATTTATATATATTTTTTACGTTTTATCACTTTTCATCATAATATGAATGTTAGCTCTAGGTAGTATAGAGTTCACGAAATCTAGAAAGAATAGAAGTGGACAAATGCCCGGCAGTGGATGGAATGAGATGGACAAAGTTGTTGGTGGTTTTATAGTGCGATATATCGTATCTGTGATAAAGGTTTGTTTTCAACAGATGTTTTGAATCGGGGTGCTCTATCATCAAGTCTTTATTTCTGATACCCTCGACATAACACTATTAATCGAAGGTCAATCTTAGTGATAGTCCTTACACATATTTAAATCTGGAAGTTTTTTGTTTGTTTATTTCGTTTTAACGTCATAACTAATCAAACCATCGCCGTGCTATTTCCAACACATATTGTTAAGGGTTTAGTATAGAATATACGGTAATTTTTTTCCAGAAAATAATTGCTATTTCCGAGGTATAGAAAAAAAACTATCAGACGGTCGTTCGAAAACAAACTATAGCCAGACATGCATTAATCGTATCTTAATTAATGAATAACAGAAATAGGGATCTATGCTTTATGTTTTTATTTTTTATTTTAGTAAGGCTTACAGACTAATTAAACAAATTGTAGAAATAAATAATATCGTAACAAAAAATCAGATATTCAAGTTTGTTGCTGAGTTTCGAACCACGCGAGCAAAGCAGCGAGGGAAATTTAGTAAACAATAAATACAAAATGCAACCAAAACTTACTCCCAAATGCCAGTTCGGGCCACGCACAATCGTCTACCACCATCTGCTGCGCTATTAATTGCTCCAGGGATTTGATTTTATTACAGTCATTGCCCACATCCACCACACATTTAAACTCGACATTAGTTATCGATATTCCAGTGAAACTTTATCTATGCAATAAAAATAGTGAAGCTTTAATAAAACGTTTATCTAATGCCTTTATTTGTTTCTCTTGTAAAGGTATTCAAAACATCATTATATATTTTTTTATTATGAAGAATAATAAGGACATCGGAAGTGCGGGTAATGAGGGTTTCCAATATAATCAATCGAAACATGGCAATAATTGATATATAATTAAACATCTCGACCTCATACTCGTACCCTTTCTAATTGGAAGCAAAATCTTATGAGCATTGAATAAATGTACATTTTAAGAGAAGAGATAAGAATCAAGAAATCGTGAATTACACTTGACAAACCAAAAGAAAAAGAAAACTTTCAATCGGATTTGGAACAAATGTCGCCGGAGATTAGTGTCTGTTTAAACTGCTCTCGATGAAGTAAACCGCTGTCCTTCACAGAAAAAGTACTCTAACCAATAAAGATTTTACTGAACAACCTTGTACTAGAACTTCGTATATCCTTTTTATTTTTATTTACCATGTTATAACCATCTCTTTACACTGTTACAACCAACCGTAGGGGTAGGGATGTCTGTAACAAATTCCATTGTTTTTATTTGGACATATTCCTCAAAACCGGGCTCTGTGGCGTACCTTGCGAGAGGCATATGTCCAGCAGTGGAGTGCAACGGGCTGATGATGATGATGATGATTCCTCAAAATCTGTAATAACAGTTGCAAACAAGTTAGCGTCAATATACCGTGTGTAGTCATTAGTATTTTGTGATCTAATAAGGTTAGAATTTAAAATGGATAATTTTAAATCGTTGCGTTCGTCCCTGGTCTCCCATACACTCAGCACTATTCTTAATAGAGCAAGACTTTCGTCATTTTATAAAAGCTGAAAGTTTGTCAGCGCATGCCTCTAACATAGGGATCACACGGTCAGCTATTATGAAGTTCCGATCAGGGTGGCTTTGGAAGTTATCATCTTTAATAAGTCTGGCAAGATGAAAGAACCATCCAGAGAGTGCAGATGGCAAGGATATAGGATCTTTTGATAGTTGTTTTATCAACATATGTAAAATTCAGCTTAAAGCTGGCAAAATTATATATTACGATATCTTCAAACTTAAATAAAATGTAGTTTTGCTACGGGCTCTTGGTCTATCATCACTGTGTACTGTATATGCTATCCGGATGGATATATCAAACCGAAAACAAACCTATGATAACTAGACCAAGTTATTAGAACGCAAAACGATGCATGTTCGTATCCAGTTACGCAAATTTAGATTGGAATTGAGCGCCCGTGCGTTCTGAGTCGTTGGTACATAACCTTGATTTTCCAGGAAAGTGCAGTTCCACCGATAGTTAACTTCGTTACATCGGCCGTGACATTAACTGGAATACGAGTAAACTTATTTTGACGTGACAAATTTCGAGTACCTAAATCCTAAAAGTCAACCGAGTGCTTATTTCAACTTTACAATTCGGATTTCTGACAGGAGGGTGCAAGAATTATAATTATGCGACTATCATAATTTTTTTTTTTTCAAATAAATTATTAGTAACGGATTTAATACCTATTTTAGTTATCGAATGTTTTATCTTCTTTGATCAAACTGAATTCTAAAGTCGTTCGAAATGGACAAAACATTCGATAACTAAAATAGGTTTTAAATCTATCTATGAATAAGCCCGTAAGTATGTAGATCATTTTATAACAATTCAGTAATGTGAGTTCTGAAATCAAGTTTACTGTTAGACCAATTGGTCGTAGTTAATAATTTACTGTTACAAAATGAATATTTGAAGCAGTAACGTGTCAGCTCGCCACGTGATAAAATATTTCGATAAAGCTATAGCGCGTGGCTTCGTCCGTCCAATCTGATTTTTATTACCATTTGCTTTCACGTGCTTTTAGACCTTATAGTACAGGTTCCCTGGTACAATCTTCATAATTTATTACTAACAAGCTGATTTTTCGTGAGTAGCTTCCTTTTGACTAGACGCCCAACTTTTTCCTTACAGTAATGTTGGTAAACGGTAGCTTAATGAGGTAGCAAGGATAAAACATGTTGATTTGACGAATTTTAAAAATTGATTACTAACTGAATTTTTCTTTGTTGATTATCGAGATAATTATCTAAATAACGTGAAAAAATATTTGTCCTACAAAATATAAGGTTTTGTTAGGGAGTCCCCCCTCTCCAACATGTATCATAAACAAGGTCATGAAAAATAATTACTAACCAGCTGATTTTTTTTTATTGGTTAGCTAAAATTTGCATAGTTTACCACCCACATTGTCCTACAAATTGTGTGGTATGTCATCTTGGTCCTACGCTCAAAAGTTGTAGTACTTATACTTAATGTAAAAATAATTACTATCAAGCTGAATGTTCGAGAATAGCTTCGTTTCAATGAGACGCCCAACAAATCTTGTACGGAAATTCTCGATTGTGGTTTATAACTAAGATAATAGGAATGAAATATGTTGATTTGACGAATTAAAAAAATGTATTACTAACCGAATTTCTTTTTGTTAATTATCGAGATAATTATCAAAGTAATGTGGAAAAACATTTGTCCTACAAAATATAAGGTTTTATCAGAGAGTCCCCCCTCTCCAATACCTATGTATCATAAATAAGGTCATGAAAAATAATTACTAACCAGCTGATCTTTTTTTTATTGGTTAGCTAACATTTGCATAGTTTACCACCCACATTGTCCTACAAATTGCGTGGTACGTTATTCCAGTCCTCCAGTTACATAGTTAAATTCATGATATTAAAAATTATATTATTTTGTACATTTTGCTATTGGAGCTGAGGCACACTATTATCCTTACTCACAAATGCATGCGCAACGCATTCTTTACTGTGGACTAGGTATTCCATGCTTCCCCATGCCGGTGTTGATCATAACCATTTAAAGTTCTGTTTAGTCAACCTCGTATTTTATTCGTCATTCGAAAAATAATTTGAATAGTAATCTGTGCAGTAAAATAATAATGGAGTGTTTTTTGGTGTAATTTATTACCAGAAAACTCTAATTTTCGCGAAAAAAGAGAAGATATAAAAAAAATATAGAGATTTAATTTAATATTTCTTGTAAGACTTTTTTATCTGCTCGAAAGCATTATAAACACAAATATTGTGATGCTATATTGCCTGAAAGTTGGAGTGATGAAATAATAGGTTATCATTCCTCTTGTTACAAGGAATTTAGAGAAAAATCTAAATATTTGTCTTATGAATAGTAAGTCCATTGTTTTTTTTTTTAATAAATAAATTTTAGTTTTGTAAGTTCATATTTTTACGTAATCATCCAGAAAAAAAATCTGTAAGCTTTGCTGTATTCTTTGAATAATAATTATAATATAAATAATAATAAATACACCCAGCATACATAGTCCTGACCCCACACTAAGATCGAATCTTGTGTCGTGGGTATCAGAAACCACGAGAGACTTTTCGGTCTCACAAACACCCAGACCCGTTTCGTTGCGGGGATCGAACCCGCGGCCTCTCGTTTCACAGGCGGCGTCAACCAATTGCGCCACGCCAATTATAGAAAGTATATTTTTCATATTTTCTTCAAAAATTTAATTTATAAAATAACTATATTTGAAAATTAATAAAAATTTATATATTATATATATTTATAGATATATTTTTGAAAATAGTAAAATTTGTTTCCACGTGTTTTCAATTTACCCCATTTACAGTCGGAGAGTTCGGTTATGCTCGGAAAAGCTCGGTTTTTCTCGAAAATGCCAGTAAATTAAATTATCAATTGCCATTCAATATATTTTATATTGCATAGAAAAATAATTTAATTTCTGTATGATTTTAATTTATATTCTTATATAACTATATTTTACTAAGAATTTATTTAATGTAAATTCAATTTTCAATCGCGATGACGCTCGCTGATATTTATGTAGACATTATTTAATTGTATGATTATATTATTTACCTATATACATATATTTCCTTTCATTTGATATACTCAAAAATTACAAGTCTTGTAGGACTAATAAAACATACCTTTCTTTTTGTAGGACATTGTTTTATTTGGACGAAATATATATTAACTTATCACGTGATACCTTTGTCCTACAGTTACTAATAAAAAAAAAAGTCCTGCGGTTTTGACAACTTTTGAGCGTAGGACCAAGATGACATACCACGCAATTTGTAGGACACTGTGGGTGGTAAACTATGCAAATGTTAGCTAACCAATAAAAAAAAATCAGCTGGTTAGTAATTATTTTTCATGACCTTGTTTATGATACATGTTGGAGAGGGGGGACTCCCTAACAAAACCTTATATTTTGTAGGACAAATATTTTTTCACGTTATTTAGATAATTATCTCGATAATCAACAAAGAAAAATTCAGTTAGTAATCAATTTTTAAAATTCGTCAAATCAACATGTTTTATCCTTGCTACCCCATTAAGCTACCGTTTACCAACATTACTGTAAGGAAAAAGTTGGGCGTCTAGTCAAAAGGAAGCTACTCACGAAAAATCAGCTTGTTAGTAATAAATTATGAAGAGTGTACCAGGGATCCTGTACTATTAACGAGATATAAGCATGGAGTTCCGAGTTGCATGGCTCATTAATTTTTGAACTGCACGGGTGAGCTAAAGGTAAAAGGGGTTATGGAGACTGTCTCGCCCTCACACCCGCCACTGCAACTGTAAGCAAGGATCAACAGTGGCACGCATTTTAATGACACTGAGCATTGAAGCTCAGCGAGTCTCAGAAATGTCTAACTTGTCTTTAACCCGCAACGAAATCAATCATAAAGTTAAATTAATAGGAGGAGGTAGAAATAAATTATTGTTCACTAGGTAAAAGGGTTGTGAAATGCAAATGGAGTTATCGACAAGGAATACGATACATAAAAGAGTTTATTGAAATTAAAGAAATAATAGTTACTTACTTAATGTCTCGTAAACGATAAGATTTAAAATAAACCTCTCATATTGCCATAAACTTTTTTATTAGTTGAATAATTTAAAAACTGACTCGACTGCCTCGGTGGCGTAGTTGTATTACGGTACGGTTACAAAGCTGAGGTCTCGGGTTCGAGTCCCGGGTCGGGCAAAGTGATATTGGATTTTTCTATTCATTATCAGTCCGGAGTCAGGAATTTGTGCCCGATATGGCGATAGGCTCGCCCCCTATCACATCGTGGGACGGAACATACAAGGCGAAATGTGGGTGTCCTAGTGGCACCTCTGCCTACCCCTTCGGGGATAAAGGCGTGAGTTTATGTATGTATGTATGTAATTTAAAAACAAAAACAAAAACATAAAACATATACATTCCTCTATTTAGATTTTTTTCGATACACATAATATAATTTCCAGCAAAAATTCGACAGACGAATACGGGTATAAAACTTTTCTATATCGTCCACATAATAAATATTTATCATGCGATAATCGATTTTATTCAACAAGTGCTCTCACCCTCAAACTTAATCAATGAACCAACAAATCATTGTTAGTGTAAAGTATAAATCCTTTTGTTGAAACTCCGTTATAATTACTTCGGTTGGCGAAAGATAACTATTTCGCTTTGATGGATACCATAATCTGGATAGCATTGAACTTACCATGAGCTGCTTTATAGTAAAAAAAAACTTTAGTAAAAATGCTCTCGGTTTCTTAGATTTACGCGAATGTTACACATTGAAATAAATCTAGTTTTTACGGATTTTATCAGTCCGCCCCGGACCACGAAAGCTGTAAATCGAAACGACGGGAAGTTAAAAAAATGTAAAAATATCAATTCCGCGATTAATTCCGTAAAAATTAGTTTTATTTCAAACATGCCTTCATTATACCTTAAAAACCGTTAAATATTTTCCCCATTAAAAATAGTATCGGATTCTACCACAGCTATTAGGAGACGAGAAACTCCCTGAGCAACACAACCGTATTTTTACGCACAATATCTTCGTAACAAACAAAATAATTTTTATCTCCAGCCTGGTTATCGATTTGTTTTTTGTTGGAACCAACTTTATCTACATTTCATTGTATTCACGAGTACCTTTGCGACGATGAGAATCATTTGTGTGTAACTAGGGCTTGCTACTGGGTTTGGTTGCCTATGATTACAAAGAACAAAATCGTTCCAAATTCAAATGTCATATTGTACTGGCTACTTACCAAAGAGGTGATAATACGCTTAAGAAAACTTTAGCACTGTCTAGATACAGTATGGGTTTGGCTGCCTATGATTACAAAGAACAAAATCGTTCCGAATTCAAATGTCATATTGTACTGGTTACTTACCAAAGAGGTGATAATATACTTAAGAAAACTTTAGCACTGTCTAGATACAGTATCTAGCAGAGATGGAGAACTTCTCATCGGTTAATACAATTATCCGAATTCAAAATCGGAACACAAAGGCTGAACCTGAAAAACGTTGACCTCGCGCGAATCACCGTTGTACGAGTATACGGTGTAATTATCCAGTAAATATTACTACTAGGAGAGTTATTAAAAACAATATTGTTTTCAATGAAGTTCGTGCTTTACTTCAGCATATCCTAAGTCGATCTAAGGTGGATCGAGAATTAAATATTTTTCTGTTCATAATTTACGTCACAAAAAAGCTTTTGCTATTTTTTCACAACGAATAGCAAAAGCTTTTTCGATATCCACCATTTCAAAATCGATAAACGATAAAAAAAACATTTTCCTGTTTTAGTAATTGAATCTCCTTTTATATCATACTTACATACATACATAAACTCACGCGTTTATCCCCGAAGGGGTAGGCAGAGGCGCCACCAGGACACCCACATATCGCCTTGTATATTCCGTCCCACGTTGTGATAGGGGGCGAGCCTATCGCCATATCGGGCACAAATTCCTGACTCCGGGCTGATAATGAATAGAAAAATCCAATATAACTTTGCCCGACCCGGGACTCGAACCCGAGACCTCAGCTTTGTAACTGTACCGTAATACAACAACGCCACCGAGTCAGTCTATCATACTTACCTATGTAATATGTAGTTCACATTACAATACATCTTATATTCGTGCGTTTAAACCTTACCTACATCTGAACACTACTTTATTTTGTATTCACTACACAGATTTCAAAGATTCCACCTCAGCAAATAAAAATTCACTACGTTTGGATTCCTTTTGTAAATCAGCAAAAAGGAATATTGCTATTCGTGTTCGACGCAAACATATTCTTGTATCAAATAGTTTAAAGAATATATTACGAGAGAAATATTTCTTTAAGAACGAAGGCGACAGGCAGTAAATAAAACTGGTATTGTCAAACGAAAATGTTGGGAGATAAGAATTATGACTACACTTGAGTCCCTGTTTTAAAAGTATATCATGATCATATAAGCAAACATATAATGATGTTCTTGTCAGTATATAACTTTTGTCTCTCCTATGAATTAAGATGCATCCGCGAAGCATATAGAAGCAGAAAAAAAGACGGGCGTACTTATGTCCACATTTATAAGAATGTATTTATAAGAAGCTAATCGATATTCTTTATTATATACAATGGTTTAAAGAAAAAGGGGTTAATAAAAAAGGTACACCATTGGCTGAAAAATAAAAAAATAGTTGAAAATCAAAACCCAATTTGAGAAAAAAGAAAACGAAGGAAAAGAAAAGGTATTTCCT
Source organism: Deilephila porcellus (assembly GCA_905220455.2). Lineage (NCBI taxonomy): Eukaryota > Metazoa > Arthropoda > Insecta > Lepidoptera > Sphingidae > Deilephila > Deilephila porcellus. Next base: position 12,992,218 of record LR999973.1, on the reverse strand, counting down.
TTCCAAGAAATAAAAACTCATTGTAATAAAAAACAAAGCAATACAAAGTTATCGACTGTAAAGAATGATTAACACTGTTTTTGTAATACCAAAATAATTAAATAATAAAACACCGATTCTTCGTCAAAAAATAAAACACATGAAAAACCCTTTTTCTAAATCAAAAAAAACGAAATGAAGCTCCATTAATCAACATTATGGAGGAAACAAAATGAGTTGCTTTAAATCAATATATTTTTACATAACAATGCCGCGCTGAGAAATACATTACCAGAAATTTCCGTGAACAATGGAATGAGAAAATAACGATGCCTTAAGAACTCATATTTTTCTGAGAGATGACTTTAAAAATGAGGAGTGCAAAAGATGACTCGTTGTGAAGTGAAATTAAAAGTGTATAACAATAATTAGAATATGTTCAGATATTGGTTCAAAACAAGTCTGGATGAATAATGTATCATCATCATCAGCCGGTTGCAGTCCACTGCTGGACATAGGCCTCTCCCAAGGTGAATAATGTATAAATTCGTTTTATTCATTTTGGTTATAATTTTTTTTCACTGGTGTACAATAAGTTTTTTTTTAAATAAATTCGGATAACTTATGATCTCAGTTGATCAATTATTTTTAAGTGTGAAATATGTATATGTCGATAGGCTCGTGCCCTATCACATCATGGGACGAAACATACGAGGCGAAATGTAAGTGTTCTGGTAGCACCTCTGCCTACCCCTTCTGGGAAAAAGGCATGAGTTTATGTATGTATGTATGTAAATATGTAAAATGCAACTCATGTGAAATGAAAACATCCGTCTAAATTAGGCCCAAGTCCATACAAACAGACCATACCTTTCAAATGCCATTATGGTTTAAATTTTATATACGCACTTGAACACTAACAAAACAAATACACTCTTATTTCAGCTACATAAGGTTGAGGACGAATGTATTTGTTTTTTGATGGACACAAACAAACATCCCGATCTATCAAGTTGTCACGACCTGTTTCCCGTTTAGACGGGTCCTTACGCACAATGCCAAAATGTCGACGCGGTTTATAGCGCCATAGATTATACTAAAAAGAGACTAGACATATTAAAACTAAAATATTTAATTAATAAATAAATACACCCAACAGTCACATACATAGTCCTGACCCGTCTTGTGTCGTGGATATCAGGAACTACGAGAGTCTTTTCGGTCTCACATACACCCAGACCTGAAATAATTACCTACCTGCGGTTTACACAAACATTTGTCTCGTTGCGGAGATCGAACCCGCGGTCTTTCGTTTCACAACCGGCGCCAAACCAACTTTGCCACGGAGGCTATTGCCTGAAAACGTGTGGATTTACTATCCAATGAAATAAATAATGTTCGTGATCCTTGTTTTAAATCTTAATTTTTACTAAGGGCTCAATACTGCAAGTTCATAATCATCATCCTTAGCCACAGGCAATCCAGTAAGTACTAAAAAAGGACACCTTTAAAAAATCTTTGGGGTTATGTTTCGGTACAGGTTCTCAGAGGGCAAACAAAACCTAATCTTAACAAAAATATACAAATAAACACCCTACTTAAAAATCGCATAAGCGCATTTAATATATGACGCTAGAAATGGAACGGAGTTTAATGGACTAACCACAATTAATATTTCAAGTAAACTGTCAGTAAGGAAAACTGTCGCCTCTACCCAATATTCTTTGCTAGACTAACCAAATGTTTACGCAGTGATAACATTGTGCCAGTCAGCTATGTATCCCCGAAAGGCCTGGACTTCCAACGAGGACCTCCGAGACAAACGCCTTTTGAACGGCGGGTTCTACCAATCAATGCGACTGACGCTTCTCACATGTAGAGTAGCTGGGTTATTGCCTTTGATTGGGCTTTTGAATAAGACCAGTCAATTCACGAGGTAATTAAGTATTTTGAAAATAAAATAAAATAATATAAAAAAATATTTATAGCCGGAAAATTATTATGAAATGAAATTAGTTTATTCATCTCATATGTGATTAAAGACCACTTATGACAACATTAAAGCATAAACAGTACATCAACTATATACATATACAATACTTAAAGGTGTTGTAGTAAGTTAATTTTAAGGAACTCCAAATGGTAGCTTTTCTTCCGTCCTACCTATCTCCTTCAATTATTATTATACCACATATTTTAAGAAGCGAGCGATGTACTTGCGAATTCAGATTTGTAGATGTCTACGGGTTCGGATAATCATTTATTATCAGATGAACGTTTACCTTATTATCATCATAAGTGCGTGGTGGCCTGTTGGTAACGGACCAGACGCGGCTTCCAACATGTTCACGGTGGTCGCGGGTTCAAATCCCAGGGAACACCTCTGACTTTTCGGAGTTATGTGTTTATTGATAGTCAATCACCACGCACTTTAACGGCGAAGGAAAACATCGTGAGAAAACCTGCATACCGTAGCGATTTTAAAGAATTTCTACGGTATGTAAGTCCACCAACCCTCATTAGGCCAGCGTGGTGGACTATATGGCCTAACCACTCTCAATCAATTCTCTCGATCGTAGAGTAGGCCCGTGCCCAGCAGTGGGACGTATATGGGCTGATATAGTTTACTAAGTATATTAATGCGAAACGCGCAATAAAAACAATTACGGAAGTCTATGCTGTAAGAAATTGGTCACCAGTTCTAGTAACACCGTTAGAAGAAGGTGTCTAGAATGTTCTTATGTGTACCTTTAAACACATTTTTGTAGTATATTTCGTTAAAGAAAATATAATTTGTTTCCTTTTTCCAGATACACATGGAAGTCGCCATATTCTTTTATCCAAATATTCTTAACACTTTTTACATTCGGTTCTACAATTTTCGTCTTATACGACATTGTCGTTACCAAATTTTCCGCACAAAAATTTTGTAAGTTAAATTTACTGTAGATTTTTTTTAAATATTTAATAGCCTTCATGGGGCAGCCGTTCGAGAGCCGGCTATAACGAGACGAGACGAGAGGCTGCGGGTTCGACCCCCGCACTGTGACAAGTGTTTGGCGACATAAATATTTGTTTCGAGTCTGGATGTCGTGAGACCTCTTTTAGCCACGGTACTCACGTCTTTTGGCATCTTACTATGGAGACAGAACATAATTATGATGTATATTATGTTTGATTGTTGAATTTGATTATTTTTTATTAATATATTTATTGGTTTTTATGTTTTTATTTATTTCAGCCGTGTTCTTCTTCTTATGTTTTTATTTCTTTGGCAATATTGGCTTTCTACGCCTATGTAGAAAATGGCGGACGGCGATAAATGAAATAGAGGCGATTGAGGTACAGCTACCTCCTCCAAGAAACCCGCGAAGGCTTGTGCAAGTTATTAACACAGTAATTATAGCGTTACAATGTGCTCCTGCAGGTATAAAATAAGGATATTTACTTTAAATCTTTGACAACAAAATGTATTATGCGTTCAAAACCTCAATTGTCTGTTTCACTATGATCTCGTAATCACAGTGACACAAAGCTACGTAGCTCTGAGATAAGCTGGTAAATTATACTTTTTATCAGAACATACATAATTATATGAAATGTAAAATAATAAACAAAGATAAGATTTGGAATCTATTCCAGATATTTTATGGAGTAATTTTATCTCAAAAATATTGTTTTATTACTTTATTGTTTTTCAGCTATTAATATCCAACTGCTGGGGATAGGCCTCCTCCCTTTCCTTCCAGATCTCGCCGTCTTGCATGATTTGGGGCCAATCCTCAAGAAACCTATCTATTTCATTGTTTTTATACGATAATAAAACAGTAAAATGGTTTTCCATAGTCTCCCCCTACCCCTGTGAAATACAAGTGTATATGAATATGTAATATTTTTTGTGCCCGATATGGCGATAGGTTCGACCCCTATTACATCGTGGGACGGAACATACAAGGCGCAATGTGGGGGTCCTTGTGGCGCCTCTGCCTACCCCTTCTGGGATAGAGGCGTGAGTTTATGTATGTATGTATTTTTTTATCTGTTTCAGTGGAACACCTGCTCTATACTATATTCACTATAAAAATGACGAAGAATTGTTATCTCCTACACGACGATTCTGGATTGTACATAAAATCATATTTTGTAGCATATAACTCTTGGTACTACGATTACTTCGCGTTTAGTTACTTCAGTTGTTTTGTTATATTGGTAATAATTACTTTTTATATTTTCGTCGAACAAAGTAGCTCGCTACTTTTGCTTTTAAAAATATTTACAATTTCACTCCATCTTAAACTAATTTGTATTTGTTGTTCTATTTGAAAACTCTAATACGATTTTCCCGAGAATGAATATGTACACGACACGGCGATAAATTTGCCCCTTATCACATATGAGGCGGTTTTTTTTTTGCGACTGTGGGAAACACCAGTATGTTATGCTCTGCCTGTCTGTTTGGCTTTATAGACGTGTACTTATACATATATACTATACAATATACCTACATAATTAAAAAAATCCGTAAGCTTGTTCATTTAATCAAAATAACCGTAAGCGCAGCCAAACGCAGAAAGAGGGACAAAGGAATTATTAGTCTCTTGAATGGCCATTACTACATCAATTTATATTTCAAGAAAATCTAGTACATTCATTAATAATGATGATAAAATCTTACAGTTATTGCAGTGGCAAGGGACTTTTATGATAAACTTCATGCCCTGCCCAGCCGCTGTAATAAGTATCTATCTCACTGAGAGATTTAAAACATTCAATAGGATTTTATTCCACCGGCAATACAAAGTAAGTTCCACAACTTATTTTTGACTATTTTACCCACGAATTAGTTTATATGCAAAATTGTATGTGAGATGTATTTCATAGATATAATGCATTATTTAATGCACTATAACGGTGAAGGAAAACATCGTGAGGAAACCTGCATACCATAGCGATTTGCTAGAATTTATATGGTATAAAAAGTCCGCCAACCCGCACTAGGCCAGCGTGGTTGACTATATGGCTTAACCCCGCCCAATCGTACTCTTGATTGTAGAGGAGGCTCGTGTCCAGCAGTGGGACATATATGCGCTGATAAAGGACAGAACAATATGTGTCAGGTGTTTTTGATAAATATAATGAATGCATTATTTCGAAATGGACTATAATTTGTTGTTCGCCAGAATGTACAAAAATCTGTAAAAACAGTAGCTCTAAGTAACCAAACTGATGTACTATTAAATAAAACCACCAAACAGTGATGAACCTCATAAGTTGAGCAATCAAAAGTGAATAGCCATCCTACGACCAAATGACTAAAGTTTAACCGCAATCCTACATAACTACCCATGACTAAACAATCTTTGAAGATATACACTGTAAAATAACACGTGTAGCTTACACAGCTGACTAAGCTTCAGTATTGTCCACAACAAAGTGGAGATTTTACAACATTTTCACGATATAACTTCTGAACTTCTTACATTGTACTTTATGATTTCTTATCTCTTTATATGTACAACTGCGGCAAATTTATAAGATGCTTTATACTTTTGCCCTTTGTGTATTGAACTGTGAATATTTCGAGAAAAATTCATGAATAATTTAAAATCGATTTAAGGGCAGAAACTAAAATATGAATAAAACGTTTGGTTACGGCTGACAATGGAATATTATATTATTAGGATATACGCGTATCTGCTCTTCAGTTAAGATGTTACTATAGATCTCATAAATCAAATTATCATGCTTTAGGATACGAAAATACTTCTTTCTTACTCCATTCCGACCGTAATACTGTATGAAGCCTTCTTAAATCAGAAATGTGTGCTTTCTCGTTAAATGTGAAATTTGTACGATTAAACTTCACGTTCTTTAATCAGTCTTTTAGTCTACTAGGCTTTCCATAATTCACACTGCACCCAAAGATTCTTCGTCCAAAGAAGAAACCGTTTTCTTTTCAGTCACGCAAAAGCAGACCAACCTGGCTGGAGCTGCAGATTTACTACACTCGTTTATCCCGATTGGCCAAGATCTTGGACAGCATGTTCAGCCCTTTCGTCTTCTTCACTGTCTTCTACAATCTTGTGTACATCAGCCAGCAGATATTCTACATTTTAAAGTAAAATTGATTTATCAATAAACATCGTAATACTTTTGTTTTTATAATGTTCGATACTTTTTTAAAGGCAGGCCTAACAATCCCTAATTTAAACATCCTTATGAATACAAGCATTCAACAAAATTTTGGAAAAGTTTTTATCCTAAAACAACTATTAAGATCTACGCACACCGGGACGGAATGTGACGGAATACTGTAGCATTCTTTTACATACAAAGGCATCCCGAGACGGGACGCGGCGTCCCGCGGCATCCCGCTGCAGTATACAGCGGCAGCGCCTGCTGCCTGATACATATTTCAGTTACTGCCTCATGCCGCGGCGTGTCACGGCGTCCTTCCGCAAGCCGTGGCATACCGCAGTGCGCCGCGGCATTCCACCGGGATATCCTTTGTCGCGCTCTTCGATGCCGTATCAAGAAATCCCTTTCGGTGCCATGGGATCAATATAAAACATTGGTATTTATGTCTTATTCCTACCAGATAAGTTTGAATATACTTTGTAAAAAAATAAATCCTCTTGCCATTCCGTCCTGGTGTGCGCCGCATTAGAGGCTTACGTCACCAAGTTTTGATAGGCTGCCATTGACCTCAGAAGGTAATTCTCGATAACATTGTATAAACCCTTTTTATTTTTTACAGCAAATTTACACGAGACAACCTTGTCAAATACAATGATTGCGTTGAAGAACACAAGTAAGCCATTATTTATTACTTTGTATATTTTAGTATAGTCAAATGAGTAAGAGATAAGAAAGCCGGTCAACACCCACAATTCATAAAAATCGTTAGTAGATAGTCCTTGAAAGGGAATGAGGTAAGGAAGAAAAAATTACAGAAGGTTTAAACTTCGGTAATTGCGCTCTCCAGCAATTAGAAATTAGTTTTCTATTGTTAGGTTTCAGCAATCAAACGCCAGTATATCTTGAAATTACTATATTTGTTACACTTGGTAAGCATTTCAGTACATCTAAATACAAAACGATGAGCGCGTTCTGCACAGGCGTTCGGTTCCGTTTTTTTTTTTGGCGCGCAGCGCGTGTCTCTATGGCCGGTAATTTTGACATGTAGCTTTTTAATATTGAGGTTCTACGCAAAGGTTTTAGTATTAAGGTTTTATACAAACACGCCCATTACATAGCATGACATTAATTAATCATTGTTAACACTATATTACAGATGTATCGCCACCGTCAAGCTAGCTCATTTATATTCAATACAGCGCTCATTTAAGCTTTTTAATTTTTTTCAGATATGACTGGGAGTTCGTAGTATATTCCACGTATTCCTTTATAGTCGCTATATCTAAATTATTATGTATATCGTTCCTGGCTGTCGACCTCCATACTACGAGTCGTGAAGCTTTGAACGCTTTATATACAGCTCCAACTAGCTCCTACTGTATTGAAGTAAGAATTTTAATAGACATATTATGTATGTATTGTTTTAAATTCTTAGGATTTTAAATCAATGAGCTTTTAACAAAAATGAACGGTTTTCAAAAATGATCAGAGAATGAAATGCAAGAATAGGTGATAAAAGAATTACTAAATCCAACGAAATAATCATAAAAAAATGTTTTAACTTTAAATATAAATTTAATAAAAAAAATGCATATTAATTGTAAATGAAATTAAAATGATAAGATGATATTTAGCTAAAAAAATATTTTTTTTTTCCGATTTTTCAGATGCAAAGACTTATGACTCAGATTTATCATACCGATGTGTGCATAACCGGATTTTTATTTCGAATCACTCGAGAAACAGTACTAGCAGTACGTATGCTATTATTTTAAAAGAAAAATATGTCACAAAATTTATGCCTTAGAGACAAACATGAGTCATAAGAGTTAGCTTCATCATCATCATCATCAGCCCGTTGCAGTCCACTGCTGGACATAGGCCTTTGCCAAAGTGCGCCACAGAATCCGGTGTGCTGCTTTATGCATCCAGTCGCTGCCAGCCCTCTTGTGCAAGTCGTCCCACCGTCCAGAACTTAACTTGCGCTGATTTACCTAACAGATCAGCTTGAAAGCTATTTCTGGCGGACAAGCTATACCTAGCCATAGACATTCGTACGATACGTTACGGAAATGATCTACAATTTGACCCATTGCGATCCTGATTTTAGTATAATTATCCTTTATTAGTATGCTCAGTTATGATTAACACAAATACGTATGTTTTTTATCTACAAGATTTTTGCTATCTTAATTTTCATAAAATGAAAAATGGTTTTAAAATATATTTTCTTTTGCAGATGATTGGATCAATTATGACTTACGAGCTGGTTCTTCTACAGATTTAAAAATACATAAATTAAAAAATATTATCATAATCGCTAAATTGTAATAAAGTTTTATTTACTTTAAACCATAAGCCAAGGACAAAAGGAGTTCTAAAGCGTTACGAATTATATTTTAAAAAAAAACTCTTTGAAATGATTCTAATCTTTTCGTGGCTATTACAATCACCTTGTTTATTTTTTATTAAGATTTTTTTATTTTATTTTTATATTTTACCGTAGCGATTTTAAAGAATTTCTACGGTATGTAAGTCCGCCAACCCGCACTAGGCCAGCGTGGTGGAGTATATGACTAACCACTCTCAATTGTTTCTCTCGATTGTAGAGTAGGCTCGTGCCCTGCAGTGGGAAGTATATGGGCTGATACAGATACAGATACAAGATTTTTTTTATTCTGGCACGGCATTGTTTTTGCACCGGATGGTAAGCGCAATGCCATCCAGACAGAATATCGAATGGCATCAGGCGGCGGTCCCACGCCATAGTTTATACTGGTTAGCGAGGTGACACTGCAGGTAATGATAATGCAGTACCCAGAACAGAGAGGCAAAGCATATTGCTGTCGGCTTTCAGATCCTAGGTTCGATTGTAAATTTCATTAATATAATAAATAAAAAGTTTAACATTGAAAAGTTTGCTATGCCGACTGCATCTAATATTTTGCACAATTTGTAAGAATAAAAAGGATCTCGTCATTTCTGATGGAAATTTATTTATAAACACTTTATTGCACACAAAAACGAGAAATAAATACTATTGGAACAATAGGCAGTCTAAAGTAAAATACAAATAATATTACTAGACGTGTATGTTACTGTAAAGTTTAAACAACTTAACGGCCTTTAAAACTTACTTTAGTTATCGAATGTATTATCTTTCGCTCAAAGTGAATTCAAAAGTCGTTCGAAAAGGACCAAAATATTCGACAACTAAAATAAGGTTTAAAACTGTCTATGAATATGGCCGTTAGGCTGTTATGTGTATTAGTTTATTATTATTTATTATCGTCACCAGTCCACAGCCGTCTACTAAACATGGCTTCAATAGCACACCATCCAACTATATTATTATTTAAACAATGAATCTAACTTCTCACAGTCACGTCAGTACGAATATCAGAATAATAACCACAAGTAGCCAGCGCGACTCAGTGGCCTGTGAACGAACTAACATGAGCGAAGTAATTTGCTAAGAAGCAAAACTTTGCCCTTTGACGGTAACACTTCAAAGTGGGTGAAGTGACCCGAATGCTCCCTTATAGTGAATGTAAAGTGGCTGGATATGATACTTAATTTTGGAAAATTAGCTTAGGATTTTACTTAATGGTATGGGACAGGGTGGGGTGGCTGGTAGCGGTTGGTGACGATGGGCTGAAGATCGAGCCTAGTGGCGTGCTATGGGAGAGGCCTATGTCCAGCAGTGGACGCAGAAGGGCTGATGATGTATGTATGTATGGGACAGGGTGTGTATCTTTTTTTTTAAACGGATATTTTTTTTCAAATACTTTTTATTTAATGTAAAAAGGAAAAATACTTTCGTGCTGGTAACATTAAAATTCCGCATGCCTAGAAGTAATTTTACTTCATATTAAAATACAAAACTTGTGACGGGGATATTAGAAATAATGAGACTTTTCCGTCTCAAAACACCATCTACAAATACCTTTGGTTCATGCGAACATTGATCTCGGTTCGCGGGCCTGTCGATTCTAGTAGGTTTATAAATACCTTGTCTTTCTAGACAAGTGTTGAAGTAAATAATGAAATCACAAGGTATATTTCATTATTAATGTAAGTTTCCAATACCTGAATATCGATTTTCAATTATTATTATCACTGCTTTGGAGGTGATAAGCGAGGAAAGTACGAGACGTCAGATAATCTCTCTAACATGTATTTATTTTCATATTGGACATTTTTATTAGAAATAAAATCATATTTTTGTTACTAACGAATATTTATTTCAACAGTCTAACGCTTGCATATTTATATTTTTTTTATTGCGATGAATGGCAAGATGAGTATGCCATTTGCCTGATGGTAAGCGATACGACAAAAACAAACGACAAAAAGTAGCAAAAACAAACAACACTATAAATTATTACGAAACAATGCTTGAGAGGTACTTAATAATTGTAGTGTTTTTCTAAAGAATCTGGGAGTTGAACATCTGTTATATTTCCGCTGAACTGCAGCAACACCAGCTCATATGTAATGATTGTACCAATCACCTGGAAGACAAAACATTCTAACATATATTTTTAATTCAGGATAAATACAATTTTCAACGATACCCTGTAGTAATACTTATAAAAAGCTTATTGACACACTAAAAACGGTTATTATAATAGTCCGCACTGATCTTGATCGACGGCCGTACACTTGCGCAGAAGTCGATTGTTGGGTCTCTTTAGCGGTATGAGGAAAGACGGGGGCCGAATGCATCACGGTGATTAGTTCACTATGCAACATTAAGCGCAACGCAATCCCTGCTCTGTCGCCGAACGCTCAAGAACCGTGCTGGTGATTATACTAGTTTGTTATAGATATAATTACATTATATTCTTAATGTCATACCCTTAATATAGTCTTTCGGGTCACATAAAAGAACAATCCGCTCAGCCCGATGGTCGTATAACGCAGTTGTAGTTGAAATCGCTGGACCTGTAAACAATAAATAAATTGGAAGAAGTACAGGCGTAAAAATAAAAAATAAAACTGTATAAAATATAGAAATCATTTATAAATATATTGCAGGGTATGAAAATCATGTGAAATACGGAGTAAGGTTCCCAATTATAAATTGTTTGATACATTAACTCGATCTACGATAATATAGAATTGCTGACGCACGCGCATCACTTACATAAATATTTTCTTGACGACGCACACGTACATATACATAAACATTATTTTAAGGTCGTCACGCCTAGAGCCAGGACGCGTGTGTGCAGATCAGCTGCATGCTTGTGAAAATTTGACATTTTTTTAAGAATAGCTTAGCACCCACCGCTCACACAGCGATAATACTAAAGCCATATTTACACGGCGAGAGTTTCTCGTCTCGAGGATACGATTATTGCAAGGATGTAAAAAAGTTGCATCGTGTAAACATATTGTCAGAACACTATCTATGGCGGTTGTCATGCGATAATCACATACGATTCTCGCCGCGAGAAACTTCTGGTGTAAATGGCGTTTTATGTATGTCACAATAATAAATATAGGGCATGACGAGACCAATCTAACTCCCGCTCTCTATCTTTTACTGACCTAAATACAGGACCTAAAATATAAGTCGAACCGGTAATTTTATTAATTTAACCCTAGCTGCAGAAAACTTACTTAGAATTCCCTGCATTACCAAAATTATATCCAATAAGGTCAAAGTGTCCCAAATTCCAGGAAGATACCAAAAGTATCAAACGAAATAGCAAAAGTAAATGGGGTCTATTATTTAGGCTTGAACGTAATCCCGGGTGTAGTTCGACCGACTGCTAAACTTTCCGACATTACGAGAAACCGTGGTCTTATCTCAGAAGTCAACAAGGGAATGGACGCGACGAAACTAAAGCGGGCCTTTATAACATCGAATTTTGGATCAAGAATTGGGCTTTTGTGATCTTGGTGTTTAACCCTTCTGTTATTTGTGTTTGTGTTCTTTTGTGAGGGGCTTTTGAAATACGTGTAGCTTCGCTTTAGGATTTGTTCTGATGGTTAAAATGCATTTTTATTCTTCAATAGCATCATACTAAGATTATATCATGCTTGGCTTTGAATACGAAAAAAACACTTATATTCCAAAAATTTGTACCATTTAAGTACATACACATATCTACTTATTTAACAAATGAAGCAGGTATCTTAGTAGCAGAAAATCAATTCTTCAAAAAATTTACCAAATCAAAATTCTGAAGAATATCTATATTATCCTACACGTGACTGCCTCGATGGCGTAGTTATATTACGGTACGGCTACAAAGCTGAGGTCTCGGGTTCGAGTCCCGGGTCGGGCAAAGTGATATTGGATTTTTCTATTAATTATCAGCCCGGAGTCAGGAATTTGTGCCCGATATGGCGATAGGCTCGCCCCCTATCACATCGTGCGACGGAACATACAAGGCGAAATGTGGGTGTCCTGGTGGCGCCTCTGCCTACCCCTTCGGGGATAAAGGCGTGAGTTTGTGTATGTATTTTTGTATCCTACACGTCTCAGTTAGGTACTGTAGAAAGCTTGGGTCCACTTTGATAGCCTTATAAATATTGATGGTAGTAATTGGTAAGTTAATAATATAATGTAAATCTACTGCAGAGTAATGAATGTAAAAGAGTTGTACTCTAACATCAACACTTTTACAACATCAAAGCAGCCTCTAAGAAGAACAAAGAAGTCAGTACATTAAACGTTTGCGGGGAAGGAAAACGATATCTGGAAAATAGGGCGAGAATCTTTGTAAATTACGTCTTGCTGTAAAGTGGATAAACGCGGAAATAAGATCGCGCGGTTATTGTTCTTTGTCATAATACATATTAGGACTGTGAAATAAAGTCAAAGAAATTTCAATAAAGACACGATGAACAACAATAATAAAATACACGCAAAGAGTTCATCGCGCCGGGATATAAACAGGCTGAACGCTAAGAGGGACATACGAGGGTCACTGTGACCTTTAACACTGTGTAGAGTGAATATCCTACCTCCAGCAATTTTCGACAGATCATCAGAATCCGGGCGTATACAAATTCTACCGTGAAACTTCGCGACAGTTAACTTTAAACCCATATTGACTCTAGAACAAGCCGTCTCTAATATTGCAATAATTTCCTGTATCAATATAGCTCTTGGGTGCCAACTTAAACATTTATTCTTGGTACTTACCTCCATATTATAAGCTGAAGTTGGCACTTCGTAGAGGGGTATAACTGGCCCCTGTGCTACTAAATGCACGTCCGCAGTGAGAATTGATAATGTGAATGTTCTTAGCACTAGGTATGAGAACGAAAATAGGTAGTAGGTTAGGTATACTGTCGATGGTTTTGCGCTGAAAAAATATTAAAAGGTTGACAACAGGCGCTCAGGCCATTACAAAGTCCTTAAAAATCCCGCAACATAAATGAATGTTATGTTTTCCCAATCTATGCAAGTAACTAAAAATTACAGCATTTTAATAAGTAATTAGTAAGTAAAAAAATGTAATTACGAATCTTCTTCAGTAGAATCACAATGAAGACTTCCAAATGAATTCCAACTGCAATAAAAATAATATTTAAAAAATGAAAGAACTTACTAGAAACATTGAATTTTACATTTCATGAGCACAGAAACCCAACCTTTGATAAATATTTTTAAACTACACAAACACTACTTCTTGCAATGACAGACATTTAAAAACACAGATGGCCAAGAAAAATCCATTTATTTTATTGCGATGAATGGCGAGACGAGCATGCTATTCGCCTGATGATAAGCGATATGACCGCTCATGGCCAGTAGCAAAATCAAACAACACCATAAATTACAAATCAGTGCTTGGCATTCCACTTCACTCGCCATCCTGAGAATAAGATCTTAAGTCTCATTATGTCCAGTAGTCACTCTGGTTACAACGTAAAAGTAAAAACTCTTTACTTACTGTAAAGAGTTGAAAAGTTGGAAACAGATGAAGAATAGATTCGAAAAGAAAGACACCATCAAGAAGGTATTCAGTTGGGCATCGATCTGCTTCAGTAAGATTACTAGACGAGAGTGGTGAAGGCGAAGACGGCTCCACGGTATCGTGTCCTGAAAATGGTAACATTAGCTAAGTGTGCTTTAACTTTTAGGGGATTTCGTGGTGAAAGACTCATAATTTTATCAATTTATTTTATGAGTATACCTATCATACTACTCCTTGTAGTGCATGGTAATTGATTAAGAATATACAGTAGGTATGACTGAAATGTTAGTATTGTTTCTTCGGTTTCTAAGTCGCGGTGCCCGGCAGGTTAGTTTTTAAATTTGATCAACATCGATCAAACAATATAGAATTATCATCTAAGAATGATAAATAGAATATAATTTATTATATATTCTATGTGACCTAGTGCATTCTTCGGCTTTTTGTAAGAACTTGGGGACTTTAGATTATTTTAATAAAAATAAATATTTTAGCTACCTTGTTCTGATAAGAGTTAATGGCTCCGTTCAGGTCATTGAAGTATGATTTGATGTAGGTGCTAAACAACATAATAAACACATCTACAAAATTCCAAAAGAATGTCGCTTGCAAGCACACTATCTGCAAAATAGACACAATAAATATATCTTCTTATATTGCACTAATATGTAACAATGAGGCTACCTAAGAACTATTTTTTTGGTAGACTATTCGTACGGGTGACTGACATGCTCTTATATGCATGGTCTTAAACCTTTTATAGTGGCCCATGGACTATAGTGCCTAACCACTCTCAATCGATTCCCTCGATTGTAGAGTAGGCCCGTGCCCTGCAGTGGGACGTATATGGGCCGATATAGATAGATAGATAGTGGCCCATGGAACTGTGATGCTCTGTACTTTCAGTTGCATTAGCCTTTTCCTGCCAATAAAACATTAATAACAAAACTAAGTAATATAACACTTACTTCGGCCAAAACTCCAATAACTGGATCATACGAAACATAGTAAAATATGAAGCGATTTTTGTCTTCAAAATACATTCTCATCATGCGCTGGTTTAGCGTCGTCTCTCCCGAACATGACATTAAGTGCATCACTTGGAATAGCTTGGATAGAATATGTTCCACTGACAAAAAATATTTATTTAGATATGGAATAAAACGTCACGTGAGTGAGGTTATAAAGTATAGTTAATATAAATTATACATAATAGGTATTATAATTATGCTATTGACCAGTGACCTTCTTACTCGAAGGACGTTAATCTAAAAGATAGACTCAATGAAGGCTGCAGAAAGTCACTGAACACAGGTCGTTTATTCTAAATTAAAGGCATTTTATTTGTAATACATGTATGAAGGTAATGGCTAACATTGTCTAAAATAACCTCTGAACTGAAGGCCAAAACAAAGTGAAAGACGTCTAAAGCTGACTTGCTGAAATGCTTCTGGATTTCTTTGCCAGCATTAACAAATATATAAAAATGTAATAATGAAATTTAATCCATACCAAATCCTAAAAACAAGAGAATATGTGCCATCATAACGCATGTCGTTGATATATTCTTGGTGGTCCTAATTTCACTCAAACTCTCTTCTACTTCCGCAGCCTTGGACATAAGTTTGGGCCAATTTATAGCCAGCTTGATTGAAAATATTATGCATGTTAGAACCGCGCCATAGAACAGGAGGTTTGCTGTAAAACATCGATCTTTTAGCTGCGTGCAGTGGAAAGCATAAAAAAATGTTGGCTCTTTAAAGAAATCTCGTATCGTATCCAATGTCTATTCACATTTCAAGCTTATGACGTTTTAAAGTTATAGTGGAAAATGGAAAGAAGAATCTGAGAGCCAAGAAGCGGGGGAGGGAGAGAGAGATTAAGAGAGAGAAAGGTAAATCAATTCAAGGTCAAAAATACTTACATAAACCGCTCAATGTCATACTTTTGTCCAAGAACCATAACAAAGATATTGATGACATTAAAATGTGGCCGATAAACGAGGCGATGTAGTACAATGTATAAAAAGACTTCAACGTGTACCTATAAATTTAAAAAAACATATTAGTAATCTTATATTGAGGAATATCGTAATAAAATAGCATCGTAAGGATGATGTCATCATCTTGAACCCATGTCTACTGATCAGAAGCCCATCTAAATGCAATTTTAAAAGTGCATTCTTAAAAATCTGACCTCAAATTTATTTTAGTTAAAACAAATCCAAGTTTGAAACATAATACCTGATTTTACCCGGATCTGATTGTTGAAGTCCTTCTACAGGAAAAAATCCGGACCAACGAAAGGGACGCATTAAGCAGCGAAGAGATGAGTGAAGCTCGCACTTTTTAGCTTTTGCTTTATCTTGTTGGACTTTCATTGTCTGTAATCAAATTAAAATTAGGCATGAAAATTGCAAATACTAAGTTAGAGAAAGGAATGTGTGCAGTGTAGATTAGTCCTGGATAACTATAATATGTTGAAGTATTCCATCATAAAACAGCCTGCTGTAATTCCAGATCTCTCTACTACACGTAATATATGTACATATTTACACCAAAGCAGTGCGATCAAATATTATTGCGGTGGCAAATAACGCACTGATGTCAAAATGTTTAATTCCTTTTCATGGTCAACACTGAGCACCCAGAGCAAGACTCCTGTACATAAGTCTCTTTCGAGTATTATCCCTTAAAGTGACATTAGTATTACAAAATTATTGTTTCCGTCTGTGTCCCTAATTTATTTTTCTTTTAACTGAGAACGTAGATCATCATTCATTAGATGCGCATATCAAGTAGTTGCTACGATTTAGTTCAAAAACCAACCAGTATTCCCGAATTGAAGCCAACACTGATTTATTCGCTTTCCAAAACAAAAACTCGTCAATCTTTCTTCTTTGCCACGGAAAATCCTACACGACACTGCCAAACACAATAAAGCTATAGAAATAAAAAAGAAATAAACGAACATATTCCCGCTCGCAGGATATTCGATTTTTGTCATTAAAAAAACACCGAGCGCTCGCTGCGCCATTCGAATTCAGACAGGTCTGATTGATTGAGTGACTAGGCAAATGTTTGGATACCAATATGAGTTGAAGCTTGCTCTTGAAACAACAATAACTGGTCACATGTTGATATGTTAATGTTTGGCTGTATGTCAATGTGATAGACAGTGTACATGGCTATGGGATTTATTCACGCTGATGGAGTCACGTTAATTCGTGATTCAGGTAGAGAAGTAAACTTGTGACGTCAATAATGTCACTATTACTATGGACTAACAGCTCGTTGAAGGTCACAAATTAGGGTCGCTGAGTGTAAGCTTACAACAGCTCCTGTACGTCTCTGAAGATATTAACGCTGTGGACGTTGTGAAGCTGATGATAATGACGATACCAAAGATACTCGTTCGCTAACACAGTTAACCACATGGTTTAGTGAGTTAGTCAATTAAGCGGTTAAGTCCCAGACAAACTACTAAACTTATTAAAACCATTAATCACAGACACTGCATGGGGATTATACGTATGAATATTAATATTATGATGTAATGTTTGTCTGGAGGAGATCGCCAATAGCGATAAGAACGCCATTTGCTGCACTTTCTAATTGTAATTGTTAACTGCATACATGATTTATATTAAGTGGTATAAAATAAAGTGATGTCTATCTATCTCTGTCTATTATCAATAGCGTATTATGTAAAAGTTAAGAAGCCTGTACTCAATATCGAGATTTTCACAGATCATATATTTTTCAGGTCGTTTTAACCCGCTGATACAAGCATCTCCAAAAGTTTGCTCTTTATCTTGATGTACCCCATCTATCTTCCACGCTTCATCGCTGCATACTGATTAACACATGAATATTATATTAGTAAGCATTTTACATTCATAGCTGTTATAATATCGGTAGAAGATACATGTAGAAGTAATCAAAAATGTACAAATTTAAGGTGCAATTTCCTGTTTAAATTGAGGTTTCAAAGCCAGTTACTGTCGTTTCAACCATTATATTTTTCAATTAACGATCTAGACCTCATATCTATGTACCTACCTACTTACATTAATATTAGCTATGCCTTATTTGAGACACCCTGTCATATAGTTATTTTTTTTTTATCAAAGAACAATTTATTTTCTTATTATTACCTTTTAATTTTATTCCAAAACTGCTGATGTTTCTGCTACCTTCTACACCTCTTCCACCTGTCTTTTCAAATGGAAATCAATAAACATTTAAGACTTTATCTGGAAGCTTCCCTTAAATAGCATTCCAGTAAAGTACAAATATTTAGATTTCTCTATACAAAAATAAATATTATTCGCCTGTTAATGGAAGCAAAATTCACATGGTCTGAAACGTATTGGCGTGTCAATCACAGCGCTTGTCAAATAAAAGTAAACGGTGGTAAGCGGAGCATCACATAAAAAAAACAAAGAAGCCTTCGTATATGCCCAACAAATTGTGACAAATACAATTTGATAGATATTCCCCTTCATGTGCCTGTATTATATATTAATTTGTGTCTTTGCAACATAATGTTTATGACAGTCCATGTAATTTATGATTTGATATACATATAATGTTCTGACTAGCTACTGGTCGTAGGTCTCTCATATGTGAGAGCCATGTTATATATGATTTGATATACTTAATTACTATTTCACCTGCTAAACAGCAGTGTAAATGCACTTTTGTGTTCTGGTATGAAGGACATTGTAGCTAGAATAACTGTGGACAGAATGAGACTTACGCCCGAATACTCAAACATCACTTAAATATTATGTTGCACTTAACTACACAAATCCCGCTTAAATGTACCGAATAAGTGGGACGAAGGTAGTACAATTTAATATTTAAATGGCGTTTGAGTATTCGGGCGTTAACATCTTATGTCTCAGGATAGCAAGCGCAGTGAAATGCCAAGCATTGCGTTGTAAATCGTGGTGTTGTTTGGTTTTGCTACTGTCCATGAGCGGTCTTATCGCTTACCATCAGGCGGATGGCATGCTCGTCTCGTCATTCATTGCAATAAAAAAAAAACAAAAAGAAAACTACGCTCGATTGTAGAGGCGTTCCGTACTCAGAAATGCGCAATATGAGTTGATACAGCACTAAACAATACAGCTGTTTGATATCTGTTCCTCTTAAGGACATAAAATGAAACCTTAGGGCAAGAAAACCTCTCAGGTATTCAGAATCAAAAAATATTATACTATTTTCATTTATTAAATAACTTAATTATTGTATTGTATCAGCCCTTATACGTCCCACTGCAGGGCAGGGGCCTACTCTACATTCGAGGGTATGATTGAGAGTGTTTAGGCCAAATAGTCCACCACGCTGGCCTAGTGCCGTTTGGCGGACTTTACTTCAATTATATTTCTAGAATTTTTTAATAAAACAATATCGTACTACTTTTATAAACCTACTATTCTTACCTTTTATTCGTCGTATTACAAGGGCTTAATTTGCTTAAAAATATTTCCTTAGGAAATGAATGATGGTCCAGTTGATAAATGACTTTTTCCGGCCCGGTCTGCCCTTCTCAACATTCATCCTTGGAATGCTTTGAGGAAAACGTTCGGTTGAATTTTGCTGTTTGTTTCTCAAGGTAGTTGTCTTTTGGGTATTGTTGCGGCTTGGTAGTAATATGCTGTTCTGATGTAATAGTTTCTGTCGTTATTAGAATTGCTAAAACATATTTACTAATAATACAAAGTAGGTACAAATTAAGAAGTATGCAATCAAGAAGCTAAACATTGGAGAAAAGGAAGTAGCAGAAAGACAGACCCTAGCAAGGAGCAACGGCCGGGTTTTCGACACGGTAGAACGAAAGTTTCAAGCAAGTCGAATGACAATTCGAAAGTGAAGTTAAAAGGGATAGTAGGATTCAGAAATAATTAAATACACCCAACAGTCACATACATAATCCTGACCCCAAATTAAGATCAATTAAGTCTTGTGTCGCAGGTATCAGAAGTACGAGAGACTTTTCGGTCTCACAAACACCCAGACCCGAAAGAAATATTTGTGGGCCGCACAAACATTTCTCTTGGTGCGGGGATCGAACCTGCGGCCTCTCGTTTCACAGCCGGCGCGGCGTCTAAACAACTGCGCCACGGAGGCTGTCGAATTAGAAAAAAGAAAGGATAGGCTTTCAAAAATATGATTTTGGATACGAAACTCAATAACAAAACTATTATTTTGCGTAAATTTTCATATCACCAATGAATTTAAAAAAGAAAAATCCCATCTTTTACATCATTATTTTCGATCATAAGATACGTAGGGCATTTTGATCCGAACCTTTAATTAGATAATTGACAAGTAAATCTTTTAAGAGCGGCACTCATCTCCAGTTAATTAAAAGTTTGCGACTTCGGCCAATAATCGCGGATTACATCTGATGTTACCTTTCATAACTTTGTCGTCTTCGTGTGGACATACATTTTTATATATGGATACTGTAATTTTTTTTTTATTAAATTAGTGATGAATTTTTAAATCACAATAATAATTACTACTTTATCACTAGAGGTTGCCGACCTATTCCCTTTTTTATTAAGTGTCTGAATACGTTTCGCATAAGTATTTAGTTTATACACAATGAATCTATTCCTGTATGTCTATCAGAAAAAGACGCTTGATACTTAAAATATTGGTCATTTTTCTGATATTTTTCATAAAGACTACTACAGCCAGGGACTACTACTCTTTGAAAATATATACAGGGTATAACAAGACTGCGGCCGAAGCCAAGTGGTACTATTAGTGACTTCGGACACAACGCAATTAAAAATAAATTCGGTCGCAGTCTTCATATACCCTGTATAGAAGTTAGAATTGCGGATCTAACGAATATTTATTAACAAGACACATATCCGATAAAGAAAGGTGATATTTTATGTGCGAGGAAATGCTTTAGAAATACACAACAGAACGTATTTTACAAACGCCATCGATAGTTGAAAACAAAGTCGTTTGTCATTCGTCATTTAATTTTAAAGTAATATTATTGTCAAGTGGAAAAACTTTCACTGAAAATATGCACGCTGAGTATTTTTATTCAAATAAATACCTTTCGTGAACTTAAAAACATGGTCTTTATACAATAGTTTTTATCCTAATTTATAATCATAGATTACGACAAGATTCACGATATTTCAGCGAATTTCTATTACAGGAATAAATGTGTGTAAAAATTGAGCTACCCACACAGGTTAGTATGAAAATCCTTGGGGCAGGCCAACTTTTAGCTGTGGACTTCTTGTCGCTAAATATATTTGAATTGTGAGAGCACCTGATTTCATGTAAAAAAGTCCAATAACAACTTTTGTACGAATAAAAATTTAAATCAAACTTATTGTTCAAAAATAGTGCTCTCAAACAATAGTCTAAAAAATATACAAAAAATACCATAAATAAACTTTTGCGGCCTCATTTATATACAGTTTTAAAACCTATTTTAGCTATCGAATGTTTTGTCTTCTTCGCTCAAACTTAATTCAAAAGTCGTTCGAAAAAGGCAAAACATTCGATAAATAAAGTAGGTTTTAAATCTGTTTATAAATAAGGCCGTTACCTACTACATAATATAGAAATCTGCAGAATAAATAGAACCCGCAAATGAAACCCGTACAAACTTGCGAAAGACAAAAAAAACACGCGACGACAGGGCAAACAAACTTCCATAGTACGGAGACGGCGAACGCTCAATTTATTATTTACTTAAACTCGTGCACTTCAGGATTTTCAGGTGTTTGAAGTGGAATAAAGTTAAAAACTCTTTAAGCGACTGTGCTTGTGATCTTTGAAAGTAAATGGGTATTTTCAAACGGTGTTTTAAGGGCTAGAGATATAGAGTGTGAAACGTGAGAAAAAGAACTGTGTGTGATCAAATATTTCGATCTTCGTGTAGTGGGATCAGATGTCTTTCGCAGTAGCTGATACTTACAAGACAACACAGATCTTATTTGAACTATCAGTTCAAACATCTATGTGAGTGTCTGTTAGCCATAATAATTTATTCTATAATTTATCCGGTATTATTTATATTCATTGACGTATTCCTCCGCACAATTTAAAGTAAAAGTATGCAAAGTTGTACGAAGTGTATTCGCACAATATTAACCCATTGTTATAATGTACAAAAAATATTTCAGGAAATGGTTTACCTAAAACATGGTTCTGTCCACGGGACCCTAAGCTTTTGATTGCTTCAATTAAAAGACCGAAGATTGGAAAAGTAAACAACAATGTTTTACTAGAAATATTCCAGTAGATTTCGTCGGAATGGAAGCATTTTATTTGGAGATATTTATGAAATACAAAAGTGATTGGAATTGTGAGTAGAATTCATTTTGTTCTATCAATATTTTTATTCTTATTTCTGTATTAAAATGAAGATATCAAATATCTTGCGAAGCAGATTAAATTGTGTGGGAAGATGGACCTTGTCACGGATCAAGATAATTTCAGGTAGATTAAGGTTTTTTATATACTACATTAACCACCATAATTATTTGTTTTAATTAATATAGAAGTGCCAATGCGAAAATTAAATACTTAAATGTGGTTTATCCTATCAAAAGCACAATTAGAATGTGTTAACTAAATTGTGGGGTGGGAATTTTTCTCATTTATCTAATATTTGGAAAAAGGAGTTGACAGAGTAACCACTGGACATATTGAGACTAAACATCTTATGTCTCAGGATGGCGAGCGCAGTTGAATGCCAATCATTGCTTTGTAATTCACGGTGATGTTTGGTTTTATACTATCCAGGAGCGGTCGTATCGCCCACCATCAGGCGAATGGCATGCTCGTCCTGCCATTCATCGCAATAGAAAAGGTTACAAAGTTTCATATTTTTGGTTCACCAGAAATAAATGATTCTAGCAGATTGAAGCCTACTAGATGCGTGAGATTATGAATCCGTTCTATAATACATACACAAAGGAATAGAGGCGTGGCGCAACTTGCCGCTGTGTCTGCTAGCACGAAACCTACTAACTCATTGTTTGGAAGGTATAAATCTAGGACTCGCTGACTATGTCACGATAAATTATCAATTTGAGAAAGTGGTCAACAAGGGATTATGAGCATGTGACACTGAACCTGGTGGTGAAAGAATTAATCTCTGGGTATACAAGTATAGATTGCAATGGGTTTACATGACACTACATTTTTAATTCTCGGGAACCTTAATTGTCCTCACATCTTTCATATTTCATTGGGTCTTTTTAGGTTTCTCGAGCGTGTATTTTTTAGTTTTTTAAACTATTATTTATTTTTAAATGAAAAACGTATATTACGTTTGACAGCCTCCGTGGCGCAGTTGGTTAGACGCCGCCTGTGAAACGAGAGGCCGCGGGTTCGATCCCCGCACCGAAACAAATATTTGTGTGATCCACAGGTATTTGTTTCGGGTCTGGGTGTTTGTGAGACCGAAAAGTCTCTCGTAGTTCCTGATACCCACTACACAAGGCTCGATCTTAGTGTGGGGCCAGGACTATGTATGTGACTGTTGGGTGTATTTATTTATTCAGCTATCTTATGAAAGGAAGGAAGCTGCGCACAAAGTATGTTTTAAAGACTAAATTAATGACAAATGAGTATATACTCCTGCTGGCCTAATCCAACTCACTAGACTCACCAAAATCAAATAAAGACACAAACGTAATAATGTTTTATATTTTCATTTCCATTTGTCAAAAAAAATAAATTTATTTATCAATACGTACATACATACATAATCGTCACGCCTGTATCCCATAGGGGTAGGCAGAGACTATGGATCGCCACTTTGCTCGATCCTGACATATTACTTTCGCTTCATCAACTTTCATCAATCTCTTCATGCATTCTCGTCGGTTCAGGGTACTTTTGACCTGACCCTTGTTGAGGGTATCACCGATTTGGATGGTGTAGGTACGGTGAGGTCGACCCCTACCGACTCTCCCTTCCACACTCGCCTTGTATATTTGCTTGGTTATTCTCCTGTCATCCATCCTCTCGACATGACCAAACCATCGTAACATTCCTTTGTCTATTCTTGTCACTACATCCTCTTTCACTCCACAAGTTTTCATCACCACGGTATTCCGCACTCTGTCACGCAAACTCACACCACACATTCCCCTTAATACAATACGTAATTCGACCCAATTGCAATGAAAATGTAAGGAAGCCTCATCAAAGAAGACATTGATAATAAAGACACAATCAAAGAGTACTTCAAATTGATGATACCAGTTTCAAATTAAATCTGAACCTTTTAGATAATCAACAAAACGTAATTGCCGTTAGATCTACCGTCTGATATCAATAATTTATCTTGCTGTCCAATTTGTTTCAAACGACGTTGTTCTATATAAAAAAATATGTTTAATCAATAGTACCCGACCAAGAAAGAATCAACGTAAGAAGTTTCGAAATTGTTCCGATAGGTGTCTCTATAATAATAAAATCATTTTGCGATTAATTAATCTATGTTACGTTCTGTCTTGCTTATTACCAAAGTAAATGCGGCGGGTTTTAGGGACCGCCCGCAGATAGGTGTAGGTAGAAATGATACTCAGGGTATTTACGTGGTTCAGGCTTTAATAATTCGCATCACCGTCTTACACTCGGCACTGTTGCTGGTGTTATGCAACAAGAGTCACTGGCCTTCTGTGGACACTGATCCGGGTCCTCTGCACGTGGCGGTTCCCGACGACAGCTCGCCGGCAAAGTTGGCTGCCACGTGGCCGGTAGTGGTCAACAAGTCAGCGGCTCGGTGCAGGTGCGGTCGCAGCACGGGCAGGAAGCGGTGCGGAGTGAAGCCAAGCACGGCACGCTCCGTGCCGTAAGCAGGTAGAGAGAAGCAGATGAAGATGTAGGTGCAGGTGAAGGTGAAGCTGAACCCCAGCGGGTACACCAACACGCGTGGTAGCACGCAGTTAATAAAAAGGAAAGAGGACGCGAGCGAGGTTACACGCGTATTTATGCGCGCGATGACAGTTCGCACGTTTTAGCTGTCAGAATTAAATCGACCAATCAGCGCAATGGAGGCGTTGATTGGCATAAACAATATGATAGTACTGAGCCATAGACCGTAACTATTCCGCGTGACATTCTACAACGTCACATAAACTTGAACTTGATGTTATTTTAAACTTATGTGCTACATGAACAGTTAAGCGCAAATATCATATAATTCTAGGTTTGGCCTTGGCATAGAATTTCCGCCAAAACGCCTTACTTCTGCTTCTTACAGATCCGGTCCACGGAAGGCCAGACTACAGCATTCCTGCTCCCGTTCCTCCAGAATGCGTGACGTTTCAACGAACCATGAAGTATCCACTGGTAGTAGGGCAGTGTTTTGGACTAAACCCAGTGTTAGGGATTACTGAAGCTGATGCTTCTAAATTAAGGTAATTAGTGAATATAATGAAGGTGAAGATTCGGTGATGTGGACTACTGACGAAGTATAGCTCATCGATTACCCTGGCATTAAGCAAAACTTTTTATTTTAAAAAAAGTGGCTTTAATGCATTTAGATGCATTAAATGTAAAGAAATATGCAAATTTATGTTCTGAAAGAAATAATCTATCTATATCAGCCCATATAATCCCACTGCAGGGCACGGGCCTACTCTACAATCGAGGGAATCGATTGAGAGTGGTTAGGCCATATAGTCCACCACGCTGGCCTAGTGCGGGTTGGCGGACTTACATACCGTAGAAATTCCTTAAAATCGCTACGGTATGCTGGTTTCCTCGCGATGTTTTCCTTCACCGTTAAAGTGCGTGGTGATTGATTATCAATACACACATAACTCCGAAAAGTCAGAGGTGTGCCCTGGGATTTGAACCCGCGACCACCGTGAACATGTAGGCAGCCGCGTCTGGTCCGTTACCAACAGGCCACCACGCACTTCGCACTCGCGAAAGAAATAAATGGAGGAGAAATAAGTTATTTTCCACAAACCTTAAACTTAAGACGTACATCTCATAAGATAGCAATAAGAGAAAGATAACAGTATTCTACTACGTACTTCTAGATAGCACCTCGTGGCTGTGACATGTAGGTGACCACTCAGCATAATGTTGGATAAAGACAACTGGTGGTAGATCTCTCATATGTGAGAGGCCGCCTGGGTAGGTACCACCGCAATGTCTATTTCTCCCGCCAAACAGCAGTGTAAATGCGCTTTTGTGTTCCGGTTTGAAGGAAATTGCAGCCAGAGTAACTACTGGACATATTGAGACTTCACATGTAATGTCTCAGGATAGCGAGCGCATGGCAATGCCAAGCATTGCTTTGTTAATCATGGTGTTGTTTGGTTTTGCTACTGTCCATGAGCGGTTGTATCGTTTACGGCGGATGGCATGCTCGTCTCGCCATTCACCGCAATAATAAAAAAAATATGTCTTGCCATTCGAAAACTCAGTATATTGCACTCAATAGTATTCGATGTACTGAATAGATTGGTCTTTTCAATTTCCGATTTCTTAACATTTCCTTTATAAATTCATAACATTAATTGTTTGTATTCCCAGCTTTTATGACCCAGAAACATTACAGTTCTCAGACTTTGATACACGTTATTAGACTAACGAAACAATCTATTTCCTTAATTACTATTATATTTGCAGATTCACCTTCTTTTCTTGGAGGTTTCTTTATACAGTTTTATCACTTCTCGGACAATCAGTGTTCGTGGTTTTCTGTTTATTAAAGCTGTTTAAAGACACTGAAACTTCACTGGGCTCCAATAGTAAGTAATATTAATAATATTATCAGCGAATATTTTTTGATATTAACGACCGCCTTTGGGACGCACTTTAGTAAAATCTTGATTATAATGCTCCTATCCCAAATATCGTCGACTTTGCGCAGACGTTGGGGAAACGCCAAAGCTGGTAAAAAGCCAGTGGGATAGGGGCCCAAGACCAGATATTTCTGGTTCGATTCCTGCATCGATACAATTGTTTAAGTGAAAGATTCAACGAGCAAAAGTAAAGAGTTTAGAGTAAACCTTTCGCCAGTACTGAGATCGTGTAGGCTACTATAATAGTAAAATGTTATTTTCTAGCTTCAATAATATTCTACTCGTTAAACTGCCTGACAACAGTGCTGTTCCTTCGCATAGCAAGACATTGGCCTCGTCTTTGCCGAGAGATAACGTGTGCGGAAGCAGCAGACCCCCATATGGACGCAAATCTCATGAGAAAATGTAATAAATCGTGTGTAATCATCCTTGTTCTGGCTTTAAGTAAGTGTTACGAAAGGTAAAAATAATACACAAAAGAAGTCGTTACGTCTATATACTTCATAAATTAGTGCCTTCATGACGCATTTGGGATCTTCGTCCTAGGAAAAATAATTTGATTTTTAAAGAATTGTTTCGGGTTAGGGTGTTTTTTAGACGGAAAAGACTAGAAGTGCGTTAAAAGTTATATAAACAATAAAATAGCGATTGAAAATAGTTCAGATGCTGGCACAAAAAGGACGCAGCTATAACTTGCGGATGTGACGACATGTCGTTGGAGCAAAACCTCGAAAATTGTTACAGCATTTTTTAAATATAACAACTCTTAAAACCGAAATATCGAGAGACATTAATCAACACATCCACAACAATAGTTCATTTAAAAGTCAAAACTAAAAATCGATATTACAAAAAACAATGCAATGTTATCTTTGCAGTAGAGCACATTCTCTCGGATATAAAAGGCTTGGCCACAGCTGTTGATTGTGAACCCCAGAGGCATTTGTACGAAGGATTTATAATACATAGCTTCCCCTGGATGTTTGGCGTGATCCCCTATAACTTCGCTATTGGGTTCTTCTTTCAGGTGAGTCGATGATTTCGAGACTGGAATCTTCTGTTTTCATGATTCACAATTATTTACTTATGGTCTTTATATCGATCATCGTGCACATAATACTGGGTGATATTGACCTATTATGGTATTTATTTGAATCTACATGTTTCTCATTAGCTGAGCTGACATTGTACCACATCTGAAAAAAAACTGAGAGGATTTTTGCCAACAATAGTGATATTACATACATACATACATAATCCATATCCATAGCCTGTATCCCATAGGGGTAGGCAGAGACTATGGATCGCAACTTTGCTCGATCTTGACATATTACTTTCGCTTCATCAACTTTGATCAATCTCTTCATGCATTATCGTCGGTTCAGGGTACTTTCGACCTGATATTGATTTTAGTTTTCAAGATTTCTGGCCACCCCGTATAGATACGGGTATTTTTACCACTTAGCTGAACTTCAGTTTGGTTCAGGAACTTACCAGAGCGGTAACAAGTCCCGTATCCATACGGTTTGATCAAAAGCTTTGAAAACTAAAATCGCGATATTTGACAAAACTACCAGGCAGTTTTTATTCAAACTTAGTACAATGTCACCAGCTGTGGTTAGGAACATTTGGTTAAAATTAAATACCATTATCACCCGGTATAATAAAATTCACAATGGCGAACTTAATATTCTTGCGTCATCCACAATGCTTAGTGAAGACAGTTTATTACGTTCCAGATTAATCCGTAGTTAATTCCAAGAAAACCTGTACATAGTATTATTGTGTTCTCGAAAGATATATTTGGCCTTATAACCTCCTTTACAGAGACAATAAGAAAAGTTTTATTGGACATATTCATAGTCTTTTTAGATGTTTACGTTAAATTTAAATAACTTATTAGTCATAAGGCTAGATTGTGATGAACGCTACGTCAAAAAAAAGAATGTCGCTATTTTTTGGCTAAATTTTTTGTTGCATTGTGTTTGTAACCACTAAAACTACCAACTGGCTTCGTTTTCGGTCGCAGTCTTGATATACCTGGTATAATAAATTTGTAACCGATCGATGTCTGTACATGGAAGATAAATGAGAAAAACTAATATGGAGGGTCTGTATTAACGTAATAGAACCCAAAACAATGTTTTTTTAGAATTTTTGTCTGTTTGTCTGTGCGGTTGTGCGCGATGAACTCAGAAACGGCTAAACGGATTTCTATGAATTTTGGTATGGAGGTAGCTGACATGCTGTATTAACACTTAGGCTACTTTTTGTCCGGAAAAAGTAGTGTTTCGATATATTTGTTACTTTTTTTACTCAAAGATGGGACTGTATTACATGCCTTGAGTGAGAATGAGACGGGACGATCGGGATATAACGGGACGGGATGGTATGGGAAGGGAAATTCCCAATAAAGATAATTTGAAATGAAGTTAATCACGCAGACGAAGTTTGCGGGGAGAAGCTAGTATAAAATAAAATTAATACTTATGCTATTATATTCCGCCTTTGTACATTTTCAGATGATAAATCTACAGTGCACTTTTAATTGGAACTTTGTCGACTTATTCATAATCTGCATGAGTTTATACCTGGCATCGAGGTTGGAACAAGTCAATAGGAGAATTGTAGCTGTCAAAGGAAAGGTGACCAAGTTTATTAATAACTTTCTTTTCAACAATTCAATAAGAACGTTTTTGGCGTCTACTTAACAAAAAACAAGTATTTATTAATTTTTATAAGTTTCCAATTTCAATTCATACATAGGTACATACAGAAGCGCCACCAGGACACCCACATTTCGCCTTGTATGTTCCGTTCCATGATGTACTAAGGGGCGAGCCTATCGCTATATTGGGCACAAATTCCTGACTCCGGGCTCATAATGAATAGAAAAATCCAATATCACTTTGCCCGACCCGGGACTCGAACCCGAGACCTCAGCTTTGTAACCGTACCGTAATACAACTACGCCATCGAGGCAGTCAATTCCAGCCAATTTCAATTCAATTAATGAAAATATTTTTGTATATGTACATTTTGCTACTATCATTTAGATAACTATTGTTGAAAGTAATAAATAAAATAAAAAATCCTATTTTTAAAACCCAAATGGCGTGAAACCGCAAAGGTCAACATGAATGTTTCGAGACTGGAATGGAAAATTTCTAACAATTTTTTTTACAATTACCCTAAGGTCTATCTAAACTAACAGGTTCCATTTGACGTTTCATACTTTTAACGTAAATAACTTTGTGCAGACGTAACCCACACAATTTCAATAACACTTTCCGTAAATCCATGGAATTATGAAGCTATTCTTATTTTATCACTAGATATACAAACCATAATCACTAAATTTAAACTAGAATTCTTTAAATAAAGCAAAATAACCATTTTAAACAACATATTTTTTTTCTAGACGTCATTACAAAGTCACCTCGTTAGGTCATTTACCGGTAGAGTTGAGACTATTCAATTGCATTTGTAAACGCATAATCGGTAAAAATATTTAAATAATCGAGCAGATATAAAACAGTTGTTTTTTAATTTTTAAAAATACTGAACTTTCAGCTAATAATAGGTATGCTGTCAACGAACATACATCAATAAATAGTGAAATAATAATATTAATATGAATTAATTTATCATTAATTAATAGATTTGGATATTACAATGGAAATGAAGGCAGTATTGTAGGATACACCACACATAGTGAGGAGGCTCCTCACTTTGGAGTATATGTATTGTATTGTATGTATGTATCATGTGTTCATAAGCATGTGCGTGATGTGGAGTGGACTCGAAAAAGTGTCTGCACCCGGGTGAAGCCGGGACGGGCCGCTAGTAATAGATAAATCACTCCTATTTTTCATAAATAGTAAAGTGACATGCAATTGTTGATGTCTCATTAGAATAAAAATGTTCATGAAAAAATGAACGAAATGATGTAAACTGAAAATATAAACTGTAATCGATTAAGAAATACAAACAAATATTATCGATATCTCTAAATAATCGGATATTGTAAGAACCGATTTATTTGACAGCATCCCTATTTCCCAATGTCAAATGGAACTTCTTAGTTTAGATAGACTATAAGTTATATGTATTTCCTTCCATAATGAATAAGTAAGCTTCTGCATTATTGACAGCCTCCGTGGCGCAGTTGGTTAGACGCCGGCTGTGAAACGAGAGACCGCGGGTTCGATCCCCGCACCGAAACAAATGTTTGTGTGATCCACAGGTATTTGTTTCGGGTCTGGGTGTTTGTGAGAACGAATAGTCTCTCGTAGTTTCTGATACCCACGACACAAGACTCGATCTTAGTGTGGGGTCAGAACTATGTATGTGACTGTTAAGTGTATTTATTATTATTATTTAATATTCAAACACCTTACATACGCAAGAGTAGCTTATTATATAAACATCCATAGCTCCTAAACCAGTAGAGCAAAGACCGAACTTTTGAACACAATAAGAGTAAAGGAATTGAGCATTCGATTAAACAACATTCAGGATAGTTTACGCATTTGCACATCTTAAAGACTGACCCGAAACGTATTGAAATCGAACGACCAGGTTTAAGATTATTAGAAACTTAATCAACTGAATACTGGAAGGAAAATCCATAGGAATAAATAGCCAGTATGGTCCTTGTATAGTACTTGAGCTTGGGTAAGCGGTTTGTAATTGGTATGTAACCTCCAGAAGCACAATAGGGGAGATTTCTATGTTTGATTTTATATTGTTTCATACTCAAGAGAAAATACTATTAAATTATTGAACTCAAAATAGGTTGCGAAATGGGCCATGTTACTCTTTTGCTACTTTATAACGTAGTCTAGGTTCCCGTGTTACTACTACCAGATCTGAAATATATTTTGTGTCTTGCACATTTTTTTAACGGATATATAAAACTTTGATTGTTTTAGGCCATGAGTAAAGTGAGTTTTGATAAAAAAAAATGAGTTACTTTCTACACGGATAAACGTGCAAATATGTTTGTCCAAGTTTAGAACTATAAGACAATCAATCAAAATATAATATTACATGAGAAATCAATATTTAAAATAAACTAATGATGCAAAAAATCCTCAGTCTAACAAATAAATAGATTATACTTTGCTTGAACTCAATGATTAATCGCAATGAATTGACCTTGAAAATTTTTAAAACAAAAAACACTGGCACAAAATTTTATACTCGTAACTCCAAAAGTTATAGGTATTTTGAAATTGGGAATTTCGTGAGTTTGGTTGTAAAGTCTCCTCACAAAGTAGGAAGCTAAACAAAAAGTTGCCAAATTTTATTCAGCAATTGCCTTGCGGAGAACAATTTTTTAAATAAGGTTTACAAGTGCAGTTATTAGCAATTGTGTGACTTGTAAGTTAATTACAATAATTAATAACCCGTAATTTGTGTTTAAAGGTAAAGAGACCTTGTAACTTTTGATGTTGGGTATTCTTGTACCCAAAATTATTTTAATAGTTCAATGTGATATTTAAAACTTTGCGTCGGTATAAATAGTTATAATATAATGAATTCAATTTCAGCTGTGTATATAAAGAGTAAAATTTAAATTGACTTAAATTTAGACTTACATATACACACAAGCTCTAATTGAATACATTTGAGATAAAACTAATTTTTACGGATTTTATGGCAGAATTGGTATAATTTTTACATTTTTTAAAACTCGGGATGTTTAAAATAGTCATTGAAAATATTTGTTCACGCTAGAACATTTTTTAAAAAGGTTTATCTATTTTTGTGTATGAATAAAACTGCAATTTCTTTCAACTTTAGGTAGCTTCCGTGGCGCAGTTTTTAAAATACCGGTTGTTAAGGGGCTTCGGATTTTATACCCGAACCGAAATATTGTTTTATGAGACCTGCATGTGTTTATTTCTGGACTAGGTATTCTAATTGATCTGAAACCGAAAAGTTTTAAGTTTTACTTTTTTATTAAAAAGTTTTAGATTTTACGGTAGTAGGTCTCTAATATGTAAGATGCCGCCTGGGTAGGTACCACCGCAATGTCTATTTCTCCCGCCAAATAGCATTGTAAATGCACTGTTGTGTTCCTGGTTGAAGGACATTGTAGCCAGAGTAACTACTGGACATATTTAGACTTAACATCTTATGTCTCAGGATGGTGAGCGCAGTAATTGCTTGGTAATTCATGGCATTGTTTGGTTTTCTACTGTCCATGAGCAGTCGCATCGATTACCATCAGGCGAATGGCATGCTCGTCTCACCATTAAAAAAAAACTGATAAAAATGTCTCGTTTCTGATACATCTGATGAAATCTTCCAGTATTTGCCACCAACATTCTGGCGTGCGATGAGAGAGGACTACAATAGGGCCACTTACCTCGTGAGGATCGTGGATGACATCATAGGCAGCATCATATTCATATCCTTCGCTAGTAACCTGTTCTTCATTTGCTTACAACTGCTGCACACTTTCGCGTGAGTAGAAAGTATTTACGACACCAATAAACGATGTAATTTATTTATTTATATGTTCATCTTTATTTATTAAAGCGCAGTAATATTACCCTCCAATTAATTATTCTTCTTGTCATCTTATAATAAAATATACAAGATTTTTATTTCATTTATGACGTTAACTCGATACACGAGTTCATAGTTTATGTGAAGCTAAATAAACCTCCAATAATTGAGAAATTCAAATGTTTACAGGTGTCTAAAAGTGCATGAAGATAAAAAGAAGATTATAAAAATCGTAGTCTCCGATACTAACAAATGAAATGCGATAGATCTTTTTTCTCACTATAATACATAGCGCCATTATAAATTACCACAATTTTCCAGTCTATTAATAATTAAGATATTGACTCATTAGGCACAGCTCTTAAATTAAAATATTTAATTAAAATGCCATGCCAGAATATCGGAAATATTGTTAAAATACATCAAAATCCTGAAAGCATTAGCCAGCAATAACAAGTGGCGCCGACGTCTAATAGATCAATCATTTTGTCGCTTTCCAATTAAACTGCGTGTAAATACTCCAGTTTATGTAGACGCACGTTTTGTTAGTAAAAATAGACTGAATAATTCCAGCGATATTTTAATTTGTAAGGCAAATTCTAAAACCTAATTAAAATGTATTTTCACATCAAGTGGAGAAAACCACTTTACTGTTGTGAAAAAGAATGAATATAATGTATATAATAGAAGAATGCCTTGAGAAAAAAGGGGTATTTGGAATTTTGCTAATTCTTAAATTTATTTTCATCTATAGAGGTGGTACAAAAGCAGTTCCCAGGTGCCGGATTGGAGGTCTGGACCGAAGGTAATTAAGAAAGAACTTGATTAGACAATCGAATCTATCAAAACTTATACATAAAAACATCTTCCCAGACCTATTATTACCTAAATTAACTTACACCTACATTTTGTCAAACGTCCATTTTCTTCAAACGTTTACTTCCCTTATCAAACCTCTACAAAGTTTTTAAAGCAATTAAAGCACATCATTCGATTTCGTATCTACGATATCTTTATTTTCCACTTCCATTGCGTGCTTACTTTCTTGTTTCAGGCCATTCCGAGGCTACGAGCAAGCAGTGTACTTCGTGTACTCGTTTATGTTCCTGGTAGCAAGGTCGGTGGCGGTGTCGCTGACCGCGTCAAAGGTTCACACGGCGAGCCGGGAGCCTGCCCACGCGTTGTACGAAGTGTCTTCTGAAACTTATTGTGTTGAGGTATTTCGTGATGTAATAAAACTGATGAAAATCTTTTGATCAATTGTATCAATCCTATTGATCCTGTTATGAGAAAGTTGATGAAAGTTCTGATGTTACTTTAAGATGTTGAGAGACTAATCGCAGTTGTCGTTTAGATCGCTGATGTTAAGCTAGCAAAGGGAAACGTTGATAAGTGATGCTATTTACTTCATTTGAAAAAGGTTTTGAATTTGAAAGTTTTAAATTTAGCATTACTTCCATAACTGAATATCTCTCAGAAGTTCGAGATAATTCGTATTGCTAACAATAATGAATATTACAGATACAAAGATTTCTGGACCAGATCCACGGAGACACGGTGTCGTTGAGTGGCTTACAGTTCTTCAATGTCAAGCGGGGATTAGCGCTGACAGTAAGTATTCTTTATTACGCAGTCTAGACTTGTTGATGTTCATATTTTATTATTGTTCCGGGAGAAAAACAAGCTCAATCGGGTTAGTATATATTTTAGGGAAAACGGAAGAAATAAATTCGGTGTTTCGTTTAATAAGTTAAGTTACCTGACAGCATAATATATGTATCTGTAGGATATTCGTATTTGTCTGGACATCGACCACTATTATTCAAAGGCTGAAAACCAGTAATATTGATCCTTAGAATTGTATCGCGTTTTAAATTTAACCCTATTTAAATCCAGATACGTTACTGGTGATAGGTCTCTCATATGTGAGAGGTAACCCAGGCCGCCCCTCACATATGAGATGCAGTGCAATATCTATTTCTCCCGCCAAACAGCAGTGTAAATGCAATGTTCCCGTTTGAAGGGCATTGTAGCCAGAGTAACTACTGGACGTAATGAGACTTAAAATGTTATGTCTCAGGATGGCGAGGGCAGTGGAATGCCAAGCAATGCTTTATAATTCAACGTGTTGTTTGGTGTTGCGACTGTCCATGAGCGGTCGTATCGTTTACCATCAAGCGAATGACATGCTCGTCTCGCCATTCACCGCAGTAAAAAAAGATAAAAGCAGGCATACTTGTGTTTTTCAAAAGAAAATAAGGTTTTGTGGCTAGATAGTCTAAGTGGGCGTCCGACACTTCACGCATCCGGCTTGAACATAATGCTGTTAGGTGAAATATTTGATTAAAGATGTGTGTTAATTCCTAGAAACATTTCAATCATTGCGCTATAGTAGGTAGGTACTCCTATTACGTAGATTGTGTTTACGATGCTTTTATTCAAAACGTAGAGAATTTCGCTTACTTAGGAGAGTAAAGTTCGGTAAAATTCAAGCTGATTCCGTCCAAGATTAATACAAAACTAAAATAGACTAAACAAAATACCTTCTAGCTCCTGTAGCAATATTCATTTCCTTTGCATTCGATTTAGTAGTGAAATAGAAAGTGAATTAGTTTTCTACAATCATTTATAGAATTCAATAGCATCTGCAGTTTCGAATATTGGAATGTTTACGTGGAAATTTGTTGTACACTAATGCAGACTTTGACTTTTCTACTTTTATTGAAAAAAATTTGTATACTTTTTAAAATTTTGTTTTATATCTATATACAATAAATATATAAATACTGCGATTATTCCTAGCCATAAGAATCCCACTGCTGAACGTAAGCCCACCAAAAGGATTTCTACAGTAACTTGTTGAAAGTGGACTGCATTTTTTTTTATAGCGATGAATGGCGAGACGAGCATGCCATTGGCCTGATGGCAAGCGATAAGTATAATAGAAAACCAAACAACACCATGACTTACAAAGCATTGCTTGGCACTCCACTGCGCTCGCCATCCTGAGACATAAGATGTTAAGTCTCGATATATCCAGTAGCTACTTTGGGTACAATGTCCTTCAAACCGGAACACAACATTGCATTTACACTGCTGTTTGGCGGGAGAAATAGACATTGCGGTGGTACCTACCCAGGCGGCCTTCACATATGAGAGACCTACTACCAATTAAGTGATTTTTTACCCAATGTTTAATAACACGATGTAACTAACATTTAATGGTTATTATTATTAGTATAATCAAGCACAATGTGTCAACTATATTATTTTCATTATTTTCTTCTCTTAAATCTATCTCCATAAGCAAACCAGGCTCATATTATCGTCTGGAACTAATTCGCCAATTTCTATTCCTTTGGGTTGTAATTAAATAGCATTGGATCTGCGGCCATTCGCCGACAATTCAACTCAGATACAGTGTTAGTGGTTTTGCTATTATGAAATTCCTTTGTCTGGAGACAGGAAGGGGTCAGGGTAAATTGCTAAGTCCCAGTGCTATTGGTTAAGATGCAGCCGGATAGGTTTTTGTTTTGTTTCAAGTTTTCTTGTATGTTTTTCATTGGAAATAACATACATACATAAACTCACGCCTTTATCCCAGAAGGGGTTGGCGGAGGCGCCACCAGGACACCCACATTCCACCTTGTATGTTCTGTCCCATGATGTGATAGGGGGCGAGCCAATCGCCATATCGGGCACAAATTCCTGACTCCGGGCTGATAATGAATAGAAAAACCGAATATCGGTTTGCCCGACCCGGGATTCGATCCTGAGACCTCAGCTTTGAAGTCGTACCGTAGTTCAACTACGCCACCGAGGTATTTGGAAATAAGTTAAGGCGTAATATCCCTTTTCTTCTAAGTATAAAAGTATTTCCTGTTCATTATCAGCCCGGAGTCAGCAATTTGTGCCCGATATGGCGATAGGCTCGCCTCCTATCACATCGTAGGATAGCAACAAGGTGAAATGTGGATGTCCTGGTGGCGCCTCTGCCTACCCTTTCTGGGATAAAAGCGTGATTGATGTGTGTACACATACTTACTACATGTTCTTAGTACCTTTAACAGCCATGTGTATTTATATATTTTGTGTCTTAGTTTCCATTTTCAAGGTGCTAATGTGTTATCGTGTGACATTTTATTGTCATTGTATATGTCTTAATGTCATTTGGTAGATTTATAAAGTATTCTACTCAATTTAGTTTCATTTGATATTATTCACAGCGTTTCTCGCGTTCCTTTTCCGATAGTTAAGAGCTCGGAGCGATGTCACGTATTCGAAGTACCAAGAGAAAATCGAGATATTGGCCACTAAATCAGTGCCTCCTTTCATCTGAGATTCAGATCTATATAAGTTTAATGTAGGGGTTTTATGAAAATGTGTTTTATTATTTCAATACTTTCTAAATGTTTTATTTGAAAGCTTGTCGTTCGTGTCTTGTTCTGTTGATTCAAATAGACTACCTCTGCAGCGCAGGTTGGATGCCTTTGAAACGAGGGGTCGTAGGTTTAATAAATAATAATAAAATATTTATTTCCTATATATTTGTACATCAATAAGACTTATCCAAACAAAGATGAGATCAAGAGTATCTAAATAATATGAAATTGACATAGCTTAAAATATAATTTCATAGTAATTCTTGAATACCAAGAAAGAATACCATCAATTTAGGCCTGTTTAATCCACGCACCGTGGCAAATATTTATGTGAACCACAAGTATTTGTTTCGGGTCTGGGTAGAGGCCAAAAAGTCTCCAGTAGTTTCTGGTACCCACAATTCACGCGATCTTAGAGTGGGATCAGGACTTTGTGTGTGACTGTAAGTGTCCATTTTATTAATCAACAATAAAAATCTTTAACGTCAAAACCGATCTAAAATGTATGAAAAACTAATTATAAATAATAATAATAAATACACCCAACAGTCACATACATAGTCCTGACCCCACACTAAGATCGAGTCTTGTGTCGTGGGTATCAGAAACTACGAGAGACTTTTCGGTCTCACAAACACCCAGACCCGAAACAAATATTTGTGATTCACACAAACATTTGTCTCGGTGCGGGGATTGAACCCGCGGCCTCTCGTTTCACAGGCGGCGTCCAACCAACTGCGCCACGGAGGCTGTCAATTATGCTTCCAGTTTTTCTAGTTCTTCACAACGGTTCGTATTTCTCATTGTTTAGAACTAAGTTTGGCCGGCTTCTTAACTATTACAAGAAATTGCCTTTTGCTTTGTAGTTTTTGTAGTGAAGTTTCCATAGCCTCAAGCTCGGCGGTGGGTGGGTTGCGTCTTTTGTAAAAATACTATAAGTTGATAATTCTGAGTAATTGCTTGTAAGTGCAGCACGGACCAGATTGACCACTTACCGATCTATACAATTATGCCAACCAGCTTAAATAAATAAATAAATATACCCAGCTGTCACACACGCAGTCCTGACCCCCACCAGATCGAGTTCGTGTCGTGGGTATCAGGAACTACGAGAGACTTTCTGGTCTCATAAACACCCAAACCGAAACAAATACCTTTGTATCACAGATATTTGTCTCCGTGCGGGGATCGAATCAGCGGTATCTCGTTCCCCAGCCGACATCTAACCAACTGCTACTGGTGGTAGGTCTCTCATATGTGAGAGGCCGCCTGGGTAGGTACCACCGCAATGTCTATTTCTCCCGCCAAACAGCAGTGTAAATGCGCTGTTGTGTTCCGGTTCGAAGGACATTGTAGCCAGAGTAACTACTGGACATATTGAGACTTAACATCTTATGTCTCAGGATGGCGAGCGCAGTGGAATTCCAAGCATTGCCTTGTAATTCATGGTGTTGTTTGGTTTTGCTACTGTCCATGAGCGGTCGTATCGCTTACCATCAGGCGAATGGCATGCTCGTCTCGCCATTCATAGCAATTAAAAAAAAAAAAAAAACTGCGCCACGGATGCTGTCAAAATAAAATGGTTAAAGAACTAACTAACTTAGCTCAGTAGATCCAATAACTGCGCTATGCATATGAACGGACCTTATTCAATTTTTCTAACTCAATTAGATT
Organism: Deilephila porcellus; assembly: GCA_905220455.2. Classification (NCBI taxonomy): domain Eukaryota; kingdom Metazoa; phylum Arthropoda; class Insecta; order Lepidoptera; family Sphingidae; genus Deilephila; species Deilephila porcellus. Next base: position 12,952,760 of record LR999973.1, on the reverse strand, counting down.
TCTCTCTATTCAGCCATAGGAAGTCCACTGCTGAACATAGTCCTTCCCCTTGGAACATCTGCCAATATTGAAAATTTACCTATAAATACACCCAATGCACTTGCTTAGTATATATATATCTACCTTTGTTACAGATAGCAGCTACAATCGTGACGTACGAATTAGTTCTGATGCAGTTCACTGGATTTACACCCACTTCACCATCGCCAATTTAATCCAGTAACATGAGGAGATCGATGGAGTTCTCCCAAATAAAGAAGATACGTTTCATCGCTAATTTACCTTTTTATCCAGCGTCATGCTATTATTGTAATAAACACGCTTGAAGAACATTAATTATAAAGATATATTTCTTGCAAAGTCTTGCAAAAAGTTGCTCTGCGCTACTTTTACAGCTAATATTAAACTGAAAGTTGGTTTTAAATGATTTTTTGCTGAGAATCTTTACGACAAAATAAAGCGAACCTGTTGCGAGTGTAAGTTATTATTATAAAAATCAATAAAATGCAAATTTTTAAGTTATTTCTTAGGCTGGTTTTCGGAAAAAGTAATTTCAGAGACTGAAATTTAAGACATATAAAATAGCTTATATTTGGGTAGTACGTTTTAAGGTGAAGATCATATATTTCATCCAAAAGAAGTAGAAATTATTAAAAGTAGAGATCCCTTAAGTAATAAATTTGTCTAGCAGGATAAGCTAAGAAATTAATATTATCCTGAGATATTAATGCATATAAAACCAAAAGGAATTTCATATTGGATCGTCTGACGAATTAATATTGATAAAATAAATTATACTCCACAATCAAGAGTTTGCTAGAGAGGAGGCGAACTTCGCATATCCTAAAAATCTATCTTCAGGATTTGCGTCGATGCTTCCCACTTTTGAAGTGCTTGGTACTTAACAATACAAAAATTACTCTAGCAAAAATGACATTTGCATCGAGCTTTGAACCCGGGATAACTATTTTTACAGCAAGCCTCACTTCTACAATCAAAGCGAGCCGTTAATCCAACCACAATTAATTGAATATCCACAGATCCAAATCCAATTAAACATCCTGTATTGAAGGTAATAATATAAAAACCAATAACCACGACGTAAAGAGGCTTATCCAATAATTCGTGGTTATTATCCTCAGCAAAATTAGGAGAAATAATTTTGAAGTATAACAGGCCCTTGGCTGAGTCCAACAAGTTCGGGATTATTGGCCAGACAGCAATTTTCTTTTGTATGCTTAAATACGCCTTGTTAGTCGGGAGATGAGTGCGGTTTTGACTTAGGTTACTGTTGAACATAATAATATACACGTAGAGATTAAATAAAACATTTATTTGTTGAACACAACGCTAATTTTCTAAGAGCAACTTACAACAGCTGACAGTATATTTAATTTTTATTTTATTTTTATTGCTTTGAATGGAGAGACGAGCATGCCATTCGCCTGATGGTAAGCGATACGACCGCTCATGGATAGCTCCTGCTATTCTAACCACACAACACTATGAATTACAAAGCATTGCTTGGCACTCCACTACGATCACCATCCTGAGACATAAGTTAAGTCTCAATATGTCCAGTAGTTACTCTGGCTACAATATCCTTCAAACCGGAACTCAACAGTACATTTACACTGTTGTTTGGCGGGAGAAATAGACATTGCGGTGATACCTACCCAGGCGGCCTCTCACATATGAGAAACCTACCACCAAACATAATTCGAACCTTTTATTGTATAACATTTAGTACCTAATAACTCCAAATATTACATTGCTTTTTAACAGTTGCTTCCTGTGCATCCGTGACGTAGTTGGTAATGAAGATGTTTGTGAAACGAGACGATCCAGCATTATTCCCTACAATTTTATGTCTTTTTGAACCACAAATATTTTTTTGGAACAAGGCAGATATTGTGAAACAAAAAGTCTCAATTTATAAAACCAACGTCACAATATCGCTCATTATCAAGGTAGACTCACCTCTTTCTGTTTGCCACTTTCAATTATAATATAATTATTTAAACAATTCTTGTTTATTTCTAAGTAAATGTGGTTATAAAATTAAAACATAGAAGGGTAAAATTATTATGGCATCTATTTATAAATCTTTATATTTCACGAATTTCCTATTTTTGTCTTCTCAGTTTAGTAGTACTATCAATAATACAAAATACGTTACAACAAGTCAACTGGCGGCGACGACAACGGAACCCCTAAAAATAAAATCGCAAAGCATCCATCATCCTAGTTTATATTAAGGGAAGCCATAACACACGTCACAGCGGATTAGGCGCTTACCCACTACAACTCATTATGTCGGCCGGGCAGTTCGAGGGTCTCTCAGAATATTCTTTGAAGAATCCCGTAAACGCTTTTCTTTTGTTGTACATATACGTAAAATATAATTAAGCATCATTGAAAACAATAGTTATAATAGTAGTTTCGAAGTGTAATTGAACCCATGGTAAGATTTCAAACTTGTTTTATGGGTACTATAATTCTCTCATAAGACAGTGCTTAGGATAAGATTATAATTTTTAAAATAAATACATACAAACATAAACTCACGCCTTTATCCCAGAAGGGGTAGGCAGAGGCGCCACCAGGACAACCACATTTCGTCTTGTATGTTCCGTCCCACGATGTGATAGGGGGCGATCCTATCGCCATATCGGGCACAAATTCCTGACTCCAGGCTGATAATGAATAGAAAAACTCAATATCACTTTGCCCGACCCGGGATTCGAGTCCTCAGCTTTGTAGTCGTACCGTAGTACAACTACGCCACCGAGGCAGTCAATATATTATAAGGCATATAAAAAATAAATACACCCAACAGTCACACACATAGTCCCGGCCTCACATTAGTATCAATGAAGTCTTGTGTCGCAGGTATCAGAACTCCGAGAGACTTTTCGGTCTCACAAACACCCCGACCCGAAAGAAATATTTGTGGGCAGCACAAACATTTCTCTCGGTGTGGGGATCGAACCCGCGGCCTCTCATTTCACAGCAGGTGTCTAACCAACTGCGCCACGGAGGCTGTCAACTGTCAATAATATAATGTAATATTATACATCGGTAGTCAGTTATTTGTAAACTTACTAGCAGCGAGGGCGTGAGTGTGCCTATGTGTGGTTTTATAAATAAATTTACAAATATTTTGTTTCATTCAATTTGTTTTATTTAAATTTCTAGAGGTATCATCAAGTTTCTTCCATTATTTACATTTAGGCGGTGTCTGGTACCCTCAAATTTTACTTCTTTTAACGACATCAAGTTTCATTTCATTGTACTCATTTGTCGTATTGTATCAACACCAATTCGTATTTCAAAATGGCGGCAGCTACCTGAAATATTTCGAAAGTTACTAAAGCAACTGCTAGCAAGAATTCTCCGGAAGCGTTCTGTATCTAACCCCGTTCAATTCTTTACAAATAAACAGTTCAGTTGGAGTTTATTTTCCAGTCTTGTAAATAGAACATGGGAATTACGATACCCTTGTATGGGTGCGTTCGCGTTTTGCTTCGAAGTTTCTTTATTCGAAGACATTAAAGTTTAGTTGTAAATAAAATATGGGCAGTTTGTTGGCGATGCTTTGCAGTATTCTTTTTTTGAAATTAGGATCGTATGATTGTTCCACTTCGATTTCATTAACCTTTTTTGTGATAAGTAGTAATTTGTTTGAACAAAATTGTAAATTTGTATTTGATATTAAAATTTACTGCATAATTACGTATTAAAACGGAATTATGATATACGTATAGTATCTTAAAAAAAAAAATTTTTTTTTTTTTTTCATAACTTTTCGACTACTCTTTAGTTTGCCAAAATCCTTTGTTACAAAACCTTTATAAGCTAAGTCCCTAACAACCGCAATATCAGGCAGGTTGCCTTTGATCTAAACTTTTCAAACACCTTTTTCGGTTTTGTTCTTACCTATTCGCTTTTGCAAAGAAAATCCGAACCGGATTGGTAAAGAACAGAGATTCTTAGGATTTATTATTCCTTCTGGATAAAGTAAACCTCCGCACAATTTAATGCAAGGGATTTTGGAGTCTGGGTTCAAGTATGTCTCGTATAGTTTTTACACTTGTTGTATCTTTATTATATTATTTGAGCAATATTCATAAGAATGAATTAATTGAGCTATGCCAAACAATGTTTTCATTACTATCTATCTCCTAAAAATTCCGAGCTCGATCCGCATAATCAAAATCAGAAAATGATGTTTTAAAGATATTGAAATCATTTGAAATATATTTTCCTCATTTAATAATTTCCGATAAGAATATTCTGAATCTTCAGGATGTCATCGATTCAAAATATATATTTTTTCATTTTCATCATTCGGAACCAAGGATGCTCTCTTCAGCACGGGATAAAAGTAAAAATTACCTGCAGTAATAACTCACGCTTCAGTGAGAAGAGGCCCAGTCCTGATAATGCCACGAAATCATAGTGTAATTGATGCCTCAACCGCTTCACCTTTAAAAAGTGATAACATGTTTCAATAGCAAAGAAATTGATGAAATCTTGAAGCAGTTATGGTAAATTATTTGTGTTAGTAAAACTCGTCATATTAATCAATGCAATTTTATCTGATACTGGGATTTATCAACACAGCTTCTTACAGATCGACACAACGGTGGACATCCAGATAAGTATCTTTCATCTGTAGTTACTCTAATTGGACAACACAGCAATCACCTTCAGGTGCATATAAATATCGACACCAGTACAACTATAATTAATCGACATAACTTTAATGCTCGTTTGAAACCGTATAACACCAAAATGAGGTTCTTTTTTATTATGGCAAGGCATAGTAACTTCATTGTACCTAATGGTTAGCGCAAATGCAATCCAGACAGAGTATCGAATGCCATCAGACGGCGGTCCCATGCCATTTGATACGATCATTCGGGTCCGCTAAGATGCTTCTTTACGCTGCGACTAAAGAACCTACACATTATAGGAAAATGGGAACACGTGTGACGGCAAACCATTCGATAGCTTGACGGTAAGATTAATTTTAATCTAGATACAAAAATACAAACCTCAATATTGAATCCAGCTTCAGGACAAGCGTATAGATAAATCAAAGCGCGTTTAGAATGAACATGGACGTCAGAAGCAGCCAGGACTACACTACAAGCTCTGAATATCAACCAACCCAGAGACATGAAGTAATAAAGTTTTTTGATGAGAGGACCTTGATCTGTGGAGCTGTAAAGACAGGGTTTATAAAAAAAAAACTATAATTATAGGAAAGGATAAAGTTGAACAAAATAGAGTTAAACGCAAACCTCTAATTTTGAATTTATGTACTATCAATGTCATCTTCAGCCACAGAAAGTGCTGCTTACTTCTACTTCTACTTACTTCACTGCTAAATATTCCGTTTACTAACAAAAATTACAACAACTTGAGTGAATGTTGGAAGCGACTTTTTACAACTTTCGTATACTAAGTTTAGTCTAGGAGTAAAAAAAAGGGCTGATCTAGAAATAAAAAAGTATACGATGTTTTATTAATCGGAAAGGAACCAAGATAAGTTATATGTTTGTACTTTGAGCTGTGAGAATAGATCAAAAATTTCCGGCAGCCAATAAAACTATCGATCACTTAAAATGATGATAACTAGCATATTGACAAAATTCAAAAATTCCGATAGTTGTACATTGTGGTTTTAGTGGAAAACACAACCAAATCGGATTAATAAATATCATTAGCCAACCCAAGTTTATGATTGCATTACAAATTAAATATTGCACAGAAACAATTAGTCTCATTGTGGTAGTTGCGAACAAACGTATGTGGAATCATTTTAGTGTGATTAATTAAGCTTTTTATATCATAAACGTGGCAAAGGAGCAAACAACCCATAGATCGTCGTCTAAAAACATATAGAAGCGGTGATGACCACTAATAAGCGATAGATTAGTTGAATGGCTCCCGGACTGCCAAACCAGAGACTGCGGGCTTGTGCCCGCAAACATGAAGCAAGCTACTGACATTTCTAAGTAACTTGGGTATTCTTAATTAATGATATAACTGGTGTGTGACGAAAATATCGTGATGAAACGACCTCATAGACCGCATACCTCAGAGTTCTAGAGAAGGATTTTAAAGGTACAATAGAGACAAAAGAGACATTAGGCTATAGTGTTAGACTAACAGGCCTACTCCAGAAAGCATGAATGGCACGCACACAGGCGGTCGTAAAATTAAAACTCAATAAATCTGCAAAATGGCTGAAAATGCATGTTGCGTTAAGCCAATGTAAGTAAGACACAAAGGTAAATAGTACAATATATTACCTTAAACCAATACTCACTTCAATCCAAGAAACAGTTGCAAGCATATGAAATACAAATTGTTTATATTTGATAGGAGGACTAAAGGGCCGAGTTCTTTGTCGACCAACCGCACAAGCCCTGCTTGTCTCACATATGCCTCTCTGATCCGCCGCCACATCTGACCTTGTAAATGACTGTCTGCTTCGGTCTGTAAATCAAGAATTGGTAAAATGATTTTACCTTTTGTTTACAAATTAAATTGCTAACAACAAACATTTGGATGAGAACGGATTGTGTTCAAGTGATATGGCTGAATTTTAAACTTCAAAAGCACTTAAGGCTCTTCTTTTAATTATTTTTTAAATCAATTTCTTTCCATATTCTTTTCAATAACCGAAAACACAATGTTCACGTGAAAAATGTACAGAATTACGGTCCCAACCGCTTGGTGACAAAGATCCTTTCTACATAAATCAGTGTGTAGGACTCAATTGAGGAGACCCCTGTCCAACTTGGGCCGCAAATACAAGTAAATAAGATCTCTAAAGACTTTCTATACGAGGCATATTATACAATATTGTACTTGTGTACTTTAAATAAAATATGTACATAAGTAGGTTAGTGTGAACTGAAGTTGTAATAGTTCATATTTTGTGAATCCGAAGATTTTGTTTCAGGGATTATAATTCTGCTCGTAGTCGAATCCTACGGGGCAAAAGCGGGATAGATAAATTGGAGCTAAATTCAGGATCACAATTGATATCGACGGCCGTGGGCAGACCGTTTAATCACTGATCAGATTTGAGACGTGTCTGACGGAAAAATCAGCTGTTCATGCATAGCTTTTAACATAGGTGCAACGAAGCGATACTATTTTAAAGTTATTTTTGTTCGCTGTACAATAATAACTATAAATATAATTATAAACTTTAATAACCTCATTATTGAAACATCTCCCTCAAATGAAAGCTTATAACATAGCTTAGCGTAGCGTGGGTGCATAGAAAATAAAAGAAGTTAGCTGTAATTAGCACAACTACGCTACCGTTTAGAAGTAACGTTAAAGTTAAGTGAATGGTGGTAAAGAAAATAATTTTCTTTTTTTGTTGTTAGTATAAAAGTCTTATAAAATACAGATAAACTATAAAGTGTTTATCGAGTGAGATAGCTTCGATACCTCAAAATTAACGTGAAATGACAGTCGCATTATACAATATAATGCTCCCTTTTCTCTGATCCATTCTCCTTGCATATTCCTATCCATTTCTACCATCTTCAGGATCTAGGACCTCTTCATTATTATGGTTTTTGACATGAGGTGATTCTCAGGTTAATTTATAAACAATTTTAAGGCTGGTGAAAGATTTTATAATAATTATTATCAGATTACAGAAAATACACTGCTGAATAAGAGCCTATTTAGAATTTTTATAGGGACCTGCAGTTAGAATTAGACGCACATTCAACACAACTACAATTTACCTTTTTATGTTTGGAAATTTTCTTCTCGTGCTTAACTACACGTTCCACGTACAGATTCAATCTACGATATCTAGAACTCAGGCCCATGCTGATCAAAATTATGATCAAATCTTGAAAATTCCATAAAATTGTCGCCACTTTGCTCAATATGAATAACGGTATTGCAAACCACAATCGGTATTCCGCTGAAAATAATAGAATTTGAATTATGATTAAAATATTTATATAATGAATACCAAAATTCAGAGTAATAATCTTGTACCAACGGATCTTGCGTTATAGTAATGAGAATGCACAAGGGACTTTTAGATCCACATAATATAAAAATGTTGACTAATCACTTATGGCGTCGATTCAACTAGGTTCCTCATTATGTCTCACGCGTACTCAATTTGCTATGTTTATTGACAGAGTTATAAAATCAAAGAGTGTTATAAATAGCGCTGATCATAATATAAATTATCTTAAATATCAAATTCAACTGCTTGTTGGCATTAATTAAATTAATCATTGATATTGGGACGCCCTCTGGCCAGATGGTGGGACGACATGCATAAGAAGGCTGGCAGCAACTGGATACATAAAACAGCAGAACTATTACGTACCTTGGAAAAGGCCAATGTCCAGCAGTGGACTGCAACAGGCATCAGCCTGCAATTATTCACACCATCAGATGATGATGATGAATAATTGATACCACCACGATTTACTACGAATACCTGGTACTGTCTACTTACATTTTTTCATAAGAAATCCATGAGAACTAAGAATATATCTATACATATACTCCGATACTGGACAATCAAAGCCCGTTGCTGACATCATGCTTAACCCGTGTTCCACTGAAACAATCAAAATAATATGACTAAACAGAACTTTCCATAAAACTTGATCGTTTTGCAGTAGTGCGAAAAGTAGACGATATAAATATGTCGAAATGTAAGAGTATAAATGCCTCTTAAGAATAAATATTAACGCATGTGATAGGTACACGTAATTGTAATTAATTTTAAATTGATTAGTAATGAAAGTAACTTAAAAACTAGTTGAAACAGTAAAAATATTGAATGCATTTAACGGATGGATAGAACATAATAAAATATCATTTTAGAAAAAAGCCTTACCAACAGCGAAAAAACCAACAACAATTGTGACGAATATAGCTCTACGTTTTATCGTTCGGTCTGGAGTAAACCTCAAACCTTCTTTTGTTTCAACTCTCAACCAGTGTATTGAGATACGTTTCCACGAAGCCAAGAATTTCAGAGACAGTATCAATGATAATAAAGCATTCCCATAAAACATAGACCCTGACAGTCGTGCTGTGAAACCACCTGCAAGATATTTATTGAAAATCAAATCTGAAGTAAAATAAACAATAGTACTTAATAATAATACACACAACAGTCACATAAATAGTCCTGAACCCACACTAAGATCGATTCTTGTGTCGTGGGTATTAGAAACTACGAGAGACTTTTCGATCTCACAAACACCCAGACCTGAAACAAATACCTGTGGATCACACAAACATTTATTTCCCTGCAAGGATCGAAACCGCGACCTCTCGTTTCACAGGCGGCGTCTAACCAACTGCACCACGGAGGCAGTAATAGGTACTTGTGATGGAAAAACTACCACTAATACTATTGCTAATTTTAGTTTAATAGTCATGAATACGCAAATATAATTTTAAGCGTTGGAATACGCTTACTTTCTTAATTCCAAATCGATCTGACATTCTGAGAGAAAGAAGATAAATAGCTAGATCACTTCACAAAGCTTTAGGTGGTTGACTGTTGACGCTGCGGTAACAACAAAATAAATTAGGAAATTTTCGGACACTCAAACCTCAATTTTAAAGAGCGATAGACAATTAATTTACTTTCCAAGATCAGTTAAAAATTATAGACACAAGGAAACTCGTAGTTACATAGCGAATATTCAAAAAAGATGATGCTGTTCAAAAGATTCCATATTTTACTTTACTTTTTTCTATAAAAATCATTACTTACGTCCATCAGAAGAATTAGAAGCCCATCCATCCAACACCTTTATGAATTTCCACAAAGCAGTTGCTTCTGTGGACACTAACATAAAGAGAATAGCCAGGGTCCATATAAAAGCAAAATTACACCCGAAGTTAGTAACGCCGACAAAACGAGCCAATTTGAATATTTTGTTTAGCGTTGGAATAAATTCCTGAAATATAAGTTACGAAATCAGTCAGGGGGTTTCAACAGATCACTATGGAAATTCTAGGGGAGACCTATGTTCAGTACTGAACTGCCTCTTGCTAAAGAAAGGGATACAAGTACCCAAACAAGTTTTTATGTACTTTTTAGGCAAATTCTTCGTAATTCTTGTTCACACGGGGGTTGTTTTAGGTCCAATAATTGCCCTGTTAGACCAATCTAGTTATTTTAAAAGGTCTTATGTGATCCACGTTTAATTTTTCTGTTGTATTCAAAGGCAGAACTTGCTATTTATTTGTAGGTTAGATGGACAAATAGAATAATAAGAAAGAAGATAAAATCTAACAAGCTCTTTTAATTTTATGTCTTATACAGTATTCTTAAATGCAAGTATAAATCTATTATGGTGTAGGCTTGTATTTCATTTCACTAAAAAATAAATTAGATAACTTACATCAAATTTCTCCTCTTTATAATTTGTAAAATCCAGTTTCATATTGATTGATGCTGCAATTAAAGAAGGCTTATTATTATTTAGTTATACCAGTAGTAGTACTTGCTATAAAAATGGTTGGAAACGACCTGTTGTGACTTAAAAATAATAAGTGTTCTGATTTAGAAATTTGAGGATAATACATTAAAGAATAATGAATATAATAAAATTAATTGTCACAAATTCCTATTACGAGTAAACAAAGAAGATTTGTTAGAAAATTCATTTCTAACAAGGCCGTTCTTGAACAGTACGTCACTGTCAAAGCTATGAATTTCACTAACGTAAACCCCTATAATTAAAACGATGTTCTTCAATTTTATAGCTAACATGGTAACAAGGAGAGACTTACCACAAACTATCGTGGAGCAAAGCTATCCTTTGAAGTACTTCGTTTTTACGATGGCCATTAATGGTCAATACACATTTCTGTCATCAAATCACTAAACCATTTCCATAAATTACACACTCGACTGACTTGCAAAGTACACTTTTATTATCAAAATTATTGTTTTATATACATACATCAATTGCATGCTAGCTGCCTATAATATTACCCAGTTACAATTTAGTTCCAATCAGATTGAATTGCAACCTTATTCCTGGGACAAAAGGTTTGATTTTGTTTGCGCTGTCGTCCGCACGAGAATGTAGATATTCCGACAATTTTGTACAAATTATATGTCGTACGAAGGCAACAAATTGTGTAAATTATGATATATTCCTACACATTTCATGTTATCGCTCTGGTAGATCTACATCGTGGACTAAATACGATGATAAATGACGTACGTTTTTACGTTTCTCGTTTTGAGTTGACACTTGAATATGAAAGCACAGGACTGTAATCTAATTTTATAATAATAAATTTTATAATATTTCAGATAACCGCTGGAGTAAGCGTGTTCTGGAGTGAAGATCGCGTCTTGGCAAATGTTGGGTGGGACGTCCTCTGGCCAGATGGTGGGACTACTTGCACAACAGGGCCGGCAGCGACTGGATACATAAAGCAGCAGACCGGACTCTGTGGTGTACTTAAGGAGAGGCCTATGTCCAGCAGTGGACTGCAACGGGCTGATCATGGTGAAGATATATTTCAGGCTTCCAACCGTAACAAGAGAAGTCCGACGATGGACCATTGCGGGATTTTTAGACCAGAGATTAGAGATTATCCTACTTCTATCACAGCCACCAATTAAAAACTTCATTCACTGTTAGGTTAGGGCAGGTTGGAAAAAACACCAGAAATCAAAGCCTGGTACTACTATGATTACTAAACTGGCTATCACAAACGAATACTTAAAAATACCACGAAAAACCTCTGATATAGATGCTTGATTTGGTGTCATCACCGATTTGTTTCTTTCGTATTCGCGACTATCTTATTTCTTCTTCTTTATTTCTTCGGTTTTATAAAAACTACTACTGAAATTATACAAATTTGTCTAGAGCATATCGGTAGCAGTTTTTATCTTCTTTTCAGAGCGGCTTGATGAGATGATTGAGAAAAACCGATGATCATCTTCAGTGCCAATTATAATGATAATGATGAAGTCTAGGACGCATATATAATACAAAAGCCTATATATACCCAATTCTGAGCAGGCGACTCCTCTGCAATCGGCAATTCTATTTAAATGATGATTATAAATCAAAAATAATATAAAATACTCACCTATGAAGAACTCCAAGTGATGTCGCCGTCGGTCCGATTTCTTTATAAATATTTAAATTATCAGCTTGAACGCCATATTTACGCAGGTAACCCATCATTAATTAAATCGAACTCTTGACATTATAATTATAAATACTGTCGGCAAGGGGTGTTACCATCGTTTTTATCATTAATCATTTTTGTTAACCTAAACCTAATATAGCTAGGCTATATATAGATCGTTTACAATTTTCTGTCGCCGAAAGCGCTGGTGTATTTAGTAAGAATAGTCTTTTTTATTTTTACATTCTGTTACATTGGTCATGTTATTACTATTAGATTACGAGTACAAATGCTTGCTGTTTATTTAATTTAAAAGCATTTGTCAAACAATGCGATAAACAGATATTTTATACTTTTATTTGTAGTTCCTAATTTCGCCACACCCAAACTTACGGTAGATGCGCTACAGCGCAGAGGTACACCTGACTGACTAGTGCAGGAATTAATGTTAAGTCTACCAGCCGGCTCAGAACAATGTGTTGGATAGACAGGTGCGTTGGTAAGAGTGATAATGCGAGTGAAAATAGTGGTAGAAGAGTAACCAACATCGTAATTGGTTTAGAAGATTTGAGGCATTTTGAAATTGAAGGCAGAATTAAAAGAGAAGCAAACGTGATAGTGAATTAGGTATTGGAAATTAATACAGAATTTAATTTGTTTTCCAAAACTTTTATAGAGAAGTACTGACTAAAACAATGGCCATTTTTTATTAAATTAGAACAAGTAGAGGAGGTAAGCCAGGAAGTAAAATAATTATGCAACTTTGCAACTTTGCAACATTGCAACTTGCGTAAAGCAATACAAATTCAATTACATACTGATGAAATTTTTTTATACATAAATCATTTTAATTAAAATGAAGTAACCTATTATCCGCTCCAATAAATTTGTTGATAAAATTAAAAGGACGAGAGTTGGTGAACAATAAAACATTAAATAAGTTGAAATTACATTTATCATTAATCCGACATAATTATTACAATTATTGTAGAGTATTTTCAAGTAGACTACATCACAGATTATATTTAGTGTGAATACATAAACAGACATAAGATTAAACGTAAATTAATTATTATAAAACCAAATCATTGCGAGAACAGTATTTTTAACCGACTTTGAAAAGGAGGAGGTATTATGTGCATAATAGTTTTTACACGTATGCTAATATATTATTAATTCTTTCTTGTGCATGTTCATAGTTTAACCTCCTTATTTATAGACAAATTAAAAATTATTTTAGTCATCGAATGTTTTGTCCCTTTCGAATAACTTTAAAATTCAGTTTGAGGGAAGAAGACAAAACATTAGAGACCTAAAATAGGTTTTAAATCTATCTATGAATAAGGCCGTTAAAGATTACATCGTTATTATTATGATTATGGTTTATAACATCCTACTTGTTTATAACATTACGATAGACTTAGTTTAACAAAGTACAAGACCTGTATTGAAGCGCTACTTCTTATACACATTGTTTTATTGTTAGATAATGAAATGATTTTAATTGGATCTCCTTAGATCATTCCCCTTTACAATTCCGCGGAAATTATCATGAGATTTATTACACTTAAATGAAGTTACATCGCAAGCTATTTATTGCGTGTTTTTCTCGATATAATGTACTTGCTCAAAGTCTTCTAAATTTCCTCAACTGCTATCAAATTGTATAAGGACGAGTTCATAAGTGATTATTGATGCAGCCATCTGAAAATAATTAATTATAATAATTAAATACAGCCAACTGTCACATACATAGTCCAGACCCTAAAATCTTGTGTCGTGTGTATCAGGAACTACGAGAGAATTTTCGATCTCACAAACACCCAGACCTGAAACAAAACTCGAGGTTTACACAAACATTTGTCTGGGTGCGGAGATCGATCCCGCGGCCTCTCGTTTCACAGCCGGCGTCGAACCAACTGCGTTACGGAGGTTGTTAAGAGACATTATACAGGGTATATCCAGACTAATGCCGAATACGAATCCAGGTGGTAGTTTTAGTGACTTCAGACACAATGCAACTAAAAATTTCGCAAAAGAAGCGAGGATTTTTTGTATTTTTTTACCTATCGTCGTATTTGGGAGATTAATAATTCCCCTTTTATTATTAAAGACGTAAAGGTACGCAAGGGTTTAAGTTGTTATTTAACAAAAACTATGTATTTACCAACCAAGAGGATACCTAAAAAAAAAAAAGTCGCTGTTTTTTTCCTAAAATTTTAGTTGCATTGTGTCTGTAGTCACTAAAACTACTACCTGGCTTCCTTTTCGATCGCAGTTTGGATGTATCTGGTATAGACAAATTATCAGGCAATATGATTTGTGTTCGCAAAATATTAGTTATTATTTTTTAAATTAGCAATACATTTGCCGTATATTTATTTATATCTAACTTATTTTTATCTAACTTATTTATTTATTTATATCTAACCTGTAATAAAATATTCTTATTTAAAGTGAAGAACCCCATCCCGCTGAGCGCGACGTAATCTTTCGCCAACTGACATTGAAGTCTCTGCACCTGCATTAAACAAATTAATTAGGTTTTGTACTGTACCTGCTTTTGATCGCCCACTGCTGGGCACGGGCTCTTTCACGAAAGAGTATGCGATAAGGAGAGGTTAGGCCACATAGTCCACAACGCTGGCCTATTGCGGGTTGGCGGACTTTACAAAGCATAGAAATTATAAATTACTTTGGTATTATTTATTTAACGGTGAAGGAAAACATCGTGAGGAAACCTGCATACCGTAGCGATTTTAAAAGAATTTCTACGGTATGTAAGTCCACCAACCCGCACTAGGCCAGCGTGATGGACTATATGGCCTAACCACTCTCAATCGATTCTCTCGATTGTAGAGCAGGCCCGTGCCGAGCAGTGGGACGTATGTATATGGGCTGATACAGACAGATTATTTATTTATACTACATATAATTACATGAAGTGAGTGATAGTTTAAGTACAATGCTAAATGACCAGTGATAAATTGGACGCAGATTCAAGCCTAAAGCCAACCACTGTTTTCACGAAATTACATAAATACATCCAACAGTCACATACATAGTCCTGACCCCACACTTAGATCGAGTCTTGTGTCGTGGGTATCAGAAACTACGAGAGACTTTTCGGTCTCACAAACACCCAGACCCGAAACAAATACCTGTGGTTCACACAAACATTTTTTTTGGTGCGGGGATCGAACCCGCGGCCTCTCGTTTCACAGCCGGCGTCTAACGAACTGTGCCACGGAGGCTGTCAAATCCTTTTCTTGCACTGTACTGAGAAACAATAAAGAAATTACATAATAATAATAGTACAAGTGGCGGCCTTATTACAGTAGGTATTTTTTTCGATAGCCATGGGATGAATATATTATGTAATATAGCTTCTGCCCGCAAACTTCGTCTGCGTGATTAATTTTTTTTGGGATTTCCCATCCCGCCCCGTCCCGTCATTCTCACTCAAGGCATATAATCCAGTCCCATCATGGGATGGGAAGTGATGGCACTTTGAAAATAAAAAAGTAACAAATATATCGAAATTCCTTCCTCATCCCAGGGTAACACAATATTTTTCCGGATAAAAAGTAGCCTAAGTGTTAATCAAGGGTGTCAGCAACCTCCGTACCAAATTTCATCGAAATCCGGTTAGCTGTTTCTGAGTTCATCGCGCACAACCGCACAGACAAACAGATAAACTGACAAAAATTCTAAAAATCTTTGTTTTGGGTTCTATTACGTTAATACTGACCGCCCATATTAGTTTTTCTCATTTATCTTCCATGTACAGTGCCCCTAGCTGAAACATTTTGAAGTATCGTATAGTAATTCTCGTATAGTAAAGTAAACGTTTCCCGCTGTGAAACTTTAGTTCCGCTCACAATGGCGCTGTTTAAATTCCCATACAAAATTTTACTATTACTATTCTATTACGATACTGCAAAATGTTCCGGCTAGGGGCACAGACATCGATCTGTTACAAATGTATTATATGTATAGATGAAATTATGTAATTTAAACCTCAATATTATAAATGTTGGCGTCACAGTTGTATATGTACTGTAGCGCCGCCTTGGAGCTGATGTTGATCTCGGCCGCAGCGAGCACCACGCCGATCACTCGCATGCACAGCCAACCGAGCGACACGAAGTAGTAAACCCTCCGCAGTGTCGTTGACTTGTCTTGACTGCAATTTAGATACCGTATTTAATACATACGTGTATTTAATGTAGTGTTTGTGTATTTATGTATAAATAGTATTATTTATTTAAGCTTTTATTGTCTTTATTATACACTGCCCTTTCTTTTTTTTTTTTGACTGCCTCCGTGGCGCAATTGGTTAGACGCCGCCTGTGAAACGAGAGGCCGCGGGTTCGATCCCCGCACCGAGACAAATGTTTGTGAGAGCCACAAGTATTTGTTTCGGGTCTGGGTGTTTGTGAGACCGAAAAGTCTCTCGTAGTTCCTGATACCCACGACACAAGACTCGATCTTAGTGTGGGGCAGGACTATGTATGTGACTGTTGGGTGTATTTATTTATTTATTTATATTTATTTCTCCCTCTCATAAATCCATCCAATGGTTGCCTAGTAGAGATTGCCTTAGTGCGATAAGACCGCCATTTGTACTTTGTTTTGTTGTCTCTATATGCCTATTGTTACATTTGGTGTACAATAAAGAATATAAATAAATAAATAAATTTATTAAATAAATACATCCAAGAAACATATACTCTACCCCCACTCTCGATAGTAGAAGAGGTCCGTACCCTGCAGTGGGACGTATATGGGCTGATAAAGATACAGACAGTCACATACATAGTCCTGACCCCACATTAAGAGTCTTGCGTTTTGGGTATCAGAAACTACGAGAGACTTTACGGTCTCACAAACACCCAGACTCGATACAAATACCTGTCAATCAGACAAATATTTGTCCCGGTTCGGACATCGAACCGGCAACTTCTCATTTCCCAGCCGACACCTAACCAACTGAGCTGCCAGAGTAATAAATGGCGTTAAAAATAAAATCAAAAACACGATATAAATTACATTAAATACGATCGAAGAACATTTAAAGACCAAGTATTATTGTATAAAATAATTAATTCATATGTAGACTCACCCTACCTTCTGAGCAAAATCTTTCTTAAGTGTCCTCGCATTTCCGCACGAAATAAACAGACTACAGCTCGTACTAATTACTCATCTAATAGATTCATTTATAGATCGTCACACAATTATAACACTTTTTTCTCCGACATTGATATTTTCTATGAATCACTTTCTCGTTTTAAGAAAGCAGTTATGGCTAAGGATTGCAATGTTAGTTAATTAATAGCTCAATGAAATTGTTTTTATTTTTATATAGTTTAATTTTTCCATAATTTAAAGTGAAGTGTAAGTTAAATACTACTGTTACTTCTGTTTTCTGTTTTGTATTCATTGTCTAGTGTAATATTCCCGTTCACTTGTTTCTAATAATATGTATTAGCTTTTGGTGGAAACTTTGTTGGATTATGTTTCATATTTTTATAGTATCTATGATTAATTGTAATAGTTCTGTATGTTTCCCTAATATACATAAATAAAATAAAATAAATTAAAACATGAAGTGACGTCACTGAAGGTATGGAATCTGTTTGTGTCTAGAGCAGCGAGCGCGTCTGTCTAACGAGTATAGTCGTTAAGCTGTGTCAGAAACCTAAACTGAAGTACTTGGCAAGTCAGGCCAATGGTAGGCAACTCAAACAGTATTGTAATCTTTTAAATTTTTTCAGTATACAACATAGACAGTGCAACTAGTGTACGTTATTATGTGGCGTAATCATGATATGAACTTCATTTGTTTATTAATTGTTTAATCCAAGACAAAGCCGCAAAGAATCGGGAAAGGAGAAGAGGGTATAGTGTTGTCCAAAGATAGAATAATGAGGCGTAATTTAAAAATAAAGAACATGCGGAGTATTAATTTATATCAGTATAGACTATTAAAATAATGTTATAATTTACATACGTATAGATTATTAAAATCATAAATATAAAAATATCATAATGTGAAAAACACTACATGTGACGGAAGCTTGTAGGATTTCACCATATAAACCCTGAAGTTCTAGCTTCTTTTGCCAGATTGGGCTAGCCATTATAAATAGTATCTTATTTTATCAAAGAAAGGCAGCTGCGCGCAAATTTTCCACTTTTATTTTTTTACACAAAAGTTAAATTTCTTTAGGTTCTGGTTAGGATATTGTCGCATACTTTTTAAATTATTGTATTGTCATCGGTCCTTGACAAGTATACAAAATTTCAAGTCAACCCGGCTTACTGGCACCTGCGAAGTAAAGTTTATGCCAAATCCTCTTAACCTGTATTTGACCATTTTACAGGACTCTACATACATAAACTCATGCCTTTATCCCAGAAGGGGTAGGCAGAGGCGCCACCAGGACACCGACATTTCGCGTTGTATGTTCCGCCCCATGATGTGATAGGGGGCGAGCCTATCGCCATATCAGGCACAAATTCCTAACTCCGGGCTGATAATGAATAGAACAACCCAATATTACTTTGCCCGACCCGGGAATCGAACCCGAGACTTCAACTTTGTAGTCGTACCGTAGTACAACTACGCAACCGAGGCAGTCCGTTTACAGGATTCTTTATGATAAAAAATATGAACTAGACGCTACTAACGTGATAGCCAGAAACAACTGAAGGCATATGAAGTAGAAGTTGCAGAACGCCGACAATACGATCATGCCTCCCAAGTGATCGTCCATTTTGCGCACCAGAAGCGCCTGTTTTACATATGCCTCTCTTATTTTACGCCACGTATAAATCTTCACTGGTTCTGTATTCTGAAAAAGAAAATAAACTTCTAATTGAATACGGATAATTGAAAAGAATAGTTGTGCCAAAATTGTGCGTATTATTGATGTAGGCCCTGCAAGAGATTGGATGCGACGCGACGTGCCAATTTGCTCTTCAAGTGGCATTCAAGCTAGTGGTAACTGGAAAATATTGATATCTACTTAGATATGGACCACCCTACTCCTCCCCTTCTCTTTGGATACCCCCATTCCTTCACAGATGACGATCATGGCTTCGACGATGATAAAAATAATGGAATCATATTTTTAGCACGCACTATCGCGGTAACTCATCGTAATAAACAACGCAAATAAAATTTGTCTCATTATGGTTCACAAAACTAGATTCAATCTTAAGATAAATTTGTGAAATATAATACTAACACACATTGCATGGTAAGAAGACTATATCCTACTCGATGTGAACACAGTATGTTGAATTGAAGTCACAATGTGTATGATTTATTAATGTTAAAAATTGGAGATAAATTCACCGACGGAGACTCTTTGCATTGCATCATCAGGTACAATTTAATTACTTTATCCTGCGAGTAATAAAAAAACTTACCGATAAACTTCTTACAGCCTCATTCTCCAACGCACACACGTCGTGCACGTACTTATTTAGTCTGCAGTAGCGTGACGTCAGACCGATACTAATCAGTATGATCAGAAGGTCGTGGAAAGTCCATAAGATTGTTGCTAATATGCTCAGATAAGCTAACGGTATTACGTACCAATCTGAATATTCCCCTGGAAAAAAGTTGTATAAAATGTAATTATAATATACCTTAAGAATAAATATAATAATAAATAATAAATTTATTTAAAAGGTTTGCAATCTGAAAAATCTGTAAACTGTAATTAATCTTTTGTATAATTAAATATACTTGTTCTGACTTCCTCCTTGGCTTTCCCTTGTCGTTTTAAGAAAATGGCGGAGCTTCTGCGATCTAAATATAGACGTACATAAGTAATAGTAATAATATACTATAACCGTGAACCGTTGACTTATTTGTCGGACCAAAATAATAATAAATACACCCAACAGTCACATACATAGTCCTGACCCCACACTAAGATCGAATCTTGTGTTGTGGGTATCAGAAGCTACGAGAGACTTTTCGGTCTCACAAACACCCAGACCCGAAACAAATACCTGTGGATCACACAAATATTTGTTTCGGTGCGGGGATCGAACCCGCGGCCTCTCGTTTCACAGCCGGCGTCTAACGAACTGCGCCACGGAGACTGTCAATACAACAATATTAGTTTTTTTTTGCGATTAATGTCGAGACGAGCATGCCGTTCGCCTGATGGTAAGCGATATGATCGCTCATACACAATAGCAAAACCAAATAACACCACGAATTACAAAACAGTGCTTGGCATTCCATTGCATTCGCCATCCTGAGCCATAACATGTGAATTCTCATTATGTCCAGTAGTTACTCTGGCATATTTATTTACTCACCAGCATATTTTTCTACTGTATAAAGTACAATTGCAAAACCAACTTACATTCCAGAATCATAAATCCATGTGATAAAAGCGTGTAACGTTTTAATATTTCGGACGGCGGACAGTCGAAGCCGACCAGCGATACTGCGTTCAATAAGTGCTCCACTGTAACATTGAAACACGTTCGAATAAATTAAAACCTGTAGTCATATGTAGCATCACGTACGCACACAGCGGTATAATATGATGGATAAATAAAAACAATCGCAACCAAACAATAATGAAACAATAACAATTTTGTCTTAATAACTGCATTAGTCTGTGTCGTGTGTTATTAGACTCTACGTAACAATAGATTTCATTAGGTTTCTAACAATATTATGACGGTTAAATTAGGATATTAGGCTATGGCGCATGACTATAACAGGTTCGAGGTATCTTCATTCTGATTGTAGATATAAGTATCCTTTCGTTAGTCTAGTTGCATCATTTAAAGATAAATAGGGAGATTTTGGATTGAATTCCAAGACTGGAAAATCCATTCCGTCTGAAATTTCCGGTTTTTTTTAAATATAAATAACGATGTTTCGGCAACATGCTGTATCTTAAAGTTACATCTTGCTTACTGCATCTTGCACAATAGAAGATAACCAACTGTAGAATAATAACTAACAGATTATTTTTCTCTTGGATCATTGTTTGCCTTGTCGGATTTTTACTGGGTGAAAATGCCATGGTAACTTTCAGCAGAAATGAAATTCCGGGATCTCTAGAAGTACAGCTCAGATCCCTAACTAACAGAATTCTACACTCTTCTGTATCAGCCCTTATATGTCACACTGCACGGCGCAGCACGAGCCTGCTCTCAATCGAGAGTACGATTGAGAGGGGTTAGGCCAAAATATAGTCCATCACACTGGCCTAGTGCGGGTTGGTGCTATTCTCTTTATTCAGATATAAATAATACTGCTATACACAAACTACGTAACTAATCAAATCTACATACTCAGAGTACACGACGCCATCCCGGTTATAATCACAGTCAATTTCCTTTTCAAGTTGACATCATCTGGTATGTTTATCGCAACAGCTCTTTCCACCGAAGCCCAGTACTTGGACAGGTTATGCCAGGAGTGGCACAGTCTTGAGCAGAGGATAACGGATGTTATTGATATGGAGTAGAACATTGTGCCAGCTAAGCGTGCTGTTACACTTCCTGGAAGTAACAAATACAATTAGTTATGCTGGGCATCTATCAATGCGAGACCCTGCATTCCCCTATTTATTAAACAAATATATTATAATCATAGCGGATTACCAGTTAAGTAGAGGTCATCGTACTTATCAGCTGATATATCGCGCACCGAAGCTAGGTTAGTCATCAGTGGCTTGGCTTGTCTAAATTTTGCATCAAATGATCAGACATATATTTAGAAATTTCAAATTAACAAATGTACTTTCCTTCCAGGACAGTATAATAGAAATTTAACTAATAATTGTATACATTCTCATTCCCAATCACCGTCAATAAATAGATACTCACTATGACCAGAAGTGTCAACAGCCCATCCGGCGAGAGCTTTCACGACCTTCCATATCGCCTCGCCCTCTATTACAAGCAGGAGAATGACTAGCACTATAGTCCACAACCTCCAGATCGGCTTGCTGTACCCAGACACCCCGAACCAGCAGGAATGTTGGAACAGCTTGCTCATCACAAGTAAGAAAGCCTTGAGAAAAAGGAATGAGATTTAGGGAAGTGAGATTCACCTCTCAAACGCTTCTTATGGCACGACAAAGTGACTACAATGCACTTGATAGTGGTCCAAATTAAGTATCAACCGACATGACGCTGATGTATCATTATTATGCCGGCCTGATTGTATTCGGGTATTGCAAGGATGGATCCGAAACGTGACACTCTTACACGAGTCATTATGAAGTACATAACCACTATGGTTTCTTAGGTTTACGCGAATGTTACACATTGAAATAAAACTATTTTTACGAATTTCGAAACGTCGGTAATTTATAAATTGTAAAAATTAAATGTAATTCGCTATAAAATCGGTGAAAATTATTTCAATTTTATTTCAAAGTCCATAACCACTGTTTACGTTAGTCGATGACATCAGTTAGACTATAAGTCCACCACGCCATCCTAATGCAGGTTAAAACATGTTGTTCAATTTCTAAAATAAACTCTTCGATTTTGGTTGGATAGGACCATAAGTGAAATGGAAACGGCTGAAATAATTTAAGTACTATAAAAATAAATCTTATTTAATTCATAAAAGTGCCTAAAATATGGTTATTAAAAATAATTAGTTTCATCAACACAATTAAGTGACAAGTTATGTAAAGTAGCTTCCTCTTGTAACTGACAACATAATTAACTCAATAACAATGAAGAGGTGAAAATTCTGATTTCAAAAGCTGGTTACAAAAGCACCTCCTACAAGATAATTGTATGATAACGATACAAGTTAAATGAAGTGAAATTAAAAACTAAAATTTATTGCAAAAGAAATATTAAGGGCAAAAGTAACTTAATTTTCAATGAAATTAATTAATTTTGAAGAAGCAGAATCGCGAGAGATAATAATTAACCGTTCATTTCGTAAATCGATACTTTGCCACGACTGCTTTTCACTTCACATGACACGCACTGCAGCAACTTTGCCAAGCCAGAATTAAACATTATTAATAAAATGGAATAAACTTGTCAATATTAAAAATAAACACATACATATATAAAATCACACCTTTTTATCCCAGAAGGGGTAGGCAGAGGCACCACTAGGACACCCACATTTCGCCTTGTATGTTCCGTCCCATGATGTGATAGGGGGTGAGCCTATCGCCATATCGGGCACAAATTCCTGACTCCGGGCTGATAATGAATAGGAAAACCCAATACCACTTTGCCCGACGCGGGATTCGAACCCGAGACCTCAGCTTTGTAGTCGTACCGTAATACAACTACGCCACCGAGGCATAAAAATAAACACACCATAAAACATTACACAACATAAAGTCAATGTCTTTTTTTTACTTATTCACTCAAACTTCAGTATTAGCCAAATAAGGACTACTTACATCTTCTTGCTGGTTAGGCAAAATCAACTCACTTTTCTTCCAAACTAGTTTGAAGTCACTCGCTGAATACATAATACAGTCTGTCCGATACAATTTTGCCGCAGTTTATCTTTTCAATGTAAAGTCGACTTTTCCTGTATCATGTTTATAAATGTTTACATTGATCGTAGATAAAATTGCTAAGGACAGCGGTTCTCCAAGTGTTAAGTAATTTCCTTGACAAAGCCCCTACTTTAATAACCAAGGAAAAAAGCGTCAGTTTGGATAAATATTCATATTAATAAAATATCCAAAATACCGAATCTTTTGCATAAATATCACGTTAAAGAGAAAATATGAATAAAACTGTTTGCAGAAAAATCTGACACGAACATAACTTTTTACTCAGAACGTATGATCCTAAAGCATGCACTTTTAATGCTACGAGTAGATAAATGCATTTGTTTTACGCCCGCATCATGTATTTTTGCCTCAAGTTTAAACAGATGTGAGTTCAGACAACTAATGGCAAACTGTGTGCATTTGTCTTTGGGTTTAATGTCTCGCACTGAAACAAAACACGATTTTTTATTTAATCTTTGCAAGTAGTTTTTTTTAACCGTGTTCATAACTAAAGTGGAGTATATTAATATAAGGCAAATATTAATCTTTTACTTTAACCAATAATGGTTAAATCTGTGGCTCTTGTTACAAGTGATATAAGTCGAGTTGTACCCTTTTTGAGTTTTTTATATAGAAATGATCAGAAAAAAATTTGCTTTTTTTTGGTCTAACTCACGATTTTCTATCTGCTATAGTTACGGAGATAATTTTGTGTAAAGTGATACAAGTGCTGCTATTTTGGCGAAAATTACATGAATATTGATATATTTCGAGTTGTAACTCGATTTTGTAATCGATTAATACGCAATTATTGTGGCTACTGGTATAAGTAGAATTATAACTATTTTCACATATATTTTTTTCAGTGTATTTAACGTGAATATTGATATATCTAGGGTTATATCACTTTGAACCATTTTTTTCCAATATTGACTAGGGTACAACTCGAAATGTACCTACCAATTCAAATGTGAATTTTTGCTTTTGATGTGCTAAGTGATACATCTCGACATATATCATTCTACAGATTTTTTTATTTTATGTGCATACGATTACAAATCAAGTTGTATCTAAAACTCAAACAAGTTACAATAATATTTTATATCGAATAAGATGTGCTAAGTGAGACAATTGTGCGCGGTAATACATTATTATATTGATTTAAACACAACAAAACCAATAATTCAAATGGCCAAATATATCATACTTTTGTACTATAAATATGATTTATTATAATATTATATTCTATCATCAGATACAATATCCAATGTAAATAATATACGAAAACTAACATTTTTACCTAGCTGTCAGAAACATTAATTATAATTATTCTATATTTTATTGAAAAATGGCAGTTGTCAAAACGGTATTGGTACATAATTTATTTATTTATTTAAAAATTCTTTATTGAACACCACATGCATAAAAAAATACAAATAAAAATCTTATTTATCAATATTATTGCTTCTTTACTTAAATTATCTTTGATTTACAAATGGAAAGAAACTCCTTATTCTTTTCCAACTGTTCTGGAATTATTTAAACATGTTTTCTTAATTGTAGTATTTGTATAAGACTCATCTGTGTTATTTCTTAATTTAAAATATTTGTTTCATTTTCGAACTTTTGAGTAAATGACACGATATAATAATATCACTTTGCCCGATCCGGGACCTGAACCCGAGACCTCAGCTCTGTAACCGTACCGTAATACAACTACCGAGGCAGTCTAAGATTTTAATAATTGTGTTAAAACTATGCCTTAAGAATTTGTAATTTAATTATATTAGTTTTGAATCAAAATTTCATTAATGTTGATTTATTGTAATTGTGTTTATTTTGTAAGATTTTTACATTTTTGTACATTAATATTACATATAAAAAAAATACAAACAAAAGTATAAAACAAATAGTTAACCTTTCGGTGGCGAGACTGAAGACCTAAGCCACCGGTGGTTAGGGATCCAAAGCGAGGAACATCCTCACTATGCGTGCCATGTCCAGCAATACTGCCTTTTGGATCTGATTCTTGACCTAACGACCAACAACGGCTTTTGGAGATGTTGGTCTAGGCTCTTTGGTATCAGTCCATGTGCAGAAACAACAATTGGGACAATAATTGTTGAGTCTACACCCCAAATGTCAGTAAACTCGTGGGCCAAATCTAAATATTTAGACAATTTGTGTTTTTCAGCTTTAAAGAGGTTATCGTCATGTGGTATGGTAACATCAACAAGTATTGCTCGGCGCGTCAATCGATCTATTATCGCAACATCAGGCTTATTGGCAGCAATAGTCCTATCTGTGATAACAGATCGATCCAAATACAGCGTTGAATGGCCATTTTCAAGAACTGGTTGGGAAACATACCGGTAATATGGCACTTCAAAAGTCACAATACTCCATATCTAAGAGTAATTTGATGATGTATGATCTTGGCTACTAGGTTGTGTCTCTATGCAAGTACTCGCCGTTAGCAAGATACGAATAACCGGAAGTTACATGCCTGATTGACTCGCCAGGACTGTGGCATGCCCGACAGAATATGTCGACTGTACCGTCCTTCAGGATGTATTTCCTATAGTTGTTCGTCTTAATAACTTCGTCCATAATTGCAAAGGCAAAACACTCAGTTTCCCCAAAAAGGTTACCAAAACGTAGTCAAGATACAGATTCAGGCCAGTCCACTTCAGGCCCGCGGAGAGCCCGATAGAACGGACCATGCAGCTCTTCGCTCTTCCATACTTCCTCGCGATCTTAAACGCTCATCACCAAAGGTTTCCGCCAGTTCTCATTCGCCAATGAGAGCTGGGTAAATCCTTTACACACTATAACTACAACACTATGCATATCCACGTCACTGTGATGGAAATACTCCCTTAAATTTCACACCTCGTGATTATGCAGGTCCTTAGCATTAAGAATGCCTCGGCCCTCACATCTCCGCGGGTTGCACAACCACATCACTGACGAATTTGGATGATGCATACGATGTGCAGTTGGTAGAGTCCGGACCTTACGATCCAGGGCGTCCAATTCCGTCTGAGTCCATCTGATTTTGGCAAAAGAGTACATAAGTACAGGCATAACCCAACCGTTAAACGCGCGAATCTTGTTTCCACCTGAATAAAAACAGTTAAGAACTTTTATCAGGCAGCTAAAGAAACGCTCTTGCATTGAGTGTTTTACGTCTTGCACCCATAATATCTAGACCCTCAGGCATACCCATATATTTGTAGGTTTTCGTCTGCGAAAGGGATCTGAGTCTTACAGTCTCTGAGACATGTATGTCATCAGAGACCGCAAGCTCGCCTCGCTTGACATGGATAACCGCACCATTATCTACACCAAACTCCATATTGATTGAGTTGCTAAATCAGTTATTTTTGACCAAAGTTGTTTTATTGTTATTATTAATTATTATTTACAGTTAAGGGACTTTTATACTATCCAGTAATACATGGCAGACTCATCGTACCTTTACAACATCATCGCAACATCGCAAGAACAAAGTTAATTATTGAATAATATTAAACTTGTATCTATTTACACAATACATAAGCATTTTAACGAGAGATATAACTTGACTTGTATCATTTAACACATATTTTCAATAGACTTGAATATTAGCAAACAGATACTATTCAAGTAATTTATGAAAATAGGGGGTTGCTGATTAAAAAAATATAAGCTTACGGATTATACCTTTATCTTTTGTTTGAGCAACATTATGGTAGGAATTCATACAAATTATTGATTACATTTTGTAAACTTTTGTATATTAGTTTACACGAAAGCACTTTAAACAAAGTATTTAGGTGCGCAGTAATATAATTATACTTATATCATTTATCACAACATTTTTGCACATGTTACTCGTTAGCCGAGGTATATCTCACAGGTTTCTCGTGAATTTCTTTTAAAACATAATATTTATCAAAAAAACTAAAACGCACAATGAAAGAAAACAGTTTTACCCACAAAATAAGGTATTCAAGTTTAATCTAGCACATTTAGTTTACGAGCGAGAATTTTTTAAATCTTGTTTTTGCTCTCCTGTAAAATGATGATTTTCGACTTGTATCACTCATCACAAGAGCCACAGAAATAAACCTATAAAATAATAAAAATATTGATTATGAGTTGAGGACATTTATCACTCTATGTATATTTTTATAATTTACTGTTTCTATTTCTACTGTTTATCGCAATTTAATATTTGCTCAAATTAATTAAACCATTTCGTTGATATATTGACAGTACTTAAAGTCTAATATACAGATTTGGCCAAGTAAATTCAAATTTTTAAAAAATGCAGTTATAACAAAAACAAACATTTGAAATGTGAATATAATTATCTCGTTAACGGTTAAGCTAATTGATTGAATTTAGGTTTTTTTTTTTTATTTACACAAATGTTATATTCATACCGATAGATATAATTTTTAAATTAGCATATCGGTGAACTTATGATTTTTCCCCGTCCAAAAGCCTAATGCGCCTACAAAAGTTTTTATTTCAAAAATTATGCATGAGTAAGTTATACAAAACAATGTATGAATGAAAACGTGGAGACTTGAAAACAAAGTTTGAGAGCCATTGCTCGATCACCACGTATAGGCACGAACCACGTCCATTCATTGTAAAACTTCGACAGTAAATTGCTGTTTTTCTTCCATTTTGCGGCGAATTTTTTTACGCTATCAAAATGGAGATGTCTATTTAGTGAAATTTTTGTTTTATTGAGTTTTCAACAAGCGTTCCAAATAAATGCTGGCAACGTACACGATGCTTATTTTTAATATTTTTTTGGAGTAATAGAACCTTGTTGTAGATGATATTAAATTTCGCCAGAAGGGGCGATACTTAATAACTGAATCGAACTGACAGTTTCATTGATATCTATTGGTCAGTGAGATTATTGGGAGCTCAATACCTTCTACTCATATTCAATCACATCATAATCATCAAACTCAGACACATAAATTTTACTAACAACATAATTGTTGGAAGCGGAATTTATCTAGCAACTTTCTGCAACATTTTTTGCCTGGGTGACGCATATGTATGTACTGGGTGGACTATCTATTTTTGACAATTATGATAGTTACTAGCGGCCCTACCCGGCGGTAAAAAGTAGCCTATGTCTTAATCCAAGGTATAAGCTACCGTTGGTAGAAGCTGGGGCGCTCTAGCTTCGGGTTCCCGGGGCCGTTTCAATTGCGCCGAAGAGGGCCACGCGGGGTTTTGGTTGGTATGCCGTGGATCGGTGAACCCAACATAATCGCCCAATTTTCCCCGAGGTGGGGCGGTAGCGGT
The DNA here is from genome assembly GCA_905220455.2 of Deilephila porcellus. Lineage (NCBI taxonomy): Eukaryota > Metazoa > Arthropoda > Insecta > Lepidoptera > Sphingidae > Deilephila > Deilephila porcellus. The sequence goes on along the minus strand of LR999973.1, from coordinate 12,923,718 downwards.
AACACGGTTTCCCCGCGACAAAAATAAAAAGGTATAAGCTACCGTTATACCAAATTTCATTGAAATCCATTCAGTAGTTTTTGAGTGAAAGAGTCACGAACATCCATACATACAAACTTTCACATTTATAATATAAGTAAGGATGAATATCTAAACTTCACAAATCTAGGGCAGGGAACTCACACATTTTACCATCTACCAGAAAACATAAAAATAAAATATTCTATCAATTTTACCAAAGAGGAAAGATAAATGTTTGCTTTGTTAATTTACTTTGCTTCATTAATGCTCTATTAATTTATTAATGAACCAAAACGCTTGGTGTACTATACAGAGGATAATTAATTAGAATTTCATATTAAATTGTATTATTTCTTTTACACCGTTACCCATAATACTCCTGTTTTGATGAACTTCAAATAATTCTTAGATAAACTAAAAGGTGTTCTCATTAATGAACAGGAAAAATACAAAAAACTGTAGGTATATATCTGCAACAAAAGGCCTTCAAATAAATAAATCAATCTTTTTGGTGCATATGCCCTAGGGGTCACCTTACACTGGTCCAATTGTTTACCTTCTTGCGCATAACCTCAGAGTTAACTAAGGATGCGAGAATTCGCTGGATGCAGACCGCTTCATACAGGTCGCTTAAGATATCCTTCGGGGAGGCCTATTTTCACCAATGGACTTCCTATTTCTGAAAAAAGAGAAAAATAGACAACAAATATTTCCAACTTCTATTAATTTTACTGTTAAACTGGTTGTCGTCAATGAAAGTGAAGCTTCAATGTATGCTCAGTTTTATTAAAATGTCTGCTAATAATGATCCTGGCTTACAGGAGTTGCAGTGGCGAATGGGGAAGAGTGAGACAGAGAGTCTCTTAGAGTTCAACTAGTACTGGGCATGTAGCACATGCATGCAATCACGCGAAACTTCCATGAGGCGGACTTCTCGTAAAACATTGCCACTAATGACCACTAATTACCAGCATTTAACACGTTTTCAATTTGTTTTTCAATTATTTACAAATTAGTCCGCATGTGGCAGTGTTAAAGTTGTAGAGATATTATCATTTAGCACTATTTTTTTTGTGCACTAGGAATTTATAATTACTCTGAATACAAAAAGAATTCCAACCAAACCGCATTCCACTGGATTATGATCTAAAATCAAACCAATTTAGCTCAAATCAGTGTCCAGTAATGGGTCGTAATCGCTAATATTTTTGCTACGAAAAAGACATCATGTACTTTTTTAACCTCTAGACTGTTTGATTGGTTTTTATTATTACATTATTAGTTTTTATTATATCTCATTTCCAAGACACATATCTCGTAGCTCAGAATAATAATATCAAAAGTAAAAATCATAATATAACTTACATACAGACATAAACTCACGCCTGTATACCAGAAGGGTAGGCAGAGGCGCCACTAGGACACCCACATTCCACCTTGTATATTCCGTCCCATGATGTGATAGTGGGCGAGCCTAACGCCATATCGGGCACAAATTCCTGAATGCGGGCTGATAATGAATAGAAAAACCCAAAATCATTTTGCCCGACCCGGGTTTTGAACCCGAGATCTCAGCTTTGTAGTGGTACTGTACTACAACTACGCCACCGAGGCAGTCTATACTCTCAGATATACTACTAGGCGTATAACTTACACTATCTAATTAAAGCGCTACAAGGGATAACCTTACACGAGATGGGATGACGAGATCAAAAAAATAGCAGGTCCACAATTAATCGCAATAGGCCTAGACAGGGCGAGGTGGCAATCCTTGAAGGAAGCCTTCACCCGAGAGGGGTTCCTGATACACAATATTTTTTAAGTTTATTTATATTATTACGACTGCCTCGGTGGCGTAGTTGTATTACTGTACGGTTACAAAGCTGAGGTCTCGGGTTCGAGTCCCGAGTCGGGCAAAGTGATATTGGATTTTTCTATTCATTATCAGCTGGAGTCAGGAATTTGTGCCCGATATGGCGATAGGCTCGCCCCCTATCACATCGTGGGACTGAACATACAAGGCGAAATGTGGGTGTCCTAGTGGCGCCTCTGCCTACCCCTTCGGGGATAAAGGCGTGAGTTTAAGTATGTATGTATGTTATTTATATTATCAACCAGTTTTAAGTTTTTATAATTACGAGTATTAGCATAGATAAGTGTATAAGTTATGTAAATTGTGTATGTAAAAGGAAATAAAGAAAGATCTATAAATAAATAAATTAATTAACAGAGTGAACATAAAAATAATGCGTGTAATGGTTTTAATAGAGATAGGACGTGAAGTAGAGAGAAAAATAAAAAGTAAATGACGCCTCGACAAACCCAGTCTGACGTTAGTTGTATCTTATATATTTTTATAATCGTTACATCAGATTATCTGTTTATCTCAAAATGCAGGCGAAAAATAGCAAAAATATATTAAACAAGAACTGAACTCCTTGTATTAATTATAAGATTAAGTTCGTTAGTAAAAGGTCTAAGTTACAAACTGTACACTTTTTCTTAATTTCAAACGAGCTCTACCACTAAAGTTTTCTCTCTCTCTCTTAGTTTTTCACGAGTTCAAATATAATATGACATTATAACATCAAGATTAAACCTAATGTGTGGAGGTCATTTATCACAGATTGCAGATCTAGAAGTTCTGTTAACCGACAGAGCAAAAAAGTTCTGATGTCGCTTCGAGTATGTCCTTAAAAGTGCAGCATAGAATTCCCAACTACATGGTGTTCATGGACGACCCTAATAAAGGTCATATTAGATTTATTTTGTAAATATCTTTCCGTGGAGTTAGAGACTCTATTTTATTACAAATTTTGGTCGCTTACTAAAAGTAATTTAGTAAGCGACTTACTCTAACATCTTCGTTTGGAGTCAGGGGTCAATACTGTGAGTAATTTTGGTCGAAAACCTTCTGGTGTAACAGTTACTCTATAATAAACATATGTGCGCTTCTCTCCAAGTTTATTCAAATTTTTCAAATTTTTGTTATCATTCGATTTACTCAATATAATTCCGATATACGCTCCTCTCTCCATATTTAGCCTACAAAGTAATAATCAGCCGATACACGAGCTACAGCCGTACCCAAAATGAGCGGCGCAGACGTTGTTATTTTGATAAACTCGCCTTTACGACTCCCAGTGTTGTTATGGAACATCATTGAATGTTTATTAACATTGTGCGGCACGGAGTGCGTAAAAACTTATCTCGAGCCAACTTTGTCTGTTTACGCCCTTACGGATAGTTTCATTGTATCTTCAATGAAGAGTTTGAGCGCTTGTTTGTTTGCTGGTATTAAAGTGATTTGACTGCGATGGTTCCGTAACTTTAAAAAAAGTCCATCATAACTTGACCCTTAAGTTTTTACTTAATTCAATTTATAATTGTTGCTTAATTGTTTAATGCTTTTACGTTGCTTGCTTATTATTTTAAGTGTATTTATATTATTTTATTTGCATAGCATAGATTATACAATCAAAAATATTTTTTTTCTTTCATTAATCACCTTTTGTTTTTTGGTAGTGAGGGTTATTTTTCTTTACAAATAAACATGTTCTGACTATATCAACTGTATGGTAACGGAAGATGTGGTAATGCTGTTGGGTTTGTTTTGTGTACATTTGTTTACCAAATCATTTTAATAAAGAGATTGTTGATATTTGTCTTCTCGTTCTGTTATTATAATATTCCTACCTATCTGGACTACTTTCGCAAGTATAATTTTGATGGGACCTTGTTATTCCTTAAGTGATTGGATTGTTTTTAAAGAAAATTTTTATCATATTTAATTTGCATAAACTACTTAATTGACTGTTGGCATTATACATAATATTTTCTTTGATATTTTTTTGGGAGATAACGAATTGACTGTCAACTTTCGCATCAACGAAATTTTACGAAAAAATAAATAAATCAGGTTTACGTGCACGTCGCTTTTATAAAATTCAGAATTGAATAAAATAACTATTTTACGAAGTTTTAGTTTAAACATTCTTGATAGTGACTTGAATGATCGATATGAAGACATCGATTTCACCATCATTATATTCATATTTATCTACATTTCATAAATGTGGAGAGCCTTCGTGGCGCAGTTGGTTCAACGCCGCCTGTGAAACAAGAGGCCGCGGGTTCGAATCCCGCACCGGAATAAATATTTGTGTGAACCACAGGTAAGTTTCGGGTCTGTGTGTTTGTGAGACCGAAAAGTCTCTCGTAATTCTGATACCCACGACACAAGACTCGATCTTAGTGTGGGGTCAGGGCTATGTATGTATGGACTGTTAGGTGTATTTATTTATGTAATTTATTTTTGTATTACTAGACTTTTTAAATAAAACTCTACAAAAAATATCAAATAATCAATATTCTATCGACTACTACTTATTTCCCACCATATTTTTAAAATCCATTTAAAATACTCCAGTATTTGTGACTGCTTAATAATACTTCAACATAACAAAGTAATCCTTCTCCACATAAAAACGCGCAATGGATAAATCGAATAAACTCGACCATAACAGTTTCAGCAATAAACCAATTAGTTTCGTCCATTCGAGTTATTCGCAGAGATTGCATTAGTTCCTCAGTCCTCACAGAGATCCTAATTACCCTACAATTCGTTTCCTCTCGGAGTGCTCCTATTAACCCAATTTCCAACCATCTTATATCAAAGTAAAGAATCGTTTTTATAAAGAAAACTGAAATAATCCGAGTTAAGTAGCACTACATTAAAGTTTTCTAATTGCGTAGCGGACTTAAAAATGTTCGTTGAAATATCTCGTAGTCACGTAGCAATTTAACCGTAGCAGATTACGTAGCTGATTTATGCTGACTACGTACTGAAATGTTTTGTGTGTCGATGGATTGTAAGGGTCAGTTAAGGTAGTGATTAGTTTAAATACAAGGTATATCAAGACTGCGACAGAAAACGAAGCCAGGTGGTAGTATTAGTGACTTCAGACACAAACCAAATAAAAATTTCGAAAAAAAATTGTCATTTTCCGTTTCAATTTTTTACCTTTCGTCGCATTTGGGTGAGAAATACATAGTTTTCCTAAAATAATGATGCACACCTTCTTATTTTTAAAGACGCAATGGTGCGTAAGGTTTAGGGTACGTTAAATTACAATTTTCGCAAAAACTAAGGAATTACCACCCAAAAACCAAGATTTTTAAAAAATTGCAAAAAAAAGTCTGTCCCTTTTTTTGTGAAATTTTTAGTTGCACTATGTCTTTGACCACTAAAACTACCACCTGGCTTCGTTTTCGGTCGCAGTCTTGATATACCCGGTATAGTATAAATTATAAGATGTTTCGGAAACGTAGTAACACAAAATAAGGCTCAAGGCTGATATAACAGTTTTGTTTCTCTCGTTAAGTGTGGTGAAAAGTGGTAGGTGGCGAGTCTATCGCATTGCTGGACACAAAAGTGGCACCATTATCCGCTTACTTCAGCAAAAATACAAGCGTCTACGTAGGCCCGATAATACCTTTTATTTACTATCCCTTTCCTGTGTTGCTGTAAATAATTTTACAGATATAACAATAATTAAATAAATAAAAAATACACCTCACATTCACGTACATAGTCCTGACCCACAATAACTTTAGTCTTATGTCGTGGGTATCAGAAAACACGAGAAACTGTTTATTCTCACAAACAAAACAGACCCGAAACAAATACCTGTGGATCACACAAACATTAGTCTCAGTGCGGGAACCAAACCCGTAGCCTTTTATTTCACCGCCGGCGTCTAATCAACTGCGCCACAGAGGGTGCCAATTATTATTAGTTCTTTAATTTCTCAAAATTTACTTTAACCACCGACGCAAAACGAAGGATATCACGTGTATAGGTGTGTATCATACGTTTGTCACTGTTGGAGTGATGGGTCACAGTAAAGACGCGCAGTATTTCAATTAGTAACTTTAATACACTCATTGTTGAGACATTTACATGTATGGATGTTTATCTGAAATAAATGTTATTTTTATTATTATATAATTATATTGTTTTATATTTTACACATGCTTCACAGTTCACGACAATTTTGCAAGGGAGGCCATGACAGTTATTAATTAATTGCGTAGATCGATCGGTTACTTCTAGGCCCAATAAATGGCGCTGTATATAACTTTTAATATTAAATTAAAAACCACAATTACAACAGTCACATTGTAGCTTATACGAATGAACCGATTTTGATAAAATATTGTATTAGTACCTATTTGTTTTTATCGGTAATATAAGTCAATGGAGGGTAGATTTTTTTTATATGATTGAAGGAAAATTGTTATTACCCACTCATTGGATGTCATTATTAAGGTCTCCAATGCTCTTTGAAGCGGACAGCACGTGTTTGAGTGCGTGTTCTGCTGCTGAAGTGGATTTTTATTTAATTCGTTTTGTAGTGCGTTCGTTCTATGGTGGATTATTTTGTGATTACTGATGTTTGTGTATATACTGGTGGTAGGTCTTTCATATGTGAGAGGCCGCCTGGGTAGGTACTACCGCAATGTCTATTTCTCCCGCCAAACAGCAGTGTAAATGCATTGTTGTGTTCCGGTTTGAAGGACATTGTAGCCAGAGTATCTACTGGACATAATGAGATTTCACATCTTATGTCTCAGGATGGCGAGCGTAGTGGAATCCAAGCATTGCTTAGTAATTCATGGTGTTGTTTGGTTTTGCTACTATCCATGAGCGGTCGTATTGCTTCAGGCGAATGGCATGCTCGTCTCACCATTCACTGCAATAAAAAAGACACTACCGACAGTGTTGACTATCCAGCTGCGACAAATTGAGGAACAAAACTCCGGTGAGTTCATTTGACGCATTTTATCTTTCCGCTGAATTATCATCTTTTTATATAGTTTTGCCTCCTTGTGACCATTTAGCACCATCAAAAACAAAACGTAAAAATCTAATCTCGCAACTCGGTTCTTCTACCGTAAAAAGTTGTGAGATCTAAGTAATACCAAGTCGGTTAATTTAATCAGTCCCTGCTTAAGGGACCTTCTGTATTAAGTTATTAGGTAATTAGCTAACCTAACAATATCTTATAGTGACCATGTCAATATTAAAAAATATTTTATGTTTTCAATAAACACGTGATAAAATACATGCGCGAGGACGTACAAGCTACTACACTAAAGCCCCACTTACATGGGGAAAGTTACTCGCTTCAAAGATACGATTATCGCAAGGATATAAAAATGTATCGCGTAAATATTTGCCATCTTCGATAAAATATTTGCCATAAACATTACAATACGATAATCTTAAAGAGATTATCGCATGCGATAATTACGTACGATTCTCTATAATGCGATGCGTGCGATAATTACGTAACCTATAATATTTTCAGTTACCTACTTTTCATAATGATGCCGGTGGAGTTTATTACGCAGTAAGAAAGATGTTTGTTTACCAAGGTATTTGTTTCGGATCTATGTATTGAGAACGTTATTCCTCTCGTAGTATCAGATACCTGAAATTACTAAATTAGGATTAAGTAAATTAGATGTGTGGGAGTGTGTGTTTATTCATTATTTGCCAATGGTTAAGACATGGTGGAAAATGGAAACACAATATGTAATGAGTCTCACTGTGACCCTGTATGAGACTGTTTATTTGAATGTACAAGTGATACTTATATATTAAGGTGATACGTGCATACGTGATATTATCTAAATCATTAGACATTGACAATTTTGCTGAATCGAATCTGTTAACGTGCGTGAAGTTATGTGCTGCCACAATTATAGTCTATCTAAACTAAGAAGTTCCATTTGACATTGGGAAATAGGGATGCTGTCAAATAAATCGGTTCTTACAATATCCGATTATTTAGAGATATCGATAATATTTGTTTGTATTTCTTAATCGATTACAGTTTATATTTTCACTTTACATCATTTCGTTTATTTCTTCATGAACATTTTTATTCTAATGAGACATCAACAATTGCATGTCACTTTACTATTTAGGAACAAAAGGAGTGATTTATCTATTACTAGCGGCCTGTCCCGGCTTCACCCGGGTGCAGACACTTTTTCGAGTCCAGTCCACATCACGCACATGCAGGTGACATGCTTATGAACACATGATACATACATACAATACAATACATATACTCCAAAGTGAGGAACCTCCTCACTAGGTGTGGCGTATCCTACAATACTGCCTTCATTTCCATTGTAATATCCAAATCTATTAATTAATGATAAATTAGTTCATATTAATATTATTATTTCATTATTTATTGATGTATGTTCGTTGACAGCATACCTATTATAAGCTGAAAGTTCAGTATTTTTAAAAATTAAAAAACAACTGTTTTATATCTGCTCGATTATTTAAATATGTTTACCGATTATGCGTATACAAATGCATTTGAATAGTCTCGACTCTACCGGTAAAAGACCTAACGAGGTGACTTTGCAATGACGTCTAGAAAAAAAATATGTTGTTTAAAATGGTTATTTTGCTTTATTTAAAGGATTCTAGTTTAAATTTAGTGATTATGGTTTGTATATCTAGTGATAAAATAAGAATAGTTTCATAATTCCATGGATTTACGGAAAGTGTTATTGAAATTGTGTGGGTTACGTCTGCACAAAATTATTTACGTTAAAAGTATGAAACGTCAAATGGAACCTGTTAGTTTAGATAGACTATATATCTGTTTATTTATTTATTATATCTCACGCAGAGCGGTGCCTGATGGGTGCCTGGACCACTGTCGTCGGCGCCGACAATAACAGGAGCCCGGTGAGTTTGTATGACGCATGTATTTTGACTTTCTGCTGAATGTTTGTTTAAGGCAGGCGTCCAAATATTCGGATCGTACGTAACGGACGGAACGCATTAAACGGATTATTTTTACAATGTGTTCACAGTATCAGCAGTGATTCCATATCCGCCATTATAACCCAATGGTGTGAACAATCCGTTTGATTCGATGATTCCAATGCGTACGGTGCGGATATGTGGACGCCTGCCTTTATTCTTTCGTCTCTTTGTGACCTTTTATATTCGGGGAGTTACAAACAATCAATCTGAATACAGGGTGGTTGAGAGAACATGCAATGGCATATTTTTTTACAATATTTTATAATTGACTGCCTCGGTGGCGTAATTGTACTACGGTACGACTGCGAAGCTGAGGTCTCGGGTTCGAATCCCTGGTCGGGCAAAGTGATATTGAGTTTATCTATTCATATTATCAGCCCGGAGTCAAGAATTTGAGCCCAATATGGCGATAGGCTCGCCCCCTATCACATCATGGGACGGAACATACCAGGCGAAATGTGGGTGTCCTGGTGGCGCCTCTGCCTACCCGTTCTGGGATAAAGGCGTGAGTTTATGTATGTATGTATGTATATTTTATAATTATGTCGGCCTTCTTACATCATCAACCAGGATTACAAGGTTAATTCCCTCTAAACCAATTTCCAACATTGGACCTCTCACTGACCTCTAGTTTATATAATTGAATATACCTCTAAAAGGAAATATAGAAGTACAATTTTCCCAGTTCACCTTGTTACCCTTACGGTCGGACCTTAAATGTTGTGCAGAACAACTTTCGCAGGTAATTTTGTTTTGGCCCATATATAGGACAAACGATTGTTACTTATTGTTTTATTGCCTTAAGCTTATATTACTTTCAAGCCTGCGTTAGACTTGGGTCGAAATTGAGCGGTATTTACAAAGGATTTTAATTAATAATCATATTTTTCTTTTATAAAGTAATGCTCAATTTGAGATGTTAACCCTAAATGCGAGATATGATAAAGATGAAATATAAGTTGGGTTAAATAAAGGATGATTAAATACAAAGACATTATTAATTTGAAAATAATGTTTATTCTACATTACATTCATTTAATACACAAAAATATTTAATTGAACATCTTTTGAGATATAATCTATGTTCACTTACATCTAACGCTTTATATACACACTAAGTAATGTAAATATATTATTAAAATTAATACTGAATGCACTAATAAAATTCTATAGATAAAATACAACTTCGTTTACCAAAAAATCTGTGAAAGAAGTTACATTTAAATTGCAATTAATTTAAATACATCAAATAAAGTAATGAATGAGCGGATTTAATAAATGAATAAACATTATTGAATGATATTACTGCATTCAGAACCGACATGATATTATAATTAATAGAATAAGATAAATTCATAGAATTTATTAAATAAAACATTTATTTTAAATATTCAATTTGTCTATTACTATTTGGCAAACAACTTTGATTTAAAATGACAAAATAATTATTCATATTTTATTTCATTTGTGATTTAATCACTTTCATATTTTTATGAATATCTAAAATTATGTTATCACTTCAAAGTATTTAATTGGATTTTCATGTTAAAAAGAGAAATAGGTCAATATTTGTGATAAATTTTGTACGTGTAATTAAATTTTACGATTACACAAAACAAAATAAATAATTTGAAATGAAATTGAAAATTAAATAAAACAGATTCAAAGTGAATTGGAAGCAAAATAGAGAAATAAATACGACGAAATAGTAATTAATTTTAAGAGACCGTTTCTAAACGTTGCCCTTCAGGTGTTTAAATAACTCCGAAATAAGGCAATTAATGTTAATATTTACTTTGGCACAGTTGGATAGTCCGAGTTACAAATTGAAGCAGTAACACGCAGTTTTGATATAAAATGAAATTTACAAATATAGACAAGTCTAAACCATTTTAAATCCCTTTTTATAGTTTCTGGCAATGGGATGTTAATAAATTGATATTATTATGACGTATTATGTAAGGGTACTATTCCGAAGCCCAATTGATAAACATACTGTTAAATATAAATGAAATACCGAATGCATTGGTTCTATAATTACATCATTTTGTTATATCATATTTAGTATACCAGCAATGTAAATCGAACGGAAACCCAAGGGAATTTTGATTCGCGAAGCCATCTACAATCAGTAGAGTTAAAATCCAAAAATAAAAACTTTTTCAAAAACATGATTACATAACATCAATATACTGTAAAGTTTTTATAAAGAAAATAAGATTTTCCATACAAGCCGCTGGAAGTCTTGACAGAAGAAACACGTGCTCAAGAGAAACAAGCCAAATGTACTTCTAATGTAAATCCAATTGGAGTTGGAAGAAAATCGTCAATAAGCGGAATTTATGGATACATTAAAATGACTAACGACAGTGATTTATTAAATCAAGACATAAAAAATAGTTTTGAACTTTTTAAGGTTCAGTACCAATAAGGGAAAATACGGGACCCTTGTATGATTACCTCATTGTCTGTACGTAAAGAAAAATTATTCCATAATTTTCCATTGACCATCGAAATAACATCTCAAATATATTTTTACTATTATCATTTTATAAATCAGTTGTATGGCATGCAACAAAATTGTATAGCACGGAACCACGGTTCACAAGTCCAACTCACACTTGACCGTGATTTTTTTATGTAGGGGCAGCAAACAAGGAAACGGTTTGTGTGAAAAAATCATTATTGTCTACAAACACCCACAATTTCTTAGGAGTAGTAGATTGATCCCGGATTTTGAGAATTTATAATGGAACTAAGAAGTAGTGTGAATTTCTAGGCTTTCGGGTACTCAGGTACTATAATGGAAATATAAATCGGACATAATTGTTGTAGATATTTTGACATTAATGGTTAATCAATGTATATGATTTTGGATATACGAGTATAAGCCCGTCAATTGTATAATTTGGTATATTGTCTGCATGGACTTTGGTGTCAATTACTTGCATAAACTCTGTGTTATAAATTCAATCGAAAATAATACCTATGTTTTTACATAGATTTTATTATTCAATAGTCTTGCGGTGCCTGCTATTCCAAAAGCCGGACGAAATGTCGTATTCATTCGCATTTTCGTTGTAATAACGTAAAACTGGGTTCTTCTTAATTAGCTCACTTGAAAGTTTGAAAGAGAAAACTTCGGAAGGAATTCTTCATTGTGAAAACACGAACAAACCGCTTGGCAAAGATTGCTGAACTTTGTCGACATAATTGGCATCTTCAATCTTAGAATCGAATTTGACTATATCTAATGGCTTTTTGGGTCTTTTCTATTACCCTCAAATCGAACTTGAGGAGTAATTTTAAACTTTTAAATTATTAAAAAAAAATGTTATCTTTGCTTGTATTTTTAAATCATTTTTTTTTTATTTTTTCATAATTAAACAACTGCCTCTGTTGAATAAAATATGTTATAATTAATAAATGAGAACCAGTCATTTATTCTAATTTCAAAATCCGTAGCAAAAACACAAATCAATAAATTATTAACAAAAAATAATTTATAAAATAAACAATTAACAAGAAATAAAATTACTTGAGCAAATATTAATCTATTTAAACATTGGCGTATTATCAATTTGGCAATGTTACGGACACATATGTATACATTAATCCACAAATATTTATAAATAATTTTACAAACAGATACATTGACTAACGTTTATTTGATGCATTAAGGCGGAGGTTACAAATAGCATTACGATACATCAAATGGAGCATTCCGATGATCTGTTATAAAACTATTGTGTGGGTGGTACTATATGAAATACAGGAAATTCGTATGAATAATTGTAAGTCAAAACATGCCTTTTGTATTTTGAATAAACAATATATGTATCTTTATTAAGGTGTATTTTAAGTACGGTTGTGTTGTAGTTAATAATTTTAATCTGTTATTTAGGTAGAAAGAATTGTAAATAATTCCAAAAATCTGGTTTTATTTATGATAGGAATTTAGGTATACTACTGGTATAAGGTGAAAATAAAATTGACAAAATATGTGTACACATAGAGGAAAATAATATTCTTAGTTATACATAAATTGTAGAAATAACGATAAACTCAGCCTTAATCATCAAATGAAAACAATACCACCTAATTAAATTAACATTTATATCTAAAATACACAATTTGTCATTTAAATCCGATAATGAATAAATAAAACATAATTATATTTGGTATAATTTATTCTTAAAAATAAATTATCACAAATAAATAAGATCTCTAATAAATAAAGTTGTTATTATACACTTATTATTTAATATTGATACGTACAACGTCCAAACTTACATGCATCGAGTGCGTTAATTAATTAAAAATACTATTTGTTAAATAATAAAATTAAATGGAAATTGAATTTAGAACAAAAAATATAAATCCTTATTTTTATTTCAATCAAATTAAAAAATAAATTATCTTTAATAATAAATTGTAGATATTTTCATAAAATATATATTATTTAATTCATTTCAAATTACCAATAAATCAATCCACGAATTTAATTAATCAGCACACTCAATTAACCCTAAACTGCCATCCACTATGTTAACCAGTCACTACTCTCATCTATTCTTAACCCTAATACCTCATGTTGTATTCAGCGAGTGGTGCCTCGATGAGGACCGTCTCTGTGGTCTCCTGGGCCGCGGGCGAAGGGGTTGAAAGGCCTGATGGTCGCAGTGATATGGCGAGGGGTAGGGCAGACCGCGCGCAGAGCTGTGACGCGCCTCGGGTCGATCCGACCGACCGGTAGCGCGTACATCTTCCGCGTCTAGAAGGGTTAAAGAGATTTAAATCAAGAATGGTGGATGTGTACAATAATAATAGTGCATAGTTACAAGGTGGAATGAAATGGACGCAAGCTGGCGAAATAGTGGTCGCAGGTTCGAATCTAAGGGCAGATTTTTGAGTTGAGTCATGGGTTTATTGTTGGTCAATTACTAGTTTAACGATAAAGTAAATTATTGTGATAGAATCTGCATAACAGACTGATCTTTACAAGGATTAATATGGTATATGGAGTCCAACAACCCAAACACAGTGGGTACATTGGAAACAAACTTATCCCGAAGTAAAAATATCTTAACAGTTATTTGCAACCCCAACTAAACTGCAATAGCAGTCTAAATTAAAACCCATTTCAACATTAGCATATTTCCTAAAATAAACGATACACAAATTCAACATTCGCCGAAATGGAAACTGACTAAATGCTTTTTGAATTGAGAACCTGTGACACATACGAAATAACATTTCCAATAAACGCCCCAACAAACTCTATTTTAATATAAACATGCCGCAGGCTTGGATGAAACGTAGGATTTTTGTGTATTAGTATAACTTAGAGTATTTATAATATATAGAAAGCGCTGGTACTTCAAAAATGTAGATATAAATGGTGGTGCATTGCCACCTTTTTCTGACCTCCTATTGGTTGACATTTGGTAGGTTGTCCAACATGCACGAATTATTTGAAAATGAAATATATAAATAATGTTTAGGGCTAGGCGCGACAGCCTCCGTGGCGCAGTTGGTTAGACGCCGCCTGTGAAACGAGAGGCCGCGGTTTTGATTCCCGCACCGAAACAACTGTTTGTGTGATCCACAGGTATTTGTTCCGGGTCTGGGTGTTTGTGAGACCGAAAATTCTCTCGTAGTTTCTGATATTCACGAAACAAGACTTTATCTTAGTGTGGGACCATGTATGTGACTGTTGGGTGTATTTATTTATTTATTAAATTCCACTCAAAGTAGTTTTAGACGAATAATAAGGGTTTTGGTTGGAACTTTGACAACGAGAGAGAGCTAATTATATTTTTCGCATGTTTACATAATTTTGCCAAATTGCAAATCATTAGTAATTTGATCTGCTAAAAGCGGCCAGTATCTGATGACCTTGATGTGAAAAAATAACATAAAAATCAAACCACGTAAGAATGAAAACATCAATCTTTTCGTAAACATTTTTTCTTATCATCGAAACTAAAATGAATGTACGTTTTATTCAAACAATCGATTTTTCTGTTCGTTGCCTCTGGCTTCCTTCCAAAACCGACAGAAACTTACGTCAAGGGTTGCCTGATTGGGGCATTGTTAATAACAACCATTTTAAGTTGAAATAAATTGAGGATGGGGATGAACTATAGTTAAAATTTATTCATTCCCTTTGATAAAATCAGCGGTAGCGATAATTCGGTTGGACGGTTAAAACCTTTGCCCTAGCGAAACGGAAACTGCCGATAACCGAATTCTCCTCGAAACTCGGATGAAGGCACACCTTTGACTAAGTCGCATAATATGTATTCATAGTTGAATATCGCTTGCTTTAACTACCAAAGAAACCACCAGGAGTACAAGGGCTTACCAAAAGATTCTTTATAAGAATTTCAGATATATACCGTTTCAAGTGTACCTGCACTATACTAAGGTAATAAATTAAGACACAAATCGCAAATCAGAAATTTGTGCCCGATATGGCGATAGGCTCGCCTCCTATCACATCGTGGGATAGAACATACAAGGCAAAATGTAGCGTAGTGTATAGCGTATAGTGTAGGTAGCACCTCTGCCTACCCCTTCTAGAAAAAAGGCGTGAGTGTATGTATATATGTAAATTTAGGCCTAAGGCCTCCTAACCCCTCTTATTAATAGAGAAGGCCTGTGCCCAACATGTGCCAATTTATACCGGCCGATGTAGCCATAGATTTAATTTTGTCGTATTAACATTTTTGCACCAACCAGAATAACGGACCCCCCGATTAGGGCGGTCACTCCGCCCCGTGACCACGATAGCTGTAAAGCAATCGAACCGTCGGTAAGTTAAAAAATGTAAAAATAAAACCAAATCGCGATAAAATCCGTAAAAATTTGTTTTATTTCAATGTGTAACATTGGCGTAAATCTAAGAAACCACTACATAATAAGCCGTCTCACCAGTTTGTTAAGTCTACAATGACACCACGTTCTGTCTCCGCTGAATAATAAACGTATTACCCCAACTAGCTTGCACTTCGAGTGCCCGGCTACGTAGCAAAATCATCTATTCAAATTTTCCCGATGCAGTTCCATTGAGAATATATTTGAAGTGTCGGTTCTGTGGGTTTACCGTTTAGTAAAATACCGTTGAAGTTATAAATAAACGTGTTATAGTTATATGTGTACTTTTTGTTAATTAATACTTGTTTTAACTATGAGGGATACTGTAAAAAAGTCTGCATATCGAAGAATTTTACCGACAAATATATAAATCACAGTTGACATGATTTATATCAGCCATGCAGCTGGTCATAAAATTATAAGCCAAATATACTAAAACATGCTTCAAAATGAGTCATCTTGCGCCAAACCCACGTAGATGAGGCAGAAAAAGAAATCACACATATTATAAACGTACCTACACTAAAATATGCCTTATATCAAAATTGTTAAAAACTGATTCTTCGTAGTTCTAAAACAAACCGAAAACACAAACATTTCTCTCAGTTCAAGTATCAAAACCAAGTTTTTATTTTTCGCAAACCGCATCTGGCCACTGCTCCACGAAAGCTGTTAAAATGACAATTAATTAAATATGAAATTGTAATTTCCGCGTAGAGAACAAAAGTTGCTTTTTCAAAGACATTACGTAAATTATGTTTTACAATATGGTTTTGTGAAGTAGTTGAGATAATTTTGTTTTGAAACATAATTGGTATGTTTCGTTATACCTAAAGAGTGTGGTGAATACGTGGTAACATTAATGATAACCTCATACAGAGTATCGTGTCAGCAGTTCAAAGGTCCATTGGATATTTTTTACGAGATTCATTTCTATAATAATAATTTGAGAATATTTTTTTTATTTTTTTTTCATTTAGAACCCAATTTTGCTATTTCAAAGATTTTGTTTGACATATTGTATATTGTATATTTAAAAGTCATGATTCCTCCGCATAGGAATAAGATTTTTCAATATCGCAATCATCACAATTGCATCTTCAATTAACATATGGTAGCGTTCCAGTTTTAAAATAATAAATACACCCAACAGTCACATACATAGTCCTAGCCACACATTAAGACCAATTAAGTCTTGTGTCGCAGGTATCAGAACTACGAGAGACTTGGAGGTCTCACAAACCCGAAAGAAATATTTGTTGGCCGCACAAACTATAGGTGCGGGGATCGAACCCGCCGCCTCTCGTTTCACAGCCGGTGTCTAACCAACTTCGCCACGGAGGTTGTACAAATGAAAATATATAATATAAAAGTACAAGTCACAAAATTCTATCAAAATATGAACTGCGACACCTCTTAAGTCACATAAGCAACTCGCAGAAAGGCGTGACAAAAACCGCTCATTTATAAACAAAATCGACATAATTACAGTGTATTTTTGTGAAAAAAGCTTTTTCATGTTAAGGAACATTACCCGCGGCAACGAAACATTACACCGAGACGTTATTTCAAACGAAATAATCAAATTTTCCGCTTCATAAGATTCGCTTTTTGAAAATTAAAAATGCGTGGATTTCCAACGCGGTTTATTGTCCTATCATTTTTTTGTGGATTAAAACAGATATTTGCGCAATATTATGTTTTAGTAATATACGCTATCGATGTAGCAGTCATTTCTATGATTGGTTCATAATATAATTAAGTTTTGAAGAAATGTGAATAAGTTAAAAAAGCTCCATGGTGCTGGACAAGTTGGCTGCTTTGAGATGAAAAGACTCCAGTTTAAGCTTAAACAATTCTTTATACGAAATATTTATTTCTGTCCAGCTGGTCTGATATCCATATAAGTCTGCTTAAAATTTAATTACAAAAAAAAATACTTATAAAATTTTAATGAAAGCATTTCTAAACCAACAACGAAGGCAAGTAGCTCATTACGGCTAGAATAACTTCTGTAAAAATATTGCACCACCCGTAGTAAGATAACGAGGCTTTGAAATAGTAAAATGCTTTTGTAATGCTTTAAAAAGGATAATTATTATTTCCACACATTCTATTGTACTAGGATCTCTACATCGACTTTTGGAATTGGCCTGCATCAGGGATGAAACCGGGGATCGAACCCGCGGCCTCTCGTTTCACAGCCGGCGAATTTACCTCTCATTGTGTCCGATATAAACGACACACGTCTCTTTTTAAATGTCAAGTCAGCCACTACGTATAACTGTTGAATTTGTTTATTTTTTCATATGTATTGATCAACAAAAAATCTTTAAGGATTTACAAATACAATATACCACCCCGCTCTCAAGTCTGAATACAGTTACATACCCCTTTGTTTCTTAAGCATATTTCAGTCCCATTTGGTTACTCGGTTCAGCGTTGCGTTCACCGATTTACTTTCCTTTGTCTCGCTAATGCAGCGGTGGCAAACATTTTGTTAATTCAATTTAAACATGACGCTTTAAGCGAGAATAATTGGACATTTTCTTGTGCACAATGTGCCAGGCAAAACAATGGCAATATTCTTATCAAAAGATTTAATTACGTGCGTTTTGGATTCAATTAACAATGTTGTGCACCTCTGACATTGGTGACATTGGGTGCACTAGATAGATTACGAGGATTAAAAGCAGTTATTAGAGTTATTATTTGTATTTTATTTTATTTAACTTGATATACAAACATAGTGAAGATAGGCGCACAATGCCAGAGGCATTCTCTTCCAGTCTACCTTGAGATGGTTCAGAGATTATGCTTATTTGATTAGATTGTGTGTTATTATCTCTTTATTTCATTTCGTAGTTTTTTTTTTATTTTTACATTTACCGGGTATATCAAGACTGCGACCGAAAACGAAGCCAGGTGGTAGTTTTAGTAGTTACAAACACGATGCAAATAAAAATTTCGCCAAAATAGTGACAGCTAATTTTTTAGATTTTTTTTTAAAATCATCGTGTTTGGGTGGTAAATACCTAGTTTTTGCGAAAATATAAATTTAAACCCTGACCTACCATTGCGTGTTTAAAAATAAAGAGATGTACATTATTATTTCAGAGAAACTATGTATCTTCTTCTTCTTCTTATTCTTCTTCAGCCTATGTATCCACCCAATGCTGAGTGTAGGCCTCTTCTAATGCACGCCAGGTTGTTCGGTCCTGGGCAGTCCTCATCCAGCTCCTCCCCGCCACGTGGACCAGGTTGTAACTATGTATATATTACCCAAATACGACGATAAGTAAAAAATTACAAAAAAAAAGTTGTCGATTTTTTTGTGAAATTTTTACTTTCATTGTGTGTGAAGTCACTAACACTACCACCTGGCTTCGTTTTCGGTCGCAGTCTTGATATACCCGGTATGTAAGGTGAATCATTGATGGTGTTAATCTCTGCCCACCTCCTCAGGGACATGATTTTATGTATACCGCTCTGTGATATACCGGCGTCGGCTTATTTCTAACGTATGTCTGATTGTCCAAACATTTTGACTTTAAACCGATCGAAAATAGTCTCCTAAAATCCGAAAGTCCGTACACCACAATGTTAGATAATATTTTGGCGCGTGGCCACAGTCCGCAAGATCAATGCGATTAATCAATTATGGATTAAATTTCAGACACCGCAACTTGTACGACGCTGATAATTAATTTTATTACTTTCGGAATGTTTACCAGCTATGCAGGGTTTCATAATCAGTTAAATAATGGCTATAACGAAAGGCGAAAATGGGTGTAATTTATTGCTTTAAATCCCAATATTTTTGTATTATGGAGGGGAAGTTATTAACTAATTGAAGTGGTAGTGAACAGGGTACATATTGTAGCGAACTAATTACTGTTTCCTGTATTTCCCTAATCCGAATCGAGGAAATCCGTACAAGAACAAAAGATACATACGAAGCTGTTGAAATGACAGTGCATACGAATTATAACATGGAGAACTGATAGCTGATGGAGCTGAGAGGTTAGACGTCAAATACAGGCAAGCATGACGTTCATCCACAAAGAATAAACAATAAAAATCGCAGTAATTCGTTAGACACACGCCTCTTCCAACAGTTCACAGTTCAAATTCGATACAGTGGCGTATGTTCAGCATTAAAATTTTATGCTTACTTCGAGAATTATATCCAAATAGGTAAATTTAGCAGCACTTGCCTAGTACAATGACACCGCAGTAGCCTCAAGAACGCTGCTCTGAAGGTCCTGTTGAACACCGTGTATATGATGGGGTTGATGGTCGACGACACGTAGCCCAGCCACAGACAGATGTCCACCACGTGTTCTAATAATAAAAAAATGAATTAGTATCAACAATCCCACAGTCCTGAACCTACAATAACATGGTATGAACAACTACGAAAGAGTGTGGCCGGAAAATCAGTAGCAAAAAAAAAATTGTGTTCGTACTGGGATCGAACCCACGACTTCTCGTTTCACAATGGGATTTCACATAACTAAACCTGGAGGGTGGTACATTTCAAGCACAATTTTTTTTTGTCTACATTTTTATTATTCCATTCCCTAGATTGCCATATTTTACCACTTAAAATATTTATGTTCAAAACTGATGCAGTTAGATACGCTCTCAAAAATATTAGACATAAAACTAACGCGATAAAAGCGAAGTAACATCCTGAACTAGCAACTCAATACAAATTTGATTATAAGTCTAAAAGATAGCGGTTCTTGGCATAACGTCGCCCTTTAGTTTCTGAACAGCCATCAATATTTGTTAAGAATGGGATACATCCATTGCCAAACATTTCCTGTATCTTTGGCATGATTTCAAAAGAATTAAATATGTATAAAACATAGGTATTTGAATAATTGCTGTACTGTGCCTTACATTTTATACTGATAATAATCGTTTTTATTAAAGGTTATGGTAAACCGACTCGTATCAAAAACTAAGAAAGCGAATTTATGCAATATTCATGTCTATTCGCTTCTTTATAATACTAATTAATTTAGGGTAAATAGAAACCTAATAATAATTCTGTATCGCATTTTAAATTATTCTGTACAATAATGTAAAACGGATTTCTCTAATGATATATTATAAAGACCATATATATTACCATAAAGAACTTTCACAATTAATTTATAAATCAACAAATCATTTCACGCGATTTCCAGCTAAAAGGTAATTCAGATTCCCGAATCTATTTCACCCTACCCGTCTACCGAAAATTACCATACGGTCCAAGGATCCATTTCTTTACCTGGAACGATGCAAGCGGGACACGAGGCAAACAGAATATTAAGCAGGAAGAAAGGCGCCCAACACAGCACGAAGGTGAAAAACACTAGGCCCAGAACTTTGGTGGCCTTCTGCTCGTTAGCAACCGCGTTGGCGGAGAGAGATCTGCCCTTCTTGCGATTGGCTAGGAATCTGAAACAAAATAATTAATAGGATACAAGGAGGATTTATTGCAATATTAAATTTGGTTTGTTACATAATTTCGTGAGTGCTTCTTAGTACCTTTTTGATAATCAATCGTTCTCTCGATTGTAGAGGAGCCCTGTGCTCTGCAGTGGGACGTATAGTTGTTACAATACCTTAATGACTACCGAAAAATAGTAAATTTAATATAAATAATATTATAACAAATATCTTGTAAATAGAGAATAAATGCTATGTATATTGACTTGTCATAGGAGCCATTAAATTGCCTACGTGAGCAATAAACAAATTTCATTTCATTTCATTTCAAAAATACATTACAATCTAAGCACCTTTTTGATAAGGTACAGTAATTACAAGCGAAAATTATAATCCATAAAGGTAAAATTCGTTTACTTCTTCAATTTACAAAGGTTGAGAAATGGTTTATCTAAATCTATTGAAACAACTCTTTAGACTTATTTCTATTTTACTAAAACTCAATATTACTGCCTGTGACAGCTACTTTGTATTAATCACGGGGATTAGAAACATGAATGTAAATAAAAAACAGCTCAATAACAAGACTGCGAAATTGAATCAAAACACTTCACGTCAAAAAAGTTCAGTTTACTTAATAACATCGAATTACCAGCGATTCTATTTCTAAAGAATATTTTTAAATAGAAAAATCAATACTAGATCAAAAGAACTAAACACTCGACAGGCCATCAAAATAATGAAATGGAAACTTTCTAGATTCATCGTCTCGTAAAATATGAGAAGCAATCAAATTCCACTTTGATCTAAGAACTAGATTTTGTAATAAACTTTGCGAATACTTCTTGAAAACGGATTGCGAAAACTGAAATTTGTTTTATGCTTGACCTTTTTGTGTTTTAAATATAGATATCAAATATTATGTGATATTGGTATTTTGTATTCATTATCAGCCCGGAGTTAGGAATTGTGCCCTAAACTCATGTCATAAACTCACGCCTTTATCACAGAAAGGGTAGGTAGAGACGCCACCAGGACATCAACAGTTCGTTTTGATTGCCTTGAATATTTTACGAGCATCTCATAACGAGACAATTAATGGCATAAAAGTGTTATCTTAGTGTCCGTCCCACATTATTCAAATATACGGTAATTTTAGTCTGAAATAATTTTGACTGCCTCGGTGACGTAGTTGTATTATGGTACGGTTACAAAGCTGAGGTCTCGGGTTCGAATCCTAGGTCGGGCAAAGTGATATTGTATTTTTTATTCATTATTTATCAGCCCGAAGTTAGGAATTTGTGCCCGATATGGCGATAGGCTCGCCCCCTATCATATCGTGAGACGGAACATACAAGGCGAAATGTGGGTGTCCTGGTGGCGCCTCTGCCTTCGTGGATAAAGGCGTGAGTTTATGTATGTATGTAAATAATTTTTTACCAGAAATTTTATACTCGTTTGTACAACTCTTTAATATTTGACCAATTCAACATGACACGAAAATAATTTCAATCAATTATACATTGCTGGCCACCAATATCATTACATTACTTCACCACCCACAAACTCTTCAATGTATACCTAAGTCAGCTTCCCTAAAACCTTTACGATGAAATTACGAAACTCATTTAGGCTACAAATAGGATCTGAAACATCCGAACGTGTCCTTATTAAGTTCATTTTATTTGTGCCCTCGCAAATGGAAGGGTCGTTACGGCCCCGCGACATGTGTAAAGGACTGTTGGCGAATGACTGAGATTTTAGTTTTTAGGGTTCCATACAAAAAACTTAATTTTTAAACTTAATAGGACAATATTTTTTTTTAAATTCGTTTGCCAAACAAAAATGGGAAGGAGATATAAAGAACAACCCCCATTGATTTTTAATTTTAAAAATTGCAAGAGCCAACGTATAGGTTATATAAATCCAAATGATGCAGAAAAATGTTGTTAAGGTTTTTTGCGTTTACAAATTACACTTGCAATTGTATGGTGTGGAATTATACAGGGTATATCAAGACTGCGACCAAAAACGAAGCAAGGTGGTAGTATTAGTGACTTCAGACACAATGCAAGTAAAAATTTCGCAAAAAAAAATCGACAACTTTTTTTTGGTAGTTTTTTACTTATCGTCGTATTTGGGTGATAAATGCATAGTTTTCCTTAAATAATGATGTAGACCTCTTTATTTTTAAACACTGAATGGTACGTAAGGGCTTAAATTATTATTTTCGCGAAAACTAGGTATTTACCACCCAAACAAGACGATTACCAAAAAATTCTAAAAAATTTCTTTCGCTGTTTTGGTAAAATTTTTATTTGCATCGTGTCTGTAACCACTAAAACTACCACCTGGCTTCGTTTTCGGTCGCAGTCTTGATATACCCGGTATAAGGAACCCTACAGGCGCGATTTCCACTCGCACTTGGCAGGCTTTTTAGTATAGTAATGTTTGTTGTTCTTTATGTGGGCGCAAATGGTTAGTTAGTTCGTGTCTCTCGCGCATTTTCAAGCTCTAGAATAGTCGTCTGGAAAATGTTTTCCATTAATTGAGAGATGAAGAAATTAAGTATCTTTTTTTATTTGATTCATTTTTATTTGAATTTTTGTTTATTCTATTTTGAAAGAGCGTATTCCCATCTTAATGGTTGGCAACGCATCTCTATAACCTGCAACACCATAGTGTTCCAAATGTTCATCGGCAGCGGTGATCACATAACATTAGAAGAAACGTATGCTCGTTTGCCCCCTATATTATAAAAAAAAGAAACAATAAAACAACGAATATTTTTTCCATTTTGTGATTTTTATTTTTGTCCTTTAATTTAGTACTGTATCAGCCTATATACGTCCCACTACAGAGCACGGGCCTTCACACACATGATTCCGAAAAGTCAGAGGTCTGATTCTGAGATCTGATTTGAACCCGCAACCGCCATGAACATTGGCGGCAGCCACGTCTGGTTCGTTACCAGCAGGCCAGCACGCACTTCTTCTAGTTTATTGTATTTAATTCTAATATATTTTATCCATACTGTTGAAGTATGGATAATCGCACGCCATCTATCTGTATTTATGTGAATTTAAAATAGACATCGTTCTGTTACATTAGCTATTTGTGAAATATTATAAATGTTTTGCTCAGTTTGCGTATTTTATTAATAGTTCTGGAATCACACAAATACTTTCGTAAAATTTCACATAAACATACCTACATATAACGAAAAATCCATTATGGAATGCTCGTCTTTACAAAAGTGCAAAATCACCCATTTAACTACAGAAATATTTTTGCACTCTCAGCTGTATTCCCAATCTAAAACTATAAAATAACGCGAGTCATACATCAAATGTTGATATTCCTTTAAAAATAGCAGTACAAAGTTTTCCACTTCGAATGTAGAAAGAATGGTGCTTCAGGGAGGCGCCCGAGAGAATACTTTCAATCAATCCCGTTCCGTTGAGAACAATGGCTAGTTTGTGATTTTTCTTCAGAAATGTTCGAGAATGTTCTAGTTTTATGCAATATTGGCGCACTTTTAAACTATATAACTATTATTTTACTAAAACTATCTATTGGCGAAATATTTTTTTAGTGTATCATTATGTTTTCAGTTCGAATATAGTGTTTTGAATTTTAAAATTTGATTTTACATGCATTCACGAAGTATAATAATTATTATATAATAATATTACTTACTTATTTATTACTTACGAGACTACCGCTAATATTTAATCAAAAATAAATGTATTTAAAATTTATTCTAAAAGAAAAACGAAAAAGTGTAGATTAAACTTTTTGTTAAAGCCCCAATTCACATACTGAAAAGGCATAAGACAGACAATTAAATCTCATTGTGATATACGAATATCATTAAAAGTAATCAATATAAAACAACTATAAAAGGCACCCATGTTAAACTAAATAATTAACTTCGACTCGTTCTATACACCAATATTAACACACGAACTCACCTAAGCGTCAAAGCATTAGGAGTCGCAAGGGTCAGCTTCAGTGGCCTTAGTCTGGCCCTTCGAGTCTCCGCCGCGATGCTCGGAGGGGTCTGAGTGGCCACGTCCCTTCCCCTTTTATTCCCCGCATTGCCCCCTCCACAGCCGTTCATGTAGCTCAATTGAGGGTGGGACACGCTCATCCCAATCTTATTTCGCTGCGACCTATAAAACAAAACAATAAATGTACCCAAATAAATAAACAAATATTTCAACGGGATGATGTAGAGATCCGTGAAGGAAGCCTATGACCAGCAATGGACTTCCTGTAGCTAAGAAGAGAGAGAGAGAGAGAGAGAGAGAGAGAAATACACCTAACAGTCATTTATATTCCGGACCCCACACTAGGATACAAGTCTTATATCGTGGGTATCAGAAACTACGAGAGACGTCTCGGCCTCACAAACACCAGACCCGACACAAATACTTGGAGGCCACAAACACTGACACAAACATTTGACATCCTCTGTGGCGCAGTTGGTCAAACACTGGCTGTGAAACAAGAGGCAGCGGGTTCGATCCCCGCACCGAGACAAATATTTGTGTGATCCACAGGTATTTGTTTCGGGTCTGGGTGTTTGTGAGACCGAAAATTATCTCGTAGTTTCTGATACTCACGACACAAGACTCGATCTTAGTGTGGGTTCAGTACTATGTATGTGACTGTTGGGTGTATTTATTTATTTGTCTTGAAGCAGAGATCGATTCCACGGCCTCACGTTTCACAGTCGGTATTTAATGAACTGCTACGGAAGCTGGCAACCTGCGCGTATTGTTGGGTTAAAAAGGTTCTTTTGTATAAGGGATGGGTGACCTTTTTTCGTTTCGTTGGATTGCAGTCAATAGGTTATTGTTTATGAGAGTTTTAGAGTAGACCTGATGTAGTGATCGGAAATCGATGGTGATTTATAACCTAAGTGTAAAGGGGTAGTTAAGTAAGTTAGCATAATTGTCTCTAATAGAGTCTGTCGCTATTCTAAAGGTTAAAAATTATCCGAATATTTTGCACTACGTAATGATACAATTTATAAATATTATTTAAAAGAAATCAAAATAATAACTTAAACGGAATATGACACATTTAAATTGATGATTAATTGCCTTCATTTGTCTATTCTGACTTCACAATTTCATGGGCCTTTTAAGCTGTCACTAGATCCAAAACATTAATTGATATTAATATGAAATAATTCAATCTGAAAATGGAATTTAGAATAAGCTAATATATGAGCACATGCAGTTTGCTTTATATATAATATTTTGCAAATCATCTTAAGCAATGTTACGAAGTGAAACAGCGCAATTTTGAGTTCAAAGCGTTCATTTAAATGTTCAATAATTTCACCGCACTATGACTCAACATTACACTCAAATAATTATAAAATATGATTTATTCATAAGGATTACCAACTCTCAAAGATTGATTCTGAAGACTGTACTGTTTTTGCTGATGCTAATTTCAAATCCGCCGGGATAATTAACATGTTTATTGTATTTATCGATAGTAGAATATTTTTATCCACCTGGATAGGGAATTTACATGATGGAAGAAAGCCCGTTATAATCCACGCAATTGTACCTTTTTAACTGGCACGGCGTAGTGACTGCACTGCACCCGATGTCAAGCGAAAATGCAAAGCAATTGATCCAAAGCTGCCCTTGTAATTTCGGTTTCATTGGCCACCATGATTGGGAACTGACGTGTGATAGCCATGCCTCATCAGTAGATGTGCCATCTAGATTGCACCGTATTTATCTAGTTAATTTTAGTAATCATGCCGAGTCAGAATAAAAGATCTTCAGAAGCACACGTACCTGGAAGTACTAGTAATCCTCCATGTAAGCTGTCTGGAGACGGATCTTCCTGGTGATAGGTCTGGAGAACTCCTGGCGCCGAGACGTCTTACTCCTTGCAGAAGGCCGGTGTCGAAGCCACCGCATTGCCTGAGAATAGGAGATATAATTTAATCCAAAATGTTAAGACTACTTGAAGATATTTCTTTAAATGTACTGAAATCTGTTGAAATGTTAATAATCATTACGATGCATCTATTCTGCAACCTATTGATGATGACATTTCCGTTTATAACGGTACTGATACGAAGGAACCTGCGGCTTCTTGTTTTACTGCAATCCACTTTACCACAAAAGATGCTAAATAATCTCTATGATCAATAAAATCAAAGCACGAAATTACATTCGACCCACTAAACCCTTTATACGACCTATTCCACTACACAAAGTAAAAATCTCCAAATTGAATCAAAAGGTATATCCATAATCCAAAGGGCAAAAAATACGGCCATATGTAAAGCAAAAAACAATTCAGAAGGTTAAACCTCGAGATGATCACTTTATTATCGTAATCCAGGCGAAGCTTGCCAGGTAAAAGTTGTGTAAAAAAATGTAGATACTTTGCAATCTCATTCCCATAGGATTTGCACAAAGGGTCCTTTACAAACGAGTTTTAAAAATGGATGATATCGCGCGGGAATAAACGATAATAATCTTCCAATTCGATACTTTTGATCTGGTATGAAATGAAATTCGTATAGTCTCGCAAGTTGGTGTGCGACACTCCTGGGTAATATTGAAAAAGGGGGAGAAGGTAATATAGATGAAAGTCGATATGAATGACATAGAGGAGTAGATATTGCTAATAACGTACTGGTAGGTCATCCGTTTTCACTCGTACAGCGACCAATGTGCACAATGGTAGTAACACACGCAAATGAGTCGCTTTTCGGATTTAGCTTGGGTACATCCCATTTGGATCAAGCCCACAAAATTTTCTGAATCTATCTAAACTGAATTGCGCTTACCATAAGGTTTGTCGTCACTTCTCAGGCTATAACACCTGTCGCTGTTATACTTAACAATAGTAATTACATCTTCACCCCTCTCTCCTTAACATTCTCTGTTGGAAGGTCGTGCATCAAGTTGGCAATGTATAGTAAATTTTTCACTAGATGAAACAGCGATTGCGTCCGTGATAACGCTAAACCGAATAGGTTAGGGAGGTCTCCACCGATAATTTATTCTTCTGCCTTTTTTATTTGACAGCGTTCGATGGAATACAGGAAAAATGGTTGGATTTTGTGAAACTATAAATTGGAGTGGATTTATTAACAACTTTGGAATAAATATTTATAAAATCTGAGTGGAAATGTCTGAATAAATCTTTTTTTATTGTTTAGATTTTCTTGATATTTATGTTCATATATTTGAAAAAAAATCCTGGTTATATTCCTATATATCGTTAATTATAATTTGCAGCATAGACAAATGTAATAGAACGCTTTTCTTCCCGATTCTATAATAGCTGTAGTCAAATTTAATTCTATAGTTAGCAAGTAAATACACATTATTATAAAGACGACCGTCCGAAAAGTGAATGTAATTCAGAACCCCAAGAAGCAGAGCAATTACCACTATAAGAGCCCTTATACGTTGACACTCGTAATGAAAACAAAAGGAGTCATAATTATAAAATAAAACACTCTAAGTCGCAAAGGAACCCACCACAAAGCAACGTCACTACAAAAGATAATTACTAACAACATTGAAAGCAAACAGCAATGTACGTACAATCATCATACACACCAATCAAGTAATAAACTCAATAAACTACAAAGGCAAACAATATCCAAATTACCATCGTAAAGCCGGCCAGCGTCTCGTATAAACATCGACGCTTTACATCGAACTGTGCGGAATAATCGCCTATAAAAGCGGTAATGTAATTGTTTGTGATCGATTTTCACGTGTTTACGATATATGAATATTGAAAGTGGATGAAAGCAGTGATGTGATGGAGAATGTCAATTGGTTGTAAAATGTTATAGTCTATCTAAACTAACAGGTTCCATTTGACGTTTCATATTTTAACGTAAATAACTTTGTGCAGACGTAACCCACACAATAACACTTTCCGTAAATCCATGGAATTATGAAGCTATTCTTATTTTATCACTAGATATACAAACCATAATCACTAAATTTAAACTAGAACTCTTTAAATAAAGCAAAATAACCATTTTAAACAACATATTTTTTTTCTAGACGTCATTACAAAGTCACCTCGTTAGGTCTTTTACCGGTAGAGTCGAGACTATTCAAATGCATTTGTATACGCATAATCGGTAAAAATATTTAAATAATCGAGCAGATATAAAACAGCTGTTTTTTTAATTTAAAAAATACTGAACTTTCAGCTAATAATAGGTATGCTGTCAACGAACATATGTACATCAATAAATAGCGAAATAATAATATTAATATGAATTAATTTATCATTAATTAATAGATTTGGATATTACAATGGAAATGAAGCCAGTATTGTAGGATACGCCACACATAGTGAGGAGGTTCCTCACTTTGGAGTATATGTATTGTATTGTATGTATGTATCATGTGTTCATAAGCATGTGCGTGATGTGGACTGGACTCGAAAAAGTGTCTGCACCCGGGTGAAGCCGGGACGGGCCGCTAGTAATAGATAAATCAGTCCTTTTGTTCCTAAATAGTAAAGTGACATGCAATTGTTGATGTATCATTAGAATAAAAATGTTCATGAAAAAATAAACGAAATGATGTAAACTGAAAATATAAACTGTAATCGATTAAGAAATACAAACAAAATATATTATCGATATCTCTAAATAATCGGATATTGTAAGAACCGATTTATTTGACAGCATCCCTATTTCCCAATGTCAAATGGAACTTCTTAGTTTAGATAGACTATAGTTTTGCGTAAAATAGAGATTATTCATATTATTGAAGTGATAGATTAAAAGCTATCTATGGAACTATAGAACTTGCTTTCTAGAACATTAAGATAATCACCGAAAAAAAATAGCACCATATTTAAAAATATTGTATTTGAAATATTGTATTGTCATGTAGCTTTAAAATTCTTTCAGAATAGGCACAAAGCTGCTACAGGAACTAGAGGCGCAAAGCCGTATTTTCTGTCCCTTATTCAGCCATCATTCAATTATACCAAAATACATTGTTGTTTACAATTTCATCAGAATTTTCTGGAAGCTTCTCCCCTATTTAACAAACTTTAGTAAAATTAAAATCTACTTCAGTCACATCTGTTGGATATTACTTTGCATCTGTCCATACGCGAACAATAACTTCAGAAGTAAAATTTCCACCAACTTTGCAGTCTTTTATAGCAGCAGACCCAGTTTCGTTGTCAAAAGTGCGGACTTTGTACAAAATTTTGAATGCCATTTGCTGGAGATTTATAGCTTCGTACCTGGTGTATGCAACGTAAAGTTTGAGGTTATAGTCCCGTTGCCAGAATGTCTGTGATGTTTTCATAAGCCAGATTCAGAAGAGAAGGAATCGATCTAGGGAAATAATAAATAATAGTTTAAAAATCTAAAAAACGCTATATTAAAAGTTAACCAAAAGTAGGAAAAATAATTGTTAATTATTAAGAATTTATAAAATGGAGTGAAATACATTAATTTTATGGTTTAAAAGCTAAGGTGCTTGATTAACGCGTGTAAATATAAAACAGAAGAGTATACGGTTTTAGAGACAGCAAAATCTTGTATCATAGTCAAGGATTGTTTGTTAGACATTGAGGAGAAAGACTGAACTTCCTCAAGGATAGTTTATGTTCAGCCAGATATCAAAGAACTATAAGGATATACCGCATATTGGAGTAGTGTGGTAGACTGCAGTTGTTAAAAGCCCAAGATCCGTTAAATAAGACGGGAAATTGATGTATACTGAATAAAAAAAATAATTTTCTGTGGGTCAAAGTGTAAGCTTTTTTAACAAACTTCCCAATGGTATTAGAGAACGTCCAATCAATATGTTTAAAAATATAATTAAAGTTAAGCTGCGTAAAAAGGCATATTATAGAATTTCTGATTATACGGAACTTAAAACTACTTGGGAATAAACTGCTCAATTTCTACCAAATTCCAACAATTGACTTAACTTATTTTTAACTTACATTATTGTGACATTTAAATGTCATGAATCATTGTAATTATAAATGGCTTTAATAAAAAAAGAAACAAAAAAGAAAACAGTTCGTGTTGCCGAGGGAGTTTCTTGCGCCGTTTCTTCTTCTCAGCTACAACAGGTTCCTTAGCGGTGGTAGCAGTAATTAACGATTCAAAAGATCTTGTAAAATACTATTTGAATAGAGAATATTTTTAATTGGTTTAAATGAAACAACCTATTGTAGCTATTGTAATCATTCTTACCACTAATTTGACTATGCATATCGGCTCACAAAAATGTCATACAAATATCAGAACTTAAAATACATTTTTACGCTCATAAAAACAACTGAAAGAATCCCTAACACAATCATTTTGTGACACACGTTTACGAAGTTTAAATAAATTTGTTCCACCGCGCAACTTTTGAGTGACGACAAATTTACATAAGCGGCGGTAAGTTAAGAACTTATTTCGCAACTCAGAACGTATTGTGCCAACTTGTGTTTTACACGCATATATTTTTATTAAACTTATGTAACTTCGTAATATATATGTAAATTAGTAATTCGTGGGTTGTTGCTTTCGGTTGGATTACATCAAGTGGGATGCAAAAGATTAGCAAAATACATTTCAAAGGGCATATTAATAAGGTAATCAATGGAATAATTTCGCAATAAACCACATAATCCAAATAGCATAGTTTAGGTAAAACACATAGAAGGCTGACAAAGTAACAGCAGGGGTTCCCAATCTTTTTCAATCCGCGGTGCATATACATGTAACTTACTATTTTGGCTCGCCATAACCTATCTAGCTGGTGGAAGTAGATACAATGATACCTACTAGTTAGGTAGATAGGCATAAAATAGATAGGCATGAAATTGAGAGATAGAGAGAGAGAGGGAGAGAGAGAGACAGAATTTCTTAACGGGCGGCGCCTTCCTTCACTTTCTACGACGTACTGGAGCGCCGCGGCGCACACTTTGGGAGTCCCTGAGCTTTAGAGTAGTTTTTTATTCAAGCAAGTAGCGACTGCCGGGCACCTGAAATACTTATTAATACTCAATCTGGCCTCAGCTTGACGAGTTTAAACTCAGTATGATCCCTTTGTCATAGCCCAATAACCAGATTCCTTTGCAACATCAACAAAAAACACAAATAAATAAAATAAATGTTACGTAGCTTGGTATAAAAATATAAGATAACACATATCACATGTACACAAGAACTAAACTTAACCCAAGGTTTTAAACAAGGTTTGTAAAAATAAGACCTTCATTTCAGTATCCCCACATAGTGAGGAAGAAAATGTATGTTAGAAGCTTCACATTCATTCTGAAGCAGCGTTTACTCGCCGCTGCACGCTGTGGTAATAAAATGTTAACTATCCAAATTATTTACCGGTAACTGTACATTTCGACGATGTGAATAAATAAATACATCTAACAGTTAAACAAATTATCCTGATCCCACACTAAGATAGAAGACTTAAAAAAGCAACAACAACGTTTATGCTTTTCGTCGCTTAACTAAGACATTAGTACCACTCCAGTCGACGCTACACATATGTTTTATATCTTTAACAACCTACAGCAGATTTTTAAACCACCAATCTGCTTGCCCCAAAGCCATACCATGGCACCCTTAATTATGTATGTCATGAAATATCAATTACAATGCAAACGAACACATTATCAATATTGGGCACTTTGGTTTGCTGTGTTCCTCTAGTTTATTAGCAACAGTGCAACAGTTTAATACATTTTGGCCGCACGCCAAACGATCTAACGAAGTGGGCTCGTGCCGACGTCATAATGAACCCGGAATGGAGATTTGCGAAACCTGATTATGAATTGATGTACAACTGGTAGTTTTAACAGCTACGTCCATATATGTTCTGATTCAGGGACTTATAGATTACCTACTTTTCTTAATGAAGTAATTTTTCCAAGGTCAGATAAGTCAAGATTCATAAAAAGTAAAAACACCGCCGCTCATGATTATGTACATATTTGAAAGTCTCGAGATCGTTATCTGTGAAAATAGACGGAAAAAGGATGGAAGGAATCCTATTATTTAAACGTTATATTAAAATGATTCTCTACGCTGAGATGTTTTATGTCGATATTATAGTTATTTATTGGGTTTTCTTTGTCCTTTTTTCTTTTTATCTTCGATAAAATACATTAGTCACATGATGCTAGCAATAAACGTGTTTCTTTTTTTATTTAATACAGTTCTATGATGCCGTGACTTCGATTAAAATGATTCCTTCTCCTTTATATTTTATCTAATTCTACTGCTACATAGAGCACAAGATCGCACTCCAAATTCAAACCGACTCGATTATCGTTTCCAAAGTCATATTTACCTCCACTTGAACCGAGTGCTGCATTATGTAAGCGAATAAGCAGTGTAAACGAGCCTTCAACATCTCCAATTTCCTCCATTAGGAATATCTGCTGTGAACAGATTCAGTGGCTCTCGAGTCTGGCGTCAAAAAACATGCCAATTGACTTTTGTGAGCTCCCAAATATCAGTTTAAATGGAATGTCAATTGCCATCGTACTGATTCAAAATATTACAAATATATATATATACATACATACATATTTTTATTGCGATGAATGGCGAAACGAGCAATCCATTCGTCTGATGATAAGCGATACGACCGCTCATGGACAGAACCAAAATAAAATAACAACATGAATTACAAAGCAATGATTGGCATTCAACTGCGCTTGCTATCCTGACATATAAGATGTTAATTTCATTATGTCCAGTTACTCTGGCTACAATATCCTTCAAACCGGAACACAACAGTGCATTTACACTCCTGTTTGGCGGGAGAAATAGACATTGCAGTGGTACTACACTGGTGGTGGTACACTTTCCTCCGTAATACAGTAGACCAATTAAAGAACTAGAAAAGGAAGAAATTCATTGCTTCCTAGAGATAAGCTATAAATAACAATGTCCTGAAAAACCATGCAAAACATCAACAAGTTCCTACAATATATCCTCAATTCCACTAACCTCCTCTGCGTTCCTCCCGGCACGGGCGTGGCTGCCAACCTCGCTTGTCTCTTCAACAGCTGAACAGTCAAGGCGAAAGACACCACCATCGTCAGCATCGGAATGTAGAACGCCACCAGCGAACCGAAGATCCAGAACAATCTGTTGTTGATCACGCACAGGTCTTCTGTTGGCATTATGTTTGTCCTGTTTATAAGACCTGTGGACAGAATGGACATTTGGACCATTAATCATAATAGGTAGGTAAAGTAACTTTATCCCTTGGTCACATACATACATACATACATAAACTCACGCCTTTATCCCATAAGGGGTAGGTAGAGGAGCCACCAGGTCACCCACATTTCGCCTTGTATGTTCCGTCCTATGATGTGGTAGGGGGCGAGCCTATCGCCATATCGGGCATAAATTCCTAACTCCGGGCTGATAATGAATAGAAAAACCGAATATCACTTTGCCCGACCCGGGATTCGAACCCGAGACCTCAGCTTTGCAGTCGTAACGTGGTACAACTATGCCACCGAGGCAGTCCCTTGGTAAGCATAGTAATACATATTTCAGTTTAGCTTCGCGCTGTGGATTTTAATAAGAAACAAAAGGAATTTATATCTAACCAAAATATACTGTACTGTGTTAGACCTACTGGGCAGGTTGAAGCCGGATTTACACTGGGTGAACCACAAACTGGACAAATTTTTTGATCAAAAAAGTCAACGTGTTTTTCATTGTCGTGTACGGTGATCTCTGAGTTTTTACTGTATTGCTTTTAATTATTTTTGATTAATTAGCAATTCTGAAGACGCAATTTACACGGCAACAAACTTTGGACATGAAATATAAGTTTCTTTTCACTGTAAATGAATCTGCAACTAACTATACACAGACGTCTTTTAAAAAGACAAAGGAAACGTGCCGCAATTAATTTTTACAAAGCGATCTCCATCCGCTTAAGTATGCTTACAATTTATTAAAGTTGCTACTTTTTTATTTTGTTTTCTGAAAAATGTTTCGTTTGCAAGAATTATCTGTGAGCCAACTGTATTTCTTGAATAGTTTTTTTTTTTTTTTTATTGCAATGAATGGCGAGACGAGCATGCCATTCGCCTGATGGTAAGCGTAAGACCGCTCATGGACAGTAGCAAAACCAAAGAACACCATGAATTACAAGGCAATGCTTGGAATTCCACTGCGCTCGCCATCCTGAGACATAAGATGTTAAGTCTCAATATGTCCAGTAGTTACTCTGGCTACAATGTCCTTCAAACCGGAACACAACAGCGCATTTACACTGCTGTTTGGCGGGAGAAATAGACATTGCGGTGGTACCTACCCAGGCGGCCTCTCACATATGAGAGACCTACTACCAGTAGTAATTTCGAGCAAGATTGGCATAGTAATGAACTCTCTCTTTCTTCGCGGATACTTAATTTAGTTTCCACCGCACTTACCATCTTGCATTATAGTTTGTTTTTTTTTGTGCTAGTGTAAAAAAATACCAAGAATTAAAACGACGACAATATTTTATCGCTTTTAAAACCAAATTTTACGACTTCCCTACCTATCCATTGATTCGAAAACAATTTAGCTACCTACTTCCTTTTCATTGCTGTTATTCAGAAACAGGATGAAATCTACACCCATAAACATGCTATCAAGCAGGATGCGTAAAGACGTCCTCAAAATCTTAAGATACCATCTAATTGCCCCGTCCACTGCCAAGTCCAAACTGCATACTAAACATCAAGCTCTTTGAAGCTATTTTGGCACCAGAACACTTTGGAAGCAAATTCCTGCGAACGCTTTGGCAACTTATTTATTCATTTTATAACTAATGGTTCGGAGTCAACATTAGCACGCTTCGTCTTTGGCTTAAGGCATTTCGTTGTGGTAAATTTATGAGCGGAGATTAACGTGTTTTCATACGTGAAATCTGACATTTTAGTTTTTGTTTTATACTTGAAATGTAAGGCTGTTTCATGCTATAGATATCATTATTATTTCTTTTGTATTAATAAGAAAAATATTAATTAATTCTAATGAAGGGATATGATGTAATGTTTTTGAGACAGAGCTGTTACACGTTTAAAAACAATGAAAGTTATACGTAATAATTAAAAATGTATAATATTAGAAAACATCATTCCCGTTAATTTAACGCTTTTAAAGTTTTAAGTTGTGTTAAGTTTAAAATCTTAATTAGAAACTTGATATTCTTAGCCTTTTTTGCGTTTGAGACTGGTTAACAAGCAGGAAGTCGATGATAAAAATATAAAACGAATTTATCAGCAAACTCTATAAAAATGCTTTTACTCAAATACACGTAACTACGAAATAAAACCTAGAGGAGAAACCTCACAATAAAAAACACCTTTGCACGAAATATTTCAATACATCACAAATATAAACAGCACATTAACAAGTTTAATCTAAAAAAACGTAACCCATTCAGAAGCACCGACATTAAGTGAAAATCCGAGGCAAACCCGAGCGAGGCGAAATTTTAATTTCAAATCGATGTAAATCCTTCGAAGTTTCCACTTTATTTGAATGTGGCCAAATTGTTAACTCCCGCACCGCCGATGATTAAAAGATGCGAACAGGTGTCGCCGTGTCGAATCAAATTGATTACTTTTTTGAAGTTTTATTAAGATAAAAATGTAGATCGCTTTTTGTCTCGAGTTTTTGTAACAGCTCGTTTTAGTTTAAGAATATTTTTATGCCACACTTTCGTTCTCTCTATTCTTAAGGGAAAATTGGAAGATTATGTCAGCCGGCCTTCTAGCCCTATTATTCTAGCCCTATAGACGGTGGTGCTGGGCTCAGCCCTTTTCCTAAATTCCAAAACGACATACTAAATAAAAACGCTAGGTAGCCCCTTTTTTAAATTTGATCGTCTTCGGATTCGCGAATTCAGATGCTCTCGGTTTCATAGAAATTTCATAAAAACTATTTTATTGTGACTGCCTCGGTGGCGTAGTTGTACTACGGTACAACTACAAAGCTGAGGTCTCGGGTTCGAGGCCCGGGTCGGGAAAAGTGATATTGGGTTTTTGTATTCATCATCAGCCCGGAGTCAGGAATTTGTGCCTGATATGGCGATAGGCTCGCCACCTATTACATCATTGGACGGAACATACAAAACGAAATGAGGGTGTCCTGGTGGCGCCTCTGCCCTACCCCTTCTGGGATAAAGGCGTGAGTTTATGTATGTATGTATTTTATCGTCCGTGAGATCTAAGGCTTAAACTATGAACGAAAGATTGGCGCACCGTTTGCATCTCAGTCATCGCTGTCTATGAAATTTTCATAACATACTAATCATCACCCAATAAAGGTCAAAATTAAAATATGAATAAGAAACACAAAACAATTTACATGATTTTTTTTAAGTGGCACGGCATTATGACTGCATTGCGCCTGTTGGTAAATGCTAATGCCGTTCAGAGAGAGTATCGAATGGTATCAGACGGTAGTCTCATACCATTCGATACAATCATGCCGGCCCGCTGACATGCCTCTTCACGCTACGAAATTAAAAAAGTAGTCTATTAAAAACTAGTCTATTAAAAAGTAATAGGCTACATAAATAATACGTCGGTAATAAATGAGGCCGTGCGAGTTCTGGTACTGCGCCAAATTTGAAATCGATATTATGAATGTATATAAGTAGGTACTAAAGAAACACCTGGGTCATCAGACGGCTAAGTACAGTAAGAATATTTTTATTTACAGATTCCAGCACTCTCTTTCTCTCTCTTCAGTGATAGAAAACCCTGAACATAGGTCTCCTGCAAGGATTTATACAAATATTGTATGTAAAGAAATAACGTTCAGATCTATTATCCTGACCACACTAAGATAAATTAATAAACAAAGTAAATAAATACAAGACTTGAGCCGTGTGTATAAGTAACGACTAGTTCAGTTCGGTCAGACAAACAGAGAGACTCAAAACAATTAATACTTTAGTATCAGCCCATATCCGTCCCACTGCAGGGTACGGGCATCCTCTACAATCTAGAATACGATTGAGAGAGGTTAGGCCATATAGGTATTTAGGGAGTTACTGAACTTAAACTGTTTCGAATATGGTAACAGAGCTTTAAAAGGTTCGTAGTTTACACAAAACATTAATCCAATGTATGCGGGTATCGAAACCACAATCCACAATTTCACAAATCACAGCTAACCTATGTTTTAAGTAAAATAATTGCGACTAAAATGGTTTTAGCATGGCTCTGTCATTTTAATAGATGTCTTTATTGCCCATCTCATTAATTACCAGCGCAAAAGTTTCAATTTTACGAACTTCATTATTTATATCGTTACAGTTACCGTGTTAGTGTGTGCATGCATACCTCTGAAAATTTTAACTAAGCCACAAGAGATTAATTTCTAACATCAAAATATTATTACGCATTATTCAGTCGAACATATTTAACTCTCAATTAACAATATTGAAGTCATTTTTATCTTTGGGACCTTTTACAAACAAAAACAATATTTTTCAAAAAGGTGTGAGCTGATAAATATAAAAAAGCAAAAATTTTGAAGTGCTGCAATAAACACCAATACCGAAACCTGGATTTGAACCATCGACCTTAAGATTACACGTACCTAGTGCTCTACCACACTATTTGGATTATACAGGATGTCCCACGGCGATGCCACATGGAGGGGAAGTATCTTATTTATTGTAGATAGACAATTTTACTAAAATAAGCCATTATTTTAATTTTGAAAACAATTGAAACTGCATTGAAAGATTTTTGATATATCTCATGTCAGACTGCCTCGGTAGCGTAGTTGTATAACGGTACGGTTACAAAGCTGAGGTCTCGGGTTCGAGTCCCGGGTCGGGCAAAGTGATATTGGATTTTTCTATTCATTATCAGCCAGAAGTCAGGAATTTGTGCCCGATATGGCGATAGGCTCGCCCCCTATCACATCGTGGGACGGAACATACAAGGCGAAATGTGGGTGTCCTGGGGGCGCCTCTGCCTACCCCTTCGGAGATAAAGACGTGAGTATATGTATGTATGTATGTCATGTCAGAAACTAGCAATCACTCCACAACGACCCATGTAAAGTCGCGTATAGAGTTCAAC
This sequence comes from Deilephila porcellus, assembly GCA_905220455.2. Lineage (NCBI taxonomy): Eukaryota > Metazoa > Arthropoda > Insecta > Lepidoptera > Sphingidae > Deilephila > Deilephila porcellus. Next base: position 12,884,384 of record LR999973.1, on the reverse strand, counting down.
CTGTATGGGTCTCAAAGAACCTAATATTACAAGCTGTTACTACACATAGGTCAAGATTCAATGTTATTCAGTCAGGGGATCCATTCGCAACTGAATAATGAACTGCAATAATGCTTTACTATTTTTCTAAAGCGCATTACCTTAGCACAAAAAATAAGTCTCCACTTATTTTCTGTATTTGTATTCTTTTAAAATTTAAAATTCACTTACACTAATGCTAAACTTAAGAAACACTCGCAATTGCAATAGGTACACTACAACCTTTAACTCGATAAAAGCTTTACAATTTGCACAAACAACGGAATTATTTATAGTGCTCAAATTGTTTTGTATTCAAATCTTATTAGAATTCGGTTCACTTAATAGCGTCTTCGGTAGGAGAGAGCTGTTTATATGTACACTTATTGCCCATTTGTCACTAACATTAAGTATTTTATTCCACTTACTTGGCTCTAGTCTGATTTATAAGTGGACCTTTGGAAGTGAAAATGTAAGTTATAAGTACGTCTTCGTATTTATCATGAGATTTTTACATGTAATGAAAACTTTTTTTATTTAAATAATAGAAGTTTGTTAGTTTATCTTAGATTTTTAATACAAATGGAATTTTGTTCAGTTCCGAAACGAAATTAAAATAGTTGGTGCCAGTAATTGTCGTTATGTCGGTACTTAACAAAATATGAACTGTCGTATCTTTTTTAAACAGTTTTATTTAGCTTGCCTTGTTTGTTTATTTATTTATTTAGTTGTTTGTTTCTTTGGGTGAAATTTTGTAATTGAAGTTTTACCCTCTTTCTGTTGACAGATTAATCTGATATGTTGTACACACCTTTAGTATGGTGACAATAAACTTAAATACATTCTGTATCATTGTAAATCCAAGATGGCCGACGCTACAATGTGGCGGCTAACATACTTTTTTCATAACTACCTCAATATGGGTTTCAAATGACAGGTACCACCGCAATGTCTATTTTTCCTGCCAAACAGCAGTGCAAATGCACTGTTCTGTTCCGGTTTTGTAGTCAGAGTGACTACTGGACATAATGAGACTTAACACATGAGGTTTAACATCTTATGTCACAGAATAGCGAGCGCCGTGGAATGCCAAGCATTGTTTTGTAATTCATTTTGTTGTTTGGTTTTGCTACTGTCCATGAGCGGTCGTATCGCTTACCATCAGGCAAATGGCATGCACGTCTCGCCATTCACTTCAATAAAAACATCATAAATGTTCATCTATAAAAGGGCTATGATATTGTTTTTTTTTTTCAGAAAATTTTATATACGTTATTTATCTACTTATCATCATCCATTTCATATTCAATATTACGATCCCAGCTGTCTAAAACTTTAGTTTTTCAAACCGATATTATCAGTTTTCACAATAAACTCCCTCAAGTATATTCAAAATAAACAAAACGTAATTTAAACCGAATTCTAACTAAATTTTAAGCAAATTATTGGAGTCACTTAAACGACAGTTTACAAGGAGCAATTTATATCTGCCTAACATTATTTTAGTGGTTCGGTGCAGAAACTGAAATTCAGCTCGCTTGGAAAATTGTTATAGGATTTATTTTGTGGAAATACATAGTTGGTTAAAATATACTTTGAAGGGTCGTTTTTGTTTCATTTATTTAGAAAAACAAACAATTGTGTATTACATTTAATATTGATAGAGTATGCCTACGTTATTATACTACAAATAAATATATACATCCAACAGCCACATACATACAAGAAGAGATCGCTCCAAGCGATAAGACCGCCAATTGTAATACTATTTTTTTCTTTTTGTAATTTACTTTTTATTTGGTTTAAAGAATATTGTATTGTATATAGTCCTGACCCCACATTAAGATCGAGTCCTGTGTCGTAGGTATCAGGAACTACGAGAGACTTTTCGGTCTCAACGTGTGTTTTACGTTTTACGTGTGTTTATTCTGATACTTAGTGTAATTACACAATTAAATTAATCTGCTTTTGTTTTTATTAACTATAGCTATTTCTCCGAAGTACAATAAAATAAACCAAATCGCACAATAACTCCTCAATTCGGAAGCTAAAATATCCTTCCACTCGTAAATAGTTCATGTCAATGTTTTTAGCCGTCCGGGTGCGTTCGTTCCCTGTACAATATTCCCGCAATCATTTGCCTTTGAGTAATCAGTTAGGCTTATATTGAATATTGATCCTTTATACTAAGTATTTTCGAAATTTACTTACATTATACAGTCTGTAAGTGGTTCTCCTGTTTTTTTTTTTACAATTGTCTTATTTCTCCCTCTTATATTTATGTTTCCACCATGTGCTATTCATTTATTTTTTTCATTAATTTTGTTGGTTTAAATACTGAAGATATTTGCTACTGTCTCAGTTAGTAACTAATGCTTCACCGATCAGATTCTTCTTTTGGATTGCAATGAAACAACACGTTTTTTAAATATATTTTTAATGTGAAAGCGATAATGAGTTTAGAAGAAGAACGCAAATAGGATGTACGTTGCAAAATAATTTAGTCGAGTCGATGTTAAAAGGATTGGTGTACAAATCGTGAGGTGTTCATTAATTTAAATACAAACTAAATTCGAGGCAAATATCTTATTGGTTTACTTAAAAGTTGAAGGTTTTCTTAGAATTATTTAAGCATATGGCGTTCTACTTCTACCATATTCTGCAGCTGGCTGTACTCCGTGGCATTAGGGAAACAATGAACCTTTTTCAATCTCTCTAAGTAATCTTTACTCCGTCACAAATGTACATAAAACACAACAGTCTCTTTACATTCCATTAGCGTAAGCATTTATATAAAATAAATAAAACCTGGTCAACATCTGAAGTATAAAAAAGCCCCGGATCAAAGGGAAATGAACGCTGTAATGACATTTATAGCTCGATATCTCGACTTTTCGAGAAGTTTCGAGTCCACTCGACACAAAGGCGGGTCCGAGAATCGCATCTTTAAATCGAAACTGAACAGATTTTGCTGATTGCTTTGCATTGCAATTGGAATCGGGGTTCAAACATCGAAACTTGAGGGTGTGAATTCATTATTTAAATTGATTGAATCTGTTAGTGCCAAGTAAATACTTGTTGTAGCAAAAATGCTTGGTAACGGCCGCCACACACGTAACGATATAATTGTGCAAGTCGGAGTTTGCACCAGTATACTGTAACGTGTGTGGGCAAATAACTGCGCAAACTTCGTTCCAGTTTTCGATTCGAGACTTGTGCCATCTCGCGTTTGCGCAAACGCACTGGAACGTGTGTGGCGGCCATAAGAATTGGCCGGCTTGACTATAAAGTATCATGGTCTCGGATAAAACTAACCTGATACATCATATATACTGTTATTAACTGTGTGTCAGTTGTAAAAAATAGGAAAAATTACTTACATATGATCGAATCTCACGTCGTTTAAAAATATCTTACAGACAGTACAGTCTATTTGATATCCTTCACTGCCGTCAATTGTTGTCATCGACTACCAAAGACATTTCCTAATAAAGTCTGCCAAAACTTTATATTTCGCTCGTGTTTGAAAATCTAATATTGCATTAGGACTGACAAGCTTGTATGAATCTTATCAACGCGATGCACAAATGGACTGCGGACATTGACTGGCAAATGATGCAGTAACACAAATAAACATAGAGCAATGAAATGGGTGCCGAATATTTATTGTTATATACTCTATTATTGACAGCCTCCGTGGCGTAGTTGGTTAGACGCCGGTTGAAACGAGAGGTGCCGAGACAAATGTTTGTGAGGCCCACAAGTATTTGTCTCGGGTCTGGGTGTTTGTGAGACCGAAAAGTCTTTCGTAGCTACCGATACCCACAATACAAGACTTAAGTGATCTTAATGTGGGATCAGGACTATGTATGTGACTGTTGGGTGGTTTATTTATTTACAATCTGTTTATAAGTTTAGAGCTTTGTATGCAAGTGCCCTGGGATTTGAACTAGCAACCACTATGAACACGTTGAGGGCTGCATCTGGTCCAAAAACCACCACGCACTTGTAAATTAATATTAATTGTATAATTCTGTAAAGTTTCATGAAAAAGTAACAAACATCCATCCTCAGAAACACCCACTAGGACAATATGTTAGGGCACTTACCTAAAACAGTGATGGAACTTGACACAAACATGCTGAGAAGCCACACCAGGGCTATCTTGATCACCACCAGCCGCTTGGTGGAGTGGTGCCGACTCTTCAGGGGGTTCCGGATGCCCAAGTACCTGCAATATAAATATAATGTAAATAAAATAATATGTCACTATAAATTCCACTGTCGTGTAGTTAATGGCAACTTAGGAAGAAAAAATCGATGTTTATTGGACTGGGTGTTGTTATTTTTTTATGAGACCAGAAACTTTTTCTATGTGTGTAGTTGGATTCTAAAAACTCAGCTAAGTTACGCGATCCAAAAGTAGAGCTATTATAGGTTGAGTAAGCCGATAATAATCGTCTATGTGTAAATTGATTGACTCTGTACACCCATATACGTCTCACTGCACGGCACGGGCCTCCTCTACAATATTCAGTACTCGTAAACGTTCAGGCCATATAGTCTCATATACAGGGTGTCCCAGAATTCGACGACAGACAGGAACAAAAAGAAGTATATTCCTATCCCCGATAGTTTCCTAGTAAAAATTCAAAACATTCTACCATGAGCAACACTTTGTGACAATTCACAAGTAGTTTGTATTATTTATTATTTGGATTCACGTTTTGCGATGACCAATAGCTAAGCTTTAGAACTACATACCAAACTATATCAAAACAAGTCTTCTTTTCAAGAAATTCGATCAAATTCCGTAGTTAGTTCGTTCGTGTTCATTCTTTATGGACATTATTCAATACTGAATAATTCCATATTTCTTCCACTTCTACACTAATAAGACTTGCTAATCAATTATAATACAACATCTAAAAACCATTCCAAAAACGCTTAAGATTGTACTCCCGTATCCAAAATAATCTTTCAGTTCCTAATAGAAAACGGCCATTAATCACGAGGATGTTATTAAAGAAGAAATATTGAAACGGTATCGGCAATTTTGCGAATAGCACCTCTATATAATTTTAATTATCCTTCGAGGGTTCTATCAAAGTATTAAATTGAGGGGAAGACTAGGGGCTGAGGCGAATTCATAAAATTATTTTGAATGGTTCAATTTTATTCGGAAATGATTGTTTTATTAATAACGATGAGACAAGCAGGGCGTTCACCTGACTATCGCATCACGTTTATAAGCAATTGTAACACAAAGAACTTATAATTTCTTAGCACTGTAAGGCACAAGGCTTCCAAGTCGATGTGGAGTTCCTTGGAGGAGCCCTATGTCCAGCAGTGGACGTCCTGTCCATGAATAAATAGATAGACTATAAGGCTCCATCTCTTACTGCCCAATAACCACTGACTACAATTTCTTAAAACACGAACACAGGGGTGCTTGTACATTGTCATTGGTGGCAGAAATAGACAAAGTGAAATAAAACAAATTTATAAGGATTGAATCGCGATCTGGTTTAATTTTTACATTTTTAAACTTCCCGACGTTTCGATTGCTTTACAGCTTTCGTGGTCACCGGGCGGACTGAGGTATTGCGATCCGATCTTCTGCGTAGATCGGATTGCAAAAACCAATTAACATTTTAAATTAACTTTTTAATTTAATCATTGAAAATTAAGGGTAGTTAAATTGTAACAGTCACTGAGCGGATGACTAATACCTCAGTCCGCCCCGTGACCACGAACGCTGTAAAGCAATTGAAACGTCGGGAAGGTAAAAAATGTAAAAATTAAACCAAATCGCAATAAAATCCGTAAACATTTGTTTTATTTCAATGAGCAACATTCGCATAAATCTAAAAAACCATTAGAAAAAGTGAATTATCGCCAAGGTAGGAGTATAGTTTATTATATCTATACAGTCGTCTATGTAGATATCGACTCTATTATTATCTATTAGGTCGATTATTTAAACATACATTTTAAAGAACATACATTTTGACAGCCTCCATGGCGCAGTTGGTTAGACGCCAGCAGTGAAACAAGAGGCCGCGGGTTCGATACCCGTACCAAGAGAAATGTTTGTGCGGCCCACAAATATTTCTTTCGGTTCTGGGTGTTTGTGAGACCGAAAAGTCTCTCCTAGTTCTGATACCTGCGACACAAGACTTAATCGATTTTAATGTGGGGTCAGGACTATGTATGTGACGGTTAGGTGTATTTATTATTATTATTATTTAATAAATGCAAAAGAACGTTAATCTGTGTCACCGTTGTCGCCACTCTGCCTATAGACCAAAAGGAAAAAGGCACGTAATTTTTATTACCAAATTCACGAAAAGTAAAAAATCCCGATCACATTTGTTTGTATCATGATATAGGATGTCTGCTTAACTATCCCCTAATCATTATACAAAATGCAAAAATATCACCCACGCAACGATAAATAAATTCAACGAAATGTTTCGCACACTCGAAATAAATCATCACGCGACGTGCAACTACGAACTTTCTTTAAGCGTTATTTCGATACATATTTCATGATAAAAACATCTGTATCAAATTTCCGTTTTGTAAAACACGACTACATTTTGAAATGCACCTGGAACCGTTTGGAAACATACGGGGATTTATTACGGACGTGCGCGCGGTGGCGAAACTATTTTATACCGGCAAACTTTCGTGATATTAGTATGGTAATAGAGGCTTACTATGGACCGGACGTAAAACCCTCAAGAGAAACGTTTACTGCAATATGAATTATATCTACATAATAAAGTGAAGAATGGCGAGTAAAATATAGATCTAGATAAATGCTATCTATTCCAATTAGATAGCGCTTATGCCCGTCTATTAAGACATGTTTTCGCGTGGAACTATTACTTATTTTGCATCCATTTGGGACAGAAAAGTCTAGCCTACAATGCAATACTACGTTTTGTTTGACGACATCTAAACTATAATTATCTGTCCACGGTATTTATGTATTATTATTATTAATCCGCTTTATTAAAAATCTCATTTGATTATCATAAACAATTTAATTATTTGATATTGAACCATAAAATTAATAATACATGTCAAAACATCACCAAGAATTTTAAAATATAAACACCAATAATAATTATGGACATCGCGTTTGAATTCAAAGCTGCTCTCAGTATATTCAGTAAATATAAGTCTTGTCACGTCGGCGACCACGAAGTCCGCAGCCGCAACAGTCATCGTTGAAAATCCCGTGAATTACCTCATTTCCCACCTGGTAATTGATGATGTACCACAATATCATACCAAACACCACCGCCGCTGAATTAAAACGATATTTGCGGTCTTTGCAAAGCTGTTGAAATAGGTCTTAATTTTTATTTATATTCTTTATTGTACACTACAGAAGCTTGACAAAAAAGAAACATTAATTTAGATAGCAGTACAAAAGGCGGTCGTATCGCTCGAAGCAATCTCTTACCGACTACCTTGGGATGAAAATAAGAGAAGGATAAAAGAGAGGGCAGTCAATGGTGTACCTATCGTGTTTATAGTTTCTATCGATTTATCTATTCAGCCACAGGAAGTCCAGTGCTGAACATAGGTTTCCCCCAAGGATCTCGACATCGACCTGTTGGAAGCGGCCTGCACCTGGGTGCGACTTCCTGCAACCTTAACCAGGTCCTCCGACCTTGTAGGCGGGCGTCCGACACATCGCTTGCTTGTCCGTGGCCTCCTCTCCAGAACATTTCGGTTTATATTTTGGTTGATGTGAAATGTTGTACTGCTGAATAATTAATGAAGTGGTATTTACTATTTCATTAAAATACTTTATAGGATCTAGGAGCTTACTTAAATAAACACAAAAGAATCAACATAATCATAAAAATAGCCCCGACCACATTGTTAAAGTCTTATCCTTCAGAATCTATGAGGAACTTAACGAACCCGAAAGCCCCAGACCCGAAATAAATATTTGCTCATAACCATGCAGTACCATAGCTACAGGAAAAGACTTCAATTAAAGGCCTTAAATTGGCCATACATCAAGCCCACGTAATCTCAAATAATACGGGCGAGTGGAATGCAACAGTATTAGATAGAGGAGCGGACGAACTGAATTCAGGAATTCCGTTCGCGTCGAACCTAGCTATATTTTGTGTAGAATTTAATCCGTGGAGGTAGCTACGGGTGCTGGACAAACGCCAGATATCCGCTGGAAGGCTATCGATGGCTCAATAATAGATAGTTATACCTATATTGGATTAAAAATATTCAGCATTGTCGTAACATCAGCAAAAGAAGTGATGATATTATATTCTTTGAGTGGGAACGAGCCTCCTGTGTTATCTAAGGCAATTAAGTTAACATCTTAACTATTCGCTAGTGATTCTTTATACTAAAAATCCTTTTTATTCCCTAAGGTCATTCGATTTCGTTGGGGTTTAAAGACAAGTAAGACATTCCCGGAGATTCGCTGAGCTTCAATGCTCGGTGTAAATTTTTTTTTACATGGGTCTTTTACTAAAGCGTGTGTTTTAGTTTCTTTAACTATTATTTATTTTGACTACATCTCTCTGCTTTTACACGATGTGGTCCAATTTAACTTTTATTTGCATTGTATTCTGCTACATAAAGCATTTCAAAAATACATACCTAACAGCTTTTAACATTATCGCCAAATGAATGATGGCCATGTTAGTCGAACTAGTCCCGATAGGAGCGCTGTATTATTACTGGAAGCACGCCAGCAATCACTCCACGTGAATTTTTTGCTCGAGTCCACTGGAATCTAATAAAGGTGCCTAATTTATTGGGCTGTTTGGAAAATTGTAGAATCGTGTTAGATATTTTGGAGACTCAAATTGGATTAGCGACTTAGTCTGGCCTAATGGACTTTTAAATTGACAAACTTGCACAACTTTAGCGACTTAGTCTTGACTTTAGGTTTTTTTAAATTTCTAGACATTTGTAACACATTTATTTAATATAAATACAAATAGGTGGTACAACCCTTGTCGATATCCGTCGCTCGACATTATCGATCGGCGATATCGACATAGTAGTGACACAACTAGTTTTCTAAGGCGACAATGCGTGGTCTGCTCACTTTTCGATCATCCTTCGCCGGGCAACTATCTGTGTAAGTATGAAGTGACAAATTATGTTTATAATTGTGAACTTTGATAGTAAGTGGAATACATTAGTTATTTGTGAATATTAACGTTTGATTTTGCCTCATTTCCTTCTGAGCCGTTACACATTTTATTAGCTTTAGCTTCAATTGCAACATCCATTTTTCTAATTTTTTTATCTCGCACTGATATGGGTTTTGCAAAACATGATTTTTATGCATATCTGGTAACTATTATCACGTTTAACACTTACACTGGTTTGATTATCTTTAATACACAAATTCATTTCATGAAAATTTATATAGCCTAGTAAGTTTTCCAATAATATCACAAAAAAGTAGTCTACATACCTTCCAACTTAGAGAAATGGGTGCCCCAAGTAAACTATTTGAATTTTATTTCGCAATGTCTAAAGCAGTCATAAAAACTTTAAAATGCTCTAAAACTGTCTCTTTGATGGTCCACATTTTACGAGTCAGGGCAGCCCGGGCAAAATACAAGAAATTTAGTATTCTATGTAAAGGAATTACATTACATTATCGATTGATTTTATCTATGAATTATGTACTAGGATTTGAGCCCCGGGATTTTGAGGTCACGGAACTTTTGACTCAAGACATGCTTGTCAAAGTCATGGAATAATTTTATTTGTATGTGAGGCATGTATTATCATATATTTAGGTTTACAATAATTTGACCTTCTTAAAAATAATAAAGGCATGCCTCATTTATGAACGATAGTCGTACAAAAATATCGTCATAATGTTTTAATGGAGGTAACATAGAAAAGCGCTTATGTATGTACTACAAAAATGCATTTAACTCATTTTATAATCAAATTGTCTGACATTAAACCTAAGGTAACGATATATTTAATACCAAAAACCATATTATAACTACTCGAATCTCAGCCTATACAAAAATTATTCCAATCTCACACTAACCCAGAAACTCACAAAATAAAAATTCTTCACGCGAATCAGCAAACCCGCGAAGTTTCCACTTCGACCTATAAATTGCAACATTAAAATAAAGAACAACATTTAAATCCGGACAATAAACCCGGGTGAAACGGGCAAACCCTTTACTGCATGGCGGCGCCGCGACCGGATAAACTTCAGTGTAGTCGCGATTATCCGGCTCATTAACCTGTTTCCATTACACATTCCAGTTCTGTATCTGGTTGTTATCTGGTTATTCGGCAGTTATTGTGTATGAAGCAGAAGTTGTGCGTCTTCTGTCTACTTTTTTTTATTTTTTTTGCATCGTTAACTTGTGTTCATCGACGTTTAAGACTCTTTTCACAGTTTGGAAAGAAGAGGATTAACAATTTGACGAATTTCTTTATTGTCAGTTTCTGTACGAAATGTACGTATACGTATCCCTGACAACCTCCTCAAAGGTAGGACTGAAACTGCGACGCTGCAGAGGTACTAAAGATTTATGACTTTATGGCTCGCTTTTGACTATAGCCGAATTTATAGATTGTGATGGGTCATAAAGGGACGCAGGGTGTGCTGGCCCCCTCGTAAACTGACCATGATTGGCTCTTACGATGGCATTACCATAAAATTTCATGATATAGATATATTCTCTCAGTTATATCGATAGGGTTTCATGGGTATGTCTCGAAGGTGAAATCAACATTGAAGGTTCGAATGGAGATTCTACTAAAATTATTCAATTTGCCACCAAACGATAGTGGCAGCGTGTTATGGTTGCAAAACATGAGGTCTAAGAATTGATTCCTAGGTGTGGAAAAGTACTGCAAGTTTTCCAATTCTACTATAATTATTGTAGCATCATGATCTATTAGATCCAAAAATCAACACCTATTCGTTCGTGTCTGAATTTATTGAAATAGTGGAGTTGAGACATACAACTGGTCTTAAATTCATAAGATAAATCATTCATAATAAATCATTGGTCTGCATGAGAATGATATCATAAAAAAATGTAAAAAACAAAATTCTTCGTAGTTCACAAGACAAAAGCAAAAATACAGAGTATTGAAATAAAACTATTTTTTACGGATTCGGTTTCATTTTTATATTTTTTAACTTGCCGACATTTCGATTACTTTACAGTTTTCGTGGTCACGGAGCGGACGCGATAAAATCCGTAAAAAAATTGTATTATAGCATACATAAACTCACGTCTTTATCCCCGAAGGGGTAGGCAGAGGCGCCACAAGGACACCCACATTTCGCCTTGTATGTTCCGTCCCACGATGTGATAGGGGGCTAGCCTATCGCCATATCCGGCACAAATTCCTGACTCCGGGCTGATAATGAATAGAAAAATCCAATATCACTTTGCCCGACCCGGGACTCGAACCCGAGACCTTTGTACCGTAATACAACAACGCCACCGAGGCTGTATTATTTCAACGTGTTACATTCGCGTAAACCTAAGAAACCAAAACACAGAGTAACGTAAAGAAGAAGTACCTGACTACTATTATACTAGAAACATACCTTCCAATGCTGATGAAGCACATGTGCATGATGCTAGCTGAGCACGCCAGCACGTCGCACGTCACGTACACGTTGCACCACACAACGCCCAGTGGCCAGTACCCTACACCAAAGAACATATCAATAAATACACCCAACAGTCACATACATAGTCCTGACCACAAAGATCGAGTCTTGTGTCGTGGGTATCAGGAACTACGAGACTTTTCGGCCTCACAAACACCCAGACCCGAAACAAATACCTGTGGATCACACCAACAATTGTTTCGTGTGGGGATCGAACCGACGGCCTCTCGTTTTTCAGTAGTAGTAATTTAAGCCCTCACATACTATTGCGTGTTTAAAAATGAAGAGGTGCACATCATTATTTTAGGAAAACTATGTATATATCATCCGATGTCAAAAATTACAAAGAAAAAACTGTTTTTTTTTTTGCGAAGTTTTTGCTTGCATTTTGTCTGAAATCTCTAATACTACCAACTGTGTTCGTTTTCGGTCGCAGTCTGGATATACCCTGTATAATATAGCCCATACACAGAAAAGCTATATTTATCAAACGGAACCTTTTAAAACACACTTTATAAATTTTTTAATAGATAACCACGAATATTTAGGCAATTGATAAAGCCTGAAAATAACAGCAATAATATTCATTAAAGAAATTATCCTATAGGATACAATGGGCTTTAACACCAAAGCGAAGCTGAGTGGAATCTCACTAGCAGTAATCACTGCTAAACAATAAAATGAATTATTCAAACATATTTTAATAACAATTCAAAGCATAATTTTTGGAAAGCTAAAAGAATGGAGTTTTTTCCATTATAAATCTTGTGAGATTTATTTAAGGTCTTATGGTCTTGAAATCTTTCAAGTGAAGCGTATCAAAGTAATCCTGAAAATTAACTTTAAAAATGCTTGTCTCCGATTTTAAGAAAACGCTATTATTCTTAAGTTGTAATATAAATCAAAGTGAACGCCAATTGTTCAAAGCTTTAGTTCCATCAATTTAAGAACAAAGAAATCCTATAATATATTATATTGGATTAAATTTAGTCAGTCAACTTAAAATCTCAAAATTTAAAAAAATATATATGTCGACTAAAAATGTTGTTATTTTAGTGCCTGAAACTGGAGGGAACTGTTACTATTATGTATACATACATAGCTACAGAAGAAGGTGATTACGATAATCATTATTATTACAAATTAAAGAACTGTGGAAACTCTTTTTTTTTTTTTTTTTTGTGTCCAAGAGGAAAAGCTATTAAGCTCCCCTTTCGGTACCCTGGGGGAGGCCGAAAGGGGTATGTCAGTGTCTCTGGCCTTCCAACCCGTCACATTGCGGATTGTGGTCGGGCTGGGACCCTAACAAAACCTATGCCAGCATACTGACTAAAAACCCCTCGGTGACCTTCACACGCATTTTGGGCGGCACCGGACATCCCAGGGCAACAATCGCCCCGATATACGTCCGCGTAACCGCCCAGCGCAAAGCTGTTGCTGGTCCTTCCGTAGTGGGGGCCTTAATGCCCCACATTTGCTACTAGTTTGGACGCCCGTTTAGGATGTTGTGGGCGTCCACGACAGAGTCTGACCCATGCACTCTATCACACATCTCGAGGTCGTTATGAGTGAGGGCGCACCGCCCCCGCAGTTTGCCCAACGACCCCGATGGCCCCTTTAAGTCGCCTCTTACGACAGGCAGGAGGTACCGTGGCTGTGTGGAACCTCTAAGGTTTCCAAAATAATATAAATCCATCCGATAATTTTTGAATAATGCACGTACATCGACCGTTTTAACCATATTTTTCCTTACACATATGTATATCAGAAATACAGAAATGTTCAGCATGCCTACAAAATAAATCGCGTTTGGATAAAATTATGCGGTACAATACTCGTGTTGTATTGTGTGCATACACGAGAGGAATACAACTATAGCGGGAAAATTGCTTCCAACTGACAAATATCCCGAATTCAAAGGCTCAGGAGTGTGGATAACATTCAATATCCTCGGTAGTGGGACACACGGTCGTAGGAAACTGGTAATTTATTTGCTGGAGGGTTAAGTTGGAAGTCAATTTGTACGTGGTATAAATTTTTTTAGCAATTCATATGGTCGTTGATGTAGTGCTAATCTATACATATAATAAATTTGTAACAGATCGATGTCTGTATATGGAAGATAAATAAAAAAACTAATACGGCATATTTTATACATAATTAAACAGGCTGCTCCTAACTGGTCGCTGTGGAAACCCTTGGGGGAAACCTTTGCCCAGCTATGAATTTCCTATAACTGTAAACAATGAGTGAGAGAGTACAAAATATATTTCAACAAGCAATCTTAAAGCTTCCTCTGGGCTTATATAGTAGAGTAAAAAGTAGACGTACTTGTTGGCCAACATTTAAACTAAGTTCGCCACCCTTCAACACCGTATGTCACAACATGTAATATAACCGAACGCATGCAAGCAATCACTTGTACTTCCTCTGGCAAAAAGGCTCGGAATTGCTTCGCGTGTTAAATTACCGTTATTATCAAACGCTAGATGTCTCACTTAAAGCCAACGTACTTGGTGGGTTCTGGGAATTTGTTTATATATATTTATTTATCCGTTGTGAGCAAGAATTTGACTGTGAAATAAGAGACCTTGAGACAAATAGGTTTGTTAAGTAAGAAAATAGATTAATCAAGTTTGCGAGATTATATGTCCCTCGTATACAAAAGTACATTTGGGTGCCCATCGCTCTATCTAGTTATATCGTTAAGCAGCTTCGTTGTGTTCGGGTTTGAAGAATACTATCTATATATTCAGCCACAGTCAGTCCACTGCTGAACATAGGCCTCCAAGGATCTCGACATCGACCTGTTGGAAGCGGCCTGCATCCAGCGACTTCCTGCAACCTTAACCATGTCCGTCCACCTTGAAGAATGCTATAGGAGACTGTCCAGCCCTCACACCCGCCACTGCAACTCCTGTAAGCCAGGATCAACAGTGGCACGCATTTTAATGACACTGAGCATTGAAGCTCAGCGAGTCTCCGGGAATGTCTAACTTGTCTTTAACCCGCAACGAAATCAATCAAAAAGTTAAATTAATAGGAGGAGTTGGAAATAATTGAAGAATACTATAGCCAAAAGACGTAGTGTAGGACGTCCTGCAGCACGATGGACCGACGACTTGAAAAAAGCGGCGGGTAGCAGATGGATGACAGCTGCTCAAGACCGGGATGGTTGGCGCTCACTTGGGGAGGCCTACGTCCAGCAGTGGACGGCGACAGGCTGAGTATATAGCCAAAGATTTCTAAATATTAAGAAATGTAACACCTAATGTCTCAGGGTGACGACCGCAGTACAGTGCCATGCATTTTAATGAGTTCTGAGTGGTGCTGCTCTTGTGTATGCGCATGCGTGACGCTTACCATCAGGCGAGTAACCTGCTCGCCTCGTCACTCACTGACAAAAAGCAGCTAGTCTAAATGTGAGTGATTGTTACCACCCATTTGGGCGTTCGCAGCCAGCAACAGCCTCACAACGTAATTTTTTTGGTAATCGTCTCTTGATTGGATACTCTATTAGAATTGCACAATACTAAGAATCATTTATTTATTTACACTGAAGTCGCTGTGTGGAGTCAATGACAGCCTCCGTGGTGCAGTTGGTTAGGCGCCGGCTGAGAAACGTTAGGCCGCGGGTTCGATACCCGCACCGAAACAAATGTTTGTGTGATCCACAGGTATTTGTTTTGGGTCTGGGTGTTTGTGAGACCGAAAAGTCTCTCGTAGTTTCTGATACCCACGATACAAGACTCGATCTTAGTGTGGGGTCAGGACTATGTATGTGACTTTTGGTTGTATTCATAGTTTATAGTCATTTATAAATATTGTCAACAGTACACAACCGTAAGCTTAAAACTTATTGTTTGTTTAATATTTTGCTTTTTTGAATGAGTAGCCTTAAACCAAATATGGCATGCAAACAAAGCCTGGTCGATATAAAATAAATATGACTCGAACATGAAGGTCGACTCCCACACAAACTCGGATATGAAGTGAACTGTTCCGTAGACGGATATCCTACAACTTGCTAACATATCCGACGGCGCGGGGGCGTCTTTGTTGCCTCGTGGCTATGGAATAACAATATTTTACAGTTGACTGCCTCGGTGGCGTGGTTGTACTGCGGTACGACTACAAAGCTGAGGTCTCGGGTTCGAATCCCGGGTCGGGCAAAGTGATATTGGATTTTTCTGTTCATTATCAGCCCGGAGTCAGGAATTTGTGCCCGATATGGCGATAGGCTCGCCCCCTATCACATCATGGGACGGAACATGCAAGGCGAAATGTGGGTGTCCTAGTGGCGCCTCTGCCTACCCCTTCGGGGATAAAGGCGTGAGTTTATGTATGTATGTATGAGAGCAAGGTTTATAGATCCGAGAAACGAAAGCAGGTTGATTGTGACAAGTGACTGTAGCATATCATTAAAAAATACACAAAACTCAATTATATGAACATATCAGATCGTGGATATGAATACGAAAAGGGGTGTATGCGTGTGGGAATATAGGGGACTGCCTCGGTGGCGTAGTTGTACTACGGTACCACTACAAAGCTGAGGTCTCGGGTTCGAATCCCAGGTCGGACAAAGTGATATTGGATTTTTCTATTCATTATCAGCCCGGAGTCAGAAAGTTGTGCCCTATATGGCGATAGGCTTGCCCGTTATCACGTCGTGGGACGAAACACACAAGGCGAAAGTAGGTGTCCTGGTAGCAACTCTACCGCCCCTTCTATAAAAAGGCGTGAGTTAATTTACGTATGTATATTTCATAGGTTAAAAATGTTCTTCAACGTGAATATTCATTCCGTATTAAACAAACTTCTCAGTGAGTATTTTAGTAGGTGCTCTGCAAATGTCATTCTATTTATACAATGTTTACATGTTACTAAATAGTGGTGATCATGAACACTCACTACACGGTTATCGTCAGCCTATTTTACGAAGATACAGTCAGAGGTAAGACTAATGAGGCTATCTTTAAATTAGCTAAGGATGGAAAAGTATTAATTGCAAAATGTTTCGCGTGCATTAATTTACAAACCAAAATCTTTATCTCAATGATTTGAGGGTTATTTTTTTTATTATCTTTATTTTTATGGACCTTAGTCACTATGTGACTATGCCGGCCCTATTGATTGATTTGAGGGTTTGATGTAACTTTGTGACAAAACCTCTATAAAAAAAATGAAGAGAAAAAAAGAGTTTGATATTGTCCCTAATGTATAACAACCTAAAGCATACGTTATACTTACTAGTGTACACTGTAGCCAGTTCGACGAGCCAGGACATAAAATTGTCTGTGTGATCACGAAATTTACATTCCAATATTACGTCCGAATACTCAAACGTCATTTAAATATTAAGTTGCACTTACCCACGTCCCACTTACCTAGGGCCAGTACATTTAAACGGGACTTGCGTAGTTAAGGCCAATATAATATTTAAATGGCGTTTGAGTATTCGGGCGTAATGATTTGATAACATCGACGCAAACTACAACAATTTGTATTTATCAAAGAGAAAAAAAATTAATATTAGAGCTAGACAAAAAAATGCCAACTATATACATTAATTACCTACAAGTTATAATTTGATGAAATTTTCAACTCACCTAAAAACCCCGGTATAGCTCCCATCGGCATCACGAACAAACTGACCAACAGATCAGCGATCGCCAACGACAGTAGAAAATAATTCGTCACATTCTGCAACCTCTTATCTAAGCACACCGCAAGACACACTAGAATATTGCCCACACCACCCGCAATTATGAATAATATCACAAACAAGAAACTCCAATCGTAACCTTTACCCGTTATCACTTCCTCCGTAACGTTCCCGAAATTTAAATTACATTGAAAAGTTTCTATGGCTTTACTCTCAATTGTCTCGTTTAACACGTCAAGGTATAACGTCCGATTGAAGTTGTCGTTGAAACAGACCAGATCCAGATCACAGATGGATGTTGGTAGACGCAACCACATATTTTTGAGTGCATTTTCGAATACAACGGAGAGCATGTTTAGCTTGAATCCAGAGCTACATAGAGTACTGTTGCTGCTAAGGTCCAGACTTGTGTTGAAGCATGTACGGCAGTTGTAGGAGGTTTCATTTTGGATGTCGATGTTGAGGTCGCAATTGTAGGGAAAGTAGTCTTCAGAGCTGCAGTCGAGTCCGTAGATGGCATCGCCGCAGCCTCGCCCGGTGTACAGTTGGCAACTTAAGTCTTGCAACGTGGTATCAATGTACGTGTAGTTCGTCATGTCCGTTCTCATTCCATGACGGTACTACGTCACCTCAGGCATACTTGCTGTTGTGTCACCCATTGCACATTTCTTTGGAATCTGTAACAAAGGAAGCATTTATTAATATATTTATTAAATTAATAGAAGTTTCAAAATTGGATTTTAAAATTGTGTCATAGATATAGGAGGAACACTAAAAGTCAATAACAGTATCAGTAAAATGTTTTTTAGGATATTATAGAATAATTAGGCTCTCATAATTTTCGATTATTATTGTGGCTTTATGACTGATCTGAATATAGTCATTCTGTAGTACATATGTCCGGAATTCGGAACTCATTAAACAACAAAAATCTCAAAAAGTGTACACATACTTTCGATATTGATTGATTAATTGGAAAAACCTCTGCAAGAGTAGGGATCTAATACAATAATATATGACAGAGCGGTTTTATGTTAAGTCGAAATGTTAAACAAAATGATTGTTAAATAAAACAATTGTAATTAATCCCTAAGCAATCTACGGGTAGTTGTAGATGTAAATTGAATTACAGTAGACCCGGTTGTGGTTCTATTTCACGACCCACAGTTAGAGTGAGGGTGGGAGCATGCCAGTTTGCAATGTAAACCGCCTCCGTATCGAAGACGGAGCATTCTACATTCAGTATTCGCCAGTGAAGCATTGGCATCCGCATGTTGCCTTTACAAGTAACAAGTTGTCGAAAATATTCGGATAAGTCGTTTATCTGTTAATTGAAACGTCTCGTGATAGCAATAATTAATAATAAACGAATTCAGACCGTTGCCGTTGTCACTGGTATGATTCACTATATTAACACATAGTTTTATTTCCGTCATATACTTTATTGCGGAAACATCCTTCACGAATAGCACAAATACCCTTACATTATTTCATTATTTAAATATATGTATAAGTATAACGGACAGTTATCGCTTTAAACGATGGACGGAAACGCATTAAATAATACCAACAGTACAGATAATCACACTATTGATGAGTTACATGCTATTTAAGTTTCAGTAATCAATTAGCACCTCGGAGCAACAGTACACCGACTAAAACAAATATACTAGCGGACAGATACAAATGTACGGGCGCACGCACGACTCAATCTGTCAGCGTTATACAAATAGGATGGATGTGCATTTGGCTCACAGTCAACGTCATCTGCAGACCCGCTGCCAAACATGACTTAGTTAAACATACGCCTTTTGTAAATCAACTCCTGGCGAGGGGACTAGAGTTAATTATAGAGCTGGATTAGTCGATAATTCTGTTTATTCGTTGGTTTGTGATAGTTCCTTAATGAATTTTGATAATGATTGTTATATCAAATAATAAATACACCTAGCAGTCAACATTGCAGTCCAAACCTTACATAAAGATACAATTGTGTCATTGGTATCAAAAACTACGAGTGAGTTATCGATCTCACAAAAAGTGAGACCTGAAGCAAATATTCTTGAACCTCAATATTGACCTCGGTGCGGAAATCTGATCCGTGGACTTTCGTTTCCTACCTGACTTCTGAATCAACGGCGATACCGACATCGCCATTGGTTATAGCTATCAAATCTATTAACAATAACCTATAATAGTTATTAAAACTCAAACGAACCTACAACTTCGAACTCCAAACATGGGAACCTGACTAAACTCTACCAATAGGTCATCGAACAGCTGACTCTGATTCTCCAGGTACGGAAGGCACAAAGGGCCGACGCGAGCATTCGTAAGGGCCCTTACCGCGTATTAAAGGCCAACGCGATTGCCAAGGGCACGGGGCTAAGTGGAGCGACCCTTTAAACCTTTCGACACGTCAGTCCCTTATTAGAGATGTGATTGAAAGGTTCAATGATTTTAGAATACTGCTGATATGGTAGTAATGAATATATTTTTAGGCTTTAAGATCGACTGTTCGAAAATCACAGATTTTTTATATTTTGTTTATTATTAGTAAAGATAAAGTACTTGGATCTGTTTTTTTACTTTTTGTTGCAAGCATTTTCTTGTTGATAATAAATCTTAGTTACCAATGATTAATTTATATCAGTCCAACGTAGAATATAGATTTTATCTGCATGCCACTAGCAACGATCATCAAATCCCCAAATATTTTTAGTTAAAGATTGAACCCTATGTGTATTGCATGTATAAATAATAATAATAAAAACACCCAACAGTCCCATACATAGTCTTGACCCCACACTAAGATCAAGTCTTGTGTCGTGAGTATGAGAAACTACGAGAGACTTTTCGGTCTCACAAACACCCAGACCCGAACCAATACCTGTGGTTCACTATGTGTTGCAAGATCGTATTTTTGATCACATATACAGAGTATATCAAGACCGCGACCGAAAACGAAGCCAGGTGGTATTATTAGTGACTTCAAACACAATACAACTAATAAAAAAAATTTTTTTGGATGTTTTTACTGATTGTCGTATTTTTGTGATAAAAACATAGTTTTCCTAAAATAATAATGTACACCTTTTTATTATTAAATATGCAATAGTGCGCAAGGGTTTAAATTACAATTTTCACAAAAACTAGGTATTTACCACCCAAACACGTAGATATTTGTCGTAGATGTTTGTTTGTAAAATTGGTCGCTTTTTTTGCGAAATTTTTAGTTGCATTGTGTCTGTAACCACTAAAACTACCACCTGACTTTGTTTTCGGTCGCAGACTTGATATACACGGTATATTTACAACGCACATAACCCTACTATTATATTACCCAGCTCGATCAACATCCGAGATAATGTTTCCATTACGTGAACTATTGTAAAACAGTGGAGTGAGGTAAACACGCGCCGTGCACCGGACGACAAGTGTATTGATGTGGAAATGACGAGTGAAGACCTTGGAAGGGTAACGTAAATAACATATTTATAGGCAGAATGTAGTTTACTGATTAGAATTAATAACTAAGGCAGAGTTAAAGAACGGCATCGATCATTTAAGAATCCCTTCTTATTAATTTATTACATATATGTCGCTTCGTAGATTTTACAATCTAGGACGAATTTAAGGAAATAAAAATATCCATAAAGAACTAGAAAATATTGCACTAAACATTCTTTGTATTTTTATGTGTAATCTTCACTGTCCTCCACAATATTCACTATTTCACCCAGATTTTGGCATAGTTATTAATTAGGTCAAAGGCTCTCAAATTTTTAATGGCTAAATAAACACATCGCATCTGAAAATTTTTATTCTCATTGCTCTCGGCCTTATGTTGACATTTCTTTGGAGAGAGTACATCGGTTACTTGCATTAAAGTGGAAATGACGATATAGATACATACACAGTAATGGAACTCGGCAAAGTAAATAACAAGCCAAATGAATGTAGGTTAATAAAACGAAATCTGTTGCATTCTTTTTTATTTCACTTAGGATATTACTCAATTAGATATGAATGAAACGAAATCTGTTTCTTTTTTATTTTTCTTAGGTAGAATATTACTCAATTGGATATGAGTTTTACGCAAATAGGGTTGTAAACTTGATACGAATATTCTAATATAAGGCAATCGCATTCCGATAAATTTTGCCACTTACATTACTAATTTTTTTTCCTACATTCTACTGTTTCCAGACACTTTTCACTGCTGTCAGAAACACAAGTTACAGAATGAATTAGAGCCAGCATATTCAGTAGCATCGCGCACACAAATGCGAGTCCAACGTCTCGTAGTTATCCACACAGGTTTTAGCTTTGTGAAATGGTAGCCTTTGAGAGGTGCTTCAAAGAAAATGCGCTAGAAACCGGTGGACTGTGACGACAGAGAGATCACGCGATTTTTTTCATAACCCTTTAGTACGCGATTGTACGAGATGCAAAAATCCCCTGAAAATAATTGTTGATAAGCACTTTTTAATCTTTTAAGAAGAGTGCAGTGAGACGGCGAAGTAGAAAGCTGTGAAAGTCTTTTTCGACAATTTTATTATGACATTTTAAATGTAATATTTGATGCTCATAAAACAATAGTTTTTGAGAGACGCTTAGTTAAATTTTGACGTGGTATATTTGATTTCGCATGCCTAATTAGAAAATAATATGTAATATTTTGGCGAAATTGCGGGACGACTTGCACAAGAGGGCCGGCAGCGACTGGATGCGTAAAGCAGCAGACCGGGCTCTGTGGCGTATCTTGGGAGAGGCCTATGTCCAGCAGTGGACTTCAACGGGCTGATGATGATGATGTAATATTTTCATACATTGTGCAGGAATAACACTAACGTTTAATATTAAATGAACCACGTAGGAATAGAAGAGCCATTTCTTATAAATATTCGATGAACCACAGCCGAATCATTTCCTAAACACAAAAAAATCTAACACCTTTGCTGCTTTAAGGCAGCCTTCGTGGAGTAGTTGGTTAAACGCCAGCTGTGAAACGAAAAGCCATGAATACAATTCCCGCACCGAGGCAAAAGTGTGTCCCAGAAATATTTGTTCCGGGTCTGTGAAACTGAAAAGTAATTTCTGATATCCTCGACACAACACTTGTATTTTGTGGTGTCAGGGCTTTAACTGACTGTTAAAGGTATTTATGTCGTAAAAATCAACATAAGTACTGCAGGAAGTCGCATACATAACATAACATAAACTCATGCGTTTTCCCGGAAGGGGTAGGCGGAAGTTAGGACATCCATTTCACCTTGTATGTTCCGTACCATGATGTGATAGCGGGTGAGCCTGTCACCATATCGGGCACAAACTCCTGACTCCGGGCTGATAGAGATAGAAAAATCCAATACCACTTTTGCCCGACCAAGGATTCGAAGCCGAGACCTCAGTTTTGTAATCATACCGTAGTACGCCAACGAGGCAGTCGTTTAATGCAGGTAAATTCAAACATGCCGATGTGAAGGCCTATTATATTCATGAGTGGACTGTGGCTGAAGAGCGAGTGGAAAAGAGAGAGTGAATATCATTGAAACAAATAAAATAAGCAAGATGGAAGATAAGAACACTCAACGCATAGTAATACGGCGCGGATACTATTGATTGAATTGAGTGCATTACGTTATTTCCCTCTTGACACGATGCGCGCTCGAGTTTTGTTATCATGCGAATCATAAGAGCATTCTAATGTTACCACCCACACTACTACTTATTCATATGACCTTTTTATTTCCCTCACACTTTCGCGCCGACCATGATCTATACAAGCAAAATGAGTTTTTACGTTATCCGACTAATGTTATTAACGTGAAAATTTGTGAGAAAATATGTATGTTGCTCTTTTACGCAAAAACTACTGCATTGATTTTGATGAAACTTTACAGTAACGACTTATGCATTGGAGTAACTTAATATGGTAGTGAACAAGTGTCATGAGTTATATTGAAAGCCTCCGTGGTGCAGTTTGTTAGACACCGGCTGTGAAATGAGAGGCCGCGGGTTCGATCCCCGCACCGAGACAAATGTTCGTGTGTACTACAAGTATTTGTTTTGGGTCTGGGTGTTTGTGAGACCGAAAAGTCTCTCGTAGTTTCTGATGCCCACGACACAAGACTCGATCTTAGTGTGGGGTCAGGACTATGTATGTGAATGTTGGGTGTATTTATTATTATATAAACATTTATCTCGAATGTTGTATTGCTTTCCATATATTTCTTTCGTCATTTGTTCGTGCCATAGTTGTAAACCGTTCACACTACATAACCCTTGAAAGCCCATTCTCACGACATTTTATGAAAATACTTGCTGTGCAAGCCAAAAGCTTGCAGCGTGCACACAGGTGAATAATGAATGTATTAATGAACGCGCGTTGTGAACACCCAGCAGAGCGTGCGACGTGCGGCCGCATTCAACCACCGATTACTAGGTAAATATTTCACAAAATCTACTAGGTATATTATTGAAATGATGTGCCTCCGATTACAGTCATATGTAGAGTCTTGATTCGTATTAAAACAAGTTTAATGTCTTGAGTTTCTTAAACAAGGGACTAGTCGGATTAACAATACTCAAAATGGACTCAAAATTTATGGTACAAGCATTATTGTCTCCTCATTCCATTTCAAATCCTCTCATACTTTACAAAACCTCGCCACAGAGGCTTATATTTCGATTGTATATTTTTTATATCTCCCCGTCTCTTTTCAGTACGACATTATATGAAAAGACTTGCTGCGCAGGCCATAAGCTTGCAGCGTGCACACAGGTGAATAATGAATGAATTATAAACGCGCGTTGTGAACACCCAGCAGAGCGTGCGACGCGCCGCCACCGATTACTTGCTACATATTACATAAATAATTTTAACAGGTTTACGCAGAAAAGGTGTACTAGCCAAAAGGGGAATGCTAAACTATGGGGCCAACCCTGATCGTGAAAAAAAGTTGTTCCATAAAAAATATTTGATCTCTGCAAAATGTATGATGCAGCTGATTTCAGGGTAGATCCTATTTTGTAAGTTCATTATGATAAACATAGCATTCTCCTTTCACTTACACACTTTCTGCCTAATCATATATATTCATATAATATTTTATTATTGCATAGGTCCGGCAAAGGAGGAATCAGGTCACCTATTCGAAGCGACCTGTTGGAAGCCGCCTGCATTCTGCGACTTCCTACGACCTTAACCAGTATTATTGTCGTCACGATTGTCCAAAATCACTTTTGATTATTTGTCTTTACCACAGCGACCTATTCCGAGCCAATAAAAATTGCACATGTTAGTATAGCAATATAATATTTTCCCTTCCTATTACATTTTATTTATTTCGTTCTGTTAGATTTCAAGTATAAAAACTCTTTCAATGGTGTAATTTATTTATTTAATGGAGCAGTGAATTGAGCAATTTTATTCGAACGCGCGAATGAATGAAACTAAAGCTTGTAAAAATATATCAGACCCATTCGCATCCAATCCTGCGCTTTAGAGATTAATTTAAAACACAATGAACAGCGATAAATAAATACTATTGAAATACGAATGTGGATACGCAATTTTAGCCTTCAAAATCACATAGAAGATACTGATAGAGTAGCCATGAAACAAGTGACTACGGGTTTGGTTATTCAAGAGTGATTGTGTAATAAAAGTTTCGATTATTTATTATTATTACCCTGTTTGCACAAGTTGCTTAAAGGCCGACTATTGTACAGCATTATCTCCAACTCAATCAAAACGGTGAAGTAAAACATCGTGAGGAAACCTGCACGCCATAGCGATTCAGAAGAATAAGATTTCTACGGTATGAAAAAGTCCGCCATCCTGCACTAGGCCAGTGTAACCCCTCTTAATCGTTCTTTCGATTGTAGAGGAGGCTCGTGCCCTGCAGTTGAGTGATGCAGAAAGAAGAAAAATAGGTAGGATATTGTAGTTTTTGGAGGCAAAAATCTCGCATACTGTTTGGAATCCATACTCCAAAAGAATTTTACGGTCAAGACTAAACCCGCATTTTTTTTTTATTGCTATGAATGACGAGACGATCCTGCCATTCGCCTGATGATAAGCGATACGACCGCTCATAGACAGTAGCAAAACCAAACCAAATATTGAATTACAAAGCAATGTTTGGCATTAAGTCTCATTATTTCCAGTAGCTCTGGCTTTCATTGTCCATCTTTTCCCTATCACCACAACTGCAATCCAATCGTAAGCAATCAATTCGTCAATAAATCTAAAATCACAAATGCTATTTGTTGCAGCACTACTGGTGGCTGCAATAAATTTTAGCATGAGAATTCGATACATTCGACTCGACACTTCGATAGCTGAAGTCATTAATCGACGTCAGGAAGGTTGAAGATGGAAACTTGCATTAGCAATACATTCTCTCACTCCTATTCTGATTCTAAAATTGGCAAAAAATCTCCAAAGACGCGAGCCCTGGTTCAATAGGATGAAATGCCAGTTGTGAGAAGTGAAGTTCGATTCCCAGGTCGAACAATCAAATATAGGAGAATTAATATTAAGAATTATGAAAATTAATAGACAGCAGTGGTCATCCAGGATAGTAAAAGCCATTGTATCTTTGAATACTGTTTCAGTGCCATAAATAATAAGTTTGAATGATGATAAACCGATCCTACAATATATACAGTAAAATACGAACAAAACATGTAGAATTTAATAAATACATTTCTTAAAATATATCTTTTGTCCGGTCGAATAGCTGTCACGCAAACGGGCGGGTGTGCGAGAAATGAAATGTTCATTTCAAAAGTAGGAATTGCTGCAGTTTAAAGCATTTAATATTTATTTCGAAACAAGAGCTGAATTTTTACAAGATTAACGGGAAGATATAAATTTATCGAAAAGAAATAAAATACTTGACGATTCAAAGCCTTTAACGGTGAAAGAAACATCGTGAGGACACCTGCAAACCTTAGAAATCCTAACGAGAATTGGTATGTTATATAAGGGTGAAGAAAAACATCGTGAGGAAACCTACATACCGTAGCGATTTTAAAGAATTTCTTCGGTTTATAAAGTCCACCAACCCGCACTAGGCTATCGTGGCGGACTATATGGCCTAACCCCTCTCAATCGTACTCTCGATAGTAGAGGAGGCCCGTGCCCCGCAGTGGGACGTATGTACATATATGGGCTGATATGGTTACGGTTTGTATATCATATGAAGTGCACCAACTCGTAGTTGGCCAGCGAGGTGGACTTAAGCGTAAGCGTTCAGTCGAAGTCTGAATGGTACTCTGAGTGGAAGAGTCCCAGGTTCAGTAGTGATTATGACCTGATACATTACAGATTCAAAGTTTGAGTGGATCAAATAATTATTAAAGAAGTATCGGTGAATGAAATTAAGACACGCTGAGAATAGGTGGACCAACAATATTCCCTACCTAGCTAGGTAGAAATTATAAAAGCTGAATATCATCATTCATTGCCGAGCCGCTTTAATCAAGCTGGCATAAATATGTCGGCCAGCGAAATATTACTCTTTTACGCCAGTGTTTTTTTTTTCCATGTATGGCGAGACGAGCATGCCGTCCGCCTGATGGTAAACGATACGACCGCTCATGGACAGTAGCAAAACCAAACAACACCATGATTTTCAACAATGCTCGGCATTGCCCTGCGCTCGCCATCCTTAGACATAAGATGTTAAGTCTCAATATATCCAGCAGTTACTCTGGCTACAATGTCCTTCAAACCGGAACACAACAGCGCATTTACACTGCTGTTTGGCGGGAGAAATAGACTATTATAGACTATTTCACATAGGTATTCAGATTGCAATGCTACCATCAGATATAAAAAACTGATAGACCTATGTCTCAGAGTGCCATAAGGTAATAAGGCTGATTATACATAACGCACAAATGAATTAAAATGTAATAACTAAGGACGCCTTCCTCAATAACACATGAATATTTCAATACGGTTATATTGAAAGCATAATGGCAGGCAAACATGTTAGACGAGCGTGGGCAAGGTCATAAGCAGATTATTACGCATTGTAAGAAGGGGTTATACTTACAGCGAGAAAATATTTTTTATTTATTTTTATTTATTTATAAATACTTTATTGCACACCACACAAATTAATACATACAAAAATGTAAAGCGCATAAATTATGTGTAACAATCGGCGGTCTTATCGCTGTCGGCGATTTCTTCCAGACAACCTTAAGATGGACTGAAATGAACGGAAGTACGGAAGAAATGGGTGGTCACAACATAGGAAAAAAAAAATACAAAATGTAATAGTGATAACAGGAAAAAAAAATCATATTATTAATAAACATAATTAGAATACATAAAATATCAATACATATATATATATATAACATATATAATAATATACTACATAAACTATAATACATACAATATATCATATATTAATGTAGGAGAAAATGAAATCAAAGTGATAAGTAATGTGATCTCAGACACTTTTTAAATATGGGTAGAGATTTAGCTTTTCTTATTGTAAGTGGCAGATCATTCCACAGGCGAGCAGCATGGACCGTAAACGACTTATCTAGAAAAGCACTCCTATGCTCGGGAATAGCCAGTGTCCAATTCTCTGAGGACCTAAGAGAACGTTCGTGTGTGATACTTAGAAATTTAAAACGCTCTTTAAGGTAGAGGGGAGTTGTGGAATGGAAAAGAATGGTATACAAAAGTGAGAGAATACGAGTATTTCGGCGAAGGCGTATTGATAGCCACTTGAGCTTTGTACGAAACTCAGACACATGGTCATATTTACGAAGTCCAAATATGAACCGGATACAAAAATTTTGAAGTCGCTCAAGTTTATCAAACTGGGCTTCGGTGAGATCGAGATAGCTAGCATCAGCATAATCAAGGAGGGGAAAAAGTAGAGATTGAACGAGCGCAACTTTCGTGGGAATCGGAAGAAAATTCCGTAGTCTTCTTAAGGACCCCGCAGCTGCAAACAATTTGCGGCTGAGCTCTTGCAGTTGGGGACCCCAGGATAGGGTTTTATCCAAAGTTAATCCCAAGTTTTTAACTTTATCACTGTAAGGGATAATGCAGTCATCAAATACCAATCGAGGTAACAGATTGGTATCAATCCTCGAAAGCATCCTGGAACTGCCGACAACAATGACTTGAGTTTTTGTTGGATTGACTTTCAGACCATGCATCTTACTCCAATCGCTAATGCGTGCAAGGTCCTTGTTAATAGAAGCTATAGCCTCCGTCACCCGGTCAACAGGAGCATGGTAATAAATTTGCAGGTCATCTGCATACAGATGGTAGGAAGAAATAAAGTCAGTGGAAATTGAGTTAATAAATAACGCGAAAAGCAAGGGAGATAAAACGCCGCCCTGAGGAACGCCAGCAGAATTATCGCACCAAGAAGAAACTGCTTCTTCAATGCGTACACGCTGCCGGCGACCCGTCAGGTAACCACGAAACCAGTCAATTACCATTGGAGATATGTTAATGGAGCGAAGTGTACTAAGCAAGACATCATAGTCTACCGTGTTGAAGGCATTGCTGAAGTCCAGCAGAGCTAGAACTGTCAGCTTGCCATTCTCCATAGCAGCCCTGATGTCGTCCGTGATATGCACCAATGCAGTTGTAGTACTATGTCCGGGACGAAATCCAGACTGGAAGGGATTCAGAAGTTGATTGTTGGACAGAAAAGAGCAAAGCTGGTTATGAACGAGATTTTCCAAGACTTTAGAGAGAAAAGGAAGGATGGAGATAGGACGATAGTCATTAAAAGATGTAGGACTAGGTCGTTTAGGGAGAGGTATGACTTCGGCATCCTTCCAAAGGGATGGGAAGACGGAATTGGAAACCGAAAAATTAAAAATATGGCAGAGGATAGGGAGAATTTCGTCCAAGATTGGTAATATCATAGTACGACTGATGCAGTCGGTTCCAACTGCATTGGAGCAAATCGATAATATGCTCTTCTTAACATCACAACAGGAGAATTGACTTATGACAAATTGAGAATAGTCAGGGGTTGGAGCAGAGGAAAGAACTTTTAAAGTATTTTCTTTGGTGGCCCTATCAAAATTGGGCAAGGCTGTAAAATGTGAATTAATGAAATCAATGTTTAAATTATTGGAACTAGAATCAGTACGAGACTTTCCAACTCCCATTGACCGAAGAAATTTCCAAACTTTTGCTGGATCACCATTTTCTACGGATTTATGGACATGACGGCGTTGAGCATTCCTACACATCTTGTTGCAGATATTACGGATAGCTACGTATTTATCCCAATTACGAGTAACAGGTCGTCGTTTAAATTTGGCTTTTGCCGCAGCTTTCTTTTCCATAATAGCTTTTATTTCATCAGTGAGCCAGGGTGACGGAAGATGCTTCAACTTAACAGCGCGAAGAGGAGCATGAACGTCATACAGGTTAACAATACTGGTCGTAAAGTAGTCAACCTTGGCATCAATTGAATCGGATGTAAGTAGAGGAACCCAGTCAATGTTGCCGGCATCCTTAAGAAGATTTTCGGAATTAATTCCACGAAAGCAACGTAGCATCCGAACCTTACATCTCACTTTAGGAAGGCGAATTCTATAAGAGAGATAGATAAGATCGTGATAGGAGAAGGCGTCGGCGGAGCACTGTCCATGATTTTCGACAAGATGAGGGGAAGAGACAAAGATTAAATCAAGCAAGGAAGGTACAGAATTAGGAAAATGATGAGTGGCGTTTAGAGGTAGGACAGATAAATTGCTAGAATTCAGAACATAATTTAAAGAAGAAGAACGATGGTTCTTCTTAAGAAGACATGTGTTGAAATCTCCCATGATTATAGTGTGACTGTACGATGGAGTGAGGTTAATAAGGATAGTTTCTAAAGAAGAGAAGTAATCAATACG
The DNA here is from genome assembly GCA_905220455.2 of Deilephila porcellus. Classification (NCBI taxonomy): domain Eukaryota; kingdom Metazoa; phylum Arthropoda; class Insecta; order Lepidoptera; family Sphingidae; genus Deilephila; species Deilephila porcellus. The sequence goes on along the minus strand of LR999973.1, from coordinate 12,854,112 downwards.
AAGGGAAGGACAATAGTAAACACCGAGAAGTACTTTAGAATGTTGGAGTTCAACCTCCAGGAACAAATGCTCACCGCCATTTGAAGGCGGCGGCTGGGGTGACTTATGTACAATGGAAAAAGGAATGCCGTTACGTAAATATATAGCAACCCCACCGCCGCCGCCAACAGCGCGATCGTTCCTGATAAGTTGAAAACCGGGGAGAGAGTAGGAGATTGATGGAAGACATGGCTTAAGCCAAGATTCAGAGACAAGAATAGCGTGGAGATTCGTACAGTCGAAGCTAGCTAGCATATCAGGGAAGTGTGCCGGAATACTCTGAGCGTTAATATGCACAACATTAAAATTCCTAGGAACCACAGAGAAGATGGACGATAGTGAGTCAATAAGCGCTGGTATACTTGTGAAACTGCTACTGTCACTACATGCTGAGAAAAACTCATCGGAATCACTATTACTATCACACATAAATAATGATTATAATATAAAAATATTTAAATACCGAATAAAAATAATATTAACAATACTAACAAGTTACGACAATTAGTACCATCTGCCGGTTGTGTCGAGAAAAACTATTAAACTGTTACAAAATAAAAATTACAGTAAAAAAAAAATATTACAACAATCATAGAACAAGAAACAATCAAATCAATGTAACTATACAAAATAATGAAAATAAATACGAGTAATACAACACAAATTAAAACTAATACTGGCGGGTACCAACAGTACATTATTAAGTAAAAAATAAAAACAAGGTAATATTTACAGCAAAAAAAAAAAAAAAAGAAAAGAAATCATACAGTTCAATTTAAGACAGTATGAAAAAAAAAATCAACAAACAATAAAATTATAGCCTGTAATGTTACAAATAGAAAATCAACAAGTCATGGAACGTAACATAACAAGATGTCAAAGTCACCTGTCTTTCCCTTTAGCCAATACAGAAAAAATAAATGACAACACAAAAAATAAACACAAAGGTAGGTAGACAAAATAAAAAAATTATACAGTTACCCAACCAGTACCCACTAGACTACACAAATTATATACTGCTATTATCTCTTATTGTTGACTGCACGCTTCGATTTCGCCGCCCTGGTCCTAGCTGCACAAGGTTTAGCGCCTTCTGTGGCCTCAATGCGGTTGATATCTTGCAATGAGGTAACTCGTATCCGTGCGCCATCTGGACCAGCAACAAACACGCAGCCTTCTTGGGTCCAGCAGTTCGCGACGCCGAATCTCTCACGGGCAGACATGAAAACGTCATGCCGCACCTTCGTCAAGAATTCCGACATGGTGATGCCGGAACCCTTCAGCTTGGTTTTGGCGTACCAAAGCTTGTCACGAACCAGCACGTCATGGAGCTTGAACAGGATCGGCCGAGGCTTTTGTGTGTCAGTGGGTCGTCCCATTCTGTGGCATCTTTTAATGCTCTGCGTTGTGAAGTCGGACAGTTTAAGGTGGTCCTTGATGACATTGGTTACCAGCATTCCAGTGTCCTCCTTGTTCACCTCCTTCACACCATGCAGGAGTAGTATTTTACGGCGACCTCTCATCTCAATGTTGTCCACATTTCGCGCGAGAATCTGCACCTGCTGCTGAAGATTGCCGAGCGTCTCCGTGATGAAAGATCGGAACGAGGCAAACTCAGCCGCCAAGTTAGATGTGCCGGAAGAAGGATTTGGTGCTTTGTGCAGCTCAGCATCAAACTCTGCCATTCGCTTTTGGAACAACTCCATCATATCAGCGAGTGTGTCCTTGATGGAATCCATAGAGTTGTGCAGTGGTCAGACACAGTGATATAATCCGCAGTGTTAGTGAAATAGGTGAAAGAAATATTTAAACGGAGATAACACCACACCGGCAAGTACTAATTGTTAGCACATTAGATTGACTATTAAAATGCTATTAAAATAAAAACTTTGATTTTAATTGCAAAATAAATACGGAGCACAAAAAAAAACGGTCTCGACCTGATGACTACCCTCCTATTATTTGATTTATTATTAATATGATTGTTAAATATTATAAACATTTAACAATCATATTAATATGAATCTTGTTTTGCGGACATCGGAAACTATTATAGGTTTTTCACCCTCCCAAAACTTTTATATAAAATGAAATTTATATAGGGTATAAGCGACTTATCATGAGGGTTATTTAATTGCCTACATGACCAATAACGAAATTTCATTCAATTTCATTTTAAAACCTAGACCGAAAGAAATTCATTTACAATAACTAAATACTATTGATAGACTATTCTACTGAGATATAAACTTTGCTGCCATTAGAATAGGACACTATAAAAATGTAAATTATAATTATATTTTATAACTATAGTAATACTTATAATGACCAAAAGGATGAAACTAGTACCAAAACCCTATAAAGAGGATTATTTCAAGTCTAGTACTTAGGTCTATTCCACGAACAATCAAAATTACGGTAATGTGAAAATCCATTTAGATAAATGTATAATAAAACTATGTGTATGTGAGTGAAATTAACTTTAGCTCCCAACGGATTAAGGCTACTCCGGTCTTGTTGATAGCGGACGGCGTGTATTATTTTCATTTCAGTAGCGGGCAATAGTTTCCCTATTTTGCTTTCACTTCTCTGTCTCTCTCTCTCTCTTCAGCCACAGAAAGTCCACAGCTGAACAAAGACCTCTCCCAAGGATATCTACATCGATTTGTTGGAAGCGGCTTGCACCCAGCGACTTTATTTGTATATTTATTATGATTTTTATTTTGCTATTAGATATTTTATTATTGTTACTCTTTTTTTTCGTATTTCCTGTACACTTTGTACTTATTGATTTTGTTTGTCTGTTCACTGAGAGTGCAACGTCATTAATGTAAGCTTGTTCCAAAGAATACAATTTTTCTTTCTTTCTTTTCTTTCTTTCTTTCCGTCTACCTTAACCAGGTCGTCCGTCCACCTTGTGGGTAAGTATCCGACTCTTCGCTTGCCTATACGTGGCTTTCACTCCAGAACCTTTCGGCACCAACGGCTATCAGTTCTTCGCGCTATGTGTCCGGCCCATGCATTCACTTAGTATATTTGTATCTGCCCGATGTTTCCATTATTGATACAAAAGATGCTCTCTGAAGACTGCCTCGGTTGCGTAGTTGTACTACGGTACGACTACAAAGTTCAAGTCTCGGCTTCGAATCCCGGGTCGGGCAAAGTGATATTGGGTTTTTCTATTCATTATCAGACCGGAGTCAGGAATTTGTACCCGATATGACGATAGGCTCGCCACCTATCACATCATGGGACGGAACATACAAGGCTAAATGTGGGTGTCCTGGTGGCAACTCTACCTACCCCTTCTGGGATAAAGGCGTGAGTTTATGTATGTATACAAAAGACCTAGTATAAATAAAGAATATTTCATTAGAAATAATGATGTCTCGATGCATTCCAGTCCTGCCAACTTTCGATTCCGTGTACAACGTATAGTTAGACCATTATGTTATGCAGCTCATTTTTTCTGATATAAATTATTTGATTTATTGTTATAAAAATATCAGTTGAAAATAAATAATAAACAAGGAAGAGAAATACTGTACTGTCTCAACGTCACAAACGCTTAGTCTGTAATATGCGAGAGCCCTTATCCGCTCCGGCAGTCAGCACTTAGCTTTATTATAGTTTTATGCAACACGGTAATATGAATGCGTTGTTCATGATTCTAAGTGCAGTGTAATGCAAACAATGTACACTTTTTTCATTGCGATGTATGGCGAGACGAGCATGCCATTCGCCTGATGGTAAGCGATATGACCGCTCATGGACAGTAGTAAAACCAAACAACACCATGAATTACAAAGCAATTCTTGGCATTCCACTGCGCTCGCCATCCTAAGACATAAGATTTTAAGTCTCATTATATCCAGTAGTTACTTTGGCTACAATGCCCTTCAAACCGGAACAAAACAGTGCATTTGCCAGTGCAACACCAGTGGTGTTTGGCGGGAGAAATAGACATTCCGGTGGTACCTACCCAGGCGGCCTCTCACATATGAGAGACCTACTACCAGTATTCACAATTATGCCGGGCTGTTCGGAAAAGGATATACACAAACTGAATCCAAAACGTGAAACACTTGCGTAGCCCCCTTAAATTTTCATAATTACCGCAATCATTTTAATGTTGTTATTTAGTGCCTTTAAATCTTCTCCAAAATAAAAAGATGGTTATGAGTTACATGTACTTTATGTTTTATAGTTTTCTTTTCCAGTTAAATTTCATAGTTGGGTACCTAGTAAAATATTATATCAATATAGTTTTTGTCGTTTGTACGTTGTAGTATTTTTTCTCTTTGAAATGAGACAGTCATTTTATATTATGTTGAGTAAAAAAGTCATATTTAAGCTAAAATAACTTGGTTAATGTTTATATTAAAGGTATAAGCTCAATTGTAACATTTTATTATATCATTCATATAAAAAAGTATCTAAAGTACCATGTTTTCAACCATGACATTATCCTTTAAAGTCTTTTCTAAATCTCCAGATAAAAAAGTGACTTATTGGTCACTCAAAACGCAAAAAATATTTGCCAATTATTCGCTCCCTCCCGTCAACATGACCGCCTCCGTTGTCACACGACTTAGAAACTAGTCGACGAGACGTTTATTTATGCCCTCGTTTAATTAGCTTTACTGGCTTTTTCTGGATATCACTGACGGTTTGCGTGGGCCAAATAGCTAACACTAGTGCCGTTACAACTTGGTATAATAGGCGTAAGTGGAGAAAAATACGGGACAGTGAAATGCGAAGGATTGGCGTGGATCACGTCATCTTTTTCAACATCTAAATCTAAATATTCTCTACTCAAATAGTCTTTCACAAGATCTTTTAAATCGTTAAATACTACCACTGCTTCGAAACGTGTTGTGGCTGTGAAGGAGAAACGGCGCAAGAAACTCCCTCCAACACGAACTGTTTTTATTTTTTATCTTTTCTTTTTTGAAGGTACTTATAATTACAATAGTCTATGTTATATATCTTTCAGCATAGATTCGCATTTATTTCGCTTTATTCTTCGTAAAGGAAGGCATTAGTAAATGAAAAATAAAACTTCACCACCCTTCCAAATATTTTACGACCATTTCCAACACTCTATATTAAATTTATCAACCACAAAACATAAAAATAGAAATTTCGGTATTATCTATCTGAATAAAAACCGCCGTAAAGTTACGTTTATACGGCGATATATCGTATCACATCGGCTAGATTCATCAAGTTTTATACGACATGTGAGATATGAAACTGTAGGAGAAAAATGAGTGTACGGGCGTAAGTTGTGACACCGAATGGATGGTATACTTTTAAATTTGTACCGAATTGGAGAAATGGGGTGAATTAATTTTGTTTATGCTTAACTTTTTATATAAATGTCAATGGTTAGGTATTCCAGATTTTCTGCTTGCAAGACATTAGTGGTTAAAGATGTCCTTTATTCAATTGTTATTACGTGTAAATTAATTATATGACAAAAAGTCTATATGAATGCACAGAAAGAACATTATTAATTTTAAAATGAATCTGTAACATTTTTTTTTATATATATGGTATTAAAATGATATAGATAAATATGTCGGCACTTAGAATGAATAATTCGTTAAACATAACTTAGGTAAGGCCATAACATAACATAACTAGGCCTGCGTGGTGGACTTTATGGCCTAACCACTCTCAATCGATTCTCTCGATTGTAGAGTAGGCCCGTGCCCAACAGTGGGACGTATATGGGCTATCAATATAACTTAGGTAAACTTAGTTTGTAAACTATGGATCAATACCACCCAAACACGATGATAATAATAATAAAAAAAAAAAAACATCTTTGCTTCTTTTGCGAAATTTTTAGTTGCATACATAATTGCACCATCTCTAACCGATAGATGCTTTATTTAAATCAAACTGCACTTCATCATCAAATAAAAGGACACATTTTAAACATGCCCATATAAAAAATTACATACGGATGTAAAAAATACATGCGAGTGGGAATTTAAGAGTCGGTAGGGGTCGACCCCATCGAACCTACCTCAATCAGATCGGAGGCACCCTTAACAAGGGTCAAGTCAAAAGTACCCTGACGAGAATGCACGAAGAGATTGATGAAAGTGGACGAAGCGAAGGTATATCAGAATTGAGCAAGATTGAGATCCATAGCCTCTGCCTACCCCTACGGGATACTGCTGTGACGTTTATGTGTGTATACGGAAATGATAAGTGATACCGCATCGATAAATAATTGGTTTATTGACTAGAAGTTATTTACGTTACTTAAACTTGTCATTAACTAATGATTCCTTTTGAGTGCGGTGGTGAGGCCATAAAGCTCAGTCGAAAATGGTGCCACTTGATTTATTATATTATTTATTTTCGACTATTGGAATGTACCTTATCCTATTATTTGTTTAATATAGGAATCAAGTCATGGATTTGCTTAGGAAATCGAACAACACTAATAAATTGAGTAAAGAAAAGCTTTAAAAATCTCGCATCGTGTGCATATACGTATTACATCATTACATATACATTCATTGATGTATGGAACTTCATTTCGCGTGTCAATGACCTTTAAATTTACACCGCCTGGCTCAACATCCAACTGCCCATTAAAATATAAATGCAAAGCCGTATGTATTATGCTTTTCAGATGTTGGAATCGATAATTATGATATACTGAATAGTAGCAATTAATAAGTTATTTATATACATTTATATAGAGTGCATTTTCGAAAACAAATCCCTAATTATTTTGTCCGACAATATATTCCCCCAAAAACAAACAGAAACGTCTAGAAAAAATACAAACCACGACGTTCCTCAAGGAAGGGATGAAAATGATGTCACATCGTAGACGTTTATTGGTTCCACAAACCCTTCTGTCCGTCTTATCGAGGCGGTCCTTAGCAAACAGCCGTGCTTGCAGAGCTGAGTCAATATAATATGACGCCTAATTGGCTGTCTTAATCATTGGTTGGGGTGAATAATTGAGTGTTTTCTGGCGTGGAACTTAATATGTATTTTTGTACAATTGTTTATTTAGTGCATAGTTGAGGCTGTTGCTTTAATTTTGTTGCAAAAAAACTGTGCGATTGCAGCTATAGTACATTTCAAAGTATTGAAGGCAGTTTTCCCGAGTGTAGATTTTTTTTTTTAACCCACACAAAAAACTCCGCGATCATAATTTTTCCCTGCTTTTGCAAAAATTTTCATTGATAGTTCGCTTTTATTCATTAAACCATTATGGTACTTTTCCTGTTGTCTTCTCCGATAAATGCACTATTCAGCACTAAAAGGATTTTTCAATACGATACAATAGATCATGAGATTTGCGCGTTCAAAGATCTTTTTTTTGCAATGAATGGCAAGACGAGCACGCCATTCGCCTGATGGTAAGCGAAATGACCGCTCATAGAGAGTAGCAAAACCAAACAATACCATGAATAACAAAGCAATGCTTGGCATTCCACTGCGCTTGCTATCCTGAGACACAAGATGTTAAGTCTCAATATGTCCAGTAGTTACTCTGGCTATAATGTCCTTCAAACCAGAACACAACAGTGCATTTACACAGTTGTTAGGCGGGAGAAATAGACATTGCGGTAATACCAACAATTGTTAATAATTCGTCTTAATGACTCATACTTGTGTAGCGTTTCGGGTAAATGCTTTGTGACTCCTTCAGTCTTTCTTACTATTCGGCTAGTTTCGAATTGAGGCCTCCACGGCCACTTAAATTTGTTTTCTTGTATATCCGGATATAATCACAGACATAATATTCCCGAGCGGTGAGAGATAGCCATCTCACGTCCTTGGACACCTTACCTGCAAAGCACCATCAGTTGCTTTAGAGTTCATTTTTCGAGCCAATATAAAAAAGTATGAAAAATATTATTCATAGTGCATAAACCCTTCGCTGATAGAATAGCATAGCATATAGCATAGCACATAGCATAGCATATAGCATAGCTATATAATAGATAGAATAGCAGTCTCTAGGAAATTGTTTTTAAAGTTCATTTAAGCTTCATGCGAGTATTTTTCCTACTATCAGTATACAATAAAATATATTTTATTCTTTTATTCATTGCAAGTATACGTAAATCATATACAGTAACGGAAATTACTGATTATTTTCTTAAATCTTTTGTATTATTATGTGAAATTTAATTATATTTCACAAAATCATTATTATAGTTGTAGTTAATAAAAACAGAGACATCGTCAACCGTTTTGTTCATTTTTGCGGTATGTTTGAACAATGCGAGTTGGTTGTCACTCAACCACTCCGCACCCAATGGTTTTTGATGTAATGCATGTCTGGGCAAATTGAATCTGCTAGGTAAATGTTTAATAGTGCTGAGATGTTGTCGATATAAACGAGTTTAATATTATGACTACCTCGGTAGCGCAGTTATACTACGGTATGATTGCAAAGCTGAGGTCTCGGGTTCAAGTCCCGGGTCGGGCAAGTGATATTGGATTTTTTTAATCATTATCAACCCGGAGTCAGTAATTTGTACCCGATATGGCGACAGGCTCGCCCTCTATCACATCGTGGGACGGAAAATACAAAGCGAAATGGGTGTCCTGGTTGCACCTCTGCCTTCCTCTATTGGGAAAACCTTGAGCATATGTATGTATGTATGTATGATAATTCAAACTTGGGAACGAATATATTGAATGATTGATGATGTAGAAATTTAATATTATATTATTGAATGTTTCGCTCGAAAGTTATAATTGGCGTAAGGAAAGCTCGTTATGGTATTACTGTCGTATCCATTATACATATATCGCTATTTATATAGCGATATATGTATAATCAAAGTGTAAACCCATTATACATTTAAATAAGTATTCGCAAATGAGCCTATACACGATCAAGACTGATTTCAATTTTTAACATCACATCCAGATAATTATTTCTAAGCCGATTTTCATTAATAGATATTTAGCATATACTATTTTATTTATGGTAATCAATAGTTTCTGATAGTCCAATATAAAAAATAACTTATTTTTTCTTCCTTCCAGGAGATAGGGAGGAGAACAAAAACACATTGCATGCTTCTCCCTCTCCAACCATATTTCTATCCAATATTTAAGGGTGTGGTGGCCTGTTGGTAACGAACCAGACGCGGCTACCAACATGTTCAAGGTGACATCTCACACCTTTGACTTTTCAGAGTTATGTGTGTATTGATAGTCAATCACCACTCACTTTAACGGCGAAGGAAAACATCGTGAGGAAACCAGCACACCGTAGCATTTTAAAAGAATTTCTACGGTATGTAAGTCCGCCAACCCGCACTAGGCCAGCGTGATGAAATATATGGCCTAACCACTCTCAATCGATTCTCTCGATTGTAGAGCCCGTGCCCAGCAGTGGGACGTATATGGGCTGATACAATAATACAATAATAATAATTTAACCTTACATTAATGAATGCACAAACATCGACATCCCCAGCACTAGTCCTCGCCGCGACCCTCGACACGATCCGACTTGACACGCCGATATGCACCCGAGTGCGTACACTCAACACCACACACTGGGTGTATAAAATGTACAACCTTATACTTGCGTTTATTGTTCTAAGGAAATGTTGGCAAATTAATACCATAATTAATGGTTATTATGTCCACCTCCATCAAGAACTAATCTTAAGCAAAATTTAAAAAAAAAGCAGGTTATCCAAGTCCTACAACTCTCTCGGCCAAAGCGTTGATGTGTTTAATGAATCAATGGGTACTTTCAAGACTGAAGTTCTAAAATTAATTAGTGATAAGAAATTATTGTAGACATATTATTTATTTTCATAAATTTATTTTAGTTTATTTTTTTCCTTTTTTAACTCATTTTAGAGTCAGGATTTTGGCCAGATATGGCGATAGGCTCGCCACCTATCACATCTTGGGACGGAACATACAAGGCGAAATGTAGCACCTCTGCCTACCCTAACTGGGAAAAAGGCGTGAGTTTAAGTATGTATACAGTATGTGTCTTCCTCTTTCATGTTTTTCCTAGAAGAGTGGAAACGCACCAATGCTTGATCTGGTTGTCTGAGCATTTAAATTTCATGATTGATATCTTACCACTAGGCGGAGAACACTTCCTCATTTCTCGCTTCTGCTGCATGAAATTGTATTTTACAGTGCTGGTACCTACATCTTGTTAGCCTAAATTAGACGTGAAAGCACTAAGAGCTACTGTAAGATGTCACTAAAGTATTTGGTTACGCATAGCTTTTTAGTAGTATGTACTGTACTGTATCAGCCCATATACGGCTCATTGCTGGGCACGAGCCTCCTCTACAATCGAGAGTACAATTGTGAGGGGTTAGGCCATATAGTCCACCACGATGGCCTAGTGCGGGTTGGCGGACTTTAGATACCATAGAAATACATACCGTACAAATTACATACCATAGAAAATCAGTAGAATGGCTTTTATCAAAAATTTTTTGGATTTACTCTAAAATAATGAATAAAACCGTATCCTCAAATAAAAATACAATACCTACCATCAAAGAGAATAAAACACACTAATAAAATTTTCAGTAGCCAAAATCTTAACAAGAAATTAAATTTACGTTTATCATCGCCTTAGAGATGCGGCCCAATTTTCGTGCGTATTCTAATTTCTTCACCAACCTACATTTGTAATTTGATGAGTGCTAAGCCTATTTGTATTAAAAATAGGAATTATTGTTTTTTCATTTTATAACAATCAAATAAAATACCTCTGTATTACGAAGTTCTTTAAGAATATTCATGATATCATGATGAGAATGTAGTTGTATTCTGAGGGGTTGGAATAAGGGCATGTAAATAATATATCTTCTTCAAAAGATGAGGTTTTGGAAAAGGAATGATTTCTCTTACATGAAGCTGAGTTGTTAAAATACACCGCAATTTCCTTAAGCTAGAATGATTTATAATCCAAGTTCCTATCCATAATTGGCAACATCAATATTTCAATCGCTGTGCCCTCGAAGAGGTTGTTAGAAAACTATAGCCGTTACTAAAACTATCCATAACCTATTGGGCACATTAAAATTTCTGATACAATCCTTGTAGACTGCAAAAGAACTGATTTGTCCGTAGATGGGATATTCATAGAAGATACCAACAAAAGAACCATTAATATTAACTTCGTGACCCAATAATCAACCCGAAATCAACATCCGATCAACCTTGACAACTATAATTTTTTCGACGAGAGGACCACTTAAGCACTCCTTAAAGTACACGAGGGCAGGTCAAAAGGGATATGTGGATTATACCTCTAGATATAACCCCTTAAATACTCCTTCCGATACCCTAAGGATGCCGTAAGTGCTAGATCATGGGTACATGATGAAATAATTTTGCCGGCCCCACTTCCGAGCGCGAGTGTACGGCACATTTCCGTCTCGTTTGCACGCTCTGCGTCGCCGAGCTGCGCCGCTGCGCATGTTTAGATTAAATTACGTTGAAATTCCCACCACTAGCGTCTTGCTGGCCAAGTTTTTCATTTTATTCCAATTTGTAGTAATATTGTAAGGATTTATGAAACTTTTAGCAGGCTTGATGGCACAATTACCGTTGAGTTTTCGCCTCTGCTTCACTCACCGGCAAATCTCTTCTAAATTTGATGAAGTGGCTATGATTTCGTGTTGTGGGTCATTACTGACCTAATATATAATACTTGAGTAATAATAATAATGCAAAATGAGCTGTGAACTTTTACTATCAAAATACAAACAAATAAATTAATACACAAAAGTCTCACACGTACATATTTCTGACACATTGTCTATGTGGCACGGAACAAAATAATATTTGTTTTTTTAATAATATTTTCGCCACTTGTACCTACTTTTAATTTTTTTGCTATTTCCGGATATTGTGTTTCATTGTTGTGTACAATAAAGACTAAATAAATAAATAAATAAATAATATTCGTGGATTGCACTAACATTTGCCTCGGTGCGAGAATTGAAACCGTGACCAACTCAATCAACCACGCCACTGAGGCTGTTATATAGCAAGCTGTATTCGAATTCTAGGTGACCACAAGGTGGTCAGACGACCTGGTAAAGGTCGCGGGACGTCGCTGGATGCAGGCTGCCTCCAACAGGTCACTGTGGAAATCATTGGGAGAGGCCTATGTTCAGCAGTGGACTTCCTTTAGCTGATGGATGGATGATTCTAATTCTATATTCTAATAGGCATGATGACTGATTTTGAGAAATTACTTCAGAATGTTCGTATACAATAACTTAGCTTAAAATACATTTTATTTCTGAAAAAAAGTTAGGTTTTGTAGGAAAAAAATTCGTTTCAAATAAAATAATTTATAGTCTGCTCCAAAACGCTAGATTAGCAATGGCGTCCGCGTGTGACGTCAGGCTTTCGTAAACATTTGACTGTTCTTTGTTTATAAGTTTGTTGTGATAAATTAATTTCATCAAATTCTTTAATAATGATGAATCCTAATGTGTATCGATGGTGTTTAGTTCCACAATGTAAAAATACATCGATAGAAACTCCGAATAAGTTATTTATTAACGTTACAACGAACAAAAATGTTAGAAATATGTGGCTAAAAATGGCAAGGCGAGACACAGCATCTGTATCTTTAACTCAGTAATATATTTCTGTGAAGACCATTTTGATGTAAGTATTTACAACGTTTATAATGATTCAGGCACCCAGAATACTTATAATCAGAACTAATACATAATATACTGCTAATAACACAATCGATCAATTATGAGGCTAGATTTCATTCATTTACTTTAGGTATTATACCAATAGCTGTGTATATAAGTACTTAAAAACTTATTCTGGTTCTAATTACCAAATGATATGGAAGTTCGCGTGGAGTCAACTGTCAACCAAAGTACTATTTACGAAAGTGAAACGTCACTCGCTTTCTATTGGCGTTTCATCTAATATGGCGGATTCTTAGGTTTTCTGCTTTTATTTTTACTAAAATATAATTAATCGCAATTATAATCTCAAGCAAATTTATATTCTTAGATTCCCTATAATACATATTATTATTGTAAATCATCATTTCATTAATCCTTTATATCAGTCATCATCCCTATTGTTAGAGCAATTAATTTTGTATTATTATATTATTGGCTTTAAAACACACGACACCAAGAAAGGTTTAATGAAAAGGTAACTATCCGATATAACTAAAATACCTTCTTGTTAAAAATACCTTATTTCCCACGCTCCTATAAACTTATTTGCAGCTGTATTTAGATATTGACAGGGGATGCTTTTGGTAGAACGGCCTACTTACAAGGGAAGCAAAGTTGACCACAACTTTCCTAAGGATTACACCGTCAAACTACATAAGGCTACGTTACTAGTAAATGCGATGATAATGTATCAAGAACTAGTATAATACTTTTAAAAATACATACATAAACTCACGCCTTTATCCCAGAAGGGGTAGGCAGAGGTGCTACCAGGACACCCACATTTCTTCTTGCATGTTCCGTCCCATGATGTGATAGGGGGCGAGCCTATCGCCATATCGGGCACAAATTCCTGACTCCGGGCTGATAATAAATAGAAAAATCCAACATCACTTTGCCCGACCCGGGATTTGAATCCGAGACCTCAGCTTTGTAGTCGTACCGTAGTATAACATCGGTCGTATATCGTTTATTTATAATTCTTCATTAATTACAATGGGCCGTGAAGCATCCGATTCTTTTTCATTGAGTATCCTGAATGAATTTACTTCAAGCAAAAATACCAACATGCAGGACATTGTCGTCTACTGGATATAATGAGACTTAACATCTTCTGTCTCAGGATGGCGAGCGCAGTGGAATGCCAAGTATTGCTTTGTAACTCATGGCGTTGTTTGGTTTTGCTACAGTCCATGAGCGGTCGTATCGCTTACCATCAAGTAAATGGCATGCTGGTTGTTAGTAATGTATGTATCAAAATGTAAACTCTTTGTTAGTTTTTACTATTCTCATGTCAGTCCCTCATTGTCACGAAATAAAAAGTTAGTCTGTTGCGAATATCCAACGTGTTTTAATAGGTTATGGGCCCAGACACAGAGCTATTCCTGGTATAGTCAACTAGTTCATCTTTGCGACAGTTTGTTTTATTGGGATTATCAATAACAAGTTGCAGAAAGAGAACAGTTAGTTGTTATATTTGTGCAGACGTGTTGTAAAAAAATATGGCGTCTAACTCGAGCTATGTCGTAAGCGTACCAAAACTGAAAGGTCGTCAAAACTACAGCGAGTGGTGCTTTGCGGCTGAGAATTTCTTAGTGTTGGAAGGCACGCTAAGATGTATTAAGCCAGAGCAAGGGCAAGCAGCAATTACAGTTGCAGAAGATGCCATGACCAGAGCCAAGCTGATACTGACAATTGATCCATCCATTTATGTGCATATTAAAGATGTGAAAACTTCGAAACAATTATGGGATCGATTAAAATCTTTGTATGATGATTCGGGGTTTACGCGAAGAATAAGTCTACTGAGAAGCCTCATATCAATAAGACTTGAAAGTTGCAGTTCAATGGAGTCCTACGTCACTCAGTTAGTGGAGACAGGCCAAAAATTGTCTAGAACTGGTTTTGATTTAAGTGACGAATGGATCGGATCATTGTTGCTTGCTGGTTTAACCGAAAAGTTTTCTCCGATGATAATGGCCATCGAACATTCTGGAATGTCCATCACAACGGATGCCATTAAATCTAAATTATTAGATATGGAGTCGGAAGTTAGTGGAGGTGACAGCGCTGCTTTTGGTAGTTTTCAAAAGAAATATCAATGGAGTCAGCATAAGAAAAATGTCAGGCCAATTAAAGAAGAAAAAAATGACGGTTCATCTACGTCAAACAAAAATTCTTTAAGAAAAGAAATTGTATGCTATAAATGCAAAAACAGTGGACATTATAAAAACCAATGCCCAATACTAAAGAAAACTGCAAGTAAATGCGTTTTCAGTGTTGTTTTTATAAATGGAAAGTTTAACAAGACGGAATGGTACGTCGACAGTGGTGCGAGTGCACACATGACTGCAAACAAGGATTGGATTAAAAACATGAGCTTCACGTCGTGTTTACCAGAAATCGTTGTAGCTAACGAATCAAAGGTATCAGTTGATTGTTCTGGAGATGTGGAGATTATTTCGGATTTGAAATGTCACATCACAGTGAAAAATGTGCTATGCGTGCCTAATTTGACAACAAACTTATTATCAGTTAGCGAGCTTGTCAGGAATGGCAACAATGTCGTATTTGAGGAAAAGCATTGTTATATTTATGACCGAAATTCTGATTTAGTTGCAATAGCTGATTTGACTGATGGTGTTTATAAGTTGAGATTGCAGTCACCGAGTTGTGTGTTGGCAGCTCCTGCTGTAACAGGACGATTATGGCACAGAAGGCTAGCTCATATCAACAGTCAAGACCTTAATAAAATGAAGAATGGCATTGTAAGTGGCATATCATATGATGGGTCATTTGACATTACAAAAGCAGAGTGTACCACTTGTTGTGAGGGAAAACAGATGAGGTTGCCCTTCTCTCATGTGGGTGAACGTAGCACAGAGACATGTCACAGGATACATAGTGATTTGTGCGGACCTATGGAGGTGAATTCTCTAAATGGCAGTCGATATTTTATGTTGTTTGTGGATGATTATAGTCGGATGACTTTCATCTATTTTCTGAAACAAAAAAATGAAGCTCTGAGCAGATTTAAAGACTTTAAATCGATGGTAGAAAACCAGCAAGGTAAGAAAATAAAGATATTTCATACTGATAATGGACTTGAATACTGCAGTAAAGAATTTGAGCGATATTTGAAACAATTTGGTATTATTCACCAAAAAACAAATAGTTACACGCCTGAACAAAATGGTGTTTGTGAGAGAGCCAATCGCACTGTGGTTGAAAAGGGGAAATGTCTATTATATGATGCAAAGTTGGACAAGAGATTTTGGGCGGAAGCGGCCAATACAGCCGTTTACTTGAAAAACAGGTCCATTGTGTCAGGAGTACCAAAAACTCCTTATGAACTGTGGCACGGATCAAAACCTGACCTAAGTCATATAAGGTTGTTTGGAAGCAAGGTGATGGTACATGTCCCAAAAGAAAAGCGTCTCAAATGGGATAAGAAGGCCGTACAACACATCTTAGTTGGATATGGAGAGGATGTGAAAGGATATAGGTTGTATAATCCTATCAAAAAGACTATTGTCTTCAGCAGAGATGTCATTGTCATGGAAGACGAGACGGGCGATATTGCAACCAGCGAAGAGGCTATCTGGGTACCAAATGAGGAGACAGCACATGGTAGTATGGAGATATCAGAAGACATTGTGGAGAAGGAGAGTCATGATTCAGTGGGGGAATCCTGCGTTCCAGCTGTAGAAGATCAAAATGACAGCTCAGATACTTCAGTATACACTGACGGTGAGGACACACTTCCAGATATCCCATCAGGTGAGGTCCCGATGCAGGAGGTCCAGACAACATCAGTTCCAGTGCCAGAGGTTTCTGTATCAGCAAAGCGCCAAAGGAAAAAGCCTGAGAGGTATGGTTTTAGTAACCTGTGTATATCCAGTACTGTTCCAGCTTCTGATGAGGTATCAATCTCCGAGGCTCTAGAGGGGCCTGAGAAGGAGCAGTGGAGGCGCGCCATGGCTGATGAGTTCCAGTCATTTGAGGATAACGACGCGTGGGAGCTTGTGAAAAATCCTGGTAATGTGTCTATAGTGAAGTGTCGTTGGGTGTTCAATAAAAAGTTTGACGTGGACAATAATGTGCGATACCGGGCTAGGCTTGTGGCAAAAGGCTTTACACAAAAGCCAGGTATAGATTATACTCAAACTTTTGCTCCTGTAATTCGTCATTCCACTCTGAGATTATTGTTTGCTCTTAGTGTTAAAATAGGAATGAGCATAAGACATTTAGATGTAACCACAGCTTTTCTAAATGGTGTTTTAAAAGAAAATATTTACATGTCAATACCTGAAGGTTTTGCAAACAAAAGTGGGGGAAATGTGTTAAGATTAAAGCGGGCTATTTATGGTCTAAAACAGTCATCCCTAGCGTGGTATGAAAGAGTTAAAGATTCTCTTTGTAAATTAGGTTTCAATAACAGTCAATATGAACCATGTTTGTTTGCTAAAACTGTAGGTAACATAAAAATAATAATTGGGTTGTATGTAGACGATTTTTTGATTTTTTCGAACAATGAGACTGAAACTGAAAAATTAGTAAAAGCATTAGCCTCGGAGTTCAAGTTAAAAGATTTAGGCCCAGTCCGAAGATATCTGGGAATGAATATCAATATGAATAAAGATAGGAATGTTATTACTATTGATCAAACTCAGTATATTGAACAGTTAGTTCATAAGTTCCAGATGTCTGACTGTAAAAATCGAGATACTCCAATTGAGCCAAAGTTAAATATAAACAAACCTAAAGAATGTTTGTCTAGTGTACCATATCAAAACTTGATTGGAAGTTTGATGTATCTGGCTGTACTGACAAGGCCAGATATTGCCTATTCTGTTAGCTATCTCAGTCAATTTAATAGTTGTTTTAATGTAAACTGTTATAACTATGCAAAACGTATATTGAGATATTTACATTGTACCAAAAACTATTGTTTAAAGTATACCAGTAATGATATGGATTTACATGGTTTTGTGGACAGTGATTGGGCATCAGATGCCATAGATAGGAAATCCTATACTGGTTTCTGTTTCATCATGTCAGGTTCAGCAATTTCTTGGCAAAGCCGTAACCAAAAGACAGTTAGTCTGTCCAGTACTGAGGCGGAATACATTGCTATGTCCGAAGCCTCAAGGGAGGCTGTCTATCTGAAAAATTTAATACATGAGATAACGGGCAAAGTGTACACAATTAATTTGCATTGTGATAACCAAAGTGCAATCAAATTGGCATCTAGTCACCAGACTCATAACAGGTCAAAGCACATTGATGTACGTTATCACTACATCAGACATGTCATTAATGATAAGACTGTTAAAATTAAATATATTCCTACTGAGGAAATGCCTGCTGATCTGCTGACTAAAGGCCTGTGTAATGTTAAACATTACAAGTTCATGAAAATGCTTGGTATTGTGCCAATGTAGTTTTTTCAGTAATATTTAGCTTATTTTGATAAGTGGGGGTGTTAGTAATGTATGTATCAAAATGTAAACTCTTTGTTAGTTTTTACTATTCTCATGTCAGTCCCTCATTGTCACGAAATAAAAAGTTAGTCTGTTGCGAATATCCAACGTGTTTTAATACTGGTCATGCACAAAAATGTTGGGACTATTATTTTTACACAGGCACTACATAATTATTACAATTACATCGACCGAAATCCCTGAACAATTTTTTTTGTGATCCAGAAGTTGTTTTAGATCTAATCGTCGTGAGACCGTAAAGTCTGTCGTAGTTTTTGATACCCACAAGCCTTGCATCTTAATAGTCAAGACTATAAGCGAGACTGTAATACCGTTTATTATTATCTGTTTATTTTATTTCTTACATTCTTTTTTATTTTTACATATATATGTTATAAAAAATATACATATAAAATACAAAAAAAAAAAGATTTACCCTCCGGTGGTGAAGCTCAACACCCAAGCCACTGACGGTTAGGGAGACAAAGTGAGAAACCTCCTCACAATGCGTGCAGTGTCCAGTAATACTGCCTTCTGTATCTCACTCTTGATCCAACAGCCAATTGAGAGCCTCTGTAGATGTTGGTCGAGGCTCTTCGGTATCAACCCATGAGCAGAAACGACAATCGGGAAAATAATTGTTGAGTCGACATTCCACATGTCAGTAACCTCGTGTGCCAAATCTTTATTATCATTAATCAATCCGTTTATTATTATTAAATCACTAGAAAACACAAGCCTACTTCCAAGCTGTATAGCCTTCATTAGGACAGCGCCCGCGAAACATCCATACGTAACAAATAAGTTCGCGAGTGTACCGCATGGAAACTTAGTAAACATGAAACCCACACGCACAAGACGTGTCTTCTAAATTGGACATGTATTTTATACATATATGTATCTAGCGAGTTATTTAATAAGTTTTGATGACATGATTTCTTTGAACTTTGGCTTATTCGTCTGATATTTTGTATATTGGCTCCCTTAGTCAAGATCTAGTCCAAAATTTCACACTGCTGGGAATAAGATTCCTCTAAAATCCAGGATTTGAATAAAAGACTTAGATAATCGTTTTCCACGATCGCCTATTGCGGGTTTAAGGACATCTCATAAGGTAGAAATTCCGATAAAGATCTCTGTGATGTTGTTTCCTGAAGATGTTTTCCTTCAGTAAAGTGGTAGCTGATTTGTGCGACATACCTCCGAAAAGTCAAAGGCGTGCCTTGAGATTCTAACCCGCGAACCACGGCAGTTCTCGCCCAGTTCGTTACCAACAGACCGCCTACACGTATACATATCTACACTATAATTTACGAATCACTAAATCCTACACAGCAATACGCGAAAATCCTTAACAGACTCAACTGAAAGCGATTTTCCTACGCAGCGTGGTGCGGTGTCGCGTTCCAACCGGTTCCGTGCAAGGAGAGCATGCCGACTCACGTTACAACTTGTGCACTGCCATATGCTTTGTAGCCTCGCTTGTGAATTTTTTTGTTATTGTCATTATAGGCAGACGATAACGGCCCGCGTGATGATAAGCTGCTACCATGAGCAGCATGGAGAGTCCATGAGCAGCATGGACTCTACAATGCCAGGGGCACAGACATATTTTTTTTTTTTAATTTATTTAACATGCTTAACAAAGTAATAAATATTTGTTTGTTAGAAGATAACATCAAGAAACTAATATGGTTTGTATTTATGTTATCAGAGTTGACAATGAGGTTATAATTAGACATTTCAGTGATTATTAGGAGTTTGAGGTTAATGCATTCAAATTTAAATTATTTAGGAAGTATGTCTTAAGTTTATGTTTGATGTTCTTTGGTGTTAAACTATTACGTAGTCTTAATATGTCCACTTAATATGTACTTAATGTGTCCACTGAAAATCAGTGTTGTGTCGTGGTTTGCACCACATCACCATTTATGCTAAGTAGACACCTACCGATCACAGCCGCAACCAACCAATTGTATTGTATTTTTAATTTCGTATTGTTTATTTTAACCATGTTTGTGTATGTTGCGACTGTGACAAATAAATCGTTTTTCTTTCTTTCTTTCTTTCTTTCTGCCTTTCTTTCTTTCTGTTTACTGCAACTACGGAGTTGAGGTTTAGAGAATAACCTCTGTGTTTGCGATTTATCAGCAAATAATTACACTACATCCGATAGTTCAATTGTGAGGGCCTTATTAGTCAGTCTATATTGGTGGCCTAGTGCGAGTTGGCGGACTTAACAAATCATAGAAAATTTTGTAGCGATCTCAGTATTGTTGTCTTGCTGTTGGTTTGGTACTACATGATAATTCCAATAAAAAATACTTGAGGATATTCAAACGAAGTATTATGATGTTTCGATGGTTGCAACTATGCTGTTAATATCGGATATGTATAATTAGAACGAAAAACGGTTGCGTGATTCTGCGATCACTATTTTTACCATTCGATTTCCGGATGCATGTGAATATTCTACTGCCAATAAAAGTCGTCGTGTTTCTAAAAAACTAATACAAATTAAATTGCTCAAATAACTGGATCGCTTTACCCACGATTTTCATCATAATGTATATAAATACATGTACATACATAAACTCACGCCTTTATCCCAGAAGGGGTAGGCAGAGGCGCCACCAGGACACCCACTTTTCGCCTTGTATGTTCCGTCCCATGATGTGAAAGGGGGCGAGCCTATCGCCATATTGAGCACAAATTCCTGACTCCGGGCTGATAATGAATAGAAAAATCCAATATCACTTTGCCCGACCCGGGATTCGAACCCGAGACCTCAGCTTTGTAGTCGTACCGTAGTACAACTACGCCATCGAGGCAGTAGTAATGTATATAAATAGTTACATGTAATATCTAGATAAGATAAAGTTAGTTTGCAGAGTTTTGGAACTACCATGTCACGGGTCCAACAATGCAAAGTTTGCGTCTACCTGCGACAGATGGTCCGGTTAGTTCACTTAACTACGGAAGTGTGGTCACATTGCGAAACTTACATTTAGTATTTAACAAGGTACCAGTGACTGACATCAACCGAGTATTAATTAAAGGTATAGTTACTGAAATAAAACTAATGTTTAAGGATTTTATCGCAGATTTAGTTTAATTTTTACATTTTTTACTTCCCGGCGTTTCGTTTTTAAATTGACTATTTTAATTTGATCATTGTAAATTAAGGGTAGTTAAATTGTAACAGTCACTGAGCGGATGACTAATACCTCAGTCCGCCCCGTGACCACGAAAGCTGTACAGCAATCGACACGTCGGGAAGTTAAAGAAATGTAAAAGTTAAACAAAATCCGCGATAAAATCCGTTAAACTTAGTTTTATTTAAATATGTAACATTCGCGTAAATCTAAGAAACCAATACCTAAAGGTGTAGCCGACGATAGTCTTCAACAAAAAGCAATTGTGTGATCTTGGTTTTAAAATTGGTAGGAGACGTACTAAATATTACAGCCTAAATCAAATTACACAAAAAAGGAAATTAAGGATGCATGATAAAAAAAATTAAATATTATTTTAAGAAATATTTAAATTGGCTCAAACGTTTCAGTCATCGAAGAATCTCGTATCTTTACATTTGGATTGGATAATTCAATTCTTATTTATTTAAATATCTTTAATCCATCAACAGTTCCGCCCTTCACACAAGAAATCTTCCTACAAATAAAAAGGTACAAACTCAATACTCATAAATTCCCTTTTCTGCCAGTCCGTCCGTCCGGCCGGATATTTTTCCGTCCACTACAGAGCGTCCCCTGTCACTTGAAGAAAATATTGGAAATGCACGTGACGGAAATCTGTGTGAGCGATGCACAAAGAGGAGCTCTTTTTTTGTTTTGTTTAAATAGCGTTTGGGGGCACACTGACGCAAATATTGAAAATCTAGTGAAGCATAAATACTCGTACAGGCATTTATACATCATCACGATTGCCTGTTTTTTTTATTAATTTAAAAGATTCGTTATTAAAATATTTAGCCATTGTGACATGACAGAATAAATACAACATTTTCAAACAGGTGTTAAAGCTGATTTCAATATGTATTTGAATAATGTAAATATCATCTAGAGTAATACTAAAACTAATATACACAAATCGGACGATAAAAGTTTTTGTTGAGTAGCGGCCATGTAGGAACGGTGGACGAGTGTTTTAGACAAATCCGTCTTATCAATTATTTATTACTAGCTTTTACCCGCGACTTTGTCTGCGTGTTGCAAATTTTGATTTTGCAAACAACAGTATTTCGCCTTTTTTACTCTCTTAGGGGTTGATTTTCCAATAATCCTTTCTTAGTGCTACCCTACGTCACAATAGAAATCCCTGTGTAAAATTTCAAGTTCATAGCTCCAGTAGTTTCAGCTGTGCGTTGATACGTCAATCAGTCAGTCAATCAGGTTCCTGTTTTATATATTAAGAGGACAATTTTTATTTGAAAAATGCATACGCTTTAAAAATAAAGTGGAGTATGCATCGTGTCAGAAGATATAATAGTAAACTTGACTATAAATATTTCTATTACTCCATAAAAGTCTGAGTTCTCCGAACATTCGATTAGACTGCAGTGCAGTTTTCCAGGAAAAGCCAATATGTCAGGTGAATAAGGTTTACAATCGGGGTTCGTGAATAAACGCAGTTCTGGGAAAGTTTGATCAATTACCGATAAATGAGCTAGACGGTATTCCTAGCATATTTAGATAAATACGGGTGGCATCTATAGTATATGAACTCAGGATAATGATTAATACAAGTGCATCGTTTTTCAAGATTAACTTATTTGTTGGTTTCAAGCGGGCCAACGTAATTGGTAATGATTCCCATTTATCAATCATATTTTATTGTGATGGCAGAGATTTTGTATTCAATTCCAATCAAACATAGCATTTGAATCAAATAGGACTTTTTTAAATATCACTTGTAGATACTGCGCGCCAGAAATAAGAACCCGATACATAACTCGATGTTCCAAAAAGATAAATCATTATAGTACAGTAAGACTCATAATTACACTGTCTTCGATCTAACAGATTTCTCCTAAACGTATATCATTGCCGAACTGAAGGTTTGGAAATTGGAAAAGTTAACCTACGATTAGTTCCTTAAAAACAAATACCCAAGACTAAAATACCGGATCAAGTTATCGTCAAGTCACACTTGAATAAATCAATACCTGAATTTGCCTGAGCCCTATTCAATACTCCCGAATGTGTCGAGATTTAACCGCATTGGTTCTGGATCTTGTTGATGCAGGCTTGCTGTATGAACCAGGTTGATTTCACTACCTTGGATTTGGAATGGCATACGAATGGCTGGAAGAATAATATGAAATAGTGATATACTGGCCTTTGTGAGATAAAGAGGACATAATTATGTTTATGAGGTAACATAAATTCTTTGTGGCAGAGAATTATAAAACGGTTAGCGTGGAAGATGAAGGATTCTTTGCCCTCCAACAATTATACCGATTGAAAAAAAAAATATAGTGTTAATATAACGGAGGTAATGTAATAATTAAAGATAATTAACCATTTGAGTCATCGTTCAATGATTTAGATAATGAAATGTGATGGTTTTAAACTGATTTCAAGTCCATTTTATGTAGATGTAAATGCTAGTAACCCTATGACCTAATACTTAATTATTTTTCTCTTTATTGTTTCCAAATAATCACAGATTTAATCACAAAACGCCAAATTACGGAAAATTAAATCTTATAAATTAAATTAAATATTTAAAGCAACTGCTGAAAACTGTAACTGTTATAGTATTTGAAAATCCGTTTATCCATTAGCATAATACTGCAACAAGGCATTCTCCGCAAGATTGCGAAGCTTCCCAGAACAACATCTGGTTTAGCCAGCCTCCCAGTTTCAGAGAAACGTATTTTGACATTAATCCTACAAATCAGCGCAGTAAACCAACAAGATTTACCTCGCAGCTTAACTATAACTATTTTAAAATTAATTTTGTATTATAATGTTGTAGGATGCGTAAAATTGCGTGGTGGCCTGTTGGTAACGGACCAGATGCGACTACCAACATGTTCGCGGTGGTCGCGGGTTCAAATACAAGGGCAAACCACTGACTTTTCGGAGTCATGTGTGTATTGATAGTCAATCACTACGCACTATAACGATAAGGAAAACATCGTGAGGATAACTGCATACCATAGCGATTTATATTAATTTCTATGGTATGTAAAGTCTCTATTTGTGTGACTGTTGTTTTTATTTATTTATTAAATATAGTAATAATACTGGATAAACTTTTGACAGCCTCCGCTGCGTAGTTAGTTAGACGACTGCTGAGAAACGAGAGTCCGCGGGTTCGATTGCCGCACCGAGAGAAATACATATTTTTGTGATTCACAGGTATTTGTTTCGGATCTGTGTTTGTGAGATTGAAAAGTCTCTCGTAGTTTCTGAGACCCACGGCCCAAGATTCGATCTTTTAGGTGTATTTAATATCTATTTAAATGTGGCCTGAAATAATGACGATGATGAATAAATTAAATTAATATCCAAAAGCAATGTCCAATGAAAACAAAACTTTGTTGAATAGTCGGAAGAAAGAAAATCAACAATCACCATATTTCTTAGAATACACCGTTTATACGGATGTGAGTCACGTTAAACAAAGTTCACCGAATAGTAATTTTAACCGGAATACGTGTGGTATACGTACAATATAATCAAAATACATATGTTGTTTACTAGGTACGTGGAACAAAGTAGTAACAATTGAGTAACTGGAATACGTGTAAATCTTAACATAATTTTGAATAATTCATTATTTATTATTAAAGGTTATCAGAATTTGCAATAAAAAAATGCATTAAGGAAAAAAATTAACAGCTCACTGGATTCCGGAGCGCTTAAAGAAGCTGTTGAATTCATTGAGGGAGACCTAGGTACAGCAGTGAACTTCAACTGCATGTGGGTTAGGTTAGGTTAGTACACCAGCTTGGTTTATTAAGTGTTGGCGGGCTTAAATTTTCATAGATTTTATAGTAAATCTATACGGTATGCCGGTTTTCTCGCCATGTTTTCCTCCAATTTTTCGAGTTCGACTGATAGAGGTTGGGCCATTGTACACCACGCTGGTCTATTACGTGTTGGCGGACTTGACTTTACATAGAAATTCTTGTACATCTGTGCTAAGCAGGTGTCCTCAAAATATTGTTCTGCACCTTTAAGGCGCGATTCCATTAGGCAAGGTACTTGTATGCAAGTTGCAAACTGCATGCTACTTGAACAAATCCGCATACAAGCTACAACTTGCATGTGGGTAGTTAGAACTTGGAAATTTTTATTTAAGTGGCGCGCAAATTGAACGCTCACAGGTGAGTAGCGTGATTTCATCTTCCACTCATGATTTCCTAGTCAATTCTGACCGGCTTCACTTTTATTCCAGTGAAACTCACTCACGGACAGCCTCCGTGGCGTAGTTGGTTAGACGCCGGAGGTGAAACGAGAGGCCGCGGGTTCGATCCCCGCACCGAAACAAATATTTGAGTGATCCACAGGTATTTGTTTCGGGTCTGGGTGTCTGTGAGACCGAAAAGTCTCTCGTAGTTCCTGATACCCACGACACAAGACTCGATCTTAATGTGGGGTCAGGACTATGTATGTGACTGTTGGGTGTATTTATTTATTTACATTTATTTATAACTTTCATGCAATTTGCACACTTTCTAAAACATGTTTCCAAGACTTGATAATGCCTAATGGGGTCGTGCCTTTCAAGTGCCTGAATAAACCAATAAACACATAACTCCATACAGAAAAATCCCGAAGTTTCGAACCCGCATTCACCGTCTCCTTAACCCCGTCCAATTCGTTACCAAAGCCACCACGAACTATAAGGCTAATAAAGTGATATAGTTCCAATTACATTACAAATGCGGCATGCGAACTATTTATATTTAATGTCTTCGTAATATTTCAATAGCAGATTCCTGAGAGTATTTCCGTCCAGTTTACACTACCTGTTATGTGAACTAACATTTGAGTTATATGTAGAACTATGATTTATAGCGCATTGCGTACGAAGCTTCAGGGCTGAATTCAGCTGTTGTTTTTATACTGACACTTTAAATGGAATGTAATATATTTTTAAAGCAAACGATAAATATAAGGGCTAGCAGAAGAAGATATGTATTATACATATTATTATTGATATATTTCCGACTCCTCCTATTAATTCAACTTTGTGATTGATTTCGTTGCGGGTTAAAGACAAGATAGACATTCGCGGAGACTCGCTGAACTCCAATGCTCAGTGTCATTAAAATGCGTGCCACTATTGATCCTGACTTACAGGAGTTGCAGTGGCGGGTGTGAGGGCGGGACATTCTCCAGAAGATACAGAAGTGGTAGAGTAACGCTGTTTTCAATCAGGTCAAGCGGTTTCGGTTGAAGCGACAGCTTTGCTGACGCGGTTCGTTCGGTTAGTGAGATTGTTGGATGACTGAGCCGGCCACACATCCATGATCCAGCGTTTTGGATGTTCATGGGCGGCAGTGATTACTCACTATCAGGTGACCTATTTGCTCGTTTACCGAACCTATGCAATAAAAAAAAAGAAGACGAATTCATGCTGTCTTATTTGTATCAGTTTCCAATATCTTAAGTGTCAGTCACGTATCAGCAATAACCTATCTGACGTACCCATTAACAAATTAACTTATTGTTCATTGCTTCTTTCCTAAAAAAAAATCACAAATCCATTTCGATTCTTACAAGAGGCATACCAATTACATAACAAAGTAAATAATACGTAAGTCGTCAGCAAAGGCTCTATGTAGCAAGCAAATACCTGAAGGCTGTTTAGTCATTCATGAGTGCGAGTAACATCCAACAAATAAACTTGAATCAACTCAAACAAAACCGCGGGTAAATGTTAAATGAGTTCCAATCGAGTAAACACAATGAAACATCCATTTGTGTAAGTTAAATAAAGAGTTATTAATCCAAAACACGTCAGCGTGAAAGTCAGGGTAAACAACAGCTGTATTAAACTTTTTGTTGGTGAAATTAAGATGTTCGCAAAAACTTTTTTGAGCCACTCCCTAAAACGAATATAGGAGCTACCACTAAATTTAACATTTGAATTTGACAAAAGACTTTTTGAAGCTATCACGACTGTGAGACATTGGTACCACCCCAGCTGATCCGGCTCATTGTATTGTATCTTTAAGGAGATCCAATAACGTTCTATCACTTACATCTCTTCTCTCTCTTTCTCCCTCTCTCCCTCGCCCCCCTCTCTCCCCCCTCTTCAGCCTTTAAAGGGCCACTATTGAACATAACCCTCCCCCAAAGATTTCGATAACGATCTTATAGAATTTGCTTTGTTCTTATATAAAATGATTTTCGATAATATCCTTAGTACAGCCCTGTCAATATTAAACGTTGGACAGGATGAAAATGTTTACGTTTATTTGGCATTAATGCACGCATATGCTCGGCATATTTTTGGACGTAACTCAATGGATACTTGTTGAGAAAACGATACAATGTGCCATTAGTTCGCCACGTTTCATGTGTGAGATATTTTTAGCGAAACAAATGCGTATGAACTTTAATAAACATATTTATTTTCAATAAATTCTACTCGTACTATTTCGACTGCTTCGGTGGCGTAGTTGTACTATGGTACGACTACAAAGCTGAGGTCTCGGGTTCGAATCCCGGATCGGGCAAAGTGATATTGGGTTTTCTATTCATTATCAGCCCGGTGTAAGGAATTTGTGCCCGATATAGCGATAGGCTCGCCCGCTATCATGTCATGGGACGCAACATACAAGGTGAAATGTAGGTGTCCTGGTGGCGCCTCTGCCTACCCCTCCTGGGATAAAAACGTGAGTTTATGTATGTATGATTTTCAATAAAAAAACATTCGGTATGATTTTAGTATTTGCATGAAAAGTGACCATCGTAGATATAAATATAAATACACCGAACAGTCACGTACGTAGTCCTGGCCCCAAATTAAGATAGATGAAGTCTTGTGTCGTGGGTATCAGGAACTACGAGGGACTTTTCGGTCTCAAAAACACCCAGACCCGAAATAAATGCATGTGGAATCCGCAGCCCCACGTTTCACACTCGGCGTCTAACTAACTGCGCCAAGGAGGCTGTCATGATGAGAGATGAGGTTACAGGCACTTCATGCTCCTCGCTCTCTCTCTCTTCGACCACAGGGAGTCGATTGCTGAACATCATTTTAATATGTGTTGGGTTTTAGTATGTACATGTTGTCAATGGAGATAATTCTTTCTCGTTAATCGAGACTCAAATGAAATGAAATAAATGTGAATAAAAAATATATTCCCACGTTTGTTTTTAAAATAAAATGAGTAAAATTAATTTAACTTTAGAACATGTACATCGAGAGTCCCGATGGGTGTATTGCGTTCAATGTAAATGTATACCTTTTTCAGCTCATATTATTAAAACATACTGTGAAAATTAGCAAATAAATGTTAAATACAATTAACTATTAGGGACTGAACTACTGACGCAGAGGTCCCAAGTTCGACGCTATAACTATATCTCTCACTATAAAATGTACATATAAATTATTGTCTTTATTATACACTGCCCTTTCTTTCTCCTTCTCATAAATCCATCCAATGGTTGTCCAGTAGAAATTGCCTTAGTGCGATAAGACCGCCATTTGTACTTTATTATTATGTTGTCTCTATATACCAATTGTTACATTTTGTGTACAATAAAGAATATAAATAAATAAATAATATATGTAATATACAGTTTGTTCACTTTAACGGTAAAGGAAAACATCGCGAGGAAACCTGTATACATAAGAGTCCATAAAAAAATTATCAGTATCAGCCTATATACGTCCCACTGCAGAGCACGGGCTTGCTCTACAATCGAAAGTACGATTGCGAGGGGTTAGTCCATATATGGACTAACTATAGTCCACCACACTGGCCTAGTGCGGCGTGGCGGACTTTACATACCATAGATTTTTTTTCAAATCACTATGGTATGCAGGTTTCCTCACGATGTTTTCCTTCACCGTTATAGTGCGTGGTGATTGACTATCAATACACACATGACTCCGATAAGTCAGAGGTGTGCCCTGGGATGTGAACCCGTGACCACCGTGTACATGTTGGCAGTCGCGTCTGATCCGTTACCAATAGGCAACCACGCACTCGCCTTAAAGAATATTACGAAATAATTTAAGTTCTAATAAGTCGCATGAAACCAATGTAGAACACGACTACGACTTAATTTCCTCAATATTTTTTTCTTTAAGATAATATATTTCGAAGGAAAGATTATTGTCGTATAATAAGGAAGATGTGACGTCATATAGATAGAAACCAACATTTTTCTCGAATAGCATGACGTCATGTTATTCCCTATATTTCTATTTTTAATCCTTGAGATTCTCATTACAGCAATGATAAGAATGTAATGAAGTCAGCTATTTAATCTCGAGACTATACGGCTTATTTTTTCTTTTATTTTTTATACCGTCATAACCCGTCATTGCCCACTTAAGCGTGTGGCGGTTTGGATTTAGCCTTAAGGTATCCAAATTCGCGCAGCCCAACAAAATTGTGCTGAGCCAAGGAAAATGTACAACTCTCGCTAATGGATACGATAGCTGCGTTGTAGTTATTATCTTCCAAAAAAAAAATACAACTCCACAATCATTTTGTAAATGGAAAACCAAATTCAAAAAACATACAAAGAAAAAATACAGAGCTATTCGGGATATTAAATATTATGCTTAATATTTTACACCAGAAATTAATTTCGTAAACTGCCGAACTGCAAAAAGATTTTTAAAATGAAATAAAATATATTATGATTCAAATTACTCCCAAAATTATGACTGCAATAATACCGTAATACATGATATCTTTAGGCGTGGGTACTGGTGGTTAAATTTTACGTGCCCGGGAGGTTATTACCTCCCTTAGGATGTTCCCTTCCGGCCAACGGCGGTGCGGCTTCAAATTTGGGGCACGTTGAATATTATAATATAATTGTTGATAAACTCTTTACATATAATTTATACATCCTTATATGCTTTACCTAATTTACCAGAGCCTTAAGAGTACTTATCGCATACTTTGCAATATTTCAGTACCTAAAACATGATTATATTTTTTCTCTAACCTATTAATTCGGAGTGATGCATAATTATAACCCTTTTTTGCAAAACGAAATATCTTCTGGAGCACTCCCATCTAAGTATGATATTAGCGCAGTATAAAGACAAAATTTTTATACATACATAAACTCACGCCTTTTTTCCAGAAGGAGTAGGCAGAGGTGCTACCAGGACACCCACACTTCGCCTCGTACATTATGTTTCCTCCCACGATGTGATAGGGGGCGACCCTGTCGCCATTATGACATAAGAATGACATATATTGCCCATAGTAATCCGGACTGTTAATAAATAAAATAATCCTATATCACTGCCCGAGCCGGGATTCTAACCCGAGACCTCAGTTTTGTAATCGTACCGTAATACAACAACGCTACCGAGGTAGTCAATATAATAAAAAATATTTATACTTAACAAAATAACTATAACTTACTTACTCTACTACACATTTAACATCAGACAGCCTCCGTGGAGCAGTTGGTTAGACACCGCCTGTGACACGAGAGGCCGCGGGTTCAATCCCCGTATCGAAACAAATATTTGTCTGGTCCACAGGTATTTGTTTCGGGTCTGGATGTTTGTGAGACCGAAAAGTCTCTCGTAGTTCCTGATACTCACGACACAAGACTCGATCTTAGTGTGGGGTCTGGACTATTTATGTAAATGTTGGGTGTATTTATTATTTATTTATCTCATCCGTGTTTCTACACCCTCAAGCCATAAAACAAAGTGAAGGCTATTTAAATAAGAAATTTGCATAAACAATGCTGTATAATGTACAAGTGTAAAATGCCTATATAATGAACACACAAGTTGCGCCAAGTAACGCATACTGATTTGTTTGTCTTTGGTTTACAATTGAATTTGTTGTACAGATAGTCCATTTCAAACAAGCAAGAAGCTGCCTTGTGCTAGTACTAGCACTAGCGTGTATCATGACGTCCTGGGTTCAAATCCCAGGTCGGACAGTTCATTTTGTATGGGTTTTTTAATTTATAAAAATCTCTTAGGAATTGACTGTGGCTAGGATTTTTGTCCAGCATAGCTAAGGGCTTCAATCGTTCGTCCTCTAGTTAAGACTAGGGTGTGGGTCTCGGAAGAATAAGACTTACGCTACAGTATCCTTTGCTTGTTTCTTATGACAAATATATCTCTAAAGAGAATATCAAGAGAACATTCAGGTTATCTCAGGTCATACGGCCCACACGGTAATTCCTGCTGTAAATATCAAACCACTTGAATTATGCACGATTAATTATGTTTCTACTTACATATTTAAGTACGATGACCATAAATTTATCTATCTGTTTATTCAGCCACAGGAGGACCACTGCTCATCATAGGCCTCCCCCAAAAGAGGGGGGGGGGGGGTATTTGCCAATACTCGCCACGCTTGGCAGGCTGGTTGGCGAGCACAGGCCGTAGCATCTCGCGCTGATGACGCTGCTGTCCGTCATCAGCCTGTTATTAGGATGGTTATCCTGCCATCTGTCGGTCGCCAGAGCCTCGTCCGTTGTTCAGCAGGGAGCACCGAGCAGGTGAAGTTGGCTTTGGCCCCTGAAGGTGTCCGTTGGAGCCCCTTACTCCCCCATGATCGTAAATGTTTAATTTTATCATACAATTTGTCGCTGGATGCAGGCGGTTTCCAACAAATCCATGGAAATCTTTTGTTCAGCAGTGGACTTCCTTTGACTGAAGAGGGAAAGAGAAAGAGAGTGAGACAATATTTCCCTCTATTATCTATTTAATTATTTCCACTGTCTGATTACCAAATGGTGCAGTATCAGTTTACATTATCAATATTACGACAAAACTTTACCACCATACTTTTAGAACTGCCAAAATAACGAAAACAGATAAGCCAAGTTGAATATCAAATTGCGATAAACAGCAATGTTAGAAGCCATTTGGCGAAGTTTGCGCGTTGTCGGTATTAATTCAGTATTTGGTTTTAGAGTTAATTGTGGTTTTAATTTAGCAATAAAGGTGATATTTAGAGTCAAATAGGATAACTTTCGAGATTTAGAAGTTACGTGTGTTTATAGTTATTTTGTTGGTGGCGGGGTATCTGTATCTCAGGTTATAGAAACTTTATTTCCCAAAAGAAATTTACAAATATCACTTAATGAGAAAATTTACACATTTGAAAATGCACATTTAGTAGTTTTGGAAGAGCGTAACTAATTTCTTATTATTCAATACATACTTACTAAATATTAAAACATTGCAAACAAAATTACAATCTTAATAACATTTAGGTGGGTGGTTATAAAAAAAAACGAACGTTAGAAACAGTTGTTGACAATAAAGTGAAGCAAATGAACGCGTAGGTATTTTTTTTTTGTTTGTTCAATAGACAAGCGTAACAGAGATGTACCCAGATATTTTCGAAAGTGTATTTTTTTGTTTTTTCTTAAAGAGGTATCTGCCTAAATCAATCATTAAATAACGGGAAGAGTCTCACGCGGCGAGAATCGTATGCGATTA
Source organism: Deilephila porcellus (assembly GCA_905220455.2). NCBI lineage: Eukaryota > Metazoa > Arthropoda > Insecta > Lepidoptera > Sphingidae > Deilephila > Deilephila porcellus. Next base: position 12,821,225 of record LR999973.1, on the reverse strand, counting down.
TCGCATGACGTAACCTCCATAGATTATTGTGTTCAGACAAACGTTTATACGATGCGACTTTTTTGTATCCTTACGATAATCGTATCTTCGAGACGAGAAACTCTCCCCGTGTAAATGAGGCTTTACCGATGGTAAAAACCTTGTCATTGTGGCGTGTGTGTGTGTGTGTGTGTGTGTGTGTGTCAGTGGCGAAGGGTGACATTTTTTAAAAGGGAAGCCGAAGCTCAAATCACAAAATATGTTTATTTTCTTTATCCTGTTACTAGCTTCTGCCCGCAAACTTCGTCTGCGTGGTTAATTTTATTTGAAATATACCATCCCGTCCCGTCCCATCCCGTTATATCCCGCCCGCCCCGTCTCATTCTCACTAATGGAATGTAATCCAGTCCCATCCCATCTTTTTGAGTATGAAAAAGTAGCAAATATATCGGAATTCCTTCTTCATCCCACGGGAACACTAAACTTTTCAGGATAAAAAGTAGCCTATGTTACTTCTTATACTTCCAAGAATATGTCTACAAAGTTTCATGATGATCAGTTGAGTAGTTTTTGCGTGAAAGCGTAACAAACAAACTTACATTCACATTTATAATATAAGTAGGGTTAAGGGATTACGAAATGACTACAATGCGACTGATAGTAAGCGTAGTGCAGTCCGAATAGAGATCAAATTTACTGTGTGATGTTTCACAGAATGAACGCAAAACGCGACACATTTATGCACGTGTGTCCTTATATTCGGACCTTTGCGAATATTCTCCCACTAGCAAATTATTGCTCCGAGAATCTTACTCACCAAACCAAATTATTGGGTTTCATTTGGTAAGTGATATTGTGGCATCTGTCTATTGCGGCCGTCAATTATATTTTAATATTTTCGTTACCTATGTAGGTATTTATACAATATTTACAATGACCATGAAATAAAAACTAAACCATGCTTACATAATGAGAAAAATAAAAAAGTATATTTCTAAACCGCACGTGAATATAAGATTAATATTAAAGAAATAAAAACCTAGACTCAATGTTAACAAGTACGATAGCCCCGCATTTATCAGTTGTAACATTAGTAAGACAATGTATTCCACAGGCGAGGGTCGAGCACGTCCTAAAATCTAAACACTAACTTTATTTGTAAAATCGACAATCTAAAAATATTATTAGTACGCTCCTAACGATTAGTAATTTCCATTAAAACCATAATATTAAAATTACACATTTTGTAATTAAAAACATTTAAAATTAATTGCATGAATCATGAATATATTGTAAAAATGTAATTGTAAAACTTATAAATACATTAGACTCCGCATTTCGCTATTGTAATAAGTATTATCTATACCTAAACACACGAAATGCCGGAGAAGCTCCGGCATGCCTCTTGCTTTTTTAACGTAATTTGAACCTTAAATCATTATAAATTTAAGGTACAATTTTGCATGGTTTGTTGCATACTATACAATGCATAACGGGCGGCGCGGCGGCGGCGCGGTGGCGGCGGGGCGGCGTCGGGCGGCGGCGCACGGGCCGCGCTAGTGTTATTGAATAAGCCGAACAATTTTACAGGAATCCGCCAGAGGTCGCAGGGCGTCGCAATGTAAAAAGGGCTTACTGTGCCGCTTCCTAGTAATATTTACGTATCTGGCCGACAGATGTCGTTGAATGTAAAAAATAATAATTGAGTTTGATATTAAATACATAAGTTTGAATAATTTGCTTGTTTATAGTGTAATGATAAATTACAAAAGGGAAGCCGGCGGGAATTGGCTTCCATGGAGCCTTCGCCACTAGTGTGTGTGTGTGTGTTGTTTTTTACATCGAGCAAGTTTTTAGTGGATCTCGAGCGGGTTGACATAATATTTTGAATTCTGAGATAACTATCTTTCGTGGATAGATACTTTATTTGGTTTCCATTGTAATTACCCTTTGCATTATAGGCGCTTTGTCGTATAACCTTATTCACAGACAGTTTTATAACCTATTTTATTTATCGAATATTTTGTCTTCTTCTCTCAAACTGAATTCAAAAGTCGTTCGCAAGGGACAAAACATTCGATAACTAAAATAGGTTTTAAAACTGTCTATGAATAAGGCTGTAAAAATATAACACTCATGATTCTACAATATTTTCTAAAGTTACTAACACTTCATACTAACACGTATTTACCCTGACATAATGGTTTGACCTCCTTCAACTAGCAACCCCTTACCTAACACTAGGCTGTATGTAAATTATTATAGACCGATGTGAATCAATCACAATACGTATAATACAAAAAGTCTCCCAATACATAAAGGATCACAAAACAAAACAAATAACACTGCCTCCCGTCTGGAGCCAAGCTATTGACTCAGAAAAAGAAATCCGGGACGCTTCGTCTAAGCTTTTTGTAAACCCCGAATTCAATATGAACATATAGGTCAAACAACGACTCAAACGGTTTTACATCTGCAAAAATGTTAATATTGAATTTAGATAAATAAACTTTGAGTTTTGATAATGTTTTTAAGAGACGTACTTACTGTAATGGCAGCACTCAAAATCATTTCACGTCAATTAAATAATAACTAAGTTCAGTACGAAAAAAAACTATATCAAAAAACGATTATATTACTAGTACTTTCATAAAATCATAGAAAAATGTTTAAACACATTAAATATATCTAAGTGCGGCCGTCAAAGACATAGTTAATATTAATTATTTATATCAAATGTGCCCGTATTTTGTAAACCAGATAGTCTCTCGTCTTTACAGTAAAATACTATCTTAGTATGGGGTCAAGACTACGTATGTGATTCATGGGTTTATTTATTATTGTGTCAGCCCATTATTGTATGAGAGGGGTTAGGCCATAAAGTCCACCAGTGCTATAGTGCGGGTTGGTGGACTTTACATACCATAGAAATTATTACAAATCGGCATTGTATGCAGGTTTCCTCACGATGTTTTCCTTCACCGTTATAGTTCGTGGTGATTGACAATACACACATGACTCCGAAATCAGAGGTGTGCTCTGGGATTTGAACCCGCGACCACCGTGAACATGTTGGCAGTCGCGTCTGGTCCGTTTACTAACAGGCCACCACGGACTTTTTATTATTATTAGGTTTCAATTCTCCTTATCACCTAAAGAAGTATTTAATTGACTTCAAATGTCTGTGTTGCAGTTAACACCTAATGTCTTGTGGATAGCGCAGTGCAATGCCATGCAGTAACAATAAGTGCTGAGTGCTGTTGCTCCTGTTTATGAGCAAGATGTTTACCGGCGGGCAAGCGTCTCATCCGCAAGTCATTCTCGATATTAAGAAAAATATTTTAATCCACAAATGGTGTAAAGGGCAGAAACAGTTTGATGAGTATCCGCGGGTTAAACCTTGCACCAAAATATGTTAATATTTGTGTGATCAATTAGTATTTCAATTAAAACTATTTTCACAGATCTTATGGCGGATTTTATTTAATTTTAAGATCTGGTCTTTACTGTCCGTCCCGTGACCACGAAAACTGTAAAGTAATCATAACGTCGAGAAGTTAAAAAAATATAAAAATTAAAAAGTAAAATCTAAGAAACCATTTTGCAATTAGTATTTGCAACGAATCTATATGTGTTTCACCGTTCTACGTTCGTTGTTTTAAATACACGTTTGTTACTGTATGGATTAAAACTATTCAGTGGCTGAAAATGGCACTGTGACAGGCCTGAATTCCGGTTTCACGACAGGAAAATATTATAAATACACCTAACAGTCACATACATAGTCCTGACCCCAACCTTAAGATCAATTAAGTCTTGTGTCGGGGGTATCACAATTCAGAAGCCACGAGAGTATTTTCGGTCTCACAAACACCCAGATCCGATTATTGTATGTGTTTTTCTATTTGCATAACTTGATTTACATTGGTAAAAGTTAGGTTCATTAATTTAATGATCTTCCGAATAGAAAGTCCTACATACCAATTAAAAACAATAATAAATATTGGTTAAAATCAAAAGTTGTCATACAATATATAATACCATTCACAACTGAATCAGACTATCAGCTTAAGTCACTCGGTGTGAAATTGAAAATATTCATATCCAGTATTAACTGTGAAATACAATACATTTATTACCTATTGAATTTGTTTTAGGATTTTTTTTTCTATGCCGATGCCGATTGATAGCGATACCGGATTCCCAATACCCCGTACCTCTTGTCCTTTTTCCTTCTCGCTCTCCTCCCGATTTGAAGAACAGGCAACAATCCACGATCTAAGCGGTGTGGATATTCATGGGTGGCAGTGATCATTTACCATCAGGCGACCTGTTTGCTCGTTTGCTATATGTGTAGCTTCCCCTGAAGATCATGAACTAAGGGTTGACAGCCCCCGTGGCGCAGTTGGTTAGACGCCGCCTGTGAAATGAGAGGCCGCGGGTGCGATCCCCGAACCGAAACAAATATTTGTGTGATCTACAGGTATTTGTTTCGGGTCTGGGTGTGTGTGAGACCGAAAAGCCTCTCGTGGTTTCTGATACCCACGACACAAGATTCGATCTTAGTGTGGGGTCAGGACTATGTATGTGATTCATAGGTATATTTATTATTGTATCAGCCCATATACGTCCCACTGCAGGGCATGAGCCTCCTCTACAATCGAGAAAACTGTAAAAAAATGTGACTGTTGGGTGTATATATTTATATTTTTTATTTATTAACTTAATTTAATTTATGCCTTAAGATTGCGTTAAAGTTAGTCTTTAAGCGGTGTTAGAAACTGAGTATTTTAGTTTTACTTAATCTTGTAGCATGAAAGGATGCTGAATGACGAGGCAGCGTGATTCATGCCCGGAGCGATACAATGAAAACGTGACTTGTAGTTTCTAATACTTCACAAGACACTACAGAGATTTGAGAGTGCTCAGTGCTTTATACATTTATTGTTTATGATGATTATGCAAATAATTAGGTTACTCACAGAATTATCCTTAAATCGAAACTATAGTCTGCGTTTCGGTCATTATTTCATTACCACAGTTTTCAATTAAGCAACCGTTTCCTTCAGATATACTTCGATTTTGAAATAAAACTATTTTTACGGATTTTATCGCGATTTGGTTTAATTTTTACATTTTTTAACTTCCCGACGTTTCGATTGCTTTTCACCTCCGATCACCGATCTACCTCCGATCCGATCTAGCTCCTTCTGCGTAGATCGGATCGCAACAACTAGTTAACTTTTTAAATTAGCTTTTTTAATTTAATAATTGAAAATTAAGGGTAGTTTAATTGTAACAGTCACAGAGCAGATGACTAATACCTCAGTCTGCCCCGTGACCACGAAAGCTGAAAAGCAATCGAAACGTCGGGAAGTTAAAAAATGTAAAAATTAAACCAAATCGCGATAAAATCCGTAAAAATAGTTTTATTTCAATGTGTAACATTCGCGTAAATCTAAGAAACCATTATATTACTTCGATTTAACATAAGGTATGTGATGAGTAACACTACGTACTATGATGATTATGATACTATGATGAGCACGTGATGGTAGTCCTATAAACGGTTTCACGGTAGAAATACATTTATCTCTTGATGGATACTGTATTTCGATTTTATCACTGTCAAGTGCACTGTATTCCTTTTTTCATCTATATATCTATACCTATATCTATATCAGCCCATATACGTCCCACTGCAGGGCACGGGCCTACTCCACAATCGAGGGAATCGATTGAGAGTGGTTAGGCCATATAGTCCACCACGCTGGCCTAGTGCGGGTTGGCAGTCTTACATACCGTAAAATTCTTTAAAAAAATTTATATCCCAATAAAAAACAACCTAACTAAACCCTCCACTAGACACGAAAATCTCTAATAAGATGACACGAAAGCGAAAGCAAAACACACTGTATAAAAATTGACATAACCCCGCAGATAACCCTTGTGCAAACTCAGTCTACCCGAGACCTACTAAGACGTATTTAAACGTCTAATTCTGTCAAGTAAGGGCCCGGATTTTATCGCAAAGTAAATCTTTCGTTCGACCCGGCTCAATCTGTAGCAAGGACGCAAATATTTACAAGGCTCCGGTGCCAGATAAACTACGCTTCTTCATTTCAAATTGAATTTTGACGAAATTTCACGTTTTAAGTGTTGACTAATGGATTTTTAATGTTAGTTTAGGCTGGCGCAGAGGAAACTAAAACGAGTGGTTCAGGATCTTGATATAATAATTTAATCACATTGTACTCATAGGATAGGCCACCACACTGGCCCAGTATTGCCGAAATAAACATAGCATAGGTATTCCAGTTAAAATGTTTATGCATTCTCGAATATTTTCTCTCGGCTGTGAGCGACATACATTCCTTAGGGTGTGGGAATGACGAAAAGTCAGGTATTTTTGATACCCACGGCTCAAACACATATGTAGGATGATGACTATGAGTGTATTATAGGGTAAATACTTTTGATCTACCACCCGGTTTGAAAGGCGGTTTTTACTGGAGAAGAACATTATATTTTACTAAAATAAAAGATCCGCAGAAATCTTATTACTTAAATTGAACTTGCACAACAGATTGACCTAGAAACCAAACCTGAACCTGAACCCTCACCCTTTATCACTAAAACAATGACCAAAGAATTTCTTGATAAAAACAATGCTCATCGAAGAAAACCTCGAGGAAAAATTAAATATTTTTTACACGAAACGGGACACTGATCCTATATCAAACAGAGTAAAAACTTTCGACGAAACTTTGCTTCTAACGCCGATATCCGCCGCTTGTAAACAAACACATTTATACAGAGAAGGGACGTTATGGTAATAATATATCTTGGAATTGTTCTTAAAAAGGATATCTCTATGGTTGAGTGACTTTTTTTAACCTTGAATGTATGATGTGGTGTTTTGATGTTGTTTTATTATGGATAAGTAAGTCTTTGATATTTTTATCATAATGTGTTTTGTTTTCAAGCTTTGTGTAATTATTGGCCATCAGATATTTCTTGAATATCATCATCTCTTTTTTTGTTGTGGTACAGATCACAGACATGAGACAATCAAACCTTTTAACGACATCCGGTCAAGTAAGAGTAAATGATTAACTTAGCAATACGTTTAAACGCTTGAAATAAATGTTAATTCCAAAAATATTTATACGAACAATTAAAGACTTCTCCATCGCCAGTTGGCACAATTATCTGTTCAAAACCTAGCGACAAACAATCAAAAACTTCGGTCATGAGGAGTTTCCTACCATCGCGTATAATCTCCACCGGGTCTAGTAAATATAACACGATATGAGTAATATCACTAATGAGGTTGGTAACGAGTATAATCCGATGAGGCGGTTCCATTAGGCCGCTGATGATGCTTAATAATGTTAACCAACACACGACCTAGCAGACGTCAATTTCTGCTTAGGAGACATGTACTAGAAAAAGATGTAAGAGGTACTAAGTAGGATTTTTCACTTTCATGTAAGAAACTAGTAAACTCCAAAAAAAGAATAGTCTTTTCGGAGAGCTATCAACTCGTCTTGTCTTCACGTAACCTTGATTGAAGGTTATAGTTGGCCTGCAATTGATTTCCTTAGCGTATTGATGTAATATGTGGCTGACAGTCATAAATAATAACTCAATAATTTTGACCCATGTCCAATGTACATCACACTCAAATTCCCACATAAACATATAACACTCCGAAAAACTTCACCAAACTCCGAAAACTTTTACCAAACACGTAAGAAACAGGTGAAACTAATGAATTAAACAAAATTTCAACGTTCTAAATTGCTCTCACTATCCGCAAACTTGTAATCAGGCCGCGAAAAATGAGTAAAGAAATCCCGTGTTCATTACGGGAATCATTCCGGGAACGGTCGCGGCTTGAAATGTCCGTGCATTTATTGTAAAACTCATTTTCATCTGAGATGACGCTGGAGCCGTGCAATTTGCATTCCTTCTTTGCAGATGTGATTATAGTTTTATTAAAAGGACACGTCATTTCAGACTGTGTAATCTGTGCGCCATTGTTCTGGCGATGGCGTGAAATATGCTTTGTGTAAGGACACCGAGTTTTAATTGTCAGGAAAACCTTTATTTATGAACGACTTGTCTAAGCGATGATCAATGCTCTAGGACATTTATAATAATTAGATCGTAGGAATGTGTGGTGGCTTGTTAGTGACGGACCAGATGCGGCTGCCAACATGTTCACGGTGGTCGCGGGCTCAAATTCCAGGGCACACCTCTGACTTTTCATGTGTGTCTTGATAGTCAAGCGCCACTCAATATAACGGTGAAGGTAAACATCGTGAAGAAACCTGCATACCATAGGGTGTGTGGAATGAACTACGAGTTACCTTCAGCCAGATTGCCAGCAACAGAATTAAATAAAAATGCAGTTTTCATCTGTCATCGGGTAAGTCATTTATTATTTTATTTTCGACAACAGACAGTCGTATACATCACAAATTAAGGTAAATTGTGGGTACTTACGCTTACTACTTAGTTACTAGACTACTTAACTGTGTGCTTACACTTTAAGTTTTAATATTTAATTATATTACATAATATTACATAATATTACATTAAAGCATTGAGAAGGACATTGCTTTTAAACGTAAGTATTATTTCTCTTAAAGAAAACATCAGGATAGGTTATAAAATGAGCAAAGCCCAGACCCAGAAAGGCTACAGTCCACAAAACTATAATATTTATCAGCATATAAAATGTTCAACTTTTCCTGCATCAATCGATATAGGTACACCATCATTCTTTTTCATATAATCCACCAAAATCATTACACAAAAACGTATTTGTTCAAACAACAATAAACCAAACACAAAATGTTCTATTGAAGTAATTCCGAACAAAATCAATCAATGTACAAAAAAATAAAAATCAACATGATTGTTCGTAACAAGAGCATTTCGGAACATTTTTGTACTTTTAAATTCGGAAAACGCGATGCTGAAAACGAGTCTTTTGTCCATTTATTTGTAGCAAATAAATGTTTATTTCACTGCTAAATTCACTGCGGACGTGTCAAATATATAAATAATATAATTTGATAATTTCATTTTGATGTTTTAAGGTGGTCATAATGATCTGATAAAATTTGTAAGAAGCCACTAGATGCTTCCTGTTTCTTGATGATACATAAGGAAATGTTAGAAATGCTCGAAAATTTACTTCAAAGATTCCGTTACATACATGTAAAGAAATTACATTTCTTTAATTTCCTTTATCTTCGACTGTTGTTAAAACAGGAATTGTTTGTTTTTAATATAAGATAGATGGCGCTGTGTACTACGGTCGTCAATGCAGTTCTATCAAAGTTGCTTAAGAATTTTAAAGATGGAAACGGTCAATGAGTAGTGACAAGTTCTAGAAATAATGTGAAAAGGAATCGACAAATCTATTATTAAACTTTAAATGTCGTTTCTTTGGATTTTCAGGTAGCATGTGCAATTAGAATAATAAATACTTTATAATTTATCTATATAAACTTATGTTAAAATAAAAAACTTTGGATTTTCAGAGCAACACATCTTTGATTTATTGATTCTTAAATAATCTGGACAATTGTCTTATAAAACGACATTTTTTGAACATGGAAAAATTAAAATTCACATTCGCAGTATTAGCGGGAAGTGATTTAAAAACAAACGTAATTTGTATAACTTCAATCGAGACACCCGAGGGACTTATATATAATATTCCTGATGATGTCAAAGCTGCAAGTAAACATACTGGTATAACATCTTCAGATATTTTCACGAAAATAAAGAATTCGTTAAAAAAAAGACATCAAACACGAAAGTTATGGATCCCATTGACAGAATTATTAAGAAAAATCTATTTGGATGAAGGTGAAAATGTGCAATTCAATGATCAATACCTAGAAGAAGTCAAAAATGAAACCAATCCGCCAATTATTAATAATAACACTGTAAATGGAAACGAAAATTTTGGAAAAACAGCTGAGAGATTCTTACTTGAAAAATTTTCTGGAAAAACGTCAAATGTGGATCAATGGATTCAAGAATTCGAAAATGAATGTGAAAGATATGAAATACATCAGGATGCTGAAAGGATTGAAACTTTAAAATTTTTACTTGAAAAACAATGCTTGGACTGGTATACTAGTATGTTAATAAAATTCTCGATAGACTCGGAATGGACATTATGGAAAAAAAGTTTGTCTGAGACGTATGGAAATAAAGGATGGTCCCAAATAAAATATGCCTTCACATTTAAATTTCAAACAGGTTCACTACTAGAATATGCCACAAAAAAAGAAAGACTGTTATTAGAAATTAATAAGCAAATTGATACACAAACTATGATAAACCTTATTGTAATGGGTTTACCAGACTATATAATGGACAAGATTGATAAAGGAACAGTATCTTCTACCGCAAGCCTGTATAATGAGATTGGTAAACATGAGCATACTTTAAATAGGAGGAAGTATAATAACATGAAAAGAAACATCTCTGATAATAAAACAAATGTAGAAAAATTCAAACCCTGCAAGATTTGTGAGAAATTAAACAAAGGTGGTCGTTTCCACCCAGAAGAGAAATGCTGGTTTAAGCATAATAATGAGTATGAGAACAAGAGATACAACAGTAAGAATGTGAACAATACTCTGTTAGATGTCGAATTAAATGACTATAACCAAAAAAACGAATAATAACGCCATTAATTAAAGTCAAACTAACATTAAATGAAAAAATAGATATATTTGGTATATATGACTCAGGATCTAATGTTTCTCTAGTCAATTCAAATTTCTTAAGATTTAGGAAAGATGAAAAAAAAAATTCAATAATGTAAATTTAATAATAATTAATGGTGTTAAAAAAACTCAAGGTTTGACTACATTAAGAATTAAGATCTTCGAAATAGAAAAAAACATTGATGTTCACATTGTGGATGCAAAGGAATTTAAATATGATTTTTTAATTGGACTGGATATGATAAAAGAGTTTAAACTAGTTCAAAATGAAAATTTGATGATTTCCCAAAAGACAGAGAAAGCACATAATAAAGAGGCTATTAAGAATGATAAAAATAAAAAACTTATTTGAAGTAAACTTCAATGACCATATAAAAGAAACCGATTTTACGATGAATTTAAATCACTTAAATGATCAACAAAAATATGAAATATATAACCTGATTGACAAATATAAGTCAAGTTTTGCGAAGGATAAGTATGACATTGGAACAGTAAAAGAATATGAAGCACGCATAGAGTTAATGATAGACAAATACTGTAGTAAAAGACCATATAGATGCTCTATAGAAGACAGAAAAGAAATAGAAGAACAGATTGGAAAATTACTAGAGAAAAAACTAATAGAAGAATCATACAGCCCATTTGCAGCACCAGTAACATTAGCTTTTAAAAAAGAGGATAATAAAAAAACTAGATTGTGTATTGATTTCAGAGACCTAAATAAAATAATAGTACCACAAGCTCAACCATTCCCACTTATTGAGGACCTGGTAGTCAAGACAAGAAACTGTAAGTATTTCTCAACATTAGATATAAACTCTGCTTTCTGGGCTATTCCACTAAGGATTGAAGACAGAAGAAAAACTGCTTTTGTGACACAAAGTGGTCATTTTCAATGGACGTGCTTACCTTTCGGTTTGAAGACATCTCCAGCAATATTTCAAAGAATATTAAGCAACATACTGAGAAAATATCAACTTACTGATTTTACGGTAAATTATATAGACGACATCTTGATTTTTTCGAAATCTTATACCGACCATATTAATCATTTAACACAATTGTTGGAGGCAATAAAGAAAGAAGGTTTTAGACTAAAATTCACAAAATGTTTGTTTGCGTCAGAGTCAGTAAAATACCTTGGCCATATCATACAGAATAATACAGTTCGGCCTTTGAGAGATAATTTAATTTCAATACAGGACTTTCCGGCACCTAAAAGTCAAAAAAATTTCAGACAATTTCTGGGAAAAGTTAATTTTTACCACGAATATATACCAAGAGCTACAATGATTTTAGAACCTCTCCATAATTTACTGAGGAAAAATCAAAAATTTATATGGTCTGCAGATTGTCAAAAATCTTTCGAGGAGATAAAAAAATTACTGTGTTCACAACCTATCTTAGAAATATTCGATCAAGATTTGCCAATACATATTTATACCGACGCCTCATTGGAAGGTATTGGGGCAATATTGAAACAAGTACAGCCAAACGGAAAAGTGAAGCCTGTAGCATATTTTTCAAAAAAACTTAATGAATGCCAAAAGAAAAAAAAGGCAATATATTTAGAATGTTTAGCCATTAAAGAGGCAATACGCTTCTGGCAATATTGGCTCATAGGCAAATCATTCACAGTATTTTCGGATCATAAGCCGTTGGAAAGTATGAATATTAAATCAAGAACAGATGAGGAATTAGGAGAATTAATGTATTATATGTCACAGTATAATTTTAAAATAAAATATGCTCCAGGAAAAACTAACTTGGAGGCTGATTGTTTAAGTAGGAACCCAGTATTGGAAGCAAATCAAGACATAGACGAACAGTTGAAAATAATTAATTTTATAAAATTAAAGGATATTGCTTTAGATCAAGAAAAAAATAACGAAATACAAAATTGTAAGAATAAATTAATACATAAAAACAATATTTATTATAAAAAGTTGAAGAAACAAGAAAAGATTATAATATCAGAAGAATATAGTTTGAAACTTATAAAACAAATACATGAAAATATGTGCCATATAGGTATAAAACAAATGCAAAAGAAAATTGGTAAAATATATACAGCAAAAAATTTGACAAGGAATATAAATAATTTTTGTAAAAGCTGTGAGATATGCAAAAAAAATAAAACAAGAGGACAAGTCAAGTATGGTTTAATGTCACATTTAGGCCCCGCCACGAAACCTTTAGAAATTGTCTCTATAGACACTATTGGTGGCTTCGGAGGTTCTAGGTCAACCAAAAGATATTTGCACCTTCTTGTGGATCATTTTACGCGATATGCATATATAGTAACATCAAGAACGCAGAATGCTAAAGATTTTATAAAGTTAATCAATAATGTAACTGATTGTAATGAAATTGGTATGATTCTCACAGACCAGTATCCTGGAATAAATTCGAAAGAATTTAAAAATTTTCTTAATGAAAAGGCAATAAAGCTAGTATTTACCGCGGTAAACGTTCCATTTTCAAATGGTTTAAATGAAAGATTGAATCAAACCATTGTAAATAAAATCAGATGCAGAGTAAATGAAAATGGGAGAAAAAAAGCATGGACAACAATTGCCCATAACTGCATAGATAAATATAACGATACGGATCATACTGTTACTGGTTTTGCGCCTAGATATTTACTGGATGGCACCGATGTTTCATTGTTACCGAAGGAGTTAAAACAGGAGAAAATTGTAGATAACTGGATTAGAGACCGAAAAATAGCATTTAAAAATTCAATTAAGTCACATAATTATAACAAAACAGTGAATGATAAAAATAGAACATATCATGATTTCAAGATAGGTGATATGGTATATGTTGAGAACGGACACAAGTTAAATAGAAGAAAATTAGATGAACTGAGGATTGGTCCTTATAAAATTGAAAGAAAAATTTCGAATTCAATATATAAAATTAATACAGGTCATAGAAAATTGGAGTCAAACCTCTTCCACATTACTAAACTCATTCCTGCATCTTCAAGATAAAGTACAAGGTTGCTAGTTTTCTTGGGAAAATTTCCGAAAAATTTTCTTCGTTGTAGGGGAGATGTAAAGAAATTACATTTCTTTAATTTCCTTTATCTTCGACTGTTGTTAAAACAGGAATTGTTTGTTTTTAATATAAGATAGATGGCGCTGTGTACTACGGTCGTCAATGCAGTTCTATCAAAGTTGCTTAAGAATTTTAAAGATGGAAACGGTCAATGAGAAGTGACAAGTTCTAGAAATAATGTGAAAAGGAATCGACAAATCTATTATTAAACTTTAAATGTCGTTTCTTTGGATTTTCAGGTAGGATGTGCAATTAGAATAATAAATACTTTATAATTTATCTATATAAACTTATGTTAAAATAAAAAACTTTGGATTTTCAGAGCAACACATCTTTGATTTATTGATTCTTAAATAATCTGGACAATTGTCTTATATACATACATACATACAGGCGAAGCTAATAGCAGCGTGTTAAAAATAATCAACGCGCTAATTGGCCCCAGAAGCAGTTGTCACCGACAGTGATCCACGCGCTAACGACCCGATGCATTCATTAATCTCATACACTGCTTAACGTAAAGTGGCCGTGAAATTAGGGGATTTGGATAATTGTATTCGGATATGAGCGATGCTTATATTAATGGACTTCTTTTGGCTGAACTTGTTGTACCGAGAATATATTATAATGATTATTTTTATGGTTTTTTTGTTAATTCCACTGTGGCTTTTTTTGTTTACTTCACTGGTGGTGGTAGGTCTCTCATATGTGAGAGGCGTCCTGGGTAAGTACCACCGCAATGTGTTTTTCTCCCGTGAATAGCAGATTTCTATGGTATGTAAAGTCCGCCAACCATCCAGCCCAGCGTGGTGGACTACATGGCCTAAACCTTCTCAATCGTACTATCGACTGTTGAGGAGGCCCGTGCCCTGCAGTGGGACGTATATGGGCTGATACAATATTAAAACTCGTTTTAATCTAACTGTTACTTATAGAGTCCCATGCTCAGCAATAGGCGATGTAGGCTGATAAAACAGTGTTCTCTTTACAACATTTCATAATCAAAACAAAAGTATAAACAACAGGCGCGAACTTATAAGGCAGTAAAATTTTTACTATGCCACAAATTGGCGCGTTTTACGATACTGAGTCGAACGGCGGGAGTTGATTAAATATACAGGGGCACTGGGACCCATAATGGCCACTTACTCACTCATGTCAAAGAGCTTTACGTATGGAAGCTTAAAACGAAAAGCATTTAGGCCAAATCTTTTTGGCTCGAGTTATCTAATGGACTTAAGTTGGAACAAAATAGAAACAAATCTTAAGACTAGCTAAGCCTATTTTTCTCACAAGATGTGATAGTGGGGGGTAGGGGTAGTCTGCCGCCATGCCGAGCGTAGCTTTTAGACACAGGTAAATGTAATAAGATTTAACAAAAACGTAAATCTTTCACACACGTTTCTAAGATCATGGTCGCGAGAGCAAATCAAAGGCATTTGACTATAAGTAAAGTACCTACAGATTTTAGATAATTTACTCTCAATTTAACATCGAAAAAAACCCCCTTGATAAAATCAGTGGCTTAGTGATTTCGACCACCATACACGAAGGTAGAAAACAAACCTATTATGTATATTATTTATCGAACCTGCTCTAAAACTAACGTATATATTGGCAGAGTCTAATACATTGCGAAGTTGAAACTTCATTTGCATTAAGAGCTACGTCAATAATATTGTTTGTGTTGATGTAAGAACATACACATGCGGTGTTATTTGATGACCCGTATAACAAAGAACGGTATGTTAGTTATACATGGATATTATATTCTCGTATGATGTAGCCCTAGGTTCGATTCTTCATAAGTTATAAGTTTTAAGCGCTATTTACACGGGGAGAGTTTGACGTGAATCGTATGCCATTATTGCATGACATAACCGCCATAAGATTATCGCGTTCTGACAATGTTTATACGATGCAACTTATATCCTTACGATAATCGTATCTTCGAGTCGAGAAGCTCTCCCCGTAAATGGGGCTTTAGTGAATTTGAGTTTGCATAGAATTACCTGAAAGGTTGCCAAGTTTTCGGCCGTTAATAGCACAAGATAAAAACAAGCCTGACATTGCAAAGCCTACGAAATGTATGATAAGTTCAATAATATAATTTGATTCTAAATGGCCATCTGATTCGCGTTATATTAAAACCCTACGAACAAAAAAGGCTTCTGTTTCGATAGAATTATCATCTAATCTAATATAATGCAAATTTCCTAACAATGGAATTGAACCCACGTCTTCAAGAATCCCAATCCAATTTTTCGATCACTAGACTACACTATCAATTTATACGATAATATCGTTATTTATAGCTGTTTTAACGGTAAATATTAGTACACTCATAATTTTATTGTTATAGACGAGATCAAACATCGAACTATGTTTATGACCAATCATTTTCTATAATAAAATGTGAGTAGTATGCTTTAATACTTGTAATAAAATACTGAAAAGGTGTATTAGTACATATGGCTTGTATTATTATTTTTAATTCCGTTATCTTAATGCTTGGCAAGGGGACTGATAGTAAGGGGTAAGTACAATGCCGTCAAGATAGAGTGAAGAACGGGGACATACTTTAACTTATAGACATTCGAGACAATTATTCCGGCTAGCGCAACGGCTTCTTCACGCTTCGTTTAAAAAACAAGGTTCAAAGGAAGGAAGACGCAAACCATTAATTTTAGTAGCCGTAAGTTATTGTACATAAAAAAAAATAAAAAAATATGAACGTCTATCATATTCAGGTACAGGATTGACATAGCCCTCCCTCAAGATTGACGACGGCAATTTATTAAAAACTGTCTAAATCCAGCCTCTTCCTAAATTAAATAATTCGGAAATATCGGGTAAAAAAACTTTTAAATCATAAATTAACAGCATTTAATCAGATTATCTCGAAAACTCAAATCGTAATTAAATTTAAATTTAAATTAAAGAAAATACGAATGAGGCTACGTAAACATTCTGCCTATCAGCATTATAGTACAAAAACTAGCAATCATTAATGATTTTAAACGAATAGAAGCAGCATACACATCTAACATCAAGTAATTTTACCAATCTCACATAGGCAGTAAGCAAATGATTCACAGACAGTCGCGTAAAAACGTCCCTCAACAAATTAGTAAATCTACACTAAGTAAGGGTTTAAGCCAAGAGCGCTTGACCCAGTTCTGACACCTAGCTCGGTGCCACTAGATAGCAGATAAGGCACAGTGAGCTGGCTTCTGCATAGATAACTTATCTACAGGGATGACGTTGAAGTTTGGAATTAAAAAACAGATTGACAGCCCTGACTCTCAAGTAAGATAATCTTGTGTCACTAATGGTTTCTTAGATTTACGCGAATGTTACACATTGAAATAAAACTATTTTTTGCGGATGTTATCGCGATTTGGTTTAATTTTTACATTTTTTAACTTCCCGACGTTTCGATTGCTTTACAGATTTCGTTCTCAGTCCGCCCCGTGACCATGAAAGCTGTAAAGCAATCGAAACGTCGAGAAGTTAAAAAATGTAAAAATTAAACCAAATCTCGATAAAATCCGTAAAAATAGTTTTATTTCTTGTCACTAATCAGGAAATTAGAGGGCCTTATTTACAGCAACCAGACTTCAAACAAATATTCGCGGATTTTTTAACCTCCACTCTCTCAGATGGGTTCTTAACTAACTGCGCAACGTAACTAATTCCAATTAAAATCAAGCAGGCAGTTCAGATTATGACCATCATAATCATACAGAATTTAAAAATACTTAAACAAAGAGGGGACAATATCCAGAGGCAGTATGAAGTAGCTGTGTGGCTTTCAGTATGTTATTTAATGTCAGTTTCCAGTGGCACACAGCAGAGGTATCTCATTTACGGCCTCTCCCAAGGATCTACACACCTTATTGAATGCTGTTTGCGTCCAGCGACTTCCTGCTATAATATGTCGTCAATTTAGTACGTTTAAAGCTCCATTTATACAGGGAGAATATCTCGCCTCGAAGATACAATTATACCGGGTATATCAAGACTGCGACCGAAAACGAAGCCAGGTGGTAGTTTTAGTGGTTACAAACACGATGCAAATAAAAATTTCGCCAAAAGAGTGACAGATATTCTTTCAGAATTTTTAAAAATCATCGTGTTTGGGTGGTAAATACCTAGTTTTTGCGAAAACACTTATTTAAACCCTTACGTACCATTGTGTGTTTAAAATAAAAGAGGTGTACATCATTATTTTAGGAAAACTATGTACTATATGTCACCCAAATACGATAATATTAAGTAAGAAATTACAATAAGCAAGTTGTCGATTTTTTTTGCGAAATTTTTACTTGCCTTTTGTCTGTAGTCACTAATACTGCCACCTCGCTTCGATTTCGGTCGCGGTCTTGATATACCCCGTATAAACGATATAAAAAACACGCATTGTGTAAACGTTGTCAGGACACGGTAATCTTATGACTGTTATGTCATGCGATAATGGCATACGATTGTCGCCGCAAGAAACTTACTAGTAAGTAGTCTCCACTCAAGATTTTTTTGATCGCATCGGCCTTCAGTTTTCTGTGCATTATGTCCTGCCCAGTGCCAATTCTACTCCGCTGGGCTCTTTTGATAACTTTTGTCACCAGTAAACTCTGCCTTAAGCCATATTTCCTGAGAAGGTGATAAGTCCGGTCATCCTATACTTAATGTAAAGAAACAAATACTAAATACTAAATTGGAGGAATAGCACAGCGTTATTCTAAATTGGTATCGCGTGCATACGTTCACGCGACAAACTATATACAACAAGTGTTGAAAAAGTTTTTGTTTGTATAAATCAGAATAATAGAAATTTCAAAAATATTTTGTAATAAATTTTTAAAAATATACTTATTTTTATATATGTCGCAGAATCATACAGATTGCGATTTATATGGCCGTTGTTGCCGTCCGACATGATGATTCTTATTAATCAGTCAGTGCGCACGTTTGGCGCTGTTCCGGGCAAGATTACAATAGAAACCATTAAATATTATTAAACCGATCTCAGGCCCGTATTCACAAACAATACTTTACTCAGTGTTGAAGTAACCCTATGCTAAGTAAGACATTTCTCATAGTGATCGTTCCGCTCAGCCTTTTTATTCATAAACAATACTTGAGTCACCCTTTTACTATGGGAACGCACAGTATCCAATGCGGATCAGTGATTGGTCAATTATTGTTGCTAATTTCTCTCTGGTGTTTATTTTTCTTTGCGTTCTCCCGCGAATTACGTGTGAGTGTAAAGCGCCTTTGACAACTTCAAATATTTACATGCCAAATATTTTATAAAATTTCCTTCCCACATTTTTAAGCCGTAAATTGTATTTTTGTGGATTAAAAAATGGATGCGGACGCAATTGCCAACACATCTTCGACAAGTAAAAGTGTTGAATGGTAAGTATTTTTGTACATACATATATAAACTCACGCCTTTTTCCCAGAAGGGTAGGCATATACAGTTGAAGAAACGACCATGGGAGGAACTAACCAAAGAATTAATAAAGTAATGTTAAAACATATTTGTTTTGCAGATGAAAGCATTGTGCCACAACGAAGTTAAAAAATAAATATAGTGCAAGTATTTCAACCAGTAAGTAGGTTCTCCTTTTATAATATATTAAGGTAAAGGTAACAATAAATGTGAGCAACAACGCATCTATCACTATATTCTTGACTTCTCGCTAATAAAGAAAAGAAACATTCAATAACACTTTTCTCAACCCGGTATTCAAACCCGAGACCTCACTGTTGTACAGTACAGTGTGTGTTACAGTAGTGCAACTGCACCACCGCGCCGATGGGATCCAAGTCACGTAGATAATCTTAAAATAAATAATTCAGTAATGTATGTATTTTATTTCATTTTGTTTAGGTAACAAGCGATTGGAAAGTGAACTTGAGGCGAGAATGAAACGGTGCACTTTAAATATAGAACACGATAAGGAATTGCATGAAGCAAGGATACAACGAGAAAAAAATTTACTCGAAAGAGAAAAAAATACTTTAGAATATGAAAAACAACTACATAATTTACAAATACAGAAACTAAAGTTGGAAATTGAAATGTTACAAAATAAAAATATTTGAGTTTAAGTTTAAAAACTGTTTTCATTACCTACAACACAAATTTATTAAGATTTTCAGTTGCCCGATAACCCTATCTTCTTCGCATCCTTTTTCCTTCCCACTCTCCTCCCGATTTGATAAGCCAGTAACACACCTATAATCGAAGCACTGTGTATGTGGTGGACACGGCCGTCAGTTATTACTTATCATCCGGTAACCTGTTTGCTGTTTTACCAAAACTATTGTATATTAATTGTTTTATCAAAAATGGCGTGCTATAAACATTCTTCGAAAAAGGAGCGCTTCTCTACTAGATGTCTGAACATGTCCAGTAGAAACACCAGATATTCTCAAGTTTGGTTCAATGTGTTCAAGAACACCACGCGCTCTGCATATATTATATAGCACCGCTGTAGCCACAATAATATTGCAAGTTGTGGTTAAATTGGTTGCCATTTTGATGGAAAGACAAGGAAATATCCTTTTCCATACACCTATTGTTCTTTCCACAGTATTTCGGGTTTTTATATGTGCTTTATTATAGTTATGTTCACTAGAAGATTCTGGGCGTGCTACTGGTGTTAATAAGAATTTTTGACACCCATACCCACTGTCTCCCAAAAGTATACCTTCAATGAAAAAAATGTAAACTCCCAGACGAATAAAATCTTAAGGCCACAAGTAATTGATAAACTGGTATTGGAAAGCCCCTTTTAGTTAATTTTGTCAGGTCTAAATCGACAAGTGGCAATAGTATATGAAGAACAATATCTTTAGCAAATCGATAGCGTCTTCGAAATTCTTCATCATTGTAAAAAACAAAAGGATTTTGAAAATCTCAAATAATATTTCTTGTGCTTATCGTCCTGCGTTCGGTAAGGACATCATTAATATAATTGTCGAACTCCTCCTCGCTGCTGTAATCCATTGAATTGAAAATTGAAAAAACCTAATGCAAAACCTTAGTGCAAAACACATAAAATGAAATAGCATATACATTCACAACTGTCACTTTTACGTCTTCAATCGACACTATGCGTTGCGTAAAATAGCTGTTGAGTTTCTTTACCTGAGGGCCTCCATAAGTGAACGCATAGTGTCACTCATCACTCAAGTATTGTTTTTGAATCAAAATTGACAATTCTGTGCGTTTGGCTACACTATGCGTCCTCATAGTATTGTTTGTGAATACGGGTGTCAGACTCTACTGACAGACTATTCAGCGTTACCATTGGCAACCGATAACTTATAAGACGTCAATCATGTCGGACTGTGTTGCAATTCCAATAAAATAAGTAACATCATTGCGTATGGCATTCATCCTGCGTGGATCAAACTTGTGTGATCTCTAACACGGCCATTCTGCGCCTCAACGCGCTCTCGCGTTGCTTATTGACATCAGAGCCTAGCTAGATGGAACAGCGCATAGCACATAAGCATAGTATTTACACAAACAGCTTTCAACCTCACACACAAAGCAAAGCGTAACAGCTTTCAGCACGTGACTTCTAACGTTTAGCAATGCGTCGTAGCTTTCAGCATCGACCTTCAGTCAAAATAGATCAGATCTCAATCTCACTGCAAAGCGTGGTAGCTTTCAACAGACAACAAGGACAAAGCGTTAATGCTTTCAATCTATCCTGCAAAGCGAGGTAGCTTTCAACAAATCACAAGGATAAAGCGTTAATGCTTTCAATCCATCCATCTGCAAAGCATGATAGCTTTCAACAGATCACAAGGACAAAGCGTTCATGCTTTCAATCCACCCTGCAAAGCGTGATGGCTTTCAACAGATCACAAGGACAAAGCGCTCATGCTTTCAATTCACCCTGCAAAGCGTGATGGCTTTCAACAGATCACAAGGACAAAGCGCTCATGCTTTCAATCCACCCTGCAAAGCGTGATGGCTTTCAACAGATCACAAGGACAAAGCGCTCATGCTTTCAATCCACCCTGCAAAGCGTGATGGCTTTCAACAGATCATAAGGATAAAGCGCTCATGCTTTCAATCCACCCTGTAAAGCGTGATGGCTTTCAACAGATCACAAGGACAAAGCGCTCAAGCTTTCAATCCACCCTGCAAAGTGTCATGGCTTTCAACAGATCAAAAGGACAAAGCGTTAATGCTTTCAATCCATCCTGCAAAGCGTGATGGCTTTCAACAGACCACAAGGACAAAGTGACAATACTTTCAATCCATCTTTCAATAAAGCATAGCAGCTTTGAGTTTCAATAAATCATTCAATCATCAATCAGCAACCAATATAAGATTTTTTTTTATCAACACACAAAATTACTACAGAATTATCACTAAAATTCAAACAATGATTATTTATTTTTTATTTTATTATTCAATTCGGTACAGCAATTCAATATAATATAGAAATTCAATTTAAATCAATACTAGGCACACATAATAATTAATAAATGTAGTTTGTTTTAATTAATTAAAAACTAACCGATAATGGATCCTAAAGGATCAACACAATCAGACAATTCTGGTAGATTAGCTGGATATTTGCGTAATCGTTACTGGTACACGTATTAGGCCTGTTCCTCAAATGGTTCAACAATGTAACGCTCAATCAAACATACTTTAGTAATGTTACATGGGCCAATTAACTTATTAATTATTCAGGAGTTTTTCTGAACCATTACCAGATCACCACAAAAGGACGAATAGTGGCTTTATTAGTCATAACGATTTTTATCTTTCTTCGCCTGCTCGTCCATCCTATTCTTATCTTATTCCTGGTCTTAACTCGTATATCTTAGTTGCATCATTCATTAGTATTCCCTGACTGTGATCGGCAATTACCTCTTCAATATCTTTGTGTTACTAAGTTTGCTAGAGGTCTGATCTTCCAGATAGTTAATTCTGCTTGTCATCTATTTTTATGTCAGGAGTTATAAATTCAGTGCAACGAAATCAGCATGTGCCGTACACATATCATCTATTATTATTAATGTTAAAATCAAAGGTATGAAGACTGTTTTACTTGATTCCAGTATTCCAAAACGCCGCAAAGCACGTAATTTCGTCCTAGTCTGCACTAGGTCCATATAGCATACCATTCCAGATGTTTGCATACTAACCAACACGGTTCTACGCTTATTTTGTTAAAGACTAGACTCCAAAATAAATGATACGTGGATAGTCTATATTCGTTATTAAGTGCCGAACATGAACACGCATGCGAATCAACGAGATTAAATTTATTGTGCCGTTTAAGACCTTAAATTACCATGGCCAGTAATAAAGTGTAAAACGCAATAATCAATATTAATCCACCCATTCTACCATATAAAAAAAAAAAAAATTGATGACTTCAAAAGAGTTACAGTCAGACATTATCGTAAATGTCCGGCTACGGAAGTATTGTCTGAAGTGTCCAAATGCCTTTATAATTGCAAGAGTTACAGTTATTATTGTTTATAATGGCACGAATCTTAGTGACAGAATTATAAAAACTCCTTAGCGGAGTTTAAGGGGGTGCCACGTTGGGCATCGGCGCCACTCGACACAGGGTGCAATGCGGAGGTACCGTGCAGGATCCGCGGCACACTCTCCATAGCCACACTCCGGGCAATTAAGGTAGTCGACAGTGTTCTACAACAGAAAGTTCACTCATATGTACCAATCATTGTAATTTGTTACTCATACTTTTATTCATTAAAGAAATCCTTTAAAAGTTTCTGGCACTTACCTTCACACTTTACAAAGCCAAAGTGACCAAAACGCGTCCGATGGGAAACGCAGTGAAGACCAGACGGAATATGGCACTACATGTTTCACACTCGCCGATCCACACAACTATGCCGGTCCGATTACACACGGTTATACACGGGATGGTCTCGATACGCTTACGTAGGTAACCATAATGGGTCTCTATCCACTATTTACTGTTCATCCGGGCAGAATGAACATCCTACCACTAGCAAAGTAGGCCTTCGAACATCTCACTCACATAATAATAATAATATTTCTACACGACATGCCGGCCTTCTACGAGAAAATGGCAAAACCCCATTCGATTCATCCCTCATACTGCAGACCTGGCTGCAACGTGGCGTGTTTTGCTAAAGTATACGATAGACCTTAGTTTCATTCTTACAGGTTAGAACAATATAGCATCATAGCCCTTAGCACTGGCATCTGTATTAAACTTTACTAGATACTGTGCAATAAATATCATTTAAACTGGTTCACTTGTTAAGATATGATGCCATCTACTGCCGTGTCTTGTAGCAATTATTTGTCAATTCAATTAGATATTTATCGAACGCCAATTTATAAAGCTGGAGTCATAAGAATAGATAAATTATGGACTAATTGTTTCATCTGTGCAAGAGTCTTAAACGTGTTATGTGTTATGACTTGTGTTTACAGACGCCAACCTTGTCAGATACAACTAATCTGCGGACATGCTTATTTGAAAACTATAATTCAACATGTCGCAACCCAGAATAATATTACTGCGAAGATTCTTGATAAGCAAAAGTGCAATACAATTTCGGTACTTAAATCATTAATTTCTACCTAATATAACAATTACACAGTAAGTATTGTATCGCTGTTGAGCATAGGACTTCTCTATAATCGAGAGTTCGATTGAAAAGAGCTAGGCAACAGACCACTATGCTCAGGCAGTTTACGTTGATTTGCTTATTACATTACAGCAATTCATGCAGGTTTCCTCTCGATATTTTCCTTTACCATCAGCGCGCGTGACAATTCACATCAAGAAAAGCACCTGGCCAAACAATATCAATTCGCTTACCTCTTAACTTGCGGCAGACTCTTTTACAAAGGAATACTCAGCGCCATAGTAAAAACCAAATAAAAGGTTTTAGTGTTTCGGAGAGCAGCTCGACCACACATAATATGTCAACACGTTCTACAACATATGTCGATGCTGCGGTGCTGGACCCGTGAGGACAGCGACTCGCTTTGTGAACTGACGAATCTCATCTGTAACATACTGGCAAGCAAGATTGTTGGCGATAGCCAAAACTCATTATTGAAGCAATTGATGGTATCTTAGCTTTTTTCTATACGTGACAAATCTTATGTCCAAGTTTATCGCAGGCATGACAATTGATTTACAACTGCGGATAAATTTTGGATGCTTCTCGTTTTGACAACAATAGGAACCTTACCAAAAGTGTCATAACCTTTAGGCACAATTCGTACGACAAAGTTATTCAAATTTTCACGTCATACCTGGACAATTTATCCGCAACAACCACATGGATCCTCTCAATACTTTACCAATCGCTATAACGAGTTGATACCTTTAAATAATTACTTGCACCAATTGCATGTTGATAAAAGCAAATTATCATTTTCAACGTCAATTTCATCAATCCATCTTCTTTTCAATGTCAATGGAGTTTCTCTATATCAGCCCATATACGTCCCACTGCAGGGCACGGGCCTACTCTACAATCGAGAGAATCGATTGAGAGTGGTTAGGCCATATAGTCCACCACGCTGGCCTAGTGCGGGTTGGCGGACTTACATACCGTAGAAATTCTTTAAAATCGCTACGGTATGCAGGTTTCCTCACGATGTTTTCCTTCACCGTTAAAGTGCGTGGTGATTGACTAACAATACACACATAACTCCGAAAAGTCAGAGGTGTGCCCTGGGATTTGAACCCGCGACCACCGTGAACATGTAGGCAGCCGCGTCTGGTCCGTTACCAACAGGCCACCACGCACCTTTTAAAATGCCAGAATCAACGCTTGCTTATATGCTGATTTTGCATCTTAATCAATAATCGCCATTGTGAGCGTTTATTTCCTTTCGTACTCTCCACATCCGTAGTTCTTTGCCTAGACGTCTGTGAAGCCGGAAATCTCGATTTCGGTAGAGCTGTCAGTATCTAGCCCATCTATCAGCGCCGCCTTGTTGGTAGAATACTCGATGTACGTGGCCGCACTACTAAGCCTCACGTTCCGACCGAAAATATTCTTCAGTTTGGGTAGCAGGCAATGCGGTAGACACGAGGGATGATTTTGAAATCGATCCCACCGCTGCTGTCGCAGAATCATACAGATTGCGATTTATATGGCCGTTGTTGCCGTCCGACATGATGATTCTTATTAATCAGTCAGTGCGCACGTTTGGCGCTGTTCCGGGCAAGATTACAATAGAAACCATTAAATATTATTAAACCGATCTCAGACTCTACTGACAGACTATTCAGCGTTACCATTGGCAACCGATAACTTATAAGACGTCAATCATGTCGGACTGTGTTGCAATTCCAATAAAATAAGTAACATCATTGCGTATGGCATTCATCCTGCGTGGATCAAACTTGTGTGATCTCTAACATATATATTGGTACTTGATCCCCGCAATACAAGATGTTAATATTAGTTAGTACCCAACGGTTTCATATAAGTCGCACTACACACCAAAGCCGCCGGCCCGGCGACGCAGCCCCCCGGCTGCCTAAGAATTATGTCGGCAACAAGCGCCCGCACGTTCCCGCCGGTAAGTTGGCGACGTAAGCACTCTGCTCAGTTGAACGGCGACACTCAACAACGACATAAAATATTCCTCATGTCATGTCGAGTCGCTGACATGTCGCCGACGAAGTTTTCTGGTTTTTAATAACTGAAGCCGCTAACCCGCCACCAAAGTTGCTGACATAGGCCGGCGGATCGGCGATTTTGGTGTGTAGTGCGTGTAATAAAAAGTTCAGTAGCAACTATAGTCTGTTAATTTTGACAGAATCATAACGGCCTCTTTAGCTCAGTGGTAGAGCACTGGTCTCGTAAACCAGGGGTCGTGAGTTCAATCCTCACAGGAGGCACTTATATATATGCGTAAATTTCCTTTTATTTTATTTTATTACTTAATTGCTATTGTGTAATTATTTTAAACAAATATATTTTTTATATTTTATTGTATGTACAATAACAATTGAGTGTGTATTTTTACTTATTTTGCAAAACACAACTTTTTTTATGCATGCCCGATGTCAATGTAATAACAATAATAGTATTGAATAGAAATAGCAAACCGTTGGTCATGAGTTTAATTCCGAAAAGAAAAGACTGACATAATATAAGCAATTCAACCAGATTAACGATATTTATGAAAATGAAATTCCACGCTACGATAGTAGACCCATCATTTTTCAAAGATGACATCTCATTTGTTCTACTCATATTTGTTATCGCAGGTCATTGCCTTCAAAAGGAAATCGGTCGATTTGGTCCAACTGTGGACAAGAAATTCATTATTACCAAAAATTTTGGCGTATTTTTTTAGATTTATTTCTCTATTTACTTTTATCCTACACCATTGGAATTAGATTTACAAAAAAATGAGGATATCATGAAATATATCTACCATTTTTGTATTTGTCAGCAACATTCATAGAGTTGACATCTGTCACGAGACTATTATCTGTCAAATTGCATTGTTTATTTCATCGTGTACCAATGTGTATTTAAAATTGAATTAATTTGAAAATCATATAATTTCGTTTTGTGGCTGGGTGTTGTGTTTATTCTCTACGGCGTCCCTTGCAGTCAATTGCTTACCTCGATCCAACAATATTATAGCATTTATATAAGTTACAATGTTTATAATCGTCATGTAAGCAAAAACTACGGGAAATCATTGATGCGCACCTGAAGCCAACAACTACGAGACACCGATCGTAAAGGCGCAAAGGCTTACATGATCTGTAATGTCTGAATGGATTCATCCTCAATCATTGTTTTATTTTTTCATTATTGTATACGGTAGCTTCAGATATTTTTTAAACTAGCGCATGACAAAGTGACTAACTATGTACATACAATAAACCTGATATCAAAATAATATACTTTTAAATATTCAAATGTGTTTTTCTGTCTTCCTTGATAAGCTTACGTACTTTATAATAATGTATATTCATACTCATCCCAAACTTAAAATATAAGCCAACTATGATATTACGTATACAGATAGCAGAAAATGGTAGATTTTGTAAAACTTTAAGAGGATAAATCTTAAAATCCCCGTATCCTAGCTCAAGAAGACTATGTTATATTTGAAGGATAAAAAATCCTTATTATTTAATTCTATGTCTCATTTGTCTCCACCATGTTTCCACTACTAGGCCCAATATTCATAGGAAAACGACCGATCTCCTTTTGGCACTAACCGTTGACATAATCGCTATAAATTGACAGACTATTAAAATATAAATATACGTGCATAAATATAATGTAATAAAATTGAGCAGAACCATTTTTATTTTAAATACGAGTAGTTATAGAGTTCAAAATATCAAAGCGGTTTAATAGACACTATTAAATTATATTATCAGCAACTATGAATTATTCGTTGATAAACATTTTCTTTATACTTTTTATGTGGGCAATTTTTCACGGTAAATCCGAAAATGACTCGCCTGATTGTAAATAATAATCGCCAACCTTTAGCATCTACATTCGACCATAGATGATTTGCCTACCAGTCCAAATGGAAGGGGAAAAGGCTGGGCCAAAAGGAAGGTAGTAGTAAAAATATTACGGGTCTTCAGCAATTTCGCTTAAGTATCTACGAAATATCGACAGCAAAGCAGTCGTTTTAAGTCGGTTTTCTGAGATACTAGTACCACTATGGTCCGTCCGACCCATTCCTACTGCACTCCTAGGTATGATTTTTTAGATAATATCATATTTATGATTATACATTATATTTAAGTTGAGGTCTCTGGTTCGATTCCCGGGTAGGGAAAGTGATAATGGATTTTTCTTTTTATTATCAGCTCATCATTTGTGCCCGATATGGCGATTGGCTCGCCCCCTATGATACCGTGGAACGGGAAATACAAGGCGAAACATGGGTGTCTGGTTGAACCTCCGCCTACCCCTTCTAGGAAAATGGCGTGAGTTTATGTATGTATGTATGATTATTTGATACTAAAGTGTGGCGCTACCACTTTATAAATTATAATTATAAACTAGTATTGAAGCCGAAAAATCACATTTAAATATTTTTTTTGTGTCTTGTATCTTTTGAATTCTCGACTGCCCTCTCTTCTTTTCCTTTTCTTATATCTATCCTAAGGTTGTCTGTAATAAATCGCCTAGAGCGATAAGACCGCCATCTGTACTTTTTTGTTAATCTGTAATATCTCTAAGTGCTTTTTTTCCTTTTTTGTGTGCAGTTAAGAATATAAATAAATAAAAAATAAAATAAAATAAACTTCGATGTAACGGTATAATTTGATGCACGCATGTTTACCCGTGCAGGCTTTTACCATAATTAATACGGGTATGAATCAGTTATTAATGTACTTGTTAATTCCATGTTGCGGCGAAAGTATTAATTGTGGAATAGATTAAAAGGTTTTTCCAGTGGTATATGAATGATCCACGGTCATTTGTTTCGTTTGTTTAATAGAACTCGTATTGTTTGGGAAGCGCTTAATGTTCGAATTTTGAATCCCAGGGCACACCTCTGACTTTACGGAGTCATGTGTGTATCAACCAATCACCACGCACTATAACGGTGAAGGAAAACATGAAAGAAAGAAAAGAAAGAAAGAAAGGTATATTTATTTGTCACAACATACAACGCACATACACGCTTAACAAAAATTTATATATACAATGTTCATACATAAAAAAATAAAAACAATAATATTTATTGTAAATGAGAATGCACGTCGCATCGCTGTGACAAAGTAGGTGACCACTCAGCTTAGATGTTGCACCAAGGCACGAGCCACAGCGTAACGCTGATTTTCAGTGGTCACCTAGAGTGACATCGTGAGGAAACCTGCATACCATAGTGATTTACAATAATTTCTATGGTATGTAAAGTCCGCCAACCCGCACTAGAGGAGCTGGACTATATGGCCTAACCCCTCTCAATCATACTATCGATTGTTGAGGAGGCCCGTGCCGTGAGACGTTTATGGGCTAATACTGATAATGATTATAATTTGGAGACTGTCCCGCCCTCACACCCGCCACTGAAACACCTGTAAGCTAGGATCAACAGTGGCACGCATTTTAATGACACTGAGCATTGAAGCTCAGCGAGTCTCCGGGAATGTCTAACTTGTCTTTAACCCGCAACGAAATCAATCAAAAAGTTAAATTAATAGGAGGAGTTGGAAATAAATTATTGTCCACTTCCCTCCCGAATAAAGCGGGTGACAAAACAATGAACTAAAGAGGTAAATAACCTCGCATAAAGACATTTACAGCCAGAGAAGCCAGCTGTAAGGCACCACGGAATAGTCATTATTACATTTAAATTGGACCTATTATGTAAGCTATTATACTTGATTCCAATAGGTATGGCAAAATCGCTGGAAAGCACGGAAATTCTTCCTAGTCTCCACAAGGTCCATGTAGCATTCAACTCCAGATGTTATTTGCATACTATCTAGTATACTATACGCTCATTCTGCCCAAGACTACACTCCCAAAGTATATGATGCGCGGACTGCTCATATTCGCAATAAGGTGTTGAACAAGAGCACGCAGGCGAATCAACGAGCTTAAATGAATACAGTTTAGACTTAATGATAATAACTGTGTTACCTCGTGAAAAATAGCCGTTGCTTTTTGCAGGTTGATACTTGAATCGCACTTATCACGACTTATCAGTGCGATGAGTATTCCGTGTTAGTATAAAAAATATATCAGTGTTTTAGTAAAAAAAAATATTCAAATTAATATAGATTCTAAAAGATTATTTTAGTATAACTGTGTACTGTCTCATCCCATATACAAAGCACGGACCTCCTCAAAATCTAGAATACGATTGAGAGGGGTTAGGCCAAACACATGAATATCAAAGACTCGCCAATTTAACTTGACGATAATATCTTCAGTCCAAAAAGCAAGACGTCCGATTTGTCCCGGATTACATATCTACTTCATTTCGAATTCTATTCTTACATTCCCAAGAGACGCAGTGCCGTAACTTTTACGACTGAAATAACGGAAAGTATTTATTATAGTGATATTCTGGTCTTAAAGATAAGAAGGATCATCGTATTAGACGTTATATTTGGGAAATTGAAAGGAATCGAATTGACTGTTTCAAACAGAACATTCCGAACAATCCTAAACTTTTGGTAATATACGGTTTTTATGCTATCGATGTAAGAGGCTTTCATTATAGTTGGATCTTACTTACAATGTAACATCGAAATATTTACTTATTCTTTTGAAGATCCACAAGAGTCTATTATTATTATTTCTATATTATCAACCACTTTCCATATGAGACAAATTTCGAATAAAATACAAAAACAGCTTATCGAATTCTCAAACTGAAAAATAAATGAAGGCTTCAACCACTTCGTATAACATATTGCTTAAAACGGATATGCAATTAATAAATTTATTTTAATTTAAACCGCGGTTCAAATGTAATTTTAATCAACGAATATTAATCGCTTTGACAGTTTTGACACATTATAAAATTTTGATGAGAGATTTATTGGATTACACACTTCACGCCTTCCGAACTCTCAATCACAGATGATTCGCTCAATATTGTATTGGCATTATATCGCCACAAATCCAGGTGATTTGAAGGATTTGTTCGCACGCGCACCGTGACTCACGACTGAGTCACACGACTAGAAACAGACTACCTGGATTTGGCGACTATATTCACCTTAACCCTAATCTAGCACTATAGATGATGGTTCCATGAAATAAATAAATACACCCAACAGTCACATACATAGTCCTGACCCTGAGATCGAGTCGTGGGTATCAGGAACTTTGAGATACTTTTCGGTCTCACAAACACCCAGACCCGAAACAAATACCTGTGGTTCACACAAATATTTGTTTTAGTGTGGGAATCGAACCCGCGGCCATTCGTTTCACAGTCGGCGTCTAACCAACTGCGCCACGGAGGCTGTCAAGGCTGTGAATCTGTTAGGAGAATGCTTTCTAGGCATCTGTATCAGCCCCTATACCTCCCACTACAGGGCAAGGACCTCCTCTACAATTGAAAGTACAATTGAGAGGGGCCATATAGTCCACCACGCGGGCCTAGTGCGGGTTGGCGGACTTTACATACCGTAGAAATTCTTTAAAATCGATACAGTATGCAGGTTTCCTCACGGTGTTTTCCTTTACCGTTATAGTGCATGGTGATTGACTATCAATACACACATAACGCTTTCTAGGCACGACTAACAAGAATTAAATAAATAAATACACCCAGCAGTCACATACATAGTCCTGACCCCACACTAAGATCGAGTCTTGTGTCGTGGGTATCAGAAACTACGAGAGACTTTTCGGTCTCACAAACACCCAGACCCGAAACAAATACCTGTGGTTCACACAAATATTTGTTTCAATCATCATCATCATCATCAGCCCTTCTGCGTCCACTGCTGGACATAGGACTTGTTTCAATGCGAGGATCGAACCCGCGGCCTCTCGTTTCACAGTCGGCGTCTAATCAACTGCGCCACGGAGGCTGTCAAGGCTGTAAATCTGTTAGGAATACGTTTTCTAGGCATATGTATCAGCCCATATACCTCCCACTGCAGGGCAAGGGCCTCCTCTACAACTTACAAATTGATTATGGTGAGTAGAGAATTTCCCGCCCACTCCCACCACTGCAACTCCTGTGAGCCAGGATCATCAGTGGCACGCAAAAGAATTGGCACCGAGCTCCGGAGCTCACCGAGTCTCTTAAGGGCACTAGCTTGTCTCGACTATGGTGATTAACCTAGTATTTAAACCCTGATCTAAGTGGTGGTTGAATCAAATTATTTTGGGAGTTTTTTATATACCAAGCTACCGTAGATAATCCGGTTGGTTGACTTCACTATGGTACCTTCGAAATTCTTTTTACTCTACGATGTTTCTATTGTCGTTGAAGAAAGGAATAATTCCAAGATAAAACGTCTATATTAATATAAAGGTTTCTTTATTTTTACCAGTAAAGTAAGTGATGATTAGCAAAATATAACTTGTAATTTAAAACCATACGTATTTTATTAAACTAAAATGATGTCTTTGTTACAGCGTAAAAGGGATAAAGCGATTTAAACTTAAACAAATGAAAATATTTGTGTATAATATATCGCGGACAATAAACGGCTTAATAAAATTGAAACGCTATAAAAACATCGGATTATTTCAGGATAAACGTGACAAACATCGTGTAACAATATAGTTTTACAATTAAAAAGGCAAACTTAATTATAATTGTAAACAACCACCAGATTTTTAGGGGTAAAATTACACAAATATTAATTATAAAGTTGTGTTTTTTGGTCGAGATTAAGTCGACTTTATTCCAGCCAGTAGCCATTATCACTTTGGCAGCAATTATATTATCATACCATATATGCTTAGATAAAACCGGCTTTATTGTTTTTCCGAGAATCAGTACAAAAGCTGATATTGATTTTACAATGAGGATTTTGCGATAAGTGTATGATCGCGTCACGTCGCTTCCTTTAGGATTAACACAATATCCTTCTGAACATATTTTTGTAGTAACATAAGCTTAATTGGTTTTTGGTAATACTGTCACATTCAAACTGGTAGAGCCGTACTGTTTTCTTGGACTACTGTAGAAATGAGCGTCTTTTGTTAAAAGCAAGAGGGCTTGAGGTCCAATTTTCTGTTTGCTGGTTTGGTGGACTTATGGAATAAATTAAATAACAATAACAATACGAAGTACCTACACATTTAATTATTGTTATATGTGTACTTCGTAATTGGCGTGTGTCTTCGTAATTGTTTCATTTAAAATTATTATAATGTATTAAAATTGTCAGCTGTGAAGGACCTATTATATAATTTAAATAAAATAAAATATAATAAATAAAATATAAATAAACAAAATAAAACACTGCCCATGTAAGAGCAATTGTTTAACACTCATTGTGATAATTTTTCACCAAGTACTATCCATGTGCTGACGACGCCAACGATGGCTTAGCAGTTGTAAATCCATTAAAATTTACCTTCCACTTTCCTCAACATTACATAAAATATTAGGTAAAGATAATACCGGGTAAATCCAGACTGCAATCAAAAACGAAGCCGATTTCGCAACAAAAAAGCGATAGTTTTATTGCAGTTTTTTTAATATCATCGTGTTTGGATGGTATTTGATAAATACATAGTAGTTATAATAATAATTCAAACCTTGGGTACGATTGCGTCTTTAAAAATAAAAAAAGATGTACACTATTATTTTGAAAAACGATGTCTTTGACACCCAAATACGACGATAAGTAAAAAATTACAAAAAAATATGTCCTTTTTTTTGCGAAATTGTTAATTGCTTTGTGTCTGAAGTCACTGCTTTCATTTTCGGTCGCAGTCTGGAAATACTTCGTATGTATAGTGCGTTGGAGTAACACGGTAATACAAAAATGGAAAGGGTAAGAAGGCAAACGCCTGTAAAATGTACACTCTATATGGGATTAAGTAAGTGCGGCGTCGCCCTCGGTGATCGGATGAAGAGTAGTGCGATTAGATGGGATGGGATGTCGTAAAATCAAATAAAATCTCATCAAGAATGAAGTGGATAAAGTGATGAAAGGTAATACCCAAAAAGAACTCGTAACGATGAAGTAAGTAATCTTCTCCGAATCTTCCCTGAATAGAAAATAATACATGAAAATTGTAATTATAATAATCATATGAAAGAGACAAAGCATGCTATGATCATAGCTTGAAGTTTTGATAGCTTTTTTATGGTTCTTCTCATCCCCTAAGGAATAATAGCGAGAGGAGGTATGCATATTATATTCAGAAAATGAAAACTGTACTAACAAAGTTAATAAAACAGTCTTTAAATTTCCTGAAGCTGTTTGAAACTCACCGCAAATATCGGTTTACTAACGATCCGCACGGAAAATACTTCCTATTGTGATGCTAATACCAGTTGCGTCCATTCTGAATAATTACTAACCAGACAGATGTTTGCAGAAACAATATGAGGTGTTGTCATTATTAATGAGTACTTAGTACACTGCTCCGTTGTGCAAACCAGGAAGGTTACTACTTAACACGATATTCGATATATCGTGCGATTATTCATTTTGAAATCTACTCCTTGTGACGTCGTGTTCACTCATATCGACTGTGGAACGATTCAATAGTATTGACAAGTGTTGCATAGAGAATATTCATCGACATTCCCTAGGAGAAGATTTCAACAGGAAGAATCATACGATATATCGAATATCGTGTCACGCAGTAACCCCCCAGATGCGTTGAACACAAACGCATAACCTATAAGTTTCTGATAGATATTTTTTTTTTACTTTGAAACGACTTTCGTGGTAGAGATAGTGGTCACTAAGCTATTTCTTAGAAGGTTGACGTGGTGGTGGTGAGTTTCGGTTGATAAGAAAGTTAGCAAGAGACACAAAAGCTGCTAGTAAAAACGCAATCATGTAAACCTAGGACACAAGGAGTTGTTGCCTCTGTATATCCATTTTTTTATATTGAATTGAATGGCGAGACGAGCATGCCATTCGCCTGATGGTAAGCGATACGACCGCTCATGGAGAGTAGAAAACCAAACAACATCATGAATTACAAAGCATTGTTTGGCATTCCACCGCGCTCGCTATCCTGAAACATAAGATGTTAAGTCTCAATAAATCCAGTCGTTACTCTGGCTATAATTTTGACCATACTCGCGCAACTGGTAATGAGTAATGTTTTAAAGATTATTTACTTAGTTACCCTATTTAGCAAATAACATCAGATCAATTGTAGTCATTTGGTCGTACTAGTTTTAAAGTTTCAAGGACACAGCAATTGTAGGCCACTTCCACCAGATTACTGTGGTAATCCTTGGCGTTTTATGTTAGTAGACTTTCTGTGGCTGAAGAAGACAAATCACATGTAGTTATTTCTTCTATAAAATCTATTCACCTGCCATCGAGCAATACAACGAAAGTTACGTAATATAAGTGCTCTTCACTATATCAGAACGTGTTTTATATGCGTGGGCTATTTCAGATACCAGCTTATGATTTTACAACCGTCCGCCTACGTACGAAGATTTTCATTCAATCAAATAATATTATGAATTTTAAGTTCAAAAATACCTCACATTATTGCAGAATTTGCACTACTGACATTTTTATTCATAGCGAAAATTAATGAAATATGAAGGGCGATGCGTTTTAATGTGAAGTGCTAAGTATATCGTTGGAATAAGTAGGTATATACGTTTAATAAAATGTTTTATAAAACAAAATTCATTTTCTTATTTTTGTATCGAGTCGAAATAATTTTATTAATTGAATTAATTAAATTTGTCGAAAATATTAAATTATATATTAATGATAGACTAGTCCAGTCATCTTTGTAAGTTCACATGGGAGTTTGAGATACCCAGCTATAAACTCGTATAAACTTGTATTTTGACATTATGGTACACATTACATACATACATACATAAACTCACGCCTTTATACCAGAAGGGGTAAGCAGAGGCGCCACCAGTACACCCACATTTCGCCTTGTATGTTCCGTCCCATAATGTGATAGGGGGCGAGCCTATCGCCATATCGGGCACAAATTCCTGACTCCGGGCTGATAATGGATAGAAAAACCCACTATCACTTTGCCCGACCCAAGATTTGAACCCGAGACCCCAGCTTTGCAATCGTACCGTAGTACAACTACGCCACCGAGGCAGGTCTAAGGTTATTTATATAAATTTATATATAATTTACGTATTTTCCTTCATTTTGACTAAGATGACTTGAATAGACCTGACTTCCGCTGCTGCAACTTTTATAAAACACCGAATTATTGACACCGTGCATTCAAACCCAATATTTTTTAGGGAATGTCTAAGTTGTCTTTAATCCGCAATGTAATTAATCAAATAGCATTATAAGTAATTTAAAGTACCTAACTGCGGTTAACAAAATTATGAACTAGAAGTAAAACCCTCGTTATCTTATGGAACTTCAGATAAAAAGGTTGTTTCAGATGAAGAGGCCAGGTGTAAAGCAACACCATAAAACAATAGTAATAGAATTTATAATCGCTACTTCTTTTTTATCACTACAAAGTTACCGCATTGTGATTAATGCTGAATGAAGACCCGTCGATTCAAACAAAAAAAGCGAGCGAACTTTAATCTGAGAGTTCTGTACAATATTTCCAAAGGTATGTAAAGACTACCACGCGCTATAACAGTGAAGGACAACATCGTGAGGTAACCTGCATACCGTAGCAATTTTGAAATATTTTGAAGAAGTACGCCAACCCACACTAAGCCAGCGTATGACTATATGGCCTACTGACTCAGTGGGACGTTTATGGACTGATACAGAGAGAGAGAGAGAGAGAGAGAGAGAGAGGGAGAGAGAGAGAGAGAGAGAGAGTAAGGAATACAAGATTTATTCCCGAGATCAGATAGCTGGCATAGGTCAGGCAGGCATTTGGTTAAGGACCTAGCCCGGACGGAAAATCCTTGTGATGGGGAGAGAACTAATGTACGTCTAGAATGCCGATGCAACCGATATTCTCTTACACCTTACCACAACGCAACGGAAAGGGATCTGGACGGGATCTCTTATAAAAAAAGAACAAGAATTTATCGACCTATTCCGAAACGCAATACACTAACGTAGCAATAGCGTATAACATGCGAATCCCGTTATTAAAACCGTAAATATGAAAGTAAATCAGATTTCCTCATTTCAGTTCGAATTTATTTACATGAAACAAAGTATGTGTACCCGGAAATCCTTTTTAAAGGCAGTTGAATTTTACTGTCACCAATTTTACGGCTCGAAATTGGTACTTTCGCATGCAAACACGAGAGCTGTAAAATTGATGCGTTCGTTTAATGTATGCGTTACTTTACAGGGAAGTTAAATTTTTGGCACAAACGTAAAATACATTGTTGCAAGAACGGATGACACCTATCCATCCTATCTGTTTTTATTTATATTGTTTTTTTTGTATTGGTCCGTATAATTTTGTATTACTGTTTCAAATGGTCTGCATTGTTATGGTAACTGCAATGTCCTGCAGCTATAGTATCGGTTAACGAGAAACAGTTATTTCTAGGCCGTCGAAACAATAATGCCGTCCTGCATAAACGATAATAAAGAAAGAAGGTAACACTTTAGTTACTTAGAATCTTTACAACAATAAGCATTACTAACCAGTAATTACAGTTCAATATTATGCAGAACCATTAAAAGACAATATGCAAAAAATCAAAGCAGCCTAAACACGAATATAAAGTGCAATGCTTAATCGAATCCCAAAATAGTAATCCGACGAAGAACCAAGATTGCAGACGTGGGAGAAAGCATCACCTAGTTGAAACGGAGCTGGGCTGGGTATCTGGCTAGACGATTAGATGGCAGATGGAGTAGGACGCTGTCAGAGTGGTGGCCAGAAGAGAAAGACGACTGTTAAGAGACAGACCACCTGCCAGATGGTTGGCTGACATCGTGAGACGCAGTAGTGAATTCGCCTGGCACAGAACAGAAAATTGTGGCGTGCAAATTACGAGGCCTATACCCAGCAATGGATTTACGTGGGCTGATATAAATAGAAGGAACTTGGCTCTCAATCGCCCTATTTATAAAAATATCAAGACTGAAAAATATGTATTTTCCCTAATCCTTTTATCGAAGTATCATTGATTTTCAAAACTTGAAATTAATGTGTTCATTTGTCCATTATTTTTTATGACACCCCTCATATATTTTTTTTTGTTAAATAGCCACTTATATTTCTTCCTATCATCTCTCAAAGGTCAAGATTGCTCTCGATTATCAATCTCTGTAATCATAATATTAAAATCTATTTTCTACAGATGATAATTACTGTTGACTGTTCCCAATGATTTATTACTCGCGATGGTTCGTTACCCTTGACCTTGAAGGATAACAAAGCGTATCCATTGACCACATCTGCATAAAACATAATGCCACTCCAGGACAATGGAACTGCGTCCTCATCTCTAACAGGGTTACCATGTTATAATATACAAGATATATCAAGACCGCGACTGAAAACGAAGCCGGGTGGTAGTATTAGTGACTTCAGACACAATGCAAGTAAAAATTTCGCAAAAAAATTGTAATTTTTTACTTATCGTCGTATTTGGGTAATAAATACATAATTTTCCTAAAATAAAGATGTATACCTCTTTATTTTTAAACACTAGTATTTTATTTTATTTTAAATTAGTATTTTCGCAAAAACTAGGTATTTACAATCTAAACACGATGATTTAAAAAAAATAGAAAAAAAAAGTCTGTCACTGTTTTGGCGTAATTTTTATTTGCATCGTGTCTGTAACCACTAAAACTACCACCTGGCTTCGTTTTCGGTCGCAGTCTTGATATACCCGGTATACTAGTTCTTTTTTTTTCAGTAAACAAAATTTCAATATAACTTGTGCTGTAGTCATATTTCGCGAGGGGATTCTTTTTATTTCAGTAAAAAGTTTTATATTGAATAGAATAAAATAGTAAATTATTATTGCCAGTAATGTACTGTTTCGTGTTGCAAAGGATAAAGATTGCTATTCTAAGCTCACAGCCAACGTTCACTAGTTTGACAGGCACGTAGAAAAAAACGTAATTCTTGAAAATCTCTCAAGAAAAGTCGTCTAAAATCGTTTAGCTTATCAGATGTTACTTTCAGATTTTGTGGGACTGTATAGTGTCTCAAAGTTTCAGATGCTCGTCAAACAAAAATTATGCCTTACTAAAGCGTTAATAATATCGTTATGAGTATTGAGAGTTTTGATTATATTCAGTATTTACCTCGGTGGCGTAGTTGTACTACGGTACGTTTACAAGGCTGAGACCTCGGGTTCGAATCCCGGGTCGGACGATGTGTATTGGATTTTTCTATTAAGTATCGGCCCGGAGTCAGGAATTTGTGCCCGATATGCTCGCCCCCTATCACACGTGGTACGGAAGATACGAGGCGAAATGTGGGTATTCTGGTAGCGCCTCTGACTACACCTTCTGAGAAATGGCGTGACTTTATGTATATCAATACGCTATCGCCAATTAGTAAACATTTAATGACTGATCAAATACAATTACGTATCATAATATTGTTTATGAATTCAGGTGCATAGCAAGTTTTTAGCAGACAGCGACAAAAAAATCAATGCGAAAGATATTAATTTTTGTATTATATTTAAAAAAATCAACCTTTCTTAACCGGTTTAACTAACCGTAAACATGAATGTATCGTTAATAAATATATTATCAAGCTAAAAATATTAATCATAAACTATAGAAAAAGTAGTTCAAAATTTAGATACACCGCCCACACACCCAACTTTGCATCTCTTGCCAGCCAAGACCGACTAGTGCACGTAAGGTACCAACTACGGAGCACCGAAGCTCGACGATTTCTAGGGGGCACTAGCTTTTTTATATTAAAGGGTGCAAACGAGCAAACGGATCACCTAATGGTAAGTGGTCACCGCCGCCCATGAACATCTGTAACACCAGGGCATGGATATGCGTTGCCTTTAAGGGAATACGCTCTAATGTCTTCTCAACCCTCTAAGAAATCAAACGGAAGGGAAATTAATAACAGTTAGAAACAAGTGATTGTCCACTTCCTAGTAAAATAGGGATTCGAACATAAAAATAGTTTGTACTTTGCCGATCTGTTTCTTATTAATTGATGCCATATGTTATCTTTTTTAGGTATTATACTGTATCAACCCATATACGTCCCACTGCAGGGCACGGGCCTCCTCTACAATCGAGAGAACGATTAAGTGGGGTTAGGCCATATAGTTCTGCCATATTGGCCATATATGCTGCTTTCTTAATTTAGCTTTATTGCAAAAATAATTTATTACCAATATAGTAATAATCCTTTTAAAAGACATTAGTGGTAACAATACACTTTAAATAGGAGTAACAAAATAGATAGAGATCAGAAAAAAAAATTAATAGCACTTTAATAATCAAGCAAAAATATGTGAATGCCATAATATTAGTAGCCTATAGCTTAGTAGTATATAGCTTGTCTCATATTTATTACTTTTGAACATCAATATAACACTTATGCTTACAAGCAAATGATTTTAATTAGATTAAAGATTTTTTTTAAAGGAAATTTTTTAATTATATTTTTGTAAATTCCTTTTTCCCATATTTTGTGGCAGCCCTAATGCTAAGTCATCAATCTAGTTGACCCGTGCATTCGTTCGAGGTTCGGGAGATAATTAATTATATATTTTTTGTGCTTTCTTTGGGCTTTCTCCTGATGGCCAATTACGTGTTGTTTTCACACTCATTCGTTGCAAATATTTACAGCACTTTTATTAATGAATGGTTTTTTTGTTTTATTTGCATCTTGTGTGATTTGGCGATATTTTCTTTGTTTTCGTAATTATACTTATGTTCGATATGGAGTAGGAAGAAACACAGAGCCAAATGGTGCCAATAGTCAGTGCTACATATTTTTATGACAAGAGATGTGTCTATTATTAGATCGAAACCCGTAAACTACGTTCAAATTATTTTAGTTATTTCTTTCGTCGTTATATTTAGTTTTTTTACATTTTTAAATAGTTCCCATAGAAAACCATGTTATATAACCAAATTATAAAAGTTACATTGTATCATTATGTTTTAAAAGTTCCATAATTTAATAATTTTATAATTTACGTTGGTACTTTATATGTCTATAATTATAACATCAATGATAAATATATGAACTGTTTAAGTATTACACTATCTAAAACTAAACATTTTATTTATATAAACTTACCTTATTAAAACAATAAACTACACCATAACAATGCACAAACAAATTCACACGCACCAATATTTATACAACGAAACTTTTTATGAAACCTCTTTTAGTTTTAAAACACTGGCCGATTAAAAACAAAACATTTTAATTGTCATATGCACATTCGAAATTCGAACTTGGCCGACAGATCGCGGGAGAACATGGGAGCAAGCGGCGCGTCCACAGCATTCGACATCTGAATGGAAACTGGCGGGAAACCGAAGAGATGAATCTGAACGCTCAAGTTCGCGTATTAATAACGATTTTATAAACAAATTAAATGAACTCTGGGTAAGTTCTGAGTGCAAATGATGACTGAATTTACATGCGTTTGTTATTGTAATTACAACAAGAAAAGCTTCAGCTGTTAGTGAGTAATAGAGAGATAAATTAATGTTTTGCTTATACGTAAGATTTTTTTGCCGTGAATCGTATTTTTTGTATATGTTTGAATTTTACAAATGTGTTGTTTTGTTTTCAATTTATTAACATATCGTTTTAACGCTAGGGTAGTCAATTAGTAGGCGACTGGTAAAGAAATTACGTAATTGATACTTAATTTTATCCAACGACCTCTTCAAGAGAAATAATCTTAATCAATTTACTCTCTTTACTGGACAAATACATTGGCAGTGCAGAATAAAAATGCCCACTTTACGACTTGCTTGTAAATCACATTTCGCTTACTTAAGGCAGTTCTCAACCAAGTTCGGTATTACACAACATGATTCAATATTATTCTTTGTGAAAATTGGATCCATAATTTCCCTTCTAAAATATTAACTGCGCGCGTAATAGGAAAAGCAATGGGGTGCCAAATTGAACATTCTTTACCAACTATTAAGGGCATTAAGTGGAATTCTCACGGCATTCGCAAAAAGTCACAATTTTGGGTACTTTGACCTACTGGCCTTGAAGGGCTGAATCAGATTACGTAAAGAGGTTAAATAGTAAATTGGTTTCCTTTAAGAATGAGTGAGATCGGGCTGAGTTTGCCACACCAATCTCGTGAGTAAATTATCCCTATATGAGCTTAGAAATACTTACGTTAATCTTTTGCCTTGTGATCAGAATGCACAATGCAGCATCTGGTGGTAGGTCTCTCATATGTAAGAGGCTGCCTGGGTAGGTACCACTGCAATGTATTTCTCCCGCCAAACTGCAGTGTATATGCGCTGTTGTGTTCCAGTTTGAAGGACATTGTAGCCAGAGTAACTACTGGACATATTCAGACTGAACATCTTATGTCTCAGGATGGCGAGCGTATGGCAATGCCAAGCATTGCTTTGTAAATCATGGTGTTGTTTGGTTTTCCTACTGTCCATGAGCGGTCGTATTGTTTACCATCAGGCGGATGGCATGCTCGTCTCGCCATTCACCGCAATAAAAAAAAAACATAAATTCCTTTTACCGCGAAGCATATTGCTAATAAACAAATTACGATCCTTGATATTTTCCAACCCGACAAAATCGTGTCAGACACGGCTTATCGTATTCTAGAACGTGTGTTTTACCGAAGCAAGATAATTAGGATTGCAGAAAATCGCTGGATGCAGACCGCTTCAAACAGGTCGCTGTGAAAGTCTTTGGAGGTGTATCAACTATAGTGAAATTCTAATAACAGATTATGAAGATGATGGTGTATGGGCCGGAGATTGGAAGGCTACCTACGTTAATTTAAAAAAAGTGGTTAATATGGGTATTTAGCAAAGAGGAATACCGCGGATAATAGTTAGTCTTTTAATAAACCTGAGTGCTTGTGGGTAATAAATTAGTTCCGAGTAGGAGGCAGTAAACATGCTGGAGTTAAACGCTTCACGTAATCACATTTAAACCATAGACTATTATATTTTAAAGAGCATTTCGTGGAGTTATTGTTTATTGTGCAATTATCGCTTCTAACAGATGTTTATAGAAATCTTATCGGAGGCTTATGTTCATCAGTCAATTATTGCTGAAGAGAGAAAGAGAAATAGAGAGATTGTATCCGATGATTTCATACGTACATAACGTTAAGCTTGTATCCCCAAAGAGGTATATAGAGACGCATCTAGTGTCAGCCCCATTCCGGTGAACTTATTTACATCTCAAGATGTGAAAGGGGCACATATTTTATCATCTATTCTGGGTTAAAAAATTTAAGCTGATAGTGTCAAACCTATTTTATTTCCCAACACAGATCCAACCAAGAATCTCACTGTTCAGAATCCTTTTACTTTAATACTAAAACCTGGAGATAGACGATTTTACTCTTACAACAAGACGGAGAATTTGAAAATCATCCGTTTCCTTCCACGCAGACAAATTGCCAAGGAGTGCACCTGTAATACGAAACGTTGGGAATCCAGTGAATTTCATTACAGAACTTAATGTTGTTTGCAAAGCATCACCCTATCTTATTACTCCAAGCCGCTAAAATGTTGTTCTATTTTAGGAATTGGTCGTAGGAAATTCGTATCAACCATGATAGCGATTATCGTAAATCACTGTTGAAAACTCGCCGTAGTGGCCAACTTAAGATTTTAGCATTTTGGGTTCACCTGTGGATTTAATTAGACATTGTTGTTTCAACCAGCTAAAGATCTCAAAAAAATAAAAAAAGTAGATTTCACCTGTCGTAGAAAAACACTATGAAGCTTGCATTAGCCACCAGATACATTTTAGCCACCAAAAAACGCAAATATATTTTTGTAACAAACCAAGACAAATTACAACTGTAATATTTGTAAAGGAACATTTTTCCTAATCTCTACGTCGGCAAATATAAGGTTTTAATGAATCCGCCATTGTCGTTATTGTCTCTTTTGATGTCCGACAACAATGGCTACTTTTGCATAATTAAAGCGTCTTATGACTTCAGAAAGAAAATCTCGGTGGAACATATTTTTCTGCGGATTAGTAAGATCTGTACTTGGCTTTAATTAATACTTCACTGTATTTCAAAGTTACAATAAAGTAGCTAAGTTTAAAACTACAATAGTATGCAGTTTTTAATATTATAATTATTGGGCTGTCTCGGTGGCGTAGTTGCATTACGGTACGTTTACAAAG
The DNA here is from genome assembly GCA_905220455.2 of Deilephila porcellus. Lineage (NCBI taxonomy): Eukaryota > Metazoa > Arthropoda > Insecta > Lepidoptera > Sphingidae > Deilephila > Deilephila porcellus. The sequence goes on along the minus strand of LR999973.1, from coordinate 12,776,481 downwards.
CTGAGATCTGGGGTTCGAGTCCCGGGTCGGGCAAATTGATATTGAATTATTTTATGCAGAATGCCTCACTATATTTTCCTTCACCATTGCAGTGCATAGCAATTGACAATCAATACACACATGACTCCGAAAAGTCAGAGGTTTGCCCTGGGATTCGAACCTGCATCATCCATCTCGGTAGCCGTTTTAGGTCCGTTACTAACAAGTTACCACGGACTTTAATCTCCAATTAATCATACATTATTTTAAACGTAACCGTAGCGATTCCTTCAAAACAAGTTTCAAAAAGCGTCATTTTACGCGCCCGAGCAAATTTAGCTCGCGACTACCTAGTCGGTATTTCGTCCATAACCGGGTTTGAAGCTAAGTACTAAGTAGTACTTAGCACTTGTCGCCCTTCTAGCTCCATTACTGACGCCAAGTAATGCATTAACTTGCACGTACATACACTTAATGCAATGGTAGTGTTAAGTTTAAAGAGAAATGTCTAACGAACAAAACGGAGTGTCTTTTTACAGCCTCCGTGGCGCAGTAGGTTAGCCGCCGGCTGTGAAACGAGGAGCCGCGGGTTCGATCCCCACACCGAGACAAATGTTTGTGTGATCCACAGGCATTTGTTTCGGGACTGGGTGTTTGTGGGACCGAAAAGTCTCTTGTAGTTTCTGATACCCACGACACAAGACTCGATCTTAGTGTGGGGTCAGGACTATGTATGTGACTGTTGGGTGTATTTATTTTTATGCTACCACTACAAACTGACTATAATACGCCTGATGGTATATGGAATGCAATCGAGAGTATCCATGTGATAAAATGTCGCCCTGTGTCGGATAAAATGTGTGCATCCGGAAATACAAATGATTAATCTGAATCGCAACACTCTTACCTGGGTTCCTATGCAGGGTCCTTAAACGTTGTTCATAACGCTATTCGGGCGAAAATAATGTCCTAACACCCTGGTAGAGGTCCCACTTTTAATTCCCAAACACACACCATAGACCAAAAGTCACTTCTGTATTAGTAGTAAATTTTTGCTTGCTTTAATAGTGAACGAAATCATCGTATTATCTGCACGTCTAGAAGTTCTATAAAAATCAAATGTATACGAAGTCTATTATCACATCGGGCCAGCAGCGTGGTAAAGGGCCTTCTCCCAAAAGAGCCGATTATAGCAGTGCAGCTGATGTAAAAATTTAAACAAATCATTCATTATCATTGTTAAGAATTTAATTCTAAATAATATATTTCCAACTCCTCCTATTAATTTAACTTTTTGATTGATTTCGTTGCGGGTTAAAGACAAGTTAGACATTCCCGGAGACTCGCTGAGCTTCAATGCTCAGTGTCATTAAAATTTGTGCCACTGTGGATCCTGGCTTACAGGAGTTGCAGTGGTGGGTGTGAGGGCGGGACAGTCTCCTTATGATTGTTAAGAAGTCATGTTGTGCTGACTCCATATATGTATCGAATAAGCTCCGGCAGAACAAATATTAATTGTGCTCTAGAGTCTAGGTAATAAATGTGTTATGAAGAAACTAATTAATACGGTCGTAATTCCCTTTACCTGACAATATTAATAACTAATCAAATTGGACAATATGATTTATTATCTTCGAACAGGACCCAAATGTTCAGCATTGGGCTTCCTCTTACTAAGCATCATTATGATAAGTCGCAAAATGCTCATAATTTGTCTTCGTGGAACAAAATCATCGCGATATTTTCGGCAAAGAATAATATTTCCAATTTCTCAAGCAGATTGACAATATCCGGCGCAGACTGGAGGTGAACAAACGTAACTGTGTTTTGGCAACCCTTAACGATCTTATCGACTTCGATTTTATTTTGGCACTAGTACACACTGTAATATTCGATTTTATTCGGAAAATTAAAATTACGGATAGGTTAGTGTGTCATATTTACGTTTTAATGCAAAATAAATAAATAAATACACCCAACAATCACATACATAGTCCTGACCCCACACTAAGATCGAGTCTTGTGTCGTGGGTATCAGAAGCTACAAGACACTTTTCAATCTCACAAACACCCAGACCCGAAACAAATACCTGTGGGTCACACAAATATTTGTTTCGGTGCGGGGATCGAACCGGCGGCCTCTCGTTTCACAGCCGGCCTCTAACAAACTGCGCCACGGAGGCTGTCAAAGTTTCGTGTTATGGATGAAATATTTGCATAAGCTTAGAAAGAAGGGAAGAAAGAAAGATAAAGCTGCTGCATAATTTTAATGAATGTTACATTCAATAACCGATCTATGAATCTTACTTATATCGATCGTTAGAGTTTGATTTTAAATAATAAAGAAGTATAAATTAACAGAGACTAAAGTCAAATACTTCTATCGTCTAAATCGATTATAAAACCTCAACCAACAATGTACTGCATTGCTGGTCGTAGGATATTCATTGGCTAAAAGAACGTAACAGCAGTTATTAGCCCAATTGTGTCGCGTATCGGGTTCATCATGAGAATATCTGAATATCAGACTGACATTATTATGTCGTTCGGCGACAGATGACGGTTGCTACGCTACAAAGACTGCACTGCCCTTACCACCAGTTGCGTTGTAGTCACATTTCCACTATGCAAAAGTCCCTGAACATAACCATTCATATTCTTAAACAGGTAACCGGTTAATAACCTACCAAAAGCAGTGCATTGAAAACCTAAGAAGCTATTACGTCGAGTGATATTGAAGCACAAAGGCTGGCTTATCGTCGTCACGCAAGTAATCCTACACGCGTGTTGCAGTTAAGCTTACAACACACCAAAGCCGCCGACATGCCGAGCTATGTCGGCAACTTTTTATCGGCGGACTAGTTGACGACTTTAACGGTGAAGGAAAACATCGTGAGGAATACTGCATACCGTAGCGATTTTAAAGAACTTCTTCGGTATGTAGGTCCGCCAACCCGCACTAGGCGAGCGTGGTGGACTATATGGCCTAACCACTCTCAATCGATTCTCTCGATTGTAGAGTAGGCTCGTGCCCTGCAGTGGTACATATATGGGCTGATATATATAGTTGACGACTTCACTCATTGCAAGTAGGAAAACTTAGTCGGCGGCATGTGGGCTCGACATGAGGAACTTTTTTATAACATTGTTGAGTGTCGGCAGGCAACACGTGCCGGCGCTAGTTGCCGACAACATTATTTTCTGATAGGCCGTCGCCGGGCAGCCTCGCCGGGTTTAGGGCTTTGGTATGTAGTGCGCCTTATATTAGCTGTATCCAATTAACGCCATGATTGTCTCGCAGGTGCGACGCCACTCATTACCCGGCTAATTTAGATTGATGCCCAAAACCGATTGTTATTTATGGATGTGATGAGTTGCGGAGAAGACGTTTTGAGACAGTGTTTTGCAAGTGTATCTGCTTTTATCGAGGGTTGGGTGATGTGAAAAAAGGGGTTATGTATGTGCAATTCAAACACAGCAGAAGTGAAACTTCAGAAAAGTAGCCTAGGAGAGAATGAGATAAGTAAATATAGATTTTGAAAAAGCAGCACCAAAAAAAGACATTGAAATATAATTATTTATTACGGATTAAATTCGCGATAAAATCCGTAATAAATAGTTTTATTTCAATGTGTAACATTCGAGTAAAGCTAAGAAACCATTATACAAAAAAAGTGTACAAGTAAAAAAAGGAACATATTTATAAATAGGATTTAGCATGTGAGAGAATGAGATGTACTGTGATTCCTGCAATCTAGTCTCCTCTTTCTTTCTATTTCATTTTTTTTTTAAGATTATGAGACCAATTTGGCCAACAACTAAAAAACCAAAATGTTCAATTCTGATTATCTATTTAGAATATCGGAAGAAAGGTTCCGACATATTATATTGTTTTAAAGCCAATCAGACCAATAGCTAAAAGTTCAAAATAGCGGCTAAAATGTTCAATTCTGACTATGAATTTAGAATACCAGAACATAGGATCAGACAATTCAAATTTGAGTATCTGATTGACATTGGACAAAAGTATTAATATTCATATAACAAAAAAATTAAGGTAACTAATATATTAAATGAACTTTTTTCAGTTTGCCTTTTTGTTTCATAAATTTTTAAATCAATCACAACGATTTTATAGAAGTTTCACTTGAAAAGATATTTAATACCATGGGATCAAAAATATTTTGTGTTATATTATACTTTTTACAACATTTCACTTTCCTTCTAAACCAATTCTAAAACAATTTCCCTTACACAAGCGCATAAAATTCAGTCCCATCATTCTATCATGGCGCTCTAAATTTTACAATCATAATAAACATTAAAATAAAATGGCGGACCTTATTCTTAATTAATTGCTGCTTCCCCTAAAGGAAATACAAGAGTCAAAAGTCTCTTCGCAGAACGAGGTCATCCATAATTTCAACTTTACTCCTTGCAATAAAAGCAAATAATTTGTGAAGTAGGCTATTACATGGTCGTATCTAGGGAAAAATGTTGCGCGCTCATCTGAATATAAATTAAATCTGATTAAACCATATGAATAAATAAAAATAAATAAAAAAGAGAATGTTCTTGATGTGGCTTCTAAAGCGGCGAGAGGTTTGATATCAACTTCTCGTAATCGTGGATCATTTAAGAGAATCATAAAGACGCCACAAAACATACCGGCACACTTGTTTCGACTAACGAAATTTGATGTAAGATTTTTCCCTCATGATAAAATTGAGTGCCGGTTAGGAAGTTTTCAAGCTGCATCATTTTGCAAAGTGTATAAGGACAATGCTCCACGGACCCTTCAATGTATAGCATAAGAGTAAATAGAACAGGGAAGTAATTACAGCATAGATGCAGCCCTGCCCAGTAATGTAGTGACAAAGGCGTCTAAAACAACAGGAACATGCTGAGGCGATTGATATTGGCCCCGTTTCTCTTAACTGTAAGCGGTCTCGTTTTTTAAAGTACTTTGCAAATGAAGAGCCTTTGTGTCGACCCGATGTATTCACCATTAAGTCTCTGTTTTCATTAGAAACTTGAAAAAACTCGGGATTAAAATTACAAGGCGAAGTAACTTTGCGAGAAGCGAATTTAGAAAACATTGACGTCTTGTTTTACATGTGTAATGGTTTTGTTGGTAATTCTTTGTATAATGAGGTGTAGTATATTTAATATAATTCGACGATTAGATTCGATTAACCAATATTGGTGGTAGACAGAAAATAGAGAACCTCCATGTTTTACCCTTTTTGAAGTAGATGAAGCCCAAATAATAAATATGCTTTGAGTCTTCTACTATTACCAGATTACCAGCAATAGCCTTAAATATAGGCCTCCCAATGATCCATTAAATATTTAAAAAATGGCTTAATTCCCCGATGATTTTTACAAAATAATAATAAATAAATAAATACACCCAACAGTCACATAAATCCTGACCACACTAAGAACGAGTCTTGTGTCGTGGGTATCAGGAACTATGAGAGACTTTTCGATCTCACAAACACCCAGACCCGAAACAAATACCTGTGGATTACACAAATATTTGTCTCGGTGCGGGATCAACCTACTGCCTTTTGTTTCACAACTGCGCCACGGAGGCTGTCAAATAGCAAAAAGCATATACATTTTCACGATGTACCAAGTTTTTGGATATTTAAATACCGACTACTAACTTCTATATAGATGAAGATCAATTTACAGGCGATGTTTTCATTATCCTCGCGGTTGACGAACAGCCTTCACAGTCTTCAATAAATGAAATGTATATTTTGTTTTCAACTCACGCGTGCCCCGATCCCATCCAGTGGAAAGGTTGTTTGATCCTTCGCTTGTTTAACAACGCATCATTAAGGGATAACAAAATGATAGATACGGTACTTAAAATGGTTTCTATTTATTAAATATTAATCTTCGTCATCAAAAAATCCCCATTGGATGGAATGGAAAGGATCTCATCCCAATTTACTAACTCATCGTACTTTAGGAGGCTGTCCCGCCCTCACACCCGCCACTGCAACTCCTGTAATCAAGGTTCAACAGTTTAATGACACTGAGCATTGAAGCTCAGCGAGTCTCCGGGAATGTCTAACTTGCCTTTAACCCGCAACGAAATCAATCAAAAAGTTAAATTAATAGGAGGAGTTGGAAATAAATTATTGTCCACTTCCCTCCTAACTCATCGTACTTCTTAAAAACTTGACATATATATTACATACATACATAAACTCACGTCTTTAGTAGACGAAATAGGCAGAGGTACTACAAGGACACCCACGTTTCGCCTTTGTGTTCCGTCCCACGAAGTGATAGGGGGCGAACCTATGCCCATTACGGTTTGGTATATATGTGGTGGAGCCACGCTGTTGTCATTCATGACTCAGCATGAATGGGCAGGCTCGTTCGGGGTATTATCACTTTCTCACAAATCGACGTGAAGCGGCAGCTATGCTGTCGTGTTTCGTTCGGAGAGTGAGGTTGCCGGATGCTCAATACTCATTTCCTCTTCCCATCCTTTTTCCTTCCTGCTCCCCTCCTGACTTGATGGGCCTGTAACACATCTATGATCCAAGCGTTGTGGATGGTCATGGGCGGCTGTGGTCACTTACCATCAGAAGACCTGTTTGCTCGTCTGCCATACAAACATATGAAAAAAATGTTGGAATATTCTGGTCATTTGCAAATTACGTCATATCATGGCTAATATCTTACATTGTTTCAAAATCAGAAGCCGATTCAATTAAAACTTTTAAATCGACTTAAAATACTATATCCGATTCAAGATCGGCCGTTATGTAAATGAACGTTTTTAAATTCTTTATTTCTAGTGCCCATAACATTACCAAGTTCACGTTAAAACTTCTTGCCGTAGTTTCAGCGGAAATCTCTTTCATTCCTCTTTAATATTAAACGAAAAAATATGTAAATTTAATGAATATGCAATAGGGAAGAACTAGCTCTCAAAGAATATAAGAAAATATTGTTACTGTTCGAAATTCCGAATAAATTCTAGCCGCCGCGCTGTATGGATATCATTCTTTTAAAAAATATTAATAACTCGGGAACGTTAATGTTTTGTACTTATGAATTAAAAATTAATTGTAATTCAATGATAAATACAATTAGTTCAATACATAAAATGTGAAATGCTTGTTCTAATATCGCAGGATTATCTACCTACTTATTATGAGAAAAGAAAATAACTCCTGATTAATGTTTTGTGACATAGAGACATTTTTATTCTGTCGATATCTTAAGTGTGAATGGAAGAGTCGGTAGGGGTCGACCCGATCGGACCTACCTAAACCAGATCGATGGCACCTTAGGCAAGAGCCAGGTTAAAAGTACCTTGAACCGACGAGAATGCATTAAGAGATTGATGAAAGTAGACGTAGCGAAAGTAGTATTTTAAGATCAAGCAAAGTGGAGATCCATAGTCCCTGTCTACCCCTATGGCATACAGGTGTGACGTTGATGTATGTAAGTATAATTGGTTACACCTGTAGTATTAAGTATAACTATGAGGTGATAAATACAAATGGCCCGAAATTTCTAAGACATCGTTCGAGCATCTTCGTTAATCGTTGGCGCTTACTCTCGCAATAAAATAATATAAACAAGTCACGAAGGACGTGAGGAAGGCATCGTTTAAATTTAACACTGCATTGGTAATGTGTAAATAAAGTTGAGGATAGATGAGAGTAATTAGATGTAAGATAAATAGCAGGTTGAGATGTAAAAAAGCAAGGTGTGTTGAAGATTGGTGTCTATTTCTCCCGCCAAACAGCAGTGTAAATGCGCTGTTGTGTTCCGGTTTGAAGGACATTGTAGCCAGAGTAAGTACTGGACATATTGAGACTTAACTTCTTATGCCTCAGGATGGCGAGCGCAGTGGAATTCCAAGCATTGCCTTGTAATTCATGGTGTTGTTTGGTTTTGCTACTGTCCATGAGCGGTCGCATCGCTTACCATCAGGCATATGGCATGCTCGTCTCGCCATTCATTGCAATAAAAAAAATAAAAAAATGGTGTCAACGATTAGAGGTACGAGTGAGATACGACTACTATGTAGTTAAGTTTGTGAAGTATTAGTGCGACGGTGTTATGTGGGCATTGATAGTCAATCACCACTCACTATAACGGCGAAGAAAAACATCGCAAGGAAACCTGGATACCATAGCGATTTTAAAGAATTTCTACGGTATGTAAAGCCCGCCAAACCGCACTAGGCCAGCGTGGTGGACTTTATGGCCTAACCCCTCTCAATCGTACTCTTGATTGTTAAACAGGCCCGTGCCCTGCAGTCGGACGTATAAGAACCGATACAGATAGGTTCCTTGATACGGGAACACATCTATGACCCAAGCGTTTGGATGTTCATGGACGGCAGTTAATTACCATAAATTGACATGCTCTGCCGGACTTATTAAATAAAAAATGTCATAACCTTCTTTCGCCGATATGTATTGACACTCTATTTGAATAAAACTATTTTTTACGGATTTTATCGCGATTTGGTTTAATTTTTACATTTCTTAACTTCCCGACGTTTCGATTGCTTTACAGCTTTCGTAGTCACGGAGCGGACTGAGGTATTAGTCATCCGCTCAGTGACAATTTAACTACCCTTAATTTACAATTTTAAATTTACAATTTACAAAAAAATAGTTTTATTTCAATATGTAACATTTGCGTAAATCTAAAATCCATTTCACTCTATTTGAGTTGCCTTTCCTGTAAATATGCCAAAACTAAATTTAGCAATTTCGATTCACGTGGAATAAAATCTAAAAACGATTTAATTAATGCCGTCAATTAATCTTCTAAAACTAAAGTAAAGGAAAGCAACTGCAAAATTTATAACCAAACAGGCCATTAAAACATAAAATATAAGCCCAAAGGTGTAACAAAGACAATTTAAATAAATTGAAGTGAAACTTCCATTCGTGTTCAAAGGAACGTGTATAAAAACTTACAGAAACTGCTGGGCGGGACATAAATTATTGACAAGCGAAGTTACAAGCTACTCGGTGTGAACACGGTGTAATGAAGCGATATTCACGCTTTGTTCTCGATCTCGAGTTTACATCAACTGATTTATGTAGTGCATTTAATACAAATAAAGATGCAAGTTATAGTTAGACTTTAGGGCTCAAACAAAATAAGTTATTATCACTTCATTTGTTTTGTGAACTTATTTTGTGATTAAAATAGATGCTAGCTAGATATTGCCTAATATGTGAATGATTTCTTTTTGTTTTAATTGTTAAATCGCCTATAATGTGGTATCTTTATAAATTACACAGGCTACTAACTGTGAAGACCTGGGTTCGATTTCCAGGATTGATAATGTATTGTGAGTATTTCGTTTAGATAAATCTGATAAGTGAATCTGAAAATTGTTCCCGCCATGTTATTAAGCTCTGTTGTCTATTACATTTTTGTACGTAAATTAGCTTAGCCAGTTGCGGGTGACACTAGCGGCACCTATACCACGCCTTTGGAAATACTGATGTAAAATATTACGTTAACAGACTTCCTGTAGGCAGAACCTCAACAGCATGCTTTGCCAGAATTTCGATAGATGGCGCTTAACAAAGAATATTGTTCCATATGGCGCCTACACATTTCATCATCGCACCACCCGCCATCGGCAGCGATTTCATCCACATACCTTAGAACGCATACCATCTCGTACTGTACGGTTGCAGAGGACCTTCTTCCTACGTACAATCAGGCTTCGAAATGGGCTACCTACCGAAATTTGTCTGAAAGATTACAAGATGGGCTCTTCAACAGAGGAGTTAAAAGGTTCTTACAGGGTTGTTCTGACTGCCTCGATGGCGTATTTGTACTAAGGTTCGACTACAAGGCCGAGGTCTCGGGTTCGAATCCCGGTTCGGGCAAAGTGATATTGGATTTTTCTATTATCAGCCCGGAGTCAGGAATTTGTGCCCGATATGGCGATAGGCCCGCCCCCTATCACATCATGGGACGAAACATTCAAGGCGAAATGTGGGTGTCCTGGTAACACCTTTGAATTTCCTATCTGTGAAAAGGGTGTGAGTTTATGTATGTATGTATGTACAGGGTTGGCAACCCGCGAGTGACACCCCAGGATTTGCAGACGTGTATAGGCTACGGTAACTGGTTACCATCAGTCGGGCCGTATGCTTGTTTACCTGCTTAGTAGTATAAAAAAAAATCGTTCCTACCCTTTGTGCAAAAGTTCTTATACTTTTTCATATATTTCAAAAATAAAATTTTGTTTATGCGCTTTGGAAATGAAGTTGAAAAAGACTGTCAATAGAAATTTAAACCACAATAGAACATACGACTGACATCATTGGACTGCTCAAGACCGAATGATTGGCGCTTACTTGGCAAGGTCTACGTCTAGCAGTGGACGGCGATAGGCTGACTGTATAGCTACATATATAAGCCATACATATACATATTAGACACTTAATAAAAAGGCTTAATAAAACAACAATTTGCTCTAGATCATTGTAATTCCCCACAGTTGCTTATAACCACTTTGGCGGAGACGGTGCCGCCGCTACTGCCGTACCGCTCCATGCTCTTGACGACGTCCATGCCGGCGATCACGTGACCGAACACCACGTGCTTGCCGTCCAGCCACTCAGTCCTAGAAAAAAAATCCTATAATGTAGATAAAATGTCTTCTATTTTGCTTTATTTTGAAGTTGAGTTGCTGAACTAAAATAAATACAGCAATGCGACAGGCTTCGTGGCGTAATTTGTTAGACGCCGGCTGTGAAATGAAAGGCTGCGGGTTCGATCCCCGCACCGATACAAATGTTAGTGAGGCCTGGAAATATTTGTCTCCGGTCTGGGTGTTTATGAGACCGAAAAGTCTCTCGTCTTTTCTGATACACGCGTCACAAGACTTGATTTATCTTATTGTGGGGTCACGAGTATGTATGTGAATGTTGAGTGTATTTATTTTATAAATACACCCCACAGCCATACGCATAGATTTGAACTCCACATTAAAATACGTGTCGTTTGTATCAAAAACTACGAATGATTTTTCAGCTTGAGAACAAGCAGACTAGAATCAAATATTTGTAGATGTAGATTGCGAAATATTTATTTCGGTGCAGGATTCAAACATCTTCTCATTTCAAATACAGCGTCTGAACTGCGCGGTGGAGGTTGACAACACAATATTAATTTATTTTCTTATCCAATTGATTTCGTTTCGGATGGAAAGCATCGTATATCTTCAAGTCTTGCAGAGTGTCATTTCTTGGTGTCATTTCTTTTTCAATATGAACCCAATATTTAGTATTTTTATTGAAAATAAATATTTTTCCCTACACAAAAAAGTAGGTTTCATCAAGGAACAACAATCTTCACACCGATACCCAGTTTCATAGTAAAATGGGCAAGCTCCTTTACATTTTAGCTGTTATGCCAGCACTATGGAGCATATTGGTATTTAGAAAACAAGTCAACCACATATTTGTCGTAATTTTATGACACTCACCTAGCAGTACAAAGGAAGAACTGTGATCCATTAGTATTGGGACCAGAGTTGGCCATACTCAAGATGCCAGGCCCTGTGTGTTTCAGTGTGAAGTTCTCATCTTCAAACTTGCGTCCGTATATTGACTTCCCTCCTGTCCCATTGTTATTTGTGAAATCTCCACCTTGACACATCTGGTAGAACTTTATAAGGAATATTTTTGATTGAAAACATAATTGTAGGTACAATAAAGTTCTTATTAAAACAATAGCATAACATTGTTTTAGAATCCAAAAAATATCACTTATCTACAACTTTGCCCACACATTCATTAAAAAACGAATCATCTATTGACAATTCTTTAGTTCAATATTAATAATAAACTGTAGAGCAATATTGTGTTAAAATTGTGGTAGTGGTTAAATCGGTTTTATTCTTGTCTATAGTCATCATCACAGTGATATATGAATTTTGTTACGGACATCAGAAACAGGAAAGGACTTTACAACCAAACTATATTGAAATATTGTCTCAAAGTGGTATCAAATACAAAAAACCTCTCATGTCATGCCCTTCACACTTTCTTTTTAAATATTGACAATGCATACCCTTGCACCAAAGTTATTCGGAAGCATTTACATTACCAAAAATCATTTTACAAACTATTTATAAGCATTTGTGAATAATTAACACTCACCAAAACATATTATACCTCCATAACATACACCTCACCCAACAGTTTCTACATTTACATTAAAGTATTACACATTAAAAAAAGGATACAAATTCCGGTATGATCCTGTGAAAGCTGCTGCCCTGGTAACCGAAACCTTTTTCATGTGTGCACAGAGCTCTGAAGTTTTCCGCAGTCTTTGGTACTATGTCTTCCCTGAGCATCATTATGATACGTCCAATCTCCTGCTTGTTGACGGTGATGTCGAAGTACACTTGAGGGTTACGCTTCTCCGTTGGTTTGGCAGGAATGCCCTGGAAATATTAAAGATTAGGCATTTTAGTACATGTTTTCTGATGTATACTCTGGTCCACTTCTGAAATTTAAGATACGGACATGTTAAGCAAGTTGAAATAAGATTGGCTTATGATTTTAAACTTGGGTTGCTGCTGGATGTGAAACCTTTTAGAAACAATAATAACAGTGGTGTAAAAAAACCACATTTACTTTTTTTCTTTGAATAATTAATTTAATTGCATAACAATATAATAACAATGCATAACTAGTTTCATAGAGTATTTTCTAATCCTCAAGATTATAATATAATACTGGAATTTTAAAGCTACTTTGTAACCTTAATAATTAGGATCCTAGCAATAATTTATAAACTACACAAACATGTAACCAGTAATTTCTATATTCACAGTTCTTCAATCCAATACATTGTAAAGACTATTAAAATATAATAGCTGAAGCATACTCACAACAACACCGCTTTCTGTTTTATCCTTATTAGCATCTTCTTCTTGCCCCTCCTTACTCAGTTGTAATGTTTCACCAGCATGTTTCTGCAGCCAAGTATCATCAGACCAAACCGGTCGAGTTGAGCCTTCCTTGATGCGTTGAGGTGCTGCTATGTTCACTCTTATCGTACGGCCAAAGAGTTCGGAGTCATTCTGTAAAGTTATAATTCATACATTAAATAAATATTATACTGGTGACGATTCATTAACAGTTGTATTTTAGGTGCGTGAGGTACAGATATGATAACATATGAAAATAAATTATCAATTGCATACCATAACTATATAACATTATATAATTTATCATTGTGTATATCACTAAACACATTCTAATCAGCAAATTGAGGAACTAATTTTAAACTGGTACAAAAAAGTAACTGGTATGAGATGGTTATCTTTCACCGGTCAATGTATTGGTGTTGGCCTGACAAAAAGTAGATGTATACCGAAACAAGTACAGTGTAGGTACTTTGTGTGTAATTTGTGCAGTAGATAATACCCGGGCAGATTTGAATATATTTATTTATTTTAATATACACCGACTCACCATATTATCTATCGCAGCGGCTGCATCCTCCGCATTTTCAAATTCTATAAAAGCAAAGCCTCTATGCTTTTCCGTCTCATAATCTAAAGGAATTTGTACATCCACCAAATCTCCGAAAGGTATAAACGCTGCATTCAAAACTTTTTCGTCAACTTCCTCGGCTAGGCCGCCCACGTACACCGTCCGTTTAGAATTAGGTTTGCTCGTCATTATTTAGTATTTATTATTAAAATATAAAAGTTTTATTATACGGTTTAATAATATAACCTCTTCCACTAAACGTCCACAGAGTACATTACTATATAAACGTCATAACAAAACGCAGCTCGTCGATAGTAAGGCAAAGAATTTGCAAATATACGGTCTTATTTTTTTAAATTAAAATTATTTTCTTTTAGTTAATAGAGATTAGTGCACAATTTTTTCATGCTCAATTATTTTATAAAAGTTACGAATAAGTATAGGTTAATATCTAATATCTTTAATTTTATTATTTTGTTCTTGGATAATGATATTTCTTGCACAAGTCGTCCCGCCATCTGGTCAGAGGGCGTCCCACGCTACGTTTGCCAAGAGGGCCGGCAGCGACTAGATGCATAAAGCAACAAAGCTGGCTCCGTGGCGTACCATGGGAGAGGCCTATGTCCAGCAGTGGACTGCAACGGGCTGATTAAGATAAAGATTAATTAGTTTACTTATAATAATGGTATTTTATGTTAATAAGATAACAATTTAAAACTACGGCCTCAAATAGGTGCATCTGCGCATAATTTAACAAAGTTCAATAGAATATTAGCATCAAGCACGCCAAAAACCAATCGCCTCGCATCGTGTAATATGCCCGATGCCACGTGAAAGCCCTGCGAATGCGCGTTTACGACGAAATTCTAGATTCTAATCCAAGGATATGCACATTATTTGTGTAAGTTTTTTATTTGAAAATTCTCAAAAATGTGAGTCGCCTGGGAAAGGAATTTGTGACCACAATCGGAATAGCCTTGTCCCGTATGCATTTTTATGTAAAGATCATTACCTACTCTCTTTTTTGATTTACCTAATTTGATCAAAGATAGAGGCAAATAGGTAATCAATTTCATGTTATAAGTATTTAGGCAAAATGGAGACCGGGCGAAATGGAGGAGACTCGGCCGGAAGGCAGACCCTAGCACCAGTGGGAACAACGCCTAAGCGGAAAGAAAGAAAGAAGTATGTAGGCAAAATCGTCACTATTAGAATTTTATATCATATCCCCCTTTTTACTATACAGAACAGATATAAATTATGTTTACGACAAATGGGAATTATACAGTTAGGTACCTATTTCACAAGGCATATAATAAGACGTTAAATTGTCCAGTAATCAAAAAATAATCTTAAAAATAATATAGATCACGGAAAATATTTGCTAAATGCGACAATTGACTGTAAAATTGAATTCTTCCTTCAAGAAAATTGCAACATACCACTATTTTTTACAAACCCGTCTCTATGAGCTGAAATACCAGTGTTTAGTCATGGCTAATGTATGGAATGCATCTCAGAGAGAAACCTATCCTACCGATCATTAATCTATTAGTAATTTAGTATACAGGGAACATAACATAACATAAACTCTTTATTTATAACACCATATAACTTAAACATGTAAAGAAAACAATTAAAATAGAATAATAGAAAAAAAAAACATACAGTAATCATAAGAGAAACAAAAAATTGGGTGATATAACTGGCGGTCTTATCACTTATAGCGATCTCTTCCAGACAACCGGTTGGGAGAGGAAAAATCCAATAGTTATGGACGGTGGTAATTTTTTTTTTGTTTATTTATTTTTTATTTATCTTTTTCAAATTCATGTGAGTGTTCTACGCTCTATATAGTGTATTATCTATGCTACGCTCTTTCAAGCGGCAAACTGACTACAAATCGTTGTTAGGTATGAGAGCAGTCTTTTTTTTTATTTATTGAAATACAATAAAATCATAATTTAAAAAATATATTATGTTCTTAACGGACGTTTTACAGTAAAAGTACTACTGCCTCGGTGGCGTAGTTGTTCTACGGTACGACTACAAAGCTGAGGTCGCGGGTTCAAGTCCAAGGTCGGGCAAAGAAATATTGGGTTTTTCTATTCATTATCAGCCCGGAGTCAGGATTTTGTGCCCGATTTGGCCACAGGCTTGCCCCCTATCACATCATGGGACGGAACGTACAAGGCGAAATGTGGGTGTCCTGGTGGTGCCTCTGCCTACCCCTTCTGGGAAAAAGGCATGAGTTTATGTATGTATGTTTTACAGTAAATCGACAGAGAAACTCAAAATATATACAGTCTAAGTACGACATACTCTAAAATTCTAGAACTAAAATTATGTTAGTACACTTCTCCTTGTTGGTACAATCAAGTAAATTTAACTTATTGAAAAGATCCCTGCACCGCCCACCTCCTAGTTAGACGTTAAAGTTTCATGTCTTGTAATATTTAAAATACTTAATATAAGTTCTATTACAGATATCTTAATATAGGTTCTATTGAACCATATTGAAATTAAATTAAATCTAATGGCTGATTTATTTATACCCATGCAATAGAATTTTGAATTGGCCTATAGATTCCTAGGCCATTCCAGTGAAATGGAAGCATAACTCACATTTTACAACCAGGTCGCGCAATAGAAATATTCGCATAGCAGATATTCTAATATTAATTTATGTTATTGGCAACAATTAAGCGTTAGGTGTCATAAATCATGTGTCATATGGGCTTATCATCAATAATTTCTTTGTTTTATTAATTCTTCTAAAAACATTTTATATTTATACGTGAACAATGTACGCTTTATTTGTTTTTTATTAACTGTTGAAAAATTCAAAGCGTTTGATATTAAACAGCATCGTTATCAAGGTCGTTGACATTACTCGTATAATTGTTGCCATGTTAAAAACACTAATCTTTATAAAGAGGACTGTACCCTGAATTGCAACGTAATACTACAATAATTCCATGGTAGCAGACAACTTAATTCAACCAGTCTCCCGGTTTACGTGCACTCCTGGTAGGTAATCGGCAATCGGCAATAGGTAATTATCCAATCTAGTTTCCGTATTCGCAATTACGTATCGATGCGTTTTTCAATCATCCTTATCTCGTCAGCTAGTCCCATCCCAAGGATGCCAATTAAATCGATTCCACTTTTTCTCAGCATCTCAATAAACATGTGACGTGTATAAAAAAAGACTGAGAGAAATGAAACGCATTTCAATTGCCTACTGCAGGCGCTCGACGCTCGATTATCCGAGCTTCGATCTATCGAATAATCGATGATCTAATGGAGTATTGAGAGTAAATACCTTTTGTTTCATACACAATTTGATTGAGCCATAACTTATGAGCGATATATCCTTATGCTTCATTAGGCTAGCATTTAGGTAGCTTTTGCCCTTATTTTTACTGTAGGAGCGTCATGGTGGAATTATTGGTCCAACGATTCGCATTTGCACAAGTACTACCAAAACCCACTGCAGACGTCCAAGACAAGTCTTGAGCTGTGGAGAATTACTTTATTATCCACAGGAACTATTATTCTCTAATATTCTAATATTCTCCTTCAGTCTGACTTCACCAACTACTACCTAACTTCATGGTCCACAAACTAGTTATTCGACGGGAACTTACAAAACTATATTCAATGTTATACCTACTTTTATAATCAAAAATATTTTTTTGTCAGAACCAAGTCAATTCCCCTTTATTTCGCATAACCGAGACTCCACTATAATGAGATTTAGTATCCCCAGGCGTTGATTGCGTATGAGCAGCGCGCGCGCATCATATCCGAGACACATCTAGCAGCGGAAGACGACCCGTTTGCGCTGTCGGATGTTGACGAGTGCGTTTACTTCAATTAACCGTTGGCCACGGCTTTTTACCCTTTTGCCTGCGATGTACATCTGCGATAAAAAGTATTTGCCTTCAATTTTATTCAAAGCAAGTGGTCGCTTTTTTATTAATGACAAGAAACTCGCCTAATGATAAGTGTCACGCCTGCGTATAGGAGCAACACCACGCAGAATTTATTAATAAGCCTTGCATGTTATTGCAATGTGATTATCACCCTGGAACATTACATTTAAAGAACTTAATGATGAGTAATCACGTGCTATGATCTCCTTGCCAGAACAGTAAATGCTTAAACTCGGCTGCTTAGAGCCACAAATTGATGAAGTAGTGGTATCTTTACAAAAAAATATTCAAATCCGTGATAATGTGAAATGAAATGAGTTCGTTTATGAAATGAAATTCGTTTATTGGTCACGTAGGCAATTAAATAACTCTTATGACAAGTCAATACACATAGTACTTATTTTCTATTTACAAGATATTCGTTGTAATATTTTATTTATTAGTATTTTATGGTATTTTTTTCTTTCCTTAGGAAATACTTTATTTACGTTAATCGATGTCTAAGTGGACCATAAGTATTATTAAAGCGGTGCGTAAAGGTTTAATGTTACCACCGGATCTAACGCTAATGTGACGTGATAATGTGTAATATTAGCGTAAATCTAAGATATCATTAGACCAGGATTTGCAATGATAAGTTTTACGTAGTTTTCACCGTTAATACTCAGATAGAGGAGGAAGTAACAAACGAAAATCAGTTATTATATTTTTAAGACAGTATTGAATCTACGAGTACCTATAAACAAATGCGTGATAAACATTACAATCCGAATTCTTGTCTACAGGTAAGTCATTTACATTGACATCCTCCGTGGCGCAGTTGGTTAGACGCCGCCTGTGAAACAAGAGGCCGCGGGTTCGATCCCCGCACCGAAACATATATTTGTGTGATCCACAGGTATTTGTTTCGGGTCTGGGTGTTTGTGAGACCGAAAAGTCTCTCGTAGTTCCTGATACCCACGACACAAGACTCGATCTTAGTGTGGGGTCAGGACTATGTATGTGACTGTTGGGTGTATTTATTTTATTTATTTATTTATTTAAGTTTCAACAGGTGCCTACACCATAAAATTCAATGGCAGTTTGGATACAGCAGTGGACTTAAGATAATGATGAAGATGACATGTTCAAAGCCTTACATTACTACAGTGTTGGAAATTGAATTGATAAAGAACGAGGAACAAATTAAATACAGTTACACAATAATAAATAAATACTATACTTATGTTCAAATGCATAACTCCTAATCACAGCCAATAACCCACACTTCAGATAATTTCAAACAATCTCCACTGAGGAAGTACAAATGTAACTTCATACATTAAGCGAACGGTGCAAAATTTACATTCCAACTTAATATACTGTATTTTAAGCTTATTTCGAACATAAAGGACGTCAGTTGTAATCTAAAATTATTATCCAATAAAGGAAAACATGGTGTACCGTATAGGCTCTAGCTATTTCTGCGGGTGTCTTTGTGTTTTAGTTCAACTTAATATGAAATATGTAAGACTACCGGTCGGGCCCGGCTTCGGCCGTCTGGCCTTATTCATAGACAGATTTAAAACCTATTTTAGTTATCGAATGTTTTGTCGCTTTTGAACGACTTTAGAATTCAGTTTGAGCGAAGAAGACAAAACATTTGAAGTCTATGAATCATTATCATTATCATCATCAGCCCGTTGCAGTCCGCTGCTGGACATAGGCTTCTCCCAAGGAAGTCTATAAATGAGGTCAGTCATATCCATAGATAATACACTATATAGGAAAGTCATATCTATCATTATTTATCTCTTTGATTTGAACTCACCGTTTTGATTCAGCAAGAACATCTTGAGTGTTGACACAAATCTATTATAATTTAATATTAATCACACTAAGCCTCACATGCTGACCTGACAACAAGCAAGAAACCCAGCCGTCTCTCATCGTATAGATCAAAATTAATTATGAATGTAGACTTCCCTTAATGACGACATAATTCTCAACTAATGAGTCTGCGAATGCCTCGTGTGCGCAACTGTACCTCGCCTCCGTTATTAACACAAGTTAAACATAAAACGAGACTCTTCCCTATCCATATAAATGACAGATCCATCACATGTGAAGGTAGGTCCATCCACCATATATGAAGAAAATTAAGATTTTCATGTTTTTTCAATGGCTTAGACATTGGGTCACTTACTGGAAAAAAATATCCCCACTCAATACAATTCCCTTCATTTAGGGAAACAAATTCCAAAAAAATTTAACTGCTGTCCTCAGCAATATTGATCGCTGCAGCGTAAATAAAAGTACTCATATCTATACTAATATGCTGAGGCTGAGCCGCTTGTTCATAATAACTTAGAAACACTTAACTACTCAGATAAAGCCACAGGTATCAGCAAGTTAATATAACAGATAATACATTTTATTGCCGACTGTACTTCAGGATGCGCCGTTTCCGGTTATTTTAACGGTCCCTCGGATAAACTTCGTAGGGCGAAGTGAGTGCTAATCTGTGGTGCTAATTATTGTGGATAAAAATTGTTTGTGTTTGTCTATGGTAGGCTCACCGGTGCCTACGGCAGGCATTTAGTTGAGAGAAAAAATGCCGTCGCTTTTTTACATTTGTAGACATCCTTGTTTAATATCGGTGTTTAAGGAATACAGACTTTTAATTCATTTTGAAAGATACAACCTAATTAGGGAGACATTTACATATACTGGTAATAATGGCGATATTTTGTTTACTGGCAACACCTAAGCTAAATATTACATGTCAAAAATAAAGGAATGTACCACTGGCATTTTTTGTTCTTGTAAAGATTCCATTGTGTCATTATTTTATATTTCTATGCTTTTTTGTTCGCTAACCTTGTTTATTACGTTCTATCAGTCATAAATATGAGCCCCTCAGATACTTCTACTTACTTTATCGTACAGTTACCTCGAGCAACAAGATTTTTATGTAGGCACCTACATCACATAAAGATATAACGTTATATGTTTTTACGACTATCTGCAGGTACAACATCCCTATCAGAGCATTATCCAATCCTAACCGTATAATGTTTGTTGAAAAGAAATCAAATCTCTCAACTTTTGTAACAAGTGTAGCCTTAGTGTAGCTAGGAAAACACAATTTTTACCCAAACCCCAATTTTCCTCCAATGTAAGCTTTAAAAACAATAAACAAAGCAACATTTTTTTATAAACAAAACTAAATTATTATTATTAATTATTTTTTTTGCTATTGTATAAATATTTAAATTTGCATGCTGTATTCTCCTGTAATTGAAGATCACGTCACAATGTATACAATTTTTTTTTTTTTTTGTTATCGCGGTGAAAAACGATTTATCGCTACCGCTGCCTGGGGGGGAGGCTAGGCGGAGCGGTGATGTTGGTTTCACCGGTCTTACGACTCAACGTTGAGCCACCCGGGAAAGATGTTACCATCCGGGCGACCGTTGAGTCGAGTCCCTACCAAAATACCTACACCGGCATACCAACCAAAAACCCCACGGTGGTCGTCTTCTGCGCATTGGAGAGGCTCCGGGATCCAGAAGCAAAAACGCTATAGCCCCGCCGGAACCGCTCCTGCGCGATGCCGCACTACGGCCCACCCTACGTTCCTACACCTCGTAGTCGCTTTTCATGGGCGCTACGCAGCCCCCCGCTGCGTGACCGCGACTACCATTGCCCCTATTAGTCGCCTCTTACGACAGGCAGGGGATACCGTGGTGGAATTCTAAAAATAGCCCCCAATCCACAGGGCGAGAGTCGCCGGTCAATCCTCACCCCGGCGTCTCCTACGTCTCCTCGAACGTCGAGAGGGATCGATTCGATCTCTCTCCCTCCCTGCCCTTTCCTTCTGCGAAATCACCCTTTCGCAGAAGTGGGCTATCGCTCGCCAGGACCTCGGGCTGGCAACCATTGATGATAAAACGGCCGACAGCGAGAGGTCTCCCCCGACGACTGCGACGAGAGCGCTGCGCTCGACATTCCAGGCTGGACACACCTCCAGAGTGTGCTGAGCCGTGTCCCGCGGACAGCTGTCACAGTGGTGACACACGGATGACGTTTCCACGCCGACAACTCGACACAGGTACTCGCCAAAACATCCATGGCCTGTGAGCACCTGCGTCAGTCGGAATGTCGCTGCGCCGTGACGCCTGTCCATCCACTGGCTAAAGGCAGGACGTACTGCCGCGACGGTCCTCACACCTGCTGTAGGGTTGTCCAGCCTAAGACGCCACTCCTCCACTGCATCTCTACGGAGGGAGTCACGAATGACTTCAAACAATGTAAACTATAATAATGCTACACCATTGTGTTTATCATATCATGCCGTGTATCCTTCGTTGGAGATCCTTAAATAAATAAAATAAATAAATAAATCACTTTAAAACATTAAAAGAATCCCTCCTGATGCCTTATCTCGGCAAATAAGAAACATTCCTTGCAATTTTACATGGCAACTTTGTTACTCCGTCTTGCCGCGGGGTTAATTTTAAATCGCCCGGCTCAGGATAATTGTACTTCACACATCTAATGGTGATATAACGACGGCTATTTGAATTATTTATGCTTATAAAGATGTGAGAAGAGATGCCAGGCAAGAAGTCCCTTAAGTACTGCAATCTGAGCTAATATGTAGTTAATGAACGTGGAAATTAAACATTGATAGTTGGCATGGATTACTTTGGTAATGACGGCGGATAGAAATTAGGACAGAATGTGTGGAAGTTATTTATGCTTTAATTTAAGAAAATAGTGTGGAATTTATTGCGTATTTAAAATTTTAAAACACTGTATAACTATGTGAAAATATACATATAACACACTGATTGAAGGCTTGATATCGTCAAGGATAATATGAGAGTAATGCAAGCCTAACAATTGAGGATGCCGAAGTCCAGGCGAAATAGGAGGAACTCAGCTGGAACGCCTACCGTCGCACCAGCCGGGATGACGTATTAGTAGAACAAGACGACACGATAAAAATAAAATAACTAATTATACTAATATTACCTTCAACTTGGGGCTTGGGTAGCTTCCACTGCAATATTTTAACGACTAAATAAATTACACACTAGAAATTATAATATATCCATGTATGAGATCGATATGCCGAAGTTTCGGAATCCAAAGGCACCATTCACACGTCAATAAGCCACGAGACTCATCCACGCAAGATTTCGGCAACTATTATTCTATAAAAGCTTACTTCTGCTTTTAAACTATCGGTTATGTCTTATAATGGCACGACCTGAAGAGAAACATCATTTCTATTTTTTAATATTAAAATGAATTTCTTCCCCCGTTGTGCAGTTGGTTAGACGCCGGCTTTGAAGCGAGAGGCCACGGGTTCGATCCCCGCATAGAGACAACTGTTTGTGTGATCCAAAAAATTATTTGTTTCGGGTCTTTGTGTTTGTGAGACCGAAAAGTCCCCCTTAGTTTCTGGTACTCACGACATAAGACTTGATTTTAGTATGGGGTCAGGACTATGTATGAGACTGTTGAGTGTATTTATCACTTATTTATTTAACTCAGTTTATAGTAAGTTTGCTCCAACGGAATTTATATTAATTCAAGATCGATTATATTATGAAACGTACATTATTATCCCTTAAGTGTTAAGAATCAATTGAAGAACGTTCGACTTCAAACTATCTATGATTTGATCGTTAATTGGCCATTGTTATCAGCCGCCGAAAGTGGTAGGGCCTGCTTTAGCCAATTTAAAATATAAGTACAAGCCAGCCCATCACGCACCATTTTTAACATATACACTCTCACAGAAAACTACTAGTTTATTCCTTTTTCCATTCACTTTCAAAAGCTGGCAATGCACTTAAGGTCTTCAAATATAGTGAATTGTGTGCTGATGATTTGTTGCCATCAAATGTAGGTACTTTTTGCTCTTTTCATGTACCTTTCGGCATTTGCACTCCTAGACAGTTTCTTGAACAAGATAGACGAATTTAAATAAATACACTCACATCTAACATACTAGCGCCCAAATGATAAATATTTTATTTGAAGAGTTTACCTTCACGCTAAGACCCGAATGGAGCTTACTCTTCAAAAAGCACTAAATAGTTTCACAATACCACCACTAGATGTCACTTAACCGAAAATTTAATAGAAAGAGCAATAACATTTACCAGCACGAACGCGTTGAGGAGAATTGCGCCCTCAGATTAATCAATTATATTGAATATTCATGGCGCTGTATCGGACACAGACAATAACGGCGATCTAGACAGTCGCACGGTCAAATGTATCTACTGACACACATGCGGGGACTTTTGAACCTTACGCTCCGACTTCATAGATAAAATCGCTGGTAGAGGTTATACGGTTGTAACACTATTTTAGTAACAAGCATTTTTTTTATTGCCTTGAATGGCGAGACGAGCATGCCATTCGCCTGATGGTAAGCGATACGACTGCTCATGGACAGTCGAAAACCAAACGGCACCATGAATTGTATAATAATGTTGATGCAGTGTCATGAAAGACACTGCATCAACATTATTATAGTATTTTTGCTTTGCAATAAAAAAGGCAAAGTCGATAAGCGGTTTAAGCCATTGTGAGATTGTATCAATGCAAAAACAGCCTCAAAAGAAATAAACAGAAACGAAAAAAAATTACAAAGCATTGATTTAATTACGCCATTACAACCGCAGCCTATTCGAATTTATTAAACGTCACGCCGATTTGCTTATACATATACTTTAGATGTTCTTAATGGCAGACCCACATTCATATGACAATGGAGTGAACTGTTTGAAACTGAGTGTAGATAATCCTTCTGTTACAGTCAATGAAAGTAGTGTTATAGACTATTTTAATACTCCAACCGCTAGGTGAAGCAGCTGAAAAGTTTTCTCCATTGGAAATTGCGGCTTCCATCTTTGTACGGATAACATTAGTGGAAGTTAAGGGGCGGCAGTGATCAATTACAGACCTGTTTGCTCGTTTGCCTAAATTAAGGTATATAAAAGCTATACTGGTACTGAAATATAGGTGCTGAACTCAAAATCCGATACTAATGTATAAGTTACTGTGGCAGGTTTTTCTCTATGTTGTCAGTGATAGGCTCGCCCCCATCACATCGTGGGACGGAACATACAAGGCGATATGTGGGTGTCTTCTGCCTACCCCTTCTGGGAAAAAGGCGTGAGTTTATATATGTCAGTGGAGGCTATGCGGGCGGATATGAACACTCCACCGTCAGTAAGAAAAACTATCTGTCAACAATTGATATTCTTTGAAATGAGTGGACTTACCATAAGATTAATTATTGTAGCCGTTTTATGGTGACAGTATATAAAAAATACAAGTTAAAAAACCTACTGAATTTTAAATAATTAATCAATCTTTAGATTTACGTGTAATGATTTATCTGCTCCTTTTTTTAATAAGTAAAAAAATTTTTTTTTGGACTACAGTTTTATCATTTTGTAGCACGTTTCCTTGACGCTCCATTGGTTTTTTCTACTCTTTATAAAACTCCATGAAGATAACAAGGCCATAACTCTAATGACATAGATTTGTACCGAGATTAGCATCTCACCGGCTGTTAATGATAGTTGTGCGATACTAAATGATTGCGTGTGTAATTGGTAATTAATACGGTTATAAACGACACACAACGCCATAAAACAGATAAAATCGTTGGACCAATTTAACAGGAAAAAATAATTTTATTAATATTTTTATGTGCTGGAAACGTTATTTCAAACGATAGTCGCATCTGGTGGTAAGTATTGTACAGTTTAACAGGGTGAATAAAAATTCAAGGAGGAATAGAAATAAACTGTACGTACAGGACGTACAGTTTAAACATAATTTTGTGTTTATAGAATGTGGAAGAATAAACTAATGATTTCCATTATAGAAATATGTCATATTTCACAGTAACACACCTATAAAAAAAACTGTAAACAGTTTTGTTTCTAGTCACCCCTGAGTTTCAATCCACCCCGTTTTACGGAACTGTCTACATGGTCTATATAGATAATCAAATTACGATAACCTTTCGCCTGTCGACACCGTTGTACGTGAGACAATACCTATGTAATTTGCGGTAATAATAGTTAGCTTTTCAAATATGCGATAATATCTATCTATGTGGCTATGAATACCTAACTGTGTCTATCGTTGAGAATTTCCCACCAATCGATATATATCTAAAAAATACTGCACTTTTACCATCACACTTGACCAGATTTCCCTCCCATGATGTAATAATCAAGAAATAAATAGACAAGATTCGCTAGGCCTTTGGCATCCTCGATTTCAAAGCTATGGTAATTATATTTCAAAACAATATTTTTTGTGGACTTTGAATCCTTGGACCAACTAGATTCAGCTCAGGCATATATTGTCATAATACTGTGGTATTAAAGATATGCTAAAACATATTAAGCGATATTTCTGGAGCTTATTTCCTTTCAATTATTTTCCTATATTATATTTTTATTTCAAACATTTCGTGTTCTGTCAGATTTTCAATATCAACTCTCACTCTCCGCTCAATTATTATATTGCGATAATTCAACGTAATAGACACAATTTATTCTCTATGAAACGTAATTAAAATAGATAGCCGTCTCCAAGGCATTGGTATATGTTTAGTTTTTATACGGTCGTGAAAATATCGAATAAAAAGTGATCAGCGTGGTACATTTGAACGCGGACCCTTTTTCCGTTTTGCCTATTTACCGCGGGGCGAAGAGGGTCAGTGTAAGCTGGATAGTCTAAGTGTCCGCGCTTACACACTGTTATAGAGTTTGGCCAACTTTTATAGCTATTAGTAAAGTATGATATAAGCTCCTAACATAAGTGTCTAACCTAATTGTTCCAAGTGTTCATGAACATCTGCTATACTCTGGGACCAAAGGTGCAATGCTAGCTTTGGAAAATGGATTATGATATGCTGTTAAAAAGGGATAGAGTCTAGTATAGGCATCAAGAATATCGTTTCATGAGATATTGTACGCGGGTTTCTGACAGAATATTTTTTATAGGATCAATTCGTATTAATGACGAAACATTTCTTAAGGTGGTGTTGAATGCAAAAACATGAAACAAACGCGTAAAATATAGAAGTCATGGGTGAAGGAAAGAACTTTATGTTGTCATGTATCTAGAAGACTACAATATGCCTAATGTACGCAATAGGATGCATAAGGAGGGTACTAAGTATAGATTTAGAGTAATAGAATGTTATGCAAACTTATTCAATCTTTTTATTTTTGCTAGCTTATTATGATAGTTCTACATTGCATTTGATGGTAAGTAAACCGCCGCTCAATAAGTGTGATCTCTCCCTATTTGACTTTGGTTTTTCTTTACATTACGATAGAAAGTCTCGGAATTATAAAGAAAGAGAGAGAAAACATGTACCTTTTTTGTCCAAGCTATTAATCTCCCCTTTCGGTATTCCGGAGGAAGCCGGAAGGTGTACATCCGTGTCTCTGGCCTTGCGGCCTGGCACGCTACGGATTGTGGCCGGAGTGAGTCTCTAACAAAACCTACGCCATCATACGGACAAAAAACAGAGAAATAGACATCCCAGGGCGAGAAGCGCTCCTATTTACGTCCGCGCAAAACCATCGCTGGCCCTTCCATTGTGGGGAGGGCCTGAATGCGCCATACTTACCACTGTTTTTGGACGCCCGTTTGAGATTTTGAGCGCGTCCACGACGGAGACTAGCCCATGCGCTCTATCGCACATCTCGGAGTCGTTATAGGTGAGGGCGCACTGCACCTGCAGTTTGCCCAACGACCCCAATGGCCCCTAGTCATCATCATGTACACTAGAAAACTATTCCACAGTTTAATAGTTCGGCTCTGATGCTACATAGCTTTTAGGGCTTCTTATTGTCAAGATAAGAAATGATCATCAAATTCCGTTAACACTTCACACTTTACCTATTAAAACGTAAATGCAGTCCACTAAAATATCTAAAGCTACCAGTGACCACTTATCTGCTAATTCCAACTAAAAATCAGTTGGAGGACACCTAACCCAAAAGCTACAACTCGGTTTTCCGAACATCTAGACAATGTGTATCGTTGACAAAGCGAGTATAAAACGAGTAGGAGCCGTTGATTCGCGTCTACTCGCTGGCCACAAGGTCAAGTGCGAGCGTCAGAGTCATTGCTCCTCGCGTGAGTCGCTCGCCGTCCGCGCCCGCTGTGTACCACCGACCACTCCTGTGATCAGTGCCTGATATTCTCTCAGGTGAGTTTCAATTTTTAAATTTGGAACACGAGCTCTTTTTTTTAAAGATCACTAATATGCAGCCAGTATTTCGTCCTGTTTAAAGTGATAGAGTCAGCATTTCAGTTCTATTGTTTATTTGGAACACAAACTCTATAAATAAGTGGTACCTAGTTAACTATTATACAGCCAGTATTTCGTCCCTTTAAAAAGATAGTTGTCTATAGATTTTTAAAGTGCAATTCGCACAGAAAACTATCCATGCTTAGATTCTTAATCCTACTGTGTTTTAAATAGACATAGTAAATAATATGATAAAAAAGCATTTTGTTTTTTAAATGTTTTTATTTATTTAATATACATAATGAAACATAACATTGCTTTATTTGTTATGTGCATACATTGATAAATTCTGTTTTTTAACTTTGCGTAATACTTAAGTAGCCAATTATTATTTTGTTTGCCAACTGTGAACCGGCCAAGCTTTTATTTTAAGCGCCTCCTTCAGAAAACAACCAGTATTTCATCTATAAATAAAAAGTGTTAGTCGTCCCTTTTTACAAGAAGCTAGTTTGTGTTGGCATGTGTTTTTACGTAGTGATTTTAAAATAATTGTTTTATAGATAAGGAATATGGCGGGAATTGTAAACGCAAATATGGAATTTAACATTATAACAAAAATTAAATAATTTAACGAAATACACTTAAATATTTATTTGTTTAAAGCACATTAGTAAATTCAAAAATGAAATACAATTGACACTTTACAAATTATATCTTTAAAATGTAATAATTTGTACTTAGGTCTTCTAAAAAAATGTAGTAAATAGAAAAACTCTACTCAAGTATTATTACCTAAATTAAATTCAATTAAAAAAATAAGAAAGACCACAAATTGCACTTATTTTCTGTTTATTATCTACTTTTTTGTTTTATTTCTGGGGTACAATGAAGCTTTAAATAAATAAGATTTGAAATTGATTGTATTTTGCTTATTTCGCTGCAGTTAGCTGACTTACAGACCGCACATGGCATAAACCAGTGAGCTTAAAAGCACTAAATGTTGTTTTGGCAATCACAATAGCGTTTCCTTTATGGAGGCTTTTAGACAAATCATCCCCATAATGAAGGTAAATTAATGGTGAATTATTAAAAAAAATTGTATTCGGATACACAGGGTATATCCACAATGCGACCGAAAACGATGCCAGGTGATAGTTTTAGTGAATACAGACACAATGCAAATAAAAATTCGAAAAAACATGGCTGTTTTTTTTACATTTTTTAAATACCATCATGTTTGGGTGTTTTGCTAAAATAATATTTTAAACCTTTGCGTGCCATATCCAAATACGACGAAAAGTAAAAAATTGACGCTTTTTATTTGCGAAATTTTTAGTTGTATTTTGTCTGTAGTCACTAAAACTACAACCTGGCTTCGTTTTAGGTTTCAATCTGATTATATCCTGGATAAAAATTGGCTGATACAACAATTTTAGTTTATCACCTACAGGCGGTAATCCTACATATTAACATAAGCTTAAGTTCACGCTTGAATAACCAAGAATAACGCTTAAGAAGTGGTGAGCAGAGGAGCCACTCACAGCTTGCCAAACTTTTTTACGTCCCTAGTTGATATGGGGAGACCCTGTCACCAAGCCGGGCACAAAATCCAGCCTTGAGCAATTCATATGAGTTAAAGCGGATTGCCCGACCTCGGAATCAAACTCAGTACCCCGCGGTTCATTATCTACACACGTTGCCACTAAAACATTAACGCGACTATTTTTATCAGCCTTTTCATACATAAAAGACCAGAACTATAGAGACAATTCGCAATAAAGTTTATGACCATTGCACTGCTAGAAGTAAGAAAAAAATCAAATACCTATTAAATTCAATATCAAAAACCTCATTTCAATAGTCCACAAAGAGAAACTGCTTAACAAATCGCAAAAATGACAAAAAGTTAAATGCAGCAAATGTCAAAAAGCATTCCTATTTATTCCGATTCATCAGTACAGATACATTTCAATCATGGAATGTTTTTGCAAAAACTTTTTGTCATTTCTTCAATTTCATTCGTTTCGATCGTCGGCACACTTATATCCATACAAAACATCGTTTTAATATGAGTTTTTACCTTTTTTTTTACATAAGTCACGAAGGCGAAATTAAAAAACATAATGCTAGGAATCACAATGCTGGGAACAAGAAAACTCACTCATTATTCAGTACTAGTTGGTGCCGCGACTTGGCCTGCTTTTTTTATACGCTATTATATTTAAGAATACGCGTCGCGGCAGGATGGTGTTTAAGCATCGATATCAATGTTACACTAGATAAGACATTCAGCACAACAAAAGTGTCTCACCTACTTGCGGTGCATGCACCACACATGAATCAGTTTGCTTCGTGACAGTGACAGTGCAGTACGCCTTATCGCAAACGTTTAAAAGAAATAAATAAATGTTTCGCCGTCAAACCGAAAGCAAATCATCTGAAGTTACAATATTTTAATAAAATACAAAATAAGCGATGTAATATTGAAGTGTGCTTTTAAAATACAGGGGCAATTTATTTCTTTGGCGTGTCTCGTCTATCGGTAGAATATAAGGCGATGTGTTTAAGCGATACTATTGCTTAAACTTACGTTTATAGTCTGAACATAGAGCTTTTAAAAACGTTTGATAGATTTACTTGTGGCGTATATATTGTGATTCATCATCACTTAATCATCATTTAAACATTAACGGTGAAAGAAAACATCTTGAATAAACTTGCATACAATAGAAATTTATGTAACAATTTGTTTGTCTATACTCTATAAAATATATACTACTATACTAATTCTTACTTACTAATGTATTATGTACATACAATGCTGAAGAGTTTGTTTGTTTGAGGAACTACTTGTCTCGATTAGAAAATGGTTTTGTTGGATAGCTCATTGATTGAGGAAGGCTGTATAATATCACGCTATGACCAATAGGAGTGGAGCAGCAATGAAAAATGTTGCAAAAAATGGTGAATAATTCTGAAAGCTGAAAGCTTCTGATGCGTGCGCGGACGCTTAAAGTTACGCAACAATCATGCATGACGGAATTTTGCTTCTTAAAAACTTGTGACAAGGAGTCCGCGGTGGCATAATTATGTATAATATCTTTCTAGATTTGCTTACTGTAACCTTTTTAATGGTATTTTTTTTTAAATAATGCCTTTTTCGAAAGAGTTTTTATAAACATGGTATTAATCCTTATCGGACGCGTTGTTACTATTCGGAATGAATGAGACGGGGCAGGATGGGAAGGGAAAAATAGTATAGAGGACGGAACCCATGTTGAGTTAGTACGTGAAATCATACATTTCTGATGTCGACTGGACTCACAAAATATCAGCCCCCGAGCGATGCCGGGCCGAACCGCTAGTTATTAAATATAAATGCACTGTATTTTTAAGTTATGGACCAATTTCTGAAATATACTTAAATATAAAATACTTAAACAATACAGTACATTTTATTGACAGTTACGTTTGTAATTCTTTCGGGCAAATATATAAACAAAAAAACTTACCAAAATTTAAAAATTACTTAAATTTATTTATTTATCCGTCCAGTAATTTTTGTGTGATGCGTGTACAAAGATAGACCAACCAATCTTTTTCTTTCTTCTTTTTACCCAGTAAAAACTTAAACATCGTTGTAAGTAGTTTGCGATTTTTCTTTTGTGCCTTATAACATGTATTTTGGAGTGGTTACTCCTTGTTTTTTAAGGCATGTTATGAGTGTATTTACTCTTATAATAATTACCGTACCTAAATGGTTTCGTGGTACTGAATGTATTGTAAATCATGAGACTCTGAGGACCGTCAGGTTTATCGAATATTTTTCGCCAGGTCTAGAGTATTAGTACATGACAGCTACCGTGGCGCAGTTGGCTGGAAGCCGCCAGTGAAACGAGAGGCCGCGGGTTCGATCCCCGCACCGAAACAAATATTTGTGTTTTTGAGACCGAAAAGTCTCTCTTAGTTTCTGATACCCACGACACAAGACTCAATTTTAGTGTGCGGTCAGGACTATGTATGTGACTGATGAGTGTATTTATTTTTTATTATAATTTAATTTTGGAAACTTGTCAAACCACTATTTTCAATACAGTTTAACTTAATAAAGGTGGAAGAAAGTTGCAAAATACTAACCAAATTATTTTTAAATTAAATCCACCACCTTTTATTTTATTTTTCTTTATAAGTAAATCCTACATAAAATTATACCTGTATTTACCATCTCCTTTTATTAGCTACGATATTTTGGTGCTTGTCGGTTTTGGGAAACATAAATTCATTTTAAATTACGATCATTAAATTTGTCTCGGTACAGGGATTTAGTTTTAATTTAAAACATTTTCCGTTATTCATAACTGTATATATAAAATAATCTTAACAGTTTTCACGCAACATAAAATCGCATTTTATATTTGCATATGAACACTTCGGTACACTGAGTTTTTAAAACCCAAATATATAAAATATTGCCGTCAATTACACTTGCATTTTAAGTTTTAAATTTAATTTTAAATACCGTATTTTGGTGATAAAATATTAAAAATGTTGTATTTAAATACCTTTGTATAATGAACGTCATGGTAACCCTACAATGCACTCGTTTTCAGCCTTTAAGTGACACGATTAAAACCAGTTCACGCATAAGTTAATTGAATAGGATTTTAATCATAATTTAGAGATTAGCACTGGCAATTACGCGCTGATGCAAATTAATATTTCATATTAATTTCCCCTTTAATCTGATGTGGAAAATTAAGTTTAAAAATATAGTGGACATCAGGGACGAACGTAATGATTTTAAATATTCTTGTAATATCTCACAAACCTTATTAGATCACAAAATACTAATGACTTCACATAATATATTGATCTTTCGCCTATCTTTTGACACTAACTTATTTGCAACTGCTATTACAGATTTTGAGAAAAGTAATTGTAAATAAAAACAAGTATAGCTTTAATTTATGTATATATCTATTTTTTAATCTGTCCACTAGATCTTCTATTACTCAATGATCACAAACAATATCGATTTTTTTTCAATTATGTACCAAAATTATTAAACATTTCTACAAATTTTTGGATTTTAAGCTTACGGAGAATCAGTCTTTGCTGGTTTTGTGCCTTATCTTTCGTTGCCATTATGCTTTACTATAAACAATAGTAGCTTGAAAAGTATTTTGCAGCATCGACTCGCTACAAAAAAAACCTGATGGCGCTGTAAGCACAACTTAGGTAAAGGGGGGGCTCGAAATGACTATGTCCGTCATACAGCCCATCAGTGTAGATAACAATTTTTTTCCACAAATTCATTTGTAATATTTATCTTTCGTCCCTGGTCTCCCCTACCCATTTTATATGAATATTTCTTAATATTAAGTAATAAATTATCCGTTATTTACATTATAAAATGACATGCAAACTGGCAAACGAGGGAACAAAAAAACGTTCCGTTCCACGCAACATCAAAGCGCTTGTGAACGTGACCGATTCTTCTCAAAGGCAGCAACGATCTATCGGAACGTACACTTTTTATTAAAGGCATTGTGTTTTGAGATGAACATTTTTTATCTGTTTACTTTGCAGATGTACTTATAACAATCTGTAGCGCGTTCATGCTTGTTCGTACTTCGTAGCTCCATAAAGACTTTAATGGGTCCTTTATATAGTGTCAGAGCTGTTCGAACGGTATTAAAATAAAGTCTTGAGGTTTTTGCTGTTACAAATACCTGGTCTACCATGAGGTAAATAAGGACTTTTCTCTATAATGAGGCACCATAAGAACTTACTACAGCTATACACTCCAGCATCCATGGTGCAGTAAATTAAAACGCTAACTGTGAAACGAATGGCTGCAGGTTTGTTCCACTCCGCGACAATCTTTGAGCGGTCTACAAATATTTATTACAGGTCTGGGTATCGTGGGGTCTAACAGTCTAGTAACACATGTATTCACACGTGGGGTTATGACTATGTATTCACACTATTGGATTTATGTCATTTAATTTTATTTATTTTTTACATTTTCCGATAACGGGTAATTTATTCTACAAAGTAATAGACAAATGGCTTAAATATTAAAACAATTTAATGCCAAGCATTGCTTTCTAATTCATGGCGTTGTTTGGTTTTGCTACTGTCCATGAGCGGTCGTATTGCTCACCATCAGCCGAATGGCATGCTCGTGATATCATCGAAATAATAAAAAAACCTCATAATTTCAAGACTCACCAAGAGCAATAGAATCGAAATACTTTCAATTTAATATTGTGGTCCAACGTGTCCAGACTCTAATTGTTTGTAAAACACTTACCAAGAGCCCAAGTTCAAATGTCGACGGGCGGAAGCGTGACTGTAATTTTATTCAAACGGCATATGAAACACGACTGGCGTATGTCCGTTAGTTTAATTGCAAACAAAAAATCAAGTGTTGTACGCCATGACCGATTAGCAATAACGACTGTGTTTATACAAACATGGCTGTTTCATGTCGTGGGAGAATTTGTTTCTTCTTTATCGTCTTGTCTATTGCTTTCATTGATTGACCAATCTTGAACCAGATTTTAAATGCCATTATTGTGTTACCGGTGATATTTATCGGTTGTACAAGCTTTCTTAATATGAGGTATAAACAGTACGTACTAAGTGTGGCATTTGTTCGATAAAAAATAAAATTTAAAAAAAAGGCATTAGTTAGAAACAAAATATGGATAAAAAAGACAGTTCGAACTTCTTGCACTGTTTTTTCTTTAACGCTTTCTGAAATAATGTAAATAATCCTTAATGATACGAAGAAAGATATTGTAATTAATAAATAATGTGTTTTTAGAATCACAACATTGTTTTGCCGTCTAAATAGTCATGAAGTTGCGATAAAGAAGTTACGAGTGTTAAAAAATATTTTTAACCTCTTTTTAAATACTTATAGATAAATATAGAAGGTTTGAAAAAAATATGTTTTTATTAATTGAGAAAGTGTCGAAAGTTAATAGATTATTGACTTCAAGTATTGTAAACGAAATCGATTAGGAACAAGATCTAGAAATCCAAATTACAACACGCAAGATTTGAAAAGGTTTACAATTCTGATTTCGATGGCCTAACTGCATCAATATGAGATGTAGAGACGTAATATTTTATATACCATTATAATAATAATAGTGAATTTAGTTTGCAATAATTGATCGATGCATTATTTAATTTTTATTTGTCTTTAATATACACTTCTTGTGGGATTCAGCATCAATTTATAACGTAAGCTTTGTCGATAACAAGTAGTAATTTATCTTAGAATTGACATAAAATATTTTGGAAATTATCCAGTCACGATTCAGAAACGAAAGACTGTGCCAATGACGGTTTATCTACAATCTATCTAGAAATCGAATCTTTACCCATAACTACATAATTACTCAAGAAAAATGCCCATTTTACTATGAAACTTGGTATCGGTGCGAAGATTTTGGTCTCTCTATGAAACCTACTTTTTTGTGTAGGGAAAATATATATTTTCAATACAAATAAACATAATTGCGACCCAGGCTCGGAGTTCTTGGAGAAATGAACTTGACGTCCAGTCGCTTTGGAAACCCCATTTGCAGTAATGGTTGACATATCGTAAAATGTGATGATAATTACTATATTTTATAAAAATCTGTCACCCGGGATTAAACAGGAAAACGTTTAAGGACAAACCATAATCGTCACCATTTTCAACTAAAATGCACATAGCTAAACGTAGGCTTCTTCCAAGCATTTAAGAATTTACCTTGACAATTTACTCTATCTTCTCCATTTTTTCCGAAGCTGTATACCCATGACTAGTACATAAACCTCTTCGCACCTAATCATATCGCAATCAAAGTACAGTTCAGCACAAAAGTCCGACTCATCGTAACCTCAGACAATGCAACGCAAACATACAGTCACATAACGGTTGCAGTAATAAGCCTTTTTCTCGCGTGTAAAAATACTCGCCATTACGCTGTGTGGTAATCTCTATAACTTGTGTTGATGACTGTACTTTTTTCTTTTATGTTAAGTGTACCGTAATGAAAAGAGGTTGGAAGCCTAAGGAAATTAAAGTTGTAAAAATTGTGGTTTTTGATTGGTGAAGGTAATGAGTTATTTTGAGACGCGAACGAAATTTGCGAGTAGGTATGTGTATGTACAACCAGGACAGCGGCAAACCAGTAGAGTGAGAAAAAAGATAGTGTTAATGGTAGGATAGACAGAAACAGAAATAGCTGTAACTGTACAATTTTTTTAAATTATAATAATACACCCAACAGTCAGATACATAGTCCTAACTTCACATTAAGTTCAATTAAATCTTGTGTAGTGGGTATTAGAAACTAGGCAGAGGCGCCACCAGGACACCCACATTTCGCCTTGTATGTTCCGTCCCATGATGTGATAGGGGGCGAGCCTATGTCGGGCACAAATTCCTGACTCCGGGCTATTAATGAATAGAAAAACCCAATATCACTTTGCTCGACCCAGGATTCAAACCCGAGACCTCAGCTTTGTAGTCGTACCGTAGTACAACTACGCCACCGAGGCAGTCTTAATAACATCAAGTTTATTACTTAGCCTATCACCGTCCAATAAATTTACATAATTTACAAATTACGTAAAGAAAATAATCAAATAATAAACAATACTAAAATAAATATAAAAAATACTATTCGATATTGAATATAGTTGTTAATTTCATACAAATAGCTAACAGAAATATCAGCGTCCCATTTCACTCTTCACCACTGTGTGACCACTGGTGCTTAGAGTATATTGTTTAGCCTTAAAATGAAATTCTGTGTAAATAGAACAACGGACCCTAGTAGCGGTATCCCGGGTAAAACAAGGCATTTCGATTGAGCAATTTTATCGATAAGCGCTGCATTATCTGCTCTTTCTTCAACGATCTCGAATCAGCTATTACCATAGCCACGGGCTACGAATGTTCCAAAGCTACTGTTACCGAGCATCTTTATCGACATTGCCTAACAACTTGTAAATTCCAAGCGATACAATTTCTGATTGTTATAGCTTAGTGCAGTATTTTTAATAAAATTAGTTCGATATTGTATTTACGTTTGATTTCAACTGAGCAACTGAGGCTAATACTGTTTATTTAAAATTACCCAAAACCATGACGTATTGAAATAAATTAATATCACATACACGCGCATAGGTTCACTCCAATATTTGCGACGGGGTAGGCAGTGATGTCATTACTGCTACCGACAGGTCGTCGAGCTTTTTTCATCCTAAAATCTAATAGGAGCCAAGCCTATGCCATGCCAGACACAAATGATTAAGTTCAGAAGAATATTTACTTATTACATCGGTAGGATGCGGAGTCCGCTACTCCAGCGAAGTCGTAAATTCCTTTCACATTTAACATTATCAAAATTGATGTGTTTTTATTATTTGTATTTAACAGTAAACAAATATGTTCTGTCTAATTGATCCGCGGAAATCGCGTGAAGGTTTCAATCGTAATAAACAGTTATTATCTTCGATGCGTTTCGCATTAAAAGTAACCTTTACTAATCCGCGAAAATACCATTTCGGTATTTAAATGGTATATTTATTTTTATGTTTAATATAATCAATAAAGTCAATTACGCGTTTAACGGTGAAAGAAAACATCGTGGGCAAAAGAGCTTTTGAAGAGGTCAGGAATTAATAAAATTTAATGGCATGCTCGTGTCGATATTCATTCATAAGTGGGTTTCGGGTCTGGGTATGATCATAAAGTCTCATGATTTCCGGTACCCACAACACGAGACATTTTGTACCTTAAATTGAGGTAACGACTTATGTGACTATTAAGTGTATTTATTTAAGCCAGAATCTACAAACAATTCATGCCCATAAACGTGTCTTGTACAAAATTTTATTAGGATAAGCTTCGTAAATATTATAAAACACATTCTATTGCCAGTGTACGTATAGGCATGTGATGTGATGTGTATTGTGGGTATGTGAGAATCTTACGTAAGCTGTATGGAATATCGCAAACGCAATAAAATTGTGCTCCGAGAGATTATGGAGTGAATGTGCAATGCAAAGTTACATTTGCATATTCAGATCCTATGTTTTGCTGTAACCTGATTGGTCTAGGGGCAATTGCAGTGATCCCAGAGATCTTGCGTTCAATTCTCAGATAGCAATCTTATAACTATTTTTAAGTATTAAATCGTGACCAACACGCTATGTTATTATTTTAATAATATTTCACAGGGGTGATGTGAGATCGATGGTCAAATGTAAAAAGGTAGTTTGTAACTTTAACCTTAAAATTACAAAGTTGAGCCGATGCACTATCTTTAAGGGCGTAAGATTTAAACCACCAAAAGCTCAGCATCCTAAA
Organism: Deilephila porcellus; assembly: GCA_905220455.2. Taxonomy (NCBI): domain Eukaryota; kingdom Metazoa; phylum Arthropoda; class Insecta; order Lepidoptera; family Sphingidae; genus Deilephila; species Deilephila porcellus. Next base: position 12,738,357 of record LR999973.1, on the reverse strand, counting down.
TTCCTGCTAGAGTTACAACAAAATGATAATTACTATTCCTTCTTCCCTACTCTCATCCCACGGCCAATTTTCAAGGCTGTAGTTTTGAGATTTATGGGTGTATCTTTTCTATCGTATGACCTGTTTGCTTCTAATTGCACGACTTATCGTTTCACTTCCAGATTTTCATCTAAAGCTGCACTATTCACTTACAAAGTACCATAATTATAAGCAGTAGCAGCTATCTTTCATCGTGGGACTTCAAAGTGCAGTTATTAAAAGAACCTCATGTTTCATCTCCACTAAGTAATGATTTAAGCCATGGTTGCCATTATAACTGTTGTTCATTAACCTGTACTTGCGCGCTTGACATCTTTGTTGTGGAAACAATTGTATACAGTGATTGATTCTCTGAATAATTACTCTTGACTCGGTTCAGTGCTTGGAAAGTTTTCTATGTCAGTGGCATTCATATTCATCTAAGCTTTGGTCCGCAGTAGGTCAGCGTCGTTGACTATTACCTAAGCTTTCTCAATCGAACTCTCCTTTGTATGTAGTCCCGTTCTCAACAGAAGGCAAGTATGGGCCGCTAGAGTGCTTTGGGGTTGTGCCACCAAAGCTTGTTGCACTCTAGCATTTATGACGCGATGTGCCTTCCGATCACAATCTGAAGGTATATCGCATCATAAATGCCTCTCTCTGGCGACGAAACAAAACACAATCCATGACTTTCATACAAAGCCGTGTCCGATACCGTATATCGAATACAGCTGGGCTGGGCTTTTCGATCAAGAGATTGAAGATTTTAAGTGTCCCATTTGCCTTCTTTATATTTCCACATTAAGATTAACTCCCTTGAAACATATTTCGATCCTTATACAGAATTCCTATGGGTTCTTCTGCGGTATTTTCAGTCCGATACAACCAGAAGCCTTTCTAAAAGATTATACTTTCCATAAAGGCTGGTACTGCATCGTCGAATTCTCTAGTTTTGTGGGCGTATGATTTCTTACCTTCTTGTGGCCCACCTACTGATTTGTATGTTAATCCATTAAATACCGATTACATTTCTTTATCCTTGAGTATATCAAACCCGCGGTAAAAGACGTCATCTTGCGGTCTTATCAATAATAGAAGGTTATAGAACACATAATCAAATAAGAGCCTGATAATTATATTATTAAAACTTTAATGAAACTCTAGAACATTCCGCTCGCGATGAAAATGAGCACATCGCCTTCTCTGGGTATTTTAATTAAACCAAGCTTAGATATAATTAGCAGATTGTTTCTCATAATTTATAGTGCTCCCGTGGGTTCTATTATACATAATTCCATACTTTTAGTAATCAAAAGCAAAAAATCTAACTACACTCACATCCGCAATTACAAATTCACCTTACATGGCTGCTTTTCTATTGTAAGTTAATTGTGTTGCTCATTATGAGTGATCAATGTAATCTATGGGTTTTTTTCTCACAGTTCCCGTGTTTACGTTGGCAATTACAATTAATAATGAATATTGATGGTGTTAAAGAAACAATGTATCGAAAATACTGTTGATGTGTGGAATGAAATCGTCTCTACATTGTTTACCTACCAAATATTCTCATTTAATTTTATTTAATTTCCACAGAAATGGGGCTACATTTTTGTTAGAATGTATTACCACTGTTAAAATTTAGATTTCAAAAAGAAGGAACACGGCGATAAATTATCTCCAATTTATATTATTAGTGAATATTATATAATTGCATTGTTTTGCGAGGACAAACTGCGCGTTTGTTGAATTATAATTTTTGTCACTTACCTATACAAATTCTTTGCCTCGTATCATAGGAAAGGTGGGAAGTATATTCATTACCATCTCTTCAACAATGTACGACTATCATAAAAACATACTATAAATGTATGAAGCAAAAAAATCTTAATAAGTTTACTATAGGCACATAGAACGGCTCTAGAACGCAACCCACTCAGAACTTCCTATTATGGGGCGGTGACATTTTATACTTGCAGTAATTCCTACAAGCAATACTTTTTCTTTATACCTCGATCGTAGTATGCCAAGTTGTGATAGTCAGAAAAAATTGTCAATAAAACTATAAAAGCACCAACTTTTTTAACTCGGCCTCTAAACACTCGATTGTCTGAAACAATTCGCTCGAGGCTCCAACCATAATGATATCTTCGGTGTCGCACGCCAATATCAACGTCGTAAAAGCCCCATTTTCTCATGATTACAGAAAAAGTGCCAGTTAACCGCTCAATCTCGTGACCGCGTGATGTATACGTGAACGCTTGAGATGGGTTGATGATAGACTGACGCTATTCTATAGGTGTACTGGGGAATTTTTTGTGGGGGAACAATTATCTTCATTAATGTTTACTTCGGTACTACACGAATGAATTGAAGTATTTAAACATCGTAGCAAACATGTAAAGCCTTAAGTAACTTTACCTATTATCAGTAACGTCTTAGGTTTGAATTTTCTATAAAATGAATAAAATATATTTTTCTTGTTATGTAAATATTTAAATGTTTGATTCTAAATTTGCAACCCAAAAATACGTATTTGATGAATAATATGTACTCTTTGTGCGTATGTACATCCCCGCGCTTGCTTACGTTTTTCATTGTTTAAAATTGTTTAATATTTAAAAGTGAAATAAAACAATCTCGAGTCAATTTTAAGAAACATAAATATTTATGTTTTTTACTTTTCATCAATTATCCATTCAATCGTTTAAATGGATAAACTAACAACAACTTTATCAAATCTATGTGTCAATGTCATTGAAGTTCCATAAATGTCTCGGTGGCGTAGTTGTACTATGGTACAACTACAAAGCTGAGGTCTCGGGTTCGAATCATGGATCGGGCAAAGTGATATTGGATTTTTCTGTTCATTATCAGCCCAGAGTCAGGAATTTGTGCCCGATATGGCGATAGGCTAGCCCCCTATTACATCGTGGGACAAATCATACAAGGCAAAATGTAGGTGTCCTGGTGGCGCCTCTGCCTAGCCCTTCTGGGATATAGGTGTGAGTTTATGTATGTAAGTTCCATAAATTTAGTTAGGGGTCCATACCCACAGCTTTTATCCAAATCCGGCCTCCTTAACAGTAAACCGCGAAGCGCCGATTGTAGCATAAAATTGAAACAGCTTATTGTGTGATTGGGTTACGGATTGTTTCGCCCGGTAATGTCTGGGCTTTGTATAAACTATCTAATTTTATTGCCGCTCCTATTCAAATCTACATTCGTACCAGTGATTCATGGAAACTGTAAACATAATTTACATGTAATTTTGTTTCACTTTGTGTTTCAATTTGGAAAATTCCACATGAGCTGTCCGGGATAAAGGCTAGCTCGTTATCGGAAATAAATGTGGACGAAGTGTAAATGACAGTGGTCGCACCTTTGCCTATGTCTGGTGGGACACGTGTGTTAGCTTATATATGTATATACATATTTATTCAGTTGTACATACTGAAATAAAAGTTAGCGTAAAGTGTTGAAGAATTCCCATGAAATTGATAAGGAGAACACTGACTCGGCCAGGGTGAGACCATGTCCCAAAGAAAACTGACATTGTTGTCGTATTTTCTTTAGTAGTGAGATTGGTGGAATTCTTCTTTCCGTACTGTTTCTTTCCTTTCCCTTTCCTTTTGACAGGCCAACAAATCACCATCCATATTTTGTAGAAGTTCATATCTGGGTCGATTAGCTCATAATATTAAGTAATGATTAGCATCACTTGATATTGCCGGACCTATGCAATATATAAATAAATACACCCAACAGTCACATACATAGTCCAGACCCCACACTAAGATCGAGTCTTGTGTCGTGGGTATCAGGAACTACGAGAGACTTAAAAAAAGCTTAGGTTACATTTTTATCTGTAACATTTAATGCTAATAATGTTCTAACAGCCTTTTATTAATACATATTGCAAGCCATTCTTCCGGAGTGCAATTGAAGCGTTAATTCTAAAAATAAAAGCACGTTTGTTCATGGTTAGTAGTTTTATACTGCAAGTCATAACGAGTTGCGATTGCTTGAATACATTTCTTTGAAACTGTTTTAAATGAGAAATAAGGCTATTTATAGCGTGGAATGGGCGCTAGGTTTCTCTGTGTGATTATATCAGAGTTTTTAATAGAACTAGTGGAAGTCCAGCAAAATTCTGTAATGATTAATTTAATAATAATTTCGCAAACAAGCGAGAGATTTTTTATTTTGATTTTTTTTAAATATCATGGTTATTGGGTAGTAAATACCTAGTTTTTGCGAAAATAGTTATTTAAACCCTTACGTACCATTGCGTCTTTAAGAACGAAAAGGTGTACATCATTATTTTAGGAAAACTATGTATTTATCAACCAAATACGAGGATAAGTAAAAATTAAAAAAAAATTGTCAATTTTTTGTTTGCTATATTTTTAGTTGCGTTGTGTCTGAAGTCACTTTACGTATACTACCACCTGGCTTCGTTTTCGGTCGCGGTCGTGATATACCCTGTATAACAATAAAAATACTTTTTATTCCCAGACCCGAAACCAAAGTGATTGATAACACAAACTCATTAATCAGAGATCAAAATGCAGCCTCTATTTTCTCAGTCGTTTTGTTCTCGTACATTACAAAACCTATAACACAAGTTTCATTGATTTTTTACTAACTATACATTAACGGCCTTATTCATAAACAGATTTAAAACCTATTTTATTAATCGAATGTTTTATGTTATTCGCTCAAACTGAAGCCAAAGTCGTTCGAAAAGGACTAAACATTCGATACCTAAAATAGGTTTTAAATATGTCTATGAATTAGGTCGTTATGATTTTGGTACCAGTAAGTTACGTTAAGTACGTACGTGACTGCCTCAGTGGCGTAGTTGTATTACGGTACGGTTACAAAGCTGAGGTCTAAGGGTTCGAATCCCGGGTCGGGCAAAGTGATATTTGATTTTTCTATTCATTATCAGCCTGGAGTCAGGATTTTGTACCCGATGTGGAGATAGGCTCGACATCCTATCACATCGTGGGATGAAACATGCAAGTCGAAATGTGGGTGTCCTAGCGGCGCCTCAGCCTACCCCTTCGGGAATAAAAGCGTGAGTTTATGTATGTATGTCAGTTACGTACCGTAGTACATTTGCGCCATCACAGCAGCCATTCAGGCAGGCATTAATTATAATAATGTCCTTTAATATTTAAGTCTAATTGCAGCTTATTATATTTAACATTTCAATTTTAATTGAAGATGAATTCGCCTCTTTTAAAAAATGGCAGCATGCGAGAACGCCACGTCAACAATAACGCCAATAAACTGCAGATGAGATTTTCGGTTTGAACAGTATTAGATTGGTTTTCCTTAACTTGTATTTATGCAAGGTATGGTGAAAGGTTCGTCACCTTTCACATTTGGATCGGAAATAGGTTTAGCGCACTAAAGTTGATAATAGTGTTTTTTTTATTGCGATAAATGGCGATACCACTGCTCATGGACTGTAGCAAAACCAAACAACACCATGAATTACAAAGCAATGCTTGGCATTCCACTGTCCTCGCCATCCTGAGACATAAGATGTTAATTTTCATTATGTCCAGTAGTTACTCTGGCTACAATGCCCTTCAACCCGAAACACAACAGCGCATTTACGCTGTTGTTTGGCGAGAGAAATAGTCATTGCGGTGGTACCTACCCAGGCGGCCTCTCACATATGAGAGACCTACCACCAGTGAAAAGTGTTTCCTCTGTCTGCCTCTCTGAGCCTAGCGAGTAGCGACTCATTCCTTTTTATCATGAATGGCTCTTATTAAAAAGGTATCGCTCACATTGCTATTGACACTTTTAAAGTGTAAAAATTGAATTAACGTTATGGTTTCATAAATTTATCATCAACTTAGTCATCATTGTTTCGTTTAAGATTGTAATTTACCAAATAAAAAGCCATTATATATTATTAGGTACAATAATATATAGTTTACGCAGTTTTAGTAAACTTTTCGCGTCATTTCACATTCCATAAACGGGTGGCTAGTACTAGAATTAAGTATAAGAAAACTGTCCGCTGCACCCCGCTCATTACGCAAGTGGCAGATGCGCGCAGACGCCGCATACCGCGAGCAAGGCCGCCGCGCCGGGGGAATGACCGCGCCACCACTCTATAGTCTATACTCCATGCTCTATACTCTATAGTCAAGGCGCAAGGGTGGCGTTTTGTTATTGCATACAATTACTGAAATCTGATAAAGTTAATTAAATAACGATGAAAAGAATTTATGGAAATTGAGTTGATTTAACTAATATGTTGACGTGATACATAAACTAAATCCCAGAAGGGGTAGACGGAGGCGCCACCAGGACACCCACATTTCACCTTGTATGTTCCGTCCCATTTACATATTATGTGTTTGATGAAATTTAATTTCATTTAACAAAACAATAGAAATTGTAACTTTAATGGGGTAAAATAATGTAAATGCACTTCGGATGCCTGAAGTAAGAGACTTGACCCGTATAGATAAGGATCAACCCATAAAATTCACGCATCTGCACAGACAGTTTATTTAAATATACCAATCTACCTATAAATACGAGAATACCCAGTAATATTAGTAGTACTAGGGGAACATCAACACCTCATCTTCTAAACTATTTCTATTGAACAGTATAAAATCGATTTGTAATTATTCGATTTTACAATCGATTTAAACGAACAATACTTGGAATTACAACTACTGTAAGAAGAGTAGTGTTGACCGCACTGATTACCAGTGTGCGGTCAGATATGTTCTTATGAAGTGATTTCCTCTCAGGTGTTTAGTCAATACGTCTATTGCACTATCGTTTATATGTTCTTTAGAAAAAAATGTTATTGTTATTGTTGATGGAACACAAAACTCTAGGTTTTTTTTTTTTTTTTAATCAGCCTCACACTTTTTTTATTGCGATAAATGGCGAGATAAGCATGCCATTCGCCAGTAGAAAACCAAACAATACCATGAATTACATAGCATTGCTTAGCATACCACTACGCTCACTTACACTGCTGTTTGCCAGGAGAAATAGACATTGCGGTGACTATTGAAATAAAACAATTTTTTTGGTTTTATATTTATATTTTTAACACAAGAAACTACAGTTTTAAATCGTTTCAAACCTAAATTCTCTATCGACAAAGTCTCGACCTCAGAACAAATATCTTCAGGCCACCTACCAAGATTAGCGCCAGATAAGGCGTTATACTAGCTTACTACATTTGAGGTCAGAAATACTCGACGCACAGCAGGAGGTTCTAGTTGCATCTCTGCCTACACCTTTGATACAAGCGTGCACTTATGTTGTATTCGTATGCAGTCAGACCCGGAACAAATACTTGTGGGCCTCACAAACATTTGTCCCGGTGCGGGGATCGAACCCGCGGCCTCCCGTTTCACAGCCGGCGTCTAACCAACTGCGACACGGAGGCTGTCAAATATGTAAAATAAAAAAAATGTCTGTCTGCTGTAAAATGTGTATGAAATAATACATTTTTATCAAAGTCGCGGTATACACGCGCCGACACAGCGGGATTTTTAAATCCTTGCTGACAGCTAGCCACATACAAAGTTGTTATCCTTACTAATATTATAAATGTGAATGTAAGTTTGTTTGTTACGCTTTCACGCGAAAACTACTCAGCCAATCATCATGAAACTTTGTACACATATTCTTGGAGGTATTAGAAGTAATATAGGATACTTTTTATCCCGAAACGTTTAGTGTTCCCGTGGGATGAAGAAGGAATTCGAATATATTTGCTACTTTTTATACTCAAAAGGAAGGATGGCATGGGACTGGATTACATTTCATTAGTGAGAATGAGACGGGGCGGGCGGGATATAACGAGACGGGACGGGATGGGAAATTTCAAATAAAGTTAACCACGCAGACGAAGTTTGCGGACAGAAGCTAGTTAGTTCATAAAAAAATATGTAGGCATGCAAGTATGTAGGTAATTACAGACATCAAAATATGACATAGGCAAATGGCAAAATTTAATGACTTTTGAAATAGAAATAATGATAGCAAATTAAACAGTGAATATTGTAGCTAATTATACGTATATTTTTATTCTAATTACATTTTTGATTAGTAAAAGTCAGCGGGATAAAAACTTAATAAGATATTTTTTTCGTTTTCCGTAAAACATACCTTTATTGTCCTTTGTACAAGTCTATTATGTCAGTGAAAGGAATTCCTACCAAAAGGATATGAAATGCTTGAAATACCGATAAAAATAAAGACAAAAGGAGATATACTGCTTGAATAATCATTTATCAAGATAATATTTTAAAAGTCAGACTTGTCGAGCAACATGAACTCAGATACGCGAGCTCCTTCACTTTCAATATAATATCACGTTTCTCTCTGCCAATCTTCGTTACCAATGGTTTATAAGCTGTGCTTGAAATAAAAAGTAATTTGAAAAACCAAATAAAATGCGATAATAAAAGTTGTCTGCTTCGCTGGCGCAGTTGTGCTACGTGCCATAACAACACTGAGGTCTCGGGTTCGAGTCCCGGGTCGGACATATTGGATTTTTGTATTCATTATCAGCCAGAAGCAATTAATTTACTTTTCAATATAAAAATAACTGACTACGGAACGACTGCTATAAAATCGCGTCTTTTTACCTCACAAAAAATGTGTTGTAAAGCCTTATAATTCTAGAATTTTCCTAGAACCTTAACACATCCAGGCTGCCCTTCAGAATCAAACAAAGAAACCAAGTCATCCAACTCAAAACAGTTACTTTTACCTAAAAGGCGATTATTACTGGCCGCCCATTACTGTCAAAGTTAATCATTATAATTATAATGGCCCGTAATTACTTGCATTATATAAACCAATTTGGATTTACAAAACACGGAGCGTTTACACGTAAATTGTGTGGACGATAATTTCGTCGGTCATCTTACGAACCTTATTACCTGAGAGATGAGGTGGCTTTTATTTCTGTAATCTTTGTCGTTATTATGATAGTAATCTACAGACACTCTCTGAGGATGGACATATATTTAAAAAAATGATGAAATAAAAAAAGGGAAAAGAAGGCAGGTGGTATTATTGCGGGAGTTTCTTTACAGCTTCAACGCGTTTCGGTGCTGGTATTATATATCCCAATGATATTGTTTAAGAGTATTTTCATAACAATATTTGGACAGCTATGTGATCACATCTCCTTCTTGCAAAATATAATACTTCCCTCATACCAAGGCGTTCTCGAAATGCTCTACCATTTAAGTAAACCTTAATATTTTTGCTTTCATATTTCCTGCTTATTCTCATTTATTCAACGTCATTCAGATGCAATGGCGTCATAAAATTAGATTTAGTCATGAGTTTTTTGTGAATAAGTTATAGATGTTGACAATTTCAGTGTGGCTCTACCAATATTTTAGGTTCCGCTTATAAATTATAGTCAATCTACTTGTAGTATGTGGGGAAGCGAGTCTATTATCACATCTTTGAACAGAAATTCACTAAACAGACTCAACGAATTGTGATACTAGTAGTGGCACCTTACCTACCTCAATATACTACTGGGTGCAGTTTGCTGGTTTTGCAGTTTATTATGAAGTATCTTTTTAAATGTATTGATGCTTTATGGTTGTATATTATATGTTTTTTTTTGTCATGGGTGACAAAGTTTATATTAAAAAGTGAGTAGTATGTTCTAGAAGACTTAAAAATGAAGTAGAAAGTTGAATTGAAGAGTTTCCTTATCTTGAAGAAATTTTCCTACAAAAGTTACACAATACGATCTGTAATCTCACATCAGCCTCCACTGTACCACTGCAGGGCAGAGGCTTCTCTGCCCTCCTTCCATTCGTCCCGGTTCAAGGCTCGATCCTGCCAGTCTATCTCCCACATGTCCAACTCATCTCGCCATCTTTTACTGGGCCTTCGCCAATACAGTTTGTTTAAAATTACGCGCACTCACGAAGCATAACAGAGTTAGCGGTTGCAATTTACTTCATATATTAGTTGGAATATAACGGTAAATGTAGTCGGCCGATGTTAACGAACCGACTCGCGATGAATTTATTATATCATACACGCATACTCTTATATATAATATTGGACGGAAGCGAAGCTTTTTAAATGTCTTGCATTATTATTTTTATGATTACTATATAACCACAGAAAAATATGGTGTAACAAAAGATGTCAATCAAAATAGCGCAGAAATATAAGATAGTAAAAGTGTTACCAATCATAATTATGAGGTATTGATATTAACATAATAATGATACGATTTTTTAACACGCTTTTATTAGCTTTCCTTGTATGTATGTATGTATCGTAATCTTTGAAGTCGATTTTCGAAGATTTCAATACGTCGAATTGATTTGAAAATTTGCACAATTATCAAGGACGGATGAGAATACAATAATTTAAAAAGTTTTTGACATTTTCTTTACCTTCAGGATTTCCATTTTTTGAAAAAAGAAATAGTGCGTAATTATTGCGCAACTGCCTTCCTTAGATGTGATATAAATAAAAGTTTAAAACACTAAGAAATACGCTTTAGTAACAAACCCAACAAAAAAAGTAAAAATAATTGTTAATTAGTTTAAGGTTACAAAATGGAGTGTTTAGTTGGGTCTTTTACTAAAGCGTGTTTTTTTGTTTGTTAAACTATTACTTTATCAGCAAATAGGGTAGTCAATTCTGTATGGTTATTGCGCTTGGTATTTCTTGGTGCAACAGTTCAAAACTGCTTCGGCAAAGTTGGACAGAAATATATTTTTTTAAATAAAAATGCTCAATCAATTGACACTTCTTAATTCAAATACCGAAATGCTGGCTGGAAATTATGGAATAAAATTTTTAAAAGAAATAATTTCAATAACAACTGGCAGCATGGTCCTTCACCTTAGCCGGTTACTTGGGGAACGAATTAAAAAATAAAAAGTTATATCTGTCTATATTGTTTGTCAACAGCAACACGATGCAGAAACACGTACTATTAGCGTTATTGGTGTGTGCGGCCGCAATGGGCCTCGACAGCGGAGACAACAAGTTCATAAAAGAATACGCTTTACTAAAGGTAATTTTAGCAATATAAATGTCAAAAAAGTGTATGAACAAACGCAGTCGGTAGGATTCGAACCTACGCTCCCAGAGGGAATCTGATTTCTAGTCAGACGCCTTAACCGCTCGGCCACGACTGCTTCTATTCGTGACGATTAAATTATCGTACGTATGACATTAATTTTCATATTTATATATCTATATATATTTATTATAATAATGAGTAAGTGCGTAAATAAAATTGTAAAAAATAAATTCAATAGTGGTTTTAAAACTTGAGAATAAATCTCTGCAACCAAAGTTATAAACAGGTGCAGAAATATTGTTTTTTATTTATTTTTCAGATCTACGAAAGCTGTTTCGGCGCCACTCTACTGAAACAGATAGCCAAAGAGCTAAGCGACGCGTACGTGAAATGCTCGGCGGCGCCATCTGTTATGGAACCTCCGAAACCGACGATGCAGTCTATGTTTCTAGACAAGTTGCCGCCCGGCTTCCCCATGGACATGACCGCGCAAAGCATGAACAAACCGCTAGATGGCGCTATACCAAACCAAGAAAATGATATGAAACAAGATCAACAACAAAAACCTATTGGGGGCGTTCTAGCTTTTCGACCGCAAGGGGTAATCAATAATTTTATTTTAATATAAAAAAAAACCCATTATGTTGCCATCTATTTTTTGCCTCCTGTGAGGATTGAACTCACGACCCCTGGTTTACGAGACCAGTGCTCTACCACTGAGCTAAAGAGGCGACGAGAGATGTGTTGAAATTAATTATGCCACGCCAATTTAGTATCAATTTGATCAATCTTCGTTTGTTAAATGTTATAGATAAAGAAACGCTTTTAAACTGCCCTAAATGTTAAACTATATTTGTGACTTACAAAAAGTTATAATATTATAAATGATTAAATATATAATTTATTAAAATATACGGATAAAAGAGTTGTAAACCTACATTGGAATATATGGGCTAATTATGAAAACAGTTTAAAATATATTACGAATATTACAATTATATATTTTTCAAATCTCGTACACAGTAGATATACTTACATATTTTTATAGAAGAAATATTCGACTATGGAAAGTAGAGACTGCCTCAGTGGCGCAGTTGTTCTACGGTACGATTGCAGAGCTGAGGTCGCTACAAACCGGATGAGAAATAGTTGTACCGCACTGCACTTACCAATAAATATTGCGGTTTCTTTATTATTATTATTTTTTTATTTATTTGTTTATTAGTACACAAAACAAATTACATTCAATACAAGTACAAGGTATGAGATACAGATTAGTTTAGATCACAGACTAAGGAGTAAAGTTTAGATCTAGAATGCAACTCAACACATGCGTACACAACTTGTTTAGATTAAAATAAAATAATAATAATTACAACATGTGAACTCGAGCTAATAAAACTAAAGTAACAACAGAGAAAAAGAATATTATTATTTATTTATATTCTTTATTGTACACCAACTGAATCTTAACAATGAAACAATATATAACATCAAAGTGCTTTATTTACCTGCTATAGTTTACCGTGCCAGTACATAAACAATAGACCAATTAATAACACCTTTATAATTAAATCCGTCTTAGGTAGATAAAATAAAGCTTTTAAAAATCTATTTATATGCCAAAATACAAAATAAAACTTAGATGTTTGGAACCACAGTATCCTAACTACAAACAAATAATTAAGATTTTGATTACGTAATAATGGAAAGTAAGCTCAATAATTGTCCCGATTAGTTCGTAAGGCAAACTTTGTGCCACTGTTTTAAACACTGATAAAATTTATTATTTATTTATACCCCCAGGGTCCGTTCCCGCAGCCAGGTATGTCGCCGTTCCTGATGCCGTCGACGCCGCAGTTCCGCATCTACGGGCCCACGGCGCCGCTCTACCAGTTCCCGTACGGGTCCGGGTTCGTGCCCCAGGCAATGCCCCAGGCAGTGCCCTACAACCCTTACTACCCTCAGTACCAACAGGTGTACCAGCAACCCTACTTCGGATCTAGTAGAATGTCGGTATGTTATACTTTCCTTTTTTTTTGTCTTAATAATTATTTCCATTTTTAATCTGTGCCCTGGGTCATTTTATCAGCCTTTGAAATAAAAAATGAAATGAAAATGAAAATGAAATGAAAATATTTTATTGAACCCATGAAATGTCATACATTATTTAGATTCAGTCACTTTTTTCCACTACCACCCGGTTCACAAGGCTGTTTTTGCCAGAGAAGAACGGGCAAGAAACTCTAGCGTTGCTCTTTTCAAACCAAGTTTACAATACTGTGATTATACAGGAATCGCAGCGCAGTTGAATTCAATGCAGTTCATAAATAATATTTGAGAATAAAAATCGCTTAATTCTGAACATGAGAGTGCTGTACAACCGATAGTTGTTTTTTTTATTCAATCAGTCCGACAAACGAGCAAACAGGTCACCTGAGTGACCACTGCCACCCATGACTTCCACAACGCTTGGATCATGAATATGTTGCTGGACTATCAAACTAGTAGGAGAGCGGGAAGGAAAAATAGTGGGAAGAGAAAAGGAGAATTGGGCATCCTGAAATCTCACTCACCGAATGAAACCCGACGGCAAAGCTATCGCTCCACGTCGATTTCCTATGAGACAGTGGCACAGGCCCGGACGAGCCCCTATTCCTGCTGAATCATGACTGACAACAGCGTGGCTTTACCACTTCAAAAATAATGATTGAATGATTGAAAATGTTTAACCCATAGTCTAGAGATAGCCTAGCGTAGGTTGACTGAATTCACATACCTTCAATTCTTACAAATTGCTATGCTATGCAGGTTTCCTGCTATTTGCATTAGATTTCATAAAGCACCAACGAGTTGACCTTAAATAAACCCGTAGGACATACAAACATACCTATAAGGCTATTCATATATCCTTGGAAACTTGAATCCGTAGCATTTACCTTAAGGCCAGCGGTTAACCGCTGCGCTAATCGGTCCTATATATGTATGTATGTATACATAATATAAGGGCGAATTAAAACCTCAAAAACAATGTACAGCATATTTTTTCCTCCAGTCTTAATATTTAATAGTTGCATGATAATTTATAATTGAAGTAATTAAAAAATCCACATTATTAGAATAAAAAATAATAATAAAAGCGAAAAGGTTAGCTTAGCTAAGAGATTAACTTTATTATGAGGATCATGACGCTTTTTGGCTTTTAGGGTGCCCGCGCATCGTAAAAATTTTACTCTCCCATTTTTTTTCTAAAACACCCAAAGCAGTATGATTTCGAAAATAATTTTATTCAATTGTAAGTAAGCCTTGATATAATAAATTAAGAAAGAACAATGAAAAAGATATTAAGAGAACGTATTTAGATCACAAACATGATAAAACTACAAAAGGGTGTTTAATTACACCGGATTACTGAAAACGAGACTGAATGGACTCGTTTTTGTTTTAACCTTGTCCGTTATCAGAATTTTTTCGGTTCATTTCAAAAATAAAACAGGAAAATAAATAAGATGTATATATTTGGACACAAATCGTAATGTGAGATTGCTTTTAAAGTAAATAGGCCGACCTCCGTCGTTTTAAAGGTCAACAACAATAATTATTAATGCCTCTGACTGCCTCGGCGTAGTTGTACTACGGTACGATTACAAAGCTGAGGTCTCGGGTTCGAATCACGGGTTTCTATTCATTATCAGCCCGGAGTCAGGAATTTATGGCCGCTATGGTGATAGGGTCGCCCCCTATCACATCTTGGGACGGAACATATAAGGCGAAACGTGGGTGTCCTGGTAGCACCTCTGTCTACCCTTTCTAGGAAAAAGGCGTGAATTTATGTAGACTATAATTATTACGAACAGTGCTTTATAGTCTGAAACGAAAGGTGGAACAGATCAATTAATTGAAAAAAAAAAATGTATACTTATAACCTTAAGCACGGGAACCTACAACCGAGAGCTCGATTGACAAAACCATAATCCACCAAACTGGCCTAGTGCGGACTTCACACTTTAAAATAAACCTTTATTCCAGCGTCAAATGGGCTTCCGAGGTCGCGTCGGTTTCAAGCTCCCGCGCGGGCCGAACGGTTACAACGTCACGTGTGTCATGCGCGAGATCGACTACATCGATCAGAACTCCGAACCGAACTACGAGAGCATCAGGCAACGCGTCAACCGACTGCCCGTGGCGGACGACTTGAAGACGAACATACAAGAAGGGTTGCAGTTCTGTCAGAAGTTCTCGGTGAGTGTTTATGCATATAACTGTATTCGTGGTAGGTCTCTTATATGTGAGAGGCCGCTTAGGTGGGCACCACCGCAATGTCTATTTCTCTCGCCAAACAGTAGTGTAAATGCACTGTCGTGTTCATGTTTGAAGGACATTGTAGCCAGAGTATCTAGAATAAGAATAAGTATCTACTGGTCATATTGAGACTTAACATCTTTTGTCTCAGGATGATGAGCGCAGTGGAATGCCAAGCATTGCCTTGTAATCCATGACGTTGTTTGGTTTTCTACTGTCATGAGCGGTCGTATCGCTTACCATCAGGCGAAAGGCATGCTCGTCTCGCCATTCAACGCAATAAAATAATATAGTTAAATCACAGGTTGTAAGTTAAAAATGTTTGTAAACTAATTAGTTAATACATCGCGTTATATAGTACCTTAGATAATGCAAATTACTACAAACTTTACCTTAATGGGCTCAAGAAAGGTCATTTTTCTTATGTGTTAGAAACGAAAGGACAAGTTGAAGGATAAAGAAATACTATAATTTTGTGTTTCAGCATAGATTTGCATAGATAAATAGTTAGTTATAGTATAGATTTTATAGTTATAGTATAGTATAGCGTAGTGTATAGACGAGCCAGCATTGATTTTATTCTGTTCTGCCTAACGCTATTTTCCCAAACTAGCTTTTATAGGGTTATTCCACAAGTAATAATAATTATTCATTGCGTTAATCTTTTTGGTACATTTTATATGTGTATTGTTTATAAAAATGTAAAAAAAAACTTACGAAATGAAAAAGAGGAATAATAATTCATTGCATACAATTTAAAAATATATAAGTATTTCTGAGTTTCAAAATGATGAGATCTGTGTAAACGATTTGGTTGAGTTCTGCACCTCTCTGAGATTCCATACTTCTATAGCAAAAAAATAAACGAAACCATTTTTTCCTGTCATTATTGTTAATTTATTAATATTTTACTTACAATTATATAACTCTAGTAAAATAAGAAAAAGATATATTGATACGAGTAATGCCTCCTGTGAGGATTGAACTCACGACCCCTGGTTTACGAGACCAGTGCTCTACCACTGAGCTAAAGAGGCCGTTATTATGTCTCCTAAATTATATACGCCATGGATTTTATTCACGGCATTAATCTATCGTGAATATTATAGTTATACTACAGCATTTTTGCCACGACAAAGTGAATATATAGCAGTAGGTGATGGTAGGTAGGTGTGCAATGTAGTCCAGATGCTCTATCCTATTCAATGGCAAGAGATGGTTATGTCTGCCAGTCGACACATAACCTACATTCTGTATACACGGTATATCTACATTGCGACCGAAAACGAAGCCAGGTAGTAGTTTTAGTGACTTCAAACACAATGCAAATATAAAATTCGCAAAAAAGTAAGTTTTACTAATCATCGTATTTGGGTGGTGAATACATAGTTGTTCTGAAATAATAATGTAAACCTTTTTATTTTTAAAGACGTGATGGTATGCAGGGGTTTGTATTATTTTAGTAAAAACTAGGTGTTTACCACCCAACCACGATGATATTTAAAAAATCACTAAAACTACCACATGGCTTCGTTTTCGATCGCAGTCTGGATATACCCGGTACATATAAACAAATTTCCGCATGCCTATCGTTTGTTTTCTCTATCGAAACCAATAAGCAATAAATTCCTTTCCTTCCGCCGTAGCGTGAAGAGGCATCTCAGCGGGCCGGCATGATTGTATCGAATGGTATGAGACTACCGTCTGATACCATTCGATACTCTGTTTGGACGACATTAGCACTTACCACCAGGTGCAATGCAATCACTGTGCAGTGCCAGATTAAAAAAAAAAACAAATTAGAGTAACCTCCATCCTATTTTTTTTAATTCGTTAATAATAGTACAATGGCATTAAGGAAAAAAGTCTCTTTGCCGTGCTCTTATAATTGTATGAAAATTCAATATTGTGTATGAAATTGAATGCATTTTTCTCAGCAATGCATACCGGAAGAAAATCGCGAAATGAGGCCCCACTCTCAAGACCTGATCCGATCCAGCTTCTTCTTCCGCTGCTACAAGGTACAATATGTTGTTTATTTTATGTATACTTATTAATCTCTACAGTTAAGAAAAGTTAGGATTTCTAAAGCAATTTCCAAAGCTAGAACTGGGCCGGTCATGTATGTCGTATGCCAAACGAGTTGTGGACCAGGACTCCACAAAACGTAAAAAGACCGCGCAGGAGATGGAGAGATGACTTAGAACATTTCAATAATAACTGTCAGAAGAAAGCTTTGGATAGGGAGGAGTGGAAGAAGGAAAGGGAGGCCTTTGCCCTGCAGTGGGACAGTATAGGTTAGAAAAAAAAAGTTGCCAACCTTTTCGATTGTGAATAATGTGCAGGGAAATCGGAATTATCCTAGATATACAAAAAAAAAACTATTTAAATGCTATGCTTATTATATCTATGTAATACAAATATATCTTTAATTTAAGCAAAAACCTTCCACAAATGCTAAAAATGTTGCATGGACACCGTGTAAGAATGACAAAAAACAATCATAAAAACAGATTTTTTGATTGCGGCTTCAATGAGCAGCAATTCCAGCAATAAGGTCGCCAGCTTTTTTGCCTATGTAACTAGATAATAAAAAAAATGCTTAACTATTGTTTCAGCATAAAAAACTGGAGGCTTGCATCATGAAAGACATTGCTGAACACTTCCCTAAGGACTACGTTTTCGATCCAGACACATCTGATTTTGCGTGAGTATAAATGTTTCGATTATAAAAATATTTTTTTTAAATACGTCTTGTAATTTGTTTATGAAGTTAACAACCAACCAAATATTAATCATAAAATATATTCTTGTATTTGTTTTTCTCTTCGTTTGATCATTCTATAATATTGATGATTTCCTCAATTGTATTTAGTATTTCCTACCGAATCAAACATTTCTTTAAGGTAACTCTAATCTAAGAATTAGTCCTAAGATCTCAATAACCACACTCATATACTTTAGCACTTGATTAATGAAGCAATACCTATCAACACATCACTTCTCTATCAAATCATTCAACTCTATTACTTGTACGTCTAAGATTCCTAACTATCCCTACAATTGCCTTATGTAAAATCACTTCTACATCTAAAATAGTAAATACCCCTGTAATTCCAGTAAGCACTCCCGCTCCTCCCGCTCGGTCCGCGACACCCCCCTCCGAGACCCGAGCATGGAGGCCCTCGAGGAGATGGAGGTGTACCTCTACGACTACCTCAGCGGCAGCGGCGCCTTCGACTTCGATCTGTACATCTAAAACACTAAGTCTGGAGTCAGTAGCACTGAGATAGGTTTACTGTTTAGTCTATTCTAGTACAACCCATACTCCATTGGTACAATTTCCGTTCATCAAGAACACTGAAAACTAGACTACGATAAGTCCAGTTAGTACTGAAATAGTAGGTTTAGTCTTAAAATCCAGTACAACATAATACTTTGATTACAAAGAATTTTTTGGGATATTTGGATGTCCCCGGATAGCGATGATCTACGCATGTTACGGGATCACTCCGTGTATATCCAGGATTGAAGAATCTGGTATAATTTTGTCAATAGTCTATCTCAACCGCACTGGAATACCAATCAGATGAAATGTTGTAAATTGTTATACTGTGCTACTAGAGACCACACACGTGGCATCTTTCTGAAACATATACAAGAGAGACATAAAAAATGGACTGTACATTTTGTTTAAAATTTAAACTCATTGTCATTTTCACATTTTTATTGTTTCTCGTTCATAACTTGTTCCTTGCCATGGCACTAACATACGACTAAGTTAGAATAAATACTAACTTTTTTATAATTTGTAGACTTAGGACTTTTTGTATTTGTACAATTATTTCAGGCATTTGGTAAAATTCGGGAGGTTTGCTACAATCATAGCATGTGCATTAGCTGGCCGACGTATTGTGTCGAATGGCCGGAGAAATCTGCCCCTTTCGATACTCGTATCTGCACTGCACCTAACATCTTGTGAAATGCAGTTACAACACAGCCAGTGTATATGCAAAAACCATTAAGGTGGAATAGTAGAGCGGACATTAACAACAAAATATGTGCGCACTAGACCCACGAGGAACCTGTAGAACGAGAGGGTAAATAGTGTAATTGCGTAAGAGTGAGAGAGATAGAAGCAGTAATTCTGGACTATCTGCATCATCTGACTTTTTCGTATTGTCCGTTCTATTACGTACCTGAATGGCAGAAACTCAATACTCAAGTCTTTAGTTTTTAAGTATGATGTGTAGCAAACACGTTTTTGTCCATTAAGCTTGCTAGTTCGAGCTTTTTAGATGACAACTCATATGATTAGGTTGAACTGTGTAATTGAGGGTTATTAGAATGACATGCCGCATGACGTCATCATATTAGCTTAGTGGCAGCATGTATGGAATATGAACTTTGAGGTCCTGGGATCAGATCCCAGCTCCGTTAATCCACTCTGAGTTTTTCAGTATGAAAAATCTTACATGGTTTACCCGGGACTGAGGTTTGGCATGAGCATGAATATGTACATATTTAAGCCATACTTCTATTACAAACCCTGACGTATTGAAATTTATCCCCAGTTCAGATAATTTACTTTTTTTATACAACTAAATAAAAATGTGTATCACTCAAAAAAAAGTAATTTGAACAATCTTGATTACACAGTTTATCTTTATCGCGATAGATTAGTTATTTTGTATGTATTGATAACGTCTGCCCTTTGAGATTACGTCGTGATTGTATCTTGCATTTATTACATTGGATAAGCCGTTCTAGGTTGTATTATTTATGGATCTAGGATTTCGTTTTAACACCAATAAAAAAATACAAATATTTGGTTTTAATTCCTCTTTATTCCTATTTTTACCACTGCTTAACTTTAACTTAAATGTACGCACACCTTTTTGGAATTTATAAAAATATGAGATCTCTTTTCTAAAAAAGAATTGAACATGAAAAAGGCCAAGGCCACATACAAAACGAAAGAAAAAAATTACAATCGATATTCCTTTTTTAAATGGTAGCTGTCAAGTAGGTAATGAAGTTGACAGGCAGATTATTGCATGAATATTGAATCGTCTTGAAAGGTCGGCGCGTGCTACACGGGGCCACAATAAACGCAAAGGTGACTGTCCATCACACATCATAAACGGTCATTTTCCTGTCATCGGTGCATTTCTGATATGATTTTTATTGAACGTTGTTAAATGCCGCATTGTGTGCACGCGAATGGCAATAAATAGGGCAGTATTATTTTCTTGTTGAGTAAATATTTTGCTTTGTGCTTGCTTGTTGAATATCTAAGCATTGAATGATGGACAGCATTGAGATTCCTATGTTTTCATTATGGTTCCAAATTATGTGCATTTAGCCAATGAGAAGTATTTGTGTTTCTTCTGATTTTTGACATCATACAAAAGTTTGTCACCTAATGCCCTTAATTACTAAGTTTGAACTCTACTCTTCATGGCATCTCATAACTTTTTAACAGTAATAGTTTTGTGTAGTGTGTTTACATTAAATTTAGAATTGTATTGACAAATAATAATTTGTATGTTGATTTCGTACGCAAATTATACATAACTTCTAATTTTAATTGTGAAGTACTTATATGCGACAAGATTGTCGAAAGCGCACTTATTGATTTTTCCGCATTTATGTTTAAATACATATTTGTAGGGTATTGCTGACGTTTACGGCGAAGGAAAATATCGTGAGGTCGCTCGCATACCTAAATTTTTTTTCAACAAGAATTGTAAAACTATTTGATCTCAATAACACATATAATTACAAAACAAATAGGTATGCAGCTATAGCCTGCTACAACATTTCCCTAAATAATTGCAGTTATTTAACAATATGTACCTACACCATAATATTCTATTTAATATAAAGTGCATTAAAACCTTTCCGATCCCTTTTGACACACCATAGACAAGCAAAAATTACATGGAATGAAAAAAGACATCTGTTTATGAAATCCAAAACCCTTTTGTGGCAAAATGGACCTTTCTCCGAAAGGGGATTTTTTGCCAATATCTGCATAAAAAGACAGAATGTTTGTTCGTGGGCGCATTTTTGTACAAAACTTTCACCAAGGCCAACATTGGCTTTGCGAAAAAATCTTTACCTGTCCACAAAGGAAAAGATGGATGTGGGAATATTTAGACCAATGAGTGCGTATTATCTATGCTGCATTAAAAAAAGTAGCATTGAATCTCTTTGGCCCAAACTCAGAATAAGTTTCTAAAGGACAATATAGTTATCAATCAGTAGTAATCTATTCATTTCTCTGTTAATAAGTGTTTATTGTAGTCTTGGCGCCTCAATGGTCAGCACCTATGTATAAATAAATTGAATCAATGTAACCTCACCTTAATGGTGTCTTTATGTAGCAAATAAGCAACATTTACTTTATTTTAGTTATTTGTCCGTTTCTATATAATAGGAAGGACCTAACTCTCGCGACCACACACTCAACTCACAACATTTACACTCACCTCAATTCTTCTACACTTCCCAGTGGGACCGATGAGAGGCGGACGAAGGCATTGCTATGTCGTAGTCCTGCTCCTAAGGAAGATTCCTCTACACCTACATATAAAACTGACAAGGGAGATCCATCGTATCAAATAGCGAGGCGTCTCTCCTTTGTCAGTTAAATCACCCCACAGACTAAAACACAACACTTTACAGCGATATAGACAATTCCCCTACAGAACACAGCAAAAAATTCAGTAGTAATCAGAATGGTAAATAAATAATCAGTAAAATTGAGCAAAAAGCGATGGTTTGATGGCATTTAGGAAAGCATACGTGAAATTAGAAAGTAGAGACTATCGGTACTATCTTCACAGCGAGACATATTTTCAATATATCAATGAACAATATTTTACTTCTAGGTTTTAATAGTCACCTAGTTACTCGTTGTTTCTAATAGCTGAGACAAGAGTGACGTCACTTATCATTTAAGTGTTGGTTCAGGCCTGTGTGTTACTGTTGGGTGTATTTATTTATAGGATATTATCTTTTTTTCATATTATTTCTATTAAACTGTATTATTTTTATGGTAGATTATAGAAAATAATTCGTGAATAATAAAATTATTTACGATATTTATAAATCCAACCGTACTATTCTTGCAATTCGCAAAACAATTAAATTATCAGAAAGACCAGCCCTTTCTGTCCCACTTTACTTTCCCTACAAAACAAAGAACAATTTAAATAGAGCAATATTTTGCAAGGTGAAAGGAAGCAGTTATTTTAGGGTCGTTATTTAACTATACCGATGTTGTATTGTTTTGTACGGTTATTTTATATTATTTTAAGCTTCTGTGACTAATTTGATTTTTCTTTAACTTAATAAGTATACCCATACCGTTAAGACAAATAAGCTAATTCGCTAGTTTATTAAAATAAAACTATTTTTACGGTGCCTCGGTGGCGTAGTAACAAACTTTACGATTACAAACCCGAGGTCCCGGGTTCGAATCCCGGGTCGGGCAAAGTGATATTCGGTTTTTCTATTCATTCAGGAATTTGTGCCCGATATGGCGATGGGCTCGCCTATCACAATTCACATGGGACGGAACATACAAGGCGCAATATGGGTGTCCTGGTGGCGCTTCCGCCTACCCCTTCTGGGATAAAGGCGTGAGTTTATGTATGTATGTATGTATTTTTTATGGATTTTATCGCGGATTTGGTTACATTACAACTAGAAACGATAAAATCCGTAAAATGACTTAATGTGTAACATTCGCGTAAAAGAACCCATTATTGATAATTTACCTCCCAATAACCTCGAAGATCGCATCTCATCAGATAATATTAAAGTATCTAGTCAGTAACTTCCTAGTTGCTTGCAAGTATGTTAGCTCTTTTGTAAATGCTCCTTAATAGTATCTAGAAATGCTGCAAGGAAAGCTAATTTCACAAGGTATTTTTTTTTCTTTAGGCTACTATTTACTGTTGGTAATTCCCTCATATATGAGAGGCCCCCTGGGTAGGTACCACAGCAATGTCTATTTCTCCCGCCAAACAGCAGTGTAAATGCACTGTCGTGTTCCAGTTTGAAGGACATTGTGGCCAGAGTGGCTACTGGACAAAAAGAAATTGGCTAATGGCAATAATATTCATAAAACTTACAACCAACTTTCTAACGCAACTTAAAGACCACAATTATTGTCAAAATCCGACAACAGAATACTTACTACTATTTCTTGTTAAATTAAATCACGTACAATAATGTCCTTTCTATTACATTATATTATGCAAACGCATATGTTCAGTTAAATATTACATTCTCAATATTTTTTGTTTGCTATCCTTTATCGGATGCAGATGCGTATTGGCACATAAACACATATTCATCTGAATTGGACCATGGATGGACTCAACCCGTCTTCATAACACACCTTGCCAAATATTGTAGGGTAGAAGCACCTAAAATAGATGTAGGTCTTTGTTTGATCATTATAAAAGTATTTAAAATGTAGGAAAGCGTTAAGTTACTCATTATCTGTCGAAAGTAATATTAATTTAAATATAATTTCTTTACCATCACGTTTTTAACTCAGTTTCAACATAATTTATAGGTAAAACTATTTTTCATCGTGAAATCTTTTAATGCGCTAAAAACATAACTTTCTAAACTTCTCCAACACTGATTAGCATTTAAATAATTTAATTCCCCGATAATTCATTTGATATTATAGTAACTAACCTTCAAAAACTATGATTTGGTACCCAAAATAGGTGCTCTCACCCCACAAGAAATATAGAACACCTTTCACAGGTAAGCAAATATCTGCAGTGAAATATTTTGTCAAATAATCGCCTATGCAAGTGTCCTCAACAAAAGGAAAGTGGCAAAAAACGAAGCATGCAAAGGATTGTGACGGGTTCGAGTCCTTTTTTGAAATTGCGATGATGTATGAACGTTCGCAAGGTGTTTTTATTGTTGCAAATATAAGTGTACGTCGATTGTGCGATTTACCCTATTATGATTCATTGAATAGAACTTGGTACAATCAAAAATATGTTTGGGTAATTCTTTGGTAAAATCATTATTTTTGTGTAAATCAACGTAAAAAAATAATGTAGAAATGGACTAAAGCGGTAATTAATGAAACACTAACACGAGTTTGAATTTAGAAATACCACGAGTATTCGAAATAAGAAAAAAAAAAATTTTTTTTGTTTCATAATAAATATTTTAGTCCTTGCTTTATACTAGTAAAAAATCTAACATTATATTTTATGATTAAAGCATCGTCGAAAGTAATTACAAAATTAATTTAAATTATAATATTAAAGGTCTTTAAAATTTAACCTACATAATAAATCACTATTACAACACCATATAAAAAGCCATTTAAGCGGAACCATACAAGGATGTAACTTCAAGTACATATGTACCAGGCTCTCGACTCAACGACCTGCCCAAATCCAAAACAACTAAACATTCAGATCCACTGTCCTTAAAATTACAACTCTATATTTCTGTAATAGAGCTGAAAGTTCAATGAAGGTACAAAAACATAAATTGGTACAAAGTGTGAACAAGGCTGGCAGGAAAGTGTGAAATCCTGTAGGAGCAAAAAGTTGGAGTGTCCACGTGCGGGCACAGGTGGCGGGATAATGAGCGAGGTCCCACGGGACGCGAACTATGAACCGCCAGGCATTTCCGCGAGACCAGCCCTGGATGCCAATTAAAAATACTGAGCATTATGACTGATTGACTTAGATGTCTTGAATTTTTACAGAAATAGTGATTAAAACTCCGTGGCGCAGTTGGTTAGAAGCCGGCTGTGAAACGAGAGGCCGCGG
Source organism: Deilephila porcellus (assembly GCA_905220455.2). Taxonomy (NCBI): domain Eukaryota; kingdom Metazoa; phylum Arthropoda; class Insecta; order Lepidoptera; family Sphingidae; genus Deilephila; species Deilephila porcellus. The sequence goes on along the minus strand of LR999973.1, from coordinate 12,713,130 downwards.
GTTCCATCCCCGCACGGAAACAAATATTTGTGTGATCCACAGGTATTTGTATCGGGTCTGGGTGTTTGTGTGACCGAAAAGTCTCTCGTAGCTTCCGATACCCACGACACTAGACTCGATCTTAGTATGTATGTGACTGTTGAGTGTATTTATTATTATTAAGGCCGGTATTATTTTCTCGAATAGCAAAAATGGCTGTTACGAGTCTCTGAACACTCTAGATGATGTTATCTAGCCACTGTAACGAGACTTTTAAGTAACGCAAATAGGAATTCGAATCTAACTTGAGAGACAACCCGGTTTGATAATTGTTTCCTTTCTTTACTAATCTAATAAAATTCGACCTCCGCTTTAACTATATAACGGCGCGCGCTTATTTTGATCGATAAATTAGAATGTTGGTAGTTCAAAAATAATGTTTAAAATTGACGGTTGATTTATTATTTTTGAGAGCGGGTAGCACCCGAATGGAGTTGTAAGTGTCAACTGTCATGTCGGGCGAGTCATCATTCTTGGATGTGTTCTTGGACGAGGATTCGCACGTGATGGTCGCTTGCAAACCCATTTGGTCTTGATCGTGATTTATGTAATCTCAGAATACTTTTAGTGATTGTTATTTGGAACGAGAAGTACAATAATCAATCTATATTGTGAGACTTTTATTTTGGTGAAATCCTGTGCCTATACGCCCACACGATCCAAAGATGTCCGACCAACCTGCAAATATGCCGAGCCAGCTTAACGATGCTTCGACATATATATTACTCATCAATAATTACGTGGATACTTGATTTGTTTAATTATCTAAATAAAATGACTAATTTTGAAGTAATATTCTAGCTTATATCGGAAGGTAGCAGTAAGAAAGCCTAAGGCAAAACGATCATTCTCAAAATTTCGATTCCCAAGCAGCCTTGTCAACCATCAGCAGTCTTGAAGTTTATTTTTTCAATGACCCAAAACAATAAATCATGCATTAATATGTACATATCCCGGTTCCGGAGAGTCCTCCCAGGGGTCACATGAGTCAAGATCGGGAGCCACTTGGCTTATTCCCAAAACAATCGTAATATTATGCCGAATACTGGCACACATAACTTTTCCCATGGATATAAACGTTAAATAGGAATTGACAGTTGACGATAGCATTATTAGATACGTCGGATGTAAATATTGTATTATAATATTTATAACGTTACTAGATTCTACACCTTTTAATATCTTAATATAAATTGATGAAGGAGAATATTAAATTGAACTAGCAATTTACGGCTTTAACGGTGAAGGAAACATCGTAAGGTGAACAGCGTGCTATAGGCATTAAACATTTCATTAAAATCAAAAAATCATCATCTTATGTCTCAGGATGGCGAGTGCATTGGATTGCGAAGCATTGCTGCGTAATTTATGGTGTTGTTTGGTTTTGCTGCTGTCCATGAGCGGTCGTATCGCTTACCATCAGGCGAATGGCACGCTCGTCTTGCGTCTCGTCTTAATTGCAATAAAAAAATATATTGTATGTGAAGTCCGCACTTACCCAGAGTGGTGGACTATGGATTAGCCCTCTCAATCGAATTATTAGTTGTAGAGGAAACCCGGGATCAGCAATGATAATGGGCTAAACAGCACAGTGGTTATTTTGATTGATACATTTAATCTGTCTCTGAATAAAATATTCTAGTTTTAACCCATGTACTTTAACCATATTAGTTCCATTTCACGTAAGTGCTCGGGTAGTTAGAAAGAAATAATAAAAATATCTTTACAAGTAAATCTATATAAAGTCCCAAACAGTGCCATTAAAATTTTAATACATGCCACCGACCAAAAACATAAAGAAGAACCCAACTTATTAGTAAATTAGATAATACATTCGTCTAACAAATGTCTTCAAAAACTCTAAAAAAAGTCCAGAAGCTATTAGAAATCCGATATGTGCCGATTTTCAAAACGCAACGACAAAAAGACCGCTGCGCCGCAACCGCCAGAGACAACATTTTCGATGATTTATGGTGCAAATTAACGAGAATATATCCTCATTCCAGAGCATCATTTCCTGCTAGAGCGCACTCGCACCAAACCTTAAGGAATTTTGGAAAAAAATCCACACAAAAATACCAACAGCGGTTTCGCGGTGGAGGTTTTTTGTTTGAGGTTTAACGGCGATATTCACTGAATATTTTTCTAAAATCAAGTATAGGAAATAACCATAGGAAATAACACATATATAGGTACTGATTATCATAATATATCGATATACACATATGATCAATATGTTGCTAATTCCAAATTGTTGCCCAATTTCATTTGTTTTTTTTAATCGGTCATTATTTTTATTACTTTTCATGGTTGGAGAGATAAAAGCAAGCAATGTAATGTAATTATAGGTAGAATTTATTTAATTCTCAATATGATAGCACTGCGCCGAAGTATACCAAGCTTACGACCATTCATATAAAATAACAGGACGCCAAAAACGATTAGACTCACCATTGGTCACCATCTGCCGACCGATCAAAACATGCAAATACCAACATGCAGTTTCTATGAAATAATTAAAAACAGAATTATTTATTTACCAATTTCACAGAAACACTAACGCCAATCATTAGTTTTTGTCGGTCGTGTAAAATCATCGCCGGTTGACATCCGCATACCGTTCGGCTCGTGTTGCACCCGCTTTTTACTTCCAGAAAAAAGTATTATAAAAAGTTTGCTACATGCGCCGAAGCGACGGCTGAAACAAGTGCACACAACGAACACCCGTTCCGAATTCAAAAAGAATGTAGAAGCGTAGATGTGACACTGGTTTGATAGTTTTAAATCAGTTTTAAAAATATATTTTTTTTCTTTTTAGACAATTCATCCATTAGCTCTGGCCAGTCTTAGTCTTGTTATGAGTGCATTTAGGACATAAATTCCACACGAATTATAAATAAATTTATTTTAACGGGGTGTTAGTCTAGTTATTTTTATGCTGCACGTGATGGAGAAAGAAAAGTTTATGGCGAAATCAGTTTTAAAGTAAATTTATACAAACATGGCTGGCTATAAAGATGTTGTTTTTTACATATCGCTCAAAGAAATTAAAAGCTTAAAACAATTATAAGAAAAAAAAATGGATTGAAGTAAGTCACATTGATACACAATCGTAAATAGATATTAATTAAATTCCCTGATGATAGAGTAGGCATAGTGAGTTTTAAAACATACGTAAGCTGTAACTTTAGTTTAATCAAAAGATTGCCAATTAGTTACGTAAAAGCTAAAAGACTTAGGTCCTTTCTATGACGAGATAGTACGTTAATGCACCCACTAAAAGCTTTAAAATATCGCTTTAATTTAATGATTAATCACTTTTTTTTTATTGTCCTTATACATCATGTTTAATATTCTCATAAGAATAAGTGAATCGGTACCAACAATTCATAAACATCAATTAGTCACCAGTAGCCGATATTAATTTAAAGACAATTACACAACAAATGGCCATTCACTATTGACGTCTTGCCAATTATTGACAATTATTACAGAGTTAGCTAATAAGTAGCAAATTGTTTATAGAGAAATATAAATTACAAACCAGTATATAGAAAAAACAATGATCACTTTTTGTACTAAATACATAAGTTCAATTCAATCACACATTTCTAATAGCATATTGATATTTTACCACTACCTTTAACCTAAAGTTTTAAACCCATCTGCAATCTTATGACATTCGTTCTTGGTACGAATTATTACGAATACGTATAATAATAATACGTTCAAAATATTTAGTAAATTATAGCCATCTACACAATATTCTTCATAAACAAATAAAAAAATTAGAACATTCCGAATATGTAAAACCCGCACTATGCCAGCGTAGTGGACTATGGCCTAAGCCCTCTCAAACAAACTCTTGGTTGTACAGGAGTCTCGTGCTCAATAGTGGACGTAATCGTCCGCAAATACAGAATAGGTACAAATTATTAAATTAGGCAAAAATAACTCAGCTAACACACTCATCTGTATAATTTTAGTCTATGGCAGAACGTTCACGTTGATTAGCCGGGTCGTTCGTCTTCATTGCATGTGACGGAGATAGTTTAGTGTTTGAAACAACTCGAACTTCAAACGTCTTATTAACTTAACTACACACATCATGCAGTTTAACACGATTTACTAGTGTTCTATGGTCCAAGATATGCCTTTAGGAAACATTTGATGAAGAAGTGTTTCTGGTTTTTGGTAGACAGCCTCCGCGGCGCAGTTGGTTAGACGCCGACTGTGAAACGAGAGGCCGCGGGTTCGATCTCCGCACCGAGACAAATGTTTGTGAGGCCCACAGATATTTATCTCGAGTCCGGGTTTTTGCGAGACCGAAAAGTCTCCCGTAGTATCTGATACCCACGATACAAGACTTAATTGGTCTTAATGTGGTAACAGGAATATGTATGTGACTGTTGGGTATATTTATTTTTTAATTTGTTGAAAATCCTTGGAAAGAGGCCTATGTACGTTCACCAGTGGACATCCTATGGTTAATCATGATTACATTTTATGCAAATACTCGCCTGTTTCATTTATAGGAAAAAAAAACGAAGCAAACATTTGTAAAATCAAACTAAAATTAACTCAGTGATAATTGGCATTTACCACTAAGTTAATTTTAGTAAATCTTTCGGTACACAATCAGTTATTATGAATTATAATAAAAAACATGACTTTTCCTGTACATTTTGCTTTTAGATAATGTTACAACAGTTATAGTAATGGCTTCCCATTAATAAAATACCATTCCGATTTGTCATGCATACTTACGCACATATCACTATTATTTTCCTTAATTTACCACAAGTTCAAACTTAATTTATTCATTAAGTTGTTTTTAAACTTAAGTTATAGAGTTATAAAAATCCCTATTATTAACATAGTATTAATATTTGTCATACACGAACAAAATAACTAGCGCTTTTCCTTATTTCACCACCTCATATAAAATACTAATTACAGTAACATAGAATGGCATAATGATAAACTACAAACTAGAATTTAACACAGGAAAAAGTAATTGTAAATAAAGAGCTGTTATCGTAATACAGGAAATTAATATTTTTATATTTAATTCATTATTATTATATATTTTAAAAAATCACACTTATATCACCTTTGTTAGCCAGAGGTGCCACTTCTGACGTCTCGCAACCACAGCTTACCGAGCTTATTACGCTTCTCAAGATGGTCTTAGAAAATACGATGAGATAATAAACCCATAGGAAATAATATATCTTTTTAATCTATATAATAATCGATATACTGCTAATCATAAAGCCAACGCTTCCGTAAATCGAAGTAATCCACACTCCAAAGACCAATAACAAAAGCATCAGCTGTACACTATTAACGTAAAAATGTCCCCCATTTGGGACACATCTTTTTACAATGGCCCCCAAAATGAGCAGAAAAAATCCACTCTTTTTACCAACAATGGAAGCCGTGATGCGCGGGTGGACAATCAATAATGTCCGAATAGACCGGTCCTAAAATAATTGTAAATTTTGTGGAAAGTGATTTATATGGCGGCGGCATTGTGGCGATGCTTGGTGTCCAGTTGCAGATGCTGAATGGTAAAAAATCTTTGCCTCTTGTACTGGCCATGCGTGTAACCTTTTTTGAACAAAAAATAAAACTGTTCCTTTTTTGAACATAAGTATTCTGTTTTTGAAAATGATACGGTTCGGTTTGGAACGCTAATCGTGAATGCTGCTGTAACAAACGGTAATAATTATTGGTTAGAAGCATGAATAGTCTTAACTTAACCACAATTTGTTGTTATTGGTTTTTAACAGATTATACATGTCTTAGTTTGATTTAACAATGGCAATGTTCCTTAAAAAAGGACCAGCTTGGGAGATCAAATGTAGAGGCGGCGCTATATTAAAGGAAATGTGGGCGGGCGCCTACGTAATCTTGTGCTAGACATTTCATGCCCCGCTGTCGTCTCTTAGTATTATTAAGTACAAGTAAGATCGATTGAAGATTTTATTAATCAAAACCACGAGTGAGACATAAAAATCTCCTTTTGCGCTACCAGCGGTTCTTGCAAAATGCATCAAGCCCATATAAAATCTTGGGTACTACTCAGATGTCCTTTTCTGTGAAATGTTCAAAAAGCTTGAAATAACGACGACCGCCTTTTACTGGTTCAATTTTACTAGATCATCGAGATACTAAAAGAATCGAACTTTTGGTAATGATTATGAAAAATATATATATAGCAAGTATTAACAAAACATCAAGTATTCAAAAAATCGGTAATAATTATGTAAATATTTAGCAGTTCTAGGCATGCGTGGTGTAAATTTCTCCGCAGTGACGAGGGTGCTCGATGACAGAGCGCGTCCACGAAACTTGCGGCGGCGTCATCGCCATGTTGCTGACACCGTCACACGTTCGCAGAATGTTTCAATTCGTTGGGCAGACGATTGTCGATTATGTGCATTGTACATAAAACTTGGCAAAAAAGAGTATGGATTTAATGAGAGCGCTTAGATCGAATTTAGTATTAATATGGCAGCCCTATATACTACGACGTAACATGTTTAGATATTTGTTATTTTTATTTCTTGATTTTAATAGGCTCTTTGTTTATTTTAAATCACAAAACAAACAAAAACCGTACAAAAATTTCTAAAAATGCCTACGTATAAAATTATTCAAAGGATGCAATGTCATTCTTAATAGTATTGCGACAGTTGTTTTTCTTTAATGCCAATTGTCACTGCATCTTACTTTTTTGCTAAGTTATACATAATAACTAGTAGATATAGCAATTATCTTGTATTTTACTGGTGAAAAATATGCATAGCTAAGGGTTTTACATTAGAATATTGAAGGTATAATATGAACTCTACCTTCTCTAGTAACTCCCAAAATAGTTGATATAAAACGGATGGTTAGGCAGAAGATCACATTAAATATTGAATACGTAATTAAAAATGATCACTGAAGTTTTTAATCTCATGAGACAACTAAAATAGTTGAAATCCCACGGAGTAAAACAAAAATAAATGTGAAAAGTATGGTTTCGACGCATGTATCTTACCCAAATAAATAAAATTATATCACATAATTATGCAAAAGTTAACACAGCAAGCCATTTTTTATCAACTTAAGCAACACCTCAGTCTTTGCCTATAGCTAAATTCATTCAAGTAATGGTCGAAAAGAAGTTGACTCCGGTGGTCCCTAATTGCGTCATAAAATAATTTAACACAATTCTCAGAGCTGCTAGGTGGCAATATTTTTATCGCGATGTCCGTTTTGCCACCTCGAGCCAACCGCCAAATTACCCCGCTTTGACAGATAGAGATTAATGCGCGGGAGAACAATGTAAAGACGCCATCTTGTGGAATTCTAATTGACGTTTTAAATAATGCTGCTATTATTGGTTGTGATGAAAATTTTAGGCGTTTTGATTGTGTTGTGTATTTGGCCATTTTGTATTATTGTATTGTACTTAGGCGATTGTTGGAGCTTTTTAATGTCAAATCACGCCCCAGATATGATTTATAGAAACGATAATTATTTCCTTTGTTGTATCCATCTTTTTCAGACATTAAACTTAGCATTCATTGTAGAAGACGAAAAAGCCTTAATGCATTTTCAGATCAGATCATTTGATCAAATCTTCCTTTCTGGAATCAAATAGCAAATGTATTTTCTGAGTCACCCATGCACCCGTTACGGAAAACGTTGCAACAATCCGCAAAAAATAGGCATCTGTTTATAATCAGCTTATTGCAATCTACTGTCTGAAATTGGTGATGTCTTATCAATAATAAAAATCACGGGATCGCAAAACAAAAATATCATTGAACACGCGGCCATATTAAGTTGTCTCAGTTAATTTAATTAATTTTATGCCCGCATACAGTATGTCTGTATTAATAAAAATCCCATTTCTAGTCATTTAGAAGAATCGTTTTGATTTGTGGAGTGATTTGAATGAGATATTTAAAACTGCCATGTCATATACGCATATACATCGATAGAATTTTCGTAACACCAGTAGTAGTAGCACAGATTCTAATCAAATATTCACTTTAATACAATCACTGCGATATCCTTCTAAATTCCTTTTAATAACATTTTAAAACAAAAAAATATACATTTGAGTTAATTCAACAAGAGACAAAAATTCGCACAAGTTGTGATCCGCCTTTAATTTAGCAAAAGGGCGGATCTACTAAAACCAAAACCGATTCCATTTTCAAACCGCATTTTTATTTAATAATAGTTCAATGTTTTACTTTTTTTGAAGGCCAGTATCATGTAAATAAAAAGAATATTATTATTCTATGCTTTTAAAAATAGAATTCTATGTGTTATATGAATCTGCAGGTGACATTAGGTAGGTGTACACAGATAATATGTTCTTTTTTTAATTACCATATGTCGTTGGGCGTAGGGCGTTCGAAATTCAAACGGCAGCTGAAGATTGAAATAAATAAGCTGAGCCCGACACGCGCTCGCCTCCCTCCCTTTTATAATTATTACATTTTATTTTTAAATTGTTTTTTCTGCTCCACAAGGATTCCCCTTCTGTTCCCCGATCCGTACCAAAACAATGTCCCCCACCAGAATGACTCCATTTGGCCGTGCGTTGTTTTAAATTGGATACGGGTCCATAATAATAAATTGTCGGTTTCAACCGGGCTTTGGAGCGTGTGAGTAATGATAATTAAATTGATCCTTATTTTTGTCTTTTTGTTTGTGTTTCCAGTTATTACCGTGTGTTATTTGAAAGGAAATTCTTTGTAGTCCGCTCGGGTTGAAAATTTAAGTTTCGTGTAAACAAAAATTCTGTTGTACCAAATCAAGATGGTTTTATAGTCCTTTTAACTTTGAACAACTTTATTTTGAAAGAACATAACTTTAATGGTATCTTAACGTTAACCACATAAGACAAGTCGTTGATATCACTAATTTTGAGATACAAAATGGAGAGATCAGTCTTGTAGTAAATTCCACAAATTATGCTATTGTTATTTTACCGAAAGTCATATCTCGTAAAAGGAAAAACTTAAACAAAGAAGTTGTAACTGCGATTTCAAAATACTGCGAAAAAGAAACCTACAACAATTCCATTTTCAAATATTCACTTTTTTGCGTACTCAACGTCAAGTTTTAGCAGAGACCGGAAGCCGGCAACTTGGACGTCCTCCGCACCGAGTAAACAATATCTAGAAACTCGATATGAACATTGGGGCGACACGCGACCGACCTAAAATAGCGCCCACAGAATGCCATATTGACAAATCTTACAGCCTCAGTGAACCAACACACGTTGTGTATTATTAAAATCCCAAGTAACTCCGGCAATATATCAAGCGAGTCACTCCCCTCGGAAGGGAACCGCGCTATTTTTAAAATACTTCCCTACTTATTTTATATTTTTTCCCCGTCTTATTTTAACAACCAAGTTAGTGTGACCTGCTGTAAAAGTATGTTTGAATGCGTAATAAAGTCTTTTTAAAGTGGATGTATTGTAATGCAACTGGCAGTCGTGTGTTAAGTCGCGCGTGCGTTCCATTTTTGAATGGAGAACGCGCGCTCAGCACGCGTCTTTAACTTTTTTACGAAGGGGCGCGCAGCCAATCAGCGAGCTCTTTTCAATGGTAAAAAGCTGGGGGAGTTTTTTACCCATATGTGATCGTACACATAAGTTTTTTATAGAAAGGAGGCGGTGATCATTTGTAAATAGGTTTTGTATCCCGATATTACGTAGGGGATTTTAAAAATTATGTACCTATTACAGTGGTGGAATAAAGACATCGTGTTAAACACATGTAGATTTTGGGACTAAATTGAATGGTGACCGATAAATATGATCTTAAAATACTTTAAGAATAAAATCTTTATCAAAGTAATAAGAACGAATCAACCGAATACCTTAACACAATTTAATTTTTTTTTACAAACCTTTTTAATAACATAACATTCTCCTACTTTCTATACATAGAATGACAAATAAGGCGGAGGACGTAAGCGATCGCACTCGACATCCGACCTCTTTGCGCCCCTCAGTAATAAGTAAATATACGATACAATCTTAGGTTTCTGAGGAAAAAAGAAATTGCATGCCCCTCGATTGGTCGTATTTATATGATCTTCTTATGTTAATCTTATTATATTCCGCCTCCGACAAATATTTCTTTTGGATAATTGATTTCCAAATATCGAGTTACCGGCAATCGTGGCTGTTTGCACAAAGACCACTTTGGACGAACTATATGATATATTTCTTATTCTTCAATTAGTTTTTCTTCTCTGTATACTAGCTTTTTAACGCAGCTTTGTCTGTATCCGTTATTAGTCGTTGAGATGAATCTGATCGACATGTAGAGAATTCTATTATTGTCAATATTTTATCCGCACCTAGCATTAACCATTCTCAAACTCACCCAGATTCTATGACAGCTAAGGTGATGTGGTTAATTTTCATCGGTTTATTGAAGTCTTGTTATACAAAAATGAGTTGCAAAATCCTTATCGGCCTGTTTTATAGCCAATAGTGTAGAGCAGTGATTCCCAAAGTGGTCCAGGTGGACCCCCAGGGGTCCACGGGAGACTTGCTGGGGGTCTACGTAAGCGTGAACAAAATATGGGGGTCCATAAGATGTTAATGGGGGTCCACGAAAATTTATCTGCTTTTGATAGTAAAAGCAAAAATAAATGTAAGCATAGTTTTTATAAGGGCCTACCTACATTGTTTTAAGTACCTAACTAAGCAGATAATATTTTAATAAGGCAAGCGATTGTTACTTGTCCAAACTTGCGTATTCGATATTACGTACAATTTCGTGTACAGACTTGCAAAGCGCTATCCGCCCGACAATGCTTAATGCTTGTTCAGACATGAACTTGATCACCACTATAAATACTTGATGCCAAAGGCAAACTCATTCATTTGTTTCCGGAATTTCGAAAAAAGTGTGAGAAAATTTATATCAATGTTTGCTAGTGCCGGAGAAAAGTAAGTACCTACCTTTTTTTTTGTTATAGTACTTAAGTATTTTGTTTCCGTGTACTAGTCGGTTGATCACAACTGCTTGTATAGATAGGTAAGGTAGATTAGACGTGTATATAATCTAAGATAGGTAACTTAGTAACTTACAGATATTTTAATTGTCCTCTTTCGATTTGAAGACAAACACAGCACGTTTTATTCCATTGTTTTTTCACGAGAGAAGCACTGCCTCTCTAAAAAGGCCGAATAAGCAATATTGCAGAGCAATTAATATTGTAATTTTTCTTGCAAATAACTACTAGTTTTATAAAACAGTAATTTCACAATCATTTTATATTAAATAAATAAATACACCCAACAGTCACATACATAGTCCTGACCCCACACTAAGATCGAGTCTTGTGTCGTGGGTATCAGGAACTACGAGAGACTTTTCGGTCTCACAAACACCCAGACCCGAAACAAATACCTGTGGATCACACAAATATTTGTTTCGGTGCGGGGATCGAACCCGCGCCCTCTCGTTTCACAGGCGGCGTCTAACCAACTGCGCCACGGAGGCTGACTAATTGAGGCTAATTGATTTTGAAGTAACTACATATTTTATCAAAATTATTCCTTTTCGGAAAAAGCGAGCGGTGCGCGGGCGACGGGAAAAGGGCGGGGCTTGGGCTTCGATGCCAGTTTGTCACGTTTTAATGTGCGTTTTAACAACGAAGCCGCAGACAAAAAATACGCAAATACACGGAGCGCGTGAACTCATTGATTTGATGAAATGTTAGTTATCGTTTTTATGGAATTTTGAGATTTCGACTTTTATTTTTTCCTACACAAATATGATCAGTATTCGATACTGAGTACACCAATTTTTATTTGTACTATTAAAAATTAGTGGTAAATTAGGTACTTTAAAATTGATACCGTTTTGTGAAAACGTCTGTATTTGTCTTAGCGGTTTATTAGTTGGTCCCTTTACAAGCCGTAATTCTATTTCCGCGTGCTGACAAAGGCTGCGGTGTGATACCTATATTCAGAAAAAAACTTGGTTACTAAAACATTTTTTTTTACAGGTAAGGTAACTGACACGAAACATGGCTACAGCAAAGAAAAAATGTCGACAATATAGTGTCGATTATTTGAAATATGGTTTTGTTCCATCAGAGGCAGACAAACAGTTGCCCATGTGCCTATTATGCAACAAAGTTTTGAGCAATGACTCTATGAAACCATCAAAGCTCGAAGATCATCTAAAAAGGTGTCATACTGATAAAATAGGTAAAGATTTAAAATATTTTCAAACATTGAAGGAAAAATATGAAAAGAGACCCACCATGCACAGTATGTTCGCTTCAACATCTCAAAGTAACGATGATGGCTTGCGGGCATCTTACAATATCTCATTACTTATAGCAAAATCTGGAAAACCACACACTATCGGAGAACAATTAATTTTACCCGCTGTTGAAGAGGTTTTAAAAACTGTTTTGCACAAATCTCCGTTTGACGTACTAAAAAGAATTCCATTAAGTAACAATACTGTACAAAGACGCATTGATGAAATGAGCTCTGATATCGAAAGTTTTTTGTGCAATCATCTGCAAAAAAATCATTTTTCTATACAACTGGACGAGTCAACGTTACCCGGTAATGAAGCATTATTATTGGCATATGTCCGATTTATTGTGGAGGAAGAAATTCACGAAGAATTGCTATTTGCCAGAACTTTGGAGACTGATACTAAAGGCGAATCAATATTTAATGTCCTGAGTAATTTTTTCACGGAAAAATCGATTCCATTTACAAACATTATTTCAGTGGCAACAGACGGAGCTCCTGCAATGGTCGGGCGATATCGTGGGTTTATAAGTCATCTCAAAAGAATTATACCAGGACTTACAGCTATTCATTGCGTAATCCACCGACAACATCTTGTGGCAAAACATTTAAGTGACAGGTTGAACCAATCTCTTCATTTTGTAATAAAAGCTGTCAACAAAATCAGAAGCAATGCATTGAATACGCGTTTATTTGCTCAATTGTGCGACGAAAATGATGAAGACTTCCAACGACTGCTCTTACATACTGAAGTACGCTGGTTGTCGAAAGGTGCATGCTTAACGAGATTTTACTCTGTTTTCGATTCCGTATTAGAGTTCCTAGAAAGTAGAGATCCAGATTTAAAAGAAAACTTGATCAAACTCAAAGCAGACATTGCGTATTTGACAGATTTGTTTAAAAAAATTAATGATATTAACTTGCAGTTACAAGGGGTACAGCCTGAATTTAATAAAAACAAAGGGGATAATTTCGGCTTTTCTTGGGAAATTGAAATTTATGAAGCAAAACATTAGTCGGCGCGAATTCTCTCAATTTCCAAACTTGTCGCAGGTAGAATGTATTGATGAGGATATCCATACCTACAGTCAACATTTAAATGCCCTGCATGATGACTTCAAAACCAGGTTTGAAGATATCCTGACGATGGATATACCACCATGGATCATAAATCCATTTGATGAAACGGAAGTGGCCAATGTTGTATTACAAGAGGAGCTGCTCGAGCTAAGCACCAATGAGGAGCTGAAGGTGAAATTTAGAAAAGGCTACCAAACATTTTGGCTGCAAGCAGAAATACCCGAAAAATATCCTGGACTGTGGGAAATCGCAAGGAAATTTTTAATAGCTTTTCCCTCGTCATACCTTGTCGAAAGGAGTTTTAGTGCCGTTACAAATCTCTTAACAAAAAAAAGGAGCAAATTAAACACCACAGAGCGGGGGGATTTGCGGTTATTGCTCACAAAAATAAAGCCAAACATTGATCGTTTGCTGACACTCCATCAAATACATCCTTCCCATTAATTAAAATTATGACCTGAACCTATATTACCTTATTATTTTTTTCTTGTAATTCTATTCTTTTAATAAATAAAGTGTTATAAAATGTACCATTTTTCGTTTTTATTTTACCTATCGGAATATAGGGACAGAACTCAGAAGCGACACAATTTTTATTTTTTGGCGACTTTAAGAATGTGGTAGAAATGTAGCAGCAGGGGGTCCACCAAAACCAGTAAAATTTTGAAAGTGGTCCACGAGAAAAATAAGTTTGGGAACTACTGGTGTAGAGTATCGCCTTAAAGGTATGAAAATAGAATGGAATAACATTATTTAATATCTAGGTAGATCATTTAAAAATGAAATCGCTCCATATAATAAAATATTTTATTTTATTTTATTTTATAAGGTATGATACAAACTTTACAAGAATTAAGTTCAAGATCGTGACGTAAAACACAACCTCTAATTTTCCATAATCCACTCAACACAAAAATCCAACAATTTTTCTCCCGCACCGAAGTTTCATCGCCATAAAAATATCGATGCAGCTTTTAGCGGGCCGGGGCGGGGGCGGCGAGCCGTTGCCATGGCAACCGGCGACCCTCCGAGGGGAAAAAACGGGTAAAAATTACGGGAGCGAACGGACGGTGATTTTTTATGGCATCGTACATTTTTTCCTCCGCCGCGACGCAGAGCGCCCCCGAGCGCGGGTGGGCGTATGAACTAGACACAGGGTGATGCTAAATTAATACACCAATGGATTTAAGTATTGGGGTTAATAAAGAGCTTTACCAGTAAGTTTCTGAGATTGACAAGTGTTCATCTTTAGAACAAGCTTACCCAATTGAGTTGAACTGCTCCTAAGCATTTTCGCCAGTCGAAACACCACTTAGGCAAAAGATACTTTACTTACTTATAAGAGCCATGTATAAACTTAAGGCTAATTATGTAATATAGGTGTTAGAATAGCCACAAACTTGTAGACAGAAAAAACTGAAAACACTGTAGTATTCTTGGCTTTGTGAGTATTGCGGAAATCATTTTTTACGTCCACACCACGCTTGATGGTAAATACGTGGTTAAAGCAGATGATATCTCTCGCTAGCAGATACGATTATGAGTCCCGCTAGAAATAGGATTTTTACAAGACTATTGCCATTTATGTACACCACTGAACTGGAATTTACAACATGCACATTGGTTAACCGAGCGTTTACAAATATCCTACCACAGGCAAATATCAATTACTTCAGCATAACACTACGGAACACCATGTATAGTGTCCGAAACTCTCGGTGGAGTGCTAAATCGTGTTTCGTATGTGTGCGTCTTGAGTGTGGAGCCTGCAAATATTATAAGTATGGATTTTGCAGCTATCTCCCTCCCTCCTGTCACTCCGTCCCTCTCAGAGGTCGCGGGAAAAAATATCCTCGGAGGGAATCTAAAATTATGAGCGCGAGGGAAGTTCGCGTTATATGAAAAAGAAATCTGAAGTCATATCGGTTCATAAATCTTACGATATACTTTCGCTGATGTTTTTGTTTGCGTTGGAAAATCGTCGTTATTCCCGATCCGGCTTTCATTTATCAATTTGTTATTTATGTATGCTTGGGTGGCGTGAATTTGGATATCAATTTGGTAAACTACTTAATAATTTTGTTGACTTTGCAGAATGACAAATATAATAAATGTATATGATCTCGTTACTTCTGCCATTAATAATATGGAATAATGCCTATCAATTTTTTCACAGTTCTTTTTAAACAGTGTCTATCTATGTAAATTTACTTCGTATGTAATTCAACATAAGAAAAGTGAAGAAAATAACTCCAATAATAACCATTATAAGTTATGTACATTGATTTTAGTAAGATACTACTATTCACATCAGTCACTGCCTCCAATGTCACTCTACCACTCCTAAATCTCTCTCTCTCTCTCTCTCTCTCTCTGGCCACAGAACACAGAAAATATATTGCTGCTCTTAAGCATACGCCAAGGATGTCTTCATAAACTAACTTTACATAATTATGATACAAAATAGCAATTCTAAACTTATTTTGTTTTTTTTCTAACACCGCGCTGGTTCCATTTTCAAAAAACCCTATTTATATAAAAGTTCTAATTTACCTACCGCTATTACAAGTACCAATGATATGATGATGATGATGATGAGTATTCGCAACACCTCCTATAATGATTCATGAGTGAAGTGAGGACTTCTGCGGCTCAATCTGATCATGACAATGATTACAACTGACTCTACCACCCTTAAAATCAACTTTGTATATAATAAGCGTTGATTTAAATAGTTTCTTAGATATACGCGAATGTTACACATTGAAATAAAACTAATATTTACGGATTTAATTGCGATTTGGTTTAATTGACTTGGATAGGATGACTAATACGTCAATCCGCCCCGTGACCACGAAAGCGAAACGTCGAAAAGTTTAAAAAATTAAACCAAATCGCGATAAATACCGTAATAATTAGTTTTATTTCAAAGTTTAGCACATGAAATCACCATGGCGATGATATTTCTGTAACGTCTTTCTAAAAAGCACATGTGGATAATTCGATCGATACGTCAACAAAAGGATTTAATCCGAATTGATAACTCTTTTGTCAATCACCCTCTGATTTCAACCCTTCAGCGTGACCAAATTGAAAAATAATCTATGTATGTGAATAGACATGTATTATATCTCAAATATTATTAATGAATCTTTTAGTACATGGTAAATGGTGTGGTTCAGTTTGTAGATTATTTAAAATGTATTTTTGTTGATTTTAAATGGTAGAGATGGAAGGCGATCGTAAAAGAATAGAAAAGTTAATTCTACAAGATGATCCTAGGTTGCTGAAAATTCCATATAAATCTGCCTCAATATAACCGTGGATGATTATTTTTGGTAAGAAAAAACATACCCGCAAGCAAAAACTAGTTCGCCAGAAAAATATATCTTAAAACATATATGGAAAATATCTTATCTTACATACACACTCGTAATACATAAAATTCGATCTGCAAATGTGCAAACTTTTGCAAAAAAACCTCAACAGACACCCCATGTCTGCAACCCTATCGAGTGAATTGTCACAAAAAATAGGGAGGGAGGGGGTTGAACATTTATAAAATCGACAGAGAAAGGGTTGCCACCCTCGCCCTGTCAAGCTGGCTATCTTTTATTCATGGCGCGTACAGAGCGAATCAGGGTTCGTATCGTTGGTTCAGATCAAATCTTTTTTGTTATTTACCCTTTTATTTATGTTTATTAAGATTTTTATTTGCTGGAATATTGACATTAGCTGAGTATAATATAGTATGTTCTATAAGCCATGTTATATTATATTCAAATATAAATTAGATAAATAAATTAGATCAAATAATATTTTAATAATGTTTCGTAATTTCTGGGAGTTATTACACAAGCCTTGCTGTTATAGATAACATTTTAATAAGTTTTGTGACTGCCTTATACCTTGTAAAAACTTATAGTACAACAAAGGAAATATTTTCAAACATAAAATACAAAGTGATTGATTTTATTACGAGATCGAATCAGAAATGAGGAGATCCGTAGGAGAACTAAAGTAACCGACATAGCCCAGCGGATTAGTAAGTTGAAGTGGCAATGGGCGGGGCACATAGCGCGGAGAACTGATGGCCGATGGGGCCAAAAAGTTCTCGAATGGAGGCCACGTAGCGGAAAGCGCAGCGTAGGACGTCCACCCACAAGATGGTCAGACGACATGGTAAAAGTCGCGGGACGTCGCTGGATGCAGGCTGCCTCCAACAGGTCACTGTGGAAATCAGGAGAGGCCTATGTTCAGCAGTGGACGTCCTTTGGCTGATGGATGGATGAATGGATGATTTTATTTTAAAACAATAGTAAAATAGGCACAATAAATACACTCCGCTTAGGAATACGTAAATAGGTTCTCTGTTTAATTGGAATACACGCTTTTCTATTGGTTCAGATTTTTTTATCACAATATATTAAAAACCAATTATCGTGTATTACCAGCGTCATGTTATTTCTACAACTAAAGTATTTTAAGTTATCTGTAAATAGAAAAGTTATTTTGTTATAGTTTGTGAGATTGATGGTCATTGTTAGATTCGATATTAAATAGTCTCGGCTATTGGATGCAGACATGACCGTTGTTTACGTATATATACGTACATGTAATCTATATCTATCTATCTATATCAGCCCATATACGTCCCACTGCTGGGCACGGGCCTACTCTTCATACGAGAGAATCGATTGAGAGTGGTTAGGCCATATAGTCCACCACGCTGGCCTAATGCAGGTTGGCGGACTTACATACCGTAGAAATGCTTTAAAATCGCTACGGTATGCAAGTTTCCTCACGATGTTTTCCTTCACCGTTAAAGTAATATAAGCAGATATTGCAGTAATTTTGAACAGTCTCATTCATGATGTAGTCTGAGCATTGGAAGTGGTAGAGCCACGGTGTTGTCAGTCGTGACTCGGCATGACTGGGCAGGCTCGTCCGGGGCGGTACCACTGTCTCATAGGAAATCGACGAAAAACGACATCTTCGTCGTCGCGTTTCATTCCATGAGTGAGGTTGCTGGATGCCCAAACACCTTTTTCCTCTTCCTACCTTTTTTTTTTTATTGCAATGAATGGCGAGACGAGCATGCCATTCGCCTGATGGTAAGCGATACGACCGCTCATGGACAGTAGCGAAACCAAACAACACCATGAATTACAAGGCAATGCTTGGAATTCCACTGCGCTCGCCATCCTGAGACATAAGATGTTAAGTCTCAATATGTCCAGTAGTTACTCTGGCTAGAATGTCCTTCAAACCGGAACACAACAGCGCATTTACACTGCTGTTTGGCGGGAGAAATAGACATTGCGGTGGTACCTACCCAGGCGGCCTCTCACACATGAGAGACCTACCACCAGTACATATGAGAGACCTACCACCAGTACCATCTTATTTCCCTTCCGCTCTCTTCCCAATTCGATGGGTCGGAAAGTCGGCAACACATCCATGATCCAGCGTTGTGGATGCTCATGGCGGTAGACATCATTTACCATCAGGTTAAGTTTTTGGTCGTTTGCCGGACTCATGCAATAAAAAAAGCTAGAGTGAGTAATTAAAAAACACGCGACGTTCACATCTCACTTCCCCGACTGCGCATTAAGGTATTGGTCTTCTGTCGTGAATTGTGGGTACCAGAAACGACATCGAATGCTTCAGTCCCGTAATACGCTGCGCAAAATGGTCACTATCATTAGAATGGAACAATTACAATGACAGCCTTTGTGGCGCAGTTGGTTAGACGCCGGCTGTGAAACGAGAGGCCGCGGGTTCGATCCCCGCACCAAGAAATGTTTGTGCGGCCCGCAAATATTTCCTTCGGGTCTTGGTGTTAGTGAGACCGAAAAGTCTGTCGTAGTTCTGATACCTGCGACACAATACTTAATTGATCTTATTGTGGGGTCAGGACTGTGTATGTGACTATTGGGTGTATTTATTTATTTATTTCGACATATTATAATAAAAATACTATAACACTGATGTAACGTAATGAAGATCCTAATTTTGAAGCGGCTAATACTAAACCAAACGAGATTTAAGTAATGCTAGAAGAATAAAATAACGACAAAAAATAACCATTCCAAAATGTAGCATAAAACATGCATGCATTAATTAGCATTTAAATTATTTGTTACATAAACGTATGCTAAAAATAAATTAATATTCTTTTAAGCACTCAGAAACCGGTGTTAAATATTATCAGACAATGATTTCCATTGTTATCTTGTGGTTTTAAAAATATAATGCACCAATTTGTAATTTTAATGATATGCGACATTTTAACGACAATGTTTTAATCATGCTTTACAAATAATTTGTGTTAAAAAATTACAAGTTATAAATATAAAACCACATATTTTGCTTACTTTTTATTCCGATTTAATTATTATTACAATTAAGTTAGGTACATTTCAAATTGTTTAAGGACTTAGTTTTTAATATTTGTTATATTTTTGTTGTTATCAATACTTACAAAATGAATACTAAATTTTATTTAAATATTATCGCAAATGCCACTAATTTAAATTTTGAAAATGTTAAGGGCACCTAAACAAAAATTCATGTTAGAAAGTTGCGAGTTAAAATATTTTTTTTAATGCAGGTGCAAAAACATCGATAAATCATAGGTGGCAGTTATTACCGATCTTATATCGCACGATAAAACACGACAAAATGGACAAACCTAATCGCCTTGTCCTTTTAAAAAATCACAAAAGACTCTAGTTAAAAAGATTTCTTTGAATCGCTTTTGCAAACCTGACAATACTGTAGATAGCTCTTAATACTACCTAATAGGGTACATTTTAGAATAACATTAATTCTTTTAACTGATACATAAAGTTTGTAGTCATGAACACTTGCCAGCTTAAAAAATTCTTGCAAATCGTAAAAAAATCGCATCAATCTTGCGTCATTGTGGTCTTTAAAAACGTATTGTTGATAATCTATGTACCGAAGTCAGCTTTTTCAATTTCATTTTACGTAATAGCTACCTGGATATGATTGTCAGATCAATTCTAGAGCTACTTTGAAAATTCCTTGCTTATGTTACGTGAATTACGTTATTTGGATATGAAAATGAAAAAATGAAAAAATGTTTATTTCGTTTCACAAAATACAAAATACAAGGTAAGGTTGGGATCTTCTAGTAAGCATTAGATATGCTTGTGGCAGAAAATCCCGCTCTCTCACAGCAAATTATATTATAAAAACAATAATTGTGATGTACAAAATAAACAACACTAGGTTAGTAACTAAATCTGTATACTAAATATGCTAAGTGAAATCACAAATGTATAGTTTATATTCGGTACATGGCTTACTCCCTTAATTCGTGCTTTTTTTAGCTCATAATTCTTTGAAGGATAGGGATTGGAGGGAGGGCGGAAAAAAATATATTATTGTTTACCAATGTTGAAGATCTATCTATATCAGCCCATATACGTCCCAATGCAGGGCTCGGACCTACTCTACAATCGAGGGAATCGATTGAGAGTTGTTAGGCCATATAGTCCACCACGCTGGCCTAGTGCGGGTTGGCGGACTTACATACCGTAGAAATTCTTTAAAATCGCTACGGTATGCAGGTTTCCTCACGATGTTTTCCTTCACCGTTAAAGTGCGTGGTGATTGACTATCAATACACACATAACTCCGAAAAGTCAGAGGTGTGCCCTGGGATTTGAACCCGCGACCATCGTGAACATGTAGGCAGACGCGTCTGGTCCGTTACCAACAGGCCACCACGCACTTGAAGTTGAAAGACACATCACATGTTGAAGATAAACTTAATTTAATTATTCTAATCGGAAACTAGCTCAAAAGAGATTCTGTTCGCAAAAGAATTTAGTCGAAAATGAACAAAACACAAAAATGCATTGAACATCCCAGGCATCAAACCTTTCACGATTCACAGCCAGTACGCCTCAGGATCAGGCGGATTTTCGTATCTATTACATGGAATTGCGTAGGCACGTCCCGAAATTTCGCCATGATATTTGACAAGTAAATGGGGGCCATGTATGGGAAGATGATTTATTACGCCGGCCTACATACGTCACGCAGACCGACCGGCACCCCGCACATTAAATCATTTATCAACGCCTCCACATCACGTGTATTTTTTTAATAACCTAATACCTCATCTATACTAATGTGCTGTTTAAGTTTATTCAAGACTATCTACGAATATTATTAATTGTAGATTCGAACCTATGCCACATCACGAAAATGGATTTCAACATTTCTATCAAGAACATACATACATATACATAAGAAGGGGTAGGCAGAGATGCTACCAGGACACCCACATTTCGCCTTGTATGTTCCGTCCCACGATATGAACGGGGGCGAGACCATCGCCATATCGGGTCAAGAATATGCTGGTATCAATTATTCTTCGGATTGAAGATATCGAATATAAGAAATAACTTCTCAGAACTGTACACTCCTATGTCTTTATTTAGGTACTTCCCTTGTAAAATGCCATAACTTCCATATATCATTTTAATACTCCTTATGTAACTTGCAGGATACTTCTAAACTAAGTTATTTATAAGATTCATGTATAAGTTTTCATTGTTCTTGGATTACGAACCTATACCTTCAAGTATGTATGAGCTGTGTGTTAACAGTCTGCAATTAGTGTAAACCAAGTAGAAAATACACTGCCTCGGTAGCGTAGTTGTACTACGATACGATTACAAAGCTGAGGTCTCGTGTTCAAATCCCGGGTCGGGCAATGTGATAATGGATTTTTCTATTTATTATCAGCCCAAAAATGAATTTGTGCCCGATATGGCGATAGCATTGCCACCTATCACCTTATGAAACGGAAAATACAAGGCAAAATGTGGGTGTCCTAGTAGCACCTCTGCCTACCCCTTCTGGAAAAAAGGCTTGAGTTCATGTATGTTATTATTGAAGAATAAATCGTTGTAATTAAATAAAATATCGAGAATTTCAACTCAAATCTTTTTACTCGGTAGACAAAGACACACAAACAAAAGCTACCACGTGACACAGAACATTACACAGGCACATTCTAAAAAACATATAAATCCAATACAACCTATTTAATAATTATGTTGCTATTTTCCAACTTATGTAAGTAGAAAAGATTTCGAATCAGTGGTGACGCAACAAACTCGCAATATTTGATGCTTGAGAAACAGTTGATCTTTCCCATCCAAAACACAGCACATAACGAGTAGTACATATTAATAATATCCTGCCAGTAATGTCCACGTCACATCAAGCCCGCCCTTTAAAATATAACTGATAAAATGGAACAATAAATCGACCGTGACCCGTCAAGGGGTATTTTTGAGCCATTTTTAATTTATCTGCCCCCTGGCCATTATTTTTGCCGAGGGGTCAAGCTCACAATGCGATTTTGGCAATTTACTTCCATCCACTGAGTGCATTTTATGACCCATCGACATTTTGAAATATTGCCCAGAGTGAAACTTTGAAAGAAATTAAAAATTGTACGTTAAATTTGCTACAATACATAAGTGGATTAAAGTTCGAAATGAAAGGCATTATACTGTATTTATATTTTGTACAAAAGATAATGATTTTGCAAAGAAAACAAAAGATCAAATGTGTGTTTAAAAATCTAGATTATTCGATGTAACTTAAACAAAAATAAACGCATACTAATAAAACATGAGTAAAACAATAGTAAAATTAAATAATTAAATAATACCGTAAATACCGTGCCAAGATTACAAACATATAATTATAAATTAAAATACATTTATGCATTGGTGTGTTGTGTTGTACAGCTGTTGAATTTCTGTGACTGAAGAGAGAGAGACAGAGAGAGAGAAAATAAATCTTAGATATACTACTAAGTTCTAACATAGTAACTTTAATATAACTATATCATGACCATATTTACATAATGTATTGTAAGACAGCAAAAAAGACGGTGACGGTGGTAATGCTAGTTGTAGGTTGGTGCGAAAATTAATACAAAAGATGTAAAATTTTCTTTATAAAATCCAAATGTATCAGACATCGGATTACTAGGCATAATATTAAAGCTTAAAATCTACACAATGTCTTCAAAATAAATGTTACAATTTCGCCTGGCAAAACGAAACGAATCGTCACCAACAATTGTAAATTCTATTTTTTTCGAATGCCACAATAAAATCAAAATCCTTGGATCAGGGCTGCGCGTTCGCAAATTGGCGCTAAGTCGGAGGGGTCAGCGACAAAGGCCCGGTCACACCGCACGGCCGCCCCGACAATAGCCGGGGTCATTTTTATTTGTTGCAGAAACTTAATTTATAATCTTTTCACACACGCCATTAAGAAGATTACTAAAATCTACCCTTTTTCCATTCCAATTGTGCATTGTTACAATTTTTGCCAAATGTAACTGTAGATGCATTGTGCGATGGCCGTTGCGTTCGATTTTGACAATTTAAGTGTCCGAGCGATCTTGTGTTCGAACTGTGATTTATAGAAATTTTCGAATTGAATTGTTCGGGATGGGAAAATATTGGTTTCCGGGTCAAATGGTTTTGTGCTGTTTATTGTAACGGTCAGGAGGTCGCACACGACGTGCAAAGGTTAACGGTCCGTCTTAAGAACTTCACACCTTAAGATTTTTTTACCGGTCATTTGAAACAACATTTTATTTGAGAACATCATAGCGGAGCATTCAGGTTCTCATTTATGCTTATTCTTTATTTCTGAGAATAAAACCTCTTAGTCCAACACTATATCACCAGATTTCCTATTGCAGGATGATGATAATGATTTGTTATAAATACTTCTGTTTTCGTCTTTTATCGCCATCTTCTGTTATCTATGTCTCTGTCGACCGTGGCTTCCAAGAATTGCAGTTAATAATGCTTATACCAGTGTTTCTAAAAAGATCCTCCACTTTTACTATAGAAGACTATAGAATAGTCGGTTAGACTAAGAGGAAACCAAATCGGGAGGAAAGTGGGAGGGAAAAAAGATATTAAGACCACCACTTTCGGTGTTGGGCATCCGGCGATCTCAATCACCGAACAAAACGCGACAGCGAAGCTATGTTTTGTATCAGCCCGGCAGTGGGACCACTGCCGGGCACGAGCTTCTTCTGCAATCGAGAGTACAATTAAGAGGGGTTAGGCCATATAATCCACACTGGCCTAGTGCGGGTTGGCGGACTAAGCGGACAAATCGCTATGGGATGCTGGTTTTCTCACGATGTTTTCCTTCGCCGTTATAGTACGTGGTTATGAAAAAACTATTTTTAAGCTAACATATATTTATTTCAGTCGGCAAGTAATTAACGAAACGTAAATAATAATAAAAACATTAATTATCTGTTTAACGCATATTCGAATTGATAATGTTAAAAATATAAAATGTGACGTCAACACCAGTAATTATATATTTTATTGGATAATAAGATACACACAAGTGTTATTTTATTCCCATAAAACATACATTTTGCGAGATATTAATAACTTTATGTAAATGCTATGGCGTTAACGTATATTTATTATGTTAATTAAGTACGTCTTTTTTGCAAACAAGCGTCATAAACTGTATTATAAAAAACATTATATTTTTTAAATAATGTGCTTTGTCTTTTTTGTTTACAAGATCATTAGCGTAGTAATGACGTGCATGAATCTGAACTTGAAGTTCTAATTCGTTAAATAATATTGTTTCACATAGAAAACAACATGAGAGGTTTTTATATTAATCAAAACTTCAATTGGTTTGGGTTTGTAATTAACGTTAAAATGTAGACATATTTTTACTCTCGAAATTTTATCCATTTTAATAGACAGAATTACAAATTATTAATTGTATAATCGTCAAACTGCCTCGGTGGCGTAGTTGTATTCCGGTACGATTACAAAGCTGAGGTCTCGGGTTCGAGTCTCGGGTCGGACAAAGTGATATTGGATTTTTCTATTCATTATCAGCCCGGAGTCAGGAATTTGTGCCCGATATGGCGATGGGCTCGCCCCCTATCACATCGTGGGACGGAGTATACAAGGCGAAATGTGGGTGTCCTGGTGGCGCCTCTGCCTACCCCTTCGGGGATAAAGGCGTGAGTTTATGTATGTATGTATAATCGTCAAATATACACAACAAACAACTCAGATTAAATCTGGATCATAACAGTTTTATTTTTGACCCCAAAAATTGAAAATAATGACACAAGCGTAGACAAACACATTTCACAATTTAATGACAATGTTATGGTTGAAATTTTTGGATAAATGCAATAAATCGCGACCCCTGGCCTTTTTGACCCCAATAGCAACAACAATGGAGGAACGTCTTGCGCCGGCTGACCCGTGATAATAACTACAATTACAATACAGCCAACATAAATTATAAATTATTTACAATGGTACGTACAGACAGATGCATTTAACGAATTTAGTTAGAAAAATTACGCTTAGAACATCCAATATATCCCAACCAACACATGACAAGTTTTTTTTTTTTGGAAAATCGCAAAAAATATTGCTAGTGTTTTGGTTGTTTTAAGACGTAGTGACATTACTAAATTCCACTAATTTAGTAATGTCAGTTTTACGAAATTCATTTTGTCAACGTTTTCACCTATAAAAGGAACGTTTTACAAAAAAGTTGCGTGCTAAATTTCATGCCATTGACAGACAAGTTGCCCTGTGCGCAATAAAAAATAATATGATAATTTAAGGATAAAGTTGGTATATATACTACATTTTTGTTCCACCCATAAACTCTTCCATAATACAAGCCTGCTTATTTCTATGAAATCAAACAAAAGTATTCATAATCTAAAAAATCCACTCCCACAAAAACAACTTTGTTATTACAGGTTAATATATCGCAAAAACTCAACCTTATTTGTAAATCACATAATAGGATAAAAACTTATCGACACATCAAAGGTGCAAAAAACCACCCCAAAAAAGGCATAACACGCGTAAACATCCCCTAATCAAGTGGAATTTACGCGGTGCACGAATTACACCTTTTAAAAAACGTGAGACCGATTCGTATCTTTACAAAAAAATCCCCCAAAATAGCTCGCGGGTAGCGCCAAATCGTTTTATCGAGGAAAAAACCGACCTTTTTATGAACCTGACTTTTTAAAACCGATTGGGGTGTATGAATGAGTATTTTTTTATTGATCAAAGGTGCAAGTTCATGTTCTTTTGTGTAATTTATCACAGGTTAAGGATTTGATGCATCATTGGAACAGAATCATATGAATTAAGATCCGCTATAGACATTACGTTTATAAAAGTAACGATTTTGGATTTTTATTTACCTGCCTTATTAAAGTACTCCGTAAAACAAATAAAAAATATTGTCTAGTATTTTCGGGACCAACCCTTGTTGAAAACAGATATTTTTAGCCGGAGATTAGTAGTAATCATAAAGAAAACGGCATTTAAAAGGTGAAAATATTGATTCTCTATTAAGTAATTATCACCTTCGGATGTTAATGGTAACAAACTAAGCCTATTAAGTTTGTTTTTTTAATTGCCGCTATTGTCTTTGATCGGGTATTGTAATATATTTTTAATCTTGTGTTCAATAAATTGTTTTTATTGCTTTAATCTTTATTTTTGGCTTAAAATTTATAGTTAAGCAGAAATGTTTTTTGGATTATTAAATCTGGCATTAGACTGTCCTAATCTGCTAAAGGACCGACAATATGCAGTCTAAATAGATTGTAGGCTAAAAACAGATAAATATATAGCCCCATTAGAGCGGTAGCCTGTAAGAACCGGAATCATAGATTAAAATCATAATCTTCTGACGATATGACTGTATTTTTTTGCGACGCAATAAATAATCCCTCATTTTAACCTTAAGTTTGCTTTATTTTATGATATCACGATATAAGAATAAAATAATAATAACAAAAGTTTTTAGATCGGATTATTTATTCGGGGCCCGTTTAAATCAATATAGAAAGTCATTATCAAGTCTTATTCTAAAACAGACGATAGCAGCATATTTAATAAGATAAATCATTCAAATATTTTATTGTGTTTGCTGAAATCATGTTTCACGTAGAGTTGTCCTAACATCCATACAGCCCAATAACAAAAATAATCTTAAACTGGTGGCATTTTTGCATTTTTAATGCCACACTAAAAACTCTTTTTAGTTTGTAACAAAATGTGACCGCTCACAGTAGCGTTCGCTTTCAACTTTTTGTGCAAAGTCCTTCCCGGAATATGCATAAAATCTGCTACCGAGTTACTATTCAGCACAATTGATTTGCAAAATACAATGACGATTTTAAAGAATAAAAAAATCAAAGCTTTTACTTTTGTTTAGCGTGCAAAAACTCCTTGCAATTTATTGCATTCTTTTAATCACCAAAGAGATCTTAAAGTCACTTTCGTTCCATTTTAAGCTAAAGTCATTGAAAATCAGCATTAAGAATGATAAATAATTTGTGGTACAATTACGGATAACTGTATTTTGAATTTATTTTAATAACTACAAAATTTCAATTTTACAAAATCAATACTAACCTCTTTTTTCATAGCACATCACTACCTCTTGAATATACGAAAACTCATATTTTTGTTTTTTTTTTCACAAATTCGGAAGAGGAAGCACGGCAGCTGCGCCTCGTGCCGCGACTTGTGCTGCAGTTTTTGCTCAACCAACAGGCGATGGCCTTTTTGCCATCTTTTTTGTTTTTCGAACGTTACATTTTTTTTAGAGAAAGTCATTCACATGTTTTCATACATGGATTGAAATAACGAATATGAAATTACAGTTGAGGATGCTTTACGAAATATGGATGGATATAGATTCTGTAAGTATGGCAAATTGAAGCCACACACCATAGATATAGCTGTGTAGTTAAAAATTCTAAAGTAAGTAATTGGTATGACCATGTGTTATAAAAATAAATACCTTACCACTTCAATGAACGTTCGGCTCTAATGTACGTACATCGTATATTTCCTATTGTGTAATTTCAGTTTTTTAATTTTATTAATATAAATTTAAGACATTGCTCTCAAGTTTCTACAATTCTAATCACAATTACCTAAACATATATTTTTTAAATTCCATATAGACAATCTGATAATGATAAATAAGGCCACAATGCCTTAGCTATTTGTATTATCCAACGGTCCTATAACTGATTTATTATAGCCAGCTGGATGCATCGACAGAAATCAATGGACATCGAAAAAAATCATTGGTCACCTTGATTCGGTCACATTTTTTTCTATGTTTGATAACCTACCAGCATTTCTTTACGCTATTTTTATTTAATTACATTTTATTACCGACTTTTTGGTTGGATGATTTTAACCATTCTATGTTTTAATTATTGTAATTCATATTTTTGTTAATTTCATCGAGTAATATTTAAAAAGTAGGGTATTTTTTATTTAATATGTCTACATAATTTTAAGTAACATAAAGCTTTATT
This sequence comes from Deilephila porcellus, assembly GCA_905220455.2. Taxonomy (NCBI): domain Eukaryota; kingdom Metazoa; phylum Arthropoda; class Insecta; order Lepidoptera; family Sphingidae; genus Deilephila; species Deilephila porcellus. Next base: position 12,684,256 of record LR999973.1, on the reverse strand, counting down.
CCCCGTTTTCTTAGCTGTTTATTTTTTAATTAGAGCTGCTACTAGTCCTATAAAAATATAATGCAGTAATAAAACGTGGACGCAAACAAAAGCGGTGGGCATAGAATAATGTTCGCCGACCAACACCCGTTTTGCACGCGAAACAATCGCTCGGACTCTGGGTTTCGCAATAAATTATTTTATTTTAAACACAAACCGTTTACGAGCACTCTCGCTTTTTGCTACCTGTTTTTTGCTTCCGGCATTGGCGATACGGAGCGAAAAATCGCCACGTGGCAGCTGTTAGACTAGTATTTTATGGGCTATATGAAATTAAGGTACACCCATCTACCACATATTATCCTACAATCGTTCTCTGCTGACCTTGGAACTCCTCTAAAATAGAGGGTTCGAGAGGGCTTAGACCGTAGCCCAAAACGCTGGCCCATTGGTGAACTTCACATGCTATAGAAATTCAGATCAGATCACGTCCATTTCGGTACCAACAAGTCACTTCGCACTTTACCGATCTACTAGGATAAGATAAACTCAAAATCTAAAGTCTAGTGATTGTTAGTCTATATTATATCAAAATCGGAAGTGTATTGTTTGTAAGTCGAAATATCGAAATTGAAAGTCTAATGTTAGTAAGATTAAATATCAAAATTGAAAGTCTAGTGTTTGTAAGTCTATATATAAAAATCAAAAGGCTAGTATTTATAAGTCTTAAAAACCTTCCCTTTGCCAGATTTAGTCATCTATTTTGTTAAACGAGCGTCTTTTCTTCTTGTAGAAAATATATAGCATGTTTTGACTGCAACTGAGTAGGTACGCTCACTAATATAGTTAATACATTAACAAATATATTAGTAACCACTAGGTAATATTAAACTTATGTGTCCTTCGGCGAATTACAATGTTATCGTTTCATTATACAATAATTCATAAAATTAGCATGAAAAGTGGTATTTACTGAAAACTTAAACTACTTTAATAAATAAATAACATTTTAGTTGTAGTGCGCATGATTCAACGATGATCTACATTATACCTACGTATAAAATCCACATTTTATATTTTGACTTCATTATTAGGTATCGCTTGTAATGTCTGTAAGACATTGCTGTAATGCGATAAGACCGCCATTTGTACTTTTTGATATTCTTTCGGGTGTCCAAGTGTTCACAGATGACTTTTGACAATGGAGAACAATTGGAGAACAATGCGCAACGTCATCAAATTTTTGACAGCGAGCCCAAAATGAGCTTTTGGACACCCGAAGGTTATTGTTTCTGTATTGTGTATTTTAACGGTGAAGGAAAACATCGTGAGGAAACCTGCATACCGTAGCGATTTTAAAGAATTTCTACGGTATGTAAGTCCGCCAACCCGCACTTGGCCAGCGTGGTGGACTATATGGCCTAACCACTCTCAATCGATTCCCTCGATTGTAGAGTAGGCCCGTGCCCTGCAGTGGGACGTATATGGGCTGATATAGATTGTGTATTTTCGTTTATAATTGTGTACCACAAAGATTTAGTTAATAAATAAGTAAATAAATATACCTAGCCTAAAGGTTCTGTAGTGGAGGCCACGGACAGGCAAGCGAAGTGTCAGACGCCCCCCTACAAGGTTGACGGACGATCTGATTAAGGTTGCAGGAAGTCGCTGGGTGCAGGCTGCTTCCAACAGGTCGATGTTCAGATCCTTGGGGAAGCCTATGGTCAGCAGTGTACTTGTGGCTGATGAGAAGAAGAAGAAGAAAATTTGGAACATTAAATAAATATACTTTCATTCATACTGAAATTAAATGTTTATTTTTTCTGAAATTGTAACGTCTAGCTGGCAGTCATGAAAATTAGAGATATATGAATTTATACAAATTTTAACATTTCGAAAAATTATGGCAATATTTTTATCATTTCCTTGCGGTAATGGTATATATTCGCCTTGCTATATTATTTAGTTACAAAACAACAAATACGTTTTCCTGTAATTAAGTTTAGGAGGATATTATATCTCTTATCTGTTTCATTGGTGCTAAATTTAAGCAACCTTTTAGGGACTCACTACATTCATCCAGCTTTCGTCTAGTCCAAACGGCAATTTCGCGTTGGGGCATTTTTTTTTATTGTAATGAACGGCGAGAAGAGCATGCAATTCGCTTGATGGTAAGCGATACGACCTCTAATGAACAGTAGCAAAACCAAAAAACACCACGAATTACTAAGTAATGCTTGGCATTCCACTGCGCTCGCCACATTGAGACATAAATTAACCGCGAGAAATATACATTGCGGTGGTACCTACCTACTAGAAATATACAGGCGGCGTCTCACCCTAGAGAGATCTTACACCAGGAAATAAAATGTGTTTATATCATTGCTTTTCAAATGTACACTGTACAGTTCCCTACTTCCTGCGTAAGTGTGTGTAGATACACCCTTAGGCACCACTTATTCTTTTATAGTGACAAAACAAAGTGACTGCCTCGGTGGCGTAGTTGTACTACGGTACGACTACAAAGCTGAGGTCTCGGGTTCGAATCCCGGGTCGGGCAAAGTGATATTGGGTTTTTCTATTCATTATCAGCCCGGAGTCAGGAATTTGTGCCCGAAATGGCGATAGGCTCGCCCCCTATCACATCATGGGAAGGAACATCAAGGCGAAATGTGGGTGTCCTGGTGGCGCCTCTGCCTACCCCTTCTGGGATAAAGGCGTGAGTTTATGTATCTACTGGTGGATATGTGAGAGGCCGCCTGGGTAGGTACCACCGCAATGTCTATTTCTCCCGCCAAACAGCAGTGTAAATGCGCTGTTGTGTTCCGGTTTGAAGGACATTGTAGCCAGAGTAACTACTGGACATATTGAGACTTAACATCTTATGTCTCAAGATGGCGAGCGCAGTGGAATTCCAAGCATTGCCTTGTAATTCATGGTGTTGTTTGGTTTTGCTACTGTCCATGAGCGGTCGTATCGCTTACCATCAGGCGAATGGCATGCTCGTCTCGCCATTCATTGCAATAAAAAAAAAAAAAGTATGTATGTAAGACAACGTGACAAAAATGAGCTTGATGTTAAGCGCGGTGCAGTTCAGATACAGTATCAATCATGAGATGTTCATCTCTCGCCGATACAATTACCCGGGCTTGATTTTATCCGGATATACACAGGATGAACCCTAAACGCAACACACGGTCCTTTAAGATCTTATGTCTCAGGATGGTGAGAGCAGTGGAATACCAAGCCTTGCTTTGTGATTCATGGTGTATGGTTTTGCTACTGTTCATGAGCGGTCGTATCACTACCAACAGGCGAATGGCATGTCGTCTCGCCAGCCATCGCAATAAGCAACACAGGAGTGCCACCCCGGTCGAGCCGACCCATTCGTACTGCAGTCCTGGCTGCAGCGTGGCTCTCTCACTTGCAATATCACAACATACATGCGTATATTATATTGTTATTGCTTAGACCCTTGCTATGATATATTTTATAGTTCTATAAACAGTTAATATTTATAACAATTCCATGTTGTTGAACTAAGTTTATTATTGTTGTTTATATATGCACACAAACATGTAAATAAACTGCATATCTGAAGCCAACGATACTACGAGTATGTCAATAAATATTTATTTATATACAATAAAAAGTACGAATGTTGATACAGATGTGTATTCTTTTTTATATTATATTTTTTTAGATATATCAATAATATACTACGTCATAATCATATGCTATGTTGAAGTTATTGTATTGCCTCGCTAAAGAGGATTTCGCTAGATTTTTATGGTTTGTGACGTCTGCAATCTCGCACTAACCCAGCGTTAGACTACGGCTTACGCTCTCTCAATCAAACTGTCGGTTTTGGAGTACCGCGATCAGTAGTAGGCAATTATGATATAGTACAGAACACATAAAGATGAACGGCCTTATTCATAGAAAGATTTAAAACCTATTTTAGTTATCCATTGCACCACCATTACATTATCTTTTGCCACGCATGTGTTAATGTCTGCCCATAATTAACACTAAAGTGGGAATGGCTAAACAGGGTGTCTCGATTTTTTATAATGCTTAATGACTTAGATTATACTAAGATATAGGAAAATATAGGCCTTTTAGATCACCGCGCTAGCCTTATGCTGATTTCAATGGAATTGTTATGAAGAATTCTCAGGTCTGTTAAAGGTTTCCCCATGTTTTTCCTAGCATTACAGCGATCTATAAATAACTATGGATTTCTTTATCAAAAATTCATTTTTCCTTAAATTGGTTTTAAATTAAACATAATATGTCAGTCTAGCATGTTACAATGTAAGGAAACATGCTATTAACCTTTGGACTATAAATACATGTCTGCTAGGTACACACGAAACTTGGGAGTTACAGATACTTTGTGGTATTCAAACTTACCTAAGTGATAAGTAAAGGTCTTGGCGTTTATTTCACTCCAAATAAATGCATGATAGCCAATTCACAGGGAGAGAGAGAGAGTTTCTCGCTTGATTTCAGACGGGAATCGTATGCCATTATCACATGCCATAACCGCTATATGATTATAGTATTCTGGAAAATGATTACCCGATGCAACTTTTTATATCCTTAAGAAAGTCATATAATCGAGACGAGAAACACTCCCCGTATACATAAGGCTTGAATTTATTTTCGATTTCAGCAAGGGACCTCCACTCCTGAACACAGGCATCTCCACAGAAACCTGTTGAGAGCGACTTGCATCCAGCGACTTCTTGCATTTCAATTTGAATAATTTCTATCTTGTTCTTTATACATTTATGTCTAGGGGCACGGCAGAACTGAGTTGCTTGATTTGAATGAAAATTTATAGACAGTTAAATTCCATTTGGATGTTTTTCACGGATTTAAACATATGCAATAAGCAACACTCGGTCCCTATCAGTTAATTGGAAATTAAAAGTTACTATATCAACGGTTATCAAAAAATAAACCACATTCAAAACAAAAACAATACGGCAATTTATTACATTCGTTTACACAAGTGACGTATCTATTGAATCACGCAATATTTAATCGTCCAAAAGTATTTATTTCATATATTTTTTAGTTATTCCGTGTCAGCTTATATTAATTTGTACAAGTGTGGAACAAGCTTTGAAATAAGGTTGCATTGGTAAAGTTTTTAACCAAAAGGATTCTTAGTCACGTAGTTGTTCCACGTTTAAAATGTTTAATTATTTAATTTATGGTCTCAAAAAGTTTTTAATATGTCGCGCTAAGGTACACCGAGCTGACTTAAATGCAGTTTGGTAGACTTGCCTTTATTTTTTTAAAGAGTGCAAGGAAACCTATTTAATATTTGGTCATTCATCAATAAATTAAGCGGTATTTTTTACATTGCAACTGTTGGTCAGTAAAGGATAATCCAAATAGAGTATTCTGTGGATTAAAAGTCATCTCTCGCCGTTGTTTCAACAGGCAATAGGTATCTTATGAGGCACTTAATAATAAATAGAATTATTTTGTACTGTTATTTATATTTTTGATATTATATTTTTCCTCAATTATCCCACCATAAATTCAACACACAGCTTCCAATTTATCCTAATATTAATCCTTTTTGGAATTCCCAAGTCCTCCCGCCAGTGTTTCCCTGCCTCTACAGTTGATATCGAATTAAATATTGTTTCACGTTATTTAACAAAAAATAATTACTTAATATTACAACTCCATTTCAGAATTCTATTTTCAAATTTAAATTCCCGCTTTATATCAGTCCAGAAAAAAAAATTGTCTTTGGTTGAATCTTCTAAAGAACTGGACAACAATAACTCACAAACCCAAGCTTTTCAGTGCGGAAGGAAAAACATGTAAGTATAGGTTTTGTCTCATGGGATGTACCTTTAATAATTTTATTCAGTCAATAAGGAAAACAATTATAATTATATTTGGATAATTCGGTTCGTAACTTCTGTGCTCATGTAACTTATATAATAAATGCAAACAGAAATGTATATTTAGTCGTACTGAGTCAAATTGTTACATGCACGATGGATGCAATATTTTCCTTCTTAAATCAACATAAAAGCAAAACCTGAAACGGGCAAAACATACAGTATACATTTATTTATTAGTTTTTATTAATTCAAAAAATAGGCGCACGTATTATTAAAGCTATTTGAAAAATAATGTGTCACGTTGTATCGGCAAGTCAATATATTTTGAGCAACAACCATTATGAACATAACTTCATAAAACCTTATGTAAGTACAAGTTCATAATGTTGGGCTATTAATGAAAACGTTTGGAAATTCCGTTTTAAAGACACCTTTGAGTGAATGATTGAATATCCAAAAAAATATTTTTTTTTTAAACCTTGACCAATTTAATATGATTCATGAATGTGTATTATTCAAGTAGTTTTGATGTTGCATTAAATTAATTATTACATGTCATTACATAAATCCAACGTCATGGAATAATTCTTATTTTTTTAATAGTAGAGTTAATGGCGCCCGTTGGTTCAAAGATCAATCGAAAGAATCTGAAAATAAGTTATTTGCACAGATGATAGTTCAATGTCGTTATTTACGTAAGCAAATCTGACATCCGACGACGTATTTTTTTTTAAGCCAAGGCGTAGTTCCATGCACCCTATGGCATAAGGAAAAGCAGTCACACAAAAAAAAAGTGAATGCTTTAACATAACTCTTTACTTGCCGTTGCAAACGAGCAAACTTGCCAAGCTGATGGTAAATGATCACTGCCGCCCATTAACATTCACAACGTTGGATCCACAATCATGGATGAATAACCGGCCCATCAAATTGAGAGGAGAGCGGAAGGTAAAACGATGGGAAGAGAAAAGGGGTTATTGAGTAACTGGCAATCTCACTTATCGAACAAAATACGACACAGAAGCCGTCGCTTGACGCTGATTGCCTATGAGACATTGGTACCGCCCCAGACGAGCCTATCCAGTATCCAGTCATGACTGACAACAGCGTGGCTATACCACTTTCAAATTTCTAAAACAGGACTACATACTAAGAAAGCCTGACATTTTTCTTTAAATGTACTCCAAGGTCACTTCGTCCAAAACGTGGCTACGAAAAAAAATTACGTGTTTTACATCTGCTTATTTCGGAGTCTGTCGAACATTAAGTAAACACAAGTGTGTGGAAATTTTTCTACTGTATTCTGTCGTGTACAAAAATACACATTTTGTCAACGGAAAGACAAAAAAGGTGTTTTCATTGTTTTAAGTACTGACTATTGACGTTCTTTTGGTGCTTGGTGTCAATTCTATGCTTGTCGCTGTTGATCCTGGCTGACGTAAGTGGCAGTGGCCCGTGAGTGAAGGTCATCGTTTTACAAAAAGCCTTGTTGAATAGTACAATTTTGATAAACGATAAATCAGGTCACCTGATATTAAGTAATTCTCATGAACACTCATAATATTTGGGTATTACGACCGATTGGGTAGAAGCGTAGGTAACGGTTAATAAGTATACGGAATTCTCAATACCTGAATATAATGGACAGCAAAGCTGTTACTTCACATTTGTATTCCGAAAAAGTGTTATGACCGCAGTCAAATCGCGCATAACAACTGTACTTTCAACTGACTACATCGAGTAATTTATAAACATAACTTTTCTATAGAACAAACGCAAGATACATACGATAATAAAAAAATATCGTTTTAATCTCCGAAACTGATTCTTCGCAACTTGTCTCTGACTTTCCAACCCAAATTCGCGCACCCAGCTTCAAAATATAAAATACATTCAAGTCATTTACAGGAGGGTGTGGGAGGGGTCGGCGGGCGGGGTGAGGGGAGGCGAGGGGCCGACCTGAGGGAGCGGCCCTCCGCTCGGGATAGATTTGAAGGTACAATCATTTTTTATGCGAGGGGAAATAATGCTGGCGCGCTTGGAGGCCGGAGGGACACTAAGAGTGGCATATTAATTAGAATAAAAAGAAATAAGTAAATAAATAATAGTAATCCAATTTTTGATACTAATAGCCACAGCACAGCATTCATATACGACAGCCTCCGTGGCCTAGACGCCACCTGCAAAACGAGAGGCCACGTTCGATCCCCGCACCGAGTCAAATGTTTGTGAGAACCACAAGTATTTGTTTTGGGTCTGGGTGGTTGTGAGACCAAAGTCTCTCGTAGTTCCTGATACCCACGACACAAGACTCGATCTTAGTGTGGGTTCAGGACTATATGTCTGACTATTGGGTGTGTTTATTTTAATGAGACAATGAGTACATAAACACCTGAAGGTAAGAGAGGTGGTTATCATATGCTGAGTGGTCACCGAAGTGTCACAGACGCGACGCGCAAATTAGACATATATTTTTTCCTCTTATTTTTTGCATATTAATTTATGTTTGTACGGCATATTCTGTGACCATAAATATGTGTTTTTTTTCTTCTTTCTTTCTTTCTATCTGACGCCGGTCGATAAAATCGTGACGACCTGTTTGAAACCCAAAATCACCCTTACATGAGTCACTATGGCAGGTTTTTATCTGTTTTTGGTGGTCGCTATCCAAAGCAATAGCAATATACGACCTACTAATAAAAGCATAGTCCTGCCGTAACTATGTCAGTATACAATTATCATGGAGAAGAGTTGAATGGTTGACCAGATACCGCATAGATTCATGGAGCCGCAAGATTCTCATAAGAGGCTACGTATCCGCAAGCGCCGACCTAAAAACACATTAAGGACCTCTTTTTCTCAATGAATGGCGAGACGAGCATTATATTCGTCTGATGGTAAGCGATACGACCTCTCATGGACAGTAGCAAAACCAAACAACACCATGAATTACAAAGCAATGATTGGCATTCCACTGCGCTGCCCATCCTGAGACATAAGCTAAGTCTCATTATGTCCAGTCACACTTCGTCAAAACTTCGATGCTCCGTGTAAGTTATTTGCATACCACTGTTCACTGGCAGGGGTTATGGTGATGAGTGTTTGGGCCATTTTATTTACTACACTTCAAAGATAACAGTAACAAGAAATGCACCATCGGAAGTCCGAGGTTACAGACCACCTCATAAAGGTTGCAAGAAGCCGCCGGATACAGGTCACTTCCATCACTGTGGAAATCTTTGGTGTAGGTCAGCAATTCATATTTCGATGGCTGAAAATCATACATACATACATAAACACACGCCTTTATCCCAGAAGGTAGGCAAAGGCGTCACCAGGACACCCACATTTCGCCTAGTGTGTTCCGTCCCACGATGTGATAGGGGGCCAGCCTATCACAAAAACTATCTGGCAATAATTCCTGACCCCGGGATAATAATGAATAGAAAAATCCAATATCACTTTGCCCGACCCGGGATTCGAACCTGAGACCTCAGCTTTTAATCAGCTTTTAATCATACTTTTATACGCTACCGAGGCAGTCAAAAATCATAATTCAATAAAATTTCTTTTCATAAAGACTCAGTCATTGCCACATAATATAACCCTCCTATTGTACCCCAAGCCTTCAACCCTGGTCCAGCCCCACGTAATAAAGAGCGTGTCTCGAAACTGCCATAAAGGCTGGACGCATTACTTTTTACACGGCGCGATAAGGGCGCTTTCTGCGGGGTCCTAACTGCGCCACATATTCCGACGCGCCAACACGAATGGCGAATTCGGACTTACTGCCACGATTATAGTTGAACGCTTAGGAACGCAGATCTTATCTGGACGTATTGAAATAACCATATATCGTCAACAAAATTTGTGGGTGTGGTATATACTTGGCATTTTGTAGTGCGGTGGATAAATAATAATAAATAAATAAATACACCCAACAGTCACATACATAGTGACCCCACACTAAGATCGAGTCTTGTGTCGTGGGTATCAGGAACTACGAAAGACTTTACAGTCTCACAAACACCCAGACCCGAAACAAATTCTTGTGGTTCACACAAACATTTGTCTCGATGCGGGGATCGAACCAGCGCCCTCTTGTTTCACAGCCGGCGTCTAACCAATTGCACCACGGAGGCTGTCAAAATAATAATAAAACGCTGGTTTGGTCATGGATGATATGAGACAATGGTCTTACAACTGAGCAAGCTTAAATCGGGCAGAATAGAAGTTTTTGAAGCCAGCGGTCGCGATAACGTCAACTAGAACGGCCTAACTAGCGCATTAACTAAAAAGCATCAGATTGTAAGTGCAGATAGAGTATTGATACCCATAGCGGTCTATATCGTCCCCCAGGTTAGGAAATAACCTACAAGTAGTATATTATGTCATTACAGAATTTGATTGGACATAGGCGATAGTAAATTATTTTTTTATTGTTTCCTAAATCTTCTAAAATTCAAACAACAAAATTCGAACTTGCAAAAAAATATTACGCATGCAAGGGGAATTATTCTACACCAAATGTAAACTTAGAGGTCTACTAGACATCTAATTAGAGGACGTCTCAGATGAAGTAACCACCGAGAAGAGATGATCATCATTCGCTGCCACAGGACCAATAAGGCCCCTGCGTTAAATATTAAAAATGTTTACATAGATTTAATAATTGCTTTGTAATTAATTGGTCGAAACAATGATGTAATTTCCACATTCCGTGTCCTAGACATACAGGAAAAGAACACGTTTATAATTATATACTGTTTAGAATAATGAAAGGCGCGCCTCGTAAATTGAATTTTCCCTTGGGCGTCCTAAACTTCAATCGAATTCCTGCCGATGGATACTCTTTAAATTGTTATCATAACCCGTTTTATATGCTTTTAATTGGTTCAGTTAAATAGCGAATGCCTCGATGGTTTAGTTATACTACGGTACGATTACAAAGCTGAGGGCTCGGGTTCGAATCCCGGGTCGGACAAAATGATATCGGATTTTTGTATTCGTTATCAGCCTGGAATCAGGAATTTGTGAGCGATATGGCGATAGGCTCGCCATCTATCACATCATGGGACGGAACATACAAGGCGAAATGTGGATGTCCTGGTGGCGCCTCTGCCTACCCCTTCTGGGATAAAGGTGTGAATTTATGTATGTATGAACTATTATAGATTTTAAAGTATAAAGTAAAACTATAACGGTAAGAGTATTTGAATTAATAATCGTAAATATAAAATTCTACCCATTGACCGTATACCAAGGTGAGGATTAAAAGCAAGAGCTCTTGATGTCTTGTACGTTTATCAAATTGCAATCTAAAAATATAGTGTGTGACTATGTTTTCATTATTTCTTATGCACTATAAGATATCAAACATTATCGAACAATTGACGTACTGAAAACTCTACTATTTATCTCTATTTGTCTTTGAAGATTATTGCAAGTATTGTTTAAATTAAGAAAATATTTTGTACCATATTACGACATAACTAAAATATTATCATAATTATAGACTTCTGCGTTATAACAATTTGCTTTATTGCCATGTCTAATCTGTGTAATAATTAATCGATCCTAATGAACATAATTAATTCAGTAGAAAATTTACAATACCTCTCCATAGCTATTTCGAAAATATATTGCTTTAAATTCCATCTAATTACTATACATTTCTAACAATACTATTGTTTAATTAATAATCAAATATTTCTATCCATTGTTTATTAATAAAACCGACGTAACGAGACCCTAATCACGCCATTAACTAGTCGGCATAAGAAAGAAAAAATAATTAAAAAAGAAGTTTAATGGCTCAGCCAATTACAAGTTTGGCGACGCTTGATAGACGTTTAATAATAAAAAACATAAAGGTGGCGCCACACTAATTGAGGTTTAGATATAAATATTATTATCTGTAATAATTTTTAACAGGGCAACAGTCACGTAGGCAGACGACAAACATTGGTATCAGAGTAAACTGGACGACCAATTAGAAAATCGGTGGAAGCAATCGAAATTATAGTAAACCGTCACTATGTGGAATTAGGTTGTAAACATTTGTTTTGTTTATCGTCTACGTGTGTTTTTTGAGTATATAGTTAAGTTGAGGAAGTCGCCGCTTAAACTGAGACATCGGTAAACAAAGGAAGCAAGGATTCAAATGCCGTAAAGTGGTGACGAACTCTTGAGCGCGGTATTAATAGCTTAATGAGTTCAGGACATTTTATTTGTGACGCCGAAAACATGTTTTTACAGTTTTAGTAATCTTTTTATTGTACACATAATGAGATTGAAATATAAATCTGTTTATTGTTTTTTAATCTTCTAAGGTTTGTTTAATAAATAGAACAACACAACTGAATTGAATTAAATACTCTAATTAGGTACTTTTTTGTAAATTGGGATAAATAAACAACATATTTGTTATTGGTATTTATTTCAGTCTTGTTCCCACACACTTCCTTCTATGTATCGAAGTAATTTTGTAAATAATGACTGAAATCGATTCACACATACTGCATGTAAGTTAAAACCAAAAATTATTAATCAAATATATTTAGGATATAAACCACAATTCTGCAGAACTTTATTGGTTAGTGGTGTATATAAAACTTTCCTTTGCGACCTATCCAGTGCAGACCTTACCTCAACTACGTAATGTACTATGACGTGTATTCCCAATCGGATTGAGAGGTCCTGAAATCGAAAAAATGCAGTTAATTTTCTGACAGCCATACCGGGTGTATCAAGACTGCGACCGAAAACGAAGACAGGTGGTAGTTTTGGCGGTTACAGACACGATCCAAATAAAAATTTCACCAAAACAGCGACAGATACTTTTTTAGAATTTTTTAAAAAACATCTTGTTTGGGTGGTAAAGACTTAGTTTTTGCGAAAATAATAATTTAAACCCTTGCGTACTATTGAGTGTTTAAAAATAAAGAGGTCTACATCATTATTTTAGGAAAACTTAGGTATTTATCACCAAAAACAACGAAAAGTAAAAAATAAAAAAAAAATGACGATTTTTTTTGCAAAATTTTTACTTGCATTATGTCTGAAGTCATACATTTCGCGGTCTTGATATACCCTGTATAAATTTCCATAGCGCAATTGGTTAGACGCCGGCTGTGAAACGATAGGCCGCGGGTTCGATCCCGGACCCACACAATTTTTTATGTGGCCCACAAATATAGTCTATAAAGTATAGTCTGGGTGTTTCCGAGACTTGATGGATCGCTCGTAGTTTCTGATACCCACAATACAAGACTTAATTAATCTTAATGTGTGGTTAGAACTATGTATGTGACTGTTGGGTGACTTTATTTATGTTATTATTTAATTGTCAAATTAAAAATACACTAATTATTTTTTCCCTATTGTTTCTTATTAACCCATTTTTTTATTGACTCAACCGGTTTGCCGGTCAAACATCGAAAATAACATGTTTGGTGTCGATACGTGGCGGCGTCAAGCAGAGCTAATATTTGTGTGTGTAAATACAATTAGAGGGCGATATGCAAAGGGAACTGTCTCCGGGGCACGTACTCGCGGTCAAACAACACCTACTAGAAGTATATAAGCAAGCAAATTATTTATATAATACACCTAACAGTTACTTAGTCCTCAATAAGGTGCAATTAGAGGCCGCGGGTTAGATCCCCGCACGGAAACAAATATTTGTGTGATCTGTTTGTGTTTTGGGTCTGAGTGGTTGTGAGACCGAGAAGTCTCTCGTAGCTTCTGATACCCACGGCACAAGACTCGATCTTAGTGTGAGGTCAGGACTATGTATGTGACTGTTGGGTGTATTTATTTATTTAATTATTGAGTGGTCTCAGAAACAGCGACAATCTTTCGGCTTCAAAATCTGCAACCGCGAAACAAATATGTTTTAGATACCTAGATATATACTGAGGCGAAAGTTTTTGTGTTTGTAACTTCTTCACGCTCAAATAGTTGGATTTTTTTAATGAAATTTGTCATGGACGTAGCCGATATCCTGGATAAACACATATCCTACTTTTTATCCCCACAAATGTAGAGCTCTCGAGGGATGATCAAGGAATTTTCCCGCTCATACGGCTGACCCAATTTTAATTAAATTTGGTATGAAGATCGCCGATACCCTGGATAAACACATAGGCTAATTTTTATCTCGAAAGTTTAGTATTCCCGTGGGATTAGTAAGGGATTGAAATTTGTTTATATGCTATGGTACATTTCCAAACTCAAAAAGATGGTTTGGGATAGAATATAGGGCGAATCAAATGAGATATAAGAGGGGAGGGTTGCATGCCTTGAGTCATGCAACAGGATAAAATGGGACAGAACCGAATTTAAAGGAACGGAACGGGAGAAGCAGTGTAAAAGACGGCAGTCACGTTGAGTTTAAATATAAAACATTAAGTAAGCCAAATAATGTGGATGTGTGAAATAATGTGTTTGATGTGGACGGGGCTCAAAAAGTGTCTGCACCCGGTCGAAGCCAGGTCGGGCCGTTAGTATATCGCTCATCCAATAGAACAATGACGTAATTACGTCTTAGCTATTTTTCAGGAGAACTTTTTAAAAGTTTGAGATTTAAAATCTAATGTATTTCCAATCATTCTGATGAAATTATTTTAATATTAATGTAAGTAACTGTATTAATCAATGATAATTTACAATAACTTCATGGGAATCTCAAGAAAACTTTTCAATAAGACATTCAAAAGTCATTTTCGACTTTTTGTAATTACGTCGTTGTTCCATTGGATGAGCGATATGCATAGAAATATACGTTCACGCGTCATTCCTAAAAGAATAGGCAGAGGTGGCTCTAGAGCTATACACAAAAGCTCAAGCCTATTTCCATTACAAAAACTGATAGGGATTGAGCCTATCGTCACGCCTCTCTAAAGCACACACAAAAACACACAATTTTTTTTTATTCCATAGATATTTAAACATCAAGAACATAACATTGGTAAAATTACACCTAAACACTAATACTAGTTTTTATTACTTGATAGTTTTTGCTGTAGCCCATTTGAATTGAGTATACTTAAGTATCATGACACCTGAACCCTAATATGTGCCACGTTACGCCGACCGCACGAGGTTGTAAGGTGTTTTCCGTCAATGTCTCGCTTTTGCTAATCACACACGGAAAACCCTGACGGCCCTACTCGCGAGACTCGAAACAATTCAAAACAAGATAAGGATTATTAATTAAAAATTGGACTTTTTGTAGTTTAAACGTAGAGGAGATTAGTCATACCACAGTTTCCCTATTAAAACTATTAAAATAACCAATGAATGCGTCGGCAATTTTAATTCTATATATTCATATTTATTTTTATAGCCATAATAAGTAATAAAATGAATTCGAAAATACCGGAAAGAATATTGTTGAAGACTCAAAAGTAGCAGTTGCTTTGCTGCTCATATGTGAGAGACCGCTTGGGTAGGTACCACCGCAATGTCTATTTCTTCCACCAAACAGCAGCGTAAATTCATTGTTGTGTTCCGATTTGAAGGACATTGAAGGCAGAGCGACTACTAAACATAATGAGACTTAACATATTTTGTCTATATGGATAGCGAGCGCAGTGGAATGCCAAGAATTGCTTTGTTATTCTCGATGTTGTTCGGTTTTGCTACTGTCCATGAGCAGTCGTATCGCTTACCATCAGGCGAATGGCATGCTCGTCTCGCCATACATCGCAATAAAAAAAAAAGAGTATAGTGGTAGAATATTTGAATCCGCCTGGATCAAGACTATTCATAAAGGAAATGCATCTCAGTGACCCACACAAATATGTCGCGTTGCTGGTTTAGTTTACGCATAGGTTTGCAACCAGGCCGGCATAATTGTGTAGACTGTTAAACACTATTTGCATTGCACTGCACTACCATCAGGTGCATTGTAGTCGCTTTGTCTTTTTTTTTTTTAATTCTAAATTTAGGGCTTTTTCACTGAGTGAATATGTCGCCCGTAGTCGCTTTGTCTTGTTGGAATAAAAAAGTCTTTACTCGAGGTTATTTACCTCTTTAGTTCATTGTTTTGTCACCCGCTTTGTTACGGAGGGAAGTGGACAAAATATTTTCAACTCCTATTAATTTACCTTTGTGATTGATTTCGTTGCGGCTTAAAGGCAAGTTAGACATTCCCGGAGACTCGCTGAGCTTCAATGCTCAGTGTCATTAAAATGCGTGCCACTGATGTTCCTGGCTTACAGGAGTTGCAGTGGTGGGTGTGAAGGCGGGACAGTTTTCCAGTATACAAAAGTATACAAAACATTTGCTCTGTAATCGATACAAATATTATAGGCAATCAGAATATAACAAATTAATTTTAAAATATGGATCTCTATACAGGGTATATCAAGACCGCGACCGAAAACGAAGCCAGGTGGTAGTTTTAGCGGTTACAGACACAATGCAACTGAAAATTTTGCAAAAAAAACGACGGATTTTTTTTTACAGTATTTTAAAAATCATCGTGTTTGGGGGGTAAATAGGTACCTAGTTTTTGCAAAAATGGTAATTTAAACACTTACGTACCATTGCGTGTATAAAAATAAAGCGGTGTACGTTATAATTTTAGAAAAACTATGTATTTATCACTCAAATACGACGATAAGTAAAAAATAACAAAAAAAATTGACGTTTTTTTTTTGTGAAATTTTTACTTGCATTGTATTTGATATCACTAATACTACCACCTGGCTTCGTTTTCGGTCGCGGTCTTGATATACCCTGTATATAGGTATATAGGTATCATGCTATTTAATTCTGTTAAATATTATGGGTCGTAAATTAAACTATATTTTTTATAATTTCGGTGTCGATAAAACGAAATGAAAGAAGATTAAAATGTGCGCCTTAACTCGTAATACTACTTTGAAAACACCTAATCCGGATTATAATATAGGAATTAGCAAAATCCAAAAATATATTGTTTATAACATTTGATTTTTAATAATATCTAATTGTTTCATTTAGTAATTTAATTAGTCTATGATGGCGATATTTTTTGTCTATTTTTACTCTATTTCTAGTAACAATCATTATTGTGTAGGTAGGTAAGTAGATGTCTACATAGCAAAGTTAAAGTTTGATAAAGCACTCAAAGTAGGTAAGTTTGTTCCTAATCTATAAATTGCATCAATCATTAAAATATTTAATAGTAATATATATATCCAGTACATTTAATGACTTTAAGTGGAAAACAGAATTAGGATCATTAGGTAGGTACATATAATCTCTTGGTACTTTTTGGAAATGTCGATTGCATACTTAAAAAGGCGCTTTGTTTGTGGTTAAATACGAATGGCTTTATTCATAGACAGTTTTAAAACCTAATTGTTATCCAATATTTTGTCCCTTTGGAACGAATTTGAATTCAGGTTGATTGAAATGACAGACTGTCTATGAATAAAATGGTAAGTACTTAACAGTTAAAATAAATATTAATTCAGGTATTTTGTTCCGTTGTATTGATACCACATATCTTTGTGGATTTATGTATAAAGTACCTAGTTTTTTTTATTGCTTTAAATGGCGAGACGAGCATGCCATTCGTCTGATGGTAAGCGATACGTCCGTAGACGGTAGAAAACTAAACATCAACATGAATTACAAAGCATTGCTTAATACTCCACTGCGCTTGCCATCCCCAGACATATCATGTTAAGTCTTAATATGTCCATTAGTTACTCTGGCTACAATGTCATTCAAACCGGAACACAACAGTGCTTTTACACTGCTGTTTGGCGAGAGAAATAAGTAGACATAGCGTTGGTACCTATCCGGGCGGCCTCTCACATATGAGAGACCACCAGTAAGTACCACTACTTTCTCGATTAGATAATCTGCTACTATAAGATAATCGTTTTTTTTTTAGTTTTTTTTTATTGCATTTAATGACGAGACGAGCCTGCCATTCGCCTGATGGTAAGCGATACGACCGCTCATGGACAGTAGCAAAACCAAACAACACCATGAGTTACAAGGCAATGCTTGGCATTCCACTGCGCTCGCCATCCTGAGACATAAGATGTTAAGTCTCGATATGTCCAGTAGTTACTCTGGCTACAAGGTCCTTCAAACCGGAACACAACAGTGCTTTTACACTGCTATTTGGCGAGAGAAATAAGTAGACATAGCGTTGGTACCTATCCAGGCGGCCTCTCACATATGAGAGACCACCAGTAAGTATCACTACTTTCTCGATTAGATAATCTACTACTATAAGATAATCGTTTTTTTTATTTTTTTTTTATTGCAATTAATGACGAGACGAGCCTGCCATTCGCCTGATGGTAAGCGATACGACCGCTCATGGACAGTAGCAAAACCAAACAACACCATGAGTTACAAGGCAATGCTTGGCATTCCACTGCGCTCGCCATCCTGAGACATAAGATGTTAAGTCTCGATATGTCCAGTAGTTACTCTGGCTACAATGTCCTTCAAACCGGAACACAGCAGTGCATTTACACTGTTGTTTGGCGAGAGAAATAAGTAGACATAGCGGTGGTACCTACCCAGGCGGCCTCTCACATATGAGAGACCACCAGTAAATACCACTACTTTCTCGATTAGATAATTTACTACTATAAGATAATCGTTATAGAAAATTATATCTGTTCATTACACCACTTTGGGACAACTTTTCGGATTATATCTATTATCCAACCCTGAACCCCTCATAATATAGAAATATATCCTTGGCTATCAATTGCAAATTGAAGTGCGTGGTGGCCTGTTGGTAACGAACCAGACGCGGCTGCCTACATGTTCACTGTGGTCGCGGGTTCAAATCCCAGGGCACACCTCTGACTTTTCGGAGTTATGTGTGTATTGATAGTCAATAACCACGCACTTTAACGGTGAAGGAAAACATCGTGAGGAAACCTGCATACCGTAAAGATTTTAAAGAATTTTTACGGTATGTAAGTCTGCCAACCCGCACAAGGCTAGCGTGGTGGACTATATGGCGTAACCACTCTCAATCGATTCTCTCGATTGTAGAGTAGGCCCGTGCCCAGCAGTGGGACATATATGGGTTGATACATTAATCAATTGCATAGTTAATAAAAAAGCTTTTCATTATTATCTGATAGTATGCCTACCAATAGAATATTTAGGCCAATATTATATGGCGATTGATACTTATAAGGCTATTGATAAATGTAAAAATAGGATTGAAAATGTTTTAACAATCTCCTGCAAATTATTCGGCATCTACCATTACAAAAAACAATAAATTTATATGCAAATATCACCCCAATTTATGTAGGTGTAATAAGTATGTTTTCAACCCTCAAATAGTCTTGTAAAACAGAAACTCAATTCGTGTCGCAAAATGCAAAGTGCCAAAATCTTTATCAAGCGACGGCGATACCCTCGTTTACAAAAGTAGAAAATGTAATTTAATTGGTCGCCGCGTCGATGCCAAAAAAAGTAAACAACGTTCTTTTTTTAATCGCGCCACTGCTATTGGCTGACTGACTCGAGTAAAAAGCTCGGCCCCTTCACGGGCCTGCCTCGTTCTTTTTTCAACTTTTTATCAATAAAAAATTAGTATGAGGGGAGTTTATATATACAAGTATACATACATACGCACATCCCTTCTTCAATCTGACAATGATTACATATACTAAAAGCAACGTCATTAACATGTTTTTAAGACGAACCACCGTTATTTCCATAATGACAATTAATTCTTACCAAACTAGGCGGCCAAAATAGACAAACAAACATAAAAATCACATTATCCGGCTACACAATACAAAAACAATCTAATTTCTATGGGTGCCGCTATTTTATTGTCTAATAACGTATACAACGCCGATGGTTTATAACAATAACAACCGCTAAAGTATCAAGGGATGCTTATTTTTTTATTATTAATATAGCATAAACAATAACTTAATAACTAGATCCCCTCCCACAGTAGCTCGCATCGCATTGGCTCGTGTAAAAATAGGCTGTGGAGAGAGACGGCCGGGGGAAAAAGACGCACGTATGCGGGGGCTACCTCACTCGCTCGCACTAGAAAAACTCGTCGCCTTCAAAAGTAGAATACTTTATCGATGTTTGGAGCATAAAAATTGACAGATTTTTTTCAGTACAGTGTGAGAAGCGGCCGCGAACGCACACCGCTCCGGACCGCCGCGTTGAAGGGTTGTCTTTTCAAAATCGTTCTAATTTATTATTCGTGTATGTAAAACTTATAGTGAAAGCGGAATCCAAGTGAAGTTTAATGTAAACAAATTAATGCAGATTATTGTGCAGTGTGTTTGAGAACTTTTGCTGTTGTTTAAGGGGAAGGTAGGTCCCTACAATTATTTTTGTAGTTATTTTAAATCAATTAGTGAATTTATCACACAACAATATTATTGTTTCCTTGTTTTTGAAGTAATAAAAAGCTGTTTTAGATATATAATGTTAATTAGTTATCGTTGTACCCTGAAGGAAAACGTATTAATTTAACTTTGTGTTTTCCGAAACCGCAGTGATAACAATGTTTGTTACATTTAAGATGAATCTCAAAATTAGTTTAAATATAACTCATTCTAATGATAGAGAACTAATAGAAAAGGAAAATAAACATGTTTTATATAATACAATACATTAATTAGAGTTTGAGAAATATATATTTAGCTAAAATCTTTTAAAACACTTTAACTACATTTTTTTAGAATCTTCAACTACCTAAGCAACATAACTTCATTAATTCCTTAAATTAAAATGCTGTATAAGTGGACAAAAATATAAAATATGTGTTACGTGAAATATTGCTACAAGTGCATTCGCATAGAGCTGATTTGCATTTTGAAGTCTGACCTTAAACACTAATTTTGCTTTCTACAACATTACTCATGCAGCCATCAGATATGCTTATTATAATCATAATTAAATTAATTCAGGAGCAATACTATGCAAAAATAGCTAATTCATACGCTAATGACGCTCCATTCAAATGTACGTTGAATTTCTCAAAAACTGATTTTGAAAGGTCGCCTAATTAACGCAGTTCACATATTTTCAAATGGGTTAATAGTAAATAGGTAACTGATTCTAACAAACTATTACGACTAATTACGGCGATTTGTTATGCAATATCAGGCGTTTTAATTGAGTATTGTCATCTAATATTGAAACGCGTACGTGACTGCGTGGTTCCGCATTTTACAAAATTGCAATCAAGGCAATATTTATAATTAATGTGTGCAAATAACGTTTATTTTATACATTTATTTTTTGTTCTAGGTATGCTAAGTTGCGCCTCCCCCGCTGGCATGACGCCCGCGCCCCATTCCACCCATCCCCAAAGCTGGGGGTCGTTGCTACAACCACCCACAGTGGTACGTATAGCTAACAAGTCTTGAAGCATTATCCTCTACTTTTGGAACCAGATTGTAATTATTGTGTTTATTTATAGAAATCTGAACCTATGGAGGAAGGAAGCTTTTCAAAGGATCAGACAAGCGGGTTCTACTCCGAGGGGTTCCACAGCGCGTCTCCTTCATCTTCGAGCAAGGATTCGAACGGCCACTCGCCGCGCAGCGTCGGCAGCGCCGGTGAGCCGTCCCCCTTCTACGACAATTTGCCTTTGAAAGCCAAAGCCAACCTCGGCATGCATCTGGACTCGTTCCGTAACGGTTTGCCGTACAGCTTGCTCACACCGCCTGGTTTCGATCCTCGCGCGAACGAAGGCAGGGAGCCTTCCCCGGGCTACGACACTTATTCGCCGAGGAGTCTCGCGCCCCCCGCGCACGTGTCCACCCCGCTGGCACGCGCTGACGCCACGCCGCCGAAGTCCCCTCCCAGAACACCATCATCTCCCGAAAGGGATCACGACAGACGCTCGTTCGAACGCTTCCACGACTCTGGGTTCGACGGCGTCGGCCAAAACAAAGCCGACGGCGACGAGGGCCGCGAAGGATCCGGCTTCGACGACGATTTCGATGACGAGCCCGGATTGAGAGTCCCCGCCGTCAACTCTCACGGAAAAGTCAAAACTTTCAAATGCAAACAATGCGAGTTTGTCGCCGTGACGAAACTCAGCTTCTGGGAACACAGCAAAGAGCACATCAAGCCGGAAAAAATGTTATGTTGCCGTAAATGTCCTTTTGTGACAGAGTACAAACATCACCTTGAGTACCACATGAGGAACCATTTAGGATCAAAACCATTCCAATGCACCCAATGTTCGTACTCCTGTGTGAACAAATCAATGCTTAATTCGCATCTGAAGTCACACTCGAATGTGTACCAGTATCGTTGTGCGGACTGCAACTATGCCACCAAATACTGCCACTCGCTAAAACTTCACCTACGCAAGTATCAACACAACCCAGCTATGGTGCTCAATTTGGACGGCACGCCAAACCCGCTGCCCATTATTGATGTGTACGGCACACGACGTGGACCCAAACAAAAGCCGTTTTCAAAAATGTTCGAGACACAAGGGCCAATGAACAATAACAGCCCAACGCAGCCGCCGCCGCCGACACATCCCATTTTCGGGAACCACTTCCCGGTGAACCTCCCGTACCTGCCGCCACTTCTACCTCACTCATTCTTATTCCCACCGAACAACAACTACGAACAAAGGACTTCTCCCAAGATGCCCGAGATGCCATCCGAAAAACCTCAGCCGATGTCGCCGCCCGCCTCAATCTTGCACCAACGGTTATCGTACGCAGAGAGGCCTATGGAGTCCGAATCAGCATCTCCGCCGGCGAAATCACCGTTGAGCATTACACAAACCCCAACTCACAGAGAGATGCCAAGAGACAACCCGCCGGAGCAAATCAACGATGCTCTCGACCTCACGAACTCAAAAACGAGTGAGGCTGGGACTCCACCGCCTGCAGAGAGATCGACACCAGTAACGCCCACAACAGCGCTGAAGAACAGAAGAAAAGGTCGGGCGTTCAAGCTGCAACCCGCTGCGTTGAGGCTGCAACACGAGGACGAGAAGATGAGAGATGCAGACGGGTCAGACTCGGAGTCAGACGCGTCGGCCGAGGTGCAGCCGACGAGCGCGCCCAGCTCCTACACGTGCCAGTACTGCGACATAACGTTCGGAGACCTCACCATGCACACCATCCACATGGGGTTCCACGGGTACAACGACCCCTTCATGTGTAACAAGTGTGGGGAGCGGAGCCCCGACCGCGTCGCCTTCTTCATCCATCTGGGACGAGCGCAGCACGCCTAGCTGACGCCTCCGTACGTGTAACTGACCCTAGTCAAAGCTTGCTTCTAGCAATAGTTGTAGACGATAGTGATTAGTGTAAAAATTAAATTATTCTAGATTATTCGATGTGAATTCAGAGGATTTTATCATGGCCAAAGAAACGCTTGATTATAACAACTGATTGTTAACTTTCAAAGGCGAATTTCATAACTTACATCACTGTAACGATTGGGTGAGAGTATAAGTATAATATTTCCTTCATAGTAATGACTCTTTGTCTCATTTGAATATAGTGTAGACGAACTCATTTACTTTTGCAACTTAACAATTTCGTTAATCATTCGATCAGTAGAGTAGAATAATGTAAATATTATAGTTTAAACAAAGATTAGAAATAAGGATACGGTGTGCAGTGGCGGGACATTGTAATTCAACTTTCACCGGTTTAAAATAAATTTGTTATGTAAAATGGTATCATGACGATTTTAGATGAGATGAGATACATTTTATAAAATTGTGGTACCGTCTGCACAGTGGAATAATTTTGTTTTGCACGGATGTAATTAACTCTACGAATATTCATATGTGTCGTGTTTAGTTCGCCAGAGACATAATTTGGGCATTATAAAAATATTTTGGTGGTCTCCGCCGCGACTGCCTCCGTTTCGTAATACCTGTGTTTATTTCATACGTTAGAAAAATGTGACCAATGTGTAAACAAGACTGTATATCTAAAATAAGTACAAAGCAAAGTTCGGTCCGATCACGTCTATATTAGTATTGTTAGTTATAAGTAGAGGTGTCGCGGCCGCGTGTTTTTGACAGCCCGTGCATTCTTTTCATCGCGTGGAAGTATTGCTCTCAGCTGTCAAAAGTACTGCGCAGTCGACATTTTATAATACAAAGCTGTACATTACAAAACGACGGTGATGTTACCTATTAGTTATAATTGGTGTCTAACGAAGCATGTTAGTGTATAAACTTCAGATGTATTTATATGGTGCGAAGTATGATATAAAGAATTTATTTTTTATTTATTTATAATTTGGTGTGTAATTAAATGTTTTCTCGCAATTGTATGTTTTTTGGAATTAGAAAAAATGGGTGAGAATAAAAATAACGCGCACATAATTGTATGTTTTCCGCATATATAAAGAGCATTTTTGATGTATGTGAGTTATGTTTGTGTGCTGGATACAAAACAATAAATACATAATTTTATCACATACTTTTTGGTTTGTTTTACGTCATATCGGTACCTTTCCTGTTATACATTATTGTGATTAAAAATTAAAAGCGATGATAAATTTTAATCGAATAATATTATCATATGTAAGTACATTAACAATGCAGGGATAATGATAAATATTGTTCACGTTTTTACAATTTAAATACAAAATAATAATGACTTAACATCTTATGTGTCAAGATGGAGAGCGCAGTGGAATGCCAGACATTGCTTTGTAATTAATGGTGTTGTTTGGTTTTGCTACCGTCCATAAGCGGTCACATCGCTTACCATCAGGCGAAAGGCATATCCGTGTCGCCATTCATCGCAATAAAAAAATTGGAATAATACATCATACATACAATATGATATTTTTATTTAAATAATAGAATACATAAAAGTTTATATGGATAGTTTAGAACAAATACGGTCAATGCACCATACAGAGTTACATTTCACTTAAAATGTAGATTAAACAATTAAATTACTTTTCTTAAGCTCAAAAAAGCCATAAACTCTAGAATCTTGATGCAAAATAATCTTAATAATCATGCTGGAAAATAAAAAGTAAAATCTAGATTAACTGGCGTGACTAAAATAATTTTTGTGGCAATAAATAAGTCCTATTTTACATAAATTATAAGACTGCACAACTGTATACCATTGCCGTAATTCTAGTTGAAAATACTACTGTCTACATTTATAAAATACATTTACTTTTTTCTTCAAGATGATAAAAGATTTAAGGTAACAAAGATAATAAAAATACAGTCCAATTGAAAACCTCCTCCTTTTTTTGAAGTCGGTTAAAAAAAATGCCACCTCGCATGCAAATATTTTCCCAGACTTGGTTATTAAAATATTTAAAGTAAACAGAAAACATGCTCCATATTTCAATTTACTTGGCCATGCGTCATAATAGTGGCCTTAAGCGACCTACTTCGGAACAAATAAAGCTTCTTTTTACATTTTTGAAACTGGCACATGCAATGCACATTCATGGTATCGGTAAAAAATATCGTTGACCCCGATACCGATACTACTTAAAATTCATTCTAGCATTTTTATGGTTTGTCCTTAAATGTTTTCCTGTTTTATCCCGGGCGACAGATTTTTATAAAATAAAGTAATTATCATCACATTTTACGATACGTCATACGATACTGCAAATGGGGCTATCAGAGTGACTGGACTTCTAGATTCCCTACACAAAAAAGTAGGTTTCATCGAGGGACAAATCTTCGCACCAATACCAAATTTCATAGTAAAATGGGCATTCTCGACAATAGCTTAATGTGGTAGAGCCACAGTAGACCTTTGGACTAATCTCACAGAAAACCGGCTCTCCTGTCGTGTTTGGTTCAGGGAGTGAAATTGGGATAGACCACACATTTTTCTCCTCCCATTCTTTTCTTTTCCCTTCTCTCTGCATTTGAAAGGCCAATACACTTATTACTAAAGTATTTTAATGTCATAGTCGGCGACAATCAATTACCATCAGGTGTTGCTTGTTTGTGGGATACATGCAAAAAAGGGCTTATAAAGTATATAATTACATACACACACACGCCTTTATCCCAGAAGGGGTAGGTAGAGGCGCCACACTAGGACACCCACATTTCGCCTTGTAATTTCCGTCCCACGATGTGATAGGGCGAGCCTATCGCCATATCAGGCACAAATTCCTGACTCCGGTTTGATAATGAATTGAAAAATCCAATATCACTTTTCCAGACCCGGGATTCGAACCCGAAACCTGAGCTTTATAATCGCAATTACGCAATTAATCGTATTATTACCGTAATACAACTACGCCACCGAGGCAGTCTTATAAATTAAATTTAATTTAAATTATCCTGATTATGAAAATCCATTTTAAAAAAATATGTGTGAAGACGTAGTTCTTCCACTGCTAATGTATGCAAACTTAAAAAAAACATAAAAACTTCTATAAAAACTGCAAACAATGTGTTTAAATTTAATAATAACTTTAAAAAAGATGTGCGCGTGAGGCATTTAATTAAAAATTACATCTCACAATTAATTCTGAACATTCATTAGTATTTTCGGTATTTAAATTAGTCTTCATAGATTTACTGGTAGGTCCAAATATGAACTGTAACATCAGGTCTACATCCAGGCTTACAAATAGGTATTATAATCATCAGTTATAAGTCCACCTCTGAACTAAGATCCACATCAAAGCCTTCTATGTAAACATTTTGAAAGCAAAAAATTGTTTCCACCATTGACTTTGTTTACTATTTATTTAATTACGGGTTGAATATAAGCTAGCGTCCTTGAGAAACTCGAGTAGCTTCGGTACTCTATCCTTTGGTATGTTAGTTCTTTGCGTGTTGCCGTTGATCCTAGCTCTAGAAGTTAAGAGGCATTTCAAAGTGCGGTGAGAGTTCGAACTTCCTTACAAAGTACTATGTCAAATAGTATCCATACAAAAGCTCAGACAATACTTGAAGAAGCAAATAGCAATAAGTACCACCCACGTCCCACAATAACCGTGCTTTTTCCATCTTAGTAATATCGGGGGATCTTATCGCCACGTACAGAAATAGCTTAGTGAATTGCGAAAAGTCTCATAAATACTTTTTTAAATAAATTAACACGTTACAATGGAAAACAAAGACGCGCGAGACAGTAGCGGTACGAGTGGTTTCGTCTAAAAATAACGTATTCTTTTGTACAACATAATTATTATTTATGAAGCGCGGTTATTTTTTAAATGAACAATGCAATTTTTATGTCACCGTTACGGGTAAAAACTTGCGCATGAATATTCATACGCTTCGAGTTCGGTGAATACACATAATATATTTGTGTGCCGTTGCCAAGGCGTATAACCAGGTATTTTATAAATTTTGCTGGTATCAAATATTTGTATAGATAACTGAAATAAAGTAGAAAAACTCTTCATCCATAAAGTGTATTACATTTTAGGATCAACCAATCTACATTTGGTTTCGAGTAAGCTGACATGATTGTATCACGAGAGTTGGTTATATGCAGCCTCTGGGTTTTATAGTATAACTAAAGGCATTCTTTGAGATTCTTTGATGTTAATTTTATACTTAAAATACCTGACTTAAAATTAACAAAATACATAGTGCATACTGTTATATGGACACTTTTATATTCCTTGTTTAATAACTACATTTAATATTACACAATATTTAATGAGAAATTGTGGTAGACGTGTTCTCGAGTGGAGACCGCGCCTCGGCAAACGTAGTGTAGGACGCCCTCCAGCCAGGTGGAGCGACGATATTCGTGGGGTGGCTGGTAGCGGTTGGCGACGATGGGCTGAAGATCGAGCCCAGTGGCGTGCTATGGGAGAGGCCTATGTCCAGCAGTGGACGCAGAAGGGCTGATGATGAATGAGAAATAAGAAATTTAACAATTACAGAATATTAGGGTCTGAAGGCAAACCGCGCGAACAACTGTAGACTAGAATGACTGGCTGTCTGAGTACTTATACGCATATTTACTCTTGCTCTATGTATGTTAGGATCACGATAAGCAAAACCCTTTACTCTCCAGGAGTATAACAGTACCCGGAATTGCACATAATGCCTAGGTGTTCTAAACAATGATTACATTATACACTTTGCCAGCAACATTACCGAACGCAAGTATTTTTAGTTTTTGTAAAAAAGTGACTTAAATTTAGTGGCGGAAATGGCACTTTATCACTTTTATGGTACCAGTACATGTGAACTGTAACGTCCTGGGTTTTAAGCTAAGTTTAATTAATGAAAATATTTCATGTATTTTTTAATTCCAGCATTTTAATCTATTTTTTTTATTTTTATTTTATTTGGAACACCAACAGCACAGTATACATAATAGTATTATAAAAAATGTAACAATTGTTCTGTACAAGTACACGTGCCAATAATAGGCGAACACAACATTTGTATGAACATTAATTATACTCTACAAAATAAACATTTAAAAAACCCAAGAAACTAAAAGTATGGCAATAGAGAAAATAAACAAAATATATAAAAACTGTAAAATATATCTAATAATCTATGCGATAATCAGGATTTATAGGTCCTTAATATTATTAAGGACAATAAATCCTGAAGAATTATCCTTAGTATGTGACTGTTGGGTGTATCCAGGCCTGGCCTGGCTTTAGACCTGATTTGCAACCACGATAATTTAACATCATCGATTTAATTTCTTTTTTTAAATACTTAAACTCCGTTTTATCTAGTAATTCTGACCATGTCGTTATTTTTTTTTTGTATATCAAACCCCTTACATTTAGCTTTCAAATATATTGTAATATCATACATTAAATAATAAAAAATGTAAAGTTAAGTAAATCAAAAAGATTGTTGAATTATAAAGTCAATACGTTGGATTTAACTATTCAAAAAACTAGTGTATGCAAATTTTGCACGCGTACTGCTACTTACATAATGACATCATCCGTGTCATTATATAAGTGGTATTAAATAAAAATGGTTCGTGGTGTAAATATCGCACACATTTTCGAATTATCGTGAATGTATTTAGTCTATAAACAGTCTACTAAATAATAGACATCTAAAAATTGCTGCGTACGCATATTCATAAAAAATAAAAAAAACTGTGGATAAAATGCGATTCGATGCTAATAGGTACGATTGAGACTGTACAGTTATTAAATGGCGGGTATCCACAATCCACACATACATACATAAACTCACGCCTTTATCCCCGAAGGGGTAGGCAGAGGTGCCACTAGGACACCCACATTTCCACGATGTGATAGGGGGCGAGCCTATCGCCATATCGGGCAAAAATTCCTGACTCCGGACTGATAATGAATAGAAAAATCCAATATCACTTTGCCCGACCCGGGACTCGAACCCGAGACCTCAGCTTTGTAACCGTACCGTAATACAACTACGCCACCGAGGCAGTCTAGCAGTATCCACAATCCTGTACTAAAAAATATACGGATTTTTTATTGCTAGGAATGGCGAGACGAGCATGCCATTCGTCTGATGGTAAGCGGTACGACCGCTCATGACAGTAGCAAAACCGAACAACACCATAAATTAATTACAAAGCAATCCTTGGCATTCCACTGCGCTCGCCATCCTGAGACATAAGATGTTAAGTCTCATTATGTACAGTAGTTAGTCTGGCTACAATGTCCTTCAAACAGGAACACACAGTGCATTTACACAGCTGTTTGGCGGGAGAAATAGACATTGCAGTGGTCTACCCAGACGGTCTCTTACATATGAGAGACCGACCTACAGTAAAAACTATTTCCTCCAAGACATTTTCTCGAAGCAATTGCATACACGCTAATTACTATAGTCACCTGCTATATTATTCAACTAACAAAGTACTAAAAAAGTTAATTTTGCATATTATTTGTCCACATCTAAATATAGCTCTGTTTACCATAGATAAGACGGCCGATTCCGTTTTCGTTGGCTTGTTTTTTCAGGAAACATAAATTGTTGTTATTTGAACCTACCATATTTAATGGACGTTTGCAATAATATAGAGAATTTGGAAATGCTACTTTTTTGGAGATCTATCAAAAATCAATAATACTTTATTATAACCTGAAATTAACGGCCAATTGGCTTTCTGATGAAAAATGATCACCACCCTTTATCTATTTTAATCCTAATAGGGAAAATCCTTATTGAATACCCGACTATCTAGATAGACTGGTCATGCAGGAATCCAACCAGCTAAGAACCCCATGTCTTCATCTACACCTTGGCACTTTGGGACCCTTTATGACCCTTTATGAATCCTTACAATACATACAAATCTTAGGTCCTTGGCATCAGAGGCATTGAAAGCGGTTGGGACTATACAGGAAGGTAATCAGGTTCAATCTCTGGTCAATCAGAGTTTCGGCAGGTACTAATGAAATCATTGTAAGTAAAAGTTTCTTTTCCCAATATATGGCAAGGTGTTACGCGCAATACTATTCAAAAAGAGCACTTATCGATGAGCAACAAACGAGTGAAGTGGAGGTTATTGAGTCTCCTTCTTTACTACATAATGGAAATGTAAATAAAATACAAGATATGTGTAAGATACTTAAATTCCGAATAATTAACAATGTATGAGTATTAAAGAGCGCAATAAAAGTGAAAATGTTTTTGTTTTAAAACTAGTAATAAAAGTGAGATGGCTTGGACACAAATATGAAAGAAAGAAAGAAAGAAAAATATTTATTTTTAACAAGTAGCAATAACTTAACTAAAATAATTTTATACATAGGTACAAACAGTGCTCGTTACAAAAACGGACCACACTCAGCATGACTTGGAACCTGGTTATGTACAGTCTTAACCTGAAACGCAGACACACTTACATGGATAATTATGACAAGTGTACAAGAACGTATATGGTTGATAAATAACATAAATTTTCTTCGACATTTAGCCAGCTCGACATTTGTTCGACCTCGAGACCAAGACCCCACTATATTGGGTTATTATACATCGATTGCTGACATACTCATGTGGTTGCCTTAAAACATAACCACGGAATAATGTTTTTCAATAAACACCTTAATATAAACTACGATAAGCGACACTTTAATAGTGCACACGAAAGTAAGTTTCAGCACGCTTATCGTAAAAATTGAGCAGCAAAAAACATTACCCAATGGAAAATTTTCTGTACACAGCTGGCGAAAAAAACAACTTAGAGACGTTTTATTTAGTCAAACAATGGATAATAATGTAATGTATTTTATGAATAAATTCATCAAGTGTGTTCAAAACTAGACAAAAGGACATAAGTTAAATAAAAAATGTCGTAAATGTATGTAACCATTTGTATTCTAATTGGGAGATTATTAATTCTGCATCTGAAACTTAGCAATTAGTCGGTCTTATACGTATTTCAAGATAACTCTGTTAAAAAAGAAGAATACAATTAAAGTTGAGGATAATTATGCTCAACTTATTTATTTTAATTTTATTAATTTTATTCGAGAGAATAAAATTAAGATCTAATTCCTATTCCAAAAGTTGAACATATAGAAACTAAGAATAAGTTTCAATATAATCTTGCTCTAAAAGAATTCATATTTTATTATGAATATCGCATCCCATACAGGTGACACCTAAGTTTCGAAACGCCAACTTTACATATTTAGTAAAATTTGTTGAGTCGAAGCGTATCTATTAAACATCGGTTCAAATAATTGAATGAGGTACGTAGCACGCAGCAGTATTGTCGCCTGACCCAAATCCAGCGGATGTACCAGTTTCAATCGTCAAAAGATATTTAGGAAAAAAACATAAAAATAATTCGGCTTAACTCGACTGCATACGCGAGACACCATATTCAACTGTTCTGTGCGCGGAACAGTAATGGTATAGAGTAGATCTTGTCCTATAAATTCATTTTATTGATTCTTGAGACCCTCATACAAATACACCCATCAGTCACATAGTCCTGACTCCACACTTAAGATCGAGTCTTGCGTCGTGGGTATCAGAAACTACGAGTGACTTTTCGGTGTCACAATCACCCTGACCCGAAACAAATACATGTGGATCACACAAACATTCGTTTTAGTGCGGGGATAGAACCCGCGGCCTCGTGTTTCACAGCCGGCGTCTAACAAACTGTGCCACGGAGGCTGTCAAATGTATGTCTACTTTTACGTTTTCTGGTAAAATATTCATATCTCGATTGATATTGATTGCATTAACTATACTTTTCGTAGGCATGAATTTTCATAAGTTTCTTTTAAAAGCTGTTGATAGGATGACTATATCTACATTCTACCCATACCTCATGAGTTGACTGACTGACTGCCTCGGTAGCGTGGTTGTTCACGGTACGATTACAAAGCTGAGGTATCTGGTTCGAATCCCGGGTCGGGCAAAGTGATATTGGATTTTTCTATTCATTATTAGCCATGAGTCAGGAATTTGTGCCCGCTATGGCGATAGGCTCGCCCCCTATCACAGCGTGGGACGGAACATACAAGGCGAAATGTGGGTGTTCTGGTGGCGACTCTGCCTACCTGATAAAGGCGTGAGTTTATGCATGTATATAGGTACCTCATGTGCCACGTTTCGGGAAAAAATTGTGAATGTCTGATTTCGAACAGACCGGCATAATAATTTCCACTGTCGGTTGGGGCTTTTCTGGGGAATATTATATTATACAGATAGAGTATTGTCTTGTTCCTTGGCCAGCGTGGTGGACTACATGGCCTAACCCCTCTCAATCGTACTCTCGATAGTAAAGGAGGCTCATGACCTGCAGTAGGGTGTATATGGGCCGATACAGTAAGATTGGTTATTAGCATTACTACTATAATTATTTTGATTTCAATACAATTAAAGCACGATATAAAATAATTATAATATTGACAAAAAATTGTAAAAACCTTAAAAATATTGCATAATTTGTTTTTTTACGCAGATTTAAAACAAAAGCTATTTTCATTTGGGAAAATACGCGATTTCCAAACGAGCTAATGTTTTATTCATTTGTCAGTTTTTTAATTAAATTTGATTAAAATATATTCATGGTGGAATGTCTAATATTCGCCCACGTATCTAAAGATCATATAAAATTTAAAATATAAAGAAATAAAATACCAGACCAAATAACTAAGAGTTAAGTACCGTTTATAATGTATTAAGTAACATTAAGGTCGCTAGCTTAGTTGTGAGCGGAATACTATCGAGGCGCCTCAGGTTCGATCCTCAGGAATGGACTCCCAAATTCTAAACATTTGTGCATCTAATTAACGCCATCTTAAATAAATATAGTCTAAAATCATATAGAAACGCCTGACACCATAATTAGCTCAATCAAGTCATGTTTTATGAGTATCAGAAACTTTGAGAGACTTTGATCTTATAAAATATTTGTAGAACTCACAAGTGTCGTCCTGATGCAGTTTCTAACTCGCAGCCTTTCGTTTCTCAAATGCGTGAAATAATTGCACCTTGAATGCCGTTGATTTTGAGCAAAATTGCCTATTTGAAAATTGTCTTCAGAAAATTCTGAAGTATGTGAAGACAAACCCGCACTAGGCCAGCGTGGTGGACTATATGGCCCAACCCCTCTCAATGGTACCCTCGATTGTAGAGTAGGCCCGTGCCCTGCAGTGGGAGGTGTATGGGCTATTACAAAAATATGTTAAGACTACCCGGTTTAAACAAGCGTGGTGCAATAAGCCCAAAAGCAACTAAAACTTAGAAAAGTAGGCCAACAATTATAAAAGTGATTTTACATGCATTATACGTATATTGACTGATAAGAGGCACCTCCTCTAGTTGACACAGATCAACGCATTGCTCGAAATCAGATGTATAATGGGCAATCCCGCCATACACACATACATACATACATACATACATCACCTGAAGATTTTATTGTTTCCACTTAGGTATATTAGCGAATGAATATTACCACTACAATACAAAAATCAATACACATATGTACGTAACACGAATCGGATACTTGGGTATTACGCAAAATATATGTTGACCTTTGTAAACTGTTTAATTAATTCCATTATTTTAGCATACAACATAATATATTATATAAGTTATGAGACAATCATAAAAACGTGTGCCTCGTTGGTCGCCGCACACATTAGACGAGCTGTAGCGCAGACATACGCTCCCTAATTATAAGATACGGTGGGTTGTTTGGTTCATATTATCACTTGTAAAATTATAATTAAACCTTGTATTTTAACCGTATATATTCGGTAATATATTCGGTATAAAGTGCGTGGTGGCCTGTTGGTAACGAACTAGACGCGGCTGCCTACATGTTCACGGTGGTCGCGGGTTCAAATCCCAGGGCACACCTCTGACTTTTCGGAGTTGTGTGTATTGATAGGCAATCACCACGCACTTTAACGGTGAAGGAAAACATCGTGAGGAAACCTGCATACCGTAGCGATTTTAAAGAATTTCTACGGTATGTAAGTCCGCCAACCCGCACTAGGCCAGCGTGTTGGACTATATGGCCTAACCACTCTCAATCGATTCTCTCGATTGTAGAGTAGGCCCGTGCCCTGCAGTGGGACGTATATGGGCTGATATAGATAGATAGATAGATATATTCGGTGGTAATCAGTGATTCGATTAACGTCTGCCTCTTTTTGATAAACTCACTCAGCTTTATTCATCACCCTTTCCAACAACTTTAGAATTCAGTTCGAGCGAAGACAAAACTATCGAAAGCTAAAATAAGTTTTAAATCTGGCTATGAATAAGCCCGGCATTGAATATTCCCGACCTGGAATTCAAACTTGGAATCTCTCTTTTCTTAGCCTGTGTTGTAATTATTATGAGTCCAAAAAAGTATTGTAATATACCTCTTAAATGAAACAAAACATGCTAATATTGTATACATACATACATTATACTCATGGTATGTATGGTATGGTGGTAGGTCTCTCATATGTGAGAGGCCGCCTGGGTAGGTACCACCGCAATGTCTATTTCTCCCGCCAAACAGCAGTGTAAATGCGCTGTTGTGTTCCGGTTTGAAGGACATTGTAGCCAGAGTAACTACTGGACATATTGAGACTTAACATCTTATGTCTCAGGATGGCGAGCGCAGTGGAATTCCAAGCATTGCCTTGTAATTCATGGTGTTGGTTTTGCTACTGTCCATGAGCGGTCGTATCGCTTACCATCAGGCGAATGGCATGCTCGTCTCGCCATTCATTGCAATAAAAAAAAAAAAAAAAACGCCTTTTTCCCAGAAGTGATAAGCAGAGGTGCATCCAGAATAGCCACGTTTCGCCTTGCATTTTCCGTCGCACGATGTGATAGGGGGCAAGCCTATCGCCATATCGGGCACAACTTCCTGACTCCGACCTGATATTGGATAGAAAAAACCAATATCACTATATCTATATACTCGTAATATTGTATCGCTTATAAATAACTACATACCAGTTTCCAGGAGGCTTTCTTCAAATTGACAATTAAAGAAAATATTATATACATATTATATATATAATAACCTTCTGTCGCCTTAGTTTATAATATACAACGCCAAACGATGAGTATTTTTCGGTTTTATACCCAAAATAGAACCTAAACAGGTAAAAAAAATCTTTGATAAGGCCATCTGTGCTAATATAAAGTTATTTTTAATTTACCCATTTTATGTTGTTGAATAGCTAATAGTTTATTTAATTGTTCGCAGTAGTTACTCCGAAGCGTGGTTATGTTAAATTTAAATTCGCCAAACTGTTCAATTGTTACGCGCGATTCGACAAATTTATACAGGAATACCTATATTATTTGTTTTAAATAATTATTTTTTTATTAATAAACGTTACACGTGTATATTTCAATGTAAATATTTTAGGAGATATATTTTCTTCAACTCTTTTAGAACGTATATTCATAATGCAACTAAAACGTATAAATATTGTGGGTGTTTCTTCATTGCTGATTACTACCGGTTGAGCGACTAGATCACCTGTCGAAACTAAGCAGCAGAAATCTTATGTTTCAAATATAACTCATAAACTCACGTCTTTTCCCTGAAGGGGTAGGCAGAGGTGCTACCAGGACACCCACGATTCGCCTAGTGTTCTGTCCCACGGCGAGTAAAAAAAACTATAAATCATTTATATATGAAACATACCTCATGCAGACAATATCAAGTCCTTTTTGGAATATCGAATAATCAACGTAATACCGATGACTCGTCAATACATATCTTTTGACGTCGTTACAAAATACTAAAATGAATATTAAATTCTACCACAACCAGAGTCCACCCATATACCTGTGAACGATATAAACGTCATCTCTTTTCGGCACAAAGTTGACTTTAATCAGCACATACAAAATAAAATCACACAGACTCCACAGACTTCTTGTTCTGTAATTTTTTTTGAAAATCCATGAATCGGTGGATCTGTACAATGGGTTTTGCAAGGTACGTGCCAGTGCAGGTGGTTAATAAAAAAAACTGGAGATGTGCGTAAAACATGCACATACAACAATGAGTGGACCCTTCATACATTCACGATGTGGAATGCAAAGGTAACCGGGACATTCGATAAAAAATATAATACACCGGTTTAGAGCAAACGTTTTTCGTCGAAACTTATGGAGATGGCACCCCGCAATGTATAGGAGATAGCAATAAAAAGGAATATAAATGTACTAAAATATAACAAGAGTAAGTATAGTAAATGGGTACTGAAACACTTGGAGTAAGATCAAAGCCTTTTCACATCGTTGCCGTTCGTTATATGAATGTTATATGACGTATTTGATCATCATGAAACACTGTAGTCTAAAAATGAGATAATGTTAACAAGTCAAATTAAGTCAAAAACTAACCTTACTTAAACCAGGCGTTATCACGAGGTAAATGACCCGTTTAAAGGTTTTATAAAACTGTATATTTACTGCGGGTTTAAAAAAATAACCGCGTGATAAGCATCCAGATCCTCAAGGACGGAATAATAAAATACGCCATGACGCTGCCAATTAAAACTGCTAGAAACTTTGCCAAAGAAGATAATGCATTCTCAAAAACACTTGCAAATGTAGAAATATTCGCTAGACATAAATTATCAATGCTGGTAGGAAATAAATATTTTAATTTATAGTTATGTATTCAACGTATAATTATCCCGAATAATCTTTTAAAAAACACGACCATTAAACACCTCGTGTTATTCAAGTAATGGAGCGCCAAAGAACCTTCTTCTAAGCAACAATCGACCGATAATTTGTGATTTTTCACACACCCACCCCCACATTAAAGGTTTTAAAAAATGAATTGCATAGGCTATCAATCTTTCCTCTCATAGCGTTGCCAAGAATTTCGTCTGTTTTAATGTGATTATAAATTATTTTTTATGTTTTTTGCCAACCTAGAACTGGCTGGAAAAAAATCAATATAATTTAATTGTTTTAAATTTGGAATTTCCTTTTCTGTCAACATAAAAATAAGATATACACCAAAACAGTCCTAATATTTTTTATTCATGATTTTTTAATTCTTTAAATATTTTTAGACTGATTATTCCAATACATATTATATCTTTAACATACGGCCGGCATTTCCACATGACCATTTTCTATAATCGCGGACAAAGCCATGTGGTGGCTGACCATCGCATACGGGCGATCCTTCTCGGTAATAAAAAGCCAAATTGTAAGGTAAAAACCGATAGGCGGTGCAGGGCGGCACGCTTCGAAACCTCAGAATGTGCGGATTTTTTCCTACTGCCAAGAAGCCAGCTGTTGTTTGATGACCACTCATAGTGTCCGATTTTTTGTCCGCTAAGGGCATGTTAAGTGATACCACGATTGAAGCGGTTTAAAGATGTATGAAGTAGGCAGATGTTAATTCTAGGCGTATATAAAAATCCGTTGGCCTCTTTTTATTTATAAAGGTGTAATGTTACAGTAAACGGCGATGGACTTGCGATGGCTATACCGAAGCAAATTATTTCTAAGTACCTAATAAAACAATATTTACGACTTATGTCTCTGTTCACGGTATCTAGTTTGTCCTAGGTGAAATTGGCCTATTCTTATATTATTGTTAACAATAATAAAAAACATCAGTTAATGGTTATTTCGGAACAAAATTTCATAATCCTCAAGGAATGTTCTGAATCATAAAAGCAAATAAGATTATAGTATTTTTTAGCTAATCCTGAAAATCACCACCGGTAAATTCATAGGGAATTAACATCTGTTTCATGTTTTACGGCTCAAAAACACGAAATTGTCAAACAGCTAAAGACAGAACAGGCGCATAATCCTTTGCCTCTGCCATAAACTAGTTACAATAAAACAGAATTTATATAATCCGAGTCACGTTTCGCGGCGTGCAAAACAGACTTTTTTATTCCTTGGATTAAAAAAACAAAAAAAAGAAAAAACGCCGAGGCCTAATCCCGAAAACAGACGGTCGTGATGGATAAGAATTAAAATCAATTTCGCCGCGTTCCGAGAAGCGCAGAACACTTGCTTAATCTCCGCGACACATGCCGATCTATTATTTCTCTGACACGTGTTCCCTATGGTTCTTCCGTTTTTTGTGTCCTTAAACAAACAATGTTTTTGTCACTTTAATTTCTCGATTGAAAGTCGAATGACGACGGTTTAGTGACGTTTTAATGAGCTTTTTGGAAAAATGTTGCAGAAAGTAACTATGTGAATAAAGGAACTGTTCTTTAACTTGGCCTTGTAGTTTTAGTTATAAATAATATCTCTACAAATAATAAAAAGCTACAGTTTAAAAGCTGATTGTATTTCTGCATATTTCGTAAAATTGATGTTATTTATATAAATACCTCTTTATTTTAATAATAACAAACAACATGAGGTCATTTTGTGGTAATATTCGTGACAATATTTTGTCTCCTTATCACCCTATGGCATGGTAAACCATTGGCATAATGTGAATTTATACATATATAAACCTACACACAATTAATAAATTAATTGTACCATTAGTTACTTAGTTTTCCTTGTTATCAGGTAAAATGTAAACACAAATTCTTAAAGCATATTATTCTTATCAATACCTCATTATTACAAAATTGCCAAAATTGCAAAAAACAATTAAAAATAAATTAAAATAATCCATATTATAATTTGGATTATCTCGCAACATTACACCTGAAAACATTAGTAGATGCACGGATAAAAAAGGGAATATTTTAATACGAATATCTTTATAGCAATCTACACCTCATGGTAGTGGTACAATGCTGATGTTATCTGTATCGACAGGTAACAAGCCACGTGGAACTGAATAACATTATATTTGGATAAATATATTTAGACGACTCAAGGCTGTTGACAGTGATTTTATTTCATATATAAATTATTATAAGACAAAAATAGATTAAATTATGATATAAGGCTTGGTTTGTTTTAAGACAAGTTATACTAAATTACATACATACACAAACTCACGCCTTTGTCCCAGAAGGGGTAGGCAGAGGCGCCACCAGGGTTCCCACATTTTGCCTTGTATGTTCCGTCCCACGATGTTATAGGGAGCAAGCCTATTAACATATTGGGCACAAATTCCTAACTCCGTGCTGATAATGATTAGAAAAATCCAATATAACTTTGCCCGACCCAGGACTCGAACCCGACACCTCAGCTTTGCAATCGTAGTACAACAACGCCACCGAGGCAGTCTACTAAATTACTTAGCAAAAATATGGATTAAATCGTCACAAAGAATTAAAAGACGTTGGTTGGTTGGCGTATAACAAAATAATTGGTTATGCCTTGCTAATTACGATTCTAGAGTAGCATCTAGTATGTATTGGGCTAACGGAGTAAACTCAAGCTCAAAATCCTACATTGTACGTAGAAATCCGTAGCCACCGATAAGACCAATCATATTAATATTTTGTCTTCTCATTCTCCGAATGCCCCAATAAAACAACTCTTTTCGCGTCATTACCATACAAAGTACCAATTGTAGCCCCAATTAAGGCTGTGTTTCTATTATACTCTTCAACTGTGTACATAGAAATAGTTTTTTGGGTAAACAAACCCCATACATTTGCCAGGGGCTGTAATAAATGCACTGATTGGAAATTCAAATGAGACTGGCCGGATTTATGGCGCGCACCCTCTCTCCCTCATCTCGTTCATCTGAACTCACAGATGTAACTACTTTCCTTGTTTATATGTACTTATTCAGTACTAGCGATGGATTGTTACTTCGGACCGGTTTTATGATAATGACAGATCGGGATAAACGATGTCAAAGAATAGGTTGAACCTAAAATGTGTTCTTGGTATCTTTTGCATCTGTTCTTTTTGGGAATTTAGGCACCGACCACATCAAGACATAAGACTCGGGTATTCAGCCAATGTCTTAGTATTCTTCCGCATGAATAATATCCGTCTAGGATTTAAATGTCTTTCACATGTAAACAATATATTTCCGTCCCAAATTTTTCGCATACTGGCCAGAAGCGATACATTAAAAAAGAAAAAAACATACTGGCAACATTCAGCAATTATTATTTTAAGATGAATCCCTGTCAAACGCTGTCGGGATTATTTATTTAAAAGAAAGTTTTTATTGTAAAAAGTATGGAAAGGAAATGCAAAAACGCGAGTACCTGCCCACCACTGTCCCTTTACAGCCACATGCACATTTTTAAATGTTATTCCAGTGATTGCCACATGAAAAAAACACATTTCATATCGATCATTGCTGGCCGAAAAAATCCTTTGTCGTCCACCAACCTCTTTGTCCGCTCGAGATGTAGAAATTGCAATTGTAAAAATATTCAACGGATTTTAATCCTTTTAGCCAGTACATGCTGTCTGATTCTGTATGTCAAAAAACCTTTCCTGTCTGTACAATTGAGTTGGGAATCATGTGAAAGTTATGACAAAAACTATGGTGAGGCAATTTTTTTCTCATAAGCAATAGATTTTCGTCATACCATATTGCTTGGCACACACGAATTTGAATTCAGAATGATGCATCTCCAATGTTGGTGGCAAGTTAAGTTCCTCATAACTGGGTTAGGGTAATAAACAAATAAACAATAAGTTATAATCTGTTAATTACACAGAAAATTAAAGAGATAATTGTTTATATCTTATTGATTTTGTATCTTTGAATAGTTATTACTCCGAAGCATCAAACCAAAACATTCTCAGGGAAGTCGCAATGCTCGGTTTTACAAATAACAAACAAGAGTATTATTATTTACCCAAAGCACAATCATTAAAACAAACAACAAATAGACAAAGTTTATATGTGTATAAGAAATGTAAAATGTGTAATGAGTCCCGTTAATTCGAGATAACATTGTGAGAAATGCTAACATTAATAAATGGCATCTAAATCATCTCGGCATTATCGTTTCTTTTGTCTGAGTTTTTGTTTGTTTGTTATTAACTTACTTAATGTTTTGATGTGACCGTGGTTAGGTAGGATTAAAGAACTGCCGAAAGTAACGCGATTAACTGGTGGTAGGTCTCTCATATGTGAGAAGCCGCGTAGGTAGGTACCACCGCATTGTCTATTTTTCCCGTTAAACAGCAGTGTAAATGTACTGTTGTGTTCGGATTTGGAGGACATTGTAGCCAGAGTAACTACTGGACATAATGAGACTTAACATCTCATGTCTCAGGATGGCGAGCGCAGTGGAATACCAAGCATCGCTTTGTAATTCATGGTGTTGTTTGGTTTTGCTACTGTCTATGAGCCGTCATATCGCTTACCATCAGGCGAATGGCAAGATCCTCTCGCCATTCATGGCAAAAAAAAATAGAGCTTAGCGCACACAACTGTGTCTTGTGAATTTTGAATGCTGCATTTATATGCATAAATACTTTGCGATACTATTACCAGTGAAAGAAAATATCTTATGTAGTTCTCTACAACAAAATACATGTGAAGAATGTCATAAGTTTATGTTACACCTAAAATATTTCACATTATTTATCTGAACATTAAAAACAACTTTAATCGAAACTTTACCTAGTAGTATTACTAAAACAAACGTTTTTCTAATCAAACAAACTTAATAGTACCTACTGTGCTTATAATGACATAACTTGAATTAAATCCAAGTATGTTTCAAAAGTTTCAAAAGTTACTCATGTATTTTTGCTAGGAACATCCTGAATTGTATTGTCAGTAAACCATAACTCTTGCAGTTTGTAAGAATGAGCTTTTGTCACGAACCATCTGTATGAAACATTAAAAGACATTAAAACAGTAAAGTTTTCTACTGATTTGCATTTTATTATTTCAACTCTTTGTCGTCGGTGCGGCCTATATAAAAATTTAACCCGTAAACAGAGCGGGGACAAAATGCAAATCTTCTTTGTATATGCAAATATAACTTTGAAGGGTACAAAAGACCGGCACCCGACATCGTGGACTGTAAAAAGCTTAGAAAAAAGACAATAGTTTGGACTACATTCTGCCGAGGTAACGGTACCGGTGGAATAGTAAAAAAGGGTTGGACATTAAATGTCGTGTAGTTTTTGCGATAGGAAATCCTTTTAACTTGATTAATGGACAATGGCATTAATTTTAACATTGTTTACTCAGGCCCGTCAGAGTAACGGCGCTTTAGTTAACTTTTAACATCCCGAATGTTTTTGGCGCAAAAAATACTAAGCTAAGATTATTTAAATTTCCGCCGCTTGTGTAAAGCGAAATGTCAGTCAAGGAATAATCGGCAATTTTAGGAATTATTATTTATTACTTTTTACAATTTAATACTTGTTAAACAATGTTCCTTGAAGCATGCACGTTTTCCATTATCATTAATTAACAGTCCACAACAGAATATGCTTTTCAAGGCTTTTTAAGAATTTAGTTTTACCGTTTGCTGAATGGAAATTCTCTTAAAATACAATTACCTACATAGAGGCAAATTCATAATTATACTTTTTAGATGTATTAGAAACGCCAATCGTAAAATTATATCAAATCATTCTAATTTTATTATATTGCATCAAACAAGTAAGTGTAGATAGAAATAAATTAGGATAGATACATACCAAAGGAGTCGTTTTATCTGTTTTAACCAAACGTAGCCTATTAATAACTCCAGTATGTAAATTACAGTCATTCCAAATTTCTTTAAAATCCAACAAACCGCAACTGCGTGAAGAACGAACAAACATACAAATTCATTCACAAATTTTCACTTTTAAGTTAATATGATTTAATTTCGTAATTCCTTAAACATGATGTAAGATTTATGTAAAAATGAAACGAGCAAGCAAATAAAGTTGTTTAACCAATCGATAATGGAGTTTTTGCCAAATGTACGTCAATGCATAATTTTTACATAAAATATCGTACATACATTTGGCACCGACATTGACCTCTGGTTAAAATGACAATACGTTACACGTATTATCATATTCTAATATTATTATCATGTATTGTTCTACGTTCAACTTACGTTACGACTTATTGACTTACGCACATACCTTAATTACATGGCGGACTATTAATGATACATTTTTTGACCGACTTCAAAAGAGGAGGTAATCAATTCGATTGAATTTTTTTTTTTTTTTTTTTTATGTATGTTTGTTACTCGATTACGCTGGTATTAGGGAACCGATTTCAAAAATTTCTTTTTAGTCGAAAAGCATGATATACTAGGTTGGTCCCATAAAAAATTGGTGAAGACCTGATGAATATCTTCGGTCCTGAAGAACAGAACTCCTCAAAATAGAACGGTACAGCAATAATTCTTTTTGCACCTGGTTCAGTATAAGCGTATTACTACAAAAGGGGGCTTAAAAGGGGGAAGGGGTGTAGGGGGGGGAGAAAATAGATACTTATGTAAATACTCAATATCTCTGGCAGTACTTAAACTATTAAAAATAAATTATTTGTCGACAAGTATGATATGTTAGAATGGTGTCATTAAATAATGGTGAAGACCTGATGAATATCTTCGGACTTGAAGAGCAGAACTCCTCAAAATTGAACGGTACAGCAATAATTCTTTTTGCACCTGGTTCGGTATAAGTGTGTTACTACAAAGGGGGGGGGGGGGTTAGAAGGAGAAAGGCGTGTAGGGGGGGGGGGGGGAGATAATAGATACAATTAATTTCAGTTTTCAATATAAAAGTTTTACTATAAACAGTAGGTGAAGAAGAGGGAGAGTGAGAGAAATAGATACGTAAATTACCGACGTAAACTAAGAGAATCCGACCTGGTCAGTGTCTAACAATAGCGGATATCATGATTATAATGACTTACAATCTTCTCATAATTTCACAGCAATAATATCATGTTTGGTCTGAAGAATTCGTAAATTTTAAAGACATCGTTTTGATCATATCATGATCACCTTTCTCATCATTACGATGCCTATCAAAACTAAAAAGGGACAAATAAAATAATTTTAAATAAAAAAATAAAAACCGACTTCAAAGTGCCACTACAAAGTAACAAATAATATATATTTCATCGTACTAGTACCCAATGATTAATGTTCTTATTGACTTGACTAGCTAACAAATCTTAAATACGTAATATTTTGAAGGCGGGTCGCTAAATATCAAACACGTATAAATTTAAGCAAATGTTACACCATTTGATATTACATGTAGATCCTGCAATGTTGGCTCAGAAAGGCACATAAGTAAATTAAACACAAATGAATATAATGTGCTAATCCTACGTGTAAATTTATTGAAGTTTTGATAGAATTTCTATGTGTCTTACATGGGTGTGGTAGCCTGTTGATAATTATCTAGATATGATCCACGAGACGGTTGACCACCGTCTCGG
This sequence comes from Deilephila porcellus, assembly GCA_905220455.2. Classification (NCBI taxonomy): domain Eukaryota; kingdom Metazoa; phylum Arthropoda; class Insecta; order Lepidoptera; family Sphingidae; genus Deilephila; species Deilephila porcellus. The sequence continues at coordinate 12,639,684 of LR999973.1, read as the reverse complement.
TTATAATTCCAGGGTATACACCTCCGGAATTATCGGAGTCACTTGTGATGATATTCAATTCCCAAACTCTTTAACAGTTATATATTTCAATCATAGTCAGGAAACCTGCATGACATAAAGGCCTTTAAGTACAAGAAAGGGTATGTTGTGTCCTATGCTCAACAGTGGACGATTACGGCCTGATATATTAAGACAAATTAAAATTCCGTGTAAATCTTGCGTGTATTACGCTATAATTACTTACACAAATTAATGTTAAGCGTAAGGCGTACATGTTCGGCACTTAGCGACCCGCCTTCAAAATATTACGTATTTAAGATTTGTTAGCTAGTCAAGTCAATAAGAACATTAATCATTGGGTACTAGTACGATGAAATATATATTATTTGTTACTTTGTAGTGGCACTTTGAAGTCGGTTTTTATTTTTTTATTTAAAATTATTTTATTAATTATAGTATTGCTCGTCGGATATTCATCATCATCATCAGCCCGTTGCAGTCCACTAATATTCGTATATCTGATTTCTATCAGGCGGCCATATTAGTGATCGACGAGAACAACGATTTTTTTCATTGTCAATCGTGCTTAAGTAAGAGGATAGGTAATCACAAATCTATTTGTAATTTTAAATATTTTGTCAAGTGTCACGGCTATACGAATTTTAATTACAAGTTTTTGTCTCCTATATTTTTTTTATTTTAACTTGTTTTAAGTAGACACGTTCTAATAGTGATGTGGAGATAGTTAGAATATGGTTATAAAACATTTTAGGTTATGGGAAATATAATTTCTACTAACAGCGTTACACATTGTTTAACATTTAAGTTAACTACAGGCTTGTAGCAAGTCGAAATGTCAATACTATTATGTTGTTTAGGATACTATTTAAAGTCCTATTCTATTAATGTACAGTAGGTAGTCTGAAGGAATACAAGTAACAAGTAACAAAATAATAACACACAAACACACAAAATAATACACAAATAACAAAATAATAGTTTACGAAATTAAAAAACATGCTTTAGATAAAAACGCAACTAAAAAAGTAAACATAATTGATACTGAGTTTAGGATTAGTTTTTAAGTGCTCTAAAATGGACTTCAAAGATTCCGTTACATACATACATACAGGTGAAGCTAATAAAAATGTGTTAAGAACAAATCTAATTACTAATCTTCTTCATTCTTTGGAACTTTTACTTATTTTTTTCATGGTCTGAAACTGAATAGATTTGTCACTATATCGAACTATATTTTAACGTTAAAATGATACGTTGAGTTTGAAAATGTGACGTCAATGTGTATCAATATTTAACAGTTTTACAAATTATAATTAAATGTGACGTTAGTGTGTATAAATATTTAACAGTTTTATAAATTATTTTATCGTTGATTTAATTATTATTTTTATACCTTATTTATATCTTAGGTAAAGCAAGGTATATGAAAAGAATTGTCATTTATCACTCCACGTGTTTATTATAAGTATGAGCAATAACTAGTCGTAAGCAATTTCTTCATCATCATCTTCATCTACAGAAAGTCTATAGCTGAACTAGCTTGGCGCTCCCTCCAGGATTCCACTCCACAATCTGATGGAATCAACCCGCATCCGGCGACTTCCTGCAACTTTTACTGGGTATTTTGGTTACCTCGTGGATGACCATCCTATGCTGCTCTTGAGACTACGTAACTTTTTTTCGAGATCCTTTCAGCGTCATGGGTGATCAAACCTTGGTATGTGTCTTGCCCACTGTAACAAAATCGTCAAGTTCTTCCACTGGATAATACTGAGCTTATAATTGAAACATTTCCAAAGCCAAAGTCTATCCCTCTTATAAAGCGCTGAATCGCATATCAAAAAGAAATGACTCAAAAATCCCCTTGAAAAGAACACAAAAAGAGCGCTCATATGAACCGCCCCTGTTTTAAACGCACGCGACCGCGAAAAAACTAGAAATTATTCACCTAACTTTTTAAAATGGGGTGCGGAAGTAAGGGGAGTTTACACTTTTTTATTCATAAAATACGTGTTTAATGTGGTCGCGTGTGTGTGATTGGGGCAGTTTTTTGCGGTTCACGGTAATTTCATAATGTTACGTTTTTTACTTGTTAATGTCATAACATAATAGACATGTGGGTAAATATAATAAGTTAATCTATTTTTGGGGCTAGGAGCTCAATAAGGAACCCTTATAGTTTCGTCAAGGTCTTTATCGATCTAAAAATTGACTCCATAAAAGTAAATATTAAATAAACATCTTGCAGACAGCCAAACCGACTTTAGGTCTATAATATGTATCTTTATGTAAGTTACTTTAATTATTATTTTATGGTATAAGTCCGGCAAACGAGCAAATGGCTCAACTCAGTTGCATTGTAGGCTGTAGTCACTTTATCAAGCCTGTATAAAACAAATGGTAAGCGTTTTCTGCGACCATTGTTTCTACTGCAAAACTAGGGTCGTTGGCATGTTGTCTTAAAAAACGGACAGGGAGGGGTTAGAACAGGGGGAGGAAAGAGGTATTGAACCTCCAGCATTCTTCCTTCCTGTTGTTGTATATTGTGATTTTATATAATTGACAAAAGCACTAAATTTTACATGACTACTCTAATATGTATTGTGTTTTCTTGCTAAAGATTATAAAGGAAATAAAATCTCCTAATCCTGGAAAGTTGATATCTTTAGGATATATACCTAGCTTTACTCACTTTGAACAGCAATTTTAAAGAAAACCAAATCTTTCTACTAAAAGATCACCAACTATAGCAGGTAAACCACATTAACCCTAAAAAAATGCGGTCTCCCACATCGTTATTTTTACAAAAGAAATAATAAACATTTAACGTTGTTTTACACCTCACACTTCCGTCAACATTTATCTGCATACAAAAAGTCCCCTTTTTACAATAGCAGGGCAATTAGTATGTGATGTTTAAAAAACGCAGGGGATTTTTTACCCACGTTTTTTTTCTCTAAAGCGTGTACCTACCTTGTGGATTACAGGTTAAATGGGGATCATGTTTTATTGTGTTTTTTATTAGGTATAAATTGAGGGTTGGGGAATCATTAAATTACAAGCATAGTATGTATATAACTATATAATGTGTACATGAGTAGGTATTCATGGTGTGAGGTGCTATTGTCATGTTTCAGGGTTAAGTTTTAGATAAATTAATGTATAGTATGGGGCAAAGGTATTTAAAAAAGGTTTTTTTTTAATTTGTGACTAACTTCCATGAATACGTACAGCAGTTGAAGATTCGTAGAAGCCGTGAAAATCAGAATACAGGATGGCAAAAAGAGTATACAAAGTTAACTTAATTACTTACCAAATTTTTTATTGGTGGTAGGTCTCTCATATGTAAAAGGCCGCCTGTGTAGGGTACCTTGGTAGCAGGTTATCCGCAATGTCTATTTCTCCCGCAAAACAGCTGTGTAAATGGCACTGTTGTGTTCCGGTTTGAAGGACATTGTAGCCAGAGTAACTACTGGACATATTGAGACTTAACATCTTATGTCTCAAGATGGCGAGCGCAGTGGAATGCCAAGCAATGCTTTGTAATCCATGGTGTTGTTTGGTTTTCTACTATCCATGGGCGGTCATATCGCTTACCATCAGGCGAATAGCATGCTCGTCTCGCCATTCAACGCAATATAAAAAAATCTGTGACAGAAACTCTAGTGAAGTTAAAGGTATGACTACAACATAGCTCTGTATGGTGAATCAGCACATAACTGCCTTCTGCTAAGCACGGGACTCCACGGAACAACCGAGAGGTCGATTCAGAGATGTATATTTTATAACATAGTTCTACCTTCAACAATAAGTATTTCTGAAATTATAATTAAATATAAAAATGGCCTGAGTTAATATAATTCATTAAAAAGGTAAAGTTAGTGGTAATTAACTTATTCTGCTAAAATTGTTAATAGTTTAACAACTGTTAGGCAAGTAACAAAAGGAAAATAGGCGTATAATTGTATACTGCACAAATAAGTAAATAAGTATTTACGGCCTTATTCATAGACAGATTTAAAACCTATTTTAGGTATCGATTTTTTTTTCTTCTTCGCTCAAACTGAATTCTAAAGTCGTTCGAAAGAGATAAAATATTCGTTTAAATTACTATTAACCATCAATTGAAAATATACTAACACTACAAATATGCTGTACAAAATTTTATCCTCCAATTGTATTACCAAACATCAGCTAAGCAGCAGAAAAGTAAAAAAATGTAATACAGATGTTTAAAATTACCTCGCGTGCCATCCACGCGTCTAGTCAATTGAGTCAGCGATTTAAAATCAATTTCACATCTTCAGATTGTTATCAGCGAAGTCCATTTTCCGCTCGCTCGATATTTCAAATCAAGATGTAACCGATCCCACGTGCGTAATCCGCAGATCACAACCGTTGCAGGCTTTGCACAAAAACTGGTCTTTAGCCAGTCAACAGCCCTCATCCCTTTGTCCAGCTTTTTGGCTCCCAACAATGGGAAATAATCTCCAAAAACTGACCCCAAAGAGTGTGCGCGATTGTCCCGCGACGGCGCGCCATCGAGACAAAACTCACCGTGTGCCCAAAAAAATGAATCGTGTATTTTTGGCACGTAATTTTTATGGGTTTCTACAGCGTGTTCGGGATATGAGATCATGAAAAGTTTTATTTTGAGGTTAAAGATTTGCAAAATAATACTTAAAGTTTTAGTAGGTTTTATTTTAATATGTTCTTAATTTATGAATAACTAGCATTTGCCCGCAACTTCGTCTGCGTGTTTAAGATAATGTAGACGTTATATCGCTAAAACTATGCCATTATAACCTTTACGTAAACTTTGAACAAAAATCAACGTGCAGCATTTTTATTTCCAATTCTGACTCTGAGTTTTGATTATCGGGTCAATGGGTCCGTCAGTTGTCGATTCAGAGACCAATCGGATCAATAAATAAAAAGTTCAAAATGACGGCCAACATTTTCAATTCTGAATACAAATTTAGATTATCGGAACTCAGATCGATTTTGAGACCAATCGGATCAATACATAAACAGCCTTATTCATATACAGTTTTAAAACCTATTTTAGGTATCAAATGTTTGTTTTCTCGCTCAAACTGAATTGAAAAGTCGTTCGAAAGGGACAAAAGTTAAATATTCATAAGAATAACTTCAGCAGTTTTATTTTCTATACAAATTTTTCAACCCTTATTTTTACTCCTTTAGGGTTAAATTTAGGTAAACAGAGTACGCACTTATTTTTGATTTTAGATATGTAATTATAGTGTCAAGTTTGAAATCTACAACTTCAACGGTTGCGGTTTTCCATACAAATTTATTTTACCCTTTTCACCCCCTTACGGGTTGAATTTCCAAAAATCCTTCCTTAGTGCTACCCTACGGAATAAAAGAAATCCCTGTGTAAATATTTCAAGTTCCTAGCTTCAGTAGTTTCGGCTGTGCGTTGATCCGTCGGTTCGGTTCTACAAAACTTCAACCATTATTTTCATCACTTTAGGGTTAATTATAAGAAAAGCAAGTATGCAGTTATATTTGTCACAAAATGAGTAACTAAACAGCCAAGTTGGAAATCTGCAACTTTAACGGTTTCGATTTTCCATACAACAGTATTTTACCCTTTTCACCCCTTTAGAGGTTGAATATCCAAAAATCCATCCTTAGTGCTACCCTACGTCACAATAGGAACCCCTGTGTAAAATTTAAAGTTCCTAGCTTCAGTAGTTTCGGCTGTGCGTTGATCCGACACTTTGTTTTTACAAAACTTCAACCCTTATTTTCACCCTTTTAGGGTTAATTATAAGAAAAAAGAGTATGCAGTTGTTCTTGTTTCTAGATGAGTAACTAAAAAGTCAAGTTTGATATCTGCGACTTCAACGGTTTCGGTTTTCCATACAACAGTATTTTACCCTTTTCACCCCCTTCGGGGTCGAATTTCCAAAAATCCTTCCTTAGTGCTACCCTACGTTATAATAGGAACCCTTATGTAAAATTTCACGTTTCTAGCTCCAGTAGTTTCGTCTGTGCGTTGATCGGGTAGGAAGGAAATCACCCAGTTTCTAAACATTTCAACCCTTATTTTAACCCCTTTAGTGTTAATTTTTAGACAAATTAAGTATGCAGTTAATTTTGTTATTGAATGATTTATTAATCTGCCAAGTTTGACAATTGTAACTTCAATGGTTTAGATTTTCCATACAACAGTTTTTAACCCTTTTCACCCCCTTAGGGGTAGAATTTCCCAAAATCCGTTCTTAGTGCTACCCTACGTCACAATAGGAATCCCTGTGTAAAATTTCAAGTTCCTAGCTCCAGTAGTTTCGGCTGTGCGTTGATAGGTCAGTCAATCAGGTTCCTCTTTTATATATATAGATAAGTAATATGTTTGGAAGCTCGATACTGCTATTTAGCTGAATGTTTTAAATATTATATCCTGTGTTAATGATGATAAGCAAAATATGAAATCAAATCAATATTATGTACAAATAAATAGTCTGTATTTGAGCTTTAACAGTATGAAAACTAAGAATTTTTAATTCATAAAATCTGATTGTTTCTTCAAACACATTGACATTATAATATTGAACAAATACAAAAGAGATTGCCACATAGGCTGAATTGTTACCTTCGTATTAAACAAACATTGTCATTAAGAACAATAAGTGTGTTTAAAGGCATAGAAGGCATGTTTGCATATAGGTACAAATAGCGTAGAATTTTTGCTTCCGACAGTTAATTATTAATAATAGAGCGCAGTTGACACAGCTGCGAAAAAATATGTTTTGTCGTTTTATGTTTAACTTTAAAATTTAAACATATTTTTTATATGGTCATATGCGCCAATATAATATATTGAAATACTTGAAACGTGTTAAAATTAGTAGGTAAAAGACCACATTTTAGTGCGTATGCTGTCATCTCTAATATTGGTTACATCATTATGTTATTATTTCCTCTTAATGTTTTGAATATTCTCCGTTTATTAAAGAAAATGAATAAATTTAATAATTAACACTTGTGCAAATAGATATATTTATATGAATATAAAGGTTTTTGCCATCCTCAATCCTCGTGTAGTCAATTTACATAATTACTTTATATACCTACCTATATACAGTGTTACTTTATTAAGCTATAGTTTAACTCGGAATTAAAAAGGTTATCAAATATGAAATTAGCTTCCCAATACGTCGGGACTAATAATATAAAAATAACTGTAACTAGGACGTATTACAATAAACTTTTTAATAACTATGATACAAATTCATGTTTTAAGTATAAATTAAAAGCAAGTCTATTGAAAGCTTTTATAATTTTATACATTCTTCCAAAACCAGTATGAGCACGAATCTTACTCTCATTAAGGGTTTTGAATTCAAAATTGAAACTTATCTCAATCAATGCAATAACTTACTTTTCTGTTTTACGAAATAACACCAAGTCTCTGTCAAAGTAGAAATTAACTAAAAATTAGGTGTTTCCAAACACCCCGTATAGTAGCATCGTGCGTGCCCACTCTATAGTCTATGACCATGTCATGGCGGCAGCTTGCCCGCGCTTTGTAAAGGGATGGACGCGCGCCACTCGCCCTATGACACACCTGCTTACAACTTACCCCCTCGACTTGGACAAAATCCTACTAAAAGACCTAAAACAGTAGATAGTTTTAAACCCAGCATACATATGTATTAGAGTTAATAATACATCTTATTAATACACAATATAAAAATAAAGTAAAAACACTCCAAATTATGAAAAATTGCAAGCTAGTTATTCTCTTATTTATAACTCCTATGAATATGTTATGGTTATTTTAAGTTCTTTAGTGTAAATGATAAATCAGTTAATATTCAGTTAATATCGTTAGAGAGGCATCTTTCGTTATTGCTTTATTTACGTTTTTCGGTTTTCCAATACAGAATATAGAGTTTGTATTGACGATAAGTCACTTTATTTATTGACCTTGATTTTCATTGCTTTAAAGTGTAACACCCGTATTCTAAGACGTGTCCTCCAATCTTCCTCAACCTTATTTTAGTCGAGGTGACTTTACAAATGAATTGGAGGGACCCTCGAAAATGGTATGCTTAGTTAAAAATATACCTTTACTAAAGGTTCCTCGAGTGAGGTTGAGTCAAGGAAAAACGTCATTAATTACGTCATTGATGTATAGATAAAGTAGAGATTTAACAAAAAACCTTTGAAAATAGTCTATGATCACTTGAAAAGTGACAGTCAAATGTCATGTCAGAGTGTTTACATAGAATAATATATAATTATTGAACTCAAAATCTTCGGGATTGTGACTGGAAGACAAATATTTAGTGAGTCGGAGAAAAAAACGCATGCAGGCAGGAGGAGGGTCATACCATCCAACCCGGAAATTTCGAAGGATATTCTTTAGATGAATCGTCGTTCGGGATATTCGTACGGAGTATCGTACAAGTATTACAGGAACTGTTGGAAACCTTTAATAACTTGTTTAAAATAATAAACACTGTTTCCAAACAACAAATCTTTTATTAAATGAAATAAAGAGTAATGTTTGTATCATTCACTAGGAAAACGTGTAAATCGTGTAGAGGCACCCACCTCAAAAAATTGTTGGCATATTTAGGTATTTATGAATTTTAAAAGGTAAACTTTATTTCTCTCTTTTAATTACAATATTAAAGTAGGATTATTTCTTTTATTTCTTCCTTAAGGTAGGTCGCGACGTACCTTGAGTTTGACAGTTGATTCCTTTCCTCGAGACAGGAAAATTTTTGAGTGACGTTGAGTGGAGGAGATTTTTTTCTACTAAGAATACGGATTTCCTCTAGTAACGTCAAGTGGAGTCGAGAAAACGTCTTAGAATATGGGTGTTAGTATCAATATAATGACATATATGTACTAGGTACAAAACCATAGCCTTTATTGGAATTCGAGTCGGGTAAAAACTTGTGGGTAAAACCTATATTTTTGTACACAAATGCTTATGTAACAAACTGAAAAAAAACACACCAAAACACATCCAGAATATCTAGACTACGCCCTAAAAAGTTTCCCAGCCTTCATCCCAGTACATAAAGCCAAAGAAATATTATGAGAGGTGCGCTTATAACGAGCCAGCAAGGCGGATCAATATCGCTCGCCGTTTCATCACGTCGATGGGAAAAAAGAGGAAAAAAAATACATAAGTTTTTAGGGGCCGGCCGTCGCGCCGCCACCCCACCGCACGAGGGAGACGGGGGAAGCACATAAAAAAATCTAAAATACAAGCCAGCGCGTGCTTACAATACGTTATAAAATATCGTATCAAATTTATATAATGCGGAGTGGCTTTGTTGGCACGGGCGAGGAAAAAAACTCCTTTGATTCGTCGTGAATGGACCCGGACGTTGCTTGTTTTGATGTGTTTAGGGAAGCGGAATGAGCTTACTACTGGAGAGTGGAAATTGTAGTGGTATGGACAATTTTTTTATGTAAATTAATGTTTTGTTTAAGTAGCAGAGGACTGGGAAATAATCTGCAGTTCACCTGATGGTAAGTGAAAAGGGAAAATATGGTGAAATCAAATTAAATTCATCATCAAAGCTGTTGCCGTCACAGGTGTAAGGCATTCACTTATGAAATAGGGGATCAAGGAGCTTCGTGCAGCGAGGAGTTCTCGCCAATAGTGTTGGTCATATAAAATTCAGTCCTGTAAGTCCATTAGTTACTTTGATTTTTCGTAAGGCAGTTATGCTTTCCAAGTTAACCGTGCTCATTCATGCTCTGTAATAAAACGAGATAGAGCGCGACTCTACCATTTATAGATAATAATCAAAATTCTGATCTGTGGTTGATTTATAATGCACATAATTATGAAATCATTAATTAACTTCTTTAGTAAAACAATCCAATGTGGGTGTCCTGGTGGCGCCTCTGCCTACCCCTTCGGGGATAAAGGCGTGAGTTTATGTATGTATGTATGTATGTAAAACAATCCGATTGATATGTGATTTAATTAAAATAATTATTATAAACGAAATGGCTTTAGGGTGATAAGTAAAAAACCGCTGGTTTCCTATTTGTTTTATTCTATGGAGGTTTATGAAAGATTTTAAAATTATAAGGTGCATATAACTAAACGTAGAATGGGCTTTTGTGATCCAATCGATTATTATAGACTATTTCAATTGAAACCATACACAACTCTCGCGTCTAAGATAAACCACCTTAATAATTAATAATTTTATTAAACGTCCAAACTAAGTACCTACTTCTTCCCTTTTAAGAAGAGGTCCTAAGGTTTCAGTACCAACAAGTGCGAAACTGGGCGGAAGCCAATATCGCTTTGAGCTAAGCTTTGAGGTTATTTCACCTTCCAATAAAATTGAGGCAAAGAAATTATTTAGTTCTATGTGAAAGTTTATTAAAGATGTTTAACTTTGCAAAAATTACAGGTACAATTACCCTAAAGTTAACATAAGGTAAGTACTAGGGTAACATGAGGTAACTTGGTAAGGTCCTAGTTTCAGATCTTAGGATGTTAACCTCTCTAATTATGACTACGTTTTCGGAAATAATTGTTAGGGTTTCATGACTTTCCGATAACATCGTCATCAACTAGGGTATAATTAATCAAGTATTATAGCAGTATATAGTGATCCAAATATTAACCGTTGATTAAAATTAAACACAATCTTTGTATACTAATTGATATTTAAACGTAGCTGAAATTTACTTTAATATTCTCAATCTAACGTAATAAGAATCCTCGTCGCTCATTCTAACCATTTTTAATTCTAAAATTCATAGACAACTTTTTTGAAACCACATGGTCTTGAGCCGTTAATAATATACAGGCTATGTCAATATATTAAACCCCAATGATTTTTTTCCATTTTCATGGGTCTTTGATATCAAATTGACATTTCAGCTGACTGGGTCACCGGGGTGTTCGTTCAACGGAAACAGCCATCAGCTAACAATGATCTCCGACTATCACAACTCAAAATACATTGTAATGTCGGAAAAAATATCAACATCTGGCTATTGTCTACCCGCTTGCGGGGGAGTTGCGGATGCAGATAATAAATTGTGTAGAGGTGACACTACTTCATTGGCCTTTCTATGGTATACACAAAATATAATGCTCTTCACTAGGTATCTACAAAGTTTATTTTACTTTAATCTTCAGTTCAAGATTCCTAACACATAGATTCTAGAAGTTCGAACGAAATTACTACCTACTAACAATAATTGCTTGAATTAATACATAATAATTTCCGAAAATTCCCTTTTAAAAAGCACGTTGCGATATTAAAGGAAACGAGAAAAGTTCAGTATAATTCTTCTATTCTGACAGAAAGAAATATTCACTCGTAGGTACAAATCTCATGTCCTTTCTGCACAAACTACTCTCAAAGGTAGTATAAAATAAAATAAATAAATAACAAAATGTCGCCACCGCACGCGTCATTATTCAAGCGAGATTGACAAGCACTTCCATAGCATAGAGCGTGCGGCACCCGCTCGCGAGGTTCAATAATACGCCTACTTAATGCCGCTGAGCAAAACGATTTTATAAACGATCTTGATAGTATGGGCAGAAACGAAATTAATTCACAGATATAACGCGTATTCTAAAAAGTATGTTTTTTAATACTTGCCTAAAATTCATTGTTTCGAGGAACCTTTTTTTAACTGGTATTCCGTAGATGTTATATTTGCGTGTATTAATATTCCACAACTGTATTTACTTATTTTTTTAATGTTTACTTATCAGCATGAATATGTGTGATTCTTTTCCAATCGTGTAAAATGAGATGTATTTTCTTAAGCATGTAATTCAACTTTTTCATTTCTTTTACAAACTATCAAGATCTAAGATCGCTCACGTGCTTGATCAATCGCGTATTTCTTTAAGACGTGTGCTATCGTGAACAACGGTGGCGAATCGCAAACTTCATGAATAAATATAAATTCGATATTCCTTTAGAATAAAAATGTCGAATAAAAAGGTGATTTATCATGCACGTCCATTCACAAGAAGTCTTTTATAGATTTTTAAATAAACATCGTTTTTGGGATGACGTACAAAATGGCGCGTAGCGAATTAAATTTTTTTTAAGAAACCTTTTTGGTGGGACAAGGGAAGCTAATGAGTGGGACACCCACGCACCACGATGACTAGACGTTATGAATTGGCAAATACTTTAATGGAGGTATTGGCGAATGCTATTGCCTATTGATTTCTACTATCTATCAATGAATGTGGGCGCTTTTTATCCCTGATTTCAACAATACTGTAAATGTAACGAAATGTTTTCGCATCTCTCGCCAATGGATACTTTAATCGAATTGTACTGCTTTAATATACCATCAGATCCATTGCAGTACCTTTATTGATGCGATTGCGAATTTATTACACTCTAATAAATTGGGTATATAACCGTTTTGCTACAAGGGTATCTGCGGGTAACTAGCATGATCAAGAATGCTGTTTGACAAAGCCTTGGTGGCTAATTTTATTAAATGTTACAAGACGTACAACAACGGACTGCTACAACGAGGCCAAATTAATTATTACGATGACAAGGAGTTTATGCACACTCAGTAACCGTAACAACATGTAGATGAGGCATCTCTCCAAATTTTCTATAGATTGACATATTCTTTACAAGGCTTATGGGAAAAATAACTTTTATTTAAGAATTTAATTACGACACAGAGGTATGATCAAGTTATGACTGCCTCCGTGGCTGGTTGGTGAAACGCAGGCTGTGAACCGAGAGGCCCTGGTTCGACTCTCGCACCGAGACCCATACCTCATAAGACATAACATCTATTCATACACTCAGCTGCAAAACTAGGTCTAGAACTTCTTAAGAGATATGGCACATGTAATCAATGACTTGTATAGATTGATGAAACCCCAACTTTTAAATAATAAAACAGCATCAATATTATGAGTAAAACAAAAAAGTATTGGTTATACTAGCACTATCTATTTTAAAAAAGCACTGGACTATAGATATTAGAGATTACGTTCAACATACCTATCTATTCAAAAAGCACTGTAATTACAGTGAATGTAAATAATAATAACAAACACGCTGTCTCAATATTGTTGTTTATAATTATGGCAAGCATTTTAAACGGGCATTGCACGTAATTAAGACCCTATTGTGAGATTAATCATATGCATAATATATCGGTCTAGTGCATGTCTTTTCTATAGCATTATTAACAAGCTTCCAATCTGGTGACAAAGGGAATAAACACCGCCTCCAATGGACTCAGACTAGTGCAGTGTTGGGATTAAACATGAATGGAAAGATTTTTGCGAAACAATACAACTCAGTCGAGTTGCTCTATAAATGCTGCTAATGCGATCTACATTCGAATCGACACAGTAATGTCCACAAAAATAATTAATAAATACACTCAACAGAGACATAGATAGTTCTGACTACATGCTAAGAGTAAGCACATATGTACATACATACATATGTATGAGTGTTGTATCAAAAACTATCAGAGATTTTTCAGTTTTTAAGTGTCAAGGAGAAATATTTGCGGGCGACACTAACGTTTGTACGTCGGTGCGGGGATCGAACCCACGTCATCTCGATTCACAAACAACTTCGCCTAGGAATTTCATTACCTAATTAAAAAAGGTTAGGTGTTCTCAAGAGTCAAACTATAACGAGTATCCCCTGATTGCATTAATATAATCTGCCATTATAGAAATATTATTAATGACTATGCATTTAAATTTTTATTATTATTTTATCCAAAATTCTCAGATCCATGTTTTGTTATCTTGCGGATGTTACTTTAGTGACATCTATCGGATTCCTTACTAATTTTTAGAGATAACATAACCATAATTTCTAATTTAAATAACAAGAATATCTTTAATTTAATAAATATACTAACTACGACTTCTTTAAGCTTTATTATATACATTCAATTAAAAAAATTGCTGACACAACATTTCAACTTTATGATTAAAATACTGCGTAAACATTAGCAAAGATGATTTGACGGTTTCGTTTGACGTTTAACTTTGACAGAATATTGTCGCCGGATTCGTGACTATCCAAAAACTAAAACACAGAATACTTTAATTACTAAATCATGTAAGTATTTTATCAAGCTTCATTCTTATTCGCATACTTTAAGCATTATTACGAAACTTTTATTTACGTTTCGTTTAAAAATAACATAGTTTTCAAATAACCTGCACCAAAATGACGCTACACAACAACAGTCAACAAAAAAGCTAACATTCCTCTCAATAAATCACTAATACTCGTCCTTAATACATCTAAAAGTACTCCAAAGCCACCCATAACCTAAAGAAGTTTGTTTTTTCCAGCAAAATGGCGACATCAGTGGTAAATTCATACACCGACCCCTGCCTTCCGGAATGGATGAACGCGCAGCACAGTACGGGTACTTCGATCATGGCGTGCGAGTTCGACGGCGGGGTGGTAATCGGCGCCGACTCCCGTACCACCACCGGCGCATACATCGCCAACAGAGTGACCGACAAGCTGACGAGAATCACCGACCATATTTACTGCTGTCGGTCCGGCTCTGCTGCCGATACCCAGGCCATCGCTGACATTGTTACTTATCATTTGAGTAAGTTATTTCAAAATCCTCATTATGCTTCTATAAGAATTTGCTTTATATGAGTATGACAAAGCAGATCTATTGTGCTTAATGATAAGTGCTTATTTCTTAGTGACAAACACCCTATAATGAGAAATTTCACTTGGTAGTTTACCATACAAGCCTTATGCTTTTGCTAAAAATATTAAGTAGGTAGCATTAACAATTTAAATGAGGTACACACACATGTTGTTGTTTGTGCAGAGCATATATTGCTGCTACCAAGCATGTTGCAAGTTATTACCATGCATAATAATACAGTACAGACCACACTTGTGGAGTCAGTTGTTTTGGGGCTGCAATCAATGTGTTGAAGAAATTATTTTATTAACTTTGTAGCTGTGCCACCAAAATGACAAACTATCCTCCAGTGCAACACAAATGTATTATATTCATGTGTATGTTATAACTCAGCAGCTGCAAATGTAGTGCCCAAAAGACAAGGAGTGTGTGTGCATTTTCATAATTATTTTGTTGTCTCGTCATACATTTTTAAGATGACTAATAAAATGTTACAGATTTCCATAAGATGGAGTTGGGAGAGCCACCACTAGTGGAGACTGCTGCGGCTATATTCCGTGAACTCTGTTACAACTATCGTGATTCACTTGTGGCTGGTATTCTTGTTGCTGGATGGGACAAAAAGAAGGGAGGTGTGTATTTGTAAACTGGTTTTGTTCGGAAACCTTGGCTAAACAACATCTATTGGGTTTTGTGCTTACCCCAAAATATTATAATTAACTATTTAGCATGTATCAAAACTTAGGCAATCAATTTTCTTATATTGTTATTGTTAATTTCTGATCAGTAGTAATATGTACATTCCTGAAAATAAAACAAATTTCAGAATTGCTTTCATTGTGTGCTATTATTGCTCTTGGCATGGTCTATATTATTGCAAAACCACAGAACCCTTAGCTCACTCCGTTTATAAAATAAAAAGCCTAGATTTGGCTTAATTTTGTAATGTCACAATTTGTTTTTTTGCAGCACAAATCTATTCAGTACCCATCGGTGGTATGGTGCAACGTCAAGCAGTCTCAATCGGTGGATCTGGGTCCTCATATGTATATGGTTATGTTGATGCTAACTTCAAGCCCAATATGACTAAGCAGGAAGCAATGAAGTTTGTCACAGACACCCTGACATTAGCCATTCTCCGTGACGGTTCATCTGGTGGTGTGGTTCGTCTTGGTGTGATCACTGAGGCTGGTGTAGAACGCTCTGTTATCTTGGGTGATCAACTCCCCAAATTCTATGAGGGTTGAATGTATTTCCATATTTCTAAGGTAATTAAATTGTACTAAATTTTTGAGGCTTGTTTTATTTGAATCCAGTTGTTGGTGTTATTGGTCCTGTGTGGCTATTTAATCATTTTAAAAAGAAAAGTAAACAGCAAGTAAGGAGAAAATCTTTTTTATTAGTCTATTTACAAATTAAGCTTAGTACATATTTAAACAATAATGTACAGGAAATAATACATTTCTAGAATAAACTCAAAGCTCATTCAGGAAATTCTCTAATTAGAGTTATACATACACATCATATGTTAACTGATACATGCCACCTCATAGTGTCAAACGGTGGGAAATATACAGGCTGATAAATAACAATCTATACTGCATTAAAATAAAAATAAAAACATTTTTCTCAATGTTCTTGTTGCTATCAAGTTCATAGTCATCAATTTCTTTCATCAACAGCATACTCGGCCACAAGATCCACTGCTGAACATAGGCCTCCAAGTTGGTCCACTTGCATCCAGTGACTTCTTGTATCCTTCAACTTCTTGTAGTGTCTACCTCCCACTTGCAATTCAGTAAAAACAATTGTGTTGCTGTCCTGCCTCTATTTGGGCATTTAGTTTTATATCATTTGGGTATGGATTAAAGCACTTGGTACAAGACAAATGTCGTCATGTTTAAGTGATGACTCCAAGTTCTTCCATGGTGTCCAGATCTCGTAGTAACATCTGCACAGTGTGTTTCGTTCGCGGGAAAAAGTCCGGTGTCTCGTCGTCCTCGAACGACGGATCTTGAGATTCCAATTCTGGAAAATTATATGACATTATATTATCATCAAAACTTATTTCTATTTATATTAAATTTATATCTTCAAGGTGGCTAGGCTTCGACAGAAGAATCCATAGAGGCTAAAATGCCCTTGCATAATTCCAGTACATCTCTTAAGTCCTAAAAATAATCCGTTTAATGCGATCCGTCCGTTACGTACGATTCGAAAATTTGGACGCCTGCCTTACATCACCTACATACAATATGTAGTTATTCGTGTGCGTTACCTGCGACCTGCGCCTCGATGGAGTCGAGCCGCGCGTCGACGAGCGCGTGGCAGCGCTGCAGGTGGCGCAGCAGGCGCACGCGGCACGCGCCGTTCTCGATGGCCGCCTCGGGCTGCGGCGCGCACCCCACCCCGCCCAAGCACACTTGCTCTACAACAAAACATTACTTTTTAAATACATTTTATTTTTAAATTATTATACCGGGTATATCAAGACTGCGACCGAAAACGAAGCCAGGTGGTAGTATTAGTGACTTCAGACACAATGCAAGTAAAAATCTCGCAAAAAAAATCGACAACATTTTTTTTGTCATTTTTTACTTATTGTCTTGAATTTTCGCAAAAACTTGGTATTTCCCACCCAAACACGATGATTTTTAAAAAATTCTAAAAAAATATCTGTCACTGTTTTGGTAAAAAAATTATTTGCATCGTGTTTGTAATCACTAGAGCTACCACCTGGCTTAGTTTTCGGTCGCAGTCTTGATATACCCGTTATAATATGATCGAATTAAATATTCGCCCTACATAATAATCCTCTACAATTATATGGTCCTCACAGACTGCAATATTGACTTTTATATACAAAAAATCCTCCTTGATCCCCAGCTTCGTATGTAGATGGGGTAAACCGGTACTCACCTATAGTGCAAAGGTAATTCCATATATTTTTTAAATTGTATGATAGATTAACGTATATTTAGAATCCATAAACAATTATTTTAAAGCCTCTAAAACATGGTCCTAGTCACAAACATACTACTTTGGCATTACCTTGAACAGATTTGGCAAGTGTCTCCAGCTCTGAGGTGCTTATGGGCAGATCCAGTGACGCGCCGCCTGGACTCGACAGCAAGTTGTTCAACAACACATTACTCAGTTGACTATCCGTCCGCTGCGAGAACCTGTAATCAACTTTATGTGAGAAGACATAAAAACCATAATAGCCTATTTTAAGGTGGTGATATCGATAGTTACCAGCAGACTAGTAGCGAAAAATGTTTTCAATATTTCTTTTACCAGAATTTAACAAAATATTATTTAGTTTCACAATGACAAACGTACTCTTTACTCTCTACGTATTTATACAATCAAAAATTAAAATTAATTACTGGTGTGTGTGTTTTGCGGCGGGAACTTTTGATTTCTAATGCCTCCAGCACAAAGAGTAAATATTTTGCATCGAGGTCCAGATTTTTGAGTCACTGTTAGCTATATCACCAACCTATCAGAGTCCTGGTCATCACACAGCGTGCCCCTGACGTCGAGCTGCATATCCTTGATGTCCTCGGGCTTGATGGGCATGTTCTCCTTGCCGACGCTGTTGATCATTATGTTGAGATCCGTGTAGTCAGAATTGAGTTTCTCCTGCGTGTACGACAACTCTGCATGCTCCCAGTCTTTCGCCCACAGGTATAGCTTCGGGTGGTCTTTTTTGCTAAATATATGATAAAAGTAAGTTACATAACCGTGAAATTTTGTCTACTATTTGAGCTCACAAAAAATATAAATAATTAATTTTCTCACACGTTATTTTATTTATTTATTTAATAATAATAACCTGACATTCATATGTTCAAGCAAACATTTCCAACTGCAGTATAGGTAAATAATAATTTATGTTTTTCAAGTAAGAAGGGCATATAAACTTGAATTTACCATTAAATACAATATGAAAACTCTACAGCCCCTACAAAAACATATGCCTTACCTAGCAACATAGCACTTGACCCTGAGCGCGTGCAGTGCGTCCTGTATGCGCAGCAGGTTGCCGGACAGCTCGTGCGAGCGCCGCAGCATGTCGCAGGGCTTCGCCCCCGGCAGCAGCCCCTCGTACAGACGGTCCTGGTCGTGAAGGAACCGCTGCGAGCGACGACCGCGACGGGGGTTCAGGCAAATACTGCATGTGTACTTTTCTGGGACCTGGTGTGAAAAAAATTGTGTAAAATGAATGTATGCTTCGTATAATCTGATATTAGGCAGATGTATTAATTTTTTTGTAAATTAATGAAAGACGAGTACTCTTTACAAGTACTTTTTACATTATCTACTATTATTCATTTTATGTAAACTTTTAGTTAAGCAACAACAGAAGGTGAGCTTTGCTACTTTTGATTGTATTCAAAAGCCTTGGACATATTTAACCAAAAATTATAGAAGTAATACCCACCTTACGGTTTCGTAATTTTAGAATGCAGATACTTACTACGTGTACAGACTATAGTCTATACACGTAGTATCTGCATTCTATAGATACTACTATAGATATACGTAGTCAACCCAATATAACCTGTCCGAAGCGAACAGAAGGCGTATTACTGCGCTCTGAATTAATTCGTATGTCCATAGAGCCCCACTTTCCCCTCGCGTCAACTTCAGAGCGAACTAGTTGTTCTCCAATGTATGTATGTACCTGGGCCTCGCTATGTATGTTGTGGCAGAGCGCGTGCTGCCAGCACAGACACAACTCGCACTGCACCATGAGCCCGTCCTCCTCGCGATAGCCGCAGTGGCAGTTGATGATTTCCTCGCGCTTCATGTGAACGATCTTCACGCGCTCGCCGTCTGAACACAGTCATACTTCAATCACAGACCATACATTGACATAGATGAGGGCACGCTACAAGAATTTCGAAGGTATGTGGAATCTATAAATAGTCAGTAATAACAAGTAAATTTCTGACTATCTTCGAAAATACTGATGAGAGTTGAAATAAGATGGATGAAGTTGCACCGGAGTTATGCCGGCTCTTCATATGGATTTTAGTAGAGGCCTAAAATTGAAAATATCCACTGATTCTGATGATCTCGACTTAAAAAAATTACCCTACAAAAAAATAGACGTGAAGGTATAAAAAAATCAACACTCACTCTCATTATACATGTACTTGTGAGAATCCTTTTGTTCCTCATTAGACTCCGCGGACATGGCGCCTACCTCCTGCATCGGTGGCACCTCCGCCATCTTAGAGTCAGGCGTACCAGACCGAGGGAAACTAGACCTCGTCTCCACATCAGAAGTCGCCGCGAACCACTCCTCA
Organism: Deilephila porcellus; assembly: GCA_905220455.2. Lineage (NCBI taxonomy): Eukaryota > Metazoa > Arthropoda > Insecta > Lepidoptera > Sphingidae > Deilephila > Deilephila porcellus. Next base: position 12,619,678 of record LR999973.1, on the reverse strand, counting down.
TCTTCGCTCAACTTCTGAGGCATCAGCGTCAACGAATTCCGCTTCTTGTCCCCTTTCTTCCGCTTCTCCGAAAACGGTTTAGTCACGGTGTGCGTCGATATCGCCGTTTCGAAATCTAACACATCTATCATACTGCTCTCTGGTGGAATCTCTGGTAACACCGCATCATAATCTTCGATGTTAGTTGGTTCTGGGTCAAACTCTGGTCTTCTTACTGGCAGTAAGACCCTTGGTCTCTTCACTGGCTTGTTGATCAACGCATCGCGTAACTTAGGAGAATCTTGCAGTTTCGGAATACTATCCCCCTCATGGCTAACTGGTGTTTTGGGAGCGGTATCAAGTATTAAATCAGGTTTGATGTCCAAAGGTTCTAGTTCGACTCGTTTCGGCTCTTCACGTTTCGGTGGTTTTGGTATTTTGACCTTAATGACCTTAGAATCGACTTGTTTCGGCGGGTCAGGGTCTACTGGCATTGTCCTGGCGTATGCCAAGTCCAAGACCTTCGGAGTATCTCCTAACATTTCTCTTAGCTCTCTATGGTAATGTTTAATATGCATCTGTAGCAGTGTGTTGTTTCGGAAATTCTTGAAGCAACCTTCCGCTGGACATCGAAGCAGGTTCTCGATTATTTGAACTTTGAGTGAACCGACGTAGACTAGAAAAGATAACTAAAAATTAATACACCATAAATGGTAATCATGTGTAGTTTATTTCTAATGCACTTACCGTATCCGTCTTCTAAAGCAACTGTGTTGAGGGTTGGTTCAGGCGTGGGCACCGTGTCCGATGTGGTATCTATATTGATCGGCTCGTGTGCAACCTGTAGGAATGAAAACATGTTTAAAAACTGGACTAAGAAGATATCAATTACGAGATTTTATTTTATTGGTGTGAAATCAGATAAGTAAACAAACGTAATTTTTATTCTAGAATAATTGAGATTTAAGCCAGATGGAGACCAATACACTGACAAAAGATTTCAAACAACGCGAAACTTGTCAAAACTCACACTCTCAGTAGGCACAACAATCTTCATTTTCAAAGACAATTTTTTCTTTTCTCTTTTCTTCTCTGATTTCTTTCTCTTCTTGATCAGAGGCGAGGTGCAGCTCACTATACTCGGAGAGACTGAGGGCCCGTCAGCAACGCCCCCCGGTGTAGTCGATATCCAACCCATGCGCCGAGATAATTTCAAATGCACTCCGAAATCCATTAGCGCGAATTCGTACGGTTTAAGAGCTTCATCAGGGTTATTTTCAAGATAATTCCTCATGTCTGTCTTAGTGTGGAAGCGGCGATTTTCTGGACTGAACATAAGAAGATACAATTTCTTATTATTAGATTATTTCAGCGGTGTTTCCATGACTAAGCGACTTTAAAGAAAAATAGTTTACTTATCATTAGGTAAAACATTCGCCTTTTGCAATAAAAAATCTAAAACTTACCTAACAAGTACAACATCCCATTTCCCGGCAGAATGACCCAAGCTCCTCCGAACCATGTGTTTCGTCCAGCCTGGAGGTAGTCGTTTATCTTCCACCTTGAAATAAAATGAAGGTATGAGGATATTACTACACGAGAACACAATACTAACATTTTCTGTACTTTACTGTATCAACCTATATACGAGCACGTCCCACAGCAGGGCAAGGGCCTCCTCTATAATCAAGAGTACTATCATTTTCACTAATAAATAAAAGTTTTTACTAATTTCAACTATATTTACTAAATAATTATATCTACTGAAATGTACTTAACGAAACAATTCTATTTCTCAAATAAATTAATATTTATCAACTGGTTGACCTACACAACCATCTACTAAAAATAATAGTAATTTATAATTTATGTAATGGATCAGTTATTTCTCATATAAATTATTCAATACATACTTGATATTAAAAATTTGAAAATTATTTATCGCATCAAAGAGAAGAATTTAATTCTGCAACCTTTACATATAAAAGTGCGACAATTTATTAGATTCCACCCTTATTTACTAAATGACTTATTAGTGTTTACCTGAACACTTCTCCGTGGTAAACCCTGTTTTCCCTCGCTGTCCGTTCTCGGTTCACATACAATCTCGCTAACCGCCCCGACCGGCTGCCCATTCAACCACTTGCAACACCACTCTCCCGGTAACAAGAAACTCTCCGGCATCTCCTGGCCCTTCGATAACTCTTGCGTCCGTAACATCTGCTTTCTCATTTCCTCCACCTGTTTCCGCATCTCTTCCATCTCTTTCTTCACAATCTCCACCTGTTTCTTCACCTTTTTCTCCTGCAGTAATCTTATTTTTTTGCCTTTCTTTATTTTTGACAGTTTTTTAGATGGTTTTGGTGGTTCCACAGCATCAAGTCCATCTACGTCTACGAAACCGTTTTCATCTGCCTCTTTAGTTTTTGGAGTTTCTACCTCTTTAATTTCTGTATCAACTTTGACAGGGATTGGAGTTTCTTCCTTGGGTTCTACCTTGGGGCTATTTACTTTTTCATTTTCAATTAATCCAACTTCTAGTTTGCTGATGACTTCTTTCATTCTATCGATTACTTCTTCGTGTTTACCATCATCTTGTTTCTCAAATTTCTCTAGTTTCACATCTTCCTCATGTACCTACATTTTACAAATATTGTTGTATAATTAGATATATTTAATATTTTTTCAATATTTTCAGAGCGAACTAAATACAATAAAATGGCATTACAAAGTAATATTTTAAAACAGTCCACGATACATCAAGCTTAGATGTGGCATAAATCCTGCTATTACAGAAAGGACGCAAATCAGCCAATATTTGAATACAATGCCTGTTATTTAAAGGCATGGTAATCAAATAATTGATATGCAATATAACAAAAATCACAAGGAAGGAATCTGCAGTAAGTGAATACCATTTGCCAGTGTAAAGCCTTATTGCTCATTTATATTAAAACGAAAGATACGCGGCGAATTATTAAGGAGCTAGTGAACTTAAGTGCGTAAAGGAGAAAAGTGCGATAAACCAAAATTTGCAGCTTTACTCAATGCTACTTCTAACATAACTACGATACAACTAATAACATCTGTGAGCTTACTTACATACAAACTATAACAATACTATTTCTACTTACAGGATCTAAGTCAGCTTTATATTCATCCATTTTAAAATCATCTGCTACCTGTGTGTCCGCTACGGCGGTTTTTTTATCATCTTCAACAATATCTTCCTTATTTAACTCAATGTTTTGTTCTAGTTTAATTTCTGGTTCGACATCAATCCTTATTTCTGATACAATGGTTTCCTGTTTTGGATGTGTACCAATGATGGAGGCAACAGCATCTATAATCATTCAAATATTTCTTTTTATTTAGTATTGTAAAAATTTTAATGAGCATTTCTAAAATACTGGTTATTTTATAGCTCTAAAATTTCTTAATAATAAATACTATTTCATCAAATCTTCTACACTAGACCCGATACGTACATTGAGCAAACCTCCGTATTGTGTCTCGAATATCAATAACAGCGACAGTATGAAATTTTTAATTTGAAATATAATAATTACAGTGATATATAAACTCACCAGGTATATCCGTTTTAATTTCAACTTTCTCTTCAACCTTAACTACTGCTTTAGGTTTAACTTTAGTAGACCTCCTTATAATCCTCGGGCGTTTAGACATTGTAACCTCTTTGTCTGGTTTCGTTTTCTGTCTCTTTTGCCCAATGTTGAAGATCTCCTTTATGTTCAATTTCCTCTTCATCTCTCTACGCTCGCTTTTGGAGCTCAAGTAATCTCGGGTCGGGTCGAAGAGGTGTGTGTGGAATGCTGACTTATTGACCGCTGCGTCGGTAGTACTGGGACCACCCCATTGTATGGGCGATGCGGAACCCGTGGGAGAATTTAACGATGTCTCTACAGTAAGCTCAGGTTTGCCCGTGGGTTTCCATTTATAAAGCCTGGACACGCTACATTTCCATTTGAAGTTGTCATCGAATATTATCTCGTAGCTTCCTGTAGAATATAGGATACTTTCGTCATATAATTAAGTATGACTAAAAAATTACAATTGATTTAATGTGTTACATCATCAGATTACATACACGCGGAAAAGAACTTATATCGTAACGTGCCGGCTTCGATTTTCAAGCAAACCACATTTTTTTCCGGATCGCAATGGATTAATGGGCATCAGGCATATTGCGGTTAATAAGATAAAATAAACTAAATACTATTAAACCACAGTAATTTCTAATTAACATGAGTTTAACGTTATAATAACTGTATAATGTATTGTCTATCTATTAATTAATTTCATAGTCTAAATTATTATTATTATTAATTGAATTTTTTGCTATTGTATAAATATTTAAATTTGCATGCTGTGGTCTCCTGTAATTGAAGATCACGTCACAATGTAAACTATAATAATGCTACACCATTGTGTTTATTATATCATGCCGTGTATCCTTCGTTGGAGATCCTTAAATAAATAAAATAAAATAAAACGTTCTGATAGCCTCCGTTGCGCAGTTGGTTAGACGCTGGCTGTAAAACGAGGCCGCGGGTTCGATCCCCACACCGAGACAAATGTTTGTATTAACCATAAGTATTTGCTTCGGGTCTGGGTGTTTGTGAGACCGAAAAGTCTGTCATAGTTCCTGATACCCACAAAACAAGACTGGATCTTAGTGTGAGGTCAGGACTATGTATGTGACTGTTGGGTGTATGTATTATTTATTCTATGTATCTAATTTTCCGCGACTTTGTTTATAACTAGCAGATACTACTCGGTATAGATAAAATATCCTTGTGCATTTTTAGGTCTTACCATCCTCCAATTCTTTCTGTACAGTGGCCATGAACCGTCTGTTGTCCCTCCATCGCGCCAGACATCTCTCCCCCACCGCAAACATTACTTTCGCCTTCTCTTCTTGTTTTATTTCTTTGACCTCTTCTTTGACTGGCGCTTCCTTCTCTGGCATCTTGGTTTCTTCTTTAACCTCAGTTTTGGGAGTGGTGCCACTAAGAGGCCGTAGGCGTGGACTACTTACGCTGATCCATTCGTCATGTCTGGAAACACTGGAATAGAAACGCGGCTAATTAGGAATAAGTCCCTATGTTGTTTAATATGGGATAGATGCAAAATAGTCTAGACTAGAGCGATTGCACCTTCGCTTAGTGCGGCCTAAGCTCATTGGTGCATGACGATGATATGCTCGAACTAAAATTTTAACAATAAAGACTTAGGCTTGTTAGTTTAGTCCTAGAAATATAAAAAAATATGTATTGCCTACAAGACATTTAATGGATATTTCATATTTACGCCTCGAAATGATTTGTTAACCCATATTTAAAACTTAATAAACCGAAAAAAATATACATAAAAACAGATCAAAAACAGAATCAGAATGCGTCTACGTGGTCACGACTACACAAACGATCATATTGTATAATGAGCTATAGAACCATAACCGCACGCTGTTATTTCCCTTATTTTCTAAAATCTTTATCTTAAAAGGTCTAACAGTACCAGCAATGAATTAAAAAATAACTTAAGAAGAATAATACACAATTTTTAATTGATAAAAATTCGAAAAAAGCTCATATGAAAATTTCGCTAACAAACACGTCTACCCCTTTTATTCGTTACAAACGTATCACAATTTGCCCAAAACAAACAGTAACCTGGGTTACCTGAGCACCCTGCGTGACTTCCTGTACCGTGTTTGATATGGATACATACTTTTACATTTACATTTATATCAATTATTTTGTTGATACACTTTTACGCTTTTACACGACAATCATCTGTCACTTTTCAAAAACAAATGATAATTGACGTTTCCGAAGAATAAAAAAGAAACATATAAAACCTTATCGGAATTTACATCTGTAGGCGTTAATTAGGTTGCATGTCGAAAATATTTTCGTTGATGAATTTTGTAACCCTTAGCCCTAATAAAAGTTTTGAAAGAGAAGTTAAATAAAAATTATAATCATTATCATATTATGGCATTAAATGGCTCAATCGGTTTAGAAAACGGCTGTGAAACGAAGGATCGCGGTATCAATTCCAGCAAATTTATAAAAAAAATAACTTTTGTATCACCCTCCAATATTTATATTGATTCTGGGTGTGTATGAAACCTGCAAATCTCTCGTCATGTCTGATACGCATGACACAAAAATGGACATTTATAGTGGGGTCAGGCATGTGTTTTTTTTATGACCATCACAGTGAGACGAACATGTATTCTGCCTGATGGTAAGAGGTCACTGCCACTTATGGACCTTGCAGTGCCAAGGGTCTAGCACAACCAGGTCTAGACTTCTTTTATGCATACCATAAAATCATAATGTGACAGTTGGGTATATAAAAAACAATAAAAACTTACATTTTGTTAGCCGGTTCATATCTAACCAAGACTTCCATTTCGTCAAAATCAACCTCAACAATTTCTGCTGGGTGCCATTCTTCACTAAAATCCTTAGCTTCAATTCTCGAACCAACAGATAGAGAAATGCTACCACTTGTGACTAAAACAAGAATAAATTTTGAGCAAATGATTGATCATACAGCATACCATAAATAAACATAATGAAAGACAATACTTACATTTATCAGCGGGACTAATGCTATACTTAGGCGCAGGAGCAATTTCATGTTTTTTCTCTATCTTTGCTTCCGACTCACTAAGAATCATATCCATAACACTGGATGCAACCGCTATTGTTTCTTTAACATTTTCAATTTTAACATCTTTATTTGCAGGTTCATTTTTAATATTTTCCATCTTAACAATGTTAGCTGCATCATTCTTCTCTTGAAATTCTTTCTCTTGGTCTTCAATGAATTGTTTTATTGCTTCCACATTCTCTTCTGAATCTTTACTACTGTTGGATGTATTTAATTTATTTGCATCTGATGTGCTTGTCTTAGCATTTTCCAATACACTACCCACGGTCTCCATTGCTGTGGTGTCAACAATTTTTGTCATAGTCCATGGAAATATTGAAGGCACTGCATCTGAAAATTTAAAACTTTGCAAGACATCATACATTTTTCACGCAATACTGACAGTTCATGCTTCTATGTAATACATCACAATCCACTCTACAAAGTTATAACCACATCATCCAGCTTTTATTAATGCAATTTAAAATAATAATGTACGGGTGTTGATTAGGAAAATAGCTACAAGTATCAATAATGTAATGATTACTGCAATCAGATAGTTTGAAGACAAGAAATATATTTGGTGCGTTAACTATGCCAATAGATTACCATTCTAGGAATAATAAAAAAACAATATGCAAAGGAAAAAATAAAAAAAGTTCATGTTTATTGAGTGTATGATAATAAGAAGCAATATATGATATTCCTGGAGTCTCATATAGATAAATTCATTGACAAATATGTGATTTTTAAGAAATGTGCAGTGTATAGTTTTTAGGCATAAAATCCAGTCATGTAAGAAATTTCCAGTGATCCTATTCACAGTGTAATAAATATTCATTCACACTTAGTACTAATAAAAACACATGTATAGTCTCCTTTGTGTCAAATACATTTTTTTACAAAAGAATAGACAAAGAACAACAAACTGGGCCCCAGCTCTAATAGTGTATAATTGTATAAAGTGATAGCACAGCAGCTGAACAAAATATGACTAACCAGAGCAGATTTTTGTCCTTTATGTGAACATCAGCCAGAATGATGCATATTTACCAGCCATGAAATGGAGAAGCCAAAATGACAGTTTGATAGAAATTGGAAAGAATGCCAATAACTAAATGATGAAAAGGAGGTTAAATTCCACAGACTCCAAAAACATTAAATTAGCATTCACAACAAATCTACTTTTAAACTTAAAACATGATGCTGCAAAGTAACTACTCTTACTACAAACTCAATGCGATACCATACAAAAAACCAGCAAGCAATAGGACACAAGTACCTGACTTCAATATGTATTTAGAGTCCTTGTACATTTGAAAATCATTTTTATAAAAATGCCTCGAGCAAACAAACTTCGGCAAGTCAGAATCATTGCAACATGTTATTGACTTCCAAATGTTACGTAAGGCTGGATCTTTGGGAAATTTGTGATATGTGACACCATTGTCTTCCTTCCTTGATGAGCAGGACTTACAGTTCTCTATGCAACATTGTTTTACGGCCATCCTAGTGTATGAAGTAGGTGTCAACAACTAATATTAAACCATGGAGTTATTAATGCATAGTGTATACGTAGATTAGGGTGTCCCTTAAATTTCAAGTTCAATATATTTTTACGCATACGTTTTTAAAACATTCGTATTAACCCAATATAGCATAGAAAAAAATATTAGCCCGTTTAATAAACGATAACCCGTGCCGACTTGCGATTTAAAGGTGTCCATACAAATTACGCGGGTACTGGCGCAGGGACCTGAAACTATACGTTTAATTCGTCATTTATGCGTGATTTTTAAGATTGTTAGTGCGCGTGCTATTGTTTGCTATATTAATAATGATGTCGGTGGAATTACGGAGTGATAAAAAAAAAATATTTTCATAGTCGGAATGCCAAGCCATCAAATAAACGGTGCAAAATTACCGTCTCATCGACAAGTTCTCGCTGTCGTATTTTACAATATTCGCTCCTGCTTAGGGAGTGTATTATATTTTAGGAAAAGCTAGAAATCCCACAAACGCATTACCTAACTGTGTACAAAAATTATTAATTTAGATCATGTTTGGAGAGAACTGCAAAAAAACTGCATGAAAACTTTAAAATAGACCTAGATAATTTATTCAATATTGCGCATGCTGATGCCATTGAAAGAATGTAAATAGAGGAAGAATGAAAATATTTTTAACGGAACAGAGAGAGCCAGGTCTACTGCAACGCCTACGAGGTGTGGATAAAAAATTGGCGGAAAAAGAAGAAAGAGCTAGACAAAGATGATTGCACGAAGAGGAAAAGAAGAAGTAAGAAATAAACAAGTTAATTAAAAAATAAATAAAACTCATGCCTCTTGCTATTGAGGCGAGCTATGCATCAGGCACGATGGATGACAAAAGCTATCTAATCCTTAAAATATGTTTGCTTCAGTGACAATTCCGAATGATTGCAAAAATGAAAAAAGCTCTACAAGATGTTTGTTTATTCATCGTCACATTGTATGTTAAAGCTTGGCTAGAATGCACAGTGACGATTAAAGCACCTAATCAAGATTTGTGTTTCTTAAAAGCGTTAAAGGATCATTAAAAAGAAAATGACACAACAATATCCAAAGCTTCGAAAAATAAATAAATAAATAAATACACCCAACAGTCACATACGTTATGCCCCATTCAAGGAGGAACTATGTATATCAAAAGTTATTTGGTAAGTTATTTATTTTTTGATTTTATATTATTTCTTGTTGTTATATAATCTGTTTTGTTATCAGATGAAATGCTGGATGATTTCGTATCGGAAAAAGCAAACAATTACTACATGGATTACAGAACGACGACAGTTTTCTCCAGGAGTATGTATAACGCAAATTTTCTGGAAGCTAAAAGGAAAATAAGTACTTTGAATGTTGTAAATGTCACTACTGGAAGAGCTGTTAAATTATTACAAGACTTTAACATATTTTTACAGCTGAAAAGGAGCAAAAACCGTTCTTGCTGCGCTGTGTCCAAGAACATAGAAGTTTGTCTCCGGACTGTAAAAAAACTACGCTAAAAAGAAGTTACCCTGACTAATCGTTATTATTTTATGTGTTTAAATAAATATTTATGTTTATTTTATTTTATTTTGACTGTATATTGTGTTTATATTAGTTTTGCAGCTGACTGATATATGAGGACGAAATACGATTTTTTATAAACTTTGAAGCTCAGTCGGCACGGGTTACTATCAATCTAGAAAGAAAATAAATATACATTTAAGCATCTTTTATCATTTATAAAAAAATTAGAGGGTATGCATTTCAAATTTTTAAAAAATTAAAAAAAGTGTTCTATAAGGGACACCCTAACGTAGATACGTCGTTTGTATCTAAATGTGTAAAGAATTGTAAAAAAAATACATCAGGTCTGTGTCTAATGTCACTAACAGTTAATAAAGCATGCCGAAAAGGATTTTTTACATTGCAGGAGTTCGTTTCTCGTTAAATTTGTCCTTAACGCACCATCGCCTAGTCCTACCACTAATTTTGTTTATTACCTAACCTAATGAGAAAATTATAATGTAACATTAAACGGACTCTGATGTGTGCATTGGAATGAGAATACTTTCCAATATGTACAATAAAGATTACTTATTAGTAAATTAGTGACAAAGGAAGCAATAATATTGACATTTTCAATTCATAATTTACAGTATAGGATTAATTGTACATACTTGCGGCAAAGCAAATGATTCCATTAATCTTCAAAGTTGAAAATCATGCACTCAAAACAAAATGTCTAATAGTTATTACGCGTATTACAAGTTCTCTAACAGCGTACGCCTCATTTTTCATCACATTTTTCATGAAGACATTTTCTTGTATACAAAATTCAATAGCAGTGCAAATATTCCATGACCACCATGCAACTTGTTGGTGAAATGAAACTATATAAAAGTACTATTGTTTAAAGAAGATGGCATAATAATAATGCCAGATTTGTCATAAAATGGTAAAATCCTGGAACGCAATTAATGACATAAAAAGACTAGGTTACCATATACAAAAACACACAACGCCTATCAAGCTATAAAACTCATTTCCTTATCGATTTACTAACAATAAAAGCTAAAATAGTACCAACAAAGAAAGTGGTAACATCCCTAATGTTGATAACAAAAAGGTTTGACGTGTGACCTTTATTTATTATGATTTTGTGATCAATACCAAAGGGAAAGTGCATATTAAAACAAAAGTTTAGTTTTATAATGATTATTGGCGTTAAAATTGTCTCCTAAACAATGGATTTAGCGAAATCTTTATTTAGTTCACGCGACCACGTAGGCTATGTGGGCCGAGAAGATCATGAAAGGAAAATCAGTGCAGCTTTGGCCGATGACGACCCAGAAGACGTTATTGATGCGATACGAGGGCTTAATATCGCTGATGAGCTCCTTCCGGCCCCTGGTGGGCCCTTTTCAGCCTTGACTCCAAGCATGGTACCTCAAGACATAATGGCCAAGTTGGCACAGCCGGAATCTGAAGGTCACGGAGGAGGCTTGCCTGATTACAGATTTGACGAGTTTGGCTTTTGCGTCGAAGAAGAAGACGGACCAGAGCAAAGTTCTAATAAGCTACTTGCTAATGCTTTTGTAGAAGATGACCAACATAGACTCCAATGGGAATTCTACAGCAAGGAAATAAGTTTCTCTGAAACTGAAGGGAAATTGGAGAAGACGGATAAACTGCAGAAAATGGTCCAGGATGGTGTACCTCACTCACTACGGCCTCAAGTCTGGATGAACCTTTGTGGAGCTAACAAGAAGAGAGCATCCACTGAGATCACATATCATGATATAGTAAGAGCTTCAAGTGATGATGGTTTGGTGACAAGCAAACAAATAGAAAAAGATTTGGTGCAAATACTGCCTAATAATGTGTGCTTTTCACATCCAACAAGCACAGGAGTACCCAGGTTGAGAAGAATATTAAGAGCTTTAGCATGGCTATACCCTGACATTGGATATTGTCAGGGAACTGGAATGATAGCAGCATCTCTACTGCTGTTAATGGAGGAAGAAGATGCCTTTTGGATAATGTGCACAACAGTTGAGGATCTATTACCAGCTTCATATTATTCATCAACTTTGATTGGCATACAGGCTGACCAGAAAGTACTGAGGACCCTGATTGCCAACTACCTGCCTGGTATTGACCAAGTTTTAAACGCACATGACATTGAGCTCTCTCTTATAACCATGCATTGGTTTTTGACATTGTATGCTAATATTGTACACATGAAAATACTTTTAAGGATTTGGGATCTCTTTTTCCTTGATGGTTCTGTAGTTTTATTCAAAGTAACATTAGCAATGCTAAAAATAAAGGAAATCAGATTTACTGAGATATCCAACTCAGCACAAATTTTTAATACTTTGTCTGACATTCCAAGGGAAATAGATGATGTTGACTTACTTATAAAGACAATTTATGAAGTTTGTGGAGACACACTGAGTCCTACATTAATTGAAACACACAGAAGGAGACATTTAGCTTATCTGATGGCAGATCAAGGCGCATTGGTGGGCAACCCCAGTGCTGTCCCTAATTTACCTAAACAACAACTTCAAAGACGTCAGATAAAGAAAAATAAGTCTGTAATTCAAACAATTCTATTTGGAGAGGACAGTAACAATGAAGATGCAGTTTCCAAGAATGTTAAGCAGACAGAAATCCTAGTTGATCTCCGTGAAGCTATTCTACAAGTTGCTAGACACTTTTTAGCTCTAGAACCACAGTTAGCATCTGAGGTTCAATTGACGGCAGACTACACAATGCAGAGCCATGCAGCAGACAGAGAAAGATATGTCAATGTATCTAGAAGTAAGAGACGCAGGGCCAAAGCTCTGTTAGACTTTGAAAGAAGGGATGGAGATGAATTGGGTTTCAGGAAGAATGATGTCATAGAAGTGATAAGCTCAAGGGATGAACACTGCTGGATTGGAGAACTAAATGGACTAAGAGGCTGGTTTCCTGCAAGATTTGTTAAACTGTTGGATGAGAAGGGAGTAAAATACAGCAGGGCAGGTGATGATTCAGTTACAGAGAAAGCAGCTCATCTTGTAAGAGGTGTACTAGCACCTGCATTCAAAAGAGTTCTCTTGCATGGCATTAAAAGACCAAGTTTCCTTGATGGGCCATGCCATCCATGGCTGTTTATAGAAGAAGCATCTTCAAGGGAAGTTGAAAAAGATTTCAATTCAGTCTACAGCCGCCTGGTTTTGTGCAAGACATATCGCTTAGATGAAGATGGCAAGGTTTTGACACCAGAGGAACTGTTGTATAGATGTGTACAAGCGATCAATTTGTCACATGACAATGCCCATGCTCAAATGGATGTTAAGTTGCGCACACTTATTTGTATGGGCTTGAATGAAGAAGCTCTGCACTTATGGCTGGAAGTTTTATGCTCATGTGTAGATGTAGTGCAGAAATGGTATCATCCATGGTCATTTATAAATTCCCCAGGATGGGTCCAAATAAAATGCGAGCTTCGAATCCTCTCCCAGTTTGGATTTAACTTAAACCCTGACTGGGAATTACCTTTGAAGAAGGATACGCAAAATCAACCTTTAAAAGAAGGAGTAAGGGATATGCTTGTCAAACATCATCTCTTTTCATGGGATTTGTAATCAGTTGCAGTATTGTAATGTTCTAAAATTACTTATTATATCAATTTATGTGCAATTTCCAGTGTGAGTAAATAAGTACTTAAAGGCTTGTAAAATATTTTGTTAATATGTAGTTAATATCACAATTTTGTTGCGTTTATTATTATTAATAACATATTCGAAATAAATAACAAAATTAAATTATTTGCCAGCTTGAATATGTATTTTACCACATGCTTTAATTTCCTTCTTTCCTGTCTCAGTGAAAAGCTAAGTAGGATATCTAAAATAGTAATCTTAAAAGGTGTGTCTTAATATGAACTCGCCAACAGTATTAATATAAGATAGCAATACTAATAAAATAATTTCTTTTTACTATGTTAAAGTACTATGTACTACAAAAATTAAGTATTTACATAATATAGTATTTTCGATTATTAACCATAGACGAAATCGTACTGAGTACAACACTAATGTATTATCATTTGTTCCAGTTGTCCCAAGAAAGTGAGTGAGAAGTGCTGATGTTAAAAAGAGATAGATATAATTTTATGCTTTTGATATAAACACCTTGATAAACAGCGACCGTAACGCTACGAAAGCTTCTGACAGCTGTCGCCGAGTATCTTTTTCTCTTCAATTTGAGAAGTCAATCGTGCTTGTTCTCTGTGAGCTAAGGCCTTTTGGCGACTTGCACGTACATAACTAAAAAATGGCATCAAAGGCTGAATTAGCTTGTGTTTACTCCGCCCTCATCCTGGTTGACGATGATGTCGCCGTAACTGTAAGTATTCCGCCGAAAAAATGTGCGTAGGCTATGTTCGGCCAATGTTAAAATTCAGTTATCCAGTTCCATCTCTAATATTACTAGTTATTAAAGCTTATGTATTTCCTCAAACGTACGTCTGAAATACATAGAAAGTGTATATTAGTGTATTTTGGTAAATAACATGCTGTTTGGCGCGAAAGGTGTTATTTACATGGTACGTATTATTGTTAGGGTGAGAAGATCTCCACCATCCTGAAGGCCGCTGGCGTCGACGTGGAGCCTTACTGGCCAGGTCTGTTCGCAAAGGCCCTCGAGGGCATCAACGTTCGTGACCTGATCACCAACATTGGATCGGGTGTTGGAGCCGCGCCCGCCGCCGGTGGAGTTCCCGCCGCCGCCGCGTCAGCCGCGCCTGCCGCTGAGGCCGCCAAGGAGGAGAAGAAAGAGGAGGAACCTGAGGAGTCTGACGATGACATGGGCTTCGGTAAGATTTCCCTCCATATGTTAAAAACATCAATTTTAGGTTATGTATGCAAAAATGCTTAAACTCAATCTGTTGGTGAATAAATATTTACTTTTTACTACATTTACTTAGATGGTATAGTTAATATTGCAAGCATTGCAATATTTATAAAGCTATCAAAAATTGTCTTCGACAACAAAGTTATTTGTGTGATACCAGAAATGGAAAACTGGTCCACATAAGAAATGTACCACCTCTCACACATGTTCAATCTTAAATACTTTTTATAACCCATAACAGTTTTATTACATCAATTTTTAACTTCAAGAATTCAAGTTATATGGTACTATGTAATAATTCAATGAAAATATAAAATATTAATTATAGGGATCATTAACTTGAAAGCCTTCATTTAAATCTCAATGATGTTTGATCTATCATGTATTAGCTTCAGAAAGATAATGATCTGAAAACTTTAACCACTGAGAATCCAACATTTATTGATTTATAAAGGTATGTTTAATATCTGTATTAACAAATTCTTTCTTTGTTTCAGGTCTCTTTGACTAAAAAGCTTTATATTGAAGCGAAACAATTCCATTTCGGCTTTTGTGAAGCTTTTAGTTGTAAGGAAATGACTTTTATAAAAGGTTAAAACACTGAAAAATTTGTTTTCATTTAATATTTAAAACCCTTTAAACAATTTTATAGACTTGGGATGTTATTATATCATTGAGTGGATATTTTAATCTTAACTTGTACCTCAAGTAGGCACCAAAAAATTCAATATTTATTTAACACACATTTGTAATTACATGTTTTTAATTATAGAACACTGGTGAATGTGTGACTAAAGTAAATAAACACATGGGTTACATATTAATAGTAAGCACTAAGCATTAAATTACAGTAATATAAAACCTTTGGATATACCCACAAAGCTACTACTGAACTTGTGAAGTATATATTTATTTTTTGCCAACTAAATTCGAATTTTATTGAGAATGATGTAAGGAAGAGGAATAGTAAATAGATTACTATTTCTAGAATTATTTTTATGAATTTATGCAAATAAATTTAGATTTTATTTAATAATAAATCCCATAAATTAAACATGTAGTTACCCAATAAGAAATAAGAGCATTGAATATTAAAAGACTTATTTAAAGGAACCTAAAGGAAATGTGAAGGGTTAAAATAAAAAGTGAGGTGGGTATGTAATTTAACAACTAAAATATTCTTTATTATTCCTACAAAATAAACAACAATAATTTAACCCCACATGGCTCTCTGCACCCCACATAATTTGTTGTAATCTGCTAGATGGCGCCACACAATACGACTCATGCGCCATTCTGGCACTATGCCTCTTGGTCTGAAAACAATTTCAATAAATTAGTAGTGGACACTAGACAGCACAGAGTATCAAAATATAACACTAGGACTGCTGTCGCTTAATGATATAATAAAATGAAAAAATCGAAGGAGTCTCTTGAACCATTAGAAAAACATTGCTGAACATAGGTCTTTCTCAATAATTTCCATAGCGACATGTTGGAGCAGCTTACATGAAATTGAGAGTTTTCAATTTTTTTTTTATGAAGATCATTAATTATACGAGTTAAATAAATAAAAGCTTAAAATGAGTAGTCTTCATGAAATTCTAAAATTCAATACTTATCTTGCTAAAAGAAAATAAATTCTAATTTAATAACGAATTTATTTAAAGGAAAAACCTTACCTGGAGGTAATAACGCATCTGTTATTGATTCTCATAGGGCTTGCATTTAATTCAAATTTATTTATTTCTTTGTCGGCCAGCTCTCTGATTTCTACTGGCAGAACATCATTCTTCCTCAAAGCATTAACTCTAGACCTTTCCAGAAAGTTCTCGGCACTCATACGGCGCCTCTTCACATCGCGGACCATCATCCAGTTAGCCCATTTGTTCCTTACTTGCTGATACTAAAATTTTTAGGTTATGTGTTATAAACAAATAATTCATATACAAATTAAATTAAGTAACGAGTATAAAAAACAGATGTTATAAATGATACTATTTAAGGCTTCGACTGTGACTGGTGAATAGAAGAAAAAAAAACAATTAAATTTCATTGATAACAAACAGTGGAGTCTACTCACTCCAAAACCAGCTATACTTTGAGATTTCCACACATATTTTCCAACGTTAGAAATATTCAAATTCATTATACTTATCGCAAATTAATTACTATTGTTTAGCACAAGAACAGTAATATGAAAATGTTTATTTAGAATTTAAAATTGGTATTTGGTAATGCCAGTATAGCATAGATGTAGTATAACATAGATCGGCAATGTGAAAGAGATAGAATGATTTAAATCATACATTAAAGCGAGACGCATGATGCGACCATGCGTTTACACGGAGAGCGTTCTATAGAGATTTGTGTGAAAATATGTCATTTAAGCGAACGACAAATTTCGCTTATTTTCTTGATTTATTTAATATTTCAGTACTGAACTACTTTTATTAAATGTAATTTATTATGGTGAGTTGTCCAGTGCCTGGATGTGATTGATTTTAGTGTAAAAACCCGAATAATCATAGTTTTTCATAAGATCGTATCACTTTTTTCAATGTTGTTTAGTGACAATATTGTAGAATTGTAAGAAAAACCTTGTATGTATATCGGTAGAACAGAATGTCCTTATTCATTATTTAAATGCGTAGAAAGCATCCATTGCCTATATAAAATGATATCATATACGTGAATTTATAATAATTTCAACCAACATTTGCTAGAGATTGATTGACAGTTTCGATCAATAATATTATGTCGATAAAAATAGTCAATGACCATAGAGGTTTCACTTCATTTTATAATCTCGTAGTATAACATCAATTCTATAATAACAGTTATTAATTCACTTTATTTATTCACTATTGATATTTGCTAAATATTAATTAATATTTCGTGTGCGTAATTTACCATTTCTGAGCCGGTTTCAAATTAACAGTGCCACGGAGGCTGCCATTCTAATAAAACAATAGAACATTAGATATTATTATAAGGAATGCTTTACAAAACTTGTCAAATAAAATTATTCTCAAATATGACGATTTACTTTTATTTACTTGTGTTTACGTATCTGTGTTGAAATAAACACAATCATTATTTTTCTGTTAAAATACCATGAAATGTCTCATATATATCTATAAAATTTTATTTTATTGGTTGGGCCGTTAGGTATATCGATATGATAGTATTATCTGCAGCATTATCTGTCACGCACACATGCAAACTTCACGCACACTATCATATTCTCGTTTTGGTTTCACTCAAAATGATACATTGCCGATCTATGTTATACTACATCTATGCAGTATAGTATAGCAACAAATGACAGTTCATAATAGTGAAGTGCTCATCGTCATTCGTATATCGTTACATGCAGGAAACAAGATGTGCCATTCACAGATTACTTAGGTCACTGTGCCATTAGCACAAGTCCTGCAGCATTCTTGAATCTTGATTTTTGATCAAACGCAATCGCTAACTTCCAAGCTTAAAGTATCACTCATGGTTTACATTATTTAAAGACCTGTATGTTAAACTCAAATACAGAAAACCTGTTGTGAAATACTGAAAACCGATCTATAAAATGTACATACAATAGTATAACTTCCATATAAGCTGTCTGCATATTCAAAGTTTTCTCTGTATAAAAAGTCTCTACGACCAATGGATGACACTTTCTATGGTCAAGATGCAACGTATACTGGTCTGCAGAATGCAGAATTAAACAGTAATAGTTAATACTGTAAGGTGCAAAGAATAGACCATAAATGATAAAGGTAAGATGGTTCACAGAAGGTGGTTCCGTGAGCACGTCCCTTGTTTTTATTTGACATTTGACTTTACTCCTTAGTCTGTGCATTTGACATTTAAATTGAAATTTCAAAAACAAGTCGGCAGTCGCGGATTAATTTTTAGGATTTTTTTTAAAACTAACAGCGATTAATTATCCTATAAATCATGTCACATAAAAGAAGTTCGTCACAAAGATCCAACAGTGTTTTCGGGAGTCAAAGCAAAAAGTTGAAGACTATAGATAGGAATAATTGTTTACACAAAACTTTACACGAAAGCGGGCTCGATTTGAAACATCCACCAGAAAAGTGTGTTGCTTCACATGAAACTATTCATTTAATAAGTAAAATAAAGAAGAATCTTGAGAAAAATTTCGAATACCCGCGCAATGTGGCTGAACTTTTTTCAAATTTGGAGAAAGAATGTGAAGACATGGATGTGTTTAAACATTATCTATTTCCCAATATTGTGATGATTACAAGTGAGGGTTCCGAAGAACACCCCATCAGCGACAGCGCGATTAAAATACTGCTAAGTATACCCATTTTACAAACTAAATTAATCAATTATATTTTCGAGAAAGCCATAGATTTGGCCGCATCTTCAGCGTGCGGTCCTTGGATACAAATGATATTAAAATGTATCTCGACCATTGACAGTATAGTTGATCCAGAAAATATGGCAACAAATATAATAAATCTTCTTGATGTAACATCAGAGAAAATGGTTCGACTAGAAATAATCACTGCTATACCAGACATTATTGGGGATCAAGAGCACAATAATATTGCGACTGAAATGAGCAGGATTCTCAATGAGGACCATGACTTAATACCAGCTATATTAGACTGCCTTACATACTTGTGCCTTTCTGATGATCAGTATGAACAACTTCAGAAGAAAACCCTCAATATACTTTCAAGTTTGTCAAGATGCAATTACTTTCCGAATTTTGTGAAATTCCTTCTAATTCCTGGCAGATTGAGTGATAATTCTTATTTAGAGGCTGCTCTAGGGTTAAGAAATGCACTGGGTTGGTCTACTACATTGGCAAAACCCCAGGAGGTAGCAACAAGTCAAGTGTTGACTGCAGCAGCTATCAGAAATTCTATAATATCCTCAAAAATCATAGCTAACTCTTGGCTAAAAACTGTATCTATGTGTAAAGTGTACACTGATCACAAACCTATTGATTTCATCATTTTACTAATATCATTCTCAACTTCTGAAGAGAGACAGAAACAAGTGGAGAATTTAATTAGAAAACAAATTAAATTAAACATCCTTAAGGAAGAACTATTGGATGATGCATTTCAAAAATTCAAACCTATTCTTAAAGATTCATTGAAAAATCTTATTAGTTTGACAAATTCTTTATTAAAAATTAAAGGTGATCCCACTATGGAGTCATTTGCATCCCACATATATACTTTGATGTTTTCTGAACTTGAAGATTGTGGACAAACAATTGTGGCAGAACTTCTACAACTAGGGCTGGATTCAAAGCAATGTGTAATGAGCATATTGCAAATTCTGAATCATGTTGCTACAAAAAATATGGCTCTATTAAAGCCACAGAGTCTTCAAATGTTGACATTACTGGATAGAATGGATGATATGCCTCTAAATGAAATCAAAGCTGTCATGAATTTACTATGTGGTCTTGCATACAGCTATGAAAACTCACTTATAAGGGATGATATACATATGATTATCAGAAAAGAGTTGAGTAGTTCAAACCCAAAGATTAAAATTCAAGGCATTCTTGCTGGTGTACATGCAGTCAAGTATCTAATGGGGTCAAATCATGACAATGATCAGACCACTGATTTACCAAATGATATAACTTATGGCTCAGTTACACATTTACCTGAAGGTGATCTTCGTGAAGCTGCACAGATCATTGAATTAATTAGTCGTAGTACCAGACAATTTCCAGAGATGATAGCATTTTTCTATGATGAAATGTCTAAGATCATAACTGCAGCACCTAATATAAATAAAAATTTTATGTCATGGTTGACTGATGCAGTTACAAATGATTTAGAGCAAAACTTTATAATTGATACATTGGAAACGGAAAGAATAGGTGAATTGGAACTGGCAATGCAATATTGTATTAATGCAGATAGTGAAATGAATGAAATGATTGCTATTAATATTGCTGGATTGACTTTAAAACCAAAAGCAGAAATATGTATAGAGATTCTGTCACCTCTCTTTCAACTAGTACAAACTTTGCATTCCAGGCAGAATGATGGCAATTTATCTAGTATTGATGCATTATTAGGGTGTCCTATCATCATGCCCAAGTATGATATAGAAACAATTGAAGACATGGATCAGATTAATGTAAACAATGTATTGGATTGTTGTGTCCATACTGTAAATTGGTTTAGAGAATTACTGAATGCATTTGCTACACAAAAAGATGAAGCATTAAAAGCCAAAACCCTTAAAAGAATTATTCAAGTTGATAAACTACAATCAGTAATTTCAGAAATATTATTCAGGAGTAAAATATCATACAAACCACCAATAAGTACATTGAGTATAAATAAATATACTGGAGAGAATACTGAGAGAAGAGTGAATAAAGGCCACACTTCTAAACTAAAAGTTACAAAGAAGGCAGCTCCAGATGAAACTGTGCTTCCAGAAACATTAAGGTCTCAAGCTACTCAAAATATTCCAGCAACAATTAAGAACACATGTAATGTCCTCCATGATATGCCATTTAGACAGTTGAGTTTGAATTTACTTCAGCTACTAAACACAGATTTTTCTGAAGACATTGACTCAGAAAACGAATTAAGTATTAAATCATTGAAATATTTACTGAGTAGCATTAATAGTAATCTCGAAAATATTTTAGTATCTAAAATTAAAAGAATTACATTTTTAACCAAGCAGCAAAATGTGAATTACGATCCAAAGAAGGGTGAAGATTGTGCGAAAGCAGTAAATGAAATACTACCAAAATTGGTATACCACTTAAAGTCTGTTACATCATATATTGAAAAACATACTTCTGAATCTCACAATGAAACTGGTATTTTGTTTACATCACAGTTTATGGATTATGTGATAAGTTTAGAGTGCATTTATAATATGCTTACTATTTTCTTCAAGTGGATAGGATTTAGAAACCATCACAATGCATTGTTAAAAAGCTCATTAAGGACGATAGCTGATTCAAATGAAGATGCAGTAATATCATTAAAAGATATAGTGATTAAAGTATTCGAAAATTTGAAAAATCATCAAAAATATTGTTTGCATTTAACTACTGCTGTGGCTCTAGTAGAACTTTTAAAAACTATTCAGAGTTATTGTGATCATAAAATTATATTAAATGTTTTAAAAAATATGGCCCAACACTTTTTGTCACAACAATGGAGATCACCTGATGGAGCTTTGGAGACTGGCTTACAATTCAATCAAAGTGTAGATTGTTTAGCTTCAACATATTTTATTACTAATGAAATATTGGAATTGAAGAAAATTGCTTTAGAGTTGACGCACGACGTAAAAATATTAAAAGGAAGAAATGATACTCTAAGTTCACTGAAATGTATCTCGAAGAGTAATTTTCCAATTTTCTACAGAAACTTGGGCACATCTCTTCATGAATCTCTTAAAACTAGGCTTAATAAAGGAATGACGAATTCAGAACATCTAGAATTATGGAAAGATGTAGCTTGTGTTCTGAAATATATGTCGGACATAGCCAAAACTTTAGAAAATAGAAACACCTTAGCGGCGTTTTTCAAAAAATCATTACCAGTATTGAAAACATTTGTGTCTCAAGGCATACCAATATTCGAACTTCAGTTGAAGCACGAGACTCAAGAAGTTTTAGAAATTTTAAAGATACTTCAACAATCAACAAGATTTTTGCAGTCTTTATGTTGTCACTCGAGATTAAAGAAGGACAAAACGTTGATGAGCAAAGTTCCGACTGTGAGGCATTTACTTGAAACATTGATTTATAAAGTTAAAGCTGTCCTTGCTGCAAATAATTGTTCTGAAGCATTTTGGATGGGTAATCTTAAAAATAAAGATATTCATGGAGAAGTGATTGCGTCGCAGCAGACGGTCAGCGATGAATCAATCGAAGATTGTCAAACGGAAATACCAGAAGATGAAAGCGATGATACGGATGATGAAATGAATTCTGATGTTGAAGGTAGAATAAGTGACATTGTGTAAATATACTTTGTTATGGTCTTGATTATTTTAATTTTACTGACAACTTTCATCATTGAAATATACTTCATTATAACTAGCATTTTAATTATAATATTAGATGTCTAAATACCTGTATACATTTATCGTAGACCTTTCCTATATCACTTACAGGGCCATATTCAGACAGTCTATTGATATTGATCAATGATAGGACTAACACTCTCCTGGGCTAGATTCCTGTTGCACAACATGTACAATTCAAATACCTATTACTAACTAGTGGGTAAAACTATAGACTCGCGGCTTCATAGCAGTTCGGCAGAGTGCCACAACCTAACGCTGGCTCAGTCGATAACATTAGGTAGGTAAATAAACAAAAAAAGTACATCGAAACAAAAAGTAACAATCATTTTTTGACCGACTGCAAAAGAGGAGGTAATCAATTCGACTGTTTTTTTTTTTTTTGTGTATGTTACTCGATTACGCTGGTATTAGGGAACCGATTTCAAAAATTTCTTTTTTTATCGAAAAGCATGATATACTAGGTTGGTCCCATAAAAAATTGGTGAAGACCTGATGAATATCTTCGGTCCTGAAGAACAGAACTCCTCAAAATAGAACGGTACAGCAATAATTCTTTTTGCACCTGGTTCGGTATAAGTGTGTTACTACAAAGGGGGGCTTCAAAGGGGGAAGGGGTGTAGGGGGGGGGGTGAAAATAGATACTAATGTAAATACTCAATATCTCTGGCAGTACTTAAACGATTAAAAATAAACTATTTTGTCGACAAGTACGATATGTTAGATTGGTGTCATTAAATAATGGTGAAGACCTGATGAATATCTTCGGACCTGAAGAGCAGAACTCCTCAAAATTGAACGGTACAGCAATAATTCTTTTTGCACCTGGTTCGGTATAAGTGTGTTACTACAAAGGGGGGGTTAAAAGGAGAAAGGCGTGAAGGGGGGGGGGTTGGATAAATAAATACAATTAATTTCAGTTTTCAATGTAAAAGTTTTACTATAAGCAGTGGGTGAAGAAGAGGGAGAGTGAGAGAAATAGATACGTAAATTACCGACGTAAACTAAGAGAATCCGACCTGGTCAGTGTCTAGCAATAGCGGATATCATGATTATAATGACTTACAATCATCTCATAATTTCACAGCAATAATATCATGTTTGGTCTGAAGAATTCGTAAATTTTAAAGACATCGTTTTGATTATATCATGATCACCTTTCTCATCATTACGATGCCTATCGAAACTAAAAAGGGACAAATAAAATAATTTTTAATAAAAAAATAAAAACCGACTTCAAAGTGCCACTACAAAGTAACAAATAATATATATTTCATCGTGCTAGTACACAATGATTAATGTTCTTATTGACTTGACTAGCTAACAAATCTTAAATACGTAATATTTTGAAGGCGGGTCGCTAAATATCAATCACGTATAAATTTAAGCAAATGTTACACCATTTGATATTACATGTAGATCCTGCAATGTTGGCTCAGAAAGGCACATAAGTAAATTAAACACAAATGAATATAATGTGCTAATCCTACGTGTAAAATTGAAGTTTTGATAGAATTTCTATGTGTCTTACATATGTGTGGTAGCCTGTTGATAATTATCTAGATATGATCCACGAGACGGTTGACCACCGTCTCGGTTATAATTCCAAGGTATACACCTCCTCGGAGTCACTTGTGTGTTGGTGATATTCAATTACCAAACTCTTTAACAGTGATACATTTCAATCATAGTCAGGAAACCTGCATGACATAAAGGCCTTTAAGTACAAGAAAGGGTATGTTGTGTCCCATGCTCATGTGTATTACTGGTGGTAGGTCTCTCATAAGTGAGAGGCCGCCTGGGTAGGTACCACCGCAATGTCTATTTCTCCCGCCAAACAGCAGTGTAAATGCGCTGTTGTGTTCCGGTTTGAAGGACATTGTAGCCTAACTACTGGACATATTGAGACTTAACATCTTATGTCTCAGGATGGCGAGCGCAGTGGAATTCCAAGCATTGCCTTGTAATTCATGGTGTTGTTTGGTTTTGCTACTGTCCATGAGCGGTCGTATCGCTTACCATCAGGCGAAGGGCATGCTCGTCTCGCCATTCAATGCAATAAAAAAAAAAAAAAAAAAAAAAAATGCTCAACAGTGGACGATTACGGCCTGATATCTATATCTATACATATAATAAAAATGTAAACGGTCGATGTCTGTACATGGAAGATATTTAAGAAATTTTAACGTGAGGGGTCTTTATAACAGCAACAGAAGCCAAAACAATTTTTTTTAGAATTTTTGTCTGTCTGTCTGTCTGTCTGTCTGTCTGTCTGTATGTTTGCTTGCGCATCACGCGAAAACTACTGCACCAAATGAGATGCGGTTTTCACAGTTGTATTGCTGTAGGTTCAACTTAAAAACTGGTATATGTTGCATTTACATACAGGGTGTTTCTTTTTGTTTGCTTGCACATTACTCAAAAACTACCGCACCAAATGAGATGCAGTTTTCACAGTTATATTGCTGCAGGTCCAACTTGAAAACTGATATATATTTAATTTACGTACAGGGTGTTTTTTTTTGTTTACTTGCACATTACTCAAAAACTACCACACGAAATGAGATGCGGTTTTCACTGTTGTATTGCTGCAGGTTTAACTTAAAAACTGGTATATATCTTATTTACATACAGGGTGTTTCTTTGTACTATGGAAGATAAACGAGAAAATCTAATATGAGGAGTCTGTATTAACGTAATAAAAACAATGATTTTTAGAATTTTTGTCTGTTTGTCTGTGCGGTTGTGCGCAATCAACTCAAAAACCGCTTAACGGATTTCGATGAAATTGGTATGGAAGTAGCTGACACCCTGGATTAACACTTAGGCTACTTTTTATTCCTAAAAATACAGTGTTCCCGTGGGATGAGGAAGGAATTCCGACACATTTGTTACTTTTTATACTCAAAGGGATGGGATAGGACTGCATTACATGCCTTGACTGAGAATGAGACAGGACGGGCGGGATATAACGGGACGGGACGGGACGGCATGAGAAATACCAAATAAAGTTAATCACGCTGACGAAGTTTGCGGGCAGAAGCTAGTATTAAGACAAATTAATATTCCGTGTAAATCTTGCATGTTTTTCGCTATAATTACTTACACAAATTAATGTTAAGCGTAAGACGTACATGTTCGGCACTTAGCGACCCGCCTTCAAAATATTACGTATTTAAGATTTGTTAGCTAGTCAAGTCAATAAGAACATTAAACATTGTGTACTAGCACGATGAAATATATATTATTTGTTACTTTGTAGTGGCACTTTGAAGTCGGTTTTTATTTTTTTATTAAAAATTATTTTTTAATTTAAAAAATTAACAGTTTGTACAGAACTAAACTTATGTAATAAAAGTATATTTACATACCATTAAATCGCCCTTATAGTAAGTACCTATCATGGCACTAAACATAGTACATGTAAAAGCAGCCATCGACAGCCTCCGTGGCGCAGTTGGTTAGATTTAGTATTCTGTGCATATTCTGTGGTTAGAAGCCGCTTGTGAAACGATAGGCCGCGGGTTCGATCCTCCCACCGAGATAAATGTTTGTGAGACCCACAAATAATTGTTTCGGGTCTGGGTGTTTGAGACCGAAAAGTCTCTCGTAGTTTCTAATACCCACGACACAAGATTCGATCTTAGTGTGGGGTCAGGACTTTGTATGACTGTTGGGAGTATTTATGTATTTCAGCGTAATAGTAGTAAGTACACATGCGCTAAAATTAATCATAAGTCCAATTATGGAGCTATCTTAGAGCCGACGCCAGCAACGTGGGACTTCATATCCCTACGTCGTCTCTTATAGGTCTCCAACTATCTAGAGAGCCGGGGCATGAAGTGAGGGGAGGTGTGCAGTGACAGCTATCATGCAAAGACCAAGAGAGATAGAGAATTTACGAATAACATGTAATACAACGCTTGGTGTTGCACGACTAAAACCATTACCCAATTTTAGGGGAGATCTCGCAGTAATATTTTTAATAAAGCGTTTATTGTTTACTAGGTAGATTTTGATGGCGGTTCCGCCCACGTACTTGAAACTGATAACTTGGTAAAAGTGTCTTCCTAAATATGAGATTTTCTACGAAGATACCTCAACACCTTCCTATTAATATTTAATGATATTGTATTGTATATTTAGTAAAAAAAACAAGGCAATAATAATACCCGATACTTTATTGTCCAATAAATATAAGATATATATTTTGAATAGAATATTCCGAGTTAATCCTGAGTATAAAATTATGTTTTATTACATTTTTAGTGGAGGTGGACGCAGAGGTTAGTAGAGAGAGCTACTTTTATAATATTTTTTTAACCAGTATAGAGCTCTTTTTACTTTAAAAGGATTCTCATCTATTACGAACAGATGTAATTATCAATTTCGTGCAGTGTAAAAATATAATAATCATTTCTTATTTGTAAGTATTGTTTGTACAAAAAACTGTTCAATTCATATTTATTAGGCGCGGCGCATATGGGAAAATTAGCTGCTTACTGTTGGCAACAATAATAATACGTATGGATATGATATTTATTGCAGGATTTTTTTATATTCAATTTATCACGAATACCACGGGTTGGAATTGGGCCGACACAAACAAAAATACCAATAGAATGCTTTCTCTAAGTACAATGAATCAAAATACTCGTAAATTCGAATGAAAAGCAAGTTCTGTATTATTTTGCAGGCTGATGCTTTTATAATCATTTAATCTTTGATATTGTTGCTTATATAAATACATATCCACAATATACACTTCACTTGATTATATTATACCTTTAAATACTTAAAACATGCGAAAATAAAATAATTCATTTACGACGATGTGTCAAACGTCATGTTTGTTTACAAAATGTTTGCAATGACATCGCACTGACATCATACGAACACGAAGGATGGATATAGCGATATTTATAACATAAAGAGATGCTCTCTATCTTTTTCCAATGCGTTGATTATATACGTCTGCTTGTGGAAACAAAACATTCACCGGGCTATTGACAGTTCCCCTGCACGGTGCAGACCTGGAATGTAAGGCCCTCTAGATAGTTGGAGGGCTATAGTATATCGTTGGTGAAAGAAGTGAACACCAATTGAACCTTTAATCACACATTGATACTTCCATCTTACGAATACAACTTATTGCAATATAATATTTTACTTGCAAACAAGCCAATATGCTTTCGATGTTACTGAAGGATGTCATGTAATGATGAAAATATACAAGGCATTTGTTATGAATAGTCAATATTTATTGTGTCAAATTAGTACAGTCTCTGGGGTGGGCCCATGGTGGACTTCATATGTAACGAGCGTACGTTCTGCCAGTGCTTCTTGAGCAGAGACACAAGGAAGTTGATTGACAAATGCACATTCTGTGCAAGTTCATCAGGAGTCATGTCAACATGGCCAACTGCAACTGATAGACACAATACCTGGAAACAAACAAAAAACACATTTTAAGTTAAACAGCTCAATTTATTATTCAAATTATATACTACACGAGAATTATATACTACACTACAAGAGAATAGAACAATCCTATATAAATAATTAAAAGCCTGACTTTAAAACATTGACTGTGCATAAAACAATGAATTGGTTGTATAATCTTTATAAATTACATTAGTGGTGTAATAACTACACATACTACACAAAACATAAGTTTGAACCTCAATGTATCAGCAAAAAAATTAAGGGTTATGTCCAGATTCTAGTGTGTACAGAAAAGTAGTGGTGTAACATTATTTTTTACCTTCTTCATCTGGAACTTGATGGTAGCCTTGACCTCATCAATCTTCTGTGTCATGGACTCCTGGTGAGACAGGAGACCAGGGAACTTACCAGCCTTGTTCAGACCGGGACCCAACAGACGAGGGATCTGTTTGATCAGGGATTCTGAGGCAAGGAATGCATCATATCTGGAAAGAATCATGGAAATAAATTAGTATTGATTTATTTATCTATACATCCCAGTAGTCCTGTGATAAGTAGGTAAAAAGAGTAGTAAGAAGTCATATATCTTGTGACCAATATACATAGGAGAATCTTACGGCAAGATATTCTTTTATTGGCTTATATTTCACTTTTACTTGTTTGGGAATTGTTATAAAACACTATACATTCAATGTGTGGTGTGCAAGATGTCACACAAATAGATTACTGTTTTGGAGCTACTTATCTAATATAATGGCACATGGTATTTGAAAGTAATTTGATTTGCTATCCTACAACAATGTTACATATATGATTTTAAAGTTAGATGGGCAATGGCAGTCACAATTTAAATTATACTGTAGCGCTATTTAGGTCACCAAACCCAGGCCATCCAACTCACATCACAGCAGATGAAGGAGCAAGGTACTTACTTCTTTGCTAGTTTCTTGACAAGCTTCTTGTTCTTGTTCAGCTTTTTAAGGGCCTCGGCATCCATGCACGGCACGGTCAACTGTTTGGCCTCATCACAATGCTGCTGATCTCCAAGGACGCACACCTGCATCTTTGGACGCGGGATGTACTTTAGCCTGAAAAGTTAAAATATGTTTAGCAATCATCAAATTACACAAAGAAAACTATATAAAACAAAATGATCAGAAAATAAATTATCATCAATATCAACAGATAATACATGCAAGTTGAGACATCATTTAAATAAAATTACGAAAAAGAGTGTTTCTAAGATTTTCTCTTGACTTTTTTTACCGGGATATGACCAATTTCGGTATCACAGAAAGAAGTAAACAAATATTATAGGTTATTTCCAATGATATACCCAAAACGTGGGAACGTATACATAGCAGGTCACTACAAGCCACTGCAGCTATTATGTACTTACGTGAATATTAATAACATTTTGGTCATTTTGGAAGCGTACCTTACCACGTAGCTTCACATTCCGTAAAAATTGATAAGCCGAAGCTCATTTGCCCATTATTTAAAGACTCTGGGTGGAGTCCCGTCAGCTTTCGCCAACTCCCTGTCCAGATTCACTTTGGTGGAAAGAAAAATTACCATATTCCACTAAAATGCTCTTTTCAGGTAAACATACTTGACGGTGCCGGAGAAACGCTTGTCCTTCTGCGGGTCATAGTTCTTCAGACCGATTTGTAGTTCAACAGTCTCCAGGAAGTTGCGTTTCTTGTCTTTTGAGTTCTGGAGCACGGCATTTACGCACTCGTAGAGTGTATCACGGGATACTTTGGACCTAAAACACATTGGTTATGTTTACACATTTTCTTCGAAACCACAAAAAAATAATCACTTTAACAATCAAATAAATAGAATAGTAGGACAATTTACATTTTAAAAACACTAGAATGCAAAGGATTTTTACGATAAATACGGATTAACTTACGACATCTTTACGAAGATCGACCACTCACACCGACGTCAACTGTCTGAAAGAATGTTACTAGTTACTACGCTAGTGAGTAGTGACTAGTGAGCACGGATGACATGACTTTTATGGCAAAGTCGATTTTAATCGATTTCAGCAAATTGAAACATCACAATTTTTATGATAAACATATTTTATATTTGTTGTGAACGAGAATCAAAATAGAGATGCATATTTGTTATTCTTTCGCACTTTATCCAATATTAATGTATACGGTGACGCTGGTTGAGGATGCCGCGGATAAGTATGATGCCACGTAGTATTTATAATTAAGGGGTCATGTTGCCACCAGCCATACTGGAAAAAAAATCTCTTGAATTTGCCGCTTCGATTCAAATTTACATATAAAATAAACTGAAATATTGAAAGTATAAGACAGAAAACTGCATTGTACCTCTACAGACGTAGTTGGTGGAATCCTATACATGTCACAGGGTCCAACCGGTTTAATAACACCTTTACGTTTCATTTTAATAAATCTTTCCTTTGAACCATAAGCAAAACCATTTACTCTTCCAATATAACAATCAATTACTCTGATTATGTCAGCGTCGGGCCTCTCTATCTGTGAAATTGGTATAATATATTAGGTATTAAATTTAAAAGAACTAACGTCACGACTCGACGCGACAAGACGCTCAGTTATGCTTTTTCTTCCCTGTAACTAAAAATTTAGTTTGGCCATCTGGGTTAGCCACATATGTCGCAGACGGCAGAACGGATAACTGCTGGAGTACGCATGTTTTTGAGTGGAGACCAAAGTCTTATTTATTAGTCTAAAAGTATAAGGAAATTATAAACAACAAATATTTTTCGGTATGATTAATGACCGATAAGAATATTAACGCCGCGCTGCATTTAAGTTAATAGCTAAATAACGATAACACGCGAAATACTTTAGTGAATGGCTTCGCATTCTGAGAACTTTCTTTCAAGTATATCACAAGACATGTTTTGGCTTGACCAAATTTATTCTTAATGTATGATAAGATTTTGCATTGCTATGGGTAATTAAATTATAAAACACCAATTAGTGTGAATGTGAAAATGAAATAATAAATTAAACAATGCTTTTATTATTATTTTTGTACCTTTACGGGCAAAGTGGAATATTCTTGAATTTTTTTCATCATTGGCTTAACGTCTTCTTTTGACATCGGTTCTTTGTATTCTTCTCTCATTACATCATTGATATAGTTTTGAGGACCAAATAATGTGTAACCAAGGAATTCCATTTTGTATAAACTATAAAATGTTTTTATTTAATAATAAAGCGGCTTCATTTTTCATGTATGATATCAACATTAATCAAAAGTGAAGTATGGCTATTTTAACGTCAATTTTGTTTTATATATACTCTTTTACCATTTAGACCAGCGCTCGTAAGAAATTGTTATTAAATCGATTTAAAAAATCGCCTAAATTGAATAATGCATAGATAACAACTTTGGTTTGAATGTAGATTGTAGACTTATCAGCCGTCAGCCTTCAAATCAATGATTAACTATAGAATAAAGAGGATGACGCACAAAAGTAGTCCATATATCAAGTTATAGTTATGTTGGGAGTATCGACGCGGAATTGTACATTTATGTATCTGTCTCATTTACACAAAGCTAAATTGTCACTTAATGAAAGAGACAAATAATAACTCCTGTGTTTCGAATATGGCAATATTTTGTTCACTAACCACATTGAGACCGCCCTTAGCCCAAAATGACGCCATTTTTGTTTCCGGCACGAAATGTCAAACTGTGGCGTTATCTGTCAATCGGAGTAAACAAATCTACACAATCGAAGAATTTCGAATTATTCATTGATAATCTCGTTTGTTAAGTTTGCTAAGTTTGCTTATTAGTTTAATTGTTAAGTTTTTAAAATGCCTCAGTGTTGTGTTTAAGGATGCAAGTCGTGTTCAAGCAAAAAGGACCCCAACAATTCTTTTCATAGGTTAGTAACTGTTTTTACGAAATAATGACAAATATGTGTCTAAATTTACATTTTGGGTTTGTTTTTATCATTTATAATTGTATATGGACCTTGTTGTTTAAGTTTTAGACTCTTCTAGGCGTTATTTATATAAGTAGTATGAATAACAACCGTATTGTTTGTTTACACACAAGTTTAGGGATGAGTGGATTCGATACGAAATTATTCATATCGATATTATCATTTTTAAATATTTTGATCTTTATTTTTCAAAAAGAGAAATAAATAGTATATATACAGGGTATATCAAGACTGCGACCGAAAACGAAGCCAGGTGGTATTATTAGTGACTTCAGACACAAACCAACTAAAAATTTGTAATTTTTTACTTATCGTCGTATTTGGGTGATAAAAGACATAGTTTCCTAAAATCATGATGTACGCCTTTTTATTTTTTAAGACGCAAAGGTACGATAAGGTTTAAATTACTATTAATATCACATTAACTAGGTATGTACTACCCAAACACAACGATTTTTAAAAAATTGCAAAAAAATATCTGTTACTTATTTTGTGAAATTTTTATTTGCATTGTGTCTGTAACCACTAAAACTACCACCCGGCTTCGTTTTCGGTCGCAGTCTTGATATACCCGGTATATATTCAGAACGACAAACAAAGTGAAATTAAAAATATTTTTTAGATTACTCATATATCATAATATTTTTTAGATCGAACCCGCGGCCTCTCGTTTCACAGCCGGTGTCTAACCTACTGCGCCACGGAAGCTGTCTTATACACGCAAACGAAGTCGCAAGCAATTCTAGATAATAAAGTTGTATATTGTCTCACGTGTGTGACACAAATCCAATCCAATCATCAGGTAAAACTTACCCATGAAATAAATCATAAATCAAAAAATATCAAAACATCGACCTATTTTTATCGGATTCGATTTTTATTTTTTTTCGGATTTTTATTCGGATCGGAAAATTTATTTAATGATTTTACTGTCAAATCCTAAAATCCCCTGTTTATACTCAATTGACATATAAAGCGAAAATTAAAAATGTACAAGTTTATACACTGATATTTATGTAAATTCAAAGTTTTTCAGTCGTATTTATGCCACTGTTGATGCATCGATGTCGATAGAAAATTAGGCACTAGCGTATCACTATTTTTAGGGGCGGAGCCGCCGCCATGTTTGTATACCAAAGTGACCCGTGTCACGTGACCTTATGCTCTATCCTCTTTATTCTTTAATCATTGGATTGATCATTGATGTCACTTTAGTTCTGTGCATAGATAATACTAAATTAGTGTTGAGTAGGACATAACTTGAAAAAGAGTTTGTAAGAGTAGCCTCATTTTTGTACTGAGCTAGTACAATGTCCCACTTCAATTGAAGTGAGGCGTACTAGATAGTTTGAAGGTATTAGTACCTCTCGCTCACATCCTATAGTTAATGACGTAGTGTAACGAGTACCGGGACACAAAATATGAAGTAGTACATTTCAAAAAGTTGAGCCGCTCTTACATTTTGACGTCATGTACGGGACAAATGTACTACCTCTTGTATGTCCTACTCAACACTATACTAAATACACTATGGTTCTGTGCTTACTCCCTAGTAGTACTAAGTAATCTGTGCTCCCTAGGACCCTAGCATAGTCTGTGGTTCCTGCAGTTACTCATACGTCTTACGAGGCTATTTAAAACAGTAAAAATACTATTTAAAACGCTGTAAATAAAAAGGATTCCCTAACAAGATTCAGTATTTTATGTGCCATACTCTTTTTTTAGTGTCAAGTAGTTATAGTGTCGCGCAAGTCATTCTAGCATAGCTAACTCCGTTTACACAAGTGCTCGCTTTAGCTCCTCTGTAAATAGCACATAATTCATTCAGCATGGATGTGGTAAGACTTTGCATCTTCCTGAAGCTTGTTACCTTGTGGCAGTGATATCATCAATAAATCTTTCGTAGTGTCATCTTGAGTCATACTTAGATTTAGCATATTGTTATCTCGTTGCTTGTTTATTATTTATTAAATTGTATAGTTTTACTTCAATGTCACTTGTAGTTGTAAAGCCGGCATAGTTTAATGCCAATAGCATAAATATTGTAGTGTTATTAATGTCCAGTAGTTTAATATCAGTGAATCTTAGGCACATCAATATGAGTTATTTATATTACACAAATATATCTATAATGCTAGTAAACGTAACAATTTCAACATGATGAAATGTATACTATTTTCACCATAGTTGAGCTGACACTGGTATGCAAGTGGAGCGGCTAACTGTCATTCTATAATCTAATAAGGTGTATGCTTATGTTTTTTCAGTCTAGTTTTATATCATTGGTTAACACAATTACACACACATTTTTAAAATATGGTTTAGTAGTTATAATTATTTTCAGTTTAAATATTTAATGTCTTTTCATAATAATAACATTCAATTCATATTATAGTCAAATAGATCCTTCATTCATAAACATTAGTGCATTTTGTTAACCAGTCATCAAAATATATTTTTATCTCTTTATATATTCATAAGGAAAATACTTTGGTAATGAATCACTATGAATACAAATTTCCATTTATCATTTTAACTGTGGCTCACACATTTTGTGTTTTTTTTTTTATACCTAATAATATGTTGCAATGCACTTTTGGATAGTTAGTTTTTTGGCTTCTCAGTGAATTGGTTTAAATTGCTTTTAGCATGACTGTCCATCAATATTTATTAATAATTTATTATAATTCACAAATTTCAGTTTAGTGAAGGAGAATCAAAACGTAAAGTGCCACCAATGTTGCAAAAAATCTTACATTATGATGTACAAATCACCAAGAGATTTGTTGAAGGGGCTCTTAAAACGACAGCCTTGAGGTCGCTACGGAATCATGCCAAATTCTTAGAGGTGTGTTGTGTTTACTTACTGAATTAAACAATACATGCCATGGTAGTAATTGTATGTCAGTGCCTTAGACAATTGTCTGCTTAATTTTGAGCCTTTTGTGTTACAAGTCAAAATTTCTAACATAATAGAATTACAATAGTAACATTTAGTAAACTAGAACACAATAAGAGAAAAAGTATCTTTGGCAATCTCAATAATAATACCTATTTAGAAATAAAAATCATGAATAATTTCATTAAAAACCATAAAACAATTTCTGTTATATCATAAAAGTCTTAGTGAAATTTAATTTGTAAAAGTACTAATCATTACCTTAAGGTAAAATATAATAATATCTTCTTTACTTATGGCAAATACAGATGACTTGCAGAATGCTTAATGGTATACTGGTGTTGGGTGACTTTCATCCTCATCTTTTTTATTTTTTATTTCTTCAACTATTCTAAATGTTACTGAACTGGAAAAGAGATTTTATGTATTAAACATTTTTTACACAAGCAATAATTCTACTTGTCCATCAATAAAATATATTTTTATTATACAATGCATTTTTCTTATGACAGAACAACATAAGGTGGTAGGTTTTGGTCTGCAATTGAACTTGGAGGATTATGACATAAAATTATAACTATTATATATTTTTCAAGGTATCATGCCATGGCATAGTGTGGCTTGCGGGTTGGCTCACATTCATATGGTTGTTCAACAACAAAGAGTTGTATCAATTGCAAGTTAATATGTTTATCGGTGAGTATTGCTTCATCATTCATTCTTCCTCATCATACCTTATTTTATAGTAATAATTTATTTTGCAATAGGCACTATCTATTTTATTTTATATTATTAGGCAGTAATCAATTTATATTGCTTATTAATTTATGAAAGTAAATTTTGGTGTATGACTAATATTTGAAATGATAAAAATTCAAATTAAATTTTAATATCCCACAACATTGAACAATCTTTGTGTGCACTGGGCAATAGGGATGTGATTACCTTGTGATATATTTAATTATCCCCATAATCCCCAAAAAAACTGGAATGTGGTTATGCCAATGTATTTTTTTTATTTTTTCAGCATTAATTTTGGACATTATAATAGTAGCGGTTATAAAGGCAGTAGTGCGCAGGCGTCGCCCGGTGCCGATGAACAAGCTAATGGAAGTTGGACCAGACAAATTCTCTTTCCCATCTGGCCATGCGAGCCGAGCTGTAATGGTTGCATTCATGTTGACATACTTAGATCCTATACCGATATTCTGTTTCCCTCCACTTGTGGCTTGGGCGACAGCAGTTTGCATATCCAGAGTTTTGGCCGAAAGACATTATATCTTGGATGTGCTGGCTGGTGCAGGAATTGGTATTTTAGAAGGATTTTTCATGTGTCTCATATGGTTCTCTCAAAGCACATCAGCTAGTATCTTGTCTTCTTTATCAGACGAAAAACTTGATGGTGGAGAATATCATGTATAAATAACAAATATGGATAAACCAAATATGAAAATTGATATTTACCAAATTGAAATTGTTATAAAACATATTTTGCAACTTAATGCATTGGATGCAACAGGTATTTGTAATAATTTTTATCTATATATATTTAAAAAACACGAGATTATGTATTAATATGTAGAATATTTTTTATTGAACATTATTTTTTTGTCAAGAAATACACTGTAGAAATCATTATACAAATAGACACAGTTACATTAAAAATTGGTAGTTTTTATTAATCTTGAAAGTATTACATAAAATCGAAAAATAATGACTTTTTTATTAACATTTTTATTTCACTATCATATATTATGTATTTTTCAATGTTTTAAACCCAGGTTGTGTTTGAAATTTATTTTGTTTCCATCCAATAAATAGTGTGGTCTATTCGGGTAAATCCGAATATCGGGAATTCTGATAATCACTAAATTCTTATTACTAATATCCTTTAAAACAATCTGAGTTGACCAAAGAGCGTAAGCGAATTGGCAAAATATACTGCCGTATTTAGGAGTATAGTGATAATCGAAATTTCCTGACATTCAGATTTACCCAAATGGACTATATTAAATATTTCCTGTGGCTTTTTATATTTGTTAAATGTTAAAAATATATGTTTACAAGTTTTTTTTTATATAATAAAATATTACATACCTTTGATAATTAAAAAGGTTTTTTTGTTTATTGTTTAATCACAATTTGCGCTATCATGTTCACCCTAGCATTCATATCATTATTTTTTATTTTATTTTTTATGCTAATACCTTATAAGTCTAATGTAATCAATTAGCATTTGTGATAAAGTTTAAAACTAAAAATATTACATTGAATAAAAGCAAACTTGTGTAAATATTTCTAGATTTATTGCTAAAAATTTAAAATTAAAGAAATAATTTATCATTGTATTACACAAGTTAAAGTCGCTTCAATAACAATTAAATTAAGAACCTAGTGTTTATAATGATGTGTTAGTGAGATGTACTTTTTAGTCAGTGTTTAATAAAGAGTTGTTTAAATATAAACCTTGGTATTTTGTAAGACACCATGATAAAGTTCTTAAGCCAATAATGGCCCAGTTCTGAACACGGTACTCTTGTGCAATCTATGGTTTTGGACTATAGTCAAACATGCTGGTCTAGTACAAATTGGCAGACTTTACATGCCATAAAAAAAATGTAAGTATCTCTATAGTATGCAGGTTTCTTCACATTATTTTCCATTATGATTCTGAAAACTTAGAAAAGTGCTCTAGGATTCGAACCCGCGACCATCGCCTCAGTAGCCGGCCGTAGCCGGTAGCTATCAACTGGCAGTGATAAAAAAGCAATGTAATTTTATCCTTTTTATTTTCCTAATTTGTGTGGGAGAATCCAGGAAGAATCTGGACAAATACAATATTTTGAAATGAAATGAAATGAAATGAAATTCGTTTATTGGTCACGTAAGCAATTAAATAGCTCTTATGACAAGTCAATGCACATAGTACTTATTTTCTATTTGCAAGATATTCGTTGTAATTTTTATATTAATTTTATTATATTAAGTATTATATTACTTATTAGTATTTTATGGTATTTTTTTTTTCCTTAGGAAATACATTATTTACGATAATCGATGTCTAAGTGGACCATAAGTATTAAATTAAAGTGGTGCGTAGCGGTTTAATGTTACCACCGGATCTAACGCGGCCCTGGCTGAGAAGACCCGGCGAAACAAACTCAGTGGGCTTCCATTACCACTGGAAACTACGCGACGCGACCCAATTCTGAGTATTGGTAGTTGATAATAATATTAATGGTTTTTTGTGTCATGTACAATAATAATATTTCCGCTTTAAGCCTATTGGCATTGTTTCTTGAATTGGAGATGCAACTTGTTATGTTTAATTTAAGAAAGAAATAAATCTTGCCGATCGTCAAATGTCAATATGTTAGAATCCCTATTATTTCTATCAGTATCATTTTCCTTTGATAGCAATAATCCCAGGTGATAAGCAGCCACAGTAAGCAGCTGAGTGATGTGGCGGGTGAATGACCTTGTTCTGTGATACGCATAGATGTTATACTACATCTATGGTGATACGCACAGATTACTTTGGTGATACGTGTGTAATGTGTGGTAATGTGCGTGGACGCTGCCGAGTGACGTGTCTATGTATGCGTGGAAAAGTCGATTAGATTGATATCGATTTTGATAAATTGAAAATGCAGTAAAGCAAACAAAAATAACATAGGGTTTGCTCAATACTATATTCGATTTAATATACGTGAGTATATAGCTATACATAATATATCTACGTAGGTTCTAGACTTCAGGTTTTATGACACCTTATTATTATAAACGTAGTATGTATATAGAATACCTGGCCGGAGAACATGTGGTCCTAGGTTCGATTCTCACGTAAAATTCGTATGACTTTTTTATGATTGCTTTGGTGGTGCAGTTGTACTACGGTGCCATTACAACGCTGAAGTTTGTGTTCCAATCCCGGGGCCAGGCAGAGTGATTTAAATTCAATATTAGCCCGGAGTCAATAATTTGTGCCCGATATGGCGAAAGGCTCGCCCTCTATTAAATTGTGAGACGAATATATAAAGGTGAAACGTGGGTATGCTGGTAGCACCTCTACCTACCCAGTGGCGGCGTAAGGTAGGTTGGCACCCTGGGCGGTTTGAAGGAGTAAAAAAAAAATAAAAAAAAGGTACTCCTTCTTTGTAGACAGCGGCAAGCAGGATCGTTTCTCCCACGATCCCACGATCGTGGTCCACGCTCTTCGTTTGTTGTCGCTTGTCGGGTTGTTGTTGTCACCCCTTGGTGCTTGGTACCCGGGGCGGACCGCCCTCATCGCCCCCCCTTTACGCCGCCACTGTACCTACCACTTATGGGAAGTGTGTGTGTGACTTTTAGCTTGAAATTCACAAGTTATGATGTATATACCCGACATGATGATCTCATGCATAAACTCACGCCTCTTCCCCAGAAGGGGTAAGCAGAGGTGCTACTAGGCCAGATCCACATTTCGCCTTGTATACTCCGTCTTCAGCCCGCGACAGGGGGCGAGCCTATTGCCATAAATGCCTAGTCACAAATTCCAGACTCCGGAATGATAATGAATACAAAAATCCAGATCTTTTAATTTATTAAAAAAAAAAAAACATTTACAATTTAATTAATTCATTGAATATGACGGTATAATATCATCAGTAAGCCACTTATTTATATTAAATTTCGTGGATTTACATTGTCAGTATAATCGACTATTTATAAAGTAGTAGATTAATTTTTAGTATTGGAAACTCTAAAGTGATACAACTTTACCTGACACACGTCAGTTGACGTTTTGTGTTGTGACTTGTGACGTGTTTTAGATTGCGGACGAATCTTCAAATTTCAAGAAAAATAATTGTTTATTTTGCTTCTACCCCACTACAGACACCAGGTGATTGTTTACAAAATCTACCTAGTTATTTGGAAGCAATTTATATATTAAAAGCCTTGATATATTATTACTTATCGTTACAACATTCTACAACTTTAAATTACAGTATGAGAAAGCTGAAGGGACCTGTTAAGGAGACGGCCCGGCAAAAGAGGGAGAGGAAACAAGAATTTGCCAAGATGCGGCAGCAAATTCACACGGTGGTGTTACCGACTTGCGCTTTCATTTTCATGCTGATATGTTTTTACGTTTACGTGAAAACAAGACCGACCCCGATGCAATACGCATAAAGATTAGATATAAGATGTGTGAATTGTACATAACAGTAAATTATTTTTGCCACATACCTTTTGGTGTCGGATTATCTGTAAGGTTGTGAATTCACAGTTATGTGGCTGTATTTAGAGGTTTGTTGTGTGTAACTCACTGTGTGTTAGTACATTCAAAACATTCCATTCCCTAGACATATCACATTTAAAATATATTAAAATTTATGTAAATAATAGAGTTTAATAAAGTAATTATATGTATTGTGTTGTTTGCATTTGCCCTATATTATATTGAAGCATATTTAGCTATTAATTAGTTTATGTTATCTAAATGTGTTAAAAAGTAACTAATTAAAATTAAAACCTGTCAGTGTTTTTAGTTTAGTAAGCAAGGAGTTTTTTCAAGATTTTGTAGGTATGTTTCCATCACTGTGATAATTGTGTGTGCAATCATTTGTTTTATCAAATAATGCAAATATCTGATAGTATTTCTTATTTAAATGACAGGGCATAAATACTAAAAGCCTGTGTGTGGTCAGCACTATTCATGATTGGCTATATGTGAATGATTTAAGGTACTATGTATAAAATGATTCTCATTTTGTCAAGTATAAGTTAAAATGTTGTAAACTTAATGTAGATTTAATGGCCTGGAATGTCTTATCATCAGTAATTGAATTTAAATTACACAAAGTTGTAGTAAAACAACATTTAATTAATTATGCAAACTTGTGCAAAATTAATTAGTTGACATGATTAAAAAAATATTCTCAATTTCTGTTATATATTCCAGGATCAGTTAAGAACATTGAGCATTATGCAAATATATGCATATGGTTTTTAATTTATACAGCCCAACATATCTCTTTATATAAAAGATACCTACAGACTATGAAGTATGAACATGTAATACAACTTATTTAAACCATATATTTACAACTTTCCCACCAAAATACTTTTAAAGTATTACCAATACATAAGTATGAGCACATTGTTTGTGCAAGATGTTATCACTACCATGGCTAATGCTCATTACACCATGACCATGACAAATGAGTTGATAATATGTCGAGAAATAATCCATGTTGCTGTTAAAAATTTGCCAACATGATGTATGGGTATATTTCGAATTAAACACAATATAAAATGTAGAAAGATTTAATATTCAAACACATTTAAAATATCAATTCTTAGAGTATGCTGATAACAATTTCAAATTGAACTAAGATAATATAAATCGTATAATAAATAATAACAGAATATAAATCGCATATAAATATCTTCATAAATAATTTTGACACTAAAATCAATTAGCCAAAACAGATCCTTTTTATCATTTTATTTAGAGAACGAGTCACATTCCCTTAATTTTACGTACATATGTACCTTCTATGTAACTAAAAATAAAATTCTAGAAGATATCACAGACTACGTCTTATCTATTTTTAAAGAAAAAGCTATATTACTATGTTAAATATTATTTTCCGAGTCTCAATAATATATTTAAGTACACAAACGTAATAGCACTTGGTTTAATATTTGCACAATTGTTATGTGTTTATTTAACATGCATTTGGGTTACACGGGCCAATTTTATGTAAATATAAAATTGTTAGTCAAGGTCATCTTTTAAAAATCATTAGACTGATTTTCATTTCATATTTGACCTAAATTGTCTGGATGTTGCGGCGTGGGTGATTAAATCCACTGTGTTATTGATAACAATAAATTAAGTACCTACTTTTGCGTAGAATATGGAGTATTTGTGTGTACTTATAAAGAATTTGTTGGCCTTACCTTACAGAATAGGTAAAGTTAATTTTCATTGCAGTGGTAGTATGGATGCTTGCAACATTCGCAAGATGTCCCTAAAATAATGTTATCTCCATAACATGAAAAATATATTAAGCCTTAGTTAAATTTTACATAGTGGCACAAACCGTCTAAACTAAAATTCTAAAATAAAACAACTAAAAAATTACTAAAATATTTGCTAATATTGTTCAGTATGTATATTGATACTTGTCACTTATTTGAATGTTGTGTACTTCTTTGTGTCTTAATTGCTACATTTTATTTTACTACTTTTTTGCCTTGATCTATCTGTAATTCACCAATACTTCGTCCATTTGTTCACAATGATAGTAAGTAAAATAAAAAAACAAATGCACTTCATACAATCCTATCGTGAAAATGAGCATAAAAAAGTATTTAAAACATTGCCACATGAACTATAGTCACATATAAAATTATATCAATACTTCAATTTTCTATAAACTTAAATCTGTGCGCGTTTCGCACATACGTACCAGAGACGCAGGAAACGATTGGAGCGAAAAGGAATATACCTACAGTATATTTCAAGTGGTTGTGGATGGCCAAAACCGAAACTATGAGGAATAGCGAAAAATACTG
Organism: Deilephila porcellus; assembly: GCA_905220455.2. Classification (NCBI taxonomy): domain Eukaryota; kingdom Metazoa; phylum Arthropoda; class Insecta; order Lepidoptera; family Sphingidae; genus Deilephila; species Deilephila porcellus. The sequence goes on along the minus strand of LR999973.1, from coordinate 12,577,137 downwards.
AAAGGAGTCACGGGCCCGATTCTGATGAAAACTAAAACTGCATACTTGGATTTTTGATAAATCCTAACGATGAATCGGACCTGATGGTTTTGAATAACACATGCTGTATTAATAAACCATTAGATAATGTTGCTAATAAGGATCAAATTTCGGGATGTAATGATATATGACAGACTAAAGGAAACAGGTAATTTTATGCAAAATACTATTTTTTCTTCCGTTATCCGTTCCTATAATAGATGAGCTGTCTTTTAGGTAACGTTTGTTTGATAGTCTGCATATGCAATTGCGAAATAACCTGCCATCATACGCTTATAAGTTTACACTGCCATTAAATTCATACGCACCTATTAATAGCGTGTAATTACTAATTTAAATCTTCATAATTTTACAATGTTAACCCACCAATAAAATATACAATTTTAATCATTTCCATAAGTTGTCGGAAACATGGCAATATTCATTAAAACAACACATAAAGTATATCATCCGCAGTTCGTAAATACATAAAATAAATAATATTCAATGGATATTTTTTTACTCGATAAATATCTTTTTTTGTGTATGTTGCAAATCTCAATCTTTCAATATTAATTTGACCTCATATTTCATATTTTTTAAGTATTTTGATCGAGTCATAGCGATTGTGTGGTGACTTAATGTAATGTTTCATCACTGTAATCACTGGTAGTAATTTTTAAAGTATTATAAAACTACTGCTGCTTGAATTATGTCACTGATTTTTATTAGTCTGCAATATGCAATAGTCAAATACCCAGCCAATATAATCATAGATCATATCCATATTTGTTATTATTACACCCGAAAGCCACCAATCAATTTATAAATGAAATCTTTTTCATATAAAATATAAGATTATTTTTTTGATATGAAATCAACTAACTAAACTAATACTTATGGAAAAATATGATTATGGTTTACTAAAGAAGCCTGTACTCAAGTACTACGGAATTAAAATAATAAGTATATTCTCTATTCACCATCTACATCAAATATTCAAAAATATAATATGTATTTTATCTATAACATTTATTTGATCAATTTTCAAACTGATCCCAGCATTTGATCAATAATTTGGCAGTAACATAACCTCACTAACAGTTACAATACTGTACTTTATTCTCCTAAGAATACAATAAAATAAGTAACATTGTGCCGATACTTCTAATAAAACCTAGTGTTTTAAAACATTCTAAATGCCTACAGTCTATAACTCTATATTGCATTTTCCCGCCAATAAATCACCATAGACAATACGTTATTTGTTCCTGTTAGCATAGACATAGAGACTAATGTTTTTCTTTTCATTTTTAGTGAATGATAAATAATTATGAATACATACTTCCAACTTACTATAAATATAAAGAAAAATATACTAAGCTAACTGGCATACCTGAGAGATCTCCATAAAAAAAGTTATTTAATGTCCACCTGCACACATTAGATCCGCTTGGTAGACTGAGGCGTCAACCTTTTTCAATCTCAATCCTCATCCAAATATAATAGGCTGATATGTACCTATATCTCTTATTAATAGCAAAATAGCTCTGTCTTTTTTAATTAGTCAATTTTAATACACAACAACTTATTGGTCAGCTATGTGACTATCAATAGCAATCCGTTTCTGCCTGCAAGTATTGACCATCCAGCCCAGTATCCACAACGACGCTAGTAGTAAGTACAGACCACTTATAGTATAGTACTGGGCGTATATAGACAGGTTCAGGTTTTGTATGAGCACGTATGTGAGAAGGGACTGTAGTCCGGTACCTATGAGCGTGTTGATGCCGAAAATTAATCCAAAACAGCTTTCGTCGCTTAGTTGACCAGCTATTTTTGCACTGGGGAAGAAAAGAACAGACATATTTTAATAAAAAAACGCATTAAGTTCAAAATGGCAGCCAAAATTTTCAATTGTGATTTATAAGTAACATTTTTAATTATTCACAATAAATGGCATTGATAATGAACTAGAGTAATGATGACGACAATAATAATAAAAAAATAAGTAGAGTATTACATTGCGGTTAGAATCGAGGCACGATTACAACAGGTTTTTTTTAATGTAAAGATTTTTTATCAATTGATAGCCTCTATATCTTTAAAATATATTGATTAATGAACGTGCCACGGTTCACGTACGTCGTATCTAATCCACATATTTAAAATCTATGGCGTTCAAACGTCAATAATAGATAATAAAACCAATAAAGTAGATGGTGCCAAGTCCATTCATTAAGATATTATTTAAAGTTATTGTATTTATGATTGATGAATTATGAATCAGCTTGTACTGATTGACCGAAGAGGTCTCTAGTGAAGGGTACGTAGCAGTAGGCAGGGTCGTACGTCAATGAGGTGGACAGATGACCTAGTAAACATTGGCTCAGATCTGCCCAAATTACAATTGACACGCACGTGTTTCAGTTCAAAAGACATCTTTTACCCCATTTTGGTGAGGCAGTGGAGGCATTGTCTCCATGGATTTGATTACCAGAGGTCCAATAATTCTTTCCTGTCGTCTTTTTTCTACCCTTTCATTACGAGAGATTAGTAAACAATACGCTTTTCAAATTTTAGTAATGTTCATACGGTCATGACTTATCCAATTAAAAATGAAACATACTCGTAATACATGCAGTCGAACAAAAAACCTCCTCTTTTTTCGAAGTCGGTTAAAAATATGATGATTCTTACCTGGCCAGCGTGATATTATAGTGGTACAGCATGCCCATGACGATGTATCCGTTGTAGGACGCGAACACGTTGGGTACGTACGTCCCTACGAACATGGCAATGCCTTGTACGGTGGCCATGTAGGCGGGGAACTCGGCGCGTGCGTACCTAGACGCTACGAACGCACCCACCGCGCCGAGGAGCGTCTGTGCCGCTTCTACTGCGCCGTTGTACGATACCTGGATAAAAAATATACGTAAAAGTGAGTAAAAGTAAAAATAGGATAGTAAACCAATTTGAAAAAAAAAACAACTACTCATACTCATTGTCTACAGCCACGCGTTTTATTCTTCCTTGCATTTTTATATCTGCCTATATACATTTCACTACTCAGTACAGAACGCCAACGAAATCTCCCATCAATTTTATTATTTAAATAATCTGTCTAATATTCCTCATGGTCTTATTAATTAGCATGCATTTATATTTAGCGCTACATGTGCCTTAATCTCTACAATCCAGATAATAATATGTACAATAACCGTTGTTTTATCAAGGGATTACAAGCGTTTGTTTTGCTTGTATGTTTTGTTAAGAGATTACATTTTATTATTTTTTGTTGGCACAATAATGATAAGCGCATTGTTATTTCTCTTATTGTAATAATGTTTATTTAAAGTGTTGGAATTATTTATTTCTGTAGCGATACACTGTCCTCCATCCTTCCAACTATTGGTCCAACTAGCCAATTTAAATACTAAATACTAATTTAATATTATCCGTATTGCTGGACTTCCAAAAATCAGTAACTTTTTCTCATAACCTTTCAATTCTCCAGTATTTGATACTGCTGACAATATGTTTAAGGTTTCTTAAATATATATGTAGCTGTAATCGAGTAATCGGCTGATGAAGTAGTAGTAATAATATCGAGTGACCCAAATATTATGGCTTTGAAAAATAATAAATATAAAAATTTGAAGAATAAGAAAGTATACTAAATGGGAATATTTCTAACCTTACACAAATTTCTTTAAAGTATTAAAAATGTTTCACTGACCGGTTGCGAAGCCTGCTCCTGTATCTGTATCCAGAGTAGCTGCACATACGTCTGTGCTTGTACGAACAGCGCCAGAGCCGCGGCGTATAGAGCCGACCATGCCAGTACCTTCGGCCGAGTGTACGCGGCGCGCGCGTGACGCGTGATCAGAGTCGCCGCTTCTATGATGTTCGAGCGCTGGGATTGCTGGAATGGAGGACATTTCAGTTGTTTATTAATATTTGTGGTTATAGAACGTGTATTAATTGACAGCCTCCGTGGCGCAGTTGGTTAGACGCCGGCTGTGAAACGTGAGGCTGCTTCGATCCCCGAACGAAACAAATATTTGTGTGATCCACAGGTATTTGTTTCTGTGTATTTGTGAGACCGAAAAGTCTCTCGTAGTTCCTGATACCCACGACACAAGACTAGATTTTAGTGTGGGGTAAGGACTATGTATGTGGCTGTTGGGTGTATTCATTTCTTTCTTTATTTTATTAATAGATACATATACCTGTCCAAAATAATGCAACTGATTTGTGGTACATGTACCGTTCTTTTTTTACATCTTTTGATTGCAGTGTCCCTTCTAGTAAATTATTTTAATGGTGTCTGGCAATTACTTACGACCTTTATCAGTTGTCTGCATATGCTTGATGAACACCAATTTTATGTTATGCTATAAACTAGGTATACAGGGTGGTAGATACGTGAATATATTAGTGAGGCGTTGAATATCGCTTGAATAGTTTTTGCACAAAAAAAAAATTAAATTGTGATCCACGGCCACGGAATATTTTTTATTAGGTACATTATTACGAAATAAATTATTTTTCATTTATTTTGACATTTTTGATTTTTCGATTGACGCTTAATAATGTAATTTCCACTACTCACTTTATTCGGTGGCGTCTTTAGCTGTTTATCTATAGGTACATTTATTGTAGAACTTCTTCTATGGAAATATATCCCGAAATCTACTGCAGGAAGCCAGAATGCCCAAAACGTTGCCAGTATCTGAGCTGAAACAAAATATTTGAACACAAATGATTAAAGATTAAAGAAATATACATGTTGATGTAATATCTAATAAGACACAATAGCAAATAGAGGAGACATTATAATGAATTGTTGAATAAGTTTTTAAGGGTTTTTTTGCCATTAATTTAATTGTTATTTTTGTATCTCTCTCTCTCTCTCTCTCTCGCGATCCAGCCATAGAAAGGCCACTGTTGAACATAGGCCTCCCCCAAGGATCTCCACATTGACCTATTGGAAATGTCGATTGTATAAAAAGACTTTATTAAAATATAATATATTTAACTATAGACAATATCATTGAAATAAAACTATTTTTTATGGATTTTATCGCGATTTGGTTTAATTGTTGTAACTTTCGCGTAAATCTAAGAAACCACTGTATAGGGAATATCCTATCCTCTGTTCAATATATTCTTAACAGGAAATTCTAGTGAGCAAGGCTTAAAACTGAAAACTATGTTTATGTAAAAAATTGTTTATAACTCTAAAATGTGCCTCTTCAACTTTAAGGACAGTCAAATTCATAAAATCTTATAAGTATAGGTAGGTAGTAGGTACATATAATTATACATATAATAATTTATGTTGTTATAATGTGCGTGGTAGCCCTGTTGGTAAACGGACCAGACGCGGCTGCCAACATGTTTACGGTGGTCGCGGGATCAAATCCCAGGGCACACCTCTGACTTTTCAAGTCAATCACCACGCACTATAACGGTGACGGAAAACATCGTGAAGAAACCTGCATACCATAGTGATTTGTAAGAATTTCTATGGTATGTAAAGTCCGCCAACCCGCACTATATGACGTGGTGGAAGCATGGTGGACTATATGGCCTTACCCCTCCCAATCGTACCCTCGATTGTAGAGGAGGCTCGTGCCCTGCAGTGGGACGTGTATGGGCTGATCCAGTACATAATTTATGTCGAAATGCAAATTTGCCAGAGCCGCTTGGCTTTTTATAGTTTATTTACAGTTGCACAGTTTTATAACAAAATAATACATGCACTTCCTAAAGTAAATAGTGGCGGCTATTTGCTGAGTATTTTTATCTTGCATGTTGAATTTTAAATTGTCAACAATTATAACAAGACATTTCTCTTTGTCTGTCTGGCAGACAAAATTGTTAAAATGCATCGACTATATTTTTTTTTTACCTGCACAGCTTTTTTGGACACAGACATTTCGGAATGAGCATGTGTTTATCCGGTTTTGTACAGATCGGCATAACATACATATGTATGTATGAGTTTGTATAAAATCATGTCTTTATCCCTGAAGGGGTAGGCAGAGGCACCATCAGGACACCCACATAACTATATTAGTTATATGACTGATAAGTGATGGCAAAGGATCCTGATATCTTGAAACGAGTGCTAACAGCCGAAATTAATAAACTATCTCGACCTCTATCTAAAGATCGGTCCAGAAAATAAACCAATCAGGATACCTACAACGTGGGCGTGGCGATAAATCTTTAACCAGATTGGTCAATTTCGGGATCAATACTTAGATGGAGATCAAGATCGTTTGTTCTTTATGGCCGTAAATTGCCTGCACTAGACGGTCGCATATAAAATAAAGGGCACACGAATAAAATTATTAGCATATCTGTCCACTCCGCAATTTAGACGGGGACAAAATAGGTTTATCCTGGATACATACAGAGAAAAGAAGAAGAGCAGAAAGGCAGAAAACACCGACTTATTATTTCCAACATCTTAGAGCTACAGAAAGGACTCTTAAGTTACTTTGTCTTAACAAAGTACTTATATCGGAAATATTTTCTACTGGCCTTATTCGTGGAGAGATTTAAACCCTATTTTAGTTACCGAATGTTTTGTCCCTTTAGACCTCAGTTTGTGAAAAGAAGACAAAACATTCGATAACTAACATAGGATTTTAATCTGTCTATGAATAAAGCCGTACAAGTTTATTTCCGAATCTATGCCCTTACAATATAAAGTTTATTTTATACAATTTTAATGTTCATGTAGAAGGACGACGAATTTGGATTGTATATAGAGATATTCTCTTTATTTTGTACATTTCATTTTTTACATTTTTATATACATATATTAAAAAAAAAACAATATACATATAAAAATATAAAAAATACATATAACCCTTCGGTGGCGAGGCTCAAGACCCAAGCCACCGGTGGTTAGGGATCCAAAGTGAGGAACCTCCTCACTATGCGAGCCGTGTCCAGCAATACTGCCTTTTGGATCTGGCTCTTGACCCAACGACCAATTGAGAGCTTCTGTAGATGTTGGTCGAGGCTCTTTGCTATCAACCCATGAGCAGAAACGACAATCGGGACAATAATTGTTGAGTCCACATCCCACATGTCGGTAACCTCGTGTGCCAAATCTGAATATTTAGACAATTTGTCTTTTTCGGCTTTTACAAGGTTATCGTCATGCGGAACGGTAACGTCAACAAGTATAGCCCGGGGCGCACATCGATCTATTATCACAATATCAGGCTTATTGGCAACAATAGTCCTGTCTGTAATAACAGACCGATCCCAGTACAGCGTAGCATGACCATTTTCAAGAACTGGTTGGGGAACGTACTGGTAATATGGCACTTCAGGAGTCACAAGTTTATACCGAAGAGCAATTTGCTGATGTATGATCTTGGCTACTAGGTTGTGTCTATGCAAGTACTCGCCGTTAGCAAGATACGAACAACCGGAGATAACATGCCTGATTGACTCGCCAGGACGGTGGCATGCTCGACAAATGTCGACCGTACCGTCCTTCAGGATGTATTTCCTATAGTTGTTCGTCTTAATAACTTCGTCCATAATTGCAAAGATAAAACCCTCAGTTTCCCCGAAGAGGTTACCGAAACGTAGCCAAGATATAGACGCAGGACGGTCCACATCAGGCCCGTGGAGGGCCCGATAGAACCGACCATGCAGCTCTTTGCTCTTCCATATTTCCTCGCGATCCCTCACGCTCATCACCAGAGGTTTCCGCCAGTTCTCATTTGCCAATGAAAGCGGGGTAAGTCCTTTATCTACCAAAACTACAGCCCTATGCATACCCACGTCACTGTGAAGGAAATAATCCCTGAGATTGCACACCTCGCGATTATGCAGGACCTTAGCATTAAGAATGCCTCGGCCCCCGCATCTCCGCGGGATGTACAATTATATTATTATTATATTTATCGAAATTAATTAAAGCATGTAGTCACGAGATTAGTACGCAAAACAATGTGAGTAGGCGATCGAACAACGGACCTCTGCCAAATTAACAACATGTAAAACTATTGATGAATGTTTGCCAAGTATTATTCCTGTAATTAACGCCTGATTGCAAATGCTGGAAAGTCATTTATTCTATGAATTGAATATAGAGAAATTTTTTTTAAAAACATTGTAAGCAAAATAAAAGAAATATAACGAAAATATTATGTTCAACAGTGGTTTTTATTTTGAATATTATTTTTCTACACATTGACATAGTCACATGCTTCCATAAGTTCATACTTAGGTATTTAAGTGTGCGTGTATTTCTATACGTATTTGCGGTCTTAATAATAAATAAATACACCCAACAGACACATACATAGACCTGACCCCACACTGAGATTGAGTGTTGTGTCGTGGTTATCGGGAACTACGAGAGACTTTTCGGTCTCACAAACACCCAGACCCGAAACAAATACCTGTGGATCCCACAAATATTTCTCACGGTGCGGCTATCGAACCCACGGCCTCGCGTTTCATAGCCGGCGTTCAACCAACTGCGCAAACTGCGTTCAACCAATATGTAAAACAGTTTACAACAAACATTCAATTCTAAATAAAAACACAATTTATTGTTAAAAATGTTTTGCATTGTAATATATCATTGCGTTGAAAAAATATACGAATTGCACAGGTGTTTGTAAGTTGCACGTGTGACGTTTGTGCATTAATGACAGAACGCAAAATGCAAACTGCATGCAATCCCAATAACATTGTTTTCACACTAACTCCATTAAGTAAACTCAATTACGTCATAAATATTGTGTAATTGTGATTAATTTAGTAAAAAAAAAAACATAAGATGCAAACTTAAAAGGCCTAAGACAAACATTGGCCTAAGATTACTCAACTATTTTGGCTATGTTTTAAACAACTACTCATACACGGATTTGTAAATATTTGTCATAGGCTATAGAAATATTACATGCTGGGGTCAATCTGTTATCTCCAACGCGGAAAGACGCAGCGCCTATCATTCGAAAAATCAATAAATTTATTTTAAGTTTATTGGAATTATCACTTTTTCAACTTCGAGTCACTTTTAAAATCCAAACTGCCTTTGCCTAATGCCTTTTTAATGCCAAAGATATTTGCGTGAATTATCATTACACGATTTGTTGACTATTGCCAGTTGAACGTCAGGTTTTATTTTCATTACGTCATTCATACACATGATGGGTGAATTAATTCGTAATTCAAGTCAAATAAAGCTTGCAAAAATAATTATAGTGCGCTCACATAAGCTAAGGCGCAAACAATTGCATGTGATAATTGTACCTACTTTTTTGTGTTTTCTCTTATTTGAACTCTTGTTTATAGAGGAGACACGTGCTCTGCGGTGGATCATTGTAGTTGATACAGTATAGTACAGTGTGTTTTAGAAAAAATATTCATATCGACACATTTTTCATTAACAATCTGAGATCGTCTTATTTGTAGGTTTTTTGTCGCCAAAATCGTGGAACATCCCCGACTAAGCTGAAGTAATGCGATACAGAAATATAGAAATGGCGACAGAATAATCACTGCTAAATAAAGGCCTACCATTTACTTTTAGTTCTGGATTTCCTTTGGCTGAAGAGACAGAGAGAGAGAGAGTGAACCTCGATCATAAAGTCACCATCATTTAACCAGCTTGCTGATTTATTTCCTTTGCCTGCCCATTTGCCTATTAAAAAAAAAAGTGTGTGTGTATTAGTGTACACACGTAAGAAGTGAAACTTCTTTATGACATCATTTTTCGAAAAATGATCTACTATTTACAAATTTACAGAATTGGTAAAATAAAGCTAAATTAAATAAAGTTTAAGTTTAGGAGGGGGGAAATTTTTGAGGGAATTTGGGATTTCTATCGGGGCCAATTTGTAGCCCTCACCGAGACGGTTCCGAGGATACCAAGCTCGGTGGGTCCACGACCTTTATTGGCCGAGATAGGTTTAGGGGGGGTGAGGTAAAAATTTTAGGTGGGGGTAGGGGCGGGGGGGGGGGGGTTTAGGTTTCGTGGGGGGGCTATTGGGCACCTTAAAATATTTTTGGGTGGGGAAAGTTGTGGAGGGGGAATTCGGGAATTCTGTTGGGGCAGGATTGTAGGCCTCACCGAGCCGGTTCTAATGAACCCAGGGTCGATGGGTCTACAATGGATATTGGTGGAGATAGGAATAGGGGGGTGAGGTAAAAATTTTAGGTGGGGGTAGGGGCGGGGGGGGGTAGGTTTCGTGGGGAGGCTATTGGGCACCTTAAAATATTTTTGGGTGGGGAAAGTTGTGGAGGGGGAATTCGGGAATTCTGTTGGGGCAGGATTGTAGGCCTCACCGAGCCGGTTCTAATGAACCCAGGGTCGATGGGTCTACAATGGATATTGGTGGAGATAGGAATAGGGGGGTGAGGTAAAAATTTTAGGTGGGGGTAGGGGCGGGGGGGGGGGTTAGGTTTCGTGGGGAGGCTATTGGGCACCTTAAAATATTTTTGGGTGGGGAAAGTTGTGGAGGGGGAATTCGGGAATTCTGTTGGGGCAGGATTGTAGGCCTCACCGAGCCGGTTCTAATGAACCCAGGGTCGATGGGTCTACAATGGATATTGGTGGAGATAGGAATAGGGGGGTGAGGTAAAAATTTTAGGTGGGGGTAGGGGCGGGGGGGGGGGGGGTAGGTTTCGTGGGGAGGCTATTGGGCACCTTAAAATATTTTTGGGTGGGGAAAGTTGTGGAGGGGGAATTCGGGAATTCTGTTGGGGCAGGATTGTAGGCCTCACCGAGCCGGTTCTAATGAACCCAGGGTCGATGGGTCTACAATGGATATTGGTGGAGATAGGAATAGGGGGGTGAGGTAAAAATTTTAGGTGGGGGTAGGGGCGGGGGGGGGGGGAAGGTTTCGTGGGGAGGCTATTGGGCACCTTAAAATATTTTTGGGTGGGGAAAGTTGTGGAGGGGGAATTCGGGAATTCTGTTGGGGCAGGATTGTAGGCCTCACCGAGCCGGTTCTAATGAACCCAGGGTCGATGGGTCTACAATGGATATTGGTGGAGATAGGAATAGGGGGGTGAGGTAAAAATTTTAGGTGGGGGTAGGGGCGGGGGGGGGTTAGGTTTCGTGGGGAGGCTATTGGGCACCTTAAAATATTTTTGGGTGGGGAAAGTTGTGGAGGGGGAATTCGGGAATTCTGTTGGGGCAGGATTGTAGCCCTCACCGAGCCGGTTCCAATGAACCCAAGGTCGGTGGGTCTACGATGGATAATGCCGGAGATATGAGTAGGGGGGGTGAGGTAAAATTTTTAGGGTGGGGGTAAGCGGGGAGGGGAGGTTTCGTGGGGAGGCTATAGGGCACTGTTTTGGATTTAGGGTGGGGGAAGGCCAGAGGGGGGGTAAGGATCAAATTACAAAAAAGTGGGTGGGACTTAAAATTTTGGGTGGGGCTTGGAAACGGTTGGGGGTGTGGCTTACTGAAGTGGGTACTAATTTACTAAATAAAAAAAGATGGCGCGTAACGGAAGAATGTGACGCGAACGCTAAATTTTTTCCAACCCCGATAAAGAAGTTTCACTTCAAAAATGAAATACCTGTAAACGTGATGTAGTTGAGCTGCCTATAGTCCATGATATCGAAGTGCGTGAGCAGTTGCGAGCTGACGCCGGATAGAGATCGTCCCACCAGCGCCGCGATGCGCGTGTATGACGACACCACCGGGTACTTCGCGGAATCCACCTGCGTTATAAATAATTGTTTGTATAGGCTTAGGTTGTCTAGGAGTATCATTTCATTGATCTATAGACGTTTAGAAGTAGTTGCTTTATTGTTAAAATGTCAGCTGCGAAACGAAAGACTAATATTTGGTATACCAATAAAGGTTGCCTGTAAGAAATTGCCTAGTGTGATAAGGCCGCCTCTTGTACTATTATTATGCCATTTATTTACTGTAAATGTTTCTTTTTGTGCAATAAAGAATTAATAAATAAATAAAAAATAAAATAAATATTTGTGAGATCCTCAAACATTTGTTTTGATGTACTTAGACCCGTGTTAAGATACAGGTCAAACTCTTGGGTTTATTGGGACCTAACCTCGAAATAAATATTTGCCACAGAAATATTTGACTCGGTGTGAAGATCGAACACACGGTCTTTAGTTTCACAGCTGGCTTCTCAACCGACTGCACTACAAAGGCGACCAAATGCTATAGAGATATAGGATAAGGGTATGTGGAAAAGAATCTCCAAGTAATAATGTTTGCACGTACAAGAGTTTATTAGCGAGAAGTAGTACTGCACACTCATCGCATTTATTGCGGTCATTGGTTTTTACAGAACGTAATGCGTTTCTCGTCACGTGATATCTGCTTGGTAATTATTGTTGTATTGGTAATTTTTATTATGATGGGTCAGTCCTTAGTACACCGGGCTGTCTGACGTATTCGTAGACTTCAAATACATTCGAAATTCTAGTAGTTTTGTCAGATCTAACTTTATCGTCAAAGATGTTCAAAGAGCGAACGTCAGAAGAATCTTAGGTAATAGACCCACACTTAATCAATATATTTCTTTCTGACAGCCTCCGTGGCGCAGTATGTTAGACGCCGGCTGTGAAACGGGAGGCCGCGGGTTCGATCCCCGCACCAAGAGAAATATTTGTGCGGCCCACAAATATTTATTTCGGGTCTGGGTGTTTGTGAGACCGAAAAGTCTCTCGTAGTTATGATACCTGCGACACAAGACTTAATTGATCTTAATGTGGGGTCAGGACTATGTATGTGACTGTTGGGTGTATTTATTTATTATTTATTTATTTCTAACCTTTGCATAAATATAGGTGAAGTAGGCGACCTCCGTGGCCATGTATAGACCGTAGAAGAACTGGGAAGCCTGCAGCCATTCTATACTACTCGTCCATAGTAGTATTGAGTATACTGTGATCCCACTTAGTCCTGCAACAAATAGACAATGACAATATGGAATAGAATCGTGAACTGTAGTAATAGCCTACTTACTTATAAATAAATAAATACACACAACAGTCACATACATAGTCCTGACCCCACTAAGATCATTTAGGTTTTATGTCGTGGGTATCAGAAACTACGAGAGACTTTTCGGTCGCACAAACACCCACACCCGAGGTAAACATTTGTGGGCCTCACAAACATTTGTCTTGGTGCGGGGATCGAACCCGCAGCCTCTCGTTTCACAGCCGGCGTCTAACCAACTGCGCTACGGAGGTTGTCAAGTAAGTAATAAGTGGTCAGTGGCGTGTTGATAACTGCAGGTGTATCAAGACGATAGTCGAGGGTTCGGATCCCTAAGCACATGTCTAAATGTTACAGTGTGTATGCTGTATCTATATCAGCCCATATACGTCCCACTGCAGGGCACGGGCCTACTCTACAATCGAGAGAATCGATTGAGAGTGGTTAGGCCATATTGTCCACCACGCTGGCCTAGTGCGGGTTGGCGGACTTACATACCGTAGAAATTCTTTAAAATCGCTACGGTACACAGGTTTCCTCACGATGTTTTCCTTCACCGTTAAAGTGCGTGGTGATTGACTATCAATACACACATAACTCAGAAAAGTCAGAGGTGTGCCCTGTATGCTGTATAGTATTGACTATCCCAAGTAGTATTCAGGATGCAAAGTCGACTAGACGGTTAGGCGGCAAGGCTAAATGTTTTAGCTTATTTTCGGTGTCATACTATAAACAGCTGCCTGTCTCCGCGCAGATAATTGTTTTCCTTTTGGAATTTCTTAGCGGTTGTCTGTCTGGAGGTTAAATTATTCGTTTTATTTGATCTTTTGAGGCAGACCTTATTTAATTATAAAACTTCGGAACAGGTTGCTATGGAAATATTTGGTGGAGGCCTACGCTCATCAGTGGACTATGCTCAAAATTATGATGAATAGTTACAGGCAATAGGGTACATGACTCATTTTTTTTTATTGTATTAATCAAAAAGTACCTACCTATCCATATTCAAAATCTAGCAAGCAAATAATTTTGTAAATTCATTCAGAATTAAACAAGTTAGAAACGTTTTAAATCTTGTAGTGGGGGTAATAAAAAAGGGATGCAAAACAAAATTAGTGACGTCACTGTTCATTATAGGGCATTATAGTGTGCGGGTGTGAAAGAGACAGTAAGATGTCCCCACTACGTCCCCACTCTTTCATTTAAAATACTAATATTTGCCTCATGTTACAAGCTACTTATATACTGTTTTCACAAAAATGTTTTACTTTAATGGCACTTGTGTTTGTCTACAAAATAATACAAACATTCGATCATAGTCATCTACCCTATTGTATATAAAGCATTATAATTTATTATTATTATCTACAAGTGTTAAAAAAATTGATAAATTTTATCAAAATAAGCACAAAATTGATGTGGAGATCATTAAGGGAGGCCTATATTCATTGGATTTCCTGAGGTTGAAGAGAGAGCGAGAGAAAGAAGAAGCATGAATTATTCCACATTATGATAATATCATTTTCATAAACTAATTGCGTAAATTCCCCGAGGGAAGACTTAATTTCTAAATATTAATAACAAATTAGGATGGACCTCCTCTATAGCGTAAAATTTCCGGGAAAGCACATTACTTCATTAAGGATTTTATGTGCGTAGTCCTAAGAAATGTGAATGAAAGTCAGTGCGCGTTTATCGATGTACCGTGAAGGAATGACTCACGCCTCGCCTATGGCATTTATAGGTACACTGATTTATACGACAATAATTAATAGACCCTGAACTTAAATAAAGAAGTCACTCTTGATGATTTGAAGTAAATGACAATGATGATGCAATTGGTGATAATTTACGGTTGTGTTGAAATAGAGACAGTTTCCTCTAAGTATTAATTAAGGCTTTACTAAGCCGTTATTAATTTTCCTTTTTTATTAAAAGCCTTTGGAAGTCTTCCCTCTTTTCAAAGAGTAAATTAGGAGTCTATCTTTCTCATTTACCCATAACTCATCAGTGGAACTCTTATGCGGTAAAGTCCCAAATGGCATGTACTTAGTGACTCTTACGTTCCATTATCTCGTATTAATTAAATTTAGAAAGGAAAAATTACATTACAAATGCCTAGTCATTAATCACAAAAACTCTATCCTCCTCCTTCACGGTTCGGATATCCGATCTGCCAGGGAAAGTTTATAGAGTTGGGTAGCATATTAGGCTTGTACGGAAGCTTACCTAGCTTGGCTTAGTCAGACTTAAAGCATGTTTTATTTCTTTTTTTTACATGACGGGTGAATCTTAATCCTTTTAATAGTCGATCGATAATTAATTTTATCAATGTAGGCACAACAATTCCAATTCGTAGATGTCGATGCTGAGTATTGATAATCCTATACATGGAGTAACAACCAAAATTTTTCGACTATCTACATGGTTTGATAGAGCGAGTATTAAATACCCTATAGGAGTTGCTTCCAATATTCAATTTCCACCTTATGCGTGTCGGAATCTATCTCGAAAATCTTAGAATAGGGGGTTGCAAGGACGGGTCTGAGAGCTTTCTTTGGGTGCCCGTGGAATTATAGAGACCCGCAGAGTACGCCACCCCAGCCTTCGGGTTATATTCGGCGTAGAGCATCCCCCCTACAGTAGTATTATTCAACTTTTATAATGATTAAGGGCTTCACAGGGTCATGGAATTCGATCACATATTTTAGTAATCATACTTTTACATATGCAGTGGAATCATTTAGATAACTTATCAAACACTTTAAGATATAAACAGGTAATATTATTTAATTACTTTGATATAATATTTAAAGAAAATTATTAAATTATAATGTACTTTTATGTTATGGTGATTATGATAAGCATTGATAACATACTTTGTAAAATGTATCAAGTGGACAGTATCTACATCATAAACTAGTGGGGCATTTGTGGGGTCCATTACCTAATATTATGTGAGTGATATAATATTATAGTAATGAATATTATATGACTAATGTGTTAACACACCATATTGGCAATTATTATTTATTTAAAGATTGAGAACTGGCAATGACATATTTTAATTGAGATGAAGGTTTCTATGTGTAAACATATAGATAACTTTTTCTAAGTTTTTAGTTTATTGACTCAACCATCTCATTAATTATTTAATAGTATGCCCTACATACTACATTAGTGATGCTCCCATAGGAGAGAAAGTAAAAAATAAATACTGAAGTACACCACATCAACTCTAATTGGTGCAGTATTTCTTTGTTTTTTTTAAACTTTCTTATACTTGTTTAATATGCTCCCCTCTTTCCAAATCTTGGGAGTGGGACCATACAAGTACTACATACAATATTATTGACTAATTCCACCTTATGTTAACACTCAATTTGATTGGGGACTATATAAAGCAATAATGAATGTAGATTCCTTAACTTAAACTAAGAGGATAACATTGATAAGCGTAATTTTAAACACAATATTATTTAAACAAATGCAAATCAGTTTATAAAAATAAATGGTTATCTGATAAATATAATATTATATTGATAAGATATACATTATTAGGAATGTTTAGCGCAGAATCACATTAAGCCCTGTGGCTTGATGTTCCTGCCCTGTTCCTGTGAACACATTCAAGTTATATAGATTCAAAATAATATATTTCTTTGTGACAACTTTAGTGATAAGGTATATTTTCTAATTGGCAGAATTAAATTAAAATTTGTTGTATAAGGGTACTGAAATAATTTAATGGTTTAGTACCAATTAATACTACATAACATGATCCTTTTTTAGTTAACTCTCATAAGTTACTAAAAAAATGTGTACAAGGAAAATCACGCTATGAACTTACCTGACAAGATTATTACTGGTTTGAACCTTAAAAAGTCTGTGATAAGAAACACGAGGACGAGAAGGGATAAATAAGAGTAAGTTCCCACAGGATACACTTCTCGGTTCAACTGGTCTTCGGTTATATTCCTCCATTCTCCGAGTAGGAACTCCGACACAAACGGTTCTGATGGCCGGATCTCCCTCAGAGTGCCAAAAGCGCACAAGATCAACGTCACTTTGATCCAA
This sequence comes from Deilephila porcellus, assembly GCA_905220455.2. Classification (NCBI taxonomy): domain Eukaryota; kingdom Metazoa; phylum Arthropoda; class Insecta; order Lepidoptera; family Sphingidae; genus Deilephila; species Deilephila porcellus. Next base: position 12,560,066 of record LR999973.1, on the reverse strand, counting down.
TCTTGCATTCTGACACGATTTTGTTTTTCGAAAAGGCGCGAATGTTTGACCTTGCCGCGCGACAGCAGTTATCACACGCGGCACAGTCGCCGACTGGCCCGATTCTTACTGAGCCCAGTCCATGATTGGCCGCAGTCACGAGCATTTCGAGACTTACGTAAACAGTGCGAACAGCAGTCGCATAACCTCTGCATATTCAAAATATAGTGGTTTTCACTGAAACTACATGACGTAGGTTCATTATTATTGTACCTTTTCATATGTTTATTATAGCCTTTAAAGTAAATCGATTTTAGTTACATATTTCAGACAAAAATGTGATTTTTTTACGAGTTCTAATGCAAACGACATTGCATTTAGTATGACATTGACATTTTATCAAATCAAATCAAACACACAGTATATGGGTATTTTTGTCTGTTTGCGTGCGACAAAAGTATATAATAGTGTTGTCCGCAAGTTGTAAATTAATAACTGTATTCGATAAAAAAGCAACCATTTCCGTATTTATATTCCGCGATGTTTGACGTTTAAGTACTCTAGTCCCAGCTGTTTGGTGTGAATTATGTACTGTCAAAGATGATGTGATTATTTATTTACTTTAAAATTCTACTTTATAAAAATTTGAGTTTCTGGAATATCGATAAGTTAGTACAAGTTAATAATTGAGTATATTTTATTTTAGTTGATATTAACTGTAAAGTGTATTGATACAATTGTATTTTGTTGCTATTAGTACTAAGTAATCTGTGGTTGCTATCTGGATATGAAGTTGAAGTGTTCTCATTGTTCCAAGAGATTTAAGTATGAAAGCGAAAGGAAAAGACACGAGGAGAGCCACTCCCCACATTTTGAATGCGGAGTTTGTTTTAAGAAATTCAGTTTTCTGTAAGTTTACTTTGTATAATGTTTTTTTTCTTAATATTTAGTGAGGCCTTTTGTATTTATATTTGATATTCTGTAGCTCGGCGTTACGTCGCCATGAGAAGCAGCATGACCGAAAGAGCAGCGTGTACTGTGTGTGTGGTAAAAAGTTTCGAGACGAGACGTTACTCAAGCGGCATATCAGCTATGCACACAAAGGTATGTAACAAATATTAATTAATTATAATACTTACCTACTATGTAATATCATAAAATCCTCTTTACCCATTCTTAATATATGGTCTATTTGGATACATCCCCATTTCGGGGAATTCCGATTATCACTAAATTGTTATCACTAATTCCTCTAAAGGAATCTGAATGAACCGATGAGGGTGATGGAAGTGGCATGGCGTATAGATGATTGTTGTTGATAAAGATATTTGTTGTTGATATAGATAAAGTATGAAAAAAAAAACAAAAATAAAAATTTTGGATGTTTATTTCTAGAAAAAAAAATGATTTTCTTCATGTGAACAAATGAGGACAAATGTGACTTATTTTTTTTGTTCTATTTTAAATATTCCTTAATGTGCTCAATTGTAGATGTGGGGTCTGAAAGGGTTAATATCAGTCCTATTTATTCCATTATGAATTCATTTATTAAACTTCTCACTAATTCCACACTTGTGTTTTATGAATAAGTATGCATTATGCAAAATTTTAAGCTTCTAAATCCCTATGTTTTATAATTAACAATTTATGAGACAGATTAAATAAGAATATCATGATTTAGTTTCATTTAATGAGTGTGTATCAATTTTATGTTCTCCATATAAATTGTGAGCAACAATCAATTTTATAAATGTCTTATTCCAGGAACATACAATTGCAAGAAATGCAGTGCAACATTCAACAGTGAGATGGCGTTGCAAACACACATGAAAACCCATAAGCCAGAGTCTGAAAGGAAATTTAAATGTACTTATGAAGGCTGTGGAAAAACATTCAACTTTAGTCACCATTTAAAACATCATATACTGACTCATACCAATGCAAAACAGCATTACTGCCATGTCTGTAATAAAGGTAAAATATGGTTTATAAATTATAGATTTAATTATAATGTTCTCCATAAATAAGACTTATTATAAAGTCCATTATCATCACAATCCACAATTTATAATATTTCAATCACTATCTACTATCTTTTGATATTATTTATTTTTCCAGAGAATTTTTTCTACTACAAGTATTTGAAAATCATGTTCCAACAAACATCTTTTTGCTTGATATGCACTGTAGGCATCATAAATACGCGTATTTGCTTGGTATGCAGACGTAAAGAATATGGGACAGGGCTTCAGAATGATCTAATGTTGGAAAGTGGCATTAACATACTAGTATAGAAATTAAGTGCGTGATGGCCTGTTGGTAACGGACCAGACGCGGCTGCCTACATGTTCACGGTGGTCGCGGGTTCAAATCCCAGGGCACACCTCTGACTTTTCGGAGTTATGTGTGTATTGATAGTCAATCACCACGCACTTTAACGGCGAAGGAAACATCGTGAGGAAACCTGCATACCGTAGCGATTTATAGAATTTCTACGCTATGTGAGTCCGCCAACCCGCACTAGGCCAGCGTGGTGGACTATATGGCCTAACCACTCTCAATCAATTCTCTCGATTGTAGAGTAGGCCCGTGCCCAGCAGTGGGACGTATATGGGCTGATACAGATACAAATTATATGTAGAAATAACAGCCGCCGTGGCGCCGTTTGTCAGTCGCCGGCTGTGACACGAGAGACCGCGGGTTCGATCCCTGCACCGAAACAAATGTTGGTGTGGTCCACAATTATTTGTTTCGGGTCTGGGTGTTTGTGAGACCGAAAAGTTCTTCGTAGTTCCAGAGACCCACGATACAAGCCTATTGGGTGTATTTATTTTATTTTATTTTTTTCAGGTTTTATTCAATTACACCATTTGAAAGCGCATCTCAACACCCACAATCCTGACAGTTGGTTGTACTGTGTGGAGCCCAATTGTAAGAAAAAATTCACTACAGAATACGCGAGGAAAAGGCATCTTCTAACACACAGTAAGTCATTGGTTATCGAAATGCATGCGTACATATTTTAAACTAACGCTTGTGCTTCCTCCAGTAAGTTATCAGTCCCATATTGAAATGCATACATACATACATTCATACATACATACATACAGACATACATTCATAAACTTAATATGTCTATTTTGCAAGGCATAGGAAGAGTTGCACTAGTGCTGCCTACAGTTTGCCAAGTATATTTCCGTCTCAAGATGTGAATTGAGTCTATCGTCGGCGTAAATTACAGTCTCAGTCATTGATCAAATTCTTCCAATCAGAATCGAGAATATCGGATGATATTAATATATATTTTATCTTTGCAGAAGTCAAACGGGAGCATGAAAATTCTAGTCAACCAAACTCCATTGTCGATGAGTCGTCTTCAAGCAATTCTATGACTGGTAAAAGCTTTTCCTATAAGTTCTATTGTATTATTAAATTCACAAGTTCCAGCCCATGCCTAGCATGCCTCTAAGGAAATCTTTTTCTACAAGATAGAGCTTTTGTATCCTTGATCCTAAGGCCACTCGCTACCATATAGGTAAAGGGGGTATATACATATTAAACATTGATTTTCTGGGATCTCTTGGTTTAAATTACGTAAACAAATTTTAAATTTTGTATCAGTGTAGCTTATTAGATACATTTCAAAAATAAAATCTCATGGATTTATATTTTCTTACTTGAAATTTAATTTCAGATATCGTCTTTAACCAAGACTCCATAAACTCACCGAAAAATACATTACAAAACGAGGGCGCCTTACAAAAACAAAAATCACTTATATCGGTAGTACGAAACGAAGTTCCTTCATTAGCAGAACTATCACCAATGAAATTTGAAAACAATGTATCAGAAACCTATTCACGAAATATAACTGATTGTAAAACAGTACTAGGTGGATGTCTTATGAATGCTCAGACTGATAATAATTGTTTGTGTGCACAAATGTCTGAATGTACGGATGAACCGTATGATTTAACAGTTATTGGTGACAAAAACGAAAAAGTTGCTATCAATAACGTATTTACGTGCGACCTCAATAGGACTAGTTGTGAAGATTGTGAATGTGCTAGTTTTTGTGGCGTAGCAAGCAACCCCAAACCAAATCGCAAATATTTCAATACTGCTACTGCTCCGAACATCGAAATTGGTATCAATGGTGCTGTGAAAATAAAGGATACATTCGATATTGACTTTGGAAGAGATCTTGTGAAACCAAAAGCAAACGATGAAGATTCTATCCCATACAACAGTTGTAAAGCCGTATTAGGGAAATGTATTGTAAGTGGCAATGGAACAATAGGAGAAGGCTGCCTGTGTATGAGGATGAATGTAGATGAACAAACAGTTACAGCGCAAGAAATAGAAGATATAGTACCACATCCTAACGACCCAAAGTTACGCAGTATTGTGATTTAGAATATTTGGCCAAACATTTTACTCCAAGGAATGGTAGGTTTAAGAGAAGTTTAATTCTTACATGGTGCTTAAAAGAGAACCAATGGTTCCTATAACTGGGATTAATCAAGTATGTATAAATATTGTAACCTTACTACAATGAGCCATCGTTTGAGATATGTGATATTTAGTCTTAAGTAGAAATTATTTATCAAAGTTGTTTGTTATTGTATGGATACTTACTTAGTTATCATGCAATAAATATGTTTTATAAGAATTGGATTTTAATTATTGACCAAGAATCACTTAAAAGAAACACAAAGTATAATTATTAACTTTAAATTTATTTACAACGTAATTCTTTACAATATCAACCATTTATACAAAATATTTCTTAGTTAACAAGTACTAAATTAATTATTATTTTACAATCAGACCTCACTTCTGCATTACTCACTAAGTTAAAATGTCTAAGTGCTTGTGGAATGTATACATATGAGACTTATCACATTCTATCATGGCAGAACACGAATTCTTTCATCACACCAGAATAATTTAACACGTAAATTATTTTATGCTCACATTTCTCTATTAAACGGCCGAGTAACCGATTCAAAAATAATTTTAAACATAATAATAACGATATACATACATTTAGCTATGGTAACAAAACTTTATGATATTTTAAATATTCTTGTTGCAAGGAGGACCTAATTATATTACGATACTTGTGTACCTCGTAATGAATTCATTATGCTTATACTCATTATGGAATTATAAATATTTCCTTCATTTTAGGTACGAAGTAATAAATAAATTTAAAATCTTCAAGAAGATGACTCTTTCGTAGTATGACTAGTCAAATGAAAATTTGTTCGCAAATGTTTAAGGTACAGAGTTTTGGATTAACGTTCAGACCTAACGTGAGACTAATATAAATCTGTATTATAATATTGCATTTACATTGGTATTAAATAGTCTGATAGTTTTCAAAGTACAGTATCGACATCACAGGAAACTACATAGCAATATACAAGCGTGATTGTGTACGTAACCTAAACAGTAAGTATGCACTACGCTTCATTATTAATTACTGAATCGAATTTGGTTTCATCTAATGTCCTCCTGTCACTATTTTTTGGCGAATCACTTATATCATTAAGTTCTTGGATGTTATCTTTCTGATAATTCCCGTTTAGTGCTTCGTCTTCATCCTTCCTTTCCTCTTCAATAGGCACTACACTAAGATATTCACTATCACTATTTATACTTGCTGGAACAGGCGTAACTGTATTATCTCTTTCGGGAATTATTTTCGTTGCAATAGGCTTGTATGCGTCTAAATCATCAGTATCCATTAAGAAAGTTGAAACGGGTAATATTTCTTTTTCGTGTGCTTTTACCATTCTGCTGTTTTCTTCCATGGACATAACTTTAGTGGACTTGGCAGCCAAGTCAGGTGCGTTGGTTCTGGGTGGTTCGGTTTCATTGGTTTGCGTAACGTGCATAAGCAACTCATTAAATGATGTATCACCTTCAGTTGTTGTTGCGAATGCAGTGGTAGTAACCAAGGACTCTTCATTACCCTTTGATATTACTGCCAAACCATCGTCAGAAGGTGCATGTACCTCAGACGCAACGTGATGTTCTTCGACATTTTCGTTTTGCATTTCATTCAAATTCGTCGGTTCGATATTATGCCCTTCTTGCAATTTCTTAACAAGGCTCTTATTGTTTTCAACTTCAGGTAAGAAAGGATTCATTTCTGTTTCATGATCATCATATTCAGCTGAGTTAGCATTGTTGGTTTTTGGTGATGGTAGGGTAGCGTTATTGTTGTGGTTAGATATTTCGTAAATAGTAACATTCAAGTTTTTAACTTGAGTCGCATTTTGCGTATCTGACATCGTAGATTCGTTGTCGCTAACTTCTCCCATTTTATTGTCTGTTATCATAGTAGTCGCCTGAATAGTTGTGGTTGGTGCTGGAGTCATTGTAGTAGGCTCCGGTGCGTTGGTAGATGCTACCGCTGCCATAGTTGTTGGTGCAATAATGTCACCGATCATAATAGCGTGATGTGTTGTAATGGCATTGTTTTCTTTATCCATTACTTCTTTTACGGCGAGTTCCCTTTCACCTTCCGATTCTTCCCAGACTGGCGCCGGTGCAGCGGTTACGACTGGTTCGTGAGATATGTTAGACATAATGGACTCGTTGGAGTTTTCTTTGTTGGTATCCTCTTCAGGGGGATTCGTAGCACGTTCGGCGGATTTGTAAATATACTCACTTACTGTTGTAGTTTCAATAGGTAAATTTGTAGTTGGACTAGCTTCAGTTTTCATTTCCGGCGGGGTGTTGTTGCTAATCTCATTCGCTATCGCTTCAGTTGTAATTTCTGAGTGTACTCTCTTGACTCTAGAATCTTCATTGTCGTAATCGTGGACCATACCATAAGCAGGCTCATCTTGTTCTGACGGTTTGTTACTAGAACCCATATTATTTAAATAATCAGGCTCGAAATCGTCTTTAGTCAATTCCCGATTCATAATATCGTCCATTTTCGTGATGGTCCTCTCAGTTGTGTCGTGTTTTTCCATTTTATTCATTGCCTCGTCGTAATTAGTTTCGGTTACCGGCTCAGACAACCAATCTGATTCCGTTGTAGTTACAACATCTACTGTGTTATTATTTGTTTCAAGAACTGGTACCTCAGATCCCGTTTTATTATGTGTTTCAATAGATTTTGATGAACGATTATAAAGCATATTGATAGCATCAAAAGTTATATCTGAACTTTCATCGGGAACATCATTAGACTCTGAGGAAGTTTCATTAATTTCCTTAGGTTTTTTGTTTTCGAGAGCATCCATCAGTTGTTTATCTTCCTCAGAGCCAAAAATATGATGGCTAGTGATTATAGAATATTCAGTTACTAATTCTTGTGCTAATGTCGTAGATGGGATTGGTTTCGAAGTGGTTGAATCTATCGTCTTTGCTTCTTCAATCAAAGAAGTAATTTTAGATTCTTTATTTATTTCTTCGTTTGGTTTTAGAGTTGAAATGTCTCCAGTTTCTTCTTTGTTTTCTGATGCAATGGTTGTTTGCTCCTTTTGGTGCTGGTTTATAAAACTGTTCATAGTGGTCGTTATTTCAGAAGCATTAATTTCCTTGGAATCTTTTTGTTTCTCAGGCTCATTGATATCGATATCAGAATGCAAAGAAATAATGGGTTTAGTAGTTTCTTCTTCTACTTTGCCAATAGACTCCGTTACGGGAACTTCATTTTCTTTTGTTATAAGGTCGAATGAGAGTTCCTCTTCTGATTTTGAACTTTGTTTCATAGTCGTTGTTTCTGCGACAACCTCGCTATCAATATGTTTAAATGATCTAGATTCAGATTCCGATTCATGTTCTTTGTTTGCTGTGAGGTTTTTCATAATTGCATCCATTTCACTTTGGAAGTTGGATACAGAATTATTTTCTTCTTCAAATGCACCAGTTTTCTCATTCATATTTCTCTCTGTATTATCTTCAAGCCATTCGTTACTATAGGTGGTCGTTTCGTGGGTGTTACTGCTGGTAACTACTGAACCGCTCGCTCCCTCTTTATTGTTATTTAATATAGAGATTATTTCTGGCTTGGCTTCATATGAAGGCTCATTAATTATATTTGGTTCTGAAATTGATATCCTTGTTGTAGTCGTTTCTACGGAACTACCAGTTGTAGGCTTAGCTTCTGCATTATCATCTATGTTCATAGGATTTTCTTCAGATGTTACATTATTCTCCTGATCTAGAGCGCGACCAGTGCTTTCGCCTTTATTTTCTTCATCTTCATGTATAGTTTCATGCATTATTGGAACTTCATGGACTTCAATTTCCTGGGGTTTCATAGTAGTATGCATCTCAGTGTGATGTTCAAATTCAAACACTGCTTCGGTTCTTGGTTCTGGCTCAGCATTAGGTTTGGGTTCAGCGGTTGGTCCATCTTCGGATTCAATCATGTGAACGCTATGTTCATGTTCTTCATTTCTCTCCGCAGTTTCAATGTGAGGTTCTGAAGTCGGTTCGGGTTCCGGTTTTGGTTCAGCGGTCGGTTGGGGCTCTGTATCCGCTTCTTCTTGTGAATCTAAATTAGGATGAGGTTCAGAAGCCGGCTGAGGCTCCTCAGTGGGGTGTGCTTCTTCAGAGTTCATTTCTTCGGCTGGCTGGGGTTCTGGTGTTGGTAGTAACTCAGGCATTATTTTCGGTCCCTCAGTAGGTTGGGGTTCGGCCGTTGGATGTGGTTCAGCGGCCGGCTGTGGTTCAGCGGTTGGTTCTGGTTCAGGAGCTGGTTCTGGAGCTGGTTTGGGTTCTGCGCTAGGCTCGGGTTCGGGCTCAGCAGCTGGTTGCGGTTCAGCAGATGGATGGGGCTCTTCATGACCATGCGGTTCGGAGGTCGGTTCGGGTTCAGGTTCGGGTTCTGGCTTCGGTTCAACTTCATGTTCAGAGTGTTCTGCGCCCTCGTTATGCTTCTCTGTGGAACTTTCATGCTCGTGATGGTCAGTACCGAAGATATGTGAAAAGTTTACATCAGCGTCTGACTCTGTTGTTGTTACAGGCATCATGTGGTGAGTTTCTTTCCAGTCAAATGTATTTTCATGCTCATGAGCATTTTCCGAATCAGTTGCCGAATTTTCTTGTGGGGTGGGTTGCATAGTGTGTGTATTAGAATCAGTTGTGGGTACTTGGGCTTCGTTATCGGTATGTTCATTATTAGATGGATGTTCTAAAATAGACATACATTTTTTCGGGTTTGTCATGTCTACAATAAGGCCTGCTGGGCATGTACAAGTGAAGTCCAATGTGTGTTCATCAAACTCGCAACCGTGTTCGCAGTCGTTTTGGTTAATTTGACAAATGTCAAGGACTGGTCGCGCCACCATTTTGTCTTCAGCCACGTGGTAGTTGCTTATCATTCTGTCGTACCTATTGAGATAGTTTTCGAGTTTCATTTCTAATGTGTTCGGTGTGAGTAGTTCTTCTGACGGCTGAGTATTCATTTTTGGTGTCCAGTGGATTCGGTAAGTGACAATGACTGAGCCCTCTCTGTAAATATAAATAATACAATTTAGTAAAGGCATTAGCACATTGGATATTAATTCTTAGTAAATATTGTATGTAATCCTTACCTAAGGTGTACCACTTCAACTGATATGTCGTTACCGCCGTAGTCTATCGTGTTTTTGTCAAATATCGCCCGCTTCAGTCCTTCGGTGAAGGTCGAAACAAATTCTTTGTATTCGTTGCTTTCGGGGTCTTGGAGCATGGGTGTAAACTCCTCGTTGTCGATCTTTAGCTCTCCTTCCACGGTTCTTGGTACTGAAAAATAATTATTGCGTTTTGGATATTTTAGGTGGGATATAGTGGTTGAATTTAATTTAAATTATTATTTAGGGTAACATTTCCCTTCGCTTTGTTGTTTAATACGTACAAAATACGATTAACATTGGAATTATTATAATATTAGACACTTATAATTTGCTCATACTGTATCATTTGGGACTGAGTACCTAATATTAACAGCAAATCTGCCCTAAAGTAAGGCATATTTTCATCTTCGTTAAATCATTGCATCTTAATCAGGTTAAAGGCTCTATTGTAAACTTTGTCATGGATTTTTAAAATGATTTTCCATTACATTTGCTTTTCAGGCTGTTTCAATTTGTTCTCCATATAATATAACAAATTAGTAATCAATAGCATCCTCAAAAACAAAATCAATAACAAACTTACCATACAAAGACGAATCATTTTCATCAGATCCCATAGAATGTTCAACCGCCTCGTCGTTCTGCGTGTCTGGTCCGTGTTCATGTGGAGGCTGCATAGTGTGGTCTGCATGATCGTGATCTGCATGATCGTGATGATCATGAGCGTGATCGTGGCCGATGCCACCGAGCGCCCGAGCTGAGCTGATCGACGTGTTGTACTGCTCGAGGGTAGTTGGCGAGTTTGTGAATAGTATGCCGGCTGGAAATGACAATTGATGATTAGGCTGGCTGGTGTCAGAGAGAGTTCTAATAGTCAAAAGGGGTAAACTACTAGTCACAGGGGGATACTGTTGTGTTCCGGTTTGAAGGACATTGTAGTCAGAGTAACTACTAGACCTAATGAGACTTAACATTTTGCAGCAAATTAGGACATTTTTATTATATTTTTAACACTCACAACACTGAGCTGTACAGAATTATGGTTTATACATACGTATATTTTTTATTTCATAATAATTAATAAGGGTTATTTATGTTTATAAACACGTGTTATTATATTGTCAGAAACGTATTGTCAGTTTACGAGCATTTCTTATTTGTAGAAGACAATGTTACATTCAGCCTTTTCTTAGAAGGAAGTTGTAAATAATACTGTATTGTATGTTACGTATCGTTTGTTGGGTCTGTACATTATATTTTTAATATTTTTGTTGCCTCAAAAAGATAACAGTAATTTCAGGAGATATAAAATTGACTACGGAATCGACTATAGGTACGCAGTATTTTTTTTGCATTTACTACAAAAAATAGAAATACATCAACGGAAGGCATCAAGCTCATCTTGCCGTCGACTTTTTGCCACTGCTCTGTTTGGTAACGGTCAGTGTTGTGAAGACTTTTGGCGAAAGTTGACATGCATCCAGCCTATACACATAGAAAAGAGTTTGTATGAAGAATGAGACTCACTGGCTGCTAATACGATAACAGCTACGACCGCAGCGACTACCAGGCCCAGCAGTGTCCAGCACAGCGGTCGCTTGCACCCGCCCTTCTCGCCGCGCTTGTCGGCTGTCACGTACAATTTCTCGCCTCTGGAAACAAAATAAAAAATATTTAAAAATAACGAAGAATATATCAATTAAAAGTTACTGTAAAATGATTATAGGATAATAAAAACAACAAACATCATCATCTTCGACCACTAAAATTTATCTGCTGAAAATAGGCTTCCTTTTAGGGTTTCCAAAGACATAAAAAATAAATTATTAGCAGTATATATTTAAAATCAATTAAGGTATTGCGGAATTATAGCAAGGAATAGCATAACTGTTTAAGATTATTTCTTAGTGAGCAAGACCAGAAAATTTCTACAACACCCGGTTTTGATTAACTACATTGCGATAATAAATTCGACATTATTCGACGTTGGAACAGCGAGCATGCAAGGGAAAGGCGAGTTACTAAACAACTACAACAATTGACTGTAGATAGTGGTCTATTTGGATTAAAGCCTTTTTGACTGACTCAGTGCATATTTTACACATTAAAAATCATGATAATTCTAAATATATACATTCATAAATATATTACCAATATTTTTAAAAAGAGGACGTTATGTTGTCTTTATCAATCAGTTAAATATAAAATACGATTTTTTTATATTTACACAATTTAAGACACCGACACGGCATTGATGATAAAACTAAAAAGAATAATTATTTCTGTACAACAGAAATTCATTTGTCGCTCAGATAAACTGCTATTGTATTGAATAAATATTGTATCGTTACATAATAATTACTTTGTCCTCTTAATATCATTAGGTATATGACTTGATAAATTAACTTATCGACCGTAGGTACCATACAAAATATGTCAGTTGGTTTTCATTAAATTTGTGTTGTATTCCATTGCATAATTTATTAGCTGGAATTTACTGCATAGCGCCAACAACTTGTAACTATCTGATAGATCGTTATTTGAAATCATGTATGTAATACCTAAATATTTTATGTAGAGACTGTTAAAATTAGATTTGATAAGTTTACAAAAAAATGTAGGTACCTAATAATGTCCTGTATATTTTTAAGTATTATTTTATTATATAGCATTGACATACACGAGATGTAATATCAAGTATAATTACAGTTGAAACAAAACTTAATTAAAATCGATACATCGATTAGTAGACCATGCTACAGTCACATACACGTATTTTTGCGTCGGAGTTTAAAAGGGAAATAAATAATACGTACTGAACTGAATCCAGAGCTTCAATATCGGAGGCTAGTAATCGCATAACTTCTGCTGGTATTTCCATTTTGCAGACGTGGACGATGACTGACGAACGACGGTTTTAAAACATTAATTATCTTAATTTTGGCGTATCTACCCTCTGATTATTATTGAATCGATTCTATTTTTGTCTCTGATTATCGTATTATTTGTTAGGTTCAATAAATAATACCATAAAAATATTAGATTTTAATCGATATTGCATATTTGAATTTTAAAAAGTAGATACCTTTCTACAATAGAATAATAATAATCTCGAATCATCGATTATTTAGTCAATAATTATATCGGCGATAAGCTTGCCCACAATCGATTGCTTTGTAATACTATCAATTTACATGCCTATTGTAAAGACTTCGTAAAGTTTTCGCGTCACCACTCCCGCTGGTTTGTGAAAGTAAGTTAGGAAACGTAAAATAAATCCATTGGGAAATTACTTTATTAAGAACGATAAATGCACTTGAATTATGATTACTCTAATCTATATCACATAAGAACCAACTTGTGAAACATGTTTATTAATTAAAATAGAAATACAAAGGAGATGTTTCATTTTGGGCCGTATTGTGTACATCTAGTACATATACTAGAAAAAAATGTGAAATTCAAATAAAATACATTTAGATTTCTTGGACAACGGGGGGCTTTATACAAAATGTGATTGTTTTAGTACAGAAGCAATATTTTCTTCGATAATCTGTCCTCCATGATGCCTAATTGTCATTTCGTTCAAAAATACGCAAACCCATTATCTTTAACTTGAATATATATCTTATTTTTAAAAACCCGCTACTAATTATAATTGTTTTCTATATGTATATTTATCTGTTGATACTATAGTCCATAAGTTGTCAAAAGTTGATAAACGTTGTTAAAAGCGTCAGTTTTATTATTATATTTATATTTCATGATTTCAGTTAAAGAACGAAAATGTTTGACATGCTGCAATTCCAAAACAATATGGTCGTTATCATAGATAATACACTATATAGGAAATAGATATGCCACTCTTCAAAAATATTGAGGTAAAAAAATTTACTCTGCTGAGGGCGAGATGTCGCTGGAAATATTCAGTTTTAAATAAAATCCACCAGATGGTGCTGCTCATGCTTTTTTATTATCTAAAGAATGGAGGGGTCATAAGTCACGACAATTCGGCACCAGCTCATGGTTTTGTATCCAAATCCCAATAATTTCATTTTAAAACGAAGAGAACTGGCACCAATTTGCCGTATTTAAAAAAAACAGCACGTTTGCAATAACATTATCTTTATTTTTACCCGACATAAAAACGGACTTATCATTTTGTTACAATTGCGCAATGTTTGCATGTTTGTCTATGTCGATGTTTCAATAGATAGGCAAAATTTCATATGTGCATGTATATATTATGTCTTTTTGTATGTTTGTTTCTCAGGTTAAACTAGGTGACTTTTCACATTTAGTTTAAGCATAATCAAATATGGCTCAAGAGTTTTCAAGATATAAATTGTTTAATGCTGCAATTTCTATAATTCTTAATTAGTATTATATTTTTATGTGTCATCTACGGGTTTCCTCGTGTGCGTAAATAATATATACATGCACCTCTGATAGAAATTAAGGACAATTCGATTAACATGATTTTAAAATGCAAAAATCAAATAGAAAGTGCAAGAAAATTATTACATTCAGCACAATTTTTAAATTATATCGAAAAATTGCCCGAGTCCATCCGGGTATTTAGCAAACTCCAAATGAAGTACAAAAGTAAACCACGAGGCAGAAGATATATCACGGAGGAAAAGATTCTTGCATTATCTATGTACAAACAAAGTGGTTAGGGCTTATAACGTCCTCAGACGTACACACCATTTCAAAATAGCACTTCCAGAAACACTTCCTAGGCGCCATTGTTGTTCTTGAAATATCCAGTAAAATAAAGCCAAATCGGAAAACAAGTATGAAAATCCAGTAATAGGAAGCCGAGGTCAAACGCAAAAGATATCAAACAAGTCCAGTTAAAAGCCAAAGTCGCAAAATTATAGCTATTGAATCGCAGTAGTACACACACGAAAGTTTTCGAAAAACGTGTGTCAATTTTTGACACAAATTGTAAAGAGGGTATGTACATAAATTAAAAAAATTAAAGAATGTAATAAAATGGTTACAGTAATAAATAAAATATACTTGAATTTTTTAAATTAATAAGGAATATAAATAATTATTAAAAAGCAAGACTGCTTATTTTGTTTATTATTTATACTTTTAGTTTTTTAATTTTTTTTGGCACTTGCCGCGACATCTAGTAATACTAAACAAAAAGATCATCAGGTTGGACCCGTGGTTTGTGTCTAATGCATTCAAGATGGCGCGACAAGTACCTTTATGAATAGAATGCAAGAGAGTGGCACCCCCATGGTCGTTATTGTCGCCATATTGCTTGTAGTGTTGCTGTTCTTGGCTTGATATTTATTTTTGTATAAAGTTAATAAGCAACGCATAACAGTAATTAATACGGAAATCGACAACCAATTTCACGAACTATATTTCATGTACTGTACAGCACTATGGCCCAAGGTCCATACATTTCTGGACCATCTCCTTTTATTTGCAAGGGACGAATGTATTATGTTTTTCTCAATAGATGGCGTTGCATGTAATGTTTTAAGATTGGTGATGTGCCCTGTTATAGGTGCTCGGCTGATGTTTGCCATCGCTTTAAGCGTTATTTAATGCACCTATGCAAATATGGATATGCTTAGATAATAAAAGGTCGGGAGGCATAGCTCACCGGTCACATTGTTTGAATACGTCTAGCATAATGGACTTTATATTGGTATTGCTTGCAACTTTTACGAGGTCACTGTTAATATATTTATGATTTACCTTTCAAATATGAGGAAGTTCATGGCTATTCACATGTATTAATAAATATTGTGTTTAAAAGGTTTGAAACTCCAGAAAGTTTTTTTCTTCAGAATAGTATTTAATTTAAGGAATATTAGTAGGTACTCCATCAATTAGTTCGTTAATGTTTGCGTTTTATTCATAGTACAAGATAGCATGCTTTGATTAGATTTAATTCATGATTAATCTTTTATTTTGTAGATTTAATATCAATTACATTAATCAAAACTTTTACAACTATTTAAATGGATACCCACACCACTTCAAGTATCCTTGTTTTCATTTAAGTACACGGTTGGAGAGTTAAAGAATATAATGTGCTTACAAAATTCCAAAAGAACCATCAGTATATACTGTACAACGTATAGAATGATTATTGGACCGTAAAATTTACCAAGAATTCCTGGCGTATAAAAGAAATATAAAAGGTAAAAATAGCGTATAAAAATGTTGTGGAATCGTGAGCGCCTACTCTGTACCGTAACGTTATATTTAATAATACCTGCGAGAGATTATTTTTTTATTTGACAGACAGTGTTGGACGTCCACGTCCATCAATGACGTTGGTCTGGGATTAATGACCGTTCTAATAATTGAATCTTAAGTCCTAATAATTGTCATAAATTAATGACATTTTATAGAAAATAGTCTAAGGAAATTTATCACTTAACTGTGTAAATATTCAAATAGAATACGCTTTTTTATGTTAAACACTTTATAACTGTTTACCTAATTGACTTTTCACAGCAACTAAATACATACATAAACTCAAGCCTTTATTCCCCCAAGGGGTAGGCAGAGGCGCCACTAGGACAACCACATTTCGCCTTGCATGTTCCCTCCCACGATGTGATAGGGGGCGAGCCTATCGCCATATCGGGCACAAATTCCTGACTCCGTGCTGATAATGAATAGAAAAATCCAATGTCACTTTGCCCTACCCGGGATTCGAACCCGAGACCTCAGCTTTGTAACCGTACCGTAATACAACTAAGCATCCGAGGCAGTTTTCATATCAACTATCATCTATAAATTCCAAAATAACATTTTTTGCAGTTCATATATTATAATTTGATTTAATTTGCAACAGTGGTCAATTGTTTAAATACCTATTGGTATGAACTAAAAATGTGAACAAACCGGAAGGTGCTTTTGGCTCCTTACCATAGACAAATAGAAATCTCGCGATAGTGTTGAATTCTAAACAGGTTGCGTTATTGAACCTTCTTTGCTAGCTATCTAAACAATCTAGCTTATTGAACATGAACCTTCGACCAGTATCTCACTTCCTTAGAATGGTGAAGCGACCGCGACCCGAGAGAATAATAATTACGCATTTAGTTTAGTTAGGTACTCTATCCAACTATAGTATTCATTATCTTTGCCTACAGCAAGTCCATTGCTCATATAAGGCCTCTGTATAAGTTTTCTTAGTGACCTCTACTATATCTATATCTCTATCAGCCCATATACCTCCCACTGCAGGGCACGGGCCTACTCTACAATCGAGGGAATCGATTGAGAGTGGTTAGGCCATATAGTCCACCACGCTGGCCTAGTGCGGGTTGGCGGACTTACATACCGTAGAAATTCTTTAAAATCGCTACGGTATGCAGGTTTCCTCAAGATGTTTTCCTTCACCGTTAAAGTGCGTGGTGATTGACTATCAATACACACATAACTCCGAAAAGTCAGAGGTGTGCCCTGGGATTTGAACCCGCGGCCACCGTGAACATGTAGGCAGCCGCGTCTGGTCCGTTACTAACAGGCCACCACGCATTATCTTACTGTACACCGAAAATTATTTATTTGAATTAAGAATATTGACACGTCCCACCATTAATAAAGGATGCTCAAATAGGTAGGTATACTGTTGGGTCATGAAAAATTTCAGAAAATTTTCCAAATGAAATTTTTCAATTTTTCAGAAAAATATGAAAAATTTCAGAATATTTTTCCGATATTTTTCCATTTTTAAATTTCGAACAAAACGTAACTTCCTAAAAAACGGGGTGAATCGAAACTCAGGGAGAAATAGAAAAAAAGTGATTGTTTGTTTTATCATGTTTTATGAACCAAGTTAATTATGTTTTATTTATAATTAATGGTTTATGACTCTTTTTTCCAAATTGCAGCCATTATATTTAATCCGTACCATGAATTTGGACTTAACAGTATTACAAATGCATGTATTTTTACTTTATTAGCAAGTTTATTATGAATATAAAAGAATAAAATCGATATTACGATTAAAAACCTACAATTAAGTTAAATAATCGAATTTTTCCATTATTTTTCCAATTTGAAATTTTTCTGAAATTTTTCCTGAAATTTTTCCGAAAAATAGAATTTTTCCGAAAATTACACAACACTAGGTAGGTATGTCAAACTAGGATTGGAAAATCCAGTCATATATTTTTTATTTCTACTTATTGTGAAATAAACCTTATAATAAACACATGTCTGTTACGTTTTTTAAACCATAAAGTTAGCATGTTCACGCCAATAACTCTTTTTTATTTGAATTCAGAACACAGTGCCATAGCGCATACTAGGGGACCATAACTATGGAGGTTGTAGTACTACGCGTTTACCACATGTAGTTACGACAGGTTAAGTGCAGCGGTTAGCCGCGCTTTGTTTGAAGTATGTATAGATATAGGTCTGAGACATGTCGGTTATTATAAAATCCGTCGGTATCCAGGTTGGAGCGAGTGGCGAGGCGAGCGAGGCAGGTCGATGGCCCGCGCTTTGTTCCTTCGCTCGCGAACACTTCCCAGTGTTACCATTTCTAAATTATGTGTGCTGTTTATGGATTCGACAGCTTGATGTATGAGCATAGCGGTATTCGGGACGTGGAATCGGCTAAATTAATATAATAAATTAGAATGGAAATATAATTTTAATATCGTTTGTTGGTATTAAAATGTGATGATAAATGTTCATCGTTTATGATTAATACATGAATGATCCCATGTCACTTAAACATTTTAGCTAAAGTATCAGATGTTACATTTCGTTATGCTTTTGCTACTGCAAAAATTCAGACATGAAAAACAAAAGCTTTATGCATACGACACCAATGTCCTATAAATATACCATAGGACATAACAAAATTCTACCCTAAAACTAGTTACGTCCGCACTATCCCACACCTACATACATAAAATCAATATAAATAAAACCTTATTTCCTATATTACCCTTTCAACTCAACTCATAAATCTACAGCTGGCAACACATGCCTCCCTCCCATGACTGCTGCTCGCGGCGGAACAATCGGTTTTGTTATGGTTCTAGGCCTTCGACGCGGCGCGACACGCCGTGAGCCCACGTTTAGGAGCGCATGGTGGTATTTTGCCACTACCACGCTAATAATAATCTTGGGAACAAAAAGTATAGTGCCACACACAGCCTTGTAAGCTCACTATGGTCTAGGCTGAAAGATACGGACGCCTTAGCCAAGTAAAAAAAAACACAGAATTTCAAATCGCATGATTTTATTGTTTATCCTAAATACCTAGGTAGTTGACTTAATTTATACCATAGCAGATGTTAATGCCAAAAATATTATTCAAAATCAAAAAACGTAATAAATAGACAACCTGATTGCAGTAATTTATAATGCAAGTAGGTAGGTAAGTGAAGAGAGCAGAAACGATTAAATAACTAATGATTGCAGTACCCAGTAGTAAAGTAAAGTATTACTTCTTAGAGGCTGCGTATAAAAACATAGTTTAAGAGGAAAGCTTTCAAACGAATTACAGTAAGCGATTTTGTAAAAAACACTCAGTTTGGGTCAAATGTTCAATTAATTAAAATATTAGGTATCTAAGAATAAAATTATAATTAAATTATTGATGGACATTATAAATTACAACTCAATCGATTTCTAATTCTACTCTAGGTTTTATATCTTGGCTCTTGGAAAGTTTCCATAGCCAATTTCGACCTAATTTCTCTCATGAGTGATCAATAGCCAACTCTAAACGAGTCATTGAGCAAGCGACACTGTTCCTATTCAAATCATGAATGACTCAAATATCACAGTGTCATTTGAACTTACGTAATATTACAATGCAAAGTGGCATGTCACAACGGACGATCATAAGCTTTCAGCCGCCTCGTATGCTGTTAATTATGTATCTATAACTGGGCGACGAATATGTTATATTTCTTCAGATATGTTGTCATACAAAATAATTATATGCTTTTATTGTCATAGATTTGGCTCGACACTGGCACGACAAATTGCCTGCTGTGATATTTTTTTTTAGTGAATTGAATATTTACCGGCGTGAGGCTGTTATCTTTCTCCGGTCAATATAATAATGCTTACTGCTAAAACCGGATATACACAGGTTGTGCCCAAGACACCATACGCTTGTTTGTGTCAAGATGTCGGGTTTTTCATTATTGTCTACATTCATATCCAGACGGAAACATTAATATCTTATCACCTACTTTATGATCTCCGAGTCAGTAAAAATGTTACTTCACGTCGGGTTTCAATGAGCAATGTAAAGGAAAAATAGAAAAAAAACAAGTACTAAGGAAATGCCTTGGATGATACTCATCAGGTCAGCGTTGATGGACAAGTTTGGACTGATGCTCAGGTTGTGAATACTAATAAGAACAGACCGCGTGTAAAGGACATCACTAATGAAGACCATACACGTCATCTTGGGAAACCCAATAGGGAATACCCACGGTAAACAATCGTTGAAGATTAAGTACTATTCTTGGACTATGAAATATTGACAATTGCATAGACACGTGAACGATTTTCGAAGCATATTAGAAATTATATTGATTACCTCAAACATTATTGAAATTTAAATCGTTGACGTATCGGTGCGCATTTTGAAAAAAAAAACGTAATTTTTGAGGAGTAGGTGGACTCTTTTTTAAAATGTTTTAATTATAATTTGTGATATTTTCAAAGTTTTGAGTTATAGTCGTAAAACAAAGATGGTTTTATTCCATCACCATGTCCCATCAAGTTTGAACAAACACTTATCCTTGACTTCAGCGACCTGTTCTCAGAAAAGCTATTACTATGATGTATTCACGGCGGTCCTTAAAAACATCATTTCGGCAAACGATGCTTCAAAAACCTCTGTTTCATATTCTCTTTCGCGTCGCGGTACAGTTTTGGACACCGCGATTCCCACACACGTGAATGGAATTTATTGTCCAGTTAATGCGAATCAACTAACTGTATGAGTAATTAATTTTGTTTGTGCGAAGCCTGAGCCCCGAGGGGCTGATGTGAATAGACCAACTGGAGCGATTGAATAAAATCTGTTAGGTGTTGAAAGTATTGTGACGGTTAAGTGTAACAGTACAGGTAAAAATGTACCGCAAAAGATTGTTTTATTAGAAAATGCAATTTGTATTCAATTGTTGAACGCATTTACGTTTTATTATCGATGCACATTGTATTTTCGTTGTTCTTATCATGATTTACTAGTTATCAGTTTTAGTTTCCTAAAAAAACTTTTATATGGCATTGGAATTTCTTAATCCATTTATGGCGCAGATAATTTGGTACTTTAATCAACATCTTCAGCTATACGCTGCAGAACATAAACCTCCCTCTAGGATTTTCATTGTGACAACATTCTGCTTTAATAGCTATTCCATTCGGCACGTTCTTAAAATTTATAACTCAGTTCAAATATATGCAACATAGCAAGAAAATCCCATTTATCCTACTGCTTAGCTAAATCCTTGCCCCATATGCAGGGAACAATTCCATTAAGAAACAATGTGCACGCCAGTGGACTTCTTTCAAATGCAATGTCAATGTTTCCGCCACGGTCTGCGCTCCACACACGCTTTAACCATTGTTATGAATTTCTTTCATACCTCGACACATTTGCTTTGTCCAGCGTCGTTGAATATGCAAGCGCTTTCTACCAACAAATAGCTGAAACTATTTTTTGTTTACAGCTAGTGCGGCCACTGGTGTTTATGAGAACTTTCTGCCGGATTCGAAACAATAAGCGAACGGTTGTGTAACCTGAAACTGATTTTGTGTAACGTGTTTTGAAAGTCAAGGGGACCGAGTTTAGTATGCTGCCGGGTAATTTAAAGCGGGCTAGTTCTAAAGTTACGTGGTTGTTACTTCATCTTCTAGCTTTTAGTTATTTGTGGGACGACGAGGTTTACAATTTCCGTTTTACAAAGTATTTTTTAAAAGCGAAAAACTATAAATCTATGGGTTTGGACACGAAAGTGAATGCCACGTGAGTAATATCGTCGGCCACTCTTGATAGTCGATGGTATAAGTCGGCCGTGAACGTCGCATAATGAATACCTAAGTTGTTAGGTAACAATGCGTCTTCGTGATGTGCGCTTCCTCCATATTTCCGGCCTTTCGACAACATTATTCAACTCGCGGACGTGGGATCAAAACATTTTAATTCAATTTAATGTGAGAGCTCGCGATTATTTCGCCACTGATTGACGTGTAAAATAACTTAAGAGTTGTTTTCTATATTGTTTGAAGACTCAGCCAACATAATTATGATATTTGTAGTCCAAAATTTGAAATAAATGAGAAATAATGCACAATCAAATATTTATTAAATAAATGAATATACAGGCTAGAAAACCTCCTACTATAATATAGGAAAAAGTTTCTGCAGCACAGTGCGGATATGTAACCTGATATAGGTATGTACGTAGGCAGCAGTTGAATACGACTCGCAGAAGCAATATGAATAAAATATTAGTAAATATTGCTGTTGGTCTTTGTCTAGTGAATGCAAATGATAATAACCCTAAGTTTCGTAGACTAGAGACCTTTCAGATTGGTTTTATAACGTGACCAGTGAAGGCTTGCGGTTTGAAGGTCGCAGTGACCATTGCACCCACTGATCATTATAAATATTGAGATATAAACTATTCGTATTCATTGGTAATGACTCAAAAGTTATCAAAACTTAAAATTTCATTTGAATAATACCGCCAAAGGTGTTTTTAAGAACAGTCTCAATTTGAATCATCAACTAGATAAAGAGGCCCATACATCCTTTTAAACTACAAAGAATTATATTGATTTACTAATTCTTAGTCAGGTTTGTAAGCCGGAACTGTAACGAATTGCTTCCAAGTTAGTATAAACTATAAAACGCGCGGTATCAGCAATTTACCAGCCAACAGCCAATTATACCAAAAGTATGGATTAATTTATATAAAACAAGGATATGATTACATCCTAGCACCTGTGCTTATGATAATCAAAACCTCCGGGACAGCTGACGATCATCATACAATGGGTTAGTACGATCCGAGCAGGATAAAATGGCGTATAAACCTTCCTGCGTGGCCATAACGCAGCTTATTTTAGTTAAGTGTGTACAATGTTAGTTTTATTAACTTTTAGCGAAATGGAACAAAAATTGAACATGATAAGTAAATCTGTAATTATTTACTATTTTTTAAGAAACATAGTTTAAATATAAATGTTAATTAAATGTGATGTATTTTTGTACGCTATTAAAATGAATAACCAAATGTGCCGAGATTTAACTCTTAATAAACTTATCGCCTACGATGCCACGAATGCAATTATTATTAATGGGATTTGCTTAAGGCAAAAATAATTGGCATTAAAACTATAAGCAACAATTTAAGTATGCCTCATGCATTAAGGAAGGTTTCTCAAATCGCAAGAACATAGAGAGTTGTCGTGGCTGAAAGTAATTTGGATAATGAAAATCCAGCGGATCATTTACATATTATGATAAATCATTCTAGCGTTATCGACAAGGTAGCTATTAAACCCATTTCTCTTAATAATATCGAGTAACACGAGCTCAGCTCACGAAGTGAACGTATCAGTGGCAACTGCCAAGCTTTTAGATTGTTAATTATAGCGAACAACCTTGCCGCCATTTTTACAAGCGACCTGTCTTAACCTTCAATACGGTTACAGTTTGATGTGGTGATAGAAGTTTTAATTTGACATCGTTAAGGGATTTAGAAATAGGCGTGACTAGTTACGTTTAAAAAACCTTCATGTGTGTAATTTTATTTTATATCCTTCACGCATAACTATAGGCGTGATTGTGGGTTAAGTAGAACTTAAAATTACAATTACCATCAGTGTTACTTTATCTTCACAAACTAAATAGATTCCTACTCCATATCAGATAGTTTGAATCTTCAAGATGTTTGACGAACTGTGTTGTGTTCCGGTTTGAATGACATTGTAGCCAGAGTAACTACTGGGCATAATTAGACTTAGCATCTTATGTCTCAGGATGGTGAGTGCAGTGGAATGCCAAGCAATGCTTTGTAATTCATGGTATTGTTTGGTTTTGCTACTGTAGGTACATAAGCGGTCGTATTGCTCACCATCAGGCGAATGACATGCCCGTCTCACCATTCATTACAATAAAAAAAACTAGTAAATTAATATTTGCAGCAGATGAAGCAGTAGATGCTTCATACTGAAATTATGTATAACTAAGACGTCGTTTGCATCTATACATAAATGGAGCCGGCCTAGTTTAAAGCACGCGTAGGCGCTGCGTTACCTTGCATCTAAAGTGTCGCGCCGCTGGTTGCTGTGGGTGGTCAAATATTACTCAACTCAGATACCAACACAACATTAAAAATATAAGTAGCTGATAAGTAAATGTTGACATTTAATATACTATTTAATGATGTATTTTGTTTATTTTTAACGGTTCCATAAGGTGATTGTAAATAAATAAATATTTGCACGAAAAATATTGTTGAAGGTCGAAAGTTATTGCTAATGATAGTGTAACTTGGGAAATAACTTGTATTAAAAAGTCGATAGACGAACTTGGCTATCATTAACATAAGAAAATTACTAGTCCCATATTCGCTTCGTCTCTTTTACACTTTCGTGTCATATATTTCATTCGAGAGTTTCAAAGGAATGCGCATTCCGTGCTCCTTATTTATGGTTATTACTAGGTTAATGTGAAGTGTTAGTTCTCAAGGCGAAGGAAAAATATAGCTATTAAATAGTAATTTCTTGTCACATGTCAAGATTTTATTCGGAGACCTTGCAGTCAACTGATGGGAAAAATAAACTCTTTTGCTATTTAGCAATCTGGTAGCTACGATGAATTAATATTAGGAGTTAAAATAACCGTTTTAATATTCCAAGCACGGGTTGTACATTTTAATTATTCAACACATATTTACGAGGTAATTGAAAGTTAATATTAAATTACCTAATTTGTATGACACATTTTGCTTCGCATACCGGATAGTGTAATAATTGTTTAATCGTGCATATTTCCCTTCGGTAGCGGCGACGAATAATTTAAGGCACAAAAAAATTGGACCAAAAATTTTAAAGAAACAAGATATAATTTTCAGTGGGAATTCATTCGGTGTCGTCGATATATTTTTTATTTACCTACTTAGGTATTATTTAAACTAGTTTCGAATTTATGTATTAAGCAATCGTAGAGCATAACAATCTTATAATCCTTAATTAAGAATATTAATACTGTTATTACAGATTTACGGCCTTATTAACAATGACAGCCTCCGTGGCGCAGTTGGTTAGACGCCGCCTGTGAAACGGGAGGCCGCGGGTTCGATCCCCGCACTGGGTCTGGGTGTTTGTGAGACCAAAAAGTCTCTCGTAGCTTCTGATACCCACGACACAAGACTCGATCTTAGTGTGTGGTCAGGACTATGTATGTGACTGTTGGGTGTATTTATTTAATTTATTTATTCATAGATAGTTTTAAACCCTAATTTAGTAATAGAGTGTTTTGTGCCTTTCGAACGACTTTTGAATTGAGTTTGAACGAAGAAGACAAAACATTCGATAACCAAAATAGGTTTAAAACTGTCTGTGAATAACGTCGTTAGCAGAAGCCTCAATTCTATCAATGGAAGAAATTAATTACACCATTTGATCATCATGTATAATGCATTTACAAAAGTAGTTTGTGTAGAATCATCACGTTCATTTGTTTTGCCGAAGCATAGCATTTTACAGCAATTACAGTCATATAGAAAAACTCAAGAGATTAACAATTACGGATGCAATTGGATACAGGATTTAGCGCATTACAAAAGGGAAAATGTTTTTTTAATTACATAAGATAACGTATTTCAGGAAGAGATATTTAGTGTATCCTCATCACAGTTTCCTTTGTTCTAGGAAATCATAATTATATTTACATTGTCTAACAATAAGATGGTTAATATTTGAGGAAGATTGCGCTAAACCATTAAATCATAAAATCAAGCAAAATAGAAGATGTGCTTTAAGATGTGAATGAGGTCACAGAAAGTGTCAAATAATAGGAAATACTAACATAGCACCGAACACGTAACCGCAGAATAAATAAATGATGTTACTGGCATTTGGCATTTTACGACCAGATCGAACGATGGAACTTTCGTAACTGATAATAAATATACTGGGTATATCTAGACTGCGACTAAAAATAAACCAGGTGGTGGTATTAGTGACTTCAGACACAATGGAACTAATATTTTCGCAAAAAAAGAGACTTTTTTTTGTAATTTTTGTTTAAGTTGCATTGTGTCCTCAGACTAAAGGTACTTAGTCTGAGATTGTGTCAGTAATCACTAAAACTACCACCCGGTTTCGTTTTTGTCGCAGTCTGGATATACTCTGTATTATGTGAAAAGCACATAATGAGCACATAATATATTGTGTATGTATACAAAACTAATTGCTATATCAGTGTACATAGTACGTACTTACGTCGGTTTAAAAAATGTAGGAATAATAAAGTTCTCTGAAATTTAAAATGTATATTACTCATTTAAGAGTAATTTTTTTGAAGTTATGTTACTTCATAAGTGTTACGACTTACGAGATATAATTTTATGACTTAAATGTCACGCAATGATTGAATTCCGTTCAAGTTACATAAATCCACATGTAACATTAATAACTTAACTTTTACAGCCCGCTATCCGTACGTTTTTAAATTCCGAATTCAAATATTGAGCAAAGATTTGCCTCGCGCAGTTTAAGTAGCTTGATACGCTAATTTGCAATTCAGAGAAGGGGTATAAGAATGTAACGTCCATAAAATTCATGTCGGAATTTTAAATTAGTGGCTACATTTCAAGGTCAAGGTCGGTGGCGAGTCACCCATGCGGGTCCTTTGGGCGACGACGGAACAATTCATTACGTTTCAAGTATGCAGGATACAATTTATTGATTAAATTACCTACTTTGTTCGTTAGTGTGGGATTTAGTCAGAATGACGTCAACACTTCAAAGACAGGAGGGAATTAATTGGCAGTTGGTTTATTAGGAATCGAAAACCCATGGATCAAATAAGGATAGGTAACGTTTTTGATTAGAAATATGTTTGGGAACTCCTTCGAGATTTTGTATCATTACTATGTTTATTGTGTGCAGATGGATATGTAAGAGCCTTATTTATAAATAGTAGGTACGCAAATACAGGCACCATAAAGGTTAAGAAGGAATAATTCATTGGCGAGGATGTCGTCAAAAATGTATGACAAAAGACGATCGTGAGTCACGACAGCAAACTTTGCTCGGTGATTTTAAAATTCCTTTTAGTCATAAATGATTATTTTGATAACAGTTCATTCAATTCCAAATTTGAATAAAGGTTCATTAAAAAATATATTTAAAAAATCAATAACAATGTTTATTTGTAACAGCTCGACGTGACAGTTGAGTGGGCACGACTGTTGCATAACTCACAATTCACCACCAACAAACCGCATTCTGCAGAAAGTGACACGGGCAACCCAGTTCGTTGCTCGACGCGATTCGATAATAAACGTTATTTTAAATATATTGGGAAATTAAAATAAATTTAAAATGTTGATTATGAAATTAATGTAAATGGACCGGTTTTTAAATAGGTGCTAAGATATTTTGTAAGATTAAATGAATCTTTAAATATAATAGTTGTGGTTCATTTTGAATATCATAATTTAATGTCAGCTCTATTAAATATGTTAATTATTGAGCTGTGACGCATTAAATCATTGGTATTTATCGCATAACCGACATGTAGAGTGTAGATATTATAGTTTCTAATTCTAGGCACTCTAAGTCAAAGCTATTGCAATAATCAGATTTAGGTTTTAGTTTCTAATATTGGAAACTATCACGATATTTTCGCGGCAGAACAAGGCCTTCTTTTAGCGTTGCGTAAACTGATTTCTACGAGCCAGTTGCCAATAGCACGAAATGAACTGGCGGGAAGCCTGCATGCCACTATGATTAATAGCTTCATTCGCGAACTATGTTGCCGACACGTTCCAGCCATTTTAGGAAACCGTTCGAATTTTGTAATAATTAATCGAATTAACTTCAAACGCGGGCGAAATATCCGGAAGTTAATCATTTAATTAATTGTTTAATTTATAATATGTTTGTTTAGTGTTTCCGTGTTAATGTATTTGTTTGGTCTTTGTTATAAGTAAAGGAAATCCTTTTGTTCAAAAATGTCTACGTAATTATCAACTAATTACGATAATACTTCTTGTAATAGTAATTCGTTTGGAATGGTCCAATATATCTAAAAGATTGATATCTAAAACAAATGAATATTTCAGCTCATTAAAAGTCCAGATCTGTTATACCTTTCAATATATTTATTACTATTAATTCAATTGGAAGCATGCTTAGGTAAAAAATATCTATAAGTTTGACATTCAGTAATACCATTTAATGTACCAATACACCCAACAGTCACTTCATAATACCAATGATTAATATTAAGTCTTGAGCCCTGACCTCACGACAAGATACTAAGTCTTGTGTCGTAGGTATCAATATTATCAAACATAAAAAAAAGAAGTACTTTGGTAATTTAGTAAAGTCATTCACGTGCGATTTAATTGTTTTGCGAGACTCAGCGAGGCCAAAGACCCCAAAGGTTGTTTGTCTTGTGTTAATTTCGGATGTTACTGAAGTGGAAACCTCGACTGTGACTGATTGTGAAGCGGTCGGTAGCTTAGTTAGTTCGGCGTCGATTTATCATTAATTACATAAAATTCTTTAATATAGGTACGTTTTTTATATGAATTGCATT
The DNA here is from genome assembly GCA_905220455.2 of Deilephila porcellus. Lineage (NCBI taxonomy): Eukaryota > Metazoa > Arthropoda > Insecta > Lepidoptera > Sphingidae > Deilephila > Deilephila porcellus. Next base: position 12,531,689 of record LR999973.1, on the reverse strand, counting down.
TACCGAGTAATTGGTCGCTAATTTGTGGCTTTGTTTGGAATAAGTGAGCCTGGTACTGCTAGATCTGTGGGTTACTAATTTAAAATTTGTAATTATATTACAGGGGAACTGTGTAGGCTGAAATAAAAAAGTGCTATGTCCCTTTTCAGAGTTTAGGCGGTGTGCCATAATTCAATAGAATATTAACTATTTAACCTAGGATATGGTAACATATTATGTATAATTCAGTTTTTATTATTTATGATGTAAGAGTGAGCAGGTATTAGGTAAGATACATTCGTACTACCACACTGTACGAGTGTGGTATATATTCCTCCATATTATTTACATTTAGATATTTGCGTTTTAGATTTTGTAGAATAGGAGGTAAACTACTTATTTTATTGCTTTCAGAAGTAGAAGTTACATTAAGGAAAACCATGGCCCACCATTTGTGCCCGATATGGCGATAGGCTCGCCCTCTATCACATTGTGGGACGAAAAATAGAAGTCGTAATGTGGGTGTCCTGGTTACACCTCTGGGGTAGGCAGAGGCTTTTTCTGGGAAAAAGACGTGAGTTTATGTATGTATGATATCAATTCCTCATAACAATTTCTAAATTTTCCATGCAAATATTTGGTTACAACCCTTTAATATTTGTAAATGTACTATGAAAAATCAAATCGCATACGATGCAACAATGGGCCTTTGTTTGTATTGCATACATAGGCGATTGTATCAATTGGTTTCTACTCGCTACGGTCAGCCCTACCATTACGTGATCCATCAGAAGCTATTTATATTCCTATAACAGGCCAGGTTGCTTCAACTAATTTTGACCATAACTTTAACTATATTATTTGATATGCCAAATAAAGCATCAGCCTCCTTAGCGCAGTTGGTTAGATGCCGGCTGCGAAGCGAGAGGCCGCGGGTACGATTGCCGTACCGAGACAAATGTTTGTGTGAATTACAAGAATTTATTTCGGGTCTGGGTGTTTGTGGGACCAAAAAGCCTCTCGTAGTTTCTGATGTCCACGACAGACATGTCCAGACTCGACCTTAGTGTGGGGTCAGGACTATATATGTGTCTGTTGGGTGTATTTATTTATTATAGTTTATGAAATTTAAAGTTATTTGCTGCAACTAGGCTTTAGAGATATAATATACGTTGCTAATCTTTAAACATGAATGCGGATTCTCCTTCATCGTGTGAAACGCGACCGACGAACGATACTTCATATTAGTTATCAGTAGAACAGTAGTACCATCCCAGTTGGATCCTTAACAGCGAGACTCTAACAAAGATATCTACGAAATAAACCATTGCTAAACCAAAGCTTCAAAATTCTAAGCCTGTCAAGTTGCCGTCCTTGTAACACCTTTCATATTAAGAAATAAGTAATTAATCTCACCTCATATATTTTCTGTGCTCGTTCACCGGCACGAAGTACTCATCGTAAGGGTTACTCGCGTTCATGTCCACTTCAACGTCCTTCTTTTTCCCATTCCCATTTTTCGGAGTCAGGTTTATTAGTTCCAAGTTGACTGCTTCTAACGTCTTCGTCTCGCCATTGGGTTCTTTAGTGTGTCCGTTCTGCTGGGGTCCGTTGGATGTGAAGGAGTCGTTGTGATTGGGGTCTGATTCATCGTGCTGGTACGCTCTGTTGTCGAAGGCTGCTGGAGAGGATGGTGGCGACGGTGGACGGTGCTGAGGCCGTATTGGCTCCCGCGGGGACGCCGATCTGCTGTGGCTATCCATTACTTTTGGAGCGGACTGACATCTGCGAAAGAAAACATATTGTTATTGTTCTGATTTTCGTATCATGCATGGCGATAGGGCCAATTAAATTTGTTATGGAACTATGTTTTGCATATTCTTAGTTATATAGCAATTTGGCGATAGGTTCACCCCCTATTCCATCTATTGTATCGAAAAATACAAGGCGAAACTTGGGTGTCCTGGTTGCACTTCTGCCTACCCCTCTGGGAAAAAGGCGTGAATGAATGTATGTATCTATTGTTACTTATAGTGTTGAGTGGTACTTCTAGCTATTCCTAAGAGCATACAGGCATGAGATTATGTAGATTTCTTAACAATTATTACGCACTTGACAACATGGAAAAATTCCATGTTCAATGTTATTCAAATCGATTGGCACATCACGATGTTTTCGAGATACATACATAGTTGATTCAAGTTTGATAAAACCTTATGTCCATACAATAGTTAAATATGCATTTTAGCCTTAGATTAGTTGCCTTTCTATTATAGCGTAGTCTTAAAATATGACAAGAATTAAGAATTATTAAATAACACTAATATGTTAGTACACCATATAGTTAATATAGACTGCTGCATATATTCATATTTTTTTTTAATTTCCGGTGATCTCTCTATTATTCACATAAATTTATATCTCTGAATCCACATCTATGATTGTAATATGGTAAAAAAAAAATTGTATTACTTGACGAAAGTTGCTCTCAATTGAGATATATGGAAGAACTTAGGAGAGCCTTTGCCCTGCAGTGGGGTCTTTTAGTCTAGTATAATAGTAATAATAATAAATTGAATAATAGCAACAAGATTTACGTTACAATTGTATAAATCTTTATTAGACTAGTTTAGACTTAGAATGGCTGTTTTCAAAGTAGGCATATATTTCGTCATGTATGCACAAATACTTTTTATATAATTACTCATCCCAATGTTGTGTTTTTTCTTTATTGGTATCAAAAGTGATATAACTCGTATGGTATTGATCCATTCCCTGTACTAACAATGTCGCTAGGTGATTAGTTTACATAGACATCAAATTATACACTTCTGTTATAATGCTATTTCCTATAGAGTCATAGAGACTTCAGTAAGCATAAGTAGATGATGCTATATATGTGAAAAAAATAAAGGATATTCTAATTTCTACTTTAGAACTTTAATAAATATACGAAGAAAATGGAATAAAGATTAAATAAATTTAACATAGTTAAAAAAACAAATGTTTCTTCATAGAGATTCATAGAGTAAATTACCTTTCTTTTTTAAAAAAAAAAGAGGAAAAATCCCACCCAGTAGATAAATATATATTCTAAAGCCAATGTCATATTATACTAAGCGCTGTAGTTTTTAAATCACTTAACATCCCGCGAAATGCATCGGTCACGGTCTGTAGTTCGGTGTCCACAATAACATATTTACATATTCGTTCTTAAGCTGTTTTCAAATATTGTCATTTAAGTAATATTGTTAATATTATGAATTCATATTTAGATTATGATTGTCATACGTGAATATGTTTACTAATATTTCCATCTGCCTACATCTATTGTTGAACATAATCAATTTCACATTTATCAATAGAGTATGGAAAAGTAGAGTTAACTTATATATTTTAAATCGTGGATATTTGTATGTTTCGTCACTTCAAAGATTTTAAACGAACAAATGTAACCTAATCTAGTTTTAGTAGTAATAGAATTCAAATAAAAGTCTTTTTAGAATGGAAAGTTATAGTACGAGACGATGTGTACCTAAATGTTAAATATTTAATTTTATAAAAAGCACATATTTAGCGAGAAAATATACTGAATTGCTAATATCTGCACGATTAAGAGCGTTGAAGGCAAGAGTAGAAAAAGTGGTCCTTGTCTAAGGCCAGCGACTTTCTGATCATATCGTATTAGGTTTCGTTTAGTAAATGAGTCATTTTTTGTTAAATAACTTGATACTTTATGTCAAGATCACAGTTTTCATCAAATATTGTGGCAAAAAACGTTAAGTGCGAAATACTAAGGGTTGTTTTATTTTACCAGCTTACAATTCCACTTTAACATGGTTACGCTAGACAGGAATTTCTTATAATTTCGTTTTGTTTTTGTCCCTTTACAATGAAGATAATTTGTATTGTATTATAAATTATAAAATTATTATTATCTTTGTCATATCAGAAAATATAATATGTCCTACAGAATGTTAGATATGTGCTGAGATTTTGATTATTAGCGATTGGTTACCACGCTAATCATTTGTTTTTGAGACTACAAAATATACAGTAGGTATTGTTAACAAACCAATAAACAGACCCATATTTCGAGCGACAGTAAATTTACAATGTTCATTCAAAGTATTTTTAAGTAACGATATATTCCAGTTTATAAGAAACTATTATTATGTTAATATACGAAATAAACAAGGCTACACGAGTGTGTCCTTGAGTCTCAAGTCTATTTGTATCTTTGCGATTCTTCGTGTCTAGTTTTTTGTTGTTAGGCTGATATTATGTCTTCCCAGAATTGTCATATAAGATGAATATTGTTCTTTAATTTACTAGAATTGAAATATGCGAGGTTATTCGAATACATTGTATCGAGAATCAGGGGAGCATGACAGGATTTGATTAGCTTTATTTTAAAGAACAGGTTTCCTCTTTAGAGCATTACTAAAAGTCTAATGTTTGATCATTGATGTGGTTTTAATTAACCAGTTATTTACCTAAATAACAGATTATTCTTTTATTTCCTTATAGCATTATCCTTAGCATCGGTGGTATTATTGGTATTGCTTTGTGCACTAAGTGAAAAACATTAAAATATCTGAAACACGGAACCGAAACACTTAAAAAGTGATCACGGCTCGATAAGGATCTCGTGATATTTTCATGCAAGGGCATTGCCGGTTTAAAATGTTACTTTAAATACTGAGATTAAAAGAGAGAACTAAAAGAATACACCAATGATATTTAACTGAGTATTCATAATCTTATTTACAAAATGATTTATCCTCAATATAAGGTACAGATATCATCATCGAGGTCAGTAGTCTTCGACACACCAACTGATAATTGTTCAAAGTTGACCGAAGGTCCGGGAGTGGAATAATTAAAGTAGAAATTGCAGGTTCAGTCGTAATTAGACGTCAAACTGACGTATGTTTGCGTCTTTGTCTTGCCCGGGCATTCAATTAAGTCTTTAAGTTTCCGGCATGCAACTATCGGCGATGGATTTAATTATAAGGGTTGAGAACCGACTATTGTCTTGACTGATATGTCAACTTTTCGTTTTGGATCTTTGGTGAAAATTTTTGATAGTATTGATAGTATGTAAGTGGCTTATTGTCGTCTTTAAGATAATGAATGACTCTTTTTACTTAGCTTAATTTCTTCTTAGATTCTATGTGTATTATATTATAATGCAGTTTTAATACTTTTCAGTTTTTCTCCAGTGTGTTTTTCTGAACATGTAGATGCAATTCATTTGTTTCTTCATTATTGGTAAGTAATTGGTCCTCTTCGTCGACGGATAAATAACACCTTAAAGTACTGAATGTTGTGTAAACCGTAACCTTTCCAAAAGGTTACCATTGTGGCATTTTTCGTTGCAGTGGTGCAATCTTTAATTCTCAGCTCATCAAAATCACATTCTATTTGTTTAGCTTTACCAATACTTTTATTTTACTATGCATCTTAATCAGGCGAGGGAATAGAGATATGAAACTAAACTTGTAACGAAAATGTTTGCAATACGTGATATAAATTAAAAAAAAAAATGAACAAAATTGTGTAAAAAATTTAAATCCATCAAATAACACTTAATCTCCGATTTATTATAAAAAGGGAGAACATCTTAATTCTACTGAAGAATCACATTAAATGGATGACTTTACTAAACCGAAAATTCCGATATTACTGTTCTACGACTAATGCGGGATGTTATAGCAAATTCGATCTTTTGTTATTAGCAAAAAGTACAATTTTAAGAAATATTGACTAGTATTATAAATTTTCTTGGAATGAAAATCCGAAGATTCCATTCGTTCTACCAAGATAGACATACAGAATGACCACTAATAGTTTTAAAGACTTGTTGGAATAATAGAAGTAAGAAAGAGGTGTGGCAAAATATACAGAAGTGATATTTGTAGTAGCTACAATTTCTTTCTATCTACGAGATCACTGTAGATTAGTTCAGAGCAAGTGCCTTGAAAATGCGTTGATAGATTAAAGTTGAGAGGTTATAATGCCAACTCCTCACCTCATAATAATTTCATTCTTAGTCCTTTTCTTAGCTGTGTCCAGGACCAGCGACCTCGTGTAGTAATACTTGGCATGAGCCGATCGAGGCGTCCTGGGAGCCTTCCGATACCTCTCGTACCTCACGAGATTGCCACCCCCCGGCATCTTTCCCACTCACATCCTACCTCTTAGACAAAGAGAGACACATTTTGGTGGTTTTTCAATGAGCAGTGAAGTAACGATTCCTATAATAGGACTGACGCGCGCGCTGACTGACACTGCTTTGCATTCGTGTGACGAAGAAAACAATCATGTAAACAATAATATTGTTGCTTCGCTTCGTATACAGGATGCTCGGAATATCAAGCAACTTTTCATACTAATTTTATACTGTCAACTTAAAATGTCTCAGTGGTAGAGCCTTTTCATACTGGGTGACTACAATGCAATTGATGAAAAGTGCAGTGCAATGCAAATACCTACAACGCTGGTCTGCTCGAAACCGGATATACACAGGTTTAACTCAAAACGCGACACACTTGTGTAAGTAACTTTTTCGGGTTTTCCACCATCGTGTGCGGTGGTTGCCATCCGGCTACGAATACCAGAATACTCTTAGTCCCCACTAAGGGAATTTACACTTTAATTACCTTAATTTCGGTATTTCGCTGGGATGCAGAAAGTTCAAACTTGCTATTTTAGTCCGGTAACGACCAATGACATTGTCTAAACTTCACAATTCATATCCTTCCTTCCCTCTTCTATCTTAACCGAACTAAAACAACAACAACTAAAACCAAACAGTTGTCTTTAACACCGTAACTAGAGTGGTAGTAAACCTACATGAATGTAGCGGATTTTGTACGCAGAAGTTAGCAGTTCTAGTAATATTTTGCATGCAAGCTCCGTAATTCTATTATGTGGAAATTTTATATTTCTAGACCATGAGCTGTCAAATACACAAAGTGAAATAATTTATTGCTTAGTTAAATATGATTATACAGGACAAATATAATTATAGTTTGTATAACGGCAAAAAACCTTTTAGTACTTATTGAAAGTGTTTACCTGTGTCATGGTCATGGATTGACCTTTATTCGTAAGCCGGATTTTAAGTAAATAAGCGGAAAAAGCGCGTGGTCTTTTGTACTTGTTTAAAATGGAGATTTTTACAAAAATTTCCGTGGTATGTCCAGTTCGGTAACTTGTAATGGGTAAGTAAGGGCCTTGGGCTACTACGCTCTACCCAAGCCGAGAGAATTCGATACTTGGGAGTATATTGGTTGATATAGGTAAGTATTATTTGATTATAAGTCTAGTTAATTATTTTAGCGTTCACATATTATATTAATTAAAGGAGACAGAAAATATGAGGCGAAAAGTGGGTGTGCTGGTTGCACCTCCGCCTACCCCTTCAGGGAAAAAGGCGTAAGTTTATGTAGGTATGTATGTAACATATCATATTAATCATGGATTTGATATAGAATTGAACAGAACACTACTAATAACAATATTAGACGGGCAAATTGAATACAGATCATTGAATCTCCAATTTCTTTTCCCAATCAAATAACGCAAAAGCTGACAGGCATTTTCGTGATTTAAAGCAACACCATGTATACGGAATATTTACAACACTAATGATTTCATGCTAAAAGAATAACAGCTTGGTGCTGTTCACATAACTCTGACGAATATGGGGATAATCGGCAACAATTTGCGTTCGCTGCAATACTCGTAGCCATACATAATTCAATTGTTATTTTGTCATTAACATAAATGACCAGACGTTGTGTGTTTAAATACACGTGGTTTGTATTGGATAGGATTTGATTGTAAAATACATGTGGGAAATAGATTTGATGTTTAGTTATAAATAAATAAATATACCCAACAGTCACATAGTCCTGACCCCACACTAAGATCGAATCTTGTATCGTGGGTATCAGGAACTACGAGAGACTTTTAGGTCTTACAAACACCCAGACCCGAAACAAATACCTGTGGATTACACAAATATTTGTTTCGGTGCGGGGATCGAACCCGCGGCCTCTCGTTTCACAGCCGGCGCCTAACCAACTGCGCCACGGAGGCTGTTAAACATTAAGAAATATCAATGAACTATGGAAGCGACTATACAATATTTTCTTACCATCTAACTGCCTATAATGTAAAGAAAGTATGATATTTATATAATGGTTATTATATAGAAAATCGGCGAGTATATAACTAAGCATGAAGTTACAGAGCAAGGTGGACCATCGGTTATGTGTAGGTCCGCTATTTATTAAGATCAGTTAACGATCCTTAACTACCTATGTCTGACCCCAACATTGACAGAAAAACATACTTGACTATTTACAAACATAGCCCCAAATAGCTTAAGACCGACTCCGGAATATATAAGACCCTTGCCCAGCCGTAAAACGTCCTATAATAACCAACAGAATTAACATTAGCATATCTTAGCGTTCAATTCCTACGTTACCCAGGCGGCTTCATACAAAAGTAATCTATAAAATCAGTATTGGGCCTATTCCGTGACGCAAGCACGCCAATCATCCGGTTGTGAAAGGCTACGGCCATAGTTAGCGTATACTAGTCTAACTGCATTTTAATGCTGACGATGAGCGATGCCACCTGGATGTATTGGCAGATGGGTTGTAGGATGCATCTAAATTTTGTGTGACTTCAAAAACTTGAACATATAATGGGATGTATAGGCATTGTCAGATTGAGCATATTATTGTTTATGAATGGTTTAAAATACGTCAGTATACGTGTAAATTAATTTTAAAAATTCTTTAAAATAAAGAAAGCAAAGCAGTTTATTACTCAATTATGATAACATATTTAAAGCCTATGATAAATTTAAAAATACCAAAATTTCTAAGTATTTGTTTTTAATTTTACTCGATTGGGAACACAATATGTAGAATGATTTTAAACAGTTATCAACACGTATACAACAGATGTCGCGACGATAGCTGAGAGCGATTTATATAACAAAAATATTTTGTTGTGACAAGGGAAAACTCAAAATAAATACAAATAACAAAACAGTGTCTGAAAGACAGAATAATATAATGACATCTAGCGGTCCATGTTTGAAACTCGTTCGTGGTTAGCCTCTGTCGTGTATTATCCAATGCTATAAACCAGCATTAGCTCTTTTACAGCTAACAGCGTACTAGCTACTAGAATTTAAACTGGAATTGCAATCGGCACTTTCACAGGCGAAAAGCATGTCGGCAGACTGGCTCCAATGTTTGAGCATGCATAATTCTTAATTGGAACGCCTTACATTGGCCACAATTTTCTTCAGATAGCTTGCGATAATATTTGAACGTTACGGAATGCTTGGTTATGAAAAGGGTACTGGAATTTCGTATTTTAGTACGGCTAATGTACAATTTGATAGGGTTTTGCGTTGGACTATGTTGCTAAATTCTTTGAGGTGCAACTGATTTGTGAATTTATGGCTATGTTGCTCGAGTTATTGAAATTACATTATGGTACGTAAAAAATCTATAATTTGGTCTAATAATTTTTATTTATAATTAATTGATACGTAATATAGTTGACTTACTAAGGCGTATATACTACCAACATCTTACCTTGATATAAAAATAAAAAAACAAATAGTAAATGGCAATTATTTTCATCAGATTTTCCAATACAGAACATTTATGATCTAAACACCTCGCTTATTATTTGAAGGTTGTTTAGAAATGCAAGATGAGCAGAAATAATGCTTATGCGCCTACTATTAGTCGGTGTAGTTTACATAAGCAGGTTTGTGGAGGCGGTTGACTGCGCAAATGCAACGAATAATTTAATTACTATTGTTGAGTAAGATATTGATCAGTTTGGTAAATTAGTTGCTCAATTTTAAAGCAATTTTATGGTCAACGATTATTCATGGAACATGTCCAATAAATATGAATTCTTATCTTTTTATGGTACATTCGACGTTGCTCATAATAAATATTGATAAATTAGAGATGTGAAGTGAGATGCCGTCATTGTTGCTCTTTGAAATATGAAAATAGATGGAGACTGAAATGCAGAAAAAAAGGGAATATATTTTTTCATTGAATGAGATCTCGAACACTGAACGAAATGTAATTCTCTATTATCAACCTAGTCATGACGATTACCTTACCGTATTCTAAATCAAGTAGTTCACGACTCTACCACTGATAAAACTTTTAAACATAGAACACCTAAAATTTTACTCTTTTTTCAGTTTATTCCAAATCATACAAAGATGAACATAAAATTCAACATTAAAGAAAATATCAAAAAGCTTTGTATGGATTATATTTAAGTGTAAATAAATATAGTGCACCGAAATAAGGGATAAAGTAATTTCACGAAACCTTGTTGCCAGTTGAGAAATAGTTATACGGCGCAGTTATTCACAGCCTGCTTAGCACGGGGTATTTGCTAAACATATGTTTTGGCTTGTGCAATGTATGCCTAAAATTCAATAAGATAATTACTAATTAGCACTGATAATGTCTTGCTTTTTTTTAATTAAAGATTTTAAAGTTTTATACTGTAAGCCAAGTTGAAATATTTAAAGCTGATAAAAAGACTACAATCCTTAAATATATATTTAAATATAAACAAAAATTGGAAAGGACAGATTCAACATTATTTAAGTTTTTCTGTTTCGAGGGATATAACATTATGTTTTAAAGTGGATAAATATTTGAAATCTAGAATAGAGTGTAATATTCGTTGCATTACAATGATTCATGGAAACTGTACATCAAAGCACTATGGGAAAAAGAATAACCGAATTAATTCTTTTTCGTAAATTGTATTAAAATAATGGCCAGTAATTGTGTCTGTTAGATTATATTTAAGGTGTACGTACTCTGTCGAGGTCGATGACTCAAGTTACTGTAAAAACTAAATCGCATTTGAGCTAATCTCGTCTAAATGTTATCTCAGCGCAACAGGACCGGGCAAAAACAAAATTTAACACGTTTGCGACATTTTAAGATTCGGCAAAAACCGAAGTGATTCTTGATGGAAATTTGGTATTTAAGTTTTAGGTTTTACCTAATTTTATTTGCTAAATTAAAATGTTAAGCCTAATATGGTTTTGTATGACTCGTAAAAAAGTGTAGCCAAAATAAATGGATCAAGGAGTTATTGCCTAAACTACTATTAATTTATACTACCTAAACTTATATTGAATTACTTATTTTTCGTAATGTAGCGGGAAATAACGCGACTTAGTCATAACAGCACGGATACATTATATTTTAATATCCTGAAATAAGATTTTTTACATTAATTCTCCAAGAAAGTGCCAAACCTATATAATGTGGCACCTGCGTTAGCCTTATTCAAAATTAACAAACGCTCCATTATTTGCTAAGAATTATAACAGATGATTTTGCAATATAACATTTAATAATTGAGATTTATATTTTTCAAAACTCATGCGTATAGTGCATTAGTATTTTGAGTTTATCATATATTTTAGAACAAGTGTATGTATATTAGTATGATGTGTCTAACACAACTTCTCAGTGGCTGTTATTTTCTCTTTCTGTGAGATGGCAGCTGCTACGGTCAGCATTATGTGGGCTCATTGAACCGTATTCGCGCATTTTGTTTCGTCCGCAATTGTTCTGTGCCTCAGTGAAAGGTAACAGCGGATGTCGGACTTTTGCTTGTGTTTTCAACTACGTGGAATAAAAGTAGCAATTTGTCGACTTTAAAAAAATAAAATATATATAATGTCCATTAAGAATATAAAAAAGGTTGTTTCTACTGATAGTTCTTCAGCAGTTACGATTTTATTCAGTACGGTATTTCCCAGCAATCGTCAATTTTCCTGTTTTAATTTATTTTTAATTTGTTACATTGTTTAGAATGAAGGATAAAAATCCCACACAAAATAATAAAAATATATAATTATTTAGCAAATGTTGTAAAAGCCCCGACCTTTTATTTCGGTTTGAAAATAATTTAGTATCGACATGTAATCCGTACAATTGTTAACGTTGCACTCAAGTCTGTAAATAATGATGTACCAGTTGACTAGATGAATCTATGTCAAGTTTTACAGCTGTTTAGCAATCAACTGAGTAATATTTCGTGTCACAAACATTACAACTAAATAATTGTAAGAGTACACACGTCAACACATCTACACAGCCATACATACATAAAAAATACTTATGTATGTATGTATGTCTGTATGACTGACTCGGTGGCGTAGTTATACTACGGTACGACTACAAAGCTGAGGTTCGGGTTCGAATCCCGGGTCGGGAAAAGTGATATTGGGTTTTTCTATTCATTGTCTGCCCGGAGTCAGGAATTTGTGCCCGATATGGCGATAGGCTCGCCCCCTAAAACATCATGGGACGGAATATACAAGGCGAAATGTGGGTGACCTGGTGGCGTCTCTGCCTACCTCTTCTGGGATAAAAGCCTTAGTTTATGTATGTATGTATGTATGTTAAAATACTTATGTAGGTACAAAATACAAATGAACACACGGGATAATAAACAGGTCTGAATTTAGCTCAAAAGAATGAGATTTATCAAGGGTAAAAAATGTATGTCTTCATTTTTATTACTGCAGCAAGAACTGAAAAAGCTTTGTTTGCCACAAATGTGAGCCACGCATAAACCGGTGTTACCGAAAAAAAGTACAAACTTAAATCTTGATCGTGACAATTAGATGACCATCTCAGTACTTTTCTGTGTTAAAGCGGAAACTACACCACACTGCTATTGTAGATTCATACATAATTTCAATCCTTTTTCCCAGAAGACGTAGGCAGAGGTCTTCGATCAACAATGATCGAAGGTGCTACTCGTACCATGACACCCGCGTTTCGCCTTGTGTGTTCCGTCCCACGATGTGATAAGGAGCATCGCCATATCGGGCATACATTCCTGACTCCTGGCTGATAATGAATAGAAAAAATATCACTTTGCCCGACCCGGGATTTGAATCCGAGACTCGTTGTAATCGTACCGAGTACAACTTCGGTAACCATCTTGCATTATGATTATAATTAATTGTAACTTCAACCGGCTAGGAAAAAATCATTGGCTTTATATTTATGGTTCTGTTTGCCCAGCATTGGCAGGTTGTTCAATAAATATTTGTCTACTTGTAAAAAGGTATATTGCGTATATTCGACAATGTTGATATCCGGGTTCGGTCAGAATGTTCCGCGATGACATCACATCGTATCAAGTTGTCGTGAAAGTAAGGATTCCATTCTCACAATTCTTTTGAACATAATGCCTTTATTTATATGTTAAGGTTTCATTTAATTCTGCTGTATCTTTATGGATAAACGTGTGTTGACGTCAATTAAATAATTAAGATGTTTTCTTGAAAATGTATACTTTCGAATATTTTTGAGAAAAATGTCTTGTATTTTCGATAAATTTTTTCGTTACATTCGTCCCTGGTCTCCCCTATTTAACAAAGTACCTCAATGATGTCTTTTAAGAAATCACACACAAAAATAATGAAATCCAAAGTCTGAACATTGAGTTTAAGCCTGAGTCATTTTTCTGGCCAATGGGGCCAATGCACCATGATTTAACTTACAAAAAATTAGTTTTTTAATCTTGCAAGATTACAAGTTAAATACACACTTCCTTCAAGCTAGGTATTTTAATATTTCCTCTTTTTACAATCATAAATGCGAACTTCTCAAGGTAAAATGACTCAAAATTGATGATAGCATTGGAGAATCCTTATGAGTCAAATGTTGAAGACATCCTCAAAACCACAAAGACAAGGATAACTTGAATTATTATCCTGATCGAGATAATTGGTGTTCTAAATCGTGTATAGCATAAAAGGTAAAGTGTTGGTAGATATGCGTGTTACTGGTCATCGAAGAACCTTTAAGAGAAGCAACTTTTTTTCTTACGTTAATTACAGAAAAACTTTAATGTTTACCCACTTAAATTAAGTACTAACTTGTTAGTCTATGGTTTAAAAAAGCGGTAGGTATGTTTAGTTCTTTAAATTGGTTGAATCTTCCAAATAATTTTAGAGTTTAAGGTTACCTTTCTCTACCCCTATATCAAGTGCATTAGGTTCATGTGGGCACTTATACATTGGCTATTGGGTCTTTCTAAGTTGCTTCGTCATGGTAAAGCGTAGGGATGGATTGTAGGCAGAAGGGAACATGTGGGTTAGTAAATAGTTCCAGAGGTTGGTTAAAGGTATGGTCAAATGTTGGTGAACCTCTAGATTAAGCTTCGTGAGCCGCCGCGTGTTTACGAGATGGAAAGGATAGCTTTAACGCTTCTGTCATGTAACGGGGTTTAACATTATCCAGTATTCGCATATGAAGTGATTGATAATATATTCCCACGTTTCAAATCACCATTCACTTATTGTTCTACACGGCATGGCAATTGGTTATTACGTTAGCAGTAAAATTAATGCAACAAAGTTGAAAATCATCGGATTTACATAATAAACTTTAAAGTATTATAACTATTTGAATTTGTAGGCTAATCACTAGCGTATTTCATGTGATTTACGTAATTCTCAATTATGGCTGACTAGAATATGTTCTCTTTGGAATGAACATTGTGTATGCCGAAATAGGATCCATTATCCCTTAAGTCGCGGTACAAATCCCCTCAAAGAGGTCGTTAGACGACGCGATCGGATAGAACTTAGCGGTAGGGTTGCCAGTCATGAATATCAAAATATAATAAGTTTAGTTAAAGTTTATTTGTGCATAATGGTTGAAAATTAGCAATGACCCACGCAAGTGTGAACACATTGGAACAATTTGTGCAGTCAGTGTGTCCGTTCTGAGTTCAGTCTAAACATACCCGGTTTCGAGTAGGATGGCTTAATGATGTCAATTAGCGTTAGATAACTCATCTCTCGTCGGTGGATACCTTATCTTACTAACAGGTGCATAGTAGACTCTTCGTCGTGCCTTTTAAGAAAAAAATAAATTTGCTTCTTTGACGTCCAGCTATTGAGTTGAGTTTAGGTACAGAACTCCTTTTATACTATGACCTTGGCTTCTGGCCAAAACCTACTTGCTGACGAACGCACAGCATTATCTCGATATCAAGTCCACCTTATTGTTTTATTATATCAACTACCTGTATATCTTTTAGCTAAACAGATAAGCAAGTAGTTTCATTTATTGTCATGTGATTTTTCTGCTCTTAGCCTCATTTACATGGGGAGAGTTTTTCTGTTCGCAGATACGATTATTGTAAGGAATGGTCGGGATATTAAAAAGTTGCATTGTGAAAACGTTTGACAGAATACGATAATCTTATAGCATTTATTGCATAAGATTATAGCTCGAAATCAGAAACTCTCCCCGTGTGCTTTACAGTGTCAAAAACGGGGCAAGATTATACTAAAATGTTGTTGTCTGTTAGTGTCTTCCTTGCCTAAGTGTTGTAATTGAAATTTCACTCATTCTCACGACTAATAATCTGTTTTGTTACGCTAGTTGCCACTCATGTAACGACAATTGTTTAGCACTTGTGTAGTAACATGAAAATTCTGTAATCACTTCGAAAGTCTGGCAATTACGTTTCGTGTCTTGGATGTTAAGTTACTTTCCTGTTACTGGCAGTATTTTCTGTTATATTATAGATTTTCGTAAGATTTTGTAACAGAAAACCTGACAAGAGATTGAAATTTATCGTTTATTTACTGATGATATGTGCTGCGTAGACAGAACCATGAGTGGCCCGAGATAATATAATTGACAATCACATAGAGAAAATTATTTAGTCTTGCTTGGAATTTGATGTATTTAATGAGTTTGAAACGTGCTTCTCTTGTTGCTATAGCCGGTAATACCTTGTAAACAGAGGTTACTATCTATGCGGATAAAATTGATGTATCACCTCTAAATCTAAGCACTTATAATTAACATACGTCCTCATTCTAAGGAAATAGATCCAAAGGCGCCATCCCTGTCCGTGACGCGTAGTAATTGTATGCAGATGGTGCGTGGCGCAAGTCGTCAATTGCCTAATATTCGGTGCAACGTGGTCTGCCGTGAATCTCTGATGGGATGGTGTCACTTGGCTATTTGTATGATCTTAACGCCTCACACTACACGCGGCCTTGTGGGTACATGAACAGAATTAAAGAGAATTCGAAGGCTGTTAGGGGATAAATTTAGTCGTTGCGTGGCTCGTGACGGGTAATTGCCGATAAAGGTTCTGAGCTCTTACGAAAATTGTGGATTTTGTTGGTAATGTGCACAATACGGATGGAGAGGCCCCACAAGAGGTTAAAGATGAAAGAGAAGTAGAAAATAAAGTCAGAAATCATTATCCATGCAGTGGAGTTCCTTTGGTTGTAAACGTAATTGAAAAAATCTAAAGTGATTATAAACAACAATTCAACCTCTAACTTACTGCTCTTTAAACAAGTACATTTTGGCAATGTGGACTGTATCATAAAAGTTGCCAGTATGGATGTTAATCGCAATAATATTTTGTTAATATATTGTAACCATGAACTACTTATTACGTGAGATGTCAGGATATAGAGATATGTGTAATGGTGTCAAGAAAATTCAGATAGGCGGCCTCGTGTAGATCCAAATTGAATGCTTTAATTCAATTAGTGTCTAGCGGGTCTAAGTGCAACCTTACTTCTCAAGGAGCAAGCGTGGGACCGCACTTAATTGTTCAAGCTTTGAATCTTGCAGGGTTGTCAGGTGCATTCTAACAGTAACTGTCTATTCACGTTTTTTGTGTAACTCGACAGCTGATTATAAAAAGGGATGTTTTGGAAGAGACAACGACAGGTTGACGGTTTTAAAATCGTGGGTTAAATTTTGCTCTTAAATGGATTTAAAACTCATGCAAGAGATAATCGCAGTTTCTTTAACTGGAACTGATTTGTCTAAAAACTTTATTCCTATGGACTACAATTTAATTCAAGTTTATTGAACACTAGTGTAAAATAATGTTTAAATTTTTAAAGCAGTTCAGTAAATATTAATTTTACATAATATGACATTTAGAATCTACTCAAATAACCAATGAAAATACAAAGTCATATAAAATAACGATAGTTACGTAACTATTTAAAGAGACGCAACTTAGGCTCAGTTGCATTTTAAACTAACTTAGACTTTGACATTATCATCGCTATAAATTTGTGACGTATTTGACATTGCTAATGTAAGGGATTGACGTTTTCAAAGTCAAAGTTATGGGCAAAGTTAGTTTGTGCACTTGGCCCTTAAAAGCTATACTTAACAGCTAATTAGATGATAACCATATTTATCTAACAAACTGACAATCCTCGTATCCCACAGTGCCCTCGCCCAGGTTGAGAATTTAATTATGTTTTGTTCTGCGATTATTCTCATCGCTTGCGTAATATGTGTAATTATTATGCACTTTGTGAGCTTAGTGTCACCTGTTTTTATGAATATGCATCACATACGTGATCGTAAATTAGATTCATAAATTGAACAATAAATATCTTGGATGAATGCCTCGGTGGCGTAGTTGCACTACGGCACGATTACAAACCTGAGGTCTCAGGTTCGATGTCGGGCGAAGTGATATTGGGTTTTTCTATTCATTATCAGCCCAGAGTCAGGAATTAGTGCCTGATAAGGCCATGGGCTCGCGCCGCCTATCACATCATGGGACGGAACATACAAGGCGAAATGTGGGTGTCCTGGTAGCGCCTCTGCCTACCCCTTCTGGGATAAAGGCGTGAGTTTATGAATGTATATTTATTTATTATTTATTTATTTATATTCTTTATTGTACACAAAATATAGCAATAGGTATATAGAGACAACAAAAAAAGTACAAATGGTGGTCTTATCGCACTAAGGCAATCTCTACCAGACAACCATTGGATGGATTTATGAGAAGGAGAAAGAAAGTATATTTATGTAATAATATCATGGATAAATGGGTCCTCTTTGACACTGTTTTGAAGTATTTATTGGTGTTTGTATTTAAAATCGATAACTTTGTTTTCGTTGTGTTTATTTTCTTTAATTAATTTTACAGCGATATTATTAGGGTTATCCAGAATTTAAAAAATCCAGAATTCGCATACATTTGGATATGCTGTAGGGGTAATACATATTCTTTACGTCGGATATGCCTCTAATGCAGCTCGCAGCCCTAATTATGTTTCACAGATTTGAAATACTTTCGAAAATATTTCGGAATTTCACACAGTGAGATATGCCGGTTTCTCCACGATGTTTTCTTCACTACAAAACCGAGCAATATCATTCATATAAATTTAAAAAGTACTTTTCAATATCATTAATTATTTTATCATCAAAGAAGATGAGTAAGCAATTGCAAATCGGATTCTAAACCAACAGAGGATAGAGGTCGTTATCAGAGGATCTGGCTCAGACAATAGCAACCAGTTCGGTTGAGGTCGTTGTGAGTCACGCACGCTCCCACATAACTCTTGAGAAATGAACCTTGGAGGATTTCGGTTGAGCATTTCAAGTATTTCACCGTAGGCGCGATGAGCTTAATGTTAATGAAGATTAGTTTGCGTTTAATAGGCGTATTGATAGCTTCTGTGTGGGTGGGGATGCGTGTGAAACTGCGAGTTCGATGCACCGATACAAGGGTTCAGCGATAGGAAAATGATTACAAAGGATCTTTTCTGAGGAATTTTCATCAATCTGCTAAATCTTGATCAATCAACAAGGTCTATGAAAGTTGAAGATCTCAGGATTTTGAAGTTGTGTGTATGGTCCATGGTATTAGTCTTTGTGTATTAAGTTGTACTCGTATATGAAGCCGAATAAAATTAAATAAGACACGTGTCTGAGTGTAGTCACGATTACGTATTTGTTATAACAAGGTCTTGGATTGGTTAATTTATTTGGTATTTAATCAAGATTTAAAAGTTGATTTGTTATGGAACCATTTTAATACTGGAAAATTATAGTAACATACATTTTTCTTACAAATAAAGTTCGTACAAAAACCCGAGGCAATGTTTCCTAATAACTTAACTTGGACACAACGTTTGACCCATAACCGAATATGGTTTATCGCGATTAAGTATTTAATATAGTGACTTTTGCAATATTTTCTTAAGTTTTTTACCCAAAGTAGAATTTTTTGGTGCGAAAAAGGAAGTTTTCAAAAGGTATGTTTTTTATGTTTGACTTAGGCGTTACAGAAACTGGTTTCAATTGTTTTCGAGTCTAATGAAGTGTTGATATCTATTTATTACATTATCTAATAGTAGTGATGTGAAACTTTTTGCAAAGAATAACTTCGTTAACAAAATTTAATTAATTCTTAAATCGTATAATGTTATGAGAAAAAAATACATAAAAACTAATTAAGTATAATAATAATTACCTCTTTGTTAACTAATGTAGGTCAACGATATATTAATAAGAATAAAGACGTATTAATATGTTTATTACACATTTAAGATACATTTTAACCTTGCAGCCAAAGTATTGTTTTACATATTATATTAATTTTAATGCATTATTTCTGACAATATCATTCGTAGATGGTTTTTAGACACATGTTGTTTGGCAGCGAGATACCTATATGACCCATAAAAATCAATGAATAAGTTCGATATAAAAAATAATTAAACCATTCCCTCTTATATTAAAGACAAGCTAATTTTCCCAAGACACATGCGAATTTCGGAGCTCGATGTCATTTTCAAGGCATTCCGATGTCGATCTTTACTTTCCTGCATTAATGTATCCTAGTTGACATTTTGAATGACAATTTAAAACAGCCTTATTATCTTAACTGTATCATCACTGCCATTAAGCATGCAAAAAGTCACTTGCATTCAACTTAAGGCCTTATTCCGACCTCGCATCAATTTCCCTCGTTTTTCCTCTCACGAGGCTTTGTCAGTAAAACTGTACGTTAAGTGTCAGTAAAACTGAACGTGGAATGCTGAGCAATAAGGTGAGGGAGTGTCGCAAGCTTCGTGACCAGCCGGCCTCGCCGCGACTTTGAATTGGATCAAGAGGTGCCAGTGTTGTCATCGGAATGCGACTAGGAAATTGTGCATTAGACCCTTCACGGTTGGCACAAACACATGTGGAATGTGGCGGGATATTATGTCGGTTTTGTTATGGATTAAAAGAAGGATAAAGACATTCTAATCTGCTTTTGGTATTTTGAAATTATGACTGATAAGTAAATGCACTGTCTCTTAAAGGGATTACCTACTAATGAGAAAAATTGGTTGTTTATTTAAACAATTTGGTTTTGTGATGTGTTTTCTATATTGAAATAAAACTATTTTATACGGATTTTATAGCGATTTGGTTTAATTTTTACATTTTTTAACTTCCCGACGCGACGTTTCGATTATTTTACAGCTTTCGTGGTCACGGGGCGGACTGTTTTCTATAACTTTTTTTTAACATAGGCACGTTTTATGAATACTATATTGCAAAATAATTCACATCGTGGGCAGATCCTTAACTTGATAATTTCATGAAAATGTATTTCATGAAATGGTGGCAACCTCGCTACAACACATACACATTCGTAAAACTATCGCCAGGTTAGACGGTTGAGATAAATTATGGATACTCGTTCATAAGATCAATAAATCGTTTAAATGAATACGCGGATACGCTCCTGAATATACGGTTACTTCAATCAGTAAGATACTTTCGAGACGTTCCATCAGATACGAGGTACATTATTGGGAGCGATAAAATCTCAATCAATCGTCATTTCAGTATACGATGACTCGGATATGATTTTAAATTACTGTTTGAAATACATTTTATTGAGCTTCCTGTAGGTTCAGATAATGAGTAAGTAAAACAAAGATGATGTCAAAGAAGCAGTACATTTTAGATGCCATCATAATTAACTAGCTGGCTACATAACTAGACAGATGTGGCTGTATTTTAGGATTATAAAAACTGTGACCATGTACCGAAACCACATGAGTTAAAATAATACATGAGGACGATGGATTAAGCATTGTTTTGTATTTGGCAACCTCTATGGCGCAGTTGGTTAAACGCAGGCTGTGAAAGGAGAGGCCGCGGGTTCGATCCCCGCACCGAGACAAATGTTTGTGTGGCCCACAAATATTTGTGCCGGGTGTCTGGGCGTATGCGAGACCAAAAAGTCTCTCGTAGTTTCTGATACCCACGACACTAGAATTAAGTGATGTGTGGGGTCAGGACTATGTATGTGATTGTTGGGTGTATTTATTTATTTATTAGATTATAATATAGATCCATAAGCAAAATCGAAAGTGGCGGATTAGACAATTAAAATTGTGAAGACATTGATCGAGGGATTTATTAAGACAAAATTAAAATATTCAACAGACATCATGCATGCATAGCACAGTACATAAACCACGCAAAACCAAGGTATATTTTATTACGAATTCCCGGTAAACACTGGTTTAGTTTATGCATGCCTGATGCGAAGTATTAAAGGCATCACGATGTTGCTAATTAAGCTGGGTAATATTACAGTAGGTAATTGTTACTTGAGCTTCATTTCTAGTTATGCTGTTTGGACAAGTTTTTTTAATACTGGCCAAATACGACTACAATGGTAGTGTAAAGAAATTTCTACGTAGTATACTAATTGACGAGAGATCTAACTGAGTGGCCAGATATAATCAATTGTTACAATTATGCCGGCACCTCAAAACGGTTATACATAGAGTAACTACTGGACATAATGAGACTTAACATCTTATGTCTCAGGATGGCGAATGCAGTGTAATGCCAAGCATGTTTTGCTACTGTCCATGAGCGGTCGTATCGTTTGCCATCAGGCGAATGGCATGCTCGGCTCGCATTTCAACGCTATAAAAAAACCATAGGCCGATCTCAAAACGCGATATCATGGAGCGAATCACCATAGCTTTTACGAATATCCTATCATCAAAGAAAGTTCACTAAACAAGCTATATTCGCTCATCTGCAAGTGATCATCGTTAATTTTCCAAAAATGTAAGATGAATGACGAAAAGTTCGATGCTAACTATATGATTATAGATTACAAAAAAGCGAACTAACTATTTAAAGTACGTCTATAAACAACTTGACTTGCCTACAAGATACGTTGATCATAATATTCAGTACTTATCGGCAACTAATGGTAATTAATGGACCGGATGTTTATTACACCTTTATTAGGATTCCTTGGTATTTATTGCAGTTTATTTAATAATATATACTGACTATAAATCAAGGATTTACCTTTGAAGGGCCGGCAAAGACAGAACAAGTGCCCGCGTCGTATTACCGATATATGAGAGATAAAATTTGGAAGCGATGTGTTTTTACAATAAATATAAGACTGAGAGCATGAGGTAATGTAATATAATATTATCTAGACTATTCATTGTATATTGTGCCATTTGTTCTAAATCTAAGGTATATGGTTATCATACAACTTAAGTTGTTTTATCGATAACCCTGATCTCTAAGCTAGCGATACGTTTGATTGTTTATAAAAATCTAAAGTTGGAAATTCCATGATTACCTTGCTTACATTTTCTATCGATACACTAATACCATTACAGTTCATGGATATAATTAATTCAAAACCTACTTTACCTTAATTAATAACACCAAGCAGTAAACCGCAAACTTAATTTATTAAGCAAAAAGCACGGTACTTCGCAAAAAACTGATTCCCATACCGTAAATTATCATTGAAAATTGGCTTGGTTTTTGTTTCGGACATGGAAATGATGATTGATAATCATCCATTACGTCGCGGCGGTCACGTAGAGGAAACCACTCGAGTTTCGGTGAGTAACAGTAGTTTGTACCTGTGTTTCGTGATCGGAGGATCCTAACGGTACCCTCTGCAAACTAGCCTTCTTTGGTCAACTATCAATTTTGTATTACAAATGTTATTTGCTATGTAATGGTATATTATTAATGATTATGTTTTTCATACATTTCATATTTGGGGTGCTCTTACGTGCCTTGCAATTTTAGTCAATGAATATTAATACGAAATTAGACGACAAACAACGTACTGTCCTTTCAGTAGTTTTTTTAAATTAGATGTAGCTTTAATTAAAAGTAATTATTATTTACACCTGCTGCCATTAACTAATGTTTTTTACAATTTTACTTTTCTTATCTTACGTAAATCCTGATCCTTATCAAATGATTGCGATATTCCTTCCTAAAGGTATCCCAATAAGGAAAGGCAAGCCCGCTATTGAAAACTGCTGACTCCGAGTGACCAAGTACTGCGGGGTAAATGAACCTACGTCGTGGGAGTAGCGACTGCTCAACACCGACGCTCAATCACAGTGTGAGGTTTTTTACGACGCACCGGCAAATTGCTTGGTGAATTGTAGAATGGAACACAGGCACAGAAATAGGGTACCTAGTTGACACATTTTTTAATTGTTTTAATCGTTACGTTACCCAAAATATGACATAAAATCTATGAGCTCAATCAAAAACAGTGAAGGAAAACATCAAGCATACTATAAAAATATTTACAAGAACTTGTAGCAGAAGGTAGAGACGTAAAAATAATCGTTTATCATACGCCTCATTTCTAATGTTCATATTTTAAAGTGTTGTAATAATGACAATCTTCCGATGCCTGTGACGTGCGTTGATCACAACTTCAGGAGTATAGGGTAAAAGTACGTTATGGTTCTGTCAAAAATTCTTACTACTTTTTATTGGACATCATCCATCAGCCTATCGTCTAGATTTACAACCAACACAGTGACCCATCTCTATAGTGCGCTACTGCCAACCACTAGGCTCTATTATTTGTCGTCTCGGGGTATTGGTTAGATGTACTAGCGTAGCGTTTATAATTTGTTCTGCCTCGTTGTCTTTTGTGAAAATTACCCTTTGACCTTCTTCTAAATCTTTTTTGGCGGTGTTTTCGGTTGGGATGGTTGCATGATCCGGCATCTCTACCACCTTATTTTATTTTTACAGCTCAACAGTTACACGCAATTCAGTTTGTGTATAGATTTGAGTTACTAGAGGCATGCCCGGAGGCTTGTCTGTGGTTTACATACTCTGTGGTTAGATACAATTTTAAAAAATTGGCGCATTAAAAAGCCGTTCACTTCATGCCGTTTTGGTTTTAGCGATAATTGATAACATAGCGGTTCAATAAATTATGTTAGTGTGTGGGCATTTTATTGTAACGTAATATAGAAATAAATATATGTTACCTTTAAATTGGTTCAAAAATATTATAAAAAAGGTCTACAATATTTCTTTGCTATTAATTTATTTTGTTAATATACTATTTACTAAAATACGAGGAACAAATAATTGTAAAGTTCAGTATTTATCTAGTAAAGAGAATTGTAGGTATTTTTCAAACCTACCAAATCTCAATGCCATTTTTATGAATAGTAGGTAAGTATGTCTTTGTAATAGTAGGAGTGTGCACGTACAAGGAAATGTAAAGTAAACCAAGTTTTTTCTTTGTTACATTTCCGTGGTTCAGTTGGAATGCATTTTATTACCAAAAGTAGAGTGGCCATAGAATTATTAAGGTTATGAATTAATTAGTAATATTCGTTCTTGTTACACATAACTCGATGATGATTACATTTTTTTTTATTTACATTGATCCATTACGTCCGCAAAATGTGGGTTATTTACGAAGAGTGTATTAAAAGTTTATGAGTTTACGGGGAAAACAGTTTGAATCCAAGAAAAAAAATCCAATTAAACGGTTACTCGAAATTTCAGCCAATTTTTGCTTCAATGTACAGCAGCGGCTTTTTTTTGTTAGTCAACGTTTCAAAATCCTTAGTGAATCATTAGAAAGAATGAACGAATGAGTGAAGTGACAGAGTAATACAGGTCCTGTTCCTTCGAGAGCAAGGTCATCAGCTTGCGTTCCATTTGACGCAGCGATGTCGTGACCGCGCGGCATTGTCAACGAATAGAACGGCTTGTTGCTCATACTTCATGCCTAATATGGAATGTTACCAACAAAGATATATATTGCGTTGATACCTGTTTAAATATTTTTTAATTGGTGGATTTATAGGTCAACGGTTATAATAATATAAATATAAATAGTACAGCCCAAAAACGTTTCTGAAGGTCCGAGCCTCTTTTCCAAATGAGAGATTAGCTATAGGCATATATACTATATTGTTTTAAATGTTTCAAAATATATATTTCAGCCCAAACTTTAGCATAGTTAAAAATATTAAATTATTATTTTTAAATGATGCCATTGATTCTGACCTACAATAAGCATGTTTAGTTTCTTTTATTGGGTTATTTTCACAAATAAACTTAAAAGAGCGGTTTGACAGTAAAATCATAAAATACGTGTTATGTTTTTATTTTGGCAAGGTGTGGTAAGGTGTTTAAGCTCACCTGCAACGTGTCATTGGAAAGGAATGTTGAGGGCGCGGTCAAATCTCCACTATCGAACCGATTACTTTCTCAATGATCTCATAATTGGTGATTGTGACGTCACAATCGCAACGGAAGATTTGCAGAAATTAAACCATTGTGAACGTGCTGGTTATAAGATTTATATTGTATTTTTATATACAGAAGATTTTATGACATTTTTATTTATTTATTCTTGAAATAATTTTAAAATAGGACAATAGCTGCAGAAACAAGGGCAGAGTTTTTATGCATAGACTATGCCTACTTGAAAAACAAATCAGAAAGCACCGAACTACAGCTGAGTTTGCTTTGTGCTTCTTCGTAGCTTAGTACGCATTTGCATAAAACATTGCATAGAACCGCTAGGGCCATATATGTTTATTAGTTGTTAGCTGTATAAGCCTCTTAGATAGCCTATGAACCGAAATAAACCAATAAATTTACAGTATTCATCAGAGCTTGAGATATATATTAATTTTATAATAGCGCTAATATATGTATCCATATTTTGTGACACCTTTATCATGCATACATACATACATACTAAGCAAAAGTAAAAAAAAATAGCCTATACGACTATGTCGAAGGCGGTAGCTTCACACAGCCACCGGCAGTTTGGTACAAAAAGAAACGACCTTTCAAAAGACATTTAACACAGTTTAGAGTCCATCCTTTCAAATTCACTCCCTTTCATGTACGCGAAAGCAGTTTTTACATAACACATACAATCAAATTGATTATTTTTTGTTTATCAAAGATATCGTTGCATAAGGAAACGGGACTTGTGTAACAACTTTTACTTGACAATGAATCGATAATTGTACCGACCTCGGTGCTGGCAAGGCATCGATATGATATCGATAATATTGTTATTAATCGATTGTTGGTATCGATACCCGTCCGGCACACGTGCGCCCGCGACGCATTACCGTTACTTCCGGTGCGGCCGGATATGGATCAAAATGTGAACAGGTTTTTATGGCCGTCTTGAATTTGCATATTTAAAGACAATATTTATACTGAATTTGTAATATTTAATATCAATTATATAACTTTTGGGTAATTAAAAATATATGTAGAATAGTGAACGATAAGTACATTTCAAGCTAAGTAATTTTTATCAAAGATAAGTTACCTACCATCAATATGTGGGTCTACAAGTATCAGAGCTACTTTCAAATACGTTTTTATATAGAAATAATAGACTGTTTGCTTGCTAAGAACTGTGTAATGTATTATTAACAAAATGATTTATAGGTACACAACTTTTACTTCTTGGATAACTAAGACGGGCTGTAACTATACGTTATATTAACGTATTTGTTACCGAATGTGTATTGGTACGTATCTTTCCAGATAAAAGAAACGGTAGCTAGATTGAAAGTTGGTAGTCTAGTCTCCTTGACATAACAAATAAAATCCTGTTAAGTTTGCAGGTTTTAAACTAATTCAACTCCACAAAAAAGAACAGACGTAATGTATGCATGATAGTATGCAGTCTTTTAGTCTCTAAATTATTAAACAAAACCAAGGTACCGTACTTCCACCATGGCAACCCGAGTAACAGTAGACCGTATGTTAATCGAAGGCTTGTCAGACGCAGCGATTATTAACGCATACTGTTGAAATTGGGAGTTTGTACTGGCCTTGAGACTACGCAGACTAACGCCCATATTCATTATTACACGAATGAACTAAATTATCTTTACTGTGCAACTATTTTTTGAGAGAGAAATGTTGGCAGCTTCGATAGTGCGGATATAAATCAATCAGACTTGTAAATTGTAAGACTACTATGTATCGAATTTACCATAGCATCATCTGTCAAAAACACAATATAAATTATATTATGAAGAATTATTGCTCTTAACATTTCCGACAAGCCGGAATCGCTTCGACCTTGTGTTCAATTAATGAGAATATTTCTCAATGCCGGGACACTCGTTATGACATATAACCCAAAATGGCCGCCGTTTATTTTTAAGAAAAGGAAGGAAATGGATAATAATGCCTTACTTGGAAAAAAATGCTTTCTTTGTACCATATTTATAGTTTTTATTCGTTTTTTTTATTTAATGCATGAACAAGATATGTACAGCAATTAATCTCGTACATTTGTTATCATATAATCATTCTGCATGGTATGTAGATTGTTATGCGAAGAATTTTTTGAGTACTTCCGTAGTGAATGTATTGTTTTAATTTAATTTATTAATTATTGCAAGGAAATTAATTATCAGCCTATAATAACTTTTGCGTGAGTAACACGATTGATTTAATTCCAAAGATTTTTCTTTTTAGGTACCCCTTTATACTTGTATTTATGTGTATTCCGTGTAATGTGCAAGCTGCGGAAAGATTTGGCTTATGATTAATGATAATAATAATAATATTACTGAATTTGTGTATCTGTTTGTTTAAAAATTGCATCCAGCCACAAAAAAAAAAATATTATACCTTGAATACACTTAAAATTAAGCGTGAGAGTATTTGCGAAATAACTTTCTTATTACAAGTTTTACATTTAATTAAAAAGGAACAAAGGAATAGCAGGATTTTATGTGTGAATTTTCTGTTTGATATATTTTACGGAACATACATATATTGTTTTAATTTTAACTGTTCATCTATGGCTTTGGTTATGATAATAGCACAAAACAGTTATATTTTAACTACGGAACTTAACGGTATCAAAGGAAGTAACTATTGTTCTGCTAAGTAAAGTCGTCCGATTTAATCTATTCGGCCAAATGTAAGTGTTAATAAGCGTGGTCAATGAACCGCCACACACCATTTTAGTCGACAAAATTAAATAGAACACAACATGCCAATAAATTATTCAGATTTATGTCGTTTCAATTCAGTCGTATTGCACCGATCGTAGGCTTTAGTTTTATGCAAAGTTACGTTTGCAGTCCATAAAATGTTTTTCAAGTGTAATTTAGATGCATAGTTGCTGTTTATGGCGGAAAGTATAAGGTTGTAAGCGTGCAACGTTCAAGTTGATTGGATAACAGTAAAGACTAGGTAAGAACAATATAGTTTCATAGATGTGACAAAACGCGCTTTAGTCTATGCAAAGCTTTCTTGTTCATACGTCAATCGTAAAAACTAAAATGTGTGTCATTTACGTAACATGTGTTGTTCTTAGATCTTCTATTTGTCTTTATTACACGATAAGAAACATGAGTTCGGCGGAACTCGAGTTTTGAGCCTGGTTACGGATTGGTTTTGGTTTGTAATTTTATGACGGGCTGCTTGTCCTTAAATTGACATCACTCCTTTTGGAAGTAAGATTTTTGGTTCTTCTCATATTATTTTTTTTTGTTTGTTTTTAGAGCAACAAATAATATAGTAACGTTAGTAATAAAATGGCTGGAACAGTTGGTCTACATTTTGTAATACGCATTTCAAACACTTATGTAACATTAATTGTTATTAGTATCGTTAGTAATATGCCAGAATAATTAACGATTTCACTAGTTCAGTGTTTAAACAGTTAAACATAATTTTATTTTGTCAATATTTGTTATGTGTTTAAGGTTGTGTAATGTAAATATTGGTGCAGCTTCGATTTAAATAGCAAAACTATTTTAGTTGTCTTTTTAATAATAGATTTTTGTTTTATTAAAATATAATTTCAACACACTATTTTTGTAAATTAAAATAGCATTGGAAAAGATTTGAATTTCGAATTCCTGTTCTTAATTTAAATTGTCGTCTGAAGAATATAGTGTTGTGGTTTAAAGTTGAATAATCGATAATCGCGCGGTCATCGATGGCGTAACTAGTATGGTAGTTCTGTATGAAGCTGTCAAATATTACGGGCTGTGGACATTAAACAACTCGTCCCCAATCATACACATGTAGAAAGTTCACTTGTTACATCATGTGCTCTCGCCCGAACAAATATTGCCGAGATTTTGCATTATACAATCAGTTTAGTGCAGTGAGACGCGCCTTTTCCTGCTAAGTGGTTTATATATTTACTAAATAAGCAAGTTTTGCTTCCGTATCTTCGTTTGCAATAATGTTGTTGACATTGATTTGCTAGCTATGTATGGTTATTATGACTTCTTAGGGGATTTCTTTCTTCAGCCTTCCGTGTTATTTAAGGAGGCTTTATGTGTAAACTATAATGTTTTAGATTATTAGCTTTTACGATTATGTAATTGTTTGTTAATATCTGCTTTTGCTTGCGCTTTTATTATGAAAAGAAAAAATCTGTGCTTATTACTTATATAATTTAATCATTTGATATATTCTGATATGAGACTAAGCCTATCCCCTTCTACAGCTATTGTCTGTATTCTTTTCATACATCACAAACATAGAATTAGAAAGCAATCACATTGATGGTATCTATTATAAATTTCAGTTTTTCGAATTATTAATCTTTTTTGTTCGATTTATATGTATATTTTCTGATGAATTTCGAATTTATCATTTATATTTTGTTTTACCTTTTTTTTGCTATTCGATTTTATGTGTTATAAAAGTAAGTGGCGAGAAAATGGAATAGTGTTGTGTAACTCAGTTTAAAATCGATAGAATCAGTTTTGTCCCATCGAATTTGTAGAGGTCTTTCTATCGATGTTCATATTGCCATTTAATTCTTTATAGCCAATATAGGAATATACCATAAGATCATAAATATACTTGTTGTTATATGTATCTCAAATCCTACATATTAATAATATGTAGCGTTTGAGATACCATAAACATAGTATCATCTCTACATAAGATATATGTCAATGAAGCCAATTACACATATAAATATGATTTAGTAACTCGTTTGAATTGCTTAAAAATGGTAATAAGACACTTAATATTTTGCACAAAAATTGCAATATCTTAACTAAATATTATGTATAATATTAGACTCAATTAGCATAAAATTAAATTAAAAGTATAAAAATAAATATGTGATACCATTTTTCTGGTCATTTTTTGGTACCACGATTTTTTTTTCTTGCACTCCTAAGCAGATATAAATTAATAATTCATATAACAATCTGTGACCAAAGATAATAAGAGAATCTAAATTCGACCTTTAGAGCTAAGACAATACAATACTGAGAAATTGTTGTTGTATAGTATTAAATGGCTACTGATCGAGTTAGCAGAAAAGTGGAACAATCGATATAATCAAATTACATTTTTTATGACTACAATGCATTTGATTATACCCTATATTCAAATGCATAGTACACTGACGACACACACAGGCAGGTACACAGGCGAACGAAAACGAAGCCAGTGACTTTAGATACAATGCAACAAAAACATTTCACAATGAAATTGTCATTTTTTTTAAATATATACTTATCGTCGTATTTGTGTGATAAATATAGTTTTCCTAAAATAATAATGTAAACCCATTTATTTTTACCTTACGCAATGGTGCGTAAGGGTTTAAATTACAATTTGCGCAAATACTAAGTATTTACCACCCAAACACGATGATATTAAAAAAATTGCAAAAAAACTGTGCCTTTTTTTACAAAATTTTCAGTTGCATTGTGTCTGTAACCGCTAAAACGACCACCTGGTTTCGTTATTGGTCGCAGTCTTGATATACCATGTATAATGCATCCAAATAAGGATCCACCAGGGAAAGATACGAATACATATTTCATCAGTCACCACAATTTTTCCAGTTTGCTCGAAACCAGATGTAAACAGACTGAACCCGAAACGCAATTTGCGTTCTCTATTACGAGTTTTTCCAGCATCGTGTATATCCTTCCTATTCCAGCGGATAAAAATACTAACCACGGTAGATTCTCTTATAGACGACAAACCAACTGCATTACATTTTAGTTATTTCTAACTACAAAAAGAAAAGCATAAAATAATACGATTTTTGATGTTATGAGGTATTATGCACTTTGCCCGTAGGCTCCCTTCAATGACAGAACAAATAACAAACAAAACGCATTATTTTTTAGATTATTTAATGTATTAATCATTATACCCGTTACAGGACATATTCATTAGCATTGGCTGAATTATTCACGTTAAAGGTCACACAGCAAAATTTAAAATGTAACATCTATACATGTGTGAATGGTGAGGATATAATTAGCCGATGTTCACGTGTCTCGTAACACGAAGATGGGCGTATATGTAAAAGTATTGGTGCTAATATGTGTCTACTTTCGCTACCATTAGTCACCACTTGGTAGTTTCTTTGATTTTTCTGTAGGCTGGATTTTATTCATGTATAAGTTATGTTGTTAAATTATCCTGAAGTTCTTGTAGTCAGCTTTGATTTTGATTGCGGAGGCAGGTGGTTAAGATTTGAATCTTCAATTAAATTGTAATAAACCGATTGCACAAGTTTTAAAATGCGTATTTTTAATATGATATAACCAGTAATAATTAGTATTTTCATAAAATGATATGTATACTAGGCAATCCAATCTTTTTATAATTTATAAAGGGTCAATTATAACGATTTTAATAAAGATAAAAGGTAATGGAATAAAGCAGCTGAACACCATGCAGTGATAATCTTATAAAAGAGAATATACTTAGCTCAAAAAGCGTTAAGTAATAAGTAAGACCGTAAGTGCGGCCGACAAAGTCGTCAATAAGCAGCTGCAACACCTGGGATATTAGCAGTGCGTTGACCACTGCCCAGTAAAATCACTCTTAACTTGTTTCTTACATGTAGTTCGATGTTCAACAAATCTACTTACTACAAGTCCTTTGAAGCAGTCTTGATTTGGGTATTAATTTTTTAGTTATTAATAGTAAAATTAATTCATAAAACGACGGTTATATGTATAATGGTATTAAACATAATTTAAACGGAAAAAATGCAAGTTATTCTCTAACACGATAAAATCATATAACAGTTACAACTTTATAATAATCGTGGCTAACGATATTCTAGAATTCCATGTCGAATTGTTTTTTAAATCAATTTTATTTAAAATACGACACTTAAACATATAATTATATAATGAACTCACCAATTTGAGAACTTAATCTGCACTAGCATTAGAAAGCTGTCTAGATTTTGTTTGCGTTAACTGACAATGTAATCAATCCACGTTCAGATGACTTTCAAGTGACAACAGAACCGGCGGAATGGCTCGTTAATCGAGAATCTCTTCAGTCATTAGCCAACAATACTTTTAATTGCACTGTTACAATGAACTGACTTCCACGGTTTGTCAAGAGGATAAAGGGTTTTTTGGATTGCGTGCTCCGCGTGACGTCAAAAGGATTTAATAGGAAGTGTAAAAACATTGTCCTGTCTCGCTTCTCGGATTGTGAAAGACGACTAACAATAGATGATGCATTGGAATTTGTTGTTATAGTGCTCTAATGATTGCTAATTAGAATACCTTTAGAAATAATTTAGCAATTAAATGTAGATTTAAATATTTTCCTCCGTCTGTACTTACAGATCGATTTAGGTGTCTTCGATGAAACTGACATTTGGAAGTTTAAAATGGCGGCTGCAGTCGAAACCTACGAAAATGCTGTACCATAATTGGCATTACACAAATGCCGATATACGAAACAAGACGATCACGAACAGACAACACGATCTGTACTTTTGTTTGCGATTTCACTAAACGCAGCTATTTTTGCAATGTACGTAGTTAAACTCTAAAGGTGTCTTCACGATCTTCTACGTCAAACTCGTGATTTTCATGCGCAACCGAAAAGGCTTTTTTATTTGGCACCTGTTATATAATGTATCAAGGTAGTATCCATTTTAAGCGAGGGTGTTACTGTGCCATTACATTTTGGTCTCGTGTTATTTATGTAACCTTTGGCTTTTCAGTAGCTATCTGCACCTTCTAACAATATTGGGTGTTTCAAATAAAACTGCATTCTTATCAGCATTTACTTTAGTAACAAATGAATATCATGCTATTTCACATTATTATCCCGGTCTATATATATACATATTAATATAAAGATGTAAAGAATGAAAACGCCGCCAGCAAACGATTCCGTAGGACCTATGTTAATGTCGCAGAGATAGAACCTAGCAGATCTCTCGGTGTAAGACAATGTGGAAGCGGTTACTTTGTAAGCCGGCATTCGTGATTCTGTAACGGAATAGACTATTTTAGTTCGAGTACATAAAAATCTTCCAATAAAAAATACATGTAATTCTTGTTTATTTAGTTGTATTAAAGGGTTATTATATTATCGTTATGTTAATATTTTAATGATCACGCCGGTTTACTTGCGCGGTAACTTTTATGCAAGTGTTTACGATGTTTTTATTAACTTGTACTGAAACCAGTTGGTACGACGCACCTAGCTTTACTTTTTATAAAATAACATATTGCGATGGATTTGAAATGAGTTTTAATGAGCCTTCCTATGGAGACTTTAGAGATGTCAGGTCCATAAGCAAAGATTTTGATTCAACTACATTTTGGCACTGCTCTTCGTCCCAATTCTCCAGATGGGTACAGTTTCAGTATTGCTGTACTTTTATATATTATCTCTTTCATAAAGTAAACAGCTTACCAGTTGCCCCTATCTATTTGTAGGCTTAAAATACTGATAGCATTAACTTTCTTAGACATCAATTTGGAATGTTTTAAAATAATGCGAATTCACATAAATTATAAGTGAAGGCAGGCATCATCTTCATACAGAACTTGATGAGCGCAGACTGGATTTTTATAAAGTTTGACTGGTTTTTCAAGTGCCGTTGCGTCCCGTTGAGAGGGCCGAGTCTTCAGACGGGCGGGAAAGCTGTCCGACTATATTCGGAGTTTAACTGCTATCGACTTTCTGATGTCCTGGTATCTGTACACAGCGTGCCGCATAAGCCGTAGGTACTCAATCGAGTTTTTATTACGCAATTTTGGCGATGACGAAGATTTATTGGTCATTAAATGCGATGCTGATAGAACTTTCTACATGTCAATAATACATGAAGGCGTTATCTATGAATATTCATGTTTGAAAGCTGATTTAAAATAGTTACATTTGTAAATAGATCATTTTATTAATTGAGAAGTTTACACGATATCGTCTATAGGTGGCGGGCTTTCCTCATAAATACAAACTATACTTGGATGATCTTAAGAATTCGGTTTAATAGATATATAATAGAACAACATTTAATTATTATTGCTCAATTTCTTTAGCTGTATCGTTTGTTGATGAATTTCTAATTGTTAAAAATGAAGAAATATCTAGGTGAATCAATGATGCCATTTTATTTTACGGTAAGTTTCCGAATTCGGTACGAGTGTTTGCTCAACTCTGTATAATTTTCTTAATCCGAGGTCAGATTTAATTTTTAGTCATGACTCGATTTACGTAGGCATTGTGATATTTGCCAATGCATCATTAAATCATTAACCTTTATTCAAAAAGGTTATTTTTCGTAATTCATTTCACATGTTTTAATGCCTATGTTTTATTTGAATATAAATCAGGCTTATCTAGAATTTTAGATTTAAAAATGTTAATTTCATGTAAAAAATTTAAATATCTAGATTTTTGGTAATATTTTACTCATAATGTTATTTTCATATCATTAACATCACGAAACGGCGTTGGTTCACTACCTTAATAATTACTATAATTTATTAGTTATATATACTAGACGTGAGCAAAAACAAGGGTAAATTAAACGACACATAATATTACTAAGATGTTTGACAATTTGTTGTACAAGCAAGAAAATCTTAACGATTTTCTATACTCGCGTATCAAAATGACAGCGTTGAAAAACGGCAGCTATTTCTCTCTGATGTGAAGCAAGTTCATTAGGGTGGTAGCACTGCTCTCACTGCACAGCCAACATTACGGCGTGTATGATTGCTAGCTTCTACCCGTGACTGCGATTGCATCTTGTGATATTAGAGAAATAAATTGAGTCGATTTGCAGGGGCTATTTTATTTGTTTCTTTATTGAATTTGAATGCATCGAGATACTCGATATGAGTATATTTCACGCACATATGAAATATTAATTAAAAAAGATTTTTGCAAAATTTTGTGATGTGTTGATTAAAAGCCTTTGCAAGTTTTAAATACTGGCTATTTTGTTTAATGTTAATCGTATTTTTTTTGTGAAATTAAATATAGCTTATTGTTTATGAAGTACATCTCTGAAATCATAAATTAAGATTGATTACTAAGTTGCGGAGCTAAGGACCACAAAGTACTCAAACTGGTACATATTTGCAAACAGATTGTCGTTTGAAGCATAATGTAGTGCAAATTAATACTGCAGTCTATATAACTGGAATATAATTTATTCAGGTTAAGAGTATTAATTCTGCACGGTATATGCGTCTTCGCATAATACGAGTACAAAGCTTAGGCACTAGAATATTCAATGAATTTATATTTATAAGAGTAATAATATCGCGGACTAGTTTGTGATTTTTTACCTTTCAATATTTAAATAAAACCTTTTTGAAACACGTAATGCATGAATACTTCAAATCGATTAAAAACCGCACAACCAACTAACCTTCCTATTCGCGATTACATCGATAATCGATTTGCAAAGATATCCATATTAAATCAATCGAGAGTAGGAGTTATGTAAAACGGGAACAGGTTATGTTCGGAAGTGGGTCGGTGAGCTTTACAGCGCGTGCGCAGGTACCTCCCTCCCCTTACCCCCCTCTGTTCCTCTTCCACCACCCTCCTCCTCCCCGCGTATCCCCCGCGACCGGTTCCGCACAGCTCTTAGGTTTTATGTTAGGGCATTTGATTCCCGTTTTCTTGGACTGTAAGTTTAGAACTTAAGTTGCTGGGAATAGTGGTTGGTGTAATAACGAGGTTGTTTGTATGTGAGATTATTTCAAAGTTAAGTTTTCTTTGAATAATTAATTATATATTTTTTCAATCCGCACACTTCGTGTGTATACTGAAGAAACTGCATTTTTAGGATATAATTGAAACATAATAATATAATTGAATTGAATTTGTGCCCGATATAGCGACAGGCTCGCCCCCTATCACACGTGGCACGGAAAATACAAGGCGAAACGTGTGAGTCCTGGTAGTACCTCTGCCTACCCGTTTTGGGAAAAAGCCGTGAGTTTTTATATGCATGTATGTAATTGAAACAAAACAATTCTGCGGCACAAAAAAAAATAGACATATCCATTGTCGCGTTCTACTTGAAATTAAAAAAAAAACGTTCGAATTTGTATTGATTTTTAATACAACTCTTATGATATTTTTACAATACAGGTTGAACTGTGTACATGTTTATCCGTTAAAAAAGGGTCAATGCCAAATATCCCAGAGTAATTCATGTTTGTATCCCGAAGCCTTATTACGCCGCCGCAGTTTCGCTCCCACGCCGCGCCGCCGCGCCGCACCTTCAGGCTCAGACCACACACGCCATACGTTTTATCGAGATGAAACACTCTTGACATTTGAGTGACAATCTCTCGTAGACATAGTATTCTCTGTCTACGCAATCTTTGAAGGCGTTTGATTAGGCGTAAATAAAAAGTGTGGATGTTTCATATCGTGGTGTAATAATTACATACATTAGTTTAATAAACTTATTAAAGCGAGGCTTTATCAAATATGTTCTTTCAGAACTTGATGTAGGTACCTATACGAAAAAAAATGGTGTTCATGTTTTGATACTATAAATTGTCTATCTGCATGGTTTACGTATTATTGGGCAAATTCAAAATAATGAGGCCGTTTTAATTCTGAACTCGTATTATTCCCTTTCGGACTGATTTTAATTCATCGTATGAACGGCTATCATTTTTGTAATTCTAGTCAGATTTAAAGACTATATTTCAGTTAAAATATTCGACCATCAAGTTCAACCCTTATTTTAACCACTACTTCGTTCTCATAACATACACGTCAGCCCCTAAGCAAATTCCACTCTCAAACTTTGTTTGCATAACACACAGACAAAATGTTTCCATAGCATCAGCCTGGTCGCATGTCAAAATCCGCGCTACCATTACAGCAAGCGACCATGGCCTTGCGTATTGTGACCAAGGCCGCACCACATCCGCCACCGGAACAGCCCCATCATGCCGCCATCAGCTACCAGCATCATTGTTGAACACAATTTTGTCTTTTGTTTGACATAATATGTTGTTACGACTGAGTCACTTCTGACAGCATCTAGTCCCAATTTGTCTTTTGAAAATGGCCATTTTGTATGCAGATGCTTATGTATTTAATCGATTTTCTACTTCCTTACGTATACAATACACTGTGCTGTACTGTATCAGCCCATTCAGGTCCCACTGCAGGGCACGAGCCTCCTCAATAATCGAGAGTACGATTGAGAGGGATTAGGCCACATATTCGACAACGCTGGCCTAGTGCAGGTTGGCACACTTTCCGTATCATAGAAATTCTTGAAACACACCTTTATACAAAATTAATATTTTCAATAGATAAAATGCGATTCGATGCTGACGAATGTGGTTCAAGCCTTACGCGTAGAGGAGAATAAGTCTTTATACTTTGTTAAACACATATTTATGTTTTGCTATCTGTCGCGTTCACAATCTGTCGTTGTTGTATGCTTATACAGTTTAAGCTTACGCATGCATCCCTGAGAGGTTAGACAAGTATCCTTAGTTCTATCCACTGTTTGCCGATCTGATTTAGTACGAAGTTTTAAGATAAGCCACGGATTTAAAATTATCAAACTTGTCTTTTAAATGAATACTATTGGTTTTTAAACACTTTACCTTTACTAGACTCAACTGTCTCTACATAGCGACTTTCAATTACATTCATTTATTATGAAGATACTACATAACGCAAAGAAGATGTTTCGTAATATTCACATTTTTTTATATCTAAAACTAACGATATTCTATATCAGTGTTTAGTTGCAATAAGTAATAGTTGATTAAATATTTTTCAAAACAATCAAGTTGACGTTATTAACACATGACAACAAAAACATTTCTTAAACAACTAATAAATTATGTACTTTAGTAATAAGGCGGAAACTACATAATATGTTGGTAGTCATGGTAATAATTTACCACATATTTACACATAATGGTAATAATACATGTAATTTAACATCGACCTGAGCAGTTGCTGAAACACTTGACGAGATTGAAGTAAGCTTGTGCTGTACTAATAATATTTTTTCATATTGGCGTCAAGCTAACCATGATTATAATTTTTAAAATAAGACACATCTTTCTTTAATATTGTATCGATGAAACTATAGAAATATATGACGTCACTGTATCGAATCAATCGATCTACTTTTTGTTCCTATTTCAAATATTTAGCAAATAATAAAAAAAAAAACTCACCAAGGCAATGCCGCCAAAATATAAAATTACGTCCAACGTACAAGGGACACTGAAACTCACTTCACTTTAGTCGATTAACACAAGCCAGTCGATTATTCACGGAGCAAAAACTTTGATGCACTTAACGTTAATGTCGTATTACATTTTATGTTCGAAAGTCAGCTGTAGCTCGTTACTATCTGAAACAAAACAAACGTATTTTATTAAAAATTCAATCGATTAAGGGTATTCGATTCAATCGATATAGTTTTAATTCTATTTTCAAATTAAAAATGGAATTGTTGCTTCGTAATCGTTTGTTCTTGGAAATATTTTAGAAGCTTGTTAGTATAAGGGAAAGTCCTACAGTACCGGCCGGCATACAGTACCGGCCAGTTACAAATTCTCTAAATCTATAATAGATGGCACTGACAGTTTTACGCTATTTAGTGCGGTACCCTCGTGCAAGTATATGCCCCACGCGGCGTCTACCTGTCACAACCGGTTTACTGTCAGTGTAAAGATTTCTGTTGCGCGCGATGAATGTATGCTACGTAATTAAAATTCTGTAGGTGATTTTCGAAGTTCAGGGATTCAATTTAAAAAAAAATATCCTGGTAAGTTTAGTATGCTTATATGGCTATTAAAAACCGAATATTATTTCAGCCTTTGTACGTTTGTTTTCATCTGAAATCGAAAGTCTTATTTTTTCCGTTTCCTCCAGTGCCGGCCAGTACGCTGTCCTGCAGTACCAGCCATTCCTTAAATTAGTTTAAAAGGTTTGCATTACTTGCAAAAATTACTAAGTTTAATACACGAAAATGCCAAATGATACAAATGATGGTCGGACGAGGCAAAAAAGGGCGCCTGGTATGCATAAAGCTGTAGAAAAGGTACTGAATAACAAGATGAGTGCACGTCAAGCCGCAGAAAGCTATTAGATACCCCGAAAAACGCAGAATGACAGAATTAGTGAAGAGAAAATGAAGAGTTACTGCATGAAGTCGTAAAGCTGAAATAAGTGAAATTATAACGAGTTTTCCGTACAAAAAGATGCTGGAAGGGAAACAAAATAGACAAAAAAAGAAATAGTTTTCAGTTTCAGGAAAAGGTGGTAATAGAAAAGGTAAGACTTTACTGTCAGCAAGAGATGTCAGTAAGAAAACAAAAAAAAATACAATCGAAAACCTACCTTCTACTCACAGACCGATTGAAGAAGAGACAGTTTGCCCTTTGTGTGCTGAATGTCATGAAGAAGATTGGATACGGTGCGGAAACTGTAAAATTTGGGTCCATGAGGCTTGTGCAAATATATCGGAGCTATCCGATCAGTATATTTGCGATTATTGTATTGCCTAAATGGTTACATTCTTAGTGGCCGATACTGTAGGCCTATTTTTTTTAGTCTGTATTTTCTTATTCTTGGAATTGCAATAATAAAGCTGATTTTGTCTAAACGATTTGGTTGTTTGTTATTTTTATTAATAGCACAATAGTTCTTTTAAATATATCAGGAGGTATTGAATATTTAACATTAAGAACTTTGATTTTTTTGTTGATAAACCTTAAGGTGACGGTACTGTAGGACTCTCCCCTACTCACATTACTGATTACATTATTGTGTAGACTAAGATTATAATCGTCTCTCGTCATTAGAAAGTCTGTCTAGACAGATTGTACCGTTTATGTGGTGTAATTGACAAAAAACGTTATTTCACTGTGTTGATGTGCCATAGGTACGAGTACAAAGTTCGGAATTATTTGATAGCTACAATTTTAAGAATTCATGGTATACTTGATGTTTGGCGCTTACTTGGGGAGGCCTACGTCCAGCAGTGAACGGCGACAGGCTGAGTATATGTGGTATACTTGACATGGTAGAATTTAATATTAATTTTAAAAGCACCTTTAAGTGCCTGTATAATAATGTTAATTAATACACGATTAAATATTTATCCGTAAGATATAATGCGATACTTTTCGTGAGAAATGCTCTTTTTGAACGTGCATGTTGATTGTTCTGTCTCGACAAATTGTATGTTGACTAATACGTTGGTTTTGTTGATTTCGGAATAACTTAATTGTCATGATTGTAGCTATGTTGACATGTTACATAGTAGAATAAAATTAAATGTTGTTACAAAAATTCTCGAAAGCTCAAATTTGTTGGCAACAATTTTGTACGGCAAGTTTATTAGAATAAAAAATAAAATATATAAACAATAAAAATAAAATAGTCATTATTGGTGTCTCCTAATTCGATACTCGTCAGGCAAGTCGGTCTTCAAATTCAAAATCAAATTTGCAATATGTTATAACGATATTGTTGCGCCGACACCGCTTTTTACATCAGATACCTTCGCTTTTATCCTAAAAATAAGTAATGAAAACAAATGAGCGCTTTTATCCACAGAGTAAGAAGTGCAACAAATGGTTCTTTTGTAAACGGTGATTTGAGGATATCGCTTAGCCGGGCAGAAATTCCATTACTGTAATTTTATAATGGAATCTTGCCTTTACATATTTATTACATATATATTACCTATATTATTTGTTAAACAACCAGTAATAATATTTTTATGGTTGAATGCAACATTTATCCACGGACGGGTAATTAAATATTAGCATACGTTAAAGAGATGTATACAAGTTTGTTCAAATGCGTCAGTCCTTGCAAACGTGACGTTTTAGTGTTCTTAGCTAATGTTTGTATAATGTTTCTTACTAATGCAAAACACCGATTACTTAATTACGTAGTATAAATACAGACATAAACTCACGCCTTTTTCTCAAATGTGGTAGGCAGAGTTGCTACCAAGACTCCCACATTTCGCCTAATGTATTCCGTCCGACGATGTGATAGATGGCGAGCCTATCGTCATATCGGGCACAAATTCCTGACTCCGGACTGATAATGAATAGAAAAATCCAATATCACTTTGCCGGGATTCGAACCCGAGACAACAGAGTTGCAATCATATCGTAGTACAACTGCGCCACTGAGGCAGTATAAATACAGTGTATTTTTTCACGACAACACATTAAACGAGATATGTCTAATTTAATATAGAGTATGTCTATGAAAAGTTTCCAACTACTATAAATTTTATTGGACACAGATTGCCAGAAATTATGATCAAGTATTGAAAAAATCTCAAATTGCTGATTAAAAACTATAGTTTAATGCTGTTTGCTCCACTATCGTAATATCTCGTTGTTACTCAGTGGCTCTACCGTTTACAAACAATTTTATTGTAACAGCTGCTTTTGTTTTTAGTTCAATGTCTTGAGTACAACTGTGACAACCTCACAACGGGTTAAAGGAAGAAATGTGTTTCGTAGGGCCATATTACATACAATGTTATATTAACAATACATTCTTGTTATAGCTCTTATTCTGGATCTATGTTTTTCTTTTCTAGTTTTCAACACTACATAAAACAATGCCTTCAGTATTTGGATATCAGGATGAATTAAAACGTATTGTCGTCAGTAATTAAATCCTCATTTTTCTTAAAGAGGCTTATGGATCACTTGCTAACAAAATCCCGAGGTACACGCAGGCTCTACTGGCCCTACGTACGCCTTATGAAAAATGTTCACAATCCCGATTCTTTATCTGTACTAGCTTGTATATTGTTCATTTAATTAAGGTTACATTTTCACCTATCTTAATATCCATCGTTAGCCTCATACTTACTAATGCGCATTCCCGAGTAATTAGGGTTACCACTAAAAACCGAACATAGGGACTTAAGGACCGTTCTCACCGAGCGGTAGGTAACGCGCGACTGAACATTGCATTCGCAAAAATGCAAAGCAATGGTTGCGATACGTGCCAGATCCATGTGTATAAATCGCTGATGCATCGTAATTGTAACTGTAGCAAACTAGTCTATTGGAACTGTTTGTTTTCGTATTCCGTTTGATGAGTGTTTGGTAATGATTGTATGTATTCTGAATGGTTTTGATGCTGATGCAGGACAAGGTTCGGTGAGACATTCCTGTGATTAAATTATGCGGGAATTGTCTACATGTTTAATGGGTATTTGAATGAATGATGCAAGATAATAAATTCTAATAGGTGGTCGTTCCTATATTTGTAAATATTATTTGGGTCTGCTATTACGTAATCTAATAAAATGTGTAATAGAATTGCAACGGAAGTGCAGTTATGCGGTTTACATATTCAAACCAAAATATCCATTCAATTCTCTATAATAGACGTTAAATCGATACATGCAAACCTTCGAATTCTCCACGGCAAATTAATTTAGCTGTAACGGTCTTCACAATTCTCAAAATAAACTCGACTGTCGTGATTTCTATGCAAAATCCGTAAATTATGATCGTACAAGGTTACCGCACACCATCGCGTTACATCACACGATCTCGCGCGCTCTCATGTCGAATTCCAAACGTAAATGTCAAATCGAATGTGGTGAATAGAGCGGTTGTCCTCGTCACGAATTGTTGACCTACTGCTCCAAGCACCTGACGCCGAAAAAAACACGTTTACGTAATTAATCGCGCCGGACACGTAACAGTGTGCACACTCCTTAAGAAACGTACGTGCAAACACGGGGTTGATCTGGCGATTTCAACTCGTGCGCTATCGGTGCTACTAATGACATGTCATAATGTTTTTTGACATTTGTTTGCACTTCTGCGGCTAGGTTATTCAACTGTTTACATACTTGTTATGAAATATTACTTTTTTACCTGTTTGAAATCTATTGGGATTATCGATTTATCAAATAAATGTACTTTTAATGCGTTTTATTCAATTTATCGTTGACGTTATGCATTGCAAACGCACCATTAGAACTTATTATACATAATTATTTTGTTAATAAGTATACGAAAGAAAACCACCAAGTAATTGGCGGCGCATTACAGAAAACGGTCATTATTATGCTCAATTTTTAAGTAAATAAATCTAAAATTTTATATCAAAATAAAAATTAAAGGTCATCCAGCCATTAGATGCTATTAGGTAAAATTGCATCCGGTAAAACCAGAGTCAGGGACTTAGCCCTGATCTGCAGAGGTTAGGTCTTAACCTCCGCAAATCATAGAGAATTCCCAAGCACAGAAAAGTCTTATATGGCTACCATAGACTTACGCTCGCGGATTGTTATAAAACGAAGCATGCAATATTATACA
Organism: Deilephila porcellus; assembly: GCA_905220455.2. Classification (NCBI taxonomy): domain Eukaryota; kingdom Metazoa; phylum Arthropoda; class Insecta; order Lepidoptera; family Sphingidae; genus Deilephila; species Deilephila porcellus. The sequence goes on along the minus strand of LR999973.1, from coordinate 12,487,879 downwards.
ACGCGCATCCAACATTTATAACTGTTGTAAACTGGCTTTAGCATGAGTGTGGACATGAATCATACATAAAAATGTATTGTGGCGGAACCATTAGAAATGACATTTTATTACAAGGAAATACTGGTGCCAGATGACAGTGTAACATGAAAACATCGTGTTGTATGCACAATGAATTTGCTAAGTTTATGAACAAATATTTTTATGAACGTGTATCAGTAATATTGTTTGTTTGCGGATTGGAGGTGACTTGTTATTTGAATTTCGTTCTTCATTGAAGTTAAAAAATAATATCTAATTGGATTAACGTTTGCTATGTAAACAGTAACTGATCTTTAGAACTTCAACAATGATTTTGCTTCGAGGATGGGTGTTTATTTGTATTTAACTTCCACAACCAATTTTTTATATTCTTGCTACTATTGTACTTCTAAGGCATGCTGTACTAAAAAGTATTGTTTATCAAGTAGTGTGTATTTTTTTTCAATAAACATACATGATAGAATACGCAGTGAACACTTCTTTTATCGTACTCTAAAGACATTATGACTTTTAAGTTGACTTTCAAATTCACAAAACTAAGTACGTGATTGGAAGTATCACGTAATTCTGGGGTCAATCTGAAGGTTCAATGAAGGTAACATTAGCATTTGGCCGTCACATGACAAACTAGTTCTGAGAGCTATCACGAGCGGGGAAGGCGGACAACATTCGATCATTTCTTTAAAGATACAATGAGCCGTTGGATATTAATAATCCTGTCAGGTATGTAGTTCATTGTCGGGGATTGACTTGTATGAGAATGTTAAGTTTTTACAAATATTACTGCATCATTTTTAATTGCCTACCTTGGTGGCGCAGTTGTTCTAGGGTATGAATGCAACGGTCTCAGGTTCGAATCGGTGGGCAAAGTGACATTGGATTTCTCCATTTATTATCAGCACGGTGTCAGGATAAGTGCCCGTAATGGCGATAGGCTCGCTCCCTATGACATCGTGAGACGGAAAATACAAGGCGAAACGTGGGTGTCCAGGTTGCACCTCTGCCTACCCCTTCTGGGAAAAAGGCGTGAGTTTATGTGTCTGTATGTTATTTCTGATTATTGGCTTAAAAATTGTTACATTTATCTGAGAAATTACATTGTAAGCCTTTACATTGATTTGAGCAAAATTTTGTTAATGCATACTTGATGTTAAAAACTAGGGTGGATTAATATAATTAGTTGAACTTGAAGTTAATCTTAAATAATATTTATCTGGGAGTGGTTCTATATAAAGTAATACTAGATATAAACTTGTAGGAGGTATATGGTAAAGTATAGTTATTGGAATATATAAACGAGTTCATGGGCTGCTTAAATGATTGATACGACATTGAGTGGTATAAAGGACGCCTGCATTTATTATCCTAGCCAGGAACTGCGAGCAGCACTATAAGGCACGATCTCGACACATGATAAGCTTTCAGACCCGGAACACTGAGATTTTTTGTACTACATCTGATATTTTTTATATACAACTGATTGTAAGCGAATGTCGTCTAGATAAAGTATCGACTCGACAGATATTGAGCACAATTTTGCCGGCCTGCTGAACTCTTTCTTCAAAAATTTTGAAGTATCTGGAGTATAGATAGGAGAGGGAGGGGTAAGGGCATGAAGCGGGAATTTATTTCATGGGTAAATTCGATAGAGGTAAGAAATGGTCAACTTCAGATAAAGTAGATTGACGGGAATCCATTATAATGTTTAGATATTGCAATAATTATGTTTGCTGACTGTCTAAAGCTTTCTAATATAAAGTTATATGAAATGATTCTAAAGGCCTCCTTATCGGAAGTAATCGTAATTTATTTACTTCTTGCATATAATTAACTATACCTTAGCAGCTATTCGTGCTTCACGCTTTGATGTTTTAATGCTTTGAAGCTACTGATTTTGAAATTAAAATTGTATTTTTTCTTTGATTAGTTTTATCTTTTCTTTTATTCAAAGAAATTAAGGTCATTGTATGATATTCTTTCTCGATCAATCTTAGTTTTATTTCTGACTGTTAAAAAATAATAAATTGTGGTCCAAGCCATAGAAGGAATGCGTTATTTTTTACTCCATATATTGTAATAATAGCTTATACCTACTTTAGAACATGGAGTTGGGATTTAATAGAATTATAATAGCAAGTTGTCTTCGTTCTTGTGACAAAGACAGATTCGTACGACCTTTAATCGCGGTCCATACATGGGTGAATGCGTAGGATTGGATAAAAGGCACCGTATTCTTTGTTCATGCTATTGTCGCCGTTACATCCTGCAGATCTCCTCAAAAGGACAGCTTGATTCTAACAAAGTAGATTTTTTCCTTCACATTTTTTAAAAGTTTAACTTTAAATAATAAATCCTGCAATAAAAAGAAATTACTTAATTGTGGCAAAGTTCAGAAAAGGTTTCGTGGGTAAAGATATTTTGAAAGCGTTGAACGAAAGGTTTCGCCGTGACGTCACGAAAGATAATTTTAATTTTACAGCAGTGAAAGCGACCATGGTAAATGATCGTCACTGCCATCAAGCTTTATGGCACGCAAAAGTTAAATAATTATTATCTATAGTCTCGCTAGTATCTGTGAATATTTATTAATGAAAAAGAAACCTAAAATATATTTGGTGTATCTTCCATTGATCGCCAGGTAGGTGTGATATCGATCTACAATCGAGACCTCCATTGAGATAGCTTATAGCCGGCAACACTGACCTATTACGCGTTGTCGAGCTTCACATACCAAAGAAATTCTTGCATTCTTTGTGCTATACCTTTCATTGATGTTTCCATTCAGTTTTAAAATTGCGTTTATGATTTGTAATAGGATACCAGAAAATAGCGTGATTGTTGTAAAAAACGACCGAAATACGGCTGCAATACGACAAGTGTTCGTTTCGGGGCAATAATTAAATAACACGAAACAAGCGGGCGCGCCGGTGGATGCAATGCGAAAGTAAGCGGCGCGAACCGGTCGCGCGAAGGCCGACGGCAAGCCCGCTTTTGTCTAACATGAGGGTTTGAGTGACGAGCGAAAGCGATCACACGTGGAGTAAGAATGCTGTAGTTTGTATTTGTTTTGTAGAAATATGAAGGCGACTTAACGTAGGCTTCACCAAGGTGTCATCAGTGATCTGTTGGAAGTGGCTTGCAATCTTATTTGAGGTAAAATAAATAGGATGTTTTTGTGGTATTTTTTTGAATAATGTCTGCAATTGATTGTGAGGTATCACCGGCGCCCATTAAAATCGTATAGTCGAGATTCTGGAATTGATAATGAATTGAATGTGGATTCTCAATTTGAAATTCAATTGACAAAAATAAATAGAGATAAACGAATTTTGCGTAAAAAATACTTTTATTTTCAGTTAAACTTCGTTTTGGTGTCAACATATTAATTAAGCAGTTTAGTTGAGTAACCTTTATTGTTTAGATATGTCGCTAAGAAATTTCTTTTGGTATCCCTTTTCATGGGTATACGCGGATATGATTTTCTTACAATCTCTTACATTTTTCTTATTCATAATAGTTAATGAAGATTCCTGGTATCTTACATCTAATACATATACGTTATATATTTTAAATATTAACTAAATTGAAATTACTCGGTGGCATAACAAATCGATGGTTTTGCCATTATGGAATACAAAAAAAATGACACTTGAATAATTTAATGATGCGGTACTTTTGATATCTGGCCTTGAATCTCCCGATTAATGCATTGAAATAGCAAATGAATACAGAATTAATTAATGAACTAACGTAATTGATTTCGGTTCTAATTATCCCATTTTAGTTTTTAATGAATAGATCGTTGAATTTAAATGGATTTTACGAATGTAGTTAGCGATTGCGTAAGACTAAGGTCATTTCGATGTAGGTGATTGCTTATACTCTACATTATATTCGAATTTATAAATGGTTATGTTATAATTTTATTTGTACCAAGTAAATAGAAATATACATTTTGCTCGTTGTGTATACATTTTAAAACATCATCGTTAATTAATAACTATTTCGTTTCAATCTCATGGCATATTATGAGCTACATAATACTTGTTTAGTTTGCGTTAATTATTACACACTTTAACGGTGAACATCGCAAGAAAACCTGCAAACCGTTGGGGTCTTGAAAAAATCTATGGTGTGTGTGCCTCAGTAGGCTTGCATGACTGACGCTCGTGCTCTCTTAATAAAATTTTCGATTGTAGCGAGCGTAAATGGGATAACATAATTCTTTCATCATTATCAGCCATGGCAACTGTTGGTTTGCTGAAACACACTGTTCATTGGTAACCATTGATCTCACCTAAAAATACAATGGCATTAATTTTTTCGAATTCTTCAAGCCCATTGTGCTCATCTCAGACGTCTAGTAATCATTCGCATCAATAGTGGCTTATGATTGTTCAAAAACGTGCGTGCGGTTATAGTGCGATCACGTTTATCAAATAAAAAAATCGGCTTCTAATGAAGAGCATGTTACGGTTTCGGTCAAGGTTATCGTCAAATGACGTCAGAGTATAAAATATGGACTTGATTTGAAATTCGTCGTTTGATTGATTTTTTGTTACTTGCTATAAATGAAAAATATTATCTTAATATGGCTTGGTTTTTAGCCCTAAAAATAATAAGCAAAACGTCAAAAAAGTATTATAGTACGAGTAGACTACATACACATTTTACTAGGACAGTGCGTTTTCACGTTTATTTTTGCATCACACGCGTCAAACTAATCTATCGCTGATCGCTCACACCTAGCACCACGCGTCAACTGCAGAAATGCTGAGGTAAAAACGCATACTGCACCGCGGGTACTGCCGAAACACGAACCGCTCGCTCCACTAGCGCCGGCCTTGTCGCGTGGCCCACATGGCGAAACTAATGTTAGTAAATAACGTTGTTTGCGCTAATATATCGGATTTATTGGACTATTTGAGGTGTTAGACTGAATTTCAATGTGTAATAATTGTATTTATTATCCGCCAACTCGCACTAGGACAGCGTGGTGGACTATATGGCCTAACCACTCTCAATCGATTCTTCCGATTGTAGAGTAGGCCCGTGCCCTGCAGTGGGACGTATATGGGCTGATACATGATACATACATGATTAATTGGGTATCGGTGGAGTTAAAATGTTGGTTGATTGACGTTTTGCAGTGAATTCGGATGAAAAACGGTTGATTTTAAAAAATGTTTTTTTAATAGTAAGTTTACTAAAATGTGAGATTGTATTCTTGTCAATATGTATCAATGTGTTATTTTTTCCATTTTAGTGCTTTTAAAATATTTTACCATTTTATTTCTATTAAATGAAGCAAAGTCAAAGTTAACGAGTAATATTCTAAATTATATTCAATTACTAGTTAGTGTATTATAACGTTTCTATTATTACTTAATATATTAAAGTGCAAACTTAGCAACGAATTGCATTATGCAACGCCACAATGTTTTATCGATACAGGAAGCGCTGTTGAGGGGATGATTCATAATAAAAGCTGCGTTAACGTATTTTACAACCCTCATTTTCTTTGTACGATCTATCTTATTGATAGGCTGTAAGGAATAAATGAAAGTATTTTCAAATTGTATATAAAATATATTATATTAAACTAAAATTATGGAAATTTTCTCATAGTTTTAAATTTTCTAGAACTATTTTTCTTTACCCATTGCATAATCTATTCAAAAAAGGACATTTGAGACAGTATGACAAGATGTTGCAAGTCAATAAGTTCAATCATTAAAAGTCCTTTTAGTGATAAAAACTCATAAACATATAAAAAAGTAAAAAACAAATAATGTTTCCAGTTCGTTCTATGCCGCACCAAAACAATAACAATTATCTAAATACTTTAAAAACTCATTTAGATATATGAAAAAAGATAATGAATGATTAATGAGCCGTACGTTCACCCCATCCTTACTTGTGGTCTGTTTTTAACCAGATTGGAAGTTTTCCACCCGTATCGGACAGGTTTGCAATAACGATAATTCGGCATTATTCAACAGACATACTTTTGATGCAATATTTTATTGATCCTTTTGTTCCTTCACGAGGCATACTGATGTTTCTAGATAAAGAATTAAGCACAGTAACTTAAATATAATCATAATGTTAAAAATTCGTAAGTGACTAGGTATGTTTTTGTGAATGCTTGAGCTATTGAAGCGATTGTAACGAAGTATAGTTACTACTTTAAAAAAATTACCTAGCATTGATATAATTTGGATAGGATGATTGTGAAAGTAAAAATGATATATGACGTCACGAATTTTTTTGACTTGTGTTATAAGATAATTATGTTAAAATAATTCTGTTAAAAAAATATCTACTCTTAAATATCAATAAATTAAAATTATTAAATTTAACTTGTAGAATTTCGTAATAAAATCAATCAGTGTCACAATAAATTCTAGAAATACTCAGTGCCTGATAGTGCATTTATATCGGGAGGTTTCACTGTGATATAACAAACGTGATGATAGGTCACGTTGCTCATTCAACGAACGATTTTATAACATAACATAGTAAAAAACGTGTAAAATGATTGATGTGATTTAGTTAGTATTATGTTCAGTTTTTATAATATAATGACGTTTTAGGCTAGGCAGAAAATACTAATAGCCAAAGTTTTGCAAAAAGTAGTTTAGATTCAAACTGATTTGATTAATTAAATCATCTGATTATTTTATCACGGGAAGTATTTTGACTATAGAGAGCATGTGTGTAATTTGAATTTTAATTGAACTGACCCAAAAAAAAAATGTCGAAATACTACGTACTCATGTTTATTAGGTTCTAATATTTGAGTATGAAAAAACGGCTCAATAATTAACGATTTGAAATTTAATTTGTTTTTCTGTACTCTACTGTATCAGCCCACATCCGTCCCACTGCAGGGCACAAGTCTCCTCTACAATCGAGAATAATATCCAGAGGGATTTTTTTTCTAGGACAAGATGTCTAGACAAGATTATCATTCGCATTTTCCTTGGAAATCCATTTACAATAAGAGTTATGAAAGCCGAGGGAAAATCACGTGATGCTGGTTCAAGTGCTAAACTATATAATTTGATACTAGGATGGACTCGTCTAGAAATGATGGAAGGCGAAATTCTTTCATTTCTTTTCTTCAAAGAACGCTAGCATTAAGTTCAATTCTTCAAGATATACATACTTAAAATTGATAAATAGGTGCTGCATAATGGTTTGATCAAACTTAATAATCGAATTAAAAGTACTCAATGTTTTGATGTTTAAATCTTTACATCGGAGGTTATTCTAATGTCAAACATGTAACTCTATAAAGACGATAATAAAAAGATAATCAAATATTATTGCTTATCGAAAATCAATGGAGACACGTACATAATATGTTATTGGATGACGTCATTTAAACAGGTTTCTATAGGTTTATTTTTACATACCAATGAATTACAAGACAAGTAAATATTATGCATGCAAAATAGTTTTAAAGTGTTTTTATTGTACTAATAAGTAGAAAAGGCTAAAAAGTGGCCAAAATGCTTAAAACTTTAAAAATACAGGCTTCAGGAGTGAAATGTTCGTAATAATAGTTGAGAAAGGAGATGTTATTTTAAAATATACTATACAATCTAAAGATTGATGTTTAAGTGAAAGAATAAAAGGAAAAGTCAAGGAATAAATGAGAACCAAAGGAATAAAAATGGCTTGAGTCGTTAAACTGTAAGTCATCCATCATAGGATAAAAGCGGATTGAAAAACGTCAACTATGTATAGAAGCAATTTAAATTGAAATGCACGCAAAAGGAAGTCATTTCTGTATTAATAAAATAAAAAGACGTAATAAGTTATTACAATGAAAAAATTTCACATCAATGAAATATAAAGAAAAGTGTATCCAAGAAAAAAAACAATATGTAATTACTTTGATAGTTTTTTTTGGAATTGAGGCTAATATGATAAAAATTAAATGAGTTCTTTAAATTATTTAATTTATATCGAAAATAAACAATTTACAGATTCGGCACTATAATTGATTAGAGAAGTTTTGCGTAAATTCATTTCGGCTTATTATCTAAAATCTATTTTACAATACTGTCGTACAACATTCTAATCAGCGATTACGTCACCTTATTATAATAAATTTCATCACGCTGATGTCTGCAGTAACGGTTGACATGTTTAAGAACGCATGGTCATTTTTATATGTATCCGTTGAAAAGTAAAGCCTTCTTAATCAAAAACTTCTTGTATTCTCTTATGGTTATTGGAGGATCACGTTTTTTACCGGTAAAAAAACTATGCTAAGATAATTTATTTATTATCAAAAAAGGTATATTACAATGTCACTGATTCATTAATAATACAATACTTTTAAATAAAACATCGAGTCATCTCCTTAAGGAAAATGATTTATTTTGCCAAACACGAATCTCGTTGAAATCTTTTCTTAAGGAATACTGTAAATACACGTTAAGACGCGTGTATTTATCCATATTAATGATTATTTCTAAAGAAAACAATCCATATAATAATGATATTCCTAAAAGCTTCTTTACAAATTCGCTTTTAAAATGTAAAACCTGTTTAAAGTAATAAATTTAAAAAGACTAACCTGCCAAACAAGTAGCACAAAACAACACTGGCACAAAATCCTCAAAGAAGTTCGTTCCACTGACACTATGTTTTAAAAAAAATTCAAATTTTCAAAAATGGAACGGTTAACGTTCCGGATTCAAAATTCGAAGCGGCAGCGTCCGCGGTGCGCGCGCGAGTGGCGCCCGGTCACGTGCGCTCGACCACCGACCGGCGACACCTGTTATCCGACCGAATAGAGGAGGCACGTCCACCCTGTCACTTGTTTTTTCCCTTTTCCGCTTCCTTCGTGCCTTAATTTTTTTGTCTCAAGGAACCTCAACCCATTAACCTCAGGTGACTCAAATCACAGATGTCGCGTGTTATACAAGTTAAAATTTAACTCAAATTAAACTTGCTTGTATTGCAACACAACTACTAAGGTTGATTAAGCGGGCCAGTCTAACAGCTAAATATAACCTTACCCAAATCCTTTCTAACTAATTAAGCAGATTATAAGACAAGAAAAATCAAGGACACACCAATTATACTTTCAATAAGATTATTATTGATACGGAAAAACAATGTTGTGTTTTTGCGTGAATTGTTTGATTGTTGGAGTGATTTTGTATTTGGCCGCGTTGTAGGTGTCGAGCGACGGGTGTTGGCAAAAGCTCAGCCAGGTAAGCTAGTATCGCCTGGGGTAATACTCGGAACTGCGCGTGATTACTATCCACTGAGAAATATTTGCGCTTTTTCTTACCTTTTGAACATTCCCGAGTATCGAGTAAACGAACATTTACCCACTTATTCACGGATAGCAATGTAATTCTTTCTCAAAAATGTACCGAGTGCATTAAATTGATTTCGAGAAATTTGCATTTAAAGTTTCTTGTTTTTTGCATATTCCGCACGCGTAGCCCATGCATAAAGTACATTTTTTATTTATGTATGTAAGTGTTTTTCATTAACTCAGCTTTTATATAGTGGGTACATTTTTACATAACTAAATCTTTTTTTGTCTAATGGCTGTACTACTTCTGCGTTATAAATACTGCTTGGCTGTTTGCCAACACGACTATAGCCAGCCTCATTAGATGAGTATTTTATGGAAGTCTGAGACTGATATGGTACCTATGACCTAACGCAAGCCGTCTGTTGATCCTATTGTGAGAATAACCTTTAGTTACAACGCATACCGACATTTCTAAACAATGAATCAGAAACGGCGATTTAAATTTATCTATATTGAAATTATGGGTACAAAAGTAACATTGTTTTTGACTTTCTTGTGACTAAATCTTTGAAAAGAGAGGCGTAGCGTAAATAGCTTGATAATATCTATATTAAATATAATTAATATATTAAATTAATTATAATATCTATATTATATAAAATGGTCATGGAATACTTTGCATGGGTAATAATAATATATGTGGTCAGATATTGTGGTCACATGAAACTTGGTGTTAATTAGTAGGTGGGGATTTAAAATGAATAGCATTTGAGTGAAACAAGATAGAGCTACTAGTGTCAAATAACTCAATCCTTGCAATACACTTAAGGATTTGTTCGTATTGTTTCTGGAGAGTTTCGATTGCTACTTGTAATTTTCTTTATCATATTGCTTACGCAATGGCTATCTTAAACATCTCTTACTAACTGCCTCACTCAGAGACATTTAATGTCAATTACATTTCACATTCCTAAATACATAATTTAATTTTCTAGGTGTAATCTACATTATGTAATTAAATAATTGACATTAAAATATGTCTCTGAGTGCGGCTGCCACTCTCTTTCTTACAATGACTGTTTATTATTAAGGCAGGATGTTACCTCTGCCTATTTTCCTATTTGACGCACTCAAAATCATACAGCTTATTTATGTTCGTCGATAGAGCCCGCATGCGAAAGATGTTCTCTTTCTTTTAATGTCTGTTCCCGCACCACGCATACTATAAAGTTATATATTATTACATCTACACCTGTTATCTAACTTCGACCTGTCATTTCACTTGTTGAAGTTAGGAATTGAGGGTGAATATTTAATTAAGGTTAACTTATCACCTTAATGACTGCGTAAGTAGGTTGTAAATTGCGAGTTTCTGTGTTCGATTTCCATGTCAAATGCTCTACTTTCTGTGAGTACTTTAGTTAGTTACTTCTCGTTAGAGATGACTTTGGTGATCGAAAATCATCTTACGACTGTCCATGCAATAGTGAGATGAGATTACGCAAAAATTGCCGCATTGGTGAAGTGGTGTCAATGGGCTGTAAACACTGGATACATACTTCAATTTTTGACACCTTAAGTTTGAAAAATGTAATGTGAGTTGGCCAGGAATAAAATTTGTTGCCAGTATGACTCTCCCCCGATCATATCTTGTGATAAAAATATTTATCGAAATATAACCTACTCCTTGGGACTGCAGGTATGAGCGTATTAGAACAGGTAGATAAAAACCCAAGGTCACAAAATGTCTAAACCAGTATTACCAAAGTGTTTACGTTAATGAACAATAAGCTGTTCAATTACGGTAATAGACGGTGCAAGTCATGGCGAGCGATTCAAAGCGAAGCTTTCAAATATCCGATACTGATGGTAATTTTTTTAATGATAGATAAGATATAAGGGTCATAATTTATATATAGCGCACTGCGTAGTTCAATTTAGTAATTTAGTAGTTGTAATTAAGGAAATATCTTTGGATAGTTATGTAATTTTGAGTTATTTCGTTTTTGATAACTAATCATGATTGTAAGTAATCTTACGCCTAGGAATGTTTCTTCGAATTTTGCCATGGACAGGCAACTGATGTTCGGTGTTGAGTTATCTCACGTAAAAATAGCTTTTGAGTGCGAAATTATAAAATGTTAGGAATATTATTGCAACATACGACGACCTAAACATAGATATCAAATGTAATTTAAATTTTACTTTTAAGTTTACAAGTGTTATTTCATCTGTGTACTTGTCTTACTTTTACGGTAATTCAAAATGATAAAATTTATTTACCTCCAAGATACGAGGGTCGTTCTTTCTGGATCAGCAGAGCACTTCCGAATTCTCTGCGCTTTTAGGGCTACATGAGCAGTGGTGATCACGTATCACAAGATAAAACACATTTGTTTTCGCCAACATCCATGCATTGTGTTTGTTACTTAAAAACTGTAGTTAAAACGGTCACGTCTTTAAATAAAAAAAGCAAAACTTCAAAACTTTACTCTAACATCTAACTCATCCGTCACTAAGCTATTACTAACACACCATTTAAAACTAAAGATGAACACAAGAAAACACTCAAGACACTTGTACCGGTGTCAAGTTATATAGGTAAGTGGAGTACAAAAGTCGTATGTATACGAGAGGGCATCGCTATGCGGCCCAGCAGGAAGCGTCGAGGGTGACGCGCAAGTGGGGCTCGCCACTGGAGCGCGACCGGCAGACGCGCTGACCCTGTCTCAAGACTGTCAACCGCCTTTTATTTAGCGATTCTATTTTTGAATTTAATAATCGATTTCATATGTCGACGTTCGATTTTTAAACCGCAGGTTGTGATTTTTTTAAGTGTTTCTGGCCACTTCAGGTGTTTGTTGACTGTTAGTTTTTTAAATTTTTAAGCAATCTGGTGATAACATAGCTTCGAATTCGGAACGGTTTAAATGACGTAATCAGTTAGGCTGTTTGTACAAATTGACGATCAAATTGTCCCAGTAGCATAATCTAAGAGTAAATAATTTAACTTACAATTAACCAATAATGTTCTAAGGAAGAGGCATTGTGCGCTAACAATCTTGGGTTCTTAATTAAAAAAACATATACCATTGTCTGCCTTACTACGCTCGTATGATTCGTGTGGTCATTTTATGTAAAGAGCTTTGTCAAAGGGTTTATACGTTCGCGGAATTCGATTTAGTTGTAATTCTCGATCGGAATACATTTTATCTGTCGTTTATATGCGATCTTGATACTTCGATGATCACATTAGTACTCGTAATTCGTACTTGTGTTGTCAATGGACTGTTTTATCGGTTCACTAAAATTTCTGAATGATCAATTTTGGTGTTTTATATCGTCTTGTCACTTGAGTTTAAAAGGCTATTTATGTGTTGCAGTAACTTTGAAATTCGTTACTCGTTTTTAAAGGATTTTCCACGAAGTATTGGTCAGCTTAGTTTATTACATTTATTAAAGTAATTTATAGTGTATATAGTTGGAAATGCAGCATGCACGTGTGGGAATCGTTGGGTTAGGAACCAAACCCAGAGGTTTCGTTTGGTCGCGCAATACACGTAGTGTAAGTTCTCGTTTTGGAAAAAAAGTCATGACGAACAATAACCCTTCCTCTTGTAAAACGAAGTAAACCCAAAATATCTGGAAATAAGTAATAGCGATAAATAATACAAACAGTAAAGAAACAGGTGCCTTACACACTAGTCGTTAATTAAAAAAACGGTACAATATCTTTCTACCTGTGAACACTATAAAAAATCACTCTCCCCTACTTTAATGATGCTCACTATACAAAAATATACCTTATCCTTTTCACATAAGATTCAAATTACAAAACCAGGATTAGTTTTGTACTTTAGTCTTCTTCAATAACAAAACGCTTGACGTCACATGCCGTTGGATCCTTAACGTAGGCAGCATATTAAAACAAACTATAATGGATTAAATATCTATACATATAATAAATTTGTAACCGATCGATGTCTGCACATGGAAGATAAATGAGAAAAACTAATATGTCTGTATCAACGTAATAAAACTCAAAACAATGATTTTTAAAACTTTATCCGTTTGTCTGTGCGGCTTAACGGATTTCGATTAAATTTGGTCTGGAGGTACTCAAATGGGACTGGATTACATGCCTTGAGTGAGAATGAGACTGGACGGGTGGGATATAACGGGATGGGACGGGATTGGGAATTTCTAAATTAAGTTAATCACACAGACGATGTTTGCGAAAGAAGCTAGTTATTAATATAACCTTATATTGAAAGGTGAGGATACAATAAAAAGCGCCATGGGGCGTATTCTCAACTTTTGCAAGAATCAGGTAGAAATGTTTATGGTACGTTTTTTATCAGTTTTGGGCAAAACGCGTTCAACAGTTATGCGCATTCCTATTCAGATGTTAAGTGATACTCTTACAGCCTTATTCATAGACAGATTTAAAACCTATTTTAATTATCGAATGTTTTGTCCCTTTCAAACGGCTATAAAATCCAGTTTTAGCGAAGAAGACAAAACATTTGATAGCTAAAATAGGCTTTGAATCTGTCTATAAGGCCGTTAGAATAAGAATTATGATCACTTTCTAGATACATACATAAACTCACGCCTTTATCCCAGAAGGGGTAGGCAAAGGCGCCACCAGGACACCCACATTTCGCTTTGTATGTTCCGTCCCATGATGTGACAGGGGGCGAGCCTATCGCCATATCGAAAACATATTCCTGACTCCGGGCTGATAATGAATAGAAAAACCCAATATCACTTTGCCCGACCCGGGGTTCGAACCCGAGACCTTAACTTTGTAGCCGTACCGTAGTACAACTACGCCACCGAGGCAGTTATATCACTTTCTTAGTAAGATAAATCTAGTTTGACTGAAACAAAATGATTGTGTGATCAGTTATTGCTTTGAGGTATTGGCATGCATTTAGCCTGCCTCTTTCAAGATTGTTCTTAATTAAATAATGAATCTTTGTTTACAAATATAACAGTATAAACTTTGTTATACGAATTACAAGAAGATTATTTTGCGGTATAACCACTCACAAAATTAAAAGACGCACGGGTGTTCAACAACTGCATATTTATCGCATAAAAATATTTGAGCAGACATTTCTGGAAAAAATGTTTAATTTGTCCATTTTGTTCTGTTTCTAAGCGGTTTAGTTGGCCTATTTTAAGAATTGCTTAATGAGCTTAGACGGAATCTGTTACAATACCGTTCAAGGCCTTTCCTGGTTGAAGTTTTATGATCGTTTAATACTTTTGTAACTTTTTTTATTATACAGTATTATAGAGAAATAACATTTTATTGTTATCCTGGATTATATGATTATATTGTATTTTTAATATGTAAATATAAATGGACTAACATTGTTTCAAATTACTTTATATTGATACAGACAGACAGACTTCATATTTATATCTTTATCCTGAGCTACTGAACATAGACCTCCTTTAAGAAGCTTTCATAGCGATCTTTCGAAAGTAGTGTGTATTCAACGACTTTCTTAAACCTTCCACTTAAGAAACCCAGTAAGACTAATCTTTACTACACAAAAAACTACAAATTACTTTATACCTTTGTTATTTAACATTAAAACAATACAAGACAGTTACTCATTCTACAGTTTATAAGAATACCATCGTACAATGTTAACACCACAATGGACGAATAATAAAACCCACGGACGCTTCCGACACATCTATCGCCTACCTGCGTTTATGAATGAAAGGATGCGGTCCCTCTCGCCGTGATATCACCATTCAGGCATTTAACAGCTTTGTTCTCAACTGTGGTATTGCGTAAAACTATGCGTACCTACTACCTACTGAAGAACATGCGTTTTTGTAGTAAGAACTCTTAGGAGAGGCTTATGTTGTTCAACAGTGGACTTGCCGTAGCGAAAGAGGAAGGATATAGAAGGAGATAGAAAGTCATAGCTAGGGGCCTGGGCAAAAAATCTTGTTACTGAAATAACTTTGCCTGAGTAAAACTGTGGCTTGATAGAATGTTGATACAAGTGAGTATATTTTGAACTCGAAACAGGCTGAAATAAGATTCAACACAAAGTTGTGAGGGCTCCCGTAACAAAATATATTCGAAATAATCTTAGCATTCTGCAGTCGTAAGAAGTGTACTGCTGAACATCAACTAAAGATTTCTACGGCTTTTTCCATAGTTAATTCGGTTGTTTTTCTTGTAGATATCCGGCGCTTTGTATGCCTGATATATCACCAACAAAATCCAAATTAATATTTATTGGAATTCGTAGTTATTTATTGTAGATATTGAAATGAATAAATATTATCACTGCAATAGCATTGTCATAAGCCAGTGATTCACGCGCGATTAAATGAATTATAAAACGAGATTGGAAATACCGCATTTTTTCTATTTTTATTGGCGTTGGAATTCTTGACAATGTTGTGAATGCAGACCTGTTTTATTATTCTGTCAAGTTGTAATACTGTGGTATTATTCGCGTGTGGGCGGGATTTTATTAAAATATGTAATAAAAATATTGTAAGCAACGTGTATTTACTTGATTGTTTTATTTTAAAGGAAATCTGATCTGTTTGTCATTGTTCGAAGATTAAGTGGAGTCAACGAAGCATGATTTTTATGAATTTTGTCTACCGTTCTGTGGCCGACTCATTTAGATTACCCTAAAAACTTTGAGAGTTGTTCTAAAGTATCGTAATCTAAGGTCACCTAATGATCAGACGAAAAGGCAGATCAATGTTTCGACGGACGACAGGAAATAGTCCATTTAAGTTTAGTGCAGTGGAATAATTGGCCATTGTTACAAATTGCTTCAAAACTGGACAACTTGTCTATACAAATTAATTTTCATAACGAACACCAATTTTCCAACATTGTGTTAGATAGACTGCCTCAGTGGCGTAGTTGTACTACGGTACGATTACAAAGCTGAGGTCTCGGGTTCGAATCCCGGGTCGGGCAAAGTGATATTGAATTTTTTTATTCATTATCAACCCGGTCAGGAATTTGTGCTCGATATGGCGATAGGCTCGCCCTCACATCGTGGGACGGAACATACAAGGCGAAATGTGGGTGTCCTGGTAGTATTTCTGCCTACCTCTTCTAGGAAAAGGCATGAATTTATGTAAGTGTATGTATGTTAGATAAGGGCAGATCAATGTTTGTCCACAAGGCAGACATACGACCTGCCAGTTACATGAGGTCTCTGGTTGCAGGCCGCTTCCGAACGGCTACCACGGAATATTTTTATTTTTTTTAGACATAGAGACCACGCCATGGAAATTTATGTTTTGATCGTGATTTGTTTCATCACACTCGCTTTCTATAGGTGTCGTTTGCTCATTCGCCGCTCCAAAGCTACGAGTATAAGAGAGGAGTAATTGAATTTGTAATCAGTTTTGCTAATGATGGATCGTTTTCATAAACATATTACGATGCGAAAGTTCAAATTAAATTACTTTGTTGCATAATATTTAGTGATGGTTAATATGATTTTGATGTTACCTAACACACGGAATAGGTATATAATGTTTATAATCGAAGGGGTGAGCAGAAATATTACAACCTGATTTACATTAATCATCCGGTAAATATACATGAGGGCTGGCAGCGACTAGATGCATAAAGCAGCAGACCGGGCTCTGTTGCGTATCAAAGAGGCCTACTTCCAGTATTGGACTTCAGCGGGCTGAAGATGATGATAATCCAGTAAATTTAGTTCGCAAAAGCTGTCTTAATCATGCATGGAAAATAAATTCATTTAGTGTTTGGTATTAAGATCAATAGACAGCAGTCAAGAGACTACAATGAATTTTATGGCTTCATGTTTCTTGGAACCCAATAAGTTATTTTTAGATAAATCTAGAGAAACACGAATTTGCTTAAAAAGGCTATAAATGCCGCGATAATATCCCCTAGTTACGTCCTGTAATAAAAATTAGTCGGCACTCTGAGAGTAAATTCATCATTAGAGAACTAAACTAAAGTCCTCAAGTTTCACCGCAAGGTCGTGAAATGATCAGATCAATTTCATAACACAATATATTATTTAATTTATTGATACTGCAAAAACGTAGATCTTTGATCCGGTAATACAAAAACTAACATGCTCATCCCACAAACAATGCCAACAAAAAGTTTCTCAACGGATCCATGAGTCATGTAACGTACATCAACTTAAGACCAGGGATAAACCTGTTAAGAACTAATAGTTTCGAAGCTTGAAGCGATTAACTTGGGATTTAAATTGTACTATGAATGTGTGTTCTGTCTTTATCCATAGTAATATGACAGTTTCCGTGGTGCAGTTTAGACGCCGGCTGTGAAACGAGGGGCTGCGGGTTCTATCCCCGCAACGAGACAAATGTTTGTGTGAACCACAAGTATCGTTTTGGGTCTGGGTGTTTGTGAGACTGAAAAGTCTCTCGTAGTTTCTGATAGCAGACACAAGACTCGATCTTAGGGTGGGGTAAGGACTTTGCATGTGTCTGTTGGCTGTATTTATTTATTTATTTAATATTGAGTGGGGTGACTGCCTCGGTGGCGTAGTTGTACTACGGTATAAATACAAAGCTGATGTCTCGAGTTCGAATCCCGGGTCAGGCAAAGTAATATTGGGTTTTTCTATTCATTATCAGCCCGGAGTCAGGAATTTGTGCCCGATATGGCGATAGGCTCGCCCCCTATCACATCGTTGGACGGAACATGCAAGGCGAACTGTGGGTGTCTACCTAGCCCTTCTGGGATAAAGGCGTGAGTTTATGTATGTATGAGTGGGGTCGAAGAAAACGCGTAAACTGAGGCTGTGACATATTCTGTATCAGCCCGTATACGACTACAAGGTACGGGCCTCCTCTACAATTGACACTACGATTGAGAGGGGTTAAGCCTTATAGTCCTCCATGCTGGCCTAGAGCGGGCAGGCGGCACACGACAAATAACCGTGGTTAATTTTGATATGATATGAATCCGGGGCGTCGAGATTTTTTTTATTGGCTAATTTATATTCTGGTATTTTTTCGCCGAAAAGTTCCTCGTAGTTTCTGTTCAAGACAAGTAAAGCGTGTTAATATGACGATTCATAATCAATAGATCTAGAATATGCGTGTGACATTTAGGTGCATTTATTTATCAACAAGGATAAAGAATAAAAGAATATTCTAAGATGGCTCGTAGTAACTTTGTCATACATACATACATAAACTCACGCCTTTTTCCTAGAAGGGGTAGGCAGGGGTAGGTGCTACCAGGACACCCACAGTTCGCCTTGTATGTTCCGTCCCATGATGTGATAGGGGGCGAGCCTATAGCCATACCGGGCACAAATTCCTGACTGCGGGCTGATAATTAATATAAAAATTCAATACCACTTTGCCCGACCCGGTATTCGAACCCGAGACCTCAGTAGTCGTACCGTAGTGTAGTCGTACCGTAGTACAACTACGCCAAAGAGGCGAGTTTTTTATACATACGGTGCGGTTTTAATACGTGACCTTTAGTTTTGATTGGATTAGTCGGTGCTCATTGAGTTTCGTGATTGGAATACGAATCATTGACCACTAGACAATCTCGAGTTTTAGCTGATGTGCTTACCACAAATACTTGCGTCCTTATTCATAGACATATTTAAAACTTATTTTAGTTATCGAATGTTTTGTCCGTTTCGAACGACTTTTGAATTCAGTTTGAGCGAAGAAGACAAAACAGCGTGAAGCAGCATATCAACGAACCATTGTATCGAGTGAGACTACCGTCTGCTGCCATTCGATGCTCTGTCTGAACGGCATTGGCACTTACCTCCAGGTGCAATGCAGTCACTGTGCCATGCCAGATAAAAAAGAAGTACATTGAGGCTCTAAAAAGAATTAAAGATTTTGTGAAACCAAAAATTTCTCCAAATTTCTGATTCATCAGACTAATTCTTTAACTGTGTACAAACGCTGGGTGTATTTAAACTCCATAAGGACAGCGCATCAGGTAATTGACAAGCAAATAAAACCCAGATTACTCGAAACTTAAATATTGTTTTACATCCATGACGCAAACACCAAACATTTCGACCAAGAATCGCGCCTGAGGATGCGTATTTGCTCACAAATATTTTAGTGATTCGGCAAACAGCTCCTGTGATAACAGTGCCTGATAACCACGACCGTTGCAATTGTGCCAGTTCGCAGAAACCGCCGTGTGTCGTTTACCTGGATTCTTGCTTTAGTCGAGTTGTTTTTGACAATACGTATACATATAAAATACACGCCTTTAGGTCTTAGGGGTAAGCAGAGACTGCCGAATGCCACTGTAGGTGTGACAGTTAATTTTCATTACCGTCTTTCATATTTGTGGCCTATTCCGAATGACGAGATCACTCAGGACTTAATTTTATAACACCTTTTCAATTGTTAAATAATATTGCTCTCGCTTCGGAATATGCTATTACTGTAATAAAATGGCAAAACAAAACTCCATCAGCAACACGATCTAGTGTCTTTTCTTCTCCTGTTTTCGTTTTAATGGTATATTAGCTAACGTAGGATACTTTCCTTCTTCTTCTTTTTTTCGATGATGTATGTTAGTTACCGTGTGATACACAATGTGCCTAATTACTGCAAATCTTTAAGGTGAACGTTCGACCCACTGCAGTGAGTCATAGGCCCAAGGTGATGAGGCAGATTTCCATAACTCAAAATTGTTGAGTATAATTTCTTGGAAGTGACTCATCTGTGGAGATACTTTAAATTGTGACGTCATTGTAGTATTCAGTTTTGGACTTATGTAAAATAACATTTTTTAAAGATAAGTTAAATATGCTATGTATGTGAAATGGTAATCATAATTAGTTTTAATTGTCTATTGGTATTGGAGTGAGGCCTGTGAATACTGCATACTTATATGTAATGCCCAGACCGAAAAATCACCTTATGTAGGTTTAAAAGAGAATTTACGAGAGTATTTACGAAAAAGAGTAAAATAGTATTATTCACGGTAAAATCAAAACGGTTTCGTGGGATTATATAACTTTTTTATTAAAAAAAAATAAAATTAATGAGAACAGCCCCTGGACGTAAAATTATAATCCAAAAAATTACAGATTCTTTTTTTTTAAATTTATTTTATGAAAACTTACAACTAAAAATAACAAGTAATAAATATCTTAAGGCAAATTATTTTGATGACCACATAAAGGTGTGACCAGGAGGAGGTAGGAAGATAATATTCTCTGATAAAGCATTAAAGTGATTAAAACTTTAATTTTACCAGTAATTTCAATGAAGTGCATACGAAATAATACAAAAATTTACCCAAAAAAATCTTCAAGCCACTTATTTACTTATCAACAAGCGGTAATGGACATTAGGGGACGATAATTGGTCCGAAAAATACAAACCCAACATCAAAAAAAAACAAACTCTATTACAATTAAATAAAGTTTTATTTTAAAAGTATGTGTATGGCAAACAACCGGAGAATCCTTACCTGACTGCCGCTTTATTCTAAAACGTGTTTGAAAAGTTCTCATGTATGTGTTAATTTGTAATCCGTGCGGAAAGTGTTAAGAAATAATTCTAGATCCTGATTACTTAATTAAATAAATACAATTTTAGCAGTAATCAGGATGTTAGTTTCAAAAAGTTCCAGAAATGTAAAACATTTTTGCTTATTGAAAAAAAATGTTTGTTGTAATTTGGTATAGAAATATCTAAAAGACTAATTAAATATAAATATATTGAAAAACCAAAGTAATTTTGATTTTGTTTGCAACGTTACAACCATGCCTTTACACCGTTACAACCAACCCTAGGAGTAGAGATGATTGTTACAAATCCCACTGTTTTTATTTGGTAGTTTTTTCTTAATCTGTAAGTTGCAGTAGCAATCGCAAGCAATTTGAAGTTAATAGATAATACGTATTGTACATAATTGATTTTATGTGAATATTTGACAGCCTCCGTGGCGCAGTTGGTAGGACGCCGGCTGAGAAACGAGAGGCCGCGGGTTCGATCCCCGCACGAAACAAATGTTTGTGTGAACCACAGGTATTTGTTTCGGGTCTGGGTGTTTGTGAGACCGAAAAGTCTCTCGTAGTTCCTGATACCCACGACACAAGACTCGATCTTAGTGTGGGGTCAGGACTATGTATGTGACTGTTGGGTGTATTTATTATTATTATTATTATTTTTATTGAAATGAATGGCAAGACGAGCATGCCATTCTCCCGATGGTAAGCGATACGACCGCTCCTGGACAGTACCAAAACCAAACAACACGATGAATTACAAAGCAATGCTTGGATTTTCCACTGCTCTCGTCATCCTGAGACATGAAATATTAAGAATATATATCATTATGTCCAGTAGTTATTCTGGCTTCAATTACCTTTAAACGGGAACACAACAGTGCATTTACACATCAAAATAATATTAAAGTGTATTTCAATATCTGCAAATCCTGGAAACGCATGTTTAAAAAACATCACGTGCCCTTGAATTCGATTACGTCATCTCATGCCGTCATTTTGTTCCTTTTCTTCCCTGCTTTATAAAAGCAACAAAACATCGCCGGGGTTACCAACATTTTTTCAAGTTCCTTGAATATTTTTATTTCATATTATTTTCTTATATTTCTTGCTTGACACATGAAATTATATAGTAAATATATTCGAATTTCTCCTGTACCATTATTTACAAATCAACATCGTGTAATATTTTCCCAATTTTTTTCTTCTGACACCCTCAAGAGATCAGTTAAAATTCTCTCACACATACATACATAAACTCACTCCTTTATCCCCGAAGAGGTAGGCAGAGTCACCACCAGGACACACACATTTCGCCCTGTATGTTATTAAAATTCTCTCAATATCTTGTTTTGTTGGATATACGAGTAATAATCTGTTAGAATTACAACGCAAGAAAAAAAATTAAAGTAGAACCTTTGACCGTCTTCAAGCCAACATAAGTGTACATATTATTATGTTCAATAATATGGCATAAAGCCGAACCATTGGCACAACGTTTTATATCTTGGGATTCGGTACTTAGAAGTTAACTTTTTCTGAACCTCGCATTTTTATAACTAAATTTTTACAGCTAAGTTCCTTTTTTATTTTATTTTTTTTAGCCTTATCATCACTCAAAGGGAGGTCTCCCAGAAAATGCTTTCAGCATTAAGATTTCAGTGCATACTGTATAGTATATGAAGCGATAAATAAGTTCGATTCGGTCCTGGTATTCAGAGAAAATTCTGATATTCTAGGCACATCACACAATATAAAGGTATTCTGCGTGTAACAGGATGGCATTTGCTCATGAGGTGTCAAGGTGATCATATCCATTTGCGTCCGTTAAACCGGTCCATTGAACTTTATGTCACGTATACTCGTCCCCATCGCTGATCCGAAAACATTGTAACTTGTTTGCCGAAATACATTTAAAAAATATCAGGTTTGGTATTAATTGCTGTTGTTTCCCCTAAATATTGTTATTTTAAGTTGATAATGGTTTAAATTATTTCTTTTTGTTATATCGTACACTGTGATTGACACAAAAATATGATTAACCTGCATTATCGAATGAGTAAAACGGCACATCCTAGGTGAAGGTGGCAAGAAGATTTTGTTAAGTAATTTATTTATTTATTGAATAATGTTTATAAAAACAGGCGAATAATTTGTAATACTAGAAATGTTTTTAAATTTTAAAAGAGTGGAATTTGAATAAATCGAAATCAATTTTAGTTTCGCAAATTATTATGCATTTTCGTGCCACATTAAGTGCCAGTTTACGAAATAAAATTTTCTAATGCAAAGTTATGTATATTGCATTGAATATAATTAAAAACCAGGACATGTTCAAATAAACTGTTTTAATTTGGAGATAAAATATAATTCTTTTTATTCAGAAGAATTAAAAGCCTAATATTAACATAGTCCGAATTATGTCCAAGTAGCAATTACCGGGTTTATCAAGACTGCAACCGAAAACGAAGCCAGGTGGTAGTTTTAGTGGTTCCAAACAAGATGCAAATAAAAATTTCGCCAAAACAGAGACGGATATTTGTTTTAGAAATTTTTATTAAATCATTGTGTTTGGGTGGTAAATACCTAGTTTTTGCGAAAATACTAATTTAAACCATTGCGTACCATTGCGTGTTTAAAAATAAAGAGGTGTACATTATTTTAGGAAACTATGAATATATTACCCAAATACGACGATAAGTATAAAATTACAAAAAAAAAAGTTGTCGATTTTTTTTGCACAATTTTGACTTGCATTGTGTCTGAAGTCACTTATACTACCACCTGGCTTCGTTTTCGGTCGCGGTCTTGATATACCCTGTATATACAGCATAATTTTGATATCATTATTATTTATATTACGAGGCTTGTATATTAAATGTTTATGTTTTATTCTTGGACATAAAGCGGGGAGACAATAAAAAAATATATCTCAAAAGAGACAACGTGCGTTTAATATAAAAAGACAACAAAATAAGCAATGGCCGCTGTATCTATCTAATTACATATAGATTAATCCTCTTTTTTGGTACTTACAATTTTGGAATAAATTTTAGCCTTGCTGCAGCTACTTAAAGATACAATTTAAACTATACACAATAGTGTAAAATCTATTTCAGTGACTTCACAAGTATTTCGCTCTCTTGGTTTACCCTTAGTATATTCAGTTATTAGTAGACTTAATAACTAAATTAAGTAAATCCATTAGCCCTATCTGTACTACATTGCACTTACCGCCAACCACATATTAATTGCAAACTTGAAAAAAATATATTAGCATCGTAATTTTATCGCAAACATAAATAAAAAAGTTATAGTCAGATTTGATATTCGAAGGACCAAATGTTGGTACCCCTGAAGGGAAGCTCGTCGCGTGAATTTAAGCGCCGATGACTTTGCAGTAGCGTTTTGTGATGTTCCGAATAACCAGGTACGAGGGGATCTCCTTCGTTATAAAGACCCATTTATACTCTGACATCAACACTGACTAATGCCTGGGTTGTTTTGTTTTTAAATTGATTTTTTAAATATTCAAGATTGAGATGATTTTTTGAACTGCCTTTCAATTTCCACATTTATACATATTATGTAAAGGTACTACCTGTATTATTCTTTGTATGCTTTATATTTCTCTTCCAAGTGTATAAATAATTCACTCAAAAAAATAAAAAAATAAAATAAAATATTGTAGAAATATATAGCCTATGATTTTAGTATTGGTCGCCTCTGTATCTGTATCAGCCCATATACGTCCCACTGCAGGGCACGGGCCTACTCTACAATCGAGAGAATCGATTGAGTGTGGTTAGGCCATATTGGTCGCCTGCCTGGCATTAATCCTTTGGGAATTATTTATTTTATAAAGGTATAAATTTTATTTATATGCAATAAAATTCCCACATTACAATATCAGTTATATAAAACACAAAGGTAAACCGCGCAATTTTTTCCACTTCATTTTTCAGTTTATGGAGTGCGCATAATTTAGTCTCAGGACCCCAGTTCGAAATTTGAACCGCGAGTCGTGACTCAGGCCCGTCCGACTGGTTTCAGTGTGTTGGTAAATACAGTTGTAAGGCGAACTGTACCATTGTAGGTACAATGTTCTAGCCTAGAGGTCTTCAAACTGCGTCCTCTGGGTCAAGAATATTGCGCGGCAAGGGGACTTCATTCTTGAATTTTGGTATGTTTTATGAAATAGTTTTAAGAGTGTAATATACGTTTTAACTT
This sequence comes from Deilephila porcellus, assembly GCA_905220455.2. Taxonomy (NCBI): domain Eukaryota; kingdom Metazoa; phylum Arthropoda; class Insecta; order Lepidoptera; family Sphingidae; genus Deilephila; species Deilephila porcellus. Next base: position 12,462,793 of record LR999973.1, on the reverse strand, counting down.
TGCGAGATATGGTTGTTTTGTAGTGTTTTGAGCAAAGATTTGAGAGATAAGGAACTGATTATTATTAATCGTTTTACTATTTAGATATTTTTACAGAAAAACTATCAAGATCGCTCATTTTTATAGATCCAGAATTTAGATAAACGACACAATCAGCTTAAGATTCACACAAGAACTATTTATACACAAGCAATAAAATCGCACGATAATTTCCACATTACAGTCAAAATAATACGAATGAAACAAATTTTCACAGATATGTAAATTATGCCAATTATAATATGTTGCTTTATGATCGGTGTAGCTAATTTATTCGACGTATTGCGAACCTTTCACGGGTGACCCTGGTAGGTGCATTCACCCTGCATAACTGCATTTGATGATATCTTAGCTCATCTTATGCCCTGGTACTAGCTTTCGCGTAGTGAACGTGTGAGCTTTCATGTCACTAAAATACATGCTTTATGTAGAGGCCAATGATAGAGGGATTTATTTAATTCAAATGTTTTTTACTTTTCTTTGCATGAACCACGTCTTAGCTCCATCCATTAAAATGGCATGGATGGAATACTAAATTTGGTGCCTTGTTCTGGAGTATATTTGGGCTGAATTACATAATAAGTAGTAAGATAAGAAGTAAAAATAATTCCGTATAAAGTATAGGTAAATAGCAAGACGAAGGTTTTACTGGTGGTAGGTCTCTCATATGTGAGAGGCCGCCTGGGTAGGTACCACCGCAATGTCTATTTCTCCCACAAAACAGCAGTTTAAATGCACTGTTGTGTTCCGGTTTGAAGGACATTGTAGCCAGAGTAACTACTGGACATATCGAGACTTAACATCTTATGTCTCAGGATGGCGAGCGCAGTAGAATGCCAAGCATTGCCTTGTAACTGTAACATGGTGTTGTTTGGTATTGCTACTGTCCATGAGCGGTCGTATCGTTTACCATCAGGCGAATGGCAGGCTCGTCTCGTCATTCATTGCAATAAAAAAAAAAGAACCAATTGTTCTCGTAGTTTAATGATTACGGGCTGTCGATTCGTTCAAAAAGTTCTCGATTATCGACATTCATGACTTGAGATTAGTATTTATTTGTGTTTCCAAAATAGCGTGTGATTTCAAAGTGTTCAGTGCGGAAAAAATGTGTTAACCATCTGTGACAATACAAACATGGCATGTCGAAATCCCAAGTCCATAGTGCACGTCCAATGTGAAAATGTTAGTTGTTTGAATAATAAGTTATATTTAAGTTCCTTATTTGTGTTATTTCGATGTTTTGTGTACAATAAAGAATTATAAATAAGTAAATAAATCTTAAATATAAAGTTAATATTCGGTTTTTCGACACTGTTAAAGATTTTGCGTTTGGCAATAACTACGGAGCGTTAAAATGATCCACGTCATAATATATAGGCTTAAATTACCAATTTAAATTATTAATTAATTTAATTATATGCTTACGGCTAACTTATATAGCTTCGGTACATAACTTTCCGCAGGCTAGACTTGTTTATTTTGTATTAAGACTGGCTATAGCATAACTTATAAAACCTCTCTGGACAGCTTAATTGAATAAAGCAACAATTCTGGCTTATTACTGATGTTAATGACTAATACAAAAGCTTTATGACTTTTAAGTGTCTTCTATGGTAAATTAAGTGATTTCTATGGTAGATGGCCTCGATGGGGGCAAGGTCATTATTAACTGCGTCACTTTAATTGCCGTCACAAAGCAAAGGTCACCAGGAGCTACTTAGTTAATAGTACGGATTTTCGTAACACCAATGTGTTGATGTATGTGGGTTGGAATCCAATTTAGCTAAGTATTATAGTTTAAATGTTAAGCATTGAAGACTAGTCTTCGTGCCCAATTGAGTAATTTGTGGATTCTGAACAAATAAGAATGGCTTCATGGTTTAGGGCTCACAAGCCGCTTCACGTACCTACTTTAGTATTCACAATACCGAGCTTTGAAACGCGTTCATCATCCATCCATCCATCAGCCAATGGAAGTCCACTGCTGAACATAGGCCTCTCCCAATGATTTCCACAGTGACCTGTTGGAGGCAGCCTGCATCCAGCGACGTCCCGCCACCTTTACCAGGTCGTCTGACCACCTTGTGGGTGGACGTCCTACACTGCGTTTTCCGCTACGTGGCCTCCATTCGAGAACTTTTTGGCCCCATCGGCCATCAGTTCTCCGCGCTGTGCCCCGACCATTGCCACTTCAACTTACTAATCCGCTGGGTTATGTTGGTTCGAAATGCGTTCGAACTGATTCAAAATTACCACAACACCAATAAGTTTCCAACTCTTATTAAATTAATTTCTGATTAATGTTAGCAGGTTTTAGGCAAGCTTAATCGATTATTTCTTCGTCTTTCTCTACCACGTGTGTTTGTAAAGTCTCTGAATCCAATGGTTTAAGCACTATGGGGATACTCTCTTAAATGCAGGTATAGCTCATATCAGTTTCAACTTATTTATAACTTTGTATATATACATACATACATAAATTCACGCCTTTATACCCGAAGGGGTAGGCAGAGGCGCCACCAGGACACCCACATTTTGCCTTGTATGTTCCGTCCCACGATGTGATAGGGGGCGAGCCTATAAAACTATATATCTATATAACCTATATAACTTTGTATACCTTGGGGAAATCAATTATTTTTCTACAAATATTGACAAATACCAATCGAATTATAATATTTAGTCATACCCAATAAACTGATCAACTCCCTATGATTCATCGTATGACAAGTTCACCTCGACATTAAAGTTTTCCGGGTTTCTAAACTGTGTTGCTTTTAAAATATGTTTTAATATATTTGCTTCCTTCTTTGCAATCGGAATTGCCTGTAATTTAAATAGGTACTCAGATTCTACCAATTTGTTATATTCAATCCTTTGTTTTTATCCAATCTTAAAAATAAAAAAACGCAAGCAAGTTATTTTTTCATATTTTATCGAAAAACACTATACAACTTAAATCGACTACAATACTTTGCGGTTCACAAACCACTTACGAATAACAATAAAGAAGAAAATAAAAACAATAACAAATTCTTTTACATCATAATTTGTCAGCACAAACTATCGAGTAAAAGTAACTTTCTCAGAGCGTTATTATGAATAATAGATGAGCAGGTTGAGGGTCTAAAGTCAAGTGGATCCGCGCTCTTTGCTCTATGCTTTCGGAATGCAGCCTTTGCGACATGCGGATTGCAAGGAGTTGCAATCCTTCACTTTGTTCCGTTCCGATATGTTTTTTCTCTCTCTGGAAAAGAGGTTGTAAGGTTTTGTGGTGGCCTGTATTTAATGTTAAAAATTAAAAAATGAATCGATGATTAAAAAAAGTAACCGTCTCATATAATAATAATGTCCATAGTGGAAACTGAAAAGCTGTTTTAACAATATTTTTTGGCTTTGAAGTGTATAATAAATAGACAGATCACTAAGAGTTAAAATGCCATTTTATTTCCAAGATAATATTATGTGTTATGCATGCATAGCTTCAATTGAAATTGTACTTTCTCAGGTGTCAATTAATTTGGCGCTAAACATATTTTGAAACACAAAAATATGCAAAAAGCATTCACTTTGATTTTACAGTCAGGAATCAGAATGAGGATTATCATATAATTAAACAACGTGCATAGTAAAACTCGTTTAGCGAACCAATACCATGAATATTTAGTGGTAAATTATACAGTTGCAGTTGCGTTTCCATTGCGTCATTAACAAAGGCTCATCTCTCATGCGCTTCAACTAATTGCGCATTAGATCTATCTGATGCGTAGAAACTTGCCGTATTCTCAGAAACTATAGCATCTAATTTATTAATTAGGTATTTATATCTATTAAGATGTCAAGCAAGTTAGCTGATGCCTTCGTGATTGTTGTTTATCGTAGCTGGATGTGAATTTGAAGTTATAGGTACAATTAAAATTATTCATAGCATACCTATGTCGAGCAAAAGATGACCATTGTCCTTGATCACTTACAGTACTTTGTTCGTTGCAGGCTTCTCAATAGTAGGGGAAAGATATGGGAGGAAGAAAAGCCACCGTGGCGCAGTTGGTTGAACGCCGGCTGTGAAACGTGAGGCTGCGGGTTCGATTCCCGCACCAAGAGAAATATTTGTGTGATCCACGGGTATTTATTTCGGGTGTAGGTGTTAGTGAGACTGAAAAGCCTCTCGTAGTTACTGATACCCACGTCACAAGACTCGATCTTAATGTGGGGTCAGGACTATGTATGTGACTGTTGGGTGTATTTATTTATAAAGGGTATTGGGGTTTTGACAATCTCATTTACCTGACGAAATACGATAGAAATTCCGTCGATTCATGACGGTTTTCTGTAATTCATTTGTTTTATCTCGGTCAAACCATATTCTTACTGTCGTTCAAGAAAACTATACTGTAGCTATACCGCTTTAATTAAATATAATCAATATTTTACAGCGCTAGCATTACGTCACAAAAAATTCAACGTGAAGTAACTCTGCTGTTGCGTTTCATTTGGTCAGTAACATTGCGCGTGTTAATCCTGGAATTACCGCGCTAATGAGAAATACATTGTCTGTAGCAACTATTGCTGCTCTCATATTGATAGCCTTGAAGTGATGGCTATAGAAATAGTTCATTGTTCCAAGAATATAACATGGAAGTAAATGTTTCCTTAATCTGTAATCGAGGTTGTTTTATTTTACTTTAATTTATGTAGATTACAAATTACGATTGTGAAGATCGATTCCGAGATGAGCCAAGTCTGGTTTTGAAATTCTGTTAATAAAAATCCGGAATTGTTCTTTTTGTAAGTGTAGTTATCACGCGCATACAATAATTAATTCTTTGCATTGTTTTTATTTGTATATAATTTTCTATTGCATACATCATATTATAATTGACCTAGAAATGATGAACTGCTCTGAACTATTGACAACATCACTCATATGAATGCATATTGTTATTACTTTAATTTCCCTTTCCGTGCACCGTCTTCAATGGTCAGCTTGAGATTCTCCATGTTTTAAGTGCTAATTTGTAGCGGTAAACACTTTCTATCAGGCAAATTACTTGTAGTTTCCTTCTATTCTGTACAGATAGGACTATAATGCTTTGGGTAAACCACATCAATATAACAAACGGATATAAATATACCAAATTGTCACACATATAGTCAATTCACATTAAGATTTAAATCTTGTGTGATGGAAACCAGAGAATACCAGAATTTATTCCGCCTCACAACACGCAGACTTAAAACAAATAATTGTAGGTTTGAATCCACAGCCTTTTGTTTCACAGTCGGTGTCTAAGCAATTGCGCCGTCTGTATCAGCCTATATACGTCCCACTACAGGGTCTCCTCTATAATCGAAAGTACGATTGAGAGGGCTTAGGCCATATAGTCCACAACCTAGTGCGGGTCGGCGGACTTTACATAGCAATTGCGCCATGACAGCTGTCAAATATTTAGTTATGTGCAGCATTTTCGTATTTCCTCTGCCTTCCAAAAGTCCCATTCACGCACCAAGGGTCTGTCATATCACGTCCAAAATCACTTAAGGCATGTCGAATATAATTGCAGTGTATACATTAGCAATGTTATCAGTCGTCGAGAGAAACTGCCCCGGATTGGGTATAGTTGCATTTACCAATACAGCGGCGTCCTTGCTTTCGAAAAATTCTGTTGTGTCCTCTACCACTTATTACAAATGTTAAGACACATTCCAATATTGCAATACATCGCTGCTTTTGTTGACTTTGTACAAGATGTAGTGATTAGAAACTGGTTAATGAAATATAAAATTAAGCAAATTGTTGATGTTGAATGTAGTGGTATGGATTAGTCAGTGTTTATTTTATAGCCAAACTAATTTATTTTTGTTCCGAATTATTTTGCAATGTCATCTATATCACGACGCCAAGCGAAATCACACTGTGTCGATTGAAATTGTTTAACGGTTCATATTTTAAAGTGAATTTGTTTTATTTATTGGCTAAAAACCACCTTACTTGACTTTCTTGGAAAAACAGCGCGTAGTAAACGCATTGATGAGAGTTTTTTCATCATTCCGAATGGTTTAGTACTATTACCAATTTATTCCATATTGTTTTTGTTTCTTAAGTCTGAAGAGAATCACCAATTTACTTGAGATATCACCGAATATCTAAACATCCACAACACTTGCTGACCGCAAATGCTGATGCAATGATGATCGTCAATGAATGCCTTTGATATTACGTGGGGAAATGAGGGAAACTACTTCGGCAAACTTATCCACTATTTAAAATAGGACACCAAAACCGATAATACGCATCGTTTTCGCAAGAAAGTGCCACCACCCTAGTTAAGTCATGTTTATATTTATATATTTAGCGTTATATATTGTAGAGTCGGTAGGGGTCGACCTCATCGAACCTACACCATCCAAATCGGTGATATCCTCAAGAAGGGTCAGGTCAAAAGTACCCTGAACCGACGAGAATGCATGAAGAGAATGATGAAAGTGGATGAAGCGAAAGTTGCGATCAGGATCGAGCAAAGTGGCGATTCATAGTCTCTGCCTACCCCTATGGGATACAGGCGTGATGATTATGTATGTATGTATGTATATTATTATTATTTCTATATTGTAGATTATTATTATTTCTTTTACGCTCTTTGTTTCTCCTATTTATATATCCATCCCATGGTTGCCTGTAAGAAATTACCTAGTGTGATAAAGCCGCCACTTGTACTATTATTTGTATTATATAATTTTGCATTTGTATATCTCCCTGTAGTGCAAAAAAGAATTAAATAAATAAATAAGTATGATTTATTTGTTTTTCTTTTTTATGGTGGTTAGTATTATTACTTTCTAGGATTTTGTTTTAATTGTAATTTTATTGTTATTACTATCATCATCATCATCAGCCCGTTGCAGTCCACTGCTGGACATAGGCCTCTCCCAAGGTACGCCACTTTGTTATTATCGTATATTGTTATTTATTATAGTATGTAGTTAATTATAGGATTTTACTCTGTCTGTGGCAAATAAATCATTCTTCTTTCTTTTTTTTTTGGTATTGTATTGTATCAGCCCATATACGTCCCACTGCAGGGCACGGGCCTACTCTACACTCAAGGGTACAATTGAGAGTGGTTACTTACCATATAAATTCTTACAATGCATGTTTCCTCAAGATGTTTTCCTTCACCGTTACAGTGCGTGGTGATTGACTATCAACACACATGACTCCGAAAAGTCAGAGGTGTGCCCTGGGATTTGAACCCGCGACCACCGTGAACATGTAGGCAACCGCGTCTGGTTCGTTACCAACAGGCCACCATGAACTAATTTATTTTAATTCATTTCATTTCTAATATTCATTAAATAAGAAATAATCTTCAAACCGAGTAATCTCTAACTTTAGGATTTTGGTCACGGCGCGTGGCAAGGATATCTTCTGACATAGCTTGCCTTAAACGTGTATTTGGAAATCCAGAATACAAATAGTTGATTCCGAAGTATATTCTAATAGTTAATTTGCATCGGTGTTTGGCGTGTTTCAAATACCTCGACTAAATACTTCGAAGGGATTGTAGCTCAGGCAGTGCAGCATTTTATTCTACTATGATGAAATATGTGGGTTCAGATCTATGATAGGAACCCACACAGATTTAAGTAGAGCCTTATTATACATACATACACTCACGCCTTTTTCCCAGAAGGGATAGGCAAAGGACACCCACATTTCGCCTTGTAGGTATGTTTCGTCCCACGATGTGATAAGGGGCGACCCTATTGTCATATCCGAAACAAACTCCTGACTCCGGGCTGATTGATAATGAATAGAAAAACCCAATATAATTTTGCTCGACCCGGGATTCGAACCCGAGACCTCAGATTTGTAGTCGTACCGTAGTACAACTACGCCAACGAGGCAGTCTCTGCTGTATGCAATTGTGAATAAGCTAACATAGTATTATGCGTTACGGGTTTACTTTGTGTATATCCAATTTCGAACAGGCCGGCATTTTTTTTGTCAATCAAACATACTGGCAGTTAGGCTAATAGCCAGTCTAGCGTCGTAATTGGCAAAATATCTAGGATATTTCTGACGTATTCTACCAATGTTTTCATTTCTATGATTGAAGAAAATCATATATACATACATAGTTCATACATACATAAACTCTCGCCTTTTTCCCAGAAGGGATTACTACAGTAGTTACCAGGACACCCACATTAACCCTTGTATGTTCCGTCCCATGATGTGATAGGGGGCGAGCCTACCGTGATATCGGGCATAAATTCCTGACTACGGGCTGATAATGAATAGAAAAGCACTTTTTCTGACCCGGCATTTGAACCAAAGACCTCAGCTTAGTAATCGCACCGTAGAAAAATTACACCCCGAGGCTGTCAAAAAAAATCAATCTAATAAAACAAATGAAAAGTTTCATTTAAGTAAAGCCAATAGTAATGTACTATTTGAATCTTATACAAGCGAGGTCAGTAATGTTTCTGATGCGTATAAAAACGCAAAGTCCACAATCAGTAAGATGAGTTCGTTTATACAGTAGTGATAGAAATCTTATGATCCTCGCGCGGATTTTCACTATAACAAGCGAAACTTGCGTTTTCAACGGCTAGATGGTGATCAGGTGAAATGTACATTATAGAAACTGCGGGCTTTGAAGATGAATTATAAGTCTAGAAAATTATCATTATTTAATTAACATATAGATGCGTTTTGTGGAAATAATCTAAGGTCTTGGCTATGACCGTGTAGAGTACAGAGAAATTGTTTGTGTTGGAACTTCGTGTGTAGTATTTAAAACAGTAATAGACAAAATACACAAAATTTAATTTCGTTAATAATAATCTAAATTATTATAATTACGTTAAAAATACCTACTTTGTAGTTTATGTCTAAAAGTGTCGACTAAATGTTAATTTTATCATTTAAAAATTTAGTTATCTGCTATGAAAGAAAATAATTTTCGACGGTCCCTTAGCGCAGTCTACACAATAAAAAACGTTAGTTATGTATAATTAAAAAAATCATCAATGTGCCACACATAAACTTCATTATTTAACACAGCAAATTAAAATATAAAAGTACTCTAGTGTGGATAAGAGGGGAGCTGTGTATCTGTCGACACGACTTCGCAAAACATAAAATAGTCGCATTCAACAGATTCTACATGTTAAGATCGGCAAAGAGGCTGCTAAAAGCATTAATTACTGACTGGTCCGTCCGGTTGTTCGTAAATAAGAAACCAGTTGTTATGAGCGGTTGCATCACTGACAGTGAAAATCGGAATTTCGTAACTAGAAAAATTAAGTGGAGCTAATGAAGACAGCTTGTTTTTGCGTTAGGGAAGCATACTTTAATTATATCGATTTTTTAAATACCAAAGTGGTGTTAGTTTGTGATACGACAGTTTACGACAGAGCTGTGCTGTGCTTTTTTTTTGCAATGAATGGCGAGACGAGCATGCCATTCGCCTGATGGTAAGCGATACGGCCGCTCATATACACTAGCAAAACCAAACAACACCATGAATTACAAACCAATGAATGGATTTTCCACTGCGCTCGCCATCCTGAGACATAAGATGTTAAGTCTCATTATGTCCAGTAGATACTCTGGCTATGTGTTTTTAAATGTTAGGTATTTTTTTACAGATACGAAAAGAGTTATACGTGGTTCGTTCTAATAACTTTTTCAGATAAATGTAGTGGAAGGAAGGATGAAATGGCGCAATTTTGAGGAGGCCTATGTCGAGCAGGGGACAATAAAAGACTGATGATGATGGTGATGATGATGAAGTGCAGTGGAACAAAACAGACTATTCACGGGCGACAGATGGTTAGAAATAAAGTGCAGTAGTATTTCCTAGTCAGGATAAAAAAATTGTATCTGTATACCTTAGTTGGCATGTGGCAGTGAGCCAGGTTGATTATGATACGTAGTCCTTCTTTAGTCGTAAATATGACCCATATATAGAATAATATTTTTAGACATTAATAAAAATAAGATTTACGTTCCAATTAATGAGGTACGATCACGAATGATATTTACATTTATCGATTTATATTTAGCGATAAAATAATTAATTTAAACACGTTATTAATTTGCTAAAAAACGACGATTGCTAAGAATTAAATGATTAATATGTAGATACGCCTTATTGGCGATTTACAAATTGCGACTAATTCTAGTTTATTTTTGGCAATCACTTATGATCAGGTAGGTGGCCAGCACTAATAATTAAAAACAACTCCATCATTTACCTAATTATTTGTATATTATCTTTCTTATTGGTCTTTTTGAATCTATTTTATCTTATTCTTATGAATCTTGTCCTTTGGCATTTAAATATTTATAAAATGAATTGCAGATGACTAAGAGCTTATTAGAAACAATGAACATAAAATATGCAAGTGGCATGACGGATTTTATCATTTCGCTTCAACGAGGCTTGTCACAACAGATCATTTAGAGATAATAATAGAGGAATAACTACTATAACACAATTGTTTGAAAACAAATCTTTTGAACTTCAAACGTTTATTTCCCTTCTTTGGTCCTATAAGCAGGCATCAAGAAGTAAGTGAGAATACTGACTTGATCGTGTGCAAAGGCAAAAGACATCCGTCTGTAATCACTCGATACTTTTACCTTATTACTGTACTGTACTGTATCAGCCCATATACGTCCCACTGCAGGGCACGAGCCGAGAGAAAGAAAGAAAAACTTATTTATTAGTCACAACTACATACGAAATACATACAACAGAATATCTTAAAGCTAAAGTACTGAGTAAAAAGTAAATAAATTATGTAGTAAGGTCATCCGCCAACCCGCACTAGGCCAGCGTGGTGGACTATATGGCCTAACCGCTCTCAATCGTACTTTCAATTGTAGAGGAGGCCCGTGCCCTGCAGTGGGACGTATATGGGCTGATACAGATACAGATACCAACTATATGCCTTATATCGACTCTTTTGGTAGCAAACCTTTTAGTTCACGATTGCTGACGATGAGGATTTTCCATCCAAAACATTTCAATAAAACTGCGTGCTATGTAAAGTGGTCGTTTATTAGTCTATGTGCCGTAAGCGCCTCGATAGCGATGGTCGAGGCTGCCGTAGGTGGGGCGGTACCGCGGCGTGCGCTGGCTCCACGGACTGCGCCGGTTCTTGTAGCTGGAGCACGCGATCAGGCTGTTCATGGCTGGGGGTCGGGACTTCTCCACGCTGATGCCGCAGCGGCGACTGGGGGAAGAAAATTATGTTAATTTTATCAGAAATGTCACATGCATAGTCCTGACCCCACAGTAAGATCACGGCCCTCTCGTTTCACAGCCAGAGTCTAAATAATATTCTATCAGACAATTTAAAGTTTATAACATGATGTGAATGCATTATCCTTTTGTTACTTTAAATGCATCAAAATATGCAATTTATAATTCTCTATTCAAGAGATATTTTAGTCCAATATCGCCAGACCTAAATCATGCACGTACATAATGATTAATGTGTGTATGTACCTAAGCTGGACACATTTTACAAAAATACATAAATCATGGCTCTAAGATCGTGCCTCGGTGGTGTAGTTGTACTACGGTACGACTACAAAGTTGAGGTCTCGGGTTCGAATCCCGGGTCGGGCAAAGTGATATTGGGTTTTTTCTATTCATTATCAGCCCGAAGTCAGAAATTTGTGCCCGATATGGCGATAGGCTCGCCCTCTATCACATCATGGGACGCAACATACAAGGCAAAATGTGGGTGTCCTGGTGGCGCCTCTGCCTACCCCTTCCGAGCTAAAGGCGTGAGTTTATGTATGTATGTATGTACATCTAAGATCGAAGGACTTTTGATAGTACAATGTAATGTTTTGAAAAGCTACTTGTATTCTTAAAGTATATTTTTGGTGTCAATTGTTAATAGTTACGGATCGTTCTTATTTCTTCTATCCCTACCTCTTTGTCCTCTCCGGCGCGATGTACTTGTCTCCAACCAGCACGCTCTCGTCCAGCGTGCCGTCGAGCTGCAGCAGGTCGCCGGCCGACACCGACACGTCCATCTTACTCGCGCGGTCCCACGTGAACAGGAATACCAGGACCATCACCATCTGGAAGAAGGTAGATGGTTTGCTTATATGCGTTTCTTCGTTTTTAGGTTGCCTCTGAAAACCAGCGCTGTGTTGTCATTCCGATGACAATTCAGCGTTAATGCTGAGATGGCATCCCATTGCCACGTTTGGCAATTATTTTACACTTATATAACACGTATATTATTCAATTTCTTTCTTTTTTGTTACTGTTTCCTTTTCTTTGTTCTTTTTATTTTTCTTTTGTTCTTGTGCTTTATGTGTTGTGTTGTAGTACTTAGTACTATTAGCTTAATAGTTGTAATCGTGTCAATAAAAATACTTTCTTGCTTCTTCTTGTACCCACTGCGGAACATAGGACTCGCCCTAGCAATTTTATAGCAACCTCTTGGAAGTGACTTGCGTCCGTCGACTTTTAACAGCATTTATTACGTTATTTGTCCATCGTATGCGTGGTCGACTACCGCTGCGCTTTTATCAAATCATGAAAGAAAAGTACGTTGCTTAGAAGTGGTTCATTCGGTGAGCTTGAGCGTCATCTCTGGTACCAGGGTCTCAGTAAAAAAATAATAAATAAATAAATAAATACACCCAACAGTCACATGCATAGTCCTGACCCCACACTAAGATCGAGTCTTGTGTCGAGGGTATCAGAAACTACGAGAGACTTTTCGGTCTCACAAACACCCAGACCCGAAACAAATATTTGTGGTTCACACAAACATTTGTCTCGGTGCGGGGATCGAACCCGCGGCCTCAAAATAACAGTAAGTTAAAATTTACTTTCAGTGAGTGAGAATATCGATGACCCTTTACCTAAAGACAGAATATTTTTAGTTATGTAGGTTAGCAAATTTGAAATTCTTGTGAAAATCTGTCAAGTAAGCAGGTTTCCCCACGATGAGTTCCTCTACCTTCGAAGCAAGATTTGAATAAGAAAATAGTTTTCCTAGCGTATAATATTAGACTTACCACAAGCAGGTGTACGATGACTACGAACAGTGTGGAGCTGCGGAATCCAATGGAGTCATATAGGAGACCAGACACCGTGGGTCCTATGAAGGCTCCTAGGGCGAATAAGGAAGTCCACATTCCGGAGACCAGGCCGTAAGTTTCTATCGAGTTTGGCAAGCCACTTCCTCTGAAAGGGGAAAGGGGAAATTTAACATTGTCTATGAGAATATCATGACCATATACTGGGTATATCAAGACTGCGACCGAAAACGAAGCCAGGTGGTAGTTTTAGTGGTTACAAACACGATGCGAATAAAAAATTCGCCAAAACAGTGACAAATATTTTTTTAGGATTTTTAAAAAATAGTCGTGTTTGGGTGGTAAAATACCTAATTTTTGCAAAAATACTAATTTATACCCTTACGTACCATTGCGTGTTTAAAAATAAAGAGGTGTAAATCTTTATTTTAGGAAAACTATGCTATATCACCCAAATACGACGATAAGTAAATAATTCCAAAAAAAAGTTGTCGATTTTTACTTGCATTGTGTCTGAAGTAACTAATACTACTACACCTGGCTTCGTTTTCGGTCGCGGTCTTGATATACCCTGTATATGATCATGCCTGCATTCCTTAGTAGTCCGCAGAGTATCCGCTATATATTTTTTTATTACTTACATGGCTGTATTCAAAGCATCGGAGAATGAAGCCACTAGTTGACTCCCCATTCCCAAGCCGTGGAGCATCAGTCCCACCACTACCACCCACATGATCCTGAAATTAACAAAATAGTTCCATAATAAATTAGTTAGTATTTATTAGTATTTATAGTATTTAATTATATAGGTATAATTATATGTATACGCATATTCGTTCACCATAAGACTCCCCAATATTATGAATGGACCTGGTCGACTTGAATATTACCGCGGACTACAAAACGATATATAATAAAAGCATTTCCGCGTGTCTGATGAAAGTTTCTAAGATCTAACAATCCTTATCTCGCCTTATTATTCCTCATAAATTTTCAAGGCCAATAACAAAAGGTCATTAAAGATGTCCGCGACGGTACCCTCTCGCCTTCCACTACAACTATACCAACCATTGCTGATTTATCAAACCTAGTTACTCTATAAAAAATAGATTCCCTGAAAATGTGAAGTTAGGACACTAAAGCAGCCAGACAGCCTTCCTGCCTTGACAGCCTCCGTGGCGCAGTTGGTTAGACGCCGCCTGTGAAAAGTGAGGCCGCGGGTTCGATCCCCGCACCGAAACAAATATTTGTGTGATCCACAGATATTTGTTTCGGGTATGGCTGTTTGTGAGACTGAAAAGTCTCTCGTAGTTTCTGATACCCATGACACAGGACCCGATCTTAGTGTGGGGTCAGGACTATGTATGTGACTGTTGGGTGTATTTATTATTATTAAAGCACTTATGACTCACGTAGGAATATCGATGAATGGGGCTGGTCCGATAAGCATGAACCCACTAGCGATGCAGAGACATCCGATGGCGGTGACGTATTTAGGCTTCATGCCGGGCCGGTCGCACATCCAGCCCCAAATGGGTGCTGAAGCTGCGTACACACCGCCGTTGATCACAAACATCAGCCCGAGAACCATTGGGGAGAATTTGAACTGGAACAATACAGACGAATGTGGATGGATTTGAAATTGTGGTTCGATTGCTATCATCTAGCTAACATCCGTAACAGATGACTTGGTGACCGTGAGAATTCTAAGTATATAGTACATCACACCTTCTTTTCTTTCTGAGGAGTTTGTTATTTAGCACCTTTTATTGTGAAGTATAAAAAGTTTCACCCAATTGTAATTATAACAGGCTTTGATTGGTAAAAATGTTTTAATGATTTCGTATTCTCGTCAATAATATTTTTCAGTGCGATTATGTTTTTGTTGCAATTTCCTTTTTTTATCTCTGAAAATGACGAAACGAGCAGTAGGCCCGTGCCTGTTCAAAGGTAAGAGCAACCCTCCTTATAGCTTTTTAGTAGCGTTGCATGGCACTGTAATGGTCTTGTCAAGGTACCCGACTATAATTATTGTTGGTTAAGTTTGTTACAGTCCTTTCAGTGCATCACCTAGAATTAATTTATTTACGGCTAATAAAATTAATAACCGGCAACCCGCACTAGGCCAGTGTGGTGGACTATATGGCCTCACCACTCACAATCGATTCTCTCGATTGTAGAGTAGGCCCGTGCCCAGCAGTGGGACGTATATTATATGGGCTGATACCAAAATTAATATAAAAATCAATATAGAATTCTCACCTGTCGCAAGTGTGGTTCGAGAGTAGCCTGCAGGAATCCGATGCTCATACTTGTGCATAGAATACTTATTGCTGATAGTAACACGCCAGGAATCTTCAGCAGTGTGAACATTGTCGCTGTAACATAAAAATAATCTCTGGGTAGGAATTACAATTATTGTAATCTAAATACAGTGAAATTATTATTACACGCTGAAAATAAATAATTGCATATGCGGGTTCTTGCAATATCAGAAAATTGAATAATGTCATCTCTGGGCTCTGTCCATAACATATTTAAAATGGACAAGGATCAAAACTATACTCGTTTTATTTTAATTTTTAGTAATGT
The DNA here is from genome assembly GCA_905220455.2 of Deilephila porcellus. NCBI lineage: Eukaryota > Metazoa > Arthropoda > Insecta > Lepidoptera > Sphingidae > Deilephila > Deilephila porcellus. The sequence goes on along the minus strand of LR999973.1, from coordinate 12,447,078 downwards.
AATTTAAGTAACTTTCTTGATACATTTCAATCGACAAAAAATATATACGTGAAAACAAAGAGGTTTTGATATCGTACCAAAATCCGGATCTCGTTTAACTATATGTTTTCTATTCCAATGTCAGTTATGCGAATACTAGAATCCCTTTATCGGATCATTTATTGTTAATTAAAAGTCGTTAATTTAAACTGAAGTAAAACACAAAAATTATAGTTTCACAATTATATTCAAATTACTTACGTCCTCCAGTAGGTCTTAAATCTTCATCCTCATGGCTTCTAGGCAATACAACACAGCTCATTACAGCGGCACAGAACAGTGCTGAGCCCAGAACTGCGAAGGGTAGGGAGTAGCCTCCAAGACCGTAGAGGGATCCGCCAAGCGTAGGACCAACGATCAGGCCTAGACCGAAGAAGGTTTCTAGAGACGCCTGCAACAATTGTCACAGTTATTTTGGTGATGTGTGTGGATTTGATTACAATTTTCTTATTAATCAAGTTCAAAAAAGGAGGTTCTGTATTCGTCTCGTGTGTTGGCATTTGTTTGCCCACGATGTTTCAAAAACTACTGAATCGATTTTGATGTAGTTTTATTACATCAATGGTATTAATTAGAAATTTTATTTTTTTGATATAAAATGATACTTTTAAATGCTCATGGTTTCACAGCTAAGTATCGTCTTGGTTTTGAGTTAAGATGATATTGAGAATAAGGCAGTCTCTTTAAAGAAAGCCGCAAAAAAAAAATGTTTTCAATGACATTACGTTGGTACTAGTTTATTTAACTTTGTTATTAAAGTAGGTACATATATGAAGTAGGTAATAACTCACAAACATAGTAGCCACGTTGTTAGGAAACTCCTTAGCAATGATGGCAAACGACGCAGTGAGGAAGGCGGCATTGCCCATCGCTTCCACGATCCTGATCGTGAAACTCAACGCTATGAACGGTATGTGGTCTTCTACCTTGTCTAATAACCTGGGGAAATAACAATAACTCGTCAAATACTTCACCTAATTTAAATGAAAGCGGGTCATATTTATTGGGCAATAATAGCTTGTCTCAATAATTTAAGACACTCTTTTCAGTGCATGCTGGCCTGTTGGTAACGGATCAGACGGGGTTGTCTACATATTCACGGTGGTCGCGGGTTCAAATCCCAGGGCACACCTCTGACTTTTCGGAGTTATGTGTGTATTGATATAATCAATCACCACGCACTTTAATGGTGAAGGAAAACATCGTGAGGAAACCTGCATACCGTAGTGATTTTAAAGAATTTTTACGGTTTGTAAGTCCGCCAACCCGCACTAGGCCAGCGTGGTGGACTATATGGCCTAACCACTCTCAATCGATTCTCTCGATTGTAGAGTAGGCCCGTGCCCAGCAGTGGGATGTATATGGGCTGATACAATACAAAATACTCTTTTCAGTGTGCAAGAAAAGGTGATAGATCTTGTCTGTGATAATGTGTGTTGAAGACTATTTTTTATTAGGAGGAGGCACGAGTCTGCCAAGACACTCGCCTGATAGTAAGCGTGACGCCTGCCCAAAATAGAAGGAACACCACTCAGAACTTATTAGTATAAGCATTACAGCATGCATGATATTGCACTGTGCTTGAGCCTCGAGACATTAGATCACCCAGTTAGCATTAGATATATTATTCCCTTTCTTCATAGGGGAACACAAAAATATTTACAGACATTTCCATGGCATAGACAAAGCGGTGATAGCTACCCAGACGGCCCCTTACATACGAAGCTACGAAGCATACCACCTGAAGCTAACCTTGTTATAATTCTTAATAACTCATTGAACAGTCTTGGTTCAGGGACTTAATCCTTTTGTTTCACAGCCTACTTTTCACCCACAATAGATTGCGTGGTCGGTAATATAGAGTAATTTGAGGTAATGACACGTGCTACAGTTTGTGAAACAACTCTAGCCTTGGTTGCGTAATATCCCATTCCGTCAATTTTTCGTGTAACGTAGAACCTTCGTTGGTCCACGTTATTAGACCCTACAGGTGTTGCAATGCGACTAATGATTCCATTTCGAAATTCTACTATCGTTGATGTTTCTTGAAGTGCTAAGAATGAGGGCAAATCAATTATTGATGTATGATTCGCTTGGGAATAGCAAAATTTACCTATTTCCGTCTTTAAATATTGTAATGTAATAGAAGTTAAGCCATGTTAGAAACTTTTGGGTTAAACATCTATCGAAGTCCGGAAGCAAATCTATTTGGACCTATATTAACTAATCTTCTTCTGTTATCCGTCCAGTGGGTTTAAATTTTAAGTAAGTCAGCGGAAATATTTCACGGATAATCAGCATGACATGGCGTCATTTATGTTACGTACTATCCAATATTTTAATCTCACACGAGTTACTCGAGAATAGGAATAAGCTATCGGCGAAACGTGGATGGGCTTTTATCTACCATTACGTGTATAGATATACGTGTTTGTATATACAGTCCACGGACTATGCACGCTGTGACAAGATTAATAAGACTGCTTTAAAAAGCTAATTTACAATGTGATGACTGCCTCGGTGGCGTAGTTGTACTACGGTACGACTACAAAGCTGAGGTCTCGGGTTCGAATCCCGGGTCGGGCAAAGTGATATCGCGTTTTTCTATTCATTATCAGCCTGGAGTCAGGAATTTGTGCCCGATATGACGATAGGCTCGCCCCCTATCACATCATGGGACGTAACATACAAGGCGAAATGTGGGTGTCGTGGTAGCGCCTCTGCCGACCCCTTCTGGGATGTGAAAGGCGTGAGTTTATGTATGTATGTATGACTTCAGCATCACCATCATCAACTATAGTGATGTTCTTTGCTGGACAAAGAGCGCTTTAACATGATTTTCTGCTAACTTCGGCATCATCAAATACAGACACGCTTATTACTAAACACTGATCTTCTCTGAAAGGTTACATAGCGAACTTTTGAAACGGCCTCCATATTTGGAATACCGAAAAAAAATCTGAAAGTGACTTGTTGAAAGCTTCTTTAATATTATAATGCCTTACCCAAATAATATAGCGCAGGTTCCCGTGGTAAGTATGCCACCGTTGAACAGCAGTTTAGGGCCCAATCGGTTGAGATGTGCGCCGTACACCGGACTGATTACGAACACAACCAGCTCAAAGATGCCGAACACCAGCCCGTACTCTGTGGCTGTACATCCTTTCTTCTCTGCCTGGAATAGAAAACATCAATTAAATGAATACATAATTAATTAATGATGTACATGATATTGAAGTTTTCTATTCATTTTCAGCCCGGAGTCAGGAATTTGTGCCCGAAATGGCGATAGGCTCACCCCCTATGACATCATGGGACGGAACATACAAAGCGAAATGTGGGTGTCCTGGTGGCGCCTCTGCCTACCCCGTCTGGGATAAAAAAGGTGTAAGTTTATGTAATGTATAATTACTTTTTAATATTAGTGCAATCCACAGGCATTGGTATTTAGTCTAAGGCCGGAATGTCTCTCCTAGTTCCTGATACTCACGAAACAAGCCTGTGGTGTGTGTGGTGTGGGGTCAGGACTATGCATGTGACTGGGTGTATTTATTATTATTAATTATTATACAGCTCGACAAAGCTCACTATACAATGCATAGACTACTATAGGATTGGGAGAAGTTATGACCCTTTTTAAAGACAGAGTAATAGAAAGGAGAGTGTGATTTAGATGCTGCAACGATTGGTAGTAGACAAATAAATAATTAAAACGGACCTTTAAGAAATCGATTTTTAGTAGATTTTCAGTAATATACTCATTCTGCTTAAAATTCACAAAATCTGTCCATGTAAATCTCTGTTCAATGATATAAAAATGTATTTTAAACAACTTATCTATAAGCTATGTATTTACAGACATAATGTCAATAAGTGGGTGGTAAATTTCCTATAATACAATGAATTAATTACGAAACATATTCCGAATACAATTAATTATATTATTCTTTACTCTTTTACGCAAGACTCATGATATGGACAAAAATGAGATAACTTTCTTTCATTAATGAAATAGGTATTTAGTCAACATATCTCGCATGGTAAGGGTCAAAACCAAACGAAGATTAATCTTTATTTTGTATGTTATATCATTCCGTATTTACTGGGTTAGCGCAGTTTGAATTACGTTAAGTTTTGTATTCCTCGAACTAAGACTTGTCCATCTTTCTTGTCTTCATCTCTATTCTCTTCAAATTAAGCACGAAGAAGCAATTTAGAAATTCGGATATCGACATTTGGCTGTCGCCACTTGATACTTGATTGGACGAACATTTAGCACACGTAGTAAGAGAATAGTAGTTATAAACGTAAAAGTCCTTTAACGGTAAAGGAAAACATCGTACGGGAACCTACATATAACAAGGATTCTTGCTTGTATTTATATTAAATTCACACGGAACAGTCACATACATAGTCCTGGCCCCACATTAAGATCAATTAAGTCTTGTGTCGTGGGTATCAGAAACTACAAGAGACTTTTCGATCTCACAAACACCCAGACCCGAAACAAATACCTGTGCTTCACGCAAACATTTGTGTCGGTGCGGGGATCGAACCCACAGCCTTTCGTTTCACAGCCGGCGTCTAACCAACTGCGCCACAGGGGCTCTCAATATCGTAATTAGTGAGTAATGTCTTTCATATCGCACTAGGCCAGCGTGGTGGACAATGTCTTAAACCTTTTTAATCTTAGTGGAGCCACTTTTCAGTAGAACGAACAAACCAGTTAATATGTAATGTAAATATACATTTGTAAATCGGATGGGAAGAAGGACAATACAGTCCGTGTTATCTGACGAGCTCATTTGATGATTCCAATTAGCCCGCTGATAATGCTGCTGTTTGTATAATCGTTTCAAGTACAACATCTCTTAATTTGTTGTAAAGGTCAGTGCCCTTCTCAATTTAGGCATTAATTGATAAAGTTTGAATGTTTTAACCTCTTGTTTTATATTTAGCATTTGTTTCGCTAAGATAAAAATGTATTCGGAATTTCTGAAAATATGTTTTTTTTGGGAAAACAAAATATTGTTTTTTTTAAAAGCCTATCACTCAAAATATCACAAGACGCTTCAAACAGAGACAATAAGTTAGTTCATAAAATAAAGTATACTTAAATATATAATAGAAAAACTACGTGGTAGATTTCTCGTATGCAAGGAGTCTGGCCTGTGTATGCGCTATTGTGTTTCGATATGAAGGACATTAGAACTAGTGATTGATGGATATTATGAGATGTTAAGTTCTAATGACTCAATGTGATGAGGAGCAATTCTCTCTTTCTCTCTTTATCTATAGGAATTCCACTGCTGAACATAGGCCTCTCCGTAGACCGCCACATAGACCTGTGCGATTCTATGCGGTGCCTTTTTTTTTATTCTGGCACGGCATAGTGACTGCATTGTACCTGGTGGTAAGTGCTAATGCCGTCCAGATAGAGTATAGAATGGTATCAGACGGTAGTCTCATACCATTCGATACAAACATGCCGGCCCGCCGCGCCGAGATGACTCTTCACGCTACGGCGGAAGGACCCAGGATTATAGGAAGGAGGGAACACGTGTGATGGCAAACCGTTCCATAGCTTGACTGTCCGGCAGAAAAATGAATTAGAGAACCTTTTAGTTCGCGCTGAGATGGATTGAACAGGACGGATTGCCTAAAATTAACATAAGGTCTCAGTGGCATTAATTCTTTTAATGGTCCGGTATTTCGCTTACCTATAGCCAAAAAACTCATGTCATTTTCGTTCGTACAAAATCTTATCTTATCGCCCATTGCTTTAGAATAAAATCATAAGACTGTGGATCTTTTGCAAGTTTTTCTATCGTCTACCACGATCTTTCCACGCCTTAGTGTGAAGGTGAAAGTCTATCTGAACATGTGCTAATGTTTATTGCAGTGCAACATTGATTAAATCAATTGACCCGTGTGATAGTCCAACAGATTAATGTAATTACAAATTGCTCTTATGTAGAATATCTTGTTAGCATCACGTGGTTAAAGCTGACATAACATACAATATCTCCGATTGATGGACTCGAGGTGTATCATCAAATCAGTATCAGACATAATACAGTTGATAAATCATAATTTTGAAATACCTATCTAGTGGATTTCACAACGCCGACCCTAGATGCGAGGTAAAGAAACATAGTCAGAATTGGGTAACGAGCAATTATTATTTAAAAATCTACAAAAATTAACGCATTAATTTTAAAATTAAAATTAAATAGCCATTATTAATGTCTAAAGTCACAAGACGTCCATTACGTATTCCAATTTCCATAGGTTTTCCAATTTTCACCGCGACTTAATTTGTTATTGTACTATTATTATTCTCTCTAAACGAATTATTAAACAACTACATTACTTTATTATGAAATACTATTGCAAAAACGTATATATTTGATCGACGGCAAAAACAGTAAAATTTCGTTCACTGTAGCGCCTAGTGACCGCTGCCGGATCACAAGCTGCGCGTTTGCTCGTAAGGTTATCACTGCTGATTACACTGCGTTAAGTTGTATACGTGATGTTAGAATTCCTACTTATTGTTCAATTTATATGTATTGAGTGCTACATTCGCACGTAATACATACAATATTTTTCACACAGTTTCGATCGCAATGGTATGAACTCAACGTAAGTAAATTAGAAACACGAAAAACTTATTGAATTAGTAAAAAGTTATACAAAATATATATTACTTACTATAGAAATATAATTGAAAATAAAACTTTGATTCTAAAGTATACACTAAAGACGTTTCGCAGTAACATATTGTGTTGTAGTTTATCAAATCTGACTGTGAAGGAAAACCTCGTGAGATGACCTTTTTACCTGAGATTTCTCTATACAAAATTAAAATGAATCAACTAACCTAGGCCAGTATGATTGACAAGGCGTATTTCTGAAAGGGCTAATGTCAAGCAGCCGTCTGGATGTAAAACGATCAATTAAAACAAAGTAAATATGTTGGAATAATTGGACTTCCTGTGGCTCAAGAGAGTGAGGAAGAGAAAGAGAGAGAGGGAGAGAGAGAGAGAGAAATATGTTAACCAACTAAATTTATTTTGACCACCTCACCATTTTTATTCCTTTGCCCTACTCCGACATCGATAAAAGCATCGAATACAGATGGAGCCATACACGTTAAAAAAAATACAACAAAAATATTAATCGCGATTTGGTTTCATTTTTACATTTCTTAATTTCCCGACGTAGATAATATGCTGGTGTATTTTATGTATACGCCAAAAACACAGAAGGAATGCTAGTATGGCCCAAGTTTTACGGGTGGTGGGTCTCTCATATGTGAGATTCAACTGCAATGTCTACTCCCGCCAAATAGCAATGTAAATGCACTGTTGTGTTGTGAAGGACATTGTAGCCAGAGTAACTAATGGACACATTGGGACTTAACATCTTAACTTGTCTCAGGATGGCGAGCGCAGTGGAGTGCCAAACGATGCTTTGTAATTCATGGTGTTGTTTGGTTTTATACTGTTCATGGGCGGTCGTATCGCTAGTCATTCGAATGGCATGGTCGTCTCGCCATTCAACACAATATTTTTTTTTTATAATTTTTAACCTGATAGATATAAAAGTACCACCATTGGGTAATTTTATTTTTTTAAATTTTATTGATTTTTTTTTATTAATTTTGTTTTATTTTATTTCAGGTTGGATATTATCCTTCTAATATTGATTTTGCAGTAGTAAAAAAATCGGCCCTTGCAAGATTTTTGACCTCAGTTGTATTGATTGATTCTGTTTGTGCCGTTTTGTAGAACATTGTGTTATTTCACAAGGTCCTATCTTTTGTAAATAATAAATATTATGATGTTTGTCCATTATTATTTATTTTGTGACAGCCTCCATGGCGTAGTTGGTTAGACGCCGGCTGCGAAACGAGAGGCCGCGGGTTCGATCCCCGCACCGAAAAAAATATTAGGGTGATCCACAAGTATTTGTTTCGAGTCTGGGTGTTCGTGAGGCCGAAATGTCTCTCGTAGCTTCTGATACCCACGACACAAGACTCGATCTTAGTGTGGGGTCAGGACTATGTATATGACTGTTGGGTTTATTTATTTCTTATTTATTTGCAGTGATTCCTTAGTGTGGCTTTCTTATTAAATAATTATCCCTAGGGCATTCCTGGATCGTAAATATGCTTAACTAACGCAATTATCAAATACACTTTATTTTCTTATTTCACATTTTGTTTTTAATAAATCATTTGGATACTAACCTCTTGCGGGTAGAAAGGTGCTTGCAAAGCGACACATATTGCGTTACAAAAATCAGCAATTGATATCACGACGATAGTCAACCACTGTCTTCTCGAAAAATCGAAACCCATTTTGATTATATTAAATTAAATTTTACAATAAAATTATTGTGGAAATAATTAATTAATTTATTGTCCAAATCACTTTTAATTTCATTAATCACGGTATACAATCACATTTTGCACGCGCCGGGAAATTGAGCTTTTGTACCGATGCCGGGAGTGAAACTAACTCAAGACAGATAATTACTCGGGATGGCGGGTACTTTATTATTATGATCATTGTTTAATACTTGTTGCCGACCTATTGCACGCACGGATAAATCGCATTGGATACAATACATTGCTGGTTTTATTATAGCTGTTTATGTTGTAGTAAAGAGAGTCGGCAATGGATTGAAAAATCTGGTAGGTTGTTTTAAGTCGTGTGAAGGAGTGCGGAGGCAAGAAGTAATGACCGCAAGAAAGATAAACACGACTGTAATATCAGCAACAGATAAAACTATAATTAATATTTTTAATGGCCATAATGTGACATAGTAAACAATAGATTATTTTTTTAATTATTAAGGGTTTTATGTCTTTTAATAATGTCATTACAGCATTTACAAGTATTAAAATATTTTATAGCTTACAGTACAGATAACAATTAAAAAGTAATAAAATTCGATTAACTTAATGGTTTATTAGATTTACGCGAATGTATACATTGAAACAAAACTAATTTTTATGGATTTTATCGCGGATTTTATTAAATTTTGCATTTTTTAACTTCCCGACGTTTCTATTACTTTACAGTTTTCGTAGTCATGGGCCGACGACCCACGATAAAAACCGTAAAAAATTGTTTTATTTCGATTCACTTATTCTATCTTTCTTAACAGTTTAATTGTTAAATTATAATCCAACACTTTGTCACCAGTGGATTGACTTACCCGAGTATCGAACTCAACACCTCGTAGTTCGCAGCGCATATTCGTTATCAAGTATAACTAATGCAGGAAGGCTTAATTAAAGGTGCAGAAATTGCTGGGTGCAGATTGCTTCCATCAGGTCACAGTGAAAATCATCGTGGGAGGTCAAGGTCAGCAGACTACATGTGGCTACCTAATGTTGATGATAAAACTAATGTGCTGTAAAAGTAAATATAAATAAATACACCCAACAGTCACATACATAATCCTGAATCCACGCTAAGATCGAGTCTTGTGTCGTGGGTATCAGAAACTAAAGAGAGACTCTTCGGTCTCACAAACACCCAGAGCCGAAACAAATACCTGTGGATCACACAAACATTTGTTTCGGTGCGGGGATCGAACCCGCGGCCTCTCGTTTCACAGCAGGCGTCTAACCAACTGCGCCACGGAGGTAATTAATTGATTACTTATGTTTTTTTAGTATTTCAAATTAACTCAATGTAATATTATCTATAAGAGAATCGTGCAAAACTGATGCTTATTTTCATATATTTAATATCCCATTTCTTCTCATAAAAAGTGTTAATAAACTATACAAAAAATACGACGTAAAATGACGACGCAATAGCTAATTAACAAATAAATGTTGATAATTATCATGTAAACTTTATACATTTATATAAAAAATGTTTAGTTATGTTAGTTTGTAATTTTATCAGTTACTATTTTCTCCCGTTCCAGTCATTTCCCAGCTTGGGGGTTATTCTATGATCCGAAACGAAGTTCGAATATTCGGACATCGCACGTAAAAAATTAATAATGTGCCTAGGTACTCCACGAAATGTTCCAATCCTCTATCGTACGTCATAACCATAGACTAAGTTCGGAGTCAATGATAAGTATCGTAGAGAATAGTATTGATTTTTAGAAGTGGAAAACTTATAATTCGGGCGTCGAACGTCTGAATATTTGAACTTCGTTTCGGATCATAGCGTAACCTGGTATGTCCGCATAAATATTGCTCGCAATGCCGACTCAATGCCAATGTAATACCCACAGGTAATACAAATAAACCATTAAATAAGGATGTCTCGCAGATTTTTTGTACCTTATTTGGTAGTCATAGTACGTAGTGGTAATCGGACCAGACACGGCTGCCAACATATTCACGGTGGTGGCGGGTTCAAATCCCAGGGCACACCTCTGACTTTTCGGAGTCATGTGTGTATGGATAGTCAATCGCCACGCACTATAACGGTGAAGGAAAACATCGTGAGGAAACCTGCATACCATAGCGATTTAGGCTGATACAGTACTATCGACCTGTTATTTGAAAAATACACGAGTGACGCACTAGCTAAAACTTAGTATAGAACGATATCGAAAACAATAATTCATGTGTGTATTTTAGTGGGTGTCACGTGTCGACATTGATCTTTTGCTGTGGACCTTACGTATCGAAAACTGTATGCTTGAACACGTGAAAACCGCTGATAATGGAGTGACGATACTTAGGAATTATTTTAGTTTTGGGAGACGAATACATTGTGCGATGTTTGAATTAGTTAAAGGAAAAAATACAAGGTACAAGCAACAAATACTTGTACCTTGTATGTCTTGACTAGTGGTTCTTAAGCCAAATATTATGAGTGTGTATATGATGTTTTTATTCCTTGCAAAATTTACTAGTTATATTATAACAATAATCAAAATGAATGATGGTTTTACTTTGAATAACATAATCAAAACCATGAAATTATGGTTTTATTAAGCCATATATTTGGCTTATATAATAACAAAGAAAACGGATGACCTGAAGGTTGCAGGAAGTCACCTAACAAGGCCAATTTCACATGTCGATATGGAAACCCTTAGTGGAGATCATGTTCGTTATATCTCTATAGTTGCAGGTGATTATGATATTTTGTACATTTTTTTTTATTGCGATGAATGGCGAGACGAGCATGCCATTCGCCTGATGGTAAGCGATACGACCGCTCATGGACAGTAGCAAAACCAAACAACACCATGAATTACAAGGCAACGCTTGGAATTCCACTGCGCTCGCCATCCTGAGACATAAGATGTTAAGTCTCAATATGTCCAGTAGTAATATTCAAGACTAAACTTCCAAAACACGGATAGTATTCGCCTGCGAAGAGCCTTATCATCCGAACATGAAATCTCGTGGTGAAAGGGCAAACTGCGGCGTCGTCACGTCAATGTTCGTAGTAATTTACACGATGTTAACTTAATATCGGCTAGATGTAGATACAACCGATCAAGTTAATAAAGACGTTATTGTTACTACATGGATTTTTTTTAGTAATTTTCATCGTATTTTGTTTTAATTTTATTTTAGATATTCGTTATTACTATGTTAAAATTGATATCTTCAGTCATAGGAAGTCTGCTGCAGGAAAAAAAAATATTATTTATTCAAATCTCGTAGTCTTTCACAAGATCTTTTGAAACGTTAATTGCTGCTTGATCCAGGTCTTCTCTTAATTGGGAAGGATATTTAAGGAATTTCCCTCTGAATTGGCATGTGCCATTTTACGCTGATGATGTAAAAATGTTAGCGAGGTAGTAAATAAATAATAAGTGATTAAATAGGGTATTTTCCTATGCACGACTTTTTATATTATTTGCGTACAAACACAAATCCCATTAAAATAAAACATTTCTGTCAAACAGTTTAAAGGAGCTTGTAACATGAGGCAAATATTAGTATTTTAAATAAGAGAGTGGGAGCGTAGTGGGGACATCTCACCGTCTTTTTCACACCCGCACACCGCATATCAGGACTAGTGACGTCACTAGTTTAGTTTTGCGTTCCTTTTCTTTTACTCCCTCTACAAGATTTAAAACGTTTCTAACTTGTTTAATTGTGAATGGATTTACAAAATCCTTTGTTTGCTACATTTTGGATATGGATATCTATTGATAAATACAATAAAAAAAATTGAGTAAAATACCCAATTGCGTGTATGTGTTGCGTCATGCTATTGCCATCTAAATAAAGTCCGGGAATTATGATGTACGATTTTCTTGAGCTGAAAATTGTTTTTAACTATGTAAATATTTTCGTGTAATAATCTCTCGATCACTTTTAATATAAGGATCACTTTCCACTATAATATATCAAACCAGGACCATTTAGATAAAGATGCTTAATGATTCTGTCTTTTAACGTGTAGTATATTCAGCAGACAGGTTCATAAACAAGGAAAACTTAAGGAGGATGAAAATATATACTCAGAATACATTTCGTAAAAACATAAACAAATTCTCAAGGTTTTGAAAATTAAAATTGTTTATGGTAATTTGAACACCGACAGGAAGTGAGTTGCTTCATTTTGAACCATGAGTCATAGTATACGTACATATATTACAGGAAGAAGACTGTTTGCCAAGAATGACCCATTTACAAAAACGTGACATAATAGAAGAAAATCCTGATTAACGTGAGAATGGAGCATAAAATATAACAACTATATCCTACGGTTTTTACATATTACCGATTTGGTAAAAGCTGAGTGCGGAGTTGGGAATATATTCGGGGGCAATATTATTCGGTGCCACGATTCATCTTAGAACGGGATCTCTTTATTTTAAGGAGTTTGGAGTTATAACTTTGACGAAGCAAGTGGATGTTTATTCATACCATTTTTACCCCGTGTTTAAAGAATAGTGTAATAAGTCAGTGAATCTGATTCTGGTTTAAGACTGGATCAAACGGTAGCAGCTATCTACCTATTTTAGTGGTTTGTTTTAAATGTATAATAGCGCATTATGATATTGTAGTTACATAAAACATTAGTTATTTATTTAATACTTTTTTGCACTAAATGGAGGTATACAAATGCAAACTTATACAATACAAATAATAGTACAAGTGGCAGCCTTATCACACTAGGTAATTTCTTACAGGCAACCATGGGATGGATATTTAAATAGGAGAAAGAAAGGGCAGTCTAAAGCGTAAAATAAATAATAATAATCTACAATGGATTACTCTATATATATATATATATATATAAATATAAATATAAACATACACACATGTAAAAATATATGAATATACACATACTTACAATACAAACATACATACAATACATACATATACGTAAACGTATTATATACTTATCCTAACATTCATTAAGGGATTTGAAGGACGAAAATAGTACTCAGCGACAATCTTGTTGAGAGAGGAAATAATTCTTGATCATTTTTTTAAATGATGACAGTGTTCGTGCCCGTCTTACCTCAACTGGAAGTGAGTTCCACAGTCGGACAGCTTGGACAGTAAATGATTTGTCCATGAATACTGTGGAGTGCATAGGCATTCTCAATTTCAGGTTCTCCGACGACCTCAAAGATCTCGAATGTGAGTCATGGAGAAAGATGAATCGATCTTTAAGATAAGAAGGCGTGAGAGGATTATACAAAATATTGTACAGAAGTGAGAGAATATGAGTACATTAAACATTATACATTTTAGAGATAATTTGACAGTTCAATGAAAGTTTCATTATTCAAAGGCGGAAAATCATTTTCGGTACGAACTACATAATTATAGACATCCATTATCGAATCATTTGAGGGCCGAGGGCCCGCGACCTTTCCTGGATACGTCCTTGGAAAATACTTAGTCGGAAAAGTGGGGAGTATGCTGAGGGATGACGAAAATTGCGCGCGATAAAACACATAGCTCCTTGCTTTCACTTCAAACAAAATGAGACGTGCGCTTGTTCGGCCGCCGCCCGTGCCCGCGTCTATTCGACACTAACCGCCAAACCACTCACGCGGTCTTTCCGAACTAAATCATTCGAAATTCGAAAATCTTTTGTGCCTGTACTGTGATCAAAGAATGGATTGATTTTAAAAAAAGAACATTGTCTTTGGGTTATTTTTTTTGAAAAAGGAAAATATTTAAAAATGACAATGGCTGGCCGTTGTATGCTGACCCTTTTGGTACTGTGCCTGACTGAGATATGTCACAATGGAGAGGCTGCTGAAAGTGAAAATGCCCTGACATCAACACGTAAGTATACTGTATACAATATACATAAACAATGCAATGAACACATACAGTAATAATTTTCTCAATGATTTATTATTATAAGTAACATGAAATTTCTTTTTTAAGCCTAAACAATTCAGAAAATCTACAAAAAATATTAAATTCTCTTTTCAAAACAATAAGCTACGGTTATACGGTTCACGCACTATAGTTTTAATAACCGTTTATTTCTCAATTTTACAAAGGTCTAATAAAGTACATTTGACCAATAAAGTATTACTCAAATTGACACATTCTAATTTGAATAAGTGCGAGCGTTTAATTTGCATATGCGTGAAATGCGCGCCTACAACATAGTTGTATGACATAACATAGATTAAATTTCGAGACAGTGATTCAGTATGTTATAATAATATTTTCCTATAAGATATGAATATTAATATGCTGCATTGGGAGACTTAACATTTCCAAACTACTCTGCTATCTATCCTTAGATAAGAATAGCAAAATATGTACATATTTCAGCAAATTATGACTATAATTTATACAAAAAATTGAATACATTCCGTAGATCTCGAGCCTCGAACGACTAAGAAGTTTTTGGTCAAGAAAAGTAATTAACATGAATAATAAAAATCCGAGACCACGATTATACTTAAACTTTACGAGGAATCTCACTAGTGTACAAAAATAAGGGATTATTGATTCAGCAGTCATTTATTTATCTAATCTAAGAGGGTATCAGAAAAATAGTGTAGGTTACATTTTAGTTATTTTATTTAGTTAGTCTTTATGATATTTATAACGTAGATAAAAATAGTGATGCCGGGCTACCTTTTTCTGTCCTCCTATTGGCTGACATTTGACAGGCAGTCTAACATGCACGAATTATTTGAAAAAAAAAAAAACAGTGCTACTGAATTCCACTAAACTTCGTTTAACACGGATATTAATCAAATATACTTTTGGTTAATAACAGAATTTATAGCAATTTGTTTTTACAATATTAGTTATATTTTCAATAATATAGCAGTGCCGCCAACATTACGAACAAAAAAATATTTACGTTTTTGAAGACGCAAACGTATGAAATCGCTCCTTCTATATTATATACATATAGTCTAAGGGTTAGACTATTGCCTGAATATTCACGCGGTTTCTGATGAGTCCTAATGACTGTGGTTGTAACATTATGAAATATGTGACTCAATTCGTATGAGGAATTCCATAACATTTATAACGACATACATTTCTTAAATTGCATCGTATTGGTGTATTTTCCTTATAAATTGAAATGAGTAAAATAAAATGTAGTTTTTACCTTAATTAAAATCAATGAACTTATAACTATTAAAAAGTTGAAGGAAAAATGAAACATTAAGTTCAAAACAAAGAACATATAATTAGCAAAATCAACTGGGTTTTTTTTTAAGAATATCAGTTCTTAGGAGCCTATTCTAATTCCTTATTTATTATTAAGATGCATATTACACTCATAAATAGTAAAACCAATGTGGAATTTAATTTTAAAGTGGTAATAATCTCGTGCTAATAATTACAAACTTATTGCATGAATATTTAACCAAACAAAGCTTGCATATTAGCACATTAATAATAGCATCTAGTATATTTATTGTATTCAAATACAGTTATGAAATTCACATACTGTAAGGCGACGCATCTGACGTGATGAAACGCCGGGTTGGGCAACATCGCCTTTTGGCCGAAATATGACCTTTAACGCCTGTAGGGTTTATTGCGACGAAATCGTCTGTAATATTTATAATGACTATTTGCTTTTTTGCGTGAGTAAATGTTGCCTATAAAATAAAAATAAATTAATTAAAAAAAGGTTGTATGCGTTGCCAAGTATATAATTTTGTAGTTGGTGCTCATTACTGGCTAGTTAAGTAAAAAGAGAAAAATATGGCTTGTTGTGTTTTATGAAAAAACATCGATGTATGAGATGGTAACGATAAGTAATTTCATATTGTTCGTAAGATTCGTTTCATTTATTCGATCTTTTATAGTTTGAAAGACAATTACATTTCGGGGAAACTTTTCAAGCGGTTTTCATTAAGAGAGCCGCTCAGCGAATGATTATGATTCCATACAAAGTATTGTAGTATTTATCCACCTAAGTATTTCAGTTTACAGTTTTGTATGACACCCGGTTTGTATAAAAACTCAAAACAATTGTCAAAGTAATATCCATCAATGTTTACGCGAATTATTTATTGTAAAGATAAAAATGTATCGAAGTTCCATAAACTTTTGTATCATTATTTTCTTTTGCAGCATTAAAAAAATGAGCATTTCGTTATAAATTATTCATAAACCCTTATATTGTCTATTACCACCTACTCAGGTATTAATTTCTCGTATAGGTATGTAGTATAAAATATGTGCGAATATAAAATACACTTTCTAAGCGTTTTTTTTTAAATTTGAGATTGCATAGGCGCGACCTTTTGTTTGCACTTTGCATGCATTTCGAGTTTTTATTAGTTCCACAAAATATGTAGGTTCAAATCGGCATGAACTCTAGGTTATATTTTAATGCATTTTCATTCTATTTGTTAACGTTACTAAATGCATTTTGTTTTTTTATATTTATTTTTGACTAGGTATATTATTGCGTGTAACATCTTAGTCATAAAAAAATTGTAAATGGTATGACTTATTGCATATTAGGAAATAATACCATCTGTTACAAACACATGTCACGGGCAAACTGAAATATAATTGCGTAGATGTGGGCATTTTAAAAATGTCACTATTTCTCTTTTTATAGGCGTCATGATTGAGAAACCATTGTTAATAATTTCGGGCTTAAAAATGAGGTTGAATATGCGCGTAATAAAATAATGAGGTAATATTGTCTATGAGTCGTTTAGTTTTACAAAAAAAGGTTTTGTCAATGACATGACCATCAATAGTTTTTAATCAGAGCAATATTTATTAAAATCGTGTGTTTCCGGTAATCAATCACGTTCTTGTTTATTTTTTATTGATGACTTTCTGATAAACGTTTCATTTAGGCGTAGTGGAATATACTAAAGTGTCATTACTTTATTACATTCCTTATTACTTTATTACATTAAATAGTAGCTTTATAGTATATCATAAGGCAGTATATGATAGTTTCTTTATAAAAACATTATTACTCTAACATGTTTTTGTAAGAAAACGTCATTGAAATGTTGTTATTACTTAAAATGTTGATAGTCAAATTACAACACTACAATGTAAACTAAAGTTTATGATTTCAATATTTTTTGATTAGGCTAAAAAGCGCACAAGATGATTTAAACAAACATGTGTGTCAATTTATATTTACCAGTAATATGTATGCTGCCTTGGCCGACTCTCTGTGTGCCTTTATTATTATTCCTCGAACATTAAGTGTCATCATCGTATCCACTATTGACAATAGCACGTTTTCATGCCGCTATTTTTCTCGATATTATTTTCTATCTCATCCAGGCTTTGTCCGGAAACTTTTTCATTAATATATTCATCCAGAAGTAGCATAGATCTTCGTCTTCTCATCTGTAAGGTTTAGTTACTCCGTTCGTCAACTTACTGCCTTTTCATCAAATACAATCTCTACATATAATAAATTTATAACTGATCGATGTATGTACATGGAAGATATTTGGGAAAATCTATATGTATGTATACTATATGTATATATATCTATATATATGTATCTATTTGCACGAATGTAAGTGTACTTACTGGAGTTATTACTGGACATATTGAGACTGAACATCTTATGTCTTAGAATGGCGAGCGCAGTAGAATGCCAAGCATTGCCTTGGAATTCATGGTGTTGTTTGGTTTTGCTACTGTCCATGAGCGGTCGTATTGCTTACCATCAGTCAAATAGCATGCTCATCTCGCTATTCATGGCAATAAAAAAAAACTAATAGGAAGTTAACAGTAACATCGGTAGTACTCCTAGGTCTAGGTCTAGGTAATCTAGGTCCAAATGTATTCTAACACACATTCTTATTTAAAGAAGTATATTTTTTAATAGTTGATAAGATTTTTAGGTGACAAAATACATATTTTCTTTTCTGAAGTGCTAAATAAAACTAAACACGTCAAAAATGACGATTACGCTTTTAAAATAAAAAACTTGTAATCGGGGAAACCTACACCAGCTGTAGAGCTAGTAAATATATCTAAATTTTATTTTTCTATGATATGTGAAACGCGAACCGTGTCAAGGCCACAATTTACTAACATAGTCGGTCAAGTTAATCCCCGTTATAGAAATATCTTGTGTATAATTTGCCGAAAAAAATGCCTTGCCGTGTCTCATAATACTTTATTGATTGTAAAATTGATGAGTTTTGCAACGCACTGAATATTTAAACATTGCGAAAGCGTGCGAGAGATTCTACGGGTTAAGATGGCCGTTGGGTTTTCGGATTTATTTATGATACGCATGCAAATATAAATTTGATTTATGTAGAAATTATTCATCATCAAGTTTATGGATTATTTAACTGTTTTTCAATGCCATTCGATTCTTTGTTCTATATATTTCAGAATTGATTTTTCTTTTAAAATTGAAAGATTCTTCTCGCTTAGAAGAAAGTTTGCGTTGTTACTTCATTAATTATAATACGTCTAGAAATAATCACAGTATTTTTAAGACCTTAAAATATGTGATGGTGTGCTCTTTGATTTTAAACATACTCAAAAAATATGGATAACAGTACTATTATGACAGAACTCGTGTTAAAGGGCATAATTGGTTGTGCTCTGTTTAGCCCTTTTCATATGAATGCCACATTCATGGAAAGTTAATTCATTATAACATGAACAGTAGGTTGCTAAGAGATAATTACGTTTGTTATATAAACACGTAGGGTTTATAAAAATATTTTAAAAGAAAAAGTCTTTTAGATTGTTTACTTCAATTTAGTCCTTCTTTATCCTATCTCTTTCTTCTTTTCTATTAGATTTTCCTTTTTTAACCTGGCAAAGTGACTACAATTCAACTGAGTCTTAGTACAGTGAAGTTCAGGTAGACTTATTATTATGAAATATCTAGATCCGAAATGCGACACACATGCCTAGTTTGGGCCGTGTAAATTTAATTTACGAGCCACTCCTGAAAGTATTAATCAAGTTTATACTGACACACAGTAATTCTGACAGCCTCCGTGGCGCAGTTGGTTAGACGCCGGCTGTGAAAGAAGAGGCCGCGGGTTCGATCCCCGCACCGAAACAAATGCTTGTGTGATCCATAGGTAATTGTTTCGGGTCTGGGTGTTTGTGAGACCGAAAAGTCCCTCGTAGTTTCTGATACCCACGACACAAGACTCGATCTTAGTGTGGGGTCAGGGCTATGTATGCGAGTGTTGGGTGTATTTATTTATTTATTTAATTAAGGCAGGCGTCCACATATCCGCACCGTACGCATCGGACGTATCGCATCAAACGGATTGTTCACCATTGAGTTATAATGTCGCCAAATCCGATCGCTTCTGATACTGTGGACGCATTGTAAAAAATAATCCGTTTAATGCGATTCGTCCGTTACGTACGATCCGAATATTTGGACGCCTGCCTTTACTGTTGTAGTATTAAAGTCTAAATTACCATACATACATACATAAACTCACACCTCTATCCCAGAAGGGGTAGGCAGAGGCGCCACCAGGATACCCACATTTCGCCTTGCATGTTCCGTCCCACGATGTGATAGGGGGCGAGCCTATCGCCATATCGGGCACAAATTCCTGACTCCGGGCTGATAATGAATAGAAAAATCCAATATCACTTTGCCCGGCCCGGGATTCGAACCCGAGACCTCAGCTTTGTAACCGTACAGTAGTACAACTACGCCACCGAGGCAGTCTAAATTACCGTCTGGGAAAAATAACCATCTATCATATTATACAATAAAACTATCCCTGACAAATGGTGCGATTGTTACATCATATGATGATGGTCTACAGTGCGTGCGACTCAAGTGACTTCAGTCCATCGGCTTCCTAGCTATACAATTACCGTTCACGCTGCAGTTCACATATGAGCCGTGGAACAGGAAGATATGCATGTAATATGTCGTCTAGGAATTGTTATACCGTAGTGCTCCTCGCTTGTAGGGATTGTGAAGCAGTCTTCAAATACACAGCCTAGTATAGCGTAATCCTGACCCCACACTAAGACCGAGTCTTGTGTCGTGGGTATCAGAAACTACGAGAAACATTCGGTCTCACAAACACCCAGCCCCGAAGCAAATATCTGTGGATCACAAAAATATTTGTTTCGATGCGGGATCGAACCCGCGGCCTCTCGTTTCACAGCCGGCATCTACCCAAATGCGCCACGGAGGCTGTCGTTTATATGTCAGTTATATTTTTTTGCTAGACAATCTGTACAGTAACTTATACGACAATGCGAAGGTGACACCTCTGTAGAAACACGAATAGTAAAAGCCTTCTAATTTATATATGTCAAGTTATCTTTCGTTCGACTTGGCGTTGTTGGCATCGTTCATCCGGTTGAGTTGAAATTTGTAATTTATTATCATGTAAACCTAAGCATACACGTGAAAAGAATGGGATGTAGTAGTCAATAAGTTCCTTCAAATAATAATCAGCCTAGCCCATAGAATAATAAAAATCTCCATAAACTAACTGTTCGAGAAATGTAATTTCCGTTGTGGTTGTTTTTTAAATAACACTGGAGAGTAGAAATATGTTTGAGTTCAAATTTTGATAGAATATTTTTGTTTTCTAGCCTTAGTTACCTTACTTCAATTATACACTCGTGTCAGTCAACATCTCTTTTATTTTTTCAATCTTTATCTACAAAGCATTTTTAACATTTTCTAATTATTATTACAACAACAACAACTCAGGAACATTAAATTCATAATTAAGGCAAAATCGGGCCTCCAATCATAAACAACATTGTCCTGAGCTCATTGCATTGATGTGTTCTATTTTTATCCAACCCAATATGAACAAAACAATATCGTAAATCATGTATTTAAGTTAGCGAATAAAGTACAATAGCTAATAAAAGTAACTGGGTAACGCATTGGTTTATCCTTGTGAAATTCGAACAATGAGACTAGCGGCAGACATGAGCGGAATACTAGCGCGTTTGGTAAGATGGCTCGCCTTGCCTGTCTTACTATGGCTGCATAAAATTTTAATGGTCGCCTACTACGTGTTAAGATTCAATAATATGTGATCAGTTTGATTTATTGAGGAAAGTGGTTATTATTAATATTGGACAAATATTTGTGACTCATACAAATATTGGCCTAACCCCTTACAGTCGAACTCTGAGTTGGAGACGGGTTTGTGCTTGGCAGTGAACGGTTATGGGTGGGTACAATACAGTAAAGTATACGAATATTTATCCGCATGTGGAACAAACCCGCTAAGAGGAATGCTTAAGCTTGAGTCCATGTGTTAGCCACAGTAAAGAAACTATATTTGACGTTAAAATTAAATCATATAAATCAAAATACACAAAATATTACCTTGTCGAATTTAATAACAGAATCCTGTTGCATTTTGGAAGCCAATATACGATTTAAAATATTTCGACCAGCCGCAGTTGTATCGATATTCAAAATTATTATCTCTGCTTGGTTGACACTTAGTCTGGAATGTATTTGGACTACCACCACGCCCTCTGTTAGTTATCGATGACGTAATTTTATATTATTTTGTATGTACTAAAACAAGTTTACAAAAATGGCTTTTGTTAATATACCTCAATAATTGTCTGATGTCAATTTTCAAAAGCCTTGTATCTGTAGTTATTTATTGATCGTAATACATGACCTCAAATCATTTCTTTATGTATTTTCTTGTTAAACGTTATAAACCTTTAACCGATAATTACTTTTCGGATCATAATCCACGATTAAAATAATTACATTACTCCTTACCTCGTGCAAAAATTGACCATTTCGGTGATCGTCAGCGAAAATCGATTCGTATTCTCGCTGCCCTTGACACCGCGCGTTGCGTCAACCCTTGCGAAACTATCCTTTGGTAGTCACGTCACTCCTGCAAGATCCTTGGCTGATGATGATTAATGGTCTAAATGTTGGCTAGTTTGAATACTAAGCAACGTATACGTATACGTAGCAACCAATCAGATCACCGCAACCGCAAAGTACTCCCGTTTTGGTTCATTCACCTTGAAGGATTAATTTGTTGTTTGTTTATTTGAATCTCGAGCAAAGGATGTATGATAATTACAATTTTGCTTACTTGTATAGCCAATGCGTACTAGGTAAGTTTGGTGGATTATGGCCTAAGCCTTCTCAATCGGGCTCTCTGTTGTACAGGAATCCCATGGTCAGCAGGGGACAGCTAGAGGCCAATATATCATCATAGTTTCAAATAATGACAGAATTATTTCATTTACGAAAGCGCTTGGTAAAAACCCTCATATGTTGCAAGCTGTTCGCAGCAGTTTGTTAATAAGGAAAACCCATCAATGAAATTATTACAGCTTCCATTATGTTGGAGCCAATTGACTGTCGAAACAATAATTTGTAAAATTGTTTCGTAGAAAATGCTAGATTGTGAGTTTCAAACCACAAGGGACAATTAAGCTAAAACGATGTGAAGAGTAGATTTCTGCGATTATAATTACTGAATGGAATTATAGAAAGATTTTTTGTTTCCCTTCCTTTACAAATACTTTCAATAACTTCAATCACGGAAACCCAAAGAGAAGAATGGGAATATAGTCCGTCTGCGAAATGTTAATAGCGTTGACTTTTCCGTAATTAAATACGATATAATTCGTTATCCCAAAACTTTCCCAGGGTCCCTGGAAGTACATAGCGTAAAAAGGGACGCTTCTGGTCGAATCGGGACGTATGGTCAGCTAACCATAACCGATGTTGCGTAGTCGCTTCTCAACCAATTTGGTGCGTCATGCGTACAGTACTTTGGACACGATACAAATTGCGCTGTTAGTATTACGTGCACAGATCCAATCTTAGCTTGCAACACGCTATTATCTAAATTAAACAAATTAGACGTTGCTTCATTTGTGTCGTCATTTTATAAGAAAAAGTCTTAGGATGTATGGAAGATGAGCAAGAAAACAAAAATTATTCGCTCATTCCTCATCATTCTTAGTACTGCTTTAGTTAAATCTCATTTAAGGTTACCCCTCTGAGTATGTTTTATTACAATTATATATTTGTGGTTACCTTCATGTCCTTTTAGACCTGTACGTCATTGTGACCAAGGCATAGCGTCGTAATTTTCCACTGTAATAAAACATATAAAATTCCACACCATGGAACATTTATTTCTTTTTAGCCACAACAATAGCACATACAAACACATTATATTTATCTCTCACCGGTGAATCCCCATTAGGAGAATTATAGTCATTTTGCCGTATCAATGTAAAAAATGTATAAGTCCCTAGTAATGGATATTGATCTTTTACATGACAACCTCCGTGGCGCAGTTGATTAGGCGCCGCCTATGAAACGAGAGGCTGCGGGTTCGATCCTAGCACCGAGACAAATGTTGGTGGCATCCACAAATATTTTTTCGGGTCTGGGTGTTTGTGAGACCGAAAAGTCTCTCGTTGTTTCTAATACCCACGACACAAGTCTCGATCTTAGTGTGGGGTCAAGAGTCATAAATGTGTAATTCCTTAACAATAAAAGACAGTTTGCTGGTATTAATAAAAGTGATCACCGAAAATAACATGTGTGTCGGTTCTAACTTTAAAATAACTCTTGCGTCCTTATTCATAGACAGTTTTGAAACCTATTTAAGTTATCGAATTTTTTGTCTTGTTCGCTTAAACTGAATTCAAAAGTCGTTCGAAAGGGACAAACCATTCGAAACCTAACTAAAATAGGTTTTAAAACTGTCTATGAATAAACTCGTTAGCTTATTTTTATACGTTCATTATTTACTGACACCGCTTTATTGATTTCGCGGTAGTGTATTAGGATTCGGAGTCGTAAGGCCGGCTTCGATTCACAGGTCGGGCACTACGAATTATTGAATTATGAATTCCTCGGCATTGAGCACTGGCATTTATATTCGGTATCGGGATTGGTTCGCCCCTATCTAAGGTCTACCCTCGGAAAGGAGATAAGTTTATCGACCTTGTAGCCAGGACTGCTAGTGACACCTCTGTCGTCCTTATTAAGGATACAGGATTATTTTAAAAGTAATTTACCCCGGCCACTGAATTGACAAGTAACGAATCAAATTAGTTTTACAAATAGTAAAAAGTTACCAACAACTTCGCTAATAAGTCCAATTACATGTCCTAATAGAAATAGAATTTCTATCAACACAAGAATGTGCGTAAATAATAACTTGTGCAACAATTTTTGGGTCGCACCGATCGTAACAAATTATATAACAGCTGACCTTGTATGAGAAACCGATACGTTCAAGTTCAAAACGATTTGCGCGTAGAAAGTGTGTAGAATATGCGCATAATTTCACAGTTTGCTTGATGTTACTCCACTCGGCCTAGTAATTATGTTGGTTTTGGACATTTTATTTCTATGATGACATAGAATACATACGCCCGTATAAGAGTGTACGATTTCTTATGGTTTTGTGCCAAATATAGAGGCAATTTTGAAGGTTATAGTGGAAAATCCTTGTCGTGCGTTGTTACAAATAAAGTACTAATGAGTCGGCTCAATCGGTATAATATCGGTACCTTTGTCTTTCAAAAAATCTACATGAAAGGTCCAGTGAAAGGAAATTCAAGATATCGAGATGTCAGTACAAAAAAATCATAAATCGAATATTTATCAACCAGTACCTTGGTCAATTAAATACAATCTTCAAATAACAGCCTCATTAGTCTCGTGGCAGGTTGTATAGCTTGAGAATCGTGGGTTCGGTTCCCATGTCAGTCATATCACTATAAATAAATATGTGGTGTGACTGCCTCGGTGGTGTAGTTGTACTACGGTACGATTACAAAGCTGAGGTTTCAGGTTCGAATCCCGGGTCGGAGAAAGTGATGTTGGATTGTTCTATTCATTATCAGTCCGGAGTCAGGAATTTGTGCCCGATATGGCGAAATACTCGCCCCCTATCACATCGTGGGACGGAACATACAAGGCGAAATGTAGGTGTCCTGGTAGCTCCTCTGCCTACCCCTTCTGGGAAAAGACGTGAGTTTATCTATGCATAAATATGTAGTTTGGAATTTGTGCACACTAAGTGCGTCGTCAACGAATCACCCTCCAGTATTATTATGAATGTTTTCATTAGCTAAGCAACCAAGAAAACACTGAACTCGCAAATGCACAGATACGTGACTTTTCTGTGACCCACTGAACTCGTCCTTGGCACGCGAAAATTTCACTTTTCGACCCAAATAGCCGTGTCGGTCATCGCTCTTTGCGTCAGCTTGTCACAGGCGGGCCTAATACACTCGCTTATGTAACCGCAGGCCTTTTTTGTTTGTTTATATCGAAACACTGGGTTACAACACTATCTGATGCTGGTTTACACTGGAGAGTGCGTGCATCTAGTTTATTTATGTTAACTTGCTCGCGATTTGGGATGAGTGTTGATCTTGGGGGTTGAATTCTGAAGTTCACCTTCGTGTAACTCACTTAACCTTTTCTCACAAAATAAATGAATTAATAAAAGTATTTAGTCTTCTCTAAATTATCCTCTTGTTAATCTTTGTCCTACTTTAATTATAATTTGAGAAGTCAAAGATTTGTCAAAGTCTTCTTCAGGTTTTACATCCTCATTTTAATCATTACCTAGTATTTACTAGTATCAGATTTTAAAATTATAAGTGGCTGTTAATCCCAAATCCGTTCTTATATTTCGTTAGTGTACACTTGGGTTTATTAATAATTTACCGCCACGAGCAATCAAGTGATCTAAAATGCCTAAAACAAATAAAGGAGCATTTTAATTTGTTTCGCGATCTTTTTTTTGTTAATTACTCAAGAAACTTACTTGGACATCTCAAATGGGCATAGGCCCATTATGTTATAGTAGTTATGTTACAAAATGATTGCGTACGTTTGATTGTTATGTTTAAAATCTGACAGTAACCATAATTACTGAATTGAAAGTCTAGTGCGTAATCTATTTGAGGTTTTAAGCTCGTACTAATTAGGTACTCATGATTGTGTTTAACGATAAGGGTTATCTTTTCTGTAACTAAGATTTATTGGTATATTTTTGGTTTATTGTGTTATAACTTTTGCGTTTGATTGTATTTTTATTCGTCCTAATAAATAACTAAATAAGTGAAACATCTATTATAGCTCATCTGCTCGCTTATTAAGTTCTGAATAGGTTATTGGCAGGCGTAAAGCTTAAAATGCAAACAAATTAATCGTCTTTTCACTCTCTTATAAAAAATGGTGTGGCTTGGCTCCTACAATTAGGCGAACGACCTTTACCTCTCATAATGTTCTTTAATCAAATACCAAATTATGTAGTTACTTCTCTCCCTCTCTCTCTCTTCTAACCTATGAATCCTCCAACTCACTCTGTCCCTGTCGTTTTCGGAGACCTGACAATATAGTAGGGCGTAGTACTGCGTAGGGCCGCACTTACATCCTTCCACCTCGTCTTCGGCCTGCCTCTGGTCCTTCGGCCGGTGCAGCTACTTCTACAGTCTCTAAAACAGTTTCTTCTCCTTTCCAGCCGAGTACATCCTACCCTGCAGCAGAGCAGACCCTCAAATCGACACATGCATCAAGAACTCCTTCAACCATCTCCGGCCGTACCTGGCGCGAGGGTTGCCAGACCTCCAGGTGCCTCCAGTGGAGCCGCTCTTCATCGACCGCCTTGTGATGGAAAACTCTGCTGGACCAGTCAGGGTCACCGCTGCTTTCAACAACATCACTGTGATTGGACCTAGTAATTATACTGTTACTAAAATCAGGTGGGTATTTAACGTTCTAGATTAAAGGGAGGTGATAGGAGGGGGCAGGAAAACGATACAATACTAACTTTGTGATTGATTTCGTTGCGATTGACTCGCTGAGCTTCAATACTTAGTGTCATTAAAATGCGTGCCGCTGTTGATCCTGGCTTACAGGAGTTGCAGTGACGGGTGTGAAGGCGGGACAGTCTCCTTATGCCAAAATTATCAACTTTAACAATAATATTAAAGTAATTCATATAAATATTGTCATGTTATAGGTATAGTTATAGCGATTGCGTTTAATAAGAATGGTATAACAAATAACTGAACGTGAATGCTTTTCGAAGTTATCATAACTGATGGATATTTTAGAGCGCGTTACTGACCACTGAATATTGATTGATTGTATCTATGTAGAATTTATTTATCTACGAGCTTGAACAAAAATCTAGCTGCTGTAGCGAAAGACGTATGTTTCTAAAGCAGCAAAGCATTTTTATGTTTAATCATTAGAAATAGGACGATTGATGCCAATTCAAGAGTGAAAGACATGTATGTTTCTATAGGAAACTGTAGCAATAGAATCATTTTAATCTTTGGTTACTGGTTACCCTAATGCGAGTATATTTACCGCATGATATTAGACTATTACATAAGTTTGAGTAAATGAAACTCATAAAATAGGTTACTTTATGGCTAGTGAAATTACAACCGCTTATATAAAATACTTTTATTATGCTTACCTGTAAAGAAACTATTTGATATTACTATAATTAATGTTGCTAAGATTTTTATATCTGCTCCAAATGAATATAAACTCAAGAATCGTTAGAACTCAGGAATTAATTCCTGCGTAAAAAATATTCAACGATATTTACATGAGAAATATGTACCAAAAAATATACTATTGTATAAACTATGTAATATTCTTGAAATAAAACTATTTTTTACGGATTTTATCAGTGCTCGTGGTTACGTGACCACGAAAGCTGTAAAGCAATCGGAACGTCGGGAAAATCCGTAAAATTAGTTTAATTTCAATGTGTAACATTCGCGTAAATCTAAGAAAACATTATATATTATATTCTTTCCCGTAATATGAACATAATATGTATTTATATATAATGTGTATGTATGTATAATGAAGTTCATTAATAAAGAATATACGTCTGGATGAATATGAATGCAGACGGCAGACAATACATAATTTATCCAGAATTCAACCAAACCCCCATATTTACACGACAAGCTTGGCAACGAACCTTGACATAAGATCTCCAAAATACATTACCGAGCCCATTTATACCTTAAATAAGGAAATCTCAATGAGGCAGGAGGTACACAAGACATCCGCAGACAACGTTGTTGCTATGACGACATTTTGTAACCGAAGCTCTTACGCGACAATTGCCCAAGGATTTCGTAACGCTAGTTTTAAGTGAATTGTTTAAATGACTAGACGGACAGGCATTTATATTATCTATCATCTAATCTTCTGTGCAAATAATAGGTAGATTAGATTATAGATTTCTCTCATACATACATACATAAACTCACGCCTTTATCCCAGAAGGGGTAGGCAGAGGCGCCACCAGGACACCCACATTTCGCCTTGTATGTTCCGTCCCGCGATGTGATAGGTTTCTCTCTTCAAATTTTATTACATTGGTCAAGTTATTATTATATTGCGAGTATAAGTGCTTGTTGTTTTTATAAAAAACATATCTCAAACACTATCTCAATACAGCTGGTATTTTTAATTTTATATTTAGTTCCAAATTTCCCCACACGCCGACTTACGATGACATACAGTCTGACGGGCATTCATACTATCCGATCTAAGTCTGAAAGTCTATCTGATGACATTTATGGAACTTTGAGAGTGATCGTGACTGTTTTTTTTTTATAGATTCGACTTGGTAGTAACAATGCATTATTTCTTACTCGGTAATATACTATCAGATTGTGATCGACAATATAGTGTGCATAGAGCCTTAAGTGGATGAGTAATGTAAAGCTAGAGACGATTATTGGTAACAGAAAATAAAAGATGATTCTTTACATTTTTTAAGAAAAATATTCAGCCATTCAATTTGGTTTTTGTGAATAATTTTGGCGATCTTCGATCATTTTTCTTCCCGATCAGTACACCAACTTACAATTCCTTGTAGCAATACAACAATCAGATTAGTTTTCTGCTCAAACACATGAATAGGTATAACATGAGTGTTCTCGAGTGGAGACCGCGCCTCGGCAAACGTAGTGTAGGACGCCCTCCAGCCAGGTGGAGCGACAATATTCGTGGGGTGGCTGGTAGCGGTTGGCGACGATGGGCTGAAGATCGAGCCCAGTGGCGTGCTATGGGAGAGGCCTATGTCCAGCAGTGGACGCAGAAGGGCTGATGATGATGATGATGATGATGATGAGTGGCGTATGAATATATTTTCACCATCTCAGCAATTTGTGAAAATTGTCAAAAAATGTACTAATGTTATTTTCGTATTTCAGATCGGATTTGAACAAGTTGCGTATCGACTTAGGCCTGGTGCTGCCTCGCATCGAGATCACGGGACGCTACGAGGTTTCGGGTCAGGTGCTGTTGTTCCCTGTGCGGTCGCAGGGAGACTTCTGGGCTGCTTTCAGTAAGTACTAGTTACTTTTAAATTTTCTTAAGCCGCTAATTTGCAGCAAATTGGCTTCAGCGATAGATCTCCAAGACGTAACCGATGATATTGCACCTAAATGACATAGCCAATTAAAATTATTACTAAGTAGTAATTTCCACACTTTGGCTATTGGTTTCATTTCTCGGTTCAGGCAATTACTTTTGCAGAAACTACGCTGAGATTCTCAATTTTAAAAAAATCATACGTTTTGCTTGACGCTTGAGGTTACGTTCCTACCTGTCTGATCTGCTTCTTCTACTTCTGGCAGGTCGTAAAATTGACGGCCAAACCCATTAGCTCCGCATCTCATACTTTCCTTGCATAGAAAAATATGATGCGCCGAACCCAAAAGTATAGAGAAGCATACACCAAAAGTAGTCAAAGAATTATAATTAAAATGTTTGTACTAATGAAAGTCAAACATTGTATAGTACTTACATTTAAATTTCATATATTTTTCAGTCGACGTAGCCGCCATTGCTAAGATCTTCGGCAAGGAGATAGAAAGGGACAACGTCAAATACATGATGGCTGATAGGCTGCTCGTTGACTTCAAGCTACGGAACTCCCGGTTCAAGGTTCGAGATACAGTCAACCATGGGAGCGTTATTGGTAAATATTTTCTATTCTATTTTCTTTACAAGATGGAATAATTACTGACAAATTGTCAACACTGCAAGACATCTTAATAAATCATAAATTAATACATCAGCGATCATGGACACAAATCACATTTTCAATTATAACAAGCAAATTTAAGACAAAAAATTACAAAGCGATTCAATTTTCACCACATTGTATCAACCACACAGGCGAGGCCATGAACCAGTTCCTGAACAACAACGCAGCCGAGATCATCGAGGAGATGAGACCAGCTGCCTCGCAGTCCATCGCGAAGCACTTCCAGTCTTTCATCAACGCCGCCTTCACCAAGATCCCTATAGACGTGTGGCTCAAACCTTAGTACAAACTATCTGGTTTTATGTTTAGAATGAATATTTCAGAACCGGACTTTGATTTATCAGCTTCTGTTTTGTGGTGATTCGTGGTTTCATGTGGTTGGGAGTTCAACGAAAGTTTTAATTACGATGTGATAAAGTTTTAAGTTGAAGTTATTTCTCTAATACAAAGCACTGTCACATCCAGTACCAAAATTTCTTACACGTTAATCTGTACTATAGCAAAGTCTGAGTTGAGG
Organism: Deilephila porcellus; assembly: GCA_905220455.2. Taxonomy (NCBI): domain Eukaryota; kingdom Metazoa; phylum Arthropoda; class Insecta; order Lepidoptera; family Sphingidae; genus Deilephila; species Deilephila porcellus. Next base: position 12,416,039 of record LR999973.1, on the reverse strand, counting down.
TTTTTGACAGTATTACTGATTTCTTTCTAAAGTCTCTGAAACGTAGTATGAAAACGCAGTCGTATATGTCAACATTTTCAATGGGAAGCTCTTAATTGCTCCATCACTGGATATCGAAGTCATCAACGTCCAACGATGCATAAAGATATCAGAATTAAGCAAAAGTGTTGCCACATCATTAGAATCTAAATGTAATTGTCCTAATTATTCAAATCCTGCATCAGTAATATTTTGTATAGAAACAAAATCACAAGGTACAAATACAAATACAAAACGCGACCAATATCGTGTCCTTGAAACTCGCGTACTGAAACTGGTTTCTTCGGAATTTCGGAAGTGTTTTATTTTGTACATTACTTATGTAATTAACGATGCAGTTCTTGCATAATACTTTAAAGGTAACTTCATACCCACGTACTACGAGCGTCCGACAGTAAAAGATAAAAATAACAAAGCTACATAAACTATTTAATGCACCTGATGTTATGTGCTGTGTAGTTCAAATAGAGTCTGTCTATCCCCGGCAAGGGGTGATCATAATCTCTCGCCGGTTGACCTATCCCATCCCATTAGACATTGGATATGCCCTAGCTAAACCAGAATAGTGACACATGAGTCACTATAAAAACTATCAAGTATATCACGATCCCTGCATATACATATCTAAGCTATGCTGGTGGTAGATTTGTATCCATTTGGATACCTATCCATTGGAGACTATTCCGCCCGCACTCCCGACACTGCAACTCCTGTAAGCCAGGATCAACAGTGACATGCATTTTAATGACACTGAGCATTGAAGCTCAGCGAGTCTCCGGGAATGTCTAACTTGTCTTTAACCCGCAACGAAATCAATCACAAACTTAAATTAATAGGAGGAGTTGGAAATAAATTATATACCTATCCATTATCAAGATATAAAAGGCTTAGTTATCATAGTAATCCTTCCAAGACTACTAATTCTACTGGTCTCTGTAAATCCGCTATATTCCTTCAAAATTGTTTCGAGTGACGAGATAGTCAATAGTTATTCCTAGATACCCCTGCATTTACCACCAGATGCAATCTAGTTGTAGCAGTACAAAATATGATGTGTGCATTCAAAAGCACTTAGCGTGAAAGCCTCTTTATCCGAGACTTAAAACAAGTTCAAAGCGTATATTTAAACGTAAATTGTAAGTAATTATTTGTTGTTATCTTTTAACATTTAATATAATTTTATTGTAAATATAAACACTTGATTTATATTAAGAATCCTTAACATGTTTATAGAATTCAATGTGAATAACTATTTGTAACCCTCATTCATACACTTTTTAATGATTTTTTTTGTAATAGAATACAGTCTCAATTTAAGTGTAATGGCAAACATGACAAACCCGTCCAACCACTTGACTATACATGGTGTTTCCGAAAGTAAATCTAATGCAGCAACAACTAAAACATCTTTTAATGACATTTATTGAATATTATTTGCTATTATTATCAATTTCTACAATTGTTAATCTTAAGTTTACTTCAAAGACCTTATATTCTTTTTCGAAACACTATGTATAGCTGATAACAGTAATCTAAGTTTTATTTATTTTAAGTGACCAGTGAGCACACTTTATGTTTAATTAATAAGATTTTTATGTTTAGGATTGATTGTGATGAATTAAAACAATATTAAATAAATATTTACCAATATTGGTGTTTTCATAACAAAACCGCAGTCCTAAGAATATGGAAGTGTAACGTCATCAAATAAAATTCGCGTATATTAGTTGGGAAATATTATCTTGGAAGTTGAGAGATGTAGATTCGTAAGAATGAGGAGTATGGACAGTAACAGTAGGCATTAATTTGGTGGCAGAACAAATAAATAAAATAGAAGACAAAACTATATTAACATCACATTTTCTTAACTAAATAACATTCTAAATAGCAATAAATATTTATAAATAACTTTACAATCTATCACACACCTTTACACGTTTTTATCAAGTATACTTGTAAAAATAAGCCTGGTATTATAAATACACACCATATCTCCATCAAATTACATTACAAAAGGTCTATATAGAAATTCTTAAGGGATGCCGTTATTATAGCTAACGATAATGATAAAGATGATGATGGTAATTATCATGAAGAGAGAATATCATCGGCATTCAACGTGGCGAAGGCGTGGTCAGCCAATGGCTTCAAGAAGTCCCGCAGCGCGTCTTCCATCGGCACTTGTAGCTCATCGGTCAACTTCTCCCAGTTCTCGTTCAAGAATGTGTTCATTGCTCTGCCTGAAAATGTAGATATTTAAGAGTTAATAAAAGGAGCTAATTTTTAATAAAATAGTCTGGGTAGTTGGGACTATTGAAGGAGATATATCTCTTTAAGTGTTACGTATAGACATGGACCATAAACAAACATTTGTTTTGGGGAGGGAAAGAAAAAGGGATAGAAAAGGCGACCTCTAGTGTGAGAAACGGTGACTTAGTTAATTGCGTCACTGGGGCTGTTTAAATTAGTATCTTTAAATCTACCTACTGTCGTTCTGTTTGGTGCCAGGATATTTTGTTTTCTTACCCAATCTTCGCCGAAATGGGCATAATTAAATCAAAATTTAAATTCCTAAACGCTTAAAGCCAACAAATATTGCAAAGGCAAAATGTATTTCTTGTTAAAACAATGAAATATTCAAGCAAACTAAATGCATAGAGTATGGAATCAGTAAATAATTTTCGTATAGATTCTTACCCAAGTCAGTGTCTCCACCGAACAGATTCTCCAGCTGCATAGTCGCGGATCCGACGTGGAAGGAGACATCCAGATGCTCGCACGACAGAGCGTCCACGTCGTTGGGTCGTGTCTTCCTGCCCAGAACAATCGTCACTTCGGCGTCGATGTTACCTGCCACATAAAATATAAGATTAAATGAATTTGAATTAAATGGGGGGGGGGCTATGTTCTTCAGTGGACTTTCTGTGGCTGAAGAGATAGAGAGTGAGAAATGAACTTAGTGTAAAATAAAGTTACGAATAGTAAGTGTAAATTAAACTGAATAGTAATTGATTTATGTGCCGCTAGATGTCGCTTTATTAATGCAGAAGTTTATTTTTTATTTTATTTTATTTAACAGGTTTACCAACAATTGCTTACTCTAATTCTTACATCAATATCGTATGGTGACTTAATAATCATTCATAAGAGCAACTATTATTTACAGGCAAACACCACATGCCAATCATGGGAATAGACACCATGAACATCGTAGTCTGAACCAATTAGCATTATAATATAAAATCAATGTAAATAACAGTAGCATAGTAATTTGAAGAAAATAAAGAAATGCAATTAAAAATAATTAAAAAATACAATAACTAAGAAAGGAATGAAAAATACTCATCATTTCCAGTTCACAAATATCTAAACGAAACTTTGCGCATCTTGAATGTGAATACGAAAATATGCAGATATAGTGTCTTCCTTATTAGATCTGTGGCTATTATTTGAGATAACAAAGGCGAACTTCCAGTAGAATGTGGTCGTATGTTTATGTAGCTTTAAATTTAATAGCCATTTTTTGCCACAAAACCTTAAATTTACGCAATTTAATATGGGAATAAAGTGTCCACTTAAACATGATGTAGTTAAACTACGCTTGCCTAATGCGTGGTTGCGCAAAACTTAAAGTGTTTGGTCAACAAAGAGTGAAGGAAGAACTCTTGTACTATAATGAAACAAGCAATCAGGAATATGTTGGCGTAATAGACATTTGTAAATATGTACATACTTTTTGTTCGGCACAACTGAAAACTTGGTTAGATTTTCAAAGAAATAAGTATAGTACATACATAAACTCACGCCTTTATCCCGAAGGGGTAGGCAGAGGCGCCACCAGGACACCCACATTTCGTATTGTATGTTCCGTCCCACGATGTGATAGGGGGCGAGCCTATCGCCATATCGGGCACAAATTCCTGACACCGGGCTGATAATGAATAGAAAAATACAATATCACTTTGCCCGACCCGGGACTCGAACCCGAGACCTCAGCTTTATAACCGTACCGTAATACAACTATGCCACCGAGGCGGTCTAAATATAAAAATAAGTGTATATACTCGTATAAGAGTCTTAATAAACTAGCTAGTTTGTTAAGCTAGTATAATTCTTAGAAGCTAGCAAATAAGTTGATAGCAATTGATAACTCCTTACCAATAATACCAATTCTCTCACGGACGTTTCAGTATATAGAGGAAACAAAAATTTACTACAAAAAGTAAATCTCTAAGATTTAGATTTCAACGCGCTTCTTGGATCGTCGTACGCTAATAATCACCCGTAAAAATATTTTATATGGAAAATTAGTAAAATTGTTACCGTATTTCGCTGTGAACTGTCCTGCACCCTCAATAGGTAACATTAGGATCTGTCCAGAGAGAGTGTAGTGGCCTTTCATCCTCAATTCAGGAATTTGCAGCTTGGCAACGACTCGGTGATGAGCTGAATCCACACTGTAAATGAAATATAAAAATCAATACACCCAACAGTCACATACATAGTCCTGACCCCACCTAAGATCGTGTCTTGTGTCGTGGGTATCAGAAACTACGAGAGACTTTCTGGTCTCGCAAACACCCATACCCGTAACAAATACCTGTGGATCACACAAATATTTGTTTTGGTGCGGAGATCGAACCCGCCGCCTCTCGTTTCACAGGCGGCGTCTAACCAACTGCGCCACAGAGGCCGCATAAATAGCGTTATACATCTACTCGTATTTGCACCATGTTGTGAGCTAGGACGGTGAAAAACCCGAAGTAGCGATTCACGCAATTGTATCGCATGTTAATTTTAAATTTAATGTTAATATTAGATTTTAAGCAAGCTGCCATACTTTTGTCGACGAGGTACATAACTATTTCTCGATAGTATACATTATTTTTCTAAAGCTTTGGACCTACAACAAGTGCTTTGTAGTCACTTTTTTTATTGCTATGTATGGCGAGACGAGCATACCGCTCGCTTGATGGTAAGCGATACGACCGCTCATGGACAGTAGCAAAACCAAACAATGAATGACAAAGCAATGCTTGGCACTCCACTGCACTCACCATCCTTACACATAAGATGTTAAGTCTCATTATGTCGAGTAGTTACTCCGGGCTCTGGCTACAATATTCTTCGAACCGGAACACAAAAATGCATTTACACTGCTGTTTGGTGGGAGAAATAGACATTGCGATGGTACCTACCCAGGCGGCCTCTCACATATGACAGACTTATCACCAGTAAGCACAACATATTACTTCAGGTGTCCAAGAGCTCATATTGTGCCTCTTGTCAAAAAATTTTTTGACGTCGCCCATTGTTTTTCTATTGTTCTTTACTGTCAAAAGTTAGCTGGCAACACCGGGGCACCTGAAGGGTTAATCGTGCCAGAAAGAAACACAAAATAGTATAAGCTGTTTTCCAAATAGTTTTTTTAAGTTTTTATCTTGAGAAACTCTTACTTACTCCACATCTTTAACTCGCATAGAGGAAGGTCCATTGACAGTGACGTTAGAGTATGATGACGTCACAGTCATCGGTCCCGTAGACTGATGGATCGAAATGGATGGGACCATCAGCGGCTCGCATGATGGTATGCCGAACTGTGGTAGTCCTTTATAACAAAAAAATAAATAAGTACACCTAACAGTCACATACATAGTCCTGACCCCACAATAAGTTCGAGTGTTGTGTTGTGAGTATCAGAAACCACGAGAGATTTTTCGGTCTCACAAAAATCCAGACCAGAAACAAATTCCTGGACATCACACTACATTTGTCTGGGTGCGGGGGTCAAATACATTGCCTTTCGTTTCACAGCCGGCGTCTAACCAACTGAACGGAGGCTGTTCGATAAAAGATAATTGTTAGTAATATTGTAGTTAGTGCCAGTATTACTTATAGATGATAAACAAACATTGTCCATGATAGTTGTAATATGTTGTTTGTGTTTTTGTTACTTCCTTCCGGTCTTCTCTTGACGTACGTTCCACACTATCTGTGTACTGTATATATAATCCAAATTAATCTTGTTTGCTCGCTTACTTATTTATCCAAACTCATCAATAATTAATTTTATACAATATTAGATGCTATGGAAAAACTGCAAAGAAACTTATTTTGTGACATAATTTAATTATTTAATTTATATTTAAAAACTTACCTGTTGTTAGTCTTGGAATGTACGCGTTCAAGGCGTCTCGAAGACATTTTCCCAGAGCCTTCTCTTCTCGCGGACAAATAAATCCTCCAACTATACAACAATAAAAAATAAACACAGCCCTTTTATAAAGTTTTATTAAAAATACACGAAACGAAAATAAAAGAAATTCACAAATATATAATATAAATATAATAAAATAAAAACATTTTATTAATAAACCAATTCGTTTTACAACAACACAAGGTTGGGGCCTTCTATTAGTATTGAGGTACTAGTGTCAGAAAAGCATAGACTCTTAAAAAAACTGTCCAAAAAATCATACTGCTTCATAAAGATATAACTTGTATGTATCAGCCCATATACGTCCCACTTCAGGACTCAGGCCTCCTTTGCAATCGAAAGTATGATTGAGAGGGATTAGGCCATATATATAGATATAACTTACAGTTTATAAAATTCTTCTCAATGCCAGCGAAGACTCCACTAACTACACCGAATAAAAACAGAACCGTCCACATTGTGAGATCAGAATAGTTAACTTCAATAGTTTCTGAAGATATCATATAAATATGAAATCAAGACGTGACCGTGATTCCGTATGCCTATCTACATATCTCTTATCAAATAGAGGCGTGTTTTTCTTAATCATTTTCTTATTTTATCTATCAATGAATACTATCTGAATAGCTATAACTATGATGTGATGCAATATAGATTGGTAGGCTTATGCATGCAACGCTTCCTATGAACACTTCATAATGGAGTGGGAAGACCTAGCAGTAGGAGTTATTTAGAATAAATAAATAAATACACCCAAAAGTCACATACATAGTCCTGACCCCACACTAAGATCGAGTCTTGTATCGTGAGTATCAGGAACTACGAGAGACTTTTCGGTCTCACAAACACCCAGACCCGCAACAAATAGCTGTGGATCATACAAATAATTGTCTCGGTGCGGGAATCGAACCCGCGGCCTGTCGTTTCACAGCCGGCGTCTAACCAACTGCGCCACGGAGGCTGTCAGTACTATACTTTCATTATTACAGCACTATTTTATACTACAATAACAGGAGCAGCACTTAAATTGGCGTCCTAATCATTAGGCATTTTGTGATTAATCTCCTAATGCGCAGTAAATTTACATGCTTCAATACCCTTGAAGCCAGAATACAAATATTTACATATTTTTGCAGAAATAGGCAAAGAAATTGGTACATAACTAAATGCCTTCTCGCATGTGAGGGACATACCGCCTGTTATTTTTAATAATATTTTTTATTTTGCCTTTACTACTTTTTTTTTTTTTATAGTACGTTAATGCTTGTTTCGTGGGTTTTTTCGGTCATTTTAAGCTAGTTCTCGATGTTTGCTTTACCTAACATAATAATAAAGCAACATTAACATTAAGCATCAATCAAGAAACAACTTGTATCTTCGTGTACTGCATACTATCTGATTGCAAAACCTCTATACTTATGAACTCCGCACTGCAAATCATAAAGGATAGCGCAATATTATTGCTCAAATCCTTTGTATCACAACACGATACGACAGATCTGTTACGACAATATTCTTTTCATCTGCAGACTTTGATTTAGGATTACGGCAAATTATTGTTTGATTCAATGACAGCATGTAGCAAGGATTTAAAGGTCATCTTTTCAAGTTAAATCGGCTTTGAATGTTGCTTAAACACAATGAACAAGAAAATACCAATTTTAATGTTGAATAAATAATTTACGGGAAAAAAATGTGATACTGTCAAATACACAAACGCTAATATTAACAATATTAAAAACATATCTTTAAGAAATGATTAATAGACGAAATTCATTTGAAAAAGGAAAAGTCGTTGAATTGTAGATGGCGTTAGCGTCACTTGTACCGACCTTTTCGGAAATATCCAGTGCGTAATAACAACAAAATATATTTATAGCATTGATATATTTAATTGTTCAGGTGTAAAAATACATTGACCAACAACAAATGGAAATCCCAATTGACGCAAATACTTAACAATATACATAAAATCTCGTGGGATTAAAATAAAACTTCGTTCTTTTTTCGAAAAATAATAAACAAGTCGCCAAACTAAGAGTTAAGTGGGGTATCCAAGTCCCTGAGTTAAGACAACATACTAGTACACCATTCGATATTTCCACAATGGAGAATTTCATTAATCTTTAACGCAACGTTGAAACATTAGGAACGCCATCTTGTGGCTGTTCACGTGAATAAATGAAAGATGAAAGATTTAAAACCAATTTTAGTCATCGAATGTTTTGTCCCTTTCGAACGACTTTAGAATTTAGTTTGAGCGAAGAAGACAAAACTTTCGGTAAAAAAAGGTTTCAAATCTGTCTATGAATAAGGCCGTAAGTTGTAAGGGACAGCCGCGACTTTTGCTACGGGATTTGATTATATGTTTCAACAAATCTAGATATTTACTGTCTTGTGAATTTTTTAGCTACTTGATATGTTGATATAATAGAACAATATTGCAAACAAACTCGGTAAGCATAACTAGTTGATAAAATTGCACGCCACAAAAAATTATATACTGTGACATCATGATGACAATTCAATTTGCATGCACTTTTAATGCCACGATTAATATACTGATTACTTTTAACACCCCCTCATTCGAAACTCAACTTACTTCCTTCCATTTTAAATCTAAAATCAAATGGCAAGAGGTTTCAGGTATTTTCCAGTTGTTTTGAAATGTTGTTATTGGAATTAAAACCTTGCTTTATAATGATAAAGTTGAGTTTTCAATATAGAGAGTTTAAATATGCTGTTGTAACAAAATTGCAGTGACGTAATGAGCCGTAGGCCTGGCCGACCGGCACATTGGCCTACTTAAGGCTCGTTGCACAACATAACAACCGTGTTGTAGGAAGTGTGTAGCTGCCCTTAGGCCATCTTACTCTATTTCAGGTGCAAATTGCAGTAATTAAGGATCGAAAAATCATAAAAGTAATGAAAAAAATTAAGGAGGCTTTTGCCTTTATGAGCGTCTTAGATGTAGAGAGAACCGACGAATGATATCGCGGGTTCAGATTCTAGGAACACGTCAACATCTCAAACAGGCATCAAAAACAGTGGTAAATTTGGGGCATTTAAAAAGTTAACTAGTATTTGCGATCCGATCTACGCACTACGATCTACTAAAATCCGGCCGCTCAGAGAATGCGTTCCTGACACATGTCAGTTGATCATGAGTAGTGATGGGAAATAATTATCATTTTGCTAAACTTTTGAATTATTCCCAGTAAAAGTAGCAAGTTAGAATAATTGGATACTTGACTATTTTCTATAAAGTATTTTAAAATCTAGGTATAATCATTCTTTAAATCTTCCAACCGTTAATATATTTTTAAAGAGATCTTTATAACGAATAAACATGTTTTTCTTTATTACTAAACATATTGTCACCAAAACGGTTGGTCACGTGACTTTTTAAAATTTACGTCACACTTTACAATTGGTGAATGATCTTAGTGGCAGAAATTAATAAAATTGTACATTGTGACGTCACACGCTGCACAAGGACAGCCGATCCTGTTTTGTTACATTTAATCAATAAATAAAAACTCACAAACTTCTTTCAGATCATTATAATATTTACAATTTATATAAATGTAAATAAAAATACCAAATATTATTGTCTTTTACTAACTTATCATAATAATGCAACACATTTTATATTTTATTGCCACAACCGTCAAATATCCAATTGTCTGCATTCTACATTTTCATGTCGTTAAAATAATAAACAAAACAACAAGGTGATAATTATATTTATTATAAAATATGGCAACATATTTACAAACAATTAATTAAAAATAATAAGAAAAGGAGGCGCCACTGAGCCGCTTAAATAGTATCACATTATAGATCGGATTTTAATTTTGATTCTTATTATTATTAAATCAATTATAAGTAAATAATATAAGTTAATATTAAATGTTCTTATTTAAAATATTTTAATAAAAACGTAAACTTCAATGCCAAATTTAAATAAAATTCACAAATGTGAAAGATATTATATTGCTGCCAGGTGAAATAAAGAGTTAGATCCGTTTAATTATTACGTTATACATTATTAAAAACACAAATGTATTATTTTATATTATAACGGAAAATAACGTTATAATCATCTGCTATTTTTTAGCCACATCACTCCAGAAATGAACAGTTGACATAACCTTGTAACGGCGTGGTATGAACTTATAAATATAATATTTTTATTTTTATTAACCGTCAAATTTAGTCCAAAGTGATAAAATTTAACCTAAATTTACATATTATTTAATTTTTTATGATGTTTTATTTCGTAAGTAGGGTAAATAAATAAAATTGTTCGATAATGTATTTACATTTGCTGTCGTTGCATTTGCAACGACACTTCAAAGTTACGTCGTCCGTTCGATTACAACCTTTCAGGAACGCATTCTCTGAGCGGCCGGATTATAGTTAACTTTTTAAATTAACTTTTTTAATTTAATAATTGTAAATTAAGGGTAGTTAAATTGTAACAGTCACTGAGCGGATGACTAATACCTCAGTCCGCCCCGTGACCACGAAAGCTGTAAAGTAATCGAAACGTCGGGAAGTTAAAAATGTAAAAATTAAACCAAATCGCGATAAAATCCGTATAAAATAGTTTTATTTCAATGTGTAACATTCGCGTAAATCTAAGAAACCATTAGGTAACATTTGGTCATTGGACTTACTCCTTAAATCCCTCATCTCCTAAACTCAAGAATAGCAACATATCTACAATACTAAAAGTGCTGCTAGAATTTATGGGAAATTATTGAAGCAGGAATTAAACCCGTGGCCTCTCCTTTTACAATGCGCATTCTGAGCCATGTCTAAAAACCCTATCAATAAACGTCATTATATTTTTGTAATATCGAAAATTGCTTGGCAAATGTAGCGTGGGACGCCCTCTGGCCAGATGGCGGGACGACTTGCACAAGAGGGCCGGCAGCGACTGGATGCGTAAAGCAGCAGACCGGGCTCTGTGGCGTACCTTGGGAGAGGCCTGTGTCCAGCAGTGGACTGCAACGGGCTGATGATGATGATGAAAATTGCTCATAAATAAAATATCTACGTAAATACGTCATTTATTTCTAAACAAGTAACCTTGGTTTAAGAGTTTCGCACAATAATATTTATATTAATAAGTTAATATTTATAATAAAAAATCAATAGACCTTTAGAAACAGTACTTTGGACACAAAAATAGACAATATTTGACAAGCCATATAAAATATTATAAGAGTTCACATTCAATATAACAAAGTATAAGTGTGCAATGTAAATATATATTCACAATTGGTAAGTAAGTAAGATTTGTTATTTATCTTTTCTTAATTTTTTACCCAGATGTTATATTATTTTGATTAGAATTACAGTTTATTTTTAATGTTTTACCGCTATCGTGTGTTACCCTCGCTTTGTGAATGTTGTACACACCTCTAATAGGCATGTGCATCAGAATTTTATTTTGTTAGTGTTTTTGTATATTTTTAATATGTTGTTGGTGTGTCTTTTTTAAATAAATAAAATAAAATAATTAAACATTTGGCTATTTTGAGAAGATATTTTGTTTATATTAACTACGTATAAACTACATCTACAAACATAATGCATACATTAAATTGCACCTTTCCAAGTAGGTATGTTCTTATTTTACGTGTTTATATACTCATATAATGTAATATTTGTATAAATTTTATCTATCAAGCTAAATATTTTCTTTTTTTTCCTATTATTATCATTCAAACTTTATTGTAAAAGTACACTTAAGACTGCTCTGTTTTTTCTTCTCTTATGTCCATCCCATGGTAGTCGGTACGAGGTTGCCACGAGCTATACGACCGCCATTTGTTCTTTAATAATAAATATTTAATTTTTTTTTTATTGTTATCATTATTTTTACACAGCTTACATCAATTACACAATTGTACTTAGAATGTAATATTTTAGGCGTAATGCGATCTATTTGCTGCTGCAGTAGTGATACATACTTCCCACACTAAGCTGCACTAATTAGGTTTTAAGATTTATTTAGAGTACAAAAAGAATAAAATAAATAAATAAATATTTTTTTATATTGTCTACGAGCAAAGTACATGCACCTACATACATAAAATCACACGTTGTTCTCGTTCCTGTAAATATTCCCTACTTAGCTGTTATTAAAATATTATATTTAATACATTTACGGCTTTATACATAGACAGATTATTTTAGTTATCAAATGTTTTGTCTTCTTCGCTCAAACTGAATTCCAAAGTCGTTCGAAAGGGACAAAACATTCGATAACCAAAATAGGTTTTAAATCTGTCTAATGAATAAGTCCGTCTTTCACAAACGCATAATAATAATTTAATACGCATAATTTCACTGCGCCATAATTACACGAAAACGAGACCGAAAAGTCTCTCGCAGGTCCTGATGCCCACGACACAAGACTCGATCTTAGTGTGGGGTCAGGACAATGTATGTGACTGTTGGGTGTATTTAATTATTTACTTTACTATATTTCATTCATACTTAAAAGAGACAACATACTCATATTTAAAATTGGAATTTAAAAACATCGTATAACTTCCTGGGTAATTTGCATTTACGCATATCGAGATATAGTTCAATGTCACGCTTTCAAAAGTATTTAAATACCGCCTATTAATAATTCTGAGAAAACAATAAAAGTATTACATTTTGTGAAATAGTTTTAAGCGGTATTTTTATGCACTCAAAATCTTGTCATACAGCTTTACTGTTTATTTTTGTTTTCATTCTTTAAAGGTCGCCAGGGTATATATGAATTTCCTTCTTCATAAAGTAATTACAGTTTAAAGTGGGTAAAAAAAGAGAATAACACGCGAAAATCTTCTAAATTACAAGAATTCCAAAGACCTGTTTCGTTTACAACCCCATACAAAAAAGCGTAATCTGTGGCCTAAACTTCTCACAAACATCGGCCGATCTCTATATCCTATCTATCTTTAACTAGAGCTTAACATAACAACCATTACTATGGCGTTACAAATAATACACTTCAATAAACAAAGATAGACATATTCATCTTACTTAGCTAACTACAAATAAATATACCATATCTATATATCTTTATCTTTGTTTACTGAAACATAAACTGCATCTAAATATGTAACGAAATCTCTTGTTAAAGATAGATAGATTATAGAAACTGGGCGATAGAGGACGCATTTCCAACTGAGGTATGTTGTATATTATAAGGTCTAACATATTATATAATAAATAAAACAAAATATAAGTTAAGCCAAATATTGCTCAACCACCCTTCCAACATTTGTCCAACGAGCTTGACCAGCTAGTTGGGGAACACCATTTCCGATGGTATTTGCTTCAGGAACTTGTTGGCAATGTCCTCCAACACCATTCCCAGCGCTGTCTCTATAGCTGGCTTGATCTCTGTTGCTAGATCTGATGAGTGCATCTCTACTATGTGATTTGTAATCATCTCTGGAAAGAGAAGCAATGTTAACTTAGTATGATTTTTTTTTAATTTGTTTTTAAGGAGCAACAAACAATTACACTTTCTTATCAACTATTCTTAAATATAATTATATTTAAAATTAAGTTAAAGTGCAACCAACCCCGTTGCCCACGAATTAAATATAACAGTCAAATGAAAGTCTTATACAAACATACCAAACAATTACATAACCCTACATTTAAAATACAAATAATCAACGAAATTATCCATCGTCGAATATTATATTTTCCTTTTTTCTCTTACTCAAAATTGATCTTCTGACACTACGGACTGGCACAAATCTAATTTGTTGCTACAAAATCAGTTATGTTTCCAAGTTCTTTTGAACCCTCGACCTTAGAATTAGTTTATTAGTTAATTAGTAGGTTCATTAAGAGCTGTAATAGTGCGTGGTGGCCTGTTGGTAACGGACCAGGCGCGGCTGCCTACATCTTCACGGTGGTCGCGGGTTCAAATCCCAGGGCACACCTCTGACTTTTCGGAGTTATGTGTGTATTGATAGTCAATCACCACGCACTTTAACGGTGAAGGAAAACATCGTGAGGAAACCTGCATATCGTAGCGATTTTAAAGAATTTCTACGGTATGTAAGTCCGCCAACCCGGACTAGGCCAACGTGGTGGCCTAACCACTCTCAATCGACTCTCTCGATTGTAGAGTAGGCCTGTTCCCAGCAGTGGGACGTATATGGGCTGATACATACAAGCGCTGTTGCAAAACTTATGATGATAACATTTCATTTTCGCTCCACAACACTAATAAACAAAGCAGGTTAATAAATAAAATTCGAACCCATTTCATCAGTAGTGGAGTGTGCTTCTATGAGATTGGCTTCAACTGGTCCAGTGCATATTAGTCGTACTATCGCGTCGCGTATCACCATCCTTTTGTGCACGCGAGCTCCGAGCACTTCCAATGACGCTGTACAGTCAGCTGGAAACACGTAATCTTATTAAGGATAAACGCTGTATTACCATGGGCTACAGTAGGAATTTGCCAGCTCAACTGAGGATACCCTGTCTCACAGCATGCCGAAATTTAGCCACGGTGTTGCTGCCATCTCAATCGATGAGTGAGATAACCGAAAGCATAGTACCCAATTCCTCATTCCCTTTAGCAAACATTAAACCTTAAAATTGAGAGTAAATAAATCATATACTTACAAAAATTTGTCGACATTTTGCCAGTCGACTCCACAGGTAGCATTTGAAACTCTCCAACCACCATATATTCCCCACTCATCAGTAACAAAGGTAGACTTATGTTAGCTGTCACCTTTAGATCTTCAGGATACACACTAAAAGGAAATAAATAGGGATAAGAGTTCACTACAGATAAAACTTCTACAGTTCACTTAATCTATTTATCGATTGTTGCTGTTCTGTGATATTGCTATGTAAATAACTGAAAGCCAGCCAGAGAGGCTAAGAAAAAAAAAGTGCTCTTCCCAAATAAAATGAGAATCAAGATGGGAATTTAATTGTTGTGATGACTATATATTACAGAAAATTATTATCACCACTTGCAAGACGCCACTTTTTACCATAAACCCCAAGATTTTCCACGGCGACGGGCGGCGTTTTGTAAGAAGCGACCAGACGTTGCGACTTTCTAGCACCTTATTTATCAAGTCCTCCACCATACAGTAAATACTTACTCCAAATTATTGAAGCTATAATTAGTAAGTCCATGCAAGACTACATCTGACAACCAAGCATCGTATTTGAACCCTTTTGTCGGCATGTTATGTTGTCGAAGCCTGATGTTTGGTATCTTCAGAGGCTCCAAAGGTTGGATGTTCAGACTTGGTACTCCATTGGCGAGTATGCCTTTAGCCTTTTTTACCACACCTTGGATACATTCTGCCACTTTGGCGTCACTGTAGTGGCATACTGACGATGGAACTAGAGATAATAAAAAGATAATAGAATTTAACTAAAAAATACATTGGAATGTGGGAAAATCAGCAATTAAAATAGTCACGTTTCATAAGCATAATTGTAATTTTTTGATTAATAGGTATTTTACAAAACAATTTTTAATTGATCGTTCAAAATTATATTATGGTTTTGGTAAGAACTTAATTTATCTTCAAGTGATATTCATGCATAGTAATAAATTAAAACGTGTGATGTTAGGTATATATTTTTGAAATTAATAATTAAATTGGTGTGATGTGCTGCCACAATAATTGTGTCGCGAATATGCATTTTTTAGAAAACAGTAGATTTTTTTAACAAAAACAGCATTATATGACCACAAATACATACGTTTTTGAGTACTATTGCCGTTATTTTCTTCCTTTGCATCATTACTAGGAAATCCATTTACTACACTTGCAAATATAACAATTATCACTATTTTTGCTACCGAAGTTCCCATTTCTACTATCGCTATAACAGCTAAACTCGATCTAAGAGGTTCATCTACTTATAATGCCTTTTAAATGAAGGAAGCTGGTCGCTATGCCTTGACCATATGTGGTGGAACCTTGACTGCGTAGAGATTAACAACTAGAGGCTTCTTAGTGCATGAATAACCCAGGGTTACTAGGTCTAGTGCTAGAGTAGTAGGTTCAAAGATTCTTGAAGTTTGATCTTCTATTCTTGTCGTGCAATTAATTTTGTGCTCCTTTTTTATATACTTTTTTTAAAAGGGCTTATAACAAGACGGAAGACTACTATTATATTATACACAATAGGAAATACAACAAAAATAGTGCTTATTTCACCTCGGCTTATTTCCTGAGTAATAAAAAGAAACCTGAATTATTTAATGCATGTGTCTAAAATGTTAAGTTTTTATATAAATAAACCCTTGCTAAATATTATGACAATTTTATCCACAGAAAACCACCAATATTTAATTTGTTTTTTTTTTCTTTATTAAGTTTATGTAGTGTACAATAAAGGATATAAATAAATAATAATAAAATAAATAAATATTGGTAATTTATCTATACGTCATACTCTTGGAAATTTCCATAAAAAAAAGTTGTAGTTACAGTAAACAACTTGTAAAAAAGAATGTTCCTTTTGACCTTTAATCGCCGTCCGGGTATATATAATGAACATTCGTGTCCTCATTTCTTCCTTATAGTGCGTAGGTAAAATAACTTCCTACAATTAACTATTAAAAGACGTAAGTAGAATAAGCGGAAAAAATAAATAAATATAACTTTCATTTTTAATATGTCAAGACGTAAATAGAATAAGCGGAAAAAGTAAATAAAAATAAATTTCATTTTAAAAATAATCTAAATAAGTTTTCAAACATACACACGTACATTCTACGTTCATAGAGCAAGAATATCTTAAAGCTTAACATTCAATTTCAAGCTTTACTGATATAATAAAGAAATTTTCCAAATTTTAAAATCTTCCAAAGATATTTTTTCATTCTGATTAATGAACTTTGAAATAATTCATCGCTTCTTGAAATAGAACTGGCTGTGGCATGCTATGTACATTTTATAAATTATTATTTCAAACAATCCCTTATTTACCTTATGAAAAATAAATGACAGGAAATAAAAACACAATCTAAAAGTATCAAATTTTGTATTTAAATAGTCAATCTTAAACGATAGGACAGGTACAAATAATTCTTTGGAGGCCAAAGAACGAAATGAAGTACACTGGAAGAGAGTCGAAACTTACACTAAAAACACAGGTTTAAAGTCTTTCCACTAGGAACTCCACGAAAACACCAATAACGTACAATTGATACAATTAGATTTGGTCTACAATAAATTAATAACCCCAATGCTTTTTGGCAGCAATCATTGTACGCAAGTTACTATATCTGCCACAGTCGCTTAAGTTTTCTAGGATGCGACAGAATCATCCCATTTCGTGCAATTTGATGTAACAACGCCAATTTATTTTTTACACACAGTAATATTAATCATATTATCAGTATTAAAACCGACAGTTGCAATGGAATTGCTGTCAGTATCAGAAAAAGGATCATTGATTTTTGTGTGATCTGATTATATTCGAAACGTTCGGAAACGAAAAGTTCAACATACGATCAAGTATCAATAAAGGCAGGCGTTCTACATAATATTCGGATCGTAACGGACGGATCGAATTAAACGGATTATTTTTTACAATGCGTCCATAGCTTTTTTCCGTTTTTTTTACCAGCGATCGGATTTGCCGATATTATAACTCAATGGTGTAAACAATCCGTTTGATGCGATGTGTCCGATGTGTACGCTGCGGATTCGTGGACGCCTGCCTTAAGTCTACTATTTTGTACAATAATACTAATCCAATAATAATATAATAATACAATACTAAACCTACACTTAAATTATTTTCCAAACGAAGTATCTATTCCCCACGTTCAAAGACCATGTCTCATTATACCAATTGTACACAATGCCCATATTCACAACGAACAAGCACTGTTTCTATCAATACTTCTTTCTTCTCCCTTAGACTTCTATTCTGGTAATGGTTCACCTGTGAGTATGTCTTTTAGAGGTATGCTTCCAAGGATCTTGTTGGCATATGTCTTGATGACAGTGGCACTGGTTTCTTCGATGATAGGGGTCAAAATATCCAGCACCACCCCAGGGCTTGAGTTGAAGAATGAGGCTGCAGACGCCGCTGAAAGAAAATCATTTATTTTAGACTCAGCATAAATATATAGAACTAATCATGATGATAATCACCAGTCGGTACAGGAGAACCAATAAGCAATTACGACGTGACGGCGAGATAGTGTTCAAAAATATATTATCTTAAAATTGTTATAACACAAATTAATTATCTAATATATTACCAAATTAATTAAAAAAGCTGTTTCATGATGGTCACATGCCTACTTTGTGATTTCAGCTTTTTGAAAGAAGGCATCACTTGCATCTAGACAATAGGTTCTTAAATTTTGTAAATGAAACTGCACTTTATCATTAGAATTTTTGAACAAACCGATAATACATTTTAATAGTAAATCATTCATATTACTCATTACACTATGATTCTTACCAGCAAGAGGCCTCTCGCTGTCTTCGAAAGCAATCTGTGCATTATTCACTCTGACTTTGGTGACGATTTTGTCGGCCTGTAGATACTCCACTCCATCTTTCAGCACTGGTTTTGCATTTCCCTTCGCTATCACGTTAACTCCAGCTAAAAACAGAACAAAGTTATTAATCTTCTCATGATCATAAAAGGATGATAATACAGTCTTTACACATGTTATATAACAATTTTAATTTAATTTTAATAATTTTGGGGTGATGTTATCGACTAGTATTTTTCCATTAACCTTCTGAAACACAAACCTTATCAAAAACATGTAATTTAAAATTCCCATCAAAGAAATTTAGCTTATTTTTGTAGTTTCGTATTAATATCATTACAGTTAAACGTGTCATTGATATGATTATATGTTCGTTACTCAAAGCATAACACTAGTTTCATAAAATCGCGTGTTTGCAACGGTTTACGTAAGTACAGCAACTGATAAAAACTGGGTTACTTGCATCACTAAATTCAATTCTGATTTGATACTAGAGAAATTGAACCAAGGTCTAAACCAGATAATTCGAAACATAATTAGTATAAATTACTGTAAAAATTATTTGTTTTTGATATCCTGGCATTGGTCTTTATTTATTTTTTATAAAATGTTCAGTATCTGATACGTGCCACTGAAAGTATACAGTAATTATTCATATACTTATGATTACCACTGCTTCTTTAACTGCATTAGCTCGTAATACATGATATCGATTGCAATCATTATTTTTATGCGAGTTATAAACTACATTACCAGTATTTTACATCAATTCTTCAGGAAGGCAACCAACTTTCTCATACTGTAATGAATAAAACCACTTCTAAATCTTCTAACACGTCTTAATATCCACTAACTAACTGATCTTTTAAACAAAAATCATCGCCTTTAATGTAATAACGAAAATGAATGATAATATTAAAACATAAAGAGATACTGGTAAACTATGATATGTGGATTCCAATCAGAATTGAATAATTTAATCGTATTTTATACCTACACCATAGCAACATTAGAGGCAGTTTTATTTGACCGAGAAGCCTGTAAATGCGTGAAAAATAATGTTGTGACAGAACTTACTAAACTCTCCCTTAATTTTTCCCTTGCCGTTGATGTCCAGAGTGAGGAGCCTGGAGCCTCGCACGTCGTAGTCAGCTGTCACCATCAGCTTCGGCAGGAGCAGCTTCACCTCGGCCACGTACTTGTTGTTCAGATTCACCCTGGAATTATAGACAAGGGTTTGTTAGTGGATGAATATGAAGGAGTTAACGTTACAATTAATTAAATGTAAGTTGATGATAGTAGAAGAAATTGTCGTTTTGTTGAAATTAGTAATATTGAGTTCTGGATAGAAGTAAAGCGAATCAGAATAGCTACAACGAGACGAACTAACTTAGAAGACCATTTACTTGAAAGGGAAAATTTAAAATAACAGGTAAGAAGGGCATAACGGTTGTTATTAAAAATTGTATTTAAGTATTTATTTGGGGAGCGAGTTGAATAGTTTATATAAAATCGTCTCAGTGTTTACGAAGCTACATGATGTTCTACAAAGTTCTCTCTCTCTCTATTCAGCCACAGGAAGTCCACTGCTGAGAAGTTCTAGATAAATATAATTACGGACCTTTAGAACCTACGGCATTGACCAAAAGACATACAAAAACAAACGTGACTTCGTAATACAGAACATAAACATGCAATAATAGGTTAAACCCAAACTGTCATGCAATTATTGCAGTTCGTTTTTGCCAGTTTTTGGAGACGCATTAAACATCATAGTCATCATTAATATGTTAATTCATGTTGTAACACACAAAGGGTTTTTAAGGATGCGTTTTTATTTAAGTCTTTACTTTTACTTATTTTACGAGCACAACCAGTAACTCATATGAAGCTAACTTATCACAAAAGAAAATGCTTCTCATAAACAACCACAAATGTTGAAAAAACTACAGGTATACATACATAAACTCACGCCTTTATCCCCGAAGGGGTAGGCAGAGGCGTCACCAGGGCACCCACATTTCGCCTTGTATGTTCCGTCCCACGATGTGATAGGGGGCGAGCCTATCGCCATATCGGGCACAAATTCCTGACTCCGGGCTGATAATTAATAGAAAAATCCAATATCACTTTGCCCGACCCGGGACTCGAACCCGAGACCTCAGCTTTGTAACCGTACCGTAATACAACTACATACGCCACCGAGGCAAACTACAGGTTTGTTGCCGATATTTAAGGATGGATACTTGATGAAGTAAAAATAGGATTGTATCTTTAAGACCCATTTACACGGAGAGAGTTTCTCGCCTCGAAGGTACGATTATCGTAAGGATATAAAAAAGTTGCATCGTGTAAACGTTGTTAGAACACGATTATCTTATGGTTGTTATGTCATGCGATAATGGCATACGATTCTCGTCGCAAGAAACTCGCCCCGTGTAAATATCGCTTTAGCCATCTCAGTGCCTACTATGTTCTTAAGTTAAATCAGGGGCGGATTAAATGTTGAGAGCGTCCTAGGCAAGCACCTCAAAGCCCTCTAGCAGTAATATTTAAAAAAATACATGTCGCAGATTCATACAGATTGCGATTTATATGGCCGTCGTTGCCGTCCGACATGATGATTCTTATTAATCAGTCAGTGCGCACGTTTGGCGCTGTTCCGGGCAAGATTACAATAGAAACCATAAATATTATTAAACCGATCAGACTCTACTGACAGACTATTCGACGTTACCCTTGGCAACCGATAACTTACAAGACGTCAATCATGTCGGACTGTGTTGCAATTCCACTAAAATAAGTGACCTGTGTCATCATTGCGTATGGCAATCAACCTGCGTGGATCAAACTTGTGTGATCTCTAACACACATACATTACATGAATGTATAGTTCATTTAGAGAACGAATGCGATTTGTATATAACAAAATTATAACATCAGATGGTTTTGCATAGAAATGAAGATATCCAAAATAATCGCGCGCCCCTTCGTAACCTCGCGCCCCTAGGCGCGTGCCTAGTTTGCCTTAGGGATAATCCGCCACTGAGTTAAATAACTTAGTTCTTGTCCTTGGACTTTATAAGTTTCATTTAGACATTTTGTAATTAGTAAGTGGTATTTAGAGCGAACTTTATATTAGTGGTATGGTTGCTCAGTTGTCCTCGTGTGATTTTCCCACGTAAATTAGAACATTTGGCACGAATACCAAAGAAATATCTTTCATAGTTACGTTGGTCATGGATTAAATTCCATTAAATTTATGTTTAAATGCTTTTATTGAAGCATACATTAACCGTCATGAATATATTGTATGAAATATGAATGTTATTTATTTATTCAAACTTTTATTTTCTTTTTATGTAATTTAACTCAAGTTTTATCCCATCATTTATTTTAACGGGCGGATTTGCCATTAGTTAATTTGCTTAATCAATTACTAGATTTCTACTTGTTTTTCAGTAACAAGAACTCCACTGCTAAACATATGTCTCGCACAAGTATTTCCACAGCGACCTTTATTACCGGACTTATAAATAAATAAATACACACCCCACATTAAGATCAATTAAGTCTTGTGTCGCAGGTATCAGAACTACGAGAGACTTTTCGGTCTCACAAACACCCAGACCCGAAAGAAATATCTGTGGGCCGCATAAACATTTCTCTTGGTGCGGGGATCGAACCCGCGGCGTCTCGTTTCACAGCCGGCGTCTAACCAATTGCGCCACGGAGGCTGTCATATATTACTTATAAATCAACAATTACCTCAACTTCTCAATCTTGAAATCGGCACCTCCTAACGCCTTCGCATGTCTGATAGTAGCCTTTATCCTAAGGTTAGGAGCGGTCCGATCCACCTTCAGTGTTGGGACCATGAAGGGGTCCAACTGAGGTATGTTGACTTCAGGTATCCCTTCCTTCAGCCTTGGCCTCAAAGCCTCCACTGCGTCTAGGATGCATTTGTCGATTTGTGGATCGCCTTTCTTACATTTTGGGAGCAAATCCGCTGTAACAGAAAGCAAACATTTTATTCTACTGCTGTTTATAGTTTGCTGAAAGAATTCGGACACAACCATGATAGGATTTTTTGCAATGTGCTAAGAACCAGTTTACAGCTAGCCTAATGCGCCATTTACACGGGAGATTTTCTCGCAGTGAGAATTATATGCCATTATCGCATGACATAACTGATATAAGATTATTGTGTCTGACAATATTTACACGATGCAACTTTTTTATATCCTTACGATAATCGTATTATCGAGAAACTCTCCCCATGTAAATGTGGCTTAATAGTGAAAGACCACCGTCAACCGTAAGCCTCGACAATGGGGCACAGGTAAAACGTGGCATATTTTGAATGTTTCTTTAGGAGTTGTATACTGAAATGCAGGTCATAGCACTTAATAAAACCAACTCAACACATCAGAGATTGCACCTACATATAAGCAAAGAAATAAATTTGCTGTAAAGCAAAACTTAATATTATAAGGTGACAATTATAATTCCAAGAACCAGTTACACACAATAAAAGCAATCCCGCACGTGTTACCTACTGGAGCGCGGCCAAAGCCTAACCACTAGGTCGCCTGCAGATCTAGATTAAGGCTATTCGCAAAGCGTATTGTAACAGTGCTAAACCAACGCTATGAACAATAGAAATGCATTGACAGTATCTCAGGAATACATCAGTTCGTTTTCGTAATACAGATCAAATAATACATCTGTTTGGGAGAGATCTTAAGAATCACAAACGAATGTAATAAAATGTAGATGCTTGCAATTTTTTTCCCCATGTTAAATAAGCGAAATTGACAGCCTCGCACAGTGGGCTGAAAATCGCGTTTCATAGACATTCAAATTTTTTTTCCAATTTGACGGGTTTTTTAATTGGAATCTATTAAAACATGCTTGTTCATGATACCTTTTAAGTATGAAGACATAAATCACAGGAAAAGGTACACTTTCGATTTTTTTTCAAAAATGTTGTATGGAGAAAACCATAAAATAAGGTATATCTCGGCTGGCACAAGAATGGCCGTTATTTCCTCTCGCATGATTTTTGCTCTATTTTTTTGCAATTTTTTGATGTATCACACCACATGGAGCAAAGCGCGGCCTTTGAGAAAAAAAATCATATAAAAAAAAAAATATTATTTCTGTTGACTTCAATCTTGGTTGGCAAATTTGAATCACATGTCTCTAAAAATAATAAATAGCGGTCACAAAACAACTTTATTGCTGGTTGACCCTCCCAATTTCACAATAATAAATAATACGCGGCTTATATCAAAGAAATATTTTTTTACCTGACTTGTTTATGACACACAAATCGGTCTTGGATACTCGAACTTTTCTCATTGTTATCTACTAACAAATGTTTTTATCTTTTTGTAAATATGTTAAATAAATGAAAAAAAATGTTCAATAAAATTTAGTAATTTATTTATTAATTTATTCGAACAGTACGACTATACAAAATCAAGCTCTTCTTTAAATCCATCTTGTATTTGTTTTTTCCGCGACTCAAGTGCCAATTATTCCTCTCCTTTCACGGCCCATTTCTTCAGGTCTTGCCTGTATGCAATGTGCAAAAGACATTCCATGCATTTAATGCGGGCGTGTAAAGGAGACAATCCGAATTTCAAGAGGTGTTCAGAGACAGGCCTTTTTATAACTTCATTTAAATTATTCATATCTGACGGCTTTGCTAAGCACAGATAGCACGTAGCACTAGATCGGGCATCAGTAATGTAAGTACAAACTTTGCCATCTATCATAGTCATCATTAATTTATGACAAATTTTTATTTCGTTACAGTCTGTAGTTGTTAGCAACTTGATCTGGTCTTCAATTTCCTTCAAATGTTCAGTAACCACAAGTTTATTTTCTTTAACAAAACTAAACTGCACTGGACGACAAAAATGTGCTGAACAGGGCTTTGGATTTTGCCATACGACTTCGTTACCATCGGTCAGCTTTAACGAAACTAACAAGGTCATGAAAACACTGGAATCATTATATTCGTCTTCTATTTTCTGTTTATACCTGCTCTGGTTCGATGCACCATCAAAACCCCACTTGGACACTAAAATAAGTTCTTTTCTATCGCCACATACAGGTACACTTTTCAAAATCCTTTTAACTGTTAAATCTAGAAGAGCCTGAAGGGAAATTTTGGCTGTTGTATCTGTAACTGTAATTGTCTCCTTGTCAGGATAACACTGAGATTTAGCTTGCTGAATCTTATAGTATGATGGGTACAATTCCATCGCACCTTCCCGAATTGCTTTTTTCCTTAATGTTATATATTGCCACTTAGACAACTTTAATGATAAATATAGACCAAGTGCTTTCTCCGGTGTAAAAACAGGCTTGGGGCATGATTTTTTGGTAATTGCGTTAAACTTATCAGCAGCTTCTGGATGTTTTATCATATACTCAATAGCAGCAGCTATACTGTCCAAACCTTCTTGTCTCATTTTTCGCACAGTAGCGTATGCAAGTTCACTGGACTCGCATTCTGTTTGATTTTCAGTCCTTCTCTTCTTTTGCTTCATTGCTAAATCTTGAAATGGTTTTCGTGGCAAACGCTTCTTACTTGTGTGTGGTGCACCGGACGAAGATGTGGAAGGGACTGGACTTTCGAGGGTGATATGAGATTCGGATGCCCCAACATCTGATGCCTTCGGTTCTGCAATGCAACTTGGCCAATCGATATCACAGTGAAGCCAGTCCTCATAATCTTTCAAAAAATCTTCTAATTTTCGATGAGATCGCTTCCATTTTTTCACAAGGGTATGAGTAAATCTTCTACAGTATAATTTCAACTGTCTTCATCTGAAAGATTTAAATTCAAACATGAAACGACATTGTTATATAACGAAAGGAAGTCACTGTACTTACCCGTGTTTTTCAAAATCATAAACAAGTCTAAGTAAGTTGCTAAACTTTCCATTTCCGTGTTTATAATTGATGTTTACACAAGCACAAATCGAGGTAAACTGAAAAATTACAGCAAACAAATGTCTATTTATACTTCTTAAATAAATAACAAAATCATTAGGCACCAGCTGTGCCATTATAATGACCCATCATAATTACGCAGCTGCCTTTTTTTATTTATTGGGTCTTAAATAAGTGAATTAGGAACAAAACAATAGGTAAGTACTTGCAGGTGAAAATTTATCCATTGTTTGGAAAAGTTCGAGTATCCAAGACCGATTTGTGTGTCATAAACAAGTCAGGTAAAAAAATATTTCTTTGATATAAGCCGCGTATTATTTATTATTGTGAAATTGGGAGGGTTAACCAGCAATAAAGTTGTTTTGTGACCGCTATTTATTATTTTTAGAGTCATGTGATTCAAATTTGCCAACCAAGATTGAAGTCAACGGAAATAATATTTTTTTTTTTGATATGATTTTTTTTCTCAAAGGCCGCGCTTTGCTCCATGTGGTGTGATACACCAAAAAATTGCAAAAAAATAGAGCAAAAATCATGCGAGAGGAAATAACGGCCATTCTTGTGCCAGCCGAGATATACCTTATTTTATGGTTTTCTCCATACAACATTTTTGAAAAAAAATCGAAATTGTACCTTTTCCTGTGATTTATGTCTTCATACTTAAAAGGTATCATGAACAAGCATGCTTTAATAGATTCCAATTAAAAAACCCGTCAAATTGGAAAAAAAATTTGAATGTCTATGAAACGCGATTTTCAGCCCACTGTGCCTCGGTAGCACAGTTGGTTAAACGCCGCCTGTAAAACAAGAGGTCGCGGGCTCGATCCCCGCACCGAGACAAATTTGTATTGGTGTAGTCCAGTGTCCACAAGTTTTTGTTTTGGATCCGAGTGCTTGTGAGACCGAAAAGTTTCTCGTAGTTTCTGATACCCACGAAACAAGACTCGATCTTAGTGTGGGGTCGGAAGTAGGACTATGTATGTGACTGTTGGGTGTATTTAACTATTGTTATAGTGGTAAAGCCGTACGAAACTTGGCTCTACATGAGATCTGATAACTTTTTGACAGTGCAAGCCATATGGTCGCGCCTTGGAAACATTTTACATGAAAACGTTTTTCGTAGGATCATTTTTACTCAATTTACTTCTATTTAATGTAAGAGAAAACCCCTAACAATTAAAGTAGCTATTAACTCAACCACATCTCTAGACTAATACCCAGAACAAAGTATTGGAACGAAGGAAATTGATAAGTACACAACTGTCATTATAAATATTATGCAACGGAGCATACTTGACATCTTATGGCCTTATTCATAGACAGATTTAAAACCTATTGTAGCTATCCAATGTGTTGTCTTCTTCGCTCAAACTTAATTGTAAAGCCGTTGGAAAGAGACAAAACATTCTATAACTAAAATAGGTTTTAATCTGTTTATGAATAAGGCCGTTAGTCATTGCACGGGCTAGTAATAAGAGGTGAATTATACAATGCGTTAATCATATGAATGTGGTTGTAATGTGAATAATTATACTATGTGTGAAATGTCTAGATATGTAGTATTTTTTTATGATAAGTACATATTTTACATGATGTTTCCTAAAAAAAGGTATCCGATACAGTATATTGATCATTGGTAAATCATATAATAAAAACTTGATAAAGAGAATTTGTTAAAAAGAAATACTTACAGTACTAAATTGAAACCACGACCATTAGCAAAATTTTAACTAAGCTGTTCTCTTAATAAAAAGAAAACTTGTTGTGTGTGTAAAGATTGTCCATAATATATGCGTATTGATCCGTGACTCCAAGCCATCTATTTACAGGTTAGTGAAAAGATAATAATATTGATAAGAAAGCAGACTTTTTTTGACGACTACAATTACTTAGTATATATAACTTATCACTATTACATGCAAACACACACAACAAAAGAAAAGACTAGAGATCCGTGCTTAGATAGTATCGTAAACAAAGAAAGGCCGTAAATTAAGATGTTACGCTAGAAGTTTTGCGAAATTACTAAAACAGTACTATGCATACAACACGTATAATAGAGAAAAGCTCATTGGCATCAACTCATTACCTACTTATGAGTGCAGTGAGCGGAAAATCCTTGGGCTCATTGAGTTTCCTTACATACGACAGCTAATGTTTATTTGCATAGCTGGCTTCGGTTATGCCACATACGAATTGTAAAAGAAAGAAGTTAAAAAAACATAATATACAATTTTGTTTCAGGTAATAACAGCTCTTATAAAAGACTGCCTCGATGGCGTAGTTGTACTACGGTACGACTACAAAGCTGAGGTCTCGGGTTCGAATCCCGGGTCGGGCAAAATGATATTGGATTTTTCTATTCATTATCAGCCCGGAGTAAAGAATTAGTGCCCGATATGGCGATAGGCTCCCCTATCACATCGTGGGACAGAACACATAAGGCGAAAAGTGGGTGTACTGGTAGCACCTCTCCCTACCCCTTCTGGGAACAAGGCGAGATTTTATATATGTACGTATGATAATTATTTATCTCTTCAAAAAATCGGAACGGATGCGGTACGATATGTCTAACATTATGTCATTACAAGACATTGGTGTCTTGTAATGATACAGAGTGGAGTGGATACAGTACACCCATTAAAATACGTAATTTTACGTCGTGAATGTTTCATTACCGACCGTTTTAGCAAGGTAGTAGATGCGTTCAATGAGATAATTTTACAACGATCAACTGATGAACAATGATAAACGTTGGTCATAACAATCGTAATATCTGAAGAAAGTGTAAGCGCGTTCCCGTCCTTTGTGAGTGAGTTTATCTATCTATCTATCTATTGGCGGAGAAGACTAGGGATTATAGGACCTATTTACATAAAATAATGTAATAAAATCAATAGAGATAACACTTTTTTATTTGAACTAGACCGAAAATGATCTTAACCAAAGGCTCAGCACTCTACACTTAAACAACTTTGAGTATTTTTTTCGTGATGCATTCTTTTTCAGTATGAATCGCTGTTCGTACTAGACTTAATAAACTGAGTGCTACGCGATTTTGAGCTCTAATCAGTCGACTAACATTCTCTTATCTCGACCTTTAATTGACCTCTATTTGTATTTACTTTTGGCCCTACTGATCTTGATATGCAAATTAACTTAACGACCATGAAATTAGTGAAAGACGTTACAAAATGCTATATTATGAAAGTTACCGAACCGCTTTTCATTGCCAAACACCATCTCGTAAATGTTAATACATTCTGAAAACGATGTGTTTAATCTCGTTGTAACTTGAACCGTATTACAAAGATCTTATGAGCCAATGAAATATTCGGAGTATTTCAAGCATGAATAAGTCTTGAAAACCAGTTCGTTGCGTTAGCTGAAATGTCACCATATTCGGAAGAAACTGGAGTCAATGAACTATGTATATACAAAGGATAGGCTAAGAGATCCCTACCCTATTGTAAAATAAATACGGGAAAATGTATGAAAAATATGGCAGTAAGTGAAATATCAATAGAATTACGAAATACAACGCCGGAACTCGTACTCAATTTATTTTTCGTGGAAAACACATAAAGTGATTTTTTTTTTATTAATTAGAATATTAAACTTATAACTTAATCAATGACAGTATTAAACAAAAATTTACTTTGTTACTAATGCAAATAAAATATATTATTCTAGCCAATAAATAAAATAATTCGATATTAATTGCACAACCGCTTCACATCAATCAAAACAAATAAATCAACATCCAAGTTGTACAGCAGCATGTAAAAAGCATTTATTTCTCGAAATTAATAAACATAACAATAGTACGACTTAATAAATTATGTATTGTTGTTCACAACTAATTAAATCACAGATCACGCCTCCACATATAACCGATATGAATGGAATTATTCATAACACGGCCACCCATCGTGTTTCTTATTCAAAAATGCTTTTTATAGACCAGGAGTTGTTTACTGACGTGAAGCTCACTAATGACCTTGAATATCAAGAATCGAGAATGAAAGAATAACAATACTAAAGCTTTGGAACTACGTGAGTATTTATATATGATTTTATGTTCCGATCTTATAAGCTGTAAACTACAGAAAAATATCAGAATTAAAAAAATCCCTTCAACGGTGTAAGAATAATATAAATGATATTATCAAATCAATAAAGCATACCTTCATAACGATAGCCGAAGGATCTGCTCAAATACATTAATAAATGGATATTTTTGTAAGTAGCAAATCAATATGAAAAACCTTGAGGGAGGTCTTTGTTCAGCAGTGGATTTCTTTTGGCTGAAGAGTGAGAAAAACGAGAGAGAGAAAGAACAGCAAAACCATTGTTATACTTTTTACGCCAAACGTAGGCGTGTGTCCATTTAACATTTAAATTTTAAATACTCTATATGGATGTGTGTTTTTCACATGTTTATCTTGCAAACTGCTTAGCGCGACCAATTAGTAGATTCAGTGCGTGTAGGTAAGAAATACAGGGTATATCTAGACTGCGATCGAAAACGAAGCCAGGTGGTATTATTAGTGACTTCAGACACAATAATAAATGCAACTAAAAATTTCGCAAAAAATATCCACAATATATTTTTGTATTTTTGGTTGTTAAATATATACTTTTCCTAAAATAATTATGTACACTATTAAGTAAGGGTTTAAATGACTTTTTTCGCAAAAACTAGGTATTTAGCACCCAAACACGGTGTTTTTCAAAACCTCGCAAATAAATCTGTCGCTTCTTTTGCGAAATTTTTAGTTGTGTTGTGTTTGTAACCACTAAAACTACCACCTGGCTTCGTTTTCGGTCGCAGTCTTGATATACCCGGTATAATAGATTTAGTGCGGTAGTTACAGTATATGGCTTCCAGCCTACTGCACACTAATTAAAATTATGTTCCGGCATCGGTTTTGTTTACAAACACATTCACGTGACACAGAATACTTTCTAATGTACGACAATACTACTTTAAAATACAAAATAAAGTATATAGGAATAAATATGTTTTTTAATATTTTTAGGTAATGTCCTTAGTATTATTATAAATTCAGAAATGCGATTGTTTGTTTGGGTGTTACGATTTGGCATCATAACTACTTAATTTATCATGATGCAATTTTGTCTGCCCTTTTCATCACGAAATTAAGTACTGTTCCCGAGGGGTAGATAAATAACTATTAGACGATCGATAAAAATAGCAGAGTCGACTATAAAGACATAATACATACAAGACTATTACTTCATTTTTAAAAAGTCGCACATATCCTCAGCCGACAAAATTGTGACATTGCATTCTAAGCAAAAATCACTGAAGAAGAAAATTACCCACACGGAACTCGAACCCGCAACGTCTGTCGTAACGGCGACTTCCTGGACCGCACCGTGATCATTGCACAAGATTGGTTCGTGCATATTATATAATTACGTTTAATAATTACTCAGCAACTCAGTTTTGGATTTTGAACTATTTCTCATCGTAGTTTAAATTCCAAAAGTAAGGCTACCAATCAGAAATATTTCCTTAGTACGGATTTTAATAACAAAAGCAATTTCACAGTAGTTTCACTGTGGTTTTATAGTATTATACACGACAAGAACAGACTTAAACATCTGAATTAATATAGATACCGTATCTATGAATACTTAAACCGATTTGTAAACATTATTATGCGAAATATTATTTGATTCAGTTCATAATTTATAATAATAAAAAAGTGTGAATTGACACAAATAAATAACTTATTAATGCAACGTCTTGCGTTTTGTTATGCTGCACTTATTAAGCATGTCATTATGCCGGAAATACGCATAATATAATGACGCATTCGATACCGCATGAAGAATATTATTCATAGCAGATACATAAGAAAATAATAAAAATTCACTTAATATTCAACAGCATATAATTTAGTCACAACATGTGAACTGGCTAATTGCTCAGAATTATTAATTTAGAAAGCTATAACGTAAACAATAGTCATCTAAAATCTATTACAATAAAATCCAGAGCATTCATGAAATTAGTTACTCTTTATGTTCGAGTTAATTAAGCACTAAGGGTAACTAGATACTAGTTCTTTCGCAATCAATTGCTAACGAACCTTCAGAAAACCAGGACACCAAATTACAACCAAAACCTTTATGGCAATTTCACAAATTAAAACATTTAGTATTTCAATCTTAAATGAATCAAATTGCAACACCATGAATTAATTAATTTATCTTTAATTAGAACCAAAAAAATGTGAATTAATTTGTGACACCATAAATTTATAATCAATTCATAATCCGATTTAAAAATATAAATTAGTATTTTATTTGTAAATAAATTTAATTGACACTTACGATTAATTTGTCCGTAAACACATACAGCACATAACAAGACTACAAACACTTTCATTTTGATCTGTGCGATGGTAAGCGAGTACCGAGAGTTAAGACGTGAATGGACGACGGCGCCGAAATATCTGTTATTTGTAGAAGGAGCGACGGCCGGCCGCAGCCACCGCTCTTGAGCAACTACCGGGAAAAAAAAAACAAATTATATACCACTGGGATATTCATTGTTTTATTGACAAATCTCATTTTAGGATACATTGTGCTGACATCATATATAGCCGAAGTCTTTTTAAGCATTTTGAAAAATTATTCCATAATAAAAAAAATTATAAATAAACAAAGTTAATATTATGAAATGTCGGCGGTTAAAAGTAGAGATAATAGTTTGCTAATAAGTAAAATAAATCTTAAGATGAATCCAAGAAAACTTGACGCGGGATTTGAACATTGCACTGTGATTTAAGAAATAATAATTTTAGTGTAAATTAAAACAGGACCGTTCTCAGGCAAAATAATATGGATCATTCGCTGGTTCTAAGTATATGGTGGTGATCTAAAATATAAAGCAACTAAAATATTATTAATATTTAAATAAAATACAATAAATTAGAGGTATTTCATCAAATGGCCAGCAAACTTTGTTTGAATACTCTGAAAATGTCGTATTCATATCGGGATAATGTTACTGTTAACTATAGCTGATCTCAACACGTCTTTAGTTGCATACATCTTCGAATTGGATTCTTGAAATCCTTCGAAGTGACATTTGCTAACATTGGGTTAAATGAGAAACCGTGGCTTTATCGAACCATATTAGCTTAGAATCATCCACTACAGGACACCAACTTCAAAATTCAATTTTGAGGACTCAGGCTATTATCTACGTTGCTGGCATCTTAGAAGAAAGAAAACAGTTTTATTCGTCACTAACAAAACGATGTAAATATAAAGGTGTAAAAAAATTAGAGTGGAGTGAATCTTACGGAGTGTTGCAATAAAATCCACAGAGAAGATATATGTTTCGTAAAAATATAGATTTCGTAAATAATAAATATTATTAAGCCATGGTATATTTATAAAAAGGTGCAAGTGTACACAAAACGTATTTATTGTTACATGGCCATCTATTTTTATACTATAATCACTTTCGTTATTCGCGAGCAATAACCTTTTATCCAAACATTGAGAAGTAAAGCAACCGCGGCAGTTTCAACTTTTAAAACCAAAAAAAATCGTCGCAATGGTTCACTTTCGATCTAGTTCACTATATCCATTTATCAAATAGTAATCTGCAAATCTAGTACACCCACTAACATACCATAAGACGTTGCATCACGTAACAAAACTTTTTCCTTGTTCTAAGAACACGAATACCGTAATGAACTAAATTTAATTTAAAAAAACCGTTTGCTAAATTCAAAAATAAATTTAATTATTTGTATATAACATATATAATTGAGTTACTAAATATAAGCAAAAGGGTAACATAATATAACCTAAAATTATGTTAATTAAGTATATGTATATATTACTTCTATAAACTTTATACCTTCAAAGCAGCTTCCACTAACTGACATAATAAATAAATAAATAAATACACCCAACAGTCACATACATAGTCCTGACCCCACACTAAGATCGAGTCTTGTTTCGTGGGTATCAGGAACTACGAGAGACTTTTTGGTCTCACAGACACCCAGACCCGAAACAAATACTTGTGGTTCTCACAAACATTTGTCTCGGTGCGGGGATCGAACCCGCGGCCTCTCATTTCACAGGCGGCGTCTAACCAACTGCGCCACGGAGGCTGTCTAGTATATAATAGTTATTAATAAATAATTCTATATATACTCATCAGTCACATACATAGTCCTGACTCCACACTAGGATCGCGTCTTATGACGTGGGTATCAGAAACCACGAAAGACTTTTCGATCTCACGAACACCCAGACCCGAAACAAATACCTGTGGATCACGCAAATATTTGTCTCGGTGCCGAGATCGAACCCGTGGCCCCCGCTTCACAGCCGGCGTCTAACCAACTGCGCCACGAATGCTGCCGAAGTTATTGTAATAGAAACACCAAGAATAACATCCTTTCTATCTTTATACTTATTATCAAGAAGGTAGAAATAGGCGTTCAGCTTAAAGCGATTCTCCTGTAAGTACGAAGATAAGTGAAACAAAGATTAGTACAATGTTTAATTAGATAAATTTACTATGGACATCATAAATTACCATGAATTTATAAACAAAGACAATGGACTGAGCTTTCGCCATCAATCTGTGTAACAAGTAAAGACGGAAAAATAAGCCAAGGACATTAAAATTTTTCCTTAAAAAAATGTGAGAAGGTATTAAACCAAGGCAACGTATGTTCTTAAATTGTTTTCGAGGTTTTAATTTGCCGGCCAGAATAAAAAAAGTGTTCTTCCAATCTTTCCGCCCGCAATGTATTAATAGTCTAAAGTTATTTTTTTACCCCTTTACCTCAATCAATATAACCTTTCGCCTTGACAAAAAGCGAAGCGGATCTCGTTTTCCACTTACAACTTACGTAAAACTGTTCAGTGGTTTTTACGTGAATCACACACAAACAGATATCTTAAAAACTGGTTTCCGAACATTGCAGTTTACGAGTTGACCCGGAGAAGTAATGTTCCCGTCTCCATTGCACCATTATCTTTTAAAGTTTAGTTTATTTAAAAAGGAGAACCAAACGAGATGCTTAGATAGAGCAGGTTAGAGCATAGGGAATGTACCCAATTTCATCAAAATTACTTCTGCGTCGAACAATCCCTTTGTTTTAAGGGTGGAGCACACATCGTTAGCAGGTGTACACATCACCTGTGAGTTTTCCATGGGAAAAACAATAGTATGTGAAGTCTATAAGCGGCTGGTCCCTATAACCTGTATTACTAAACGGCTTCATCGTACAATGCGTACAATCTAACAAGCCGCATTATTGTATTGAACTAAAGCCTGAAACTCTGTCCAAAGGAAATCCCGAAATGGGTCATATTAAACACACTGCTGGTATTAATAAATTTAAATTCCTGATCTATATTTAAAAGGAGAATTCCCATTCCTGGTATCGGTAAAAAATATCGTTGACCCCGATACCGATACTGCTTAAAGTTCATTAAAGCCTTTTTTATGTTTTCCCTGTTTTATCCCGGGCGACAGTTTTTTTTATAAAATAAAGTAATAAACATTTTACAATACTTCTGCTATTACTACAAATGGGGCCACCAGAGTGACTGGACTTAATGTTCATTTCTCCAAGAACTCCGGGCCTGGGTCGCAATTATGTTTATTTTTAATGACAATATATAACGTAGTGTTTTATATTCTCTTTGATATATTTTTCCCAACAAAACAAGTACGTTTCATCGAGGGACAAAAATATTTGCACCGATACCAAGTTTCATAGTAAAATGGTCATCTCCTTTGTGAACTGTAATCTATAAAGACTTAGTTCCGCGATCAAGATATTGCATAAAAATCAAACATCGATTCACGGTGCTGGTTCCGACAACAAACTTACTAGATTTAAAAGACCTGCCATCATTGTGATGGCTTGTAAAATGGCTATATTGAAATTGGTTGGTTTATAACCGCATTATACAACAATGTTATCTCATAGTAAACAAATTGGGAAGCAAACGGTGCCGCGGCTGCTACTGACATAGATCTGTTGCAATTCATGTGGGCCCGTGAACAATTAGGCCTATTTCCGGATAAATTGCATGATTGTTGCTCATTGTCGTTGTGTCAGATTTTATTGTATACAATGTGGTCACATATGTGGTCGATAACAAGCCAGCACCAAAAAAATTTATCATATTTTTGTAATTGAATAACTAACAGCGAATTGATGGTTCATCCTGGGAGATGCATCAAAGACTCAACAAACACTAATATATATATGTACATATACATAACATAGGATTAATACAACATAGGGGCATGAAATCAACCACATACATTATGCACCATAAATAAAATATACCCAAAAGTCACATACATACATAGTCCTGACCCCACACTAAGATCGAGCCTTGTGTCGTGGGTATCAAAAACTACGAGAGACTTTTCGGCCTCACGAATAATGAGATTCGAAACAAATACCTTTGGTTCACACAAATATTATTTTCGGTGCGGGGATCAAACCCGCGGCCTCTCGTTTAACAGCCGAAGTCTTACCAATTGCGCCACGGAGGCTGTCATATCTAAGCTACATCCAAGAAATCAGTCACATCAGAGCATTAATTAAGTGAATGATTAGATTTTTAATTTTGGTAGGTATATTTTAATCATTATGGACCTGCCCCATGCTAATCACGTGTCTATAATATGTAAGGTCCTTACTCTAATCGACGTACATGGAACGGAATTATTTGGTATTTCGCATTTATACATTTTGTATTGATGAATAAGTTTTTTAACTGGTTTGAGCAGCGTATTTTTCCACGCAATAGTTTTTCCACTGTTTTAAATTTACGTAAAGAACGGATATTAATAGCCTGATTTAATGCCCCTACATATATACACACATAAACTCACGCCTTTTTCCCAAAAGGAGTAGGCAGAGGTGCCACCAGGACACCTACATTTCGCCTTGTATGTTTGTTGCACAACGTGATAGGCGGCGAGCCCATCGCCATATCGGGCAGTAATTCCTGACTCCGGGCTGATAATGAATAGAAAAATCCAATATCACTTTGCCCGACCCGGGACTCGAACCCGAGACCTCAGCCTTGTAACCGTATCGTAATACAACTACGCCACCGAGGCAGATTTAATGACCCTATATTGGTGCAACCCTATTTATCTTCTGCCAAAGAAAGTCCTCTGCGGAACATAAGCCTTCTCCAAGAATTTCGACAGTTACCAGTTGGAAGCGGTTTGAATTCAGCGACTTCTTACAATCTTCACCAGGTTGTGTGACCCCCAACATCCTATATTTTTCTAGATTAATGTGACTTATTACAACTATCTATATTAACAAACGACTGTCTTAGTGGCGTAGTTGGCGGTACGATTACAAAGCTGAGGTCTCGGGTTCGAATCCCGGATCGGGCAAAGTGATATTAGATTTTTCAATTCATTGTCGGCCCGAAGTCAGGAATTACTGCCCGATATGGCGATGGGCTCGCCGCCTATCACGTTGTGGAACAAACATACAAGGCGAAATGTAGGTGCCCCTCTGCCTACTCCTTTTGGAAAAAGGCGTGAGTTTATGTATGTGTATTTATGCATATTAAACAAGAAGTATGCTTTAAATCCATACAAACACAACTGACCTTTGCAAATTGTAAACTACTTAACTGTCCTCGTAAAATATGAGAGCGATCGTGCAGTTTTGAAATAATCAAATATTATTTACAATATAAATATGAGTTGAGCCGAAGGTTGTCTGCATACAAACATAACTGCAGTTTTGAATAATATTTGCAGGATTATTGCAAAATATTCTTTTAAAAATCAAGGTATATAATGCTGATCGGCGGAGTCATGACATTAAATGCAACACTATCCACAATAATCATTTAAAAATGCTAAAGTATCACACGAAATCTAACAATAGGTAAATCTTTTCAAACAAAATGATGATATAAAATATTACTCGCTAAATGTCGATGCTTTGTAGCAACGGGCCGTCCGCACCGCAAATCATTGAAATTGTTAGACATAAGTAAATCGTTAAGAAATTTTGAACACTCCATTTCCCCTGGAGACAGACCTGCCCCTTCAAACATGAATACTGTCATCGTCGTTCGTCATACGTCTATTTAAATTGATGTACAGAAATTAGGAATGAAGGGTTTCAGGACATAAGGGATAGGTACAAAAATATCTCTAAGTTCTATCTTTTTATTCTAGGTCTAGTTTACTACATGCTCAGTAACGGTTTTAGTATCAACGACGCCCTGGGTAAGATTTCTACGGCGTCCTAAAACGATAATACACTATTACAGCTACAGAAAATCCTGGCATTCGGCGTCCTTCCGGCAGTGGCGCCCTGAGGCCGTCGCCCAACCGCGCCCTACCCTAACGCCGGCACTGTACATGCTGGCTCAATCTGATTAGATCGGATTGTAAAACATTCACCATACAATGTGCAGTGTCATGATTGTGCCCCTAGCATAAGCCCATGAGCAGTGGTAGGTGTTACCATCAAGTGGGCCGCTTCTCTGGCTACACAGATAATGAAAAAAGCTTAAAGATAATATAAGTTGGTTTGTAACTTACAGCAAAAATATTGTCGGAACTTAAAGACACGAAATATACGAGGAACGCATGGAAAAATATCAGAGACAATGAAAAACATCACTGTTAAATATTGAATAACAAAACATGTACTTATATTTTTATAGAAAATAAAGTATTTTTTTAGATTTCCGTCATATTTCACTAGAATTTTACTAATCAGTGTGGCCGCGACCATCGTGAGTTTAATAAAACTTAGAAGTTAAAATACCACGTTATAATCATATTTATTGACCCTAAGTACATATTACCAAACATTTTCATTTCCTTGAAATCCATGTTTCATCATGACTACTTACAAGACGGCCACTGATAAACATACAACATACTCTAAAGATGTATCACATATTACCGATGGAATTACTAAAATGATGCAGCCTGTTGACAGTAGCGACATCTAGTGAGAAGCTAATCTCTCTAAACCAATGCTCACCAAACACTCCAAAACGATTTAATATCGCCGAAATAAAATCAAACAATAGCTTCTAACTTTATTATTTAAATTTAAAATGATATAAATTAATATATTTTTGTCTTTAAGACTGCGCCAAAGTAAGCGAACAATAATAAAAGAGGAATACAAAGGTAAAAAATACTATTTCAATGGCATAGTACAAAATTTAATTAAAAATAAAATACCTTAACACAATATTATAATGTAATTTACAAGAGAAACTACCGTTTTATTTACAAATGGTAACGAATCTCGGTGCGAACAATGTAAAACACTCTACATAATTTTTATCTTTCCTTATTTATTTATAGCGGTAACAAAATATATTCTGTCTTTGCATTTCACTGGAAATTTTTTAATTATACCTATTTATACAGTGGGAATCGCGCTGAACTGGTGCAAATTTGGTAAAATTACATACTGTATACAGGTAGAATTGATAATCTTCTTTTTTTGAAATCGATTAACAACAGAACAGTACGAAACCATGTTATTGTATACTTGTTTGCTATGGTAGCCGAATAGTCGCTGAAAGCTGAACGAATGAATACGTGCTCCATACAATCCTAGGGTCTTCTATAGACACAAGTTAAATGTAAATTATTGTGGTGTCATAGTACTGTGGCGCAGTATGTTCCCCGTTTGTCATCTTTTGCGTTACATGTTCTCTCAGCCATAGTCATAGACAGTTTTAAAACTTACTTTTATTTATTTAATGTTTTGACCCTTTATAACGACTTTTGAATTCAGTTTGAGCGCAGAAGACAAAACATTCGATAACTAAAATAGGTTTTAAAACTGTCTATGAATAAGGCCGGGGTTTTATTTACAGCTCTTTTATTTTATTTGAATTTATAGTCATGTTCCTTATGTTTTCTTTTCTTTTTGCTTTCTAGGTTTTATTTCTTCTTAATCTAACGCAGTATTTGTCCCGTGTTTTAGCTGTCTTCATCACCTTATTTTTTTATAGTAAAGCTAATAACTTAAATATACTTAACGTATCTAATACTTGTCTTAATTAACCGTTACCTCAATACCACCGGCGTCTTAGCATTTTATTATTTATTTATTATCACATTTCGTGGATTTCTGCGCATCTCGCAGCATTACAATTATGGATATGTCGGAAAACTATGACACGAATAGATTCTGCACACGATGATGATTCAGTAGAA
Organism: Deilephila porcellus; assembly: GCA_905220455.2. Taxonomy (NCBI): domain Eukaryota; kingdom Metazoa; phylum Arthropoda; class Insecta; order Lepidoptera; family Sphingidae; genus Deilephila; species Deilephila porcellus. Next base: position 12,376,016 of record LR999973.1, on the reverse strand, counting down.
AACGATTACAAAGAATGGTGATGATAATGATGCCATAATGAACGATAATTTAGATGTACTAATGTTTGAAATTACAGCAATTACTGAACATTATTTTAATGACAATGAGAACGTGCGTATGGCTTTTTAATACAGTGTAAATTTCCAAAGATAATGAACAACATTACATAGAACCCGATGATAAGTATTATAATGTTTAAAGTTAAAGCAATTCCTTTCAGAACAAATTTTTCATTACTATTGTAAACTAAATCAGACCAAATGCTAACGCGTACATCAGAATCACGGGAACAGTTCCTTATAGGTAAACTTGGAGGTGATCTTATTCGCCATCTCAGTGAAGAGGTCCGCGAGGCTTTTTTCCAGCACTGGGCTGATCTCCTGTAGAAAGACCTGGGAGTTCTCGTTGATGACCCTGTTGGTCGCAGGGCCGAGCACTGGGTCTCCGTCGAAGAGGTTGGTTAAGTAGATGGAGGACTGGCCCACACGGAGTTTCACTTTGAAAGGATCGAACTGGAGGTACTCGTCTTCGCCTCGCATTTCTTTGTGGCCTCTCATTGTAACGTTGCAAGCGTAGTCCTCTGTGAATGAAATTGATTTTGATTATTTATTTTATAGAGAAAACAGAGTTTGAATATTCCTAAGTAGAAGATGAAACGTAAGAAAACATGAAGTAAAAAACGGATGTCCATTTAATGCTATACAATGGTGCTTCTAATAAAGACATACATACTAAATGCTTTATTGGTACATACATAATACCATATAGATCTTCAAAAGAATTTCGACAACATTAACTAAACCAATGACTATTCGGCCAGTGCCTTCTCCCACTCAGGGGAACCCTTAATTGTATTGTCAGAAGTGACCGTATATAGACTAATAACAGCAAATTATGAAAGTATTAAATACCACAACTTGACCGCACTTGATTTATCACATTCTTTGTCGTGGGGAAGAATGTGACAAATTGTAGCTTGAGGAGCTAAATCTCTTGACATATTTTTTTTAAGCATATGTGATTCATAAATATTGGTTGTACCACCAACAAAATATAACACTGTTATAATCGTCTACCTGCCCTTTTCCCAGATTGACGCGAAGTTATTGCAGAGAGATTTACGGCCTTATTCATAGACAGTTTTGAAACCTATTTTAGTTACTGAATGTTTTGTCTTCTTCGCTCAAACTGAATTAAAAGTTCGAAAGGGACAAAACATTCGATAACTATAAAAATGAGTTTTAAATCTGTCTATGAATAAGGCCGTTAGACTATAATATCTGTCTTTGACTCCGAGAAATAGTTAAACGTCCGCGTTGTTCATTCCCACAAAATCCCATCAACTTTTGAAACTACAATTCGAAGTTAAGACTACACTGCTTATGTGCATTTCCACAAGTTCGATGAAGCGATGTGCTGTAAGGAATAATTTGAACTATTTTAGAAAGTTGCAGTTTACGCAATGGAAATATCCATTTGAGCGCGTAACGTCTCCAATCTTGATTTTAATAACTACTTCTTTGTGCAGTACTCGATACTGGATGCAGTTCATGTATTTAACCAGTCGAATAGTTTTGTCATTACAGCTTATGATCATTTAATGAAAAAGTTTAAGCAAATACCGCCAGATGTCGTGATTGGTGCAAGTTTATGACTTAAATGAATTATATACATTTACAATTGGTTCACTATGCGTTTTTTTTTTAATATAAAGTAGAAAATAAAAATATATCGAACATTTATTAAGACATGATGAAATATTTTACAACATGCAACTTCGCTTACTTATGGCACTGCATTCAAATAATTTTTTTAATTATTCCGAGCATCAAAATTGCAATGTTATTATAAAGTACAAATAAAGTATTTTCGAATTTATAATTGGCTATATTTTTATTAAAACGTTTATAAAGATTGATAAAGAAGATAATATAATAATAATAAAATTTATTTAAACTGTGTTACAATTTTTGCCTCAATAACTAATCAGAAACAATTTACAAATGTAACTTAACACTATAACTAATTTACAGTCTGTGGCCCCAAAATAAGCGCAATGCTTGTATTTTGGGTGCCTGAGTTGGACTATTGTTTATTACATAAGATAAAACGAATTCTTATGGCAGGATCGTCAAAAGAGCAGATACATAGTCTATGCTTAACCCTACAAGCTACAAGCGTGATATTATGCACATATCACAATTCACTGCTACGGCTGAATCGATAAAATACAGTGATACAATAGTTAATAAAAACCGCACTACTTTCGCGTTTTTCCAAGAACCTCGCACGCACGGAAACACACGCGTAACAGCTTACGAAATACAATACTGCCGACCTTGACATAGAAACTATTCCAATCCGTATTACGTTATGTATTCGAATTTAATAACTTTATCCGTAATATTTTAAATCAATATTTTTTTCGCTGCTGTGAAGAATCTACTGAGTTATGTAGATATTGGAAATAAAAATAAAAAAAAAAAATAAAAAAATGTTTATTTACACCAAAACTAGACAAACATAGAGAACATAAAGAAGATACATTTTAAGGGAGCAAGGATAATAATTCAGCTTAAATCAATTACATTTGTCTCAACAAATGCAATAGACATAGTAATGCTACAACGTCATTCATACAAAAATACTACAGGACTACCACATTTCTGTCTAAACTACCCAAAGACTGGTGGTAGGTCTCTCATATGTGAAAGGCCGCCTGGGTAGGTACCTTCGCAATGTCAATTTCTCCCGCCAAACTGCAGTGCAAATACACTGTTGTGTTCCGGTTTGAAGGACATTGTAGCCAAAGTAACGACTGAACATAATAAGACTTAACATCTTATGTCTCAGGATGGCGAGCGTAATGGAATGCCAAGCATTGCCTTGTAATTCATCGTGTTGTTTAGTTTTGCTACTGATCATGAGCGGTCGTATCGCTTACCATCAGGCTAATTGCATGCTCGTCTCGTCATTCAACGCAATAAAAACCTGAATAGATCCTTTTTCATACAGTACTTGATTAGCGAATATCCACAGATACGTATGCAATACCAATACCTATATTTAACTACCCAAACCCAAAAGCAGTAAAGACTACCCAAGCACCCACTACTGAAACTCCTGTCAGACAAAATCAATAGCACGCAAAGAATTGACACCGAGCACTGAACCTCGGCGAGTCACTGACGGTCAATAATTATTAGTCCATAAGCAGTTGAGTTTTGCTGAAGTAATATCAGCTACAATACAAATGATTAAAAAAGGAGGACACCCAAAAGCTGGTGCTAGAATTAACATTACATACATAAAACATACATAAACTCACGCCTTTTTCTCCCAGAAGGCAGATGAGTTACCAGTATACCCACATTTCGCCTTGTATGTTCCGTCCCACGATGTCATAGGGGGCGAGCCTATCGCCATTTCGGTCACGATTTGGTTAGATAATGAATAGAAAATCCATTATCACTTTGCCTGACCCGGGATTCGAACGCGAGACCTCAGCGTTCGGTATGATTACCGTAGTACAACTACGCCACCGAGGCAGTCCATCAACATGTCTTGCTAATGGATATGCTGTTCAGATTGAAAATATGAAACAACTTATCAAAATAATAGAAATATACTGACTGAAGGTCCCGGTGATGTTCCCCCTGCCCTGCAGCCTGAGCAGCAGCACCTGGATGTCCATCTTGTACTTGCCGTTGAAGTCCAACTTCGGTAACAGCAGTTTGAAATCGAACCGGTTCTTGTCCAAGTCAGACCTGCAAAATTTAATTGTTATGAAATTAATAACATGAAATTGGTATGGGATTAATGATTCATTCATTCGGTGATCAGTCACCGAGGTGACGACTGAAATCACATAGGTACTTATATAATTTAGGTCCTGTTTTAGACATAATTCCTCTCTCTTTTATTGTTTTTAATTGTTTCTTGCTGTTTCTAAGGGATAATAATATAGAACACCAGTATTTTGAGGTACCGAGTGGACATCTTAACATATTAATTTGTTGGAATTATTGGTTTACTGGAAGTCACTGGTCCTAAAAAATGTATTCAATAATTATTGTTGTTACAGTTCTGTTCGCATCACACGTTTCCTCGCAACTAAATCTCTTAAAACTCGAACTAAACTTCATCCATACTTTGTATGCTATCTTGTAACTTATGGTCGTTCATTTAATTCTCCATGGGATATAAAAATAACCATATATTTTATTCCAAACACGTGCATTGCTTCAAATAATGGAATCATTAAAATGCACAAGACTGTCTGTATTCCACAACACGAGATTTATTTCTTCAAGGCCAATTGACTTAGATATAATAAATAAATAATAGTGACATCCTGTTAGGCCTTTGATAATAGGGATGATGACTGATATAAAGGATTAATGAAATGATGATTTACAATAATAATATGTATTATAGGGAATCTAAGAATATAAATTTGCTTGAGATTATAATTGCGATTAATTATATTTTAGTAAAAATAAAAGCAGAAAACCTAAGAATCCGCCATATTAGATGAAACGCCAATAGAAAGCGAGTGACGTTTCACTTTCGTAAATAGTACTTTGGTTGACAGTTGACTCCACGCGAACTGCCATATCATTTGGTAATTAGAACCAGAATAAGTTTTTAAGTACCTATATACACAGCTATTGGTATAATACCTAAAGTAAATGAATGAAATCTAGCCTCATAATTGATCGATTGTGTTATTAGCAGTATATTATGTATTAGTTCTGATTATAAGTATTCTGGGTGCCTGAATCATTATAAACGTTGTAAATACTTACATCAAAATGGTCTTCACAGAAATATATTACTGAGTTAAAGATACAGATGCTGTGTCTCGCCTTGCCATTTTTAGCCACATATTTCTAACATTTTTGTTCGTTGTAAAGTTAATAAATAACTTATTCGGAGTTTCTATCGATGTATTTTTACATTGTGGAACTAAACACCATCGATACACATTAGGATTCATCATTATTAAAGAATTTGATGAAATTAATTTATCACAACAAACTTATAAACAAAGAACAGTCAAATGTTTACGAAAGCCTGACGTCACACGCGGACGCCATTGCTAATCTAGCGTTTTGGAGCAGACTATAAATTATTTTATTTGAAACGAATTTTTTTCCTACAAAACCTAACTTTTTTTCAGAAATAAAATGTATTTTAAGCTAAGTTATTGTATACGAACATTCTGAAGTAATTTCTCAAAATCAGTCATCATGCCTATTTTAAGGCAGCTGTTTTTTATATCATCTTGCACAAAACGTCCCTCTCCATATATTAACAAAAGATATAAAATAGCATGGTATAACTTACATTATTTTGGAGGCATAAAGATAATGTTATCTGGCAATGTCAGAAATTTTAACCTACATATTTATACAATACGAGTACTTTGTAACTCTTTAATAAATAAAAGTCATGTCCCTCTCCATATTTTAACAAAAGTTCGAATATTGTACATTATATATTGCGGGAAACAAGATAATGTTATCTGGCAAAGTCAGAATTTTTAAACCATCTATACAAAACTTTACATCTTTTTATATGTATATAGAAAAATAATTTTACATCTACAATGGTTATAACTTGGTTGAAAAGTAAAGCCAAATTTTCTATAGCAAATATGTTATTTTTACGTAGCTTTGGCTCATCTTCTGTTATTAACCTCTTCCACCTAGTCTATTTCGCTAGCTACTCACTTTAATTCCTCAATAATGAAGTTACTGGGTCCAGTGACCTTCACATCATTGACGACCGCCGTCAGCTTGGCCCCCTGAGGGCCTCGGGCCAGCGCGATCTGGCCCAGACTCAGCGGCTCTATGCCTGGCACGTTCAGCTCGGGAATACCCTGAAAAATTATAGGAAGATGTATTAATATCATCATTTTTACACTTCATATCACAATTAATAAAAATGACAAATATGAAAATTGAAGCAATTGCATCAAAAAAAATACACTTATGAGATCAGAAGACGAGATAACATTTATAGCATAGCATTTTTGCTGTATTGTCATCGGAAAAAACACACGCTGTTTTGCAGAAATAATCTAAGCTACTTTCAGATACCTTATGAATGGATCGTCTATAATTCATACCTGAGACCACCATCTTAGCGGATCGCATCCAATTCAGGACAGGTCAACGCTCGTTAAAGGTTACATCTAAGATCTTTTTACGACCTAACTACCACGCCATTAAAAGGTTTTACTGCAGATATCATCTTGACACGCTTGCATTATGAAATATTCTGGCATTGGCACACTTTCAAATTTACTGCCAATCAAATGTTTTCTTTGGGTCCCTCGTAATTAATGTTTATTCAAGGTTAATAGGTTCTGGGCTACAGTTCTACCCTTAAATAGGTCTGGGCCCAAAAGTGGGACTCTTAAATGCTCTGAGTGTAAATAATTCTGTTCCTCAAATGATCCCACACTTAAGTAAAAAAGATGCTTTATGTTTAATGCATTTCGTAGGAAAACCTGTTGTATAGATAAACCTATTTTATATTATTCTAGCTTCTGCCCGCTAACTTCGTCTGCGTGATTAACTTTATTTTAAAAAAATATACATGTATAGATTATTTGGAATTTTCCATCCCGTCCCGTCCCGTCCCGTTATATCCCAACCGTCCCATACTGCCATATTAGTTTTTCTCATTTATCTTCCATAATACAAAAAACACCCTGTATTTAAATAAAATATATACCAGTTTTCAAGTTGGACCTGCACCAATACAACTGTGAAAACTGCATCTCATTTCGTACGGTAGTTTTTGAGTAGGTAATGTGCAAGCAAACAAAAAGAAACACCCTGTATGTAAATGCAACATATACCAGTTTTTAAGTTGAACCTGTAACAATACAACTGTGAAAACCGCATCTCATTTGGTGCAGTAGTTTTTGCGTGATGCGCAAGCAAACATACAGACGGACAGACAGACAAAATTTCTAAAAAAAATAGTATTGGCTTCTGTTGTTCACCCCTCGCGTTAAAATTTCTTATATATCTTCCATGTACAGACATCGACCATTTACATTTTTATTATATGTATAGTTTATGACCTTCTACCTCAAACAACAAACTAAATCTAACAGATCTACATACATAAATTCACGCCTTTATACCAGAAGACGTAGGCAGAGGCGCCACCTGGACACCCACATTTCTTCTTGTAAGTTCTATCCCACGATGTGATAGGGGGCGAGCCTATCGCCTCATTGAGCACAAATTTCTTACGCCGGGCTGATCATGAATAAAAAAATCCAATATCACTTTGCCCGACCCGGGATTTGAACCCGAGACCTCAGCTTTGTAATCGTACCGTAGTACAACTACGCCACCGAGGCAGTCACAATTTTACAGATTTAGTATGTAGTATGACATTAAATTATGATGTTATATTAGACAAAACAATTATTTGAATTGTGACAACAAAGCATTGAGGACCTACTTCTTAGGAAAATAATGAGTTAAAGTAATATTATGTGCACTCTCGATTAGCAACGCATAGAGCGTAATGTATTACATGAATAATTAATTTATTGATTCCCATCTCGATAGAATTAAAAAGACACATTACATTTAATTTACCTTTTATACGCATTGTTATCCTTTAATGAAGTAGCATGCGTTTTCTAAGTTATTTTATATAAATATTATCTATTTAAGCAAATATAAAACATATTTTTAGATATTAATGGTATCTCTAGATATAAAAGAAGTGAAAGTTTATTTTTGTTTAGCCACAGGAAGTCCACTGTAGTGCATACGTTTCTCGTAAGGAATTCTACAACTACCAGTTGGAAGCGGCCTGCCTCCAGCGGCTTCCAATTGTTACGGTCAGTATATTAAATTTAATTAAAATTGAATCAACTACTACTAACCAATTTATATCCCTTCTAAAAATAGCCCAATTTTAGTTATGAAAATGATACGTAGATTACAAAATCCTAATTAATTATAGGCTTGCGCGGAAAATCTTGTCAAAATTAACTAAATATTAATTGGAAACGCTAGTTTTCTCAACGCAGGGAGCGGTCGGCCGTTCACCCAATTCGGGGCCCAAGGATATGCCTCGAGCGTATTTATTTTGCACAACTCTTCGGCTAGTATTTCTCGCCGGCCCTTCGCCACTTGCAACACTTCGATTGCCTTCAAAATAGTCTATATGATTCTGTTTAATAATCTATAGAAGTAGAAAATAAACAACACACTTAGCAAATGCCACAAGAACATTTTTGTATAACTAATTATTATGATATTGAATAGTTTTAAAATTAATGTCACGTACTTTCTTACTTATTCTGTTAACATATGGATTGAAATGAAAAATTAAAAACTGTATACTCACAAAAAACACTAGATATTATTCTAAAACGTACCTAAATTATTTGCTTATCTTCAGGCTATATTACACAGGTTGTGAAATAGGAAGTTGTAGGATCAATTAGCAAGCATTCTTTAATTTGTAAAAGCGTTGTACCTAGCTGGGTTTTAAATACAATTTGATTTTTTTTGCTTTGTAAAATATTTTATCATACAAAAGAGTTTTCCACAAATTGTGAATATAGTGGTCTCTAATTTTCAACTCGTTTCTTTTCCAACCACTGATTTTCTCTCGCGACTTCACTACATAATTACGAAATAAAATAATATTCACTCATACATACGAATATCATTTTTACGTGTTTTGGCTTACGTGTCAGTGCCTTGTTCACACGTCACTTCACGTGGCGAATATTCAATACTTTGTTATTATTTTGTCCACTATCGCTAAATTGAGCAATAATACCAAATGGACCTTTGTTTTTATTTTTATAAAGTAAAATAATATCGGTCAGTTGCGAATGAAATTTATATGGTTATGGTTCCGTATGGTAAGATAAATTTACTACAGAAAATGAAATAATACATAAATAAGTAATTTAAATGTAATATTGGTAGTTGAACATTGAAACTATGATTTGAACACTAAGTATTTTTTTAAATCCAGTCCATTCTTATAAGCAAGAGATTCATAATAAGGTTATAGGTAGGTTCATAATAAGTAAAGATATCAACCTACAAATCAGAGAATAGGGAATCCATATATGTGTCGTTAAAGATAGCACATGCGGTGCCAGCCTATAAAAACGGAAGATGCAAATGAGATTGAAAGAAAAGTGAATACAATATTTGAATTGGATAGAAAACTAATTAATTAAAAATTTAAGTCAACCTCACTGAATAAATACCGGGTATATCAAGAATGCGACCGAAAACGAAGCCAGGTGGTAGTTTTAGTGGTTACAAACACGATGCAAATAAAAATTTCGCCAAAACAGTGACAGATTTTGTGTTATTTGTTTAAAAAACCATCGTTTTGTGGCGGTAAATACCAAGTTTTTGAGAAAATACTAATTTAAACCCTTACGTACCATTGCGTGCTTAAAAATAAAGAGCGGTACATATTTATTTAGGAAAACTCTGTAATATATCACCCAAATACGACGATAAGTAAAAAATTACAAAAAAAAGTTGTCGATTTTTTTTCAAAATTCTTAGTTGCATTGTGTCTGAAGTCACTAATACTACCACGTGGCTTCGTTTTCGGTCGCAGTCTTGATATACCCTGTATAATCTCACAAATCCTTGGACAAGAAAACGCAAAAATTCTAGAAAACTTACATAGTAATCAACATTCTAACTTAAATAGACACGGTTCACAAATCAATTCATTGAGCACCTGACATTTCCATGGAATTTGTTATCAAAGTATAATGCGCGCTACGTGCTTGTTCGTAGTGATACAAGAAAACAATGCTTGAATGTATGACGAAGAACACAATTATTCTATCTTTGAGGTATAAAAAGGATTGCTTACGAAATTGTAAACAGTTTTGGTTGGAAAAATGGGGCTGAAAGTGGCTCTGTTTGTGTCCTATCTGTGCCTACTGCAGGTAAACATTTTTTGTATTTTGTTAATAAAAGGTAACTGGAATTGGTAATCAGAATTATAGAAAGTTATTAAGGTCTATCTCCCATAACATTCTCAGAATATTTAGTTCATCATCAAACTACGATAATAGATAATAGATTGATGAGGACACAGGCAGATCGTTAGACAATTTATTTTGCCGCCCTTTTCAGGTAGGGTGGAAGTGAATATCATGTACAAGCAAGTCATACAAGGGTTATAGTATTACAAATTGTAGCATTACGAGTATCATTTGGATTAGAGCAAAAAACATAATGTATACAACTTAAAAAGAATAGTGTAATAAATATTCTAAAATACAAGTAGGCTTTAAAATAAATTTGTTAATCATATTTCTAATTACAGTGCGACTTGTATCAAGCTCGGGCTTTGGAAAAAGAAAAAACAGTCGTCCGACTACAGATCCCTTTAAGTTCTTTAACTCTATTCACCGGGCCGTTTAATGAAGGAGAAACACCACCGACCAACTGCAATAACAAAAACAACAACTGTAAAAATGGTCAAAAGTCACCATCAGCTGTGGTGGTCACCCTGCCTTCGTCAGGTACAAAGAACAGGAAAACCAATATAATGATAGACATGGCTGGAAAGAATAATCCATGCCAGTATGCCACAGGAGGAAAAGCTAAAAACGAAACCCTGAACGTGGACGTATACGTCAACGATAAACAAAACAATGCTAGCTTATCCGCTGGAGACAAGGGTGTCACCACATCCTCCAACTCAACAATCATAGATGGCAAAAACGGCATTAAAGTGATCGGCTCTTCAACAGCCACAACACCTGATTCTAACTTGACGGTGTTTGTCAACGTTTACCTTGTGGATAACGATAAACAGGAGACTGGTAAAGCCATGATTATGACTAATTCCTCAGTTGTCGATGATAACGGGGACTCGGCGAATGCTGATACTGGCGCTGCAGGAGGGGGTGGTAACGGTTCGTCCACGGGCCCGTCTGGGGGTGGATCGGGCAGCGGCACTATTACTAAAGAAATTATAGTGGGAACTGTTGTGAATGGCGCTCCGTCTGGTACTGGATCTTCTGGCGGAACTTCCGATGGCTCATCTGGTGGAACTTCCGGTGGATCATCTGGTGGGACTTCCGGTGGCTCGTCAAGTGGAGGAACTTCTGGCGGAAGTACATCCGATGGCGGATCGTCTGGCGGAGGTAGTGACGGTGGCACTGATGGTGGGTCTGACGGAGGTTCCGAAGGCGGATCTGATGGTGGAACTGATGGTGGAACTGATGGAGGAACCGATGGTGGATCTGACGGAGGAACTGATGGTGGATCTGACGGAGGATCTGATGGAGGTTCCGATGGTGGATCTGATGGATCTGATACTTCTGGCGGTGGCAAATCTGGTGGATCCGATACTGGTAAATCTGGTGGATCGGATGGCGGTAAACCTGGTAGTAGTAGCGCCGCCAGTACAGGTACTGCTGCAAGCAGTAGTGGTGATGGTTCTAGTGCCGCCACAGGCACCGCCGCCGCAACAGGAAAGGACACGAGCTCAGGTGGAGGTAGTAAGTAGAATAGAAAGATGTTGAAAAGTATTCAAAGATTTTAAAAAGACATTAATATGCTATAGTTTTAGGAGAATGTGAGATATGTAAGCTTTACCTTCTGAATTGTTCTTGGAAAAATAAATACGTAAAAAATAATATTTTATTTTTGTTTTATTTATAATTTCATATATTTACTTTGAGAAAAAGTACCATAATTTATACTATCTCCCACAAACCCAAATAAACCTTAGCACTCGCAGCAATAGCAAACATACTTATTGAAGCAAAGTAACGCAAAAAAAATATCCGGAGACATATTCGGTTTTTATGGAATAGGTTTAGAGCCACCTAGCCAAAAGAACTATCATTTAATAAGAAGTATCTTGCAAGTAGTCATAGGTACTGTATATTAACATGCGGAATGAGAAATAATGGTCGATAATGAACTATATTAACGTCTACGTCAGGAAGGATTATTGACATGAAATGACGTATTACTTTGCCCTTTCCTCGTTTTCTTCCTCCAACGTTCCTTATTCTCAATGAAAATACCAGGTTGTCAGATTGTAGTACTCACATTGATCATTTTGGGTCGGAGCTGGTCCACGGAGTTGATTATACATTTGTCCACTTCGGGGTCATTCCGCTGACACACCTTGATGTATGGCGCTGGAAAAGAAGAAAAATAATTAATTAATGATTCTGTAGTTATGTATTTAATTGTATACTTTTTATTTTAATAAAGAAATGAAAATAACATTCGTTTATGTTAACTTAGAATGATAGCACGTACAGGTATTGCCTAATTTATTACAAAACTATGACAAAGGATTAATCGGTGCTTATAATGAATTTAAACGTTCAATCGTCCTATAAAAGCCAACATTGAAAATGAAAATGAAAAATGTCCCTATTTTTCTATAAATCAAACGGAAACTGAAGCCTAGATCCTTATTAGGGAGATAGTTTTCCTAGGCTTAGCTACCCCCCTTTCCCCCTTTACCGTTTACGCAAATTAAATTGTATTCTTGCGCGAGCCTTTACGTATATCAGACGTTGTATGTTTAATATTGTTTAATAGGCTGAAGATCGAGCCGAGTTGCGTGCTATGGGAGAGGCCTATGTCCAGCAGTGGACGCAGAAGGGCTGATGATGATGATGATGATGATGCTGATGATGATGATGATGATGTTTAATATTTATTAAATAAAACACGTGTGTATTTAGTGGACGAAGTGCAGACCACCAAGGTCTGTAGGTTACAAACCGAACGCGGCAGCCGAAACGGCTTGGAGTTCGCGAGTTCAAATCCCAAGGCATACCTGTGACATTTCAGAAACACGTGTGGATTGATAGACAAATATACACTTTAACGGTGAACGAACACATCTTGAGGAAACCAACAACAAAGTTTTCTTTGGTATGTAAAGTCCGCCAACCCGCAATAAATAAAATAAATAAATACACCCAACAGTCACATACATAGTCCTGAACGCACACTAAGACGGAGTCGTGTGTCGTGGGTGTCAGAAGCTACGAGAGACTTTTCAGACTAGGGAGTCAAAGACAAAGAGAGAGAGGGCTCTCTCTTTTCAATAAGCCAGCACGATAGACTTTTAAGCCTAACGCCTCTCAATCAAACTCTCGATTGTAGTGGAGTGCAGTGGAGTAATGTGCGAGAGATTTTTCAGCCTCTCTCTCTCTCTCTTTTCAATAAGCCAGCACGATAGACTTTTAAGCCTAACGCATCTCAAACTTTCGATTGTAGTGGAGTAATGTGCCACAGTGAGCGATTATGGGCTAATGCAGTACATGTATATTTAAATACTGTTCCTAGATACATAATGTCCTAGGTCAGGCGGCGCGCTCGACCGCCCCTGTCCCGCAGAGTCAACGACCAGTAATGACGCAACGTCACGCATGCGCTGCCGTTTTTATTCACTCTAGTTTAGTCGCCTCGTAGTAGGCTAAACACGATGGCATTTAGGCCAGTGATATGTGAAGTCTTTGGTTCGATAGCGAATTCGATCCGGATAAAACAAGTGCATCAGGATCTCCCGAGAAAATGTTTAATAAACGGTAGATGGCGAAAATAGTTATGCTAAAACATCGCTGTCATAACCATGACAGAGTAAACACTCCGCCATCAGTAAGCCAGAGCTTCATCCATTGGCCGACAGGGTGCACCGCAAGTAAATTAAATTGGCTAAGGCCTGAGAAATTTATATTTAACAATGTGTCACATAATAATGAAAACAGACAGCACACATGTATATGCCTTCGTGGGTCCAAACAATAGGAAGCAATACTGTTTTACCAAGTCGTATTCCGTATTGGGTCCAAGCATAGATCTCTCTCGGCAAACGTAGTGTAGGACGCCCTCCAACCAGGTGGAGCGACGATATTCGTGGGGTGGCTGGTAGCGGTTGGCGACGATGGGCTGAAGATCGAGCCCAGTGGCGTGCTATGGGAGAGGCCTATGTCCAGCAGTGGACGCAGAAGGGCTGATGATGATGATAGATCTCTGAGACATAACGAGGTGTATGTGTTGTGTGCACACGTTATGTCTCCGCATTGCATCGCTCGCGGCCCTCAAATATTCCAGTAACCCACTTCAATTGAATACCATTTTAATATAGTTCTTTGGTGTGCCTATTACACCGTGAAAATATAGCTTTATTTTATTTTAATTTATTTAATGGTTGCTTCTGTTTGTGGTACATAAAATTAATAGTATTTGCAGAACAATATTACCATATATGGTTTTTTTATGGGATCTTCGGGTATTTTATCTATTTATACCTACTGGCACGATGATGATAAGTAATAATTATTTTAAATAATACTTCTTTTTTTACTTACTTGTGTTATTTTATTCTAAAAAACCTTTAGCCTATGTGTAAATCCAAGGTGTAATCTACCTCTATACCAAATGTCATTAAAATCCATTCGGTAGTTTTTGCATGAAGAGTATCAAACTTCCATACATACAAACTTTCGCGTTTATGATAGGTTTAACAAGGATTATTAGATCTATGTATTCGAGCGTGAAGCAACATTAAATGAGTCAATATTTCGTATGATTAAAACTCGAGAGCATGCGATACGGGTATTAGGTTTGGCGAAGGTATACTTGTAAAACGAATGCTGCGCAAGACACGAGTAGATGGCTTAGGAAAACATCTATACATTCATATAGTAACAACTAATCTATAAGTAATAGCAAAAACGTATAAATATAACCAAGAAATTACTGTAGGTTGGACTGTGTTTTTTTTAATTGCGTATATTGGAGAGATGAGCATGCCATTCGCCTAATGGTAAGCGATACGACCGCTCATGTACAGTAGCAAAACAAAAGAAAACCATGAATTACGAAGCATTGCTTGGCACTCCACTGCGCTCTGACTATGAATGAATCCTGAACCGACTTTAATATGCAAGTCTTGTACCATGACTATGAGATACAAAAGTTTTTTTATTTGTTTCAGGTGATTGGTGATATCTGAAACAAATACTCGTTGATTACACTAACATTTGTCACAGCTCAGGGATCGAACCCACAACGTCTCGAATCACACGGGGTCTTATATAACTGCACCACGGAGGTTGGTGCTAACATGCGGGGTTGAGCTAATAATTTTACAGTTGGTGGTAACCCTGACTTCATATCATTTGTTAAAACATTTATCAAGTTGGCTCAATGAGGTAAGATCGAATTGTCAAATCATTGAAATTCTGGAAACTTCTTTCCAGTAACAAACTTCCTCACGAAGTTTTATTTCACATCAATTTCGAAAATACATATAACACATTCTTTAATTTTGAACCTACGTCCTCCATATTATGAATCCAATCCGTTCCAAACCAAACTATGGTTCACTATTAACTTTCTAAGTCCAATAAAAACATTAAATGAACAATTTGTAAAGTAATATGTATATTTAAAAACTATTTAAATACATACAATAATACGTATATCATTATCAATTACAATTTTAAATTCACAAGTTATTTTAATAAAACATTCGTAACGAACCGAATTTTGTTTATAATGAATGCATTTCGTTATTGATACATAAAACATGCCCCTATTATGAATAAACATATTTTTGCATAACTATTTACTATGCATAAATTCCTTTAATATGATTTCCTAACAAAAATAATTTGTTAACTTACTAATACGCAAACAACACTTTATAAGAATGGTAAATATTATGCTTGAGAGTTCATTCATATAAATATTTTTAATACTATTTATTTTATTAATGCTGGGTCAGTTTCATTAAATTACCTAATGCATTATTAAGCATTTCTGCACAAATTCGGTGTTAATGTGCATAATTTAAAGATATTGCAAATGTGAAATGAATGGATTCTTATGTCAACAGACTACGCGTCTTAACAAATGACCGCGCAATATAGAACGTAAAATTAATATTTTTATAATAAGGAACATCGTTTCTATATGGTGTCCCACAACACCACACGGTCTTTTTGTTGCGCAGCTCAATTTGAACAAACAAACTTGAAATATACGGGCATTGCCGGCTTCTCAAAAGTAAAAAATAGGAACAAAAATGTCACAAAAATTTTAGGTACGGTGATGGCGATAAGACCACCAATAGTACTATTTTTTCTGTTTATTATCTACTTTTTTGGTTGTATTTATAGCCTACAATAAAGCTTTAAACAAATAAATAAATATGGTGATAGGCTTACCTCTTATGTCATCTTAGGACGGAAATACTCAGCGAACTGTTACTGCTAAACACTGTAGGTGTACTATTTGAAGGAGAAAAACCCCATAAGCTGATGTTTGAATTAAAAATATTTCATTAAAGAATGATAATATTCTCCATTGCATACCAATTCATTAAAAAATATACGCAACGAATTGACTGCGGTCGATGACTATATTATTTGCAAAACATTCAAAAACGAGGTCAATGCCATACCGTAACTTTTACTAACAATGTTTGTTGTTTTTTATTCTACAACAATGTTATACCCGATCGATGTCTAATATAAATATAATAATAACCCACTGTTGGACAAACGAACTCCTAATAGAAAACTTGGAATTTATTAATAAATAAATAATGTTCCAAAAGGGGTAGGCAGAGGTGCAAACAGGACACCCACATTTCGCCTTGTATGTTCCGTCCACGATGTGATATGGGGCGAGCCCATCGCCATATCGGGCAGTAATTCCTGACTCCGGGCCGACAATGAATAGTTAAATCCAATATCACTTTGCCCGACCCGGGATTTGAACCCGAGACCTCAGCTTTGTAATCGTATCTTAGTACAACTACGCTACCGAGGCAGTAAAGATATTCAAATATATCTAAACATATATTTAATAGAATATAATGATTATTCTATGATGGAGCTACAAAGTTAATTAATAAAAAGTGATGCCCTCTAACTACATTTGTTTCGAATAAACACGATTCCTTTTTTAAAATTATTTAATTGATTTTATTTTTCTCCACTATTTTAAAAAAATTCTATTCCATATTTGAAAGTCAGTGGTATTATTGTTGTCGCGGCTACTGATCAATGAACAGTTGCGACATCTGGCACACTTTGCCGACAACAGATCACTTCGCTGTTTCTACTACGTGAAAATACTACTGCAGTATTTCAACATCAATATATTATGTGCGAAAAGTATTTCGAACATTGAGATTACTCGTTACAAAACGAATATGTTTACATAATTTATTAATGTTCTCTATTTTCTTATCGCATTTAATTTTATCTGGTGAATATATAGGCCCCTCACTAATAACATAATTGCCCTTACATATTATTTTAAATCAATTATATCTAATTAATATTAGCGTAAGATTATCATATATAGAATACAAATATAGAATCACATTATATGCTAAGAGATCTCCGTACACCATTAAACGACTTTCTTCTCAGAAGCCAAATATTCCACTCATATTTCCTCACATTTAATAACCCAAAGTTGTATCAGTAAACATTTTGTAAGCAAATACCTCAACGTGACATCAGATGAAATGTATTGAGAAATGTTAAAACCGCTTCAGACAATTTCCCAACCTCGTCCACAAATACAGTCGTGTAGAAAATGCACATTCTAATCTAATGTATATAAGACATCGACGAAGGCAGAAAAACTTCAAAACGATGCCGGTTATGTATAAAATAAGTACAATCGTGTACGTAATAAACTTACGAATATCGGCCGCAACGAAATGCAGCACAAACAGAAGAAGCGTGGTCGGCAACATTTCGAGCTTGCACAACTAATCGTTTCGCAAACCGCTCGCGGGAAAAGCGAGGTGTGTCGGCCGGCCACCTCGCGTTGCGGTCCGGCACTGGCACGATCGGCTACCATCTACCACCACTCCACCGACGGCTAAGGACACATGTGAATGTCCATCAGCCCTATTCTGTTTAGGACCGGTAGATAAAAGGCTATAATATCATCGCCATACGACCGACTTCTTAAAATTCCTACACTTCGTCAGCAATTTCAGTTGTAAAATGGACATAAGCATCAATAATACCTAAAATTGGAGTTATTTTGTCTGTCTGACAAAAAAAAGGTAGAAAAAGACAAGGGTACAACGCGTGGAAAGCTAAAATTAGAAGCAAATACCTAACTTGATCGTGGTTAAAAGATTTGTTAACAGACTATCATGGACTAATAAAAACAGAAATAATGTCATATTTAATCTGCTCTTGTCACTAGATTTCTTTTATTTTTCGTAAATATATTACATTACTAAAGTTAGATCTACCAAAGTTCACCTAAAATCTTTCAATGTCGACTAAATCGCAATGTTCTCTACTAACTAAATATTTCGACACTGTGTGCGAATATACTGGGGATTGGCGTATAATACGCTAAAAATGACATCTATATAATGCACAATAGATAGAATTTCGTAAAGCCTTTATGAATGAACAATTGAATACAGATATCTACTGTTGCAACATTTAAACCGAGTCAAATTTGTTTCTTGATTATCCATTCTGGTCTATTTTACCCTACTATTAAGTTCAGAAAAAAAAACATCACATTTTATTATTGCTGTGAATGGCGAAACGAGCATACCATTCTCCTGATGGACAGCGATACGACCGCTAATGGACAGTAGCAAAACCAAACAACACCATGAATTACAAAGCAATGCTTGGCATTCCATTGCGATCGCCAATCTGAGACATTTAGATGTTAACATTAGGATTTCACCAGACCGACTTTATGTGGATCTGCAGAAGATCCCTTACCAGTGCATACTTCATCTGGATCCAGGTGCAGTATTACTGTTCCAGCATAACAATACAGAATATCCAGAATAAGTACAGAATAGGTAAGTAGGTTGCGCCATACAAGCGTGCGAGTTTCCTTCGAGTCCACATCCTTTATCCAGGATGCTACGCGTATTAGCACCTCGCACGTGTGATTACTACTATTGCAATGTTTCCGAATGATATTATTTCCTATTATGTGTATTTCGTGATACCCAGTATTAAACTAATTGTTGTAATAGCTTACGACATTCTTACGCTATTAATCAAAATAATAGGGTATTTTACTATTATCGACTTTTTTTATTGTTTTGCGTAGATACATAAATACCATTAAAATAAAACATTTCTGTCAAAACAGTATTAAAGGAGCTTGTAAAATGAGAAAAAGATTAGTATTTTAAATAAAAGAGTGGGAGCGTAGTGGGGAAATCTCTCCGTCTCTTTCTCACCCGCACACTGTAATACATATCAAGACTAGTGACGTCACTAGTTTAGTTTTACATCCCTTTTCTTTTACTCCCACTACAAGTTTTAAAACGTTTCTAACTTGTTTAATTGTGAATGGATTTACAAAATTCTTTGTTTGCTAGATTTTGTATATGGATATCTTTTGATAAATACAATAATAAATAAAATTGAGTAAAATACCCTATTGTTTGCAGTGTCTGATGAAGGAACAAAATGATTTAGAAGTGGATGTTAATTTTTTTTTCTTTATTTTAAATAATAGATGTTGACAAAATCGTGGATAAACCGCTTCAACAGTAATGGTATGAAAGATAACGATTTGGACAAAACCAATTATCAATAATGCTTCATTTGACCATAAAAATAACTGCAGATCTAATAAGGCTTTTATCTCAACAGAAAGGCATAATCTGTATCTATATCAGCCCATATACGTCCCACTGCAGGGCACGGGCCTTCTCTTCGCTCGAGAGTACGATACAGAGGGGTTAGGTTAGATTAGGGCATTGGGCGAGATTTCTACGGCGCCCTACAAGTACTTTACAAAACCAAGCGAAAAACAGTAATTCATACACTATAGGTAACAATCATTCCCGGTATTCAGCGCCCTTTCGGCACTGGTGCCCTACGGCCATACTCCAACCGCGCCCTACCTTAACGCTGGCACTGCCTACAAGTACAATAGGTATCAATGTAGGATTTGAATGTTATGATGAAATATGAGTAGAAATAAACGATAGACGAATGACTGATATGGAACGTAATTTGTGTGAAAGAGATAACGAATTAAAGTATTAAGAGTAAAAGAGTTAGAGGATGAATGATTAAGATGTCAATTATGAAAGGACGGAATAAGAGAGAACAATTTGGAAGACGGTAGAACGACGTACGACGAAGACGATAAAGACGAAATAAAAGGGACTATTAATAAACTAAAGAATATCCAAACGATCATTGTTTGATTTAGACCCAAACGGAACTATTCCCACATCAATGTAACAACCCTTTAAACACCAATATTAATTCTCTGTTAATGCACGAGATTTAATTAACATAAACATAAAATATAAATCCATAAAACTCAACAGCAATTAGCATAAAAATACTGGACGTTGTGCAAACAGCGTTCACGTAACGCAAAGAAGAATAACGCGCGGCTTGTTTATGCCTTCATGAAAACATAATGCATTTCCATGTTCATTGAGTAGGAAACTGATTAATGTACATACATCATACATACATAAACTCACGCCTTGTTTTCCCAGAAGGTAGGCAGAGGTGCTACCAGGACACCCACATTTCGCCTTGTATGTTCCGTCCCATGATGTGATAGGGGGCGAGCCTATCGCCATATCGGGTACAAATTCCTGACTCCGGGCTGATCATGAATAGAAAAATCTAATATCACTTTGCCCGACCCGGGATTCGAACCCGAGACCTCAGCTTTGTAGTCGTACCGTAGTACAGCTATCCCACCGAGGCAGTGATTAATGTGATGCAGAATATATCAATTGCAAATAGAGGCTGTAAATGTTGTGCTTTTTAAAATGATAGTTGAATGACTAAAAGAGTTTGCCATTTGAATAATATTTTAACTTAGAAATGAGCAATTTCTACATATTTTTTAATTTTTAATTACTTCTATTTCATTGTACCTAGTTCATTTAGGGGATACATTTCAAAAAACTCTTCCTTAGTGCTATGTGACTTGTTATTGGTATAATAATACATAATATGTAACTCTCTGGACTAATTTCAAACTTTGGAAGCCAGTGGTTTAATCTGTGTTACCAATCAGCCGTTAAAATTATGGAATATCATTATCGAAGAAACCTCGAGGTATTCGATCGGTCAACTCAATATTTCATACGTCTGTGCACTTCACTAAACTACCCCAATTTAGAGTAGATCACCAATTTTCCAGTACAAAATGCGTATTCAATAAGTTTAAACAAAGGACAGTCGGCAGATGTCGCCAGTGTGGTCACCCGCGAACCCTGCGGTCAAGGCGATCAGCGACCACTTGACATATTGTACGCAAACGAGATATTAGCAATGTGAACGAGCTGACGCGAAATTTGCGAAATTTTGATCATAATCGATGTGATATTAATCGTATTACAGGCTTTTATTAAAAGCAATCTTTATTTATCAAGTAATTAGGTTATACAGAAATACGCTAGGTTAGGGTTTTCTATTATGTACAGAATTACTTGCGTCAGAGGAACAAGTTATATTTGTGAAAGAATGCAAACTATAAATTGAAGCTGGTCGTTTCTTAGAATGTTTTATTTATATATAGAATATTGTATGGACAGTTTTGGTACTTATTTGTTTTCTATCTTGTTCTTGTTTGAGATCTTTGACGTAATAAAGTATTGAAGTGCATATGGTGTGATTTTATATTTTCTCTTACAATACCACTGTGCTGTTTTCCGCTACAATGTTAAGGTATATGTGAATACATCTTATTGTCTCGACCCCAACGATACAAAATGATATGTGTTTTGTTATGGAAATCAGAATCCAAAATCTATGATTCCCACACCCATATGTAGCGGAACAGGGATCGTATCCTCAAAATTTAGTTTTCAAGCTGTCAACCAACTGCATCTAGGCTTTCAACTGGTTATATTATAATTAAGTGAATACATTGGACTTTGCCTCATTTTTAAACCTTACTGATACATTAATTACTTGACGGCAAATTACTCTAATTGTATGTGACATATCCTACATTCAAGTAACTATAAACCTTCGTGATGCAGATACGATCTTATAATAAAATATCAAAATTGCCTGCCATCAAGTACATTACATTACATTATTACGCGGGCGGTTACGCGGACGTAAATCGGGGCGCCTCTTTCCCTGGGATGTCCCGTGCCGCCCATAATGCGTGTGACGGTCACCGAGGGGTTTTTAGTCAGTATATTGGCATGGGACCCAGCCCGGTCACAATCCGAAGCCAAGCGATCTTGGAAGGCCAGAGACACTGACATACCCCTTTCGGCCTCCCCCGGGGTACCGAAAGGGGAGCTTAATAGATTTTCCTCTTGAACAAAAAAAAATACATAAGTTATTGGCGCGGCCTGTTTAGTTATAATGTTGGAAACAGATTTAGTACCTCATACAGTATCCATTATTTACGGCGTTTTAAGGCATTAAATTGCTTTAGAGCCGTCGATAATAATACCCGAAGATACCTAAATATGTGATTTAATTGCAGTAATCATAATCATCTTTACAGCGTTTAATGATATTGAAGATTCATAAACCTAACACGAATAAATCTAGATTTTATTTCTACTGTTTACAACTATGACAGCTTGTATTTATTATTTTATTCACAAAGCAATAGAAAAATGATATGACTTGTTGCATAAAAAAAGCCAGAATGAATCAGAAAACTTTATCTTGGCAAGAGAAAGATTCTTATTGTATAGATTAAGTTAATTTAAAGTTATAAAAGCGAAGCTAGTTCTAGTTAGATTTTTTTATTGTGATGAATTGCGAGAGAAGCATGACATTCGCCTGATGGTAAACGATACGACCGCTCATGGACAGTGTCAAAACCAAACAGCACCATGAGTTACAAAGCAATGCCTGGCATTCCACTGCGCTCGCTATTCTGAAACATAAGATGTTAAGTCTCAGTATATCCAGGAGTTACTCTGGCTACAATGTCCTCCAATCCAGAACATAACAGTGCATTTACACTGTTGTTTGGCGGAAGAAAGAGACATTGAAGTGGTACCTACCTACCCAAGCGGTCTCTCGCATATGAGAGACCCAAAATATTTTCAAAATTATTCATTATAAAGACACTGTCCTTACATTTTATTCGACGTATACGACATCTAAAACATCTTACCAGCCGAATGACGAAACATCGCAAGTTTCCATAGAGCTTACGCAAAATATATTCTTCAAACCATATCAAGGTGAATACTGAGCTATTTGTTCTTTCCGTGTTTGGTAACCGACGTGCGTGGTGTCCTAATGAATCGGATGGAATCAAGGAATCAGGTATCCGCTGATGTGATTTCTATTATCCTCAATTAACTCATTATGTAGTAACAACTAGAACAATCCGGTTGCAAACGTAGTGGGAAATTGACGATAATATCATATAGGCCGACGCAATATGTGAGTGGATTGAGGCAGAGTTGCAATAATCTTGGAGAATATTTTACAGACATAAACTCAAGCCTTTTTCCCAGAAGGGGTAGGCAGAGGTAGAGGGGTAGGTACTACCAGGACACCCACATTTCGCCTTGTATGTTCCGTCCCAAAATGTGATAGGGGGCGAGCCTATCGCCATATCGGGCACAAATTCCTGAGTCCGAGCTGATAATGAACAGGAAAATCAAACATCACTTTACCCGACCTGGGATTCGAACCCGAAACCTCAGCTTTGTAATTGTACCGTAGTACATCTACACCACCGAGGCAAGCACAGAGGCTAAATATTTTAAATGGAAACATTACATTCATACGTGAGCTTGTCACGACGGTTTCATCTTAAGGTATAAGCAAAGGTGTCACTAGTTTCATCCACAGCTTGCTGAGATTATTCCCGTCCTTAAATGTGATAGAGGGCATGCCTATTACCACGCATTTTCATTCTGGAATACTTATAGATTTTTCTAACTAATTCACACTAAATCAATTACTTAACCGAGAAACCGAATTATGGAACTAACGGTTCACGGTAACCTGCCACTAGACCAATGAAGAGTAGATAACGAATAGAATTTTATGGAATGGTGAGCATAAGAATGTCAGAGCTCAGAAGCCCCCTGTCAAAATTTCGACGAAGCTCAAAGACTGCGCGAAGTGGCAACAAATCACGATGCAAAATTTAAAGTACCTGTATTCTGAGTTCTCCAATTTTTAATCCAAATTGTAATCCGTGAGTCGATACATAAATATTTCTATTATAATTTTTATTTTTTAGTATAAATCTAGTATGGGCTATAAAATAAAATAATTCCTAGAACACAAAATATGTACTTTGTACATGTTAGTGCTAATTTACAAGTAAACTATAATTACGTTCTCATGGTCTCAGCTATTACAATATTTAGTTATACTTGAGTACTTGTAACTGTTATATGTTATCCTTAAAATGAATAATAAAAAATACTAGTTGACCTGGCAGACTTTTCCTGCTGACATTGATGGTCATGTTATAATTCTATTAGGTAATAGGATCATAAAATAGGACAAACTAGTAGCGCCATCTGTCGGACAAAAACACGTAATAAGATCAATTTTACTAGTCGTTGTAATAAAATATGTTTTACGTCATAGACCTGGTAAGTACAAATTTTCTTCAGCTAGTTTTAATCAGAAAATCTTTTCCGAATGTACAATATTTACAACGATATTTCCTACGCATATAGTAATTAGAAAAACAATTATTTGAAGGTGCAATATGGTGTAATGGTGTATTATCATAACTACTGTATTTATGTAGATAATTTTCTGAACAGGTTTTCACACGGTAATATAATGAATATACTTGTATGTGCCTAATAATGGTTGCAGGAAACCACTGCTTGCGGGCCGCTTCTAAAGACCCTAAGTCCATGGATGAGACCTATGTTCAACAAAGGACGTCCCGTGGCTGGAGATGATAATAATGTCTATCAGAACAATCATTACAAATGCATATGGGATCACAGATAATTTAAAAGAAAATTATAACACTGGTGCAAGAGAAAACTGAGGTAAATTAACAATTACTTTAAACGATTCAATTAGTTAATAAGATTACTTTTAACATTTACGGCTCGGGAGTCCCAGTCATAAAATGCAAATATAATGAGGCACTAAAGTTCAAATTTGTAAATCTTATTCATTAAAATGTCGCTGAAATTGCGTCGGTGTTCTTGGTCCAGTTTTTTGACCGAATTTGTTGGTACAATGACGCAAACTAACCTTTGACATCATGCCTGATACATGCAAAAGAGTATTTTTTATCTGGCTAGATAAAGTGACTATGTTACCCCAAAAATGTAAATGCAGTGCTATTTAGATAGCGCCTTCGATGCAATTATGCCAGCTTATTCAATTCGGTGCAAATATTTCATATTCCTTCTGCCGACTGCCTCGGTGGCGTATAATAGTTGTACTACTGTACGATTACAAAGCCGAGTTCTCGGGTTCGAATCCCGGGTCGGGCAAAGTGATTGGATATTTCTATATTATCAGCTCGAAGTCAGGAATTTGTGCCCGATATATAGTTACGCTCGCCCCCTATCACAACCTGGGATGGAACATGCATGACGAAATGTGGGTGTCCTGGTTTCACCCCTGCCTACCCCTTCTGGGAAAAATACGTGAGTTTATGTATGTATGTATTTCATATTCCACGATTTATCCATCTCTCGTGCAACAACGGTTTGGAATGATTTTTTATATTGCATAGGTAGCTTAAGATTCATAGAAGCTAGTTTCTTCCATCCCAAAAAGACACACAGTTTGTGAAGTAATCTGGAACACATTTAAATTAAAAACAGAAGTTGTGTGTAAATTTGATTAGTAAATATAGCCAAAGATATTGCAAGGATCCTGAACACTACTAACAAATAAAACAAGTATTAATATTATTAATTACACTTTATTATAAACTCCACTTCTGATTTTTTCCTTTGGTTTTTGACAAGATTTATTAAAATAGTTAAATGTATCTGACATTGAAAAATACTAAAATCACGTAGCTCTTTCTTGGAATATTTACTTAATCATAAATATTAATTTATCTTATAAAGACAACTAAGTTAACAAAACATTAAAAATGAGAATTGCTGCTTTGCGAAAAAGTTGCCACAGAATTATAAATTACAACGATTATTTTTCAATACAAAGTTCTAACTTAGTTTATTTCTATTTCAGCTTTTCTTGTCAAAGCGCAATCCATTTCTAATAACATACCTAACACCGTTCACAAATATTTATTTTTTTGTCACTTCTTTCAGACTTTTTGGATATACCAATCAGTTGCTAACCAACCTTCAATACTTATAAAACTATAAAAAAGTAAAAATTGTTTATGGCTTAGGCAGAAGGTCGTCGAAAGGCAAGTCTTCGACCACATTGTTCGCGACGTCGAGTAACAATTTGTTGACGGTGGTCTCGAGAGATGGTTTCGTCGCCTTCAAGAACTCTCCTCGGTTTTGGTTGATAGCTTCGTTCGCAGCTTGACCTGTAAAATAAACCAAAATACTTATGATAAATATGGTCTTGACTCATAGAGAAATAAGCAAACTATGGGAGAATTTTTACTTTGTCAACACGCACTGATAAAAATAGTGATTATTCAAACATTAAATCTCATCCAAGTTTTGATTTAGATTATTTATTATATTTCTTTTTATTATCTTTTTAAAGACAAATTTGTAGGTCCATAAGTTTAGATTTGCAATTTTTATATTTTAATCAAATACAGTCTCAGTTCGGAGCTTATTACGGTATCTTGTTTAGCGGCCAGCTCTTGTTTCTCCCATATTGACTGTAACGACAGCAAACTCTAAACCTTATCAAAATGTTTAATTTCTTTGTACTTGGAGTTATCGCTGCCCGTTCAAAAATCTTTTTTCTTGGTCTTCCCTTACTAAGCAGTATTAATATTCTCAATTGTAAGACCATCGGCTCTCATATATTCCCTGACCACTGCAACATTTTGCGAACTCAAAATATCGCCAAGTCTAAAGTATTACTCACCCAAGACTTTGTCTCCATTGAAAAGGCCTTCCAGCTTGATCGTGTAGTCTTTCATGTTGATGTCAGACTTCATGCTGATGAATTTCACGTATTCAACACCGTCCTTCTTGTAAGTCTCGGCCTGCATCGTGATCTCCGCGTCGCATTTTACTGTAAATCATTTCAATAATAATTATAAAGGGAAGTATAATATAGAAATGTCTCGTATAATTCCTATAAAGGTGAATGAAATCATCGTGAGGAGTCCAGTATACCATAGCGTTTTTTATGAATTTTTATGGTATGTAAAGTCCGTCAACCTGCACTAGGTCAGTGTGGTGGCCCTCTCAATCGTACTTTAGATTGCATTCGAGGCCCGTGCTCTGCAGTGGAACGTATATGGGCTGATACAGTGTACAGGAAGTGCAATATAACGCCTTCTAAATTGAAGTTCCAATGCTCTATTATTGCTACGATAAAATAATCAGGGGCTTATTGAGGATTTAAAATTCAACAAACATAATATGGCAACCCACTTATTCCACTATAAAAAAAGATTAAGAATCTTGCCATAAAAAATGTTTGAAAATAATTTAGAATTATGCATCATCAGGCATAATCATGACGGCGAGAGACAGCGATACATATCTAAACCAAGTCTTTCTGAAGTGCATTGTGCTTCTCATCAGACGCATTGCTGTCACTTTGTCGGACCAAAAAAAAATAGACGAAGCCTAGGACAGAAGCAGCTTTGCAGGCCGGCATTATTGTGTCAATAGCATGAGTCGACCGTTTGATGCCATTCGATGCTCTCTCCTGGCAGCATTGGGCTTACCATCAGGGGCAATAAAATAAATTTTTGTACCAATATAAAAAAAAACATTGCTTATTAATTATTTTCTACCCACCAGCGTCAGCAGTGAGCGTTCCTTCTCCGGTGAGATGCAGCACCAGGATCCTGGTGTCCAGCTTGTATTCGCCGTTAAAGTGCAGTTTCGAGAATCGAACGCGCACACGGAAAGTAAGGGTGTCCAAGTCTACACTGTAACAACATTATTCAGCTCAATATTTCATAAATCATTATCCTGGTAGTTCCTTTGGCTGATGGTGATTATGATGACAACTGTCAATAGTAGAAGAGTGTCTTGCCCAGCAATGGGAAGTATACCGACTGACATTTCATCTTTATTAATGGCTTAACTTTAGAAATAATGTGGCATAAGGCAAAAAGTGAAGAAAAATTTGCTATGTTAACAAACTGAGATTGAAAACTTTATTTACATGATATTGCTATTTTTTTGGGTTCGGAACTATCCTAATATCCTTTCAAAACATAAACAAAAAACGATTGTTAGTAATACATACTCGTAAATGAAATGGTTAAATTGATTATAAGCAGCCTTCTAATGCCATCTAGGGAATTGACACGAAAATTATATTTACTACAAACGCTCAGTACTACCGCAAGATGGCGGTGTTTACCTACGTAATAACACAACTTTTGATCATAATATTCATTAGATTTTTATTATAACTATTAATAATTAAAACTGTTAAATGTTAAACAAAATTCTTACATAGAAAAAAATGTAAATATAATGATCTGTAGGAGGAAAATATACATAATCTGTATCGGCCTCAAGAAGCATGTAAGGAACGAGATTTTAGAATTTTAAGAAATATTAAATTAAAGGTAATATAACTCGATGAGATAATTTCTCTGCAACAATAATACAACTCCACTTGAGAGTTGAGCCATCCAATTAGCAAAATGTTACCATCAGTCAGGATAATATTATGGCCACAGCCAACCTCCTACTGTAAGATGGAACACTTACGCCAAGCTTTTGATGACGAAGTCGCCACCACCGGTGACCTTCACGTTCTTGCCGATAGCTTGCAGCTGAGTGTTCCCGCTGTCAATCGCAACTATCTGCAATTACAAATGAAAAAAAATCGTTTTATGTCTCCGAATTAAAACAGTTTTAAATAAATAAATACACCCAACAGTCACATACATAGTCTTGACCCCACACTAAGATCGAATCTAGAATATCAGGAAGTACGAGAGACTTTTCGGTCTCACAAACACCCAGACCCGAAACAAATACCTATGGTTCACACAAACATTTGTCTCGGTGCGGGTATCGAAACCGCGGCCTCTCGTTTCACAGCCGGCGTCTAACCAACTGCGCCACGGAAGTTATCAATAATTTTCTGTTTAATTTTCACTTGGTGAAAAAGCCCTAAATTTAGTATTAAAATAAACAGTTTTACTAGCGAGGATACACGACACACGATCATAATCGTCACATGATAAGCCCTGTCTCAGAACACCCTGCCCATAAGCCAGCCTATAATTCGACAGTCTCTGTGGCGCAGTTGGTTAAACGCCGGCTGGGAAACGAGAGACCGGAATTTCCGCACCGAGAACAATTTATTTATTTATATTTATTTATATACACTTTATTGCACACACACAAAAAAAAAATACAAATAAAAAGAAAATCACATGCATAAAAAGTACTATTGGCGGTCTTATCGCTTAAAGGCAATATCTTACAGACAACCATGGGATGGATTTTTGAAAAGGATTAACAGAGGGCAGTTTAAACTGTAAGAGATAGAAGCTTACACTGATTAATAAATCAAATACAAATAATCTAATAATCTAATTATTTATGTGAGCCTCAAATTTTTATTTGGATCTCGGTATTTGTGAAACCGGTTATTTGGCAGTACCTATCTTCATCTTGACAGCCTCCGTGGCGCAGTTGGTTAGACGCCGCCTGTGAAACGAGAGGCCGCAGTTTCGATCCCCGCACCAAAACAAATATTTGTGTGATCCACAGTTATTTGTTTCGGGTCTGGGTGTTTGTGAAACCGAAAAGTCTCTCGTAGCATCTGATACCCACGACACAAGACTCGATCTTAGTGTGGGGTCAGGGCTATGTATGTGACTGTTGGGTGTATTTATTATTATTATTATTTTATTATCTTCACACCAGTGTGTTCCTACCTCGGGGATAATCAAGGGGTCGAGCGGCGGCACGTTGAGCTCGGGGATGCCGCCGGCCAGCTTCGGCTTCAGGGCATTCACTGACTTCAACACGCATTCGTCTATCGTCTTGGGATCCCGCTTGCATACGCTAATGTAGTCCGCTGGGATAGAAAACGTTATTTTATTACTCGAGCATTTTAATTATAAAAATTACAAGAACATTTATTTTGGTTTATTTTTCTCGATTTTATCCTTCCGATTACTGGCAGTGTTAGTATAATAAAGTAAGTCTTTCTACTAGAATTTAGACCACTCTGGGACCGCAATACAATAAAATGGAATAAAACCCTTCAAATCATGAAAAGAAAGACCTATACTAGACATAAGTTTTACTAGTGAATCTTCTAATTTTTTAACTGAATGCGCTTTAAAGAATTTAAAAATTTCTAGTTCTGTAAACTAATATAGGTTGATCTACCTCCTGGTATCACTTCAGTGAATATCTCTAAATTCTATAAACAGACTGCCTCGGTGGCGTAGTTGTACTACGGTACGACTACAAAGCTGAGGTCTCGGGTTCGAATCCCGGGTCGGGCAAAGTGATATTGAGCTTTTCTATTCATTGTCAGCCCGGAGTCAGGAATTTGTGCCCGATATGGCGATAGGCTCGCCCCCTATCACATCATGGGATGGAACATACAAGGCGAAATGTGGGTGTCCTGGTGGCTCCTCTGCCTACCCCTTCAGGGAAAAAGGCGTGAGTTTATGTATGCATCTATGTCTATAAACAGAATTACGATAATGTTGAATGTATTGTATAATAATATTAATATGAATTCTAATACAAATCAAGAAGACGGAAAACACGGATATTCTAAGTAGTTACAATGTGTCTAACATTTTATATGTTAAACGATTTATAGTTCGCAACTCTATAAAATAAACTCAAATAGCAGTGCTATATCATAAAATAACGATTAACATAAAGCGGAAATGTTCACTGATTTTATATTTTAGTATAAATAGCAATTTATTTTATTCAAATCGGTCCATCTTCTTCCGTAGATCGTATCCGTGTTTCTGTGTGTTTGCAAACATACCCTTGACATATTATCGGAATAGCGTTATTACGAGAGTTAAATAAATACATTTGACATGTCAAAGCTGTACATTTTTCACATGTGCTGAAATGAGAGATAAGGGATGCCATCGGAATCAACCACGCCATACCACGCCGAAGCCAAAACGCAACTGCACGGTCAAAGAAGTATATCTGCATATTTTTGCATCGGTGGAAGGGAAAGAAGTCCATTTCTAAACTATTTTTATAGGAGATTCTTTATGAAATATCAAACACTGCGCAAATACCGATTATGTGTCCAAACAAAGTTTCTTTTAAAATATATACTTGCACAATGCTCAGTCAATAAAGCACAGTTCACACAGCTTAACTAGCCTGTAACCAAGTCATTTTATTTTAATTTTATGTTTTACGTGACTGTTGGGTGTATTTATATTTATTTATTATTTAACTCGGCGACCTGTAGGCAACACTAATGACACCTCTATCCACCCGTTCCGAGACACGGGCGTGAACTTATACGCTAAGTAGGTGAATCAATCTAGCGATATGTGTAAACTATAGTGTTTCAACAAGAGCTAGCACATTACATGACATTGTGAGGTAACTCGAGTAATGGCGCAGATTACGACTTCTTACCCCGTAATAATGTATCTGTTAAACTGTGGAATTAACTTCGATTTCAATTTAATCATGGGCAGAGGCGGCGGTAAGTATGGGAGAATGTGGGTGACGACCCACGGTCTCCCAAGCTAAGGGACTGCGATACGACTGCTCATGGACAGTAGCAAAACAAAACACCATGAATTTCAACTCAAAGCTTGGCATTCCACTGCGCACGCCATCCTGAGACATGAGATTTTAGTCTCATTATGTCCAGTAGTTACTTCGGCTATAATATCCTTCAGACTGGAACACAACAGCGCATTTACACTGCTGTTCGGCGGGAGAAATAGACATTGCAGTGGTACCTACCCAGGCAGTCTCTCACATATAGGAGACCTACCACCAGTACTCTTTACCTAATATTACCTTTTCATTAAAAACAACCCGAGAAAATCAGGTATTTTTAATCAAAACTGCACACAACATGGCAATTAAGCAATAAAACTTATAAAGTAGCAATATGTATAACAATATACTAATTACATAACTAAAACATTCTTTCGCTATAACATAAATATGACAAGCAATTCCTTTTATTCCACAGATCGAATGCAATCACCATGTAGTTACATATGACACGTAATTGTTTTCACACAGCATTAGCGTTTAATGGCAATTATGCACTAATTACGTATATTGATCGAGTGCGGTCGAGGTCTGGTCACGGCTTTAGAACAAAAAACTATATATCAATATTTATTCATAATTAATTACTGGTTTAATGTAAGCGTGTGTGGGTTATGAGCTGTGAGGTCTTCGTTTCAATTCCCAGAACAGATATTCCTCTTAAATTTTTCTGTTTGAATTTTCATTACGGGAGCCCGCAGCTTTTTGCACATGGAATGGCGATACGCTCACTCCTAATATCTTAAAAGTATGCTCAAAATAAGCGTATAGCACATATTTAGCGTATCCTTCGATAACTAAAATTGCTGTAGGTATTATAATAATTAGCGTTTTAGTGCGAATAGACTACCGTGAACAATGCTAGAAAGGCTTTGTTTTGAATTTAGCCTGAGTGTACCAGGATTCGAGCAGGCCGACATTACGACAGTTTGCACTTTAATTACGTATATTGTAGCTACTTTGTCTGCCAGTATACAATATACTAATCACGCATAGAAACATAAAACATAAAATATACAAATCATGTTTATGTAAATAAACAACAAATAAACATAACAAATTAATTCTAACGGGCCTCAATATGAATTTAGTAAAGGAGGGAAATAAGTTTTCAAGATTATTTCCGCACTCAGGTTTGGATGCCAAGGCTAACGGAGCTATTATTAAATATTTATGTAAACGTATATTCATTATACATACATAAATACGGACATTGACTACTAAAACAAGCCGGTATTTTATAAATAAAGCCGTAAAAGATTATTATTAGATTAATAGGCTCGCGCCCTATCACATCGTGGGACGGAGAATACAGGGCGAGACGTGGGTGTCCTGGTTGCTACCAGGGGAATCTCTGCCTAACCCTTCCGGGAAAAAGGCGTGAATTTATGTATGTATGCAAAAGATTACGAGTTAGTTCACTTTATGAAAAACTAAATGCCCTTTTTTATTGGGTTTGGTTTTATTTCTAAGATGTTTTATAGATAAACGTAAATTGTTGACCAACTTAGTCGGTACACGTATAAAACTGCAAAAATGTTTATTACAAATGCGAATAATTGTATTACCTATCATTAGCCAGAAATATAAAGACACAAAAGAAACTATGTTTTCACAAGGTATAAGATAAAAAAAGATCGAAAAGAGTAAAATGTGACTTCAAATTGTCCTCTATTTAACAGGTAACATAACAGCTCCAACTAATTGCTCTAAATTCTATAATTCGCCGTTGGCTATATACTTGGAGCTATTTATTAGCGTATATTTATCGTGGAAATCTAGAACTCTATGCCACACTAACATTAGGTACCCAAATAAAAAATGTTTGTAAAACAATAAATCTTGTTTCTAGGAAAATCCACAATAAATTAGATAAGTTATAGAATTAAACTTATAATTTGTTGTATTTTGATCAACAAATAAATAAATGTAACATTAAGTTGCGGTCATAAATCTAAATTTAAATGAAAATTAAATTTCGAACATTGAAAAAACCTAATTCCAAATTCAAAATGAATACAATTTACAATTCCAAATATACTCACGTATCTTTTTGAATAAACCTCCATCGGTCAAACACAAAACAACTACAACAGTAGCTAAGAATCTGTTGGTCGCCGACATTTTACACTAAATACAGATAACAGATGCGACCGAACCACGCACACTGCAGCCTCGTAACCGCCTTACATAGCTTTATACCTCGGCCTAATCACCGGCTTCTTTGATTATCAAGGTAACGTTTACTGGGGTCTATCAAAAAACTTAATACCGACGGATATTTTTAATTGATTGGACGTCAGTCTTTCAGCCAGTGTTTTGAAGACCAATAAAAATAGAGCTTTAATTAGTTTGTATAAATGTTTTGCCTTTGCCGAAAATAATGCGAGTTAATAAAATATCATTTTTGTCGTTCTGGTAATTTACACGTTCTGATCTCTATAATCATTGAATTAGATCATGAGATATGAACCAAAAATCGATCATTCTTTAGAAAGGGGCAAAACGATTGTAACATCAAGACATCTACTGGCCGCAAGATTCTTTTGTTTCCCTCACTGCCCTAGTTTTACCTAACATATTGATACCCATGTCATATGCATTACTAGATGTAAAGCTACGCTGCAGTTACTTTGGGCTCCGATAAGAATAGGCCAGGTTGTCTGGGGTGGTACTAACACCGTTTTACAGAAAACTATCCGTCACTTTCGTACTTCATTGGTAAGACATTGCCGCAGGCTAAATTGCTTTTCTCTCTCCCATCCTTTATACCCTTTCATTTAGGGATGCCAGCAAAGCACCCATGAATCACGATCCAAGTTTTCTTGACAGTAATCACTTGCTGAGTTGGGAAGAATGCAATTTAATTAATAGTTTTATGGTATACAGCTTTTGAAAATATACATTTAAGAAAGCGTAGGATTTATTGACTATATTTATTGGATAGGACTTGTTTCTGTTTTCAAAAATTAAAAAAAAAATAGAAATAATGTGAATTAAATCTTTAAGGAAAGCTACCTTGAACCCGTATTTAAGTACATAAAATTATATTATGCAAGTCCAATAGCAAACGTAGGTTCGGGCGACCACCCTGATTACCAGACTAAAGGAAACCCCAGACCTAGTTAGTTTTTATATACAGTTTGCCGTATATTATTACTTTCCAGACTTAGATCCTTATTAGCAATATTACCGAATGGTGGAAAAATACAACATGTGCTATTTTTATCAAAATCATCGGGTTCGATTCCTCGCTAAGAATATTGATTTATCAAAAATCCAAGTATGCAGTTTTAGTTTTCATCAAAATCGGGCTCGTGACTCCTTTCAGTATTTTTCGCTATTCCTTATAATTTCGGATTTGGCCATCCACGCCCACTTAAAAAATTCACCCTGTATATATATATTTATATATATATTCTATTTTTGCATAAGTTTGTATGGCAAACGAGGACGCCGCAGCAATCTCATACAAGGCATCTACAACCGGTATTACGGAAGGTATAAAAAACAAAAATAAAAAGCAATACAATATATCAAATGAAGCTTTGACGTCAATCGAGCGATTAATTGTTGTATAATATAAATCCGAAACTGGATGAATGATGATCCGAAAATGACATGCAAGACTAATTAATACATCTAAGCAAACTTAATATTAAACAGATAGCGTTTCTATCACGTTTTGCCGAAATTATGCGAACACAAACTAAGTATTGACTTTATAATCACTACCAGGAATTACATTTCCGTATTGTAATATACGAAAATTAAAACCTTCGTATATTTTGCTTTTAATGTATTAGTCATCGTGGGATAAAGAATCGGAAATCTTGTGAATAAAAATTAGCTCATACAATATGCATACATATGTGTGAATAAAGCGTAATTGTAGCTCATAAAGAGAAAAAATTTAAAAACTCTAAAGTTGATCGAAAATTAAACGAAAATGTAACTCAAAATATCTAATAGCATATGAAGAAAAATTACCCCCTTACATTTCATGCTATTATTTATTTATGTGATAACATAAGTGCCCCTATTTGGTCTGTAGAATGTAATAACACGCACAATTCACCGAGCTTATTTCTGACTCAAAATGTGATAGGAGGCAACCCTATGACCTTATGAACTCCTGTCTCGAACCACTCATGAGTAGTACAAACTAAACTTAGACGAAATGTAATGCTTCACATGGAAATCTCTACCTACATACACACTTGAAGATGAATGTAAAATGCCAATGAAACACAACATCAAAATGATCACTTGAAGTTATCGTAGACTTATCACAAAAAATCTGTGCACATTACTCGTATATGTATCAGGTTCTCATTCAATTCTCTCACTTTATAATTGGGTAAAATACTACTAGGAAGGATTATCTTTAGGTAAAAATGAAACTCCGTTTCAATCATAACAATATTATTTTCCAATTGTTTTACATCAATCCATGCTCCATTACTCGTTCAGACCAACCACACGCCGAGACATCAATCAAAAGCCTTCCTTTTTTACATTTTTAAACTGCCCATTCGTTAACACCGAAGTCCAAGTTTGAATGAGTATTATAGCTACAAAAATATTAAACAACGAATAAAGTGTTCAGTACTACGAAACTTGTGAAACGCCAAAAAAAGACATTTATCACTCATTTTGTTGCACATATTTTGTTCACAAAGTAAAATAAGTAATCCTAAACCTATACTAATTACTTATGAATTAATAGTCAACGGGTAACTAAGATGTTTTTGCTCATGACGCTCAAAAAACGATGTATGATAAAAACCAGCAATTCCAGAAATAGTTTTTGCTATGATTCGACTTGTTTATCATGTTTACATGGCTGCATGGACAACACAGGGCCTGGTATATCAAAATACAACTTTAATACATTTAGTAGAATTGCCTGCTATAATATTTTTATTGTATTGTATCAGCCCATATAGGTCCCACTGCTGGGCACGGGCCTACTCTACAACCGAAAGAATCGATTGAGAGTGGTTAGGCCATATAGTCCACCACGCTGGCCTAGTCCTGCTATAATTTATTGAAATAAATCTGATTACGGATTTTATCGCGAATTTGATTAATTATTTTGTTTTTTAACTTCGGGTCGTTTCGATTAATATACAGCTTTCGTGGTCACCAGGCGGCATTTCGTGCTTCCGTGGTTTTATTTCAATGTGTAACATTTGCGTAAATCTAAGTAACGATTACGCCCGCTCTATGTATAAAACTAGTATTTAAATATATTAAGATCTGTGATGTATGTATTCATACATAAAGTAGACAATACAAATCATTTCGAGTCAGCAACCTGTGTGTTAGTCTTTGGCACCTACGCTTATTTCTCGTAAATTCTAGAAAATATATCTAAAATATGATTTAAAAATATATTTATTATCAAGCTGTCTTTAATTAATTGTTTTGGAAATAAACAGCGCCTAACACAATATTGATTTGTCACTCTATTACGAGTAATTGCTTACGTTAAACAATACTTTCGTTTTAATGTGAAAACAAATTACTATATTTTTGTGTCCGGTTACTTAATAGGTAAAGTAATAGAGAAACCACAAGTTGAACATCAACCCATTTTAACACGATCAGACAAAGCATGATTATCAAATATTATATCGTTATGTTTATACTGACCCTGACTATGATATGTATTGAAAGTTATAAATTGAACTAGAAATGACAGCCTCCGTGGCACAGTTGGTTAGACGCCGGCTGTGAAACGAGAGGCCGCGGGTTCGATCCCCGCACCGAAACAAATACTTGTGTGATCCACAGGTATTTGTTTCGGGTCTGGGTATTTGTGAGACCGAAAAGTCTCTCGTAGTTCCTGATACCCACGACACAAGACTCGATCTTAGTGTGGGGTCAGGACTATGTACATATGTGACTGTTAGGTGTATTTATTATTTATTTATTTAAATGCTAGAATTAAATTGCCTGCCTCGGTGGCATAGTTGTACTACGGTACAAAACACGGTGTAATAAAGCTGATGTCTCGGGTTCGAATCCCGGGTTGGGCAAAGTGATATTGGATTTTGCTATTCATTATCTGCCCGGGGTCAGGAATTTGTGCCTGATATGGCGTTAGGCTCGTCCACTATCACATCTTGGGACGGAACATACAAGATGAAATGTGGGTGTCCTGGTAGCACCTCTGCCTACCCCTTCTGGGAAAAAGGCATGAGTATGTATGTATTTATATTGAACTAGGTATAAACTAGGCTCAACCAGATTTTACCTAAGGCATGTCCACGGCGCCTTCAACACATTCCGGAGCCTTAACCAATAAAAGCTTCTTATGATACCTATACCATACTAGCTCGCGGACATATCTCATTTCCCGCTACCAGAAATACCATCACTGCGATGGCGTACCTTAATGTTACAGAAAGGTCAGGGACACCTGCGTGATCAGTGCGAGAATCATCATCATAATAGCCTATATCAATCAGCTCTATCCCTTTTCTTATTGCGATGAGTGGCGAGACCATACCATTCGCCTGATGGTAAGCGATATGACCGCTCATGGACAGTAGAAAACCATACAACACCATATACAAAGTATTGCTTGGCATTCCATTGCGCTCGCCATCCTGAGACATAAGATGTTAACTCTCATTATGTCCAGTAGTTACTCTGGCTACAATGTCCTTCAAACCGGATCACAAAATTGCATTTACACTGCTGTTTGGTGGAGGAAACTTGATCCTTGCTCTGACTGATTCTTTGCTTGTTTCATCCAAGTGTGTCCTTGGGAGAACCTTGGAAGAGGCCTACGCTTAGCATAGGTTTCCTGCAGCTGAATATAATGATAGAAAGTATCTATTAAAACATACGGGGGATTATATATGTATATGCAACAGTGATCACTTACCGCATATTCTTTCCTCGGATGAATGTAACAAAATAACCACCTTCTTCAAAGTCATAGCTGTAAACATTATTTTATTATAATCATTTTTAATACGTGCGTTTCTAATCAAACGAACAAGTTTTGTTTCCGTAACTTTTTATCTTTAGAAAATTACTGTTAAAAGTATACGTACTTCAAACGTAGATTTGCCTGTATCTAATAACAATTCTTAAATCTGCGTAATTTGCTACAGCAAAAAATTACCTCCGAAAAATACCAGGCGTAATTTGAGCATTTTTTTCATACATACATACATAAACTCACGCCTATATCCCAGAAGGGGCAGGCAGAGGCGCCACCAAGACACCCACATTTCGGCTTGTATGTTCCGTCCCATGATGTGATAGGGGGTGAGCCTATCGCCATATCGTGCACAAATCCCTGACTCCGGGCTGATAACGAATAGAAAAACCCAATATCACTTTGCCCGACCCGGGATTCGAACCAGAGACCTCAGCTTTGTAGTGGTACCGTACCGTGCAATTTTTTTCATTAAGCGTATTAAGCATAATTTTACTTTAAAATGCTATATATATTATGCTTTCCAGATGTAGCAACCAAGGCAACCCTTTGTTTTACAATGGAAGCTATTAAAATCATATTATACACATTAAGTGAACAAGATGTAGCAAGTCATTGTCATAATTATAATTAGTTGACAGGAGACTGGAGACTGTCCCGCCCTCACACCCGCCACTGCAACTCCTGTAAGCCAGGATCAACAGTGGCACGCATTTTAATGACACTGAGCATTGAAGCTCAGCGAGTCTCCGGGAATGTCTAACTTGTCTTTAACCCGCAACGAAATCAATCAAAAAGTTAAATTAATAGGAGGAGTTGGAGATAATTAGTTGACATTCACATTCACATTTTATAATTATTTTCTTTAGATCAAATATGTGGGTCCCAACGTAGGCAAGCCCGTGTCTTGGGCACCCATCCTGATTTAAGTACTGCCAGTGTAAACAATTTTAATAAGACAATCAAAAGCGTCTACTCGTCCATTAATTTTTGTTAATATTGCTGACCGTGAAATAGTTTTAATTGCAATGTCCGTGAGAATTAATTCGGGTCGTTTCAACAATCACAAGGAAAATAACTTGAGACAAAAAACATGTTACATAATATCACAAAAAATGTGGAATATCACGAGCAGCGCTCAAAAACAGGTTATAATAGCGCTATAAATGCAAACAGATTTTATCAGTTTCCTAACAATTTGAGAGCAAATGAAGCCAAAAAAAATGATGAGTTACTACAAGGATATATGTAGTTAATTAATAAATCGTTACTTTAGTCACTTCACCGTGCCTGTAAAACACGTTACGCTATAATACTTTATTTATAATTCACTTTTCAAATCTAAATGGACGACACGTATAGCAATGTTAGGATTTGTATAATTTGTATTAATAACGTCAAAGATTATAAATATATTTGAAACGAAGGCCGAAATGTTCCGAAGCCAATTTACATAGAACAGTTTATATAGACATAGTTGCTTTTATTTTTAGACTCTCAAACGTGCATTAATATGGTTATAAAATCTGTGTATAATAATATGTAAATATCTAATACTTAATACTATCCTTGTCACGAATCACAGCACTTGTTATGTTAATAGTACCTATTTGATTTATTGTGCAATATTACTTCTTTGAAGCTATGTATTTATTTAACTTATAGGTACTATTAGCATATTATCAGCATTTATATAGAATCGCTACGATACCGACCCTATCAAGGAAGCGGGTTGTCACAGTTTTCCACCATTGTATTTTTTTATTGCGCTGAAGGCGAGAAGAGTATGAGATTCGCCTGATGGTAAGCGATACGACCGCTCATGGACAAGCAAAACCAAACAACACCAAGCAATCCTTAGCAAAGTATTAACAAGATATGTTGTAATGTGTCTGTCCTATTTTTGATCTTGAACATGTTACAAATGTCTCTAAATTACAAAATCTAAAACTAAATAAAATCACGCGATAGATAAAGTTTGCTATACGGGGTATATTTCAGTGCGCATGGCTGATTCGCATAAGTTTTATGTTTCCGCACCATTATTGCGTTCTAATTATAATAGACGAAGCAACACAAAATACAATGTGCGAAAATAATAAAACAATGCATTGTACGTCTTCCAAATTTTTAAATAATCGTATACCATGAAGCTATAATTGTGATTCATGATCACTTTGATATTACGCACTGCGTAATTATAGATGCTTACACATCACATAGTTATAATGAAGTATAAGAACTGAACACGAATATCAACATATACCGAAGTTCTTGTTCCACACATAATTAAAATGCAAAAAATGGAGCAAAACCTAGATCACTGATAAATTGTACGAGTAGCAACTTTGGATAATGTTCATATTCGTCTAAGTTTTTTCGTTATTAATTGCTAGAATTATCTGTGAAGGAAAAAAATCATACGGAAACTTACGTACTTGTGAGTCCCTGACAAGAATTTCGAAGGTATTTGAAATCCATTAACTGCATTAGGCCATGGTAGACTAAAGACCTGCT
Source organism: Deilephila porcellus (assembly GCA_905220455.2). Classification (NCBI taxonomy): domain Eukaryota; kingdom Metazoa; phylum Arthropoda; class Insecta; order Lepidoptera; family Sphingidae; genus Deilephila; species Deilephila porcellus. The sequence continues at coordinate 12,334,662 of LR999973.1, read as the reverse complement.
CCTGTGAATACATATTATTATAACCCAACCGAAAAAGACTCGTCTGAAGCCCCATTTACACGAGGACAGTTTCTCGCCTCAAAGATACGATTGTCGTAAGGATATAAAAAAGTTGCAACGTTTACACGATAATCTATGGCGGTTATGTCATTCGATAAACGCATACGATTGTCGCCGCGAGAAACTCTCCCCTCATAAATGGCGTTTAACTTCTCGCACAGTATGAAACAGAAAATAATACTGTAATATTTTCTTCACGCAAAATATAAATTATAAAAGGACAAATGCTTGTTCTTATAGAATTACCTTCAGTATTGTGTTTAGATAAGACCCAAGTCTTACCTAGGACAACAACACTTCATATGTTGTAGGAACTAGATACTATTTGCGGTTTCACATACTTTAACCAATAGATTATTTCTTATAACATAATTCAGAACTGACGGGTTTTGAATCAAATCAGTAAGAGGTCGCTGAGGATCCAGTACAAATCGAAGAAGAAAGAAAAGGACCACAAAGGAGACAAAAAATGAAGGTAAAATAAACGACATAAACGCTACCGACAAAAAGAAAATTGTTGTAACTCCTTTCTGTAGTGTCAGGGGAAGCCGGAAGGGTACGACAGGACCGACCAAACTTCTAACCCTTAAATGTTCGTGTGATCCCCAGGTATTTGTTTCGGGTATGGGTGTTTGTGAGACCGAAAAGTCTCTCATAGTTCCTGATACCCACGACACAAGACTCGATCTTAGTATGGGGTCAGGACTATGTGGGTGACTGTTGGATGTATTTATTATTATTACCAAGAATCTGAGGACTCAGTGAGGTCCCTAATGACTCTTGTGGAAGAGTCTTATACCACGATGTGGTATATAAGCGGGATACAGTAAAACCTTCATCCAAACTGCTATTTCCATTTATATAATGGTAAATACTAGATAATAATCACAATAAATGTGATTCGCTCAATCAATGGAGGGACCTTCGTCTGTCACCTGTCATAAGGAAATCAATGTGCGATATTGCGTTATTATCATAATTAATGGGTCAATAACGAAACGAAACCTTTGCTAGGTGCAGCTTCATAGGCTGTAGATTGTCAACTCTAGGTTCCAACTCCCAGTCAAGTTTATAATTATAAAAAAAATACATACATACACACATAAACTCACGCCGTTTTCCTAGAAGGGGTAGACAGAGATACTACCAGGACACCCATATTTAGCTTTGTGTGTTCCTTGTGTGCTCCTTTCCCACGAAGTGATAGGAACGAGCCTATCGCCATATCGGGCACAAATTCCTGATTCCCGGCTGATAATTAATAGAAAAACCCAATATGCCTGACCCGGGATTCGAACCCGAGACCTCAGCTTTGTAGTCATACCGTAGTACAACTACGCCATCGAGGCAGTCGAAATTACTTTTAAGTATACCTACGTCTCACTAACCACGGGTCATCTCGACGATTTAATAGAATAATATCTTGATCTGCAATATTGTCTAAGAGAGGATTGAAGGACCAATATACACCTTTGTATTATCGTATAGGCAGAGGTATGTAGAGTTCTTCACGACATTAAAGTTCACCGTTAAGTAGGCAATAATAGACTAAAAACATGCAAACATCTGCATGTTCATCAAATCAAAAGATAAAAAGTGTTCCCTACGATTGTTAATCATATTTGTTAAAATATCAGGACAACAACGCATTCCGACGCCCGAAGATCGTAGACAGTACTGATTTATAATAACGCCATCTATGGGCTGTTTGAAGCATTAAGTATAACTAAATAAATGTTAACCCGTTCTTAAATGAATGCAAAGATCTTATATGTAGTAGTTTTGTATATTTCCATCAGATGGCGTTTTGATTATATTTTAATTATTTTAAAACAGGTCTAGTGTTATTGAACTCACATAGTTTTGCAAACCTAAATATTTAAGGGCCATAAATAACAATATAAATGATTACATGTATTCTACCGCATTAATACAAAATAAACTATGTCGGAAAATAGTCTCTACAATTTGTTGTCATCTACCAAAGAACAATGAGGTACATAGAAAGAGCCTGAAAATTACTCATATACTTATCCTGTTTTTTCCAATGGGCCAAATCATGGGAGAGAATGAGACAAATAGTATGTGCTAAGGACGGCTCATGTTCACTCATGAAACGTCAAATTGCTATGTTGGGTATGATTACGCAGCCGAATTAAAAAGTGAATTTATGTCAAATTTACAAACCGGCAACGCGCCAACACAATTTAGTTACGTTATACTTTCGTGCGCGCTTGACATAGTCGTCTCCCGATTTTTTAAAATATTTTGTGTTATTTTAATAATTAAACAGTGCCTGTGTACTTTACAATCAAGCCAAGCGAAATACCAATGTCTTGCATTATTGCAGGATGCAGATCGCGTTCTTCGCGCACTCAAAAACAAGCTGAAATCATCAGCTTCCATTTGTGAGTAGACAATAAACAAATAATATTTGCTAAAAACTTATACAGGGTTGCAAAATATCTAATTAAACTTAAACTTTATTATGTTGGTGTCATATTCTAATAACCCGCAGGCCATTCGATTCAGTAATTTTTAAATATTGTTCATTTTTACCAATTTGGTAGTCATGTTCAATAGTGATGTGGTGCACATTTTATCGATAATATAAATAATGTATATTTTAGTTTACTAGCCATGTTACATAAGTTGGCTTGTACTTTAAATACTTACCTGGTAGTGTAGTTGTAAAAAGCGCTCGGCCACTGCGCGAGACCTGTGGTCTAAAATGCCATATGATATAATCTTAGTGTTTCATATTATAATTATTTTTCAATGCAGATTCCCTACAAATGAAGCTATGAAGCAAAAGTGGATTGATGCTGTCGCACGAACAGATTTACAATTGAAAAAACAGCACCGTATTTGCTCAAAACATTTCACCAGTGATTGTTTTATTAACAAAAATCATAAATGGCGTAGACTAAAATATAATGCTGTCCCGTCATTAAATCTCCATTCAGAAATGGTAAAATTATATTATGTATTTCATACGTTGGATTACTTAAAAATAAATGCACATATCATAATTATATTACACGTATAGTTGATTAGTTTTGTCGTTACCTGTTTGGGCGCCTGTAACGCATCAGTGTGGAGGATAATTAATCTTCTTGGTGCACTATTTCTGCTGGCGTTCCTCAGGGCGGCGTGCTATGCCCACAATATTTATAAACTCCATCACAGATAATTTTCGCTCTTTCTACCACCTTTATGCAGATGATCTCCAAATATACTCCCAAGCACACAGCGACACAGTAAAAAAAGGCGTTGTTTTCGACACATCTCTTTCTTGGGGTCCAAAACGTTCTGGCCACGGGCATTTGGTATATGTTAGATGTTAGAGACTCGGTTGTAATATTCAATTCTGTTTCAGGATGTTATTCCGACGACATCAACTAGCTTCGATCCAGTACCGTCATCCAATTCAATCAGTGTGCTGTCAGTTCAACAAATTGATTTGACGAATCGGGTTTCACAATTAGAATACAGAATACAGAATTCCTTCTAGACACTACCTTCCTTTCCCCAAATTTATGATCAGGAGATGGTTCTCCATACATTTATACACTTGATTTAATAGCATATCGAGAACTCGCATTTTTTTGCCAATTTTACAATTTTCGTCAGAAGTACCCACTAACATGTGAAATGGTACCCTACATAATGAATAGCGAAATGACAGAAATCCGTTATTAAATATTAAGTGTCAATAAAGAAGTTCCCACCTTACTCTTCACAAATTTCGATTTCATCATGTTCCTTGCAAAAATTGACTCTATAGAGGCTTTGCGTACTAGCAGAGTAACGCAATCAAACATGTATTGTTTTTTTTACATTTACATGATTCATGTATGAATATCTACCGATGTGTTTTATATCAAATTAAAGTTTATTTTATCATGCCTACGAATTTGCTATAAATAAAGTTCATCTATCGATATCGATAACTATCAGACGAGATCACAGCACAATTATTTCTAGTTGTCAAAATTAGAGTGTACGTTGAAATGTCATTATCGTTTCTTCTATGGACCTCATTGTTCTGTGTCATCTACGAAATCAATACAGAACACTGTACAAATATTTTGACTAATTCTTTTTTTTTTTTTTTTTTCTTCCTCTATGGCAACGATGCCGATGACGACAATTCTGCCAATGTCAGATGTGCGATGAGAACACGTGTGTAAAAACAATAATAATTTTGCAACTACCTGTTACACTATTAATATTGGCTCGACAGTGAACTTTACGTATAAAATTGTGGAAACCTAATTAGCGTACTGAAACAAACACAATAACACGTAATGTATATACAAATAAAACATTGAAATATAAGTAGTTGTTAAAACATTGAATAAAATAGGTATATCACAGTACAACACACAATGAATTTCAGGATCACAGTCTGATGGCGTTAGACTTTATGAACGTAATCATAGCTTCGAAGAGTTGAGGGGAAGAGTGGGTCAAAAGAGAAGGGAAATTAATAGGGACGGGAATGTTCAAAGATATTATATGACGGTACAGATCAAAAGAGGAGGTATTTCTAGAACAGTTAAAGAATATATGCTCCAATGTGCCATCATCCAGCCCACACTCGCATAAAGACGAGTCCCGAACCCGAATTTTGTTTAAAAATACAGGGGAAGAGCAGTGGCCTATACGTATTCGGGAAATGGTCGATATGACTGGTTTAGACACTTTTTTAAATTTGAAATACCAAGGTTTAGGTGGTATGGTTGGTTGAATGCCATAGTAATGTCTGCCTTTTTGCTTTGCAGAATCGTTCCAATGCTCCTGCCATAAAGACAACAATGTCCTTTGAGGAAGGTTTAGTAAATCATAGTTATGATGAACAAAATGTCTCAGATCTGATGATTCTGAAGAAATTGCATTCTTGGCCAGCCTGTCTGCACACTCATTACCTCCTATACCTGAGTGGCTCGGGATCCATGTTAAATGCACTATTTTGCCGTTCCTAGAACAAGAGTATAGGCATTTTTTAATTTGTAAAAGTAGGAAGCTATGAAGTCTATCCTTGAAAGGATTTTGACGGAGTGCTTTAAGACAGCTCAACGAATCAGTGAATATAACCCCCTTACTGATATTATGGGATTCTATATAGCTGCATGCTTCTAAGATAGCGATGCATTCTCCTGTGTAGACTGAGGATTCCTTGGGACATTTAAATTGCAAGAATATTTTTGAATTTTGATAGAAAACAGCAGCACCTGTATAATCATCATATGTAAACTTGGATGCATCAGTAAAAAATCTATGAAAATCATGCCAGCGTTCTCCAACCAATGCATTAAAGATCCGATCCACTGACACAGTATCTTTGGAAAGGCCAATATCTAAGAAGATTTCTGGTGTATAACAAAGAGTGTTGAATTGGAAGTTAAATAGTGGTAGTCTGTGTGACTTAATTATTGAACCCTCTAAATTTTTAAAAAAGCGATAAGACTGAAGGTAAAGGGGAATTTCTTTGTGTACCCAAAAACTTGTTTCATTACAAGCTTGATCTAATTTGGAAATTTTATCATACAAGGGATGGGAATCTTTGCCACTAATTCTACTCCAAAAACGGGTGGCAAGGTATTGTCTTCTCAAGGATAACGGCGGTTCTGAGCATTCAACTTGAAGCGCATTAATTGGAGAAGATCTCATGCAGCCAGACACGATCCGGAGACATTTAGCTTGCAGTCTATCTAGGCTTAATAGCGCTCCCTTGTTACATGGAATCATAAGAAATGTGCCATAATCCATTATGCTTCGCACTAGAGCATTATATACCAATTTCATTGTGAATGGGTGAGCACCCCACCAAACACCAGCTAGAACCTTCAGTATGGGTACTACCCGTTCACATTTTTTGATTAAATGATTAATGTGGCTTACACCCGTCAATTTGGAGTCCAAATATACACCTAAAAATTTGGCCTTGGAGGCAATAGGTATAGCATGCCCGTCTATGTTTATTTGTATCGGCGGGAGTTGCCTTTTCCGAGAGAATATAACCACAGAACTTTTCTGAGCTGAGAGGTTCAAGCCATGAATCAAAAGCCAACGATTCAGAGATTGCAGGGAGAGGCAAAGGGATGACCCAGCAGCATGAATTGAGTTGTCAGCTACATACAAAGCCAGATCGTCGGCGTATTGTAGAATATGACAATTGTAATTTAGGCATGACCCAACATCAGCCGTGTAAAGGTTATAAAGTATAGGGCTCAGCACCGAGCCCTGTGGTAAACCCTTCCATGTTAGTCTCTGATCGAATAGCTCACCGGGGACTCTTAGGGCCAGTGACCTTGACGTCAGCATAAGGCATATACATTGAACCATCCTTGCCGGTAATCTCAGCTGGAGCATTTTCTGCCTGAGAATGGGAAGGAGGACGTTGTCATATGCAGAAGATACGTCTAAAAAGGAAGCAACTACCGAGTCATTTCTGGAGAGAGCGAGACGAATGTCTGTTACTAACACTCCAACGCTATCCATGGTACCGAATCCTTTTCGAAATCCAAATTGAGATTTGGGAAGTAAGTCTCTAGACTCTACAATCCACTCTAATCTATTTTTAATAAGATGTTCCATAATTTTTGCCAGGACCGATGACAGAGCAATAGGTCTAAAACTGTTAGGATCGTCAGCATGCTTACCTGGTTTTAAGATTGGAATGATAATTTGTACCTTCCAATGCTTTGGTATTAGACCATTATAATAAGAGAAATTTAGCAACTCCAAAAAATATTTCTTTGCACGTATACCAGAATGTACTATAAAAGAATACGGTAGTCCATCAGCACCAGGAGCAGAGTCCCGAACACTACCAAGAACCAAATCAAGTTCTTCCATTGTGAATGGGTTATCATGTGGGTCTTCGGAGGTAAACACAGGGAGGATGTAAGCTTCTTGTAACGAAGGTACATAAGGGGGAGCTATTTTATCAAAAAACAGATTGGCAATCTCTCGGGAAATGGTAGAGGAAAGTGAGGGGGAGCATCCAGATCTAAATCTATTTATTCTTTTCCAAACTACGGTAGAGGGAGTTGAAGATGACAAAGAGTTGCAGAAGTTCACCCAACCAGTGCGTTTCTTTCTCCGTAACAGTCTTTTAGATTTTGCATATACCTGTTTATAATTTAACAAATTTTGGGTGCTCATATCATGGTTGTATTGTCTCTCTGCGGTGATACGTTCTTTAATAGCTAAGGTACATTCCCGATCCCACCATGGTGGGGATGGAATTTTGTGTGTGCCGCTATTTTTAATTGGGAAACAGCCATCGGCGCAGGAGTTTAAGGCCTGTACGAATTGCTCACAACAAGTATTTACGTGAGAATTGTCATTGTTTATGAAATTTGGGTCATTGATTTTAGGTAGTGCTGTGATTTTATGTTCTAAAAGTGATGCGAATTTGGACCAGTCTGGATCTGTTAGATTGTATTTTAATAAAGGAGGAAAGGTTTTTTCTAAATACGTTCTACGAGCAAAGGAGATGGTTATGGGATAGTGATCACTCCCATGTGTCAAGTCTGTGCATTGCCAACAAGCAGATGCTGCAATATCCGGGGAGCAAATAGAAAGGTCGACGCAGCTTTTTCGTTGGCCGGGTAAGACTCTGCGAGTAGAGCAGCCGTTATTCAGGATACAAAGATCGAGCTCGTCTATGACATCCACCAAGCCCGCACCGAAGGGATCGCAGTGGTCGGAGCCCCATCTATAATGATGGCAGTTAAAATCACCCATAATCAATAAAGGCCTAGTAAAGTTTTGAATAGTTGTTTTAATTATGGGGAGAAGGTCACGATTGGGGTGGGCAATATAAATTGAGATCACGGTAATGCCCTCCACACTGCCTGCAACCATATTCATATCTCCTATAAAGGGAGCTATAGGGGACGTTATGAAAGGGGTTCGGTTATTCACTAGAAGGGCTGAACCTCCATAGCCATCAGATCTGTCGTTTCTGAAAATATTGTACTGTGGTACACGGAAGCTAAGGCTTGGGAGCAACCAAGTCTCAGCAATAGCACAAGCCAATGGCTTGAATTTATTGAGAAGAAAAATGAGGTCGTGCTTCTTATGCAGCACGCTCCTCACATTCCACTGAAGGAATACTAGCGGGGAAGCCATTTTTAAAATTAATTAAAGTTGATAGAAGTTCTTGGGCAATGTTGGACGGTTGTTTGGATGACGAAGAATTATGGTATTGGGAAGAATTAGTAGATAGGAGTAGGGTCAAAATTTGGGTTATTATATCTATTATGGTAGGGTCTAAGGATGAATTGAGGGCACAGCCATTATGCTGTGAAGATTTAGGAGGGTTAACAACGGTACGATGAGCAACTTTATCATAAGACGGGGATAAAGGTATATGGGTCTTAGGTTGACGGAAAACTGTTTTGCGGTGGGAGGGGGGAACTTGGACTTGGGTAGATTTCAGAGTATCAGCATAACTGCGCGTGGATGATGTAGCTGGTGTCATTTTGCTGGCTTCAGCATAAGAAATGCTTTTCTCCGCCATGGTAACTTTAATGGCTCTCTGTCTACTATACTCAGGGCATGCTTTGCTATTTGCAAAGTGCTCACCAGAGCACAGCACACAGAAAGCGTCACTCTCCGAGATATCACAACCACTTCCTGGATGGTCCTGCCCACACTTATTGCAGCGAGGTCTGGACCTGCACATATCTTGTACATGGCCGTACCTGCAGCATTTCCTGCATTGGATTGTCGGATATATATACTGTTCAACCGGGAGGGACGTGTAACAACAATAAACTCTTTTTGGAAGGACTTGCCCATCAAAAGTAAGAACGCAGGTCTCCGTGTGTTTCCACTCTCAAACCCCGTCTCTGGTAACTTTCCTACTGATGCGTCTAATTTTAAGAATACGACCGCATCCCGGTGGAACAGTTATATATTGTTTTGCTGTATCTTCAGTCATGTCAGTGGGGACTCCAGAAACAACACCCATTCTGGTAACATTAAAGGTAGGTATGGAGGCTGAATATTTGTGTTTTGCTAAAATGGAATTTGTCAGAAAAGAGTTCGCATCTTGAGGAGAAGCAAACTCCACAGAGACACGATTTCTCCCAATTCTTTTCACGCCATCTCTTACAATATTATGGATGTTGTGGTTATGAAGGAAAAGGCCAAAAGTTACTGGATGAAGGAAGGTGCCGGAATTAGGTAGGGATTCGATACGGGAAACGTGGACTAGAAAAGGGGCCCTATCTTCAGCATTATACCTGGTTCGTCCGATATAACTTTTCGGTTGCTTCGATGGGCGGATATCTGACGGTCTGTCATCATTTGCCGGTCGTTTGTTGGAAATGTTTGAATGGGATGGAAAATTATCATTTTCGAGCATGTTAGATGCAACTTCCGCAATTTGCGAAAGTGGACTCAAGTTGTTAGGGTAAGAGGGAGGGGCAGATGAGGTTGGTGTTATCGGCATAGTAATGTCGGGAGGATCAGGGGGTTTATTTCGTTCAATATTCATGGTGTACTTACCAACTTGTTGAAAAACAAATAAAAACAAACACGAAAACAAAAATACACACACACAACACTTAAATGTAAATACCCTATAGAGTTAGATAAAAACAGCACAAATAACTAAAACAATTCACAGTCGAGTCCGATTAAAAATATAAAAAAATATTAAATTCGAGATAAGGAAAAAATATTCAAGGCACACGTGTTGCTCATTGACACACTGTGGCGAGAATCTTGACTAATTCTTATGAACATGATTCTGATTCGATCTAAATACTTTGTAACATAAGGAAAAAATATTATAAATGTAATTCACACAAAAAATAATGTGGTAGAGTCCCGCTCTACCTTGTCTTTAAAACATCATAACCGAGCTAAATCAACCGGAATGTGTTATTGTCTGACAAAATATGTAGGTATCTCAAAACAATTTTCATATTACACTTCTGCTGGCGAGATAGGTCAAACGATCACTGCCTTCCCTACTAGATAGAGGAACCTGACATTACCTTTTTGTACAGTTTTCTATAATTTCAAAGAACTACAATGTGTCAAATATTCCCTTAAAGGAAAAGCGTATTGTTTCGCTTTAAGGTTTTGTGCCCCCTTTATAGCAAATCATGACCGTGCCATGATCTTCAGGCAAAATGTATTCTTTGCCTGAATTACTATGGGACGCTGCACTCTTCACCGTTCAATCCCCGACTGGTGTTCTATGGTAACTCATACAAACAACACGATAATAGCATGCAACGTGAAGTGGGCAGAGACCCTATTGATATCTACTTACATTACCAAGTTGTTTGTAGTTTTGTGGAAATGTAGGTATAGGGAATTTCGAGGAACTCAAGACTTATTTATCTCAAACCCATTTTTAAGTATGTCTTACACTTACGTCAAACAGCTTGAAGAATAAACGCAGACAGGAACGGCATGACAAGGGATTTTTTTTACAAAAGGATATTCAAACTTATCTGGTAGGAATACGACATAGATTCCATTGTTTTAAATTGATGCCACGGCGTCAATAGGGATTCCTCGATGCCGCGGCATCAAAATAAAACATTTTAATTTATGTCATATTCCTACCAGGTGAGTAAAAATATAAAATCCTTTGGTAAAAAATTAAATACCTTGCCATGATACTAGAACAACTGTATGGCTATTATTTTCAGATCCAGACTAGTAAATAAATACGAATAATAGCTAGAGACACCTTATCATTGTCAAGGTTGGAAACAATAAACTGGTTCTGTATATGATTCTTAGTTTGAGGAACACCACTGGAAGTATGAGGACGAACGTATATTAATTACATCACGCGTATTATAAAGTAAGTAAGCATTAAAAAAATTATAATTAATTAATTATAGTTAAATTATGTTTACTCTCGCGAAATATTTGTCAAAACAATTTTGTAGTCATTAATGGTCATAAATGAACTTACCATATTGTTTACGATCCAAGCATCCTCATGGCGATAAAGAATTAGTTCGAATCAAGTGGCGATAAACTGCGACCCTTGTCCCCGACGGGACGCCAATCATTCATACATAGTCCACACCACATGCCGGAGCAAAATGCTGCTGCAACAAATATTGTTCTTTGCTATAGTTTTAGCTGATTTTGCGTACACACAAGGTATTCTTAATTGTTTTAAATATAATTGTGTTTGTAAAATGTGTGTGATTAGTTTGTGTATTGTGATAGTGTTGTGATTTGATTTGAGTTTCAGTGATAACCAATATGGCGTGATTTTTAGTGATATTTTAGATTATGTTTATGTAACTTAGACCTAACCTATAAAATAAGATGGGAATCGGTTCAAGCTAATCATTTTATACAAGTGTTTTAAAACTACGCGTAATAAAATTAGTATAATATTTTGAATATTTTCACGAATATTTATAATTTTGACAATATTATTCAATAAGCATTACCAACTGAACATCAACAAAAACAACAACCCGGCTTCGCTCATGTGAAAAAATAACTTTTCCTATCAATAAGTACACAAAATTAAATACAGACAACAATATTTTGTCGTAAAAACAATGTTAGCAAGACAAACAATTCTCAAGTTACATATATGCGCAGAAAATATACTACTCAGACAGTAGCATATAATACGTTATTTTATAATATGTAATATAAGAACGTTTCATAACTATGGATTCACTATAATCTAAACAGAGTTTCATATGAAGCTACATTTTATTTAATGAATTCGAAAGTATATAGTAATTCCCGGTGTTTCATTTTTTACCAAAAAGTCTTTGAATTTCTCGCATTTAGATTTAAACATGATAATTTACGAAAACATATTCGAAGATACCATATTAGGTAAAGTAGGTCTTAATAGCTAAATCTTTTTCCTCATCTGTGGTGTAATGGCTGCGGCAAGTTACTCGTTATTTTTTATGAATCTTTATCAGTTGAAACGGAATATTTTATCCTTAATTTAAATTGAATATCTCAACATTATGTTTACCTGAAATCTGCTTTTGTAGTAGATTATACATGTACTCAATATTTTATACGAGGGAAAGCCATGACAGGAATCTTATTCCATTTGAATTTCGGGTATTTAACTGTAAAGGTCAATTACAATGATGTAGACAAAAATAAGGCTTAAGAATAATCAAACAGCACATAACACGCAGAACTCTAATAATTTACCTCAATGGAACAAAATGTTTCATACATAACCAAACGCTAAAAGTTACTTTTGTACAAGTTTAACCACTTTTCTAACTATTTCACTTACTTAGATACTCTTCCTAATAAATATACCCTGTAAAATTAAGTGTAATAAAAATTTACTTTTCTAATAATCCTGTATTGAAGATAATTATAAGTCTAATAAAAATCTTAAACAAATTCCAGATGAACACGAAGACAATTCCGAGGAAGCCACGAAACTGGCGCAGGGAGAGAAAAAGTTGAGCGACAACGTTATGCTAATACTAGAACACTACAAACAACCGGATCCAGTGGGGTTACCAGTGGGGGATATCAAGGATCCCTATCCGGTCCCGGATATGAAACAGCCTCTGTCGTTCGCCACCATGTACTTCAAGAACACAGCTATGTACGGCATCAGCAAGTTTAGAATTATCTATGTTGATCTTGAACTATCCGCTATGCAGGTTTGTGATCATTTTAGCACACTTAAAGATATCATTAGCATAATTATCCATGCCGGTGGCAAACATCATCTGGAATATTTTATTAGAAGCTTGCAAATGCTATGAGATAGGAAAATTCGAAATAATTATCCATTTCATTTAATTTTTTAATACTATACTATAACGTTGGTAATTCGATCCGAACTCAAAATATGTAGTAATAAATTGCATTTAAGGCAAGTAATACGATATTTAAATGCTCTTTCACAGGTTCAAGCGATGCTAACGATAGATCACATACAAGTACGTGGTAACTACACGATGTCAACTTGGTTGAACACGGCCAAAGGTCCCTTTACGATCAACCTCACCGGCCTCGAGGTCAAAGCCAGAGGCGGCCTTGGCGTAGAACGAGACGGCAAAGTAAGAGCACAGGACATCGTCATTGACCTCGCCTTCAAGAACATCAACGTTGACTTCGAGAATCTAGGATTTTTTGGGAGCATGTTCCAAGGCGTTATTAACTCCATCGGTCCCTCCCTCTTCGATTCTATCAAACCTTACGTCCTGAAAGAAGCATACACAAAAGCAAGAACCGAAATTAACAGCAAATTAGATGAAGTCGCGGGGGATGTGGAATTCCCAAATTCAATATCACCGCTTGACATGGTCATCGCTGATCTAAGGAAAAAAGTACGCACAATGGACCTCGATCCTTATAAGGTTAAGAACTACAACACGTCTGTGAGCGTTTTTGACGTCAAACTGAGTGAAACCTGGATCATTGGCATTTCATCGTTCCAAAGAGTAGGCAACATCACACTTAAAATGGAAAATAATACTGCCATAGCAGATTTTGAAATTGGAACCCAAAAAGTTGAGGGGAGAACTCAATGGGAAATAGCTGCTATAAGTGGCCTCCTCTCTAGAGTCGGGACAGCTTCCTTCTCAGTTGAATATATAAGCGCACGGATTGTTATGGGGCAGCCACTTGATGTAAGAAACAAGCCACAATTCAGAAGTCTGGACCTTGAAATTGGAAACATCCAGGTGAGGTGTAATGGCGCTGGTACAGTGGATTACGCCATTGAATTTGTAGTCAACGTTCTGCCAAACCTTTTGAGATATCAAATAATGGATGCTCTAGAAGGACCGCTTAAAGAAAAGATTCAACAGGAACTGGATAAGTTTGAGGTGGAACAGTTGATAAAGACGAAGTTGCCGCAAATGGACGAATTACAAAAGAGTGGATTTAAACTATCGGCTGTCATAGGAACAGATTTGGACGATGAACCGTATGACGAGGACGAGTTTTTCAATTTCTAACATAATGTAGATGCTTAAAAAGTATCAAAGACTTACTTAAAGCTATTTAAATTGTAGATTCGTGCTTGGGTATATACGAGAGTACAAATATTTTGTCGAATACTCCATGTTATTTATTAAGACAGAAATATTTTAAATATACTTATTTAATGTTCGCTCTTCAAATATTTGTTTGTAAATGGGGATTTACTTGTGTTTATTTACTTTATGTGTTATTCGTCCATACTGTTATTCCCATAATTTTAACATTCACAACGAAGTACAGATTAAAATTTACGAACAAAAAAAAAACATTATATTTTTCTTTCTTGGCAATATTCTGGAAACGAATGGTGTGATATTTTAGAAAAATACAATTAAGGACGTTACACGAATATTTTGGCATCTCCTGTGGTCAAGAACAAACCGTGTAAGGCCAACGAGTTTCACAAGGGCCTTTATTCTCACACCAAAAAGCAAAGGACTATAAGAACAGTATTTCTTATTGCTAAAAACATAACATGGAGAAAATAATAACTCAATTAGGTATAATTTTTCGAATTTAGGTGGATTCCAATACCTTCTAGAGAACCCACACATTGAGATAAATATTATTACATATTTATTATGGGCCTTTGATAATACATTGTGCAGAACAGAAATAAAATGTGGGCCAATAAAAATATTCTCGACGTTTTTTTTTAATTAATGTCCTTCGTATGACAAGTAGAAAATATTTTTTAAACGCGAGGCTATCTGCGGAATATCGCATTATGATGTTTTTCTTTGCTTTTTCCTGTTCAATTATAATGTAATATTTATACATACTTTTTAACTATAAATAGAAAATAAAAACGTATTTTTTATTATAATGATAACAGTCAAGTTATATGAGTAGTATTTTACTCCATATGCTGCTGTTAAAACCATGGTATTGTTGAAGGTGATAGCAAGGGTGGGGTGAAATTATAGCATTCCTTTAATTTTTCAATCAGTCTATTAACACACAGAAAGTCTTGCGAGATTTAAAGTTATTTATAATACTACAAACGGATCGTAAACCCACAAACATGATATTGAAAATAACAAATAATTAAGCATTTACTACTCATAAAGACTAACAATGGTAATTATTATTTATCCATTACACGCACATTAAAAACTTTTTTCTTCAACTTGACCGTAACCTACATAGTCTGTAGTAATAAAAACAAATCGATTATTTCTTTCCGTTCCGTTGGACATTGTAGTTCTACATTTAGGCCACGACGAATTGAAACCATTCAATGTGAAGCTATTGTAGGGACAGACTGGTAGATGTATCCAATTAATATTTAAGACGAGTATGACATTGTTTTTTAAAGAAAAAACAATGTTTTCTTCATTGAAATCAATATCTGCCAAAAACTTTATATTATCAAGAAGAAATATTTTGTAATATAGGTAAGCTCTTATATGTCAAAAACAAAAAAAGCTTCAACGAAATTACAATTTCTAAAATGCATTGAAAAGTTTAATCTCGTGTCTGCATGCTTAACCAATCAATCATAACCTATTGGGAATAAAAGAACCTAATTAGATGACACATACACAAACAAAGCAACGGAAACATTCATATAAAGATGTGAGCCGGCGGGTCTACGGTCAACGCATCTTGGAGAGGGCTCATCAAGTAGCCACCATCGCACCATTACGGCCGACGAGACACCGCGCGGCGCACGCTTGCCACGCACAAATTAAAAAAAAATTGTCTGTGGTCAATTAAAAAGTTAGAATTAAAAAGTAAGTTTTTAAAAATGGAACGGTTTCGAGTGCTGCTGTTCTTCGCCGCAGTGATAGCGTCCAGTTCTGCCGATTCAAGTAAGTACATATTGAAGAAAGTAGACAAACTACTGTTACTATTTGTGTCATTTTACTATGTCAGCAGCCGCAACAATAAGGCGGACACTTTCTGTGTTCCGGAAGGAAGTCCTCTTTTTTTTATATAACCATTAACATTAAATTTGTTTACGTAATTCCTCGGATATGTCTGCATATCATTATTTTTTGTGTGAATTACGAAATGAATGTAGGTTTTGAATACCTTACGATTCTGATTAGCATAAATGATATAGAAAAGACATTTAATTTTTTATCTTAATCATTAAATTAATTTATCTAACATGTTTTGCGATTGGACAATATAAATATGTTATAGAAATCCCAATCGTTCTTTAATGGTACCGGAGTCACATGATTAACAATAATAAATTAAATTAAATTAAAAGCTTTTCTTGATAAATCGTAAAACATATTATAGTTGTCTGATCTGAGTTCATCACCCTTAGAATGAAACATTTTTAACAAACCGGAATAACCGATCATTTCTAATTTAAAATTGTAATCTTTATATTATTTAAAACCATACACTTGTTAAAAAAATAAAATTTATAGTATTTTAGAAAATTTCGTCTATAGATATTTCCTTCATTGATACATTCTTCATTTATTTTTTCATAATGTTGAAACTTCCTAGGCAGTCTCCTTTAATAAAACAGTTCTCATTATAACAAAACAAAGTATCTAGGTACCACTTTATTAGTCTAGACTCTAATCATTAAACCAAGGGTTTGGTCCTAATATATCTTTTTTTTTTTTACTTTCATACAAATTACATAGTTTTTTTAATAGTTTTAAAATTCGATAATTTACATACCATAAGAATTTTTAAATCGCTATGGTATACATGCCAACCTGTACTAGGCCAGCGTGGTGGACTAAATGGCCTAACCCCTCTCAATCGTACTCTCGATTTAGAGGAGGCTCGTGCCCTGAAGAGGGACGTATATGGATTGATACAGTACTATAGTATATAGGATTCCTGACGATGCTTTCCCTCACCGTTTAACACTAACTGCGTCGCAGCGGCTGAGTTTACAATCTACGGTGCAATCGAAAAAATACCAATTGATAATATCGTAAAAGTAATTGATATAATCACTAATTGGTGTCGCCATTTATTCACATCATGAGCAGTACTGTGAAAGCAAGTGACACTTTCACTTGCACTCGATAACTTTTTGCACTTTCATATTCGTGGTAACAAACATTGCAAGGATGACAGGACATTTCGCAAATCAATACACTTATTGTGTTTTTCAATTTATAGTGCATTAGTTGCAGTGACATTACCTCATGGGAATCCTGGCAGGATCGTGAAAGATTTTCTGATAAAGTT
This sequence comes from Deilephila porcellus, assembly GCA_905220455.2. NCBI lineage: Eukaryota > Metazoa > Arthropoda > Insecta > Lepidoptera > Sphingidae > Deilephila > Deilephila porcellus. The sequence continues at coordinate 12,317,439 of LR999973.1, read as the reverse complement.
TAGGTTCGTTAGATGCTTTCCCTGCTTAAAGGCTACCTCAAGCTTTGGGGTAAACGGGCTTGATAAAAGTACATATAAAGTATTGATCTGGAATTTGTTTTTTTGCCATAGATTTTTAATTCATTCGTGCTTAGAATCGTTGCCATCAAGCTGACGATTAAACGTTAAACCACAATTCATAAATCAACACGGAGAAGAGATAAATGTTGCTCCATCTCTAACATTTTACAAAAAATAATATGAATGGAACATCCCATGGAGCTTAAATTCAATCAAAAACACTATAAAAACCAATTTGACTCTAAGGAGTAGATGTATCTTCGAAATCGTTATGTTATATAATGGTTAATCGATATCGTCGATGTATTCTGCAAAAGCCGCAAAAAGAACCTGCAAAATCGGTCTTTTAACATTTTTGTTTGTAGATGTCGAAATACAGAAAAATTTATAACTTCCTTCTTATATTCAAGCTTGAAATATGTATATTCTCACGAACCGAGTCACTATCAAAGCCCACCTTGATATTAGCCTGATTTTTTCCTTTTTAAGTACAAGCTGCCGTTCCAATCAATTAGATCGCAAACCACGCGGCGACCGATGTTACATAAACAGTGGTACAATACGGAAGAGCAAGGAAAGTGGCAGAATTGAGTATTACGGTGTTGGATAACAGATGGCGACTTAATCGGTTCGACTGTTTTAATTAAGTTGGGCCATCGATCCAATATACAGGCTGTATCAAGACTGCGACCGAATACAAAGCCAGGCGGTAGTTTTAGTGGTTACATATGGCATTTTTTAAATATCATCGTGTTGGGTTGGTAAATTACTAGTTTTTGCAAAAATACTAATTTAAACCCCTACCATTGCATGTTTAAAAATAAAGAGGTGTACATAATTATTTTAGAGAAACTATGTATATATCACCCAAATACGACGATAAGTAAAAAATTACAAAAAAAGTTGTCTATTTTTTTTTTGCGAAATTTTTAGTTGCATTGTGTCTGTAACCACTAAAACTACCACCTGGCTTCGTTTTCGGTCGCAGTCTTGATATACCCGGTATACTAGATAGTAGATACAGGATCAGGAAAAAATCACATGCCTAAAGTGGCCGAGGTTGCTTATACTTACACATTTGTATTTCGAACTAAGATGTAGATGTAGAAAAAAGTCTTGAAATATAAAAAAAAATCAGGTAGAAATAAACTTTAATAGTTTGCAATAAAATTTATTACATATAACAATATACTTGCTTTTAACACGTTATGTCATCTAAGAAAAAATAAAGCCATAAAATAAAATTAATGTCGTTTGCAATAAAAATTTTAATAAATTCGCACGGATATTCTAAAATAAAGCGACACGGAGAAACAATAAGGTTGAAAATAATATGTTGAAATTTAGCAGACACAATATAGGTAAAGCCGGTATCTTTATCTGACTTTTCTTGCCTATATATTTTTAAAACGCCAATAGGACTGGTTATTTTTTTTTTTGCAAAAAAAGTATAAATTTGAATTAAGAATAACACATAATTTGTAGATATTATGAGTATTACCCAATATATTGTGTAGATATAATTACAAGTTTTATTTTTATTTAATCGCTTCAGTCATACAAAAAACTTATAAGACTACTTGGTCGTTTCCTGTTAGATTGCATATTGTTTTATTGTCTATTACCTCCTGTCGGTCGTTACATTTATTACAAAAGCTTTTCTTGAATATGTCATCATGTTAACGCAACAAGTACATATGTAGCACTTGGTATATACAATTCATGCGCTTGGTATATACAATCCTTGCCACCATATGCCACATCATGGGACGGAACATACAAGGCGAAATGTGGGTGTTCTGGTGGCGCCTCTGCCTACCCCTTCTGGGATAAAGGCGTGAGGTTTTGTATGTATGTGTGCCACCATAAAGCAATTGTATATAAATACCTGAAATTGAAAAATATCGTAATATTCAACTTAAATTATTTTTAATTAACAATAAGGCCTATCCCCGAAATTGCCACAACGTGCTTGTTAATAATATTATTATGCCGATCCAAAAAGATACATACATATATAACGTCATATCTCGTACATCTTATAAAGGCTTTTTAGTCACACTCTAAAGAAAAAATTGTGGATATTACAAAAACTATTGAAATAAAACTTTTTTCATGGATTTTATCGCGGAATTAATTTTTACATTTCGTAACTTTTCGAGACTGATCACAGTCCGCGCCGTTTCCACGAAAGCTGTAGTATCTAAGGTAATCGAAAAGCTGTGAAATTAAATAATGTAAAAATTAAAATAATATCCCTAAGAATACATTCACGTAAATCTAAGAAAAATTACAAAAATAGTCTTTAGGCAGCGGTAGAGCCCGCGTTTTCTCAATCCAGAAAACTACTTCACGAAAGCTTTCATTTGTGCATCAATACTTCACAGTCCATAGACGTTTGATGTAATAGAAAACGAAAACACTACGTATTCTATTTCATGTCTCACATATAGATAATCTCTAATATGTAAAATATAATATATGTACATTAATGATTTCTTAGATTTACGCGAATGTTACACATTGAAATAGAACATATTTTTAAGGGTTTTATCGCAGATTTGATATAATTTTTACTTTTTTAATTTCCCGACGTTTCGATTACATTACAGTCCGCCCCGTGAACACGAAAGCTGTAAATTAACGAAGGTCGGGGAGCTAAAAAATGTAAAAATTAAACCAAATCCGCGACCAATTTCCGTAAAAATTAGTTTTATTTCAATCTATATGTACACATTGTTGGTAATATTAAATACGCTCTTTACTTAATACTATAAACAAGTTGAATCCATTGACAACTGACCGTGGTGCCTACTGTGTAATGTTATGTAGTCATGTAATACTTATGTACATAAAAGAAGATCTAATTGCATGTAACATTGCCTTAAATTCAGGTCAAGACAATTTAAAAGCCATGTAGTGCGCTGAGACTAGTATAATTCATGGAATAATGATAATGACTTAAATGGAAGACAAAGTCAGAGGTTTTATTTTTGTCATTTAAACGAGCTTTTGTTAATAAAATTATTATTTTACAAAACTCCAGAACTTTTTTTCAGAATCTTGGCAACTAAATATTATTAATTATTAATTTGCTGGTATTCGTTTAGTAACGACTTAAAGCAAATGTTAATATTTTTATTTTATATTCTCTATAAAGCTTACACATTGTAATAAAAGATCAGTTTGTTTGACGAATGTTTGTTACCTACTCACAACCATTGGACATATTTATCAAGGAAAAACTTACAAAAATGCAAGGTAACTTCTTATTTTAAACACCTATGACCTAATTCAAAGACAGCTTTAGAACCCATTTTAGTTATCGAATGTTTTGTCTTCTTCGCTCAAACTGAATTCAAAAGCCGTTCGACAGGGACAAAACATTCGATAAATAAATGAGGTTTTAAAACTGTCTATGAATAAGGCCGCTACTGTTAAATAATAAAACGAACACCACACAAAATCCGTGAGAACTCTAATTAATTAACATACTATTAATGGATAAGTAGCATATACTCGTAGCATGCAAGCATAATTCTATACTATGAATAGAGGTCACTGTTCACACATCTTGGATATCGAGTTCAATTATACCCCAAACATTAATAAGTACTTGGAAATAATGCGTAATTTACTATTCTATGATTACCTGCCTTTAGGCCAGATGTGGAATTATTGTCTTCAATGTAGTACGTCACGCGATGTATCCGTCAATGAAAGACAGTCGTTTATGTAGCAATTATCTAATTGCTTTTTTTTTTTTTTTATTGCTATGAATGACGAGACGAGCCTGCCATTCGCCTGATGGTAAGCGATACGACCGCTCATGGACAGTAGCAAAACCAAACAACACTATGAGTTACAAGGCAATGCTTGGCATTCCACTGCGCTCGCCATCCTGAGACATAAGATGTTAAGTCTCGATATGTCCAGTAGTTACTCTGGCTACAATGTCCTTCAAACCGGAACACAACAGTGTATTTACACTGCTGTTTGGCGGGAGAAATAGACATTGCGGTGGTACCTACCCAGGCGGCCTCTCACATATGAGAGACCTACCACCAGTAAAATTTAATTTTTTAAAATTGTTTTAATTGTCTTCTTATTGAATTATTATTGTGTAGTTTGGTGATTAATTGTTGTCAAATAAATAATATAATTTGCCATCTGTTATAAATATATTTTAATCTCTTCTGCTTTAGCCAGTTTTATTTAAATTGAGTATAACTCTACAATCTTTTATTTATGTGACTAAACAGCATTATATACGCAGTCTAAATAAGAATGAAGCCCTAGTTATGCGTTATTTATGTATTTTGCATACTTCATGTAATACTAACGATGTATCAGAAAAAACTACTTTTCTTTTCAAAACACTGGATCACATCTTAAATCCTTTAACAATCTCTTTAACTACCGCCTCTTTTCCGTCTGAGTTTAAAAAAAGAATAAGAAGATCCAATCAATAACTAATATCAATTTAAACCATCATCTGATGGTTGGTATCGAATTAACTGTACCGCGTTAATACTAACAGTAAAGCGTTTTTGCGAGTGGCCGGCCGGCGGCGCCGTGGATGCGGCAGGTTGCCGGCTCCAGCGTCCACCACCGCGGGTCGACGACCTGCCGCAACCCGCCCCGTCATCGCACTTTAACATCCTACCAGTCCCTTTTATCACCTGATATGACCAATAATAATTATATAACTGTCCAATACTTTCTTATGTTTTTTTTTATGTTTTAAATCAAAATTTAAATTTCCGACAAATTAGAAATCGGAAACAACGTATTAGAAACTTTATGATACATTTTTTTTCTTTACGTATTAATTACGAATTTTTCATTAGATATCATCTCTATAATAACAGAGTCGCGTACTTTAAAAACACACATTTAAAAACCAGCTCAAAAGTGTTTAAAAGAAATAAATATTTACTACTGCGTAACAATCATTTACGATTATTTACGATGATACAAATCGACAGATTGATGATTGCATTTCTGACTAACAAGGAAGCTATCATAACAAAGATTTCGTACAGCCAATACGGAAGGCCGAAGAATGTGATAGTCATTCTCCCGAGTCACCAAGGTCCTTACGACTAATGGTTCCGCTACACCATTGTTTTCACTGGCAAGCCTGTGTGACCACCGTTATGTGACGGACGATGCATACTAATGTTTTATTAAAAGTTTTTTATAGTCAAGACATGAGTATTTGATTTTATCAATTATTATTGAAGGAATATAGGAACTACATTGTTCTGTTGTTAGGTGTGGGCTACTTGTTTAAGATAGATAAGTCTGTAGTCAAGCTGACATAAGAATTGATAGACTTTACATCTTCAAAACTCTTATGAAGTAGCTTTAGGTTCCTTCACACGCAAGCACAGTTAATAAATTTTGAATGCATACATTACTTCGAGAAAGATTTATAAAGTCTTTAACCTTAACCTCCGCTTCGTCATGCCTGTCCTCTCTCAAATATCCTCATTAGCCTTCTATTTTATTATAATATCCATCTATATATGTCCTTAAGGTTTTACGTCGTCAGGTTTTAGTCCAACCACTAGTCAAGGTTAATGGACATAATCTCATTTTATTATCAAAGGAAAGAACATGGGAAAGGTGTTGTATATTTTAGGTTCCATGCAACATGGTGATTAAGGCGTCGCATTAGGATTCTGTTCAGACATTACTATGCAAGAGTTAAGCGCGTCGACTCCACTTGAACTTATCAACTTGTACTTGAACTATTTGATATAAGAACGCCATGAGGTGTGAAAATGTCGGTGAATAATTTCGCTCATTTGAACTCTCACAAGAAAGTTTTTGGGAGTATTGATAAAGTTATCTTAAAGGCATTGGTGTTCATGGATAATACCATGATGAGAGGTATAGTTTTTATCTATGTATAACACAGAGTTTCTTAAAGTCGGCCCATTAATAGTTAATATTTGAAGAATCTGGTCTGGAAATAAGAATTAGATGGCCGGCTTTTGAAAATTCAGCGTAAAATATAAACTGTTTTTTAACTATATTATTAAATTCAATGTTTACGTAAGGTATATGCTTAAGTACTTTTTTTCCTTGTTGCACAGATGTGTTCGGCGGGCGGTGTTCCCGAAGAGATCCTAACGTGGACGCTTGTCTACTTCGCAGCTTCAATTCCCTCATAGATTATTTGAAAGGAGGCGCACCTGAGCTTGGCATTGAAGAGGTAAGTACTAAGACTACGTTTTTATACATAAATACTACCTGATCCCATATAGTTTGTAACGAGACATAACAAAACGGTTTGTCCACCAAAATCATTCGAAATCATTCTGATTAATGCATAATAATTACGTAACTTTATAGACTCATAACAAAACGTTTTATCAACCTACATTGGTCGCAAAATCATTGTGCGTCATTTATAATAATTTTTTAACACCGACCCAACATGAATAGATCAAAATTATTAATAAAATCACTAACTTCAGCCTCTAGAAGTCCACATAGTTTCCACATAGTCCACATAGTTATCCCAAGTATTTCCACAGCAACCTGTTCGATGAGGTCTGCTTCCGTTTTATTATTTTTTTTATTCTGTCACCAGCAAATTGACTGCACTGCATTATTTCCCTCTCACAAACTCACTCTTCTTTCAGTCTGAACCGGTGGTGATCGATGAGTTGTCGATAGCGCTGGGCGGCGGCCCTGACGGCTACCGAGCCACCTTCAACGATATCCACGCCACTGGAGTCTCCAACATGACCATCACCAACGTCAGGTGAGTTCTGACTATTATACTAGTTTTTTTACTTCCTCGGTGGCGTTGTTGTACGGTACGGTTACGATACTGAGGTAACGGGTTCGAATCCCGGGTCGGGCAAAGTGATATTGGATATTTTTTAAACATTATCAGCCTGGAGTCAGGAATTTATGCCCGATATGGCGATAGGCTCGCCCCCTATTGGAAAACAAAAAGCAAAACGTAGGTGTCCTGGTAGCACCTCTGCCTACCCCTTCTGGGAAAAAAGCGTAAGTTTATGTATGTATACTAGCAATTTGAAGTTACTGTATTTTTGTTATTTACCAGATGATAGGAATAGATAGAGATTCGAATAGCGAGATAAAGAGGTGTCTCGATCGACACAATTATAACGATTTGCGAAGATTTTATATGTTGTATTGTGGTCGACACCCTCGAGAATACGTTCCTCCTGTTACCCGAAAACTAGTGTATTAAAATAATGCTGCAATTCATAATTACATAAATACAACGACACCCATAGTTTCGTTCATATACATAAATTATTTAATTCTAAAAAGAATGTTATGAAAATGTTATGTAAACAAAACACGAGATAAGACTGTTCGTAATTCCAATTCATATAATGTGAAAGCTTTCTCAACCACTCTAAGTATAATTTGACCATCTAATCTAAGTAGGAAAGGACTCAAAACAATAGATGTATGTGGAAACTTAAAAAAATAGATACAGTACGCCATGCCATGAGCATATATTTCCTAATGCCACGTAACTATTACGAAACACTATTGTTTGTTGCGTAGGAAAACGTCGCGGACTTCACGGTAAATTATACTCATTAATCATTATATATAGAGAAAAGTATGTTAAACATGAAATAACAATAGAAGAGATGATAGATTGTAGATGACTCATATGTGGAAGCTTGTTATTAACGAAGATTTTTTTGTTTGTATTCATAATTGTATTAGTCTGAAAGCTTTCCAAAAATTAAATTTCATTTTGTAGATTCAATCCCAAATTAAACTGAGGAGGTGCCGAACCCCGTCTTACCCACATATCCTCTATTCCTGGATATATCGGGAGGAGAATAAGAAAACAATTTGCATATACTCGTAAATTCGCATATATCCAGCCTCCGTGGGCAGTTGGTTAGACGCCGCCTGTGAAACGAGAGGCCGCGTGTTGGATCCCCGCACCGAAACAAATGTTTGTGTGAAGTATTTTTTCGGGTCAGGGTGTTGGTGAGACCGAAAAGTCTCTCCTGTTTCCTGATACCCACGATAAAGACTCGATCTTAATGTGAAGTCAGGACTATGTATGTGACTGATGGGTGTATTTATTTATTTAAAAAAAATTAAAGCTGAGACATCAAATTTCAATAAAACCATACAATCAAACGCTATATCGTCCTATTTCATCGATATTATACCATAATAGCGAACAAACATAAATTATTTCATAACTATGATTACCTTAATGGTCAAGACTCGGGAATGATTACAGCAATATGTGTAAAATACAATAATAAATAATTATGTATGGGTTTATTTCTTTTCGATGACTTCAAGTACTGTGTTCCTTTGACGATAATTTCATGTTTCTCTTTTAGTATTTCTTTATTTCTTCTCAAACGATAAAGCCATAAAACAAAGGTGAAACGAATGTAATAACGTAAGTATATGAAGTTCAGTCTATAGTCGTTTAAAAATCCGAGCGAAATCATCATGATCCACTTCATTAGGTAGGTATGCTAATAAGACGTGTTTACTAAATTGATTCTACACATTTAAAAACTAACATCATAGATATTTTCATAAATATTTTTATAAAGTACTAGCTTCTGCCCGCAAACTTTGTCTGCGCGATTAACTTTATTTGTAATTATTGAATTTTTGACAAATAAACATTCCTACCTAGGATACGAACCCGTTGATTTTGAAAAAAAAAACATACTAATATTATTACACCATTCAATAGTGTCACTAATAAGGATCAAATTCTGAAAAGTAATGGTATACAGCAAACTAAAGGGAAGAGATGATTTTAAGAAAATAAAGTTTTTTTTACAATAAAATGAAATAAAAATAATTTATTGAATCCATGAAATGTTATACATTTTTTAGATTCAGTATTTTTTTTTAACTACCACCCCGTTCGGATGGCGGTTTTCACTACATAACCCTAAGATCTAGTCTCATTGCGTTGGGCAGGGAATTAGCAGGGGACGGGGAATAAATCAAAATAGGTCGAAAAAGTTATTTTTAATTATCATTACAAATCGCTGGCATAAAAGAAACAACCTGTATGTAACTCTACCAACGTCAAATTAACTTTACAATTGCAACAGACAACAGTTTAATATTACCAGAGGTTTCTAAATCAATTTCCCTATATTTCCTATGGGTATAATAAAAAGAAACCACCTGTATGTAAATGAAACATATACCACATATTAAGTCGAGCCTGCAACAATATAACGGTGAAAACCGTATCTCATTTCGTGTCGTAGTTTTTGCGTGATGTGCAAGCTAATACAACGAAACACCCTGTATGTAAATAAGACGTATACCAGTTTTTAAGTTGGACTTGTACCTATATAACTGTGAAAACCGCATCTCAATTCGTCTTGTAGTTTTTGGGTTATGCGAAAGCAAACAAAAAGAAGCAACCTGTATGTAAATGAAAGATATACCACTTTTTACGTTGGACCTACACCAATATAAATGTGAAAACTGCATCTCATTTCATGCGGTTGTTTTTGCGTATTGCGCAAGTAAATAAAAATAAACATCCTGTATGTAAATGTAATATATACCAGTTTTCAAGCAGGACATGCACCAATATAACTGTGAAAACTGTATCTCATTTCGTGCGGTTGTTTTTGAGTAATGTGCAAGCAAACAAAAAGAAACACCCTGTATGCAAATGCAACATATACCAGTTTTTAAGTTAAACCTGTAGCAATAAAACTGTGAAAATTGCATCTCATTTGGAGCAGTAGTTTTTGCGTGATGCACAAGTAAATAAAAAGAAACATCCTGTATGTAAATAAAATATATACCAGTATTCAAGTTGGACCTGCACCAATATAACTGTGAAAACCGCATCTCATTTGGTGCAGTAGTTTTCGCGTGATGCGCAAGCAAACATACAGACAGACAGACAGACAGACAAAAATTCTAAAAAAAATTGTTTTGGCTTCTGTTGCTGTTATAAAGACCCCTCGCGTGAAAATTTCTTAAATATCTTCCATGTACAGACATCGACCATTTACATTTTTATTATATACTATAGATAATATGTTGTTCTGCCAGCTTTACCGATTACGAAGTTATTTGCGTAATTTTTCTATGATTATTTCCGTAAAATCGCATTCATGACATTTCAATATAATTCAAAATAAAAACATTTATTATCCTGTATCTATATCAGCCCATATACGTCCCACTGCAGGGCACGGGCCTCCTCTACAATCTTGAGAACGGTTGAGAGGGGTTAGGCCATATTTATTATAATTTATTTATTTTATAAATTTACATCTACTATTGCAGGGTACCCTAATGCAATAGTGTAATATATTTTATTTATATTTATATTTTTAACTTTATTCTTTAACAAATGATAATCATACTTTGATGTTCTATTACCTATATCATAATTACAATGAAGAACAAACGATAAACAAACTGATAAAATCGCCTTTAAAAGTAGCCAATGGTCTTGCCATATCAATATAAATAACCTGGTGATTAAAGATTATATTAGCGCGATATAACCAGTTTATTTAAAAATAACGAATGCTTCCCGTTAGGTGTTCGACGGAGCATTGGCCAGGTTAAATTCTTTGCCTGTTCAGCCTTTTATTTTTATCGCAATTTGCAAATACACCTCTTGAATATGCAAATTAAATGTCACGAAAATCGTTAGCAATAATTCGAATATATATTTTTATAACTCTGTTTTCTATATTATACTATAGAATACACTTACTTATTTATTCAATCTTTTTTTATATACTAACTTAACATATTTATGAGAAAATGTTAAGTAATAAAATAATGTTCCAGTCGTTATAAAACAAAACTATTAATAAGCACGTAGGATGCATACGTAGGTAAATTAAATTTCTATATACTTACTTACCTTTTATAACATTTTGTAGCAGCGCATGCACTCAACAACGGTTAGCTGATAATCTCTAAAACTAGTTATAAAGAGCATATATGTAACAGCTGGATCTTCTAGTATAAATGCTGGTATGGGTTATTCATTTTCAAATTTACTCTCCCCGTCTATAAAAATATTATATATAAAATACACTACTCACAAAATTTAAAGGATTTTCTTTTTATTTCTTAACAATCAATTTTCTCCAAGATACAGACTCTCAAAAATACCAAAAAATATGGTAATACACAAAAAAATATCCTTTAATTTTTGTGTGTAATATATTTCCTCTAAAGTTTTCGAAAGTGGTTTTAATTTATCAACCACCGGTACTAAGTCATCATTATGGACTGAGTCCTTAGTCTGTTCAGGAACCTTGAGAATAAATCCATATGCAGTAATTTGACGTAGTTATAATAGTCTAGTATAAATAATTCTAATATCACAAGCACACCTTACATCCTTTACGAAAGCATACAATTATCAAATTATGAAACCTTTTATGACTAATATCGGAATGTATATTCAAAATACTTACTAGGTAAATAAATTCGAGGCACGTACGGTGACACACGGCGCATTGTCCGAAGATTTTACGACCCTGGTCCGAAGACAAAGCGCCAAAGACACATGTTTTCTCACCTTTCAAACGTTTTAAAATCAATATTGTATTTAGCACTGACTTAATGAGACGCGAATATCAACATAAATATGTGTGCGTTCATTGTACGGTGACGTAGCTGTAGTACGGTACGATTACAGCGCTGAGAATCGGGTTCGAATCCCAGATCGGGCAATGATATTGGATTTTTCTATTCATTACTAGCCCGGAGTCAGGAATTTGTGCCCGATGTGGCTATATGCTCGCCCCTTTTCACATCGTGGGGCGGAACATACAAGGCGAAACTTAAGTGTCCTGGTAGCACCTCTGCCTACCCCATCTGGGAAAAAGTATGTACCTATGTATGTGTACATGCTTTAATTATAGTGATACAGCAGACACCATCAAAGTTAGATAAGTCAAGTGAAGAAGTAGAATTGTGAAGGAAAAAGGAAGGAAAGGTCAAATTTGAAATTGAAATGAGGCTTTATGGTCAAGCAAGCTGTTACATATTCTAGAATAACCGGAAATCGCAAGGAGTACCTACCTGATGATAAGATTGTGTAATTAATCATGTAACTTGTATTTAAGCACTTTTTATTAAGGTACATAATAACGTTTTAAACATTTCACATTTCCTGGTTCCCTTTTTGGTTACAGGGTATTTAAATGGTCCGTTACAATTTTGAACCAATGATAAAAGATATAAATCCTAAGGTAGGCAGAGACTATGGATCCCCACTTTGCTCGATCCTGACATATAACTTTCGCTTCATCCACTTTCATCATTCTCTTCATGCATTCTCGTCGGTTCAGGGTACTTTTGACCTGACCCTTCTTGAGGGTATCACCGATTTGGATGGTGTAGGTTCGATGAGGTCGACCCCTACCGACTCTTCCATCCACTCTCGCCTTGTATATTTGCTTAGTTATTCTCCTTTCATCCATCCTCTCTACATGACCAAACAATATACTTTAACAACCTGCATTTAATTTAATTTGTATTAAACTACTTAATCTTATTAAAACTGCTACACATGCCAATTTATTTCCAGGTTAGTTATCTAATCTTTTAACAAAGAATTTAGTCATTATTTTATATTTTGTAATTCATTATTATCGAATTCCTCGTCTCGAAGCAACGGCACCTTATTAAAGATTCTCCTCGCGCATACACCGTTATTGTTATAATGTCAACAAGCATTTGTGTTGTGTTGGACGGTGGCGAAAACTTCCTCGTGTGTTTCTCAGAATGTGGCTCGGCGCAATAAATACTTTCTCTTTACGAACTGCCTTTGCTCTGCGATTCTGCAAATAACATTAATTGTAAATCTCTCTACATATCCAATTGAAAGGTACCTCTTTACTTATTACAAATACCCGTAAAAAATCATTTGTCGCAAATTATTTTCGTATTACATTTTTTACATGAAAAATGGTCATTTATATTTTATTATATTTAGTTAAATATTAGTGTTTATTATTGTCCTGAAATGCGCCTTTTGAAGTGCCCGGGACTATATCTTGCAAGGCTTGCCGTTCGGTATTGTACCATCCAATCTTGGAATGGAAATAAGTGGCTCTACCTATCCTCACGGGGATTCAACTTATATTTTTTATATTTGCATGTAAGCTGATTTCCGGATACCCTATTGGGTATCCGCTACCGTTATCCCCTTTCTTATTCCTTGCCGCTCACTTCCCGTTTGCATGGGCTAGCAACACATCTTTAATGCAATGTTGTGGATGTTCTTGGACGGCAGTATCACTTACAGTCAGGTGATATTTGCTCTTTTGCCGTACCTATGGTATAAAAAAATCTTAAACCACACTATGAATTAATATACTATTCGTATCTCCCCAGGTCGGACCTGGACACGCACCAGTTCCAGCTGACGCTGTACGGGCCGCACATCAGCACGCGCGCGCGCTACCGCTCCTCCGGCGTGCTGCTGCTCGTCAGAGCCTCGGGCGGCGGAGACTACTGGGGGGAGTACGGTACGAACTGTTTGCCATGATATAAACACCTTTTCTGCTTTTTATCGAATTGTTTTTAGAAAGACATTCAGCATTTGCATTCATCACGAACAAAAAGTTTTATTTTCAATCGAACGTATAGTAGATTCAGCCTGCATAGTGTGCCTAATCCTAAAGTATTGAAAAAACAGTGATTTAAATATTAAAGCCTGAATTATAACATTCGTTACTGATTCACAATTTTATCTGTTCATAATGGTAATTTTGCATTAATTTTAAACAAACTAAATGGCATTTTCGCATCCTTACGAGTCTTTAAAAGATCAACAGAGATCATTAATAGTTAGTATAGGTATGTATATTTTTTTCTCTGCAGAAAAACATAGACATAAAACATTAATAGATCTTCTGGCCTAAGTCACCTTCGTAAAGATCTGAAGTAAGTTGAGGATATAAAACTGATCCTATGTTTCTTTTTCCAGACGGTGTAAAGGCCAAGGTGTACTTCCGCGGTGAGCCGTACGAGCGCGACGGGCGCACCTACCTCAAGCTGAAGGTGCTCAAACTCGACTTCACTGTGAAGGAGATCGAGATGGGAGTGAGAAACTTGCACAACAGTAACTCTGTGCTTCGTAAGTCAACTTGATGCAATTCTTATACTTGACAATGATTTACACTCAAATTGTGAAGCCAAGGATAAAGGGGAGGCCTATGTTCAGCAGTGAACTTTCTGTGGCTGAAGACAGAGAGAGAAAGAAAGAAATAACCAATAATTTTAAAAGTTTGTGTGCTTGAGTATTATTTTTAGTGGCAAAAATAGACAGAATAGGCAGTAGATAAACACTGTAGACGAATCGTCAAGTGCTGGTATATTTATACTGGTAAAAAATAATCTTCTTTTGTTGTTTCAAAGTCCAGACGTTAGAATTTTTTATTAAAAATCTTTTAGTAATCTGTAGACTCTACTGCAGAGTCAATAGAATCATGTCGCTTCATTTTTAATACAATTTATTGTTGGGTGTATTTATTTATTGTTCACTTAAATAATTAAATGACAAATGTTAACCAAATTGTGTTTACAGAGGCAGCCCTTAACCTATTCATCAACACGAACGCACAAGAACTACTCAAGGAGATGAAGCCAGAACTAAAGAAAGACCTAGCAGATAAAATGTCTAGATACCTAGACCGCATCCTCGACCAAATCCCGTATGACGACTGGATCAAAGACTAAACACTATTCTAGATGTAATATATATTCTAATGTATATAATTAAAAGCAACAACTACAATTTACGGAATATAAGAAATTTCAATTGTAAAATTATTTGAAAACCATTTTGTAATATTCAGAAATAATTGGATAAAAGCAAATTGACTCAGTTTATTTATTGCTCAAGTTAGAAAAGGTATTTTGGTTGTGCTTTATGTTACTCATGTCACAATATTTTCATATAATAATTAAAATAGGTAAGAACAAAAGGTCACAAATTAATTAAATGATAAAATTAAGAACAGAAATAGTATACATAAATAATGCACCTACAATAATGATGATTAAAGTGACATCATTATTTAGTAACTATTGTTGCCAGTGATGAGTTTTTATACCAGGGTGACCAATTAATTGCTTAGTTGCTAACCTACGAGTATAGTAGAAAATAATGTGATTATTGTATGGATTAGTTTCAAACATCAACCAGTGAATATGTTTCCTTCGACTAAATTATTCATAATATTAAGTTATTTATTTAGAGAAACTTAATAGTTCTTAAGTTCGGATAATTTCGGTCACATGTTCTCGGTATTATTTAGTATTAGGTTAATTATAAAGAGAAAATAAATTCAAATTAATATCCTGTGTTTTATTTTGATGTTTTTCTTGTTATAATATATTTACTTAAGGTATATTTAAAATTGTTTTTACTATTTAATTACATGCATACAGTTAAACGTTTTTACAGTTAAAAAGAAAAGTATTTTTAAAAAGTTAGTATAATTTTTGCTTGAATAATCAATTTATTTTAAAATAAAACGCATGTCCATGATCTCAACGTAAACGACGACATATAAAACGAAGGACATTGTTTATTTTAGTGTCTATAAAATATGGTCTTCCTATTCATAGTCCCATTGTGACAATTGTACTTGCACAACCGGGTCCATCAAAGGCAACTTTAATGCGTTTTGTTATTGCATGTTACAAACACTTACCTCGGCTGTGGTAACGTAATGTATTTTCCTCTATGCCACTATGTCTTTAAAATATGAGTAGGCATATTTAGAACATACATACATACATAAACTCACGCCTTTATCCCAGAAGGGTTAGGCAGAGGCGCCACCAGGACACCCACATTTCGCCTTGTATGTTCCGTCCCATGATGTGATAGGGGGTGAGCCTATCGCCATATCGGGCACAAATTTCTGACTCCGGACTGATAATGAATAGAAAAATCCAATATCACTTTGCCCGACCCGGGATTCGAACCCGAGACTTCAGCTTTGTAGTCGTACTGCAGTACAACCACGCCACCGAGGCAGTCGATATTTAGAAAACATTTGAATGTTGACTACTCTATATTTAATTAAAACGGTTAGATATAATACATCAACTCATTGTATTCAAATAAATGCAGGACATAATAGGGTAAAGAATTGAATAACTCCTACGTTTGTGTCGTGGATGCCAATAAAAGAGTCATTAAATTCCTAATCTTTGTATATAATCAGTAAAACAATAACTAGGTACCATCAACTCTACACAAACAACTAGCAGGAGGTTGATTCAACCGCTTTCAACAGGTCGCTTTGATAATTCTTAGGGGAGACTCAGTAATCTGTGGGGAGACTTAAGGTTAGCCGTGGACTTCCTGTGACTGAAGATGCTGATGATTTTACATTTTATCATATTTTTATGAAAACTGTCTAGTAATAACTTTACATTAGCAAAACTGAGATGCACAATACTTTCTCTACGCCTGCTATTAACAATTATCTTGTTACTTATATGAAAACGTAAGGCGCTTTTGAAACGATAGTTATATCCACTATTTTCTTAATTCTGCTAACTCATTTATGTATGAATAATGAAGTTTAATAACTTATGTAATAAACTTCATTTATTACAAAGTATTGTAATAAGTAAAATACCTACGGCCTTATTCATAGACGTATTTAAAACCTATTTTAGTTATCGAATGTTTTGTCTTCATCGCTCATAGTTAATACTACAGTCGTTCGAAAGGAACAAAACATTCGATAACTAAAATAGATTTTAAAACTGTATATGAATAAGACCGCTAGTATTTTTCAATTCTTATTTGTAAAATTCTGCAGTATGTCGCGAATAAAAGCTACCAAGTTTATGAAATGAGACCAAGTGATAATTTACTACAAAAAACAATTTGGATAATATAACAACCTGATGTTTCAGTGGTAGCATACCTAATCCTTTGTTTGTTAATCATGGGGCTGTGGGTAAAGCGTCCATGATGGATTGGCAGTGACAACGGCATACGTATTTCAGCCTTTCCCGTAAAACCGAAAGTGGAGCTTAACAGCTTTCCTCTGGACACGGCAAATAAAATGGTTGTACGTCCAAATCGGATATCACAGGTAAAACATACTTAGGGTTGTACTTGGTGCAGAAATGAGGAATCACATGCCATACTGATTGTGTGACGTAACAGACAAATCAGATGTTTCTGTTTTGAGAGAATATACAACATGTACTATATCAGCCTATACGTTGCTTTGCAGGGCACGGGCCTCCTCTACAATCAAGAGTTCGATTGAGAGAGGTTAGGCCATCGTCTACCACGCTGGCCTAATGCGGGTTGGTGGACTTCACATACTATAGAAATTCTTACTAATTATTATAATATGCAGGCTTCCTCAATATGTTATAGTGCTTGGTGATTAACTATCGATCTGGGATTTAAACCCGCGACCATGGTGAACATGCTGGCAGCCTGGTCCGTTACCAACAGGACAACGCATTACGCACAAAATGCATGAGATTAAATGTATTAGGCACGAAGATATCATGATATAACCAAATTTTCAATTTATGTAATAATGTCATTTGGTCGGGTTAACAGGTTGATTAATCCGTGGGTAAATCTTAAGATGTTACTCAACATCCTTTGCAATCATAATATAAAATACCGCAAGTCGAAATATTACGTAAAAATCAGAATGAACTAATTCATGTTAACCTATAAATATTAATGTATTCTATTATTAATGTAACTAAATAATATATTTAAAAAATAAAAATAATTACTACTTGTATAAATCCCCAATTTTGCCAGCTTCTGTAGCGCAGTTTGTTAGACGTCGGCTGTGCAACAAAAGGCCGCGGGTTCGATCCCGAGATAAATGTTTAGGTGATCAACAGGTGTTGGTTTCGGAAATGTGGGTGTCTTGGTAGCAACCTAGCAACCCTCCCTACCCCTTCTGAGAAAAAAGCGTGACTTAATGTATGTATGTATGTAATATAGAACTGTAAGACTTCCTTACAGATGTAATTAAATGTGTGTGCATACGTATGTGGTTAATTGCTGTACGTTCGTGTTTCAATACATTTCATAGCATATGTCTACTGTACATATGACAGCACTAAAATCAGCACAGAGAGTGGATGCAATTATCTTAAAGTTAAACCACTCTTTAAAAAGAGAAAAAGCTATTTTGCGGCCAGTTCCTTGAAACTACTTCTGATCGAATTTGAACTTTCCTCTCATACCTGGATAATGACAAAGTAATGCTCTACAATCTACATTAATTGTGACCGACTTCCAATATGTCGAACAGCCAGATTTTAATTTCAGAGAAACAACTATAACAGACCGAATCCATTCTCGCATGTGTTCTGTAAACATGTTTTAACCGATATTTTGCAATTAATTATTACATGATAAAATTCCCCGAACCAATAATAATAGATTGTATGATACCACTACAATATTCGACTATACGTAACACCGGCGTCTGTCCGTACTGTCGCAACCTCATCCGAGCGCCTTGGTAGGGGCGACATTTTCGCATGCACTCACAATTCTCTCGGCTTTACTAAACCCATACCGTTCCAAACTATATTTATAATACTGGCTGAAAGTAAAAAAAAAATTGTTTATGATATCCAAAAAAAATTTTTTTATTTCATTGGTAAAATTAAATTTGAATTTGGAACTGGGAATTTATTAAAATGTATTCATATCAATTATTTAGTGTAAGTGCATTTGTGTTGTGCTGTTTACAAATAACAAATTCTGCTAATGAAGCTAATGAAATCGGTAAGTAAATGACAAAATATTTTAAATTTTGTTGCACCTAAAAATTTATCAGTTGTGTTCTAATTGATGCATTTGACTGCAAAATCCGGCACTTAGCATGTTATTCAGTCATCATCGTTTTCGACTATACCCTAAAGGACATCGCAAATTCAATTATTGTTTGACATTGTTAAAATGTAAATTGATCTTAACAAAACAAAAACAAACAACAGTCACATAGTTCCACCCCCTTTGGAATATACATGTGTTTTTTTACGTATTAATTAAATAAAGG
This sequence comes from Deilephila porcellus, assembly GCA_905220455.2. NCBI lineage: Eukaryota > Metazoa > Arthropoda > Insecta > Lepidoptera > Sphingidae > Deilephila > Deilephila porcellus. The sequence goes on along the minus strand of LR999973.1, from coordinate 12,298,297 downwards.
AAATCATATTATACTTTCCATAAAAGTTTCCTAATCAAATCCACCTATTTCGATAACAGAAATATTTATAATGCAGGGAATAAACCTACAACCTCTCGTTCTACAGCCGGCTTTTGACCATTGTGCAACGAACACAAGCATTTTGCCATGACCCTTTCTTTCTAAGAGGCTAGCCGCGTTTACATCACAGAATGGTACCATTAGAGTTAGGTTGTCACAATCATTTCACCTTTGCCTAACCTTCGGAAATATTTTTACTTTTTCACATAAAAATAATGCGTGTTCCTGCAATATTACCAAACTGTCACGCATAAAATGAATTCAATTTGTTGTTAATACAATTTGTTAATTAACTAAGTTGTAGAACTAATCTACGCTTTAAGTATCTAGTAATATATAACTAAAAATAATAATTAATTATTTAATCGCTTCTTGGAATACATTGCATTATTAGAAGAATAAAATTTAGGTATACGTACATCCAAATGATAGTTTGTTTATTTCTTAACACGTATGTAGAAAACCACTGCCGCCCGTGCCCATATTTTATAACTTATTAGATGCGGCTTATACAAATCGATTAAGTCACACTTTTCCTTGAAATATTTAACACACATCTAAATGCAATTGTTTTATGAATCCATTCACTGTAATTAATTAAACACATGTTAAGTACTATGTAAGAGTACCTATTGCGTACTCGGAAATCTACCGATACGGATAATTACTGATGAAATAACCAGTTAACAAACACGCGAGCTTTATGAGATGATATCAAAATATTTCCACCATTGACACAGTTAGAAGAATGTTTGACGCAACGTTGGCTGCGTTGGGCAAGTATTCACACCAACATCCTCAGCCGTGGGCAAACGGTGATGCAAGGAACCAAGGCCAACTAGTGTTTGACGGCCAATAGACCAATGTCCGTGGGTTAAGTGGACGTGGTTTATGACACGTTCCTATTGATCGGTATAGAATCTCAGACAGAAATAGAATATTTTCTTTTTAATTGACAATGATGGGACGAACTATACGCCCGTCTGGTGGTAACCGTCACGCCTGTCCACAAACAATAGCAACACCAGAACTTATTATCATTAAGCGCTATAAGACATTACACTGCGGTCATGAGTATTAAGGTATGGAACGGGTATTATGTCCCTTAATGTCCGATAGTCACTGGCTACAATGTCCGTCAACAGAAATATATCAATGCGTACACAGTACTGCTTGGCAAATAAAGACAAAAAGCCACCCTCATATCCAAATGGCCGCTTTTCCCCTTAACCCCAGAAAATATATTTTTTTCTATAAATGAAGAAATAAAGGTACCTAAATGATAAACTGAGAAACTATTTCACATATTTTATCTTCAAATAATAAATATGTTATTACTGATTGGATCTTGATTCCTTAAACGAGTTCACACATACCTAAAAAAAGGTACCTTCTCACATACCTTGTGTAAATGAAATACGTAAATATCATACATGCGTACACAACTTACAATGTGTAGTAAGTTTGCCTACATCCAGTCTCCACAATGGAGAAGTCAAGGTTGTTGCAATTTACAAATATTTGTCGAAATGAGTTTATATATATGTTCCCTTTGTATTGGACGTAGTTACCCACGTCTATATTTGTTGGTCCGTAACACAATGTTATTCAAATGTTTTGCAACTTTTCTCGGACAGGCGACCTCAAATTTATACTAACAATACCTCAATTATTTTAACTAAGTCATTGTCATTGTTAAATTCATTTCATATCGGTGACAACCTGCTAGATTACATGCTAATATTAATTTATAATTGTTGTATCTTTGAAATTAAGAGTTCTCAATACCAATTAAAAAAACGTGTTGCGCTAACTCTATGTAAAGGAAGGATATGTGCAGTAAAGAGAACAAAATCTCCCTCCTTATCTATGCTTTAGTCAGTATTTTGCTTTACCTGTCTAAGAATTCCACTATAGTATTTTGCCGGGCAATCATTTATAATTTAAGCATATTATGACGCCTCTAGCCAGATGGTCGCTTGATATATGATCCTTTTAATAATACGCCTGAAGATAATCGAGGAGTTTCAACCGGCAACCTGGCATGCAAATGTTTGGGCCTCAGTCCGGCTGTAATATCCGCAAGCATGCCGTTCTGGAAAGCTAATGACACGCCTATTATTTCCGTCTCCTCGGGGTACCGGAACGAGAGTATAATAGCATTTTTTCTTATAAATTTTCTTTAAATACTTATAAAAAGAGAAAAAGATCTCAATAATTCATACTGTCATGTATAGATCGTTTACGTACCTAGGGAAATATACTTCCGACTTGTGTAATCATTAAAGAATCTTCTCGATCTTCTCATCTAGGCGTCAATTCTTTATAATTTAGCAAGCTGTAAGGTAAAGTAAATTTGACATCATGGGGTGGCCTGTGGAATTGGCCTACAATGTGAAATGAAATGAAATGAAATGAAATGAAATTCTGTAATCTGTACTAACCATTTCACGTCAATACGATTAAACGCGAAAAAATCTAAGAGGCACTGCCAGTATTGTATCATGATAATATTGAATATTAATATGAAGTACCATACGAATCAATCTACATCATCAGAGCAATAACGCTCGCCCCTGTTCCAATTCGTGATACTTTCATCGACGCCCGCTCTCTTGTAATCGCGTTACATAAAGATGTAGGTAGGTCTACTCTTTATGGTAATTGTAATGTCCAAACTGCACTCCTGACATGGATTTCGCTTCCGCTGCAGTTTGCCATCTCTGCCCTACATTTTGGCAATAAACAAGAATTAAGTAAAAGTAACAAACATCTTATGAAACTGCTGTATTGTAATATAATTATTAGGTAATTTTATTATTCTGTGAATTTTCATATGCACGGTTAAATTGAAATCTTGCCTAAATAGTACGAAATATATTTTAGAATTAGAACAATTATTAAAGTTTTAATCGATCATTGGCAATATATGTTTTAGAAAAATATATAGGTAATCGCTGTTACTTATTTTAATGTATGCAATTTTGAACAAGAGTACCCGTGGATGTAACCCCCCTGAGTAACTTTTACATTCATTTCCTTCATATTTTCCTCTTCTACACCTAATAAGCTAAGACACAATGCAACAAAGTCGTCTCCCTTACTTCATAGTCAATAAAACGCAGGATTACTAAAAACCTGTTGTTTAAAATATGCATTTAGGTTTTGTAAGAGCGGAATATTTGCAAATATAGCTAATGTGTTAGTTGTGTTCACACTAAAGTCTAAATAATGTTATGCGAGGGCAATCAAATATTTTAAGCGAAGAATTGATAAACGCCAAATAATATTGCAAAACTTGTTATTGCCACAACGTGGTATTGTTGTTGACATAGATACCACGTATTTTATATAAGTTATTTGCCAACAAATAAAAATCTACTTACAAACACCTACACCCGAAACAATTAACACCTCTGGATCGAAGAAACATTTGTTTCCGGACGGGGATGGAGCCCGCGGCCTCTCGTTTCACAGCCAGCATTTAATTAACTGCGCCACTGAGGGTGTCGACAATTATATTAGACATGTTTTTGTAAACCCTCCTTCCACTTGTCTCAATTATCACCGTCAAACGCTTATTATAACTATGTTATCTAAATATTTCTTATAATTTTCAGAAAAAATATTTGCTGCGTGCAAAAAGTCCTCTCCTGAGTTCGATGGTTGCGTGAAGCGGGCTTTCAACAAAGTGCGACCATTCTTCAAAATAGGCAAGTACCAAACACAAATGTTCTTCGGAGAGGTACAGATAACATTTTGAAAATCCTGCAAACCGGTACCTATAGATAAATGGCTTTGACTCCTCAATATTTGGTATACTATATACATATCAAACGCTTTTAAAAAATGATACCGATGAACAAAATAGGTATGTGAATCGAAAACTACCGAACTGTCTGGATAATTATTTTTCTCTCTGTAACATCAATATTATTGTTATTAATACATCGTTTTTTCCAATAGTGGTCCACAGTCCACAGACACTCTAAATGTTTGTCGTTTAACACCAATTATAATGTTCCAGGCATCCCCGAGATGGGAGTGGCGCCGTTCGACCCGCACTACGCGAAGGAGGTGAAGCAATCCCGCGCCATACGAGGCATCGGATACACGCTCACGCTCACCGACGTGCTCGAGCGAGGCTGGTCGCAGTCCACTGTCACCAAATACAAGTATGAAAACCTATTACTTCGATAAAATTTTGCATGTGGTAGAACCACACTGTTGAGTCATGACAAAGCATGAATGTGCAGGCTCGTCCAGGGCTTTACCAGTCCCACAGAAACCGACGAGAAGCGACAGTTGTGTTGTCGCGTTTCGTTTGGTGAGTGAGATTGCGGATGCCCTATGCCCCTCCTCTTGCCATCCTTTCCTTCCCGATCTCCTCACAATTTGATGGGCTGACAACACATCTATGTTCCAGCATTGTGGATGTTCATGGCGGCTCTGATCACTTGCTATCAGGTGACCTGTTTGCTGATTTGCCAGATCTATGCAGTAATAAAAATAGTGCTCAAAAAACAATACCTATAATAAAGGAGACAAAATTTATAATAATTATTTAAACACTTGGCCATTATAGCCCATAGCCCATAGGCTATCAACATGTGCCGGTGAGGAAATTGGTACACTTGTCTTTTTGTAGATATTTTTATACTGGTACGGCAAAGTTACTACAAAGCGCCTGATGAAAAGCTCAATGCAATCCAAATAGACCAGCACCCATGCTGGATGTAATTTTCAAATCTTGCCCATCGATACAATAATGCTGGGTTGATTATATCCGAATATATACAGAATAGTTTTAAGCTTTTTTCATAGCGGTCCCCTTACACCAATGCACACTTATTAACTGTTAAGACAATTCTGTATTGCAGAACTGATTGGGAGAATGAACGTATCATCTACTCACAATACTTCCCTGAGAAATGGCTGAGCGGAGACTACGAATTCAAGGTAAACATTGTCAAGTAAATATAAATATTTGTTTAAATATATTACGGAGAGGGTTATTGAATTATAACTTCTACCATCTCTATAGAAAAGCGACGAATGAGTGAATATGCAGCACCCGTAAGTTCACAAATCCTGAGGTCGAACTTGTCTTCTGTCCAATTTCTATATAAACTAGTGTACTACTTCTATCCTAAAAACCTTCCTGGGAAGGAACTTACTCTCTCAATAGGTAAAAATTCCCTGGAAATAAAATCAATAATTTTCCACTTATGTGCAAACGAGCACATGCTTACAAGATAAAAGGGAAACCAAAAACCCTATTTTTTTAAAATAGCATGACACTGGCTATTATGCATAATTATGAAAATAATTACAATGGTGATTGGTTGATTCCGAAAAGATTCTCATAGTTCCTGATACCCACGATACAAGACTCGATGTTAGTGTGGGGTCAGGATTATGTATGTGACTGTTTACTGTGGTGTATTTACTCTTTATTATTATTAAATGCAATGCAGTTAAAGACTATCCACCATTATTTTTCCATTAGGGGCCGTCCATTAATCACTTGATTTTTTTAGCATATTTAACCCTCCCCCCATCATCTAGGTGATACGTGGTGAGGTTTACTACTAACCCCCACCCCCCAAAATCACGTGTATTTTTAGTACCTACATAGAAACCCCACTTCATCATCATCATCATCATCATCAGCCTATATTAGTCCACTGCTGGACATAGGCTTCCTCAAAATTGCGCCATTTCACCCTGTCTTCGGCTTGTCGCATCCAACATCTGCCAGAAACCCCACTTAAAACTAATAATAAATTTCCAGGGCGACGCATTCGGCCTAGGCGTGCTCCGCTCGGGTCGCTGGAACCTGACCCTCCGCGACTACTCGCAGACCACGCGCGTCAAACGGAACGGCGCCGGCGTCGACGTGCACGTGGAAGTCGACCACATCGGCGACATGGAGATACACGTCGGCAACCTGCTGCGCGGGAACGGAATACTCGGTAATACTCATTTATAACACACTAACCTTCTAGTATACCTACCCGCTTAAGTCTTGAAGAATTTACTAATAACTATACTAATGACATTGATTTGAAATAGTCTACCACGGATTTGCAGACTTCACATAGGTACAATAAGATATCTTGTAATTCAAATTTTGGTACCATGTTTTCCTTCACAGTGCATGATAATCTAGGTGTCCTGGAATGTTAGAGGGGTGCCCTAGTATTCGAGCCCGCTATCAACGTCTCTGCAACCACGTCCGATCCATTTCCAACTAGCCACCACACAATTCTAGCTCCATATTTCCATAATTAAATAACAAAAATAAAACAATTAGCGTCATGTATGGTCGGGTAATTTCTCTACGTCATTCTGACAAAAATAATAGGAATATATTTACATCAAAGCTCCCCTGCGTCGTTGCCACTGACTGGCACTGACCTTGTGTGGTACATTATTTTTAGAAACCGCCGGTATTTATAGTAATTCTCATTTCATATTAGAAAAACATGACTGTATTCAATCGAGATTCACAAATAACCTGGCTGAATAAAAATACCCCTGCTCTTTTTAAATTTATTCATGAGTCGTGTGTTTTGATGTAGGTAATAAAACACGCAACATTAAGTCGGATTACAAGGAAATAATTATCGGTGAATCTGCACTTTATGTAACTTGCGTGAATACATATACTATTACACCAGCAAGTGCGTGGTGGCTTGTTCGTAACGGACTAGACGCGGCTGCCTACATGTTCACGGCGGTCGCGGGTTCAAATCCCAGGGCAACACCTTTGAATTTTCGGAGTCATATGTGTATTGATAGTCAATCACCACGTACTATAACGGTGAAGGAAAACATCGTGAGGAACCCGCATACCGTAGCGTTTTTTAGAATTTCTATGGTATGTAATGTCCGCCAACCCGCATTAGGCCAGGGTGGTGGACTATATGGCCTAACCACTCTCAATCATACCCTCGATTGTAGAGGAGGCCCGTGCCCTGCAGTGGGACGTATATGGACTGATATAGATACAGAATAATAAATGTTTTTTTATATATTTTGCTATATTTTTATCTTGGTGGTAGACTTCAGACTATGACTGAAAGTAAAGTCTAGCCGGTATGGAAGCCATACTTTTCGAGATCATATAGGGCCAATCCTGAATGCTTAGCATGCAAAGTCTTTGATACTCCTTATTAGATGATTTAGTAATATTGAATACGGTGTATATTGCAGAGCGCATGTTGGACCGCGTGATCAACGCGACGTGGAAGCCGGGCTTCGCGGTGATCCGGCCGCTCATCAACGACCTCGTCAGCACCGCCTTCACCGACATCTGGTCCAAGTCCTTCAGGAACTTCCCCGTGCAGTACTTCATCAAGGACTGACCATCACATGGATTAGCTGAGTTTACTTTAGGCGGGGTTTAAAGTTATAGCACTAGTAATTTTAATGATTGCTTTTCATAAGCTCAGTTGTGTGCCAGTTCGTTGTAAGTAGTTAAGTCTTATACATACCTCTTATATTTTCTATTTGATAATTGTACATTGGAAGTGTGTTGTTCAGATTTAATACCTCTGGTATAGATTATTCTAATAAGTAATTTTAAGTGATTTAATAAACTAGTCATTTCGTACATGCTAAGTTTATTTTAAAAACTTATAAAGTTCCAAACCTGTAAAAAATAGGTTGAAAAATCAAAGACAAAAATATATTACATATTCTCAATATTATATTTATTAAAAAATATAACCTAACTATATATGACTATATTATATTCAATCAACAAATAACTCGCACGTTCGTCGAAAGTGGAATAATGAACCTCAGTCTTCCAACACAAATGAATACAAATCAAACAGGGCGTCACACCACAATCAAGCGCATCGCACCACTCTCCCACGCACACTATACATACATACTTAAAACATTGCACCTTCATTTTACATTACCTGCTAAACTATTTCACAAAAACATGCTGTCAAAAAGTTTCCATTTCATATACCTCTACGTATACTGTCCCTACGATCAAAACTTAAAACTTTTTGGATACAACCCGTTCATTGACAACGTTCGCGTTATTCTATTGTGGAACACAAAACGATAAGTACATCTACTCCGAGATACATAGAATCACAAACGAAACTTGGTACAGAATACATATTACAGATCACTGCGCGTGTGCGTGTGTACATGTGTGTACATGTGTGGCACATGTGTGGCACATGCCGCCACTGTATTGTCAACTGCAACTACATTAGGACCCTGTGGACCGTCACGCAGACGCAATATGTACGGACTAACTCGTTGTAACACTTGGCCACGCCCCGCATCGACAGTTCCACGCGCATTACTAGTTACTACACACATACTTGTAAATTATAATTGACAATTATATCAGATTCATTATAAAACTTTACAGCCGTAGAAATATTACTACGAGTATAATCATGCCACGTACAACATTCATTGCGAACTTTGTCAATGAGATTGATTCGGTGCTGGCGGTTATCAAATTGTAACAAGTGTAAAAATATTCAGTTGTTTGTTACATTATATTAGTTGCGTCAAACTGTCGATCCAGAGACCAAATTACATGACTAATTTCAACAATGCTTGTAAAATTACTTTGAAGCAAATTACATAACTGACAGCTATTATTATAAGCGTAACAATTTCGAGGTTATCTTAACATTACATACTTCCGCAGACACAGAATGGACTGTTGCCACTGCATACATTCATTTGTGCATCTGTGGCCACCTCTTTTAAAAATATAACAATCTGTCAGATAGGTTTGAAAAATTATCGCTGTGCGTAAATGAGCTATCAAAATGTCGTTAAAACAATAGCTAGCCACAGTTGCTTGTACAATAAGCTCTTCCACTTTTGATAATTGGAACATGAACCGGTATACAACGAAACTGTGCATATCAAAACAAAACATGCGCCTAGCACAGGAATTCCATTTCACAAATTTAGTAATGTATTTCATATCGATAAAACAAACATGATCGATACCAACAATGAAGTTAGCGTAAAAACCTTAAACTAAATTACGAGAAAACTTTTTGTAATAATTTGTACTCCCTTTTTTCTCGTATGTTTTGGCCCCAGAATTTGTGTCACAAACAATTACATTTCGAAATTAAGATCAATATCGTCCGCTCGGGACTGCCCCGGTCCCGACTACGATTGTCAATGTTTCATGCCAAAATAATTAATTTTACAGGAGGAAATCAAACGACGCCGCGAATAGCAGAGGGGTTCGCACATATAGAAATTTCTCATTGCAACGTAAACAAAATACCGCTACAAGGAGAATCTGACAGACCTGTTTTGATCACAATAAACAAATCGGGCAGATTTTCCCTCGCACGGCTCTATCAAAAGAACTAAAACAAAAAAATAACACTTATCAAAGCTCCATAAAACCAACTTAATCATTAATCATACTGTAACGAAAAATGTTATTATATAAATTCATTTCTTATAGATTCCATTTCATTTGAGTTGTTAAGCGTTACACATCTCGTGAAAGTGCTGTATATGATAACATGCACGTTTAGCGAACGAATAAAATGATCTCACCCAATGTAAACCAAACATAAACTCGATAATTTATAAATAAAAAATATATTTTAATACTATTACGAATGCCTGGCGGGACGCTGTCGCAATTTTTGATAGTAGCAATCAGTACAGAGACATATACTGCGCCGGGTATTACTTTGAACTAGACGTCGCACTGAGATCATGTCAGGTAGTCAAAAAGGTACAATCACCAAGGGCTAGGATGACGAGCGGCCCACCGGACCACCCACACACCGCGCCTCGCACAAACCAACCTCACGTGCCACCAAATTAACTCTAACATTAAAATTATTTTGATATGCACTTATTTAATAGGTTTTTATACAATGACATTTGTGCTGTACACTATTCACCATGCGCCGGAGCGGCCGCGCAGCGAGCGCCTGCAGGCTGGCGGCTCGCTCCGCGCACCTCTATATTTACAACGACTAAACGAGCCCAAACTTAAACCAAAATCAATAACTAAATATTTGGCAAATCAGTTCGACAACGAAACAGTGTGCAATGTCTGTAGCCCCCGGCACGAACGTATGACATTATGGAACACTAGAGCTAGCTTTACAAGTAAAATCGAAGGCCGCTAAGATATCACCGTTCATTACAGAGTAATATGTACACGCCCGCCGCCGGCCTGTCCTCTCTATGTACACGCGGCCGCGCGCCGGGACTCTCCTCTCTCCCTCTCTACCTCTCTTTCTCTCCCGCCAACTCACTTCTCCACTCCAACCAATATAAACAATTGTTAGTTTGTCACTCCTTCAATTCATCAGTCTTTGATGTAACTCTACAAATTATTAACTATCACTCATGGTTATATTGTTTAGTTAACTTTTACAAGAGGTATTCAATTACCTTGTGCGTTTATGTATTAGATATGTTGCCATCAATTTATTATCTGGTTAACTTTATTAACTTTCATAACATACAAAATTTTAATTAAGGATGGTATTTAATCATTTATAGTGGGAAAATCGTTAATGCCAATGTCTAATTGAGTAAAGGCAAGACTCGAAACAAGTAGTGAATAACAAACACGATTAGCATTTTAGTTCTTGTTTAGTGGCATTGCCAAGTCGATAAAAATTCTAATGCGTAACAGCATGCAACAGAGTTAGATAGTAAAATAATTTACTTATTAACAATATTTTTACTGTAAAAGCTACATCAAGGACTACAAACGGAGGAGCAACACAACACAGTCTTTATCACGTAACATGTAACACAGCGTCGTCGACGCCGTCTCAAACATCAACAATGTGCAGGAACGTAGCTTTCACGAAATGTAACCGTGCGTCTCGCAAACAATACCGAGGGGCGCCGTGCAACCAACTGGCCCGTAGCACCAGCACCGCCTGACTCGGGCAGCCGAGATATACCAGTCGGAGATAACAGACGCGCATGGAGATACCTTCATTATTTTATTAGTTTTTTTTAATATTTGCTAGAGAAAGTATCGACTTGGTATGCTGTGTCAGCCCATAATTCCCGACTGATTCAAGCGAGAGTGAGAGGGCTTTGACCACGCTGACCTCTTGCACTTGATGACAAATGCAGTGCATTTCGATACGGGTATCTAGCGTCTATTGGTTATCTTTCGCCAGTCCAAATATGCCGGTCTGGTTGTATGATATATACGGGTGAAAATGAAATACGACACATTTATGTAGGATCCACTGCAGACGTCGATTTACGATTTTTTTAAATTACCTATTAAATATTTTTGGCGTCATTTATAGGCGTCACAGATAACAACAATTGAAACTAAAACCATTAATCGACGTCGCTTACCATCTACAGTGGAAATATGCCGATGAGATTACCTCAATGCGCGCATGTTACTCCGGCCGGCCATCAATACACACCTCGCATAGTTATCCAGAACCATCAGGCTTCGATATTGCACCAGTTTCAGTTGCACGCACGCCCACTCACAGTAACACACTTACAACAAATAAATAAATGAATCAAACATTGAGCTAATTTTGCCATGCAGTTAATGAAAAAAACATTACCAAAGGTAAAATCCGGGCGTCTGGAAATCAAAGCGTAAAAGTATATTTGTGTGATTTAGTCAGTTAGGAACCAGAGACTAATTCCTATAGGTAAAAATAAAATGACGGCAACGAACAATAACGGGTAGTAAAACTCAGTCCGCCCCAAACCCTCATCCATGTTGCCCGCACCGACCTGCCCGCCCTCTTGCAACGTGTAAAACAAATGTAACGCAGTCAAACCGGACCTAACGTAAATAAGGGTAATCTATTGAGCTTCACACATAGGCTACGCGTACAAAAGTAGTCAATTTGTACCTACAGGGGGTATGCTTACAGGTGCGTCGCATACACTTATTTTACACCTCGCAAACTTCAGTTTGAGTACGAAATTTACATAAAAAACTTTCAAGATTCACTCGAAAATAAGGTCAGTCGCGTTATTAGTCCACGTGTAAAACTGAGTCACAGTGTAGTGACATCACTCGGCACAGCACTTGAACTCGAAGTCGAACAGTTCCGACAAGCCCTCGTCGTGGTCGAGGCAGAAGCCGTAGTCCGTGGCCGACATGGGCGGCTCCAGCGCCAGGAACGGCTCCAGCTCCAGCGGCTCTGCAACACGCCGCCACACTCACGTATACATCCCATACACAGTCCTAATATACTCTCATGTTACAGGACAACAGAAATGGATAAAACACCCTATAGATAAATAAACAGCAACAAATGCGCATTGATATTAATAGTTCTATAACGTCTGACATGGTCGTTCCATTTTTGTAAATTGTAAATATTAACTGGGTCCTATATAATTTTATCAATGAGTAAAACATATTATTCGACTTTTGTATTGACAATTTCGCGCAAACAGATGCGACAGTTGACTGGGGTAACTTTGGCCAAGTTTTTTATATAAGTTGTGAAATAAAAACCAATTTCACCCCGCTTTAAGCCAAGTAAACAAAATACAAAACAAAGTAGGTGTCATTAGTTAATAAACACATAAAACTAATAAATGAGTGGGCCAATGTTTTATTGAAGTTACCCCATTTGATTGTACGAAATCTAGTATCCACTGAATGTATTCACTATATACCGCAGTGTTCACGCAAAATTGTCAAGACCCAAATCAATTATCACTTTTTTTTTAATTTCATTAATAAAATTATTATACCGGGTATATCAAGACTGCGACCGAAAACGAAGCTGGGTGGTAGTTTTAGTGGTTACAGATACAACGCAAATAAAAATTTCGCAAAATAAGCGACAGATTTTTTTGCAATTTTTTTAAAAATCATTGTATTTGGGTAGTATATAACCAGTAATTGCGAAAATAGTAATTTAAACCCTAACTTACCATTGCGTCTTTAAAAATAAAAAGGTGTACATCATTATTTTAGAAAAAGTATGTATTTATCACCCAAATACAACGATAAGTAAAAAATTACCAAGAAAGTTGACGATTTTTTTTGCTAAATTTTTAGTTGCATTCTGTTTGAAGTCACTAATACCACCTGGTTTCGTTTTCGGTCGCAGTCTTGATATACCCTGTATGTATTAACAAACAAATAAGTTGTATTTTTTTATTAATATTATTACAAAAAAGCTCTGTTTCATATGTTACACAAATGACTCAAACATAATACCAGAATATTTTAAAAAACGAATCCAAGATAGCGTGTTTGTAAAACAAAATAAAAAAAACCTTCATACAGCTAATGATTGGATGTTTCATGTTTCAGTCATTACATTTGGATGCACCTAGATTCGTCTTCAAAACAATACACTAAAATAGTTAATAACACGTGTAATCCTCCACCTTCGACAACACCTGTAAAATCTGTACAGCACAAGATAGACGACAAGCTTGGACTTCGACAGGCGAAGCGGAGGCGGATGATTGCAGACACTTCGTCTAACGACACCTCAAAATCTCTGTATGGACGATTGGACCAACTGTTTGTCCAACTTATCAGGTTGGCATAACCAACTCAAACCCAGTGGACTCTATACATTATGAAGTTGAATAAGCAAATGAATGTAAACCCATCACCAACCCTTTTTGTGAAAACAGAGCGACGAAGTGTTGTTATAAAGTGACATTAAAAGCAATAATGGACAGGAGAGAATAAAAAGTTTAGTGTCCATTATTACTCCTGTTCTTAAGTTATTGCCCTATGACTGTTGTTTGGCCTGAGGTGGAATCGATACTGACAATTTAATTGTACAAATATTGATTTACATAAACGAGCAAAACATAAAATACATCTAGTGTTATGTACAAGCAAAAGCAACAAATATGACGGCCGTTGAACATCTTCGCTACAATATCTTACTACATCATGCCAAACAATTTCATAGGGCAGGCATATTAGAAAACAAAGTGCAAAGCTACAGTAAAAGGAGATCAGCCTTGTGTGACGCAAATATTCAAACAACCAATGAAGTTATCTCGTGCAGTCTCCAATTAGTTGGAACACTAACAAGTTATACTAAAGTTCGTGGAATAAACATGTTATATTTGTATATAAACTTTTTTTGGTTAATTATAGCACGCTTATTCCTCGTCTAGAAGGTCACAGTAGATATAGTAGAACCTCTAAAAGGAACAATCTATAACTACTGCTCCAACTTTAAATTGGATGTCAATTATCCACAGACCGTGTAGACACTGGATAACAAATATCGCGGGCAATATCTCCTTGAACTGCGGCAAAACAGCTATAGTTAGACATGAGAGCGTTTGTTACGTTTGCAATGGGTGGCGTTACGTGTTATTAGTAGATGAGTTGGCTGTTAGTGGCGCGCCGTGAGCTGAATCCCATGGTGCTACACGCAGCACTGCAGCCGCACGGGATGCAGCTCGCGGCCGCGCCAGACCCGCACCCACACGCTATGTACAACACCAACAACGAGCCATTGCCGGAGACACTCCACCAATACAGCTTCCATCACTCGCATGGAACGGGACCGATCTCGAATTACCAATTGCCGTCCACGAACCCGTGTGATTTCAATAATGGACCAATGAAAACGAAGCTTGGTGAGTTACTCGCGAACTTAGGATTCCAATTTTATCATAATCCGATAGGACAGACAGCACAGAAGTTATGTACAATTTTGAAATATAGACACGTGTATAGAAAATTTAATGATAGAGGTGAGAAGAGTCATGGTTTATGGGAAGGTCTGATTCCCTTGGCGTGAGTTCTTACAGATCCCGCCGGGCGAGGCGGCGCGGCGCGATCTGTAAGAACAGTATCCTCGGGAGTCCAGCGCTAGTGTCATGGATGGATCAACTGAAGAGTCACGGGTGAACAAACTAGGCGATGCGCGTAATGAGGTACAGAACACTAAGATGCAACAGATACACGTAACATGCAGAACACTCATTGCAAACGTCGGAGCCTGTACTTCATCCGATAATACACCGCATTGACGCATATTTCGACTGTTCAATTGTTATGTAAGAACTTCGCCTAGATGTATTCCAATTTCTTCATTTGACGTTAACAATTATAAATACTCAAAAGCAATACAAATATAACTTGTATCAGAAAGTTTACTATTTGACAAGCTACATTTTTATGAGTTGAATCATGCTCTTGAATTTTACAGTTGTTGACCATGAGGCAAGGAATTCATATACTCTTACAGACCAGCTGAACTGCCTCCATAAGGTACAGGCTTGCGTCCCCAATGTACTGTCCTCGGAGCACACTTAGTTTGTTACCTCGCTCAATGAGAAATTAGTAAAGCCGCGATGACGATGGGTATGACGGTATGACGTATGATATGGCGTGTTACAAGTAACAAGTGACGTGTGAGCACATGACATGTAGGCATGCAAGACAGCGGTGGCGTGAGACTCTCCACAGGAACACTTAGGGCAATACACTGAATTGGTCAAACACCTTTAGTGTACAACGAAGCGCCTGTTAGTGAACATGTTTGTATTTTAGGAGTACATCATTTTTGCCTTTAAAATAAAGTGCCTGAGAATGAACCTTATACAGCATATTTATACTCTTTTACTGTTACAAATGGCACATGGCTTCGGATTTCACTACCTGTTCTTTTACATTTTGAAAGCCATGCAAATGACGGCTGCTAACCATGTAATCATTACGGAATGACTGAAACTAACTATGTGAAGTTTAGGCAAGAAGATTGAAGTGATTTAAAAGAATTGACTGAAATGACTTAGAGCTAATGAAAAATTCGACACTGACCAGGCACATAATTCTATGTAGTTATAAATGTGGAAATACAGTTCATAAAGGTGTTTTTCCAATATAAACTTTTGCATTTACATTGTTCGTTACGAGATCGGAAGTCACGACGAATGTACACATATTTCGGACACATTTAACAAACATCCACTGAAGTAACTTTATCATCACATATAGAAAATGTATTAAAAAAAACTATTATTTATTCTAATACTATTTGAATGCATCATAACATAAGTACTGTCAACTATTTCGTGTAAAAAATTAAAGTCAACATTTTTAATTATATAAATTAATCATCCAACGAATATTATGCTGATAATATGTCAAAAAGGGTCTAACTTGTTTACTGATAGGTCGATGGTAATAAGGTACTTACGCCGTTACAATAGGGTGTATATTGGCGTGGTCCGGCGGCGGTGGCACTACCACGCCGTGTAGCTAGAACTCTGACTGTGATGTGATGGCATAAGCACACAACTCACAGACTGAGTACTAGCGACAAGACGCGCATCGCTTCTTCCACTGCTTCCTTTACCATCACTACGAATACTACAACTTAGTAGTCTTAGTACTACGTGTGGACGACAACTTGAGATCCTTGTAACGTCATATTATATACTGGTAACCAAAGGGTAGTGAAAGTTAGTCTCAAGTTGGCGTTCATAAATTATATTACAATTTGACTATGCAAAGGACCCAGTTTTTGTATAAAATGTTAATTGTGAATTATCCTAGTATAATAGAATATTTACTTATATATTACAATATATTTAACAAGTCTAGAAATTATTGCTGGTGTATTATTACAGGGTAATTATATTTCTTCCTGATAGAGGTTTGAGGTATATGCAATGATATTTTAAACAATAAATAAATTATTTAATTAAGAATGAGAAGGGGAGAGACCCAGAGTGACTAACAAATAAACAGAAATGTTGATGAGAAAATGTTGAGCACTAATTTAGGTTATTATTTTGTCAGAATAAAATATCATTGTAGTAGGGATTATGCGCATTTATGTGAGGCATGAGTTTTGGGTAGTAGGTATGAAGTAGGAACCATGTCGTGATTTATAGTGATGTGCGTGGTGTAGTGAGTACCTGACTCCTGGTCCTCGGTCTGCAGCTGGAAGCGTCCGCCGCCCATGATGGGCGCGAAGTCGTCGCTGTCCGCGATCAGGGCGTTGCGCAGCCGCCCGCGCGCGCCGCCGTCTGCACGGACAACATAGTCACTCAGTAAATATCGCCAACAACAATATTACTTCTTATGATCAATATAATTTCTTCATGATCCACGTAACCACCATCTGCGTCATCATTATCATTATTATCATCGTAGTAATCATCATCTTTAACATTACCGGCATCATCCTCACCGTCATAACCATCATTAAAATTCATAATTGTTGGTTGTTCATCGTCATTACCAACACCAGCATCATCATCAGAATTGACGTTGTCGTCGTAAATGCCACTGACATCATCATCATCTAAATTCTAGCTATTACATGGGGTGTAAAGGGACGACGTTCTCTATAATACATGATCATATTAAACATCAACGGAAAACAATAAATCATACTTGACATCAGTCAATATTGGAAAAATATTTTATAATGCACACTGCCGCTAGACCAACGGCCAAAGGGTCTTTAGACAACAAGTTATAGACAAATAAATTTATGGTGAATAGATAATGTATGGGGCAGGTGTGTAGTGCATCGTACCACAGCGCGTTGAAAGTGGGACATGACGTTATCACTTGTATAATTACGACGGAGCCGTTACAATAAGCAAGGGATCAACTGACCTAAATCATTAGTTAACCCCAATTACTATACAGTAATAGACAGGTGTCAGTTATATCTAATGGGTTTCAGAAAGGTAAAGTTGATTGCAAAGGTAATAGACTAAAGTTATTTTTAGGTTAGTATAGGTCCCAGTATTCCATAGATCGATATATACAAATAACTAGTTTATAGTCAGAATTAGAACGATAATATTATTATATCTAACTTCAGTTGTTTTGTAAAGCATGGGTTCTGTAAAGCAGCTAATTAAGCAATCCAATTGCAGCATAGAATAAAGAAAGAGATGTAATATTTTAGTTAGGATTCTGAAGTGCAGTATAGTCAATGGACTAAGCCTTTTCAGCCAAAATTTCAGTTCAAGGAGTTCCATGCTCAGCGGAGGCTACTGATGAGGATATACAATATAGTATTTTATTTACGGTATTCCCTATTTTAAGTACCAGCTGTACCTTAAGGAAGATAATATGTAAATTAAATCACATGTATAATGAATTTCGAAACAAATAAAGTATTTATTATATGGTAGATGCAGGTACTGACTGTCGGGCGTGGAGAGCAGCGGCGCGGGTGGCGCGGGCGGCGCGGGCGGCGCGGCGGGTGCGGACGCGGCGGGCGCGAGCGGCAGCGTGGGGTCGGTGACGCACGGGGAGCGCACCTGCAGCGCGCCCGCCCACTCCGCCGCGCCCGCCTCCCGCACGCAGCGAGACTCCCGCTTCACTGGCGTCCTGGTACATCCACAGATCACTCATTCTTGTTGCATATTGTTAACTGTTACATTATAAACACAGCAGTCTCCACATTATTCTACCCGACATACATCATTTTAAAAGGTATAAGGCCTTTTTCGTAGACAGTTTTAAAAAGCTATTTTAGTTAACGAATATTTTGTCCCTTTCGAACGACTTTTGAATTCAGGTTGAGCGAAGAAGACAAAATATTCGATAAATAAAAGAGGTGTTAAAACTGTCTACGAATAAGGCCCATAGAGTATAGACGAATGATACATATTAAATTGTAAAATAAGTTTGAAGAAAAATCAAATCGTTAAAAATCAATAGAATATTATAAAATGTTTAATATAAAATTTAATTATGTCACCTTTTATAGATATTGGTATGTTATAAATGAATCTTTAAAAAAGTTAATTCTAGAAATGTTTAGGGATATGTAGTTGAAAACTGATAAGTTTTAGGGTGAATAGATTATAAATGCGTTCTTACGTGTAGTCGGCGGCAATGGAACTACTTGAGGGTATCGCCTGCATCTCCGCGATGAGGGGCGCCAGCAACGCCTTGTTGTCCTCCAGCAACGGATCCGACGGCAACCCTGATGCTGCAAACATCATCACAATACCTTAACACTATCTCCTGGGCCCACAGTTAAATACACAGCTTGTACCCAAAATATCAAGAAGTTTTGTATTCGTCACATAATATGTCGTTTTTTATTGTCTGTGCTAGAAATGACTCCAACTTGCACTCGTTTCATAACCAGCTTCTCGCCCATTATGCTTTGGCTGTAGGGTAACGTAAAGGATATTACAATAAGAAATTATACTACTGGCATCAGCATGGGAACAAAGTTAGCCTTCGGAATGTTAGTACTTGTTTCATATATGATATTTTCGAGACATATGTTAACGGCCAAACGGAAGCCCGGTTTTTCGAGACCATAATTGTATTTTTAGTTCTGTATCTTTGTATTTTATAAACAAATACATAATAACTAGAAGACATATACTTACAGGGTGGCGACGCGGGCCGTTCTTTTGGACAGAGGTAGACTTCGATTTCACCTGACATTGATTTCAAATGTATCATGTAACCTTTTTCATCAGGTAGAGGTACCTGTAACCCAGATACGAATGTCATGTAGTCCATCGAGTAGATTGCTAGAAGTGATAATATTCATGAAATTCTAGGGATTATTAAAATCTCAATTGCATGTGGTCGCTTCACTCGCAACCTTCACTAGCAGATGGCAGCATGTTTCGGAATAGCACCTTAAGAGTGCCATAAAATGGTATGATCCGTGTGTAGTATATAACGTGTACTAACACTGAGTTTGGTGTCAGGCGGCGCCTTGATGGGTATGACGGTCTGGTTGCGGAAGTGCGCGATGGATCGCAGGTCGGCGTAGGTGATGTACGCGCTGGCGCCGTGGTCGGCGTAGAGGCGCGCCAGCGTGTGCTCGGCCAGCGCCACGGCGCGGCACACGCGCGTCTCCCGCGCGCCCAGCGCACACACCTCGCGCTGCAGCCGCCGCGCGCGGCCCTCGTCCGCGCACACGCCGCCGCCGCCGCCGCACCCGCCCACGCCTGCGCACATACGCTGTCTCACAACAAACGCACATGGACGCAGTCAAAGTGCAACAATATCATCCCATTCAAAAACAAACGAAACGATTGTAGGTACTGCCACAAGGCTTAATGACTGCATGTTTGTTAGTCTCCCTCACATCAGGACCAAGCTTTTTGCCCACAATTGATTTCTATATTTTTATCCGAGGTGGACTTGGTAGACGAGTTTGCCCGAAATTGATTTTCCAACTTTTATACATTTTGCTACGCAATTAATTTCGTTGTAAAGTAGACAAATTAGTTATCATCAGAGACCCACCAAGCTTCATTGTTTCGTATCTATAATAAGCGTGCTGCTGCATGTCCTGGCTTATACTGGAATTGAAGTGGCGGATGTCTAGAATAATCTCTATTGTTTTGTATCAAAACTTTAAATACTCCTACGTTTTGTAACATTATCACTGGCATTGTTCCCGCCAACAAACCGACAAAATTAACATCACAAACCATCTAACATTTTACTGGGGCACTCAACAATTGTTCATCTTTTAATTCTGTCAGGCGCACACCCAATTTGATCGGGTGCCAACCGGTCCCTAAGCCCTTCAGTGTCACGTGGGCAGACACGAATTATCGTCGGTATTTCCTTAACTTTTGCCTCGCCATTAAAGGGAGGTTAATTGCGGAACTCACAGATATTAGCGACTCTTATCTAGGGTACCACCTCCACGTTGTTATAACAGCCGCTAATCAAAACGATTCAAACTGTCACGAAATAAAATAGTATAATAATAACAAGCATATCAATTATTATGAACTATTATTTACGAAGCCCAAGTCAAGTAATAAGCTTGAGTTTGATTTTATATTCTGGCGGCAATTGGGAGTGGAGATTACAGTACACGATGGTACATCCTTCAGAGTAACCCACGCAAGTTTAACACGTTTCGGGTTTAGCCTGTGTACGACCGGTGGGACAAACATCTCTTTCATATACATGCTCTATTTTATTTGCATCACTTACCATCAGATGCATTATAGTCACATTATCATATCAAGTTATAAAAGCAAAGTCGCCTGCTTCACAATTCATTTTCCGTCCAAAGTCAACCGCTGAACATGGCCTCCCCGAAGAATAATCACAGCGGCTGTTGGGACTAACCTATTTACAGCTTCATCCTGTGTCCTCACGTTATTATTCCATTCTATGGAATTGCGTTAATGCCTGTGTCATTCTATGGAATGACGACCGTAGTTGCGTTTGCCTGGAGCTCCAGTAAAACCTTTTCAGCTCCACCCTGCCATCAGTACATCGCGGCATGTGCCTTGCCCACCGCCACTTCAACTTGCAAAAATGCTAGGTTATCTCGGTAACTCTTGTTGCATTAAAGATGTTCTCATTACTGATTCAATCTCATATAAAAATACCGAGCATGGCATTTTCCATAGTTCGATTAGTGACTGAGTTTTTTTTAGTCTCGTATAAAAGCCAGAACATAAAATAACCCATCTGATAATTAAATCTAAGTCAATGTCAGTATCCGCGCGGTGTTTGATTCACAAATATCCATACTAGTTATTTTGGACCCACTTTTTACTATTATTAAACATTTAACGTAATTTCGTACGCATTCTTTCGTCGTGTGACGGTTGGATACTATCGCCAAAGCAATCGTTCACTCGTCGCCATACGTTTTGGCGCGAAAATATATTCTTGTTCCAAAAAACATAGTAATAGCTGTTTACGTGAATGAACATTGGCTGGTTTATAAAACGTTAAAGAAGGCATATATTACATGTTTCAGTTTCAAACTGTTGCGAAATTTGTGAAGTTTATAGAACAAAAACATAAATAAGTCGGCCTGTTTGAATCCACATCCACTGGTGTACTCGAAACACGGCGCACGTGGGTCACTATGACTGGTTCTTAGTTCTTACCAATGTTAAGGGTTTCTGTATCTGGGCAGGTGGTCTGTACCATCAGCGAACACAAATCCGACAGCATGAAGTTAACTTAATTGTGAAGAATAACTCCCAATAAACATCTACACGCGGAGCTCGTAGGTGCGTTACAGGGCTTTGAGAAGAGAAGGTAAGTACACAAAGGAGGATGTGAGGATCATAAGTTCTCCGAAAAACCTTGCTACCGTCCCTATCGAACAGTACCACTTCTGTTATACTCAAGGCCGCAAAAGTAAGTCTATACTTCTAAATATATCCTCTCACAATTAAGTAATTCCTATTTAACTACAAGTCAATAATACCCGTCTTATAGCCCTACTAGCCAATTACAAGCGGAGTTTAATAATTAAAATCCACAAGTTTCCTTTTGTGTTTTTATTTTTCCTGTAACTTCTGATTTGATTTGTACTCACCCACGAGATGAACAGTACACAGGGAACAAACTATAATCCCGTATCCTGTACCTACATAATACATGTTCCCTATTTGTTCCCGTTTTTATCTATGTAGAATAATAATGATTGCTCCTTGTGTAGTGGAATTAAATTGTAAAATAATATGCTTAAAGCGGCAATTTCTATTATAGTCGTTGTTGGAGACTGCACCTGCTAACGGAATAGATAAAAACTAATATCGAATGTAAGTAATTTATACTATCATCATTCATCGCTATCAGCGTATAGCTATCTACTACCGGACATCATCGTCTTTAATTTTACGCCACTAAGAATGAACCTGAATTGAAATAATAAAATCTCTGGATGCAAGCGGCTTAAAACCGGATGCAGGTCGCTTCCAACAACAAGTTGCTGAGGAAATTCTGAAGTTATGTTTAGTAGTGGACTTCTCTCGGCTGAAGCAGTTAATGAGCATGAACCTTGATTTCTTTCCATCCCCAGACTCTTTGGCGATTGTCATTTCACCTAGACATCCTAGTGTCATTATACCACCTTTCTCAAGAATCTTTATACTTTCCAAGTTAGGTGTTCTTTCACAATCATCGCCTACTTTAACGATGACAGTAAACATCTAAGTAAACCTGTGTTTCTTAGAAGTTCTTAACAGGAATTTCGAAGGTATGCGAAGTGTAGCAACACGAAAACTAAAGTAGTGAAATACCTATAGAAACTATCTGTCAATATTTGAGTTAAAAGATCCCTAATGTCTTAGATAGAGGAAAACTAACGTTAACATTTGAGATATGTTTGTTTACAACGCCAAAAACTCAAACAGTCGAAGATTTATTGGCCCTAAATTGAGATTCCGAGCTCGGAGATTGCTTTATAGCAAATTGTGATCACTACGAATTCCGTTTACTCGGATATTTTTACGCAATCTTCAAAAGCGTTGACAGATGCGCGTTTTCCTGGTCAGTCTCAAGGCGAGCGCACATGACACAGATTAGCTGAAAATGTGCAAGCTAAGGGTTTCAATGCAAAAAACAATAGAGTGTCGTAAGCAAGACGCGCACTCACCATATTTCCACTGAATATTGTTTTTGGATCTCTTCTCTAATATGCCTATACCCTCTAGTACGTTTGTGATGTCGTATATGCGACGTTTTTGGACCGACAGGTGTTCGGCCGCTATGTTCAAGTCGAGCACGCCGTTGGGCGACGACTTCAGCAGAGCGACGAACTTTTTTGTGAGTAAACCTAATGATGTGTCAAACCTGAAACCAAAGAGATTGTTGTCAGTTTTATACGGATCGCCTACTGTTACAATGGCGTAGTGGCGTGTGTCCTCTATAGCCTTAATGGTTGTAGTCGAATTTGAGAGAAATGGCGCTTAAATGTTGACTTAACTACAATAGCAGTGTCACCGACCATTAGCGGTTTTAGCAGTAATGGATAATACGTTTCTGCTTCTGGACATAGGTCGGCGTTGTAGCACTTGCAGAAAACAATGCGCCTTACGCTCCTGATCCATGTGTCTCGGAGGAAGTCAATAAACGTATGCCGAGGTATCCTGCGTTCCAGACACACTCGCAAGGATGGCTGCCCGCAACGCGGAGATGTAACGAACGGGCTTTAACCACATTCCCACGCCGACTAAAATCTCAAAATGGGCGGCAGGCGAAGGGCGAGAAACGGTCAGTACAGTTCGCCATACCGTTCGGCTTGGAAACACCATACTATTGGTCTTTAATTAAAATTTTGGGTATATCGTTACACTTATCGCCATACTTCCTCCGCTACATTTTTAGCAAATTATCTCCTTTAATTATAAATGTTTCTGTGAGAATATGAGCATGGATTGTTTACTATCGTAGCTCACGATATTTTGTCGACAGCGGCCTACGCGTCTACAATCGTTTACATTTTTGTATCGCTGCGTAAACGACCGGTTTACCCGACTATCTCATGCTAGTAGCCAATGATTCATTAACCTTAGTAATTTGTAGTATAAATAACAACTGAATGTTATCCTTTGCTTACATAATAAGCCTTGATAAATATTACTTCGCACTATGTATTTTGATCATTAACACCATCAACTGAGCACCAAAATTAGATGTTGTGGACAAACTCAACTTTCTTTACATAACGCAGTCGATCGTCTGCACCCTTAATGGTACTGTTTAGACTAGTCCATTAATGCTATGCCTAATAAAATGATGGTGCTAAAATTTCAGCTGCCAAGCTTAAGATATTGATTACGTTTACAGACCTTGACATAAAAGCGCGCGAAATTTTGTTCAGTAGTGATATGAAATGAAATCTAAGGCCTAATTTAATAGGCAATGCAATTGATTAAAAGCTCAGCATCCTGAACATTAGAACGCTTCAAACGTTTTATAATCCACATAGGCAGATGAGTTGTGACGAACTGGCGTGGCGGTCACGTCTTGGGACGGAAATAAGCTTGGCGAGCTGCAGGTCATGGGTTTCATTAGTAGCACCACTGCCCATCCCTTCGGGGGCAGATGCGTGAACTTATGTGTATTTGTATCGGCAGAAGAGGTAATTCTAGGGGCACAGTAGAACGGATGCCTTATATGTGGTGATTTCTATCTTTAAACATGTCTTAAGGGCTTAAAAAGTCCTAAATAACAATCGAGTCCAACAATAACAGAAGAATGGGATTTTTTAAATTTCAAACGGAAACTTACACAAAAAATGTGTGTACCTGGAACGTTCGGTGTACTTCTTCATAGAACTGGACGGTCGACTGTAGGGCGTGAGCACTTTGACGCGTTTCTGTTTGGGCGTCTTGAAGTCAGCCTTCATGGGCACCACGTGACCCTGGCTGCCGGAACTGCTCTCGCTTAAATTCAGTCTTCTTTTCACCGCCTGTTGACAAAATTCATAAATTAATCGTTGGTTATAGGCTTTTCGATCGATAGCAACGTCGTTTCGCCGAATATTGCAGTTATATGATTTATTCATGTTCCCGCTACTTCGGAAAATTTTATGTAAGTATAAATAATTAAAAATTTCAGTTTAATATAGCAACCATCGTACACGATCATAGATGTGTCGCGTTTCATACGCAGCCTGTCTTATAACCACTTAAGAATGCGCGGGCAAAATTGTAACGATTGACGACTGTTCTTCTATTACCATTGCATATACAATCAGATGCATTACAATCACCTTATGGCACCGCTTGGGTTCACCAAATGGTGTTGATGGCGAACTCAATAGCGCGTACCGTTGCAGTGAGTAAGTCCTTGTAGCAATTGTGAAATATCTTCAGATTTGGCTACAGAAATCTAAAACTACGCGCGTTAAGTAGTAAGTTTCAGAAACTTGTAAATCATAAACTAGACGTGTTTTTATTTAGCGCGTGTAATAATTTGCCGCGTTTTCTTTTCTTTTTAAACCGCTGTAGAAAATATTCTGCGACGCCTGCAGCCTATCAGTACCCCAACAATTATTATGGCGGTAAATCAAAAGGCAAATTGCGCGCGCTTGTATTGAAAACCTATTAAACTTGTCTCATCTCACTCAGCCAACGCAGTACGAAAATAGAACCTTTTATTTCCATTGATTACGAAATTAGCAAACAAATGTTACATTATATCGAAATATTGGACATCAATGGGTACAAACAACTTAACGATTGAGAATAATTAAGTGTTTGTTACCAAATAAAACGTCAACATAAATTATGTATGTCGCGACTATCTTGATTAACATCATATTATTTCGAAGAAGCGAATCAATCGCCTTCCGCTAGCTTGTGTTCGATCAGTCAGTATTATCCATACCGACATCCATCACAACCAACATACTTTCAACTGGAACTGCGAAATGGCACATCTTATAATTAACTTAACAAAATGTAACACTTCACCCGACGCAGCGCGTGACAAATTCACTACTCACTCTCAACACACTGTAAGTCATTGCTAATCCGGTCAATTGGGTGTACTAGTGCAATAGCCAAGACCCCGCGTTAGCTCATAACACTGCCACAGAAATATTCCAAACAAATGTGCCCAATTTTACGCAGCGCGTTGACCCCACATTAATTAATAGCTTCAATATTTATACATCGCAGATTAGACCGCTTCGCGTACACAAACATTATTAGAGGCGACACATAATCGATACGAGTCCACAGCGCGGCGGCACAGGACAGATGCAACCGACACACGGGGAAGTGATCCACGAAGCATTTTCAATAATCTCTTGCAACAAATTCAATTGGGACATGGAGCGCGCCACCGAAGGCCCCGAAAGGAAGTGTGTGGGGAGGGACCCGGCAACAATACATGACATAAATTAGAATCAACACAAAAGCAACCGAGCTCTCGGAAGGGACGTCTAGCGAAAGAATGGCAATTTCTTATCTCGAAATATTTGTGTTATTATTAATAGTGAACTCGGGGCCATTGTTAATTTGCCGGATTGTGGGTCTCGCGTTCCTTTATGCGCGGGGCGACGAGCGAATCAGGGCAGATGTGCGCCAAACTTACACGTCTAAGCAGATAAAACAACCCCCATGTCAGCGATAGCGAACGTTCCTGCGATTAACATAATCAACTTAGCCCTTCGCGCTAGCTAACTTTAATAATAGCTAATGCAACCGCCGGGGTCGTCTAAAATAGTTCAACGCACACACAATAGGCTCCCATTGATATCCATTAAATTATAATAACTATGCTTATTGTGTTCCCTGTGATTATGTTTTGCAAGAAAGGGCTGATGAGAGCGTGTAATTTTTTTGGCGTGGCTGTCGAGGTGTCAACCGAAAATGTGCAATGCAAGTGTTGTCACAGGAAACGTGTACCTGGCCACGTGACCGGCGTGGCGGGCGCGGCAGGCGAGGCAGCGCGGCCACATGGCGGCCACCACGCCGCGCCGGCCTCCGCGCCCGGCAACACAAACTGTTAACATATGTGCCGCCGCCGGCCCGCCACACTCAGCGCCGCGGCGCGCGCACGACGCCCCACGCTCCACGCTTCACGCTCGCGCCCACTATTGTAAGGTCAAACTTGAACCCACTCCAAGAAAATCACCTTTCCGTAAGACGCTGTTCACATGACGCACATTAACGTGAGCTCATAAATTTTCTATAACAACTGCACCGGAAAAAACAATAACGGCCGTTCGCTCACGCTTCTTTATGAACAACTAAATCCGTCTTCCTGTGCGTAGTCTCACAGAAGATCACGGAAAGGAAGCCACCATCAAATTACAGAGTTTTCGTGGGAAGACGAGCCGTGTGCTCCAGTTTGCGATAGAGCAAGATTCAGACCGCGGCGACGCGACGCCAACTCAATTAAATGCAAATCCGGTCTACCTGGCATATATCTACGATAGCGTTATAACTTCTTTAAATCGACTATTGTACATGTTTATAACTTACGGACTCAAAACTAAGTTAAAATTAATGATGATCGCTATTCATGTGGAATTTCAACGCGAAGAAGCGTCAGTAAGTTTAAATCAATAATTGGAGATGCCACGTAATTCCCGACACGAGATTTCTACAATAAAGCGTAAAATCATTAACGCGTCACTGTGTTTATAGTATCTAAATAGTAAGCAACTCAAACTAATAAATGAATCAGCGGTGATTAACTTTCCAAATCTATTGTGTCGCAATAATCGCAGTTGTTACTTTAATTGCCACTTGTTTAGGAACAACCTCGTCATATTTTACATCACAAAGGATTCCTTCATAATTACCTAATGCAAAAACCCAGTAGATACAGTTATTCGTACCGGTTTGTGAGACAGGATCGAGAATAGCCAAGAAATTACCAATTCAAGTACAATCACAATAAACTAATTGTTTTAAGCACCATAGCTAGCAACGACGAGTTTTCAAATCATTTGAATCTAATTCAAATGCCTACCAGCTTCGCTGCATAATTGTCATATGCGACCATTCGGTAAAATGTTATCAAATTCAAACTCGACCCATATATTGGAACGTTAGAAAAATCCACTTCGCATTATCACGGCCGCGTTATCAATGAGAGAAGACAGTGAGGTATGGAATCCATCACCTTATGAATCGATGTGAACCGATAGTACAGATAAAAACGCGTATAGATATTGCCAATCAACTTCGCTATGTGAACTAGACTAACTTTATCAACGGGACCTTATATTAGCTTATAAACAAAATAATTACTAAATACAATAAAGTATAAAATACTTTACCTACATTACGACCTAATTATCTGCCAAGAGAATTTTTCAAAATTTGGCACAACCCGTCACTCGAACCGGCGCCCAAACGTTATTCGAAAAATATGTCCAATCGGAATGTGGAATGATGACACAGTCTATTCTGTGATTGGTCGGCTCCGTCAAAAGGGTCCCAAGCAGGACGCTTTTACCGTACAACCGGCGTTAGAGAAACGAGAATTATGTACAACGGCGCCTAACATCCGCCATTTTGACTCAACCAAACTTCGACTTGTGTGTACGGCACATATTTTCGATGCGTTACTACCTGCACGCAAAGCGCCCACAAAAACTTTCCATTTTTTTCTACGATAGACGAAATGCCATAGAAAAGTTTGACTAGTATAAACGCAGCTTTAGATTACTTGGATCGAATACAATGTTTTTTCCTGGTTTTTATTACATTAACCATTCACACGCCAACAAATTAATTAAGCAATTAATGAAGTAAAACGACACATGGAACCAGCCTTACAGGCCAGAAAATGTGGGTCAAACCATTCAAAACAGCATGTGCATAAACTTATGGATCAAAATTCAAACTCAGTCCCTAAAATCCGTTAGTACATTGACCTCAAGGGGTCACTGACCTCTTTTTCGTTTCACATTTCCCTTGCAGAGGGGTCCAAAAATCTACAAAGAGTGTGCAAACTGCAAGAGTGTGCAAGTTGGAGGCAACTGTCCCAAAATACATATTAAAAATACTTTGATTTTTAAGTGTTTGTTGTATTATTTCTTATGCATAAAAACTATTATATTTAAATAGTCATGATTTATAATTATTTTAGATTATCATTAATCTATTCACAACTATTTAAGATTGATGTCCCTAACCTGAAAACACTTTGTAACACATCAAAATCTACAAAACATTATCAGGTCTTTTATCAATTTGTCAAAAACACATATAGAAGCCTAGGTGAATGACGCCCTAATTGTTGTCAAGGGCACAAATTCCATTACTCTAAGAATACTAATATGTGTATGTCAACATTTCCAAATGAAAATGCCTCACAATAATGTTACAAAAACTGGTGCTGGAAATGATCTCTAATTTATTTACCTACACAACAAGCAAATAATGTACGAAGGTTGATTGAAGGTTGAAATGGAAATTCAACATAATTATAGAAGGCTATTACACTCTACAGCTACACACTTGCTAATCAGCTAACAACCTCTATATAATATGGATTAAATTGTACATAAGTCCAATCTGAAGATTCTTAAATATTATATAACTTCCTAAAATAATTTGTCCTCGATAACAACAAGCTTTAAATGACAGCATAAGGTGTAAATCTTTGCAGTTATTTTGTTATTTAAACTACATTACATCCAACACTCTTCAGTTCCATTACATTACTTCAATATATAAATGGATTTAATACTGCAAAGTATTATCCAAGGCCCAGTAAATCAAGAGCAATGATTGCTCAGACCCCTAGCGCATATGAAAAGGCTTGATCAAAAAGCTTTTACTACTTTGTTCTTACTGAATTATAATTGTGATTTGATATGATAGACACTGCAATGGTTATGAGTCTCAAAATAAGACAATACTCTGTGAATTTACAGCCACAAATGACTCAAATACAAACTTGAATTCTTTATAAGAGACATTCGATGTTGAAAGAACACATGATATTTTCAAGCTGAATCATATTGGTGATATATTCTGGCTCTTTTATGGTTTTATCCATGAAACAAAGGATCTTAGTTTTATGACCAAGGATATGTAAAAACAAGTTATGTATAATGAGCACTTGGTACAATTTCTGATGAATGAATATATAGTTGTCTATTCATTTGATTTTACTTACTAAAATTTATGTATTCTGGTGTAAATTACAGAATATTGATAAATCCTAATCATATCAGTTGATGTATTAAAAGTTATGAAGATATATTGTTGTTAAGTGTTTGTTAATTCCTTTCTTACTTGAGATTATTATAATTGGGAGTTTTCCAGAGAGGACACATCATCAATTTCCCAAATGCTTATGACAAAGTTAACAAGCAGCCTACAATGAATAACCTACAGAAGCATAAAAGTTTGTGACCCGAATTCATATTGAAGGTGACAATGTGTAAAATTCCATGGTCAAAATGAGTTGCATTAACAACTTTAACAGCTATCAGTGATCTCACTTATCAATGTTTTAGCCTAGTACAACCATACCAACTCAACAGCTGATCAGTAGCCAATAGTTTTTAATACAAATAAGAATGAATATGTAATGGTAAATTTTCCTTAAACATGATATGGTTCATAATGATATCAGATGTTGTTAGCAATGTTCTCATTGCTGCAATGGTCCCAGAAAACAAGTACTTACTTCAGACGTCTTCGGCGGTGCCGTAGGCGCCTCGCGCCGGATCTGATGCTTCGGTGTGGCTCCATAGCCGTGGTCGAGCAGGTGGTAGCTGATGGGCTGCGTGGGGCTGTCATCCAGAAGCGTGGTGTGCGCCGGAGACGCCCCGGCGCGAACCACCACCTCGGCCTCGCCCTCCGCCGACCCTCGCTTCACCCCTCTCGGCATCGCTGTTAAACAACACCACATACATGTTAGTGTTCCACCTTACCCACCTTTACATAGCAATCAGACGTAATCATCACAATTAAATTAGTGAAGAGGTTAGGGGCGCCGCGCGCGCGGCAATTACGAGCGAGAAGCCTCCAAAGCGAAGTGGGTCGATATCAATTTTGCTTGCTACCTAGGGTCCCAGCCAACACATCCAGCTGTCCAGTGCTGCTTACGTCACTTCTTTCAACGACAAATCCCCAAAATATCGACAACCTATCGGCGATGCCTAGGCATAACCGCTTCCTAAACTTGTGTGTACACTTTCGACTATTACGTATAAAATACTTAATTTAGTATAAGGATACTTACAAAAGGTGTAAGCGAACGATATCCCAATTTGTAACCATAAAACGACATTAATGTTTTCGACGCAAACGCTACATTATCGAGTACTCAAAATAAAATGTCCGCCGCTTTGTTGGTCCCGAGTGAACTCGTGGACATCGACGCTCGATAATTTTCAGTTAATAAACACAGTTTGTCCAAAACACATTTTAATTTATACACTGATTACTTCACTTGCAAACGAAAACAATAAAACGGTCCTAGTCCGCATTTTACAATAAATAATAGATAAAAATGCGAAGCATTGAAACGGCGACAGGAAGCTTTTCAGAACATCTGGCTTGCTAGCGACGTAGCAGTGGCGCGAACTACGTGCGCACGCGCGAAGCGGTCGAACAACCAACCCCTAGCAAATGCCGCTCTCCGATCCAAATTCCTCCCCTCGGCGGGGAAGCCATAAAAAATATAACGAATTTTTGAATTTTCATTGTTCGACCGGTTTACGGTAGAGGAGCGTAGCGTCTTCGTAATCAACTCGGTTATTGCGCTTATACTCCGCATAGAACAAATTACAAAATGCCGAACTGGTTATATAAATTCTAATTAATGTTGAGAGATTTTGAATTAGATTATAAACGGTACTAATATTAATAATTTATCAATATGATTCTTTATTCGTTTTGAAATACTCTTTTAAAATGTTACCCGACTGTTCCCTGCTGATAATTCGTCTATTTATTTCAAATTTGGGCAGTTTTGTAGATGTACTAACTTTGTTTAAGAAGCATAAGGACCTTAGTTTGAATTTCGTAGAAGATATTCCTGAAAAGAGTCAAATTTCAAGAATACGTGAGATTACTTTTATTAGGAAACGTATAAAATAATGTAGATCAATGCAATATTTTAATGGGCAATTAAAGAAAATAAATGAAATAATAATTTTACTGCTAGGGAAGATGGACATTAAATCATTTTAGTATCAACACATTTTTAAAGACATGAATTGTGTAAGTACATACCTGTTTCAAACTTCTTATCGTAGAAATACATTTATTTATTTACTTAAGTTATTTAATTTTCCATTAACTTGAAAGAAAATAACTTTAGTGCACTAATTATTTATTCTGCGAAACATGCTGCAAAGTATTCCTACTTCATTATTTATTGATGAATTAATTACAAAAATAGACTATAAAAGAGAAAAATAACACGCATATTCTTAGTTCTTAGTAAACAACATAGTACATACCGCGATGCAATATAAATCTTGCCATGTCTTGCAAACAAAAGTAGTTTATTGTTTGAAAATTAAATCATAAATTTTCGTTTAATATGCAATTATTGTAATATTTAATACTTTATTTATTTTTACTTAACTTAATATAATAAAACAACAACAGGGAAGCGGAAATACATGAAAGCGCGAATTTAACGGAAGTGACTACTTATTCATAGACAATAATCGTTCGGAAATTGAATTTTTAACGACCGAAATATCATCATCGGGATAAATACTTGCTAAATATATGTAAAAATAAAATATTTGTTATAGATTCAAATGTGTAAGCATTAATTTTACACAAAAATTTAATTTATGTGACACTCACGGGTTAATAATTCATTTTCTGTATGTACATTGTCTTCGAAACTTAATGAAATATTATATTTAGGTTTTAATTTCTTTATGGGTTTTTCTTTAATTTGATAACTAACATTTTCATCTATTTACTGCGATTATTTATAGTACAATTAATTTATAAATTATTTTACTACGAGCAGTTGATCATTGTAATTATTAAATCAATATGTAGGACCTACATTGTAGGTCTACCTAACAAATCACGTGAGAGAATTCTATAGAAAAGATTACATTTCGAGTCCAAGAAACACCACGTGTAGGCAAACTCAAATAGTAGTAGTATCTCTACTTGCGTATGAAAAGATTGGTACCGTACCGGAATATTTTATCTCTACATTTTACCACAGAATACTATTTTACCTAATACATAAGATAAACTTTTCTTTTATAAATGGGAACATTTTGTTCCTATTTATTTGGGTACCTACTGAATCACAAATGATATTTAATCCCGAATGTTAATTTGTGTCTTTATAAGTAGAAATTTGTTCGAAACTTTTCAAAAGAATAGGTCCCCATTTTTGGTAGTTATTTTTCTATTTATTAATGTTTAATAGGAAAAAATATATAATTAAAATTTACCTCTTTGTTCATGATGCTGCAGCGCTAAGAAAATACGTAGTTGCAGCAAACTTTAAGTTGTTTGTCTAATGGAAACAGATTAGAACCGCCAAAAACCCACACCACCACCCTGGGAAATCATTGCTAAACAGGCAGTGTGTGAGGATAAAGGCTAAAAAGGATGGGAACATGATGAAGCAGAAGTGGCGATACAAAGGGCGATTATGGGCGTCCGCCCATGAATTCGTGGGCCATATTATGGAAATCGCCTGTGGCGGTGGATGCTAAAAAAAATTTGCGTTACTAGGATGCGCTGCATAATTTGATTATAGGTATGTTTCTGGCCAAACCAAATGCTACAACAATGTTACTTTATGTATGTTTTCTGTAACTTAATTCTACCACCCGGCGGCTTACCCTAGTATACTGTTAAGTCGCCTCACTCACCCTATAGTAAAAACAGCATCATAGCTCTACCATATAGAAGGTAGCTTATTATTCTAGTTTGTTCCATAATTACCTGGTAAAAATCATGACTGGCGGTAGGATATTCGTATTCTACCGAATAGCATCCACATACATAGACATAGTTATCTCACGCTGGATACTCTGTACTGTACTTATGTCTTCCCACCAGGTGAATTGTAGTTGCTCTGTCGTCAGAGTACTTAAAACAACTAACTTGAGTAATTAATTTCATCACCACTGATGTCTGCATAAGCGGACTTGGTTTGTTTGTAACATAAACAAACCAAGTTAAAATTGTTAGTAGGCCCACCTATCCGCACCGTATGCACCCCCCATAGATACGAGTATAATCAGACACGTCAAATTTACATATTACGGTGTTTTAATTTAGTGCCCGCATATTTTTGTTGTTGCGAATGCAGCGCGATCAGGATAGGTTTATCGAATGCATAAGAAATAATATGGCTTTATTAATTTAATTTTAAGATAAATTCAACGCAATGGCGCCGCCCTATAATATTGATTGAGATCCAATTTCGGTTCCTTAAAAGTTACAAAAGTAATTATTAATTTGTTTACTATTAAAAATCACCACGTGAAATAATAGCTTGTCTGCGTATCTGTCGTTCCATAATATAATATGGAAGAAGTGGTCATAAAATCACGTGTTAATTAATCGTAAAATTATTGCTAGTTAATAAACCAATTTTATTTCTATTTATAAAATTTGTTACTATTTTCACTGAGGATATTTTTGAATACGGAATTCCATGATAAATGATACATAAGGATCTTCGGCCGCATACAGCAAATAATTAAATAGATTCTAAAATATGGTTCTAATTTTTTAAATAGACACGTAGGTAGCCTTTTTTCTTCTCATATTATATGTAATTATATGGATTTGAGATCAGTGATTGAGTGGGCAGTTATATCTATACGTCACTAGCCTGCCTTCCCTGGAAGTGAACTCTTTCAATCCAAAGCAATAGGCTCTGCAAATTAACATTTTTCTTCCAATATGTATCGTCATATATGTATTTAGTAGAATATGGGTATAAGAACTACACTTCCTGTAGGTACCTACTTTAACTTCCTGTATCTATGTATTCAAACTTTTATATTTAAATTGGGCAATCTACGAATTCGATGGTTTTTTTTCTTATTTCTATTAATTGTTAAATAATTACTACCTCGTCGAAGATTGATGAATAATAATTATAACTATGGTATATGTACCTACATAAGATGATAAAATAATCCGTCATGATGACCATTAAACTTGGTCTCGTCGAAGACCTCCGATACAATTTTTAGGCACCTGCAATCATCCTCTACTGACTTGCTGCGATTATTATCTCGTCATCTGTTACTTTACCATATGGATGAACTTCCAATGCGCTTCCCAATATGTGATATTCTTTGGAGAACTGTTCTTTTCACTGGTGTTGTCATCGGCAAAACTACCACGATGACGACTCACGACTCTTTTTCAAAAGCCATTCAAAAACCGGTGGTCTTGATGGCCGCACACTCGCATATTATAGGGAATACTACCCACTAGTCTGTAGTTATTGACTTCTAGGACTCTTGCGTTAATTTTTTGCTGTTTCTAGTCTATTGTTATTCCAATTTACTAATCCGTTGGAACATGCCGAGACTACCAATCTTTTACAATTAATATAAAACAATTTCTCATGATAGTTTCCTGTGATTTAATCCTATGTTTTATCCGAAAAGTACACCTACGCTTAACCATTTACCACTGCAGCACTTGTAACCTAAGATGAACTTAGGCACGCAGAGATTTACCACCAAGAAAATAGAAGCTATAAAGAGTTAAACAATAAAAGCTGGTCTAATAGTTTGTCGCATCATACAAGGCATAACTGTCTAGCCGGTCGCAAAATTTTTATGAGTTTTTATAATCTATCTGCAGTGATTAAGGTTTACTAACATTCAGAATATAATATAGTTTTAACAGTAGGACGTAGGGAGTTGTAAAACAGAAAAAATCTCAAATAACATATAAGAGTATACATATATTTATTACTTTTTGGATTCCTAACATATCAAATATACTTAGTTTTAAAATATGGTAGGTATAACAATGAGAAAAAACTTTAATACAAACATAGTTAGAGGTGGTCAACCATGAGATCTGAAAAAGTAAATTATACTTTACACAAGAGAATTGCATGTAACACAAGTATAAATTCAAAATAAAAATAAGTAATACGATAGGTCCCCAGTTCTCAAGCAATGTCTAAGTATTATAGAAGAATAACATAAAAAAGAAATAGTTTTATATAAAGGGTTTGTATCTGAAATACCTTATTACTAAAGACATCTAATTTTTGAGGATATGTTATATCCTTGTGATTGAGATATTTTTGTGTTTTCAGCATCCCCAAATAGCGATTACCGTACAGTGAACAGTACATAATTAACTTATATACAAATTGAAGTAGGCATTATTTATTGTATCGATCAACGAGAGACAACCATCTCTCACCGATAAATAATTACTATTCTTGGATCATACTGCACTTGCCATTACGTGCATTTTAGTCCCTTTGACGTGTCCATATAAAAAAGATAAACTGAGGTAATCGTCCTTCTCCGTTTCAAATATAAATAACACAACTAAAACTTAAATATTTTAATAAATAAATAATAACTTAAATATCTATAATAACAAAAACTTCGTATTTGTCGTCTTTTGGTTCGTCAATGATCTGCATGGCGGAATACGTGATAGCTTTCACCTCGGATCCTTGTGGATGTTTGCCGATTTGAAACTCTTCGCCGTAGCACTTGCACACTATCCTAAACTCTTCCATATCGAATTCCGTGATCACTAACTTCCTGCATATCAAAAAAGGTTCTACCGAGAATAAAAACAATAATTCGTCAAGGAAGTGGTAGAGGATGCCCATCAGATCGTCGGCTTGGGCGTGGATTGTGTGTACTTCTTTGATTTCTACGTAGTCGAGTTCTGTCATGTAGCCGAACATCGCCATGCCGCACTGTTCGAACGCTTCTTTCAACGTTTCGCCCCATGCGTGGAGCCTGAAAAAAATTAAAAGCTCATATTAATCGGATGCTAGTGGAGTTTATTTTATCTTAATACCAAACAAATCCTATAGCACTGCTGAGCAGTTTACCAACATTCGGATGTCCCGATTGAGGGCCACTTTTAAAAATGCTTCCTTAGCAAGGATTAGTATAAGCTGTAGTCTAGCGTCTGTATCATGGTGGTATACTTGGAACAATCGGGTAATGTCCCATCAAATCCTTTCCTTAAAAGAACCATACATGCTTAAAACGTCACAGATGTAGTAATCTCCATTTTGGATCAAACTATGAGTTACGGTATTTCATATTTCAGCATCAGCATCAACTTGAGGAACGGTTTGCAGCCCTATGGATATTCCCAAAATTTTGGGTCTTTTAAAGCGGTATGCAGACACAATAGAACAGGTCGTCATAATTATGTTGAATGGATGTCTCTGGTTGGCATCAAATGCAGTGAAGCCAGTTTATATTGCAGAGGTTATAAACGTAGTGAATAAAATCGATATCACAAGATGTAGCAGTAAATGAAAAGTGGGCATTTTTTTTTTATAAAATTGCATTTTATACTAGCGCAATGTGGGCCACATTAAATGCATACAAACTAAGCGTAGGTACGATCAATCCCAACTGTTTAAATCCCATGAACTTAAATCCCATGTTCTCTACGTAATTATCTCACAATGATTATTTTATTATCTGGTAAACAGGCTATTATTTCTTTTTGTCGTCGTAATTGTAGGTGAATTTTATGACTGCACTGCAACTGATGGTAGTTGAAGTGCTATCGGGTCAAACTAACGGCAGGCGAAAGTTATTTATTTACCCGTCGATGTCATTATTCTTGGAACATCGAAACCAGGATATTGGGTGATCAGTGATCACGCTCCTTTATAATTAATCTTTCCTACAAGATCAACTTGGTCTCATCTACTTGAAAGTTCACTCATTTCTATCCAATGCCCAAAAATGTTGGTTGATTCGACCCTTCGAACTACAAGCTGATAGCTGTCATATCTTTCAAAGTTCCAAAGTCGAAGCGAGCTGTGTAATGATCAAGTTTCCGTTGTGGTTATATAGCTTATGATCTCAAGACTCCTCGTGTGCCTGATGTTGAGTAAAGACTTTAGAAATAGCGAGTGAAGCTATAATCGTCAGCTCTTATGTCACAAACACTTTCGATAGGGTTTAGTATAGCGCCCTTCTTCCGAAGTTACCAGCCCATGCGCTCTACAAAAAGATCACTAGCCTTGTGGATACCCAGGATTTTAAAGTCGTTATCAAAAGGTGCCGCTCTGTGGCCATAACCGTGAATTCTGGCGTTTCACAAAGTTTTATGTCATGGAATTCTCCCTCTTCTGCCATATCAATGACATGCTTCAAATCGATAGCATGCAGATGAGAGACAGTTGAGACAAGTGAGACAGTTCTTTGATCATAAAAAAATTCGCGGATTACAATCGAGGAAAGACGGATTTTCGGATTCATTTGATGTCTGACGACTTCTCGGGAGTTCCCTCTCAATGGTGCAATAGGAACTTAGGTACAGTTTAACATGGCGGATATATAAGTTTGCGTATTTTCTAAAAGAATGAGCCTTTCGCTATAGCCTCACAGTTCCAAGAAGCTATCCTCCATGTTCTCAACTGTTATAGTTAATGTCGGAATTTAGCGGAAAATCCCGTTTAAAATTCCTTTGAAGGGCAAAGTCAAATTGACCAGCAAATAATAGAGTATCCTGGACTGAGTTAATGCTGCACTTCACTGTAACACTCTATTAATTAATTAATGTACAGTATTGCTCTCACGGTCTCACCTCTGGACATAAGCCTTAAACACCAACTCGACCCATTTGAATTTTTGTCAATACAAGCTCTTAGTATTGTTAATGGAATCTATTCACATAGACAATCAGAGTGTTTTAGGATTGCTGATATTTTAAGTATATCTGTTAAGTTCTCTAACTTCTAGGTGAGTGTTCTGAAGTATTCAAAAAGATGGCACTATTACACCAACCAACATTGTATTTAATTCCATCCATAAAAATGGGAGATAATCTATTCTGACACAATGGTATGTTTTACTTGTTTTGTCCTAATTTAATATGTAGTTCTAAATCTCATGTATCTAACATTGCAAAATGTTAATTCAAATAATGAATAATGGAAATCACTAGGCACAATGCTTCAAGGTGTAGGTCAGAGTAGCATTTTTTTAATGTTTTCTAGAATGGCTGTTTCTTGAAACCTATCGGGGGTAGGAATATTTTGTTTTTGTTTCTGTGATGTCATAACTTGGTCTAAGTCCCGTCACTGGTTTCTCGTCTAGTTCTGGGACACCCTGTTTAGCTATAACATGACCTTCCCAAATAGTGATATGTGTAATAGGAATACACTTTTTAGAAAAATAATCATCACAATTATGTTATATTCAGTTATACATACAACCGCAAATGTTTCTAAGACATATAAACACTGTAATTACCACAAATGTATATCATATGAAAATAAGAACTGATAAATGTATCCATAAGATAACTATATAGAATAATTAATAATTCATTTTAAGCATAAAACAAGATAACAATAACAGATAAAAGCTGTGCTAAATTTAAATAAAATCAATGAAATGAAATGAAATGAAATGAAATTTGTTTATTGGTCACGTAGGCAATTAAATAGCTCTTATGACAAGTCAATACACATAGTACTTATTTTCTATTTACAACATATTCATTGTAATTTTTATATTAATTTTATTATATTAAGTATTATATTACTTATTAGTATTTTATGGTAAATTTTTTTCCCTTAGGAAATACATTATTGACGATAATCGATGTCTAAGTGGACCATAAGTATTAAATTAAAGCGGTGCATAGCGGTTTAATGTTACCACCGGATCTAACGCGGCCCTGGCTGAGAAGACCCGGCGAAACAAACTCAGTGGGCTTCCATTACCACTGGAAACTATTATTTAAAATCATGTGAGCTTTCATATAAATAAAAAAATACTTTTTTTGTGAGTTTATTCCAATGCACTATGATTGTATCAAAATTTCTAAAATTTACAAAATATAGGTATGTTCCAAAACCCAGTTGTAGTTTAATACATTTTTGCCTGCATACATAGATTGGTATTAAAATGTAAACAATAGGCAGTAAGTACATATTTCCTTATCATAATTCTGATATTGCTATGAATATTAGGTTATGAACTAATAACCTCTATCTAAGTGTAAAATTATTATACCCTAAGTTCCGCTCCAAATTTAATATGGGAAAATAACTACATAACAAAATAAAACACTTACTGTACATCTGCTGTGTGATCCAAATCTGAAAATTATATAAAATCAAATTTAAATGATGTAATTAAACTAATATTTCCACATTAATTTATGTTTTAATCAAACTATTATCAATGACTCATTCGTATTTTTATCTTGTGTAATAAACACTTACATTCATATTTAACAGGCGGTATGATAAAATCTTCTTCCGTGAGTTCGCCTAATTCAGCGTCCATCGCAATGTTTCTTATTGCAACTTTCAGGAATATTACAATTGATTACAATACAAACCAAATGTAAATACACAAAGACATGTATTGACCACAGACGATCAATACCGGTGACAATTCACAATTTTAAAAAAGCTAACAACATGCATACATACAGTCTTGTCTTATGAGCGCAGACCAATCGCGCAGACCAATAAACAATCTGAGCTTTTTAATCAAATCATTTTCGGAGACAGTAACACTAGGTAGAAATATCATTCATTTTGAACTTTGAAGTATTTTACGAGCTTTGGATAAGTAGGTACTCTATAACACATTCCAAGCAGGCTACAAAATGCAGACGAGATTCCCACCAAAAGTAAAACTATTATACATACATACATAAACTCATGCCTTTATCCCCGAAGGGGTAGGCAGAGGCGCCACCAGACACCCAGATTTCGCCTTGTATGTTCTGTCCCACGATGTGATAGGGGGCGAGCCTATCGCCATATCGGGCACAAATTCCTGACTCCGGACTGATAATTAATAGAAGAATCCAATATCACTTTGCCCGACCCGGGACTCGAACCCGAGACCTCAGCTTTGTAACCGTACCGTAATACAACTACGCCACCGAGGCAGTCGAGTAGTAAAACTATGCAACTAGGTGCAGTTACATCTATGGGTGCAGCACTGTAATGAAAAATATAAAGTAATAAAGAAAAACTTGTTTGACTATTCTTTTTCTAATTGTATTAATTCATAGGCAGTCTCAAAACCTATTTTAGTTATCGAATGTTTTCTCGCTTTCGAACGAATAAATTTGGGCGAAGCAGACAAAAAGTGAGTGTCAACTTGGTGTCAACCCAATGATTATAGAATTCTATAATCATTGTGTCAACCACACAGGCCGTCTTACGTCTGTCATTTTGAAATTTGTCATCTGTGCACATCTGTGTTTGTCATGGTTTCAAAAAAGTTGTATTGATGTTCGAATTTGTGCGATTTTCATTTTTTATTTTAGTGACAGAATAACAGACTGATTTAATTTTTTTGTTCGGTAAATTTAAAACATTAACCCGGAAATATGGACCCCATCGCAATTTTACAAAGCAGAATTGAGCAGCTGGAAGCAAAATTGGGATACGCAGGCAATTCTCCCGTAGATGGTCAGCAAGGTGATTCTGCCACGATGAATCTGCTGAACACGGCTCAAAACATCAGCAACGCGACGGCTGGCCACGAAAAACTCCAAGAGGCCATGCATATGGCCACCGAACTGAACAATTACGCTGACCCCAACTTTGTTGAAAATGTAAACCCCAGTTTAATCAACAATAAGACATGATTTATAACGAATTCAGTGTAACTATATAAACCCACATCATCAATTGTTATTTAGATGCAGCAGAATGACATTCACAAGCGCGAGGTGGTTGCTGCAGAACCTGTTCTACGTCACCACTGCCAGTGTATGCACCATTGTAAACAGGTACACTGTTTTAACTTATACATGCGTAGGAGTATTGGCAAAGTTAAGGTTTAGATGTTCTCTTTGCCCTTACCTGACATAATCGTGGATGGTACAACATGACTTTAACAGTTCCTGGATGTTTTCTTAGCTTATAACTCTCGCTTTTAGAATGCTGTAAAATGCAATAATTGAGAACAATCATAGATTATTTAATAGTGCATTGTGTATTTAATAATAGACTTAAAATATCAATCAATTATCTGGTTATATATCAATTAGTCTAGTCCAAATATAATGCATGTTACAGGCAGCACCAGTGCTGGAGTCTGAGGCGATCCAACAGGCTGTAGAAATGCAGGGCACTGTGGACAACATGCATAAGGCTGCAACTGTGGTGAAGAATGAGGCAGATGCGGTAAAAATCTTAAATATTGGTCTTAAATTGAACATTTTGTTATAAGCCTTTTGAGATAAACTTATTAGTTTACTAGATTTAGTTGTATCATAAAAATAATACTTGTGGATTATATAAACTTAAACTAAAAACTTAAACTTATAAACTTAAAATGTTTTAATGTACAGGTGGCTCATGGCATCCAACAATTGGCCGAGACATGTGGAGGTGCTGCAGCAGAGGCCTCTGAGGAACTCGCATCAGTTGCCCAGAAAGTGGAACAAGTTGAGCAAAAGATGTTCCCCAAGAGAAGGAACGGACTTGATTGAAGAAAATAACTAAAAACTACTATTTTGGCTGAATGTTTTATTTATTTTCAAATGTATTATTATGGCTTTATTATTTTCTATTTATGAAAAATTATAAGTAATATTTATACATGATGGAGTTGTTCTTTTTGTCAATAATAGTTTGTTCAAAGATGTGTTCTGATTAGCAAACCTAGATTGTCTGATTTATTAGTGGACAGAGTTGTAACATAATCTTCCAACTTTGATAGTGTTATCGAGTGTCAAGATTATGGGATTGAAGACATTTCTTGAAATATTTGCAAATATTGTTTGCAAAATCCAATCTTGCTCGTCACAGATTGGGTCGGAATCATTGACATAAGTATATGGACAGGGCGAAGAGCGCATAAATATAAAGTTTTTCGACATAGGTAAGTGTGTATCTAGTGGGGCGTTACTGAAATAAGTCGTCGCTCGCCACGGTTTAGAAAATAGTTGCTTGTATTATTAAAGAAAGATTAGTAAAACAAAAGTGATTATCTTATCACCGTTAATGCGAAATCTATTACAATAAGTTCATTTAGTAATTATTTCAGTATTTTTATTTCGATGTAGTTATGGAACAAATCTAATAGATGGCGCGATTTTCACAGCCGTCATAATATTTATTTTATTTATTTATTTATATTATACATACATACATAAACTCACGCCTTTATCGCAGAAGGGGTAGGCAGAGGCGCCACCAGGACACCCACATTTCGCCTAGTATGTTTCGTCGCATGATGTGTTAATGAATAGAAAAACCCAATATCACTTTGCCCGACCCGGGACTCGAACCGAGACCTCATCTTTGTAGTCGTACCGCAGTAAAACCGAGGCAGTCGATTTTCGATAAAGTAATTTTGCTCGGGACGGACACTATTTCACTTTTTATACAGTAAACTACAATTTTTTTCCTGAATGCGCTGTAATAGCCAAAAAAATTGAGTAGAACGAAGAAATAATTAAATTTAATGAACAAATGTACATTTGCAATATTAAAGTAGAAAATACATCTGTAATTTATTTCATGGCTGTTTTTATTGTTTTGAATTTACAAAAGACTTATATAATCTGTAGTTTTGGTAATATTCGGAAAAAATTCAGGACTATTTTTCGGAAAATTTTCGAATTGGAAAAATTCGATTTTATAACTTTATTGTAGCTTTTAAATCGTAAACATCGATTTTATTCATTTATATTCGTGATAATCTTGCTAATAAAGTAAAAATACATGCATTTTTAATATTGTAAAGTCCAAATTCACGGTAGGGATTAAATGTAATGGCTGCCATTTGGAAAAAAGAGTCATATACCATTTTCAATATAAATAAAACATAACCAATTTTGTTCATAAAACACTATAAAACAAACACAATCAATTTGTTTCTATTTCCCCCTGAGTTTCGATTCACCCAGTTTTTCAGTATGTTACGTTTTGTTTAAAATTTTAAAATGGAAAAATATCGGATAATTATTCTGCAATACATATTTTTCTGAAAAATTTAAAAATACAATTTGGATATTTTTCGGAATTTTTTCACGAATCATCAGTAATTATCCGTGATAATTATTAATTAAATCATTCCCTCTTACTATACTCTGTGAATTAACAAAATGACGCTTGACGTACCAAAATATTAGCTGCGTTTTCAATGGTTTTCAAATAAAACGCTAAAAATGGCAGAGGTTGCTGTAGAAGCGGCGCCAGGTGATGAAAACGATGATAACTGGTTGTATGGCGAGTCCACCGGCGAACTTATTGAAGGAAAGACTGATGAAGTCAGTGAAAAGGAACCGGAGAAACCGACTGCAACGGAAGCAACAACAGTAAGA
The DNA here is from genome assembly GCA_905220455.2 of Deilephila porcellus. NCBI lineage: Eukaryota > Metazoa > Arthropoda > Insecta > Lepidoptera > Sphingidae > Deilephila > Deilephila porcellus. Next base: position 12,253,561 of record LR999973.1, on the reverse strand, counting down.
TCATAACCTATATTTCTTATACGCTATGAAACTATGGTATTTATGAGTGATTTATTGCACAGGAGGATAAAGAACAAGAAGAAGGGGATGTTAACAATGATGATTCTGAATTTAACGATGAACATTTCGCCGAAGTTGGGCGGGAAGATCAAGAACAGAATGGAGATGCAGACAGTCAAGAGAACGGAGATTCCGACTCGGATGATAGCGATGACGTGAAAGTTACCATCGGGGAAATCAAATCCGGTCCCCAGTATGCTAGCTTGAACATCAAAGTAAGTAAAAAGTCCTAATTAGTTTTTTATTTATATCGTTAAAGCAGTCATCATACATCATGTATTCATCTAACGTTTTGTTTTATTCCAATTAAACTAAAGTATTTCCAGTCGTGGTGGAGCAAAATAATTCAGACAGTTCTGTTAAAATTATAATCATTGTGTGAACAATCCAACATACTTTATACATTATCATTCAGACATTAATTTATTAAAAGACTGAGTATGAATTCTATAACCTGTAAGGTATCAACAGTTTGCATTCTAAATATAATGCAAAGATAAGAAAGTATGCTATATTGCATGTATCTGTTTATCCTGAAATTATAACATTGCCAGCCCAACATCGATGATAACATAAGAAAAACAAAATAAGCTTAATTGGCTTTGATTTATAGGTCCAACAATGTAACTGATCTGGGTTTAGGTTTGAAGAACTTTATTCTCATAAGAAATATATACTTCACTAAAAATGAGACAAACTGCCATACTCAGAGACATTTAATGTCAATTAAATCATTACTTAGTATAGATTTTACAAAGAGAATCTATTCCAAGGTACAATTTAATTGAAATGTAATGTCTCTAAGTGAGGCCAAAAGAGTTCATATCTTTTTATGCCTTAGTTATGATAGCTTCTGCCTGCAAACTTTGTCTGCGTGGTTAACTTTGTTTAGAATTTCCCATGCCATCCCGTCCCGTCCAATACTGTTATGTCTCGCTGGACCAATCTGATTCCCACTAATGGAATGTAATCCAGTCCCATCCCCTTCTTTTGAGTATTAAAAAGTGACAAATATTTCGGGATACCCACGGGAACACTAATTTTTCAGGATAAAAAATAACCTAAATTTTATTGAAATCTGTTAAATCTTTTCTGTGTTCACTGCGCACAACCGCACAGACAAACAGACAAAAATTCTAAAAATCATTGTTTTAGGTTCTATTACGTTAATGCATACCCCATATTAGATTTCCTCATTTTTCTTCCATGTACAGACATCACTCGGTTATAAATTTATTATATGTATAGATGTAATGGATAGATTGATCAAAGTAAAATAGACATGTGTCATCAGGGTACAGAGAGGTATGTGTTAATTCCTATTTTATTTGTGTTAAGAAATGCTTTGAATCTCAAAGATCGTAAGATCTTGAATAGTTGTTGATTTTCACAACTTGACATCTATTTTGAAAGTAGGATTTGAACATCTTTAGAGCAGTGTCGTTTATTACTACATTGTTTAGTTTTAATAATAATTGTTGGTGACTAGTATCAAATGCTTTTTTTAAATACACCTACAGCAAGATTTTTTTTTATTATAATTCAATTTGAATTTTAGTGATTGGGTGTAGGGCTGCTGTTGCTGTAATAGACTTTCGGCGATAGCCATATTGCTGATTGATTAATATTTGTTTTTCAATTAAATACTTGTTAAGTTGTTACACACAAAATTCTTTCAAAGATGTTTGATATAACAGGCAATCCACATATTGGCCTATAATTACTGGGATCTTTTAAATATACATTGCTTCCAGATAATGATTACTATAGAAGCGTAAAACTCTCGAGCAAGTAGTAACAGCCATTGTAGTGATGTGTTGGTTTCAGAGAGGTGTAGGTTTAGTGGCCCCAGGTGCCGCTGAGAAGCCTCGCTCTGGTGCAGCAGGTGGTAAAGTTACTCTGGAAGACCTTGATGGCCAGGGCAGTATCAATGGCGTACCAGCTATGGAATTTAACATTGACACAATCGAAGATAAACCTTGGAATAAGCCTGGTGCTGATATATCTGGTAAGATATTAGAATATTAACATTAAGACCACGCTGAATTTTCTTAATCCTAAATATGCAATTATCAAGATGTTTGTGAACTATGTAATTATTTTAAGTTGAAGTATGTAATTAGGTGGCACGGCTTTATTAGGGATGTTTGTGATAGAACTACGAGATGCATGTAGGTTGCACAAGCAATCACAACTAGATTGAAAAAAAATATTGTTGGCCAAACATTTGCCCCAACGCGGCGCGGTGCAGGGGTCGAGCCCGCGACCACTCCTTTCACGACCGCAACTCAAGTAACCTCGCCACAGACGTTGCTATACGAAAATCGATTTTCATACTGATGCGTAACACAAAATATTATTTCCAGATTACTTTAATTATGGCTTCAACGAAGTGACGTGGAGCGCGTACTGCGAGCGGCAGAGAAGGATGCGCGTCAACGAGGCGGGGGTGGGCCTGCACGTCGGACCCCCACTCAGACCCCCCGCGCCCGAGCTCAGGAGGCCCACAGGTCACTTTTACAATTTATTTATCTATTGATTTCACAAACCATACATTCTTTCAATAGTATTCATTGTAAATGGCATTTTCTACCATTTACAGCATTAACATTTAAGTGTGTATTTCAGAAGCCAAGATAATTTAAAATTATTTTTATTGTAGTGTATTTAATATTTATTCAAAATTATAACAAATAACGGAAAAGTAGAAAACGTAGAAACCTTACACATCCTACAGGTATATAAAATATTAAAAATAGCTTGTCTAAAAACAACATATTTTTTTATTGTTTACCGGCTAGTTTTGTCGACTATCAAGCCCAATGATATGTTAACATAGATTAAAATGATTGTTTGTTGCAGGCCCGGTCAGAAACGATGATGGAATGAATTCGGCTGCCTCAAACAACTATCAGGCGAGAGAAAACACCATACAGGTATTTCAATTACGCGTATCTTTATTGGAACGATTTTTTTTTAAATTGTATATTCATTAGTCGAAATTTCGGTTGCAAAGAGATTCGACTTAATCTATAGACAATGCATGGTGAGTTTTGGAGATAGTAACTACTATCTATCTAAACTAAGAAGTTCCATTTGACAGTGTGAAATAGAGTGATGTCAAAAAAATCGGTTTGTACATTATCTGATTATTAAGAGATATCGATAACATTTGTTTGTATTTCTTAATCGATTATAGTTTATATTTTTAGTTTACATTATTTCGATTTTTTTCATGAACATTGTTATTCTAATGAGACAACCACAATTGCATAAGTCACTTTCGTATTTAGGAACAAAAGGAACGATTTATCTATTACTAGCAGCCTGGCCCGGATTCACCCGGGTGCAGACTCTTTTTGAGTCCAGTCCACATCACACAGATGCTTATGAACACATGATACATACATACATAACACATATACTCCAAAGTGAGGAACCTCCTCACTGCGTGCCGTATCTAGCAATACCGCCTAATTAATATTAATATTATTGCCTTTGATTAATATTATTATTACATTATTTATTGATGTATGTTTGTTGACAGTTTACTTATTACATACATACATAAACTCACGCCTTTATCCCCGAAGGGGTAGGCAGAGGCGCCACCAGGACACCCACATTTCGCCCTGTATGCTCCACCCCACGATGTGATAGGGGGCGAGCCTATCGCCATATCGGGCACAAATTCTTGACTCCGGACTGATAATGAATAGAAAAATCCAACATCACTTTGCCCGACCCGGGACTCGAACCCGAGACCTCAGCTTTGTAACCGTACCGTAATACAACTACGCCACCGAGGCAGTCTAGTTTACCTATTATTAGCTGAAAGTTCAGTATTTTTAAAAATTAAAATAGAATTGGATTGGAACTGCTCGATTATTTATATTATATTTTTACCGATTATGCGTATACAAATGCGTTTGAATAGTCTCGACTCTACCGGTAAAAGATCTGACGAGGTGACTTTGTAATGAGGTCTTTAAAATGGTTATTTTGCTTTATTTAAAGGATTTTAATTTAAATTTAGTGATTATGGATTGTAAATCTTGTTATAAAACAAGAATAACTTCATAATTCCATGGATTTACGGAAAGTTTTATTGAAATTGTGTGAGTTACGTCTGCTCAAAGTTATTTATGTTAAAAGTACGAAACGTCAAATGGAACTTCTTAATTTAGATAGACTGTATCTCATTTTTGACTTTGGGTTTGAAAAGTTCGCTCAAAGTCACTCAAAGAACTATAGACAGAGTTATGCTCGATACTTCTATACGATCGACTGAAGAATGAAGAGATTTAAAGGATGGTGATGAAACAAGTTGCCTACATAGCTCAATGCTTACAAACAGCACAGACAGTCTTGTTACTGGACGTCTGCCTCCAATAGGTCGCTACGGAAATCCTTGGGTGTGGGCAATATTCAGTAGAAAATGATTTCCTGTGGCATGGATAGATTTATATTGCTTAATGTGTGCGTGCGTGTGCGTGCGGGTGCGCAGGTGATGACGGCGGAGCGGCGCGAGTACGGGCGCTCGCACGCGCGCGACGCGGCGCTGACCGAGTACTTCGGCGCGCCGCCGCAGGACTACTACCCGCCCGCGCACCACTCCTACGACGAGCCCTGGGGTACCCGCGTTCTGCGCCTTATTACTTTACCTTTTATTGCTATGAATGACAAGGCGAGCATGCCATTCGCCTGATGGTAAGCGACAAGACCGCTCATGGACTGTAGCAAAATGAACCAACAAAGCAATGCTTGTTATTGCGCTTGCCATTCTAAGACATAACACATTCTGAGAATCACAACAGTGAATTTACACTGCTGTTTAGGGGAGAAATATAAATTGCGGTGGTACCTACCCAAACGGCGTCCCACATAATGTGAGAAACCTACCACCTGTGAAGTTCTTACTTTATATCCAGCAATATAACTGACAGCATCTCTTGTTGAATTTAAACTATTTATTTAATCTATTTTTTATCGCTAACTGGCGTAACAGCGAATACACGCAAAATTATACTGCTTATCCACCTGTGTCAATCCGACGTATCAATTATCTGAGAAATAACACGCTCCGCGTGTCGCAGTTTTATGTGCATTGCGCGCAGCAAACATTGCATCGCGCGTGTGCCGCAGTCCACGTGTTAAGCTTCACCGCTAACGTACAGGACACTCGGAGCAGACGGGCTGGGCGCCCACGGAGATCAAGGAGCTGACGCCGGGGCCGATGGGGCCGCCCATGGGCCCGCCCGTGGGCATGCAGCCGCCGCACATGCCGCCGCACATGATGGCGGCGCCGCCCTTCGCGTCGCCCTACCGCCCGCACGCGCCGCACGCGCCGCACCCGCCGCACCCCCCGCACGCGCCGCACGCCCCGCACCACGAGCGCGAGCGGGACCGCGAACGCGACCGGGACTCGCGCCTGCGGGAGAGAGACGACCGCGACCGCCGCGACAGGGACCGCAGGGATGACGTGAGTTGCTTTGCTGAATATACAACAACCCATATATTTTAAAATATTCATGATTTTTGGTAAACTGCTAGTTCTAGGAAATCATAACTATGGTGGATACGTGCTCTTAACTTTCTCCAATAGTTACACCATGATATTTGATACTTCTACACAATATTATGTTTTAAAATGTGTTAATAATTTTAATGTTTTGTTAGCAGGAAGAGCGAGATAGAGACAGAGAACGAGATCGCTCGCGCTCCATTAAACCCGATAGGATAAGAGAAAAGTAAGTTCATTGTGTAATACCGAAATTATGCTTGCATTAATTTTGAAGATAGTCATTTAATTTGTATGAGGGTTTCCAACTCCGAGCCAGTTGTAGAGTGCAAAGCTTTATCTATCATATTATTAAAGGTTGCTAACATGTCAAATTAACCCATAATATGTGAATATGTCACCATATCAGTAAAGCTATTCACTACAGCTACTAGCTAGTCCCATATTTTAGGTAGTATATTTTTTAACCATAACCCGTTAAGTCCTGGGCTTGGTCAACATCATGACATGCTTTTAGACATATTTTGTTACCCACCAGGTCTGTCGCTAAAACGGAAGTACGTAAAAACAAGTGAGTGTTTACAATATTATTGTTTTTTTTGTAAATACATAAAGTATATCAGCATAACAATGTTTACTCTGAAAAAAAGAAGGTAATAAACAATGAAGATAGTGACGGTTAGAGGTGTGTGAAGTAGTTTAAAACTTAGCTAGGGCCTAGGTTATAACACAATACTTTATTAGTACGAACACATTGTTTTAATTGATTAAGTAGTATATTATTTACTTCTTTCTTTGGGGTACTTGGCTGTTTTTGAATATTATATACACATGTATGTAAAATAACCTGGTCTTTCTCAATCAATTACTGTGCTTTGATTACCCATCATTTTTGGGACAATTCTAGCTCTCTAAGCTGGTCCAGTGAAGGTTGGTGAAAGAATGTTGGTCTAGACTATGTGCTATAGTGTTACATTTCAAGTTGCATTGTACCATAAACTATAAATTTGTTAATTTCAGATCATACAGACGCGAAAGATCGCGGTCGAGATCGCGCCGTCACAAATCCCGCTCGCGATCGCCGAGGCAGCGCGAGCGGTCCCGCGAACGCGAGAACGAGCGCACGAGGGAACGAGACCGCTCGCGTGAGAGAGAGCGCTCGCGGGACAGAGAGCGCAGCGTCAAACCCAAAACGAAAGACAAGGAAAAAGACGACGATAAATAAACCTTGCGTGTACAGTGTTACGTGCTCAGTAGGGATGTTGTAGCGTGCGGCGGCCGAGTGATGCGTACACAACACATAGAGATGTAATTATTTGAATAAACATGAAGTTGAGAATTATTAATAAGTAACTTTTCATTTTCCCTCCAGTCTCTTACAGAAGTTATAAGTAAGTTCTTTCATAGGTCTATATTTTCATTGGATATTTTGTATATACCACACTATGCTTTATAAATTAACATATTACTTGTAAAAACATAATTATTACACTGGTCTACAATATTTATCTTTTTGTTTGCCTTTAAAATAAATGCTTTGTTATTTTACTAATTTGGGGTCACTGAATACGAAAATATAAACCAAATTTGAAAGTTAGCTCTTATTTTAAAAATATGGCTGGTATCGAAATATACGAAGTAAGAGTAAAATTTCATAGAATATAAATCGTTTTTTTTTTAAAAAGATATGTTCATTGCTTTTTAATAAACTTTTTACATGAAACTAAGTATTTTAAAATATTTACCAAGTATTTAACCTTTACTATTCAAAAATATATCTTTTTTTCGTTTTCCTTTTGTAATCATCTTTACGAAAATCTTCAATCAAGTTCTAGCAGTAGTCCGCTAGCATTGACGCATTCTATCGGCCGTTGTATCTCTTTTCCATTGTCAATATGTCTTAGTGAAATCGTTCACCATGTTCATCACTCATATCACCGCAGTTAGGAGGAAAAAATCGAGATGAGAATGAAAAAAGTGAATTTTTGGGGACATATTGCAACCCATTTGCTGATACTTTTGCAGAAGATTGTTCACAAGCTCGTGGTAATTTTCAAATCTCCTATTGCCCAAAAAAACATGAACTACTACTGCTCTAATAGATACCCATGCCTCTTTTTCGATGCCCTGTGAAATAGGATCAAAGTTTTGGTTCTTAAGAATCTCTCAAATTTGAGGTCCTAATAAAATTAACGCGGATACTCTCACTAAATTATATGAAATCTCATAATATAAAGTGACATCCACCAAGTTACCCGCTATTATCTTAAATATGGCATAAATTAATAATAAGAGCGAACTTATTAATTTTAATTTCTATATTTAGATTAAGGGGGTCGAATACTAAAGATGTAATGCAGTTTCAAGTAAAAAGCAATTTTCATGTTGACCAGTGTTATTAAACAAGCCTTAGAGATCCCACTGCTGGACAAAGGCCTCCCCTTAGCTCTTCTATATACATCTTTTGAGAGCAATTTGCGTCCAGTCACTAACAGAGTATTCTGTTTGTCGAGATCGTGCCGCCGTCGTATTTTGTCAGGTGGAAACAACACTCGCGCTTTCAACGGTTTGGTTATGCCTGTACTTATGTACGTTTCGGTAACTTCTTCGGGGAAACTGAGGGTTTTGTCTTTGCAATTATGAACGAAGTTATTAAGACGAACAACTATAGGAAATACATCCTGAAGGACGGTACTGTCGACATCTGTCGGGCATGCCACCGTCCTGGCGAGTCAATCAGGCATGTTATCTTCCTAACGGCGAGTGCTTGCATAGGCATAGCCTCGTAGCAAAGATTATACATCAGCTGATTGCTCTTCGATATGGACTTGTCACTCCTGAAGTGCTATATTACCAGTACGTTCCCCAACCAGTTCTTGAAAATGGTCATGCAACGCTGTATTGGTTTCGGTCCATTTATCACAGACAGGACTATTGTTGCCAATAAGCCTGATATTCTGATAATAGATCAATTGACGCGCCGGGCGATACTTGTTGATGTTACCGTTCCGCATAACGATAACCTCGGTTAAAGTTGAGAAATACAAAATGTCTAAATATTTAGATTTGGCCCACAAGGTTGCCGATATGTGTGATGTCGACTCAACAATTATTGTCCCGATTGTCGTTTCTGCTCATGGGATGATACTAAAGAGCCTCGTCCAACATCTACAGAGGCTCTCAATTGGCTGTTGGATCAAGAGTCAGATACAGAAGGCAGTTTTACTGGACACTGCACGCATTGTGAGGAGGTTTCTCACTTTGTCTCCCTAAACGCCGGTGGCTTGGGTCTTGAGCTTCGCCACGGGAGGATATATTATTTTTTTATAGTTATTTATTTATATACACTTTATTGCACACACACAAAAAAATACAATTAAAAATAAAATCACATACATAAAAAGTACAATTGGCGGTCTATATGTATATTTACCTATAGTATTATGTTTATATGTATATTTTAAAATATATTTTTATGTAAAATAAATAAAAAGCGCTGAAAAAATAAAGAGAACCATGGTAATTAATAGGCTATTGTAAAGCCGCGTATCAACATAGCTCGGTTGAGCAGTGTGTCGAGAGGCAGTCTCGCGGTGCGCTCGTTTAGCGTCTACACAGTCAGGCCGAGCCACGCCGAGCCTGCGAGGCGTCAATATACGTTTGACCATGGAACCATTCGCTTTAGTTGCGTTTACAGCGTTGTTCATCGTGTGTAAAATTTTGAGAAAAAACAAGAAATAAAAAAAGAGAAGAAAACCACGTTGCTGGATGAAACACATAAGATTACAAGTTCATCTTTGTCTTTAATGTTGCGAGCGCACGAGGCAATACAAATGCGTCCTATGCAACTGAGCGGCTCATACTGAGCGCCCTTTGAGCACCGTCATCTACCGACAGCCAGCCTCGCAATGTCGATACCGGGCTTAACAATTCGTGGTAAAAGTGACTATTATATTTTTATGAAGTACTAGCTTCTGTCTGCAAACTTCCGTCTGTGTGATTAACTTTATTTGAATTTAACTTTATTTGGAATTTCCCATCCCCTCCCGTCCCGTCTCATTCTCACTCAAGGCATGTAATCCAGTCCCATTCCATCCCTTTGAGTATAAAAAAGTAACAAATACATCGGAATTCCTTCCTCATGCCACGGGAACACTAAATTTTTCAGGATAAAAAGAAGCCTAAGTTATAATCCAGTGTCAGCTATCTCCATACCAAATTTCATCGACATCCGTTGAGCCGTTTCTGAGTTCATCGCGCACAACCGCACAGACAAACAGACAAAAATTCTAAAAATCATTGTTTTGGCTTCTATTACGTTAAAAGAGACCCCCCTTTTTGGTTTTTCTCATTTAACTTCTATGTACAGACATCAGTTAAAAATCAGTACGATCAGTTAAAAATTTAGTATACCTATCGGGTATATCAGGACTGCGACCGAAAACGAAGTCAGGTGGTAGTTTTAGTGGTTACAGACACGATGCAACTAAAAATTTCGAAAAAAAAAGACACTTTTTAATTATCATCCTATTTGGGTGGGAAAAAACTAGTTATCGCGAAAATAGTCATTTAAAACCTAGGGTACCATTGCGTCTTTAAAAATAAAAAGGTGTACAATATTATTTTGGATAAACTATGTAGTTATCACCCAAATACAAGTAAAATATTGCCACAAAAATAATGAATGCGAATTTTTTTGTTGCATTGTGTCTCAAGTCTCTAATACTACGGGCTTCGTTTTCGATAGCAGTCTTGATATACCCTGTATGTATACGTATAGATGATTTCTTACGTGCGTACATTATTTTAACGTTTCCAAAATTTGCGGTATATCGAGTCTAAATATCATTAATTTAAATTCATTGTTTAATCAGGAATTGTCTTACGGGTGCATTAAGCCCTGGTCTGTGGAACGGTACGCGCGGCACTGCGTTGCACGCAATGCGATGTCAAACTCGGTTTTGTATGAAAAACGTCATCATTTGTCTTTTGTTCTATTGCGATATGCGTCAACCAGCGCGCACGGTGAAGGGTCAACTCCATTATAACATTTTGGTCGCTTGATAGAAACTGAAAGCGGTTTGCGGTAGCGGCACAGATTTATATGAAAATACACCGCACAGCGCGCAGTCATTCTCGTCAAATCGCCGCGGCGTGCGACATTGCGGCATGGATTTATTTGTCGATAATTTGACAGAAATAATAGCAGGAACCCTTGTGTTTTATATCAAGATAGAAAGAACACATTAACATTTGATAATAAAAGGGAACAAATCTCCGATGGTAGTGTGCCCATATTTTTTCATATGGGCATCAAAATGTAACCGCAACGCATCTGATGTATTACAATTTTAAATCCAATTACAATATCCACCAGCAAGAAATAATCAGCTCTTGCCGTCAAACACTATTATGCTACCCTGCTCGAAAGCATATTTGGAAACCGATATTAGAAACACGAAATATTTGCATGTGTCATTGACGAGTTTACCACCTTCGTGTACGGTGGTCGGAGCAATTAGTAAAATATCACTAGTTCATCCGATGAGCGTCTTATAATAATATATTACAGTTGAAAAATGTTTCTTAAATTTTTCCGTACATATTATAGAAAGCATATTCGCAGCTTGTACCATACGACCCTTGTTAATATTAGTCCGTGTTGCTTTACATCTAGCTTCTCCAGCCCGTATTTTTGAGCGGTCAATTCAATATTTAATTGTCTTTCACTTTGTAATGGAGGGAAATAGACGATTCTTTGTTTTTAACTCCTACTATTTAGTTCCTTTTTGATAAAGCTGCGGATTTCAACAAATGTACTGAGATCTATAACATCTATATCAAAATAATGATTTTTGCAATATTTCAGAGACATTTACATTTACAGAGTGCGAACCAGTGCGAACGGAGTGCGACATTTTTTTAAGACTGCCTCGGTGGCGTAGTTGTACTACGGTACGACTACAAAGCTGAGCTCTCGGGTTCGAATCCCGGCTCGGGCAAAGTGATATTGGGTTTTTCTATTCATCATCAGCCTGGAGCCAGGAATTTGTGTCCGATATGGCGTTAGGCTCGCCCCCTGTCACATCATGGAACGGAACATACAAGGCGAAATGTGGGTGTCCTGGTGGCGCCTCTGCCTACCTCTTTTGGGATAAAGGCGTGAGTTTATGTATGCAAATAAAGTTAAACCTAGGATCAAGAACTGCTGATGTGCTGGAGGTTGTGCAGATACATATATACCAACTACCTACCTATACCTACGTCTATTATTTGAGCTCCGTATTGTGAATTTAGATAAAAAGTACAATTAAATGATTATTGTAAAAAGTGTCCATCAGTATTGATCCAGGTTTTGCTTGTGATAGTTTATAACAAAATTATTTTATTTTCTAATAATAATACAATTTGTTTTTATCAAATTACGGTACAATCGGCGATAATTTAAGAGTAGGTATCTATACAAGTCCAGTGAAATATAACTTGATCAAAGAATAGGTTTATTAGCAGAAAAAATAAAATAATATAGTTAATAGCACGCTAATTTACATGAGAAAATGTAAACTAATTATGTCACGTATCAATATTTGAGAAAATGGTCTTATGTGCCTTTTTACCGACTTCGTTTAGAATGACGCACAAACAATTTTTTTATATAATTTTGAACTCAAATAATTGTTATCCGTTGTCATGGAGACCCGTGAAGACTTCAATGCAAAATTGTCATAATAACATTTGTTGTCAAGTTTCGGCCCTCCCATTGGTCAACGGATTTACGCAGAGTGAAACCTATCTGTGAAACCTCCTTAGTTGCTTGAACTCCGTTGCTTGCCGCAGTGCCGCACGTACCGTTCGTCAGACCAGGGCTTTATAACGCCATGGTATTGGTATTTATCATAGATGTATAACGTAGATCGGTAATGGAACATTTTGAGTGAGGCAAAACCGGGATAGATAGTGTGCGTGAAGTTTGTATGTGTGTTTGACTGATCATGCTGCGCCATGCATTGTCGATATTTCCATATCGATATAGATGGCGGTCTCTATTTAATATTTTAATTAATTTGAATCAAATTAGCCGTTTCTCATTTTCGTACCAAACATGTAATTTCCAACAACTTTGTTGTTCGCAGATTAGGATAATTTCCTGTGCCCAATAACTCGGAACCACATGTGTAGCGATAAAGATGTATAATTATAATTAATGCAAATGTATGTTCGGCGTTCGTCATTTGGATAGCTTATACTCTGTTTAAGTTAAGGACGAAACTAAAGTAAAGCACGGTCGCCTCCAAGTTGTTTTATGTCTAATAGTCATTTGAGCATGTATTGTTGTGTGGTGTAAAATGTGATGTAGTTTGGGAAGGATGCGAGATCAATAAAACGACGGATTCTTTGTAATATTATTACAGAAATGCTTTATTATAATTAATGTCTAATTAGATGGATCATATAAATGTTATCTAGTACAACCTACAGACGGGGCGGCCAGAGCAGCGGTCAGTTGCGTCGTCACTCTCGACGCCACGCCTTAATTCCATCACATACGGGTTTTACAAATCATTTTGTTAACATTTTTGTACAGCCATATACAATAATTTTATTTTCAATTACATCTAGACGTAAAAAATCTGAGGTGTCGTAGGAAACTACGCTTCCTATAAAAATTAATTACAAGGGGGGAATGAGGAGCAGCTACGCTTGTGACGTGCAAACCGGCAAGGCAGACCTCGGAACTACATCTATCAGTACAGGACTTTACAATCATCACTATAACCTACACTATTTACTATAACAAAAGCATCGTCCACTCGATAAGCGCTCGCCCCGATCTCGGGACTCATTAACTAAATAACTTAAATTAATTACATAAAAATATACAAAAATATCATTTTCACAAAATTATAATCGACAAACTATACACTCCGGCACTAGACAATATTCGATAAGCTATGTACGATTTTAAAGCCGGCTTACAACTTAAACGAGAGCTTGACTTGAATAGTACAAAATAATAATATAATCACGACTATAGTGTCGATTGTCCAGAACTGCCTGCGGCATTCCTTCATCGCTTCGAAGATTCAAGGTCCCCTAGCCCAGCTAATATTAAATCTACAACGAGCTAAAATTACGGAACGCGCGGGTCCGTCGGTCCCGTCGCTCTCCTTCGATTCATAAATTACACGAGAATGAGAGACGTTCAAATATTTATACATAGATTCATACGAACAACGAATAATACTAGAACACTTAAAACTAGAAACGCAAACGCTACGCCGCGGTGACGCGACGGCCGAGCACCGAGTCGGCGTCGACGCTGTACAACTATTGTTACTTCTGTACATCAGTCTCGCCGGACGCACCGGCCTCGACTCTCAGCTTAGTTACAAATGTACAATCGCAATATTCACAAAATTTATAATAGGCGGGAGGATACCCGCGCCGTCGCATCAGCATAGCTCCGCGGACGTTAATACTTTACGCAGACTACAGGACCGGGTTCGGCGGCGGCGGCCCGATGGGGCCCAGCTCCGGCGCCTTCATGAAGAACTTCTCCAGCTTGGCGATGATGTGCTTGCCGTACGTGTACTTGCGCAGCGAGCCGATGTGCGGCCGGATCTTGTGCATCAGCACCTTGCGCTGCGTCGGCTCGGCCACGTCGATCATCTTCTGCACCACGTAGTTGGCGTACTGGTCCTTCATCATCACGTGCAGAGCGCTGAAACGAGCAGCACATCAGTGAGTGTCACGTGGCGTTGCGTGTGAGTGCGTGCGAGTGCGTGTGGGAGTGTGGGTATACTGACTTGTCGTTGAAGCCGCAGAGCTCGTCGATGAGCAGGGCGCGCTCATTGCGCGTGGCGTGCGTGACGCACTTCTCGACGACGTTGGAGGCGAACTTGTGCTGCGAGAGCTGCAGCACCTTGCCGCGCACGGCCGCCACGAGGCGCGAGCGGTCCTCGGCCGCGCCGTGCTCCAGCACGTGCTGCACCACGTAGTTGCCGTACTGGTCCTGCGGGAAGCCATCGCCACATGTCATATCGGCACGGGTAGGGCGGCTCGCTCTACTAGTGTTTGCGTGTGCATGCGTGTGTGTACCTGTATGAGTTGGTCGGTGTGCGCGTGCAGTTCGCTGAGTACGGGCGCGGTCTGGTCTGGCGTGCAGTGCTCGAGGATGCGCTGTATGACGCGGCAGCCGTACGGGTGTGTGGACAGTGCGTACACTTGTCCCGCGAACGCGTTGATTATGAACTGCAGCGCCGTCGGCTCCACGCACTCGATGCATTTCTGTACCTGTAAACAAACACGAGCAGCTCATTATTTTATCATAGTATTTCAATATTTAGCATGGTTCATACTCATATTCTAAGAATGAATCAGAAAATCAAAATTAAAATATCGTTAGAACACATGGATTAATTAATAAGTCGATTAATTACTGAATATGAATGTAATAATTGTAGAATAGTAACTGTAGGAGTACTCACGACGTGGTTGCCGTTCTGGTCCTTGACGCACTTGAGCACGTGTCCGTCGAGCTCGCGCACCACCTCCTGCTGCTGCTCGGCGGGGATGGACTCGAGCGCCTTCTGGATGACGCGGCAGCCGTACATCTGCAGCGCCAGGTTCAGCACGTGCCCGCGCACCTTCAACACATAAACGCGCCAAACGCATTTATTCACGCACCGCTCCCGCCGACTCCCGCCGCCGCACATAATATGTGCTCTAATAATATAGCGTGTAACAACACTTTCCTTTCCACGGTAAAGGCTTGCTGTAGCTTGTCAAAAATATATCAATTGTCACCCCTGATTCATGAAAAACCCAGATACAATAACAGCTTTACTGTGGCATTTCATGTCATAAATCAAATGACTGGAGACTTGTAAATGCTGTACATAATAATAGAAAACCCGTGGCCAATGTAAGTGTTTTATTTAGGATGGTTCAGTCATTAATCAGTGTATATCTCGTTTTGAGGGATCCAGCATAATATTTGTTTCAACTTTCGACTACAAATTACAATAGTCTCCTTGTCGTGCCAGTGTATAAAAGGTAATGGGATTGACAATTTGGAAACTAAGGTGGTTGTGTTGCAACGGTTCAGTGGTAAATTCATATTAAAACTTACTTTTTGTGCTAATGTTGTTTTTTGCTCAGTTGTTCCAAACTCAAAGAATTTCTGAATGACATAGTTTCCGAACACATCTGTCATTAGACTGTATGCGGCGCCAATAATTTCGTTGAAAACCATTTGTTTCTCTTGAACTGTAGCCCTTTCTAACTTTTGTTGAATAAATCTGCAAAAAAAAAAACAAATTATTAATTGATTGTAGGCCCATGTAATATATATCATTAAATCAACTTTAATAGCAACATTTTTTTAGAATATAGAAGTTTTCGAAATAATTTTAGGTGTGAACTAAAAACAAAGTAACCTAAACTCACATTTTAGTTGCAATAAATAACGTCTATTTGATATTTCCTGAAGGTTATAATCAATTTGTGGACAAGATTAGGAATATATAATTTGGAAGGAATAAACTAGCCGTAGTGAGTTTCAGTATAATTGCCGAATAGCGACATGCATTCTTTTTTTTACGTGGTAGTATCTTAGCGTACACAGTAAATTAACAAAAAAATCATACTACTTTTAGTAAAGATTTTGAGATAGAAAGTATTCCAAATTTTAACTATTAAACATGACAGGCGTTTCACGTGCAAATCCTGTTTGAAAAGTAACAATTAATTAGCGATAAAGCCACTGCTGTTATTTACTGTGCATTCGGTATGAGGTCCACTTTAACACTTATAAAGCTGCACACACAACTAGTAATGAAATATGTGTAGTGCAATTAAAATATTTACGGACAAGCGGCGAAATATTTAATTTCCTGGCTCGGGTATCGCACCGCGGTGGACTAACACATTCAACTTGTACATTTACATTTTTCAACACGAAATCGTGACGAATTTACAATCGCCCGCACATGTATATGCATTTGTAACGAGGGTCCGCCACTCTTCAATATTATGCCTTCTCCGACAACACTGGTTATGGTGCTGCCGCCAATTATAATTCTAAATGTTCAATTACCTCAGCGGAGCGCTCTTGTTTTTCGAATTGTTTTATGTTAGGCAACTTTTGATATTAATGTTGTTCACATTGAAGTTTTCATTTGAGAGCAATCTTATGAGTTTTAATATTTTGCGAGTTCAGCATAAAGTTGGTAAAAGTGTGTGTGAATTGTGACGGATGCTCACCTAGAGCCGTGCTGGTCTTGGGAGAATTCGACGATGTGGTTGGCGAGATCACGTAGTTGCAGGTTGGGGAATCGGTTGTTGCGGAAATCTTCCAGTAGGCGGCTGCGGCCGGCCGGCGGCTTGTCCGCCACCAGCGTGCCCACTGACACGCCGCCCACTGCGCCCACACCGCCCACGCCCACTCCGCCCACACCTACGCCACCGACGCCCACGCCTCCGCCCACTAGTTCTGTAAACACAACGCATCACCGCTCATTTCGTCATGTGCTTTCGTTTGTTAAGTACATCATCTAGTACGGTATTTATAATTACTGATAGTCGGAATGCATGTTCAACTTTTAAGTCACGGCTATAAGTAAGGACCGCACAGTTTAATATGCAGAACGGGCAACAAAGTACGCCCGTACACGTCATTAACTCACGGGCATTTTAGTAAGCAACATATCAAACTTGTGAATGCAGTGCAACTAAACTGCAGTATGCAATACCATACTTATTAAAATATTGAATACGCATGGATCGATATTTAATCAAATTATCTCGGAGAAAGTTAATACGTATCGGTTGTTACGTGAAAGAAAACAATTTGATATAGAATTTTATTCCGTTTACCTCTTTACATATAACTTCATCGTATTTTATTAACGTGTACGCAGAACGGCTGTAATAATTGCACGCACACGAGAAATCAGATATGTTAGACCTAATTTTTTCACAAAGTTTAGTAACGTGTATCGCATTCAACATTTCGTAATGTACACTATACAATACATAACAATAGTTAGAGAGTAAAAGTGCTATACATATGAGTATATACAAAATGTACAGGAACCGACGCGTGCGCCGCGGCGTGCATGACAACCAACCTGAGATGGTGCCCACTCCTCCGAGTTTACTCAGCAACGACGATGACGAACCAAACATCCCATTTGACGTGAGACCCTGCGCTAAACTGCTTACGGCTCTGAAACGTAAATATTTTGTATTCAAGAATACGCATTCGTAACGGACCGCGCTATCGATACTAAACAACATGCCATCATGACAACATCAGTACCACTGTACATGTACACATGAGCAACGTTATGTTAACAAATGATAGCGTACAAATATTATTTACAATGTACAAAGTGGACGTCGCCGACGTCACCGACGC
Organism: Deilephila porcellus; assembly: GCA_905220455.2. Classification (NCBI taxonomy): domain Eukaryota; kingdom Metazoa; phylum Arthropoda; class Insecta; order Lepidoptera; family Sphingidae; genus Deilephila; species Deilephila porcellus. The sequence continues at coordinate 12,235,559 of LR999973.1, read as the reverse complement.
CGCGCATCCCGTCTCTCTCGGCCGCCTCGTTCTAATCTCTCACCTTCTACGTAGCGACAAGCTCTTAACTGTTCTTACGCCGCATGACGCGTAGTCGCACTACATTAACGGTACCACATTTTTACCGTTAACCAACGACCAGTCGTTTCGCGCAAAAATTGTAGGTATTTAATATTTGCATCGCTATTTGTCACTACGTGGAAGAAGAGACATTCGAGTGTTGGTGTAGAAGCGCGAGGGGGCGAGGGGAGGTGTACCTGTACTTGGCGGTCTCGGCGCCGGGCGCGGCCGACACGGAGCGCAGGCCCACGGGCCCCAGCGCGGTGCCGAGCGGCGGCGACAGCGGCGAGGGCCCCCACTTGCGCGCGTACTCCTGCAGCGCGGCCGCGGGCCCGCCGCCGCCGAACTCCAGCGAGTCGCGCCGCGCGCCTGTCGCGCCCACCGCGCCGCCTGCAACCATACCTGCGCGCTCGACTCCACACTCCACACTCCACTCTACGTCTGTACACGCTCCGCACACTATGTACAAAACACTAGAGCCACACTGCACTCTGCACACTTCATACTGCACCGCCTCTGTACACGACACGTCCTCTCATCTACACACATACGCGACGCGCTTACAACATGCTTTTCATTATTGCACCCGCAGGGCTTCATCTTCCTAGTTATAATCATTACCTATGCTTTGACGAAATGATTAGCGACCGCAACGTGGCCTCTGGCCGGTAATTATACCATCGAGTAGTTTCAATCTAATCTATATATATAAAAGAGGAACCTGATTGACTTGACTGACTGACTGATTGACCTATCAACGCACAGCCGAAACTATTGGACCTAGGAACTTGAAATTTTACACAGGGATTCCTATTGTGACGGAGGGTAGCACTAAGAAGGGATTTTGGGAAATTCTACCCCTAAGGGGGTGAAAAGGGTTAAAACTGTTGTATGGAAAATCTAAACCATTGAAGTTACAATTGTCAAACTTGGCAGTTTAATAAATCATTCAATAACAAAATTAACGGCATACTTAATTTGTCTAAAAATTAACAATAAAGGGGTTAAAATAAGGGTTGAAATGTTTAGAAACTGGGTGATTTCCTTCCTACCCGATCAACGCACAGCCGAATCTACTGGAGCTAGAAACGTGAAATTTTACATAGGGGTTCCTATTGTGACGTAGGGTAGCACTAAGGAAGGATTTTTGGAAAATCGCCCCCTAAGGGGGTGAAAAGGGTAAAATACTGGTGTATGGAAAACCGAAACCGTTGAAGTGGCAGATATCAAACTTGACTTTTTAGTTACTCATCTAGAAACAAGAACAACTGCATACTTTTTTTCTTATAATTAACCCTAAAGGGGGGAAAATAAGGGTTGAAGTATTGTAAATCCGAACTACCGGATCAACGCACAGCCGTAGCTACTGAAGCTAGGAACTTGAAATTTTACACAGGGATTCCTATTGTGACGTAAGGTAGCACTAAGGATGGATTTTTGGATATTCACTCCCTAAGGGGGTGTAAAGGGTTAAAAACTGATGTAGGGAAAATTTTAACCGTTAAAGTTACAATTGCCAAACTTGGCACTTAAGTTATTAATTCTAAGACAAAAATAATTGCATATTTTGTGTATCTAAAATTAACCCTAAAGGGACGAAACTAAGGGTTGAAGTTTTGTAGAACTGAACTGCCGGATCAACGCACAGCCGAAACTACTGAAGCTAGGAACTTTAAATTTTACACAGGGATTTCTTTTATGACGTATGGTAGCAATAAGGAAGGATTTTTGAAAATTCAACCCCTAAGGGGGAGAAAAGGGTAAAATAATTTTGTGTGAAAAACAGCAACCGTTGAAGTGGCAGATTTCAAACTTGACACTATAATTACTCATCTAAAACCAAAAATAAATGTGTACTCTGTTTACTTAAATTTAACCCTTAAGAAGTAAAAATAAGGGTTGAAAAACTACTGAAGTTATTCGTATGAAAATTTAACTATTGTCCCTTTCGAACGACTTTACAATTCAGTTTGAGCGAGAAAACAAGCATTCGATACCTAAAATAGGTTTTAAAACTGTATTTGAATAAGGCCGTTTATCTATTGATCCGATTGGTCTCAAAATCGATATCTGGATTCTTATAATCTAAATTTGTATTCAGAATTGAAAATGTTGGCCGTCATTTTGAACTTTTTATTTATTGTTCCGATTGGTCTCTGAATCTATAACTGACGGACCCATTGATCCGATAATCTAAATTCAAAGTCACATTATCTTAAACACGCAGACGAAGTTGCGGGCAAATGCTAGTATACCAATATAATTACAAAGAGAAACATTTTTCCGCAAAGAAATATTATTCAACGGTATGCAATAGCTACATGTGTATTCTCTCTCTTGCCAGCATATGATATCAAGAACTAAATATTTTTATGTACAAGCAAGTGAAAACTATAGGATGAAAGACAGATCCGTGATATCATACTAATATAACTTTTAACACTCCCGCCTGGCTTATAGATAAATATCAAAATTCACCACCTATTTTTGTTCAAATTACCACCCATTATTTTTTTGTTGTTGAGAAAGTTTTCTTTCATAAAGTACGCTGAGACGATAAATTTTGTCAGTTATGTATAATTATTTGTAGCAAATTTTCCGCAAATTTGATATTTGCTTCACAATTAAAGGGGTGTAATAATCATCGATAATATAGTGAACAACAAATTTCAATAGTTTGACGAGGAGCTTGTGGTGTAACAAATTGCCATTATTCAAACAACGCAAGGCGAATTAGTTTATCAGTAAACAATTGTGTCGTGAATGGATGTCATGATTGGCGCATGCGTGATGTCCACTTGTATCGCATATTGACATTCATAAGTCATCAGTCTCGTGTGATCGGAGGCGCGCGCTCGTCCTTGTCGCGCGGCGCTGGCTGCGGACGTGCCAGTGCTAGCTCAGCGCAAATCATTTGCTCCCGTTATAACTGCCCTGCACCTTACAACTATTTTTACCATAATTGTGTTCATTTTTGTATCGATTATCAAAGTGAAAATACGTATTTTTCTATCAACATTACTAGTACTAGCATAATATTATCTACTGCCTTTTAATCAGTCCTAAAATTGTTAGTGCCAATAACTTTGCAAGTTTATAAAAGACATTGGATTACAAAATGTCTATGTATGTAATATGTATTTGTTTGAGATTAACTAAATACAGTAAATTTATTTATTATTGTTTATTTATTTATTGAAAATATTTTGTACAAGGTGTGTCTTCCCGTTCCCTTTATAAATAGTACACAAGTTTATTAATGCATTAAAATATGTCACCTCCAGACACGCCACCAATTGAGTGGTTCAAAATAGATTGCAGTAGATTCGGTGGGCCGGTATTACGTGAATTTATTTTGTCTTATCACATTTAAAAGAGTTGCTAAGATTTATGTCGCGCGAATGCATTTACGTACATATTATATGTTTCAATTCTACAATTCCCAACTGTTAAATTCACAGCAAATGTAATAAATCTCTTAGTGTATTTATATTAGACACTGAGTAAAAGTTGGAGCTGTATAATGTAATGTTTATCGATCTGCTCTCCCGATATTGCCCGGTGAACAGATGGCATTGTAAGTTCTGACTGGACAATCAGTTTTATTCCTCAAACAAGTCACAAGGCTTTGCTGTGCGGCTTAGTGTCGATTCTCACTGCCGAATGGCCACTGGACGTGACCCTCAAACAGCAAAGGAATCCGATATTTATGTCACCAATTTAATTGTACCTCATTCTGAATTCAAATCCTAGTACTATTCCACTGGGGAAATAGGCCATGTATTTATTTGAACATTGAACTACTCGTGGCATTGAATAAGTTTTCCTCGCGTTAATAGGTTACTATAATAGACGGTATCGTGTACAAACGGGTTTGTTGTATCCATCACAACGCCGTTCATATGATGAAATGACAGATTTTGCATTAGTACGTACGTACACACTTTACACCTCCACACAAACACGTAGGTTAAAACCTTTTTTCATCTTGTAGGTACATAAATAATAAATTTCTATAAACACAATCCAATATAAGGCCATGAAACACCGGATATATACAATACTTATATAATAAGTAAATAAAGTTAGTTATAAAAAATTATTAAGCCAGTTTTATTAGCCAGTAAGTACAGAGAAGCCTTAATGATGTGATGATTAATTATAATTTGTATGATAAATAAAGTGAATACATATCTACATCTATATAATAACGGTGTATAAAACTTATATTTCGTACTTATAAACTATGAAACAAATCTACAAATTACTGGAAAAATCACAAGAATCGATTAGACAATACAATGTCAACAATTGGCTGTAATTTTAGAATAAAAATGTTCAACGTTATTCAATGTATTAATGATATACGTATGAAACAATACTGGTCTAAACTACGTTTCTAAATCGGAGTTATCATCACGCCATGCGTTTTGCTTTAGTGTAGTATTATACGAGGCAGTACAAGATAAACCATTATTTACAACTGGTCATGTTATGTGTAATGTGTGGCACACTCGCTGCTACAACTTTATTATTTACCATTAATTTTTTTTCCGTATCATAGAATATCGTTAACCGGTAGTATATATTATTTTTGAATGTAAATACATATTATATTGAACGATTTTCTCGAGCTGCATACCGCATACGTAGCATCTAGTGGAAATTCAGTATGAAATATAGAATGACGGCAAGTATTAAAGTGTAATTTTGTCTGCCTACAATCTAGACTATTAACCAACACTATTTGAGAACTTTATCTGCATCGTCTTGACTTGCAACAAAAAATGCTAGAGTATGTGTGTAACTTAAGTTAAGATTATTTGTTATTATTAAGCGGTGTCATCGTCCGTGCGAGATGGCCGGCCTCGATGCCCCCACCCGCAACATTTAGTGTGTCAAGTTGCAAGTTCACACGTGGGCAGTACTTTCGCCGGCGCGCTATATTGAGTCAAACACGTTGGTTTACGGCAGCGAGTGTGCGCACTAACACAGTGGTCTCCAACGGGTGTGGTGCGCGAGAGTGCGCGAGTGTGCGGGGCGGTGCTTACCGGGCTGCGGCTGCTGCTGCGCGGGCGCGGGCGGCGCGGCGGTGGCGGCGGGGTGCGCGGGCGCGGGCTGGTACTGGCGCGGCGCGAGCACGCCGCCCGGCGACACGAGGCGCAGCGGCGTGCCGTTGCGCCCGCCCATCACCAGCGAGCCGGGGTCGTAGTACGGGATCACGTACTGGCCCTGTCCGTTCACCTGCTGCTCGCCCTGCTGGGGTGTGAGCGGGCGGCGCGGCTGCTGCGCCTGCTGCTGCGCGGGCTGCGCCACCAGCCCGGGGTACACTCCCCACGGCGCGGCCACGCCATAGTACGGCGGTACGCCTGCGATTAGTGCACTAACGTAGGGCGTGCCCTCTTGTCCTGCGTTTATCACATACGGCGCTTGAGTGAATGCCTGCTGCGCTGCCAGTTGTTGCTGAAGTTGGAACTGCTGCTGTTGTTGTTGCTGCAATAGCTGCAGTTGCGCTGCCGCCGCCTGCCCGCCTGCCGCCGCCTGCTGCGACCGAAACAGTTGCTGCAACAAAAACAAAAATCGTTATTATACTTCACAAAATCATATTTTTCACGACACGACATAGTGTTTTAGTATCATAATCTAAAATCTTAATTATTGGATCTAATTATTATCTTGTATTTGCAACAAAGTAAAATTTATGTTGTGACGAACTAGCGCTCCAATTTCGGTTCAGTTTCGATTTCGGTTGGAGAAAATTATATATACATGTAAATTTCAATATCTTCAACAGGTTTGAACTGATTTTAGTGAATTCTTTTTCATCGGAAAGAACATAATATTGTAATACATATTGTTTTTCTTGTGTGACGACCTCTCCGTTATTTAAATACCTATCAACAATAAAAAGACACACGTAATAAACTTTAAATAAAAAAATCATTTTAAATTTAAAAAATAAAAATACAACAAAATACCTGAATAAAATTTATTGTTTAAATTTCTACTCAAATGTTAAAATTTAAATTTTGATTTTATTATTTTAATAATATAATTATTTTTTTTCATTTAGTTACTTAATTATTTTTGCAAATTTAATTGTAATTTGTTATAAAAAAGTAATAATTTTAAATAATTAATTATAAGAATAATTCATTATAAGAAAAACATGACGTCATGCGGCGTCATGTTTTTTTCGTGCGTGCAGCCGGCTCTATCGAATTATAAGACGTTGTCACGTCAAAAAAATCGTGTGTTCGTACTTAAGTATGTACGCACGTAAGAAGTTATACTTATTTAACGGTTTTATGTAGCTTGTTTTTACGGTAGGTAATTTTTACAATGGCCTATCATTCACCACCATAACATACCTATAATTTAAAATCACATACACACGTGTATATGTATTTAAGATTATATCTTTTTATTCCACTGTTATAATTCCAATTCTGACTCTGAATTGACTCCGAATTTGGCGGCCCGCCTTCATTATGTTACGAATATATTTTCATTTCTTGGCTAGTCAAATCAATAAGCAAATTATTCAACGTGTACAAGAACAATGAAATATGTATTAATTACTTTGTAGTGTTCTATTATTATTTTATTTGTAGTGTCTTTTTGAGGTCAGTTTTTATTTTTATATTACGACAATAAAAATTGTAATGAATTTCCAAACAAACTGTTAATATTCCAGAAGTGAGGGTTATTTCGTAACCTCAATACGTTACAAATAAAAAAATAATGTTGTCTGTTCAATTCAGATACATTTAAGATGGTAAGCCGATTCTTTTACAAACGCAAGGAAAGCCCCTTCGAAAACATAAAGCCCCATATTTAATGCTATAATTGTTGAATGAAATGAACTTCCTCTTAATGATGTCATGTTTATAAACAAATTAACAATTTGGCTACTCTCCGGAATGCGCCGTTGAAGCAGTTCAGAACATATTGAAAAAATATAAACAAAAATATTATAGTAGCTTAAGAATATTCACTTTTCATTTATAAACATAGGAGGCGTTCTAATATAGTTTAATCTTCTGATGGCCTTATTCATAAACAGTTTCAGAAGGTATTTTAGCTATTTAATGTTAGTCCTCTTCGCTCCTACTGAATTCAAGTCTTTCGAAAGGGACAAAACATTCGATAACTAAAAAAGGTTTTAAAGCTGGATGAATAAGGCCGTGAATCTACATCTAAAATATAGCTAAAGGATTGAGGAGGAGATCCGAGCCATTTAAGAAACCAGATAACGAGTTATCTTGGCGCTCCTGAAATACTAACAAGACCGCTAAAAGTGCTCCTTAACTTATCCGGTGGGCATAAAAGTTTTCAGGTATAGGAGAACACGACATCCATTTCGTCCATTACGCTGGATAATAATTTCCTTTATTAACTACACTACCACTGAATCCAGGATGATCATCAACTTCTGTAAGCCATCTTGCACAAGGCTAAAGTTGATTGTCTGGGCGAGGAGCAATGCTGGCAACCTTTACAGTAGGGTGGCAGCGTCAATACCGTTCCGTTTGTACGTCATGATATAATTATTGTGTCTAATCTGGACATCGTGAACCAATTAATATGATATAATCTGAACTAAAACGGGGGCGCATACTTCTAATTGGCATTTTTTTAAGCGACCATGAAGAGAAAGTTAACAAGCTTATTGAACAATCCGGATAACGTTCAGGCTTCGCCATAAACTAGGAGTGCACCTGATAGAAAAAGGTTATAAACTCTTAACATTAGGAAATAAAATGGTAATTAGTAACGGACATTAGTCAAATTAATATCAGGTCTAAGCATTACCTATCAATCCACAGTTTAACTGCCATGTAAAACGTAGCCATAATAATTGGCTGTTTATGTGATATCACTGAGGACTAACTATTGTGTAATATGTAATGTGTAGGAAACGACCAGCGCTCTGTTGTGTCAGCTGTTAGTCGTAACAATTTAAAGATCCATTTACTATCTACATTTATAAATGAAAAACATTACCTTCACAAATGATTTGTCTGCGAGTCTATAATTGTTGAATGACACAGATGATGGAAGAGACCTCATCTAGTTTTAATTAATAGGTACTCAAAACACGAAATTACAGTCCTGCGGCGAGTCCCAGTCGTTCTTCAACAACTGGAACTCGCACAGTATGGCGATATATGTCAGCAGATTGGGATGGACTTCGAGAATTCTTCGCGTCCTACCCATGGGGGCGGCTCTGTTTCTCCTCTGATGATCCTGACGTCTGTGCGGACTGCGTCGCGGACACAATTCGCTTGGGTATGGAGTTATTCATACCCAGCTCGAAAATACCCGCAGGAAATCGCAGCCGGCCGTGGTACAATCGTGCCTGTGCCGTTGCTGCGCGCCTAAAGCAGTCCGCATACGCAGCGTGGCAAGACGCCAGTAGACGTCGGGATCCAAATTCAAAAGAGGAGAAACGGAAGTTCAACGCCGCCTCTAGATCCAACAAGAGAGCTTTAGCTAGGGCCAAGGCAGAACATATCCGCAGAATTGGTGAGCGACTCCAGAGTTATCCCTCGGGGAGCCGTGCTTTTTGGTCGCTCGCCAAGGCTGTGGAGGGCAATTTCTGCCTGTCCAGTCTCCCACCACTGCGTAAACTTGATAACAGTTTAGCCCATAGTGCAAAGGAGAAGGCTGATCTCTTGGCCCAACTCTTTGCCTCAAACTCGACGTTGGATGATGGAGGAGCTACACCGCCGAACATCCCGCGGTGTGAGAGTCTCCTGTCTGAAATCAAAATCAGCCAGCGAGCTGTCAGACGGGAGCTCAAGCTTCTCGACATCCATAAGTCGAGTGGGCCGGACTGTATCCCCGCAGTGGTTCTTAAGACGTGCGCCCCTGAGTTGACCCCCGTACTCACGCGCCTCTATCGTCTTTCCTATAAAACTACCCGAGTCCCGGGTTCCTGGAAGGTCGCCAATGTACACCCAATCCCCAAAAAGGGTAACCGGTCGGACCCTTCGAGTTACAGGCCGATTGCTGTCACATCCCTACTCTCCAAGGTCTTGGAGCGAGTCATAAACACTCAGCTCCTGAGGTATCTTGAGGACCGCCAACTGATTAGCGACCGTCAGTACGGTTTCCGTCACGGTCGTTCGGCTGGTGATCTTCTCGTGTACCTCACGCACCGTTGGGCGGAGGCCTTGGAGGGTGGGGGTGAGGCTATTGCGGTCGGCCTTGACATTGCGAAGGCGTTCGATCGAGTGTGGCATGGCGCCCTTCTGGCGAAGCTACCCGCGTACGGACTCCCTGAGGGACTCTGCAAGTGGATCGCCAGCTTTTTGGATGGTCGGAGCATAAAAGTCGTGGTGGACGGCTGTTGCTCCGAGACCAAGACCATTAACGCTGGTGTTCCACAAGGATCGGTGCTATCGCCGACACTCTTCATCCTGCATATCAATGACATGTTGTCTATAGACAGCATGCATTGTTATGCGGATGATAGTACAAGTGACGCGCGATACATTGGCCAACAGAATCTCCCTCGGGGTTCCATTGAGGAAAGACGGTCTCAACTTGTGTCGGAAGTCGAGAGCTCTCTGGGGCGGGCCTCCGAATGGGGTGAATTGAACTTGGTTCAATTTAACCCCACGAAGACACAAGTTTGCGCGTTCACTGCCAAGAAGGACCCTTTTGTCATGGCGCCACAATTCCGAGGAGTCACTCTCCAAACATCTGAGAGTATTGGGATTCTCGGCGTCGAAATATCAAGCAAAGTGCAGTTTCGGAGTCATTTGGAGGACAAGGCCAAATTGGCTAGCAAAAAGTTGGGGATCCTCAACAGAGCCAAGCGGTACTTCACGTCGGGCCATCGATTATTGCTCTACAAAGCGCAAATCCGGCCCCACGTGGAGTACTGCTCCCACCTCTGGGCAGGAGCCCCAAAATACCAGCTCGACCCATTTGACTCCTTACAGCGCCGCGCTCTTCGGATCGTCGATAATCCCGATCTCACGGAGAAGGTGGAGCCGTTGGGACTGCGGAGAGACTTCGGGTCCCTCTGCGTGTTCTATCGACTCTTCCACGGGGAGTGCTCCGAGGAATTGTTTAGGATGGTACCATCGTCGCCATTCTACCATCGCACCACCCGTCACCGCAGTAGAGTTCATTCCTACCACCTGGAAAGTATCCGTTCCCGAACGGTACGTTTTCAGCGTTCTTTTTTACCACGCACGTGCAAGCTCTGGAATGAACTCCCTGCTTCGGTGTTTCCTGAGCGCTATGACCTGTCCTTCTTTAAGCGAGGCTTAAAGAGAGTACTCTCCTCACGGTAGGCAGCGACTTTGTTGTGCTGGACCCCTGGCATTGCGAAGGTCCATGAGCGGCGGTGATCGCTTACCATCAGGCGAGCCGCATGCTCGTCTGCCTACGAAGGCAATAAAAAAAAAAAAAAAAAAAAAAAATTACATAATTTATGTAAACGTACCAAGTGTAAATGCAAATTGTTTTATGAACAGCTATTACTTTTGGATGCCAACCAAATTGATTATTTCATTAAGGTTTTTTTCAACAAGTTTTATTTGGGTGCGAAAAATTAAAAAAAGGCATGTACTAGAATGACTCAAGACATGCAAAGTGCAAACTCAGTCACCGATTTAGATATTTATGAAATATGTATACCGAGAATATTTTAATACGCCAAAGATTAAAACTATCTACATACGAACACTAGAGCCATAAATAGTATGTATAGCGGTTAATTAATAGAGGCACGTATCGTTTATTGTTTTTTACCGGGCACAGAACGACGCGGCGTGTGGCGTGCGGTGCGCGGCGGCGCTCGAGGGCTCCTCGCGAAACGAGCTAATTAACACAATAGTTTAAAAAGTTAATAACAAGCTTCACGCTGTCCGACGCACATGCCGGTACCGACGCTCCGCGCTATCCTTACCTAATCCGCAAATAAATTAACACATTTTTTCATTTAAGATTTCAACGTGAGGAATAAAAATTCCAACATCTGAGAATAGAGCGAATAACATTGAAAAATGACGTTTCACACATACTACACTCTCACAATATAGGCGAAACCATAAAGCATTAGAGTTGCGTAACACTAATATTTTCGGTGTCAGAGCGAGCCGAAGTATTTTGAATGAGGTGAATCAGTGTTGGGAGTAGGTACAGAGAGTGATGTCATTAGGAGCGTGCGAACTCCATTTACCTGTTGAGAGGAGATTAGTTGGCGCGAGTCCAGGCCAACGAATGACCGAGCGAGCTCGGTATCTCTGGCTGTAAACATCGACCACCAACAGTGCCGCAGCGTCTATCGGCTCGCTAGCACCACCTACACCTGCGTCTGTATTTCTATACCTACTAAAACTAACACTGATTCATTGCAAATTTCTCACCAGACAGTTCACGATTGTATATTATTTTTAAAAAAATGAGATTCTGTAACACTTTAGTGTACGATTGTGCGAATATTAGTGTGGAAAATGCTCTCTTTATTCAACAAAAATTCTCCTGGTGTTGAGCAATCCAATAATGAAATATGTTTTATAGACAAATGCAATCAGTGTAATGAATTGGCAGATCGAGTAATACAATTCTAATTAATGAATATTATAACAGTGTTGTCTTTAAAGTGTTATGCGAGTGGAGAGTCAAAACAGATGCCAACAAGTCATCATCGTAATTTTAATTACAGCTCTTCTATATTCGGGGGAGCTATTTTATTTTTCATTAGCTAATTGACACGAAATGATTATCTGATGGTGTAAAGTTTGCGGCGACGTCGTAAGTAAAATCCAGTGTCGCCGGGAAGTCGTTTGATGTCGGGACACGGCGGCGGGCGGGCTCCCGATTCCACGGCAATTTAATTCATCGAATCAGTGTAATTGAGCGGTGTGCGAGAGTTGCAGGCACGGGTCGCGCACGTGCGCAAAACAGACCAACTTGACCGCAACAAAATTAAGTCGTAGGAAGTACAGAGACGCTCCGAAGCTGGGGGCGGCGGCGAGGAACCGTCTCGCATTCAATTAGACGTTCAGTAATCCGGCTGCGGCGAGCTTCGATGCCAATTACAGGGTTATTAGTGATGGAACGCGCGCTCGTGCTCAGATCAACCCAGTCACCCATGTTCCGCTCAATGCCTCGCCTACTACGCGACATTTCACTCCTATTATATTAACCTTAAAACAACCTACTGTATCTTATTGCGTTGTTATGACTCGCGATAAAGATTTCTTACTAATCGTGTTTTGTTGCCAGTCTATAGGTAAGAAAAGTAAGGTACAGCCTCAGGTGACGGAGAAGGAAAGATAATATAGTAGGATAAAACAAAAAGTATAATTTGTACATTCTAGAATATTAAATGGGTAGTGGGTTATTAAAAGCATTAAGTATATACGTATATTAAAGAATTGTGGTGGATAACTGTTACATTTTAAATAGAATCTTAATAAGGTCCAATTCATTAAGAGATAACAAAGGTGGTGGAGATGCCGAGTCACGGAACAAATGTGTGAGGTTGTCGTGCGACACGGGCGGCCGCGCCGGGCCGCGTCGGGGCGACGGGCCACAGTCGGCACCGCCACCGTCGCGCCGGATGGTATATATTATTTATCACGACGGAGAAGGACGAGCAGCACGGTGTTCCCGCGAGGACGACGCGCTTCACTCGACGCGTTCGCAAACAAATTACGCGACAAAGCAATCAATTACAAGGACAAGAACGCAGCCATGCCACTCCAACAGAACGCTACGTCAACAAGAAGCTTTTAACGGATACGACGAGGTGCTACGTGCCCCCGATCTGGCCGACACCTTTGCGTTAATGTCGTTCTACTACGATTGTTTGACAAACAGCTACGAACGCCGTAATTGGAGAGAAAAACATTTTCAACGATAAAGAATTACATTGTCAATCTACAAAAGGTAATTTGCGGAGAATCGGAAACGACGGTCCGGGAGTCGCAATGAGATTACATGGGGATATCCAGCGCCGTGGCGTGCCGCGCCGACGTCGTCACTCGTGACGTGTATCTTGTTCTAACGAGTTTATCTGCCCCGCGGGCTGCGGCCTCGGCGACGCTCATCTCTTTCCCTATCAGTCTTTAAATGTAATCAATTTTTAGGATGTATACAAACATTTATAGTATATTTGTTGCACTACGTATGAAAAGGAAATTCAATATTACATAGTAAAGCAATCAAGAAATTGCTTTGTTTTTCGCATTGTACAAAACATGTAAGATGTGATGAAGGTAAAAACCTTGTTAATCGACTTTCAAAAAAAGGAGATAATCAATTCGACCTGTACACATATAATTTTGTTAGAATTGCACCATTTTTGGATATGTTAGTACTATACTAGCTTCTGAACACGTGTGCCAAATTTCATAAGTGAATATATATTTGTGCACGCATATCTAAGAAAGTTTAAGTCGGATTTCAAAAATTGTTTTTAGTTGAATTAGTTATACGTCAACTTAGGAGCTGTGTAGATACACCGATTTCGATGAAACTTAGGTAAGTTTCATCGAAATCAGTTCAGTAGTTTTTGAGTTGGAACAGGGGTCAACAATCTTTTTCAGTGCGCGGCGCACATACATGTTTATTATTTTGTCTCGGTACTTTAGTCTGTCTAATAATAAAAAAATAAATAAATAAACCGACTTCAAAAAAAGTTGGCATATTTAGGTGTTATAGAATTTCAAAGGATTATTTTATTTCCCTGTTTTTAATTTCATTTGTGAAGCTGGTTTAATTTTTTTTGGGACTAATATTGACTCAATGATAGTTTGAGGTTCGACATTGTTATTTGTGTAATTATCTATTTAAAAGTACAGAGTATAGTATGAAAACCTTTAGTAAACGATTGACGGTTACTTAAACTCACTGCATTCATTTTCATATGTTTGGGAGCAAAACATTCATGTAGTTGCACATTACAAACACAAGGCTGCGTCCCGCTGGGGAAAGCAGACTATAGACAGAGTACTACCGACGAAAGAAACTTATTTCGTTGCTTCAACAGTCTATTAATCTCTTCGTGTAGCGTATGCTTTAAGTCCTTCTTATTTGGCCCTTCTTAAATGTTATATCTCTTATACCACCCACGACACAACATTGATTGTTACTGCATTTGAGCGTCATTTGTATTTCTGGAATATCGCGACCACACCATTACACAATTTCGCTTCACGAATTTCTTGTGCTCAGAGCCTATCCATTCAAACCGTCCATTATTTTAGCCACATCCACTTTTATTCCACATTTCTCTTTTACCGTACTTTCCCACTTCGATTAACTTTCCACATACTAGCCTTATTCCAACACACTATCTAATTGCGTTAATTTTATGAATTATCTTCATTCTTCACTCATGTAGATGATATTTGATACGTCTCATTCGAAATTCCATATTTCATTGAACGTTGCTAATAAATGTGAGTGTTACCACGACTTGTAGTACTAAGAACTGGACGGATACAGAGGACAGAGAAAGTTGGAACACACGAACGGTTATAAGCGAAAGCCATAATTAATCGGTATGTGTATATTGCAGTACAAGAATATTGTTACTGTCGAAAAGGATCGCGTTCGAATCCAAATAAACTGATATAATTAACCACACTTTAAATTTTTCAATGGCAATTACCGGACAAAGAAACTGGACGACTAGTAGCAAAATGGATGGATTTAATAACCAATCAGAATTTCAGTGGTAGGCAGGTACCTACATTAATTAAGGCTGGTTGATGTGTCCGAGACGGCTGTTGACCGAGAGGAAGAATACGCATATTAAGTAATTAGAATAATGTAGGACAGGGTAGGGCTTATAGGTCCGCGGGTAAAAAGGTCCATCTATGGTATCTCAAAAACTAGTGACTTATGGTTCATTCTAAATATACGAGTGTAAGTATAAGAGAGTATAAGCTTATTTTTGTAGTATTTTCTTAAAGCCTAAATATTTCTAGACAGGGTTGGGGTAAAAAGGTCCATTTGGCCTATTGACTCCATCAATACTGAATAACCTGGGTAAAAACAGTTTTTTTTGTTGTTTTTATTTCAGTACGCGTAAATTAAAAATAAAATAAAATGTGGGGTATGTATGTGACTGTTGGGTGTATTTATTTATTTATTTAAAATCTGATCATGGAACTAGTTCTGTAGAGTTTTCTGCAAAGTTTGCAAGATTGTATTATTGAAAATAAATAATTAAGGTATATTTGTAGTGATTTTAAATAAGTGCAACTTTATTGACATAATTTTTTTAAACGAATGATCTTATGTTAACAATTACATTATTTTAACTTCTTGATGAAAAATAAACTATGAATGAATTCAGTAAAAAAATATTATTATTTCATACAACTCAAGACAGGCGACAAGGTTTAGAAAAATTGTTATATGACATATTTCTATAATTTTAAATCAACCAAAAATTGAACGTGCAAAAAGCAGAACGTGGCCAGATAACTGTTTGTTCGGTAAGTGTAATTTTATTTGGTATAGTATGTTTGATATTCACAGTATAATTCGAATTAGTGAAACTGGACCTTTTAGTCCCGCCCTACCTTATTGTATTCTATGATATAAATGAACTTTTTTTAAAAGGCTATTTGACTCACTAAAACACTAACTAACTTCTTTGGTCTCTAACTTTTTTGGTCTGGTACCAACCAGAGCAGAAAGTTAATGCAACTCATAGCAATGAGACTCTTGAAAAAGGAAATATGAACTGGACAACATTTGCTTATTCATAACAAGGAAGTGTTAACAATAAGCTATTGATCTTGAATATATAATTTTAAAATAAATCTAGTCAGCATATTTAAAGAATAGTAATAATCCTACATCGTGTAGAAATTTAAATACGTTTTAAATTATGTATTGAATGTATAATCACTACTATTATTTTAAATTAAGTAGAAATCTTGAATAATATGCGGACTGTATTATTTAAACATAGGTAAGCGCTTGGTAAGAGATTACGACATATTGTAATATTTCAAAAGGAATTTATTTTAAAATTTAGGCGAGGTTACTAATAACGCTGAGAACTAAAGCGATATGAACATGGGCTTTAGGCAGCTTACTCTGCCTACATATTTAGGGTTAAATAAAGGGTTTTGTAGCATACACGTATTCAGTGTACCTGTGAGGCTGTAGCGCAAACCAATTAAATAGTTCGTACTTTGATTTTCCTTGTTTACAATGTGTAAATTAATTGTTACTATAACTAAGGCGAATAAACTACGGCGCCATAGACTGCAGCTTAGACAAAACATAATTTGTCCATTTGTCTTTTTAACTTTTGAACAGACGGAGCAATCTTGACTAAAACAATAGTGAAACATTTTGATTTTAATTACTTTGTGGATTGAATACCTACGTACACGATACAACGACTAAAGATTTTCAGCGAAAAGGTGGCAAAGGGCGAGGGCGGATCCTGGCTGGGCGGAGCGTAGCCACGCCCACGTCGCCCACGCCCTGCCTAAAATTAAACTTTCCTTTTTCTATTCTCATAATGTTAAAATTTAATCACTGATAAAGATTAACAAACTAGCCTGCCAATAAACTTTATTCAGGACATAGAGAGAGAGCCATTTGCAGTTTTTAATATTGTCGAAATTTGATGTGGTCATCTGACAAATATAATAATTTATATGTTAGGTATATGATGCCAAATATCATTAAAAAAAAGATATCGACAACATTGACATTCAAAAAGGTAGAACATTAAAGAACGGCATTACTGCACAAAACACAAATAAAGAAGTTTAGTAATTTTATTATATTTAAAATTTGCTGCCTAATGCGGTTTTGTACAATAGCGCTGCCATTTTATTGATCTATAAACCCTTTAAATAGGACTAACGAAATGTTCTGTACATTTTTATCTGCCAATAATCACAAAGCGATAAGTGTACAGATCGTGTAGGTGACATATTATGTAAGTACATGTTTAAATGACTCGAATAAAATTTTATTAAATGTATAGGAAAACGATATGATCGCATACAACGTGATCGTGATAAAGGAACTTAATTATTTTGTTAATGATCGATAGAAATAAATGTTGCCATTTGTCACATAATATGTACATATAAGCAACTTGTATCGTTATAGCCTGAGATGCATTTAAATCAACACTTAAGAATTAATTTGTCAGGAGTTGTAGGACCGCATACGTGGCGCCCATAACTGAACAGTCGCGTGTGCCTTGCATGACAGGTCGCATCGTAACCAATGCGCGTTTTGAGGGTTGATCATTCAATAAAATTGTAATTCCAGTTCGAAAGTACACTGCTGTGAAAACAGTTGAATCGCAGTATTAATACTAAAATAGACCGAGAGTGAGCCGATCAGCCTTGATATACAGAGTGCGAGCCCACTAAATGCACTGTTTTCTCAAAAGGTTGATTTTTTATTGTTTGAGGAAGTAAATTGGCTCATATATTAACGTCGTAACATACTTTCTTGGGTATAACTTAAAAAGTGCTGAGATGGTGTTAACCTACTCATTCATGCCGAGTTATGACTGACAACAACGTGGCTCTACCACAAATGGACATTGATTTACGAAATATTGAAGTTAGTATATTTGTTACACCACAATTTCGTCTTTGATTATTGATTCTAATATATATAATTTTAACAATCAATATGTAAAAAAACTAAATAAATAACAAAATACGTAAATACCTATCAAATAGCTCTTTTACATAATATTATGTGTGGTTTTGATAAACCATTTGTACTTCGTGTTTAATTTATTCAATCTTCTAGAGGTCACGTCCGCGACGGACAATATCGTTATAAAATATAAAACCTAATATTTTAAAATTGTATTCATTGAATATAAAATACTTTTCTCAAAGAATAATGAATCGCCGTATTCAAATATGAAACGGCATCGTTATCAACCTAGAGGCTTCGATGGCTAAACACTTCATTATTTTGTCCAGTAGGTACATAATATGTATTGGAAGGAAATATAGTGTTATCATGAGTACACAATATTCTTAATAATATCGGCATTTTTTGTTGTTTTTTTTATTATGTGTGCCCTTTATAAATCTTCTGCGATGGGTACCTATATGTAATAATTAAAGATATCTCCCCATGGTTTTTAATAACACGTATTTATATTTAAATGGTATTTAAACAATATTTAAAATGTGCTAATTTAATAGAGTTCTTCCAAGATGTAGCATTGAACTTAGGCAGGTATATATCTACTGCGACGAAATAGGCGTAAACATACAAGACTCGAAGCATACTTAGTTTATAGATGGGTATTTATTGGTCGCAGTGGTAAGAGCGTCGGACGGGTGCGGTCGTGTGATGCTTTTATCAAAATTAGACGGCGCGCCCGCGCCGCGGCACACCCCAATCGTAAAAACACCATCATTGCCACTGTATCAACGACGGCCGGGGCCACACCTAGCTGTTGCTCCACCCGACTCACCCCGACAATTATTATCTATTATCTATACATTATATTTGCCCTGCCGCTCCTTTATTTTGACGTAAATGTCGCGTCCAACTCCCCCTTGAGTATATATACGCCAACCGGAATTCTAAAAAACTTACACGTCGTTGACACGACAGGCTTTATGGTATGAAGATAGCACATTCAAAGGCATCACATGGATTCCGAAGGATCAGTTAGCCAGCATTTACATATTCGTTTCTTTAGACGGACACGTACCCGGCGCTCGGCACCCGCCGGCCGCCGCAAAAGTAAGTAAACAAGCTTTGTTACAAAAACCACAAAAATAAACTAAATGTCCCGCATACTCAAGTGGATAAAGAAAGCGGACACATATTTAAAACTGTAACTTTAAGTATAAAGAGGTTTCTTATGTATTTTTATTTTTTAGTCGACCTCAATGTGAACACGTGACCGAATTGCAGTTAACTTTCACCGCTGGCTGCATATCCAAAACAAATTGCACGTCGTATTGTCTGTCGTTCACGTGAAAACAAGTAAAAAAGATTTAAACGAGTTCAGCGCGACCGTCAATGTTTCTAATAAGGATAAAGTTGGACATTATAATGGCAAGTCCACAGAGCACTTATAAGTTTCGCAATACCGGCTTGATCCAAATTTCAGGTGAGCAATATCCAGAGGATGTACAGCATGGTAATAGACCTAAATCAGTGTCCGAAATGCGCGTGTGACTCAATAAGTTGGTCAAGTGGCCGAGGCAACACTTGATACACTGCATGCGTCGACGACGATGCCATCAGTATGCATGCAGACCCACATCGGCTAACTGTTACCAATAACCTTATACATGTCTGTTTACTTGCCTTGTCACTGTTTTCACAACCATTAACATTCCTCTTGCTAATACTTCTAGACCTGAATAGACCACGCGTTAGACTATACATAACCTAATATACGGAATGTTGGACACATCTCTAACATGCACAGGTAATAATGAGAATATGAGAACCATTTTATCGACACAATATGCTGGAAAATTGCCAACGACATTTGTTGTTAAATGACACGCGATAAGAAGAGACGATTTGGCAGACCTGTTTACTCTACTATTCTTTCGCGTAGGTATAAGCTACACAACGTACATAAGAGTTGTTGATTTAGCTAGGCCATTTTATTTTAGTAATTATTATTTGTAAACTTTTAATGCGACAATATTTTTAGTTAAATTTATGAGCCATGGACTTTCTAACATTATAAGGAAATTGTGCGGTTTACACACACAAGCACGAAATGAAACAGGAGGAAACGAAACAAAGGATGCGGAGGTGGTGAAAATGTGAATATATTACACGGCAATGTAATCACACGCACGCAACCTAACGGGTGTAGGCTCTTCCAAAGCGTGCCGACATAATTCTAAAACCAATAATTCACATTTATACATAGCACACGTTAATTTGCAGCTAATTCTCAAAAGTAAAATATAGCCGTTTAGAAGCGGGCTGCGGCGGGCTGCGGGCGCCTGCAATTGTTTTCCACGTGAAATGGCACACGCTGGATGTTAAAACGTCGTTAAAGGTTTTCCCCTGTGCGAGGCGAGACAATATATTTTCCGGCCAAGTGATGGTATGGACATAGGCGTAAGATGCGCAGGTAACGAGGCCGCGTAATGAAGTGGCGCGTTAGGACCTGGTTCGCAACCTCCGCTCCAATTTCTCGCTAACTGGACCCTTAACGCAACGACCCCCGGGCTTTTACTGTCTACTCGCTTGCCTAGCCAACTATACTTTCACCAACTAAATAGCTAACGCAAGGGTTTAGTTAAAATTTGCATGTAGTCATGATACGGATAAAATATTTGTCTTTGCATACAATGTTCCAAACAAAAGTTAAAATGAAATGTACGAAAAATAATCTTCCTGAGATATTAAAATCGCAAGTTCATTTTCAGAAAATAAACGAAAGGAGAACAAGCAAAGTCAATCTAATTATACCGCTTGACGTGGTAGAGGGATAGCGAAATAGCTTCCTTAATTCTTCTGCTTATCATATTTTGCAAACTTGTATTAAGTAGAAGAAACTTGTACAGAAGCTTTGTAATAGCCGTTATTAGAAACTAAATATTCAACAAAGACGAGATTGGTGTCTGCTATTTAATATAATCTTTGTCGCGCTGGTTAGAAGAATTAATTATGCTTTTATCTATTTTCGAAGTTTCGATATATTTGAAACCGGCTCCGCGTTGGGAAGTAAAAGGAATGTAATACGTTAGAAATATGTATATCGAGTTTTGAGGTCATATACTTTCGCTAAACACTAATTTCGAAATATATAATTAAAAGAAACATTGATAAGCCATAGATTTAGATACCTAACACACAATACTAGTGACATCCTTACACAAACAGAGTGTAACACATAGTATGTGAACGGAAGACAATCATATGAAGATACAAAAGTATAAATGAAATCAATGTTATTATTTGAACTTATATTGATGCGAATGGTAAATGTTTGGGATGGACTGGAACTTTTAAAGCCAAAATAATATTGGCTGCCACAAATACATAACATAATAGGCTAGTTATTTAAATGTGTGCGGATGTAAATAAGGAGTACGTAAAGAAGCGATTTCTCGGTGCCAAAGCCAGAGGCCACCTTGTAACCTTTTATATTATATCTCAATAATGTTACTTCCTATTAATATCAACCAATAGCGTACCTAACAAAATCTATCGAGGCTAACTCAAAAGATTAATAAATTCAAGCAATCTCCACGGTAACGGCAGATAATAAAAAAATAATTAGAAAAGTAAAAAAAAATTGCCGGCATTTACTTAACAACCGCGAACAGTTCGACAACCTCTAACGGTACTATGATCCGAATTCATTAGTTTCTCTACAGCACTTAGATTTTTGGCTTAGTGGAGTTTATATTTTGCGTTTATTTATTGCCACTATCTTCTTGATCATAGATGGTCGGTATCGAAGTATAACTGTACAATGTAGCACAGACATTACAACGTGTTATACTTGGTGTATCTTGGGTTTTCAATTGTCCCACTAGTGAACGAATATTTATAAATCCTGCCACATCACTTTAATACATATTATAATATGCCTAAATAAAAGTAAAAAAAAAGATATAATCATTGTTCGGTGGGTGAATAGTGAAGGACAGTTCCGCTACGCAGTGCGAAGACAGCGAGATAGTCGAGGTGAATGTACGCACGAAGTGTGCCACGCGTCGGAGAAATACTTCGGAGTGGATACCGTTAGTGGATCGCGGTCAAGCCGGCAGCGGTACCCGTGGCCGGCACTTCGCCACCTCATCACCTTTCATTTTGCACATTCATACGTTAAACATCATCAACACTATCCAGGAATTCGATGACAACAAACATTGAAATGCGAGGATTAAACTCATTCTAAAATATGACATGAAATTCAATTTTAGGTCAAGTATCACTTTCTGATTAGGCTATTCAATATTTCTATAGAAGACCAATTTCTTGTTTTCAAACATTTCTAAATGATAAACGTCAAAGTGCGAGGTACCGGTAATATCAATGTGCCTTTAATGTTATAAGAATTTAAATGTTTACAACCGTAACCTTTTTGAATGTAGTAGTAAGTTATTTTAAGCCGTAAGTTATCGTCATGTAGTATGGTGTCGTGGCACAAATTAGTGTCCTCGCCACAATTCCTGGCGCAAGCTGCATTGGGGGGCATGTCAATGGCTCACGGAGTAAGTGCCGTGTCTGTCTATAGGTGGGGACAGCGTCGACGGCAACCTGACTTGTCTCAGCGTGGTAATCGGAGCGTTTCTAATACCCACGCTTTGACTCGGTTTCACCGCACGCTTCTTGCCTCCGTTCTTATTTATTCGTTTTGCGAAATCGTTTGAAATATGATAACGTTCAGTCGATCGCTGTGCTGCTCTAGGTTTTCACGAAACTTCACACAGACTTTTTTAGTTGGTTCAGTTTGTTATTGAATTGCTCAGATTATAGTGAACGGATCGGCATCCGATGCAGGTGTCGGTTTACCGGTAACGCGATCAGTTGTGAGAAGAGTGTTTGCGAGTAAAACTTCCTGTTAAAATGGAACAGCTGCATTATGGTAATGAACGTCTAAAAGCGGACAAATGAATATTTTTCACAATAATTACAGTGGTTGCAGCAGGTAAGGCGCGAAGCACAGAGGCGCTGCGGCGGGCGCAACAATTTGCATCACAAATGCGGGTGGTTCGGGCGGTCGCGATGCGCCGTTCAGTTCGCCCTGCGCCAGGCGCGACTACCCGCCGCAGACAATGTCACAATCAACATCGCGTGGACGCTTTTTGGCCACCATGTGATTGCCGATTGTAACACACCATAATCACCAAGGACACATTTTAAAAACGACGTTCCCATCCCAAAAGCATCAGCTTTTATTCACCAATACTAAAGTAGGTTGCGAAATCATGTCTTTATTTATTCTCTTAATCAAATGCCGAGTGCACAAATGAGAACGCGAAATACCATAAAGTGTTAAACAAATATGAAAAATCCGGTTATATTTTGATTGAACAATCACAATAACACTTAGGCAAATATGTTACATATTATGACACTTCGTTCATTAATATTATTACAAAAATGTTCTAAATCGAGAAAGTAAAGGTCTTAAGCGGGTAAAAGCGTCCAAGTTGAAAGGCGGTGAATTAATAACGAACTTCTCCCGCGACGCGTGATGACGGCCGACACGAGTAGCGCATTAGACGCCAACTCTGAACATTTCAAAAAAAATCTAATGCTAATTATTTTGCAAATTTGTTCCGCTCAAAGATTTTCTTGAAAAAATACTTCAAAAAACATTACCAAACTCAACTTATTAATTTGAAAATTTGGTAAACAGAGTAGCACCGCGGTGCGAATAAATGCGAACAGATTTAAGGCACAACATGCTTTTTCCATCCTTCATAACACGATAAATAGAATATTAAACGTTATGATGAACATAAACAAATGCAGATATTCAAAGAACACTAAATTTAGCGAAACCAAATTGGCAATCCATAAAATTGAACGTTTATTAATAACGAATGGTCATCGATGACCTGTATTCCAAAAGTTTCCAATTTAAGTAGTAGTAGGCTTTTATATCGTTTAAAACACGTATTAATAAACCCGAATACACAATGTGAGCTATGAGTACATTGTATGTATATGGAAAGCTGAAATCAACAGGCGGAGGGAAAGGTGAAAATAAGGGTTCCGTTCAAACAAATGTAGTCGATTTATTAAATTGTAAGTCACGAGTTTCCACGTTGAAATATGAGCACTATCTCAACTAAACGATGCAATCACAGACGGATTTAAAAGATTTTACCTTGCCCGCATCATTTTAACCTTTTTGTTTGTAAAGAAAATTGTCTTGTTAAAAATTTGATGAATATTGCAAGTGATTTTTGTAGCGAGAAACATTTTTTCATCTCTTACAGTTTTAAAATTTCACTCTATAAAGGTAAATATACTGTCCATTAATGTGACAAGACGATGGCAGTAAAAATTGTCACACATATTAAACGCGTAGTATTAGTAGGGAAGGTGGGACATAAGACGCGTTCAATATTGGAATAAATCTCTGACAGAATGACTTCGTTCGAAATTAACCAGGGTGCCTTACGAAGCGTTAGGACGGAGGAACGGGCGGTAAAGCGGCTCTTAATTAAATCAAGTGACACGTCTCGTCGTCGGTTACCTCAATCACACGACCCCAATAAACCCGTGTGCCAAACGGAAATGCTTTATTTCATGTCATAATTCCAACTACAACTTGACTTTTGAGACATACATCCAGTCATTGATATTGTTATCGTAATACACTACTTGTTGTAAATAGGTTGATCAGCTTATACATGCACCGATTACCGATCTGCCGCCTGATAGCCAACTTTGGCAAGCTAAACTGCCGAAATATGGCGAGAATAGACACAGATATTCCTGCCGGATTAAAGTAAATATTCAGGATAGCAACAACTACTATAACTTAGTCGAGTTATATAGAATACCGAGATTTGTATGAAAAAGCAGTTTCTATTAATCTACGGTGCGCTGTTGTGGACTAAACTTCATAAGTGGCATAGGATTTCCAGCGCTAAACAAATTGAAATCTGGATAAATATTAAGTGTGTTTCCGGCGAACTTGATTAAACCCATAAAGCATCTAAGGATCGGGTATAACAATAACAGCGGAGGCAGTGGGCACGGGCGCGGGAGAGCGAGCGCGGCCACGGAACAAGTTGTGCATCGGTCGCACTCATTATTTCCGTAACGAGCTCGCGACGACCGCCGCCCGCTCTCAGTTCCCGAGTCTCGGTCACGGCAATTAATTAACCGGCTAAACGGTATCGTGTTTTACATTCTGATGTTTACGCAACTCTCCAGCGATAATGTCGCCAGCTATCGGAATGACAGCGCCACCGGTGTGCTCATATTAATTAATAAATTATTAACATGACCCACCTCACTAAAAATTAAAGAGTTTCATTATTGAGCTCGTTATGGTTAGTTACGCTCCATGCATATAAATTGCTTATTTGTATAAGGAAAATTAAGGAATGGGGCTGTAACCACTGAAAGAATATAAATAACACAACAACGCGACCTAAATCAAATCATAAAATGAACGTGTGATTCAGCTTTCCCATAAATATAAAGAAAATAACAATTGTTGACAAGACTTACAATTTGTCCGAAAACTCGTTTTATATGCAACTCGAACGCGACCGTGTTCATTGACAAGCGGCGTGTGTGGGTGTGTGCCGCGTGAGCCAGAGCGAGATAATCCGATAAAAAATATTGATCGCAGGACTATGAGGTGATTATAGTGCGAATTAGTCTGCATATGAGCTGTTTCTACCCACCGCAGTGTCGTAACAGCTGGCAATGGTTGTTACTTAAATTAGTTAACAATGACACATATCGCTGGCAAACAAACGGAGATGAGTCCTAAATAGACCACACGCTATTCTCGACCTGTCGCCGTCACACCGGTGCGAGCGTACCGGCTGCTGACTCACGCGCACCTCAAGGTGATGTTCACCCGCAACGAGCACCTTGCCGGAATGGGAAATCACACTGAACTGCACTGCATTGCTGCATTTCCCCCAAACAATCACTAATCCTTGTGTGAATAATAGCTGAAGTGTATTATTATACTACTCGTATTAGCACGCGTGTAGAACAAACGAGCTTATAAGTTTGTTCAATAACACGGCAAATAGTGCGATTCGGGGGAGGCTCACGAACAAGCATGCATGCGCGATGTCTGGTGGCAGGTTGCGTAATACACGATAGGACGTTGATCTCAGACTTGAACTTGAATGTCGAACACTTGAGTACAATCACTGTAATTTATTACAGTAACATAAAATCCAGTAGAGGCTTGTGTTAAAATTACCGTTTATATTTATTATTAAGCCTATGTTTTTGCGACGCGAATGAGCATGGCCATGTGAAAATAAATTCACAGCGCATCAACGGACGAAACGTTGGCCGGAAATTGTAGGAAATTGCGAGAGAAAATGAATCCGACCGTTTGAGAGGTCCACCTGAAGAGCGTTTAAGGCCCTTGCCGTTGAACGCAGGTATTGCAAACAGAAAATTAATGATGCATGCATATATCCACACCACGCCGAGATTTTTAATTAGAAACACACGGTCATATTATGTACGACGGCGGATATGTAAATGTATTCAAGTATCTTTACGGAGTAACGACAACTTGTCATATCGTCACGTGTTGTACGAATAGAAACATTTCATTATGGCAAAAAGAACAGTGAAAATAAAGAGGTTTCCATCAATCACACGAACAGAGCCGGCCGCTTCCGGACGCAGGCTGGTCGGGCGAAACATTTCTTTGAATAATGAATGTAGGTAGGTATCGTGCCCCGTAACTGGACGTGATATACGCCGTCGTCGGCCGCATGCATAATTTCACTTATTTTATGTGGTTAATTGTCGAAAATGACCGCCAGTGAAATATATTACAGCGGTCCGACCCCGACACCGACGCTAGCGGCGGCGGCTAATGTATTCCTCACCTCGTGCGCTACACCTTAGCCTTAGCGCTTAACGTCACCTCGCTCTTTGTGCTGTGTTGTTCCCCGACGCCCCCGGCGCAAATACACACAGGACACAGCACGGTTAATGCAAATCATTCATATCAAAACCGTGTCACAGGTTTTATGCCATTATCTATGCACATTACATACACTACACACTACATGTCCGTCGCGTATATTTGTTGCATAATGAACTTTGATAAATATTTTTACCTATAATACTTATGTACGTTATCATGTATGTAGGTACTTTATTTGCGTATTCACACGCAAATACCATAAGGAATGATAATGCAAAGAAACGATGTATATTGGCAATAAAATGATGAACAAACAACCGAAAATGAAGCAATGATTTAAGTATCTATTAGTTTAGGAAGTTTTACAATACAAAACAGTATTTTACACCAAAGTGGCAATAGATATTTGTTGACAACGTAAATTCAAAGGAGTATTAGTGCTTTCACGATTTTATGCGGTGTGCACAATCGCGGCAACTCGAGTCTACAATGCCGCTGCATTACAATTTTTCAAAGCAGACACAGGCGACAGAGCATAACAAAAGAGCTAGGAAGTCGCAAATAAACGAGCACTGCGGCAAGCAAAGGTGCACGCACCCCGCCCCTTCTGTCGTAGCTTCGTAGACCTAAACGGCTAAAATTGCATGCTACGCTTCTACTCTACAACTTTGTTCAATTGCTCATATTATTCTATTTAAAAAACATGCTTAAATATCTATAAGCCGTGCTGCATTTGTACACTCTTTCTAATGAATGTAGGTATATAAATAAAATTGTAGTACAAAGATGAAATCCAATTTGAGTAATGCAACTTTTCGACGGGGAATGTAAAGTTTCAAAAAGCTGCGAGATGAGGCAGCCAGAAGGACTACCTCTACATTTAGCGCTTTCCCGGCCAGCGATGAATAGGAAAAGATCGGGCAGCAAGATACGTCCGCTACGAGCGAGTGAGCCGCCGCGCGTCGCTATGCCGCGCCGCGCGGCTGTGGCGTCGATGTTGCCCACCTGGCCAACGCGTAAACGCAAACGAACTTGCAATCGCGGCTACATCTACCGAAAGCCTCGCGTCTGCCAAACTACATGTAGCCATATTAAGTCACTCAAATGAATACCCAGCGAAACCGCTACAGCTTTATATCTAAGAACGCTCGGGTTAATACAACCAAGTTTAATCACCTAAAAGCAAATGAATTTGTACGTTGGCTTTGAAAACATTTTTGAAGCGTTTATAGTTATACATGACATAAATACAAATTAACGTGTATATGAATAGTATCTGAAGAAAATAATGTGTGATAATTTATTAAAGCATATACCGGTGTATTGTCTATTAAGATTTACAAATGTGGGCAAATTTCATCTCAACGTCAACGAGACGCGCCACGTTAGAAGTGGGACGCGGGCAACAGGTTTTATCAGTTCATTACTAGGCAGAATCAGCTATCATATACATTTAACGAGCAATACGTTTTGTAACTATAGAATATTACATTGTTATGATTAATACTAAGTTATTACATTTGTATTCATTCTAACATCTATTTTATTTTGAAAACTTTTCCATGTAACCCATATAAAATGACAACACCATAGCTAGAGGGTTTATCACATAATCTACCACGTAAGCCGAAATGACTTTGAAGGGAAAAAAAATGAATTTAATGAACAATAAAAACAATAACCTATTTCACTATGCATTCTTTTAATTTTAAAGACATGTTGATAATGAAACAAGCACTTGATTTGCTATAAAACCGGCTTGGATTATAAAAATACAAATAAAGTGTCAATGCAATATACATTTTAGACTTGAGCCAAATATTATATTATGTTCACGATCTCACGTGTAGAAAGATAACGCTTACAAACTTTCTTTAAGCTCTGCCACTAGGGAACTGAATCATTTCCAATAGGTGACATTATATTTTATTTTAACATCGGCCAAGTAGTTTTCACAGTATTGACATTGTTTTCCAGAGAGAAACTACTAACAGTCAGTGTTAAGGAAAATAACAAAAGTTTAATAACAAACTTTCCAAGCTAAAAGAGAGTCGGTTGCGTAGATGTTTAATTGACAATATTTAGAAAACTAACTGCAATGTAGATAATAATTATAGTAATTTCAATGTCATCAGTCTTAGCAACTATTATTAATTTTGAGGTAATTATTTATTGGCAATTAATAGCGTAAATAGTCTCTGATATCAGTGGAGCATAACTAGTTACCGTTTGTGGCTTGTTGTTAATATTTAAATTAAAAAACTAAAGCTACAAAATAACACTATGATAGTACGACCAATATTAACGAACATTTTAAATACACTTGAATAATACAACTCTAGAAAAACAAGCAGTGGAAAATACAACCATGAGGAAATGTGAGCCACGTCAATTATGATCGAAACGAGACGGATTATTACTTTGGACAAAAACTTAGTAAAGATAAACCTTGTAAGACATTAACAGTAAAATTATTTTGGCGTTTCTAAACTTGTAAACATATTTACAAAAGACATGAAGATATAAACTATTCAATAAATCCAGTCTTAATTCATTTTTTTCCTAAGCGGATATTGGTGAAAAAAAAAAAACTTATGTGAATTTACAACAACTTCAAGTTGTATCTCTGTAAAGGGTGTCCACTTTCGTTCACCTCACATTACAGGTCAAAACAAAAGCTTACGGATATCATTGTTCTCAGAAACTTTTAGGTCGTACAATCCTACTGGAGGAATCTAGATCACAAAATAAAACAAACTCAAGATCTTACTATTTGCAATTTGAGGTCCTTTCCCGCAGCAGCGGCAGCAGTAACCGACGTCGTTACAGGGGACAACCACTGGTGCAGATTAATATATCGTTTAGGTAAAAGTTTTAGTGAAACATCCGCTTGTGCATAGGCACGCTCGAGACAGGCCGCAGCCGCGCCGTCTAACGCGAGCGCCGGCTCCAGCAGCGCGCCGCCACCCTCCAACACCACCATGTTTATAAAGTATCGTCACCAAGTTTCAAATAAACAAATCAACACAAGAGGCGAGTCACTTCACAGCCGGCGCGTGCTGACCGGAGATACATGTCTGTCGCGGAGTTACGTGGCGCCTGGACGGCGAGAGTCGCGGAACTGCCGCGGCGACGCACGGTGGGTCGAAACGGCTATTTTTGTGACATAGGATTTTTTTTCGGATTTTCCAATTTTTTTTGACGCCAACGTTTTGATATTATCATTCCTTACACTATTCATTCTTTGTATTTTTTTGCTTAACCCTATAATTTCGGCATAAAAAATTATTTTAGGTTTTTAATGTATGGAACGCACTATAAAAACCTAAATTTCTACGAAGTCCTGCTAGATCCTGCGTTAAAACCTTATTTTTCTGAATCCTGGCCAGTTCTACTTTACTTGTACATTTCGAATGTCTGCATTGACTTGCAACTTTTCCAGTTATAGGGATCGGAAAAATGGTAAAAATAGTACTATTTCTAATTTTGTAATTGACATTTTAAGTCAATTTAACCACAAGATAGTAAGACAAAAACATTGTGGATATACAAACTATTATATAAAAATCTAATAGAATAACACAATAGAAGTAAATAAGTAAATATTTATTGGCATAATTGGTTGTTGTACCCAAAACATGTGGTTACACAATTAACGTAAACACAGTAATAAATCATAAATGCAAATGGACCACCAGATGGCAAAGGATTACTTTCAGTCATTAACACTGATGACATCTGGAGATTACAGGTGCATTTAGTTAATTGTTTTACAACTACTGTTTGTTTATTGTCTTTAATTAACTAAAACAAAACAAACATTCTCGTGATATCGATTGTAAACATGTTTTGTCCTTTTACTTAGTTCTATCATTAATGAGAGCATCTAGGGCAATAAAATTTGTTTATTGCCCAGGGTATAAAATGACTTATATTTTGAATTCGTTCTTAATGTACATTTATCCGTGCTACGATCCATACCATTTTATTTTGAATCCTTGTTTCGGTATCATGGAGGGTCTAGTTACTAATCTCGATATGTTTGTTGTTTTAAGAGACCAGCTTGGATCTCTATCAGATAGCAAAAAACTTTCTGATTTTCTGCAACAGAAAATAAACGTAACTGAAGAAAATAGTGTAGTGCTTCAAAAGTTTTGTGTAAAATTCTGTTCTTCTATAACAGCTAGATGGCAAAAATGCAATCGTATATTTTCTAACTTTATTAAAAAAAATGGTGATTGGCTAGAAAGTGAAATAATTTGGCCTAAAGGACTAAAATTAAACGAAAGACACGAAGAACATGAAGTACATGAAGAACACGAAAGACATGAAGAGGACTTAAGTCTTGAGAATCTGTCTCCATCCACATCGAAAGCTTCTACAGCTTTGATTTGTCCCAGAAAATCATTCGATGATTTGTCCAACAGACAAAAACGAAGACGAGTAGACCAAATTCAAAATAATTTGTCTAAGGAAGAATTAATTGCAGCTACATCAAATACACTGAAATGTAATGGACAAGAAGCCATCGCTAATATAATAAACCATTTACTTAAAAATCCAGAAGATATAACAAAAGTGAATAATTGCTTGAATGCAAAAAAATATGTTCCATACACTGCTGATAAAGCGTTGGCGCTACTTGTTTCCCTAAATTTGTCGAAGGCACAATATATAAACCTAAGAGAATCAGCAAGCGAAAAAGGCTTTCAATTGTATCCTTCTTATTATAAATTAAAAGAAGCAAAATTGAAATGTTACCCAAGAAAGGAGGATATGACATTTAGTGATTGCACGGCATCAGTTAAATTGCAAGCTCTGCTCAACTTGACAGCCTCAAGGCTTTTGGATACAATTGAGTTCGATTTAGATTCTGCAACTGACCTGAAGCTTATCAGCAAATGGGGCTTTGATGGATCCTCGGGGCAAAGCAATTATAAGCAGATCTCTGAAGTAGGCGTGGACGATTCCAGTATATTTATGGCAAGTCTTGTTCCAATAAGACTACAACATGATGATGGAACGGTTTTATGGGAAAACGATCGAAGTTCATCCACATTTTACTGTCGTCCCATTATGTTTACGTTCACAAAAGAAACACAAATTACTGTAGCAGCTATAAAAGCCGGTATATCAGGAGAAATCGAGGCACTCCAGCCATCTATATTTAGGAAAGTGAAAATTGCCCACGAATTAATGATGACAATGATTGACGGCAAAATAACTTCATACTTTTCTGAGACTTCAACAGCAGTTTGTGACATTTGCAAAGCGAAACCAACAGAAATGAATAATTTGGAATCCCACAAACTGCGATCTAAGAATGAAGAAATGTACCAGTATGGATTGTCATCATTGCATGCGTGGATAAGATGCATGGAGTGCCTACTCCACATAGCTTACCGTTTGGAGATTAAGAAATGGAACTGCAGGGGTGACGATAAAGAGAAAATGAAGACCAGAAAGTCTGCAATTCAACAAGAATTTAAAGAAGAATGTGGCTTGCTAATTGATATAGTGAAGCAAGGAGCAGGCACCACTAATGATGGTAATACGGCTCGAAGATTTTTTAAAAATACAGCCATGACAGCACGTATCACTGGCATTAATGAGCAGTTGATAGAGAATTTTTATATCATTCTACAAACCATTGCGTCTGGAGAGCGTGTTGATATTACTAAATTCGCTTTATTTTCTACCGAAACCGCAAAACTATATGTTGATTTATATCCGTGGTATTATATGCCTTCCAGTGTACATAAATTATTAGTTCATGGGGCTGACATAATTAAACATTTTGGGGCTATACCCATTGGAAAGCTGTCGGAAGAAGCCGCAGAAGCACGGAACAAAGACTTCCGAAAATATAGGGAAAATCATTCCCGAAAAATTAGTAGGATATCTTCGAATGAGGACATCTTACATAATCTCCTTTTGTCATCTGATCCAAAGATCACAAGTCTTAGATCACGCATGACAAAAAAACATGTTATGGTTCTCTCAACAAAAGCTAAAGAGCTTCTGCATTTGCCATCAAAACCAGAAGACTTAGAATTTATTAATGTAGAGAGTATTTTAGAAGATCTACAAAACAGTAGTGATAGTGAGTAGTATATAGGTATAGGCTTTATACTAGCCTTTTTTATTATTATTTTTTAGTTATTTCCATCATTTGTTTTTTTTTAATCTGGCACGGCACATATACAAGTTTTCCGTGGTATTTGTTAATTTATTAGATTAATTATTTATCTCATTTGTGTCAAATTTACTGAAGATAATTGTAAAAAATCTTTTGGGAAATATTGAATTTTATCATTTCTTTCGAACTGCATAACTGAAAAAGTTGCAGGTCGATGCAGACTTTCGAAGTATAGAAGTATAGTAGAACAGACCAAGATTCAGAAAAATAAGGTTTCAACGCAGGATCTAGCAGGACTTCGTAGAAATTTAGGTTTTTATAGTGCGTTCCATACATTAAAAACCTAAAATAATTTTTTTTGCCGAAATTATAGGGTTAAGCAAAAAAATACAAAGAATGAATAGTGTAAGGAATGATAATATCAAAACGTTGGCGTCAAAAAAAATTGGAAAATCCGAAAAAAAATCCTATGTCACAAAAATAGCCGTTTCGACCCACTGTGCGACGGCGCGCACCTGCCGCCGGCCGCCTGCCGCGCCGCGCCGCACTCCGCCTGCTCCACACCCGCACTCCTCCCGCACAAACCCCGCGCCCCGCTCGCGCCGCCTACCAGCGCGTCAACAAACATCGCCGCTGCACCTATCGCCCTGCATCCTACAGAACTGTGCAAACCACTTTCGTCCTACTTTCCAACTTTTCAATTGTCAAACTGCTTGCCGATTTCGAATCACCTTTAAATTACCTTTATGTCTCACGACGGTCTATATTCAAAAACAATAAATGTTACGTATTGGTAACGAGCAAAACCCTTAATTGGCTACCTAATATACACAACAAATTCCCAATTAAATGGAAACCCGCAGTTAAAGCAGCCAGACAATAGCGCTCGATTAATAGAGGGTCGAGAACGAAGTTGGTCGAAGCAAGTTTAAAATGGCACGAGGCTTCGCTTTTCACCACGTGACCAATTTCCACCAAGGCTCCTCCCTTTTTAAACAATTCAAACATTTCGTCTCAAAACACAAACCGAACTTCCGAGCAATTAGTGAATTCTCAATAATTAACGGACCCTGAAAGCTTAACCCCACCTATGGAAGAATTATTACAATGTGAAAATTTCATAAACTTTGTTATAGAACAAACACCAAACTGAAGACGAAATTTGCCATTGTAGTGCGTGATTCTAACTTGAATCCAATTTAACAGAATGTCCTCTGGAGAGATATTCCGAAACAATGATAAAACTTGAGAAAAATTTCGATTACATCACCCATACGTTCAAATATAGGACTTATATCAACTTTATTGTGGATGAAATGAGGAACGGGGAAAACAATGACGAATAAAACATCTTTAGGATATGTAAGTAATTCACCATTTTCAAAATATTGTCTGACCTTGTTTTAAAAACACGACAGTTATGCGAGCGACGAATGTTCTGCTACAAAACCTGTCACACTTGTACGTACAGCCATAATAAGAATTAAAAGAATGAAAGTGTATTCTATTGAAATTAATTTACCGTAAACACTGATATTAATAGACGCGAGACAATAAGCCACCCCCGTGAACTCCTCGTCAGTCAGCTATGTAATGTGTTGCATCACGCGAGCCATGTCGGCGTCGCGCGCGGCGCTGCCCGCCCGCCCGGTGCGCCCCGACCTCGAAAATATGCTCCTGTCATTTGCATACCGACGCTTGTGTATAACCAAATACTATACACCAAGTACCAGCTACTCCTGCTACGTTACACATTTAGACTCTTATTTATAATTGAAATCTACGACATGACACTATATTTTACTACGCCATTACAGATAATTATAGATCATGAGAATCTCCGATAATGAATTTTGTTGGTGGATTTTTCTCTGGTAATAGACTGCTTAACCAATGAAGACCCTTTAGAAAGTATATATTCACAATTGCACCGTCGACGAATGTTAATGAAGGTCATCAATTATTTCACAATTCTAAAGGTTTCAGGAAGAAAACGATCTCGACAGGCTGTCTGTCATTCCAGCAGAAATAATTAACTTGGTTTTCCAGAGCAGAAGTCAGATAGAGAATTTTAAATTAACTTTCAATTTATTTGGGGAAGTTAGAAAATAAGTTAGTTCACAATAACAATAATCAATATAACTGAATTACAACAATAAAATTATCGTCTTCCGATGATAAAATAATGGTACAATTTATCCTTAGACCATACGTGACTACGCTAGTTTTCTCTAGAGTGCCGTTTGCGAACAATTCTTGTTGATAGGAATTAATTAATGTCACAATAGAATATGTCTGCGCCAAATGGACGTACGGACGGACGATCAACTGTATCGGCTCAATTATTCACACGACACGCCTCCACCCACCGCATCATCCGCTTGCTGCCAAATTAAAAGTAAATAACGAAATGAAAACAAGCGAGGCTCGCACCGCGAGGGACTCGCAAACCTTTTACCGCTGTCGAGTAAACAACTACATCTAAACACTATCATTCCATCGACTGTCTGTTTGCCAATGCAGGAAAAAAATTGCTAAAATCCAAATGAGCACTACAACATCTAGTGGTACACGTGTGTATGTGTGATGTGTATATAACTGTATAGTATACATGCTTGTTTATAATATGAAAGTGCTGGACCACTGACTCATTGTTGCATCATTAACAGCCTACCCGAGGCAGAGTGGTAACATTTGTACTTAGTACATAGGCTGTTACTGCACACGTACCCCATCTATACTAGCTCATTTTGTGTTTAACGAGCACAACTTTAAAATTAATTCTGTATGGTAAGTTACAACCCCAAAAATTACTAACGAGGAGTCAAATTCCTTAAAATATTTCTCATACACAATACAACCAGAACGTAATCACTTAAAACGTTGCGGTAGTTTTTTTTAAAAGCTCGCTCTGTTATTGGATAAATATGATACAAAGCGTAAAATATTTCTGTGCATTGATTAAAAACACTGGATGTAATATTTGCTTGTTTAAAGGGAACACAAAAATCTTTTAGATGATTGTTTTAGGCACGTACACTGAGTACTGTTAGCAAAAATGAAGGCCGCAAACAGATCCAAAAGCGCTATTCTCAGCGGAGAGCAATTTCGAAGAACAATAAACTGGGATGAATAGTGGCGCCGAAGTAAAAAGTCTATTTACATCATATGCATATTTCCTACAACAATATAAAAAGTGCAGACACACGTTGGTTGCGTGTAAGCAGTAAGCACGCAGCTAAGTAATTAGCGGCCACGCTCCTCTGTATTAATATTGAAACGGACAAGTCACATTGATGGCGATGCGCGTCGGGTGTGTCGGGTGTACACGTGTGAGAGACCGTCACAGTGGCACATCATTAGCGACAACATGAGGTGCTGTACGCTGTTGCGTCAGGGCAAGACAGGTGAGACAGTAACGAGCGGTCGCCGACTCATCGTGGCCCACGAGAGCAGCCCCTTGCGGCGAAAATTGTCACACAGCAAAGTGTGTCACGGGCTACATTATTATTTCGACATGTTGGAATGACGTCCCCGTTTGTTTAGCGACTTAACAACCCACGCCACTGGATTACTAACAAAACTTTTTTTATACAATTTTCGTAACAATACCAGGGGGTATAAACAACGTTTGCGGCAAGTTCAACCTTTACAAGTAACAAATTTGTATGATTTTACGCTCAATGAAATTGAAACCTATAAGTCTATCGTTCGAAATATAACTTGTGAGCTAAACTTGTTAAAAGTTATTATGCTACTAACATGTGGCGCCTCTGCCTACCCCTTCTGGGATAAAGGCGTGAGTTTATGTATGTATGTATGCTACTAACTCTATGCATCGGAAATGCAAAACACTAAATCGCGCACTGACTGCCTCGTTGACGTAGTTGTACTCCGGTACGGTTACAACGCTGAGGTTTCGGATTCGAATCCTGGGTCGGGCAAATCGATATTGGATGTTTCTATTTATTATCAGCCAGCTCGCCCCCTATCACATCGTGGAACGGAACACACAAGGCGAAACTTGGCTGTCTTGGTATGTATGTAAATCTCGAAATCTTGTGGTAGGGTAATCGTATCCTCTTGAATAGCGACCACCGTACACGATGGTGATAAACCCGTCATACATATTTTGGTCAAGCGCGCCGCGGATCGGCTTGACCATAATATGTATATTTAATTTCGAGCTGACCGACATAACTGTCTTTAATGTAGCATCGAAGGCACATTTACGCCGTTGATACTATTTACTGTTTGAACTACAATTTACACCGCACTTACCACAAAATTTAATGTAGTCACATTGTCATGTCAGCATAAAAAATAAATGCTTTACTTTGTTAATACGCAGTGTATACAAAATATGCCTTAATGACAATTGTATATTGGCTGAAAGTAATAAATGTTAGAAGAATGCAGGAAGTGATGGTTCTCGAGCAGCCACCAGCAAACTGAGCACGACAGCGAGTTGAACGGCCGGGAGCGCATCGAAGCGTGCCGCGTACGGCTTCGCACCTCATACATACGTGTGTGTTCGTAAACCCGGTCACATACTATACTAGCAATAATAGTCACATAACATTATCTAGACACACATTTCTCAACTCAAATGTTTCATCTGCAACAATCATGCTGTACGCACCGTGATGACTTTCATTTATTTACTTATTCAATTTAAAGTCATGCTAATGAGTTGGGATTACTCACAATAAGGCGAGCTCGAATAGAGACTAACGGATTTATGTGACAAAGCATTTTATAAACAACAAAACCACCGAATCGAAAGAACAATTACGGGAGTCAAAGCAGGTATCTTGGCAAAGCGTGGCGAGATATAACAAATCGCCGCCGTAACAAAAGAGGCTTTCTCGTGGCCATTATGACGGGATGCACAGAAAGAACGAGGCGCCAGCGGTAGCGGGCGGCGGCGCGCGATTAGCGTATGCCGCCCCGCACAACGAGCAGCCACGGCGAAACCCCAGGGACGAACCCAATTTACGATTGCCGCAAAGAATATCTTCGACGTGGCAGTTTTGCGAGCCGCAAGTGACCACAGTTTCTTTCTCTTCTTCGGTGTTTTCATTGGGGTTTGTGTGCGCGGTCAGAACGGAAAGGAGGTGAAATAGCATCCGAGGCAATTGAATAAATAAAATTTTTCTGGAGGAGTAGGTTCAGATGCGCAGCGCAACAGACGACAGGTCGGTGTGGGAACCGTAATAAGGGCTACCATAAAACGTTACATTAGGTAACGGCGGCTTCTGGGGCGGCTATAAATATCTCCGTTCGGAAGTACGGCCAGTGTCCCGCGGGAGGACGACACATAGTCGAGACGGCGGCCGTGGACGTGTCGCACGAATAAAAACATCTGTCTCACCTCGCGCCCTCCCGACATGAGCGAGCGCGCGACCTCATCTCCGCCAATCAATATCACTTAGCAATACTGCCACCTCTTATATCCACCATTAAACTTATATACTGCGCTACTGAAATTACGACTGCCGCTCCTACATTATATTACATTACAAATTTATTTTTCACTTTTATTGCATACGCGTGCGGCGTTCCTGACGTCGCGGTTTTTTTCAAAGTTAAACAAATATAAAGTTTTACAAGCTCAACATTGAACAATATTTTGTTTATGACGCAATCAATCCCACTAAATCCATGATTAGATCATTAATAGATAAGCTAGCGCATTTGCCTAATATCTGATGCGTTGGATCGATAAATGCGTATAATATAAAGACTGGTTAAATTGCTTTCGCGAGAGAAACGCTCTAAGTTTCACTCGGCGGGCGACAGTGAAACCAAGCTTTAGTTTAGTCACGAGCATGGAACAGTTAAGGCAACATCAAGCTCTGTGGCAACTCGTTTGTAAGCCCACCCTCACAAACAAGTACAAACCGAAAACATGAATTGTACAAAGGAGAAAATGAGAAAATTGCACCATACCAATGGTTAAAATTATATGTATCTTACCTACTTCATTATATGAATATTTTCACAAATATTTTCATCGCAGCATGTAGCGTGAACAAGTTAATATAACATACATAAATAAATAAGTCGAAATGGTGAGATGATGTGCCAACAGTGCGACTTTTACTCCAAAGAGTTTATTTACACTATTTAAGGTACAGTTTATTGCAATATTAAGTAGAAATTCCAGTTCCAAGAAACATATATTGTTCAAACCGAAAAACCCTGCCGTAAGAAGTAAAGTAGACTTTTTAATGTCATACCCAAGCATACAACGGAAACATGCCTATGCGGGAACTGAATACGCGACCTTTTATTCCTCAATCGGCTTCAAAACCAAAGACGCTGCGGAGCCTTGTCATATCTAACGAATAACAGGCGATTAGCATAATGTTTACTATTTGCATTATTTCCATATTAACCATTTTTTTACGTGGAAACGTAGGCCAAAATAATTTCCAACATCCGAGGTTAAATAAATCAAAATCATCAAATCACTTCAGTAAAGCAAGAAAGCAAACAGAGGGAGACCCGCAAATTGCTTGCATTATTAGGCAAACCTTAAAAGTTTGGGGTGGGCTTAGTTTACAGAGGTAAGCTCGAGGTTAGGCTACTCGAGTTTGTTTTGCCAACAATGTCAACAACACATGACCGAACTACTGACTACAAGCATGAATTATGATTGTGCCTACGTCCACTCCAATTTCATTTATCAACATTAATATAATAACTGCACGATATCCACGTACTGTTCAAATCCATCATGAATTGCGGTGTTAGTACGTAATCTATTACATATCTGCATAAATATATTGAGTTAACCCTCTACTGTTATGAAAACCACTTTCGCACACTTGTAACTTTTTTTCTTCGATTGATTAACAACGGCGCAGACCAAGTTGTGACTTATGCAATAATATCAATTTCTACAAAAAAAACTAGCGGTCGGGCCCGACTTCGCCTGGGTGCAGATAGTTTTTGAGCCCAGTCCACATCAACAACATGTTATTTCGTGTACTAACTCTTTTATATTTAAACTCAATGTGACCGCCTTCGACTATATTGCTTTTCCAGTCCCGTCCCGTCCCGTTATATATCCCGTTCTGTCCTATCTCATTCTACCCTATGACGAAAAGCATGCAATACTGTCCTCTCCTGCCCCGTGCCATCCATTCATATATGAAAGAGTAGCAAATATATCCAGTTGTCCAATATATTTCCATGTTAAATTTAATAAAAATCGGTTCAACCGTTTTAACGTGAACGGAACCTACATACACACTTTCGCATTTATAATATATTATAATATAATATATACGTCTCACTGTAGGGCACGGGCCTCCTCCACAATCGGGAGTACGATTGAGAGGAGTTAGGCCATATAATCCACCTCGCAGGCCTATTGCGGGTAGGCGGACTCTAAATACCATAGAAAATCTTTTTTGCATGCATTGTTTGCATGTTTCCTTGCGATGTTCTCCTTCACCGTAATAGTTATATAACCGTTTATAGTATTAGTCGGGATTAAATAGTATACCTAAAGTTTCAAACTAATTTCATCACCTATTTGAATAGTAACAATCTATATTTATATCTATCAATTTATAAATCGACACTTCATAACGCAGTACGACTTATTTAAGTGGAAATCAAAATACTCGATGAATGTAGCTGTAGTCTGTAGTATGCGTGTTGCATGGTGAAGTTGGCAACTCGGCTGTATGCAAGTCAAGTGTGTGTTAGCTACACCGAGTCCCAGGCGGTGCAATATACGCTTGGTATATGTCCATCAAATGTCACAATCAATTAACGCCACGACCCCGCCTCGCACTCTGCGGGTCGCTCGCCTACAAGTAATTAAACTGTCGATCTATATCCCACCTACATCTGGATACTAATAAGACAACAATCAAAACTCAACTCGCTACAATTAAATAGAAAAAACGATCGCCGTCAACTTGTCGCTATAATAGAATTGTAATTAAATTTATTGTTGTTTTAATAACGCCAGCCGTAACTTGGCTGCATAACAATCTGCGAGACGGGTAAGTGAATTTTAAATAAAAGCGTGAAACGTGGAGGGTCGACGGCGGCCGAGGCGGTCCAAGTTTTGTCATTGTTGCTATATTGCGCGGGGCAATTAGCGCGGCTTGGACGCGACCCGCTCCGCTCGCCAGCGCGCCTCGCGCACCACGCCGCGCTGCTCCACGCTGCTCCACGCTGCGCCACGCCGCGCCGCTCGCTCTCCAATCAAATTACTAGCAACCGCTCTTCTGTCATCTTCACAAACTTAATAAACATTCCGATTCATGCCGCAACTCAATTCCACACTTCAACTAATGGCCGCAGGTAAATAAAACATCGCCAAAAAATATTTATACAATTTCATTATTGTAGGCAACTTTCCAATAGTAAACGAACGTTCATTTCGAGTTTTAACTGAAACTCTCTTATACTGAGCTTCACTAGAGACTTCCATACGGACTAATACTCCAAGGAGTTAAAATATATGGATTTGATAAAAAAAACTAGCATTCATTGAATTCAGTATTTTATCCGCACCTACATGAAGTTAAACTTATTCTATTGAATTTAAACATCTTTTTAATTTTTTTTTTTTTTTTTTATTTGCCTAAAATAAAGTTCTGAGGTGAATCTTTTCTGGCACATGGTGATTGCATGTGATGCTTCTATGAACATAATCCAAAGTATGGCCTAATTTGTTAATGTAAAATATGTATATGGCGGGACACAAAAATAATGTAGCACAGGGTGTGGTTTAATTAGTACGAGTCTAGGCAGCGGCGACATCGCCGGCACACACGGGGCGCACACGGGGCCCGCGCGGCGCACAGTAATTACCACCGTCGGCGGGGTTGGGGGCGCGGACGATCTTCTGTCAAAAGGTTCGCGTGCGGAACGGCGGACGCCCGTATTAAACGCTAGCGAAGAACCCGTGCCCCATCAGATAACATGCAATCAATTTCGCGATCTACATGCCTCTACGTCGGCACCGCCCCTGGCCTGACGTCACACCGATAACGTCCGTAGTGCCACTTGGTACCACTTGCTCGACACATTCACTACTCAACTCACTAATGCAGTTTCTCACAACCACGAATGCCTTAAAATTGTATTAAAAGTCGCGACAACGATAAATCTATCACTCGAGGAGATATGTACAAATCTATTTTACTGTTGTTTTTATACTTTTCCGTAGTCGCGAAGCGTCGCGGCTAATCAAGGCATTCGCTACAGTGCGCGGCAAAGTCACGCGATCGTTTTATCGCACACCTTCTTTCTGTTTTATAGACAGATAAAGTTTGTTTAAAAAGCTCGCATGTCTTTACTACATCGACGTCCTTGTCGTGACAAGTGGTGTAACCCTCGACATCCTAATAATATGAGCAAAACTAACCTTCCTAACGACCACTTCTAAACTTGGACAATAATATATTTTAACAGAATTACATTTGCTATTTTAAACTTCCTATTTATTAGTACTTTGTTATTTCAGTATTCCGTGGAATAAATTCACGCACAACACGTTAGTCATTAAGAGTAATTTAAAAGCGATGTTAAAGCCCACACAATTTTCGTTAAATTCTTGATAACAAAATGTAGCATAGTGCAGGAAAACAAAGACCCGTTAGAAGGCAAGAAATCCTCTCAAGTCAATTTGATATTATGAGGTAATGGAGAGTAACGGGCATGATTTACTGGGTGGCGTACCGGTATAGGCGCGGGGCGTTCGCGCGCAACCACAATTATCGGCCCGCGGGCGCTCTCAATTACGAACGGGCGCGCCCGTGGGAACACCTCCAAACGGACCGGGCCCAACCACAAATCTTTTAGTCTTACTGTCTTACGCCCGGCCCAACAAGTTGCAAATACAACGGATTAAATTTCACTCTTCCCAAAATATACTCATTTTCTTTTCCTATAACGCAATGTAAAATATAAACGTAGGTAGGTACTTACAAATTGCTACTATAGCTAAAATATATCTCGGGGGATTTTTCATATAGAATTCAGTAAAAATCGCGTTATTTTTGCACTAAGTCCTTTTAAACGTTTTGCCCGATGAGCGAATGCAGTTTGAGGACGCGATCGGGTCGAGTGTCGCGTTTTAATTTGCGCGGCGACACACGAGTGGAGTCCGCGCTATGGTTTACAGGGAGCGACGGGAGCGACGCGTCGAGTGTCCTGCTAATTGCAGCGCAATGCCATCCTCCACCGCCCCAACCCACACTTTTCCACCGATCATGAAATATTTACGCGCTTATATTTGGCTCTTTCCAGACCAGAACCTTGTATTTTTTCTATTTACAAGAGTAAAGTGTAGGCGAGAACACACGCGCAATCGCGATCTCGGCGAAACGAATGAACAAGTACCAATATGTGTGTATTTTGTGGTGCGCGTACAAGCCATCTCCCTGTGGAGCGAACTGATAAGCTCTGACCGCAATCATATCGGTGGGAGCATTAATTATGCGATTTGACATTACAAATGAGCGCGACAACAATCTTAGCTAATTATACATTAATAAAGGCTCGCGATGAAAGTGGGTTACTTGTATCGGTGTGAAGAAGAGTGTTGTAAGGTGGCCGAGCCGGTCTGAAGTAATTTGTGAAGAAACAAATGAAACTGCTCCCCTCGCGCAAGAAAGCGCTTTGCAAACCGCGCCGCCCATGTAATCGGATAATAAAAAGGGCAAACGCGGTAAATATAAGATGAGGAAGACAGTTTTACGAGGAGCACCTAATTAAGTGGTGAACCAAACAAACGAAGGAAACGTTTACAGTGAAATAAATGGAGGCTGTACAATTGTGGATATACTCGTATTACGTGCTAGCCATTATTACTCTATTATGTGCATTTTAAATAGCGCGTTTAAATCTATTAAGAGAAACTGCAACAGTAAATACTATTTTTTATATGTATAGTAATAGACATGGCACAGGTGTAACCATTGCGCGGAAAACGTGAAACATTGCAAATAACAAAAGCTATCAAATTCAGCAATGGTCGAGCGGAGTGGCCGCTGAAAATAAAATCAGTAGCGGTGGTGTGGTGCGGTGTAGTGCGGAGCGGTGCGGCGTTGCGCGTGAGTATTTCTGGCGCGCAGGTAGGGCAGCGAATGAGGAATGCGCGACCTCACCTGAGCGCGTCTGATTCACTCGAGCTAATTTAGTAAGCTCAACATATTTATTAGACATCACCTACTTTCAATACCACATTCTAACTGTTGAAACGTAAAGCTTAACAGAACGCTTACAACTTTGCGAATCACACACCAAGTACCGACCAACGCAACATCCAACCGACAACATAATTCATTTGTGCCGCGACGTAAATTCCTAATTTACTCCCGATAGATAAAACCTTATCAATCCAGGTCAAATATCGTGATTAACGATTTATGTGCGGTCTTGTAACAATTTAAGTGTGTAAACGTTTAAGGGTGTGTAATTGAGTGCGGGCGGCAGATCGGGTACAGGACACGGGTCGGGATTGGGGCGATTCATTAGCTCAACCGCGTCAGAACAAACAAATTAACGCGACGGACGTGTTTTAGTCGGTGATAAAAGGGCGCGAGGGCGATGGGCAGTGCGCCAGCTGCGTGCGGCCGCGCTATAAATCTCGCGGGCGGGTGCCGGCCGCCAGTCGGCACACGCCGCCAGCCGCGCCGACGCTGCGCACCAGACACATCACTAATCAATGCATCGCTTCATCATTCATGAAAATGTCTTCATCGAAATACCCACTAAACTAGCACACTATTTAATCATTGACGTAGGCTTGCCG
This sequence comes from Deilephila porcellus, assembly GCA_905220455.2. Taxonomy (NCBI): domain Eukaryota; kingdom Metazoa; phylum Arthropoda; class Insecta; order Lepidoptera; family Sphingidae; genus Deilephila; species Deilephila porcellus. Next base: position 12,190,994 of record LR999973.1, on the reverse strand, counting down.
TGGGATTAATACTAACAAAAACACCGTTTTGATTGCGGTTTCGTTCGCTAATATAAGTTTTGTCAATCAATTTAGGGTATCTGTACACTTTTCTGAATAGGTGTTTCTTCCAGAAAAAAATGCCTGTGACCTTTCTGTGTATGACCTTTCTGTCTCTCTGACGTCAATTCAAAACATCTTGATTTTCGTTTGAATAGTTAATGTGTGAAACCAGAACAAACATACCGACCAGATATAGTATTCCGAATAGTACAATAATACAAATAGCATCTTCTGATACTAAAACCAAGCAAAGGTGTTATTGACGACATATGGGTGGTACAGCTACAGATATTAAAAGCATTAGCGAAGGCGATGACCGATACCCTACCGCGTACGTGGCGGGCTCCCGGGCGACGGAGCGACGGAGCGAGGGTGTGAAGTGCTCTGTGGCATATGGGTCAACAGTCAACAGTCAACACGCACAGTGGACGAGGCACGACAGTCGACACACATCGCGGCGTCGGCTTCAGTCTATCCGCATGCCGCGCCGCGCTACACCAAGCCACCCCGCCCGCCTCGTGTAAATGGCTTCAGTTAATTAAGTTTAATCAGTGCCATTATGATTGTGTCGTACTGTCGGCCGGCGATCATCTGCCAGTCGACACACGCCCACATATATGGTTACAAACACAATTAAATATCAATGAAACCTTATAGCCAATTTATCGTACAACGCTTTAAGCATGGCTCCATGTGCCATCCAACGATAACTAAAATATAATACGGTCGTACATAAAATCCATCGGGTCCTAAATATGATAATGACCCTTGTAAATCTGATTTAATCCCTTAGTTTAAATTTTGACGTCGATTTTACGATTACGACAGAAATATGTCAATGGCAAGTTATAGTTCTGAATAATGCAGCTATCCATAAGTAGGGAAATCTACTGTTACCTATTAATATACTGACTGCTATGTCCATGTTTCCGAATTACGCAGCATTATTAGGGTTCATAATCGAGATATGAATGAATGTTCAGTAATTTGAAACAATAAAATTATCATATAAACGTGTTTTTATTTTTAGTACCTCGACCGACAGTAATGCAATAGGGATATATTATTATCATATTTGGGCCTTGGAGTCTTAATAAATTAACAACATATTTCTTTAAGCTCTTCAAATTCAAACCATTGGGCCACCGATTTTTTGTTAATATTATGCATTTAAATTTATTATTTATTTAGTCGCATATGAGCAGTTTTAATGCATTGCAATCAATCAATGTACAACCGGTATTAAACAATGCAACGGATACAGAACACGAATCATGCCAGGTTTTGCTTATGCTTCACCTGTATTTACACGACTAGCGTTTCGACGCAAATCACAGCATTTACTATGAAGCACTGAGCTCGCGCCACATACAATATATACGTATATGTAATGGATGCAAACGGATTCCGGTACATTAATTCGAACGGAGATTAACACCCATATTCTAAGACGTTTTCTCGACTCCACTTGACGTTACTAGAGGAAATCCGTATTCTTAGTAGAAGAAAATCTCCTCCACTCAACGTCACTCAAAAAATTTCCTGTCTCGAGGAAAGGAATCAACTGTCAAACTCAAGGTACGTCGCGACCTACCTTAAGGAAGAAATAAAAGAAATAATCCTACTTTAAAATTGTAATTTAAAAGAGAGAAATAAAGTTTACCTTTTAAAATTCTTAAATACCTAAATATGCCAACAATTTTTTGAGGTGGGTGCCTCTACACGATCTACACGTTTTTCTAGTGAATGATTACTCTTTATTTCACGGTGTCCTAAAGTGTGCCTCCTGGTACGCCGCGCCGTAGAAAGTAAAGGAGGGCGCCGCGTAGAATTCCCTCTGTCTAAATTTTTAGTTTTGTGCTTATATACCTAACTAATATCGCTGTACGTTTCAACCAGCTAGATAGATTAGGGTGCCGAAACAAAATAGTAAATATGTATGTGCGCCGCTGACTGAAAAAGATTGTGACCCCTGCTCTATCTCAAAAACTGCAGAACCGATTTCGATTCAACTTATACGGTGCAGTTCTGACAAAATTACATACATACAGCTCGAATTGGTGATCTCCTCTTTTTGAAGTCGATTAAAAAAAGATTTTTCGTTTGGAAACAATGTTTATTATTTTAAACGAGTTATTAAAGATTTCCAGCGGTTCCTGTAATACTTGTACGATACTCCGTACGAATATCCCGAACGACGATTCATCAATAAGAATATCCTTCGAAATTTCCGGGTTGGATTGAATGACACTCCTCCTGTCTGCATGCGTTTTTTTTGCAGCCACCATTTCTCCGACTCACTAAATATTTGTCTTCCAGTCATAATCCTGAAGCTTTTGAGTTAAATAATTATATATTATTTGTAAACACTTTTGACATGACATTTGACTGTCACTTTTCAAGTGACCATAGGCTAGTTTCAAAGTTTTTTTGTTAAATCTCTACTTTATCTATACATCAGTGACGTAAATGATGACGTTTTTCCTCAACTCAACCTCACTCAAGGAACCTTTAGTAAAAGTATATTTTTAACTAAGCATACCATTTTCGAGGATTCCTTAAATTCATTTTTATGTCACCTCGACTAGGATAAGGTTGAGGAAGATTAGAGGAAACGTGTTAGAATACGGGTGTAAAACTAGCGTCTTCAGAACATATGGAATATGTAGTCAAATACACTACAGCCGAAATGTTGCCAAGCCAATACAAGGTGAAACCGTTCCAGTGATGTGGACTATACTAATTTTCTTCTATTCTATGCTCAAAATGCTCGAGTTGCTTTAAATTTGGAAGCATGCGGCGTATTACAAATCGATAGCTGGTTTAAGGATAGCAGTGCAGGCAGATAGTCAAGCGTGGCGTGCTGGTCGCCCATTAACGCAGCGTAATGAATCGTCCAGCGACGATGTTCACAACTAACAATATAGGGTTGTGTATCAATCCAGATTTCAGACCAACGGCGTCGGTCAGCAGTGTCCGATGGTGCCCATTGTTCTATTATAACTAATTACATAAACGGCGCAATTTTTAAAACGCAAGTAATACTTATATATTATTGACCTGTATTTATCTTTTTTCTTGACGTTGTCTACCTTGTAAGCGGTGTGTATAATTATAATTGGTAACCAGGGTTACAATCGGTACATTACCAAGGTATTTTAATGCAATACTTTATCAGTCCTCTTGTCACCAACCTGAATAGCTTGATTAAAACATGAATATGAGGGAACCTGGCAAATTTTTGGATGGAACACACATAGTATGTTTTTTTTTTATTGCATAGATCCGGCAAACGAGCAAACATCTGATGGGAAGTGATCACAGGCCATCCATAAACATCCACAACGCTGGATCATGGATATATTGCCGGCCCATCAAATTAGAAATACACAAATAGTAATATGCAGTATGTACATGATTACCAACAAAACTAAATTCACTTGTGTTGTAAGTGTCCAAATAGATTCTGTTTCCGACAACTTATGACTTAACTACCGATCGATCATCCGTTTAAAAAATAAATATATCCATCCAATCCGAGTTGATTGCATGTTTGCATCCTGTAACATTTTGGTGCATAGTGGAAGTTGCATCAATTTTTATACGCGTGGATATCACGAGAGTAAAAGTAAGATGGCGACCGATGCGGGCCAATAATTCGAATTCGGTAACCCTACGAGTGAGGGCGGCTCGGTGGAGCGTACCCGCGAGCTCGCCTCTCACGCGATCTTATCACGCCTTCCGCGAACATCGCATCGTACTGCCCACTCGTGTCTGTTCCGTGACCGTCTTACACTAACTTTGTTATTTCTTTATTCATACACGGATATTTAGTGAATTATTGGCGGCATAGTGCAACACAACATGCAGCCAAAAGCGCAGACAATTCAGGGTGACCAAGGGTGGAGTGAGAGCGCGCGTAATGAGCGGCGCATCCTTTGACCGGCTGCACGAGTCGCGCAAACGCTAATTAAGCGGTGTAGATCTGAAGCTCCCGTAGAATTAGCGCGATTGTCGCTCGTGGCTTTACGGTCTGCGTTTTAGTCAAACCAAACAAATTTCTATTTCACACATACGTGTATACGTGAAAATCAACCCTCTTACATGTTAGGGCAATCGATAGCGCCGCAATATAAAAATGCAAGGCGCCTCCGACATGGATCGCCGCGGAAGCTTTATAATCCATCCCCATGCAAATATCAACGTGAACTTTAAATGTCACCACCGTTGATTCGTAACGGCCGTCGCTGGAGACCGAAGCGCCTGAAAGATATTACCCATAAAAGCAGTGGCCGGACGATAATAACAATACACTCTTCAAATATCAACAACATATATTTGAGATAGTGAACATCTTTTCTTCTTTGCGCTTCATTATCAATTTGCGATCATTATTAAATTACTTCTATATTACTACTAGTAGAAACACTTAATTAATGTGTCGTAGTTAATTTTTAACGGTTTTACAAACAATATTTAATCAACTGGTATCGTCAAATGATTTGATTACAATATTTTGTAATAAATTAAGTAAAAAACTATTTTTTTTTTCATAATAAATAATAGTACTAGTATAGTTTCAAATTATACAAAAGCAGTTACTAATAATATGATGGCATGAAAGTAGTAAAAGATTATCTCAATTACAAAATCGGAACCATTAACTATGTTTGTGCGGTTAACTTCCACGATATTGTGAATAATGTAATAAAATATAAACGTGATAATAGACATAGTGCCCAAAATACAGAAAGGAATGCTTCGCTGGTCTCAATATAAAATGAACAGAAGTAAAAGGATTGAGACAGGGAGACAGACGAAAAGGATTTTAAGTGCACATGTAATGCAATGTAGGTACGCTGAGTATTGCTTCAAAGGATTTTTTAATCAAATTCTGACAGGACAAACTAGTGAGGCATAATCGAAGCGGACGCTGAAGCAAACTTTAATAAGGCATTAATGATACATGAAAAAAGTTATAAAGATTATTAAAACCGAGTTTGTAACTTTTCGTCAAGCGATAAATGCTAGAATTCCGAGATCACTTTCTGCTTACCCCAAGGGACTAACTCATAATGTTTAAATTTAAAGCACGATTACGTATGGTTATTTAGTTCCATGCTTTTGGGACAATAGTCAAGTCATGGTATTGCAATGTCAAGGATATGAACAAATAAGCACGGGAGTCAAATCAATACCTATACCCACATACGTAACAAACTCAAATTATGACATGGCCATCCATGTACTCTGCAAGACCAACATTATTAATAACAATAGGCACTTGTGTAGACTCTTCGACTAATATTACCACTGTTAATGAAACAATAAACGTTTAAGTTTTAACTAATTCTCATGCTCAATATGTGTTAATTGTTGTTAATAACGATTCTATTGAACATATAAACACAGGCATAATGAAGTTATAAAACGTCGATATTATCAAGGGATACCAATCAAATGCCACCCTAAATAATTCTACCCTCGAATCAAACTTAATACGACACGTGAAATGAAACGTGTTACGTTCTACGTGCCTATTGTAAACTTTAGTCCCTAATAACAATTCAACAACACAATAGGCGATTGAAGAGAGAGTACGGATACCAACTTATTATATACAAAAAGTCCGTCACCCAATAACGCATGATAAATTAAGAACAATATAAACAAATGCACCACACACGTACAAAAGAACAATAGCATATTAAGGAAATTCACAATTCAATTCTTAAATAGTAAACTCATTCATAAGCCATAGAAATGCGAGCGCGATCTCGGCTGCGAACAAGGCTCATCTCATTAATCTGGGTTTCAGAATAAAGCCGGGGTGTGCCAATGGTGACAACGGAAATCCTAGCGGTCGCGCGGCTCTGCCGTGATAAATCCTTTCGTGAAATTTGCCACAAATATAAAGAGATTCTTTGCTTACGCCGTCGACTCCAATCGGCACGGATGATGCTGTGCGCGTCCCGACAGCTTCTCCAACTGTCATAAAGCGTGTAACCTTTGTGTAACGAATTACACTAACTGTACGTCACGACTCGCGAGAGATCAGCGCCTTTGTCGATCGGTGAGAACATTATAAAACAATATAGGTACAGTTATCGCGAAAACCATGAGAAACATTCATAACAATAAAAACTATAACGCGAAATGGCGGTTGACGGTTTCACAATGTCTTTAACGGGATCATGAGTTTTATTACGGTTATTGTGATTACAATGAACCTAGCTCTAGCTTCAACAACACATATTTTGGATCTACATAATACGTGATGTTATTGATCCAAACGGATCCATTTATAAAAAAAAAATTACATACGATACTTTATAGCTCTAGTGCATTTAACCCAGATGAGCAATACCATGTACTAAAATATGCGTAGTCGACGCAAAAATATGTGATGATGCAAGTTTGTTTAATAAACCAATAACATTAAAATAATGCTTGAACGTCAAAACAGCAATTAATTAAACAGGCAAGGCGGAAGAGATGCAGCGCCGAGTCAGCAGAATACCTTGCGCGGCAAAGGCACACTCGACACGTATAAAATAGTAGCGTTGGAAATTTAATCACGTGTGTGACCACAATGTCACACAGCAATCGCTCCCCTTGCTGGAGCACAACAACACGGTCGAGTCAAGTAAACAGAGAGGACATTGTGCGTGTCGCTGGCTTGGCCAATGTTTCACGGGAATTTGCGACTCTCCTCCGACTAACAGAGTCAACAACCCGCGCTACGTGAGACTACATCCTTATTAATAATAATTACAACCCACCGTGTTATATGTACCGACCCATTATAAAGCTGCTTCGACAATTGTTTGCTCTAACCTGGCCATATTGTAAACTGACAACAAAAGAATTGCCAAAAGCCTCACAAACGTAGAGCAAAACAATAGATAGGGCAGACCACCACGCGCAAGTCAGTCGCGTGACTGTCTCTTCAACTGTTTAAATGACTTCCTTTGTTTCTTTACGTAGCTTGCATAGAAAATAAATAACTTTTGTAAAGTGACGATTGTATCGCGTAAGTAATGTCTTAACAACGTAAACACACAACTTACACTAGCCGCTAATGTCTTTCCTTTACACTTGAAAAAATACTTTATTTAAAACAATATTTAAATTTGCTGCTCCCAATTTGGCGCTCGATTGTATCATAATCTGGAAGCCAAGAATGTGTCAGAAATATGTAATACAACCGCGCTTAATTTTTTTTTAATTTTCTACCAGAAACACTTCAATAAAAGGAAAAATCCTAGTTAAGAGTCTTGTGAGCACCGAATGAAACAATCGCAATTGACAAAATCTTACACTTTATAACAAATGAAACAAACTGATTAGTTTTACATATACAACTAAACATTTACTTATTTACATTAAAATATGTAATAAGATTTCGGAATCTAGTTTTTGGGAATATTGTATGTACGAACAAGATTTGCTTTATACAGGGTATATCCATACCGCGACCGAAAACGAAGCCAGGTGGTAGTATTAGTTATATCAAACACAATGCAAGTAAAAATTCACAATAAAACGCCAATTTTTTTTTTTTGTAATTTTTTACTTATTATCGTATTTGAGTGATAAATACATAGTTTTTCTAAAATTATGACGTACACCGCTTTATTTTTAAACACGCAATGGTACGTAAGGGTTCAAATTACTATTTTTTGCAAAAACTAGGTATTTACCCCCCCAAACACGATGATTTTAAAAAATTGTAAAGAAACCGTCGATGTCTTTGCAAAATTGTAAGTTGCATTGTGTCTGTAATCGCTAAAACTACCACCTGGCGTCGTTTTCGGTCGCGGTCTTGATATACCCTGTATATTTCAAATATTAGTCAATTTTCTTACTAGATTCTTATTCAGGACGTAAAAAGATACTTTATTAACGCCATGTTTTTTTTTCATATCGTATTTATTTATAGGGTGCGACTATACTTTTGGAAATGTTATGGGACCAAAAGAAACTAGACTGTAACTAAACGTAAAATGTATGACAACACGTTTCGATCACATCGAGCCGTCGCTCGTTTATATGATAATCTATTTTACCATTTGCTGCTTACACGTGATGTCAGACTATACAAAGCAACATTTTGTGTATAAGTAGGTCGGAAATTATAAAATATTACTAGTCGGCGCCGTCGTGAGAAATTTTGGAAGTATATCATCTGTATGTAGTTCAGCGTTCAAATTTCCACTTCCCCAATTGCAAATGAAACCAATTTCAAAATGTATTAAATTCAACACTTTTTATCGCTTAAAATAGCGTGCAATAAAATATAATTCACGTGATGTAACCGTCGCGGACATTCTGAAATAGTAATTCGTGGAAAAGTGAACAATCGCACGGAGTTAGTTTTTGTGAAGACAAATAGTATCAGAGGGACGACGGGCAAACGATTAATCTAAGTTTAGAAAGTAAACAACAAGGTGAAGTGATCAGCGGGAGCGTTGTTGAAGTTTAATAAGCGTTAGTTAGCGGGCGGAGGCGCGGCACCGGCAATAACGCCGCTCTTATCTCCGGTGCTCCGCGCCGCGGCGCCGCGTGGTGGCGAACAAATTATTGCACTCAACGTTTCTCTAGCCTATTACTAATATGCCCGTCAAATATTTATTGCTTACCAGCGTATACCCCGGGTGGAGGTCCGGAAACTAATGTCTCAAACCAAAAAACACTGCCAAGACTTCGCCTTCAACGTCAATTGTAACTTATAAGTCTCATTTGAGAAAACTTCGAGTCTATTGCTTTATTCAAACTTTTCATTGATCAATTCTTTATGCAATAGATATTAAGAAGTTATCGCATCACGCCATAAAGAATCTTAAATTATTTTCCCAAGCAAGACGTCGGGTCGTTATGAAGTTTGTGGTTAATTTCTCTACAAGAATTAACACAATGTGGCATAAAACGTCCGAGCGTAAACATTAGCCTGCGAAACAGCCAATTAGGATTTTAAATGTAAGCGAGGCTGGCGCGTAAAAGCGCAGCGCGGTGCATGCAGAGTACAGAAGAGGCAGGTCGTCAAAGCACGAATAATCTCATAACCATCGTCCGGGCGACACGGCCAGCTTATGTACCGCGCCCTCGGGCTTACTGGGATATTTCTTTAAAAGAACCTTTCTAAGTCGAGCGTCCAAATACAGACGCCGCAATTTTTATTTATACGTTAAAAACTTATCGTTAACTTTGTACATTATATAATTAGCCGATTGCATTCTATTCGTGCGCATCGAAATTACCATTACGATAACTTCGCTACCACAGTTTGGACTTAGCGGAAGGCGACAATTAATCGGCTAGAAGTTTCGCAAGTGGTTATCGGCCGAGTCGGGTATTCCAGCGGTTCGTACACTTCCAATTTCTCCGCGGTCATTGATGCGTGGCGGCAATCGGGCGCGCCTCAACGATTCCGATCCGATCCGCGACCAGCGCCACCGCACCGCTACAACCACCGACACCGCCGCGGTGACGTGCGCGCCGCGCTCTTACAACACTCGCTTACAAAACGCTCCTTCTTACCCGACGACGCCAATGTAAGAGTAGTCGTGATAACGTGTAATAAAACCTATCTACTCAATTTTTAACGGCTATTTATAGCAATTTTCTGTTTTAGTTTTAGTAGTTTCGACACGAGTGGTGAAACTACAATAGGAAAAGAAATATCTGTGTAAAATGTCATATTATTGCGATGGAAAGCGTGTCCGTTTTATCGCCACAGGACAACGAGAACGTTGATGCGAAGAGGCCGAGCCGGAGAGGACTGTGCGAGCACCACACTGATTAAGGTTCCATATTTAATGAGCCACTCACGTGAGCTCGCAACGAGCCCGCAAACTTATTTCAATACAGGTTTACTCGTTACACCCGTAACCCGTTGTACGCAAAAACGCTCCAACATTACTTACAAATATGATGAAATGCAGAAATAAAAAGTCACATTGCGCTAAACATAAGCGCATATTTATAAACAAAACGTTTCATCGGTTCTTTAATGTAGCGCATTGTTGTCGAAAGCGCAGTGTCGTTGAGCGCGAGTGGAAAAATCGGGAAATCGGCGAGAGAAAGTGTTCATGTGTGAAAGAGGGGAGGCGCGGCGGCGAGGCTGCAGCGGCGGCGGCACAAGACGGCCCGCGCACAGTTTAATTTCCCACGAGGTCGATCTCTGCGCCGCAGAGCTCAGCCCGCGGGAATTAATTGCCAGTAATGAGTAGTCAAGTGAACATCCGTTAATTATGTATAACTATACTTGAAAATTTAAACATGTCATTATTTCGGCCTCCCTTCAAAATCGTTCGTATCGTTCATCTCGACTTCCTTAACTGTCCCCGATGCCAACAGCCATCACTCAGTAAAGCACACGCCACAACACCGGCACGTGTGAAAAAGACAAATTATGACAGAATATTGCCGTGCAGTAGCAAAATAACCCAGATTGGTATTTTCACACGGATTGCAGTATGTAACAATACAGGTAGGTAGGTAGCAACAGTGAAGTCGTTGCTTAAGTTCAACGACCTTACAATCTTGTTACAAAGCTGAATTTCCTTGCATTTTAAACGTTTCTAAACTGTAAAGTGACCGTAAGCTTGGTAGTTTCAGTGCTCTGATTGGGTCGTATGATATAAGAGGAAGGTGTTATCAAATGCGCAATGATTCTAATATATAATACCAAAGCAGATGACGTGCCACAAAAAAATCGTATAATGCTTCAAGGTCCCTCTGAGAATACAATCTTTGTATTTTCGTTACTGTGTTTCAACTTTAAAGGTCAGTTTTATTAAAATCAGCATTGACTCAACCGAGAAAAGGTGAATCGACTAGGAACTTGTATTTTTTTACTGCTACAAAATCAATTTTCGAGTACAGCGCGCTATAAAGAAGTCGTTTATAGTTATGAGGTAAAAAAATGGCTCAAACGATGTTCCAATACGATAAAGCGTTATTGATACAAGACAGAGTGTCGAGCGGCGTGTGGCGGCGTGTGGCGGCGTGGCGCGCGGTGTTGGCTGCGCGCAACTATCACATGGCGGCGTTACAATCGGTAATGGGGTGTGCAGTTAAGGTGTGGGTTTATTGCTTCCTTGTGGAGGTGCGTCGTGGGAACACGGCCGGAGATAGTCGCTCGTTAGAGGAGCACGCGTCGCCGCGACCCGCGCAGGGCTGCTCTTGTTACTACCAATATTTTGGCAATCCACTCGATGGGTTTGTTTCCCACGAAGTGCCAATAGGAGTTAAGTTTATGTAACTGAGTTTCGATGTAATGTGGAGAGATTGGTAATTGAGGTAGGATGTTAAAATTGTCGGCGCATTGATCATATCCGGCGGAGAACCCAGAACTGCAAAAAGATTTGTTACACAACCAGCCGACACCTATACCTTTGCTACATTTTGTAACGAGACGACGACCTGTAGTGCGTGACGCGCGGCTTTGCACAGATCGTGATATTTGTCCCTAAGGCACCACTGAGACAAAGTTTCACACAAACAAACTTATGATTCTCGCACTTAGGTACCTGCTGATATGTGTACCTGCACTTATAATGTAGTGCTGAATCCAGTCCGAAGAAACCCTTATACGAAATTGAGAGAAGACTAACTCTCGCCGGTCGACATAAGTCTACCGGCCTGATCGAAATTGAATATACCGAATTCGCGAAACGCGACGGCCTTGCATGGATTATAAATAAATGGATTTTTCATTATTCTGTACAGTGGTTGCTAAGCAAACGGATATGAATATTATACTATCTCTTGCCTCGATACCAACACAACGCACTCGCTTCAAACGATAACACTTTCGGGATAGAGGGGGTACATCCACCACCAATCTAAGTAGTACCAGTTCAATCACTAACTTATTACAGACGTCAAGACGTCTGTATAACGCGTCGTAAGTTAATATTTATGAGACAAAACGCCGTTTATTATCATTTTACTCCTTGTGCATTGCTTGTTAGTATAAGAACATAACCATAATGCGTAAAATCACTGGCACACGTCATCACAAGTGTCACAACACGCCTGGATTTTAATTTTTGTACGATGTTTTCAAGTGATTTAAATGTATATCCGTTATGATTGTAATAGCATGGGAACACATAAATATGTATACAATGTCAAAAATCCGACAAAGACAGTGCAGCGGCGCGGCGGCTGAGCGATCGTTGTCCTCTGCTAGCGGAGGCACTGGATCGTTGAGAATGTAGCGGAGATAAACATCGCACCAACTAGGTGATGGCGACTCTCAGTCATTAGTGTGTACGGTCACGGGGCGGTGGTCGCAATTTCAAACATTCATTACACTTTGCAAAAGTTCCGAATCAGAAAAATTGCAAAAAAAAAGTACAAAACACCTAAGAAATACGCTAGGAAAATGCAGGATATTAATTCAATAGCGAATACTAAACACAAATACGGCACGTACAAATATGAATATTAACAATCAATGCACAAAAACTCGGTGCAAATATAGCGCCGTGTCTAATGTATGCTCAAATAGTCATATACATGTATATGCCAAAAAATATGCAAATACAGTAATGCGGGGAGGCAGCAACCCTATTCTGTAGAACAGTAACGCTAACGGTATGCAGTACGTACCGCGGAGTATTGACATACCGCTGCAGCGCGACAAGTGCAGCGCCGCCCGTGTAGTCACTCTACAAGCACACGCAACGCGTCGCGGTCCACATCACATCAACTCTTACTATTTGCTAATTATCTATCAATTATGAAACAAACACCGATATATATACTTTACTAGCCGCCGCCCGCGATTTCGTCCGCGCAGTTTATTATATTGAAGTATTATATTTATTTATTCATATTTGCCCACTGCTGAGCAAGAGAATCCTCTATAACAAAGACTTTGTAAAAAAGTGAAATATTATTCCCTCCCCTAGCTTAAATTGTACGTAAAATGACGTACAAGAAATATAGAGACAAGGTAGGTCGGGATTTTATTGGATTTGAGATCAGACTAGTAGACCAGAAATCCACTTCGAAAAGACTTTCAAAAAGTAATTTATTCTTAGTGGGGGTTCCACAGTCCTGAGCAAAACAAACATCCATTCCAAATAACGTTAGTGCGTAATATGCGAATAATGTTGCATATCCTTACATTTTTGTACCTATATAGATTTACACAATCAATTATAACAGTGTAGCTAGGTTTTCTATAATTACAATAATATGTTTACACGAGAATCTGTTAATTAATGTTCTTAGTTTATAACCCTTTATTAACAACGTTTTACACTTCAATACAATATAATCCATGATCTGGAAACTCGTGCTTTATATTTATGACATACTATCTGAAGAATTTATCGCACGGTTAGGTACCTATATGCAAACCTGTTGAAGTTGAATACCTATTAGTTACCATGATATCAGAAATTAAATGTATCTTGACTGCGTCACTGGCGCAGCTAGGTACTACGGTATGATTACAAAGCTAAGATCTCGAGTTCGAATCCCGGGTCGGGCAGTGATATTGGATTTTTCTATTCATTATCAGCCTGGAGTCAGGAATTTGTGCCCGATATGGCGATAGGCTCGCCCCCTATCAAATCGTGGGACTGAATATACCTGCAAGGCGAAACATGTGTTTCCTGGTAGCACCTCTGCCTACCCCTTCCGGGAAAACGGCGTGAGTTTATGTGTGTAAATGTATCTTGCTGCACCAAAAACATCACTAAAATATGCATCCACCATCATAAATTATTTCTATGTATCTTTTACCATATATGGCAAGTTCAATATCCTAAATATTAAGTTACTCATACTATTGTTACAATGCGGCGAAGATCACAAACTTATTAACACTAAAAGCATTATTGTAAAATTCACACGATCTATAGAAATAACAGACGCTAATTATAACACAACACACACATTCCGCTACAAATTACATCGTTACCTCAGACAAAGCATGCATCAGACTTCTGTGACGTCAATTGTTCTAGCGGTCAAGCAAAAGGTTTACTAAACGCCAAATGTCAATCCATAGGGGAATGTCAAGTCGAAAAGTTCATCAAACCATTTCGCCTTACACTATGTATAGGTGGTAGGTTATTTCTATTCACTCGGATAGCAACTATCTAACCCGTCATAGGAACCCACGCAAGTGTGCCGCATTTTGGATTCAGCTGGTTTACATCCAGTTTCGAGCAGCCCAGCGTAGTTGTATCGACAAACAGGAGACCACTACCCTGGATACTCCGTTTGGATGTTGTACTTCTTTTTCGTTGTACTTATTAAAGAATGCATTGCCTTCACTTTGTCGTGACAGCAAAACAATCAACATCGCATTTTGTTTCTCTGTATTTATTTCAACAACACATTAACTCAAGAATATGATCCGATTATTAAGAGAAACACGTTATAAATAGATAAACATTAAAATTAGGGTATCGTAATGATCGTGAGGCGTGACATTGATTAAAGGACATGATTCACCCGAGTGTCTGCGTCAACATGTCTGTTAATCTTTAATGCGTTGTATAATAAAACTACAATAATTGGAACCATAGTCTCTGAAACACCTTGGCTAGACAGATTATTTATTATATTTAAAAAACATTGATATTTACCTTTAAATACGCAATGTCGCGTTAATAAAACGGTTAACGCTAAAGGTCAATGGCACGCAAGACACCAAGATATGTACATTAATGCGGGATTATGAAATGTCAAATGACTAAAGTGATACGTACTATCCAAATATACTTTTCCTTTTATGCTAAGGCAATATTACCAAACTGGTATAACTCGGGTCTAGAAGCGTTGTTCCTTTCATCAATTATTTTCATTGCGTCACATCCAATTATAAGAGAAGCAAAAATTTTAGCAAGTATATGTGAAGCATTAGCATCCGTATACCTAGACAATATGGCAAATATACTTTGAGATATTATTTTTATTACAGAATCGTAATTTTCTTGAGATGAAATAGTATGGAGACTAGACGTCTCATTCAAGTTTTTCGTTACAGTATAGACCAAATCTAACTGCACCGTAAGAGCATGCCAATAACGAAACTTTGCCATTGATTACTACACATTCGAAAAATATAGCCCACTTTGACAAATGAATATTGCATAAATATTGATTAACATTGTGAGGAAACCGGCTCACTTCTGAATTCACCCCAAAAATTATATCAATTGGAAATATTGCCCGTGAATAGTACGTAAGAAACATGACTACGTGAAAAACACTGCAGTATTTTTAAGAATGAATGCATTTTCTTAATGAGTCAATTTTCTATTGAACATTCGAAATCACCTCAGTCGTAAGGGGGATTTCGTTATAGGAGCAGACGTAAACTCGTCACAATAACATCAACTTTATGGCGCAGGTCAACACAAGGGGACTTTTATGTATCCCAATTTAAGGGCATAAAATGTTACAACTTCGACGTACAACATTTATACGTACGTTATTAGTGTACTCCCTTTAAACATTAGTAACTAACATTGTCACTTCCGATTACTGTTACACTAAGGCTCAGTTGTATAAACTAACTTTGACGATAACTTTAATTTTGATAATATCATCGCCATACATTTTTGACGTATTTGTGATTGCGAGTGTATGGGATTGACGTTTTCAAAGTCAAAGTTATGGGCAAAGTTAGTTTGTGCAGTTGGCCCTAAGACTAAGACCGCTAACGCCCTCTAGATGTGACAAATAAATATCTCAAATCGGTAATAGAATAATCACAAAATCTAGGATTATGATTTTAGGTAAACCAGCAGGGATTTACCAGACAATTTCTACAATACCATAAAAATTTAATTCGAATATGTATTTTCACTTCAAAACATAACATCCAACAAATGGAAAATAAAGTAGCGCCATCTTCCCGATAATATTTAAATATTTTTTGATAAACTTGACTATAGCGCTACTCATAAAGATCTTAACATACGAATTAATAGTATAAATTATAGGTTATAACTTCTAAATATAAACGTAAATCCCTCTTAACAGACACCATTCATCCACAAACAAGACACCGATATATTGTTGTACATAGAGAGAAAATGTATGAGTTATTATTACATACACCTTTCATAGAAGTAGACAATAGACAACGGTATTTTTTTTATTGCAAATAATGGCGAAAAAAACATGCCATTCGCCTGATGGTAAGCAATACGACCGCTCATAAACAGTAGCAAACAAAACAACACCCTGAATTACAAAGCAATGCTTGGCACTCCACTGCGCTCGCCATTCTGAGATTATTACGTCCAATAGTTACTCTGGCTACAATGTCCTTCATACTGGAACACAATAGTGCATTTACACTGCTGTTTGGCGGGAAAAATAGACATTGCGGTGGTACGTACAGACGTACATGCAATTAATGCTTTTATACACTGTATAAATTATAATATACACCACATAAAAAAACAATTATCGAGCTTAATATTTCTTCAGTTATTTAACAATGTTTTATTTATCAATTAAATACATTATAAATTCAATAAGTGAGTTATAACTATACTTTCCCTGTCCGTCATTTAAAAGGTTTCACTTCCTGCATAGTCTGAATGTATTGTAATGGCTTCCCCGGCTATTGAACGAGATTGCTTGAAATACAGAATTAGTTTAGCTCATAGATGTAGTATAACATAGATCGGCAATGTATCATTTTGAGTGAAACCAAAACGAGAATATGATAGTGTGCGTGAAGTTTGCATGTGTGCGTGACAGATAATGCTGCGCCATGCACTGTCGATACTATCATATCGATATACCTAACGGCCCAACCAATAAAATTAAATTTTATAGATATATATGAGACATTTCATGGTATTTTAACAGAAAAATAATGATTGTGTTTATTTCAACACAGATACGTAAATAAAGATAAATCGTCATATTTGAGAATAATTTTATTTGACAAGTTTTGTAAAGCATTCCTTATAATAATATCTAATGTTCTATTGTTTTATTAAAATGACAGCCTCCGTGGCACAGTTAATTTGAAACCGGCTCAGAAATGGTAAATTACGCACACGAAATATTAATTAATATTTAGCAAATATCAATAGTGAATAAATAAAGTGAAGTAATAACTGTTATTATAGAATTGATGTTATACTACGAGATTATAAAATGAAGTAAAACCTCTATGGTCATCGACTATTTTTATCGACATAATATTATTGATCGAAACTGTCAATCAATCTCTAGCAAATGTTGGTTGAAATTATTATAAATTCACGTATATGATATCATTTTTTATAGGCAATGGATGCTTTCTATGCATTTAAATAATGAATAAGGACATTCTGTTCTACCGATATACATACAAGGTTTGTCTTACAAATCTACAATATTGTCACTAAACAACATTGAAAAAAGTGATACGATCTTATGAAAAACTATGATTATTCGGGTTTTTACACTAAAATCAATCACATCCAGGCACTGGACAACTCACCATAATAAATTACATTTAATAAAAGTAGCTCAGTACTGAAATATTAAATAAATCAAGAAAATAAGCGAAATTTGTCGTTCGCTTAAATGACATATTTTCACACAAATCGCTAAAGTTAGTTCTCCGTGTAAACGCATGGTCGCATCATGCATCTCGCTTTAATGTATGATATAAATCATTCTATCTCTTTCACATTGCCGATCTATGTTATACTACATCTATGGTTTAGCTATATAGGTGATTGATACATTCGAAATAACGAAATATGGAAGGTTTTACATACGTAAACTCACGTCTTTTTTCCAAAAGCGGCAGGCAGAGGTGTAACATTCGTCCGTCCCACGATGTGATAGGGGGCTAGCCTATCACAATATCAGGCACAAATTCCTGACAATGGATAGAAAATCCAAAATCAACTGCACCACCGAGGCAGTCTGAATGTTTAATTTGTTTAATTCCAACTAAGTGTCAATGCATCGACTTTGACACTGAAACTAAAGCAGGTTTTTGGCTTGTATAATGTTAGTAAAAGGCACATTCAATTTTTCAACGCAAGTTTGCGTTTTCCCAAACGCGGCAGGCAGAGGTGCTATCAGGACAACCACGTTTCACCTTGCGTATTCCGTCCCACGATGTGATTGATAGGTTGCTAGAATATCACCATATTGGGCACAAATTCATGACTCCCGGCTGAGTTGACGGCGAGTTACTCTTATGTTATATTTTATTTAAAAAGTAATATAATATGTTAAGAATGTGCGTGGTGGACTGTTGTTGTACGGTTGTACATGTTCACGTTGGTCGCGGGTTCAAATCCCAGGGCTCACCTCTGACACCTCTTATTGTTATTATTGATAGTCAATCACCACGCACTTTAACGGTGAAGGAAAACATCGTGAGGAAACCTGCATACCGTGGCGATTTTAAAGAATTTCTACGGTATGTAAGTTCGCCAACCTGCACTAGGCCAGCTTGGTGGACTATATGGCCTAACCACTCTCAATCGATTTTTTCGATTGTAGAGTAGGCCCGTGCCCTGCAGTGGGACGTGCCACGCTGGCCTAGTGCGGGTTGGCGGACTTACATACCGTAGAAATTCTTTTTTTTAAATCGCTACAGTATGCAGGTTTCTCACGATGTTTTCCTTCACCGTTAAAGTGCGTGGTGATTGACTATCAATACACACATAACTCCGAAAAGTCAGAGGTGTGCCCTGGGATTTGAACCCGCGACCACCATGAACATGTAGGCAGCCGCGTCTGGTCCATTACCAACAGGCCACCACGCACGCACCATAACCCATAATAATTAAAATAAAAAAAAACATTATGTAAGCCTTCATTAAGATTTCGTATATTTTATCGATATCGATAAAAGCAGGCGCACTGCACCCAGTCAGCACTATTACCTCTGTTAGGTTGGCACTTTTGACCTTTGACGTAATGATAGACGATACTGGCTAATGTTGGTAATAGAATGCCATGCAAATGGATAAAAATATTTTCTATGGAGTCCCGTCTCTTAACGTAGTGTTTTATATTTTCTTTGGTTTTTAGATTGTTTCCTCTAGTAAACTGCCCTATTAATTGTAGAAAATCCTATAATCGAAAATCTTTACAGGCTTGAGAGTATTTCATGAAAATATCTCGACGAAACGAGTGGTACCTGAAAATGTGTTTTATGTTGAAAGCACATACACGATTTTTCTTTACATTAAGCATTTTCCGAACGACATCTCCTCGTAGACCTGTTAATAGGTGTAACAGGACGACGTACAGGCGGTATTAGTAAGTACAGTGGTATAGGTGTGTGTATGGAGCACTGACCTGCACGTCAAAGGGCTGGTGGTGCTGCGCCGACTCGGGCGCGGGCTGCACCACGGACGCGCCGTTCACCAAGCTGCCCGGCGCGCCGCCCACGCCGCCGCTCGCGCCGCCCACGCCTCCCACGCCGCCCACGCCGCCCACACCGCCCACACCGCCCACGCCGCCGTACTGCACACACACACCGACATTACTACTCCACTCTGTTTGCCGCCGCAACACAACTGCACATCACTACTGTTGCTGCTGCACCCACAAACAACGAGCGATCTACGCCACCTGTGCTATACATTTGCTCCACATCAACGTTAAGGCTTACTCATTTGATGATGTTTTCGAACGACCCGAACACGATTAGCGATGACTTATTTGTATATGTCATATCAGGTACAGTTTATGAGTTTGTAGAAGTAAGCATTTATCGAATTGCATGTATAAGGTATGCTTAAGAAAAAATAAACATATGAAGCATATTGATAGAGAACTAATTGCGGTAACAAAACAAAAGAACACACATAAACTAACCTGTTGCGTACTTGCAAAACTGTTGTTGTCGAACTGAGGATGCTGCTCCATTTGTAAAACGAGTTCAATGTGCTGATTCATAGAGTCGTTAAGAGTCATACCTACAACAAAGTATATACTTGCATTACCGTCAACATTTCTAACATGACATGTACTGAAAAACTTTCGGTACGACATCGGCTCATCTTCAGTATTTTGTGTCAAGTTCGATGTAAATATTATAGACCTAACTGATTGCTGCCAAAATTGCTGTATGCTGCCAATGTCAGAGGTATGCGCAGACGAACTTTCAGCTTTTATAAATTAACCAAAGTTTGGCGGCCATGGGCTCATACGGCCGCACTCAGAGAGGTTTAATGTCAATTAAATCGTTCCTTAGTATAAATTGTCTTTGTAAAATATACACTAAGTAGTGATTTAATTAACATTAAATGTCTCTGAGTACGGCAGTAAGTCTATTAAATATAATATAAACGCTCAAAATTGTCACTTTACATATAGTCCTGACTCTACAGTTTGGTTGGACTCCGCGTAGCGTATATCAAAATTTACGAGACTTTTATTTCCCAACATCTATGCCTGACAGATATAACATACATAAACTCACGCCTTTTCCCGGAAAGGGTAGGCAGAGGTTCCCTTGGTAGCAACCAAAACACCCACGTTTCGCCTTAAATATTCCGTCCCATGATGTTATAGCCTATCGCCATATCAGGCACAAATTCCTGACTCCGAGCTGATTATAATGAAAAGAAAAATCCAATATCACTATGCCCGACCCGGGATGCGAATCCGAGACCTCAACTTTGCAATCTTACCGTAGAACAACGGTGCCACCGAGGCAGTCAAAGAAAGATATAATTGTAAGAAGATATAATTGTAAGAAGATATAATGAAGAATGTTAACTAATTTTGATTATTAGCACTCCATATTCTCTGGCAAAAATAAAAAATACTAGTGAAAGAATTACTTCGATATGTCAATTAGTTTCCGATTTAGAAGTAAAACAAGTTGTAACCGTACGACCCGGGCTGCCGGTTACGGTGTGACGTCATAGCACAACACGCTCACTGGCTCACTCAGTCCGCTCGTGGTCGCGCGCCCGTGTCGTTGAATTTATACCCACAGAGTACTATAATATTCCGTTTATGCCTAAAGACTTTTAACAATGTCCAATCCAAATACTAGGAAATCATGTGTTGTGCCTAAATGCACAAACACAACTACCAATTCGTCAGAAAAGTTGGTTTTTATAGTTCCAAAGGACGTTAAAATGCGAAAAAAATGGATTAAGGCTATGAAGAGGTTAGATTCATTTGGAGATAAAAGTACAGTTTATTGTTGCTGTCTCTTGCCGATCTGAAATAAGTTTCAAATAAAAATAAATGGCCTTACGTATTTTATTAGTAGAAAAAAACAAATAACTAAAAAAGATTTAGTACATCTGTTCAAACATCTATATTTGCAATAAAAATGAGATTAAAATGGCCTTACGTATTTTGTAAGTAAAAAAATACAAATAAAAAAGGTTTAGTACATCTGTAACGTTCAACCCACTGCATCTACATAAGTACCTATCCTACTTCCTACTAATATTACAAATGCGAAAGTTTGTGAGTGTGTGTGTTTGTTATCTTTCACAAAAACAACTACTGAAAGGATCTGGACGAAGTCTGGAATAACACATAGGCTACTTTTAATACTGGGAAAATGTACAGCTTCTGAGGGAAACTGGGGCGAAGCTGCTGGCGGAAGCTAGTTTGCAATAAATCAATATAGGTATATATGTATTAATTTAAATTTACTAAGAAGAGCGTTACCTACATACGTGCCTACCAATAGCTCCAAAACAATAATACATACATATTTGTTGTCTTTAACTTACAAATTTAATGGTAGGTAGGTAGTTCTACTATTTGAGTTGCATTCTACCATTACGACATTAGTTGGGTATTTTGTTTTGATAAAACAATTTAGAACAGATAAACTATTAAGCATAAGTAGTAGCACGGAAATTTCACTTGCCGTTGCATTTTTATTCCTCGCATTTCGGCGGCAACGAAATCACTATTTGTTGATAAGTAATGCGCAACCATTAATCCATCTATTTTAGGTAGATTATTCGATTGCCCTTTTTCGAATCCTTCATCCATTTTATTAATCGAGTAATATTTACTATTATTAAACTATTAACTTAATACGCGAACGAAAACCAACTACAAAACACTGCGCAAGCTATTACAACTACTATAATTGCTGGCGATTTGATACGAAGCGAGTCGTGGCCCGTGCGGCGCGTTGTGAAATGACGTCACAAGCGATCACGTGACTGTAGCGGGACTCGATATTTTTCAAAACTTTGAATACCTATAAAATCAAAACTGCTAGGTATTTTTGACTACAACAAAAACTAGTGTGTTTGTATACATAAAGGCTTTACTGAGACAACATTTCAAGCGATTTGGCATACCTAGTAACATTCTCCATTGTAAAGAAAGATATAATTCTGTGAGATATAATTGTAATCCAAACAAAGATGCGGGAGATAGAAACCGCGATTCCACGTTACAGAGTCGGCTATCAACCAACAGCTCCACACAGGCAGTCATTGTATACTTTATGGATTAGGATAAGACATAATTTTAGGTCTTTCTACAATGAAGGGAGCATAATATTGTTATGAAACATATTCTCACGATTTTAAAATTAACGAAGTCTGCATAATACGAAAAAACCAACAATATACAAGTTTAAGGTCAAACGAGGGACTTACTGAAAATTATTGTTGAATATTTACTTCTCGATCCAAATAATATATATTATGTGTGTATATCGTAAGTGCTTTTTAGATGTACTTTTTTACAAATATCTATAAGCGCACAAATATGAGCAGTTTATAACAATATTCATACGTGGGTGGGGTCAATCACCCATGCTCTTGCTTAGGTTAACTTTTTTGCTGTTGTGCCAATCGGTCGCCTGATTGGTGTTAAGCCACTTAGCACTAGGGCTGCTATCCTTGTTAGTTTTCCCATATTAGCTCTAGTACCTCAGGGTTGTTTGGACTAGATCAGACCTGTTTCAGATAAGTTTAATAGGCGATACCGATTATTTTATAATTAATGGCTAGGGTAGAGATTATAACAAAGAAATGATGAGAATTTTATTCCGTATTGATAAATATTATAATGCTGGGTTTCCAGAAACTTACCGGGATGGATTTGAGGATGTTGAGGGTGTGGCATACCCTGCAATGGGGCCACGCCTAACATGCCCGGGTGAGGCTGAAACAACCATCGAAAAACGTTTCAGTGTCGGTTAAATTCGCAATATACACTAACCAACAAAGGGGACGACAAAAGCGGTAAAGCAAAATTAAAGGGTATTATTTCAGGAATATGCGAATACTCCATCGAATTACAATTACCTTCGGAGCCTCGGCGGCCGACGCACAGAGCTACAGCGGCACACAAGAGACAAGAGACAAGAGACAAGAGACAGAGAGAGACAGAGTGTGTACCTGCGGGTGCGGCAGGTGCGGCATGTGGTGCAGCGGCTGCGGCTGCGGCAGCGCGTGCGGCGGCAGCAGCGGGAAGGCGGCGGCGTCGCCGTTGCGCGCGCCGCCCGCGCCGCCCGCGCAGCCGCCGCCCTCCTCCTCCGCCGGCGACGGCTGCCGCGAGCCCGGCGTGCGGCTGCAACACCACACCGCTTTACTCACTACCAATACTCGCACGCTACACACCTCTCATGCTTCACCACCTACATCCGCGCGCCTATCGGTCACTAATGACAACTTACGTTATTGGTCTAAATGGATTTCTTTTATTCTTTTCACTTAAAAAATCCAATATAGATTATCAATTAAAAATGTTAAATCAGCGAGCGTTCGCTTGGTATGATTGTAAAATAATAATTGAATAAATGATGTGTTTTGAAATAAGTGTGCAAGTAAAGTTGTTTGGAAGGGTGTGTGCGAGACGCTCGCATGTGGCTCGGAGGTGTGCAGTAACATTGACAGAGGCCGTGAGGTGCGGTTATTGGCCGGCGTGCGCGCGTCGCCGCCAGATCATTGCACGCCTTGCCACTTACCACGCGGTGACCTTCACCGTAAACTATTTCAATCCTTTACTGTTCACTAAAATTATGCAGTAATCATTCACACGCAGCGCACCTTTCACACTTATACAAAACGATGCGAAGACTAATTTTCTTACATCGATATTATGATTTTCCTGGTTTAAATGATAACAACAGTTCTAATTCAAATACATAAAATTGAAACAGAAAACATGCTTTGAAATTGTACACATCCAAAGCGGGAGTTTACATAATTACATTAAATACAGCGCAAATGAAGACGACAGCGGGGACACATTTAATAACAGAGTTGGGTTTCAACATTAAATAGCAATGACAACTTACTTGAAGGCCTTGTCGTCCTCTTGTCCGTTATGAAGGCCGTTGGGCAAGGAGCCGTGTTCGTGTAGTTCGTGCAGATCTTTCTCAAAGGGCGACGCGGACTTGTCGTCGGCGCGTTCCTCCAGCACCATGCCGCGCAGGCCGGCCACCACGCCCGCCACCTTCTCGCCGCCGCCTGCGCCCACACACACTCCTCCACTCACTAACATGTCTAACGCACTAACCAACTACACACCTGTGTCATTACAATATATGGATTTTTTTTATTGCGATAAATGGCGAGTCTGGTGGTAAGCGATACGACCGCTCATTGACAGTAGCAAAACCAAACAACACCCTGAATTACAAAGTAATGCATGGCATTCCACTGCGCTCGCCATCCTGAGACATAAGATGTTAAGGCTCAATATGTCCAGTAGTAACTCTAGCTACAATGTCCTTCAAATCTGAACGCAACAGTGCAATACACTGCTGTTTGGCGGAAGAAATAGACATTGCGGTGGTAGCTACCCTGGAAGCGTCTCACATGGTCTATATGTGAGAGGCTTTCAAGGTACCACTAATACTAACTAAAAGCACGATATTCTAAAAAAAGTACAGCCATAAAACCGAAGCAAGTTACAATTTTAATTTCACATTTTTTAAACGAATTCGACAATTAGTTATGTATTTTTGATTTTAAATCTATTCGGTGGACGCCAATTAATTATTTTTGATTTCCGGTCTAGAATATAATTTACAATCTACGTAACGTTCTAATCTGATTGTAAAATTTTATGTGGTCATTGTCTGTAAACGAAGCGATACTGAACTCACTTTAGTGGATTATATTTACAGAAAGATTTTATTTTATTTTTACTAAAATTAATATTAATGAAGTTATTGCAACGAAACATGTGGCTTTAAAATACAGAAATTGGAAAACATAGGTATTTAAACAACTGTCTTTTAACAGATAGAATAGTGATAATTGATTGTTTGGGTCAAGAGCCAGATTCAGAAGGCAGTATTGCTAGACGAGGTGGTTCCTGACTTTGGGGTCCTAAGTACCGGTGGCTTGGGTCTCAAGCCTCGCCATTGTTGATGAATTTATTTTTTTTTATTTTTTTATATTGATGAATTTATTCTTTGATTTTTTATTATGTAAAAATGTAAACACAATATAATACTAAATATAGGGAAATAATAATTGATTGTGTACCGTGATACTTTACCATTGACTTTCATTAACAAATGATTTTAGTCTTGTGATTTGAATAGTTAATGATGCCACTTCAGTTAAAATACTCATAAAACTAATCGCGTCTTCAAATTTTTACGAACTTCATAGGAAATAATTAACTGGCATATTTTTACAGAAAGCTTGATATTATTTGTCTCTAACCGGCATTACCAGGTGATTATCCCCATAGGTGAACTGGCATCTCAAAATCCACAGCAAATGTTAAAAACGTTCCATTATTACACATATCACTTTAATTCATCTTTAATATATTGTAACGTATTAGATTATTTTTGATCATCTGTCAATATTTATTACAGGGATATAAGGTATTTAATGGGGGTTACAAAAGTAACGGATGAAATATTTACCGGTAGGCGATCCTCCGAGCACGTACTCGACCATCTTGACGCCGAGGCCGGCCGTGTCCCGCGGCGACAGGATGCTGCCCGCGTCGCCGCCCGGGAACGCCACGCCGCGCCGCGTGCCCATCATCGGCACGCCCACGTTGTGCTCTACAGCTGCCGCCAAAATATCACATTCATACACCACTTTTGACCATATTAAACATAACTTACAACACATATTGCCTCGCTTATGCTTCATCAACACAGGACTAAAGAAAGCATTGTTCTGAATCGCACTTCTGATTCCGTTTTAATAGGGATTACTATTTGTACAAATTCATCCCGTTTACAATAAAAAGGCGGAAATATAATTACAAAGCGATAGATATTGCTTACTGGATGAATTCTGCCTATCCTTTTATATACGAAATGTATATTTTTGAATTCGATTAACAATTCAGTTTCCAATTATCATTGTTGCTGTCTTTTTTACTAAATGTTCCTAGTTCCCATTAGTAATACAATAAGTACATTGAAATGACATTAATTCGATGTGATTACGAACAACTTAGTGTTTCTTAAAACAAATATTTGTCGTATTATCTAACTAGCCGCTTATCTGTATTCTGTACTCATTGTCCATTTCTATTTAGCTGGTTTTGTTACAAGAATCCATTCGGATTGGTTTAGTGAGGTCCATCCATGATAAGTAATGTCCAATTTTCACGAACTAAAACACAAGGGTGTTGTGCATGCTCTCTGCCTCCTTCCAATTCGCCGGCAGCTATTGATCCTTCCGCAAAGCTGCTTCGCGGTCTAAAGTCCGGTTACCTGGCACGAACCACGAGAGAGGCGCGGAGAACAAACACTACGCGGCGCCATCTCGGGCATGCAACGCGTTGGCGGCGGCCTCGCCCCGAGTCCGCCGCCCGCAGGCCTTAACACAACATGATGCTAAGTCATGCGGCCGAGACAACTCTTACTCATCAATACAGTAAGATTAATGTCTATAATATGTCCGTCAGTAGTTTTTGCATTTTGTAGCCTATCTGTTCAATTGTAATGCACGATAATTGTCAACTGACCTTGTGCAGACCAAGTCGGGTCTCTCCACATCTGATCAGGATTCAGTTGCAGAGGCGGCAGGTGAGGCGGTCCCTTGCTATCACCACCGGCGCCAGGTCCTTTGTCCCATAACTTTTTTGCAGCAGGTGCAATCTAAACAAACCATTTTATTAATTAGTGTAATAATATAAAAAACTAAACCTATTTTGATATCCCAAGTAAGGACGAGTTCAGTATGGTTCATTGTGTTTCTTTCAATAATTCATTACAAAAACTTTCTAAATAATGGTTTATATTGACTTTTTAACTCAAATATAAAGACAATAACCTCAATGTACGAAAAGTCCTTAAATTAAAATTATTAGCATAAAACTTTTAACAAGAATTCTAAACTTCCAAAAGATGTAACAAGTAGTAAGTAAAATGATCAAAACCACAAACATTTTATAATGGCATTCACATTTACACGGCACAATTTGTTAAGTCAAGTTCAAAAGTTATACAACAGTTATACAATTTGGTGAACAAGGTATAATATAATTTGCTTTTAAACAATTTGTGAATAAAAAATTAAATATTTTGTTCTCATCGTTTTAGTACTGTACAGTATTGGCCCAAATACATCCCACTGCAGTGCACGGGCCTCCGCTACAATTGGGAGTACGATTGAGAGGGGTTAGGCCACAGTCCACCACGCTGCCTTAGTGAGTTGGCAGACAACATACCATCGAAATTTTTACAAATCGCTATGGTATGCAGGTTTCCTCACTAATTATTCTTCACTGTTATAGTGTGGTGACTGACTATACACACATGACTCTTGAAAAGTCAGAGGTGTGCCATGAGGCCATGAGTTTAAATACCAAGTGGATCTTGTAGGTTTTTTAATCTGAAAATCTCACTAAGGTGATTTGGATTAGTATCTGGTATTGATTGGCAATAGGTTCGCCCTCAATCTTTTTTTAGGAGAATAACTAATTTAGGGATATGTGAATGTCACATATGACCATTGCATAAGTATGTACCTAGACAAAGCACACACTGTTAGAATTACACTACCTATCTATAGCAGTTTTGGTTATCAGCAAGCTTTAAAACAAGGCTCAGGTTGTCTTTAATTTTATGAGATTACTGTCTTCGGATATCACTAGTAGCCAATGTAATTTTATAAATATAAAGGCCTATAGGTTTTTGACATAGGTCAATGAATGCTACTATAGCAAGAAAGCCTTAAATTGTTCTTTGGAATGCAAAGAAGCTTTAGACCCCTCCACATTGTGGATTTAAACACAATTCAATCCAAAGATATTGATTTAACATTGACTTAGTAACTGAGCTGTAAAGTTTTCAATTTGTGTTTATATTTTTTTAACAACAAATACAATTGATGCAGTATAGATCATAATTACTAGATAAACAATCAAAGTTTTTTCTAAGGTTCTTCTAAAATATTACAGCATGGGAAACAATAGGTTCTTATAGGGTCAGCAAGCCACAACTGAAACCCCTGGGTATGCAGACAACCATAGGCTATGGTGACTGCTTACCATCAGACGGGTTGTATGCTTGATTGCCTCCTTAGTAGTTTAATTATTATGAAACTTTTAATATTCTTAAAGCATTGATGACTGAAAATAAATTGAGATGAATTCCAAAGATCATAGTTACATGACTATCATTTAAAGTAGTTCCAAGATCCAATAAATATTGTTACAGTGGCGATGTAAGATGTGAATAAAAATTTAAGTTGTTTGAAAGCTGGGGCAATAATCCCATTCATTAATGACACTGATATAATTTCTATATTTTTCCAATGAATGGCAAAAGACAACAGTTTGTCAGGACAGCTAGTAATGCAAAGAAGTTAAAAATTATGACTCTTATACATAGATGTAGTTGTACACAAGTGTAGGTGGTATTGTGTGATGTGACATTAAGGCTTTTCACAAATATGTCCATGGTTATAAGAATCATGAGTTGGCATGCAAGTTGTTAACAGTTCTTATACCATTTAATTAAATATAATGTATTTTAAAAATGAATCTTTGCAGTAATAAATCAAGAAATATGCTAACTCAATATTCTTTCTTTATCACAAAATATTTTTACTTGAAAATGATAGTGTTTCTATTTTGTCATAGTGCCACAGTTAATGTTTCATAACAATTTACTTTTCCATTTCTGTGCAACATTACAAACCCAACATACACAAATAAATAGTATTGCAATTGATGTGAGTACTGCTTAACTGCATATTACAGTCTAAGGTGGTGTTTAAGCTACATTTCCCTAAGCTGGAAGAATTTCCTACTACAGATTTTTAAATAAACTTCATTTATTTGGTAAGTTTCTATTTACATAAAGTAAATAACACATCTGCATATTGTACATGCTCAACAGATATACGATGTCCAAAAGTTGAAAAAAAAAACAATATGTTCATTGTGGTTATGATCTCTATATTATACCAAATTATATATGTACAATAGACTATTTAAATTGTAGTAGATATTTCTTTACATTTAATTGAGTTGCATCATGGATATGATATCATTTATATTATACAGACTAGTGTGTTTGTTTACTACCTAGATACAATTGAAGATATAGAAGAATTCTAATAGATATAAAAATGACTGGCTTGCTCAAGTTATTTTTGGTGTCGAGGTCAAGCAATAAACATTTTATTTATTTATTTTGCCTGCCTATATCTCTCACTAATTACCTTATAGCAACACAGACATAAGTTAATAAAACTATTGTAAATTGGAACCCATATGGTCAACAAATTTTCTACAATCTGGCACATCTTTCATGTACATGTCACTTTTCAAAATTTGTTTCTTTAAACAGTTAAACATGATATCAATAATTTTCATCCTTCCAAGTTAATTATGATTATCCAAACAATATACAATAAAGTGCTCATAGAGCTACCCATTATATTTAATTTGCAGGACAGTTTTGTCAGAACATTGAATATTTTGAATGGATTTGGGAAAAACAATTGGATTAAAAAACTATAGAACATCTATTACCCGCAGAAGAGAATCCACTTTGACTGAAAGGGATAGAAGCTTACCATGTCATCATAGCATGGATGGGTGGACTTCATGGAAATTACATATTTTATAAAAAATATAATTCATAGTATACAAATATTATCTCATAGTTCTATTGCAAAATCAAAAAGTTTAACCTCTCCCTAAGACCATAATTATAGGTAAATAAGTACTCGAGTCAATGAACCAAAAACGTCATGACGCAAAACATTGATAAAGACCCTGAATTAGAGTATAAAGCTAGGAAGCTATTTGATTATACTACGACACTTTGCTAAGACCACCTAAACTTCCATATCAAACAATGCCATCCAGTTTCCTGTATATATTGCCTCAACATTTCTGTTAACTGCAACAAAAATATTGACGAAAACGGTTAGTTGAAAGAACTTAATGCAGAAACCAACGGACTCGCACCGCCCGGTGAACGAATACCGAATCAGAAATGGCGGACGCCGGTGACAAGTAAACAAAACAAAAACGGACCTGTTGCTTGAAAAAAGCCATTATTTCACGATATCATGACTTAAAACAAGGTCCCAGTACATCAATCTACAATATAAAACCATTAAACTCACCATGTCGGGGCCCATATCCTTAACATCAGTTTCGAAAAAAAAGTCACTTAGGGGTTTCATGCGTACAATCCGCCTAAAGCTCGGTCATGTATCACTAACGAAGCTTATCGTGTGAAATATTCACTTAGAGCTTAAAACACACTTCTATATTATTGTTTCAATTACCACAACGATAAATAAACACATTTCACACATTAAATAGTTCACATGGGACGAAATAAAACTAGAAAGATCCAAACTTAAATATTACAATGTTGACTTGTTTCGAACAAAGGACGTACGCCGACCACAGCGCCTGCGTTAAAATTCCCCATACATGGAAGCGTCGTGAGAAGAAAGTTTGGCGTTCACATTTAATAGATGGCGCGCATTCGGAATAAGGATTGCCACAGAACGTAATTTTACGAATATCTAAAACGCGAATACGTTTCTTTTCACATGGCTCATGAAACTTATATCGCGTGAAAATAAAATATGATTCAGTGACCGACTAAGTAAAAACCGGGTAATTTAAAATTTCGAATACTGATTTTTTGGTTTGGTGGGTACAGTATAGGATACTGCGCTAGTACATTTTTAGTATAAATAATTAGAATAATAATAAATTGGACTATTATTTACCCTTTGATTTGCATGTTTTTGAAACCGCTCGATTTCAAAGTCCTTTATTATGTAGTGTATTAGTTTACAATAAATAGTGGCTTTACTTGTTTTTATTTATTGTTTCTTACGTTTTTACTACCGTAAAATGGTCCTACTTTTCTACCCTATGGGTAATTATGCTCCAATTCTGTTAAATATCTTATTTAAGAGAATTTAATAAATAAATAACAATTATTATTATAAAAACTATGGAATATCCAGATAAAAAGGTTAATTTACCTAATGCAGAAAAATATCAGAGACAGGTATTGATCACTTTATTGTTTTTACTTCATCTAATGAGTTGAGTATTTTGTGAGGCTTTTGTTGGATCCACGCTACATGTTTATGACTAAAAATATTAATTATTACACAGTATCTTAATCTTATCAATACATATAAAAGAAGAACCTGGCTGATTGACTGACTGACTGACGTATCAACGCACAGCCGAAGCTACTAGCACTAGAAAATTGAAATTTTACACAGGGGTTGCTATCGTGAAGTAGGGTAGCAATAAAAAGCATTTTTGGAAATTCAACCTCCAAGGGGATGAAAAGGGTGAAATACCGTTGTATGGAAAATCGAAACTGTTGATGTTGCAGATGTCAAACTTGGCATCATAGTATTAACGTAGAAAAAAAACTGTATAATTAGTTTTCTAAAAATTGACCCTTAAAGGGTTTAAAATAAGGGTTCCAGTTTTGTAGAACCGAACTGACGGATCAACACGAACAGTCGGAACTACAGAACGTCAGAACACATTTCTTGTGTGATATAGGGTAGCACTAAGGATGGATTTTCGAAAATTCAACCCCTAAGACAGTGAAAACGGTAAATTACTTTTGTATGGAAAATAAAAACCGCTAAAGTTGCAGATGTCAAACTTGGGGCCTTAGTTATTAATCTGGAAACAAAAAAACGGCATACCGGGTTTTCCTAGAATTAACCCTAAAGAGGTCAAAATAAGGGTTGTAATGTTGAATGAAAAATCGAAACCTATAAAGGTAATCGTATATAAAGTTATATTTTAGCTACTCATTACTAACGACAAATAATGTGGTGGATTTATTACAGAAAAGTAGATAGGAGCTTTAAAGGGGTTAAATAAAGGATAATTTTATAGCTGAAACAATGACTAAAATGAATAAACGGAATTTTGCAAGTAAATTTTTGTAAAAAGCTTACAAGCGAGTTGTAGCGATATTACGTTGTTTTCCTTTTACGTCCACATTATGTTATACACGCATAGTCGGGGGCAAATGCTAGTAATTATAATATATAATGAGTAATAAACAAGGTTTCTACTTTACACATAGCAATAACACCAGTAATGGACACTGCTAGATTGTATTTCACTGTGCAATTTACAGAGAAAAAACATTGTACTTGTAGCATATTATGTCAAGGGGATGTTTTAAATATATAATTTTTAAGGCATGATATACAAGAGATAAATTGCATGATATTATTTTAGGGCAATAAGGACAATTGTAACGTTCATAAGCAAGATAATTTAAATGACCATTTTCTTTTATTTAATTTTTTTTTGTATTGTAATAAAAGGCGAGGCGAGCATGCCATTCGCCTGATGGTAAGCAATAAGACCACTCATGGAAGGTAGCAAAACCAAACAACACTATTAATTATAAAACAATGCTTGGCATTCCACTGCACTCGACATCCTGAGACCTAAGATGTTAAGTCTCATTATGTCTAGTAGTTACTCTGGTTACAATGTACTTCAAACTAGAACACAACAGTGCATTTACACTGCTGTTTGGTGGGAGAAATAGACATTACAGTGGTATCTACCATAGACTAGGGTCTAGTACATTTATTATATATTTTAACTTATATTATGACTTGTAATTATGAGGAGTGTTAGGCAGAAAATTGTCCTCACTTCTGTGATGACCACACTCTTTTAATAAAATACGTGAGAATAATAAATACACCAATATACAGACACACACATTCTCCTGACCCCAAAAGTCCTCTCTTGGCCTGAGAGTCTTATACACTATGAGAGGCTCTCACAACACCCAGGCCCGAAATAAAAAATATAAAATGAGATAAAAATAAATGACAAATAATAATATAAAAATGAACTGAACATATAGAAATAAATTAAACTTATATAATTATTTTGTTAGAATTATTGCACCACCACTGTCCCTGTAAAAATGTATCATCCTAAATTATTAACACATAAACAAATTGTTTTTCTGCTACCAGGACACCCACATTTTGCCTTGTATGTTCCGTCCCACAATGTAATGGGGGCGAGCCTATCGCCATATCAGGCACATATTCCTGGCTGATAATGAATAGAAAAATCCCATATCACTCTGCCCGTCCCGGGATTCGAAGCCGTACCGTAATACAACTACGCCACCGAGGCAGTCGATATAGTCAAATATGAATTATAATTTTAATATAAAGATATCTCCTGACCAGATAAGTAATTTTTGAACCTGGTGTTTGCTGTGCAGAACAAGGGGGTTGTTACTCAACGACACTGTGATAATGGACAAAAAAAATCAGGTCAGTCAGAGTGGCATAATGATATGATGAAAGACAAAATGCTGCACAAAAATATCCCACCCAAAAATACAATATGCAATCATGAATTCAATGTTTTCACAGCTCTTGTTAAAGATTTATATATACATGGTATATTCATTGACTACGACTTTTAAGAAACTACTATGCCATTTGAAAATAAATGTTTTATTTTCAAATGGTATATCTGACTTTTTCATTAAATTTCAATTTTGGTATAAATGGATTGCTGGCAGTTTCTGTGGCTCAGCGGGTTGAGGGCCAGGTGTAAAACAAAAAGCCAGAGTTTGGAACCACACACCAAAATAAATAGTTGAGTTGCCCATAAATACATGTTCTGAGTATGGGTATTTATGAAGCCAAAAACTCATATGAACTCTTTGATAACCAGAACACAAGGCTTTGTGTGAAGTGGCAACTATGTATGTGACTGTTGAGTGTGCTTGTAATGTTATTACTTTTATCTCAAAAAGTTGAATCAAGTCAACAAATGTCTTATTGTTTTTGTATACTGTAGAAAAGAAATATCAAAAATTGTGTAAAATATATCAATTAGAATGTATAACCTACTAATACTGGTAATCTTCAATGTTCAAGTATGCAAACCTTCATGTATTTTAAACTGATTTTATGAAAAATTTATTATAGAAGTAATTGTACAACATCATTATTAATAAACACCATATTAAGAAATATGTATTCATATAAGCTGTTTAAAATTGCCAAGATATAAACTGTTTCCTTTATTACAATCATGTAAACTTGCAAGCAGTAAGTATAAAATGGAAATCAAAGTATGAATCGGGCTCCAGAAATATTACCAAAATGTATGAAGAACTTTTAATTACTAGAACACCAAAAGGCCTTATTTATAGATACATTTAAAACCTATTTTAGTCATTGAATGTTTTGCACCTTTCAAACGACTTTTAAATTCAGTTTGAGGGACAAAGACAAAACTTTAAATAACTAAAATAGGTTTTAAATCTATCTTTGAATAGGGTTATAAATCATTATGTGAATTATTTAAATTAAATAAATGTAAGTATCCATGTTTAGAATGCTTCAGGTTACAATTTATAAATATTTTATACACATACATAATAAATTTAATCCAAGGTTGAATCAAATATATATACTTTATATAATTCCTAAGTAAATATAGTCATAAGGGCTCACTATTTCCTACTAAACTTTATTTTATTGTCATTTTAAGTTCTCTAATTTAAGAAAGCTTACTAATGTAAGAATTACTTTGTAAACTTCTCAAGCATAATAACTTAAGGTATAGATTATGCAATGATATAACATACATAGACATAAACATAGTCCTTCTAGTTTATCATATTTATTTATAAATTCTTTATTGAACACCACATACATAAAAAATAATTAAAACTAGTTTAAATAAAGGTGACAATTGGTGGTCTTATCGCTTACAGCTATTTCTTCCAGACAACCATTAGATGAACTGAATTATTTGGTCAAAAGGTATGCAAGATATAAAGCTTTTCTCTTAAATAAAGAACTCTACAACATACTACCTCAATGTAAAGAAATGCATATTTATACATTATTGTTTATTATACTGACATAGAATTTATAAAACTTGACCCAACAAATATGGAATAAAAACACAAATAAATATGTTAAAATCTTACCTGATTTCTTATAGCGGCAACTGGTGTAAGTCCAAGTTGGCTTTGTCCTTGTTGTAGAAACTGATTAGTACCGGGTGCCAACATTCCTGCTTGGCTCAAATACATCAAATGTTCTGCACTTTTGCCAATGCCATTCAAAGCTTGTATTGGAGTTGCAGGATGTTGGTGTATGTCATACAAGCCTTGTTGTCCCAATTGGGGAGCATTCTGAATGCCCTGCAGTGGAGGGATCATCATAGCACTGTTTTGTATAGTCAAATTATTGCCCAATGTATGATTTTGCAATGGTGCCAATTGTGTATGAACCATATTAGTAGTCAAATGAGCCTGATGACTCCCAATCACAGATGGGTTCATAGCCAATGTTCCCACTGATGATGCAATTGCTTGATTTATGTACTGTTGTGGATTCGTTTGAGAATTTTTTAAATGTACAGCAGGCCCCTGCTGGTGCATATTGTTCATTGTAATTGTTGTTGGATTTTTCCATTTATCTTGGTTCTGGAAAGGAAAAAAAACAACTCATTCAAACAACAACACGATAAACATAATCAAATGAATGCAAATGAAATGTCATAGCAGAAAACATTTTAAGTACATTAACACTGATGACATTTGAGGTTATGTTTGTTGAAATGAAAATACGGTGTCGCCTACAAACAGCGATCCACAGTGAAGGTTGTTAGCTAGTAGTCTGCGTAAACACAAACCTCGGCAATAGTGTCGTCGCCCACGGCCCAACGTTGCTTGGGCGCTAGCGAAGAAAGCTCGCCCTCCTGGGGCTCTCGCTGGAACACATAGTGCACAGTAGCATCGTCCTGAGCGCGACCCTGTGACGAGCGCGTGTTTTGTAAGCCTGCTTCGCCCGCCTCTTCTTCCGCGCCCGTGCCCGGCCACTTCATTGGACTACCGTGAGGTTCAAGCATTCAGTTTCAACCAGGTTCGAATATTCGCTATAGTAAACACAAAATGTTTCACACTCTTCCTGTTTACACACGTCTGACGATATCTTCGATTTTGCTGCGGCCAAATATACAATACAATCCCTTTACATTATCAAACTCGTTAAACACTATCGGCAGTATTCGGGATTGTAGCCATTTAGCGAATGTAGCTCTCTTTTTGTCTTTGTAATGACAGTAGCTTAATCAAAGCACGGTGACAGCCGCTAAGGAAAACCAAAATAATGCACGTACTGCAACGGTCGCCTTGACGGATCGAAACAAAGGCAATATGTGAAATCAATGTTTTCAGGGAAATGGAATTAGGAAACTTTTGAATTTTAAAGTTGCTAAGGTCTTGCGGGTGAACTAACTTTAGATTAGAGCTATTTGTCGGCGTCGAAAACTGAACTGAACAAACACTCAAAAATACACTATTCACACAATTTCTAAACAAAACGAGCACAAATATAATTACTATATGTACACAGAACTATTTACAATGTACAATTTTTACAAAAAACCCGGTTTATGCCATTGGCTGTTGTCGATACTTTCTGATTTAGAAAAGGCGACAAACATTCTTCACTGCCTGTCCGCCATAATCGGTCGGTCGGGCAGATGCGATGCGCGCGCAACGCGCAAAGCTATAGGTACTATAAACATAAATACATAATGCTAAAACGTTCCTTTCCTCAAAATAAAACAATTATTCGCAGAAAAAATATGTGAGGTGAATTAATAACTTATCCTAATTATAAAAATATTATATATCTAAAATAAATTAAAACAAACACTTATAAAATGAATTATTTAATTATAATAGGTGCTGTTTTCTTGTTATTAAAATAAACGAAACTAGCAATCAATAAAATAAATATTTTGAATACTTTTATTCTATTTAGTAAATTTGTATTAAATTTGATTATTTTTTGTAATTCAGGATATAAAACATAAGTAAATAGTTGGCTATAGAAAGTACCTGCTAATTACTACGTTCACTACCAACTTGTTATAGTGTATTTAAATCTTGGACTCCTACGATCGATATCTAAAGTAAGTAAGTTTTATGAGATTAATAATAAACTATAATAATTTTATGAGACTATAAATTAATTCAAAATTATGTGAACTAAAAGGTAAAAACAAAAAAGCCGGGCAAGCCGGGTGACATGAATCATGAAACGGACTTAGGATCTTGTTTAATAGTCTGTGCTTAGGATGTAACGTTGAACGTTTGGCGAATTATATTTTTACGGAAGACATTCTCGCCACTTTATTATTTATAAGAAATATCTTTGGAAAAATATGTTCCTCACAGTGAGTATTTTAAATTTTTTATAACCTCAAGGCTCAATGATCAATCAATCTTTGTGTAATCCACTGATATTTGTTTCGGGTCTGGGTGTTTCATGTTTGTGAGACCGAAAAGTCTCTCGTAGTTTCTGATACCCACGACACAAGACTCGATCTTGGTGTGCAGTCGGGACCATTGATATAAAATTTACTATATTTACGTCAATAGTCAGGACTATGTATGCGACTGTTGGGTGTATTTATATATTTATCAAATCAAATAGTATATTTTTAACTTTGATACTACGTCCATGTATTAACTGTCGCATTTATTTAAACTGCAGCCAAACTCCAACACGCCTAAAATATCCCCTACATAGTCTTCAATTTCGTTATTTGATACCCTCAAGTGAGATCTTTAGGTAACCCTTGGATTAATGTTATAGCAATGTGTTTGCATAGCTGCTAGCTATACAATAATTTATTTTGAGAACTCAATTAAGAAAATCCTGCTCCCAAACACAAATTAAACAATAAAAATTGAGAATGAAGAATGATTAATAACCAATTAGAAGACAAGTTTATTAAAATATTTTTTACATAAAGTATACATCTAATGTTTATATAGGCTTAATCTTGAAATGAAGACCAATTAGTGAAAACACTAGGCACTTAAGATCTTGGACTAAGTAATAGAAGCCACGCAGTCCTTCTGGGTCTCGAGACTGATTCACATCCACTAGTGAACCTGTTTTGGATGTGGTGAAAGAAATATGCTCTTCACCAATGACTATTTCTAATTCCTGAAAACAAAATAATTATGTTTATACATTTGGACTGTATTAATAGATATGTTTAAATTTCAAAATACATGCTATACTTATGTTGTAAATATGTAGCTAATGAACGTTTTACTCGCATTTTTTTAAAACATAGATTTTCAGTTTCAGAGACTTCATCTTTATTACATTTTTATAAAAGTGGTAATAAAATGGTTATTGTAAAATTAATGTTATGGTCATTGTAATACAAACTAGTACTATACAACTAAAAAGTGTCTATTTGTGCATGACAAAGTCTTGAGGCTTTTCCTGTTTAAAGCGAATCTTACCTGTCTACCAACTCTGTCAGGCTGCGGCCATAAGCGGTCGTCTTCGTGCATAATTTCCGAGTCTATGATAATTCGCTTCAACTCTTCCATTACACATGGGTGAACGTACGCTTCTTTACGGATCATCGTGTCGTTTTTATAGTTAGAATTGTTGGCGTACCGCAGTTTACCGTCGGGACGAAACTCAAACTCCAAAAATTCATGGCCGAATTTTCCTTTATGCCCGACATAGTATCGAATATAAAAATCTGTGGACATTGCGCGTAAAAGACTACTTTTTCCAAATAGAATACAGTTTTATGGAACACAACAACACGACACACGCCAGTAGGTAGTGCGTTGCACAGACTAATAATCAAGACAGACAGCCAATTCCATACAATTGTTTTTACACGTTAAGAAAACTCACACAACCAAAACACTAACATGTACTTTATATCTATATTATGTTATACATTTCATTCATTAATCATTCGGTCACTCTTTCTATCCCGTGCAAATTTCCCTAGAATGGATTTGTCTCTTTCGCACGGACGTTAGACATATAAATATAAACAGTGCTGGAAATCGGTATGTTTCCGAAAATACCGATCTTTAGGGATGGCCTCAATGTCCGGTTTTCATCTATCCCTCAAATTTACCGATTTTTCTGCCGATTTATTTAGTAGCACTTTGCATGAGATTTTATTATATATAGTAAAAAACGTTTTCAGAGAAAGTAAATTTTATTATATACATTGAGAATTAAATATAATTGGTATTACATAAGTACAAAAAAATAAATAAATTATACATTGGTTTTCGTTCATTTTACATATGGTTTTAACCATATATAAAGCCCATACTTTTTAAAATTGTAATATTTCGGAAAATTGCCTTTTTTGTTCCATATACATAGGTACCGATATTAAAAAGCTAACGAGTTTTTGTTTGTATAATAGGGCTAATCTTTGAAACTACCAGTAGAATAAGAAAAAAAGCTGCGTTTGATAGCAATTCCCGAGGAATAATTTAGCATATTTCACCCCTTAGGGAGTTATTATAATAAGAAATGAAACATTGCATGGAAGTCAGTTAATTACAATGTAAGAATCATGAAGTTAAATTAATCAGGAGTTGGAAAAAAAATTATTATCCACTTCCCTCTGTAATAAAACGGGTGACAAAACAATGAACTAGAGGTAAATAACCTCGCATAAAGACTTTTACAGCCAGAGAAGCCAACTGTAAAGCACCACGGATTAGTCATTATTACATTAATTAAATGGGACATATTATGTGAGCTGTTACACTTGATACCAATAATAGTTATGGCAAAAACGCCGGAAAGCACGGAAATTCTTCCTAATGTCAACAAGGTCCATGTAGTATACAACTTTAGATGATATTTGCAATACTATCCAGCATGATTCACACTAATTGTGGCAAAGACCACACTCCCAAACTATATGAAGCGCGGAAGGACGGACCTTGTATCAATCTAGGCAAGAACTCGTACACAATCATGCGACATGCTTACATACTTCTGCTACTAACTTAACATATTTAAAATATCTAAATTAAAACAAGCTTCTAGTAAATTAATGAAACGTTTTCAATTTGTTTTACTTTAGGTACATCAAAGCAAATAGTGCTAAAAACGACTACTAACTTTATATTGCTTTTCCAGTACATAGCAAATCAATAAAAATATGATATACATCATATGAAAAATATATGAAATATGCGTGAATCTTATAAACAGTTTAAAACAACATATTATGCTTTACACTTGAGAAATGGAGAATCATATTGAAGATTACTTTGTTTTTAAAATTCCCAATAAAGTATTGCTATGTACTAAGTATAATTACAATGAAGTGTAATTGCGTACAATGCTTGCTTACATATCTCCTATTTTTAGAAACTAAAAACAAATAATTAAGAAATTGAATACATCATTGATGACTTTCATTCTAATTTAAATAATAAAGACATGTTCAATATGTCAATATTAAAAACAATGAAACAATACCCTTAAATAAAATATACATAAAATTGTAATATACATTTACAAAATATTGCAACATGTGAGGCATTCCATGCATAATATCTGGTAATATCATATAAAGGCACATTTACAAGCAAAATGAATATAAAAATATTGGATGCAATATGATAAAGACATAAACACAAGAAACAAACAAATATCTATTTCAGGATACTACAAATCAATAATATAAAATATTTGGCATACAATTTAAAGCAGAAATTTTGCTTACTTGACAACCATCAGGTAGGGTTATTTTATTGTGTGAAGAATACTTAGCAACGCAAGTTTATTTTACAGAATACCTTGATTTTACAACCTGAAGAATTTTAATTTAATACAATGTTTAAATCAACTAACAAAAGTTATTCTATTAAAATTAATGAAAGTAACTATTGTACAATACAACGAAGCTAAGGACTAAATTTGACTACAATTAAGTTTTATTAAGTACTACGCCTCCTTACTGATCTGTAACTCAATCCTTTTGTAACCTTTTCACTGATTAGGGCCTCCATTTCTACATCTTTAGGCCTAAGATCGACATTATTTATTCTATTATTAAAATTACAACACCATTGTTTAACCTGCATTCTAATTACATACAAACAAAAAGCTTTAATGAAAGACTCTTTATGACTATTACAATTATACCATGTAGTATCAATATTTTTCTTTAATAAACATATTATTTCAGGATAAACGTAAACACTACAAATGGATGGTAGAATCTTGTCGATAATATATATACTCTGCCAGACAATTTTACTAAAGTTTTACAAGGGTAATATAACCTATCTACATCAGTACTATACTCTCTTAAACGAATTAACTGGTGAGATGACTCATTCTCACTTAAAAGGGACATTGTGCAGTTATTACAATCATTACACTTTAAATTTGACATTAAAGAGCGACAAATTGCGCCAGCAATATATGGAACAGACTTATGTTGATATATATTTTCATGAGGGATGGGGTTTTCTATAAAATTACTTACCTCAGGATAAAGATGTTCAGGGAAGGAACAAAATTTTTGCTGGTTTATTAAATTGTTTAATGTACCTAACATTTTGTCGTCATCATTGGTATCATTGGAACAATTCGTATATAATGACTTACCAGTAGTTATATTATTAATCAATAATGTTTTGAAGGCTGATACAAAATGAGTATAATCGGAATTGGTATTAAAGGTACCATGTGCCCTTATCTGTCCAAAAAAATTTTCTATAGGGTCTTGATTAAGACGTCGGAGACTTAAAAACTTTACACCATCAATAGAGCGCAAATCTGACCACAAATATCTTATTGAGTTGATATTATGCACAAAATGCTTCAGTGATAGAGGTTTTGCTTCCCTATGATTGGGAGAGTCAAAACGCATTGATAATATTTTTTTTACAGCTACATTCCAGAATTCAATATGTTCAGAATTACAAGACAAAGCATGTGACAACTTATTACCGTAGCGGCCAAAACCATTTAAACTATCAAACAAATCATTTATAAACAAAATTATTTCTGCTGTAAAAAAACTATTATCAACATTTACATCAAGCTTTGCATAATTATGTTCACTTTGGAGATGTAGGGTGTCATCCGTATAAACCTGTAGTGATGTAGCCACTTGCCGGCTGAAAA
Organism: Deilephila porcellus; assembly: GCA_905220455.2. Taxonomy (NCBI): domain Eukaryota; kingdom Metazoa; phylum Arthropoda; class Insecta; order Lepidoptera; family Sphingidae; genus Deilephila; species Deilephila porcellus. The sequence continues at coordinate 12,148,542 of LR999973.1, read as the reverse complement.
CTTGGGCTGCAAGTTTGACCTGAAATGTATGTACATTCTAATTATTATTATGTAACAATAAACAATATCAAATCTATAGATATTGACATATGATATTTTTTTAACCCACATTTTTCTGATCACTCCAGGTGATATTCTCTGAGCGGTACAATCTCGTACCTATAGGGGTATGTCAAAAGTCTTGAAAACTAAAATCGCGATTTGCGATAAAACTACCAGGTAGTTTTTTTCAAACTTTGTACTATGTTACCTGAGGTGGTTACAAACATGTGGTTTAAGTTAAGTATCATATTGAGTCAATATCACTCAATATAAGTTTTCACATGTTCAACATTTTTATGAATAGTGTCCACTTAAAAACTAAATTTTCATAGAAATAGTATATATTAATGATTAATTTACCTTCATTTTGTCATAAGAACTTGGATTTATGTGTTTTTCAGTGAGTATAGTGCTTCTTGCTCGGCCACTAAAGCCATCCATTTTGTAGAGGTTTTCAATACATTCCCACTTTGCCCTTCGATGGCCAATGAGAAGATTCTTTTTCTGAAAATGATTACGAAAATATTTTAATAAATGAGGTACATCATATATATGATATAATTGGTTGGACCCAATTTTATAACAGATATCATTAGGGCTATTGTTACTACGTAAGAGATTGGCATTGGAATCTGATATTAATGACTTAATAGCAGCAACATTAGCAGAGCCTTGATCACTAATTGTAGCTCTAACTATAAAACCAGATTTAAAAACTGCTAACACAGTATGGTCTGGAATTATATCTGTCTGAACACTAGTAAAGCATTTCTGGTCTATAGTTGGTTGATGTACTCTATCAGACGGGGCAACTACTTTAAATATATAAGGTTCTGTAAAGCTACTAGTGGGCGTTATTTCTAAATGTTTCTCAAAATTTAAATTTAAGTTTAAGCATGGAATTGCGCTAGGCTTTAATCTAAGTTTTTCATTTATATCATCCGGAAGAAAATGTTTATGACAAATACGAATATTGTCGCGTTTAATGAACGGAATCTTTTGTAAATAAGGACATACCCCACACCACTTTTCCCACCTTGCTTGGTTTGTGAAAGGAACAGAAAAATATTTATGTTTCGGTCCTCGAGTGCTGCACCCAGGAACAATGCACTTATTTACCATAATGATTACACTATTATACCAAAAATATTAAGTATTTTAACACAAATTAAATAAACTACTACACGTTCTAGCTGGTAAACACTAAGGTCACATAAGGCTATTTTATCTTTTACGAAAACAGTAGCAAATAAAAAAAGGAAAAAACCGCCTTTAAATGCGAACTGTAGCACCAAAATTTGTGATTGGAATGATAGTTAATCCTAAAATGATAAATTCGCTGTGTTATGGCTTGATCACGGCACAATACAAAATTGCAGTAATTAATATTTAAGTACGCAATGACATATGAAGTTATAACGTTTGACGATTTCAAAATTCAAAAGTGACATATTTTACTACGACACGCACACTAATATAAAGACGGAGTGTAGACGGAAAAAATACCATGCCGTCCCTATAAAAAAGTGAGATAGCTAGCATAGCTTAACGTGCAACTTTTTTTGTTCTGAGTTGGACGGGCCTGGTGCGTTGCACAGACTAAACAAGAAAAATGGGTTGGCAATTGGCCACAGATTATGAAGCAATTTTATTCATAATTAAGGTTTTTGTGTCGTATAATTACTGTTTCAGTTAGAAACTATTCATCGATAAATATTAATTTACATTTTTTTTAATTTACTACTATAAGAGCCCGCGCCGCGGCGATGATGAAATATCTTAAATATTGTGGAATGTGGATAAACTATTTTACTAAAATGCGACATCATTTTGATTTTGTAATCAATTCACACTGCATTAAAAGATTTTTGAAAAATCTAATTTCTGAAGCGGAAATCGAACCCGCCATGCCATGTGAAAAAAAATCACCCACAATTTTATGATACCAATCATAAGGCTCGATCATAAGCACTATTACAGATCAAGCACTATTTGCTACGTATAACAGTAACTGAAAATGCAAAAAAATACATGCGATAATTAAAATATCTTTGTTGGACAATTAATGAGCAATTAATATGACCTTTTCAATTTAACTGTTTGAAATTCAATAGTTTGTTCTTAAAAAAAATGTGTTCTATGTTTTAGAATTTTTGACAAAATGTTTGTTTCATTTGTTTTCAGTGTAGTGAATATCTGCGGCAATACCATTTTTTCGATAAGTGAATATTGCTAAAATATAAGTGAAACTTCTGATTAAGTATCTTAATATGTTTTACTTTTACTTTTAAGCTGCAAGTGTGCTTACAGTGAAAATAAACAATTTTAATTTGAAAAGGGCTCCTTCGTAACGCAGTCCTTCTTTTACGTATTAAAAGTTTAATTAATGTCTTCGAAAAGTCATATATTGCTAATATTATATTATAAGAACTTTCGGAGAAAATATAATTTTTGTATTCCTAGTATAATAGTATACGATTTTTGCAAAAAACCGGTCTGAAAGGCATATTGTTGTGCATAGACCTATAACCATAGACTACAAAGTTATAGAGGTGTAGTTGTTCCGTCTGTCAAACCTTTTCTTTTCGACCCAGCCAAGATGGGTGAGTAGTTTAATTTCAAGCGAATATTTAAAATTAATCTTACAATATCTTCGCGATGTTAATTTGATGTAGCCCATCCATATTGCTAATCGTTTGTGATTTATCTATATATGATGTTTTTATACATATTTCGTTTATATTCCTAAGATAATGTTGGTTTGTTATTAAAGAGTGCAACTTGTATTTGTATGGTGTTGTGATAAATCATGTGTTATTACACTCAGGTATTAGCCGTGATCACTGGCATAAACGAAGGGCCACTGGAGGTAAACGTGCGCCCATTCGCAAGAAGAGGAAGTATGAGTTAGGTCGCCCGGCTGCCAACACCAAGGTAAGAACAACGAGACATAACCTATTTTGATAACTGAATGGTACTTTTGTTACTCTATGCCTAGAATTTGCAGGCTCAAATGTTTAAATTAACATCGCAGTGACTAGTTTTGATATACTTTTTGTATTTCAGCTTGGCCCCCAGCGCATCCACTTGGTGCGGTCTCGTGGTGGCAACACCAAATATCGTGCCCTGCGTCTGGACACTGGAAATTTCTCGTGGGGATCTGAATGTAAGTAGTGCATATTTGCTGATAATTAACTAACTGATGAGTAATATGTCTGCCGTTAGTGTAGCTATTATTTTCAAATTGTATGTTGTTTTTAAGTATACCGCCTAGAGTCTAGACTTAAGTTTATTCCATAAGTTTATGACAAGGTAAAAGTCATACTATAAATGATTTGTTACAAAATTTGTTAGTGGTGGTTGAAACATCCAATATTTGTGAAGTTGGATGCTTTCAAATTATTGATGTAACTGTATAACCTGACAGTAATTCTAAAACTTACTATGAATTTGTAATGCAACTACTGTGTATAAATAATGTTGTCAATTACTATATTTTAAGTTGGCTGTTGTATGTATGAAAAGACATGTTAGTTAAAGATGATTATAGTATCCTATTTTTACTTTGTATCTTGATATTCATGTGTTTTTTTGTGTTCTAGGCTCCACCCGCAAGACCCGTATTATTGATGTAGTGTACAATGCCTCCAACAATGAGTTGGTGCGTACCAAGACCCTGGTAAAGAATGCCATTGTTGTTGTGGATGCCACACCATTCAGGCAATGGTATGAGTCTCATTACCTGTTGCCACTGGGAAGGAAGAAGGGAGCCAAGCTGGTGAGTATTCTTTTATTGTAATGTGTGAAACTAAGTTTGAAAGTTTGAATGTCATAATATATAAAATTGGTATGAATGTGCTTAGATACTCCACAAAATGTTTTAATCCTAAATCGTATGTCGTAGCCATAGACTAAGTTTGGAGTAAATGATAAGTGTCATAGAGAATAGTATTCAAATTCAAAATATTTTATTGTGGTACATAGGTGAAAATGGTGTTGCATTGGCTTGTTTAGTACAGCTATGACCTGCCATATTGGCATACAATAGTTAGGATACATTTTTTATTTTTAGAAGTGGAAAACTTGTAGCTTCAGATTTCAAACATTCAAACTTTGTTTTGAATGATGGAGTAACCTCTAAGGATAATGCTAGTATACTCACTGGATGCACACAATGCACCATTACAATTTTCAGTTGTTTCTCATTATATTCAAAATAATTCAAATGAAATTTAAACAGTAAACTATACAAGCGTTTAAATTATCTCCATTTTATGAAGGCCCTATTTTTGTAATAAAAATATATAAGAAATAAGTTATAACATGTGACAATTTAACAATTTTGTTAAAGCCATTGTCATTTTGTCTTAAATTGTGTTAATTTTATTTGATGATTTCAAAATGAGACCTTAAAGAGATGAAATAATTAATCTTGTTATGGTAGTGTTTTTTGGAACTACATACATACATAAACTCACGCCTTTATCCCCGAAGGGGTAGGAAGATTCGCCACCAGGACCCCCACATTACGCCTTGTATGTTCCATCCCATGATGTGATAGGGGGCGAGCCTATCGTCATATTGGGCACAAATTCCTGACTCCAGGCTGATAACGAATATAAAAATCCAATATCACTTTGCCCGACCTGGCACTCGAACCCGAGACCTCAGCTTTGTAACCGTACCATAATACAACTATGCCACTGAGGCAGTTTTTGTAACTAGTTTTTTGTAAATGAATTCAAATGAACATACTTCAGAACCATTTGGCATGATCCCTAAACTCATAATGGTTTACTTTGCTGTAATGAAATACATAAATAAATTATACAATTGATTACTATTTAGTATATACATTTATAAAATTATGCAATTTAAAAAAAAATTATTTGTGTAGTAGTTGTAAACTATGGTCATCATTGTATAGTAGTATTTTCCAGTGAAGTACATCAATTTTTCACTTGAGTTGTGGCAGTAACTGCTTGGTAGTTTTCTACTTAGGACTAATCACAAACAACAATGCACAATGTTTGCACAAACATAATCTAAACTTGTTGGTACTTATTGTTGCAATAAATTGGTTGACCTTGTTTGTATTATTCTGTGTACCTATTAAGAGGAACAGACATTTGCATTGTGTGTCAGCTTACTTTTTTAAAATATTTTTGTTTTAATAGATCTAATTGTACATGTCACTACTTATTAGTGCATAGTTTTAATAATTTATAAACTCCAATGATGATTTTTTGCGTGTCATATGACATTTTATATAATCAATGATTATTTTGCATAGTCTGATTTGTTTTTTGTTACTTGCTCTTTAATTTATCCTCAGCCTTAATATCATTTGCTTATATTGTTTACAACAGACCGAGGCAGAAGAAGCAATCATTAACAAGAAACGCAGCCAAAAGACAGCCAAAAAGTACCTGTCTAGGCAGCGCCTCTCCAAGGTCGAAGGTGGTCTGGAGGAGCAATTCCACACTGGACGTTTGTTAGGTGAGTTGCAATGAGTTATGTTGTGTTTATAGATTGGCTGTGACATAGGTTTCTTGTGCTTTTGACATATGCCAATGACAATAAATCTGGCCCACGGCAAACTGCAAGGGCAGTTAATAATTTTGGTGCAACAGTCAGTGGTAATTTTTTAATTTAATATACAGTGATGAAATCGAGAAGTTTTGAAATTGCATTACGGACTGGTACCGTTTTGGGAACAGTTCAGCAGTTGCATGATCTACTTTGTCATAGTTACTCTGAGTTCTTACTTTATATTTACTCATTCTTTTATATTTTTTCCTCTTTACTAATGTTTTATAATATTGCAGCTTGTGTAGCGAGTCGGCCCGGTCAGTGTGGCCGCGCCGATGGCTACATCTTGGAGGGCAAGGAGCTCGAGTTCTACCTAAGAAAGATCAAATCCAAGAGGGCGAAGTAATGTGTATTGTATAAATAAACATAAAAACACAATTTTTGGCCATTTTATTTAATGAAACCCATTCGAAATTTGTTTTTCATAGAAATTCACTAGGGGCCGTCTATTAATCACGTGAGGTTCGAAAGGGTGGGGGAGGGGGGTTTAGCAAGAATCACGAAATATCACAAGGGGGGTGTAGTCAGATATCACGTGTATTTATTTTTCGTCAATGCGCGATTTCTAAACCGAAATGCGGCGTGTAGAACTTTACTCGCCGTTATCAGGCAACGAAAGAAGTCCTAGATTGTAGGTACAGTCACCAACAAAAGTAGCTGAACACATTTAAAACGCCAAAAGTCATACACACATTAAGCAACAGAAGTCGGTGACGAGTGTCGGCCACAAAATTCCATGAACACCTTAAGGTTACAAAAGTTGATGAACAGCAAAAGCAACAAAAGTTGATGAACAGCAAAAGCAACAAAAGTTGATGAACAGCAAAAACAACATAATTGCTGAACACTTATAAAAAGTAAGATTGCCGTAGATGTGTTTACCTACTTTTGTCGCGTTGTTGTGTATTTATTTTTAAATTTTATTTCACAGTTTCTTTTTTGCTTTTTCTCTGCATTGACATATTGTTTTCTATTTTTGAGAAATTATTATGTTTGCAGAGTTTATCGTGTTCGTCTGTTATTGGCAAGTGTACTTTTATTGAACAATAAATTGTTAAACATGTAATAATACGTACCTAATGTTCTTGATATCATGCTGTTGGTGTTCCAAATATAGTAAATACATGAAATAAAACACATGAATATTTATTTGGGGTCTTGTTCCGTGTATAATAAATGTGTATAATTCCGTGTATAATGTATGTATAAGTGTTATTTCAATTTTATTTGTACCGACTTCGTGTGTACGGCTTGGGTAATAATTTAAAAAAAGTAAATTTATAAATATAAAAATAAAATTTATTAAATAAAAAAAATTCAACAATATAAATAAAAATGGTAAAAATATTGTAATGTATAAAATCATGTGTGGCCTTCATTTGCTTCGATGACGGCCGTAGTCGGCTTTGCATAGAATTTGCCATATTTGCACATACATCACCTCCTCTGAAGGAATCCCGCATACGTTCCACGTGCCTTATAATGCCTTCCTTTGTGCGTGGCGTGTCGGGCTCTCAGGCTTAGAAAATGAGACCCCATAGATTTTTTATGGGATTCAAGTCTGGACTCTTCGGTGGGAACGGTATCCCAATATATCGGTATCGCATTTTCATTATTGCAGAACCATGTTTGACATCTTCTAGCTTTATGCACGGGGTTGTTGTTGTGGACGAAGTGTATCGGCTCCGACATATGCATTCTGACCGTAGGAAGTAATGTGTTCTCCATTAAATCTAAATAACCGATGAAAAATCTATCCAAAATTTATCTTCTTAATAACGCAGATAAATACAACATTGAACTCTTTAACTATTTTTCTCTTCTAGAACAAGAAGTTTCCGATACCGTTGAGAAACAATATGGAAATATAGTACACGGAGTACTTAAAACTAATAAGATAAAAAATAAAAATAAACTTAAATTAAAACCCAAAACAATTCAGCTTTTACAGAAAAGATTAGATACAAAAATAAAAACCGTTGAATATCGCGAAATCAATAAACAAGTTAAACGTAGCATAAGGGATGATTTATGCAAGCATAATTGTTATCTAATAGAAATGGCCTAAAAGAAACATACACCGCTTTGGGTAGCTAAATAGAGGATATCTACAGGAAGGTGTTGGATAAATATGTAGTTAAAAGATGAAGAAGGAATTAAACATAGTAACTGCACTAAGCTTATTGAAATATGCACGAAATTTTACCAAAAACCATATTCTGACGATAACTGGCTGCGAGGCTTATAAAACTCTCCGCAGTATGAAATTCAATAGGAGTCCTGGAGAAGATGGCATGACAACTGAGGCTTTACAAATCGGATCACCTACGCTGCTTCCTTACATAGCAAATTTATCCTTGCAACTGGGAAACTTCCATGAAATGTGCCAGTCCAACATCATTCTTTTGGATAAAAAAGGGAGACAAAACTGATATCGCTAATTACAGACCCATAAGCCTAACATCACACTTGTATAAAGCGTTCATAAAAACAATACAGAGTCGAATAGAGAACACACTTGATTTACTCGCAACCCCCAGAACAAGCCGGTTTTCGCCCAAACTTTTCCACCGCGGACCACCTTCACACTCTGAATCAAATTATAGAAAAAACACCTGGAATATCAAAAACTATTATACCTTGCCTTTGTAGACTATACAAAGGCCTTCGCCAGCGTATATCACTCAGCCATATTCCAAGCACTACATAGACAGGGAATAAACAAAATCTACATAGATTTACTCCAGCATATTTATGATCACAGCACAGCCACCATTAAACTTGAACGTACTGGTCCATCATGCCATATACAAAGAGGAGTAAGGGTATCGATATCGGCGGTAAGAAACTTACCAACTTGCGCTTCGCCGATGAAACTATGTACTATTGATACCGATGATGTACTAATTGCATCATCGGCGCAAGACCTCCAATGCATGCTTGAAACTTTAAACATGGCAAGCCTAGGGGTGGGTCTAATGATGAATCGGTCAAAGACTAAAGTCATGACAAATAAAACAAAAGTCCACATCCAAGTAGATGGAGAGGTCATACACTATGTCGATGAGTACATCTATCTGGGCCAGTTAGTTTCCTTCCAAGGCCGGCAAGATGTAGGAATTCATCACCGGATGGAAAATGCCTAGAAAAGCTACTGGAACCTTCCAATATCCTTAAAATATAACTTGCCTATTCTACCCTACGGAGCTCGGACTTGGTCTTTGACCGAATCACAAAAGTCCTAGCTCAAGGTTTGTCAGAGAGCTATTGAGCACAGCATCCTGGGAATAAGGCGGACTGACAGAGTGCGAAACAGCGAAATTCGCTTAAAAACCGGCGTGGCAGACGTGGGAAGCAAAACAGCACTCCTTTAATAGAACTAGGCAGGCCATGTGACTCGAATGCATCCAGAGCGTTGGGCAAATATCGTTACCTGATGGTCGACAACGTCGCGGCAGACCTAAAAACGCTGACGAGACGACCTGGATGCTTTCGAGCCCATGTGGCCCGAAATCTCGTTAGAATGCGAATTGTGGAGGAACAGGGGGGAGACTTTCGCCCAGTAGTGGGATGAAGTAGGTCAATTAAAAACATTTATAAATAGACTTTTTTAAATTAGTACCCAAGCCGTACACACGAAGTCGGTACAAACAAAATTGAAATAACACTTATACATACACAATTTTTTGCCAATATTGTTATACATTATTATTTATTTATTATACACGGAACAAGACCCCTAATAAATATTTATGTGTTTTATTTCATGTATTTACTATATTTGGAACACCAACAGCACGATATCAATAACATTAGGTACGTATTATTAGTTTTTTAACAATTTATTGTTCAATAAAAGTACACTTGCCAATAACAGACGAACACGATAAACTCTGCAAACATAATAATTTCTCAAAAATAGAAAACAATATGTCAATGCAGAGAACATGCAAAAAAGAAACTGTGAAATAAAATTTAAAAATAAATACATAACAACGCGACAAAAGTAGGTGAACACATCTACGGCAATCTTACTTTTTATAAGTGTTCAGCAATTATGTTGCTTTTGCTGTTCATCAACTTTTGTTGCTTTTGCTGTTCATCAACTTTTGTTGCTTTTGCTGTTCATCTACTTTTGTTGATTTGCTGTTCATCCACTTTTGTAACCTTAAGGTGTTCATGAAATTTTGTGGCCGACACTCGTCACCGACTTCTGTTGCTTAATGTGTGTATGACTTTTGGCGTTTTAAATGTGTTCAGCTACTTTTGTTGGTGACTGTACTTTACTTATACGTGTATTGAAAGATGATAATATTCTAAAAAGGAGATTCTTTGTAGGTAGGTACTAAATAATACCATGTGATTTTGGGTGGGGGGGGGGGGGGTGGGGTTAGTCTTAAACATTATGGTCTGAACCTCACCACATATTATCACCTAGAGGGAGAGGGGAGGGTTAAAAATGCTAAGAAACATTACGTGATTAATGGACGGCACCTATGTAAGCAAAAAGTTCACACATTTCCATAAGTTACAAAATACAATTTCAATTAAATTTACTTGTATTCTGTTAAAGCAACTGTTGACGAATGTAGGTACATACATACATAAACTGACGCCTATGTCTTAATGGGGTTGGCAGAGACTAGAGCGTAAAGTGCTACATTCCATACATTCCTCTTGCTTTATCAATTCCATTTCTTCCATAAATATAGTATAGAACGATTACTTCATATATGGTGATCGTTTACGAAAATTCGCGTATTTTGTCTTTCGTTAACAGGTACTTTATTTTTATAGAACCGCCTGGTATGTCCTCTGACTCTACCCTTCAATTTAAATAAAATAAATAATAAATAAATACACCCAATAGTCAAATACATACTCCTGACCCTGGTTGGACGCCGGCTGTGGAACGAGAGGCCGCGGGTTCGATTCCCGCACCGTAACAAATATTTGTGTGATCCACAGGTATTTGTTTCGGGTCTGGTTGTTTGTGAGACCAAAAAAGCCTCCTAGTTTCTGATACCCACGACACAGGACTCGATCTTTGTGTGGGGTCAGGACTATGTATGTGACTGTTGGGTGTATTTCTTTTTTATTTTTTTTTACCACGCACGCACAATTACTGTACATAATATATACAGTTCTGAACCGGCCGTTTACTGTTCTGAAAGTTTATGTGGCCGCTAGGTGCATTATTTAATGTACTGTGCCTTCCCCTTTACCTCGTAATAGATCGCGACAAGCTATAATAATTTGAGACAATAAAGTTAAGTACTTGTCAATGTTAAGGACTGTATAGATACGTAGTATGTTACTCTGTGTGCTAAAATCCGTTCAACATGCTTAGACTTGCACACCACTCAGTTACGATGCCATATTTGTTGTGGCGTACTGACTGGACCTCACATAGCGACCTCGTAACGTATAAAATATGAAGTTGCCAAAAAAACCGGCAGCGGGCACTCGACATGAGCAACGAACGGCTCGCTGTTCGCGTTCGTTTCCAAGTACAGACTCCAAGAATGCTTGCTTTGTAAGTTGTGACATGAACTTTTCTTCAAACCTTTCCGACAAATAATAATAGGAAGAAAGAACAGTGTCACGTAAGGATTGTTAGGTTTCTGTCATGTTCCTGCACTGCATTGGTAGTTGGTTGCGAGTGCGACCCTTCTGCTGCTTCACCATTATATTCAACAACTAGCATTTGCCCGCAACTTCGTCTGCGTCTTTAAGATAATGTAGACGTTATATCGATGGAACTATTCCATTGTAACCTCTACGTAAACTTTTAACAAAAATCAACGTGCAGCATTTCTATTTCCAATTCTGACTCTGAATTTAGATTAATGGGTCCGTCAGTTATCGATTCAGAGACCAATCGGAACAATAAATAAAAAGTTCAAAATGATGACCAACATTTTCAATTCTGAGTACTAATTTAGATTATCGGAACTCAGATATCGATTTTGAGACCAATCACATCAGTAGAAAAATGGCCTTATTCATATATAGTTTTAAAACCTATTTTAGGTATCAAATGTTTGTTTACTCGCTCAAACTGAATTGAAAAGTCGTTCGAAACGAACAAAAGTTAAATTTTCATACGAATAACTTCAGTAGTTTTGATTTCCATACAAACTTTTCAACCCTTCTTTTTACTCCTTTAGGGTTAAATTTAAATAAACATATTACACATTTATTTTTGGTTTTACATACATACATACATAAACTCACGCCTATGTCCCATTGGGGTAGGCAGAGACTATTGAGCGCCAAGTGCTACGGTCCATACATACCTCTTTCGCTTCATCCACTGTCATTAATCTTTGCATCCACGCTCGTCGGTTTCGAGGACTCCGTATTTTTCCTTTCTTTAATAAATCTTGTATGTGATTTTTATAGGTCCTCCTGGGACGTCCTCGACCGACTCCACCATCCATCTTCGCATCATAAATTTCTTTCGTCAGCCTCCTTGCATCCATCCTTTCCATATGGCCAAACCACCGAAGCATTCCTTTCTCAATCTTAGTCACTACATCCTCTTTCAATCCACATTTCTCCCTTATTACACTATTTTTCACTTTATCAACCAGTTTGACCCCACACATACTCCTCAACGCTCTCATCTCTACGGCATTAATTCTGCTTTCGTGCTTCTTCTGCCACACCCAAGATTCACATCCATACATAAGTGTTGGCACCAAGAGTATTTTTGGTTTTAGATGAGTAATTATAGTGTCAAGTTTGAAATCTGCAACTGCAAGGGTTGCGGTTTTCCATACAACATTATTTTACCCTTTTCACCTCCTTAGGGGTTCAATTTCCAAAAATCCTTCCTTAGTGCTACCCTACGTTATTAAAGAAATCCCTGTGTAAAATTTCAAGTTTCTAGCTTCAGTAGTTTCGGCTGTGCGTTGATCCGGCAGTTCGGTTCTACAAAACTTTCACCCTTATTTTCGTCCCTTTAGGGTTAATTTTAGATAAACAAAATATGCGATTATTTTTGTCTTAGAATGAATAACTTAAGTGCCAAGTTTGACAATTGTAACTTTAACGGTTTAAATTTTCCCTATATCGGTTTTAAACCTTTACACCCCTTTAGGGGATGAATATACAAAAATCCATCCTTAGTGCTACCCTACGTCACAATAGGAACCCCTGTGTAAAATTTCAAGTTCTTAGCTTCAGTAGTTTCGGCTGTGCGTTGATCCGGCAGTTCGGTTTTACAATACTTCAACCCTTATTTTCACCCCTTTAGGGTTTAATTATGAGAAAAGAGAGTATGCAGTTGTTCTTTTTTCTAGATGAGTAACTAAAGCGTCAAGTTTGATATCTGCATCTTCAAGGGTTTCGGTTTTCCATACACCAGTATTTTACTCTTTTCACCCCCTTAGGGGTCGAATTTCCCAAAATCCCTTCTTAGTGCTACCCTACGTCACAATAGGAATCCCTGTGTAAAATTTCTGGTTCCTATCTCCAGTAGTTTCGGCTGTGCGTTGATCGGGTAGGAAGGAAATCACCCAGTTTCTAAACATTTCAACCCTTATTTTAACCCCTTTAATGTTAATTTTTAGACAAATAAAGTATGCAATTTATTTTTTTATTTAATGATTTATTAAACTGCCAAGTTTGACAATTTAACTTTAACGGTTTAGATTTTCCATACAACAGTTTTTAACCCTTTTCACCCCCTTAGGGGTAGAATTTCCCAAAATCCGTTCTTAGTGCTACCCTACGTCACAATAGAAATCCTTGTGTAAAATTTCAAGTTCCTAGCTCCAGTAGTTTCGGCTGTGCGTTGATAGGTCAGTCAGTCAGTCAGTCAATCAGGTTCCTCTTTTTTATATATAGATTAATTATACTTACTTGTGCCCCCTCTTAATAAAACTCTCGTTTATAGACGAATGGTGCTAGAGGAGACCCGTGCTTAGCAAAGACTTCGCGCGGCTTGTGGCGTGGGCGCACTTACTAAACTACATTTCTACAGGAATAATAATAAAACCCATGTTTTATTGTAACATATTTATAAAATCCTGGTATTCAGTGGGTCCACCATTTTTCCTGCCATGAGACACACATGAATGCTTGCATCCATTACGAAGTAAAGGAATGGGTATGTAGCAAAAAATGTGATCGGATCGCGGTTTGTTACGTATCCTGAAACAAACAAGAGGACATTAGACATTGTTATTTAAAAGACAAGTAGACACATCATTTATTGGTATGTCGCCACCAGTCACGGTCCAGACCATACAAATGCTCGGTCCATTACCGGTTTTTCAGAAAACAGAAGGCTCTTTTCATCGAGGTCCTCGGTTGTATCGGATTAGATTTAGAACAGGAACAGCGTTTTTTAACCGACTTCAAAAAAAGGAGGAAGTTCTCAATTTGACTGTATGTTGCTTTTTTTTTCTAGACATCTGACTCGTTAAGTTCCCACAAATCGCTATCTCGGTCATTCAACTCTCTCTCGCTCTCTCTCGCTCTTCAGCTAGTCCACTGCTGAACATAGGCCTCCCCCATGGATCTCCACATAGACCTGTTGGAAGCGGCCTGCATCCAGTGGCTTCCTGCGACCTTAATCAGGTCGTCCATCATTCAACTATTAACTTGTAATTTATTCATGTCGGTAGGCTCCATTTTTATGCTAGAACAGCTATTCCTCAGGAACAATACCTACTTATTTCTTGGATGAAAAGAATCCTAAGTTCTCTTTTCTACGCTTTACAACGTGTAGATACATTTAATTATGGTCGTTTGCGTAGTTAAAGCGTAACCAAGATCATTTTCGGTTTAAAAATGATAGAAAAGATTTGTATTATATTAATAGGTAAACAAATAAATAAACTAGGAAGTTCTAATTAATGTACGAGTCAACAAAATCTTACAAAAACGTCTAATTAAACAGAATTTATAGAAAAAACTTTAAAGTAAACGTATAAAATAGCTTCGATATTCATAGCTGAATTTGCGAGTCGGTCTCGGAAATAGGTATACTTTTCGTCCCTATATTTGATGTAAATTTGTGGGTACGTATGTAGGTCAAAAATATGAGTTACGTAACACCGAATTTGAATAAGGTATTACCACAGGTATTACTGTATTCTGCTAGCATATTAGCCGTGTGACTTTTGTTTTTGTTACGGATAATTTATGTGTTTTTCGTGCACTGTATTCTGTGGCCTCTCATTCAAGATGCACGGCAGGAGATTTTTCAGGGTACTGTACCAAAAATGTCAATACGGTGTCCTTAAAAATTCCCGACATTGTCTGTTTGTCTGACTGTCAAGAAAATCTAGGTATAATATATTTCCCGTAGAATATTGAATATTGTAAAATGTTGAAATTTTGCAAGAAGAACGGTTTCATAAGTATAGAAAGAAATAAAAAAAATCCGTATAATATCAGATGAATTACATTACGAACTTACATATGTCGCCACTAGGGCTATGCAACTTATTCTTTCGTTATTTTGCTTAGTCATAAAATTGTGAGTTGCGGAGGTTGCTATGGGGAGGAGTCTGGATTATCTCTACTTGTGTGGGTTATTTATAAGAAATTCTAGGGTACCCATGCAAATCCAAAGTGTGTTAATTTTAAATAAAATGTTAATAAGTTATGCACATAGCGTGAATCTATAGAATATCCAAATTATACCAAAGGTTCCTTGATTGTTTTAATTATTCTGTGAAACGCGAGGTCGGATGATTACCTACATAAACATATGTGGATACCTCGCTCAGACTTCTTTCAAAGCCTTTGCGAAAAAGATAAATTAAATAAATAAATAAATACACCCAACAGTCACATACATAGTCCTGGCCCCACACTAAGATCGAGTCTTGTGTCGTGGGTATCAGAAACTACGAGAGACTTTTCGGTCTCACAAACACCCAGACCCGAAACAAATACCTGTGGATCACACAAATATTTGTTTCGGTGCGGGGATCGAACCCGCGGCCTCTCGTTTCACAGGCGGCGTCTAACCAACTGCGCCACGGAGGCTGTCAAAATATGTCCATATTATGTTTGTACATACTATGTCCTTGCAAAGTAAATGCGTCCGACGTTTATCAAAACAATCATGGAAACGAAATAATCCAACTGTAGCAACAGGAAACAATCATCAGGCAATTATTTCAGTTATACTCATTTATGTAATTGAAACTGAGGACTATCTGCGAATAATAATGTTCATCTCGCAATTAGGCATTTGGGTCGCTGTTATGTCGATGCAGCGAACGATTTTCCTAATTGACGATGATAAATTTGCGTAGAGAGTTCCACTCGCATCAATGAACTCAAATGCGCGTGTCGCCGCGTTACGCCACCGAGGGATTTCTGAACAATAGACACCGCCGCTCTCGTCACTTAACACCTCGCCAGCCTCAGATCCCACTCTTTGACTACAATTATTTCAGCTCGTGTGCCGGAAAAGTGAGCTACGTAAGCTTATGCAGTCGTAATTACATAGTTTACATATTGTGCATTGTCACACTACGGTATTGGCCAACACATAGATTTTGTCTGATTTATTTGCGTATCCTTCACGGCTGTCAATTCAATTAATTATGCTAAATCAATTTTGTAAATTTTCGGAGCGCATCAATTTTGATCAAGTAATTTCCGCCGCCGCGTCTGGTGAAGAGCACTGAGTCGTGACTGCGATAAATGACACCTCGCTGTCAGACCATCCCCGCTCGACCGCACGATACACCCATGTAGTGCAATTAAGTGGTTCACGATGGAACGGCAAGGAACATATTCCCACGCCTTAAGGAAACCATTGTTTTAAAATGATGCAGTAGGTACTTACTATTCCTTTTGTGATCGTCAGGTCGGTACTTGCGAATGGCGACGGAGACGGCTTGCTCGATGCTGCGTACGTAGACACCGGTCTGACTTGTCATTAGAGTGAAGTCGCGTTGTCGAGGCTCGAACACGTTTCGGATGCCCAGCTATTAAATTATACGTTATTACTTTTTATTGCTAATTGCGGGATCAGTAATGAGTAGGTAATGACAAGTATGTGATGAGATGGGAACTACGGCAGAACGAAAAATTTAATTACGCATACCCATGGAATTCATTTTGTGAAATAAGCAAATCGCAAGAACAATCGTGAGAATGTATCCAAAGTCCTTTGTTACTTAACATGTGGTATGTTAAATATTTTACAGTTGCTTTATACTTATTATGAATCACGTAAGCAAAACCGAGATTGTTGCAATCGAGCTGGGAGGATAGGTACTGGTTTACATAAATTATGGCATTATAGGAGTACAAACTTCACGTGGTTATTGTATGTTATCTAAATGGAGCGTATTTAAATCTGTGGTTTTTGTTTTGCATGTTTTGCGGCCGGCAGTTAAAATAACTATGTCACCAGGTTTAATAGGTATGACCTTAAATACATTCGGTTACTTACTTTTTGCAAATCGGTTGTTAATGTGACGTGGCCTTTTACAATGAAGCTGGGGACTGATCCTCGGACTCGCCGTGGTCGGAGTGCTGCGTATATGTCTGACAAATCTGATTCACGAGCCATGCGGGACAGCAACCGATCTAATTCTGCTGGACCCCTTCTGGCAGGTAACACCACCAAAAGGTAATATCTGTCGCTGTCTAGAGGCAAGCGGAGAGCAGAAGCCTCCAAGTGAGGAAGATATGCATGTTCCAACACTGTATCATAATGCATATACGATACCTGAAAATTGTAATCTATATGCAAATATTCATGGACATAGTAATTATAAAAGTAATTAACTTAGAGTTCACTGACCTGTACGTTTTTCAAACCGTTCGCTAAAAACATTTTATCATCAAAATTACTAGGTGGTAAATCAGCTGGGATATCAAATGACCTGTACGAGATAAATTCGTGGATGTAGGGAGGATGAGTGAATATGAAATCTACAATAGATTTTTTGCGGCGTTCAAGTGTTTCTAACGTTGTGTTATTAGTTGTTACAGTCGTTGCGGAAACAGCAAGGGTTGTAGCGGTTTGTTCAGTTACAGAATCAGTCTGTGTAGTCTCTACGCTAGTCATTGTTGTACTCGTAACCGATACTGTTGTGGGGACCTCCGTAGTTGTTGAAGTTTCTGCACTGAACGTTACATCTGTGGTTGTCGGATTATCTACATCGTTACTTATGGGTATTTCGCCAGTAGTACTTGCAATAGTTGATGTAGTTTCTTGTGCCATCGTTTCTGTGGTAGTTTGAACATTTGGAGTGATTGTTGTTGTTATAGTCGTAGCTTCCGTAGTCGAGGGAACGTTTTCATTTATTGAAAGGTTAGGTCTTGTCGTCGTCGTAGGAACTGATAAAGTTGTTGTTTCTAGTGGCGTTGATTCTCTGCTGGTTGGCAGTATAGTTGTAGTCATAATAGAGATTGTCGTACTTTCTGCGTTAGGCGCCAAAGATGGGCTAGGTGTAGTAGAAGAACTCGGGTTTATACTCTCCGAATTTGGATTTGTAGTACTCTCTGAGCCTGTAGGGGTGGGGGTAGTCTCTTCTCGAGGTTTGTTTTCAGTTGCCACTGTCGTTGATGACGTGGTTGTAGTTGCCGGGACAGAGGATCCATCAGTCACGGGTGTGGCGGTTGTAGTACTGTTCGTTGTACTATTCCCATGTGGTGGAAATGTAGGCAGTTGCTCATTGTCCAAATCGAAACCGTAAAATCTAAGAATTTTCTTATAGCTTTCTTGAAAAGTGACATTTTCATTGTTTAATGCCAGACCTGCGAGGAAACCTTCTTCCGGAACAAAATAAGTCTGAAATTGGGAAAACACAACACAATAATAGAGTTAGTAAATATTCTTATACCTATTTAACTTTGTATCGTAATCAGCCGTTAAAGGGAAGCAATGTCTAAATCAAACTTACAAACATACATCGTAGTTATTATGATTTGTTTTTACAAAGTGTCCTGTATTTCATGCTTAGTGCATTGATAACCCAGTTTTCGAGAGATTACAAACAAGGATGTCAACTGTATAACTATTCAAAACGTGACGTTTATCGCAAGTCAATTTAGGCTTACAAAAAAAACTGCAACCTCCCCTCCCATTCGGGAACGGTCCCGCAAGATGGCAGACAATTCGTCACCCTAGTATACTTGGCAGGAGCTGATTATAAGCTATCACCGGTTAACATAAGTATTTAACCCTGTCGAAGAACAACTTAGGAGGCTTCTTAATTCGCCTGTACATGTATGTATGTTAGCGCATAATTGAGAATTCGCTCGTTTCATATTGAAATAAAACTAATTTTTACGGATTTTATCGCGATTTAGTTTAATTTTTACATTGTTTAACTTCCCGACGCGACGTTTCGATTGCTTTACAGCTTTCGTGGTCACGGGGCGGACAGTCCGAAAATTAAACCAAATTGCGATAAAATCCGTAAAAATTAGTTTTATTTCACTCGTTTCATTTTTAAACCTAAGTAGGTACCTAATAAAGGCAATCACAAAAAAAATGCATCTACCTATCGAATTGTAAACATAATTTGAATTTTTAATAAAAGGGGGCTATGATGTATAATGATTAATGACTGTGGAGCTGACAAAGCAGACAGCCAGGTGTTGCTTCGCAGGCGCGTGTAGAGTGGAACGACCGGGGTGACCGCCCCGAGGGTCGCGCGATCCTCGCGTGCCAGAGCTTGCGATCATCCCAAACCTACCTACTCTACTAACTCTTTTATAGTAACAATTAGGTACATCACCTCTTCCTCTTGCTATCCTAAAGATAGACAAATACTTTTAAGTTAAACATTAGGTAATCCCACTTTTTGGGCCATGAGGTAAAAAATTATGAACGAATACTTATAGAATAGCAAAATGAAAAAAAAAACGCAATAGACATAAAATCATAGCGCGATCTCAATTTAATCGGCGGAAGTTATGTGAACGAAATTAAAACCAGTTGTTGAACACAGCAGTTCCCATGCAGTGACCACGGCATTATCCACCGCTTGTATTGCGGGTCACATCGATTACTATTGCTTACTGCCCTCCTAAATATCTAATAAAAAGAAAGTATGATTATTATTGAAAATATTGCAACAACCGTTACCGACCTGCTCTTGTGCCCCACATTAAAATGAGACATGTCAAAAGTATAACTGCACGGGAGGTATATCGATACGAAATTGTCGATACAAAATTATTGTTTAAATGAATTAATTAACTTTAATTCCAAGTTGAGACGGATATGTAAGTTAATTTTTTTATAACTTTTTAACATTTCCTTCGGTGCTGGTGTATGAACATGTAATAATTTCAATATTGTAATTAGCTATGTGTTTTGTAATACGAAAACAATACGCTTAATTAAGATACATATTTAACAACACAGGAATATTGTTGCTTTTGTTTTACATTTGATGGTTATGAAAATATTTAACTGGCACTACATTACATCATTTATTAAGATAATAACTTGGGGGTTTAACTGCGTACGTAGAGACCTCATTATGTAGCTTACCTAAGCTTGACGCCGATTTGAAGAGTACCTATCAGCTTTCTTTTGATTGAGATACTCGAATTTTTGTTTCGTCTTAACACTTATCTTAATGAAAAAATATTTTATTTCAACGTGCAAATTTCACAAACATAGAGAAATAAGGTGATACGAAATACTAATATTATGTTGAAGCTTTTGTTTGTTTTGAGTTTTAAGAAGCATATTGATATCTGCGTATACATATTTTAACTTCAGTTATTTATTTACGTTATCTATTTCCAAACATGTTAAAGATTTGTTCCCCCTTATATTAGAGATAAATACCATGGCTCATTGTAATTATTATTAAGGATATTTAGCACGTTCACTTTTTCTTATTTGAAATCCATGTTCATTTTAACTTTGACAAAGTATCTACTAGTTTAAAGCGTGACTCACTTTTAAAGTACGATGTATATCTCTAAAGCCTATTCTCATAACGTTTCTATTCCATGGTAGTTGTATTCCACGCTGTAGTTGGTAGGAGGATTCGCCGTCGACTCCCTCGTACAGAGCCACCAGTATCCCCATCAGTCCATAAGGAGAAAAGGCTATATTATTGTCGTTTAGAAAATTATGTTCAGTCAACAC
The DNA here is from genome assembly GCA_905220455.2 of Deilephila porcellus. NCBI lineage: Eukaryota > Metazoa > Arthropoda > Insecta > Lepidoptera > Sphingidae > Deilephila > Deilephila porcellus. Next base: position 12,127,808 of record LR999973.1, on the reverse strand, counting down.
TTTTAAACCGAATTCGTTGGTAACGTCCACCATATGAGCTAGGGGCGTTCGACCGGTGTCCCATAGCTTTATCTCGATAGGTACGCCGCGGTAGTCAGAGGTTTCAGTGACAACGATACCCGCGTAAACGTAAATGAATCGCGAGAGTAAGCTGGCTAAGCTTAGGCTGCGCACGCGACCGCCACGGCGCATCGTGTCCGCGGTTGTGAATTGTGATCGTTCATCGTTGTGATCGCGCTTGGCTGACCACATGCCCGCTCTGGGTTCGCTTTGAACTAATCTTTGTAGCTAATTAGCATTAAGACCCCGAACTCTCGGTGAATGCCCTCCAAACGTTTGAGTACCTACATATGAAAAAAGATTAACGTCGCTTTTGTTTCTTGAAAGTTTGAAACATAATGTTTTGCGTATATTGACCGCTCATGGAAGCTGTAATAGATGAAATGAAGGTGTAAGCTTTTACAGAAATACTGAACAACACAAGCCACTTCCATCAGGTCACTAAGTTAATATTCTCAGTTAGTGGACGTTCTACAGCTGTAAATGACGAAAAATGGACGATATTGTATTAGACATTTAAACATTTGCTAGGTACCTACCTATTAATATAGGTATATCCTTACTAATATCATAAACGCGAAAGTTAGTATGTATGGATGTTTGTTACTCTTTTACGCAAAAACGGCTGGACCGATTTTGATGAAATTTGGTATAGGGGTAGCTGAATGTAGTGTTCCTGTGGGATAGGTAAGGACTTCAAATATACATCTTTTCTACTCTTTCAAACTCGAATGGCTGGCACAGGACAGGAGAGGACAGGATTGCATGCTTTTCGTCATAGTAGTTGCGACAGATTTTGTCCCGCCCGGGCTATCAACTATATTACTAAATTGCTAATTAGAAAACAGTACTGACGCGAAATATTATGTTGTCGATGTGGACTGGACGCAAAAAGTATCTGAACCCAGGCAAAGCTGGGCTGGGCCGCTAGTATTATAACAATATATTTTCTACACGGGTACAGAATCGAATTACATGATTTCATTAAAGAATTTGGTAAAATTATGTACCTATGTTTTGATTTGTGACTTTCTACCATAACGCGGGTTTATCTACAAACAATTTGAACCATACTTGTCTAACGAACAACATAGGTTTAGAAGAAAAACATCGGTCGACACAAATCTACTCATAATAACAGATTATATTTCAACTAGACTCGATCACGACATACAAGTGGATGTCCTTTACTTTGACTTCCAGCAGGCAATGGTTATAGTTATCAGTGATAAGCTACAGGAGAAGTTATCTGCTTTGGGCCTGTCTGCTAACATCCTCAGATTCATCGCCGACTACATGCGCAATAGCCAACAATATGTTGATATGTATTCACAGGTGAATGGAAATTGGAAGCTGATCTTGTCGGAATGTCTGTGTTTCTGTGAGTTGAATGTGTGATGTATAGGTATATACTATGCATGTTTAATTTTATGATTATATTTATTATTGACTGCCTCAGTGGCATAGTTGTAATACGGTACGATTACAAAGCTGAGGTCTCGGGTTCGAATTTCGGGTCGGGCAGAGGGATATTGGATTTTTCTATTAATTATCAGCCCGGAGTCGAGATTTGGTGCCCGATATGGCGATGGGCTTGCCCCCTATCACATCAAAGGATGGAACTTACCAAGGCGAAAAGTGGGTGTCCTGGTAGCACCTCTGCCTGCCCCTTCTGGGAAAAAAGCGTCAGTTTATATATGTAGGTATGTTATTAATATTTTGTAATATTATGTTGTTGATATTTTTTGCTTTATTATAATTGTAAACCAAATATTTTACCTATTTTTGTTCTTTTATTTTAATATTTATTATATCATGTATGTTGTTAATTAGTGTAAGTAATTGGTACGAGTATAACCTTACTATTAAATAAATATAATAGAAATCATACGTGTAGGCTCCCTTATAGCTTCTTAGTAAAATAGGAATGTGATAATCAAGGGCGGATCCAGCTTTCAAGTCAGGGGGGGGGGGGTCATATAGTTCTACTCAGAACACTGGACGTACTCTAATTCGATTACAATTATACATTTAAAAATGATTAAAAAATTTGTTATATCTGTGTTAAGTGAATATGTTTACGGTTTTTTTAAGTAAAATTCAACGATATATTTTAAATATCTGTCAATTTGGAGTCAGCCCAGGGGGGTGGTCATGAACCACTTGACCTCCCTGGATCCGCCCTTAGTGATAATCAAAGAAAGTTATCTGAGCTTAATTCTTCGATAAAATATGACTGTATAATTGATCGAAGGCTGAACTTCAAAAATCCGTATGAAACTCAATATTGGAAAGTCTGAACCTGCACTGGTTATTTACCTCCTATAAAAAAACTATTTTGTTCTAACAATAAATTATGTACGGCATCATTTATTGGGTATGTCCTAGTGAACAATACAATACAAAAATAATTACACAAAGTAAACGAATTGTCTCATTTGAAACTGCCTAATTAGTATAATCGATTATTTTAGTCGATTGCAGTCATACAATGGCGTTTGTATGATTTTTCAAATGTCAATTGTCCATTCAATTTTGTACTTTGTAGGAAAATGGCTGCCTATATTTACTAAACGCCGTAAATTTTTCTGTAAACCAGTGATTGTAGAAACTAGAAACGTCACCAATCAGTCTTTCGTTGTGGTACTGTTGGATGCAGATAACTGCGGTTTCAAATTTAATTTATGAGAGTCAAGAAATATTTTGAAGATTCATCTGATTGAGGTCTACTAGCATAGATCTACTAGTTTTTTGTAAAAGGTTAGTTCATTAATGAATTATTGAAATTACGCTATTACGGAATTATGAAATACTCTATTTGTAGCGTCCAGTTCTGCTGTTATTTAAAATAAATAAACTTGAATATACTGTTACATTTGTTCCAAATCAACACCCTGTGCAAATATTTCGACTTTTAGTATCAAATACATCAAATTAAATGACAACATAGTTTTACACCAATATGTCCTTAACATTTATATTTTGTTAGTCCCAACTTGAAATTGTATCATGTAACCTGTGCGTTTTAATTCCATCAAATATGATGATTTCAAAAATTTTAAACATCTTTCGATTTGGGTACCTTTTCGTATTGAAGATTTATCAGTGTAGTCGCGACGTGGACTCAAGATTGAATAGCAAGGCACTTTTACACACACAACTTATAGGGGAAGTTCAACAAAGCCGTAAGTTAATATTTTTAACCCCCTCGTCTAGAGCCTCCTCGACTTTTGGACCTTCGCTCGTGTCGCAGTCACTAATATCTTCGCCTTTTCAATATAATTAGCAACCTTATTTTATATTTGTGTTCTTACACTCAAATAAATGAGTATTAGTCACTGGCATGTTTGGAATCAGCTAAATATTGTGATAGTATTGGTAAGTAATATGTTTATAAATTGAATTTGACTAATTTTAATCATTGGGGAACCCAATAGTGTAGGTTGAAGTACTCGCAAGTATTACCATGCTATCCAAATAACTGTGGCTACAAAAGAAACATATTTTGTATTTTGTACTGATAAGTTACATTTCATCAGAGTTTTTTTGATGAACTTACTCTTGATGTTAATTATGGGTACTTAGAATAACAGAAATGAGAAGCAGATACTTAATTCAGAAATAGTTGTTTTCTCATTACTCTTCAACCATCATGAGTACATAGACATATACATTATTGTAAGCCAAGTAAGTGTATACTTACTGGGATTACAGTAATGTATCTGAATTAAGTTTAGATACCCCCAAGGATAAAGTACTCATTAATTAAATTTCACCATTGTACCTATAATAACAGCTCTGGTTATCTACAATCTAGTTACCTATTTATTATCCGGTCTACTCTATTTTAAAAAATAATCCCGATAGCACCTGCACATGTTTGTAACACAAAGTGATGAAAATCTGAATGTCGTTGAATGTGTTCAATATTTTTAAGAATACTGTTTAAGAAAATTTTTATTAAGCAAGGGTTTAAATAAATGATTTAATGTGGCTTTCTTCTCAAATTCTTCAAAGTGAACTGATATATAATCAGAAACTTATGTGTTATTTTATATGTATTACAGCTTGAAAAGGATTGTAAACACTATAAATTGACATTTAATTCTGGTTAAAAAAAATTCTGTAACTTATAATAAAACACAAGTATACAAGTTTATAAACTTTAGAATGCATGTCCTAATCAAATCATGCCCCTGCAGCCACATCTTACTATTGTTAAAGGAATAGATGCTGAGGAATATATTTCAATTAGTATAATGAATTTGAGAGATACATAAATAGTGAGGATGTATAATACTTAATCCTTATATATAATTGCGATATATCTAATCCTTTGTGTGTATTAGCGTTTAGACATCCATGTGTAAGTATGCAGTGAAGTAAAGTGTGTAAGTATCTATTTGTCTTTAATAACATTATTGACAAAACTATACACAAACATGAAATGTTCTGTGACACAGAATGATTTGTGTTCCAGTTGTGCTTCGTAGAAGACGGGAAGACAGTGCTTTACATTTGTGAAAATACAGTTTATGGCAGTTTTCGTGTCATAAACTGTCAAGTGTAGTGCATCAAGATGGACCTGCCGGACTGCCCTCCGGGGGCAGAAGGCTATGAAGACACTGTCACTGAAATGCCCAAGAAGCCTGAAGAGAGCTCAACTAAGGTAAATATTACAGTTTTACATAATTTCATACAAACATATTAAATATACACATATAAATAAACAGTTTTTTTCATAGATCATTATTCTATTATTATATGCTTTCTTATGGTGCAATTAATTTGATTTGATGCCTGTGCAAAATGTAGTGTATTTTTATAGATTTGAACACAAATATTTATAAGGTCATTAACAATTATTGATGAAGAAGGGGCATTTCACGTCAAGCGGACAACCAAAAAAAAATGAGGTCGTGAATTTTGTTTATACTCTGGTCAGTTCTACTTCTAGGGGACGTGAATGAGTACACACAATTTTTTTTATCGTATGATGCTTAATTGCTGAGTTATGAGCTTTTAAAAAATGACTAACAATGAAATCACGAATTTTTGGATATATATTATCTTTATTAATTAATTTGTAAAAAAAACTAAATAGTATTGTTTCTTATAGTTAAAAAGTTGAAGTTTTTATTTTTTTTATAGAATTCTAAATTTGAATTTTTTTGAGTATTGTAAACCGGAAGTGAACATTTCAAATCGATTTTTGAGTAACTTCGACACTTTTTTTTTTAAATATTTTAACCTTGAATTGAAGCTTTAAATGTACTTATTCTTCACAAAAAAAAATAAAACGTGATCTCCAATAGTTTAGGAATTCGAGCATATAGAGTACATACACATAGCTATGACAACTTTCTAAGCAATCGGGTTTATGCGCTAACATGCTAAAATACTACGCTATTAGTGTTTTATTCCTTCATTCTAACATGGAAAAATATAAAAATAAACGATTTCTTTAATTCTTCACAAAAATATTAAAACATGATCGCCAATAGTTTAAGACTTAGAGCGGTTTTACTAATTGAGATTGAAATAGTATAAAATAAAATGGAGAGATTTATTTTGTAATTTTCACAGTTTTACTATTCGCACTAGCACTAATTCTCTTTACACATAAGCCTTCGTTGGTTGGAATAAAAGCATACATTTGTTTAGTTCCTGGAACGGTGATAGCGGAAGCAAAACGGACTCGTAGGAAATCTCGCTTTTGTTGAATACTTTCCTTCGAGCAGCAATAAATAGAAGTATCAGTTAATTATGAATTGGGCCATTCATATAATCTTATAACTGTAGTGATAGCGCTATTCGTAGACTGTAAACTTTCACGGGTTGCCAAAAGTTTAAGGTTTCCCCCAAGACCATCACATGGCCCTTTTCTATGAGCAGTGGCATGGAGGTGTAAATGCGCTTCTTTCTTAAAATCTTCATGCTTTAAATCGTCTGATATCATTATGATGCTTCCATGTTTAATGTCATTTCCATCTTTACAATAATAAACAGATGTCAAAAGCGTGGCTTCATCATTATTCCAATGAAATAATTGGGCAGAATCTTGTACGACAAAACTATAATTTTCGGCAAAATCACATTGAACGAGAATTTCTCCTTTAGGGATGGATAATTTGTGATCCTAATTTACTTCAAACAAGATTTTAAGAAAGAAACGCAATTACACTTCCATGCCACCGCTCATGGAAAAGGGCCATGTGATGGTCTTGGTGGAAACCTTAAACATTTGGCAATTTTTTTGTGAAGAATTAAAGAAATCGTTTATTTTTATATTTATCCATGTTAGAATGAAGGAATAAAATACTAATTGCGTAGTAATTTAGCATGTTAGCGCATAAACCCGATTGCTTAGAAAGTTGTCATAGCTATGTGTATGTACTCTATTTGCTCTAATTCTTAAACTATTGGAGATCACGTTTTAATTTTTTTTGTGAAGAATAAGTTCATTTAAAGCTTTAATTCAAGGATAAAATATTTAAAAAAAAAAGTGTCGGAGTTACTCAAAAATCGATTTGAAATGTTCACTTCCGGTTTACTATACTCAAAAAAATTCAAATTTAGAATTCTATAAAAAAATAAAAACTTCAACTTTTTAACTATAAGAAACAATACTTTTTAGTGTTTTTTACGAATTAATTGATAAACATAATATATATCCAAAAATTCGTGATTTCAATGTTAGTCATTTTTTAAAAGCTCATAACTCAGCAATTAAGCATCATACAATAAAAAAATTGTGTGTACTCATTCACGTCCCCTAGAAGTAGAACTGACCAGAGTATAAACAAAATTCACGACCTCATATTTTTTTGGTTGTCCGCTTGACGTGAAATGCCCCAGAAGTTACAATTGAACAGTATTTATCGTAAATTTTAATATTGATTAATAACCGCGGGCAATCAATATTTTTTTGTGATAACTAGTTCAAACTTCATAGAATTGGTAAGTGGATGAAATGACTGAGTTAAAAAATATATATACATCATTTTTCATATGCCTGTTGAGTTCTTAGCTGCTCTGTGTTACATCATGGATATAGTTGTATTTTGAAAATCTTGTGTTTTATTGATATCTAAATTGAATTATCAAATCACCAAAGTTGCCACATCCTTCATACTCCGAAAGTTGCAAATAAATATTGAAATAATTTTGTGCATGAAATAAATACAGAATATTATTGCATAATATGTAAAACGGAATCAGATTGGATTATGTTGTTCCAAACCAAATGGAAGGAGGACCTTTATTTTGTTTTTGATGGATTATTTGTCCTGATTTAGGAATCCAATCTGCTACATTTCCAGCCGTCTTAATAATCTCATCACTAAGGGGAAAATAGTAATGACAGGAAAAATAACCCACAATTTTGTTTTTGAATTTTTCTAGTTTTTGCCTGCTGGTAATGATTATCATAAAATTCTTATAAAATTATTTAAAAGTCCATTTCAACAGTGTTCTTATGATGGAGGAAATACTTGAGAAATACTTTATTATAATTTGCACCATTTCTAAGAAATGTATAACTTTTGCATAATATATCTCTAAATAAATCCCAAAATTCCAATGAAATATAAATTTTTAAGTATTCTAAATAATGTCTAAAATAATTGTGTTTTTATGTGATTTATACTCAGTTTACACATTATTTGGAAATTATTACACCTTTTCTCTGTTCAACTTGCCCACATATTTAAACCATCTGCAGCGTTTCATGGTTTTTTGCAATACCTGTCCAGAGTAAGATGTCAATATTTCAGCATATTTGCATGTCTATTCTGGTCTGAATTGGTCAGGATATTACATTATCAGGTTAATTCATATTTTGCGTTTTCTTCTTTTCAAATTATTGGCTCAACTACGAAATTGATTAATATAGATACCAAATAGGGAAAATTCTGTTTTCATGAAATTTGTCCACAATTAAACAATTTTCACCACAGTATTTTAGGATATAGAGTTGTATATTATACTTGATAACTACTCTGCTACTTAAGCCTTACCATTTGTTCTAGGTATATATTTTATTTTTATCTTCTTATGGTGACAAATATATTGGTCCAGCGCTTTATTGACTCTTATTTAAGTGTAAATTTGGCGTTTGTCAATGAAATATGAACCAAAAGGCAAATTGCTAAGACTTAAAAATAACGAGATTTTGGACGAAGGCACAATTTATTTAAGCTAATTAAGGCCAGGGATATACCAAATTACACTATATCAAACCGTTTTTGCCTAGATAGCTCTATTTTTAAATTATATTTTATATTCGTGACGTGAAAAAGAACAGCTTGTTTTGTACTTGAGACCCACGATTTATATTTGAATTTTGTCTCGGGAGGTAGAAAAATCATTTTTATTAAGCATTCATGAATTAAGCATTGGATAACCTTTAAGTGGTATTTGGTAATATTACGTATTTATCATTTTTTGGCGCCCACACGGTTAGTTTTAGAACGTACCTACATTTGTTGATCACGACTTTGAGTCTGTTTATGCCACCCAAAAATACAATGTTGATATACATAATCCGCGCAGTGGTCTTTGCGAAATGTGTTCATTACACACTAAAATGGATATGTACGCGTTAGTGCCCTGCGCACACAATTTTCTATCACGATATACATATTTTACGTATGTCGGTGCAACGGTAAGTACCCCGTTAGAGACAATTAATATAAGGAAATAAATAAATTAAAAATACACTTTCGAATGTTTTATTTATTTTTAATTACCCCGCAAACTATTTTCCAGCCTCTCCATGCTTCGAAATAGAAGAGATAACAATGATGATGTATCTAATGAAGTGTGAATGTTTGGCAGGCGGAGCAGGAGTTCCTGGACTACCTGAACTGCCTGAAGGTAAAGGTGGAAGATGGTGAGCCGCGCAGCGTGGTGGAGCGGCGCGGCCGGGACCCGTCCGGAAAATGGTTATATCTGTGCTTTCCTTGCTCGGCCGTCTGCAGCGGCGAGGCCATCATGCAGGTGAGCCTTTATATTTTATTATAATTGATGAGTGTCCTATGAACAACCTCGTAAAGTAAGGAATCGTAGGCGTGTCGCTGTGGTATAGTGAGGTAGAACAGCAAAGGTGTTCATTAACATATGGTTGCTTTGAGATAGTAGTACCATTCAGATCGAGCAGTCGAATTCATGCTATGTAACTGTTCAAGTTATATGTTAATAAGTGGAATAGAATAAAACTAAGATTTAAAATTATGTTTTTAACTTTTAAGACACATATATTGGGGAAAAAGCACAAGAATAGAATGGACGGCCAGAAGGTGTGGACGAAAAACTTCTTCGACAACCACCCCTTCAACCAGCAACAACAGCAATCCGGCAAACCAGGTAAGATTTTTTAAATTTGAGTTTGATTTTCAACTCAAGGGTATCTATGTTGCGCGTTGAATGTGGAAGATTTCAGTTAAGTATTTAATGAAGCCTATCATGATCTGCTGGATTTTATATAAAAAAAAACGAAAAAGTGACTATAATGTACCTGATAGTAAATATTTTGAAAGTTGGTACAAAATTACACTGGTACAAGGTTAAATTGAGTTGCTATATGTTCGTATATGTTTGTCACCATCCAGATACGATTAGCTTATCTCTTATTGGTGACCAGTGTCTATAAATTGAATGTCGTTTGTTGATCCAGGCTTACAGGAGTATCAGTGGAAGTGTGACAGCAGGGTAAACGATGCCGTTTTTTAGCTGATCCAAATTTGTTCAAGATACGTTTTTTTTTTGTTGCAGTTACCGAGAAGAATGTACATAAAATGGCGAAGGAGGCAGAACACAATAACTTAGAATCCAAGTACAGCAAGTACCGAATGCCGTGCGAAATACAAGCGGCGATGGAGACTGTCAAGTGAGTTGTTACCACGGAATTTCTATATTCTTTTAGGCAGGGCTGACGTAATAAGCAGATGGTTCGCTTACTACCGGTAAACGCCACGTTTGCCCACAACTAGGAGCAATTCCACTAAGAATTTATTGCTATTATGGATCAAGGACTGCAGTGCACCAGTTATTTCGAGATATTAGGTCTTTAAATATGTTATGGATCTCCAAATAGATAGGCTCTCGACCAATATCTGTGAGATGTAGTGTTGTATTAAATATGGCACACAGTGTTATTTCCATACACCGTACGCCCGAGCGGCACTGGTGATGGTTCGTTGTTTCGACGCTGCAGTCAACTTTTTATATTTTTATTTATTGGCTATCATACCGACGGTATGGTGCAATCCACCATACCGTCATACATGTGAGATTGAAGTATATAAGAATAAGTACACGGCGTGGCGCGCAGGGTGCCGATGCTGGGCGTGGAGTACATGGTGGAGTTCCCGGCGGAGCAGAGCTACTACAAGCCGTCGTACCTGTGCACGCTGTGCAGCAAGCAGGCGCACCCGCGCACCATCCTCAACCACATGATCTGCTTCCGACACACATACAACTATCTCGTTAGTACATGTTGTCTTTCTACTCACCCTTGTTCTAATTTATATCCATTATGTGACGAGATCAAATCATCATGATCGGCTGCCTGCTTGACATCAATCCTTTCCAGGATATATTGTTTTGTTTTACATACTTTATTTTTTTCCCGGTGTAATTAGGTTAAATTCCTCGGAATGCCTTCCTTTAGCTTTTACCGTGATTAGTAAATAAGAATACATAACGTGTAATGTTTGTGTGCAGAAACGCCACTACACGAAGGCGACGCAGGCGCTGGGCCCGTTTTGGGGCAAGATGAAGTACCGCGAGGGCGTGGGCGTGGTGATGAACCGGCTCGCCAGCCGCGTCGAGGACACGTACGGACGCATGCGCCCGCTGCTCATCGACAAGGACGAATTCGAGAAGAACAAGTATGTGTGCCTCTCTCACTCCCTCTCTCTCTCTCATACTAACGCGGCAAAGTCCATTTATATAGTACAGTTTCAATAGTGGAGATATAATAAAAAATTAAATTCATCACTCAATTAAATTAGGCATTTTCTAGTTCCAATTTGTTGATGGGCTATGTCAATAATTATCTGTAAATTAATTAATATTATAAATATTTTAATGTAAGGGTAGGGTACACAAGTAGCATTAGGTAGCTTTTTCCGAATAAAGTGACGATTGAAACCTATTTCTAGACCAATCAATGATTGATTTCATATTAAAATTTTATAAGGCATAGCATCCAACGCGTACCAAACGAGTTGTGACCAGTAACCAGTTGCGTGTTTCTACAGGGACAGCATAATGCAGTGGATAATGCAGAGCCACCACCACTCGGAGAATAACGGCAGCACATTCGAAGAGGTAATCGACGTTGACCTCATCAACACCTTGCAAAACATCCGTAAGTAATATATGTGATCTTAAATATTTTATAATTAATCCTTGACACGTCCAAAACATTAAATTTTCCAACAATGCGTCTCGAGAGTATTATCAAAGTCAACGACGGTTTTTAAAAATATGTTCACTCCAGAGCGATATTATTAGGGTGCCCAGAGTGAGATTACTACAGCGACTCTAATTTGTCATCTCAAGTCAGTCAGCTCAAGAAAAAATAAAAAAACTAGCATTTGTGGCGCCGCCAACTACCACCCGAATTACGAGGTACACTAGCGTAGCTATTGATCAAAGTAAATATATAGTAATATTACCCGATATGGCGAAAAGCTCACCCCGTATCACATTGTGGGACGGAACATACAAGGCGAAACTTGGGTGTACTGGTAGCACCTCTACCTTCCCTTTTTGAAAAAAAGGCGTGAGCTTATGTATGCATGTATGGGTATGTGATAGCCTCACACGAATACGTGTGTGTACGCCGCAGTCAGCGTGTTGGTTTTCATAGTTACGATATTATGTTGCGGGCTCAACTAGAAAAAAAAACTAATTAGCACAATTAAAGTATTTCGTCCTAAAATAAACAAGTGAAAGGCAGGTAATAACAATAATATTTTTACAGACGCAGAAAAGGGGAAGAATCTTGAGTAAGTAACTTATTTTATAACTTTAAAATACTTTAAACACAAGCTTACGTGTGTATCCTATGCTCGCTTTTCATTACATATTGGCACAAATATAAATTCCTCGGTTTTGGATGACATACTTCTGCCTACCTGCATGCATTATCCACTTGTAATAACTGAGGGGTCTATATCTCGGTGATTTTAAATATTCATTTAGTACAGTTTGAATAATAAGTGACAAAGGGGCTAATGTTCACGTTGGTTTTTAGAAGTGAAGACAAGAAGGAGCCGTCTCCGCCCGTAGTAGCGGCGCCGGCCAAGCCACTCTTCAACAATTTCACGGTGAGTTGGTACATATCACTGCTGTTTTATCAAGGGCATAGTTTGTTAAGCTTTCTTCCTGCATTCCCTGGGCAATGTAGCAATGATAGCACCGCGTAGATGGTTGTGCTCGGCTACATTATACTGATATAATCTATGCCGGCATTGTGATGGCAAATATTAGTAAGTACGACCTAGCCTGCTGGTACTGATAAAATAGGCACTGATAACAATTTTATAATAAATATTAAAAACGCGGTTTTATCACGGTTAATGAATAAATAGACATAAATGTCTATTTATGGCAATCGTGATAATCATAAATTGTAATAATTGAAAAAAAACATAATTAGTGTTATTTTTTTGTATATTTCCTGGTCATCATTAGATTCTCATGAGCGATGATAGTTCCTCGTGTAAATAGAGAGCGCGCGTTGGTTGTTATAGAAAGAGTTGAATGTGCAGCGGTCGGCGAGCCGGCAGGAGCGGCGCGCCGGCTCCGAGTCGCTGTCCGACATCAGCGACGACGTCAAGGACGAACTCGCCGACCTGCTCAAGGACGACGCGCCCAAGAAGTATGCTTATCATACTATACTTATTCCTTCAATTACAACTACCTTAAGTATACTGAGTAGTGCGACACTTGACACTGTGCCTCTACTGCATCGGCTCAAAATAAGTATAATCTAACATAACTTATTAATTTAATAATAATTGTAAACTAAGGAAAAACAAATTGTAACAATCACTGAGCGGATTACTAAAATACATCAGTCCGCCCCGTGGCCACGAAACCCTGTTAAGTAATCGAAACGTCTGGAAGTTAGAAAAAGCAAGATCCGTAAAAATAGTTTTACTTCAAAGAATAATCTAGTTGAGTTTCGGATATCGATAGCGATAGATGCTGACGCAGGATTTGTAAGGGACTCAGTTCGACAGGAATGTTTAAGCGTGCCAGGTTGATGGCCAGTGACTCCCAACATTTCACGTTCCCCAAGGCAGTAGAAAGTGGACTTAACAGCTTTCGCCTTTCATTCTTGGCTATGTCTTGTCCAAGGCATAAGTGTATGATATACACTTATGCCTTTGATTGCTCTGTATAATTTTGTAGTAAATAAAATTGAATCCACATTTAAAATGCAAAATAACTACTATTAACATAACCCGCAAAAGAGTTTTTTTAAAGTAATGATGTTTACAGGGACAAGAGCGAGAGTCAGTATAAGGCTCGGTTCGCGCCCTACCCGCAGGCGCGCGGCGCGTCGCCCCCGCACGCACACAGCGCTGACTACAGCCAGTCGCCAGAAAACGCGCACCGGTACACCAGGGTCTGTACACCACTTCATACTATACACACACTACACTACACTCGCTAACTTCACACTATCAATTAGTTTACGTGCATAAAGACAAGCGAGTGTCCCTATGTCGCCGAGCTCCGGAGCTCATACATACATAAACTCACGCCTTTATCCCAGAAGGGGCAGGCAGAGGCGCCACCAGGACACCCACATTTCGCCTTGTATGTTCCGTCCCAGTATGTGATAGGGGGCGAGCCTATCGCAATTTCGGGCACAAATTCCTGACTCCGGGCTTATAATGAATAGAAAAACCCAATATCACTTTGCCCAACCCGGGATTCGAACCCGAGACATCAGCTTTGTAGTCGTACCGTAGTACAACTACGCCACCGAGGCAGTCGGCCACGAGGATTCGGAGCTCGGTGCCAATTAGTTGCGTGCCACTGTAGATCCTCGCTGACAAGAGTTGCAATGGTGGGTGTGTGGGCGGGAGTGTGTATAGCATCGCTTTGATTCATGTGCATTAGTAAGCATAGCATAGTCCATGCAGAGTCTCTACCAGGGAGAAATGCTTACAGCCTATCCGTTTTGTAAAAATAGGATATGTATACCTAGGATAAACTCGGAACACACTTGCTTAACTTGCTGTGATAAGTTGCACTTTTGTTCTAGTACTTTACTACATTTTGAAAATTTCACTTTACAGTAATACTTGCACTTAAAAACAAATTAATCGATTTCATATTGTAAAGTTGTATATTTGTTCACAGAAAGCGGGTAACTACGGATACAAAGTGAAGTTGGCCCGCGATCAATGCGTCACCGTCGAGGCCTCTGCCAAGAAGACCTTCACGTACCACGAGAAAAACCCGGAGAAACACCCTCTATACCCTGAGGAGTGGAAGAAGTTTTGGAACAGACGCTACAAGGAGCTTCAAAGTGGTGAGCTGTACATTTCATTGCATACATTGACTTATATTCTATCGATAGACGAGACACGTCAAGGAAATAAAGTGCCCCCGTATTTTAAAAGTACACTGCAATATTACATCACTTACCTGGTATTTTATTAAAATATTGTAACTTCAGACGATGTGCTTTCGGTTTGACGGCGAAACATTCATTTATAACTTTTAAACGTATGCGATAAGGCGTATTGCACTGTCACTGTCACGAAGCAAACTGATTCATGTGTGGTGCATGCACCGCAAGTAGGTGGGACACATTTTTTGTACTGAATGTCTTATCTAGTGTTACATTGATATCGATGATTGCATACATCTTTTTGTAAAAAAAATGTTTAATAGTTGACAGCCTTTGAGGCGCCGTTAGTAAAACGTCAACTGTGTAATGAAAGACCGCGGGTTCGATTCCCGCACCGGGATATTTTTTTATGCAATCTAAAAGTATTTGTTTTGGGTCTGGGAATTTGTAAAACTGACGACACAAGAGTAGCATCTAAGTGTGGGGTCAGGGCTGTTTATATGGTTGTTGGGTCTATTATGGGTCTATTGGGTATATTTATCTATATATTTTTTCACCAGAGGGTAAAGACCCGTCCAAGCACGACTTCAAGCCCGAGTGGATACAGTTCTGGACAAAGCGTATGAAGGAGATCCACGAGGAAGAGCTGCGGATCAAAGTCGCCGAGATATACCGCAAGTTGTGCGTCACGCCTCCAGATATGAACAAGAACACCGCGGCCGAGCGTCCTGTAGAACCCAAGAAACGGAGTCCCGAACCCAAGCGCAGAAGTTCTGAGCACAAGTGGCGCGTGCAGGAACCCCAGCGGAGGTCTCCCAATATGAAACGCAGGCCCATAGATATGAAGCGACGGTCGCCTGAACGACGGAGGTCTATGGAGAGGCGCCCCGAATATCGCAGAGATGTTCGAAGAGAAAGAAGGTTAGTGTTTAGGTTGCTATCTGATATTGTTTATTGCTCATCATAAGTAGCAATGATATAATCTTCCATCTCAATATTATGACCGGTTGGGCACTACAAAACTTAGCAAAGAGGTTTTTAGTTACGAAAAAATAAAATATGAACTGCAAGAGCCTTACTGTAATTAATTAAAGCTGTAGTATAAACGGGTTGACTTGACCATTATGGATACTCTTGAATTGTGTTGCTAATCATAAGGCGCCCTGTAATTGCCATGCCAGCATCAGAATGTAGATGTATAATATGTGTGTGTAGTACACAAGCTGTGTGTGGCAGGTCTCCGCCCGTGCATCACCACTCGCCGCCGCGCCGCCGCTCCCCGCCCCGCCAGCAGCGCCGAGAACGATCCCGCAGCCCTCACCACAGGTACTATATTACACTAAAATGCACAATTTATTAAAATTTAACGTGGAGTATGTACAAAAAATACTAATTTAAGATTAGTATTACCTATTTATCCCACTATCTAGAAAATATAATTTAACCTTTATTTTTGATGAAATTATTAATTAATACCATTCATTCATATCCATATTTTCCTGGTGGATACCTGTTGTATGCTGCACAGCATTTAATATCGGTGCATTATACTTAATTGTACCAATATAAGACAAAACACTATGACAGCACACTCAGCTATCAGTTTTGATACAGTGTTTTGTCGTGTACCTACACATTATGAACATAATTAGATAGTAAGACATAATATGTGTGTGTGTGTCAGGCTGCGCAGCCCGGCGCGCGTGAGTCGCAGCCCGCTGTCGCGGCGCGAGTCCCCGCACGCCGCGCGCAACCGCACGCCGCGCCGCCACGCGCCCGCGCTCGCGCCCAGCATGCAGACCGTGCTCATCTCCGACGAAGAACTCAAGCCGTCAGTACTCACTACCACGCCGTCCTACCTACACGGACACACGACACATTTATTTTATTCCAATATATAGCGAAACGAGCATGTCATTCGCCTGATGGTAAGCGATACGACCGCTCATGGTCAGTAGCAAAACCAAAAAAAAACATTAATTACAAAGTAATGCTTGGCATTTCACTACGCTCGCCATTCTGAGACAAGATGTTAAATCTCATTACGTTCAGTAGTTACTCTGGCTACAATCCCTCGTCCTTCAAACCAGGACACAACAGTGCATTTACACTGTTCTTTGGCGAGAGAAATAGACATTACGGTTGTATCTACCCAGGTGGCCTCTCACATATGAGAGACATACCACCAGTATTACACATACTGATTGTCTATATAACACCTTCACGGAAATCAATTAATTAATTTAATTATTACATTGCCTCAGCCCATTAGCCTATACATTTGGTATAAAGTGTTAATTATTTTGATAAAAAAAATCGCCATACTCTGAGAGTAAACAGTGCTCCTTGACTGTCAGTTCCACGACTAGACCACATGCTACTGCTGCTCAATACTTTTGTTTCATATTCATTTGAACAAGTTTCTATGTACAATCGAACTGTACAAGATTGTGGAGGAATCCAGTGCTCAGCACTGGAGGCTTACTGCAGTATACTTAAATTGACAAGTGTATAGCACTCACATTACACGCTGGGTATGTAATAAAATATAGTAGACTATAGAATGTAATTCCCATGTCACTTGCAGCGATGAGGACCTGTCCCCGTGGAACTCAGCGGACGAGCTGCCGTCGCGGTCCCCGGCGCGGTCCCGCACGGGCAGCGTGGCGTCGAGCCGGGCGCCCCGCCCCGCGCCCCCCGCGCCGCTGGACTCGGCCGAGCTGGGCCCCCCGGAGAACGTGGTGGCCACGCTGCGCCTGCTCGTCGCCTTGGAGGATCATCTGGGTAGCCTCGGACCTAAAGTCATTGACTTGCTCGGGGAAGCACTCAAAATGGAAAAGGTATGTCATCGATTACTAGTATAATTCTTGTCAGTTTTTTCAATAGCTGTTTTTGCTGCTTTGAGTAGATCGTAGTTTTGAGCTGTACCAATGTACCCACAATTTATCAAATCATGGAATGACGTATATGTTTAAAGTACAGCCTAACATAGTGTTTTATATTCTCTTTGGTACAGCCAACATATCTCTATAATAGAAATAAAGTACAAACACATCCTTATTACAATTTTAGTATAGCTTAGAGTGCAGGTATATTTTTTTTACCGAAACCGATTGAATAGTGCTAAAAGACGAGTTACTGAATAGTTTCGATGAATTCAGGATAAAGCGAACTCGTCGGAGGAGCTGTTGCTGCGCGAGGGCGCGGTGGTGCTGCTGGAGACGGCGAAGGAGAAGCTGAAGGGCGCGGCGCAGGCGGGGCTGGTGCCGGGCGCCGCGCTGGGCGCCGTGCGCGCCGCCGTCGTGCGCGTCGCCGCCACGCTGCACGAGGCCGACCTGCGCAACCGCAGGCGCCAGCAGGTACACCCCGCCTCTATCTGTATCAGCCCAGATACAAATCACTGCAGCGGGCCTCCTCTACAATCGCGAGAACGAATGAGAGGGGTTAGGCCATATAACCCACCAAGCTGGCCTAATGCAGGTTGATGGACTTATACCATAGAAATGCTTAAATTGCGAAGCATTAAAGCCATTGATGAAGAGATTAATGAAAGTTGATTAAAGGAGTGAGGCTTTATAGACAGTTCGCTGTAACATTTGGCGCTATGTAGTCTTTGTCTACACAAATGATCTATGTTCGTTTGACTTTAATATCGATGCTTATATTATTTCATCTTCCAAGCTGCAAATGCTTTTTATCAGTGGACCACGATTATCTTCGTGAATAGGGTTCTGATTTATCATCAATAAACTAACATCAATCCATCAAGTAGGAAATCTTCTCATTGTACGAATTATTGAGTCTGAGATCCTTCGTTCAGACGGCACTCGCAGTGCAATACTAACTTGTGTTATGGCTCCATTAGACCAAGGAAAAGGAGAGCGAGAAGGCGGCGGTGCCAGTGGCCGGCGTGGGCGAGGTGGACCGCGCGCAGATCGCGCAGCAGATGGCGGAGGCGCTCATCGCGCAGGGCAAGACCGACGTCACCTCCGAGGAACTGGCGCAGCTCGTCAACGCCGTCATCGGCATGGCTGAGGCCAAGAAACGAGAGGCCGAGACTAACAAGCAGGAACCCGCTCGGAACCATACTGAAACCACCAAATATGTGTCCAAAGCGAGGAGTACTGTCTCCGCTTTACAGCTGTTGCAGTCCGCATACGATGACAACGAAAAAAGGTTTGCAATTGTTTGTGAATATCGAAACCTGTTTTTTTTATATTTTTTAAGTTTTTTTATATTTTTAAAGAATTTTTTATGACAAAAATAATTTTATAATACTTACAGACAAGGCAAAGAAGATGGTTCTGATGCAATGGATGGACTATCGGATTCAGACTTGGAGACTTTACTGAAGAACTTCAATGAATTGTCAGCCGAGGAACAGCACAGTCTCATAGCTTACTTGAAGAAGCTGGAGGCGAGGGAGCCTCTGCGAGTGGAGCGACTACGGCAGTACGTGAATGCGGCGGTCACGACGGCACCGAAACACGAGGAGGAACCGCTCAAGAGAAACAGCCCCCAGACAGTTTCTATTGAAAGTGACGATGATGATGACTACACTGTGGAGGAAGTAAGTTACCACCTTCATTACATAATAGGTATACACAGTGGTGGAAACAAGACCACATTCACTGCAGCTTGGGTGCACAAGTATGGAAATAACTCTCGAGGCATGTGTCAACTATGAATGAAAGTATTTACGAGTTAATAAAATAATGAAAGACCCAATAGATATTACATCGAATTAGAAAAAAAATCCATCTTTTTTTTTTTTTTTTTTTTTTATTTTTTTTTTTATTGCTATGAATGACGAGACGAGCCTGCCATTCGCCTGATGGAAAGCGATACGACCGCTCATTGACAGTAGCAAAACCAAACAACACCATGAGTTACAAGGCATTGCTTGGCATTCCACTGCGCTCGCCATCCTGAGACATAAGATGTTAAGTCTCGATATGTCCAGTAGTTACTCTGGCTACAATGTCCTTCAAACCGGAACACAACAGTGCATTTACACTGCTGTTTGGCGGGAGAAATAGACATTGCGGTGGTACCTACCCAGGCGGCCTCTCACATATGAGAGACCTACCACCAATATATATGAGAGACCTTCTCTTTTACCACCAATATATCTTTTAAAAATATCTAGTAGATATATCATTAAGGGTAATTCTAAGTTTTTTGATGGATATACCAAAAACAAATACTCGCTCCTTTTAAGCTGCTGTATGGGTATTTTTCATAATATATAACACTGAATCAATTCTAGCATAGCTGTGGAAAAGGCTTGCTCCCAATGTGTTTAACATGAACAGAAAAACATATCAATCTACACATAATTTTAATAATCTGCTAGCATTGTCATTGTACTCATAATGTCAATATGTATATGCTGTTAATCTGCTAACAATGAATTAATTTCCAGGTGTTTAAATCTGCCAAGGAAAAGGTTAAGGAAGATCAAATGCGCCAAGAGATGGAAATTGTTAAAAAATCACTGGAAGAAACCAAACCTGATGAGGTTCCCAAAACGAGTACCATTATAGACCTTACGAATAGTCTGTCATCTGCTTCAGGTATACTCGCTCTGGTGCAAGCATCCATACAATCGAGTGCACCAGCTGCACCCGTGTCTGTCGCTACTAGCCCTGAAGTCGTCAACTCCAACATTCAACCCAAGTCGTTTGGCGACCCCCCAGAAGCACAACACAATATTATGTCAGTGCTAAATCAGGCGCCAACACCACAACTCAACCAAAATATTCCATATAATCCGCCACCTGTAGCCCAACACACGAATTATAATATGGGTAACAACAACCCGCCGCCGAATCAACAAAACTTCATTCGACCTCAACATAATCAAATGAACTATGGTGGAAACAGAAACGTCCCACAGAACGATAACTACAACCAACCCAGATGGAGCGAAAGACCAATGAATAATATGCCAGATAACAGAGGACCTCGGATGCAAGGACAAACCAACTTTGACAATTACAATCAGGGGGGATACAATCAAGGTCCTCCTAACCCAAATTTCTATAAAAGTAGACCGGATTTCGAACCCAGACCGCTGAATAAAAATCAACACTATGGAAATTATAACCCGCAGAATAATTTTAGAGGTAGAGGACAGTATGGAGGACAGGGGAGAGGTCGCGGCCGAGGCGGATACTATTAATATAAGTAAGATGAATTTTAACAGCACATTGAAGATAGCAAATATGAGGTATATTTCTGTGTATTAGATTTAATATCAAATAAAACCATCAAAAATATTGTTTCTTTGTATTTTATTATCTTACAACTTATCAACATAATATGTTTACACATTAAAATATGAAGGGCTCAATAAACTCCCATTTCTAACAGTGCATCGATTTGTTCAGTCTCTGGCAATATATCTATTTCAATCGGTTCCGATTTTATTGATTTGTTCGCCTTCGAGTCTAAAGAAAAGAATCGGAACAGTTGCGACAAGTTTATGATAGAGTATGCAGAGCTCGCCAGGCAGTCTGCCACCATTTCTTTCAGTGTTAGAAATGCCGATGCAATTTCTGGAGGTATTCTCGATTCTGAAAAATAAAAATTCTAAGTACTTTGTCATTTGTGAAAATAATAATAAAATACTTTAGAAATGTACCACTTACTTGTCGAATTAGCACTTTTGCTCAGATCAAAGAGGTAGTGGAAGAAGTTTATTTGGAGATAGAGATCTTTTTCGGTGTATTCTCGGAACATGACTCCCTTCTCGCACTGCCTGCAGAGCGGGTACCCGCCCACGAAGACCTGCGGCACGCGCGCCGTGCGGTACGCGCACGCCGGGTCCTCGCACGATACCCAGCCCGCGTAGTACTGCGCGTGGTACGCACGCAGCTGCATTTGCAACTGATTCTGTATACTCGACAAATAATCCACTGGCCTCACCGCACATTTCTCATTCTGACATTTCTCTAAAAATGTTATACTCTCCTTGTCTAACTTCACAACGGCTTCTCTTATCCTATTCTCAGTCTTGCAATTTACGTTCGCGCATTTAAACACAAAATCTTGACACTGTCTATATTTCTCTATTTCGTTTTCAACCTCGTATGTATCTGCGTTAGAATGTTCTTTTTTGATGATCTGTTTGTATCCTGACGGGTCTAGACCGAGGCAGTCGGCGACGCGCGCCGGATCCATCCCGTCGATGGGTTCGCATATTCTAGATATTACTGGATGTAACTGATGAGCGAGGTAATAATTGTAATCTATTTTAAGATGTTCCGAGTTTTTTAGCTCCTCTATGTGGTACGCTCTTTGCGTCGCCGTGTTAGCAGTTCCGTCTTCGCAAATGATATAAGGCACGATATCGCCTTTTTTAAACCTTCTGCTATTCTTGATGTTTAGCCTCAATGCAACCTGCACGTGTGGCTGCGCAGTTTTGTCGGCGTATTCATTGGGGTTCTTAGTTAGCTGCTTTGTTATAGTGAGCATAGACAGCGGCATCTTATTGTTTGTTAAATCTTCTTTCAGTTTGTTGAGGTGGCTCTGGATGCTTTCCAATCGTTCGTCGTCGGTTTGTTCGGAAAGGATTTGACTCAAAATGAATTTCCCAGCTTCAGCTGCCAACTGGGACCAGTCGCGACGTACAATATCTAAACCTTTATGTTCTTGTGTTAATACAAATTCGCCATTTTTGTTTCTACTTATCAACACAGCAGCGTATTTCTTTTTCTTTAGCAGCAACAAATATCGAAACACTCCATCGATATCGAGCTCTATTTGTCTGTATTTCTTGTTGATTTCTTTTTTCAAGTCAACTCCTATTTTAAAAACATTATCATAGTCTAGGCAGTTTGTGTTTATCATCAAACTGTCTGTATCGCCATACACAACATCGTAATTCAACTTTTGAACTATTTCTTTGGTATCCATCAGAATTTCTCTTCCCTTCATAGTGACCAAAGCCGCCAGCGGCTTCGCATAGAATCTCGAATGTGTAAATCCTAAACAACCGTACATGGAATTGGCTGTCAACTTAAGAGCAGTTTGCCTGATATTATATTGCATATACTGATCCGATGGCAAATCAGGGGTCTTCATTAACTTTTTAACCTCCCTTCTACTTTCGACTAGTTTCCTGATTTGTGTTGGCAACACACCAAACTCTGTATTGGTTCCAGGCAGAACGAGATTATTGATATCATCTTCAGAAATCGCGATGTTTTTTCTCTTTACAGTTGTGAAACAAATGTTATATTCTTGGATTATACTCGGGTACAATGAATTGAAATCCATGAGAAGTATAAGTTTATCATAAAATCCTTTTTTAGGATCTAATACGAGACCACCGGAATACGCTGCCTTTTTCTTGCCTTGTTTTTTCGATACGTTAGTTGCTTCTTCATGATCTTCATTATTTGCGTCATCTTGCGACGTTTTCTTGCCATAAACTTTGTCTGGTACAATGTAATTCTTTTCCGTGAACGCGTGTAATAACAGGAATTCGTTCCTCTCTGATCTGCCACCCATCAATGTTCTCGACATTATATTGCCAGCAATCTGCGTTATTTGGAGAGCGAGAGGTATCACATTCAACTCACACATTATTTTGAGTATGTACGAAGCATCTTGCATACTCAACGACACTAGTTGAAACAAGTCCCTACTGCTTTCGTAATACCGTGGTAGGTCCTCTATGGCGACATCAATTCGATCGCCTTCTTTCATCTTCAGAACATTGACGCACAGCGTGTCTAGATCGAAGGATCTCGCTCTAATCAACTCCATAGCAGACAATTTGATATCGCACACCAATCTCCCAAGGAATGCGTCTTTCGCTGCAAATTTTCTTTGTGGCGCTATAGATCTCTTTAACCGCCCCAATCGTGACCAGTTAGGTATATTCAGATCCAATATGTTTCCAATGAGCAAATCTTGTTGGAAACCTTGCAAATCATGACCCACTACTAAGTCTGGATCTAGTTTCCAAAACTGCACCATAAAGTAATTGAGAAGTTCACGTTCAGTGTCGCATTTTGTCAGTTTGGTTGCTTTGTATTCGGGTAATGATTGTTTTAGATCCAACGGCCAGATTTCGTTACATTTCGTCATCACTGCAATAGATGAATAAATCAAGTTAAGTCGTATGAAGTATTTCGAAAAGTCTACACCAATATATTATGTAAACACATTAATCTTATTATAATATATTAATAATAAATAGTGACATTTAGAATGTTTACCACAAAAGTGTTGCTGAAACGGCGGATTCGGTGGTGGTTTGTGGATGGGGAAATTACTGTGAGCTAGACAACTCAACATTAGTATCTTAGTTTTCCTTGTTTTTGGGTCCATTGCTGTTCTCATGTTTATCTGCAGAAAAGAAAACATTTTTATGTGTACACTGCCTGGTTTTTTGCAGGTGTAATCATAGTAATTCACTTTAAATCAAGTTTTTTGATAAAGATAAAAATATCTGTGTATTACTTACAGTTGCTATTGTAATAGGCGGAGGTTCCAAATCAGAATCATTTCTGATAACAGTAATATTTTCCATTTTATCACATGCTGCCTCCAATTTGCTCCAGGACACCTTGGCTTGCACCGGCTCTGGGTGTTTGATCTCCAACCAACAAGGGCCTTTGATTTTCCTCTCCAATAGAAATGTTTCTAACGAAGACGTATTTGTACCGAATATATGTGAGAATGTAAGGTACTTTTTGTTTATTGGTGGAGGTTGAAAAGTTGCCTAAAAAATTTAAATTTTAATAGACAAAGCAAAAAGTACGTGAGTAAATAAGATCTGACGTAAATTAAAGTTAAAAGACGTTTAAAACAGAATTCGTAGTCACCAACCGCCAATGGGAAGCAACGTTGCATAGCAGTTTGATTACCATTGGACAGCTAAAAATAACAAAAATAAATAATAATAATACTACGATGTAGCGACTTACTGAGTATTTAACTTCCAAGTAGTCAGACTGTGCGGGGATGTCGGGCAGATTGAAGCAATAGTTCTTTGTAACTTTTCTTGATTTGAACTCCTTGAGGCCCAGCTCACTGGCTACAGATTTGTTGAACTCCTCGTACATATCCATCATTGTTACTTCTTGGTCTGTTGTTTCCAATGTTACTGGATCTAACTTCTGTAATTGGATACTTCCTTCATTAAATGGAAGGACTAATTTTTAGCAGGCCACAGCTCGTAAAATTTTACGTAAAACGATTTTACAATGTGGCTTAAATCATATTGCACTGATCCTAAGTTAGGGTTTGGTAAGATCAGAATAAAAAGCTAAGTTTCTTTTTTTATGTGGTTCTAAATCTACTTAGGCTAATTTTATTCCATTTTTTTTTTGTTATTGTTAGTGTGTCCATAAAACTTGATAAACTTTTACGAACTGCTAGTGGCCTGGCCCGGCTTCGCCCCAGTGCAAATATTCTTTAACCATTAGCCAGACACAAATATTTCATCATAATTAGTCCAGCCATTTAGAATATAAAGAAAAATATACGTACATATTCCCTGGGCAGTAAAAATATCTGCCGATTAATATTCTTCACAACTACACAGCAAGACGTACATCCAGCTTTCTTATTAGATGGATCCACATATACTTTCCCAAATAAGTATATTACTCCTGGTTTCACAAACCGATCTTCCCAAGCATCGAGCCAGTAGAACTTGAGCACTTTCTCTCCACTCTCATTAGTTTTTAAAGGCAGTTGACCATCGGATTGGACAATGGTTGATACCTGGTTCCCTGCTGCATCCCCTGACCATGTACTTGTCAATGGCTTTAGCTCTTTCGGGCTCTCTTTCTTAGGTGCTGTGAATATCTCAAAATCCTCATTGAGGAATTCCTCAGCCACATCAGTAACAGTGTTCCCTGAGCATGCAACTTCCTCCTTGACTTGTGGTGGCTCCATGGCATCATTACTGAAGTCATCATCAAACACAATGTCCTGGGTTTGAAACTCTTCGATATTCTGAGTGGCGGAGTCTTCAAGTTCCTGTTTAATTTCTTTGTCTATTTTCCATTCTGGTTTTTTCACTGGTTTCTTTAACAATTCAGTTTCCACAGGTATAGTGTTATCATTCTAAAAAATAGAACAAGAAATATATACTTGATATTCAAAGGACAATACACTTCAAACAGCACTTTATGAATTGTAATTAATATAATTTCCATTAGTGTAACATAAATAGTTTAAAAACCAAACATATTCACGAAAGAGTACTTACATGTTCTTGTTTCTTATTGATTATCTGCACTGAATTTTCATCAGCATTCTGGAATCATATTTAAATATTATACATTCAGTTATAATTTATTATTGGGAGAGGCCTATGTCCAGCAGTGGACTGCAACGGGCTGATGATGTATGTAATATGTATGTATGTATTGTATACAAATTCAAATTGTAATTTGTTATACTAACCTTGCTTACAGGTTGTTCCTTTTTAACTGTTAGTACATTACTCAGAGTAACTGCACTTGGTTTTTTAACTGAACTTGATAAACTTTTGAAGTAGTTCTGGGCATCCCTTTTACTGGACTCAATGAAGTTAGTCTTTGTCGGCACTGGTTTAAGCTTTGTGGCAGATGATGCTGCATTGCCATCCAAATCAGACATTATGTCTGACAATATATTGTCTTCTGATGTTTTTACATCCTAGAAAAGCAAAAGAAAGTACTCAAAACTTAATAATATAATTGTAACACATCATGATTATGAAGGCACTAAGAAAATAACTATATTGATTTATTTTTATGATAATAAACATGTGTACAACAATGTATGCGTGACTTATAATATAAATAAAACAAAGTTATATATCATCTTAAAACCGAACTAATTCTAAAGAATAGCAAACCTCTTTTTTCTTGCCAGTCATAGATCCCAGTAAATTCCTGATATTCCCTTTGGCAGAAGGCTGGGCTGCAAGTTTGGCTTTCCTTTTCTGTCCTCTCCCTGTCTCTTTACTGTCTGCAGCCACATATGCTTCTTCATCATCATCAAATATTTCTCTGCCATCTTCAACATAACCCGTACCTGTAAAGAACATTCATAGTATGATGTATAATATTAAACAATGCTAACATTAGATTATACCTCACATATTGCTATAATTTGCATTTTATTTAAAACAACAAATAATTTTAATTTCAATAATTTTGGTATGAAACTTGAATGTAATGTAATATTATTTGAAGCCTTGCATGAAATATTTTTATTTTATGTGCATTATAGATAGTTTTGGGACAGCTTTGACAGCCCTTTGAGTAGGTCTTTTTTTCTAAATTGTAAGCAGGTTTAGAATTCCCTCGAAACTGAAATCTGTTAATGTCTATATTATAGCCTTATACTCAGTTCCATAGAAATTACAACAGTCTTTCCTGACGCTATTATTTTGTAATAACTAATAAATGAAATACCATCGTCCTCAATCCAGTCGTCTTCTTGTCGTTGTAGGACGCGTTCTGTGTACTCTCTCTCGTCAACCGTATCGTAGACATTCTCGAGCTCGTCCACATCGTATTTATGCTTCGAACCCTTGCCTTTCAACTGTTTCAACTTCTCTAAAGCAGACAATCGACCATGCCTGTCGGTTTTTTGCCGCTTAGCCCTCTGAGCAGCTGTAACACAAACCACAGGCTATGAAGAACGTTGCACTTGAAAACAACCAACAAACTATCTCACAAATCATATATTTGATGTTATTAGTAGTTCGTCACACAATACCTAGCGATTCCGCCATGATTTTAGTTTATTTATTACTTGCAAACTTATTTTATCGCCTTTCCATGAATATACAAAACACTTCTGTTTGACATTTAATTTGGCGGGAAATTCCGCTGGGCGCTGACAGTGGACAGCTGTCCAGCTGATGTTTTTTACCATTGTTTACTTTGGCCTCTGGTGACTGGCGAATTCTTCATGTATAAAATATAGTTTATTAGTTTACTCCCTAGTCTGTGTTTATTAGTAATTTTTACTGGTTGCTAAACAAAATGAAGTTTGTAAAAAATAATATCGTATTTAATTTATGATAAAGATTGAAATCGTGCACTGTATTTGTGCTGTAAATTCTGTACCTATCCGAACGTGTTATAACGAGTAGAAATTCGCGCCTTTTTCTTTTGTCAAACTAATCAAAACTTTTGTGTCGAGTTCGTTTTGTTTTTGGAATTCAATTTGTGAGGTTTTTTAATAATATTGCTCGATTTTGACTATTCTTACTGTTGTTTAAATAACCATGGCGATGAGAGATTATACAGCCGACAAAGGTTTGTAGTAAATCAACTATATTTACTGTAGATATTCCCGCTATAACCTAAATCAATGTATTTTAAAGAGTAGTGCTTTATTTATGTTCTTGTTTCAGAGGCTTTCAGAAGCTTCTTCATAGATTTTTGCCAGACCGATGATGAGGGTCACAAGCTGTTCAAATATGCAGAGCAGCTTACTAAACTTGCACATAGAGAACAGGTAACCGTGTTATTCATTTGAGTAGATGCAACTCATATTTTTCTGCTTTATTGCATCGTATACTTTGCTATGAATCTAAGTAATGGAATCCAGGGCAATTAAAGTGTGTTTATATTATGGATACAAAGTTTCTGCCGTACACATAGGATGAAATGGGAAGTTATTGTTAGTATACCATAAGCTCTTGAGAATACTTTCCACATGCTTCAGCACCACAAGTTTTTTAATTGTTCTTTTCATTTTACTTTTACGACTGCTTACAATATAAATTATTTAGGTATGCTGGTACTTACACTACATACTAAGTATAACCAATCACAAACATTTAACCATAAAAACTGATTATCAGAAATATTGGAAATAACACATCAGTTAATTCTCATGACATAAAACAATATCTTATAATAATTACAGGTAGCATTTCTAGTGGAATTGGATGATCTACATGACACTAACGAGGAACTTGCAGAAGCTGTGATACAAAATACTAGACGATACACCAACATGGTCTCAGATGTGGTGTATGAGATGCTGCCAGACTACAAACAGAAAGAGGTGAGATGAACATACAAATGTTGAAATAGAACTAAAATTGTATTTGTTTCATTTTCTTATAAAAAACATCAGTTCAGTTTCTTATAATGGCAAGCAGTGCCAATGTCGTCAATTCTAAAAAATATTTATTAAATGGCTTTAATATTAATTAAACTATTACCCATTATATATATTGATAAAGTATCATATTGATAATAGAATATATCTGATCAATAAGTTAAGAACTGCCTCGGTGGCGTAGTTGTATTACGGTATGGTTACAAAGCTGAGGTCTCGGGTTCGAGTCCCGGGTCGGGCAAAGTGATATTGGATTTTTCTATTCATTATCAGCCCGGAGTCAGGAAATTGTGCCCGATATGGCGATAGGCTCGCCCCCTATCACATCGTGGGACGGAACATACAAGGCGAAATGTGGGTGTCCACATGGCGCCTCTGCCTACCCCTTCGGGGATAAAGGCGTGAGTTTATGTATGTATGTAATAAGTTAAGAAGCTTATGTACTGTCCATATTTTGAAATGAATGTTTTTTAATATTTTGAATTACATTTTTAAAAACCATTATTTTGTAATAGTGTTTCTATTACAGGATACTTTTCATGATAGTAGCATTAGTAAGCAAAAGGGTGTAATGTGTTATGGGTAAATGTTTAATATTATGGTTTTCCATCTTTTTATCCCCACAGGTTGTTGCCAAAGATGCCTTAGATGTGTATATAGAGCACAGAATTATGTTGGAGGCTAGAAATCACAGAATACCCGGAGAGATGAGAGACCCCAGGAACAGATACCCACCGGAACTTATTAGGAGATTGTAAGAATGCTTTCAATGCTGTTCACTTTTATTTATTAAGGATGCAACACAAATATTATGCTTATAAACTATTGAACAAGAACATGTAAGTATATTTTTCTGGTTAACATAACAATTATGATTGTTTGTTGATTGCAGCGAGGTGTACTTTAAAGACATGTCAACATCAAAGTCAGTGCCTATTAGAGAAGTTAAAGCTGAACACATTGGCAAACTGGTCACAGTCAGAGGTAAACGGTCATAAGTGCTTAATTGAAATTTGGCAAATATGTTTTTCTTTACTAAAAATTTCTAAAACAATGCATATAATATGCAACAAATTAAGGAAACCTTTCTTCTTCTAAATTGCAAAACCAATGCAACCTAAACATCTTCAAGAAAAGAGCCTTCACTTTCCTTAAAGATCAGGTAAACACCCATGACTTTCTTTGATGTAGTATTTTTCATGGATGGCCATACCACTTTCCGTCAGTCTATCTACAAGTTTGCCTCATATTCAACAAAAAATAAATATGTGAAAACATATACTAATATTAACTAACAATTTTCTCCTTCACCAGGCATAGTAACCCGATGCACAGACGTAAAGCCCCTGCTAGTGGTAGCGACCTATTCGTGCAGTGCGTGCGGTGCTGAGACATATCAGCCGGTGCGCGCGCTCCAGTTCACGCCACCGCCTGCTTGCACGGCTGATGAGTGCCGACTCAACAAGACCGCAGGACAGCTCCACCTGCAGACGCGGGGTTCCAGGTTCCAGAAGTTCCAGGAGTTAAAGATACAGGAGCATGTGAGTGGTTTTTAGGGTTAAGTGTGGAAAATAGTTTTGTTTGTATCATGAAAATTGGAATAGTTCCATTGAAGTGAATTGTTGTAAAGTATAAACAGAGTTGAAGAGCGAGTTCTAATATGTTAGATCTAGTACACATTTTTATTCTCAGTAGCCAGTATCGTTTATAAAAAAATATAATTTCAAAACATAAAATTTGTTGTAAAAAGCTTATCAAAGTTTCTGTAGTATGTGTTTATAAATGTACAATTTGCTAGCGTAGTGGACAATGGCCTAAGTTTAATCGTATGGGAGACCCATGCCAGATGAGGTGCATATAGATTGATTTATTATTTGAGTGGAGTTACGAGTAATGTGTTCTCCACAGTCGGACCAGGTGCCAGTAGGCCACATCCCGCGCCAGTTGTCGGTGTACTGCCGCGGGGAGATCACGCGGCGCGCGCAGCCGGGCGACCACGTGGCCGTGACCGGGATCTTCCTGCCGATGCTCAACGCAGGCTTCCGCCAGATCGTGCAGGGGCTGCTGTCCGACACTTATCTAGAGGCGCATGTGAGATACTAAACATTTTGTGTCACTTTTCATTGTTGTTTTTAATATGCCTGAGTATTCTTGGGAAATACTTTGCAGATTCATCGACTACCAAGTAGAACTATTAATATCCTGTAATCAAGTCATTTTGAATGCTTCTGAATTTTAATGCTGAATTCGCTGTGGTTACATTCAGGGCATCGCTACAACCTCAGCCAGTATTCAAACAATGATGTCGCTAAATCGGCACTGATTGATACTCAGTGAAAGTCATCAACCCACATTAGACCAGTGGGGTAGTCCTATAAACCTCTAGCCTCACCATATGGCTAGTAATGTTTATATCGAAATCCACATATCAAATGAACGAAATTCCATAACATCTGCAGGGTGTAACATGTCTGAACCAAAGCGACGAGAGCGAGATGGCGGAGGCGCTCACGGAGGAAGAGCTAGCTGAATTGGCGGAAGAAGACTTGTACTCGCGTATGGCGCGCAGTCTCGCACCAGAGATATATGGACACGAGGACGTCAAGAAGGCATTGCTGTTGCTGCTTGTGGGAGGAGTTGATAAGTTAGTATTTATACAAAATATTTTATATAAAACCAAGCATGTGGAATAAGGAAATACAAAGGATTCTTGGATAGTTAAATTTTTTTTAATTGTTTATATTCAATAGTTTTGATGCCACTATTTTAACAATATTATATCAATTATCAGGTATGGTATAATTATATTGCAGTCTTAAAAGAGAAGTATTGTCTCTTGGCATTTTAAAAATAAATACACCCAACAGTCACATACAATATAGTCTTGACCCCACACTAAGATCGTATCTTGTGTCGTGGGTATCAGGAACTACGAGACACTTTTGGGTCTCACAAACACCCAGACACGAAATATTCCTGTGGTTCACAAAAATAAATGTCTCGGTGGATCAGTCAGTGGATCTGACTTCAATTTGATTATAATATCTAGGGACCAAATGAAATCAAAAATAAAATTTCTAAATCAAAGTACTGCCAATAGGCAACAGCACTAAGGTAAGGTCCATTTATCCCTAACACCTAGTATATTTTGTACAGACGGCCCAACGGCATGAAGATCCGCGGCAACATCAACATCTGCCTGATGGGCGACCCCGGCGTGGCCAAGTCTCAGCTGCTCAACTACATCCACCGCCTCGCGCCGCGCAGCCAGTACACTACTGGCAGAGGATCCTCGGGAGTTGGTCTCACTGCCGCTGTGTTGAAGGTACATCATTGCTCTATAAAATACATCTTAAATAGTGAGCAGTAGTCTAGAATCTAAGCTATATAGGGGCTAGATGAAAGGAAAATAGACTACTAAAAAGGGAGTTTGTATACTCCAAAGTTTGTATGCTGCAACACTCTGTTTGCATATTATTTCAGGATTTTTAAAACTAAACTGTCTCAATGGAACTCGTTATAGAGGAGTTGGCTATAGAGGTAGCTGTTTATAGTAAACTAATGAGTACGGTTAAAAGTGTGGGTTAGCCAAAATATTTATAGGAAAGTATAAAAGTGTTGTGTTATAGGACCCGTTCACTGGCGAGATGATGCTGGAGGGCGGCGCGCTAGTACTGGCGGACCAGGGCGTGTGCTGCATCGACGAGTTCGACAAGATGGCCGACACCGACCGCACCGCCATCCACGAGGTCATGGAGCAGCAGACCATCAGCATCGCCAAGGTAACATGACACTAAATTTTATTAGAAAATTATTTGTTCCATTTGCACAAGTTTGTCAATGTTTCATGCGTATATTTTAGTATATTATATTGATAAGACTGCCATCTGTACTTTTACTTAATTTGTAATATCTCTAAGTGCTTTTCCTTTTTTTCTTTGTGCAGTTAAGAATAAATAAATATAAATAAATAATACACCCAACAGTCACATACATAGTCCTGACCCCACACTAAGATCGAGTCTTGTGTCGTGGGTATCAGAAACTACGAGAGACTTTTTTGGTCTCACAAACACCCAGACCCGAAACAAATACCTGTGGATCACACAAATATTTGTCTCGGTGCGGGGATCGAACCCGCGGTCTCTCGTTTCACAGCCGGTGTCTAACCAACTGCGCCACGGAAGCTGTCGAATTAGTTTTAGAACATAGCACATATTATTTCCACCTTGGATAATTTTTCAAATAAATGTTTAACAATTTAACGAAATCGGTTGAGGCAGAGGTAATGAGTGTGAATGTATATGGGTGAAAGTTATAGACACAGAAATTGCGATATGGTATCGCTGTTTTATTTTACAAGCATTTAGTGAGCAGTGCCCCTGTAGTAATATGTAATATGTGTGTGATCAGGCGGGTATAATGACGTGCCTGAACGCGCGCGTGTCGATCCTGGCGGCCGCCAACCCCGCGTACGGGCGCTACAACCCCAAGCGCACCATCGAGCAGAACATCCAGCTGCCCGCCGCGCTGCTCTCGCGCTTCGACCTGCTGTGGCTCATACAGGACAAGCCCAACCGGTGCGTACACTCTCACACTTATTAAAACTAAATATTATGTCTGAGACAATGGAATCCAGCTCATATACAGCTCCAGCTCTCGTCCCACTGTAGAGCACGACTTCTCCTACAATCAAGAGTTCAATTGAGCCACAGTCCACTATTTGCTGGTTGAGAAATTCTTAATCTCTATGATATGTAGGTTTCTTCACGAGGTTTCTGTTCGCCGTTAAAGTGCGTGTTAATGGACTATCAGTACACATAACATGATTTTGAAAAATCAGTTGGTTGTCCCTTGAGTGAATGTAATGAAAGTATTTTTTGCCTAACCATATTTGCAGAAATTCTTATTCAACTTATATAATTAATAACCCTTTGTGCAGAGACAAGGATCTAGAACTGGCCAAGCACATCACATACGTGCACCAGCACTCGACGCAGCCGCCCAGCAGCACGCGCGCGCTGCCCATGCGCCTCGTGCGCCGCTACGTCGCGCTCACCAAGCGCAAGCACCCCGCCGTGCCCACCGCGCTCGCCGACTACATCGTGTGTCAGTATTACTACAGACTATACATGGCACACTACGTATTATGATATACGCACAACACTACACACAAGTAATGTGTAGTACGCACTATACTACGCCCTACCCAGTATACACTACGCACACGCACACACGCACGCACAC
Source organism: Deilephila porcellus (assembly GCA_905220455.2). Taxonomy (NCBI): domain Eukaryota; kingdom Metazoa; phylum Arthropoda; class Insecta; order Lepidoptera; family Sphingidae; genus Deilephila; species Deilephila porcellus. The sequence goes on along the minus strand of LR999973.1, from coordinate 12,093,805 downwards.
GTACTACGCTCCACGCACTACGCGCTACGCCTTGCACTATACATTAAAAATGCATGCAGCGCGATATGTGAACAACTGCTCACTGTCAAAGTTATGGTACAAAATGTTTCGCACATCTTGGAAGTTTAAAAAGCCTTCTTTAACTCATGAGAAATATTTATCTAGGATAAATTCGTTACAATTAAATAATAATAATCACAAAGGAATAGAATTTTAATAGTTTGCAAGAATTTGGATGTATCAGCATAGATAATGAACAAAAAGAAAAAAGAATATATCAATTTTTTGACAAATCAAATATTATATTTCTTGTGCCGTTACTGCGCGCGGTTCGCAACTTTATCGTTAAACCAACAAAGTTTATTAAATCCATACCTCCACCAATACCCACGGAACTAAAACTTCACTAAGCTTTTATCTTATTAGTCATTTTGTTTGTTCAGCATCGTACGTGGAGCTTCGGCGGGAGGCGCGAAATGCTAGAGATGTAACGTTCACATCGGCGAGAAACCTGCTTGCTATACTTCGTCTATCTACTGCACTCGCAAGGCTTAGGTGAGTTGGCAAACCTACACTATTATTATTTTTAGCAGATACATTAGTCCTTACTCCTTTGCATTAACTGTGTAATCGAAACCCCTAAACCGTCATAAAATATAATAAAAAAAATCTTAGCACATATGTTTGAATTTTAGGTTGTCAGATGTAGTAGAAAAGGAAGATGTATCTGAAGCAATCCGTCTGGTAGAAATGTCCAAACAGTCATTGCAGCATGTCGAAGAAAATGTGCAAAGGTTGGTCTTTCTCATTATTTTCATATTTATTTCCGGTTGTATTCACATGTTACCTTTGGTAGCTTGCACCATAATGGGACACTTAAGACACTGAATTATTGTTTTAGGGGTATAAGTTCAACGGACCGCATATTCGCGATCGTGCGCGACCTGGCCGGCTCCAACAAGACTGTGAAGGTGGCCGACGTCATCGAGAGGTGTGTCGACAAGGGATTCAAACCTGACCAGGTATGTATGACATGACTTCACGGGTATGTATTTGGCGGGAAACTTACAGATTTTGTTTTCACAGTTTATATTACAACAAGGCTTATTTGAGTTCTCAATTTGTCATAAGGATACAAATTAGATTTTGAAATGAAATAGAATGGATTTAATTTTGTCTATCTTATGAAGGATTGATAATTATAATATATGTCACGTTAAACGGGGCAGAGTGGTAGAGCTAGCCTTTTATAAATTAAGAGAAGCCAATTCTTAGCAGTATGACAGTGATATGAAACATGAAAACGTAAAGAAAATCTTTTATCTACAAAATGTTTGTTACAGGTGGACGCGTGCATCGAAGAGTACGAAAATTTGAACGTATGGCAAGTGAACCAAGTGCGAACCAAGATCACCTTCATGTGATGTTCTGCATGCGAACAAACTACTTTTTATATTATCTAGACTGCTGCACCACCCTCTCATAGATTATAAGTTATTGTGAGATTTGACTGTTTTATAATAAATACATTTTTCTATGTCTGGTATTTTAATATTTTACGTATTGTTGTATTATTTGTTTGTTTCAGCGCGGACAAAGGTTAACAATGTACCTAATGGTAAGTGATCACTGCCGCCCATGAACATCCCAACGCTTTGATCATAGATGTGTTACTGGCCCATGAAAACGGGAAGGGAGCGGGAAGGCAAAAGGATGGGAAGAGGAAAGGGGTAAAGCTGTCGCCTAACTTCGATTTCCTGTGAGACATTGGTACCGCCCAGGACGAGCCTGCTCATTCATGTTGACTGACAACGGCGTGACTCTTCACTCTACCACTTCGGATGTACCAGCAAACGCAATATTTTCAGTAGTCCAAGTCATAATAATATACAATTTCATGATGTACCGGAGTGGTTGCGAAATGAGATAAGCAGACACAGGTAGATAAATCTCAAGGTTCTTTATGCCTCAGAAATATACATGAGATTTTCTAATATTTGGTAATGTCTACTGTCGGAAAGAGCAGTAATAATTGCACCGCTTTGGTGCCATATTGGCTTAAGTATAGCAAATATATTTTTTATGCTTTATGTACATACATACGTAGTTGTAGTGATATAATTTTAACCATATCCGCACTACCTCAAAATTAGGGGACTAACATTTCAGGCCTAACGTTAAACATACATAATCTTATTGTAAACCCAGGACGTGGTTGCCAGCTGGTAAACGGTAATCTTCATAAAAAGGCGCTCCCACTACTAGCTCACGTAAAAGACTTAAATAAAAATAACTACTGCTCCTAAAACAATAATACGCGATTTTATGCTTGACATAAAAGGAGGAAACTTTTCTGTTTACTACCCCCGGCCGTAACTCGGCTCGATGTATTTGCGTACGTTCCTATACATACATATGAGCAAAACATAATAAATTCGTTTCCGCAGAAATCCGCATATGAAAGTAATAACTAACGTCAGATGTAAGCGTATCCGACTCGATGAGATTCATGATGAAATTGTCTCGACAAATGTGTATTCACTTGTCTTTTATATTAGTTTTTTCTCGTCCTCCCGTCGTCTTGCCTGTATATTGCAGTCGTAAACATAATAAGAACATTTCATTTTATGCTACCTAATCCTAGGCTAACAGCAATGATAAAACCCATAGCGGTGATTCAAAGAATTAGGCAAAATGAAAATATCTATACCTATTAGGTACTTATTTCAAAATTGCAAATTTAATGCAATATATTTTATCTACTCTAAAATAATTCAAGTGGAAAAAACATGAATAGAATCCAATATTTTAAACCGAATATTCAGTCAGCTTTGTAAATAAAAGAAATAAATTCACCTCGACGATTTGCCTTTATTAAATAATAAGTTATACGCGCCACGTTCATCGATTGTGTAAAGATAATTGCGATGTGTCTCAGTCGGTGGGAGTTTAGAGTCAGAAGTCTGGTCGACATTGGTCGCCCTCCAGACGGGACGGACGCGGGCGGTGTGAAAGTTACTCTACCCACGATCGTATTTCGTTTGTGTAGTCTGCAAAATCCTTTATTACAGTTTTACGGTTACTGCTCGGTAACTTAACACGAACGCTGTTTAATTGGAGATTATGTATGTTTGGATGTTTGGACAAAACCTACTTCTGTGTTAAGGTAAAGTTCTATTAGATATATTTCTTTTCAGAATAACCAAAACAAAATATAATGAGCGAAGTATCAAAATGTTATTAAACATAATATTCTCCTGGTGAAGGTAGTGGAAACTCACAATAAAACATTGGTTTTTAAACTGTCGAAAATCAACATGATACAGAGTTATTGATCATTCGTAAAAACCGTAGAAGCAATAACAGCGTTTTTAACATGACTTGTTTTGGTATTTCATTTAAAGTTGATCAATTTACGCATGCATTTCGATTTACAAATGAATATTACTTTTTTTACCGTGAGAACTAAAAACGCTCAGGATAAATTTCGTAATAATGTTTATTCATACAACCTCATTCTACATGTAAAATACAAATTGCTAACTACAAATTAAATGGTACTTCTAGTCGTCGAGGTATCTACTAATTAACTTGAATAGTTGTCAGTACTAAAAATAGGATAGTTTTCATTTTGACCATTTATGTTAACTTGTCTATTTTATTGGCCAATAATCTGTTAGCAGCATTTTATTGCGTACTAAATACTAAACTACTTACGTGTTTGTACTTAAAAGTAAGTTATAATAAGATTTAATTTTATTGACAGCCCCTCTGGCGCAGTAAGTTAGACGCCGGCTGTGTCACGAGAGGCCGCGGGTTGGATCCCCGCACCTATACAAATGTTTGTGTGAACCACGAGTATTTGTTTCGGGACTGAGTATTTGTGCGACCAAAAAGTTTCTTTTAGTTCTTGGTACCCACGACCCCAGACTCGACCGAAGTGTCGGTCAAGAATAAGTTTGTTTTTCTTATTGCAATTAATGGCGATGTAATTGTTGGGTGTATTAATTTATGTATTTACACAAAAAAAATCACAATTTTCATCCCATAGTTGCCTGTAAGAAATTACATACTGTGTATAGTGCAAAATAGGATTGAATAAATAAATAAATTTTCCAAACTCGTTAAAGGTTGGACAGGAGAAATAATTCAAATCTATACGTATCATGAATAATTTGCTGTGCTTTTCGGGATCTGCTTTACTAGATTTTAATGCCGCGAGTTTCCATATCTACGCCCTAATAAGTAATAACAATCAAGTTGGTCTGCTACAGCTATTTCCGCACCCCGCAGGGTCTACGCCCTGTGCCTGGTCACCGCTCGCACAGCTCTAGTTTTTCCATTGTTCTGCGTTCCAATTGGTGAGTGAGTTGACTTATTTTAGTAGGTTTTTAATCTCCAACTCAAAAAAGAGGTGTTTTGTATGTTTTTCATTAGTTCGTTTATTTAATAACAATTGTCAAAATTTTTGAAAAATGCAACTTAAACTTTAAATAGTACCTCATTTGAAAGTGATAGTGAACTAAAATGGCGCTCTAAGCTGGCCCTATAGGATATAATTGCTTCTTCTTATGGATCTATGAAAAAGAACAATACATGTTCTGGCGGCTACGGAAGCAGCGATGTTGGTTTCAACATAAAACGTAAAATAGCATTTAGCATTGAAACAAAACTATTCTTTACGAATTTTATCGTGAATTTGGTTTAATTTTTACATTTTTTAACTTCTCCTCGCGTCGTTTCGATTACTTTACAGCTTTCCTGGTCAACTCTAAGAAATCATTAAGCCTTTAGCATTGTAAGAAGGTAGGTAGTTGATATAAAAGATAAAATTTGCTGTCGTATACACTTTGGAATTGTAAGTGCCGGTATAACTTATTAGGTATCTATATACGAAAACACCGTATTTATTTAATGTTACAATTGAAGTAAACATATTTTCGATGGGTATTATGGTCACGCAATTCGATTCCGTGGGAAAGACCCTTACGTTAAATACAACCAGACAGAGGTCAGTGTCATATAATAGTTATTGTTGATTGATTTTCGTCTCTTTCCAAAATTACGGAATTCTTAATTTCGGGAAAGTGGTTTGTATGTAAATATTACCATTTAAACTTCAACGTATTGGGCAGGAGGACAAATGTTAGATCAATGCATTGAGTCAAATGTTGAGTGAATAATATATTGGTGCCTGAGTGTGGTAATCAAAAGTTTGTTATACTTGAAATTAATTCGTGAAAGCTGTGCGTACAACAGTTAATTGTATTTGTCTAATTACTCAAACGATTACACTGGTAGAGAAATAAAAGAGCAATAATAAAATATGTGACATTTTATATTCCTAAAAAAAATGAAGGGCCTTAAATAAATCATTTTTTGTGTTGGAGTTAAAGTTTTTATTTTCTACGCATCAAAACAGAACCATTTGCTAAAAACATTTCTCCCCCGAAGCCACTGAAGTTACACGTGTAAATCACACATTTCAGCCGTGCGTGAACCGTAATATGTACCTAAAATATCTAACGTAGCTAAGATTCCTAGGAATTAGGATCAAGTGCCCAAGCCAGACGAGACATGGCTTTTAAGGCTCTGTCTTCGTACAAACGTCTTGGCAGTATGTATGCTAATATTTGTACTCGACTGCAGATTAAATTATTAAATTTGAATATTTCGTTATTGCCGACTGTATAGGAGAAGATATGTAAAATCATGATTTAAGTAGAATCGCCTTAAGTGGTGTTGTGTTATTTCTATTTAGGTTGTCGTGATTCAGTTATGTTACTAAGTATACACAAAAGAGGGACGTTATCATTAATTTTAAAAGGCGTTATACATTTGAAATTTATGTCTATTTGTGGCATCCCTAGCTCTTAAATGATTCGACTCATTTTGATGCGTTTTTTTTTCATTTGAAGACTGTTTTTGTTTAGACGACTCAGCGATACGACCGCTCATGGAAAGTAGCAACACCATGAATTACAAGTCAATGCAGTGTATTTACACTGCTGTTTAGCGGGAGAAATAGACATTATGGATGTACCTACTCAGGCGGCCTATCACGTATGAGAGACCTACTACCAGACATCCAAACAGTCTTTTAAGGATCATCTTGTTTAAGGGTCAACAATTATTTAAGGTTGCATATACCATTACAAGGTAGTCATTTATATCGGAGACTTTTCAATTACGTGTTTTTTACCCAAACTGAACTTTTCAAGACACGTAGAGAATTCAATATCAAAGACATATCGGTGTACACACACGCATTGTTGTGCTATGGAAAATAGCGTGTTATTTGTTAACAGTAAAGTGTTCCACGAGCGAAAGTTTTATTTATGCCGAAGGGTAGGAACAGGAATCAGGTCACGAATCCCAAACGGAATACACACTCGTCTGGGAGCAGGGGTTGTGGAGAGATCGGAGGGGGAGGGGGGGGGGGGAGGGGGAGCGGCGACAAACTTTCTAAAGAAAAGCAAACCTTTGGCGAAAGCGCGAGGGTAGATTGCGAAAGTTCAAAGGTGAAGACTCCCGCTAACGCCACCTGAATCTCACACACAGGGACGGATGTGGCTATCCTCCTCAAATCATTTTATATAATTAAAAATATAATATCACAAACTCGAAATAATACGACGATTGTGTAATCATATTTTCTGTATTCTTTTCCAACAACATGTTCATCAATACAAGGGCTTTCTACAAAATACAACTCGCATATTAAAATGCCTACAACGTTTCTTCTAGAACATTCACACCGTAATTCCCGACTCGGCCATCCTTCACATCAGCCGTTGACAACTTCTATATTCAAATCCTTAGTCCATTCTTCTTAATACAACGGCCAGCACCATCGTTATACTAGAATTAGGTTGGTTTACGCATCGCTTATAAAAATCATCCGTAACAATAAATAAGTTGAATTTCAAGATTTTTTCTAAAGTTGGAACGTTACGGTAATAATCGATAACATCTGATAGGAATAACACTCCCAACCAGATTACTAATACGAGACGAGATTACTAATAATTTCGTAAGGTTACGTTATTGATATACTCAATTTTTTCTGTAAAATTTTACAGCTCAAACAACACTGCATACCTACTATTTGGATTTCAAAAAACAGACACTTATTAACTCTGTAAATGTCGAATGATCCCTCTGTAGCAAAAATACTGAAAAGAATTGTGAAAATTTCAGCAACATCCTACCTACGGTCTCTGTATGAGTCCTAGTTCGTACTAACGAACTTGGCAATCGTATCGGTTGTCATTCCGATACCAGCGCTCTTCCAACGCCTTTACACTGAATCGACAGCGAGCGGTAAATATTGAACAAAATAGTTCTATACTTTGAACAAGCTTGTCACGTACTTTGTGCGAGGGTTTTTTGGCCTTTTCAAACTTGTGTGCTTCACTGAGGTTGAGTGGATTTAAGGTGACATCCATTAATAACGTGACCTAAAACATGGTAGAGGTCAAAATAAATCGCACCAAATCTCATCGCTGGGCACAGAGGGGGTTATAATTGAAAATTTAATATAAACCTTTAAAAATGTCTAAATATTATTTTATGGAAATACATTTACGGCCTTATTCATAGATAGATTTAAAACCTATTTTAGCAATCGATTGTTTTGTCTTCCTCACTCAAACTGAATTCTAAAGTTGTTCGAAAGAGACAAAACATTCGTTAACTAAAAAACGTTTTAAATCTGTCTATGAATAAAGCCATTAGTCCTTTAACAACTATAGCGAAGACATTAAGTAACGTCCGTGTAAACCTTACTAAATCATACGAAAGATAGAGGGAGTGTCTAAATTATCAGAAAATCTGCTGACGTGTTTAATGGATGTCCTCTAATCACAATAATAACTACGCATGTATAGCAACGTGACAAATAATGAAGTGCGGGGTAAATCCCTATTGTGAAGGTGTTTCATCCCAACGGGAAAATCCTTTATTTACCTTATGTGTTGTACATTTTTGTTACGAGCTATTATTGTGCGAGATTTGATATGGCGTAGGAGACGAATTTGTATTCAGTTGTGAAGACATTTTTCGTATAATGACGTTTTTATTTTTACTAAACATATTTTACGTATTTTCTGTCACAAAACAACGGTGTGTAAGCATTGTTGTTTCACTTTGATGGACATTGTATCCAGCGTTTTCTGGGCAGTATGGCTTAACACCCAACGTCTCAGGATTACGGATGTAGTGTAGAGCCCTGCAGGTCTTTTTTAAGTATGTTGTTTTTGCATAAGGTAGGTATGACGCTTATCATCAAGCGAGCGACGTACGCATCTCGCTATTGTCATGAAAGGAGATGGGCTAATAATGAATAACGTTGAACTTGAGATGTATTCATGTCTCTGATTGCAATCACTACTCAAACATATACGCAATTATGATATGGAACTTTCTGGTTTATCAGCTTTGCCGCTGTTGATCTTTTGCACAATGTATTAAGTAAATATAGCCCGGGGTCGGTTCAGGTCTGAGACATTTAAAGGTCTTATTCGACCTCAAAGTTAAATGACCTTTTGTCTAGATTGAATTGTAATAAGAACCTTTTTGGTTATTTAACATAAATGTGTAATTAATAAAACATTATGATCAATTTAAGTATTCTAGTACCATTCAAATAAACTATCCACAACTATCCTATAAGGATACACACTGTATACAGGTTGTTTTGATTTTAAACTATTTTCACATCATTGTAGTACGTTCCTAGTATATGTTAGGGCCACAATATAGCTAATTCGAAGCCCCGAGAACGAACAAAACAGGACTAGCTTGATGTCGTCTAGATAGATACGAGTATGAGAGCCAGATTTCTTAAAATCAAAGTTAATAAAGACCGAAGAACTTGAAGGAGTTTAGGAATAACGTTAAGTATAACGAAATAGAGTATTTACAAAAACAAATGGCTAATGCAAAAAACCTGGGACCCGGAACAAATAGAATTTTCATTTTTTTATCCAATGCGGTGATTGGAACTCCCGCCCGCAGTGGTAAAAATAAAATAATTTTTCAAACAACTTTCTCCCCTAAATTCAAACGATAAAGAAGCATAATTTCCGAGTTATTCATTAGAAAGAACCGAAGTATCGCTTTGAAAAGAACGAGAGTTACGCAATGGAGAAACAAACGTTGGCTTTACAAGTGGCTCTGAACAACTTGGCGATGAGTAATGGGGCTGGCAAAGTTTTGCATTGCGACCCGCGTTACAGAATCACCTGCCTACCAAAATCCGCCGAAATTCTGCCTGTTTTTACCCTTTGGCCAGATGTTTTTTGACAATCGGGGGTGTGTGGCTGATGTTTATAACTTTCTGAAGTTTGATTGTAATTAATTTGGGTTCGTTATATTCTTGGTTTTACTTTTATGCTGACTTATGGCGGATTTGCGGACTTCTATGGTTTGTGAAACCCGTATTAGCTGAACAGAACTATTACCAAAGCTCACTTTATCGAACTTTCGATGGTAGAGTCCCATTTAACAGTGGGCGTTTAAAGACTGACACATTAATATTATATTTTACGATATTGTTTTCATTGCTTAGGTATTTTTAAGCAATGAATAGCGATAGTTCTTTCGAGTGAACTTATTCGTGATAATTATTCGTCTAGAGTCTAGTCAGTCTCGTCTAGACAATACGGCGTGGCTTGTCTCATGTTTCTACTATGCGACGACCTGCAAAATAAGTGGATGGATGTTGAATGCGTTGTATTAAAGAAAGCGCTTTTATATAATTTTTTTATATTGTCTATTTGGAATAAATTCAGTTTTATGGAATATCAATTGTTTTTATTTAATTTGAGTTAAATTATTTTGCGTGATTAATATTGTTGCCCGCTGTTTCGTGAAAAATCCTTTAAAAACGGTGATTAGTTATTCTTCTGAATTGCTTATAAAGCGCCCTCACTTATGTACATTTCCTCACGCCTTTTCCAATTACCATTGGAATGAACGGAGATCCTCTGCTGTTATGATAAAAAAAACCTATAAACCCGGTCTGCACAATCGGTTTTGAAAGCAAGAAAATTATGTTTCAACTTTTCTTAATATTTTTTAGGCCTATTAAGTCCATTGTTGAACTTAGATCTTTACTAAACATAGTGGCCTGTAATCCATATTATATGGCCTATCCTTGTAAGTCCGAGTTACGCTAGTAAATCTTAAAAAAACCTTTTAATCTAATACATCATCTGTACAATATGTTCAGTATGGTATGTAGTGTAGCGGTGCCGTCATAGATGGCGCTGCAAGATGATCCGTCTCAATTAGCAACAGCATTAACCCAGGACGCGCCCGCCTTCATCCATTAATGATAATTTGTACATTTGCAAATTGAAATGCGGGTATTTGGTCCGGAATGTTGGTAATATTAAGTAGAGTAATATTAATAAGATTTACGTGCGACTTAGTTTATGAAATCAAAATATATTAGGGCGTCATAGTTTTTCTATAATAAAAAGCAGCTTAAATTAAATCCCAGTTCTGAAACACCCTCTATTCAAAAAATAATGTTTTTAAGTTAATAATTAGTAGGTGCAATAGATAAATTGCTTACTTTGTAACGCGCGTACGATTTTGTTCTAAATTGTATTAATTAATGTAAAGTCAACTGGCATAATTGTAAACTTTTCATCTCACGTCTTGTGCACAGGCTAATTGCTCGAAACCACTGCACTGAAGTGTCGAATCATGAACGTAAGCTTAAGTGCGACTGGCTTTGCTGAAAAATTTATAACTTCAGATATTTAGAAACTTTATACATATTTGAATATTTCATTCATTAGATTTAATAGGTTTTACAGTAATTGCCATAATTCCGTAGCATAATTTCCTCTCAGCTACGCTGGTGACGGCTGGACCCTTAGGCAATCGTTCAAAATGACGTGTAAATGTGAGTTAGTATTTCTCCCAGCACCGCGTACATTCCTATCGATTATGATTCCCAGAATAACAGTTTATTATTATACCGTAAATAATCACTCAATTAATATGCTCCTCGAAGGTCGTATTAAAGAGTCGTTCGAATTTGTCGCGTCCAAGTTTATGTGATTGTTGAAAGATAGTCCGTCAGCTGCTAGACGAGTTATGGCTCCATTGTTCGTCGGCTTCTCTCGATCATTACACCGTTGTCATGTGCGCATTACATGTACTGGCGAATACGAGAGTGTCTACCTTGATTTTTAGTTTTTTTTCTTTTGAGATTTCTTAAAAAATGCGAATGTTCTGTGAATAAACTAAATACAACAGCCAAGTAGGCCTTCCACACTGAGAAGTATTACGTAACATAAATTTCTTGTGTCATGGGCTTTAGGGATCAGATGAGTTGAGAACATTTTTGGTTTGTTGATCGCACAAACATATTTTGTCTTGGTGCAAAGGTCTAGTTTCCGAAGTCTCTCGTTTCACAGCCTCGTAACAACCGCGCCACAGAGGCTGTGATACGATTAATTTTGTAAATATTTAATTAATGATTTATTGGTTTTTGTATCGTATTGTTTAAGGCTTCATTCTAAGCTATAATTGGAACAATGGTAACTTGTGAGTAAGACTGTACGTTTGTTATGTCTGCAGTTTGTCGGCCGCAACGGATGCTCTTTGTGGTAAAATATAAAACGTTTCTGCTAGGGACTGTAATATCAATTTTCATAAAGTTAAGCGGCGTGCTACGTTGGCTTTCCGTGTAGATAACACTGGCAGCAGATAATTGCGCGGTAACTAACTCCGCGTTTAATTCCGCGTTATCAGGATTTAAAATGAAAAAGAAGTTAATGCTTTGTGGTTTTGACGTCTCACTGGTCTGTTGGTTTATGGAAAAGTTGATTTTCTCTTTATTGCAATATTCATTTACTGTTATGTTTGGAAATAAGTAGAAATTAGTGCATCTAAACTGCAAGCGAATCAATGTGTATAAATCTAGTATTGTAATATGTCCTATTGGATGAAGTTTCAGTGATATAATTTTTTTCATTGATAATTAAGATAATGTATGTTGTTGTTTTGATATTCGTGGGGTGGCTGGTAGGGGTTGGCGACGATGGGCTGAAGATCGAGCCCAGTGGCGTGCTATGGGAGAGGCCTATGTCCAGCAGTGGACGCAGAAGGGCTGATGATGATGATGTTGTTACTTTTGCTATGGTCTAACTCCTCTTAATCGAGCAGTCGGTTGGAGAGGAGTCACGTGCTCAGGCTGGTACAACACACTGGATTTAATATTGCACGTTTTCATATTAAATTATTTGATTTACATTTGCCTCGGTGGCTTAGTTGTATTACGGTACGGTTACAAATCTGAGGTCTCGGGTTCGAGTCCCGAGTCGGGCGAATTGATGTTGGATTTTTTTATTTATTATCAGTCCGAAGTCAGGAATTTGTGCCCGGTATGGCGATAGGCTCGCCTCCTATCACATCGTGGGACGGAACATACAAGGTGAAAGGTGTCCTGGTGTCGCCTCTGCCTACCCCTTCGGGGATAAAGGCGTGAGTTTATGTATGTATGTACTATGTATGTATGATTTACATTTGAATACTTATTATTTATTATTAAAAAAGTGTTAACGTGTAATAAATCTGAAAGCGAATACACTTAGCACTTCATGCGTACCACGCGTATCATGCGTCTCTTGTTACAAGTGGACTTTGAGTTTTGTCGAGACTGTGACGTGGTGCATCGGGTCATTACACGTTGCCATAATACTCATGTACAGACAGATAGACTGCCACTTGTTAGTAATGAACAATCAATCGCTCAAATCAATTGCCTGTTTTGCGTTCATAGATCGCACGAATTGGTCTTTTAAACATTAACAAATGTCATTTATGAGTATCAAAGACAGTACATTGATAGCCTTTTCTATTAGAGGAATTTTTTAAATGACACTGTGATTCGATGCATATGGTATAAAATCGGAAGAAACGGACGCGTTTGATTTCCAAACCATCTCTCGCCATGTTTTTGATGATAATAGAAATAACAGCTGTCGATATGATCCTAGGATTACTTTCATTAACATATATTCTAACGAAATATTCTGACGCCAAAATGAAGAAGAAATAAAACCATCACAATTATAGTCTAAGATTCGTGTCTTGAGTCTTGGATAGTGCTTATCGAAAATCCGATAGACTTTGTGGTACCATCACGCACACCCCATTAAATATTTATTGATAACTTAACAAGTAATAACAATTGACAGCCCCCAAGGCGCAGTTGGTTAGACGCTGGCTGTAAGACGAGCGGCCGAGGGTTCGATCCCCGCACCCAAACAAATATTTGTGTGTTTCACAAGTTTCTGGTACCCGCGACACAAGATTTGTATGTTATGGCGGGGTCAAGACTGTGTATATGACTGTTGAGTGTATTAATTGTTATTTATCTCTGTAGAAAGACCAAAAGAAGCCTATCCGCCGACTTCTCGCCTCAAATGCTTTAAATACCGCGCATTTACTAATAGAAATTTTCTTCATTTCTTAACATAACGCTTCCGGCGGTCCATTCATATTTCTATGGTGGCTTGTGGAACAGGTTCAAGGACTAACCCTGCAACATTCCACCCGGCTTACTCAGAAGGATTAGATAGTATCAGCACTGCGCCACCAATTAGTGCGTAATGATTTGTGATCTTTACGGCTCATTCTGTGGGTAATTGTTGTCGTTTTTATGTAAAGAGGTAAGATGTAGAGATGGCTGATAGTTACGTGCTTTTTTCTGTTTTGTTACTGCTTAATCTTAAATGGCGGTGGTTTTAAATATTACAAAATTATTCCAAAATCTTTCACAAACTAGATCTTAGTAGTTTGTTGATTCAAAATACATAAGTCGGCAGTTTTTATCATAGGCTTTATTGGAACATTTCTGTCGCAATAAGTTATTCTACCAATAAAACGATATAAGTTATTAATAAATAAATAAATGAAAAAAAAGTCGATTATAAATATGTAAGTAATGATTAGCAACGTATAAAATTCCTGTAGGTTCTTCAAATTAGATTTAAATTAGATGATTTAGACTTTTATAAATCCAACGCCACCAATCTAAATTTGTACACTTCAACATCTCACTAAAACGTTATTCTTATTTTATAACAGGAAGGTATATACAGGCAGTATATCAAAGGGGATGTTTGTGATAAATGAGGTTTATAAATGGTATCTGTGATGAGAGCGATAAGCCCGGCTCGGGAACAGCCCGCCGCGACAATATTTGCCCGATCTGTTTACTCCCAGCGTTCTTTCATACGAGTTTATTTATCTATCACGATTTATGATGTTTTCACAACTCATGGAAGTATTAAACATTAAATATCCCTTTTAAAATTCACCGAAGTGTATGAAATAGTCGATTTTTTAGTTCAATGTGAGTAAAATAACGAAATACATTGTGTATTTTATGAATTTGCTCATTTCGAATATTTAGTTAAATACGGATTTCTTCATAATTTATTGCTTAAATTATTAGTTTGATATAAATGAATAATTGGCCGCGTGGAAGCCGGTAACTTAAAGACTGAAATAATAGAATTGTTTATTTATTACATACTTAGGTATATAAGCATTTTGATTCTTTAAAGCGGGTTATCCAACAAGAGGCTGAAGGTTCTATTCCCGCACGGAGACAGATATTTGTGTGACTCAAAAATATATGTTACTAATCTGTGTTAAGAGATGAAAAAGTTTCTCATAGTTTATATTACTGACAGCCTCCGTGGCGCAGTTGGTTAGAAGCCGGTTGTAAAACGCACCGAGACAAATGTTAGTGAAGCCCACAAGTATTTGTCTCGTGTCTAGGTGTTTGTGGGATCGAAAAGTCTCTCGTAGTTTCTGATACCCGCGGCACAAGACTTAATTGACCTTAATGTGGGATCAGGACTATGTATGTAACTATTAGGTGTATTAATTTATTTATTTATTAGTCATGAGTCACGACATAAGAATTAATATCTTAGTGTGGGATCAAGGCTATATGTGTCGGGTATTTATTATTATTTATAAAGGATTTACTTTGTATCGTGATTTGCCGATTCGAATCGGTTACTCATTCCGCGATGAATCATCTAATGGAACTTTATGTTGGAATCTTCACAGATTATTAAAGCCAGCAAACGCAATGTAGGACGGACAAAAACTGCACAATGAATAAATAAAATGCTGCTTTAATACGTTTTCCTCGTTAGTTTGTGCTATGACGAGTTTTATAGTTGAAATAGTGGCGAATACTTTTAGCTTATTTTAGCTGTTGTTTACCTATAGTCTGTACCTAACGTACGTTTTCTTATACTTTTAGTGCCTAAACCAGTATTATTCTTAACCTATTTTATGTACATACCAAGAGAATTTTAAGCAATGTACTCGATAGAGAAATACTTAGAACAATAATCCTATTTTTTTTTCTAGCTTATACTGTCCCACTGCAGGGCAAAGGCTTCCCTATCCTTCTTCCACCCGTCTCTATCCAAAGCTTTCTTCCACCAGTTGGTATAAAATCCTAGTTTGTAGTATATTATATTTTAAAAGCATGCATGCATTGTATTTATTATAATTTGCAAAGATTATCCTTCAATTACAATTATTATTGTCCATTAAACACTGGTATACGAAGTTTCCATCACTGCGAACATAAAACAGTACAAGATGATAAAACCGCTCTCAAACAGCTTCTTCATTACGCTCAGCGCTCAAACGGAAGTTGCAATCGAAGTGATCTCCATTCTACTTGCGCGTACGACTTCGCCAAACGTCTTCCCGTAAAAACGTACATAAACTTGACACTTGAATAAAATCTGAAACAATCTCTCAAAGAGTTTCCCTTTTTATTCTCGGAACCCGCATAAAACATGTTTGCGAGGCGTTCGCAAGGATTCCTTTTTTATTCTCCTTTCGCGCCGGCATTCTTTGCCAAATTAATGATTCACATCAGCTGACAATAGGTGAAGCGTTTATTTTTCTTAGCTGGACGCTCACAATGCGGGTTTGTCGTTGAGTTATTAAATGTGTTTCCATTGTAGTGGTTTGCCGTTAGCGGATAATTCATTTTTAGTTTATTAACGTTGCTATGTCCAGTTGCGTTGGTTTTGCTAGTCTCTTTCTGTTTCATGGAGGTAGAGTTTTATAACTTAGTTCCATGGTAGATTTATTTTAAACCATAGGGTTTTGGAATTTTCTGAGAATTCATAGCTATATTGACTGTGTTGAAAACAATAGTTGACAGTGGTGATATCTATGGAGTATGGGTAGGAATTATCGGGTCTTCAGTAATTTAATTCATGACTAAAACGCAATAGAAAAGCTATTAGACTTACAGGCATCTGCTTCTAACAGTAGTAATCCGTACATATATTTTTTATTGCTATGAATGGCGAGACGAGCATGACATTCGCCTAATACGACCGCTCATGGACAGTAGCAAAACCAAACACAATGAATTACAAAGCAATGGTTGGCATTCCACTACGCTTGCCATCCTGACACAAAAGATGTTAAGTTTCATTATGTTCAGTAGTTACTTTGGCTACAATTTCAAACCGGAACATAGCAATGCATTTACATTGCTGTTTGGCCGGACAAATAGAAATTGCGGTGGTACTTACCCAGGCGGCCTCTCACCTATGAGAAACCTACCTCCAGTATGCAGTGATCGAGCTGGGCTGTCATCATTAATAGGGCAGATTATAGCGTGGATCTACAATTTATATTATTCAAATGTCAAATAATTATTGCACCAATTTTAAAGGCATATTTATTCGAGTAAGGTAGTGGTACGACATCATATTTATTTATTTAATTAAATATTTATCGTACACAGTAAAATAACATACAGAAAAAGAAAAAAAAACATAATATTCGAGATAAAATGACTAGAAATTAGCCACACTTGCTCATTCATCACTCGATTTAATGGACTACACTTGAATATAATGAATACGTCAGCCTTTTACGACTGAACTAATAAGGTTATTTACTAATGGCCTAAAATACTAAATTTGTATGTAAAGGTGCGCCTGTATGACCATTTGTACTACTATACGTGAATTAATAGTATTAGCTAAAATGATGAATGGGTCTATCGAGGCTCATTTGAATGCTGGATGTATGGTTTCATTAACCTAACTAAGTTTTTGTGTTTGAAAGTCGTCAATGTGTTGGAAATATTAGTATCGGGACCTAATAATATCGGATAATGGTTTATTTCTGTATTAAGTAGTAGCGGATGCCCACTAGTTGTATGTTTTATTTTGTTTGCTATACCGATGTAATCTTTACTGTTGAACATTGTTCTTCAGTCGATATCCAGAGCGGTATGTGTCATGTATTCTAAAGTTAGCAACTGCACCCAAATATTATGGCACCTTTCATGTTGAGGATCCTTCTGGTCGATGTCCAACATTACACTTGTTAATAAGTAGTCTCCACTTTTCTTTGCAGTTGTCCTTTTTGGCCCGTAATAAGATTCATCTTGCAAATCAATCTTCCACACTTCACCCCATCTTGAATACACTCGTGTAATTACTGCCTCATATCACTCCTGATTACATTAACCCAGCGTGTCCGATCATCAATAATCGAGAAGTGTTCAAATTTCACATATATTTTTATTCCCCTTTCCACATTGTCCGAATTCCTAAAAGGACCGCGTTTGTCTTAGCACCGTCCGAAAACCTTTTACCTTTCATATTAATCAAAAATGGGCGTATTATTCCTGAATGGAATGCCAATATAAAATGATTAATAGTTGTGGCACCGGCGGGATGGGAGCGTGAGATGTGGCATTAACACCGCTCCGTAAGGCTGCTTATAAACGACGCGGTTTATACGCGAACCGGTTGGCTGCCCGGATGTCGGGGCTGTTTCTTTTATAATATTGTTTGTGTTTTTATATTTGATGCTTTTTACGTACAGTTTCAGTTCATATTATTGTTCATGCTGTTAACTTTGTTTTGGGAAACATTTGAATTAAATGTAAAAAACATTTTTTAGCCTCACGCTGAACGTTTTTAGCAGTAAGTTGGACCATGAAGTATATTCCGTTCACAAAATCAGTCTTGATTTATATAAACACAATTTTTTCAGGAGTTTAATTTCAAGTCATATCATTATGATTAGCTTCAAATTAACAACTGCATTATGATCGATTTAAAGTACTAAGAAGTAAGAGTGATAATTTAACACTATCCTTTTTAAAATCGCTCGGTTCAAAATCGGTAAATAACCCGGCCGCAGTCTACCCTCACCCGGACCGTGCACAGACAGCCTAAGCAGGCCAGGTAACTGCTCATTAGCATTATACGATCAATTGTGTGCGATCACCGCGCTCCGGAGGCGAATGATGACGTTGCGCTTGTGTAATGGTTTGCTTTCGATTAAACGCGCGCATTTTAGCTGATTAATTGCGTAGTGTGTGATTTTTGTAATGATTTTGCACTTTGTAAATTTGTTGCAGTTTTATTGGGCTAGTTTGTGTTTGCTGATCGTGTAAGTTTGCAAGAATATATGAAAGTGGCAACTGAGTTGACTAAGTAATGTTTAGACTAAATTAGTCACTAAAAAGAGGACTCGTTGAGGTAAATACTGGATAGTTGATTTTTTTTAACACCCAACAGTCACATACATTTGACTTTAGTACTTATAAATAAATAATTACACCTAACAGTCACATATATAGTCCTGACCCCACACTAAGATCTGGTCTTGTGTTGTGGGTATCACGAACTATGAGAGACTTTTCGGTATCACAAACACCCAGACCCGAAACAAATACCTGTGGTTCAGACAAACATTTGTCTTGGTGCGGGAATCGAACCCGCGGCCTCTCTTTTCACAGGCGGCGTCTAACCAGCTGTGCCATGGACGCTGTCGAATGTCGGTTATATGATACTCTGATTAAGTATATCTATATAGTTTCTAGGCTTAAGTTGTGAATACTTTCTTAGATATTCGTATAGACAGTTTTTAATTATAGCGTTGCATTGCGACTGCCTTGGTGGCGTAGTTGTACTACGGTACGACTACAAAGCTGAAGTCTCTGGTTCGAATTCCGGGTCGGACAAAGTGATATTGGATTTTTCTATTGATTATCAGCCCGGAGTCAGGAATTTGTGCCCGATATGGCGATAGGCTCGCCCCCTATCACATCAAGGGACGGAACATACAAGGCGAAATGTGGGTGTCCTGATAGCACCTCTGCCTACCCCTTCTGGGAAAAAGGCGTGAGTTTATGTATGTATGTATGTACGTTGCATTGCAGCTTAACTAAAGGATATGATGTTACGGATTCTATGATTGAAATTCCATCCATTGTTTTCATCCAACAAAACCATTGCATAATTCGAATAAGTAGCGGTTACATAAACACAAACCAAAACAAACACCACAATTTACAATTTGTATCATGCTATATGCATAACGATACGACAAAAATATGTTTATTCCCATGCAGGATGCCAGCTAAGCGGAATTTATTCTAAACATAAAACAACACGGGCCTGCGGTTTATTTTATTTGCCGACATATTTCACGGTATCACCGCGGCGCCCGTTCTATTTTTTATTCGTTGTTTTTGTTCCTAATCGCCCCGAGTTGCGACAAGACGCAACACGCCTTGAGAAGTTGGCGGGATTTGAGTGGTCAATTATACGGTATTGTTATGGTAATTTTCGCATTTTTGTCTGGTGATGTAAATAAAAGACGCATATGACGAAATTTTGATATGCTAAGCTTTGCAATTATTTATATTTTAGAATGTATGAAGTTATTTCGATTGCAAGAATTTCTAATTAATCTGTAACTGGAAGGAGGTTTCAAACAATAAAGTTGTTGGCATTTTTCTAATGCTTTCAATCATAAAATATTGAAATAAGTATTTGATGTTGACTATTCTGTCGTACATTCGCAATTAGCGTAAGGCGTGAGCTCCCTCATGTGATTTTAAATAAGTACGGAAATGTATCTTTATTATACAATAAAACTTTTCATTGTAGTAATTTTATTCCAGATTTTTGAGTTTATTTGTCATACGATTTTTTTTAATTTTATAAAATATGCTTTTATAATGCCAAAATGAACGCTACAACACGATATTACGAATAAATGTGGCACTCAAATTCGTTGAATAAAACAAGATTAACGTGAGAACCCAGGAATATATTCAATTTAGTATCATTTTATGGTCATGGGTTCGATTTCTGATCGAAGCTAGCATTAAAAAAAATCTGGTCATATTTCTATACTATTTTGATTATTTTCCACGGATAGGCGCCGTGTGTAATTTATATTATGAAATGATTTAATTAATTATCTTAGTTTTTACTCGTTTCATTAACCTGTAGCGATCTTTTTTTTTTATTGCAATGAATGACGAGACGAGCCTGCCATTCGCCTGATGGTAAGCGATACGACCGCTCATGGACAGTAGCAAAACCAAACAACACCATAAGTTCCAAGGCAATGCTTGGCATTCCACTGCGCTCGCCATCCTGAGACATAAGATGTTAAGTCTCGATATGTCCAGTAGTTACTCTGGCTACAATGTCCTTCAAACCGGAACACAACAGTGCATTTACACTGCTGTTTAGCGGGAGAAATAGACATTGCGGTGGTACCTACCCAGGCGGCCTCTCACATATGAGAGACCTACCACCCGTGAATCATGTGATCATGACAATATCCTTAAATTCAATATTATTATAATCATAAATAGCTAAGAACGTTAATTTACTTTATTTACAATAGATTATAAGCCTCAACTGCGTGGTTGCGCAGGCGCAATCACATAGAAAAGACATGAACGCGCTCGCATTTTTGTGTTTTTTTCGGCAATCTTTTAGAACGATGAGTAAATTGACAGCTTAAGTTCTGTATTATTTTGTTTTATTGTTAGATTAAAGCGGGTTTATTATTAGATAATGTAGGTAATGTAGAATCTAACTTTTTCAAAGTTTTTCACGCTAAGCGACAATGTATATAATATATTCATATGTATCTAAAGGGTGATGTAGGTACCAATACAATATTTATCAGCCATTTAGTCAATTTAGCGTATCATTGCAAAAAAATATTTCTAGGTTTACAATATTTGCATTTTAACGCACATTCATAAAAACTTACATTCGTATTTTTTGAAACATAATTCGCTTTACCACGTAACCAATGCACATTCCATCAAACTATAAAATACTTCATTCAGGACATCTCAAACATTCCAAGTATTCTCGCAGGCGTTGAATTGATACAATTTCCTCTCATTTATAGCACTTCATGAAAAAATACCTCACGAGTTGTCCCAGTGTGCAATGCGAGGTGGCGCCTTCCGCTAGAATCTTTTCAAAAGATTTGGGCGCGAAATATTTGTCAATAATAAATGAGACGTCCCTTTTATTACACTAACATTCATAGCCGCCGTATACTGTAAGGGATCACATAAATAAATTAGGTTTTACGGTATGGTGTAAGGTATAAGCGTTGGCGTTGATAATGTTTTTTATGTAAAATATAACTTATCTTGTTTCTTCAACTTATCTTGATAGCCTCCGTGGCGCAGTTGCTTAGACGCCGGCTGTAAAACGAGAGGCCGCGAGTTCGATCCCCACACCGAAACAAATGTTTGTGTGATCCATAGGTATTTGTTTCGGGTCTGGGTGTTTGTGAGACCGAAATGTCTCTCGTAGTTCCTGATACCCACGACACAAGACTCTATCTTAGTGTGGGGTCAGGACTATGTATGTGACTGTTGGGTGTGTTTATTTATTATTTATCTACCAACCCGCGTTAGGTTAGGTTAGAGTGGTAGGTAGATTGAGGTTTAATTTTTTTGGTACCATTACTGCAGCGATAGGCTGATGTAACTATTTTAATGTACCCTTTCTGATTGAAAGATCCATCGTGTTCCAGTTTAACAAATCTGCGTTTTCTAATCCGAAAACAAATATGATTACTCACCCTGAGTCCCAAGTCATTTACGTTTATTTGATTTCGTTTGCTACATGTAGTATCATAAAAGATTAGAATAATACTAAAAATAATGCATAGGTATATTACATCTCATTCACCGTCATTTTAACAACACTTATAGGAATTTTAAACTGTGAATATAAAGATATTTTATTACTATTTAGGAAGAATAATATTCTACCGTTATTTCTAAAACCGTCGTCCTACTTTAAATCGCTACTCTCTCCTCACTTAACCTTTTTACAATCACCGACGGAGGTACAATACAAAACGCGGCGGGCGGCGAGCCTCGCACCAAAGGAGCTTCAATGAAGCACCTACCTGCACTATCTATACGGTGATAAATTAAAAATATGGCAGACCGGAGTATTCATCATCGGAATGGGTCATTTCGACCCGCCGAGCGCTATTGTCTAAATAAAAAACTTAACACGCCATTTTGTATGCGCCGGATTCTTCGCATTGTGTCTCGGGAGGGTATGGAAGGGTAGAGAGTACCGCCCATTTGAATAACACTGCAACTCCTCAAAGCCGCCCTACATAGCAATGATCAACGTCACCCAAAGAACTGAGCGAACACTGATGTGAGCCTTTTAGTGGCAGAGGCTTGTCCTCAACCCGCAACGAGATAAACCAGAAATAAAATAATTAGGAGCAGTAAATAATTAATCGTCAAGGTGATCATCCGATATAAAGATATATTTACCTCCTGGATTCAAATACTAGAGCGAAAAACACACATTGTGTGATTTTTTTGGCCTAAAAAATGTCATGTGGGTTGCTTGGGTATTAAATTGACGATATCGGATTTGGGACCCAAATAAGCTCGGTTCAATGTGGACTCTACCGACACGACTGCTTAACCTTACACAAACCTACATATTAATTTTAATATAATGTGGTAAGAAATTTATTAAATAAAGCCAGAGCAAATAATTTGCAACGTATGTATTATATTTATTAGATTACCACAGAAATCATAATTGACAATGATATATTAGTTAAGTGATTTTAGTACATCATGGTGATGCGACGTTTGAGAAGGTTTTATTCCTTTTCAAATGTCGCAGTCTCAGTTTTATAAAGTTTACTGGTGGTAGGTCTCTCATATGTGAGAGGCCGCCTGGGTAGGTACCACCGCGATGTCTATTTCTCCCGCCAAGAAACAGTGTAAATGCACTGTTGTGTTGCGGTTTGAAGGACATTGCAGCCAGAGTAACTACTAAACATTATGGGATTTAACATCTTATGTCTCAGGATCGCGAGCGCAGTAGAATGCGAAATGCCAAGCATTGACTTGTAACTCATGGTGTTGCTACTTTTCATGAGCGGTCGTATCGCCTACTCGTCTAAATAAAATCAGTCGTCAAATGAAAAAAAAAAAACGCGTCAAATGAGTCGAATCATTGCAGCATGGCGAGCGCAGTGGAATACCAAGTATTGCTTTGTAATTCATGATGTTGCTGCTGTCTATAAGTGGTCGCGCTTACCATCAGGCTCGTCTGACCATTTACTGCAATAAATAATAAACATAATTGTAACCTAAATGAAATTTAAAATATGTTTATAAACAAACATTAGCCCTATTTTCCAGAGGTACTTGACTGGGTGTTTTTTCAATTTATAGTCGGTGTTAAGGGAGCTTTAAACAAGTAACGTGTTAGGTTAAACGTAAACTACGGTTAGTCTGAATATTTAAAACCTTGTTTATTAAGCTTAAGTTTTATGCTATCGTCGAGTATCAGGGTTAATGGTTATATGTAGTGACTAACAAGTAATAGCTGTACCTTAACTGTATTCCGTAAAAATAAAAGAATAGAACGAACGTTTTATTTTATGACAAGCAAATATGTCGTTCAATTTGTCATACGCATTACAAATAAATATTCCTATTTCGTAAAGCTCTATATTTAGTTGCAACTTCCGTAGCCGTTGGTGATTAATCTCAGAATATTTCTAAGCATCAAAACATTGACTTCACCTCACGGTTTAAAATTAAATATAATTACTATTTACTCAAATAGGTTTTCTTGTATCTTTTGGGTTATTCATCAAAATCACTTCACCATTTAAGCGTATAGAAGAAAAAATATATAATAAAAAAAAAACAGCCTACGTACTCATTACCTCCATTCCAACCTGCATAACATGTATATTTATAGTCCTAACTCCTAACAAACTCCTGGTATCAGAT
The DNA here is from genome assembly GCA_905220455.2 of Deilephila porcellus. Lineage (NCBI taxonomy): Eukaryota > Metazoa > Arthropoda > Insecta > Lepidoptera > Sphingidae > Deilephila > Deilephila porcellus. Next base: position 12,069,645 of record LR999973.1, on the reverse strand, counting down.
AGCACAAAGACAACTTTACGTACCGAGATTCCGATAACCTATATAGGTGCAGCGCAGATAACAGATTTACCGAGAAAGCAGGCAGCGGTGCGTCTAGGAACCACGGGCGGGTCAGCCGCGCAATTTGTACGCTTATCACTCGAGAGGAATGACATTGCTGTCCTTACGGTATCGCCGGGCCCATTCAAATCATTTTACGATGCTTTTATGCATTATTTCTGTGAATTGAGATGTTATTTATTGGTTTTTTGATAGTGGTTGGGCTGTTAATATTAATAGGTTTTAGATTCTAGGTTAGAAATAGGTACAGGTTACAATTAATAAAATAGGTTTGTAAGTTTTTACTAGCGTGGTGCTCTATATGGCTAACCCCTCTCGATTGTAGAAGAGGCCCGTGGTCTGCAGTCGGACGCACGTACAGGGTATATCCAGACTGCGACTGAAAACGAAGCCAGGTGGTAGTATTAGTGACTTCCGACAGAATACAAAACAAAATTTCGCAAAGAAAAGCATAGTTTTTTTTGTAATTTATTGCTTATTGTCCTATTTGGGTGATAAATACGTAGATTTACTAAAATAATGATGTACATCATTTTATTTTTAAAGACGCCATGGTACGTAAGGGTTTAAATTACTATTTTCGCAAAAATTTGGTATTTACCACCCAAACACGATGATTTAAAAAAAAATGCAACTAAGACTTGCTTTTTTCGCAAATGTTCATACTTACTCTATACAATTTCCGTGGAGCCAACCAAGACCTACCTAGTCCAAAATAAGTACAGTGTGGCTGTACCACATTAAATTTGGCCAATTTACGCAGTGTATTCTACGGACTATTTGGCCTAGCCCCTCTTAATCGTACTCCCGATTGCAGGGAAGGCCCTGCAGTGGGATATTTATCGTCTGGTACAGACACGCAAGGTTTTCTAGGCAATCGCTATAATCTTTACGAAATAAAAACATCGTTTATTATTACAAAACGTAGTGAGAATATCACATATTTCAATAGTCTCACAATATTTTTTTTCCACACAAGACTGCGATTTAAATCTATTAATAACTATGAGTGAATTGGGTCAATTCTACACATTGCCTATACAAGGTACAACTACAGTTTACAAGCATTAAAATGTAAAGTAGGCGACGGTATTGTACGTATGTGGTAGTTAATTGCTGTAAGGAAGTCCGTATGACATTAGAATAACAATATACATTGTTAATACTTCATGCCGGGCAGGGTACAAATACTGAACCATTTGAATAATATAATACTACTCGGTTTTTTAGAGACGGGTAATTTTGCTTATCAGAAAACTGATTTATATTGCTCGATAAATCATTTGATAATTATGTAAGGAGAAAAGGGGTAAAAGTGTGGTGGGTTTCTTTCGCATATTCATGGACTCTGCGCGTCACCTTGAGAGTTTTAACGAACCAATGGACTATGTCTGGAAGAGATCGCTTTAAGCGATAAGACCGCCAGTTATATCACCTTTTTTTGTCATTGTTATGATTACTGTATGTTTTTTCTATTGTTTTATTTTAATTGTTTTCATGTTTAAGTTACATGGTGTTATAATAAAGAGTTTATTATTATTATTTATTTGTTGAGTCCATCTCAATATTGTAATTATTATTATGCATTTCCATGAACATTTGTAGAAAACCTTCATAAAAAGCGGTAGCGCCATTCTGTAGGTATTTCGAACTAAAGTAATATAGTTTCGACTCAACTATGGTACTACTGGCCCACTGAAAATCGACGTGAAGCGACGGCTCTGCTGTTGTGAGCGGTTCGGTGAAAGAGATTGCCCAAATGCTCTCCCTCACATGCTTTTAAATTGCCTTTTTCTACCCTTTTTGAGCCATCAACATAAACACATACATAAACTCACGCCTTTATCCCCGAAGGGGTAGGCAGAGGCGCCACCAGGGCACCCACATTTCGCCTTGTATGTTCCGTCCCACGATGTGATAGGGGGCGAGCCTATCGCCATATCGGGCTCAGATTCCTGACTCCGGGCTGATAATGAATAGAAAAATCCAATATCACTTTGCCCGACCCGGGAATCGAACCCGAGACCTCAGCTTTTTAACCGTACCGTAATACAACTACGCATCCGAGGCAGCCACGTTGAGCCATCAACGTACGATTTAAATATTGTAGAAGTTTAAGAGCGGCAGTAATCACTTATAATCATTTGATGCGCAAAACACTAGATAGTCTTAAATATACGTATCCAACCAATTGGCATGCATACAGGCTCTGCTATCTATTACATTAAACAGAATCCTGACTCACAAACGGAAGCATATTCAACACATAATCAACAGCTCCTGCTACAAATAAGTAATTTGTGTTGTTTGTCCGTGAATTAATCGTAAATCCGTGGATCATTATACATTCACGCCGCGTCGGACATTTCCATGAGCATAAGGATCAATTTGTTTGTAATTCGCTCCCGTTCCAATGGGCGTCTGGTTGCTATTACAAATGTGTTTGTTATCCTAATTATCCTCAATTGATTTAATTCGGGCTGTGAATTATAATATTACCTTGTTGGTGTAGGGGAAATATGGATATGTGAGGTCTTAGGTTCGATTTTCAGAACAGGTATTGTATTTTTGATAAATCCCATATGAGTGGTCCGTTATCGTGAAAGACTCGCCTCAAATCACATTTTATGACAGATATGTGCTCGCGATCTCTGCCTACCTCGGGGATTCAAGGTTGAGCTTAAGTATATATTATGTGTAATGAATCCCCATGTCACGTTTATTATGTTGTGTTTTGTTTTATAAAGGAGATCGGTCGATTTGGTCCAACCGTGGACAAGAAATTCATTATTACCAAAAAATTTGGCGTATTTTTTTAGTTTTATTTCTCTATTTACTTTTATCCTACGCCATTGGAATTAGATTAACAAAAAATGAGGATATCATGAAATATTTCTACCATTTTTGTATTTGTCAGCAACATTCATAGAGTTGACATCTGTCACGAGACTGTTATCTGTCAAATTGCATTGTATAATTTCGTCGCGTACTAATGTGTATTTAAAATTGAATTAATTTGAAAATCATATAATTTCGTTTTGTGGCTGGGTGTTGTGTTTATTCTCTACGGCGCGGCGTCCCTTGCAGTCAATTGCTTACCTCGATCCAACAATACTATAGCATATAAATAAGTTAAAATGTTTATAATCTTCATGTAAGCAAAAACTACGGGAAATCATTGATGCGCGCCTGAAGTCAACAACTACGAGACACCGATCGTAAAGGCGCAAAGGCTTACATGATCTGTAATGTCTGAATGGATTCATCCTCAATCATTGTTTTATTTTTTCATTATTGTGTACGGTAGCTTCAGATATTTTTAAACTAGCGCATGACAAAGTGACTAACTACATACAATAAACCTGATATCAAAATAATATACTTTTAAATATTCAAATGTGTTTTTCTGTCTTCCTTGATAAGCTTAAGTATTTTATAATAATGTATATTCATACTCATCCCAAACTTAAAATATAAGCCAACTATGATATTACGTATTCAGATAGCAGAAAATGGTAGATTTTGTAAAACTTTAAGAGGATAAATCTTAAAAACCCCGTATCCTAGCTAAAGAAGACTATGTTATATTGGAAGCATAAAAATCCTTATTATTTAATTCTATGTCTCATTTGTCTCCACCATGTTTCCACTACTAGGCCCAATATTCATAGGAAAACGACCGATCTCCTTTGTGTTATAGTCCCGCCAGTTCGAATTGGGTATACTTGTAATGACTGTGTGTTGAATAAATAAATAAATAAAAATATAAAATAAATCCCTTTTGAGACTGATTCCCTCAGAAACCAGATGTTTGACTTAAAACATTAACTATAATATTATAATTATCGAATGCTCAGCATTGGAAGGGCAGTTGCATCGACGTAAGTATTTTTTTCTGATACACTCGTATTTAAAAACTTCGACTAAAACGGAAAGTAAAATGTATAAAACTCTATGTTTTTTTTTTATTTGATGGTGTTTAAATTGTGACTCTACTACGATTATAAGTGGCGAAGAATTATCTAGAAAGACGGAAATTACTAATTAAAGCTCTTAGGCATCCTGTAGCTATCAGATTGAAACTATAATTGATCTCATATATTGCAGATAGTGTTGTTATTAAAGCCTCCGTTAGTAATTCCAGTGCTTGTAACTTATTGGCTATTCGACGTGATAATTCGGCTGTAAGTGGTATCGTGTGACGACATAACCGATCAATTGAACAATGCGCTATTAATTAATCCGCAAATGAGATTCAGGAATCGTAATGAACTTAATTCTCAAGGTCGTTAATTCCTGAAACTATGTATTCCGCGTTGATTCTTCCTGCTTTTATTGTAGGGTATTTGTGAGAAACGAAATAGTAGATTTTTACGAAACTAAGTTAATATAACTTTTTTGAATTATACAAGTTTAGCAACCCTAACTTGCCGCAGAGAGACATTTAGCAAAAAGCCTATTATCCGACTCTTGGTTTACAAGCATTTTGATGAGAAATATAAAATTGGAAGAGCGTTCATTATTTATTGAGTTAGCTGAGCAGGGATGTCATAAAGCGGCTCCTAAATGCGAGGTGAGATTTTTCGCGGCGGCCGTGCGCCCCTCAGACAGCGGATATGCGAGCGGCGCGGCGGGCGCTCGATACAGTGCGCGCGCACCGCCGACGCCGCCGACGCCGCCGACACCGCGCGACGCCGCTACACCAGCACCCTGCACGCTGCCGCCGCGCCGCCTGCATGCCACCCTGCACGCTCCCCACACGACACAGAATAAATTACTCCCGCAATACACCTCCATCTCAAACAAGACGCTACAACTCGTTTTTGCACCACGTTTTATCGATTAAGAAATCTTTCAATAATACTCAGAAATTATGAAGCTAAAAAAGCCTATTTATTGAGTAAAATATGATGTCCTTGAATTTACAAGTTTTTACCGATTTTTCACGGCATGACGTCATGACCGAAAAAATCGAATTCGACTCGCTAAATCGGAATGCCGAAGTTCGAAAGCTCGATGCGTTCTGATGATTTTATTTCTGTTTTTAATATAAAACTTGTACGGGCATGCGAGCGGCGGCGAACATAGCGTGCGCTGTGCTCGGCGCTCGTGGAGTAGCGCGGATCGCGCGGTGTGCCGGCTGCCGCCAGTCCGGGAAGGCGCACCGATGAGGGTGCACGCGTCTCGCTCGCCGGCCACATCGACGAACGCGCGTTCGCGAGTGTGTTCAAAAACTAACGCGTTCGATATTTGAAAACTTTGTATATTTGTTGAAGTGACAGTGCGAACATGAGGTGTTTAGTGGTGATTCTGAGCGTGGTGGCGGTGGCGCGGGCCGCCGCCGGAGCCGTCGCTGGGGGCTCCTGTGCCCACTCCGAGGAGTTCTTCGCCAGGCATAACGTATCAGCTGACGATAGCAACGAACCAGGTGCTGCACTCGTAAACATTTTGTATTTATATGGAGTTGCGTCGCGATAACGCGCCCGGCGCAACGCACGCGCTCGCCAGAATGACATTGATGAAAAGCACTCCAAGTTTGGGAAGTTTTCTTGTTTTCACTTTCAAAATAAATAGCCGTATTTTACTCGGCGATTTAACAAGTTAAGTTCTCGCTTTGGGATTTGTATGTTTGCTATTGATTTAATGATGGAATTAGACTGTTTATTAGTTTTGAATTATACTTAAATTTAGTTGTAGGAGTCGCTAAGATGCACGGTGCAATTGATCACGTTTTAATTTAAGATGATCTCAAATGTATAATTTATTGAGTTGGTTTATATATCGCCAGCACGTTATTGATGTAAAAATGTATTTCTGTAACTTGGACGAAAAAGAAAGCCGTTTGGCGAGTGCTAGTCTGTAAGAGGACTATTTACAAAAAAGCTTTTTAAGGAATCGTTTTATACAAAAATTCAGAGGTTGAAATTAAGTACTGTTGAAATCATTATTAATATTTGTTGGTATGAATACGCAACTATTTATAGATTTTAATATTATGAACCGAGTTCTAAGACTGTTCAGTTTGAATGGTTCATTTTTCGATATTGTGTGACTCGTCGCGAAGCTAGATTAACTTCCATTTAATATGAAAAGTTTTAATTAAATTTTGGCTTTGAAGTCGTCACTTCATTTCTTCAAAGACTTTTATTAAGACGCTTTATATTATTATTGCCACTTATTACAAATAATTGCCACTTATTTTATTGAAGTTTCATTTGATGAAGCGTTTATATTTGGGTGAAGTTGATGGGATTTCGACACAACCATTAACTATTTATAGCTGACAATTTTACAAACGATTTCTCTTCAGTCAAAGATTCATAATGTAACATTATATAAATACATAAGAAATTAGTACTATATGCTGTTAAAACTTCATTGGTTAGTCAATGGAGAGTAAATGAAATCGGTTTTTCGTTTTGAAGACAGGTTTCGTGCGATATGATATAATGTTCTCGACACATAATTAACACATCTCAAAGGCTTGCTTTGGGTTAACACTTAATTAATTTTAAGTCTGACATTTGTTGTGTGAATTATAACTAAAATTCTGACATTTTGACGCCTTTATACAATACTTTTGAGTTCTTGTGACTCCGTAAATTATCTGCACTGCACCTAATTACAATTTCGTTCTGATCGACTTCATCTGATGCTCTATCAGCTATCTCTTACCATTCCATACAATTATGCTGGTCTAAATAACTGCTTCATCGCGGTACGACGAAAGCAGCCAAGATAAATAAAATTAATATAAACAAATACACCCAACAGTCACATACCTAGTCCTGACCTCACATTAAGATCAGTCAAGTCTCGTGTCGTGGGTATTAGAAGCTACGAGAGACTTTTCGGTCTCACAAGCACCCAGACTTGAGACAAATGCTTGTGGGCTTCACAGACATTTGTCTCAGTGCGGGGATTGAACCTGCGGCCTCTCGTTTTACAGCCAACGTTTAACTGCGCCACGCTGTCTAAATGTCTCAATATTATTCAATTGAATAAAAAAAAACGCATGTTACTTTAATTGCTCTGAAGAAAACCATAGGTTAAACATTAATGCAATTTATTGAAGTTGAAATATATTTTTTGATTCACATTTGATTTACTGGAGTGGAGATTCGCTAATGATGCTCTCTTTTGTTCGCATTATTCGATGATACGTTACAATGACGTCATCTTTTTCATTCAACTCAGCTCTTTTAGCAACTGAGAGTTCTGCTTTGGCGGAAATACCCAATTAGTCTTAAATCCTCGGGAATAAGTGACTTTTGAATTAACCGCTCGACGTCCAAATTGAGCAAATGATTGTGACTTTGTTTTTGATTCATCATGCAGATGATCTCAATTTGTCTCGTGTCAAGTACCTCGTCGTTTTATTACGATCCTATGATTAAAGGTGACATTTAAAAGAGCTTTGCTCCCAATTAAACGATGAACAAGATTTTGTCCAGGGTTAAAAAATTGCCTTATTTTATTTTGCCGTAGAATTTTAAATGTTGTATGTTTGAAAAAAATATTTATTTAATGCCGTGTATTTTTTTATTTAATAATGATTTTAATGCTGGTATACTTTTTATCTTATTTATTGTTGCTAAATACAATTAACATCAAATGTCAGCAGAATAGACTTTTAATTATCGCATTTTAACATTGAAGTATTACAATTATCAATTGCAAAGCTTTTGCTTTTTATTCTCGATTTCCATTTATATACAAACACGACTCTACCTCAAATGGGTCGGCAGAGGTACTCGATGACTTTTCGCAATACAGTATTTTGGACTTACGGAGATAGTTGAATTTATCACATCAGATACAAATCAAATCACATTTTACTCATTAATCCGAATCTCACGTAATGTCGTGAGTTTGGAACCCTTGACTTTTCGATTAGATTGGATATCTACATTTAGCGATGGGCGAATATGCTAATTTTACACAAATATTGTGGGATTGGCAACAAATAATTTTAATTAGTAATTTTCTCAAGAACTCGATCATGAAGAATTTGAAGTCAGTACAATTAGACAGTGTGTAATCCGCTATTCAAAAATTGCTGTAAGTGTTTTTTATACGTCGAAATATCATAGACAATACCGCGTTTGACACACAATTACTGCAAGAATAGAGCTCAGACGTATATTTTTATACCCTCGTCGTATTTCTTGTCCCAAGTACATTGAAATTTGCTATCCGCCGTCTTAAAGGTCTTCAAGACGTGATAAGCTGTCCGACGCACTACGTCACACAGATACTGTGGATAGCGACGGTCGCGGACCATTCGATTTATGAGATCGAAATGAGATGTTTCCGCGGAATTGGGTATCTGACGCGTCTTCGGTGACATTACAAATAATGTCTGGTTGGCACGCGATCATCTGAAAAAAATTGTCAATTTAAAACAATTGCTTGAAGATGTTTATCAGAAATTATGCGCCATGACTGTGTAATTACTAAGCCGGTGGTAAAAAACTGAAGGTACGTTTACGTCGTGAGCATTTTACACACGACTATTAAAATATTGCGAAAATAAACGTTTTTGCTATTCCATGCGTAATTGGGATTTTTATTGCTGCGGTATTAAAGCTTTTTGCCTGCGGTGAAACTAAGACCACATTTTGTATAGAAATAATTTAGCTCACACAATTAGAATACTGAACCGGCTCTATTGTTAACTTAGTCATTATGAATGTATGCGGGACATAAAAAAAACATATGAAGTCAGCTGTTCGCCGCGATATGACACCCGAGCAGGGGCCTTGAGTCGACTGTATGAATGGAACAATTACTTATTATAATCGTGCGTGTATACTGTATACACACTACATTATATTGGCTTCCGTGGCACCAAGCATGACCCGCCGCCCGGCGACATGTAATGTATTCGGTGCGCTGCGCCGATATACTTATCGATCAAAGTAAATCACCGATGCAATGCCAATAACCGATTTTTGAATAAAGAATATACCGTAAATGCTATCTAGGGGGAAAGTCACGAAAAATTACGTGTCTGGATCGGAACCGCTAGCGGGCGAGGCGGGGGTGCGGGTGGGGCGGCGCGGGGTGAATGGTGCTGGCGGGTAGGCTTTGTTGCTCGTGCTGGCATTCCTCGCCTGGGAACCGGGAACGGGCGTCCTCCGCCGCGCACCTGCCCCCGCCTCGCCCCGCGCGCATTCCTGCTCTCTCACTTTCATTGTTCCCGTCGGCGCGGGAGGTCGGCGCACCGCGTACAAATAATGGAACCAGTCGTTTTAGTGTGGACTCGTTGGCTCACTCCAATAAACACGTCCGACCTGTCCATAAATGACATTCAGGGATACACTTGTTAATTTTACTCGGCCCAGTCGACACTCCCAGCGGATTCGATCCGTGATGATTGTCTTACTACTATTCCATTTTCAACCAGTTTTCGGAGTAGACACTGTTATATTAGACATGCTAAAAAGACATTGCTATTTATCCGTACATGCGTGGAACAAACAAGTAGCACTAATGATTGGTGTGACAGGTAACGGAGCGAGGTGGGGCACCTGCGCGGGCGCTCCTAATGAAATCATCCCCTAATAACAACAATAGAGGTGGCCATTATTATTGTAATTTATCAGAAGGGTCCGAGGCGTTAGTCATCGAGAATCGCTGTACAGAATTTTGATTCATTTCGGATGCTCGGAATGCCATTGTAAAGCCGACACTACCTGGCTCGCGGCCGCGGCGCGCAGGTAAGCGACGCCCGCGCCACATTATTGTTTATACGTTTTGACAAACTTTTAGTGATTCCAAAAGTGTTATTATCAACAAGGGTGGCACCCATCTATTGTCTATTATCTCACTTGGCTTTTGTTTAGTCGAGTGCGACTTTGGAAACGCTTATGGCGGAATTAAAAGGCGGAGAATACAATAACGGATGTCGTGTTTAGCCGCTTTCTGTTAGCACTTCCTGCAAGGTGAAGCCTTATTGTTTGGGGGAGTTTTTTCTTTTTTAATTAGCGTGTTTTATCTATTGCTCCAATTTCGAAGTTGTATCGGGTTTTCGTTTTTTAAATAACGGCTTTCTTGGTCACGCAACCCTGAGCAGATTAGCCTTGTCAGGAACCGTTGACATTTGCGATAAAGAATTAAATGTTGGACATAAAATTAGTTTATTTAATTTTATAATTTGTAGCTAAAGCTAAGCACGGAAAATATTCATTATTTTAATTAAATTATTTAATTTAATGAAAAGTAGGTATCTTTTCATCAGGATTTGGTATGTACAACAGCACAGGCATTGATACACTTACATTATTGGATGAAGCGTGAATCAAGTCTATTTTGAAGAAGATAGCTGTCACATGAATATGAATGAAATACACAAATAACAAAGTAGAAAGTGACATCATTATAATTTCCCAGTAAATTCCAAAGTGCACATTGCGACACCGCGCGGGGGCAGTGCAGACGGGAACAAATTAACCTTTATTTAATCATTATATCTATACATCGTGTAGAGCGAACTGAACCCGCGATAACCCGACTGAGACGTACAAACAGGGTTGCTAGGCATTACGTACCTACTCAATATGTCTACCTATTTGATACATATTATACGACTCATCTGTGTGTCAGGTTGAGAATGCCTACGGGTGTAGTCCGTCTTTATATGTACGTGTTGAAGTTGAATGATGTGTAGTTAAAATGTTATTCGTTGTATTGCATGGAATACATATACGTATTTTGCTACGGTACGCTTACAAAGCTGAGGTTTCGGCTTCGAATCCCGGGTTGGGCAAAGTTATATTGGATTTTTCCATTTATTATCAGCCCGGAGTGGCGATAGGCTCACTCCCTATCACATCGTGCGACGAAACATACACGGTGAAATGTGGCTGTCTTGGTGGCGTTGCTGCCTTCCACTTCTGGGATAAAGGCGTAAGTTTAAGTATGTATGTTATTTTAACGAAAGCATCCAGACACAAAATTGAAGGTACATTTTGATGAAAATAAAAAACGATTCTTGTTTACTTAGTTTGTGTAATGGAAAAGTATGACCAATTCGATTTCGAACTGGTTAAGGTTTTTACATCCTATACACCGTATACTCATCATTGTGACGTAAGTTGCGTAATACTTTTTTATCGGCACTGCAGTGACCACACTGACACCTGAGGGTAAGCGTAGTGCGGTCTGAGTGCCGTCCGAAGAAACAATATCTCTCACCGCTGATTCCGGCACGTGACATACATGCGTGTGTCACTATAGCGGACTTTACACCTGTGTGTGTTGCTCGCCGTCCGATCCGAATATCCTACAATTAATAATACTAATAAGTAATATAATACTTAATATAATAAAATTAATATAAAAATTACAACGGATATCTTGTAAATAGAAAATAAGTACTATGTGTATTGACTTGTCATAGGAGCTATTTAATTGCCTACGTGACCAATAAACGAATTTCATTTCATTTCATTTCAATTTAATAAAAAAATACACCTAACAGTCTCATACATAGTGCTGAGCCCACACTAAGATCGAGTCATGTCATGGGTATCAGATACTACGAGAGATTTTTTACTTACAAACACCTAGACTTGAAATAAATACCTGAATCACATAAACATTTGTCTCGGTGAGGAGATCGAACCCGCGGCCTCTCGTTTCACAGCCGGCGTCTAACTGCGCCACGGAGGCTAGTTTGAACTATTTTCGATTGTTGGTTCCTATTCACCCAGATACAGCGCACCTGGTATTCTCTTCGATAATGACTAGTGGCACTCTATACCCCAGTAATTCGCCCGGTTGGGTCCAATCGCGATTCCCCTTTAAAACGTCCCCTAATTCGGGTTAAATTGTTCCATTGCTTAAATCCGTCTCGTGTTTATTCAATTAGTTTTAATTAAAGAGCGGGTCACGTGTCTTGTAAACATAAGATTATTTGAGTCTGTGTTTTTATTTATCTTTAAATGATACAGATATTATAATGTAAAGAATTTTTAATCGAGTAGAGTTTGATGACCTGAACGCTGAATTTCGTTTATATTTTACTAGCATTTGCCCGCAACTTCGTCTGCGTGTTTAAGATAATGTAGACGTTATATCGATAGAACTATTCTATTCTAACCTCTACGTAAACTTTTAACAAAAATCAACGTGCAGCATTTCTATTTCCAATTCTGACTCTGAATTTAGATTATCGGATCAATGGGTCCGTCAGTTATCGATTCAGAGACCAATCGAAACAATAAATAAAAAGTTCAAAATGACGGCCAACATTTTCAATTCAGTGCCCCTAGCCGGAACATTTTGCAGTATCGTATAGTAAAGTAAACGTTTCCCGCTGTGAAATGTTAGTTCCAAATACGCTCACAATGGCGCTGTTTAAATTCCCATACAAAATTTTACTATTACTATTCTATTACGATACTGCAAAATGTTCCGGCTAGGGGCACTGAATACAAATTTAGATTATCGGAACTCAGATAACGATTTTGAGACCAATCGGATCAGTAGTTAAATGGCCTTATTCATATACAGTTTTAAAACCTATTTTAGGTATCGAATGTTTGTTTTCTCGCTCAAACTGAATTGAAAAGTCGTTCGAAAAGGACAAAAGTAAATTTTCAAACGAATAACTTCAGTAGTTTTGATTTCCATACAAACTTTTCAACCCTTATTTTTACTCCTGTAGGGTTAAATTTAAGTAAACAGAGTACACATTTATTTTTGGTTTTAGTTGAGTAATTATAGGGTCAAGTTTGAAATCTGCAACTTCAACGGTTGCGATTTTCCATACAAAATTATTTTACCCTTTTCATCCCCTTAGGGGTTGAATTTCCAAAAATCCTTCCTTAGTGCTACCCTACGTTATAAAAGAAATCCCTGTGTAAAATTTCAAGTTCCTAGCTTCAGTAGTTTCGGCTGTGCGTTGATCCGGCAGTTCGATTCTACAAAACTTCAACCCTTATTTTCGTCCCTTTAGGGTTAATTTTAGATAAACAATAGATGCAATTATTTTTGTCTCAGAATGAATAACTTAAGTGCCAAGTTTGACAATTGTAACATTAACGGTTTAAATTTTCCTTATATCAGTTTTTAACCCTTTACACCCCTTTATGGGATGAATATCCAAAAATCCATCCTTAGTGCTACCCTACGTCACAATAGGAACCCCTGTGTAAAATTTCAAGTTCTTAGATTCAGTAGTTTCGGCTGTGCGTTGATCCGGCAGTTTGGTTTTACAATACTTCAACCCTTATTTTCACCCCTTTAGGGTTAATTATAAGAAAAGAGAGTATGCAGTTGTTCTTGTTTCTAGATGAGTAACTAAAAAGTCAAGTTTAATATATGCAACTTCAACGGTTTCGGTTTTCTGTACATCAGTATTTTACCCTTTTCACCCCCCTAGGGGACGAATTTCCAAAAATCCTTCCTTAGTGCTACCCTACGTCATAATAGGAACCCCTGTGTAAAATTTCACGTTTCTGGCTCCAGTAGTTTTGGCTGTGCGTTGATCGGGTAGGAAGGAAGTCACCCAATTTCTAAACATTTCAACCCTTATTTTCACCCCTCTAATGTAAATTTTTAGACAAATAAAGTATGCAATTATTGTTGTTTTTGAACGACCTATTAAACTGCCAAGTTTGACAATTATAACTTCAATGGTTTAGATTTTCCATACAACAGTTTTTAACCCTTTTCACCCCCTTAGGGGTAGAATTTCCCAAAATCCGTTCTTAGTGCTACCCTACGTCACAATAGGAATCCCTGTGTAAAATTTCAAGTTCCTAGCTCCAGTAGTTTCGGCTGTGCGTTGATAGGTCAGTCAATCAGGTTCCTCTTTTATATATATAGATTACACACATACATAAACTCACGCCTTTTTCCCAGAAGGGGTGGGCAGAGGTGCTGCCAGGACACCCACATTTCGCTTTGTATGTTCTATTCCATGATGTGATAGGGAGCGATTCTATTGCCATATCGGTTACAAATAACTGAGTCCGGGCTGATAAATAATGTATAGAAAAATCGTAGTACACCCACGCCACCGAGGCAGTCGGTTTCAAGTTATATTTTATTGCTCATTAATTATATCTGGTAGAAACAAAAGTGCAATGAGATTGTTATAGGTTATTATGATTGTCATTGATGATAATATGATGTTGATATGTCCATTCATGTTGATTCAAGCGATAACTAACCTAATTTACTCTAAAATTTTAAAACATTTGATATTGAACCTAATACCTTAGACTGGTTAGTGTTTCCCAACTTATTTATCATTAACCTTACTGCTATTGATTTTCTCTATTTTCATAATAGTATTAAAGTATTCTCCAAGATTGTTCCGCAAGGATTCTTCGTGTTCAGTTTAAAAACTTTCAGGTTTACAAAAATCCGTGTTAATAATAAAGCCATTAGTTTTAGGAAGTTGTATTTGTCCACTCATTGAGGCAGCGTTCTACTCGCTAATGACACCAACTTGGCTGTTTCCAATTAGAACTTGTGATGTCCGATTGAACTTTTAATTGTGAAGCTCTGTCCGGCGCTGGCTACCGCGGACATCGGAAACCTTTCACATTGATGGGAATCGATACACACCTGCTTCAATTTTTTTAATGTTACAAGCCAAAGGTTGTTAAAATATATGAGGTATAGTTTTAGTATATAAATATATCAATAATAAATTCATCCAACAGTCATAAACCTGACCTCAAAATGACATCCCAAGTCTAGTTATAGGTATCAAAAAATACGAGATTTTCTTTGGTACTACAATATCCAGGGTCGAAAAAATAATTGTGGACAATAGATTGCATTTTTCGGACCGAAGATCGGACTCGAGCCCTCTCGTTTTACAGTCAGTTCCTAACCAGCTGCATCACGCACGCTTCGTCTTGTCAGGACATGCTTTCCTTCACCTTTAACAAACAATTCAGATGTGATTCCGAAAATTCATACCTGGGATGTCAAACCGCAACGACCATTTGATAAGTTTTATCGCATGCATTATTAAATAGACCACCACTCCACTTCGAGAATCTATCTATAATTGCTGGCAGGAACTGGCATTAAATAAAGTTGGCATTGTGAGCTGGTCGGAGGTGCGAAGCTCTCATATCTTCTTTAACGATGTCAAGCCACCGCTCTTGGGTTTTGAGGCCGACACAATGGCTTGTGCCGTTGACCCAATTATTTGCTCGTTATTTTTCGTTGAATAAGGACTAAGTGAACGTGAGCATGGTTAAGCTTAGGAGTGGGTTATATTGATTATTAATTGGTTCTTGTTGACTTTTAATTGATGTATGTAGAAATATAAATCTGGATAAATGTTTCTGATTAATTAAGACATTGCGATGATCTGATCTATATCTGAACTATTTATCTGTGTTGGGTGCATTTATTTATTTATATTCTTCAATGAAAAAACGAGCTTTGAGGCTCTGACGAAGAATACTACTTTTTTGTACTCGTGGGGCTTATTGCCGAAACATAAAAAGTTAATTTAAATCCAAGAGGTTAAAATTAGACTACCTCGGTGGCGCGTTGGACTACGGTATGATTACAAAGCTGAGGTCTCTGGTTCGAATCCCCGGTCGGTCAATGTGATGTTGGATTTTTCGCTTCATTATCAGCCCGGAGATAGAAATTGGTGCCCGATATGGCGATAGGGGATCACATTGTGAGGAAACGTGGGTGTCTTGGTAGCACCGCTGCTGGTAGGGTACCTTCCGAGAAAAAAGCTTCAGTTTTATGTGAGTAGATTAAAATTATCAAATATAATAAACATAAGTGATTATTTATTAATTTCTGGATCTTATTAATCTATAGCAGAAAAAGTTCGCATGACTCGAAAAAACTAAATTAAGAAATGAAAAATGTCTTCTTACCTTGGCAAATGTGTCTAATGTCGAAGGTAGGTTTAATTACGCGTTGTGGAGGCTTGTAGGGTTAACGGCCAGGGAAGTGCGCGCAGTTTGACCTGTGACTCAGTGCTCTTGGTAACCGGAGCCCGAAGCCCCTCGGATGTGAAACCGATAGTGCTCCGGTCAACCTCACATCTGGTGTACCAAACTGTAATTGTATTTGAAGAATACGGACGTGTTTTTCATTGCTTCTGAATCTGATTACATAATTATTATACATACATACATAATTGTCACGCCTGTATCCCATAGGGGTAGGTAGAGACTATGTGTCGCCACTTTGCTTCGTCCACTTTCATGAATCTCTTCAGCGGTTCAGGGTACTTTTGACCTAACCCTAAATTATTATAATTTACAAATTATGAAAATTAGAAATTATCAAGTAAATAAGTAATTTTGAAAATATACAAAAATACTTGAATGTTAAAAGTGGTTTATTTTTTATATCGAATATCGTCTATTGGACTTTTATTAAGTTTTGATTTTACAATTCCATTTTATCCAACTAAATACCATACCATGAGATAGTTAGAGAGTTACCATGAGATAGTGTGATCGACTAGAATCAAGCTCCTC
Organism: Deilephila porcellus; assembly: GCA_905220455.2. Lineage (NCBI taxonomy): Eukaryota > Metazoa > Arthropoda > Insecta > Lepidoptera > Sphingidae > Deilephila > Deilephila porcellus. The sequence goes on along the minus strand of LR999973.1, from coordinate 12,053,101 downwards.
ATATGAAATTAAGCTAATTTGGTTACCACGGAGACTACATTTTAATAATCTTAATAAAATAACTGTATAAAATTAATATAAATTAAACTTCTTACACATTTATCTTTATAATTATAAATAATTACTCAAGCTATGTAGCAGTTGATAATATCATGACTAACATCCACCATTTTGAACATTAGGTGCCGTCGGAGGCAAAACATATCAATTATCGCAAGTTCGCGGAATTTCTTAGTTATATTTTTGTATCATTTAGAGATAAAATGTTTCTTTACTTATCTAACGTTTTATGTTTAAACTCACTTATTTTAATGTGATTTTTCATAATATAATTATAAAAGCAAAAGCCAGTGAACATTACCAAACATTTGAACATACAACTGAATAGTTTGTTTAAACGTTTTAACATAAATTATAGGTCGGATTAAAAAAAAAATTATCATTTGATAGCGTAACTCTTGAGCAAAGTTTTATGTTAATATCAAGCCACTGCCCGTAGGAGCTGAGTAAAAAAATTAAATATGGGAAATATATTTTTGGGCCGATTTATGTAAAGTTTTGTGTCAACAAGTAAAGAGAGTAAAATAATTGCAAGAGAATAATTGCATTCAGACAAAGCCGTATCGGATCGCTTGTTCATTATAAAATAGCAAATTGTTTATTGGTTTAACTGGGTTGGAAACCCGTTATAAGAAGTATCTAAAAAAAGAGGGCATCGGAATACCTATCTTTCCCGTACCTATCGAATTTTGCGCTAAAACTAAATAAAAGTGTTGGATGGTTTGTAATTTTACGTACCAGTGGAGCAACGGATGGACATGCTTTTTTGCATAGAAATAGCCATGGACCGGAGAGCGACAGGCTATTTTTTTAGCCTGACAAAAAAGGTACAGTTCATGTAGAATGTATTGGACAGTGTGCAGGATTTTTTAGGATCACGGTATTGTAGGCTCTGCTGAAATCTAATTTAGTTTTTTCATGGCAAGATTTATGGAGGATTTCATTGAAGCGGCACGTTTGATGACTACGAAAAGCTTTGACCGTAGACTGGCTTATTGATCCTCTAAAATTGGACCTTTCGTACAATGTTGGGTTGTGGGGCAAATATAATGCTTAAAGCTATTGACAAGAGAAAAGTATTGACAAGTATTCAAGTAAAATTAAAATGAGTACCTCTTAGATTTACGCGAATGTTACACATTGAAATAAAACTATTTTTACGGATTTTATCGCGATTTGGTTTAATTTTTACATTTTTTAACTTCCCGTCGTTTCGATTGCTTTTCAGCTTTCGTGGTCACGGGGCGGTCCCGTCGGGAAGTTAAAAATGTAAAAATTAAACCAAATCGCGATAAAATCCGTAAAAATAGTTTTATTTCAATAAAATGAGTACCGTTAAAGTAAATTGTTGTAAAATAGTAATAAACTGGATTAACAATATAAAATTGATTAATATCCAAGCATATTTTCAAACCTTATCCGTTAAACCATTTAATGTTGAAAATTCTAATCCTAATAGTATTCTAATAGTCTGACAGCAGGAAAATCTTCGCAGTCATTCGACGTTCAGTGCTCCATACAGATCAGTTTTCGGTCGAATCCTTATCTTTAACGAGCTGTGATGGTGTGTTCCGATGTCGCAGGAAGTGAGCCATTCCATTGTCACGGATAAATTGAATTAATCTAATCATGCGATGAATTGCCTCGGACCTGCCCGACGTTTCTTCCTCTGCGGCGAGATGGTCGCGTCAAATGTTTTTTTGATTGCTGTCATGATACGATTTAAATTGGCATCAAGTGCATTCATTGCCATTTTTTTGCGTTTCCGAGATGTGTTGGTTGTGTTGATTGTTTTTTAGTTTTATTTTTTTGCACTTGGGAGCAATTAATGTTTTTTGTTTGGATGTGTAACAATAATTTTGTATGTAAATTATATTTAGGTATAAACCAACATGTAACTTTATGGAATGCTTTCGTTCCTATGTTTACTATCATTATTATTTTTCCATACAATTTAATATCGAATTCTGTACTTTTAAATAATCAAAATTATTACATGTTGAAAACGGTAAGCCACGAATGTATATATTACAATTACTAATTGTTTAATTAGTAAGGCCATTGTCCCCACAGAACAGTTAATTACTTCTGTTGTTGTATCCATTATGATATTTAAATACTTATATGATCCAATACGCGTAAATCAAAGTTATAGTGACGAGCGTAATATTAAGACTTAGAAACTCATACGCCGATAAACGTTACCATAACAAAATCACAACTGACCGAAATTCAGCAAGTCATTTCTTGTAAACTATTTCCCGTTCCGAGCCGTCTTTAGCTTAAGTGTTCCCAACGAGTATTGCTTATTCAGTGGCATCCACTACTCGGTTCAGTCAAATTTCAATTTCACGTCCGAACTTATCAATTAAAACTTTGTCTTGAAGGTCTGAAGGTTGTCTTGTCTGAACGTAGGCCGAATTATAACGACTTGGAACTTGTGCATGTAAATTTTATTCTTTCTTCGTCTTTATAGCCGTGTGCTACGTACAACGACTTTTAACAATAGAATTATGAGGATATTTCGAATGATTTACGATTTTTTGCAGTAGTTTTTATTACTTTTGTCTTGGAAAAAACACTCACTACATTGTCGGTTATGAGGGTCGGAGTTTTAACAATTGCGCGTGCGAAATTGTTTTAACTTGTGAGAATACAATGGTAAAATACATGTTTGAACATGTACGCTGAATTGTAAGTACTCGTATTGTGAAGCAGTAAGCGTTGTCAAGAAGGCTGATTGTGTTATACTTCTTGATATTATTTGGATATCGTGAGCAGTCAGGAGTAGTATGCGTGGCTTCAAAATTCCTGTATTAAATTGGCTGCAAGTCTGACAAAATCCATTTAATCTTTAAACAAAGTAGGTTAGCGGTATACTGAAGCTTAAATCCCCTGAAATAATGCTGGAGAAAGCCTGTAGCCAGTAGTGTGAAATTGAGGTCATTTAGGTAGATTTAGCTGTATTAGCTTAAAACAAATTTTCATTAAAGCCTTATTCATGACTTTGAAACATTTCGTGTCGTGGAAAACCCCTCGTAGCGACCTAGGCAAGCGTGTCGGGTTCAGCCTGTATGTATTCGGTGCCGTTTATTTTTCGCTGGTAGATAGTCTATCTAGACTTCACTTCACTTCCCATCAGGTCCATTGTAAAGACTTGATCAGTCGACCATAAATATTTAAATACGAATTAATATTAATATTTATTTCAGTTCAGGGCATGAAGCTGGCTTTCCACTGACAACGTCTCTAACTTTATCAACACCTATCTTAATTTACGCTTCTCCATCCATATATATTTCTAATTATTCATTTCTATATTTTTCTCTAAACATGTGTGTTTGTTTTGTCCGCGGTCCCGGCGAGTCCTGAGCCGCGAATATATTTAGCAGATCCGGTGACGTCACTGCTCTGAAATCCCACATGTTGCTCGTAATTAAATTGGATCCCGAATATGACACAGGATTTACCGAGAAATACGACACATGCGAAATAAGAAAGATTTGATATGTTAACATTTGGCTGTTATATTAAATTGTTTGGGTTTAATATGACCGTTGTTGGTAATAATTTCTTCATTACGAGGGATTTAGTTTGTTGGTAGAATATATTATTGCGTTAGTAATGCGCTGGATTTGTCTGGGTGCGATTTCATAAAAAAGATAGAAAACTTTGATAAGTCGTGAACTCGAGCTATTGTTGATACTGGGGTATATGGCCAAATAGGTATCTTAGGGCCTCCTTTACGATTGGAAGGAGTTTCAACCTAGTCAGGGTTGGGGAGATGTTTCAGGTGCATGTTTCCTCACGATATCGTTCATCACGGTTAAAATGGTCATTATCTCTCTCTGTAATTGTTCCCTCAATGCTGAGGATCGTGACCCCTGTCACTTGGTCGAGTCTTGGACATCTGATCGCCAAGCTTTACGGTCCTCCGCCAGATGCAGCGCCTCCGGGATAGTCCGGGCTAGCGTCTTGCTTATTTGATAACGAGCTGGTCTGCAGCCACGTGGTCTGCTCCCCTCAACTTTTCCTAACAAGAAAGATCGTTCCAGGTCATTAACTAGGAATACGAAAACGCCAGACCAATAAGTCTCCCGTACTTACTCCTTGATAACCACAATAAATCGGTATCTTAACGTGAGGTTAGGATTTTGTGTGGCTGTTGGATGTATTAATTTCATTATTATCATTTTCAGCTACATGAAATTCACAGTTAAACATAGACTTCTTCCGAGGATTTCCAAAGCGATCATATTCATCACATTTTATTTTCATCATCTTTCATCATATCTTTATGAAACCTTTCTCATGAATTATTGCCTTAGTTGTTAAATAAAATGCCGTAACAGCGGGTACTAAAACGTCCACAATGTGTGACAGCCGGCATGTCTTGCAAATCAGTGCGTGACAGGAACGACAGTCGCCATTCGATACAAGCCGGCGCGGCGTCGCGAATATTTTGCTCAGGGACGCTCGTGTTAGCTGATACTGTCGAATTCCAACATTGTGTCGAAATGGATTGTAAATGCGATAGTGTTTAGTTTAGTATCCACAGATCGATATACAGGGTATATCAACATTCCGACCGAAAACGAAGCCAGGTGGTAGTATTAGTGACTTCAGACACAATGCAACTATTAATTTTGCAAAAAAAATCGTTAATTTTTTTTGAAATTTTTTACATGTCTTATTTGGGTGTACATCCATAGTTTTCCTAAAATAATGATGTCCACCTTTTTATTTTTAAAAACGCAATGGTACGTAAGGGTATTAATTACTTTTTTCGTATAAACTAGGTATTTAGCACCCAAAAACGATGATTTTTTAAAAATTGCAAAAAAAAGTCACTTTTTTTTGCGAAATGTTTACTTGCATTGTGTAACCAGTAAAACTACCACCAGGCTTCGTTTTCGGTCGCAGTCTTGATATATCCGGTATTTAAAAAATATCAATACCTACATCTACACACTTTGTACCTATGTATATTATGTAGATGTGGTAACCACGCTTGGTCTACTGTAGGATTGAGTCGGCTTGACCAAGTTAGTACCATTTTCTGGCAGTTAAGTGTCTGCTGTTGCGATTCTTTCGGGTAATTACATTACAAGCTCAATACCAATTTCCTCCCTTCATTGATATCTGTTGCTGCTTTTTCTCCTACGACTGAAATGTAATAGATGTTCATGGGCGGCAATGATCTCTCTCATAAAAAGGAGTGTTATTTGTCTCTTTTGTAACTATCAAGTTATTATTTGCACAAATATGTTTTGAGCCTTGATACTTTTATCCTGAATTCCAAAAATACATACATACATACATAAACTCACGCCTTTTTCGCAGAAGGGGTAGGCAGAGGTGCTACCAGGACACCCACATTTTGCCTTGTATGTTGCGTCCCATGATGTGATAGTGGGCGAGCCTATCGCCATACCGAGCTCAAATTCCAGACTCCGGGCTGATAATGAATAGAGAAATCCAATATCACTTTGCCCGACCCAGCATTCGAACACGAGACCTCAGCTTTATAGTCGTACCGTAGTACAACTACGCCACCGAGGCAGTCCAAAAATATCACGTGAAAATAAGGTAAAATATGAGATATAGAGAATTATTGATACCTTTGAAGTTCTCTTTGTCAGGAATTGAATATACATTTGTGAGACTTTCAATATTTGACGCTGAGACCAAACTTGGGTTTCGTAAAAAAGTTTTGCCGTAATTTATACCCTATTTTCGTGAACGTATAAAACGTTTCCAAACTTCGTAATAGTATGGTTCACTAAAAAAATATTAGTTTGGAAACTTTAGTAATATTAAAAAATAATGTATATGGAATGTTACGGCACGGATAATAATTTAACCTTTCGCGTTATTAGAAGTCATTCTGCGTAAGGCAATATATTGTTACAGCCAATGAAGTTTTACACTTTTTATTTTTTATAAAATGTTGGTTAAATGGTTGGTTTCAAGTCTATTTTTCACTCTTAAAGATTTTTATGACTATAAACCATCTTTTTTGATTATAGAATTGCAACAGTTAATCATTCGCTGTCGATTTCGGAAGACAAAAGAAGTAGTAGAGAAAAATGATTGGGGTCATCAGGCTTTTGGCGCCTGCCAAAACTAGGTATTTATTATAAAACTATTACTTTCTGTTCTAAAGTCTTCCCTACCTTAAAAAATCTATTCCTGCTATAGTGAACTACAAATCTTGAGACTAGTCAAGACTACAACATGGCTCAGCCACTTAATAATAATCGACATAACGATTTTGATTCCAGTCACGTCAGTACGATCCGGATATATTGAGTAAGGACCGAGGGAAATCAACAATCACACACAATAATGATTCTATCACATGATCACGAAACTCACGCGCCCGTTCCATCTAGGGATCTATTGACCTTGTAAAATATAGATCAACTTCCGTAGACAAACTGAAATATTGTGACTACGCAATATATTATATATTTCCAAAATATTAAAATATAAGATGACATTATTTCTAATTCGCGTTTTCAAACTTTATCAAAAATAAATCCATTCTAATCTATCTATCTTTATCTATATCAGCCCATATACGTCCACTGCAGGGCACGGGCCTACTCTACAATCGAGGGAATCGATTGAGAGTGGTTAGGCCATATAGTCCACCACGCTGGCCTAGTGCGGGTTGGCGGACTTACATACCGTAGAAATTCTTTAAAATCGCTTCGGTATGCAGGTTTCCTCACGATGTTTTCCTTCACCGTTAAAGTGCGTGGTGATTGACTATCAATACACACATAACTCCGAAAAGTCAGAGGTGTGCCCTGGGATTTGAACCCGCGACCACCGTGGACATGTAGCCGCGTCTGGTCCGTTACGCACTTTTTTAATCTATACATATAATAAATTTGTAAGCGATCGATGTCTGTATTTGGAAGATAAATGAGAAAAACTAATATAGGGGGTCTGTATTAACGTAGTAGAACCCAAAACAATGGTTTTTAGAATTTTTGTCTGTGCGGTTGTGCGCGGTGAACTTAAAAGCGGCTTAACGGATTTCGATGAAATTTGGTATGGAGGTAGCTGACACCCCAGATTAATACTTAGGCTACTTTTTATCCCGAAAAATTTAGTGTCCCCGTGGGATGAGGAAGGATTTCCGATATATTTGTTACTTTTTTATACTCAAAGGCATGGGATGGGACTGGATTACATGCCTCGAGTGAGAATGAGACGGAACGGCCAGCATATAATGGGCGGGACGGGACGGGATGGGAAATTCCAAATAAAGTTACTTCAAATAAAGTTTTCAAGTTTTTTCGCAAACGAAGTTTTCGTGCAGAAGCTATTTAAAATAAAACTAAAAATAAAGAATTTAAAAATAGAATTCCATATTTAAATGCGAAATGAGGCAACAATAAAATATAGTTGTATGTGCAGTGTGTACATTATGCGCTATGCGCAACATGAACTCGAGTGACTGGCACCGGCGCAACTCGGCCTAAATGCACTTCATTTGCATCCACGACAGACAGCACCGAACGTTCTAGTCTGCAGTCCGCCCGATTCACCGTCAAATCATTTCTAATTTTCTATAGACAGGATGACAATGGACGTTTTGTTTCCTTTTTTAAATGGGCAAGGTGCATAATCCGTGCGGCCTAATGCGCCGTGTAATAGTGATGTATGTTCAAGGCCTTGGCATTCTTTCTATATTTCTTTGAAATGATTGCATGGGTAGTTATTAGTCTGAATTCATAAATAAACTATTTCAATACTCTTACAGTAGTAGCTTTGTAATATACAGTTTATTTTAAGTATTTTTGTAGTTTTAAATTATAGAGACAACAGAATAAATATTGCAATATTTTCAAAGGATATATCTGCATGGAGGAAGATAACATTGACGCTTTATTAATTATTATAGACTAAAAATAGGTATTTGTATCGGTACGTTACTGACTACGATTCATGTCATACTATTTCCGTCTCCCTTTGTATATAGGCCACCGATCGCGGTCTGTGCTTTAAAATCCTATTTGGTTTGTCTAATAATCCACTTTGCGTAAGATTTGTAGTTCTGATTTTTAAAAGCAGAATGCTCAGAATTATTGAGGTACTAAAACAAAAAAATAAGCATTTTTAAATTCTACCTTTATATTCAAATCATAACTTTACAAATAATATTATCACTTGATACTTTTGGCGCAGCTTATGACCGCGTGTTGTATTACGGCTCGAGGTTCCGTCATGGCGAATATGTCATTTTTCGGTCAGCCGTCGTCAAAGGCGAGTGCCGAGCGTTTATGGTTTTGCTCTTATTGGGTTCTGTAAAACTTCGACTAGCTCCACCGCAGACGTACGGTCTGTTTTTTGTTCGTGCTGCGAATGTTTTAAAATGTCTCACTGTCAATTCTATAAATTAACACTGCTTCATTTATGTTACATATGAAATAAAAAGCTTATACTTACTTAAAAGTAAAATATACACACTTTATATTTAGTTAAAATGTTTAATGAGCTATTGAAGTTAAAATAATGTATAATGTATTTGCTAGCTTTCGTCTATACTTATGGTTTGTGTAATATGTGGATCTCTATTTTTAATACAAAGTCGTTGAGCAGACGATAAATATTGACGTAAATATAAAAACTATTGGAAGAAACACTTCTTGAATCATACTAAGTTATTATTCCGTGGGTTAGTGGGTATATAAAACGCAGATTTCAACTAGTTTCCGCTTAGGTTAGTTTTTACCTAATTATGTTGTAAAACCCACCTGAGCTTTACCACGCTAGTTACGTAGAAATTGTATTTTTAGTGCATGTAAAGATTAGTATAAATATTTTTGATTAAAACATGAAAGAAAATAGTTTAATTTAATTCAGACTTTTAATAACTTAAATAGGTTTTGAGAAAATTCCTGTACATTTTTGTACTGTCTTTTTTCTATATTGAATAAGTATTCTATATTTTAATAAGATTTATATAAAAGCAAACATAAATGGTAGAAATTTACGTAATAACAATAATGGTTCTAATAAATGTAACGTATTTCCAAATCTTGTTAAGAGGCTCAATATTAACGCAAGATTAATCTTCACACTGCCTGCCTCGGCGGCGTGGTTGTACTAGTTACAATTACAAAGCTGAGGTCTCGGGTTTGAATTCCGCGTCAGGCAAGGTGATATTGGATTTTTCTATTCATTATCAGCCCGGAGTCAGGAATTTGTGCCTGATATGGCGATAGGCTCGCCCCTTTCACTTCGTGGGACGGAACATACAAAGCGAAATATGGGTGTCTTGGTAGCATCTCTGCCTACCCCTTCTCGGAAAACGGCGTGAGTTTATGTGTGTGTATATTAATCTTATGAATTAGCACATTTATCTAGAGATGTTTAAGTGGAGTACCTTGTGCTATAAATTGTCAAAAGCTATTAATCGATACGAACTATTAATCAAATTGTACCAATTCATTAATAACATTTATCATTCGTTATCATCTGAGTTTTCAATAATACACTGTTGAGCGAGTGCGAATCTTATCAATACATTTCTCATTCGATCCAGTTCTGTACTTAGGATGTTAGGAATATGAAATGTCGGATCTGAATATGGACCCGGGTACATGTCGTAGAAACGACATTCAATAATATTATTCCGGTTATTGATACGAATACATATAAAATCATTTTGGATTATTCGACTGTTCCTGATAGAACTACAAGTTTTTTAGGAATTAGTTATTAGAAAACAAAAATACCAATACACTGCACATGAAATTCCTATACCAGCCATAACATGCCTTACATAAGTGTACAATTTTACCTGAGAAAAATAATTCTAAAAGCTATCTCTATGTTAAAAAACCTTCACTATCTATCGTAATATCGCCATTTAACAAAAGAACAAACATAATTTTGCATCCTAAATTAATATGGAAACTAAATAAGTTTAGACTTTAATGCTTTTTATTTTTAGTACTAGAGTTTTAGGCAGCAAAACGTAGTCTATGGCATGTCACGATTCACGGCCTCGACCTTGCAAAAGCCGTAAAGATTGACTTAGAAGGATTGAAAACAACATTAAACTTTGAAATTGCTTTTGCTGCGGCACGGACGGGCGTCTTGTACAACATGACGTATTGAAAATGGGTAATTTAGAACAAGATTTTTATTGTCTCTTTAGTAATACCTAACAATATACCTCGAAGTTAAGGCTGTTTGTATAAAATAGTCCCGTGATCCCTCAGGCATAAACCTAATAATGTCTGGGTGCCCTGTTTACATTATTATGAAGTATGATGTATACAGTCGTGTAACTGATATTGACCTTTCAATTTATTGTTTGCCAAGTCTAAGCACGAAATATCTTCGGCAAGAAAATTTGTTAGTAATGCCTCAAGACATTGTTAGGGCTTTGACAAAATTAATCTTTATAAGTAGACTTTGAGACGAAACTGTTGGGCGCGGTGAAATATCGCTGGAATAATTGAACTTTGAAGACTAAAAATAAAGATAATTGAGACATTCTATAACTTGTGTCTCAAAATTTGATGACGTCATTACACTTAATCGTGTTGGCCGTGAAATTATATCTCTTGGTAGATTTTATTTTGATTTTAGTTTGTCTTTATTTAGATTTTAGAGACATGCTGTGGTAACTGTTACTTCTTAATCATCGGGATTTGAGAATGAATATCAAAGAAAATCCTAATAACCATTCATCTTACTCAAGGAATATGAATCAGCAAATTAGTAAAGTCTCGCAAATTTTTCACTGTAAACAAATAATTTACATGCCTTTGGAGAGCTCAAGAGCTCATCAATCTTATTTCTTAGAGCTGTGTAGAGTTGTAGGGGTATGGAAAACAGGAGAAGGGGAATGTGCGGGAAAGGGAGAAGAGAGGAGAGGGGATGTCGTAGTGTCGTATCAATATCAATAAGCGTCAATGCTGCACAGGGCTCGGTCGCAGTTTGCGTTCTAATGGGAGTTATTACGGCTATAGATTTGTACCAAATGTCGTCTATATTTGGTTTAAAGTCTGTATTATGTTCATACATATTTTGTGAATAGTTCCGTTTGGGTCATTAACAAACAATGATCGTTGAGATGTTCTTCGATTTCATTATTTACAGTCTTAGCGCGTCTTTACGTTGTTCGTCGTTCACGTCTTCCATCGTCTTCTAAACTGTTATCTCCTATTCCGTCCTTTCATATTTTAACACCTCAATCATTCATCTTCTATCTCTTTTACTCTTTAGTACTTCCATTCGTTATCTCTTTCACATACACTACGTTCCATATCAGTCATTCGTCTAACGTTTCATTCTACTCATCTTTCATTATTACATTCAAATCCTACATATACCGGGTATATCAAGACCGCGACCGAAAACGAAGCCAGGTGGTAGTTTTAGTGGTTACCGACACGATGCAATTAAAATTTTCGCAAAAAACGCGACAGTTCCTTTTTTGCAATTTTTTAAAAATCATCATGTTTGAGTGGTAAATATCTAGTTGTTGCGAAAATAGTAATTTAAACCCTTAAGTACCATTGCGTCTTTAAAAATAAAAAGGTGTACATCATAATTTTAAGAAAAATATGTATATACCACCCAAATACGACGATAAGTAAAAAATTCCAAAAAAAAATTGAAGAATTCTTTTTGCGAAATTTTTAGTTGCATTGTATCTGTAACCACTAATACTACCACCTAGCTTCGTTTTCGGTAGCGGTCTTGATATACTCTGTATATTGGCACGACAAAGTATCAGTGCATCTTGTGGTAAAGGGTAGCGCTGTACGGTAGAGTATTTAGATTGCTATCCGGATCGTTTAGAACAATTTCTAATACCAAAATTATAATTTAAATAGAATAATAATTGCAAACAATAATACTATAAAGTAATAATATTTATCACAATAATAAACAAATAATGATATAAATTAAATACCGTTTTAGGCCAACAAATACAGTTAGTTCCTCGCTAGCAATGGGACATGTATTGCGTAGGCGTAGTGCGCGGTGTCCCACGGTCCGGCGCGATCAAAGCGACACTCATTTATATCATTCACACGTGGTGATATTTGACGTATTTGGAGCGATCGTGGCCGGACATACAGACAGACGCCGACGATCTCTGTCACTTCCAATTTTAACATACGAGATTTTTGGGACAATTGAATGTCATTATTTCGGTGTGTTGAAGCTTATTTTCTTTATTATTGTAACAAACAAGCTGAAAGTAGAATATTATTAACTTCAAGATAATGTTGTATTACAGAAACACGTATTTGATAGTTTTCGCAAATGATTCAGCTGACAATTCGACTACCACACTCCTTATTTATTTTATTACCTCCTCTATACTCCTTCTTCTTCTATAAAAATTAAATCTTCTATACTCTTAACAACTTCACATACTTGTCAATTATTCTTTTAAATTCAATAAAATAAAGTTCGTTCTTAAAACAAAATTTTAACCCAGAAAAGCCGTGCATGCCTTGGTACCGGCAAAAAACAAATGACGACCAACGACAGGGTAAAGGCTCATTCAGTGGTCACTATAATTATAACAGTTTTCTTAATTGCTCGTTCACGCTTAGTATAAAAGAGCTAGGCAGAGATCGCCAGGCGACAAGCATCTCCGCTTAATGAGGCGCCATAAGTGCGAATGGGTGGACGTTTTGGTCTGTGAGTAGGGTAAATGTCATCATATTTGGCATGTATGCATGATGCAATGTCATTTGTATCGTTTGTAAAATGTATTTTTTTAATTATTTTCATTTGATAAGTTACATGTTTAGCACGTGCACTTCTCAAGCTACGTAGGGCTGGATTTCCCCATTTTTTGTGTATAATGCGGAATTGTCCTCTCAATTAAACCGCGGTTTTACCTAACAAAAGCAGGAAAACGAGATAAACTTATCGCAAATTGATAACTGTTTGCTTATATGCCGTTCTCCCTCAGAAATAATTGTGTAAGGGGAATTCCTTGGTACATTGAAATATTATCTACATAGCAAATTCACGATACATGAAACAAGCATATTTTGGGTGATGACGTCACGAAAACGGTTGTTGCTTACTTCTATCAGGCCAGCATAATTGTGTCGACCAACAAGATAGGACTCAAGCATCAGTCAATAATCAGCACTGAACTTCCACCACCAGGGCATTGCAGTCTTGCCGTGCCACTATTATAAACTACTTATTTCTATGATAGCCACTCCAGACTTAATTGCTAATTAGTGTGATACATATATGGTAGGTATGATGACTTAAACCGGGATAACGACGTGGTATAATCAGACGCTTTCCAAAATAATGTATGCTAAGATAACCAATACATTTTTATCACGTAATCAACGGCAATAAGCAATTAAGGATTTAATCTGAGAGCATAAAATTGAAATTAAGATTGTTAGCGTTAATTACGTTATTCACACTGAATACTAATTTGCCCTCAAAATATTACCTTTTCTATATACAGGCTGGTTAAGACATAGCATTAATTGAAATATAAAATCGCATGAGACACTTGAACACCTAACTATTTGAAATTATATTCAACATTATAGCTATTGTGTATTCTTACTGAATATACATACATTAATACGATACATTGTTTGCATGAAAATATTCACTTTTTGATGTGAATAATTTCAAAGTATTTGAACTAACTGGTAGTGATCTCGTTGTACCATAACGTTACGTTTCCAGCAGCTTGTATACTTGACTATATTAAACATTAAAAATGCGTGTGTGTTCAATTCACACACGGCAGAAAAAGTTCAAAATGGCGGCCAAAATAACTTTCCGAGTATTCTGACCATTAGAATATCAGAAGAAAAGTTCCCTCAGATATCGAGATAATTTGAGAACAATTGGACAAAAATATGTTAATTTCATAAATAATTATTGATAAAGTATCCTTACCTTGAAATGCATATATGAACCTTTTTCAGGGAGCCTATTTCGTGTCACTTTTTCATTTCATAAAATTTTAATTCACATCGAATAATAGAAGTTTCAGTTCAAAAATTTAAATATTTAATGTGGTGCGACTAAGGAGCTTTCCTTAATGCTGATTAAGGGGTATTAATATTCTTGAGGCGTTAACCTACTAATTATATCCGAATTTGTCAATGGTAATCGATATGGGCTGTTTCATATTAATAAGGGCATTTAGTGGTCGCTTTGTGACGCGGTGCTTAAAGCCGGAATCGATTGTGGATTGTGTGGGAAACGGAAGTTGATTTGGAATCGGAATTGGATTATGATTGTTTATATGGTTTTGTTTGTTAATATTATTGTATGCCGTGGGAAATAATGTGTAGTAGATTGTTTGACGGATGTATTTAAAGTAGTGGCTAGAATCATTTCGGGATTTACAAATCGCCTTGGGGCTTACTGAATCTTCAAATTAGCAGTGTCAAACGGCAATTAGTCACTACATAATTGATATTTTTACTACAAAAGGTGTTACAGTCTAGAAATCACGACAATCTAGTTTAGATCATAAAAATATGTTGTTGTTTCTAATAGAATAACTGTATCAATATACATACGTCTTCAAGCTAAGTCTTCAGTTTACCTGATAACATAATTGATGGGCTTATCATATCCCAATTCCAATTCCAACCCAAAATTACAATCAAAATCAGTCCCTGTGCGAAGCGTTCCCCGGGTGTAGGCGGACCGGCGCCAGCCCAGGAGTTGCGACATTCCTGCGCGTTCAACACGTCTGCTTGTCTGCGGGTCGCGTGGACCAGACCTGCGTATCGTACGGGTTAACGTTACGGGTTAATAAGATATTTGTCATAGAAATATTGAGTTATTAGCTTAGCCATATTATACCAAGCACGGTTAAAAAATAAGAAAAAGTCACGACGAAATACTGCAGAATATGTCATATTCGAAGTTCAAAATAAAAAATTGAATGTGTATTATTTTTGTTTCAGCGTTATATTTTTTTGTCTTTATGTTATGTTTTTATGTAATTTAAAAACGTAAGTGTTTTTACCATCTCTGCTTACATTTTTATTGACCCAGGCGTGATTATACGTATCAGAGTCTCAACAGCCTTTGTACTTCGAAAGACCTCGATAGTTAATTTAGCAATAAGAATGCGGACACGTTATCTATACGAGTCACGAGATCAATTGTCACTCGATATAAAAGTATTGGCGACAATTAGACGACAGAACCAATAGTGATTGACATATCCCCAATCAAAACAAAACAGACACCAATTGTGTCAAGATTAGAACGGGTAACTAATCTTGTTATATTAAATAGGTACTTATTACTCCATGTATAATACATTATATTATGGGTATGCAATAATAAGCGATATGGAAAAATAAGTAAAAATAGTTTTTACATTCAGTTGGTATCTAAAATATGGATTAACACTGAATACTCTATTCTTAATAATAACTTGAGGATTCTAGATGGAAATTCAGTTAATTTCTGTCTAGTTTTCCCAGAAATCATATTTTAAAAACCGAAAATATTGAAATATACTTAGTGATGTGCAGCAGTTGGGTAATAATTAAGACCTACTAATGTGTATCTAATATTTTTCACGTTTCCCGAAGGTATACTTGTTTCAAAAATAAGCAAAAATGTCTAATTTAAACGAATATGGCAATTCGCATTGGCAATGTATTGATTTATCATTAAGAGCAAAGCATTGACTCCGCGCACCTCAGACACATTCATCACTTATTTCTTGCGTCGGTTTTTATTATGAATGATGGCGTTTTGATGTCCTAATGTTTTTTTAGCAAAGAATATTTTAATGTTCAATTACTATACGTAATATATTTATACTGATTCTAACAACTGTTTTGAACTGGAATGGTGGCGCCGCAGTGGTACAAACAGTACGATTACCTTATTACTATTACAAGGTCCTTGGGTTGCTTCCCGGGTCGGGCAAAGTGATATCGTATTTTTTTCTTATTATTATCAGCCCGGAGCCAGCAATTTGTGCCCGATATGGCGATAGGCTCGCCTCCTATCACTTAGCGCGATAGAACACACAAGGCGGAAAGTGGATGTCCTGGTAGCACTTCCATCTATCCCTTTTGGGAAAAGGCGTGAATTTATGTGGTTTATATTAATTATTATGATTCAAGAGATGTTTTATAAAAATGATGTAAAATACACAATATAATGTGACTATTATATACGTATACATATCCGTAATACATTTTCTCATATACATCACGCTGTTGTGAACACATGTGTGTATTTTTTAGTAACATTTTGATTAATCTAATACTATTTACGTGGTGCGATGATGTCATACATTTGTATGGAATTTTTCTCTGGCTTTTATTGTAGGCGTAACCAATGATAAATGATACTGCCTAAGTCGTAAGCATGGTAAAAGGAATCGTGAGTTTGCAATAATGTCTTTAGAAGAATATTTGTATATGATCTATTCGGGTAAATCAGAATTTCGGAGTATTCCGATATCACTTAATTTTCTTAAATACGGCAGTATATTTTGCTCCAACAACATTTCTAACCGCCATGCCAAATTCGCTCGCCCTCTTCGATTGACTCAGATTCCTTTAAAGGAATTAGTGATAACAGTTTAGTGTTGACATACATATATAAACTCACGCCTTTTTCCCAGAAGGGGTAGAGGAGCACCTGTGGTAGCAACCAGGACACCTACTTTTCGCCTTGTATGTTTAGTCACACGTTGTGATAGGATTTAGCCGAATAGACTATACGTCTGGATAGCGTCAAGGAGGAACGATCGTGGAAAATCAGTCACTGGGTTATCGCCAATATAATGGATATTTGATCAAAAAGCTAGAGTTGTGTGGGTTCGAACTTCTGACTTTTGCTCCTTATGTCGGTCTACTAACTGTGATAGCGCTCACTAGGTCATCTGCGATTTTCTGTCGCCCGAAAGCGATAAAAAAATTGTAAAAATTGATTTGCCTTTTCCACTTATTACATTGAACATATTTATCTATTTAACACTATTGGTTATCAAATGTAGTATAAAATGTAGTATAAATGCTCATCGTTTATAATATGAAAACATATGTCTAACAATTCGTTGAACTGATTTTTATTTATTATTAGTTCCTAATTTCGCCACACGTCAACTCATGATACAGATAATCTAAAATCTATTGTTGTGTTCTATCTATTCTATATCTATATCTATATCAGCCCATATACGTCCCACTGCAGGGCACGGGCCTACTCTACAATCGAGGGAATCGATTGAGAGTGGTTAGGCCATATAGTCCACCACGCTGGCCTAGTGCGGGTTGGCGGACTATTGGGTTCTATCTATTAAAAAGTCCTAATACAATTATTGGACATAATTTATATTGAACACTAATCGTTATCTACATTACATTCTAAGCAAACAACTTTCAATTACTAAAAATAACCTGCGATCTGATATAGACATGAGAAATCTGTCATTACAGAAATTATTAATGCCGAACTAAGGTAAGTAGCACTTAGGGCGCAGGCCCTATCGCCTTTTTAATCCTATCTCGCAACATTATCATTCAAACTGTCTAGTCTGTACGTAACAATTTAATTTAACTTCTCATTACTCATGTGGGAACTGTTGAGTATGATTTTAGAAGGGACAGAGCGAACAAAATGAGTGTCACAAAAAGAGTCGTATACATACTTCTATTTCCTTCTCTCTCATTCTAATGCCAAAACAATATATTCCCTCTCGCTTCTTAATTTTCCCGCTTGCTTCCGACTAAGATATTTTACTAGAGGCGACACCGCATACGAAATTTGTGTCACAAAAAGAGCGGTACTGGTAGCTCTATTTGTGTCTCTGTCACTCATTCATAGTCACACAATCTTCCATTTCACTTAAAATTTCCCGCTTACAGATATTGTCGCGTTGTCCAGTCTGGTAAATACTTCATTGGTGAGAACCATGTAGGGCCCGTGTTGCAACTGAAGCCAATCACCAGTATTTATTTACAAGTAATAGCTAACTGTATCGCAATACTTAGACATTGCTCTGCTAACGGAATTAGAACGGTGGAACTTTGATTCTATAGTGAATTATCGGGGGCGCATTTCCAAACTGTAATAAGTCTTTACACTTAATAATTCATTTACTTAATAATTTTGGGAAATCAAATAGTGTCATCGGCTTACAGTGCAATAACGGCTTTAATAAAGCGTATTTTTGAACTTAGACTATTCATAAATATTCCACACCAACCAATAGGTTTGACACTATTTTTTTAACTTTGTGACGGCAAAGTTAAAACTACTAAAATGTACCTGATGGTTATATAAAAAAAAAGGCGAAGTTCCGATTCAAAAACGTTTCTGCGTGTTGCCAAAAAAGCTATTTTTTGCGGAAATTCTGATATTTTATTACTAACTATGTTGTGTACTCTGCTGAGTGAACATACAAAGTTATGTGATTTTCAAAATCTCAAGACTTTCCACTTGCAACACTAAGCATCTGCGGCATCAATACGTCTGTGTTGCCAATAAATTGATCTTTATTATTGGTTTTATTGAAATGGTGTAAATATAGGAGGTGCACTGGCCTGGATAACCAGTTCTACATCGTAAATTTGCAGTAGTTCTGTTTTGATTGCATTTTCTTGCTGTTTGCGTGTTTATACTCGCTTTCTCGTGCATATTAATATAGAAATTCTATAAATTATTGAAAGGACTATCAAGGTTAAGAAACGCTGAGGGTATTAACGATTCTAAAAGGTTTTAAAGTAGGAAGCATGTTGGCTATCTTTATTAGTGAAGTATTATTTAAGGCTTTTTGATCAATATTCTTTGACATTGCAAATATCTAGATTAATGACAGATATAGCTTCGGCCATAAGGTTAACATTTTTTGTCAATTAACACTAGATGACGCTAAAATTATAGGATTATCGTTGAATAATACCACCCAATATTACAATTATTATTTGACACACAGTACATTAACTCAGACATCACCAGTTTCACAATTCTAATATTAAACTATTGTAATGTAAATGTTTCGCGCTGTGAACGGTATGTGTGCTTACTAAATATTCAAATTTCTCAACAATGACCAAACAAATGTTATTGAACTTGTACGTCGACTCCGTATATTAATATAAATTTTCTGCTTATACATATTGATAAAAGACTGCCTCGTTGGCGTAATTGTACTACGGTACGATTACAAAGGTAAGGTCTCGGGTTCGAATCCCGGGTCGGGCAAAGTGATCTTGGATTTTGCTATTCATTAGTTGCCCGATATAGCGATAGGTTCGCCCTCTATCAGATCGTGGGACAGAACTCATTGCAAAATGTGGGTGTCCTGGTAGCACCTCTGCCTACTCCTTCTGAAAAAATGGCGTGAGTGTATGTATGTATGTATGTATATTGATAATGGCGCGTGGATTTCTCAAAAGGGCAGTAGAAGAGGAAAGAATACTAATATTTCGTATATGTTCCGTTGATATGATAGAGGGAACGGCTTAGCCTGCTTTCGCAAAGAACCCTCGCTTCCCATAGAACTGGTGTTTAGGAGTGGTTTGACCTAAAGCTCTTCGTACTCAGGCCCATATCAACTTAGAATATCGATGGGCGTGAGACTTCCATATCATTTCACAGTTATATCGGCCAGCGCAATTGTGGACTATTGTAATTTTTCGTGTTAAGCACGTCAGATCTACGTGATACGTGGATTAGTAGCTCAAATCTTACACCCACTTGCGCCCACATTACTTGTCCTTATATGGAATGTTTATTTAAACCACGACGTGAGAAAAGAATGCAGATACTTGCGCAAGTAGAGCATATGTATGTCAAATTGTGTGAGCGAATCAATGTATTGAGTCTTAAATGTTAGAGAAATTGGAATGAATGAAACTCTGCTCATTTTATGATTTAGGTATTTTTTTGCAATTTAATTTTTATGTAAATGAAATGCACAAACCACAGTCTTTGTTTAAATAGCTGCATGGTTCTTAGTTTTAAATATTAAAATATAAAACTTTCACAAATCATGTTGCTGAATATTTGTTGCACATATGAATATAGCTAAGAAATGTTATCGTTGAAATTATTTTTGTCATTTGTTATTAAAATATTGAAGCAACATCGTCTTTTGGCCACACTATCAAACTCCTCCTCCTCGCATCGTTTTCCTCATTGCTGAGGGTCGTGATCCCCTGAACATGGAGCAATCCTTGACCGGATTATGCTGCGCCACCTTTTCCTATCCTTGGCGTAGTGGAGCGCAGCGTGAAACTTGACGCCAAGGGTCGAGCTGACTTGGTCCGACCATCTGATGGGACATCTGCCTCTCGGACGTTTACCGTCGACTTTGCCAGTAATCATCAGTTGTTCCAAATTATCTCCGTCCTTCCTAGCTATATGGCCAAAAAACTCCAGTACTCGGCGCAAGCAGATGGCAGAGAGCCTGGTTTTGATTTGGAGATCGCGTAGAATGGATACGTTGGAGCGGAACGCAGTCCACGGAATCTGAAGCATTTTCCTCCAGCACCACATCAAACTAGTAACAATAAAATGTAGACACAATTTAAGCAACATCGTCTTTTGGCCATAATGTTTACGGAAAAATTGATCGTAAATAGATATATTATTTAGTAATGGTGGACAAATATTTTCGTAGAATTGCAGGAGCATTCTCCGCGTATTAAAAAAAAACTAACCTGGATTCCATTATGGGATAAAAATGTAGTTTGATGGTAAGGAACGTGAATAGAATCCACCATGGCGCAGTAAGCAATTATCTGCTATTTGTGGTAGATAACGGCATATTCTACACTGTATAGTCAGCTGTCATTTTATAATATACAAAGTTTCAATGGGGTATTTTACTATAAGAAAGAAAAAATCTAAAAACTATAAATGTATATAGTAGAGCATTAAGCAATAAGTATATGTTAATTTTAGTTTATATTTCCAAGGAATAAATTTTATAATTCGTTTTGAAATTTCAATTTTTTTATCTGTCCTAAAAAGATGTGAAACGGCTGCCGCCATGATGGATGACGATTGTACGTCATTCCGCGAGTAGAATACCCCCTCCGGTGTCCAAGAGCTCTTAATATCAGGTTGTTTACTGGTTGAGTGACGTATCATTTTAAAGGAACATGGCGCCTAGCGTTTTCACATATTTGCGCGCATAAATTTAAAATTTAAATTTAAAATTGATTTTTATTGGACTTGCCGAGCGAATAAAAATTTGATATTTTTTTAAATAGTTTGTCTTAATCTTAGGAACAACTTTTTGAAAATGGGTAGAATACCCCATTTAAGACTTAGGATACTTAGCGCATTAAAAAACAAATCGGTTAAAGTGCACTCAATTTGGTCACAAACATACTGAATTTTTCTATTTATAATAGATCAATGTGAAAATCCTCAGATGAATGGCGAATGAGCATGCCATTTGTCCGATAGTAAGCGACAGGACCGCTCATGTACAGTAGCAAATACAAACAACACCATGAATTACAAGGCAATGCTTGGCATTCCACTGCGCTCGCCTTCCTGAGACATAAGATGTTAAGTCTCATTATTTCCAGTAGTTACTGTGCAGTCATCTTGCCGGGCGAGCAAAATAAAAAAATACATGTTAAATCAGTAACAGGAACACATTAACCGTTACGGTGGCACCTCTAACCTGTCTATTCTGATATAATTGACACCCGACCTTTGCGAAAATAGTCCGCGCCGATGGAACTAAGCCAACAGGGCCTGCCGCGTCGACACTCGCGAATATGCTTTGAAGTTGAAGAGGAAATGATCTTTATTTATACACTCAACAATAGATAGCTTTGCGCCGGAAGAATAAATGTGCGATTAAACGACGCGAAGAAAAACTGCTGCATTAGCATCCGTTTATTTGATGTGGTGAAATATGTTTAAGTTCATTTGTTTGTGTGGAGAATGTCTACGGTATGTCAAGTCCGCCAAGTCACTCTAGCGTTGTGGCTTAAGCCCTCTCAATCTCGACTGAAGATAAATCCTGTGTTGTCGTTCATGGAGCTAATATAGTGTATAGAAATAATGTGGAGAAGGACACTTGTCTGATTCGGTTTCCTTTCGATGCTTCCGAAAAGGATGGACAATCAGGCTGTCGTTTTGTCACAGTCATCTATCAGATCTCGTAAGATATTTAAAAAAAGTGTAAACGCCATTTAATGCTGTTGTTTTTTTAATTATTCTTATAGGAAAGGCAAAGGTCTGAGCCATACTGCCTTACACGACTTTTAAATATAGAATAAAGATTTGTAGTAAAATAGGTTGGTTAAAAATTAAATTAAATTTATATTTACACAACTTCATGTTAAATTATTTAGTAACATATTATAAGTAATATATTTTAGTAACATAAATATTAAAACACGTGTTATTCCGGTATCAATACTTTTCTATGTAAAAAAATATACTAAAATGTAGGGTAGTTTGTTTTCATTTGCTTTTTCGATGGGCTCAGTCTTGGTCTAATCTCGTCTTGGCTTTCAAACGCGTAGTTCGTGTTCCGCGGTAGCTTTCGATTTTTCGGATAATTTAAATAGTTTAGTAATTAATCTGTTGTGAGTGGTTTTTAGTGCTATAGTATACTGTTCTTGTCAGTGCCGATTATTATCTTCGAGAGGCGAACTAAGGTAAATGGACTGAAAGTACTAAATTGATTCGATTAATTGTAGTTGGTTTTTGTATGTGCCTCTGAGGTGAGCGCTTTGTATAGTCTTTGTTGGTGGGAGGCGGTGATAAAACCGCCATGGTGACCCGCGGAAGTGTGGTGCGATACGGGTACACCTTGTTTGCATCCAGATGCAATCGGGATAACATAATTGCGTCCACCGCTTAGAGATAGCCGATCTCGCGCCATTGGTTATTTTATTTGTATTGCACTACTTCCCATCAGGTTCATTGAACTCACTTTGTCTTGCAACTATAAAAAATACCCACATAACTTAATGTCATACTTGACGGCCTCGGTGGCGCAGTTGTACGATACGATGACGCTGAGGTCTCGGGTTTGAATCCCGGGTCGGGCAAAGTTATAATTTTCTATTCATTATGTGACCGGAGTCAGGAATTTGTATGATATGGCGGTAGGTTCATCACATTGTGAGACGGAACACAAGGCGAAACGTGGGTGTCCTGGTAGCACCTCTGCCTACCCTACCTAAGAGGCGTGAGTTTATGTATGCACATTACTTCAAAGACAGAGGTATGTGCATGGCCACGCACCTTTGACCTTTGTTATTATCATATAAAATTGTACTGCAGAAATTCTATTCCTGGATTTGATGCGATTTCCAATGACAGAACGGGGAAGCAGTATTGTAATGTTTTTTAAAGCTCGTTCGAGCTTGTTTATATTAATAAATATGAATGTTTATTACATCGGGACATTAATGTTTTTATCGGGTATTCACAAGTGTGTAGAACAATGTGCGTGCGGAACTACATTGTGTTACAGCACAATTGAATTGTTCCATTAAACAATTATAACAATTAAATACTTGTTATCGTAATGTATAAATGTTTAGGTACATTGGCTATGTTTGTATCAAGCTGTGCTATTCTTATGCAACTGTTTTAGTCGCTATCTTGTTTTTGAAGGTATAAGAATATACTAAGTTGAATTTGCAATACTGTGTTTGTTCCGTATTTGAAGCAATGCTCTGATAGTCGCATAATTGATCTATTGGTGGGATTAAAAGACTAAATTGCGAGTTCATACATACATAAACGCACGCCTTTATCCCAGAAGGGGTAGGCAGAGGACACCCACATTTCGCCTTGTATTTATTTCCCACGATGTGATAGGGGGCGAGCCTATCGCCATATCGGGCACAAATTCCTGACTCCGGGCTGATAATGAATTAAAAAATCCAATATCACTTTGGCCGACCCGGTATTCGAACCCGAGACCTCAGCTTTGTAATCGTACCGTAGCAGTCAAAAATTGCGAGTCCTAGGTTTAATTTCATATAGTCTATTTAAAGGATTGTTGATACACAGGCAATCTCAATGAGAGTATAGTATTTTATTTAGGTTCATACAATATTATAAAAGACGGCAGTGTCCAGTGCATTTAACGAACACTTTCCTAGCGTTAATAATGTCAATCTGTTTAAATCTATTCTCGTCCATTGATACAGATAAGAAAAGTTGCGATATATTTTATTTCTTCAGATAAACTGGCAAAGGAAGCGACAATTTATAAATAAAAAAAAACTTTGAGGATATTGCATAATTTAAATTTGTAACAAAAATAGTTGCAGTAATCTCAAGTTCCTCAATAAACTGCGAATAGTCATTAGTTTCGGTGTAAATAATCTCGTCTGTATGAAAAAGTTTAATAAAAAAAAACGGAAACATAAAAAATGTAGGTAGCAGACAAATTAATGATTGCGATTAGCTGCTTAATATAAGTGTGCTCGTTTGAAAGAGATTATGAATATGAGCATTGCACTTTTTTAAAACTAGTTTCGTATTATAAATTTAAAATTAAATTTGCTTTAGGAAATCCGCTTTTGTTTATGAAATATTTAATTAAAATACCGCGGAGTAATTTAAATAATTTGTAATAATAAATATTTTAATTATGCACATCCAATAATTCTTGTTGTTCAGACAATTTTTTTGCATCATGTTCATGAACTACGTTCATCATCATCAATTACATTTGCAGTCCACTGCTGGACATAGCCATCTTCCAAGGTACGTCACAGAGCCCGGTCTGCTGCTTTACGCATCCAGTCGCTGCCGGCCCTCTTGTGCAAGTCGTACCGCCATCTGGCCACGCTACGTTTAATATGTTGATCCGAAATAAATAATTGATCGTACAAAATCGTACGTGTGTGCCCTGGGCTTGAATTTATGACCTATAGTTTGGAAGTCAGTTCCTCAGCCAAATGAACTATCCCTCGTTCCGCGCTATTTAAGTCAGGTGAATGTAAAATTAAAGTATATTTTCTTCTTTTTCAGGTCAGTTTTTCTTCCTATTAGCAGTGGCTTCCCAAGTACACAAGTATAATCACAGACGTATCAATAGTACGGATTGAGTACGCAGTAGGACTCATTTTGCATGAGGTAGGTCGCAGTGCAATGACCTGGACACAACAAATAAGTAAGTCGGTAAGTCAAATCTGTATTAAACATTTTATACATGTGGCATGTATTTTTGAATTATTCGACGATGTAAAAGAACTTTTGCGGCTTTTAGCATATAACATCGCGCTACGCTTATTTTAAAATCTCAAAGATATGCATTCTTCCAGTGTTTTTCTATAATATTCTAGTGCGTATTAATTACCTATGAATATACATTTGCCTTCGAAAAACCTCATATGCACTACGATTTGAACTCGCGGCCCTCATCTCATCATACACATTACGGTACCTACGTATGGTTTATAATTTTCCTTGCGATTCAAGTCACGTTTTCCCAGTGATGTGATAAAAATTTAATTTGTCGTGTGCGAACGCACTGCCTCGCCGGTCGAGATGCATTCCGCCGTTGACCTTTATAGCAGGCGGCACTTGAGCTCGCATGTATTGTTCGCCTGCTCCTAATTATAATATAGCTAGTTACCTATACTAGCCAACCCGCACTAGGTCAGCGTGGTGGACTATATGGCCTAACCCCTTTTAACCGTACTGTCGATTATAAAGGAGGCCCGTGCCCTGCAGTGGGACGTATATGGGCTGATACAGTACACTATACTATTGTTGAATAGCGGAAACTACAACACTTCGTAATCAGGTCGCCCATTCGTCAAAAATAATAACATCTTGATGTTTTCGCCTACTCGCCATTCGCTAACAATTTGGATAACCAAGTAATGTATCACTCATATTTCACACGTACGCATTAAAAACCAGGTGTGGAATGATATTTACTAATCCAAACCACTTTACTCTAGGGTCTTCAACCACTAATCGATTAATCGAAACATCGATTTTTGTAACAATCGACTGTTGATATCGATTCGAAAGATTATAATCGATGAAGTATATATTAATGGATAGCTCGCGTAAAAGCTTCTATTTATATTTAATAGTTTTTCTATTTTTTAATTAATCTGCTGTGGCGAAGTTAATGCTTTCAATTTGATAGTACTTAGATGAAATACCGTCTCGATAAGTTAAAAACGGATAATTGTATTATTTTGCCATTCGATACTAATCTGCTTGTCTTACAGTTAGGATAGTTAGTTACGTATACAATGTAGTAGCGTACTATACTAACATCAATATTCTGAACGATGATCGATAAACGATTAAAATCGATTCATCGCATGCATATGGCATCTCTACTTTCGAGGTTACGACTCGGCAACAATGCTTTTACATTCCTCAGCGGTTGAGATTACGCGAACTGCTTGTAATAACTCGTCATATTTCACGTTTTATCACAAACTAAAATAATAGTGAGTGCAGGCCCGCACTGCGGTGCAATGACTCGCCTAGAATTCATATTGAATAACAGACTTGCGCTTTGAACTGGATTCATTTGATTTGCAAGAGGATACGGCTTTGCTATAATCGTAGAGAACATATTGGTGACTTTAATACAATATTTGATACATATTTCTACTTGTAGTTCCTTTTTATAATTATGAGACTAGTTTCCTTACGGGTCCATCAAAAGGGGTGTGAAAAAGCACCCAAGTCGCTGTATCTGTATAGGATAAACACGTTAAATCTATAACACCTCTTTTTTGCCTCTATGCTTAAAACCATCAGGGCAAAATCATTGCCGGCAAATTAATTTGCTACATAACTAAGTACTCTTTTAGTATGTCCTTCTGTATTTGACGTACCATCTATTGAAAACTGGTATTCATCAAAATAATAATTTAGTATACTTGAGACTACGTTAAAATCCGTCCCTGCTTGTTATATCTGTAAAGTGGCCGTATAAAACCGTCAGCTGTAGGAATTTGGGTTAGCTTCAGGAGCGGACAGCGCTGTGTTGACACTTCGCGTCGCGTCGCCGTGGATCGCGCCGCGCTGTGTAACTTTCAGCTTGTTTTGCCGCAATGACGTTTATTGTGACGTAATATTACGCTATGGATATTTCGTGCTTGGGACGGATTAGTCGAAGTGTATGAAAGTTATGAATGAAAATTTCAAATATGGTAAACATATTTATAATAAATTAGGACATATTGTGAATACCGGACGCCTCAACAATTAATAGTTAGATTTAGAGGGCTTAGCCCATAGTAGCTAAGTACATCAAGCTGGACTATTGTGGTTTGCCAAACTACATAAGCCACGAAAGATGTAAAGACAAACTCTTGTATGCATATTTTATTGCTTTTTAATAAAATCGAAATCCACATGTTCGATAAGAATTATCTATTTAAGTACTTGGTATGTGCTCACATGTTTTACTTCACGGATAAAATACCCGATAACCTTTAAAATACCCGGAACGTCAAAATTTCGACGTCCCCTTCCCTGAAATCGATCCACGATTAATCTAAACATTCCATTATCTCCCACTCAAACCAACTTTAATTGTAATACGTGCCAAATTCGAACACCTGCACTTCACATAAATAAAACAAAAAACACGATAAAAGAGAAGCGGTAATAGATAAATAGCGTCGTAATACGTATCATTTCAGTCGCTTTGCATATTTTTTGCGCGGTCAACGACTTTCCCGGTGATTTTAGTATGAGTCACCGGTGAATCACTGTCTGATGGAGCAACTAATCGGTGTAGGTGACATTTTTTGCTCAATTCTATTAGATTTTGATTATTACGGTTTTATTCATAGAGATTTTTAAAACCTATTTTAGTTATCAAATGTTTTGTCTTCTTCGCTCAAACTGAATTTGAAAGTTGTTCGAAAGAGACAAAACATTCAATAACTTAAATAGGTTTTAAATGTGTTTATGAATAAGGCCGCTATAATAAATGTTTTGTGTTATGACTTTATAGCGATGTAATAAGTTAATGAGAATTGATGGTAGCTAAAAAGATAAGTACACCTAATAGGCACAAGGGTTTTACACACAGAGGCACGGGCCTCCTCTATAATCGAAAGTACGATTGAGGGGGATTAGGCCGTATAGTCCACCACGCTAGTGCGGGTTGGCGGACTTTACATACCGTAGAAATTCTTAAAAGGAGAGGTCCTTACTATAAGATCAATTTGTGTCGGAGGTATCTGTAATTAGTTATTGTTATGAGACCAAAATGTTTCTCACATTAGCCCAGACCTAGGAAATATATAATTATTTGAGGATTCTGGATAACACGAACCTGGTGCATATAATTAATTAAAATATGTTTTCTTATGATTTTTCTATGGTATGTAAAGTCTGCCAACGCACTAGGCCAGCATGGTGGACTATATGGCATAACCACTCTCAATCTTACTCTTGATTGTAGAGTCCCGTGCCATGCAGTGGGACGTGTATGGGCTGATACAGCTATTTATACATTAATTTCAAACTCTGTAAAACAGGATCGAGATTCCAATTGAATTAAATATAAAACAATGTATTATCAAACGGTCCGGTAATAGGATTTTGTGTCCAGCGCATGCGTTTAGACATTGCCGTGTCTTTCCCGGTTGACAGCTAACATTCCGCTCTCCACAATAAATCAGAGAAATAATTCGATTCCATTTAACTTTACAATGTAGCGGACTTTATTGTTCGTTTATTTATATTACTTGAGTTAGTCACGGCTTTTCTATTTCGCTTAAAGATTAACGACCTTATTCACAGACAGATTTAAAACCTATTTTAGTTATCGAATGTTTTGTCCCTTTCGAACGACTTTAGAATTCAGTTTGAGCGATGAAGACAAAACATTCTATATCTAAAATAACTTTTAAATCTGCCTATGAATTTAAGAATTGCTTAGAGTATGGGGGATAATCTTTGCGCCGTGGTAGGACGGTGACCTATTTGGTGTTATTATAGTTTAGTACTGTTATTATAGTATAGTAATGATAATTATAGAATCATTTTGTGAATTTTATTCATATTTATTGGTCACCTACGTGGTGAATAATTACCGCGTTTCCCACTCTTGAATGTGGTTTGTAGAAGCGGAAGATAGACGTTTCTTGTCTTCTTAAGTACCTGATGGAGTGGCTAGAAAATTAAGACGCTTTACTTCTTCCAGTTAATTATAAAAACAATAGATATTATTAAAAAAATTGGGCATTCTATTTAACAAAAATAAACCTAGAAGCTCAGCCCAATAATTTATCAATCGAAACGTAATTATTTCAATGTACTGATCATAAACCTATCTGTAGTTATAAACAAAAGCGTGAAGCACAATAAGTTGTATGCTCTTAGTAAATAGCCTTCAATGTAATCGGAGCCGTGATTGGCATGTTGCAAGACCGACAAGATACTTTATACTGAATAATATGTAAGATTATATCCGACAACCTTATATTTAGGTGGTTGCTAAGCTAAATAGATTCAAGGCACGCTGTACTCAGTTTTCGATTAAGCTGGATTGAATGAGATGGTAGTATTGAAACAGAATTGAAATCCTTGGTTGGTTATTGCGTTTCACAAGGTCGTGAGTCTATCGAGGTCAAAAATATAAATGTAATTTTGAAGGGGAATTTAGTATGTAGGTACTAGGTAGTGCAATTCAGAATAGCTATACTGTCTAATTTGTCATAATCATCAATATTAATCGAAACAGCACAATATTGAACGTAAGTCGCCACCACAGGTCATATGTTCATTTACTTGAACATACATAAAAAGTATAATTTTCTGAGGAAATTGTAATATATTAGGCCTAGAACCATCGACCTAGAACAAAGTTTTGTAAGAGCTACAGAAACATAGCACAAGTAGTCACTCTAACATTTGGATCAAAATCAGGCGAATGGAATATCTAAATTTGTTTTCTCCATTACAAAGATATAATTTGAATTTCAACTGCATCTGTGCCTATAAATCATTGAATAAATCACTACCGTTGGCCACGAGTAACAACCGTAAAATGTAGACCGGACTAACTCGTGTTTACTGTAAAATAACCAATGAAATTTTGACAGCCTCCTTGGCGCAGTTGGTTAGACGCCGCCTGTGAAACGAGAGGCCGCGGGTTCGATCCCCGCACCGAAACAAATATTTGTGTGTTCCACAGGTATTTGTTTCGGGTCTGGGTGTTTGTGAGACCGAAAAGTCTCTCGTAGTTTCTGATACTCACGACACAAGACTCGATCTTAGTGTAGGGTCAGGACTATGTATGTGACTGTTGGGTGTATTTATTTATTTATCAAAAATGAGCTGAGGATAAATGTTTAGGGCCCAAAATATTGCTGCTTTTACAGCGAGAATTATCTAACATTCTTGTTTAGCTTAGGTTGTTAACAGAGCTCGGATTAGTGCAATAAAAATAATTGCAATGCTAGTATTAAATTAATTTTTTTTAATAAGCTTTATTTAATTCTTCGATGCTGGGGTTGATTTTATAAACGTAAATTAATGCATAAATGCCCAGATCCGGAACAGTTATACGTTGCACCGATTTGACGTCAAAGATTAATCGAAATTGAACATGATTGATATATGAATCTAAAGAAGACTCTTTCATACTCGCTCCCATCGTTGTCGCTTGGGCCAATCATATTTAGGTAGTGCACTGTGTGTTTGGTGTTCACGTGAAGTGAGATTGTCCTATGCCCAATACTCGTTTCCTTTTCTTCCTTTCCTATCCTTTTCCTTTCTGCTCTCCTCTGGATCGATCCCGACCAGCAACACATCTGTGATTCCAAGCGATGTGGCCTGTTCGCTCGTTTGCTGGACCTATTGAATAATAATAATAAAAACATTTGATACCATTCTGGCCCTATTTCAAATAGTAACGTAGTTATACATAAATATTTTTGGAACGTTATTTAAGTCGCGTATATTCCCATGATCGTAATATGTGTTCGACGTCCATGGAGCATTGACTATAAAACCACGTTGTTATCAAAATATTCCAGAAGTTTCTACGTAAAGGTTGAGTGAGACTCATTAGCCCTCTAACTCCGCCCCAGGCCGACTAATAAAATGTTACAGCGGATGCTGGCAAAGCTAGATACTTGTTGCACCGTAATAATATGTTGCAAATGGATTACAATCTGCACGCAAATTATTTCTTTATACTCCGATGAAGCTTGGCATTGTAACTGGGAATAAGGATGTTTAAGATTTTCTACATACATAAACTCACGCTTTTATCGCAGAAGGGGTAGGCAGAGGCGCCACCAGGACACCCACATTTCGCCTTGTATGTTCCGTCCCACGATGTGATAGGGGCCGAGCCTATCGCCATATCAGGCACAAAATCCTGACTCCGGGCTGATGATGAATAGAAAAACCCAATATCACTTTGCTCGACCCGGGATTCAAATCCGAGACTTCAGCTTTGTAGTCGTACCGTAGTACAACTGCGCCACCGAGGCAGTCCGGATTAGGCAGGCATAGAGGCAGTAGGCATAGAAGCAGTCCATTTTTAAAAGGATATAGGAGTATAGATAGAAACGTCAATAATTACTCTTCACAAATAACAGTTCATGGGTTTGGGTGACAGATAGAGGGCGCTGTAGCAATCCCACCCAGGGCGCCATGCATGTTCCACATGAATATGCATATTCAGAACCGGAGATGTTAAGAAAACACGTCTGAATACTAAACACGTTAGCAGCAGTTTGTTGATATTAACATAGTGTTTACTGCGTTTATCACATACAAGGGTAATTAGAATGAGAAATTAATTGTAGTTGTTGGTGACGGGTGCAAAGTTAAATAATACAAAGTTGTATAGAGCATGCCATTCGACGGATGATAAGCGGTACGACCGCTCATGGACAGTGGCAAAACCAAACATCACCATGAATTACAAAGTAATGCTTGCCTTCCACTGCGCTCGCCATCCTGAAACATAAGATGTTATGTGGCATAATGTCCAGTAGTTACTCTGGCTACAATGTCCTTCATACCGGAACACAACAGTGCATTCACATTGCTGTTTGGAGGGAGAAATAGACATTGCGGTGGTACCTATCCAGGCGGCTTGTCACATATGAGAAACCTACCACCAGCGTCTTCCTACATCATGCGTACGGCGAAGGAATGGAATGCTTTACCAAAATCAGTGTTTATTCAGAGCTGTGGTTTAGGCATCTTTTAGATACGCTTGTAACAACGGAGACAATATCGTCATTTCTCATCAGGTGAAATTATAGTGAAACGCCTAACTTACAAACGTTAAAAATAACGATTCACCCAATTCATTTGAAAGGTTTGCTTATTGAGAGCATACTTAAGTACAGAAATTAAGGTCTCAGGTTCATATCCTTAACTCTCAGGGTTTTCGAAGCTATATGCGTATATAGTTTACCATTATCGACAGTTTTAAAGGACTACCAATTTTTCCAATAAAGTTGTTTTCAGGTAGCAGTCACGTAAAATAGGCCAAACACTTTGCAACATGTATTTAAACTAGGTTATCCCAATACAATAGGTTGACGGTATGCAGAAACATTTAATGACGCCTCTGGCAAGATAAGACTAGTATATTTCCACTCAGAAATAACAGGAGGAATTAGCATGCGTCTCCAATTGCATATATATAACCATACAGGCATACACATATTATAGTTATAATAATACGGCCTTGCAGCTTAACTGCGGTGGGCTCCCAAGTGTCGTGTGGTCGAGCGTTTGTGGTCGCCATTAACGCGATTAAATGCTATGGCTACTGATATATTGGTTAATCAACGTTGTTGCTAAGCACTTATCCATATGGATCCCGTATTTCGGTTGGTAATTGAAATGAGTTCCGCTAGATGTCGTTATGTTAAATTTTGGGAAATATAAATATTTATTTATTTTCCTGTGATTTATTAAGTCGTTGACTATTATAAGCCTCTATCATACAATTTAATACAAATAATTATAAGTTGTAAAGGGTTTTAAAGGGTTAAAAATTCTAATAGTTTGTATTAAATTGTATGATAGGAGCTTATGATTGTCAATGAGTTAATAAAACCGTTATTTTAGAATGAATCGATATCATACAATGGTCAATATGTATGACCTGGATGGAGTTCAAACCCATTAAACGATCTAAATTTACACTTTTAGGCCACCAAGTCAGAAACATAACATATTTACATATAAACCTTACTTGCTTTATCAAGTATTTTTAAATCAATTCAAGGCCCATATATATCCATTAGCATGTTTGAAAATAAAGAGAAATCATAAAAATCCATATAACTCCAGTTTCGTCAATCGTCATGTATACTAATGCATATGCATCCCTCCCACGTATTCGTTCCAATCACCTACTGTGATATTAATTAAGATCCCTTTGGATTCATTTGTGCCTTCAACGCACCTTAAACGGAAAGCCTCGGCTTAACCGTCACATAAATGTCTTCATTTCATCTTTTATTGAGGCTATAATTAGGAAATTTTGTATTTTTACTGATCGAGTTGCAATTAGGTGGATTGTTATGCGTGTTTTGATGAGCCAATTGTTTTTGTTACAACAATGTTGTGGGCGAAATGGAGTAATGTCTGTATAATTTGGAAGACAGAGAGAATGAGAGACAGTTAGAAAGAGCACGAGTAAACATATCTTACTATAAACAAAATACGTACGAAACAATTCTGTTACTTTAGGTCGTTTTACGCTAAGCAAGTTGGCGCTTTTATAGTTTAGTCAATCTGATTTTAGTACGAGTAAAACTTCTATTGATATTTTCTTTTTCCTTTTTTTTCGTTTCAACCACTACCGAACAAAGGCCTCCCTCATAGATTGCCACTTAGACCTGTTGTATGTATTGACATACGAACATTAAATAGTATAACTAGATACACACTGATAAGTGATAACACTTTAGAATTACATAGACATTTTCTATATCTCATTTACTTCAAAATCCAAATCCAAATCCAAAACCAAAAACATCTTATTTATTTATTTAAATCTTTATTGTACACAATTAAGAACAAAAATACACAATACAGAAACAATAACAAAAAAAAAAAAGTACAAATGGCGGTCTTATCGCTCTACAGCAATGTCTTACAGACAACCATGGGATGGATTTAGAAGAAGGAGAGAGAGAGGGCAGTGTAAAAAATATAGAATTAAAGCTAATAATAGTTATTAAACATATATAAATACACAAACATCTTAATTCAACACATCATAAAATTATTATCAAGCTCAAGCTAAACTTTATGCACGTTATATAGAATTCCTTTTGTCAAAGTCAAATCTAATTTAATATCGCAGACACGTGTTTGCTAAGGGTAGGTGCATTCTGAGGACGGGAGGCTGGTGACCCCGTCTCGGCATTTATCACGATTATCAACTAGCGGCCCGGAGAATGTTTATTTTTTATGCAATAAAAAAAACTATACATAAACCTTCCTCGTAAAACACACTATCTATTAATATAAACTGCATTAAAATCAGTTGCGTAGTTTGAAAGATGTAAGCGTTCATAGAGACAACGGGAAGAGAATTTGTTAAACTATGTATGGGTGTCTCCTTGCTTCGAGCTTTTATAATGTTATAGTGTTTTATGTATTAATGAGTGAGGCAATTTCATGCTGGAATTTACAAACAAAAACGCATCGTTTGATACAATTTTTGTTTCGTAATGTAAATGCGAATTTAAGAGTGGTTTTTTGAATGGACGTTTTGAAATTATACTCTTGGAATGGTTTTTTGAGGACCGTACGTGGTTTATGTGTAATCATGGCTTGAATTATAGGTTTGGCACTTGAATCTGAATTTATATAAATAATGAAACTTCATTTGGTCTCAACACTGCACGATTTACAATTAGGTTAAATGGTAATAATATCCTTCTTTAATGACCCTATCCTTTGCAAGAAAGCCTAATCTTTCCCTTACTGAACTGCGAGGTTTAAGTTTTTGAGCAGGCAGAAATGTAGCATATTGCAGTAAAAAATCCTTAGAAAAAAAATCATAGTTGGGATTGGGACAGCGAAGACAATTTATGTCTCCCTAATTATTTGTTTATTTCCTAGATAATTGTAACCAGGATACCTAGCAGTATATAATTTACAAAAATGACTTTGAATTTAAAAATAATTAAGCTTTTAATAAATAAATTAATCCGCATAATTAATTCGTATCAAGAAAGCGAGTGGCACGTGAGGCGCGAATTATCGCCGGCCACTATCAGCAAACAATTTATTTAGCGTCGTCGGCTCTGCCTTTGTTAAATAAAATAAACCGCGTCCGCGCATATTTCAGCCGGTACCGGCATCTCGTGTTGCCATGTGCGTCGATTTATTGTTCGAGGTTTTTGAGAGCATTGCGATCGATTTTGTGGTTTATTGCCGCTTTAATACAGTTTACATTTAAGTGTGTAAGTATTTAAAAATGCTGGGTTGTAATTTATTTGCTGTTTTATTTGACACAGGTTTGCGATATGTTTTGGAGCCTGATTCCATCACGTTGGTCTAATGAGATTTAGTATATTCATATCTTGGAAATTCACTACTTTTTCCTTCATTAACTAGTCCAAATATCTTTGACGTATCCTAAATACATTTTTACCATTAGTTCAGGCGTAAGTTTCCACCAAAAATTGCTTCATCAAAGTTGCATTAACTTGAAATTCCATAAGACGTACCCCTATATTTTCCCCGCTCTTGGTCCTTTATTTTTCGGCTGGCAACAAAGTCCTGCGCATATCGCCGTCTCATAAGATAAGTTCTTGCGGGCCGAAGGTATTTTATGTAAATTGGTTGTTCTTATTTTTGTTGCGTCAGGCCACCGTGCGAAAATGTTGCCAAATTAATGAACGTGTACCCGAGCATTTTTGTTTTCGATATCATTGGAATAAAAGTGTATGGTTTTGTTTGGGGAGACGTGTTGTAGATTGTTATTGTAAGATATCGAAGACGTTGATTTCTTTTATCAATATTTGAACTGTATAAATTACAATTCTCTAAGAGTTGTCTTCACAACCTGTTTCAAGATTGAGGGCCTGTGATTTTAATCCAGTTATTACCAATTACTTGGCACAGTTGGTTAGACACCGGCTGTGAAATGAGAGTCCGCGGGTTCGATCCCCGCGTCGAGAGAAATGTCTGTGCAATCCACAGATATTAGTCTCAGGTCTAGGTGTCTGAGACCGAACATCTGTAGTTTCTAATACCCACGACACAAGGCTCGATCTTAGTGCGGTCAGGACTATGCATGAGACTGCTGGGTGTATTTATTTTATTATGCCTTGTATAAATGTTCATACACACCCACAGTTTCTCACACAGACGCAATTCACAATAAAACAGCAGTGATCACCGCTGCGTCATAATCACAACAAAGCGCGTGGTTTTTGCATTTGCTCCGCGCAACATAATAGCTTTAGACAAGTATAAAAATGCAAAATTGCCCAGTAAATGTTAATTGACAGAGATTACTGCGAATGGGACAGGAAAGGCTGCGATTACATCAGATCCGCTTGTATTGTTGTTATTATTTCATTGCGGGGTTTTTTTTATCCCTGTTTCACAAAAAACAAAATGTGTAGTCCGGCGCTACCGCTAGGCCAGCGGAGTCGTACTCTCCGTCATGTCCAATATCATTACCAGCTTCAGCTTTGACAGATTTGATGGTTTAGTAGTTCCAGCATCAACATCATTATTTTCGAAGTATGGTAAACGAGCGAACTGCTTGATATCCGCTTTAAAGGACCGAAACAAATCCTAAATCTAGGTGTTTGAGGATCTTTGTGTTATTGTAAGGATTACTACGTGGTGGTAAAGAAGAGAGTAATAATTATATTTGACAGTGTTATAAAAAAATATAACAAAACATATATTTATTATAAAAAATATATCTCATAATATTTTTCTCGGTGGTAAAGAAGAGAGTAACAATCATTTGACAGTGCAATTTAAAAATAGAACAAAACATATATTTATTTGTAAAAATTATTTCTCAAAATATTTCTCTCAGATAACACAACCTTAATACAATTTTCATTATCCCCTAGGATTAAACGTCAGTTGTCACTAAACGGACCTCGGTAAAGTGGCCACAGCTCTGTTGTCACACACTGAAACTAAAATTAAATAATAAAAGTTATTTTCACACGAATTCTGGACGTTTTCGAGGGCAACAAATGTATTCTCAAGAGGGATATGTTGTCAGTTGTGTTGAATATATATTTTTATGTACTTAAACAGATGTCGGTTTTATACATAGTTAAAAGTAAGGGTACTTTTGTGGTTACCAGTGCTACATATAGCAATTGCGATAGAAAGCTTCACGCGCTATTTGTGATTCCAATTTTTAGACATCTTTCAAGATCGATCGCCATCCTTCTTGTAATCTTTTTAACTTTGAGTCTAAGTTACTAGTCCTTGATGTTTTTGTAAATATTGCCTCATTTTTCTTCTTCTCATGACATTAGTTAAAATAAAAAAGAAGTACAACAATATTCAGGCTCGGTGTAAACTAACCAACCTTAAGCGCAGAAACGTATTTATTTTATAATTATGCCAATAAGTCGTACTATGATTATATTATTCTATTTGGAAACCACAAAACACGCTTTCAAAGCCCCTTAATGACTAAATTAATAATGAATCTTGCACGCTGATCAGGCAACTCAAAACAATTGTAATTAAAGACACGTGCGAGATAATTTATCGCCGTGTTCGGAATAATTGGACGCGAACGGAACGAGAACCCAAATTACGTCAAATTACTCAACTTACAGTCTATCTAAACTAAGAAGTTCCATTTGACGTTTCATACTTTTAACGTAAATAACTTTGTGCAATCGTAACCCACACAATTTCAATAACACTCTCCGTAAATCCATGGAATTATAAAGCTGTTTTTATTTTATCACAAGGTTTACAATCCATAATCACTAAATTTAAACTAAAATCCTTTAAATAAAGCAAAATAACCATTTTAAACAACATTCTTTTTTTCTAGACGTCATTACAAAGTCACCTCGTTAGATCTTTTACCGGTAGAGTCGAGACTATTCAAACGCATTTGTATACGAATAATCGGTAAAAATATTTAAATAGTCGAACAGTTTTAAAACAGTAGTTTTTTAATTTTTAAAAATACTGAACTTTCAGCTCATAATAGGTATGCTGTCAACGAACATACATCAATAAATAATGTAATAATAATATTAATATAAATTAATTTATTATTAATTAATAGATTTGGATATTACAATGGAAATGAAGGCAGTATTGTAGGATACGGCACACATAGTGAGGAGGTTCCTCACTTTGGAGTATATGTATTGTATTGTATGTATGTATCATGTGTTCATAAGCATGTGCGTGATGTGGACTGGACTCAAAAAGTGTCTGCACCCGGTTGAAGCCGGGCCGGGCCGCTAGTAAAAGATAAATCAATCCTTTTGTTCCTAAATAGTAAAGTGACTTATGCAATTGTTGATGTCTCATTAGAATAAAAGTGTTCATGAAAAAAATAACGAAATGATGTAAACTGAAAATATAAACTGTAATCGATTAAGAAATACAAACAAATATTATCGATATCTCTAAATAATCGGATATTGTAAGAACCGATTTATTTGACTGCATCCCTATTTCACACTGTCAAATGGAACCTCTTAATTTAGATAGATAGTACTGGTAGTTTTATGCTCACGCGCGTATCCTGTTATTAAGGCTTTACACGCTGTGCAAGTATAATGCACATGTATTTAATGTACAAGTAGCTTATGGCACAGGTATCTTGCTGCACAAGTAGCTTGTGGCACAGGTATCTTGCTGCACAAGTAGCTTGTGGCACAGGTATCTTGCTGCACAAGTAGCTTGTGGCACAGGTATCTTGCTGCACAAGTAGCTTGTGGCACAGGTATCTTGCTGCACAAGTAGCTTGTGGCACAGGTATCTTGCTGCACAAGTAGCTTGTGGCACAGGTATCTTGCTGCACAAGTAGCTTGTGGCACAGGTATCTTGCTGCACAAGTAGCTTGTGGCACAGGTAGCTTGGTACACAAATATAACGCACCATGTGTTGATGGAAAATGATTTTAATGCAAAAATAGCTTGAAGCACAAGTAGGTTAATGCACAAGTATATCGGCGCACACAGAATCGTAATGAGCAAATGCATGCTCGTTAGTCGCACGTGTTGTAGGCTTTGTAGTTTTCTAAATAATGTGTTGTGAAGTAATATGGTTCCTTGGCGTTATTTTTTAAGACTTTATTTATAGACGAATTAAAACAAATTTTAGTTATCGAATGTTTTATCCCTTTCGGACGACTTTACAATTCAGTTTGAGCGAGGAAAACAAAACATTCGATAACTAAAATGCGTTTGAAATCTGTTTATGAATAAGGCCGTAAGTGTTTATTATTTTTATAGTAAATTTGTGTGTGCAAATAACTGTTCACCTGATGCAAAGAGATCACTGCTCGTTAGCATGTTGATCGAATCAAAATCGTTGGTTGGCCTTTGAGTAAATCAATAGTGAGATTTACTCGAATAATAGGTAAATAATTTTATTGGCTTACGAAGCCATTCTGTAAAAAGTTAAAGGGTCGTTCCGTGATTTCGTGCAAATTTCGTCGTTCCGCGGAAGTTAAAAAAATGTCAAAGAATCAAGAATGTTATTCAATAACACAAATCTAGCATGCTTTTTTTAATGGTATTCAAAAGAAGGCACTTTTCTATCTTGTGTAGATTTATAGATATAGCTTCTTCAAAATTGCGCCATGGATGCGCTCGGAGTAGGTTTGCGGACCACGTACCCACTATGTTGTTTTTTTTTTGATTACATATAATATGGCAACGGTTACAGTTACGGCTTAAAACAATAAAGTGTACATCAAATAGTAATTTGATAAGAAAATCATTCATTCACTTCCATAATCGTTCATTACCATCCACAAAAATAGGATGGGACGGATGGGGATGCAACGGAAATGAATGATAATTTGAAATAACTTCTTAAATAACTGACTAATTATACATTATGACTAATTCACAATTAAATAGGATTATAGCCTATAGACAAGGCATAACTTATAGAAATTATAATAATATTAAGTGCCACTTCCTCTTTATAATTGAACGGAATGTAATGAACCAATATTAGGACAAAATACTTTCGAAGACACAAAGAACGTATATAATTTCATCAACCTGTAAGACACGGCCACGTTGTTTTGCTGACGCGGCTAACTGACCGTTACGAGCAGATTGCGTCATGACTCACGAGTGAGGATTTACAAAGGCGCCTACGAATTAAACTATTCTAGCGATGGAAGGTAATGACATTTTTTGTGTGACAAAATTTTAGGACCATTTTATAATCGTTTATACTACGATTTAATTTTATAAAATACTATTATTAAAATAATACTTAATTAAACTAACAGATTATCGAAAATTTTGAAGAAAATAATTGGTCCAAAAAGAAATAAACAGAATCAATTCAATTTCGACACACTTTGGACACAGAGGGTAATGAGAATTTCAGACGATAAACTACGATAAATCAAAACTTAACTAAAATATTTAAACTTTCAAAGATACTCGTTTTTAGGAACTTGATATGAAGTCCATTCGAAAAAAAGGCTTTAAAAAAAAGGCATTGTTTCATGGTTTTATTTGGCTGGATATGTAATTTGCACAAAATCACGGAATGACCCTAAAATGTTCTCAGTTGAATGAAACTGGTTATTCGTAGTAAAGATAATTATTTATTATTTATTTATTTATTATTAAATATTTATTACAGAATAGAATTTCATATATTATGTTAGTTACAATGATTACATTTTTACATTTATTGTAGTCCATTTATGCAACATTTATATAATGAATTATTCAAATTACTCAATTATATTGTATACAAAATACAAATTTCTTTTATTGTCGGTAATTCATATTATACATGAAGACGAAGTTGGAATAATAAACCAGTAAACACACATACAGCAAGGCTGGGTCTGTAAAGTTCGCATATCTAACATACCTAGCGTGTACTGAATGACCTCAGACTCGACGATAACCTCCAGGGGTGAAAGGTTACATTCTGACATCTGCGAGTCTCGTGTTGCCAAGAGTTAAGACATTTTTGGATCCGTACATTTGATCATAAAATATATTTGATGAGGTTCTCATGTCGAATGATGACGATCATGAAATCACTGATGGTAGGTATCTCATATGTGAGAGGCCGCCTGGCATGTCTGAACCACCGCAATGTCTATTTCTCCCGCCAAACAGCAGTGTAAATGCGCTGTTGTGTTCCGGTTTGAAGGACATTGTAGCCAGAGTAACTGGACATATTGAGATTTAACATCTTATGTCTCAGGATGACGAGCGCAGTGGAATTCCAAGCATTGCCTTGTAATTCATGGTGTTGTTTGGTTTTGCTACTGTCCATGAGCGGTCGTATCGCTTACCATCAGGCGAATGGAAGGCTCGTCTCGCCATTCATTGCAATAAAAAAATAAAAAGTTAAATTAGAATTAGTATAGTAACTTTTTCCGTGTGAATCGTTTTAAATGCAAAAGTAGAGTATTGTATTCGTGGAGAATTATTATGTTAAGGTAACATGGCTCAGAAATACGACGTAACAAGCTTTATTTCTGAATTAAAACAACTTTGTGTCATCAACAATTTGTTTAGAGGGACATATATAAACTTAAAAATCTTTTTGTAACCGAATTCACATTCACTACTCATTGGAATTTGACCGAGATGATGCCATTAGTCATTGTCCATAACATACCGATGACGAATTGCTGAATGATGGTACATGGACATTAAAATGATGATAATAATCATAGATAACGCATTGTGAATGGAACGCAGTCGCTTCATGCCCTTTAAACCGAGTGCTAAATACCTTTGCGCATTCCGCTCTGAGCACGTTGCATAGTTTGATGGCTTTTTCGTGATAAAAATGCAAGAGGCGGCTTAGAAGTCAGGATGGTTCATGCCGAAATAGCCAGAGAGCTAAATAATTATGCACTTTAGTTACTAGTATTTAGCTCTAAGATTATTTTTTAGTATTATTAGTTTTTTTCTTTGGTGTAACTTGTATTATTTAGGTACAATAGGGTTGGTGTGTCCATGTGGAAAAAAATCTTTCAAAATTAATAAATAAAAAGTC
Source organism: Deilephila porcellus (assembly GCA_905220455.2). Taxonomy (NCBI): domain Eukaryota; kingdom Metazoa; phylum Arthropoda; class Insecta; order Lepidoptera; family Sphingidae; genus Deilephila; species Deilephila porcellus. The sequence continues at coordinate 12,010,858 of LR999973.1, read as the reverse complement.
AGGATAGAATAACATACCTAGTTTGATATAACAAAATGTTAAGTCATTGCGTTAAGTCTTTAAAAAAAGAATATTAGAAGAAAGACAGTTCTTGATGTTGAAGGTGTGTCTTGCGCGATTTATTCTTCTTATACGCGCCAGCCGATCTTTTAACTCATTGGCACATGAATTGGACTTAGATCTGTTTCACACTAGTACTCTAGAACTTAAAAAGAAAATGAGCAACACCTTTTTTTTTTCTCTTAAGCCATAATGTAATATGATATGAGTGAGCGAACCAAAGAGTAATACCATAAGTTGTTCACCTACTATCTGTATTCAGTTACTATATGTGAAAACTTGTCATTAGCCATCAGTAAGTTATTTTAACTACACACAAATGTTCTGTTAGCTGTAAGTTTTCCTTCTCAATAAATAAAAAAAAAAAAAAAAAAAAAAAGAAAAGTTTACAACAATCAAAGAGATGTCACTCTCATATTTATCATCAGCCTTCAAATGCTACTAACCATCGTTCTAATAGGTCATTAGCCATACTGTACTCCCTTGTTCACATCCAGTTAGTTCCTATGAACAGAAATAGAAAAGGAATTACATTATAAATTCATTATCCCTTCTACTTCATTTCAGCAGCAATTCGTTTATAAAATAAAACAAAATCAGTAAAAGTATAGCGCATAATCGGATATCAAGGATGAGTAAAAACGTCAGTAAAATCGAATACAAACGTAATCAGTCGGCGATTTGGCAGCATTTAAAGCCGGCACTACTTATCCGCTGGCAACATTTCCGATATACAGGGCACTTATGACTTTTAACAAGCACAGTACTCAGTGCGGATTCCTCTTATACCCAAAGTATGTTTTGTACATTGTAGATTGTAGATTTTGCCGACACATTTTGATATCATATAACTAAGTAGGTAACTGACTGCTTCGCTGGCGTAGTTGTCCGGTACGACTACAAAGCTGAGGTCTCGGGTTCGAATCCTGGGTCGGACAAAGTGATATTGGATTTTTTTTATTCATTATTAGCCCGGTGGCCGGAATTCGTGCCCGATATGGCGATAGGCTCGTTCACATCGTGGGACGGAACAAGGCGGAATGTGGGTGTCCTGGTTGCACCTCTGCCTACCCTGCATCAGTTGAGATCCTCATTTAGTAACAGTCGTGTGGTTAAGGGCATGGGTTGAAAACATGCACCGGGCATGCATATTAGTGCCTTTTTTCGCCACACAAAAGTGGTATTGTTTGCGAGGTAAATCTGTCGGTGTTAAAAAGGTAAGAGGTAAAGTTGCCGTGCATGTATAAATTTTGACGAAACGTTAAATATTTGCTGCCTTTAATGGAGATTACTGATGATCCGTTATTTTACTTGCATCCGTTATTCTCTGGTTAATTGGTATCATTCCTTCTCATTAAGTCTTCTTGCAAGTTTAAAAGAGTTACTTTAATGTACCAAATAAACAAATGCATCCTACGCATCTAAAGAAGAGCAATATTAGGCAATATTTTGAAGGCCAGAAACTTTGCCATTTACTTGCTGGCTCCTACCACTTGTTGCTTATAGAAACACCTGTAACTTTATTCAACTAAATGTATTAATGAATCGAAAAAAATGAAAGATTTAAATTGGATATTATACATTTCTTTCATCCCACGTCGGTTCAAATCGTGAACATGAGCGGCTTGAACCAATCCAATACCTTTGATTGCCAATTAGAACCGCTGATGTGCCTTCCGCTAGCTATAAATTAAGGTATTAATGCAAGAACTACGTGTACTGTGGCTTACCGTGTATAGTGGCATCCTGTTCTATTTTATTGTATAACAATTAATAGTTTAATTACACTTTAGTGAGCGCATGTAGCCTGAAAATTCTCTTTTTGAGTCTGCGGTCAGAGTACTTATATAAGGGAAACTTCAATCGCCAGATTCAAATTTTCGTCATTCCATTTAAAAGTAAAATACTGTAGACAAACGTTACTTTAGTCCACCTTTTCTTTTATCATTCGTAAAATAAGAAGGCACTGAATAATTACTAATTTTGAGAATATTTAATAGGGAGCGTCGATTATTTTGCATCGAGTTGCTTGTTTACCACTTTAAAATTATCAAAATTAAGCATAATAGAGCAATATCATACTTATAGCACGCTATTATAAAAATACATTTGAATCGTATTAACAAATCCGAAGCCAAGTACTCACAAGAAATAAACGTTCAAGAGACGATTAAAATAAATTAAACATCATTACAATCAAATCGATATCATTCAACAATTTAATCTTCGTTAACACCATATAACGTTCGATATAAAACACATTCAACACAGTAATAGATATAAACAGAGCAATTGAATTTAGATCTAAGTGCAGGATTTCCTCTACGTTACGATTGTATTTATTTAACTACGCGTTAAAGTACATTTATCGGCAATTTAATCTAGGAATTCTAATTATTGGTAACATAGAACGGAAGGTGTCTTGAATGTGTTCGTCATTAATGAAGCTTAAGTACTTTTCATTAAGATGTAAATAGTGGTTTTAGAAATTGATATATTTTTCTTATTGTGACTGTGACAGACCCCGTGGTGCAGTTGATTAGACGCCGGCTGTGAAACCAGAGGCCGCGGGTTCGATCCCCGCACTGAAACAAATGCTTGTGTGATCCACAGGCATTTGTTTCGGGTCTGGGTGTTTTTGAGACCGAAAAGTCCCTCGTCGTTTCTGATTCAACGACACAAGACTCGATTTTAGTGTGGGGCCAGGACTATGTATGTGACTGTTGGGTGTGTTTATAACGAGATGAAATAAGCAGAGCGCTGGCTTGGGAAGCATCAGGTCTGTAAATAGGAGCAATGTCACCGAGACATTTTCTAAGCACGGCATAGAACTGCATGGCGCTAATCATGCCGATATGTCACATGTTAATCTTTTAGATCCTAATAGATACAATAGGCTACAACGTTCTCTAAAATAGGAATGCTTGAACTACAACTACTTGACGTAGAATTAGACAAAAGGGTGACGGTTTCTTGCATACAAGTGACCTACCGTAGTAAAAACAGAAATGGTACATGTATGTACTTGGTATATCCTTTTTGCTAATACAGGTAACACGTCCATCAATTTCACCTGATGTTTTGATGTAAGGCTTCCCGTGTTTGCCGGTAATAAAATGCGAAGCTTTAGGCTTTATTGCAAGGGTTGGGTAACATATTGTTTTGTTGCCGTAATGAAATGCCGGGTTTGAGACGTCAGCGTATCTGGGTCGCCAGTGCTTTGTGAACGCGCCCCTTTGATTCAGCAAAAATATTTTATGTAATTCTAAATGTTAAATTCCAATTTACGGAGGCTCGCTCGCGCGCAAATTGCTGTCACATAGGTCGTTGACTTGTTCTTTGCGGGTGTTTTAAATGAATGATTATTTCGTATATTTTGATTATGCTTTTGCTTATAAATGTCGATTAATGCAATAAGTTTATCACATTAATATACTTTTGATAGGTTCATGGTTTTGTATCATATATAAGTATTTTCGTGTAAAAAATTTTTTTTTTTTGAATTGAAACATATTGTTAAGTTATTTGTAAACGCTATGGCCAAAAATATACTTTTATACCCAGGTTAAAAAAAAAAGTTACGTGCTGTTCAGCTTATTATTAGTCGTAAATAATCGTAAATAAGTAAATTTTCGTAGTCGTTATAATCGTTACAGTATTGCATAATAATGTGAATGAAAAGTAGTTTCTATAATTCCTGTCCGGCTACTCAGGCAATGTTTGAACAAGTTTATTTCTAGATAGACTCCCCCGTCCTTTCTATAAATTAGCCCAGACTAATGTCCAAACTTGGAATGAATTATGTCTCATTCCGTAGACACGGGCTCGGGTCTTGATTGTCTAATTCGGACAATCCGAGATGAGTGAAGATTTAGCTTGGGTTACGACACTTGAGCGTAAAAGCTTAGTTTCAAGATTACTCGGGCAATTTTAATGAGTTTGGTGTGGACATTGGAGTTAGATAGGTAACCACTAACCTCACCCATCTAACTACAAAATGTCCAAAGAAATAAAATGGCTCAGATTCGGTACATTCGGTTAACCTTCTTTATTTGTCATTTTTATTTGTAATCTGTATTCCTTCTTATTATTTTTTATTTTACCTTGATTTGTTCCATGCAATTTTGTGTCAGTAATAAATTCATTCTTATTCTTATTCTTACTTATGTTAACTTTTGGGGCCCAGTCGGTTAAGAAGCGAACTACGATACTAGATGACGCGGTTTCGATTCCTGCGATTAATTACGTAATCGGCAAGCAGCAGTGTGTACACTTATGTTTCGATAGGAAGCTTATAGTGAGTGCAATTACTAGGCATTCAGAGGCTTACAACCTAATACCTAGGAGTGACAGTTGCATTGCAATGTCAGTCAATGGTATTTAATAATTATAAGTTCCCAGTGGCGCTGCTGTTAATAGGCTCACGTGACGCTTGAAAAATCCACACTTATTTAAAAAATTCACGCTCTCTGTTCGAGGATTTTATCCACTTTCCTTGTTTCAAAGTCACTCTCCTTAAGCTACTAATACAATTAATAGATAATCACCGATTGCATATGCTCCAAACGCTAATTAACGCACTCTTTATTCTCTCCCCGCATCGCAAGCATTGCGTAAACAGTAATAAAGTATATTTATTGCACATTAGCAAGTTTATCGACTTGCGGATACGATGCGTCGTCAATACACGCAATTATATGCAATTACTCGTATATGCTGTGCGTGGTATACTAGTTTGTAACATGTAGGACTTGTCAGTTGAGTTGTAGAAAATTCCACGAGATTATTCTTGTTAGAATAAAGTTATGAGCTTCTAGAATATGTGCTTATGATGTTGTAGTTTGCATTCAAGAAGAATTTTTTATCTATTTTTATATTAAGATTAAATTTTAATTAGTTGCGATAATATATAAATATGCGTAAATATAAAAATGCGATAAATTTTCTATACGTGAAGACTTGTAATTGGCTTTCAAATTGAATGAAAAAAAAAACTAACGGCATGTTTTACTCTAAATGTGAAACAAAAAGTACAATTAAAGGTCTCTTTCATACCATGTTTGTACAGGTGAATAACGATTTGACTTAAAAAGAAACAACTTGTTACTTGCTAATATCATTCAGTGTTTTATCCTCGTCGATGTTAACAAAAAATATTAATTTTCATATCTGGATATTCATTCGTATTAAACGTCCTTGACGGTATTTCCTGCGCAGTATATTGAATATTTAATTAATATTTAATTGCCCGTCTCATAAGCTCACCGTGCAATTATGTTTTGCATATGAAACAGCCTCAATTCATCACGGTTCGTAAACGTTTTTAGAGTAGCCGGCGGAATCAAACGATACTACACGGACATACCGACCAATTAATTTTAATTTAAATGTATTACCGTTAATTAGTTTAGGAAATTTACGATTACCCGTGTTGTGTTTATTTATTGTGTTGTTAATTTAATTAAGTGGAGATGTAAAATTGTACGAAGTTCAGTGTCGAAATTTGTCGTTGTTCTTTAAGGCCTTATATTGAATACTGCTATATTTTACATACATAAACTCACGCCTTTATCCCCGAAGGGGTAGGCAGAGGCGTCACCAGGACACCCACATTTCGCCTAGTATGTCCCGTCCCACGATGTTATAGGGGGCGAGCCTATCGCCATATCGGGCACAAATTCCTGACTCCGGGCTGATAATGAATAGAAAAATCCAATATCACTTTGCCCGACCCGGGACTCGAACCCGAGACCTCAGCTTTGTAACTGTACCGTAATACAACTACGCCACCGAGGCAGGCTTTATTTTGAAATTATGAATATAGTAGTAAAATCAATTTGCGCTGTCTTCTTTTAAGTATGCGACAAGGACAGGCAAAAGAAGAAGTAGACTACAAATGGCTTTATTAGTCTTGTGATAGCGTTTACGGGCTATGCTCCGTCATACCTCGGGTTTGATTTCTAAGTAAGGCAATGTTTTGCGAATTGTCTGTTTGATAAAATCAGCTTCCTTTCGTGGGAATAAAATTTATGCCGAGCTTGGCGATAGGCTCGCCTCCTACGCCATATTGAGGAGGAAATAAACTATTTGTGTGTGGCTCTATACTTTTCGTGTCTTCCCCCTTCTGTTCGTAGTTTTTTTCACCATTTGTGTTAAGTGTGCGGGTTCAATACTGATAAATATTTACTTACATTATTTACAAATATTTTTTCTTAATGCTTGCAGTGCAGGAAATAATTCTAGTGATGTGGAACTACAAATAAAAAATAGATGCACATTTCGTGAAATAAGCCAACTATGATAAGCTTGTGGACGTATCAACAAATCTTCGATCCGATTATAATCCTATTTTCGGGATCGATCTTTAGTATTCATCAATCATTTTGGCCGTTAGTATCATCAAGCCAGTGCCATACTCTCTCTCTCCCTTCAGAGCCAGGAAGTCCACTTCGACAAAGGCTTGAACATAGCTCCCCCCAAGGATTTTCATAGCTGTTGGAAGCGGCTTGCATCAGGCGACTTCCTGCAAGCCAAGTTAAATCTTTCCATTTGGTAGTTGCTATCTTAACCGATTTCATAATTTCAAAAGCCCCTTCATAATACAAAATGCATTTTATTTCGCAACGTTCCACTGTTGTGTAATGCCGGTGTAACGATGTCATTATTTTGTTCGTCGCATGACAAACCCGCCTTTGTACTAATGGTTGTTATTCTTATCAAACTGCTGATCTACCGTAGTCGACCGCGATATGTTTTTCCTGATTATTTTCAATTATGATTCGTTTAAGCTGTGTAATTTTGGGTAATGCAATTATTTATTTTTGAAATTAACTATTTTTATTGGTGTACTTGAGCTGTGTGCAAGGGATTTTGTTAATAAGTTAATCTTAGAATGATAATGATCGTTTTCATAACCGACCCGAGATTGATAATTTTGATAAATTGTTTATAATTGATAATTCCCAAGAGTTGTGTTCATGGGCACTTTTAATTAGATATACAGGATTTTTTCCTTTTTAGACCAAGAATCCTTGTTTAACATTAGGTATAAAAACTTCTCAAAAACAATTACAAGTTTGCATTAATATATACAGTAGTCAGTTATTGCATATTATTGTCTTCCATAGATCGTATATTACAGTCAAGTTCCTTATACCATTTATGATGAATGTAGCTGTATATTTGTATTCCTCAATTGCCTGATGCAATCAGGACTTGAATACATACCGTATTTACTCAGCATTTTCACCATAACATCGACAAACCCACCCATCACTTAGCAGCAATGCCGGCAAAATAAAAGAAACACTTCCTTACGATACAGTGGATTGTAAGGCGGCTTGTTTCAAGTGCAATTCGCGAGACCGTTAATTCCAGTGATGGTTGCACCGCTAATCACCGCCACTTACTGTTGCTTCGAGTTATTGCAATTCACTTGTATTGGTGAAAATGAGGCGCGTAATGTATGTTTTCTGACTTGTAAGAGGAAGATATTTGGGTTCTCTTGTAATGGGGAAAATGAGCGGCTTAAATTGACTTGTAAGAAAAAGGTTGAGTTCGATAACTTGTGACACAAGTTTTGATTTGTGCTAACAGTTGCGTTATCGTCTTCTGTTGTATCATATTTTGTATACAGAAATTTGGAAAATCAGTAGACATATTATTTTTCGCTGACTTATGGTTTTGTAAAAAAAATGGAAGGATGGTAATGGTTTTTGAAAAAAAATGTAGAATAAAAAAGTCGAAATTGTTTTTAAAAGTCAGTGACTAATTATGAATGTTAACCACATTGGTAAATGCTGTCAAGTCATTACTGAAATTATGTCCCTTCTAATTCTCTTTCTGCATCATTCAAAGGTCTACTCGCAGAAAATGCCTCAGGCAATAAGTCCGCCTTTATACTTTGTATCATCATCATCATCATCATCATCATCAGCCCGTTGCAGTCCACTGCTGGACAGTAGCTGCCGGCCCTCTTGTGTATGTCGTCCCGCGATCTGGCCAGAAGACGTCCCACGCTACGGTTGCCAATATATACTTTGTATATAAAGCATAAACAAATAAATAAACTATTTAACTATATCCCGTATTAACACGAAAGTGTTGTGTGGTTATTTGTAATGTGAAATAGTCAGAAATGTGCAACATAAAGCAAGCTACACATAACATTTCCCGTGTCGTGTGTCGTTTGATGGTGTTAGCTTACATGTAAATAAGTGATTGTTGTTATAAATGTCACTTTATCGCCGGAATGCTGAGGAATTTGTAAGTTTATTGGTAATAGAAAAAATAGACACGGAAAGTCATGAGTATGAGTCGAGGAAGCTTCAGTAGTCTATTATATTTTTATAATATATCATATAATACAGGGTATATCAAGACTGCGACCGAAAACGAAGCCGGGTGATAGTATTAGTGATTCCAAACACGATACCATTAAAAATATCGCAAAATAATGCGACGAAAATTAATAAAAAAAAAAATTTTTTTCACTCATCATTGTGTTTGGATGGATGAATGCTACGAAATTATGGTAAAATAATAATTATTTTACTTTCTTTTGAAAAACGTAATGAAAGCGGGATAAATAATCAGCTGACGCTAGAGGTCAACGCACGGCGCGCGCGATCCTTTTCAAAGAGTACCAAACAGCGAGCAGCGGCCGCCGAGGCCCCCTCCTCCCGCCGTCCCGCCCCGCGCTCCCGCCGCCCGCGCCGCGTTCCGTCCGCGGCCCTGGCTGCGACTCGAACTCGCGCGCCGCGCCGCGAATGGAGACCAATATCCAATGGCCCAAAGTAGTAACAATTACTATTTACTACAATATCCTCGCGACCACTGTTTATTGTAGTTCACATAAGTACACAAATTTTCAGCAGTTTTTAGTACAGTAGCTAAAGCAATTGGTCTTTGGCGCTTAAACATTGCATTGGTTCAATCGCTTCAAGAATAATTTGTGTAAAAACAAGATAAAGTTATAAGAGAACTTACCTAAACCCCTCGGCATCCCACGATATGAGGCTCGAAGTGTTCCTTTTATAACATAGTACAAACGAGTTCGTCTTTGCATATTCTCGTACAGGCGGGGCATCGTCGAGGTATCTTCAGTACACTCCGCCCGCTGCCTATCGGAGACACATCAAATTCAACGACTCATTTCGACTGCACTTTCTTAATTCCGACAGAACACTCGGTACTTGACGGGCTCCATGTACCTTATTATCTAGCTACCATTACTTACTAACTATTCCCGACAAATTCTCAATACGTGAGAAGCATTTGAGCTTCTCATAAACCCATTCGACTATTGCCCTACTCACGAACACTGCACACATTAGCCATTATTCAAAGAACAACAAAACGACACAAACTTCACAAGAACCTAAACCAATAACAAATCACTCAATTCACCACATACCAACAGTAATTTGTACATGTCACAACAAGAACTCAATACTGATACTGAAGACTACAAAGTCGAGCCGACACGTTCCCCTCCAGTCTCTGCATCACCTCTCAAATGAGCCCCGCGTAGCCCTGATTCCCGCGTTTTTAAGTATTTACTTCATAAAAAGAACGTGTTACAATTAAAAAATAATTTTCTCATTTATCAGGTTGTTATTAAACTTCAATACATACTCCTCATGGTTTACCATAAAAATAAAACATTGAAATGAATGAAAACAAAATACTTATTCGCCTCATTGGTCTCGTGGCAACGTGTATGTCTTATGTCGATTGTTGCGATCCTGTGATCGAAACCCAGACCAGACAACACTGTTTTTGAGTTTTTTTCAAATAGTGTGAGTTATTTTTGACGTTATTAATTACGTTTAGATGTAAAGATGAGCTTATGTATTTTTCGTATCAATAAAATCTGCATAATTCAGTAAAATAACTATTATTTTAGTTGCCCTCATAAAGTCGATAGAGGGCGCGTTGTTAAATTCTGTCGCATTCGCCGGCAATGTTGCTTAGTGACAATGGGTTTCGATAGATGGCGTAATAATACATGATTTTGCATTCGCGGCTCATTAATGTAAGTACGTGGAGTCCTGGGCACGCGGCAAAGTGCCGCGGCTGCGCGCGCGTCGCGGTGCTCCGCTGTGTGAATACAGCGCATGCGCTGCGCCCAAGTAGGGCTTCGCATGCATCTCCCGCTAATGCGGCAGAATTTAACAAAGCGCCCTGTGTCGACGTTATGAACGCAACTGAAATAATAGTTATTTTACTTAATTATGTAGATTTTATTGATACTAAAAATACATAAGCTCATCTGTACATCTAAAGGAAATAAATAACGTCAAAAATAACTCACACTATTTAAAAAAAATTAAAAACAGTATTGTCTGATCTGGGTTTCGATCACAGGATCGCAACAATCGAAATAAAACATACATACACGCTGCCACAAGACCAATGAGGAGAATAAGTTTTATTTTTCATTCATTTCAATGCTTTATTTTTATGGTAAACCATGAGGAGTATGTATTGAAGTTTAATAACCACCTGATAAATTAGAAATTTATTTTTCAATTACTTGTTCTCCTCATTGGTCTTGTGGCCGCGTGTATGTTTTATTTCGATTGTTGCGATCCTGTGATCGAAACCCAAAACAGACAACAGTGATTTTGAGTTTTTCAAATAGTGTGAGTTATTTTTGACGTTATTTATTATGATTAGATGTATAGATGAGCTTATGTATTTTTGGTATCAATAAAATCTACATAATTAAGTAAAATAACAATTATTTCAGTTGCGTTCATAACGTCGATAGAGGGCGCTTTGTTTAATTATGTCACATTCGCCGCCAACGTTGCATAGTGACAATGGATGACGATAGATGGCTTAATAATACATAATTTTGCATTCGCGGTTCATTAATGTAACAACGTGGAGTCCTAGGCACGCGGCAAAGTGCCGGGGCTGCGCGCGCGTCGCGGTGCTCCGCTGTGTGGATACAGCGCATGCGCTGCGCCCACGTAGGGCTTTGTATGCATCTTCCGCTAATGCGACAGAATTTAACAAAGCGCCCTCTATCGACGTTATGAACGCAACTGAAATGATAGTTATTTTACTTAATTATGTAGATTTTATTGATACTAAAAATACATAAGCTCATCTGTACCTCTAAAGGAAATAAATAACGTCAAAAATAACCCACACTATTTAAAAACAAATCAAAAATAGTATTGTCTGGTCTGGGTTTCGATCACAGGTTCGCAACAATCGAAATAAAACATACACGCTGCCACGAGACCAATGAGGCGATTAAGTATTTTTTTTTTCATTCATTTCAATGCTTTATTTTTATGGTAAACCATGAGGAGTATGTATTGAAGTTTAATAACCACCTGATAAATTAGAAAATTATTTTTCAATTCATGTTTTATGAAGTAAATACTTAAAAACGCTACGCGGGGTTCATTTGAGAGGTGATGCAGAGACTGGAGGGGAACGTGTCGGCTCGACTTTGTAGTCTTCAGTATCAGTATTGAGTTCTTGTTGTGACATGTACAAATTACTGTTGGTATGTGGTGAATTGAGTGATTTGTTATTGGTTTAGGTTCTTGTGAAGTTTGTGTCGTTTTGTTGTTCTTTGAATAATGGCTAATGTGTGCAGTGTTCGTGAGTAGGGCAATAGTCGAATGGGTTTATGAGAAGCTCAAATGCTTCTCACGTATTGAGAATTTGTCGGGAATAGTTAGTAAGTAATGGTAGCTAGATAATAAGGTACATGGAGCCCGTCAAGTACCGAGTGTTCTGTCGGAATTAAGAAAGTGCAGTCGAAATGAGTCGTTGAATTTGATGTGTCTCCGATAGGCAGCGGGCGGAGTGTACTGAAGATACCTCGACGATGCCCCGCCTGTACGAGAATATGCAAAGACGAACTCGTTTGTACTATGTTATAAAAGGAACACTTCGAGCCTCATATCGTGGGATGCCGAGGGGTTTAGGTAAGTTCTCTTATAACTTTATCTTGTTTTTACACAAATTATTCTTGAAGCGATTGAACCAATGCAATGTTTAAGCGCCAAAGACCAATTGCTTTAGCTACTGTACTAAAAACTGCTGAAAATTTGTGTACTTATGTGAACTACAATAAACAGTGGTCGCGAGGATATTGTAGTAAATAGTAATTGTTACTACTTGGGGCCATTGGATATTGGTCTCCATTCGCGGCGCGGCGCGCGAGTTCGAGTCGCAGCCAGGGCCGCGGACGGAACGCGGCGCGGGCGGCGGGAGCGCGGGGCGGGACGGCGGGAGGAGGGGGCCTCGGCGGCCGCTGCTCGCTCTTTGGTACTCTTTGAAAAGGATCGCGCGCGCCGTGCGTTGACCTCTAGCGTCAGCTGATTATTTATCCCGCTTTCATTACGTTTTTCAAAAGAAAGTAAAATCATTATTATTTTACCATAATTTCGTAGCATTCATCAATCAAAACACAATGATGAGTGAAAAAAAATTTTTTTTTTATTAATTTTCGTCGCATTATTTTGCGATATTTTTAATGGTATCGTGTTTGGAAAAACTAATACTATCACCCGGCTTCGTTTTCGGTCGCGGTCTTGAGATACCCTGTATAATGGCGTGGCGGACTATATGGCCTAACCCCTCTCAATAGTATTTGGGTTTGTAGCGGAGCTACTTTTATCTATATAAATTTAATTTAACTTTTTATTAAAATCATTATTTATAATCATTAAAATTAAAACTATTCATAAAAACTACATGCTGATTATAATATACCATTCTGTAACATTCACTTCCATATTGTAAAAAATTTTGTATTAAAAATAAATATTGTTCAACGAACGGACAGACAAGCTCACTACAATAAAATATTTTATATAGTTAGCCGCGGAGCGCTCGGCCGACCGCCCGAGCGGTGGCCGAAGCGGCCCCGCCGAGCCGAACGGTTACCGCGCTGCGCACACGCAGTCGCCCGGCCGCCAGTCTGCTCCCGACCGCTTTGACGCGAGACGCATGACGCTCGATTCTTTCCGCTTTGCTATCAGCTGTTTGATTGTCTTATTAGTTTACGTGTTGCTTATTCTTACTGACTTTCTGTGCTTACTACTGTCGCCTTTACTCCTTCTTTCTTTCTGTGTGCTGTATAAAATAAACTGTTTCTTGTGTTCGTGTATTTGGACTGATTTATTTTTATGACAACCCGGCGAACCTAACGGACACTTGATTTTGACCTACACGCACTACATTAAGCGATCCTACACCTGATCGCCATCCCTACAGGTTGATACAGATAATAGAATATAATATGCTTAGATGTAAATTGCAAGTGTACAAGGGAAAAATAATCGACTACTTTATTATTTAAATTATTTAATGGCTACAGTTACTGGTTATCGATACATGATACTTAATGCTAGTTACGAGAGCATAATTGTTATAATTTTATGACCTGCCATGCGGTATAATATTAAATGCAAAATAGTATTAGCAATTATCGATCATTTACATATATTACAATTAGTCGATTACTTAATGCAAATCGATTGTAATCGGCTCGATTAAATCCCATCCTTACGCCACTTTCAAGTGGAACCCATCCCTACCATTAACACTTTAAAGCGGAAATGAGATCAATATTTATCTACAGCTCTTCACAAGTTCTCTGTGGCATTGTGCGGACCTCACGAATATCTCACATCCGTACGCGATCCTTTTGAGGGCTCTATTGTTCAGATCAAGAGACCTGGCAGGATGAGATACTGGTAGGATGTGAAGCTTTTGTTATTTCCGGGTATGTTAAATAGCGGTTTTGCCTTGTCAAAAATAAGGTTTCGTAGTTCTGCCCGAAGGTAGTAATAAATGCCTCGAATTTACGAATAAGAGACGTGGTTAAAAGTGTGTTTAAAATATAATCTGCAAAATTTGTTTATTAATATATTAAGTTGTTTTCTTATCCTTATCAAATAAAATCTATGCGTTATAATTACGCTGGAATCTTTAAAATCGATATACGCAGTGCTCCAATTCTGCGTATGTGAAATTATCGGAAGGCACGTATAGAAGCTCCTTCAAGCGCAGCATAAAGACGTAATTAAGCAAGCTGGCTGATCGGAGATACTCGACGGCGTACGGTCGACATTTTCCTTCGCTCTTCTGAATAGCAAGATTGCAACTGCAACCTAGATAGTTCTCTATCGATATTTGAACGCGTTGTTTGCATTTTAGTAGGAATATGTGCTGTATTTGATATAAATAGCGATTTTCTCCGGAGTTTGAAAATGTCTAATAATTATTGGGCGCATTTTCATTTCGAACATTTTAATTTTAATGAAAAGCATTTCCCCTCACTAACATTACTTACCAATGATTGCGGTTATTCGAAAAAATCACATTAATCTGCACAATCATTCTTTTGTACAATAAAAGTTTAATAGACTAGCGTTGTGGACTTTGTCTTAAGCCGATAATGGCGTTATACGAGATACAAGAGTAAGATAAGAAGAGTAGAGTAAGATACAAATATAATACGCACTATCACCATGTGAGTTATTAGAGAATACCCTGTCATCGTGTAAGTAATCAGGTATTATTACCCTCGATTAGCAGGGGAGGCGAGTGCTGAAATAAACTGGTCGGCGACGCGCCGCATATTTATATGTTTACAACCGGCCCTATGCGTTGCGTGCTATTTATATAGTAGGGCTGTACACATGTATGCTCGCGGTGTATTTTGAATCCTTAGGTTCGAGATTTGTAAGTTGGACCTAATATTAAAATCCATTGTAAAAGAGTTCCATATTGAAGCAAAAATAAACTTAGATAACTTGGACTCAATTTGTGATATAAAGTATTTTACAATCATTAAGTTTTGAACCTTTTACTCGGTGTCAAAAGCACAAGTAGTGTATGTAAAATTAAGGGCAATTTTTATCATCGGCATATTAACTCCTACAATCTTCTCGTTTCAAAACATACACTTTTGTTTCGTAGTTATTATCATATATTTCAAAGAAGAATAATTTAAGTAGTATAGTAGTATCGATAGTCTCTGCCTACCCCTATGGTACAGGCGTGATGATTATGTATGTATGCAGAATAATTTATGTTAGTTAAGATTAGTATTTGTTGAGGCAACCCTGTAATGACCCAAGTGCCAGTTTCCACTGTGCTATAATTTGCTTAAACTTTGTACAGGGAGTTATGTTCTTTGTTTACACTGCGAATGTAACGCGATGAATAGTTTCGCATTGAGCAATTAGCTGGTGTAATCTGCTTTTGGAAAGTTACTTCGGGGTATAGTAATTCAGCCTCCAGTGATTGATACAAATGTTTGACCAAGGTATGTAGGGTGGTGTCTTTTCAAAAAGAATGCTCAGGTTGCTGTTAGTAATTATGAGACATTATTTAAAGGTTATTTCGTTAACTATTAAGAAGAGGAAATTAAAAATTCACAAAAATAAAGTTCAAGCTAAAGCTCAGAAATACTCCTGTGTTGGGTATTAACTAATTTACACATACATACATAAAGTTCACGCATTTTCCCAGAAGGGGTAGGCAGAGGTGCAACCAGGACAGTCACGTTTCGCCTTATGTGTTCCGTCCCACGATGTGAAAGGGGACGAGCCTATCGTCATATAGAGCACAAATTCCTGACTCCGAGCTGAACGAATAGAAAAATGCAATATCACCAATATTATGCAAAGAAGCTTATATTAAGTACTAAGTATAATTATAAACAAATTGACAAATAAAAGGCATTTTCCAATGTACGAATTGTCAACTAAATATACCTTAGAATAACTTTACCTGTCCTATCAAAATTTATTGACACAGCGGGTGTCAAATGCAAAAACAAATATTTGCGGAGAGGGCAAACATTTGTAGCCAACATCCAATACGCAAAACCAATCAAGCCTAGTGCCATCAAAGTTTATAGTATTGCGTTATTTTATAGTTTGTATTCAAGTATACAAACATTCAAAGTGGTAGTCCAATATCGTTTCGACCCTAACAAGCTTTCAATTTGGATTTTTTGTAGGATAGTTATTACAAGCAGAAATGGTTGTAGAAAAAAGAAACATGTATTGTCATAACCGGGATGTTTTGGGTTCGAATCCAAATCGGGCAAATTCATTGATTGAGTTTGAAATGTCATTGATCATTTTTCATCAGATTAACAGCTAAAATGTAAAAGGCCCTTATATTTTATTTTAACACCAACTTAACCCAATTCCAGAATTCTCAGTGAAACCAGTTACAAGCCGAACGCGATAAAATATAAAACGCTTTCATCATTTCAAACGAGTTTATCAAATCGGTTTCCCTTTCAATAAGTTCCGTTTCGCAGGAAATATTTGAAAGCACTTACATTAGGGATGTCGGCGTCTCGGTGAAAAGTAACACTAGCCGGTCGTTCGCCGCAAATGCCGGCATTCCGCGGAAACGGCGGAATTGCTAAACTCATCTTTGCGTATAACATGCGGCTTTGAATTAACACTAGCGATCTTTGTGTTTTTTTTTACTTTTAACATTATTTTGGGTAATCGTTTCTAGATGAACTTCGTTTCATTATTTTAGCTCATAGCTCAATGACTTTCGAAAGTGTTTGCCAATTTAAAACCCCGTAATAATATATAATCATTTGAATTTGTACCATATAAAAAGGCATTATTCTCCAAATAAGCGATATAAAAATTTCTCATTGTAAGTTGTCGGCAAAGTCACTTTTCTTGTAAAGGATTAAAAATAATGTTATAATCAACGCACAAAACTAATACTACTACGACCTCATTCATAGATTTAAAACCAATTTTAGTTACCGAATATTTTGTCCCTTTCGAACGACTTTTGAATTCAGTTTGAGCAAAGAAGACAAACCATTCGTTAACTAAAATAGGTTTTAAAACTTTCTATGAATAAGGCCGCTAATATATGTAATACTAATATAGTTATTTTACATTCCGTGCATCAACATTTACATTACACGCTCGACTCGTACCCAGCCATGAGTCACGCAAACATCACCCCGAGTGATCATATCCAGTGGAGTTTATGATCCGGCGCGATACCTAACACTTTGCTGATAATTATGTGAATAACATACGCTGGTTTTATTAAAATCCACCAACCAAGTTAAGTCTAGGAAAAACCAACAAATTAAAGATAAAATATATGAAATATAAGTAACTCAACGTTTCATAAAATGTATATTTGATGCGAAATTGATTTTATAGTGAAATATATTTAGAGTCACGACTCTCAAGCTATAAATAAGGCTATGACATCTCAAAATAAAAAAAATATGAATCAGAATCTCCTCTAGTTTACCGGATCTGCAGAGTCCTCCCTTATAAGACTACTGTTATCATACCTTCACGACGACACAAAGCAAACGCAATTTTGATCGTATTTTTCTTTTATGTAAAACATTACTAATGGACAAGCTGCTTTACTTAATTCTGCGTCCCTCAAATTAGGTTTCAAGTTTAGATTTACTGCTTTGGCTCTTTGGTTGTATATTCATTATTGTCAGAAAATAAATTGGCTATCGAACGCCAAATAACTTAAGAAATCAAACTTCTAGGTTTTAGAGCGATCAAATCTAAAAATTCAGCTTTATAATGACTATGATTAACATAAAACATTGGGGACAAAACTTATCTCACGAATAACTCACAATAATTGTCAGTATATAAGGATTGTCTAATGTTTGTATAATGTAGGCACGCTTATGGGATAAACAAAGATTGATGGCTATTTACAAAGATTATCATATAATTTGAAATAATAGCGTAAATATTTAATGACTTGTCAAGGGGTAATGCCAGTCATTTATAAAATTAAGATTGATTTTGGAAAATTATCAAATAAGCTCTAATCTTCGCCACTACTAATATAGTTTTGGACCATATACAAACACCATTTATCACCCAAAATAGACTATATCGACATCGTAAGGTTTCTGTCAACGAAAAAATAATTGATGCTCGATGATTGCAAGTCTAACTTAACATGCCATCACATTTTTTATGTTTCTTTCTCCATCAAATTGTTCAATGTAAGTTATAGCATAGAACCTAAAATCAAACTTGAAGTTAAGGAATTTATAGAAAAACTATATTATGTAAGCCAAAACCAACATATTTAGCTAGGTGTTTCGAAATAAAAAAGAAATGACATCTTTCTAAAGGATTGACATTCTATTTGATAGCACTCGAAACATTTACCTATGCATTCAAATTGCAAGACATTCTTAGATTATAGCTAGCGCAAATGCTTTGACATTCAAAGTTCATAATATCGCTAGTAATAGAATTAAGATGATTTATACCCGATCACAAAGAGGTAATCCGTCGTCGAGCGAGCACTTTATCAATATGTAATAACCGTGTATTACCTTCATTATAACGTTCTTAGAATAGTAATGTAAAGCATGAATAATGCAGGGATTAAAGCGGTCATTTCTAGATGTTGTGTCATCAACGAGCTTAGTTTGTTACATAGAATCACGGAGATTTAAGTTCAAGAAATGTGTAATGACAAGAGTGTACATCGATGCGATTATTGATCATTATCAGGTGAAATATGTTCACTTTGTTATGCCAGTATAAAAAAAATAGTAATCACATTATGTTACCTCATACTACATAGTGGGATTATGAAGACAAAACATTTTCGACAAGCCATACATTCATAACATGCTAAAGTATTATCGAAAATCCGTACCGTATTAAAATGAAATCACAAAGAGGACAGGAAGTCGCTGAAACAATATACAGTGCAACCTTAATATAACGTACCTCAATATAACGACTTCCTCGATTTAACAAATTCATCGTAATCCCCTTGAATTGTCCATAAGAGTCAATATAAAATATACCTTTACATTGCGAACATTCTTTGCGTACAACCTCTTTATAACGAATTTTCAACTATCAAGAAAAAGTATTCATACCTCTAATTAACGAATTTTGCCAACCCAAAACCTTTATATAAAGTTTCCACCAATAATATAACTCTTAATCTTATAATGTGATTCATGTCTCGACATGTTTCGACACGCTTTTGTTTGTAAAGTAATCATTGTTGTTTTGATGGAAAGTAATGTAAATACCTCTGCTCGTCACTATTGTTAAAGATTTAAGTTAAAATGGCTCAGAAACGTAAAGTAATATTGAGGTGAATAAAACTATTCTTTTACCTCTTTATAACGAATTTTAGACCAATCTAACCTCAACATAACAAACCTCAGTTCAACGAATTACTTGATATTACGAATATTTTCTTGTTCCCCTCCGATTTGTTATATCGAGGTTGCACTGTATATTGTTAAAAATTCGCGCAGTGACGTCACAGTTTTAATCCGGCAGATGCGAGTTTGGTCTTGTGAGTCCGTGCCGAGGCCTTTGCGGACTTTGTATCACGGACCTTTTATGTGCGAATTTGTATGCGGGCGACCCGTGCGGGATCTGTTTAGCTCAGATTACGAACTGAAAATAGTTTTGCGAACCGCTTTATGTGCTTATTTAAAACAATTGTTAATAAAACAATTACTAGTTAGACTTTAGAGGCATGGAAATTCTATTAAGGGGTTGGAATTTGCGTTCTAAAGGAATGACACAACGGCGTAAAATGAATTGATAGTCCTGCTAACTATTATTCAGGTGGTGCTGTTTTTTCCCACTATTAGTCAATAAGAAAGAAAACTATATTCTTATAAATGTGCAATGTGACGTCACCTTTTTAATCCAATGGATGCCAGTGTGGTCCTGTGAGTCAGAGTGAAAGCCGAGGCCTTTGCGGACGTTGTACCGCGGGGCTGCGGGCGACTCGTGCGGGATCTGTTTAGCTCAGATTATTAACTGAAAATAGTTTTGTGAATGACTATGTTCAGGTATTGACGCTATGTGTGCCTGTTTAAAAGTTGCAGTAAAATAACTTGTTAGTTTATTTATTTTTTAGATCCGAAATATGTTTTTACCACGGGCTCTGATATTTTCCCGAAAGGATTTACGTCAATGAAGGTATTTTATTGTTAAATCATAGCCAAATATTTTTGCCACACAAAGCAATATTTTGCGTCGACACGCTTCGTAATCTCACCCTGAGGGGCTTAAGGTCTTAAGGACAGGTAGAAGATTATAAATAAATATCCATTTTTTCTTTGAACGAAAGACAGCTGTTAATTCCGCTTCCGTTACCTCGAAGCAGAAATAAAGGGGCATACCGGTGTATATGGTCTTCAAATGTTTGCAAATATAGAGGCCTGGCTGGATCCTTGACGAATTCTACGCCAGCATACCGACTTCCGCACACATTTTTAATTTTTTTTTTAATTCACTAAAAGACCTTTTTAGCGGCGAAGGAAAACATAATGATAAAACCTGCATATCGTAGAGATCTTAATAAGATTTTCTATGGTATATGAATTCCGGCAACCCGCACTAAGTCAGCGGAGTGGACTAGCAGCCTAAGCCCTCTTGATCAAATTCTCGTTTATAGAATGCCAGGAGGAGCGACTGAAGAATAGAGTACAGTACAATACAAGTTGTAGAACAATATTGAAGTGATTCAGTTTGCAGCCAGAATGACAGGTATTAGGACTTCAAAGCCTATTGTAACTCAGAAATCATAATAAATTTATGATAAAACTACTCGTTTATGTTCGTAAGAACTAAGAAGTGATTGGACCGCGAGAGATCACTGGACGCACTGCCCTTAATTATAAATCGATTGACAACATCTGCCGTCGAACAAAAACGGAATTTATTGTTTATCTTGACATCGAGGAAAACTCCGCGCTTACAATATTTTTTTAAGGTTATTTGCTTGCAGATGGCGTGCTCTCTAACTTGTTTGATCAGTACTATATTGAATTCAGAATCCATTGAATGAGCCCGCTCATCTATTATCTTCCTGATGATGATATTCATTTAGCAAGCGCATAAGTGAGCCGTGTAATTCATCATCTTGCATAGTTCAAACACAGGGTCAACAATGGAAAAGTATTTGTGTTCCCTAATTACTCGGGTTCAAAAAAATTATTAAAAAAATGTCTTTTATGAGATTTTTCATGTATTCTTGATGTCTAATCTTTCTTAGAATACTCTGATCTATTATGAGCACGGAAACATTGTTGTCTCTGCCAACCATAAAAACATGTAGTCGTGAGTGTATTGTACGTATTACGAGTATTAAAGACATCCTATTTATTAATCCTTAGCATCCTCACCAATTTCAACGGTATCTATTTTAGTATTATTTATGAGCGTATAATTAAAATAAATTGAATTTCACAACTTTATGCAAATGTGGTGTTTAATGAACACGTTAAGTGATATAACTTGATTGCGTGATGCTCGCGACCGCCCGCTGTTTTAATGACTTCCATACATATTTTGAACATTTAAAAGAGTAGAACCACGCTGTATTCAGTTTTTACAAAATGTATGGGGAAGACTATATCGTCCTTAAAAGTAAGCTGAAATAACAGAGATTTATTTATTTATTTATTTATTTATTTATTTATTTATTTATTTATTTATTTATTTATTTATTTATTTATTTATTTATTTATTTATTTATTTGTTCTGTAAGTTGAGATTATCAGAATCAGAAAGCTTGATTCCTTTTCCTCTTCCCATCCTTTATCCTTCTCGCTCTCCTGCCGTTTAGATGGGCCGAAAACACATCCATGATGATCGTTGGGGACGTTCATGGTCGGCAGTGGTCACTTACCAACATGACCTGTTTGCACGTTTGTCGGACCTATGCAATTAAAAAAAAAACATTTTTTTCACACTGGCATGAATAAGTCCAATGACTTAGATTGTACTGCATCTATCTATGTAAGTGCATCTATCTATCTATCATGTAGGTGAACTCCAATGAGTTCACCTGATGGTAGATGCAGTACAATCTAAGTTTCCACCAGGAAACGCGACACTTTAGCGCAGGTTTTATAAAGAGATTAATTTAACTTGTATCGTGGACACTATCCGCATTCAAATATCGTACCTCTTATTGTAAAGGCTTTGCCACTTACTATAAAGTATTATGGTGTTTATGGTAAGCACTTTACTAGCATGTCAGTAATATTTTAGAATAAGTTTCACTTTACTCA
Source organism: Deilephila porcellus (assembly GCA_905220455.2). NCBI lineage: Eukaryota > Metazoa > Arthropoda > Insecta > Lepidoptera > Sphingidae > Deilephila > Deilephila porcellus. The sequence goes on along the minus strand of LR999973.1, from coordinate 11,988,708 downwards.
ACAGACTGCAGAGTTTAGTATTTTCTTTGATATTTAAAGAGTTCTTGATTGTTGGCAGCAGGCACAAAGTGATGTCAAAAAAATATTTGCTTATGAAGGCTTTTTTATGACGGCGAACATGTTGTTGTTTTTACGTCGATACAAGTAATTTCATTAATAGACGAAAGGTTAATGGGGTTTTAAAGATAAATTGTTTTTTTTCTAAAAGTCAACAAACTAGTTAAACAATGCGATGAGTCAATACGTAATAAAGCCCAAATCTTCTTACATAATATAATATGGTGATGGAACATATTTTAACTATAATTATGGGCTAGAGACAGAAATAACACGTCTGATAAAATACTAAAGCTTTTAAATCACTGCCTACTTTTTGGGTTAATAGGCGTTAATACATTAATGTCCGAAACAAAACATTACACTCTGAATATCTCCATGAAATCAATTTAAAGCGACAATAACGCCAAATAACAATACGAATAAACAGAAACTATTGTCCATTAATACCTTGTTCGACTGAATCGGTTGCCGCAGCAATAAAATATCGGAATAAAATTATTCGCAAATCGCAATGCATCAGAAATTGAGAGCAATTAATTTATGATAGCTGAATGCGAACGGTTTCACGTAACCGATATCTACGCTGTTATACAATCTTGCTCGGAATCCGAACTTTGTGTACTCTGCAATAAATTGAGCTGTTTGCAATTACGCTGCTGGATGTGTTAGAATATAGATGTATTTTAAGACAAATGAAGTATTTAAATAAATAAATAACCTGATAGGATATGTTTTTCTTATTTATTATTTGTATTTAATGTCTAGATACTCTTCAATATAATAGAACCTACGTTTTATAGGTATGAGCATCGAATCTGTTTATTTTTGTTTCGCGTCTTGATTCTAGCTTTTATATTAGTATGTTTAAATCAGAAAAATAAAAAAGTAATAAAATATTTAATAAATAATCAAATCCATGTTAGTTTTCGTATATAAAAATCATATTTTTATTACTTATTAATTATCCGCCTATTTAACTTAATATCCATCGTACGAAAAGAATACACAATTTTTCAAATAGCTTACCATTTTCTCTTTGAAACTTGCCATCTCTACCTTGAACCGAACCAATAAGAAAACAAATAAGAACAAGCTACAAAAATTGAAAACCTCCAGATTTGACTACTTTAACTAAATAAACCTTAGGTTTGAAACACATGTTTATTCACCACGCTACAAAAGGTTCAGATTCGAGTTTGACTAGAAGAACCTTAACCAAATAAACCTTAGCATTCAAAGAGACATTTATCTACCAGATCCGTCTGTCAATTCAATCTACTCGCAGTAATTTACCCAAACCGACTTGTAATTAAAGCCAAACAAATGTACGGACTAAATCAGCATCGGATTTAGTCGGTGACGGGTAATCTCGTATTAATTCTAGCTGGCACGGAATATCTTTATACGGCTGTTGGAATTCGTATTAATTGTTTTGGAATTCTTACTGCTTTCGTATGTACTGATTTTTCAATTGTTAGTCTATTATAAAATTTATTTATTGTAGATTATTATTATTTAGTTTACGCCTTAGACTTATCTTTCTACTATTATCTATCCCATGCTTGCCTGTAAGAATTTACCTAGTGCGTTTATTTAATTATTTATAAAAAAGTACAACGCAATCTCACAGCATTTGCCAACGGTTCGCCAACACGTTTACATTAAAATGACTTATTTTATTCATAACCTTCATAATTTTTATTGTGTAATTTCTTTATTGTTTCTTAGTACAGTACAGCGCAGAAAAGGATTAAATTTAAATAAATAAATTGTCAACCGACTAACTAAGAAAGTGACGCCACTGAGCTGTGTTAAATACACAATTGTCATTTCTAATTCGTTCTATTGTTTTTTATTTTACGAATATTGTAAAGACGATTGAAAATCCGGCTGTTTATGTTAAAAATATATTTGTTGTAATAAATGTCACTGGTATGGTTGTTTAAAATAATAAACTTTTGTTCGTTGAATATATTACTGATACGTTTGAAGTATCGGAAAATGCTAATGCATTTTTATAGATATGTTAACATGATGTCGCAATTGTTGAGTTTCGTAATGTTTCTTTGTTACAAAGTAGAGAAATGTTGTGTAGAAATGGATATTTGAAGACTGGGAATATACATATATTATTTGTAAACAACTATTTATTATTCGTAAATTATTGATGCAAAGTGCGCGAGGTAGGCAGAAACTCAATATAAAAAGAAATGTTTGAAGTTTGCTGACAAACCATTCTTCGATTTTTATTAGTAAACATAAGTAAAATATCAAAAAAACGTCACTGAACAAACGTTGAAACAAAAGTGGTAGGTAAGTATCCCAAAAAACAGAACAGTAATCTTGAATATATTTTTTTACCTCATCAGCACCGTATTACAGGGTAAAAATTTGAAATAGAATTTTTAGATGTAGTTAACTTGAGATTTGCGGGACGGGAAACATTACTCGGCCGTTAGCGCCGCGTCTATTTCCATCTCAATATTGCGGATACCATTCATGTCTCAGATGTGCCGGTGTCACAGTCCTCAGGCGATTATGCTTCCATCTACAACGTATTAAAGGTCAAATTCCCCTGGGAAATACCGTTTAAATGGCGAGACACGGTTCTTGAATAAAACCTGAACTAATCAACTAACTGCTCAAAACACGGGGACGGCACTGTGACCATTAAAGCACTCTTGTTATTGCGCAAATTTCACGTTAAATTGTAAATTTGTTTCTAGTTGCATGAATTACAGGTCAGTGGCTTTCTCGGTTTTATGTTCAACTGTATTGTAAAAAATATCGTGGGATCTTACTATCCTTAATAACATCGAAAATAGATACTAAGTTTCAATTCGCTTTGAGAGTTCGCAGATCGTTTCAACTCCATCAATAATAAAATTTAAAACGAAGTTTCTTCAGCTGTGATTTTACTATGCTATTTTATTTTCACTAAACTTGCCTTCTTTTTGCTAATTCCACACTTACTTTGTATTAATTTAAGTACATCATATGGCTTTCATCATACACTAATATAGTCAACGTTTTCAAATCAGACCGTCTTCGAAAAGAAATTTAAATAAAAGTTACGATTGCTGGGTGAAGAATGATATAGTAGTCTTCACCAAAAACCGAAACTCTCTTCAAAATCCATGCTCCTTCGAGGAAAAACAAAATAATATAAAAATGGCCACTTCTCTCAATCGATACACCCCATATAGTCCAATGAGGCGATACTAGTCCCATAATATCCCGGAGCGAACGTCACCGATCGAAGCTGTCATCCGTGTACCGTGAAAGTGGAGGTAGCAACGCAGAAAGCACTCGGGTAACCCGATACACAATCACAGCTAATTTAACTCAATCAGGTCTCGACGGGACTTGCGTTTTATTAATTTTATTATTTCGATTCGGTAATTATAGTCATGCAGTTTTCAGTTAGTGGTTTGGTTGGGTGATTTGAGTTTTGTTTGTTGGTGTGGTGAGGGTTCTGAAATCTATCTTAGGGTTTGAGATGCAGTGGATATATTTATTTGTAAAATAGTAGTGATTTAATAAGTACATAATTTAGCGTGTTCGTTGTTATGTTTAATCGTCTATTTCTACAGGTTGACTGTTACATAGATACACTTTAAGGCCGCGTTTCCACTGACGCGGAGCTGGGCGGAGAGGAGCGGAGAAGAGCGGTGAAAAGTGGTCAGTGTTTCCACTGAAGCGGAGCTGGGCGGAGAGGAGTGATGAAGAGCGGTGAGTGAGCGGAGCAGAGCGGAGTGGAGCATACTTTTGGAATCGCGCATTTTTGCACTTAGTTACACTCAATCTCTCGGACCATACATCATGTTGTCGCTTAAAAAGAAAAAAGCAATCATTTTATATATTTCTCTACTTGAAGACGAAGAGTCACACGCACGCACTGCACGCGAGTCACGCACCGCCCCGCTCCGCACCGCTCCGTACCGCCCCGCTGTCCTCCGCTCTGTACCCCGATGCTCGCTGTCCTCCGCACTGCACAGCCTCGATGTATGAATATCCGCTCAGCTCTGCTCCACCCCGCTCGTACTGTTTCCATTGAAGCGTAGCGGATATTTCAAGCATAGTCATTGGTCAATTTGTGCACCGCTAAGCTCCTCTCCGCCCAGCTCCGCGTCAGTGGAAACGCGGCCTAAATGTATTTATTTAATTATGCATATAATAATTTAGTTTTTAGAAGCAAATTTAAATTATTTATTAGATTTGTTATGTAATTTAAATAACAATTATTAATACAATTTTGCATTTTAAATTCTCATAGATAATTTCAATACACATAAACGCATCTTTTCCCGTAATAATATTTGTCTTGGCAAACGAGAGAACGGATATAAATTGTAGAACACGTCTGAGTTACTTCAACCTGAATTAAATAGAAGCTATTATCCCCAGGGATTCAGTTCGTACTCGACATAAAATTTATATTCCCGAACCAAGTTTCTTACGAGGCGAATATCCACGGAAATCAATCTATTCGTTTCCCCGTAATGCTGTAAGCGGAGCAGTAAGTGTACTTAAGCAAAAATTGAAGTTAATGGCTTTAGTTCAAGTGCAAATGTTTTGTACTCCTTCATAATTAAGATAAGAAGTTAAAGACCGAAAATATATAATAGTACAACCAAAAAAAAAACATAAATTGGAATAGCTCTGTGAATGAAAAACTAAAATTATAGATGAAAATATTTTTATGACTGTTGTCATTTGTATCGATATTTCGAAAGCACATGCTGAAATAAATTTCATGCTTTTTTTAATCGCTAGACTGTTTCATGACCATACTGAATTTAGATACGATGATCGAACACGTAATATACCCTATAATGATTTGCGAATGCACTCCCGAAATAGGGCAATACACCCGCAAAGACAAATGGAATAAAACATTACTGCGAAATCCATAAGTATTGCACTTGCAAGGGATATTAGTCTATGTATCTGATAAAATAAGATCGTTAGTCGCGTGCAAGATTTCTTGAGGGACAAGCTTCCTTTTTGTTCCAGTTGAGGAGTTTTATTTTAAATCTGCGGCTCTAACGAAGCGAGTGATACAAGCTCGCAGCTGTCGCGCATCCCGTACGCGTGGACATCGCGGACTGTCCCCCGCACCGAGTTACAAAATAATATGTTGGCATGCTCGTTCGATTGTGACATGTGTAGACATGATGTCTGTGGCTACTTTGGAGTTGTATTTTGCTAGTACAAATTGATATTGAATGCTATAATTCAGGCACAAGATACTTAACATGACAACAATAATTTTTACAACTACCTATTCAAATGTATTTGAAATATCTAGAAGAATCTTGAGATGATTATTCTATTTCTTGTCTAAATCAAAAAACTAGACGTATATCTCGATCAAATTCATAAAGTTCGCAAACTTTTGCGATTCTTATATCCGTTATCCTGACAGATAAATATAATTAGATCTCCAGAGACTCCTAATAGCTAGGTATAAATTTAGGTCCCGTTTCTAAACCTGCGCGGAGGCGTTATAGGGAGTGTCCCGCCGCCCATCGGTATTGTGTTCTCATGCCGCATGCATTAGCTCACATTGAATGCTGTTATTCAGCCACGGGATACAAACTAAGTTTTCAATAGTTCCCAGAAACCCTATAGAATTATCAAGTAATTTCTCGTGACTTTTTTATTGCCGTAATAGGCAGATGGGCTAGTCGCCCGCCTGATTGTATGCGGCTACCGTTGCTCATGGACTCTATAATCCCAGGTACAGGGAAGCCAATGCGTACCGACTCTTGTCGTTTGTTATGACTTGCGTTAACTAAATTAGCCTTCTGTATCTGTATGAGCCCATATACGTCCCACTGCAGGGCACGGGCCTCCTCTACCATCGAAAGTACGATTGAGAGAGGTTAGGCAATATAGTCCACCACGCTGGCCTGGTTCGTGTTGGCGGACTTTATATACCGTAGAAATTCTTTAAAATCGCCACGGTATGTAGTTTTCCTCACGATGTTTTCCTTCACCGTAATAGTGAAAAAAAAAACAGCCTTATCAAATTTTAAAACGAGGTATACATCTCGATTAATTTCATAAAAGTCTCAAACTTTTATGATTCCTATATCCTGACATAAATATAAACCGATTAGATCTACGCATAAAGTCAGGTCCCGTTTCTAAGCCCGTGGAGGCGTTTGGGAGTGTTCGGCCGTCCCTCAGCATTGTATTCTGCATACATTAGTTCACATTCTTCAACCCGCACCGTCGGTTATGCTTTTATTTCGTGTCGTCTATTTATAAAATCGCGTGCCTTTGCGCCGCTTGGATGACTCAGTATCGATACAGATTTGAAAATGATAAGGTTTTGCGTTTTTTGTTAATAAGCGTTAGTGGTAGTTATTTATAGCTTTATCTGTCTTCAGTTTTAAATCTTTTGTAATTTAATTTAGTTTCAAATAAGTAAAATGTGATGTGGTTATTGATTATAATTAAAGTAATCGGCAATACATAATAGATATTTGAAATAAATAGAAATAGGAAACGAATCGATATAAATTAAAATACATACCAATTCGTACATTACTCTCAAGTTATTTAGTACAATTGCAATCCAACACGCAAATAACTCAAAACAAATGGAAACGAGCACTAAAGTCAACTAACTCAATAAGTTATCAGGATCTTGCATCGACGTAAGTGCAGTGTAGAGTTACATTATGGAGCATGTGCGAAACGGTCTCGAAATAATTTTATGTGGCTAACGACACTATGGGCGTTGCCAGGGCTGTCAGGTGAGCAGAAATTGCTGATTGATGAAATTTATTAGTGTTTACCTGTGTAATTAAATTTTGGAAAGGTGTGTATATTTTAAAGGTAAATCATTATGTATAAATGTCATAATCAATGGTTTGATTTTAATAATGACATAATGAATATATTAGCTCGGCGCAATAACTTTATAGCTACTGATAGTTAACGCCGCGCCGTCTAGATACAATAACGATTGGCGGGAAATGTTATCTAAACATTCGACATAATTATTTCGGTTTGCTAAGATTTTTATTTATCTAACCATACAATACATTCGTTTTGGCAACCCTATTCTAGACGAAAAAAAAGTACGCTTTAATACTATTACGCACAATAAACCCGGATGCATTTTAGTTTTATTTGATAGGTATAAAACGCTGAATCAATTTACCGATACATTGTTCAAGTGTCGATACCCTAATCAATTACTTTTTATTGACTATAGGTACTTGATCGAGTTTTTTGTTTGTCTACTTTTTATGTGTATAGTTGTATGACTATAATCACACCTCATGGGAATCTAAAAGCAATTACGTACACGTCACACGATGGTGAAAAACTCTTCATGGTGACCACTGACCCACATGAGTGTGTTGCGTTTCAGGTTCGGCCTGTATTTATCTAGTTTCAGCTAAGTCGGGGACAGTGGACACTATACTTGCACTGCACTTCAGATGAAGTGCATTGTAGTAACTTTGTCATCCTAGGCCCCAGTATTTGTATAGGAATCATAAAATTCTGTAAGACATGTTAACCAAGGCTTAAAGAGAGTACTCTCCTCATATTAGGCAGCGAATCTGTTGTGTTGGACCCCTGGCACTGCGAAGGTCCATGAGCGGCGGTGATAGCTTACCACTAGGCGAGCCGCATGCTCGTCTGCCTGCGAAGGCAATAAAAAAAATCACTTTACATGTCCAAAATTCCCCCATTTACATATGATTGCAACGCTACATCAGTAATTCATTAAATTTAACAACCATATTATATCTATTAGTAAAACATCTAAACACGTTTGGGGACAACCCTATCGTGTGTATCACAAAATCCTGTCACAAATTCCATCTACGCCTTAAAAATTATTTATGATTGCATAATGCATTTTAATAACCTATTAGTCAATATAATTTGACTAACACGTGTGGTGGTAGCCCTAGCGTGTCGAGATCGCGGACGCAGTGGCGGGCGCGGCGCTAATTTCACATGCGGTATAGGCGTTGCACTGCATGTAAAGCTCTCTACATGCTCACGATTTTAATTTGCATCGTGCTGTAATAATTTATAATTTATACGTCATGTAATTACATGTGCGTTGCTTTACATGTCATGTAAATACGGAAGTTTTGATTGCTTGTTTTTGAGGAAATGTGGTAGAAACAGATTGCTGATATGATTTCATTGGTCTTCTGTCAAGATGTTGGCAATGATATGGGTGTATATACGAGTATATAATGATTTGTATGCAATTTATTTGTAATCATACGTTATTGGTTGATGTTTACTGTTTTTTTAGTAATTCATTCTGTTTTATTTATTTTATGTATTCATTTGTACACAATTTTCTTGCATATTATTATATTTTTAATTTGACGCACACAGTCACAAATATTATTTTATTTGCGTATTTTTTTTGAATTACGGCTATCATTACGCATATAAAATATTTCACATATTACGTTAACACACATAAAACAACAAATATTCAGCATACCACACAATTTAAAACCGACACTTAACTCTAATTCATAATTTTATGTAGGTTTGTCTCACATCTGTTCAATTTAACTCGTTCTTTTGGTCATTCTGGTGATATTAATCATCCGTTTATGAGTCAGGCGAGACGCTTCCGTTCGTCGCTCGCCCGTCGGTCGGATGCGTGCGGGCGGCTTAACGAGACTAATTTAGAATTTAGCTGGAATGGCCAGTGTGCCACGCCAAACAGTCTGCCTCTTGTTACTGGATATTGGATATAGACATTATAGGTATTTTTTTAAATGAGGTGGAATTATTTCCAGCCGAGTAGTTGGGTAATATTCGACGTATTAATTTGATGAAAATTGACGAGGATAGGAATTTTTATTTTTCATAAATAAACTATTTTCAACTAAGTGGGTTGTTAATATTCGTTTAAAGTTATTGGTTTGGTTTGACTTGCGATTTTTTTACGGGAATTTAATGTTTTTTATAAATCAATTTTTTTTGGAAATAAGATTATATTTTAAATTTCTGTTTTAGTTTAGATCAATTATTTTTTGTATTATGGAAACTTTATAGTATCATTTATTGTAAGCTGTAAAGCGTCGAATAACAATTAATCGTTTTTGTTTTCATTTTCAGGTAAATGCTGGAATTAATTAATAATTTGCTGCCTGTTGTAAGTGGTAAAATAAGATATTTAACAATACACATTTAATATATTTTCGTGTTAAATTTGTACTTAAAGACATAGGACTCAGCTATACCGGCCAAGTTTGTTAATACAATTCCAGGAGATATTCCGAGGGTCTTTGTAATAGCCAAACCTCCTGTCGTTACGACGTGTATACACATCTCGAGATATGGCCTTTCTGGGGTAAAACAATTCATTTCCCTTAGAGGTAAGGATGCCTATGAAAACGGCTATAAATTTAGATAATGTAGTTTAGAGGCTATAAATTATATGGATAAACTATTTCCTCCCCAAATGTCATTCGTTATCCCGATCAGTCAGCGAGGGTGCATAAATAAGCAATATGTAATTCAAATTACAAGAAAGCTTTGTGACTTGAGGGTATTTGGACAAAATAAGAAAAAGCATAATGTATATATTTAAAAGTTCTATGTATATTGTTTCATTTAATCATTTTATGCTGTTATTCAATAATATAAAATGGATTTTTAAAATTATCTTTTTTTTCTCAGTATACCCATGTTAACATTATTTATACTTTTGTTATTTGTAGTTGGAAAATTAACTTCTAGAATTATGTTACATATTTTATATCGGATATTTTCACATTATTTCCCACATATTAATAAAAGAACCGCGTCCAAGGTGCCAAATATATGCCAATTAAAATCGCATCTAAAAAGTCTTAAGCTCATATTGAATTACAACTATCACTCAAATATTCCGCAAAGTTTCGGTACAAATGAAATTTCCCTCTCCATCATTCGATTAAGAGCGCGGATGAATAAATCTCTAAACGAATATACGTGTTTGATCCGGCGGATTTAATGAAGAGGCTGAGTGGCGTAATTAAACCTCTGGCGGAGGTACAAGGTTGGCCACTCGGTAGCACTGAGTTCGCTGAGTGTGCAAGTTGAGACTCAGATACAGGATGATTTGTAAAATGTTTTTATGTTAATTTGTGTACTAAGAATATTTAAGATTAAGAAAAACAAATCATCTACCTATTCAAATTAAGTTATATTGTATAAGTTAATTAGCACATATTCGGTTTCCTAATTACACTAATTTGCCTAATAAAGATCTGTTTGTTTGTGGTAGACCAAATAAAATGGAGTCAAATATAGTTAGGAACTCTTAACACAAATTTGGTTTCACAGTACTGTGTTAATATTCGGTTAGATAATTATAGACTTGTTTGTATCTATGAATTATTTAGTCTGATCCACAGTTATCAAAACTATCATTTCACCGTTCGTAATAACGTCAAGGTTTTTCAGTTTAAAAATTAATAAACAATCCTTGGTTTCCAATCTTCAATCCTTTGACTTTTAATTTTTCGCCTCGTGATTCATACAGAGGGGCCGTTATTTCAGCAAACATTGAACGGCAAATGAAAGCTATCAGACGTAATTTACGAGACAAAGGATCAGCGAAAGTAAAATATAACTGGGATTTAGTGAAGTTGGTTATTAATTTTTGTATACAAGCTTTAGTACAGTATTATGGTTTTGCATCTGAACTTAACTTGCATAAACCACACTATGCATCCATAAAAAGGAGATAAAAGAAGATATCTTCTTTAAGTATAATAACGTTTATTTTAAACCTTTAAAATTAGACAACGAGAAAACAAAACAGAGACAAAACGAGTTTAAATATTTACAGTTGTGTTTCATTCCGTATACAGTAATGGCTTCTTTACTATGTTTAACATTTCTTTTATTTCTTTTTTACCCCTACTAACATTTTAAATGTATTTATTCAAGGTAAATTAATTTCCTTGTAAAATCTTTAAAATAATCCAATGAAACTATATTGCGCAAATTTTGCGACGGCCACTGCAGATATGAGTTACGTCACGTGGCACAGCTGATTATTCTTCACATACATAAATAACACTAAAGCCTCTTATTAAATATAGAAAATAAGGTTATAAAGTAGCACAATACTAATTAAGGAACTAATGAAAGCCTACTCGGCGCGGCGACCGCTGGTGCAGTAGACACGAGTGACGTCATCTGAATGCCTGATTGTTTCGCGAGTCGCGCTACATAAATAATGGCGTAGCTCATAGCTGTAGCCGTAGCTTATAGCGCGGCGTAGCGTAGTCGGCGCATTACGATCGATGTTGGCGCAAGCACTTTTTTATGAGCATTTTGCTTTTAAATTATTTGTTTTGTGCTCGGTAATATTTTATCGCCGGTGTCATGTTTGATATACTGGGTGTTGGTTTAACCCAATTTTCATTGTTATGATTTTGCACAATAATAGTGCGGTTGTGCTTGTATGTTTGATTTTTAATTTATGTTACGAACACTTTTACATGGCTTTGTTAATAGTTTTGACAACCGTAATATTGTTTCTATTTAATTGACTTTATATTTTAATATGACTTATTAATTAATATGACTTATTAAAAGAAAAAAAAAAACACTTATAACCCTAATCCTATCTAAAAGTCCTATCTAACAGTCCCCAAGATATATCCATATTCATTTTAATTAACGGTAACTATTAATAGATAGGCAATTCAGGCCTTTCCACAATAGGAGCTCTAATGAGATAAGGCCTGGGTTGAGGCACGGTGCACGGTCGATACGTGAGGGTTTTTCCGTTTTTCCGGGTGTCGTCAGGGGAAATAGGGCTCGAGCTAACGACAGGCTTTTTTAGTTTCATGAAGTTGAATGGATGGGCCCCGAGGACAGATTACCCCGGTTCACCTTGAATGTAAGGTGTGGAGTAGCTTTTATTACGGGTTATTTATATGAGTTATTGTTTTTTTGTTGTCGTGATATTTTATAGTTTGATGTTTTGGTATGCCATTAAAATTATTTGAGAAAAGATGAGATGCTTTCATTAAGTTTATTTTAATTGTAGTTTTTAGATATAATACTAATTGTTAGTTATTTTGCCATATATTTGAATATTGCTTTGACTTTTAAATATTTTAATCAGATTTGCTTTTATGTGTGAAATAAAACCAAACACAGGAAATTGTCCTATTAAATAATATAAAAGGCTTTTTGGACAACACGTGACTTAAGCCTTTCTTGCCCAAAGTGAAATTCTACAACGTGAATAAATCATAATTGGATTTGAATAATCATAAATATGTGCAACAGACCGAACGCCTACTTGTGTATCGATTTAATTAATTTTATTAATTTCCTCTTACCGTTACCTCAACACTCGAGGCAATTATTAGAATTTTATCATAAAGTTGGGATGCTTATTGGAATAATTCTAAAAAATTTAAAAAGTCTAAAAAAATTTCTTTCTCTCAAAACCAGGGCGATGCTTGTGCAAGCCTTAATCCTTCCCATTATTGACTATGGTGATGTGTGCTATTTTGACCTGAATGCAGAGCTTCTCGACAAACTAGACCGACTTCTGAATAACTGCATTCGTTTCATTTTTAATCTTCGCAAGTACGATCATGTATCGTCTTACCGTTCCCAGTTAAAGTGGTTGTCCATTCGCCAACGCCGTAGCATGCGTGCACTTACTCTCTTGCATTCTATTCTTGTCTCTCCTTCTCCACCATCTTACTTACTTCCCTGCTTCCAATACCTTGGTTGCAACCACGACAGAAATCTTCGATCAACAAATAACCTTCTTCTTCAGTACCCTTCCCATAGCACTGACTTCCTCCATTCTTCCTTCGTTATCCAAACAATACATCTTTGGAATGCGCTCCCTGTAGAAGTTAGGACATGCAGGAATCGTCTTGCGTTTAAGGTGAAGGTTCGTGAGTTGTTTTTTAAACAGACGGTAGAATTGTCAATTTAAAAGTTGATACATAATATGGTATTAGGTATATATAGATTATGTATTTATCTTTGTATAAATATTTTTACTTATATGTATTATATATATATAGTATATGTGTATGTATATATATTATGTGTGTTTATGTTAAGTATTTATATCCCTTTTTGTTCATTATTATTCAAACACCCACTTTATCTCAACTCTGCACTTTCCAAAGGTTGACTGGTAGAGAATGCCTATGGCATTAAGTCCGCCTGTATACAAATGTATACAAATGTATATAAAGTTTAAAAATAAAATAAAATAAATAAATAATTCATTCTTTTAAGTCGCCGCATTATACACTGAAATCTATTGAAATGTGTGAATCTGGTTTTATTAAATAATTTCCATAGTAGGTCTAGAAAAATTGTTATTCAGTTTTTGGGCTGGTTCGGGTCACCTCGATTTTATAATCAGGGTGACCCGTGTTTGAAAAAAAAGTATTTTGAACTGGCAGCCGCTCGAACTTGATATACAGTTTTGGAAAATCATTCACACTTCAGCGAAAAACCCTCGCGGAATAGTTTGCCAGCTTTGGGAATTGACACCAAGAGCATGTACAATTCACACAATTCACAGCTACACCAATGAAACCGATAACGAGATGCATTATAACCACGAGCAAAGCCTTTAAGAAATACGTGACTTACGATCGAAATGCCAAAAACTGCCTTATTGGTAGGCACGCGAACTGCACACACCTTGCAGCTATTTGAATTGAATGCCCTTCACCAACCTTACCCATATTGCACCACAGTATCCACTATCCCAATTTGGATAGATAATGTCGCACAAACGATCTCAGATACGGATACTAGACGACTGAATTGTAAATCAATTTAATAGCTTTATTACGGCACCTTGCGCTTACAATTCAATCTCTATATGGAGTTTCGCTTGGCAACTGTTGATATGGTTTTGGATTTCGTTTTGCTTGTTTATTATTGTCACAATAAATGTTATTTAATAATCAATGTTTGACAGTTTCCGTGGCGCAGTTGGTTAGACGCCGGCCGTGAAACGAGAGGCCACGGGTTCGATCCCCACACCAAGATAAATGTTTGTGTGAACCACAAGTATTTGTTTTGGGTCTGGGTGTTTGTGAGACCGAAAAATCTCTTGTAGTTCCTGATACCCACGATATACACCATAATTTCCTAATATTTGTTTAATGAAATTGATAGTAATATGACGTTCATAATAACTAACGGTATACAAATTCTACTGACAAAAACTGCACTAGATATTACTACCAAATTCCGCATTGGTAATAAAGCCACCACACTGCATTCCCACCGGCTCGGTGATTTTAATATGCACGGAACGGGCTGGTGGTTCCTTTGACGCCAATCCATTACGTTACATTATCGATTGCCGTTCCCTCCATTACGATGGGTCGCGATGACCCACCGATACCCATATATTGTGCCCAACCCTTAAGCGGTCGCGAACCATTAACCATCCCACATGAATTTCGACTCTATGTTCAAGGCACAAAGTTTAGAATACAATGTGAAAGTGTAGATAGTAGCGTGTCAGTTACACAATGCATGTCATTACGGCGCGCGGACGCTTGAAGACAAAAGTCTTCAATCAGTACAGTCTGGCACAGATGTCAAGTGTCATCGTCGTTTTTAATCTCCTAGGGGAGTCTTTTATATGAGGCATTGTTGCGAAATATTTAGAGGCAAGTATGAACTCTGCAGTCTATTATGAGCTGCATTTACAGGTTAAGTGGTTGTGAGTGATTCTGTTCGCTTTTGATCCGGATTTAACCGGTTTATTAATGTCATTCTTATAGGGAAATGAATTGGGGATAGGGATATAGACTATTAAATTGGTCTAATTGTATAATATAGACTGCCTCGGTGATGTAGTTGTATTACGGTACGGTTACAAAGCTGAGGTCTCGGGTTCGAGTCCCAGGTCGGGCAAAGTGATATTGGGTTTTTCTATTCGTTATCAGTCCGGAGTCAGGAATTTGTGCCCGATATGGCGATAGGCTCGCCCCCTATCACATCGTGGGACGGAACATACAAGGCGAAATGTGGGTGTCCTGGTGGCACCTCTGCCTACCCCTTCGGGGATAAAGTGTGAGTTTATGTATGTATGGAAATTAAGCATGTAAAGTTTGACTTTTGGAAATGCTAATGCTTGTTATTAATGTTTATTTAAATCAGGGGTCGACAATGTCTCATTGCGTCGAGTAATGTAGTTACTTGCAATATTTATTCGTAGCTATTTTTAGTCGTAATGAATCCTGTAGGCTGTAACTGTGCGGTGTTTTGGGTTCATCAAATCAATCGAGAGTACTATTGAGAGGAGTTAGGCCATATAGTCCACTACGCTGGCCTAGTGCGGGTTGGCGGACTTACATACCATAGATATTCTTGCAAATCGCTATGGTATGCAGGTTTCCTCACAATGATTTCCTTCACCGTTATAGTGCGTGGTGATTGACTGTCAATACACACATGACTCCGAAAAGTCAGAGGTGTGCCCTGGGATTTGAACCCGCGACCACCGTGAACATGTAGGCAGCCGCGTCTGGTCCTTTTACCAACAGGCCACCACGCACGAGCAATTTTAACTACCCAATAATTCTTATAAAATCTGTCCAGCCAGGTCACAGTGTAGTTAGTTCAGCATTAGCATAACCCGCAATTGGTAGCAGCGGGGCGCTGATACATGTATTCAATATTCATGAGCTGCATGCGCCTTCGATGTATAGGTTTATAAAACTATACGGAAAGTGTCTTGCGTAATTTGAGGGGCTTTGCGGTTTTATGAATTTGTGGTGGTTGGAAACTATTTCTTTTAGATTTCTGTGTAGCAAAGTTAACGTAAATTATTGCTTTTGTGTTTAATAAATAATTTAAACTTGAGAAGCAAATATTTTAATAAACAAAAATGTTGTAATTGGTGTTGTTATGCTGAATACGGGAGGATTAAAGTGATTTTACAACTACTCGTAGTTCTTTACGATAAGTGTTTTCTGAAAATTGTTTACTCATGAGAACATTACATAGTAGGTTTTCATAATAAATTAAATTAGAACACTTTTGAAGTTACTATTATATCTTATGAAGAGCCAAGGCCCAAAATCAACAAACTTTGACTCTTCAAATGACACGAGAATTCATCGAATTTCCCGACTTAAGACTCGAACCGAGAACCTCATACTCCACAGTACACATACACCACTAACCCAACAAACGAACCTAAACAAAACCACGATGTCCAAATCCCGGCTAACCGAATTCCATCAAACTCTGCGAAACATATCAATAGATATCGGAAACCGCGATAGAATCTCGGTTTGTAAGTAAAGTGATTCGACGTAAAAACTCGGCATAACCAAGTTGGCCGACCTTTTCCGTCCTCTAACCCGGCGGGCACGATTTAAGAGCTACGTAATTGAACCACCGGGGGTCATAAATTTTAAGACTAGTGCTGAGGCAGAAATATGGTTTATATTAGGCGACTTTTATAACTAGACACGTCTGTGGGATTATTTTCGGTGATGTTTAATAGTGACGACGGCTTATTTTGCGTTGGTTGATGTTTCTTTATATCTACCTGTGTACCATATTTATAAGACACACTTTAGGCTACCGAATCTTATTATGTGGACATATTTCAGTTGTTTTCATACTATACCGGCTCTCAAAACCGGGTACAAGTTGAACCCGACGCGCAACACATTCGGCGAGACGAGCGTGACATTCCCCTGATGGTAGCGATACGACCCCTCATGGACAGTAGCAAAACCATTCCACTGCGCATCATACCATCCCAAGATATTAAGTATCAATATGTCCAGTAGTTACTCTGGCTACCATGTCCTTCAAACCGCAATACTGCTGTTTGGCGGGAGAAATAGACATAACGGTGGTACCTAGTTCCGTCCAGTCCAGTAACGTCCCGTCCCGTCCCGTCCCGTCCCGTCCCGTCCCGTCCCGTCCCGTCCTGTCCTGTCTCATTCTCACCCAAGGCATGTAATCCAGTCCCATCCCTTTCCCTTTCCTTCCTTATCCCAGGGGAACACTTTTTTTGGGATAAAATGTAGCCTAAGTGTTAATTCAGGGTGTCAGCTACCTTCATACCAAATTTCATCGAAATCCGTTAAGCCGCTTCTGAGTTCATCGCGCACAACCGCACACATGAACAGACAAATATCTAAAAATCATTGTTTTGGGTTTTATTACGTTAATACAGACCCCCCTATTAGTTTTCTCATTTATCTTCTATATACAGACATCGATCGGTTACAAATTTATTATATAAAAAATATTATATTTCTGCAGTTTTTTCCTACAAGTATTATTGTCATGTATCAAAATAAAGGGGTGGTTGAAGTATGTTGTTTGAATTACAAAGTGGTGGTGCCGTGAGCGGGTCACGTGACTAAATTCTTTTCAACTTGAAGCACGTACGTAGGGTACTTAAACTATTTAAGTGTAATTTTAGCAGAGGCTCTCACGCTTTGTCCTCGCATTCTTTATTGTGCTAATTAGTTTGCTTCGGATTTTATTTTACGTATATTTATGAATAAAAACAATTATGCTGTGACACTGGAGATTTTTATTTAGTTACAGCTTTGGTTAGACGCCGCCTGTGAACCGAGAGGCCGCGGGTTCGATCCCCGCACCGAAACAAATGTTTATGTGATCCACAGGTATTTGATTCGGGTCTGGGTGTTTGTGAGACCGAAAAGTCTCTCGTAGTTTCTGATACTCACGACACAAGACTAGATCTTAGTGTGGAGTTAGGACTATGTATGTGAATGTTGGGTGAATTTAGAATTATAAAATTTATGTATATATTTCAACTGGCATAGAAAGAGTTGTTTCGGGTGAAAATGCTCTGGAACCGAAAAGCTTCCTTTCTATACTAGCAAGATAAAGTAAGTATTATCCGAGACATAGTTATCCTGCGAAGGTCGACACATGCTTACTCGAAACTATACGCAGGTTTAACAATGAACCTGAAACGCGATACATTAGCGTGGGTTATCTGAAAACTCATTCTTACACTAAAGACGTGAGTCCGATTTTTTTTTTTTACTTTCCGGTGAAACAAACACATTACAGAAAGAATAAAGTGTTGTAGAGTATCGTAGGCGTCGGAGGTATCTGACCATCCTCAGAAATAGTGGCTTTTTGTATTGCATCAGCCCATATACGTCCCACTGCTGGGCACGGGCCTACTCTACAACCGAGAGAATCGATTGAGAGTGGTTAGGCCATATAGTGGCTTACTGTGTATCATATCACAAAAGACCATATTGCGGTTTATGTAATTAGCTCGTATTTTTCCCCTTTTTACTATTTCCCCCGATACAAATTAGTCCCTACTGTGTGATCTACTTTTAATTATCCTAATATAACCTTGATTCACTATTCCCCCGATGTAAGTTTTACCTGTGCGATTTACACTACATTATCCTAATTTAACCTTGGTTCTGCTGACCTTACTAAGCAAGAACATCCACACGTAACTATTAGGTAACACGCTACTTTAAGTGATCAGTTTTTGATCGATTTAGCTACTATGGTGATAGCTTTGATCCATTAGCCAGCTTTTGTGGCGCAGTTGGTTAGACGCCGCCTGTGAAACGGCAGACCGCGGGTTCGATCCCCGCACATATGTTTGTGAGAACCACGAGTAATGGTTTCGGGTCTGGGTGTTTGTGAGACCGAAAAGTCTCTCGTAGTTTCTGATACCCACGACACAATCTTAGTACGGGGTCAGGATGTATGTATGTGGCTGTTGGGTGGGTGGGTTTTTGTATTTATTAGCGTGAAGGTCATCTTCATAGAATTTCTTGAATACTGGCACGGCAAAGACATTGAAATGCATCTAGTGGCAAGCGCAATTTACTCTAGTATCTTCTTCGATCAACTTCCTACCACCTTTTTTTGGCCGACATAAAATCGAAATATGGAACTAACATTTAACTTTTTAGTTACGTCTTCCTTGTTCCTTAGCGAAGCCACTTCATAGTCTTATTTCTAAAATGAAGAGTAGATCGAGTCAATTAGTATGACGAATATATCAAAGCTAATACACACACCATAAATAAAATGCTGTCGCTGATAGATGCTGGATGCGACAAGCCGTAGACAGGGTAAAATGGCGCAATTTGCAGGAGGCCTATGTACAGCAGTGGGCAATAAACGGCTGATGATGATGATGATGATAAATAAAAAAGAGGGCTATCAAAAACTTGTAAATACGTGTAGCACGAAATAAATACATTCCAATGTTAATAATACATGTCTCGTGTCAAAGCGGTGTATTTCCATATTCATAGCATACCAAATGCAACGTCTGTAATATGTACCGGCCGGAGATAGAATGGAGCTACCAGAATTGGATATTGGTATTCCAGGAAATATATCCAAAATAGGAGCATATTTATATGGACTATTGCTTGTTGAGGTAGTTTTTGAATTAATTACTGCTGTAAAGCTTAAATGACATTTTTTGAGAATGAAACATATCATAGATTATTACCAAGCGAGTATCAGCGAATTAAATTCATTAGCTATTTTTGTCGTCAATACGATTTGTCTGTGATTTGATTGTCATAGAATTAGTACTTACTATCGCAATATCATATCTGATACTGTATTTCAATTTTTACCATGAGTGTATGAAGACAATACTTCACGTTTATATGATAATAAATACTAGTTATTTTCTTAGTGTTAATTATCTACCACAAAAACTAAGGCCAGCAAAACCGGGCTTACTCCATACACTGCTAGATACTTCATTATACGCAGTGTATAAGGATACAATACAATACAACGAAGGCGCTGGAGGTCCTCAAATAAATGAGATAAAATACTTAATTAAATATAAACGTCTACCGTTGGGGTAGACGTGTTCTCGAGTGGAGACCGCGCCTCGGCAAACGTAGTGTAGGACGCTCTCCAGCCAGGTGGAGCGACGATATTCGTGAGGTGGCTGGTAGCGGTTGGCGACGATGGGCTGAAGATCGAGCCCAGTGGCGTGCTATGAGAGAGGCCTATGTCCAGCAGTGGACGCAGAAGGGATGATGATGACGTGAGCCCATATACGTCCCACTGCAAGGCACGGGTCTTCTCTAAAATCGTTGTCTTGATTGAGTGGGGTTAGGCCGTATAGTCCATGCTGGACTGGTAATCATTCAATAACACAAAGTAACTGCGTGTAACATTTTTACCACCCAGTGGCCAGTTATGTACATAGAGGTTGCTAACGCGAAGTATATAAATATCCCACGAACACTAACAGTACAAGAATAACCGACCAATTCCCAGGCAACCCTAACTTAGGCCACCCCGACGCTATTCAAGCTCTCACCGCTTTAAATAAATACACCCAACAGTCACATACATAGTCCGGACCCCACACTAAGATCGAGTCTTGGGTCGTGGGTATTAGAACTACGAGAGACTTTTCGGTCTCACAAACACCCAGACCCGAAACAAATACCTGTGGATCACACAAACATTAGTTTCGGTGAAGGAATCGAACCCGCGGCCTCTCGTTTCACAGCCGGCATTTAACCACCTGCGCCACGGATGCTGTCAATATAAATGTCAATATGCAGTTACGTGTCGTAGTATTTTGTAAAACTGTTACAAGTTGTAAGCGTATTGCGTAAAACAACTTATTTTTGGTATTAAAATATAAACACTGGGCAGGACGTGACTATTTTAGCTAGCAATCATGAAGTTTAGGAAAACGTGACGGTTGAGTTAAGAAATTGCGGATACGAGTTGCTAGAGTCATTAGGGTTTTCGTCTATGTGTTAGTTTAAACTGTTTCATGGAGGAACTAAGGATTGCCGCTTTGTACTTTGTATGTTCTTTGTTCTTGGTAAAGTCTTGAGTGTTCGTCATGCAGGTCCAATTTAGGTTGAATTTTTTGATATATTCTTACTAATAAAGATTAGTTTATTGGTAATTAAAACATTACACTTATCATTCTTGTATATTTTATGAGGAATTCTGATCCGCTGTGTACCAGTACCAATTTTGTTTTTTAAATTTCTAATCGTATTAAGCATTTCTTTTGATTCATCCGTATGCCATGATCATTGTTGTTTTAACTTTAACTTAAAAAGATTTTCACATACTTAATTAAATCTTAAACATATTATTAAGACAAGGAAAAAGCCCCACACTAATGAATATCTTTCAACCACGCTAAAACGCTTTTTAACCCTGCAAGCTCATAACACGTGATATAAAATGTTGTGTGTAACGGGGTCGCGTGGAGTCGAGAGCCATCGCGTCGTCTCGAGGCGTTCGCTCCGAGTGTTCCGCCACACCTTGTATCTGTCACTTTGTTACCTTGTGTAATTGAATATAAATATGTCTGGAGTTTAGAAGATATCACAGAGTATCAGATGAAGACAACGGTTGGTAGACTTGTAGTAAAAATTATGGAGAATTTTCTAGTGTAGTGGTTTTGTCATGTTTCCATTGATAGAGCAAGTGATAATGAACCAAAATAATTATTATAATGATTATATATACGCAGTAAATACGATTCAAAAAGCAAAGTTTAAAGTTAAATCATTAGAATGTTATTGTGCGTGTGGCTGATTTGGAAATTATTTTGTTTTCATTTACTGGCGTTGAGAAAATTATTTTACTAAATCTCAAACGTCAGGGACTAACTAGTCAGTTACTTCTTAATAAAATATAAGTTAGAATCCAATCCGGAGAACTAAATCTCCTAAAATACCATCAAGCAGTAAGCCGTTGCTCACCAATCTCAAATCCACGTCTATATTTCTAATATTACGACCTACCGAGCTATAACTTGGTAACTCTAATCCCGTACAGATTAGAGTAACGTGGCTAGCACTGGCGGTGACGGCCGCAGAACGTGGCGAGCATACCGAAACGCTAGTCGGCGCACTTTAATTTCTTTGCAAACTCGCCCCGAAACTAATAAAGTCAAACTGAAAACTTGGACTGCAAAATTCCAGAATTAATCCTGTTTTTTGTGTCGTAGTTTTCATGTTCTTTTTTAATGTGTTAATCCTAATATGACATTATACGTCTTAATAGCAATGTTGACTTGTCGCCCGACCCGTGACGTCATCGATCTCCGATTACTGTTTGCAGTCACGTGATAATGGGTCATAAGTAATAACATTCAAATATTTTTATTTCATTTACGACGAACAATTAGGTTCGCAAAATACTGTATTTTAAAATACTGTCTTTAATGTGATAAACAAAAAACTTTTACACGAATTTGTAACATGAGTCAACTTCGCTAATATGTACATTAGCCTCTTCTACGTTGGAGAGGCAATTAGGCTTTGATCAACAATAGCCTAGTCAGTAGTACGGCTTAGTGGACTTCAAAAAACTTTGAAACTCCCTAAAACAACTCTCAAGTACAGGTTACCTCATATTTTCCTTCACCGTTTTAATGAGGTATAATTTCATTAAAAAAACGACGAATACACACGCTACTTCGAATAGGTATTCATAGGGTAAAGCTTGCGATTTGTGCTAACGCTTAATTCTTCAAAATATATTTTAAGTGAAATACAAACTAGTTCCATCTCTGCCCAAAG
The DNA here is from genome assembly GCA_905220455.2 of Deilephila porcellus. Classification (NCBI taxonomy): domain Eukaryota; kingdom Metazoa; phylum Arthropoda; class Insecta; order Lepidoptera; family Sphingidae; genus Deilephila; species Deilephila porcellus. Next base: position 11,966,068 of record LR999973.1, on the reverse strand, counting down.
CTTAAAAATAAGCGTGAATGTATAACATGTTTCTGACTAAAGCATGCAATACATCTAAATTTTAAAGTAAGCGCCAAACTATCGTTTAATTGACATCGCAGAACTAAAATACGGTCGACTGGGAGATAATGCCACTGGCATTAAGTCCGCCTTGTATACTTTTGTATATGAAGCTTAATAAATAAAAATAAATAAAAAATATATCAAATGTAACATCGGTAACAGACAGTGCCTAGCGTGTGGACGAGGCTTAAATCACAGCGGAGAACGCGTTATAAATGGCGTTTAGTTATGAGCATAACGATATTTCCATACGCAGGCCAACTCACATAATACAGGGTCCGTTGCCCTCTGTCAAGAATAAGGAATTTGGCAGACTGCCTACTTACAGTTTTCAACTAGGCTGAAAGACAAATGACTTTGTACTTTTTTTTTTTTGTTTGTTGACGGCTGATGGTAAGTAAAATCAATAAACGAATTAGAAACGTGACTAAGAAGCAGACAGTCAACGTGCGGATTAAAGATGTCCCCTGTTATTGATACGCGTTTTTCTATAGTCTAGTCAGTGGTCAAATTACTTGGCTTTTGATATATTTGCTATTGCTATTGCTCATATATATTCATATGCGGAAGACTTACAACTATATTTTAATCCTTTATTAGTTATGGAAATTTCTTATAGACTCCTCGTTTAGGCTCAAAACAGAATTTTTAACGCCCAGAAGAACATGATCTAGCTATATAGATTTAAAAATCCCTGTTACAATTCTCTTTGCTTGTTAGAACCAGAGGACTTTTCTCCAATATTAGCTAAATTCTGTCCAATTTAAATGCAGTTTTTTGTACAAATAATGAACGTCGAATTGTTAGTTTTCCATCGGGTTGAAAAAACTCACGCGCCAACTGACGCGACGTGGACGGAGCAAAAGCCAATTAGAAGGGGAAATTACGCGAGTATTAGCGCTAAATGGGAGAAAGGCAGATAAAACATTTCCTGCACTTTTTTACACAATTATTTGTACTTTTGCCAGTGAAAATGTACTTTTAGCGTTCGATTGAGATGAAAGAAAGATCGAAATGAATTTAATAAGCGGAAATTGTCGCGGAAAAATGAAGAGATTATTATTTTGATGCACAAAAGGTTCTATATGTGACGTTACAGTCATTGTATCATGTCGAATATTTGATGTTAAAATGTCCGTCAATAAGTTATTAATATTAAACAGTTATGTGGTTGAATTTTATGTGCGTTTCAAGATAAATCTTTATCACCAAGACACTCAATTCTGGGTGAATCATTCCTCTAATTACATAAAGCATATTATAATATAATATAATATAATATAATATAATATAATACACCCAACAGTCACATTACATAGTCCTGAGCCCACACTAAGATGGAGTCTTGTGTCGTGGGTATCAGAAACTACGAGAGACTTTTCGGTCTCACATACACCCAGACCCGAAACAAATATTTGAGGTTCACACAAACATTTGTCTCGGTGCGGGGATCGAACCCGCGGCCTCTCGTTTCACAGGCGGCGTCCAACCAACTGCGCCACGGAGGCTGTCGAACAATATTAAACCTAAATTTGAAAACCTCAAATACCTGCCCAATTTCAGTCTAACTTTCATAATGGTGAATAAATTAGTCGAAGTAGTTCCCTATACATATGCAAGCCGCTTATTATTCAACATCGGAAACTTGTAGCACTTGTGGAGAGTTCTGGTGTGTCTCCATGCACTAATTAATGCTATTGTTGTTTGGAGCTACTGTATTTACTGGTTTCTCAAACTATTGTTGCTATACTTTCTAAATGCTGTCTTTTTTTAACCAATTTTGGCTGTTTTGGTTATACACATGATGGTGATAATAGAGCAAAATATTTTTCTTGTTTTTAAAGAAACATGAGCCTTTACGTGTATTATCGAAATCTAATAGTCCTGTACTTCAGACAAGACCACGGTTGTTTAAAATCACGAAAGCGGCAACAATGTGTGGAAATAAATACACAGAGATTCTTTTTACAATTTAAAAATTCCTTTGGGATTCTCACTCATACTTGAAAACCCCTTTTTTTAAACAATGGTATACCTTTGCAAAACATGAATCGTGAACTTTATAATTTAAAAATGGCGCCAAATGAACTAATACATAGAATCCATGTCGAGGTTCGCTCAAAAGCATTTCCATGTTCAAACAAAACGTGATGTCATCAAAATTAATTATTTTATAAATTAAGATTTACGCTGTGAGAACCTTTTTATGTTTATTTTAATATGACATTAACCTTTAATACGACATTGAAAACGCGCGCTTTTATGTAACTATTTTACAAATTATCCTTCAACTTGCAAAGCATCGCCGTAATAATATGAAGTTGTTACAGAATAAAAAAAGATACAATATTCTTTAAAAGGCAAAGTTAGTTTGTGAAATTGGGCCTTAGAAAGTTGACATCTTTTTATATTAAAATATAGATAAAATACTGTCTGACTTTGTACCTGCCCTCGGTAATAAGATGCATTATCGCAGGCGTAAATAATATTTGAAAAAAGTAAAGTAAGTTTGTTGTTAACCCACATAATATATTGAGACTATTAAAATACCATTTGGATTTAACGACGCTAGATCTTTTAATTAAAGCAATTTTGTGAAGTGCCGCGTATGGTTTGATAGTTTTATCCGAAACGGTGCTCCAATTACGAAAATATTTGGAACGGACCTCGTCGCCGCGTTTTACGTTCGGGTACTCGGGTTTAAAGCTAAATTGTTCCTGGATGTTTAGTGGAAACTGGAAAGTAAGATGTGTTCTCTCATGTATAATTAAGAGTTAAAAGTACCTAATTACTTTCCATTTCTTCTTTTATAGTCGTTGTAATCCTTCTGTAGGTTGTCTGAAAGGCATCGCCGTTTTGCGATATGACCGCCAAGTGTTGCACAATTTTTCATGTTTTAGTTCTTAGATAAATGATTTCTTTATTTCTTTTTTATAAATTATAAATAAGTAACATAAATAATTATTAGGACTTAGGTCAATATAATAGAATACTCGTAATCACCTGATGAGATCTGGTAATCTCGGGCTGGTCGACACAATTTTGACGATCTAATTAGGTATTGTACTCAATTTATTTATTGTATTTATTAAAAGATATCGATATCCAAAATCTTGCAAAAAAAGAATTTTGTAAATCCATTCACAATTAAACTAGTTAGATACGTTTTAAATCTTGTAGTGGGGAGTAAAAGAAACGGGATGCAAAACTAAACTAGTGACGTCACTAGTCCTGATATGCATTACAGTGTACGGGTGTGAAAGAGACAGTGAGATGTCCCCACTACGCTTCCAATATTTTATTTAAAATACCAATATTTGCCTCATGTTACAAGCTCCTTTAATACTGCTTTGACAGAAATGTTTTATTTTAATTGTATTTGTGTTTGTACGCAAAATAATAAAAAAAGTCGATCATAGTAAAATACCCTATTGTATCTCGATATGGACGGAATGACTCCATAACATGTTTACGGGGGTCACTATAAAGAGTTCTTAATCGCTGGATACTTATAGTGGTTGCTATATGTGCGAATATCCTTCCACCAGTAAAACTACAAAGGCCTTATTCATAGACAGATTATAACCTATTTTAGTTATCGAATGTTTTGTCCCTTTCGAACGACTTTAGAATTCGGTTTGACCGACGAAGAAAAAACATTCGATAGCCAAAATAGGTTTTAAAACTATCTATGAATAAGGCCATTAGACTTGATTTTTAATAACTTCGTTAATTATAACGTCGCCTTAAGCTATCAATAAAACCAAAATCTATCTTAGGTCGTTGACAGTCCAGTTATAACCAATAAAAATTATATTTGCAAAACAGTTATGGGTAATAATCTAGACCAGTTTCTAGGTAATTATGACGTATCGGAACACCTGCGGCTTTCGGCCCGGTCTTAATATATGAGAACAATAATAGTACGTGATTCAATGTCGCATGTGGCCGGTGCTTTGTTTTAATTGCGGATATAATCTGAATATTCATGAGTATCCGCCATTTTCATAACATGTGCGGCGTAGAGAAGGCTTATTATAGGAAATTGTGGTTAAGATATTGTATTTTTAATAAATCTCGAGTTTGAATAAAAAAAATATCATTGTGTTATAGTATATAGTTTACTATATCGTTATATAATTATATATTTATATATATAATAACTTAAATTTATCCAAATAGTGTTTACTTATCGTCCTCCTACTAGTCTCTACAATTTCTGCGAGTCAGGATTAAATAAATAAATAAATACACCCAATAGTAATATACATAGTCCTGACCCCATACTAAGATCTAGTCTTGTGTCGTGGGTATCGGAAACTACGAGAGACTTTTCGGTCTCACAAACACCCAGACCCGACACAAATACCTGTGAATCACACAATTGATTCGTTAATAAATGGGACTAGCTAATCCCACGTTGTTTTCTTTAAAACAATTAGCAAATATGAAGAGTTCTAAAGCAATAATTGTCTAACGTCTATCCAAATTCATCATTCAAAAACCAATTTGAATATTCTGTCCCTTCTTTATTCTATGGCACGCACTTTAATCCCCTCCTTCCCAGCGGCACAACATAACATAAGCTAATTCCATAAACTCTTCAGAACGTAACACTTCGCGTAATTAAACATCTAGGCATTACGAGTCAACAATACGTTGTCAGTTACAGCTGAAGAGTGAAGAAGCTAAACTTCACATTGTTTCTAACTGCATTAGTGTTATATTTCCTTAATACTGGTGGAATCTTTTTTTTTTATAGGCAATGTGTTATATTGTTAAAGAAATCCGCTTTCTTGTTATGAGAATAGGATTCAAATTCTAGCACACTGTTACAGATTTATTTGTGGTATTATTATCATTAGTATATGGTATATTATCGAAACGGTTTGAATCCAATGACTTCTGAAACCTTTATCGGGTTGTCTGTGTTATTTTGTCGATCCAGGTCACTCGAGAACTTTTCGGTCTCACCAGCCATCAGTCTGAGTACTATGCTATGTGCCTGGCCCACAGAACCTTTAACTTGCTAATCTACTGAGCTACAAAATATTCTGGCAACTTATCTTCTCCTACGAATCTTCAAATTCGTATCAAAACTGCTTTCGATGCTTCAAACATCTTTTATCAGTCCAAAATATAGCTCAATCAATCAGCCATAAACAATGGGTTAAATACAAAATTATACGCGTTGAGTTTTGAAACGGTACAAACATTATCTTAATAGAAGCTTGTACATATGATTGATCGATTGGTGTCGAAACGGCGGCTCCTCCATGGACAGTTTTATGACCGTTCTACTTGTCGTAAACTCAATGTAGATTTATGGGTAAATTTTTATGGGATGTTTGTATCAGATTATTGACTGCGGTTTGTTTTGAGGTTTCACTTCGTACCGTTTCCTATTTTTTATATGACCTATAGGTATGTCTCAGTAAGCGTAATTACAATTCTCAGATGGACGAAAACTACAAATTGGAACAATTATAAATATTTGTCTCCATGACCCGTGAAAGCGATTAAAAAAACCATTTAAAAAAACAAATGTTTTAGCCCTTGCAATAATCTGTCTTATTTGTTGATTCAAATAGATTCTAAGATTGTTACCCTTTAGAAGATCTTTCGGAGGTGAATAATTCATTACATAATTTGTCATACCTAGTTATTTAATCTGGCCCGTGTTAAAAGTGGTAAAGTCACGCTGCAGTTATATTGTTTAATACGAATGTCGAAATGAGCCGGCCTGAGCGGAGTCGCACCACTAGCTCACTCAAAAGTGAAGTGAAGCGATGTTTTTGCTATCGTGTTTCGTTCCATCAAATTGCCGAAGACCTACCCCTTTTGTCTTTCCGTCATTTTTTTTCTATTTCCTTTACGTTTTTGAGAGGTCGAATCTATGATCCAAGTATAGAAGATATTCATAGGTAATCCCTTTTCTTCACGTTCAGTTTCCTAGTTTACCGAACCTTGGTAATAAAAACCGTTGAATTAAATTACAACATCCAAAATTCAACTAGACCCCTCCATGAAGCACTAAACGACCTAAATACAGTAAATGATGGATCACATCGCATTGGACACAGCCCAGTAATTTGTGTTTATTATGAACGATCGGCTGTCGCGACCACGTGGCCCGCAATCATTCTACCCGCATTCGAGTAATCTCATATAATACTTGTCCTATATTCCCAAAATATTATTACTAAAGAGCGTTGGCCTGATGGTGAGGGAAACGCGGCTGGTGAAACAGGCGCGGGTTCGAATCCCAGGGCACACCTCTGACTTTTTCAGATGTGTGTATTGATCAATCAGGTATTAACTGCGAAGGAAAATCGTGAGAAAATCCGCGCACCATAGAAATTTTCAAGAACTTCTGTGATATGTGAAGTAAGCGAACCCGCACTAGGCCAGCGCGGTGGACAATGGCTAGCCGCTACTTTTTAAAATTCCAATGAAAGGCCGAGACAAGCATGACATTCGCCTAATGGTAAGCGATACGACCGCTCATGGATACTAGCAAAACTAAACAACACCATGAATTACAAAGGAATGCTTGGCATTCAACTGCGCTCGCCATCCTGAGACATGATGTTAAGTCCCATTATGTCCATTAGTTACTCTGACTACAATGTCCTTCAAACCGGAACACAACAGTGCATTTACCCTGCTGTTTGACTGGAGAAATAGACATTGCGGTACCTACCCAGGCGGCCTCTCACATATGAGAAACCTACCACCACTAATCGAGCTCTCGGTTTTAGAGGAGTTTCTTTCTTAACTGTGGGTGAATATAATGGGCTGATGGAGTACATACTTATGCAACACACTTGGTACATTGCCAACATATTATTCATTACTTAACTGGGTAAAAGTGTTCAGGTGATTCTGGACACGAGCCAAAGACCGTGCGGTAATGAAAATGAAATTTCAAGAATTTTAAAAGCCGTTATGAGCCATTGTTGTTCAAGAGTATTATCGCTGTAAAGTGACGCATTTTTTTTCACGGGTAAAGACTGCTTCAATGTGTTACTTAAGTTTAATGTTATTTATTGATTATTTTAGAATTTAGATACATTTAGGCATAAATAACTTTAAATTCTTGGTATCGACACAACCCATATATTTAAACAAGAAAATAATTATAGGGCAATGCTGATACTTTGTTGATATGGCAATTTAGTCGTGCGTGTTTTTCACGCAAATATATTTAATTCATTTCATCTCGCTAATCACAAAGGAGACCAAATCATCCTTTCATTTAACTTTTGCATTTCTAGCTTATGTTCTCTACCTTAGACAAGGTCTTTCTTCTTTGTTATTCTTATCGACGCAATTTTCGGCCAAATAAAACATAAATCCCTAAAATTTAAATCAAAATACGAAAACTTTACACCAGCGAATGTGTCTTCAATCACAAAAGAGGCGATGAAACCTTTAATTACCGAAGGAAGCATTAAGATACGTACACATTAGAATAATTAACGCCCACCGGACGGGAGTAATCAACGTAATTACTTCAAGGGCATGCAGTGTGCAGTGTTGTGCCGCCGGACAGTCTGCAAGTCACGTTGTGCGACCGCTGTGGACTATAGGACAGGAAGGCTAGTGTAAACGCTGCTTTATCTTCTAGATGACACATTAATTAAACTAACATGTGAGAGTCTTGATGCGGCTTCAGACTGCCTTTAGAGGAGACAAGATTGTATGATAGAGGCGACAAGTTTAGCGTATGTATCCAACGTATCCAACTGCCTCGGTGGGGTAGTTGTATTACGGAACGGTTACAAAGCTGAGGTCTCGGGTTCGAGTCCCGGGTCGGGCAAAGTGATATTGGATTTTTCTATTTATTATCAGCCCGGAGTCATGAATTTGTGCCCGATATGGCGATAGGCTCGCCCCCTATCACATCGTGGGACGGAACAGACAAGGCGAAATGTGGGTGTCCTGGTGGCGCCACTGCCTACCCCTTCGGGGATAAAGGGGTGAGTTTATGTATGTATGTATCCAACGTAACATACATACGTTACTGGTGGTAGGTCTCTCATATGTGAGAGGCCGTCTGGGTAGGTACCACCGCAATGTCTATTTCTCCCGCCAAACAACAGTAAATGCACTGTTGTGTTCCGGTTTGAAGAACATTGTAGCCAGAGTAACTACATATTGAGACTTAACATCTTATGTCTCAGGATGGCGAGCGCAGTGGAATGCCAGGCATTGCGTTGTAATTCATGGTGTTGTTTAGTTTTGCCACTGTTCATTAGCGGTCCTATCGCTTACCAACAGACGAATAGCATGCTCCTCTCGCCATTAACCGCAAAGAAAACATAACATGTCATCCAAATCTCCGGGTTAAGTAACGGTGCCTGTTATCTATAGTTTAAAACGTTATTACCTGCTCGATGTGATAGGAGACGAACTTAACGCCGTATTAGGTACTTCGAGCACCGACTGAGTTATAAAGAATTTTCAAAACAAAACCCAAGTAAATTGCTCGGATTAGAAAATGTACCCTAATTACTTGTAATACATAGTGCGGTTATTAGACCAAGCGACAGGTCTAGGTCACACATGGTTGCTGAATGAATGTCATTGTAAAAATCCTGGAATACTGTCGATAATAATGTTTGCATTTATGTAATTTTTTTACCTTGGCACGGCAAAGACACTGTACCACACGAAGGTAAACTGTTACCTTCCAAAGCCGCCTCGATCGGAACTTCTTAATAGCTGATCGCGTGACACCCATGTTAGAGGTATGCGCAGACAAACTTTTAGCTTTTATACCATGACGAAAGTCTGGCGGCCGCGGGCTCTTGGTCTAAACGCGATACTGTTCAGGAATGCAATTGGCAACAGACTATCATCTCTTGCTCGTCACAATTATGCCGGCCTACTGCTTCTAAAGATGTTATATTTAGCTCCCATTACTCATTAAAGGCAATATCAATACTTATGTCATTAAATACGTGTTATTACGGTTCCCGCTCTCTTTGTAAACTTAATAATGTTGGGTAGTTTGTACGAGCAATAATTTTCGAGCAGTCCCGCTTCACGGAGTTCGTAATAAAACCCGATATTACGGCTTATTGTATGTAATAAAGTAATTACAGTGTTCTATATAGAATGGTAAATGAAAATTTAATTATGTAACATTATAATTTGTTTACATTTTTATGTAAGCGTGCCATTTATAATTATATGGATTAAGAAAATTAAAAGTTAACATAAAAGGGTTCCATGACAATAGTAACAATACAATTTGCTTACATATTTTTTGAAGCCTACCTTTTTCATAACTAATAATTGGGTAACATAGTTTTCATTCTTGGAGAAAGAAGTAGGTATTGCATAATTTTAATAATGTTTAACATTCGTAACAAACTATTAGAATACATTTAATGGCAAAATTTTGAATTCCTACTAGTTTGGGAGAGCGAGTTAGGCCGAAGGCTTTTACTCGGCAAATAGCTTGAATGTAGTTAGTTCGATAACATTTCCGCGTTAGGTTTCACTGTATATTATACAGGGTACCTCAAGACCGCGACCGAAAACGAAGCCAGGTGGTATTATTAGTGACTTCAAACACAATGCAACTAAAAATAACGCAAAAAAAATTGTCATCCTTTTTTGTGAAATTTTTCTCTGATCATCGTATTCGGGTGATAAATACATAATTTTACTAAAATGATAATGTACACGCAATAAATAATAAAGACGCAATGGTACGCAAAGGTTTAAATTACTATTTTCGCAAAAACTAGGTATTTACCACCCAAACACCATGATGTTTACAACATTGCAGAAAAAAACTGTCGCTTTTTTGCGAAATTTTTCATTGCGTTGAGTCTGTTACCACTAAAACTACCACCTGGCTTCGTTTTCGGTCGCAGTCTTGATATACCCGGTATATAACATTAAAATCTCAATATATCACCGAAAAAATAAGAGAGGTGTCTAATATTTTTAGTAAAGCCCTTAGATGCTCGTAATATTCATTGGTAGCGGTAATCACTTACCATAAAACCCTTTGCTTCCTTGTCTTAAGCTTTAAAAAAGGTAAAACAATTAAGCAATAATTGAATGAGAATAAATATGATGTTAGTGCAGACAGCTCGTCTCGCGGCGGTGGTACGCAGCCTTGAACCCGCGCTGGCCGACGCTCTCGCATTGTGCCAACTGTAATGTATACGACGCGGGTAATTAATTATATTACGCGTTTTGTGACTAGCCTAGATGCTTAGAACGCTTAGTATTTAGCTGTAATGTCATTCTTATTGCTACTTGGCGTTATTCCGGCCGATGCCAGGGTCCGCCTTCCAGCTGAGTCCATAGCTAAAAAAAATATATATTTTAATTGCATTTTCTAAATGTGATGTACAATATAACATGACCATTACCTGAGTAACCTGTATTGGAAGATCTACAGCTGCATTCGAAAGTGGTCCATACTTTAACTGTGAATGTTGGCCGTATTAGTAAAAAAAACACTAATTAATTCCAGCTCTATTCTGCTGGAAAATTATGTATTTCGAAAATATAATTGTATCATTTGTAAATCACATTAACTAAATATAGATCTATATGAAATATTTCAACTTTAAAAGCTAAAAGCTTTTCATAAAGTAGCAATCATAGAAATCTATTAGAATCTAAACAAGCTTTAATGTTACAGCGGACACAAGTCATTTGTCAAGTTTATAGTGAATTCCTTAATTTGTAAAGACATTTAGCTCAAGTTTCTAAACAATAAAAAAGTAGACCACTGTTAGCTTTAGGCTTCTCCAATTAGAGGTCAGCGAACTCTCATGAATCATAATTGATTGATTCACACGCGTAAGCCAAAAAAGCATTCAGACATTTCACAAAACATCTAATCCACCAAACAGATTGTAGCACAGTACTTATTTTTATAAGCGTAGAGCATTTTAAAAGTATTTTAATAAGTGTTCTAATATTGGAGCAGCGACAGTAATTGACATAAGCCGGGCTGTTGTGCTCTGTTCAATGTCGGTTCTAATGACCCCGGCGGCTTCATTCTATTTATTATTTAATTGTTATATTTGCCGATGTTTTTTATATTTGTCAGTTCGAATAAATTTTCTTAATTGTTGTAATGAGCATAATTCCAAATGCTATAACGTTTACTAGCTATTAACTACTTAAGGTAAGCTTTGCAACCCGCCATGTTTTTAAAATGATGTATAAATGTGCATTTAACCTTGTTACCTTACTTAAAGCCTTAGGGGCTCGTTCACCATCTTCAAGTAAGCCGTTGATTAGTTACTTTTTAATTAACGTTAATTGTCAAGCAAATGTGCAGAGTATCTTCCGTCGATTTCACAAATGAAAATGAAGTAATGTGCTGGTTAAATGAATGACATCAGAAATTTAACAAATCATTCGTTTAATGTTGAGTCAAATGCAATGATTATAGAATATTATTATTTAATCATTGGTCAAATGTTCCCCGCCCTGCTACCCGTTGAAGTTTCAAGGTGTTTTTATTAAAAAATAAAAAAGGAGGTTGAGATTTTAAACTTATTTTAACCATCAAGTAAATACGCTAATTGGCAGATGATGTAGCCAGTAAAGTACTGATTAGTGTAATCATAGGATTAGTGTTACTGGAGCATCGTGAAATCGAATTTAACTGATGACTAGCCTAATCAACAGTTTACTTGAAGATGCTGAATGAGGCCCTTAGCAAGACAATCTATGCATAAATATGTATACCAATAAAAGTTATTCCCTTTATTACAAGCTGTAAAAGTACATTAATCAAACCACACTCAAAACCCACAAATCCATTCACCCAAAAGTATGATCATTAATATTAAACCACGTAGAAAGTAACAAACTAGAAGCCCTTGTAGTTCCGCAGCTGTATTGAAAAATACTGCAACGATAAAAGCTCTATAAAGCTTTTTTACGTCACCCTTTTTCTGATAGGCAACGGAATCGATAGAGCATTCAACTCTACCAGCGCTCTATCTCTGAAAAGAGTTCGCGTTATTAAAGTTAATAATATTAATTGGCCAAAGGAGGTTTTAATCTGTGCTTTATAATCTGTGGCAATTTGTTGTGGCTCAAAGGATCAAGTGTGACGTATGATTGGCAGTTATTGATGTTTTGAATTGTCTGTTAATTGTGTAGGGATTAAATTCATTCGATGGAATAATTTTGTGAGTCAATTTGTAAATATTGTATTCATTAAGGTTTAGTACTATATTTATTTCGTTTTTAAATATTATTACTTATGCTTTATTCAGAATTTATGATAGGAAGGTATTGGAATAGTTAATATTATAATTAATTATGTTTTTTTTTTTATTGCAATGAATGGCGAGACGAGCATGCCATTCGCCTGATGGTAAGCGATACGACCGCTCATGGACAGTAGCGAAACCAAACAACACCATGAATTACAAGGCAATGCTTGGAATTCCACTGCGCTCGCCATCCTGAGACATAAGATGTTAAGTCTCAATATGTCCAGTAGTTACTCTGGCTACAATGTCCTTCAAACCGGAACACAACAGCGCATTTACACTGCTGTTTGGCGGGAGAAATAGACATTGCGGTGGTACCTACCCAGGCGGCCTCTCACATATGAGAGACCTACCACCAGTAAAATACATTTTTATCTTTAATAACCATTTTATGAGCCGTCATTGCAAATAAAATTCTGATCTATCAAGTCAAATCGTGGAAATAAGAACATAATATTTTAATGATAATTTCAATGATTTTAATTAGCGTTTAGTTTCAAAACCTTTATTAGCACACGTATAGTTTACACCGTCATTCTAAACCGTGTAAACACGTATCGTGTGACGTCACCCGTCATCGCAACCAATTCACAGATGATTGATCGGCGCGTCATTACAGGGCTTTTTTAAATTGAAATACAACCCGTTTATGAAATCCATTGGGGCGACAATTTTACGCTTTGCGTCCCATTGCGTGCCATGCATTTGGAAAGCAGCCAAATTCGTTGGAAATAAATAGCAAACTGTTATGGTTAAACCGGCGACTGTCGACGTTCCCGGATCCGTTTCTGTATAGGCATTTTGTATATTTAGTTTTTTGTTTTGAGTTTTTGTAAGTGTTGATGTTTTTTATTAGCTGCTTGTTTTATTGGGATTGTTTTATTCGTATTAGAAATGCAGTATTGTGTGAGAGATTTTGTATAATTTTATCGATAGGTATACCTTTGCCGAGCACCGATTACAATCTATAATAAGCAATTTTATTGTTGTCCTAAAAGATATTACATTTGCGCAACAGTCAATAAATGGTGCATTTTACGAAATGTATAAAATAAAGAAGCGTCATGATTCATGATTGACATTATGATTAGCTTAGTTTTCACTTTAGGATTTTGCATAATTTGCATTATACAACTGGGTTAGTAGACCCTGCCTAGTTACTGTTTTTCATAGTAGTCAGCGAAATAATGCAGGTAATACAAAATACATACGAATCATTAGTAAAAAACGTGATTTTAAATGAGATATTTTGCCACATTTTAAATACAACAAAGATGTGGTAAAAAATAAGTTTAACAACATGGAATATTATATACTTTAATTACGAAATATTTTATGAACTAAATGTAGGCAAAAAGAAACTATGCTGATGTCGCCAGTCAACATTCATCCATTTATTTTTAGCGGTTTTTACTGACAATCCAGACTTTCTTTGCAATAGTTTCCTTTCTAAGTATTTTAAAATTTCTTCAAAGCTTGCTTTCTCAACGTCCTTGAGGGATTTGTTACAAAATACTGTAAAATATAACGACCATTATGAAACGGAGTCGGTTTACATTCAAATTTGTTTCTAGTATTGTTTATGATGTCATTTTTACAGAAGGGCAGAAATGGTGCAATAACGGCGAAGGAAAACATATTTAGGAAACTTATATGCCATAGCAATTTGTAAGAACTTCTTTGGTAGGTATGTAAAATCCGCCAATCCGTACTAGGTCAGCGCGGTGGACTCTATGGCCTAACCCCTCTCGATTGTAGAGGAGGCCCGTGGCCTTTAGTGGGACGTATATGAGCTGATACAGATACAGACGTCAATGCATGCCACGTAATTTCATTGTATTGTTTTGTAATAGCCCATATACGTCCCACTGCAGAGCATGGACCAACTCTACAATCGAGGGTACGATTGAAAGTGGTTAGGCCACTTTACATACCTTAGAAAATCTTACAAATCGCTGTGGTATGCAGGTTACCTCACGATGTTTTCCTTCACCGTTATAGTGCGTGGTGATTGGCTCTCAATACACACATGACTTCACACATGTGATTTCATACATAACTCAAATATCTAATATAAAAGGTGGGTTCCATATTACATATTTGTAGTTATGTATTTCGTATTTAACTCATTATTTCGTGGGGACGAAATAATGAGTTAAGGGCAGATACAAGATAATTAAACGCTCCTTTACAATAACAACTTTAAACCCAAAACGGGATAAAACCTGCAACAAAATGCATGAACTTTCAATTCTAGTATATTTAAGCCTTGGCCTTAAATTATAGGGGATTGGGGTCACACTGACAGGTGACACTGTCCATGATGAGGGTGCGTGTTGACCCCCGAAATACTACCCTTAATGACTCGCAACACTACAAAGAGATAGGGGTCGGTAAACTACTGTTTTGTTCGTGTCACACACGTTTGCTTAGTGTAATGACAAAGAGATTGTTTGCTGAGCAATTAGCAATGCTTTTTGCTGTGTATGTTAACATGTGATGGTGGTTATATTCTTTTTTTTTAATTTTGTAAATAACAAACAGACTGTTAGTAAAAAGTCTATGGAAATGACTTTTCCTAACGTAAAGTACTGCGAAGTTTTAAGTTGAGTATGCTTAGTACCAACGGTCTAGTGAGCAGAGCAATTCCAGGAAGCCCACTGCTGAAGTGGAAGGTGTGAGACCTGGCGACTTCCTGGAAACGAACCCAGGGATTTTCCTGCAACCTTTATAAGGTCGTCCATCCCCTTTTTGGGTGAATATTTATTAAGATAGCTGCCACAGTCCACCACACCAGGTGATTGTCCACAATACATACATGTCATGAAAGATCGAGAATATCAAGGTCTCCTCACGATGTATGTACATGACTTCTGTATTGTATACTATAACATGGTTTTTTTTCAGGTCCAATATGCGGTGGGCACTGCTGCGGGCGGGGTCGCGAGGTGCGCCTCCGCGGCGCGCTGCGCAGGATGGCCGAGGAAAGTGCCGCGGTGACCACACGGAGGACTGCCGAGCTCATGCTGTCCACACGGCGGACGCTTCAAGGTAAGCTGCGGAAAATTCAATCTAGTGGTGTTGATTATAAGTGTTGTTATTTGTTGCCTATGAATCGTTATAGTTTGAAAGTGCCTTGCTCTGTTATAGTGTCCAGTAGTACGAGATAATTATGACATCGTATATGTTGCCAAAACAGCCTTGTTAACCGGATATTAGTGCAAAAAAGTGACTGAATCTATCTAATGTATGACATTTTATAGATACAATAAAAAATATTTCATTTCATTCCATTAGTATCGATTTTAGTATAAAATCAGTAGGCTGTGTCGTGGGTATTAGGAAATATGAGGGACTCTTTATTGTAATAACAGTACAAATATTTGTAAACAGTCTTGATGCTGGGAGCCTAGTTCGTGGTCCCTCGTTTCACAGCCATTATAATACTCACTGCGCTACATTCAAATATTCATCTACGAAAAATAATATATTTTTTTAAATCGTGTCATATGGCCTGTAAAATAAATTACGGAACTGCGAGCTTAGTTCGTCCAGAAATGCAAAGACGGTTTTCTTTTAGTCTCAATTATAATTTTCTCTCTCGTTTAAATTCAGAATAATTTTTAATTAAAATCTTACTGCGAAACTACCGTCTAAAAAAGCAGGAAAATGCTAAGACCATGGTCTGAGACGATATTATGTAATGAGATAGATCTATATATGTACAACCTTATGTAAGTCCTACTGCAGGGCAGGAGCCTCCTCTGCAAACGCGAATACAATTGAGAGGGGTTAGGCCACATAATCCACCACGGATAAATAAATCACACAGACCACATACATTTATTAAACCACTCGTAGTTTTAATTTTGTCTTCATTTCCACTAACAATCCAGATTTGTGGGAAACAAGGTTAAAATCCTTATCAAATCTGTATCTGTATCAGCCCAAATACGTCCCACTGCAGGGCACTGGCCTTCTCTACAATTGAGAGTACGATTGAGAGAGGTAAGGCCATATAGTCCGCCACGCTGGCTTATTGCGGGTTGGCGGACTTTTACATACCATAGAAAATCAATTCATTCTCAAATCTCTAATATGCTCAAATCTTTTACAAAAATTCTCATAAAATAAATTTAAAAGTATACTACATAAAAGACTATTCTAGAGAACTTTCCCAATTACATTTGGCGAATTACCCACAGTTCTGGCATTGACCGCGAGTCGCGACCGGCCGCTATTGACAAAAGCTTTTAGTCCTAAAGCCACTTGGCTCAAATCGACTGTTATTTCATTACAATCAATCGGAGATCGAGTGCCGTGAGTGAACCGTGTAACAATATTTATTGATCGTAATACTAGTACCTACTGTTTATGACGATTTCATTTCAATTCTTATATAATTTATGTGAAAGTTGGTGAGGGTGTTTGTCAAGAAATAACTGATGGTTTTTTATGAAACTTTGCAGTAATATAGATTTTACCTTGGAACAATATATAGCGTATATTTTATGACGTCTTTGTATTCGCAGTATTCTCTAATAATGGAGGAAGATTAAATTCATAAAAATATTATGCGCGGGCAGTAATAGTCGGCAAATATGGTAGGAAAACTGAACTATGACATCATAGTTATTTATCTATTTATTCATTTTATTTATATTCCTAACTGCACACAAAAAAGTAATAAACACTTAGAGATATTACAGATTAATGAAAAAGTACAGATGGCGGTCTCATCGCTCTAGGCGATTTCTTACAACCTTAGGATGGATACTATAAGTCAATAAATATTTCGTAAGCTTATGATACCATGCCGGTCTAGCCAGCTCATTTAATTTGTAGCCAAATAAAGATAATATTCTACTGGAAACCTCAAACATGATCCCAAAAATCATTTTCCATCGCCAAAATTCTACTTTGCCATTCGAAAACCGCAAATGGAATATAGTTATAAAGCCGCGAACACAATATTCCCGCAATCAGTCTTGCGTCAATCCAGCCACTTTTAATTAATTAGTCACACAGAAACGTAAAAGAGAAAATCAAAGTGAAATATTACTCGCAATCAGACAAATGGAACGATAAAAAAACCGGTGTTATCACACTTCGCCAGACGCTGAGTAATGTCCTGGTGAATACACTTTTTATAATGTTTCTTTCTTTATCATATCCTGAACTCTATAATAGATTTTTATATTTCTACTTAACACAAGAGACTACTGCATATTTTTGCATTTGATATGTTGGGCAAGATTACAATATGTGCAAGAATGGACCCGTGCAAAGGGACAAATTTAGCATCTAGCACCAGTAAAAAATAAGATATCGCAGCACTTTTTTCTCCTATCCTTTTGTCCAAAACTAAACAACTTGTTTCAAATATTTATTTTTGTATCAAAAGGAGTTTCACCCCACCTGCCCCAGGCTGTACAGCCACTTGCGAAGGGTCGCTAACCCTAAACACGCACTTCGTTTCACTAGTCTGTTGATTCGACTGCGAAATCGCTGAAAACATTTAGAATTATAAAATATCCTTTGAGAGTGGAGACCTAACATTGATTGCGCGAAGGAAAGGCTGCAGAAATGATTTTCATGATAAGATTTTTGTTACAATCGCTGTGACTTAACGCGGTTAAAATAAATGGTTTGATATGAATTGTGGATTTTGTTTTAAGAATTGATATAAGAAACTGGATAGTTTAATGATGTAAAATAATATTAGCATTTGAACGCGTAATACGAAACTTGATTTTATAACCATACTTCATTAGTCGAAAAGTGATCTCTTTAAAAGATATTCAGGAACAGATGAACATATATACATAATATGTAAGAGGTGAAATCGAAAGCCTCTTTTTGGCATTATCGTAGTAGACATTAATAAGCAATCGTAATCGCTATTTAAGGATTGAATCCAAAAATAAACCAATCGGATTAAAAATTTAGCGGCATGCCCACGGTTAACATATTTTAATCGGTTTATTTTCTAAATCGATGCTAAAAAGGATAAGATCGCTTATTAATTTGTTCCAGACAACCATAAATATATCCAGTCTTGTTAGATTAAAAATATGGACATAATATATCTACAATTTTACAGTACTTCTTAAACGTGCATAAAACCCCGACATTTAATACAAACAATATTTCGCCGAAGTCACAACCGAGTGTCACAGAATGTTCGCTCGAGGCAAGAATTATTGGCATATAATTTAACTGTCAACAGCACACAAGGAGCTGTTAATTCACATAAATCATTGTATACGAAGATTACTGTATACACAAATTACACGGTACAATTTGTCACAAAAAATATTTAACACATGTTGATATTTTAATCGGGCGGGTTGTGATTCGATACTTTTTGTTACTAGCTGATTTTCAGGGTTTTGACTTCTTTTAAACTTTTAACTTATTTGAAATAAAACATAAATACTAAATCTATTACCAGGGGTTCCCAAACTAGGCACAGCTTGTGTCTTGGGAAACCAGCTTATAATGTAATTACAGAATTACACCACACAAGTAGACAAAAAAAAACGTATTATAAATCATCAAGTAAATTTAAAAAGTAGAAAATTTAAGTATTTAAATAAGAATCAAATACTTAATAAGATCAAAAAAAAAACATTATAAAAATTAGACAATGTATTGTATTTGAAGTGCTTCAGTATCTTCGTAATTCTTGTCAGCTTGTTTCATGACAGGATCCCATGATAGACACAACGTATGGATACTTCAATGTATCGACTATCTTGGACTCTAAGAAGACGGGCAATTAATTTAGTACAATACTTACATATGTGCAATGATTTTGATAACAATGAATGTATCAAGTAGATTTCTACCCGATTGACATTTGAGTAAGAAAAAAACAGCAATTATTTAAATACTACTTGCAATATATTGCCATAGTTACGTCAAAATTAAATAAAGCTTATTCAGGGTTTTCAATATATTTATATATTTATTTGGACAGCCAGTGGTGATACAAAACTTACATTATAAGAATACAAAAAATATTAAAGTAAAAGTAACAACTTTTAAGGCTATCACAACAATAAAACAAATAAAATTGTAATTTTAATATTAAAATCTATTGATTTATAAAACCGCCAAAATACCGAACAAACTCAATAAACAGTTTCAAGGTGAGATTTTCAATTAAGCATTACTGTAATTAAAGGAGCGTGAGAGAATCATTCCTTGTTAACGGAGGCTCGAGGCGTTCCTCAAATTCATTATAAATACAAGAACTCTGAATATTTACACCTGAAAGGGTGACCTCGATGTAGCGAAGTAGAAAATCTGATTTGCGATGAAAACGTACAATTCCTGAAAATGTGGCGACGACGAATAATTGTAATTGTGGCTATCAAATACAAGCGTGAGCAATTCTATTATCAAAATATTAAATGCTAGCTTCTGCCTGCAAACTTCGTCTGCGTGGTTAACTTTATTTGAAATCTCCCATGCCGTCCCGTTATATCCGGCCCGCCCCGTCTCATTCTCACTAATGGAATGTAATCCAGTCCCATCCCATCCTTTCATCCCACGGGAACATTAAACTTTTCGGGATAAAAAGAAGCCTATGTTACTTCTAATACCTCCAAGAATATGTGTACAAAGTTTTATGATGATCGGTTGAGTAGTTTTTGCGTGAAAGCGTAACAAACTTACATTCACATTTTTAATATTAGTAGGGAAGTAATACGGAGTTAGGTATACGATGATACGGTTTAACGTGTTGAGATTATTTAGAAAATTATTATTATTTTCGGTAAATATAACCAGTTTAACATCGCGAGGAAACCTGCATACCATTGCGATTTATAAGAATTTCTATGGTAAGTTAAGTTCGCCAACCAGCACTAGGCTAGCGTGGTGGACTATATGGCATAACCACTCTCAATCGTACTCTCGATTATAGAGTAAGCCCGTGCTCTGCAGTAGGACGTATATAGGCTTTTATTAGTTTTACCTGTATATATGAATGTACGTATATAATGAAATCTTTGAAGTTGATTTTCGAGCACTTTAAAACATATTATTAATTTTTAATATAACAAATGCTATTTATTTAATTATGAATAGTCAATAAAAACATAACAGATTTCTTATTATAACTATCCATCTAAAAAAACACGAAGCAATCAGAGGACTTAAAACCTTTAATGGCTATTTTAAGAGAACTATCTACGAACGATCATCCGAATGTTTACTCAATACGAAACAAGCGTACAAGTCCAGATGAATGAAAGTGTTTATTTTTTATCATAGAGTATAATTAGTACGATATTACCAGATGGGAGATATCATACAACGAACGTCCCCTGCCTACTTAAACAAACAGCTTATTCAAGGGGTTCGATCCGGATTAAATAATCCACGCTGTCCCTAGAGGATTACCATTCCCTTTGCTAACAAATCATCATATTTGTTTGTTTTTATCCGTAATATTATGCTATTGAAGGTGCAATTATGGTGCAGATATGACTGAATGTCGAGTCGCAAAAACAGACGATTTTGTAAGCCAGTGATTAGGAGACTGTCCCGCCCTCACACCCGCCACTGCAACTCCTGTAAGCCAGGATCAACAGTGGCACGCATTTTAATGACACTGAGCATTGAAGATCAGCGCGTCTCCGGGAATGTCTAACTTGTCTTTAACCCGCAACGAAATCAATCAAAAAGGTAAAATTAATAGGAGGAGTTGGAAATAAATTATTGTCCACTTCCCTCCCTAATAAAGCGGGTGACAAAACAATGAGCTAAAGAGGTAAACAACCTCGCATAAAGACATTTACAGCCAGAGAAGCCAGCTGTAAAGCACCACGGAATAGTGATTATTACATTTAAATGGGACCTAATATGTAAGCTGTTATACTTGATTCCAATAATAGGTATGGCAAAATCGCCGGAAAGCACGGAAATTCTTCCTAGTCTCCACAAGGTCCGTGTAGTATACAACTCCAGATGTTATTTGCATACTATCTAGCATGGTTTTACGCTCATTCTGCCAAAGACTACACTCCCAAAGTATATGATGCGCGGACTGCTCATATTCGCAATAAGGTGTTGAACATGAGCACGCAGGCGAATCAACGAGCTTAAATGAGTACAGTTTAGACTTAAAGTTACCATGGCCCGTAAGAAACTGTGATACGTAATAATCGATATCTAGCCAAGTCTTTGTCAAACGATCACGCACGCTTGGAAAATATTGGTATAGATGCCGAAGCCAGTGATTAAGAAGAATAGATTTTAAGAAACAGGACGTGAAATAGAATTATTAATTTGACTTTGTTAATGTTTAATGTGATAATTTGTTAAAAGACTGCCTCGGTGGCGAGTTGTACAAGGTACGATTACAAAACTGAGGTCTCGGGTTTGAGTCCCGAGCCGGGCATGGTGAAATTGGATTTTTTTATTCATTATCAGCCCGGAGTCAGGAATTTGTGCCTCATATGGCGATAGGCCCGCCCCCAATCACATTGTGGGATGACATACAAAGCGAAATGTGGGTGTCCTGGCAGCACCTCTGCCTACCCCTTCTGAGAAAAAGGCGTGAGTTTATATGTATGTATGACGTATGTACAATTTATTTCAATGATTTTCAAATAAATATATATTTAAGGATGAAATATAACGACTCGTATAAAATTTTGTAAGAAAGGGTTTTTTTGTAAGCATTTAAATATACACAATAACTAACACATTACAGTCCCACCCGCAAGGATACGTGTCTTAGTGTGAATCTACGCGAACAATACCACTGAACAAATATTTGCCTACCACTAGCCTTTATGTAACAGATCGAACCCGCGGCCTCACATTTTAAAGCCAGCTTTCCAACCAAAGTGCGATCTCAAAACATAATAAACATAGGGTGAATCTAAGTAAACATTCACTACTTGGGCAAATTGGGAACACCCTTCATACTGCGGGCGTAAACAGCTTTATAATAATCGTTAATGATACTTGAGTTAATAGCTTCTGTGCTCGACCAATAAGCACTTTCAGTTTACGGTGTTCTTGATGCGATACAGATTATATGGCATGGCATTTTTGTAATAGACGTTTTTAATGCGTTTTGTTTATTTTATATTTAATTGGATATTGATATTGTTATAAGTCCTAAAAGCTGGAGAATTTGTTTGCTTATTTGAACTCCCTGATTGCAGGAACTACTTATTCGAATTAAAAAAAATAGTGTTTGATAGTCTATTTATAAAAGAAGGCTATGGATACTTTTATCCCGGAATTCCTTTTTACGCAGGTGAAGCCGCGAGCAATCTTAGTGCGTCTCCAAGAACCAATACACGTTTGGCGTACAATAAAAAATTATAAATAAATAAATAAGTAAAATCTATCTATCTATCTATATCAGCCCATATACGTCCCACTACTAGGCACGGGCCTACTCTACAATCGAGAGAATCGATTGAGAGTGGTTAGGCCATATAGTCCACCACGCTGGCCTAGTGCGGGTTGGCGGACTTACATACCGTAAAAATTACAGTATAAATAAAATAAATAGTAGTTTATTTTTTAAATGGGTAGGTCAATAAAGGAATTTCTTTCTTTGTTCAACAAATCTACTAAAGTGACCTACATTGCAATGTGTACTTTATTCCACTAGAGTAGTTCGGACGAGATCTCTCGAGACGATATTCTGGCTCTCCCCGTATAGTGTGTTTATAAAAGAAATTATTGATATCGTCAAATTCTTTAGTAAATAGAAACAAATTGGGCCAGTCTAAGAGATAACGAAAAAACAGTGTCTTTGTATCTACACTAACAGAGAGCAATTTTAGATCAATTTTCTAACAACAGCCTCCGTGGCGCAGTTGGTTAGACGCCGGCTGTGAAACGAGAGGTCGCGGGTTCGATGCCCGCACCGAAACAAATATTTGTGTGAACCACAGGTATTTGTTTCGGTGCTGGGTGTTTATGAGACCGAATAGTCTCTCGTAGTTTCTGATACCCACGACACAAGACTCGATCTTAGTGTGGGGTCAGGCCTATGTATGTGACTGTTGGTAGTATTTTTTTATTTATTTAAACGTTATTTTAGTAGTATTACTCAAGTATCAAATGGATTATATTATAGCTTTCCTAAACCATAAATCATATTCACCACGCAATAGTTTAGTAACGAGCAAAACCATCATAAAACGCCCGCACACTGACCTAATATAAATTTAATATTTCGCATATCGATGATACGAGCGTAAATCAAATCTATAAAGTTTTACATCCAATAAAAAGTAATGGTGTCTTCGAGTTACCGATAGCCGGCGTCGTTACCATCTCGCATTCCCCATTAAATTCAAATTTGTAATATCACAAGAAACCTGGCACTTAGCACCACTTGTCTATACTCTGTAAGTGCATCAGAGAAAATTGATTGGATATACTCGCAAGAAATTGTAGTTGGTCATGATACAGTTGAACGGTAAGCTGGTGTGAAATTAAAATATGAATCGAGTCGGAATGCGATTGTATTTGGACTGCATTATGTTGGAAATGAGCCATAAATTATAGAAGTAATAGTTAATCGCAGATGAGAAAACGGGTCTTTAAATCGTGGATTTAAAGGTGAAAAAAGTAGAGGAAGACAATTCTTATGATAACCACAAATTCGTTATCCTAGCAGACGAGAAAATAGTAGTTGATGGTTTGATTTGATATATTTTAAATTGCTTATACAGCCCATGTACGTCCCCTACTACTCGTATATCATTCGTATGTATGTCTTTTGGAATTCATTTTATATCTTTAACGTAATTTACAAGTGTGATATCTAAATAAACTATGTCCATAAGTTATCTGTATTTAGTTATTACATATTTGACATACCAATTTAAAAGCGCCTTGTACGGCGTACTTCAGATCGTAACGAGTGCTAATACGAAACCAAAATGCCAGTTATAACTGTGCTCTTGGAAATGCTGTGAATTGTGCTAATCAATGCTAATCGACGGAGGTTGGGTGAGAAATATGTCTTAATCTATATTGTTATGTTTGGATAGATGGAACGGAAATTTCATATCAGCACATTGTGATAGTTGATTCATTTCCGATGTGGTGATTATATGAGGTCTTAAATCAGTAGTCGATTTCGAGTAGCTGATGATCATGATGATGATGCTGAATCCATTAATTATTTCGTGCAACTTTATTGTATTATAAACAAAGCCGTGAAAGAAGTGACTATGTTGATTGAATTGAGAATTTAGCGATATTATTCAATATAGAAATATGTAGATGGATAAAACGAAGAGATTTGTAAAATAAATATTGCTAAAAGATCTCAGAATATTATTTTTTGATCAGCTGAAGATTTTAGAGATTCTGATATGGCCGAAGGTCTAAATAATCTAAAGGCTTACTTCAATTCCGTTAAAACTTCAAAAAACATTACAAAGCAATGCCAATCCTGGCATGGGACTTCAGTTTATCAACCAGTCATTGATAAAGTCCGATATCCTGTACATTCAAACACGTTAACGAACTTAAATCACTATTTACTTGAAACCCGAAAACAATCGAGCCTTTGCACGAGTACACAGCACACGTCAGACTTTGTTAAAATCAACGGAACTGTCCACAAACAAGCCACGGGGAAATTAGTGATGGGACTTCTATTGTTGCTAATACGAATATTTGTTGCACTATTCGGTAATCTAATGTTTTTTTTAAATATTAAACGATGGAAATTTCAAAGATGTAAAATTAAACCTAATCTGCGATAAAATCCGTCAAAAATCGTTTTTTTTTATTGCATTTACACTGATGTTTGGCGAGAGAAAAAGACATTGCGGTGATATCTACCCAGTTGACCTCTCATATATGAGAGACCTACCACTAAAAATGATTTAAATTACTGATATCCTATTTCTCTGAAAACAAACTTAAAAAAATACGCCATGCAACGTAAATAAGTCCAAGTAATTTTATAACAAAAAATAAATACTATCTTAAATCCAAAATTTTAATATTTGCACATAACCATATTTTTATTGACAGTAATATCTTTCATTTTGTACTATATTGCTCGCTGTAAACAATTTTCTTTTCTTCGCAGTTTCTTTAAAGCTTCGTTGGGCACTTTTACTAAGAAATATTGAAACTAATCTTAAAAGCGCGGTCCCTTTTTATCCAAACTTCTCTAATTAAAGTATCCAGCGAAAACGAATTCTGGACGTTTTGATGGTATTCCGTAAATACGAATTCAGTAATTTGATGCTATAAAAAATTGCGGTAAATTGGTGGTCGTCTACTTATACAAATATTTGGTAGTAATTGCCAAATACTGGTATTCAATAAATACGAATTTTCTGTTAAATATTTTTTGTTATTCAACGTAATCGAATGTTCTGTAATTTGACCGAATATTCCCTATCGTATTTGCCCATCACTAGCACAAACGCAGCGACAGCAATACACGCGGGGCGGCGGCGGTGCGAGCAGAGAGAAAACACTAAAGCTGTTAAATATTGCGCGCTTATTGCTCGATAGTGCCCACAACTTTAACACTTACAACATGTCGCGGAAACTTCCAGTCTAAGCGAATGCCAAACAAGCATTCCAAAGTGCCTGCGTGTTCTTGCAATGGTACACTTTAGAGGCTTTAAATGTTGTAGGTTTCTTAGATAGATCTTCACCTTTGGAGACCTTTAGGCTTCGGTAGTTCGATATAGCTGGATTTTATTAGGCTAATAGGCTGGGTTATGCTAATAAGATGCTATCGCGTTTGCTGAGATGTTTTTAGAAACGTGTGGACGGTAAGGTTTTCTCTTTTCCGAGCGTTTTAGACCTGGTGTCTACAACATACGATTCTGAATTAATGGGTCCTAGATTTCGCAAATAGTTACTAAGTCCTGGATGTGAATATTCCTCAGGACAAATTTTTAAAGTTAATTTTCTACGTAAAGAAAATATTAGAGTAATTAAACAAAGATTTGCGTTGGCACTGTCTTAAAATCCTTCCAAAATATGCAGCCATATGTCCCACATCAAAGATCCGGGAACCAGCCATTATGCCGAACAACGGAGTCGGGTGCGTCGACCTTTTTACTAACAACTATAAAACAATGAGGCCCACTTCCAACCCCAGCTCGAGAGGAAATAATCAAAGAGTGCTCGTCGTCGAGGGCTGCCTTTATGCCATTGTCAAGCCAAGACCACCGGCGCACTCATTAGAGCACTAAAATAATTTACCTTTGTACTTTATTGCGCATTAATGCTAAAACAATTTATTAATAGACTTTCTGGCGGCGAGGGCGTCGATTCTCGCCGCTTTTTGTGAAGGCTTTTTAAATTATTTTGTTTGAAGTTATTCGATATTTGGATACTCTAAATTTTGCGTTGAACGTCTCCATAAAAGTTGGTGAAAGTAGCTGTAGGCTGATTTCAATAGGTAATTTATAGAGCTGGTTAAAAAGGATCAACTATGGATTTCTTGTGGTTGGAAATGATTAAGGTGGTATTTTATTTGACAACTAGCGGCACGGCCCGGCTCCGCCCGGGTGCTGATACAATTTTTTTTAAATATTCTGTCGCCTATGTTCATGGGGGATAATTTAAGTTTCTAATGGTAAAATAAATTTTCAAATCGGTCCGGTAGTTTCAGAGCCTATTCAGTACAAACAAATAATCAAATCTTTCCTCTTCATAATATTAGTTTAGATAAATCAGTACAGCCAATTTTATTGATTGCTTCGAGTTTAATCGGATATGAATTTATGCATTGGAAGGGATTAGTTATTTATAAGTCAAAGTATATTTTCCACACAGAACCAATGGTTGTCAATTGTTTCTTTTTTAGCTTTATTACATGCAGATAGAAATAAATCTGATGGAATTATTCTTCGCTTCAAAGTTTAAATTACAAAATTAAAGACTGTTCTGCATTGACTAATATTAAGCAACTGCGCAGCCACTTCATTGATTACCATATTCATTGGGAGATATTAAATAATTCATTCAAATACATTACTTCATCAAAAAGATTTATAGAATACTGTTCGTAGCGTAAAATATTTGATAAATGTCCCTTGTTGATAAACTATATAAAACCGTATCCGCCATACAGCAGTGTGAATGCACTGTTGCGTTCCGGTTTAAAGGACGTTGTAGCCAGAGTAACTACTGAGACTATTGAGACTTAACATCTTATGTCTCAGGATAGCGAGCGCAGTGGAATGCCAAACATTTCTTTGTGTTGTTTGGTTTTGCTACTGTCAATAAGCGGTCGTATCCCTAAAAAAAGTATTTCGAATAACAAGTCTTCTCAATCAAACGCTGTTGTTGAAGTCCCGTATTCAAAAGCGGGCAATTAAGCACTAAGCAATTATAAGCTGATACAGTAAAATAAAGTACAGAAAACCACTCAAGAATAATACCTCTAAAAATTAGGGTTGCTGTAACTCTTGGCTCTGAACGAGGCAATATAAAAACGTTTAGGCGTTTTGAAACTCAACGAGTCGTAAATAGGGAGGCGACTGTAAATTGTAAACTGTGGAGTAAGCATTCAAAGAAACTCACGTAAATGTTGCCATCCGCGATATTTCAGTGCCTTTTAAATTTTACATTTAGCTTACTTAATCTCTTTGGAGTTGAGTTATTTTTCATTTCGAATGCAGTAACTGGACATTGTAAAAGGTCTTAAATAGCTATTGATTTTGTTTGGTGTTTTTGGAGGGGTCAAAGTGGTGGGTTTTTAGGTTTGTTTGAGCAAACTAATCTCTGAAACTACCAGTCGTATTTTAATAACTATTATTGCGTTTGAAAGCTCTATTCTCGGAGGAAGATGCTATTAAAACACGCTTCGGTTGATAAATATAATATACGATGATTTATCTCGGAATGCGATGAGGTTTACAACTTTGTGGTTTTCATCAATAGCAGGGACTATCTAAGTTGAGACAAAACTGTCAGCCCACCCCAGGCATAAAATTCAGAAATAGTACTGCAAATTTAATAAGTAACTAATTTGATAACAGTCGCCGAGTGTCTTCTGTTGCAATTTATGTTTAATTAACTAGATTACTTTATGTCAAAGCGGAACAGGTACGCGTAAAAAGTGTAATTATTTTAATGAAGAAGGTTAAGTATCGTTCCGCTCGCGAATTCGACTGGTTCGTTAATTCGAGCACATTTTTAAAAGCGTAGGTATTATTAATTTAACTAAGCTGGGGATTTTTCAGGATATATTTTTAAGCCGTCTTGTATTTTTTTGTACTGACCGGTCAAAATGACTACAAAACAGCTGATGTTATGCGCAGTGCAGATAGAGTAGTCACCTGAAATGATTATCTATCGTCAGTCGGCGCATGTAGTGCTGCTTGTATCCGAACACACACAGGATAACCGCAAACGCGACACATACATATATGTGTATACGTGGATCACTATTATGGGATCTTAACCATTATGTGGGTCGCTACCCTGATTTAAGAATACCCCCCATTATGTTTTTAGAAGCCTATATTATTTAAAGTGATAGTAATTTGGTGACTACCTCGGCGGCATAGTTGTACTACGGTACGATTACAAAGCTAAGGTCTCGAGTTCGAATCCCGGGTCGGGCAAAGTGATATTGGATTTTTCTATTCATTATCAGCCCGAAGTCAGGAATATGTGCCCAATAGGCGAAAGGCTCGCCCCCTATCACATCGTGGGACGGAAATATGTACAAGGTGAAATGTGAGTGTCCTGGTAGCACCTTTGCCTACCCTTTCTAGAATAAAAGCGTGAGTTTATGTATGTGTGTAATTTGGTAGGATTTGTTGTGTCCATTTAGCCAGAGGTCTTTGAATTGAAAATGAGCGGATGAAGTGTTTCGCTGAGTGTCGGTGTTATGTAAATGGAATCGGTATTGATCGTGTAAATCTGCAACATGGGATTGTGGCCTGCACACGTGTTAAATTGATCCGCACATTCACTAGATATATAGGGCGTTCGAATAAAAATGAATTGGAGGTGATTAAATAAAAAAGCCTTGACCATACAATTATAGTGTGATGGAAACAATATGCAATGCTTCAGGAGAATGGATTAAGTCAATCGGAATGACTGTGCTCTCGCAAAACACTGATATAAAGTAACAACTTCACTTACTTTACAGCTGTCGTGGTCACAGGGCGTAATGAGTATGAAAATGTAAAAATTAAACCAAATCCGCGAAAATATCCGTAAAATTAGTTTTATTTCAATATGTAACATTCGCGTAAATCTTAGAAACCATTAAACAATTGGTAGGTCTCTCATATGTGAGAGGCCGCCTGGGTAGGTACCAACGCAATGTCTATTTCTCCCGCCAAACAGCAGTGTAAATGCACTGTTGTGTTCCGGTTTGAAGGACATTGTAGCCAGAGGAACTACTGGACATATTGAGACGTTAACATCTTATGTCTCAGGATGTGCGCAGTGGAATGCCAAACATTACCTTGGAATTCATGGTGTTGTATGGTTTTGCTACTTCCATGAGCGGTCGTATTGCTTACCATCAAGCAAATGGCATGCTCGTCTTGCTATTCATTGCAATAAAAAGAATAAAAAAACTTTACTATTGCGTTCTGTTTAGTGAGGAAATTGCCAGGGGCCATGATATTGATATGTATTGACAAAGAGTACAAATTTTCTAAAAAGTCATTAAAATCTTAGTTTTATTGTCAATTGACGTGATTTATGTACCTAAAGATCAGGAAATTTCATTTTCAGTATTCCAAAAGCCAGGTAACTCCATACCTTAAAATAAACAATCACAAAAATAAATTACTCACACTAACAACAAAGTACGCACTACAAATACCGATGCTTAAAAGGGCGTCTGGAGGTCCCGGGCGCTGAAAAGACGAACGACTCTTATTATTTATTTGGACCACGGAGCCGTAGCTGAAACGCTGAATGCCAGCGATTTATGCTTGAAATACGGTCATAGTCCCCATCCGTCGCCCGCTGTATATTGTCGAAGAAATCCAGCGCTGAAAACGCTGCAAGCGAATTGACGTGTAAATTAATTGGAGTTTTCCATATTTATGGCTGTTGCGGAGCGGGTATTATAATAAATGTATCGATGTCTATGTGACCTATTTGCTAGGAGTTCTTGTTATATTATTATTCATGAAATAACTTATGGAGTTGTTTTATTGACATTTTAATCGAAACCTCGTACAGGGTATCCCGTCAGTAGATTCAATAATTAATTGTGTTCATTAAATCATTAAAACCTTGTCAACGGTAACGTTAGCCACTGTTTATACAATTTATTCCACAGTATGTTTTTATTTTTATATCTCAAACAAGACGCAACATTTTGTTATCGCTCAAGTAACATTTGTTATGGCGGCTCCTTATGCATGACAGCGGCTAGAGGGTCAAGATTTTAATTTCTCCGTTGCTATGGGAAGTTGATACACTATTCCACACAAAACAGACACAAAATATAGTATCATACTTTGACTCAGCCTCAACGATACAAAAACAAAGTGTTATTTAATTAACCTCTTATCTCGATTGTATATCTATCGCGGGTACAATAAACTTCTTATGTATGTATCTGTGGAATGTAACCGTTGATTTGCCGGCCGACATTCCGGCAGATAAGGACACGGTAACACTATCCAGTGTTTGCCCTCTAAGCGTATTTACTTAGGCTGTGTTAATATTATAAGGCTAATTTATAACACTAACTATAGTGTGGGTGCACTTTATTTGTATGCTGATAGTGGTACACAGATTTTGTCCTTATTTTATAAATATTAATGAGTGGCGGCCTTTTGGGAATGAACTGTTGCAGCAGGTTTTAATCTTATGACTTTTCACAGTCATGTGTTTATTGATTGTCAATCAAGGCCTTTAACGGTAAAGGAAATAATTACCAGGAAACCTGCTTGCAATAGAGATCTTAACAGGATTTTCTCTGGTATGTAATTTCCTCCATCCCCCGCTAGACCCACGTTGTATAGGTTATATAGTCGAAGCCTTCTCAATCAAACTCGATTGTATTCAATATAGTATTTAATTTAAACATCATGTTTCTCATAACTCCAGGTGACATTATACAAAATTTGAAAACAATCCGAGATTTTTTTTGTCAGAAATCGTGATTTTAGTTTTCACGTATTTTGGCCACCCCGTATATACACGAGTATTTTTACCGCTGAGCTGAAATTCAGTTCGGTTCGGAAATTTACATAAGCCAAAAAAAGTTCGTACCGATACGGGTTGATCAAAAGCCTTGAAAAGTAAAATCGCAATTTTTGACAAAACTACCAGGCAGTTTTTATTCCAAACTTGGTGCAATGTTACCTGGAGTGTTGTTCTACCTGTAATTTAACATTGTACAATATTACAATGTTAAATTAAATAACATATTATGTCAATATCACATATAAATTTAATATGTATTATTCAGCAAATGTTTTACAGTTGGTAATATCCTAGCCTTGAGTAGGAGCTCTTTCTCAACATGTCGCCGGCAACTCTGAATTTAGTTTTAATGGTACATTTGTACTTAACAAGAAATTCTCATTAACGCGCCGATCTGTGATTTAGTTCTGATTGTTTCTCAGAAACTTAGTTTTGTGATTATCTATATAAATATAACTAGAACCCTGTTTGAATTATCGGTCTTTTCTTTATTCAGGGTAACAAACAGTAGTATATTCTACAATATTTTTGACAGCCTCCGTAGCGCAGTTGGTTGGACGCCGGCTGTGAAACGAAAGGCCGCGGGTTCGATCCCCGTACCGAGACAATTTTTTATGTGAAACACAAGCATTTGTTTCGGGTCTGGGTGTTTGTGAGACCTAAAAGTCTCGCGTAGTTCCTGATACCCACGACACAAGACTTTGATCTTAGTGTGGGGTCAGGACTATGTATGCGACTGTTAGTAGTAATTTTTTTTTTTAAATATTATCATACTGTACTCATCAAATATAGGGTAAAATAATACCCACAACGATATCCGCAAAATATTCATAAATATTAATGTTTCAGACATCAAAATACTATGTTTTTTAATGTTATTCTGATTTTCGTTGAGTCACGTATGTATATCTATACAATAATATCTCCATACAGAAATATGAATATGAAAATTCGCATGTATACAACGATGATTTTTAATAACCTTATTAAATTAGCAGGATAATAATCATATCCGCCCGGACATCGACCACCTTACACGACAATGATGATCCGTCATAGGCACACACGTCGCGTTTTGGGTTCTATTTATGTATGCGGTTTTGATGAGGCCAGCAAAGTTGTGTCGACCACCGATGGATATTTACTTCAATATCTGTGCACTTACCATCAGGAACTTTAAAGTCAATTTATCATTCGAAATAAAATAAAAAAACATAGATAACGTCACGCGTTTTTCCCAGAAGGAGCAGGCAGAGGTGCTAGCAGGACACCCTCGTTTCGCCTTGTGTCCCAAGATGTGATAGGGGGCGAGTCCAAAAATAAAACATACGTATTTTGATTCAATAAAGCAGACAAAGTCGCGGATCAAAATTAGTACAGAAATATTTTGCAAGCGATATCTGTATTATTTATTATTTACGTTAAATGTTTAATAATCTATTAACATCAGTATAACTACTCGTCTAGACAGCACTTATATACACGAATTATGAAGAGGTAAGGCTTATATTGTATCATCATCATCATCATCATCAGCCCGTTGCAGTCCACTGCTGGACATAGGCCTCTCCCAAGGTACGCCACAGAGCCCGGTTTGCTGCTTTACGCATCTAGTCGCTGCCGACCCTCTTGTTATATTGTATGTGTGGGTTAAACTCCAGGTATATTAAAAAAAACTTTAAAAAATATTTTACTATTTCTAAAGGGTATTATTTCAGAATAAACTATGTAAATAAGTAAGAATTAGCAGGTGTCACGTCTCATGATGATATAGGGCAAACATTAATCTAGTGAGAAAAATCGTCATCATTGAGAGTTTACATGCCTCACAAATAATTTGTTTGCATAAATAAAATAGTGATAGTGTAAAATAGTTATAGTTCTAATATTATGTTAATACTTTTCGAAAGAGAACGCAGTTAAACAAGGGACCTCTAACTCGACCAAGATCAAGACAAAATATTTGTTTTAAAGATAAACACAACTAGACGCATGTGTATAATAGGATTACTTTGTAGTTAAAACTAACAGTTGTTACAGCCTCCGTACTTAAGTTTGTTAGACGCCGGCTATGAAACGAGAGTGTGCGGGCTCGATTCCCACACTAAATTAATACACCCAACAGTCACATACATATTCCTGACCCCACACTAAGATCGAGTCTTGTGTCGTGGGTATCAGAAACTACGAGAGACTTTTCGGTCTCATAAACACCCAGACCCGAAACAAATACTTGTGGGTCACACAAACATTTGTTTCGGTGCGGGGAACGAACCCGCGGCCTCTCGTTTCACAGCCGGCGTCTAACCCACTGCGCCACGGAGGCTGTCACTGAGAAAAATGTTTGTATGATTCACAATATATGTTTCGGGTCTTAGTGTTTGTGGACCGAAAATTCTTTCTTAACATCTGACAAGCACGACACAAAGCAAATCTTAGTGTGAACTGTGAGGTCAGTACTATGTATGTGACTGCTGGATGTACTTACTTTTATACCTAAAAATAAATAAAATACTCCAACATGTTCTTAGTTTTTTAGTTCTAAATAACATTTACAGTAAATTGTCCCTGTTCAACTCAAACGGGTATTACGGCTTCAATGAACAAGTAGCGTTGCCTCCAGGGCAATCTGGTTAGAAAAAATGCTTACAAGTTTACAACTCCTTTAAAAACTATTATTAATTTCTTTTTAACTGCTTTATAGCCGGCTGCGAAACGAAAGACCGCGGGTTCTATCCACTCAACGATACATATCTTTGTGTGAACCACAAACATTTTCATATTCTTACTTCTTCTTCGTTTCCCTGAGTTTCTGGGTCTCTGGGTATTGTGAGGCCGAATAGTTTCTCCTAGGTTCTGACAGCCACGACATAAGACTCAGTGTATTAATATGGCGTGTATATCCAAACCTTTTTGTAGTATATTCATTATTAATTTTATCCCTCTTTCACAGAACACCTAGTGGGCCTTTCACACAAGTCGCAGAACAAGACAGCGCTGCTGTTCACGCAAGTATACAGGGGCCATGCGACACGGACCCACGCGCCCGTGTCGACACTTTACGAAGATATCCGAATGCTGCTCCGATCGAACTCCGAGCGTGACGTAGGAGACAGCCTCAACTCCCGACCGCCGAAGGACCTGGTCGCTAGTACTAGAAAGTTCTTCAGGGACATATTCCCGGTGGCGTATCAGAATGTGCTGAAGCTGGACTCGAAGCAATTCACCCCGGAGTATGAGGTCTGCTTGAAAGACGCGTATGACGCTGTCAGACCCTTTGGAGAGGTGCCTCAACAGGTAAATATTACAATTTAAAATTTTACAGTTCGTAAAAATTATTCGATTCATTATTCATCTGTTATGTAACATGACCTTAATTTGATCTCTGTAAGTGCGTTTGGGACGTTGTCGGTCTAGCATTTCATTTCAATTTTACATGATAAATCTTTTTCTACAATCTCCATGTATTCTTTCAATGCGGCTAAATTACAGAATCATTTTTATTACATCTATAAAACTATTATCTACATTCTTGTTATAGAAGTTAGTTATTGCAGTCTTACTTCAATAATCTATTTTAAACATTCAAACAGTTTGGATCATATCGATTACGTTAAGTATTTGATAAAAATGTCAGTACCATTATCCGACAAGTTTGGTTAATATTTAAACTATGGTACGTACTGCATCACAACATAAGAACTATCACAACCTCTTCGAACAAATAGCGTTAACACTAACCTTGTTTCAGCTGGGCATATCCTTATCCCAATCTCTGGAGGCAGCTCGAGTCTTACTCGAGATGCTGACAGTGGGTGCCGGAGCGCTGTCCACGACAGAGCACGTGCTGTCCAACGCTGATGAGAGCTGCTCCAACAAGCTGCTGAAGGCCGGCGGCTGTGCGCGCTGCGGGGGGCATGATGCCAGACCTTGCAGGAACTACTGCTTAAATGTTGCCAGAGGGTAAGTATTTAAGATTTTTATGGGAAGTTAGAAATGTGGATGGTCTGGGAAATTCTGCTTAGGTATAAGTAACAAATGTGTTGGTATGTGTTTGTAAAGCTCTTGTCACTTTTGCTATTGGCACGAAATATGTTAGTCTACTTTTAGATGTTATTAACTAAGGTCGATGGCTGAACGAACTTACCGTCTTCCTTTAACACAAGTTTCAATGTAGCTGTATGCATATTTCCTTGCTAGTTATTGTGTGCAAGTCAGCGAAGAGTTTAATAATTTATATAAATGTGACAATAACCTACACTGCATTCACATTCACATCACTCTAACAGAATGGCGTCGTGAAATGTTAACTAAGCCCAGTCCCGCTATAAATGTTGTACTAAATTACTTTAAATAACACCATTCAACAGTAGAACATTGGTTTAACGTACTAAAATGTACTACCTAGTGAAATTTATTATGCCACTAAAACTACGGAAAACACAATAGTCCTTATCAAAACTTCAACGACGCCACTTCTCACTTGTCCGGCTAACCAAGCGCATTATCTATTAATAGAAGTTAGAATTGCGGCCACAATCAAGAAAGTCCAGTTTAATCCACAATTTATAATGACTCGACAAACTTTAAGAGCTCCATTACTGCTGCTAATTAGTTTCGTGCCTCAAGACTAAAATGCTGAATAAAACAACTTTCGCGAAACTTACAAGAATCCTACAAGCGTTTAAAAACTTGAAAATTGCGTTGAGAACACAACTCGCGGCCTTAATTAAGCAAAAGTGACTAATTAAAGTACATCGAGTCTCATTTCTTTAAAGAAAATTGCTGCAGTGCTCGATGTGTATGCAGTATGGTGGGAATCAGTGGAAATAGCTAGCAAATAGCTAGTGGAGCGTCTTAAACGATCCAACGGTTTGCTTAAATCGAATTAACGAGGTTATTAAAGCCATCGACAAAACTATGAACTGAGTATTTCGGGAAGCCGATAAATCAAATCGGCTCTTTGATTATGAAGACGGACTACAGAATTATGTTTCTTATTATAACAAAGATGGTGTAAAGATTAATCAACATTAACAAATCGAATATTGAGAAATTTATTGTTTTCTTTGATATCCAAAAGATTGAATTTATCATCATGTTTTCTTTTTTAAACTGTTGTTTTCAACACATACCATGTAAAATCAATAATTAAATATAATATTTCAATCTACAACCAAAAAACTTTTCAAAATCTTGCAACACAATGAACAATAAGCATTCAGGCGCCCAAAGTAAAGAAAATCATATTAACTAAACAACTTAACTAGAAAAACGCTACTTGAACCGATTGAAAGAGAACTGGAGATTGAAAGAACTGAAGATATAAGATTAGACACGGCCTGCGAGGCTTCAATAGACTCAATAAATGATTCCGAGAATTCTTTTTATAGAAAGGGAAACGTAATCGCCGGAGGCCCAACTTCTAAAACATTTAATGAATCTTTTAACGTATTTCTAAAGAGGATTTACACAAAAAAATTATAATAGATGAAGGAAATTGACGTTTTCGCTATTTAGGTGTAGGATAAGTACTCATATTTAAGAATACTTCATTCCGTTTTAATGACTGGTCAATTGGCTTAAGATCTATCTGGTGTTTTCTAACGAGTCTTACACGGTTATTAATTGTGATATGTGTCAGCTTCTTGTCACCACTTAAAACATATACACGTATAAAATCAATATATTATACTATGAAAATAATTGTTGCTAGTCAACTACCATTCGCGTCCTCTTATTTGTAGCTACTACACAGAGTGATCTGCTACTCTCTACGCATATTGATGCCTTGCCATATCTGAATTGCCTTTAATTAATACAATAGGATCAATCATTTTCTTATTCGGTATGTCGATTTGCTATTTTATTTCCCACCACTTCCTATTTCAAGAAGCTAATGAGTCAAAACTAAACCCAAAATTTCTTCAACAGATGTATGGGATCCCTGCTAGTGGAGCTCGACGGACCCTGGGCTGGCTTCGTGGAAGGAGTGGAGCGTCTTACCAGGGTGGACGCTGACGTAGCGCTCAGAGAACTCGACACCAAAGTCTCCACGGCCATCATGTACGTGATAGAGAACAAAAACATCTTGGAGAATAAGGTCAGTGTAGTTTATAAGGTTTTTTTGTATTTTAGTTTCGACTTTTGTGTTCTTTTTGTTAGTTACAGGATTTTTTTTTGAAATTCATTTTCGACTTTTGTGTTCTTTTTGTGATAATCACAGCTGGTATAGCAATGCGTTTAGATGCAGTTCATGATAGAATTGTAGTTTTCACGGTTTTTGTTTAGGATGTTTTTCACCTGAATTATTTTACCCATTCAACAATTTTATTAGTTTTTTATTTAAAAGAGTTGATCTAGCGTTCATTCGATCTAGCTTTAAGTAAGTAAGCGAATCGTAAGCATTATCCCTTCTTCCTCATCCTTGTTCAAACGAGCGCGATTTACATCCCGTAATTCAGATATTTTTGCGTTACTGTAATAAACCAGCGTCTAAAGAGCTGTAATATAAATCACGATTACAGTAAACCTTAATTTCATTCCTCGTTGGGGCACACGCTCAATTTGTTCACGTTGGAACAAGATAATTTTCCGTACGATAAAATATAGCTTTGAATGTACAACTCACTGTAATTTAGCATGATTTACCGCTGCACTACTAATTAACAGAAGTTGTACGTTTGCACGCTATTTTAGCATGAAACTGCTGTTCCAATCACGGCACAATGTAATGCTATACCTCCGGTTTCCTGTAATGACATTGAGCCAACACCTCCTGTCTGTTTAAAAATGTGCTTTTGTATCCGTTCAATGTCGATGTTACCATTCCCTGTTCCTAATTTGAATTATATGATATCAAATTTGTATTTGGTAATAAATACAGTCCAATAAATAACAAAACGGACCACCAGGTACAAGCATCTCTCAACACGATCGTTAACAAAACTCGTTCAGTTATATCAAAATCCATTCAAAGCGCTCTCTATTTCCGTGACAAAACTCGCATCCCGATTTACATGTCCGCGTCAAAAACCATTAGCGAACCTTTTACATCACACCTGAATATTTGGCAGCCGGCCACACGAGTTACAAACGTTTGCTACAACGATTCAATTATTTCGTTTGCAATGGCGATTTGCATTTCCGCACGAACAAGCCGAACACAAACAATGGACGCGCCAGTCCATTCGGAGATCGTAAACTGTGGAATCTCTTCCTAGATTCGTTTACAACTTATTACAGGGTTATAAACATGGTCGTAGGCGACGGGTCAGCCGTGGGCGCGGGTCGGCCTCCCACTCGCACTCGCTTCATTTGAAATTTGCTTTTACAATAAGATTTTTATCGTCCAACTTTCTAAGCCAATTGTTCATTTGCTGCGTTTATTTTCTTTAAGTAAGATGGAATTACTTGTTTAATAGCACAACTATTAAAACAATCTTAAAACAGAATAACTGAGTTTAAACGAAATTTAATTATAAAACTAAAAGAACTAATAAACTACTCGAAACAATAGCCTCTATTGTTCCTTTCTGCAATCGAAACATTCCAGCCAATTTTCGTCTATCGCAAACATTTGACATATTATTTTCGGTCGGAAGCGTTCTAACTAGACCAAATAATGTTCAATTAATATTTCACAAGTTCCAACGTTCAATCACAATTAACGCGGTTTACATTCTCATATAATTGCATTGATTAAAGTTGACAAATATATCTAGTTACGTTAGCGCTGATTGAAGCTGTTTGGTCGGCTACCGGTATTTAACATTTCTAACGAGAAGTGATCCGTATATTAGACATTAATATCACGACCGCAATTATCGGATAATTTACGGCTTTAAATACATCAAATGGCTCAAACGAAGCAGTATTTCATGTACTATTACGATATATAACTTAAGCCTTGAATAAAATTGTATTTATGTATAAAATGTGGCATACCGGCTGTACAGAAAGCTTTTCAAGGCTTTGCCATACCGAATACTATAGTAATTCCGTTTCTTACAATTTTGTAATTTCTTCATTTAAAGCACAGGAAGAATTCGTATTGCCGCCTGTATTTTGTTAATAAAATATATATTTCTATCATGTTCATCAAACGTCATTCTTTGGCTCTTAATGTGTGCAATTCTAAAGACCTGCTCGTTTTTAATAAATTACCTCATTTTTTACCTGTGGATTTTTGGAAGGAACGATATGTTATCGACTTTTGACAGAACATTTCCATAAGGCATAATGTATCTTTACTAATTTTGCAGGAATTACCAAGTCACTGATAAGTTCAATGCACCGCATAATTGTTGTTCTTTAGCCTTATTGGAAAGGAAAATAACCATAAACCCCACGGTTTACGAAGCTAAAAGTGCGTAATCCTAAGTAATACCTCGTAAAACATAGATGAATATGGAAACTTCGAAAGGCTCCGCTAATAAAACGCAGCATTACCACAAACTTCACAGCCCTCTTATTTTGCGTCGAGAAAATTACTACAATAACTCCGGTGTTTAGTGTAGTGACTATTCTACATTGTAGTAAAATAAACATTAAGAGAAGCGAGTATTTCTAACTGTACGCAAAGTGGAAAATTTAACTGTATTTCACAGTTGAGAACAACTCACTTGACTATGTTGGACAATAAAATGACCAGTAGAGGATGTTTGTTTGTGTTTAAAGAAATTATATTTGCTTTATATTGACATAACAAAAAATGTGTTTTAATGGTGAATAATCCTCTAGATGTTTTCGACTAAAAAAAATATAGTACTGATTCTTCGATCGCAATCACCGCATGCTCTTATGTATGGATTACGATACTTTTGCAAGGGAATAGTGATAAAAAAAAAACTCTGCTAGTGCCTAAAAAGGCAATAATCATCGTTATAGAGAAATCCCAATATCAATTCTTGCAGAAAAATACCAAATAAATAGGTACAGGAAGGCGTATAGCAGACTTCCGTTGAGTCACATACCTATGTCACAAGGACACGGCTTCCGTACTTCGACGCCGGGGCGTTATTACAACGCATTAAGAAACCTGCCTGACTCATGTATTGTTTTACATTTGGCTTATTAATTTACTGGCGGACCTTATGTAATATATAGCTTGGTAATCGAATATTTTCATATACTTATAAGTATGGTCTTAGTACAAATTTGGAATATCGTTTAATAAGTAATTTTTTTTATAGACTTGGAATTAATTGAGGAAATAATATTTATTGACAAACAGAAATCCATAGACCCTTTCTATTGAATAATAAATTATATTTGTTGTTTAGTTACGCAAAACACAAAATTCTTCCTACCCACAATTTTGTCAATAGATTAAATATTTTCATTCAAATGTGTTACTGACGTATATTTAATGCTTAGACTGATAAAGCAATAACACCATTAATAAGACACTATTTATCCTTTTCATATAATCGTTTTGGCAATACAGATAAACATAATTCGGGCCAAACATTTTCCTCGTTTCCGCTGATTCAATACACCCGGCCTATCTGCCAAATGTATCTTGATTTATTTCTATTTATTTCATTACTCTAACTCCCCAAGCTCATTACGTAGTAAATAATACGGAATAACTGTTTAATGTAGATTAATATTGTGTGGATTAATGTTATTTGTGTGATTAATGGACTCGCTTATTGTGCAAAAATGATTTATGTTGTAAAAAGATAGAATTCTGAATGACTAGGTGGTTGATCCAGTAATGGGCATATGTTGCAAGAAAAAAGATTAGATAACGTGTTTATCAAATCTTATTAAACATTAAACAAATCGATAAAATGCAGAATCAAGTGAATGAATGCCAGTAATTAGATCATTTACTATGTAGGTATAGTTATTAGTAAAAGTGTAACATATTGCAAAGATCCTATTAACTATTAAGGAATAGCTACTGTCTTTTAAAATTCTTGTAATTCAGTATGTTTTTTACGATTTTGTAACAAATATGAGTTCAAGACTTATCCATTTCGAGTTTCTCAGATTGCAATATTCCGGAATAGGACCTCCTTACTTACTAAGTCTTCTCTATATGGACGTAAATAATATTTCATAACTCACAACTGTAACATATCGGTGCTTCGCGGTACAAAAGGCGGGGAGCCTCATATCGAATGATGTTAGCTTTCAATTTTCTTTAGTAATAACTTCACCCCAGGCACAATAGTTGCATGGATTGAGCTAGATTGAATTTTTTATTAGGAAAGCTAAATCCTCTGAGAAAATACCATATTCTGTACAGGTATGATATGAAATATGAGACTTTCGATAGATCTACTAATTAGATCTTTAAGATAATTGAAGTAGAAACGAGTTTTATTTTAATTTGAGCGATTCTGTGACATTGATTTTAAATGTTAAGGGATAACCGTAATCAACATTTTCTGACTTGTGTTATATTTTTGCTATAATTTAGGTTATATTCTTCCATCAAATACATAATTAGTAATGTCTAAAGTAAAACATAAATTAAACGTGCGTTTTTATTAATTTAGATATTTTAAAGTATAATGCCGGTACAGTGTGAAATAAACACCAAAAGAAAACACGAAACTAGTGTCTTTGAAGTTTAAACAGCCCTCATCTACACTCACTAAGATTAAAGTTGAAACCATCGCAAACAGTCAGAAATATTTATTGCGCATTTGGCAAGTTGGCAATATCGTTCATATGAGCAGTTCGGCAACGTCGGCAACTCGCGATCTCGTGTCGCTGTAATGACCCGCCACGGCTGACGCGGCCAGTTCTAGCACCAGTTTTTGAACGAGAAAATAACAGATTTGATATATTTGTGCTAATATTTCTGTTTGCTGATTGTTCTGTGCTGAATCGTGAGGAAACCTTAGGTGTAGTCTACCAACCGCATGAGGTTAGCGTAGTCTATTTGACTTTTGAAAATATTTGTTAGACAGGCAGCCCGTCATAAAATTAAAAACCATTCTGCAACTTGGCTGTAAAGGACCTTAATAACAACTTTTATTCGCTATTTTAAAGTACCCAACTGCATCAACGTTACATCTGAATACATCACATATTTGGATCACAAGACCGACAGTCAAACAGAATCATATCGAACATATCGATACAAGAAGCGTACAACAAAACACGTCGCGACTCAAAGCGATAAAAGGAATAGCTTTTACATTCGCAGAGACGAAGTGTCGTTGACACGGCAAGTAGTACGAGTACTGCACAAGTCTACATGCGGTGGAGATGAATTCAAACCGCATCTCGTATTCTGTGGAGCACAGAGCGCCCGCCCACGCATACTTTCACCTCGCGAAAGCGCGTGGTGTAAACTAAACGATATTGTTTTTGGAGTTTTAATGCTGTTTATTGGGAATTGATTATGTGTGGAACATGGTCACGTAATAAAATTTGAAAATGGAAATGCGGGTTGGGCGAATAAGAATTTAGGCGTATCTCGTAATCGGTTTTTTATGGAAAACTATTATATGTTCAAGTATACTTAGCAGCGTTGATACAAAAACGTCTAAAATTAAATCTAATGGGGGTTGAAATAAGGTATTATTTTTTATTTCAGTATTAGCTCATATACGTCCCACTGCAGGGCACGGGCCTACTCTACAATCGAGGATACGATTGAGAGTGGTTAGGCCATATAGTCCACCACGCTGGCCTAGTGCGGGTTGTCGGACTTTGCATAATATAGAAAATCTTAAAAATCGCTATAGTATGCAGGTTTCCTCACGATGTTTACCTTCACCGTGTATATATTATTTTCTTATTTGCAACAGACAATTCTAATCCAAATGAAATAGAATAGTTACATTTCAAGATTGCAATTCTATTCTCTGCGTGGCTGTTGGTCTTCAGTTAAAGCTTAGTTGTGTTAGCTATTCTGTGCACCGAGTTAAATGTCTCGAAGCGTAAACTGTCACCTACATTACCTAGAACCCGCCTCGAGCAAATCCATTCCATTGTTTGTTACCCGGAAGGTTATCTCCTTCAATAACGAGATTCTCACTGATTTATATCATCTGACACTTGACAAGAACTATCTTCTGAGTTAAGCCGCCGCAAGTAAGACGGCGGTTTATAAGTCATTAAACTGACAGCTCGATTTACACTAATCACATCTACTAATAACAGAGTATTTATGGGCTACAAACGGTTTATTTTATGATTGAGACTTACATACTACTTGTAAGTCTCAGATTATCGTTTATGTAAATCTCTCATCCTAGTCTAGGTACTAATGTTGAAGTGTCCGAAGGTATTTTAAAGAACTTTGCAAACCTTTTCAATACTAATAAAGTTCGTAAAATACTCTCATTAGCAAACTGTTTAAACATATAAGGTTAAAGGGTCGTACCAATTTCATTTCAAGCTGTTTTAATTAGAGTTTCACTTTGGGTATGCGTTGCACGTCTTTGGTAATAATTTTAGTAGACATTTTCGTTAATCAAATCTATGATTACTAGGGGACTATGATCATAAAAATTCCTAACTAACGGTCCTTGACCCAGTAATGGACACCGGTAACCTCTAGTCACATTTCATCCAATTATTCCGATTTTAATGTATGACACTACACCCCGCTACGAACGTATGTAAATTGCTTGAAAGAATTATTATTATTTCTTCTCGACACTTGTAAGTGTCAACCGAGTAAGCATTGCGTCGCAGTACAAGATAATTAACTTTTATTACATTAAGTGAATTATTTCACCGAATTATAAAGTCAAACAGACAGTCAAAGTTTACTGCTGCATAAAACACGAATGTCGGAAAAAATAAGTAAGAACTATACATTTCAAATGTACGACAGATATTTCTTGTAGTGTTTATGTGGAAATACAGCGTGAATATGATTTACAATGGATCGCGGGACACGAGCCGGTATTATCAATTCAAAACACATTACCTGTCAATTTATAATCCACGATATAGTTAACTACGCCCACTGCCGATGCGTGATACGGCAACCTAACACCGGACAGTTACCAAACAAAAATAGAATTATCAAATGTCGTTATTATTAAATATTGTACGATTTGCAGTAGAATTGGTCTTTGGAATGTTTTAGAAAGATAATCGAAGAATAATGAGTTTTCAAATC
This sequence comes from Deilephila porcellus, assembly GCA_905220455.2. Taxonomy (NCBI): domain Eukaryota; kingdom Metazoa; phylum Arthropoda; class Insecta; order Lepidoptera; family Sphingidae; genus Deilephila; species Deilephila porcellus. The sequence goes on along the minus strand of LR999973.1, from coordinate 11,921,473 downwards.
TCACACTACCCGCGCATCGACACTCTCAAAGATACGCTCACCTACACCTCATCACCTCTACACAAGACAAAATAATAACTTCAATTATTTAGCTTGTACTTTATACTAGTTCGCTTAGTTATAAACCAATAAATAGATACATACATACCAATGCTCTTTTAATAATTCCGATTGAGGTAAACAGAGAGTTCACAACATTAAACGCTACGATGCAAATACGTCTATATAGCTTATGCAATTGCGATTAATCTTTTAATGTAAAATTGTGGGTTACAAGTGCTTCTTAGTTAACTATTTATGCCTCAATTCGGGCTTTAATTACGCATGAAATATCTTTGATTAACACTGTCACTCTTGCTTCATAAATAAAATATGTTGTTAGCCCCGTGGCACCTATCACAAATCGCTGTGAATATATAATAGAATTAACTAGTTTAAATAGGAAATATTTAGAGGCATATAACAATACAGCAACCGCTATAACATATAGTCTCCCATGACATATTCGGATGTCTTATTACGTGTTCCGGTGGCGGAAAGCGTAATGACTGACAGTTGGTTTTTGATTGAATAATAATAATTGAGCCGAGTTTATTTCTGATAACCAATATTTACAAAAATATTGCTATATTGACAGACACCTTAATATTAAAATAAATTGTCTTCATCAAAAAATTTTCTTTTTTTTGTTGAAACTGCTCTGTTTACTTTTAAATACTAACAAGTTTCTTGTAAGACAAAAATAAACCAATAAATACACCCAACAGTCACATACATAGTCCTAACCCACACTAAGATTGAGTCTTGTGTCGTGATAATGTGTGAATACCGCATCATTGTACACTCGCGTTTACTAGAACAGCCTATAATTTTTGTACGTGGTATCCGATTCCAAATATTTTCATATAAAGGAGAAGGGGCAAACATGTAAGGACTCCAGCCTACTGGCCAATAAGGACGAGCGATATGTCATTGGAAAGGTCTTTTCAGATGTTACAACTTCTTCTATGACAACTAAACCCAAATCGCTGTATTTAAAAAAATATAGCTACTTAAAGACAGCCCGAAAATCACACGAAAGCGCCTCGGCATAGTGAGCAATAACAACAAACGATACGTCGTTGGAAAGGTCTTTTAAAATGCTACAACTTTTTCTACGGCGACAAGTCTCAAATCGGTGTGTGAAAAAAAATATCGCTGCGTAAAGGTAGCGCAAGGATGAAAACATGTATATGGACTCATAGCCTATTGTCCAATAACGACGAGCGATATGTCATTCGAAAGCTCTCTTCGTTTTCTACAACTTCTTTTTTGGCAAGAAATCCCGATTAGCTGTATTTAAAAAAATATTTCGACATAAAGATATCGCGAGGGCTATATGTATGGACTCCAGCCTACTGGCCAATAACGACGAGCGATACGTCGTTGGAAAGGTCTTTTAAAATGCTACAACTTCTTCCACGGTCATGAGTCTCAAATCGGTGTGTGAAAAAAAATATCGCTGCGTAAAGGTAGCGCAAGGATGAAAACATGTATATGGACTCATAGCCTAGTGTCCAATAACGACGAGCGATATGTCATTCGAAAGCTCTCTTCGTTTTCTACAACTTCTTCTTTGGCAAGAAATCCCGATTAGCTGTATTTAAAAAAATATTTCAACATAAAGATATCGCTAGGGCCATATGTATGTCTCATAGCCTATTGTCCAATAACGACGAGCGATCCAATAAATCTCTCACTGTGTTTAACGTTCGATATCTTGCAAGATTCAGCAAATTGCGCTGTATCACAATCCAAAAATATGTATTTCCTGCATCTATAATAACGTCCACCGTTTAAAATGTAATTGTTAATTATTTACGCAAGACAAGGATTTTCAACATACTACTAATGTACGTGAAATGACTCCTGTTTCAGTTTTGTGATATGATGAAATACCATAAATTCAATCCAGTTATTATTGGTCAGGAGTTGTCTAAGGAGTGTTGCGCGACATTATATACTCGTAGTTTATTTTTAAATAATTAGTAAAACTGTTTTTTACCGGTATTTGTACATTTGCCACTGGCGTTGATTATTGGCAATGCGTTTAATAATCCAATCCGGAGGGTTCTTAGAAAAAACAAACACAATTTAAAATAGAGAAACAAATAATATAAGGATATTATGTAGGTTAAGACTGCCTCGGTGACGCAGTTGTATGATGGTATGGTTGCAAAGCGGAGGTTTCGGGTTCAAATCCTGGGTCGGCAAAGTGATAATGGATATTTCTATTCATTATCAGTACGGAGTCAGGAATTTGTGCCCGATATGGCGTAAGCCTCGCCCGCTATCACATCGGCACGGAACACAAGGCGAAACGTCGGTGTCCTGGTAGCACCTCTGCCTATCTCTCCTGGGAAAAAGGCGTGAGTATATGTATGTATGTTTTAGGTTTGACTTATTTCTACGACAAGCTTCGTTTAGTGCCGAGATAGTCGTTTAAGCTAATAATGTAAATAATATTTTTATTCCTAGTTTGTATAAGTACTAAGTTTAGGTATTTTTTGATAAATAAATAAACTATTATTGTAATATATAAAGATATGAGGTCGTCGTTATTGGAAAATAGGCTATGAGCCATACATATGGCCCTCGCGATATCTTTATGTCGAAATATTTTTTTAAATACAGCTAATCGGGATTTTTTGCCAAAGAAGAAGTTGTAGAAAACGAAGAGAGCTTTCGAATGACATATCGCTCGTCGTTATTGGACAATAGGCTATGAGTCCATATACATGTTTTCATCCTTGCGCTACCTTTACGCAGCGATATTTTTTTTCACACACCGATTTGAGACTTATCACCGTGGAAGAAGTTGTAGCATTTTGAAAGACCTTTCCAACGACGTATCGCTCGTCGTTATTGGCCAGTAGGCTGGAGTCCATACATATGGCCCTCGCGATATCTTTATGTCGAAATATTTTTTTAAATACAGCTAATCGGGTATTTCTTGCCAAAGAAGAAGTTGTAGAAAACGAAGAGAGCTTTCGAATGACATATCGCTCGTCGTTATTGGACAATAGGCTATGAGTCCATATACATGTTTTTATCCTTGCGCTACCTTTACGCAGCGATATTTTTTTTCACACACTGATTTGAGACTTGTCGCCGTAGAAAAAGTTGGAGAATTGTAAAAGACCTTTCCAATGACGTATCGCTTGTTGTTATTGCTCACTATGCCGAGGCGCTTTCGTGTGATTTTCGGGCTGTCTTTAAGTAGCTATATTTTTTTAAATACAGCTAATCGGGATTTCTTGCCAAAGAAGAAGTTGTAGAAAACGAAGAGAGCTTTCGAATGACATATCGCTCGTCGTTATTGGACAATAGGCTATGAGTCCATATACATGTTTTTATCCTTGCGCTACCTTTACGCAGCGATATTTTTTTTCACACACTGATTTGAGACTTGTCGCCGTAGAAAAAGTTGTAGAATTGTAAAAGACCTTTCCAATGACGTATCGCTTGTTGTTATTGCTCACTATGCCGAGGCGCTTTCGTGTGATTTTCGGGCTGTCTTTAAGTAGCTATATTTTTTTAAATACAGCGATTTGGGTTTAGTTGTCATAGAAGAAGTTGTAGCATCTGAAAAGACCTTTCCAATGACATATCGCTCGTCCTTATTGGCCAGTAGGCTGGTATGCGCCTTCTCCTTTCGTCCTTAGAAAATATTTTTGCCGACATTAATTTTTCTATCTGATCAACGTCTTACCGACCGATATTTGTGTCCACTTTCCAACTTAAGCATTTAACACTTTCAGTACCTTATGTAAAATAGTACTGACGCTAAGTTGTTGTTTTTTTTTTCAATTTATCCGATCGGAAAGGCAAAGGTACTGACACTAAGCAATTGGCGGGAGCAACCATAAAGTATTTGCGATAATTTTTCAATATTTTTGAATATCGAAGACTCTCGGCACTAATGAAAGAGGTCGGTATAATCATTAATCATAGCCATAAGTATTTTCGCCACCTTTTTTTCTGCTTTTGAATTTCGAATACTGTAAGTAGACATCATATAATCGGAGTGTTCGGTATAATCATGGTTTTAATGCCCGCTCATGGCTTGGGTCGCGACACGCGTGGGCGGTATCTCCTACATCGAATATCGATACAAAATCATCGGCCACGCGATTTATTGATATATCACCAAGTCGTATATATTTTATTGCTAGTTTGACTTATTTATGTGACTTCAACCGATTTGCTTTTGTGTAGAAACTTTTCTATTGTCATTTGCTAATTGACGGCCATATATCGGAAAGTGCTTTTATGTTTTCGTTGATAAATCAATCGTGATTATATGGATTCCGTAAGTTTGAGTAAAAATAGAAGAATCAAATGTTTCACTATACAAAGGACTATAGTGAAACATTTTTTATAAAATTATTAACTGCAAAACGTTGTTCTAACTGGTGCTATGCCACACTAACGCGGTTTTGCATAGACGTGCTTTTTATAAAGAAATATTTGGCTGATTTCTCTATAACAGTCCGCCAGCCTGACGCCAACCCACTCAGGAATTTTACTTAATTTACTTCAAAATACCTATGCCTTTGACGATATTTTTGAATTTCGCAAAGCATATGATTTCACGCATCGTTACTAAATTATAATAACTACATTTCGCCAATCATAACTGTTCTCTATTCTCGTAAAACATCGCAATCATGGACTATTTTTATTGCTCACATTCACAATACATTTTTATGTTCCATATTTAATTATACTCTGCCCAAACATTCTCTATGGCTGTGTAATAAAATATATTCGAACCATAGATAAACTTATCTTTTTTATAGACATGGAATAAAAAACATAATGCCTTTGATTAAATGGAATAGGATGACGTTATGATGATATGATTTTTTCAGCGACAATAACATTGGTCCCTATTGCGCCAATTTATTACAGCACACGCTAGGAGCCGTAAAAATAGAACTGTCATTAGTTCAAATGAAATGATAAAAAAATAGTGTGGCGTGAGTTGTTATAGATAGAAATAATTTGTGGTTTGTGATATACTATGACGTTAGTCAATATTTATTTATATAGGAAATAATTATTTTTAGGTACATATCACACTGCGTAAAACTATTATCTGCTTCGTGGATTCGATAGTCCCAAGCACCATCTCAATGTGTTTATGGTTAGTTTATGGTTTTATGGACAACCTACATGACTCCAATCTTACGCAGAATGGAAAATATCACGAGTATTTAATACATAGGCGTGACAACTCCTATATTATGTTAACCCATAAAAAATGACATATCTTGTTAATTCTATAATAAAATATAATATTTACTTGTATAATCAATCTATCCAAATTCATCTTATGCTTTATTATTTTATCCTTAAACCCCTATAAGTCAGGGACAAAGCCAGAAGACATAAAGACTAGATCGCATCATGTTATTGAGTTATCGGGAACGGAATACCCTCGAATACGTATTCCCGTAAAAGACCTGGATAGAAATAGGAAATTTAAATCCAAGATAGTGGCTATTTGTCTTTCCCAATACGTTTTCGAATCTTACAAAAGAACGAATTGAAATGTATTTCAAAAATGATACTGGGTTTCAATCTAACGGTTTACATAAATAGATACTATTGGTTAATTCGTTATCTTTTTATTTATTTCTGCATTTATTTCATAATTAAATTAATTCGGATTATAACTTTTAGTCAAGTAGTAGATTAATTTGGTTTGTTAAAATTATAAGATTGCACCTATATGTACTTTGCCCTTGATAATTATAAGATTGCACCTATATGATAATAAAATATCATATCAGCCACAGGAACTTCGCTGTTCCGTCATGGCTGTCCCTACTCCCTAATTACCTTTTCAATTTATATTAGTATGATCTGTGAGTAACATATAACATTGCGTAATAATAATCCAAATGAATGTAGGCACCATCAAGAATGGCCAGGAAATGTCCCCAACATAATAGACAATAAATCATATTCGCATAGCAAATGAATTTCAATTATCCATAATTTAGACGTCATAGGAACAATGAGAAACATGTCACGCCATAATAGATTCCCATTGGTTCGTCTGCACCGGATGTCCTAATTTATCCGGCCAAGGCGGTAAACCGGACAGCCTACTGACACACATCACATTAATTACCGTGCGATGCAAGAAAAGTCATAAAGTTGCGTCAAATTTATTTTCATAGAAAACATTTTTTTGAACCGTGCCGCGGTTGTAAACATTACTGCGTGGGTCTTGCAGCTTGCTTATCTGTTGTGTAGAATGAGATAAATAATACCACGTTTAAAACTAGCTTCTGGCTGTACGTTCGTTTTGTCTCTTTCACTTGGAAAGACGGGAAACGTAGCGCATTTCTTTTTAACTTTTCACTCTGTTGAAAAGACAAAGTGACGATCGTGTCAATCACAAGACCAAATACTAGCTTCACTTAAGTTTAATCTCTTTCTTATTTTGGCAATATTTTTATTTACCAACTGTATAGTAATACGTATTTCGTTCATTTGTCTATGCTCTTTTGTTTATGATTGTAATACAAAATATTTATTGTGGGTATTTTATTTATGATTCTGTTCGTTTTTGTTTATTACCGCCTGGGGCCATAAAATCAATTGAGCTGTATTGATTCGATTGCCAGCGGCGGCTCGAATGATTAAATTATGTCGCCATAGTTATTTAATAGAAAAATGTTTAGTTGGTACAATTGGTTAGTATGTAACACACGGGTCAAATGTGTATTTTAACGTATGTGTCGAATATAGAAGACAAGATTTTAAAGTCTATTCGAGTTTATTTTTATTATAGACTAGCTTCTGCCCGCTAACTTCGTCTGCGTGATTAACTTTATTTAAAAAATATATATGTATAGATTATTTTGAATTTCCCAACCCGTCCCGTCCCGTTATATCCCACCCGTCTCGTCTCATTCTCACTCATTGCATGTAATGCAGTCCCATCCCATCATTTTGAGTATAAAACTATATTGACTGCCTCGGTGGCGTGGTTTTACTGCGGTACGACTACAAAGCTGAGGTCTCGGGTTCGAATCCCGGGTCGGACAAAGTGATATTGGATTATTCTGATCATTATCAGCCCGGAGTCAGGAATTTATGCCCGATATGGCGATAGGCTCGCCCCCTATCACATCATGGGACGGAATATGCAGGGCGAAATGTGGGTGTCCTAGTGGCGCCTCTGCCTACCCCTTCGGGGATAAAGGCTTGAGTTTTTGTATGTATGTAAAAGTAACAAATATATACCTCATCCGACGGGAACTATTTTTCGGGATAAAAAGTAGCCTAATCCAGGGTGTCAGCTACCTCCATACCAAATTTCTTCGAAATCCGTTAAGCCGTTTCTGAGTTCATCGCGGACAACCGCACAGACAAACAGACAAAAATTCTAAAAATCATTGTTTTTATTACGTTAATACAGACCCCCCATATTAGTTTTTCTCGTTTACCTTCCATAGTACAAAGAAACACCCTGTATGTAAATGCAACATATACCAGTTTTTAAGTTGGATTTGCACCTATGTATCTGTGAAAACCGCATATCATTGCGTGCGTTAGTTTTTGCGTAATGCGCAGGTAAATAAAAAGAAACACCCCGTATGTAAATGAACTATATACCAGTTTTCAAGTTGGACCTGCACCAATATAACTATGAAAATTGCATCTCATTTCGTTTGGTAGTTTTTAAGTAATGTGCAAGCAAACAAAAAGAAACACCCTATATGTAAATGCAACATATACCAGTTTTTAAGTTGAACCTACAGCAATACAACTGTGAAAACCACATCTCATTTGGTGCAGTAGTTTTTGCGTGATGCGCAAGCAAACATACAGACAGACAGACAGACAGACAGACAAAAATTCTAAAAAAAATTGTTTTGCCATCTGTTGCTGTTATAAAGACCCCTCGCGTTAAAATTTCTTAAATATCTTCCATGTACAGACATCGACCATTTACATTTTTATTATATGTATAGACGACGTGATGACGTCTGATCTAATTTCGAAAACCTATCAGTCGTCAAAATTTATAAACAAACTTCAAGACGACAATATCTTTTCTTTTACTAGCGAACTTAGAGAATTAATAATAATACTCTTATGGACGCGACGGTTTTAAATTCATATTAATGAAATGTTGATATTTAGAGCCCAATATAATTTTTATAATTAAATCAATATTATAAGCACTGGCGCCTTAATATTGTTCTAAATTCAAGGCTACCATTAGCATCATCAATATTTATGCGCGGTTATACAATATTATTTAACGTATGATTCACAAGGCCGAGCAACGACCCCGGTTATGTTACAATTATTACAATTGATCTGACACAATGGCATTACTCAGTATCACAGTCAGTATTGCGAATGGTAATCTCATGCATAGTCTATATTGTTTATTCTATAGTCTCATGTGCGTAGCTGTCGCCTTCTATGCCGAACTGATGGCCGAAATCAGGAATCGAATTTGCATTCAATTTGAAAGATTTACGACTATTTTATAAGGAGATGCTTGTTGGAATACAATTTAAGATATGGCTTATTATTTCTTTTTTAAAAGATATAGGTCTGAGTTTTAAAATACCCGCATTTGTCCGGATAGCGACCATTGTACACGACAGTTAAAATCATAGAGATACAAGTAAGTGTCGAATTTCAGGCAAAACTGTAAATATCAGGTTCGGTTGAAGTCGTAGTTGCTATGTTTATTATTTTTCACTTACCATAAGGAGCATTTTAGCAGCGTAAATATTCTATGTAAGTCCCAAAAGTCCCGTTCAAGTCTCGAGCAAATACAGACAGATATATCCTTACTCAGATGTTCCTAAATGTATTTAACTCGAGCATTAGCGACGCAAGAAGTTCTGCGCGCAGCCGCAGCCGGCACAAAATAACTGTCATTCCCAGACGAGCTGGCAACTTTGAATTATGGACGAACTTGATGCATTACCCTTTATTGCGAACGTTGTCGGATAGATTCATCTTCCCTATTGCAAATACTTTTTGAACAGTTTTCATCTCATGAAGCGTGCCATTTTCAAAAAATGTAATTTCACAATATAAATATCGTCTCGTTGGCATATAGGAGCGACGTATGTCTCTGGATAGTGGAGTTCAATTCTAAGGTCGCGCATTGTGTCAGTTTGGTCTGAAAAATCTTGCTGTATTTTTTGCCCGGTTTGTGGTTGATTTGGCTATAGCATCACTTCTTGAATTTTTAAATAACAACACAAAGATTCAATCAACTTTTATTGCTTTCTACTTATAATAGGTAATAACTTGTTTAAAACAAATTCGAAAAAGAGAGCTTTATTCACTAAAAAATACAACATTGATATAATCCGTCCTTCTCTTATCTTCTCGCCCAACCGCTGTACCTCGTCCCTCCACCGCATCTCGCCGTCCAGCCTGTAATTTAAATACAACTCTTCAACTTCTGTTACAACATATACCTCGATACCGCAATAGTCAATGAATTCCAAATTATGCATAGTCCAAGTTGATTAAAACTACACAAATTTCGTAATGTTAACGCGTCGTGATCAAAATATATAGGCACAATCATTTATGGTATTTTGAATCGGCGCCATTTTGAAACTCTTGTTTATAGCCCGTGGACAACATTTACATTACAAAATCCACTTACGTACAATTGTAATTACTCACCAACACAGCCGAACGCTTCAATATACCAGTCTTTTTTTAAGCTTTTTTTTGCAAGCCGATGCAAGCCGGCTGCGGGTTCTTGAAGCGCTAATGAATATTTACTGTATTTAGTAGGCGGCATCGTATGAGCCCGCGCACATCCGACTAAAAAAGTAATTAGCACATAATGTTTAAGACTTTATTCGCCGTGTTTTTGTGCTGATTTTAATTGATATCTCTTTTGGCCTTTTTTGTTGGAATTTGTTGGTAAAGTCCGGGTTAAAGGAGGGTTCATGTGCGGCAAAATTATTTTATATTAAGAACTTAATTTACTGAGCAATTATGTTTGATTTCAATGCTCATATCGTGTCCCTTTTTAGAAAGAAACTTTGTGAACGATCATAACTAAACTGAATCCTACAAATAATATCAACTTTAACAAATATAATTAAAGCTAGACGCGACTAAACAGAACTTATAAAGGAATACAGAAACTGGATCCTGATTCCCGCAGGATGTCTGATAAAGTTTTATTACAACGCCGACATGGCTGCCCCGACTCGACACGCCAACTTCCATATTGTTACAAAAGTGTAATAGAATAAAATTCTTTGTAATAAAAGTGTTAGACAGGTGACCATGAACTTGTGCTTGTAAAGTCAAGGTATAAGGAAAGTAAAGGTTATGAAAAAGCTCGGTTGTTGCATTGGTAAGATTCTTATTCACCTGGATAGCGATCACCTTATAGACATTGATGGAATACTCGTTATAGTAAGCTTCACAAGTGTGTTGGATTTCGAGTTTAGTTCACGGGACAGACGGTTTCGAAAAGGCCGGCGTATTTGTGTTGTCGAGCGTCGAAAAACTTTTCGCTCCGATAGTAAACAACTTTAAGACTTTCTGTTTGGACTGCACTGCATTTAAATACCTTGTGATTCAATTTGTCTTGCTATTTAGATTTATGTATATAATTTGGAATTTATAAATCACCATAGGTCTTTACCGGGATGCTGGTACGTTATCTAAGCTTGCTGCCTAACTTCGAAAGTCCCGGACCTTTGCCGAAGATTGTACGCGGGAGTCTTGCGATTAGTGGCTCTTTACGGTCGTCCCGTTTGAGCCGATTTCTTGAACAGACGCTGTGTTGCTCTCCTGCTTCCACCACAGCGAGCAGTAACGCAGCGAATGATCAGGGTCTATCACACGATTTCCCATGACGCGGCCTGCGTATGGGCCGTTTTCCTCCCCTTTGACAACGACGCCAGAGCCCTCACGTCAGTTTACCAACGCCGGGAGGCGGCATCCCGTCGCTGGGAACTGCTGACCCTAGGATGCTCGAGGCCGTACGAGCCTCCCTCCACACGACCGCCGTGAAGAAGTGGCGCCCCTGTCTGGACAATCTTATATTGGTGCTTGGACCATCACCGCAATGCGTTCTGTCCTAGACCCGTGGTTGGGCAACGCTACGACGTGATGATGTTTCACATGCTGCACGTACTATCGGGTTACGGCTTCTTCGCCAGATTTTGTGGCGCGTGGCAAGAAGGGAAGAATCTGCCGTGAGTCACCATTGAGACAACACAACCCAGCACACCCTCGCAGATTCTTCCCCTCTCGCCACCCGCAACAATATCTCCCGAGGCAGCCGTAACCCGATATTACGTGCGTCAGGTGAAACGTCATCACAACGTGGCGCCTGCCCAGCCACTGGTCTAGAAACAGGACGCACTGCGGTAATGGCCCAAGCATCAGCATGGGATTGGTCAGCCTGGTGCACCACTCCTTCACGACGGCCGTGCGGAAGGAGGCCTGTACGACCTTAACCTCTCTAGGGGTCAGTTGTTCCTCGCGACGAGACCCCGCCTCCCGCCATTAGTATTCAGACGAGACGGCACTGACGTCGATGTCCCAGGGAAGGAAATTGGCCAATACACGGGCCGCCTCACGGGAATATATTGTGCGATAGCCCCCGATCATTCGCTGCGCTAACACCATTCGCTGCAGTGGACCCAGGAGAGCAACACAGCGTTTGTTCAGGGACTCGGCCCAAACGAGACAACAGTAAAGAGCCATTAATCACACGACTCCCGCGCACAAACCTCAACAAGGGAAGCCGCGACCCAGATGGGGGGCAGGAAGGCTAGAAAATGCACCTGCCGCACGAGCCAGCTCCTGGTTCAGCTGGGTGAAGTGGGTGCGGAAGTTGCACCGGCTATCCAGCACGACTCCCAGGTTCTTAATGGCGGTGCCGATGGAAATTGCCACGCCTTCAATCCTCAAATTGCACCTCTCCAAGACCAAACATCGGACACGGACTTATGAAGGGCCACAGCGAGACCCGTATTTTCCTCACTACGTTGCTTGATCTCAACGCGACCAGGGAGCCAGCCTCCTCGAAAGTCCCGCCATACGCTATCGATAGCATGTCGTCTGCGTAACAGGTGACGCTGACACCCCGAAGATAGCTACCACGGAGCACCCAGACGTAGCTGATGTTCCACAGAAGGGAACCGAAGACCGAAAGACCTCGTCGTGCACATCCGTCGCCGGTATACCCCACGCCATAAAGGTGGCATTTAAATCACCGGCGATAATCACGGAGCGAGGTTGACATTTCTACCATTTCCACCGCACAAGCAAAGCACCGAAGGCGGCAAGAAATCTGTTGGGAGAAATTTAAACTCCCACGAACCATAAGTCTCCCAACAGAGGTGCCACGTATTCCGGATAATTCGATACTTTTTTGAATGACGGGAAGCTGACGAAACCCTAGGTTACGACAGCTACCGAACCGACCAGATCCCTACCCCAGCCCTTATTAGGAGGTATCGATACAGCTCGGTGAAGACAACCACTTTCACCAACCACTGCGCCATGTTCTGCAAGAGCACAATTTGTAAGGTTTCACAGTGGTTGGTGTTCGTCTGGAGGGCCTTACAATCCGTTATTGGGCGATTTCCAAGGCCTCTCCTTTAGCCTGAGATAGGCCATGGTCTTTCCTTCATCCCCGATAGGTGTCCACTCATGTAATTGCAGCCCGTCCGAGATGCGACTGGGACTAGACCACTGTGGCAGTACTTTTGCGTCCGTTACGACGGCCGCGGCGTTAACGGCGGGCGCCTTGGGACACGGAAACGCATGCCTTCCTCCTGAAGGTATGCCCCGCAAGCTTGCGACTCATTGCGCACAGCGCGCAGTGCGACGCTGCGGAGCATCCTCACGCTTGGTTGCCCGCCTAACTGCAGGGGTAGCAGATCACGCCACAGGAAAATGCAGATTTACAACGCTCCCGGACGTGCCCCGTTTCGGGCAGTGGAAACACCGCAAGGACCACCCAACTAGGACGGCGCCTCGTCCTGGCCACTACTTTCACCGCCTTAACCGGCGCCCCCGCACCCATGCGATGTCCTGGTTGGATGGTCCGTGCCCTGGGCCACTGTCTTCGAGCCGAGGTCCTTGTGATGCTTTTGGTGCCCCGAGACGGGACGTCCGGGAGCGTTACAAATCTGCTTCCAATGCGGCAACCTAGTTCAAGGCTGCTCCGCAGCGTGGCACTACGTACTGTGCGCAGCGAGTGGAAGCTAACGGGACACGAGATCGGGAGGAAGGCATGCGCTGCTTCTTTCCAAGGCGCCCACCTATAACGCCGAAGGCGCCATAACAGACTAAGAAGGACTGCCACTGGTGGGTCTTGGAGGCCCAGTCCCAGTCGCACCCTGTCCACTCATCACTGGCTGAATATTGAAATCGTCCAATGGCCTTCAAAACCTTCCAGACAAGCATCAACCAATGTGTAACCGCACATAGCGTGCTCTTGTAATACATGGCGCACAGTGTTTGGTGAAAATGGCTGTCGTCGCTGAGCTGTACCGAATCCTTCCCAATAACGCCTGGACCTGGAATCTGGACGACTCAGTGGCAGTCGTAACCCAGGAGTCCGCAGGCTCCCCGTCTTTCGAAAAAGTAGCGTCGAACATCGGCTCTGTTGGAGATTTGTGCTTTGTGGGAGTTTATATGTCTTCTAACAGACCGCTAGCCGACATAGAGGCTTTTCTCGTGCGGCGGGGGGCCTGGTAGCACAAAACCTATTTCGCCTCGTGATTATCGCTGGTGACTTCAATGCCAAGTCTAGGGCGTAGGGTTGATCGGCGACGGTGACTCGCGGCGAGATCCTCTAGTCCTCGGTTCCCTCCTATAGAACATCAGATACGAATGAGTGCTACGTGGTGCCCATTTTCGGAGCGTCAGCGTCGTCTCTTACACTGACGACATGCTAGAGACAACGTGTGGCGGGACGTTCAAGGAAGCTGCCTTCCTCGCTGCGACGAGAACCTACCTCATGGACGCGTATTCGGGCGCCCGTCCCTGGACCGAGAGTCGGATTCAAGGAATGAGGCAGGCCGTTTCCCACCAGCCACTGTGACGAAAGTTACATCCGAGGACTTTCCGCTTTCATGGTGACGGTCAGGGTTTCACCCAACTACGGCCAGCTGCGAAGCAATCAGTCTTGTCAACACATCCTGGGGAGTTTTATGAAAAAATATGTTTTCTTTTTATTCTCACGATTATAGGGGGAAGGTAGGTCCACCCAGACATAGCCCCCTGCATCTGGCTAAGCGTAACGTAACCCGCAAAGGGTCGGCCGGGTTGTATTGCATAAATAAATAAGAAGTAATTGTAATGCAAAAATAACACAAATGAAATAGAATATTACCTAATAAATACCTTGCTGTCTTTACATTTGGAATTTTTAATAAAACCCAAGTTCTTTACCCTGAAACTTACACAGTGCCAACTATGCATGCACCTTACAAATCTTAACTGGGATGAGATTGAAACAAGAATATAATGAAACCAAAATGTAACAACACACTTAAAAAAAAGTATCACTAATGGGATAGCATATGAATGCATATAAAAACATCGTGTGATATATTAGCACAGCAAGGCGACTAAACTACCACTGAACAGAACTTCAAATGTACCTAGTAAAGAATATGGTTGACAATCTCTCATCGATCGTCATATGCCAGTCTGCACACAGTCGTATCTATACTGGCTGATTCACACGTCTCTAAGTCACAACAGTGGCCTCCATTCGAGAAGCTTCTAAAAAGTAAAACTAGACCACTTCCAACAGATCGCTCAGAAATCCTTGCGGGAGGCCTATGTTCAACCGAGACATTTTGTGGTTGAAAATGATGTAAAATATTTTCTATCAAGGTAGCAAATATCCGACTAACGAACAAGTTATTTGCGTCCATCTCATTGTAGTTTATTTGCGTTTGTCGCGTGTTACCGCGGGCGTTCACACTAACCTTCAATTGAACACGTCCAGCTCCTGTAGGTTTTTAAACATTGCTATTTTTCTAAATAGTTTGGTCACGTTTTAAACGGAATTGATTTGGCCACTTTTTGTCTAGCTTTTTGCTGCCAGCGTTCGAAATTAGATAAACGTTTAATTTATTGATACTATTAACTATTGGTAACATTTATACTTTAGGTTTATAGGTAATTAAATTAAATTCGTCGAAATTTCAAATACAGGAAATAAGATTTTTTTAAATCTATCAAATATAAGAAAATAATAAATAAAAATTGTTCTTTTAGCATTGAACTTATACATAAACGAGCCAACTAAATTTTCAGCATAATATCTTTATTTACCGTATTTATTCATAAACATCAAATATGAAATACATCTCATTAATAAATGATAAAAAATTGGCCTTTTCCCGTACTATTTACAAATCTTCAGTCAAAAATCCTTCATAAGGAGTGTTTGTTGGAGTGTAGAGTCTAATTAAACGAATATATTTCGGAAGCACAGCACACGGGAATGTTTCAGTTGGGCTGCAGTGCAGATTGTTTGGGTTGAGCCTGTTCGCTCGTTTAATTGCGAAAATTTTAACAACTTTATGGTTAAACTTTTAGTTGAAGCATATGTAGGGTAGATTTATATAGAGATAACAAAGCTAGCAAGATTTGAGGTTAACAATATAACTCAGCGAGAGAATGTCCTTTATTATTTTATTTTGAAGAGGAATAAGCAATGGTAATATGCATAGCTTTTTGAATGAAAACAAAAACGATAATAAAGTATGTTGGTATATATAAGAGCCGTGTAATTTAAGAAAAAATCATATTTGTACGACTGGCTAAAGCAAGTTGATAAAGTATAATGGTTTATTAGGATTCCAAGATTTATGAACTTTTATTCCAAGTTGATAAAACTTGGAGGTCTCAAATATATTTCTCTTATAACCTTAATATTGTTGTATATTGTAGGTAATTTATAATAAGTAACTAGTTGTGTACCGCCGATAAGTTGCTACGCAATAAACTAGCTCATGAACCACCGTATTTTACCACTGAATCTACCATGCTCCCCAATCCTACGTAAGCGAGCACTAAAGCTGCTAGCTAGTCAAGCCCCATATCTCCAGATGACGTCACATGGACATCGGCCAAGTAATTTATCTCCATCTGTGCTGATTGCAGTGTTTTTGCATCGCGTCAGCGGCGCATTCCTGCACAAAGAACAGTTACATCACGAATGATTAATTCGCGCTGATGCCTCCGCAGATGCACAATCGCCCCACGTACCGTTATGTGAACTGTTGTTTAGGAATATTATATTTCCGAGTTGCTTGACAAATGTTATATCTAGCTAATTTTCATAGGATGTTGATAACTTTACTTAAGTCACACGGTGAGACGATAATATCCAAGGTATCAAAAATTACGATACGCCCGAAATTGATATTTATTGTTCACACAAACATTGTCTCGGTGTTGGGATTGAACCAGCCAGCCACAGGTATTCCAGTTGGCTTCCTTACTAAATAAAGACTGAGCTTTGTATAATAAAGCGATCATGATGTCATATGTCCTCTATGATGATATACCTTCCAAATAGCGATAGAAATATCAAATTTTCAACACATAGATGCAATTGTTCCGAATATTGCTTTATTTGTCTTACCGGCTGAGCTACTGACAATACAAACTATGAATAATCAAGTTGGTACAATGATCATAGTAAATAGATAACAATGTGATTAGACAAATTATACTATAAGCGATGTCAAACACATTGTGTCTTTGAATCTAGGTCATTGAAAACAATCGTATAACAAAAGATATGAGCAATAGTAATTTCCTTTGTAATTTTACCAAGAATATCGTAACTATCTGTATTGAAGTTAACAATGAAGACACACATACGATATTAATTTAAAATAGCAAATTGAACGGAATATTTGAATCTAATAGAGCAAATCTCCTGACACGAATAAGTAGATATTGCTTCTTTCTTTTTCTTGCGTTTATCCCACACCCACATAAGACTATTGCGACGTGGTTTTTATATGTTTAACAAAAAGGTTTGAATCATTATTTAATAACGGCCACCTCCCTGACGTCAACCCAACTGAGAAATATGCAGCTTCGGGCAAATTCTTTATTGAAAACTTGTATGAAGTTAATTGCCTGAAAAAAAATTAAACCCAGAACAACAAAGCTTACGGCCTTTGTATTCAATCACTATGCAACGAAACGAAATCTATCCAAAACCAAACCATCTAACCAACATTATTAACCAACTTGTCTATCCCCAGGTGAGATCAGAATGCGGACCTCCATCGACAGTTGAAGCTGGCCTGACTCCACCACCACCCACGCCTGGGTCAGTGAGACGAGACGACTTCCGAGCCCCGCCTCCAGACACCGAACTGCTGCAGTTCGCAGCTACCCTGGCCTCGACGAAGAAGCTGTTCAGTGGCCTTGCAGACCGACTGTGCGACGAGACCGAGTTCGCGGAGGATACTAACAATCACTGCTGGAATGGAGAGGCTATTGGAGAGTGAGTATCAAATAGACCTTTTTATGGCACGAGAAAGTGACTTCAATACGCCTGATGGTAAGTGCGATAGTGCAGATAGAGTAGTTGGTTATATCTCGCAGATCGGCCCAATAATGCTGACTTTAAAGAATCCGAATATATGCAGAATGAACCTTCAATGTGAAACATTCACATGGGTCATTCAGTATGACAGGTTTTTAACATAGTACGGAGTTAAAAACGTACGGGTTAAACGCACAGTGTCAGAAAACGTACGTTATATACGAGTTTTTAATGCAGTAGCCGCAATCCAGGCAAATATGAGTATCTTACCACTAATAGCATATATTTGACAGCCTCCGTGACGCAGTTGGTTGAACGCCGACTGTGAAACGAGAGGCCGCGGGTTCGATCCCCGTACCGAGACAAATGTTTGTATTAACCAAAAGTATTTGTTTCGGGTCAGGGTGCTTCTGAGACCGAAAAGTCTCTCGTAGTTCCTGATATCCACGACACAAGACTCGATCTTATTGTGGGGTCAGGACTATGTATGTGACTGTTGGGTGTATTTATTTATTTTATTAATACATAATAATTTATAATATTACCATGACAAAAATATATTTGACAAATAAAAAAGCAACTAATATTGTACATAATAGAGTTAATATTTTATTCCTTGCCCTAGGTACACGAAGCCCTTAGTACCTTCGTCATCCCTGACCGATCAGAAGTACAACCCTGAGATCTCAGGCGATCCGCCCCAGGACCGCAGGGTGGCGACCATAGCCGACAGACTACAGCAGGCAAGACAGGTAAATACTTAAATAAAGGATCATCATTGAGGTATTCACGTAGAATGGTCATCGCGAGGTTAAGAGTGCTTTTTTCATTGTTAGCCTAAAGTTGTCCTTCAAATATCTTATAACCTAAATGTAGAAGAAACTTTGTCATTTCATGTCATTTGAAATGTTGACGAACAGGAAAGCTGACTTTTGGGCCATTGCGTTAACTATATTAATTAATTTATACGGACAAAAACGAATTTATGCAAAACCGAAAACACAAAAAATATAATTGATTTACAATTGCTACTGCAATAGTGAATTTTGTATTGTTTAATTGGCAAAAAGGCAAGTTGACAGCATGTAAAAAACCTAGTGAATCAGTTCGACTTTAAGTCCTTACATTTACAGAAAGAAATTGTTTATTAAGCACCGTTAAAACGTATATTATTATTAAAAAAAAACTAAATTCGTATTGTTTCGTTAATCTTTGAGCCCAACGATGTACTTATTGAATCGGACATAATCTTTAACAAATTATATCACTTCCTATTTCAATATTATCAGTTACACCTTATATAGAATTAAGGATTCCCCCTCAAGCAAAAGTTTTCACATGTACGTCCAAATACGTCCCACTGCAGGGCACGGGCCTCCTCTATAATTGAGCGTACGATTGAGAGGGGTTAGGCCATATAGTCCAACACGCTGGCCTAGTGCGGGTTGGCAGACTTTACATACCGTAGAAAATTTTCAAACTCTACAGTATGCAGGTTTCCTCTCGATTATTTTCTTCACCATAATAGTGAGTTTTCACATACTATTTAAAAATTATCAGATGCAAATAGATCATAAGAAGAACGCGTAATGTAAGAGATAAGATTTTGATGCCGCCGATGATGCATGTTCGTTATCCAAACACAGATCTCATACAGTAACCGCCGTATCGTTACCGCTTTATAATGGACACTAAAGCTTTTATGTGCATGCTATCGCGATTCAGAAATCAATTTATTATCTGTCTCTATACGTTGTGATATTTGCTTCATTATTCGGGGAGTATTTCTGTGGTTCGGAATAAGATATCGTAAAAATCTATTGGATAAAAATATAACTGAATTGCTTGTATACTTGTATATCTGATCATATAAAAAATCTGATTGTTTAATTCGTCAATAATTATCGAAAATGTATATACATATATTTATAATAACATTTAGTTGATCTCCTTTAAAAATATATTTAGCCAGTTAAAAGACTCAAAAAGAACATATTACTATACCAGCTTAAACTTTTACCTAAGTCAAAACACTTAAGTGAAGGAAATTAAACATTCATAATGAAAAGCAAAACCCTCAGTGCGTATTAGTTGGTAAAAAGATACAAACGTTCAACTGACTGGTCTTTCAACTTTGAGGAGTGAATGCAAGTGTCCGTTGGCTTTTTGCTCGGAACAAGTCGTCCGCGGCACAAAGCGAAGTCCTGCGTGCTTCTTAACAAACTTTCTCCAGTCGGCCTTTTAAAGACATTGTATGAATGGACTCATTCATTCACTGCACTGCTCCAGCAGTTGTGAATGTAAGGAAATCAGTTACATGGAACGGGGTTTTTACTCGGACGGTGGAAATACAAGGGCTTTTAGACAAGATGAGTCTAGGATTCATTTTTTTTTGGCTTAAGTAGAATTAAATGCTTTAATTTGAGATTGGTATTACAAATTAAGATTGTGTATGAGTGCTCGGTAAATATTTAAATCTGGCATGATGAATGATCCTCAATATGTCCTGAAGCGTGAATTTACAACTACATGTCGTAATTCACAAGAAATAACAAACATAGAAAGTGTGATCGTTAATTGTTATATTATAAATATATTTTCAATCCCTAGTTGCTGATGTCACACGCGGGCGCCGGCGAGGCTCAAGCGGAAGCCTTCATGCAAGGCGACGAGGCTGGGGAGGAAGGCTCGGGATCTGGACGAAGCTATTCTGATGACGACGCTTCTTACGACGCGGAAGGGTCGGGAGAAGAAGGCTCCGGGACACAGGACGTTGGTGAGTTTAACTTTGGAATTATATGTAGTAGAAATCAAAGAGTGAGAGATATGACAGTACTCATACATAACACCTGTAGGAATAAGTCTAATTTGATGATTTTTTGATTAATAAAGAGGGGATAGCTATAGGTTAAAAATAATAAGACTTTAGTTGTTATTGCGTTCAATACAGTAATAGCTGGTAGTCCAATACAAATGTTCATAGTAACTACTGTAATCTAGCTAACGAATGATTGACTGGAGAATTAGTAACACCACAAAGAAAATATTCAGACAATTAATGATTGAGATTTGCATTTCTTTGTCCCAGCAGAAGGCAGGCCCATCGAAGGCGAGGAGACAACGTACTCATCCACTCCAAAAACGAAAGGAGCGACAACATCGCGCCCGTTCTTCTCTATCATCTTCACTACCGCGGTCCTGGCGACTATCGGACACTGCCTTACCTAAACCCAAGGCAGCACGTCTGCGAATATTATGCGATCGCCGCGAGGTGACAAGTAAGAATATCCATATCATTGTGTGTCGCGAAGTGTGTACAGAATGTGTGACTGCTGTTAGAGGTAGTACTATAAAAGACACTCGAATTCGATTTAGCTCAGTGTCATTGGCGTAACAAAGATGAAGGATTGGATCTTGATGAAGAACAAGACGCAAATGTCAAACATAGACTGGTTGAAAGGTGATTCATCAAGAGATGAGGCTTTTTATGATGAAATTACTTAGGGAAAGATCATTCTCCATCTCATTGGTCAAAGGGTAAAGGTTTCTTTAAATATTCTTGAAGTAATTTACGCCCTAAGAAATAACGTTGTTGAGCGGATCCCCTCCCAAGTGACAATCTTAGTTACGCTAATGATAAATATCAATACCGAGCACAGAATTGTAGGATATTTTATTATAGCTAGTCCCAAATTAGTATCAGAATCCGACGCCAGCTTCATTTTAGTGTTTGTATAAGAATTTACAAATCCAATTTTAACGATGCATACCAAGCTGAATTTGATGCATTTTTATATTTTAAAATGTTAAATGTACAGTGCATATCGGTGTTGTATTCATTTTGTAAATATTTTTTTTTATCTCCGTAGTAATAGGATAGATATGGGAGCTTTTCGATACTTCTGCATTTAAACATTCGAAGTGATTATCGAAAAAATACGTCATAATAATTAAGTTATTTGATGAATCTTTGAATCGTTGTTGATGTAACTAATTGGCAATAATTTTATTAAGAGAAAATGTATAACGATTAGTGATGAACATTTACTTGTGTACAGAATGTAAATACCTGATGTCCTGGTATATAGGTGCTTAGTTAGTAAATGTATTTCGTTGCCATATTAATATTACGGATATTATTATTTATAACAACGGATTAAGTCATAATTTAATATTATATTATGTGATACAGCTGTAGGGATTAAGTTTGTGCTGTAGCTACGTCGAAACATAATCGGAGTTTTCATTCAAATATCTGGCTTATGTGTTAAATGTAACAGACTATTTATTAAATGTATCAATAAACTATTAAATGCGCAGTGTAATAAATGTATCATCATTTAAAATGCAAAACTAAATGTAACATCATGTAATGGCAATATAATGCACAACTTAAATGATATTAATCCATGGCCTATCTTAGAATTATTTCATTGTCCTGATATCTGAACAACCAAAACTGTAATTAGTTATAAAAAGAGAAAATTTTAAAATGAAAAAAATATGTAGTTATATTGTAAATTGCTTTAAATTAGTGAATGAAATCGGATAACTAGGCCGTCATTTAATGGCGTGCTGTTAAATTTTTTGTATATGTATGTAAGGTTATGGGAGTGATTGTGTGAGGACCATGCAAGGAATGTGGGAT
This sequence comes from Deilephila porcellus, assembly GCA_905220455.2. Taxonomy (NCBI): domain Eukaryota; kingdom Metazoa; phylum Arthropoda; class Insecta; order Lepidoptera; family Sphingidae; genus Deilephila; species Deilephila porcellus. The sequence goes on along the minus strand of LR999973.1, from coordinate 11,899,214 downwards.
ATTTCGATGTTAACGCTCAAAACGAACAGTCAAGTAAACAACGATGAAGCGATTGTAATACTAGCCACCAACTTATACAAAGCTGCGAATTATGGCAACTAGCTGAACAGAATTGGTCCCATAAAACCGCCAGAAAAATTATCAAATTATTTCAACTACTTATGTATTTTGTTATTTAAAATGCGTAACAAATACTACTTACTCACTCAACCTAAAGGAAGGAAAATGCAAAAAAAAAACATTAGCAAAAAAAAAATTGTTTGAACAATCTATTTGTACTAACTGTATGTTGGCTAAATATTTATTTTGTTTTCAAGTGTACGGAGGGATGTATATATTCAGCTTAACAAGAAATATCCCGGAGGCAAAAATGTAAATATTGTTGGGGCGTGTAAAGGAGACATTGCTGTTATATCTGATTATATATATTATGAAAATAAATACTGTACTATACGACACGTAGTTTTATTTTTTATACTTAACTCGACTTTACTTAACTCGACTCGAGTTTTTCTTAAATGCCTACATTTACGTGCAGTTCCATCGCAGACTGAGTGTTAAGTAGATAGTTAGATAGTAGTAGATAGTATTTTAATGTACAATTTTTAATGAACAATTGATAATGTCATATATTATCAAGTTTATGTGATATAAAGCCTATATGGAACTTTATTTCCAAAAAAATGTTTCAACACTAAACAATTTATGATTGTAAAATAATTACACATCACAGAATCTCAATTGAGAATGGAAGGTGTCGAACTTATTTTAAAACACCAGCAAGAGGACACCTACTTTTTTCATCCAACAAAATCAATATTCCGTGACCCAAATCAACACGTTTCCCGACACGAGCAATTCAGATTCGGCAACACACCTCGGTTGTACCTGCCCGCTGAAACAAACACAACAGCGACAAAAGAGTGCAGCATTAAACGAGCCCTCTCTACATCGACTGAAGAGTACGTATAAAACGTCAAAACACACGAATGTAAGTGATATCATTGCCATAATATTTTTCAAACGCTAAAGTGAATCATATCTACCATCTAGTAGAACCATAATAACAAAACCTCACAGGATCTCGGCAACGTTATTTTTCTAAAGAAACCTACAAGCAACCTACATTTTTCCTCCAACAAAACAATATTCCATGACCCAAATCAACGAGTTTCCCGACACGAGCAATTCAGATTCGGCACCACACCGCGGTTGCACCTGCCTGCTGAAACAAACACAACAGCGACATAATAGTAGACACGCCACTGTCTTTTGTACGCTCATTTTACTTTTATTCGACACATTTGAAAACTGACAAAGACACCCTTTTAAAGTTTGCGTTTGAATTTCCTACTTGCGGGAGACAGTTGCTTATTTATTTAATAAGAGGGATGTGACGTTTAGTTTCGTTCCTGGCTCCTGCTGTTACATAACTATTGCGCCATATATGCGGCAGCATTTACGAGGCTTGAATGGAAAGCCATCAAAGAAATGTAAGGCTAGGGGGTCAATTCGCATTACAAGATAAAAGTTTATCATTAAATCCATGTTTCAATGCTTTGAGGACCACCTGAGGTTGAGGATGATGATTATGATGATAGAGTTCAGTAGGTTAATCATAAAATCTAAAACTAATCAGATTCAAATTACCGTTAAATTTTACATCATATCAATGAAAACAAATTGCTTAAATTTAAAAAAAATTGTAAACACCGAGTCGAATATCAATGTAATCAAGAGCTATCCATTACTAATTAACTTATGCGCACATTAGATGCAATCGAAATAGTAACCACCCATTATCTCCAAACAAATGAGGAACTAATTTAAAAAGTTTTTTTAAATGTTAAAATCAAGAAGTTACCAAACATTCGATCCAATTATCAGAAGACTAAGAACAAAGTCACAAAACAGCAGAACGATACAAGCAATCAATAATTAACTGACATGCAATCGAAAGGGCGCATTGAAAATGTTGTAACCATAAGTCCTAATTAACTACTAATTAACTAAACATGTACGTGTCAAATGCGTCGTAATAGTATATAATGACAGGACTAATCGAACGTGTACTTAACATAGTGTTTTATATTCTCTTTGCGTGTACTAGCATAAATTAGGAAAATACACAACCATAAGATCCAATTATCTTGAAGAACTAGCCCACAGAACAGCAAAACAAAATGAGGCATCAATAACCAGCTGACATGCAGTCCGAAAGGGCGCATTGAAAACATTGCAGCCGCGTGTCCTCATTTCAGAATATTTTATTCATGCGAAACCATTGTCTGTTCCAACTTCCAACCTAGCGTTATAATAGCGCGGTAAGATATTCTCAGTACGTACTCGGTTTTAAAATTGCGAAACTGCCTTGAATATACTTGGTCCTTATTTATAATGAATAAAGGATTGTAATGCGGGAAAAACAATGCTTACCCCACATTTTTCTTAACTGTATAACCTAGTTTCTAGCTAACCTAGTGATACTATTACACCTAAATACGTTTCTATTTATTTTTCTTATTTCATAATAAATTATGGAGAGTGCTAGGAATTCTTGAAACAACATCTACTAAATTTAACGCTTAGTATCATTCAAATTTGTTTTAACCAGTATCTTTTCTTTTTCTCATCATTTTCTTTTAGTTTCTTTATCCTCTCTACTCTCACTACTCTACTTTGCCATCTCGATTATTTCCCTAAAAATTTCTTCAACACTTTCTCCTACTTCACACATTAACTCACCAACATTTTATAAATCATCATAATCAAGTTTAATATCCGTTAAATCAAAATATAGATCTTCATTTACCTCACAATTATCTCCAAAGCGATATCCCAAAGAAAATCACCACAACACTCTTTTATCGCGCAACCTCTCCCATCGACATTACATTTGAATTCCTCGGCGCGGTCAAGCTGGCCAAATCTCCCTGGAAAGCTTTTCACATAAGTGATTTTCGATACATTCACGGCTATCTTCAGTTTGAGCGAGTGAAGAAATCGAATCAAATAACGGATAGTATAACTCAGTCGCTTTGTATCGTTCCGTTTTATGCATCATTTGCTGAGGTTCACTACGATTTATTATTGCTTACATGGTTCGAATTGTATTTTATTGGACCAGTTTCTGATTGAATGGGTTTTGCTAAAAATAGTTCGAGCAAAGTGAGACGTGCGAGGGATGCATATCTACGGGAACTCTGAAAATTTAACCTTATATTTTTGATTAAAACTAATATTTTTCCTTTTCTTTAAAATGTTTCTATTACTTTACAACACATCAAATAATTAACTGCATTAAAGTATATGGCACCAAACCCCAGTACGAATAGGGTAAGAACATGACAAAGCATTTAAATAAATTTCAATAACTAAACATTATTGGTTTACAAACACAGTAAACGCTTTCTATGTCTTCCTTCAAGAAACCTTCCTTTCACATTCTGGGAGGGCTCGTATCCTCACGATAGATCTACGATCACATGCATTCAATTTTCTATCAAGCTTATACATCAATCTTATTGACATTCGAATTACTAGCACGGACAATCGTGACTTCATAATGGTTCATTGTTTGAGATACCGTGCCATCGATATTCAATAGATTTAATACTTTCCATAGTGTACCGTACGCACTAAAGATGTCATTTGAAAAATGGAGCAAATCAAATGATTTAATTTAACATTCGAAATATGTATGATATTAAAAGAAAAAAAAATTAAGCGTGAATCGTGGAGGTAGAGGGGGGAGACCTTTACCCATCAATGAGTTGAAATAAGTTAATTTTAAAAAATATATCAAAAAGAATTAAAAGTCCAAGAACTGCTGACCTTAATGTTGCCAGTAAACCCAGGAATTCATATTTTATTCTTTACACTGGTATGTTGTTTAGCGCCATATTTTTATCTGCGTGTTTTAAGTACCAGCGCTCCCTATTATAAATACTCTAAGATTAAAAAGTTAAAAAATAAATTGTTTCCACATTTATATGTGTGTTAAACTAAAAATTATTGAAAGTGCGTACTAACTGCAATGGGCTGGGTAGGTACTAGGTAATAAGTACCTATGCTTAATATTTGTAGTTAACGATTTATGGATGAAATTGATAGACTGATATGAACCATAAGAAAATAACTAGAATAATACATGCGTATGAAATATACATGAAATGTAAAGTCACAGATCTTCAAACAAATTTCATATTCAAACAATGTTAGCAATTACCATATTCCTAAAACAGAACTGAACACTGCAACAGGAATAGTTGAAATGAAAATATGCATCTTTAAGACAAGAAACATACGGTAGGCAAGGTTGACCGACTAAGCAAAAGATAAAGACTAGTTTTGTAAATTCTAGAAACAACATTGATCAATAAGATACTTCTGTAATCGTTAAACCAACTGTAAATTGATTGGTAATCGCTCCAATTATGAACATTTCTCGTCACAATGGTAAGCTACTGAATATCTACATTCTGCAAAGCGGTAACTCAGACTGCACATAATAAAGAGTGTCAACTCAATCGGCGCGATGCTCTCGGGAGCTACACAGTAGTGGCATCTCAGCACACGAGCTACGCATAAACCCTGATCTAAGACATGTTCTATTATTACAAGAGACTTGTGGCTCGCAGCGACAACTGCAGCATACATAAATTGTGTGTTTGTCGACTACAATGGTAATATTCGGTTGTCTGCTACATGATGAGTTATGTCTCTCGAAAGCCATCCTGTTCGCTATCGTTAGTAACGAAAACGTAGATTTTCTCGAAGAAGCCTTGTTTTCGATTTACAGGGGAGATAAAGGGGAGACTGTAGGAACGGAACAGATGATACTGACGGCTACTAGAATATAGGTACAACATAAAATTCGCAAAAAATATAAATAACAATGCTGCTTTGTCACCAACAATTATTTGATGACAGTACAATGAGATTCTAACCGGACATTCATAGCTAATAATCTATTTTAAATACCACAATATATCAGAAAAAATAATGAAATGCTTGGAATAGAAAGCAAAGCAAAGCACAGCAACCATCTATTTAATCAATAAATAACTAAATACTGTTTTCTAACTATTGCAATCTCAAAAGCCGCAACGACGTTTTCACCGAAGCATTTACAATATTCAACTAAATTCAATTTAAAAAATATATATGGCCCTATAGCAAATGCGAATTTACAATATTGAAATAGATTGTCAGTGTGTTTAGTCACCTCCGATACGAGATGGCGTGAGTGAACAATTAATTGCATTGCACGCTATCTGCCGGTGCCGCGCCCATGCCGGGTCGACCGGAGTCAACTCGTGTCATCTTCCTGAATCCGAATATTTCCGTGAATTGCAAATCTTAAAGACATGAATTGAAGACGGGGATATTCTTGTTAGTTCTAAGAATATAATGTTATGGGACTGGTAATTTTATTTGCAATAGACATAGCTCGTTAGACAATGTCGGTCCGAAATATACTTTAGTCAAATAGTTGGTTACTTATAAGATATTTTTTAATCAGCAACTACTACCATCGTTTCAGGACCTGATAAAGCAGTAAAGAATAAAGGGCAGTAGCACGAAATGTCTCATTTTCCTGATTTTCCACTCTCCTTTTTTATAAAGTGAAATATTTAATGGAGCCCATTTGGCTTGGTGAATTACGCTCTGTATTCATAAGCTATAAATCCACGCAACTAAAATGAAAATTAAGTGATTATGGAGTCAATTGCAGTGTGGTTTGGTTGCGACACGGCGTCGATTGCGGTGCTAAGGTTAAGCAACGCGCTAACTACTTGGCAGATTAGGATGGGTAACCACACGTGACTGTATCGATATGTCTGCGTTAGATGTATCTGATCTTTATAAGTTACTGTGGTGACTACATTATATGGAATTATGCTTAAAGCAATAGAAATATACTTAATATTTTGTCAAAAATTTTAGAAATTTTCTCTGTGTTTGAATTTCTATTGTCTTTATTTTTAAGGCCGATTTATGTGACGATTTTTCGGTCGCTGTCCGGTTTTTTGACATCTAACCACTCGAAAAATATAGAAAACCAAGGTGTCTCAAATCCCTTCATTTCTCTAGTTTCTAAGTTCTTCAACATACCTACTTTTACCGTTCCAAACCGGTAACAAATACCAAGACCATTGTATTATATTATACCATTATACCATTGTATTATACCATTGTATTTACTCTGTCACCTCCATATACTATTAAATCAGAAAATATAACCCTTTACATAAATATGCTATTTAAGTACAGGTTTATGGGAGTGTACGCGTGCGTCCCGTATGGCGGTGGGGCTAATGTGACAACTGACAGCTGCCGCGGGCTACCGAACCACGTGATCTCGCGTCATCCATGTGATTGCAAGTTGCATTGCGCACGCGCCGCGCCGTGTGTTTAACCTGTCAACTGTCATATTACCAACACGTGTATTATCTGTGGTATTTTGAAATGAGTAATTTTTGTAAAAATATTCTGCAAAGTCTTCACAAGTGAATGAATGCTCAGTTTTATATTAGTAAAACAATTATGATTCTTCGCTAGGCGTATAGTTTTAAAAAATCTTAAATATATTTTTACTATATAAAGGTATGATTTATATTTTTATTAAGTCTCGTTATTTTTAAATCACGTTAAAATTTATATGCTTAAAATAACTCACACATACATACATAAATTCACGCCTTTTTCCCAGAAGGGGTAGGCAGAGGTGTTACCAAGACCCCCACATTTCGCCTTGTATTTTCCATCCCACGATGTGATGGGAGGTGAGGTGAGCCTATTGCCATATCGGGCGCAAATTCCTGAATTCAGGCTGATAATGACTAGAAAAATCCAATATCACTTCGCCCGAACCGGGATTCGAACCCGAGACCTCAGCTTTGTAATTGTACCGTAGTACAACTACACCACCGAGGCTTAAAATAAGATATTTAAAAAAACAATAAAATCAATCTCAAAGCATATTTGAATATGGAACTTTAATTTAAACATAGAACAAGAAGTCCTGTCTTCACTTTAGGACATCAGAAAATATTTGAAACTATAATAACAAAACGTAATGAAATCAACAAACATTTTTTCTCATTTTAATGTTAAACATTGTATTTTCCTTGCGTGTACCTCAATTTGCAGTGTACACAGGTTACTCATGTGAGAAATGATGTAATTATCGGCGTATTCGCAAAAATCACACGGGTATTAACGAACCCGTACTAATAGGTACATATGTATATGTAAAATACATCCCACGCGGTTTCCAAGTAAACAGTTTTATTCAATTAAAAGACCACAAATACTTTGTTTTGCAATTTTATTGGCTATGATGAATAGAATATTGTTCCAGAATCTTATGTTAAATGTTAAGTAATGTAAATACACACTATTCAATGATGTGTCAAAAGATAACTATGGTATAATCAAAATACCCAAACGTATTTTTCTTATTGGAATTTTGGAATGAAATATTCGTGACTTTTCGCAATCTACCTTTGGACATTTGATTTTGAATAAACATACACTGCGCGTCAAAACGCTGGGTAAAACTAAAACTCAAGAAATTAATTTATGCTTCGGACACATAAAACCTAAGCGTATGCAAATTCTTATTAGTTTAAAATAAATTATTTATTGGTTAAGCAAGAACATTATAAAAACACAACATAATATGAAGCGTTATATAAAATTGATTTGTTTTTTTTTTTGTAACAGAAACGTTTTGTTACCCGTCCCGCTGTGTAAATGCTGCGTGTAAAGAAACGCAACATTAAGCTCTTTGTAATTGGCTATTAATTAGCATAAAACAAACCACACTATTATACTCATTGCGATAGAAATCTTATAAATATTTTAATGTGCCCGTAAAATTTTTACACCCAAATTAAAGTTTGTTTAGACGCATATGAAAGTGCCGCCGCCTAAGCGACACGGCTTAAGTCTGATACTGATACTTTATAATGGGATAATACACAACTAAATATCAAAAACGTTAACTGTGCTAGAGTTATGAACTAAAGCAAAAACCGTATTACGTAATGTGTTGACAGACTCGAATACTACAGTGGTAATTACGATTTCTACTGAATAGGTTGAATAATCAGAAATACATTCTTTGTAACACCGAAACAGGCTCAAAAATATTACCAAGATATGAAGAATTCAATATCTTAAGAAATATTACTTAAAGATATGAAAAATGGACCAAACACGTAACTTACGTAAACCCACCTCCACTGCAAAGCATAAAACATTTAATGAACGTGTCAAAGTAATAAGGAACTGAAATAAACAATTCCGCGATGTAAAAGAACAACAAACAATTTAACTCAACGGCTTTTTTATGTTCGCAAGCAAAGCACCGCTTTCACGGAAGGTATTGTGGGTTCAAAGGAGGTCTGTTCCACGGAGCCTTTTCATGAGGTTGATAACGACTGATAACATCTGCAGGGGTCAATAGAGTAGACATTGTGTATTCAAATGTGTACAGGGCAGTGTGGTGCTAACTGAAACTATATATTGTATAATAATAATAACAAATAACAAATAACTACACTTCGTTCCTATTTCCATAGTAAACAAAATGACTCACCGTGCTACATCAAGCCATAGTATTCAATGATAATAAGTTTACACCCCTTAATTTACGTGATATAACCCTCCAACCAAATGAAACCCAAACTGAAAATTCGCTTAAAATAAGAGAGTGGACCCTGAAGTCATTGCACGGGAGACATCGCCTCGATCTGAGCCAACCCAACGTCGACAAGGATGCGTCGAACGAATGGCTCGTTCGGGGTGAGCTTTTTCCTGAGACCGAAGGATTCATGATCGCTATTCAAGATCAGACAATAGAAACCCGGAATTACCAGAAATACATAATTAAAAACCGAAATCTGATATCGGATACTTGTAGAAGATGCAATAGTTCCTCTGAAACCATTCAACATATTACAGGCGCATGTAAATCCATAGTCCAAACAGATTACAAATATAGACATGATCAGGTGGCCAAAATCATACACCAGAAACTAGCCCTTAAATATCAACTTATATCTTCCTCAACACCCTACTACAAGTACTCACCTGAAGTTATACTAGAAAACTCTAGCCACAAGCTTTATTTTGACCGTGCCATACTTACCGACCGAACTATACACTTCAATAGACCAGATATTATACTTGTAAATAAAACACAAAAATCAGCCCACATCATAGATATTGCAGTACCAAATACACACAACTTACAGTCCACCATAGCTGAAAAAATGTCCAAATACATAGAACTCAAGGAAGAAGTCACTCGAATGTGGCGTCTTCAGAAAGTAACTATAGTACCAATCGTTTTATCAACAACCGGTGTCATTCCCATACAGCTCCATAATTCTTTATTGACTCTTAATTTACCGAAGTTTACGTATCTTGCCCTTCAAAAAGCCGTGATACTTAATACCTGCCGCATAGTTAGAAAATTTCTACAGACAGACCAGGAAACCCTCCCAACCCCAATGTAGGTGTAGACTTGACTTAGGTCCGTCTGCACTTAACTAATCGGCTCCCCAGCCGAGATTAAAATAGTATAAAGAATAATAATAATAATTCGTTTATTTGTATGAATACTGTGACAAAGTTGTTACATTATATTGTAGTTCTAAGTATTCTGCTGTTTCCAGCGTACAAATATTTTCTTATATTTAGATTATGTATTAATTATAATTATACCTACTAAAAATAGTAATTTTATTTGTATTACACATGTCCAAACTAAATGTAGAATCAAATTTTTCATTTAAGAAGTCATTTACGGAGTAGTAACATTTATTTAAGAGAAACGAAAATAATTTATTTTTGAAAATATTGAATTGTAACATTTTGAAATCATCTGGTAATTTATTATAAATATGGATTGACATACAATAAACATTGTTAGAAAATAATTGAATATTTTGTCTTGGTACATACAACTTATGAGTTTTTCGACTAGGCCTGTTTACAACATCATTATGCTTATGAAACAATTTAGAATGCTTATATACAAAGACACACGCCTCAAATATGTATAGTGATGGCAGTGGCAAAATCTTGCATTGTTTAAATAAAGCAACACAGCTATCAATTGGACTTGCGCCGCAAATTGAACGAATGCACTTTTTTTGTACTCTGAAAGCTCTTATTACTTCACAAGAGTTACCCCATATTATTATGCCGTACCTAAGGACAGAGGAAACATACCCATGATAAGCACAGAGAGCTGCGCTTGCACTAGCCACACATCTTATTTTATATAAGACAAAAACGAATCTATCAATTTTTTTGCAAAGTTCTTCTATATGTGCTTTCCAGCTACAGTTTTTGTCCACAATTATGCCAAGAAACTTAATGGTATCAACCTCTTCTATAGTATCATTATCATGTGAGATTTTAAGTTGCGGGCGTCTGCTATTGTAAGTTTGAAACTGGACCATTTTGGTTTTACTAATGTTTATATTTAAATTATTATGTTTTAACCATGTTATTATTTTAGATAAAGTTTCATTTATGTCCTTTGTGTATTCTGTGTAATTGTTATTTTTAAGTTCTACACAAAGCGTTGTATCATCAGCATATAGTATACAGTGGTGGGCAGTTATATTAGGAAGATCGTTAATGTATAGCAAAAATAGTAGAGGGCCGAGAATGCTGCCTTGTGGTACTCCGCAATAGTTAGTCCGATATTGTGATCTATAAATTGTTTTTTTATTATTAATTAATCTTTGTATTTCAACACATTGCTGTCTATTTTTCAGGTAGCTCCTGAACCACTCTAGTGCATTACCCCTAATACCATATTTTTCCATTTTATAAAGCAATAAATTGTGATCTACAAAATCGAATGCTTTCGACTTTATATTAGGACATTAGTTCGTAATCCGAATAAATGTTAAATTGAATAAATAAAATAAATACGTATACGGGCTAAAACAGAATACCGTCTAACCCGGCACACTCCAGCTACAGTCAAAATTACCTCTTCCCGTAGTTATTTTATACAAGGACCAGTTTCATATATTGTGGTCTGTGGTGGAGGCACAAAAGCTCCCATACACCGCACCTTGCCAAGGTGTGAGATATGTATCTGCGTGGAATTTTGTTTCATGCGGGTGAGAGTTCACCGCAGCCATTTACCATCGACACCGCAACGGCGGTAACTAAGGAGTATTCTTATGGTAAAAAGAAATGAACAGTAGGTACATAATAACCACAACAATATACCTAAAATAAAAAAAGCATACCTACATAATTTAATTTTGAATAGGTTTCTGACATTGTTTTCCGAAAATCGCTTAGCTTACATACATTTTTACTTTGTGTTTTATTCTATGTAATTAAATCGAATCAATAAACCTTTTCTGTTTTTTTATTGCTTATTCCAAATACATGTAATAATAAATTAGAAATTAAATTATATTAAGCTGCCGTAGCGTAAAAACATCACCTGAAAGTACTGATTTCGAAATAAAAGATAGATTTTTTTCGAAAGTTCTAATTGCCGCTGGTGAGAAAATACGTAAATCGTTCGTCAGGTAGGTATATACCAGATACTACATAGAGAGCCTCTAGCAACCATTACAAGGTATAAAATTAAAACTATACAAATATAAATACCAAGTATAAATCTTTTAAACAGCGCTAGCGAGTCTGCTGATTAAAGTAGTTCACAAAATATTAAGAAGCTATTAGCGTAATCATTATCTATAATCTACTAAAATTTTCCTTCTAAAGCGCTTTAGGCATCCAGACATTGAGAAAGTAGGGTATCTAGTCTAATTAATAATTAAAATTGGGGACTTGAATAGGCTCTAAATAGTTTTACTAGCTGCGCGAATGGGTTCCCTTGTGTTCTGTCGGTGACAAGAATTGAAGGTGTGAACCCTAATTTATATTGTGAAATCCTAGATTCGACTACCAAGTCAGATGTAATCCAGTCCCGAAACTGGAATTTGTGCCCGACATAGAGATCCAAGATTCCTAGCGTAAGAACGCTATTATTAGGATAGGGGATAGGTATTGGAATATCAGAGGATACGTGAGCAAAAACTTTGTTCGAGATATCCGCTCTAGTATCATACCTCAATAAATATAAGCCAATCAGCAAAGACCAAAGGCCGTTGTCCGAGAACAGTGTCAAAAATAACCATCAACATTGAATGCATTTGCACGTCACGCCAATCTAAGCATTAGATCACATCAACAAACCAGTTTAGGGATTGATGACGTGTGCTGTTAGTCAAGCGTGTCGAACAAGCATATTACCTCGCATCTTTATAGAGTTTGTTAAGTAATTCCAGGAAAGAATGTTCCTCGTCAATTGAGCAGTCACACAGAAATTGGTTGTAACCTAACACTTAGCATAACTGTATAAATTGTCTAGGCCGATAAGACTACCATTTGTACTTATTTGTATTATATATTATAGTTTTAGTGTTCCTGTATTCCTGGTGTACAAAACAGAATAATAAAGAATTAATCTTAATTTTAAAATTGTAAGAAATTCTTTGATATACTATAAATTCCGCCAAGAAGCACTAGGAGAGCGTAGTGGACTATATGGCCTAACCCCTCTAAATCGTAATCTCGATTATAGAGGAAGCCCATGGCCTGCAGAGGAACCTGTATGGACTGATAAAGCCAGACAGAATAGTTACACAAGACTACTCAGATTGAAATAAAACTATTTTATACGGATTTTATCGCGATTTGGTTTAATTTTTACATTTTTTAACTTCCCGACGTTTCGATTACTTTACAGCTTTCGTGGTCACGGGGCGGACTGAGGTATTAGTCATCCGCTCGGTGACTGTTACAATTTAACTATACTTAATTTACAATTATTAAATTAAAAAGTTAATTTAAAAAATAGTTAACTAGTATTTGCGATCCGATCTACGCAGAAGGAGCTCACTGTGTCTTGAGGTCTGGCAGCTGGTCTTTTGGCGCGATAAAATCCGTATAAAATAGTTTTATTTCAATGTGTAACATTCGCGTAAATCTAAGAAACCATTAAGACTACTCAGAATTCATTTTTATCAATAACTATATCAAATACCTATCTATTTTTAAAAGAAACAATTTACCTTATTAATGTAACTTCTACACTACCATGAGCCGAAGTAAAACAACCCCACGCACTTCAGTTTTAAGTTCTGAAGTGTATCGCAGTGACGCGGTGGCGCTCTCGATTATACCGTAACAAGTGATGGACCAATTAAATTCTACCCGAGCTCTCGGAGCCCTTGTGCAGAGGGTATTTTCATAACGCGAACTCTATTTAAATTACGCTGTTGCTGTGTTACCCGTGGCTGTAATTTGGATTAAATTTGAGATGTTGTATTTTTGGTTTTGTCTATGAGCTTTGTTGATAATATATCTCGTCGCTGACAATTCAATAAAGAAACACTAATTAAAAACTGATCAAAAATTTTAAAAAATTTTGCTCTCCAATACAATAATTTCTAGCTCTTTGGTGTCTCATTGTCACCAATTGTCAAGTTAGCAGTACAAAAGCCTTTTATGCAAACTATTAGAGTAGTAAGAAATAGTGATTGCTCATTGCATACTGATATTACAAACCAATCTATCCCAACATTACGTCAAAATGTCTTAAAAACAATAGTCCTTCACGATCACAGTTTATTCTGCATAATTTTATTTCTCATACACCTCCGTTTCAACTATCACCAACTTAACAAGTAACTACACCGCTCGTTTCAAAATGTAATACATTTTAAACCTCGCAATCAAAAACCGCTTTACCAAAATGTACTTATCATCGCTCGGCGTGATCCTCGTGAACGTGAAAACAATATCTCACAACTCCGAGAACATCTAACTTTACATAAAGCATTTAAGTGCACACCGGGACTTACTAAGCAAGTTTCTCTTAGTTCTGAATTTTAACTAGTGTCTACGGAGAGTAAGGGAAAATGACCAGTTTCAATTGTTTAAATCAGTGATTCCCAAAGTGGTCCAGGTGGACCCCCAGGGGTCCACGGGAGACTTGCTGGGGGTCTACGTAAGCGTGAACAAAATATGGGGGTCCATAAGATGTTAATGGGGGTCCACGAAAATTTATCTGCTTTTGATAGTAAAAGCAAAAATAAATGTAAGCATAGTTTTTATAAGGGCCTACCTACATTGTTTTAAGTACCTAACTAAGCAGATAATATTTTAATAAGGCAAGCGATTGTTACTTGTCCAAACTTGCGTATTCGATATTACGTACAATTTCGTGTACAGACTTGCAAAGCGCTATCCGCCCGACAATGCTTAATGCTTGTTCAGACATGAACTTGATCACCACTATAAATACTTGATGCCAAAGGCAAACTCATTCATTTGTTTCCGGAATTTCGAAAAAAAGTGTGAGAAAATTTATATCAGTGTTTGCTAGTGCCGGAGAAAAGTAAGTACCTACCTTTTTTTTGTTATAGTACTTAAGTATTTTGTTTCCGTGTACTAGTCGGTTGATCACAACTGCTTGTATAGATAGGTAAGGTAGATTAGACGTGTATATAATCTAAGATAGGTAACTTAGTAACTTACAGATATTTTGATTGTCCTCTTTCGATTTGAAGACAAACACAGCACGTTTTATTCCATTGTTTTTTCACGAGAGAAGCACTGCCTCTCTAAAAAGGCCGAATAAGCAATATTGCAGAGCAATTAATATTGTAATTTTTCTTGCAAATAACTACTAGTTTTATAAAACAGTAATTTCACAATCATTTTATATTAAATAAATAAATACACCCAACAGTCACATACATAGTCCTGACCCCACACTAAGATCGAGTCTTGTGTCGTGGGTATCAGGAACTACGAGAGACTTTTCGGTCTCACAAACACCCAGACCCGAAACAAATACCTGTGGATCACACAAATATTTGTTTCGGTGCGGGGATCGAACCCGCGCCCTCTCGTTTCACAGGCGGCGTCTAACCAACTGCGCCACGGAGGCTGACTAATTGAGGCTAATTGATTTTGAAGTAACTACATATTTTATCAAAATTATTCCTTTTCGGAAAAAGCGAGCGGTGCGCGGGCGACGGGAAAAGGGCGGGGCTTGGGCTTCGATGCCAGTTTGTCACGTTTTAATGTGCGTTTTAACAATGAAGCCGCAGACAAAAAATACGCAAATACACGGAGCGCGTGAACTCATTGATTTGATGAAATGTTAGTTATCGTTTTTATGGAATTTTGAGATTTCGACTTTTATTTTTTCCTACACAAATATGATCAGTATTCGATACTGAGTACACCAATTTTTATTTGTACTATTAAAAATTAGTGGTAAATTAGGTACTTTAAAATTGATACCGTTTTGTGAAAACGTCTGTATTTGTCTTAGCGGTTTATTAGTTGGTCCCTTTACAAGCCGTAATTCTATTTCCGCGTGCTGACAAAGGCTGCGGTGTGATACCTATATTCAGAAAAAAACTTGGTTACTAAAACATTTTTTTTTACAGGTAAGGTAACTGACACGAAACATGGCTACAGCAAAGAAAAAATGTCGACAATATAGTGTCGATTATTTGAAATATGGTTTTGTTCCATCAGAGGCAGACAAACAGTTGCCCATGTGCCTATTATGCAACAAAGTTTTGAGCAATGACTCTATGAAACCATCAAAGCTCGAAGATCATCTAAAAAGGTGTCATACTGATAAAATAGGTAAAGATTTAAAATATTTTCAAACATTGAACGAAAAATATGAAAAGAGACCCACCATGCACAGTATGTTCGCTTCAACATCTCAAAGTAACGATGATGGCTTGCGGGCATCTTACAATATCTCATTACTTATAGCAAAATCTGGAAAACCACACACTATCGGAGAACAATTAATTTTACCCGCTGTTGAAGAGGTTTTAAAAACTGTTTTGCACAAATCTCCGTTTGACGTACTAAAAAGAATTCCATTAAGTAACAATACTGTACAAAGACGCATTGATGAAATGAGCTCTGATATCGAAAGTTTTTTGTGCAATCATCTGCAAAAAAATCTTTTTTCTATACAACTGGACGAGTCAACGTTACCCGGTAATGAAGCATTATTATTGGCATATGTCCGATTTATTATGGAGGAAGAAATTCACGAAGAATTGCTATTTGCCAGAACTTTGGAGACTGATACTAAAGGCGAATCAATATTTAATGTCCTGAGTAATTTTTTCACGGAAAAATCGATTCCATTTACAAACATTATTTCAGTGGCAACAGACGGAGCTCCTGCAATGGTCGGGCGATATCGTGGGTTTATAAGTCATCTCAAAAGAATTATACCAGGACTTACAGCTATTCATTGCGTAATCCACCGACAACATCTTGTGGCAAAACATTTAAGTGACAGGTTGAACCAATCTCTTCATTTTGTAATAAAAGCTGTCAACAAAATCAGAAGCAATGCATTGAATACGCGTTTATTTGCTCAATTGTGCGACGAAAATGATGAAGACTTCCAACGACTGCTCTTACATACTGAAGTAAGCTGGTTGTCGAAAGGTGCATGCTTAACGAGATTTTACTCTGTTTTCGATTCCGTATTAGAGTTCCTAGAAAGTAGAGATCCAGATTTAAAAGAAAACTTGATCAAACTCAAAGCAGACATTGCGTATTTGACAGATTTGTTTAAAAAATTTAATGATATTAACTTGCAGTTACAAGGGGACAGCCTGAATTTAATAAAAACAAAGGGGATAATTTCGGCTTTTCTTGGGAAATTGAAGTCGGCGCGAATTCTCTCAATTTCCAAACTTGTCGCAGGTAGAATGTATTGATGAGAATATCCATACCTACAGTCAACATTTAAATGCCCTGCATGATGACTTCAAAACCAGGTTTGAAGATATCCTGACGATGGATATACCACCATGGATCATAAATCCATTTGATGAAACGGAAGTGGCCAATGTTGTATTACAAGAGGAGCTGCTCGAGCTAAGCACCAATGAGGAGCTGAAGGTGAAATTTAGAAAAGGCTACCAAACATTTTGGCTGCAAGCAGAAATACCCGAAAAATATCCTGGACTGTGGGAAATCGCAAGGAAATTTTTAATAGCTTTTCCCTCGTCATACCTTGTCGAAAGGAGTTTTAGTGCCGTTACAAATCTCTTAACAAAAAAAAGGAGCAAATTAAACATCACAGAGCGGGGGGATTTGCGGTTATTGCTCACAAAAATAAAGCCAAACATTGATCGTTTGCTGACACTCCATCAAATACATCCTTCCCATTAATTAAAATTATGACCTGAACCTATATTACCTTATTATTTTTTTCTTGTAATTCTATTCTTTTAATAAATAAAGTGTTATAAAATGTACCATTTTTCGTTTTTATTTTACCTATCGGAATATAGGGACAGAACTCAGAAGCGACACAATTTTTATTTTTTGGCGACTTTAAGAATGTGGTAGAAATGTAGCAGCAGGGGGTCCACCAAAACCAGTAAAATTTTGAAAGTGGTCCACGAGAAAAATAAGTTTGGGAACTACTGGTTTAAATGTTTAATAGATAGGTAATAACAAATGATGAATAAGGGATAGGTCAAGGGTATCTGGAGGTGATGAGACGAAAGAAGCGAAAGAAATGTGTCTGGAAATTGGGTCGAGCAATTCAGAGATCCGTAATCTCAGTCTACTCTGTTCTTATTGTTGTCCTAGTTCCTGGTTGCAGCTCAATTTTAACAAAGTTTGTACTCATTATATTTTGCCTCTACTATCGCAGTAATAAAAAAATCGGTGCCAATAAATTAACGATCGATACTATGATTTAATTGAAATTACGGTCATCTTAACAAAACACATTAAATATTATCTATACAAAGCAGTAACTAAAGCGTAAATACAACGCTTTTATTATTAAAACATCCTTCAAGTAAAGTCAGTTTACATTATGCTGCAATTGTCATCGTCTAGACACAAAGAGACTACACAGCCAGTATCCACGCTGGGTCAACTACACTAATCTGAATAAATAGCTCTGCAGCTTTATTTACAACTAAAAGAAATTAGCTCATTCCAGACAAGCCATTTCTCAGTTTAACGTCTAGACGTGATAAGTTACTTTAATACATTCGTATAATAAAATAAGGACAGAAACAAAGGGGAAAATTAGAGAAAATAATCTTGATACTTTCCTTTTATCTATCTTGCCCGATTAATAAAGACCATGATCTTTGATAAAGCGATTCCATGAACGTAGAAAATACAGGATGGTAAAGAAAAAAAGAAGACATAATTTAGTTTCATCGTCAAAGCTGTGAATTTGAACGATAGCTGTTCAGGAACAACTAAAATTGAAAATTTAGTTCCATGGTTTATACTTAAACAAGATTGTATCCTAATCAAAGATATTTTGTGTACTTAATACGAACTTATTCTGACCTTTGGTCGCACCTAGCGTTGACAATAGTAAATATCTTTGACAGAAAATAATATTATACCCAGTTCCAGCCTCACTTCAAATCTATTCTCCCACAGTTATTAGCTCTTGGGCAGACATAATAATATCTCTAATTAATACGACCTAGGGACATGAGGGTACTCCAAGCCCCTCGTAAATTAAGCGTGCTAATCAAATGACCCCACGAAAATCCCCGCCTCAGTACCTTAAAAATTTATTAATACTCTTTGTCCACAAAACGCACTGTTGAATTTAATTGAAATCCACTACTTAGAAGAGAAAATTCTACGAATTGCTGTGAGATTATCTCGGTTTTCAGCGAATTTCTAGAGATTTGCAGCAATTCTCCTAAGGGCGCCGTTCGATGGAAGTTCGGTCATCATTCAGGCAATTTGAACTTCGGACATTGTCAGTGTTGAATAATAAACGAGCACCCCGAGATTCCGGGCTGGAGACGAAATTTTTGTTTTATTTTTTTCTTAATCTAATGAACTGTCATAAAATGCCGAGAGTTTTATTGGATGTTCGCAGGCAGAACGTTATTGTTTCAACAGAATTGTTTATGGTAATGACGATGAATTCTTCAACGGAATAAGTTTGTTTTACATTTTTATTGTAAAGAAACACATTTATTCCGTTTAACTTTACGGATTTAGCGGAGATTTATTCTGTTATAAAAATATTTTGTATGGCGCTTGTTTTGTAATTTATGAATATTTATGTCATGGTACAGAAAACTATGGGTTTTAAATTAAAGATATAAATATACCCGAGAGTCACACACACGTTTTAACCGCGCATTAAAATGCAAGGTTTGTATCGTGGGTATCAGAAACTACGAGAGACTTTTCGATATCTTCAACAAATACTAGGGGATACCATCACCATCCATCTCGATACGGAGATCGAACCCGCTACCTATTGTTTTACAACCGGCACAATGAATAAAACGCAGCATTAATTTATTTATTACTTTTAATAAGAGTTTTAACACAAAGCCTACTTAATTCCTCTTGTTTTTGACCGACTTCAAAAGAGGAGGTTATCAATTCGACTGAATTTTTTTTTTTTGTATGTTTGTTACTCGATTACGCTGGTATTAGGGAACCGATTTCAAAAATTTCTTTTTTGTTGAAAAGCATGATATACTAGGTTGGTACCATAAAAAATTGGTGAAGACCTGATGAATATCTTCGGTCCTGAAGAACAGAACTCTTCAAAATAGAACGGCACAGCTATAATTCTTTTTGCACCTGGTTCAGTATAAGTGTATTACTACAAAGGGGGGCTTAAAAGGGGGAAGGGGTGTAGGGGGGGGGGGAGAAAATAGATACTAATGTAAATACTCAATATCTCTGGCAGTACTTAAACGATTAAAAATAAACTATTTTGTCGACAAGTATGATATGTTAGATTGGTGTAAATAAATAATGGTGAAGACCTGATGAATATCTTCGGACCTGAAGAGCAGAACTCCTCAAAATTGAACGGTACAGCAATAATTCTTTTTGCACCTGGTTCGGTATAAGTGTGTTACTACAAAGGGGGGGTTAAAAGGGGAAAAGCGTGTAGGGGGGGGGTTAGATAATAGATACAATTAATTTCAGTTTTCAATATAAAAGTTTTACTATAAACAGTAGGTGAAGAAGAGGGAGAGTGAGAGAAATAGATACGTAAATTATCGCCGTAAACTAAGAGAATCCGACCTGGTCAGTGTCTAACAATAGCGGATATCATGATTTTAATGACTTACAATCTTCTCATAACTTCATAGCAATAATATCATGTTTGGTCTGAAGAATTCGTAAATTTTAAAGACATCGTTTTGATTATATCATGATCACCTTTCTCATCATTACGATGCCTATCAAAACTAAAAAGGGACAAATAAAATAATTTTTAATAAAAAAATAAAAACCGACTTCAAAGTGCCACTACAAAGTAACAAATAATATATATTTCATCGTACTAGTACCCAATGATTAATGTTCTTATTGACTTGACTAGCTAACAAATCTTAAATACGTAATATTTTGAAGGCGGGTCGCTAAATATCAAACACGTATAAATTTAAGCAAATGTTACACCATTTGATATTACATGTAGATCCTGCAATGTTGGCTCAGAAAGGCACATAAGTAAATTAAACACAAATGAATATAATGTGCTAATCCTACGTGTAAATTTATTGAAGTTTTGATAGAATTTCTATGTGTCTTACATGTGTGTGGTAGCCTGTTGATAATTATCTAGATATGATCCACGAGACGGTTGACCACCGTCTCGGTTATAATTCCAGGGTATACTGACACCTCCGGAAATATCGGAGTCACTTGTGTGTTGATGATATTCAATTACCAAACTCTTTAACAGTGATATATTTCTATCATAGTCAGGAAACCTGCATGACATAAAGGCCTTTAAGTACAAGAAAGGGTATGTTGTGTCCCATGCTCAACAGTGGACGATTACGGCCTGATATATTAAGGCAAATTATATTCCGTGTAAATCTTGCGTGTTTTTCGCTATAATTACTTACACAAATTAATGTTAAGCGTAAGGCGTACATGTTCGGCACTTAGCGACCCGCCTTCAAAATATTACGTATTTAAGATTTGTTAGCTAGTCAAGTCAATAAGAACATTAATCATTGGGTACTAGTACGATGAAATATATATTATTTGTTACTTTGTAGTGGCACTTTGAAGTCGGTTTTTATTTTTTTATTAAAAATTATTTTCATTAAACCGTGTCGGCCAGAGCGTAGATATCTCGACCTCGCCTCAACAAAGATCCCTATCAAGAGAAAGCAATATTAACGCCCATATTACAAAACGAATGCACTTTGTTTACTAATCATTTCAACTCTAAGTTTCCTGCGCTGCACCCACGGACTGCGCTAAAACACCAGTTACACCAGACCTTTCATAAATGTAAGGAACAAAACATCAAAACGCAAAGAAAGCCAGTGGATGAAGGTCAAAGTCAGATGGTCATAGTGCACCACCCACAAGGAGCGAGATCTATTGTCTTGCATAGATTATCCGTCCATTATTTATGATTACAGCGTTCACATCATACACCCACGCGAACATGAATGAGCGGCACCACAAGGAGAAATCATTTTATTGCTATTTAATTAGATTTAAACAATGATTGCGATTATCTCTCCCTGATAATCTCCAACTGTCGCGAGTCACCGGCCATAAGATAGTTAAACGTTTCCTAATAAGACTATTAATAACTAATAATGGTCTTTAAAAAGTATTTAACCTAATTTAATGGAAATTTTACTGAGAGAGCGGGCGTTTTGAGCGCGAGAGAAAGACTTAAGTGTCGAAATATCTAATTTTAAAATAATTATGTTGAGTAATCGAGCGAACCAAATACGGCGGCGCCTAATGCTAGCGGGCTTAAAATATGAACGAGGCCAGAAACTCCGGTAATGTTCTTTACGAATGGGAAATTAATTATGGGTATACCCGAAAACAGAAAGTACGCTGGCAATTGACAGGTTTGTGTTTATAGGTGTAGACGCTAAAAAAGCAAAATCCTTTGCTTTATCGATTGGTATCACACTAGTAAGTGCAAGATTATGAGTATACTCTCAAAGACTGCATATATTTATACATGTTCGTTCGTTCGATAAAACATGATAATCCAAATGCTACTTTTGTGTTAATGATAAATTAAATTAGATGTGTCGATTAACAACGACATTACCTCATACATAACCTTTCTACAAAATCTTAAATACACAATAATACTACGAAATAAAAATCTTCAAAATCTCGTATATCTTTCCATTTTCCCTAAATATACGGCAAGTTACAGTTGAAAGAAACCTTTCAGTCGATTACGCCGGGAAGGCTGCGGCCGAAACACTCGAAAGGTTAAGTATGAACTTAATTTCCCACGGGAACTTCGTACGGAGTTCTTAACAAATGCCAAAAGAGCTGGAGAAATAATTGCAAACATGAACCTGGTACTTAAGAACAAAATAAAATTATTTATTCAACATGAGGAATTCAAGTAGAAACTCGGTTGATAAAACTGTTTGTGCAATAACGACTTCATGTTTTAAAGTCATAGAGAATAAATATTTGTTTTGAAGCACAGAACAATGAGGTCCATAGAAGAAACGATAATGACATTTCAACGTACACTCTAATTTTGACAACTAGAAATAATTGTGCTGTGATCTCGTCTGATAGTTATCGATATCGATAGATGAACTTTATTTATAGCAAATTCGTAGGCATGATAAAATAAACTTTAATTTGATATAAAACACATCGGTAGATATTCATACATGAATCATGTAAATGTAAAAAAAACAATACATGTTTGATTGCGTTACTCTGCTAGTACGCAAAGCCTCTATAGAGTCAATTTTTGCAAGGAACATGATGAAATCGAAATTTGTGAAGAGTAAGGTGGGAACTTCTTTATTGACACTTAATATTTAATAACGGATTTCTGTCATTTCGCTATTCATTATGTAGGGTACCATTTCACATGTTAGTGGGTACTTCTGACGAAAATTGTAAAATTGGCAAAAAAATGCGAGTTCTCGATATGCTATTAAATCAAGTGTATAAATGTATGGAGAACCATCTCCTGATCATAAATTTGGGGAAAGGAAGGTAGTGTCTAGAAGGAATTCTGTATTCTGTATTAGCCCATATACGTCCCACTGCAGGGCACGGGCCTACTCTACAATCGAGAATACGATTGAGAATGGTTAGGTCATATAGTCCACCACGCTGGCCTAGTGTGGGTTGTTGGGTAGCTAGAAGGAAAGTTTTGAAACAATTAATAATTAATTTGTTTA
Source organism: Deilephila porcellus (assembly GCA_905220455.2). Lineage (NCBI taxonomy): Eukaryota > Metazoa > Arthropoda > Insecta > Lepidoptera > Sphingidae > Deilephila > Deilephila porcellus. Next base: position 11,875,923 of record LR999973.1, on the reverse strand, counting down.
TTTATTATTATTTGGGAAACAAACAGAAAATTAAACATATAGATTACATATAAATGTTGTAGAGAATACAGTAGTTTTCACTAATAAATTAATGCAGAGAAAAGAGTCGTCCAGGCAAATGAGAAAAGCTAATCACGTTAAACAAATGCGATTAGGTCGTTAAGGAAATGTATGAAAATTAATGTTTTTTTTAAATTATAAGGATGATAAAAAAAAGTATTGAAAGATAAATAAAGAATATAATATGCAGTCTATTGGATTGGTAAAACTATACGGCCTACTTTTATGCTGATTTGGGATATTATTATGTCTCTCTCTTTCCCTCTCTTCGGCCATAGAAAGTCCACTGCTAAACATAGGCCTCCCCCAAGGCTCTCAACATTGAACTATTGGAAGTGATCTACATCCAGTAACTGGTGAAATGTTTTGAGCAAATACGGTGCTGTTTTTTCAATTGTAAATCTGTTCGTGCGACAGCATCAATCCACTTTTGCTTCATAGCTTCATTTGTAGGGAATCTGCATTGAAAAATAATTATAATATGAAACACTAAGATTATATCATATGGCATTTTAGACCACAGGTCTCGCGCAGTGGCCGAGCGCTTTTTACAACTACACTACCAGGTAAGTATTTAAAGTACAAGCCAACTTATGTAACATGGCTAGTAAACTAAAATATACATTATTTATATTATCGATAAAATGTGCACCACATCACTATTGAACATGACTACCAAATTGGTAAAAATGAACAATATTTAAAAATTACTGAATCGAATGGCCTGCGGGTTATTAGAATATGACACCAACATAATAAAGTTTAAGTTTAATTAGATATTTTGCAACCCTGTATAAGTTTTTTTTTAAATATTATTTGTTTATTGTCTACTCACAAATGGAAGCTGATGATTTCAGCTTGTTTTTGAGTGCGCGAAGAACGCGATCTGCATCCTGCAATAATGCAAGACATTGGTATTTCGCTTGGCTTGATTGTAAAGTACACAGGCACTGTTTAATTATTAAAATAACACAAAATATTTTAAAAAATCGGGAGACGACTATGTCAAGCGCGCACGAAAGTATAACGTAACTAAATTGTGTTGGCGCGTTGCCGGTTTGTAAATTTGACATAAATTCACTTTTTAATTCGGCTGCGTAATCATACCCAACATAGCAATTTGACGTTTCATGAGTGAACATGAGCCGTCCTTAGCACATACTATTTGTCTCATTCTCTCCCATGATTTGGCCCATTGGAAAAAACAGGATAAGTATATGAGTAATTTTCAGGCTCTTTCTATGTACCTCATTGTTCTGTGTTTTGAAGTATTAGAAATGCCAGTGATATAATATATTACCTTATAGGATCCGAATAATGTAACCAACGAAAGCTTGATAAATTAATAACTCATTCTATCGTCGTCTGCTATCCATAAAAAGCTTAAACCTTATTGATTTCATTTGGTTTTTACAAAAATATTTCCTTAATTAGATAAAATTGGTCCATCACACTAGGAGTTTGCTAAACACATGAGTTCAGACCTGTGGATATTTTTAGAATTTGCTAAACGCTTACTGGTTTTTAACGCGGTTAATGACTCCTCAAGTTAACGAAGTACCCACTCGATATTTTTCCAGTAAACAAGGCTGTTCCTCATTAACAATTTAATCCCGTATCGCTGTAATTTAACTTTAAGAATATTTTTCGTGTGTCTAAAACTGCTTACGATGGTCACGCAGATTCAGATTCACGAAAACTTAAAATAGCACCAACGATATACTTTCAAGATACCGCCCGCTGTCATCGCTAGCCAAAGTGCCAATTATCTTAGTTTATAATTTTATGTAAAAGAATTATGAGAAGCTGCTTGGAGCCTTCAAATAATGTGCAAGATTAAAGCCGTGGCACGCGCCAAGAAACCCGAAAGAGACGAAATAAATGGAACATGGAACATAAATACTTTTAGAACGGTAATTGAAAATTAATCTGATGTCAGAAGGGCTCTTGAATAATCTAATTTACATTATAACTCAGTCTGTCCGTAGCAACGTAACAATCGAATCTATTTTGATTTACATTTAGGAGAGACTTCAGTTTATTTAGTAGCCAAAAAAGGCTATGTTCAATTGAGTTTTACTACTCACACGCGGCATCAGATGAACTATTTGCTTGTTTGCATATTTTACACAACATGAATCATCACTGCAATTTCAAACACTAACAGACTTTCATTTTTCCAATGTAGAGAAAGAGGTTTGTAATATCAACTTCGTTTATAATTGTTTATTCAAATATTTAAGTTTGTTACATCTATACACAATATCGCGTAAATTCATCTCAATTTCTCATTTCACGTAAATCTATTCAAATTAATTCAGCTTATTAGTAGCAGTCTCAAAATACCTCAAGCTCCGACTTATTATTCAACGAAACAAACAAACACCTACTTAACGTGTAAAAGCGATTCATAACAGACGCGTTATTTAAATCTTCCCGAGTCAAACTGAAGCAAGTAAACCATTCAAGTACCATAATATATACAGTACTTTCAACACACGTCCGACTAATACCGACGAAAACTAATAAAAACTTAATTTAATAGACAATTAAAATACAACTGAAATTCAATGAATGGCGGCGACACACGTGCCGGCGGCAGAGGCAGCGGGCCGTGGGCGCGCCTCGGCCGTGATAAATATAATGCTCCTACAACGGTGTTAATTGACATTCGAACTTAAAACTATACCCGTGCCGTACTCAGCTCGTAAATATGTCTCGGCGACCGCCCACGGCACGGCACTTCGATTTGTTTTACGTTAATCTCTCGTGAAAGCAACTGATTAATGCCTTTGTTAGGCTAATGAGACTTGCCTGATGATACATAATCAATAATTGTGCGGTGCGTGCCCGGCTCGGGTTTCCCGCAGACAGCGCATTAAACGCACAGAAACAAACGCCTACGGATATTTTAATCTACGGATTATCTAACATCTACACGTAAAATATTTATAATAAGATGTTATAAAATTATGTGATTTCACAACCGTGGATAGGGTTTCTTGTGCGTTTGACCTCGCCCTCCGCTACTTGGTTATCTTGTAATCGAAATATTTTGTTATTGACAGAGAAATATGGAGTTTATCTGTGATCCAGCATCGAGAGACGTTTCGGTAAGTGGTAATGTGTATTCAAGTGAAATAAATTCAATGCGGTTCGATAACTTTCCACACCAATTTGTTGACTGGAGTTGTGTTGAGTCGTGTTAGCCGACGGTAATAGTGTGATGGCAACAGATCAGGAACTACTGAAGCGGTATTAACAGCCTCTGATTACCGCTAGGCTATTTTAGAAGCAATCAAGCTTAATATGTTACGAAATAAACTAACAGCAACTAGACAAAATATTCTACCAAATTTGTGCGTTATTCCGCAGAATTGAATACAATTGTAATTTCTCCGACTTTGATATTTTCTTAATAAGTTTAACTAATTTATTTTAATTAGCCTTAGACATTTTACTGAAGCTATTGAAAATTTAAAACAGGTTTTTGTATCCTATTCCTCCGAGCTATTTTTATCTTTTATTTCTGTTAAATGTTTAGTTAGGTATATAAGTAAAACAATCCATTTAATTTTCTAAAAAACAGTTCAAATTCATGCTATCACTCCATTAACTATAAAATAAAATGCATCGGGGGGCTATACCCCGCATATCCAACTACGTGACTGATTAAGCCATTATGCACTTCATACGTAGATTAAATAGATAAACATTTAAATATCAATCGAGCGTGCCGTGAATTAAACAGTATGAAGTTGTTATGGCAGCTGTCAGAATGTCACGCCCGCGAGCACCACTGAGCCCCAGGGGCGATATACTATAGCAGTATCAATGACGAGTAGTATACTGACAAACACACAATATGAATTTAATTATCTGCTCGTGCTATTACGAGATACATTGTATAATTACGTGAAATGTGATTACGGCGATATCGATATTCTGCTATTAACGTGCTATTGTATTCATTTAAATTGAGTAACCAGCTTTATTATTAAAAACCTGTAAATGTTTATTGTTGCAATAAATAAAAGAAAGTATGGGTCGATTAAATCCATCATCATTGGCCAAATCCATCCAAAAAATATCAATACATATTTTAATTTCCTCCCTTGATTTTTACTCTAAATAAATCAGAAAACTAAGGAGTTTTTGCAACTTCAAATAAATTTAATTACAGACTAAAACCTATTTCAATAGAGTTCTGAATTCTTAATTCGAGCTTCCAAAACTATCGATTGTTTAAAGTATATGGATACGACTCTACATTTAATCAATTCTTTCGTCTCTGGTCAGGTATTCTAAATTCAAAAACCCTAATCCCTCTTGTAACCAACACGATGATATTTCAAATTACGAAGGCAAGCAAAGACGCCTAAAAGTTTATTCACACAAATGAGTTTTTTGACACACGTAAACCAGCCGTCTGCTCTCACGGTTCACAATTGTAATAAAATTTGCACGTATTTAAATATATATTGTGGTAGACGTAGTTACTCCAACATACTAACGAGTAAATGAAATTATTATGGATGGTGTTTATGAGGAATTACGTCGAGGCGCCTTGTAAAGTTTTGAGCGAAATTCAGGTGAACGCGACGTAATAAAGTTGGGATTATCTGGAGTGTAAATACATCTTTAAATGCGAAGTGTGGATGCGGTACTACGAATAAGAAGACTTGTATATTTTAAAGGAAAATTAAGCAGTTTAAACGATTGTTATAATTTGTCGGTATATTATGAGGTGTAAGCATATCAGTTATTTTTACCAACTTAAAAAAATGCAATAGGTTCGGATTGCATTTTTAGTAACAAAAAGCTTGGATCGTGTGCCTTCGTATGCTGCTTTGAATGCCGAATTTTAATATAATAGTCGCGAAATTAATAAAATTGCAATTTTTTTTAAAATATTTCATGTAAAAATAATAATATCGTTGAAGTCATACATAATTAAATACTTGAAAAATATGAGTTGAATACTGTTAATGTTTTCCTTACTATACATTGAGACAAATAAGTAGAAATCATATAAAAAGTCCGAGCACCAATTTTATTTCTTCGTAAATATGTTCCTTCATTTTTCCCGTTGTTATTATAAGCTTGTGACATCAAGGAAGTACTTGCGTTGTAATTCCACAATAGCTATTTCCCACAATAGCTCACTCCCACAATAACTGGCTAATAGGATTGTTACCCTCAATTGGTGAACACAACAACATTTCAATAATCATTGAACAACATTGTTGAATAGACAATCAGGCACACTAATTCAATGATCGGTGATCATCCATGCTCAGCAACCTGAAGCAATCGAGGAACTTAATGCGACATTTACCCAGTTTCCCGCCGGAATAAGCCTATGACAATAAATAGAATACGCTTTTAACTAATTCGAATCCAATTTTATTGTTCGAATTCTTTATTGATCGCTCCTTCTTAAATATGTATATTTGAAGTCTATGTCAAACTTCACACATATTGAGGTCCAGCCAGTGAATAGCAGAGGAATATCTATTTCATACATACATAAACTCAAGCCTTTATCCGAGAAGGGGTAGGCAGAGGCGCCACCAGGGCACCCACATTTCGCCTTGTATGTTCCGTCCCATGATGTGATAGAGGGCGAGCCTATCACCATATCGGGCACAAATTCCTGACTCCGGGCTGATAATGAATAGAAAACCCAATATCACTTTTCCCGACCCGGGATTCGAACCCGAGAGCTCAGCTTTGTAGTCGTACCGTAGTACAACTACGCCATCGAGGCAAATATCAATTTCACTCCTCTGCTATCCACAGGCTGGTCCCCAATATGTGTGAAGTTTGAAATAGAGTTCAAATATATTTAAGAAATGGTTTCCGAACGAAAAAGATTAATACCAAAGTCTTCTCACGAAGACGATGGGTATCGATCGGTTCTCGGTACCTTATAAATGAAATACTCATGGGCTGATTTTTAAGTATTCGCACAGCAGGCCCTCATAGCCGTAAGCAATAAAAATGAATTACCGAAAATAAAATTTCGAAACACCCTACAGTTTATTCTTTCATATCTAAACCAGAAACAACGTAATTGGTGTTTTAGCTCTAAGATGTTACTTAGAGCAAACCCCAACAATAAAATTTAATCGTAAAACAAAATCCACACCCATAAACTAGATTTTAACATAATCATAGCGTGTTGTTGCCTGTTGGCACATCTCCCGGTTCCATCGCACATTCTGATCACGAACGCACCTATGTACGTGTTCCTACATAAATAATAACGTCGCACCGAGACATGAGAACAATGTCAGCTACCGTCACGGCCCCATTGCTACCCTCGGATTCTGTCATATGTTTCGTGTTATTTTTGTCAGGCATCCTAATTTCACTAGGTTTAAAGTAAGTAGGTATTGTATTTTGATATGTAATTTTAAAGATGTTTTCAAAATAGTCATAATAGATTTCTCAGAATAGTTAACTGTTTGAGAGGATATTGCAGTACTAAAGGGAATCTGAGACTAAGTCGACTGGTCAAGCGTGGACCATAATATGTGAATTACTATAATGTCTCTAGTATACTTGTGTCTAGCCAAGGATTAAAATGTTACATGCTTTGTAAATCTTAACAGTATTTGGCCTAGTGATCATTCACTGTACAGAAAAAATCAAATGAACTCATCGGTTCAAGATCTTACGGAATTTCTCAATTTATACGACGAGCAGAATTTCCATAACTTTTTCCATAAAGGCCGTTCATCAAATTGAATGTTAAATGTGTAACACTTCATCAACCGAACAACATACAAAAGAAATGCGTTAAAAGGTAAAGTTAATGTAGATGGAATCGTAAACAAGCACTCGGCGACAGTTTAAGACATTAACTTTGTAACTTGTGACGTTTATGAGGGCATAGGGGCATAGGCTAGCGACACTTAAATTATATTACAAACATATTTTTATCTATACATAAACAATATTGCTGTCCTTTTTATTATACATTTGAGAAAATATTAAAAGGCAAATTAGGTGTTAGAAAGGGGTCGTAAGCTTGTGTCCACATCAAAACACCATTTATTTTATTAAGTAACATGTGTTAAACTGTACTATTATCAGAGAAGGAAAATCTCATGGCGAAACTTAAGAATTATTGACATGAAACGGTCATACCTTTATAAAGTCTACGGATCAACTCCGATTAGTTTGGAGGTAATTAGGGCAGAAATTCTTCATTATTTCTTATTATTATTTCTTTGCTGAACCACTTTGCGTGAGTTTTGTCGACTCAATAAAAAACGCAGTTCTGTCATTTCAAATGCTATCATTGAATTATGGTATGGAATTATAAGATAAAAAGGAAGCAACACCTCTATCTAATGATACGATGATAAACGCGTAAATATAAAATTATACACATTCACCGCTTCAATCTTTGCATAGACATAATACATCCACAAGGAGCTATAAGTATTACACAGTCGTTGCAAACAAGCGAAGATTTCCTCGTATATTTTTATCACAATGAACTCCCTGAGGAGAACCATTATCTGAACAGTACCTCGTAAAAACAGAACGAAATAAAGCAATGGCGCGGGAATATTCAATAACAATTAATTACAAACGCAGAGAGAAATGAATCAATTTGAAGCGCTATCTTAACACGTTAGCTGCGGCACCAATTTTTGCATACTTTCCGTTCCTGCGGCACGAGGTATAATCGGCCCGTACCGTGAACAGACGTTAGGGCGACACGCGGTCTATTAGACCCCACCTCCTTTTACAGACTAAAATCCATTTTCTGGCGCGAAATCAAAGATAAATGATAATTTTGGTCCTTATTGATATAGACAGTGAATTGATGAACCCTAATCCACCGTCGCCCCGGGATCTGATGGCTAGTTTAGGAATTATTAGCAAAACAAAATATGGGATCTTATACACCTCGTAACGCACTGAAATAGGGCAAATTTTCGCTGCGATTAGTGATGGGAAAAATAATATCGACGTTTTTAAACTGTCTTAACTACGCAACGACTTGACCGATTTTGATCAATTATATCTCATTAGATCGTTTTAAGGGCAAAACCTGGCAAAACAACACAAAGCTATCAAAGGATACATTTTTTTTTAAATAATCTAAATTGTGCTTGAAGGCGCCATAAAGAAAAAAAAACCGGCTAAGTGCGAGTCGGACTCGCGCACGAAGCGTTCCATTCTATACCATTAAGAGGCACCTGTTACAGACTTATTATTGGAAAATAATGGATTACGGTTTCTCCAATCGACGTGATGCACAACACTGGTCGCGGGAAGCTCGCGTTGAGTGCGGTACGAGGTCAGGGGGGATATGGGACGTTTTAGCCTCGTTCCGCACTGCATTAAAATTATATTAATTCAGTGCGGCACGAGGCCTAAGACATCCGGTACCAAGGTAGGTACACCACCGAGTCCGGAACCATTAGTGATCTCAAATATATATTTATCTCTTTCCTACACTGGACCAAACCAAAGCTATGCCATTCGCACGACAGAGAAATTCACTTTTTTGCTTGCCGCACCACAGGGAAGTTGCATCAGGGGTGATTTAGGCCTCGCTTCGCACTTAACGTGTTAAACTTAGTGGGTAGATATAAATAGCCGATGATAATTACGATTATTATCTCAGATTTAGACGTTGATGCTATCTATGCTAAGACGAAGATGGGTTTGGTAGATAATTGAAGCTAATCTTTTCGTGTATCTGTGGCGACGTTTTATATCCGATTTAAAATCGGATGAGGTGAAGGTCACATAATTCGTTATTAGTCATCGTCCGCTGGTAAAAGCTAGCTATTATAATTCTAGAATTATAAACACATTGACGTTTATGTTTATGACGAATTAACACATCCTATGGTCTATCTAAACTAAGAAGTTCCATTTGACATTGGGAAATAGGGATGCTGTCAAATAAATCGGTTCTTACAATATCCGATTATTTAGAGATATCGATAATATTTGTTTGTATTTCTTAATCGATTACAGTTTATATTTTCAGTTTACATCATTTCGTTTATTTTTTCATGAACATTTTTATTCTAATGAGACATCAACAATTGCATGTCACTTTACTATTTAGGAACAAAAGGAGTGATTTATCTATTACTAGCGGCCCGTCCCGGCTTCACCCGGGTGCAGACACTTTTTCGAGTCCAGTCCACATCACGCACATGCTTATGAACACATGATACATACATACAATACAATACATATACTCCAAAGTGAGGAACCTCCTCACTATGTGTGGCGTATCCTACAATACTGCCTTCATTTCCATTGTAATATCCAAATCTATTAATTAATGATAAATTAATTCATATTAATATTATTATTTCACTATTTATTGATGTATGTTCGTTGACAGCATACCTATTATTAGCTGAAAGTTCAGTATTTTTAAAAATTAAAAAACAACTGTTTTATATCGGCTCGATTATTTAAATATTTTTACCGATTATGCGTATACAAATGCATTTGAATATTCTCGACTCTACCGGTAAAAGACCTAACGAGGTGACTTTGTAATGACGTCTAGAAAAAAAATATGTTGTTTAAAATGGTTATTTTGCTTTATTTAAAGAATTCTAGTTTAAATTTAGTGATTATGGTTTATATATCTAGTGATAAAATAAGAATAGCTTCATAATTCCATGGATTTACGGAAAGTGTTATTGAAATTGTGTGGGCTACGTCTGCACAAAGTTATTTACGTTAAAAGTATGAAACGTCAAATGGAACCTGTTAGTTTAGATAGACTATAATTTATATTGTTTTTGCTGATGATTCATAATTATTCATTTATGCTATAGTAATAAATAACAAATACACCCAACAGTCACATACAAAGTCGTAACCCCACATTAAGATCAATTAAGTCTTGATTCGCAGGTATCAGAACTACGAGAGTCTCACAAACACCCATACCGCTAAGAAATATTTGTGGGCCGCACAAAAATTTGTCTCGGTGCGGGGATCGAACCTGCGGCCCCTCATTTCACAGCCGACGTCCTAACCAACTACGCCAAGGAGGCTGTCCCGCTGTATTGTCAAAACAACACTATTGCTCTACCATTTGTTTTTGGAGTTATACATCTTTTGACGCGTTTGGAACAAAATATTGAAATAACGACGTAACTAGAGTAACGTAACGATGCGCGCGCACACCGAAGGCCAAAGAGCCGTTGTAAAAATTCGTTAACAAAATTTTATGTTATAGTATGTCTTCTTACATGCGTACATAAATACACACACACTTTTTATACTTAAGCGACTCTATAAGCATTTTCTACAACCTTAACTGAATAATTGTGTTTTAATGTTAACATTATGCGACCTATGCCTCCAACAGTAATATTCGCCGCAAACCTTAAACAACACGTCGTAATGTCATCGTAAACTTAGCAAATACCGTGGCATTTTGTCAACTCGAGTAAATAGCACTTAAATTATAATATAAATATTTAGCATTTATTTGAAGACCTAAGGTGCGTAGGTAAGAAGAGCTAGATTTCGACCCAAAATGGCAAAAGCTCGAAACAAGATGGGGGAAAAGGGGAGACCCAGTTTAGGGCACAGTTAACACACACACCTCTCTCAATCGTACTCTCGATTGTAGAGGAGGCTCGTGCTGTGCAGTAGGACGTATATGGGCTGATACAGTACAGTACAAAGCACAGTTATAAAAAATGCCATTATACCGGGTATATCAAGACTGCGACCGAAAACAGACACGCTGTAAATAAAAATTTCACCAAAACAGCGACAGATACTTTTAAAAATCATCTTGTTTGGGTGGTAAATACAAAAAAATGGTAAATTTTTGCGAAAATAATAATTAAAACCCTTACGTACCATTGAGTGTTTAAAAATAAAGAGGTCTACATCAATATTTTAGGAAAACTATGTATTTATGACCCAAAAACGACGACAGGTAAAAAATTACAAATAAGTTGTCGTTTTTTTTTGTAAAATTTTTACTTGCATTGTGTCTGAAGCCACTAATACTACCACCTGGCTTCGTTTTCGGTCGCGGTCTTGATATACCATGTATTGTTTGTGATTTCTTAATAATTCGTACTCCATAGAGCTGTTTAAACTATAATGTCCAAATATAATTTTCGTTATTCCATTATGATCATGTCGAATATTTTTAAAGTTAATTTAAGTATTGTTACGCTTACAACGGATTCTCGCAAACTAAACCATGATTTTGAGCACAACAAAAAATGTTATGCATTAATCCCAATATATAATCTTAAGCTGTAATCTATCTCAACAAGCATAAAAAATAATGTAGCTATATCTCAAAGTCAGTGCCTCGTATTACAAATTAACACACGTGTACAGGATTAAAGCTGCTTAAAATAATTTATTTAAGTTCGGGCCTATTCAAACGAATCATTATATATAAAAGTTGATTATTCCTTACAAAAGTAAGTTTATTGTGTAATAATGTATTTATTTGGCTCATCGTTGCAACATTGATTGTTCTACTATTATTGACGGAGTATCTAGGCATATACTTATCTAGGCATATTATTTTACTGGTGGTAGGTCTCTCATATGTGAGAGGCCGCCTGGGTAGGTACCACCGCAATGTCTATTTCTCCCGCCAAACAGCAGTGTAAATGCGCTGTTGTGTTCCGGTTTGAAGGACATTGTAGCCAGAGTAACTACTGGACATATTGAGACTTAACATCTTATGTCTCAGGATGGCGAGCGCAGTGGAATTCCAAGCATTGCCTTGTAATTCATGGTGTTGTTTGGTTTTGCTACTGTCCATGAGCGGTCGTATCGCTTACCATCAGGCGAATGGCATGCTCGTCTCGCCATTCATTGCAATAAAAAAGAAAAATATATATATACGAATATCCTATCGCTACTTATAGAATCCGACAATCTAACACCCCAAACAAAACTTAACAGCAAAGTCAATAAATAAATAAATACACCCAACAGTCACATACATAGCCCTGACCCCACACTAAGATCGAGACTTTTATCGTGGGTATCAGGAACTACGAGAGACTTTTCGGACTCACAAACACTCAGACCCGAAACAAAGTTGGTACTTCATAGTAATTTTCTATGGGGCAGGACACCTCAGCCGGGCCCACCTAGTACCGTTGCTCATTGGTAAAAGCAAGGCTCTACTAATTGCAATAAAAAGCTATATATTATGCTCATACTAGTGGTAGGTCTCTCATATTTGCGAGGCCGCGTGGGTAGGTTATAGGTACCGCCGCAATGTCTATATCTGCCCCTAAACAGCAGTGTAAATGCACTGTTGTGTTCCGGTTTGAAGGACATTGTAGCCAGAGCAACTATAACTGGACATATTGAAACTTAATATCTTATGTCTCAGGATGTCGAGCGCAGTGGAATGCCAACCAATGCTTTGTAATTCATGGTGTTGTTTGGTTTTCTACTGTGGTACGGTCGTATCGCTTACCATCAGACGAATAGCAGACTCGTCTCGCCATTTATCGCAATAAAAAAAATCTTAACATATTATAACATTTATACGTATTCTTATATCCGAATTATCGATACAATCAATCATAACCAGACACACCTCAGCACATTCCCATCGATTCTGCATTAGCGTCCTCAAACCTATACCGTAAAACAACGTTAGCAGTGACCGGAAGTCGACATGCATCGTCATTCGATATCCAAATAGGGTGGCACTAACAGGGACTTACACCCTTTCAAATCACCCGGATTGTAGACACTCGTTCGTGGAACCGTCAATATTGCTGTACGGTGAGGTGGCCAAACGTTTGGTATAAGGGGACCGTCCCGGAATGGGAATCGCATTCTCGAAATCAAGCCAATATATGTACGTCCCACTGCGGGGCAGGGGTTTCCTCAATAATTGACAGCTCGATTGGGAGTGGTTAGATAGTCCACCACGCTGGCCTAGTGCGGGATGACGGACTTCACATACCATGGAAGTTCTTGTAAGTCGCTATTGTTTCCTCAGAGAACAGCTAAATCGTCCTACCATTACTTGTATTCCGCATTTGATTAAGATTAGCACTTTAACAAAAATAATATAAGGGTTATTTTGGATTTTTTTTTCTTTTTCGTAAATCATTCCAGAGTGAAGTCCCGTATAAATGTAGATAAAGTTGGCCGCCGTATTCGCTATCGTGTATCGTGCCGGATGGAGATACTATTTCTATTCGTATCAGTCACGGTTATTACTCCTCAATTACCTACACAATGTTACTGGTGCATGCTCTACAATATACCACTTATTGCTTTAGTGCATGGATATCTGCGATCAGTTATAATTAAACTATAGAACTAATAACTAACTAATTAACTATAGATTCTCTTATGAGATTTATGAATTCATTCTCTGATGCAAAACTAAGTAATTTTATACATTTCTTTATATTGTATGGTTTGCAATCTAAAATGAATTAGTTGGACATCAATGGACGCAATAAATCTGTCTCATAATGATAAGTCGAATCGAAAACCGACACAGTCGTCCTAGCGGGGTTTGAACTCAGAACTACACGCATGTATGTTTGAAACTTTCGGTTTTATATCGGCATTGAATACAATACGACTTGCATAAGACGGCCGGCAGTGACTGGATGCGTAAAGCAGCAGACCGGGCTCTGCGGCGTACCTTGGGAGAGGCCTATGTTCAGCAGTGGACTGCAACGGGCTGATGATGATGATTGAATACAATGCAACTGACCGTATACTATTCAGAGAGATATGTAGATATCAGAGACACATCAATCAATTATGGCAGTCTGTTTTAAACCGGATATACACAGACTAAAGTCTGAGCCTAACACGCAACACTATTCGTAGGTCACTATGACGTGTACAATGATTGCTACCGGGGCCGATACGAATACCCGGGGCTCGTCCAATCTCGCTAAAGCATCACCAAAGCTGTTACCTCAACGTCGGTTTTCTGTGGGCAGTGAAAACACCCCAGATCCAAACCATTTGTGCTATAGCTTTAATAAGTACAGTAAGGTCCTACCACTTACTTAGACAGATCCCTAGATATTTTATTCTAACGGCCTTACTCATATAAAGTTTAAAAACTTACTTTAGTTATCGAATGTTTTGTCTTATTCACTCTAACTGAATTCTAAAATCGTTCGAAAGGGACAAAACATTCGATAAATAAAATATGTTTTTAATCTGTCAATGAATAAGGCCGTAAATCTTGGATATCTTTATCGTCACGCCGCGCCAGCTGCTTTCAAATGAAAGGTATCCTTAAACCCGAATAACCTTATAATGACCTCACGGATCCACCAAATATGTATTTCTGCACATTGTCTTACAATTCCGAAGCAAAGTAGAAGGAAAATTTACAGCCTCTGTGGCGTAGTTGGTTCGACGCCGGCTGTGAAACGAGACCGCGGATTCGATCCCCGCACCAAGAGAAATGTTTGTGCGGCCCACAAATATTTCTTTCGGGTCTGCGAGTTTGTGAGTCTGAAATGTCTCTCGTAGTTCCGATACCTGCGACACAAGACTAATTGATCTTTATGTGGGGTCAGGACTACTGTTGGGTGTATTTATTTAAAAAAAACAATAATAATGAAACTATTATACGAGAATCTATAAAGCTCATATTACTTGATATACTCCTACAACTATGTAGTTAGAAAAGCATTGTCCCACCAAGACCATTGCGTAACAACTGGACATTAAAAGTAACCCGATCCACGCACGGTCCGGTGTTTGTGACCAATCCGTGTCGTGAAACAATTAGTCGGATCATCGGGTTACAACACGCGGACAATGGCTCGTATTAATAACCATATCGCGTCCTCGATCTAGCTAGACCTATCATGCAGTGGCTTTGAAGATTGCGCAATTTTTGTATCAGTTTTAGAAATAATTGGGCACACGCCATCCCATCATCATCTGTCTTGTCAAAGCTTTAGATGTTTTATCCATTCCACAACACCCTGGTGTGAAATATTCTTATCTGATCAGACATTATTTGATCAGTAATACGAAAGTTTATTTTATGGGTCCATTTATGTGCCAACGAATATCAAAGATATTGAAACGTGGGAGCACAAAAAGGCAACAATTTGAGAACTTTGTTTTATTTAAAACCAATCAAAATACGGTAAAAAAGGATACGCAATATCATCGAAAAATAATGTTTAAATGACGACTCACTCCATCATGCAATATGAGTCACCGCGAAAGTAATCGTGACATAATCCACGACATCTTCACTTGCGAGTCGAAAGTCGCGACCCACACATGATTCCCAGCACGAGATCAGATTATAAACTGTCATGTCACCGCTAATAGGGAATTAAGGACGTCCTACTACGCTTTAAACAGAGGAATTAAGTTTTACAAGTACTTATTTGCCTTCTTTTACTTGCAACTTGCCGCTGTTTTTTATATTATGTTGCCGAATGATTTCTTATAGTTTTATGACTGTTTTAGGCCAATCTGTATTTATACAGGGTATCTCAAGACCGCGACCGAAAACGAAGCCAGAAGGTAGTTTTAGTGGTTACAGACACGATGCAAATAAAAAATTCACCAAAACAGCGACAGATATTTTTTTAGAATTTTTTAAAAATCATCTTGTTAGGGTGATAAAAACCTAGATTTTGCGAAAGTAATAATTTAAACCTTTACGTACCATTGATTATTGAAAAATAAAGAGGTCTGCATCACTATTTTAGGAAAACTATGTATTTATCACCCAAATACGACGATAAGTAAAAAATTACAAAAGAAAAGTTGTCGATTTTTTTTGCGAAATTTTTACTTGCTTTGTGTCTAAAGTCAATAATACTACTAATAATATACAATAATCTGGCTTCGTTTTCGGTCGCAGTCTTGATATACCCTGTATATGTATCAGCCGATATACATCCCACTGCAGGGCACGGGTCTCCTCTACAATCGAGAGGGACTAAGCCGTATAGTCCACCACGCCGGCCTAGTGCGGGTTGACGGAATAGTTTTAGGACAATAAGAAGCCTTAATTCTAATCATTTGAATAGTCTCCAGTAACATTAATTTAGGAATTTTAAAATTTAATGTTATATTGGGTATGTCATTATTAAAGTTTATCACATAATAATAATCTTAAACGACATTCGTTAGTGTTCAGAGAAAAAGGTTCATAAACTTAAACAAAATAAAACTAATGAATAGGTTGTTCTGTGAATATTCAGCGCCAAAGTTATAAATATGTTATGGCTACCAATGTGTCGTCGAATTACAAAAGTTTCGGGAATCCGATGACGAAATCACAGTGACGAACCAGCCAAACGGTGTCCAACCACAATGGCTTTATTCTAGACGACCATTTACATTTTTATTATAT
Organism: Deilephila porcellus; assembly: GCA_905220455.2. Lineage (NCBI taxonomy): Eukaryota > Metazoa > Arthropoda > Insecta > Lepidoptera > Sphingidae > Deilephila > Deilephila porcellus. Next base: position 11,859,488 of record LR999973.1, on the reverse strand, counting down.
GTATAGATATTTTAAACAAATGACTTGGGGCCACACTTGCCGACAAATGTGATGAAATCTCACTTTTCTGCTTTTCTACAGCTTTATATCACTGGTTAAATTGGTTATACAAAGTGTGACAAAATAACACTAGGAGATTTTTTTATCAGCATTAACTTTGTCACACCATACCTAAAAGCATGTCACGAATCTTAAGTTCTCCTAAAGCTGCCTGCTACATTACGTACCAAATACCTATACCTATCATCAATGAAATATAATCAGCAAATTAAAGATTACTCACGAAAGCATGTAAAGCCAATAAAACCTACTTAGTATCACAACCAAACCGCAATATTCCATCACTATCAATTTCAAAAACGGCTACGTTAACGTCTCACCAACACTTTTACAACGTAGAAACACTCAACCTCCTTTCGTAATAGATGGGCGCATAAAAGCCCTAATAAATTCTTACAATTGCCGTAGAATCTGTCAAAGTAGCAATTAGATCATTAGGGACTGCTCGCTGACCTCACGTTAGGCGTGGGCAGACAATTTCAGCATCGGAGATATCCGAGACGACACAATACGGAATTGTTGCCGCGGGTCATTGATCGAAGCACCGTGTTGTACAGACCTACTGACGCGAACATTCCGCTTGCCACTTCGCGTTTTGATGTATCTAACTACTGATGTTTTAATGCAATCCGATTTTGGATATGTAGAACTATATTTAAGTAGTAATAAATATAACTTTGAGTTTGCATGGTTTCGTAAGTCAGCAAAGGTTGTGAAGGTACAATGTTTGCATGTTGCTAAAAGAACAATTTTTTTCATTTTTTGCCAAATTAGGGATCACAACTGATGTCCGCGACCGTGTGTGGAATCGAGATGGGTAGACGTGCACGGGTAGGTGCGGATATATCTAGGTAATGGTAGCAGATAGAAACTAATATACATTGTATATATAGATTCGAAATTATATAAAGTGTTTGTAACATAACTAGAATAAAATACATAGTTAATTCATCTTTATATTCGAATATTTTTAACAAACATAAATCCCGCAGCTAAATCCACTTATTTTAAGTTTCTACACAGTATCTGACAAAGCCGTTGATTAGTTCACAAACTCAGGCTACATTATTTTCAACAAACAACTCCTAACTAGTTTCAGCGGCCCGCGCGCCGTCACAATTTTAGACGAAATTCAGGTTTTTTCAATGCTTCGGACTTCTAAAAGTACTTTATACAAGTTTTTACGTGTAAATGAATCGTTGCTTGAAGTAGTTTAATTGTATTTTGAAGCTGTATAGAATTAATTGTCCATTAACAGTTAGATTTTATGTTAATCCGCGAAAAAAAATAAAGATATCATTATAACACAAATATTTTTTTAAATTACTGGAGTTTTTTTTTTATGTTATAGGAGGAAAACGAGCATACGACTCACCCTGATGGTAAGTGACCACCGCCGCCCATGGATATCTTCAAAACCATAGGGGAAGGAGATGCGTTGCCGCCGGCCGGCCATTTAAGGTGGGAACTGGGAATACGCCCTTTTTTGAATATATTATATTTCTTTCTTTTTATCACTATAACGGGATCCACAATAATATACGTTGGTTAGTCGCTTATCCGGCGGCTACAAATAGTTAACATCAACAATATTGCTTACATGTTATGCGCTTTACGTGCGTCAGTTACCTGTTAAGTGTAAGTGTTAGCAAACTTAATTTTATCAGTAGCCCGCGGTCTCAAGTGACACTATTAACCTCCTGCCATTTCGTGCCGAGCATTATGATAATTTATATATTATATTGTGAAATATCTTGCATTTGGACGTCTGATTATATGGGAATTATAATCGTATTTGCGGAGTGGATGAATGGATGGACGAGAGAGAGAAAATAAAGATCATGCTCAGTATGAGTAGTGTACTATAAAATAATTTAATGCTCAACAATGGGTATTGCATTATGTTCATGATTCTGGTGAACAAAAGCATCTTTGTGTCCGTTTTCACTAAGATTTATAACTTCAGGAACGTCTAAGTTATTAACACGGGGATTTAATTAAACTCTATGCATTCGTTTAACGAAATTAACAATTCTTTTTTGGCAGAGATTAATATTCTAAAATCTAAAGCATAAACTAGGTATTTATTATAAAAGTAATATATTAAAACAAATATTCGTTTTTCGCTTTTGATTTTCAACAAACTATCGCAATATTCTTTATTCAATTACTAAAATATAATATTATTAGATATACGAAGCCAACATAGATTTTACCAAACGTTTACTAAACGAAATAACATTAATGATTTGCAAACACGGGAGATTGCTGGCAAAATCTTGTTTCACGGTACAATCATGAGCTGAGTGTTTTCCCTAATTCGTCTCCATAGCAACGTATATGGGGCGTCACCTTGGCCTAAATACAAGCTCGTCTGCGAAATAAGTGCACTTGAGCTAATAGCTTGTACATTTTATTATAAATCTCCGATTGAGCAAACAAGGAACAAAATACAGTTCGTGAAAAGGCCGATAGATGTCACTGTACAAATATAAGATTTTAATTACTATTATTGTTGTAGTCAGACGGATTTTAGATTACGAGTTGTTGGGTTTGACGTTTTTCTATGAGCCTGGTCGAGCCAACCTATTGAAATGAAATGAAATGAAAATAATTTATTGAATCCATTAAAATGTTCAACATTATTTAGACTCAGTCATTTTTTGAACTACCACCCGGATCGGAAAGCGGTTTTCAATAGAGAAGAACGGGCAAGAAACTCTAGTGTTGCTCTTTTCAAAACCAGTTTACAATGTAGTGATTATTACAAAAATTACAAGTTGGTTTAAATCAGAGCAGTTCATTAATAACTTGTTATCATTTGTAAGTAGGATATATTTTAATACGAATAAGTTTACTTTATTTCTATTGATACCTATTATTGTTTAAACGAACACTTCCTAAATTTAATCTCTAAAGTAAATTCTAACGAAAACTTACTATCATTTTACTTATAAATTACTATCCTAGATATTCATCAACATATTTTCATAAATAACACTCCAACGCTATTAATCAATGGTAAAATATTTGTTACTACGCGCAAACAAATATTTACCAATTAATTCAAAATACGTGCGAGGACAATAAAATGTTTAATTGCTTCGCATTTCACATCCACTGGGAATAAATCACGGGACAAAACAGCGCTAACAGAGCCGTTAATTATTGTCACCGCGTCTAAATTTTAATATCCGTGTGTTTCGCAAAATCCGCTGTAGGATTAAAAACATTTGTCTCTGTTTGCGTTGGGCGGTAATGACTTGATTTTGGACATAAAAACGTTTGTATGACTTCATCGCGCTTCCTGTTCCGAAGCGAAATGCCAAGTTGAATTGTAATGGTAATATTGCCTTTTATAAACACGCCTTATTTAAAAATCTGCTGGTAAAATAACACGTGAATTTTAAAGCCTTACTCAACGGTTTCCTTTTATACATGGATATTTTTAGCACGAAGTACACAAAGGAAGTAATATTAGAACTGGCTAGAGTTTCAATTATTGTTTACATCGGGTTATAATTGTTTTACAATATAATTATGTACTCACTCACAAATATCCAACTAAATGATATAAATAACTTTCCAGACAACATTTCATCGCATTGTTCAACAGCTTACGCTACGTAATACTAAAAATATTAGACATAAGTGTAATGAACTGCGTCGGCCGAGCCAGTTCATGTCGGACTCGCAAAAAACTGTCGGCACTGGCGAGGCTTAATATTTTATTTAAATAAAGTCTTACAGCCTGTCGGATTGTTCCCAGAGGCAGTTCGTCATGCACGATTGTTGCTTTAGCACCTTCTCGTTAGGATAAGTGTGACAGCTTGTAGTCTATTTTCTTTACTTGATTGTGGTGTATAATAAAGTATACAAATTAATATATCACAATATTTGCACGTATTGCATACATGATAAAATAATATTATGTAAACTTTTGTAAACACATTCTTGCAAATAGATTTTCATTTCAAATTTCATTTACCGTAATCTAAGCTTTTTTAAAACAATTTGGTACCTTTATGTCACCTCATAGTTCTATGGCATGTATACGAATACAGTATTGTTAAATATGAGGTTCTGAGTTTGATGCCAGGGTCGGGCCATCGACTGTATGGGAGTATTCTGGATTGTCACTAACCATGCTATACTTCACAATTGCTATACTAAACCAAGTCAACTTAAATTAATTCACTTAGTTGAATCTACACTCTACATAGCTCTCCCATATGTGAGATTCCGCCCGGGTAAGTACCACCGCAATGTCTATTTCTTCCGCCAAACAGCAGTGTAAATGCACTGTTGTGTTCCGGTTTCAAGGACATTGTGGCCAGAGTAACTACTGGACATTATAAGACTTAACATCTTATGTCTCAGGATGGCGAGCGCAGTGGAATGCCAAGTATTGCTTTGTAATTTATAGTGTTTTTTGGTTTTCCTACTATCCATGAGCGGTCGCATCGCTTACCATCAGGCGAATGACATGCTCGTCTCGCCATTTCATTGCAATAAAAAAGCATGGTCTAAGGGTAATTCGCGAGCCTGAGTGCACTATTGTGCCGAGAGCCCAGCCAGCAGTATTGGCGACATCAGTACACTTAGCTACCATAGGCACCCTATTTACACTCCAAAGTCATAAATACAGATTACAACCACAAAAACTGCAGTGTTTTGTTAAACTACCGAGCCGAGCCCTAGCAAAAAGAGGGACCCCGTATGTTACAATACACAGAACTACTGAATCACAAATATCTTTATAAGCTACTTATCAGATGATGCTCAACCGCAACAACGCTTGGGTTCACAGACCGTAACTAAATAATAAGGTATTATTACCGACACCGAGGCTCAGTAAGATATTTATAGTATGGTTTATCACAAAAAAACGGAGTATATCAAATGAGCTAGATTTGGCGGAGCCGTGACAAATCAACGGATCCAGTGTCAAGGCAAAACACTCGAAGTAGGAGCAAAAAATATACATGAACATTGATATTAAATATCTACGATATTTTTTTGTAGTTACTTAGCAGTGGTCATGGACTTAAACGAGTCAGTAAAGCTTAAGTGAGATTCGGACAAAATTAAACCTTATAATACCGATGCTATTAGGTTTAATTTTGATCATTGATCTAATTCCTCAATCCTTTAAGACATTGACGAAAGCGAATGAAACTTTAAAAATCTAACAAACTCTGCCTATTCCTATAGCGCGCAGTCGTGACTATACTTACATGATTACAAATATGCCAATCATTATTGTAATTTAAAGAATGAAATTTATAAGCGACATTAACAGCCATACCATATTTGTTTGAACAATGACAGAGTCCATAAAATAGTCATGCGACCCTGAACTTCGCATCGCATTCATCTGAGACAATTAATATTTAACAGTGATCGTATAATGAATTTACGTCAGACATTTGATAACTACTTGCCACTATATTGATCATGGGACATTTTTATCGCCTTCGCAGGCAGGCCAGCATGCGGCCCGCCTGATGGTAAGCGGTCACCGCTGCTCATGGATCTTCGCAACGCCAAGGGTCTAGCACAATTAGATCGCTGCCTAGACAGGACATTCATATTCACTCAGATAACAATCACCGTACACGATGGTGTAAAGATCAGTGACATACAAGAATGCCTAGTATTTCGGTTCAATCTATGGATCCGATTTAGGCCAGCCCGACATATGGGTGTGCATGAAAATCCATTCCTGATGAGTAGATAGTCTGTTAAGATTGTAGTAACTTTGTCATGGCAGTACAAATAAAAACACATGGATTTTAGTGGCATATAGACCTTAAGAAGGTGCCCGTCTCACTTGTTAATATTTAGGAGTGGTTAGCTATCGTTAAGTCAAAACTGGCGGCCTTATTCATAGACAGATTTTAGTTTGTCCCTTTCGAACGACTTTAGAATTCAGTTTGAGAGAAGAAGACAAAACATTCGATAACTAAAATAGGTTTTAAAGCTGTCTACGAATAAGGCCGTAAGTATAAATATCTTGAAAATTATGTAACCGAACACAAAATACATCCGTATTAATCAAAAGTAATGAACTCCACCACATTACGTTAACGAGCCCATTGGAGAAAATGTAAGATCATCAAAATATTTCCAAACTGTTAGTCAAAAATGTATTTCATCGAAACAGAAGTCGAAGTTCATAAGAACAACGTATTTAACATACAAGCTCTGCAACTGGCTGTACCGTTTCACCATCATAATCATTCCCAACTTAAATAATGGCCGAACTGACCTCAGCTATTGTGATGTAGACAATGATATAGGTAGCATCTACGTTTCCAATACATTTTGCTGTTGAAACTTTATGTCCATATATTAGCATATAAAAGAGTGGTCTAACGGTGACCCATCGCGGGTCAATGTTTTTTACTTCCTACAGTCTGTGCACGCAAAACACCGACCATTCGGAGTCAATAAAAGAGTCGATAAATTAGCATAATGGCTTTCACAAATTATATTATATTGTATAAAACACGCCGGGATTGGTGGTGAGTTCAGCCGTAACTCATTGTCGTGCGTCGGAGCAATACCGATACATTATTGTCACTTTGATGACACTGGCTGCGCTGCGGATTGACTTTCTCAATTCAAAAATTATGTTTTTTTCTCGTTGTAGAAGCGGACAGCTTCTGTGTTCTTTAATAAATATGTTGTGGTTGAAATTCGAACATTTTTTATTAATCATGTTGTCAACGAAACACGAGATATTTGAAGACATCAATCTTATAACCGAGATTTTACGCTTGCCACAAACAAGTCCTATTATTAGTATCTTTATTTTAACAAAACTGATTTAATGTATACCCAACGGAGCCGCAATATTTCAAACACTATAACATGTAATATATTTAACGTAACATATTTATTTATTTATTTAAATCTTTATTGTACACTGTTAACAACAAAAATACACAATATAGAAACAATAAAAAAAAAGTACAAATGGCGGTCTTATCGCTCTATAGCAATATCTTACAGACAACCATGATTATCCTTCACAACTTCTTCCTACAACTCCATTATCTGATTACACCTGATAAATCTCACAATTCTGGCTTAACTAACTCCTAACTAGCGATAATAATAGATCAATAATTATGCTCAGCGGTTAAATTACAGGCTCGGTTTAAGGATGTGATTTCTCACCCACAGTTTACTATCATGAAAGCTGCTATCTCATTTGTTCGGGCTCGTCGTGGTATTAATTAAAGACCCTTAGTTCATAGCCTGATTGCGCAGCTGGTCCCATTAAGATTATTACTAATAACGAGTAGCAGAGTTTGCTTGCATGTAATGGCAATCAGATTTAATATAGGACTTGTTTAAAACTGACCATTAGAGAGTTTTTACCCGTCGTAATTTATAGCGTAGATTAAATCTAAATAAATAAATACACCCAACAGTCACATACTATATAGTACTGACCCCACACTTAGATCAAGTCTTATGTCGTGGGTATCAGGAACTAGGGGAGACTTTTCGGTCTCACAGACACCCAGACCCGAAACAAATACCTGTGGATCACACAAATATTTGTTTCGGTGCGGGGATCGAACCCGCGGCCTCTCGTTTCACAGCCGGCGTATAACCAACTGCGCCACGGAGGCTGTCAATAAATTGCTTATATAGCATTATATTTAAGCCAGGATCTTTTACTTTAAAACTAATCAGGTCGCTACCATGTTACGTAAATAACCATTCTTAAAAAACCCTCCCATGATAAATCAGCAGTGGTTTGACGCAACTCCTCGCGCTTAAGATACTACCACCCGTCATCAGCCTGTTACTTGACAAACCTATCTACGATGGTTATGTTTAACCCATCCGTGAACCAAAGAGCTCATATGAGGCTCGCTATCAACAATTTTATGACGTTCTCCATTGTTCTCCAATTGTTCTCCATTGTGTCGCATCTGTCAAAAGTCTATTGTCTACACATGGACACCTGAAGGGTTAACAGCTGGATAGTTATTGACAGTCTTTAATCAAAGGCTTAGAAAATTACATACATACATACATAAACTCACGCCTTTATCCCCGAAGGGGTAGGCAGAGGCGCCACTAGGACACCCACATTTCGCCTTGCATGTTCCGTCCCACGATGTGGTAGGGGGCGAGCCTATCGCCATATCGGGCACAAATTCCTGACTCCGGGCTGATAATGAATAGAAAATCCAATATCACTTTGCCCGACCCGGGACTCGAACCCGAGACCTCAGCTTTGCAACCGTACTGTAACACAACTACGCCACTGAGGCAGTCAGGCAGTAGAAAATTACAGCTAAAACTAATCTGACTAAATCACCTACTCCTACATTTAATAGCACTATAATGGTAGGATCAGACAGCCATTCAGCCGGGTGAGCTCGCGTGCTTCTGTTAGCGTGCCCGTGTCGCCGAGTGGGCGATTCCCAATTAAAACACAATTTCCGCAAATCGCTCCGTGGTTGTTTATACCCGTTCGGAAAGACCATTACGATCGGAACTGGTATTTACGAGCTGCTGCAGCAGATCCAATGGCAAGTAAATTGAACTTTTATACGAATAATTTGAAATAAATATCTGTACTTTAATTAAAGTGTTTCAGAAGTTAGCACAGGCCTTTTCGTGGAATAAATGAAATTGGGTCTTAACTTATAATGTTAGACTGGTATGTACTAAGGATATCTTTGAATTTCTACTCTCGAACTCTCAATCACGAAATAAACGATTATGTTTACTCAATACAGACGTATGTCCCCCGTCGACCCCCGAATAGTTTAAATTCGACTCGAAAATTAACATGGATCGACTTGAAATCTATTTTAAAATATCTTCCTGTATTGGTGATATTCCTATATTTGTAATCTTCAGTGTGACGTTCAATTTGTTCGCCAGGTGGGCGCCCTACCAAGCTGACTATGGATCCTACATGAGAAACTTGCTTAAATGCTAATGGCGATGCAAATTTCACGCGCAGTTCTAACCTAGTTTGACGTTTCGACGTGTCACTTAGATGGTCGACTCAACTGCTGACAACAACCGAAGCTGACGGACTAACATTATACAGGCATGAAATTATTAAACTAACTCCAATTTTGTATAAATTGCATGTAACAATTGCGGTAACAACATGTACATTAACAAGCGTTCACGGAAAGTATCCATCAATAGTAATTTCTAACCGACAATCTCCAAAACAATTAAGACTTTCAAATTAATTAAACGAAAGATATTACAATAATTTCAAATTTCCAACATTCTCCATTATCGTCCAATACCAATCAAAAAGCGACCACATTAAGTAAACGTCGGATTCCGTCACAATTATTATCTTCACACTGATGTCTCGGAAATATTATAAAAATACTTCCTTAATTGGAATGCTTGGAGAATAGTGGGGCGAGCACTTGCCGTCGCCGTCATAAAGATGGAAGATATGCAAATACATTTTACATTGATTAAACGGACTGTAATAGACAGGTCCATATCTATTTACAGCCGCCGCCATATTTGATTTTGTGTCGCATAATTAAAAACCATTGATTGGCATGATAAATGACTGGGTCGGCCTTGACTATTATGGCGAAGTTTATTGAATACAATCAGTATTCTGCGCGAAAAGAAACGTATTGGGGCTATTAGAGGTGAGTCATGCCCCGTGTTTGGGTATTGGACCTCCCAGACGAAGCTCGCGGCGATCGGAATAGACCGTGACCATGTTGGGCGCATCACAAGCACTGCACAGCTGGTGCGGAATAATTTTCCGACTAAATATGTACATGATTTGTTGAAATCATCTGTTACGAACGATATGGTATTGAATTGAACTCACTGGCATACACATCGAGCTATTTAAGGGAATATAATGCACTATTTTTGACTAAACATTTCTATTTTGAATCGATTTGGGCGAATGAAATAAACTTATTTATAATTATATGAGTAGCAACGAATTTTCGATTGAGCAGAAAGACAGATAAATAGACTTAGGGCACCGTAAGTCTACCACTACCAAGAACACTATCTTTTACAATTAAATAATACTCAAACTCAATTTAAAACTTAAATTTCTAATCACGAAAACAGTTCAGTGCCCCAATCAAGATTTTTTCACACAATTGAGAATTGAGGTAAAGTCGACAATTCGTCATCCCAGACAATGCATTCCCAAAGATAATGGATTAGAGGGCGGACCCGCACACAGCAGACAAATTAAAAAATCAAAATAAAAATTAATAAAGCTTATATGCGGGCGAAGACGCACCAGATCCTCTTACATATTGATCATGTATTATGCTGGCGGACTACTCAATTAAAAACGTTGATTTGTGGATTCAGCACACAAACACCCTCTGAGTACAATACATTTACTATATAATCAAAAATTGAAATAAAAAATATTCAAGTCCATCACGCTGGCCTATTGCGGTTTGGCGCCCATGTTAGACACGAAACTCCTCTAATCGGGAGTTCGAAAGATAATTAGGTCATAGTGCAAGTTATGTGAAATCATTCACATACAAAATGAATTCTTGTAACGATCACTAATATAGTCCTAAAAGTTACCTAACGTATTCTATAATATCAAAATTAAAGAGAATAATTGATTAATAGTAATTTATACATAAATAAAGTCAAAAATGTAGGTGGTCCGAAATCGGAATCTACGACTACTTACTCGATGTTCGCGGCTGGATAGTTACTTAATACCATGCAATATTGTGATATCATATTAGATTACGAATCTACCCGGTATATAATCCTTATATCCACTTACGAACATTAGGAGGTAATCGTCTCTCGCCTATTGATACTCCTACTATAGAGCATTGCACTGCCCATCCAAGGAATAGTTAAAACAACGATGATGGTCCTCCTATAAATGACCCAATACCTCACGTTTCACCTTTAACCCGATAAAGAATTAGTAATAGAAAGATACGGTTGGTTCATAGGCCAGCGTAATTAATAAGAATGATAAATTATTATCTAAATTATATTATCTTAATTGGTATAAAAAAACATCGTTGCTTAACTTAGAAAGACAAATGATATTTCTAAACAAAAAATAAAACAAAATTAGAGATACGCAATTTCAGACCAACTGTAATTTCGGCGCACAAAGCATCGTCGACATTTAGGAGAGCATAAAAATATGAAATAGGCGATCTTGAATCTTCCAAATGAGATAAAAGACAAATCACATTTTTAAATAAGCGTGCTTTTTGAAAAAAATATTCCTTGCTTTATTAAAGTAAGACTAAAATTATATTAGTTGTCCTAAATATTATGTACATTATTCATATTTTTACGAAAACGTACTATTTTTATAAAACTGGGTTAAGTCCCAAAAGATAATGTTTTAAATAATTCGCACAAAGAATGAATTAATAACTAAATTTAAGACGTCCTACCTACGCTAAATATTTTTTTTTATCTTGTACATTTTATGTGACTACTATGTAAAAGATCTGTATACTTTTTACTCATTAAAATGCTGATAAGGCTATACCAGAAAATGCAAATACCTAATAAAATACTCAGTCTGTTAAGCACGAAAATTCTATAACTATTATAATTGTAAAATCATTAATTATAAGTATTTGTATGCAAATGGCGGGTAGTAACGTTTAAATGAATGTGGTTACAGACTTCTACATGTATTTTACAACTGTCTACGACAATTCACAATACTATGAGGAAAAATCACGACAATTAACTATTTTTTACGACGCAACAGATACTTTAAACCAATGTTTCACCTTAATTCAAGACAATATGGCTATAAAACTAACGGTCTATATGTTAATCTTATTGTTTTAACAATTCCTAAAACAATACCGTTAGAAAATTTTCTAATATTCAAATAACAGATAACATCGACGACATGTTTTCGCATAGCACGCTCTAATTGAATGGAATGTGGTCGGCCTATGCGATATTCTCGTGTTACTATGTGCTGTGATCAATTACATCGAGCATTAGTTCATATGATATTTGAATTCTTCAACGACATTTAGTTACTATGGCAGTAATGTGCATTCGGGCTACTGAATAATGTTGAACAGAGGCCTACCCGAAATATTTCCGCAACGATCTGATGAAACTTGAAAACGGCCAACGTCTAGCGTTTTTCAGCGAAATATAAGTCGTCTGTCACCTTGTAAAATTACAATAATAGACAATATGCATGGTTTATCGGATATGTATAGCAAAAGTTGTAAAGTAAAAGTAATATTTTATATCTACTCACCGCATTCTCCAACTCGCCGCTGCATATTGTGTGCAGACGAGAATAGTCTACCATAGCACTAAACACTAACACCAGATTGTCCACAAAACAACAGGAATTTCACGGGAAATTCATCGCGATGTGCTTCGCTACCCGGAGCGTACACGATTTCCTATATAGTGTATTATCTATGTACACGAGACTGGGCCACGCCTCTACTGTTAACCCAGCAAGAAGATAATAGATACGAAACTACCCTCAACTGAATTAATATTTACAATTTTAAAAATATTAATAGTAAGTAGCAGAGCGGTGCTGTTCCTTGAACATCTTTATGTATGCACAAGATATGGAAGCTGTAAACTGTGAGGCTTTAGGTTCGATTCCAAGATATGCAATCCGTTTGATGACGATTAACGAGTTCATATCTATGCCATTTTTTCTTTCGTAAAACTTATTCAATCAGTAATAATTCTAGAAGTCCCACATCATTTACACCATTGTTATACCTCCGCACTCCGATATAATTTACCATTGCAGGCAATATAGTTATTTATCAGGCCATCCACTTAAAAATAGGTAAACAGCTGGATTGGTTAGTATGTTTTCGAATAACTTTTCTACCATTATCCCAAAATACCGCAATAAACAAGATACAAAGTAGGAACCGCGCCATTACATTTAGAATTCATAACAATGAATATTACTTGTGTTAACATAGCTGTGTGCCAGCCCCATATTTCCTCGAGATTATTAAGGAAGCGGTGCGAATGTGCCGATGTTTATAGTCAACGAGTGAGGCTCATAAACAGGCCACAGCAGATTCCTTCACGTCTGCACTCGTGGAAGCTTTTATCAATGCGCGAAAATAATGCGACCCTAATGAGAAGAGATATACATAGAGTATTTATATTATTAATACGCCAGTCGAATTGTATGTAATAATTGTATACAGAGGATGAACCCGACACACGAGATACATACTAGGGTCATCACAGGTTATCCGTATGTACGTTGGTCGCAATCCGGGAAGATCCGAATATAGCAGCAAAAACCTTTAAGTATGAACAAGTCTTCGGAACGGAAGTACTAGACTCTAGAGAATGTTACAGCAATAAAAAATACAGCATTTCAGTATATGACCTCTTTTATGCGATCTCTGTGACGTAAAGCTAATGACATTCAAACGTCTATTCTTTATGATAATCCCGAGAAGGTTTATACAGTCACTTGATAGCTTTTAAATGGGCTGAAAATTTAATGTCCATTATAAAGTCCATATTTAGAACTGGAATCACGGAGAGAAATCTTCTTTTGATACTGCACTTGCTATTCGAAATTCGTGTGAATTTTGCAGAGAGCAGGTGCGCGTGGTATATAAATTCCTGTTTAAAGCTGGATGCAGTTGGCACAAGGAATCGCTGCGAGCCATTTGTAACTGACGCGAATGTTAAATTAAATTAATGATATTAAAAAGATAGCAAGGCTAAGGAACCAAAACATAATGCCAAAATCCAACCGTAAATATTAATATTTTATTTAATTACATAATTAAATTAAAAATAATTATTGCGTTGATTAAAATGATTAATAATAACTTCATTATTTAAAACATAGTAATCATTAAAACTATCTACTTGAAACACAACTACCTACTTAATGCTTAGTTTTAAAACGCTAAAATAACATTCAGAATGTTCTCGACACATTGCCGTTTCACTAAAACCATTGAAGCATCTCAAAAGTAATGAGTGGGTAGGCACTACATCTTCGCGATTGAACTTTCCTTATTTCCCACCCACGGTAACATTCGCCCACAGATACCATCGGCTCAATACAACGCCATTGTCTTCAATGCCTAATTAGGAGCGTAAAAATCGAGCCTACACGACTCGGGATTATAATTTAAAATCTATTGTGAGATGAGAAAAGTGTAAAGGCTTTAGCGGTATATCGAGACTCGTTTCAGTGATGTACAGAATTGCTTGCAAAAATGCATAATAAAAAATATATATATTAATTTTTATATAAGGTAGTGTACTCTTTTGTAGGTGGTATAAGTGTTCGCATTTCATCTGGTGCTTCCTTTATTCTATTGAAGATACAATGTTCAGAATTAATTACAAGCACAAATTTTAACTCATATTTTTTCATACCCAGTCCAACTAGTTATTTATAAAAATAAAAAAGCTAATTGTTATTTATAGCACCTTAAATATAGCACATTAAATCTTTGCTGAAACTTAATCCATACATTTCCATGATAAATGGTTCAGTATTTAATCTAGTGTTTTTCTTTAAGCTTTATTGGCCATAACTTTCAGCCTGAACTACAGAGAACAAAAGCGCCACAGCATTATGTAAATGAATGCTATTATTGCGAACAAGGCGAAACTCAAAATTCATAATGGACAAAAATATAGTCATTATCAACAAATTGTAATCATTAAAGTAAAATGCATAATTAATTTTGTTAGAATAAAATAGTTTCTAATGATAAACTTTTTTACCCAATATATTTGTCGGCGCCGCCGAAGCAACACTGACATCTGCTGTCGGATAGAGCGACAAGCGGTCACTCTGACGGAGCGTCGTCCATTGGCGCTGCGGGCGCTGCACTTTAAAAGGCGCGAGCGACCGAGGCTCCACGTGAACGACGAATCGTCATATTCCGGCGCAATCATTGATTAGTTTTGATTTATTTTATGTTGGACTGTTAACTAGTGAATTATTATATCGTGATCTCTATGAATTTCAGTATTTCAATTACTTTCTGTCAATCCTGATGAACATAACCTCTTCACCCAAGATGGAAGAAAATGATGTTGGCCGTCCTGTGCCTACATATTTTAATAGAGAGACAATATCACATTGCGGACACGTCACAGACAACAGAATAGTTTACAGAGTAAAAAAAAACTGATTACTGCGCTAATTTCATTTGACACAGTTAATAAACATATCTACATAATTATTATCTTGAAGTCCATTGCTCAACAAAGATTTTCCTCCAAGGATCACAAAGGGAGTCATTGTCGACACATGTCAAGCTAGACATAAAGATTAGCATTCATACCTAGGACGTATTGCCTTGCACTAATGACGCTGCTGCTGGCCTTTACCTTCGCATTTGACAATGCCACCATCATCATCAATCATCGCTCGATTGACAGAGCTTACCCATTGGCTACCATGTTGCACGGCGATCTGGTGAAGTTAATCTTCTCTCCAGAAGGTGTTCGTTTGAGTCCCGTGCGTCCCTAAATATTAGATTTTCTTCATGAAGCTGACATAGGCCTTGGCTAAGAGTTTCCAAAGCTGTTAAAATATTACTTACAAAATCAGGATATTCCTTCAAGATTGCTATATCTCGTTACAATTTACGTAACTTTGAAATACAAAGTATTAACTACAAATACCAGTAAAATGAGTCCGTTTGTTTGGAACATTAGCATATTTTAGATCTAAGTTATTAACAAAACATTCAGAATTATTTAAACCAGTTGTAAGCTCGTTATGTCACAATGGCCCGGAATGCAGGGAGTGGCAAAAATTTATCTCCACTCTGTCAACTTTACTTGTGCTTGGTGAAATCTAATAAAATAAGGCTTAATGCTAATGACATGACTAACTACAATATTGGTAATGCACAATTAAAGGAACTAAAGCAGATACTAATATTTTAATGGCAATAAGCAAACTCTGTCGAAGTTTAAACAAACTGAAACGCAAATTACATACAATACATAACATTAAAAGTACAAAACAGACACAACTGAAAATATCAAATCAAGCCTTTAATAAATGTTTAAATAACTTAAATTAACGATGATTCTTAATACTAAAACTCTTAATACTAAAATTCATACTTTGCAAAAGAAGTTTCTCATAAGAGAAAAATTTTCTCAGAAGCGTTGTAATCTCGACTAAGCTAAGCTAAGAAAACCATACATTTATAACGATAGGAATTTACAAAAGACAACTGTAATAGTAAACTATAAGATTATTGTAATTTTTTTAACTGGATTTCGACTACCCAATAATACGACATAAACCAGAATCTATCTAACTTTACCGTTGTGTCAAAATGAATCTGCTACTTTGACCCAAACTTAATATGTAAATGTGTAACTTTGGATTTGAATCAAAGCAAACAAAGGCTTCCATCGTTTCCAATTTTCAAACCGGTCATAAATCATAAAAATTAAAAACGACTCAGAAACCAATATCATCTTCTCATTTTCACATAAATGTAAATATTTAATACGAAAATAAATAAGCATCATTTGAAAGAATTAGAGAGCTTACGTGTGTTAAAGTCAAAAATTACGGTTCACATGATTCACTCGTAAATGATATACTGTATAGTGAAAGCAATATCAAGTTGAATGGAAACGGTATCCCAACTATTATTATATACGCTTAATGTCGGTTCGTTTGTCCTGTCTAGAATAGCAAAAGGGCCATTTATTCTTTCGGTTTCTTTTGTTCAAAATGTTAAGCTATAGATAACACAAAATATACAGAATTAATTTTAAATTAATTTTATCAGTTAAACTGTCGAGTGCTAAATATTCACCATTCCCAAAAAAATCCTAAGCAATCTTTTGCTCCAGCTACTTTCTGATATCCTTACTAGGGTATCTGTCCTACCTCGTAACGTATGAATAGAATAAAATCCGGGTTTGTTTGGGCCTGTGGAAGCCAAGCCACAAAAAACAGGTAAGTAGTGCAATAAATTGAAAGCAGTGAAACCAAAAAGTGTATGAATGTATACAAACAAAGGTGATAATGAAGGAATCACGATTTTGATAGACAAGTGGTAAATAGCACAAATTGACAATGTTTTCACTAGTTAATACTTAACTGACAAGACATATTTTACCTGTGTGTTTGCAATTACTTTCAAAAAAATGCTGGTGGTGGTATATTCACATCCGCTCGATTACTCAACACCGTAAGTGTCGTTGATATTTTTTTAATTTCCCTAGTACTATTCTTGTTTAACTTTTATGACTCGAGATTCGGACCCGAGACCTCAGCTTTGTAACCGTACCGTAATACAACTACGCCACCGAGGCGGTCCAGTTTGAGTTTATGTACTAATTTTGCTGTTTAATATTTGTAGAAAAACAAAATAGATACATGAGGCGAGTATGAATGGAAGAGTCGGTAGAGGTCGACCACACCAAACTTACACCATCCAAATCGGTGATTCCCTCAACAAGGGTCAGGTCAAAAGTACCCTGAAGTCTGAACCGACGAGAATGCATGAAGAGATTGATGTAAGTAGACGAAGCGAAAGTAGTATGTCAAAATCGAGCAAAGTGGAGATCCATAGTCACTGCCTACCCCTATGGGATACAGGCGTGACGTTTATGTATGTATGTATATTTGTAGATCTTCATATTTAATAATATAAAAATGTAAGCCAATATCATGTGAATATTTATTTTAGCTCAGTACCACTGAAAAATAAAATGTATATTACAACTGTCGGAATATTTTAATAATTTTATTGCGAGCTTGAAATAAACTGAAACATACTGCATCCTAACTTTACATGTTATGTTGATATTATTCCAAACCTAGTTTCGAATCTCATTTACATAGAATAGCAGAAAATACTCGAAATATAGTAAGCAAACTTGAGCAACGCCCTCTATATTTAAATTACTGCAAACAAAATCGTCGTCAAACAAATACAAATAGGCGAAGACAAAACAATTCACTATCATTTTCTTTTCTATTTTTACCCGTTATTTGTTGTTTTTGTTTAGTGAAACGAGTGACAAAAATGTCTCCGCCATTTTGAACTTTTTAGTTATTGACCTGATTGTTATCTAATTGTTATAACTAAATTAATTAATTGCAATCGAGCTCCAACCGAGTATTTGTTAATACCCTTACACAATATGAAAAAAAAACAACAAAACGCAAACGGCAAAACTAATAACCAATTAAACTGATTCAATACCTTTTCATTTGGAATAGGCGCATTAAAATAAAAGTCCACATAACAGTGAAACTCGTTAGCATTTTAATCTCCAAAGCGACGTCGGCACGTGCTATAGAGAATATATTTCCATTAAGCTTATAAAGAAAACTCGTGTAGCCGGCAATGGCACGAGCGGGCCTGGCGCCGGCCATAAGCATTTTATTATATTATTTATGCATATACTCACCTCTTGACCGCCACCTACGAACCGTGTTTCACATCTCACTTTACTCGACAGTTTCAACATTTGGAAAATATTTCAAGTATACGTATTGTACCTATAGAATTTCGCAAGTGTTGTGTTTTTAGTAATATTGGACTTTTAATGTCTATCATGTGTCAAATTTGAAGTCAAACACCCCCAAAGGCTGTCTATAGTCGCTAAAATGTCGAGTGGATGTCTTGAAGAGTTCTTGCTATACCTAAATGTTTTAGTTCCTACTCAACCACATTTCTTTTCACATACGGTAGAAAATTCCATAGGTAGGTTAAGACAAACTGGTCAGTCGTTTAAAAGACAATTCTGTACATTACTCGTGGTGTTCACTGTTGTTGACAGTACCTAAATTAATTTTACCTGATATATATTAAATTGACCTTCAAAAAACTGTCGGTGTCATTAAAGCTAATATAATTCGACTGAATGGTGTTTAATTCGTAGCATTTACCATAACAGATCATTATTAATATAGGAATTAAAATAAATCCCCACCATACCCCGTCGTAAAGTTAGACTCGACTACGTTGGAATTATTTAATACCGACACGGCCCAAATTGATCAGTATTTACACGCTCCAATTCATGAACTGCGTGTAACAAAGTTCAAAACCTGTCGCGATCCTAGTTAACTAACCGGAAAGACACGTCAATTATTATCTAAACTACCTCTTGCAACGAGACACTAATCTGACATGTCCTTCTTACCCCACCAAGCATTATGAAACACCAAACTCATTTACAATAAACCTTGCGTCGTCAAAAGGTTTACGCATTCGCACCGCTCCGCCTATAAAAATATATCAAATGGCGCCAAATGTTGTTAATTGTCGACCTAAAATAATTGGATCTACAATACAAAATTCTGGTGTCAAAAATACCTCGCGCGGTCCCAAAATAAACATAAGCAAATGTCCGCTGGGCCTTTAAAACGTGACTAACTTGTTGCCGGGCCCGTCCTACACATAACACTGCACACATATGAAATTACAATGCAAAATCCACCTCGTTTTGTATCGATGGCGAGATTCCGCAGCAGATAGCGTCTTTTGGACAAATACCGAAACAGGTTCGAGGCTAAAAAGTGGTCACCGCGAGTCGTTATCCCCATTCATTCAACCCGCCTCGGATTTCTGCGCGTATGTGTTTTTGCAAAAAAGTGAATTCTGCGAGACATCGATTCGGTTTTTAAGTTTAAACGGACCGCTAAATAAAGCTTGTTCTTTGTATAGTGGCTGCTGTTGGGCTGATCGGAATAATCTTGGCTGGCGCCGGTTGGCAGGCGAGAATATTTGTGGCCAATAATTTACTGTAAACTCATTTTATAGGCTGCATTTGAATAATTTTAAATTTGTAATTGGATTCAAATCATACGTGTGAAATATGGCCGTGAGTCAAATATTGCAAATGAGATAATTGTAAATCGATATCCATACTCGCATAATTATGTAAAATTAAATTTACCGAAGAACTTACATTAGCATATTTTATTTAATGAAATTTCTTTCATGCGATATTATCCGATGATTGGGGAATTTAAAATGAAAATATATTTTAGAACCAATTAGTAAAACGGATCCATAATACCAAAGCGCTTGCGTAACGTGGGTTCGAATATAAATATCATAAAAAAATTAGACCTAGTCTCCATGCCTTCCAGAACATTAAGCCGTCGGACCCAGTTGTTGCCATGGGATGGATGGGATTCAATTTAGCAAAACACTGTTTCTTAAGGGCTTCATAGCTGGAGTAGACCTATTTCAACACAGCATAATATCTAACTTAAAGCTTTTTTGGTAAACAATACTGTTCAAAATCATATCATAAATAAACATGCATTCGGATTGACCTCGAACACAATCTCACCAAATTCCTTATTGTCTAAACGCCTACGTTATTAATATAAATAAAACGGTAGGTCTGTCGTTTTACGGGTACAACATGCAAAAACAGTTATACCGGGTTTTTGCTACAAAAAACAAGTCTAAATGATTTTTCATCTCCAACAACACTGATCTTGTATACCGCTACCTTATTGTATTGCTGAAAACATCTATCTGTTCTTGCTGACGAACGACAGGGAGTAAATAAACACATATATCATTAGTCTTAAGCAGTCGGGTTATTAACGTAAATCCCGTATTATACTATTTTTTACGGATTTTATCGCGATTTGGTTTAATTTTTACATTTTTTTACTGTAATGTAACCAAATCACGATAAAATCCGTAAAAATTAGTTTAATTTCAATGTGTAACATTCGCGTAAATCTTAGAAACCATTATGTAAACCCCGCAAGTTCACGGAAACCAGCTAGTTTTAAAATAAGTTAGTAGCTAAGCAGAAGGCATAAATTAAGAGCTGTATCACCTGCAGCGAGTATTATGAATTCCGTTCGGTTTAAATGTCCATAAAAATGGCCACGTCATTATTTTTTAAGCGCCGTGATTGTTAGACGAGAATAGCTATTGTTAATGGCTGGGGTCAATGAATTCTATTTATTTTTATTGCGTTTATTATGTTATGATATGTAAAGTTATGTTTGCATCTCGCTTGGTGGTTTTCCACAGCAAGTTAGCTGTATTGTCTTGGAGAACATTGAATATTTTACTCATATGTGAATGAAATTGGAATTTGCTGAGGGTAGGTTATCGGTGCAGGCAGTCCTTCGCATTTCGGGTTCAACTTGTGTTTATCCGGTTTCCGGTCGGTTGGCATAATTGTGACGAAGGGCGAGAGATAATTATCTTGGTCGGGTGGATATGATATGTGCATTCTGCACTACAAAACACTTACCATCTGGTGCTTCATCACTATGTCGGACCACTACAAAACATCAGTAGAAAAAATCTGCAACTTCAGTAGATCACTCTATGACAGTGATTCCCAAAGTGGTCCAGGTGGACCCCCAGGGGTCCACGGGAGACTTGCTGGGGGTCTACGTAAGCGTGAACAAAATATGGGGGTCCATAAGATGTTAATGGGGGTCCACGAAAATTTATCTGCTTTTGATAGTAAAAGCAAAAATAAATGTAAGCATAGTTTTTATAAGGGCCTACCTACATTGTTTTAAGTACCTAACTAAGCAGATAATATTTTAATAAGGCAAGCGATTGTTACTTGTCCAAACTTGCGTATTCGATATTACGTACAATTTCGTGTACAGACTTGCAAAGCGCTATCCGCCCGACAATGCTTAATGCTTGTTCAGACATGAACTTGATCACCACTATAAATACTTGATGCCAAAGGCAAACTCATTCATTTGTTTCCGGAATTTCGAAAAAAAGTGTGAGAAAATTTATATCAGTGTTTGCTAGTGCCGGAGAAAAGTAAGTACCTACCTTTTTTTTGTTATAGTACTTAAGTATTTTGTTTCCGTGTACTAGTCGGTTGATCACAACTGCTTGTATAGATAGGTAAGGTAGATTAGACGTGTATATAATCTAAGATAGGTAACTTAGTAACTTACAGATATTTTAATTGTCCTCTTTCGATTTGAAGACAAACACAGCACGTTTTATTCCATTGTTTTTTCACGAGAGAAGCACTGCCTCTCTAAAAAGGCCGAATAAGCAATATTGCAGAGCAATTAATATTGTAATTTTTCTTGCAAATAACTACTAGTTTTATAAAACAGTAATTTCACCATCATTTTATATTAAATAAATAAATACACCCAACAGTCACATACATAGTCCTGACCCCACACTAAGATCGAGTCTTGTGTCGTGGGTATCAGGAACTACGAGAGACTTTTCGGTCTCACAAACACCCAGACCCGAAACAAATACCTGTGGATCACACAAATATTTGTTTCGGTGCGGGGATCGAACCCGCGCCCTCTCGTTTCACAGGCGGCGTCTAACCAACTGCGCCACGGAGGCTGACTAATTGAGGCTAATTGATTTTGAAGTAACTACATATTTTATCAAAATTATTCCTTTTCGGAAAAAGCGAGCGGTGCGCGGGCGACGGGAAAAGGGCGGGGCTTGGGCTTCGATGCCAGTTTGTCACGTTTTAATGTGCGTTTTAACAATGAAGCCGCAGACAAAAAATACGCAAATACACGGAGCGCGTGAACTCATTGATTTGATGAAATGTTAGTTATCGTTTTTATGGAATTTTGAGATTTCGACTTTTATTTTTTCCTACACAAATATGATCAGTATTCGATACTGAGTACACCAATTTTTATTTGTACTATTAAAAAATAGTGGTAAATTAGGTACTTTAAAATTGATACCGTTTTGTGAAAACGTCTGTATTTGTCTTAGCGGTTTATTAGTTGGTCCCTTTACAAGCCGTAATTCTATTTCCGCGTGCTGACAAAGGCTGCGGTGTGATACCTATATTCAGAAAAAAACTTGGTTACTAAAACATTTTTTTTTACAGGTAAGGTAACTGACACGAAACATGGCTACAGCAAAGAAAAAATGTCGACAATATAGTGTCGATTATTTGAAATATGGTTTTGTTCCATCAGAGGCAGACAAACAGTTGCCCATGTGCCTATTATGCAACAAAGTTTTGAGCAATGACTCTATGAAACCATCAAAGCTCGAAGATCATCTAAAAAGGTGTCATACTGATAAAATAGGTAAAGATTTAAAATATTTTCAAACATTGAAGGAAAAATATGAAAAGAGACCCACCATGCACAGTATGTTCGCTTCAACATCTCAAAGTAACGATGATGGCTTGCGGGCATCTTACAATATCTCATTACTTATAGCAAAATCTGGAAAACCACACACTATCGGAGAACAATTAATTTTACCCGCTGTTGAAGAGGTTTTAAAAACTGTTTTGCACAAATCTCCGTTTGACGTACTAAGAAGAATTCCATTAAGTAACAATACTGTACAAAGACGCATTGATGAAATGAGCTCTGATATCGAAAGTTTTTTGTGCAATCATCTGCAAAAAAATCATTTTTCTATACAACTGGACGAGTCAACGTTACCCGGTAATGAAGCATTATTATTGGCATATGTCCGATTTATTATGGAGGAAGAAATTCACGAAGAATTGCTATTTGCCAGAACTTTGGAGACTGATACTAAAGGCGAATCAATATTTAATGTCCTGAGTAATTTTTTCACGGAAAAATCGATTCCATTTACAAACATTATTTCAGTGGCAACAGACGGAGCTCCTGCAATGGTCGGGCGATATCGTGGGTTTATAAGTCATCTCAAAAGAATTATACCAGGACTTACAGCTATTCATTGCGTAATCCACCGACAACATCTTGTGGCAAAACATTTAAGTGACAGGTTGAACCAATCTCTTCATTTTGTAATAAAAGCTGTCAACAAAATCAGAAGCAATGCATTGAATACGCGTTTATTTGCTCAATTGTGCGACGAAAATGATGAAGACTTCCAACGACTGCTCTTACATACTGAAGTACGCTGGTTGTCGAAAGGTGCATGCTTAACGAGATTTTACTCTGTTTTCGATTCCGTATTAGAGTTCCTAGAAAGTAGAGATCCAGATTTAAAAGAAAACTTGATCAAACTCAAAGCAGACATTGCGTATTTGACAGATTTGTTTAAAAAATTTAATGATATTAACTTGCAGTTACAAGGGGACAGCCTGAATTTAATAAAAACAAAGGGGATAATTTCGGCTTTTCTTGGGAAATTGAAATTTATGAAGCAAAACATTAGTCGGCGCGAATTCTCTCAATTTCCAAACTTGTCGCAGGTAGAATGTATTGATGAGGATATCCATACCTACAGTCAACATTTAAATGCCCTGCATGATGACTTCAAAACCAGGTTTGAAGATATCCTGACGATGGATATACCACCATGGATCATAAATCCATTTGATGAAACGGAAGTGGCCAATGTTGTATTACAAGAGGAGCTGCTAGAGCTAAGCACCAATGAGGAGCTGAAGGTGAAATTTAGAAAAGGCTACCAAACATTTTGGCTGCAAGCAGAAATACCCGAAAAATATCCTGGACTGTGGAAAATCGCAAGGAAATTTTTAATAGCTTTTCCCTCGTCATACCTTGTCGAAAGGAGTTTTAATGCCGTTACAAATCTCTTAACAAAAAAAAGGAGCAAATTAAACATCACAGAGCGGGGGGATTTGCGGTTATTGCTCACAAAAATAAAGCCAAACATTGATCGTTTGCTGACACTCCATCAAATACATCCTTCCCATTAATTAAAATTATGACCTGAACCTATATTACCTTATTATTTTTTTCTTGTAATTCTATTCTTTTAATAAATAAAGTGTTATAAAATGTACCATTTTTCGTTTTTATTTTACCTATCGGAATATAGGGACAGAACTCAGAAGCGACACAATTTTTATTTTTTGGCGACTTTAAGAATGTGGTAGAAATGTAGCAGCAGGGGGTCCACCAAAACCAGTAAAATTTTGAAAGTGGTCCACGAGAAAAATAAGTTTGGGAACTACTGCTCTATGACATAATCATGTAAATTTATATTATATTACAAGTCTTCACCTTACTAAATACCAATGACTTAAATACTGAAACTGAAACAAACCTCTACATTCCAACACCATCTAGATGTCATAAAAGCTAATTCACACGGCGTCGATGTGGACATATTTAACACATTACGGCGTCGCCGCGCTCGCTCGAAGTACTCTTGATTACCTATTTCCTGCTATAATTTGGCAGAGTGTTTCAGTGACTGGAAGCCATTTCCGCCCCTTTCGCCAACGCCCTCTGCAAACAGACGTTTCTGTATCTACGTTGCAAGTGGTCATTAAAATGGCGACTAATCGACGTTGGAGCACAAAAGTTCGGGGCTGTGGAAGTTATGAATATATATTTCTGGTTATTGTAAGTTTATGGGGCTAGTTTTGATAGAACATATTTATGGGTCGATAATCAGTAGATTAAAAAAATATTTTACTTAATGTTTTGTAACTTTTATAAAATATATTTAAGTACAGAATGAAGCATAGGTAAGCATAGGTTTACTGGTGGTAGGTCTCTCTTAAGTGAGAGGCCGCCTGGGTAGGTACCACCGCAATGTCTATTTCTCCCGCCAAACAGCAGTGTAAATGCACTGTTGTGTTCCGGTTTGGAGGACATTGTAGCAACTTAGCTAGTTTTCGTATATCTCAGGATGGCGAGCGCAGTGGAATGCCAAGCATTGCTTTGTGATGTGTATCGTGTTGTTTGAAATTGCGACTGTCCATGAGCGTTCGTATCGCTTACCATCAGGCGAATGGCATGCTCATCTCGCCATTCATTGCAATCAAAAAAAGTTACTTATTCTTCCTACTAACATAAACACACATATTCATTAATGCTACATAAATATTAAAATTAAGCTGTTTTATGTCTGATATAATGAAACTATTATCCAAGTACGAGTATATCCAGGCAAGTCATATTTCAAACCGAATAAGCACAAATCAACTAATATTGGCTCATAAACTAAACTTACACACTTACAGGTTAAGAACTACAACAATATATATTAATTATACTGAAGTTACTTCGTACTGTTGATTGAAATCCGAGAACAAGAGAAGTCTGTTTGGGACACAAATTCATGCCCAGTGGGTCGTGAAGAGCCGTGCTAGTGTAGCTGCTGACGCGATTAACCCTCTCAGTAGGCCAATTCACGTAATTAAATAAGTTCAGTTGCAGTTCAGTTGCAGTTAAGTTTCGATCAAAACAGCCCTTTTCGTATTCTCGTAATTTAGACTACCGCTGTCAGATACGCTCGCGTCACGCGAGCGCTTTAGCGTATTCTACTGCTGCACGTTATAGACATGCGTGATTCAGATCGCAACCTGATTGGTATTTACCTATAGATTTGACGTCTACAATGACAGTTTAGTCTGACCAACGTGCAGCACATGCGCAGTTTATGCATATCTTACGCACAGCTAAACAATTACAAGAATACCATTTTGACGTACGTACGATCAAGACGTAAACCTAAGGTCTATCTAAACTAAGAAGTTCCATTTGACATTGGGAAATAGGGATGCTGTCAAATAAATCGGTTCTTACAATATCCGATTATTTAGAGATATCGATAATATTTGTTTGTATTTCTTAATCGATTACAGTTTATATTTTCAGTTTACATCATTTCGTTTATTTTTTCATGAACATTTTTATTCTAATGAGATATCAACAATTGCATGTCACTTTACTATTTAGGAACAAAAGGAGTGATTTATCTATTACTAGCGGCCCGCCCCGGCTTCACCCGGGTGCAGACACTTTTTCGAGTCCAGTCCACATCACGCACATGCTTATGAACACATGATACATACATACAATACAATACATATACTCCAAAGTGAGGAACCTCCTCACTATGTGTGGCGTATCCTACAATACTGCCTTCATTTCCATTGTAATATCCAAATTTATTAATTAATGATAAATTAATTCATATTAATATTATTATTTCACTATTTATTGATGTATGTTCGTTGACAGCATACCTATTATTAGCTGAGAGTTCAGTATTTTTAAAACTTAAAAAACAACTGTTTTATATCTGCTCGATTATTTAAATATTTTTACCGATTATGCGTATACAAATGCATTTGAATAGTCTCGACTCTACCGGTAAAAGACCTAACGAGGTGACTTTGTAATGACGTCTAGAAAAAAAATATGTTGCTTAAAATGGTTATTTTGCTTTATTTAAAGAATTCTAGTTTAAATTTAGTGATTATGGTTTGTATATCTAGTGATAAAATAAGAATAGCTTCATAATTCCATGGATTTACGGAAAGTGTTATTGAAATTGTGTGGGTTACGTCTGCACAAAGTTATTTACGTTAAAAGTATGAAACGTCAAATGGAACCTGTTAGTTTAGATAGACTATAATCGCAACTGCATCGTAACTTGATCGGCGCGTCAAATAATTACGTGAATTAGCCTACTGTTTGTAATATTGCCCTGGATGCCCGATTCAACGCACACTCGTATTTGAGACTCAGCTGCAATATTAATGCGGTAATTAGACTGTTTAGCTTTCAACTAAGCTTAGATAATTTGGACTTTTTCCGCTATTTAGTTTTAGTAAAAAAAATTATTGAATAATTAACCTGTAGCGTAAATTATAATACAACACTGATAATTTCTATATAATCAATTGACAACGTCGGCAACGCTAAAAATACATAATCGCAAAATTCCTGTACCTTACACAAATTCACAATTTCCTAGCACTTTTAATATAAATAAAAAGTAGCGTTTATCCATTCCTCCAATATTGTTTTTCCTTGGTACAGAGCCAAAGATGCACGAAAAAAAATGTATTTTTCAACGATTGCATCAAATGGGGTAAGGCCACGAGATAATGCTGCGCATAACCCTAACAAAACCCATGCCAACATACTGACTAAAAACCCCTCGGTGACCGTCACACGCATTATGGGCGGCACCGGACATCCCAGGGCGAGAGGTGCCCTGATTTACGTCCGCGTAACTTCCCGGCGCAAAACCATTGCTGGTCCTTCCATTGTGGGGGGCCTAAATGCCCCAAACTTAACGCTGTATTTGAACGCCCGTTTGAGATGTTGTGGGCGTCCACGACAGAAACTAGCCCACGCCCTCTATCGCACATCACGGAGTCGTTATAGGTGAGGGCGCACTGTCCCCGCAGTTTGCCCAACGACCCTGATGGCCCCTTTAGGTCGCTTCTTACGACGGGCAGGGTAACCGTGGCGGAATTCTTGCACCTCTGAACCACAGGGCAAAATCTTGACGCTCACACAATATTGTTCGGCAAGCATTTATTCCATATATTCCGACGCGAAGTTCTAACCCAAGCTATTATTTCACAACTACCTTTTTACAATTACCAAGTATCTACGTTAAAAATACACTCTCATTTGATAAATACTCCAAACTGCAAATCATTAGTCCACAAACGAGACAGCAGTCCAGATGCGGCAGTCTGTCAGTTGTGCGTGCGTGCGATGCATTCGCAACGAGCGATAGTACTCCACTCTTGTACTAGCCGGAGAATAACAAATGAGTTCTAAGTATGTATAGTGCATAGTGCATAACAATTCCTCAGTTCTATGTAGCGCTTGCATTCATTTGCATTTGTTGATGCGCAGAAACTGTCTATCAGTCCTTATATGACGAATTGCGGGGCACCAGCATATTAATTAGGGTTCAAGAGTTAGCTAACCACACTAGCTTAGAGCAGGTTAGTGATATAGCGACTTTGATTAAATAAAGCAAAGCATCATTCTATAGGTTATCCATTGCTCTATAACTATACTATTTTAAGATGATTAACGAAAGCAAAGTATGCAGTTTCTTCCTCAAACCTTTATCAGGTCAACTTTCCACTTTTCTCGACTC
This sequence comes from Deilephila porcellus, assembly GCA_905220455.2. Taxonomy (NCBI): domain Eukaryota; kingdom Metazoa; phylum Arthropoda; class Insecta; order Lepidoptera; family Sphingidae; genus Deilephila; species Deilephila porcellus. Next base: position 11,830,611 of record LR999973.1, on the reverse strand, counting down.
CATTGATTACTATTCTTCGCGCTATGTGTCCTGCAGAATCCCACTTTCAATTGCTAAACGCTAGAGTTTAAACTTAATGAGACATAATAAACAACAAAGTAACCAGACCATTGAGACAATGTTAAAACAACTGCCAGTTAACGATGTGCGACGGTGGCTCGACTTATACATAGCTAATAGAATCCAATAAAACTATTATGTCGCTATCGGTTATACTAAAATAGAGAAATATCTGATCGTGATACAAGAATTTTCTCCAAGCCGGCTCGAGCTAAAACGATAACTACAGATAATCTTGTGAACATAAATTCGGAACATATATCCCAATGCTTTTAAAACGTCCACTGGATACATTATAAACAATTTACATATTAAATTAACAGCCACATATATCAGTCGGTACGTAATAAAATTGTCCTGTAAACATATTTAATTGAAACGAACGGGTCGCGTGCCGCGCTCAGACATTTTACAAGGGCATGAACATTATTTAGACAAAAATATTCTCTCCAGCGGCCTCATATCTTGTCACTATTGACAATTAAATGGATCCTAGCCTTGTTTATCATTTTTCATTCAAAACTTGCGCCACAGATTAAATAATAGTTACAAGTTGCGTTTCCGCTGCCCACGCGCGCTCTCCAAACCCGTTTATCTACTAATGCACCGAAATAATATTGATATTTATTAATAAGAAGCTACGTCGCAGGGCCGCGTCCGCATTTTTGTCTTGTCTAAAAAAAGTCAATAACGAATGAGGTATGTTTCGACACCTTAATTATAACAGGTATTTATTATGTAACAGGAAAGATGAAGTGCGTTTCGATCCTATCGCTAGATAACACTAGATCATGCATTACTTATTACTTATTGAATAATTAAATGTACTCCGTCCTGTCAAGTGCTTACTTAGCAATACAAATGCACCCCTAGATATTTAATGTTGATGATGTACTCTTCACAGAAAAAATATTGACTTGCTACTTGCATTATCAGAGCCATCTATTGGTGATAGAGCATACCAATATTTTAATTACTTAGTAATATTATGTGACTGCTAATACACTTTGATAACAAACCGAATAACTGATACATACTCACTATTTAATTAGACAATATTAGTCTCTAGAACTAATTTAAACTGTATAAACTGATTAAATCTGACAAAACGTTTACTGGCGCAATACCGTCTCATAACACATCCACGCTTATTAAAACTTCGCTAATAAGCTTTCTATTTGCACATAAAAGTTAAACAATTAAAGTAAAGTGATATTAATACGTATAGTTCATTGACAAATTCTCATCAGGGTAATAGGATCGGTTGCGGCGCTTCCCTCGGCTCAGGACTCCAATTTACTCTAAACACCAAAGTTTAAATGTTTAAATGTGTTACAGTTTCCACTGATCGATGTTAATATTATATGTTTGTTTTCGATGTTTAGTTTGTTTTGGGTTACTGAAAATACGAGATAACATAATATATATAAGTAAAAATAAAGAGCCCACTGTTGCTGTAAACTCATTCCTTTCATTTTCGCGAAAAATTACCGCAAGTAATAAATTAAAATCTTCAAATATTGACATTATTATGCCTTATTATATATTTTTTAAAAACTACACTAAACAATATACATACTTACTAATCTACTAAAGGCGATAGACTCGCCCCCTATCACTTCGTGGGACGGAAGTGGAAAGGCGAAATGTGGGTGTCTTGGTAGCACCTCTGCCTACCCCTTCGGGAAAAACAGGCGTGAGTTTATGTATGTATTCTACTAAACTCAATACTTTATCTTCCTCCCTTCCCATTTTATCCATTTTAGCGGTTTTCAGCGCACCTATGATCCAACGTTAACATGGCAACATAGTAATATACATTGCAACGTTAATAACATACTGTCAGGCGAACCATATGCCGGATCTAAAAAAATTAAGATGCCATTAAATGTATTAAATATTAATACAACTCTCAAATATCAAAAACATCTTTCATCTCTTAATTTAAACTCTGTTTATTTCAACTTTTAGCACTCATTTGTTGTTTGACAAACAAGTAAAGAACGGAGAATAGACAATTTTACACAGCCCGAAGTAAATCTCCGCGGAGTACACTGTCAACTGAATAAATGCGCTTCAATGCGACACTTATTAAGCGCAGTGTATTGTGTAATAAGTATTTTAAAAGATTTTATTTAACTTGCAATGTAACATACATTCGTGTTCGGGTGGAATCTTGCTACTCAATATTGAAGCAGATATATTCGACCGATTGAGCTGAAATTTTACACTATATTGTTATGGCAGTATGAATTCCTGTACTGTATTATATTATGGCACTCTTCATTTGCAAAAATCATAAAGTCTAATGCAAAATTCACATATTAATAAATTCGTTCCAAGGAAATTGAATAATTGGGAAGGTATTGATTATGCACCTCATGCAAATACACATTCCTTTTTGAGCAATGCTTTATAATTAAAACCAAACTACTTCTACTCACATATTTTGGGTACCAATCCGTAACCGTACCTAACTAACGTTTTATTATAATACCTGGAGATCAAGCCCACGCGACTATGGACTAAATATTATACCCTAATGAGGCAATTTTCGTAAAAGACTTCAATAAAAAGGCTCATATAGTCATATCTTTTAATCTCTGTACCTCGATTATGTTGTATTCCGTACAAAGATATATGTTACTATAACCGATACATGTTTTTTAGCTTCCAAACTATTTGGATGCTATTGTTTCCTCCTGAATTTATTACGGTCGGCCCGTTGCTGTCTCATAATACTAACAAGGCCTCCTATATCGTAATTCTTGACGGAAAGGGTCTAAATAACATAACAACCATAATATGTACAGGCCTGATTTGATATTGCGGATTCTGGGCGTCTAAAACTGAGGTTTGTGTTCTATATTAAGAACTAATGTCCCATTAATTTTAATATTTTGCTACGATCATTATTTAAATCGATGGAAAACATCGTGAGGTGATCTGCGTTTATACGTTTTTTACACAAAGATTTTAAAGGAACTTGAAGTCCACAAACCTGCTCTAGGCCAGCATGATGGACTAAAGCCTAGCCCTTCTCGATCATAAAGGAGGTATGGGCCTGACAGTGGGATTTATACAGAAACACATATATAAAATTCTGTATACTGTTAACAATGTAAGCAAACATGAACACTCCAACAATTTAATAAACATTATTTACTATCGGACCACACCGCATCTCACGACCTATAAATTAGATAAATATTAAAGAATTAGGAAACATTATCAATTTATACTTTCACATACTATTAGCGATATACCTTGGCAGAGATCAAGTAATTACACAGGCTTGTATTTGGGCCACTGATAAAAACGGCCCTTCGTTACAAAAACAAGTAGCACGCTATCACAAACTATAATTCCATTAATGTACCGATATCCCAATGTTTTGTTTTACCGTACAAATGTTTATTCATTAACATTTATCAGAGATTTAACTTTTTATATTTAGTGACGTAGGCGGACTAGTTAGCGCCTTGTGTCATTTAGCATCCTAAGCGGTCATCGCCGTTCGTGGACGTATTATGTAAGTAATAATAAGCACAATCACACAGCTCCCTATATATTATTGTATCTCTTTACGTCTTTACTATCCCACTAAAGAGCAAGGACTTCCTACCTTTGTTTCAATTTCTTCTAGTTAAATAACAAAGTGGCTTACATCGTCCTTCGTGTCATAGTCTCGTAACTTAACCTGTTTTATCGCGCTAATTTTGTTTTGGTAAAAAACAAATTTTAAGTGTAGGTTACCAATCGTGGTTGTTCAAATGAACGTGTGCCATAGTAATATAAATTGACATACCTAGTCACTAAGTAAGGAAATGCAAGCTCTACAATGTGCGCTACTAAAGCAAATTAATAGAAATATGCAAATGCTTAAACGTTTACGTACACTTGGAAAGTACTTCGCGCTGAGGTCCTTAGTCCATGAATAAAACAAATTCCAACTTTTCGCATAAACGTATGTAAATTATAAGTATCGGACTTGTTTAAAATTAATGTCTGTTTTCAACTGATCCTCATTTGTCATTGTTTTTTTCTGAATTCCTTGTAGACTACAAAGTACGGTTGACATGGTAACGTGTTTTTTACTCACATGTTCCGGATGTATTTTATCGATACAAGTTAGTTTTATTTAGGAGAAGTGTAAGTTAATTTTACATGCTACAATAAACAAAATATGCTTGTTGTTGACATTAAGAATTTGTACCTAATACTTTATGAGCAGTAAGAGAAGAATTATTTATTCAAAAGACATTAAAAACAGGCGATAGGCTCGGCCTCTGTTACATCATGGGACGGAACATACTAGGCGACACGTGGGTGTCCTAGTAGCACCTCTGCCTACCCCTTCAGGGAAAAAGGCGTGATTATATATATGTATGTATTTATGTGTAAATTAACAACATTCTCATATCATATATAAAGAGAATCGATTGAAATACCTAAAATATTGTTACCCAACGAAATATGAATACCGACAGACATTAATTGAACAGCGATCACACGCCGCGTTTCATCGCACGCCAACATTAAAGGAACATTACAGACAGTATTTACAGTAATACAGCAAACAAGAGTCCGTATGCACGAGGGGAAACCGTTTCAATCACTCTAAACCAGAGTTGATTAAACGGCACTGTGTGATTGTGGAGCCAATTTCACGCACCAACCGAACTGATTGCAAATAAATCTGAAATCGAACCGGAGGAACGCGGGACACACTCATAACACCCCGCTCCTCGCCACCCACCCCGCCGATCATCCAAACACCTCAACTGATAAATCTGATGAACTTACCCAACACAAAGAAAACCCTATTAACATAATAGCATTCGTGAAGCGTCCGCGAAAGTGCCACCGAGCTGAAAAAGGTAAAATCCAATTTCAAATTGGAATCCGATAATAAATCTACTGAATTATAATTTAACTCCGTTACCGTGTGATCCTTCAAGTAATACATTTTACGCAAAGTTACGGCCTACATAAGTAATGCTCCGTTTGAGATAACCTTTATTTGATTTAATATGTTTGATGCTTAAAGAAATTTAATATATCACGAAAAAAATGGTTCTATCGACCTCTTATTATATTCAAAGATGATTTTAATTCTTTATTTGAGCAAATTTGAAGTACGCCATAAAATATAATGTATTTTAAAAAAAGCTCCAACACGGCGCCCGAGGCAGAACTATCAATAAGTTTTTACGAGATGGCAAAATTACTTCCAAACTTGAACAGTATAAAAAATCGATTTTAACGATACTAGGTTTTGTAAACGTTTAAATTGAAAATGTGCGTTGAATATATTAATAGAGAAACGTGGTTTAAATCTGCGTACAAAGCGACTGGAATAGGTAATTCCTTAGACGTAATTACAATTGTTTTTTGTTCATTTCAGGTTTATGCAATCGAAACTAGTTTCTTTGTTGTCTAATGATTTTGCTAGATGTACTGCCAGGACGTTTTAAACAATAATCTTTGCATGTACTGCCCCAGATAGACAGATTTATAAAATAGGCGTAGTAAACTCCATTGTAGCCAATTAAAGCATAAGATTTAACTATAACATGTTTTTTTTTTAAATTGCGATGAATGATGAGATGAGCATGAAATTTGCCTGATGGTAAGCGATACGACCTTTCATGGACAGCACGAGTAGCAAAACCAAATAACACCATTGGATATTGGATAGAGCAGTAGGAAATATGATGTACCCTGGTAACAGATATATATTGCCATATAAATAAATAAATAAATACACCCAACAGTCACATACATAGTCCTGACCCCACATTAAGATCAATTAAGTCTTGTGTCGCAGGTATCAGAATTACGAGAGACTTTTTGGTCTCACAAACACCTAGACCCATACTTAACAATATTTCGTTTCACACATCTTTCACATCAAAATATCTACAAAGGACCTACGAATCTTCAAGGGTAAGTATTCATCAGTATCGATTACCACTTTACATCAGTAGGGCATGATCATTGATAAATAATATTATTATTTCAGAATTACATATATACAGCTACTTTACATTACCTATTAAATGCAATACAAACCCTCTGTGCCTAAATGGTTACGACTGTAGCGATGAAAAATTGAAAACAATGAGAATAAAACAAGTCTAAATCACTTACCGAATTTCTGCTCCCGAAGCTCGATGGTCGACACGAAGACAAACCTAATATATTTTAAACAATGGTAAAGTCCTACCCACTGCGAATGGATGTACACACAGAGGAAAATACAATATCCGACGACAAATATAATAAAACAAGTCTAAATCACTTACCGAATTTCTGCTCCCGAAGCTCGATGGTCGACACGAAGACAAACCTAATATATTTTAAACAATGGTAAAGTCCTACCCACTGCGAATGGATGTACACACAGAGGAAAATACAATATCCGACGACAAATATAATAAAACAAGTCTAAATCACTTACCGAATTTCTGCTCCCGAAGCTCGATGGTCGACACGAAGACAAACCTAATATATTTTAAACAATGGTAAAGTCCTACACACTGCGAATGGATGTACACACAGAGGAAAATACAATATCCGACGACAAATATAATAAAACAAGTCTAAATCACTTACCGAATTTCTGCTCCCGAAGCTCGATGGTTGACACGAAGAAAAACCTAATATGATTTATACAATTGGTAAAGTCCTACACACTGCGAATGGGTGTACACACAGAGGAAAATACAATATCCGACGGCAAATTTAATAAAGCAAGTGTAAATCACTCACCGAATTACTGCTCCCGAAGCTCGATGGTCGACACGAAGAAAAACCTAATATGATTTATACAATTGGTAAAGTCCTACACACTGCGAATGGATGTACACACAGACGAAAATACAATATCCGACGAGAAATATTATAATAAAGCAAGTGTAAACCACTCACCGAAATTCAGCACCCGTAGCTCGATAGTAGTAGAAGAAAATTACGATTATTGTAGCACTTCACAACACTTGTCACTTTCACCACAATATTATTATCCACAAATTAATTTAATTTAAACTAGGAAAGAAATCTTACGCAGCTGCGGAGCATGCGTCCTGCTTTTGCAAGCGTTCACGAGAAACTGAACTAGTAGTCCAGCAAGATGTCACAAGAAAACTAACTACCCTCCTCTAAACATTTGTCAAAAAAATACATGAACGAAAATATGCCTTATTGGCACTGTAGCTTTTACTGCAAGAATTATCGACTGTAAAGAAAAATTATAGAAAATTTTAATTAATTTTCTTACCTTATCGACTATAGATGAAAATTATATAAATTAACAAAAATCATATTTTGCAAATTGAAAAATGGAATAATTTTATCAAATTAGTGTATTGTCAACGGTCCTCAATAAATCTACAAAGTTTGAACGAAATCTGGCCGTTTAAAGTGGGTCAAAATCGCGCCCAAAGAAGTCGGTTACAAACAAACATACAGGTGAAGCTAATAAAAAGCGTGTAAAAAATAAATGTTAACGAGCAAGCATCAATATTCATTGTAAAACTTTAACCATTGAACATGAAATATCCATCAGATTGCAATACAAAACAGAGATAAATTCATACACTAATATTTTATTGGAATAAAAGCTGATGGAACAGAAACACCGTTAATGTGTCTCTGGTTGATTACCACACACGTTGACAGTGAAGGAAACCCTCGTGAGAAAACCTGCATGTGATAGAGGTCTTTACAAGAATTTATATGGTTTGTGAAGTCCATAAATTCGAAACAAGCCAACGTGGTGCACTATGGCTGAAGTAGAGAGGACTCTATCACACACTTCAGTCTCAGCGTGTGATTGATAAGTAGTAACCAGAGTTAGCCAAACACATTGTACAACGAAAAGTAGAAATAAATGCAGCCTCGGCACAATAATCGCTAAATGCGAATGCCATGTAATACCTTTTATACAGCGGAATTGACGCAGAGTGCGTTGCAAAAATCCTCTAAGTTCGGAACACGTAAATCTCGGGAGCTCGTGCAAATATTTCACTAGTTGTACGTCGGAGTGACAGCTTGGTTTCGTGTGTTTCACTTTGTTTTATTCCGCTGTTTTTTGTGTGAACGATCCTCTTTTATCATTTGAGTGTTTGCGTAGGTTTTTTGTTAAGCAATTGTTGTGGTGATGCAAAAGGTTGTCGAATATGTACTTAATGACGTCCTTGAGGAATTGTTTCAGTATATAGAAGGGGTATAATAATTAATATAAATGTATAACAGCCAATACACATTTACATTATAAAGGGTTTTAATCCACTCCTGGCCAATGCTGACTGGTGGATATTTTTCACAAGTAACCAGTGAATGAGAATTATATCTTTCATGCTCAATATTTGGAGACGTCAGTCTATGATCCAGAAAATATTTGAGGTTTTATAAACCATCGCTCTTAATTTCTGTCTACAAACTTGGACACATAATTAAATAATCTTACAGGCTCACCCGGAATTTATATTGTACAGAGATTACTTATTACTTTTTTATATTTATCAAATGTCGCCGAACTGAAACTTAAAACTGTACTTAACCACGAATAAAAGAAATAAGTTTATTGATATAACTTGAATGACTAAAACTTTTTGATATTACTTCTGAAAACTTGAGCATTGCCAGATGTTTCGTTTAATTTTATTAGATACAAACTTGGTTGTAGTAATGGGTCTTCTTAACTTATTTACACTACATAAGCATATCTATATGCTTCTCCTGAAATGGTAGACAGATCTGGTGAATCAATATGTATTGAAACCGCATAGTTCAAAAACAGTAGATTTCCACATGTTCTTTTCCGACACACACATGCAAAAACCAAACCACTATTGCACTTAATAAAATCTCCAAACACTAATTCTAAAAGTAAAAACCACAATAGGAACTGGAACTTTCGAAAAGCAAAACAACAAAAACCAGCGCAGACTCGACACCAACTACACTTCACTATCCGATTTTCACACATAAATCTCGTTAAATCACTGGTAGAGCACTATTTCTCAATACCGCTGTAAAAGAACTTCCTTTTTGTTCCCAAACCAATGTAAACTAATAGATTTTTATGGAGTATGGCGCCTCTAAATATTCTGCGTGCGTCTTCGGCACTTAATCGCAAGATTGATGTACAAAGCACTCACGGTTTAATAAAATCAGTTTGGGCTATATCACGCACACTGTATGTAAGTATGATCACGCAGGTCCTTAAACGTCACGCTCGTATCTCTGATAGGGTAAACAGATTTTACGAGAACATTTCGTTAATTTCATTATAAGTAATTCATCGGTTACTGGTCTTATTTAAAAATTTATAAAAAAATTAGAATTTCGTTATAGTCCACCGCGCATATACACAGATTGACAGACTTATACGGCTTTAGAATTCTCGCAGAGGTCTCTTAGATCTGTAGGTTTCTTTACGAGGTATTAATTCGCCTTTAGAGTGAGGAAAAGCAAAATTATGAATTACCGATGTAAGTTTGAAAAGTCGGGGGTGTGTGCCGTAGGATCCAATAATATACAGAATTACATAGTTGGAATTTTGAAGTATCGTTACACTGAAAATTCTATAAAAATACCAAACTTCATGCGAACAACCGTAACACCTAACATTCGAAGAATACCTTATCCATATCGATTAAACGTACATACAGATTTCATAACCTTAAAAATATACAAGCGAAAGTTCCACTTCGGCAGGTACGCGTTTTAGATGCCAAGATGGGATTATGTTGAAAAGTGTCGCGACGATCCGTACCCGCGCCTCGTTCCCGTCAAGGTTAGCCTCACACACGCCTTAGTAATAAGAAACTGTAAGCAGCTTTTATTATATTACAATGTATATTGGCTTCGGGGAAATATTCTTTCGTATTTTGCAAGGGCAAGTGTTAAGCCAAAGTTTGGCTACATTTTTGGGTCGCAGCCAGTTTTTGGGGCAGTTAGAATCTAAAAAATGAAGCCTCTTTTATTATTATTTCAATGCGTATCGGCCGGAAAAATTGAATGTGAAAGTAACGTGAAAAGTTATCACTATTCAAATACAAGTTCATATCTTATTTTCCAATCCCCAAAAAGAACAATGCTTTAAAATATTTATTTTAGCATAAAACTACTTTATCTCGCCGGCGAGACATAAAAAGGAAATAAAACTACCGACCTATCACGATTCCTATAAAGGCTTCCAAAATGTGTACCTACTAGCTGCTTTATACAGGAATATTGTTACAAAAACGTCACTCCTTTAAGGAAACTGTTTTATGACTGTTTAAAAAACAACTTTGGGCACGACAAATACATGCCCGACATAAAATGTGACAATATTCTGATAAAAATCAGTGACAAATCTTTCACGCCGCGAATGTAATCATGTCTCAAAACTCAGACATCTTGTTTAATAGCGCAAACACTATAAAAATAACAACTGAACTGAACTGTTATGCTAGTATACATTCCAATAATTGTCACAACACGCTTTTATAAAAAATAAAACTTATTAATTTTTTTGCTGATTATTTTAAATTGCATTATTAAAACTGTTGTACAGTCGTATCTTAACCTTTTGAATAAAAAATAAAAACCATAGACAAGTATAAAACGGGCGACCCGCCTATTTTACATTGAAACATAACGCCATTCGTGGCAGGCACAGTTGCGGGATAGTAGTGTGAAATTGCGCCGGTCCCCGTGGGTTTAACTCAGCCTCTCCCTACGTTGGATCCGGCTTCATTACCGGGAATTAAGGAGACATCGAAATAATACGGCCGGGATCGAGAGACGCTCCGACTAAGCATGTCAAGCCTTACAACTCACCTACCCTCATTGGCAGGGGTATATTCCTAGCTATGTGGTGCGAATGAGGGTAGCTGTAATCGAAATAGGCACGCCAGAGATCCCGGCTGTATTTGCAATTTTGTGTTTTAACTAAGCATGCGTATAATGACTAGGCGTTATGAATTTTTATTAGGCATACCATTTTTAATTGTTACAGTAAAATTCATAATACTGGTTTTGGCAGTGGATGTGATGATGATTATGATTTCTAAAGTGTAAAATTCAGAACTTCTAGTATTATGTGTTTTGTATCATGAAAATAAAATAATATATTTAGAAAACCAATATGATTACCACTTATTAATAGCGTTTTCAAATGCTTATTTCGTTTATTCAAAGTAACAAACAGAGGATTCACTTACATTACTCTCTTAAGTCTGCAGACTTTTTCAATTATAATAATTCACACAGATATTACGCAGGCCTTATAAAAACTTCGTTTTAATTTTTTCCACGAAACAAGCTAAAAATATACCTAACGAAATATTTTGAAAATGTAATCGAAAAGAGATAATCGCCATAAAGTGGCTTTAAAAATAAATTCAAAATAAGAACAAAGTTTATGGCGCGTATAAAAAACGAAAGCCACTGATCTAATAGAAATATATAAAAGATTTTACGTCGCTCTCAGGACAAGAGGCCGAGGATTTTCCTTTTCATTTTCATACGACCCTTATTCAGGAAAATATTTTATGACACATTGCGTAATATAAACACGGGGCCTTTAATTGTAACCCGTGTTTTTCTCCGCGTCTTTAACAATTTTCATTTTAAGATGGAGTATTATAGAAGGCATTACTCTGAGGGCTCAGCATTATTAATGTGGTGTGGACTTGATAATTTACATTGATAAAGCGGGGCTTGCTAAAATTAGATTCGATTAATGTGGATCCCAAACGTCGCGATACTACGTTAATTAAGTATTAACATTTCCAAGGCTCCTTTTCACGTGAATCCACAATTTTACATTGTTTTAAAATTAATACAATTAGAAACGTCGCTGTAGATGATGCCCTAATAAAGATAAAGTCAGGCTGTTTTAGTTGGAAATTGGTTACCTGCGCAATTAATTCTGTAATATCCATTAAAATTATATTGAGATAGCCACGTATCATCTTCATAAACATCATTGGCTACAAGAAATTCACAGCTGAACATTGCTCGTCGTTAAAGACTTGCAATTATTTTCAACTACTCACCAGGCTTGCAAACAGAATTGCATAACGTGCTCCAAGCAAATTTTTGTGTATAATCCAAACCAACTTCACCTGCTTGTTAACATCTTATTAGCCATCAAACGAAGCTAAATGACAAGCTGATAATGAGCAGTGTGGTGTACGGACTAAATAAAGATTTAGGTATATGTAAACCAAGTATGAGCAATATATAAAAGTGTGCAAGCGCCCGCCACCGGCAGTACACTGCCAGAAGTTAGACCGAGTGGTCGGGCCTCAGACAATGGAAATCAACCACTGTGTTTTATTCAAACCACCAACCGAAGCACCTGAACATCTAAGGCAGCACCATCATAAGCGCAGAAAGTTGTGCCCTGCGCTTGAAATTTTGCCAAGTCTTCAATTTACTTATAGAATGAAAAAAAATCCTCGTCTTCACTACAATTTCCTCACCTCATGTTTGAATTGTATAATTAGTCGTTCGTGAGGTTGTTAAGTACCTAACTTAGCAGTGAGGAAGACCACAAGTTGCGAGAGTGGCTGCGTCGTGTTTACTTTATTGAAATAGACATTAGCTCCCAAAGCGAGAACTCCACGCGTTGCGCAATTAAGGCTCCGCCGATAAATTGCACTTTAAATACTTTTCAACATTAACATCTCATGCAGCGCGGCTGCAGCTTGCGGAACTGAAATTAACGTGTTTTATGTTACGGCGGAACGGCTCTCTTGGGAAGATTTAACAATATATTATGTGTAAGAAACAGACTTCATTCAAGCATGGGAAACTAGCTCTTATGGTTAATGTAATCTTTATTACTCGCTGAGAAAATAACAAAATAAAATACGTACATAAAAATATCTAGGTAAGTACGAACAGCGGTCTATCGCTCGCGGCAGTTTCTTAGAGACCACTTTAAAAAAAAGAAAAAAGACGTAACGCTAAGGTGGATAGAATGACGGATTGTTCTTGATTTAAGGATTTCTGCGTTACTACTAAGCGATATTTTATGTTCTTCATTTTCCCTCCTCAGATCGTTGGCTTAAGTAACAGAAGCTGAGGATCGTGCTCGTGAAATTGAAGTAAAACACCTGAAGTATTGGAAACTAATAAGAATGAACCATTAAATATGTTGAGAAGGGGAGAAGATAATTGGGTTTGCAGCAATCACCCTAAGAAAACTAGTCGTGACAGCCAAGTGTCTCAACGATTTCCTGTGTTAAATATCGCCTCGGTAAATGACCCTACAGAGTGTACGTATATGCCAAATATAAAAGACTACCCTGTGCCAATTAATACGTGCCATATTGCCTTATCAGATATGGCGCGCTTACATATTTGATTTGATATAAGTCATTTAATAAAGTACCCTGTTACTGTAGGTACCTATAGTTCACTGGGAATACAAACATCTTCACCGACAACAGGTGTTCCTCATCAGTGGAATGTAGAATCATTGAGTTAATAACAAATATTACACATTATTCATATTAGTATGTTTAATACGTCCATTTTCTCATTTTATATGAAATGTTTTAATATCAAAATAAACATTATTTCATACGAAAACAGCAAAAAAAATTCGTATAGTAAAATACACCTATCTCCGAATCCAAAATATAATCAAGCTGTGCCTTAAAACGTCGAGACGCATTATTTATTAATACATTCGAATACGCTTTCACAAGCTTAGAAAGCCTATAAAACCCAGACAGACATTTCTATCAAACATTTCAAAATATTATACGCAGACTGGCAAATAATTTGAAAGGTTATGAAATTACAGGAGCAAGCCACGCGACGCTACGTCGATTCGTGGAGATATTCTCAATACCAAGAGATCATGACAGATCCCTCATATTGATAAGGACGACACGGAGTAAGACCTTTCCATTATATCAGACTCATACACATTTTTGTAGATCTATATCGGATCAGACTTATCTAGACCGCATTTTTATACCGAATACTTATTTTGAAAATAGAATCGGTTTGAATGTTTGACCTTTTTATAATGATTGTCTATGAAATTGCATAGATCAGGTCCATAGATTAATCTAATAAAAAGGATATAACAGCTTTTATTTTTAATCATTTATTGTGAAAGAAGACAGCAAAAATTAGTTTTAGTAGATCTACACTTTTCTACCGTGTAAGCGTATTCGCCAAATTTTTAAGTGACCCAACAACTCTTTGAGTGAAATACTATAGCGTAAAACCCTATACAAGAGCCTAATACCGTATGACATAAAACCGCGAACGTCAGAGTACTCGTACTTAATTTCAATGCGCCGGCTTCCCCTTGCCCGAAATACTTCATTAAGCGGCTTAGTAAGTATACTGTCGTGTACTCGGAGCTCCTAATCAGATCAAACGGTCAAGCGAGCCCGGCGGCCGGCGACCTATGATCCCTTTGTGCCATCTGAAGTGCCCTTACTTACCTAATTACTACTTGTCCCGCTTTGATGCATTAATTAATACGCACATTTGTCACGTATGTACAAGAGACCACTTGGAGCCCGTCTTTGTTTTAAAAAAAAAACATTTTGAACGACAAATGTATGTTATTGTAAATCCTTAACTGTTTTGTGTTACCTAGAAAAACAAGTTTTATTTACGTTTGTATAGAAAAATCATTGTCATCTCCAGGCCTTATTAGTAGTCGCCCGGTTGTTCAAATGTAGAGGTAACCTAAATACCAAATTGGTAAATACTTTACACTTTTGTAACACACCGCAATTATCTTATTTCTCATTAAATTAGAACCCAAAAGGACTGCCAAGGTAAATATTAATTATACCGTAGTAATTTTCTCCACAAAATTTCGTAAGCCTCTTATGAGAGTTTGCCACTAACATGGATGCCATAATTATTTTACTTCAAAAGGGGTTTCAAAGAGAGCAACAAAAGATGTACATACTCATATATGACACTACATTTAAGATTATTTAAGTAGCATATTAAAATATATTTATTAATTATTAAGTTGACAACCAGTATTGGAAAAGATTAAGAGGTAGACCATTATTCACTTATAAAAAGGTCAAACGATGGAAATATTGTGTTCAATCATAATGAGTAAATATTATACCGC
The DNA here is from genome assembly GCA_905220455.2 of Deilephila porcellus. Taxonomy (NCBI): domain Eukaryota; kingdom Metazoa; phylum Arthropoda; class Insecta; order Lepidoptera; family Sphingidae; genus Deilephila; species Deilephila porcellus. The sequence goes on along the minus strand of LR999973.1, from coordinate 11,815,427 downwards.
TGGAGTAAGCGTGTTTTGGAGTGGAGACCGCGTCTTGGAAAACGTAGCGTGGGACGTCCTCTGGCCAGATGGCGGGACGACTTGCACAAGCGGGCCGGCAGCGACTGGATGCGTAAAGCAGCAGACCGGGCTCTGTGGCGTACCTTGGGAGAGGCCTATGTCCAGAAGTGGACTGCAACGAGCTGATGATGATGATGATGATGATGATTATACCACGTAAAAGAACTAGGTACGAATTTAAAGCAGTACGTCTAATCAGGTGCCTATTTAAAAGCGAGGCAAGGGAAGTAGATAAGTACCAAAAGGAATTGGCAGGATAGTTATATGCAACGGATTATTAGTTTGAGAGTTCTATTAGTATTTTGATGGAAATGAACGGTCGTTTAGCAATTTTAGCACAGGTGGAAAAAAGGACACAACCCATGTTATCGTTTCAATTAATTTTATATCTCAGACAAAAAACGGCATTCAACGGTTCATTCTTCTATGTTTTTTGACAAAATTAAAAGCATTGTTCAAATCCAGACTTTCACAAATACATCCTTTAATATCGCTAAAATAACAATCCCTAGAAAACAAAAAGCCTACACATCCTAATAGCCACAATCAATACACAGGCGCAGACTAATTGGGCTGAACCCTTTAAAATAGACCCACGCGAATCGTAAAATGATGTAGGGCTTGCAACGAACACCTCGGCCAGACAAGGCAATTGTATTGTGTGTGCAGGGCTCAAAGCGAGCCGAGCCCGCATGCCGCCGGCCCGAGTCCGTCACTCTGTCTGATAGGAATTGCCTGGGGCACACGCGCGACTTTGCGATTTTGGACACATTTTATGATATAGGATTTTAAAATAAATGTAAGTAGTCGTGATTGTATTATGTTAAATGTCTGATGAGTAAGATTTAAAAAAAAACAATCTGGTTTTTCAATTTCAGATTTTTGGACAGATTTTGTAGTACTATGACTTCGGATTTTAGAAAAAAATCTTGGTTAATTGTTTTATTATGTTAGACATGTCTGATGAGTAAGATTTTCACAAAATATTTCTTTGAACTTTTTCTATTTGAGTTTACCCTTAGTGAGGTCACCGCACAATTCTTATGTCCATCTCAAGGTAAGAGATTGCCTCGAGCGATCCGACCGTCTTTTATACTGCTTTAAATTATTACATGTTTTTTGTAAAGTTTTATTTGGTGTACAATAAAGGATATAAATAAATAAATACTATTAAAAAATCAAATCGCAATTATACTTCATCATTTATTCAATCTAGCCAAACCCTGTTTTTGTAGCACAAAAGATCGCCCCGCTCTCAAACCCACCCCTGCAACTCTTGTAAAGCAGAATCAACAACAGCATGTATTTTATTGACACCGAGCCAAAATCTTAGTGAATCTCTAGAATGTCTAACTCTTAGTTCTACGTACAATAAAAAAGAAGGATTCGGAAATATGCAAATTATTGTCTACTTTTTCCACAGCAGCAATAAGACGAAATAATAAACCAGAATTTGGGTAAAAATACTCATAAAACTGTAGGAAAATAAATAATATACATTTAAAAAACATATATACTATTTTTTTTTTTTTGATAATTTGCCCACGAGCCTTTCGCACTGACAATTACCGAATCAACTGTAACAGTAAGCGGTATCACTCAGAAACAAGTCAACACATCCATGACAAAAGCTAAGTGCCCCATGGTTTTACCATTAAGTTATTAACTTTGCCCTGATAAACACGTAGGTAGGTATAGTCTTTTAGCGATAGGCGACAAAAAGTCGTCAAAATCGAAATCGCTCGTGTACAACGCGTCTATACGTCCCTATAGATGAGATATGAAGTAAATTGTGCCTGTATCGTGCGCTGCGCCAGCTTCAAAAAGGCGCATACTGCAAGGATTACGTAACGTGTAATTTCATACTGTGGTTAACGGAGATTATTCTTTGTGAATCACAAACACGCTGAAACTGGGAAGCCAAGAGCACTCATGTGCTTTAACATTGGAGAGAATGCAAAAGTCTTCCTGAAATTATCATTAGGAGAATAATGTGTGATTATCAAAGTTGATGAAATTGTATTTTGGTTTTGAAAACCCTGTTATTATGTGGTATTTAAGTTTTTACTTTGCCTGTTTCATAAAGATTTTCATTACAATATTACGATTTACGAAACCTAATTAACGTCAACCCTAATCAACCCTTACAGGTAATAATGGAAGTCGCAACAATTTATACCAAGATCTTATTTCAGCAAAGTAATTTTATTCCTTCATTTCAATTTTTATTGTTATTTACATAAACGGATTTATATTTTAAAACGTATGTAAGCCTTCGAGTTAAATACAAAATTGAGTTATTTCCCGGATTAACATATAAAGTAATTTCACGGCGGAACTTCGGCGTTCGACGCACAAGATTGAAAATTCTGTTCGAACTCATAATCAGTTCGCTTTTGCATGCTCCAACTAAAACGCTCGTAAAAACTAGATTTTATCCGTTATTGATATTACCTATGTTCGTTACATAAGAACTAATGAAGTTAGTTCAATCTATCAACCTATTTTTTTTTCTTCTTAAGAAGATAAATAGTCTACACACAGGAAAATAAAATAGACGATAATCACAGACTACAGCGAAGAAAGTAAAAACTATTAATTGTATAATAGCCAGAACACTACGGATCGTAGCTAAATCAATAACGCAATTTGTTAACAAAAAACCAACCTCCCACCGAACCATTAATTAGACCATCAATATAGTAAGTTGTTAGCGCACTAAGTACGCGTAGGCACTGACGAAAGGCCCACGTTCCGAGCTGGAAGTTTTTTCCATTCATTAGGCCGCTTAACGAACTGGAAATAAGGATCACAAAAGACCTTAGTGAATATCCTCCTATTGTTTTTACTTCGCTCTCACTGTTACGTTGCTACGGTAATTTTCGTCGGCAAGAAAATCTATTGTTCCCGCGGTCCCCATTACCAAGGTAAAAAGGTATTTATGGGTTGAAAGGTATTTGTTAGCGTTACATAACTCCAATTACGCCTTTACTTTTAGATTAAATCGTGGAAAAGTTTTAATAGACCCTGATGTTAAAGGCCCGTAGATTACGAAAATTAACAATTATTTTACAGAACAGGTAATTTACGCAAAGGTACATTGAAAGTATTAAGTATTTTAGACAGAAAATAATTGCTAATTTTGTGGTGATGAGGATATTTTTCAACTTATTTTCACACTATCTCTATTTATTAGCTTCAACCACAACTGTTATTAGACAACAACTTGCTAATTAAAATGAATGAAAAACGTAAAATGGCAATATTCACTTATAAATATATTCAATATTTCGCAGCCAACTGTTCCTTATCACATAATGAACCTTTATTTCACCCAAAAACCTTCGCCATACTAAAGTGTCAGCCTCATAATATGCTCTAAAGCTCGCACTCTTATCATTGATGCATAAATGCTTATAATCACATTTCATTACATAATATCCATTCAACACATAATATGAAGCCAATTTCATTAAATTAATTGATCTAGAATTTTCTATGCCGTCACGAAATGCAAAATATAGTTAATTTACACGCTCATATAGAAATAAATTTAAATTTATGCTCTGCAACACGGCTGCACTGCACCAAGCGTTTTACATCCGTCGCCATAACTCCGGCTTAAATTAAAGTCCATAGCTAACATTTAGGCCGTGATATTTCCATACCTGCGTCAAACGGGATTTAAAAAATAAGTTAAATTGGATGGATACCTTCATAAAATATAGCATGAATGTTTCTTAAATCGATACATTATACGAAGCACGAACGAAGTGAAAATACAATAGTGTCACATGCAATTTTTATGTTTCGATTTAAGCTACTAGGTATTTTATAAACAGGCTAAAAATATTCGTCTGGTTAGATTAATTGAACGAAATTTCCCTAAATATAAATATCTTAGCTTTGCTTTTAAAAAAAGTTTTTATGTGGCTCGTCAAAGTAACTACAATGCACTTGACGATAAATGCGGAGCAATACAAATAGATTCCACGCACGCAATACCTACCTAGTTATGCCTACTCGAGACAAGACACACACGGACTGATCTCAACTCGCGACACACTTGTAGGTGTCATTAATTCACGAAGACAGTGATGTCAATGTAGTGATGGTCCTTCGAGCCGGATTTGCGAAATTCAATTATGTATCATACAAAATTATACACGCATACTAAAATTGGTACCTAATAAATACGGATTTTTCAACGTCACGTTCCTTAATTTTTAAGTAATAAAGCGTCCTCGCTGTTATTATATTATAGCTGGTACTAAACAATAGCACCCCTTTTCGATTAGTACTAAGCTTGAGACGAGGGTGAAGCACCTACCTACTGCCATCATAGCTGAATAGGTAAACAATGCCTACACTATATTTACGCTACCTAATCTTCCATAAAAGGTGCTTGTCCCGTAATTCCCCTACTAATTGGATAGTTTCAGTTTGTAATGACACTAATGGCTATTACAGAATCCTATTACAGTTTAGGTTATTTTACATCGACAATTTATTTGCTTTAGAGAACACGGTTGTAATTAGTGATGTTTAGGTTCGGCCTACAAATTAAGTACTAATATGGCCTGAATAGTGATTACATTATAAATAGTAACATATTTTCCCAAGCTATGTACGTATATTAATGATTTATTTTTGTGGCTTCATATGTCTGATAACTTAGTTTGTTGCACATTTGATTATTGATACGTAAGTGGAAACCGCAGACCACAAACACATCGCGACACTCGGCAATCTTAGGTACCTATGCTGCCTGTCTTATAAAATATATAGAGACACGAAGAGAAAAATGAAGTTAGACACGGATTATTCCATTTTGAGGATTCTAACATCCATTATCATAACATCACAGACGTTGTTGTTGAACAAAACACTAGTACCTATTATGTTCTGTTTCTATATTTCAATGCCGTTAAAGGAAACACTTCAAAGAGCCCCCTAAACCCAATCACATAGAATACAAAGTTATTCTGACTACATCACAGGCCTGTTTCCAGACGAGTGATCGCCAGCTCAGCGAAACAAAGCGACTGCCGCGATCACAGCCAACGCTGATTTACCATCGCGCGCTCACCATACCAACCCGTTATGTTCGCTTTACTTGATGGATTGTCCCTCACACACTGTAATCTGGCATGCTAGTTGGAACCGGATTCAAACAAATGTAACCTATTACTTCAGCCCATTACATAAGTGGTTATTTTACTGGCGTAATTGTAGGTTTTGTTTTAGAGATTTGCAAGGTTGATTTCAGGTACAGTTTTCTTTATTGATTAATCTAATACAATTAGCTACTCCTACGTTAGGTTTGAACTTTAGTTATTTTCTGCCCCCTAACTAGAAAATCCAATTAGCCAAGAACATGATGGTATCTATATAACACCCTGTACCAAATTTAGTAGCAATTTTTACTAATAACATTATAAGGCGTTTTGTAGACCTTAATAATTATTACGAAACTTTAAAGTGGCTCATAACTTCTAGTTTTCACACAGGTATAAGCGTTCTTTAAATATCTCCTAACTAATTTTTAACATATAATATTCGTAACGATATCCATTACACGGTTATGTTTCATATGATCCGCAAACCAAGCAAACTTAATTATAATTCTAGGAAAAATAAATAGAAAATCATGGGAAATATGCGACGCCTTCAGACTAATGGAAATCGATAAGCGGGAATTGAAAAGAACTTTGCGGTCGAATTGAAGTAATTCACCAAGCAAACACTGAACTAGGACTGCCGGGAAATGAGTAGGAAATTAAATTTCACGAGACCGCTGCGAGCCGCGACACTTGGCACCATTCAGAAAATAGGCATTGAAACGGCGACCTACTGCCGGAAACACTGTTAACAACTCACTCAAGTGGGGACACACTCCACTATTTTTCAACTTGTACAGTTTTGCATACAAAATCTTACATGGTCGAGTCATATTGTGTTTTATTCCAACTACATGTACCGCTGCAACCCTATATAAGAAAATAAGTTTCTAAGTTTATATGAAATTAGGTTTTTCAAAGTAATTATAATTTGTAGCAGGGTCTTCTCAGACGGTAGAGCAAAGGAAACTCGAGAACACTTGACAACACTTTTATTTATGACTGTACACGGAAACAATACAATATGCTATGTACGTAGTCGGCGACAGTACGTTCCTGGCAAGTTCGTGAGGCGTGAAGCTACACGAAACAGCGCGTAGGAAGCGGACGATCGCGGGGTGCGGCGCGGGAAGGAGCGGGGAGAGCGTCTCAACTAGTGGGGAGCACCGTTCCAGTACTGGAAGCGGTGGCTCGCTAGCGTCGACTGAGCTCTGCGGGCTCCGTGCGCTCCTTATATAGGCGGCCGTGCCGTAGTGTGCGTGTGCGCCGATGTGACGGGGTTCTACTCGCTGCGCGGCTCACTAGCGCGCGCGTTTTCGGTGTTACAGTCTCCCCCTCTGGATACGAAGACGACCCGGCGAGTAGACAGCCAAGATAGTTGCTCTAGGCGGCGTTCTTCCTCGGCCGCCCTCGTCTGCGCGGTGGCTGCGCAGCGGTCGCAGGTGTAGTCCTGGGCTTGCACGGTCGTCCTCGTTTCTTTACCGGGCGAACTGGTGATGGAAGCGGACACACGCTGCCTTGATACGGTGTCAGGGCAGACGTGTGATACACACCAAGAGGCTGATCTGGCGTGTTTGGATCTGAAATTACATAAGAAGAAACACCATGGCGGTTAAGGATTAAATACGGACCATCTCGCCTAGGATAGAATTTAGCGCTAATCCCTCGAGTGGCGTTGCTAACCGGGTGAGAGGTTGCTAGAACCATATCACCGGGGGAGTATCCAGGATCCTCTCTTCGGGTTCTATCAGCTGTCTTCTTCCTTTGTTCCTCCTTATTTTCTCTAATATCACGGGCTCTGTCCAGTGTCTCGGCGAGTAATAATAACTTTGGAGTTATCTCAGGCACGAAGTTCTCAGATAGTACGATTTGTCTGAAATCGTGTGCATTATCGTCGGGTGAACGAAGCTCTCGAGCAAACGTTAAGTACGCTGGTGTATGGCCCGTGGTGAGACAATTTGCGGTATTCATCGCAAATCTTATGCTAGGTAATTTGTTATCCCAGCTTCTGTGGTCATCTTCCACTAAAATAGCCAACTGTGTCTTCATGTCCCTATTCTTTCTTTCAACTGGATTCGCAGCTGGATAGTACACTGGGGTGAAAGTATGCTTGATACGTAGGCAATAGGTTAGCTGCTGCATAACAGCACTCACAAATTGTGGCCCATTGTCGCTAATCAATCTTCGGGGTATTCCATATCGCAGAAAGACTTCGTTAATCATTACTGTCGCACAATTATCTGCACTGGCAGTCTCCATGGCAAACAATTCAATCCAGCCTGTGGCAATGTCCTCTATTATCAATATCCACGTATTACCATTGGTAAATTCTGGGAGTTTTACATCTCTCAAGATTGTCCGCAGGTAAGGCTTGTAATGAGCAGGAGTTGCTCCTACCTGGGCCATGGAAATTTCTTCCGAGTCTTCGTCCTGCAGATTATAGTGATCTCCAGGGTAGTCTACGAAACACCACGTTTTCTGTGGAATGTTCAGCACAATTTTAGCGTCCTGAATGAATCCAATTCCTAAAAGAGTCCGATTTTCTCTAGACTCGGGAAACACAATAAACGTTGTCTGGACGACACGGTGGTTAATGCTGACAGGCGCACTTACTGTTAAAACCTGTCTGTGGGTTTTAACACCATCGGCAAGAGTTACGGAGATCTGTTGCCTACCGAAGAGAAATCCCATCCTCCTAAGGCATTTATACAGCGAGTATGATGCAACATTTGTTTTGGCACAGGAATCTATATAGGCAGTTCCTATAATTCTGCCAATACTTATTTCGACGACGGGCCTTGGTCGTACGTCGGCTTGGATGTTAAGGGCACAGAAGCTTACTTGTGCCTTCTCGATCTTTGCCGGTGTCTTGGCGCAAGTAGTGCATTTCGACCTTACTACGCCTGGGGTGCCACAACCATAACATGCAAACTTCGGTTGCGAAGGCGATGGCGCTTGCGTTGCCATGGACAAAACAGGAGGAGGAGGTTTTTCTGATGAAGTTCTACTAACGGAAGCTTCGTTCTTCAGTCTCCTACGACAAGTTTCAATCGTATGTCCTGGCAGACGGCAAAAATTGCACCTCTTCTTTCTGCTACTAACAGGTTCCTTGCCTGCTTCATTAGTGGATGTTCCATTCTCTGGAAGCACTTTTTCGGTGAGAAGCTGTTCCACTCCTCTGGCAGCTTTCAATAGCTCATCAAAGTTGGAAACACTTTCTCTGGGCATTTTTACTCTCAATTTGTAACGCAACTGGCCATAGACCATGTCTATTTGCTGCGTCTCAGTGTGAGGTTCGGGCAGTTGTGCAAACAATGCCCTTTTCTTCGCTACAAAAACCTCCGTCAATTCTTCCTCCCCCTGCTTGATGCATACAATATTCTGGTATACTTGGTATGCGGGTCGCGTAGGGGCAAAGGCATGGCGAACGCGGGATTCAAAATCGCTCCAAGTTAGAACTTGTCCTTTGACGCCATTCCACCAAATTGCAGCTTCATCTTTCAGGATGAGCGGTAAACTCTTGAGCGCGTCTTCATCTGAAATTTGTTCGACTGATTTGAATACGGAAGCACTTGCCAGAAATGATTCAACCGTCTCAGTATCTCGAGCACCGCCATAGGAAAACTTGCAGGTGGTGAAGGAACCTCGATGCTTTTGGTTTCCAATGACTGACAGGAGTTTCTCAAATTGTTCCGATGTTAAATTCATGTCGGGTGTTTTCGGGCTTCGTCGGGTCTTCATACGATTGTCTATTCTAGACGTGGCGAGTGGGTCTCTTGCTTCCTGGATAGGTCTCACGTTAAGGGCGAGAAAATGCAGGAACCACGTGCGGCTTCAGATTATGTTGCGGCGACAAATATATAGGCGCACGTTGCGACGTCAGTTATGTAGGCCCACGTTGCGGCGCCAGTTATGTAGCAGGGTCTTCTCAGACGGTAGAGCAAAGGAAACTCGAGAACACTTGACAACACTTTTATTTATGACTGTACACGGAAACAATACAATATGCTATGTACGTAGTCGGCGACAGTACGTTCCTGGCAAGTTCGTGAGGCGTGAAGCTACACGAAACAGCGCGTAGGAAGCGGACGATCGCGGGGTGCGGCGCGGGAAGGAGCGGGGAGAGCGTCTCAACTAGTGGGGAGCACCGTTCCAGTACTGGAAGCGGTGGCTCGCTAGCGTCGACTGAGCTCTGCGGGCTCCGTGCGCTCCTTATATAGGCGGCCGTGCCGTAGTGTGCGTGTGCGCCGATGTGACGGGGTTCTACTCGCTGCGCGGCTCACTAGCGCGCGCGTTTTCGGTGTTACACTAAGGTATTATGTATAGTTAGGCAGGATTAGAGAATACATAATATAAATAAGTAAGGTAATCAGGCCATAATCAGTCATTACTATTAACGTAACTCAGTTCATAGCTCGCAGTTTAACGAGTTGGGAATTGAAAGACCATAGAAATTCTTGTGAATTCTCTATAGTATGCACTATGCAGGTTTTCACACAATGTGTTCCTTCACCGTTATGGTCCGTAATAATTGGCTATGACCTAGACCGACTCTAAAAAGCCAGAGGTGTACATACATAACATCTTGGCAGATCGCGTCCGGTTCGTTACCAACAGACAACCACGCACTGAATGTATGTTGGTAGTGAGTACATACTATGTAATAATGTTTTGTCGCAATAAAAAATTTAAAAAATTAATATCCCTACCACATGAATGGACATTCGGTTGTTTTCGACAAATGGTGGGCACTATATAGGAAAAATGGTGGGTCCAAGTTGATTGCAGCGAATGTAACTGTCGTCTACAAACTACTTATCTAAATGAAATCTTTTGGCGCTGGTGCGGGAAACTGCTACCCCGCTTCATTTTATTGGTCGCTTTATCGCGACTACTTTCATAAAAGTTAAAAAATAATACTAACACGACTCGTGGAAGAAAAATAGAATTTTATTTCAGTAATGTGGGTATTAAGTTACCTAATCATGTGCAACGCAGGTGTAAAGCGGAAAACAAAACCATTTGAAGAATTTAAGTAATCTACGAATATCAAAATTCGATAAAAGTATCATACAGTAGCGGAAAGGAAATGGCAAAAATTTAATCTATCTGACATACTACATTAACATAAAGGCAAGATTAAAAATTTCGTTGGTCCATGGCTTCAGAATTCAGATTTATTACCTATTTCATTTTATACGGAATAAATCAATTTATACTGCATACATTTACGTTACATAATTTTATCTTAATTCTTTACGCACTTATTTGTTTTATGGGCTGATTACATTATCTCCATTTTCGGTTCTTCATAAGTATGAAACAAAACAGCAGCGTAAATAATAACAATTTTTATTAGTATTATAAACAATAATTAATAACCACGATATAGCACGATACATTTCTGTACATTAAATGCGTAGCGTAGTGCGGTTAACATAGCGTTTAACAATACGTATCAATCATAATATTATCACCCTTGTGTTAATTGTCACGTGTGCTCGTTGCTATGGCATTGAGAAGTGATATTCAGATCAATCAAGTGGCAACGATGTCGGTGACGAGCCCCGCCGCTATAGTGACTCCGGCTACACGTAACATGACGCGCCCTAGTTCCTTTACGTCTTTGTATCGCTCGACACAGATCGGCCTGCACACTTCTATTTCGACTACCGCCACCGAATTGTTGCCGAGGCAGCGAGGCTTCTTCTTTATCAACTCGCCAGTGCTCTTATTCAATAAAGCTTTCAATTTAACTATATTCGCAGACTCCACTAACGACTGATGGTGGATCAGCACAGGATATCCTTTAGTGATTGGAACTTTTACATTGAATACTACAATTCGCGCTTCGAAACGAGATGTTACAGGAACTTGTTGGATTGGATCACTCAAAATGTATCCTATTGATACATTCTGCATTTCTACTCCAGAAATGGTTACTACAACCTGGTCGCCAGCAAATGCAACATTACTTGACAAATCATTAATACTTAAATTTCTAACTTCTGCCATTTCTTTTGTGGGGCAGACTAAAACTTTGTCACCTTTACTCAACATGCCATTTTCAATGCGACCAGCAACACAGAATCCTGAGCCGGTGCCTTTAAAAACATCATTGACTGACATTCGTAAAGGTTTAGAGATAGGTCTCTCTGGCACACTGAATTTGTCAATAACCTCTAAAAGGCAAGGCCCTTTGTACCACTGCAGCAGCTCTGGCTCATTTGGAGTCTTGACAAGATTTTCACCAGTCAGTCCAGAACATGGCATATATGTGACATCAGAGTCTTTGAACCCAGCCTGCTTCAAAAAGGCTTTTAACTTTTTGGTAATTTCATTAAACCTTTCTTGGGACCAATTACTTGTGTCTAATTTATTAACAGCCACTGCAAGTTGGCTTACACCAAGTGACCGGACTAGGAGAGCATGCTCTCTTGTCTGACCACCAAAATCAAAACCTGACTCAAACTCTCCTCTTGTAGCATCAACAACTAATAAAGCAACATCGGCTTGACCAGCTCCAGTAATCATATTTGGAATGAAGTCAGCATGTCCAGGTGCATCTAAAATAATTACTTTCTTAGTTTTGGTTTCAAATTGGGCTCTTCCAACATCCATTGTAATACCCCTAACTCGTTCCTCTCCTGTCTCGTCCAATACCCAAGCATACATAAAGCTCTGTTTGCCAATTTTCTTACTCTCTTGCTCATATTTGTGCAATGTTTTCTGGCTGACTTCACCAAGGTCACATAATAACCTACCCATAAGTGTTGATTTACCAGCATCAACATGGCCAATAACAACAATATACAAGTGATCTTTATCAGAGCCTCTTTCTTCATTATACTGTTTTGTGGGATCATTTTTATTTTCCTTTACTTTTGGTGTTTTTACTTCTTCAATGTGGTCAGTTTTAGTAATTCGTTCTGTGCAGGGTGATTGGTCACGAGGAGTCTGTGACCGACTACCTGAGTCTTCAGTCAGGCCCACTTTAAAACCTTTGACAACTCCAAGACTTTTAGCCTCAAGCTTTGCTGCTATTACTTTGGGTGCAGTAATTGCTGCTGGTTTTACCAGGTCAATAATGACTGCGGGCTTAGCAGGCTCTTCTTTAAGTACACCAGGTTCTTCTTTAGTTTTATTATTCAATATTTCATCAAGTGCTTTGTCATAATTAAAGTTATGTTTTAAAACTGATTGTATGAGCATATTCTCAGAGATTGTATCACCTAATATGTCACGCAGTCCATCCAGACACGACATAAGCTTGGCTTCGTCTTCTTCACTAAGATTAAGGCTGCGGAAGTCAATGGATTCCCGTCTTTCGAGTACCGGTTGTGAAACATTTGATGGCTCATCTTCGACTTCTTCTTGAATGTCATCGTGGCTGTCTAGAAAGCTAGATATAGCCTGCTGGTTTCTAGACCTGTCGTACATCCACTGATCTGCGTCACTCGGTGACAAACAGCTTTCTTCTTCCACAGAATTCCCGTAAACATCATCGTAGTCGTATTCGTCGGAATAATTCCTGTTCCGGACGTTGCGATGTCGAGCCATTGTTGCAATGAATGTTCATAGATATCTAGTTAGTCCACAATAACATATTTAGATAAAATTTACGAAAAATCACACGTTTTCCACAAATGCACTTCTTTTGACTTTTGACATTAAAGTGACAAATCGTTTGACAGGAAAGCACAGCCACAAACAAATTATTACGTTCGAAAATAAGAAAAATAGTAAAAAAATATTATATTGTGACAGTCTAAGCGACAAACAGGATTGATTTATGTGGTCTATTATATTAATTTCTTAAGAGTTACAAATGAGATTCGCTATAAAAAATGGCTGAATGTATGATTTTATGCATCTGTCTGTAATCTGTATCAGCCCATATACGTCCCACTGCTGGGCACGGGCCTAGTCTACAATCGAGAGAATCAATTGAGAGTGGTTAGGCCATATAGTCCACCACGCTGGCGTAGTGCGGGTTGCGAACTTACATACCGTAGAAATTCTTTAAAATCGCTACGGTATGCAGGTTTCCTCACGATGTTTTCCTTCACCGCTAAAGCATAAAACGTTATTAATTGATTTTAATTTTCCCGTTATTAATATTCCAAAAATCAATTAAATAAAACTTAATTTTACTATTGTATATTTTTTGTAACGAAGCATTTGATCGAACAGCAAAAACACATGACTTTAATAACAAAATTCCTGAACGAACGTTTTATGTCATTACACAATTGCTCATGATAGCTCAATGCTCATGTCATTGCTTTGTCGCAAACGGGAATTACGCCTACAATTCATTTTCTTATCGTTTAGTTTATTGTTATTACAATAACTCCATAATTTAATTGTAATAATTACACTATTTTCATTTTACAAATACACTCAGACTACATATATTTTTTAATTAGTGTAACAGAAACTGGAAAACAAAGTAAAGGTTCAGAAAGTTTTAGACCCTTGACCTAGCTTAAGCTAGTCAACATGAAGAAAAAGGTGCGTATTAGAAAGATAAATAGACTATCATATAGTAAATAAATCATTTATTGCGATAATTGCGCGTAATTCATAGTGAAATATGCATATGTGAAAAGCTTGTTTATATGTTCCTATATTGAGGTTTTCCTTTCGTTTATCAGGTGTTATTGATGGGGAAAAGTGGCTCGGGGAAGACTAGTATGAGGTCTATAATATTCGCCAACTACATAGCCAGAGACACCAGAAGACTTGGAGCTACAAGTAAGTGTTTGTGACTTTAAATAATGATAATTGTTTCATCATCAAATTTTATTGGAGAAATAAAAAATGTAAACTAAAAAATTGGTTTAATTTCTTATTGGATATTAATTGTTTGCTACTAACTAGAAGTGACACATACAATTACTTAAATAATTTGAAAATATATTAACTATTAATATATAATTATATACCAAGTAGTTATTATTATTTATCAAAAGTTGTAACACTTGTAATTTCCATTGCTCACATACTAAGCTTACAATATTGAAAGAGACTATTTTAATTGACAAACTATTCACCTAATGTTCTCTAATCATTATTAGATACTCTAATAGAATTTTTTTGTCAGAACTCTTTTTAATGATAATGAGAGCACAATACATATAGAAACATAATCATAAACAAGTCAGATAATATTTATATAGATATAACGTTCCTCAAGAGAATCTATGAGTCATACTAATTACTTTAACCTAAATATTTACAGTTATGTATGTACTTAGGTCATTTTGTACATTGTAATTATCATTAAATCAATTATATTGTTTGTATTATATTGCTCGGTACAACTATGACAGATTGGAAAACATATCCCGTTTGAAGAAATAGAATACTCAATGACCTACAAATATTTTTCTTAAACACGGGCAGAAAAATCTTAATGCATTGACTTTCCTGCTAAAATATGAAATTCATTCAAATTCATGTGTAAATTTTCAACAATTTATGTAACTTTTACTGATTTCAATATAAAAGCGTTTGATTCTAAGGGAATAAAGAGAACATATGCTGTAGTTTTATCAAACAATAACTAAATATACCAATATAAGCAAACCATAAATATTGCCAATATCACTGATAGCAACCTTAATATCATACAAACAGGATGACTGACGTCACAAAATGAATATACTGTATTGTGTCAACCCATATACGTTCCACTACAGGCCACAAGCCTCATCAACAATCGAGGGTACAATTTTTTTTTTTTTTTTCTCTTTATTGGTTCACCACAGGTTCATTCGTTCAATTGAGAGGGGTTAGGCCATATAGTCCACCATGCTGGCATAGTGCAAGTTGGCAGACTTTACGTACCATAGAAATTATTACAAATTGCAATGATATGCAGGTTTCCTCACAATATTTTCCTTAACCATTATAATGCGTGGTGATAGACCATCAATACATGACTCCGAAAAGTCAGAGGTGTCCCCTGGGATTTGAGGTCACAACCACCGTGAACATGTTAGCAGTTGCGTCTGGTCCGTTTACCAACAGGCCACCCATGGATTCATTCATTTTTACAAAATGATTTACATTTACTTGACCATTATATACATGCTAATTATTATATCATATTTGCTATCATACACATACAAATTATTACACTTCTATACAAGGTGTATGTTTGCAAATATAATTTCATCTATTTTGTTCAAATGTGAATAATTTGGCAAAATAAAAAAAAAAACTTTTTTTACTTGCAGTTGACGTTGAACATTCACATGTCCGGTTCCTTGGAAACCTGGTGCTTAATTTATGGGATTGTGGAGGGCAAGAAGCCTTCATGGAGAACTACTTCGCCTCACAGAGAGACAACATATTCAGAAATGTGGAAGTCCTGATATACGTCTTTGATGTTGAGAGTCGGGAGATGGAAAAGGATATGCACTACTACCAGTCTTGCCTAGAAGCTATATTACAGGTAATATTTATTATTTATTGAAATATATAAACAGTTTATAACAAGTCAACTATGTCTATAAAATGTTTTACATCAGTTTTTTTTTTAGTTTAGCTAATGTTTTGTCTTCTATAGTTAAGATTCTATAGTTATTTGTCTTCTATTAGATAAGCATTTTAGCTCCTATGACAGTTAAATAATTTCTTTGACATCTAATTTGTAAAAAGGAATATCCCTTTACGCAGCACTGAATCCTATTGAAAGCATGTGAAATTACAAATAATAAAAAAAAAGAATATTTATATTTTTCCAACAATTAATCAAGGTTGTCAGCGACAGCATTAGGCCAAAGCATAATTGTTGAGTGTCTTTTAGAGCTATGTATGTAAATCAAATAACGAGTTTTAAGATATGTTAAAATCATTTTATTGAATTTAGTTTATACTCAATGTCACACAATGAAACTGGTTCAACACTACATACTTTATTTCTGATATTGCCATTTAATAATAGGATCTGTAGTAACTTAGATGTTTGGAAATAATTGACCTTGTTGGCTCCACAATATTTGTTGTGTTGTTGCTGACATTGCTAAAAGCTTGGTTATAATATTGACTTGCCACTTAGCAAGCTAGCTTAGGTACTTACCTAGCATAATGTTTGATACCTTTTCAAATATAAAATGATGAGCAATATGTGCCAGACCTTACAAAATAGTCCATTTAAAATGAATTGATACAAAATGACTATAAACTTGCATCTGTCACTTTTTTGGTGATTAAATTCATTTATTTAGACAATGTGCTGCTACAACCATAAATAAATACGCCCAACAGTCACATACATAGTCCTGATCCCACACTAAGATCGAGTCTTGTGTCGTGGGTATCTGAAACTACGAAAGACTTTTTGGTCTCACAAACACCCAGAAACAAATACCTGTTGATCACACTAATATTTGTATCGGTGCGGGGATCGAACGCGTGGCTTCACCTTTCTCAGAATGCGTCTAACCAACTGCGCCCCAGAGGCTGTTCAACCATTGGGTAGTTGGGTCAATTATAATTTAACGAAGAAACAACTTTCTAGCTGCTAGATTTGTTATTGGCTCTCTAACTTCTTCTTCTGCATTTTTGTCAAAGCTGGATGTGAAATATCCAATCAAATAGTGAAGTTTAACATATGTTTTATATCTTGTACATATAAAATATTAGAGAAATTGTTGTCATATTTTTCCAGAATTCACCAGAAGCAAGAATATTCTGTCTGGTGCACAAAATGGACCTGATAGCGGAAGAGCAGCGCGAGGAGATATTCAGAGAGAGGGAGGAAGACCTCAAACGGCTCTCTAAGCCACTCGAGTGTACATGCTTTAGGACTAGTATATGGGACGAAACTCTGTATAAGTGAGTCACAAAACATATTTTCATAATTTTTTTACTAAATCATATCTGTAGCGATCGCCTATCGCCATGCTGGGCGATCTAATTAATAAACAAACTCATTGTTATTCATTTTAAATGGTTCATTTTCTAAATTATACTGTTAGATCATCTTCTTACAGATTCTTTACGAATTTAATTTTGTGTTTCAGAGCGTGGTCAAGTATAGTGTACAAATTAATACCAAACGTTAAAGCTTTAGAATCATCACTCAAACAGTTCGCAGCGATTGTGGATGCAGATGAGGTAATGTATTCTAATTTATTTCGAATAAAACATTCAAATCCATCTTAAATTTACTTCAAATGTACATTTTATTAATATGATGATTTTTTTTTGCGATATGTGTAACGAAATCAGATGCCTTGTATGCAAAATCTCGCGAGTGGTGTGACTGGCTGTTTACTGCTCATGTGTCAAAGTGTAGGTTATCATGTTCCACCGCTCGTACATAATACCCGGTAGTTATATTACTAAGTCGACACTCGTCAGCTTATTTTTACATTCAAAAAGTGTAATGTTAGACGAAAGAGTTATGTAACATGCGATCGTCCATATTTGCTACTAATAAAAAAGTATTAGTAACACTGATAACTTAGAAATATTTTCCCAAAAATGAGAGCACTCTCGGGCATGGCGCGCCATAGTCCACTGCCGGCGTATGCAATATTACCGAAACCTAAAGTTCTCAGTTCTCACATGAACATTTCAATACACCCCTGTGGTTTGTTACCACAATAAATAAATATAATTTTTGAATATCAACATTACTTTTGCTATACTAAAACTTTGATGTCACCTTCTACCCCATATGACTATTAAATACACCCATTAGTCACATACATACCTATTCCTGACCCCACACTAGGATCGAGTCTTGTGTAGTGGCCAGGGGGTATCAGAAACTATGAGAGACTTTTCGGTATCACAAACACTCAGACCCGAAACAAATAGTTGTGGTTCACACAAACATTAATTTGTCTCGGTGCGGCGATTGAACCCGCGACCTCTCGTTTTACAGCCGGCGCCCAACCAACTGCACCGTGGAGACTGTCTTATAGCGCTTAGCAATAATTTGAATTTCAATTTCGCTGCTCTTTTAATTATAACTGTCTATATATTATGCTGGATGTGACAAGCCGAAGACATGGACATATCAATTTGGAGGAGACCTATGTCCAGCTGTGGACAATAAAAGGCTGATGATGACGATGGTGATGATGATGATAATTGTAACATTGTATCGCAGGTGTTATTATTCGAGCGCGCGACGTTCCTGGTAGTATCGCACTGCCAGCGGCGGCCGCACCGCGACGCGCACCGCTTCGAGAAGGTCTCCAATATCATCAAGCAGTTCAAACTGTCCTGCTCCAAGCTCGCCGCGCAGTTCCAGAGCATGGAGGTAACACTATACTGATGATCTTGATGGATGTCCTTGAAAATATTAATACAAAACAGCTCGATTTAGTTATTTATAAACGACAATAATATTCCGTCTATGACCGACGGGTCCTATCTGAGGATGTCCAATGCCACTCCTAACGCGCATGACGATCTCAGAAGGGTATTGGCCCGCATGCAAGCATAGGATTTACTAGGGATATGTGCCTTTAACATCCGCTAACGTTATAGCCTTAATTTTCTTCCATAGTCTTCGCTGATTTCCGCAAGTGGTGCTTAACAGTTTTTCTCCTGTTCCAAAAACAAGGATCACATCGTAGCTTACAGACCAAACAAATACTTACGCACTTAAATCTCTAAATTATAAAATTTGCAAATTACATTCCGGGTCTATTCTTATTTCCTAATCAATAATATTTATAACCGACAGGTGCGTAACAGCGTGTTCGCCGCGTTCATAGACGGGTTCACGAGCAACACGTACGTGATGGTGGAGATGTCCGACCCCAAGATACCGTCCGAGGCGACGCTCATCAACATCCGTAACGCGCGCAAACATTTCGAGAAACTAGAGAAGGTCTCCTCCAGCGCGCCCAGCCAGTACCAATGAGACTCGCTCGCTCGCCCGTCACGGTAGCCAATGTTCCCCACGTGCGCCGACGCCGCGTGACATTTCTGACAGCTTGTCACCCTGACAGCTGTCACTTTGACCCCTGCGGGCACCGGTCAACAAACTCAATTGCAGTAATCTGTAAATATTGCAAGCTTCCGCGTGTACATACAAATGCTTTAAAACAGTTAAATGTAGTGGTTCAGTTTTAATCTTTCCGCTATACAAATGACATATTTCTAAGTGAATGTTTTTCGAAAATATTTTCTTAGAGCTAAATGTAATTTCGCTCGTAGCATAGTGCGCATGGATGAAATCATCACTTTTGTTTTTAATGTGGCTTTTGCGGTGAAAGGAAATAAAACAGTTGATATGAAACAATCTGTCAAAAATGCCACGAGAGTCGGCGCACTATACACGTAATGTCGGAGTGCTTAGCACGAGAACTCTTGCCAAAGCAAGATGTCGGATGGTGTTTGTTGTTGCGTAATTTTATTGCTATGGTCAAAGAATATTTATTTATCAGCTCATAAACTTCATACAATTCCAAACCATGTATTTATTTGATAGAACATTTATTTACCCCTTTCTATACCCTGAAGGATATTTTAGTCGTAAGTTAAAAATAAACTTTAATATCATACAATAAATACAAGCATGTACAACGCGGTCGCTACAATACCAACACATAAAATGGTAGAATTATTTGTCACGTCAATATTCAAAAATCAATATTATGATACGAAAAATATAGTTTCCTATATAATCTATCTAGCTATAAAATAACCAGTGACTACTCCGTTGAAAAGTTATTTTCCAATATAGGAAATCGTGACGTGACCTCAGATGAGACATCAAGGGGAATCAATGATTACATGGTAAAGAGGATACCGCATACAATCAAGTTGTACTTATGTAAGGGGTTTCGACGCGTAATTATACATTTATACATATATCTGTGTCATTTACACAAAGCTTAAGTGACACGTAATAAAAGAGACAAATAATACCTGCTATCTTTCGAATATGGCAATGTTTCGTTCACTGACCACACTGAGACTGTCTTGCAGCCAAGAAGACGCCATTTTGCTTAGCTCAATCCGCAACTGCATGTACCCGATCCATTGTTGAATCGGTATAAACAAATCTTCACAATTAAAGAATTTAGAGTTATTTATTAATATTCTCATTTAAGTTTGTTTATTAGTTTGTTGCTCTTGTTTTTTAAATAACTGTGTTGTCAAGGGCGGAACCACCGCCATTTTAGTCATTCGAAGTGCCGCATGTCACGTGACCTTATACGTTGTTCTTTATCTGTGTTCTCTATATTCTATAATCATTGAAGGGAATTTAGACCGAGATAATATAGTATTGTATACATTTCGTAGGAGTGACAGATGCATAGAAAAACAGTAATTGCGTGTCTTTTGTTTGCAGTTTCCTTAATTGGGTAAATAAATGTTATATCCCAAACCTGTCATATGGGTAATATTGGAACGTTATCACTACTGTGTAAATATATTAATTAAATTATTATAAACGTTTGTAGATAGTTATAGTACTAATGGCCTTATTCATAGACAGTTTTAAAACTCATTTTAGTTATCGAATAAATAAATACACCCAACAGTCACATACATAGCCCTGACCCCACACTAAGACCGAGTCTTGTACCGTGGGAATCAGGACCTACGAGAGACTTTTCGGTCTCACAAACACCCAGACCCGAAACAAATACTTGTGGTTATCACAAACGTTTGTCTCGGTGCGGGTATCGTACCCGCGGCCTCTCGTTTCACAGGCGGCGTCTAACCAACTGCGCCACGGAGGCTGTCAAAATGTTTTGTGTTCGCTCATACTGAATTCAAAAATCGTTCGAATGGGACAAAACATTCGATATCTAAAAAAGGTTTTAAAACTATCTATGAATAAGGCCGTTAGTGTTTACACTTTGTAATTTCAAAATCATTATTTAATGATAACAGTGTTAAAATTACGCCCTAACTGATATGAAAAGTAGATAAATAATTGCCGGTTTTATATTTACCGCCACCGAATATGTATGTTTTTGTGTCTAAATATGTCTTTAAATCAAACTATGACAATTGTTTTTGTAACGGAAAACCATTGAAAAGTGACACTATTATTTTTTTTAATATTAAAACGTCACTGCGTTATAGTTTACGTTATAACATTTATTAATAATTTTTCGGCAATAATAAAGATGCTCTAAGCATATAAACTGGTTTCAAAATATAATTGTTTAAAAAAAGTAATAAATAGCTCAATAATAAAATCTACATGGTCTGAGACCTCCATTGCCAATTTATTCCGCTAACAGTGTTGCAGGTCTCTTAGATATTTTAAAGCACTTTAATGTTTATGTAAAAATAAATGTTAATATATACAGTTCAGTTTTATTATAATTTTTACTGTGATTAATGATCGGAAGTATGGTTGATAAAGATAATGTATAAAAGTCAACAAACGACTCCATATTTTTTTGGCATCCACAGTTAAAGTAGTAGGTATCTTATGTATCTTATGAAATAGAATGAAAAAAATCTAAAACTGAATTATAAAAAAGATTATTTTTACCAATCGTACTTGTTTCTCATATGTTTAATAAAAATATATATTGTTTCACAATATTTATTTTCAATTATTGTCCTGATGTGGTAAAGGAATAAGCACACACATACATAAGCTTACTCCAGCATCATTACTCTCATTATTTGACTGCGTTTTTACATTAGCCCTGCCTTTGTCATCCTTTAAAATCTTTCAAAACTTAAATTAAAACTTCAATTAAAATCTTTATGAAAAAGTAATGGTTCTGATGCTTTTATTGGAAAAGTAAAAAGAGTTGATGATTAAAAAGTTGAAAAAGTTTATTCTATCTTAAACTGCACTGCTCTTTTTTATGTTAAAAGGAACGCTGTAAAGCTCCCCTTTCACTAACCCGGAGAGACCGAAAAGCGTATGGCAGTGTCACTGGCCTACCAGCCCGGCAAGCTGCGGATATTGCAGCCTGGTCGGGACCCCAACTAAAACCTCAGGGAAGGAATCGCGCTTCTCGTCCTCAGATATCCAGAGCCGCCCGAAAACACCGCGACGGCCACCAAACTGCACTGCTCTAACTTGCCATGGCTATAAACAACATATTCACTGAGCATAAGATTAAAGCATAAATCCGAATTTGGTCATAATATTATCTCCAGTTCTTATCGTGTTTACGAAGCGTGAAAATATTATTCAACCGAATCTGAGCCGTGCTTAGACGCCTTTAAGGCGAAACAATGTGGACAGTTATGTTTAGGTAGACAGGAAAATGTAGCACATATATTTACATAGAGGATTACTTCTTTCGGATCATCTGTAAAAAACCTGTGAGGTATTTCCCATTGACCTCTCTTTTTTAATACGAATAATATCTGATTTGTAGGTACTATAGGCTAATTTTTGCAATATCATTAATTAAGATGTATTAAAATAATAATTTTAATAATTATAATAGTTTTTCAACTACAGAATTAAATTTATCCATCGTGCTGAATTTTTCCATATTTTATTTTTAATTCAGTTTTGCTATTCTAGAGTTGCAATAGGGGTGTGAGGAGCGGATAATCTCTAATAGTTTGGGCTATTGTATAGTACGGAACCCTGGGTGCGCGAGTCCGATTCGCACTTGGCCTAATTTCTTATTGTATAAGTCTGGCAGACGAGCATATGGCTCTCGTGATTGTAAGTGGTTACCGCCGCCCACGAACATCCAAAATGCTAGAGTCAAAGGAGCCTTGCCGGTCTTCCAAATGGGAGGGAACAGGGCAGTAAAAATGATTTAGGCTTCCACGATATATGCAGTTGTTGGTCTTGATTCTCTTACGTTCGATTTCCTGTCAATAAACTAAGAGTGTGTTTTATATTATGTCAATACTTCAGTAGTAGACTATAAGGTAGGTACTACTTATTTAATGTATTTAACTTGGTTATTAACTATGTATATGGATACACCTATACAATCTTATTACGAGCAAATAACATCATTAATAAGATACATGTTCTACTGCAGCATAAGTTAGGTCTTCTTTGTGAAACAATGTAACTATTTCGTCTAAAGACAATATCATATTTTTAAATTTAATTATTCATAAGTCATAATTTATGTTTTATACGTTGATGTTTTATTTATTGTAATATCATTGTCATCGTTGACCTTTAACTTCATAATTAAAATACTGACTCAGCGTAATTGCTGTTTTTAACATAAAAGTTTAACTGAAGAGAATAACAGCTTTGCTATTGCATTTCGTGGAGCCAAAAAAAATATTACCCCCAAGCGAAGCCAGGCCCAAACAGTATAGGTAGTAAGTATTGCAAAAATACGGTAGCACACTCGCCAGACGATGCTTCAAGAACTGTAATAAATATAGCATTTATGACCAGATGTTGTCATTGGATATACATTTTTTGTTACTTGCGTTTTAGTTAAAACGAAACCTTTGCGCACGAAGCACGTGTTTAGTCCTGCGTGCAAAATCTAAATAGATTTGGTACATCACAGTTGACTAAACAGTTACACTTATATCTTGTCCGATATTAAGCTTATCGCAACCGAAAATTGATTAGTATTGCGTTATCTACCAGTGAGAACAGCTGTCTTGTAACACCATACACGAAGGTAAAATGATTAATTATAACTTTTATTTAAAATATTTGTGTATTTGTTTATCGTTAGTCTTTCCATAATAATATCTGGACATAAGTGGTCAGTAATCATTGCTGTATGATGTCACTCTTTTACACAATTGGACGTTAGGCACACTTCATTCAATTGTAGAGGCACTGTCTGATGTTTTGATAAGTGAGTCGGTCGTGTTATTTTCGCTAACATTGCACGGAGGTAAGTCTTTGGCCATTGTTAGATTTCCTTGATCTTGAACATGAAGTTACAATTTAATCAAAATGCGTAAGTTATTTGCAGATAAATTATCATCTTAGTACCTACTCTAAACATACCTTTTCACTTCATCATTATTTTTAATAAATCGCTAATAGCGAACGCTACATCATTAGTGATGTTTCTTGTTTCTGTGTCTTCCTTTTCCTTATTAGTTTTATATTTCATTCATTGAATTCTTTCGTTTTTAAGTTCTACGTAATTCAGCAGTTCATAGTCAGGATTCTCCTTACATTTATTTAAGACACATTTAAAGATATTATGTAAATACAACAAATCATTAGTATTATATTACTATTTTCGTTGTTATAGCATTTACAATGGCACAGGAAAAGCCAATTTTCGATTACCATGAGGAAACTCAAGGAGAGAAACTTAAACGTAAATCAAAGGAATCTCCATTTATGGTTATTGGTGAGTATAATTAATTAAATTTTATTCTCATCAATGTTATGCAACTCAGGGGTGAGGAAATTAGAACCAGGTAAAATCCCAAGATTAATGAAAGCTGATCCTGGAACCGGCTAGAATAAAACTAAATAGATGGATAGGAATAGATATTTAACTGACTGGATGTGAAAGAAAAGTCCAATATCACTTTGCCCGACCCGGGATTCGAACCCGAGACCCCAGCTTTGTTTAATCGTATCGTAGTACAACTACGCCACCGAGGCAGTAAGTATTTTACTGCAGTAGGTATACATGTGGAAATACTTATACAATGCACAACACTGCAAATGTATTTGCCAAGATAAGGACGCATTATTTACTTAGAAATACTTAGGTACCTACTAACTGCGCAACGGAACTTACGGCTCGGCATCTATGTATAAATGCTTTGTCAAGTGTAGATTATATTTTATTCATTGATTTTTAACCAACTTCAAAAAAAGGAGGAGGTTCTCAATTCGTTTGAATCTTTTTTATGTATGTTGACGCTTGATCGGATTTGGAAAATTCTTTTGTTTCAAAGCGGTTTTGTTCACAAGTCGTCCCATAAAAAAATATGGTCAAGATCTGATGAATACCTTCAGAGTAGAGTACTTCAGAGAGTCAGAGAGTAAAACTCTTCAAAATTGAGTAGGATTCCAATGGTTCTTTTTGCATTAGGTTTTTCATTTACATCACCTCAAATATAATCCTACTATTTGAGACGGGCCATACTTAACGGGGCTTGGATAATTAATGTGAACGAATTTACAACGTAAAGCGATTTCAACATCTACACATGCATAGTATTAAATAAAGTCGTTTTCCGATACTGTCCCTATAAAAGCATACATTTTTTAAACTCCGCAACTGGTTCTAATGCAATTTTATCAATAGATTGAGTGATTCAAGAGGCTGATGAAGCTTTTTTTAGTTATTATTTTATTGCTCCGAATGTTGCAAACATTGCCATATTAAACTAATACAACATTCAATTTATGTGACAAACAGCATTTTGCCGAGATAGTAAGGAGAAAAGCTCCAATTGACTAGATACCTACCAACATAAAATATGAATTTCTGGTGTGCAGTGGAGTAAAAGATTATCTGCACGCGGGCGAAGCTGGGCCGGGTCACTATCATTCATAAGACGATGCAATTCCAGTACAAATATGTATATTATCCTATTTCTGTTCACAGCCATCGCTGGCCTTGCGGCCACGGTAGGTTTTGGCGCGTATTCGTACAAGAACCGTGGCGCGATGAGCACTAGCGTGTTCCTGATGCAGTTCCGTGTGATCGCGCAGGGAACAGCCGTGGGCGTGCTCACCGCCGGCATGGCCTACACGCTCTTCAACACCTACATGCAAAGGAAACCCGCTAAAACCAACGAACATTAATCATACATCATAACATATCTACAGATATGCTTTAAATACTCCTTCTTGAAATCTTATATTGTATAATACAGTCGTCCGCTATTCATCAGTTAGTAATAAACTGGACGTTTTTGTTTGTTTCAAGTTATCAACTTTAAATACAAGAAACTAGGTACGGGTAGCTCCGATTTTATCAATTGAAGATTGTCTTGGTATTTTAGTGGGGCAATTAGAAGTTCGCCGTAAGGATCAATTACGCAGTACTGGAATCTGAATCCAAAAAATATATAATATAGAAAACTAGGACTAAATTTAATATTAGGTACTTTTGCGAATTTACGATTTATAACGCGTCAAAATTACACTGCGACTACCTACTTCGAAACATATTTTACGGGATTTAGTAAAAGGCAATGCGCAAATGCCCTTGGACACTGAAGAGTGCGTCACTGCATCATTTTAGTAAGATACGTGACAACCATAAGCCGTATCCATAACAAATCTAAATAAATAGAATAAACATCCCGTTGCCTAGAGGAATCTTAGTTGCTATACGGAAAACGACCACATTATTGAAAACATATTCTTTGAATCTACCATTTTATCATGTATGATAAAAACTGTTTAGGTAGGTACATATGTAGGTACCTAATATTTATTACATATTTAGATAAGTTTGAAACGTATGAGTGTAGGCATGTGTGATATAATATATAAGTTATGATGTATCCTAAGTTCTTAGTTTATGTTCTATGTTTATGCAACACTTGGCAATTGTAATAAATTGTAAGATATGTATGAATACTTATTATCTTTATAAACTCAATGATTTGGGCGATGGAGACATAATTACCATTTCTCTTACTCTTAGGTCCTAAGACTGATCTTTATTATGAACTGGCGGGACGTCGCGCGCGTCGCAGGTCAAATTTACACTTTTTTGCCAGATATTGGATGACATTTTTTGGAACTGCGTGGAGCATTAGAAATGTATATTTTTGGTGTTAATTATAGCCCTGGTGTGCGACCGCACCTTACTGCCTAAAACCAAACTCCTATAAATCTATCGCCAAACACACATATCATGCAATCAAAAATATGTAGGTACATACAATACACAAATAAATAAAACTACATAAAATAATTCGGAATATTTTACGTATATTTTACATTCACACATTGAATCGATGAATAATATTCAAACAATGAATACATAATTTATATCTTTGTATGCATGGGTAGGTACTGTATCATGTTTTATTCCGTGTCGAATATATTTTACGGAAAATGCCTACTTATCCATGAATCTGGATACATGAAAGAAAATGAAGGCACGGAACTTATTATACAATATATTGACCAAGATAAACAATAACATTAGTTTTCGCATGAGTGTAGTCAGTATGAAGGTAGTACGGACGTAGAAGTTAAGTTCACCTAATCATTACCTTGAGGGAAACTATGGTTTGGGCGTGCGGATTCCCGTCGACTCGAGGATGAAATACCTCGGTCTCGTCCTCGACAGTCGATGGGATTTCCGTGCGCATTTCGAGGAGTTGTCGCCGAAGCTGGTGAGGGCGGCGGGCGCACTGGGGCGCCTGTTGCCCAACACTGATGGGCCTGGCATCCCTTGCCGAAACTTGTATGCTGGAGTCGTGCGGTCCATGGCCCTCTACGGGTGTCCCGTTTGGGCCGAGTCCCTGGGCGATCGCTGCGTCCGCCTGCTGCATCGTCCGCAGCGCATGGTGGCGCAGCGGATTATCAGGGGCTACCGCACGGTCTCGCATGAGGCGGCCTGCGTATTGGCGGGAACTCTGCCCTGGGTGCTGGACGCAAAGACCCTCTCGTCGGCTTTCTTCCGACGAGAGGAGGCGTCCGGGCGTGGGCAGAGGTTGGTCCCCCGTGAGGTCGAGGCCATGTTGGCCTCCCTCCGCAGGACCGCCGTGGAGGAGTGGCGTTCCAGGCTGGAGAGCCCGAGTGCTGGCGTGAGGACCGTCGCGGCAGTGCGACCTGTCCTCGAGCAGTGGCTGGACAGGCGCCACGGTGCGCCGACATTCCGGCTGACGCAGGTGCTCACCGGGCACGGCTGCTTCGGTGCGTACCTGTGTCGCATAGCCGGAGCTGAGGAGTCAGCCGTGTGCCACCATTGTGGCAACTGCCGTGAGGACACGGCCCAGCATACGCTGGAGGAGTGCCCAGCCTGGGACGAGGAGCGCAGCGCTCTCATCGCGGTCGTGGGAAGCGACCTTTCGCTGCCGGCCGTGGTCGCCGCCATGGTCGGCAGTAAGAGGTCGTGGCGAGCCATGCTCTCCTTCTGCGAATGTGTCATGTCGCAGAAGGAGAGTGCCGAGCGGGATCGGGAGCAGACCGATCCCGCTCGTCGCCACAGAAGACGAAGGAGGCGCCGGGATGTCACCTAACCCGGCGCCGGAGAGGCCACGCGGGGCCGCCGTCCCTACCTTGGCGGCCCCCGAGACGTGACGCAACACGCGTCTCATGTCGCGTCGCTTCAGCGGCAGTGCACAGAGGCGGTCCCGGCGCGCTCTGTATCAACGGTATCCCGGGGCCGTCTCTGAAGTGCACCGATGGTGGCCGACGCGGGGTTTTTAGTCGGTATTTCGGCGCGTACGTTTACGGTAGGGACCCGACCCAGCGGCCGCCCGACACATCCACGGGCGGCACAACATCTCGCTGGGCTCGGAAGGCGCCGGTGAGTCCGACACACCCTCGCCCCTCCGGGGGTGGGATGGTCCGTAAAGGGATTTTCCCCGCGAGAAAAAAAAAAAAAAAAAAAAAAAACTATGGTTTGACAAAAATGTACAGCGAATGGTGGAAACATGATAAAAACTATTAAAATCAACTGCAGGCAGGGCCGGCGTAAGGGTAGGGCGCGGTTGGGCGACGGCCTCAGGGCGCGCGCCAGTGCCAAAAGGGCGCCGAATACCAAGATTTACTGTAAGTTACAACTTATAGTATATTATCTATAATTTACTGATTTTCATGCGACGTAGAAATCTCGCCCAGGACGTCGTTAATGCCAAAACCGCTATTGTCTGCAGGGTACTCCAGAGTCCAGGATATCGTGTAAGCAGTTAGGACGAAATTAAAATGTATTCAGGTAAATCCGAATGTCGGGGAATTCCGATAACGCCTAAATTTTTTGTCACTAATTATTTTTAAAGGAATCTTGAGTCAACCGAAGAGGGGGAGTCAATTGGCATGGCGGTTAGATGAATGATGTTGGAGCAAAATATACTGCCGTATTTAGTAGAATTCAGTGATTATCGGAATTCCCCGACAGACGACTTTACCCAAATACCTACCAAAAAAAAAGATTTGGTATATCAGATGATAATAATATGAAATAGTATTAAAAACTCACGCGGTGAGAGGCTACTATACGGCTGCGATAAATTATCCCATTTCTTGAGTGATGCATGGGTATACGCGCGCCGCCTAACCGTGCCGTGCCGCGCCGCGCCGCGCGCGGCTTTAGTTTCACGCCAACACACACAACACGGGTACTATAATTTACACTATGATTTACACTGTTTCGTCTATTCAACATTTTAACAATAAGGCTGCGTGTTCACCATGGATATGCGAGGATGCGTAGCGAGAAATCTGGAAAGTGTTTGTTGTAATTGAAGTGTTGCTCTCAAGGTTATAAAAGATGTAGGTAGTTGGAGTCTATAATATCTTCTTCACTTATTGCTTATCACACCTGCAATTGTTGCGTGGCACTTTGTGAAGACACGCGTATACAAATATGCTCTTCATAGTGTCACTGCCGCGGACACATCACCACAAATCGCGAGACTACGCACCATCTCTGTAAGCTCAATGTTGCTGTAACACAAAGCCATCGGCGAAATCAGCACGTGTGCGACGTCGTATAAGCAAAATTACGAGAGTTGTGTTAATTCCCAAGTGACTTATTGATAGATTTTACTGGAGGTAGGTTTCTAATAATATGTGAGGCCGCGCCGCCTGGGTACCACCGCAATGTCCATTTTCCCCGCCAAACAGCTGTGTAAATGCACTGTTGTGTTCCACGGTTTGAAGTATATTGTAGCCAGAGTAACTACTGGACATAATGAGACTTAACATCTTATGTCTCAGGATGGCGAGTGCAGTTGAATGCCAAGCACTGCTTTGTAATTCATGGTGTTCTTTGGTTTTGCTAGTCAATGAGCGGTCGTAATCTTACCATCAGGAGAATGGCATACTCGTCTCGCCATTTATAGCAATAAAAAAAAATAGCGATAGACTCGCCCCCTATCACATCGTGGGACGGAACACACAAGGCGCAACATGGGTGTCCTGGTAGCACCTCTGTCTACCCCTTCTGGGAAAAACACGTTAGTTTATGTACATATGTATATGCCAAGAATGCAGTGGCGTGCCTAGGGTTTTGGAGTAGGGCAAGCCCAATATTATTTTAGGTTTAATACATATTTATTTAGAAGAAAAAAAAGACTAAGAACGACGAAATCGAATTTACGGCGCGGCGGCAGACCTATCACACAATCTATACAATATTAAGATTAGGTAATACAAATATAGATAGCTTGTGAGTTGTGGTCATGCAACCGTAACTTTTTACTGCACTAACTACTGAGCACTTTTAATACCCGGCATTACACTAGCACAACGATAGCTACTATGGTCCCGTGTTTGACTGCGCAGTTAACCAAAATTACGGACAGAAATTTTTATAAATACATTAAGATTAAGTTTTTACAAGTAGTAGTTTTAATTACAAGTAATAGCATGCCTTTTGAAAGGACCACAAACTCATTGAAATCATTAGAATTAATCCAAACATTCTAATACACAATTGTCCCTTGAAAAACATATATAACACGACTGTTTAATAAGCTATATGAAGGGGAGCATTTAGAAATCGAATTACGTAGTTTAGTAAACTGAATCGATAAAATGCCTCTTGTGATTTACCACGAATTTAAGAAATGCACAAACTCGGCGTAGTTTTCGCGCCAGTTTCAATAAAATTGAATTAAATTACCTTTATAACGGCAATGAACACTTTCACAATCACACTAAAACTATCACAGGAAACAATACAAATCATTTTCGTATCAAAAAGTTTAAATAACATTAAAAAAACGAATAATTAACCTATAACCGAACTATTTACAATTGCACAATGTCAAAATACTTATGAAGTTAGTAGCAATTCGTACAGTATTGCTAGTAAACGAAAAAATAAACATTACAACATGCAATTATAATTTATGAAAGAAATATAAAAACATCATTATTAGTATTACAAAAATGATTAAATAATTTTAAAATAGAACCAATATAATTTAATAACAATAAATATAATTTAGATAACAAATAATGTTACACATGACGACCTTCAAACGTACGATGTTCAGTCAAAACAATTCTGTAATCTGTGGTCAAAAGCTGGGCTTTTGGTTTAGTACATTATTGCTATATATAAATATCTGTAGCTATACATTCGTAGTCCCGGAGTATAGCATTTCACCCGTAAATGTGAAAGAGATAGCATGCGTTGCCAAAAGCCTCGTAAAAGCACACGAGAGAGAAGAAGGCAGATATATGTTTTGCGCGTACCGTCTTTTAAAAAATGCGTGGAGCTACGTTCTACGTGAGAGGTAAAATTATTGAATGAATTTATTACAAGCGTTGCGCAGCGCGGGCGGCGCTTCGGCTCGCCGTCGCAGGCGCTTCATTGAAGAGCGCCATGCCGCGACGGAACGCGGTAAATTCAAAAATGGTAGATGTTTCGTAATTACTGTTTTGTATTGAATGTAATTGTTTCGTTTAGAATTTAGTATATACGTATTAAGTAGGTCAAGCCGGGCTTTTGGGCTTGTATGGAAGTACCGCCACTACAAGAATGTTTCCACCACCCAGTATATTGATCAAAGTTATATTTTTAAAAAGACTTACCTAGCCATGTTAAAAATTGTTTAAGTAACTACGAGAGTTAATAAATAATACGTCACGATTTGTAGCTATTAGCTTGAGGAATATAAAATATTGTACACAATTATTTAAAACTCATTGTTTACGTTTATAAGTCCACAAAGGTATTTTAAGTTTGATCAATATTACTTAAAAATTGTATTAAACATGTAGATTGTATAATGTGTATTCAAGGATATTACAATTTGTTGTATTCCATACAAATTCAAAATGTATACAAAGATCATAGAATAGATGTTGAAGTGTTCCAATTTATTTATTGCAAAATACCAATTTTATCAGTATACTGCTTGTTAATTACGTAATAGAGATTCCAGATAGCAAAAGAAGAACATAAAATAATAATTTAACATCTCGAAATGAAGTCATTAAAAGCTATTCATATTTTTAATATCACATTCAATTTTTTCAAATGAGTTACTTTTTAAAATAAACATTGCACAACTTCTAATACTGGTTTAAATAAAATAATTAGTACATTTAATTAGCAATTAATAAGTATGTTCTTAACATAGAATGACTAATATTGTTAGAAGAATTATGAAGCAATGATAATATTATAGTTTTGATTGTGATTAATTACTAATAGGAAATCTTCTGATTGGAAGAAGGGAACCAAACAGTACATGTTGTATCACTGGGAATTTTGCTAACACTTCCTTTTTGTACATCTTAATAAGTCCTTGGTTTATTTTCGTCCACGAACCTACGGCACTTATGCTCCATAACTGATTGGAGTGCTCTGCAAATGGCCCCTTTTTCACCTCTTTAATGTACTTTATACATGATAAAAACATGTACTCACTGGCATATTTATCAACAATTTCATCCTCTAAAAACTTAGCAGGGGGGTATATTTTAGGTTGGTCTACAAGTTGGGAACTTCCCCAGATGAATGGAATAAACTGATAATCGTCTAAGCTCCAAACACCATGGCTGCCTGCAGGTTCCATTCTATATGTTGTCTGCAATCTTCTTGCGATGGTAAGGTATTTATTAAATATCAGAAACACTGTTGCTACATTATCTTCTGGATACAGGTTACCTATTTTATACAAACAGCATAGAAACATAACAAATGACATTTCATGACCTGTGCCATAGTCAATTCTTGTCGCATTCCCAAAACTTTCTTCTAAATATACCTTAATTTCTGGTATCGCCAGATGTAGATTCATATGCAATGCCTCTTGCAACAATGGTGTGGAATTTGCTTTGATCTTTGTCAACCAGTCTCTAAAGGCAGTATTTCCAAATCTTTGAGGTTGTTCCACTGGTGGAAATTCGTCAATCATTTTGTCAATCTTCTCTAGCATGGCCATGATTTTTGTGACATTTTCAGATATTTTGCAGTCCACAGAGAGCGGTTTCCCTTTGATGGCTTCGTTCAGTGTTGCTATGAAGCCTGTAAACTCCATGTAAGCTTCAGATTTTTCCCATATTGCCATATCTGTGATAGATTTGACTGCCTTAACTGGCTCAACAAACCGATGGTTACTTGGCAGTATGGAGGGGGCATTTTCATTTTTCTTTATGCTATCACCAATTGTACTATCTGCATTCATCTGGAAAATGAGAATTGGAATCTTAAATATTTTTATATCAATATTTTTGTGGTTTCCTTATACACACAAAATTTGGTTTCCCAAAAATATCTAGATAAAAAATTATTTGATATTTAAATATGTCACATGTAGGTATATCAAATTGGCAAAAATAAGTGAGAATTATTTTACTCACTTACTCTTAGGAGCTAAAGTCATTTCACAATGACAATAATCACTACATGACAGCCTCAGTGGCGCAGTGGGTTAAATGCGGGCCGTGGAACACACCGAGAGAAATGTTTGTGTGAACCACAAGTATTTGTTTTGGGTCTGGGTGTTTGTGAGACCGAAAAGTCTCTCGTAGTTCCTGACACCCACGATACAAGACTTGATCTTAGTGTGTGGTCAGGACTATGTATGCAACTGTTGGGTGTATTTATTTATTTACATTTTTCTCAAACAAGAAATTGACTACAAATATCTAATTCCAACATGCAAAAATTTAATAAAGTAATAAACCACATTATTAATTTGATTATTTTTTTTATAATTAACATGATTATTTTACACAGCTTTTGCTATTAAATTTATATAACTTTATTATTAATCTGTTAGTTTTTATGAAATAAAGATTTTATTATATTAAAAAAAAGATACTTAAGCTGCATAACAAAAATCATGAATTTTGTAAAAAATACTAGGTATTGTGTATGTTTTCCAGTCCTGCTCAAGTAATGAGTTGAAGCAAAGAAAACAAAATGTAACCAGTGTAAATAGTTGTGACTGTATTAAACCCAAGAAAAAAATATGTTATTATTTTAACAAAAGAATTAAGGCACTTTCATTTAAAAGAATCAAACAAATCAATTTCTTCTTAAACATCCAAACTTCTCATAGCATTGCCAAGGATAGTTTATTAACAAAAAAGACAATGAATAATTATGTATCAATTATTTCACCAATATCGATTTTAGCTAATTACGGATTATCTGATACAGATACTATCTTCGTCATTGGCTGGTTAATGATTGTCGACACTTAATTCTATGATACTGTGTACATTGACCTACAATAAATTTGTTTTACCTTCGTGAAATAAGTCGGCGCGGATACGATAAGCTTGCTAATGAAGGTCAGAAATGTCAGTCTACAACTAAGCACATGTAACGGTTGTATAAACAGTAAATACAAATTCTAACACCAGTTCCACCTAATGTGAGTAAAAGTCAATAAAACATGGAGAGGATATTACGTGGTATAATGAGGTATCGAGTTTTGGACCGGGCGAGCATGGTAAAACAGTTCGAACAAGTCAAAGACAACCCAACGGTAAGCAATAATACCTATTAACACCAACCAATCTGGTACTGACCTTAAGTGATGTAATACACCAGTAAAATAAAGTTGCACACACAACCAAAATGTTAAAGTGCGCGAAGAAATTGCTAAGGTTTTATATATTCTTTGTGATTGCAGTAATTCTAAGCCGCTTCACTAACATACAAATTGGTCGCAAAAAATAATTTGTTGACAATGACAATTGACAACCATTTATTTATTTTGATAGGTTGCTGCCTTGTTGTCGTTTACCAACATTGAGAAAAAATTGTCGTTCAGAATTATTTAAAAAACAATGTTTTCATAATTTTAATTCGAAAGTCGAAACAATCGATTAAAATCTTAAATTAAAATCTTTCTAATTTGAAAATATTATAGTTGAATATATAAATTCCTACAAGAAGGCTAAGAAAACTTTTTATTGTCTTATAGCCTAAAGCAGTCTTCTACACCTGTATGGACAGCAGAATGATCCCTACCAGATTTACAGAAACAAGTGTTGGTGATATGTTTGTTGGTAAGTGTTATTTGAATTTTACATGCATGATGCACGTATTAGCATTTGACGGGTTTTATATAAGGTTAATTAATTTCAGTGAGGAACGCCGGTAACGTGATTCCTCACTCTGAATATTTTGTGGATGAAATGACGAGTTGTGAGCCAGCAGCTTTAGAACTTGGCTGCATTATAAACGATATACGACACATTATTGTATGTGGCCATAGCGACTGCAAGGCTATGAACTTACTATATAAATTGAAAAGTAAAGAGGAATCAAATGTGGTAAGTTATTAGATTTTTGGACCTTTTCATTACATGTCTAGGTAGACGAACTGACGGCCTTCCTGATAGTAACCGCTCAACGCTACTCGTGGGCTTTTGCAATATCAGGGGCACAGTCAAGTCGCTGCCTACTGTGTTGCATACTCCTCCTGTCTGATTGTGTGGTATTAATGACGATTTGAATAAGCTAGTAACATTGAGCAACAGCTGAGTACCTAATTGGATTGGATTAATAGACCGATCTTCCATAACAGAGGTCACAAGTTCGAATCTCTAGAACTTTCTGGTGGTTTTTTAAAGTAACATATGATTTTTTTAAATTACTACTCATTCACGCCTTAAAAGAAAGGTTTTTAAAGAGACTTGCATATTCGTTGACTATTGAAAGGTATTTCCAGAGCGTATGGCCTGACAAATACGTAAATAATAAATTAAAGTACTGTTTTTGAAATCATATTACTCTTACAGGAACAAAGGCGGATATCTCCATTAAAATCCTGGTTATGCACACACGGAAGTTCCAGCCTTAAGAAATTCCTTGAAATGGGTGGCGATTTTTCCAAGCCTATGGTGTTTACAGCTGAAACGCCACAAAGAAAATTTGTCGCCTACATAGATCCAGATAATAAATTTTGTATAGAAGACAAATTGTCCCAAGTTAGTACGATTTTGATAATGTCACGTTGTTTCAGCCATGTATTCAGTACCCATATTTAATCACGAGATTGATTACTGAATGCGGCTCTGCGGCCGTAATCAGTACAACTTTCGTGGACGTGACGCAGTGGGCCACAGAGTACATTTTTATATTAGTGGGTCAAGTGGTCAAGACGTAAGATATAAAACGATAGGCCGCAGGTTCGTTGCCCGCCCTAAGACAAGTGTTTATGTAAACCATAAGTATTTATTTCGTGTATTGAATCGGTGAGACCCAATACACTTTTGTAATTACTGATGCCTAGGGCAAAAGGCTTGTATCTCATGGTGGATTTTGGACTAACTGTGTAACTGCTAGGTGAAAATAATACCGTAGACTTAAAAAGTGTCCACGTAATTAAAAGCTTTATACGTTTTTTTTTTTCAGGTAAATACACTACAGCAATTACAAAATGTTGCCTCTTATGGCATGTTAAAAAAGCGTCTCGAAAAACATGATTTACACATTCATGCACTGTGGTTCGATATTTATACTGGAGACATTTATTACTTCAGCCGAAGGGCGAAAAAATTCGTGATCATTGATGAATCAACATATGAAACTATTCTGGCTGAAGTCCGAAGATTTTACTCATAGTTACTATTACGTTTAAATAATTCGGGACTATATTTTAGTATCAGTGTTGATTGACTGAATAACTTGTGGTGCTTTTATTAAAACTATATTTTTTGGTTCCGCAATTCGAATGCAATGGTTTAAATGTAATGTCTGTTTAAGACTAAAATATTTTTATATTTTTGTACATAACTTAGAATGAGTTTACAACTTTAAATGTAGTCAATATCAGTCTGATCCTGCGCAAAGTATGTAATCGTGCCTATTTATGAATAAAGATATTTTTATAGGAGTATACTTATGACTCTTCATACCACGCTTCATACCTTCTGCACGTGACTACATTTCATTATCTACACGAGTAAAATTGCATATATGCCGTCAATCGTCATCATCCAACTAGTATGACGAAATGAAAGCCGTGCCAGCCACGTGAAAAAGCCACTAATTTATTTTCAGTTTCAATTTTCGAAGTTGCTTACAATAGTAATTGTACTTTTATTCATTTCTTCCTATGGCTATTGGAAAGAGACCATATAATTTTATCATGTATGACAGAAAAATTAGTGACCTACATTGTGAATTTTGATCAAAGGTTACGTCCACTACGTCATTCTTCTGACGTTTTGACAGACGTTTGACGTTGCGCGGTTCCTCGCGGGTAAGAGGAAAACTTCGCGTAGTATTACTCATCTAGTATTATTTGTATGTACATCCCTTACAATTTATCTACTTTAAACAGAGATAAAAGGTGACTACGAAGTACGAGACAAAAGTGCGACTAGCAAAATCTTCCAGTGGCAATATCTGCTTCGAAGTGAGTACACGCAATGTGGTGCAATATTTTGTGAAATAATCAAATTATATAATTTATGTGCTAACGCGAATAGAATAAAAGGTAAGTAGCTTAATGTTAATTAACAACTGTGTTATTATTATCATAATAAAAAAGTTTTGCAATTGTGTGTAATTATGTATTAACTCAAGTTCAAGCCAGGAAAATTTTGCGAATTCGTAGCACACAAGTACTAAGTACACTATCACCTTTTAAAATAATTAGCACGTGTTGCTACATAATACATAAATACATATTATTATGTGTTTCAGTGGTCACTGTCAAGTGTGTTACTTTTAGTTGCAATATTGACATAAGTTTAGTTTAATAATTATTAATAGTTTCAGACATGTCGAATGCCCGGCCCGTTTTCGAGTACAATGAAGAGTCCCAAGGGGATAAACTGGCAAGAAAGTCAAAGGATTCACCCTTTATGATTATAGGTAAGAAAATTATCAATTAATTATTGGATCTATTATAAATTACACCACAAGTAAAGAAACATCATGCAAGTACCAAAATATGTTAGCTAACCTTGACCTTCAAGGTCAGCTTCATAAAAACTGGGCTATACTGAATTGTTTGTGTTACATCAACTGCCAAGATATTTTTTTAAAATCACAATCATTAAATTTTTCATTCTATACCTTTATTACCTTAAGAATCATTTAAGGTACTTTTAATGTACTTTTATATTATATGTATGATTCATGAATACATAACTGTTAAATTGTATTATGAGTAATTTATGTGATAGTTTTATTAAGAATATTGAATCCTTTCCCTTTAGAAACTACACAAGTGAAATACACAGATATTGATTAATAGTGTGTATAACTTTAAAATAATGTTTATTATAGGTATATGTTTATTTACTTAGTAGTTTCACCTAAATCAATTTCAAAGGCCAGAATGTGTCCCACATTGTCCTATGCTTCATCCACCGATATTATTGTTTCAACAAATAACTCTCTATTTTCATTAATATTGATGTTTGTACATGTTCAGTTTGAGTCACATGTTTCATAAGTGACAGGACAATAACTGCACCACAGATTTAAATATAGCTTAGTATAGCATGTATTCTCATACTAATTGTGATTCCCTATCCAGTCATATACCTTTATTAGATGTAAACAAAACTATTTACCACTAATGGGTCAAAATTCTTTAGTACAATTAACATTACTAATTGAAACGGAGAAAAAAGTGACATTAGCTACTCTACTGAAAATTTTGGCAAGCACTTCACATACTATGCTCACATTTGGGATGTGGTGTATTAATAAACTAAAAGTACATTTAAATCGTATTTCAGGTATTCTTGGGTTAATTGGAGTGTGTGGCTATGGAGCATACAAATTCAAGCAGAGGGGAAAAATGAGCACTAGTGTGTATCTAATGCAGCTCCGTGTTGCGGCCCAAGGCACTGTAGTAGCAGCTCTCACCATTGGTCTGGCATACTCAATGACAAAAGAACATTTCTTCAAAGATAAGAAGGAATAATTCATCCACATTAAGCTGAAAGTGATGGGAAATATGTACCTCAATTTTGTTTTAATGTTGGGATCAACATTTCAAAGTTATTTTTTTATCAGGTTAACACAATTACTGTAAGTATTGTGGATTAGTATGTGAGGAATTATATGTAATGTGTATTAGTATGGAACAAATCCAAAGTACATTCTCAAAGAAAATCTCAATATGAAATCTCAAAATTATAGCAATCTCAGACATGTTTCCCATAATGTAATTTATTTTAGGGGCTAATTTGTGTTCTGTGATTTATTAGCAGGTATTAAATCAATTAATTTATGTTGTATATAATGCTATTTATATGTAATGTCTTGAGTGTTCCTTATACAATAGGAAGTAGCAATTATCTCTTTAATTGCTGAAAAATTAAGGAATATGAAATTCTGTCATGCAGATTAACTAGTATTTCTAGTAAAACATGAACATTAAAAAAATTGGGGATTTTTAAAAGTTGAATTGAAGGTTTGTACTAAATTTGTTTGTAATAAATCTTGTATGGTGCAAAATATTTAAAATACTCCACTATTCAATAAATTGTTGAATGGACCCTATTGTTAAAAACCGATTTGAAAATAAATTTTATTGACGTAAATTACCCGAGTTTTCTTATTTACTATTGTAATTATATGTACATTAATAAAAATGGAAATTAAATGTAGCATTGATTTATTTCATAATTGTAACACAAAATAACCAAAAATCTTCAGTCAACCATAAACAAATATATCAGCATTTAAATTAATCCATACAAATAAATAATTTTAAAGTAAAATATACAATACATTAACAAACATTTACTCACTCTTACTGCAGTCCGATACAATTTTTTTCATTTTCAAACTAAAATTTGGAACAGTCAAATCGTCTTTATCGGATGTGGAATGATTTTTATTGGAATTCGAAGTCACTTTTACGGACGATAAATCGTCAGCATTACTGAACAAGCCATTCGACAAATTGGAACTGGAACTGGAGTGGTAAGTCATAGATTTGAAAATTTGGACGGGCGTAGACGTCCGCGCTCGATTGTTAGCACTGCGCACGCTTTCCATGGAGTGATTGTCATGGAGCTCAGAATTCTTCATGTCTTCAGGCATTTTAGTCTCGTATAAAGAAACAAACTCCTCTCCAGTTTCGTCCCTGTGAGACTTATTTGTAAACGTAATCTTCTTAGCTAATTCATTAGTCAAAAATTCTTTCACAGTCATAGAATTAGTCAGGGAAGTTTGTTGTTGGACATTTTTAGAAATGTCTTTTATATTTCGTCTGTTTTCAGGTCTTTTCGTAACGTTAAGTATAGAAGATACAGAGTCTGTCACTAGAACTGGAATATCTTGGTTAAAACTCTTTAATTTAAACTGAGATAAACTGGAACTGGATGTATTTGAAGAAGATGAAAGCGCCAGACGTTCTTTTGTCTTCTTTAATGTCGAAGACGCCCAACCCATGCCTAGCTTCTTAAACGCAATTTCTAAATCAGGATTTGACGAAAGACTCAAAGAATCGGAGGTTTCACCAACATTTTCTTTGTTTTGAAACGACACACTCGGCTTTTTCTTCTCTTTTCTAATTTTAGATAAAGCCAGCACAGACAAAGCAGATTCAGATGATATAGACGTTGAATTTACATTAGACGCAGTATCGAATTTAAAAGGTTCACTTATTATATTTCTTTTTAATAATTCTGCGATAACGTCGGGTAAACTTCCATCAGAATGCAAGGAACTAATATCGTCAGTTGCAACATCATTAGCAATATCTTCGAAATTGGAAGCCTCATCAAAAGGGACATTACATTTTTTCGCGTGTTCTTGAAAAGTTATAAAAGGCTTTAGCATAATGTCGTTAAATTGATTAATGTCTATTGCTTGTAATTTAGAATCATCCGATGATTCCGTTCCTGATATTTTTGTTTGCTGTGCAGTTACTTCGATATTATTGCGAAGCAAATCCGGGTCTTTGTCAGTGTCTTTTCCTGTTAGATTACGACTTTGATCTTTTTTGTTTTCGCTTCCAGCACTACCGTTGATAGTTTTTGTAGAATCTCCAGACACATCACTCTTGTTTTCACGCGTAAGCCGCACACTCGGCAACGAGTCAACTTCTAACACAGTTGATAGTTCATGTGGAACTATATTTTCGTTGCCA
Organism: Deilephila porcellus; assembly: GCA_905220455.2. Lineage (NCBI taxonomy): Eukaryota > Metazoa > Arthropoda > Insecta > Lepidoptera > Sphingidae > Deilephila > Deilephila porcellus. The sequence goes on along the minus strand of LR999973.1, from coordinate 11,774,142 downwards.
TTTTTTAAAGTAATACGAGACAAAGCTGTTGGTGGCCTTCCACGACTTGTTGAATTCTCGATGTTCTTAAATGGTATCTGTGTATTCACCGGCTTTGAAGTTCCGGGGGGTTTGGGTAAAATAGTTGATTCCATAAGTTTAGCTGCACTGGGTTTTGGAATATCATTTAAAAATGGTACAAAATCTGTGGAATCAGTTATCGCATTTGTTTCTCTAGAGTCTTCGGCATGTGTATTTATCATTGGAGATGGGGTTTTAGAGGTCTTATTTACATCAAATATAGCACCCACTACCTGTGTGAGGGTTTCATTACTATCTGACGGTATATTTTTGTCAGATTTTTGATCTGATTCTGATGTGTCAGACGTCGAAATTTGACTATAAACTAACGATTTATTTTTTCTGACTTCTTCCAACACTTTAGCAAGATTAGATAGGCGTTTAGTACATTTCTCAGTTAGATCAGCAATTTTCTCCATGTTTTGCAATTTATCTTCAGCCAGTTTTATTAAATTTATTTCAGCATTCATATTTTGGCTTGTCTGTGTTGATGTAGTAATTGGAATATCTATACCGCGCTGGAGATTTTGAGAAGTAAAGTTATCTGTATCAGAAGAAGATGTAGCTAATGAGGATCGATGACATGGGAATATGTGTGCATCTCTTTGAAACGGATGTTCCACTTTCTGATTGCTGTAATTATTACGATACTTATCGCAATCACGGTTTGTTTTTGAATCACTCGTGTGAGTGGGGAGCGGCGGATTAGTTGCCATATCTGTAGGAATTGATATATTTATTGGACGTGGGGTATGAAGTTGCTTCGAGGTTGTTTTAAATGTGTTAATATCATTGAATTTACTTTCGATTTTACGCGACACATCTTTACTCGATGATGACGATGATGCAACATTACTGGAGAAACATTTGGGTGGTATCTTTATTTTAGTTTTTTGTAGATTCTTTGAAATATTTAATGATTTTACTTTATGTACTGTTTTTTTGCGAATTGACCGAGACGTGGGTATTTTCTTTCGTTTAGAATTAACTCTCTCATTATTGTCTTGTTTACTTTCTTTAATGATTTGTTGTTTCAATATATTTTTTATTTGTTCCAAAGATATTTTACTGTCTACAGGGGTATTTCTGTTCAAATTATTAGTTACATTTATTATAGAGCTGCCAGGAGTGGTGACGGAACTGCAATCTTGATCAGCGACTTCTATAGCTTTAAGACTTTCTCTGTTTAATTCTAGCAGTTTGTTTATGTACTTTTTAAGAACAGGATTAAGATCGGGACGAGATGTGCTTCGAGCCACAGAATTTAATTTTGTTTTTCTGTTAGAGGAAGCAGCGCTTGAGCTCAGATGCGGACCAAGATTTTGAGGTGGTCGGTTTTTATGTTTGTGGCTGTGAGCTTTTACAGATGTGCTAGATCCATGTTTGCTTCTGGCTCCTTTGTGCAAACATAAATCACCACTTGATCGACTCCTAACAGTGTTTGGCGGAGTTTCTAATTTCTTTCCTTGTTTAGTATGTTTCTTGCAACACACATGTTTGACTCTGTTGATAATAATCTTTTTTGCATGAGTGCATTTATTACATCTGCATCCATTATGATCTTCACTATAATCCCGTTCTGACATATACTCATGTCTATTTAACACGTGCATGGTATCATACTTTTCTTCGTCAGTCATATGATAATCTTTTCTCAAAAATTGGGGTAATACTAATTCCGGGGGACTCATGTACGCAGTGGATGTTGAAGAACTCATATGGAAAAACATTGGTCTGTGATTTGGTGAACTTAAAGTAGTTTGTGTGTAGGTTGATGTGGCAGGTCTTGAGACGGAATCAGTTTTCGGTACATGACTAGGAATAGCATAAGACATTTGAAACGATGTATGCACTCCTTTATCGACTAAAACTTTCGGTGGATTATCTTGTTTCTGAGCTATAACTTCATTAATTTCATCTGGATGATTTTCAGTTGGTTGAGTGCTTCTTTCGATGTTGGTAGGACTTTGTACGTTATTTCTAGATATTACAGAAGGTATTTCTTTTATAGTATCGTTTATTGTTTTCGCATCATCATTTTTATCTTCTTGAGGAATACTCATTCCTTTCTCATTTGTAACTTTTTGTGCTGTTGCAGAATTGGCCTTAGGCAATTTCTGGACGAGTGGTTCGTCCATTGTAGTTTTACCTTCAATTTTGTCACTAGTGCCATCTTTCTTTCTAAGTTGTATGACGACTTCATACGCATCATTTTTAAGTAACCCAGAAGCACCAATATAAAACTTACCAGCCTCTTGACCACCATCGTCAATTAATTTAACACAGCCATCGTTGGGTCTTGCACTATTGGCTTTGTCGTTCGTTGCTGTTCTAAACGAACTAGTAGAAGTAGCTGCTGATGGTTGTGTAAATTTTGACGAAGTATTGTCGTTTGGTTTGCAGAAAGCGGCACATCCACAATTGCAACCAACACAGCTTTGTGATGGCCTAAAAATTTAGTAGAAATTTATTATGTCGTACATCAACTTAATTAATTTAATACAAAAAAGCAGTGACTTCATATTATACCTTGATATATCATAATTTTTGCAGCACACATTAACACCTGGAAATATAGAAAATCATGAATATTTGTTTATAAAAGTTATGGAATTTATGTATTAGATATAAATTTACTTTTGCTGTGGTGTGCGTCTTCATTTGTTTTATTGTTACAGTGATGATGGTGTTGTCTGCCTGGTTCATAGTCTTTGTGCGAATTGGGTTCAGTGCCCTGTTCGTCCATTACTGTCATAGATGCAATGTTATCCCTGTAAGATGGGCATTTTAAATTTAATCAAAGCGTCTCAGGAGCTGCAATAGCTTTTGATGTAGGTATATTATGGCAACCTAATTTTTTACCCATACAATTACAGGGTTAATAAGATTGATAGTTTTAATGAAATTTAAATGGAACAATTTACTTTTCTATTCGTAAATGATGATCAAATCCATTGTAACACAAACGCGATATTTTTAATAACTAATTCTAGCATACAATTAACTAGAAATAATTACAATATTTAGTCATAATATGTATTATTACCACCATGGTTTACGAGCAGAAGTGCCTTGTCGTAATTCCACATTAGTGGAATAACAACTCATGATGTTGTAAGAGAGCCTGTATAATGGAAAGTGGGATTAGTGTAATAAATCTGATAGGAGAATTTCAAAATTGTAATACTCACCCCTTTTCACTGACTGTTTTGTAGACACCTGGAAAGTAGAAAGTAACATTTTTATACATTAAAACATTATATGAAGAATTTATCTCGGGTTTTCTTAAAATTTTATAATACTATAAAATAGACAGCAAATTTGATAAACCATGTAAAATGTTATAAGCAGAACTAAACTAATATAAATTGAACAAACATATATTTTTCGAATGATTTGAAATGGGTATGTTTTGTTTCATTACCTTCTTTCAACTGTTCAAAAGTTGTATTTTCAATATCTCTGCTTGTTTTCTCATATTGTTCTTTAGTAAATTCAGGGTCACCTGCACTTTGTTTTTTCTTTTCATCCATGAAATTCAGTGTCTTTAAAATACTTTGCATAAGCTTCTCTTTTCTTTTACATTTCTTATCACTTTTGGAGTCTAATATTTTGTAAATTATTATTCTTTCTGCATCTGACAATTCTCTTTCTTTCTGAGGTCTCGTGTCTTTCGGTGTCTCTCTTACATTTTCAACAGAGCTGCTTTCAGATGCATTGGAAGATTCATCTGTGGCGTAACTGCTATTTTGGATTAAGACCGCTTCAACCATTTTATTTGCTTGCTTATCACGACTTGACGTGTCTTTAGTTGGTGGAGTGTGCCTATGCCGAGATCTGTACTCATGATAACTATCAACTTTGCTGAATTTCACTGTATTGACAGATTTTCCCTCCTTTACTGTTGTAGGAATAGTGTGGATTGCAAGACTACCATCACTGTCTGGCACAGGCATCCAAGAATATTGAAAATCTCTATTGTCCAATTCATCATTCATTATTTTTACTGGGGATTTAGATTTATTCCGGGACTTCTGTAAAGAAATTAATTTAAAACTTATGGCACTAAATGTGCAGCATATTCAACAATTATAAACTACATAAAAAAGGGATAAAACATTTACTGTACAACTGTGTTTTCTGCATTCCTTCTCAATCTTTTTATATTCTTGCTGAAGTTTGTGTTCGCGATTATCTTTCTGCATTTGTTGGCGATGTTCGTCCATGTAAGCTTTTCGCTAAAAATAAACAAATGGTATTATTATTTTTATAAACAAAAAAAATTACAATAGAATATAATATACATACTATAGGCCTGCCATTATCTTTAGGTAATGAATTCAGAAAGTTAATGGTATCTTTATATTCCTTTTCAACATTTTGTTTAGTCATTGCGACTTTGTGCCTCATTTCTTGCACTTTTTTCTGATGGTCCTTTTGTTTGGGGTAGTCGATGGAAGCCTCCCTTCGAGCCTGGGAGTAAGCGTCGTCGTCGTTTGGTCGGTCGCGAACCACCAGCCTCTCATCTCCACGAAGTATGTCTTTAGTGTTGCGTGTGGAGTGATTGTACATAGTAACAGCGTTCCTTCTAGCAACACTATCTATTGCACTGGATCTTGACGACTTTTCGGTGTTACTGCATTTAACTAAAATTTTAAATTTGCCAATTGAAGCGCACTACACACCAAACCCGCCGACCCGGCGCTACAGCCCGCCGACATATTAGCGAACCTCAACATCATAAAAATGTTCCTCATGTCATATTGAGCTGCTGTCATGTCGTCGACAAAGTTTTCCGACTTGCAATGAGTTAAACCGCCAACAAAAAGTGGCCTACATAGGCCGACGCGGCGGGTCAGCGGCTTTGGTGTATGGTGCGCTTTAGAGATCTGATAGAATTACGATCCATATGAAAAACATGAACTATTAATAATATTTTTTTCTAATGCATGTTCAAAGATAGTAATACCTAATTAATACCAGTCAGCATGTATGTACATAATATGTTATAACAAATAATATTAATAAATGGCTCCAATGAAGTATGAGTCAAATTAATGATATTATGTTCTCGCAATATTATTTTTAATGAGCATTTTGAAATCATGATTAATTAATAACTGTTACTTGATAAATGATTATGTACAATAGTTAAATGCTTTCTATGATGCTTGTTACAACATGAAAGCTTTTGAAGCCCAAACAGTTATAATTCTTACAGTTTCTTTCAAAAACTCTAATTCTTCTAAAGTGATCTTCATTGTATGTTTGTACAGGGGATAAGTCCCGATGCACAGGTCTTATTGAACTAAACATCTTGTTAATCTGTGAATTAGTTACATTAAAGTGTTTCTTTTTCGAATTATGATAGGACACACTGTGCGAGCAAAATCCGCAGTGTTGTTCCGCCCTCCATGATGGCACTGGTATAAGTTGTTCATCTAAGACACAACAGGCGTTTAATGGAGTACCTTCTAGATTAGATGTCCTTGTACGGAGAATTGTCTCTTTTATACTGAGTAAATCTTCTGATGACTTTTTAGTGGGAGCTGAAGTACTTGCCTCTCTTAATCTTAAGGCTCTGTTTTGCAAGTATTCAGATACTAAAGTCAAGGCAGGTTTGGTCGGAGCCCTCTCTTCAACATTGGTAATGCCACCTCTCAAACTTGATGGCATCTCTTCACTCAATGCAAATAGGTCCAATCTCTTGGTTTTATCTGACCTGCTTTCAATGTTGTCCTTAGGACTGTCATCTTTTGGTAATGATAGACTAGGTACAGTCGGTTCCCATTCTGGCTCAACACCTGCGTCGCACTGAGTAGCCATGTCATTGGTTACTGTTTTGTCTCTGTCCTCAGCAATTTCTGCATGTTTTTCGTTATTATTTGTTCCTTCTTTTTGAGCACCAGTGGTTTTGTCCTGAGTGTCCCCTGTTGTTTTGTTTGCAGCCTTGTTAGCAATAGCAGTTGATTTTTCTCTGCTTATTTCATTTGCTGCTTCTCTGAAAAAAACAAAAATTACGAACTTTACCAACTCGTAAAAAACAATACAAAAGTGGAAATTATGCAGAGTCCTATTGTTAAAGTGTATGTTATAAAACATTCAATAATTTAAAACATTGGCTGATCCTGGGTCATAACATCCTGGCATAACTTTAGGACTATTATTTGATAGTAATGCATCACCATATAAAATTAATTTTATTGGCAAAAGACACAGGACAAAATTCCTAATATTTAATATTAAATACAAAGTATCACAACTGCAAATTAATAGTATTCATTCTGCCCTAATTGTTTTTGCTGTACCTGTATAAACATTTTTTTCTTAATGTTTTTGAGGGCAAAAATTTCATAGTTATCTATAGGGGCTCTTTTAAATAAATAAAACAAATTACCTAGCTTGTAATTTCCTATCCAGTAGTTTTTTCTGCTCATTTAATTTTTCTTGTTTCTCTTTCCTTAGTGCAGCTGTTGCCTCTCTGCCTCGCAGTTTGGATACATCTACTTTTGGAACTTCAACTACAAATTATAAAATAAAATAATGGTATACATTTTATTTAACTTTTATAATGGATATATACAAATTGATACTAAATAAAATTAATTTAAATGTATTATTGGCGAGATGCCTTAACTTTTTAAGGGTTTTGATTGTGGATACGCTTAAATGCATAAAATACATGACTATAATTAAGTAAACTATTGATTTTTAAACTTAATTTTAGCTTTTTTACACATAAATTGATGGATATTCACTTTTAATTTTGTTGCAATGCTGTTGAGTATTGTTTTTTTGTGTATACCTTGTTCATTTAATTCTGAAGCACTCCTGTGACTAGCACCAATGTTATTAATGCCTTTAGTGTACAAATCTCCTAGCTTTTTCACAAGTTCGCCCTGTCGCTGCAGATATTCTCTCTGCTTTTTTACATCAAGGTCAACGACCTGCCGTAACTTTTCAACTTTTGCGCGTTGCCTTATTTTTTTCGCAATGTCATTCGACTGTTCTCTAACCTAAAACAGGCTCCGGTAAGTGCCGCAATACTTGATAATTTTACGAAGTATATACAAGAAAAATATAGGAAAACATTCACCTGCTGGAGTCTCAATTTACGTCTTCGCATAAATTCATTTGTTTTCAAAGCTTCATTATCAGATGTCATTCTGACGCTTGTGACTATAAAGAGTCATTGGAACTTTAGTACAGAATACGCGAATAAGGCTTTATTACTGTAGAACACGGAATACATAAAGAAAAGTTTGTAGGTACTGGTTTCAAAAATCAAACAAACGTCAGGGGGAACAAACGACTTTTATTGACAGCCACAGACCCAATGATTATAGATTATAGAGGATAACGCATAAGGTCACGTGACACGGGTCACTTTGATATAAAACATGGCGGCGGCTCCGCCCCTAAAAATAGTGATACGCTAGTATCAAATTTTCTATCGACATCGATGCATCAACAGTGGCATAAATACGACTGAAAAACTTTGATTTTACATAAATATCAGTGTATAAATTTGTATAACATTTTTAATTGTAGCTTTACATGTCAATTGGGTATAAACAGGGGATTTTAGGATTTGACGGTAAAGTCATTAAAAATTAAATCCGATAAAAATAGGTCGATGTTTTGATATTTTTTTCATAATATGATTTATTTCATGGGTAAGTTTTACCTGATGATTGGATTGGATTTGTGTCAAATAATACACACGTGAGATAAAATACAACTTTATTTATATCTAGAATTTGCTTGCACCATTGCAGTTGCAGCATTCTTTGCTAAAATCAAAAATACCTATCAGGACATTTAATACATATTAAATAAAATAAAATAACATAGGTAGATTTTTATTGCTATTATTTGACGAGGAAAATCATTATGTCTCACTTAGAATTCAATCAATGAATATGAAAGTGTTGGTTAAGATAAACAATTATAGTAATTAATAATAAAATATAAAACTATTTCTGTTCATTAAAAGGTTCTTCAGGACATTAGACAATATACTACCAATTGTCAAAATTATCTTGCATGTCATTTTTGTTGATTAACAGTTCTATTATTAATAGGATTATTAGGTAAAATATCATAATTATTACAATTTCACTTATATTGTTGGGAAGCTGTTATCTTTTAGTCTTGGTAAATTAATTTGTTTTATGCATGCATGATGCAGTCTTTTTAAAAATGTAAAGAACAAATAAATGTATTTATTGGAGGGTTCCAATAGTGTCTTCCGATTTTTTGTATCCATTTTGTCCTGGTTTGTATGTTTATAGGTAATCTTAAAATATTTTTAATTTCACTTTGTTTATCGTTCTGAATATATATATTCTATTATTTCCTTTTTTGAAAAATAAACATCAAAATATTTAAAAATGATAATATCGATATGAATAATTTCGTATCACATCCCTAAACTTGTGTGTAAACAAACAATACGGTTGTTATTCGTACTACTTGTATAAATAACGCTTAGAAGAGTCTAAAACTTAATCAACAAGATCCTTAAACAATTATAAATGATAAAAACAAACCCAAAATGTTAATTTAGACACATATTTGTTATTATTTCGTAAAAACAGTTACTAACCTATGAAAAGAAATGTTGGGGTTCTTTTTGCTTGAACTCGACTCGCATCCTTTCACACAACACCGAGGCATTTTAAAAACTTTACAATTAATCTAATAAGCAAACTTAACAAACTTAAGACACGAGATTAACAATAAAAAAATCGAAATTATTTGATTGTGCAGATTTGTTTACTCTTAATGACAGATAACGCCACAGTTTGACATTACATGCAGGAAATAAAAATGGCGTCATTTTGGGCCAAGGGCGGTCCCAGTGTGGTTAGTGAACAAAATATTGCCATATTCGGAACAATGGAGTTATTATTTGTCTCTTTCATTAAGGGACAAGTTAGCTTTGTGTAAATGAGACAGATACATAAATGTACAATTCCGCGTCGATACTCCTAACCATGGATCTAACAAGTAAACAGGATTGCGCACTGATGGCTAAAAAACGGTCCGAGCGAGAAGTTCGTTAGGCGGTAGTTCGGTCCTTGTCTAGTAGGTTGACCATGATTTTATAATTGTCAACGCAATATTTACTTTATTGTTTTGCATATTTTATGCTACTCGTTGTAAAGTACGTCCGTAAAATTTCAAAAACATTCAATATTTTTTTCTACAAGGAAAAAAATGCTTATTGCTTATTATGTCGCATGCGATCTGTTAACTTCACATAATCCGAAATAATAAAATAACATGGGCGATATTATAATAAAATTAAGTAACAAAAAATCTACATAAAATAAAACATTTAGTTATGTTATTATTGTTTTTAATTTACATTAATTATTTAAAAAAAATACGTTTTACTAAAATAAGTTTTACAAGTACAAACAACGCCATATCAATGTACGTCTAGTGGCGTATAGCAAAAATAATCTACACGTATTAAAAACCAGCAGCGTCCTTTTTGTGGGTGCCACAAATAATACATTAAACTATTAATTTCTAAAGAAATTTGTTTGTGGGAGATAATCTTTGTAATAGAAATAAAACTATTTTATACGGATTTTTATCGCAATTTGGTTTAATTTTTACATTTTTTAACTTCCCGACGTTTCGATTACTTTACAGCTTTCGTGGTCACGGGGCGGACTGAGGTATTAGTCATCCGCTCAGTGACTGTTACAATTTAACTACCCTTAATTTACAATTATTAAATTAAAAAGTTAATTTAAAAAGTTAACTAGTATTTGCGATCCGATCTACGCAGAAGGAGCTCACTGTGTCTTGAGGTCTGGCAGCTGGTCTTTTGGGATCCGATTTAATTAAATGTAGAATTGGATCCCATGATGGTGCAAGCTTCAAGCCATCTTCTCTATTGAAGTTTGGATGTTTTTTAATTACAATAGCCTCGCGAAACATCCTGGGCAGGAAACGGTGTTCTTTAGCGAGGATTTGGGGCTTGTCAAAGCGAAGGTAATGCTTGGAGCCTTCCTCTATGTGTTCAGCAACTGCAGACTTCGTTGAGCGTCGGTGTTTGACGTCAGCTATGTGTTCTTTTACGCGGGTCCCTATGCTTCGTTTGGTTTGACCGATGTAAGAGAGGCCACAGTCGCAATCTATTTTGTATACTCCCGGTTCTTGTAAAGGTATATGACACTTGACAGGTGGTAAGAATTGACTAATCTTCTTAGGCGGCTTGTAGTACGTTTTAATAGAAGCACGCTTCAGGATGTAGCCTATCTTGTCCGTGACTCCTTTTATGTATGATAATATAACCGGGACCTGTTCAACTGTGGCTGGTTTCACTCGGTTTCTGTGACGGCGGCGTGGAATTTGGAGCTTGTTGTCTCGCAGTACTTGCTTGACGTGTTGCAGCTCAGATGCCAGGTGTTTCTCGTCACAGATTCCTTGTGTTCTCTGAAACAAAGATTTACCCACGGTAGCTAACTGTTTCGGATGGTGGTGAATCTCACCTAATTTAAGAAATAGACATAGACGAAAACCGAAAAGTTTTTAGGCTCATACCAGTTGTAAACGAATAATAATAAAAAATGATAAACCGACTTTTGATATTTCGATACAACTACAAAAATGTTTTCAGTTTCTTTTAATACCTCGAACGCAAATTTTGAAACATATAATAATCCACCTTTATCTATGAATGCCGTGAATGCCGAAAAATGACTAACATCAATAATATAATCGTGGTCAATATTATTTTCTTTAAGTAAAACAGCATGACAAAACTTACACGACAACTTATCAATTATTTTTCTTACTACGAATCCGGCTATATAATAAACAATGTTATTTTTATACTCCGACAGAACCGAGTTTTCCAAATTTTTAATTAGAGCAGCAAACTGCATGGAATCTTCTATTGTATCGCTCGATGTTGGAAGGAAACTTCTTTTTGCAGTTCTATATTCTAAAATGGGAGTTAATTCAAACGAATCGTCCATACAATTCGCATGTATTGATGGTCTTATACTATTTCTATACATTAACTTTCTTATTCAATATCTAAATTCTAATGCACTTGGATTATTATTACCGCGCCCTTGAGCTCTTATACATAAGAAAAACATTTCTAAATTGTCTTGAGAGCATTTGTAGGGTAAAAAATATTTTAGTGGCTCTTTACTAGATAAAAGATTTTGTTTCGATTTTCCTACACAAATTGTGGACAGCATATTAAAGCCATAATATAAACAAACAAAATTGCTTACCTATGAAACGAAATTCCGGAATCAGGGCGAAATTCATTATGGCACGAATTCACACAACAACTTTGCACCATTTTAAAAATAAACTAACTTATCCAAGCAACGTGTGATTATTTTGTGTGGGATTTTAGATTCGGTTGTAACATAACCTCTTAACAAAATGTTTACAATTTAGTGGTGTTGCCAATAATCAATATATAAATCTACTATATTGTTAGTAGAAATATGGTAGAAACAATGACGAATTACGAAATATGACAGAAAACTTACTTATGAATTATAAACTTATCAAACACTAAATTACTTATTAATGTAAGTAAAAAATCACGCTTAAAAGATTATTTGAATTTTAGAAAGTATATTGTACTTTCTACTACGTTGAAAGAAAATATAATTGGTATACTTAGACAGAGATAGCTTTACCTTATGCCAGAGCGAGAAAGTCAGGACCGAAATTCGCTTGCGTAAAAATGCAGTTGAATATAGTTTTTATGCCATGGACACAAGGTTTATATTTGCACATACATTATTGTTAAGTGCGCAATCTTGTTATTTTATTATATCTATGCTCCTAACATAAATATAACTTATTATATAGTACTACATTTGTGCGTCATCCTCTTATATTCTTTAATCATTGCACAGACCCAATGATAATGATGATCTACGACGGTAATGACGTATTAAATTATAGAATTTTTTTACGTCTTTACCATGACACGACGTCCAATTTAACATTAAGGTCTTTGAATCATAAATCTCAGATGGAGAGTTTAATGTAATAGACCTCAAAACGATGATCGTTACACTTTTGTTTGTTCATCTGTTAGTTTGTCCTGCGTTGGTACATGCTAATCTTGGAACCGGTTTGACGGATTTGGATTAAATTTGCTATGGAGGTGGCCGACACTCTTCATTAACACATATTGATGCTATTTTATATCCCAAAAAATATAATGTTCTCGTGGGATGAGCTATGAATTCAAATATATTTGTTACTTTTTCAAACTCAAAGTGATGGGATGGGACAAGGGAGGACAGGATTAAGTCATGAGATAGAATGAAACAGGACAGGACGGGAAAGCAGTATAGACGACGGCATGGCAGTCACATTTAATTTTAATATAAATAAGACAGTCCACGATATACATAATATGTTGCTGATGTGGACTGCACTTTGAATAAAAAAATAAAAAGTATCAGATGCACCCGAGCGAAGCTGGGCTGGGCGGCTAGAGTGAAAATAAAACTCCATATGTATTTCTTTTTTTAGTAAAGTAAACAAAATTTAACATTTTTTTTATTTTTTAAATACAATTAAAATATGTTTATATACATTTTTGAAACTTTCCTAGCCAGTGAAAGATATTCTCTTATTTAACTTGTAAGACCACCAGCAGTGCTTGCCGCTCCAGCAGTACTAGCCGCGCCAGCTGTGCTGCTAGACGACTCTTCGCCTGCATCGTTTGTTGTACTTGAAGTATCAGTTATGGTAGTGATACTTTTTACAACATGAGAGTCAAGTGAGTGGTCTGCAGCCGTTACAGAACTTGCTGATTGCGTAGCTCCGGCAACTGCCTGGCTTCCTGAATTGCCAGCATGTGAACCTGCACCAGCTACACTACCAGCAGCTCCTATTGCACCAGAGCCTACAGATCCAGCAGTTCCAGCAGCACCGGCCACACCTCCTGCCACTGCACCACTGCCGTCTAAAGCTCCAGCACCTGCTGCTGCCCCTGATCCGGCTAAACTACCTGCACCGTCTAGCGCACCACCTACACTCCCTGATCCAGCGGCACCCACAGCACCTGCTACAGTCCCAGACCCAGCTAATCTACCAGCGCCATCTATCGCGCCACCTACATTTCCAGATCCAGCTGCTCCAACGGCACCAGCTAAAGCACCCGACCCAGCCGCACTACCTGCACCGCTCAAAGTTCCTGCTACAGCACCTGACCCAGTTACACTACCTGCACCCCCTATCGCACCACCTAAATTTCCAGACCCAGCACTACCAACTGCACCTGCTATACCTCCCGCTCCGGCTGCACTACCTGCACCGTCGAGAGCCCCTCCTACGACTCCAGAGCCAGCAATGGCACCAGCAGCCCCTAATGCTCCCGATCCGCCTAACCCACCGGCGCCGCCTAAAGCTCCTGCAGCTCCCGCAGCACCAGCCAGTCCACCCGAACCGGCAATGCCAGAGCCACCGTCTATTCCACCTGAGCCTGCAATACTCCCAGCAGCTGACCCTGCTAGAGCCCCGGCTCCCCCTAATGCTCCAGCTCCTCCCAATGCGCCAGATCCCGCAATGCCCCCTGCTCCAGCTAAACTTCCTGAACCCCCAATATCACCAGCGCCTCCTAGCACCCCTGAGCCGCCTATGCCACCTGCGGCTCCTAATCCGCCCGCAGCTCCTAACACCCCTGATGCCCCTAAACCACCCGCGGCTCCCAGAACTCCTGATGCTCCTAAACCACCCGCGGCTCCTAAGGTTCCACTTCCAGCAATGCCACCAGCGCTTGACAAATCTCCGGAGCCTAGTATCCCCCCTGTCACTGAACCAGCGATACTGCCGGCAGCGCCGATAGCACCTGAACCACTTATACTACCAGCAGCTGCTAATCCCCCGGCTGCTGCTACGCCGCCACCGCCACCGATGGCTCCTGCTCCCGCTATTGCTCCACTTCCACTTATACCCCCATGATCTCCTGGATAACCTCCACCACCATAGCCACCATGACCATTATAGCCACCGTGATCAAAGCCGGGATAATTACCCCCGTTTCCTCTACAAGACTGTGTAGCAGTGAATATAAGGGCGTTCACTAATTTCATAATAACTTCTTCACTAAGGCCGCCATTAGCTGGGCCGTCATCATCCAAAGCCTTTAGTATCTGCACCAACGCGCCGAGTTCCTCGATGGCGGAGCGGCAAGACTCGTACTCACACTGCGGCAGGGGAGAAGCCGACAATGTTGTTGTGGTGGCAGTGGGTACGTAAGCATAAGTGCGTACTCGCCCCACGTACGCTTGCGATATCTGCTAAACAATATATTGATTAGCATAGTATTAGACCATGTCAAAATCATGAATCTATAGAAAATTCAAACTTTAACAAAGGATCAATGCTTCTCTTATGGATGCTTCGAACTTAGGTGTGAAAATTAGATTATTCTTACAGAACTACAACATACTTTCAAAATGTTTATAACCGAAGGAAGGGTGCAATGCAGAATTCGATGCGGACTGCAACACAGGCTACGCTGCTGATTGCGCCATATATAATTATCAGCCGTACATAAATGGAAACGTGAGGTTTTTGTATATCGCATATTAAAAATATAAACTTAAGATCAAAATAAACCACATTTAGGCATAAATAAATCAATACTGTTAATGACATAATACCTATTGGTTTCGACGCGGGGATCGAACCCACGGACGCTGAGATCAGTTTTTGCCACAGTTATTCAGCAGCTGGATATGGATGTCATTTTATAAATAATAAAAATAAAGCTAGGCGCTTTTTATCTTAAATCTCATTAGGCTTCGCGTTTCGATAAACGAAGCATAAGGATAAACTTTACATATATTAATAAAAAATATATCATTAGATTACTTACCCCACAAATAAAGGCTAACACAAGCAAACGGTCAAACACAGCCATAATCGATTTTTTTCAAAATAAGCACGTACGGACTGTGTACATACTTTATATAGTTTTTTTTAATTGCGTCACAGATTTGAACATATAAACGTAAACTCGTGTTATACATTTCGTAAATGGGTATCTAAGGCACTGGGTATTACTTGATTAAAACACATATTAGTGTTATAGTCACGTAGGAAACATTGATAATGAAACCATTAAAAAGCATACCTATTGCTTGTTTTATTTTAATAATATAGAACTTGAAAAATATGCTACAGACAAAAGAAAATACAACGCAAAATAAGATATAACAATGAACTGTATTTTTGTGAATAATAATGATGCAACTATAATTAGAAACGTGATGCCATTAAACTGACATCATATTATTTAATATGAAATATAACAGATGAATGAATATTAAACCCAAAGTAGATAAATGAATTCAATGTTGAATTTGAATAAAAATAACATGAATACATCTATAATGACATCCTTTATGGCGCAGTTGTTAAACCCCGGTTGTGGGATGAGAGGCCGTGGGTCGAACTCCGCATCGACCGAGATAAATGTTCGCGTGATCCATTAATAATTCTATCGGGTTTGGGTGTATGTGAGACCGAAAAATCTCTCCTAATTTCTAACACTCACGACACAAGACTTATATCTAAGTGTGGGCGCAGGACCAAATACATGTGAATGTTAGGTGTCATCATTGACTATTGACATCTAGGCAATATGATTGAGGATGATTTTTTTGGAGATGTTAAGTTTGATAATAGCTTGGTACACTTACGCTGGTGACTAATTATACCGATTCGTGCGTGAAAAATACAGCCACATTTTGGACAGTTAAATCCTATGCGTGTATGTTATTGTAGATAGTGCCTCGGTAAATCCGAATTTTCATGTTGTTGGGTGTATTCATTTCTTTATTGTATAATGAAAATTATGTTGTCTTATAAAATAAAATTGTTTTATCGGGTTTAAGAAATTTATTGTCATAAAGATAAAAAATAAATCACTTACATGTTAATTATTATTATACTTTTTACCATAAAATATGATTTCTTTCAAAAATTATACTACTTCCTTAGGAACTTAAAATACCGCATGACCAACACGATTTCATGAAACATTATACAAATTTTAATATCTTTAGAGTTATTGAATTTTTGTGTATATTTATAAAATTGAATAACAATATGGATACTGGTCCGAAACAAAGACGGGAAATGAATCCCCGATACAGGGCTAATTTATTTTCCATTCTTACATTTGGGTGTGTCATTTAATATGAGTAAATTATATAGAAAGGACGCAGGAATAGTGCCAATTTTACAACTATCCCTTGATATTAATATGCCTCACATTATGGGCGTGATTTTTACAGTGCATCTGTTATCCAAGTTCCTACAACATAAAGTATATCAAGGCAACAAGCGATACTTAATTTGAAGTGCATTGGGCGGGTCTCCTAACTTTGCCCTATTCTACCTCCGGTGTTGCGCAGGTGGTCGCTGGAGCTCTGGATATCATTGTGCGGGCTTATATTCAGCCGTGCTTAATTTTGGTTTATAATGTTACACAAATGGATGAAACAGGCTAAAGATACAGACGCATTTTTAAAAAAAACTGATCTCTAAACTTTCAAGAAGCAGTCGATAGATTATTATGTCCAAATCTCTAAAAAATAATTCAATAAAATTCACATCTATCCACATTTTTTCTTAACATTAAAATTTGATTCTCCTTCAGATGGACGTTGGAAACTTTCAAGCTTGGTTACAGTCGAGACATAAAAGATGACGATCTATACGCCCCGCTGCCGGAACATCGCTCGGACATTTTAGGTGAAATGGACAAAATATAGTGAGAATAAAGTAACTCATTCGACAATGGCCGTAGGGTGGTGGCTAATTTTTAAAAGATTTATACTGAGTTTGATGAGCACAATTTAAAACGAATCCTATTTACAGGAGACGCAGTGCAGAAAGCGTGGGATCGTGAAGTACTAAACGCGCAATTAAGAGGAGAAGATGCAAAACCGAGTCTGTGGAGAGTCCTTTTCAAAGTATTTGGAATTGAACTAATGCTTTACGGGCTTGTGCTCGCTGCTATGGAATTTCTGATAAGGCAATTAGACAATATGAATAGTTATTGTAAAATAATAATGTATTATGTAAAAATAATATGTAGTCATTTACATTATGTACAACAGATTGCAGCAACCACTTTTTTTGGGTCTTTTACTGAGGTACTACAGCCCTATTCAAGACGTGGGTAACGTTACGTAAGTTCATCGTTTGTTTTATTTAAAGTTTGCTTTAATGGATTATATTGTTAGTTAGCATGTAGTATTAGGGTTAGGTTTCTTAGCAGCATTGGGCCAATAGGATCAAATGTCTATTCTGTTCTGCAGATCAAACGGAACATACATATCTCGTCTCTTCAACTACTATAATACAAAAGGCAGCATCGCTTGGGGCGAAGCTGTGTTCTTCGCATTTGGCATCGTTTTTTGCAGCACTGTCAATGTTATGGTGCAACATCCTTTTATGATGGGAGTCATGCATATTGGAATGAAAATGAGGATTGGTGTGTGCAGCCTTATCTATAGAAAAGCACTGAAAGTCAGCTTACAAGCCATGTCAGAGAGCAGTGCTGGACTGGTCGTCAATCTTATGGCGAACGACGTCAACAGATTTGATACAGGACCTTTATTTGCACATTATCTCTGGATAGGACCTCTTGAAACTGTGGTAAGTATTTTGGCGGTTGAAAGGTATTCAGGTGCTTTAAAACATAAAGTATTAATTGTAATATGTTTGCAGTTAATGACGATTTACTTGTATAGAGAGATGGGAATGCCAGCAGTTTATGGTTCGTTGATCATTGTAGCTGTTATACCGTTTCAAAGTAAGTCAAAACAATGCTTCATAAAAAATATTTTATGACCCTGTCATACTTCTAATTATCGAAATTCATGTAACTAAAATATATCAAGCAAGACTTATGGGCAATGACAAATCTAGACCTCCTTTAGATCCTCCCCTAGCCATTATAACTTATGCTTTCCTCTTTCATGATATTGATCCTAAGCTGATTGACTGCACATTTCGATAAATCAGTAATTATAAATAAATAAACAATCACATACATAGTACTGACCCCACACTAAGATCGAGTCTTGTGTCGTGGTCATCAGGAGCTACGAGAGACTTTTTGGTCTCATAAACACCCATACCGGAAACAAATACCTGTGGTTAAATATTTGTTTAGGTGTGGGGATCGAGCCCGCAGCCTCTCGATTCACAGCCGGCATCTAGCCAACTGCGCCACGGAGGCTGTCAATTAGTTTGAAAATATGTTTATGAACAACATTTGTCTTATGATATGGGTAATACAGTTCATTAAATCTTTTACAGTATTTCTTGGGACAAGAACCGCATATTACAGAAGAGGAACGGCGCTAAAATCCGACGAAAGGGTAAGACTGATGAAAGAAATTATAATGGGCATGGAGGTAATAAAAATGTACACCTGGGAAAAACCATTTAGAAAGATAATCGACATTGTTCGGCGGTAAGACTACAACTATGTTGTATATTACTTAAATTGTTGATCGAAAACACTGATTTAAGAATTTAATTAGTGTTTGTTTCAGGCAAGAAATATACTACATCAAAATGACATCATACATTCGAGGCGTGATAATGTCTTTTATAATGTTTACTTCTCGGTTTGGAATCTTCATCACCGTTCTACTTTATGTCACTTACGTAAATCGCATTACCGTTGAAAATGTATTCTTCCTGACTTGCTACTACAATATCACGAAACAAACTATGACTTTGTTCTTTCCACAAGCTGTCGGACAAGTATACTTCTGTATTTTCTACTAAAAATTCCCTCATGGGAACCTTTACTAATATGTAATTATTTTCTAGATAGCTGAAATGAACGTAGCAATCAAAAGAATCAGAGATTATTTGCTGAGCGAAGAATGTCATCTGCCAATGCGACGAAGACTGGAAGAATCACCAATTATATTGCCGAAGAAACGAGTTACCATCATCGGTAATTAAGAAACCTTGTTGTTTAACTTTTTTATAATCATGGACCTAATAAAATTAATCATCATCCTTCAGAACCACCTTCAGAAACACGTCCACACGCCACCATTTCAGGAGAACCTAGTACATCGAGAGGAAAACCAAAACCCAAAGAGAAAGGTGAGCTATAAAAACTAAGATTCATATCTTCCATCCTTCCTGAACTAAATTAGTTAAAAACATGTATAAATCTATAATGAATGTTTAAGTTAAAGAACCAAACAAAGATGAAATAGCGATTAAATTTGAAGATGCATGCAGTCGATGGATAAAATCTTCGAGCAAAGAGGATGTAGAAGATATTAATTTGACAGTCGGTATAAGTTTCTGATGCGTATTAGTATCTTCTTAGATTCGTTTGTGTCTCACAATATTTATTTTTAGATATATTGTGGATCTTTAACCACGATCATCGGAGCTGTAGGTTCTGGAAAATCAACACTGCTCCACATGATACTAAGCGAACTCCCTTGTTCTTTTGGCAACATTGAAATTAATGGAGAAGTCAGCTATGCTAGTCAAGACCCTTGGCTTTTTGTCGGTAAGAAAGTTTTTTATGATAATAGCTTAAGTCGTGTAATTTAAGAGTATGACTCATTGTCTTATAAGGAATGCATAATGCACTTACCAATCATTATGATTTTTTATAGAAAGTTTATGTCTACGTTGTAGTTTATGTCGACTGTATAGGAGGATCTACAAACATTTTAATAAGATTAAAATACTATAACAAATTGTATGTAGGTATTTTGTACTACAAATGAATACTAACTAATATTTTACGAGTTAAAATGTTTTAGGTTCAGTTAGACAAAATATATTATTTGGACAGCCTTTCAATAAGTCGAGATATATGGAAGTATGCAAAGTGTGTGCTCTTGAGCGAGACATATCGTTATTTCCACATGGAGATAAAACAGTAGTGGGAGAACGTGGAGTTTCCCTGAGCGGTGGACAACGAGCAAGGATCAATTTGGCTAGAGCTGTTTATAAAGAAGTATCTATATTGTACACGTGTTTATATTGTGTTTAAATTACTGAATAGATAGAATTAAAGATAATTTATTTGTTTTAGGCAGATATATACCTACTGGACGATCCACTTTCGGCAGTAGATACACAAGTTGCAAAACATATTTTTGAAAGGTGTCTCAAAAGGTAAATTTATCTCATAAAGGCATCAAAACTAAACCAGTGAAAACTAAAGTGTTTGCTCGTTCCAGATTTCTGGGAAGCAAAACAGTGGTTCTAGTAACACATCAATTACAATTCATAAAATTTGTTGATCAAGTGGTTATCATGCATAAAGGACGGATAATGGCTGATGGTTCTTTCGATGAATTAGACGTAAATATAATACTACTGTTATTATAAAACTTAAAGTGTAAATTTTTGCAGTATTATAAGTACCTACTGATATTGATCTTCGTTTCCAAAGGAAAAAGAATTAAAACTAATACAACTAATGAAAGAAAAAGTGAGAGAAGTCCACGAGGATGACAATATTTCCTACATACAGAGCGTGTCGATGCTTCAACCAAGTACTATAAGCTTGCACAGGCGTGTTTATTCTTTAATGTTTGATACCAGTTTTGCTGTAAGTACAATTTTATTCTTTCAGTTCGTCCATCGTCGTCTATTTTCTCATAAACATAGGAACTTTCTATATTGATTTACAGGATCAAAAACTAGAAGCGGAGACTCAAACTGTGGGGAGAGTACACGGTTCCGTGTATCGAGAATATTTCCTTGCTGGTGCAGCTTGCCCTTACGTCTGCGTAGTTTGTTTCATGTTCTTAGTTGCTCAGATCTGTGCGAGCGCTTGCGATTTCTGGATTAGTCGATGGTATATCTATCGTTTCTACTATCATTGTGCTTTCAACCCTTTGGTCTCAAAGTAGCAGTAGCGCTAGTGTAGGATTATCATTGCTGTTTCTTTGGCATGATTTTGGTTGACAGATAAGGGGTACCGTAGTAATATCGCCCAGCGCGCTTTATCAATTTTAACCTGATAGCCATAACAATTTCGCCCAGAGCACAGGTAGAATAAAAAGTAATCGGTAGGCATTTTGTATCACAGGAGCGATGTAGAAGATAAGTTGACAGGTGATGCAACGATGGACCGTCTTATATGGTTCGAACAAGGACTAGTGAGAAGGGATTTTGTTCTCATATTTGGTGTTATTACATTGACAACTATTGCTGTTGCGTTACTAAGAGCTTTCCTGTTTTTCTCTCTATGCATGAAAAGTTCTATCAAGTAAGTAAAGTTCACATCCATTTTAACTGATAATTTGCAGTGTGATATTATAATATTATTAAATCACAGGCTGCACGATAAGATGTTTGAATGTATATCACGATCCCCAATGAGTTTCTTCAATGTCAATCCGTCTGGGCGAGTATTGAATCGATTTAGCAAAGACATGGGCGCTGTAGATGAATTGCTGCCTCAAGCTATGATTGATTGCTTTCAAGTAAGATTACTTTATGAAAAAGCGTTAGAATTTTGATAAATTTTAAGGCATTGGCCGAATATATATGTCAATACTATGGCACCGAATTGTGTAAAATTGTAATGCCTTTAAATTATTTCAGATAATATTGAACTTATTCGGAGTTATTGTAGTCATATTAATGACTGACGTTACCTTGCTTATACCAATAGCTGCAGCTCTCATTATATTTTACATATTTCGAGTGATTTATATACGAACTACAGGCGCTGTGAAACGATTAGAAGGGATTAGTAAGTATAGATTTTACTACGTACACACAATGTTCCAATATTATTGCAACTTTAAACTGTGTCAATGAAATATGATATTGAATAATCTCCAACGTGCATTGTACATCTTTCATTTGCCTTAATTTTGGTATCTTGGTATTCTAAGATCACTAGTTCAACGCATTTTAGATATGACGTTATAATAAATTTCATACTCTTCTCTTTCTAGCTCGCAGTCCAGTATTTGGCCACCTGAATGCTACAGTACTTGGCCTGGCTACAATTCGTTCTTTTGCGACGGAGAGCATCCTGGCGGTAGAATTCGATCGTCATCAGGACCTGCACAGTGCTGCCTGGTATCTCTTCATCACTTGTAGCCGAGCGTTTGGATACTTTCTCGACATAATCTGCTTGCTGTTCATCATATGCGTCACTTTCAGTTGTTTGATGAAAACGGGTAAAATTATTACCTAATTCTGTTATTCAATTGACAAAAACAATTAGAATATATTTTAATGCATGCATATTAATCTAGATAATGCAAAGGAGTATTATTGGATCTCTGACAATCTAACTCACAAAGCGTAACTCGATAGTGAAACAGATATTTTCAGTGAACTAACGGAACCAGCCCGATTAAATAGATCGATTCATACAATTGAAACCAGGGCTCTACTATTTTGATTGCAGACATAGAAGGCAGTGGCGTAGGCTTAGCAATTACTCAGTCGATATCTTTGACTGGAATATTTCAATGGGGTATGCGGCAGTCCGCTGAAATGGAGAATCAAATGACGAGCGTGGAAAGAGTATTAGAGTACACAAGACTGCCCCAGGAAGCGGCGTTACGAAGTGTAAGTAGATTCTCATACATGTAGGTATTCATATTTAGACACAAACGAATTCAGTATCGAAAGCATTAAATAACTTCATTAATAGTAATCCAAGGAATCACATCGAGGGCGTAATATCTGCCACTTCCCGCAGGGTTGGGGTCCTGAACAAGGTGCGTCGGTTTTTCGCGCCCGGTCAACTCTACCGCTTGTATAAAGCGCAGGTTCGGCCGGGTATGGAATACTGTTCGCACCTCTGGGATGGATCCGCCCAGTACTTGCTCGATGCCTTGGATGGATTGCAGCGGCGGGCCATCCGCATTGTGAATGATGCAGACATTACGGGCAACTTAGAGTCGCTACAGTTACGGAGGGATGTCGCCTCTCTAAGCGTGTTCTACCGTCTGTATCATGGCGAATGCTCTGAGGAATTGTTCAATTTAATCCCTTCCTCTCCTTTCCTTAACAGAACCACGCGTGCTGGCTTGCGGAGCCATAGCTTGACTGTTCAATCCATTTCGGCGCGAACCAAAAGGTTCTCTAATTCTTTTTTTTGCCGTACAGTCAAGCTGTGGAACGGTTTGCCACCGCACGTGTTCCCTCCTTCCTATAATCCTGGGTCCTTCCGCCGTAGCGTGAAGAGGCATCTCAGCGGGCCGGCATGACTGTGTCGAATGGTATGAGACTACCGTCTGATACCATTCGATACTCTATCTGGACGGCATTAGCACTTACCATCAGGTGCAATGCAGTCACTATGCCGTGCCAGTTTAAAATAAAAAAAAAAAAAAAAAAAGGAAAGTTATAGAGTTATTTAATGCTTAATAATAGAAATAGTATAATAACTGGGAAAATGTTTATAGGACCCCGAGAAGAAACCTCCTCCAGAATGGCCGACGGACGGCGCAGTCAATTTCAACAACTTGAGTTTAAAATATTCACCAGAAGGGAATTATGTTTTGCATAAACTTCAAATTAATATTGAACCTCAAGAAAAGGTTACAGTATAATAATTATACGTTTGGTAATCGAAGACCACCTTAAAAATATTTAGAGGTGGCGCGTGTTTACTAGTGGATATCATGGATCTATTCCTAATCCATATTTATTTTTTAATAAGTGTAGAAAATCTTCGTATGAATTAATATTTACTTTCTCATGTAATGTAATGGGTTAATTGATTTTTTTCCTCTATTAAGATTGGCATCGTCGGCAGAACGGGCGCAGGAAAGTCATCAATAATACAAGCTTTATTCAGACTGGCTTACTTAGAAGGATCCATCACCATTGATGGCATTGATATTACTACAATAGGATTACACGATTTGAGGGAAAAAATATCAATAATTCCACAAGTAAGACTATATCTAAATTCTCACTTGTTGTTAATGGTTTAACACAGAAAACAAGGTAGTGATCAAATATGTGCGTGTATAAAGACCACAGGTCTCGAGGAGAAAGCATAAGCTTTCTCTCACCTCTTGGTGTGGTGAATGATACAATTGTTTGTATCATCTGAGTAGAAGAAATACATATTTTGCCAGATGCAATGAAGTTACATTCCAAATAACAATTTCATGATTTCTTAGGAGCCGGTATTGTTTAGCGGTACAATGAGGAAGAATTTGGATCCGTTCGACAACTACCCAGATGACGTATTGTTACGAGCTCTTGACAATGTTGAACTACAAACCGAAGATGAAGGCATTGGTCAGTATGTTATTTGTAGTATATCAAACTTTGGTTTAATACCAATGGGTCCATTTAGTTTATTAACACCTTTTTTCGATTAAATATAAAGGCACAGTATAGCTCGGATATCCACTATCCAAAACTAGGAGTCATTTGATTTAGATACTCATTATTAATCATAATTACTTACTTCCCGGCATAAAATATGTCGCCTATGTTATTCATGAATCCATGAAAAGGGAAATTACCCGTGACGTTATTAGGTTCCCGCGGTACTACTCACCGAATAAATCTACCAATTGCTAACAGGTAAGGATCATTCGATCATCATCATCATCATCATCATAAAACGTAGCGAGGGACGTCCTCTGGCCAGATGGCGGGACGACTTGCACAAGAGGGCCGGCAGCGACTGGATGCGTAAAGCAGCAAACCGGGCTCTGTGGCGTACCTTGGGAGAGGCCTATGTCCAGCAGTGGACTGCAACGGGCTGATGATGATGATGAAGGATCATTTAGGACGGAAAGAAAATTATATCTGATAAAACAATAGCAGGATCGGCAAAAGTGTAATAATATCCAGCAATCCATACCTGATGAGACACTTGAATTCCTAGGTGCTCTATACAAAGAAGTTGCGGAAGGTGGTTCAAACTTCAGCGTGGGAGAGCGACAACTAGTCTGCCTCGCCCGGGCCATCGTCCACAACAACCGCATTCTAGTGCTAGACGAGGCCACAGCCAATGTAGACGCTCAGACTGACACGCTCATACAATGCGCTATACGAGAACACTTCAGAGCGTGCACCGTGCTTACTATTGCGCATAGACTCAATACTGTCATTGACTCTGATAAGGTAAATCATGCTATAAAGTTAGATTTAAAGTTAATTTAGGAATTATTATGTTATATATATTAGCCTTGCATGCTATATACTTCCCGATCTTTAACGCAGACGAAAAAGAAATATTTCAGAAATGTGTAGTCTAGGACCAGTTCAATTAAACATTTTATCTATTTTCAAAGTATTTAGAATGGAATCATAATAAGAATATTGGACCGCCCGGCGCCCCAGATTTCAAACCAATAGAGCTTTACCTAAAACAGCTTTTAGTGTAGTTGAACATTAAAAAAAATAAAGACACACATTAAACGTTTTCGATTTAAACTATAGATCCTAAATAAATCTCCCGAAAATTACGGGTTGTTCCTTTAAACAATTTTCTACACTTGCAGATATTAGTTCTAGACGCAGGCCGCCTTCTAGAGTTCGACCATCCATACATCTTACTGCAGAACAAGAAAGGATATTTTCGTAAGATGGTGGCCGAGACTGGACCGGCTATGGCGCCTTTACTACATAAATTGGCTGCAGAGGTAAGGAACGAATTTGTTCCTGGTTATTAAGGATAAGACATTAACATAATTGCCAAGGTCAAGATGTGTATGAATTTAGGAGTTAAGGACAATTGCATCATACCTTTGCAGTAGAATAATGGCTCTCAAACATGTAAAAACAAAATAATATTTATGGCACTCTGACTGGATTGCTAAGAGTACTGAAACACATCTCGCATTTCGATATAATTATCATAGACTGCTTTTATTCACTTTAATTCCAGTCGATTCGTCGATTTTATAAAACATGAAAGTGAAAATTATTAAACAACTTATTATTCCTCTTGCAGAGCTACAAGAAATTGGTGAAACATGAATAAATGAAAAAATATTGTACAATAATATATTTTATTTCATTTTGTAATGTTTTGTTACAAAATAAATACACTAGCGACATTGCAATCATTTCATAAATGATAAATAGGCTTAAAACAACGATAATATTTTCCTATACTTTTAAAGTAAATGTTCTGTGAATAATGAACATAATAAAAAACTATCATGCATCAACTAGCATGCACAAATAATATAGCATATTCATCAAGAAAAATACCATTCATTTCGCTCTGTAGCAAAGCGGGGACGTAATAATGAAACTAGAGAAGCATAAACTTCAGACAAAAATATACATAACATTGCATTCAGAATACTGAGACCATATTTGAATACACAGCGTAAATTACTTGATACATACACAGTAAAATATCAATTTATTCAGTGTCTATTTATTTGGAAACTGATATTTTTACACTGTTCTTGTCAATTTATTTACGCTTTTCATTCATATATTTTAAGATAATGGTTAAACAGTTTCCATATTGCAGTTAAGGCTTGCAAGTTGCAACTCCATTCTCTTTTTGAATCCGTCGACAATTTTGTCCATACGTCTGCAACAAACAGAAAAAATAAAATGTTAAGTTTTATTATGTTCAAGGCAATGTAGAGAAATAATCCTACCATGATACAATTATTTAATAACATGTTTTTTTAGGACATAATAAATGTCTATCTGTAATTTAAGAACTAAACCTGATACAATCTGACCAATAGGTTTAATATTTTAATGAACATTGGTACTCAGTGGCGGCGTAACGTGGGGGCGATGGGGGCGGTCCGCCCCGGGTACCAAGCACCAAGGGGTGACAACGACAACCCGACAAGCGACAACAAACGAAGAGCGTGGACCACGATCGTGGGCGAAACGATCCTGCTTGCCGCTGCCTACAAAGAAGGAGTTTTTTTACTCCTTCAAAAAAAAACAACAATAAAGACTGATCTTATACGAGCACGAAAAGTCCGGAATGTAAGTAAGCATGTATACGAAACCGCCCAGGGTGCCAACCTACCTTACGCCGCCACTGTTGGTACTTACTGTTTATCTTCTTCGCTTTCTAGCGGTGGAATGCCAGCCAACGCCTCCATCAAGTAATTTCTAAAATTAAACATAGTCAAGTAAATAATAAATACCATCACTTGATTCGACCTTTAGAAGCATTCAGCAAATTCAAAATGCAACTAATAATCCTAAATAATTACTTTAAATATGAAATAGTTACTATTGTAAAAAAAATAAGCCAGAAGTATACCGGATCATTGTAAATTCCGTAATGTGATTATGTCAGTTTGTTACCCCATTGCTTACCGATGAAAGCTTCAGTTATTGTTAATATCGGTCTGGTATTATGTCGGTAAAATCAGTGTTATTATGTATAATTTTATAGACCATGCAGAAGAATATAATTATAATCAAGATAAAGTTCTATAAATAACAGAACTAAAAAAGAATCTAATCTGAAACACTCATTTTAGGAAACACTCTAATTCAAATTATGTAATTTTGAAACATTTTCAACAATAACATTTAAAATATATTTCATATCGGTGCTCAAGATAAAATAAATCTTCAAAAATGTTTTAAAAATACGTAAAATAAAAAGTTTAAATTGTGTGCATGAGCTTGCGTATGTACGTAGGATGCGTACGCATTTATATACGTATACGTGTGCGTGCGTGCATGTTTGTGTAGGTGTAGGTGTGCGTGTGTGCGTGCATGCGTGCGTGTGTGTGTGTGTGTGTACTGACTCGGCCTTCCTAGTGAGATGTTCGGCGGCGGCGACGTGCAGCAGCGTGTACTCGAGGCGCGCCTGGAAGGCGGCGGCGCGCGAGGGCGGCTCGGGCGCGCACGCCGCCAGCCGCGCCAGCTCCTCGCACACCGTCTCGCAGATGTCGCGCACGTAGCGGGACGACGCCGCGCCGCACACGCTGTCCACCTGCATGCACACATACACTTGCTCCATCATCACCGTCATCTCTCTCTGTCCCTCTCTCGCTCTTCAGCCACAGTAAGTCAACTGCTGAACATACATAATATGTCTACCACCCTGGTTTTCACAGCGGCCTATTATTAGTTGTATTATTATATCATAGCAAATATGCATAGAAAAATAATAGGATATTGAATATTAAGCATTAATAAATACTTAAATATTCATATAGTCAATTACGAATTTTAAAATTCAATGTCATGATTCCCGAATATTTATTTTAACCCTGGGTCAATAACGACAAATAAGTAGACAAAACAAACACATAACTGAGCAAAATAGGAAATGATTTCTTCATAAATCATACTTTTCAATCAGTTCTTATTTTTAATGCCAAATAACATTAAACTTACTATTTATTACAAAGATTAATAATAAAGACATTAGATGCTTAATATCAGATTGATTATCACGATTATTATTATGGCGATAGGCTCGCCCCCTATCACATCGTGGGACGGAACATACAAGGCGAAATGTGGGTGTCCTTGTGGCGCCTCTGCCTACCCCTTCGGGGATAAAGGCGTGAGTTTATGTATGTATGTATGATTATCACAAAATTTTAATAATCATATTATTAGTTATATTCAGTCAGCACTCAGCACCTTCCAATTTATAATTTAATTTTTTGATCTGTATTCCGAAATCAGTATTTTATAGGTTTAAAAAGCCTTTACGGCCTTCCAAAAATTGCCATAGCGGACGGTATTTCACGTCCACACGGCGGGGTATTGGTAAAGTTTTCAACTAGCAATAATCGCACCTCGGATTAACCTCATTGGTTACGATATTGCCTCTGCGCAAAGTTAACCCTAACCTAGTCCGCGGCCGCTTATATCTGTTCAACGGCAAATCTTGATAGCGCGATTCAATTCGATTGTGGCGCCATCTTTGAACAGCTGAGCTGAAGTTTCCTAGCAACACGAGACACTCAGTTGAAACTATTATTTTATTTTATCTTAAACGTGCCCTTGTAGCCCGAGTAACTACTGCACATAATGAGACGTAATATCTTATGTCTCTTGGTGGCGAGCGCAGTGGAATTCCAAGCATTGCTTTGTAATTCATGGTGTTTGGTTTTGCTACTTACTGTTCATGAGCGGTCATATCGCTTACTAAGAATTAAATTCTCTGTGTGGCTTCTCTTTTTAAAGCTATCAATTTAAACTTGTTCGTTGTACCTATTTTACAATAAAAAAAGGATTTAAAAGGAATGCGTCACTCCACCTCAAGTGTACCTCGCATTCACTTACGACGTCTATGTAAGTTCATTGGTAACTGAATTTCAAAGTCAAATTGGCCGAATAAATAGCAGCTTCATTATTTACACTAAATGTTAAATTACATCAGTTTTTATATTAATGAAAACGTACGTTTATGTTTAAATAAAATAAATCTTACAGCTGATTGTCACGTATCAAAGAAAACTTCACCTCAACTGTTAAGAGGTGGCGCCACGATCGAATTGAATCGCGCTATCAAGATTTGCCGCTGAACAGATATAAGCGGCCGCGGACTAGGTTAGGGTTAACTTTGCGCAGAGGCAATATCGTAACCAATGAGGTTAATCCGAGGTGCGATTATTGCTAGTTGAAAACTTTACCAATACCCCGCCGTGTGGACGTGAAATACCGTCCGCTATGGCAATTTTTGGAAGGCCGTAAAGGCTTTATGAACCTAATAAAAACACTTGGACTTTGGAAATTGGTACTTGTTAGTAGAAACTTGAAAACCCGCTTGTTATTCGATTCGCAAACCTTTAGAATTTACATAACGAGTGTACATTGACGTGAACAAAATAAACGCACCTCGAAGGCCAATTTTTTTATATTTCATGCCACCGGCTTTTTGCTAGGTGATAGACTTTTCACTTTACGATTCCTTTCGATTCTTTCACAGTCTACTGCTACTTTCTTGACTTAAATTTATAAATGTTGAATTTATCATACGTAACTGCAAGAACCCAGAAGAATATGGTTCCTAACTAGGCAATTGCCTAGTACTACTTAAATCCCCAAAAAATATATTAATTTTTATTCATACCTCAGCATGAACAGCAATAAGATTATTAATGATCTCGTAGACGTAGGGGCGTGCGTCGTCGACGAGCGCGTCTGCGTCGGTGCGGTAGCGCCCCATGTACATGCTGGGCTCGATGGTGCCCACCAGTGGGTCGCCCTTGTGCTCCAAGTACGTCTCCGCTATGGTGGACTCCAGGGAACTTAGGGCTTCCTTCGCTGCTTGTAGGGCTTGTGTTGGCTTGGGGAAACCGAAGCTATAATAATAAAATGTGGCTTTGTAGTATTTTTATGTCTCTTTTTGTAGGATAACCACAAGCTGTGATTATTTCGAATAGATCTAATTTCTAAATCTCTATAGTTATCGTTTATTGATACAACGCAATTTATGTTACTTTAAGATATTTTCTACATACACATATCCCTGTTGGGGTAGGCAATAATGATGCCAGTGTTACTCTCAGTTTACTAAGTTTACTTATAACCATTCCAAAATTTGCATTAAGAAACAAATCTATCAATATAATTTTTTGTGCGTAATATTTTTGATACTCAACCAATATTTTGCAACCATTTTTTATACACGCCTTATGAAGTTACCCCTGGTTTATGATATGCAAAATACAAATATTTCGCACTGGTCAACTGAAATAATTGAGAACTGACATACCTATCGAAAGTGTTAGCGATGTTGGTGAGCGTGACGCGCCTGGTGTAGTGCGCGTTGGCGGCGGCGACGAGCAGGCGCTTCTGCCAGCTGCACCCTTCACTGGGCGCCTGCGACACCGACTCCTCCAGCTTCTGGTCCAGGGCCACTGACAGACTCGTGTTGTTGAAGTCCTGGGTAAGATGGGCAATGTTATCTTAGTTGTGGATGTAGAGTGATGTCTTTTAGATACATTAGACCAATTGTAATAAATTGCTGACTTAACTATCCTCCTGGTAATTTGGCAATAGCAATGGTCATGCCTTGAGCATTACCGGGTGGGCCGTAGAGTCAACTGGCCTACTCACTTACTAAAATACATTACATTACACTTACATTCAGCTGTTTTTTTTTTAATTTATTATTACAAAATATTTGTTTTTAAATGTGCACATAAAATTCTATAACCCTACTAATCTGTTTGCTCAGTTTGTCTGTGTTTAAAGCTACATCCTTCTACACATTCGCTACTTAAATTTCAATTCAAGTCAAATTCAAATGTCAATTTTTATTCAAGCCCGTCAGGCCAATTAAAACATTGCTGTCACATTACAATTATTAATAACCAAACCCTGAGTTAAACCTGAGAACTGAAGCTCACCTGATCAGCATGTTTAAGTGCGAGGTCGTTCAGCGCCGAGCTGTAAGCCAGCAGTATCTGGTGCGTGTGTCGGTGCAGTATGGCAGTGGGTTCGGATCCGTCCACCAGCAGGGGGCTCTCCCGCCGCCCCGCGCCGCCCACGCACTTGTGTATCGTTGATAACGCCTCGGTCAGGTAGGTTTCTAGGAGATTTGGCTGTGAGGATTACAATAATAATATATGTGATAGGCCAACATTTGTGATCTAGTGAAGTCTTGGGTTTCAATGGGGTGTAGTACCTCGAAACTTAAGGGTTTTTTTATACCACAATGAATTATTTATTAAAACAATATTTGCTTTGTTAGATTCCTCGCATAGTAAACAAAATATTGCGATTACTACATGATACATAAAGTTATTCTTTTCTTAATTCTTACAGGTGACAATGACGCAAATAATAACTATATCCATAATATCAGCTAATGTATAATATAATTTCTCAAATATCTCACCAGGTTTGTGATAGCTCCATAGTCCGTGAACTCCTCAATTTTCCACGTCTCCTTATCAGCAAGGCCCTTGACGCGTTTGAGCGCTCTTTGCAAAATCACTGTCATGCCGAATACTCGGTAGTCGAATATTACCTTCTCTACTATAGATAGTGGCTGGAAATTAAAAATTAATCTTTTTAGATATTCAGTTTTATTTTACAGTCGGCATTGTTATTTTCAAAATGTTATTACACAATACTCCGCCATTATTCTTTACCATAGTTGCGTTAGCATTGTAAAAATACAAATTACATGTCCACAGAAATTCAGACATGGATAAATATCTATAGACCGCATAACATGTCAGTATGAGGAATTAGGGACTAAACATGCCTATCAGCCCTTGTGCTAATCGATCACCGCTTTATTTTTAAACATATACTTCTACCCACATCCTAACTCATCTCAAAGCCAATATTACCCTCTACTTTATCATGGTAATGATCCATATATAAGCACAAGTACCTGTGAGGGCAGGTCGAGTTTGAGCAGCGAGTCGTACGCCTCGCGCAGGTAGCGCAGGTTGTTGAGCAGGCGCGTGCGCAGCGTGTCGGCCGCCGCGCCGCCGCCGCCGCACACCAGGCACGCGCGCATGTGCGCAGAGAACAACTCCACGCCCGCTATTATCATCTCCTGCGAACATACAGACCATAATTAATAGTTTGTGTTCAATGGGGGAGTATCTTGTGTCGTTTCTTCATCTTAGCTATAACACGTTGGCAATTAAATTGAGTTCAATAATTTATTTTTTCTGAATAGATTTAAATACAGATCCTGTAAAACTCTGCGAAATAAATATGTTGATTTCATTTGGTACTAAAATGATTGATATATTTGTTGGGTGTGCTGTTTGATGCAAAGTAAGTTTGCTGTTTCGGCCTGTGTAGATTCCGTTTACAGCAGACTGGTGTAATTGTTTGGAGCCGTTATCATCAATACATACTTCATCTAAACAGCACTGCAGTCACCCTCAAACCATTGCAGCCGATATCATGCAAGTATAAAAACCATTCAAGATTATACATATACTAAATATTAAAAAAAATGCACATATCAGTCATACCTTGAGCTCCTTGTGTCGCTGCGGCGCGGCGGGCTCGCCGGCCAGTTCCCCGGCGAAGTACCTCCTGGCGAGCGGCCACAGCGCGTGCAGCTCGGCCGCCAGCGCGCCGCACGCCGCGCAGCACCACGCCGCGCGCCACGCGCTCCACGCGCCCTCCGACTCGCTCTCCTTACACTTGCGCTTACCTGCACACATCATTTATCATCACCTTCATCTCTCCTTCGACTTGCGCTTACCTACACACATCATTTACCATCATCACCTTCATCATCTTCATCTCTCCCGCGACTTGCGCTTACCTACATATACAGTAGATTCATCAGCGTCATCATCTTTATCGTCGTCATCACCTTCATCACCCCAATTATCTTACTAGAGTACACGATGAAATAATGACCAAGAGTTCTGGATTAAAATTCATACCTAGGGCATTCATTCTCAGGTCATACCTACACTAATATTAAGATCAATTATTATGTAAGTATTAGACTCGTACCTAAGACAATCACTGACTCTTCTTACATTAAAAAATGTTTATCTTTCTACTAATAAATATAATATCTTGAACTGGCAATACCTTTTAGCACAAAAGAGTGATCCATATCAAAACATACTTATACTGTTATACCTAGACACTTTAAATTTTAGTCATATCAAAAAACATACCTTTATCATTGGACTCCTGTTCTTCCTTATTTTTGAAATGATCTTTAACTTTCTCCAGAAGGTTCATAAGGTATTCTTTACGAGCCGTTATAGCAACCCATGCTGCATCTCCCTCCCAGTTCAAACTTATTAACAACCTAAAAAAAATAACAATATACATTTAAGTCTACAAAAATCCTATCAATAATAATTGTATAAAGAGAAATCAGTAAAAGACTTATCTTTGCGGACTACAAAAACAAACAGTAAAATGTAAACATTACCTAATGTATTTAGTTTGTTCCTGTACATTAATTGGCATTGTCTTCATTCTCGTGTACAGTTTTTGTTTGAGGTCTTCTATTTTCTTGTCTATTTCATCAAGGATTTTCTGGAATAGCTGCAAATAAAGATTCAATTAATCAAATTTTACTTTTAAAATATTTGTTGATGCCTACCCCTTCGAGGATAAAGGCGTGAGTTTATGTATGTATGTATGTTGTTGATGTCTTGAATCATAAATTAATATTACACTGCTTCAAAATGAGTTTTAGTTGCATAGGAGAAATCATACTAAGACAAACTATTTTATTTAAATATTTTGTTTGGTGGGGCAAACATGGACATTGGTCATGGACATGGATATTGATTATTGAATCAATACAGGTAAACTAATTACCTTAACATCAGTATTCCCAAATAGATTCTTCACTCTAGTGTAATCATTCACTACAAGATCATACTCCTTCTTCCTGATGTTCCTATCAATGGATGCAGGTAGTTGGAAAAGGAACTTGTGGCGCATCAACAAGGACAGTGCCTCGCGAGTCTTATCCGCATTCTCTTTACGAGATAATATTTCGGAAAAGAGTGAATCCGCCAATTTTATTGATTCTGAAAAAGAATTGGTGAATTTGCTTTGTATGTGGTACCACCTTTTTGGAATCACTTATGAGTATGGTTTTAATGGGCCAGCTAAACCAGGATGGCACCGACAGTCTTAAGAGTAAATTAAATTTAGTTTTATTCACTCATCTTGTTTAGTAAGATATTAATTCCCTTTCTCCTTTTTTCTTATTTTTGCTTATCCCATCTAAACATACCTTCAATAGCAGACTGCAAGCTTGGCAGTGGTTCTTTGCCACTTTTTCTCTGGTCCTCTTCATACATGTTCTTTAGAAGGACGAGTCTATCCAATTGGTCCATAACTGCACCAGTGTTGGCTTTTAAGAAACTCAATTGTCCTTCTTTTTGGCCTTCCACCTAAAATACAAATCTTTCTGTTATAGTAGACAGTAGTGTCCAAATTCTTAGCATAATTGCAACTGACCAAAATAATCCTATCATTGTTTTATCATTTAATAATAGTATTATCACTGACCACTGACTTAACCCCTCTCAATCATGCTCTCGATTGTAGAGGAGGCCCGTGTCCTGCAGTGGGACTAGATGGGCTGATACAATACAATATCACTGATTTCCAATATTTTTTACAATAATACTTAATTATAAAAAATATATTTTTACCTTCCTCTGAAGAAACACCATGCCAGCTTTCAAGTCCTCAAATGAAGTATTACTGTGGTGTTCCAGAAGGTACCAGCCAGGTTGGAAGTTATCATCAGATAGTTTGCCAGACCTAAAATAAAATAATTAATAAATTACTCTAATGCATTTCAAGAATCTAAATGTTCTAAAATTAAATTAGTGAAATCCATTAGCAAAGTATATGGAAAAAGACTAACATGCTTTAATTCTTCTATAGTGCTCAGGTCTTTACATAATTCATTTCCTTTAAATATTCATAATTATTATAATGGCTTAAAAAATCTTAATTTCCAGTTTTCACTAACCCATCTGCAAACATCTCATGCAGCTCCTCCTCTGGGAACTTGCACTCATCACCTTCAGTGGAGAGTCCCAGGGGGTCAGGTGGGATGTATGTAGTGGGAGACATTGGTCTGCGACCCCATGGTAGTGATGGTGGGGCTGCTTCCTCCACCCACACTGCACTTTCCTTCACTGGACCTATTGACTCATGGTACCCTAAAAGGATAAATTGCTGGATTTGATGAATTTATCTATTATGAATTATGATACTGGCACTGAGAACAATATAAAGTTATTGTATGAATCTAGTTAGAAATTGTATTGACAATACTTATGAATATTAGTAACTAAACTAAATGACTATGGTAAATATAATTTAATTAATAATTACAAATAACAGGGAGAGCTGTCCAATTACTATTTTGAAAAATTAGATACCTAGTGGTACTTATATTAGTTTGTTATTGTCAATCATACCTCTAAACTGCACAGTGGAAGTTCCTTCACCTCCAGACCTGGTAGTGACTATGATGTCACCGCGGCCTTTGCAGGGCCCAGATCGAGCCACTATCTTGTTCTTGCTTTTCCATTCCGCCGATAACAGACAATCACAACCGCAGATTGTTAAACCTTTAATCAATCAACGGAACACCTAACTGTATCATATGGTTTACGCCCACTTTTTAAAATAATTAATGTTGGTACAGAAAAAATAATTACCAATAAGATCGATAGCACTGGTCCCTAAAAATTCTCCACGGATAGTTACTCTCGTTCCAGGAGGACCCTCCTTAGGAGAAATACCTGTCACGACAGGCGGCGGGCCCATAATTCTGGCGGTGATTACTTCTTATTGCGTAAACTAGACGAAATTATGAACAGATGTGACTATTGTTTATTTACTTCATAAAAATATTGATGAAAGTTTTGATAAAATTTTATGTCAGTAATTGTCAAATTGACAATAGTAATCATTGGCTTTACAGTTCATTTATAGACTATTGGAGTGTGGCAAAATTTAGAACTACTTTAAAAAATCTAAAAAATAACTTTTTATTACATTGTTTGAGATATTATGTTTTCTTTATATAAACAATAAACATATTTTATACTCCTAATCTAAGTATTAACATGTCTAAAGTAATAAAATGTGAAGAGAGAACAGCTATTTTTATTATTTTGTTAACAGCGCTTTCGGCGACAAAAGGTCATATTATTTCACAGACTATGTATTATTTCTAGATTTCTTGTGGACGACCACAGACTAAGGAGTATGGACGACCAAAGACATTTTTTTAATCCTTTTCCATTAATTTGTTTGGAAGTCATAGGGTGAGTTGCAGAAAATCTGACGTTATTGTTAAAGGTAAAGTTAACTTTAGCAGTGACAATAACAATGACCACGGAATAGAAAATTCTTTTGTTGCACCATTGTCATAATTGTTATAGTTAAAGTTAAAAGAGTGACCAGTGAAATGATGCTATGTTACCCTAAAAACATGCACGGGTATTTATTTAACATTGGCAAGTTTTATTACACCTATCAAATACTTATTCAACTGTCATTGTCATTCATCGTGTAAAGTACAATTTGGAACGTGCTAAAATGCAAAACCCCCAGGAAAATGCAGAAGAAGTTACAATTATTAATCTACAAAATTTTAACACCAAGTGAGATCATTTTTACGACTTTGGATTCAGCGTGTGTTTTTGGTATCATAAGCGGAGCAATTTAAACAGTTTAATCCGTCACCGCAGCGGGCTTAATATAGGCCCCCTTCAGCAACCTAAGAAGAAAAATAAACAGCAGTACAAGAAGCATATTCTTCAATAGTAACGTCGTCGTCTCGCGTCCAACAAACTTGAAGTTGAACTACTTAACCGCCTACTGCCTAGTAATATCGTCAGTCTCGTCTTTCAAGGGGCATATTTACATACTGGATACAAGATCGCCTCTTCGCATAATAGTTTGTCAAAAGTTAACCGCTGCATCCTACCTACTCATTCTTTTGGCAAACATTACCTTTCCTGTGTTTGTAAACTTGTATTGTTTCTCATCGGCAAATTCAAGTGAATAGGCTAAAATTACCATGTACCCAAGATAACTAGTTCTAGTTTATTACATTATAAAAGTAGCATAATATCCCTGAAATTTAAACCTTGTCTGAATAACATGCACATTTGTGTGCAACTTGCATGCAAAGGTTTGTTGGTATTTGAAAATCTTTCAACAAATTCATGTGTTATATTTTCAGAGATAGAAGTGTTAATTTTATTGCTGATGATGTTCAGTTATTAAAAACGTGTATTGAGAAATACAAAAATATTCTAATGTGCAAAAAAACTGATAGCATAAGCATAAAGCAGAAAGAAGAAGTATGGAATAAAATTGGTTTAGATTTTAATGCCAAAGCTAAAACCCCAAGGACTGTCAAGCAGCTAAAATATAAATTTGAAAATATGAAAAGGAGTGCAAAGAAGGCAAATCTTTTTATATAATGAAGGGGTAGCTAGGAGAACCATTTGTAGCATATTGTATTAAAATATATATTTGGATCTGTGTACTGTATATTGTACTTGTAGTTTTAATAGTTATACATATTTGTAGTTTGTTTTCCTATTTGGTAATTATTGTAGCAGTAATTTCAATAAATAGTTTTACATCATTATTGTAAATTTACACTATTTAGGTAAGTTATTTAGTATTATACAAATAAAGTATGAATATTATTTATATTTAATGCAATTTGTTTTTAGGAGGCCTCAAGAGAGCGTCAAGAAATGAGACAAACAGGTGGAGGTAAACCTGCCAGTCAAGATCCAAGATCCAAAGAAGCCACTGACTGGCTCAGTTCAATGATGTCAGTTTCCATTAGTGGAAATCCATCATTGTATGATGATGATGTAATACATGAGAATTTAAGTTCTGTGAGTTTTATTAAGGGGTCATTAACCCCATTTTCATATTATTATTAATACACAAATTACAAAACAAAATATTGTCAAATTAAAAATATGAAATAAATATTTTCGTTTGTATTTTTTTTAGGTTCAAAATCTTGACCACAATTATGTTGGTGAATGTGAAGAAACATCTAAGGTAATTGATATTACATATTTACATCCCAAATTGTGCAAATTTTACATTATAAGTGAGTTATGACTATTATATAATAATAGTATACCATCCATTATATTAATGCTAAATTATATTAGCTATTGGCCATAAGAAATTTATTGCAGGACATAATATGCTTACTCAGCCATCCCCTTTCAACCTACCTCCCCTCAAGTATTTGTTTATTAAATTTATTGGTATATTTTTAGGTTCAAAATATTGACTATGATATTGGAGGATGTCCTCAAATAACAAAGGTATATGTTTTTTTTGACACACGATTTTTAGCCCAAATTGCCTATTGTGAAATATTATATTACATAATAATCATGATAAATATGACGTGAAAATGTTGTCTATCTGGATTAATTTATTAATATTGAAAGATAGAAACATATTTTAGTCACCCCCAGACCCCCTAGATGTCTTATTTGATAAATCAAATCGGTCATTATAGCAGCTTCTTAAACACACATCACATTTTTTTAATGGGACAGTTTTACAGGAACCTTGCTTAGAATAATTAACTGATCAATTTGTAGGTTCAAAATATTGTCCATCATACTGGAGGATGTTCTCAAACATCAAAGGTATTGAATATTTTTGTTTCTTAAGTTCTGAAATTTATGTTACATATTCATCAGGTAATAAGATTAACTGGATAAATTTATTAAAATTGACAGAATTAAAACTAATTTTAATCATATCCTGGAGACCTTATGTGATAAATTAAATAAGGCTTTATAGTTTCTTTCTAAGTAATACCACTGATAAAGTTATAAACACATCACATTTTTTGAATGGAATAAAATTACAGGAACCTCACTGCGATGATACATCAATAATAGAAGTACCACTGTTTGACTGTAGTACACCTCATTCTTCATTGAAGAGACCCTTGGCACCTACACTCAAAAGTATATTTATTTTCATTATTGTAATAGGTACACATTTTATACTAGAACATTAAGCAATAATTTATATTATTTTTCAGGACAAATTCAGAAGAAACAAGCTGCCAGTGATAATGTTATTAAAAGAGCATTGCGGCAACAAAAAATTTCAATTCTACGTGACATTAATGATCTGGAAATAGAATAATTAAAACAACAGATATCCAATGAAAAAGAAATTCATATACAAAAAATGCAACACAATGAGGAGAGGCACAAATTAGAGATGATGAAACTTCAATTAGAAATAAGTATACTAAGGGGAGAAAAATAAAACAAATTGATATAAAATTTAGTTTAATTTCTAATTCCTATGTGCTAACCTACTAAAATAATTATGAATCAACATATTTCTGCTACACTGGTCATTGCTAGATGATGGTATATCAGATAATTCTTCATCTTCGTCAATAAAATCTTCATCATAGTTTGTCATGTTGTAAGGTGTGGGATCTCTAAACTTCTTGCACATATTGTGGAGTACTGCCATTGCAACAATAGCTGCTTGAGCTCGTTGAGGATGTGTGCGTAGTTGCCATGCTAAGGAGGGAAATCTTTTCTTCCAGCACCCAAAAGTGCGTTCAATTACATTCCTAGTACGAATATGGCTTTCATTATAGAGGCGTTCTGCTGCAGTGTTGGGATTACGTAATGGAGTTAATAAATATGGCTTGACTGCATAGCCTCTATCTCCAAGTATCCAAAAATCTCCGAATTCACCATCTTGGAAACGGCCTTTGATATTACTGGTATTAAAGATGTGGCTGTCATGACAGCTACCTGGCCACCGTGCCACAATGTTATTAATATACAGGTCTGCGTTGCAAATTACCTGCACATTGAGTGAAATAACCTGTTTTCTATTTCTATATATTTCTGCATCACTTCCTCCGGGAGACTTAATACGAATATGTGTGCAGTCAATTGCTCCCACCGTTTTAGGGAATGCAGCTATTTTATAGAACATTTTGGCCTCTTTTTGCATAGCCTGGGCATTCTGAGGCATCACTACCCACTCTGGCCTAAGCCCGGCAATTGCTCTACTCACACGATGTATTATGCGACATACTGTGGATTTGTGTACACCTGCCGCATCACCAATGCATCGTTGAAAAGAGCCACACGCGTAAAATTCTAGAGCTATTAATATCTGTTGTTCTGGTGTAATAGCTTTATTCCTGCAATTAATATAAAAGAGATAGTTATTTAACATGACTAGATGTAGAGTAATTTAATATTAAGTTTATGAAAGAGTTATGACTTTAATTTAGAGATGAGATTAAAAGTGTGTGGTGGCCTGTTAAAAGTGCGTGGTGGCCTGTTGGTAACGGACCAGACGCGGCTACCTACATGTTCACGGTGGTCGCGAGTTCAAATCCCAGGGCACACCTCTGGCTTTTCGGAGTTATGTGTGTATTGACAATCAATCACTACGCACTTTAACGGTGAAGGAAAACATCGTGAGGAAACCTGCATACCGTAGCGATTTTGAAGAATTTCTACGGTATGTAAGTCCGCCAACCTGCACTAGGCTGGCGTGGTGTACTATATGGGCTAACCACTCTCAATCGATTCTCTCGATTGTAGAGTAGGCCCGTGCCCTGCAGTGGGACGTATATGGGCTGATATAGATAGATATGATTTATTTTATTTCAATTAAGGCATATTTAAATAAAGACGTAGATATGTAAAATATGAACTCACCTCATGGTTTTTGTTTTAAGCAAAGGTCCGAAATGACGAGCTAGTGCTTCTGCTAAGGTCTTGGAGACCCTAAATCTATCCAAAAACTCAGCATCGCTCCATATTTGGAAACGATCTATGCGAGGGCGGAAATTTTTGCGCCTTCGAATTATTTGGATAGGCCCAATATCAGAGTCACTATCATCGCTAGAGCTAGTTTCCCACAATATATCGCGTACTAAAGACATTTTACGTCGGAATTTATCAGCGTATTTTTGTAAATTGTTTTAAAGTACAGGTTATAATTCAAATCGATACACAAATGACAATTATCAATACAGAGAACACACACAAATAACGAAAAATAACCGTGACTTTAACAATAACCGCCCGAAATTGAACGGTTAATGTTAATGTTATACGTGACGTCATTTTAACAATTGTTAATTTTATGCAACCCGAAAATTGCATAACCGTCGATTTGACGGCTGATTAGCCCTTAGTTATTGTTAAAGTTATTTTCTGCAACCCACCCATAGGGTTCTCACCCATACAGCCTCGTTATTTTCGACCAAAGACAATTTACAAATGTTTTATTTTTTTCGGCGCAAGTGGTTCAAGACAATTCTATTTTTCTTGACGAATATATTCCATTCGTAACGTAAAGCAAACTTACTCCTGCTTCACTTCGATTTCAAATAGTGTTTTTGGACGTACTATCAAATGCTAAAATTGTCATTTGAATTTCGATCTTAATCTGTCATGTAGGGTTGAATGGAGTGGGGTATTTTTGGGGCGTAACTAAAATTAATTGTTATTTCGAAGCCGAGTATGCTTCTCGCAACGCTGATATTGTAAAACGATTCGAAAATGGCACAGTCCAATTTCAGGTGGTTATTTCACACGGAACCATTAATTATTAGGAAATTAGTGTTTCAAATATTATATTGTTGGTGATATTTGCTTTCTATTGTAGTGCCGTTGATGAGTACGGGTTTGAGAGGCACGACGACTTCGACTATGAGAGCTATGAAGATTTTATGTCGAATTACCTGAAGGTGCTGGCGACCAGGGCTCAGAAATGGGCCACACTGCTCGGCGAAGGAAAGTCGGTCAAACGAACCAACACTGTTAAAAGATATGTACGAAAAGGCATACCTAGTAAGTTCCTTGTCTATGTTACTTGAACTATACTCATCAAATCATAATAAAAAGGCACTTGTATAAAATTAACACGCGAAATCTAATGGTTTAGTTACCTGTGTCAGAGTTGGTGTATAATTACCACATGTATGGATAACATTAGATGTCGCATGGTACTTTGTTTTTTACAGGTGCCTGTATTTATCATTTATCCTCCTTATATCACTTATCAAATTGTTTTTGTGATATATTTCACATTACACACACTGTGATTGTAGATTCTTAATAGATGGTTTTATAAGTATCATTCAAGATAACACTTTAATATGCATCATGTTTAAAAAATAAAACCTAAATTACACTTACTGCAAATCCAAAAGGATTATATTAAATATAGTTTTTTTTCTAGCTCAAATAGGACCCCAAAAACAGTTACCGATAATGTTCTGAAATTTATGAAAATATTTCAATCCCATTGTATAGTCTAGTTTTTCAATTATTCCACACATAAGAAAAAGAATAAAAGTACTTATATGGTAGACAAAGCATCACTTGTGTTGGGCCAATAATGTGTTAATTTGAACCAAAGGCCACATACTGTATGTTATGGCAGTACAAATATGCTTGACCATGATAAAAGTCAATACAGTTGTCAAAAACACATCATTTGCATGTTCCATACTGTACACAAAATTTATGTTTTATCACTGCTGCAACGGTGTACAAAATGTGAAGTAATTTACATAATATTTGCTTGTAAATGTGAATATCATTCAACAATGAAATATAGGTATAAATAACCTTCT
Organism: Deilephila porcellus; assembly: GCA_905220455.2. Taxonomy (NCBI): domain Eukaryota; kingdom Metazoa; phylum Arthropoda; class Insecta; order Lepidoptera; family Sphingidae; genus Deilephila; species Deilephila porcellus. Next base: position 11,730,977 of record LR999973.1, on the reverse strand, counting down.
AAAGATTTCTACTTTGTATGTGGTTGAATTGGCGAAATTTGTAACATACTATGAAATTTTAATTTTACAAATTTAAAAGAAGCCTACGTAACTGTTTTTGTTTCAATGTTAGTCTATGGGACCATGCTATGTAAATGATAATGTTGCAGGTGAACACCGCCCGTCAGTATGGATGGCTATATCAGGAGCCGAAAAGATGAAAGATCAGTGTCCAGACTTGTACCAGAAAATCCTTGATGGACCTTTTGAGAAAGAGCTTGTAGATCTCGTAAAGACAGACTTGCCTCGAACATTTCCTGACAATATTTATTTTACAAAAGAAGCTAACCACCAAACCCATTTGTTTAACATACTCATAGCATATGCCCACAATAACAGGGTAGTGGGGTATTGCCAAGGACTGAATTATATTGCTGGTAAGTGACATTTCATGATCATTCTTGCTGTTGAATAATTTATGAGATTGTTCATAGGAGTTCTATTATGACTTATATGTATTTCTGGCTTGACAACATATAAAATATAGAAATTTACTAAAAATGCAAATAATGAATATTTTTTGTGTATTTATTAATATTACTAGTTTTTGCCCGCAAACTTCGTCTGCGTGATTAACTTTATTTGGAATTTCCCATCCCGTCCCATCCCATCCCGTTATATCCCGCCCGTCCCGTCTGATTCTCATTCAAGAAATGTAATCTAGTCCCATCCCATCTCTTTGAGAATAAAAAGTAACAAATATATCGGAATTCCTTCCTCATCCCACGGAAATACCAAGTTTTTCAGGATAAAAAGCCTAATTGTTAATCCAGGGTGTCAGCTACCTCCATACCAAATTTCATCGAAATCCGTTCAGCCGTTTCTGAGTTCATCGCGCACAATCGTACGGACAGACAAAAATCTAAAAATCATTGTTTTGGATTCTATTATGTTAATACAGATCCCCCATATTAGTTTTTCTCATTTAACTTCCATGTACAGACATCGATCGTTTACAAATTTATTATATGTATAGATAATAAGGTTTCTTAATTTCTTCTTCAAAAGTTCAGCACAAAGGAATAAAAATGTGCATACATAATTCACATGTTGTCTCTGCTTTAAGATAATGTTATTGATTTATAAGTTAAGTCATCTTTCTAAATTTATATCCTCATGTGACACACACTATATTGTGGAATGTTGATATTATGATCATTCCAACTCAGCTTAGTTTGGTATTAAGTTTAAGATTAAAGCCAGTCCAGTCATTTAATCTCAGTTACATGATCTAACTGTATTTCACTTTATGATACATACTGTATCAGCCCACATACGTCTCACTGCAGGGCACGGGCCTACTCTACAATCGAGAGAATCGATTGAGAGTGTTTAGGCCATATAGTCCACCACGCTGTTCTAGTCCGGGTTGGCGGACTTACATACCATAGAAATTCTTTAAAATCGCTACGGTATGCAGGTTTCCTCACGATGTTTTCCTTCACCGTTAAAGTGCGTGGTGATTACTATCAATATACACATAACTCCGAATAGTCAGAGATGTGCCCTGGGATTTGAACCCGCGACCACCGTGAATATGTAGGCACCCGCGTCTGGTCCGTTACCAACAGGCCACCACGCACTTCGCTTATGATATGTGTTATTATTTAAATTATTTATTGGAGGATAAAATAAAACGTGCTACGTGTTGAGTTGTGATAACGGAAGTAAAAATATATTTTTAAAAACAAGAAACATCTATACACACAAAGACAATAAATAGACAATATACAATACATAAGTAAACCTATTTTGAGCATATTCCAACACCCCCACTCTCAAAATTAAACTTATATGTCTATACATGACACTTGTGTACAATTTCTTTAAAAACATTTTTACATAATTCATTCCTAACTCTTACCAAACATACTAATCAAACTAATTATAATTATTTTCACACTAAACGTAAATAATAATTTCAATCTTGATTTCCGCATTTTGTTTCGGAATGACTCCAACTCCTCGTTCATTGCCTTTCTCCTTTGCTCACTTTCAGGACTTCTAGTTTCATCTGACTCAGCATCAAAGAATGATATCTGTGATTCACTGTCCGAACTTTCGTGAGTGTCTAGCTGTGATCGTTCTGGACGGCCAAATTCCCCCACTGAACGATCATTTCCTAAAGGAACAGACAATCCTCCATCCACACACCACGTCGTTTCATTGGTTGCAGATACTCGACCTGAATTTTTTGTCTCCATCACCTTTACATCTCGGCTGGTAGCAACTTGTTTTCTGACTGGGTCATATACTTGGTAGCCTTTCACATGTTCAGAGTAACCATTACGAATATGCTGCTGAACTTGAGCTTTCTTATTCCATTTGGTCCTTCTCTCCTTCGGAACATGCACTACATCTTGATTGCTTCTGCCACCTCTTTTTAAAAATATACGACGCCACTGCTTTCCTTTATAAGTCTCGCATGACACTGTACTTATCTCCGCCTTTTTATCAATGGAAAATCCTGCATTCTGCATTCCATTCGGGCAAGTACTATTGATGTGACCATATCGACGATGCCGTGTCTCTCCTGACACTGAAGTAACCGCCAATGCATATTTACGCATTCTAACCTTATACACTCCATTGACTAAATCAGCCAAAGCCACCAAATGACCAATTTTATTATAAACACTGCAGCCAAACTCGGTAAAGATAACTTTATTACCGTTTTTCATTAATTGACTTACAGATAATAAATTCGTAGTCAAATCTGGGATGCAAAGTATTCCTTTAATTGGCACTTCATATTCACATTTATCTGTCACCGTAACAATATTCCCGTCGCCTGTACACAGCACTCGTAACTTCTTGTTATTTGCAACAACAATCTCGTCAGATTTTTTATAACATGGGTTTTTTATCCAACTTTCGTTAGCAGTCATATGGGCACTCGCTCCCGAATCAATGTACCATTCGTCCTTATTATAATTTCCGTTGAGAAATGCAGCAGTAAACGCATTCGTTTGCTTTCTTGTTGTTTCCGCAACTTTACCAAAAGATGTACATTCATTACGATAATGTCCCATTTCCTTGCATTTATAACATTTTACATTTGTCTTTGACAGATGTCCGTTGCCATTTTTTTCTTCTTTAATTGGCCTGACATTTTTCTTATGCTGACTCCATTGATATTTCTTTTGAAAAATACCAAAAGCAGCACTGTCACCTCCACTGACTTCCGACTCCATATCTAATAATTTAGATTTAATGGCATCCGTTGTGATAGACATTCCCGAATGTTCGATGGCCATTATCATCGGAGAAAATTTTTCAGTTAAACCAGCAAGCAACAATGATCCGATCCATTCGTCACTTAAATTAAAACCAGTTCCAGACAATTTTTGGCCTGTCTCCACTAACTGAGTGACGTAGGACTCCATTGAACTGCAATTTTCAAGTCTTATTGATATGAGACTTCTCAGTAGACTTATTCTTCGCGTAAATCCCGAATCGTCATACAGAGATTTTAATCTATCCCATAATTGTTTCGAAGTTTTCACATCTTTAATATGCACATAAATGGATGGATCAATTGTCAATATCAGCTTGGCTCTGGTCTTGGCATCTTCTGCAGCTGTAATTGCTGCTTGCCCTTGCTCTGGCTTAATATATCTTAGCGTGCCTTCCAACACTAAGAAATTCTCAGCCGCAAAGCACCACTCGCTATAGTTTTGACGACCTTTCAGTTTTGGTACGCTTACGACATAGCTCGAGTTAGACGCCATATTTTTTCACAACACGTCTGCACAAATATAACAACTAACTGTTCTCTTTCTGCAACTTGTTATTGATAATCACAATAAAACAAACTGTCGCAAAGATGAACTAGTTGACTATACCAGGAATAGCTCTGTGTCTGGGCCCATAACCTGTTATTATTTAAATTATTTATTGGAGGATAAAATAAAACGTGCTACGTGTTGAGTTGTGATAACGGAAGTAAAAATATATTTTTAAAAACAAGAAACATCTATACACACAAAGACAATAAATAGACAATATACAATACATAAGTAAACCTATTTTGAGCATATTCCAACAATATGTAATGGTATCAAAATAAATCTATATAACTTGGAATTCCGTGAACGTAAAATATATGATTGACTTTAGGCCTTTCAATCTTTTGCCAGGCTTGCTGTTGTTAGCCACGAAAAGTGAAGAAACATCATTTTGGCTGTTGAAAGTGTTGGTGGAGAAGATACTCCCAGATTACTACACAAAAACTATGGACGGACTCATTGTAGACATTGAAGTGTTATCTGAACTAGTCAAATCTAAAGTACCAGATGTCCATCAACATGTCATAAATTTAGGTGAGCTGCTACTTAGTAATATTATCTTAGATACAAGGAAACTTTATCTATGAACATGGTATGTATTGTTAGATAACTACTTTAACTCAGTTATGTAATCCTGATTGATTTTATAATCTTAGATTGTAAACAAATTAACAGATATGACTTGTGTAGACTGCACGATTTTTTTTGATTAGAACATTTTCATAATGTTATTTCCGACCTAATACATTTTTTAAATACTGGAATGGCAAAGAAACTGCGCTGCATCTAAACTTAGTATTTTCCAGATAGAGTATCAAATTTCAATAACGGAAAACTCTGATGGTATAACTAAACTTTGTTGGTCAGCTTAGATTTGGATTTATTGCTCGAAACGCGATCTATGCGCGACTTAACAGGCAAAACTTGTAATTAATCTCAGATATTATGAAGACCTTGTACAATTGTTCTTATCTAGTATAAGAACTAAGCTATAAATCATTGTATTCTTTAATCGTTCAGGTCTGCCATGGGCCGTGATCACGACCAAATGGTTCGTGTGCCTGTTCGCCGAGGTGCTGCCTATAGAAACAGTGCTTCGGATATGGGACTGCCTGTTCTACGAGGGTTCAAAGATACTGTTTAGAGTATGCCTCACGCTCATCAAGTCGAACAAGGCGGATATAATGGCGTGCAACGACTTTACATCCCTGGCGGAGTGCTTCAAGGCTATCGTGAAGAACGCAAGCGCACTGCACTGTCACGAGTTTATGCAGGTGAGGTTTTTATTTTTAGGAATTAGTTATTTGTAATATTTCACTACTGACTGAACCTGTCTCGTAGAAAAATAATACGTTGGGAAACATATAGAACCTGCTAAACATGTAATACCTAGTACTTTTTTATTAGGTACTACATATACAGGGTATATCAAGACTGCAACCGAAAACGAAGCCAGGTGGTAGTATTAGTGACTTCAGACACAATGCAACTAAAAATTCCGCAAAATAAATCGTCATTTTTTTTTGGTAATTTTTTTACTTATCGTCGTATTTGGGTGATAAAAACATATTTTTTCCAAAATAATGATGTACACCTTTTTATTTTTAAAGACGCAATGATACGTAAGGGTTTAAATTACTATTTTCGCAAAAACTAAAGATTTACCACCTAAGAACGATGATTTTTAAAAAATTGTAAAAAATAATCTATCGCTTATTTTGCGAAATTTTTAGTTGCATTGTGTCTACAGCCACTAAAACTACCACCCGGATTCGTTTTCGGTCGCGGTCTTGATATACCCGGTATGTACCGTAATAAAATACGAGAGCCGTTTTGAGACTAGAAGTTATTGGGGCATCGTGAATAAAATTATAACCATTCCTATTTCAAGATAAGAATTTCACGTATTTAGTTGTTTTTATTTACTCGTTAATGACTGCTTGCATTTAATTATAAGTGCAATGACATCGTATTTCTTAGACTTTAAAAAATGTTGTCTGAGATGAAGACTTAAAAAAACTACATTGATGCCTCTGTTCAATGAAACGTGAATTTAACGAACACGAAAAACAATTATAGCATACAAAAGCCGGCGTCTGGTGTAGAGTACCTTCTCGGAATATCCTTGTACCAATTTAAAACAATTTTCCCTAATTAAATGATGGTGCGGTTAGACCGGTTACTAAATCGAAACACATTTAGGTCTACGACTAATTGATTTAATTTTTAGCGTTTCGTTTCGTGGACTCAATTATCTTATATTTCCTAGAACTTTTTTTTGCTTGTTCGGCTCAATTACTCCAATGCATGTAATATGTGCAGTGTCATTCAGCTAATTTTTAATACGTATATTTTACATATCAATATTTCAAGTGAATGGTGATCGGATCGCACGTAGCTGGCGACACGGTGTTGGCGGGTTTAATATATTACACTCGTCAATTTTTGAAGTGAGTTGTGACCGAATCGCACTTAGCTGACGGTTCAAATCTCAGGGCATAACTCTGACTTTTCGGGAACTCGATTGTAAAATAGCCCCGACGTATATGGGCTGGATTATCATAGTATTTTAAGAACTCATCTTATACAAATAAAACATTTCTGAACTTTGTATATGAAAAATACTACAACTATGTTTTATTTCATTTTAGTCAATCTTCAAAGTACCTGCCACGCTGTCCAACGCCACGATAATCAAGTTACGAGCTCGTTTTGCGAAGCAGCGGCGCGAGCAGCAGCAGAAAGAGCAGCGGTGAAGCTCAGGAGCCGCCTGCCTGAATTGATCTCTTGCATAAAGACCAAATTATAAACCCCACAATACATTGCTGCAACATTTTCGTTCATTAAATACCTTCGCGTATTAATATCGGGTTTGAAATCAATGTTCAGTGAATATATTTTGGAACAAGTTCTTATTATAAGCTATTTGTGAATGCTGGTAATGTAAGGCTTGATGTATTGGTGTTACGCTAATATTGTACGGATTGGGATAGTCTGCTGTAAGCGTAGTTGACTACTTACATATTTGTAAAGATGAGTGGTGCGTTGTATGTATTTTTCTTATAAATTTTACCTTCGTATTGGTAAATATTGCACAAAAGTTTTTTTTGAAATGTAATGAGCTTGATTATTTAATAGAGCACAACATAACATTTAAAAAATAATGAAATATTTTGTACAAATCAAACAGGACTAGTCCTCGCAATTCTAACAATTTATTTTTGTGCTTTTGAGCAAAATGTATGCCTTTTTTCACATGACAATTGCAGACAATGCCTCGTGTTTTTGTTAAGTTAGTTTTAAGCTACAGGTTTATTTGGTATATTAAAGTATTATAGTATTATTTTTGTTATTTTGTTGTTACTTTTTTGATAATAATTTATTGTACCTGCAATGATATTTGTCCGAGGAGCATTCCACATTATGCTCTTGATACAAAGAACAATTACTTAGAATGTGTATCATAGAATAGTCCTCAACATACTTGGGTGTAGGATTAAACAAGGGATTTCATGTTCGACCCAATTATAATTGAAATTCATAATATGATGACCTCAATTATTGACAATGTTACACATAACATAACTACTGACGGACTTTGAAAGTGACCAGGGAGAAAGGGGAACCGTTCTCATGTAAATCACGCCCTTTTCTTTCATGTTCGAAGCGCCAACTTCTTCCAATATATTTTTTTATGTTACACATCATGGTTGTTGGCCTGTATTTTATCATATTTATACGCTAGCAATATCGCGTTTTTAAAAAGTCCCTTGTTTAAACTAACATCATGTATATCTACATAGACGCGTAAATAAAAATAGCTTTTGGTATTTAGCAATATAACTGTTTTCGAGTAATTTTAAACATGTACATTGTTGGTATTTTAGTATTTATGCGACTATACACAGCATAATTTTGTATACCTACTTAACAGCAGATTTATTCAATTACTCAAAATATGTGGAAAAATGCAGTAATGACTCGGCGACAATAAATTTCACATATTGGTCAATTTACAGGCATAGTAGTCTGTGTTGCTGTTAATTAAGGCTTAGTATTGTTATACATTAGAAATTTGATATATCTACCCAAGTAATGTATTTGTTTAAGGCAGCTTATTGATGTTACACAGTACAGACACAAATCGTATTTTGTGTTCACATAAACATGATCAGATTTTTAGTGCATTATCAATTATTCATAATGGCTCTTAGCTTTATGTGCTCATGTATTTTTTTGCTTGATAATGTCTGCTTCCTATGTGTGTCAAAATGACATTAGCAGTTATTGTAGATGTATAAAAAGGAGTAGTAGGCTATAGGGTTACAATTTTAAATTGGTGACAAGATTTTTAAGTGAATTAGGATGTATTTTTGTAAAATACACATTTTTTTCTCACATCCTCATTGTAAATGTGCTGTGATTTGGTGATTTAGTGTGCTGATAGCTTGGTTGCTGCTCAGTTAGGAGTTTGCCATACATGTTTGAATGTTCATTGTAATTGAATAGATTATTGGGATGTTGAACAAGTGTTTTATTTTCTCTTACCAAGATGTTACATTTTGTTCTAGAATATTCTACTGCTATTTAAAATCAAATATCTATTTACAGGAAATATAATAATGCTAAATGTAGTTTTAAGATTTTCCGCTCTCAAGTAGATCTTTAGCTTCATTTATTTTAGCTGCAATGAGCGGGGAGCCTCCTTTGTCTGGATGGTTTAGTATCATTATTTTCCTGTGAGCATCTCTTATCTGCAACAAAAAATTATATACTGCTGTAAGTGAATTAAAGTAACTTACAAAAACACATCATTCTATAGGTAAAAATACTGATTTGGAAATTGAAATGTTGAATATTGTCAGAACTCCACCCCAACTAATGATTTTAGAACATTCTATTAACATTTAAAATACAGCCTCCAGTAATAATTGGGATTTTACAACAATATGCCAACCTGCAGTAATGTTCATAAATTCCTACATACCTTTGCTTTACTGGCAGTAGGACTGACACCTAATATGAGGGCAGCTTCCCTCTTTGTCATCTTAGGCTCAAATCCTCCTTTATAATACTTTGAATTTGCTAATGAATCGGCATCAAACTTAGGTAAATTTTTCATAGCCTCTGCAAACTTTACTGATGCATTCGGCATTTGTCTAAGCACATAGCGGCCAGCGAATCCTACAGCTGCCATACCAAGTCCGGCTAATATAATTGAACTGGCCTGAAAATAATATTATGCATATTAAGATATTTAATTTTATTCATTCATGTGATTTTTAATGTTTTAATGTTGATATTTTTTTTCAAAAGGCTAAAGGTTTTTATTAAGATTAAGTGCTGGTGGTAGGTCTCTCTTATTTGTGTGGTCGCCTAGGTAGGTAGTAGGTACCACCGCAATGTCTATTTCTCCCGCCAAATAGCAGTGTAAACTGTAAATGCACTGTTGTGTTCTGGTTTGAAGTACATTGTAGCCAGAGTAACTATTGGACATAATGACATTTAACATCTAATGAGCACAGTGGAATACCAAGCATTACTTCATAATTCTTGGTGTTGTTTGGTTTTGCTACTGTCCATAAGCGGTCTTATCGCTTAGTGCTTACCATCAGAAAAATATCATGCTCGTTTAGCCATTTCATTGCAATAAAAAAAACATTACGCCATAGCTTGAAATTCCACGTATAGGAATTTGGTAGAAGAAAATTCGGTATCGGGTAATTTAAATTGAGAAATATATGATGCAAAGAGATACCAAGTGAGGTTAAAATAAATAACATACCATTACTTTGTTGAGGTTCTGGTTACAAAACGGCAATATGAACTGGTACTCTTATTTATTAGAAACTGCGCATTTTATGTGCGTAAATGTATTATAAAAACATAACTTGATCAGTTTCTACCAATAACAAAGTTTGACATATTTTTTTGGCAGACAACGTTCCGTACTTATAGACAAGAGATTCCATCTAAATGATGGAAATATTTTCGTCATAAGACTGCAAATTTCAGATGGCGCTGCTAAGACAAAAGGGTAATTTTAAAAAAGAGCTAAAATTTATACTACTTCTGTACAACTATAAAGGAAAAACAAATACTTTAAATTATATTTTAATATTTTATTTCGATAAATCCTTGCCAATCAGTTCCAAGCATTATTAAAAGCCCGCAAAAAACAGCGCTTTTGCTATACTAACGCTATTCTGGCGAGATTTTGAACTGACGATGACATTGTTTTTCAAATTTCTAAGGCTCATGATGGTCGCATCTCTATTCTCTATGGTTCTATAGACAAGCAGGACAGATAATATTACATGGATTTATAGACTATACATTTAGATTTTTGTATAGATATGCAATAAATAAAATTAAAATAGTTTTTTTTTATATTAACGTAGATGAATAATTATATGAAATAATAAATTAATATCGCAGTTTTTACAGTTTTCCCCGTTACTGTGGCAGTATTGACCACATGTCAAAAAAAATACTGGCAACACGTATCGAGAAGTGGCCAGTCACATAAATTTTTATGAAAAAAAATTGGGCCTTTTCGAAGAGGTTCAACATGGCAGGAGATCAGGCGCAATTTTACCAGTTACTAAATACATTATTATCGACAGATAACGACATCCGATCACAAGCTGAAGTGAGTACCTATTAATTTTAAAGTTTTCTTATTTTATTTATTGCGGAGACTGTGAATAAACCGGCGTTGCAATAAAAGACAGTTGTGGTGGCCTCGTGTCAAAACGTGGTCATGGAAGTTCTCGAATGTAATTTCCAACGATAGGATGGACTCTTTAAATTAGTCTTATATAGAGAATGTAAAAATGCTCCCAGTTTCAACTTCCTAGCGCTGCAACAAAGTTTGTAATTGTACTTTTGTAAATGTGTAACTGCACCTAACCGCTTCTGAGTTAGCGGGCGTGTTGTCGTTTACAACATGTGATGCTGTACAAATGCCGGAAAAATGTCATGTTTTGCTATTTTTAGTTATAATAATATGAATAGTACTGGTAATAAGTTTGAAATGAGGTTTGACATTGCGCCCATGTTTAAGAACTAAATTCCTAGATAAATTAGCATAAAATAACAGCTAAAATCTGCACTTGTGCACATGTGTGTCCATTATTGTTTTGTATTCATATTACAACTTACATAAATAGTGAAATCAATTTGTCAGCATGTTCACACTTTTTTAAACAATCTTGTAAACAATGAAATAATTATGTAAATTAAACTACTTAATTTTTTTATGTCATAAAGTTGCTGACATAGCTGACAAAAAATATTAGATCAGTAGTATAATTTTATATTATACTCTTTTTATTTCATTCTTCTGAAGTTTATTTCAAATAGGTATTTAGTTATATTTTTTGAAGTATAATTTTACACTACCAAACATAATTTTATCATAAGTATTATATAAACATATGTTTATAGGTATTCTAAAACATGATAATTGTCACTAGGAAGCATACAACAACATCCCGACAGAAACAAAAGTAGTATACCTAGTGGGAGCCATCCAGCACACAGACATTGGTGAAGATGGACGTCAAACAGCCGCAGTGTTGCTCCGGAGACTTCTCAGCTCAGAATTCTACGAGTTCTTCCCAAAGTTGCCGTTTGAACAACAGACGGTGCTTAGAGAACAGTTGCTGCTCATGCTACAGATGGACGTTAGCCAACAGCTAAGACGCAAGGTCAGTTGAATACATTTAAACTTAGTAAAGATGTCCATTATTGAAGCTGGGATAATATGGTCATTACGAAAATAATTGACAAGTATGAAGTATAACCAAATAAACCATGTTTTTTATTTATTTAAGTCAATGTGGTGTTCATTGCATAAACTCAAAAATCATTTTATAATAATCACTTTGGTATATGCACAATAACTATGAATTTTAAATGATGACTAGTTAATTTGAATGTCATGGAATGTAGTTTATTATTTATAAGACTGATGGTATTTGGTTTTATAACGGTATGAATAATATTTCTATAACAGTATCCACCCACAATAACAAGCATTAGTATGTGTTGGTCTGAAAAAGGGCTTTTATTTCTTATTTTCATCCTCAATGCTAAATGACTGGTTTTGTAAGTTTTTTTACTAAAGCAAAGTAATATTGCATCTCCTGGAATATGTACTACATTCTTAGAGAGAGATGATCTCTCGCCGGTCGACACAATAATGCCGGCCTGCTTAAAACCGGTTGTACACTGTCCGATCTCTGTACGCGACAGAAATGTGGATCATAAAGGGCTTTACACCATGTGCGCGAAAGACAGATGTGCGTCTTTCTCCCATTTTACCTAGCATTACCTTACCGGTTTTTACGGTCCCCTTTTCTACGTAATCTGCGCCATTACGGATATCCTACTAAAAATGACGAATTACGAATACATTGAGCAATACGGTGTAATATGTCGAATGGCGACACGTAAACATTAGTCGCCAGTATCGTATCTCTTTCGACTGAACTGCATTTACCATCAAATCCAGTGTATATTGTCTACCCTTTTGTTTTAATATTACCAACGCTGCCCACACTAGGATTACCACTGCATTGTAGATACGTTAAAAGAAAATTAATTATAAACCATCGCCAAGACTCTGTTAAATATTGGTAGATAATACTAAGTCATAATATATAGACCAGCATAACTTGTAGCCTTCGAAACAATCGGTCATTAAAAGGGGTTTTTCATAGATTCGCTACATTAAGCGTGTGCATGATCGCTGATAAGCACAGCAGGCATTGACTCTGATAACAGAACTTGCGTTCTTTAAATACCTGTAAACGCCTCCCGGGCGGAGCGCCACTCGTTGATTCACCTATTGTCGATGACGCACCGCACAACCGTCATCATCGCTTCCTATCTATTAGAATATACCTATTGATGCTAAATACTGTTTTTATTGCTTTGACTATCAATTGTTAACAGTCCTTGTCTCGTAATAAAATAATAATTGTTACATATTGGCTTTGATTCTCCGTTGCGTTTAGATGTTTCCTGCTTCGATACTGTCTAGTTGTAGTACATTATTGATTAAATGACATAAAATCGGTAATAAGGTAATTATGATAATGGTAGATGCTCATTAGCAGCGGATAAAGCAACGAGACTGATTACGTGTTATTAAACAAGAGATATATCCTATCAACCTCATGTGGTTTTATTGTTTTCGTACGGAATAATCGGTAAAACTGCTGTCTTCGTATTAACTATCTTATCAAACAAGACATAAAGCTAAATTTCTTATACACGCTTAGTAAGAGTCCTTTGTATGACACAAGCTGTTCTGATTAACGAACGCACCGAACTAAGTCCGTCCTTCAGACAGAATTATCATACCGAATAACTCAAATAATCCCTTCCTAAATGTGTACTTACAGTCATACAAATCTAAGAAATATTTGTGCCCACGCGGAAGGCGTTCCGCCTCGTCTTGGGTTGGCTCATTCAACTCTGCTTCATAAATAAGACAGTTGCTAACATTACTAACGCGTCATCGTTCATGAGTATTATGATGTCCTTTCGTCACCTTGCCCTTATTTGATCGCATTTGATTGATATTTTATTTTTTTAGGTATAGTAAATATTTATCGGTTATACTCTATACATAAACTGTTTGAAATAATTTGATAGAATTTTGGTGCTTAAATTTCAACGTTTTTAGTTGGTGTTTATATTGGCAACGAATTTAATAGCTCGTTTAACATAAAACTCTTAAATCAAAATTAACAAGACGGATCTAGCCATTCATAGTTTTAATCGTGTATCTTGAATGCTAAACGATCATAAAAATAACATGGAGTCGCGTATACTCCACGCTCTGCATCACACAGATTGAGGTTAGTGTGCTTGATCTAATTTTGTTCTGGCTGTAATAATAGCTGCTCAATGACTCATAAGCGTTCCGCCGACTAGATGAAGCCTTACGCTTGTCTTAATTACTAACTTCCCACTAGACCATGTTAAATGGAGTCTGATACGCGTCGCTACAAGTGAAACTAATTACACTTGATTAAGTAAATGTGTCTTGTGTTTATCCATAGATAGAGATTATGTAACTTAAAATGTTTTATAAGGATATCAGGATACTACATTTATTAATCGGGGAGAGAAACCAACTGTCTTCCCCGTACATTCTCATTCGCCATACACAGTGATCTCAATACATGCTATAAATGTGTTATTTATTTAACAGATTTGATTATCAAATTAATTTATTTGGATCTGATACTGTGATAACCAAAAACAACGAGAATTTATATCTAACAGATATGGTGCGATAAAAATCGAAAGGCTTGTAATAGTTAATTAGAAGGACGATGGGCAGGTAAGCGACACGCTGTAATAAAATGGAAAGCATTAGTTATGCATGCATAGAATGTCCGTAAAACACGGTAATGTATAAAGGTTAGGTACTATGGCAATCGTCCATTTATCGCTATCCGGTGTGCTATTCACGTGCCAGATAAGTAGTTGCCGACCTTAACATAGTGGCGGAAACGCTATCATTTGCACTTTAAAATATATCAGCTGTCGCGGCTTTTATAGTGGGCAAAATCGATTCTATGAGTGGCGTCTGCCAAGAGGCGAACGTCAGCGGAACTAGTCTAGTTTTATTGGGCTGTCTGTGTTGTAAAAAAACCTATCGCAGCGTCATTAAGATTCTATTCAAAATGTGAAACGTAGCATTCTTGAACGAACTTCGATGGGGCCATTTGAGAGTCTACCGAAGTCTATTTTCACGAGTTGAGAACAAGATATTGAAGTGGTCTTTTGTGATAACATTCCTTGTTGTTCAAATCTTTTTAAATATATGTATTTTGATAAACTCACACTAACTGATAATTATAAGTTGAATGACATCAATTAGTATTTTAGTACAACCGGTTTGTTTTACTATTCATATTAAAGACATATGAGTCCTAACTCAAAAATAGTTTGTAGTAGACTCAGACAATCCTCCCTCTAAGTTGAGGTACAAATTTTCGTTCTGTGCAGGATGATCACAAGGACAAAATGCAGGGCGCTTCTCGGCCCATAATCTATAGTGACGCATATTATAATGCGTTTGCCGTAATCAAGGAATTTTAGTAGAAATGCTGGGTGTATGGTTAGGACCACCGCCATAGACCGCTGCAACTTTTGCAAACGTGCCAGGTTGATAGGCTGTGGACACCGCCATATATTTCGATTTTGCGTCGAATAACTAGAAAACTGATCAATTATACCTCGAATTTTAATTTCACCGAGTAATAAAGCTTCAAGGAGTCTCTAGATCTGTTGTATGAAATATTTAACCCATAACGAAATTAATCCAATAATAAAATGAATAAGCATTGTAGTGTTATGCAAATGAAATAAAAGTTGACGATGATTGTTGAGTGAAGTATTTTTAAGAAGAATGTTTGTTGTTACAGATCTGTGACGTAGTATCGGAGCTCGCCCGCAACCACATCGACGACGATGGCGTCAACCAGTGGCCAGAGTTTCTGCAGTTCATGTTCAACTGTGCCAGCGCGCAGGACTCCAACATCAAGGAGGCCGGCATCAGGATGTTCACGTATGTTTGAACATTATTATACCTTCAAATATCTATTATGAATAGTATGACAAATGAATGTTTAAAAAGCAATATTTTTTAGATTACTTTAATTATTCTATTCTTGGTTTTTGCGTTTATGATTCTATGCCGAGTTTAGAGTAAACTATTTATGAAGTTAATAGTTTTCTCCAGTAATACTAAAAACACAGGTCATTGATGTTGCCGCCTGATTTCACCATTAAGCCACTGTATATTACTTGAATTCATAACATAATTAGAAAGGCTCATGTATAGATTAATGATCACTGTTTTAGATTAATGATGATAATGACATAATAATAATAGACTTTTGTCTGATCAACTAAGAATCTTACTAGACATAAAGATTAAAATCTGGTTTAGTAATGACATAATATTACATAAACATACTTGACAGCCTCTATGGCGCATTTGGTTAGACGCTGGCTGTGAAACGTGAGGCCGCGGATTCGATCCTAATACTGAGATAAACATTTGTGTAATACACAGGTCTGTGTTTCGGATCTGGGCGTTTGTGCGACCAGAAGTCAGTCTCTTGCCTCTCCTCTAATACCCATGACATACACAAGACTCATTTGTTCTTAATATGGGATCAGGACTATTGATGTGAGTGGTGTATTTATATTGAAACTATCTGCACAGTTCAGTACCCGGTGTGTTCGGCAACCGTCAGAACGAGAACCTGGACGTGATCAAGCGCATGCTGGTGTCGGCGCTGCAGCCGCACGAGGCGGAGGCGCTGCGCACGCAGGCCGTCAAGGCCGTGGGCGCCTTCATACTGCTGCACGACAAGGAGCCCGCCATACAGAAGCACTTCGGAGATGTGCTGCTGCCCCTTATGCAGGTAATTTTTAATAATAAATATATTAACTAGCTCATATAAGTAATATTTTATAAGCAAAAGTCTGCTCGACAATTGAGAGGCTGGTTATAGGGGCTTTAATTTACAAGAAGTAAGCAGATTAGTTAACTCCAGTTTGCCTCAGTTGAATCACTGGTGTCACTTATAGTTAATAAATATCATTGTGGTGTTATTTCTGCATAATGACAGTGCCTTAGATCTAGAAGTCTTAGAATTTGAGTTGTGTGGATTCATAGATTAGGTTTAAATCTGTAGGAGTCATAGTGTAAGTCATCAATTCTATGTACGATAATAACTCCGTCAAGGCCAACTTCATCATGACATTATACCAACAATAAACCACTTTTGCGTTCAAATAATTTCTTATACCAATAGTTTGCTCATTTGAGACGCAAATAATTTCTTAAGATAATAGTATTGAGTAATTTTAAGAACAGCTGCAATTAACATAAATCTTATTGATTTTTTTGTGGCGTATTTTTTACATTGGATGAGTGTAATACAAATAAGCATTGCACATATGAAACATTTGCTTGTCTGCTAATTGAATCTAGAAACCTTGATTCTTTATAAAACATCTATAATTACGATGTTGTTTACGTGTCGATAAATTTAGAACATTATCTTTGATACGAAATACTGTGTTTAAAATTACTACTCTGGTTAGATTCTCGTCGTAAATAGAAAGTTCCTTTTCCTATATGTAAAGAACATAATACATTTACTAACAACTTAAGAATATATTATATTTTTATTTGTACCATGCTTAATTTAGTTACAATATTACTTGGTATTGAAAAATATTTTTGTTATATCCATTCTCAGACTTAATATTTTTATATGTGAAATAGATATTTCAATGTAATTGCTCAGCACACATACTCCTACGTGCATATCTTACTCAATGAGATGTGTTACTGCCAAGGTGTGCAACATTAAATTTGGGATTTTCGCTAACACCATCCTTCAATAATAAGGTGGAGTTTGATAGTAGCTTCCAAGACAAAACCATTAACAAGTACAGTAGAAACTTATTTATCCAGACCAGTTTATTATTAATTGTTGTAAAAGTCATGTCTCTTCGAAAATTCAATTATTAAAATAACTTGTAACAACCATTAGTCCGGTTAAACGAGTTTCTACTGTATTTGCTTATATTATGGAAAATTAATATTGAATATGTCCAGCTCACATTTTTGTTTGTCCTATAGGTTATAGTGCAGTCCATTGAAAAGAGTGAAGATGACTCCTCTCTGAAGGTGCTTATTGAACTGGCAGAGTCTGCACCCAAATTTCTTCGACCACAGTTGGAGACCATCTTCCAAGTGTGCATAAAGGTAAGAGTTACAATTTTGTTATACTAGCCTTATACATTAATTTTCTTTATACAGGATGCAACATATAGAGACAGCATTTTTAAACCACTGATGATGATATTGTTGAAAATGTGTGCTCCAAGTGGCTCACTTCTGTGCTATATTAGGAAATAAATAAGGTTTATCCATGGATTGCACTTGTGGTACCTTCGCCTACCTCTTCATGGGTACTATCTGTGCCATCGTATATGCAAGACAAATTGAATTCAACCAGTAAAATGATCTATTACCACAGACTGTAGAAATGTGCTGCATTAAAATAAAATTAATTGAATAAACCAATATTAACAGGTAGTGGGCGACCACGACGCAGAAGACAACTGGCGCCAACTGGCCCTGGAGGCGATGGTGACGTTGTGCGAGACGGCGCCGGCCATGGTGCGCAAGCAGGTGCCCAACGCCGTGCGCATGCTCACGCCGCTGGTGCTAGAGATGATGTGCGAGCTGGACGACGAGCCTGACTGGGCAGTGCAGGATGATGCTGCTGATGATGATAATGAACAGTATGTCACCTCAACTTCTCTTTTTTTTGTAAACCACTAAAGTGGCGAACAAACTGACGGCCTCCCTGATGTTAAACAGTTAAAATAGCCTATGGAGACATGAGAAATCCCGTTCTTAGACTCGTCACTGCTACTCCAGTATGCCAGGATCGACAGCAGCGCGCATTTTATTTACATTAAGCAATGAACCAAATATCTGTAATGAATTTGCAATACCTTAATTATCAGTTTGTTCATATTATGGGGTAAGGTTCTATTAATTAGCAGCATTTACTATGGTGTTGCTACATCGAATCTTACAAAAGCAATTAACAAGATAATTAGCACCGGGTGTTACATGCATTTTGGTGTCAGTCCCTTGGTAACATTCAAATGTTCCACATTGAATGTAATTAAGCAAATGAAATGAATCTAGGTTAGATTTTTATCTTCCCATCTTCGTCTACTCAAACTTCACAAATTTTGTCTAGGAACTATGTAGCAGCGGAGTCTGCCCTAGACCGTATGTGCTGTGGGCTGGGCGGTAAGATCATGCTGGGTCTCATCGTGGGCCAGGTGCCTGAGATGTTGCACTCGGAGGACTGGCGGCGGCGCCACGCCGCGCTCATGGCCGTGTCCTCCGCCGGCGAGGGCTGCCACAAGCAGATGGAGCAGATGCTCGACCAAGTTGTCACTGCTGTACTCAATTATCTCACTGACCCGGTAAGATATCTGTCTTTTACCAATTACTAGGTGGTTTTCTTTATTGTATATGAATACTGAATAGTCATGAATGATTCTGTAGCAGTCCACTTCTGGATTTTACTTTGCCAATTTTACTCCATGACACTCAATCCTAATAATGACCCATTCATCCAAATACTAAATAGTGGTATAGTTGTAATAAATTTGAAGAAATGATGGGTATTCGTTTATAATAGTATAATTTCATAATTGTTTTTTTTATTGCGTGAATCGCGAGGCGATCATGCCATTCGCCTGATGGCAAGCTATAGGACCGCTCATGGATAATAGCAAAACCAAACAACATAAGATGTAGAGACTTGACAGTCTCAATATGTCCAATACTTACTCTGGCTACAATATCCTTCAAACCGGAACACAACAGTACATTTACTCTGCTGTTGGGCGGTAGAAATAGACATTGTGGTGGTACCTACTCAGGAACCACCGCAATGTCTCACATATGAGAGATACCACCAGTAATATAATGTGTTCTTTACTACCAGCACCCAAGAGTACGTTACGCCGCCTGTAACGCTGTCGGCCAGATGTCTACAGACTTTGCACCCATTTTTGAGAAGAAATTCCATGACAAAGTTGTCCCTGGACTTCTTATGGTGCTAGATGACAATGCCAACCCTCGCGTTCAGGTATTTATATTTTTCCTTGATTGGTTTACTATATTTTTTGGTTTTATGATAAATATTTATTGGATACTTTAATTGCAGGCTCATGCTGCCGCTGCCCTAGTAAACTTCAGTGAAGATTGTCCCAAGCCTATTTTGACTCAATACCTTGATCCATTGATGAACAAGCTGGAAGTTATCCTGACCACCAAATTCAAAGAGGTGAGTAATTTAAATATATGGTCCTGGAGCCAATGTTCGTTAGTGGTACAATTTTACAATGGTTGCATCACTTCCATAGCATTGGCAGAGTAAACTGTGGCAATTGCTCCGTTTCTTACTTTCATAGTAAGTCAGGGATCTCAGTTCACAAACATTTATATTATAGCCTTATATATAGTCAGCTTATAAACCTATTTTAGTTAATAAATATTTTGACCCTTTCAAACAAATTTTGAATTCAGTTTGAGAGAAAAAGAGATTTGATAACTAAAATAGGTTTATAAAGTGACTATGTATAAGGCCGTTAATGTGTAGTAAGCAAAACATGTGTATTATTTTCAAAGAATTACAAAGCAGTACACTTTCTGATTCTTTTATGGAGACATACATACATACATAAACTCACGCCTTTATCCCCGAAGGGGTAGGCAGAGGCGCCACTAGGACACCCACATTTCGTCTTGCATGTTCTGTCCCACGATGTGGTTAGGGGCGAGCCTATCGCCATATCGGGCACAAATTCCTGACTCCGGGCTGATATTGAATAGAAAAATCCAATATCACTTTGCCCGACCTGGGATTCGAACCTCAGACCTCAGCTTTGTAACCGTACCGTAATACAACTACTAATACAAATAATTTTATGGAGACAGTATTAAAAAATGTAATATTCTTGTAGCTGGTGGAACGTGGCACCAAGCTGGTATTGGAGCAAATTGTGACCACCATAGCTTCTGTAGCTGACACAGTGGAGAAAGATTTTGTCATCTACTATGACCGGCTGATGCCTTGCCTTAAGTACATCATCGCTAACGCCACCACCGACGAACTGAAGATGCTGCGTGGCAAGACCATTGAATGTGTCAGCCTTATTGGTGAGTACAAGTTCTATCTGTGTCTGTAACAACCCATATAGGTCCCACTGCAGGGCATAGGAGACCCATGCTCTACAATCTAAGAGTATGATTGGGTACAAGTTCACAAAATAATAATTTAGATAATGCTGAGTAGTATCTGTCATTATTATCAATGGTTAAAATAATAAAGAAAAATATAAGTAGATAAGGCATCAAGTCCATATTATTTGCCTTAAAAACTCACACTATAGTATATTAATATTTTTTGTTTATTAGTTTCTCACTGCAATGCTTTTATATCATTATCTTGATAAATCTACACTCATAAGGCATTTGTACTCAACAAATAATAATTGTACCTTCAATATTTGCAAAACCTCTGAATATTTATATGTTTTCGTAGGTCTCGCCGTTGGCGAAGAGAAGTTCATGCCCGATGCATCTGAAGTGATGGACCTGCTGCTCAAGACGCACACTGAGGGAGAACAGCTGCCGGCAGACGACCCTCAGACCTCGTACCTCATCTCCGCCTGGTCGCGTATCTGCAGAATTATGGGTATGTAACTTTGTCATATTATGTTTATTAAAGGTTCTAGTTTCTATAGAGTAAAAGCTGGACTTCATTTGAGCGCCACAGCTTGGTGCCCTACAGAGCATCAATATATTATTTGTATAATTACAGCGCAGCGCAGTATAGTTTGTTCATATATTTTGACGCGCAACCACGTACTCGCGTACGACGCTCGAATGTACTAGCTGTACTAGCTACTATTCCGTAGTTAAAACATTAGTTGTTTGATAGTTGACCACAAAAATATTTTTTGTTAATTATATTTAGTATTGCATATGTAAGGAGGTTATCATTTTTATGATGAGATAATCTACCCATTTAAAATATTTGCTAGCAGATGACAATTTGTTTTACTGATTTAAATTGACTTAGGCTATTTAAGTCACAATTTTTAGAGATATTTTTTTACCAGGTCTACCTTAAATCAGTCAAACAAAGGAAATTGTAAGTTATGCACAATTATATCCAGTTCCTACCCTACAAAGACGAATATATTTTAAATAAAGAATTTCAACCATTTACAGTCTGACAAGAATATTGATATAATAATTTCATAGTCTGCAATATTAAACAATATTTAAATTGTAGGTAAAAAGTTCGCCCAATACCTGCCCATGGTGATGGAGCCGGTAATGCGCACGGCCGCCATGAAGCCTGAAGTAGCACTCCTCGACAATGACGACCTTGAGACCATCGAAGGGGACCTGGACTGGCATTTTGTCACGCTTGGCGAACAGCAGAACTTTGGCATCAAAACTGCAGGTACATAATTAATATAAAACAATTTGATATTACACTTTCCTCTTTCTGTCTTATAATATGGCGATAGTTGTTATACTTAATAAATCATTGTTTTTATACTTTAACTGAACTTTGGACTAACCTATTTGGCTAAAAGTGTAGCAAACTGACTTCTCATATCAGATAGTTTTGTTAAGTAGCAGTATAAAATTATTTATATTGTGTTATTTTATTTAGGTTTGGAAGACAAGGCCTCAGCGTGTGATATGTTAGTGTGCTACGCCCGGGAGCTCAAAGAGGCTTTTGCTGAATATGCTGAAGACGTAGTGAAACTAATGGTGCCGATGCTGAAGTTCTACTTCCACGATAACGTGCGCACAGCGGCTGCTGAGTCTCTGCCGTATCTGCTGGAGTGCGCCCGCATCCGCGGCCCACAGTACATCCAGGGCATGTGGGCTTACATCCTGCCTGAACTTCTCAAAGCCATTGACTCTGAGCCGGAACAGGAAGTTCAAGTTGAGCTTCTCAATAGCCTCGCTAAGGTGGGTTGATTTAAATACATATGTCGTATTTTTAAACCAAGGAGTTTTAAGTTTTCTATGACATGTAAAATAGTGTGCTATGTTATCTAATACAATTTGTGCTTTTTGTACAGTGCATTGAACTTCTGGGTATGGGCTGCTTATCCAACGACGAAATGATGGCAGAAGTACTGCGCATACTCAACAAGCTTCTTACTGAACACTTTGAGCGAGCCACTGAACGCCGTCAGAAACGCGCCGACGAAGATTATGATGAGGTAAGAACTTATTGTGTTTAAATTATAAGATAAATTACAGAAGAACTGACTACAGTGTATAAAAGTGTCGTGTTGTTTGTACGCAACGCGAGTGCGACTGTCGCAACTCACACGTCATGCGTGTTCATTTACCTACCAAATACGCCTTGAGCCGCACAGTTGGGAACATTTTTGAACACCATTGTCAACATCTTAAATATGACTGATATACCATATACAACCAATTTGCTATTTAGAATTTTAAACATTAAAAGAGTATCAATTTTTTTATGGTAGACTCATATAAGGTAAAAAGAATCATAATGTAAAAAATCTTACAATATAAATTATGATTTTTGTAGGTGGTTGAGGAACAGCTAGCGGACGAGGACAACGAGGATGTATACAGCCTGTCTCGCGTGGCGGACGTGCTGCACGCGCTCATGTCTGCCTACCGCGAGACCTTCTACCCGCACTTCGATACGCTGCTGCCGCACCTCGTGCAGCTGCTCGCGCCCAACAGACCCTACTCCGACAGACAATGGGCTATTTGCATATTCGACGACATCATTGAATTTGGAGGTAAGCTTGGTTTATAATATTAATGCAATTCCTATGGCTGCAGTATTAATTATTCTTCGAATATCTAAACTGAGAGTTCCTCAAACTTATAACTTTCAACACAATAATTGTGAAATTTACAAAAACCATCTTGTTTCTGTTGCGTTATGCTTGTTACATATGTGAATCAACCAAGCTGCCATCTTTGCGTCAATTTTGTTGCGTACCCCCAAGCAAATCTGACATACAAAAAATACTTTGATAAACCTCAGTCTAGATTACTTCAGTTGTTCTAAAAAGGACTTGAAATTGTAGGACCAGCATGCGTAAAATACCAAGACATCTTCCTGGAACCAATGCTGAAGGGGCTCCGCGAGCCAGAGTCGGAGGTGCGGCAGGCGGCGGCGTACGGCTGCGGCGTGCTGGCGCAGTTCGGCGGCGCGCAGTTCGCGGCCGCGTGCGCTCGAGCCGTGCCGCTGCTCGCCGCGCTCGTCGCGGAGCCAGACTCGCGCTCCGTAGAGAACATCAACGCCACCGAGAACGCCATCTCCGCCGTCACCAAGATCATCAAATACAACCACTCGCAGATCAACAGGGACGAAATTATCAGGCATTGGTATGTAATTGCAATTAATGTTATTTACATATCAATTATTTTTTGTCACTAATAAATTATTATTTTTTTATTGAAAAATTCTTATGTTGTAATAAAAGTTATTAAACCACAGTTGCAAACTTTAGTAGAAGGTGTTAATGTATGTGTCCAGGTTGACGTGGCTGCCAGTGACTGAAGACACGGAAGAAGCGCCACACGTGTACTCGCTGCTGTGCGAACTGGCTGCCAGCGGGCACGCGGCGCTGGCCACGCCCGACGCGCCGCAGCGCGTCATCGCCACGCTCGCCGAGGCCTTCCTTCGCGACGCCGTGCCCGACGACAACCCTGTCTACGCGCAGATGGTCGCGCTCGTTCGACAAATACAAGTGAGAATATAAACTATAACAATACATTTTTATTATCGAGTTAAAATTTCCTCGATATGTGATATATTAAACTACTTTAACATAGAATGCGTTCAATTTTCTTTCGGGAACTATAAAAATAATTCTCCAATGAATTAATATTATATACTTCAATATAATGTTTGATGTTGCAGTCCAATGCAGAGCTGTTCAATTCGTGCTTGATGCAATTGAGTAACGAACACAAGGAAGCGCTGCAGATGGCTCTGTCGACATAGTGCCGCACGGGCTGCCCGCACGCCGCCGTTCATGTATCACCCGCCACCGCCATCCGCCGCACGCGACACCCCGCGACACCCGCGACTCCCGCTCTCCCGTGTCTTTACACACTCACTCCCGCGATGGCCGCCTGTATCCTGCGGTCAATATACGAGTGATTTGTATTCTATTGTTATATTCCAAATAAACAATTGTTTTATGTAACCCAGGGGAGTTTTAAACGAGTTGATGAAATGACTGATGCCACGTAAAATTAACAGTGACTATGAAGTTTTAAACTTTAGCTTACCTTTTCTTTCTTCGATCTCATTCTTTGAAATATCTGTTGGGCTAATTAAAATTGCTGTGATATATTTTTATACTGTTTTTTGAAGTTCATGCTTGAGGCCTCCAAATGAGTAGCACCCATATGTCCATATCCGTGTTTGTAGATGTTATTTTTTTCTTAATATGATTATTTTATCATAGTAACTATGGGGATGGTCCAATTTCTTTGTATAACGCGTGAATTATCCCCAGTGTTGAATATTAAGAAGATAATTTATAAAATTAATCACTTCAATATTTATTGTTCAAATATTAGCTAGAAAAACTTTTTGGTTACTCATTTTCCTGTAATTTTCCATATCTATATAGTTTATTAGCAAACTAGGTAAATTAAATTGCTTTGATTTTAAACTCGTAAGGTGGCAGCAAATGTACCCTTGGTTAGTTCAAGGAATGATCACTGTAAAAATCACAATTACGGCCTTATATGTGTCTAAGAATAACAACAGCAGCTAAAAATACTAAATAAATTGTTGTTTATCGGCTTAAGTATCTATAAAAATTGGATTAAAGAATTGGGCCGTCTGCATTTAATGTTGTATAGTTTGCCATATTTCGGCTACGATGGGTACTTGGTGGCTGTTTCTCGTTATGGACGAGACATAATGTCTGTTTGTAAGGTGTAATTTTATCCAATAAATATATATAATATTATATATATATATACATTTCTTTGTTTAAACTAAAATAAAAGTTATTTGACATTCATAGTGTGTTTTTATTCCGCTAAATAAAAACTTGTGGGATCCATATCATAGGAAATACTGTTTTGCAATATGATTTGCAGTATACACGATTTTATTATACATAATTAACTATCTTTAAAAGAATACTTGGCAGTCTGAAGCGCAAAGCCGCCGGCCAAGTCGGCAACTCATTGTTGGCGACTTAGTATGCGGCTTTACTCATTTGCAAGTCGGTAAACTTTGTCGAGGACACAGATGTAGTATAAGTCGAGGACACAGATGTAGTTTATGTCGAGGACATGACATGAGGAACATTTTTATGACGTTGCTGTGTCGCCGGGCAACTGAGCAGAGCTCTTGTGTCGCCCATAGATGTAGCATAACATAGATCGGCAATGTGAAAGAGATAGAATGATTTAAATCATACATTAAAGCGAGACGCATGATGCGACCATGCGTTTACACGGAGAGCGTTCTATAGAGATTTGTGTGAAAATATGTCATTTAAGCGAACGACAAATTTCGCTTATTTTCTTGATTTATTTAATATTTCAGTACTGAGCTACTTTTATTAAATGTAATTTATTATGGTGAGTTGTCCAGTGCCTGGATGTGATTGATTTTAGTGTAAAAACCCGAATAATCATAGTTTTTCATAAGATCGTATCACTTTTTTCAATGTTGTTTAGTGACAATATTGTAGAATTGTAAGACAAACCTTGTATGTATATCGGTAGAACAGAATGTCCTTATTCATTATTTAAATGCGTAGAAAGCATCCATTGCCTATATAAAATGATATCATATACGTGAATTTATAATAATTTCAACCAACATTTGCTAGAGATTGATTGACAGTTTCGATCAATAATATTATGTCGATAAAAATTGTCAATAACCATAGAGGTTTCACTTCATTTTATAATCTCGTAGTATAACATCAATTCTATAATAACAGTTATTACTTCACTTTATTTATTCACTATTGATATTTGCTAAATATTAATTAATATTTCGTGTGCGTAATTTACCATTTCTGAGCCGGTTTCAAATTAACAGTGCCACGGAGGCTGCCATTCTAATAAAACAATAGAACATTCGATATTATTATAAGGAATGCTTTACAAAACTTGTCAAATAAAATTATTCTCAAATATGACGATTTATCTTTATTGACTTGTGTTTACGTATCTGTGTTGAAATAAACACAATCATTATTTTTCTGTTAAAATACCATGAAATGTCTCATATATATCTATAAAATTTTGTTTTATTGGTTGGGCCGTTAGGTATATCGATATGATAGTATCGACAGAGCATGGCGCAGCATTATCTGTCACGCACACATGCAAACTTCACGCACACTATCGTATTCTCGTTTTGGTTTCACTCAAAATGATACATTGCCGATCTATGTTATACTACATCTATGGTGTCGCCAACATTTCGGCGGGCAACATGTGCGGGTTGCCTACATAATTTTTTTTCTTATTGGTCGCCGGGTTAGTGGCTTTGGTATGTAGCGAGCTTAAGTTTATCCAAAATAAATAAGGGAAAGCTCAATAAATGTTTGTCATGAGTGTTGCAGAAAGATTGTATCAAATAGAAACTGTGTGCACTCATTGATATTAATTTGAGTTATTTGCTCCAAATTGTATAAAGCACGAAAATATAATGAAAACTAATATTGTTGTGGATTTGATGTCCCAGCAGAGTATTCCATTTTGGGAGATCTTTCTGAAAAAATCAGGGTGCCCTAGACGTGTATTCGACATTCGTGCTTAGCATGGCGACGATCATATTATATAATACACTGCGACCTTTGGCCTGCTCACCAGGCACCAGCGCTTATAGTATAATGAAACGAAAAAAGTGCGGTAAACTGATTTGCATTAGTAGCACCTCTGCCTATCGTCCAGGGATACAAACGTAAACCTATATATATGAATTTAGTACCAGGTGGTTCTACAGTTTAAAATGTGTCCTACCTCTATGGTCCTACCAGGATTTACTCCCATTTGGCGGTTTTTCTTTTTTTTTTCTTCCTTTAAGGCTCCGTACTGGTGGTGTTTTAATAGCCCGATACAGTGGTCTCGAACGTCATAGAGCGAGATCGGTAGAGTTGCCAGCTAAAATCGGTATATTTCTACCCAAAATCGGTATTTGAAAAAAAAAACACAATATTCAATCTAGTTCGTTTATTTTTTAAAAAACTTACATACTAATTTATAACAATCACGCTTATGTATAATTATTTATTATGGTACCAATATTCTTTGGCCATAGCCGAGGTCATCTTGGAATTAATTTCAAAATCATAACAATTAGCTGTATTAAAGAATCGTTTTGAATGTAATAGGCTAGTGATTGTTTCAGTAGACAGTCTATTCCGCTGTTTTGTTTTTAAAAGATTAATATGTGAAAATATGCGTTCAACGTTAGCGGATGAATGGGGAAGTGATAAAATATTAAAAATGAAATTAGATAACAATGGAAACATTTGAGTTTCATCACCACGCTTTAATAAACTAACTTCATTCCAAAATAGTTCTACATCATCAGGAAATGTTTTGATTCGTTCACAATTTCTTAATATGCGCCACTCTGTATCAATTTCCTGGAAATCATTGCTGTGAATAATATTGGTAAAGAGCCTACTCACAGGAACTATCGAAGTAGTTTTGCCAATTTTAACATTTTTTGGATCAATAATGTCTAAACCTTTTATTGGGTTGTTCTTTAATGGAAAACGCGTGGTTATTTGTTTACAAGCTTCGATATAAAAATCTAGGCATCTGCATTTAAATAAATTTACTTGATCTGAGTTTAGATTTTCTGAACTACTTAGTAGTGTATTAGTTGCAGCAGCACCATAGTATACGGCGTCAATATCCATAAAATTTCTGGGATTCTTAAAATCAACATTTTCGATTGGAGTGCTACTTAAATATTCTCTTTTTAAAAAACAATCAAAAATAGTTTTTAATGTTCCAGTTATTTTTTCATATAAATTATGAATTTTCGGGTGTTCCGCTTGCATTTCTTTATTTAAATCGGTAAATAATGGTAATACAAAATTTAAAAATTCAAAAAATAATATCGTAGTTGGATCTTGGAGCTTCAGTAATATATGTTCAGCAGCTAAAAGATGATCATTGTTAGAGATTTGATCTATAAAAAATAGTTTTAGAGCAGAGAGTTGTTCCAATATTCTTTTCACTGCTGCATGTACTGATAACCAGCGTGTTTGAGTGGGGTGGAGTATTTTATGTACTTTTAAGTCGCAAAACATTTGAAAATTTTTAAACTCTGCCACTCTTTTTGGACTAGAAGAAAAGTAATTGTAAATGTCTCTAACAAGATCCTCTATAAAGCGTGGCAATTTGGTACAAGCATATGACGCGCAAAGATGAAACGAATGGCAGGCGCATTTAAGTATAAAAATGTTGGGAATTTCATTTTGCAGCAACGTTACAACAGAATTATTACGTCCCATCATTACGTTTGCCCCATCAGATGCAAAACCTATTAGATTATTTTTAAATGGAATATTATTGCTTCTAAAAAAGTTTACAATGTGTTCAAATAAGCTTGCTGCATTAGCTTCTTCTAATGGAATAAGAGCTAAAAAAGAATCTTTAATACGATTAATTTTCGCATATCTCACAACTAAGCACAAGTGTTTGGTTGTACTAAGATCAGTGGACTCGTCAATAATAAGCGAAAACTTAGTTTGCCTTAGATCTTCACATAAATTATTGAAACTTTCTTTACCTATAATATGATCAATTATGTCATGAGTTTTGGTCGAAGAGCAGTTTATTTCTTTTGCTATTTTTGAATCAGGACAAACGGCTTGCATCAACTTCGGTAGGTGCTCCATAATAGTGAATGGTAGATTGTGTTCAGCAACAAACAAGGCTAATCTTATTTCACCTGAAATTAAAAATAAATAATTAAAACTACGTAGGTATATTTAGCAGCGATTAGGGTATAATTATATGCACTGCTTATATAAATCGATTAATAGAAAACAAAATAATATAAAAATCTAAGTAGTGAAATAAATTACTAAAAAAAATTACCTTGCTTAACCAGTATATCAGATTTTTGAGTTTTGGTCACGGTAAATGATGATATCTTCGGTTGTGATTTTATATTCTTTGATGATACTGAGTGTGCTTGTGAAGAACTATGTTTCTTTATAGCGTCTTTTCCTGATGTGATGTTGATATCTTTATTACAACTCTTACAATAGGCATAGCTTTCGCCTTTACGGCTATCTTGCAGCCAACCTGGAAATTCTTCTTCCCATTCTTTTCTATAATATTGTAAATATTTTTTTCTTCTTACACTCGTACTTGTGCTTGGCTCCTCGTCAGACATTTTAAATAACTTAATTACTTTCTGATTTTGTAGGCACTCTTTAAGTTAGGTACTCTCTCTTCAAAGTTAAGAAAATTAATGAAAAATTAAAACCTAATTCCTGTTTATATAGACTAGACAGGTAAATTCCCGAGCGAGAAGCCCCCTAAAACATCGAATTGTAGGACACAAGGGTATTCCCCAAAAAATATGATTTACATTCTGCACTAGTTCCATATTATTGAGGGCTTCCCCGTAACATTAAACATAAATGAAAAGGGTTGCCAGCTTGAAACTGTGAAATCGGTAGAAAAATCGGGAGAATTTCCATATATACTGTGAAATCGTAGAAAAATCGTTATATTTCGGTATTTCGGTAGAACAGAGCTCATATCGGTAGAAATACCGAAAAATCGGTAGGTTCGAGACCACTGGCCCGATAAACCACCATACCATAGGACATCCGTGTAGTCAAAAAAAAATGAAGGCGCTACTAGAACAAGAGGGTTCCTATATGTTGAACGTCCGTCATCCACTAAGTCAACTCTTAAAGGTAAAATCCAATTACAAGTAGTTATTTCTTAATTCATATACTTTTATTATTGATAGGCATCTTAAAATGACTTCCAATGAATTATGGAAAGATTGCAAAAGTCACTAAATATCAGTACTTTTGTTACGTAAGCGCCATTCTGGCCAATTTTTGAACTAATGTTCATCGTTTTCAAGAAGATCTAGGTACTTGACTCCAAAGAGAATATAAAACACTATGTGCTTGACTCTATTGATCTGGGAGAGAAATAAAGTGATATAAAATTCCCATTTTACTTCTTAGTCCCCGTGGATCCCAAAGAGAATATAACACTACGTTAGGTGGATCCCATCCACATCCTATCTTATATAGTACGCGTAATTTTTGTTATAACTGTTTTTGTATATTAATGTTTATTTATGGTATTTTAATTTAGTTTCTTTAAAAATGCATGAAGTTGTACAAGTTACAACAATGTATAGATTGGCAAAAAAATGTAAAAATAAATGGAGGCGCCACTGAGCTGTTTATACGGCATCCCTGTATAGTTCAGTTTTTAGTTTTGATACTAAGTTTAAAACAAGATAAAAACATTCAATTAAATATAATTTAATCAAATTACATTATTTAATAGCGGATAATGAACTAAAATGTTAACTTGAATAGTCACTATAAAAACGTATAAAGATCGAACTCGATTGAAAATCGACTCTTGATTTTAATTTAAGACTGAATGTTGGTAGGTTTATATAAAATGATTATATAAAATATTACTTTAATTATTTGGGTGTTATGTTTACAGTTTGTCATACGAGTTATGATAAAGGTGTGTGTAAAAAATTAAACCAAAATTTATTCATTTTGTTAGTTTATTTAGATCTTTAGTAACAACATTGTAATTTTACAGATAAAAAATTTCTCAGTGTGTCTTTTAGTCTGAGTAACTCTTCTAAATATTCGATATCCGAACAGATCGATTCAGAACTTTTCTCAGAATAAGTTTTCGACTTCCATTGAAATTCAGTTTGTCCCTTGCCACCGAAAAAAATTCGCAATTTTAGGACCTGAAAATAAAGTAAATACTTAGTTATAGAAAATATTTATATGTATCCAACAACATAGCAATTGAATGCAAGGTTATTATTCCTCTTTATTTTAAATCTTAGTTTTTTTTACACATTTTTATATTTAAAAATCTAAGATTATAAAAACCAAATGCATATAAAAATATTATTATTATA
The DNA here is from genome assembly GCA_905220455.2 of Deilephila porcellus. Lineage (NCBI taxonomy): Eukaryota > Metazoa > Arthropoda > Insecta > Lepidoptera > Sphingidae > Deilephila > Deilephila porcellus. The sequence continues at coordinate 11,699,326 of LR999973.1, read as the reverse complement.
AACTATAATATACAAGAAAGATTACAACTTCAAGCTAAATTACATTAAAGTAGTACCTGTTTTCTCACTGTGTAGAGGAACTGAACTTTTTGCCTGATGGCACATAAATCAAAGTTTCTTTTTCGAACGACCTTGTTTATGTTTTCCAGGTGTGGATAATACACCCTTATTTAGTTGCTCTTCACAAGCAATTTTTCTAACAGTATTGACGGATTAACCTGAAAATTATGTAGAAATTAACACATCATTGATTAAAAAGAATTATCAGCCTCTATAGCGCAATTGATTATACGCCGGCTGTGAAACGCGAGGTCACGGATTCGATCCCGAGCACCGAGAATTTTTTTTGTGTAATCCACAGGCATTTGTTTCGGGTCTGGGTGTTTGTGAAATGAAAAATATGACGTAGTTTCTGACGCCCACAACAGAACACAAGATTCGATCTTAGTGTGGGGTCAGGACTATGTATGTGACTGTTGGGTGTATTTACTATTATTAAGATAAAAACCTCCACTTTTTAAATCAGAAATAGTGTTCAAAGATATAACTAATTATTGGTGAATCAAGCAAAAAAGTATCAAGTTGTGGTAGTCAATCTCTAAACTGATTCTATCACTTGAATGTAAACATAACCTAAAGGCTTGTTAATAATATTGCTAATTATGAAAGAATACGTAGAACAAGAATTAAAAACCACTCTTTATCCATAGAATAATATAAGATTGACTGAAATATAACAAAATAAACTTCCACTTACCAGTCATATCGGCGGTTCTTTGGTAAACATCATCGAGGTCCGATAAACTTGTTTTTGCTTAATATTCTGCAAGACAGCGTGGGTAAACTTTATAAATAATTTCCCTTGCGGAACTTCTAATAGTTTTATTCATTTTGTATCACTAGTCGCTTCAATTATAGGTTCTCACTGCAAGTATTTGACTAAAAACGAAAACTTCAGCGCAGAATCCAATGAAAATTCACAAATGTCAAAGATGTTACAATGTAGCCAGGTGAAATAAAGGATTAGTTCCATTTTTACACTTTCTTGCCAAGCTTTATACGACTATTGGGTGTAATAATATAATATTAATTTATAAAAATAATTTTAATCTGTGAATTAGTAACAATGAATAAGGCACTATAAACGTAATTTCCTACGAATTTGTCGAAAAAAAAATTTGTCAAGTGTCCGCTGTCAAGTTGGCAGTGTATTATTTCATTCATGAACAATTTTTAATTTAGAAAAAGAAAATAATTCAATACCTTATCAAAGACACAATAATCTTATGAATTACATTTTAACTCCGGACCAGTTAGTTAATAAACATAACGGCTTATGACAATTCATGTGATTGAATATATTTTTTTAGTATTTTTGCAGACAATTGCCGTAAATGAAAATAAATAGCCGCGTGCCGATTACTCCGAGCTAAAAAAGTTGCGGCGTGCGAACAAACTAGTCGTTAGAAAGTATTAAAAGTAAAATAAATTGGTGTTTAAATATTAATTTTTGAATGGAGATGTGATAATGTCTCGTAAGAGATCGCGTATTGGTAGTGAAGAAGAAATGGATTCGAAGATGTTGGACGGTGGAGGCGGTGAAGGCCACGGCGGGAGCGAAACCAGCTTCACCAGCACCACGAGCCAAGTGAATCCAGATCCCGGACAGGTTAGTTTTCAAATTCGATATTTCCCGCCCACCCGTTTCAACACAGCATGGTAGTTCCCCTCGAGTCTCGACTGTAATTGTTTTCTCGTTCATTACGTATTCACGTTGTCATGGTTTTTGTGTTACGTCATTTCTATGATATTTACAAACACTTTTTTAAAATAAAACATTAGTTTTGATATATTTTACAACCTAAATTCTAATTTCAGAAAGAGTCATTCATATTTTAAACATTCTAACTTGTTGTTACTGCTTTGAGCAAAGTTTTCTGTTTATCAATTATTTTAATTACTGTTTATTTATTCACTGTGTACGTATCTTTCTAGTGATATGTTGATTTCCTTTTTTTTAAGACATATCAACTTCCTTTCATAATATGTTCAAGATTGGTAGCAATTTTAGTAACCATTTGATACAAACAATAATAAGGTCAATATTCACACACAGAAAGTAACAAGATATGAAAAATAGAAGGCAATTGGCTATAGCAAATCTTTAACTTAAAATTAATCAAAGTATTTTTTGGAGGCAAAACTTTATCTTCCTCTTGTACTGGACTTTATCCTGTGTATTTTTGTATCCTTCTCTTAGTTTCATATTATATTAAGTATATTCTTTATTTACTGTATTGCCTGTCCTGATTCATTCTGTTATGTAACAGGATTAATAATGACTTCATTTATTCCACTAACCTACCATTACATTCATTAAAATAATTATACCGGTTAATCTTGTTACTTTGTCAATATTTCTCTCACTGCTGAGAAATCAGTATCCGCTTGTATAACGGAAAATAACACTGATGTGAAGTTGTAAATATTATTGTTTGTTTAATTAATTGTAGGTATGTGAACTTTAGTCTGATATTAATTTTAGATGTTTTTATTGATCTAATGATGGCATTTAAGCAATATGATTAATTGTATGGTCCTGTATTCAATACCTATCTTGAGTCACCCACTTTTTACAGTGAAATTGATTTTAAAATATGATTTGGTACATTTCCTAAGGCAGCTAGGTTTGGTATTATAAGATTTTCAAGAACAAGCTCAATATATCCATAATATTGAGATTATGGTTATATTAATTTTAGAAATGATTTGGTGGTATATTCCACCAATTTTAATTCATATGCATGCATATATGTGTCGGATGATAACATTTTTATAGAATGAAGAAATTGTTTTTGCATTTCATTTTATCATACTCTCCTTTAGATTAAAACTGTGTTTGATTTATGATAGTTCTGTTCATTGTGTGCATTAAACTTTAAAGAATTATGCTAAGATTTTTGATTGGTATATTTTCATTTTGAAATGTTTCATTAGTTCTGTCTATGCATAAGTTAATTTTTATTAAAATAGTTCAGCACTAGAGCTATTGAGGGGAATTTATTCAGATTACTTAATTAAAAAAAAATTACAAACCCAAATTATTACTTTTTTCAATCAAAAACACTCATAAATAGATAGTAACGTAATAAAATACATCAATAAATTAAGTAATTAATCTCAGAATATCGCCACAAAGTGGGTTTGTGGGTGGGTTTTTTAAGTTGAGTACCAAAATATAACTTCGCGAGTTGTATACTTGTAGGCGGTGCTGGATTGAGCGAATATGGTCGATCGCCCATGGCCTCACGGGGCAAGGATATTTGCTTCACTAATCTATAGTATGTGAAAATCGTGAGCACGAGTCACAGCCAGGGTATGGTTCAATCGAATGTAGCGGTGCCACTAGTTTAGTTTACTATTTTTGCATGGATTTGGATGGGAAATTATGTGATGATTTAGTAAGGTCGTCCATTTGGCACCCTAAAAATCCCTCTTGCGCTATCAGAGAGTATCGCATCACATCTGTTCATACTTGACACTCATATTACGCTGGCAGTAGTTGTCACTTTCTCTCAGACGAGCCGTAAGTTCCTACACTAAAATTATGTTATTAAACTCCTCAAACAATCCACCATAGCCATAATGCATAAATCTGCGGAATATACTCATTTTAATCGGTCTTTATTGTTCATAATAGAAGCCGTAATGTTTATGTTTCGTTCCGCGAACTGGCTGATGAGTTAGATATTGGATTGAGATATATGATGATTGTAAACGTGATGAATGATATGCACTGTGTAGTGATTCTCGTTAGGAGTCATCGTTTTATCTCCTAACTGTAAACACGTCATGGCTATTTCAACGCATTCTCAACATTTGTCCGATGTAATAAGTTTGTAGTAAAATTGTTGACTGCCTCGATGACGTAGTTGTACTGCGGTACGACTACAAAGCTGAGGTCTCGGGTCCGAATTCCGGGTCGGGCAAAGTGATATTGGATTTTTCTATTCATTATCAGCCCGGAGTCAGGAATTTGTGCCCGATATGGCGATAGGCTCGCCCCTTTCACACCATGGGACGGAACATACAAGGCGAAATGTGGATGTCCTGGTAGCACCTCTGCCTACCCCTTCTAGGAAAAAAGGCGTGAGTTTATGTATGTATGTAAAATAGTTGACAAAATCCTATAGTATTTTCGATGGCCCGGCATTTTTGCAGAATAAATATTTCGTTTTCAGAAGACAAATCCACGATGAGAATATTTCCGTTTTTTAATCAATCGTCATGTTTTTCAACACAGGACTTCCTATGGCTTAAAATTATCATAACTCAGTCGTCCTAAATAATTTTATACATTCATTACTAATATAATCCTTCTAAGCAGGGCAGAGTAGAGTAGGCCCGTGCCCTGCAGTGGGACGTATATGGGCTGATATAGATAGATAGATAGAAGCAGGGCATTTTGTTTTTTACACTATCAATTCTGTAAACTAATATTCTTCACAAGGATCTGACACTGATTAATAGCAAAACTAACATGCACTTGTAACAACACTAAAATGACTCATAGAACGAAGTCGCTAATTGATACGATGTCTCACAAGTTAATCAATATGTTTAACCCCATTTTCTCACTTGTTATTCCTCCTGCCCATCCGCGATAGCGTGATGAGTCAAGGCATGACGTGTTGGAAGGGCGCAATATTCGATCTTATCACAGTAAACACAGTGACGTGACGGGAGATTCCTGACCCTTTTTGGTTTGAAGCCAAGTTCTGTCAATATTGCATGTACCACCAATGTTTACAACGCCTTGAATGATTTAATTGCCTCTTTAGCATTTCCGGAGCTGTTGGATTAATAGAGATGTCTAAAATGTTATCGATTCCGTAGAAAGCTGTTTGTTATATCCTTTTATTTACTTGTAAGAAAGAATATTGCATTTTTTGGTTCGATGCTTTGGTCTTCAACATAAATTGTTATGCAAATAAATTGAAAAGTTCGCTTATTGGCCTTAGTCTTAGTACGCTAGTCTTACTACAGTCTATACATATACTACGAAAAAAGACTTTTTGATTCTCATCAGTGCTCCGATGTCTTTCTGTTATCAGAAGAGATTCCACTTCATGGTAACTATTATGAAGACCATGTAAACATTGATCTAGCTAATGTATACGTACCTGTATCATATCAAATGTTTCATCGCATTGAGGGACTTTTTCAGACCAATGGAAAGTCTCAACATAATACATAATATTTAAAAATCGAAAACTATTAACGATGCTAAATTGTCTCCCTCTTAAAGGGATAAATTCAGTTTCTTTCGAACGAAATGTAGTTATTCAAATTGTAGAGTAGAAGATATGCCACTTCGAAGAAAATGCATAACTCTTTTCTCTAAGTTGATCGCTATCATCCATAAATGAACAAAGTTTAATGAACCAGCTATCCCAATTTGCCACTGGGTCTGCAACGAAGCCTATTCTACTGAAAAGTAGATGTCAATATAAGATTACGTCTGCCGCAAGCGATATAAAAATGAAAACCACATGTACGTAAGATTCGGCTCGCGGCCAACAATGTGGCGTGATCAGTACACCGCCTGCCCGACCTGCTAACACCGTACGGTTATAGTATCTCGAACGTAAATATTTGTTGACATTGTTATTAATAGAACACATTAATGCGGATTATGAGTGAAACTGAAAGTGTGTATTTGTTGCTGTTGTGATATGAGTTGCGTTGAGATTTACGAGTTTTCGATTATGTTTCTCGTGAATTGCTGTTTCACAGGTCTGTCTGTATCAGCCCATACACGTCCCACTGCAAAGCAAGGACCTCCGGTACAATCGAGAGTACGATTTGATATTTTGATATTCTTAAAAATATCATGTTATTAACTGCTATAGGTAGAAAATTTATGTAGTTAATGTTGTAATGACTAATCAAGATAAATTTGATAACGAATACAAACAATATCTGAAGCAGGAAGCAACTTCGAGTACAATTTCCTATGAAGTTCGTCAATATTCTCAAGTTTATGTTTTGAAGGGCTGTTGCCCATTACTACTTCATTGCTAATTCAACAATATTTATGCAATAACCCTGATGTTCTGTGTTCGTTTTGGACTTTGGTTACTATTCGTATAATTTCAGGACAAATGGAGACACTTACGGGCTTGACTTTTATGTCCAATATGGGAAAATGTGCTTGCCTCTATGTCATAACGTAAAAACAATTGACCATGACCCATATGTTGCATATTCCTTCGCAATTCTCTTCGATAAAGGAGCATGTCTTTCGAATCTCGTAAAATGTAATAGGTCTTCTGTACGCATAGATACATTTAACAGTCCGTTATCGTGACTTATCTATGAGATACATATTACAGAGTATATTTTCACGTATGTTTTCAGCTCGCTCACGTAGTTCGACGTTGCGTAATTTGACGATTACAAAACGTGCAGAAGTTCATCATGTAGCGGGGCCGTGCCTGCTTCGCTCGCAATTGAAATCGCCTTGAAATTGCACACGACAGATGTGTGTGTGCTATGTGCATGTCATATACATTTTTCAAACATTATTGTAACGTTTATGAGTTTCAGGACTTTGAAAGCAAAGTTTTGAAGACTGTAATTAAAGCAACATTACTCTTAGAGCTTATATTATAAAGTTAAAAATCTATAGCCCTGTGTGGCTCAAATACAAAAGCAGATCTATTAAGTGCGAGGCTATTATTGAATACCTGGAAACTTCCAATGGCCCACCGGTTGGTGGACTCCCTGGTAAAGGAAGCTGAAAGCCATTACATGTACACTTCTAACCAAGGTGGGCGTTTCTAGTCAAACGAATGGTACGTTGAGCAGTGTATATCCTGTGGTTAATGAGTCCTCAAATTGTCAACGAAAATCCGTGTATCACGTATGTGCGTAAGAAACTCAAAAGATTTGAAACCAAATTGGTGCAGTGCATATTCGAGATTCGAAAATTTACACCGACGCCTTTCAAAGCAGTTGTGTCATGAAGTATTCTACTTATTGAGCTCGACCTTAGAAGTACTAGTAAGTATTCAAAGATATTATGCCTACACAAATTGAGATGATGGCACATAATTATACCAGTCATATTTTTTACTCTATAATTAAAGCTTGGCTATCTTATCATATATCAAACTTTATACGTTCTCTTGTGTATTTTGGGCTCTAATAATGACAATTTTAGTTGGCAACGCAGTGTTTCTATATAGATAGTGTAATGAGTGCCACATTTCGGTTAGTGGGCCGGTCGTTGCCTTTTCTATGGAAAGAATCAATACTCAGACTTTACCCGGCTTCATGTCATTATTCTCGGAACAAAACCTAAATAATTTTAACCTCGTACATCCGTCAATTCATAAATCTTCGCTAGTTTTCAAAGTACATAATGCCTAAATTACTACATCAATTGTGTCATAATATGTTATTTATTTATAGCGTATCAGATCTTATAATTCCGATATAGGGATATTTTACTGGTGGTAGGTCTCTCATATGTGAGAGGCCGCCTGGGTAGGTACCACCGCAATGTCTATTTCTCACGCCAAACAGCAGTGTAAATGCACTGTTGTGTTCAGGTTTGAAGGATATTGTAGCCAGAGTAACTACTGGACATATCGAGACTTAACATCTTATGTCTCAGGATGGCGAGCGCAGTGGAATGCCAAGCATTGCCTTGTAACTCATGGTGTTGTTTGGTATTGCTACTGTCCATGAGCGGTCGTATCGCTTACCATCAGGCGAATGGCAGGCTCGTCTCGTCATTCATTGCAATAAAAAAAAAAAATGATTGGTTTCCAATAAAACGATTAAAGATTCTTCTTTAATTGTCAAAATATAATGTATCTTATCTATGAATGCCTCAAATTGTGTATTTTACTGCCGGCTCAAGATCTTATATTTTACTGTATAGAGTTACTATTAAAATGTAAAATAACATTGCATTACATTTGAACATCCTATTAACTGAAATTGTAAATTACACTGTAGTCGTTTGGAAACTTGTATGTTTCTAAAATTTTATCTTTGATAAAACATGTTATTCGTAGTGTTAAATTCTTATTTATGGACTTCCAAACAATTAACATCGAATATAGGTTTAAAATAAAACAACACGACGTTATTAAAATGTGTTTATAAAATAAACTCATAACATCTTAAGAATGTTGAAGACAAAAAGACGTCGCGTCGTCCTGCACTTAAAATGGAGTAAACAGTATTGATTGTTTACAGTAAACAGACTCCCGGGATGTTTTTAAAATAAATTCTCTTAGAACGTCTTTTGTTTAGCTACTGTGAATCTTGACCTTATCCCATGCCTACGGGAGTCGGGAGAGAAATGTTTTCTTTATTATTCTGCAGAAAAGATAAGATTTAATTATCGTGACAAGCCGGCGCATGGCAGACCGACCTTTATTCTTATGGTTTAATTCTGGGAAAAATAAGTTATTCGACATGGGTTTGGCATTGAGGCTTTGACAATGATGAATCGATAATATCGCGATTAGACTAACCAGACAACCGAATTTATAAACGGAAAGCTATATTTAAATTTTAAAATACGTTACACACATACACAGTGTTAAGTGATAGATAAAATCATAATCGAACATCGAAAGATATGGGAGTAAATTACTACGTGAGGAATTTTATCACTAGATATAGATCTTGATTGCATAGTGCGTGTGACCACCTCATATTTAAACTTTGTGCCAGTTGCAAATACTTATTTTTGGCAGTGAAGGCAGCTAAACCTATGTATTTTATGGTAGAGGCTTAGGCCATGGAAGTCTTCAATACCAGAGCTACAGCAATCTTATACTTTTTAAGGAATAGTTTGTTAAAATATATTTTTAATGATTTTAGTAAAACGAAATAATGATTCATAGAAAATATTTATGGACTGTAAAATAACTAAATGCAGCTTGATTTAATAGTGTCATATTTAACAACGACCGTACCATAACCATACCGTATTTAGGTACTTCAACATTATAATATTACAGTATGATTAATTACAAATTCAAAATATCACACGACGTTCACAAAGCGAGCGTTCGCACGAGGAAAATAATAATTAATTTGATTACAATTAGCAAAGCAGAATATTTACTTAATTTCAAGAAGTAATTTCTGAATCTGTTACTACGAATTACATAACCTGGTCTACTTTAATGAACAATAATGTGTATTAATTACTTTGCTAATCTTATCTGATGCTTTCGGGACATGTTGTCTTATGCTGGCTAGACATAACGAAATTAATAATCTGTAGTGAGTCACTACGTTGTTCACTAAAATGTTTTCATTGATTGAATGACAGGCGTAATAGGCGAGAAGCTGGACGTTTGATTCTTCTTATATTGCATACATACATAAACCCACGCCTATTTCCCAGAAGAGGTGGGCAGAGGTGTTACCCATATTTCGCCTTGTATTTTCCGTCTCGGAATCGTGTGTATCGGGCACAAATTCCGGGCTGATAATAAATAGATAAATCCAATATCACTTTGCCCGACTCGGGATTCGAACCCGAGAACCCAGATTTGTGATCGTACCTTAGTACAACTACGTCCCAGTCTTGTATTGCATAGATTCAGTAAATATGCAAATTGGTCCTCTGATGATTACCGCTGTCTATAATCTTTTACAACTACCAGTAGGTACTAGTAGAAGTAACTTAAAATGGGAGGTTAAAGAGCAGGTAAATAATGCGAGCAGGAAACGGGCATTGGGTTTCCGGTAGTACAAGATAATTGTGGCTTTACCACTTGTAAAATGATTGACTTCACTAAGGATTTACGCAGATGTTTCTGTTATCGACAAATATTCGGGTCTGAGTGTGAAGAACTGAAAAATCTGTTGTTTTGATATCCACATTACAGTTCATACTATGTATTCGTTAAAATAAGGAGTGGATACTGGGAGAGAAAACTAAAACCCGCAACGCAACTGTCCTGCCGCAGGATTATATAACGTGTAATTTAAATATTGTGGCATACAATGGCAATGACGTCTGTAGTCCCGACATACAGACATACAGCTCCTCACTGTCCATTTTACAGACTATACTTTAAAGGGTTTCGTTATAAACAGCAAGATTTAATTTATATTTCGTCGGATTATAGACTAAACAATAAACATCAAGACTGTTTTTTTATTTAAAATCAGTTTATTATATTATATTTACGCCCATATACGTCCCACTGCAGGGCACGGGCCTACTCTACAATCGAGAGAATCGATTGAGAGTGGTTAGGCCATATAGTCCACCACGCTGGCCTAGTGCGGGTTAGCGGACTTACATACCGTAGAAATTCTTTAAAATCGCTACGGTATGCAGGTTTCCTCACGATGTTTTCCTTCACTGTTAAAGTGCGTGGTGATTGACTATCAAAACACACATAACTCCGAAAAGTCAGAGGTGTGCTCTGGGATTTGAACCCGCGACCACCGTGAACATGTAGGCAGCCGCGTCTAGTCCGTTACCAACAGGCCACCACGCACTTTTGTTTACTACACCGTTTTTGTTTACTAGCTAGCAAATGAGAAAGGATTTCAAATATTTGTCCCAAAAACAGGAATTCTACTGCTGAATACATACCGTTTCCATAAGTTTCCACTATTATTTGTTGGAATAGTTCCGCAATCTGTATTCACTATCTAAGTATCAACGCGTACCAGGTCTACTTTCCCTTACCAGGTCGTTTGTTTAATTTTGTGGACTAAACATTCGTTTCAAACAAGGTATCATTTTTACAACATCTTTCGATTTTTAGAACATTTTACCCTTAAAAGAAGAGATTGGTATTTATGAATGAAACTATATTTTGTGAAATATCAGTTTCTGTCTTCCTGCACTTTTATATTAAAATAGACTTCATTATGATTCCCGACAGGCAAGAAAATAAAATCTTTCAGAAACGACTATAATTTATTGCACAAAAGAATTGAATTGAAACAGTCTCGCAGAAGGCTAAGGGAAGGCGTGATCGTTTTCCGCGTCGCGATAAATATCTCACGATAACATAATATTTTATTTACATGATATTTTTTTCTGTACAATAATGTGGTAATTTTTGCGCTTGTATAAAAAATAAACAATACACAGAGTTACAATGTTGGATAAATACTAATACGCATTATTGGTAATTTCTTATTTAGCTACAAGCTTTCATTTCAGTGCTACGGGGGAAGTCAATATTTACTTTGACTTTTACACCGCGGCCACGCTGATTACCTAAAAAATAAATTTCTACTTTCCGACACCGATAACCGACCAAAGCTTTTTCGTAGGTAAATTCTCCCAACAGTAGTTGTATCTAGTAATTGGAAAGTTTAATTCCAGTGCATATTAGGGAAAGTCAATATAGTAAATTATAACCCAGAAATCAAAAGATTACAGATCGTACATCAATAAGCACTTAATTTTTACGTCACTGCCAATCACCCCAGCACTCAGTGATGCGATTGTCAAAGTGATTTAATTAATTACCGCTTCAACGTCCAGATTACATTAATATAGTTTTTAATCGGGGGATTATGTGTATGACGCTCGCGTTGTGCTCGTCATCGCTCACGTCAGGTGAAAATTCGCGGGTAAATATGTATTTTGATATAGTCGCAAAGACATAGTATTTAGCACATTTTATAGATATAGTTACGTAGAAACATGAGTGTAGTGAAGGATTTGTGAGTAATACCCTTTACTCGTATACTGTGATGTAAGTGGTACTGTATGTACTTATTGATTAGAAATTGATACGTTAAACGTTGAAAATAATGTTAGTGTTTTAGAAATATGTAAGTACATTCTGTTATAAACAATAAACTGTTTTTATAAGGAATTTGAACTACATAATCGTCACGATTGTATCCCATAGGAGTAGGCAGAGACTATAGATCGCCACTTTGCTCGATCATATTTTATAAAATTTATAAAATATAACTTTATAAAGTACATATTAACTTGTTAAAGGGGTTTGTTAAAATTTTTAGAATGTATTTCATGACTCATGATTGAATCCACAATGAGGTCCTTATTTAATGACGATAATAAAGAAGCACTAAAGACTTTAATTGTTTTTGTTTTTTACAATTTTAAAACGATTTCTTCTTCAGACAGGAACTTCACTGCCACATAGGCCTCCCCCAAGTATTTCCACAGCGATCTATTGGAACTTAAAACGTAATTTATGAATTATATAAAAAATATTTATTTAACTAGACTGATAATTATTAAACACAAAGAAATAAACCCCATAAGTGGAAGATAGTTGAATCGGTATACTCGTAAATATGTAATATAAAATCTTACTGACTGCCTCGGTGGCGTAATTGTACTACGATACGATTACAAAGCTGAGGTCTCAGGTTCGAACCCCGGGTCGGGCAAAGTTATATTGGATTTTTCTATTCATTACCGGAGTCAGGAATTTGTGCCCGATATGGCGAGAGGCTCGCCTTCTATCACATCATGGGACGGAACATACAAGGCGAAATATGAGTGTCCTGGTAGCACCTCTGCCTACCCCTTTTGTGAAATGGCGTGAGCTTATGTATGTATCTATGTATGTATAAAATATTATCAGTGCAATGCAGTAACCGTAATGTACTGAACAATTTCTACATAAACAATAATATAAAAAATCATACCATGCTGAAATAATTGGGAAATATTAAATTCACAATAATATGTGTTACAAACCTTTGTACTAGTAAAGTAATACATACAAAGTGATTGGTCGTATCATATTTATTTTTATGACGAGTAATTACGACAATTGTGGTGAGCACTGTTGTTTACTAAACTTGCTGCAGGCTTTGGAACGAACATTTGAAACCCAACACGCCAGGTTCATTCACCAACTAATAACACATTTAGCCAGATAATTAACGAACAAACATGAAGAAATAGTACTCATTAGTTACACTAATTAGTACGATTGAGCATAATGATATATTTGGAATAAATGGTAGTATATGTGATACCAAAACTGCTCGTGAAAAAGTATTTTTCATTCCAGATATGAACGCCAGAGATGTGGGTTATTTCTATTTATCGAAAGAATCCCAATAAAATCTTCATGTTTGCGTAGATAGCGCACGAGTGTGACATTTGAAATAGGTAATTACTTTATCGCGAAACTAACACATAGTTATTGTATTCCACACATTAGTCACTGATTGCCACATACAAGTGAATACAATCGTTATGACATTCATTTATCACACTATCGAAATCGTACGATATGTCGTCCAAAGTAAATAAATTACAAACGGATCATGCCATATCAGCGCTCACTGCGCGTGCTAAAAAGCCAATGCGCCCTAACGTCAAGAGCCGACGTCTCATTCATCGCTGCACCACTGCACCGAGCAGCAGAAGCTGAACTCGCGCCACTGCTTCGCGAAAAACAACTTTACGGAAGTAACGATTACAATATACCGGCACTGCTATAACTATATGCAATACGTGTATTTTGAAACGGTTCAACTCGCCTACGCAAAGCATTGTGTGCCGTATATTGCTATTCATACGTGCTAGTAATGCTTGTGCAGTGAACATTCGGCCGGTTCGTCGGCAGACTGGAGTCCCCTTCGGAGCAAGTCGTGGAACGTCGCGTGTCAGACAAGCCTCCACGTCGGCGTCGCGCCACCGGCATCGACCGCCCCGCGCACCCCCGCCGGCCCCTGCCGACACCCAACACTCGTATAGCAGATACATTCCTCGGCGGCTCTACGCCTCCCATCGGCTTAGTCACAGCCAACAACTCGCGGGGTGCGCACGTTTTGCTGTTATCAGCAAGCAGTTTCACAGCTCGATATAATACTCATTGCACCAGATACTCGTTCAAACGCGAAACGCCTGATTATTTGACGTTTGTCAACGTTGTGTGAAAATTTTTTGGAGCATTTATTTTATAGGCTTCATATTAGTTCAATAATGCAAAAGACAGTTTTAGTTTAGTGTTGTATATTTTGGAACGTTTTAATTCGTTGAATACATTTGAACAATTGTCGATGATGTCAACGTTAACGATGACCACGACACTAACCAATGGACATGTGAACGGGAAGCTGGATAACGGCTTGAATGGATACAGAAAAAACGGATATGTGACTCAGGAATCAATAGAACACAATGTAAGTACACTTTTGTTTTTTCTAGCTCATGTCATGTCGAGTTTTCACCAAGCGGTGTTGAGGTTTACAAGCACGCCGGTTTGGGAAACCACAAGTCAATAAGTGTTCAATGACACGGTCGATCTGTGCCCTGATTTTAAGCATTGACAATTCTTCGATTGTTATTTATTTAGTGAGTTAGTGAATGTCTGTGAACGACAGTAAGTTCTTGGCAAACATATTCCGCTTCGTGCCTGAGTGAAAGTGTGTCTAGTCGCGTAGTTATTCGCGGTAAGAGTCTTTGTTGGACCACCTTGGAAAGTTCGTATTAATTACCGCCTACTTGCCGCACACGGTACAAATTCCATGACCTTACGCAGACGTTAATGAAAAATCGAGTTATTTGACACTAGCAAAGGGATTTAAAAAGTATGTTTTGAATGCGCTGGTAAAGAAAATAACGTTCAATTGAACGGATTCCTATCAGAATCCTGAGATTAACTTAAACTCAACTATCTCTACTGATACAATAATGCACAGAAGTTCTTTGGAAGTATTTCAAAATTCACCGCTTGAAATAAGAAAGTGTCTCGACAAATATTTACTTATACTGTGTCAATTGTCTCAGGACCGCGCCAACGAGGCGTGTTTCAGTATCAGCTGTAAGTGTTTCTGCACGATCGGACCGTGTGAGGAAATTATTTCTGTAACAATTATCAAAGCGATACTAACGTAATAAAAACATCTGCTCGCCGAAGCAACAATAAGACTGTTTGTTTTTGTCATTCTATTGGAAAAAGGTTATAGTCCTTCATTAACCTTACAGGTCTTCTAATGCTTATTTTCATTTAGCTTAGTCAGTTTGTCTCTATTTCAAGATATATTGATAGGACCACAAAACCAAGGGCAATATCCAACCTTCTATCCAAGTCACATTGCCACAACTCCGCTTTAATATTGATCCATCACTTCAAAACAGTCATTGAAACGAGTTAACTAATGTGCTATAACCTAAACGTTTCCTAATCAACCTTCATAGCAAATTATCGGCATAATGTGAACCGTCCACATTCCTAGCGTTCGAGACACGGCGTCTCATGAGCATTATTGTAAACAATTATTACGTAGGCGATGCTGCGGGGCCATTGACTAGCCCGCAGGTCTCTGGAACCGTTATGCGAATACTTACAATAATACACCGCTAGTTATCTCATGGAGCCATCGAGTCTGCGAGAAACTACAACTGGATTGTAGACCACATACCTTTGGTTATGGGCTATATTTTTCCTACTGATTCTAGTTTTCTAACTGCTTAGTACGGGAAATGTCTGATTGGAGTCGATGCCAATGTTTACTTCCTCGTTTTTCTCCTAAATGGATCGATTTATTCGAAAATGACAAACATTGATAAACTACCATCAGGAAAAAGCTTTAGATCTCGAATTTAAAATAAAGTGAAAAGGCGACGAAGATACTTCTATCGTATTTGCATAGATGGTGTGGAAAAACAAAGGCGCCTAACTCAATGGCTGTAAAGTCATTTCGAATTCAGCTCACGAGTGTTTAAATATCATTCGAGGCTTACGTCATTGTATGAGGTACATAAATGGTGCAAAAAGAAGTAGTTTGAGTATGAGTTTTACAGAGTGCTGGTCGTGTAAAGTTCGTTAGCACTGGTCGCGTGCTTCGTCTGCATTGCCTAATGCCGCACTACAACGATCCAGTTTTAAGATATCTTATTTTTTGGTATTTTTGGTAAAGCTAATGTCGCAACATTCTCATGCTTTTGGAGATAAAAAATGGAGATTTGTCTCTCTAAGGAAAGAGAACATGTTTAGTCCGATCTATTTAGATTAGATTTAGAGATTCTGAAAGTAATTCGTTGTAGTCAATATTGTGTGTATCTTAATTAATTAAAATAATATGATACGAAATAAAAACCCATTTACCTATTTCTAATAATAATTTTATTTTAATGGCCACTTACGCTTTTGATTTCATTGTTAAAACATCAACTGTGCTTTCGGAAAAGGTCGCGGAAGCACCTTTGATTCTCCTAGTGTTGAGTGTTCATAATTATTGTTAGTGGTCCCTTGCTCGTTCGCGAACCCTAAATTTTAAAATACGGGACAAGAGTTGACACATTTAACTGCCAGCTGTTGTCAACATTTAACATATTTCTGTCGGCCGTGACTGAAATAAACCGCTCGTTAATTTGATTGACTGGAAAGAGGCGTTTGACTTTAACCTCTGTACGGATGGCGTGATATCGCGTCATGAACAAACACCTATTGTTGCAGTTGTCATTTCAGTATTGAGGAATATATTTCTATTTATAATTTCAGTGAACGGTTCATTGATCCCGGTTGTTAACATCTGGCTTGAATCGTCACTCTCGAAAGCAGTTTGGGGTAGTTTTAACCTTTGATTCAAAATATGCCACGTTCGCTCGTTTATAAAATGGGAGAAGACCCGTATCTGGTAGAAAGTATGGGCTGATGTATATTATGTTCTTATAAAAAAACCGTGATAAATATTTGTTACGTAGGTGACTAAATGTTCACGCCATATTTCTATTTCAGGTACTTATCTAGAATTGTTCAGACCCTTGATCCCCATAATATTACACCCCATCGTATACTATTCATTTAGTCGCCCTGAATTCTTGATTATTTTTACACCTTGCGAAAGTTTTAAACGTAAGTTATAACAAATAAGAAGAGTACGATGAAAAAATAATTGTGTAGCCTGAATCTCGGTATACATTCACCCGTATAAGTCTGCAATGGGACATTGGCGCCACACCGAAGCCGAGCTAGATCGCTAATTAATTAATAGTTATTGTGTAAGATGTCGGTAATATCATGTGCTAAACTCTCTTCCGCACTTCTGTTACCTGTATCCACATACGAGTTTAGCGCAGTGGTGCAGGCAAGTTGAAAATCTCCGCCGGGAACGATTCACGTGAGAAATGACGTCATACCATACAAAGCTTTTCACTAAACCATTTTTATTTATCCGCCTCCACTAGTGCAAGCATTACGTATGTAGATTTTTCATCCTCGGTCTATTTTTGACTTATTATTTTCGGATCCTGAACATAGTAACAATTGGAATATTAAAATGAAATGATAAATGCATGAATTGCCCTTGAATTTGTGGATTTATTTATTTTGGTATGTTTCATTTCAATGTTGGGTTCAAAAACTCGACGGATATGATTCGTTGTAACTTTATTTTGTGTTTTTATTTAAAAATGTTGATTGTTAAACACTAAAACCTGTAGAGTGTAGAGTATATCAGGAAATCATAAAAATGCTTACATAAAAAATACATTAAACGGCTGTACGCAAGTAGTCGGCTATGTGAAAACGTTTGAACAATTTGACTTTTTGGAGTATAATTTGAATTTTAAAGTGATACCGGTTTCTGTTATCTAAATTCGTATTAATTATTGCTCGTACTGAAGTCGACGTAACACGCGTTGCTTGAGTGATGTTCAAGGACTTTCCTTGAGGCCTATTTGTAGCCCAATACCTTATGATGATTCACGGGACAAAAAATATTAATGTTCTTTCAATTGTATTATCTACAATTTTTGTATAGTAAGTAATCTGCTGTAAGGTTTTGTTTAAAGTAGTTAGACGCTTTAAATATTGGTAGGATCCTGTGAGCAAAAGGTTTGACTCGAGTAATCTCTTAAATGGATATAAGTGGATATTGTCTCTTGAAAACAATATAAAGTATATTAATAAATGAAGTCAAGATTTGAAAAAAGAAGTAATATGTGAGTTTTGCATCAAAATTGAAACAAAAATTCATGTCACATTGGCATCATCAAAATGTATTAAAAATTAACCTATATTTTAATGCAGTTATTTACATAAATTGATTTCCACGTGTCATCCTTAGTGTGCAATCGTATCTATCTGGCGAGATACTCCGTATACATATGATAGTATGTGGACACTTGACCCGCCGAGTGCAGGGCTATCACCATTCGGAGCGTTTCTCGCGGGCCTATTTATAGATAATAAATACGTATCCGGTTGTAATATCTGACACATCGGCAGTATTGAATTTTATATTACCGCGCGTCATTCATAGCGATCTCGCGATTCTTATTTATAGTCTCGTAAAGCCGTCATCGTTTTGCAAAACTTGTATGCAAATGTCTTGGTATTTTTTAACATTTCCTTCTAACATATCATTATAGTTATACGTCATCTCAATAAGGATGCAACATTTTGCAGTCACCTGTTCTTAATTATTGCTATTAGATTCCTTCTACCTGTTCTCTTGTTGATGTTAGAACGCTGCTCACGAATTTATGCCGTGTCTACATCAGCCTCTGGCAAGTATTAACCAGTCCCTGCACAATTTAAGACTGTTCGATCTTAACCGACCACACTAACATAATGCAGATTGCTGGATGTAGATCGATCTAATCAAAACAATGTACATTCATAAGACTTCTAACCCGGCTAAATAAACGTCGTTACTTGCAAA
Organism: Deilephila porcellus; assembly: GCA_905220455.2. NCBI lineage: Eukaryota > Metazoa > Arthropoda > Insecta > Lepidoptera > Sphingidae > Deilephila > Deilephila porcellus. The sequence goes on along the minus strand of LR999973.1, from coordinate 11,680,654 downwards.
ATGACAATGACCTGAGCCATCGGCTTAAAGTCCGTAGCACAAAATAACTCGAAATCCATGTCAATTAACTTGATCGCCCTTAATTCTAGGTATGAAAACACGTTTCCAGTGATATCACAAAAATGCACTTTTTTTTTTTTCTCTCTTTCGTGATGCTGACCCTTATACGAGAGTTAATCCAATCATAATGCTTTATCAAATACGAAGATAATCTGATGAAAATATGGCAATAACTTTTATAATTCAGATCTGTGGAATTTTCAAAAAGCTGTAAAATTAAAGCCACTAGCATTAGACATTAGTTTAAGTTCTGATGGATTGTGTGTCTGTGACTTTTACTTCGTAGACCTTGGTGGCTTTGTGGTCTGCTCAGTGTCTGTAAAAACCGGTCCAGGGTTAGCATGGGATGCTAAAAATATTTACGATATAAGTGGCTGTAATTCGAGTGGTGTCGATGACTGTTCCGCTACCTGGATGTGTAAAAAAAATCTTGCTCTAGGGATTCAACAGACTGTGTCGTTTTATTTGAGTGTTATATTTCGGTTTAAATTTATTCATTTTTAAGTTATTGTTACACTTTGAATATTTTATACTGTATTAATACTGGATGTAGTTAAAAATAAATAAATATACCCAACAGTCACATAAATAGTCCTGACTCCGCACTAAGATCGAGTCTTGTGTCGTGGGTATCAGGAACTACGGGAAACTTTTCGGTCTCACAAACACCCAGACCCGACCCAAATACCTGTGGATCACACAAATATTTGTCTTGGTGCAAGGATGGTACCCGCGGCCTCTCGTTTCACAGGCGGCGTCTAACCAAGTGCGTCATAGAGGCTGTCAAAAAGTAGTTCATAATAACCTTGCATATGTTAGAAAAGTTTCAAATCTAAGTGCTCTTATAGTGAAACATTATGAAAACTTTGTAAAAACAGGCATTGAAAGTGGTTTGCTTGTAGAAAATAAAATGGTCAATGTTTGCTTATCGTAACAATACAACGCGCGAGGCAATAAAATTGCGAACTTTCCTCTTTTTCTGATACGAACGAGTTTAATATCCGCCTGGATACCTATTTTAAACGATTTTCCTAGTATTGTTTACTGAAAACTGTACTGTAATAACTAACGAATTCAAATATGAAATAATTTTCAAAACTATTGGAACTCCCCTTCTCTCTCAAATTATCGTGTAGTTAAGGTCATAAATGATTTTACAACAGGTGGCCTGCGTGATTGCTTACGGAATATTAATTGCAATCTTCAGCTTTACAAATATTTGCTAAATTCATTCAAGATTCAGTATGATGCGCAGTAGAATTTGAATCATGGCTTATGAACTTGACTGTGATCAAAATATCAATGATTCTGATGTTAAGTGCTCTTGACTTTTGGACGTTCACCGTGAAGGTAAGTCGCTGCATGGGATCAAAGACCTTTATTTTATGCCATACTAAAAGCATAAAAGTGGCTAGGTTTTGTTTGGAACAAATCCTTTCTTCGCTGTTGCCTAGATGGCCCGTTTTACGAGCAAAACTTTTTATTACTTTTCTGACAGACCTTTAGCATTTACGAAATATTTCACAGCGTGACCATGTAAATGATAGTTTTTGTCATATTGCAAGTGATCACGAATCTAATGCTTGCAATGGCAATAGTAACGGTGAAGTTGGTCACAAACCCCCCTGATTTAAAAGTGCTGAATGTTTAAGACCACTGGTGATTATTTGCCATTAAACGCTCTTCTTCCACCTCTATTACCTTGCTTGCTACAATGCAATGTATATTCTCTATTGCTATTGTACCTACCTATGTAAGAAACTTCAGTATTAAAGGTTTGAAGTAATTAATTCTACTGTTGTTTTGTTTAGGTACCTATTATATTATCGTTTGATCGGTGGTATTTCTGTTGGTGTGTATGTTCAATTCCGTTTTGATGTACCTAACTAAGTAATTGTTTTGTAACAATGTTTATTATGATTCAGTACAACAGTCATCTAACACCTTTATCACAATATGCGTTTGAAAGGGAAATCCATTTGACCCATAGTTATGTTTTTACAGAATCCAGATATTGTGCGGCCAATAATGTGGGAATTTAAAGATATATTCAGAAAATTTATTCACAGTTTTAAATTAAACCCCCGATGTGACTCAGGGTGTTTGAACACATTAGAAATAATCCGGACTTCACACATGATTAGTTTCTCTCAATACCGTTCGAAGTATCGCCCTTGAAACGGAATTTATTATTAAATTAGACACTAAATCATTATTTTAAAACATGAAAACGTAATGATTCATAACGGGTCTAATTGGTAAGAAGAGTGACACAGTCTAAAAGATTTAAGATAATTGATCCTCGTTGTTTCACATGGCCCACCACAATACATTTTAACGCCAAGTTTCTACTAAGATACGTAGATCCATATCCCATTAGTCGTAAATTCCAAGCTTCTAGTTGAGCGTGATTGTGTAATGGCGTCAGATGGACCGTTCTAAGTGAATTGTATCGCGCAGGGGAGTATACAGACCGAGCAACGGGGTTAAAAGGATTTCTCCTAGGATATAACTATATACAGGCAATGGTTAGAGTCGCAGGTGTTCAATATAGGCTATATCAGATATTCTGTTGTCGTTGTGCGCCCTTTTTTATCTTGGCGTATAAAATCGCAGCTGTTTCTTAGATAAAGCTAAAACAGCTATTTATGCAAAATATTATCACACTTTGTGGATTTGTAAACAAATTTTATTTTTGTTTACTTTTTTCTACATTTTCTAACCCACGCCAAAGTCAAATTGTTCATTATATCATCAATTTTATCCCCCAAAATTTTGCTAATCTTATCAGCTATCTGCAAACCAATAACTCTTTTCCCGAAAATGCAAGTATTTTGTTCACGTTTATGGGCATTTTCAGTAGGTACCTATACAAAATATCAATTAATATTAGTAGACTATTAAAATACATAGAATATTTCATGCCTGTTGATAATGCCGGTCGTGGCGCTAACCTTTTACAATTTGCCTCTATTCACATGATTAACTTGCTCGCTACTAACTTACGTGTTAATTGACCATACCGACGTAAATGAATGCTTCCATTCTATATACATATCTCTATGTTAGCATGTCTAGATTCCACAGCTTGGTACAGGGCGCTTTCCGCGTAATTTGAGAGGATTGTAATTTATAAGCCTTGAATTACAATGGTGTAAAATCATAGGATTCAAATATCAGGATGCTGTAAAAATTTATAGCTGGTAAAGTGCTGATTTGCATTAACCTAGGCAAATATTTAACGCATACTCTATGGGAGATCTCTAGATTTTAGCTAAATACATTTATTCAGTCATTTTTCAAAACTAAAATGTGTTCCTGTGCTTAGATCGGAAAAAATGTAGATATCGATTTCAAGATTTATGGGTGATTCATAATACGCTAAAGAAAAATTAAGAGCGGACGCGACCCCAAAGAATATTGGCATTATAACAGCTCAAGCCTTACCGTGCCTAAAGCTAAACTATTGGATGCCTTCCAATTTACGATGCTCGAAAGCGATTTCATAACATTGTGAGAGATAACTAGCCTTTTTATCGGATACTTTGGGAGAAGAATGCATACTTATATCTCTGAAGAGACCTTTGTAGCCATGCTGTCAATTTGGACAAACTTTCTCGAAAGTTAATTGAAGTTTCTTGGAATTAGTCTCGTCGCTCAAAGCATATAAAAGCTGTACAAATATGAAATTGGTTACTAAGAATCAATAATGGTAATAAAAATATATTGAAATGTTTGGATTAAAATCGTCGTTATGACGTTGGCAGTTGAAAAATAACTTCAAGTGTCTGTAAAATATTTATTCACATCCGATATGTATGACGTCAATGTCGCTTGGGTATGCTCATTGGTTTTTGCTTCACCATATTGTAGTTTTGTTTAGATTGTAACCGATCGACCGACGACGGTCATTCAACAATCTCAGTACATTTGTGGCATCCTCTAATTGACTTTGAAAGCTCTTTAGAAAATACGGTGCAGTAGAATTTGAATTTCAAAACAGTACGTTTATTAAAAAATTCTTTGTTATTGTCACTGAAGATAGTTATTCTGTCCTTTTTTTGCGTCATAGTGACCGCAAGCTATTTGTCGATGAATAATAATTTTAGTAGTATTAGCAAAATTTGTTTTCTGCTCACAAACACTTCAGGAATAACAAAACAGTATATAGAGACTATTTTTGTATACCATGAATTGGTTCAATAGCGGAAGAAATTCAGGAAGTCTGTTTTCGTGGCAAAAATGTCAAGTTCCTCTTTACTTTACAAATGCAACAGCCCATTGGTAGTTGTGATCGTTCGCTATCGTACAAGTATTTAAACCACATTAAAACCCTAGAGTTTGCTTAACAATTAAAAATGGCTTCATGGCTAACCATGAATGATGGTCCTAATACCATGGGCAAGAATGTGGTTGTAAAACGATAGTTCCCCGGTTGTTATAGAACCTTTAAAACCTTCTGATATTTTACTAACAGTGGGCATCAAATTATCTTAAATAATAAAAGAAGATTCTAAGGCTCAGCTACATGGGCTGACATACATGTAGGACCTAAAGTATGTTGTGGTCCCACACCGTGCGTCAATGTTCCAGTTGTTTATGGATACAGTTTGCATTCTTTGCCGAGTGGGGGCTCGATGCAGACATTGTTTTGAGTATTTGCATACAGCGCTGTATTGTACGATTGTTTACTGTAGTCTCATGAACTTGGCTCTTAAAAATATATACAGTGCAAGCATCTTAACCGCCTTGAAAAGCTATTTGTTTAACCTTGATTAGTTATTTATAACGAGTAATTAAACATACTATTTTAGTGTGTATTATGAACTCAATTAAATGAGTATTATGTAGGTTCACCTCATTAATACGAGTATCAGATCGGGGCCGTCAATTAGGAATATCAGAGCAGATTTCCCAGCAGCGAAATCATTATCAATTGTTTCTGCAACTACAAAAAAATATTATTTAAATGGAAAAATATTTTCTTTGCGTATTTCCATTTATTGTACGTCATCTATGGACGTGTGTCATATATTATTATATTTTATGTCGTATTGCATTTGTTCATTACGTCCATGACATTTGCAAGTCAGCTACTTCCTTGAAGAATTTCTTTGACGTAATAAGTGGGTGTACGTAAAAACACGTGCCCATAGCTCGGAATAAATTTCATGTTTTTATTATATTTTTTATAGCGACTGTTCTCTTTGTTTCGTGTAATTTTTTGTCAATTTCTTTGCGCTTTAGAATAGCAGCATCATGTGATTATTAATTTACAAAAGCACATGGTCATTGTCCATATCCTCGAAGAATTTACAGTAATGCCACCAGTCCCACTCGTCATTTGCCGCAATTATTTCTGTCCCATGTGGTAGGGAGCGAACTTATCGCCATACTGGCCAGAAATTAGAATAATAAAGAGCAGTAATAATTTGATATTAAATTGTGGTTGTTCTACCTCGCCCCCACCACTCGCCCACTTGCGTCTTTGTCCTGATCTTCACGTTTTGTTTAAAAAAATGTCCATTATTTATGGATCATGCCCTAATGTTTAGGTTTGAATCTGTACTGTAGTACGTAGATTCACACATTGTAAGTTTGTTGAATATCCATCACATACATGGCATTTAGCGAATGTCCGGCGATGATTTGATAACAACGACACGCACTGCAGCGCTTCGTGGTCACTTTGTAGAATGTTATGTATGTTACTGATTCATGCCATAACAATACTAATCGCATAATTTATCATGTTGATGTCATTACGTTAATTTTAACTCTGAATCACATGATATGCAAATATTACTGTTGTTTAATAAAAATAAAAATTACTTGAGTTCGTTTAATGATGGATTGAAGGTCGCCTGGCTATCATTGCACCATGTAGTTTCATTTCAGAAACTTGGGTATTCATACAACTATATTGCATATGGATGCGAAAAAAACATTAAATAAAAATATGTCGAGTGTAAGTTATACAGAGTTGTTTATTTCGCGTAAGTCAATAGGTTTGAGTACTTGGTTTCATGTTGACGAAGTGAGTACTCGACCGAGTTATTCGGTTCAGGTTGCGTTGGTTTAAGGGCGAAAAAAAAGTTCATATACGACATATACGCTCGTGATTATGGGGCGCGAGCAATCGCTTCTTCTATACGTATTTGTACAAATGCATTCTCGTCAATTCATCGACATTCATTAAAATATTCAACGTAACACCGAATGAATATATTTTTTATTTAATCTTAAATCAATTGTTGGAAGTAGGAGTATAACTTGCAGATATGGATTCGAACGATATATCGATGTTTTTGAAACGTCCATACCTAAAATCTTAAGCCTTCAATCCACAGATGTTATTTTAGGTGAAGTTTTGGAGGTATTTTACCTATAAGAAGTGAACACATTTTTTTCTAAAGCGGGAATAATTTTCAAGCTCTTTCAAGGTATATCTTCCGCACATCAGGCGGTATTTTATTTGTGAAGAAGTGACTGATTTGTACGGATATTTAATTTCTAATCGATCATGCTATACGCCTTTGCTTCCAATCTTCGGTGATAAGGGAATGAGATAGTTTTGGGTGCGGGTTTTGTTAGGCCATAATATCCTTTGAATGCCTTTGATACTTCCATTACAAGTCTTATTATTTTCATATGGAACTATGTGTGTGTGTGTCGGGTTTATTAATTATTTATAATGTATGTTTCGCGATAGGATGCTGTGGAGCGCGTTGATAAGGCGTCAATGTGTGTACATGTGTGTCCACTGGCAGTGTTGAATGGTGTGATGTGTGCTGAGTGACGTCACATCACGCCACCTCATTATCATCGCTCGTTACGAGTCGATTGAACCTTGACACCAACACCACGTTGCCGGCGAGATTATAATTTATCTACTAATGTTCATGTTTGTTTGTCTGACATCTCTTCATGGACAGATAAATGTGATGCACATTTTATTCTGTATCTGTATCAGCCCATATACGTCCCACTGCAGGGCACGGGCCTACTCTACAATCGAGAGAATCGATTGAGAGTGGTTAGGCCATATAGTCCACCACGCTGGTGCACATTTTATTACATTTTTTAAAATTGCAAATAATGGCAAGACGAACATGCTATTTGCCTGATGGTAAGCGATACGACCGCTCATGAAGAGTAGCAAAACCAAATAAGACCATGAGTTACAAAGCTGTGATTGGCATTCCACTGCGCTCACCGTCCTGACACATAAGATAAGACATGAGTTTAGTCTCATTATGTCTAGTAGTTACTTTTGCCACAATTTCCTTCAAAATGGAACACAACAGTGCATTTACACTTCTGTTTGGCGGGAGAAATAGACATTGCGGTGGTACCTACCCAAGCGGCCTCTCACATATTATGAGAAAACTACCACCAGTAAACTTGTCCTAAGCCTGCAGTCAACTGGAGATTTCTATCATAATTTTATACACCGAAATGTTATAAATGGCTGGCTTATTGATTAAGGATTGGCCGCCTGTCTGCCGCCTACCTTTATCATTATTCAATCCAGAGCAAATGTTTTTCAAATCGAATTAGCTACAAACTAGATTATTAATCAATCAAAGACAAACCTGTATACTAAATTGGCCTCCGTGGCGTAGTTGGTTAGACGCCGCCTGTGAAACGAGAGGTCGCGGGTTCGATCCCCGCACCGAAACAAATATTTGTGTGATCCACAGGTATTTGTTTCGGGTCTGGGTGTTTGTGAGACCGAAAAGTCTCTCGTAGTTTCTGATACCCACAACACAAGACTCGATCTTAGTGTGGGGTCAGGACTATGTATGTGACTGTTGGGTGTATAATAATATAATAATAATAAATTAGATTTGGCGTCCTAAACAGTTAGTTATTATTCCAGAAATTCGGCACACATAAATGTTCGTATCCAAATATTACTATTGGGAATCCCAAATATTGAACGATGTGCGTCACAACGTATAGTAAGGGAAATTATTCGCGAAATAACGTTAAACAACCGTTTCGTGTAATTGTATGATAAAGGTTACATAATGAGGAACTTCCAGCTTCGACCGCAAACTATGAGAGAAACACATCAATATTACCTATACGTACTTGGGAAGGAATTATCCTTTATCAGAATGACTGTGGAGTGCGAGGTCTTGGGTTTTGCATGAGGGAATTCTTTGCGGATGTTTCTTACTGATTAATAGTATTCCAGCTATGTGCGGAAACATTTTAGTTACGTCACGGAATGGACATACTGCGACGGGAATATTGTCCTGGTTTTTGCATACGCATGCCTCAGCAAACTGATGCGCTATAAAGTCAAAGTTGCCAAAAGCCACCGGTCCTGATTTCGCCAGGATTCCGTTTATATTTGTCATTTGTAGATGGAACTCTGACCATCTCTGATGATCATATCATGATTTTCAAAACTGAAAGCCCTGCATCGGGTTAATTAGGGCACAGAGCCCAAATTAAGGGCATTATACCCAGATTTATTTATTAATGAGGTCGCCCGGTGAGACGCCCCGAGAGAAGCCGCACCCGCCACTAAACACTGAAACAAGTAATAATTGTTTGTTTGGAATGGTATAAAAACATCTTGGTTTAAACTAGGGCGCGCGGCACCCCGGACTATGAAAGCATTCTGCATGGGGTGTGGGAGTTTTGGCAACGTGCCAAATGACTTCCAACTTAAAATTCAGAAACATCTTGGGTCTTTAGGACGCCGTAAATTAAAAACACAACTGGTGCTGTTTATTCAGAAATTTGCCTCAAAACACATTATAATGGACCACGAATAGCTAAATTTTAATTTATTCCATATCTAGAAATCAAAAGCTGAATTTAAGTGCTGCTATAAATAATATCAAAATAAAGAAAATAAAAATTGTAATTTAATCTGCCAAGTTTTTGTATCTCTCGTAGAATTTTGTCATTATGTATAATAGGAGCCAAAATATAAAGTGTCTCGTTTACTACTTTACAACACTGCGGTTGGCATTATGTATTTTATGAAACCATCATGAGACATGACCATTCTATATCATCACGCCATTCTATATTATCTAATAACATTTGATTAGTATTCAAGGTGTACTGACAATGACTGACGTTACAATGCAGTCGATGTATCTACTTGTACCGTATTCGTGTATTAATATATTAATTTATGTCTGCATACTCCATAGTATATTGTACTTGCATTGTGATTACGTAACCGGCATATTATCATCCACGGAAAGTAGACCCTTATCATAACAATAACAAATGATTTTGTTAAGGGCTCTTGAGAAGCTTGTTAGTTTTATCCAAATGCTACCGTACGTTTGGGAACAAGATATGACGCATTCCACTATTCAACCATTGTTTGAAGCCTCGCATCGTACTTCTTTTGTACATTGTCTAGCTTCTAACACACTTGATTTTTTTCTAAACATGTTTGCAAAACTAAGGGGAGACAGAAAAAATAGTTGCGTGACTTTAATAATTCAAATCCATTTTGCTCAAGATTTGTAAATAATTTCATTTGCTTATTGCGAGAAACGTTGCGATGAAGAATTTTGAATTTAAACGGAGTTCGGTCATCAACCTACGAACGGAAGGGCTGGTTGACTAGGTCATGGTCAATGACAGCATATGTTTGCGCATAAATGCAGAATAATTTGGCTTTTAATCCTACAACCAGCCAATTCGTTGACGTCATCCGTTTTATGAGAATCAAAGTTAATAAAACAAATTGCATCAATTACTAACTTTGTATTCTAAGGCCACTCGAATAGTTTGCAAAGATGAAGTAAGCCCTTCATATCTCGTCCTGTCATCTGTGTTGCCAGATTTGTACCAGTTCCGAGTTTGTTCGCGAAGTTTTGTTCTAGTTTTAGCTTCCAAGTCGGTTTTCTGATGAAGAACAGCTGTAGTTCAAAAAAAAAGTGAATGACGTTCAAAAAGTCTGAAGGAACAAGGTCATTGAGATAAGTGTTTCATTCACTGAAGATACTGTGCTCGATTTAAGAGTTTAACTTAAAATAATTAGATTTACTTAATTAGATTAATATTTATTGAAAGTTCGGAAGCCAAACTCGGAATAGTCTAATTGAAAAACTGTGCACCTTTATTCTTTTTATTTTAAGTTTAAGATGGCCGATTCCAATATTCCTTTTTTATACGAATTCCGCATTAATTATGGGTGTGTCCTTGCAATTTGTATTTTATATCTTTTAACTTTCACTTCCTTAATTATCGTGATGATAAACAAGTCATACGTTTTATTTTTTTTATCAACGTTGTGATAATTCAGGATTTATATTATCACATTCGCGAATTCGACATAACTGATAAGCTGTTTTATTTCAGGGCCACACTTTCTACGCGAGATTTCATACTACGACTTTTATTTATTTTTAGCAATCTCCTCTTTATTGATAGTTTTAGTAGTTTTTAAACAATTAACTTTGGATTGCATTTGTTGGCGAGTTTGCCTTTCGCGGCGCTCGAAAACTTTCTCAATTAGCATACCATTCATTGACTTGTTGGACGCCCGCCTTGTTTGCATTGAACCTTCGCATCATTATTCAATAAGTTGAAAACAATCTCTACTCAATGAAATATTTTCAATATGTTCTTGTTAACCATAGCGATCAATATTAATATGTATAGTATTATAATTCTACATTGCGTTTTATTTTGATTTCTTCTATGACATACATGTAATTATTAGGCCACTTTTTAATGATTCAGTAACAAGCACTTATAATATATCTCTTTAAGCCCCTGTGACGAATGTTTGAATAGAGTTTAACACTGTCTATCTTTATTTCCTTATTTGATATGACAATTACTACAGATTTATTACTACGCTACTACATAAATATTAAATAGTGTGATTTCTCGGAGCAATTTTAATACAAAATCTCAAACATCATGACGTGGCAAAATAAAGCTGCTACTTGCGTTAGATAGATAATAGAGATGCAAGTGTGTGGTGATTTATTATTAACGGATCAGACGCGGCTGCAAACATGTTTACGGTGGTCGCGGGTTCAAATCCCAGGGCACACCACTGGCTTTTCGGGAGTCATGTGTGTCATGTGTGTTGATGAGTCATTCAGCACGCACTACAACGGTTAAGGAAAACATCGTGCGGAAACCTACATATCATAGCGGTTTCTACGAATTTCTATGGTGTGTTAAGTCCGCCAGCCCTCACTAGGCCAGCATGGTGGACTATACGGCCTAACCCCTCTCCATCACATTCTCGATTTTAGACTCATGCCCTGCTGTGGGCTTATGTGAGCTGATAAATAATAGAGTTTAAAACCTTTTTTTTATTATTTCCAGTCGCTAAGGCTAGCGGCGCCGTTCAGCACGGACCCCGCGGCGATAGCGGAGCGCGAGCGGTGCCACTACGGGCGGATACCTCGAGCGGTGGCGATGGCGGGCACGGCGACGCGGAAGGTGCGCGTCTACTCGGACGGCATCTACGACATGTTCCACCAGGGCCATGCGCGCCAGCTGCAGCAGGCCAAGACCGTGTTCCCTAACGTTTACCTTATTGTAGGAGGTGAGTGCGAGTTTAGGACCCACGTAAACAATAGAATACTCCCAACAGCCACATTCATAGTCCTGACCACTCATCAAGATTATTGTGTCGTGGGCATCAGAAATTACGAGATATTTTTCGGTGTCACAAACACCCAGACCCGAAGCAAATACCTGTGGATTACACAAACATCAAACAGACAGGCTATTTGGTAGGTAGGTACATCATAGGGATCGTTGTTGCCAGGCTTTAAGAAAAGTGTAGGCGATTTTCTCGAAGCTCACTTAGCTGTGTCGTCCTGGATATACCACTAAAGTGGCATACGCATTTTTCATAAGAATTACGACATGTATATATCCTAGAAAACAGGAAATCCACTGTTAAATAGGCTTGGTCCGAAAGATTTCCACATTTTTATGAGTCGGAAAATACGTTCTGGCTTTATCGCCTTATCTCACTCAAATGTTAAAATAATTAGTTCCGCACTTTAACCGGGATAAAATAAAAATGATGGCGATGGAAATATAAATTTGCATGTCAAACGAAACGGCGCGGCGCGATAAACAAAACCTGACTAGCATCGGCAATAGAACTGAACCTTCAGAGAATTAAAATTTCCCGAGATAAAAAATTTCTGTTTTACTTGTACCATACTAACAGCATTCTAGAAAATGAATGGTATAGTTTAGTACATTCTAAAAATTCAGTGCGCAGTTGATTAAATAAAAAGCCTTATTTATTTTTTTAGTTAATTAATTGTTGAAGGACATTAGACTACTGTTAAAGTATTGATCTGTTTACGACTTGTTTTCGTCATGGTGTTTTATTACCTAAAGTAAACATTTCGAGAATTGGGTATTTGACTATCATCGAATTTTTGTATTATTTTGCAGACAAACGTAAGTGCCATTAAAACAAAACATTTTTGTGAAAACAGTGATAAAGTAGCTTGTAACATGAGGCAAATATTAGTATTTTAAATGAAAGAGTGGGGACATCTTACCGTCTCTTTCACACCCGCACGCTATTATGCACTATAATGCACAGTGACGTCACTTACTTTGTTTTGCATCCCTTTTTTATTACCCCCACTACTAGATTTAAAAAGTTTCTAACTTGTTTAATTATGAATGGATTTACAAAATTCTTAGTTTGCTCGATTTTGGATATGGATACTTTTTGATTAATACAATTTAAAAAAATGAGTCAAATACCCAATTATTCAATCGAACATTCAGCCGTTTAACACTTAAAAAATAAATAATTTTAGCTTTGAATTTAATTGCACTGGTCACTTTTATAATCAATATAATATTTTATGATCGATCAGATCTCTAACCTAGCATAATGCCATACAGGGTTAATGAATTACGCTCATAACTCCTTACATGAGAACGGAATATCTGTGCCCAGCAGGAGGAAATATGTATATTTAATTAAATTTAAGTATACTTAATTAAATAATTATTAGACAATAACCTCAAATCGACACATGTAGGTACAAGAAATGCAAAATCTGTTCAATGGACTATAGTGAACCAGGCGACTGCGCCGCGTTCAGTGATCCATCATTGTTTATCTGGTTTCGAGCAGGCAAAATAGTGTAGGCTTTAGACCAAACGAAAATTTCGTCTCTCATCAAGATATGCTCCTTTGAAGCACTCTTAAACGCAAGCCACATAAATATGAGTTTTATTTTTTAAATACTGAACATTACTTGTAGTGTATCATACATTGCAAATAGTAATTACCGCGTCGCATGTAATGATATCGATTAAATGCTAATTGCTTGCGGTGCGATAAACATTGTATAATGCCTCCCGCGGGGCGCTACATCGCAGGGCTGCCAACTGCCCCAAATCTGTCTTATCGTGCATGGCTACCTCGGCTGCAGGCCTGGCCTCGGTCCAGACAGGGCTTTGTTGCGGTTATAGATCTATATTGAACTCTTGCGTTATTAACTGTTTGAGCGAAACTAGCTTTTCATTTAATTATCGAACCAACGCTCCCTACTTAGGGTACCCCTGAATTGGTTTAAGGAGTTTGTAAACAAACAGTGCTTCGTTTCTCCATTGTTATTTTTGGGGCCCCTAGCATAATAGGGGCACTTAAACGTTTGTAATTGATGAAGCGTTGATGTGTGTAATTGGGAACCGTCTGGAGACCATTGAATGGCTCACCCACGTTTAGCTTTAAAAAGTGGGCTGGTATTAAAAGGAATGGGTTTTGCGTATACTCGTATGTTTACTAGTAAAAACCAACACTAAATTGAATTAAATGGAATCGAATATATACACAGTCACACTTCTCGTTTATCAAGTGTAATAAAGCAACTCGTATTTCATTCATCATCATCATCAGCACTTCCTACAATCTTTACAAGCAAACCACTAATCATATTCCTCGCCTTGTATCTTCCACCCCAAGCCAACTTTAAGATCATTATTTGCTAACAGCATGCCTCAAAACGCACAATAGACCCAGTGGGTCACGAATGTCGCGTGTTTGTAACATCATTATGACACTGAGGTGCACACAACTGCACATAACTGCAACCGACTAGTCTATTCACGTTCCGCACGTTGAATGAGTGCACAATAATCGCCCCTCATTATCCCCCACCTTATCGCTTCAGATAAACACGTTAATATTCATTGGCGCAGATTTGTCGTACGATGTTGATGATTTAAAACACGTGTCTCGTGTTTGTACGGCGAAATAATTATTGTGAATTTGTGTTCATATTAATACGTGAAGAGCGGGGCGTTTTGGATCTTTTGGAGTTCAGATGTTAGTGTCGTTTTGAATTGTACGCGTATATCCAGCTTAAAATACGCCGGTGCAATTATCAACCTCCAATATAAGAATATTCTTTTTTTAGATAATCGCGGTACTACATCTGGTTGATACTCACCTTGCTAATACTGAACAATCATTTTGCCGTATAAAAAAATCTCAACAGAACGATAATTCTTAATCTAAACTAAGTGAAAATAAAAAAATTTTTTTTTAATTACGTTATGTTGAAGATAATGAAATTCCATACTTATCAATAAATTAGGTTTTTTGATAAAAAGGAATTTCGCACTCGTAAATCCTCTAAATTGATACTGTAAAAAATGATAAACTATACAGTCTTGTCGTTATTTCATTTGTGTAATGTTCAAGTTCATCTTGATTTTAGATAAGAGTTTATAAGGAAGATTACACACATATATTTACAAATAAACATTTAAGATAATCAGCTGTTAATATTGGTAAATTATTTGCCAATACTAATCATTTCCTAGCTTCGTCAGTCGCTGCGTTTTAAGACTCCACTGTGTTAAAGTCTTTATGCAGTGAAAATTAATTATTTTTATCAGTAGTCGATGGTCGAGACATTTCGTTTTACGCGACAATCGTACAGCCTTGAAAGAGTCTGATTTTTGTCTCGTAACTAATTTAAAGGAAAGATAAAAGCAAAAACCTTGAATTGATAGTGAATATGATTTCCTAAATGTACCTACATTGTGATCATTGTGATTAATGACTAATCGGCGAGTAATTTAAGGGAAATATTTACATAATACAACACCGTTCATTGATACAATCAGTTGTTCATTTTTAATAGAAAGGCATAAGTATACGAGATCTGTTTTCATGGAAATAGAGTTGGCACAAACATTTGGTGGAAATTCCATCAAAATAATAACTTTTTGATTTCAATATTTTTCAAGTGGCGATATTAAGACATAGTGGATTGTCTGAACGGCAAATCGGATCTACGGCATGAATAATTCATAACCAAAGTGAGCTGCCATTCAAAGGTTACGATTAAAGAAATCAATAATTATTACTGAAATTGATTTCAGGTATCGCGTTATTCAATGTTAAACACATACTACCCAAGTGATCAATTATTACTAAAAGGTACAAAATAAAATTCAATAAACAAAAGCATTGGTATCGATGGAACTGATGCAATTTATTAACCGTGCCTCAGTAATCATTAGTAATTTCAGGCGGGTTTTATTGTCCGTCTCACACGCAAGGCACCCCAAATGGAGCTGACGTCAGATCGTTGACCGCTCCTTAAATCAATACATGAAACTGCTACAGTATAAACAATCCATAAACCCTACATTACAAATTAAAGGAAAAATAAGACAAAAAAATACATGGATCTTCAATTATAGTATGATGAAAAACATGACCGGGGTTAATAATAAGAAACTGATAACGTTAAAAATATATAATTTTTAACTTGCTGTTCAATCTAGTACCCGCATTCAAATATAAGATTCTATATATTGTTCATAACATTTTACTTTTTTTAATTATTTGATTGTATGCACCTAGCCAATTATAATATTGTCAGCGGTCGGCCAGACAGACTCTTTAAGACTTTTTTTATATCATTTAAAAACCAGTATAGTTTTAAAAAGTCGTAAATTTTTATTTTTGTTTGTTGCAGTATGCAATGATCAGTTGACGCACAGCCGCAAAGGGCGAACAGTAATGACGGAAGACGAGAGGTACGAAGCCGTCCGACATTGCAGATACGTTGATGAGGTAAATACATTCATACAACATTCTATATACATTATACATCCCACTGCTGGGCATAAGAATCCTCTATGATTGATATGGCATAGGACTTAGTAAGATGCTTGATATAAATTACTAACAAACACAATATTAACTAAATTAAGGAATAAAACATTTTCAAAGTCCAGAAATCAAATGCAAAATAAACGACGAATAATATTGAACTTTATGTGATAGCTTATAACAACACAATTACATCTTCAGCGAACCGAAGGGTTGGATAATTTACACTGCGGATCTAATAACAGATTACTGTTGATAATCGCTCATTAACTCTCCATTCGATCAGAAACAAAGGCTTTAAAATTATAGACTGAACAAAATCAATCTATTCTACAGCCTTGATAATCCGTAGTCAAGTACCTCTCATCGTGCAAGTAAAAAACGCGGAAAACCAGAATAATTACGTTTGTATTATTATGCAAATGGATGTAAGTGAAAATGTAATTGAACTTTACTCATTGGCTACGTGGCACGTGGCTATATTATTTTCACTGGTTTTCATACACGTTCCACGAGGATGAATAATTTTAAATAGGTGGTATAATAAACGACGTTGATTTTGCGACTTCTATAAAGCTGGTCGAACTAAATATGTCAAGCCATTAAACGCGCGACTCAGAATTGAAAGCGTCGGTGACAGTTCCTGTTTAGTATTGATGGAACATTGGACGAATAGAATACTGGAATATACTATAAAATCAATGCATTAGGTACTTTTACGCTAATATGAGAGAAACAACAATTCACTTGATGATAATTGCCGTGGAATCTAGACACTGATATCAATTGGCGAGAGATGGTCATCTCGCGACCGTTGAAAAAAATGCTGACCTGCTCGAAACCGGATGTACGGATTCTAAATACGAATCGTGACACGTTCATGAGTCATTTTCACTATAGGCTGCATTATTTAACTTCATTTTTATCGGCTTATGCACTGTAGTTCAAGACTTCATATCAACCAACCATAATTCTCAATGAAAGAATAGAAACTATTTCTAAGTACACAATAGCACATTCTATGAATGGTCACGGGAAATCCATTCCCGTTTATATCTTCACAGTACATGTGTCGGAACCTACTTGTAATTCAATAGACGTTTACATTCGGCACACGGAATTATCAATATAATTTTTGTAGGTAGCCCATAAGTAGTTAGTATGACTAGGAATCCTTATTAAATTGCGGTATCTACAAAATTGTCCAACTGTAACATTACGAACAATTTGAAAGAATTGGTCTCATGGCATTAATAATAAGGAGGAGAGTGAAGTTTAATAGCAACAGTCTAATAAATAAATAAATACACTCAACAGTCACATACATAGTCCTAACCCCACATTACGATCGAGTCTTGTGTCGTGGGTATCAGGAACTACGAGAGTCTTTTTGGTCTCACAAACAAATACCTGTGGATCACACAAACATTCGTTTCGGTGCAGGGATCGAACCTACGGCCTCTCGTTTCACAGACAGCGTCTAACCAATTGAGCCACGGAGGCTGTAATAGAAATTCATACAAATCTCATGGGGTTAATAATAAACTATCAATACAACATGGCCTAAAAGCACCAACTAAGCCCTAGGAATCGAAGTGATAATAATACATGTTGTTTGTACTAGGTCGTAACAGACGCGCCGTGGGAGTACGATGAAGAGTTCTTAGAGAAGCACAAGATAGACTTCATTGCACACGACGACATCCCTTACACGACAGAGGACTGTGAAGACATATACGCCATGATCAAAGCGAAAGACATGTTCGTCGCGACAGAGAGGACAGAAGGTAACATTCTACTATTAATATATCAAGCACCAAGGCAAATGTTTGTGTTACCGACAAACATTTGTTTCTGGTTAGGGGGTTACTCTATGATCAGAAACGAAGTACGATTGTTCGAACGTTCGACGTCCGAAGTAAGTTATAAGTTTCCCACTTCTAAAATCCAATATTATTCCCTAGGACACTTATCATTCCCTCCGATCTTAGTCTGTGGTTACGAGGTACGATAGAGGATTTGAAAATTTTGTGGAGTATCTAGGTGCATTCGTACAGTTTACGTACGACGTTCGAACATTCGAACTTCGTTTCGGATCGTAGAGTAACCCTTCTGGATCTAAGACCAAAAAGTCTCTCATAAATTCAGAAATCCTTGAAACAAAACTTGATATCTGATCTTCGACCTTGATTTACTGAGGGTAAACGGGTCGAGGTTAATTAGATGCCAATGTTATAGATAATATCATCATCATCATCAGCCGAAGGAAATTTACTGACCATAATATGTGTCCATCAAGGATTTCCATAATAACCTGTTGGAACGATCCCAAAATAAAATTGTCGTCAAAATGAAATAACCTTGGGTAGAAATATTGAGACACTAAGATCCATATTTTGTATCTCACGTGATAATAATTTATGCCCATATATATTTATTGAACTTGACATACAAATTCTTCTTTTTAAAATTTCCTAATATAGAATATTCGACATTCAACTTGAATTATGCAAATATTACATTCGTCCGCATTACGTAAACTGATGTCACATTTGAATGCTGTTTCATCATGCGTTCAAACTCCGAATTATGTATAAATTAAAGAAATATTTTGCGATTCTTATCTTGTGTTTTAAAAGCAAGTTTTGAATCAATTTTATTAATAAAAAATATTGGGTATTTTTTTTTTTTGCTTAGAAACAGCAATTATATTGCCAAATGTAGTGTTCGGACATTCAAAAATATGTCAGTTCAGATATAAGAACTCGACAAGAGACGAGATTACCATAAATAATCTAATTTAATCTAAAATTGGTCGATTAAAAAATAATAATTTTAAGTCCATACAATAACCGTTTCCTGGGTCATTAGATCAAAGCTTCTTCGACTTGCCTATAATTATGTAATTTTAACTGATGCAAATTATGTATAATAAATAGTATTTACCGGCTTATTATTCACCGAGTTGTTTTATCTCCCCGCCCTGTCACAGTACAGTTGGGTGATTATCCCACGCATTACGACTTCCTTCGCAATGAATGCTTCGTCGGATGTTGTAGGCGAACGCGCATAGATTAAACCCATTTGTTATTTCGCAACACTGCACCGGCCCAAATACGTCACTGACAACACGGGCCACAATGGTTAGAATTTCGAAACTTGGACAGTTATTGCTTTAGATAACCGCATTTATAATTTTATTATGAGATATTGGATAAGCTATCCTATTTACCGTCTCATAGACTAAATTTGAGGGTATGGCACAATTTAAGTCAAGCAATACATATTACTCAAATATCAATAGCTGAGTAACTTTTCAAACTGTAATGTAAATATAAAATAGTCAATATATCTTTCTACATACAAGTTACATTTGACAACTTTCATTATAGCGCCATCTAGCGGCACACCCTCGAACTACCTTTACCAATAAAATCTATGAAGAATATTTAACGAACCCCCAATTTATTTACTTCCAGGTGTATCAACGTCAGACATAGTAGCGCGGATAGTGCGCGACTACGACATCTACGTGCGGCGCAACCTGGCGCGCGGCTACTCCGCCAAGGAACTCAACGTGTCCTTCCTCAACGAGAAGAAGTTCCGCCTACAGAACAAAATGGACGAGCTCAAAGATAAAGGCAAAAAGGTGAGGAATACTCACTCCTTATGATTAACATAAGCTATTAATGCGACTCGAGCTGTTTTTTACTCGAGTGACTCGAGTGAATTTTTAAAAGCCGAGTAGACATTCAGTACACTAGGGCTATTCCTAATCACAGACCACGGAAGTCGTTTTAAAACAAACCCTAAGAAAATCAATACCGTACTGAGTACGTGATAGGCTGTTAGTGTTAATCTAAACTCAGCGCGAGTGATAAATTGTTATTCGACGTGTAAAGAGTGTAAGTAGTTTACTCGAGTGACGTAGTAAAATTACTCGAGTGGCTCGAGTCACAAAATCCTACTCGAGTCACATTACTAGAAAAAGCTAGTATAGAGCAAAAACAAAGGTAACTTCAATATTACGTTCGTCATTAACTAGCCCGGTTTTAAATATAGATGCTCTCTTAAGGTTATACTATGCTAATAATATATATTGTTGACTTTTTCTCACGTCAAATGTTAAACTTAACAATTAATTCGCAGTAATAAGACGCAAATTAAAGAAATAACAATTAACTATAATTATTAAGCATTTTGTTTGAGATATTTTTCCGTTATTAACGTAAAATATAAAACATATTTGTTTTAAGTTGGACTATAGTGGCCATGATGCTTGTAACTATATTAAGACATGTTTATCTAAAAAGGGATAACTAAGTTCGTATTTTTTAAAGTTGGTAGAAGTACGCATTTACTTTGTATGGGGAACATGTGTAACTGAACTGTATATCATTACAAATATCAAAATAATTTTCTGTAATGGTACAATGTACTTAAATTGTAAATGTGTATAAATGTAGGTACTTAAATAAATTTCTCCTGGCGTTATACTTTAAATAGATCGTGTCATTTCGGTTCATCTATTTCATTGTAAAATTTTAGATAATACTTACAGTCACATGACCTTGTTATCTTTATATAACATTAAAAGTAGAAAAAAACAATAATTATTGTAACAAAAAAGTCAGTGAACTTTACCCGGCTGACATGCGTAAGGCCACGGAACAAAAACGCGATGTAATAACTAATAATTATGTTGATTCAGCTTAAGGAAACAAATTATTATTAGAAACGTATAACGTAAGTAATCGTAAAGATTGTAGAATAAGTAATTGAGAGTTGTCCAACTTAACTAGTTTATATTAGTATTAAACATGGAATACAGAAATATTGAGCGACATATTTTTAGACAAGATTACGACTAATAAATCTTACATGGTATGATTTGATATTTGGATAAGTCTCGTAATATGCTGTTGCCTGTTAGGGTAAAATATATTGTATTAAAGCCTGGGTGTGAAAGAGTTTGAAAATATCCAGGGGTTTGAAACTAGTATAATAAAATAAATAATAAATACACCCAACAGTCACATACATAGTTCTGACCCCACACTAAGATCGAGTCTTGTGTCTTTGTCTCATAAACACCCAGACCCCAAACAAATACCTGTGGATTACACAAACATTGGTTTCGGTGCGGGGTTCGAACCCGCGGCCACTCGTTCAACTGCGCCACGGAGGCTGTCAATATGCACAGAAACTAGATAGACCTTCATCGGCTTCAACCACAGGAAGACTGCACTACATAATCATTTAATATAGATATGACATAAACATGCATATAACAATAAAACTAGTTTTTTCTAAGGCTTGACTAAAGTTCAATCCTAACCAACACTAAATGACTGTTTTCCTCGTTTTCCTCAAAGGTGATGACAAACATAGGCGAGAAGAAAGTGGACATATTAACAAAATGGGAGGAGAAGTCCCGAGAGCTGATCGACGCGTTCCTGCTACTGTTCGGTCCGGACGGGCGCCTCTCCAGCATCTGGAACGAGTCCAAGGGCCGCCTCATGCAGGCGCTCAGCCAACCCCCCTCGCCCAGAGGCTCACCCCCGCCCAGCGAGAACGGAGACTCAGACTCACCCCTACACAGGTAAATACGGGGAAATATATTAATAAATTATAAAATAAAGCATACTGTATCATGATCCTCATATTAAATCACAGAAAAACCAGTGTTGAACATAGTCCAGTAGGCTAATTCACGTAATTAAATAAGTTCAGTTGCAGTGCCGTTGCAGTGAAGTTTCGATCAAAACAGCCCTTTTTGTATTCTCGTAATTTAGACAACCGCTGTCAGATACGCTCGCATCAAGTTCGCGTCACGCGAGCGCTTTAGCGTATTCCATTGCTGCGCGTTTCTTATGATAATTTTGCCAGTTATAAACTAGTCAATTGTTATGGATTGTAACAGCTATAAATTCTTTCAAATAATATTAATCCACCGTATTGCTAGATTTATTTAAAATATAGACTTTTTTTCTTACCTTTAATGTTTGCTTGCAGAGAATCCTCATCACCGCCCCCTCCAAAGTCACGGCGCTACGAAACCTCATGGGAACCTGAAGCAGGTAACTGGGTAATAGTTCGATGCTTGTAATCGCTAGACATAGTCACACGGCCGAGATACGCACGTATTTTCACGCTGTAGTAATTAAATTCGCTTGTGTTCTGTATTTAGTTTCTGTGGTGTGTGTGTGTATGAACCGTAGTAGTAGATTGTAGTTGTCTAGATATTTAGTTTATTTTTTCCTGTAAAATTGCGTAGATTTCCAATGTTTTCCCTATCGGAATGATTACTAATGTAAGTGTGTTTGTGCAGATGCATCGAGCTC
Source organism: Deilephila porcellus (assembly GCA_905220455.2). Classification (NCBI taxonomy): domain Eukaryota; kingdom Metazoa; phylum Arthropoda; class Insecta; order Lepidoptera; family Sphingidae; genus Deilephila; species Deilephila porcellus. The sequence continues at coordinate 11,658,127 of LR999973.1, read as the reverse complement.
TGAGTGCGTGGTCGAGAAAGCGTCCTCTGCGCGGCAGCTGACGGACCTCACGGACGACGGCTCGGACGACAGCGACGACGACTTCCAGGACACCAGCCCCTACATGTAGTCGCAGCGGCCGCAGTCTCTGTAGTCTCTGTAGTGGTCTGCAGTCTCCAACCACAGAGCTCACCACGTTCCACTATCCACAAACTCTCGCTTACGAGCTTCTCTCTTGGTAACGTTAAATTATTTGTATGTAGGTGTGACACTAAATCCGGTGTGAGTGTGTCTGAGGACAACCGAGCGAATGTATTTAATCCTATTACTTAGTTTGTTTATATTTATTGTTTGTAAGAAATTATTTTTCTCTCGACGACGGAGTGCATGTGCACGCTCGTTGGCACCTAACCGTTTGTAACATACCAGGTGCGAACGTACAACGGAGAAAACTGTTGCATAGTTATTATTTATACGATACTTTTTGACGGTCGATTAAAAAGGTGCTTATTGTAATATTTGTTTCATTTACCGAAATTGTGTTAAGGCGAGCCTTAAAGAGAAGTATTTGAATGTTCGCTTTTAAGCGTTGAAAACGAAATTATAAAAATTATTACATGACACAATAAATGAATTTACTAAGTGTTACCTCTTTTATTTCCCTACCTTATTAGATGTAACGCCAATAACTATTACATCAGGAAGTAATATATACATTTGTATAAACTCACGCCTATTTTCCCAGAACGGGTAGGCATAGGTGTTATTGGGACACCCATATGTGGCATTGTGATTTCCGTCCCACCATGGGATAGGGGGGCGAGCCTATCGTCATATCAGGCACAAATTCCTGATTCTGAGCTCATCATTAATATAAAAATCCAATACCACTGACCAACCTGAGACTTCAGCATTGTAATAATACCATATTACAACTGTGACACCACTGAGGCAGGAAATAATTAAATCTCAAAGTCTTAGGGATTATCGATCCTGATAAGGGGAGCCAGATGCCTCCTTTGAAAATAACTAACAGGATAGCAGAAGTAATAAATGTGTTTTCTTTTCATTTTTTTTAATAATAAAAACTATTATTTATTTTAAGTAGTCTTTATTACAAGTAAGTAAAAATGCACAAAAATATATTTTCATAATTGAAATTATCCTTACACTAAAATCTGAAATCAAGGTTTATAAAATTCGTTATATTGACCATAAAACAATATTTTTTTGCAAAAAATTTATTATGGTTATTTCTTTTACTAGTATAAATTATTATAAATGTAAAACTATGGATTAAACTCGAAACATGTTTGACATACTAGTACAATATGACATAGCACTTGGTAACACAATCAAATATAGTGACAAACAAATATACACTTGTAGGAGTTATCAGGACGGGTTTTCCCCCATTATGTTCTGTTCTCAATAACCAAATTGGATATGAATAACAGCCAAACTAGAGCCTTCACTGCATACATCATTATAACAGGAAATTACTAGATAACTATATGATAAGAGTACTGTTTAAACTTGATAGATGATATACAATCTACTCTTCCTGTACATGCCATTGGCTAAACATAGTCTATGTATTAGTATAATCAATTAATTATTCTATGCCTATACTTAATTGTACTAGAAACATAACTTTAAATGTAGTTCAAATTTTAATTACAAAAACATTTTCTGAACAGCATAAAATATTATAATTCATGACCATTTTATCTTTGAGGCCATATTGGGAATTCCTAACAATAATTAAGAGTTTATTCCTCCAATTTTACCATTCAGGCATTACTCTATAGCCGGAACCAACACTGATATCCTTACATTTGTAAATATAAAATAAATGCACTAGTCAAATTCAGATACACTATCACAGAGGTACAAATCAACCTGTCTTTTAATAGTAAAACCCTCAAAGTTCTGTTTTAACTCCTTTTTCACCCTTTTGGGCTTCTTTTTGTTCTTCATACAAACACGAGTCATCTGCTCCCAATAGTGCATGTTTGGTGCACAAGTGCATCATGAGATCTGTCACACCCTGATGATTCCAGTACCAGTCTTCCACAGCACTTTCGTTCTCCTCAAGAAGGCTCTCGCATTGAGTTTTCATATGTGTAATTTCCGCCGATGGTTTGTCCCACAACTCATAAGGTATCCCGAGATCCACTTTAACCCCTTTGTCTACAAGTCCGTGAAGCGTTTTGAAAGTCTGGCTCATACCTTTAGCGAACCTCGTACTGTCCTGGCGTTCTTTATGTATGTTATACTCCAATATTTTGTCGCATACTCCTTCTAAAGACTCAATTAGCCGCAACTCGGATTTTTGATACTTTGTTTTCTTCTTAGGCTGCACATCGTCGAGCGAGTATCCGATTTCGATGACTTCGTGTATTTTACCGGTCTCTTCTAACCTATTTTGCAATTCTGTTGCAAGTATTTTGCAGACTTCGCATCTATTCGCGTATTTCACTCCTACATCTTCCTCCGACTTAACCTCAACGTCTTTGCTTGATGAGCAATTATTTATTGTAGCAATTATGAACAAGAGAACTAGTATTTTTCGCATGTTCAAGCTGTATTTATCTGTATTTGATGCTGTTGTAATTATACTAAAATTCAATGCACAGTCTAAGACAGAGCAATTTTTATTTACAGACGACCAATCAACAAAGTTTGTTGAACAAACTCAATGATTAAAGAATATAAGAGGATGACGCACAAATGTAGTACTATATAATAAGTTATAGTTATGTTAGGAGTATCGACGCGGAATTGTACATTTATGTATCTGTCTCATTTACACAAAGCTAACTTGTCCCTTAATGAAAGAGACAAATAATAACTCCATTGTTCCGAATATGGCAATATTTTGTTCACTAACCACACTGGGACCGCCCTTGGCCCAAAATGACGCCATTTTTATTGTCGCCATGTAATGTCAAACTGTGGCGTTATCTGTCATTAAGAGTAAACAAATCTGCACAATCAAATAATTTCGATTTTTTTATTGTTAATCTCGTGTCTTAAGTTTGTTAAGTTTGCTTATTAGATTAATTGTAAAGTTTTTAAAATGCCTCGGTGTTGTGTGAAAGGATGCGAGTCGAGTTCAAGCAAAAAGAACCCCAACATTTCTTTTCATAGGTTAGTAAGTGTTTTTACGAAATAATAACAAATATGTGTCTAAATTTACATTTTGGGTTTGTTTTTATCATTTATAATTGTTTAAGGATCTTGTTGATTAAGTTTTAGACTCTTCTAAGCGTTATTTATACAAGTAGTACGAATAACAACCGTATTGTTTGTTTACACACAAGTTTAGGGATGTGATACGAAATTATTCATATCGATATTATCATTTTTAAATATTTTGATGTTTATTTTTCAAAAAAAGAAATAATAGAATATATATATTCAGAACGATAAACAAAGTGAAATTAAAAATATTTTAAGATTACCTATAAACATACAAACCAGGACAAAATGGATACAAAAAATCGGAAGACACTATTGGAACCCTCCAATAAATACATTTATTTGTTCTTTACATTTTGAAAAAGACTGCATCATGCATGCATAAAACAAATTAATTTACCAAGACTAAAAGATAACAGCTTCCCAACAATAAGTGAAATTGTAATAATTATGATATTTTACCTAATAATCCTATTAATAATAGAACTGTTAATCAACAAAAATGACATGCAAGATAATTTTGACAATTGGTAGTATATTGTCTAATGTCCTGAAGAACCTTTTAATGAACAGAAATAGTTTTATATTTTATTATTAATTACTATAATTGTTTATCTTAACCAACACTTTCATATTCATTGATTGAATTCTAAGTGAGACATAATGATTTTCCTCGTCAAATAATAGCAATAAAAATCTACCTATGTTATTTTATTTTATTTAATATGTATTAAATGTCCTGATAGGTATTTTTGATTTTAGCAAAGAATGCTGCAACTGCAATGGTGCAAGCAAATTCTAGATATAAATAAAGTTGTATTTTATCTCACGTGTGTATTATTTGACACAAATCCAATCCAATCATCAGGTAAAACTTACCCATGAAATAAATCATACTATGAAAAAAATATCAAAACATCGACCTATTTTTATCTGATTTAATTTTTAATGACTTTACCGTCAAATCCTAAAATCCCCTGTTTATACCCAATTGACATGTAAAGCTACAATTAAAAATGTTATACAAATTTATACACTGATATTTACGTAAAATCAAAGTTTTTCAGTCGTATTTATGCCACTGTTGATGCATCGATGTCGATAGAAAATTTGATACTAGCGTATCACTATTTTTAGGGGCGGAGCCGCCGCCATGTTTTATATCAAAGTGACCCGTGTCACGTGACTTTATGCGTTATCCTCTATAATCTATAATCATTGAACAAACTCAACAAAGGTCACGAATGACAGATGTCAGATAACGATTGCAAGTTATAATGCTGCAGAAGTATGGAATATACAGCCAAAGGTATGTATTTTCAAACTATTTTTATTTTAATTTTCATCAACTTAATATTCAATCCCCATTTATATATATATATCTATCTGCTTGTATTATAATAAAACTGTGGAACATTTTTAAAGCAAATACTAAATATTTAATATGAGTTCCTCCTCAATCCCTCTAATACCATCAATTTTTTAATTAAAAAAATAAAACAATACAATTTATAAGTTGCAAAGCAAGGCTGGTTAAAATTACAACAAAAATTAAAAGCAATTATTGACTTTGTAATTCATAACAAAAATGTTTTTGTAACCATTCTAGCCATTCTTCACAAACCACTTTTTCTAAAGTAATTTCTCTAAATACTTCACTTCTGGATTTTTCATGGAAACCCAGTTTTCCAAACATTTTAATACTTTTATTGTTGTCTAAAGATATTTTTGCTTCAAATACTTTTATGTTAATGTATTTAGCACCATACAATAACATCAATATCACAGCCTCCCAGCCCATTTTTTTTCCTCTTGCAGTTTCTTCAGCTATCATTATTTCTATCTCTCCCAATGAATTTTCTTTGTCTGTTACAAATATATTTGTATCACCGATCATTGCTTCTGAAAAAAAAAATTGAATGAAATGGTCAAGAAACCAGACTCTTTTTATTTTTTATACAATTTTTCATTTAAAAGAATATCTGTTTACACTAACCTACTTCTTCGCCTGATTGAGCATATATATCTTTGTCCAATATTATGAATGTGCATTCTGAAATCATATTATATTTGAGCATAGAAAAATATAAATTTTATTTTAAAGTTATGAGAATCATTTTATAATATTTACTGTCTTCGTCTTCTCTCCAAGATTTTTGCATATCATATTCTTGTTCTAGTGTCAGGGGTTCCGAGGCCGTAAGCTTTTGTAGTTCTTCAGATTTCATCCAATCATGATACCTGTTATTTTAATGTTACTTTGTAATTTAATAAAACGGTCACATCTTGTACACTTATTTTCGAATAAAAAACAAACGGCTAGATTTTATATTTAGCGCTAAGAATATTTAATCAAAATCATAAAAGAAATAAAATTAAAAACTTACTTTGGTACGTGATAGTCATTGTAGGGCACTAAAACTATTTTTTGCCCTAAAATTTTAGTTTTACTATTTAATTTCATTTTATAAGTATGTGTGTGTTATGATAATTAATTTAAAGATTGTAATATTTTGAATGTTATTGTAAAAAATATATTTTCTAACCTACAAACCCATAATCACAGACCCCACAATAACAAATAGACTATCCAATGTGAAATGTCAAAACAAAGTGAATAATTAAACGTCACACGTTTTATTAGTTTAACTAAGAACATAATATTATGTAAAATAAAAAAATACAATAACATTCAAATACAATGTAATAAATACGTACGAACTTATAATTTATTTAACTACTTTCTAGTAAATTGTTTGAGCCACTCAACAAAAAGTTGTCATGACTGGGGCTAGACATTTCCATTTGACAAATGATTTGTCCGTATTTATGCAAAAAGGAACCATGCAGCAAAAACGCACTTCTGAGATATCAAAAGATTTACAAAAACATGTGCAGCTCTGTTAGATTAAGTAAAATTACTATTTATTTTATTTAAATTTAGTGATAAATTACTTATTTAACTATGTGTATATAAATTTACTCTGAATACTTTTTAATTTTCTAGATATTTAAGAAAATGTGCATGTGGTTCCTTTTAACATTTACTAATTGACAGGTTTTCTCATATGCAAAAAAGAACCACAACGCAGGGACTTCCTGATATAAATGAAAATATATATTTATATTATCGTATTAAAGCTTTAATTCACTAAAAATAAAAAATATACCCTATCTAAACTAAGAAGTTCCATTTGACATTGGGAAATAGGGATGCTGTCAAATAAATCGGTTCTTACAATATCCGATTATATAGAGATATCGATAATATTTGTTTGTATTTCTTAATCGATTACAGTTTATATTTTCAGTTTACATCATTTCGTTTATTTCTTCATGAACATTTTTATTCTAATGAGACATCAACAATTGCATAAGTCACTTTACTATTTAGGAACAAAAGGAGTGATTTATCTATTATTATATGTATAGATTAGCCCGGCCCGGCTTCACCCGGGTGCAGACACTTTTTGAGTCCAGTCCACATCACGCACATGCTTATGAACACATGATACATACATACAATACAATACATATACTCCAAAGTGAGGAACCTCCTTACTATGTGTGCCGTATCCTACAATACTGCCTTCATTTCCATTGTAATATCCAAATCTATTATTTAATAATAAATTAATTTATATTAATATTATTATTTCATTATTTATTTATGTGTGTTCGTTGACAGCATACCTATTATTAGCTGCAAGTTCAGTATTTTTAAAAATTAAAACACAACTGTTTTATATCTGCTCGATTATTTAAATATTTTTACCGATTATGCGTATACAAATGCGTTTGAATAGTCTCGACTCTACCGGTAAAAGACCTAACGAAGTGACTTTGTAATGACGTCTAGAAAAAAATATGTTGTTTAAAATGGTTATTTTGCTATAATTAAAGGATTCTAGTTTAAATTTAGTGATTATGGATTGTAAGTCTAGTGATAAAATAAGAATAGCTTCATAATTCCATGGATTTACGGAAAGTGGTATTGAAATTGTGTGGGTTACGTCTGCACAAAGTTATTTACGTTAAAAGTGTGAAACGTCAAATGGAACTTCTTAGTTTAGATAGACTTTAATACATATACGTTTAATCGACGTTATCATCAAATTGGATTTCGAAATCCACCGTGTCTAGTCCATCTATGTCGTCTTCTATTGCATCATTACTAACGAGACCATTGTAAAAACTCAGTGCATCTTGTGGAATGAGATGTAATATGGACTGAAAACTAAAGGGGGACAAGTTTTCGAGCAGTTCTAATACCGGCGAGGAATATTCTTCTAAGCGATCTGGCGAAGTTGAAATGTTGCTTGAAGGTGAAGAAAGCTTATCCAGAGGTTCCGATGTACCAGGTTCTTCGTTACCTTCTGCTGTAATAAATTAAAGCTTTAATATATAAATATATATAAATGACGATAGCAAAATATTATGAGTTCTTATAAAGCCCTGTCCCCACTAGGCGACATTATTCGAGCAACGTGTGTCCCCGGTGACATCGGGTGACGACGTTGCCAGGCGGGTGACATGGGGAAATATCGCCTAGTGGGGACGCGACTTAATGTCACTTCAAAAAGTATGTTGTACATGCGCCTTGTATAAAAATCATGCAAAAAAAAACTTGTTAATTTTTAGCTATCCCGGCAACGCGACAAACCACACACAATTAGGTGACTCACTCCACAATAGGGAATAAATCAAATGTGGATAAAGCGCACAACTCAGATTCATTAAGTACTTAAATGCACTAAATAAAACTACTTACCTGTTGTATGTTCAAAATTATCTTCGGAGTTCATCTCCAATGCTTTATTTACTAATTGCTTGCTTCTACTCAAAATTTAATTAGAACACTTAATTTAATTAGAAATTAATAAAAACAATAGAACTTTCTTCGCGGAGAAAATTATCGGTCGTCACTCATTCGAACTATTTCGTTGAATGTCACCTATTTTGACAGATGTTCGACGTTTTTCTTTAAAACTTTGAGTTTAATGCACTTTAAGCCATATATGCAATGGAATAAAGTTAATATTTCGTTGTTAAAAGATGAGAGGCATGTAACAAATCATGTCATTTGGTACCTTTGAGCGATGATGGGTTTCAAAATGTTATATGCATAATGGAATCACATGCGAGTGGTTCTACTGTTTTACAATATTTATTAATAAATGATAGAACCGAATGCTCGTGATTCCATTTTGCATAAAAATGTCAGCAATTAAAATATGAATTTATTTTACGCATAACCATATCACAGCAACTTGGTTCCATTTAGGGTATTAAAAATAATTGTTAATAATAGAAATATGTGTAACGTATAATGGTACCAAGTATGTGTGGATCTGTTTTGTATAAAATGACATGGTATTAATATCGTTTATTTGTTTGAACAATCGAGTTCCATTGTGCTGTGGTTCGGTTTGGCTTTATGTATAATGTTTGTTTCTGCTGTTGGTTCTATTCAGCTTTTAGTATACCTTGTTTTTAAGGGAAAAATCGTGTGGTTCTTTTTTGTATAAGAATTTAGAGCACGTTTAAATTAGTATTCTTCAAAAAAAGTAAAAAACGATATTTGTCGTGTGGTTCCATTTTGCATAAATACGGACATTTATTGGTCTGTGGTTCCAAAAACCAAACAGCAGAAAGTTTTATCTTATCATATTAATTTCAATAATTTAGCATTTTATACGTTTTATTTTATAATTGCTAAGTTTAATTATTGTGCTTTATTAAGAAAGATTAATAATTTATATCCGAGGCAGCTAATAATTTAATCTAATTCACAAAACTGAAAAGGCTAGTCAAACTTTATGTTTACATTTGCATATCTGTAAGTATTACTACTTTGATAATTTCTCTATAAAAATAATATTTGTTCACAAACTAACACTTTTTGAACTTGCAGCTGATAATACAAATGCTAGAATAACAAGAAATAACCAGTATAGTAGTTTTTATATTGTGATTTCAGAATTAGCTAAGATGAGTCAGTATCTCACAGAGCGGCGTCTTTGTTGGTGCTACGGGCTGCTAGCCCTTACTCTCAGTCTCTCGGTGATATGTATAGCGATCCCATACAATCACTGGCGGGCGACATTGGACATGTGTCCAGGAAGCTGGCTGGAGAACACCAACTGTGGATGTATATTCTATGGAACCACCACTTCACAGTATTTCAATGGGGGGCATAATTCGTACTGCCTATATTCTATATTTGCTCCAATACCGATCATAGTATATGCAATAATTATGGCAGTATTCCATATGTATAGAGTTTGTATAAATAACATTGGGCAATATGAGGATGAAAAGTCAACAGCCATGGAGGAAATGTAAGTGTGTTCTACTATAATTAAATTATAGCTTGACTCTGTGAAAGGGAGTGTCTAATGTTCTTAAACATTGACTGCAGTGTCAAATCAATGAACACTGAACTGTACGCCTGTGAACATTGTGTGTGTTATGCACATTCATATTTTTTTGTTTCTGGTAACCTCCCCCTATTTTGTTACAAAAATATGTGTTTGTACATTGCAGACAATGTCTTAATTTTATTTTTCAATCCAATTGTCAAATCAATATTGATATTAAAAAATCTATTTGGAAAATAAAGTATATCAATAATTTTTCAATAAACAAATATTATATATAATCAGTTGAAACCTGTTTATAAGAAGAATTTGCAATATTAAAATGCACATTATGTTTTTCACAATGTTTTATAGGTTTTGCTCATAGTAATGTGAAAATATAATCTTATCTCATGCCCTAGATGTAGATAGCACTTATTAGGTCAACTTGAGTTTTTGAAAACTAATATATTCTGGGTATAATATCATAGTTGCAGAAGTATGAGTCTTATTTAAAAGCCTATATTAGTGTGAATAACCGCACCACCCAACTAGGCAAATGTGGTGGACTATAATGTGGCGTAACCCCGCTCAATCATACTCTCAATAGGCGAGACGAATGATTTTCAAATTATATTCTAAAATATGGGCACTCATTTATTATATACGAAAAAATCTATATTTCAAGAATTAACAAAGGCTTAACACAGTTTTAAGCCATTTTTCTAATAATTTTTCAATAGTGCACAAAAAACGCTAGTAGGTGTCATGGCGTCCGCTTTGATATCACTACTAGGTAAACATGTCATTGCGTACTACTAAATCTGTGGTCTATGCGCAGCGAATGCGTCATTTTTACATAGGCGTGACGTCATGCGTTGTGAAGAGCGTTTTTGTCAAAATGGCCGATTGCTATATTTTGTACTTTGATATTATTTAAAATCTTATTAATCTCCAAGTATAGATTAAAACTGAATTATCATTTGAAATCCTTGTAATACGTATTTTCCCTTAAAAACATAAAATCTTTAATTTTTTGATACTGTCGTCTCGCCTATTGCAGAGGAGGCCCGTTCCCTGTAGTAGGACATGCATTATATGTGAGCTGATACAGATTGCTTCATAGTGTCATCCACAGTTACTTAAGCTCATTTTCATCTCAAGAAGTTAGCTTGTAAGCTGTGAACCAACCACTCTGCAAATATCGATTAGTTATGAGACTCGAAATAAATTAAAAACATTTGTTTTACCTGGGAATCAAATACTGATCCTCTCAAGTCATTGTCCATGACAAAAACATTGTTATTACAGAGAGGGCCAGTCCATAGTAGTGAGTACAAGATCACGAGTGACCCACCACAATGACGCCGTCATTTACTGCTGGATACCATCATCATGTATTGCTGTAATATTCTGCATATACAACATGGTGCATGCTGGAGTTATTACTGCTGGCTTCTTCAGAACTTGCACACAGTACAGAGGGTACTTGGTTAGGGTAAGTTTAGTCAATATTTCATATTATTTACATCTCACAAATCTGTCGCATAAATCGCTAATCCGAAAGCGGCCGGACAGTCTCTACTTATGCAATTATCATCATTCAGATCCTATATCCTCCAGGTAGAGGGCATCCACAGTGACTCTCCATCTAGCATGGTTTTGAGCTGCCAGCTTGATATCGCTCCAGGTCTTCCCAACACTTTTCGCTTCGTCAATCACAATATCTATTATGTATACAGTATTCAACAATTTAATCATTGTACCTAAAAATATTGATGAAAAGTTTTTACAAGCAATATTTCAGGGCTTTATCAGTATTGTAAATTTGCGCTTTTCTTCGTCGACTGGCCCCCTAAAGTCAATGCTAAATATATTAATATTATTTATAGGAACTGCGAGCCACAGGAGACCACGCCACAGCCATACATTTCCGTTTAGCGTGTCAGGCTATCTACGACTTCATGGACTACATCCAGAAGGACGCGCCGGGCAGCCGACGAGGCACATACATCAACACTGGCGTATCATTGCAGTTAGCTCTCATCGCGTCGTGGTTCGCCGTCGGCTTGTGGGTAGCTGTGGTTGTGTATGCAGCGGTAAGAGCTTATAGAGAGAGGCATGTGTTGACGTGTTGTGGGAATTAATTATTTGATGCGATACGTTGACTGCGGCGATGTGTGCGCCGCAGTCAGTGTGTTGTTGTTGTTGTCGCAGTGTTGTGTATTTTTTATGACGCGAGTACGACTATCACACAGCAGGTGTGTAACTTACACATTAATGCTTGAAACGTTATTCTTGGCGCCATAGTCAACCTGTTATGTCAAGCTTTTTTGACCAATATTTGAGTCCCATTTGTACAAAGTAAATGGCGCTATATTCCAATCGTGACTTTAATTAGTTGTATAATTATATTTTATTTTGTACTAATAAGTATTATAAGTATATTCAATAACCGATCACCATTCCAACACATAACACAAAATTCAAATATTTTTATGATATTAACATTTTTAAGGAATATATTCCAGAATTATATCTGTGGCTCTTGTTACAAGTGATATAAGTCGAGTTATACCCTTTTTGAGTTTTTTATATAGAAATGATCAGAAAAAAATTAGCTTTTTTTTGGTCTAACTCACGATTTTCTATCTGCTATAGTTACGGAGATAATTTTGTGTAAAGTGATACAAGTGCTGCTATTTTGGCGAAAATTACGTGAATATTGATATATTTCGAGTTGTAACTCGTTTTTGTAATCGATTAATACGCAGTTGTTGTAGCTACTGGTATAAGTACAATTATAACTATTTTCACATATATTTTTTTCAGTGTATTTAACGTGAATATTGATATATCTAGGGTTATATCACTTTGAACCATTTTTTTCCAATATTGACTAGGGTACAACTCGACATGTACCTACCAATTCAAAGGTGAATTTTTGCTTTTGATGTGCTAAGTGATACATCTCGACATATATCATTCTACAGATTTTTTTATTTTATGTGCAAACGAATACAAATCAAGTTGTATCTAAAACTCAAACAAATTACAAAAATATTTTATATCGAATAAGATGTGCCAAGTGAGACAATTGTGCTCGGTAATACATTATTATATTGATTTAAACACAACAAAACCAATAATTCAAATATCCAAATATATCATACCTTTGTACTATAAATATGATTTATTATAATATTATATTCTATCATCAGATACAATATCCAATGTAAATATACGAAAACTAATTTTTTTACCTAGCTGTCAGAAACATTATATTATTATTCTATATTTTATTGAAAAATGGCAGTTGTCAAAACGGTATTGGTACATAATTTATTTATTTATTTAAAAATATTTATTGAACACCACATGCATAAAAAATTACAAATAAAAATCTTATTTATCAATATTATTGCTACTTTACTCAAATTATCTTTGATTTACATATGGAAAAAATCTCCTTATTCTTTTCCAACTGTTCTGGAATGATTTTTACATGTTTTCTTAATTGTAGTATTTGTATAAGACTCACCTGTGTTATTTCTAAGTTTAAAAATATTTGCTTCATTTTCGAACTTTTGAGTATATATGACACGATATAATAATATCACTTTGCCCGATCAGGGACTCGAACCCGAGACCTCAACTCTGTAACCGTACCGTAATACAACTACCGAGGCGGTCTTAAGATTTTAATAATTGTGTTAAAACTGTGCCTTAAGAATTTGTTATTTAATTATATAAGTTTTGAATCAAATTTTCATTAATGTTGATTTATTGTAATTGTGTTTATTTTGTAAGATTTTTACATTTTTGTACATTAATATTAAATATAAAAAAATTACATACAAAAGTAAAAAAACAAATAGTTAACCCTTCGGTGGCGAGACTCAAGACCCAAGCCACGGGTGGTTAGGGATCCAAAGTGAGGAACATCCTCACTATGCGTGCCATGTCCAGCAATACTGCCTTTTGGATCTGATTCTTGACCCAACGACCAACAACGGCTTTTGGAGATATTGGTCTAGGCTCTTTGGTATCAGTCCATGTGCAGAAACAACAATTGGGACAATCATTGTTGAGTCTACCTCCCAAATGTCAGTAAACTCGTGGGCCAAATCTAAATATTTAGACAATTTGTGTTTTTCAGCTTTAAAGAGGTTATCGTCATGTGGTATGGTAACATCAACAAGTATTGCTCGGCGCGTCAATCGATCTATTATCGCAACATCAGGCTTATTGGCAGCAATAGTCCTATCTGTGATAACAGACCGATCCCAATACAGCGTTGAATGACCATTTTCAAGAACTGGTTGGGAAACATACCGGTAATATGGCGCTTCAAAAGTCACAATAGTCCATATCGAAGAGCAATTTGATGATGTATGATATTGGCTACTAGGTTATGTCTATGCAAGTACTCGCCGTTAGCAAGATACGAATAACCGGAAGTTACATGCATGATTGACTCGCCAGGACTGTGGCATGCCCGACAAAATATGTCGACTGTACCGTCCTTCAGGATGTATTTCCTATAGTTGTTCGTCTTAATTACTTCGTCCATAATTGCAAAGGCAAAACACTCAGTTTCCCCAAAGAGGTTACCAAAACGTAGTCAAGATACAGATTCAGGCCGGTCCACTTCAGGCCCGTGGAGGGCCCGATAGAACGGACCATGCAGCTCTTTGCTATTCCATACTTCCTCGCGATCTTAAACGCTCATCACCAAAGGTTTCCGCCAGTTCTCATTCGCCAATGAGAGCTGGGTAAATCCTTTACACACTATAACTACAACCCTATTCATATCCACGTCACTGTGATGGAAATACTCCCTTAGATTTCACACCTCGTGATTATGCAGATCCTTAGCATTAAGAATGCCTCGGCCCTCACATCTCCGCGGGATGCACAACGTCATCACTGACGAACTTGGATGATACATACAATGTGCAGTTGGTAGAGTCCGGACCTTACGATCCAGGGCGTCCAATTCCGTCTGAGTCCATCTGATTTTGCCAAAAGAGTACATAAGTACAGGCATAACCCAACCGTTAAACGCGCGAATCTTGTTTCCACCTGAATAAAAACAGTTTAGAACTTTTGTCAGGCGGCTAAAGAAACGCTCTTGCATTGAGTGTTTTACGTCTGCACCCATAATATCTAGACCCTCACGCATACCCATATATTTGTAGGTTTTCGTCTGCGAAAGGGATCTGAGTCTTACAGTCTCTGAGACATGTATGTCATCAGAGACCGCAACCTCGCCTCGCTTGACATGGATAACCGCACCATTATCTACACCAAACTCCATATTGATTGAGTTGCTAAATCATTCAGTTATTTTTGACCAAAGTTGTTTTATTGTTATTATTTTATTCATTAACAGTTAAGGGATTTTTATACTATCCAGTAATACATGGCAGGCTCATCGTACCTTTACAACATCATCGCAACATCGCAACAACAAAGTTGATTATTGAATAATATTAAACTTGTATCTATTTACACAATACATAAGCATTTTAACGAGAGATATAACTTGACTTGTATCATTTAACACATATTTTCAATAGACTTGAATATTAGCAAACAGATACTATTCAAGTAATTTATGAAAATAGGGGGTTGCTGATTAAAAAAACATAAGCTTAAGGATTATACCTTTATCTTTTGTTTGAGCAACATTATGGTAGGAACTCATACAAATTATTTATTACATTTTGTAAACTTTTGTATATTAGTTTACACGAAAGCACTTTAAACAAAGTATTTAGGTGCGCAGTAATATAATTATACTTATATCATTTATCACAACATTTTTGCACATGTTACTCATTAGCCGAGGTATATCTCACAGGTTTCTCGTGAATTTCTTTTAAAACATAATATTTATCAAAAAAACTAAAACGCACAATGAAAGAAAACATTTTTACCCACAAAATAAGGTATTCAAGTTTAATCTAGCACATTTAGTTTACGAGCGAGAATTTTTTAAATCTTGTTTTTGCTCTCCTGTAAAATGATGATTTTCGACTTGTATCACTCATCACAAGAGCCACAGATATTTACTGTGTATTTTGTACTTTATGCAGCTTTTTACATGAACAACAAAATATTTAAATTATTACATATAGAATTTTAATTATGTGTAATATTTTTATTAAAGAATAATTTATATTTTTGATGTAAGGATAACATTTATTTAATACAGACATATAGATTCTTGTCTGTTGTATTTAATCGTATTTTTGACGAAATGTAAGTATTTGCAAACAAGAATATAATCAAGAATAGAATTCTATTTTTTAAGTGTATTTTAAAACATTTCTAACTACCATAATATAAATAGAAACAACTGACCACAAGTCACAAGTCCTAAGTATTTTAAGTTATTTTGATGCAGTTTTCAAGTAAAGGGAAATTAAAATAAAATAATGTTTTTTTTTCTTTGCCCTGAATATTGTGAAAACGTAGTTTCGTGTCTGATACCTACCACACATGTCTTCCATTTTAAAGTGGTGATAATCAAATCAGCTTGTTACAGTCAAAACTTCAAATATAAACGTATTTTGAAAAAGATTGAAAATTAATTTTAATCAAATAACATAAACTAAAGTTTTCAAAGTTTCAAGTTTTTAAAGTGCGTGGTGGCCTGTTGGTAACGGACCAGACGCGGTTGCCTACATGTTCACGGTGGTCGCGGGTTCAAATCCTAGGGCACACCTCTGACTTTTCGGAGTTATGTGTGTATTGATAGTCAATCACCACGCACTTTAACGGTGTAGGAAAACATCGTGAGGAAACCTGCATACTGTAGCGATTTTAAAGAATTTCTACGGTATGTAAGTCCGCCAACCCGCACTAGGCCAGCGTGGTGGACTATATGGCCTAACCACTCTCAATCGATTCCCTCGATTGTAGAGTAGGCCCGTGCCCTGCAGTGGGACGTATATGGGCTGATATAGATATAGAACATAAACTAATACAGTAGACTTTAATACGATTCCAATTTAATTGCAAAAACATGTAATGCAACTTTATACAGGGTATATCAAGACTGCGACCGAAAACGAAGCCAGGTGGTAGTATTAGTGACTTCAGACACAATGCAACTAAAAATTCCGCAAAATAAATCGTCATTTTTTTTTGGTAATTTTTTTACTCATCGTCGGTTTTTGGTGATAAATACATATGTTTTTGGAAATAATGATGTACACCTTTTTATTTTTAAAGACGCAATGATACGTAAAGGTTTAAATTACTATTTTCGCAAAAACTAAGGATTTACCACCTAAAAACTATGATTTTTAAAAAAATTTAAACAATAATCTATCGCTTATTTAGCGAAATTTTTAGTTGCATTGTGCCTATAGCCACTAAAACTACCACCCGGCTTCGTTTTCGTTCGCGGTCTTGATATACCCGGTATGTATACCATACAACGACATTTTAGTATTTATAGTATTTTGTAGGAGACGTGAGCTTTAAATATTTACTTTTTGTAACAATTTAATGGTAGCGTAACCATTGAGATATTATACTGGGTCGGATATCGCGACCAAAACTGAACGTACTGCGCACGCGGGAATGAGCGAAGCGAGAGGGAAATAGTGTTACTGCGTAAGAGTAACAGAGAGAAACAAAAGCGTGATGATATCGAACTTTTGGTCGCAGTGCCACCTCTAGTAAAATGTCTCAAACGCACAGTGTCCACCGATAAATAATAATACATAGTGTTTACATAATATATCTTTATAGTAATAATTAGTATAGTTATGTTATTATAAACATATTCCGTCTTTGTGCCGTCCTTGACTAAATGTATTTAATAATCAAGTAAAATTTTCTATGTCAATGTCATTTACATTAAGTAAATAAAATAATTTTAATTAATGTTTTTGTTTTAGTCATAGATGTAGTATAACAGTTTTACTCGATATAAATATTTTGATACAAATGGACATGAGGTTACAGAGGCAGGTTGAAAAATATTTTTTTCTGATTCTTTTCTGATCGATTATATTTATTTTTTGTTGTTTTTGAAGTACTTTTGAAGTGTTTAATGGCGTAGATGCTGATCAGTGTCGGTTTTGGCACTATGAGAGTCGTGAGTGAGATTTCTAGAACGTTCTTGATGCGACTGTTGATGCAACCCTTTACTGCTGGCAGTATAGTTACCCAATCATACCCCGCATCTATGTAATGACCACTCAATGAAACACAAAAATTCCACATAAAATATATTTATAATGGTAACCACAATAAAAAACAACAACACTATAATATATAACTTTGAACATCTAATAACATCGAAGTCGATAAGTTCAAGAGATGGACGACAGCGTAGAGATTACGTACATATGCCATATCAATAGAAGCTGAATTTACCTTCATATTCCAAAAACATATCCCCAGAGGTCTTTTAAAGCATTCATATTTTTTAGTTACGGTCGAAGCCAAATTTTGTTTTATTTTAGGTGAATACCTAAATTACCTGGGTAATTATATTCAATTTATTAAAAAGCCTTTGGGGATATAATTTCGTATGTAATTTGTGACAGTTAAATTACTGTTATAAGTGTAAATACGTATAGGTGTACCATTTAAATAAGTTACTCAGAAAATTGTCGACAAGCAACGGACGCAAAAGTGGTGTGAAATTACAATAAATAGCCTGTGCAAATAGCAGACAAAGTTCTCACGCCAACGCGTGGTGATTGGTTAAAATAAATTCCCATATCAAAAACACGTTACCTGCGCAGTACATATTTAAATGATACTACATTTAAGAATTATATTCATTTTCATAGTAGATTAAATCTAAATTACGAACATCCATAAAAAGTTAGAGTACATAGACATTAAAATACATCTAAAAGATAAAATACCCGATTGGTTTATTTCATAAGCAAATTAAGGCAACATTTGAATAGGTAATATCATTTTAGCGCCGAGTGCGTTCCATCTTACCCGGAAAATAATTCAAGTACACGGAATGCGATCTAAATCTAAATAATTATTAATGGAATAGAAAAAAAAAAATTCTATGTTTACTGTAATGGTAATAAAAAGAAATATAATGTTTTTCCTTTCCCTCCTAAAGCAACATTATGCTTTTGGAGGCAGGTATTTTAAACAATGTAATATGCTGCTCTAAATATAAATCAAATATATATAAACAGAAAATAAACAATTTTTATCATAGAATATTTTTAAGAAATATTTCATAAATGCTAAAGAAAGTAAAAAGAAACTGCTACCATGAATTCCAAGACGGTGTCAATTTCTTAAATATAAGTACACATTTTAATGAACAATACATAGGAAAGATTAAAATAGTTTAGTAAGAATTTCGTTGAAGATATTGCACTACGAAGCGTATAAACTACTGAACATTCATTATATTTAATCTTACTTTACTGATCACATTTTTTCTCGTATTACGTTAAATATACCAAGATTACGTGAAAATCTAAAGATTTTATTTTAAGTGTCTTATATAAGGTACGCAAAGAGTAAAAAACCATATTAAATGCGAGTAAGAAACACCAAGTCTATTTATATAGTTATAGCAACTTTGTTAAAGAGTTGTTATTGAAACAAAAAATAATAATATTTATTTCTGAACTCAGTGTTCATCTAGAATTTGTATTTACCTGATAAAAAGTTCAAGGAAAGTTTACATTTACGAGTAAGTATATAGATATGCTATAAAATAGTATTATGTAAGATTTTAAAATAATTTGTATATTATTATATGGTTATAAAAGAATTTTTGTGTCGATTTTTGTGTTATAAATATTATAAAAATTAAATTTATTCATATTTTGTGACATAATATTGTGTAGTATAGATACAAATATTAAAATCGATTGGATAAAATACGTGGAATGTCCGAAAGAAAGATACGTTTAATAAAATATGACAATCATTTGCATAAATATCTGTAAATATCTATGGCTCTTTATAATTTTATCAAAATACCAACTTTTTCATATCTTGCAATCATTAAAAATTACATTATGCCTCTCTATTAGGTTAAAATCAGTCACATTTGTATTGCAAATATCCAATAATTAGTAACCCGACAAGTTAAAAACAATATGTAAAATGAATAAGGAATCTTTATGGCACATATGTATATTGCTGCTCAATTCGGGCTGTTTGAAGTTCATATCAACTCATTGAGATTCAGTTTACTATCAAGAAGTAACACAACTTATAAATAAATAATAATAATAATAAATAAATACACCCAACAGTCACATACATAGTCCTGACCCCACATTAAGATCAATTAAGTCTTGTGTCGCAGGTATCAGAACTACGAGAGACTTTTCGGTCTCACAAACACCCAGACCCGAAAGAAATATTTGTGGGCCGCACAAACATTTCTCTTGGTGCGGGGATCGAACCCGCGGCCTCTCGTTTCGCAGCCGGCATCTAACCAACTGCGCTACGGAGGCTGTCAGGTCAGGCTTATAAAACTTATTTTAATATATTGCACATCATAAAATCAACGAATTGTATTTTTAACCATTTGAGACATATTTTATTTCTAGCACACTTAAAACTTTCATTATAGTACAATAAAATTCTATGTTCTGGTAAAATCATTATAAAGTATACATGGAGCGATAATAAACAATTACAATATTTTATTTACCAGTGCTATGTGGCTCCATCAGTATGTTAAACTTGATTTACTGAACAATAAAATGCATTTACAATATTGCAAATATACTCCGTTGTGATTATAATTAAAATTGGTGTATAATGAGGAAGACATATAAATATTTGGCGGTGCATTGGCTGTGTTTAACTGCTAAAATATTTCGTTTAATTAACCCTCAATAGGGTATTTCATGACCCTTTACAGGGTATGTGAGAATTCTCAATATTTATTTTATGTTATGAGTATTCAATTAGGTATATTCTTACACTCAGCCTCCCAGTCGTTGGGAATAAGTTTGGTGAGGTGCTGTTTGAAGTGATCGTACCGGCACGGCTCTTCGCAAAACGGTAGTCGTAGCTCCATTGGTACTTCCACTTTAGTGTTGTTCCGGTAAAATGCCTGGAAATTAAGAAAGTCATATTTTATTACATAATAGAGCTTGTTGTGGGCGCTTTCATTAGTAGTTGTCATCCTGTGGCTGAAGATGAGCATGTTTATGAATATTATATTTTACTTATAATGCTACTATGTTGTGTTTTTTAATGAGCTTCACTGCTATGAAATCCTATGGTTTTACAACTGACAATGATAAATGCCGGTCGGAATGGAGAAAATTAACTAAGTAGACACTTTTTTTTTGTGTCCAAGAGGAAAAGCTATTAAGCTCCCCTTTCGGTACCCCGGGGGAGGCCGAAAGGGGTATGTCAGTGTCTCTGGCCTTCCAACCCGTCACATTGCGGATTGTGGTCGGGCTGGGACCCTAACAAAACGTACGCCAGCATACTGAGTAAAAACCCCTCGGTGACCTTCACACGCATTATGGGCGGCACCGGACATCCCAGGGCGACAATCGCCCCGATATACGTCCGCGTAACCGCCCGGCGCAAAACCGTTGCTGGTCCTTACGTAGTGGGGGTCTGAATGCCCCACATTTACTACTAGTTTGGACGCCCGTTTAGGATGTTGTGGGCGTCCACGACAGAGTCTGACCAATGCACTCTATCACACGTTTCGAGGTCGTTATGAGTGAGGGCGCACGACCCCGATGGCCAGCACTCAAAAGGATCATGTTACATATAAAAATTTAATTATTATTTGTTGTAATAATTAAATTTGACCTACTTTACGTCATCTAGTATAGAGTAGATATTAGTCATAAATCTAATGCTCTATGCTAATGTCCAAGATTTCTGTTATTCTGTGTAAAAATTCTCTCTTGAATAAAATGTGTTTGCTTTATTAATTTTATTCACTTTTCAATAATTTTATCATGATTAGGTACTAACCTTTACAAAGAAGGCAGTCTGTTCGACATCCTCATGGAGTTCTAGAACAATACTGGCCCCATACTCGGGCTCCAAGAGTTCATCAAAGCCGAGCGCTCGCCACAAAGCGACGACGGTGACGTCATGTCCCGAGTACAAGTGCAGAATGCGCTGTGAATCCATGTTTGCGTGCTTCACTGTCTCATCAAAACTCTGCTTTACCTCACCGAGGAGTTTACCTGAAATTATTTGCATTGTTAATGGATTCAAAAGAAAGAATATAGCAGGGTCTTTGAAATGTAACTTATACAAGCATCATTGGTCGAGTGTGATAATGTGCACTGCTGCAAAAAAAACCTTTTTCGAAATCGTTTTCATTTTCTCACTATTGACAATGCAAAATGAACTTTATTTCCGAACTTTAAAGTTTATTTCCAAACTTTGTGAAACATATCTTTCTAATTGTTGAAATTTCAATCCAACATAACTAGCATTTGCGGAATAAATACCAATACAGCATATTACCTATATACAGCCTCTGCATAGTTTCATTATACGACAGCAACGCCAAGCTGAGCATGAAAGGCATTCTCATTTTATTAGGAAACACATTTCTGGTCCAATCTGGTAATTTGAGTCCTGCTTCTTGCTCTGTCAGTAATGTGCTGTACAAATAGTCCACTTCGACAATATTGCGCAATGACTGATTGGTGTACTTGCTCAGGTAGTCGAATAGGTCGGTGAATTTAGGATCAGCATTCTTTTCAGTCAACTGTTCTACATACATCGCTTTATATTGATTGCACGGTTTCGTGCCAGCTACTATCTGCAAATAGTTTTCTTTTTGACAAAATAATGGTTAACTAACATGCAATATAAAATAGTTTGTCAGGGCTGTTTTCAAGTTTATATAAACGAAATTAATATCTTCAGGCTTTAAATCTCAACATCCAAAACAAAAATATAATTCACATAGATTTCCATAAATCCTAAAGTTGCGAAACAGAAGTCACCTATTGTACAATTTAAATTGTCTTTATTAAAACTTATAACTTTAATTACCATGCTCAATGAAGAGAACGAAAAGTAATAAACAAATTAATATAAGCTATGACCCTTAAAACATTATGACGTCATTATACTACAAACAGCCAGTTTCAATCAAGATGAATCCGCTAAGGTTACTTCATACACCACTTCGTTTAATTAATAAGATATGAGTAATTTATGAGTTTTGAATCGATACTAAGAATTTCTGTAGTATGTAAAGTGCGCCATCTGGCACTAGGCTAGAATGGTGGACTATCAGCCTTAACTCCTCTCAATCATATTCTCGGTTGTAGAGGAGGCCTGTGCCCTGTATTGGGATGTATACTGACAGCCTCCGTGGCGCAGTTGGTTAGACGCCGCCTGTGAAACGAGAGGCCGCGGGTTCGATCCCCGCACCGAAACAAATATTTGTGTGATCCACAGGTATTTGTTTCGGGTCTGGGTGTTTGTGAGACCGAAAAGTCTCTCGTAGTTCCTGATACCCACGACACAAGACTCGATCTTAGTGTGGGGTCAGGACTATGTATGTGACTGTTGGGTGTATTTATTTATTTATATGGACTGATACAGACATACAAAATTGATGAGTTACTTACATTGTCAAGATGTCGAGGCAGAGAGTGGACTGGGATCGGCTGCCACATGATCTCCGGGTGCCACATTTGCCTCTCAGAGGGCGGGAAGAGCCCCGCAAGGAACGTATAAGCACTCATCATACACCGTGACTTGTCACTACTCTGCACATACACATCCTTCTCGTAATATTCCTCTGGAATGAAGTTCCCATAGTAACTGCGGTACTTCTTGCCTAATTCATATAACTGGAGTTTTCCAGCCTGCAAATAATATAGGTATTAAAAAAAATGATAAAGAAATAAAAAAAAATTGGAATATGCTACAACAGTTTATATGCACACAATCAATGAAAAATATGATTCAGTTATGTCATTCGTTTAAAATGTGTTTACTTTTAACAGGTAAATAAAAATAAATTAAAATACTAATGGCCATATTCATTTAAAATCTATTTTAAGTATGAATTGTTTTGTCCCTTTCAAACAACCCTTAAATTCAGATTGAGTGAAGAAGACATAACTTTTAATAACTCTAAAGTATGTTTTAAAACTGTCTATGAATAAGGCCGTAAATATAAACAAAACCATACAGACAAGGTAATCAGCAAGTTATCATAATTGTCAGATTACACTTGATTGTATGTTATAGTAATACTGAGTAATTACAGAACATGATCACCAGATTAAAAAATAATGAGTCTCAGAAAAACATAAATGCAATATCATTATAATTAACATTGGTACATAGCTGTTCTCTGTTCTTTGAATAGGAATTATTGCATTTTTACTGGAGCTATTAGACATAGTTGTAGTTTATGTTGTGGAATAAATTATAAAGTTGTTATTTGTAAATAATGGGGATCAGTAAAATGTAAGTAGTGCACAAAATAGTTATTAAATATAATATTGACTGATTAAGATGAAGGGAGCCAAATTCTATTTTACAATAAATATTATCTAAGTGGCCTTCATAATAATTTTAGATTTGTCATTATATCTATAACTTTTATAATATCGAAATTAATTGAGTATAATATGTTCTAATTTGGTTATCTTATGACATACTTACATTTGTCAAGCTGCCGAGTCCATCAGGCCACTGGTAATTTTTAAATGGATCACTTTTATATGAAGACACTGGAGTTCTTGCGCCATGTCGAAATAGCTGCAATATTAATTTATATAATATGCATATTAAAATTATAGAAATAATTGTAGTTGAAACATGTATATTGTTTTAACTTGTCATTTTTTGTACTATTTTAAAAAAAATATTTCGTGGACATGATTATGTCCACATTTAGATGGAAATATTTATAGCTTATAGCATTAGATATATCCCAAAATTCTTGTTTAGTATAAAAAAGATAAAACCCTCTATGAGCGCAGAAATATTGCAAACACGCAATAATTTTTAAATATGAATTATGGTATTAAAATCAAAGATAATATTAGTTTCTTTTCGATACTTACAATAACAACAACGCGAAGTGTTTTTGACTCGTAAGGTAAGGTTTCGCTTAGCACACAATAGCCTAGTAAACAGCTGAGAACTGCTAAACCGAGCACCACAACAGCAACCGAGGTAGACTTTCTTGGAATGGAATAACATCTGGAACGCTCTACCTTCGCTGTAGACGGTCGTCGCCAAGTGTTGTCGTCGTTGTCGTACTCCATTGGCAAGTATCTATACTAAAACCCGAAAACAATCACTTAGAAAAATAAACCAAATTTTATGTAAACAATTTTAGGCTTAGGCGAAAGGTTTGACATTGTCCTTTGTTAAGTTGAAAATCACTCACATATCGTATATTATTTCATTACTTATTAGACTTATTTTAAATGTAAAATTGGGTATATTTTTTTAGTTTAAAATTAAAGCTTATCTAAACAGAGAAATTATAATCAATTGCCTTCGAATTTCGAATTCGAGTCGACAGTTCAATATTTTTTAATGGTTGTAGCTGTAGTCGTAGGCAAAGATATTGACAATCATACAGCCCAAGCTGTTAAATATTTTTATTAGGATAAAAACATAAGAAAAATATTTATTTTATATCGATATTTTTATTCGATAGTTTCATAAAGTTGAAGAACTGTGAAAATAATCAAAAGATTCACAGCTGATTGTGTTATCACAAATTACACCCAAACCAGTCGCAATATATTTTATTTAAAAAAAGTGTTACAATTATAAAATAATATGTTAATAATATAATAAAATAAATACGTATATAGATTTTTTAAATAATAATGCTTACACTTTTGATCGACAATACACTGCTCGAACGCTTACACATACAATATAGATCCAAAACCATTGCATGTCTGTCCGAAAGCCTTTTTAACTTTTAATACCAAATGGTATTCAGGGCTACCACTTAACAGTTTGTATAATTGAATACGAAAAACAAAAGTCTGGCCATTGCAATATCTCTTTGGAGACAAGATAATTGAATACCAAACCAGATTAGATTAATAACGACTAGTAATTCCTTTGTATTGGTGGAAAACATAATTTTGTTTTGCTGGTGGACGTCGCAGGCATCGTCAGGAGTAGGATGGTTTCATTTGTGTAACTTAATACTTAAGATTAATGAAGTTACTTACACTTAACTTAAGATTAATGAAGTTTATAAGACTAATAAAGTTAAAATCTAATCAGCCAAATTTATTAGTGTACGTACTGAGATATATTTTTTATACTTATTTAAAACCTACTGCATCGCCAGTCGCCTTTTTATTATGCCTACATTTTCTTGGTTACATCGGCTTTTATTTTCTGATGATACACAATTACGTACCACTCCTGACCCCAGGGATATCATTAAAAAGTACTGGATGGCAGCCCTACTATTTATGTTTGAACAACAATATCGGTTGAGGTTAGTCCGTCGCGTCGCGTCGGTGAGTTCGTCGACGTCTACTAGTTACTACTGTCAAGTAAACTTTAGTATTGGTCGTTCGCGGAACGGCCTTGTACGTAGTATCGGTATTCCGTTATATTTTATTGTAAGTATTGATTTAAAACGTAGTGTGAGTTAAGAATGAATAAACAAAATCAAATATATATTTATGTCCATAAATCTATAAGATGAATGGATTATACTTACGAAAGTTACGAAGGAATACTTTATATCATAGTTACAGTTATGAATAAACTTTATGTTATCAAACACAAATTTTACCGTTATTTTTTTCCTTACAAGAATCTGATAGGAATTTAAAAACACAACGCTATGTTTTCTTTTTTAGATCAGTAAAAGGTTCAAAAAACACAATGCCGATATTCAGTGGACGGTGTCTGAGTACAGCTAAGCTGGTGGGAAAAACAGCACTGGTTACTGGTTGCAACACAGGCATTGGGAAGGCAACTGTACTAGACTTCTATAAAAGAGGTAAGTAAAGTTATTAATTATAAGTATTTATTATTTATTTTTCCCAATTTGTCATAATATATTATGCGGTTTTATTTTTAAAAATTATATCCTTATTGGTCTTAGTCACTTTATTTGTTATATACATTTACTTATGTTATTATACCTACCATAATATTAAAATTTCCCTATATCAATATTAATCATATTAATAATTAACTATATTATTCAATTTAAATACCACTTATCTACAATATGATTCTGTTATAAAAAACACGTATTGGGGACGATAAATGTACGACGGTGACTTACCGAAAACGACTTCAAAATGGACATCAGCGCGTGAGTCTTGACCTTATGACTGTCGTCCGCGCTCCGCGATTAGTAAGATAACGGCCCTCGAAATCGAGACGAACTTCGAGAGAGTTTAACAAACGACTGTAGATAAATATAGTCTCCAAAACTGTGAACATAGACCTTAATAATGGCCTTATTCATAGATAGACTTAAAACTTATTTTAGTTAATAAATATTTTGTCTTCGCTCAAACTGAATTCAGAATCTAACCAACATACGATACTGAACATATTTCCACATCGATTACCAATTCTATGTTTTTTTAAAATGATTTCACCAGGCATTTGACTTGCCATTAACGGCCCTATTCATAGACCGATTTAAAACCTATTTTAGTTATCGAATGTTTTGTCTTCTTCGCTCAAACTGAATTCTAAAGTCGTTCGAAAGGGACAAAACATTCGATAGATAATAAGGTTTTAAATCTTTCTATGAATAAGGCCGTATGTCTTTAGAAATGCATATCCAGTCACCTAACTAGATCCTATCATTACTTTCGTATCAGTAAATTTTATTCTCAATGCCTGCACTATGAATAGAATTTATTGGTAGTAATCCTGATCACTACCGATCCCACCATCCACTTTCTCCAGTGTCATCCTATCATTAAGGTATTTTCCATGTCATTGAAACTAAAAGTCTAAAATCCCTCTAGTAGACGAAGTTTTCATTAATGGCTTTGAAAGTTTTCCTCAAGTTGTACGCTGGACTTTATTCCATATAATTCAATTGTTTTAGGAGCCAAAGTGATTATGGCATGTCGCAGCGTAGAAAAGGCGGAAGAGTCAAAAGCCGATATAGAACTAGCTTGCCAGGGCGACACCGATACTGGAAAAATAATAGTCGCAAAGTGCGATCTATCATCTTTGAAGTCAGTGAGAGAATTCGCACAAAGCATACTAGACACTGAACCACAAGTGAATATTCTGGTAAACAACGCTGGAGTTATGATGTGCCCCAAAGGCGAGACGGAAGACGGGTTCGAGACCCAATTTGGGACTAACCACTTGGGACATTTCCTTCTGACGCTGCTGTTACTTCCGAGGATCAGGAACAGCAGGCCGGCGAGAATTGTCACCGTGTCTTCGAAGGCGCATACGAGTAAGTACTTATTTTTTTTGTACGGAAAAAAGATTTCGACGATTTGAGAACCTCCCACTTATTGAAGTCGGTTAATGGCAATGAGAGCTTACCTATAATGAATATCCAGGATCGAATTTATACTGTAACTTTTACGAACTGGTCGACTCTTGGCACGGTGCGATATAAATGAAAAGGTTCATTTATATGGCACCGTGATCAGTAAAATAGCGAAAATATTGCGCTTTTGTAACGTTCTAAATTACAAATAAAATCGAGTGATTGATCGTAAATAACGTGACGGTAAAAATATGTTGGTGATCATCATTGTCGATCGATTCCATAGTATTTGTTATTCAGTTATGTTAAAATGAAACATCATTCATTATTCATAATGCATAAGCATATTTATGATAAGGTTAACGGTAAAACAATCGTTTTGTGAATGTGTGTCACAAGAGACTTAAAGGTATCATTCACGTGACACCTGAAAAGCAAAAAGTTAATAAGTTAAAATTATTATTAAGTACATTAAAATTATAATAACCGTTTCATTTTAGATTACTCAAATGGTTTTAATAACAAGTTAAATTAGACTAATATCGAATCCCATTATCTATCAAGTCTAATATTAATAGACATGATAGATAATGGAATGCCATATTAGTCTGTTTCGGAATGCGAGACACTGGCTGTTGGATGGATATTATTTGCATCCACTTTACTACTATAGCTACATTTGTACACAGTGTATAGGCCGTTGTAGTAACCCACGCAATTTTGTCGCCTGTCGGGATGAACTTGCGTAGGTTTTGAGCAGAATAGCAAATCGACTGCACTTATCAGCATATGCATTGTAATCACTTTATGGTTAAAAAAGAAACTGCGTGGATGGCGTAGTTGTATTTCTGTAAGATTACAATGTTGAGGTCTCGGGTTCGAACCCCGGATCGGGTAAAGTAATATCGGATTTTGTACTCATTATCAGCCCGGAGTCGGGCACATGGCGATAGGCTCGTCCCCTGTCACAAAGTGGTATGACAGAAATAAGGAGGAACGCGGGTGTCCTGGTAGCACCTCTGCCTTCACCCACTTTTTGCTTTGTATTTTCAGTCCCACAATGTGAATGGGGTGGCCTATCGCCATACCGGGCACAAATTCCGGCTTGATAATGAATAGAAAAATCCATCGTAAGGATGGAAGGATATGTAACAATTAAATCCTTATTTCAGGATATG
Source organism: Deilephila porcellus (assembly GCA_905220455.2). Taxonomy (NCBI): domain Eukaryota; kingdom Metazoa; phylum Arthropoda; class Insecta; order Lepidoptera; family Sphingidae; genus Deilephila; species Deilephila porcellus. The sequence goes on along the minus strand of LR999973.1, from coordinate 11,628,959 downwards.
GGATACATTTCGAAGACTTGAACTACAAGAAGCGATCGTACAACTCAATAGAAGCGTACTCGCAAAGCAAACTGGCCAACGTAATGTTTTCCAGGGAGCTGGCCAATAAACTAAAGGTATCATTAAACTTTTATTTCCTCATAAATTGCGATTAATGTGAACCGGGTGTTTACAGTTCGGTGAATGCATTTGGAAGATACAAAAATACTAAACATTGCGTATCATTGCTATTCTACGTGTTTCGGAAAAACTACTAATGTTGTAGTTACAATTTAATTTAAATACGACTTACAACGCATCTCCGTAGATGATATATTTTTATACGTGGGGATCATACATATAGCCAATTACTAAGTAAGGATTATAACTTTAATAAGTGTTCTTTGTAAACGTACGCACCTACAAAGACCACTGCAAACAAAGTCTAAAATCCACTACAGTGCGTACACCGTGTCCTATATCTATCTGATCTTAGGACTACATAAAAACATTTATTATGTAATGTACATATCGCTCATCCAATAGAACAATGACTTAATTACCTCTTAGCTATTTTTCAGTAGAACGTTTTAAAAGTTGGAGGTTATTTTCAACCTTTTATTATATTTTCATAATGTATTTCCAATCATTCTGATGAAATCTTCTAATATTTATGTAAGTTACTTTACTATTAATGATAATTTACAATAACTTCATGAAAAACTCATGAAAACTTTTAAATAAGACATTTTAAAAGTCATTTTCGACTTTTTTCTAATTACGGTTGTTCCATTGGATGAGCGATATGTAAATCAGATGTGCGCAGTACAAGAAAAAATGATTTTATTCGTACTTTCAGGAATACAACATCGAGGATATAAACACATACAGCCTCCATCCTGGGGTGATTAAGACCGAGCTGGGTCGCCACCTCAACGACACGTTGTTCAGGGGCGCGCGGTCTATCATCGGGTTCCTGTGCTCGCCGTTCATGAAGACGCCGGAGATGGGCGCGCAGACCAGCATCTACTGCGCTGTTGATGAGAAATGCGCTAATGAGACGGGATTGTATTACAGGTAGATTAATTATACCGGGTATATCAAGACTGCGACCAAAAACGAAGCCAGGTGGTAGTATTCGTGATTCAGACATAAGAATTTTTAGTTGCACTAAAAATTCCGAAAAAAGCGAGATTTACTTTTTTATTTTTTTTTAATTATAGTTTTGTGAAAATTGTAATCGGGTATTCTACCCATTTTCAAAAAGTCTTTTAAGTTGTTCCTAAGATTAAGACAAACTATTTAAAAAAATATCAAATTTTTATTCGCTCGGCAAGTCCAATAAAAATCAATTTAAAATTTAAATTTTAAATTTTTGCGCGAAAATATGTGAAAACGCTAGGCGCCATGTTCCTCTAAAATGATACGTCACTCAACCAGTAAACAACCTGTTTTAATATGAGCTCTTGGACACCGGAGGGGGTATTCTACTTGCGGAATGACGTAGAATCGTTATCTATCATGGCGGCAGCCGTTTCACATCTTTTTAGGACAGATAAAAAAATTGAAATTTTCAAAACGAATTATAAAATTTATTCCTTGGAAATATAAACTGAAATTAACATATACTTATTGCTTAATGCTCTACTATATACATTTATAGTTTTTAGATTTTTTCTTTCTTATAGTAAAATACCCCATTTAAATCCTTACGTAGCATTGCGTCATTAAAAATAAAAAGTGTAAATCATTATTTTAGGAACACTATGTATTTATCACCCAAATACGAGGATAAACAAAAAAATACAAATTTTTATTTGCATTGTGTCCGAAGTCACAAATACTACCTGGCTTCGTTTTCGGTCGCAGTCTGGATATTCCCTGTATATTTCAACTAATGCTCGCAACTTTACAACAGGTCCTATCCAAAGGTTCTGGTTTCTAAAGGTCGCTGTGGAAATCCTTGGAATAGGGATATGTTAAGTACTGCACTTGCTGTGGCCAAAGATGATAATTTAAAATATTTATTTTTAAATTATTTTATTTTGCATTATCCCGGCCAGTATCAAGGTCCTCTTTCATCCTCGGTCTTCTTCGTTCCACCCCAGATATCCGAAATCACCATCAATGGGCCTTGGTACAAATGTTTTAGGTGTTAAAATAATACAATGGATATAAGTCCCAACGAAGAAAATTCTGTCCACTTACACATTTAATGGTTTGCGCCACCTTGGAATTGTGGCAAGGATATCACGATTTACCTTTGTATGCTATCTTCATAGTAAGACCAATAATGCAGACACGTTTTTATATAAAATCTTGCGAAAAAAAACAAAATTATTTTTTAGATTTGTCTAACTTTATAAAACTCAAAAAGATTTTATAGAGTCGCACTCTACCGGGTATATCAAGACTGCGACCGAAAACGCAGCCAGGTGGTAGTTTTAGTAGTTACAAACAAGATGCAAATAAAAATTTCGCCAATACAGTGACAGACATTTTTTTAGATTTTTTTAAAAATCATCGTGTTTGCGTGGTAAATACCTAGTTTTTGCGAAAATAGGTACTAATTTAAACCCTTACGTACCATTGCGTGTTTAAAAATAAAGAGTTGTACATCATTATTTTAGGAAAACTATGTATGTATATATCACCCGAATACGACGATAAGTAAAAAATTACAACAAAAAGATGTCGATATTTTTTGCGAAATTTTTACTTGCATTGTGTCTGAAGTCACTGATACTACCACCTGGCTTCGTTATCGGTCGCGGTCTTGATATACCCGGTATAATTATAATTAGTAGTCGAGGAGTATATTCGTCTGGTTTTTCCAAACAATATTAATTTATAGCCAACTGTTCTTTCTCATAGAAAGAAAGTAATTGTTTAATCAATACCTTGAAGGTACCATAATTACTACTAATAAGGCTGATTCATTAAGGCCTTTGGCAACGTTCACACACGATATTAAAGTGCGAGTCATTAATAAAATCAATCAAATAAGTCACATACACAGTCCTGGACCTACACTGACAAAAACTCGCATGTCGTGACTTTTAGGCCTAACTGTTGTGATCTGTGCTTACGTTATCTTAGGTTTCGCCAGACCGAAGCTCCCAAGATTTGAGCGAATATGGCTGGCTAATTCAACTTGGTTTTGTTTGCATAGTCGCCTAGAAATAATGCCTTTGGGTTGAAAAAAAAAACTGGAAGAGAATCTCTCTCGCTCTTTCAACCTTCGAAATAGTTACAAAATGACTTCCCAGATTTATTTATCATTTTTGAATGATAATGTTTTATTTTCAGCGACTGTACAGTAGTGTCGCCTGCGTCTAAAGCGCTGAACGATGCTGACTGCAAGAAGCTGTGGGACGTGTCAGCAGAACTCGTTGGCCTTGCCGAGGACTACAACCCCTTCACTGCCGTAGATCCGGGAGTTAAAACTGACAATTAAACATTATTCATCCAAATAAATAAAACATTTTATGCTTAATATCATTAATAAAAGGAACGGAATATTTAAAAATGTTACGCAAAATATTGGGTTATGTTTATTTTTCTGTGAATGATGTATTTAACAGTGAACTGCATCTCCATGCAATAGATCAAAAATCAGGGTAAACGACTGTTCGGTTAATTAGTAATGTTAATGGACCCGTTTTTATGAATCTAGATATGGGTACCACAGACCACTCGCCTAGTTATCTTTGCATAGAAGTGACGAGTATATTTAAGGGTTTATCGCTTATCGGAGATACCAAATGTAGCTAGTGTGGTTCTAATTTCAAAAGCAGATAGCCAACTAAAGACGATAATGGTTTGGTGTAATAACGGATAACCAAATCAAATGAACTCTAATGACAGAATAGAAGGAAGTATGGTACAGTTTTGGTAATAAAAACCTATTATCAAAATACATATTATGTCAATATGGTGTGCTACTTTGCTCCGTATATTAATAAAGATTAGCGCTAATTCACCTATTTTCTATTATAATGTAATTACTTCAACCACATTGTAATTTACGAGGATTTAATTTTGCTAGTTTAAGCTCTAAAGTATTTTATATGTGAGTTAAATACAATGTAAGCTACAATTCATTGTTTAAATTAATATCTATTGTGTTTTTTTTTAAACTTAACGAGAACCCTAATCGGTACAATGTAGAAATTCAGATGCTTGTTATATATTTAATCAAGAATTATTTATGTATTTTTTTATTGACCAAATATCTATAATTACTGAATTTTTTAATAATTTTAGTATATTTTGATGGCAACATATTTTTGCAATAATGTAATTTTATAGTATACATAGTACACATTTTAAGGGCACAAATGTAAAGTATGATGAGATTATATTTTTTATAAATAAAAGGTATTTAAAAACGAATATTATCATTTAAAAATTTACCAAATACAAAAAAATGAAATAGGACCGCAATTCATATTATGCTATTTTTTTTATAAATCCGAATTCTTTTAAGTATTATGTTTTTTAATTAATTTAATTTTTTTTCTGCTCGGTTCATTAATACTTGCACAAAGATACAATTAGATTTCTACCATGAAATCGTAATGTTAGCCTTTTAGTATATTAATCTATGTGTTAGCCGAAATACGCACAGATTACTTAGGGAAATACGTCTTCAGCGCGGAATCCAATGAAAATTCACAAATGTCAAAGATGTAACAATGTGGCCAGGTGAAATAAAGGATTAGTTCCGTTTTTACACTTTTTTGCCACGCTATATGTCTTTATTTTATTATTGTATTAAATATTTCAACAAGTTATTAAAACACAAGGGAAAGTCATTAATTGCGTGTCTCATTTCCGCGCACAACAATTGCCCTTCGAATGAGAGAGACGAAGTATATCAGACATAGATTATTGAGTAGACCAAATAGGCATAAACTATTTTAATATTACAAATATGCATTTATAGAGGCAGAGCTGGTACTTCAAAAACTATGTGAGACCATTAGGCCTCTTACCGTCGGTGCGAATTAAACCAGGGGGCTCAAGCAAACAAGGCACGTTTGCGCATAACAGAGCCCTACGGATGATATCGTTCAGACTTCAGAGCATGATGACGCGCAAATCTGCCTGAACAATGGAAAGAAATCAATGTGTTATAAAGAGATATATTATGTAAGATGTCTATTTTCATGATTTGAATGTAAATAAAACTAATGTGTATAAAACTGTATTAAACTTGTTCATTGTTATGAGTATTTATTTTACAAGATTATAGTTCTGTCTATAAAGCTATCCGTATTATACCCAACTTAAACCTGCTGAGGTATGTAGTCGTATCTACACATTTTCAACAAATGACAACAAATTCTTCTTCGTTTTCCTCTATTATCTTGCACATTCCATCAAACAAATATGTAATATTCGCGAAAATTATTACGAAATATTATATTAACTTGTCGGCATCTATACTTAGAAAATAATTTTGGAAAAGGTATAAATAAATAAATACTGGGTGTCTTTATAAGGTAAGATTGATATGAACTGTCTTATCTGTCTAGGAAGTAGGAGGTTCTGTTATTCTTTGACCATTTTTGTAATAGTTCCATTCAATGAACGTCAAATGTCGCTAGTGTACTTTTAAAATACGGGGGCACTTCATTGACTTTTATTCTACCGATAGACGAGACGCGTCATAGAAGTAAAGTGTCCCGTATTTTAAAAGCACACTAGCGACATTTGACGTTCATTGACTGGAACTATTACAAAAGTGGTCAAAGAAAAACAGAACCTCAGACAGATAAGACAGTTCATTTCAATCATACCTTATATGGGTGTATTTATTTAATTATACCTTTTCCAGAATTATTGTTTTAGTATAGATTCCGACAAGTTAATATAATATTTCGTAATTATTTACGCGAATATTACATATTTGTTTGATGGAATGTGCAAGACAATGGAGGAAAACGAAGAAGATTTTTTTGTAATTTGTTGAAAATGTGTAGGTGCGCCTACCTCAGCAGGTTTGAGTCGGGTATAATACGGGTAGCTTTATAGACAGAACTATAATATTGTAAAATAAATACTCATAAAATGAACATGTTTATTACAGCTTTATTATCATTCAACTCATGAAATTAGACATCTTATATAACTTGTATCTCTTTATCACGCATTGAGTTCTTTCCGTTGTTTAGGTAGATTTGCGCGTCATCATGCTCTTAACGATACCATCCGTAGAGCTCTCGTGTCCGCAAACGTGCCTTGTTTGCTTGAGCCCCCTGGTTTAATTCGCACCGACGACGATAAGAGGCCTAATGGTCTCACATAGTTATTGAATTATCAGCACTGCCTCTATAAATGCATTTTTGTAATATTAAAAGTTAAACCTATTTGGTCTACTGATATGAAATAATCTATGTCTGATATACTTCGTCTCTCTCACTCGAAGGGCAATTTTTGTGCGCGGAAATGAGACACGCGATTAAAGACCTTCTCTTGTGTTTTAATAACTTATTGAAATATTTAATACAATAATAAAATAAAGACATATGTTATCGGGACTATATTACAATATTAAATCACTTACTTGGTATTTTATTATAATATTGTAACTTCAGACGATTTGCTTTCGGTTTGACGGCGAAACATCAAAATAAATAAATTACTTTTAACGGATACGTTTAAGGCGTACTGCACTATCACTCTCACGAAGCAGACTCTCTAGTATAGTGTATTAATTATCTATGAAGCAGACTGATTCATGTGTGGTGCATGCACTGCAAGTAGGTGAGACACATTTTGCGTACTGAACGTCTTATCTAGTGTAACATTGATATCGATGGGGCACTTTATTTGTATGACGCGTCTCGTCCATCGGTAGAATATAAGTTAATGATTGTTGCACATATTATTTACAACTTAACAATAATTTTAAGCTATGAAATATTTAATGTATTTATCATGTTGTTACAAATAATAAGTTAATTGATAAAAATATATAACAATTTGTTTGTTTTAAATATTAATTATCTAACTACACGAAATACGCACATCACGATAAAGCACGTGGAAAGCTTAAATGCTTGTGGCGAGAGTCGAGACGAATTGGGAGCCTAATTGGAAGATTGTTCTCATAAAGCGTTTAACAGAGAGGAATGCAAGTGAGAAAAGAGGCCTTTGTCCTAAAGCGCGCAATTTTTTGCGCATGTAAATAAGGAAAAAAAAACACCGGCATTTACGTAAGCATCTTGAGACAAAAACAATACATAAATTCCTCGTCAGATTCCTACCAGTTAACATACGCTTATACTTCAGTTACGGTCGATGCACAGACTAAGGAGTAAAGGTCGATGTCAACATCGCAGTTGTTGTGTATTGTCTGTGGTATTGTGTTGCATGATTAGTACTAAGTAATCTGTGTGCATGATTGAAATTGAAATTGAATTGGTGAAATGTTAATTACTAATTAAACCCAAGATTTGTAGGTTGTTCGTTGTTTCTAAGTTATTTTTGTTCTGTTAAATCTTGTTCGTTGTTACAATATATTGCTTAAGTTTTGTACTGTGCAGACGCTGCCGATATAAACTGTTTTAAAAAAATGTAAGTAGTAGTAAATGACAATAGGTACATTTTATTTATGACTAGCTTCTGCCCGCAAACTTCGTCTGCGTGATTTACTTTATTTGGTATATCTCATCCCGTCCCGCCCTGTCCCGTTATATCCCACCCGTCCCGTCTCATTTTCACTCAAGGCATGTAATCCAGTCCCATCCCATCCCTTTGAGTATAAAAAGTAACAAATATATCGGAATTCCTTCCTCATCCCACGGGGACACTTAATTTTTCGGGGTAAAAAGTAGCCTAAGTGTTAATCCAGGGTGTCAGCTACTTCCACACCATATTTCATCGAAATCCATTTAGCGGTTTTTGAGTTCATTGAGCACAACCGCACAGACAAACAAACAAACCGAAAAACAGACAATAATTCTAGAATTACAATTCTTGACAATAAATCAACGTTTTGGGTCCTATTACGTTGATACAGACCCCCCATATTAGTTTTTCTCATTTATCTGCCATAATACAAAGAAACTCCCTGTATGTAATTAAGACATATACCAGTTTTTAAGTTGGACTTGCACCAATATAAATGTGTAAACCGCATCGCATTTCGTGCGGTAGGTTTTGTTTAATGCGCAAGTAAATAAAAAGAAACACCCTGTATGTAAATTAAATATATACCAGTTTTCAAGTTGGACCTGCATCAATATAACTGTGAAAACCGCATCTCATTTGGTGCAGTAGTTTTTGCGTGATGCGCAAGCAAACATACAGACAGACAGACAAAAATTCTAAAAAAAAATGTTTTGGCTTCTGTTGCTGTTATGAAGACCCCCCGCGTTAAAATTTCTTAAATATCTTCCATGTACAGACATCGACCATTTACATTTTTATTATATGTATAGATAATAGATCAAGTCAGACAAATACCTACTATATTTTCACCAAAACCTGTTATACATATATTTAAACTCAACGTGACTGCCGCCCTTTATACTGTTTTTCTTGTTCCGCACCGTTACGTCCCGTCTGTAACGTCTCAAGTTTCATGACTCAAGGCATGTAATTCTTCCTCTTATCCAATTATTAAAATGGAAATTATTGACTTATTTTGTGTTAATTTGAATATTTTCCACCATGCCTTAATCAGTATTATCCTCTTGAGTACAGAAAAAAAAAACCTGCGGTCTTTGAAAAATAACCCTGTATATCATGTATTGTTATCAATTAATTATAATAAAACACGTGTAAATACATAACTTTAATAAGAATTTGTATTTTTTGTACATTACATATTTATATTTTTTACGCGAGAACAACTTTTTTGAACATTTGAAGTAGTACGTATGTAGTTAATAGTTAATAGTTAGTTAGCGTTGTATTAATGTTATTACTTTGCCACGAAAAATGAAACCATAATTTAAACACCTTCTCGGTTAATTTGTTCTAGAAACAATTAACGATTGTTGAAAAAATTAAAGTCGTTTACGCATCTAGGTATCTAATATTCCTATATTAGAGAAACCTAGTGAGTTTTATTACTTACTGGTGGTAGGTCTCTCATAATTCATATGTAATAGGCCGCCTGGGCAGGTATCACCGCAATGTCTATTTCTCCCGCCAAACAGCAGTGTAAATGCGCTGTTGTGTTCCGGTTTGAAGGACATTGTAGCCAGAGGAACTACTGGACATAATGAGACTTAACATCTTATGTATCAGGATGGCGAGCGCAGGGCAATGCCAAGCATCGCTTTGTAAATCATGGTGTTGTTTGGTTTTGCTACTGTCCAAGAGGGGTCGTATAGTTTACCATCAGGCGGACGTCATGCTCGTCTCGCCATTCAAAGCAATAAAAAAACTTATGTTTGCTTTTGAAATATTCCTGGCGATAGCTATTTTTATGATTTCGCATTTTTGTGCACCTGTATTTAATATCTACGGCTACTTTTTAAACTAATCTAACTCACCCACATTTCTTAATAGGTAATTTTGCCTAAAAATATCTCTCTTTGGGTAAGACTGTGAACAAAGTATACATTTTAGTACCTGTGTGAACAAAACTACTCATTGTCAATACCAGCAGCGTAATAATACATGGAAATAGGTTGCTCTTAGGTGACTTAAATTACATAAGACTTGCCTACAGACCGAAGCATAATATCGTCGTACTTAAACATAAAACAACGTGTGGTTCCGTGACTTTGGTAGTTGGTATCTACTGAGCACGAACAAATTCATTGTGTACGACGATCTTCGATATTAAGATTGTATTATTTGTACTGTATTTATAATCAGTTGCAGAGCAAACATTCTATTTTCTGATTTATATATGGTGGCCTGTTGGTAACGGACCAGACGCGGCTGCCTACATGTTCACGGTGGTCGCGGGTTCAAATCCCAGGGCACACCTCTGACTTTTCGGAGTTATGTGTGTATTGATAGTCAATCACCACGCACTTTAGCGGTGAAGGAAAACATCGTGAGGAAACACGCATACCGTAGAGATTTAAAAAAAAAAATCTACGGTATGTAAGTCCGCCAACCCGCACTAGACCAGCGTGGTGGACTATATGGCCTAACCACTCTCAATCGATTCTCTCGATTGTAGAGTAGGCCCGTGCCCTGCAGTGGGACGTATATGGGCTGACATAGATAGATTCGCGGGCAAAACAACCAAATATTGTAAAGGATACATTTGTTTTTTCCTATTTTGATAAACCTGATAATACGAAAATCCGCTCAATAATTTGAGTGTCCTGTGTTTAAGAATACAGGTAAATAATTTAAATTTGATTGTTAAGTCATATCTCTTTTTTATGCAAGACTTCAGGTGCTTATGGGAGATGGCTAAGTGATTACCATAGTTAGAATAAATAGGTATTATTGCGTACCTAGCTTGGTCGTTTTAACTTCTTTATTTGATTTATCTTATGTTTAGGCGCAGTTGGTTAGACGCCGTGCGGTACCCAGTGTATACAATACTGTATGCCGTGCGGCGCGCCGCGCCGGCTGTGAAACAAGAAGCCGCGCGGGTTCGACCCCGCATCGAAACAAATATTTATGTGATGTAATTATATTTGTTTCGGGTCTTGTGCTTGTGAAAAGTCTCCTGTAGATCCTGATACCCACGACATAAGACTCGATCTTAGTGTGGGGTCAGGACTATGTTTGTGACTATTGGGTGTATTTATTTATTTCAGTATTGAGTGATGGATTACCTGAGTGGTTGGTGCAAAAGCCAGCGGAGTGAAATGTCCGAGATAATAAATAAATAATGTTTAATCCAAAGGCTTTATTGTAAAACTGAAGTGACATAAAAGTGTAAAACAAAAACCAAAACTATCATCTCATAATAAGAATGCATGCGGCCTACATGCCAGCATTACACCCTCACCCTTAAACTAAACACACTCTAATATTTAACACAGAATAACTAACCTATTAAACATAAAAAAGACAAACAAACAAAATACATAAATCCATTTTAACTAATTACAACTTATAATTAACCTTCTTATTTAGTCGACATTGGCGAATAGGACGGGACTGAGTGGGTTCCGGAGAAGGCATTAAAGACTGCTCAGTGCTCTGAGCCGGAGACTCAAGGCAATCTTCAAATTTGTCGCATTGATCAGAAATGGTGTTTCCGGTGGGCGAAACATCATCACGAGTGCCACTCGGACTGGGTCGTTCCTGAAGGCAAGCAGGCTCCACCAACCCTGCTTCGTCCGTGGCAGGGCTAGTCGGGTATATTAAAGAACTCCGTATCCGCTTCCTCAAATGATCGATATGCCGATGTAACACCCTGCCCCTAATATCGACTACGTTGTAATCAGTACTCCCTAATCTCTCAGTTATCGTTCCCGCTAACCATGTATCAGGCCCCTGAAATTGACGCATCCAGACTTTATCCCCCGGCTGTAAAGTGCGCGACCCGCTTGAACTTAATTTTAGCTGCCGTTCCTGAGCGTCCCTAACCTTACTCTCTCTGTTAGGCCTTAAAGCGTCAAATTTAGTCCGCAACCTACGACCAAACATGAGTGACGCTGGTGTTTCCCCCGTAGTACAGTGTTCAGTGTTCCTATAATACAACAAAAAATTGTTTAAAAATAAACGTATGTCTGATTTTTCTCTAACCGCCTTTTTAATTGCTCGTTTAACTGTACGCACCGCATTTTCTGCTGCCCCGTTTGATGCCGGGTGATAAGGCGCTGAAAATATATGTTCGACGCCATTCGATTCAAGAAACTGTGAAAATTCTTGACTTGTAAAAGGCGGACCGTTATCTGAGACAATTTGCCTAGGTAAACCAAAACGCGCAAAAACGTCACTCAAAATGCCAATAGTGTGACAGGCCGCTGTACTAGGTACCTGACTAACTTCCAGCCACTTGGTCCTAGCATCAACGATAACTAAAAATATACGCCCAAAAATTGGTCCTAAAAAGTCAATATGTACACGGGCCCACGGTTTATCAGGCCACGGCCACGGACGTGGTGTATGTCGCGGCGGCGCCTCACTTTCAACTGCGCAAACAGAGCAACTCTGGCAAGTCTTTTCAATGTCCTCGTCCATTCCAGGCCACCAAACGTAACTCCTCGCAAAAGCTTTTGTCTTAACTATGCCCATATGTGCCTCATGTAAAACAGCTAAGACTTTGTTCCTGCAAGCGGCTGGCACTACTACCCTGTGACCCCACATCACACAACCTAAATCCTCATACAACTCCGCTTTACGATTGAAATAGGGTTTGAGCGCTAAAATTTCATTATCTGACGGCCATTCATCCCGCATGTATAGTAAGACGCGACCCAAAAACTGATCTCGACTGGTTTGTCTTTTAATTTCATTATAATCAAGTAACATCGCATTTTGCGCGAAATGTAAATGTGTCTGTTCCGGAATTATAATAGCTTCCTTATTTGAAGAAAGAGCTGGCAATCGCGACAAACCATCAGCTCCGTTCTGTTTTGAACTAACATACTCGATATCATACGTATATGCCGATAATTTAATAGCCCACCTTTGTAAACGGCTTGCAATCATAGACGGTATACCCTGTTTTGGCCCAAAAATAGTAACTAATGGCTTGTGATCAGTGCGTAGAGTAAAACGTCGACCGTATAAATACTGGTGTAATTTCTCAAAACAAAAAACTATTGCCAAAGCCTCTCGCTCAATCTGTGAATAATGTTTCTCCGCGGAATTAAGTGATCGCGACACATACACAACCGGGCGCTCCCGAGCATGGCCCGAAACACCATGCTCGCACATTTGACTCAACACACCGCCTATACCTCTTGCACTCGCGTCACACGTTAAAAACAAAGGTTTATTCGGATCATAATGGGCTAATACATCGGCACTCATTAAAATACTCTTAATTTTCTTAAAACTCGACTCACAACTCGCATCCCAATACCACAAAACTCCCTTTTTCAGTAATCTGTATAAAGGCGCCAGAATAGTGCTTAAATTATTAACAAATTTAGCATAATAATTAATTGTACCTAAAAAGGCTCTTAAGTCAGTGACATTCTCAGGACTTGGTATATTCGAAATTCCTTCTACCTTTTCCGGGTCAACTTTAACACCCTCAGCGGAAATAATATATCCTAAATATTTGACTTCCCCGGTCATGAATAGACATTTGCTTTTTTTTAACTTCATACCGTTACTATGCAATCTCTCAAAAACTTTTTCTAAAGTACATAAATGCTCCTTTATATTCGGTGACCCAATTATAATATCGTCAAGAAAAACTTCTACATTCGAAATATCACTTAGTAAATTCGCCATAATACGTTGAAAAATCCCCGGACTTGAGGACAAACCAAAAACTAATCTTTTGTATTTAAAAAGACCCTTATGCGTATTGACAACAGTACAGTTATCAGGGTCATCTAATTCGATTTGATTGTATGCTTGTGATAAATCGATTTTCGTGAATATCTTAGCACCATTTAATTTAATCAATAAATCATTTATACGTGGCAAAGGGTATCTGTCAACTAATAAAACTGGATTTAACGTCACTTTGTAGTCAGCACAGATACGGAGTCCTCCATCAGCCTTACGCACGGGTACCAGTGGAGTAGCCCAGTCTGCAGTGTCCACGGGCTCGATGACGCCGGCACGCAGCATACCGTCGAGCTCTTCCTCGACACGTTCTCGAAGAGCGTACGGTAAAGGCCTTGCGCGGCAGAACACCGGTACCGCTCCTTCCCGTAACCGCAATCTAGCCTTGCCTCCCGTAAACCGACCCAATCCCTCCGTGAACAAATTTTTATATCTGTGAAGTAACATCATCAACTGATCATTACACGAGGTATCACAAACTTTTTCCAACGAGTTAAATTGGCTCATATTTTGATATAACGGAATCTTAACGTTTAATTCTGCGAGCCAATGCCGACCCAATAATGAGGTGGTGCCACCCTCTACTACAAACAGCTCCAAGCATTTAGACTTATTGCCATGCTTAACTAACGGCGTAATAACTCCTAGTGGTTTAAATACAGAGCCATCATAAAAACGAAATACCAAATTTGAATTATTAAGTTGTCTGTGACTAAAAAGTTTTTCATATTTTACCCTACTTATACATGATACCAAAGAACCAGTATCGACTTCCATTGACAATTGGATGTTATCTATACACAAAGTTACGCTCACCGGTTTGTAATTGTTCAAATTGAGTTGGTGCAAGTCTTCTACTAACGAAAGAGATTCCTCCTCTTTCGACGTCGCTGCTAAGTCCGCTGCTCCCACCTGCGTCAACATATTGCTCCGATTCTGCCAACCATGCGAACGCATGGCACAAACCCGACGTAGATGTCCACGCTGCTTACAATGACTACAAATGAAATTTCGGTATCTGCAATCAGCGTCTTGATGACCAAATGCCCCACAGGCATTACAGGCCCTCGACGGTCGCCCCCTTCGTATACGTTGAGTGAACAAAACGTTAGGTGATTTAATGATACTCTCCGACATTCGCGCACAATCGCCATCATCCACCCGCTGCACTGCTGCTGCATCCCGCTCCGCAGCATCCATGGTGCATGCTATCTTAATCGCGTTGCCATATGCAAGATTCTCTTCAGCAAACAACCGCTGTCGTATCGTGTTGTTAGATAAACCACAAACCAGTTGGTCCCGCAGGTTTTCCTCCAATACAATTCCGAATTCACAGTGTTTGGACAACTGTTTCAACTCCGAAATATACTGCGGAAGCGTCTCACCCGTTTCCTGCCGCCTTAAGCGGAATCTATACCGCTCCGCCATAAATGAAGGCTTGGGGTGCAAGTGATCCTCCATCAACTGTACCACCTTTTCAAATGAAGTTTGTGCTGGTTTAAGAGGACTGGTCAAATTGCTCAAAAGCTCATACGCTTCGTCTCCCATTGCAGCAATTAACATTGGAAGCCACATTTCTTCCTTGATCTGATTTACTCTAAAAAACATCTCTGCCCGTTCAATGTACAAATTCCAGTTCCCCGACCTCACACAGAATTCCATTAATTTCCCGAAACTCATCGTACCTCATTAATTGCAATCCTATTCCAAATAATCCTCGTCGCCATTGAAATGTCCGAGATAATAAATAAATAATGTTTAATCCAAAGGCTTTATTTGTAAAACTGAAGTGACATAAAGTGTAAAACAAAAACCAAAACTATCATCTCATAATAAGAATGCATGCGGCCTACATGCCAGCATTACACGGAGGTTGGATGGATACACTGCTATTGTCACCGGCGGTAACGCAGGAATTGGCAGAGAAACTGCTTCCGATCTGTATTCAAGAGGTAAGTATTTTATTTTTCAATATATTTGGTGTTATTTCGGACGGTGTTACCACAGTTATACTCATCAATCTTGACATCACTGGCACATCATAACCGGAATAAGACCAAATAAGTAGCTCTATCATACAAAATAACAATGTAAGACCCTCCTCCTTTATATCACCGTCTGGTATACAAATAATACTTTTTTTAGCATAGGTAGTCTGGTCATAATATGCAATTTATGTAGTGAGTATAATAGATTTCTTCTGGACTATAAAACTTTTCTTAATCCACAGGGGCTCGTGTCATTTTAGCCTGTCGGAATATAGAAAAAGCAGAAGACGCTAAGAAAATAATAATAGCAGAAAATGAAAGTAAAGAAGGCACAGGATCGCTAGCAATAGAACACCTGGACCTCTGCAGTCTACAGTCAGTTCGGTCATGTGCATTCCGTATATTGGAAAAGGAACCAAAGATTCAAATATTGATTAATAATGCTGGTGTGATGATGTGTCCTAAAAGTCAGACTGAAGATGGATTTGAAACACAATTTGGCTCAAATCATTTAGCTCATGCGTACTTCACTTTGCTATTGTTGCCGAGGCTAATCAAAAGTGCTCCTTCGAGAATAGTGTCTGTCTCGTCTCTCTTGTATTGCAGTAAGTATCCAAAGGATTTTGAAGTATTTTACAATAAAGAGGGCCTTGTCTTTTCTTATTCTTCAATAGTTATATACAATTATACGGAGACTTTTTGCTTACGCATGTTGTGTATAGACTTGGTTTAGATTAATAAGAACTGGTAACCGCTGCCAGTGAACAATTTATAAAAAAAACTTGCATATCGTGTTTTACTAGCCTTGAAAATCCGAAGATCACCAGAAATTATTGAACCTTACAATTTACAGTTAGGTACTAATAAAGTAATGAAGTAGTTTGAAATGAGGAGATCCGTAGGAGAACTAAAGTAACCGACATAGCCCAGCGGATTAGTAAGTTGAAGTGGCAATGGGCGGGGCACATAGCGCGGAGAACTGATGGGGCCAAAAAGTTCTCGAATGGCGGCCACGTAGCGGAAAGCGCATCGTAGGACGTCCACCCACAAGATGGTCAGACGACCTGGTAAAGGTCGCGGGACGTCGCTGGATGCAGGCTGCCTACAACAGGTCACTGTGGAAATCATTGGCCTATGTTCAGCAGTGGACGTTCTTTGGCTGATGGATGGATGGATGATGGAAAGTAATGAAGCGCTAATAATTTCTTAAAAGCGGTATGATTAAAGTTTTAACCATGTTTAAAATCTTATTGAATTTAGTCTTGTAAGATGTTTTCTACTAGTGGTTTAATTTTTTCGCAGTTTACACGGCTGATTTTGAAGATATCAATTACGAAAGAACTCCTTACAGCGCATTATATGCTTATGCCAGCAGCAAGATTGCTAATGTATTGTTTGCCAAAGCTCTCGCGATGAAACTCAAGGTAAGAGAATGTTTTATATTAATAATTAATCAGTATGTTTTAGACTCTTTACTATTTGAGAGCATCCGTGAGACAGCTGGTTAGACCTCAACTGTGAAAGAAGAGGCCGATGGTTCGATCCCCTCATCGAGCAAATATTTTGTGGTATCCAAAAGAATTTGTTTCGGGTCTGGATGTTTATGACACCGAAAATTCTTTCGTAGTCACTGATACCCACGAAAAAAGAGTTGAATCTTAATGTGGGGTTAGGACTATGTATACGACTTTCGAATGTTGGGTGTATTTATTAATTTGAAGGGACTTTGAGTTCCGTAAATCCATAGCTGGACGGTATACATCGTTGTTATCATAATGATTATTGTTATTTAGCATCCATTAGTCTAAATTCCAGGCTACTAATCGACTGTAATTATTTTCTTGGTTGAGATAGAAGATTCCAGGTCAATTGTATGTTTCAAGCAGACCCAACACTTAGACATTAACACCCGTATTCTTAGACGTGTCCTCCAATCTTCCTCAACCTTATCTTAGTCGAGGTGACTTTACAAATGAATTGGAGGGACCCTCGAAAATGGTATGCTTAGTTAAAAATATACCTTTACTAAAGGTTCCTCGAGTGAGGTTGAGTAAAGGAAAAACGTCATTAATTACGTCATTGATGTATAAATAAAGTAGAGATTTAACAAAAAACCTTTGAAAATAGTCTATGATCACTTGAAAAGTGACATTCAAATGTCATGTCAGAGTGTTTACATAGAATAATATATAATTATTGACCTCAAAATCTTCGGGATTGTGACTGGAAGACAAATATTTAGTGAGTCGGAGAAAAAAACGCATGCAGCCAGGAGGAGGGTCATACCATCCAACCCGGAAATTTCGAAGGATATTCTTATGGATGAATCGTCGTTCGGGATATTCGTACGGAGTATCGTACAAGTATTACAGGAACTGCTGGAAATCTTTAATAACTCGTTTAAAATAATAAACACTGTTTCCAAACCAAAAATCTTTGATTAAATGAAATAAAGAGTAATGTTTGTATCATTCACTGGGAAAACGTGTAAATCTTGTAGAGGCACCCACCTCAAAAAATTGTTGGCATATTTAGGTATTTAAGAATTTTAAAAGGTAAACTTTATTTCTCTCTTTTAAATTACAATTTTAAAGTAGGATTATTTCTTTTATTTCTTCCTTAAGGTAGGTCGCGACGTACCTTGAGTTTGACAGTTGATTCCTTTCCTCGTGACAGGAAATTTTTTAAGTGACGTTGAGTGGAGGAGATTTTTTTCTACTAAGAATACGGATTTCCTCTAGTAACGTCAAGTGGAGTCGAGAAAACGTCTTAGAATATGGGTGTAGGTGTCTGTTAATCTGACCAAGTATTTTTAGTCGTAGATTCAAGTACCAACAGTAGTATCTCACATAACATATTTCTTGGTTATGGCGTACCTATAATATGATCAATATGCATGCCAGAAAAAGATTCAGTTCGTGATTTTATGATTTGAAGTCAATCGTGCAGGAAATCCAATCCTAACCAAGTTATGCTGTACTTATGAAAATTTTTAGTTGTTAGCCAATCTGTGTACATAATCCACTACATATTTGTACTACACTACTGTTGGGTGTATTTATTTATTAAAAAAAAAAAAAAAAAATTCATTGCGTGTATTTAACAAAACTCAGTTAAATCTAAACTCTGTTTCTTCTCTGCCTATGATGTTTGTCGTGTCAGTGTATCAAAAGATCGAATTTGATTTGAGTGCCTATTGCATTCCCTATAAATCAATTTGGATAACGTACTCAATAACGAATATCAAAGGTTTTTTTTGGCTTTTACGCTGGGAATACAAAGTGGCAAAGTAAATTACAGCTGTTGATAACTGCATTGTTGTTTAGATAAGGTGTCTACCTACGTGAGATAGTTATTTCTTGCGCGTCGACACGGCTATATCGGTCTGATAAACACAGGTGAACCCGAAATGCTATTTGCTGACATTTGCTCGACATTCCTGAGAGCATGAGGGGTTCACAACCATTATCTACTGTTGTCGCTGTCCAGGCGGACACGAATGTCTTAGGACTACTCGGATTTTCATTCGAACCCCTCTCATTCGTACTCTCGATTGTAGATGAGGCCCGTGCCATGCAGTGAGATGTATGATTGGGCTGATAAAAGTACTGAAGGATTTTGTCTTGGTGTTTATGTTTCGTCTTTCAGGAACACAACATCCACAACGTTACAACGTATAGTCTACACCCGGGCGTGGTTAAGACACACATAAACCGGCACTTCGACAAAACAGCGTTCTTCCTCTTCAACTCTATATTTAACAGCATCTTGACTAAATTTTTCTGGAAGACGCCACGTTGTGGTGCCCAGACCAGTATTTACTGCGCTGTTGACGAGGAATGTGCTAATGAAAGTGGATGTTTCTATGCGTAAGTGTTTAAATTTCTGGGTAATGTTCAATGGAGTTTAATTTTAGAGGTACATAAGCTGTTATAAAATTAGAATTGCTTCTTACATTGTCACTCATCATTCGTATCTACGTCACTCGGAGACAACACTTTAATATAATTAAAATAATAATTTATAATCATCATCACCAAAGTCATTTTCAGCTACAGGTAGTCTTCTGCTAAACACGGGTCCAGCTCTTGATGCTATCTCACTCGTTTTTCCAGAGATATCTACATAGATCTATTAAAGCGTCTCCAGCTTCTTTCAGGTTTCAACATTATTTAGGTCGTTCAATAGATCATAAACCTTGTAGGGAGACAGTATGTAACGTAGGTTAATAGATAAAAATAATAGTAAAAGTGACATAGTTGTAATACGATACGATTCAGAGGTCTCGGGTTCGAATCCCAGTCGGGCAAAAGTGGTATCGGATTTTTCTCTTCATTATCGGCCCGAAGTCAGAAATTTGTACCCGATATGGCAACAAGCTCGCCCCTTGTGACATCATGGGACAAACATACAAGGCGAAATGTGGGTGTTCTGGTAGCACGTCTGCCTACCCAATGTGGGAAAAAGGTGTGAGTTTATGTATGTAAAAATTCTGTATACTTACATATGCCTGTTGTAAAATACAAACGTAAATAAAATAATATTTTTGTCCTTTACAGTGATTGCGCCAAACTTTTTATGTCAGCGCAGTGCCGAGACGACAAAAAAGTATTAAAACTGTGGGATCTGACCATTAACCTGTTGAAATTGGACAATTACAATCCTTTCGACATTAGAGATCCTGTCAAGGACTAAATACATGGATTTTATTAAGTGGTTTTAGAACTAAACAACATGAGGCCGGTGTAAGACAGGGTTCATCCCAGAAGGCAGTTATTTACTATGCGGGAGGTGTTTAGGATGGTAAAGGAATAAATACGTTATTTCAATCAAGTGTTTAATTTTCCACCCGAAAGTGCGAAAAATAAAAATACTTATTATTTTTACGCATGGCTTCATTCTCTTAAAATATTTGATGAGCAACTATAAACCATAATGCACGAGATATTTGAAACTTGGTCCTTTCATAAATAAGTGGCTAGGGTTAGGTGATTGGGCTCTGGCGAAGTCGGATATGGCCACTAGGCGTTACTGCCTTTTATGAAATTGCACACACAATACACCGACCTTATTCATAGACAGTTTTAAAACCCACTTTAGTTATCGAATGTTTTCTCTTCTTCGCTCAAACTGAATTCATAAGTTCTTCGAAAGGGACAAAACATTAAACATTCGATAACTTAAATAGGTTATTAAACTGTATATGAATCGGGCCGATCGTGTTTGATGCCGAGCGATCATTGGAAGTAAATATGTAATCTTTCAATTCGGACCAATAGTTCCTGAGATTAGCGTGTTCAAAAAACTAAACAAACAGACTCTTTAGCAAGTATAGATAAATTCCGAGTTTTCTTGCTACTGATTATAAGCAGGCGCAACGCTAACCGCGGGTCTTTCTCGCCATTAAAAAAACGATTTCCCTGAATAAGTATATTTATTTTGAAAGTTCTTAAAAAGCGAGTCTTGTTAATGTTGGTATTACTCCATGGGCCGCGGTGTTTACGTTTTGGATTCCTAATTTGGGTTATAATTGAGCAGGTTTTAAGCTCGCTCAGGCTGTTGGCCTTGACTTAATTTGTCAAAGTAAATATCTATGTATACATCACGGAGACTAGAACTTTTTTCCTGGGTTGGGTTTCCTTAAGATGAGCACAACTCTTTTTTTTTGGTTCTGTATGATAGGTACTTGCAATAAATAAATCAATGGACAGAACAGTCACACAAACATGCAGTTCTGAAACCACAGTAAAATACAAGTCCAGTGTCATGAGAAACCATGAGTTACTTATCGGTCTTACAAACAAGTCCAGATATAAAATACACCCTTCTCATAACATTTGTCTTGGTGCGGGGATTGAATTCAGGGCCTCTGGTTTTACAGTGTGCTACAGCGGCTGGTAATTATGTGAAAAGGATTTCTTACCAGGTATATAGTGAAGACATAGACTCGAAGGGATTTCACGGACATCCACTTGCAATGTAAGAAAGCTGTATAAAACATTTTAAAGAGAACAATGTCGCCGACACATTAACAATCAATACGAATACAGATATTTTAATCAACGACTGTACTTCCACAGAATACTAAGTACTACTTAGATATAAAATACAACTGTTGATCGAAGCTGTACTACGTTACAGACTCATATAACTAGTAAAGGTAGTAAACACATAGTAAACATTAAGTTAAGTTTGCGTGTCAACACAGACCAGTCAGGCCAAGGTCGTTATTAAATATCACGTAGGTACATTGTGTGCATTGTATATTAAGAATTCCATATTGGTCAGCATTGTGTATGGACGTTCGCACATCATTCGTCTTGGTGCTTTAGTTGTGATGTATTGTATTTCGGATATCCGATGCAACCGGTTTTTATATTGAGGATTACGAGTATACTAATTAAATTACGCTGCTTGAGTCCACAGTGTATTGGTGGTTTTGTGTGATACAGTGCGGATATATCGAGTTATTGTGTAGTGAAAATACGATAGCAAAAGGTAAGGATTTGATTTGAATACATATTTTGTTCATGTATTGGGTTCTCTCGAAAATACACTGTTACATTGATTCTTGAATATATTACCTACTGAAGATCTGCGAGCATCTACGTATATAATAACAGGATACTGTAGACCGCAGCATACAGCTCTTTTATATTTTTACTATGAATAAATATAAAATAAAATTTCTAATTTCGCACGCACTGCTGTTTAAATATAAATTAGTGTTAAAATCGTATTTCATAATAAAAAATGCTAGAAGGATATCGAATTTTTTCAAGAATGTTGTTATTTGATGTGGCAAGAACATAATTGAAATCAAACCTCCGATCAATAAAATCAGTGTACAGTGTAAATAATTATTGTACCTAATTCAATTAGGGGAGACCAGGGCCGAAAGGAACAAAATATGAATTTGTGAAAAATAAATGTTATCTACATTGATATGCTGTATGACGGACTTAAGTCATTTTGAACTGCTTGTCCACGTTAACACGCGGGCGCGGGCGCGATTGTCGTGGCTTGCCCGCTACTTACATCACACGTGCGTTTCTTACGTGAATACTTGGTTGACATCCATATGTTTGATATTTCGTGACCGCGCCCGCCACCGCGCAAGCGTGTTAAGATGAACAAGCACGTGCTTGTTACACCTAAGTTGCGCTCACAGCACTGTGTCATGAGGTTGTGGTTGTAGCGAGTCAATGCTGCAAAAATAGCCTAATAGTAACATTCCACTGTTTTTTTAAGATTTCGTATTTTACCTGATAGATGGGTGCCAGACAGACTATCAGGGATTTTATCAGAAACTGGTGAAACTGGTCCTTAATATTTTATATGAAGGAGTTATTTTGAATTCTCAAATATGTACATACAAATCCGCATAAACATTTCTCCCTAACCCCTAAACTGGTAATTATGTACACAGCCCATAAGCGCCACTACTGATCATGGAACTCTTGTACAATCTGTAGATCCTTTGATTTGCACTGACCTAGCACGGGTTGTCGAACTTCGCATGCCTCATAAATTTTTGCTGTAACAGTTTATTTAATTGATGCATATTATTTTCAGAGAAACCCTCCCGGTATAAACCATGGATTGTATCAGTGGATGGTGTAAAAGTGAGCGCAGATTAGAGGGGAGCACTGTTATCATCACCGGCAGCAATGCCGGCATCGGCAAAGAAACCGCATTGGATCTTTATAAAAGAGGTGAGTAAGATTAAATCCCTGCATACCTACCTAAGTACTTAATTTTTTTTAACTTCATCGTCTTCAAATATTTCCTCGTGTCACTCGCCTCATAGGTCTAGTGGAAGCACGCTGTGAATCCTAAGTCATGGGATCGATTCCCAGGTTAGGTAATCCAGTTTAAATTATTCAATTTGTACAATATTATAAACAAGGCTGGAATAAAAATACAGCAACTCATCGCCATGCATAATGTTCACCTGTCTTCAGAATCTTTGCTTTTTGCTGCTTTCACCTTTTGCTGCCCCCGTTTGTGGGTTCGCCTACCCATCCATCTCTCATCCAACTATCGCGAGGCTCTTCACGACTTACATCGTAACTTTATTTATATCTAAGATAAAATACAATAATTTATTCTATTTTAATATGTATTTGTCCTTCAAAGTTTCAAACGCGGTAAAACATGTTTTTTTATTGCATAAGGCAAACGAGCTAACAGGTCACCTGATGGTAAGTGATCACTGCCGCCCATGACCATCCAAAACCCTGGATCATCTAATTGGAAGGAGAACGGGAAGGAAAAAGGGTGGGAATAGGAAAGGGGTATTAAGCATCCGGCAACCTCACTCCCGAACGAAACGCTTCACGTCGATTTTTTGCGAGACAGTGGCACCGCCTCGGACGAGACATATATTTGTTTTTTTTTTCACGATTTGAAATCCCTGGGGTTGGGGGCAGAAAGGATATGTCGGGGTCACCGCCCTCCCAGCTCGGTGCGCGGATGTTAATGCCGAGCTGGGTCCCTAACATTAAAGCCCTACGCCGGCATACCGACCAAAACCCCTCGATGGCCCTCTTCACGCAAATCAGGGTGACTGCGGTCTCTGCAAGCGTGATTCGCCCGGTACTGCTCCGCAGCCACCCTATGCGGTAGAACTATGGTCTCGACCGTCTTGGTATAGGGAGGCGATTGCGCGTCCTCTTTCGCCTTGTTCAGGCGTTCATCGTGGGATCAGGGTGAGGGCGCCCCCCGAATGCGCCTAGTGATCCCAACGGCCCCATTTAGTCGCCTTTTACGACAGGCAGGGGATACCGGGGTGGAATTCTAAACGCCCCCTTGCCACAGCGCAGTCCTCGGACGAGCCTGCCCATTCATACTGGGTCATGATCCCTCATGACAACAGTGTGGCTCTACCATTTATAAAATAAGTATAATTTATTTCAAATGATTCATAATTCATGAATTGTCGGATAGAATCTAGTTGGAATTTGGTGTTGCGATAAATCTATTGTAATTATTTTGTTTTGGTTTAAAACTATTTGTACCTACCTATTCATAAATAATGAAAAATTAATAATTTACGTAGGTAAGCCACAAAAGTTCAATGTCGAATGTATTCAATATAATAAGTAGGTTTCTTTTGCTCGCCTTACCAATGTGGAGAGAGGCAGGCCGCTATCAATTCAACTCTTTGTAAATCTCTGGGCGAGCTTACGGTTAGGAATGGGTATTCAAGGGCTATAATATCTGAAAATGACGATTATATAGAGAAGGTACTGCTATGTTCTATTATTAGTAAGGCTGCCAAGTTTGAATAACTTGTTATTATCAAAACTGGCAAATGTGGTGATATTTCTAGTTTAGGTATTCATAGTTCAAATTTATTCGTTCATATTACGTACCTTTTGTGTTAATAAAAAAAGGTACTGGCATTTTTTTATTGCCCAAAAAATACTCAAAACCCAATTATACACAATAAATTGTTATTATTTTCTGACGAGTTTTTCAAAAAAACATCCTAGTCGTAAGGATAATGATTGTTATTAGGTAATAAATCTCTATGAATTATTATCTTCATCACACAACAATATCTTATTGTTTTAGCCAGTTTATGTACAGAATCATTTCTGCACGCCATGCTTTATTTATGTGTTCTCAAAGAACCAAAAAATAGTACCTAGTACTGGAAATATTCTGTAACTGAGACAATACCGAAGAAGGACACCTAGTTAAGGCAATTTTTTTTCAGGTGCTCGAGTAATAATGGCTTGCCGAGACACCGTCAAAGCAGAAGCAGCAAAATCAGACATAGAAGAAGCAGCGAAATCATCACAAGGCAGTGGCACACTAATAGTTGAGAAGTTAGATCTTTGCAGTCTAAACTCTGTACACGAATTTACTGTTCGAGTACTAGAGAAGGAACCAAAGATACAAATACTGATCAATAATGCTGGTGTGATGATGTGCCCTGAAGGTAGAACAGAAGATGGATTTGAAACTCATATGGGTTCTAACCACATAGGCCATGCGTACCTCACTTTACTGCTGTTACCAACGCTAATAAAAAATTCTCCTTCGAGGATTGTATGCTTGTCCTCTTTGCTGCATGAACGTAAGTGTTTGAACTTTTTCTTTAAACTGGTTTTCGAAAACCAATTCATGAATAGATTTTGGTAGCAATAATATTATGTTTTCTAGTTTGGGGTCTGCTGGTTTTATCAGTTGCAGGAAACATATGGAATAAATATTCGATAGAAAATCTAAGTCCCATCTAAAACAATAAAATAATATAACAATAATATTTATTATGGCAGCAGCATACACCTCAACTTATTGTTTTATTTTCATGATCGCTTACTGCTGTTACCAACGCTAATAAAAAATTCTCCTTCGAGGATTGTATGCTTGTCCTCTTTGCTGCATGAACGTAAGTGTTTGAACTTTTTCTTTAAACTGGTTTTCGAAAACCAATTCATGAATAGATTTTGGTAGCAATAATATTATGTTTTCTAGTTTGGGGTCTGCTGGTTTTATCAGTTGCAGGAAACATATGGAATAAATATTCGATAGAAAATCTAAGTCCCATCTAAAACAATAAAATAATATAACAATAATATTTATTATGGCAGCAGCATACACCTCAACTTATTGTTTTATTTTCATGATCGCTAGGAAACCCTGAGATTATCATTCATTAAACAATGTATATTTATTTTACTACAAATTTTACCTAACTAATTTGTTATTTGCAGGTTACGATGTGGTTATGGATGACATGAACTTCGAGAAGACTCCGTACAATGCTTACGTGGCTTACTGCAGAAGTAAAGCAGCAAATGTGCTATTTGCTAGAGCACTTGCCTTGAAATTAAAAGTAAGCTAATTTTATATTTTATTATGCACATTAGATTCATTCAGTAAACAGGGTTCATAATGGTACCATATAAAATGAATTCCAATCCACATGCTAGCAAGTGCAGTGCAACGCAAACAAAATATTCACCTGCGAAAGATTCTAAACTTGTTATGATTTACACAGACTTAGAAACACTAGAAATACTAGAAACAATTGCTTGGTTCATTGCAATGAGTTTGAGTTATAAATTTTTAATGCAAGTAATATGGTGGCTATCTGATTAGTTTCGAAGATCCAACCATTAGTTCGATATTCCAAGAACTAGCCGAAGCACCCTTTGCGAAACATTTTTTTCGGACACTATGACGGTAATCTATTAATCAATTTTGTTCCTGTGGTTCCCAGGAGCATAACATAAAGGATGTGACGGCATACAGCGTGCACCCTGGAGTGATCAGCACCAGCATCAGCAGGCACTACGACAAGACGCTGTGGTACGGCACCACGTGGCTCTTCGACCACGTGCTCAGCTGGTTCATGAAGAGTCCTCGCTGTGGTGCTCAGACCACCATCTATTGTGCCGTTGATGACGCTTGCGCTAAAGAAAGTGGAATGTATTACAGGTAGAGATTAATTTAAAATAATATATTCAGAGACAAAGAAAAATATGCTAGAAATTCTCAAAACAGCGATTAGTTAGATATCTACCTATATATGTTCGTGTCAAAATTATAGGGTTACTTAGGTATGTCATACCTACATGAAAGTTATTGTAAGAGGAATGTGAAATAATTGAACACAGTATAAAATGACTTAGTTATGTATTAACAGGAAATTAACAAATATTTCTAAGTCATAACAGCCCCACATCCTAAAGGAGCAAATATTTGAGGATCAGACTAGTTATCGTTAGTAAATTATTCCTCATAACAACAATAATACCATCTAAATTATTGTTATAGTGACTGCGCCGTGAAGACAGCATCAAAACAATGCCGAAGTGATGAAGAAGCAGAGAAGTTATGGGAAGTTACCTTGGAATTACTAAAAACTCGTGTATCCGACTACAATCCTTTTAAACCCGAAAAGTAACCCAATATATTTTGATATAATTGTATACGGTAATGCATTCAATGTAGCCATTGCTACGAGTAACCCGGTAATCAATTTGTATGGTACATGCATTAATTTCAAATAATATTTATGTCAATGGGGACAGGGAATACAATATGGAAATATCTTTTTGTTTTTTTTTTTTTTTTTTTTTTTTTTTGCAGTGAATGACGAGACGAGCCTGTCATTCGCCTGATGGTAAGCGATACGACCGCTCATGGACAGTAGCAATACCAAACAACACCATGAGTTACAAGGCAATGCTTGGCATTCCACTGCGCTCGCCATCCTGAGACATAAGATGTTAAGTCTCGATATGTCCAGTAGTTACTCTGGCTACAATGTCCTTCAAACCGGAACACAACAGTGCATTTACACTGCTGTTTGGCGGGAGAAATAGACATTGCGGTGGTACCTACCCAGGCGGCCTCTCACATATGAGAGACCTGCCACCAGTAAATATATACCAGTATATCTATCGTATTCTTAATGCTACGCTTGCGAATGGTATACCTAATTATATTTCTGTGAGTTTCTTTAAGACTGTTTTATTTGCATCTATTATATATGTACAAAACTTTATTAAAATTTCGTTTATGAAAGTATATTTTTGTGTATACATTTTAATTACCACGTTTGTTTTCAGAAAAGCTAGATTTCCACTGGGCACTGACTACCTAAAACATTTCCATTTTGATTGGGTTTTCGAATTTCGTCGTTCCTGAGCATAAATATACTGTACCTACCAGTTACCCCCAACTGCTTGTGTTTCAAAATAGTCTGTGCTTAATAATAAAATGTAAATTTTCAAAATTAAACCGTGGGAGAAATATTATTAAAATGGAATTACATAAACCATATAGAGATTATATTACATCGTCTCATACATTTCTTCTGCAAGTGTAGTTTCCTTCTTCCCGTGTTTATGGTCATGGGGCTTCAATATATAATTATGCCTAAGACTGCTCTTATTGGTCTTCAAGGTCTTTTTGCAGAAGAACATGGAGGGTACGTCACAATCCCCTGCAAGCAGAAGGCCGCTCCTTCGCATGCCGCCACAACGGAGCGGTTTGGTGGTGTTATCATCCTGGGGACATCGGAAATCCCAGTCGGAATAGCCAGCCTGGTCTACGCGTTCGCCTAGGAACAATTTTAATCGTTTTATTAAATTATAGCAAGGTTCTAAAATTAGTTCTAAAAATAGTGTTAAAAAGCTTTTTATATTGGGTGCATAATACGTTAAGATATTATTATGAAGCTGACATCGTGAAAGATATCTATGCACACTGGGCAATTACTTAAACATACAGGAAACCAGTGGAGTGATGGGGAACATAGAGCGGCTGCGTAGGAGCGATAGGCACAGAAATACAAATTGCTGTACTATGTACTTATATCGCTTTTTTTTCAACTTTTTATTAAGGATGCCCCTTCTAGTTACTTTCATATGCCAATACTAAATAAATCAAAGAATTTAATATCCACTAGTTATATTGCTTAATATGTGCAATTACCATGTATAGTTCTAAAATGGTGCCTCTGAAACAGATCGCTGTATCCCAAGAAAGCGAAATTGTTGTCAGGAACCCTTCTCTCAACGACTTGCTTGAAAAGATCTCTCACGTATTTGGCTTCGGTGCGATCTTTGATGACGAGCAGATGTCCACCAGCTGCAAGGCATGTGGCGTACGCCTGATACCAAGTTTGAGGGTCCTCGTGTGTGATGTAACAGTCACCGTTGTGTCCAGCTTTCCAACCTTTCATAAATGTCGTTTATCAACTGACGTAGGAATTTGAGTTGATAGGTGTTAACTTGAAGTTGAATTACTTTATGTTAAATACTTGGGTTTGGTTGGGGGTTCAGTTGTTTGATCGAATTCGTGGAAGTTTGTAATGGTCAGGCAATATAACTATGGGAATGTGTATCTATATTACGAAGTATCATTAGTGAGCGGATCTTGCGCAATGTTATATTGTGTCGTGCTGCCACGAAACGAAGGCCACGCATAATATGTGTGTGACGTTTAACACATGGATACATTTACAGCCAAGTTTTCGCATGTTCATAGCTATGTCGTATGAAGTTAATGTATTTTAGTAGGTACCTATTTACATCTTACAAGAGTTACCTTTTTACCATTCCCTCACCAACCAGTATTATAGATCGATGAGTTATAACCATCTCTCGACGTTAATTATTCTAACAATTAGGATTACACTATGCCTACCAATAGGACTGTCTCAGTTACGTATTTGTACTACGTTACGATTACAACGCTGAAGTCTCGGGTTCGAATCCCGGGTCGGGCAAAGTGTCGGAAATTTGGGCCCGATATGGCGATAGACTCGCCCCCTATTAAATCATGGGACGGAAGACACAAGGCGAAACGTAGGTGAAGTGGTAGCACCTTTGCCTATCCCTTCTGGGAAAAGGCGTGAGATTGTACCAATAGGATGGATGACACGTTGTCATGCCAGTTTTTGGTATAAAAAATCTAATAACGTACGTGGGTCAAAGGTATTACAATCCTGTTTGTAGGTGATGTTGTCCGCCCTAATTTTACAAATAAAAGGCAAAGATGCGCGGCACGGGTGTGCGAACAATCTGCCGGTGCGTCGCATTCCAATACAGCGTCCCCCGTGGTATTTGGGTTCCTGTTTCTCCCACAGCAAGTTTAGTATGCCGTTTTGCATTGTTTTTCCTAAGGAAAAATTACATATTTTAGATCTTTACTATTTGGTTCACATTCACGGTACAATTCATCATCATTCGGCAACCGGAAGTTCAGCAGGCACCTCAAAATTTTTCACAGGGATCTGTAATTTGCAATCTGCATCCAGTAACGGATATTCTTCCCTAGAATAGTCCATAGTGACCTGTAGGAAGCGGTCTGGCGGCTTTTATTATTGACTATTTATATAATAACATAAATTGTCGATGGCCACTATCTGTCAACGTAACTACCTAGTTCAGCACATTGTTCAGCATGAATATGATGGCTAATTCTAAATGCCACTTAACAGTTCTGGGTACTCATCTACAATAGAGAGATCGATTGAAAAACTGGCCATTCTCCATCAAGCTGGCTTAGTGCAGGTAGGAGGATTTCATATTCCATACAAAAATTGTCTGCCTTAGTAAATTAGTTTAGGTAAATTAAGCCAAATGTCGTTTAAAAATGACCTGTAACTGTAACAAAATGCCTCTCCGAGTAAAAGTCGTGTATGCCGACGAATATGCCCTTGTACTTGTTTAGTATGGTGGCCATGAGCAGCGG
The DNA here is from genome assembly GCA_905220455.2 of Deilephila porcellus. NCBI lineage: Eukaryota > Metazoa > Arthropoda > Insecta > Lepidoptera > Sphingidae > Deilephila > Deilephila porcellus. The sequence goes on along the minus strand of LR999973.1, from coordinate 11,598,366 downwards.
CATGGCGTCTGCTTCGTCCAGTGAGTCTGGCACCATCAACATCGAGCCCTCAGCCTCGCAGCGCATGCGCGCCTCCGACCACGACGCGGCCGAGTGGTGCATCTTGTAGAACGCGTTGAACGCCTTCTCATATCTGTAGTCGTCGCGGTATTTTGGACGTTCTGATACTGGTGGTAGAAGAAGGTGGTATAGCCAATTTTGAATAATATGCTTGTGTCTATCAAAACGGTAAGATTAATATTTATGATCGGGCAGCGACCGATGCAATGGGAAGTGATGTTTCTCGAACATCATAAATATAGGCCTTCCCAAGGATTTCCATAGGTGCCGACTTCTTGGGAACAGCTTTTACCACAAACGAAGTATTTTAACACATGGGTAGTACTATTTTACTATATAGTGTTAAAATAGTACCTAAGTTCTCTGTAATTTATTTTAATAGATATTACTGAAGACTTACCCACCAACACAAAAAACGTGAAAACAACAGCTGTTTCACATTGCATCAATACAGAGAATTTCATGTTACTTCAATAACAATTATTACATTTTTATTTACCAAACTGCCATCCGTTCTCATGGCGAGTTTATCAACAATGCGATGTTACAACCGGAAAATTGGCTTGTACAAATCACTTTATTCTTAACCTGAGGCATATCGTAGCACCGACTTTTGAGTATATCGGCTAACTTTTACCTGTATCATTAAGAAATTGAAAAGAAAATGGTTTCTTAGATTTACAAGAATGTTACACATTGAAATAAAACTATTTTTACGGAATTTATCGCGATTTGGTTTAATTTTTACATTTTTTAACTTCCCGGCGTTTCGATTACTTTACAGCTTTCGTGAGTCCGCCCCGTGAACACGAAAAATCGCGATAAAATCCGTAAAATATAGTTTTATTTCAAATTGAAAAGACTTAAATAATCCAATTAATTGCAATATGACGATTAACCTTATCTTTTTAATACCTATTATTTAAATTCCTTATTTTCCAATTTAATCCTATTCTTAACGTGAATAAGAACGTACGTAAAATTCTTTTTTTTTTTTTTGGATTCATTTCCTTTTATCACAGGGTCACACATGTATCATCGAGGAGGGAGGCAGAAACGATAGTCGAGAGCTTAGATACTTACATTACCAAGATGTGAGCATATCGCCATGCCGTATATAAATTCCAGGCTTTCAAAACAGGAGACGTAAATAAAACTAAAAAGTATTTTCAATATATTTATTTCTGCGAATATTTCTGAAATATTTTCTATAATTTTCTGCTATTGATTTAATAGGTTTAATATTTGGCTGCAATATTTTTATTCGATAAGTATATGATTTATGATTGAAAATATGAATAGGTATAAATTCGTGTGTAGTTTTGTACCATATGTTAACTATTCATTGGGGCTATTGTGATAGATAACTAGGAATTTATAGAAGCAGCACACTTAGCAACGCTTGGAACGGATCTCATTCTGTCTGTAAAGTTATTACATCGTGCAAGCCTTAATAACTTATTTAACTTGGCAATGAAACATCTCTCTTCTTTAAAAAAATATTACGTATATCACGAGGAAGACCAATAAAGGATACAAAAAGCTTCGATTAAAGTATACTTATATTTGATCGAAGTAAAAAGGGATTTAGCGAGGATAAGGATAAAGTTGAAGAAGCAACAATTTCAAGACGTAGAATAAAATACTTTTAACACCTAATATGAGATAAATTTTCATCAACAATGTTTTCTCTTATTTATTCCACGTATTTTTTTATATTTTATCAACAATCCCGTATTAAACATAACAATAAATTTTTAACTTTCTTTAACTAAGGCGTTATTTTATCACCATACCATTCGTAAAATCAATCATTAAAGTACAATTAATATACCCGCAACATTACTTACAAAAGCTCTATTTTCTCTCTTTTAATGATAAGGACACGGTAATGCCCCAACCAAGATCATTTTTCCTTTACACGATGTACCAACTTTACCAAGTTACTAAAATACATCCCGTAAAATTGTATACAACAACCGGCATCAGCCTATAAACGCGATCACAAACAATCACAATACATTTCCAATGAACATCGCAGCATCAATATTTACATAAATGCTTTCATAAATAAATTCACTACTTAAAATAAACTGCGTTGTAACAAACACTAATACATTTCATTTAAAACAATATACAGTTTACAACCGTAGAATTTACATTTATACATAGAGGCGACATCGGTGTCAAGATGGCGGATTGCACTATTTTAAATGTAAAATAACTAAAACAAGTCGGACAAATACACAATGATCTATTATATGCAGGCGGAACAGCCAGTTTTTAAGACAAGGTTTAAAGACTAAGGGTAGATAAAGAGAATGGAAAATTTAATAGTCTAGATTTCAAAATGATTCAACGACTCCAATCTTAGAAGTTAATATTTCATATTTCAGAGATTTTATTTCTAAGCGCGTGCAAGAAATGAAAAACACTAGGTGGAGTTATTATTGGTAAATTATTGCTCAAAGAATACTACTATTTTTCTGTTCGGGAATAGTTTTTCTAACTTCTATTTTTGCCTTTAGATGGAAAGTGAAAAGTTAAAGAACTTGGCCGGCACACTGCCTCGTCCCTACATTACATAGTAAATACAAATCTTTCTGAATACGACATTGTAATACTGCATTCAAAATATGTGTTAACAACATTAAGAAGCATTTAAGCAAATGAGTTTGAAAACTAGATTGATACATTTAATAGTTCAAATATTTGAAGGGGAAAACGAGTATTAAAATCTGCAAATTGAAATATTTTGATAAATGACGAGATATCACTATGTTATGTAGTACGATAGGCCACGATTCAATGTTGCTACCAATAAGGCAATCGTTCATAATTCCATGAATCAAATTCATGTAGACATTAAAACATAACACATTTACACAAGATGAAAAAAACACGAATAAATAAAATGTATTATAACGTGCTCACGGAGCAAATGAAACAGTCTGTGTATTACAGCTGACTAGTACCTAGTATAGAAACTTCCTAAATATTTCATACGATGCGTTGATAATACCCCAACTCATAAATGCGCGCGTGATATTGAGTAAAGCCCCATGATAAAAATTCGCGAAGTTTGAGCCCCTTTTGCGTAAAATATACCTAAATTCATAAGCCACCGTCCGGTGCGGCCCGCCCAGCTCGCACTGCATCGCTATTTTAATTACATTTAACGGATAGAACAATGTGCTCAGAAACGCGCCGATGGTAGCCCCCGCGAAGAAGTTTTGCAAACCTTGATAGATTAGTTTCTCTTGAGCTGGTAGCCGCGTGCGAGCCTCATCACGAATAATAAAAAACATTGCATTCGACGGACCATTTCTTAATAATATTGGCGCTAGTCCTCGGTAGAACTCTTTGATGCCGTAATGCCTTGCGATGTAACGAGCCGCGTGCGCTGTGTTTCTGAAATTATTGTGGTACTTGGGATGTATGAGTAATGTTTGAACTCTCTCGAAGGGCATGAGCGCGGCTTCACAACAGCCGGCGACTACGCCTGCGCATGTTTTGGCGAGGTAAGGGTCGACTTTCCTTGCGCGCAGCGGCCTCAGGCACTGGTCGTAGATGCCGAACATGAGCGACATGGACAGCGATCTCTGCATGAGAGGCGGCAACATCCCCCTGTACAGGTACCCCAGCCCTTCTTTCTGCAACTGATTTAACGCAAACGTTGTTTCGACCCCGTGCATCATCTGAAACAATGCAAAGTTTTGATTTTGGAAAGGTTAATTTGTTAAAAAAATGTTTTATGGAAGCAGCCGAGGAAATTTTGTTGGTATTTCGCTTCTTCAACATAAAAATGTTAATTTGTCCCTTATTACGGTTTTATACTGACTCAGCAAAGTGAAATTTTATTTCATTTCTTGACATCATGTTCAATTGCTCCTTTGTGCCCCGACTAGATACACATAACACAAGCAATTATATAATTTCATTTTTTATGGAAAAATAAACGTATGTAGGTACTAATTTGATAAATGTTTGCGTGACTAACAACCATTTGATTCGGCTTTAGGTGTCCTGGGACCGGTAAGAGACTAATTGTTTCCAATACTTACGACACAAGACACGTAATTTATTGTGGAGTTGACTACGTATTTATTTGTACCTATCTTTAGTCTTATACGTATTTATAGATTTTTCTAAGTTTTTGGTTTAAATACGAAGATGTCATTCGATATCAATATTATGTAAACCCATCGTGTATTGTCATTTGAGCCGCTGGAATTGTGTCTCATAATCACATTACTAATGGTCTGACGCGTCGAAGATAATCGCACTTACAACGTCATGTCTTAACTACTAGCTATGAATAAAGCCAAACTAAAACTGCCTAAGTTATAAATGATTTTAAGCATTATAGGTCCTCTGAAACAGCTGCGTCAAACCAACGGCTAATTAAAACCCCTAGAAAGTAAGACAATAAGGTCTAAAGCCAATAATGTACGCATGAGAGGTGAAAGGACTGATAAAATAATGTTGTGGGAAGTAAAAAGTAATATGACATTCTGTTATATCCAATTCACCTACTATATGGAATGAACAATTAGCCGGGGTTGATATTAAGAGGCTGAAACGGCTTCACAATTTTACTAGCCCATATACGTCCCACTGCAGGGCACGGGCCTACTCTACAATCGAGGGTACGATTGAGAGTGGTTAGGCCATATAGTCCACCACGCTGGCCTAGCGAGGGTTGGCGGACTTTACATACCATAGAAATTCTTAAAAATCGCTATGGTATGCAGGTTTCCTCACGATGTATTCCTTCACCGTTATAGTGCGTGGTGATTGCCTATTTATACACAAGTATTGATGTAATACTTAGTAGGGGTCGAGCGCAACCAAACTATGCCATGAAAATGTCCTGAGCAACGGAAAAGTCAGTTCAGAACACTAACTGATGATACATATAGCACAATACATTAAAATAGATTACGCAAGTGTAATTTGTCAAGTTCGACCGAAGCAAAGCTCAAATTTTAAGTAGTCTCTACTATCTGCTTGTCTTATGGGGCACAAAAATGCGACTATGTACTAAATACAAATTATAAATACATTTGATATTAATAGTAATTGAGATTATTTATAGTCAAGCATTCTATTAAAACTCAAAAATAATGTAATGTTCCGTCATTTCAATGAATAAAAGTGATTTTATCAGACCATGAACACATCAAAGCATTTATCAAATGACATTCAGTTTTTAAAGCTGTACAAATAGCACATGGCTAGTAGCTCTAAATGATAAAATTATAGAAAGTCACTATACATAAAGTATTTAATTTTACGTACGACAACATTTATTTAATATTTTATATAAACAACAATTAAGAATATCTAATCTCCCTATCTTCAGTAGGTACGATAGCGATCTTCAATTCGAGATATGAGCGTATCCTTTATTTACTCGAAATTACAACATGTTTGCTTACATGTTTCTTGTTGTTATGGGCATAGCACAATTGTTTTGTTTCATGCATATAAATAAATCATTACTTATTGTATTTTATAACAGATTTTTATGGATGTTTCTACTATTACGAGTAGTAAAGTGTCTCTATCTATGTACATATAGGTATTTGTCATCGATCAATTATATGAATATTGATCGATGATATTTGTAGAAGATTAATATAGCTAAGATGAATGAATATTTATGCACTAGTCACTACCACATAATCAATGAACCCAAACTTCCAGAAGAGTACTAAATATGTTTTTAGGATTCTTAGAAATAGGGAGCTCTTCTTTTAACTGTAACTTTATTAGTCAATAAATATAGACGCAACAGTCTACAGTGCACAAATTGTATCAGCTCATATCAGGGGCGGATTAAATGATGAGAGCGCCCTAGGCAAGCACCTCAAAGGCGCCCGTCTAACAGCCATATTTAAAAAAATACATACATTACATGAATGTATAGTTCATTTAGCGAACGAATGCGATTCCTATGTATCATAATTATAACATTAGATGGTTATGCATAGAAACGAAGATATCCGAAGTCATCGCGCGCCCCTTCGTAACCTCGCGCCCCTAGGCACGTGCCTAGTTTGCCTTAGGGATAATCCGCCACTGGCCTATATTCGTCCCACTGCTGGGCACGGGCCTACTCTACGAGTACAATCGAGAGAATCGATTGAGAGTGGTTAGGCCATATAGTCCACCGCGCCGGCCTAGTGCGGGTTGGCGAAGTTACATACATACATACTTTTTTTTTCAGTGCATAATACATAGGCAATATTTAACATACATAGTTAAGGGTTGTAATAACAATTTTTTTTTTCATTCGAGCCGTAATGGCAGTACCTCGCAGAGGACATGGTCGAGTGGAGGAAAAAAGGGGAGGCCTTTGCCCAGCAGTGGGACACATTATAGGGTACAAAAAAAATAACAATGTGCATATTTTTCAACTTTTGTCCTAATAATAAAATAAAGTGTTTCATTGCAAATACGGCAATAAGAGTAATTATGTATTTGTTGTCTAAATATTCTTTGTTCTGCACGAAAATAAATTTCAGTTGTGAGAAATGTGACAAAAACTTATATGTTGACAAAATCTTGGCTCAATACACTACTTTTTTCAAAGAAACTTAAATGTATACCTTTGTGAATATGTGCATTCACAATCTAAATTAACTAATCTTCCACAATGGTTGGAGATCAGTGCCTACATATATTACTCATAAATCCTAGATTTAAAGTAATGAATATTTTTATTATTGTTTTTTATCATTAGATTAATAATATAAGAAAAGGCTATTTACCTGTCTAAATATGAGCTTATTTAATGGATAGCTAATCAGTATGTTGCAGAATGCAGAGCCTCCGCCGCACACAAACTCCTTCCATTGCTCAGGCAGAGTGGGCGAGGGCACCGGCACGGCCATGTCGCCTTCATCTAGGCAAGCATGCTCCAATAATGTATGCTCGGACATATCATCTGGCAATTTTGCATCATGTGACATTATATTGTCTCCTCCATTTTTCTATAAATAAATATAATACATATAAGTACTCTAAAAATGTTATTCCAAAAATGTGTTGCAGGTAATCACAGATTATTCACACTTTCCGCAGAGTTGTTGGGAGAAACAATTACAATTAGTAAAATGTGAGTTACTAATTATAAATTGGTACATCTGCTTTTGAAGTAATACATATATTGACATTAAACACCTTAAAAATTAAGTAATTTCAGTACATGTATGAGTATGAGCCTTCATGCTTTTAAGAGATTTTACTTAATAATCTTAAAATGGGCAATTCATATGGTTCAAATACTAAAGTTTAATTTTAAAATATAAATATATTTTAATAATAATATTTAAAATAGTTCCATTTAAAATGTGTATACTTCAGTTTAAATATAAGTAATCATAAACCAGCTTTAGCCAGATATTCTGTACTTGAAGTTAGCCAATATAACATTCCATAGACTCATATTTAAAAAAAGAACATTATTTTGCATAATTTATAAGCTCACAAATTAATTTATGCAAAATTTTTAAATGACCACAAGCTAAATCTACAATCCATGAATATTTATTTGTCAACAAGTTCGCAATAATAGAAGAACCTAAATTACACTATCAAGGCCATGCAATTCAACTGGGGTTTAATCTCATGTAAATAACACAACAATGTGATTTTTTTAAACTTCAAACTTTAGGGTTTTCTGTGGTTAAGAATACATAAAGAGCTTGGTAATTCCTAATTAGTATTCATAAAAGTTTAATTTATGTTTGGTAATTCGAATAAACATGATTTTTCTATAATAATTATTTTAAACACGTTGTTATTATTATAATGGATTTTTTTTCCAACAACATATTAAACACCAAAGTTTATGTAAAAGCATATGAAGACAGTGAAGATATTGTTGAAATTGCTTACCTTTTAATGTTTGAAAAGTTTAATTATGTAAATTATTACGCGCGAGATAAATTAGGAATCCCCAAATTGTTTCATACCAGTCGCACTGATTACTGCAGTTTTTGATATAATCATATAATCTATATCAATGGTTGCCTTTTATTTAAGAAAATTATTTGGTAAATTGCGATGGTTTTGTTTATAATTTATGGAGGAATATATTTTTATTCGAATGCAAAAAAAAACCTGTGCCTTACAAAACCATTTGACGTTTCAATAAATTGACGGATGACAGAAACAGCTGACCATAGTGGCATTTCAGGACCACAGCAACATGTTACATGATGTAATGTTTTATAGCATTGAAATTTTTATGTATGTACATATTTAGTACACTGGTTTAAAACATAGGTTGATTTTGGAATTCGAATAATGATATCGATCATCGATAATCAAAATGTTTGGTATGTGTGGTGATTCTTCTCTGTGCTCTCTATAGTCTATGCTTCATGTTATGATTTCCTGTCATCATTGATCATTGTCAAATATGCAAATGACAATGTTTGTTTTCGGGAACACAATTCATATTTTGTAGTTGTTTTAAAAAAAAATCGTGTGGAAATGGCCGCTGTATTAAAAAAGCGAGCTTTGGCTGAGTATAATAAGTCTTTTCAAGTATGTCCAAAGTTCACGTATGATGTTATATACTGGGTAAATCAAATTCTAACCTTTAATTCGATTTCAGGACGGCCCGCCTACAAAAAAGTTGCATTTGGCAAAGAAACCACTGATAGGGAGCTCGGCAGCTGCATTTGTTGGCTTATTAGAGAAATGCAAGTCCAGTGACGAGGCTCTGCAATTCTTACTTCGTATCTCTGACTGCTTGCAATTTCAAGAATCTGACGTAGAAGAGGCTATAAAGAAATTGTCGAAACATTTTCAGTCAGAGGAAGAGTCTGTTGTGAGAGGAAAGATCTTGTGGTTGTTCTGTGACATTGGCCTTGAATGCCCCTACGCTAATATCAACAATTTGATTGATGAAACCATTCATTTAATCAAGAATGAAACATCACATAAGGTATTCATTCAAACTTATATAGTAATGTTAGTTAATAATTACACTGTGGTGCAACAGCACAAAATGCTAACATAAACAATGTCTTCTTTCTCTCTTCATAGTTTTTATTAATATCTTTGTAAACATGTCTCCAATTATTTATTTATTTATTCTGTATATCTGTATTCTGTATATATTGTATATCCCATTTGATACTGTAATTCTATATTAACTCATTGTATTTCACGGTTTTCTTAATTTAACCCCATTGAGAAATTTATTGGTCTTAAATTTATTGTTATTGTTCAGGTTATAGCCCAAGGCATAGCAACACTAACAAAGTTAAGCAATAAACTGAGTGATGACAAGATCCTGATGATGAGGCTGGTGGGAGTAGCCAAGGACAACTTGAAGGACACTAGCCATCAGGTGAAATGCAGGTGCTTGCAGCTGATCAGCGAGCTGTACCCTATACACCCAGAGTCAGACAGGACCACTGAAATGATTGCCGAGTCTGATGCTATTGTCAAACTGCTTGGTGATTATTCAAATGCAGAGGTATTTATTCTTTTATGACTTGCCTTAACCGTGAAGGTCACTATATGAAATAGTTATCTATTCATCTAATGGAAATTATAACAATAAAACATTTTATTCTTGAAGATACTTTTTGCAATCGGTGTAAAGTAATTTGGACACAATACATTATTTAAATACTTAGTGCTATGTTCTATCTAGACAGTTCATATAGATTCAGATTTCAGCTGAAATAAACAGTGACCAGCTGCAGAAAAAAACTAAATGACACTGAATAATACATATTTTTGTTCATAGGATGCAAGAGTGAGATGTGAAGCGTTCCAATCTCTGCTGACACTGCATGAAAGAGGACAGACACTGAATGCAAACCTGTATGATCATGTGTGTGTGGCTCTCAGTGACGACTATGAGATTGTGAGGGAGGTGGCACTCAAACTCATTTGGGTACTCGGCAACAAATATCCAGAGAAGTAAGTAATAAGTTGCACATATTAATGTTACCTAGCAGATAATGTCTATATAGCAGTGTGAATTAATGTCTTATTTTACAAATAATAATTGTTAAAAGCTGGATTCATATTAATTGATCCTGGTATGCCATTTATTTATATAGTTTGCTATGGTGTATTTACTTTGTATATGGTGGTTACTAGAAATAGGAATACCAATGGTTCCAGAAATCTTACTTACCAAAAATTGCTACCTTTATAAGACCTAGAACCTGAATGGAGACTGTGGATTCGTACCCCAGTTCTAACAGCAACATGGCTCCATCACTTCTTAAAATAAGCTCTAATAAGTATACTTATATAAATGTCTAATAAAAGCAGCACATACACTAATTCAGCATATATTTCCAGCACAATAACCTTGCAAGACGGCGAGACGACGATGCGTCTGGTGGACGACGCGTTCGTGCGCATCTGCTCGGCCGTGAACGACCTGTGCATGGGCGTGCGCGCGCTGGCGTGCTCGCTGCTCGGCTCCACGCGCGCCGTGTCCGACCGCTTCCTGCTGCAGACGCTGGACAAGCAACTCATGAGCAACATGAAGGTATGCACAATATCATGCTTTGGTCTTGTTATCGGAAGACTTCATGCAGCGTACCACACGTTGATAACTGTTGTTTGGTATTGTGACCGTTCTTGACGTTATTCATACGAAGCTGTGTCCAATACTGCATATTACACACCATAATACTGTGGTGTGATAAGTTGATCTGAACAGCAAGGTTTGCTGCAGTTTAAATGTTTGCTGATACTTAGATATAAGTTATAATCAGTTTTCAAGTGTGCTTTATGTTAATGTACGTATTGTAGAACCTTAAATTTCCATGTAAAGGCATAAACAACCGTATTTCTTATTACATTGACTTACAGCACCAATGGACCACATTTACGTATTTAACATTAATTTCTCAGTATGTCTATGTGCACCTGAAAAAACAGTTTTGAATCTCGATCAACAGTGTTGCTATAGAATTTTTCCTTTTTCCTTTAGAATACGGAAAAAACGACAGTGTAATAAGAATGCGTATATGTAATTTTCTAAATTTAATGTAATAAAATATTTTAAATGAAAGAGAAAATAAAATATCTTTAACCAATCTCGATCAACAAAGCTACAGAATTTGCTTTTTCCTTTAGAGTACTATGAATGAATTATCTAAATTTAATGAAATATTTTAAAATATGTATGAGTACAGATTATTATTAATAACTATATTTTATATTTACTAAAAATTGTTTTATTTAAAAAATTAAGTGGAAAGTAATTATAACCTAGAATAAGTTTTCTTGTAAGTTAAGTAGTAAATAAAGGCTATTTTTATTTTTTATTTAATTTTATTTTTATGAGTACAGAAGAAGCGCAGTGCCCACGAGCGTGGCGCGGAGCTGGTGCGCAGCGGCGCGTGGGCGAGCGGGCGGCGCTGGGCGGACGACGCGCCCGGCGCGCTCGTGCCCACGCACAGAGTCACCCTGCTGCCCGCCGGCGCCGCCGGGGCCTTCGTGCATGGACTGGAGGATGAACTCATGGGTGGGTCATGTGTGACAATTATTGTAATTAAACAACTTTAGTATTCAGAAACTCTTGTGTGCCTTATGTAATATCATCGTCAGTCGTAATGTAGACTTTGAAAGTAAAATATAATTAAAGTATAATTGTAATAAACGCGGACTACCAAGATGCAATATCTACAGTTCTTGCAATTCACTTGGTTTCAACATCACCAGAATTAAAGTCTTTAATACTTTTATTACCTAGAAACTAGACTGAACAAAGGAGCTAGTAAACCGATTGAACTTGGGACAACTACTGTGTCCGTATAAAATGCCGTCGTAAAAGTTTAAAAAGAAAAAATCAGTAACAAACTTTGAGATCTTATCGAATATGCAATTAAAGTGATCTATACCCACCCACAAGGTGGACGGACGACGTGGTTAAGGTCGCAGGAAGTCGCTGGATGCAGGCCGCTTCCAACAGCTCGATGTAGGGATCCATGAGGGAGGCTATGTTCAGCAGTGGACTTCCTGTGGCTGATGAGAGAGAGAGACAGAGAGAGAGAGAGAGAGAGAGACATGTTGTAAAAAGAAAAAAATAGAACTCGCAGACAAACTAAGTACTTGGTTTTGCGGGCCTAATTTTAAACTAACTGTACTTTTTTAAAATATATTAATAAATTTAAAAAAAAAAGGGGAGAGACTAGAGAGATATGTCCAGTCGTGACTGCTATGGGGTAATATCGATATTTTCTTGTTTGTCAGAGGTCCGCTCAGCCGCCGTGGACGCAGTATGCCAACTCTCCATGGAGAACCCAACATTCGCCACAACATCCTTAGATTTCCTGGTGGACATGTTTAACGATGAGATCGAGGAGGTGCGCCTGCGGGCCATCGACAGTCTCACCAAGATCTCACACCACATAGTACTGAGGGAGGATCAGTTGGAGACCATATTGGGGGCTTTGGAGGTAAGAATCATAATTAAGGGTAATAAATGTTAGTGTTGCCATCTACTTCCATGAGACATACTCAAAACCTGTACCTAATATATTAATAATTCATCAAATAAATAAATCAGTCAGGACAACAATATTTACTTACGGGCTTATTCATAGACATATTTAAAACCTATTTTAGTTATCGAATGTGTCTTCTCTGCTCACACAAAATTCAAATTGTCCCTTTCGAACGACTTTAGAATTCAGTTTGAGCGAAGAAGACAAAATATTCCATGACTAAAATAACTTTACAATCTGTCTATGAATAAGGGCATTAGAATTTAAGAAAGACCATTTATTCAATTACACCCATTCATTTCCAATAATTTAAAGAGGACACATATCTCTAATCATTATAGAACTAAATATTCGTAGGTATGTTTTGAAAGTCTGGACAATTTTAAAATATCTACAATCTAAAATGCGGAAAAGTGAAGCCCCTCCAGCCAGGTGGAGTGACGATTTGCGAAAGGTTGCTGACAGATGCTGGATGCGACAAGCCGTAGACAGAGTGAAATGGCGCAATGGGGTATTTTACTATAAGAAAGAAAAAATCTAAAAACTATAAATGTATACAGTAGAGCATTAAGCAATAAGTATATGTTAATTTCAGTTTTTATTTCCAAGGAATAAATTTTATAATTCGTTTTGAAAATTTCAATTTTTTTATCTGTCCTAAAAAGATGTGAAACGGCTGCCGCCATGATGGATAACGATTCTACGTCATTCTGTAAGTAGAATACCCCCTCCGGTGTCCAAGAGCTCATACTAACACAGGTTGTTTACTGGTTGAGTGACGTACATTTTAAAGGAACATGGCGCCTAGCGTTTTCACATATTTGCGCGCATAAATTTAAAATTTAAATTTTAAATGGATTTTTATTTGACTTGCCGAGCGAATAAAAGTTTGATATTTTTTTAAATAGTTTGTCTTAATCTTAGGAACAACTTAAAAGACTTTTTGAAAATGGGTAGAATACCCCATTTGGAGGAGGCCTATGTCCAGCTGTGGACAATAAAATGCTGATGATAAAAAACAGAATGATATGCAATAAATATTTATAGCTGGAAATATATATTATAAACAGAATTGTTTCATTTGAGATAATCATTGTTCCAGGATTATTCAATGGATGTTAGGGAAGGTCTACACAGGATGCTGGGTTCATGCACAGTCGCGTCCAAAACTTGCCTCGAGATGTGCATCGATAAAATATTGGAGAATTTGAAGAGATATCCACAGGTGAGTACAGTTGCAAACTTTCTTAATACCATGAATTCCTACAATAAGTAGTTATACTAAATCAAACAATGGAAAATAGATTGAGATGAACAACAAGTATTGTCATTTTATTTATTTAAAGTAACCCGCCTTTTCACATTGTATTTTTGTTTAAGTCAAATCAAATTTAATAATTATTGTATTTACTAGAATTATTGTGGTATGTTCATCAATATTTATTTTTTCGGATACCTAATTGTGTTAATACATTTATTGTGTTTCTTTAATATTATAGCTAAGTACATTTGTAGCAATTCATATTTTAGTCTTCCAAAAGCTTTTTATTCTGTGACAAAATGTGTATTGAAAATTCCAGTCTTATGTTATTTTTTACCCAATTTTTTAGGACAAACGCTCGACATTTCGCTGTGTGCAACGCCTGGGCAGTTCTCACGCCTCGCTAGTACTGCCCTTGACAACTCGACTGTTAGCCGTGCACCCCTTCTTCGACATGCCCGAACCAGACGTGGAGGACCCGGCCTGTATCCTTTCAAAATAAATAATAAATACACCCAACAGTCATATACATAGGTCCATACCCCACACTTAGATCGAGTGAGAAACTACGAGAGACTTTTCGGTCTCACAAACACCCAGACCCGACTATAAAAAAGTAAAGATTTTGAAGATTTTAGAAAATAATTCTGTCCTCTGTAAGATTGGTGTTTCGGGCCAAAAAACGTTAAAATATTACTATTTATTAATGACACCTATCATAGAACATAAATATTAATAGTGAAATAATTTAATATCACAAAACTCCATCCATCTCGTTTCCACCCGAAACACCTAAATAAGTGTGAAAGAGAAAAGCATATTACGTACACACGAATAAGTAAACAAATAAACCTTAACCCCTTGTAATAATTTAATATCACAAAATTCCATCCATCTCGTTTCCACCCGAAACACTGCAATAAGTGTAAAAGAGAAAAGCATATTACCTAATATAAACAAATAAACCTTAACCCCTTGTAAGACACATGCGTGTTGATCCTGGTACTGAACGCGGCGCAGCACTGCACCACCATGCTGCCGCTGTTCGAGGAGCACACCGTCAAACACTACACCTACCTGAGGGATACCATGCCGCACTTTGTACCACAATTGCCTATAGGTAAGAAATATTTAAAAATTGAACTATATATAACTATAGTTCTTAAATTATTTTGTTAAAAAACGATGTTAAATTCTTGTTAAAAATCCATGATCGAGAATTTGTGAAGATTTTATTTTATCAAAATTTAGCTTTTATATAAATAAATATACCAAACAGTCACATACCTAGTCCCCATGCTAAGGTCAAGTATTGTATCGCGCGTTTCAGAAGCGAGAGACTTTTCGGTCTTACAAACAAACCCAATGGTCACAGAATATGTTAAAATTCAACTCTATAATAGGTCCTTGGTAAATATTTTTCTTTTTTATTCAACTACAGCTCCCATGTAAATTATTTGTGTGGGAATAGTTCCATTAGGGTCAAATCAAAACAAATATTGGTCTGATAATTTTCAGTATGAAGTCGTCTTATTTAATTAGTCTTAAATTGCGTCGTCATCCGTCGTCCTCACCGTCTTCCAAACTGTGCTCTACTATTCCGTCCTTTCATATTTCAACATCTTAATCATTCATCCTCTATCTCTTTTACTCTTCAGTACTTCCATTCGTTATCTCTTTCACATAAACTACGTTCCATATCAGTCATTCGTCTAACGTTTCATTCTGCTCATCTTTCATCATAACATTGAAATCCTACAACTGTATAGGAGACCAGCAGTACAGCGCGGAGAAGATCGAAGCGGCTATGGACGACAGCGCGGTGCGTCGGTTCTTCGAGTGCGTGCTGCAACACATCGACAACCCCGCGCTCTCCAACCGCGTCCGACTCACCATGCTGCGCTCTGCAGAGGAACAACTTAATAAGTAATGCGCTTTATTCAATTTCCTATTTACATACCTAAGAAGCAAGAAACGTGCTAGCGATTACAGAAATAGAAATAAATTTTATTTTCTTTTTAAATTCTTTTTAAATTTCTTTTTAAATAATATTTTTTTTAAAAAGAACTGTTTCAGTTACTGAGGATATAGTGATATCTAGATTCTAGATAAATAGCTAAAAAAAAGTTTTTATCGATTGACGTATTGGGTAACTGTGATTAATTAATTTAAGTTCACAATCCATTTTATAAACGTTCATTGAGTTATAATAGGTTGTATAATCTTTAACAATCCGCTACAGTTAGTCCAGCATGGTATAGCTTAAATTTTGGTAATCCAAGAGATGAGTCTTGTTATATTTATATTTTAGTAGTACAAGTAGCGGCCTTATCACACTAGGTAATTTATATTATACAATGATATAACAGGTGTTTAGATGAGTAGTATATAAGTGTGTGGGCGTGCAGGCTGTCGGAGATGGAGCCGGGCGTGTGCGGCGCGGCGCAGTTCACGGCGGTGTGCGCGCGCGTGGCGCTGGCGCTGGCGCACGCGCTCGGCGCGCACGTGCCCGCGCACGCACTGCGCAGTCTCACCGCCGACTGTCTGCGGTAACACTACCATACAATATCCTACTACTATACATTCATATACACATAAAATGTTCTCACGTTTGTCGATAATTTAAATATACTTTTTAACCCTTCTTCCATACTTTGATGTTGACTTAAAATGCTCTCACGTCTGTAGACATTTTGAAAAACCCTTTTTTATTTAACCAATAACAAAAGTTTTATGAATAAAGTGCTTACAAACTATAAATTGATGAAACAACTATTATTTATTTTTACATTTTAAAACTCACAAAATACTTCATTAACCTCATACTAGAAATATAAATGCATTGACAAATTATTGTCTTCCAATACAATCATAATTTACAATTTTTCTCCAATTGCTACATACAGTTTTCGAACTCGTGTCTTTAATCTCGCAATTTATTACTACCTAGACTACAGCATCAATTCAGCGGAGTGACCGAGCAAGAGAATGCATGCGTCTGGCAGCTGGCACTACGTGTATGCGCTGCTAGACTGTACGCAGCGGCAGTGCCACTGCAATCGTCGCACGCCGCAATCACGCCAGGTGGCGCTTGCACGGCGCCTGGCACGCCTGGCACCGCCACTGGCACGTCAGCGACCGCCGCCGCGCTGTCAGCCGTGGCGGCGCTGACGCATCATGCTGAACAGTTAGATAGAATGCTGGCATCGGCAGGTAATGTGGTGGAATGTAGGTTGTAAAATTTTTAGTATGATTTAAATACTTATTAGTCTTACAGTTTAAACTCCAAACAAATTCAATTCATTTCAATTTATTTTATTTGTAGAACATGTACAGATTGTTGACAAATTATCGACGTTTTTTTCTTAATTCGGCTGTAAACGATTACCATTTTACATTATATTTTTATAACGACAAAAAAACATTTCTATATTATTATCACAGCCAATTAATTCAGTACACTGATGTACTTACGATAGTTAACTACCTTGAAAAGCTGACAGTATTAGTGTTAATAAAAATTCAAGTAATAAATATTTTCATTACAATTTTATAGGTGTGGAGCCAGACCCGTTCACAATCGCGGTGTTCCGCCATCTGTCGATGAACGCAGACAACAAGCCGGCGGCACTCGCGCGGGCTCTCATGCCGCTGCTGCAGGCCGCGCCTCTGCCCTCCATACCCAGGCCTAATCTCAACGTAAGTGATACTTCTTATGGGGCAAGTAAAAAGTACCATACGATCGACAGTCGTTTTTGGTGGTAATTATGTGAAAGCATTGTATGTTGCCAACCTATGCTATATAAGCATTTTTGCTATTATGTGTTAAAGATATGTCTAGAGTGAGTTAATTATTATACTTTTGATTAATGATATTTTTTGTATTTTCTGAATGAAAACATACAAAATGTCTGACGCACAAATCGGAAAAACATTGGACTAAAATACTTCGCAATAATAACTTTTTTCTCGATTATTTTCCTGAAAGTTTTTCCTTAATCAGTATAAGTGCTGTTTCATTGTTTTTTAAATGTATGTGATCGTTGTAGATCCGCATGTGCCGCGCGCGCATCGTGGAGCCGGCGGCGGAGAGCGACACGGTGGTGCGGTTCAGCGCGGGGCTGGTGGCGGGCGTGGCGCTCGAGGCCGAGGTGCTGCGCGTGCGCTCGCGCCGCCGCCTGCGCGTGCGCGTCGCCTACCCCGACCGCAGGGTGCACGCGCTGCTGCCCCCGCCCGACCATCTCAGACCGCTCGACCACCACGATGCCAGTGTGTACTCATGCATATCAATACCAGCACGTACATATCGTGTGCTTTATACCTATGTCTATTGCTCTAAAACGCCAGAGCGTACACTCATAATACACGAATACGCACCAACGCACGCACAAATGCACGCACGTGCCCACAACCTCGCGCACGCATGCCTATATAATAAAGAACGCCCACACAACTCATGGCAAACCACGCCCCATCACCTACGTCCGCTACAGAACCAATACGCAAATATAGTAATTCAATTCCAGAAATAAATATTATAATGAAAACATATTATAGCATGTTTCTATACTAAAAATTTGTTTCAGACGACGACGGCACGCAAAACCTGCGTCTTCTCACTAAAGTGCTAATCTCTCACGGAGTATGGACGGAGCCCTGCGGTGTGGATATCTCTATATGCCTGGTGGTAGAAGACGGCAGTAGCAGGGAGCCAGCACCCCTTATAGAACTGTGCAAGCCTGTCCGAGTGACTGTAGCACCCAAGCCTATCAAACGTGGCATATAGATGAACAACACTACATTAACTTGGTGACTGCGAGAAAAGGATTAAATACATGAATTATCTAACAACAATTTTGCAGGTTCAAAAATAATCGAATGAGTCTTATTCTGTAAAAGCAGTTAGATTAAATCATGGACTTATCAATTTATTTGGATGAATAAATGTATTAATAGAGTGGTAAATTCAATATTATGGTCTGTCTTCTGTCACATTTTACTGTTAATATGTAGTATTACTGTAAAGTATACAGTAGATTACAGTGAAGTATAATTACATACAATTATAGTTCATATTTGTTATATTGATATTATAAGTTTTCAACCAACAATGAAGAATGTTAACTAATTTTGATTATTAGCACTCCATATTCTCTGGCAAAAATAAAAAATACTAGTGAAAGAATTACTTCGATATGTCAATTAGTTTCCGATTTAGAAGTAAAACAAGTTGTAACCGTTCGACCCGGGCTGCCGGTTACGGTGTGACGTCATAGCACAACACGCTCACTGGCTCACTCAGTCCGCTCGTGGTCGCGCGCTCGTGCCGTTGAATTTATACCCACAGAGTACTATAATATTACGTTTATACCTAAAGACTTTTAACAATGTCCAATCCAAATACTAGGAAATCATGTGTTGTGCCTAAATGCACAAACACAACTTCCAATTCGCCAGAAAAGAAAGTCTGGAATAACACATAGGCTACTTTTAATACTGGGAAAATGTACAGCTTCTGAGGGAAACTGGGACGAAGCTGCTGGGGGAAGCTAGTTTGCAATAAATCAATATAGGTATGTATGTATTCATTTAAATTTACTAAGAAGAGCGTTACCTACCTATATTATACATACGTGCCTACCAATAGCTACAAAACTACAATACATACATATTTGTTGTCTTTAACTTACAAATTTAATGGTAGGTAGGTAGTTCTACTATTTGAGTTGCATTCTTCCATTACGACATTAGTTGGGTATTTTGTTTTGATAAAACAATTTAGAACAGATAAACTATTAAGCATAAGTAGTAGCACGGAAATTTCACTTACCGTGACATTTTTATTCCTCGCATTTCGGCGGCAACGAAATCACTATTTGTTGATAAGTAATGCGCAACCATTAATCCATCTATTTTAGGTAGATTATCCGATTGCCCTTTTTCGAATCCCTCATCCATTTTATTAATCGAATAATATTTACTATTATTAAACTATTAACTTAATACGCGAACGAAAACCAACAACAAAACACTGCGCAAGCTATTACAACTACTATAATCGCTGGCGATTTGATAAGAAGCGAGTCGTGGCCCGTGCGACGCGTTGTGAAATGACGTCACAAGCGATCACGCGACTGTAGCGGTACTCGATATTTTTCAAAACTTTGAATACCTATAAAATCAAAACTACTAGGTATTTTTGACTACAACAAAAACTAGTGTGTTTGTATACATAAAGGCTTTACTGAGACAACATTTCAAACGATTTGGCATACCTAGTAACATTGTCCATTGTCATAAATTCAGTTTATATTTAAATATTTTATGATAATATTAAAAACATGTGAATGTCACTCCTTAGAATCTAATAATAAAAAAAACTCTTACAAGAATACAAAATAAACAATGTATTACCACTCCAATGATTTCAGTTGTAAATCATAAATCATATAAGATTATATCAGAAATCGCAACATATGTATGAATAACATTTCAATAAAAACTTCTTGACATAAAACTTTTTTATTTATATCTTTTCAATACAAAATGAACTTGTACATTATTTCAATCTTTCATGGCAAACTCGAAAAGCACCACAAAATTGCAATAATAAAACTAAAATCAATCACATATTTTGCTTATAAAATACTTTGTTATATCACTTACTCGTCAGCTAATAAGTATGACAACAAGTTTAAATCCAAGACTAGATTACATACATATATTTGAATTGTCTATAAATATACAAAACAGGAAAATTGCCATCATCATGAAATTACAGGTATCCACACAAACCGTCACATGTTTTAAACTTAAAGTAACAACAATATTTTTATTATTGGACAATATAAGGAACTTTTGAACTTATTCTTGAACACTTTTACCAAAAAAAATATGGCTAACTGAATTTTGTGCCTGTTTAGTGCATTTACTAATAAATGTTTTGTCCTGCTTTAAATGTATAAAATAAAAACTTTTTTGTTTCAACAAAAATAAAAAATATTTCCAGTCAACTTATGTAAATTAAGCATGACTTATTTCTGCTGTATAGCAAGTACAAAGAATATGATAAACATTTGAAACAATACAAAAATATAAAGGAACTAAGGTTTTGCTTTATAGCTGGTTTAAAATCTATGTAAATATTATTTACCTTTAATGGTTTCTTCTTTCTATCTCATTACTACACAAAAGTAAAGCAGGGTATGATTATATTTCAAACCTTATCCTATTATCTATCCAAAATTTTTAAAAGGGTTTTGCCTTACAACTCATACTCCATACAATATGAGAGGGGGCCAGTTTCCAAACATATAAACAATAATATGAAGTGTTTAAACTCATTGCCATTGGAAAGTTCACATATGGTTTCCAACCATGTTAAAGTCTAGCTGTCCTCTGTAGCTTCAATAGCTAACAGTTCAGAGCGAGCGATACAGTTGTGTATAAGCTGCTTGACTCCTGGCATCCATGTGCCCACTGCACTGACATGATCCACCATTAGTGCTCTGTGTATTTCATCTGCTTTGGTGAGCTCATTGTGTTTAAGACCTGCAAGTGAAAATAAAATGATGCTATACCAACCACAATATTAGATGTGTGATGGGATTGATGGCAAAACTAAAAATATACTGCAAGATTTTTTTAAATACAAAAATTACTTACATAAAGCCAATTCCTTCATTTGCATATATATACTGTTATTTAATTTTCCACCCTTCCACATGTCTTCCATGATTGATATCCGCCTTTTAATATCATTCGCCTTTGATCCTAACTCACTATTATTTTCTAACAGCTCCAAAAGTGAATCTTTTACTTCATTCAGTGCTTCCTCACTGTCCACATTAATTTGGTCAGTTTGTATGGGTACAATATTTTGTATAGGGGTCGCAGAAGGCACTAGTGTTGGCATAGGTGGTAAGAGCACTGGTTGTTGAAGGGTAGGATTCCCAGAATTTGATAAGGGAAATGCGACCCTTTTGTTCAAAAAGTTTCGGGGCCTGCCAGGCGTAGTTTGCTGAGCGTTGTATGTGAATTTCGGTGGATCGTTCCAGCCTGGATCATACGTTCCTAAAATAATATTATTTATAAACATATGTGATACTATTAGAATGTAAACTGTTGCAAAATCACAGCAGCTGTATTCACATTTAAAAGATACTCATACCTTTAACACCTTGATTAGATGATGTGTTGCAGTTGTCCATTTTGAAGTATGAATAAAGTTTAACGTAATAAAAATAATAAGAAATTTTATAATTACAAATCACAAAAATCAGTAGTAGGAAGGCTGAAACTCGTAATCACAGATAACTATATACTAGTCAGAGACAGATAGGACACTTAAAAATTCAATTAGTTTCACGTTGTTTGCGCAAAGCGCTAGTGTAGCAGATGTAACGAAAGTAATAGTGTGGTGCTACTTTACTTCTTAGTCTGGGTGTGCTACTGACTCAAGAAAAATATAGTGATGTACCAAGGTCGATTATGTTGTTTAGTCTAGAAAATAATAATGAAACGAAAATTATTTATTTATTATTTATTTTTATTTCTTAACCTATGCGACTTATATTTATTATAGGCCAATATTTGTGGATCTTTCATTTTTAATACATACTTTGTTGGCATATCGCCCTTTAATATTCTGTTTATTATTGTACACCAGTTGTGAATGTGTGTTCTTAATATTAACTTAATTAAATATGTCTTTACTGTTTCTTTATGGTTTTTGCAACCCAGCCAGCTTAAATTATGTTTCAAAATTTCATATTTGATTCTTTGTCCGACACTTTTGATGTGGCCATATTTATTTAATTCGCAATGAATTAAAATGGTCATATCTCTATAAAGTAACAAAAATTGTTCTGAGGGATATGCCAAGTTACTGTTTTTTAATTGTTTATACTCCCTTTGTAGGATCCACTCATGAATATTTTCTTTGAATTTTGCTATATATGTTGCCCGACAATACTTGCAATTGATATTTTTTGTTAATTTCCTACACAAATAACCTGCTGTGTATGCAGATGAGTGTACACGCATTTTTTCATTAATTGCATTTGATGCAGTTATCTTTATATCACTACCCTGTTCTGATGAAAAGGATACTGTGGCCGGCATAAAATTAGTGTTAAATACTGGCATATTTTCCTTTTCATCAGAACTAATATTTTCTTTTAATAGGTGAAAAAAATCTATTAAGTTTTGGCCCTCATCTTCTTCACAGTTGGAATATAAACTGTGAGTGCCCATTATATTCGAAATTAATAAAGATTTAAATGCATTAACGAAAGTATATGCATCAGGATTTACATTTCTATAATTAATGGCTCTTATACGCCCAAAAAAATTCTCAAGTGGATCCTGATTTAATAATCTTGGGTAGAAATAGCTTAATTTATGCTTATCAAACAGTATGTTGGCAATCCTTTCTAAGCTTTCTAAACTTGTGACCCAACCATCAAGTGAAGGAACCCGAATATAATATTGGGTCTTATTTTGTATTGCCCATTTGCTGGCGGAGTCCACAAATCTTATATTGTTTAAAATTTTGATTGCATCGCGCCAAAATTTAAGATGGCCTAATTTTGGTTTGATGGGTCCTCTCATTTTCCCCTTTTTTGTGCTGGATTTTGACCCATTTACACTGTCAAACAGCTGATCGAAAAAGTCGACAGCTTCACCTGTCGTCCTCATGGATTGGCTTATATTGTCTCCATTCAAAGTTGTACCTGAAGACCACAAATATGTGATTAAAAAAGATTTTGAATGTGTACTTATATCTCTTAGTAAGAAAAATCAAAAGCATTGGTTTGTTTTTAAGACAAATAGAATTAGAGAATGTGTACAAGGAAAACATGATAATTAAGAGGTAAGGATTATTATGGAATAAAATATTTAGTTAACCCTGACCCCTAATCCAGAAACCATCTGGATTCTCATGGACTCAGCATGATGAGAGCTGGTATCTATTCCAAAAGTTTAAATTACAATTATATGATCTTTAAGTTAAGACATTGCTTACCTGATGTTTCAGGTACCATAGCTACTTGTTCAATGGTTTCATCTGATATTTCCATAGGCTCTGGTATATCACATTCAGCTAATTTGTAATATGAATGGTCACCTGAAAAACAAAGTATTATTGTTTGAATTGATATTCATTAAATCAAATTATGAAAAAATATAGTTTTCTTTATGGAAATACCAACCTTGAACTTCAATAGCAGTTGTTGAAATGCATTCCATGCTTTCAGGCACTGTTGTTAAGTAATTGTGGTCACTTAAGTGATTAACATCTGAAATAATTAAAGCTTTGTAAGTCATTTGAAGAAGCATGGTTTTTGAATAGAGAAAGACTAATGTAAAATAATTAAACAAATATATAAGTACAACATTAATTTAGTACTGCATTATGCAGATAATGTAAATGATTGTATTGTATTTTTATGGTTATGTTAATACGAATGTTACTCACCAGTAAAGCTCAGGGGTACTCCATAACATATTTCTTTCGCGGAAAACAGGCACGGGTAGCAGTTAGAAAGACGGTTTCCTAAATTATCAAATTGATGGCGATCAAAGTGATTTTGGCAAACACACTTCGTTAATAATTGTTCCTTTGATAAACCACTGAGCTCAATGTTAGTGGGGATCAAAAAAGAGAGCCACAAATTTCTTAAAATAACGTGCTTTGGTGGATAAAAGACGATGAGTACGATTAGTGGAATCGCAATTTCCAAAACAGCATTTTTGCAAATCCATGTCGCAAACGATAGTCCGTTAGTTAGATTCCACTCAAGTTATATAGCGAGGAATACACGTTATCACCGGCACAAATTTCAGACTGATCGCTGATCGGCAATCGCCTGTCGATACAAATGTCTGCAAATGTCAATTGATGGTGACAATGACATCTAACGTCATGTCGGACGACACTAGCGCTTTGCGCCAACGACGGAATTAACAGTGTCACAGGCCTGCTCGTAATGAAATGTCAATTTTACTTTGAAGTTTGACTTCATTGACTATATTTTTTTCTGCTGTAAATACTACAAAAATCTTGAGATTTTAATCAATGTATAATTTTCATATTTAAATAGTCCCACACAATGATAATAAAATAGAATATTTCATACAAAAATACTTCCTAAATCATTTTTGAGAGTCCAATGGGATGCTACTGCACAGTACAGAGTAAATTGCCAGATGCCAAAGAAATTGCATTTGGTTGTTGGTTGTCAATTGTCATTGTCAAACCAAACGTGATAGCCAGTGATAGCGTGATACAGTGATACAGAAAATATGGGTCTCAGTATCGTTTCTAATATTCTTATTGTGCTATTTTTCACAATATATCAACTGCACATTAGTCAAGGTAAATATCGTTTGATCGTGTATTTTGTAATAAAATATTTTCCGTACCATTAATTCATGAAGATAACTTTAGCGGCCTAACAATTACGTGGCCTTATCCTATGGGAGGATTCGAAATCCCAAGAAGAAAAAAATGTGTTTTAATTTTAATTATTGTGCTTTTAAGGGGCAAAGTCGGAGTTTGTGACATGTGGGACAATATTGAAGTTAATTAACACGGATTTGCGCCTTCGACTTCACTCACATGATGTTAAATACGGGTCGGGCTCGGGTCAGCAGTCCGTCACGGCGGTTGATGTCACGGACGATAACAACAGCCACTGGCTCGTCAGGCCGGTGAATGGAGAAACTTGCAGAAGAGGGTAAAGTTTTATTAAAACAATATTAAGAGGTATTTTCTTTATAAAGTTGCTGAATTTTTACAGAAGTTACTAGGCGCCAATTTTTTATGATTTATAAAACACATTTCCCTTTAATGCCCTATGGTTGGTGTTTATAATCATCATTCTCTCCACCTACCAAAGGATACAAAGAATTCTTATAAAGACCTTCCCTAATGATATATAATATTTTCTCAGGACTGCTTGGAGGTATTTTGGTTTGATTGATGTTATCGGTTATCAATCTGTAGGCATTAATAATATTTTTTATAGCCCCGTTTCAAATGGTATTAAGTCCTTTAGTGATAATAATTACCTTAGACCTTTTAAAACATTTTGTATGAAAAATTTATAAATTAAGATAATTATAACAGAAACAAAATCCAAATCACCAATTACAACTAGTTTCATTCATAGCATAACATAAATCATTTATTAATTTTCAGTGAACCAATCAAATGCAACACCAATATCCGTCTCCAACACATAGCTACTAAGAAGAATCTGCACTCACACTACTTCTCATCACCTCTGTCAGGCAACCAGGAAGTGTCATGTTACGGTGATGATGATGGTGAAGGCGATAGCGGAGACAACTGGACTGTGGTCTGCAATAATGATTACTGGAGAAGAGATACTCCAGTCAAGTTCAAACATATAGATACTGGGGCGTAAGTTGATTCTTGTTAACATTATCAACAACAGTATCAACAGTACTTGTTGGTGTTGAAACCGAATCTCTCATACTTTCTTTCAACTAAGAATCTAGTCACTACACCATCAAAATCCACAAAATCATAGATACTGTGCGTGGTGGCCTGTTAGTAATGGACCAGACGCGGCTGCCTACATGTTCACGGTGGTTGTGGGTTATAATCCCAGGGCACACCTATGACTTTTCGGAGTTATGTGTGTATTGATAGTCAATCACCACGCACTATAACGGTGAAGGAAAACATCTTGAGGAAACCTGCATACCGTAGCGATATTAAAGAATTTCTATGGTATGTAAGTCCGCCAACATGCACTAGGTCAGCGTGGTGGACTATATGGCCTAACCACTCTCAATCCATTCTCTCGATTGTAGAGTAGGCCCATGCCCTGCAGTGGGACGTATATGGGCTGATATAGATAGATAGATATATATACTGAGAAAGCATTGTTTGTTGTGTCATCACTTCATTTTTTAATTAGTTATATTTATATATTTGCTGTCTTGAAGATTTATGTGCAATATAAACTGCAGCCAAGCTTATGCTGACAAAAGCGTAGTTTCTCCTGTAGTTTTAATTAAATAATAAATAAATACACCCAACAGTCACATACATAGTACTGACCCCACACTAAGATCGAGTCTTGTGTAGTGGGTATCAGAAACTACGAGAGACTTTTCGGTCTCACAAACACCCAGACCCGCAACAAATACCTGTGGTTCACACAAATATTTGTTTCGGTGCGGGGATCGAACCCGCGGCCTCTCGTTTCACAGCCGGCATCTAACCAACTGCGCCACGAAGGCTGTCAATTACAATGTTATTTTTCAGATTTTTGGCGGGCTCCGGTCGCACATTCGGTCGTCCAATCAGCGGGCAGGGCGAGATAGTCGGCGTCACTTCACAGTACGGTTCATACACAGACTGGCAAGCACAAGAGGGTCTGTTTATCCACCCCGGCGAGCTACTGCCACACCAGCACCAGCACACAGAGTTATAATACACTTGTTTCAACTGTAGTACATTGTGATAATTTTTTATATTATTAATTTATTTAGTGAAAACCGCTGCGAGGGGCGTCACAATTCTATTTCTTGATGTTTGTCACCTACCGCGATTATGGGATAACTAAAATAGCGTAATTGAAGCTTTCTTTTTGTGGATTACTTCTCCGCATATTATAAAATCCCGCCTATATGTGTGCAATATAGTACAGAATTTCATTTATAATGAGGCTATTGTGCATAGGTCAGTTCGAACAAGCGTATTTCAAAGCTGTGACTAACGAGATGATATAATGATGAAAATAATTCTGTAGTAGGTGACAGATACACACATAAATTTACTAAAATTGTGCATTGTACAGTATTCACACGCAATAACAATTATAAAGTTCCTTATATATCCCTAATACAATTTTATCAATTCGAAGCAGTTTATTTCGATAGACAAATTAATATAAGTCAATGTTAAATGAAAAGCAGTGTCGAATTTATGTCGCTCAAAATGCACTGTTGATTTCATTTTATTACGTTCGTTAATGACCAAATAAAATGTTAAAAAGAAAAACAAATGTCTTTAATTTATCGTAACTTTATTGTCAAATAGTAATGTTGATATATTACATGTGTTTACAGCGACTTGAGAAACTTCTAAGTTACAAATACCAGTGCTCCAACATCAATCTGCGATAATACTGAAGTGTACATTCTTTATTGCTAAGAAAAATGTAGATTCACAGAAATACATACAAAAGAGAATTTTCCAGTTTCCAGCAAAAAATACGTAAAATACGATGAAGAAAATTAGCAAAATATTCGTTTCCCGTGTGATGTTACTGAAGCACACAAAAGTAATAAAAATATTGTTATAAAACTAAATAAACAATTCGAAACGCTCATGTAAAGGCACGCATCCCAGTCCCTCAGTCTTGATGCACATTACATTCATTACAAGTTTACAACACAGCTATAGAAACGAAATTATACAACTAAGATTTACCTTATCATATAACATGAACCACGAAAGCTGACAAAGTCGTCGGTAAGAGTAACTCGAGTTAATATCATTTAATCAACCAGCATACTCATATTTTCTATTATGTGTAGCGTAGCAAAACAATACGACATGGGTATTGGATCAACGTTAGAGTAAGAAAATATAGTTAATAAAATTGATTTTTAGACAATATACTTTAGAAATCATGACGAAAATAAGAGGCGCCATTGGTAAGCGCCTCTGGGCACTAAATCTACGATTAGTAGGAGAATAAGCAGCGCGGCGTTTGTATTGTAGAATAATGTACTGATATGTAAGAAATCCAGGCGGCATCATAAGTTTGTACCTACATCATAATTTAATACAGGTACATAATTTGTAAGGTCATCGAAAGTAGAGTTTCGTACACATTGAAACATTTTAATAAATATCAAACACAATTGAATACAATGTTTTTATGCGCCCTATACCCCTACTAAACACTGGTCTTGTTCAAAATGCCTGAGGGCATCATAATCAAATTCATTTAAATTAAATATTATGTACCGAATCCGCAGTAAGAGATTGCGAGCGCTGACTAGCATAGCTTGTTGGCTAGTACGCTGTTAAGTTTCTCTAGCGCGTACGTGAGGTTCGTGTAAAGCTTTTTATCACAGCCGTGCTCCTCAATGGTGCTGAACCGGAATGTTCTGAAGTTCTTCTCCACGTCGATGTATGTGACGGCTTGCATGAGCGGGCAGAGTATGATTTTCGTGTGATCTTGGAAGTTAATCTATAGAACATTTTGTTACATTAATGTAAGATTCGGAATTGGTCAATAATTAATAATTATGCAGATAATGAAACAATATGAACTATAAACACTTTACACGGTGAACTGGCGCACGTATTCACATTGTTTTTTATGCACACCGTGTGTTGCGGCTAACACACGCCAAGTTTACCATAGTGCTGTGGGGAATCTTTATAACAGACGTACCGCATGTCAACCGCATTCTATTTATTTCATTTTTACATGCGTGTTGTGTGCACAGATGAATATATTACTTTATGAAAAATCAGGTATAAAATATGGCAAGCTAAATAAAACCGTTTAATAAAAACACATTACCTGTAAAGTTCCATTAGTCAGGTACATAATGACGGCAAGTGTCGTTCTGAACCACTGGTGTAGATGCGGCAATCGAGAGATACCGTCGCTCTCTCTCACTGGCACCGACGCTCCTGTAGGTTAATAACAAATTGAAAATGGAGCCTTATGAAGAATTTAAAAACAAAGTCCAATAGTATACATCATTTTCTTCACTTTTACACATTTGTTTTATAACGACCGAAATCAATGAACGACATCGATGTTTATCTAAAATATAGACCAATCGGGTCAAAGGTTTACCCACCGGCACATCAATTTGAATTTGTACATATTAAGTTGAGTTAAATTACGCATAAAGTTGAGTGTATTTATATAAATAAATACACTCAACATTCAAATACATAGTCCAAAACCCACACTAAAATCGAGTCTTGTGTCCTGGGTATTGAACTACGAGAGACTTTTCGGTCTCACAAACACCCAGACCCGAAACAAATACCTGTTGATCACACAAACATTTGTCTCAGTGCGGGGATCGAACCCGCGGCTTGCATTTCACAGCCGGCGTCTAACCAACTGCGCCATGGAGACCGTCATGATATCAGTCGTATGAAGATAAATAAATGTTACGATAGATTTTACGATTGGTAAAATGATAAGAAGGTAGTGCAGGATGTTTTAAGATAGTTATGCAGAAACTACATTAAAAATATAATTTAAGATTTTTACCTGCTTTCATAAGATGCTCAGTCATGTATCGCCTGAAGTAAGTGAGGAGTTTCATTTTCTTCTCAAGCTCAGTTGGGTAAGTGCGCATAGTCATATACTGCTCTTGACCATTTCGATTAATGTAATGCACGTTTCTGTAAGCAAAATCTTATGTTCATCTATTTTTTTTAAATACACCCAACAGTTACATACAATAAGATCTTATGCCGTGACTTGTGGGTATCAGGAACTACGATACTTTTCGGTCTCACAATCACCCAGATTATAGATTATTTCTCTCAGCGTGGGGATCGAACCCGCGGCCTCTCATTTCACAGGCGGCGTCTAACTAGCTGCATCACGTAGGCTGTCAAAATTGTAGTATAAAATTATCTAGATGAAATTGTTTAAATATTAGGATTTACCAAGCAGTTCTGCTCACAGACGTGACACACTCGGATACTTTTAGTTGTGTTGCGCCAACTACTAGTGGCATGAAACAAATAATTTTCTATTTGCGCGGAGATCGAATCCACTTCATGTTTCACGGTCAATATGATAATAAAATATATCTCTTACACTCCATTAGCCAGCATGATGAGCTTGGTAGTATCGTTAAACATGACGCCGACGCTCTCGTCGCACAGCTGGTAGCCGAAGCCGTACTTGTCGGAGTAGTCCACCCACTTGCCCACCCATACGAGCGGCTGCGCAGCCGGGTCGCTCAGCTCGTCTGTCAGACACTCCGGACGACACTTGAGCTGCATCATACAAACAGATTTAAGATTATGTAGCTCTGTCGTTAATAAATATCATTGCTTATGTATACAAATGTATTGGACGCAAATTGTATTGCTAAGATTTTAAATTTTGCACACTGTAAAAAAAATTTGCAAATTTTGTAAAACTGCCACATGCAAGAACAGTTAATGACAATGAATCCTTTGTAAAGATTGTACCAAAATTAAACTCTTAACATTAATTCTCACAAAATTACTTAACAGTGTCAAGCAAATGTGATAAAAATGATGTCCAATAAGTGCACTGCAATTCGAATACCACAACAAACTATAATACATACATTTTTGTATGGTAAATTGGTTAAAACAGAGTGTTTATGAAGAGACGCCGGTACCTTGCTAGTGAGCAGCGCAGCGAGTTGGTCTCGCAGCGCGATGAGATTCTGCCTGTGGGACGGCGGCTCCACGGAGCGCGGCTCGGCGGGGATCATGTCGCGCTTCACCGGCGAGTCCACCGCCATCGGCACGTTCTCTGCGCACACAACAAACTTTTCATTCAAAAATTCTTTGTAAATGTTAGCATATCGTCAGTGGCGTCCAAACAACGAACTATACACCTGAGCCTTTTAGGTGTATTGTGTATGGAAAAAACACGCCACGGGTGTGATAGCAATACACGATTCACTCAAAAAACACAACGTGATTGTAAACCGCAGTTAACGCCAATGATACATATTGTTCACATAAATATTGTTTTGCATACTTTGATTAAAGGTTTGTCGCGTAGTGTGACCGTTATTAGTTTGAACGGACTGTGTGGCGTGTAAGTTCAAAACGATTAACTAATAATATGGAAAGGAAGATAACATTCAATCGGGGGCATGTTGC
The DNA here is from genome assembly GCA_905220455.2 of Deilephila porcellus. NCBI lineage: Eukaryota > Metazoa > Arthropoda > Insecta > Lepidoptera > Sphingidae > Deilephila > Deilephila porcellus. The sequence continues at coordinate 11,566,646 of LR999973.1, read as the reverse complement.
GAAACATCTCTTGTTTGGGCAGTTACGCGCAGGGTCAAAGAAGCGGGTCAAAATAATTATGAATTAGTATTTTTGTAAACATATAGTTAAGCCAGCAATAGTTCATTTAGTTGTTAGGATTACACGGTCAAACAGATTTAATAAGGTCGCAGATTCAAATCTAAACCTCCTAACACTGATTTTTCGTAGACATTTGAGTCTTTTTTATTAATTATCGTAGTATGCCTTTACAGTAAAAGTAAATATTAGGAGAAAAATAGAGTACATGTGTGAATTTTCCAAAGAATTTAGATGGTCTGTGAATTTAGTGTTCAAAACCGAAATCCGTTACATACCAAACTAAGTCATACTACAAAATGGCTGAAGTCATATCGTGTGGGATAAAGATGATTAGAAGGTTTTTAAACAATCTGTGGATAGCATCTGTAATTAATGTTCACATACCGTTCATATTAACTTCATTAAGCGGGCGGCGGTGGAGCGCCATGCCCTCGAGTTGATCCGTCCGGGGCGCGGTGGTGAGGCACGACAGCGGCAGCGCGGCGGGCAGGATGCCGGACGAGAAGAACTCATGTTGCAGCAACTTGTCCACTGACGGTCGCCGCGCCGGCACCGACTGCAGCTGCAGCACGATCATCGACGCCGCCGCCTTGCGCAGCGACGACGGAATCCTGACAAACATCATTCATTATTACATACATTAACTCACGCCTTTATCCCCGAAGGGGTAGGCAGAGGTGCCACCAGGACACCCACATTTCGCCTTGTATGTTCCGTCCCACGATGTGATAGGGGGCGAACCTATCGCCATATCGGGCACAAATTCCTGACTCCGGACTGATAATGAATAGAAAAATCCAATATCACTTTGCCCAACCCAGGACTCAAACCCGAGACCTCAGCTTTGTAACCATACCATAATACAACTACGCCACCGAGGCAATATATCAGTATATCAGTATCAGTAGGCATCATTCATTATTGCGACTATTCTTATCGACTAGCGATACCGTGGCGCAGTTGATTCGACGCCGGATAAATAAGAGGCCGCGAGTTCGATCCCCGCACCGACAAATGCTTGTGGGAACCGGTATTTGTTCCGGGTCTGGGTGTTTGAGTGACCGAAAAGTCTTTCGTAGTTTCTGATACCCACAACACAAAACTCGATCTTAGTGTGGACTGTGGACTCAAAACTATGTAAGTGAGAGTACTTATTTATTTAATATCAATACATCGACGGCGGCGGCATAACTACGAACTATCCACCTGTGCAGCGATGCATAGGCGTATCAAGCCTGGTATGTTATAGCCGCAAACACGGGTATAAGCCGCAGTTAATATGTTTGATAGTGATGCAACTATACGATAATTATTTAGATAAGCGTAGCTTCCGGTAGGATCATTTGAAAAAATACATTTGCTATACTATACTTTGGCTAGCAGATATGAAAGTTACGTGGATGCCACAGTCCACACGGCAATAATATGAAAACGCGTAATATTTCTTTAACAAAATATATATTGTTATTACTATTAGTGCAATAACAATAATAATAAATTGTAGTGCAATTATATCTCAAACTATCTAATTATAATCTACGTCATTCAAATCTAAATACTAATAACCGTATCATCACATCGCTAGATTTAAATAAACACTTTGGATTATGTAGCAACACAATTTAAACGTAACGGTTCTGGTGTCCACATCGAAATAAAATTTATACACAAACATAAATAAAAATACAAACATTAATTTGTAACATATCACCAACAGTTATGAAATCACGTACACAAATGTGAGAAGGCCATTCTTGTCATTTTCAATATTACATACCTAGTACATAGGTTAAGTAAGATGACTTATAAAATCACGCTGTACCCCGTATGTAGATAGATATAAGCAGAGGTGTTACCATAGGGTGTTACTGCCAAATTACTGCCTAATATTCGCCAAGTTATTATTACTTTTAGGAATAACAACATGGCAATTTTATTTCCATCCAATGAAAATGACGACCCTAATTAAATGACTTAAGCACGAGAACGACACAAAGCTCGCATGAAGTGATTTCCATCACCGTAGTATAACCACCTGTATCGCTGATGTATCGTGTTATCGTTGACTACCGCCTGCACACAACGCGCGCCCAGCGAGTGCCACGGGCCGCCCAAACAAGCGCTCATTGCTAGATATACCCCCTCGCTATTTGAACAAATTATGTCTCAATTATTCTGTTAGGATCTGGGTCATTCGTATAAGACGGTCAGTGAATTGGAAACAATATTAGCTGTGGCATTACTAACTGCGTCTTTAGTAGGCATAATTTATAACAGAATGCGTTTCTTTTCTGATTATGATATAAATGAAGAAAAAAAAATTAAGAGTATTATCTCTATTAATATAGACATAGCACACACAGCATGCAGAATACATGACAAGAAAAATAAATTCATGCACAATTTTACTAGTTTTTTTAAGGGAATAGTCCTGTAGTAGGTTCAGTTATGTTTACCGTACTTCTATCACTATCGGGCTGCATATCAATATACATGTATTTTACGATGAATATGTTATCATATTAATCAAGCTTCTTACACTTCTCTGTGCTATTACGGATATAACGAGCATATTTATGATATATTTGAGATGAGGGAAATTACACGACATTACGAAAATAAAAGACCACTATTGTCAAAGAACATTTGCATTATACCATTAAAAGTTGGTTAAATTTACGATTCACCACTGTTCAGGCCTTCACAGTATTATTTACACAAAACGTATTTATATGTGTAGTGTAGAGAACTTCCGTGGATACCTTAAAGTTATTTTAAGGATTAAACTATGAACATACCTGTATTCACACTGCTTGATTCTCTTGTACGTGTCTTTGAGCGTGGAAGTTTCGAATGGCGGCTTGCCCACCAAAAGTGTGTACATGATGCAGCCCAAACTCCAAATGTCCACTTCGAAGGAATGGCCCTTCTTCGTCAATATCTCTGGCGCTATATAATTTGGTGTGCCGCATAAAGTCTGCTTTCTCTCTCCTACAAAATATATTTGAGATGATGAAACCACTGACGCAGTCTGTGATCAATATGGCACAAAATTATTTATTAGTGTTAATTATAAATCCTTTAAACTGTTTATAAGTCGCTTTACCGAATATTATATTGCCGGGGCGTTGTGAACCAATGAATTTTAAAGTTAACGGTTTTTTTTTGTTTAACAATCAATATTTATTGATCATATATAACTTTATTACTATAACTAATTACGAATGTTGGCAATCAAGATAAATAAATCCAGGAAAAAAATCTTTGCCGTAAAATATTGTCATGTGTCGTCAATAGCGGAAACGATGCGGGAGTCTTACCTATTTCATGGCCACATACAAATAAAAAAAATGCGAGGTTAAACCCACAGTCGCATACTTCACAAGATGCTTTTCCCTCGTTAAGTCATTTAGATTTCTTGAAGGGACCGGACTATATGCATACGCATATTAAAATCTAGGTATCATGTATATTTCCGCTATATTTTGTTCGGTACCCCGATTATCCCCTAGATAAGTGTAAAATAGAATGTAATAATTTTTTTCTGTACACATACACTAAAAATAATCATGTTACTGCCGGCCAAATCCATATGTAATGATTTAGTTATAAAAAAAATACAGCACTGTTTTTTTCTTCTCGTTACCTAAATTTTAACATTTATGTTGCATATAATCTAATTACCAATAATGTTATATAAATGAGGCAAACTTTTGGGGATAGGTAATTGGTATTGATACCTGAAATAGGTTGACACGTACAAAATAAGATAATGGGTCATAAACTGCATAAAAAAGGTGATAATTCACTATAAACTTAATACATATAGATTGTCATTATTTACTTAAGACTTCAACATAAGTTCAAGCCTCACCTTCGAATTCAATTTTGGCTGCCAGGCCAAAGTCTCCGATCTTGACGTGTAGTTCGTCGTCGAGGAACAGATTGCCGAGCTTGAGGTCACGGTGGATAATCCGTCTGCTGTGCAGGTACTGGACGCCCAGTAGTATCTGGTGCATGTAGAACCGCGTCTCCGGCTCCGTGATGGCTTTTCTACGCTTGTGCAGCTCCATCATTGACTGGGTGAAGATAGTTTATTGATTTATACCAATCTCCCTAACTAATGCGATTCGGAGCGAGATGAACTCAGGACGAGATGTTAGACTGTTCTCTCTCCTTCAAAATAACACGACCTGATGATGATGACGATGATAGGAATTATTTAATAAATGATTTTGTTTTTCTCGTTGGTTTTCCTATAATTGCTTATTAAACCAGACATACTATAAATAAATAGAGCGCAGATCTGAAAAATAGACATTTCAAGCTCCCAACTTCTTTTTTTTATTTTTTAAACAATGAATTTCCTCCAAAATACAGACTGTCAAAAAACACAAAAAAAAAATTTTGAAGATTCTTGACAAATAATTCAGTGAGTACAAAACATTTTTTTTCAGAATAAAAGACATAATTTATAAATAGATTAAATACTGACCCTTTTCTTACAAAGTTCAAGTATAATGTAGATGTTGAGCGAGTCTTCAAAGAACCCGTGGAAGCCAACCACATGTTTGTGTTGCAGAGATCTGTGGATAGAGATCTCCTGAGCCATCTTTTCTTTCTGGCTCGACTTCACCATCAGTTTTTTGGATACAATTTTGCCAGCATACACCTGATTGGTGCTTAAGTCTTGTATTTCGTAGCATTTTGCAAAACCACCCTGAAATTAATATAAATTAAAGTTTTTTAACACATGCTTGTTGTATCATTTTCATACATATCAAGATTAAGTTGAACTTAACATGATAAAATTGATATGCAGCATGGCTTTAATATGTTGGTAACTCTGGTACTGGTTTTAGTGTGTAACAATACATGTTTTTATTTTATTTTAGTATTTGTTTGGCAATAGCATGGTCAATCTTATTAATTTTTTCAATGTAAGGCTACAGAACTTTTTTGTTTAAATGTGCTTGTATATTTTCTGTAAACAAATGACCAATGTATAATTTCGGTCAACAGTAAATTATAAAAGTTGGTTTCATTGCGTATTCCTGATAATTTTATATTATGAATGAAGAAAGTTACATTATTAGTGCCCAAAGAATGTCACATAGCTAAACATTAGCCTATGTCCACTTATTATTCCACAGAGGTCTACACCCAGAAACATACATGAAATTAGTCAAACAAGATAAAATAAACATAAAGTTAATTGATTCCCTGTTCTGTGATAAGAGATAGAACAGTTACAATTTCAAAAAAACATCTTTGTAACTGAAGCTTATTTGAATTGTTTAATTTAAGCTTTAGTTTTCCTTATAAACTCTAAGGGCACTGTTTAATATGTCCTTATTATTAGTGTCTCATTTAAAATTACCAGATTCATTAAAGATGAATGGCATTATATAGTAAATATGTTATTTTTGTAATAGTATCTTGAAATTCAAAATTAAACAGGTACAATTAAAACCTGTTGTAGATTTTGTATGAAGTTTTAATCACTAGAGTATACTTTCAAAGAAATTTAAATTAAAACGTTTTAAATAAGTTAAGGCTACGCCTTCACTTTAATCACAGATGATATTAAATAGCTATTTAAACTATTTCGAATTATGTTACGTGAGGCCGAAAGCATTGGGTGGTGCGTTTCGACTAGCTAATTAACTGTAATTTGAAATGTAACTGACGCTTCCTGTGACCCAATAATTGTATATTATGGGTGATTTATCATGAGTTTAATTCAGAAAACCACAATAACTCCATAATGTAAATACACCAAAGCATGTAACGGTTTTTTTATATTTTTTTGCTGAGAGTACACATTAAGTTTTAAGGCCAAAACAAATTATAAAACATCGTAAAATACATACTGAATTATAGCATTTCATTTTTAATAAGTTTTAAGCTAGTTGATATAAGATATTTGGAACTTCTTACCTTTCCAAAAAATCGCAACCTCTGGTACGTGCAGTTTGTCTGAGGATCGTGAATAACTTCTGGGATTTCTTTCTTTTCGTCTTCTTTAATGGACGTCATTTTAACTAGCTTAAAAATAAAAAACTAAAGTCAAATAAAATGTTAACAATTAACAACAACTATTGAGGATTGTTGACAAATTCACAAAGGAGATTTCAAACGGCCATAGGTAGCTACGTTTGAACTTTGAAGTTTGAAGACTGTTTGAACGGTTTTTCGACATCCAATCAGCATGCTGCATTTTCTACTAATGTTGCTAAATAAAAATTATCAAATTCTACCGACGTTGACTTGCGGTCGATTGGGGTAACTTTATTCCAGATAAATGCTAAAGGCGGAATGTGTGTTATCAAGTCATAATAATATATTTCATACTGATACATGAAATTTCTGTTCCGGTCAAGGTTGTTTGGTACAAAGAGTACTTTTTTGTCACAGACAGGTGAAGAATATTTAAATAGTTTTTAGCTTAAAAGTCTTATAATTCAGAATTTATAATATACCCTTTAAAATACAAAATTACATTGAAAACTTTTAAGAGGTATAAAATAAAATTCAGTTTTATAACTTTTTGAGAAATATTACCATCAGCATCCGTGACGTCCCTACTCCGTAATCTATGATATTCTGTTGTTTGTCATGCGTCCAATGCCGATAGATGGCGGTGAAATGATGTTATTTATAACTCTTTAAGATAATATATTTTAAGACCCGCTTATCTATCGACTTGGTATAAACTACATTAAATGCATTTACTTATATTTTTAAATGTAATACATTACGGACATAAAGGTGGAATCTATTAAAATCTCTCTTTGAAAACAATACATATTTTATGTGTGACTATGACGCCATCTATCGTGATACTTTTCATAATATATAACATAGTATGTACTAGATGCGTGGTGATTGGTTTTTTTCACTAAATTGGGCTTAAATTTAATTCCTAGGACCCGCGCTCCTACTTTAGAGAATGGTATATGTATTACAACTTGCTTAAACGGTGAAAGAAAACAAAAAGAAACGGCCCGTGCGTTGCATGGTAATGTATATGGGCTAATTTATGCATTCATATACTCGATTATGGCGCTTGTTAGCCAAACCGGCACAAATAACGGAAATAAAACAAATATCAAGTCTTTTATTAAAATAAATACAATAAATACAACAGTCACAATATCCAATATGATACACAGTCCTGACTCCTGATCCCACATTAAGTTGGAGTCTTGTGTCGTGGGTATCAGAAACTGCGAGGGACTTTTCGATCTCACAAATACCCAGACCCGAAACGAATGCATGTGGATCACACAAACATTTGTCTCGGCGCGGGGATCGAGCCCGCGGCCTCTCGTTTCATAGCCGGCAGCTAACAAACTGTTACCATACGCTGCTGCATAATATTCGCTAATGTAGCAACATTAGCGAATATTATGTCAGTGTTTCTTACAACTGGTAATCATTTAAATGTGGATAAAACATTTTTCCTACTTTTGAAAACAATTGTAGTGATATAATTATGAAATATTATATCGGAGTTAGATTGGTTGGAGTAAAAGTAGACAATATGGAGCTCTAAGTGTACGGTGCAACAACCACATACTATAATAACTTTACATAAATAAAAAAACATGTAGTCAGAATACTTGGTAGCAATACCGGATTAATCAATTGCTTGTAAAGGACCAAGCAGCCAAGGACTTTTTGACATTTGTTCCTTTATGGAACACAAAATTGTGTATTTCACTCCACACTTTGTGGTTGCAGGTTCTGAGCGAATGATTTTCGCTAATATCGGCACTACGTAGATAATTAAATCTTCTATTCCGGAATCACATTGCTTGTATTATCGGTAGGCGTGGCTTCTTTAACGCGACCAGACAAACGAGTAATTTTCCTCTCGTCATTCTCCTTTATAAGAAATAAAAGCTTTTAATAAAATTCTGACAGTGGCAGACTAAGCCAATCTAAACCGTTTGCTCTAGGAGAAAGATATCTTTTATAGGATAAAAAATCTCCTCTGTTTTGGGTGATGTAAGTTAATAATTCACGACTTCGAAGTTACACATATCGAAATCAGTATTCAGGTATTTATTATAATGTCCATTGGAAATCGTATTGGAACCAAGTTTAAAATAACTAAATTAAATGTATTACTGGGGACCACATTTAGGAAAATATAATGTCCGATATTGTTTCATAACTTTGGCTGAATTGGTAACAGTAGAGGTTATTAAACAATGTCTACAACGACAGCTAGCTCGTTTCTAACTCATGAATAAAACATGTCAGTCCATACGTCGATATACTGACATGACATGCTACTCCACATTTCTTATGGTAATTACCATATTTGCTCTGCTTATACGTTGAATTATGTTAACTAAAGGTATAACGTAGGTACATTCTATTTGTAGTGCAATTTATAAATGATTAATGATATATGGTTAATGATATTTTGTTAGAAAATTACATGACGCATTAGATACCATATCCTATTTACTAGGTTTAATGCGTAGTAACTTAGTAAGAATGGCGGTAAATATTATATCCTGGTGGTCGGCGTAACAATGACAGTATGTATGACTAATTTGTTGCAGCTTTGCGGTTTTATAAAACCAAAACCGGAACAAATATTTGTAGATCATGAATATTTGTCTGGGTGCGGAAACAAACCAGTGACATATCGTTTCACAGACAGCGTCTTAACCCATTGTGCTATAAAGCCTTTGAAGATTCAAGTATTTTTAGATTACGTACCATTAGAACATTTGACTATAGTTATTTATGTTAACATACAAGACTAATATATTTTGATACTCTTAGTTTTGATGCCGGTCCGAATGAAATGCATGGAAAACAAATGATAGATTATGGCGTTATGTAACAAACATAATGTGTTTTTCAAAATAGATTAATAATTGTGTGATTTCCGCTTGGTTATCAATATAAACAATGAATTGCAATATTTATGCATACAAATCTCTGACGGGCCTACATCCTCTGTTCTGGATATCGTTTCAGGGCTCGACCTTTAATGTCATTGCGCGGTTGAAACAGGAAATTGTGTATCGATTATAAAAAAATTATAAACATTAAATTATAACTTTATATTACCGTTCCATTTATTGACGGTATGCTTCGTGGATATGGATATCAGGGTGGCCATTAATATGGGTGTTCTCGATTTTTTTGTGTTATAATAATTTAATGGCAACTTAACATTGGCAGGCACTAACGGATTTTTCTCGGCGCGAAATCGGGCTATCTTGATTTAAAGAGCAATTTTTTCTGGGAATTGTTTTTATAAATTAAGGAGAAATTGAGCCCTTGAAATCCATTGACATGGACAATTAGAATAGTACCTACTCCTAGCGTAATTACCTACTCGTAACCGATTAGCGTGTATGTACCTAGAGATTAATGAGTGATCTAAGTAATCTGTGATTAATGATAGTTGAACACGCGAAAGAGCTAATATGTTTGTAATGTTTCATAGTAATGTAGATGTTTTCAACCATAAAATAGGTGAGTAAGTAAGTAATAGTTAACGTAACAAATGTAGTACTTAGCTAATAATATAAAGCAGACATGGTTTTACTTAAATATGTCCTCACCAAAATGTTTCCTACAGTTTCTGATTATCACAAGTCGTGATTATGTTGTGGGGTCAGGATTATTGATTTATTTAATAACTAATTATAGTATGTACACGTTTTTACATAAAAAATTGGTTGTCTGTAAAGTCGGTTTACTGACGATAGTTGAACGTGACAACGTCTTAAGAAAATACTGATGGAATGGTAGCATTTTTGAAAAGAAAATTTTAATTTCATTTGTTTAATATCTATGAAAATAATTTTAAATTTAAAAAATAAAAATACAACAAAATACTTGAATAAAATTTATTGTTTAAATTTCTACTCAATTGTTAAAATTTAAATTTTGATTTTATTATTTTAATAATATAATTAATTTTTTTCAATTAGTTACTTAATTATTTTTGCAAATTTAATTGTAATTTGTTATAAAAAAATAATAATTTTAAATCATTCATTATAAGAATAAACAATTTGTCGCTCGTTCCGCGCTCTCGCTTGCACTTCAAGCCTTACATGAAACGCCTCAGAGCGAGGTAACGCCGCATGACGTCATGTTTTTTCGTGCGTGCAGCCGGCTCTATCGAATTAAAAGACGCTGTCACGTCAAAAATGGATTTATCATATAGCTTGTCAACCAGATTAAGCATAATTAATCTACACACCTAGGTAGGAACATTTGAAAACAGTTCATCTCGCAAAAAAATTATGACAAGAAGTGTTTTTTTAACATACAAACAAAAGAAGCTAGGAATTCCAAAAACGCAAAACACGTAATATACGAATAATGGAATGAATAATAATCAATAATTTAGGTGTTTAACTGTTGGATGCATTTATTACATACTTATTCATACGGCGAGAGGACATTGACCGGTACTAAGGTTTAATAAGATCAATTAAGATATTTTTACATATAATTTTGAGAATTATTTGTTATACATATATTTGCAAAATGCCATCTAGGTCCTTGCCATAATAAATAAATAAATAAACACTTTATAAAAATCTTATTAAATAATGCGGTTTCTTCTCTGGTTGGTACAATAGAATGTATTACCATTTTTATTGTCTATTGCTCAAATATCTTGTAAGGTTTACACTGGGATTCTGTTCGTAGGTATACCCCTATTAAAACATATATTATGGTACGTATGTATCCTTGATAAGAATGTAAACAAAAATCTACCCACATTTGAATAAAGTGAAATTGACAGATGAGAATATGGAAAAAAAATTGGCAGAATTGTCGACATCCGCACTGCTTGCCATAAATAAAAAATTGAATTGAATTAAGTTTAAGTATTTGTTACATATTTTATTATTTAGTATCTATCATGTAGGTAAGTTATAAAAAACAAACAGGATGTATGAACGCCCAATTTAGTTTTTAGGGGAATTCGTGTTGACGTAATCTAATGCACTCTATGCATCATTGTATGGTTTAAAAATCGGGGATTTTAACACAAATTTTGCACTTAAGCTCCAATTACTGAGTTGATTTAAATAAGCTGTGAATAATGTCGGTACTATACCCAAACCCGGCGGTTAAATCTGCACAAAAAGCCGTTAGCGTCATGTCACCGTGATTTCGGCAGTGCAGGCAAATGCAATTACTAAAGGCCTAGGAAATTCTGCAAACCATGATTCATCATTTAGCACCCTTTTTAATGAAGCCTGAGGTTTTGTGCGAATATCGACAATATAAGAGCATTTGTGGCAATTATTATCATTAGTGAATGTCAAACGCATTGTCGCGCCCGGTCGCTCGTTTACAGTTATTTATAATTTTGTACCGCGATTTTATTTTGAATACAAAAGTATTTCCCTTGCTTTATAAAAAATATTGACAGAATTTGAAAATGTTTTTGCGTGTGGAGATATTTCTTTGTGTGTTCTTATTCCTAATTCAAAATAGTTTTCAACGATCTTGGGTGACTACGGAAGAATGTGAGAATAATAATTATTTATTTATTATAGTTTTTAAAATTTAAACAGAGCTCAATTAAGTTAATAATCTGAAATGTATATTTTATGTTATTTATCTTTAAATTGTTCTTAAAATGTACCACTCTTATCAATTGTGTGATACTGTTGTCGTGAGTTTGTTTGTTTTATACACAAATACCGAATACGTTACATTCACACATAATAAACCGATATCTATTTACAACAAGCTCATAGTTTTTTGTTTATTTTATAAAAACATCTATAACAATATTATTATACTGAAGTCATATTGATTCTTACGCCGTAAATTGGTAAAATTTGGGTAAGAATGGTAAATAAAAGTACATTTCGATTTATTTTGTACAATAAAAGGTGTACAAACCCCAATCTATATTTTCATACAATAATACGTCGAATAACTTAGTTTCGTTTCTAAAAACATTAGAATATTAGGAGCGATTATTTAATTACAACAAATGCATAAGTAATTAAGACGAATTAATGAATTCTGGAATACAAATGCATAAGGTTGTATTTATAGTGTTGGAGTAACAAAGTGTTGTACCACAGAAATATCTCGATATATTTCTGTGTGTTGTACCGTATAAAATGTGTTTAACTGTTTGTTTAGTGTTTGTTTTCTTACACGATTACGTCCAACCGGATGAACCAATTACGAAGCAGCAAGAAGGTAGTCAATGTTCAGAAACAAATCACTTTGCACGCAAACGTTTCCGACTTAAGGTGTAATTAACATACATATTTACATTAATAATTGCCAGAGGTTAAGTTATAATTTATTTAATTTTTAAAAATTATAACTTCTATTTAAAAAACCAATATCAGAAAATGCATTAACTAAGCACTTTTTACATTTTTTTTTACAATGATTAGCTATGTCCATCGTCTATGATATCTAGTATTGTCTTAAAACATTTTTTAAATTTTTGAAAAGATCCGATTGTTGAAAATAACGTGTCGTCAGCGCATTGTACGCGACATCACGACGAACTGCGGTTGTCCAATAGAGAGAATTTGTTGAGACAGGGTCGCACTGTCGTCTTGGCAACTTAACTGAATATGTATCAAAGCCAAGCAGAAATAGGCCACCCTTATTATACAAACAGCTGATATTAATTTACAAATGAGGTCAATGTCCTGTTTGTACAATAATTTATTGTCTATGGCTCCCGAAGTACAGAGCTCTGAGTTATAGATATAAAGTAGATTTCAACTACCTAGCTAAATCATAAGAATTAAATAAGTCTGTAACGAATCAATTATTAATAATTAAAAGTAAACATCTCAGAAATCACAGAAATCTCGATTCACGGAAACACAGCATGCCTTTTGACCTTTTTAACCTAGACAAGGCCTAAAAAATTGTTTGCAAAAAGTACATTGAACGAGTAGTGTGCTAATGCAGGAAGCCTACCCTTGAAACCAATCTAAAAACAATGCAGTGTCGTATCAGTTCCAGTTGTAATCCGTAAATTATTGGTACTCTTGACAATTTCTTGTTTGCATTACTAAATATAACATGATCGAGACAACCCCTGGGTCCTTTCGCCGTAGCGTGAAGAGGCATCTCAGCGGACCGGCATGATTGTATCGAATGTATGATGCCGTCTGATGCTATTCGATACTCTTTCTGGACGGCATCAACACTTACCACCAGGTGAAATGGAGCCACTGTGTCGTGCCAGAAAAAAAATACTCGCGTTCTACTTGTTCAAATTTCCACCCCAACAAAGTACAACAAATCGCCAGTAACAAAGATCAAGTAACTACCAAAGGACAAGTTTTCAATTGAATTGGGTATTCTACCCATTTTCAAAAAGTCTTTTAAGTTGTTCCTAATATTAAGACAAACTATTTAAAAAAATATCAAATTTTTATTCGCTCGGCAAGTCCAATAAAAAACCATTTAAAATTTAAATTTATGCGCGCAAATATGTGAAAACGCTAGGCGCCATGTTCCTTTAAAATGATACGTCACTCAACCAATAAACAACCTGTGTTTGTATGAGCTCTTGGACACCGGAGGGGGTATTCTACTTACGGAATGACGTAGAATCGTTATCCATCATGGCGGCAGCCGTTTCACATATTTTTAGGACAGATAAAAAAATTGAAATTTTCAAAACGAATTATATAATTTATTCCTTGGAAATAAAAACTGAAATTAACATATTATACTTATTGCTTAATGCTCTACTATATACATTTATAGGTTTTAGATTTTTTCTTTCTTATAGTAAAAAACCTAATTCCAATGTATCGAGTGTCAAGAGTAGCCGAAATACAAGAGTGCATTGACTTATATTCTACCGATAGACGAGACACGTCAAAGAAATAAAGTGCCCCCGTATTTTAAAAGCACGCTGCAATATTACATCACTTACCTGGTATTTTATTAAAATATTGTAACTTCAGACGATTTGCTTTCGGTTTGACGGCGAAACATTCATTTATTACTTTTAAACGTATGCGATAAGGCGTATTGCACTGTCACTGTCACGAAGCAAACTGATTCATGTGTGGTGCATGCACCGCAAGTAGGTGGGACACATTTTTTGTACTGAATGTCTTATCTAGTGTAACTTTGATATCGATGCAAGAGTGGATTTACGCAGCTGTTTGGCGGGAGAAATAGACATTGCGGTGGTACCTACCTAGGCGGCCTCTCACACATGAGAGACGTGAAGTCACAACTTCAGATATATAATAACATTTATTTTATTCTAGTGGAAAATCACATCAGCCCTGAAGATCTGCGCGAGTTCCTCAAGTTTAAAACTGACGTCACCACAACGACGGAGGCTGATGTCGACTACTCTGGTTTGGATGTAAGTATTCATAGACAGACCATTATTATTAGACATACATTTTTGCACAAAAAAAAATTAAACAAATTATCGCTACTAAAAAGCAAAAAATAATATTTATTGTTGAACTTTAATTATAATGAAGATAATGTACTAGTAAACATGTTGCTGGACATCCATCTACAAGGTGGAAAGGTGATATTATGGTAAAGGAAGTCGTTAAAGATATTTCTGTTGTGTTTTATGTTGTCGGCTTAGTGGTACTATCGAACATAGGTTCAGCACTGAAGTTCCATTTTCTGACTATAATAAATGAGGCTAAATAACAGATTTTAAAGTCAAGTGAGCTGAAAGTGAAAATAACTATTAGCAGCGACAGATTTTCTTCGAAATCCAACGGTTAACGCTATCAGAAAGTATCGTGACTAATTATGCGACAATATTTTTTATGACGAAGCCAAATTTATATAGCGTTACCGTTTTTATTTGTTATTTTTAGGATTCATTGCGTCTACCAGTGCCAAATAATGTGGATTGTTTCGGCTTTGGTTCCACCATGAGGCAGATAATAGGACTTTTCAACATGAAGCCGGATTCTTCTGAAGATGTCAACACTCAGTTTTACTTTTCTTCCAGAAATCAACGCCAAAGAGTTCAGGTAATTTGAAAATATGTTGACTAGGTTAATCAAACTATATCTATACATATAATACAATTGTAACCGATCGATGTCCGTACATGGAAGACAAATGAGACAAACTAACACGGGGGTCTGTATTAACGTAATAAAACCCAAAACAAATATTTTTAGAATTTTTGTCTGTTTGTCTGTGATTGTTATGGAGGTAACTGGCACCCTAGATTAAAACATAGGCTACTTTCTATTCTGAAAAATGTAGTGTTCCCGTGGGATTAATAAGAAATAGATATATATTTGTTAGTCTTTTGAACTCAAAGGCATAGAATGGGACAGGATTACATGCCTTAAGTCGGGACAGGGTGGGATATAACGAGATGGGACGGGACGGGACGGGTCGGGAGTGAACGGGAAAAGCAATACAGCGGACGGCAATGAGTTTGAATAGCCCTTAGCAATTAATAAATTAAACTTTTCATTCTTAACTTCGATGCATCAGCCGATTTTCAGCTAGGTACTTTGTCTTATATTTTTCAGATATATTTTGAGTTTTGCTTCATCTTATGCTTAATTCGGTTGGAGGAAAAACATTGTGTAAATAATAAAAAGTTGTAAATAATTATTACAAAGAACTTATTGGATGTCTAGACTTACCACAACGCAAATGTTTTCCTTGCTAATAGCGGTTAAAGCGGAACCGAAATAAATTTTCGAATTTCAGAACGCGAATGTCAAGAACTTAAATCTATGACGTTGTATAGATAATAGTTAATATTTAATTCCAGGTATTCGCCGGAGACCAATTTGGACTTGAGTGGGTGGATTTTAAACCAGAGAGGAAAACGGTAATGATCGTCCACGGTTTCATGAGCCACAGTAATGCGTCGTGGGTTAACGACATGACCAGGGCATTCCTTGAATGGGTAAGCGATCAAGCCAACATAGCCACTGTAGAATTTTCCAATAGCCAATATTCCAAGAACTGTAATTAATTATATAACTATTGTTTAAAAAGGAGGACAATGTCAAGAAAATAAAAATGTGAATTTTAATTTGGAGATTAATGAAGTTCTACGAAACGATGGAGCGAATGAAGTTCTTAACTACGGATTTAACTTGATATAACTACTTAATTATACCAATTATTTATTTTGATAGTTTTTTGTATTTTTTTGTTAATAAGTATTCGAAAGCGGGTGTACACAGGTTGAACTTGGTCCTATGACGTATTTTCTACCGTATTGTATATCAACCCAAATACGTCTCACTGTAGGGCACGGTTGTCCTCTACAATCGAGAATACGATTGAAAGAGGTTAGGCCATATGTATTATGTTTTTTATTTTATTTTAATAGTTATATATGGTTCATATTTTAATGTCTATGTCTATTATAGGCGTACACAGCTTTGACCAAAACTAATAAACAATAACTACAATTATCTACCAGCAGCGATTGCTCACGTTATAAAAAAGAATAATTTTTTGTCGCTTTAGGGCGATGTCAACGTCATAGCCGTAGACTGGAGCGGAGGTGGTAACACGTGGAAGTACTGGCGAGCGGTGGCAAACACGCGAAGAGTGGGCTCTGACGTCACCGGGTGAGTCACATTCTCTTCAGGGATTATAAGAATTCAAATTTATGAAATTGCGAGTCAAGAAATAAACTTGACTAGGTACACCA
Organism: Deilephila porcellus; assembly: GCA_905220455.2. Classification (NCBI taxonomy): domain Eukaryota; kingdom Metazoa; phylum Arthropoda; class Insecta; order Lepidoptera; family Sphingidae; genus Deilephila; species Deilephila porcellus. Next base: position 11,549,911 of record LR999973.1, on the reverse strand, counting down.
CCCATACACCAGTTCAAGCTGGGTGATACCCATTACCTTATTGAAAACTAATGTAGCCGAATTACTATCACGTTTATATTAGACTTATTTATCTTCTCCCTCTCCCTCCCTCTCTCTCTCTCTCTCTTAATCCAGAGGTGATTCTCATTATATCACTTATTTATCTTCAGTCAGTAAGAAATATGAACTAGAATCTAAATTAGCTTTCGATGTATGTAGATTAAGTTTAATAGCACAAACTTGAAATAAACAAATCATTCGAGTTCATAAAAAGAAATTACGATTTCCTAAAATGTATATAAATGTATAAATTAATAGTTTTTCATTGTCGTCATTGTAGATTTTTCCGGCAGCTGATAAAAGAGACCGGTGCGAGGGTGAAAGACTTCCATTTCGTTGGTCACAGTTTGGGCGCTCATATTTCGTCGTATGTTTCATTCCACATTGGCCGTGTCGCTAGGATTACTGGTAAGGCATCTTACTTCTATCTTGTGATTAATTTCATCCCAATGTTTTTGTTTTGACTTTTGATACAATATCTATCAATACAAAATACAATCTAGTTTTTTAATACAAAATTTATCTTACCCGTCCCTGTTAGTAGTTCCTTTAGTAAAACATGCTTAAAACTTGCTTAAATACAGGGTATTTTTATGTTGGTCAATGAATTATTATTAAATTAATGGTTTGAGCATTAAAGTTTACTGTCTTCAAAACTTCTCAATCCACTGCAGATGAATCTTCATAAATCTTTCTCAAAACACTATTCTAAAGAACTTAAGCATCTTCGTTGTTGTAGGCTTTACAGTCTTACTATTTCATTAGTAGATGATTAAATGGTTTAATGCAAAGAAAAACATACAAAATAAGATGTGTAACTACACCTTGCTTGTTCAAGGTTTGGACCCAGCACAGCCATGTTTCAGCTTGGCCAATAGCACTGAGCGTTTGGACTCCACCGATGCTGATTTCGTTGACATCATCCATACCAATGGTCGTCTGCTGACGAGGATCGGATTTGGACTACCTGAGCCCATTGGTAAATATTTCTACTCTTTAATTTCCGTTTTCTTTAGCTTTTCATTAATTTGCTTAATAAGTCTTCACAATTTAGATGTTTTGGATAAGCATTCTTTAAATTCCGTATTATTATGTAAGCGACCAAAATCTAAATAAAAAATGTTAGAAGCCATGAATGTATAGCATTTAATTCATTTTATACTGTTTATATGAAATGCGTACAAAATTAACTTTTATAATTTTGCTGTAAATTGAAACAAACAAAATTAATTTATGAGTTCATAGCCGTGACCAGACAATGTTTACATATTCGTAATAACGTATTATATTTGCCACAATAATAACAATGCGAATGACTAAGAAATGAATCATAAAAAGGTACATTACAAACAATAAATGAAAACTTGTGTAACCTGCTCATCAATAAGACTTATATTATTTTTATATAGATAGTTCTTTTTCAATTTTATATTATATGAGCCATATTAACTGTATTAATACACTTTTATGGCCTTATTCATAGACAGTTTGAAAACCCATTTTATTTATCGAATGTTTTGTCTTCTGCGCTCAACCTGAAATCAAAAGTCATTCGAAAGGAACAAAACATTCGATAACTAAATTTGGTTTTAAAACTGTCCATGAATAAGGTCGTTAATGTTGGGCAAATGTAAATTCCTGTTTAACGAAAAAGGCTTTGAGCTTAAGTAAAACACTTTAATTTAACAGGCTTATTGGTTGTATAAATCAAATACACTAAATATACAAATCAATAGAAACGAATCGGCAATGAATAAAAAATTAACGACGCAGATTAAAATCCAAATAGCACAGTAATAAATAAAGATGAAATTAATTTAAGCGAGATCATGGTCGCCTCGGTAACAATAATAGCGTGACTTGAGGAAAGTCAACAGTTCACGGAACAGAATGCCATGAACGACCGTGCCGTTGAATTAACCTTCATTACCCAGAATCACTGAATGTATAAACAAAAGAAATTATTTGCATTATTGCTTCTTTGAATGGCTTCAAGGTTTACAATGGTGTTTAATTGAGCAAATTGTTCCTTATTTGGATATTTTAAATGAAAAGTTTAAGGTATTTGCCCCAACGCGCCAGGCCAGCTTGGTGCACTATATGGCCTAACCCCTCTCGATTGTAGACGAGGCTTGTGCCCTGCAGTGGGACGTATATTGGGCAGACACAGACACGGATTCGCTGAATGTTAGCTTAGGCAAATGGTTTTAACCGTCTATTTTAGTTTTGTGCGAAATTCACATAGTCAGTAATTTTATATGTTTATTAGATATCTTCGTTGACGTAGTGGACTATTACAAGAGCCCCTGAATATGACTCTCCTATTACGGGAATACATATAATAATAACGTTATACAAACAGTCAAAAAGTATGAGTAATCGCGACTGCGGTCACCAAGCCGCGTATGAGTAAGGGCAAAATGTTTATTTGATATCGTCGTTGACGTAGTGGACTATTACAAGAGCCCCTGAATATGACTCTCCTATTACGGGAGTACATATAATAATAACGTTATACAAACAGTCGAAAATTATGAGTTATCGCGACTGCGGTCACCAAGCCGCGTATGAGTAAGGGCAAAATGTTTATTTGATATCGTCGTTGACGTAGTGGACTATTACAAGAGCCCCTGAATATGACTCTACTATTACGGAAATACATATAATAAGAACGTTATACAAACAGTCGAAAAGTATGAGTAATCGCGACTGCGGTCACCTGGCCGCGTATGAGTAAGGGCAAAATGTTTATTTGATATCGTCGTTGACGTAGTGGACTATTACAAGAGCCCCTGAATATGACTCTCCTATTACGGAAATACATATAATAAGAACGATATATAAACAGCCGAAAAGCATGAGTAATCGCGACTGCGGTCACCTGGCCGCGTATGAGTAAGGGCAAAATGTTTATTTGATATCGTCGTTGACGTAGTGGACTATTACAAGAGCCCCTGAATATGACTCTCCTATTACGGAAATACATATAATAATAACGATATATAAACAGCCGAAAAGCATGAGTAATCGCGACTGTGGTCACCAAGCCGCGTATGAGTAAGGGCAAATATATAAATATTACATACAATATATAAAATACACCCAACAGTCACATACATAATCCTGAACCCACACCCCACACCCCTGACCCTGTGGATCACATTAATACAGGGTTAACCATAAAGAGTATATTAAGCTGAAAGGGGTATGCTAAACTCATCATAATGAACAAGTATTGCTATGGGTCCAAGCTGAAATCAATAAGAAAAATCAGCTGATCCATACAAAAATAATCGTTTGAATTTGCGAAATGTATAGTACAGATGATTATTTTTTATTGATTTCAGGGTTGGACCCATAGCAAAAGTTGTTAATTATGAGTGTAGCATCCCTCTTATAGCTTTATATACCCTTTCTGACTAACCCTGTATATGTCTCGGTACGGGGATCGAACCTGCGGCCTCACGTTGAACAGCCAGCGTCTAAACAACTGCGCCACGGTGGGTGTCAAGAAATCTTCCTTTATTGCCACTTAAAGGCTTGTAACTGATAAATACCTATGAACTTCATTAGAAGAATAGGGGTTTGGTGATGGAGGAAGGTATCGGTAATTTGATCTCATTTATTTCGTTTCAAGGTGATGCTGACTTTTATCCAAACGGCGGTATGAAGCAGCCGGGGTGCTTTAACAACTCTAACTCTGTATGGTCTCGTATCCTGCCCATTTCACCTTCTAGTAAGTAGTTATCTAAAAATATCTTATATTTAGACATGCCGTTTATAGAGTATTCTAGATTCGTTCTATCTGAAACTTCTTTAGTTGTTTAATGTTTAGTACTCCGAAGTTCTTTCGTAATGTTTCTCAACCTATCTATCAGCCAAGGGAAGTCCACTGCTGAACATAGGCCTCCCAAAGATCTCCACATCGACCTGTTGCAAGCGGCCGGCATCCAGCGACTTCCTGTAACCTAATTTTACAAAAAATTTATTCAATCTGCTTTTATCTGGGTTTAGTATGTTGGCTTCTGACTTAACCAATCGGATTCTGCATATTTGTTTTAATTCATTCTTACAGAGTTACAGCAAGCTATCTGCAGCCATGGTAGAGCGTATCTCCTTTTCACGGAATCCTTGGTCAACAACAACTGCTCCTTCCGCGCTTACCGATGGAACTTGACCTATGAAGGGTTCGTTATAACAATTAATATTACTGGTCCTTCTATTACACCGGATATTGATATATCCGTAATGCCTTAGCCCGGGACTAATTCAATGTAATAAGTGGATAAACGCCTTTCAATCGAATACTTCTTGGAAGAGTCGGCTAAATAAAGGGCGTATGAGGACTGATACAATATTAATATTATAATAGAATTGCTTATGGAATTTACAAAGGCCATGTCGAGAATCCTATAGTAATAAAACCGCTTGCAGTAGTAGTCTTAAAGTCAAATTCGAAAGGTTCTGATGTTACCTCATCTTTATGAACATTTCAATCCATATTTTTGTATCAATAGTCAATATCATTTATGTTCTATCTCAGAGAAAACGCGAGCATAACAGCGACGTGTGATTGGCGCGAGTCGTACTCATCATACATACATACATACATAATCTCACGCCTTTATCCCCGAAGGGGTAGGCAGAGGCGCCACCAGGACACCCACATTTCGCCTTGTATGTTCCGTCCCACGATGTGACAGGGGGCGAGCCTATCGCCATATCGGGCACAAATTCCTGACTCCGGACTGATAATGAATAGAAAAATCCAATATCACTTTGCCCGACCCGGGACTCGAACCCGAGACCTCAGCTTTGTAACCGTACCGTAATACAACTATGCCACCGAGGCAGTCGTGCTCATCATAATTTAATTAATGTTGATACCTTAATAATCTAAGAACACATCGATCTAAATTCTTGATTCAATATATTCAACAGTATACCTATTTATCTCAGGGTAAATGCGAGCATTAGAGCGACGTGTGATAGACGAGGATCATGCTCGGAGATGGGCATTAAAGCCGCGGGGATGGACGGATTGCCGAGGGCGCAGGGACCTTACTTCACGCTCACTACTGAGAAGGAACCTTATTGTCGTAAGTTTTCCAACTCCTCGTATTAATTTAACTTTGTGATTAATTTAGTTAAGGGTTAAAGACAAGCTATAAATTCCGGAGACTTGCTGAGCTTCAATGCTTCAATTAAAATGCTTGTCAATTTTGATCCTGGCTTACAAGAGTTGCAGTGGCGGGTGTAACGGCGGGACAGTCTCCAGCAAGTATTTGGCTACATTGAAATAAAATAATAAAAAATTGAAATAATATAAATCTGAGTAACTAGTAATGATAGTTGTAACTGTATAGTTGCTGGATACAAGTCCAAGCGCAGTTTGGTTTAACGTCAACATTTTCTCGATTTTATTTATTTTAGGAAATAAATTGTATCTAATGAAAAAAAACATAATTTAAAGAAATTCTACAGTATGTAAGTCCACAAACCCGCACTAGGCCAGCGTGGTGGACTATATCGCCTAAATACTCTCAATAGATTCTCTCGATTGTAGAGTAGGCCCGTGCCCTGCAGTGGGACGTATATGGGCTGATATAGATAGATATTTGATTTAATGTTTTCCTCGTAGCAACGGAAATCCAGCGACGGAATCCAATGCCAGAACTCCTACGGGACTTACGAACGGGATTCAGGCTAGATCGGGCTATCAAGGTAATTCCTATAACAACACCAGTACACGCGGATATTGAAGAAGAAGTCACCACTACTACTCAAAGGAGCTGGCTTAGTACTGTAAAGAGATGGTTTGGATGAATATACTTCGAACACGTATACCTGAGAATTTTTGTGAAGAATGTGAATAATAGTCAAATAGAATAATTACTCGTAGTTCATAATTGCCTTTCGAACTTTGGTGCAGTGATTGTGATAAGTCATGGATTGACTTATGTTCTGAGTTATCGGGATACGTCAACGCTGATGCAAATATATCTTTAGATAATATGTTATTTGAGAAGAATAAAGTAAATACTACCTACGTTTTTGTTATCAAGACGAAATTAACATCTTCTGGCTTCTCATATGCCTAGTTTGTCATTCCAAAGTTGCCTAAGTGTTTGTTTTTATTGTGTATTGTGTACAGCCTAATATTTTTTCTGTCTAAATTTTTGCAATTGTTCTTCTTGTTTGACTGTTGTCTTCATTATTCTCTATGTTTCTCTAGGATCGTTCTTTAAAATCTCTTTCTACGTTAAATCGTTACATTGATGTCCATTTGGTAATATCGAATCGGTAATTATGCTAGTCATAAATATAATGTATTCTACGTTTTTATGATTTAATCAATTAACATTGTAGGTATAACATTTAGTGTAATAATTTTTAATTACTTATCAATAAATTAGGTACTTAATATGTAGAATAATTTATAAGATAGTGCAAGAGAGCGCACTTTTCCTATTTCATGCTCTAGAACATACAAAATAGGGTTAATAAGTGAGACGAGTTATCAATTTAACAAAAAAATCTTTACGAAAATTCACGAAGTACCCAAATATGTCTTCTGCATTTAGAAAATTATAAACGTTTAAAAATATGTTTGACACTTGACAATTGATATAAAATGCAAACCTCGTGTTATGATCAAATAATAAATTAGTCTGCGTCTCCTTCCACACGCACTCTTCCACAACTATGATTTACTATTGTCGGTATTATACAGGGTATATCAAGACTGCGACCGAAAACGAAGCCAGGTGGTAGTATTAGTGACTTCAGTCACAATGTAAGTAAAAATATCGCAAAAAATATCGACAACTTTTTTTTTGTAATTTTTTACATATAGTCGTATTTGGGTGATATATACATAGTTTTCCTAAAATAATTATGTACACCTCTTAATTTTTAAACACGCAATGGTGCGTAAGGGTTTAAATTAGTATTTTCGCAAAAACTAGGTATTTACGACCCAAACATGATGATTTTTAAAAAATTATAAAAAAATATCTGTCATTGTTTTGGCGAAATTTTTATTTGCGTCGTGTTTGTAACCACTAAAACTACCACCTGGCTTCGTTTTCGGTCGCAGTCTTGATATACCCGGTATTTTGCGTAGGTCCGGCAAACCAGCAAACAGGTCGCCTGATGGTAAATGATCACTGCCGTCCATGATCATCCGCAACGCTGGATCATGGATGTGTTGCCTATGAAATTGTGAGGACAACGGGAAGGAAAAGATGGGAAAAAGGAAATAATTGGGCATCCGGCAATATTATTCGAACGAAATGAGACAGCGAAGTTGTCACTTCAGTCAAATTCCTGTGAGACCTGAGACCACTCCAGACGAGTCTGCCCATTGCTAAGTCATGACTGACTGGCCCTACCACTTCCAAACTATTATTAATGGTATTATTAAATCATAAGTATTGTTTAAGATCCATAAAACCAAAATATGTTATAATATTAATATATCTACAATTAGCTATAAGATTTGTACTAGGTCTGCCAACCAGGCCCAAGTGGTGGGTAATGGCCTAACCCTTCTCAATCGAACTCTCGATTCTAAAGGAGTTTCACGCCCAACAGTGCACCTCTAAATATATGCTGATTAAGAATATTATTAATTTCAGATTTTATTTACGTTTAAATTAATACGAAAACAGACTTTCTATATCCATAAATAATATTACAAAAATGTTAGTATTACATTAACAATATTGCATTGTTTAATTATAGTGCTGAATAATGTATGACTTATGATGTGAATAATAAAGGTATTAAAAAGCCATTTGATTTCATTTCCTGTCCTTTTTACATTTCATTGTGCCGTGTATTGTACGTGTCGCACCTATGGAGTCTAGTATTGCAGATAGATTTTTGTTCTTCGGTCGAAATAGTGGCATACATGGACTCAACCATGTATTTCGTGAAACTACTAGTATTATGTCAAGGTAATGTATAGATACATGTAAAGACAGCCTCCGTGGCGCAGTTGGTTAGGTGCCGGCTGTGAAACGAGAAGCCGAGGGTTCGATCCCCGCACCGAAACAAATATTTGTGTGATCCACAGGTATTTGTTTCGTGTCTGGGTGTTTGTGAGACCGAAAAGTCTCTCGTAGTTCCTGATACCCAAGATACAAGACTCGATCTTAGTGTGGGGTCAGGACTATGTATGTGACTGTTGGGTGTATTTATTTATTTTATTTATGTATTGGTTTATAAGGCGAAAAGGACATTTACGGTCATATTCATAGACATGTTTAAAACCTATTTTAGTTAGCATATTTTTTGTCCCTTTCGAACGACTTTTGTATTCAGTTTGAGCGAAGAAGACAAAACATTCGATAACTAATATAAGTTTTAAAACTGTCTATGAATGAGGCCGTTAGGTTTTACTAAGATTTTAACTTTAGCTTACGTATTTATAAGTTAGAATTGCAGAAATTACAAAATGTTCTATGCGCCTTTTAAACTCCGAGGTATCTAGAAGTAATGTCATTAATTTACCTTTTAATTTAGGTATAACTTAATTTATTAATCATGAAGTAATCAAGCCTCGGAGCATTCTAAGCTTATTGCAATCATCGTTACCAAATATTTCATCAGAGAAATTACGAGATTTGTATATATAAATACAAATATAGCACCTCTGTTTCGGTTTTTTAATTTTGCAAGTGTTATATTGTCTTGTTTAACCTATGCACACATTACAATTAGTGTTGATCTTCAAAACATTACATTTTTAACATCTCTCAACTGATTATTTGTTTTACTGATCTTTAACGTTATAAGACGGTTCGGTCATTGCATAACATTACATCTGTGGAAGTGCATTACTAGCCAGATAAACTATAGACTAGTAAAGGACAAATATCTTTTCATACAATTCAATTTCGTCTGCCTGCTCATTGCTCAAAACCACATCGACATTGACTCATCCATACTCCCTAACCATAACATTTGTATGTATTTTTTTTTATAAATAAATACACTCAACAGTCGCATACATGGTCCTGACCCCACATTAAGATCAATTAAGTCTTGTGTCGTAGGAATCAGAAACTACGAGAGACTTTTTCGGTCTCACAAACACCCAGACCCGAGACAAATACTTACATAGGGCCTCTCAAATATTTGTCTCGGTGCTGGGATCGAACCCGCGGTATCTCGTTTCACAGCCAGCGTCTAACCAACTGCGCCACGGAGGCTGTCAATATATATTTTTCCTACACAAAAAAGTAGGTTTCATCGAGGGACTAAAATCTTGGCACCGATACCAAATTTCATAGTAAAATGGGCATTCTCCTTTACAATTTAATTACACTATAATTATTTGATAAGAAGATTTATCCAGTGTTTGAAGATAGGACAGTCAGAAGAACAAATACGCATGTTTATTTTGTAGATGTTTCTGGGTGCTAATATTAATAGCGTCAAGTGTCTGTATGTACTTGATGTTGGTGCCAGTAGCTCAGTTGGGCGTGGCGATTCACTACACCCCTGACACGAGGTATTTGAACTGGACCACAACATTCCCAGCTGTGACGGTTTGCGAAGCATCTGACACTAAACTCGTTCAGAAGAAGTTCAGCCAGTTGTATCGTATGTGCATTTTATTATTTTTGATGAATATATTTCGTTGTAAATTCTGAGTTGTAATTGAGAATTGAAAAGGACGAAAGTTTTTGTTTTCATGGTAATTAGGAATAAATAACTTAGAACTATTATAATAAGAAAGATAAATCAATAATTTAAATTAAACGCTATCATTCACATTTGTGGTGCAATACAACTTAATTTTTATCTAAGGGTTCATAATTTTTAAGGGTTCATAAGTCGTTGAAATAAAACTAGATTTTACGGATTTTATCGCGATTTGCTTTAATTTTTACATTTTTTAACTTCCCGACGCGACGCGACGTTGCGATTGCTTTACAGCTTTTGTGGTCACGGGGCGGGCTGATTTCGTAAAATCTAGTTTTATTCCAATGTGTAACATTTGCGTAAATCTAAGAAACCATTAGACTCATAAGTCATAAGTTTTTTCTGTCACAGAATATTTGAACGTATTTCGGGGACTGCGCATAACTAAAGCATAACTATGACTAATAATTTTGTTATTATCTCTATAGTTTGCAGGTTTCCTCACGATATTTCCCTCTCCTAATAGCAATATAGGGAATATATTTATATTTTCAACAGCTAATTTCACTAGCAAGCTAAGCTACGACTATAGGAGATATCTGTCGGACTTGCTGTTCGCGCGGGGAAACTGCAAGAGTTCCCAGTGCTCGCCTTGTGGTGCTGTTATACCGTGCGATGTGCATTGGAGACATATTGTTGATAACGTAAGAGATCGATTTATAATGTTTCCTTGGTCAGTAAAAAGATTGGAAGATACTATGAGTACGCGGAAATGAGAGAAGAGAATTCACAGATTGAAATTAACAAGTCGACCATCGGGAAATAGTTACGCATCCGAAAGACTTTCATTTTAGGATATGTCTAAATTAAAAGTAGCATATGTGCCAATGTTTTTATATAAGTATTATTTTCTATTCTATATTATATTTTCGTCAAATCTAATGTAGAAAACAATAAATAAATAAAATAGAACGATTGTTTTTAAATGTGTTCACTGTAAAAAAAAGTCTTCCCTGGGAGCTTGGCGTAAGACTCAGGCCTCTCATGTTAGAGATTAGAAAAATATGAATCGCATAGTTTATAAAAGAAAAACAAACATTAAATTATTACCTAATCTAGTTTAGCTCTATATTACGATAAAATTAAAATTACAATTATTACTTTACAATTCATTTCTCTGCTAATAAGTGTTTATTACAGTCTTGGCGCCTTAATGGTCAGCACCTTTGTATAAATTAATTGAATCAATGTAACCTAACTTTAATGGTGTCTTTATATAGCAAATAAGCAACATTTACTTTAATTTAGTTCTTTGTCCGTTTTTATATAATAGGAAGGACCCAACTCTCGCGACCACACACTCAACTCACAACATTTACACACACCTCAATTCTTCTACACTTTCCAGAGGGGCCGATGAGGGGCGGACGAAAGCATTGTTATGTCGTAGTCCTGCTCCTCCGGAAGATTCCCCTACACCTACATATAAAACTGACAAAGGGAGATCCATCGTATCAAATAGCGAGGCGTCTCTCCTTTGTCAGTTAAATCACCACACAGACTAAAACACAACACTTAACAGCGATATAGACAATTCCCTTAAAGAACAAAAAACAGACAAAAATAAAATTAAATTATTAAATAACATACCCAAGAGGCCAACATTCTGATTTCTACTCCCAATCAGGTCCATAAAAAATGCACAGAGCTGGTTTCAAACTGCACTCGGAACGGCCAGGAGTTCCCATGCTGCGAGCTGTTCAAGCCGGTGGACTCCGAACATGGCACTTGCTTCTCCTTCAACACTTTACAGCATATGTGAGTGCGTTACAGATTAATTTCATATTTCGAACGTGACCGGATTTGGAACTTTTTGGTGAATTTCTTCATTTTTGTTTTTTTTTGTCTCACTTGTGTTTTTTATTGAATATTGTTGCTTCATGCTTCAGTGACTCATCGATATGAGAATATGTAAACTTGAGGATTATTTTGTATGTAAAATGTAAATTATAAAAATTATTTAGATTTTTTTATTGTTCCGCCGTCCGATAGGTAGTGTCTTTAAATTGTTGTAACAGTTTCACTGGCCACCAAGTTCACTTTATCCGAAAATTACATTATGGCCATGACCAAATTTTCTACCGCTGATTCCGGCCGTGTTAGGAGATTAAATCAAAGATAAGATACTGGTATATGTGCCGAAACACGTGAACGCGTAATTTTTATGTAATATGTAATTTTGTATAATAGCATTGTTTTAGGAGCATAATAGAGGAATTGTTCGTGGTGAACAGAAGTACGGGGCCAGGATTTATATCCTTTCGACTGCTTTCGGATGCCGAAGTAAGGAATTATTTATTAAAAATTTTCACAAAAAATTGTTCTTCATATGTCATCATAATATCAACTTGTGTAAAATTCCCTATATTTAATATAAAAAAAAAACATAATACAGCAAGGTTTAGTAGAAAGTGTGCCGCATTAATAAATACAACCAACGAATAGTCAACATCAATATTAGATAACATACACAAATAATCCCAACTCTACATTACAATAATATTTACCTACAGCAAGACATAATATACTTACCTATAATAAATCTTCATACATGTTTTGTTCCGTACGTCACACAAAGGGAAAATTTTAAGTCTGACAACACCCCAGTCGAAACAAGCATTCGCGTATCACACTTGCTGTATATTACTTATTTTATCGATGACTAAGCAGGGCAGACTTTCAAAATAAATTCGATCTTCCGGAATCAAACCTAATAACACACAGTGTTAATAAAAACAAAAAAAGTTTATTTACTCGCCATTCATTCTTTGATTGGCCTATTATGCCCATGTTGTTTAACTTCACATACTACTCAAAAGGAAAATATTATCAATTACTTTGTAAAATTATTAATTACTTTGTTTAAGTAATTTTCTTTTTTTTTTACTTAAATTCGTTAAATAATCAAACTGCACGCATAAAAATGGATTGTTAAAATATTTTTAAAGAGTATCGGAGCGGAATATAATATGGTAAACGATCACCACCTATAGAGCACTCGCCAAAGTACAATAGAAACCTACAACATGCGTGAGAGCGTATATTCAGTATGCCATCCGACATCAAAAAACACCCATACGCAATATCTCTTTTCAGCTCTCCATTCACAGCACAGAAGAACTATCTACAAACGATTTAGATCTCAAGTTCAAATATATGTTGGACACTCGCAACAAGAACCGTTTTGAGTTGCTATTTTCTGTTGTTGAAATGGAAAACGATCCTTTCCTGGTGGATCAGGCTATCAATATAAGGGGATGTCGGTATCTACACGAAATACCTAATACACCTTTACACAATTATCCGGTAAATGAAATCATATTTTTTTGTCACGCGAAATTTAATGTGGCCCTGCGCAGGTAACATTTTGATGGACTTGACCTTAGACAAGACCATAGAAATATTTGTGAGACTTTAGAGCTATGCAGGATTCAACTAGGTGGATGGAAGACCTGGTGATGGTTGCAGGAAGTCGCTGGATGCAGGCCGCTTCTAACAGGTCAATGTAAAGATCCATGGGGGAGGCCTATGTTCAGCAGTGGACTTCCTTTGGCAGTAAAGAGTGAGAGAGCGGATTCCAGATAATGGTTTACATTACCGTTAAAGTAAAGTATTTTCTTTATTTACACACATCACTTTCCAAAGTAAAACGCGTGTCAGACAATTTCCGAATTTCCTATAAATATTAATAAAGTTTTATTTATATCGGTATGAATATTTTTAGGTATATTCGTATGGTGCCTGTCGGTTAGCTTACACCACTGAACATACCTTAAAGAAATGCGGGTGTGTGCATCCAGTAAGAGATTTGTCATGTAAGTTTAAAATCGATTATCTTCTATAACCAATATCAGTTTGTAACTAGTAGGTACCTCGTATAAGAAGATCCTTAGTGTAAAGCATGGTAAAGCACCAACGTTAGGTATATAAATTTTCACCCCAAACAGTAATAGAGCAAGAGCCCGCGGCCGCCAGACTTTCGTCATTTTATAAAATTGAAAGTTTGTCTGCGCATGCCTCAGACATAAGCATTACACGATCAGCTATTATGAAGTTCCGGGGCTGTTGGTCTATAACGTGCGTGGAGGATATTGTAGCTAGTGAAATTATTGGGCAATGTAAGTGTTGAGTAACGTTGCCCGTATTTGTGGCCAGGCGTGACAGTTACCTAAAGACCACGTAACAAAAACAACAAATGGTATGGTAACAAAAACACTAGGTTTATCAGGGATCAGCTGAAAATTATTTTTACACAAGGCTTAAATAATAATAAAGAAATAAATTCACCCAATGGTCACAGAGATGTGAGTCCTGATCTCGCACTAAGATCCAAGAATTATGTCGTGGGTATCAGAAACCACGAGAGACTTTTCGGTCTTACAAACACCTAGACCGGGTCGAACCCGCGGTCTTTCGTTTCACAGCCGGTGTCTAACCAACTGCACCATAGGGGCTGTCAAGAGATGTTTTTGTTTTTTTCAGACCAGAATATGTACTGCAATTACACAGGCTTAAACTGTTTAGCCACTCACCAAGGTAAGATAAAGAAATTTTTCATATACCCACCTAAATTATCTTAAAAATGCATTACTTAAATATAAATATATTTACAGCACAAATTAAAATCAATACAGAAAGGAATGAAGGAGGAACTGACTGCTTACCTTCTTGTGTAGAGAGTGAGATAACCACAAAATATACTTACGAGTAAGTACGTATATATACAAATGTATTATTAGTGCATTGATACCGAAAGTGTCTATGCTCATCATCATCAGCCCGTTGCAGTCCACTGCTGGACATAGGCCTCTCCCAAGGTACGCCACAGAGCCTGGTCTGCTGCTTTACGCATCCAGTCGCTGCCGACCCTCTTGTGCAAGTCGTCCCGCCATCTGGCCAGAGGACGTCCCACGCTACGTTTTCCAAAGCGTCTATAGTGACTCAAATCTATATCGACCCCCGGGAAAAGATTAATTTGCGAGGGATTTGTGACAGATAAAATATAAAGGGCTTCAGCTCTAAATTGCGTCTTCATCATGGTAGGTGTCATTTTAGCAAGCCATGCTTTGTATTTGTGATTCTAAATTTTTTTTATCTTTAAAATATAATCGGCTATAAAGGTAATCGATAATTAAAGTAAGTATACAGGGTTACAGGGTAAGTCAACCTAGATCCTTTAAGAGGTTGTAGTTCCCATCATTTCTGACTGATTTGACTATGAGACCCTATACCCTAAACTTAACGGTTTCCAAGATATTTCGCTTTGAAGATTTTGTAAAAAAATGACGTTTTTTTGTCTTGAAAGTCTAGTTGTCTTTTGAAAGTTGTAAGGCAATTGAAACGTCGGGAAGTTAAATAAAATAATTTTTAATAAAAAAATAAAAACCGACTTCAAAGTGCCACTACAAAATAACAAATAATATATTATATTTCATCGTACTAGTACCCAATGATTAATGTTCTTATTGACTTGACTAGCTAACAAATCTTAAATACGTAATATTTTGAAGGCGGGTCCCTAAATATCAAACACGTATAAATTTAAGCAAATGTTACACCATTTGATATTACGTGTAGATTTGATAGGCATCGTAATGATGAGAAAGGTGATCATGATATAATCAAAACGATGTCTTTAAAATTTACGAATTCTTCAGACCAAACATGATATTATTGCTGTGAAATTATGAGATGATTGTAAGTCATTATAATCATGATATCCGCTATTGTTAGACACTGACCAGGTCGGATTCTTTTAGTTTACGTCGGTAATTTACGTATCTATTTCTCTCACTCTCCCTCTTCTTCACCTACTGTTTATAGTAAAACTTTTATATTGAAAACTGAAATTAATTGTATCTATTATCTAACCCCCCCCCCCCTACACGCATTTCCCCTTTTAACCCCCCCTTTGTAGTAATACACTTATACTGAACCAGGTGCAAAAAGAATTATTGCTGTACCGTTCTATTTTGAGGAGTTCTGTTCTTCAGGACCGAAGATATTCATCAGGTCTTCACCAATTTTTTATGGGACCAACCTAGTATATCATGCTTTTCGACAAAAAATATATTTTTGAAATCGGTTCCCTAATACCAGCGTAATCGAGTAACAAACATACAAAAAAAAAAAACAGTCGAATTGATTACCTCCTCTTTTGAAGTCGGTCAAAAATGAAAAAATAAACCAAATCCGCGATAGTATCCCTAAAACCCCGTTTTATTTCAATGGGTCTACTTCTCTTTTTTGTCCTACAATTTACATTAAAATGATTTATACAGGACCTGGGTGAATGAACCAGCGCAAGGAACGCTAGTAAACATTAAAATGTCATCACTACCCACACTTCGCTACCGAAGGAATTTGTTACGCACCGAACTGGATATAGTTGGTAATAAAGCTTGATACCTATTAGCTTGATAAAAATTATCAACAAGTGGTTTATTGATAAATATTAGGCGAGCTATTGCTGATATTTGCCTCAATAACCACCCACCCAACCCAAATATTTGCATCGGTGCGGGGATCGAACACGCGTGCTCACGATTCACAGCCGGCGTCTAAACAATTGCGCCATGGAGTGTGTCAATTGGCATGCAATTTGGCGAGTGTAGGCTGTAATTTCTTGTACTGATGATGCTCCTTGATTTTTTAACTGACATAATGCTATTGCATAACAAGTATTTGGGGCTATTTTTCTATTCATTATTAGCCCGGAGTCAGGAATTTGTGCCCGATATGGCGATAGGCTCGCCCCCTATCACATCATGGGACGGAACATACAAGGCGAAATGTGGGTGTCCTGGTGGCGCCTCTGCCTACCCCTTCTGGGATAAAGGCGTGAGTTTATGTATGTATATTTATGTTACAGTATCCGTGGCGGGAATCGTCGGATTATTCTTCAGTGCATCTATTTTGAGTCTGGTGGAAATATTTTATTTGTTATTGCGCTTTCCTTATTAATAAACGAATTGCGTGTACTACGTTCTTTTATGAATCATCATTTAAACAATGAGTAAAAATGCATCAGTTTTCATTATAAATATACATATCACCCTGTTCAGTGCAGCTGTCGACAACAATCGTAAAAATATTTAAATAAATAATCTGATTTACCATTTTTTTTATATCAAGTTACAGTACATGCGCTCGTTTAATTTACATCATTTCCTATTTGACTATAAAAAATATACAGAGAGCTACAAGTAACTATAGAGCTCTGCAGAACTTTGATATTTACTGAAGTCGAGCGCTTTCGTGCTTCGAGAGGCATGTTAAACATTTCGTGCCGGATTGCGTAAGGTTCGATTTCAATAACAAGCTAAATATAGTCTTTCTTTTTGCCATCGAAACATAATATTCTTAGATTTGGGTTTGAAGATTATCAGCTATATCTTGCGGCGGGACGCTCGTTATGTCAATATGGAAAGTCCTGGCGTTATCTACAATATTGCTGCATATGGCAGCTCTATCAAGCCCTAGTTTTCAACTTAGATTGCATCCGATGTAAATTCCAATAGGATCGCCATGGCAACAATAGTTTGATCAATAAGGAACAAAGGAAAATTAAGCTGATTTTGAGCTCCAACAAAACCTTTTAAAATTAAAGAACATTGTAGTAGTGTTAGTGAATTATTAAAGTATTAGTTTAATTAGAAAGCCATGGGTAATACTGAGAGTAATGTAACTAGTGGAGTGAAGAAGCAAGCAGGCACATCTGAACAGAAACTGTATAAACTCGTCCATATTAAAGGTAGGTCTGTGAAAGCTATTTTTAATAAGTTTATGCCATTTAAATCTGCGCATATAAGTTAGGCAATAGCAAAAAGCTCATCGATATCAGACACAACGCATCTTATGGTATTCGACAAATATTACTAACAAAATATATCATCATCATCATCAGCCCGTTGCAGTCCACTGCTGGACATAGGCCTCTCCCAAGGTACGCCACAGAGCCCGGTTTGCTGCTTTACGCATATAATATAATAATATTTTTAACAAAATATAAATAATATTAGAAAAAAACTTGATTAGCTTAAAAGATAACTATAAATTAGTTATCTCTGGAGTGTAGGTATCGAAGATTGATGACGTTAAGTATTAATTGAATTATAAGGTGGTGGTTTACTGGTTGATATGATGAAGCGAGCCCTCCAAAACAAGCAGTACGCTGAGATCGACCACGCTATCAAAACCAAGGTGGAACCGTTCCTCTACAATAAGGGAAGGGGACGCTACATACCCATATCGCATCTCGTGCTGTTGCGGAATAAAGAACGCGCGAGACATAAGCTGGTAAGAATTAGCTGAAACTTTTCAAAACAAAACAACATCAACACAAAGTTAAGAATGGGTATTGAAACGATAGTTCAAAATATTGATAAAAGGTGATCTGACCACAACAACTTTGCATGCACCTGGATACTTTTAGCCTGACTCATAGCACGGTCATGTTATAACATATTTTGCAAACAAAGCTTGTAATATGTTACGTGCTATTAAATCAAAGTCAAAATATTTATTTAAGTAGGTGGCCTCTTACAAACCTTTTGAATCATTGATTAAAACTATTAGGTCGTATCTATAATAAATATATCGTTTGAGTATATATGTAATATGTTTCAAAAAGGTCGATGTTAAAAAAAACTAAGCTCGTAGAGATAATTTTGTTAACATGCTGCATGTTGTTTTGTTAGCATTCTGGTGTATGATTGATGGCACAATTTATTGCCCTCGACACAAGTCGATTTACCCACGTCATGTTGCGATGGATTTTGTTTTTTCAATATTTCTAGTAAATAAGTCATTGAAATGAGAGTTAAGTTAGGTCATTTTCTCCAGTCTGATGTCAACACTGTGACCGGAATTTAGTTTAAAAAGAAGACCATTAGAATTGTATGGTCGAATGGTCAAACCTGACTAATCTATGTATTTGACAGCCTCCGTGGCGCAGTTGGTTGGACGCCGCTTGTGAAACTAGAGGTCGTGGGTTCGATCCCGCACCGAAACAAATGTTTGAGATAACCACAAGAATTTGTTTCGGGTCTGGGTGTTTGTGAGACCGAAAAGTCTCTCGTAGGTCCTGATACCCATGACACAAGACTCGATCTTAGTGTGGGGTTAGGACTATGTATGTGACTGTTGGGTGTATTAATTTATTTTTCAATAGATTTCTCTCGAAGACTAGGAGTTACGAATTTCTGTACACGCCTTAATTTTCTCCTAACCTTTTGTCACCAGCTACCACCATTGAGGGGTTTTGAAAACCCCGATGAAGAGTTTGACGTGGAAAAGGACTGGCCTGTTGTGACGCAGGCAGAATACGATGCAAATCCTACCGCGTACAGAGAACTATGCTGGGATTTGAAGGTAATACTTTAGGGGTCAAGACTATCTTTATTAATATACTTGTGAAGTCCATTGATGAAAATACCACCTCAAGTATTCCGTAGTGACTTTTTAGAAGCTGCATCTTCAATTGTGCTTTTGTAAACCCCTTATTGATTATGGGGAATAATGGTTATTATTTTGTTTTACCATTTATTTGCATTTTTTGGGGAAACTACCATAAACTGAGAATCAGTCACCACCAAATCCCAGTGGCTTTAAAATACCTGAGTCAAACTACCATAATTTTCATTGTTATTTTACTCAGTGCAATAATAATGTTGTTGATAGTAACAGATGCTTGAAATATTACTCTAGTACGTATACAGGATAAATAAGTAAACACAACTAACAATCACATTCATAGTACTGACCCCACACTAAGAATATTCTTGTGTCGTGGGTATCAGGAACTACGAGAGACTTTTCGATCTCACAAACACCAAACTCTCACACATGTGGATCACACCAATATTTTTTTCGGTGCGGGGATCGAACCAGCAACTCATGTTTCACGCCCGGCGTCTAACCAACTGCGCCACGGAGGCTGTCAATGTAATAATCAGGGATTTTATATTGAAACAGGAACGTGGCGCAGTCGGCGAGACTATTCTGCATTTATGTCTTCTCAACGCCACTTCCCTGTTGGCCCACTTAGCGAAGAGATTGCTGCGTTTCTACCCGAAGATGATCAATGATATCTACATTGGAGAAGAATATTATGGTAAGGTATTGGTTTCATTATAAGATGATTTCTCATTTCAGTCCCAAATATTATGTTTGATATTGGCAGAATTTCTAAAACAAGGTAAGAACAAAATTGAATTAGTTTCACAAAAGTTCCAATGTCAGTTTGATATCACTAGAAATTTCATTATTTTTCAAATTATTAGTAGGCACGGATACAATTTAGGGATCAAGCTATTTTCACTTCGCTTACAAACTTTTGTCTCCTGTTTAACTCATTTAATTCTTCTTTCTTACTTTTTACCTCATTTAGGAACTCCTGTTCAAAATTACATTTTTATTTCTACACAACGATTTGTTGGATGTTTTTTGTCGGCTGTAAAAATACTTAATACAAAATATCTCTCACATATCCATCCACCAGAGGGCTCCACTACAATCTAGAGCTCAATTGAAAAGGCTAGATCACTTTATGCTTTAATTTTAAAGATCAATCATACATATTAGAAGCACTATTATTATCATAAATATCAACATGACTGGAATCAAAGATTTTAATATTCACCATAAGATTTACCATTGAACTATGGTAAATATCATTTTTGTCGATTGTCACAGATTTTCGAGATATCAAATGACTTGCATATTTTTACAATATAGTGATTAACACATGCCATTATGATCTTACTTCGAATGGGAGGTGACTATTCCATCACTGTCTGAAGAGTAGGATCGCATTTTGACACAGTGATATATTGGCAACAAAGAGCTTTAAGTGAGAATATCGCTATGGTTTGTTGCGTCATAGCAGAAACCACAGGTAGAGACGGTGTACTTTTCTATAGGTATAGTCGGCGCATGAAAAGTGACAAATTAAATTTGAATACAATTAACAAATCAATGATTTAATGAAGTTACGAACGCGTTCTTAATAAATCCTAGTTCTTGTCAAATCAAAGTAACTTGATGATAATTTGTCGCAGGATTAAATAGCTTAAGGTCTCGTAAAATTGATTCATCATTGGTTTCTTAGATTTACGCGAATGTTACACATTGAAATAAAATTATTAACCCGAGACTTCAGCTTTGTAGTCGTACCGTAGTACAACTACGCCACTGTGGCAGTAAATTATAATTATTAGTATAAAATACTAACCCACAACCCGCACTAGGCCAGCGTGGTGGACTATATGGCCTAATTATGGCCCCTCTAAATCGTGCTCTCGATTGTAGAGGAAGCTCGTGCCCTGGAGCGGGACGTATATGAGCCGATACAGTACAGTACAGTATAAAATATTAATGTTTCTAGTACAAATAGGTATAGCTTGCTTTGTTATCGACTAGATCATGCGGTAAATATGCATAATTGTTTCCACCCCGCCCATAAAGTTAGTTAATTTGATAGAGCGCTGATACGCGGCCGTGTTGAAATAAATCTATTCGGATTAAGTGATTACTTCCTCCTCTTTGACATGACAGGCTATTAGTTTATAGCGGTTTTTGCGGCGAATTTTTGCACATTTTATTTATTGCTTATAAAATTCCCTGTAATAATTTTTCAATACTTGGCCGTCTTTCTTTCCCTTGTATTTTTTTACACTTTTTATAAGGAAATTTAAAAGCTCTGGCTTATCATTTTCGCTCATAAACAGTTGTTAATAACAGCTCCATACGTTCAGCAGACTCTACCAATCTTTGAATATTTATATAGAAAGATTGCGATTGATTGAAGTGAGTTCCATTAATTATTCATTATTTCATAATCATTTATCAGTCTACATATATGTATATGTACGTTCACTGCTGAGCACGAATACCTTCAAAAATCGAGAGATGCATAGGTGGGATTTGGCCATAATCCTCCACGCTTGGCCATTCAGAATTGGCGGACTTGATATACCATAGTCTGATGAAAAGATCTTTATGATATCCCCAGTAAATATCAATTATAAATTTCTCATACTCATGTAATATTTTCCACTTACGTAAAAATCGTACCAAGAATAGGTATATTACAAAATTCCATTTATTCCTCTTCTAGGCGAGTCAGTCCTCCACATCTCGATAGTGAACGAAGACCCGACGATGGCTAAGTTCCTGCTGGACGCCGGAGCTGACTACCACGAGCGTTGCTATGGCAACTTCATGTGCCCGGAGGACCAGAAGGCGTCGCGCACTGACTCACAGGATCACGAGTGGGTCAATGTGCAGCCAGACACTAATTATAACGGGTGAGGGTGTTTGAAGATTTTCAATGAGGAACTGACATGATTTATGGAATATGAAAAATGTGTTCGATAGGTATTGTACTTTTAAAATAATTTAAAATGTTAGAGAACTTAGCAAGTTAAATTATGTGTCAATGAACCTGTCGTAAAAACGTAAGTGGTTGTGTTGTATTAAACTTCAAGTAAGATTAATGATTTAATGCAAATACTTTTCGTTGCAAAGAAATGTTCAATGTTGTTTCTTGATCTATTTAAAACATCCCCGATAAACGTAACTCCAATTATACCGCGATCCTCGTGACTACTGCACAACCGAAAGCTCGAGTTAGTCTATTCGTTGTTTCTCTATTCTGTTCTCTTTAATCTGTATTGGCCAGATACGTGTACTGGGGTGAATACCCTCTCAGTTTCGCCGCCTGCCTGGGCCAGGAGGAGTGCTATCGCCTCATCCTAGCTCGTGGGGCAGACCCCGACAAACAAGACACGAACGGCAACACCGTCCTGCACATGCTCGTCATCTACGAGAAAGTGGTAGGTCATCTGTAAATGCACTTAGAACGTTTAGCAAGTCGTACTGATTTTATAGCCAATTGTCGATGTATGTGCTAAATGTAGAATATTGGTTCCGTATTGTCTAGATTTTGTTAAAGTTATGTCATTTGGGATTTTATGTTTCAAGTAAATAATTATGACTACCACTATGATGGCCTATGTGTTTGAAATACGTAACTATGTATATGATGGAGGCCTACGTAGACTAATGATGATCTTCCTGAAGCTGATAAAAGTGGTAGATTAAAATAAGGAAAAGATTTCGTTAACGTAAACAAGAAGCATCAACATCAATAAGCTTAATATCTTTTCGTTTAATAACATGCACGCTGAAGTCGACGTAGAAAAAATAGAAAGGTCTTTGACCTCTTACTATTTCATACTAAAATGCATAAGTTAGCAATACTTTAGTTTGAACCAGGAAACGTATTGTACGATGTTACTCCGGACAATAGAGCAACGAACACGTTTTTAAAACACAATCACCTATTTCAGGGCACATTCGACATGGCTTACGAAGTAGGCGCTTCTCTGAACATTCGTAACGTTCAAAACCTGACTCCTCTAACCCTGGCTGCTAAACTAGCGCGTACTGAGATGTTCTTCCACATTCTGAACATAGAACGAGAGATATACTGGCAGATTGGGGCCACTACATGCGCTGCCTACCCTTTAGGACAAGTGGACACTATTGATACAGAAACTGGACTGATCAGCAAAGATTCGGCGCTCAATTTGGTTGTTTTTGGAGTGGGTATTTTAAATGCAATTTTCTAGATATGTATGTGCTGAAATTGAAAATTAATTTTGTGTCATGAAATAAAGTAAGGTCTTATTTATTATTATAAACTATTCATTGTTTTGTATGAGGACTAGAGCATTGATTGTGACACATTTTAATGCCATTTTGTATTAAATGGATTTAGTAATTAAATAAATAATCTTTAAACAAAGACAGCTGTAGTTCTCATCCATTAATCGTACTTTATGTATGTTTATGAATTACTATCTGTTTACTTTTCTTTTTTTTTGTTATTGTTCTTAATTTCTAGGAGAAAGATGAACATCTAGGCCTCCTCGAAGGCATGCTAATCGATCTACTGAAGACTAAATGGAACACATTCGTCAAATTTCGTTTTTATCGACAGTTCATACTGTTTTCGTGCTATTTCTTGGTGTCCCTACTTTGCTTCACGTTACGTCCGGGCCCGCCTGAACGGGGCCTCAATACAACTGCGCTGAATTCCACAGTTGTCCCGACATTGAATGAAACCGAGGTTGTTACTGAAGTTGGTAAGTTTCAGCATTAAATATCGCATTTTTATTTGATCTATACTTAGCAATGTTATAGGTAGTTACTTTATAATCAACTTTCATCTACATCGTCGTCATTATCATTACCTTAAACCACGGAAATTCCACAGCGAAACGTAGGCCTTCTCCAAGAATTTCTACAGTTACTTGTTATAATCAGATGACTACTTTCTACAATTGTGACTTAATTTTCACTATGATATCATAATTGAGGGCATGATTTAGTGAATATCCCCTACTTTAGTCAATATACTTATGAATATATTATTAAAGTTCAATTTTCTCTGAACTCTCATAAATAACTAGTTGTAAACCGTTCGGACTTCCCTTGATGCATAGTATTACAACAGAGCCTGAACAACAGATCATTTTTCTTAGTAGTGTATGAATGGGACGCCTAGATCACGTTGCACTTAGTGTGAGGAATGTTTGCAAAATGACCCCTGCCGACCCCGCTATGTCTAGTTCGGTACCTAAAACCATTAAGTCACACGAGAGGTGAGAGTCATTAGTCATTCCGACACATTGGTGGACATCATTAGTTACGTACACAGTTTTTGTTACGCATACTTAAAAATATTTAGAAAAAGTTATAATTAAAATAATTGGAATATCTGAGTTGATACTAATCGTTGTCGTTTAGTTTTTATTTGAATTTAGAAGATCAGAGAATTTATTTTTCCTGCTGTTAAAAAATATTACAAATGAACTATTTCAGCCCACGTTTCTATCCCAGAAGAGTTGGGCAGAAGAGTTGATCGCTGAGTTTATTTCCGCACTAAGTGTGCATCATTGTCGGTTTTATTGAATAGAACGTAGTATTACATAAATTGGATTCAAAAAACTTATTTTTTAAATTACTCATAATTGCTATGCAAAGTAATTAGTCAACGTCGACAGTCGCACTTGGCTTTCCAAATAAATACTGAATACTTAAGCCATTACCAACAATACGGGAAACATAGAGAATATATAATGGGATTGTAGTACTATGAATATAAAAATCTCAGATTATTGCTTTTCAGAAAACTGTACCATTCCTCGCAATGGGATAGATTTCGATCCGAAAGCTGTTGAAGTACTTAATGGAAGTAAATTCGATGGAACAAAATGCGCACGTTTCAAGAGTCACCCGAAAGACAAGGACAAACGTAAGCCTGCAATAAAAGCAATTTAAAATAACGTAATTAGTATTCGTTTTAATTTTTTGATTAATGTTCTGCAGCTGTTATTAGGCATTCAGACGTTGAAGGCTGGTGGGAGGACCTCACTGAAGATTGCAGATTGATGAACTTCGAAACTTGGCATGCTAAAGTAGGTTGATTATTTATAATATTTCGTTATCTATTCAAAATGACTATAATATGTCTCTGTGAAAATTGGAGAATTTTAGGAATACTTCGAGTATATCTTGATTTAACTTCTTAATAAGAAATGAATTAAAATAATATTATGAGCAACGACAGTGTGATTAATCCAATGAGCACACTTGCATTATATGTAGGTATCTAGAGATGAAAGTAATTAATTATGTTTATTTTTGTTATAGCTTCGTATAGCTGCCGAATTATTACTGTGGGTTGGAGCCCTGGCGTATTTCGGCTCGGCTTTACGTGAAGCGAGGTTTCTTGGACTTAAAATGTTTATTGAAAATTTGAGCACAGTGCCATCCAGGTTAGTTTTATTTCTATTACTTCACTTAGCAGCTGACCAGATGGAAAATTATCTTTATCTCCAATGAACTTCTACAACACCCGATAACATTGGAGATGCGTTGCTGGTTTTTAAAAACGGAAAGAAATCGACCAGGTTTCCACAGAAATTATGCGCAGGTAGCAGTACTGGTGCAAAAATCTACAGTACCTACGTATAATATCTAGGTGGTAAATTCAAGTTATCTGCTCAGTTATTTTAAGCATAAATATGTTTATAAAATTATATTGTATTTTTCGCAGAGTGATGTTTCTATTCTCGTGTTTATTGACGCTGGTTTTGCCTACTTTGAGACTATGGTGTGCAGATGAGGCGGAAGATCATCTTGCTGTGATTATAATGCTAACGACTGCACCTTACTTCTTGTTCTTCTGCAGGTAGGTTCTCTAACATCTTGATTCTAAGATAAAAATCTGATATTTTAATTGACCTATTAATTGATTTGTAGAGGCTTCAAAACTGTCGGTCCGTTCGTTGTGATGATCTACAGAATGGTAATGGGCGACTTGCTTCGGTTCGTCTGTATCTATCTGGTTTTTGTCATGGGATTCTCTCAAGGTATTGTTAAACTATTATGTTGCATGTGCATATATGATTATTGATAACTTAGAAACATAAGGCTTAGATTCTAGTTCGTTGATTCAAACAACTTTCTACTTAATATAAACTTTTATGTAACTCTTTGTTTTATCTTATTAAAAAAAATAAAAAGCCTAATATTTAGTCTTCAATTACCAAGGATTGATATCAAGTAATGTTTAAATTCTCCTAATAGATTGCATCGTCACGTTCGCGTTGTAAGATTTAATTGAAAATGAAATTGCGGGACAGCACAACTTTTTGATTGTTGACGATAAGCGGTCATGGTTACCTACGAAGCAATACTTAATACCTACCAAAAGTACTGAGCTTTTGTGTCTAAGCAATGTGCAAATAAAAATATACAAGGCTACCTTTAGGGTGGGTTGCAGAAAATCTGACGTTATTGTTAACGGTAAAGTTAACTTTAGCAGTGACAATAACAATGACCACGGGATAGAAAATTCTTTTGTTGCACCATTGTCATAATTGTTATAGTTAAAGTTAAAAGAGTGACCAGTGAAATGATGCGATGCGATTTTACGTCGGAATTAATCAGCGTATTTTTGTAAATTGTTTTAAAGTACAGGTTATAATTCAAATCGATACACAAATGACAATTATCAATACAGAGAACACACACAAATAACGAAAGATAACCGTGACTTTAACAATAACCGCCCGAAATTGAACGGTTAATGTTAATGTTATACGTGACGTCATTTTAACAATTGTTAATTTTATGCAACCCGAAAATTGCATAACCGTCGATTTGACGGCTGATTAGCCCTTAGTTAATGTTAAAGTTATTTTCTGCAACCCACCCTTAGACTTGACTTCAGCTTGTTGACACAAATATTAGTCTGTTAAATAATCAATATTATTTTAGGTCTAATGATTTCTTTTAATAAGTGTTCAATAAATATGTATTATTACTTATTGTTTTGTTTTCAGCTTACTACGTAATCTTCTTGTCATTTGACAATCCAAATACACCAGAGGGCGTTGACGACTCATTATCTAATCCGATGCCATCTCCCATGGAAAGCATAATGGCCATGTTCCTAATGTCTCTTACTTCGTTTTCCGATTACTACAGCGCTTTCGACAGAACAGACCATGAAATAGAGGCTAAGGCAAGTAAATTGAAACTGTCAATCTTGCTAAAACACGCAATACGCCCTCAAAACCATCAACAATGTAAATTGAAAACTAAATAAATTGTTGCGAAGTACAAACATAAAACTACAAGTGTTATTATATTTCCCAGTTCCTACTGGTATTTTATAAAAAAAATCAGCATGCTTTTGATTAAATCTTCTATTTATCTATATAAATTTCACCTAATAACTCTAAATCTCTACAGACCACAACCAGCATATTTAAACCATTAGCACCACTACGCTAAAGTATCTAACAAATGCATCAATGAATCTATTGCAGCTGCTATTCGTGATCTATATGATAATAGTGGCTATATTGTTGGTGAATATGCTAATCGCGATGATGGGCAACACCTATCAGAAGATAGCGGAGACTAGGAACGAGTGGCAGCGACAGTGGGCGAGGATCGTACTGGTTGTGGAACGAGGAGTGCCGCCAGCGCAGAGGTTGAAGCAACTGATGATGTATAGCCAGCCAATGGCTAATGGAAAGAGAGCTTTGGTGCTACGAATCAATCAGAAGGTAATAAATAAATACACCCAATCACACAGATAGTTCTGACGTCACACTAATACACTTTTGTGTCGTGGGAACCAGAAAGTACCAAAGACTTTTCGGTTACATTTGAGGGCCTCGCAAACATTTGACTCGGTGCGGAGATCGAACACCCTGACTCTCGTTTCATAGTCGGATTTCAAGCAACTTAACTACAAAGCAGATGTAAATTTTAGCGTAAAAAGAAAACACATACATCAATGATGTATTTTTACAACTGACTATTGCTAACACGTGAATGGGTGACAAAAGAAACAATACACACCTACGACAAATATTGCAGATATTGCGAAACTGTGAGGAAAAAAACGAAAACGATACCTTAGGCCTTGAGTTTAGACGATAAACTTGCTCTTTAAACCTTGTATTTATTATTGTTAACTATTTTTTTTGTTCAGAATGAAGACAAAGAAGAGATGAAAGAAATTTTGGAAATGAAGAGGACACACGAGCGTATTGTGGCGAAACGAAAGCAACGTGAAGAAACTCTGAAAGGTCGAAAAGGGGTTCCCCTCCCACCTGAAGTTAGAGACTATCCTATTAGGAAATAGGAAGTAGTAGAATAATATATTGTTTTGTTTTATATTCGCTTAATTATAATAATTTCATTTAGTTACAATTTATGCGGAATTAATAAAATGGTTTTCACATCCTTATGTGTACCTACTTTTATTGCTCGTTAGAATTTCTTATAATACAAAACGAAATCATACATTTTATAAAATAAAAAGAATAATCGTAACATTAAAGTAGCAAAGGTAGTATTTAATATAAAAATACCGTATTCATTCAAAATATCTAAATAAAATATTGAAAATATTTTCGACATATAAATAAGCGTCTTATAACTAGCTATTCAAGATCATGGTCTTGTTTGCCATTAATATTTACATTTTTAGAAAACTGGATTGTATTTGAACAATCCAAAGTGTATTTGTTTATCATAAGTATTGGGAAAGCAAAGACCGTGATTTAACTGGAGTTCTTCCATACCCGATATTCAATCAATTTATAAGTAGGTATTCAAAATATTCACTGGTCTAAATGCGAATACTACATTTCACTACTGATACAAAATGATAAATTGATCGTAGTTTGTTTTATGAAAGAATTTTAAAAGTTGTATAATTGTCAGCCGTGTCCATAAATCTTCAGATAACTTGAAGGAAACAGTGAAATGGATACTTTATCAATAAAATAATTGTGACATCTAAGTGAAGATCATTGTGATCTGTTTAAAAAATATCTTGTGTAAAATCAAATCGTAAATAAATGTGAATAATAATTTATTTACATTCTTGCGTAAATTCAGTTGCAGTAAAGTCCCGCGCTTTCTCAGGAAAAACTTTGATTGTCTTTATGCTTTTATGTTTATTTATATTGAGTACATCTAAAATATTTCTAAACACCTAAAGAGGGAAAGTCGGTAACAAAACTGATAATAAATTTAGTGATATTTACCCTTATGCTTAGGCATACAAGATGACATAGTAAAACGAAACAAGAGCTATTTATTATCTTCGGTTAAAAAAATATCTTATAAATTTGACACCGTTAACGCGTTGACCCATGGCATTGCAACGACCACGTTATTGAGTACATATCATTCATTGCCACAACCGTTTTTTATGGCTTTAGAAATTCTACACATCTTTTTGTCGTCAAATATTGCATAACCGCAGATGTCACTTAGACAGCGAATAGCTCAAACACATGAGTACTTTAACAGATTGTTGAATGCAAATGAGCTTGAACTTTGATATCATAAACTAATTAGCATATACCGATTGTGGGACGATTTCTAACCTAAGAGATTTCAAAAGCCTACTGACAATGTTATCTTAGCATTATGGATAGTACCGTTGTATTGTTAAAAATGCACAGGTGTAAATTGTGACGAGTTTTGCCGGTGCTTTTCACTGTTACCTCACTGTTTAGCTTTGCCTTCGTCTGGGCTTGTTGAATGATCTCAAATATTCTCGTGTGTGTTTGTGATATCCAGCATAGGGTACCCACTGGTTATTGTCACACGATTTTGTTTGATTTACTCCTTTCGCAATCGGTTAAGATCCATTGACAAATCGTGGATAAAGAAACATGCACGAAGGTCAATACTATGTTTATACGAACAATAATGAGATTTGCGCGAATTGTAATGGATGAACTTTGTAATTTGATATTGAAGAGATCGTCATTTGTGAAACAATACGGGTTATTGCAAAGAACAATGCGTTCAATACAGTCAATTTATTAAGTTGTGTTATTGTTCCAGTAACAACATTAATATCAAAGATAGAAGAATAGACATCAGTGAAGTTGATGAATCGTATAAAATTTTATTTTATCACACTTCTCATAATAATTATTGATTGAAAAGTTAAAGCGCGGTCGAGGCGGGAAATTTCGTAGGTGTTTAACATAAATAGTTTGATAGCCAAATTAGGTTTTTGTTTAGCAGTTTTGGATACATATTAGGCCTAAAAACTATTTTTTGATACAAATTAGAAGTTTTAGAATTGTAATAAGTACGATATTATAGCAGTGATCACAGTTCTGATCAACATAGGAGACGAAAACATAATTCATTAGGGATTAGTAAAAACAACAATCATTATAATAATTCGCACTGGTATTTTATGGCTATAGGCTCGGCAATGATATTTGCATTCAAAATAATTGGTGATATACCAGTAACACATTTTAAGAAAAGCGTAATTAATAGGTTGTTACAACTCATTGTATCAATTTCAAATATAATATTTTTTAATGTATAACCTACCTAAAATTTCACGATGTATTGAAATTTTATATTTACATACAAATAATTAATTAGCAGTTTACCTAACTATGTAGTATTTCGTATTTAGTTAGTATAGATAAGCGAAGTGATTAAGTAACGAACATGTCAATAGCCAAATCTGGCACCAGTTTACCTTAAACCTAAATATAACATGTTCCAAAAACCCACATATATCACGTCGTGAGGTTACACATAACTGTAAATTGTTTTGCATCCGCTGAAAATCTTATGGCATACATGCGCATGGTATGTGCAATCGCGCACGCGTGTGACGCTTCCCTCACTGGCGGGTAGTGGTGGACGGTATAAAACGCCAGGCTCACCACCAACCACACACACAATCTCACCCACGCCTACAACCATGAGGACCGCGGTAAGTACTTGCGAGTGAAAATGTGTGCTCGCGACAAACAGAAAGCGCGGATGACAATTGCTCAGTGATCAGTGTTTAAAGTTGCGTGTTTGTCTGCAGGTAGTGTTGCTATCGCTAGTGGCTGCGATCGCGGCCGAGGCGCCGTACAACTTGCCCCGCCCGGCACCTCAAGCACCTGCCTTCAATTACCCTGCGGCACCAGCGCCAGCGCCGCCGCCGCCACCACCATCCCCTCAATATAATCCCGTACCTCTTCCCCCACCGCCACCACCGAGACCTCAATTCATACCTGGGCCTCTTCCAAGCTCTGGATACAACTACCCACAGCCAAATGTAGCCCCAACATATGTCCAGCCAGCGCCTCAACCCCAGCCTCTTCCTGTTTACCAACAACCCGCTCCCGCGCCTGTACCAAACTTCCAGTCCCAAGGCTACCAGTATACTCCACCCCAACCGGTTTACGTGCCGCGCCCAGCTCCACAACCTATTTTTGTAGCACAACAACCGACTAATGTTGCACCCCAACCGACTTATGTGCAACCACACCCTGCCTTTGTAGCACCTCAGCCGACATATGGAGCTCCTCAACCCGCAATTGCACCTCAACCCGTGATCACACCTCACCCTCAGCCTCAATACCAACCGCAACCAGCCCCGGTGTACCAGACCAGCCAGTACCAACAACAGTACACGCAGCAAGGATACTCGTATCAACAACCCCAGCCCCAGATCCAGGCAATCGCTCAACAGACAGCACATCTGCCGCTCAGCCAGCCCGTGAGCTTCACATCTCCCGCTGTCTCGAGCTACCAGGCAGACAACTATCAGTACAACACGCAGGCTCAAGGTATAAGCCACGGAGGCGCCCTTGATGATGTAGTCGTTGGACGAGTACAAAACATTATCAAAGAGAACGAGCAGGAAGTTGCCAGGAATGCGGGATATCTGTCACTGGTGTCGGGTGTCTCGTTGGAAAATGCAAGGCCTAGTGTTGAGATATTGTCATTCGCTCATACTGCACCGTTGATAACTAGTCAGAGCACGGGCAGTGCGGTTGCCCAAGTGTCATCGTCATCCTCATCATCCTCTTCAGGATCCTTCACCGCACCATCTAACGGTTATGGAGCACCAACGGGCTCAGCCAGTCAATCAGTAGGACAAGTCGAAAGCTCCAGTTCGAGCCTTAGCTTTTTACCCAATACTCAACCAGCCACATCATACGGCCCCCCAAAGTGACCTCATAGTTGTAAAAAGTAATATGTAAATAATATTTTTTTATATTGTAAGTAATAATCAGAAAATTAAACTTTAAACTGTTTTAATTGGCTTTATACTTATTACACACGCAACAATAATTTTAAACAAGCAATAATCATTACAAAGACGTAACCATTTCACAGAACGATCACAATAAAGTTTTAAAAAATTACAATTGCCGATGAACACATTCGTCGCATAATTTGTCGGCACAAACTATTCTCATGAAAAATGGATACTGATTGGAAAGGCCGTTGCCCTGAAAATTACATAAATTTTATTATCGGTGTAAATGTACATGTGTTAAAGAATACGTGCAAATTATTGCATACATTCCTAAAATACACTTACCAAATTGATAGAGTGGTCGGACGTCTGCGCCTGACTATTCATAAAATTATTAGAATTTGATTCTGCGATTGTATTTGTCACGGCTGATTTGAATTCTTTTAGGGGACGCATTTCTTCTGAAGCACTTGTTGCTGTCTCTTCTGAAACCTAGATAACATATTTAAAAGTATAAACATACGTTACAATAACGTAGGTATCAACTTACGACGCTAACATTAACAAAACCGATTTTATGCCTAATTTAAAGTAACGGTTTTTCCAATATTTATTGATTGTTGGATATTGATAATAGAAATAAATACAGTAATACCCCGCTTAGCGCGACCCCGTTACGCACGGTTTCACTATAACGCGAATTTCAAATTTCGCGCTCAAATGCCTCGCATTACGCGAAAGAGGGACATATTGCAGAGTATAGACAATAATTATGACTGTGTCTTGACCGTGTGTCAAACAATTAAAAACATTGTTGGGTGTTATGAACGTATTTTACAAGAACGTAAACAAAACGCTACCCAAAATACAATAGATGTATTTTTCCGTAAAAAATAAGAGTATATATTGCATAAAGTGTTCTTAGAATTAAAATCAATGATTAAAATGATTTGTATTTTTTTTGTATTAAATTTTGACTATGTTTAATCATAAACCTCGATATACGCGAATTTCAGTTAACGCGATTTTTTTCGGAACGTATCCCTCGCGTAAAGCGGGGTATTACTGTAGTGAAGTTGTAATTAATCCTGATTGTTTTAGAGGAAAAGCGGAATGGGTATTTTTAATACGACGTTCTTAATGTTTTAGTTATAACAGGTTATATGTTTACAGAATAATTACATTGGTAGAAGTCCAAGGTGTAATATTTGGATCACACTGACTGAAGGCATCCTTTTTAATAAGTTCATCAGAACATTGACACCATATATGTCGTTTTGGATCGAATTCTTGCACTATTTTACGAACAGTTCCTTTCTTGGACAGGTCTTTTAATGAATCCGTCACAGTTTTAAGTTTAAATACAAGTTTCTCTCGGTCCTAGAAATAACATACATTTATTAAATCTACATCAAATGATCGCTCCCGTTAGGATACCTAATTTGGATTAAGCAACATTACAATTGAGTTCCACTTTTTAAATATTTTTGTACCTGAACCGGGAGTGACACAATTTCCTTTTCAGTTTTCTCATTATTTACTGTGTCGCTATGATTTTCATACTGAGTGCCTGTGGATATTTTCGCAACCTCATCCTTTATACATTGGCAAGAAAGTTCCCGTGTCTCCAGGATTTTACAACCTTCTGACTTTGCATTACCAGTTATTGGGTTTGCGTTATTTATTGTGGACTCATCTTTGATACACTGGCAGGAAATATCATGTGTTTCTAGTAGGATATTAGTATCGCCTGACATGGCATTAGCAGCTGTCGGATTCACGATGTCTATTGCGACCTCATCTTTTATGCATTCGCAAGAAATTTCATGCGTTACTAGGATTTTAGTATCTTTTGACGAGAGATTAGCAATTGTTGGGTTTGTGATATTTACTACGACCTCATTTTTGTTGCATTGGCAGCAAAGGTCGTGTGTTTTCAAGATTTTAGTGTCCTTTGATGTGACATTAGCAGTTATGGGCATTGCTATGATTTTTTGCTTAACATCTTTGGTATGGTTTTGTTCGTTATATTTCTTTTCTTGTTGTACACTCGTGAGGCTTAGAGATCTCGTTTTTTTGCAATTACGAATCTCGGTAGACACAATGGTAACATTTGACCGGTTGCGTAAAGACGTTGGCGTCCTAGAGTAAAAATATGTAAGTAAATAGTTATACAATAATAGTGAATGAGTCATTAGGTACGTACGGTTGGCACCAGTCGGAGACGTTGCGAGATATTTCTTTTGGATGCAGAATATATTCGAAGCTATGGTGTGATCTGAAATCAATTTATTGTTAGCTTCCTTTGTTAAAGTATGTATTTAAAATTTAACAGATTCTTACTTCTGAGACTTATTATCCCCGTCTTCCTTATTTTGATTCCGCCGTTTTCTCCAAGGACTGCAATTTATTTATATTACCATACATAAAATAACTGTGGACTCCTCATGTATGAATAATTAATTATTCTTACCTTTTTACTCGCGACCGTTTTTTAACACTTGGATTTAGTTTTTTGCTAAAATGAAAACAAAAAATATGATAACTATCCAGAATCGTAATACCGCTTGTCTTTTAAAAATCGTGTCGTTTTTTTACTTTTTTACTGCTTCATATGGTTCAAAACTGGAAGATTCTTGCATATTAGCCCAATATGTGGTTTTATCTACATGATTCTCTCGGACATATTGCTGGTATTTAGAGTCCAACCACACTGCGAACCCTGTCATATTGGGGGTGAAATCAGAAAATTGATTTCTCTGAGGTGGGCGGTGTTCCTAAAATGTTATAAAATTGCTGTCAGTAATCTGTCAATACAAGTTAATTGTATTTTAGAATCTCACCTGAGTGTACCACTTAAATGCTTTGACGAAGAAATTTGGATTTTCTTCTTTGATTTCTCTGCTTTTTTGACTCTTCCATGTAGAGGGCTTAAAAATATGTTTTGTATTGTACTCGAGAGGAGAAAAAGTGTACATATTGAGATTTAGCAAACTTGATAAAAATAAGTTAATAAATTAGCACACTAAACCGTCATACATTTAATAGTCCCAATTCCGCTGTAAGAGACTAAGTCCTGTGTGGCGGCTATCATAAACTACATGAGACTATTCGGCCTTACAACACCTAGGCACAGAAAAATATTTGTGGGTCACACTGAAAAATATTTCGGTGCGAAAATTGAACTCGCTTCTCGATTCATATTATTATGTAAACAGCTTTTTAACCAACTGCCCCTTGAAGACTGCCAATAATTAACCATTACTTGTTACAATTACATAGCGAGAAACCCTAACGGTTTATTGATACTCTCGACTTCAAAAGGAGAATAACAATTCACTGTATATTGTAATGTCTTTAGAATTGCGCAATATTCACATTTCGCACTTCATAGTTTATTTGGACTTCTAATTCAAAGTGCCAAATTTCATAAGTGTACGTGTTTGTCCACGTATTATAAGGAAACTAGAATTCGGTTTGCAACAATTCCTTTTTAGGTACTTACAACTTGCGCATAATAAACAAGGGGGTGAACTGTGTTTGAGTAAAACGGATGTTTCCATACACGCCTGTGACTCCTCGTACTGTCTTCCCAACAACAACACTCTTCGCAACCACAGTCGCACGAGGAAGACGAACTCATTAGTTACTGATACAAATACAATACAATACAATAAAATTTACACACAAATACACATTTTGTAACCTATTTAAGGGATGGTGAGGGATTTGATTAGAGATTGTGATTAGAGATCATTTCCATTTGTCACTTGCACGTTATCGTCTAGGAAATGTTTTTAATTAGTTTTGTGCAAGAAGGATGTTAATATATTTTTATAAACTTCTCTTTTGTACATTATAACAGTTGTATAGATTTATAGGTCGGAGAGCTGATGGCCGATGCGGCCGAGAACTTCTCGAGAGGAGGCAAACGAAGGCAAACGAAGCGCCGGAAGTCTATCTTCAGAATGGACGGACAACCTAGCTAAGATATCAGCAAGTCACTGGATACAGCCCGCTTTGAAAAGTTCTCCAATGAAATTCTTGGGGGAGGACTATGTTAAGTAGTGATGTCTTGTGGCTGTTGAGCGAGAGAGTAACATACATACATAAACTCACGCCTTTTTTCCCGAAGGGGTAGGCAGAGGCACCACCACGACATCCACATTTCGCATTGTATGTTCCGTCCCACGATGTGATAGGGGCGAGCCTATCGCCATATCGGGCACAAATTCCTGACTCCGGGCTGATAATTAATAGAAAAATCCAATATCACTTTGCCCGACCCGGGACGCGAACCCGAGACCTCAACTTTGTAACCGTACCGTAATACAACTACGCCACCGAGGCACCGAGAGAGTAATTTATTGTTTAATGTGTAAAATTATACAACAAATTGTTATGTTTCCCATATTGCCGTATTAGGTATCTAATATGGTAATACATAATCCATGGCCCCTTTGATTTTTATGTGTAAACTTCAAAATATCACAATTATAATGACAACCATGCAGCTCCTGCGTTTGATAATATTTTGTCGATACATCGCATTTATTCTAGCGTATAGTAATAATTTATTTACTATCAAAGATCTTTATTACAGATACAAAGGTAACATTATTATTTTTAAGATACGTACCAGTTTTTACTTCAGGTATAGTGAGTGGGCTTTAGTGTCAATACTCTTCACTAAAAACTACCTTTAGAAAAGTCTACAAATAAGTAAATAAAGAAGATATTTTATTATAATCCAGAAAAACTACACCTAGGTAGGTGTTTTGATACTAATCTATTTTTACCCACGACGGTACGGAGAAGGTATTAATTGTTTTTCTGCTAAAATTGTTACTAAGTATGGTAAGTAGAACATAAGCAATGAATTCATAAACCTTACTTTGGTCTTCTGTTATGTCACCAACTTTCGACTATATTATCTTTATATTTGTGTTTAATTACTTACGCACCATAATGATTACTCACAATGCAAAACTTGTTAAGCGTTTTCACTTTCTTTCAATTAAAAAGACGTTAAAGTTGTAATGTTTTATGGTTTATGTATTCATTAGGTAAGATTCTATCATTATCTACACATCATTGTTGAACACAGGCCATAAGATTCCCTCAGTGAAATATTGGAAGTAGCCCGCAATGTTAGATCAGTATGGTTAAACAATTGCATGACAGTTGCCATTTTGTTAAAACCCTCTAAGTTCATTTTACATAAGACTAAAATATTTGCTTATTTGCTTGCCAAGTTACAAGCTAGCAAACAAAGTAACCTACGCCTGGGGAACATTAGTCTTGCGGTTCCCACTGTTTAATATTTGTTTGTCTTGTGTTTGTCATTTTTAAAACTAACATAATATAAATACTGGCGCGACAAAGTGACAACGATTAAATAAATAAATACACCCAACAGTAACACACATAGTCCTGGATCCCACTTTAAGATCAATTAAGCCTGCATACCGTAGCGACTTTGAAGAATTTCTTGGTATGTAAAGTCCGCCAACCCGCACAAGGCCAGCGTGGCGGACTATATGGCCTAACCCCTTTCAATCGTTCTCTCGATTGTACAGAAGGCTCGTACCCTGCAGTGGTACGTATATGGGCTGATACATACAAGCCTTGGGTAACAGAAATTAAGAGACTTTTCAGTCTCACTAATACCCATGACACCAGAGATAAATACTTGTGGGCCTTTCGTTTCACAGCCGGCATCTAACAAACTGCGCCACGGAGGTTTTCAATTCACTCGATAATATGTGCAGTAAAATTCACACAGAATCCACTAGCGAGAGATTATTTATCACGTCAGTATCAGTTGTAATCAGATAAACACACGTGAAAACTCACAACTGTGCCCAAAACGATTTCACACTTGTGACTTGCTCGAGACGCATTTCAAACAACAAGCACGGGGTCGTTATGCGTAAAGATAGGAATATCGTACTAAGCCAAAAACTTGTAGTGAAAACATACATACATACATAAACATCACGACTTTTTCTCAGAAGGGGTAGGCAGAGGTGCAACCAGGACACCCTCGTTTCGCCTTATGTGATCCATCCAATGATGTCATAGGGAGCGAGGCCATCGCCATATCGGGCACAAATTTCTGACTCCAGGCTGATATTGAATAGAAAAATCCCATATAACTTTATCCGACACGGGATTCGAACCTGATACGTCAGCTTTGTAATCATAATGTAGTACAACTATGCCACCGAGGCAGTCACAGTGTAAAAACATAATTTCCAATCGAAATTACAGATGCACACTGCGGAGGTTTCGACTATCCTCCCATAGTTTATTACAATAAGAACGGGAAACATGTGAGTTACTGGCAGCCAAGTGCAACGACCCCTACGAGTCCAGAATACAATGTCACTTACAGGACGATGAGCATACCTATTATAACGGAGAGAGGTATAAATAATAGCAGAAATAGTCACCAATGTAGTCCAAATCCTACATAATCATATCAAGTGTTGAGCCGTGGGTATCAGAAACTGATAGTGATGTTAGACTACAAAATATCTCCTCCCAAAAATAATATTGCTTTTTTATTAGCTCGGTGCGGGGATCGAACTTGCGGTATCCCAATCCACTAGTGATCTCTTAACCAATTGCCCCATAGGAGCTTTTATATACAGAAGATATAAAAAATATGAACATACCATTGAGACGAACTCATGATTTTAACGATTACAGATGCTATGGTATCCTTTCAGAAAATTTTGAATATGCTCCTGTTCGGACGAAAGCCGGATCGTAAGTACAGAAGAAATGCTAACATCACACTGTATTCTTCAAATTTAAATGCCGTATTAATAATATAAATATCTTCCTATACCTTTTTACCCGAAGGGATAGTCAAAGTCAAAGATTTGCTGGGTTTCTTTTCATTCCAACACGTGAAAATTAGTGAGATTAAAGCCATGTCGGACTTTAAATCGAATTAGTAATATTACACTGGTTTAAATTTCTGTTCTACTTGAATGTTATATCATTTTCAGATGACAGGGACGCAATAGATGTTTCAGAGCAATATAATAATAACATAGATGTATTTTCTCATTTCCCATCGGGGAACATTATGCGGTATGTATTTCATCAAATTAGGTATAGGTATACCGCATTTCCCAAAGTAAGACGAATAACTCGATTTGAAGTGTGTATTGTAATACTTTCATCTGTATTGAATGCAGTAGTAAAAACCAAGAGCAACGAA
Organism: Deilephila porcellus; assembly: GCA_905220455.2. Lineage (NCBI taxonomy): Eukaryota > Metazoa > Arthropoda > Insecta > Lepidoptera > Sphingidae > Deilephila > Deilephila porcellus. Next base: position 11,510,285 of record LR999973.1, on the reverse strand, counting down.
AAATTTGCTGGGTATTGAGTTATACTTGACTATTTGGATATTTCTTAGGGTTTTACTAAAAGCCAATTAGAGGGTACATGATTTTAAATTTGTTAGTATCCACCATGGTATCCACCTGATGGCAATTCAAAGTCAAAGATAATGAAATGGCGATAGTTGGTTATGTCTATGACCACAAAGTTATTTTTAATTGCTTCTTCATGTATTACTTAATGTATGGTATGGTATATAATGTAAGGTATTTTCACAATTCAATTTAATATTAACATACATACATAAACTCACGCCTTTTTCCCAGAAGGGGTAGGCAGAGGTGCTACCAGGACACCTACATTTCGCCTTGTACGGCGAGCCTATCGTCATATCGGGCACAAATTCCTGACTCCGGGCTAATAATGAATAGAAAAATCCAATATCACTTTGCCTGACCCGGGATTCGAACCCGAGACCTCAGCTTTGTAGTCCTACCCTAGTACAACTACGCCACCGAGACAGTCACAATCAGGCACTTAATATTAATGATTTAATAATTACAGAATGGAGTTATTTCTAAACGCAACTGCGGTGCATCTTCCGATGGCTGAGTTCATTCACCGGGGCCACTGCTACCTCGACGTCACTAAGGACTACATGCAGACCGCCGTCAACGCTTTCTCCATATTCCTATGGGGGAATATTGACGATATACTACGTTTACCTTCGTCGTATGTGTTGAGATCCGTGGGTATTATTGGCTGCATACTATTATGTTCTTGTATTATACCTATTAGTTTAAAGGCCTTATTGGGTCGACTCTATGTGAATATGGGATAAGGACAGATAGAAGAAAATGTTGAATCAATTAGCAAACAGGAAAAATGTCTTAAATATTATTGTTCTGCTATGTTTTATTATTTTATATGTAGGTAGACTACGAAATTTTGTACTCGGAACGCGGACCGCCACTTTCGCATTGTGCGAGCTGTGTTATATTATTAATTGTGGGTTGTACTCCAAGTTTCGGTTTTGTGCCTCTTCCATTATTCGCGGCGGATATCCAGGTTAGTAGTTTCTTCATATGGCTCGATGTAAAATTTCCAGACAATAGGGACACCGACCGCGACCTTTCAGTTTACTGCGTAGCTCGCAAGCATGTTTGCCATCGAAATCCATTACAAGATTTATAGTTTCTAGGTTTTCCATAATTTTCTTTCGTAATATCTTTCATTTTCTATGATTCCGCGTACTTTTTTTTTTACATTGTGTTTTCTGGGATATGAAATATTTCGTGTTCCTGGATACAAATTAGACAATCCGCAAAGTCGTGATTTTACGGTGTATGTTTTTTAGTTATTGGCATCGTATTCTAGGCTCGCACCATAGCAATGATGAATATAGCTCGTGAGAAGCTAGCAGCTACATGGTTGGTCGTGAAAGATGGTCGACCCACTTCTTCAATCTCACACCATACTTTAGAGATGTATCGACCGCTGTTCAAATATCTAAATGGCAAGGAAATGTCTCGTTTAAACCTGAGCGATGATAGAATATTGTACTATATCGGCACCCATGCAGATCTGGACAGACATCAGGTGTTAAATACTTTCTTCAGGTTTCTTAATCGTATTGTTAAAATAAGGGATGAAAACAAAATGATGTCTGTAAAAGCTATTGTATTTTACGTACAAACAACTTTTATTGGCAATTTTCGACAACAATTTATTCACCATGTATTCTTTGATTCTACTTAGAAGTCAATACATATTATATAAAGCACCTCTATTTTCTAATAACTTACGATTCTTAGATATAGATACCTAAGTCTGAAAGTTATTGCTGTAAGTAAAACTCGCTAATAATAATAAATAAGTGAATGACTTGCGCATAATATTTGACGTACATTTTAACAGGTTGGGATAATAGCTAATCGATACATTCAAATCAATCCTAAGTGGAAGGAGCCGAAATATTTGAATTTGATGAATAACCTGTTGTGTGGTGTTCCCATGATATTTATGAGGAAATCTCCTGAGAATACTTATTTGCAACTTTCACATCAAGTGAGTCACTTCCTAAGATCCTCATACTACAAAAATAGCTTAATGTAATGTATTAGAATATTAGAATTTGCAATTGATTATTATTGATATTTTCATGACTAAATCTCTAATAAAGTAGGACAATAAAAGCTAAGTACTAAAATTGCCCAGACGAAGAGCATAGTGAACTGATGGTCGATGCTCAAAGTTGATACCTACGTAGTAGTACCTACGTTAATTATGATTTGAATTGCAGTTGTTTTATCACATTCGTGCATGTGATCCGTTGCAACGTCGGTTTTATTTAACTAGGATGACGAAAACTCAGGTAATAAATAAATTGGCTTCACCTAGTAGTATGATAGAATAGTAAACTGAATGACAATGTGTTTCTATTACATAATGTCTAAATATTCCGGTGATAATCTTTTAGTTGAACGTTGAATAATGATCCTTTCGTATTACAAACTGTTGATTGTAAAATATAAACATTGCTGTATAATTTTTTCAGGCGCTAGGCAAGTCGTACAGCTGGAGTGCTCGAGATGTTTCACGCTTGGGGCTATTGCTGTCCGAAGTTGAAGGTCCTGAACTCAGCCTCATCAACCCTCAGGCTATGTCTGGTATTAGTGCGCAAGTATGTACGTTTCTAACAGACTTCAAAGAAATGAGGTTGTCTTTGGACCGAATATATGCGATTTTTAATCTGCGCCTTTTAGAAAATGGGTGAACGATATATTCTTCATTTATGGTATGCACTATGGTCTGATCTGCAGGACATAGACTTTTTAAGATTACACCTTCTTACTAGTGACCCTGCTGCCGAACATTATGCTGTATTATTTATTGCAAATTAGACCGAAGTACAGTCTTCCTTGCAAAACTATTTTCCCGTACTAACAAATGAGATCAATGTAGGTAATGCTAGAGATTCCAGCAAGCAGCTTGAAGTACCTCACCGACACACAGATCCGGTACATCGGGCAGAAACCATACAACATCCTCGCGAGGAAACTGAAGACCTACCAGGACGAACAGCAAATGTTCAACAAAGCTAAGAGAGTTATCATAAACACCGTACTTATGTTATTAATAAAAAATATTTTTTGAGTAAAAACGGTATATTTTGGTGTCAAAACTTGTAGTATTTCAGAACCTCTAATGGCGGCAGATGGAATGAATACCGGCCATCTTCGTGAATTCTAGCTTCCACCTGAAAATATGGAGGCTATAACATTACTACCACCTGACATTTTAATTTTAATCCGTATTGCAGAATAATTTGGTTCATAATTCCACCATGGAATGCCTCCTGGTTATAATCTTTGGATTCGTGTCTTTATTTTCCTTCGCTGGTAATTTTAACTATAGTTACAATAAGTATAATAAAATAATAAATATTAAATACACCCAACAGTCACGTACATAGTCTTGACCCCACACTAAGATCGAGTCTTGTGTCGTGGGTATCAGGAACTACGAAAGACTTTTCGGTCTCACAAACACCCAGACCCGAAACAAATACCTGTGGACCACACAAATATTTGTTTCGGTGCGGGGATTGAACCCGCGGTATCTTGTTTCACCGTCTAACCAACTGCGCCACGGAGGCTGTGCATGAACATTTTAAGTGTTGGCGGTGCCGGTTCTAGTATTACTGATGCGGGCATGGGCGGTTTTAATATAACTGACGCCTTGAACGAGATTCTTAGAAATCCCTGAGTGAAATTGTTAGAATGCTTAAGGCGATTGCTACATTGCCCCCTCTCTGACATCCAAATCCATACAAAACAACAAAACGTAGGCTTTATATCTGGCATTCTAAGACGAATATCCGATCACACCCTACCCTAAAGCCGCTAATTACACACAACTTACCAGAAGACCGCACACGCCAGTTTGCGTAGACTTATCTAAGCACCCTGAACTTTGCGTTAAAACCTCTGCGATATTTTGAATTGTTGTGCATTGGTTATGCTCATTGCAATCATTTTTAGAACAGTCTTTATCTGCGTATTTCATGCCTGTGACTTCCCTTTCCAATATAGCTACACGATGTCTACTTTCGTTAGCAATTTTCACATATTCAGTATTTCGATGTGTTATAGTATTTCTGTCAATATTAGGAAGAGTAGTGCGAACGCTTGATATTGTGATTTCAGATATGTCCAACGCGGGGTTTAGTATTTCTAATGCCATTGCTGAATTAGTTTTTTTCACAGGATTAAAAATGCTTTCTCTCTTTGTTGATGCTTCTCTGTTTGTTTCTTCAATTTTATAGCATTGACATCTGAAATAATATCTTATTACTAATTATATCTGATGGCAAATTGATATTTGCTAGAACTTGATGTTATATGTCTATATTATATTACATATATTCTTAATGTATATCCTCATATCAACCCAATAACATAATTCAATTTTTGACGAATAAGCCAAATACTATAAAGTTTACAAACCTTTCCGGAATCTTTTCAAGCCCTGGTAGTAATATAACGTATGTTCTGTCATGATTGGTAGAATTTTCAGTATCAATTGTAGGCAGATTGAAGTTATTTTCCGGGCAACAAGGACAGTTAACGATAACTAGGGCAGAATTTCTGTACACTCCCACATAATCTGAATTATATAATATGGATTGCAGTGACTTATTTTGAACAGCCAATTCGCTGTCTACATTTATCTGAGATCCTTTTTCTGTTTTAGGAATCTCCGTTGGTGAATATTTTTCAGGATCGGCTTTAGCGTTTTTACTAGTAGTAGTGCCGCCATTTCTAACTTCTATTTGCAATTTTAAATTAAGTATATCTCCATTGCTTATGACAACATAATTACTGTCAGGATTTTCTCTGAAACTAACGTTTGGGGTTTTTTGTATTTGGGACATGTTTACTAATAATTCTTGGTCAGTAAATTCTTTGTCAAAATTCGGAGTTATTGTGGTGTTTTCCGTCAAATCTACGCTTTTTACTGTTTTACCGGCATCAGATGAAATATTCGTATCACATTCTTCAACTATATTGTTCAATTTATTATTAGCTTTTTTAGCATTCAGGTAAACATCGTCAGAAATATGATTACCGCCAATCGGTACTATCAATGAGGGAATTTCACTATCTACACTTTTAAAGATATGATATTCTAATGGTGGATCTAGTTTTTCATTTCTGTTCGCTAACTCAGTGCCATCTAACAATATATTAGGATTGGCGTTATTCAAGGTCGGTGGTAAATCTTTATCTTCCTTTTGAACTGTTTCTGATTTTGCCGCAGCATTAGGCATTGCAACTTTCAAGGGAATTTTCGACTTGTTAGTATTCCCGCTATGATTATTTCCAACGACCTTTTCATTTATCCTTAAAGGTCCCTTAGAATTTCTTGTTATTACATCTTTGCTTCTGAGAGAATCTCTTTTACCCACGGATGCTGTTGACGTTGTTGATTTACGCAATATTGAAGATCGTTGTACAGGTGAAATTCGCTTTTTCACAAGTTGTTTTAATACTGTACTTGAATTTCTTAGAGGGTTTTCGTGAACATTTAGAAATGCATGAGGTCTTTCAATGACTTTGTGGTCCGAAGTTATTGGGTAGTTTATCTGCAATTTTGTAAATATTGCATATAATATAATTATGATTACAATAGATTAAGGTAACTTGGATGGTTCTACCAATGTCAAAATAAGTTGTTACTTATTACTCGTAATCTTCACTAATATACATAATATAAAGCTGAAGAGTTTGTTTGGAAGGAACTACTGCTTTGAATTGAATAAATACGCTAGATTTGAATAGTTCATTTAACTAGGAAAGCTAGGGTCTTAGTATAGGGCACTTTTTATCGCAGGAAAATATACAGCGGGTCTTTTATCACGGAAAAATTGTTATACGCGAGCGAATTTACGGGCAACACTGGTCATTTGACATTAAGAACTATGGTATTCATGATTCATTGCTTACAACTTCATCAGTAACTATTTCATCTTTAGCTTGTTTGTTGGTCACTGGTATGTGTAAATTTGATTGTGCTATCAATGCACTGCCATCTTCTGGAAAACAAAACATACTTGATTATAATAATGCAATAATAAAATACTAAATATTCATATAATTATCCAACTATAGGAATATAAGTATCCAACTATAAGTATTGAAAGCTTTGCAGTGCTGTTTTTTAGATACTTTTTCTATTAAATATAACTATCATCTTTATATTAAAATTACATCAGGTTGATAAGATACCTACTTAGTTATTTTTAAAATGACCTAATATGAGGTATTATTTTATACTACACAGTTTTAACAGAAAATGGTCTGATATTGATACAACTTGCAAAATGTTTTTCTTGCTATTAATGAATGCTTTCTTTGGGTTTGGAGAATATTAGCTGCCATGAGTAGCTTATAACAGCAATGAGAAATCAAATGATATGTTCATAACAGACTGAAAACTGAATTGTAAGCTAATGTAATTGATTAATAGCTATAGCTACTTGTACTTATAATTATGATAAACTACTATTTTTAAGCAGAAAATGTAACCTGGTTTTATAATCTCAATACTAACAGATCTTCGAGCTTGGCTTTTCTCCCATGATCTACAAATAATAAATAATTCATTTATTTATAATAAAAATGCGTGGTGGCCTGTTGGTGACGGACCACACACCTCTGTCAACATGTTCACAGTGGTTGCAGGTTCAATCCCAGGGCACACCATTGACTTTTAAGAGTGATGAGTGTATTGACAGCCAATCACCACGCACTATAATGGTGAAGGAAACCATTGTGAGGAAGCCTGCATACCATAGGCATTTTAAAAGTCAGCCAAACCACATTAGGCCAGTGTGACTATATGGCTAAATTATTGAGTTTATGGTCAATTATTAACAAAGTAAATGCATAAACTTATATTATTTACCTGGAAGCCTTTAACAAGTATTTACTGTATCCAGTGTCAATGAAATTATCAGGTGGTTTGACTGCTACATATGCTGCTCCATTAATTAGCTCTAAAGGTCCATCCACTTTTTGTCCTTCAACTGTATATAAATCCACTGTTGAATTTCTGAAAACAAGATTTAATAAATATTTGCTGTTATGCACATTTCCTTTTTTTTTCAATTGGAATATAAGTAAGCCATGGGATCTTTCTTATTAATTTGTCTTTTGGCTATATTAAAAGTGGCTGTGGTGCGAAAGGAATGAAATATCCAACTGTGTGTTTCGGGCATATTATGTGGATAAATAAAATATGTAATAGCTGCATATGCATCGCATCCAGAAAAACAAGTATGTGCACCATAGCCAATGTGTTAAAACAAAGAATGCTTATTAAACTATTGCAAATTTAAGTATATTTTGGATAAGTAATAATTCCAGCATATATTTTACAGTCATAATCAAGTGTAAAATAAATGAAAAGTTACATCACAACGCCATTTCCTCGCATTAAAGGTAGACGAGAACAGGAGTAACTAAAAAATAATTAAAAACAATTACAAAGAGCCATATTGGGATCTAGCGAGAAATCTCAGAACATTATTCCACCAGTTTAACTCCTGGGCTGTCAGATGGAACTTCCTTGGCGGTGAATGTTGTTGCCCGTTTGTGAAAACAAATATGTCTACTGCTCGCCAGTCAGAACCTTCGTGAGGTACTTTTGCTTCTGCAGTCATATTAATTGATAACTTCCTAGTTTATAAATAGATTTTATTTTGAAATTACTTCTTTGTTGTTCTTTTGTATTATATTACTATCCAACGCTTAATAATCATTACTAAAAATATTTTTGATGACTACGAATGTTTTGTAATTTTGCAGAACGAATATAAATAAATACAATTAAGAAACAATTATAAGAATACGCTTATAAATAAATGTTGCTTTGTGGAACACGAATTTTGGTGACTTTGGTCTAATTTTGTAATCATAATTTTATTTCAAAACTATTCAAAACAAAACAAAATGCTGTCAAAATGACATTTTGTAAACAACTTTAGTGCTGTAGTCAAATATCACTATCACTCGATTAGTCGATTATCACAAAGAATTCGAGTGTCTAGAACTATAACTAACACATGAAAGTGACTTAATTTAAGAACTCTGTATTAATAATTATTTAGTACCATTACTATGGATTTAACCAGTTTAAGTTAGATTAAGATTGATATAAATGATTATTTAAATCATCGTCAACATATTTTTTGGTTACATTAATGTGGTTGGATCAAAAAGTTTATTTTAGTAAAAAAAAAAAAAACTAAAGAAAAATTATGCTTTTTGTTATATTTGATCCAATATTTATCAGCGGGACTGTTGTGTTTTATTTTGTCGTCCGGCCTTATTCATAGACAGATTTAAAACCTGTTTTAGCCATCGAATGTTTTATCTTCTTCCCTCAAACAGAATTCTAAAGTCTTTCGAAAGAGACAAAACATATGGTAACTAAAATAGGTTTTAAATCTGTCTATGAATAAGACCGTAAGATTTTATTGTTTATGTATTTTTTTAGTAAAACTATAAATGAGGTTTTGAATTGGCACTTGGAAGTTTTTATAATTTTATTTCCTGAAAAAGCGCGGGAAACTTTGTACTTGGTGGACGTGTTTTTTCAATTGATAATAATTAAATATTTCTATCAGTGGAGTATATTGTATATATTTGTAGTTAAGTTTTCTCTCTTGTAGTTGTAGATTCTTTTTCATCGTTTTTTGGGTAAGTTTTTGTAAATAATCATAGTTTATTAGTGTACATTTGTAAAATGAATGAACCGCCTGATCCGGGGGAATTTGTTCCCCCGGCAGGCAATTTTGTAACAATAAATTCAGAACCTTGCTTGCCTAATGCTATTTCATACATATCTGAGTCGGGTATGGATACTGACGGCTCTTCATCTACTCGGCCGTTGAAACGAAGTCGCCGACATGTTTGCAAACTCTGCAATAAAAGGCGGAGAAAACAAGGGTCTTCCGATACTTTTGCTGGTTGCGGTTGTACTGACACTGTCCCTTCGAGCTCACTGTCGGTACGGGCGCAGCCAGTAATTGAAAATACTAACAAATTATCAGAGTCTTCAACATCCAAAATTCCCGCCCAAATGGTGGGAAGGAAATTATATGACAGGAGTGATAGCGCGCCCTTTGTTGTTCACGTGCAAAAGAACATATCATCTGAAAATGATCCTACCATTTTGCATCCGCTTGCTTTTGGCAGATTCTTGAAACAACATAACGTTAAGAATATAGTTAATGGTAGTCTTAAGAGAATCGGACGAAATAAAATATTGCTAGCATTCTCGTCTCACTTGGATGCTAATTCCTTTTTGTCAAATGAAAACCTCATAAAAAAAGATTTTAAAGCGTACATCCCTACCTTTAACGTAACAAGAATGGGCATAGTCAGAGGAGTGCCTTCTGAATGGTCACCTGAAGAAGTAGTAGAGAATACGACAGTACCTATAGGATGTGGTCCTATTTTAAAAATTCGCAGATTAAATTTTAAATCATATGAAGATGGGTCAGTAATATGGAAACCTTCCCAGACCGTTGTGATGACCTTTGATGGCCAAATCCTTCCAAAAAGAGTCTTTATATGTTACAATGCCCTGCCGGTAGATCTATATATATATCCTACGATCCAATGCTTTAATTGTTGTCGATTTGGTCACACAAAACTTCAGTGTAGATCAAAACCTAAATGTTACAAGTGCGGACAAAACCATGCCGGGGAAGTATGTGATATGGACGAATCTAATGCATCATGTTGCTTATGTTTAGGACATCACTACGCCATAAGTAAATTTTGCCCTGAATACTCCAGACAAAAGCAGATTAAAACGCATATGGCTCAAAGTTCTATATCATATATGGAGGCCTCCAAACTGTTGCCCCCTGTCACCAAATCATATGCTGATACCCTAACTTCTCCTTCTAAATCCCCAAATAGTAATCCCTCAATTTCGCCTAATTCCTCTTCAAGTTACAAAAAAACAGTCTTTTTGAAACCCCGATCTGCTCCTAATGTCTCCAAGGGGTATAACAAACAAGCTCACAATAATTTAGTTAATGATTACTCTATACCTGAACCTTCAAATGGATGTGCTCTTTCTTCTAAAAAAGATGAAAACCTTAAGGATACATTTGACATCAAAGAATTTATTTTATCATTACTTAATCTCATATCTAAATTCAATATTTCACCGTCCCACGTTGCCTCGCTTCTTGATTTCTCTTCTAATTCTTTGCATAATGGACAATCAGTCCAATATAATACAATGGAACTGTCGCAGCATAATCAATAAAAAATCTGAAATAATTTTTTTAATCAATAAATATCAGCCTTTTGTATTTGCATTATCTGAAACATGGCTAAAACATAACCATGTTTTTAAAATACAAAAGTACATTACTGTAAGAGAAGACAGACCTGATGGGTATGGTGGTGTCGCCTTACTCATTAGAGATTCTGTCCCTTTCTCCATTATTTCTTTACCTTCTCATAGCGATCAAATTTCTATTGTAGCTGTAAGTGTAAATAATACTTGTTATGTTTCTATTTATATTTCTCATCCTACCTCTTCTATTCTTAAAGAAATTAATAACCTCATTATATTTCTTCCTAAACCTATTGTTATTCTTGGTGATCTTAATTGTCATCACCAATCTTGGGGTAGTTCATTATCTAATTCATATGGTGAGGCACTTCTAGACATATTAGATTCACATAACTTATGCACGTTAAATACAGGTGCCCCTACTCGTCGAAATGACCCCATCCATTCTAATCAAAGTGCTGTTGATCTGTCTATATGTTCTGCTAATTTTGCATCCTCTTTTTCCTGGTCTCCTCTTTCCTCTTCTTTTGGCAGCGATCATTTCCCTATAAAAATATCTTTTCCACTCTTGCATAATATTTCTTTACATTCTAATAAAAAACCTTATTTGAAATACAAATTACCATCAAGGTCGAGCACTCTTTGGGTTGCTTTTAAAGACAAGGTAGACAGTCTGATCCAATCTCTTCCTGTTGTATCTGAAGGCAGTGAATATGTTTGTGCTGAGGCTTTGTCTCATGTAATAACATCAGCAGCAGACAACATCTTGCCCCTCAAAAAAAGTTCAGCACATAGAAAAATTCCTTCTCCTCCCTGGTGGGACTCTGAATGTTTGGAGGCTGTTAAAAAGCGAAAGAAAGCTGAGCAAGTGTATAAACATAACATGTCTCCAGAGAACTTTGCTTCCCTTTCGTTAATAATTGCCCAAACCAAAAAATTATTTAAAAGAAAGAAAACTGAAGGTTGGCATAACTTCTGCTCCTCGATATCTCCTAACACCCATCCTTCAACTGTTTGGCGCAACATCAGACGTTTCAGGTACTCTCTATCTCACGTTCCTTCCCCTCAAATTTCGCAATCTTTGGTTAGCATCTTTTTAGATAAACTTGCTCCTCCATGGGTTCCGTATAATACGCATCATCATCCATCTCCCTTAATTTCTGCAAACTTAAATTCAAGTCAAGAATCCCATTCAATGTTAAATCTCCCTTTCACAATATTTGAATTAAAAGGTATATTACAAAATACTACAGATTCAGCCCCTGGTATAGATGGTTTTCCATATTCTTTCTTCTCCCATATGAGCGACAATTCTCTTATATACTTTTTAAATATCATTAACTCCATAATGTGCACAGGAAATATTCCGCGAGAATGGAAACGCCAAATTGTGTTGCCAATTCTTAAACCAAATAAAACCCCATCTGATGCTTCTTCATATCGCCCAATAGTTTTGTCTTCCGTTTTAATAAAATTATCAGAACATTTAATAAAAAATCGCCTAGAGTGGTATGTAGAAAATCAAAGTTTATTAGCTAATTCCCAATATGGCTTTCGTAAAGGCAAAAGTACTTTAGACTGCTTAAGTATCTTTACTTCTGACATAAGATTATCTTTCTCTAAAAATTTAAGCACTGTTGCCGTTTTCCTAGATATAAAATCTGCATATGATAACGTACAATTATCAATTCTTCATAGCAAGTTACATAGTCTTAGAGTTCCGATAAAACTATCCAATTTTATTCTTAATATTTTACATGAAAGGACGATAGAATTGGTAACTCTGGAGCATAGCCCGCACTCTCGGGTTGTATGGAGGGGTCTGCCGCAAGGGTCGGTGCTCAGCCCCTTGCTTTACAATATTTACACTTTTGATTTGGCCGCTTGTATTAATAAAGAAACCCAGATTCTGCAATATGCAGATGACATTCTTTTTTATTGTTCTTCTTTGTCCGTTACAAATTCTTGTGCTATTCTTAATTCTTCTTTACGTTCTCTTAAATCATGGCTTTATGCCAATGGGTTAGACCTTTCCCCATCTAAAAGTGCAGCGATGATATTTTCGCGCGCTAGAAATCCCCCTGTTATAAATATTTTATACGATGATGTGCCAATTCCAACTAAAAATAACTTCAATTATTTGGGTCTTATTTTGGATTCCAATCTTTCTGGCGTTCCTCATTGTGAACATGTAGTAAATAAAGTGGAGCGACAAATAAATATGTTAAGATGTTTATCTGGTGTTTGGTGGGGAAGTCACCCTTGGTCATTAAAGCTTATATACAATGCCTTAATCAAAAGTATTTTTGATTATGGTACCTTTCTCTTAGAACCTGGTAACGTTAATTCTTTTCGAAAGTTAGATCGCCTGCAATCTAAAGCATTACGTATTATTGCAGGTGCTATGAAGTCCAGTCCAATTAACGCCTTGCAAGTAGAGTGTGGCGAAGCTCCGCTTTTCCTTAGGAGGCAGTTCCTTTCTGATAGATATTTGTTCAGAATTGTTCAGTTCTCGAACCACCCTCTCATTCCGTTACTTGAGTCCTTCCTATCACGTATTAATTCCGGCTTTTGGACCTTTAAATCTCTTCCATGCCTTGTCAAAAGTTACCAAAGATTCCTATCCCTGTCTGCTCCCACCCATCGCTCTAGTAAACTCCCTTTATTTAGCAATTCTTATGAATCCTTAACTTATTCTCCTAAAATTATTTACAGCTGTGTTGATAAACACTTTCCAAACGCTAGAATTTCTTTTAATTCGTTTCTTGCTGGTTTTGAGGGTTTCCATTATCTGTACTCGGACGCTTCTAAATTTTCTACATCTCAATGTGTTGGGATTGGTGTTTTCCATTCCCAATATAACATTGTCCAAAAAATAAGACTTCCTCCTGAGGCATCAGTATTTACTGGTGAATGCCTTGGTATTCTGAAAGCCATTGAGTATATTTTAATTTTTAAACTTAAAAAAGTAATTATTTTTACTGATTCTTTGAGTGCTCTTCAGGCCATATCAAAATTTCCTTTTAAAAATAATACCATGCTACCGATTATTTTTCAAATTAGGGAATTGGCATTCAAATGTGTCTCCATGGGCTACTCATTACTTTTTGCTTGGATTCCTAGTCATTCAGGAATACATGGCAATGATGCTGCTGATAAACTTGCTAAGGAAGCAGTGCACTGTGGGGACTTGTTTCCTTTTAAAAATTTCAGTCTTGATCTTTTATCTTTGCCGAAAACATTTCTTCGGGATTCATGGACTGAAGCTTGGTGTTCCAGTGCACAAGTAAAGGGCCGTTATTACTTTTGCATTCAGCCAGATATACCTGCGAAACCTTGGTTCTGTACAGCCAAGTTTGGCAAGTTGGAGACCTCTTTATTGATCCGCTGTAGACTTGGTCACACTTGTTCTCCTGCTCATCTTGCAAAGCTTAATATTATACATAGTTCCATGTGCTCTTGTGAATCAGATGTTGGTGATCTGAATCACATATTGTTTGCATGTACAAAATATGATCGTTCATCCTTTATTAAATCACTTATTCGCCTCCGTATTCCTTTTCCTTGTTCCGTTATCACTCTTCTTAGTAGTAATGACATTCCTGTATATAAATGTATAGCGTTATTTCTCATTAGTAATAATATAAAAATTTAATTTTATTTATCTCACCTGTATCCATTTAATTCATTAGTTTTAATTGTTTTTATTTTACCTTTTGTCTTATTTTAATGACATTTAAGCATTATTTATTTATATTATCATAATAACTCTCCTGATAGTCACCTAATTCACATTCCTCTCCATTTACCTTAAATCAAATAGTTTCCCTACCTTTACCATTTCTGTAATCCGTTTGAAGTCCAATATCCAATTTCCAAAAAACCAAATTGAAAATATCGCTATACTTGACATTGGCTAAATGTACAAGAAGTACGAAGCCAAAAATAGAAGAAAAAAAAAAAAAAATTTATTTCCTGGAATCCGTATTCAAATCTGAACTTTATCCGATAGTTGAACATAGTTAATTAAGGTTCACCTGGTGAGGACTAATCGGTCAAGCCAATTGATTGATTGATTAGTCCCTGATAAATTGCTTAAGTTATGTTATATGCGAAGGCGAAAACGATAGCTATACAAGTTTGCTAATAGTAAACTACCTAATATAACCATGGACGTACTAATACATCAATGAATATACATCTCCTATAAAAATGAACTGGGAAGGCCTCTAAAAAGGGTGCTATGCCCGTTGTTGCCCATTTCTTTACATTATCCCTCCGTGGCGCAGTTGGTTAGACGCCGCCTGTGAAACGAGAGGCCGCGGGTTCGATCCCCGCACCGAGACAAATGTTTGTGAGAACCACAAGTATTTGTTTCGGGTCTGGGTGTTTGTGACACCGAAAAGTCTCTCGTAGTTCTTGATACCCACTACACAAGACTCGATCTTAGTGTGGGGTCAGGACTATGTTTGTGACTGTTGGGTGTATTTATTTATTTATTTATTTATTTTACGTACCTACCAACATTTTTTAATATACCTACCTATCCACTCTAGAGTAATTTGGTTTCCATCGTGAGGTTAATGTTTACAAATCGAAATTAAAACCAGGAATGATTTTTTCTAAATTGATTATATTTTAAATTCTTTACTTAATGATTCAGGAGCTAAAATGTTTTCTCTAGGGAAAACACTCTAGATGGGTAAGCAAACACAAATACAGATAAGTAGTACTCCAAAGATTATTTATATGAAATTTTTAACTGTTGACTCAATTAAACAAGTTTTGTCACATAGAAAATGAAAAGAAATTAATTATTAATTATTTCGAAAACGCTGCTGTATTTTTCGACTGCTCTTTGATATCCTTCATAAATGAGACAGCTACTCAACTCAAATTTCAAAGAAGTCACACTAAATGCACTATTTGGGACATCCTGGCAAATAAAAACGGGATATAAATACATCTTTGTGGAATAACATAGCCTAAAACCTTACAAATTCTACTACATAAAAATGCTTGATGATTTTGTTTGTAAATTTACCACTGGTTGCCTGCATGACATCGAGCTCTCTGGGAGTAGATATTTTAGTAAAGGTTGTCTACTAGTGGTCTCTTTGTCCACTAACGTCGGCTCATGCAGTTGGTAAACTCACACCTTCCAAATTCTTGTCGAAAACATTTAAGTGTGGTTTCGAGGTAGCGTAAAATTAGTTGAGCAATATTCATAGAACCGCAATATTATCAACATAGTAATTATTGATTTTAATCCTTTTTAGGCTCAGGGGCGTGTACTTAGTCAAAAAAACATTGTTGAACATACTTGTCGTCAACTTGTACAATCACAAAACTTTCCATATTTCGTAAAGTTCACGCAAACTGAATACTGATATTACAGTCCTGTGAAAAATATTTGAGACTTAAAAGTTAGAAATGACTTGCCGGTAAACCTTAAACTATAATAGTTGCACAGTGCAAAGCTAATTGAGGTGTGCGCGGTGTTTACCCCTCGATTTAGTAAAATAACTTTTAGAGAACGAGGTCATTGCTCGCCGCTCCCGCAAGGGTGACTGAGGTGAACTCTTGATATTTTATTAAAGTATTATTTGACGGCTCCCTTGTCCTGTTACAAAACTCATTATGATAGCTTTTGTTGTATTGAATAGCCATTACGTATTTGGACCTTTTTGTTCGTTTTGCTTTCAACAAACGAGTGGAATGCTGTTGCTTTGTAGCTTTAATTGTTTAACAAGGATAGCTTCAGTGACAAGGACTGTTCTTTTTTTTGTTTTTAGATACATTTTAAATAACAAAATTAGCTGTTCTTGCGTGCAACTTTTGCATGCAAACTATGTTAACTAAATTAACAAGGTTTAATGATATTGTTATTAAAGCTTTAATTAAAAACAATGTCTGGTAGAATATTAAAATTCGAAATTCGAAATATTTTAAGATTTTATAATCTAATTTATAATATTATGTTCATACAGAAAGGCTTGGAAATCAATTGATAACTTAAATCTTTCATTTTAGTGACTCGAACATAAGACTGATTGTCGCGAATGTTAATACAACGAAGTGGGAATTTAGGTACCTACTACAATATTTCCAAGGTCAAAATCACATACATAGTCCTGACCCAACATTAAGATCGAGTCTTGTGTCGTGGGTATCAGGAACTACGAGAGACTTTTTCGGTCTCACAAATACCTGTGGATCACATAAATATTTGTTTCGGTGCGGGGATCGAACCTGCAGCCTCTCGTTTCACAGCCGGCGTCTAACCAACTGCGCCATGGAGGCTGTATATTATCCTCATAACTATGATATTAAAAATTAACTGTTATTACGGTCTGTAAAATAAGATATTTTTTATTCATCCAAGTGTAACCGGGTAATGCTAGCCAGAAAGAAAATATTAAATGGCTTTTGATCATAATTTATTACTGAATCGTGTGCCGAAGATAATCCTCAAAAATGTAATTCTAGGCATAAAGTATATTATTCAAAATTGCTCATCTACTTTCTCATTTTACCTGAGATCATTTTATGGAACTAAGAACGACAAATTGGTCGTTAACCTAAAGCTTTCAATATTACTCGAACGCGCCTCTAGGTTTCAAGGGCCCTCCATTTATCACACTGATCTCTGAGGACCTAGAGGAGTTTAGCGCATGAATTACATTCGTCTCAAGTTTTATAAGTAGGTAAATACTTCACGTCGGCTTTACCGTGTGCTTTGCTGTTGAATTCGTAATTGTGCATGTAACTTTGGCGAAGTATGTTGCATAATATTTTAAGAGATTATGAAATGATATAATAGGAAGTCGTTGGATGCAGGCAGCTGTCAATAGCTTTTAGAAATCCCTAGGTTGGCCTATTTTCATCCTTATATCTCTAATAATAGTTACGACAGTTGTGTAATTTTGACCGATGACGGAATATGAGTAAGGGCCAGCGCAGACCGGGACGGCGTGGCACGGATTTAATATTTTACCAAAGGATATTCAAACTTATCTGGTAAAATAAGACATAAATTCCAATGTTTTCAATTGATGCCGCTGCATAGGGAAATCCCTTTCGAACCATCCATTATTTTTACATTTTTAGTTAGATCTTTCACTAAAGCGTGTATTTTCACATTTTGACTACTATTTATAAGTAATTGTTAACGTTTAAGGGGTGATTTAGCACAGCCAAATTCTTTATCCTGTCTCCTTTTCGATCTTCCATGGATAACTGATAAGTAGCTACAGAAGTCAGAACTCTTCTTTGCTCGCATGCAAGTTATACCGGGTATATCAAGACTGCGACCGAAAACGAAGCCAGGTGATAGGTTTAGTGGTTACAGACACGATGCAAATAAAAATTTCACCAAAACAGCGACAGGTATTTTTTTAGTTTTTTTGCAAAAATCATCATGTTTGAATAGTAAATACCTAGTTTTTACAAAAATAACAAATTAGGCCCTTACGTACCATTGAGTGTTTAAAAATAAAGAGGTCTACATCATCATTTTACGAAAACTATGTATTTATCACCCAAATACGACGATAAGTAGAAAATAACAAAAAAAAAGTTGTCGATTTTTTTTGCGAAATTTTTACTTGCAATATGTCTGATGTCACTAATACTTCAACCTGGCTTCGTTTTCGGTCGCAGTCTTGATATATTTATAGGTGAAAGTCCATTACCGCCGCTTTAAGTAATATAATTAATACTCCTTAGGTTCTTTGCTTATCACGTCCTAGTTTATTACGGATATAATTTGCAGCTGATCTCGCGCAGGAAGCTTCGAATGAAAGTATTATTGAGATAATTAAAAATACGAATGTTGTTCAAGTTGTGCGTGTACTTTAATAATGGTTCATATACTTTTCCATTGATAATGGTACGGGAGCTAGCAACGTCTGGAAAACAAGCATTTCAGGTGGGCCAGTTTTTAGATATGCTATCTCTCTCACTCTCCCGGACGTCATACAGGCTATCTGGCTGGCGGTAGCCTACCTATACAGGTAAAATATCGAATTTTAAAATCATTTTAAGAAGCTTTTTTCCTTTATTATTATTTTTATTGAACTTTTTGCAACATGAATCTATTATTGCCAGATATTTCTATTGTTGTTTAAACTATGCCAGACGCTAATTTTGAATTAAAAAAATATTATTTTTCAAAGTATTTCAGTATGGCTGTAATTTTTATATGATGTTATTTAAGTATCTAAAAACCTAAATTTAATTTGCCAGACATTAATTCGATTGTTAAACCTTCAGCCAGACCGACCTAAAAGTGAAAAGTGATGTGGTATCATTTTGCTTGATCTAGGAATAGTTGTCGAATAAATTACATAGAACTAATTAAAAACTATTGAATTAATGTGTGGATTAATATAGTATCAAAATAACTATTTATCGTTGTACACAATAAGATAATAATCAATCTCAAGGATGAAAATAACCAAAAATTATATTTTTCAATCCATAATTTTATCACAAAAAAAACGGAGGCATCTTGATAATTATCATCATCATCATCATCTTCAGCATTGTTGTCATTTTTATTGTCATCGTCTTGTAATAAGTTATTATCTGTAAAAGAATGAAACATTTTATAATCTATCGGCATATAAATTTATTAGTATTTTTTTTTAAATTTTTACCTTTAATGATAATGTCGGCAACTAATGATGGCAATTGCTCTCCAACAAACCAGATAAAATCATATTTATGGTCCAGCCGGAAACTTGAGGTGATAGAGATATTGGTTGTTGTAAATGATCATTTCTCCAAAACTTTGTAACGTAACGAACTCGTAGTAAATGCTGATAAAATTCAGCTTTGCATGGTGGTAGGCTTGATGGATCAAAATTACGATTTTGTTTTTTCAAAATTATCATCTGATTTTGTAGACCGATATGTGTTTGAAAACAGATGACACCGAACTTCATTGACGTTCCATGAATCCCGAGCTCCGTAAATATGACAAATTAACTTTTCTAAGATCTTAAATGTCTCATCCAGCAATTCTTCATCATCTGTTATAATATTTTGACAGGCTAATTGATACTCTTCTGATTGCTCTAACAGTTTAAAGATCGAAGTTTGCCTTTCCGGAAAAAACCTGGTGTGTAGTCGCATCCAGTGAGTGCATAAAAGCACGGTAGAGCTTTCGATAAAGAATTCTCTAGAATTTCGTGTATTTGATGACGCTTATAAATCGCTCATAATTCCCCACGCCCAAATTTACCCAGATTTTAGTGATGCATTCAAATGCTCCATGTTACCAAGAAGTATTATTAAAATATCTGTGTCTGAGCAGCGTATCACAACTTCGCCATCGACATTTATTTGACAAATGTGATATAT
The DNA here is from genome assembly GCA_905220455.2 of Deilephila porcellus. Lineage (NCBI taxonomy): Eukaryota > Metazoa > Arthropoda > Insecta > Lepidoptera > Sphingidae > Deilephila > Deilephila porcellus. The sequence continues at coordinate 11,490,564 of LR999973.1, read as the reverse complement.
TATTATTTGAGAATCGGCTTCTTCTTGTTCTTCGCAAGACAGTACATCTTCAACAGTTTTAATAACCTTATTACTTTCAACCCGGTATGAAAAGCACTTGTTAATTGCATTAGAAGTGTCAATTTCTTGGATATTAACTTCTGTATGTGAATTCTGAGACGTATTATCTGGCAGGGTTTCGCTAAAATCTACTGCAGTATTTGATAACGAAGTTGAACTAGATGTGCTGGGAAGATCTACTGTTGACGAGAAATTAATTTCAGATAAATTACGATATTTTGTCATAAGAGCTGTAAAACTGCTGTAACAATTTCTGTGATATCCATCAGTGTCATTAACTTGCTCCGGTAACTGTACACTATTATACCGGGTATATCAAGACTGCGACCGAAAACGAAGCCAGGTTGTAGTTTTAGTGGCTCCAAACACGATGCAAATAAAAATTTCGCCAAAACAGTGATAGATATTTTTTTATATATTTTTTAAAATCATCGTGTTTTGGTGGAAAATACCTATTTTTTGCGAAAATACTAATTTAAACCCTTATGTACCATTGCGTGTTTAAAAATAAAGAGGTCTACATCTTTATTTTAGGAAAATTATGTTTTTATCACCCAAATACGACGATTAGTAAAAAATTACAAAAAAAAGTTGACGATTTTTTTTGCGAAATTTTTACTTGCATTGTGTCTGAAGTCACTAATACTACCACCTGGCTTCGTTTTCGGTCGCGGTCTTGATATACCCTGTATTTCAGTTTAAAATTTACACGTATTTGCAGAACTTCTTTACACTTTTTTAATGTATCTTCAACAAAAGTTATTATTTTTCCATTTCTGTCTTTACAAAAACCACATTTGAATTTTTCGCTAGCCATTGTAATACAATTTTGTTATACACATTAAAAATAACACGTGATTGTCTGTAGTCTTTCAACATGCCCAATCACTTTTCACTTTTAGATCGGTCTGGCTGAAGGTTTAACAAACGAATTATTGTCTGGCAAATTAAATTTAGGTTTTTAGATACTTAAATAACATCATATAAAAATTACAGCCATACTGAAATACTTTGAAAAATAATATTTTTTTAATTCAAAATTAGCGTCTGGCACAGTTTAAACAACAATAGAAATATCTGGCAATAATAGATTCATGTTGCAAAAAGTTCAATGAAAATAATAATAAAGGAAAAAAGCTTCTTAAAATGATTTTAAAATTCGATATTTTACCTGTATAGGTAGGCTGCGCACTGACGAACGCAACCACTACCGCCAGCCAGATAGCCTGTATGACGTCCGGGAGAGTGAGAGAGATAGCATATCTAAAAACTGGCCTACCTAAAATTCTCTCTCAAAAACGTTGCTACCTCTTAGACTATAAAGTATGTACACCTATGCGTTTATTTTATCTGTTTCGCATTTACTTGATCTGGTTTTATCTATAACAAACATACTGTTTTCTATATTTTTCTCGGAATCTGTGCAGTCATCTATACACTCATCGGTCAATACCTCGTTGCAACTTAAGTCATGATCACAGATCATGATCCACTTCGTGCATCCAATATATTTTTTGTAAATCTTTATATATTTTAAATCTAATCAAGATTTTTGCTAAGGAACCGCTTTATATGCGATGCCAACCATCCCAAATAGCAACTAGGTATTGATATATTTTCTTGTCATTATTACCCTAATATTTATTTTTCAGACGCTTCGCTTGTTCTCAATTACTATTCAAATCTGATCATTTAACCAAACAAAATTTTCTGAACCATGGTAATAAATTCTGCCGAACAATCAATGTGGGGCCTAATCGCCTTGGGTCTCTGGCATTTTGCCAGTCGTGCCATAATGTCGGTGGTTGATGATCCATCGTCATTTGCCTTTATCCAAACGTAACTCGTTTAGAGCTCTGTCATTACACATGGTACAACTACACAGGCTACACACGTTCGATTTGTCACGGTTTGTGAACGCCGGCCCACCATTGTACAACTCATTTGCATTCATGTTTTCACTTTTCTCCCACCATGTGTACCCTAGCGATTTCTAAAGCGAATTCGCTCGTAATTATTTCCAATTATAATTTTAGGGCTGTTTGCGGTCAATCGGTCTTTGATTAAAGATTGGTTTGGTGTTTCTTTAAATGCGCAATTTTATGTTTTGGTAATTGCAAATGTTTATTAAATATAAAATGTAATCAGTCCTACGCTAACTTCTAAAATAGATAATTATCTATCAAATTGTACTAGATGATTGTATTTTGTGTTATCTTTTCATTGAAAAACATTCCTGGCAAAACAGATTGTAAACAGAAAAGAACCACGCCCTGCTCGTCGTTAAAGATTTGATCTACACAAAGAAATCCTATGCAGGTATTGTATTTTATTATGGTTAGATAATATATTACGTCATATATGTAGGAATATTTATATTTACTTGTTTGAAAATGAATAATTTGAATACAATCTATCACCTAAACGACATTCACCTTTTGTGAATGCATGTATAACTTTTCTGACCTTCATTCTTTTGTAAATTTAGTAAATTCACTCACGTACCTACCACAGAATACTAAGTACCTACTTTTATTTAATAACTATAAGTTAAATAATCAGTGTCCCCAGTGGGATTTTATATAATAAAAGGTCTGAATCCTTAACGACGAAACTTCGAAAATCCAGAGCCTTCCTATTTTATATATTTTTTAAATAAGTCGCCAATTTTGTTACATTCATTGCGTTAGTTCGTGCATCCTCACATGTCTTGCACTTCCATAATTATTAAAGTTTCATTTGTGGTAGACGAAGTTAGAATAATGTATTAGATGCTTACGCGGAAAGCGTGAGCCAAACATGGACTTCCTACACTTAATCCAACGATAAAATGTTTTATGAAATAATAAAAAATGGAAATTAATTCCGTACGATAACCTATAAGTATTGGTTTAGTGGAAACTTTAAACCAATTATCTGTTATATTCCGGTACTATGTTATGTCGGAGTGGGCATAAGAATATCTATAATTTCATATGTTAATAGTATCTATATCATGTTCTTCATATATGTTAAATCACTAAGCCTATTTTCTAGTTATTCGAATACTTAAATCTGGTAGGTACTTATACGATTATAAAAGTTAGCTTATGCCACATAAAAGGACGCAAAAATATATACAACTTTAAAATATATACAGATTTTGGTATTGACTATTGTGAATTATCTTTATATTAGTGAACGTGCACAACGCAAAAAAATACATAAGTATTCTTTTTTTTTTTTTTTTTTTTTTTATTGCCTTCGTAGGCAGACGAGCATGCGGCTCGCTTGATGGTAAGCGATCACCGCCGCTCATGGACCTTCGCAATGCCAGGGGTCCAGCACAACAAAGTCGCTGCCTACCGTGAGGAGAGTACTCTCTTTAAGCCTCGCTTAAAGAAGGACAGGTCATAGCGCTCAGGAAACACCGAAGCAGGGAGTTCATTCCAGAGCTTGCACGTGCGTGGTAAAAAAGAACGCTGAAAACGTACCGTTCGGGAACGGATACTTTCCAGGTGGTAGGAATGAACTCTACTGCGGTGACGGGTGGTGCGATGGTAGAATGGCGACGATGGTACCATCCTAAACAATTCCTCGGAGCACTCCCCGTGGAAGAGTCGATAGAACACGCAGAGGGACCCGAAGTCTCTCCGCAGTCCCAACGGCTCCACCTTCTCCGTGAGATCGGGATTATCGACGATCCGAAGAGCGCGGCGCTGTAAGGAGTCAAATGGGTCGAGCTGGTATTTTGGGGCTCCTGCCCAGAGGTGGGAGCAGTACTCCACGTGGGGCCGGATTTGCGCTTTGTAGAGCAATAATCGATGGCCCGACGTGAAGTACCGCTTGGCTCTGTTGAGGATCCCCAACTTTTTGCTAGCCAATTTGGCCTTGTCCTCCAAATGACTCCGAAACTGCACTTTGCTCGATATTTCGACGCCGAGAATCCCAATACTCTCAGATGTTTGGAGAGTGACTCCTCGGAATTGTGGCGCCATGACAAAAGGGTCCTTCTTGGCAGTGAACGCGCAAACTTGTGTCTTCGTGGGGTTAAATTGAACCAAGTTCAATTCACCCCATTCGGAGGCCCGCCCCAGAGAGCTCTCGACTTCCGACACAAGTTGAGACCGTCTTTCCTCAATGGAACCCCGAGGGAGATTCTGTTGGCCAATGTATCGCGCGTCACTTGTACTATCATCCGCATAACAATGCATGCTGTCTATAGACAACATGTCATTGATATGCAGGATGAAGAGTGTCGGCGATAGCACCGATCCTTGTGGAACACCAGCGTTAATGGTCTTGGTCTCGGAGCAACAGCCGTCTACCACGACTTTTATGCTCCGACCATCCAAAAAGCTGGCGATCCACTTGCAGAGTCCCTCAGGGAGTCCATACGCGGGTAGCTTCGCCAGAAGGGCGCCATGCCACACTCGATCGAACGCCTTCGCAATGTCAAGGCCGACCGCAATAGCCTCACCCCCACCCTCCAAGGCCTCCGCCCAACGGTGCGTGAGGTACACGAGAAGATCACCAGCCGAACGACCGTGACGGAAACCGTACTGACGGTCGCTAATCAGTTGGCGGTCCTCAAGATACCTCAGGAGCTGAGTGTTTATGACTCGCTCCAAGACCTTGGAGAGTAGGGATGTGACAGCAATCGGCCTGTAACTCGAAGGGTCCGACCGGTCACCCTTTTTGGGGATTGGGTGTACATTGGCGACCTTCCAGGAACCCGGGACTCGGGTAGTTTTATAGGAAAGACGATAGAGGCGCGTGAGTACGGGGGTCAACTCAGGGGCGCACGTCTTAAGAACCACTGCGGGGATACAGTCCGGCCCACTCGACTTATGGATGTCGAGAAGCTTGAGCTCCCGTCTGACAGCTCGCTGGCTGATTTTGATTTCAGACAGGAGACTCTCACACCGCGGGATGTTCGGCGGTGTAGCTCCTCCATCATCCAACGTCGAGTTTGAGGCAAAGAGTTGGGCCAAGAGATCAGCCTTCTCCTTTGCACTATGGGCTAAACTGTTATCAAGTTTACGCAGTGGTGGGAGACTGGACAGGCAGAAATTGCCCTCCACAGCCTTGGCGAGCGACCAAAAAGCACGGCTCCCCGAGGGATAACTCTGGAGTCGCTCGCCAATTCTGCGGATATGTTCTGCCTTGGCCCTAGCTAAAGCTCTCTTGTTGGATCTAGAGGCGGCGTTGAACTTCCGTTTCTCCTCTTTTGAATTTGGATCCCGACGTCTCCTGGCGTCTTGCCACGCTGCGTATGCGGACTGCTTTAGGCGCGCAGCAACGGCACAGGCACGATTGTACCACGGCCGGCTGCGATTTCCTGCGGGTATTTTCGAGCTGGGTATGAATAACTCCATACCCAAGCGAATTGTGTCCGCGACGCAGTCCGCACAGACGTCAGGATCATCAGAGGAGAAACAGAGCCGCCCCCATGGGTAGGACGCGAAGAATTCTCGAAGTCCATCCCAATCTGCTGACATATATCGCCATACTGTGCGAGTTCCAGTTGTTGAAGAACGACTGGGACTCGCCGCAGGGGCCCACGAACGGACCAGGCAGTGGTCAGATGAACCTAGAGGAGCATCAACCACTAACCTGTATCCATCCGGGTGTGTTGTCAGCAGAAGATCCAACATAGAGGGCTCATGGCTCTCAACATCTGGAACACGGGTGGGCTGTGTTACCAGCTGCGAGAAACCATAAGCCGAGGCCATCTCGTAAACAGCCCGACCGGGGAGATCAGTGGTCCTGGATCCCAACCATTCTTTGTGGTGAGCGTTGAAATCACCGAGGACCACCACCTCCGCGGAAGGGTACTGCTCGAGTATCACGTCAGTCCCCACTTGGACGCTCTCAAACAATTGAGTAGACCCCGAATCACTGGCGTGGGACCTGTACAGGCAAGCGTAGACGCGGGTCCTACCCCTGAAGTCTACCCGTAGCCATAATAAGGACAGATCCCGACGCTCGAGGCCCCGAAGGCGGTGACTACAGATATCACCCCTGACGAAGACGCACACCCCGGCTTTACGTAGGAATGAATGTTCCAACACGTAACCGGGGTAATTTAAGTACGAAACGTCGCTCGGGGCGGATATCTGAGTCTCCGTTAAAAAGAGCAGGGCAGGCCGCGCCGTCTCTAGATGGTGATGGACGGCGTCGAGGTTGCTGTGTAGACCCCTGACATTGCAGAAGTCTACCGAAAAAGTGGATAGAGTGTCCGCCGAGAAATGTGCTCTGCTCTTTTTTCTTGGCTTCATTGATATTTTTTTTTGAGAGTGGGATGAGGTGAGGATAAGCTTAGCAGTACCGAAACGACACCCAAGTAAGAAGCTGAAACCAGTGCCATCCAGACGCACATCCGAGTATGATGCCAACACGAAGCACGGAAGGGCCCCCGGTGCCCCCCCGAGAGCAGTCGCCTGGATCCACCCCAGTCTCCCACTCTGGCACGACAACTGCTCAACGGGATTTTCGCCGGTTGGCGGGACAGCATCCCGGGGAGGGAGTTTTCTATTAAGTGGTACCCCGGGTTCAGGTCCCCAACTGACCGGCAGGCGGCCGGCGGCGACCGTTCCCACCGGGTCTCCCTGTGCATCACGTCAGCCCCACACCGAACGAACGCCAACCGGAACACTAGAGTCAGCTAGTGGGGGTATCGCTCGGATCCACCAATGCCATAAGAGAATGGGGGAGGGATAGAAGGAACGGCTATCCAGCCCTTCTGCCGAAACGCATTCCTACTTGGCGGCAGAAATAGGCTGGACGGTGGTACCAATCCGCTCGGATTCAATATTGAATAATAATTTTATTCAATGTTGAATCCTACCACCAGTGATAGGTTAGGAAAAAAGGACACCAAGGCCGTGGATTGGGTAGAGGAATGCGGCAATGGTGGCTCGAGGGGCCGGGAGTGCTTGCCCGTGCCAATTCTGTAAGACAACCGGACAGGTTGTCAAAAGATTGACCCTCTGACCAGTTATTCCAGGTTTACTTGGCATAACTATCGTAAACATTCGTTCCAAAAGGACTGAGTTTAGTAAAAATACTTCATAATTTACTTTCAAACATAAAAATTGGGTACGTAGAAAAAATGAGTTTTTTGGTAATAAGTATATAGGTATTTTGTATTATTTACCTTGGTCAAAATACACAGTACTGTTGAGGTTTTGTTTTGCATCACTCTCTAAGAGATGGCTCTACCGTCCAATTAGATCGCGGTATGGTTTCATACATTCATTGTCCTATTTGAGTATAAAGGTATACGAATTTTTGAAACGCCTGTTAAAGGCGTTATAAAACCTCTCACCGAAGACCGAGTAGAGTTATCGCATGATCTGATTATTAAGTACATACTACGTAGACGTAATACTGTTAAGTCAAATTATTAATTTATATCTTAAGTTGTAAAAGGCCATAGGGAGCGTGTCCATCGCTAATTGATGTGATAAATAATCAATCACCACGCACTATAACGATTAAGTAAAACATCTTGAGGAAACCTGCATAGCCATACCATAGCGGTTTGTAAGAATTTCTATGATTCGTAAAAGTTGCCAACCCGCACTAGGCCAGCGTGGTGGACTAAATGGCCTAAACCTTCTCAATTATACTCTCGATTGTAGGAGGCCTGCGTCCTGCAGTGGGAGAGATATAGGCTGATACAATACAGGCAAGGAATATTTTACGTAAAAGGCCAGAGATAATTGCCAATCGTTTAAGCGATGCTCTAGTGGCCGTATTGCACGTACCATTACGTCATCAGATGCGGTGTAGCTACAAACACCCGTATTTATTTAAATGTCATCATTGAGTTGATTTTTAAACACGGTATGCCAACGCCATCTATTGGCGTTCGACTGCAACTACGTAACATAGTGACTGGAGATTCCAGGAGCTTCATAAAAGAATGTGAGGAGCATCTCAACGATCTGTGAGGATGCGGAATGTTTGTTGGGTTCAAGATAACAGATAGTATAATCTGCAAATAGTGCTGTGTGCGCGTGGAGACTGTCTCGCGTTTCGTGAGTAAGATTGTGATGAAACCTACGAATTGATCCGACATTTACCCACACTCGCCCACGATACTACGTAAGCTGTAACTAGCTGCAGAGCACGGTACACCCCATGATTACGAACATACATACATACATAAACGCACGCCTTTTTCCCAGAAGAGGTAGGCAGAGTTGCTTACAGAACACCCACATTTCGCCTTGTATGTTCCGTCCCACGATGTGATAGGGGGCGAGCCTATCACCATATCGGGCACAAATTCCTGACTCTGGGCTACATAACGAACATACACCTTGTATTTCGTTAGGTATACCTAACAAATCTATTCGAACCACAATCATAACAGGATATAATTCTTAGAAACAATATACGCATGTTCTAATAATATTACACCCGTATCAAATACCTGCATTCAGCAAGAATACTTAGAATCATGCTGTTACAGTAAATCATGATTGAAACAATTATTAACACAGCTTCCAGGGAAGTAATCGAATCGATCTTGTGTTGTGGTTTTAATTACGATTAATGTTTTCTTTTTGGACTGCAATGCTGAGGTCTTGGGTTCGAGTCCCGGGTCGGGCAAAGGGATATTGAATTTTTCCAATCATTATCAGCCCGGAGTCAGGAATTTGTGCCCGATGTGGCGATAGAGGCGCCCTCTATCACATCTTGGGATGGAAAATACAAGGCGAAACGTGGATGTCCTGGTTGCACCTCTGCCTGCCCCTTCTGGGAGAACGGCGTGATTGCATGTATGTAATATGTATGGAAATATATTAGGTAGAGCCTTGCAATAGATAGTTAGAAATAACCATGTCTCAACAGTAGATAGTAGATACTCTATATGCATTGCAAATCATATACTCGTATGTGCCATCAGGTGAATTGTAGATAATCACTAAGTTAGAAGTAAAAAAAAAAGAAAAAAACAACAAGATCTTTGGTAGTCGGTAAGAGATTGCTTCGAGTGATACAACCGCCATTTGTTCTCTTATGTTAAATATTCGTTTAGTTGTTAAGATTTATTTGGTGTACAAAAAGAATCAAATTAATAAATATACAAAGACACGCTTGGTCTAAAGTCTACATTCCACGTTATGTATAAGTCATGGACTTATTAGTTTTCTTTATCATATTTTCTATTTTCTCGCGAAGTTGAAAGTAAACGTAATCAAAGATATAATCGCAGCCGAGTGTTACTTTCTATCTTAAACTAAATGGCCTTCGCGATCACATTCGTAATGAGATTTCTTTTTTTTCTTATGGCTTAAAATTTGTAATTGTTTGTATTAACTTTGCTGTATAATTTCTCGTACTTATCTTAATTTTAGGTGGTTAGATAACTCATCTATAATTGAATCATTACGTAATTCGTGATTGCTAAAAATTTAAACGCCTTAGTACTCGTACCTATTGTATAGATAGGAACCAAAAATAAATGCAAAGGAAATTATTATAACTTATTCAAAATATGTAATATATAACCAGGTTAAAACACAAACTTTTGTTAATTACGAATAATCTGTGGGGAGCTGTCGGTACCGCTGCAACACAATAAATCGACCAGAGCGGCCTCGGCGAGAAAATGCGTTGTACCAAGGGTCCATAACTACTACGGAGACAGGACACTACGTAAGCGATTACCGTACTTGGTAAACGGTCTTCCTTCCGAGACCGTTCCTCGGATTAATAAAAAGAAATCTACTATTAAAACATCAAAAAGTACCTCTTAACAACTATATAAGTAGACACATGTATGTAAAAAACTATGAACTCGCAGACAAACCAAGCATTTAGTTTTGCTGGACTAATTACATACATTGTGTACTTTATTTAAATATAATAATAAATTAAAAATATATTTTGTTTTTTCTCAAAAATATGTGATCATCTTTAGTATGAATTCATTATTGTTAAAACACGGAGTAGTCACCTTATGTTATATTTGACCTATTTAATTTAATAGCCACCGCAAATTAGTTAGATAGTTTTTAAAAATTGGTTATAATTTGAAACGGCACCGCAATATTATTATTAATCAAAAATTGGTTACTCAGCCTGCCGAACCATTTGTCATTTAACAAAAATATGTCATGACGTCACACCATACAATGTTTTTACCAGGTCGAAATTCTCGTTACGAGTCTTGTAATGTGTGCTCGGCACGTTGCTTTAATTGACATTATGACATTATACTCACAATAAAGCTTTACAACTTATCAAAAGATGTGAAAATTCATCATCATTCTGTCTATTCATCGACATCGACATCGATACTGCACTAGAATCTTGGCCTGTATTGCAGTTATCAAAATAGAGTTGACAAAATATTCTTATTTCTAATAAGACAACTTGTTAGGTTAACATCGATAATAAAAAGAAAATGTAATCAATTATAATAATTAAACAAAATCAAACATAAATCTTACCTATTCTAAATTGTTGAGATCAGAAGTGTATTAGTAATAAATAAATACACCCAACAGTCACAAACAAAGCCCTGACCCCGCATTAAAATCGAGTCTTGTGTCGTGGGTATCAGAAACTACGAGAGACTTTTCGGTCTCACAAACACTCAGACCCGAACAAATAGCTGTGGTTCACACAAATATTTGTTACGGTGCGGAGATCGAATCCGCGGCCTCTCGTTTCTCAGCCGGCGTCTAACCAGCTGCGCGACGGAGGCTGTCGTAAGTTTCAACCAAGTTAGTGGATTATAATTAAGTATAAAAAAAATGGCTGTTTGAATGTGTGTTTACAGCTGTGAAAGATTGTATGCGTGTTAGAGTGTATGTATTATGTATAATATGTAAGTGTGTGTGTCTTAATCATCAATAAATAAAAATTAAAAAGAAATTTGAATATATTGGCTGTACACGCACTACCGTCGGTTCATAGAATTGAAAAAAGAATAAAAGGTAGGGAAGCATAGCATAAATACACAAGCGCGTGCTATTTGTGTCGCGGACGCGCGTGCGCGGCGTCGCCGGCCGGCAAACACTCGCGCCCCACAGATAAGACAAGGTTCGCCTTACTACTGCCTAAGGTTATCGCCACTCCGGAATGCACAATGAATAATCTCAATTGTTTCGTGTTTATATACTTACTTGATAAGGTTTTCCTTCACAGCTTTAATGTTAATTATTATATTAGTATTTATTACGGAATCCATTCATACGAGTTTGTGTCATAGTTATTTCTGTGGTGATTTGTGTTTGATGAATATGTAAACAATACGCATGTAGCTATGAGTCATAAATTGAAAATTACAAACTAACTACTAATATGTGTTTATAAGGCGTGTGCGGCCGATAGAGTCGGTAGATGTTTCGGGCACTTAAATTATACCTGTTAAATCGTTGATTTTCAGAAAACATTCTAGTCATCTAAGTTAGATAGGTAATATAAATTTAAAAATTGAGGAACTTGAATAAAGCGTAAACGGTATCCATACCAAAATAGAGAAAGGTGTAGCTCTATAATATTCGCTTATTGCGGTACGTAATTTTCAGAGCATTTACTAAATAGATAAACTATGCGAGATGATAATCTTATCCAATGTTTACGATAAAAGGTAAAATATTTTTTTACATACTATTAATTGAATTTTTATAATCTTTGCCCACACCGGCTATCCTTGTCATCGCTCTGCAACTCGCCGCCTAATATGCATTCCGCCCAACCCAAATGCAAACGGAGGCTAACAGTTAATAATTGTAATGGTCAAAATAAACCCTTATTAATCCTTTCTCTGTATAAATTAATAATAATAATATTTTGACATACAATTCTTAGAGCTGCCTATGTTTACATACTAGTTCCGAACGAAGCTGAATTATTTTCTGTAAAAAGGGGCTTAAAAATACTTTGTAATACTGTGTGTGATAACTGTAGAAACTAATACGATATTATAATGGCATTAGAGCGTCCAAGGAGGACGCGGTTGCCGGTCCGGGAGCGGCGGCGGGCGCGCCAGGAGCGGGCGGGCGAGGCGAGGCGCGCGGCGCGGCGGGCGGCGCCGAGGCCCGCGAGTCGCCGCGCCGCAGTCCGCGCGAGGTGTCGCTCACGGTTTGTTGTTTGCCGTGTGCCGTATGCCGCACGCCGCATCGTGACACGCGATCGTCGCCTTTGTTTATTGTTTGACGCGCGCCCACCGTACAGCTGTTCGGAGTGGTGGTCCGCACGCCGCTTCAGTGCCAATTCTCTGTGTGTTCTCCGTAAGCAGTGCGTGTTGAGTGTGGTTTGAGTGCGTGCACCGAGTGTAGATGGAGCGTGCGGTGAATCCGTGAGGTTGTCGGAGCAGTGCGCGCGCCCCACTAAGCACGTGAGGCTGAGCGGCTCGGCCATGGCGGCCACGGCTCGCCGCGAGATAGACACCGGCGAAGAAGACATCGCCGCCATCGCCAAACAGATATCCGACCATGCCGAGGCCATATACCAGACTTGGAAGGCGCGCGGGCTGGCGCCCACGGAGATATTGTCGTGTAGACCCACGCCCGGCCTTAAGTTAGCTGAAAGCTTGCGCACTAAACCGAAACCGGAACCAAAACCGGACATAAAACAGAGGCCAGAATTCAGAAGAGACCACCGTGCCGATGTAGTGAGAGACCAGCGGTCCGAGGTCCGGCGCGAACAGAGACAAGAGTCCGAGGGAGAGACGATAGAATGTTCACTACCTCCAGATCTAGTCCCGGAGCGGAATGGCCCTGGAGGTGCGGGTGCAGGCGCCAGGCGCGCCGACGCTGCCGCCATGCGGTTGGAAGTGGCCCGAGAAGAGGAGCGTCTCTTGCGGGCACTTCGCACTGGCGGCGTTGTAGCTGAGCGTACAGTGGAAAGACCTGATGTAGTACCACCGGTGTCCCTGGTGGATTATGCTAAGAGCCGGTACCAGGACAGACTAGACACTGGTGCGCGGAAGCCGGTAGCCGGCGCTGGCGGCGAGCGGCGCGCGTCTCTGGGCTCGCACGTGACCGAAGCTCGGTCCAAGTTCGAGGCGCGCGCGCGCAGGGCGTCGAGCGCCGGCGCCGGCGAGCCCGCCTCCGCATCGGGTGCAGCGCCCGTGCGACCCTTCCTCACGCGCGGATCTGTCGCCGAGCGCGTTCTTATGTTCGAACGATGTCCAAGTGAAGCCACCTTGGAACTCGCTAAAAGAAAATCACCGGCTGCGACGACCTGGCGAGGACCTCACGATGTCATCAATAGAGCACAGGTAAGAATTAATTTTCAGCAGGCACGGACAGAAACTGTATCAAAATTATGTTAGGGATAATGTTAGCCGACTCCAAATAGAAGCGAGAGCTACGCAAACATTTATCCGTGGGATGTTTACTGTCGCGTTACAGACAGTCGCGTCGCTCGGTGCGGTGTTGCGGCGGCGCGGCGGGCAGACGAGCGTGCTGCGCTCACGAGTAGAGCCGTGACCAGTGTTGCACACTGCGCTCTACGCTTACAATATAACTATTTACAGTACAGTATGTAATGTGTACATAGGTGTTGCACACAAAGCGCCGCTTATAATTCGTGATTCAAGTGCACCGTGACATCAGCACGGCTGTTCCACGAACATCCTCGCCGAGCCGGCGATAACTCATTCATTAAGAGAGCAATATATTTTATTTTTAACCTACTCGTTTGTACAACAAAATAATACATGTACGAGTCTGGAGTGCTGATAAATGTATGGGCCGGGTCGGCAGTCTGTACTAAACGCTTAAATCCGTTCAAAACAAACAGGTACATGGTAACACTTGCGAACGTAAACACTAAACAGTCACGAATTTTGTGTACTCCCACCAGTGGTATTATTCTATTGTGCATGTTGTCCGTCTAGTTAGAGTGCTTTATTGGGCACGATTAGCATTCCTTGACGTCGCGTCGGGTTGAAATGATAATGTTGCGTGTTTAAGAGAACAGTAAGGACAGATCCCGTGGTAGAATTAAACGAGTCCATTGAACTATTGGTGTTGCGCTATTCAGTGATCCCAGTGCGGAGCGCCGAGGCGGTGCAGCGCAGCGTGCCGCTCGATGTAGTAATTGTATAAACACACAGTTCGATTCGTTGCATTTTTGACAATGTGCCAATATGATCTCCGTTGAATTGCGATACGTTCTGCTTGTCATCTATGACCATATGCAACTGGCAACTGAAGATATTTCTTTTGAATCCTACGTTACTTCGTACGAGATTCTTGGAGTACTTTTCAATTTTTCTTATCGAATGCGTTTTAAATTTTCTGATACTGAGAGCTTTGAATTTAGTTGTTATTGACATGTTATGTTCATTTGATATCAAATAAAGTCCATGATAACTTTTAGCCTAGGTTGTTGTACCTGCCTTATTTTAATTATTCCAATGAGCGCAGCCTTGGTGTTTCTCATGTTTACAAAATTATAATTAAGTCAGAATTCCAATTAAATTCATTGTTCTTGACTTTGTTTTTGGGTCATCCAGTGGTTGTGGTTTTTCCTTATTCATCTGTTTTCTTTGTCATACTAACAAATTGATATTTTTACGTAATGTGGTTACAAGGTGACTTGTGGTAAACAACACCAGCTGATCATTTCATCAACCTCGCTTACGCGATGCATGCCCGTATTACACTAGACTAGATCTACTATAGCGGAACCAATTACTATAATAATTAATTTAAAGACAATTTTTTTTTTATTTGCGTGCTGTTAAACCTCTCTGTAACTAAATAATCTTTCTTACAAAAAATTTCCTAATCTTCGCCGACATGCCTTGGCAAATTAAATAACTATAGTTAAATGACGCCAAAAGATTGTATTACAAAACTAAATAAACACGAAGCAATTCTGTCCTGACTTGATGCCTTGTTTCTAGGGAGGAAACTACGGAATCCAATTACAATTTTTACAATCAAGCTAACATTGGCGGCGAAGATTTGTATATTTTTATGCGTTCGTCAGAATTCCAATGATTCGTAGTTGCGTTATGTTGACGTCACGGGATTGCTTTTTGGGCGATGACGATATCATACTACACAATGTAGAGCGCTCGTTGATGACTACATTTTTTTTATTGCTATGAATGGCGAGACGAGCATGCCATTCGCCTGATGGCAAGTGATACGATCGCTCATGGACAGTAGAAAACCAAAGAACACCATGAATTACAAAGCATTGCTTGGCATTCCACTGCGTTCGCCATCCTGAGACATAAGATCTTAAGTCTCAATATGTCCAGTAGTTACTCTTGCTTCATTGTCCTTCATACCGGAACACAACAGTGCATTTACACTGCTGTTTGACGGGACAAATAGACATTGCGGTGGTACCTACCCAGGCGGCCTCTCACATATGAGAGACTTACCACCAGTATTCTTCTATTTCTTATACTTACAAAAAATAGTTATTCTATCAGAGGAGACCCTCTATGACGTTGTACATGTTTTTGCATCGGTTTACCAGATAAGGTTTATTTTTAATTATGCTGTCAACTCGCGGTTATCGTGCTTCATTTTGGAGGCGTATGCTGTCTAATATTGCACTATAGATAACGCAGATATTATCGATGGAAAAACCTATTGCACAATTCAATTTCTTTTTACCTTTTTTGCTTACATAATTACGTCGAGTAGTCAAATTATAATCATTGCTAAGACGTTTTTCATGGCTGTTATGTTTAGTCAGAATTAATTAAAAATTAACCGTCAAAATTATATACGCAAGCGTTAAGCTAATTGCTAAGTGAAGTTACAAACCTGATTACGTATTTTAATGAATAAATACGCAATTAAATTTTAAACGCTTACATTTGTAGTTAGATCGCAACCGGCGGTAGTTATTTTGCATTATTAACTCCAAGAAGGTGCGGGCGAGATAATTCAGACTAAATCGTAAAATGTAGTTTCATTGAAAGATTTACTGGCACTTTCACAAGCCAGTTTTAATGTCTTTAGCACCAAGCATTCTTAGGAAAACAGGAATACTGGAGAGACTAGCTTCGAACTTAGAAGCTTCGTGTTCTCTGGAGCGTCAACTCGTCTGCTAATTCCAATAAAACGAATGAATTAATTTGTATTCTAAATAGTTGGTTAATGCAGTGTATGTGCCATCATCGAGATCATTATCAACGCCTCTGGACATGATTGCATTACTGAGGACGTGTTTCAACTTTTAAGTGATTTTAATCATGTTAGCAGATCAGAATTACATGAGTACATATAAAAATGCATCATTCATAAGAAGGGTGGCTGTAAAAGTTTATGGAAAGTTATACGTTGAGTCTGTGCAAAGGTTAAGCGTAAAATCAATGTTAATACATGTTAAAATTAAAGACATAGGAAAATACTTGTTTGTTTTAATTTCCCAGCAATTGCAAAACAAAGGTCGCAGCACATCCTTTCAGCAATGTATTCGCTTCCACTTCCTCCAGTTACTGCGGAACATCTCTAGGTCGCCGCGCCTTCCTCAATCTCTCTAGCATCGCGATGTGTTGTGTGTAACTTGAGAACACAGAAACAGTTCCCATTCGACCTCCATCGCACTAATAGTTCAATAGAGGAGGACACGAAAGTGCACGCGTACATATTACTGTTACATTCACGCACGTGGAATCATAAATAGCGGTAAGCAGGATACAAACACAAAGTATTCGTGTCACGAATTTGCGCGATGCGTGTAAACATTTCGTTGGTGTCCCCAATCTGCATGCAGTCGGAAGTGACCACACTAACCTCACTTCACGTGTCAACCGTCCATTTGGACATTAAAGCGCTCCTTCCGTGATGAATGCGCCACTTCTTCACCGTAACGTATGCGTTTCTAAACGGCAAGAGATTGTTCACCTCGTCGTATCTACTACGAGCGCTGAAAAAATAGTGTTCCAAATTTAACGTCGGCGGAACGACGGGAATGGCTTGGCTGACGCCCAGCGGCGCTCGATTACACCCGACCGCCGACCGACATCCGACTGCATCCGACTCGCGCCGGCACTCGGCTATATTCAAACAGCACCCGCGCCACTAACCAACGCTCCCGCTGGACACACAGGAAGCCCATCTTACAATATCACCAAATTACAATCTCTTAGTTTCCGGCAAAATGCACGGAAGTGATTGTTCGACTATTCTCGTGCTGGCGATCGACGCCGGCGGCATGCGAGAAATCGTTCGGCGATCGAGCGTAATTGGGACGTCGTGATGCAATCGAGATTCAAGCTCCAAATGTCATTTATCCAAAACAATTACATTATCAGGCACGCGCCGCCCGGCCAGAGATAAATGATGTCGAGTTGACATTTTCTTTGATGAGATCCTTGAAAATGTCAGTTGTAAAACTTGTCTCTTGCGAGTGTAATGCGTAAATATAAAGCATTTCTGTTGACCTCCCTGAAGTGAAATGTGCTAACACTCGACCTATTTAAAGCCGTATTAAATTTACTTATTTTATAGCGCGGAGCCGCGGCCATCGGGCGC
The DNA here is from genome assembly GCA_905220455.2 of Deilephila porcellus. Classification (NCBI taxonomy): domain Eukaryota; kingdom Metazoa; phylum Arthropoda; class Insecta; order Lepidoptera; family Sphingidae; genus Deilephila; species Deilephila porcellus. The sequence continues at coordinate 11,473,045 of LR999973.1, read as the reverse complement.
GCGTTTGATGTGCATTAAGGAAATTATTTTTATCTTAGACCATTACGAAACATATAATTTGACACATATTCAGCGTGTTGAATAACTAAAAGAACATGAAACGCATTACGCGGAATGGCACAGTTCGAAAGTCGAAATTACGGTAGCCGAGATACGATCTAATGTAATCAGTAGTTGAACTTACACCTACATGTCGTGTTGAACGTCCTTTAGCTTTGGAGGCGATGACTTCTGAAGAACATAATAAACAAAGTGACGACAAGAAAAACAGTTGATTATTAAAGGACTCAAGGTTGTAACGTTAGCGTGTTCACACGCAATTCTAGCGGAAGCATTACATTAACTTACAAAAATATAATTACGATTTTTCATTTGCATTGGGAGAAAGTAATTGTGGTGTCTTATTAGATAATGATCTCTCGGAGTAACATGTTACGTGTTGGGAGATTTAACGTTGGTTGCCGTAATAGTTCGTGTCGGGGACTATCAAAAAGTTTTTAATGGCTGCTTGCTCCGCGATACCGTTTGATTGATATGCCGGTGGAAGGGCAAAATTACTGTTTTTAGGCACTTAATTTTAAGACCTTGAAATTAAAGTTTATGACTATAATCACACTTGTGTATTTTTGTACAGGTATTAAAGATATTTTTGATAAATCTCTACTTTCAGTTTAAAAAAAATTCTAAAGCTTGATGATTCAAAATAATTTAATTAGGTACAATAGAAAAATTTAATTAGGAAAATTGAATAAGTATAAAAATATTGAGAATGGTAAATTTTAAATTGAAATTCATAAATTGTAAATAGCATTGAATTTCACTTAGCAATTTATCACCTAGGTATTACTGTTACCGTTTTAAATATTAATTCAATTTATTGTAGAAAATAACAGAATTAATTCAATTTATTGTAGAAAATTTAATTTAGTTCATTGTTAAAATAATTATTGTTCGTCTCATTTCTAACATTACGTTAGGTTACTTTATAGTAGAGATGAAACGGATAGTAGTTTGGCCGGATACCGGATACCGGATATTCGGCAAGCTACTAGGCCGGAGCGCCGGATATCCGGCTGCCGGATATTCGGCCCTTTATTGCGTTGACGCGATCAGTTTGATTTGAATATTGGCGCGGTGAACGAGATCGGATATATTCAGGCGCATTCGGGTCGCACGTAAGCGGACTGCGGAGATCGGGTCGACTCGGGGGCGTTCGAGTGTCATCGCACGTGTCAGTTTGTGTTTGTTTCTCAGTTCGGTTGTTGTTTATTTCATTGTTTATCACTTGTCGTCGTGATTTTATGTTTGAATTCTGATAGATTAACAAGAAATGTCAATAATTAATAAAACAAACATTTTTGATGTGCGATTATAAAAATAAACGGTGTCCATAACCTATTGGAGTATGATTTGCCTTGTGTAAAATAATGAGATTTTTTAAAATTTTGCTATCCGGTATCCGGCCGGATACTGTATTACTATCCGGTATCCGGCCGGATAGTGAAAACAAGGCCGGATAGGCCGGATACCGGATAGTTACCGGATATCCGTTTCATCTCTACTTTATAGCTTGATTTACATAAATAATAGTGCGGCGGGTTTAGGGACCGCCCGCAGATAGGAGTAGGTAGAAAATAAGAACTCAGGGTGATTACGTGGTACAGGCTTTAATATTTCGCATCACCGTCTTACACTCGATACTGTTGCTGGTGTTATGCAACAAGAGTCACTGGCCTTCTGTGGACACTGATCCGGGTCTTCTGCACGTGGCGGTTTCCGACGACAGCTCGCCGGCAAGGTTGGCTGCCACGTGGCCGGTAGTGATGCGCAGGTCAGCGGCTCGGCGCAGGTGCGGTCGCAGCACGGGCAGGAAGCGGTGCGGAGTGAAGCCTGAGCACGGCACGCTCCGTGCCGTAAGCAGGAAGAGAGAAGATAGAAGCAGATGAAGTGAAGCACGTGAAGGTGAAGCTGATGAACCCCAGCGGGTACACCAACACGCGTGGTAGCACGCAGTTAATAAAAAGGAAAGAGGACGCGAGCGAGGTTACACGCGTATTTATGCGCGCGATGACAGTTCGCACGTTCTAGCTGTCAGAATTGAATTGACCAATCAGCGCAATGGAGGTGTTGATTGGCATAGACAATATGATTACTATAGACCATAGACGGCAACTAATCCGGGTGACATTCTACAACGTCACAGTACCCCGCCGAAAAGACCAGGATTTTACTTATAACTAAATATAAGTAAAATCCGTCTGCCTACTTAACATTCTTGTAATATACACTTTCATTCTATCTTCTTACATACATCTTTCTTACAAAATGTCTAGCATCAAAATATATTATGACCAAGACCCTATAGAACAGAGAATACTTTGCAATACTAAAGGACTCTCCAAAATAACAAGAAGAATAATTGTAGATTAGTAGATGTTAGTAAATGGCAGGATATGTTTAGTGTCGCTGTTAATGTCATGTAGTTAAAAATGTGTAAAATGTTAAATGTGTTAATAGGTATTAATATTTGTAGTTAGTAAGTTTTAAATCTTTGATGTGCCAGGTACCTAGTGGATTACCGTTCATATCTTCCAAATCATATACTAAAGGTGATTTTTTAGAAACTATTTTACATTTTAAGAACTTGGGAGCAAGTTTTCTATTGAAGTGTTTATCTTTGTCGCTTTGATAAAAAGTTTTTCTCCAAACTACATCGCCAATGTTCCAAAGCAACTAAGACTGCTAAAGCTTCGCGTTCAGTAATGCTGTAGTTACGCTCCTGTGGGGACAATGATTTACTCATATAGGCAATGGGATGTTCTACGCCATCAATGGTTTGAGTCAGTAAAGCACCGACACCATAGTCGCTAGCATCTGTGTGAACTTCGAAGGGAATGTCATAATTAGGACACGACAATATGGGAGCTTGCACTAGACAGTCCTTTAGTTTGTTGAAAGAGTCCTGCGCCTCTGGAGACCAAATGAAGGGTTTAGCCTTCTTACTTGTAGAAGTAAGTTTATTGAGGGGACCAGCAATTGAACTAAAGTTAGGAACAAATCTACGATACCAAGATGCAGTGCCTAGAAAACGTTTGACCTCCTTAGGGTTGGTCGGTGTAGGAAAATTCAGAATAGCATCGACTTTTCCAGGATCAACTTGTAGACCATTCGAGTTAACAACATAACCTAAATATTTTAGTTCAGTACGAAAAAATTGTGATTTAGAATAATTAATAGTCAAATTAGCATATTTTAATTTATTATAGACACGTAAAAGCATAGCCATATGATGATCAAAATTTGAAGATACAACAATAATATCGTCTAAGAATACGAAAACGCAATTCTCAAATTCAGGACCATAGAATAAAATATCAACCAGCCTTTGCTGCGTTGCAGGTGCGTTGGTAAGACCAAACGGAGTAGTGACAAACCTGAACGAACCACGTGATGGAATATAAAATGCTGTTTTATCACGATCACACTCTTCAATAGGTATTTGCCAAAAGGCTTTCGAAAGATCGATAGAACTCAAATAACAAGCGTTACTCAAATTGTCCAAAATTTCTGACATATACGGTAATTTATAAGCATCTTTTTTAGTTACTGAATTGAGTTTACGGCTATCCAAACAAAATCTCAATGTTCCATCTTTTTTTGGAGTTAACAAGACAGGTGAACACCAAGGACTTTCACAGGGTTCCACAACACCGAGTGCTAACATTTCATCTAGCTCGTTACATAACACGCGTTGTTTTTCGGGAGAAAGTCTATAATAGCGTTGTCGCATTGGCTGCGAGTTGCCAGTATCAATGCGATGAGTGATGAGATGTGTTCTGCCTAGGCCTCGAGTTTCCATAGAAATAGAACGAAATAGGTCAATAGTATTATCAGCGTTTAGACGCTGCGATTTAGTTAAATCGTCATAAGAAAATAATTTAGTTTTATTTTCATTTAAATAAGAAACACTACTAGTACTAGAATTACCCATAGTTATTGATTTTAAATACTTGGGACAAATCTCAAACCTAGACCAAAAATCAATTCCTAAAATTAAATAAGATGACACTGTAGGTATTACGTAGGCTTTTAGAATATGAAAATTATTCTCAAAACTTATAGGGATATTCATATATCCTATAGGGTTTAACCGTTGGCCACCAGCGGCAACAAAATATGTGTCATTAAGATCTGTACACAACTTAAAACCAGCTGACAATAATAGTTTATGTGAATCGTTCCCTAGTATAGTCACTGAAGAACCAGAATCCAACAAAGCACAAAAAGAAATTTCACTAATTTTAACGTTAACATACGGACGAGAATCATTCTCCGGTTTACGTTCCCAGATTGAAGTGATGTTATAAGTAGAAAAAAAGATTTTAATAGTGGAAAGCCATTGTTCCCAGTCTTCCTTATCAAAATTAGCACTTTTAGTAGTAATATCACAACAATCTGGCCTTACAAGTTTTTTGGACTCGATTTAGAATGACAATTCGAACAATTAGGATAAATAACATCTTTAGCACCACATTTAAAACAAATCGGAAACCTATTTTGTTTACACTCGGCTAGCGTGTGGTCATTAGTGCGGCAGCGGGGACAATATGAATGGCTACCTGAGCGTCTTTTGTTCTCGAGCGATAAGCGAGCAACCGGTTTGCTTGGACTAATAGATGTATATAAAGGGTTAGTTTGTGTATTTGTGTGTTTATTGAAATTGTAGAAATGTGTAGATTTTTTATTAAATAGAATATTAGTATTATTAGTATTGTTAGAGTAGGCTAAATCTGGAGCTAGCGTATTATTAGTTATAGGAGGTGGTTCATGATATTGAGCAGTCATAGATTGAATATTTTCGAATTTTTTACAAATTAAACGAAGTTCCTCAATTGTAGAAATTTTAGGTGAGCAAGCTATAACGTTAGAGTAGCAGGGACGAATGTTGTGTAGCAAAATTTCTAATTTTTCCGACTCAGGTAATTCTTTAGAAAGACGAGAAAAAAATTCAGACATTATAGAAAAATATATAGTGATGTTTTCAGTTTCACTCTGAGTTCGGTTACGAATTTCTGAAACTAAACGATAATCATAATCAAATTGGCCAAAATCCTCGATCAAAAATTTAGATAATTGATCCCAATCTTTTATTTTACTTTTAATACTACGGAACCAATGTAGTGCATTGCCACAAAATATTTCGGTAGCGAAATTCAATAGATCAGAAGATGAAATACCCCTAGCGACTTTAAAATCATCGACCTTTTGTAAAAATATTCGAACACAAGTAGAACCGTCGTATTTTAATAGTTTAAAATCGGACATTTGAGGACGCTCGCATAAATACGTTGTAACATCTGTTTTATCAACCGATGTGGGTACATTAGATGTAGTCTGTTCACTAGAGTGAAGTTTTTTAAGCTTATTGACAAATAGATCGTAATTAGTGTGGAATGTATGCAATAACTTTTTATCGGCAGATGTTAATGGTTTCAATCTACGCGCCCTGTGAAAAATGTGATTTGCCAGATTGGATGTGCGTTTAAACATATTGGAATCGTATGAACATTCTAGGTTTGAAATTTTAGATTGTAGGTCATTAAAAGAATCATTAAGTGAATTGAAATCGACGTCAAATGCTAATCCTGACTCGTCTATGTCCTCTGATGGATACAACACAGACAGATTGTGTATCTGCTTACGCAGTTGTAGGACTGTGTTAGTCGGGTCCTCGCCGCGAATTAACACTTCGTAACTCAGTTCACTTTTGTTTAGTAGAAAATATTTAATAGGGTGAGTGCCCATAATGAAATTTAGTGAATTTAAAAAAAGGAAAAGAAAGTTAAAGCAGGAAAAAATTGCAAACAAATTACTTTAGGATAAACTATAAAATCAAACGTTACACTTCACTTATAAAGAAAAAAATTACTAACCTGTTTGCAACCCTTTAACCGCTCGATTGCCCAGCTGTAGACTGCGCAACCGGACTGTGTGTGGAGTACCGAGTATAATGGTGATGCGAAAACCCACGTATTAGAATGATTGGGCGCCACTGCGGCGGGTTTAGGGACCGCCCGCAGATAGGAGTAGGTAGAAAATAAGAACTCAGGGTGATTACGTGGTACAGGCTTTAATATTTCGCATCACCGTCTTACACTCGATACTGTTGCTGGTGTTATGCAACAAGAGTCACTGGCCTTCTGTGGACACTGATCCGGGTCTTCTGCACGTGGCGGTTTCCGACGACAGCTCGCCGGCAAGGTTGGCTGCCACGTGGCCGGTAGTGATGCGCAGGTCAGCGGCTCGGCGCAGGTGCGGTCGCAGCACGGGCAGGAAGCGGTGCGGAGTGAAGCCTGAGCACGGCACGCTCCGTGCCGTAAGCAGGAAGAGAGAAGATAGAAGCAGATGAAGTGAAGCACGTGAAGGTGAAGCTGATGAACCCCAGCGGGTACACCAACACGCGTGGTAGCACGCAGTTAATAAAAAGGAAAGAGGACGCGAGCGAGGTTACACGCGTATTTATGCGCGCGATGACAGTTCGCACGTTCTAGCTGTCAGAATTGAATTGACCAATCAGCGCAATGGAGGTGTTGATTGGCATAGACAATATGATTACTATAGACCATAGACGGCAACTAATCCGGGTGACATTCTACAACGTCACAATAGGGAAACTTATTGAGAAATTTTATACATTCTGAGAGCGTGTAGGTTTACTTAATTTTTATGTGGTACTTAAACTTCTTTGTTGAGGAGAGTCACGATATTTCATGACAAAATCTAAACAAGTACCTAAACTATATAGATGTAACAATGTATTTTAATGCAATTCGACAGTCAAAAATATGAATGCTGCTTAATATTTATTATAATTTTACACTCAGCTACTGATATCACGTAAACGCAAAACTAGATAAAGTCGTCCGATTTGGCGATCAAATCCGGAACCTTACGGCAAATAATATTTACTAATAAACCGATGATGTCACTAAAAGACCAACTAACTTAAATAATATAGAAAAAGAAATTGATAGGTCAGCTTGCACCTGATTTTGGGACGGAAGTAAATTCGGTTGTTATATGGTTGGAACTAATACCACAACTGCTTATCCCTCCAGAACAGTGTTTTTCAACCTGTGGGTCGCGACCCCTAAGGGGATCGCGGAGCCTTACTCAAGAGGTCGCCTTTCTTACTGAGTATAGGTCTTAATTATAAATACAGGTATCAAAATTGAGAAATACATAAATATAGTCTTCTAAAGTACCAACTTTTTGTTTATCTATGGCCCAAGGGGGTCGCCAGTAGATTTCAAACTGTAAAGGGGTCGCGTTTTCAAAAAGATTGAAAAACACTGCAGCTCTGAATATATGTACAAGCATGAGCTTATACGTATGTTTTTATCTAAGAAAAGGTTAATAGAAAACCGTACTCTTTTTATTCCAAGCGCAATTAGCTACTATTTTGTCACAAGCCCAGCTCACCTTGACTTGCTTAACGTTTCTCTTTACCTCCGTTTTCCCTATGCACTGTTTTTCTCTGGTTATTTAAATGAATTTCAATGAGGCCCGCGCACTTTTTGCTTATTAAGCGAATCTCTTTGAAAACAGTCGACGTCATCGTTTATTGTTATTGGTTCTGAGGATCTGAGAACACGTTTGGGCGACGAACATCGTCTTAGCGATGGGTCCCGAGAACAAAATGTGAAAATTAAAACACTTGTTTGTATTTGGCCTGCAAAATCTATGTCACTAGATTATCTTTATAAATAATTTACTTTACGAAGCAATTTTACTCTTCGGAATATTCTGTCGCGACCATCGGGCCATAACAATCGAATGCGGAAATATTCTTCTTCAAATTCATCTTCTTCTGTAGGAGCCTCTCCATTACTGAAGTTTGGCAGTCAATTCCTTGAACCTCGCCTTGTCCATGGCTAGCCGGAATTTTTTAATTCATACAGCATAATGATGATAAAGGTTCTTTGACCTTTGAGATTTACACCCTTTCGAACATGATCTACAACTTTTATTATTCTTTTTAATATCAGATTTCCAATGTAGATTACGCATGGTGAATCATTATAATTTAGGTCGCATCCTTTGTGTACGATAAGGTTTAATTGCTTCGCCGCGATTATCAGCTCTGTGATTATCTTATCACGTTGATAACGCCTACGTTCGTTGACCGCACACGGCTTCATAACCCGCCTGATACTTTACTCTTTTGTAACAGTACTTGTCTCATCTCTAAATACGGAAAACAATTTTGTAAGTAAGGATGTGACTTGTAATTTGCACGGTGGCATAAATTGCGGTAAGTGTTAATTTACAAGCAGGAAAAAGATGGTTAAACAGAAAGGTAAGGTTGGTTTGAATTTGTGACGTCTATTCAGAATTTCAATTTCTTATTTTTCATTGTACATACCTAAAAAAAAGCTTTTTAATAAATGAAATAGTATTATAAGCCTCCAAGTGGACAATCGTAAAAAATAAAACAATAATATAAAATATTTTTTTTTATTGCGATGAATGGCGATACGACCGCTCATGGACAGTAGCAAAACCAACCAACACCATGAATTACAAATCATTGCTTGGCATTCTAAGACATAATATCACAGAATATGTTAAATGTCTCAATATGTCCAGTAGTTACTTTGGCTAGAATGTCCTTCAAACCGGAACACAACAGTGCATTTACACTGCTGTTTGGCGGGAGACATAGACATTACGGTGGTACCTACCCAGGCGGCCTCTCACATATGAGAGACCTACCACCAATTATGACCGAATGTGTACAAAAATATCTGTGCGTAGCGTAACTTCAGATCCGATTGAAATAAAACGTCTACAACTTATTGCTCACATGAAGAAACGAAGGTTATTTTATATGCACATTGCTTTATGGTTAACGCGAAAGTTAAAAAAACCCTATAATAAATAATAACGAAAAAGATCGAACTCCAAAAATCACGTAACATTCTGCAAGCCAGTTAAAATTCAATATTGAAATATTTGTGCATCTTGCATTATAAATAATTAGTGCTTAAATATGTGAAGTACGAAACGTCTTAAGCGGCTACCATCAAGAGGGTGAGAGCTGGAGGAAGCCCAAAATAGATCGGCCTGCAAGCGCTCTTGACCAGGCGGGCCTCAGACGCGGCGGCAAATCTGAACACGCCAGCCTAAGTGGCGACGGAATATTCCTTTTTATTTTTTATTCGGAATATTTTTTGTTTATTCAGAATATTGCGAATGTGAGTATCGTGTTTTCAAATTCATTCGTTGTCCGGTGTCCGATATCCGATCCGATCCGATTTTAGAAGGATGTAATTGTTTTGTATTGTTTTTTTACTTTGTTTATTTATAACCTGCTATATTGTTCGCCAAAACCGTTCGTTAGGTAGCAAGGTGCACCACCAGCAGGTAAAAGTGGGTTTGATCCATAAACATAATTTAATAACATTTATGGATTTAATATCATAATTACCTATAGTTCTGGTTTAATGTAAATGGTTGGTAAAAAGCATACTCGAACATAGACGGTTCGACCTTTGTAAGGTTAAAACACTAATACTACTTTTTTGCGAACAAAAAATATGCAAACTGGGCCAGATAGCTTCGCTCGTAAAATTAAGTTTATCGGTTATCCCTGGAGTCTATCGTGTTTGCTATACGCATACCAATTTAATGGAATTGGCTGCTCCATTGTTAAACAGAAGTTAACAAACCGACCAATTTCCTGATTTATTATTTTTGTATTAATATTGACCGCTTTTGTGGAACGACATACAATAACTTCTTTCTCTCTAGTATATTACACATCGGATTGGCATATTGGGTCAATAATTTGTTCAAATAAGGGACCAAAATGTCTATAGTATTTTTTACGGCGACGCTTGGACCAACGCTGAACGCGCCCACATTAAAGTGAATTGTAGCGTATAATCAGTTCTTGTATAACCGTCATACTAATGACAATGACTACTCCAAGAGTGACTAGGACAAAAAAGTATTGAATATCCGTAATAGGTGTGTCAAATGTAATTTGCGCTTTCGCAAAAATATCCGTAGTGTGAACTAGAGGCGTTACACTTATTAAAGAATTAACTAGGTACGAAAAGATCGCTGCTTAGAACTCATTTTCTTTTGCTTATGAAATTTCACAGCCTACGATTTGTGCCGAACAATGTCTCTGTTACTATAGCTACTTCAATTTTACCAGCTAAAAGAAGTCCACTTCTGAACATAGGCCGTTAAGGATTTCCACAGCGTCCTATTTAAAGCTTACATCCAGAAACTTCCCGTAAACCTTATTACCTACTTGCTACTTTATTTTTGAGCCCATGAAAGTAGCAGGTGTGACTTTTCACACGTGAAATATACTTTAGTCAATAAGTGATCGATGAATGATTAAAGTTGATATGTACTTTCACTTTCGCACGCACCGCGAGATCGGCGTCTTGCATAAATTATTAGTGTGACGCGAGCTTTTATTGAAATTGGCAATGGATAAAATATTCACATGATTGGGGAAGTATGGAGTTTGCTAAATTGTTTGCGAGTGTTTTGGTAGATTGTTTACAGATTAGGTTATAATATGTACACTTACATATATGTAGATTATATGTAGGTATGTTATATTTTACGTCTTGATACTTGGTGAAGTTGTTTCGTAATTTAATGACCAAACGGTTGAATTGGTACAATTATTTTTACAATACTGCTTATATTTTTAGGGAATATGGGAATGAATAATTTCTATGACAGAGGCGATCAAAGGTAAGGAATTGAGGCGCTCCTCGCCCTGAGATATCCATTGCTGCCCGAAATGCACGCGACGGCCACCGAGGGGTTTATAGTCAGAATGCTGGCGTTGTTTTTAGGGACCCGACTCTGTCTCAATATCTGCGGAGTGCCGAGCTGGTAGGCCAATGACACTGACATACCTCTTTCGGCTTCCTCTAGGGTACCGAAAGGGGCGAAAGGGGAGTTTTACAGCTTTTTCTCTTGACACAAAAAAAGCAAATAATAAACATTGAAGTAATACAGTATTGTCGATGTGACTACAACTATGATACAACTGCCAATTGTTTAAACAGGTTGGCAAACGCCAAACAGACATCGCAACTTAACTCAGTCAATATGTAGTTGATCAGAAACCGTTCCGCTGAATAACACAGCTCCTGTGGCGAATTCAAGGCGATTCTGCCATTACGTGAGATAAAAATAACAAAGGCCAAGGCAAAAAAATATTCGGCCCGTGCTAAAAAAGGTAATTGTTAATCCTGAGAAGATGAATGCATTGTATAAAAGTTAATTTGTTTTGCATAATATTAAGAGATATTTTTTCAATGTTATACAATATCGTATATTACGTACTAGTTAAATAAATAAAACGTACGCTTTATTGATATATCAAACTATCAATGTTCTCTACCATGAATAACTTGTGCTAGAATAAATCTTTTGAATTTCAAAATGGTGGATATTTTCCATATTATTTTCAATGCCTCTGTGCAATACATATTTTGTATCGTAAAAATATAGTTGTAAAGTTCAATAAAAGGTGAATTAAATAGTTTTAATTTTACGTTAGTGCCAATCTTTTGATTAGTAATTAATTTAATTAGCGAAGTGTGCGGCCAATAACAATATTATGCACATTTTCGGTAATTTATTACTTGCTCATAACGCCGCGCCGTCGATATGAAAATTAATTTCAAGGCTCAAGTAAAACGTCAATATTTGTTCACATACGAAATGTACAAATGGATGTAGTTATATACATATTGCAAACAATTTGACTTTAAAAATAATTGCTACACTGAAACTACCGATATTCATTGAAATATTATAAATACATCGGGAGACACTGGGCAAATATTTGTCATAAAAAGTGCGGTACTCTACCGAAATTCTATTTCTCTCCTTGTCACTCTTACGCTGTCAAGCAATCTCCCCTCTCCCTCTACTGTTGTCCTAGATGCTCAATACGAGCGCGCAGATTTTGTTTGCAACATCCGTTCCAGTATTTGAATTGTTTGCACAAGTCATTTCAAACGTTAGATAACCGCTAATAATGATCTAAAATCGGATCGCCGTGACGGCGTAATATACTTCGAGATTTCGTGACGAAGTTGCTCTGAAGGTCGCGAATAAATAAACGTGCCCGAGAAAAATGCTGTATAAATAGTTGATTACAATTACGTATGTTTCTTTGGACACGTGTCTGCTGCTATATGTTTTAACATTGTCTACAGCAGGGTCACGTTTTTTCTCTTTTTAAGCAGCGGTAAATTTGGGACATTCAGGCCTCCACAATGGAAGAACCAGCAATAGTTTTGCGCCGGGCGGTTACGCGGACGTAAATCGGGGCGCCTCTCGCCCTGGGATTTTCGGTGCCGCCCATAATGCGTGTGACTGTCACCCAGGGGTTTTGAGACTGCACAGCAGACATGGGGCCTCGTTTTTTAATAATAGCTATTTAATCACTTTTACAAGGGTCAACCTGTTGAAGGTTGCAGGCTGCTAGTAACAAATGGAATGTACAAATCCTCATGTCTCAAGAGAAAAAAAAAGAAAAAAAAAACTGTAACTTTGGAGCCACAGATTATAAATGATTATTTTCATGTGTTTATTATACTTATGTCATAAACATATGTGTCTTCTACTTTTCCACCAATTATCGTGTAGCACAATGTGTAAAATAAATTTTTACGATTCCTTTTTCCTAACCGTAGATTCGACAACATCCGGAACATAAGAAGACTGGCACTTATCGAAGAAAGCCATTAGATTTCATCAACATTAGGTTAGCCCACTGTGTCGGTTTTGTGGACGTTACCTTATGAATAGTTAACTTTTAACGTAGGTTTACTATGTAGGAATTAGATGCCACGTCCCATGGTCATCTTTATCACGAATTTGAAGCGGAAAATTGTTTTAGCATAATATAAAACAAACATAAGTTGTCATTTACGTCGTCACTGGCGTATAGTTATCGGGTTTTATGTAACTAGATGTGTGAATGAAGAGATTTCCCATTGGTAACATCTTTGAAGCCTAAACATCTTTCGCAATATTTCTGACTTTCAAATTGACTAACTTTTAACCCGCTTAGGGAATTAATTTTAGGTTTGTTCCGCAGTATTCGCCTATACAGGTTAACCGACAATAAATTCAGAGCCTCTAAGGCGCAGATGGTTGTGAGTCGGGTGTGAAACAAAATGCTGTGGGTTCAATCCCCGTGCCTGGGTGTTGTGAGATCTAAAGGCTCTCCCAGTTTCTGATTCTCACGACACACGACTTATATATGTTTCGGGTGTATTTATTTAGAACCTTACCTCATAAACCGACTCGATTTGAATTTCGAAGGCGAACTTCACTGTAATATAAATAATTGGATTGTACTGAAGTGTTGTCACATTGTCAAACCGACTTCAAATATTTGCGAGTATCGCGGGGAATGATAAACATCCCGATCAATGATTTGTGCCACCATTCGTCCCCGTTGAAATGTCGGTCACATAGTTTTGCATTAATGTCAACATGGCACCTTGTTGTTACATTATCTTTGAGTGCGTAAAACTCTAACATTCATACTTATCGCTGTTATTTTGTTTCTGTTTTTTCCTACTTAGTAATGAATTTGTATTATGTGATTATAATATAATAAATAAAGATAATAACTACTGCCGCGGTCGGAAGCACAGGTTGTTCGCAGTTCCTACTTGTAACAAAAAAAAGAAGGTTGTTCGTGTTGCTGAGGGAGTTTCTCGCGCCATTTCTTCTGCACAGATACAATACGTTCCGAAGTTGTGGTAGCAGTAATTAACAATTTAAAAGATCTTGTATAATACTTTTTGAATAAAGAATATTTTGATTTTACCGTGGTTTGTGCAATGGGTAATGGGGACATTACCGCGAAATCTCACCGCACTTAATGCCCTCCTGGACGGCGCAACATATTGTGATTTATTTACAGACGAATGGAAGGTGATCCTGTCGGAATGTGTGAGCTACTGTAAATGCGTGAGGTATGTCTGTTTAATATTTTATTATGTATTGAATATCTTGTTTTTGTTTTCATTATTTAAATTTTTGATATACCTAGTTTTTAAGATTGTTTTTAAAAAATAGTGTAATTGGTGATAACCATACCAATTTTAATACTGAATAGTTTACAGCGATGTGGAAATATAGACAAATACCTACATATATTATTATGATGTTGAAATTATAACCTAAATTAATCTACTCGAATTAAAACATGCTTAAATCCTTGCCGGAAGGAGATAGTTGTAAAATGACTGAAGAAAGTTACATTGCAAAAACCTAACAGTTTAATAGCGGCACTTAAATCTTCAAAAGTAATGTAAACGTATTTAATTTTATTACAGAAATAAATTCGGTTATTATTAAGATACATTAAATTAGAAATCACATTTTTCACCTTGAGTCACGTAGCGTGTTAGCATTCTTAGTCCGACCAACATGCATGAAAGATATAATTAAGGAAAAAATCTGATCTTTTCTCTATGAAGTTACTATGCCAGTAATTGTGAGCGATGTCTTGTAATTATTTATTGGAAAATGATAGGAATGGTTGTATTGCACGCTAATTCTTGACAACTGCTTCACGCTCTGACGAACTGGGTTATTTTTTTGTGTTTGTACGCATTTATCTATATATATAAAAATGAAACCCGTTTCGCGTTGTCATGGCATCACGTTTGAACGGCTGAACCGATTTCGATAATTCTTTTTTTAAAATGTTTGTGGAAGTCCAAGGATGGTTCTTACGGCGAGAAAAATTCGAATAATTGCCGGAAAAACCCTAAAAACAGCCCTTTTCTTTTTCCCATACAAACGTTTTCTAACTAAAACGAGCTTTATAGCTATTGTATAAAGTTCATATTGAATTACAAGCCCTTACTGTTGTTTAAACAATGTAGGTATGTTCCTAACGTCAAAGAGTCAATTTGCACTCTAATACCTCTGTACAAAGTTCAAATTCAATCATATCTATCAAAACAGTGTGCGTTGGAGAACAGATAAACAAAAAAAAAAAGGAAACGAAATCGAATAGTTCAAACTCTTCCCGCAAATTAAAGAACGTATTTAAATAAAGGTTTCGAATCGACTACATATATCCACAATATTCGAATAATGGCGCATTTTAGATTTTAATTATGTAGATTAATGTCGATAAATGAAAAAGGATTGACATCACAGATTACTTAGTACTAATTGACATTTAAATTGGCTGTCAAATGTTTATGCGTGTGTTCAGAAATGTATTTTGTGTAAAACTAAACTTCTTTTTAAAATCGGAAATCACTTTTATCACAATTTTTTACAATGTCCTATCGTTCACCACCATTAAACGAGTATAATTTAAAAAATCACATAATATCATAATCCCTGGAATTACTGAACCGATTTTATAAATTCTTTAACCGTTAAAAACATGTAACATCCCTGAGTGTCATAGGCTATATTTTTACAAAGCGGTTGAATAAAGGATTGGAATGTTGTATAGAAAATGAAAACCAGTTAAGTTATTTCTATGAAAAATTATATTTCAGCTCTTTATTATAAACGAAAAATAATGACAACCAACAATTTTGGAAAAGAAAATTATTGAGGTGAAATAAGGAATCAAAGAGAATATAAAACACTACGTTATAAGGAATGACATGTTGTATGGAAACCAAAATCGCTGAAGCGTCCGTATTACTCATCCGATTTTCCTTATCCGCAAACGTTGAAGTTTTAATGTCAAAAAATCGTAGGTAAGGCACACTATTTGGGTATAGAGCGATGGGATAGAATACAGTGAGAGGGACGGGATAGGATTGGATAGTTGACAGATTTCATTTGATGGGATAGGACGAAATGTAAAGGCACGGGACGAGACAGGATGGATAATGAGGGGAAAGAACGGGACGGATCGGATGTGACTTGACAGACGGGACGGGACGGGACTGTGGAGGACAGGTCATAGTCAAAAAAGAAGCGACAGTAGGGTAGCTACGTCGAGTTTAGGTTTCAAGAGGTATAGGTATACAAGAGTTTGTACGAAAAATAACATCTATCTGATGTGGAGTTGAATCAAAAGATATCTGCACCCAGGCGAAGCTGGGACGGGCCGCTAGTTAATACATAAATATAGACCACAATACTTCAAGAATGTAATTCATAGTTTTAAGCATGATCGAGAAAACTGTACGATTTGAATGCTTTTTTTGTGGAATAAATTATTAAAATAAATAAATAAATAAATATTTTTTATCTTGAAAAATATATTTAATATAACATTGTATTATGTTATTATTATACTCAAAAGAAAGATTATTATACTCTCAGAAAGTGTGCGTAACGTACATATTTTAAGCAGAGAACTAACCCGGTTTTTGATATTGTGTTTATCAGTATTAAATGTTTTGCATATTTTTGTTTTATGAAATATTCGCGTTGTCCTCTGATATTGTAGGCATACTTATGATTACGGCGTCTCCTCGTTATTTTTCCATTATATTATGAAGTAAGCTGATTACCAGATCATACATCATGCTTAGAGTTGCTCTAAGACATTATGCTTAGAAAACATTATCGGTTTTTTCTGTTTTTTCCTCGTACACAAATAGTATCAAACTTCTAGTATCAACATTTTGTAAATATCTTGGCGATAAAACTAGAAAAAAATTACAATCTAAAACCCTGAATTCATTGAAGTGTTATTTGAGATGAAGATAAGATAGTCTAAGGAGACACGACATTGGGAAATCTATAATTTTTTTATTCGTTATCTTAGGCAAATACAGAATTTCAAATAACTTTCTGTATCCATATTTATTTAATCATTGATTCGTACTGTAAAAAGCCAGACTAAATTTTGCAGGTATTTTCTACCAGTATTTGGCTAATGCCGAGGTAAGATCTCGTAGGTGTTTAAATATAACATAAGAACTATTATAGTTTCGATAACGTCAATTCTTTCAAGAAAAGAGTTCTGCTTTAGACACACCACTGCAGTACACTTTACATACAAAAGACCAGGGGGGTAATCTATACTCCGACACAAAGTTCGAAAGTTCGAACGTATGACGTCCACAGATAAGACAAAAAAATCCACTTCTAAAAATCAATACTTTTCTCTATGAAACTTATTATTTACTCCAAACTTAGTCAAAACACGATAGAGGATACGTTCATTTTGTAGAGTATTTAGGCACATTCGTATAGTTTTACGTACGACGAACATTCGTCGTCGTGTGGGAAAATAGAGTAAGCCTCCAGGACAGATCTTTATGCTTTAAATAGCAATGCCGGGTATATCAAGATTGCAACCGAAAACGAAGCCAGGTGGTAGTTTTAGTGGTTACAGACACGATGCAAATAAAAATTTCACTAAAACAGCGACAGATATTTTTTATAGAATTTTTTAAAAATCATCTTGTTTGGGTGGCAAATACCTAGTTTTTGCGAAAATAATAATTTAAACCCTTACCTAACCTTGAGTGTTTAAAAATAAAGAGGTCTACATAATTATTTTAGGAAAACTATGTATTTATCACCCAAATACGACGATAAGTAAAAAAATACAAAAAAAAAGTTGTCGATGTTTTTTGTGAACCTGGCTTCGTTTTCAGTCGCAGTCTTGATATACCCTGTATATAAGTCAGTCTGTTAAACGCGTGACCCTATTTAAAATTGCCTTTGCAATTAATTGTTATTCATGTAGCACGTTCTTATGCAAGATGGATTGGATGAGTCAACTTCATCTGAGAAACTAAGATAGGTATTCGTTTACAAAGTAGTCATTACGATGGAATAATTACATCAATTAATGTGCATTTGTAATATTTAATGCTGAGTTTCAAAATAAGTAATATTAATGTCTTACGGCTTAATTCACAGACAGTTTTAAAACCTATTTTAGTTATCGAATGCATTGTCCCTTTCGAACGACTTTTAAATTCAGTTTGAGCGAAGAAGACAAAACATTCGATAGCTAAAATAGGTTTGAAATCTGTTTATGAATAAGGCCGTAAATAGTTATCATAGTAATTTGAGTAAAAACTCTAACAGCTGAGATAACGATAGCTAGAAAGAAAAGAGCATCAAAAAGATATTACTAGACTTATTGCAAAAATGCATGTTTCATTGTCAGAACTACAAGGAGTTTTAATAAAATGGTTCAAACCCTTGTTGTTACGAGGCAACCCATCTTATAGGCTCCAGCGTACGTAGCTCCTAACTTAAATGTTGAGGCCGCGCTCAAAACCTTCTCAGATTTGCAAATTAAGTTGCTAAAAGCCCCGAGTGAACTCTGTTTAAACATTGTAGACTTTTAGCAGTGATTTTTGGCGTATACATTTGCCTATTTTGTAAACTTTTTACTTTTTGTTTAAGTGGCACTTGAGTTTGTGAAATATTGAGTGGTTTTAACCGCGCAAGTGCTCGTAAGATCGGTACAAAGATTACGAAAGCAGTTAAAATTGTTCACTTAATATTGTTCAGTTATGTAACTAAATTAAGACTAAAATATGTGATTACTTAAAGCTTCATTAAGTTTGATAAAAAATAAAATTAAGTAGTAGAAGTAAAAAAAAACCTTTGTTTCTAAGTTGTTGCTTTACGGCTCAGAGCTTAAGAATTATGATCGATGCCATTAAAATTGATAATTTTATTCGGCTTATGTTTCGTGCTCTCCTACGTGTGACATTTTAAGGTCGTCGAAGGGCAGGGGCGGTCACATGAAATATTGGATGCTGCTTCAATCGTGGCTTGGTTGTTAACATTCACATATTCATTCAAATAATTTGAAAACAACAGCGACAGATTTCATTTCGCCAAGGGCAACATTTGTTTGCTTGTTTTGAATTTACGATTTGTGTTTATTACTTCAATTTTTAAATAAACAAATGTTTTTAATAATAATCCTATTTACAAAAGCTACAATTCCAATTGAGGTTAGCTGATGTGACGTGAGCTCATAAAACACATTGAAAACTAATCACCAGCTTCGCTTTCATGGCATCTTTCACTAAGATATAAATAATTATGGACAGGCGCACTTTCCCTCGCTACTGGCTCATCATTGTATATAATAGGTATAATATTAATCTATGATACTTCATAATAGGGTTAAAAAATGTACTAAGTAATTTTACTTACCTCTCTTTCCATTCTGGATTGAAATAAGAATTATAAAGTAGCCTATTATTTATTTCCTTACCCAAAGGACCGTCTGTCTAAATATAACTAATCACATCTCGTTCAGCAGTTTATCATTTATACGTGGAAAGTTAGGCACACAAAAATACAGTTTTTTGAGTTCTGTATCGGCCCATATACGTCCCACTTTAGGGCACGGGCCTCTTCTACAGTCGAGAGTACGACAGAGAGTGGTTAGGCCATACAGATCATATTTTTTTTACTGATATATAATAAATCATCTAGCGCAAATACGTCCCATTACAGGGCACGGATCTTCTTAAAAATAGAGAATGGTGAAGCCATAGTCCACCACACAAGCCTAGTTTTCTTTTTATTGCAATAAATGGTGAGATGAGCATGCCATTCCCTTGATGGTAAGCGAGGTAAGGTAAGTCGACCGCTCATGGACAGTAGTAAAACCAAACAACACCATGAGTTACAAAGCAATT
Organism: Deilephila porcellus; assembly: GCA_905220455.2. NCBI lineage: Eukaryota > Metazoa > Arthropoda > Insecta > Lepidoptera > Sphingidae > Deilephila > Deilephila porcellus. The sequence continues at coordinate 11,453,369 of LR999973.1, read as the reverse complement.
CTTGGCATTCCAATGCGCTCCCCATATTAAGACATCAAAATATGTTAAGTCTCATTATGTCCAGTAGTTACTCTGGCTACAATGTCCTTCAAACCGGAACACAACAGTGCATTTACACTGCTGTTCGGGGAAGAAATAGACACTGCGGTGGTACCCAGGCGGCCTCTCACATATGAGAGACTTACCACCAGCGATAACCACCACCACCACACCACTAGTGCGTTTCGGCGGATCACACATTACATATACCATACAAATTCATGTAATAAGTGTAGGTTATAGACAGTTGAGTGCACTTTCCCGTCCTCATGATTGGAGCGACATTAATATGTTTACATGTGCTTTTTATTATGGCCCGCAGTGTGCGGTGCGGTTTCACAGACCACAGCGTTTGCTCTCCGCGGTGTAAGCTTTGATTGAAGACGTGTATTCTGTTATTGACGACTATGCGTTTGGTTATTGCAGTTTTATGAGCTTATGTTTTAATTTATTTATAATTGTGGTATTTGAAAGTCTTTGTGGTGCAGTAAAGGTGCTTTGAAGTGGCTTTGAAATCGATTCGTTATTAAATATATATTTGTTATAATAGAAAATATCCTTGTAGGTTATATTATTATATTATACTATCCAAAATATTCTTTTCATTCAAAAATATACGTGTATGGTACACGTCATGCATGTTTGTGTTGTTGGGTAGTGTGAACTTATTTTTGATTATACTTATTTAAAACTAAAAATGAATCACTAATATTAAACGATTTGTCCTACGTTGGCAAACATATGAAAATTGTTGCGAATATACAAGAAATATTGTGCCATTACCTACCTATGTTATTTTATTACAGAATAAAATAGGGACTGCCTCGGTGGCGTAGTTGTATTACGGTACGGTTACAAAGCTGAGGTCTCGGGTTCGAGTCCCGGGTCGGACAAAGTGATATTGGATTTTTCTATTCATTATCAGTCCGGAGTCAGGAATTTGTGCCCGATATGGCGATAGGCTCGTCCCCTATCACATCGTGGGACGGAACACACAAGGCGAAATGTGGGTGTCCTAGTGGCACCTCTGCCTACCCCTTCGGGGATAAAGGCGTGAGTTTATGTATGTATGTATGTACAAAATAGGGGCCACGATTTGTCATCAAAAACAAAATCAAGTCTTTAATAATATTAATCGAAGTGCGTACGTCCCTGAACCCAGGGGCAACGTCCAGCTGAAATATCTGCAAGATTAAAGATATCACAACATGAGTAGCTGCGACTCACACAGCGGGCAATCTGTCTGATAGGGATTATTAACGAATGCCATCACAGTTTGTTTGTTAGGTGGTTTTTCCCACAGAAACTTTACAGCTATGTAGTATGAATTCTAGGACATATTAAGTGGGATTTTGAGCTATGTAATTGTATAAGTCCATTGAAATAGGACGGAACAGGAAAGCTGTAGCCATCGAAAAGTTAGAGAATTAAGATAAATGAAACAATCCGCCACTAAATTCGTAAAAATAATTTTATTTCAATGCGTAACTTCAAAAACAATTATCCATAAGTCCAGGAAAGGAGCAAACGGTTTAACTCACCTTGGTCATTACCACAATATCCAAGGTATGAGGATAGTATGTGGTAATCGACAAGAAGTTTTAAATTGGATAAATTTTTCTCAAAAATTCTCAGTAGAAAGCTTCTCCATTGACTCCCTGTTTACTCGTAGGCAGTCTCATTTCTGACCATTTTGTGGTCATTTTATAGCTAATAATAACGACGGTGATCACCATAAATGCCTATATCATGTGATTAATAGACTCCTTAACCTGTACAATACCAACAAGAATGGATAGAATTAATTCGCATCTCGTATCCAATCCGTCTCATTTAGATCTCAATCGATCATAATTTTAAATGGTTTTATCCTTGACATTTGTTAATTAACTCATAACGTACGGCAATTAATGAGATTTATAGTCGTAAAATCATAAATGGATTCGGAAATTTGTGAATTGTGGTTTGAGTACAGTGCTACGGCGCGTGACCGGATTGAGCCGAAAGCATTGGCATTCCAAACATCCTAGGAATGTAGCTCATGACTTCGATGTTACAACGTATAGTTCTAATTCCAAGACGGTGAATTGAGTAAGGATGAGAATTAATACGACAAATGTAAATAACATTTTAAAAATGACTTTAATACATGAATATTGTCTCGTAGACATACCAGTTAAATGGGAGTGTTCGGTACATCAGCAAGTGCTGTTCTGGTCTGGATTCAAAAGAAATATTTGCTGATTTCGCATTCATTTTTTTAGATGATGATCTATATTACGGCCCTACTTTGCAGAAAATACCTCTAAATATATATCAAGACTGCCACCGAAAACGAAGCCAGATGTATTAGTGACTTCAGACTAAATGCAACTAAAAGTGACGCAAAAAAAATCGTCAACTTTTTTTCGTAATTTTTTACTTACGTATTTGGGTGATAAATACATAGTTTTCCTAAAATAATGATGTACACCTTTTTATTTTAAGACGCAATGGTACGTTAGGGTTTAAATTACTATTTTCGCAATAGCTAGGTATTTACTACCCAAACACAATAATTTTTAAAACAATGCAAAAAAAATCTGTCGCTTATTTTGCGATATTTTTAGTTGCATTGTGTCTGTAACCACTAAAACTACCCGGTTCGGCTACCGGCTAACCCGGCTTCGTTTTCGGTCGCAGTCTTGATATACGCGGTATGTGTAGGTCATCCTTATGAAATACCTACGGTGATGGATAATAAAGTTGGTGATGTTCCTAGAGGAATTTAGCAGGTCTACTGCATTATGTTGCCTAATAACCCTTTTCTCTTCCAATCACTTATCCTTCCCGCTCTCATCCCAACTCGATGGGCCGGCAATACATCCATGATTATGGATCCAGCGTTGTGGATGATCATGGGCGGCAGTGATACTTACCATCAGGTGAGCTGTTTGCTCTTTTGCCGTATCTATGCAATAAAAAAAGCTTAAATTGATTGTTATTTTGCCAACGTTATGAATTTATTAAGTTTAGTAATAATACGCTGCCTGCGTTATTTGATTGCGTGCACCTGTGTTAATACACATTTCTTTATAATAAGTGAAGGTCTCCTGTAATTGATCCATGGCTGAATTGTTCAACTAAATAAGCATTTTTTTACTATAATACATGCATATACTCACGCCCTTTTCCCAGAAGGGTTAGGCAGAGGTGGTACCACGACACCCACATTTCACCTTGTATGTTCCGTCCCATGATGTGACAGCGGGCGAGCCTATCGCCATATTCACTGGTGGTAGGTCTCTCATATGTGAGAGGCCGCCTGGGTAGGTACCACCGAAATGTCTATTTCTCCCGCCAAACAGCAGTGTAAATGCACTGTTGTTCCGGTTTGAAGGACATTGTAGCCAGAGTAACTACTGGACATATTGAGACTTAACATCTTATGTCTCAGGATGGCGAGCGCAGTGGATTGCCAAGCATTGCCTTGTAACTCATGGTGTTGTTTGGTTTTGCTACTGTCCATGAGCGGTCGTATCGCTTACCATCAGGCGAATGGCAAGCTCGTTTCGTCATTCATTACAATAAAAAAAAAAATATCGGGCACAAATTCCTGACTCCGGGCATACTCATAAAGAATAGAAAATATGAATAGATAATGAATTAAAGACGTTTTTAGCTTAAATGTCCTACAATGCGCTATAAATTGTACAGAAGACCAAGTGTGACCGTGGGAAGATAATTTCGACCTCTTGTCCTCCATGTATGTCTAGACTAGTTATCGATTTATATTGTCTATGGCAAATGCAAACCATAAACTTCTGGTAATGTTCATTCTCCCGTGCATTAAGACTTAATTTAAGAAGAGTGTGAATCTCTCACACTGACCTATTAAAGGTTAATGGATTTTGCATGTAATAGACAAATAAATTAGAAATGCATGTTTGCAATACATGTTTTGCATGTAAATAAATTAGAAATGTCCTGATACAAAGTGGCCAGACCATATAATAAATATGCAAGAAATCTCTAGATTGTAGAGGAGGCCGTGCAGTGGGACCCATACGGACGGATACAGATGCAGAATATAGCGTATTGCAGATATTTTTCGAACATCATTTACGAAAATTCCGGTTAAAATTTCAATAATACGTATACGCAAATACTGTGGACATTCAGTTGGATATTGTCTGTCCGATAATGAAAGCGTATCCATGGCCATTTTGAATGTTAATATTTGAAATGTCGGCGTGTATTGGTTTCCTCGTGTCGATATGTGGAGCGTGCGAAACTGTGTCGCCTTGTACACAATGGCAGCCGGGAAATGACGGCAGTGCGTTATGACGATACAATAAAGGCTTTATTGTTTTTGAATTTATTTGGCTGTTTAAATACTTTAATTAAATTTAAGTGCATTTAACAGTCGTTCACAAAGTCTAGACTACATATTAAGTGTACTTCAGTACCATGGGTATTAGAAACTTGGTGAGGCTTTTAACAAAACCCAGCCCCGAATCAAGCGACCGGTTGTTCAAATTATCATAGTGCAGGAATTCAAATACGACATAATTATTACATTACAGTGATATATTTTCACCTTACAGATAATTATGTTTCTTGTGTCACTGGTGTGACTTCAAAAGATTTTACTACATTTTGATACTATTAGTTGTTGTCAACCGACAAAAAATTGATGATCAAACTAATAAGAATACATACATAAACTCACGCTTTTATCCCAAAAGGGGTAGGCAGAGGCGCCACCAGGACACTCACATTTCGCCTTATATGTTCCGTCTCACGATGTGATAGGGGGCGAGCCTATCGCCATTTCGGGCACAAATTCCTGACTCCGGGCTGACAATAAATTGAAAAATCCAATGTCACTTTGCCCGACCTGGGATTCGGACCCAATTCCTCCGCTTTGTAATCGTACCGTAGTACAAATATGTAGTAATAATAGACGGCCTCGGTGGCGTAGTTGTACTACGGTGCGACTACAAAAGCTGAGGTCTCGGGTTCGAATCCCGGGTCGGGCAAAGTGATATTGGGTTTTTCTATTCATTATCAGCCCGGAGTCAGGAGTTTGTGCCCGATATGGCGATAGGCTCGCCCCCTATCACATCATGGGACGGAACATACAAGGCGAAATGTGGGTGTCCTGGTGGCGCCTCTGCCTACCCCTTCTGGGATAAAGGCGTGTGTTTATGTTTATGTATGTACAAATACGCCACCGAGGCAGTAACATGAATACCTCAACAGTTATTATAATTATAATAAATAATGGTAGAATAAATCACTTAGCCGTTTCACTTACCAAGTTCAGAAACTGCGTGAAGCGATGGAGCAAACTGTTTTCCGTCGGGAGAGCGATTGGCTAGTTCGAGTTGCTTGCGAAGTGCCTGCGGGCTGCGTTCCATTTCGACGTCTCAACGAGTGCCTTGAAGTCTGTAGACGCTATTTTGGACTAGATTTTGTCTAGATATCTAGGAATAGATCCGGATGTAAACCGTTTATCAGAGAATGGAAATATTAATGTTTTTTTTGTACCTATTTACTCCTGTTTTTTTTTTCTTTACTAAACCCAACAACAAAACGTTTCATAACTTCACATCAGGATTGGCAATGAAGCTAAGAAATATAGTTGCAGAAATTGCGCTGAAGGGTACTTGTCATGTTCGGTTAGGCGACAACATACATACATATATACAAACGACACCAGTCTTCTAATCTGTGGACGGATTTCAAACTATTATATTGTTTTTGCTATCTGACTTATTAACGTATTGGTTAATTTATGTTTCAATTCGTAACGTATTTCTGCCATCTGCAAAGGACGCTTAAGATTGATAACGAACATTTAAAAACCTCAATTCATACAATTTAGTAGATCAGTTATTAATACGCTTACTAAAGAGTAACACTTAACGCTTATTTATATGGCTAATAACGTGCATTCGGTTAATAAAAGAAACGATATTTTATAGTACTTTATTATGCGAATGAAATCGTGTATAAACATTTGGTTAATGAAAGCTGTTGCTGTTGGTCCCACGCGCCGCCAACTGAGTCAAGGCGACGAGGTATCGCTGTTATTCGATTTTTTTTATTTATTTATCATTTAAAAAACAAAATCACATTTAACATATCACATAGTAAGCATTGAAAAAACCACGAAGATTTGTCAACAATGCTAAGATATGAGTCCGTCAACGTAAATCGGAGAACACTGATAATACTATCTAAAATAGTGTTAACATTAAATAGCAGACAAGAGCTAGGATTAAACCCTCTGATATGTTATTCTTTAGTCTTTATTTACTAAAGAGGTGTCACATTGAACTATTAGACGTTAATGTGGTCTGTGAACTTCGAACAGTAAGTTACGAGTTCGATTAAAAATCTTCGTGTCTGTTTTTCGATTTCAAAATAAGTATAAATAATTAATAAATACACCAAACAGTCACATACATAGTCCTGACCCGCACTAAGATCGAGTCTTGTGTCGAGGGTATCAGAAGCTTCGGTGACATAATTATTTTTGGTCTCACAAATACCCAGACCCGAAACAAATACATGTGGATCACACAAATATTTGTTTCGGTGCGGGGATCGAACCCGCGGCCTCCCGTTTCACAGCCGGTGTCTAACCAACCGCGCCACGGAGGCTGTCATGGCCGTTGTTCCTTCCCTTATCACATTTGCGACGAAAGTAAGTTTGGCCAACCGTTAGTGGCATTAATGTCACCTCTATACCTTTACGGGTATATAGGTATAAGGTTTATTGTAAGAGAAATAGTGCTTATGTTACAACAGTTAAATTGGCTATAACTCTTAGTTGGGTTCTAAAACTGAGTGTAGGTAAACTGATGTTTACTTTTGAAGTTTGCGATTAAGTGGAGTTAAGGCTTATCACCTCCCTATTGTATGGATTAGTGCCTACAAATGGCACATTTTTGGGCTGAGCTGAGCATACTATACAATTCTGATTATATATTTACATTTTTTCATATAAAAATTATACTTAAAATCATACCTAACCAAAGCGGATACTAAAATTGCATTTTATTATTCCTTTTATGTAGAAGCGATCGTGTAAGAAATCGCTTGATATGGTGTTTGCTTGATGGATTTCTTTTGCAATACAAAACACGTTTCCTAATGCAATCCTAGTATGGGATATAAAGATTGTGGAGTCATGTCATTATGTTGCGGAGTTGCTTTGAAGTATGGAAGGGAAAGGTAAGATTAAAATATTTCTTTATGCGGACCGTGTTTTTTTTATTACACTTTCATACCTAAAGTTTTAACGTTTAGTTAGTACTTTATAAAGTTATTAACGTAATATTTTGCATGTATGTTGTCATAGGCATACAGACGAATATAGGATACAATTCATTCAGAAAATGTACAATTACTGAGCGAGTTATTAACGTAATATTTTGCATACATGTTCTCATAGGTACAGCGAAGAAAGGATACGATGAATTCAGAAAACGTACTATTCCTGAGCGATGGAAAAATAACTTAGTCCTCTAATGTTTGTGTCGATTGACAAGCAATATTGGTTGATAAAACTTGCATTAAAATAGCCGATGCCGCATGCAATATCTAGTTCTAAATAGAATGCGTTTCTATCAGGAAGTGACGTCAATCGCATGTCTCGTTTATTTTGGCTGCGTTTCTAGAGATATTTTAAAACATTTTAAAATATTAATGTAGTGTTACAACGGAAGTAAAATTTGACTTTCATTTTTACTTGGAGTAGAATACAGTCGGGTTAGATAATCATAATAAAATTACATTTAAAAGAAGACCAATTACAGTTGTTTCTGTTTATACTGATGACCAGCAAACATCAATACCTATTAAAGAAACTTTAGGCCAGTTATCTGTTTTTGATATTTATATAAAACACATACTGTTCGTAGAGATTTCTAGCTCTCCCGTAATCTTATTGAACGAAATAATTATAGCAAAGCTATTACATCAGCCCATCATCATCATCCATCCATCAGCCAAAGGAAGTCCACTGCTGAACATAGGCCTCTCCCAATCATTTCCACAGTGACCTGTTGGAGGTAGCCTGCATCCAGCGACGTCCCGCGACCTTTACCAGGTCGTCTGACCATCTTACTTCAGCCTAGTTTACTGGAAAATAGTGGTCCATTTGGCTTGTTTCCGGCGAGGATTTTTTTATACTGGTATGTAAAAATTACCTTGTACCTGATGTCAAAAATGCAGTGCGGCCAAACGAGTACATATCAACGGTTATCTCATACCGGCCATCGTAACCGGATATTCATAGGATGAATCCGAAACACGATATATGCGTGCATTATGGCAGATTGCATTGTGTACTGCGTTCGCTATTCATGTGGTTACAGTTATTCTACATCTAACAAGCGTATTGAGTCTAAAATGTCAATAGCTTCAAGAGTTATGTGAAGTTTGTGATACTCTGTTCTGTATTATTTTACTAGTGGTACGGCTTCGCTCGGGTGCACTTATGCGTTAAAAATATGCATATAGGTATGACAGCCTCCGTGGCGCAGTTGGTTAGACACTGGCTGTGAAACTTGAGGCCGCGGGTTCGATTCCCGCACCAAGAGAAATGTTTGTGCGGCCCACAAACATTTCTTTCGGGTCTGGGTGTTTGTGAGACCGAAAAGTCTCTCGTAGTTCCGATACCTGCGACACAAGACTGATTATATAGACTAATTGATCTTAATGTGGGGTCAGGACTATGTAAACCCTCCTCTTGAATCACTCACTCGCATTAAAATCTGTGCTGTAGTTTGGAGGATCTAGAGTTCACAGGGACAGCGAGAAATGACTATTTTCTTAAACCATTCATATATACTAGCGGTCCGGCCCGGCTTCGCCAGGGTGCGTAATTTTTGTAATATTCCAATTTATGAATTTTACTACACTTAAACACACAAAAATATTCATTAAAATCGGTCCAGCCGTTTAGGAGGACTTCAGTCATAACACACGCACCGAAGGATTATAATATATGCATACATATACTATAGATAGATACGTCATTACGCGAGTAGTACGCAGTAATGAACCATCACACGTCCGAGGTGTGAAAAGAAGTGACGTTTATCACGCTGGCTACACCATGCCGAATCACAAATTATGTGGGTGGCCTCATCTGTGCCTTTCGAGAGAAGCCGCTTAAAGCTAAAAAAATATGAAACCACAGTGTGAAGTATGAGAGGTGTGATCTGTGGTAATGTTGAAACGCTAATGTTATGTATGCAATGGTTAGAAGACAATTATGTAGTGGAATTGATCGGAGACACACTGTATAAAATATCTATTATATAAACTTAGATAAGTAATAATATAATGAGGGACTATATGGCCTAAACCCTCTCAATCGTACTTTTGATTATAAAGGAAGCCCGTACCCTGCAGTGGGACTTATATGGACTGATCCAGATACAGAAATAAGTAATAGATTTGTAGACTACAATTTTAATGCCCTATCGACCGGGTGGAGATTGCCGAAAGGTCGCAATATCTCTCGTAGTTTCTGATACCCACGACATAAGTCTTGGTATCGTCAGGTCTATGTGTGGCCGTAGTATTTATTTAATAAATACTTCCGAAGCGTGAATTGAAGTGCCCCTGACCACCATATCAGATGGTGAGAGTGGGTTTACCTGCCAACTGACCGTGAATCCATGCACTGCGGGTTCATTCATGCGTCCGGCATTATTTTCCATCTTATGGTCATTGTATGAATATCAAGAATATTTAAACTAGCACGCTGTTGTGATCTTGCGTGGCCTTTGTTTTTAGGGATCCGAACCCACAGGGAAAAATGGAACCTTCATAATATCTTCATGTTTCATAATGCATTTTCCGTCCGTTTGTCTGTCAAAGAAATGAAACCTGTTAAGGTATTTCCCGTTGAATATAATCAGGCAAGAAGCAAGGTCTCTTCATACAAGTACCTATAGTTTTAAATGTGAAATCCGAAAAGTGTGGTTATATGTATTAGAAAATATTTTTGCGATAAAACGGATACTTACAGTTGTACGATGATATTGTATGCTGCGGAACCCTAGATACGCATGTCCGATTCTTACTTGGGTAGTCTTTTTATTTCACAAACGGACTGACGAGCTTTGTGGTGATATGCACACAGTGAAGCCGCTGCCTTCCGGCTATACTCGTATGTTTTGATAGTACTGAGAAATATTTTGGATGGTCTGGCGTATATAGTACTGTAAAAGGACTTTGCCAGATTCATATTATTGTACGCAGTACTGATATTGGTGATGAAGGAGATGTATTGTTTTCTATAGTTTAGCTACTTTAGTAAATTTATAAAGACTAAAATATAAAGTACAATTTTCTTATTACTTATCTATTATTCCTCAAGCCTAGCAAACACTTGAACTTACCTACATTCATTGTAAAGTATAGAGTTTTGTCATGCTCTGTGAAACTTGTAAGGGTAATTTATTAATCTTTTCTACTCGTAGTTTTAAGGCCTCAGAGAAAAAAATTGCGGAGTATGGTCTACGCGAATGAGAATAAAGGGAGTTGCAACGGAATGGAAACGAAATATATTGTAGTAATTGTATTGTTTCCCGTAACATATATCGTTATACTGCCTCGGTGGCGTAGTTGTATTACGGTACGGTTACAAAGCTGAGGTCTCGGGTTCGAGTCCCGGGTCGGGCAAAGTGATATTGGATTTTTCTATTCATTATCAGTCCGGAGTCAGGAATTTGTGCCCGATATGGCGATAGGCTCGCCCCCTGTCACATGTCACACCTGTCACAAATGTGGGTGTCCTAGTGACACCTCTGCCTACCCCTTCGGGGATAAAGGCGTGAGTTTATGTATGTATGTAACATATATCGTTTTATAACGTAATATTCCAACGACTAATTTATGTATACTTTGCCAGAATATTGTTATCTATGATCAGACTAAAGGACATTGTTCCGGCTCCATACATGTTCTGCCTAAGAACCGTTCGAATCGAAAGTGACTAATATAAACTCTTAAAATTATATGGAATCCTATGAAATAAGTTTTCACGAACGGACACTTCAGGAAACTAAAATAATTACGAAATAAGTTAATATTTTGAGGTTATAAATAAAAAATAACCAAGCTTGCGTGAAATATTAGAGTAGTAATATCAAAGTAATATTAACAATACTATGTACAGCTATATATGTTCTCTTCTAGAACTAGGAAAGGACTACTCTACTAGATACTAGGAAAAGAGATAGTACCTACTGGCAGCACTGGCTGACGGAAAACATTTTAAACGGCATCAATAATTGTGAACCAACTTTTTATTTGGAATTTATTTATTTGAAGTGTCCGTGGAATACTAAAATATGTTTCAAACAATATAAAAATAAATGAAAATTATAGTATAATTTATATTCACTTCGGTTCTTAGGCCAAAATTGCACAATGTCCTTTGGCTGTCAATCATCGGTGATTCCACTAGGTAATAAATTGCTTTATGTGCTAAATAGGTTTGATTGTGTAATAAATTCGCCACGATGATCATTTTAATAGCTGTCCGTAGTTATGTTCTCACAGTCAAGGTAATAAATAATAAACAGGTCGGAGAATATTGGTGCGTGACTGCCTCGGTGGCGTAGTTGTACCACGGTACGACTACAAAGCTGAGGTCTCGGGTTCGAATCCCGGGTCGGGCAAAGTGATATTGGGTTTTTCTATTAATTATCAGCTCGGAGTCAGGAATTTGTGTCCGATATGGTGATAGGCTCGCCCCCTATCACATCATGGGACGGAATATACAAGGCGAAATGTGGATGTCCTCCTGGTGGCGCCTCTGCCTACTCCTTCTGGGATAAAGGCGTGAGTTTATGTATTTATGTAGAATATTGGTGATGGTATTTAAATTCATCGTTAGATATGCGTGGTTATATGTATTCGATGGATGTCACTAACATTACTATACATTCAGGTTAATAATGCATGACTTTTACATTGAGTATTTTAAGTTTTCAACTCAGTTGCCAAATGTATTTTTGTTTATGAATGGGTCTATGTTTGCAACACAAAACTTGGCATAGGGAAGATTCTGCAGCGGCGAATTAAATTATCCAAGGCATGCATTAATTCAACGAGTAATAAACATCGCGAAATAGTGGGTGTTAGTGTAGATACCTTTGGTACTTTTAATTGAATAATATTGAGAATGTTAGCGAGTCCTACTTGTGATCTTTAATACCTTCTTAATTTCTAGTTATTCGATAATCTGTGTGCATTCTAGTTAAAGTAATGTTAAAACTTAGTTTTGATTTGTTAAATAAGACTTTCACGTTTTTCATCAAGAAGTGTCAGTGTTCGATTCCAAAAATATGATTTAAAAGTTAGATTTTAATTATTTCATTTGGAACTTTAAGCCAATGTTTTTATTATCTCGATCTTACGCAAGACCTCTACAGAATAAGATAACGAGATACAAAAATACGCTACCTAAAACTTTGTAAGTATGCAGGAACTCTAACAACATATTCTGAAATGTCGACAATGTGACATTGAAGAATGCACCAAGGTCAGAATGATACAACTCAGCCTGACATCTCGAAGCATCTTGGGAGTGCCGCATTGTAATTTGAACGAAGGCCTCTCCGGTTCGTTAACTCTCCGATTGTCTTCATCTGCTTTTAAAGAAACAATAACAATGCTTCATGCTAAGTTGGCGTGAGATATTACAGAGAGGCGCCTGTCAATTGTTTCAGTGACCCAGCCCTGAAAACATCAGTCTTTAGTGCCCCCTGACGTAACAGAATGCTACTTGATATGGGTTTACTGTGAGACAATGATATCAACCCAACCAAGCCGATCCGTTTGTAATATTGTTTTAAGGAACAACAGCAAGACAATTTTTTTACAAAAGCGTATCGTTACTGAGGATATAAATGATGATAGTGAACATATTACTGCTGTAGCGGAGGGTGATTTTTGAAAAAGGAAGCCAAAGTCCCTAATTGCATGATCAATGTTCTACAAAAGGGAATCCGGTAGCAATCGAATGATATGGCTGGTGTAACATTGAACAATCCGCCAAAAAATGTTAAACATTTAAAACGAACTGGCTATGCATTATCGTATAAGCAATATTCCTAATGCTTGGATCAGACGGTCTGAGTCGGGTTTTCAGATAGCCAGCGACGTAATCTACATTAACAAGCCCTCCGAAATTGAATGTAAACATTTAGATATGTAGTCCAATCAAGATTATTGCTCGCTGTTAAATTCATATTTTCTAGGAAACCCATCTCAGGGTTTATTTTATCGTTATCCCTATGTCTTAATTCAGTGTTAATGCTTTATTATCTTGGGTTATTATGGATTAATGCTACATTTTTGTAAACTTTCTTGAAAACTCACTAAGGGCTATATATGAGTTTGTAACATCGGAACTCAAAGTTAATTATAATAATTTTAATTTATACTACACTATGTCGTTTTCTTTACTCTATCTACACGTTTGGTAAACTTTATATCTTTTGAAACCATTGTTATTCTTTTTCCTTGTATCCTATCCTATACAAAGATAATAAATTAAAATAATTTATTAATACCACACTGATTATGGTTTTTGGATTTAAAACCGTTGAAGTATGACGATCATTCGTCTACAACCAAGAACAAACCAACGTACGGAGGGCGTAACTCCAACACAGTGACCCACGTTAGGTCCTTTAGGCTTAAAAATTGGATTAAAACTGTTAATAGTCAAAATAGGTTTCTTAAATTGTTTTTAGCCAAATGTGTACATTTTAGAGCAGCGAAAAAATGTGTGTTAATCTTGGTCATATTTATGAGTGGACCATTGTGTTCAAACACGTTTTCAATATTTCATTGTGGAATATTTAATTGTGGAAGCTTCACTGGATTGTGCATTATTAATTGTACTGTGTTTATATGCTTTATTGTTCTGTATGTTTCCCAAATATTAATAAAATAAAATAAAAAGATAAAAATAAAAAAATAAATTTCAAAATTGAAATTCTAAGAGTTGTAACTGTATTATTAGAAAAAAAACTTGATAAAATTAATAACTGTGGTATAATATGTAATAATACCAAGAACCTTTGTTTTTATTTATCGATTTGAAGAAAGATATTTAATAAATTGCTCAATAACGATTCAAATAAAATATAGCGTAATCGCGGCGTGGCCATATTTCATTATTTGCTTTTCACCGCGCCTGTAACAATATTACAAACGGTTTACCTTATAATATTTCCAAACGTAGTAGGCGGAAATCCAGAAACATTTACCCCAAGAAAATCTTTCCATTAGCGATCACCTTAAGTAATTCATGAGTCAAAACATGAATGTCACTTGATTCACATTTATATTTCATGTTAAATATGTAATTTTGTATATAAACAGGAAAATATAGAGTTGTTTACCTCCATCCGTTATATTTTACTAGACGGGACACAGGGAACAAAATGGGTTTACAGAAAGAACGATACATGTGTTATTGCTTTCTCTATCACTCCTACGTTTTAACACTATCTTTCCCCTCGTTTTATTGGTATCTCGCGGTCATGGTTGGTACAAACGGAGTGCGCACAGATTTTGATCCCGATGCCCGCTCTGCTATTATACATCAATGGCCTCCGTTATAATTTAATACGTATACGAAATTCCGTAAAGAACAGGGAAAATTCTTTTCACATTTCATAAAATGGCTTCATCGGAAACCCGCGATTATAAGAGCTACTTAAATATTAATAGAGAATTGCTTGTTCACGAAATTATTCCTATATTACGTATGTGTATACATTCTTGTACTGGAGCACATTGATAATATTTCTGAGAGAATAATCAGGCCTTTTAATATTGAGGTCGAATTATTATGAAGGTATATTTATGGAAGTAAATAAGTCAGTAAACTCGATTATTGGAATAGTTTACGCGGCAACTAAACTTTGGTATGATGTCATTATTCTGACACTGGGCTTGCTACTAGTTTCATAAAATATTAAATATAATACTAAAGTAATAGGGCTGGAAATAAAGCTAAGGGAAAGTGGCAATCATGTCTAATTAAGTTTTTTCAACCAGAATTATGACAAGAAGATCATTCGTCTTATGGTGTCACGCCTACCGATAAACGGAAGCAAGACGTCTTAAAATATATTATTACTATTCAAGTAAGATTAAATTTCTAATAATAAATATTATTTTATTAGTTAGCTTCCTGTGACTGAAAAGCCTGATAATAATAACAAAAATGAAGTCCTGTATCCTCCCATTGCATAGGACCGACCTCTACTAATAAGAGGGGTTAGGGTATAATCTACCATGGTAACTTGGTGATTAAGATAATAAGTATGATAAATAGAACACCTTATATCAATGCTGGTTGTTTTACCAAACGTGACAAACGATTATGAAGGTATATAGGTATATGACTGCCTCGGTGGCGTAGTTGTACTACGGTACGGCTACAAAGCTGGGGTCTCGGGATCGAATCCCGGGTCGGGCAAAGTGATATTGGGTTTTTCAATTCATTATCAGTCCGGAGTCAGGAATTTGTGCCCGATATGGCGAACATACAAGGCGAAATATGGGAGTCCTGGTGGCGCCTCTGCCTACCCCTTCTGGGATAAAGGCGTGAGTTTACGTATGTATTTATGACAAACGACAAAAAATACAATTCCTCAAAATCTTTGTACGTAAAGGTCAAACCGGGGCTTTGTATCCGCGCTGTGCAGCATCGTTCCGCGGTACTGAGCATACATCATTGTGCTGGGGCAAACCTGTTGCGAATAACGCTCACCTGCTTGACATGGGCTGTGCGTTGCCTTTGCAAAATGTCAATTGTGTTCTCGGCTGCTGGAACGCTCTTAAGTATCGGTAAGGTAGCCGTCGCATTTGTGTAGATAGTTAGAAGTAATGTGGTCTGTTGGTTGCCATTTATATTGATAGAGTTTAATACATGCATAATCGTCACGCCTGTATCCCATAGGGGTAGGCAGACTATGAATCGCCACTTTGCTCGATTCTGACATATTTATTTCGCTTCGTACACTTACATCAATCTCTTCATGCATTTTCGTCGGTTCAGGGTATTTTTGATCTGACTCTTGTTAAGGATATCACCGATTTGGATGGTGTAGGTTCGGTTTAGTCGACCCTTACCGACTCTTCCATCCACACGATAAGCTGTAAGCCAGGTCACCAGTGTCTCGCGAAGAAATGCCACCGAGCACTGAATTTCGGCGAGTATCTTAGAGCCACTTTCTTGTCTATAACCCGGAAAGAAATTAATCAGGAAGGGGTCATCAGAAAAAGAGGTCTAACACGCTAATATAATAAATAAATATACCCAACAGTCACATACGAGTACCTACATAGTCCTAACCTCAGACTAAGATCGAGTCTTGTATCTTGTGTATCAGGAACTATGAGAGGCTTTTCTGTCTCACAAACACCCAGACTCGAGACAAATACCTGTGGATCACACAAATATTTGTCTCGGTGCAAGGATCGAACCCGCGGCCTCGCGTTTCACAGCCGACTTCTAACCAACTGCGCCACGGACGCTGTCATGGTAATGAGGCTGTAATGGTGATGGATTGATAGCTTTTATTAGATTAGTGGCTCCTGTTCTAGATCAGTGTGAGAAGGATTGGACCTTGAATGACGCTAATCCAATGCGGGTTGATGTACGGATTCAATAAATTAGATCAGTAGTCGTTCTAATATTAGATTAAGCTGAGGATTTCAAATAAGACTTGTCGACTTTCTAGAATTTTAAAATTTTAACATGATGGTGTAATTTAGACGACCTCGATGGCGTAGTTGTACTACGATACGATTACAAAGCTGAGGTCTCGGGTTCGAATCCCGGGTCGGGCAAAGTTACATTGGATTTTTCTATTCATTATCAGCCCAGAGTCAGGTATTTGTGCCCGATATCTATCACATCGTGGGACGGAACATACAAGGCGAAATGTGGGTGTCCTTTAGTTATCGAATGCTTTGTCTCTTTCGAACGACTTTCGAATTCAGTTTGAGCGATGAAGACAAAACATTCGATAACTAAATTGGGTTTTAAATTATCTATGAATAATGCCAGTCTATACTCTGTTCCAACAGAATACCATTTTATTTTGTCGTTTAAATCTCAGCGATTCAAAATTAACATTTCTCATGGAAATCAGATTGTATGCAAATTTGTTTGCATATGTCAGACGTTTTTACACAAACACACAGTCTGTTTGAGTAAAATATCTCTGAATAAACGAGGTTTATGTTATAGCGCCATTAAATGAAATATGGTAAATGTCTGTCGCATTTCGTTTATATGTTATGTAAAACATATCTAAAATTTAAAATAAAATATGCAGCTTTGTTGCTAAGACAATATTTACATAAGATATTTTAAATATTTGAATTTATTAATGAAAAACCTAATTGTGAATATCATGGATCAAGGTCTCTTATATGTATTATCTACCATTATATAACTAGGTTCTAAACTACTAATAATTGCGATTATGAAATTAAAAGACATCATCAACTCGTCACATCATTACGTAACATGGGTTTTACATTTACTGTAAGTTTTCTAAGTAAACGTGAATAATATAGATGATGAACTAACATAGACTACTTCATATTCCATACTTTAAACGAAATGTCACTTTACTGGTGGTAGGTCTCTCATATGTGAGAGTCCGCCTGGGTAGGTACCACCGCAAAGTCAATTTCTCTCGCCAAGAGCGGTGTAAATGCAATGTTGTGTTCCGGTTTGAAGGACATTATAGCCAGAGCAACTACTGGACATATTGAGACTTAACATCTTATGTCTCAGGATGGCGAGCGCAGTGGAA
This sequence comes from Deilephila porcellus, assembly GCA_905220455.2. Classification (NCBI taxonomy): domain Eukaryota; kingdom Metazoa; phylum Arthropoda; class Insecta; order Lepidoptera; family Sphingidae; genus Deilephila; species Deilephila porcellus. The sequence goes on along the minus strand of LR999973.1, from coordinate 11,435,466 downwards.
TGCCAAGCATTGCCTTGTAATTCATGCTGTTGTTTGTTTACCATAAGGCGAATGGCATGCATGTCTCGCGATTCAGCTCAATAAAAAAAAAAGGATTCTAGTTATTAATTATTAGTACTTCTTCATTAAAAAGCTTGAGACATAAAACGAGGAAAGTTTCTTAAATAAACAGTAAAGTATAAATGTCGTAAATATTTTAATTATCAGAATTCAGAAGTCATTGCGTAAACAAGTCCAAGCCAACCTTCACATTATCCTTAAAACATGTAGTATTCCGACTTAGCCCGCATTGTTCGGTTTAACCTCAATCCGACAGTAGTGACTACAGGATAATAATAAGTCATTCTACATACATACTTTATACATATAAACTCACGCCTTTTTCCCAGAAGGGGTAGGCAGAGGTGCTACCAGGACACCATCATTGCGCCTCGTATGTTCCGTATGTTCCGTCCCACGATGTGATCGGGGGCGAGCCTATCTCCATATCGCCGTTATAGTGCGTGGTGATTGACTATCAACACACACATGACTCCGAAAAGCCAGAGGTGTGCTCTGGGATTTGAACCCGCGACCACCGTGAACATATTGGCAGCCGCGTCTGGTCCGTTTAGCAACAGGCCACCATGCACGCAATTGTATGTATGACCTATATTTTTGATAAATGCTACATTATTTATACATACTTTAGTGATAATGATCTCTAAAGTAAATGCAGTTTTAAATAGCGCCGGATTACCAACAGTAATTATTCGCTTTGCAAAGCAAATGTTTGCGTGATCCGCAAATATTTGCATAGGGTCAGTTGTCGACTCACATCATTTCAAGATTCACATAATTTCCAGCAACGACGGGGAATTTTAATGCGGGAGCAACGGTACGAGTAAACCCAAATTTGGCTCGGTTAGTAATATAAATTATAGCGATATGCTTATAGAACATACATACATAAACATCACGCCTTTTTCCCAGAAGGGGTAGGCAGAGGTGCAACGAGTTCACCCACATTTCGCCGTATGTGTATTCCGTCCCATGATAGGGGCGAGCCTATCGTGCTTGTAAAACAATTTTGAAACATTGTACTTACAATATTTTAATTCGGCAAGATGACTGTATTTGTTACTAGATTATAATCATCAGTCAACTGATTCAGAGAACGTGCGTGAATATGACTTAGTTCTTACTTATTGTTTAAATTATTAAATCGGGTCGTTTTCAACTAAACGATCTGACTGCCTCGGTGGCGTAGTTGTATTACGGTACGACTACAAAGCTGAGTTCGCGGGTTCGAGACCCGAGTCAGGCTAAGTGATATTGGATTTTTATTCATTATCAGCCCGGAGTCAGGAATTTGTGCCCGATATGGGGTAGGCTCGCCCCTATCACATCGTGGGACGGAACATATAAGGCGAAATGTGGGTGTCCTGGTGGCGCCTCTGCCTACCCCTTCAGGGATAAAGGCGTGAGTTTATGTTTGTCTGTATGTTAAGGTATATTATAGCTTGTAGTACGACTTGCGCCTGTAGTAATGTTCCGCTGCAGTTGTGCAAGCGGCCTCGCGCCCACACCGCCCTCACGCCGCTCGCTTTGCATCACTCTCGATCTCCATATGTCCACGAGCAAAGGTCGAGAGCGTGGGACCGTTGTATCACAAAATTATTATTATTAATTTCTCTATAAGGATGTCAAGGATGTGGGAAATCGAGAAATGTAGCCAGAGGTAGAGTAAAAAGCCTACTTCAGAAAGGGTTGATATTGGGAAGCTCAGGTCGTAAAATTATGTAGGAAACGGTTAAAAAGTCATGTTGAGTCGAACCCATGCATTAGGCAAAAGATGTCAATGACATGTATGCAAAGCTGTGTTCATCATTAGATCCATTAAATTGTCTTTAAAGTCACGAAAACAAGACCAGTGTTTTATTAACCTTCCATTTTATGTTTATAGTGAATTGTAATAGAAGGAAAATATTTATATTACTTTGTATTATGATGTTTATCTTTTTATTTTTGTTACATTCTCCCAATAGGGTTACGAGACACGCGAGCGGTCGTAAAATTATAAACAAAAATATCCTGCAACTTATTTTACTTTTTTTATTGCGCTTAATGGCGAGAGGAGCATGCCATTCGCCTGGTAAGCGATGCCACTGCTCATGGACAGTTGCAAAACCAAACAACAAAGCAGTGTTTGGCATTCCACTGCGCTCGTCATCCTGAGACATAAGATGTTAAGTCTCATTATGTCCAGTAGTTACTCTCTCTCTCAACGTGCATTAAAATCATTTTGCACACATTCTGAGTAAAAGCGGTAAGGAAAATAAGCTTATTGCATGACTTTGTAGGTATTACGAGTATATCTCTCTTTGAATTATGTTGAATGAATTAAATGATATTTTATTTAATGCAAATGAATGATTATACGAGTATTATGATTTTCAATCTATTTTCGAATCATATAATTAGACTGTTTTTACCATTTTGAAATGTCAACAACCTATGTTGAACTTTTCGTTTAGTTTACACGTTGTTTCTTTGTAATCATTATCATCATTGGCAACGGAGAGTGTATTGCTTTACATAGAAATAATGTTCCCTTCTAACAAAAAATATTAATAATAAACTTAGCTATATAATTACACAACCATCCTAGGTGCCATGTAATTTCAGATGATTATATTTAATAGGTGTTATCGAGTACCTTCGCTCCTTGTTTTAGTAATAAATTATAATAGGTGGTTAATATCGGAAGCAAGCGGCACCTATTTATCGACACTGCGTATAATTTCACCCGCCTCGCTTCATAATTGATACGTTAACGGACTTAACATGGTAATGTACTTAGTACTACAAACATAAACTCACGCCTTTTCTCCAGAAGAGGTAGGCAGAGGTGCTACCAGGACACCCACGTTTCGCCCTGTATGCTCCGTTTCACGATATGATAGTGGAAGAGCCTATCACCATATCGGGCACCAATTCCTGACTCCGGACTGATAATTAATAGAAAAATCCACCCGGGATTCGAACCAGAGAACTCAGCATTGCATTCGTACCGTAGAACAACTGCGCCCACGAAGCAGTCAATTAAGGATGATGTACTAAGATTGAGTATAGGAGAGACGATTTTAAATGCATACTTTTTTACATTTGACAAAGTGATTCAATAGTTCTCTCGATTGTAGAGGAGGCTCGGGCCCTGCAGTGGGACGTATTTATATGGGCTGATACAGTACAATACAAAGTGACTAGATTCAACATTGTGTCAGATGCAAAGTGTAGTGCAGTGCAGATAGAGAATTCACCGACGTAAGATGGTTATTTTTCATCGCTATCGTTTGTATACCAAAATTTTATGTGTTATAACTGGGTTATAATGGAGTAGAGACCTTCCCGCTTACACCCACCACTGCAACTACTGTCAGGGTCCTCCCTGACAGTAGCACGCAACGCAGTGCTCCCTGTCAACAGTGGCACGCAAAAGAATTGGCACCGAGCTCCGGAGCTCGGCGAGTCTCTTAAGGACACTAGCTTCTCTTTAAAGATGTCTTATAATGGTACCTAAATAAGCGCTCTTATTGTAAATGATGGTACACCTTATCAAGTTATTTTGCAAACATAATGAATTAAGGTGAAAATATATAGGAGTAATGCGTTGTTGTTCCTCAAAATTAATAGAGCAAAAAAGGATTTATGATCTAACAGTAATCCGTCATAAATTAATGTCTATCATTCTCGTGTTGATCTGAACCGCTGACATAAAGTATACGCTTAATTAAATCCTAAAACTGGTTTTAGATCAAAACCTTATTGAGAAGTGGGCGCGGGCCGAAACGCGACGAAAAGTGAAACCCACATTAACTACATGCGCAAACGTTTCATAATTAAAATCTACTTTCGATTTTTATATTTTACATCGACCTTGGTCGCTACATTTGTCTAATTGCAGTTAAAATTGTGAACTGCGAGGGTCCTGGGTTTGGTTCTGTGTTTATGTTCAAGAAAACATGTATATTGTAATTTCGACGAACGACTCCTGGATTTATAAACGTTTATGTAAAGCAGTCTTAAATTACCACTAAATTAATCGCTTGCACTTTGATTTTGCTTTAAATATAAAAACCTATTTTAGAAATGCATTTTATGGAAGTGATAAGACCATAAATACTAAAGTAATATATTTTCACATCAGATCTAATTTTGTATAAATACTTATTAATTTGAGATATTTTTAATATCAGTGTTATTCTTATATGTTTATTTTTGTTTCCAACAAAAACGGTTGTGTATTATGAATATAGAAGCCCCTACATTGTCCGTTTAAGTGGCTCTAAGCCATTACCATATGTTCTCCCGTAGATATTTTATGTGATACTCAAAAGGCCACAATAGTGCGGTCTAGTTATGGCCAATTAAGTGGCGATAACCGAAAGTAAAAGTGCCGCGTGGTTCTAATGAAGATTTATACGTTGGACTTCAGCGGTGACTGATATTCGACTCAATGAGAATTTATTGCGCGGGGGGCGCGATCGGTTTCCTTATCTGATGTTAAGGACACAAAGGGCATTTTTGTGTGGATATTACTTGTGTGTTTATAAGGAAATGTTTGATGTAAGCCCGTATGCGTTTCATAGATGAGTAAGCTTCCGTGGTATTGTGGAGTGGAGTTATGATATTTAAATACCAAAACCACGATGCTCCATCACATATTTTGTGTCCGAGAAATTCAATTTGCTGGGTTAGGAATTCGAGGAATTAACATTTCCATATCAATGGGTATTATTTAGGCAAACACGCCTTTAATACATACTCTTTGCACGTGTTTTGAAGCAAAATTTACCCTTAAACGAGAATTATTTTGAATATGATTGTTATAGGGGCATAAAATTCTGAATAAGTCCTAGAATTTTGTGTAAGAAAATTTTATGATTTTTTATAAGCGGAATAAATAAATAAGTTTAACGACCAAATATCCGTCACAAGATGGTTGCCATAAATAAATTAAAAATCTGAGTCATACGTTTCACATTTTGATATTTCTATGCACTATTCGCTGACATTTAACAGGAACACGGTATGGTACAAAATAAAGTTATTTAAAAAAGAAACAAATTTATTTTCCGGCATTTGTTTGCATGTAAACAAGCAAACAGCATAAAATACTTCGTGTTACTCGCCGACAGCCCGAACCGCGCGGGTGCGCACTTTGTACTAACTACAACTTCATAACTTCAAGTATGTTGAAAAAAAATACAAACTTGGTTTAAAAATAACATAATGTGAAATTGTCATTATTTCACTCTTAATAAGACTGTGCTAAATCATAAAATGGTCTATAAAAGCAAAGAAAATTAAGTTGGTATAATAATGATAAATGGCACAATATAATTGCATTTTGTTACGATGTTTTATTGGGCCAGCATTCAATTTGCGATAAAATGATATGCTACCACTTTGCTGACCTAGGGTAACGAGTATCACAAACATAAAAACTAATACCGTAATGTGATTGAACCGACAACAACTTAATTGCAATTACATAGTAACATCAGGTAAATTGAGAGAGAGAGAGACAGAGAGAGAGAGAGAGAGAGAGAGAGAGAAACAAACCGTAACATCAAAGATTTTAAGGTATCCAATTTCGATAGTATTTCAAAGATCTTTGAGACAATTTTTTCGTATATTATGTACCCTGAGATACATTTATGAAGTCATTAAAATGTTATTAGTAAAATGAGTGCTAAGTAGAATTTCAGGTCAAGACATTAATTACTGTCTTTAAATATTTAGAAATAAGAGTTTCAATGTTATTAGGGTACTTTGAAATTAGTATCAACTTAATTAGCTTATCAGTCTTTTATAGCTTATAGTTACTCGCATATATAGTCTAATGGCCTTATTCATAGAAAGATTTTAAACCTATATTAGTTATCGAATGTTTTGTCCTTTTCGAACAACTTAAGAATTCATTTTGAGCGAAGAAGACAAAACATTCAATAACTAAAATGGGTTTTAAAATTGTCTATGAAAAAGGCCGTAAACCCATTTAAAAACAGGAATGAATCTGTCGTGTTGGAAACATTGCTTTGCACATTGCTTAGCACATCAATTACATAACAAAATATGTTAAATAATATACGTTTTTATTCGTCTCAAATTCGAAAACAAGGTAGTACCTTATTCGTCAAATAAGGTCTCAAACTGGTAGTAAAATTAATGTCTTACCACAAAGCTATAGCCTCATGATGTCTAAGTTAGTGACTTTGATAGAGTCCGCCACTCAGTAAGCTAAACTGTTTTGTTTATATTTAAATACTAAAGAATATTGAAATAATTATTTCTAACACACCAACACTCAGAGCCCCAATGAAGCTATATAACAAGGCATTGCACACTGTAGGCGTCAGGTGAGCTGTACAATTCTAATGTCCCATAGTAGTAAAGTCAAGGCCGAGGTGTAGAACAGGTTTCATTCACTAAAAATGAAGGCGGTGTGCACCGCGCGTGGGCTGAGTCTGAGTGATGGCTTGAGTTAGTTTCTGTTTCTGATAAGTTTAAATCGTAGTTTTTTTTAGTATATTAGATTTTACGGAAATCTACTTGATGGGTAAAGCCGAGTTTAACTTTACATGCCTTTCATAAGGATAAGCTAAATATTTATCGGAATAAGTTGAGTGAGGACGGCGCAATGTTAAATTTTAGTCATGTTGCAGAACGTTGAAATAAATATATCTTTACGGACTGTCCGCCCCGTGACTACGAAAACTGTAATGTAATCGATACGATGGAAAGTCAAAAAATATAAAAATTGAACCAAATCGCGATAAAATCCGTAAAAATAATCTTATTTCTATGTGTAACATTCGCGTAAATCTAAGAAACCACTAGTTTTGTTATGTCTGGCCGGAGACGTCTTGTTTTTGTTGCGTCTACAGGATGGATTTAATTAAATTAAAGACAAAAAGATATAAACAAAAATGTGCTATTATACCGTGGTACAATCCGTATTTTGAAAGTGTCAATATTGGTAGTTAACCTTGATAATTAGCACTAAGGTCCGATTTTTCAATCGACGAGTAAACGTTATCCATGAATTGAGTTATAAACTGAGTAGATATACATGTCCCAATTATTAATTTTATTAGTTCAACTGTCGTTTTTAACTCACATTTAATTCGATGGGCATAAAATAGGAAATATAGATGAAGAGGTAAGAGGTCGGGAGGGATTCATTAAAGCAGCTTTTGATGCAAAATATATTCTATTATAATTCTTGTAATACCAGCTTTATTACTGCGTATCGTTCGAGTAAGCAAAGCCTACTTTATAGAAATTCAACATTTCCACAAAATATTAATGCTTAATAAACAGAGCTTTACAACACGTTGACAATACATTGAACATATTTGTACAACGGTTTATACCGTTTTGATATAATTCAAGCGAGTGTGCGATCACGAATCCAATTTATTTGTGTGTATTGCTAAAACATAGTTTGCGTCGGTAAACAAACATGTATCTGCCGCTGTGAATGTCTATAATAAGCCTATTTGTAAAATGTCTACTAAGTTGTGCATATGACTGATTCTTTTCAATTATGTAAAGTGTTGTTATGTAAAGTGTTACAAACGCGAACTAGGACAGCGTATTGGATTATCAGCAAACCATATGTGGAAAATGTTAAGACTTTTCTACGTGTTTCTTCTACAATTTTGAAGTGGCCAAAGTGTGCCGATGGATTTCACACTTTTGAAATCATTTCTAATATTTCCTTGCATGCCTTCCTTATAGTATTTTCCAACACTCTTATAAAAGCATTCAATAATTCAACTAGGAAACCCAATTCCACTTTGACACCAACGGATCATCCGTTTAATCCGTTAAGACATGTTTCGAAACGTCTGAAACAACAGCGGCCTACAACACATCCGTATACCCGGGCCTCTCGCTAATCCGGATAATCTTCATATTATATTGCGTAACTTCAACATAACTTACCCATTTTTGGAATTGAACGTGATATTTAATGAAATGCTAGGATGAAGTATTTTCAATTGATTATTAAAATATTTATATTAGGGGGTAAACATACGGAATAAGGTTTTTATATCATCCTAAAAATCCCACACTTGGACAAAGACCTCTTCTAAATAAAAGTTTGAAAAGTTATTTGATGTTTCTAATTTGGTTTCCTGAATGTGTTTTTGATTTAACTTTCTATGTTGCAAATGTGAGTCATATTTTTTAGTCTTGGGTTATGTTTTTATAATTCATTAACACGAGACAAATTGTCCTTAAAAAATATTCAACCATGCAATAATCTTATTTGTAAAATATATCGCTTACAATTGTGTATGTCAGTTGTAGACTAACAGCCTTTTTCATAGATAGTTCTAAAACCTATTTTAGTAATCGAATGTTTTGTCTTCGCTCAAACTGAATTCAAAAGTTGTTCGAAAGGGACAAAACATTCAATAACTAAAATAGACCTAAAAACTATCTATGAAAAAGGCCGTAGTACTGTAGTACTTTAATTAAACATTCCAATAATAAATAATACAATATTTCCTATATTATTTTAAAGTTATCTTTTCTCTGAGACGATTCTACGTTCCTTAGTCCTTGACTCTGCACTTAGATGCATAATTCCCAGCACAATCTTTGTGCAGTCGCTGAAGTGGTGTATAAATCATAGTCTATTCAAGAGCAATGTCGAGAGCACATTAATAAGCTAAACTTTACCTCCACTATACGGAACTAAAGAAAATGCCTTTATTCTTGGTTTTATTTTATGGAACACAAACGGCTAACGTTAGGCCAGTTTTTTGGACTATATGTGGGTCCATGGTTCATTATAGTATAACATAACATGACATCCGTGTTAGACGCCGCGCCGGCTGTGAAACGAGAGGCCGCGGGTTCGATCCCCGCACATGACAATGATATTTGTTTCGGGATAGGTGCTTGTGAAACCGAAAAGTCTTTCGTAGTTTCTGATGTCCACGACACAAGACCTAATTGATCTAAATGTGTGGTCAGTAGTCAGGACTATGTATGTAACTGTGGATGTATTTATTTATGTCAGCCACCTTTCTCAGGTCGACGCCCGTGCCCCTGGGGAACTATGAAAATATATTATTAACTGATATTCATAACTACTACGTTAATAAAGTAATATTCTTAGCAGATTATACACTAGAATAGACGTCGCCGATGGCCATAAATGAAATTTGTTTCTACAGTTTACGTTCTGAGATGGTTGTATAATGAACACAAACTCACGCCTATTTTCCAGAAGGGGTAGGCAGAGGTTCTCCTGGTAGCAACCAGGACATTCACGTTTCGCCTTGTATGTTCCGTACCACGATGTGATATGGGGCGAGCCTATCGCCATATCGGGCACAAATTCCTGATTCCGGGCTGATAATTAATAGAGAAATCCATTATCAGACCTCAGCGTTGTAACCATACCGTAGTGCAATTACGCCGCCGAGGCAGCCGAGTTGTATAATGAAGATATTGTTAAAATGCTAATTTTAAATGTATTGGTAATATCACACTTATTGTAAGACAATTTACAAAAAAAGACATGTCGTTTATAATGAATGAAACCTTTTAGGTACCTAATATTTAGGATTCTGTTGAAGACCTGAAAGTCTCATTAAAGGACGTTTACAGAAATTAATGCTTGCCCCATTTCCAACTTTACGGTGATAAATAAAAAAAGCTCGAGACTACTTAAAAATATCCACTCAACCAAACAGGCTATTATAAAAAACAACAAAAGAATAATATGAAAAATCATTTCTCCGTTTGAAACCCGTTAGACCTAATCACTCAGAAATTCAATACCTATATTTTCCCTCGTTTCAAACAGTTTGAAACAGTAAAGAATAATTCCCAATAACTAACCGGGCTGAATATAATCGCACCGCTAGCGTTCAAACAAACAACGCTTTTAAACTCACCATTGATGAAAAACTATTATACTTTGATATTATGTAAATATGGGCCTATGAGAATTTGAGATTGATTTGAATTTGAGGCCTTTTTTCAGCAGTGGACTTCCTGAATAGATGCCAGATTGTATAAATAATATATTACTGGTAAATCAAATATTCTTTTTTAACACGCTTTTATTAGCTTCGCCGGTATGTACATATGTATTTATGAATATATGTATGTATGTAACGGAATCTTTGAAGTCCATTTTCGAGCACTTCAAATCGTCGGATTGACTTGAAATTTTGCATACCTGTCAAGGACCGATCAAGATACAATAATTTCAAGAAAAAATATTAAAAAATTCAACCGACTTCAAAATTTTAATTAAAAAGGGGGAAATAAAATTAATCTTGTAAAATTCTAAAATATCAAAAATTCGAACTTTTTTTAGCTCGGTGCCAGCTGTTAGACTATAAGCTATTATATAACCTCACTTTACAAACAACGAGGGTAAAACCGCGGGGCGCTGGTGGCCCAAAAGATTAAGCCGCGGGCTCGATCCTGCACCGAGACAAATGTTTGTGTGAACCACAAGTATTCGTTTCAAGTCTGGGTGTTTGTGAGACCGAAAAGTCTCTCGTAGTTCCTGATACCCACGATACGAGGCTCGATCTTAGTGTGGCGTCAGGACTATGTATGTGACTGTTGGGTATATTTATTTATTTATTTATCTTCATTCTCGCTCTACTAGGTCCCTGCACTCCTGGTCCGCTCTAGTCTCTACTCCAATGATCCCGACACTAAAACAACTTGTGCAAATTACAAATATTTTTATTGTATAGGCAAATTATGATCAACATTAAATATTTATTATTTTTACAAGATTTTCTTAAGTACTCGTATGTAGGTACATAGCGAAACCCAATAAACAAGACACGTAATTAAAGATATATTAAACACCTAGTACCTGCATGTGTCTTTTGGATGCTTATTTATTAACAGTAGAAAAAGAAAACTCTAAAATTAAACCAGCCTTGCGAAGACAGAAGCGTAGCATTTTATTCTTCGGTAATTCAACAGAATTAACACCAATATAAAAATCTAGTCAGAAAAATTGCGGTATTACATCTGCTTTGTATTTTTTGTATTCACGTTTTTGCGAATTGTTGTAAAATGTTTGGGAAAAACAACGTGTAATATAAAGTTAGTGCTCGCGCAAAACATTACTAAGCAAGGTCATTTTATAGTTTTTGCATAAAATGTATTAACATTTGTTTGTGGGCACTCATGTCGAGATGGTAAAAAGTATTGGTTTTGTTTTGTCGCAATATTTATATGCGACTCTACATATCATTCGTCCTTTTTATTTTATTTCGAATAAGAAACAAGACTTGTCTTAATATTAATTGTAACTTTTATTTATTATTCTCACATATTGTAAATATTTCACGATATTATGTTTACTGGCGTTTTGGTCATATTTTAAATTGGTCGGGTCTGCGCTACGTTTTACCAAAGCTATTAGTAGTCTAAAATTAAGCTAATGACTTTAATAAAAGACAAAAAATTTACATTCACATTATCCATATTAATTATGATATTTTTTGTTGCAGGTAAACTGGAAGGTTATTAACTGGTAGAACATTTACATGGGGTGAGTTAAAAAAAAAATTGCCAAGATTTTATTTGCTGTTTCCTTTGCTCCTTCAGTGAGATTACCAGAGGCCCTATAGGATAGGATATTTGTATCTACTCGGATACAGACCTACTTACTCGGTACATAAAATAAAAATGGAAAACGGTGGTGGAATATGTTTTATACTGCAACACGAAAATCAGTCGGTTGAGCCTATAAATATCCGGTTTACAAGCTATATTTAACTATCATCAATGAATTCACTATTTGGATTGCATTACAATATACCGCCCAGTTCACTCTATCGTTCCATTATATAAAAACAAACAATTACTTTTCCCACATCAAGTGCATGATCATGCGTCAGTAACTAGTATTTGTAATGCGTCAGTATCATGTAATCACTTTATCTTGCTCCTATTATATTAAACAGACAGGGTCAGTCCATGATCAATACCAGTTGAAGTCCCATATCAAGTACATTGATAATGCGTCAGTAACTGATATCGGTGTTGGTAATGCGACAGCAAGTAGTATCGGTGTTGGTAATGCGTCAGCATGTAAGCATATACTGTCACGTGGTGGTCAGCAGAGCGCGTTGTGCTCGGTCAAGCGACGCCGGCGCTACTGCGCTTCCAATCATGTAAGACAAGGCCACAGAAGTAATGATTCAGATTAGATGTAATAACAGAACTTTGTTGCATTTACTCTGGGTTGGTAGTAGTAATGGATAAAGTGCGGTGGTGGTCTGTTAGTAATGGACCAGACGCGGCTGCCAACATGTTCACTGTGGTCGCAGGTTCAAATCTCAAGGTGCAATTCTGACTTTTTTGACGGCAAAAAAATGGATAAAATTTTGTTTCTCGGATACGAATGGATAAGAAAAACTGTCTACTTCTTAGTCTTCTTTAAGTGCGTCTTTAGTTTTACGGGTTGGACTCTTCTTCTCTTTCTAATGGCTTGACCAAACTATGTTATACCTAATGGATTTATTTTTCTAAGCGATCTAACGTCGAGAGCGAGAGACATAATCTCGGATATTGAACTTTGATGTAATTTTATGGGACGCCTAACTTAATGTCGTCCAGCACTTAGTGATAAGAAAGTTGTTGTTGGTTTGTTGCTGTTTGTTGCATATTATGATATTACCATTACTGCATGCATTTACACGGTGTATATAATTTGTTGTTGTATATCCCCACTACCGCTGTGCATTTACTCTGCACACGTGACACGGATAATGTTTACGGCGGGTTAGCCAAGCGAGTCAGTGCCGCCGCTAGCGCTTCTAATGATGTAATCCAATGGATTGCAAGGTCGTTACACAAAATAAACACTACAGATCTATCAAAATACTCAACGAGATTGCAGCTATGTATATCAACCATGTTATTTAATTATCCTGTACCAGTAATTAGCGTTAATCCTATATTCAGGTTAACGTAATGTTGGCTGGAGGAATCATATGCTTTTCAATTTCATACAGAGACTTATCTGGAGTGCATGTCTTCAAAACGTGACTTTTTTTCAACATTAAAGGAAGCTTTAATTAATTATGAGCGTATACGAAATTTCTAAAATACAAGTTAACATCCTTGGAAACCTATCTTAGTAATAGGGTAGAAAAAAAACACACACTTGGTGTTAAACTAATCTTAAGTTGTAAATAACTGACTTTATACCTTCTGTTACAGCATATAGTATGCAGATTGTGTCACGACAACCAGTTGTTTACAATGTCTTTTGGACGGTGTCACATTTAATTAAATCTATTTGTTCCGCGTTATCAATTTGAAGAAATCTATGAATTTTAATGCTCCGAGTTGGTGGGAAGTAAATATCGCATTTATATGGTAATTTTGTTCGAATATAAATCGTCCTCGTCGACGTCCCCATGCGCGAGAGAAAATGTTTTTTCTTCATATGAGATATGTAAAGTATATTTCGTGTATTTATGCGTGGGATATTGGATTTTGGACGAATGTTTTTGTTTCCAGTTAATTAATATTTTCTGATATTGTTAAAATTAATTTCCGATCTTCCTTCGCAGACAAAAATTATCGATTAATTATTTTTCGTACTTTACTATTGTATCATTTTGTTGAACGGCATTTACACAATTTTAAAACACAAATACATAGGTACTGAATTAATGCAATCGCAATTTTGTTAAGCAAAAATAAATTTACTAAATTCTACATACTTTTGCGTTGGTTGAAGCCAATTGCCTGCAGCATACCGTTTTTCCAACAATTTGTAGTTCTTGTGTTTCCAAGCCGGGGAATTTAATGAACAGATGCCCTCAATACAGGCTAATCGTATTACACGGCTATTACATTACATTCTTAACGGCGTCTTAACAGGATATTGTAGAATTAACGAGCTAACTGGTGCTGCTTACTCTAACATCCCGAGATGTTGCTACGCGCCCTATAAATGTAACGGCTTGTCTTAGTGTCTTCTAAAACTCTTAATAACGATGTATAAGCGTATCTTTTTAACCGACTTCAGAGGAGGTTATCAATTCGTAATTTTTTTTTCTTATGTATGTTCACCGATTACTCTGAGATTTCTGATTCGATATACGTAATTCTTCTTTAGTTGGATGCAAAATAGCTGCCATTTGGTCCCATAAAAAGTTGGTGAAGACCTGATGAATATCTTCGGACTTAGAGAGTAGAACTCCTCGAAATTGAGCAGGTTTCCAATGGTTTTTACGCAATAGGTTCAGTATAAAAGTAAAATTGTAGTGCGGTAGAGAAAAAGGGGTGGGGGTGTGGAGGGGGTGAGAAAATTAACATGCATGTAAATACTTAATATCTTCGGCAGCTTTGAACCGATTTTAGTGATTTTTCTTTTGTTTGATGCGGAATAGTTGTCATTTGGTCCTATAAAATATTGGTGAAGATCTGATGAATGGCTTCGGACCTAGACAGTAGAACTCCTCAAAATTGAGTAAGTTTCCATCAATTTGCAAGTAAATACTTAATATCTTCGGCAACATTGAACCGATTTTAGTCATTCTTCTTTAGTTTGAAGCGGAATAGTTGCCATTTGGTTTTATAAAAAAGTGGTGAAGACCTGATGAATATCTTCGGACCTGGAGAGTAGAACTCCTCGAAATTGAGTAAGTTTCCATTAATATGCATGTAAATACTTAATATCTTCGGCAGCTTTGAACCGATTTTAGTGATTCTTCTTTAGTTTGATGCGGAATAGTTGCCATTTGGTTCTATAAAAAATTGGTGAAGACGTGATGAATATCTTCGGACCAATACAGTAGAACTCCTCAAAATTGAGTAGATTTCCAATGGTTCTTTTTGTAACAGGTTCAGTATTAAAGTCAAATTTTAGTAAGGTAGAGATAAAAGGGTGGGGGTGAGAAGGGGGCGAGAAGGGGGCGAGAAAATGAAAATAATGTAAATACTTAATATCTTCGGCAGCTTTGACCCGTTTTTAGTTATTCTTCTTTAGTTAGATGCGAAATAGCTGTCATTTGGTCCCATAAAAAATAGTTGAAGACCTGGTGAATATTTTCGGACCTAGACAGTAGAACTTCTCAAAATTGAGTAGGTTTCCAATAGTTCTTTTTAACAGGTTCAGTATTAACGTCGAACTATAGTGAGGCAGAAGAAGTGATGGGGGTGAGGAGGAGGGTGAGAAAATTAAGTTACTGTAGGCGTTTTGCTCTTATGAGCGTTGTTAACGAAAATTGAGTTTAGCTCACACTAAAAAGTAAAAAATAAATAAAACTACGTTTAAAAAAACCGACTTCAACTACTAAAAAGTATTAAATAACTTAAGAAAGATTTGTTTTAATACACCTCTTATGCAAACCTATACCTTTCATATCAATAAAATACAATTATTTATATGTGCTACCTATTGATAGGTTTGAAGTCGGTGCCAAGCCCTAAACAAAATAAAACTTAATATTATAAACAGCTTAGTTTCTGTAAACATCTTTTTACGCTAAAGATTAACCTACATAAATAATCCTATAAGCATGTTTTGAAAACAAACTAATAATGGAATTAAGTAATAATGAATACCTACTATTATAAAAACAACTTATATACTATACCTTTGTGCAGCAGATAAATTATACAACTCTATAATATATAAATTAGGTTACAACGAATCAAAATTTTACTATATTCCGAGACGACCGTCTACCTCGTTTGCCCGCTTGGGTCGTTTTCATTGTTCTAGACTAGTATAGACTTTTTCAATATTTTTGAATATGCGACACTTTTTCAGTTTAAAAACTTCTGGCGACCCCCGTGGGCGATAGACAGACTCAAAGTTAGTGATTTAGAAGACTGTGTTAATGAGTTTCTCCATTTTGGTACCTAAATTTATTATGAACACCTATACTCTGTAAGAATGGCGACTTCTTGAATAAGGCCCCCAGGTGGTCGCGACCCACAGATTGAAAAACACTGTAGACAAAGCTATCCCGCTCAAGGTCACGCGCGGCGAGTGTAGGTACCTAATATTCCATTTGGCTTGGCACCGATTTCAAACCTATCAATAGGTAGCACATATAAATAATTGTATTTTATTGATATGAAAGGTATAGGTTTGCATAAGAGGTGTATTAAAACAAATCTTTCTTAAGTTATTTAATACTTTTTAGTAGTTGAAGTCGGTTTTTTTAAACGTAGTTTTATTTATTATATATCTTCTCAACACCGAGTGTTGTGTATCTATTTATATATCTTTTGACAGCCTCTGTGGCACAGTTGATTGGACGCCTGCTGTGAAACGAGAGGCCGCGGGTTCGATCTCCGCACCGAAACAAATGTTTGTGTGAATCACAAGTATTTGTACCGGGTCTGGGTGTTTGTGAGACCGAAAAGTCTCGTAGTTCTTGATAGCCACGCCACAAGACTCGATTTTTAGATGTTATATAAATTAAAACATCTGATTCTAAGCTTTCTATTAATGAATTATATTATTTCATCAATAGACTTCAGCTAAAAAAATACATTGCAAAGCATACAGGCTTATGTACTTCTCTACATAATTATTAGCACGGTAATATCTTCACCTTAAATATAAATTATTATTATTTTCCTCTAAAGACTAAAGACAAACTAAGGCAATATGCGACCCGATTGCGTCTTTAGCGACGTCCAGAGACAAGCCTTGCGCAATGTATCGGAGCTACGGGGACCACCTTAAGCCGATGATCCCGTTGTTAGCAGGACAACTGTCGATAAGCCCTTGCCTTTAGTCCGTCCAGTTAAACCAGCATTTATTTGTTAAGGGAGCTTGCTTATTCAAAACAAAGATAGGCAATCAAATAAAAGGGTTAATGTATAGCAATTTATTTTTACAATAAATTAAATAAATAGTTAACTTAAAATTTAAATGTGTTTTAAATAATATAAATTACTTTAGTCTTTATTCAACGGGTCTTTATGCACTTCCGATTTGGTTCATAATTTTACGTAAGCCGTCCGCTTGGCGACACATTTTCTGATGTAAGTGGTCCCGGGCATGTCATGTTTTCTTAGAATGGTTTGTATAGCAAACCCGGAAATCTACAACTTGCCAACATCTTTTACAAATTATACCAATCGATACAAGACATGTTGCGAGAGTCGTGGAAAGCCCGAAATATCCGCATACATTTAAAAAAATGTTATTCCATTGAATTCTGTAATGTCAACAGGTTTGTTAGATATATCTTTTGTATCATTTATTGATGACTCGTCAGCTGGCACGTCTGTACAGCTATCTGTAGTATCAAACGGCGTGCATGTGTAGTCAAAAACATCAGTAAAATATGAATCGGAAGCAATAGCTGGCAATAGTTCTTCACTACCTGATATATTTGAAACTGGAGCATGAGACACTGTGTCAGTTGGTACGTCATTACGAATAGATGTTTTATGAACATCGTTCACGTTTGTTTCTTTTTCAAGTGTAGGTTTCTTTGTATCAATTGGTAGAACTTGCTTTTTCGTAATATTTTGTTCAAAGGGCTCATTAGTTTGTGAACTTGTAGTATTATTACACGGCGGGCTATTTTTTAAATGTTTATTTGTATCATCAAATGCTTTTTCCGTTTTATTTAACTCTTTTTTGTTCCATTTTTCTGCCGAACTTTTGTTTGTATTTGAGGTCATTAGTGGCGAATACCTATGTTCAGTTAATAAATCTGAATAAACTGTGTCCGTAGGTTTAACTGGAAGTAATTGTTCTTCAGCTGGTATTGCATAAGGCGGTTTTTCCAAGGCGTTTGATATTGATAGTGATTTCTGACGTTTTGTATGTTCTTTGTTTTCAGAACCAAACGCGTATATTTGAGTGTTATCAAAAGATGATAAAATAGAGACGCTTGACACAGGCTCCACAGATCTTGGAATTGCTTCAGTAGGTATAGATTTAGTTGGCAGACTCGATGTAGTGTCCATTGATAGTGGCGCTGCATCTGTTGGTAAAGCTTCAGTTGGCAGACTTGACGTAGAAGGTATTGGTCCGGTTGATAATCCGTTAGAAGGCAAGTTGGATGTAGTGTTCATCGGTACTGGCAATGCTTCTGTTGGTAGACTTGCCGGAGATGTTACTGCTTGGGTTGGGAGTCCACTTGTAGGCAGATTTGAGGTATAAGGTATTGCTTCAGTCGGTAGTCTGCTCGTAGGCAAGCTTGATGTAGGCTTTATTGGTCCAGGCAAAGCTCCTGTTGACAGACTTGATGTAGAAAGTATTGTTTCAGTCGGCAGTCCGCTGGCAGGCAAGCTTGATTTAGTCTTTATTGGTGCGGGCAGTGCTTCTGTTGGCAGGCTTGATGTAGAAGGTATTGCTCCTGTCGGTAAACCGCTCGTAGGCAAGTTTGATGAAGGATTTATTGGTGCAGGCAGTTCTTCTGTTGGCAGGCTTGATGTAGGCGGTATTGCTCCGGTGGGTAGTCCGCTAGTAGGAAAGCTTGATGTACGATTTATTGGTGCGGGCAGTGCTTCAGTTGGCAGGCTTAATGTGGAAGGTATTGTTTCACTCGGCAGTCCGCTCATAGGCAAGCTTGATGTGGGATTTATAGGTGCGGGTAATGCTTCTGTTGGCAGACTTGATGTTTCAGTCGGCAGTCCGCTGGTAGGCAAGTTTGATGTGGGATTTAATGGCTCGGGCAATGCTCCTATTGGCAGACTCGACGTAGAAGGAATTGTTTCAGTCGGCAATCCGGTCGTAGGCAAACTTGATGTAGGATTTATTGGTGCGGGCAATGCTCCTGTTGGCAGACTTGATGTAGAAGGTATTGTTTCAGTCGGCAGTCCGCTCGTAGGCAAGCTTGATGTAGGATTTATTAGTGCGGGCAATGCTCCTGTTGGCAGACTTGATGTAGAAGGTATTGCTCCTGTCGGTACTCCGCTGGTAGGCAAACTTGATGTAGGATTTGTTGGTGCGTGCAGTGCTTCTGTTGCTAGGCTTGATGTAGAAGGTATTGTTTCAGTTGGCAGTCCGCTCGTAGGCAAGCTTGATGTAGGATTTATTGGTGCGGGCAATGCTTCTGTTGGCAGACTCGACGTAGAAGGAATTGTTTCAGTGGGCAGTCCGGTCGTAGGCAAGCTTGATGTAGGATTTATTGGTGTGGGCAATGCTCCTGTTGGCAGACTTGATGTAGAAGGTATTGCTCCTGTCGGTACTCCGCTGGTAGGCAAACTTGATGTAGGATTTGTTGGTGCGTGCAGTGCTTCTGTTGCTAGGCTTGATGTAGAAGGTATTGTTTCAGTTGGCAGTCCGCTCGTAGGCAAGCTTGATGTAGGATTTATTGGTGCGGGCAATGCTTCTGTTGGCAGACTCGACGTAGAAGGAATTGTTTCAGTGGGCAGTCCGGTCGTAGGCAAGCTTGATGTAGGATTTATTGGTGCGGGCAATGCTCCTGTTGGCAGACTTGATGTAGAAGGTCTTGCTCCTGTCGGAACTCCGCTGGTAGGCAAACTTGATGTAGGATTTATCGGTGCGGGCAGATCTTCTGTTGGCAGGCTTGATGTAGGCGGTATTGCTCCGGTGGGTAGTCCGCTAGTAGGAAAGCTTGATGTACGATTTATTGGTGCGGGCAGTGCTTCAGTTGGCAGGCTTAATGTGGAAGTTATTGTTTCACTCGGCAGTCCGCTCGTAGGCAAGCTTGATGTGGGATTTATAGGTGCGGGTAATGCTTCTGTTGGCAGACTTGATGTTTCAGTCGGCAGTCCGCTGGTAGGCAAGTTTGATGTGGGATTTATAGGTGCGGGTAATGCTTCTGTTGGCAGACTTGATGTTTCAATCGGCAGTCCTCGGGTAGGCAAATTTGATGTGGGATTCAATGGCTCGGGCAATGCTCCTATTGGCAGACTCGACGTAGAAGGAATTGTTTCAGTCGGCAATCCGGTCGTAGGCAAACTTGATGTAGGATTTATTGGTGCGGGCATTGCTCCTGTTGGCAGACTTGATGTAGAAGGTATTGTTTCAGTTGGCAGTCCGCTCGTAGGCAAGCTCGATGTAGGATTTATAGGTGCGGGCAGTGCTTCTGTTGGCGGGCTTGGTGTAGAAGGTATTGCCACGGTCGGTATTCCGCTGGTAGGCAAACTTGATGTAGGATTTATTGGTGCGGGCAATGCTCCTGTTGGCAGACTTGATGTAGAAGGTACTGCTCCTGTCGGTACTCCGCTGGTAGGCAAGCTTGATGTAGGATTTATTGGTGCGGGCAATGCTCCTGTTGGCAGACTTGATGTAGAAGGTATTGTTTCAGTCGGCAGTCCGCTCGTAGGCAAACTTGATGTGGGATTTATAGGTGCGGGTAATGCTTCTGTTGGCAGACTCGACGTAGAAGGAATTGTTTCAGTCGGCAATCCGGTCGTAGGCAAACTTGATGTAGGGTTTATAGGTGCGGGCAATGCTCCTGTTGGCAGACTTGATGTGGAAGGTATTTTTTCAGTCGGCAGTCCGCTCGTAGGCAAGCTTGATGTAGGATTTATAGGTGCGGGCAGTGCTTCTGATGGCGGGCTTGATGTAGAAGGTATTGCTACGGTCGGTATTCCGCTTGTAGGCAAGCTTGATGTGGGATTTAATGGCGTGGGCTGTGCTCCTATTGGCAGACTCGACATAGAAGGAATTGTTTCAGTGGGCAGTCCGGTCGTAGGCAAACTTGATGTAGGATTTATCGGTGCGGGCAGATCTTCTGTTGGCAGGCTTGATGTGGAAGGTATTGTTTCACTCGGCAGTCCGCTCGTAGGCAAGCTTGATGTGGGATTTATAGGTGCGGGTAATGCTTCTGTTGGCAGACTTGATGTTTCAGTCGGCAGTCCGCTGGTAGGCAAGTTTGATGTGGGATTTATAGGTGCGGGTAATGCTTCTGTTGGCAGACTTGATGTTTCAATCGGCAGTCCTCGGGTAGGCAAATTTGATGTGGGATTCAATGGCTCGGGAAATGCTCCTATTGGCAGACTCGACGTAGAAGGAATTGTTTCAGTCGGCAATCCGGTCGTAGGCAAACTTGATGTAGGGTTTATAGGTGCGGGCAATGCTCCTGTTGGCAGACTTGATGTGGAAGGTATTGTTTCAGTCGGCAGTCCGCTCGTAGGCAAGCTTGATGTAGGATTTATAGGTGCGGGCAGTGCTTCTGATGGCGGGCTTGATGTAGAAGGTATTGCTACGGTCGGTATTCCGCTTGTAGGCAAGCTTGATGTGGGATTTAATGGCGTGGGCTGTGCTCCTATTGGCAGACTCGACATAGAAGGAATTGTTTCAGTGGGCAGTCCGGTCGTAGGCAAGCTTGATGTAGGATTTATTGGTGCGGGTAATGCTCCTGTTGGCAGACTTGATGTAGAAGGTATTGCTCCTGTCGGAACTCCGCTGGTAGGCAAACTTGATGTAGGATTTATCGGTGCGGGCAGATCTTCTGTTGGCAGGCTTGATGTAGGCGGTATTGCTCCGGTGGGTAGTCCGCTAGTAGGAAAGCTTGATGTACGATTTATTGGTGCGGGCAGTGCTTCAGTTGGCAGGCTTAATGTGGAAGGTATTGTTTCACTCGGCAGTCCGCTCGTAGGCAAGCTTGATGTGGGATTTATAGGTGCGGGTAATGCTTCTGTTGGCAGACTTGATGTTTCAGTCGGCAATCCGCTGGTAGGCAAGTTTGATGTGGGATTTATAGGTGCGGGTAATGCTTCTGTTGGCAGACTTGATGTTTCAATCGGCAGTCCTCGGGTAGGCAAATTTGATGTGGGTTTCAATGGCTCGGGCAACGCTCCTATTGGCAGACTCGACGTAGAAGGAATTGTTTCAGTAGGCAATCCGGTCGTAGGCAAACTTGATGTAGGATTTATTGGTGCGGGCAGTGCTTCTGTTGGCAGGCTTGATGTAGAAGGTATTGCTCCTGTCGGTAAACCGCTCGTAGGCAAGCTCGATGTAGGATTTATAGGTGTGGGCAGTGCTTCTGTTGGCGGGCTTGATGTAGAAGGTATTGCCACGGTCGGTATTCCGCTGGTAGGCAAGCTTGATGTAGGATTTAGTTGTGTGGGCAGTGCTCCTGTTGGTAGGCTTGATGTAGAAGGTATTGTTTCAGTCGGCAGTCCGCTCGTAGGCAAGCTTGATGTGGGATTTATAGGTGCGGGTAATACTTCTGTTGGCAGACTTGATGTTTCAGTCGGCAATCCGCTGGTAGGCAAGCTTGATGTGGGATTCAATGGCGTGGGCAATGCTCCTATTGGCAGACTCGACGTAGAAGGAATTGTTTCAGTCGGCAATCCGGTCGTAGGCAAACTTGATGTAGGATTTATTGGTGCGGGCAATGCTCCTGTTGGCAGACTTGATGTTTCAGTCGGGAGTCCGCTTGTAGGCAAACTTGATGTAGGATTTAATGGTGCGGGCAGTGCTCCTGTTGGCAGGCTTGATGTAGAAGGTATTGCTACGGTCGGTATTCCGCTTGTAGGCAAGCTTGATGTGGGATTTAATGGCGTGGGCTGTGCTCCTATTGGCAGACTCGACATAGAAGGAATTGTTTCAGTCGGCAGTCCGGTCGTAGGCAAGCTTGATGTAGGATTTATCGGTGCGGGCAATGCTCCTGTTGGCAGACTTGATGCAGAAGGTATTGCTCCTGTCGGAAAGCCGCTGGTAGGCAAACTTGATGTACGATTTATCGGTGCGGGCAGATCTTCTGTTGGCAGGCTTGATGTAGGCGGTATTGCTCCGGTGGGTAGTCCGCTAGTAGGAAAGCTTGATGTACGATTTATTGGTGCGGGCAGTGCTTCAGTTGGCAGGCTTAATGTGGAAGGTATTGTTTCACTCGGCAGTCCGCTCGTAGGCAAGCTTGATGTGGGATTTATAGGTGCGGGTAATGCTTCTGTTGGCAGACTTGATGTTTCAGTCGGCAGTCCTCTGGTAGGCAAGTTTGATGTGGGATTTAATGGCTCGGGCAATGCTCCTATTGGCAGACTCGACGTAGAAGGAATTGTTTCAGTCGGCAATCCGGTCGTAGGCAAGCTTGATGTGGGATTCAATGGCGTGGGCAGTGCTCCTATTGGCAGACTCGACGTAGAAGGAATTGTTTCAGTCGGCAATCCGGTCGTAGGCAAACTTGATGTAGGATTTATTGGTGCGGGCAATGCTCCTGTTGGTGGACTTGATGTTTCAGTCGGGAGTCCGCTTGTAGGCAAACTTGATGTAGGATTTAATGGTGCGGGCAGTGCTCCTGTTGGCAGGCTTGATGTAGAAGGTATTGCTACGGTCGGTATTCCGCTTGTAGGCAAGCTTGATGTGGGATTTAATGGCGTGGGCAGTGCTCCTGTTGGAAGGCTTGATGTAGAAGGTATTGTTTCAGTTGGCAGTCCGCTCGTAGGCAAGCTTGATGTGGGATTTATAGGTGCGGGTAATGCTTCTGTTGGCATACTTGATGTTTCAGTCGGCAGTCCGATGGTAGGCAAGCTTGATGTGGGATTTAATGGCGTGGGCAATGCTCCTATTGGCAGACTCGACGTGGAAGGAATTGTTTCAGTCGGCAATCTGGTCGTAGGCAAACTTGATGTAGGATTTATTGGTGCGGGCAATGCTCCTGTTGGCAGACTTGATGTAGAAGGTATTGCTCCTGTCGGTACTCCGCTGGTAGGCAAACTTGATGTAGGATTTATTGGTGCGGACAATGCTCCTGTTGGCAGACTTGATGTGGAAGGTATTGTTTCAGTCGGCAGTCCGCTCGTAGGCAAGCTTAATGTAGGATTTATTGGTGCGGGCAATGCTCCTGTTGGCAGGCTTGATGTAGAAGGTATTGTTTCAGTCGACAGTCCGCTAGTGGGTAAGCTTGATGTGGGATTTGTTGGTGCGGGCAGTGCTTCTGTTGGCAGGCTTGATGTAGAAGGTATTGCTTCTGTCGGTAGTCCGCTAGCGGGCAAGCTTGATGTGGGATTTATTGGTTCGGGCAGTGCTTCTGTTGGCAGGCTTGATGTAAAAGGTATTGCTCCGGTCGGTATTCCGCTGGTAGGCAAGCTTGATGTAGGATTTATTGGTGCGGGCAATGCTCCTGTTGGCAGACTTGATGTAGAAGGCATTGTTTCAGTCGACAGTCCGCTAGTGGGTAAGCTTGATGTGGGATTTGTTGGTGCGGGCAGTGCTCCTGTTGGCAGACTTGATGTAGAAGGTATTGTTTCAGTCGGCAGTCCGCTCGTAGGCAAGCTTGATGTGGGATTTATAGGTGTGGGTAATGCTTCCGTTGGTAGACTTGATGTTTCAGTCGGGAGTCCGCTGGTAGGCAAGCTTGATGTAGGAATTAATGGTGTGGGCAATGCTTCTGTTGGCAGATTCGACGTAGAAGGTATTGTTTCAGTTGGCAGTCCGCTTGTAGGCAAGCTTGATGTAGGATTTATTGGTGCGGACAATGCTCCTGTTGGCAGACTTGATGTGGAAGGTATTGTTTCAGTCGGCAGTCCGCTCGTAGGCAAGCTTAATGTAGGATTTATTGGTGCGGGCAATGCTCCTGTTGGCAGGCTTGATGTAGAAGGTATTGTTTCAGTCGGCAGTCTGCTCGTAGGCAAGCTTGATGTAGGATTTATAGGTGCGGGCATTGAGTCAGTCGGTAGAGCTTTGGTTGGTAGCTGATTTGTCAGCAGCGTTGATGTAAGTGGTAAATTTGACGTAGGTGGTACTGCTTCCGCTGGCAATGTTTTGCCAGGTATGTATATTGTATCATTTATTATGACCGGTTTTGATTGAGTTACTTTTTGTGTTGTTTGGCTAATTTCTTTAGTGTTTGAACTTGATTTGATGAAGCCTTTTACTAAATCAATAAGGTTCAATGGACTTTCATCGTACGGTATAATTATTATGGCAACGGAGCTTGTGGTACTATTGTCTAATTCATGATATTCAATTCCATCCGATTCTTGCGGTTTCTCATTTAAATACTCTCCAGTAAGTGATGAATATCTTTCGCCAGGAGCTGGGTAGCATATTTCAGAATTATTTTGGTATGGTATAGGTAAAGTAGTAAATTCATTTTTTAAGTTCGTTTGATTTTGATACGTGGAAGGATCGACTTTGGCATTATTTATTTTTGATGTTTCATTTACTTGTGTTTCGGTTAAATTCTGGGCTAAAATTACTCCTTCAGGAGAACAGTTTATTTTATCATCCGCGGAACATTCTTTATCAAGGATGGGACTAGATTGGTTCGAATTTCGTTTTTCTGTTTCAATGAAATTGGATGAAGATTTTTTTCTATTTAAATTCACAGGAGCTATTATAGTTGTAAGGGGTTTCTTTCGGATCAGAGTAGACTTTTGGTTTTCTGTCTTAATGACATTTGATGAAGAATTGTTCTGGTTTAAATTTGCAGGAGCTATTTTTGTTGTATTCGTTTTTTCTGGGATTGTAGAAGACGTATTTACATTTGGTGTTCCTGTTTTAATGACATTCGACATAGAATTGTTCTGATTTAAATTGATAGGAGGTGTTTTTGTTGAATTGGATTTCTTTGGTTTTCTTAATTTGGTTATATTTGAAGTGTGGTTATTACTTTTCTGTTTATTATTTATTACGGGACTTACATTTGTATGAGGCTTTGTTTCTGCATTTGTAGTATTATTCACTTTGACATTCTTAGGTATTTCATCAGTTTTACTTTTGTCCGGTATAGTTTGGGGTACTGCTTTACGCTGGGACGTAACAATTGTATTTGTTTTGTTCAACGCTTTAGGAGTAGTTACTTTATTTTTTGGCACCTTCGGGGGAGGATACACGGGGTCACATATTTCGAATTGCTCGTCTATTGGTTGATACGGATAATGTATCCAGTAATTGGGTTTCCACGTTTCGCTAGCAGTGAGCGGGTACTCAACTTCTGGAAATACATCAGTTTTGGTATAAAGAGATGGTAATCTTATATAATCTGTTAAAGAGTCTGCATTCTTCTGAATGCTGTTTTCTTTTTCTTTATTCTTTAAAGCATCATATTTGCGTTTCATTTTTGCCTCTTTTCGCAGATTGTCCAAAAATTTTGATGAGTTAGAATTACTGGATACTTTTACGTCAGCAGCCCTTAATTTGAGTTTGGGTTGTTTGTAATCATTTAGCATCCATGAAGATATCCCTTCGCCAAAATTATAAGTTGGGTACTCGACTTCAGGAAAATTGATTACTTTTAATACAGGTGGGTCTTTTGGTATTTCGGGATAATTTGTGAAATTATTGCTGAATCCGGAAGGCGAATTGTAAGCCTGTATCAGTTGGGTCGTTGTGCTCGGGCTATTAAGGCCCAGGGACTGCTTCAAAGCGGTCTTTCTTACACTTCGCGGCATACAAAAAGTGCATGTTATCTGAAATAAACGTTTATTTTATTTCGACACACATGCATCCTTATTACTGCTATATGATTTTAATAAATGTAATGAAATCACATACCTGAAAGATTATAACTGCAGTCAAAGCTAACGCAACCTTTTCCCGAAGACCCATTTCGGTCTAACTATTGTATTGGTTTGTCTAGCAATATTAATATACTACGATAACAATATTACATAAGCACTCTAAGAAACGTGTCATTTCCTTATAAGAATATGATTTATCTACAATTTCGTGCGGTAATACTTTTTCTTAGAAAATATCAAGTGATAAATGATTGCCTATTCATTATTTTAGCAATAGCTTTTATTGATTGTGCATATTATATTTATTTTATTGCTTGTATAATATTGGTAGGCGCTCAATAATATAATTAAGTTTTATATAGTTTATTTGAATAAATAAAGCGAGGAAAACAAAAAAAAATGTATATAAAGAAAGTTTAAATAATTCCGCACACTTTAAAAAATGCCTTATCATTTTACTTTTGCAAATTTTATTCTAAATCTCGAATAAATATGTTTCCAAAATTCAATGCTAAAACAATGCTTTACGTAATAAGTGGTTACTTGTTTAGAAAATCATATTCCATTGTTGAATTGTTTTGCACGAGTTTTGAAATATTATGTTTTCTTTTTGTTACAGGTAATAAATATTTATGAACGAAACAAAATATAATCTTGCCGCGTATGTGGGAAGCGTTATTTATCGCCCATTGTGTTCGTAGGTAAGTAAAAAGCGTTACTAGCATTTAAAGATATATAATTTATTACGTACTAATTCGGTATCATGCCTTATTAACCAATTTCCTGTGTAATTTACGACTACTTCTTGTTTTGAAAATAGGTTGTGATAAGGGTATCTTTTTAACAGGACGCAGGTTGACCGCACGCACTTCAGGAGGTAATTCTTCCACATAAGTGTCTGGAGTAGCTTCATACAGCAAATTAAATCTATCAGGACCATCTTCTAGTTGCCCAGTATTTGTTTGGATAACTGGCACAATTTCATAATCCGTCTCATTGTGGAATATATCACTTGAGTTCATAAATTGGTACTCTCCTATCATATTCATTACCGATGTCCCATTAATTGCTTCGTTAGTGTATTCGTCGGATATTACCAACGGTCCTTCTACTAGTACAAAGTCAGTGTAGTTGCCGTAATCTTCAAATAAATCTAGGAAGTAAATAATAGGATATTCGCCAGCCTCTGAGAAAGTATCGTTGATATTGTCATCATAAAGATCTTGCAAATCTAAGATTTCAATACAACCGTCTCCACTGCCTCCGTAGTCAACAGCTGAATAATATTCTATATAATCACTTTCACTTGTATCGTTTGCTTCTTCACTTATTTCTTGAGATTTGCTTGTTTTTTCTAATGATTCATTTCTTGTATCTAGCATTTCGTTTATTTCAATGGTTTCATTCGGTGTTCCCAATTTTTTATTAGTTCTTTGTAGTGTTTTATTCAATGCTATCACTGTTATTTCTTCATTTGTTAGTATTTCTGGAATTTCAATCACATGAATATGTTCATTTTCGTGTACAGCTGTTTCAGTAACATTATTTTCTATTAGTGGCGAAGATTTAGCTTTCGTAGCATTTCTTTTTAGACTTTCTATTAAGTGTATTAAACCGCTATGATCTTCTAAATCAGTTTTCCTTGAATCTCTCCGAGGATTTGTAGGGTTAGAAGATTTAAAATGTGGACATTGGTTGAAAAGCGTCTCGCTTTTCGGTATACTGAAGTAAAATGGTTTTGAAACGTCCATAATATCAGTTGGATAGTCCACTTCAGGGAAGTATGGTAAGCTTTTCACTACAACTGGCTCTTGGTGTTGCACATTCCTGGCAACTTTGTACCGGGCTGGTACAACATCTGACTTTTTCACAGGTTTCTTGGGTACAGTTGCTGCTGGTCGTTGGTTCAGCTGTTTTCGTGGCCTATAAGTGAAAGATACCTGTAACAATGTATGACAGATTAATTCATATGCACATCAGAAATAAACTAGCTTATATCATTATTGTAGAGACAAAGTACATGAACCATGTGGTTTCGACTACAATACCGAAATCGACTTGATTCTAAGATTTTTTAATCCGGGTGTGATTTTGTGTGATAAATTTATATTGCGCTTATCCCAAGTAATTTTGGCAAGGAGTAAAAGACTCATAAACGCTCCCTTTCTTTGTGGCGTATAGTAAATGTGAAAATAATGTGTGTTCAAATATTCTGTTAATTACTTGTAAGGCAACTCTTGTGATTAATTGCTATTGGAAATTATTGTAAATGGAATTCTGTTGTATCTCCTTTGAACAAATTATTTACATTAACATTTCTAAAGAAATCTATTAAATACTTACGTCGATAAACAGAAATAACGCCAATAATTGAATATTCATTATAAACAACAAATAAATAGAATAAATATTTTGTTATAAATATTATTTTATATATTTCGAACAACACTCTCGTACATTATGGAAAAAGTGCATCAAAATTAATTAATAATTCGGTTTTTATTTAAAATGTCATTGAATATTTGTAATTGTCACATTATGAAATGTTTCTGGTATTGCTGAATTGCTTCGTTGACTTATCAATGTTACTTAATATGCAGTTATCTTTATAAATCGTTAATTAAGATAATGGTGTTGTATTGGCCATTGTTTCTAAGTATTTCGTAAGTGCCTATAACTTACAAGGCATTACTACACTGGCGTAATCTCACAGAAAACGATTTCTTGAAGCGGACTTCCAATATCCTGATTGTGTCTATCAGCTTAAAACCATTCATAGATATTAAAAAAACTCAAATAAAATACACAATGCTTATATTTCGAATCATGAAATAATGAATGATTTTCCTCATAACATTGAAATTTTCGAGAACGTAATAAATTAACATAAATAATTTACAAATAAATAAATAATTCAGCATGCCAAATTCATAATTCAATTTATAACTTTTCAGTATTTGTGTTGAGAATAAATATTAAATAAGTAAGGCCATAGGTTCACTGCTTAGCATCCGCATCCACATCCGCATCCGCCGCCACACCCTCCGCATCCTCCGCATCCGCCATATCCACCATATCCGCCGTATGGCATAGGCGGATACCCGCCGAATCCTCCGCACCCACCATATCCGCCAAAGCCTCCTCCTCTGCCACACAAAGCGAGCAGTAGGATAGGCAGCATGATGTCCAAGTTGTCATCGTCGTATCCGCCGTATGCTGGGTAGCCGTATCCGCCAAAGAACTGGCAGTGGGCGAAGTGACTCTAAAAGAAAAAAAAATTGGAATGTTAATAATGTAAATACAAAAAATAGGGAAAAGCATTAAGGGTTGTAGCGCTTTGGAATCATAAAATGCAAATATACAGCAAAAAAACCTGGACATATATTTTGTAGAATAAGCGCATCCAAAAATTTGATTTCTGTGTCAAGTGCCCGGTCTTAAGGACACAACAGTACTTTTTTTCGATCCGCTACAGTTTAACGTCGGTACAAGTACATATTCTAGTACCTAGTACTATTCACGTTTTTTAAACTCAAAAGTTGGCTCAGTGGACTGTCCGTCATGGGAATTGAACTTGAGACCTCACTGCGCGGCCATTAAATGTTGCCACTAGACTAATTCGACTAGCTAGAGCATCTTATTCGCAAATTCGAGCAATAAATACAAAATTTTAATGAAATAAAAATTACTTACATTAAGAGCAAGAGTCACTGCGACGAAAATGATGAATTTAACTGAAGCCATGTTGACTGTTTCCGTATCCTGAAGCCTGTTCCTTATATACTCACTTCTACTTCCTACCTGTTATCGGTTTAGAAATAGTCCAGTATTTCGAAACTAGGTCTTTAGGTCATTAAGCACGTACCAACTATTCTTAATTGACAGATATTCTTTGTTATCATAAAAACGGCAGGTGGTTTTAGAGAAATAATTGTTCTTTGTTTGTTCTATTTGACAGCATTCTAGATGCCCGTATTGAAATAAGTTGCCGCGGGCTCTATCCCCGCACCGAGATAAATGCTTGTGTAATTTACAAATATTTGTTTCGGGTGTGGGTGTTTGTGAGACCGAAAAGCCTTTTTTAGTTTCTTATATTCACGAAACAAGACTCAATCTTAAGGTGGGTCAGGACAATGTATGTCGCTGTTGGGTTATTTTTCACTATTTAGCGTATCTTGAATCTTGGCACTATATGTGCCTTAAAAGCCTGTGCCTTAAGAAAAGAACCTTACGCCTGTATCTCAGGAATGAAGGAATAGAGGGACAGAGTCGTAACTAATGGCACCGACTTTTCATCTGACTTAATTAATACCCAAGGTATTATATGAGGCAAATCTATTATAAGAACTTTTATTAACGGAAAAGCCTCGTCTAATAATGTTAGGGGAAACGAGTTCCCAGTGGTGGGGCGAATATAATTAGTTAATGGAAAATATTTAATTACTTCGTTAAATTTTATTCATAAAAGCCTTCTGCAATAACACACTTTTCATTAGTTGTATGTTTCAAAATGTTAAACGTGATTGTAGACAAATAAAATGCCTTCGAAAAATTAATATTATATGTATTTGTTTTGAATAACAATTGAATATTTTCAAATCGAGTAGAGCCAAATGTAAGCCGACCTGCAAGATATAAAAATCCTGATATCTCTCTAACAATAATGGAGACTGTCCTGCCCCCACACCCGCCACTGCAACTCCTGTAAGCTAAGATTAACAGTAGCACACATTTTAATGACACCGACCTTTGAGCGAATCTCCGGGAATATTTAACTTGTCTTTAACCCGCAAAGCAGTTAATTATAAAGGTTAATTAATAGGAGGAGTTGGAAATATTTTGTTGGAAATATTTGTCTTAAAATAACATTTATTTATTTATAGTCTATTTTGTTTTATATCCCACGGATTTCCTATGTTATCTTTTCTTTTCTTATTTTAACTGTATTATTTTAAACTACCGTGTACCTGTGTGTAGTCAGTGACAATGTAAAACAAAGTGTCGGGACCCCTCGGTACAGGCTTGCCTAGTGAGGGGACCACGTATGATTTACAATGTTTAATTCCAAAAATTACAAACGTCTTATTCGTTTTTTTTTAAATGTCAACATGCTAAAATTCATGTAACTATTTGTGATTTATAATAAATATTTTCATTTTCATTTTCAACATGTAAAGACCTCCAACCCGCACCAGGTCAGCTCGGTGGATTATGGTCTTCTCCCAATAAATGACACTCTTCACAGTAGTTCTTCGTGCTCAACAGTGGGCGATTGGGTACAGTAATATGATCCTAATGATATAATGAAATAAAGAGCTTTTTCCAATAGCCATTACATTATTAAAAGTATAGCCATAATTCATAATTCAGTTAATATTATTGGATATTCACATAAACTTGTAGTTAGTTGGGACTAAAGTGTACTCGTGTGACTCGGTACTCCCCGATATTAAATTAATTTAAATCCTCCATTGTGTAAATTGGGACGACCGAGTGTATGAGAGTTATTAAAATGAGGTTTAATTTGGGTTTAAATAAAGTCATGTGTTATTTCAAGGATTTGTGAAGTCTACTAATCGGCATTAGGCTAGTGTAGACCAAATGGCATATTCTAGATAGGGTTGAAGTTAGGCGGACAGTGGGTCGTAAAATTAAGATACGTTTTTCTGGTATACGTTGTTTCTAACCAATGTAAGCATGGGATATGGGCATGTACAAATAAATAAATAAACACATGCTAGTCACAAACATTGTCGAGACAAACATAGACGAAAAAGGAACATTAATTATTGCAGTTTATTTAAATAATCAAGCCTCAAATTATTTCTTCTATATTGCCAAGTCGGGACTATGGCTGCTCGGTATATTTATTATTATTTATTTATAAATAAAACAACAAATTGTTACTATTATTTTTATTTTAACTACAAAATAACCGTAACCATCTTCAGTACCACTCACTTCTATCGGAACTTATTACGTCCTCATCGTGTACCTCACACATTTGTTATATTACCAATTAATCAGCCCACCATAAAAAAGTATTAAAATGTTAACTACTATTGTCCTTCACTCCCCATGACTTCGGCAGCACGATCGTAATATGCGTAGTTGTTCCTCGATTATTATTACTAACACCATCTTGATTAGACTTTCCATCATTATAGCCACTATTGCAGTTGTTGCAGCCACAATTACAGTTGCAACATCCACCGTTACCCCAATTTGCTGGCGGTGGCGGTGGCGGAGGTGGCGGTGGCGGTTGCAATCGATTACCAACATCTAAATCTCTCAAAGCTAGTAGCAGAGCTAAGAACTGATCTAGTCCAAATCTTCCATCGCCATCGAAATCGAAGGGGCCATCGTCATCATCATCATCATTTATAATGATTATGGGAGGTAGATATGGGCACGGACCTCTAAAATCACACGCTACTGGTAGTACATATTTAACTCCACAGTTACTTTCGGGTACCAGTATTAATGGTTCTCCACCTGCCTGAAGATACGGTAAAGGGTATTCTGGTTCTAGAATGGTGTTCGGGTAATATGGTGGGCTGAAAGCACCATTAAACGTAGGAGGATATTGAAAATACTCTGCACAAGAACCGAAATTTTGATATGGCGTTGGTAAATTTGGTAAATCTGTTGCTAAATTTCCTAGTCCGTAAGCTTGACAAGGTCCAATCCCTTGTTGAGAATATTGAATATTTTGTACTTCAGCAGCTGAATTTGCTTCTCCAAAACGTGGATTATAAGAGTTCCATTGCGTACATTCTTGTTGCTGAGGAGGGCCGTAATAAACGATTTGTCCATTCTGAGAAAGCTGATCTGATATGTAAGGGACGAAATATGGGGGTGCATAGCTCCATCCAGTATCACCATTGTAGCATTGGGTGAGAGCGAAGTGCAACTGAAAATTGATTATGATAAATCAGTTGCTGTATTACTTGATAACTTATTATCATTATTTAGATTTGATCGTCTTATTTGCTAGACCTACCGTTGTTATCAAAATCATAAAAAAATTATACCGCAGTCCCACTGCAGGTTGCCCTGCAGGGCAAAGGCCTCTCTCCCGCCTTCCGTACATCTCGGTGAAGGGGTTTAATAATAATAAATAGGTATACCCAACAGTCACATGCATAGTCCTGACCCCACACTAAGATCGAGTCTTGAGTCGTGAGTATCAGAAACTACCAGCGACTTTTCGGTTTCACAAACACCCAGACCAGAAACAAATACCTGTGGTCACACTAACATTTGTCTTGGTGCGGGAATCGAACCCGCGGCCTCTCGTTTCACTGCCGGCGTCTAACCAACTGCGCCACGGAGGCTGTCAATGTTTATCTGACCCATCTTTCCAGTAGGCGTCCAATTCCTCTCGTCACTTGCTTGTAGGCCTTCCATGTTGTCGACGGCTCTTTCGGGACCTATTCTGTTTTAAAAATGTTAGAATCCTACTTACTCGCCAATCTAGTCCAATACATGCACGAGAACCTTATTAACCTACAAATTAGATAAAAATACTCTTACAGCTTAAATGCCTTTTCAAGCTGTAAGAGTATTTTTATCTCTGATTGTTATTATTTTGTGCGACTCTAATTAGTAGCTATATGTGAAGGCTTTTAATTAGCTATATTGTTACTTTTTTTTTCTCTTTACCTATTAAGTTATTAGTCTGTAAGCTTTCCTTGTATAAATAAAATAAAAAAAAATAAAATAAGACACGTAGTAGCTACAGATATTTGAAGGTACATAATGTGATCAAAATATCTTGGAATTTATATGATCATTCGAATTATATTAAGGGAGGATTGTTGACCAAATAAGAGTGTGGACTAGATTTGAAATATTAATAGCGACAGTTATTTTTTATTCAATGATCTCGAAAGATTAGAAAATAACATTATCGGAATGATCTAACATCTTTTTAATTATATTATCTTTTAAATTATTTTGATTTGATTTGATTTGATAAACAATGTTGTCATTACTGTAAATACCCAAAATATAAGTAAAAAAGAAAGGTGCGTGGTGGCCTGTTGGTAACAGACCAGACGCGGCTGCCTACATGTTCACGGTGGTCGCGGGTTCAAATCCCAGGGGCACACCTCTGACTTTTCGGAGCTATGTGTGTATTGATAGTCAATTACCACGCACTTTAACGGTGAAGGAAAACATCGTGAGGAAACCTGCATACCAAAGCGATTTTAAAAAAATTCTACGGTATGTAAGTCCGCCAACCCGCACTAGGCCAGCGTGTCGGACTATATGGCCTAACCACTCTCAATCGATTCCCTCGATTGTAGAGTAGGCCCGTGCCCTGCAGTGGGACGTATATGGGCTGATATAGATATAGAAGTAAAAAATATTACTAACCTGGATTAATAAAAATGCACTGATTTTGGATCCACACATCATCTTATAACCCCTACGGACCAATTACGATTGAGACAGAAAATAGGAAAATCTTCTTTTTATGCCACTATCTCAAAATAGTTCTAAAATTCGGCGAAAAAATAATAAAAACAAATTGAAATGTGTAAAACAATTTATTGGCGTAACAAATTAAAATCGTATAAAATATGTATTTAAATAAATAGGTGGCATACTTAAAATTATACGCAGGATGAATCTTGAGTTCTTATGATGACGCTGAAATCACCACATCCATCATCGCATGAGCACCCGCCGTCGTCTGGAGGGGGGAAAATTAAGGGTATTGATGGTCCTATGCCACCTATTGGCGTGCCTCCGCCACCTATTGGTGTTCCTGGTCCTATTCCAAAATTACCACCACCAGAGCTACCACCACCAAAACTGTAAGGATCACTGCAAGGAACGGGCACGGGATACGGTATGTATATGGGGCTTCCAGAGCCTCCAGAGCCGCCAAAACCACCAAATCCGCTGTCGCCAAATTTAAAACCGGCGCTACCGTCTAGAAAACCACCGAATCCGCCGCTCCCGTCTTGAAAATTGCCGAATCCCGCACTGCCGTCTATGTATCCGCCGTATCCGCCGTTTCCACCACCTCCACTGCCGAATCCGCCGTTTCCACTGCCGTATCCGCCGTTTCCACCGCCTCCACTGCCGAATCCTCCGTTTCCACCGCCATATCCTCCATCACCACCGCCGAATCCTCCGTTGCCTCCGTTACCGCCACCAAAACCTCCACTGCTACCCCCTCCAAAACCTCCATTACCACCGCTACCGCTTCCGAATCCAGCATTATAACTACAACCGCATCCACCGCCACATCCTCCGCATCCACCGCCACATCCTCCGCTCCCACCGCCATATCCTCCTCCGCATCTACCACATCCGCCTCCGCACCCACCGCCACATCCACCTCCACAACCACCGCATCCACCACATCCACCGCCATATCCCCCACATCCACCACCATAACCGCCATACCCACCGTAACCGCCGCACCCGTTCCTCCTATTACTCAAAGCGAATATCAAGAAATACAGCAGATGGTGCCAATCGTTGTCGTCGTCAAATCCATCGATGAACATAGGTGGCATCCCACCACCGAATCCAGGGTACCCTCCGAAGCCTGGGAACCCGCCAGGGCCGGGGAAACCACCAGGGAAACCTCCAAGAAAATCGCCTGGGAAACCTGAGAACTCAGTAAAATCGGGGACTACCGGCGCTGGTTCGGTTACTATCGGCTCTGGTTCGATGAGCGGCTTAATGATAGCTGGTATGACGAATTGGGCGACTGGTTGTACGGTTGGAGCGATTATTGACGCCACGGGGCTTGCTATGGTCTGGCATGGTAGCGTCTGGCATGGCAATGTCTGGTAGGTTGCCGGTTGGCAAGGTACCGCTGTCGCTGTGTATGCTTGTACTGGCTGGCCGATGATCCCTCCGTATTGGCCGAAAACCTGCCATGTCTGAAATATTACAATTTTTTTTTTATTATAGTAGAATAAGATCTGTAATTATTGTAGTATTTTCTATTTAAAAAAAATATTGGTGATTGGCTTTTGGAAAGTTATATACATAATATGTACGAGTATTTTAAAATGATAGCGACAAGAATATTTTTAGAAATTCAAGTGATTAATTTATAACGTTGTTATTCAATTAATAATCCTGGCACATTTTCTATGAAACAGATCGAATAATTTTGGCGTAAAGTGACAAAAAATATAAAATGGTCGTACCTTCAAGAGCAGGACTATCGTCGAGAGCGCCCATCGCGACCCCATTTTAAATAGGTTGTGAACCAATTATATTGTACCTCCCTTTATATACTAGCTATTGCAAAATTTATATCAGGTTACTGGGTAAGTGTGATGTAACCAGACATTTTTGAGGTAAAGCACGTACTGTATTATAAAATATTCTTGTACGAACTTGATAATGTGTGAAAAGTCTATGAATAGGCAAATGTAGAATGTAAATATTTACTAATTTTCGCAGCGCACGCTCATTCTAATTAAAATGATTACATAAAAAATATTTCTTTGAATTGTGTTGGTAAACTATACGTGTTCGTATTTATATTTCAGCAATCGAACATAGATACGACACGTTGTAAAAAAACAAAGCATAGCATAAAAATATTTATTTAAATTAATTAGTTATTACAGGACTGTTTACTGGTATGGGTATAGGATACGGTATAGGGATGGTGTTGCAGCATCCACCGCCTCCGCATCCGCCGTTTCCGCATCCACATCCCCCTCCGCATCCACCATATCCGCCTCCGTATCCGCCAAATCCACCGCCGCAACCGCCAAATCCACCCCAGCCATCACACATCAAGAGTATCAGTAGCGGCAGTATATGATGCCAGTCGTCATCGTCATCATCTCGGATAATAATCGGATACGGTTGCGGCGGCGGATATCCAGGATACATAGGTGGTCCATATCCGGCAAATTGTGCGCGGACTATGCATACCTGAGAAATGAATGTGTCTGTTAAAGCAGTTCTCTTAAATACCGCTTATTACGTCAGCACCAAGTATTATCTCGCAATTAAGCGGTATAGGCCTATTCGAGTTGATTTACTGACTAGAATACAATATAATGGGATTTCATATGTAAATTTAATTATCACTGAAACGTAATTTAAATATAATTAATAAAATACATGGCATTGTTATCACATAAACCATTTCATTGTTAGATTCTGTTCATTGGTTTCATGCAGTATTTCCCTGTTTTCGTAGTCTTACCAACTAACCGACTACAAAGGGACTGTACACCCTCCCATTACTTGAAGGCTCTCGTCTGGCTACCTGAAATCCTAGATATTATATTATAACGTGGCCTATCTTATTCACAGAAAACCGACGATTGACCGCAGACATGAAACAACAAAATTCTTGTCGCATTTCGTCCCATTACTAGATTTCTGGCGGCCAAATAATAATGAACAATTACTTTTTTTTCTTCCGATTCTATCTATATACTACAAAGGTCGGCTACCCTAACGAGACCCCCAATATGTTGGGTGGTATCGTCACTTCCCAACAGATAAACGATGGTTGAATAACCCATCATAGGGACCCACGAAAAGTATCTCCTTTCGGGTTCGGCTTGGTTATACATAACCATTTCTCGCCGACGGATCCGCTATTTATATTGTATTGACAATGCACCTGGCATTGTCTCTTTGTTATCCTATTAAGAAAAATACTACTGTCCAGTTGCATCAAGTAACTAACATTAACCATAACCGTAACGATAAAAATGTTAACTTAGTGTGGAGCCCTTGTCGTCAAAGATAAAGAGATAATCTTGATGCAACTGTGCTTTACATAATAATATACAAATTGTCTTACATTTAATTGGCCCAGTAATAACAATCCGATGAACCACAATCCCGAAGCCATTATGCACTTCATGATTATTAAATTTATGGTCCCTTATATACTGCACACTTGTAATAATTTGGCAATATGTGAAATTGTCTTATCAGATGGTGGATGATTGATTGGTGTCACGTTTACTTTTGCAATCATTTCGATATGTTTTCTGTTTATCTTTTGATTATCTAGACAAGAAATGTTTCAAATGCAAACATTTTATAAGAATTTAATTAATTGCTCTAAAATATTATATGTGTCTTAGATGTTGTTTGCACTCGTGTCGATTATGAATATATAAATTCATAGAAATAAATATGATGAGAAATATATATGATTTCAATTATGCTATTTTTTCTTTACTATTTAGTACTTAAGTTCCAGTGAACTGTTTAATTAATCCACCGACAAACATAGCTTAAATATTGCAAGACTAAAAAAAAATATAGACTAAAAAAATGTTTAGGAAGCGTCGTACATTAATGCTTAATTAAAATAAGGCCCAAAAATGAAATTACAGTGTTTATTTTTATCGTACAATTTTTATCCGCAGTATTTAAAATAATAATACAGCCATATTATTTTAAATTACACCACAAATCTTGACACAAGAACGCTATCGCGCCAGCAGCACCAGTAGTAGCGGCAGGAGAGTATCGGTAGAGTCACGTCCATAAGGGTTGGGACCGTACGGGGGCACGAACCCGCCCCCGCAGCCGCTGCACCCGCCGCCGGCACAGCCGCAGTTCGCAGCTGAAAACTGCAGAGAAAAATAATTATATTTTAAGACATAATAAATAAATATTGAGTATAGGGCCTAGCTTAAATCTGTCATTCTGCTTTGGTTAAAAATTTAAGATTTTAATGGTCACATAATTGATAAGGTCAAATAGTGCAACTTTAAGATCATCCCGTCTTATGACTATCATGCTGAATATGACCCTTGTCGACATTTTGTCACAGGTCTTATGATGGCGCAGATTATTCGAACATTGTCAAATTATTGTATGAATGGGGAATGGGAAATTCTTTTAATGGTGAAAAATCTTTGCGTATACTATCGCGCTCTCACACCCGCTACTGCAACTCCTGTGAACCCGGATCTGAGTCTCTGGGAATGTCTATGTTGTGTTGAATATTTATGAGCGGTCTACGTTCAGCACTGGACTTTCTGTGACTAAAAATGATGATAATATTACAATTTTCTATATTTTCTAATATTTTTGACATTTTAACAAAATAGTTTTCCATAATAAAACACATGGCTATTTCAGCACCAAAAAGTTACTTTTGCTCATGAACCCTAAATAATTCGCATTCCGCCTGACATTCGCAGACGAAACAAAACCATGTTCGTTCTGTTTGCAGTAACAGCCATGTTTTGTGCTAAACATGCTCGTTAAAATTATTTACGTTCGTTTTTACCTATACGAACAGTTTATGACGGGCATAAAACAAATTGTATTAATGTATTATAAGCCTTTAGGCTATGTACCCTTGTATAGGCTTAAGCAAGAAATTGGAAATAGAAAGACGCTTTCTTGTCTCTTGTATTATTGACATTTAACTTATAGCTTTTTGTGTTATATTTCAAAGTACAAACGAAGAAGAATTTAAAATACTATAAATGTCTTATGTTTTAAAATTACGAAGAAACCTTTGTCTGTTTTAATTCCATAATAAGATTAACTTAACCAATAAGAAGTTAATAGATTCACATTAATTTTCGCTAAGGATGTATACGATAAAACAAATATCTTAATAAGTTTTTCCCACTTTGTTAATAATTGTAAAAACTTACTCTCAGCAATGCGAAAACAAGGAACAACACGATGTATTTAGTCGACGTCATTTTGATTTATGATTCTTACACCTCCACACTCTTAATTTATACAAATAAATTATCGGTATTCTTTGTTAAACGCATTTTAGATGTACGTCATGAGTACACTGCAGGTGGGTATTGAAACTATTAACATGTGTGACGTGGAAGTAGAATACTTTATATAATTGCGTTCCTAAATATAAGCTCTTTGTGACGTGTTCGTGAACGTGCCAAGAAAGATTTACATTGTCTTCTTTGATTCGTGTTTTGTCACATTTCTCAGTTGTGTTTTAGAATCTTTTGAATATCTTTTAAGTTGAACCACGTCTATTGGTAATTATATTAAATATACTGTACAGAAGAATGGTAAAATAATCTATAGCATGTAAAGCCCGCTAACCCGCACAGGGCCAGCATGGTTGAATATAAGGCTTAACGTCTCCCAATCGTATTCTCATTTGTGGAGTATGCCCGTGCCCTGAAATGGGACGTAAGTATTAAATACAATATTGTACGGATAATTTGAATGCAATTTTAACTTGGCATAATAATAAAGGTTTCAGGTGGATAAAAGCTGCTTCAAACAGGTCGCTGTAGAGTTTTAGGAAAGAGGTACATTTAGCAGTGAACATCTGTAGGAAGAAGAGGATGATAATGTTAAGATCTATAGAATTGGTGCAGAATGTCCAACGTACCTGAAATCTGTTCCTTGCACGTGGTTTTCTATTAGAGCAGTGTAACAAATATTGTCAAAAGTTTCGCCTTTAAACCAATAAAAAAAATGAACGTAATTGAAAAATCTCATGATATTTTTTTATTATACCAGAACTATAAATAAAACAACAGTTATACAAGACACAGAATTAACTATATTTCAATAAATATTACACTTAAATAAATTACAGTCAATAATACAATGTTTACGAAACTATTCTTCATTTTCTTCATCATCAACATATTCCGAATCCTCATCGGAATCTTCGGAACTGTCATCATTCTCGACGAAATTCTTTACGATATTCTTTGGTTCTGACACATTATCTGAACGACTAGATCTGAACAACTCTCCATGATCTATTCCCGTTCCAGGCAGAATAGACGATTCACTTGGAAGAGGACCATAGTTCTTTTGATTCGAATACCCACCATATACTGTAGGCTCAATATTCTTTATACAGTTACAGTTATGGCATCCGCAATTCCTTTCCTTTAGAATATTTATCAAAAGGGGAATTAATGATTTCAAGCTTGAGGATTTCGCTGGCTTTGCAGGCGGTTCAGGCATTACCGGGGGTACAGTTAGATAAGGCTGAGCCGGTTCTGCTTGTACTGGCGGTAGAATAATAGAATACGCTGGACTCTGCACAGGAATTACTGTTGGCTGATTAGGCGTCAAAGTTAACGGAACGCTTTGAATGGAGCTCATTGCAGTAGTCGGTATAGTTTGAGTTTGTATCGATATTACCGGTTGATTTTGGACGGGCATTAATTGGTTCTGTGGCGTCATTAGAGGCTGGAATTGAATGGACGATAATGTCGGTGGATTCTGGCTCGCGAGTGTTTGTGTTTGCGGCAATACAATCGGTTGGCTTTGCATTGATATCGGCATCTGGTTTTGATTTGTTATTATTGTGGATTGACTCGGCGCTGCAGTTATTGCCACTTGATTTGAAATTGGAGTAAATGCTGGTTGACTTTGCATATTCATTGCTTGGCTCTGCGCTGGTAAAAATATCGGTTGGGTCTGGACTGACGTAAATGTGTTTGGACTCTGTATTGATGCAGCTGGCTGGAAGTTATTTGTTGGTATAAATGGTGGTTGGCTTTGCACCGTCAATGCTGGTGGATTAAACGCTGGGTTTCCAGCTGCTTGTAGCTGAGCGGGAACATTAAGCTGCTGATTTTGAATCGATGAGAATAGCTGTTGATTTTGCAGAGGCATTAAACCAGAGTTAGTCGATATTGAATTTATTGGTTGATTTTGTACGGTAGGAAGTGTCACTTGGTTTTGGATGGGATTCAGTCGGCTCTGAGCGTTTATCGTACCAACTTGATTCTGTAGACAAGATGACATAGGAATTCGGGGTGGCGTTGCCAACGAGGGCGTTTTTGGCAACGATTGTGCTAAATTATTCTGTAAAGAATCTATTGCTTGTTGATTTATAGTAGGAATAATTGGCGGGCTCCGAATTGAATTCAATTGGCTTTGCACAGAAGCCAGAGATGGCGGATTCTGTAATAAGAACGGTGACTGTTGTAAGTGATTTTGCACTGGAGGCAACACAGGCTGGCTGAACGATGGTTGATTTAGAAGTGTATTGAAGTTGATTGAGGGCAAGTTTGCAGCTGCATGAGATTTTGCACAATTTGGCACCGCTATGTTTGGAATCATTTGTTGATTTTGTTGAAGGTTCATAACATTTGCAACAACATTATGTGTCTCCGCTTGTGAAGGTAAGAATGAAGCTGTATTCTTCAATGTTGGCGTATTGAGTGTCCCAGGACTTTGCATCATTGCTGCCGATTTCTGTTCGACTGGCACAAATTTTAAAGAAGT
Source organism: Deilephila porcellus (assembly GCA_905220455.2). Taxonomy (NCBI): domain Eukaryota; kingdom Metazoa; phylum Arthropoda; class Insecta; order Lepidoptera; family Sphingidae; genus Deilephila; species Deilephila porcellus. Next base: position 11,392,833 of record LR999973.1, on the reverse strand, counting down.
TAATTGTATTGTGGGAATATTATTTGCTGATGACGCTGCGGAATTTGCTTGAGATGTAGATAATTTAACATTTGGTAAAGAAGCGATATTGATATCTGGTTTTGGCCCTTGTAATGCAAAGTTTGTAGGCGTCGGTTGCAGCAACGTCTGTTGCTGCAAAACTTGTTGTTGTAGTATTTGCTGTTGTTGCATTGCCTGCTGTTGTTGAATTGCCTGCTGTTGTTGTAGAGCCTGCTGTTGCTGCATAGCCTGCTGTTGTTGCATAGCTTGTTGTTGTAAAGCTTGCTGTTGTTGTATCGCCTGCTGTTGTTGAAAAGCCTGCGGTTGTTGTAGGGTTTGCTGTTGTTGCAGAGCCTGCTGGTGTTGTAAAGCATGCTGCTGCTGTTGTTGTATAGCTTGTTGCTGCTGTTGTTGTAAAACAAGTTGCTGCTGTTGTAAAAATTGCTGTTGTAGAGCTTGTTGTTGTTGGACAGCTTGCTGTTGTTGTAATACCTGTTGCTGTTCTTGCCAAGCTTGTTGTTGTTTCAAAGCATGCTGTTGTTGTAATAAAGCTTCTCGTTCTTGTTGTACCTGTTGTTGATTAAGATCTTGTTGTTGTTTCGATGCTTGCTGTTGTTGTATAGCCTGTTGTTGCAATACTTGTTGTTGAAGTGCTTGCTGCTGTTGTATAGCTTGTTGCTGCTGCAAAGCCTGTTGCTGCTGCCAAGCCTGTTGTTGTTGTAGTTTTGCTTGTTGTATATTCTGTTGTTGAGCGTTTGATTGACCCACTGGTCCAGGATTATTATGAACCTGGACCTGCGGAACTCCTTGTATGTTTGGGACTACATGGAGTCCCAAGTTCTGGATCTCAAAACCTTGTTGACAATGGGTATTCTGAAAATTAAGATAGTTCTAATGTTATTAACAATATTCAGATATCGCACATGACCCATCTGGCTGATCAACTACTGGGCGTAAATTTGATATCATAAAGGAGCTTTGAATAGTGCACTATACTCATATGACACTTTGAGTTGATTTTGTTAAACTGACTAAGTATACCCTGGGGTCTTAGACCCCAAAGATTAAACATTATCGTCCGGATACGATATTTCGTCGGAATATAAAATTATGGCTAATCGAAACCGGATACACACAAGCTAAACATGACACACGACAAATTTGCATGGATCCCTATAGTGTTATCCTAAGTGTCCTTCAAGTATCCTAGCAACCAAACCGTGCGAAATTTTCGCACGGTTTCGATATTACCAATTGATTTACCGATATAATTTAATTCACAAATAATCACAAAAACACATCACCTTAAGATAAAAAAGCAAAATATATAACCCGATAAGTCTGGCTAGCGCCATGCTGAATCGTAAACTGCTGTCGAACCGTTTCCTCGCTTATATATTAATTATCTTATTATAAAATCGGATATAATCTTCAATGTGATGTATCGTTGTGAGCGCTTATCTCATGTTTTGGTTGTCTCGTCACGTATGTTCGTCGGAAGCGTAATGTACGATGAATAAAGATAAGGGCTCAATATTGAGACATCGATGTTTATCTACATTTTTATTGATTATGAATGTGGTTGTGATAGATTTTTGCGTTTAGCTAATTTGCATTAGGTATGTGAATTTGCATTATATCGCAGCAATTTTAAATTTTGAATTTCCCAAAGTTATAATTTCCTTTGCAGTTTTTACATAGAAAATACACTGGCTTACCAAGTCAATTAGTTAAATGATGTTATCGCCATCGACCTATTACGGTATAACAGATTTTTGTACCTATTTTATTACAAGAAATTACTACAAGCACTCATTACAAATATTTGCGAATTGCGAGCTTTAATCTTATTCGAATCCATATAAGAACATCAAAAATCATTTTCTTGGGTGGTTTGCCGCATCACATCTATTTTTAAATATTATTAATTACATTTTTCATCGAGTAATAATAAATCGATGTCTGTCCATAACTTTTAAAGAGGGTTAAAAACAGTACTTAGCCGTTTGCATTTAAGCCCTTCGCACATTGACATGGAGTGTATAGCAATGGATATTTTTTGTAGCAAAAGTGTCGTATTGATTAAGGCCTTATTAACTGATGCAAAACTTACATACTTACTCACGCCTTTTATCCCAGAGGGGGTAGGCAGAGTTGCCACCAGGACAACCACATTTCGCCTTATATGTTCCGTCCCACGATGTGATAGGGGGCGAGCCTATCGCCATATCAGACACAAATTCCTGACTCCGGGCTGATAATAATTAATAGAACGTTACCTAGGTACAATGTTTCGAAATGAATTAAGTCGTATTATATGAATATAACAGCATTTGATTTTTTTATATTTCCATACTTTCTACATGTAAAAATGGTCAAAAGCTTTCCGAATAATTATTGCTGTTAGACTAGACTCAACGCGTAGAACTGTAAGGTATAGTCCGACACGTGTAAAAAACGTAAAAATGTGGTCGAGACTTTCATGATGATTAAAGCAATAAATTGTCTATTGTGAGTTTTGGATTTAATTGAGCTTTGATAATTTATTTTCTGTGTAAATACACATAATTTTGATTAATAAAATTATTAATCCATTATATATAATTTGTCCAAGGGATATTTTCATAAAGCATCGAAGAAGAATGTTTACTTATTTTATTAGGTACTTGTCATGGTTTTCTGCGACAAACTTTTAACTCATTGACAGCTACCGTGGCGCAATTGGTGAGACGCCGCCTGTAAAACGAGAATCCGCGGGTTCGATCCCCGCACCGAAACAAATGTTTGTGTTTGGTGTTTGTGAGACCGAAAAGTCTTGTAGTTTCTGATACCCACGACAAGAATCGATCTTAGTGTGGGGTCAGGACTATAAATGTGACTGTTGGGTGTATTTATTTGTATTTATATTGTATCAATATACATTTGAGATGAGGGCAGATAAAATATATCATAGCAGTCAGTGTGCACCATTCCTTACGCTACTTGTAGTAAGAAATTGAGTCATGCATGACGTACAGTATAGTTTTAGCCGTAGTGTTAAAGAAAATAGGCGTGTTTATTTTACTTGCAGTTTGCTCAGAACATTTAATTTGAGTCACACGATTTTTCCAGCGAAACTGGACTAGTTACAATTATTCATGCGTTTTGTCTGGATGTTAAAGCCACAGGCGAATTATGAAGTAATTATAACCGCTTGTTCATATTTTACGGAATTAGTGTGGCGTTTGGGCAATTGATTTAACTAATCTTAAGTAAATATTAACGGTCATAGGCTTACAAAACTTCAGGAATGGTTGCATAGTTAGCCTTTGAGGGTGGTAGATGCAAAGAATAGAAGAGATCGGAGGTTGTTGACCGTGCTTTTCATTAATTTATAGATGAATTTCATTTATTATATAAATGGCAAATGACTATACAGATATCGCTGAGGAATTTCATCTATCAAGTCAACGTAAGAGTCCCAATTGCATTGTATTATTGTATACGTATTATTTAACTCAATAGAACAAGAGATCCCTTTCACAAGTGATTTATTTATTTTTTTATTTATTTATTTTAAAAAGACATTACACCAACAACATATGAATTAGAAATTTACAAAAATACTTACAAAATAAAATTCTGATGCACATGCCTATTAGAGGTGTGTACAACATTCACAAAGCGAGGGTAATAAACGATAGTGGTAAAACATTAAAATAAACTAATACCAATCAAAAGAATATAACATCTAGGTAAAAAATAAGAAAAGAGTGATCGCAAAACTAGCTTACGTTGTTCTACAGCATATTTAGTAGACGTGTAAATATTCTTTAGACTTTTTCATATACAAACCATTACATACATACAAATGTATAAATTCACGCCTTTATCCCAAAAGGGGTAAGCAGAGGCGCCACCAGGATACCCACATTTCGCCTCGTATGTTTCGTCCCACGATGAGTTAGGGGGCGAGCCTATCACCATATCGGGCAATACTAAGCCTTCTGCCTGCCAAAACAAATTCTGCACTTAATGAACAACGTATTTCAAAATTATGCGTTAAAATAACGGAAGTCAGCCAAGATTACTCGGCAGCTTCTCTAAATGCGGTCTAATTGGATTTGACAGCCAGCAGTCGAGATCTCGATCTTAACCGAGTCTAGACTTGAGACGGCTTAAACACTACCATTAAGTTCGCCTTATAGACAGGAACTCGGAATTGCAATGTTTGTGCAATAATGTTAAAACAATAAATAGAGGAACAAAGATATTATAATTGGAAACCTCGCGAAATATGGATCGAACAACATCGTAATCCAGACTAAAATTGATGGGTACTACTTGATGTATTTGACGTCATCATTACGTTGTTAAATCAAAGTTCCATCTGCATTTACAATCGCCTGCACCGTAGTTACTATGCCGTGCGTGTATAAAAACACATTTATTTCTCATTTCTGGGATTTACATAATTTTACTTAAATAATTTTTATCACTATTAGATAGCACCTTTTGCCTACTCCTTCTGGAAAAAGGCGTGAATTTATGTATGTATTCATTTTAATCATTGTAGTCAGTATAATAAATTTTACCATAACATTAAGTAATAAATGAAACAAACAATTTATTTATCAAATAATTTAACACTATATACAGATCTGTACATCAGAATTTTGAAACTACATCTCCAAACATCATAGAAAACAAGTGATGCCTTTATACAATTATTATATCAACAAACATTAGTTCTTTCTATGGTTTCTATGCCTATTTCTACTACCACCACTACGGCTAGCACTACTACTACTGGAACTGCTGGCACTACTAGACTTAGAATTACTGTTGTTAGTACTCTTTATAGTATTTGTCGAACTAGCGTCAGAATTTGAAGTCTGGTCTGTGTCTGTTATAACGTTGATGACTTGTTCGGTATCAGTTTTAGCAGATCCGCCTCCACCGCCACCCCCGCCTCCTCCTGACGCATTATTGCCGTTATCGGCATAGTCTTCTTCATCATCTTCTTCACCTCTATAAGTTGGTTGGGAGCGAGTGATGACGGGGTTGTTGGTAGGGAATGGTATGGGGTAGGGAACTGGGATGTTCCTGCTGTAATTGTTGCAGTTGCAGCAGTTACAGCAACCGCAGCCACCGCAGCCGCCGCCGAAGCCTCTGCCCCTAGCAGCTAGCAGAAGGATGGCGAGGATTATCCCGATGTCGTCGTCACCACTCTTGCCTGAATAGGTGATTGGCGATCCGTAGCCTGGGATTATAGCTTGGGCTGGTACTTCTGGAACCTAGAAGGAAGAGGTTTATAATTATGGTTTAATGAAGAAATGATAGGTGCTGAAATAAAAATGTCAAAAATAGACTTTAAAGTGATGTAGATGTGATCAGATTTTTTATATTGGACCGTAGTTGGATTTGACTGCATATTACTCCAATTCTCTTCTTCTTAAGACAGTCTAATCTAAGAATAAAAGGAACCAACTTACCTCAAAACAAAATAAAACTGCCACTACAGCCAGGCAAACAGACAAATTCATTTTGGCCGAAAACTAAGTGCGGCCATTGTATCTGCGTGAATAATCTCGCGCATGAAAGAAATTACGTTTTATATTTGATCTTGATTACGTCATAACCTTATCAGATATATTATCAAGAATTGAGGAAGATGATTGTTTAATCTCACGCATGTTAAAGATAATCATTTTTATCAGTTTGTCATGCGTAGTGACAATAAAATGCATGCTTTACGCAATTGATTGTAAGACACATAACTAAGTAAACTGTTGATATAGTACAACGTAAGTATTTCCCGTTTTGCCTATTTTTACTGCCTAGCTTGGTCTATTCCATTATGATCACCTGGTTCATCATAGGCTCTATAGTGTCCTTATCATATAGCTCTTTAGTGTCCTTTGATCACCCGCGAATATAATCACCTGGGTGATCAAAGGCGACCCCAAAAGGATAATAATTATTGTATCCAAAAATCTGTGGAATGACTATCGTGTTCCGGTTTAAAGGATATTTTAGGCAGGGAGTAGGGGCCATTAAGAGACTAAACTATTGTCTCGAGACGATGAGCACAGTGTACTGCTATGCAGGTCTTTGTATAATAAATAAAAAATGATAATAATAAATAAATACACCAAATAGTCACATACATAGTCCTGACCCCACACTAAGATGGAGTCTTGTGTCGTGGGTATCAGAAACTACGAGAGACTTTTCGGTCTCACAAACACCCAGACCCGAAACAAATACCTGTGGATCACACAAATATTTGTTTCGGTGCGGGGATCGAACCCGCGGCTTCTCGTTTCATACGCGGCGTCTCACCAACTGCGCCACGGAGGCAATTCTGAATGTTGTTGTGTATCATGGCCGGGCGTGAAATAGGGCAAACGACCTGTCCGTCTCATTAATTTTGTTAATAAACATATATTTCGAAAATATAAAGCTCATTCTTATTATCTATCTTCAAGATGTAGATATGGGTGAAACAATAACCAATGAATATAAAGTGTTTGCTTGTTTCATCAACAATGGTTTTGAGAATTTCGTACTACTTCAGCAAAAAATAAAAACCCTTTCCAATGAGACGTACAATATGATACGTCAACAAGTCCTTTGTTTCCCGGATACGCCAAGTATTTGAATAGAATCGGCGGCCACGCTTGCCGCATTGCGTCTACATCCCATATAATATTATATCCTTTTGTCTTTGCTTTTAAATCAGTGTTATTACATTTTTAAGTTAAGAAGGGGCTGTGCTTCAATGTGGGTCGTGGTTTTTTGATACCAGTGCGCAAGGACTTGGGTTTAAATCTGGATTAACGACATCGCATCTTTTATTGTTTTTTTATGGACATCGTAGACGGAAGGGACAGACTTCGTGACTGCGCACTAAACAAAATATTACAGGGAGAGTAATGCTTTATATTAATAAATCTGCAAAAACTTTATACCTATTAATAAACAGTATGACATGTATAAATTACTAAAATAATACAGACATTAATCAATTGTACAATGTTGGGCCTTTTGCAAAGCGTGAAGTAACAAACCGCCGCGGCGCGCCGGTCGCCATATTTATGCCTATCGGCAAGAGATGCTCACTCCATATCTCTTATTGAAGTGATTAACATCACTTCTGTTTACGGTTCAACGTTCCTTATTACTTGTTTTAAACAAGGCATTACTTACTGCTTCTTTATAATTAACCCATTATTGATATGGAAATATCACATTTAAATCTGTTATGGCGATAATGACATACTGACGATCGTAAAGTGAAGTGCTGCCAGATGGTTGTAATTAATTCACGGAAGAATCGTATTATATTTTGTTTTATTGCTTGTCATTTCACTGTTTTTTTTTATTTCCTTAGTGATTCATTGACGAAGTAAACGGGATGACTACTTAGGAAATCTGTGTTTTTGTAGTATACTACGACAATATATTTGGTTCATATTACATAATATGTGACCTTATGATACTCCTTGAGAATGGGTGTGTTTACGATATGATCATTGATCACTAAAAAAGACAGAAATCTTAGTTTGTTGTTGATATTTTCATTGAACTGCTACTAACGGGTGAATTGTAGTCAATTTCTTACTATTAGAATAAAACTTGCATATGTTTTTAATATACCAATTATTTTTTGTACCAAGGCCCTTGAAATTCTTAATTTACCATTAAAGTGCTGGCATAATAACCTTCAATTTTCACCTTCGAATTTCTTCGCTGGAATCCGCAGCATTAGCGTGACTAGTAGGGAATGTAAATGAAAGAAACAATGTGTAAATAATTTAGTTTATATTAAACAGGGGCCTTGTTTTTACGAGTGACGACAGGTCGTCTGGAAGACGTTCTAACTTGACACATAATGTATTCCACGCATCCTTTACTTACAATACACCTACTATTTCAAAAAAAGTTCATGAACTTTGCAGGACAGAAACTCTTTTAAAGAATAGAGAACTAAGGTTATTTAGTTATAAAAAGTTTATCGTATTATTGACTTTATCACAGTCTAAATCGATTCTAAAAGTATATATATGTTGTTTAAATAACTTAGTTTACTAAAAAGAAAGAAAGAGCGTAACAAAAACATAATATTCTGAACACTTTATTTACTTAAAATGTCATATTCAATTACTAATTTTTCATAATTCTGGACATCTGCTTGATTTTAAGTAAATTACCGTGCTGGTAGTGTCGTTTGGTGGCAGACGATTTGTCTGTCACAATGCCAAGAAATTATGCCGGGACCATCTTTATTCACGATTCGTTTAAACTCATGTATAGGAAGGTGAATACGTGAGATCGAACACTATTCTATCGCTTGATGGTTTCAACCAAGATGGTGATGACCAGAACTCGGTAGCTTGATAATGCTATTACTTCTCCTGCGCTCTTACGAAGTAATTAAGGCGTACTTCAGCAAGTTACTTTGCGATAACCTTTAGTAATAGCGCTGGTAGAGCAGCATCATAAGTCATATGCGTACTAAGCCAGCGTGGTGGACTATATGGCCTAACCCCTCTTAACCGTACTTTCGATTGTAGAGGAGGCCTATGCCCTGCAATGGGACGTATATGGGCTGATATTTATGCTTAGTTACTGAAAAAAAAACAATAATTGATTTCTCACATTACTGACCAGCTCAAGACGACATATAAAAAATTAAATTGAAGAATTTGGCGATAAGATTGCGCTTTTTATTAATATTTCATCCATATTATTTATCCTGACTAATCTTTGAAACGTCTCAACCAATACCGACTATAATGGTGTCAGCAGAGACATCCTGGGTCCGAAATTTAATTATTCAACAGTCTCTTACAAATAAGTTTCAGATGTCAGACTTCCAATTACAATGTAGTCGCTAGGTGTCAGACACTAATCCATTATGTCCGAGATCAGAAGGAGCGGACTAGATTGATGGCTTGTTTTATTAAAAAAGCCGTAAAGGCGAGTTTTGTTTAAGAGCAATCTTTCACCAATCACATCATAGAGGAATGCGATGCCTTGTAATAGCTGTTAGTTAAAATTTAAGTACTCCAAGTATTCAGGTAGTAATACGCCTCAATAATTCCTAGAAATCTTTCGCGAATAGTTATTGACAGATTGACTTGATCCAGATTCCCAAAAATCAAAATAAATCTACTGAATGAATCTCCTTTAGTATAATCGTGTACTTAGACTGTTTTAAATGAAAACACATTTATATTTTAATGTATTTTATGTAATTGATAGTAGACGTAATAAATAAATGCTTAAACGAACAGGACTCAAACTTACAAAATAAAATTTAAATCTATTAATTAGTAAAATAAACCGATGCAACTGATTGAACGCGTCAATTATTCAAAACATTTTTTTAAACATATCCGCTTATACTATAGCCATTATATTTAATTACTTTGAAAATGTTCTTCTCAACAAAATTCCTTCCATACGATTGAAAGGAGAGAAACCTTACCCACAGCCTTATCGCTTAGATTAGTTCCAAGAAAACAATAATCAATCAAAAAATACTCTAAATTTTCGCAAAAAAACACAAAGAAATGAAGAGTTCCCCAAAAAAATACTAACGAATTTTCTTCTTATTAATGATGTAACTGAAATCCAGGCTACACAATTCCTAACAGCGTTATAGAAAGCTATTACAGCACCGCGTCCAACCGAGATAATTCATGAATATAACGGTTTAATAGTCGCTAACTACCGACGCGTGCGGCAATTACGGTTTCATAACACCGGAACTCTGTTAATAGCATCTGATCTCTTTAACGCACACCCAGCATGCGGAAATTAATACATTAGTTTCTATGTTGCACTGCAATTGTCTTTATTGCCATCACTCGTTTGATTATTTAACATGACACTTTATCGGCCTTACAGACAGATTTAAAACCTATTTTAGTCATCGAATGATTTGTCCTTTTCGAACGGCTTTTGAATTCAGTTGGAGTGAAGAAGACAAAAGATTCGATAGCTACATATTCGATAGATAGATATACGTTTGCTCCAATAAACACAAAATTATACATACAGAACCTTATATAGACCTCGTTGAACTAAATAATTTGTAAATATTGTTTTTATTATAAATCATGCCGAATTTCGTGTGAAGTTAAATTAAACGAAATATTTTTACGAAGGTAAAATGGGCATACCTTTATTGTTATGATTAAATAAAAGATTAACATCTAAATTGTAATTTATTCGTGTAACATTATAAATTAAATAATAAATACCATTTCCAGCCTTAAGTCGCTTAAATTTACCATAATTAAAATCAGTCTTCGCAATCTTCAAATTCTTCGTCTCCTTCATCTATATCTTCATCACGGGAACTGCCTACAACTATAGGATTGTTCGTTGGAACCGGTATGGGAAATGGGAGGTACACATTATCTGGGCAATCTGAAGACGAGCAGCAACAACACCCCCCACTACCCTTCCCCCTACAGTTTGTAAACAAAGTCACTAGGAGAGGAGGAAGCCACTTCTTCCAACTCGAACCTGACTTCGTCATTATTATAGGAGGCATTTCATACGAAGGTGGGAATGGTTGAGGAGGCAGAGGCATAGGAGGTGTCAGTTCAGGCAAATTTACTTGTACATTAATGGGGAATTGTCCAGACGTTTCCGGTCCAAAAACGACAGGAGGATTTGAGTAGGAATTGGGGTATACAAAAGGTTCTGAATATTGTCCAGAAGTCTCCGTTCCGTAAACAACTGGAGGATATGAGTAAGAATTGGGATAAACAATAGATTCTGATGTTGATTGTAAAGTAGGTACTGTAGGAAGCACTGTTACTTGATATGATTGAGCTAAATTGACATCCGGTAAAACTGTCATTATATTATTTGGAGTTGGATATTGTGGTTGTATAGTTGGAAGTATTGTCGCAGTTCCCGGCGATATGTTAACTGGAACTGATGGAATAGAGACAGAAGATAGTGGCGGACACGTTGGTGGCAGCGAAGAAATTTGTGGACTAATATCAATCTGTGGGACCGACATTTGTGAAAATGGAAATATGGTTGCCGGTGGATAGTTTTGTTGTAAATTTATAGGTGGTGGATATCCATTGGGGAGTCCAAGATTCGGCAAGGTTTCAATTGGAGCTTGAGAAGGCTGGAGAGGTGCTATTTGATTTCTTAGCGCAAGGGGAGGACATTTTACGACTGTTGATTCAGGGACAATTGGCGGAGCGGTAGGAAAAGTAACTGCTGGGGGTAATCCGGCCGATATGGGTACCGATCCTTGTACAGGAGATAATGGATTGATTGGCCCAGGACCTAAAGGCCCTTGCGGACTGAAGATCGGCGGTGGTATTGACAATGGTGGAAAAAGTCGAGGTGGAAATGGTTGTCCTATTCCATTTTGTGATAGCGTTTCCGATAGGATTCCTGGTGCTTCTGCTGTCGTGGGTACACCTTGCACACCGCCATCAGCTCCGCTTAGAAATAATGGTCTCGACAGTAATTGCGGTGCTCCAAACGCATTTGTGACCTCCTGGTTTCGTAGTTGCAGGGGTGATGGTGGCAGCCCTGCTGGAACATTTTGACTGGAGACTGCTACATTCTGCAAATTATACAGTATGATTAGATAAGTATGAAATTTTGTAAGAAATTATAAACTATTACTAGAATTTCTATGGTATGTAAAGTCCATCAAACCGCAATATGCCAGCGTGATAAATTATTGATCTTTTGATCGCAGCGTGCGTATACATGTTGTTATATTTTATTTGTTTTATTAGATGACTAGTGATTAAATTAGTTTACTTACATAATATACGATTATAAATATGCAAAAGTTCCGTCTCCATGGAGATTCCATGACGGACTATTATACTTGGCGTATTAATTAACTTAATATACCTTTCATAATCGACTCACGTTGCGAACGTCTTTTATCAATGCCAAGTATCGTTTCATTTAAATTATCTCTAACATCAACACTTTTCTAATAATTGCGATTATAGATATAAGAAATGTGATGTCGCAATACTATTAGTAGAGATAGTATGTCTTCTGAATTGCTATTTAAAAATCTAATTCTGTATCAGCTTCAGCTATTCCAGAAGGGGTAGGCAGAGGGGCTACCAGGACACCCACATTTCGCCTTGTATGTTCCATCCCACGATGTGATAGAGGGCGAGCCTATCGCCATATCGGGCACAAATTCCTGACTCCGAGCTGATAATGGATATAAAAATTCAATATCACTTTGCCCGACCAGGAATTCGAATCCGAGACCTCAGCTTTCCAATCATACCATAGTACAACTGCGCCACCAAGGCAATTGACTAAATTATAAACCGTTAAAATACATCTCTTTTGATTCAATTTAATTTAATACCTATAGTCGATCATTGCTATAATTCAGAAGCTAAAACTAGACAGACATCCATCACTATAATGTACCAGTCCTGTAATTTTCTCTTATTATTTTGGGGATTAATTGAAAAATAATAATAATTCAATTTAAACGTCGAACCTCAAGTTTATTATTAAATCTTTATAATGAATTATTACAAGCAATTACTTTAATTAATCTAATGAAAGATTGAAAAATTAAAGGTGCGTATTTTGGCAGGACAACGTTTTAGTTGTATCCATTTTTTTGTGTTGTATATTAAATGTAATGTTTTTTTTGTTGCAGGTAAACTGGGAGGTTCTTTAGCTGGTAATTAGTTTTAACTTTTAAGTGTGGTAAGTGGTCAGAGTTGAGAACAAACAAGATTTTAGTTGTAAGCATGTTTATCGTATACTATAAAGTATAAATAGCGTACAATTAAAATATTTTAGATCTACGCATGATAAGCGAAGGTAGTAGTAGTACTTATAACTTAGTGATGTGTAACAACGTGAGATATAAGGTAATAAAATATCTTTTTTCGACTAAGTTAAGTGGGCTATTAACTAGTAAAAGAGGGATCTAATATATCCAAAATTTTAATGGTGTTTCGAATACACTAACCGAATACGGAATTAACGGTCTCTCAAAACCAATACATTATTATTTATAGGAGTAAATGTGAAATTTCAATGCAAATTATTTTCAATTTTTAAGTATATATTTTTGGTAGTTCAAAGATTATTTTTAACGGCCTCGTTTCCAATAAAGCGCTTATCGAAAGAGGTTCTGCCAAAAAATGAGTTTATTGCCTAAAATACGAATAACAGTGGGAGGATACGGAAATATTGAATGAGAATTGGCATAATTCTGTGTGACCGTAAACGTCGATTTTGGAAAACTCGTGTGTGTGACTTACCAAATTGATATAGTAGGTTTTACGATTAAGATGTTTTTATCGAAACCAAACCATAATTTCCTCACCCATTGAAATGATTTAAACAAACATAAATCTTATGATAAGTATGAAGCTTCCGCTCACAGGAAAACGCATATTTTTTTACAAATATGCATAAAAGCAAATTACTCAGAAATACTTAATCTAAATCCTGCGATATTTGGCAATAAAATAATGGTCAAATTGATTTACATTGCTTCATAACTTCACAAACCTATTTTTAACCCAATCCACAAAACGAAATGTAAACTAAAACACGCTTAAACAACATTACAAAACAGGAACATCAAGGCCGAGCGATGTCTTGTAATTGAGGGCGTCTTCCTCCTTTATAGGCGGATATGAGCTTCCGCCGTGGATATTTATACGGCCCCTCGTGACGTTGAGGACACTGTGATATAGGCCTTTACGCCTAGTATGGGTAAACATACGTCCTAGGGTGGATTGATTGCGTTGGGATGTTAAGCGGTAATAAACTATTTGTTACAAATACTTACGTGATAAATAAATCAAGGTGAGTTACTGATAAATGACGTTAATGATAAATCCATATATAATAATCAAATAAATATACCCAACAGTCACATACATAGTCCTGACCCCACAGTAAGATCGTGTCTTGTGTCGTGGGTGTCCGAAACTACGAGAGACTTTTCGGTGTCACAAAAACTCAGACCTGACAAATACCTGACTTAGACAAATACCTGTGGTTCACACAAACATTTGTCTCGGTGCGGGGATCAAACCCGCGGCCTCTCGTTTCACAGCGTCTAACCAGCTGCGCCACGGAGGCTGTCGATTATTGATTAATTGAAATATTATGATATTAATTGTACCATAAATGTTATTCCGTTTTATTTTTAATGATTAGTTTCTTGATGGCATAATTTCAGCTCTTGTATTGGCAGTAGTTATGAAATTGATCTAGTGTGATCATCAATGGGGCCACCACCATTTTTCTCTGCGAGTTTTTATTAAACGGGTGTTCCGTTTAACGCTATATCTGATATTTTAGATATAGCGTCTACTTATTGTTCAGTACTTACTGATTTATTTTGTACAGAACTAATCTTCTTTTCGGAATCAGTGTACTACATGTTGTTCTATTTTTTTTATATTCCATAATACAAAATACAATATGGTCTATTCAACCACTGTCCTTATAATTCACGTTGAACCCGGTTCCCGCAATCAACCATATAATAACTTTATATTAGCTAACATTATTACCTAATAATAGTATGATAGTGTGAATGCTCCATGCTCCCTCGGCCGGGAAGTGAGTCGCAGTTAGAGACACGCGTTGAGCTAACGACGTCCGCCGTTTATCGCGAGGGTGATTGATGTTGCTTCACTGGTATGACTTTACGCAATATTACTTTGATTGAAGTAAATAAATTCTAAATTAAGATGAAGAATTTAGTGGAAAGTAAAATTTGTAATAAGTGTTTTTTTGATAAGGCTTTGTTAATTCCAATATAACTCGTAGTGTTTCTGTATTAAACATTACTTAATTTTAAGTGTTTATATTTTAAAATAAATCCCCATTGATGTAAGGGACCGTAGAAGAACTAGGAATCATGAACTCCTGAATTCAATTTTGTAATGACATAATATTGCTGGGGTTCAATATTTTCAAAAAGAGTCAACGTATACAAACCTTATGGTAAACCAAGAAATAGATTTTAATTATAAAATATCACATGATATTGGCCCCTCATTAACTTAATAAAAAACATCCAACATAGATATTTTTCGCCACTATCAATTTAGAATACAAGATTCAAACTAAAAATAAACCCATCTCCACACTGGCCACTTCCTGCATTTGCCGTACGAGTGTCCTTGAGGTGTCGTGAGGGTCTCGACGGCGATATGAAAGCGTTCGCTAATTGGCACAGGTCTAGTGACAGTTGCGCAGGCGCTGTTTCTTAACACCTTGAGTGTGCAGTAGCCTTTACATTTTTGAATTTGGAATTGTAGTGCAAAATATAAGATCTGGTTATGGATACTTTTTTCTGTGGAAGTTATTGGTGTATTGTTTGACACCCTTTTTCTAGTTGAATTAGATCAGGTTTTTGAATTTGGAAAATGTGTAAGAAATGCTACCGTTCTAAAAAAACACCAGTGCTTCTGGTCGCTAACTCTCAAAACTGGTACCTTGCACTAATTGCAACATAGCACGGAATAAAATTAGACATTTCAAGCGCATATGCCACAGTTCATTCTCTTAAATTTATCCAACCCCAAAATAAATTATTAATCAATACGCAAGCAAAATTAATACCCATTCAATATATTTTTAATGTCCTGAATAATCGCCAAAATTGCTTTGTCGTTCATCGCTGGTTTAACTGCGGTTCATGTGTGGCTTGAATGATAGTTTAATTTATAACCGAACCGAATCAGGCGAATGGCAGGCTCGTCTCGTCATTCTTTGCTATAAAAAAAAAAAAAAAAAAGAACCAACGAGGCGGTAAAAATGTGGCGCAACTTCAATAAAACAACCGTAAAATATAACCAATTGCGAAATAGGTTTTAACCAACGCAACAATTATGCATTTATAAAAAAAGAAGCAAAAATAAGCATGCGTATTAAAATATGTAAGTATGTCCTATATCAATTTCATAATTGTTTTATAATCGGCTGGGGAAAAAAAGACTATTGTACCTCGCTATCTCAAAATCTGATATACTACGAGTAATATTTATCTCAAAAACATGTGAATGGATCAAAACCACCGTGGATCCAAACCCAAGTAACTTTCATTAAACTAATTCTTAATTTATCGATTTATCAAATAAACCCCTCCTCGGCTTTTTATGGTAATAATAAAGGTTCGTATCATGTTTAAATACATAAGAACAACACACCTCATAATTTTAAATCACTAAGAACTGCATGACACTGCACGACGCTCACCTCGTGCCATTAGGTGTAAAGTCCCAATGCCCAATAATCTCAATGATCTAAATATTTTGTCCATTACTTATGACCACTCTAAGCAGACCTATCAATTACACCCCAGCTGAGAAACCATATGGATCCACGTTGTTTTCACAAGGCAGCTGTAAAGATATCCGTGAAGTCCCGAGGGAGATTCCACATTTTGTAAATGTTTACGAGCAAGTTATTCCTGGACGGGAATTGTAAACTAGCGTCTGGAAGAGAGGGTGTACTCCCCATGTCTGTGTTGTAAGGGATTTTAATTCAGCTTTGTAGCTTCATCATTTTTTATGATTTTTGTTCGTTCAATAATATTTTATCTTTACTGCTAAGCCCTAAGATTTCCAGTGAAGGAGGTTGACTTTGAAAAATTTTCAGACCATTTTATTTTCTACATATACCTTAAAGTATTTTTTTATCGTATTTAGTACGTCTTTCCTCGATATAGCGTATGCTTAGTATGAAAGTAACCGAAATAAAATCAACTTAAAAATAATATAATCCTTATTTTAATTCAATAGGTGCCATTCTATATTCCTTATTTTTACCACAAAAAACATTAAATAACAGAATCATCTTACGTAATTTATGCCGAAATAAACAGGCGAATTCCTAACTTATTTTATTTTACTACATATACAAACATAATGTACATAAGTGGACTTAATGCCAGAGGCATTTTCTTCCAGTGTACCTTAAGATGGTGCCGAGATGACAGAAGTAGGGGTACATATCCTTATTTCATTAGATATTTAATTGGAGAATCATACAATTCACTACGTTCATTTGTTTTATGGCTTTATAAAAAAGTTCATAGTCGACGTACCCATCATGCCGTAATGCCCAAAAGCTCACATCCTCTAAAGCCATGGGGCCACCGAACCTCAGAACAAACACATAGTTGATAAGCTAGCAGTGATAGCGGGCGTTGCCCAGCAGTACCTGCGCTTATCAGTCGCACGCGGCTTATCAGCGCGCGGTTGAGAAACGCTCACGATCGCGGTCGGAGGCTTGGGCAATCGACTCGCACGTGCTTCTTGAACGGTGTCGAATATTCTTTGTGGTACATCATTTGGTATTTATATTGGTAGGAAAAATTAAAGGCATTGTTGGAATTTGGATGCCAGAACATTAAAAACCCTCGCCCCCTACCACATCATGGGACGGAACATACAAGGCGAAATGTGGATGTCCTAGTGGCGCCTCTGCCTACCCCTTCTGGGATAAAGGCGTGAGTTTATGTATGTATGTATGTAGAACATTAAATATTCATCATGCTATCATATCTTAACAAGAATAAGTTATGTAAAGGACCTGGGCGTTCTACTTGATTCTAAATTGAACTTAGACTTACATGTAGAGAAATTAATCACCAAAGCGTTCCAAATGTTTGGATTCGTGATGCGAACCACAACAGATTTTTCTCGCCCATCTACGTATATCTGTCTATACAGCTCGTTAATTCGTTAGCAATTAGAATACGCTTGCCCGATTTGGGACCCCTTCTATGACAAGTATAAATTGGCCATGGAGCGAGTTCAGCGGAAATTCCTCCGTGCAGTAAACTTTAGATGCCGTCGTGCACAAGTGCCACATGAACAAGTCTTATTGCATTATAATTTACTTCCATTAGAAAAAAGAAGAAAGCTTCTTCAGATGATGACTCTTTATGATTTATGCAACAATAACTTAGATTGTACAGAATTGATGAATGGATTAGGCTTTATAGTTCCTCGAGTAAGTCATTGCCGTGGGGTTCGCGACTACCCGTTGTTCGCGACGGCTCCGTGCCGAACGAACGCGGGTAAGCGTGCACCTCTGCAGCGACTTGCTACAATTTATAATTGTTACTTTACAAATGTAGATATCTTCGCCGTATCAAAACCTAATTATAAAAACCAAATTATAAAGACACTGAAGCAGATTGACAGTGGTGTGGACTAAACAATCTTAAGCAATATGTAATAACCTTTTCTTATATAATGTTTTTCTTCTTTGTATTTTTTTATTTTTATTGTATAGTTTGAGGTACCATACCTTGTAGCATGTCTCAGACGCAGCAATGTTTACTTTTTACTTTACACGTGGAAAATGTCGTGGTTATTACTTTAAATTAAATAATTAAGCTTCAGATTATTAGCATATATTGATTGTAATAACGTTTTTTTCCCTAATAAAGAAAATAAAATAAAATAAAATAAAATATTCACGTAGCTTCGTTTATTACCTTCGAAAATTCAGTACACACTACTGAGTGGGATTAGAATTTGAACCCGCGATCTCCGCTTTAGCAGTCCTAACCCAACTGTGTCATAACTTGCTAATTTCAGCGAGTATACAAATAATTGTAAAGTATTTAATAGACTCACAATTTTTTCAGAATGGTCGAAAAACAAACAAAAATTAGAAAGAACTCAGAAATCAATAAAATGTATACTATCTTAAAACATCATCGAACCACACACAAAATTACTTAAAACAGATTATTAAGCCAAACCTATAATTAGCATAATCCTGACCTCTCAAGACCCCGCCTTTATTACTAATTAGCACACCTAGGTAGCTACACAATCTAGGTCTGATTGGCGTCTGTGTGTCCTACACCCGGCACTGAGAGGCGAACAATAGAGTTAATCTTAGTTGCACGCTCCGTCAACTTCTTTATTTGTGCTCGTATAAGCATGTCATTTAGCTTAATATTATGGGTATAAGATCAAACATCATTCATCAACGGTCATTATGTTAAATGTATGGATAAATATGGGTGAAACATATTCTTTTCTACTTAGTAAATGTGTTTTCCCAATCGATACTATCTGAAAGCCATTGTACTTACCTTCAGTTGGCATGTAGTCACCTTTCTGAGCAAAATAAAAAAAATACATACATACTTAAACTCACGACTTTTTCCCAGAAGGGTAGGCAGAGATGCAAACCAGGACACCTACGATGTGATTTCCGTCCCATAATTTTATAGGGGGCGAGCTTATCGCCATATCGGGCACAAACTTCTGACTCCAGGCTGATGATGCATAGAAAAATCCAATGTCACTGTGCTCGACCCGGGACTCGAACCCGAGACCTCAGCTTCGCAACCATACCGTAGTACTATTGCGCCACCGAGGCAGCCAAAAAAAATGAAAATGCAAAATGTTATAAGGGATAAGTTTACGTAGTGGATGACAAGATTAATGGAGGTCACATACACAGTCAGCAGTTCTTACACCGAAAATCTATAAATTATATTCAACAGAATGGCTACGGTATGTTATCTCCTGAATTATTAAAGGATGGAGTATCATTTTTCCATTAAATTTGTTTTAAAGTAAAGTTTTTTTTTAACTTTAACATAAGTAATACCCAAATTTAGTTATTTTTGACAGTGCCTCCGTAGATTTTGGACATTACATAAGTCATCAAGTCTGATTGACTAGTGTTAAAATAAATAAAATAGCTGATAATTTACAAAATCATCATTATCGCTACTGTTACATGTGTTGTCCTCAATCTTCATACATGTATACGGTGAGAGAGCTCTTGGTTTCACAAACACACGCCAAAGAATTCAAGTCTCTTTTGAACACTCAACGGACCGAATATAGTAGCAGTGTTCCAGACGGTGCGACGACCTGTGCAGTTGGCAGAGGATTAACATTACGCTAAAATAATTAATAGTACATCCGAGAATACACTGAACAAAGGTGGGATGCTTTCGAAAAATGGGAGCATTTTGTCTGTGTTTCTGTCAAGACGGACGGGCTTTCTATTTAATTGTAAGCATGAAATTTGGGAAAAACCTAGTATAGACTAGGTATGAGAGTACAAAAATAAGTCGGAAGAATTCCAATACCATCTGATTGACGGTTATAATTATTAAATATTTAATTGCAATTTAAAACTTGCATTTTGGATAATATGAAACTGTATTATATGAAATGAAACCCTACGTGCAAGGGTCCAGCTCGCCTCTGCATACTAAGATTCATTTAAGTATCTCACGGACTCGACACAGCCATATCCATCTTTGTGATTCCTGACACGACAGGTCTTAGATGTTTTAAACGTTTTAGAAACTTGTGAAAATGAAAAATGACATTAAAATGTTCAACATTATTTAGATTCAGTCGGGCAAGAAACTCTAGTGTTGCTCTTTTCAAAACTAGTTTACAATATAGTGGTTTTTTCAAAAGTTACAAGTTGGTTTAAATCAGAGCAGTTCATTAATAATTTGTTATAATTTGCAAGTAAGGTTTATTTTTAATATAAATATGTTCACGTTATATTTAATATGGCTGAGTAAAGCGAAGTAGCCAATAACGTAGTATGAGTATACTCTGTTTCGCCAACGCAGTGAAACTTGTACGCAAGTAAATCAATATCCTCTTTAAAAATGAACACCAAGAAAACGTTAAGTTTCTTTTTCCAGGTAATTCAAAATAAGTTGAGCTAGCGTAACTTTAAGATAAACAATGTTACTAAGTCTCGGCAAACTCGGTTTTCGTCAAGACTAAATGAATTTTTCTCCTTTGCAACTCACTGACTAGAGTAAGTTTTGGGAAGAAGTGTTACAAAGTGTTTATTAACTTTAAAAATTAATTTATTTGAAAAAGGATCTATTGATTTAACTGACCACCTGTCTTGTAAATTTAATGCATTTCCTGGCTGTTTTAAAGTGTTCTAATTAAAATAACACGTGATGTAATACTAATTTTCGTAAATACCACAGCCACTTAATATGGAATATTTCAGTTCCACTATAGAGACAAATCACACGAGCAGGGTATAAACTCCGCCCCGTGACCACGAAAGCTGTAAAGTAATCAAAACGTCGGGAAGTTAAAATGTAAAAATTAAACCAAATCGCGATAAAATCCGTAAAAAATAGTTTTATTTCAATGTGTAACATTCGCGTAAATCTAAGAAACCATTAGGGTATAAACTGTTCGCTCCGATTATAACAAATTCCAACAGAACTTCAAACCTACGTAATTCAGGTGCAATGCGCGATACTGCAGCATTAACTACCGCAACCTTGTTCTATCAGTAAGGTGGACTGATGCTAATTTCCTCATAAAACTGTCTTTAGGCCCTTTCAGTACCTAAGCTGTAACCGTATTAATCTTCGGATATTTCACTCATTGAACGCAATAACATCGCTTCACATCAGTCTTCTGTGAGATGTTGGCACTATTTTAGCGGAGCCGGCCCATTAGAGAACTGAGCCACAAATAACAATACACAGGATAGTGGAGACGTCACATCAATTAAAACAACATACAGACTTGACAGCAGTTATCGTTTTTTTATTTGTTTATAAATAAATAATAAATAAATACACCCAACAGTCACATACATAGTCCTGACCCCACACTAAGATCGAGTCTTTTGTTGTGGGTATCGGGAACTACGAGAGACTTTTCGGTCTCACAAACACCCAGACCCGAAACAAATACCAGTGGAACACACAAACATTTGTTTTGGTACTGGCATCGAATCCGCGGCCTCTCGTCTAACCAACTGCGCCACGGAGGTGTCACCTGCTGGCTGCTGTATGTAATCTCTACTTTGTTATCCGAAGATTGAAAAATCAGCCCTAAAATTACTTTGATTGACTTAAAAAATGACTTAAGTATGTAATATGTACATATATCTGTGTATTATAGCTTAACATAAGTATGTATGTATATTATAGGCCCGAAATCCATCAATATTGCTCAAACATACACGTAACATAATCAGAATCATTATAACTTCTAAAGGTGAAGTTAGAAAGTTGCTCCTTTTACGGCATATGGTTCCAACTGGGAGAAATTTTTGATTAATGCTTTATTACAGCGGCCATACATGTTGGCTAAATTAAAAAGTTTTTGTATAACGGGCTTTTTCATATCGACGATGGCTTCTAAAAATTTTTGCTGTGATAAATACATACTTATTTCCAAGTCGTATTGATCAATTTGTTTTGCGCTATCGGCCCAGCTTTAGAAAACATGGTTCATTCGGAACGGAATAATATAATATTGTTGAAGAAATAACATCATTGATATATTTGTGATCATTGCAAAAAATCTGTGTATGTTATTTATTGGTCTGGAATAGATATGATTTAAATTCGGGTGGAGTCGAATTTCTCCGCTTCCTACTGACAGATTTTCTGAATAAGCTTACTAACTGCGACATTCAGTAAATAAGACAGCCTCCGTGGCGCAGTTGGTTAGACGCCGGCTGTGAAACGAGAGGCCGCGGGTTTGATCCCCGCACCGAGATAAATGTTTCTGAGAACCACAAGTATTTGTTTCGGGTCTGGGTGTTTGTGAGACTAAAAAGTCTCTCGCAGTTCCTGATACCCACAACACAAGATTCGATCTTAGCGTGGGGTCAGGACTATGTATGTGACTGTTGGGTGTATTTATTATTTTATTATTTTTTTTATTTATAAGAAGAATAGCTTATTTTTATTTTATATTTTCTGTAAACGAGCAAACGTGCTAGTGATTCCTGCCACCCATGACCATTTATGTGTGTAAAACATGATCGTGGGTGTATTCGTGGGTGGTTGGTGTATTAAGATGGAAGGGCAAACGAAAGGAAAAAGGTTGGCTTCAGAAAAAGGGCGTTGAATATTGGGCTTTCGACAATCCCACTTAGTGAACGAAATACGAAAATCTATCGCAAAACTAGCTTCACGTCGATCGAGACGCCTTTTCCTCCTAGCAAAGTAACTATAGCGAGGTTAGGTCCTATATCAACCATTTAAACGTTGCATACAATACTTTTTTTCATTGCAGTGAATGGCGAGACTAGCGTGCCATTCGCCTGATAGTAAGATTCGATCCGACCGCTCATGGACAATAGCAAAACCAAACAACACCATGAATTACAAAGAAATGCTTGGCCTTCCACTGCGCCCGCCATCCTGAGATATAAGATATTAAATCTCATTATGTCCAGTAGTTATTCTGGCTACAATGTCTTTAAATGAAAACTGTATTCAAAATTACCATTAAACTGAATGAACGTACTCGATTAGCCTGTATTCCTCTCTGAACATTATTGGATTGGTATTGCGGCCTATGAAAGTTTCATTTCCAATGTATCCATTTCGTATAAATGTGAAACTTTTAACCCCTATAAAGTTACAGGCAAAACTTTAACGGCTGCCACTACAGGGTTGGCAGAACTAATTAATACCAGTATATTGAATGTAATACGAATAAGTAAATTGTATGTTTGAATGTTAATGAAATACTGCCTCGGTGGCGTAGTTGTATTACGGTACGGTTACAAAGCTAAGGTTTCGGGTTCGAGTCCCGGGTCGGGCAAAGTGATATTGGATTTTTCTATTCATTATCAGTCCGGAGTCAGGAATTTGTGCCCGATAGGCTCGCCCCCTATCACATCGTGGGGCGAAACATACATATGTTCCGTATACAAGGCGAAATGTGGGTGTCCTGGTGGCACCTCTGCCTACCCCTTCGGGTATAAAGGCGTGAGTTTATGTATGTATGTATGTATGGATGTATGTATGTATGTAATTTATTCGGTTTTTGCTCTGAGCTTTTCGAAGGCTTATCTATACTCTATTCTATACATATAATAAAAATGTAAATGGTCGATGTCTGTACATGGAAGATATTTGAGAAATTTTAACGCGAGGGGTCTTTATAACAGCAACAGAAGCCAAAACAATTTTTTTTAGAATTTTTGTCTGTCTGTCTGTCTGTCTGTCTGTCTGTCTGTCTGTCTGTATGTTTGCTTGCGCATCACGCGAAAACTACTGCACCAAATGAGATGCGGTTTTCACAGTTGTATTGCTTTAGGTTCAACTTAAAAACTGGTATATGTTGCATTAACATACAGGGTGTTTCTTTTTGTTTGCTTGCACATTACTCAAAAACTACCGCACTAAATGAGATGCAATTTTCACAGTTATATTGGTGCAGGTCCAACTTGAAAACTGGTATATATTTTATTTACTTACAGGGTGTTTCTTTTTATTTCCTTGCGCATCACGCAAAATCTACTGCACCAATTGAAATGCGGTTTTCACAAATGTATTGCTGCAGGTTCAACTTAAAAACTGGTATATGTCTTATTTACATACAGGGTGTTACTTTTTATTTACTTGCGCATTACGCAAATACTACCACACGAAATGCGATGCGGTTTTCACATTTATATTGGTGCAGGTCTTACTTAAAAAGTGGTATATGTTTCATTTACATACAGGGTGTTCCTTTGTATTATGGAAGATAAACGAGTAAAACTAATCTGTATTAACGTAATAAAAACAATGATTTTTAGAATTTTTGTCTGTTTGTCTGTGCGGTTGTGCGCGATGAACTCAAAAACCGCTTATCGGATTTCGATGAAATTTGGTATGGAAGTAGCTGACATCTTGGATTAACACTTAGGCTACTTTTTATCCCAAAAAATTAAGTGTTCCCGTGGGATGAGGAAGGAATTCCGATATATTTGTTACTTTTTATACTCAAAGGGATGGGACTGGATTACATAACTTGAGTGAGAATGAGACAGAACGGGCGGGATATAATGGGACGGGACGGGGCGGGATGAGAAATACCAAATAAAGTTAATCACGCTGACGAAGTTTGCGGGCAGAAGCTAGTGTTTGATAGGCAAACAATAACATTTGAGCCATAGTAAATACAAGTAATTTTTAACGTCAAAATTAACATTACGTTCCAAATAAAATGTTTTGCTCGAGGGACCTTTAAGGTTTTTTTATGAAAACAATCGTGAACGTGAAACTTGTCTTTATTCAATGTTACGATAGAAGAATACAATATTTGAAGGCATTTCAAGTGCAATTGGTTGAGATGCCGCCCGTACGAGTAAAATAATAGGCTGCGAAGTCTGTGTGATGTATAAATATTTGTTTCAGGTCTGTGGTGTGAGACCGAAAGTCTATTATAGTTTCAGATACCGAGTAGACAACACTGTACCCTTAGTTTTTGGTTAAAGCTATACCATGTTTAGTGTTTATATTTATTTATTTATTTCATTGAACAATAACTGTGCAATTAAAAAAAACTCGTACAAATGTGTATCAAAACTTCATTTTCTTTCTAGTTATTTAGTTGCAATATTACGTTTTCATTACAATTCGTATTCGCGTGGAAAAGGCAACATTTAAATATAGTGTTATTTGAGTTTAAAGTGGAAATTATTACGCGGCGTTCGCTTGTTTATTTCAGATGTTATTTAACTAGTTTTAAATTGTATTTATGTTTTAAAGTAGCACCATTTTGTAGAATAATTATATATTATTGTTACTAACGATACTGTTGCTGATAACGAATAATGTTTTTATACAAATTTGTGTTCTATATAAAGTTGTTTTATGTTTTTGGAAGTATTTTATAAGACCATATTGTCGGATTTACTTTCTTATATTCTTAATTTGTATAGGATGACAAAAACACAGCCTTCTTATAATTTTCCAATAATTTTAATGATAAAACAAAGATACACTAGCTAAAAGAGCACATATCCACAACGTAAAAGCATTTAAAAGAAATAGCGTCATTTTAAACGTTTATCAGGGTGGTATTGGAAAACACACCCTGCTAAAACGTATTAAGGTTACATATCGCGTGAGGGGATGCAATACTGCATTGGTGCAGTGCGCCCTTGACCGAAACGGAGTGGCTTCGTTAAAGCCTTCAAATTAAATATGAAATTTCGTGTATGCGAGCCGTTGAATGGCGGTAATGATTTAGAACCATTATTGAAAGTGAAAAGGCATTATAGAAACATCACATCGTGAGTATAGGTACCTATATTTCCTTTTGAATATGTAAGTGATACTCATAGAATAGCCTGTGAAATGAGAAATTTTGTATGCTACAACATTTGCGTTACTATTATCTTTATAAAGCTACTGAAATTACGGTCACTGGTCCACTGAATATTGGCTTCTTTCAAAGACTAGCAGGGCACCTTATTGAAAGTGGCCTATATCTTACAACTTTATGTGATCTGTATTATTTCTATACATAAACTGTCGCCTCGACCACACTTATCGGAAAACTATAAACCATAAATCCCTTAACAAAATCTCTCCGTTTGTATTGAATTGAGAACCTTCGTATCTGAAAACCAATATTTGATAGGGCCGTATTTACACGGGAAATGAGATGTAAAAAATGAATGAAACGTTTATGAGTGGCCGATTTTGCTTTGAAAAATAACCAGTTTTACGACATCGTTGCGAGAAAACCTTCATAAACGGCGGCAGAGACGAAAATTGCCCACTGGATTAAATATTTTTGTGTTGCGTATGTAAATATCGTTTTATGTCGCTGTTATGTCAGCCCGTGTACTTTTTGTTGAGCGTTTTGAAGGTACTTCAGCTATAGTTCATTACGCAGAATATTTTTTGTATACTTTTTGTTTTACTAGAGGATTGCTGTTAAGATTCGCGAGGTACTTATTGCATTTCTTATCTAAATGATTCTGCATAAATGACAACATTTCAAACTAATTCTCATAGCCGTTCGAGACTTTCCGTCACAGAACCTGATCACCTTATTCCACATTCCTAATTACATTACTCCACTGCAGTGGCTTATCAAAAAAGCGTTTTACTAACAAAGCTTCGCTGTACTCGGTTCTATTTGGATTGATTCACAAACAAATTCTCATTAAATCCGTCTAGTTTTTGGCGTTATACCATATGAAAGTGCGCTTAAAACGTGTTTAATTTTTTTGCACCACGGAACACAATTAAAAGGGGTCTGGCGTTGAAGTGGCGAAAGTACCTCGGTTTTTGATACGTCACAAAAACTCAGTGGGGATATGTTGTGACTACGAAAGTGTTTTAATTTAAAAATTCGTTTGTTTGAAATATTTTTGTTTGTTTTTGTGCCTCGAACATAAATTCACAGGCTCGTCATTGGAATGGAATTGTGTTTGTATGGAAAGTATAAGTTTTGTAGAACTTATATGTGGTCATGTTTACTGTTAAATACTTGTCGTGTGTCTGAACAGCCCATTTACGTTCTACTGCAGGACACATAGGGGTTAGGCCATATAGTCCACCACACTGGCCTAGTGCAATTTGGCGGACTTTGCATAACGTAGAAATTCTTTTTTATAATCGTCACGGTATGCAGGTTTCCTAACGATGTTATCCTTCACTGTTTCGTGATAGTCAATCACCACGCACTATAACGGTAAAATACTAAGTAAAGGTATAAAGTAATACTAAGTACGCCATTGAAATTGCCTCAATTATTTATGGATTACATCCCCTAGCCATCCTTGAGAAAAAATATGTAAAAAAGCCTAGCAATTGTATAAAAATGAGCAATAAATTACCTTAGAAATAGCTGACTACGAATTATTTGGTTTAAGGACGCTGTAATTATGTCATTAAGACATACCTAACCTTACTCGACTGAGAAAATTACTCGCTTGTATGTTATTTACTGAGCCCTGGCAAATGACCTGGCTTTAAATCATTACTGTATTGGCTTAATGTTACGCCTTAATTGTTGAAGACATTTAAGCCTGGTATGGTGGAGTATAGCTCAATCATGAATGGATAAGAAAATAATTTTAATGTCACGTAGTCTACTTAAACACTCAGCTTTTTAAACTTAAGCATATACCACATGGAAATCATATCATCATATGTTAAAATTGGAAGTTTTGATTCCCGATTCCGACACCCCGTGATTTTATAAACCAGCAACCATCGCACCAACACCTAACCTTAGGCACAACACCATTGACTTATATTCTACCGATAGACGAGACACGTCAAAGAAATAAAGTGCCCCCGTATTTTAAAAGCACACTGCAATAGTACATCACTTACCTGGTATTTTATTAAAATATTGTAATTTCAGACGATTTGCTTTCGGTTTGATGGGGAAACATTCATTTATTACTTTTAAACGTATGCGAAAAGGCGTACTGCACTGTCACTGTCACGAAGCAAACTGAATCATCTGTGGTGCATGCACCGCAAGTAAGTGGGACACATTTTTTGTACTGAATGTCTTATCTAGTGTAACATTGATATCGATGCCCAACACACTTTTAAATATCTGCAGCGCTTCGTTGCAGCGTCATAACGCTATGATGGAGGGTCTTTTTGCGAATTGGAAAGAAGCATTTGCACAGAGCGGTTTTCTATCGAACCATGAAACGTTTTTCCGTCACTGATTCGGTAAAAGAATCTTAGAACCAAATCTGCAATATCATCGTTACTACTACACTAGGAAAATGATTAGACTAATGATGGTTGTAGCGAAGACTAACAGTTATAAAGGGTTGACCTAAATTACTATGCTACAAGCCAAGTTCTTGGAAGCAGTCAGTTTCGGTACGAAACTGCGTTACCGTACCGTGATTTGTATTAATGGTCTTTAACATGCGTACGAAACTATTAACTAAGTACTGACTATTAATCAATCTTTTGGCTAAATTGTTACCTATGCTAACTTTGGTATAGCCATTACGTACCGGGTATACCAAG
Organism: Deilephila porcellus; assembly: GCA_905220455.2. Classification (NCBI taxonomy): domain Eukaryota; kingdom Metazoa; phylum Arthropoda; class Insecta; order Lepidoptera; family Sphingidae; genus Deilephila; species Deilephila porcellus. The sequence continues at coordinate 11,364,053 of LR999973.1, read as the reverse complement.
ACTGCGACCGAAAACGAAGCCAGGTGGTAGTTTTAGTGGTTACAAACACGATGCAAATAAAAATTTCGCCGAGTCATATATTTTTTTAGATTTTTTTAAAAATCATCATGTTTGGGTGGTAAATACCTAGTTTTTGCGAAAATACTAATTTAAACCCTTACATACCATTGCGTCTTTAAAAATAAAGAGGTGTACATCATTATTTTAGGAAAACTATGTATGTAGGTATCACCCAAATACGACGATAAGTAAAAAATTAGAAAAAAAAGTTGACGATTATTTTTTGCGAATTTTTTACTTTCATTGTGTCTGAAGTGACCAATACTACCACCTGGCTTCGTTTTCAGTCGCGGTCTTGATATACCCTGTATATTTACTAGTACTGTACTATATTTTATACATACATAAACATACATAAACTCACGCCTTTATCCCCGAAGGGGTAGGCAGAGGCGCCACCAGGACACCCACATTTCGCCTAGTACCTATGTCCGTCCCACGATGTGATAGGGGGCGAGCCTATCGCCATATCGGGCACAAAGTCCTGACTCCGGACTGATAATGAATAGAAAAATCCAATATTACTTTGCCCGACCCGGGACTCGAACCCGAGACCTCAGCTTTGTAACCGTACCGTAATACAACTACGCCACCGAGGCAGTCATATTTTATACTACATATAAGTCAATAATCGTTCACTGCTGATAACGAGGCTCCTTTATAATCGAGAGTTCGATAGAGAGGGGTTGGGTCAGAGCCCACCATGCTGGTATAGAGCGGGTTGGAGGACTTCACATGATATAGAAACTCTTGTAAACTAAATACATATATGTTGTATGTAAGAACCATCTTTTTGAAAAGAAAGGTAAGTTAACCAATTTAAAAAGTATTTTACTTGACTGATTGTAAATAACATGTTTTCACCACCCTGTGTCAAATACACATATTGCTTACGAAGTAATTACCACAATTATATAACCGAAGTATTATTATTCAACTTGCGGTCAACCACTGAAGGAACATAATTATAACATCGCATAATTAATGATCAATTTTTCACCGCAAATAGGTCCATTAATTTTGGTCTCTACCAATTCTTGCTTTGAATTGGAGTTGTTTGTTTGACGGTAAATTCTTAGGGGCATTATCCAATATTGAACAAATCATGTTATTCGTATTGAAAAATGAATGATTGAAATGTTTGATTAAGAATTGGAAGCAATATTTCACGGTTCACAGATCTCTATTTCAACATCTAACGCAATAGTATTTAATATTTATTTGGGTATGTAAATCGTATCCTTGGTATAAACACTGTGTGTATGGATTGTAATGTAAAAATATACGTACAAACGAACAACCTAAATTCCGTATCTGTATCAGCCCATATACGTCCCACTGCAGGGCACGGGCCTCGTCTACAATCGAGAGTACAATTGAGAAGAGCTAGGCCCTATAGTCCACCACACTGACCTAGTGGTTTGCGGACTTTACATACCATAGAAATTGGTACCTATGCAGATTTACTCACGATGTTTTCCTTCACCGTTATAGTTCGTGGTGGATGACCATCATACACATATGACTTCGAAAAGTCAGAGGTATGCCGCTAGGATTAGAACCCGTGACCACAGTGAACATGTTGGCAGCCGCGTCTGTTCCGTTACCGACAGGCCACCACGCACTTATAAAAATATTTTTAAGGCATATTTCACTCTGTATCTGCAACAAAATTCTGCACAAACGACTCATAACTAAGCGTATTCAATAAACAGCCTTTGATTCCAACAACAAAAGTAATAACAGTAATCACTATCATCCACACTGCTGAAAAATCCCCAATCTCAGCAATACGGGTTGATCTTCAGCGATTTTCAGCTAGGCGTTCGGATCCCATACCGTATCGATTTGAGAATCCGTGGAAAGCGAGTAATGCGGCGTCTTATTAGATTTAGCTGGCCCTCGCTCCCGCCTCGTTTGGACGGCTGTCATTGATTTTCGGGTTTAGATTGTGCAAATGATGCTGAAGTAATAAGACGTAAATTAGGTGCTGAATATCTCTGCTCAAAATAGCTAATAAATCAGTACTGGCGGTTTGTAGAGGTTATTTATAAGGTTGAGAGAACTGTTAACCGTTAGATGAGCTATAAGTTCGGCAGCTCTTCTACATAGAAATATCCTGCAATATAGATTTAGGCGATGTTCAGCCACAAGAAGTCCACTGCCGAACAAAGGACGACAAAGTGTAACGACAGAGTTAATAAGATTCTCGCTGTATGCAAGCCTATTCAGAGAGATCGCTACAGAAATCCAAAATTGATCGAATCTTAATAAATAAATACACCCAACAGTCACATACATAGTCCTGACCCCACACTAAGATCGAGTCTCGTGTCGTGGGTATCAGAAGCTACGAGAGACTTTTCGGTCTCACAAACACCCAGACCCGAAACAAATGCCTGTGGATCACACAAATATTTGTTTTGGTGCGGGGATCGAACCCGCGGCCTCTCGTTTCACAGGCGGCGTCTAACCAACTGCGCCACGGAGGCTGTCAAAACATTTAAAGGCTGTAATCTTAAGTTTATCAATAGATTTTCGATGGCTTTAAATAAAAAACAAAGTTTATAACACACCATAATACCTTATTTTTCATAGGATACGCATAAAAACCACGACTGCACCCACATTAAAACGTGGAGAACAGTGGCGAAGGGTGACTATTTTCAAATGGGAAGCCGATATTTAAACAAGTACTCATACTTATACTTTACTCCGTTATGTACGTACGATGTTGAGTGAAATATTTGCTTATTAGTACTTACTATATTTACATAAACACTTGCTACAAACTTGCACGGAATTGCACTGTGCTCGTTGGATATATGGTGAATGGTGTAATGATAAATTACAAAAGGTAAGCCGGTAGGAATCGAGTTATATGGAGCCTTCGCCACTGGTGGAGAAGGTGAGGCGAGCATCAGACACAAAGTCCGGATAACTAATGTTCCTCGACGGAGTTGAAAAATCACACCAACAATGGCTCGACATAAGGAATAAATACATAACAATCTCACACAAGAGATAAGCGTGTTGCAAGAATGTAAAGATTCTGATTTGAACTACTTTAAGCGCCCCGTTTGATAGCAATCATTTTGGTTTAAATTACGATGAGAAAAATGCACTGTTGTGTTCCGGTGTGAAGGACATTGTAGCAAGAGTAACTACTAGACATAATGAGACTTACATCTTATGTCTCAGGGTGACGAGCGCGGTGAAATGCCAAGCATTGCTTTGTATATCATGGTGTTGTTTGGTTTTGTTGGTGTCCATTAGCGGTCGTATCGCTTACCATCAGGCGATGTCATGCTCCTTTTGCCATTTACTGCAATAAAAAACTGACTAGAAAATATATGTAAATCATTCAAATATAAATACAATTGTATACCATGTAAAGCCATGTTATCGTAATATATAACTGTAATCTCAGTAGTCTAGAAGCTTCCACTGTAATGTGATTTAGTCATAAGGCGTGAATTATAGTTGTAAATAGATAGACGCGTATTATGTTTCAGTGTTAACCCTTAATGCTATTTTAATGTAAAGCCATGTTATTCGATAGCGCGTGACGCGGGTCTAATGGACCGAAACGAATATCACGTATGCCAACGCATGCTCAAATCACTTTTCAGAGAAATCCGTCTGCCTTTTACGTGAAAAATGTGGATTGATTGCTTCTCTACGCTTGGAGATTAATTTCTGATTAAGGTTGGATTTAGGCGTGGTTTGAAGATTAAATTGATTTTAAAAGCAATTATAATGAATTTGAATGTATCTATAAAGCTGTGAATACCTAATGTGATTCTCAATTATAATAATCAATTACAATATTCAATAAATTTGCATACAAAACTACTGAACAGGAAATGTAATGTATTGAACATAGAAAATCACATTTCCAAGTATAGAAAAACACGTGAATGTACTGTGATCTATATGTACACATGAGGTATGTAGTACACACGTTTGCAGACGGCTGCATCCAAGATGGCGTCGGCGATCAATGGTTGCCATGACAACGCGTCGGCACCGCTCAGCTGGCTGAAACGCTGAACCAAAACAAGGACGGAGATTGAACCCGCGTCCGATTTTCCTTGAATGAAAGAGACGAATACTCTTGGGTGTGAAATGCTCGGTGTTAGAATAATTAACTCGGGGTAGCTTTCACATGAATTCATTATATTTTAAGGTTCGCCAAAAAATGTAATACATACCTATTTATATTTTGGTTGTAATTGCATTAATGTGTATCGATTATATTAATTTAAAGAATATGACATGTTTTGATTATTTTGTTTACGATCAATTTTAAACATCAATTATATTTACATTGAAATTAAAGTGTTGACTAATTTTCTTAAGATATTATACCTAACTGAAAACAAAAATGTTTTTTTAGTAGCCCTTGAATCCCGATTATTCGTTGACAATTTCAGAAGCCACGCACAAGTTATATTATCGTATGTAATGGAAAATAACAAGAATAATAATTACACTGAAGTGCACTTAAATGTATAAAGTTGAAGGACGCTGTCGTTAATCAAATGGCACATTAACGACTCAATCCTAATGATCTAAATTAATGAGCTAACAATCAAGAGTTACTAACTATGTATGTGTGTATACATACTTATGTATGTATCTCAGCGCCAGTAGCCTTCAATTGTGATTATACATACTTGTAATCTATATTTTATGAATAGTTGTACGTTTCCGTTTATTAACATGCGACAAGTACAATCCTTTACTTATATCCAACCCATGGTTGTCTGGGGGAGATCGCCTAGACCGATAAGAACGCCTTAGTACTTTTATGTACTAATGGCGGTTTTTATTGATTGTTAAGATTTCTTTGGTGTACAATAATATCAAATATGTATGTATAGGCTATATCCAGACGGCGACCGAAAACGAAGCCAGGTGGTAATATTACTGACTTCAGACACAATGCAATTAAACATTTCGCAAAAATATCGACAATTTTTTTTATATTATTTTTTTACATACTTTATTGTACACACAATAAAAGAGAATAAAACAGTAACAGTTAAATCACTTAAAGCTAAAGCCATGGTTACAATTGGCGGCCTTATCGCTACCTGTGATCTCTTCCAGGCAACTTTGTCGTCGTATTTGGATGATTAATACATGGTTTGCCTAAAATAATAATGTACACCTTTTTATTTTTAAAGACGCAATGGTACGTAAGGGTTTAAATTAGTATTTTCGCAAAAACTAGGTATTAACCACCCAAACACGAACATTTTAGTTGCATCGTGTCTGTAACCACTAAAGCTATCACATGGCTTCAGCCTTGATATACCCGGTATGTATATTTATAAATGAAATAAATAAAAAAGTTATATACATTATTGTAGAGGAAGATTCCGCAGGACTTTTATCACAGAGTACATTTGACTTTTATCGAGCGTACCAGAAGGTGAGGTTCTCACGTCGGTGGTTGCGACCAAAGAGAATATAAAACACTACGTTAGTTGCGACTTCAATATAGGTATGCGTGAATGTCAAAGCGTGGAGATGTAGTAGATGTCGTCCTTTCTATTCTAGTTTATAAGTACGTAACATAAAATTAAAAATGCAGTGAACCTAATATACGCCCTTTGTACCCTGAAGCATCGATGCAGCCTCTAACTTATTCAATAAGCGGGCTAAAACGGACGAAAAAGGTATTTTTTTAAAGAACCTCTTTTCAGTATCTACTGTCGCCAAGTTAATACTCAAATTAAGAAGTTCCTGCGTACCTCACACAAAATTTAGATGGTTTGTGTATCCTTTTCACGAAATTAACATTCCACGTTCTCATCCCAGGATTGTGAATTTTACCAAATGTTTGCACGCCATATAAGATCGTAAGAACATTGCGAATACGTGCGGTTGTTTACCTCCCACTCGGTTCATTATGACGTCGGTTTGGCATATTATTGCTTTCTAGAATATGTTAAACGACTTTTGTAACTCTTGCCCTTTCAAAATATATTTTACACCTGTGTATTTTTCTTTCTATGCTTTTATTAAGGATCTTGCGAGAATTATTTCATGAACGAAGTGAATGATTCAGTCGTTATTTGTGATAATGGTTTATGATAATACACAATAAATAAAAAATACTTCTAATAACCTATATAACTGTGCAAATCTGAGTTTGCACCAGTGTACTGGAACATGTGTGGGCAAATAACTGCGCAAACTTCGTCGAAATTTTCGAGTCGAGACTGGTGCAAGCACGCGTTTGCGCAAACGCACTTGAACGTGTGTGGCGGCCATAACAGACATACATAGTCCTGCCCCACAATAAGATACAAGCCTTGATTCGTGGGTATCAGAAATTGCGAGAAACTTTTTAGTCTCACAAACACCTAGACTTGACAAAATACCTGTGAATCCAACAAACATTACGTTTGAAATGAATTCCTGATTTGATTGAATGATATAAATTGATATAAAGATAAAGTTTGTTATTAACAAAAAAAGGCGACTCAGGGGAGTTACACCGAAACGAAGTTCGAATGTTCGACGTTCGAAGTAAGTTATAAGTTTTCCACTTCTAAAAGTGAATACTATTCTCTATAAGCCTTATCATTCACTCCGAAGTTAGTCTATGGTTACGGTAAATGGTTATGGTAATGGTTATGGTAAATGCCTACTATTATGGACGATTTGGAATAACTCCGCTAATAATAAACTAATAATTCTTTACAACCATATCTATTTTTAAAGTAATACTGTTTATAGACTGCCTAGGTGGCGTAGTTGTACGACTACAAAGCTGAAGCCTCGGGTTCGAATCCCTGGTCGGGCAAAGTGATATTAGGTTTTTTCTATTCATTATCAGCCCGGAGTCAGGAATTTGTGCCCGATATGTCCATAGGCTCGCCCCCTATCACATCATGTGACGGAACATACAAGGCGAAATGTGGGTGTCCTGGTGGTGCTTCTGCCTACCCTATTTATGTATGTATGTATATACTGTCTATAGATTGTACGTATAAATTGATATTGCTTTAAACGTAGTATCAACAAGATTCTCGCATTTTATTTCTCATAAAACCATACTAGTCGTAATATCCTTTTATGTAAGTAGGTTTATATTGATTTTCTTCTTTCTTTTCAGCTGAAAGACACCCAGTATTGGCCAAAGGTTTGGATGGTTTTATCATTTAACAAAGCAATAAATCCTTTACTAATTTGACATGGGTATTTTGTGTGATGGAATAATAAAGATTGATATAATCAAACACGAGATTTTTGCACCTACTTATAATATATAAAATAACTTAGAATGGAATAAAATCAATAATATTTTTTGTAATTACAAACGATAGCTTTTACTACTTAGAGTTAACTATTATTAGTAATTAATGGAAACGAACAATCCACAAGCTTTAATAAAAAAAAATGTTATTAACCTATCCCACTGCTGAGTAAATATCTCCACCGTCTTCCATCACGATTCGCGTTCCAAAGCAATTCCTGGCCACTTAGATTCGAGAGCACTTAATATAAAATACACTTTTTTATTTCGATTGCATCCGAGGCTTAGTTGGTTAGACACCGCCTGTGAAATAAAGGGCCGCGCGTTCGATCCCCGCATTGAGACAAATATTTTTGTGTGATCTACAGATATTTATGTTTTTGAAATCGAAAATTCTCTCAGTAGTTTCTGATCCCCACGACATCGATCACTGTTGGTTATATTTATTTATTATTTTGCAATAATTGTTTTTTTTTTCAAACTGTATAAGACACAATAAATCACCCTGTATCTAACACTAATACGTCTCAGCGGTACATTTAATACACGGACGCGTCTGCTAATAAATACCCGAGTCAGAAACTATTGACTGCGTGGAGTCCTGCGGGAGCCATTCCTTAGTTTAGTGATTTCATCTTTAAGAGTACACGTTTAGCTGACCACGCGTTATAGTATTTTCTTTGTCTTGTACACAGACGTTGGTTTTATTGAATGGATTGGAAGTTTGAGCAAGAAGGTGCTCCTCCTTCTTTTCCGCCTCCTCCTCCTCCTCCTCCTTCTCCTAGGTGCTTATAACTATTAAATTAGGGAAATTATGGTGCCTTATCATATAATAACTGTGAAGAACTTAAAACAAATTCATAAATAACTGGTTTACCTAATCAATATTCTACATTATTGAAATATCGAACAAGAAAATTAAGTGTGCTTACTTCATAATGTTTACATTATAGCAAAATCGGCAATAGGGACTTAAATTGTTGCTTTTTTTGTATTTTGTTTTAATCGTAGTACAACAATATCTTGAGGTAATGTTCATGACTTGCCCGGAAAATTGTCAAGATAATTTCTTATATTGGTTTTTTTTATTGCATTGAATGGCGAGACGAGCATGTCATTCGCCTGATCATGGACAGTGGCAACACCATGAATTACTAAGCAATGCTTGGCATTCCACTGCGCTCGTCGTCCTGAGACATAAATCTCAATATGTCCAGTAATTACCCTGGCTACAATGTTCTTCAAACCGGAACACAACAGTGCATTTTTACTACTGTTTGGCCGGAGAAATAGACATTGCGGTGGTACCTCCCCAGGCGCCTCTCACATATGAGAGACCTTCCACCAGTTCCGAGATTAGTCCAAGCCGCATAAAATGGTCTTTCTCTTAAAACTTTACAATATCAAATACAAAATATGTGGGATGTGTTTATTAGTTGAAACAGCGTAACAGACATCAACGCCCACCTCAATGTGCTAGGCGACAATTAATTAAGACATATTTTTACGTCGCCCGTCAACTCGTAATAACAAGATTATTATCTGCGCATAAAAATATTTTAAAATCTGTAAGTCATCTCTTTTGAGCTCTTGAGCATGATGAGCACGTCGAAATATCATTATGATATTTAAAATCATTATATTTATCACCATAGTCCTCAGTCCCGGGAAGTCCACTAATCAATTTTAAATTGGGCAGTAAAAACGCTGCATCAAAAAACAATTCTATCTATCTATCTATTCATCCACAGGAAGTCCCCTGCTGAACATATGCTTCTCCGAAGATCTCCACATAGACCTGTTGGAAGCGGCACCCAGCGACTTGTCATATAAAACGCTCAAAGTTCCATAATAATCTTAGCTTAGATATTCTATATCCACAGGATCAGACAGGAGATTTACCATTATTAAATCTTTTGATCGAACATTATCTGTCTAGGCTACAAGATTATTTTAATCCCTAATCCTTCACAATAAATGTTTAACTAAACCAATGTTTTATTAATTCCAATACCAGTAAAACGGGCGCGCCGCAGTATCCATTACGATATTTTACGCCGATGTTCAGCAAAAAGTTTTCGGATAAAATTCCATTAGTACAGATGTTTCCTATTAGTCGGAGTTCGATAACTCCCAATGGAAGGCACTAATTACCTTGAGCAACAACCAATATTCCATGTTCAGTATTAATGATTCTGGGAATAATTGCGTAATCTCTGTTCACAGAATATTTAGACCTCTTTTGACTTCTTGAAAATCTAAAATTGTGGGAATGCTGTGTTAGCGAATTTTCGAATCAATCATCTTTCGTGAGAATTAATACAGAGACTTGATGCAAAATCCTTCTGCAATCAATCAGACACATCCATACAATTATGTTGAATAACAAGTACCTAAATAGAAAAATCCAAAAGATAAATTACATAATTCACTAAGTATAGGTCCAGAATTCGCAATATACTTGCTTAATACAGCGGCAACTTCACCCGCCAAATTTCTAACCAAATCTTGATTAAACAATTTCTTGACTCAACTTCCACTTGACTAAAGCCTCTTTATAAATATCTAGTAAGATAACCAAGCCCACAAAAGAGTTCGCAATCTCTGCACCTTAGCAAACACTTTTTACAATTTTGCTAAACACTCCCTCTTTCGCTCGTTATTCTCAAGTTTTTTAATCCGGAAGAAAAGCTAATCCTTCCTGGCGTAAAGTGCTTTACGGAGTTTTCGAAAAAGGTCTGAAGGGGACGGTAATTAACATAGTGTATCTTGGATGTTAAGTTTATGTGAAGGAGATACGTTGTGTTAAAGACTAGGAGAGAAAAATGCTGAGGTCCGCCGAAACAGGCTGTTTGTCAAGGCAAGATGATTTTAAGCTTTATGACAGGGACTACGTAATATAGCATTCAATTTAGCAGAAGAAAAAGGATTCCTATAACCTTTCTAATAAATAAGTTAGCAATACGTTGTTCCATAGATATTTTTATCGATTCTCTATTTATTTAAATTTATTTAATTACCAATACACATTAATACAATTAAATAGTTATAGATGTATCAATACGAAGTTTTTTTAACTGCATTTGTTTACGCCATTAATCAATATTTCAAGTATCAAATAAAGCTTAATATTTTCCAAAACAATTTAAACGTATCTAATATCGGCCGTCACCCATCTAATAACCGGATGATACATATTTTTATCAACTATTATTGATTAACAAACAAGCCTATGTTTTTTATTTTTCGAAAAGTAGTTTTGGCTTTTTTTAATTCATATTTTTTTATTTTAGCAGGCAAGCCTTTTCAATTTGTTTTGTAATTAAATAATCTTTCTTATAATACCTATTTTGATTGGTTATCAGGTCGATATTCAATTTACGAACCGAACCGGCGTATTATTCGATCCACAGATACACATTGTCAATTAACCCAAGCCTGTATTAGAAACAGTAGCGTGTGCCCAATACTCCGGCAAGGCCATCTGCCATGTGGGCGCAACGACTTGTCCACTGCAATTATATTTACTCCAGTGCTATTCCGTTGGGATTAACCCAAATTGTAAATGTTCAAATCATGAAGTATCGACTGCTTGCATTTAGTTAGATGAAGCCAGAGGATCGGATTCGATTCCCGAATACCTAATTGCCTCTTAACGATGCTTAAGATTCAAAAGAGCAGCTTATTTGTTATTCCCATTTATACCATCAAAAATTACAATAGGAAAAGAAATGTATTTTGTCCCAAAATATCGCCTTTCATTTTTATAACAAAATATGTACAACCGAAATAAATGGACAGCAAAATCAGAATTTACAAGCTTCAGTAGTTAAATCCTGACAAAGTCTTCCGCCGAGATGCGTGTTTCATTAAAATGCCCAAAATAATTCCGTTGAGTTTATTTAGGTGCCCTCTCTAACCTCCCTCGGCTTTTCACCTTAATTTATTATATATTATATATTTCCTAAAGTTAAGACTTTTCTTCGTGTAAATAAACGAGGTTTTTTAGATGTCATTAGAATGTACCTTTATCTACAAGTTACTTTGAAAAATCTGTGATTAAGCATTACAAGTCAGGAATTTTGTAATTAAACATTAATTACATCAAACCTTGAAGAGACTAAACTAAAACCCTATTAAAAACGCTTTTTGTTGCTTGAAAGAAAGCCATTTCAATGGAAAATGCATTTCAATAATTTGTATAATTGTCTCTACTTTTCTCTTGAAAACATTCGTTCAGTATATGCGGTGTATTTATAGGGCTTTACTGTATAATATTGTTTTTATGTATGACATATATGGTTTATAAATATTCTTTATTATGTTGCTTTGTAAAGGAACATAATAAGAAACATTTGTAATGAAAAAAATTCTATTCCGTCATCTTAATCAACTACAGGAGACACATTACTAAAGACAGATCTCGTCGAAGTATTTCCATCCAGACTTGTTGAAAAAACGGCGTGCATCTGCGACTTTCTTCAAGTAATATTTGTTTTATGCAAAAAAATCGTAATTGTAAGCCAAATAAACCTACGTAAAGCTAAAAATCCCGTGGCAGGTTATTCTGGCGCTTGCACTAGGACAAAAAGCTGAATCACAAACTATTTCAGTGGAGATGTAAAAATAGACAACTCAAATATGTGTTTGCAAAACGTACATTTTTAATTATTTTATTAACAGTAATCTAGTTTCTATAGTGTGTAACATGGTTTGCTGCGTGATCGAGATATTATTAAACATATTTTTATAAATTGATTTTGATATGGTAGTTAGCGAACTGGAGTGCTAAAACGAAGATCCTCTGGTATTTCGAAATTATCTGTAATTATTTCACAATGTATTAATAGAAGTAAAACACTGAAAAAATCTGCATACCTAAAACATTTCTATAAGAAATTCTAAGGTCTAAAAGTCCACCAATCCCCACTAGGCCACCGAAGTAGACTAGACCTTAATCCCTTCTCAGTACCAAGGCCAGCCATGGGCCGTGTATGGGTTGAAAGACATAGTTAAATTGATTCAACCAGTGAAACATTGTGCCATTAACCTACATGAGCAAGTCAATGGACTGTAACCCAATTTCCAATGTCTCTAGTAGTTATTACCCTGAAAAATAGAGGGCGTGGTTTGGAAGCTGGCCCATTAAAAATTAAGCTCATCACTATATCTAATAATAAGTGGGTATATTTAATAGACGCAACGATTAAATAATTTGAAATAACACCCACTATCACAATTTATGACCGTCGTGTTGGTCTAGTTGTGCCGGGTTTGGATTGTGAGATCATAGGTTCTATTCTGAAGCGAATGATTCATGTTTCAAATTTCTGGTCTTGTTCAAGGGATTAAATTCCCTGAATTAACTGGTTCCATATTTTTAGCTAGCCTTACATAACGGTATTAAAAGAAATGGTTATTTAAAAATTGTGTTTAGCAATATAAAAATAACAAAAATATACCTCAAAATGACTTTCGCGAGTTTTTAATCGACTTCAAAAAATATTAAGAGGTTCTCAATTCGTCGGAATGTTTTTTTAAGCAATATCGTGTCAATCAGTAGAACGTTTTTTTATTAGAGGCGGTCACCTTAGAAGTTAACCCCTAAAAATTAGCACACTATTGCTCCAAAAAGTTTATATTTAAAACGAGGGAGTAAAACAGTTAATCCTAGCGAATATGTGGCTGTCTGGGGAGTTATGCGACCACTTTTCTCTCAAACGGATTACACACAACCGTCAAAGTCTAGACTAAAACCATTTGAAGCTATTTACGCCTCTACGTATTTACTGAATTATTTAAATTAATATTGTCTATGCTGTGAAATAAAAATTTAAAATGACAGAAATAAGCAGAATACAACAGTAAAATTATAAAAACATGATTTAATAATGTAATAAAACTAGGTGACCCGTGTGAATACTTTACAGAGATCATTAACAACATTTGATAAGTATGCTTAATGCTGATTATAATTATATAACCCAGACATGGTATAAATAGCATATCAAACACGCCAAAGGGCTCAGTGAACGAAAATGTAATCCTTCTTAATAAGAAGGATTGATGTTTTTGTTTGTTAAATTGTTGAATAAGAAGTTCTTATTATACCATTACTGGTGGCAGATCTCTCACATGTGAGAGGCCGAACTGTCTTTTTCTCCTAACAAATAACAGTGTAAATGCACTATTTTATTCCGGTTTGAAGGACATTGTAGCCAGAGTAACTACTGGACATATTGAGACTTCATTATCTTATGTCGCAGTATGGCGAGCGCAGTGGAATTCCAAGTGTTGTTTGGTTTTGCTACTGTCCATGAGGGGTCGCATAGCTTACTATCAGGCAAAGGGCATGCTAGTCACGCCATTCATCGCAAAAAATAATCATCATTGAAGGAGATAGTATTCTATTTGGATTACGATGCACTTACAAACAAATGCATTGTATTAGAAACAGTACGAGTAGCGTGTGCCCAATACTCCGGCAAGGCCATCTGCCATGTGGGCGCAACGACTTGTCCACTGCAATTATTTTTACTCCAGTGCTAGTCCGTTGGGAATAACCCAAATTGTAAATACACAAAATCAACGATTATCGACAGCTTGCATTTCGTTAGACGAAATAAGAGGCCTCGGATTCGGTTCCCGAATACCTAATTGCCTGGAAACGATGCTTAAGAATATTTTTATAGGCGTGTCCACAATAACTCGGAATCAAAAGAGCAGCTTATTCAATTATAAAAAAAAAACATAATTGAGGGAGATAATCATCTCTCGTTGGTAGATATTCTATTTGGTTCACTTACAATCAAATGCATTGTAATTTGTAGTCACGTTCTCATGATATAACACCAATATTAATTTAAAGGCAAAATGAATACAAAAAGGAAATATTAGTTGTAGATCCATTCTGGACTATAGCAAATTGACCTATTCCGATTGAGACAAATGCCATAAAAACGTATTGATTTAAACTGAAGTTTTCTGCACTCACGTCTATACTAACCTGTTTATATTTGATCGTAAAGGAACCCTACTAAGGGCATTAAAAGCAGCGCCGACAATGAGGCCGCCATAAAAGTTCTGAGATTTACGTCGCCAAGTTTTATTACATCAAGATTAAACTTATTTACGCGGTCCAAGTGTTGTTTGGCCTGCATTCAAGTACCGTGTACGTTAATTAACAAAACACTGTTATACAATAGTTGCGAATATGGTTCTAAATTTATAAAACACAACTCTGGATGAACCCTGAATTCATCACTATCCACCGAAGTCTAAAACAACGTCAGCCAAGTGAATAGAAGTGGACGGAAGCTGAGCAAAGCGTGAAGTGGGATTTTTTATTATTTATTCTGGCACGGCGCAGTGACTGCAATGCACCTGGTGGTAAGTGCTAATGCCGTCTAGATAGAGTATCGAATGGCATCAGGCGGTAGTCTCATGGTATTCGATACAATCATGCCGGCCCGCTGACATGCCGCTTCAAGCTACGGCGGAAGGATCTAGGATTATAGGAAGGAAGGAACACGTGTGATGGCAAACCGTTCCATAGCTTGACTGTGCGGCAGAAAAACGAATTGGAGAACCTTTGAGAATTGTACACATTTGCCAGCTTTCACCCTCTGAAACTTAGGAATGAGGTAAATGTTGCTCATCGTATTAGCGAATACGGGCTAAGGTTATTGGATTGCTTGGATGAAACAAAAAAGCAGTACGGGCTTCAGACCGTAAAGACAAATCACTCTTTCACAAGTCATCGAAAACAATGAATAAATTGAACGATTTATGATTGGAATTAGTTCTTGACGCCCCATATTCGTCAGATCTGGCCCTGTCTGAGCTTTACCTGTTCACAAATTCCAAAAAAGATATTTCATGGAAAGATTAGGAAAAAAGATATTTCTGCAACTGAAGCGTATTTTTAAGCTTAAGATAAATCGTTGTTTATGAAAGGCATCAAAAGCTTGCGGTTTGGAATAATTATAACTTTGAACGGGGCTATCTTGAATAATAAAATAGAATTTCGTAAAAAATATATATATATAAATAGTCTCGGGGCTTAGTGACTCGCGTATTAAACTATAAAAAAACAGCCAATTCGCCAAGAGATTAATTGCCTCACAGTTTACTAAATACTCAACAATTAACATAATCGAGAACAGAATAGTTTCTGTAACGAGAGTTGTTTGAAGTTGAAGTGTTGCTGCTGCATGTCATCAGGACTTCAAGCCGGTTTATTTTGCAATTTAACTTTTTGTTATCAATTTGCCTAGTATCTTCAGTGTTCTCGTTGCGCCATATGTGCTGTAAGCACTCCTGGATGCCTGTAATGTAAGGCCTATAATAAAGGTGTGGCATTTTTACATAAATGCTATAGAAGAAGCGTTTTCTTTTTTACGTCTTTTTTTCACAAATTGATTTATTTGACTAATTCGAAATACCTTAATCTCGAGTAAATGCAGATAATTTCTAACATATTTATTAAATCAAGCTTAATATAATTGACATCCATTAAGTGCACTGACGAAGCCATAAACACAAGTTTTTCCATACATTAAAGTTTCGGAGTGTTCAGTTGATACATGGCCGCTCACAAACAGTACAAGCGATCTTTATCATCGCCGGCGTGTACAACAAATAACCCGTGTCGCTTTAGTTTCTCCGCAGATATTAATCTTCTTGTCTATTTTCACACTCTCGCTTACCACTTTCATATAACTATTAGTTTTTTTTATAAAGCATCTGTTATATAAATATTATTTATATTTAATATGTGCGCTTACATTCGTTTTTGTATATCTTTGAGGACAAGCAGTTTGTACTAGCAAAGGCAGCATATGACTTTCATCTTTAAGATTGACAAACGTCTTAAATAAAGATCCCTGTGAAATCCTTCGAAGAACTAATGTTTAGCAGATCTTCTGTGATTGAAGATGCTGATTAATTATCAATTTGTATAGTCTCTCGGAGAACTGATGGCCGATGGGGCCAAAAAGTTCTCGAATGGAGGCCACGTAGCGGAAAGCGCAGCGTAGGACGTCCACCCACAAGATGGTCAGACGACCTGGTAAAGGTCGCGGGACGTCGCTGGATGCAGACTGCCTCCAACAGGTCACTGTGGAAATCATTGGGAGAGGCCTATGTTCAGCAGTGGACTGCCTTTGGCTGATGGATGGATAGTCTCTCCTACAGGAGTTATGCCAGCCGCAATCTTTGAGGCCTTTGCAGACGATTGTCCATCAGGGTAGCCCATTACGTTATGGTAGGGGTATAGATGGATTTTACTGGTGGTAGGTCTCTCATATGTGAGAGGCCGCCTGGGTACTGAGTAGGTACCACCGCAATGTCTATTTCTCCCGCCAAACAGCAATGTAAATGCACTGTCGTGTTCCGGTTTGAAGGAAATTGTAGCCAGAGTAACTACTCGACATAACGAGACTTGACATCATATGTCTCGGGATGGCGAGCGCAGTGGAATGCCAAGCATTGCTTTGTAATTCATGGTGTTTAGTTTGCTACTGTTCATAAGCGGTCGTATCGCTTACCATCAGGCGAGTGGCATGCTCGTCTCGCCATTCATTGCGATTAAAAATGGAATTTAAGCAAGTCCAATTAATAAACCACTCGTATAACTCAAACTTATAAATTAAAAGTTTGTTGAATTGTTTTGCAAATAGCGCACCTGAGAATGCTTCAAGATTTCAACTAGTCATTAAACACACTTTGGGCTTTTAAACTTGTGGTTACTGCCCACTTTCAAACAACTTGTATTTAATTCATTTATATATAAATTATTTATTGAACACCTGCACATAAACAATAAAAAAGAATTAAAACTAGTTTAAATAAAGGTGACAATTGGCGGTCTAATCGCTTATAGCGATTTCTTCCATTCTTCACTTTTCAATAATGATAACGTTTCAGCTATAGCCAGGATAATATTCTTGCATCTTCTTCATTCTGCAACCACTTCATCGAATATAACCAGCAATGTACTGCATCATTATCATAATTACCAGCATCGTCTTAGCCATTACGTATTCGTCCACTGCTAAAATACCTTTCGCAATGCAGTCAACACAGATTGAGACAGTAATTGCACGATGCTGGAAAGCCTGTCATTAGTATCAGTATTCGCTTATGTACGTCCCACTGCAGGGCACGGGCATTTTTATTTGCTATGAATGGCGAAACGAGCATTCCGTTCGCCTGATGGTAAGCGATACGACTCATCATGCACAATAGCAAATCTAACAATACAATGAATTACAAAGCAATGCTCGGTATTCCACTGAGTTCGCCATCCTGACACATAAGATGATAAGTGTCATTATGTCCAGTAGTTACTCTGGCTTTTACACTACAATGACCTTCAAACCGGAACACAACAGTGCATTTACACTGCTGCTCATGGTGGGCATCCTTAACAATAGAGAGTACGATTGAGAGGGCTTAGGCCATATAGTCCACCACGCTATCATAATGCTGGTTGGCGCATTTTAATACTATAGATATTCTTACAAATCGTTATTAAGCTATGATACTCAGGTTTTCTTATGATATTTTTCTTTCATCAGTATAGAGTCTAGCGATAACTCCAAAGTCAGAGGTGTGCCCTGGGACTTGAACCTGCGACCACCGTGAACATGTTGAGAACCGCGTCAGGACCGTTAACACCAGGCCAACGCGCACTTACCATAATCATCATCATTATTAAGTGTTCATCCAAGCATGACAAAAAAATCGTTGCTTTTTTACGATATTTTGAGTTACATTGTGTTTGTCACTAAAACTGCAGCCTAAATTCGTTTTCGGTCGCAGTCTGAATATACCCTGTATACATAGAGAGTAATTATAGCATCTAAACACGACGGCATCACATGCTATTTACAAGATTTATATAAATAATTAAATAAACCGTTTATAGTCTGCGTATTTATAACTTGTATGGAATCCTCACGTAGCTCTCCCTCTGTGCGCTTATTAAGCCGGTGTGTTTGTGTGCATTTATCTAAAGTTATTGTAGAGACAATAACTTTAGAAAGAATAGAGATTCTTTTCTCCTTTATGATACTTTTAATTTAATTTAGAAGCAATGACTATTATGCTTTTTTCTCTTCTTATGTCCACGAAAGACAAGTCTGTCGTGTTTAACCAATTTCCTTCTAACTTGGAAAGGAAACGCACCGACCTATTCTTTCGTGGCTGTAATTCCGTCCAGTGTCGAATGGACCTAGTCAAATATTCGTTTTACAATTGTATTGTATGAAGTTGTAATTCATAACATTAGATGACATTTTGTAGTAATACTCGTATTATGTTGAGTACCATAACCAAATTCGTACGTTGAAAAATAATCTCCCGAACTTACTATTACAAACACGAGTATCCAGACATCACTTGTTTAAACTCCAACAATCAATTCTAGGCTAATTATTCTGAATCAGCCGCTAAATATGTTGTAACATATGTGGAACATAAAAATCGGCCTATGTAAATCGCGGATAGCCGTTTCCCGATTTGGTGTGCGAGCGTGGCATGCTCGGTAGTAGCGGACATGCGCCCGCGCCTATTAATACCACGTGCGAGTGACTCCCCCGTCTCCCCTCCCCTCCCCGGTCTCCCCTCCCCTCCCCTGTCTCCTCCCGCCGCATGCTTAAATATAGCCCGAGGGAATCCATCGCGAAATCTACGCGGTGCGTATTGATCGCCTTGTGAATCAAATATACGCGAATGTTTGAACTATTGTTCTTTTACTGGTGTTAGGTCTCTCATATGTAAGTGGCCGCCTGGGTAGGTACCACCGCAATGACCATTTCTTCTAAAGTGTATTCGCCTTTCAGGTTTATCTGGTTTCGACGTCAGCATAATTACGACAACATTATAACAATATTAACACCATGAGAAAACCCCATCTCTCACCGGTAGACTTCATTTGAATGCCAATGCTCTTTCCATCTGGTAAACTGTACTCGATTTCTCCCACCACTATAAATTTTCCGTGAAGGGGTAGGCAGAGGTGCTACCAGAACACCCACGTTTCGTCTTGTGTCATCCGTCCCACGACGTGATAGGAGGCGAGCCTGTCGCCATACCGAGCACAAATTGCGGACTCAAGTCAAAATCCAATATCACTTTGCCCGACCCGGGATTTGAACCCAAAACTTCAGCGTTGTAATCGTACCGTAGTAGCTAAAACTAAGCCACCGAGGCACTAAAAATAATTTAATAAACACAAAATGAAATTAAAGTATACGTAATAATTTCGGAAACGTGCGTGTATGAGGCAATATCATACCACGTTATATCACATATATTTCTAGGTCATATAGAATGCTGCGGGTAAATTTGTAATTTCATGCTGTATTGGATATTTTTCCATCAACTTTTCTGCTCAAATCCGTTGAAGATATTCAATGAACTACATTTTTGGGTTACATAATAGTATGTTAGCAATACAGGTTAGTTTGAGCTTATCTTGTATTAGCGTGCTATCATCTAAATGTAATTCATTGTTGTATTATAGAAAATCAAATAAGACAAGATGAAAAATAATTATGATACTATTTTGGAAATTACTTTTTATACTCGTAATATACCCTAATTATTATTTTATGTATGTTTTTGCGCTAACTTTTCAACCGTACGGCGTAGGGCATAGTTTTATATTAGAAATGTTTTGTAATTTTCTTGACACATTTTCAATAGAGACTATTACAAAGTAGCTATCAGAGCTATTCCGTCCGATAAAAAAGTTGGATGATAAATTACTTTAAGTAAGGATTCAATAAAATGATTTTACAACAAGAAGAAAATGTCCATGTAAACCGATTAAACGACCTTTTCAATCAGAAGAAAATTAAATTGTATTTATTACTTTAGCTTCGTACAGGGACTGTGGGTTCAATGACCTTTCCCATCTATCACAACACGAAATTGAACATTCCACAAAAAAATTCTGTAGTAATGTTGCGATAACACGTGCTTAAAATTAGAAATTCATAATAATGAAAACCATCGAATTGTATATTGTACTATAATTATTGCGAAACTTGAATTCGACCAGCCTAATTTAATACCAAAATCAGTCAATGTTTTTAAACTCCAGTTTTCAGTTGTATTCTTTCAGTTCTTTTTCTTTTGTCCTTTCGCAATTTTGTTAGTGAATATACCCAATTTCAAGTAGATGTCTATCTGAGTAAAACGTGTCTGAGTATACATTGCATAAGAAGCGTAATTTTTTTATGCTTAAAACCCTGAGCCTTTTGCCTGTATCCTTTTTCTTTCTTTATTCTGAAGTCCTAAAAGCAGGTCAGCCATTGTCTCAAAATAATTGTACAAATGTCGAGCATAAAATTCTCAGTTATACATATTTTCAAGTGTCTTGCAATTTAAGTGCGGAATGAGTGTTTTTGTTCGAAAACATTGTTTCTGACACTTACAGCTAAATACTTTTTGTTCGCTTGTTGTACTTGGCAGTAAATCCTTTTATTATACTCGTACAGTCCACTTGCTCCGTAAAATCTATATATTTCTGTCACATTAACACTGCTGTTAAGCTGTGAAAAGTTAAGCAAGGACCGAATTTAGCATAATAATCCTACATCGTATTTTGGTTTATACCATTATGGGAAATGTAAATAAAACGACATGAAATATAAATTCATCTTTAGGTACGGGTAGACCATACATACATACATACATAAACTCACGCCTTTATTCCCGAAGGGGTAGGCAGAGGCGCCACTAGGACACCCGCATTTCGCCTTGCATGTTCTGTCCCACGATGTGATAGGGGGCGAGCCTATTGCCATATCGGACACAAATTCCTGACTCCGGGCTGATAATGAATAG
Organism: Deilephila porcellus; assembly: GCA_905220455.2. Taxonomy (NCBI): domain Eukaryota; kingdom Metazoa; phylum Arthropoda; class Insecta; order Lepidoptera; family Sphingidae; genus Deilephila; species Deilephila porcellus. The sequence continues at coordinate 11,342,863 of LR999973.1, read as the reverse complement.
AAAAATCCAATATCACTTTGCCCGACCCGGGATTTGAACCCGAGACCTCAGCTTTGTAACCGTACTGTAATACAAATACGCCACTGAGGCAGTCACCACTCCTGAAAATAAACCTCCCCAAGGATTTTCTCAGCTATCTGCATTCAGCAACTTCCTGCAACATTTAATATACTTACCTTCCATCTATATTGTAGCACTTAGTATGTACTAAGTCATTTTACATGTACATATAAGTAATTTTAAGTATGAAATAACCGTGCGTTTCTTTCTTAGGGCCGATGTTTTCGTCAGATATTTTCTATTCGACACATAACGTTGCAATTTTGACATATTATTCTCTATAAACAAGTCGTCAATATATCGAAGACACCCTCCTGAGAGCGTTATCTGGCGATTTTAAATTCAGCCCTTAATAACTGAAATTATAGTTATTTAGAAACCCATAGACAGTACACAGTTTTGGCATTTGTAAAGATCTATAATTCCAAAAAATATTTAGATAAGCCTATCTCGATCCAGTGTTATAGTTATTATAACATGTTTAAAAGTGAGTTTGTTTACAGCAGACGTAATAGACGGCACCGCGCAGCTGGTTGCAATAGTATCGGCACCAGATGTGTCTGTTCTAACTTCTAATGTGAAATTAATTGGTTTATCAAAGAAATTCGGCAGTTTGACCTTGGCGTCCTGTTTCATTTGGTTTGTTATTTCTATTGTCGAGCTTGTCAGAAGCTGCGAAAGTACTGTACTTTATAAGATAAACATTGTTGGCTTCTTTATTTTGTTTAAGAAGTATCAAAAGTCACCTTATTTTACCAATTTATTATACCGGGTATATCAAGACTGCGACCGAAAACGAAGCCAGGTGGTAGGTTTATTGATAGCAGACACAATGCAAGTAAAAATTTCGCGAAAAAAGGAACAGTTCTTTTAATGCAATTTTTTAATATCATTTAGTTTGGATGATAAATACGTTGTTTTTGCCAAAATTATAATTTAAACGCTTTCGTACTATTGTGTCTTTAAAAATTAAATGTGAACATTATTATTTTAGGAAATCCAAATACTACGATAAGTAAAAAATTACAAAAACAAAATTGTCGCTTTTATTGCGAATATTTTAGATGCACCGTGTTTGAAGTCACGAATACTACCACCTGGTTTCGTTTTCGGTCGCGGTCTGGGTATACCCTGTATGTATATAATAAATATAGAAGAATAGATGTCACGACAGAAGTCCGTAAAACGTCCCTTTGTACACTACAATGGCACCCAAATTAAGCCCGTGTGAATAAAGAATTGTGCCTAGACTACAATAGTTGTTCGATCAAATTGGACACATATACCTACTTTATTAACTTCGTTAATATCTTGCAGAAGTAGTCATGAAAAACATAAAGGTATCAAATATGAGATTGCCTTTTGGTCCAAGAATCCTATTTGCTATTTATCTTATTTCTAAGCTTTAATCGCACCGCACTATAATATCATCAAGTTTTGAGAGTGTTTATAACTAACAAATCGAGTCCTATTCAACGAGCAATCATATCAAAATCAATTCAATTGCAATCCTCAATCGCGACAATTACCGATTCTTACAGTTTATAGTAACATGGTAAATGATTTATGCTCTGAATTAAACCACGCTGCGAATTGTAATAAACATACTATTACAAACTTATTTAAAAAAAAAACAATGCTAGAGTTTCCTGTGCGTTCTTCTCCCATAAAAACCGGCTTCCGAAATAAACCTGTAAATAATGACATAAATTAATAAAATAATGACATAAATTAATAAAATAATGACATATATTAATAAAATAATGACATAAATTAATAAATAACATTTATTATGATTTCATAAATAATTTTCAACAAATTGGTAAAATCAAGTGCGGTTTAACAAAAGCCGAATGTCAATAACCAGGCTCGTAGCCACAACTTCTGGATTCATTCAGTCATTATTCAAGTATTCCCAACTTTACCCGATCGTTTGGGGCGGATTGTGGATCTGTGGCAATTAAAATTCAATCAAAGGTGAATTAGTTTCGAGCTTTTGTCTGCTGTTACGGTTATTTTGCAGGGAGATTTGACAGATTGAACTAGAGATAAGATAGGCTATAGTAATGTCTTCAAGTTGGTTAAGACATGATAGCATATAGGATCTCAAATCACCTGCTAGGCCATCAAAATGTTACATTCAAGAGTGCAGCAACTGTACATTGTTTACTAGACTAATTTCAATAAAATGAATTATTTTCTCATTTAGTTTAAATCTGAATATTTTTGTTTTGAAAATTATTACGTGACTCTTAAACTTTTCTTTGTATTTCTAATTGCCTTCTGGCTACTGTGCTATAGTTATTTACTACATATTTCGCTCATACTATATACATATAAATTAACATAAACTCTGAACGGAATAAACAAGGAACGATATAACAGGCGTTATATTAACGTTTCTAATCTTGGCAAAGGTTAAGCGCCCACATTTGTCTTCCCACAGTACACTAAAATAACAGAAACTAATCACGACATAACAGAATATTAATAATTGCTTTCCGAAAATATCTCTGGTTTAGCTCTAACCTCTGATACATCCTTTATAATGTCCAACATTAATTACTATACATAAATTCGTTGTGAAATGTTTTATTAACCCAATACTATGTCCACAACTGTTTTCCATATCCAAGATAAAATAGAGCGTCAATTTCATGATAAGAAAAACACTGTCCAATTTTGGATCCACTATATAAAATGCTTTCTATTACTAGATTTTCTATATACATTAGTGTCCCCACTAGACCCTCGATAAAAAGCAATATTTATAACAGCTTCAACTCGTCGCGACGAGTCGGTGCCAATTATGGGAAACCCCTACAAGGAGTTTACTTTGTTCCGCGTGGTTATTTCGCTTAGACAAACAGATATTCTATTTACACGTAAATTGGACGTCTGTTTGTTCACCTTCGCTGTTTACAAAACTTATTTGGACTAAAACACGTGTTTAGAATCCACAAACATAAGAGGCGCATGTTCGGAGATCGAAAACACGACAGCATGGTTCATACCCAAATCAATATAGAAAAATATATGTGATTCGTATATTGATAAAAATCATTTTGTTTACCTTTAACGAAGTATAACTTGACGTTTTACTCTGGAATCTATGTCGGGCAAGTTTCAAATTGCTCACTTCCTCGCAAATAAATTGTTTCGAGAGCAACTAAGGATTTAAGACGGTTTTTACTTAACTTTGTAATTCACTCTTTTAGTAGAAGGCATTTAACTTTTAAACTAGATAGATACACCCATGCTCTAAGTTGACTTTAATTTATATTATCAATTAATGATAGTTAATATCATAGTCGATTGCAGTTCCAGTTATGGACTGTATTTACAGTTAAGGCGCAAGAAATGCGGAAGCTAAAAAATGACATGTTTGTACAAAGCGCGGAGTGACAAGATTCGCTTTTTTCTTTCGTCTTCGTAATAAACTAGTGTGCAGTTGTGAACTTTCTGCCAGCATTTGTTCCGTCACACTGCACGGGACAAAAGAAATACGTAATGTAATATGTTACTTTGTTCTATCGTGGTGTGATGTCTCTTTGTTTGTATTTCTCTGAGCCATATTCATACTAAGATTAAAAGGAATGTGGCACAGTTGGTTGAGAACAGTCTGTAAAACGAGAAGCAGCGAGTTGTATCGACAAAAGTATGGGTAGCCCAACGGACACTATTTGTTTCTGGTTTAGGTTTTGTGAAAACAAAACGTCTATCGTAGTTTCTTGTGCAAGTATTGGTTAGGAGGGTACAGGAATATGTATGTGACAGTTGGTATATTTATTCAAAAGAGTCCACCATATTAGTTGGGTAAGAATGTTAATTATTTTGGGCATAAGCGGTTTATATTATATACTATGTTAGCCCACAATTGAGGATACCGTTCTCTCATCCAGTACTGATCTTATACCTATATCTATAACTAATAAATGAAATCTTTCCCGTAATCTTCTTCAGGAATAAACAGAAAACATGAAATAAGAGTTAGTACTACAAAGTTTACTGCACTGCTTACCATAAACAGTCTTAAGCTTAGGTTTTATTTTATGTGTTGACAAAAATCTTCTTAGGAATCAGATCTGCATGAGAAATGATTTTCAAATAATAAATTCGGTAGAACTTATGTCTCTTTATCTTTATATGCGTCATTACAAAGCTTTTGTTAATATGACGACCCTAATAACATGATCTTGTTATATAGCTTAAAAACTATATTTTTAAATTTCTGAATTCAAGTTGATGCAAAATGTGTGCAGATTCATGAGAAAATAGTTTTCATTTTTATTTTCCTTTGTACGTTTCGTTTGGAGGTTTCCAGCCCCTTTTTGGGTTAGAGCCAAAATTGAAACTATTCAACGTATTTCTTCTGATATGCTTTGAGCAATGTCAAGCCGTCTATGTCATGGCCTCCATTATGATAGCTATTTTTAAGCCCAATACCTATTGCTGAGTGCGGGCCCCTTCATGATCATTCTATCTTCGGTTTTAAAGACAGAATTTAACAATCTGTTATCTTTAAATCACATTTTACCGTATCTTTATAATCATTAGAATCCTTACTTATCCACTGTAGACATAAGCCCTTTTCATCACCGATTTTTTTTCAGATCTGCTCCAATCTCTATGCAATGCTTAGAAAGGGGATCTTTCATCTAACTTAACATCATCTATTGTATGTGGAGATTGCAAAATAGCATTTACAAATTCAAAATATTTTAACAATGATTCTTATGACTTTTTTATTTGTTAATATAACCAACGCGGTACCACCGTCTCACAGATGCTTGAAAAAACAGCCGCACCTCGATGTTACATTCCACATTTTAGTATAACATTCGTTTTATGAGTCCAAGTACGAAGTTCACGATGTGCATTTCATGCAGTATGCATTTCGGTAATAAAACTCACTACGCTTCCACATATAACTTTAATATACTGCTCGAAGGATCAAATTTACTGTCATTTACTACATGACCATAATGGCACAGGTTCTGTCTGAATCTTTTGAAAACTACTGCTGAAAAGTTTTAAGCAATAATTGCTTTAAAAATCGTATTTCATAAATATGCATTTTTCTTTGCAATATTAGTTTTCAAATTTTATGTAATAAATTATAAGTGGCAAGATGCTTAAGGTGGCGAGACGATTCAAGTATCTATTGAAATGTAGGTACGTCAACAGAGCCAATTTATTACTTAAAAATTTTCTTCCCAGGGCGGAAGAAAATTTTATAAATTTTTATAAATATTTTATAAAATGTGAAAGGCTTTAAATATGTAAATATTTTAAGCCGTGTTTAGGACATTAAAATATGCATTATCAAAAAAAGGGTCTCAAGAATAAATCTTCGAAAAACCAACCCTTATTTTTGCTTTAAATCATTTGTCTTTAACAAGGGTCTTGTTCTAAAAGTTTCGTTACCTTTCCCTCGCCATTGTTGATGTTAAATTAGGGTTTCCGGCAGCCCTAGTAAATCAGGTCATAACGAAAAGGCAACACATATTATCCAGATTTAATAGTGTCTTATTTTTGTGTACTTACATACTTTATTGTATTTTGTCGTAAGGATTCACAAATTCTAAAATTACGAAGGTAATTCTTACTAAGTAATTACTTCAAATATAGTTCTGAATAAATAGAAATAAAGTAAAGTAGGCAGAATCAAATACATATTGACATAGGTATGAGTATTTTAAATTTCACCAGCTCTAATATATTCACTTATGGCAGCCACTCACATCATGTGCGTTTGCGCAACCGCGCGTTTGCACCAGTCTTGAATCGAATATTGACCGGAGTTTGCGCAGTTATTTGCCCACACACGTTCCAGTATAATGCTGGAATCTCAGACTTGCGCAGTTATATCATTACGTGTGTGGCGGACATTATGGTTGCAGAATGGCGGTAAATGCTAGCCGTTTTAAATCCCTTTAGAAATATTTGGAAGAGATTTATCAAATATTTATTCGTCGTATAAATTGCATGAGCAAATAACAGCAAAATAACACTTGATTGATTTAACACATATATAATTGGCAAATTGTGTCTCTATTACATTCAATCACATTATAACTGATTTAGTAGAGAGTTTTTATCGGACGATTCAAAAATTGTGTCTTAAAAGAATAGAATTTCAACCAAGTAATTTTGTCATGGAATTAACGCATCATTACGAACGAAGACACGATCCAAATAAACTCACCCATAGAAGGATGGCGTCAAAAATGGTCTTAAGGTAATGAGCGACGGCTAATTAGTGAAGCACTTTGCCAGCCCTGATCCACATACGCGTCCAGCGCTTTGGCAATACTTCTAGAAAACTGTGCCAAATTTCACACCTCAACTTGGCTATTTTTTCGACTAATTTCCTCGGTGCACTGAACTGCCTTATTAAAATTTGATCAAACACGTGGTATTTAAAATATTTTGTCAATGACCCCTTGGTTTTTTATTTTTGTTTAGCTTTACAAATTAGCTGGTGGAAGCATTTGTGTCGGCTCGGGTAGTAACCACTGTTTGCGAAGGAAACCTTTCATACTGATTCGCGCGAGTGCGTCGTGTTTTGGGCTCGGCATATTCTCCAGTTCAAGGAGGCTGGTGTAATTACGTCGACCAGCGAATCCTCATTTCATTGAAGTTACCAGCAGTTGCAATGTATTGTCAATTGCTAATATAAATAATATTAATTTAGCAGTAAGAAAAATAGCCCTAATATCTTCTAAATTTCTACTTTATAGCAGCGATATCAGTGATTGAGATTTCCATCCGCTAATCGAGGAGTTTTGAGAATCCCCTCAATAGCCCTTTCCTCTGCCCCTCTTTTTTCATTTCTGCTCCTTTCCCGATGTAGGCCGGAAACATATCCATGATCCAAGTTTTTTGGATGTTCATAGGCGGCAGTGATCATTACCATCAGGTGTCCTGATTGATCGTTTGCCGGACCTATCGCATAAAAATAAGAATTTCGTTTCGAAAGCACCTTTAATATATTCTCTAACACAATCATAACAAAATAAAAATCGACCTCAAAAAAAACATTACAAATTAAAAGATATAAATACCAATGCAAAGTAACAAATAATATACCTATATCAAGACTGCGACCGAAAACGAAGCGAGGTGATAGTTTTAGTAGAACTTCTACTTAGAGTTTATTGACTTGACTAGCCAATAAATCAAAATCTATGCGTAACTTATTGAAGGCGGGCCGGCAAAGACCAAACATGTAGGACCTATGCCTTATATTAATTAAAATTTATTTTCCTTGAAAAGAATTTTCCAAATCGGTTCAGGCGTGTTCAAGAAATGGGTGAACATACATAAAAAAACAAAGATTCCGACAAATTGAGAAACTCCTCCTTTTTTGAAGTTGGTTAAAAAGACCCTCTACACAAAACTCTCGTTCGTTGTCATAAAGTTGCTCGGTAGAGATCATTTCGTTGTGATTTGCATTAGCTCCAGCGGCGACAGACGCCAGAAATATTGTCCTATTTGGCACAAGTTAAGTACTTATTATCGTGGACATCTTACAATGTTTTCTGTCGACATAATGCGTTTTCTATTCATGCTAATTGCTTTCTCCACATAATTGTCTCAATGTATTTTTTTGCCCATGACCATTATGGTGGAATAAGAAAAAGAATAAGAATAAGAATCTTTATTTGGTTATGGATAGATATGGATAGTTTAGTTTTATCATGTGTTATCGTATTCTGTAGACATAACATTTGATTTATCTTATGTGTATGTTAAGCTACATAGATTCTTAAATACATTTATAAATTGTTTAAAAGCATTTTTACTTAACAATATCTTTACATTTTTTATTAATGTAAACAAAACACACAAATTCAGGAGGTAATAACGCAAATATTAACTGTCAAACAGCATTAATTTTCTCGCTCTTGATTAAAAAATGTGAAATTAATATATCTACAATTCTATCATTTCGAATTAAATAATTAGAACTTGGTCGTTACACCGCCATGTTCTTAGACCGTACAAGATGCGCAGTAAACACAGACTAAGGCTGAACACTGAACGTAATATATTAGGTCAAGGATAGCTCCGAGTAAATGGTTGCGCCAATCCCTATACAAACTCCCGGCATTTGGTTTGATTAGTTGGATCCAATATTTGGATTTTATTGCCAATTGTGTTATCCACTCTTTAGGAGGTATGTGTAAACGTAGCTATTTTAACAGGCTTTTAATTAACGCAATGTTCTCGTATTCGTTTACTGATAAATCTACGTTAGATTAATGACCACTCTTATTGCCAAGACATTCACAAAGCTTTTTAATTACGAGTATTATATATTGATATATCAATCCATAATCCATATACGTCCAAAGGTAGAGAGTATACGTCCAGTGTTGTATTCACTGTTGTAAATGAAATACATATTTATAAAAGATAATTGTATACTACTGTAGGAACATGGTATATGGTAAGCAGCGAGACATGTACCAAAGTTTGTTCTTCTGTTCTGTTCTAAACCAATGTTTTGGGGTACCTATTTTTATGGCAATTGTTAAACATTATGCCGTATCAAGTTTGGAGGGTATACAATTTATATGATGGTCTGGTACTATTATAGGAACGGGATGAACTAACTTTTATAGGAAAACCATGATGACCTTACTGATGTAGTTCTTTCGGCGAATGAGACTATCGGAGACCTAACAGTCAATACAAACTTTCCATCTCCTACTCTTTTATCTTTTTCTTCTCTTCCCATTTTGAGAATTCATCAACTCAACTTTATCCAAGCGTTGTAGATATTCATGGGTAACGGTAACTATTTACCTTCATATAAATCGCTTACTCGTTCACCAAAGTTATACATTATCAAAAAGCAAAAGTTAATTTGGTGGATTCCGAAAATAACTAAGTTATATTATGTATGTTTCTTAGATTTACGCGAATGTTACACATTGAAATAAAACTAATTTTTACGGATTTTATCGCGGAAATGGTTTAATTTTTACATTTTTTAACTCCCCCACGTTTCGATTACTTTACAGCATTCGTGGTCACGAGGCGGACTGTAAAAAAAAATCTTATTTCAATATTATATACTGTTCTGCAATAAATACAATATGGGAACAGTAATATTTGGCTAAATCATCATTCCATATTCAAATCTCATAAGATATTTGATAAATATCAATAATCAAACATTCTGCGTGTATCTGGAACGGAATGAAAGATTACATTTAATCAGTATGCGATAAAAATGTAAACTGCACCGGGAGTTGGTTCGTGAAATAAGTGTTTAAATGTGTATTATATAATTATTTATTTATAATATGATGTGTTAATGTGAGTGTTTATATCAAGGACACGCAGATGGGCGTATGGCAGAAATAAATTGTAAATTAATCATCACATGGGTAATTTTATCTTACGTAAACTTCAATTTTTCCGCTCGCCGTATGTAAATAAAAGTAATATTTTCTTTGCTTCATCTTTAGGTTTCATTCCATTGATGTGTGAGTTTGATTTTTTATTGCATAAAAATAGTTAAATGTGTAGTTTATTTTAGTAAAAACGATGGTAAATCGAAGATATACAACGAAACTCCATGCACACAGTTTAATTAATGATCGCCGATTTTGTTTGTCTGTATCCACTGTAAATATTATAACATACACTTACATTAGTTCTAGTTTTCATTTCATTTCAAATATAAGTCTGGAAATTGGAATCATTTAACACACTTTCAAACTCGTCAATATTCAAACCACAAATTACATACTTGCACAATGTATTTCCACGTTTCATCCTCACAGCAACTTCCCGTGTAACTAAATAAATCGCAATAACAAACCTCCTGTAGGAAGAAAGGGAATACCTCATAACCGCCGCGTGCCACGAAAATGTCAGATCCACGGTCTAATCGAATAAATCATCCTGTTCCTAGAACTGTATTTTTTTGCCGGCCGTGTATTGATTTATTGTTGCTGCGGTGGAAGGGTAGACTGTACTATTTTATAAACCTACGAGGAAATAGTGTTTTGTTGTTGTGTTTTGGGATTGTGACATTGACTACTAAACGGATGACTGAATTCAATGCATAGAGTTACGGATTACACTTCTGATACTATTAAAACATATACGTATACAATCCAAATACAAATCGCGATCTGTTTCATTTTTATTTATAAAACTGCTGTAGACAAAAACATAACCAAATTGATTAGTTATTTTAATTACTTTAACAGTGTAATAAACTACTTTTTTTACCTATTCGCGCAGTATCGACTTTAGAATAAGACCCCGGTTGAGCTACAGCCCAGGGTGCTAGAATTGATATGTCATTGCAGGCTTATATAGTTTTTCTATATCCCGCACGGGTTTAAAGGCGTAGATATCTCGTCCAAGGAGCAATCTTGCCTAGGGCGTCAATACTTTAAAACCATTTTTATAACGAACTTTGAGCAAATCTGAATATTTGCATGCTGGAATAATTGGTTCAAATATCAAGAGTTAATCCGATACAGGTAGTCGTTACTCTATCTCGACTGTTCCTACTGTCAAGTGCGGGGGGCTTAATCTTCTCCTACAAGACGACGAATGTTCGAAAGTCGTACGTACAACTGTATGAATGTGCCTAAATACTCTACAAAATGTTCGAATATTATATTGTACGACGTAACCATAGACTAAGTTTGGAGTTAATCATAAGTTTCATAGAGTATAGCATTGATTTTTAGAAGTGGTTAAGTTTTATATGTGGACGTCGAACGTTCGCATATTCGAACTTCGTGTCGGAGAGTAACTCCAGTATTGTACCAAGCCCCTGCAAACAGGGGGATTTCATTACGTCATATGTTTGTGAATTATAAGGATTTATGGCATGAGCAAAAAATACTTTAAACCTTGACTGATAAAACATTAATACATAAATCAATGATAACGTTTGTACTACAAACATTTATCATATAAACAGATAAAATGCACGATGCACGTTTTTATTGCATTTATTTGCATTGGACATGTTGACTACATTGTGGACAAACGATTTACTAAAAGTTGCACTAAATTTGTGGACGCTGGCAGTTTCTAATTGATCGCTGTGGACCTTTTGAGGGCAGCCTATGCGACTATTAATGATGTTGATAGCAAAGTAAAGCATCCTAATAGTTTATTCAATAGCGGGTGTTCTACGACACAAGTTCTACGTCAAGGAACACCAGTATTAGAGGATTTATAGGTATATTTCTGGCCTTAATTTAGACGATGGGGATGGGTACCTATGGCAATCAAAGCCATTCCACATATCTATTTCCACGTATTATTTATTTATAATATTGTTGTTGCAGAGTTATGCAGCGTCGACCCCTCCGAAGCCCGCGTCGGCTCCGCCGCACACGACGCTGCAGCGCTCAGTCCGCGCCGCCAACGGAGCGCCCGCGCGGGTCATCCCGCGGTTCCACTTCCCGCGGGGCAGGCCGCCGCCCGCCCACCAGCAGGACCACGCCTTACACAAAGTGCAGTCGGCCTTCGCCACCTTTCCTAATAGCCAGGTAAGATTATTAAGAACTTTGAAAAATGATGGGAGAATGTCGGTATGTGGATTGTAAACATTGACAACCTGTGTTGGAATCTTAGATTAAACAATATTTTCGGTCACATAATCTTGTAAGTGTTTATACATAATCCTAAAATCTATTATCCCCTAGTGACGGGTAGAGACTATCAAATACATACCACAAGCTACGATCCTTATACACAACTTTTATCTTTTACACAATCATACATATTTTAATGCATTTTCGGCTTTTCTCTTTTCGGAAAAAAAACATCAATTGTATTTGAACATGTAGATAGAAAAGCTGAAAGAACTTTATTAAATCTCATGTAACTCCAAGTAATACGAAATAACTTCCCCCATTTATTTCAATAAAGCAGTTGATAAATTCTAAATTATTGAGTTTACGCAATAATCAGGTCAAGCAATCGGTTGAAACGCGACGTCGGGAACAGACTCGCAAACTTGATTTCACGATTGATTATCCACCGCTTTGTACACCTCAAATAAAATCAAGATGCTCCAAGGATAGTTCCAGATATTATAATTACTAGGGGATTTTATCCCTAGTCATGATTGGTGGAAAGTTTGAATCACATTTGATAAAAATACATACATAAACTCACGCCTTTGTCCCAGAAGGGATAGGCAGAAGTGCTGCTAGGACACCCACATTTCGCCTGTATGTTCCGTCCCACGATGTGATAGGGGGCGAGCCTATTGCGATATCGGGCACAAATTCCTAACTCCGGGCTGATAATGAAATGAAATCTAAGTAAAAGGTCAAGTCTATCCATTTATTAATCAGAGAAAAGCGCTGGTCGCTTGCAAACGCGCGTATACCGCAGAATGCGCGCGAATTCGCGTGTCGTTTGTTTCATCTGAATATATATGTGTACATTATATTGGGGATATAAGGTTGCATTTCCTTTGATATTTTAGCCTTCGTTTTAAAAGCGCTTATATGAAGCGATCCTCACAGTTTTTTACTCATTCGAAATAGTCCAGGTGCGTAATACATCATAAAACAATTCAAAATAAGTAATAAATAAGCGTTACCTAAGTGGTGTTTTATTAGTTTTGAAATATCTCCCGTTGACAACACGCAATCGTTTTGCATGTCACGAGTGACGTCACATTTATAAATATACATATGACCCAAAAACAAGTACATTTATGATTCAACGGTAGTTTAACTGTTTTTAAAATACATTACCCATTCATTTACCTATACTTGTACTGATCTGAGATATAAATAAAACATGCGGGTTCATACAAATTGAGATTTACGTTGGTGTAATCAACGAAATATATTTAGCTTGAGTCTAAGTTTTTGATATACAAGTATATTCAAAATTGAGAACTCTTAAGATTTCATCACGATGTTTCGTTCACCGTCGACTGCAAAAAGATAATGAATTAAACTAAAAATTTCACGAAGTTACTGGTGTATGGTGTGGGTTCGAACCAACTACCTCCGGTTTGGAAATGCTATTATGAGTTGTATTAACCAAAAGGAATAGTTGCAATATGTAAATTCACCCTCGGTTTTTTTCAACGATAACCGCTAGAATTGTGAGTACAAATTGCTTTGTTTGTGAAGTGCTATCAAACTGTCTGGAAATTGGAATATAAATAATGTATAAGGAAAACGCCGCCGATGTCTCAGAATACTATGTAAATAAAAGGGGCAAGGTGAGCATAAATACATTGTATCCTTAACAATTAATATATGGTTTTTAAGTGACTATGTCGCCCAGCGTACATTATAGTATTTTTTTTGACATTAATATTGTAAGAACATTCTTGACTCTGTGTCAGCCCACATAAGTCCACCTGCAGGGCATGGGCCACCTTTAAAATCAAGAGTATGATTTAGAGGAGGGAGGGGGTTAAGCCATAATAGTCCATATGAACATTGTCAAAATTCAATAACTAAGAAAAGTATAGCACAGCTTGTTTATCCTGGCTCGGCAAAGTGACTGCACTGCACCCTATGGCAAGCGAATGCCGTCCATATAGAGTAACGATTAGCAACAGACACTTGTCGTCTGTTCAATCCAATTATTCTGGTCTACATATTACATAACTGCTTCTGTACACTAATTCTGAAGCCCAGGATTACGAAGAGCACACGGGTCGACGCTGTTCTACACTTTATGGTTAGCTGCTTTAGGATAAATTATTAATTTGCCATTGCACTTAAATTTTAGAAACTAAGCCCTGTCTGGTCATTTTGATTGATACTCATAAATTATAAAACTGCATTTGCCGATAAGATTCGCTCAAAATATTTAATATTTAATGGCTCTTCATGTGAAATTTTAAGTAGCTTTTAAGCCATACTTTAGTGCGCTCGTCGAGAAATGCCACGCCACCCCCACTTGAGTTTTTGCGCCATAATTTATATTTAGATCATTATTGATTTTTCATCTCTTCCTTGTCGGATCCGCTTTTAATAGCGCATCTGAGATTATTTTCTTTGGAGGATCACTGCGATAAAAACAATAGCTTCAAAATTTGTAATTATAGGTACATATTTATTTTTATAGTTATGAAAAAAAAGACCTAATCCAAATTATGACGCAAATATTTTAAAAAATCCTGTTCGACTAAATTGTTCGCTCCACGCAAACGTGGGTGAGGCCAACTATGTCATTGTTACGTGTACGTCACGTCACGCTCAATTACCCGTTTTGCATAAAATTACATCCCGATACAACGAAGTTAGTTAAATATGGGTCTTTGCCTCGGCGTACTTTAATTGTCAAAGTACCGCGTTATATAGATTTGTGCGGGAGTTAGCTGAAACAAATCATAGGATACGTAGTGTGCCAAATACTAGGGTAAACACATGCATCCTGCCTCGGTGGCGTTGTTTGCTATGGTACGTTTACAAAGCTGAGGTCTCGGGTTCGAATCGCTGGTCGGGCAAAGTAATATTGGATTTTTCTATTCATTATCAGCCCGGAGTCAGGAATTTGTGCCCGATATCGCGATAGGCTCGCCCCCTATCACATCGTGGGACGGAACATTCTAGGCGAAACGTGGGTGTCCTGGTGGCGCCTCTGTTTATCCCTCCTGGTGGGTTTATGTATGTATGGACATGAAAAATGGTCCTAATGTGTTGTGTCTTCAAATCACCCACTGTTCCAGACGCTACGATATATCCATGCAAAATGCTATTGGGATCTCAAAGGGCAGTATAAAGTATCCTCGCCATTTCTTTACAATAACAAAAATTTTGATACGTTTTAGAGTCTCACAGACACCCACGTCCGAAAAAAATAGTTTTGCATCACAAAAATATTCGTCTCGGTGGCGAGAAACGGACCCGCCTCCTCCCCTTCCAAAACCGGCATTTTAAATTAAGATCAATTGCGCTAAGGCTCTTTTTAATTATACTGTAAGCGCAACTAAGGAGCTAAAGATTCACCTAGTAGACATGCACCAGCGCCTGTGAACATCCCTTTTGCCTTTGACAACGGAGATTAAAGGATCAAACGCTTGAGTAAAAGGCTTTCATTAATTGTCAGCTAGCTCACTTATCGAACAAAATAAAACACGACGACATGGCTACTATTTGACGTCAACATTCAATGATATATTAAATAAATAAATACACCCAACAGTTACATACATAGTTCTAAACCCACACTAAGATCGAATCTTGTGTCGTGGGTATCAGGAACTACGAGAGACTTTTCGGTCTCACACACAGCCAGACTCGAAACAAATACCTGTGGATCACACAAATATTTGTCTCGTTGCTGGGATCGAGCACGCGGCCTCGCGTTTCACAGCCGGCGTCTAACAAACTGCGCCACGGAGGCTAGCGATGATACAGTAGCATCTTAATAGTGTGTCCAATTATGCCTTAAAATGACATCATAATATTACTCTCCACTTAAGAACTTGACAAAAATTTCATTGTATTTGAACAACACCAACCCACAATAGGCCAGCGCGGTGGACTTTGTTCAAAGCCCTCTCAATTGTAGGTATTCTCGATTATTCTCTAGAACTTGTAAAGAAATATCTTGCATGATGCATAGCAGTAGGCGAAAATGCGCCATATATTATGTGACTTTGAATTAGTAAAGATTGCGGCTTCAATGAAAAATGGCAATAAAATAAATCTACCACAGTACTGAATGGAAACAGGATTACTCATCAGTCATCACGGATCAAATTCAGTTGTATTCAATTGAAATGCCGTCCGTCACGGTTGTGTCACAACACAAGAATAGCTTTGCTGAGCTTTGACTGCTCAATGTATTAATGCATTGTTCTGTCATCGTATGTTGTCATTTGAAATTGGAACGGAATTGTGGATTGTACCGAATATATTTATTCGAAGAGTGACAAAGAAATTGTCTTTGGGATTAGATAAATGCAGCTAAATTGATGATCAATATTATATTACGTCGTTGAACCAATTACTTATAGACAACCAGAAATTATTTAAAAAAAAACTTTTGCATTTAGTTTACATTTCCAAATACATGTTTTAGTAGAACTACTTTTAAACGCTGAAAAAGTGGTGTGGTAACTATAGTAATAAAAATATAAAAGTTAGAGACGCGGAAATCTGCGAGATTCAGGCATGTAATATGTAAAAATATTCACTGTTTCACAAAAACTATGATATCGCAAAAAACTACCTAATTCAAATCAATTCAGTAACATTAAAACTGTGGAAAAAATCTGGAATACAATAAAAACAAGCATTCAGCGTAACATTATGCGACGTGACAAATATGGCGTATATATGCTGATATCCGTCCGAAATCTGCACTATTTCAATAAGACGCTCCCGAAAAAAACAATATCTCTTGGAGGACGTCCAAATACGGTCATTTTGATGTCGCCCTCTCCACTATGCCGTAGTTTCTGTCTAGGTGGCCGCATATGATATTCTTAAACATTACTATTGAATAGTCGGTATCACCCAAATTTTCTCATTGGAGTGATTTTCAACAGACTTCAAAAAACGAAGGAGGTTGTCAATTCGTCGGAATATTTGTTTTTTATATTTATTTTTTTATATGTGTTAACTGATTTCTCGAAGACGCCTGAACCGATTAAAATAAACCGATATGAAATTAACCGTTTTTTTATGAATAAATAACATCTATTACGTCACGTACACACACACGTCACGCACATTTTATTTTGTGTTCTAGTTTTTAATGATTATATCGAGTATATTCGTGAATGAAGTCTTACTGGCGCTGTTGGTTGAGAAGCTGGTTATAAATGGAGAGGCTACGGGCTCAATCCCCCCTACCGAGACTTTAATATTCGTGTGACTTTGTTATTTGACTTTAATATTTGTGGTCAGGACTCAGGAGTCAGTACTAGCTGCATTAATGCTATGTTATTTGTTTAAAGAGCCCACTCCAAGTCAGTTGCTCCATTCATAAATAATTCAAATTAAATAACAGTATTTCAAAATATACATAATACAGACGTTTGATGCAAATTTATGAACAAAAAATTTAAATCGGCCCAAGTAAAATATGAATAGGCAATAAATTACATATGTTTAAGCCGATTATTGTTTCAAACGGTCGCAATCGATTTTCCGGCCTTCCCAAACGCCCACTTAGCGTATAAATGCGATTTGGTTAGCGAATTGAGGCACTTGGACAATTTCAAAGAACATGTTAAGTGGGTCCAGACCTTTTGTAAGAAATGAGGCCGCCCAAAAAGTACAATTCAATCCTGACTTGGTTCTTGCTGAGCGAACAGTTTCTCGTTTGTTTTAGATTCTCTTTTTAGTACAAACGAGTAGGAACTGTGATTTGACGAACTGAACTGACGAATTGAACTGACTTGCAAGTTCGATCCCCGAACCGAATCAAATATTTGTGTGAACCACAGGTATTTGTTTCGGGTCTGGGTGTTTATGAGACCGAAAAGTCTCTCCGTAGTTCCTGATACCCACGACACTCGATCAGTGGGGTCAGGACTATCGATGTGGCTGTTGGGTGTATTTATTTATTTATAAAATATAAATTCATCGGGAAACGTATGTTGTGTATAAAACAAATGTTTTAATCGGTATTGTATATATTTATTAAACTAATTAATTTACGCCGTCATATTGCTAGTAGGATTTAAATTTAGCCAGTTAATAAAACTGTCGACCACTATCATTTTATCATATATGCCTACAGCCGAGTTGAAAACCTAAATATTTTCCACGTTCGTGCGTCGCCGTCGTCTTATAAATAATTATTCACAATCATTCTATAAGTTCCATAGATTTTACTTTAAAAATATTGATATAGCTTATTTTTGTATGTAATTAATTTATTAAGGCGTATCAATTAAATATTTAATCAAATGAGTTGCCTGCACACTCGATAAAAATCTATACGCATTCCGCAACAATCCTATAAAAATCTTACAACGATATAAAACGTAAAATACTTTACGTCTACAAATATGCCGTCTGGAGGTTTGAAACTTTTCTGGGTTATCGCCAAGTATATAAGTTTGCGGGTACAGGGTAGTGACCACCGATCTCATTTTAGCAGCAAAACCTCTCAAATCTGTCAAATCATTATTCACTGTCACTATTGCAAGCCTAGATCTATTTTTGACACCTGGCGTATGTTTTATTTATGTACGCGTATATTTCTAGCGTCTAGACTGATGTGACGTAAGGTTGATTTTAAAATCAAATGTTTGTTAAATAGGTTTTGGCAAGATTTTTTGATTCATTGCCTAAACCCCAATGGTTTGGGTCTTAAAGGAGATTTAAAGCTGGGAGGAAAAAAATCCCTGGGCAACACTTTTAATCAACTTATTGTTACGTTGTAATTTGAACGTTGTCTAGATATTATAATCTCAGAAAATACATTAACTCTTAACTACTCTCATTAATTGAATCACAATTTAAATACTTCTCATAACACCTCAAAAATAAATCTTTCATCAAACCACATAAATCGAAACTCGCAATCGCATTTTTTATTTCACATCTCGATTCAATTGCAATTAGCAAGCAAAGATAGATTTGGCGACGTCGGGCATTCAACGCCATATGCGAAGATCAAGCTCATCCACAAAAGGATTTCGACTGTGTAGATAACCTTATACGAGAGAATAGATGTGTCCATGCAAATGTCAGTCAATGACTTGTGCCAATATTTGCGGGACAGTGTCGGTGACGAGGCGAATTTGTTGTTGCTTTCACATATGGTGCAAATGTTTGTCATGTTCTTCCATTAGCGACTCATAGCTTAGGCGGTAATAACATGACCATGGCTTCGGATTATTAAGACAACAATTAATGAAGAAAATCTTTAATCGAAGTTTCTCTGATAGAACAGCTGCCCAGAGAACAATTGATTATAATTTGGATAGAATACCTACATTTCATTTTGCTTCTATTTATTTTTAAATATAGTAATCAGGTCAGCTTAAAAATCACTACCATATCCCGCAAATTACCTCATAAAGAATATCAGATGCATATTACAATAATTATTTTTAAGTTCGTAATACTTATGTTACCTAAGTGTAGTGTTTACAACTTCATACCCATTTCCACGTATTATTTTCCTTGTTTCGTTCAATTCCGACATCTTTTCAACAAGTTGTTTGACCGCAGCTATTTTTGTTAGCGTATTTACAGAGCAGGAAAACGACCTAGCATTATTTATATTAAATAGAAACCTTTTTAAGTCTATGTCGAACTCGTACTACTACAGCTTCCTGGCGTATCTCATTTCAGTGCGACAGCCTCCGTGGCGCAGTTGGTTAGACGCCGGCTGTGAAACGAGAGGCCGCGGGTTCGATCCCCGCACCGAGACAAATGTTTGTGTGATCCACAAGTATTTGTATCGGGTCTGGGTGTTTGTGAGACCGAAAAGTCCCTCGTAGTTCCTGATACCCACGACACAAGACTCGATCTTAGTGTGGGGTCGAGACTATGTATGTGACTGTTGAGTGTATTTATTAAATTGTCGATCAATTCAAAAGGCTGTTGTGTTAAATGCACAACTTTTTTAGCATATGAAATATTTTAAGACTTCATTTATAAAATGGCAGTAAGCAAGTAATATATCTTATCGTTGCTTAACATCGTAGATAGAATTGAAATGTCAATTCCTAAGCATCCAACCGAAGAACAGTTGAATATGGTTCTGTTCTGTATCCATATTCACGGATTAATCAAAAGGATAATTTTATTTAATCTCAACAAATAACATTGTTAAAAATGATGCATAGCAATTTTCAGATTCCCGCAAATAATTGAACAGTGTATTTAACCTACTTACGGGTATAAACTTTAACAATTTACGTTTTGAGGCATTTTTCGGACAGTCCATTCTTAAGGCTATTTTTACAACCCAAAGGAGATCGGTCGTTTTCCTATGAATATTGGGCCTAGTAGTGGAATCATGGTGGAGACAATTGAGACATAGAATTAAATAATAAGGATTTTTTATCCTTCAAATATAACATAGTCTTCTTGAGCTAGGATACGGGGTTTTTAAGATTTATCCTCTTAAAGTTTTACAAAATCTACCATTTTCTGCTATTTGAATACGTAATATCATAGTTGGCTTATATTTTAAGTTTGGGATGAGTATGAATATACATTATTATAAAGTACGTAAGCTTATCAAGGAAGACAGAAAAACACATTTGAATATTTAAAAGTATATTATTTTGATATCAGGTTTATTGTATGTAGTTAGTCACTTTGTCATGTGCTAGTTTAAAAAATATCTGAAGCTACCGTACACAATAATGAAAAAATAAAACAATGATTGAGGATGAATCCATTCAGACATTACAGATCATGTAAGCCTTTGCGCCTTTACGATCGGTGTCTCGTAGTTGTTGGCTTCAGGCGCGCATCAATGATTTCCCGTAGTTTTTGCTTACATGACGATTATAAACATTTTAACTTATATAAATGCTATAGTATTGTTGGATCGAGGTAAGCAATTGACTGCAAGGGACGCCGTAGAGAATAAACACAACACCCAGCCACAAAACGAAATTATATGATTTTCAAATGAATTCAATTTTAAATACACATTAGTACACGACGAAATAAACAATGCAATTTGACAGATAATAGTCTCGTGACAGGTCTCAACTCTATGAATGTTGCTGATAAATACAAAAATGGTAGAAATATTTCATGATATCCTCATTTTTTTGTAAATATAATTCCAATAGTGTAGGATAAAAGGAAATAGAGAAATATATCTAAAAAATACGCCAAACTTTTTGGTAATAATGAATTTCTTGTCCACAGTTGGACCAAATCGACCGATCTCCTTTGTGTAATCAGGTATATCTACTCAAAGATATATTCCCATAACAAATTCTGTGCTTTTACTAAACAACTATCTTCAAAAGGCTGATACTAACTACGTAGTAAAGTATACCACCGGTCTATTTGCAATGCTCCTAACTACCTAAATACACTGATTGATTCGGAGCCGTCCTCGTGCCGTGGATATTGATTTATCTTGTCACTGGCACCGCATGAGCGTGAAATTACACATACATCAAGTCTATAATGCGCCTCTGTAGCTGATAAGTGATACTGCAAACGAATCTCTCAATTACATTTAAAGTTATGGTTCTAATACGTCAATGTTATCGAGTGCACAGATTATGTAAACATTAACGTTAGAAGGTACTAAGCCTGAAGATTCCTTTTACATCACATCTTATATAGCAGTAGACAAATATTGTGAAGACTTCAAGCAATTCAACAAGCGATACACGATAATTAAATCTCGAAGTCCTAATTTCAACTGGATATATTTTGTTATAAATGTAGGAAACAATACGAATCACTTATATTCTTGTCGGTGGTTGAACCTTGAACCCTTCCATCCTTAAGAAAGTGTGTTAAAAATTTCCTAATCGGATCCTAGCTTAGCACTTCCCATCTTAATTAAATTTTCGGTATTTCAAGTTCTGTTCAACAGACAGTCAAAGCTTTTTGGCAATAGATTTAAAACCCAGATTAAAAAGATTCCAAGTATTATTAACAGTCCAATTCCTCCGAAATTTCGTTTTGTCGGTCGCTCGCTATGAGACGCCTGAAATCGTGACACATTTACATCGTTCCGGATATCATTCGAGTGTTCCGAACTTTTGTTCTAAAACAGGAGCGGAAATTGTGAAAATATCACCGAATTTTGTTTTAGGATTATTTATGAATGTTAGAATTTAATTTGCAGACAGTTTAAATGCTTTATATCATTACTAGCTTCTGTGTGCGACGTAGCCCACGTTCTTTTTAATTGTAAATATTATTTTCCTAAATTTCAAGATAGTTTTAAATCATTTCTTTTTTTTCTTACATCTTTTTTCTTACACAATATCTTTAAATACTTTCCATCAGTAGAATGATTAGGGGAATATTTGGATGACCTATATCAATCCTCAATTAACATTTATCTCCTAGCCGAGATAACTCAATGTGACCCTTTTAATTGCTTAAACACATCACCTATTTTCATATCATCAATAACCGATTTATACGGGCGTGAAAAACTGCACTGACTAAGGATAAATGTAGTATAAATATCGACAGGTACCAAACTGCGTCTACCTCACCAGTCGATACCAACCTAATCGAAACCGGATCAGGTTGATTCCGAAATTTTACTACTTATAATACGAATAAAATCAAGATCGAATAGGAGCGGTGTAGCACAGCGTCACTTGAAACTCCGATATAATACAGGGGGAGCGCACGCTGGCACCGGTCCAGCACCGATCTTCACTTGTTATTCCGGGCCCCCATCTCCTTAATGCATAGACAAATGGACGGGTCCTTGCCTAGTTTAACTGAACAAACTGCTTCGTGTTTCAAAGTGGATTTTGGGAGACTAGAATCGGCATCTTAAATTCTCTATAATTTATAAAGACCAAAAATTCCATTAGAACACCTAAGCGTAGATTGATAGAATTTATGTTTATCATTTTGATTAATGGTGAAAAATCCGGCTCGACGGACCAATATTTACAGCTAATACAGCTATAGATGCTTATGAAAAAATATGGAACCAAACGCAACAATAATACAAAGAGTTTTTTTGTACGTGTTGAAATTATAATATCGAACCCAGTATCGTATTTGACAGAGAAGACCTGAGAGGGTAAAACTTATTTAGGGAATCGGCATTATTTTGAAATAAATGCAATAACATGTAATCGTAATGGTTACTAGTAAAAAATAATAACTTTGATTGTACTTTTTTACATTAAAACCTGTAGTAGAGATATTTCTCGTAGTTTAATTAACCTCGTCTATATCATCTTTAACAGAGGTCATCGTGGAAAGCTTGAGAAAAACGAGTAATTATTACGACGAGATATAACTTCAGACAAGGCTAGTTCATAATTAAGGACAAGGACATACGAATATCTTGGTTTAATGTCGATGTGGAACAAAATATTCCATGCCCAAACATCAAATGTAAACAAAGTATTCCTTTATTTTAATGAGAAAGGTAATTTAAATGTAGGTAGATGTTTGCTTAAATCATTTTCGTACATTTATTAAACGATTTAATTGCTCAAGCAGAATACAGGTAGTTATAATTCGTTCAAGATTGAACAAGAACATGATTAATATGAAATCAAATCTGAAGCTAATTCGGGTAAGTTACCTAATGTAACTACGTTATTTTTATGGTGAAGACTGAAGAGGTAAATAGTATATTTTTTTTTATTTTTTTTTATTGCAAAAATTTTAAATTAGTTTTTTTTTAAACCTCTTGTTTTTATTTGTTACTTATTAAAATAGTGTTCATATTGTCTATGGCGTAGTTCCCTATAAATTTTACACGAACACGATGTAGATCCGTATTGTAGACTGTACAATAAAGAACCTAAATGAATTTGTCCCCCTACTCAAGGCCCGGGTACACCCTTGTCTACCATTAGCATTCTGCGCCTAGGACACCCAATTACCAGTCCGCCAGTTTAAAGTTTCATTCGTAATTTGACTGCCAACAAGAGGAGCGGACTCTTGATTTCGTTAAATTGTTTTTTCACGTGTTTTAATCGGATTAGTTTTTCGCTAGTAAGATAGGGTAGTTTGCTTAATAAGAACTAATGATGTCATTTTTATAAGAATAAAAAGAGTAATATTTTTTTTTCTATCTGTTTGTCATGTTTACAACGGCGCGGCGCGGCGGTCCATTAAGACTCTCATGCCATAGAATATCTTATTGTGATTTTTCAACTTGCCTGGCAAATTAGGTCATCGGAATCGAAAATACTACAGATTTTTATAAAAGTTATTATAATCACATGCAATTCATTGTATGGTACTGGCATTGCCAACAGCCCATAGGCAGCTATGGTCACCTCGTCTTCTTGCGTTCATTATGGAAAACTCGTAGGGTACTATGTTACTTTACATACTCCTCACATAACGTATGCATATTTGTTTTTCGTACAAAATCCTCAGCTTAATGTATTATTAGTTGTTGGAGGACGTGAGACATTTCTCACGGATATTACGACGACCGAACAATAATGCAAATGACGTTAAGTTGTACTCATGTTGTACACAAACTACAACTTTAGACGTTGTGTAATTTGTCTGTGTGACGTAATACATTAAATGAACTAATTTCTTTTTTAATTTTCTGAGAGAATTTAGACACCTTATTGATCTAATTTTCTATGATTATGTGGCAAAACAACTACACTTCACTTTTTGTAATGCAGTGCTTTCCGCAACCAACAGGTAATATTTATACACAAAATATTATATTTATACCAACTATATACCAACTCTGGTTAAGACTCATATTTGTGGTGCCATTCAAAGAAATGATCCAGGGTTATGTGTGTATTTAGAGATATAACAAGTCGAGAAAATATAACGGTACCCGAAGTTCTTATAATAACACTGTGTGTAATAACATTATATACACAACAAAGGCAAGAAAGGGAAAGTAATGAAGAGAAGCGAATATTTATACAATTTTTATTAGAGAAAAGAACCGCATCGCATTTATATCATTTATTATATTTTTGTTATTATAAAATAAATAAATACACCCATCAGTCACATACATAGTCCTGACCCTACACTAAGATCGAGTCTTGTGTCATGGGTATGAGGAACTACGAGAGACTTTTCGGTCTCACAAACACCCAGACCCGCAACAACTACTTATGGTTCACATAAACATATGTCTCGGTGCGGGGATCGAACCCGCGGCCACTAATTTCACAATCGGCGTGTAACCAACTGCGCCATGGAGGCTGTCATTATAGTTTTATTTATTTTATATGGGTTGCTCACAACTATCAATAAATATCAAACATATTTAAAAAAAATGTGTTTAAAAGATAAGCCAATTACGAGCTACCGCAGATAGAGGGTAACGTTTTGGTAAGTACATTTTAAATTGCGGTAGAAAACTAGTCTCTACAATTGAATAATCTTTTTGTATCTTTCGGAATATAATTAACATCTGAACTTTAATTGGGACTTCACAATAACGATACATTCCAAGACAATATTATAAAACAAAAGAAATTTTGTACACGAACTAAATTAATTTTGCGGAAATCAAACTTCACGGGCGAACGCTATCACTCCACACACCCAGCCTAATCATTCCAGAATATTCCAATAAAAGTACTAAAAATGTACCGACCGATCATTAAATACCAATTAGTACGATGACAAAATGTCTAATCTCGCGCGCACAATGAAGGGAAGTAATCATGTAGCTATAATTTTTATTAAGACATCATGCTAATGGCATGGTAATGAGGACATTTGCTATTCTCATCACGACGCGGTCCAAATGTGTTTAGTTGAAAACATGAACTGCAAACGAGCACAGACAATGTGATAGAAAGCACTAACAACGGATAAATTGTAGCGGCTCTATCGGCATCTAAGTTAAGCTGTAAGGATCTGACATTCTCGTTGCCTGAACGGAATGCAATAACAGTGTTTTAAATTCACATTTATCTGGGAATGGTTTTTACTTTAAAAACTGACACTAAAATTATATAATCATGTCCTGCGTGTGTTGATATTGCGTGCCTTAAAAAGTTTAGTGTCTAACATAAAATTTATAATACACAATATTCAAATTAAAAATTCCTTCTTCTAACATTTTAGCCTTGAACAACTGTACTTCAAGATACAAGATCACAAAAGAAAACCAAAGAAAATGTCGAAGCAAAATAAATCCGACCAAAACCAAAATTGCGTGCGATATCGACAGAGAAATCGGCAAGAATTATATCATTGTTCCTCAATTTGGTATCGGAAATGCCAACGCCGGGTTATTTCAATCCATCAAAGGGACCGTTGTTCGCCAAGCCCACTTGCGGTTCGCGACCTCTTTCCCTAATAGTGGATTTGGGGAGCTCTTACGGGACCATGACCCCCTAAATCGACCCACATTTCGTACACCTTTTGTTTTGCTAAGGGCCTTTGTTCCGAACCTTTGCTGATAGAAAAGTGCTCAGCGATCATTGTTTCAGGTGTCTGGTAGTTACTTTTGAAATGGAACAATATCACTTGGAATACCAGTTTAAGAAGATTTTTTTATACTCTGCATGTTCCATTTCAAAATATGCCGTTTTCTTTAATATTTGTAGAGGGTATATCATCTCCCCTTTTTAGGGCCAAAACAGATATTTCAAAATAAGCATCTAATTAAGTATAAGCAGCTGAATACAATCATTCCAATCCTATTATAATTGTAATAGCAATAAGTATTTCGTGTACAGTTTTCTCTCTCCTTGTTAAATTTTTAACTTTTGTTTTATTATATAAGCTCCAAATTCTGCATGTATAAAGTTTTATATTAGTATCCCAAAATAGCTTTATTTATTTATTTTAAATACTATTTACTTTTAGTATTTAAATTAGATAGGAATTAAATAACATAAAAGTCTTAGTACGGCCAAGTACCCCAAGCCTAGCTTTGGGGA
This sequence comes from Deilephila porcellus, assembly GCA_905220455.2. Taxonomy (NCBI): domain Eukaryota; kingdom Metazoa; phylum Arthropoda; class Insecta; order Lepidoptera; family Sphingidae; genus Deilephila; species Deilephila porcellus. The sequence goes on along the minus strand of LR999973.1, from coordinate 11,316,291 downwards.
CCTGTCCAAATTGTATGCAACTGTGGTTTTTATTAAATATATTTTTCCATTTTATAATGTTTGGTTAAGTTCAAAAGAGTCACAAACACATTTCACGCGCTAACGAATGCTCAAGATCCTAATGTAATTTTCTGGGTCAGTTCCTGCTTAGATGACAAATGGCTACTCAACAATACTTTGCTCGATGAATCGCGCATTTCCTCCAATATATATACAGATCTTATTTCATTCGGTTTGCCGGCCCACGCATCCCCTTCTATATACCTCACTCTATCGTAGCGTGAAGAAGCAATTAAGCAGGTATAATTGTGTCAATAGCGATGACATTAGTCTAACCATTCAATAGTCTTTGTTAATGACAGCCTCCGTGGCGCAGTTGGTTAGACGCCGGCCGTGAAACGAGAGGCCGCGGGTTTGATCCCTACACCGAGACAAATGTTTGTGCAGCCCACAAATATTTCTATCGGGTGTGGTTGCTCGTGAGACCGAAAAAGAAAAAACTTTTCGGTATAGTTGGCTTAGCCTTTACAATAGTTAAATAATGGATGTACCTTCTACCGAATGCCATAAATAAAGGAGTAATACTCGTACCCCTGTTTACTATTTTACAGAATGTTACTTCGGCACACCGCACAGTATGAGGGGTTTGAATAGGTATTATTTATTCCTTACCTTACGATCTTTAAGTTAGGTTTATACGGCAATGGACCGTCATAAAATTATACCACCAAATTGATTTTATTGTAAGTTGGTGTATGCAGATCGCTTTCAACAGTCCATGGAAATCCTTAGGAGACGCCTGAGGATGAGAAGAGGACAGGGTGTCACGCAGTGCATTTTACTTAGATTAAAAATTTGTTGAATGAAGAACCAAATCATAGACCCCATTAAAAGAAGCAATACGGTATGCCAGAATAGTTCCTTCCAGTAAGTTTTAGCGCGTACTGTGACAGAAAAACAATGTACAAACAAAATATTGTTACGTTTATACATTGTGATGGTTTTATACCCAAACCCAGCTTATGCTCTGTGAGAAAGCTGTGCCAAATAATGACATTGATACAAGCTATTTTAAGAAGCAAATTTTTTTTAAAGATATCTACGAATTCTATCTCGGTGGCGTAGTTGTATAACGGTAGGGTTACAAAGCTGAGGTCTCGGGTTCGAGTCCCAGGTCGGGCAAAGTGATATTGGATTTTTCTATTCATTATCAGTCCGGAGTCAGGAATTTGTGCCCGATATGGCTATAGACTCGCCCCCTATCACATCGTGGGACGGAACATACAAGGCCAAATGTGTCCTGGTGGCGCCTCTGCCTACCCCTTCGGGGATAAAGGCGTCAGTTTATGTATGTATGTCTACGAATAGTTATCTCGATTTGCTTCAAACCAATAACATTTTATTGAGATAAAATTCAAATTGCGTTGTCCCCATACCGACCCTGGGAAATTCGGGTCCGTGCCTGTAAAAAGATCTCTCTCTTATTTATGCCCTTTACATACGAATATATTTATGTATTTCTACCACTTTCCTCTTATTTAACATACGAATATATACGTATTTATGTACTAGTACAACTTTCAGGGCTATTGATCAGCTTATACATATATCTTAGAGGGTCTTGAGGTATATAGATGAACTCCTACGGCCTTATCCATAGTCGGTTTTAAAACTTATTTTAGTTATCGAATGTTTTGTCTTCGTCGCTCAAACCGAATTCAAAAGTCGTTCGAAAGGGACAAAACATTCGATAACTAAAAAAGGTTTTAAAACTGTCTACGGCCTATAAGGCCGCTAGAATATCGCTTTTTGGTTATTTGATTTCTTATAAAACCGTATAGAAGTATACCAATATAATACTTTAACATTTTGGATCTAAAATAATAATATCTTACAAGAGGTGTGGCTTGACGCCATCACGAGGCTTATAAGTGGCTGAAAACTTCCCGCTTTTTACATCAAGCCAAATTAAATTCAGAAATGGAAATAACAATTTACTGAGTATGTACAATGTTACCCATTATTAGTCACTTTTTTCGTCTATCGTGCTCTATAAACCGTATTACGAGTATTAGGTCCGATTTTCAGTGTTCTTATTTATGAAACTATTGATTCCTATGTATGCTTGTCTCTACTTCTTATATCATCCCAATGTCATTTGCATGTCTTAAAGTATATTTTCAGCTACATTTAAAATGATTTGGCAAAAGTTTATTTTTTTATTTTTTTATTGCAATGAATGGCGAGACGAGCATGCCATTCGCCTGATTGTAAGCGATACGACCGCTCATGGACAGTAGCAAAACCAATCAACACCATGAATTACAAGGCAATGCTTGGAATTCCACTGCGCTCGCCATCCTGAGACATAAGATGTTAAGTCTCAATATGTCCAGTAGTTACTCTGGCTACAATGTCCTTCAAACCGGAACACAACAGCGCATTTACACTGCTGTTTGGCGGGAGAAATAGACATTGCGGTGGTACCTACCCAGGCGGCCTCTCACATATGAGAGACCTACCACCAGTAGTTTTGCCTAAAAACCATTATTTGAGGAGGATTCTATAAAATTCAATTCTAAGAGACTTACATAAATGTACTGGTATTGGAACATAATTAAAACTCCAAAGACTTATTAATAACTTCGCCAAATCCAATATTCTAATTCTGTAAGACTGAAAATTGTTTAATTTCAATAAATACTCGCAACAGCACTCAATGGTTTGTTCGTAAGTTGAAGTAGGGTAGACTGGGTACAGTTGTGACAATTTTTGATTGTTCGCCGATTATTTTGTTAATTTATCAGTTAGCTAGGAAAAAAGTATCACGAATCATAATTTGTCTAATTGTCTACATAAAATTACTAATATATTGCCTTTAAATACGCTGTATTAACCATAGGAACAAATTAGAAAAAATAAGGAAAGTGTCACAACCGACCACACCCCAAGGACGGTTGTGACAGTGGTTGGGGTCGGTAGTGACAGGCATAAAAATACACCACAATGGTTTATAATGACGTTTATTGTTAGAAATAACAAAATTAAACCTTCTTCTAAACAAAGTTATTATAGCAAGTAAACTAAAATCTGAGATCACTTCTGTTCTGCAGCTTTCGGAAAAGGCGAACAATTTCAGGCGAAAAAGGTAATAGCGTGCCAAAGTTATAGCAGCCTGTTGAATCGGGACGATTTCAAGTGATCTGATCGTGATTTGCACCGGCTTCATCACGTTTACGGAGGTAGCCAACAACGATATGCGATTGATTTGATGCATTGCTGCTGCTCTCCGTAAAGAAGTCCCACATTTAACCTCTGCATAAGCATTTTCACATTTGATAATATGAGCCTGGGCTCGATCGGTCATTCGCAAGTGTTTTCTGGGCATCTAAAAGCGAATAAGTATATGTCACAACCGTACCCACAAAATTTGTCACAACCGTACCCACCGCGCAGTTTCAGAAACAAAAAATCGCCATAAATCTGCCAAACAATCTACGTAAAAAGTAGTCACTTGTAGTTAACTACCAACTTTCAACTTATAACAAGAAAAAATACGAGATAATCTATATTTATCCAAACCACAGTAATTATTAAAATAAACCAAACCAAAAAACTTACTTTTGACTGTTGAAAAGCAATGTAGGGTCCTGCTCATCTCAACGTCGCGCGGTGAACGACGCAATACCAGGGAACGTGTTCAGAGTGGTACGCCTCGTCTCTCTCCCCTTGAACTCTTCCCCGAATTCAGTATAGTTTCGCTGTTATGACGACTGTCACTACCGTACCCTGGCACAACCGTACCCAGTCTACCCTACCAATCACTTTGCTGGATTACGAAACAAATTGATTGGGGTTTTATTTAGAATCATTTAAAGTATAAATGAAAGTGTAAAATGTTTCGGTTTCGAATCTCGCTTGCCTTATCAAAGGATTTATTAAATTTAGGAATTACAAGTTTATAAAGGTTAAACACGGTTTAACCTTAATAAAAATTAAAATAGTGTAGGTCTGTAACTGAACTCTTTTTAATACTTTAATTATTATGAGGGACTATTTTTATCACCTATACTGTCCCACTGCTAGGTAAAGGACTCTCTCAACTCCTTATTTATTAATATTTAAAATTAGCATACTATGAAATAAAGCTTCTACCATATATCCATCTTATATCTATCTACAAGAGAATATTCTCTTCTCACTTTAACCCTACCGCGATTGCAGATACTGCAATGCGTTAAAGTAGTTTAAATTAGGTATTTGACGAGTTTCATGTCGTAGTGTAAAAACACCATAGAATAGTGACGTGACTGAAATAATAGTTATAGAATAATTATATTTAATGTGCAATTATTATATTTTTATTAGAATAAGGTCTTGGGAGATCGGTAACAAGCCCGAGTACAACTTCATATCGCGTTTTTTTTAAAGTCCAAAACATCTGATTTCTTTGATCAGAAACCAAACGACCAAATTATTATAATCAAAGTATGCACCATTAACCTGTCCATACTAGATGGAAGTCTTACCGTTTAATTGTGTACAAGGATATCCGGAATGCGTGCGATTGTATTTATATTCCGCATGGCCGATGTTCCCGTTTACCGATGACGTATTTAGCCAAGCGCAATTGTGTTCAGAAGGCCCGCTCTCCAATGAGAAAGTATTTCTGCAATTGCATACTGATCGGTGTGTACGTGTGGTCTGAATGCCCGAGATTGGGTGTTTTGAATTATGTAAAAGTGTTTTGTTTTGAATGAGAGAAAAAAATATCGTAATTTTAATTTGCATTTGGTAGGTGTGTCATGAGAGTGATAAGTAAATATCCTTGCTAGTTTTAATCGGGACGTGATTGATTGTTAAATCCTGAGGCGCGCGTCGGGGAGGCCAGACTATTATACATATAGAAAATAACTTTTATTGAGTCTTGATACCGCAATAACTCCCTTGAACTGTTATTATCTGGAAATATCATCGAATTTATACAATGATTCTTATAATTTTAGTTTATTTACTCTTCCAATACTTTTATTCGCCTTCAAAGAAACACACTACCAATTCATCGTCATATTTTTATGTATTTATTGACATCTTAATCCATAATGGTTTCTTAGATTTACGCGAATGTTACACATCGAAATAAAACTATTTTTTACCGATTTTATCGCGATTTGGTTTAATATTTACATTTTTTAACTTCCCGACGTTTCGATTACTTTACAGTTACTGTAGTTAAATTGTAACAGTCACTGAGCGGATGACTAATACGTCAGTCCGCCCCGTGACCAGGAAAGCTGTAAAGTAATCGAAACTTCGGGAAGTTAAAAAATGTAAAAATCCAATCGCGATAAAATCCGTAAAAAATAGTTTTATTTCAATCTTAATCCATGATTCATTTAACCCATCTGTGACTATTTCGCTGTGTCGATTGCGTGGCAAAGGCCGCGACGGACCGGCCGGTGAGCACAGCACAGGCCGTCTTGTCAAACTTACCCGTCCATCGTTATAAATAGAGCCGTCAAGTCGGACTGACCTACATTCCCGGTCGACGACCCCGCGCCAAACGCCGGGATGCGAATTAGGAGTGGATACAAGGATAAACATTTAAAAGTTTGAAGTCTGAAGGAAAGGCCTTTTTATTAGGTAGTGATATAACTTAGACGCCTGTAAAGTGCCGAGGATTAACCTCTTTTATTTATATCCCTTTTTCTTTTCCGTACTCGTAGGCGTCATATTATGTATAGGAGTAGAAAAAAAGGTGGAAAACATTGATCGCTTTTGTTATCTAAGAATATGCGCATATGCTATTCTAATTTACCTTCTGTAATCTGTTTCGTCTTGATTCTCTATTACTTTATTTATCGATTTGACTCTTAGTGTTAAATCAATTTTAAGACCTATACTTTTCCTTCGCATTCATTTATGAATACTGTAAATTCGCAAGGCAAGGCATTCTGATTAGATCACTTTCCTTTAAACATTCTAATAGGAAAGCTACACAATATATGAGATTGTCATACGAATTTCTCACGACAAACTGTGCTGACTAATTTCGAACGCCTTAAAAATACAACCTTTCACTGACATGACCTTTTGTTTGTGAACTCGTGTCAATTCTCATCGCTGTGTACTCACACAATTGCCTGCTTCACGGTGACAGACATTATGTCTACCAACCGTGACATATTAGGGTTGTCACGCGCCAGATTTCTTGACATATAATTGGATGTAAGCAGTAATTTTCTGTTCCTAAAATGTTTTTGTGTCCAGACTATGCTGAGTTGGATCCAAGATTATGCTTTAAGACATAAACTCAAGCTCTTTTCCCAGAAAGAGTGAGCAGGGGTGCCTTCTTTTGTACCCACGTTTTGCCTTGTGTGTTCCGTCCTACGATGTGATACAGCCTCTGACCATAACCGGCCCGGCAATTGCCCGGCCCAGGATTCTAACCCGAGACCTCAGTATTGTACTCGTAGCGTAGTACAACTATACCAACGAGACAGTCAATATACTACGAACTAATGTTTTGTAGTAATTTACATGGTATGTAAAGTCCGCCAACGCTCACTAAGCCAGCGTGGTTGACAGTATGGCCTAACCACTCTCAATCGTACTCTCGATTGTACTTGTGCCCTGCAGAGAATCGTATATGGGCTGATACAATTCAATACAAAATGTTCTGTATTATTTTATCATATCCATGTATTCATGGTTGTGTTTGGTTTTCTACTGTCCATGAGCGGTCGTATCGTTTACCATCAAGCGAATGGCATGCTCATCTCGCCATTCATTGCTATAAAAACAAAATAATGTGAAAACTTTAGACGATAGCAATATCCTATGAACCTTCACTTGTATTTTAAACGTTACTCTCCAATGGAAAAAATGATAGCTAAGTTTAAAAAGCCTCAATAATGTTAAATCCGTGCTTGCCAGCCCTGTGCATTACGTTCGTTGGTCATTACTCATTGGTTGGCACTTGGCGGCCCATGAGCCTCGGCGTCGGAAGTGGACCCCCCAGGGACCATATCGATAAATACCGGTACCATACCGTTTGCCGGCTTCCTGTGCCGTGTTCTTATATACCTGTAATGATTATCAGGATTTTCATTGTTTTACCACGGCGATGAGACGCGTTCTTAAATAGCACTTCGAATAATGGAGCATAGGACACTTATATAAACAAGATAGTGAGTAAGTACTACTGTTTAAGATCAAAACGGAGATTGGCAATTGCAGTAGTCTGACCATCTTTTTACTGAATATCAACGCATTTTGTTACTTGGAAATGTTATGTACAACGTAGGTGTATTGCCATCAAAATAAATGGTAACAAATAATTAGGTTTACTCCGCATAATTAAACAAGTATTATTGGATTCTAAAAAAAATATTTAAAAATAATCGATAAACATCTATCATAAAGCATAATTACCGTTAAAATCACTGGTGTTTTTGCACCAAAGCCATAACACGATGGACGAAAATAACGATAATATTTTAGGAATAAATATTATTTAAACTGACCTTTGTCCCCATTACCAGAAACTTATTTCATAGTCTACACGCCTGTAATGTCAGAAACATTGTACCAAGATAGTTTACGTACTAAAGTTGGTTTGGGGAACATTTTATGAGGATAGTTGACATAGTTCCCCGAAATAATCATGGATACGAGTTACCCGAAACTTTATGTCCTAACTACAAACTTGAGTTAAGATATTACGACTGAAAAGGGTAACTCTGATTGAATTTGGGTATTTCATTAATATTTTAATCAGGCTCAATATTCTACATAGTTAACTCTACATCTTAAGCCTAGTTGTACGATTTGTTAATCTGTGCTCAAAGAGCTTCACACGCTTGCTGCTAGATGTCACTTTTTCATTTTCTAAGAAATTATTAGACTGTCAAGTTTTTTCTCTACATGCTCCTTATTAATAGACGAAGCTAATTTCAAATAATTTAAATGAGATATTTTGTTCTCAAACGCCCGAATACTCAACCGCCATTTAAATATTAAGATGCAATTAACTACCCACGTCCCACTTAATCTGTACATTTAAGCGGGGCTTGCGTAGATAAGTGCCACATAATATTTAAATAGCCTTTGAGTATTCTGGCGAAAGAGCCCCACAATTAAGAAGAAGTCTAAATTACCCTGACCAGTAACCTTAAATAACAAAAACAATATCTAAAACAGCTGTCCGCTTACCGCTAAAATGTTATTTGTTTTATCGCATTGACCCTGCAAAAGCGAACGATTTACCTTTTGTCGATTACCGCCTTCGATATTTGGGTCGTAGGAGCGTTCCTTCTCAAATCTCATAATCGAAATGCTTTAGATACTATTTAAGTTACTCGAGACGAATTAATTAGTCCTTTTGTCTGCAGTCTGGTTTGAAACGGCTTTGCAGGTGGGCGAATGTTAACCAGCTCAAACCAGATTCCTTTGTGTACAACAACATGTTCTTTGTTACTATTCATTCCAAACTATGTATATCAAGGATTAGAAGTAATAGGATCGTCGTATTTTCAGGAGTCTTGTTGTATTTCATAGATTTTTTCATAAATCCTTGGTTGTTGACTAAAAAGTTTTAAACTAGCAATTTCGTAAACTGTAGCAACAAATACTAAGCAGAAGATACATTTTTTTAATATGTGATTTGACAGCCGAAGTGGCGCAGTTGGTTAGCCGCCGCTGTGAAGAGAGAGGCCGCGGGTTCGATCCCCGCACCGAAACAAATGTTTGTATGATCCACAGGTATTTGTTTGTGAGGCCGAAAAGTCTCTCGTAGTTTCTGATACCCACGACACAAGAATCGATCTTAGTGTGGATTCAGAACCAAGTTCGCGACTGTTAGGTGTATTTATTTATTTATATTATCATTATTATTTAAATTTGGATTTATCATGAACGTCTTTTATCAGTAACTTGATTCTCAATCATATATCTTGATTCTCAAATCTTGATTCTCTGAAAATCACTAATCATCGTAACAGCTTGCCCGTGAAATAACAATGGAATTTGAATAATTCCAAAGGTTACTCTAACTTACAACTAATTACAGACAACAATAGACCATTAAAGTTATCTCCTGTTTTACACACCTGTTTTGACTTTTGAAGTTAATCTCACGGCCTTGACGTTATATATACCAAGATATACATTATGTTTACAAACAATATTTGATACGGGCACAGATCGATAGATATAGTATATATGTATATTATACATATTATGTTGTATCAACAACTTTAACAACTTTTCAATAGTCTTCACTATACTGTACCTGTAATAAATGATTAAACGCATCGTTTTGTCGGCCAGGTCCCGCGGGAGAGTTTCAAACACATCGTGAAGGCATGCGAGTGTCCATTGTACTGGAAGATGCCTTTGTTCCTGGCGACCCAGCAGAATCTCCACGTGCCCGTAGACGGACACAAATTCATCGATTTCTGGAGAGAGTGAGTTGTATTTCTATTCTTTTGTAGCTGAAAATAAATGTATTTAAGGTGTAATTAGAGGCACATGTCAAAGGAAACGGTCTAGCAAAATTGTATTCATGATAAGTAATTAAATGTTTCTGTATGTATCTTATAAAAAATTTATTGCATTATTTGCCCCGTTGTTTACCGACTGGCGACTACAGACAGAACTATCAATGTTGAATTTAGATTTCTCTCACCTTTTGAACACAGTTTGTCTTTGGAAGTTTCAGTTCTATTTGTGGCGTAAACATCTTAACAAATAGGGTATTATTTATGTGGCTGTTGCATTTAATTTAATATTTATTTATTCAGTAAATATACAGTAAAATAATAGTTATAAGCGTTGCAATTAATGATACAGAATACAGTGATGTTTCCACATTTAAAAACATTAAAGAAACTTTACGAAACAAAATTAACATTAAAGATCGAACAACTACTCGTTTACCTTCTACTACAGTGAATAAAATTTTCAATTATTACAGAATGACGTCACAATGCCACGACCACGCGTCGCGGTTCGTCTACATCTTAACCAGGGGGAAAAGCAACACCCTAGCTCCTGAGGACTTCGTGCCCCTGGTGCAAGACGTGGTGGACACGCACCCTGGCCTCTCGTTCCTCAAGGAAGCTACCGAGTTCCACTCCAGATATGTGCATACTGTGAGTTTTACCTAGACTAGCGGCTAAGCTTAGGTTGTCTGCTGGAAAATTATAACCTAAGTGTTATTCTGATGTATGAACTATAATATTAGTATGTGTCAACAATATTTATCTAGTAGTTTTGTATTTCCTGTAATAGGAATTTTACAGAAAATATTTTTTGGAAAGAAATCTATTTATTAACCTCATAACGTATCACGAAATTTACAAAATAGGTACTACAAAGAACTAAAAAAAACATAATTTGCATATCTTAATTATTCTACAAAACACTTATTGTTAAGCTTAATGAATGTTAATATTTAAGGTTAACGTAGAACTTTACTGGATCCCTCTTAAATTATGGACGTCTGTCAAGCAAAGAAGTTTCTCTAACTTCCACCTCCCCTCATAATTCTATGGAAGTTTTGACAAGGACTTTCAGTTTACTTTTTGACGCTTTAGACTGTACGCAGCTACCAAACTATATGTGAAAATTATTAAAAATTACAGCAAACCTTGAAAACTTTCAAGACATTATTGTCAAAAACATTCCCTTAATCAATGTTCTAAATTTTACATCTACACCTATAACATGTTTATGTGTTATTCATTTTATAAAACCCAAACAAAAATACGACACATAATTAACTTAACACGTTAGTCCTAATTAAACCTATTTAAAAACCAGTCAAGCACAATTGTGTATCCTAATCATTTAACCTTTTTGAAGTGAAACTTCTTTATCGGGGTTGGAAAAATTTTTCGTTACGCGCCATCTTTATTTCTAAGTCACATTTTTGCGTTACGCGCCATCTTTATTTATTTAGTAAATTAGTAATACTTAGTAGTAATCCTGTGTATTGTAACTGTATTTAGTACGAATCCCACACTAGTGTATCATCCCACATTTGGACATAATACAGTGTATACCATTAGAACACATTCTGTACCCACTTCAGTAAGCCACACCCCAACCGTTTCCAAGCCCCACCCAAAATTTTAAGCCCCACCCACTTTTTTGTAATTTGATCCTTACCCCCCCTCTGGCCTTCCCCCACCCTAAATCCAAAACAGTGCTCAACAGCCTCCCCACGAAACCTCCCCCCACCCCCGCTTACCCCCACCCTAAAAATTTTACCTCACCCCCCCCTACTCATATCTCCGGCATTATCCATCGTAGACCCACCGACCTTGGGTTCATTGGAACCGGCTCGGTTAGGGCTACAATCCTGCCCCAACAGAATTCCCGAATTCCCCCTCCACAACTTTCCCCACCCAAAAATATTTTAAGGTGCCCAATAGCCCCCCCACGAAACCTAACCCGCCCCCCGCCCCTACCCCCACCTAAAATTTTTACCTCACCCCCCTAAACCTATCTCGGCCAATAAAGGTCGTGGACCCACCGAGCTTGGTATCCTCGGAACCGTCTCGGTGAGGGCTACAAATTGGCCCCGATAGAAATCCCAAATTCCCTCAAAAATTTCCCCCCTCCTAAACTTAAACTTTATTTAATTTAGCTTTATTTTACCAATTCTGTAAATTTGTAAATAGTAGATCATTTTTCGAAAAATGATGTCATAAAGAAGTTTCACTTCTTACGTGTGTACACTAATACACACACACATTTTTTTCTTTTATTTTTAACTGTACCATCTTTGAACTACCAAATTCACCTATTTTACCTTCATCTAAGTAATACAATCAACATTCCGAACCTATAAAACTAAATTACTCTGATAAAACATTATTAAAACTGGGTACTAAAAAACGCTGTCTTTAAATAGACACACTCCATTTACTTTTACGATTTTAATTGTTTAACGATGTCTTTGCTCAACGTTTTTTTATGTTTCAGGTGATCGCCAGGATATTCTACTGCGTCAACCGATCTTGGTCCGGAAGAATATCCATCCCAGAACTGAGGAGATCAAATCTGCTCCAAGTCATTCAACTTCTTGAAGATGAGGAGGATATTAACCAAGTTACGCAATATTTTAGGTGAAAAAACAATTTTAAATAAAATAATGGAGCCATAGAAACTCAAATGTCTTGAATAGTTAATAGGCTAAAGATCCAACAGTAGATAAATTAACAAAATGCTTGATCTGGAGACGCTAGTTTTTCTTCTCTCTGACAATGTTTTCAATAAATTTGCTTTCCTTATACAATCCTCCATTTAATTATAGATTAAACGATGTGAAATACATATTGCTTTAATATAATTAAAATTAATGTATGAAACGTGTTACGGTAGCATTATAGTTTAGGTTCAGACAACATGTCTGCCAAGTGCAACTATCTGCTCGTACACCTATTTGAATATTATTTCCAACTCCCTCCGAATTTACAACACCTACTTTTATAATATTTATCAATAATATTTCGATTTCAATTGTTTCGGATTTTATCATATTTATTTATGGTACATATATTTTATGGTATATACTGCCTCCCTGGTGCAGTTAGTTAGACGCAAGCTGTGAAACGCGAGGCCACGGGTTCGATCCCCGCACGAGACAAATATTTGTGTCATCCACAAGTATTTGTTTCAGGTCTTCATGTTTGAGATCGAGAAGTATCTCGTAGTGTCTGAAACCCACAACGCAAGACTTATTTGATCTAAATATAGGGTCAGGACTATGTGTGTGACTGTTGGATGTATTAATTTTTAATTTTCTATTATTTGGTTCTATTTTGCAGTTACGAGCACTTCTACGTGATCTACTGCAAGTTCTGGGAGCTGGACAGAGACCACGACTTGTTCATTGACAGGCACGATCTTGCGAGGCATAACGACCATGGTAAGAATATGTAGCTCATAGTATTCACAATATCTTATTCTATTCTTCTAGTTTTTGGCGATTCCCGTCAGTAGCCATTTGATAAAAACTTCATCAACTTATCTTTATCATGATCATTTTAGTATCGATATTATAGTTACTGTCTACAGTTCTATAACCTATCTCCTAACATATGTAAAGCGACTGGTTTCACCACTAATTTGTCGACTTCACCATATACTACATATCAATTTCATTTCATTAAAAGAACACATATATTTGTGCTTACAATAACACTAGTATACAATTTTCACAATATCTTATAACCTCTCAATGATGAGATCATAATCCTGGTAATATTACCAATATTACTATTGAGGTAAATAGAAATCGAAATCCTACCGAATATCCGAACAAATAGCAATCCTGCTTTCAATCTCATCCCATCTATAAGTTGGATATTTTTCTGTATTAACTATTAATAAGTAAGATCCAAAGTCGCCTGACTGTTAATCTTGGCTTCGTGAAAATAACTTTCACTTCACATTTCACAGTGAATTCCTGTGGGACACCGCGAGGAAAGTTGCCGAGTTATTTTACGTCTTGTTTAGTATCATTGATGCGTCCTCCCGTGTATTATGTTCCATGTTTCAAGCTGAATTTGTTTTGAAAGAAGTTTTAAATTATGTACTTTATCTCGCAAATTTCATTTTGTTGTCTCTACCAATTTGTCTCTGTTGGACGATTCATAATATTAAAGTGTTATAAAAATTGTTTTGGTGCTCAAAATAAAGCAGTAGATTCAATTTAGTTTATTACTGCCCCATAATATCTACAACATGAACATGTTTCCTATTAAACTCGATATTATTTTCTTATTTCATTTTGTGTTTTTCATCGGCCATAGTCTGGGCATATTTCCGTGCTTAGCCATGCGACAGAAGTTTTTTAAGATTATTTATGGTATATCAAGTGCTAACCCCTCTCGATCAAGAAGGGAAGGTTTAAGCCTTACAATCTTCGACTTACAATGGATATAGGTCGATTTATTAACAAAAAATATACATACAATCTGATGAGAGACGTCAAAGATAGTGCTTTTGATTATTGACATACATTTAATCAGGTCTTTATCCAGTAGTGGGCTGTTGTAGTTTATTATTGATAAATAATATATTGTACAATCTGATGACAGATGTTGAGGATCGTATTCATTGCTGTATATTCGACTTCGGCTGTTGTACACTAGTGCTAATAATAATGTTTTCTATCCCCAGCACTATCAAGCCGGATGATCGAGCGGGTGCTGTCCGGCTGCGTGACGCGAGGCAACCAGAACAGGCTGACGCCAGACGGAGAGCCGCGTATGTCCTACACCGAGTTCGTGTGGTTCCTGCTCGCTGAGGAGGACAAGACGCACCCCACCGCTATTGAGTACTGGTTTAGGTAATAATTATTAGCAACATTCAAAATAATATGTGGCATCGAAAAATAAAACCTATTTTCGGATTTCGTTACGAAAACATCGGAAAGTTAAATATGTAAAATTAAATCAAATCCGCGATAATATTCATTTTTTTTAAATAAATATGAAACATTATAAATATATGGCAATATTTAAACTACAAAGAAACCTTCATTACAAGTACGGCAAAGGAATGAAATGCCTTACCCATTAATATTCATAAAAAAGATCGCAACATGCCCATTAAAATAACAGCACACATTCTGATAATGACGGCTCTTACGCGAACTACTACTAATGCACTATAGAGTCAATTTATTGATTTTCTTTGTCAAACTATATTCAATCAATAGTAGATAAAGTATAGAACGCAGACGGCAGTATAAAGGGGCGTAAGGTCACGCGCCAACCGTCCACGCTTGAGTTACTAGTACTTAGTTAGTAGTTAAACAATTCTGGTCGCGCGCCACGCCATCGCAGTTTATTGCCGTCGCATGCAGCCTGCACTCACGTCAAACTTTGTAGCATGTCGTTGTTAAGTTTCTACATTTTTTGTAATAAGTATTTCCAACAAAACGCATGAACATAATGGTTTGGTGTTTTTTCTTGGAAATTAATATAAAATCAACCTGTATAATGTCAACGTGTAGTCACCACTGTCAATATTGATCAGCCTGTATTTGGGCTCAATCACTGCATTAAGAGAATTTCTTTGTATGGCTCACAGATATTTGTTCCGTGTCTGAGTCTAATAAGATCGAAAATTATCTCTTAGTTTCTGATATGAATCATTTTTGTGGGGTTAGAACTCAGAACTATGTATATGACTGTTGGATGTATGTATTAATTAGTGTAAATGTTCGTGTCATGTTTCCAGGTGTATGGACGTGGACGGCGACGGGTTCATCTCTATGTACGAACTGGAGTACTTCTACGAAGAGCAGATGCAGCGCATGGAAGCCATAGGCATTGAGACCCTGCCCTTCAACGACTGTTTGTGTCAGGTAATAATTTCAACTCATCACTTCATTTTTAATAAAACCTTCGGACAAGCTCTTTGCAGACACAATTAAACTTAACAGAATTATACACAGATAGAAGTATGTTCAGAATCTCAGAAAAGCTACTGCAGGTTACAACACACCAAAATTCTCCGAAAATATATTTTCCCCAGCAACGTTTTTCGTTGATACTCAACTTCTATTCGTCATAGCGTGATATTACATAGCCCATAGCCTTCCTCGATAAATGGGCTATGTAACTATAAAATATTTTTTTATTTCGAACCATTAGTTCCTGAGATTACCGCGTACAAACAAACAAACTCTTCAGCTTTATAAGTATAGATCTGAAGTCGAAGTAATCCGAGTAATTGTAGAATATGTCGGGTTGCAGATGCTGGACATGGTGCACCCGGCGACGGAGGGCAAGATCACGCTGTCCGACCTGAAGCGGTGCAAGCTCACGCCGATCTTCTTCGACACGTTCTTCAACCTGGAGAAGTACCTCGACCACGAGCAGCGAGACCCCTTCGCCACCCAGCGAGACTCCGACTGCGAGGTAATTACTACCTTATTTATATACAATCTAGAAACTAGACTTTATATTGCGTAGGTCCGGCAAAGAAGCAAACGCCTTACCTAATATGAACATCCACATTACTAGGCTCGAAACTTCTATGCGCTGTCTGCGTGACGGAAAGGTTTTGAGCCTCTAGAAATCTCTCATCCAGCAACAATAGGAAAATGGTCATGTGATATTCGTTCATACAATAAAAATCTCGGAACCTGCATGTCAATCACTTCAGACATTGATTGCTAACTCTGATTTGCATTAGACTTTCCCAAGTTGAGCAATCGACGACTGTAGTCTAATGATGATGATGAATAAATACAAGTTATATTCTTAAACGGTTGTGATCTTTTACCGTCGTGACATATCTTCAATCCTCAAGCCTCATCCAAATAAAATAAAATACACCCAACAGTCAGATACGTAGTCCTGACCCCACATTAAGATAAATTAAGTCTTGTGTCGTGGGTATCAGGAACTAAGAGAGACTTTTCGGTCTCACAAACACCCAGACCCGGGACAAATATTTGTGGGCCTCAAAAACATTTGTCTTGGTGCGGGGATCGAACCCGCGGCCTCTCGTTTCAAAGCCGGCGTCTAACCAACTACGCCACGGAGGCTGTCAGAATTAAATTATGAAACAACTATTAAACTGTACATGGTGTAACATTGCAGATGTCAGAATGGGACAGATTCGCAGCAGAAGAATACGAGTTGCTGGTGGCTGAGGAAGGCGGCAGCGACGCGCAAGACCAAATGTAAGCACTCACCCTTATCTTACTGCAATACTATTTTATACGATGCGCATAATAATATGTATGTTTCTTACCACGAACAGGCACTTGTACACACTAATGAAACAGTCAGAGAAACAGAAGTGTATAAATCGTTTCTATGAGTTGTGCAGGGCTAACGGACTGAACGGCATCAAATTATACAAATAAACATGATTATTTCGTGGTAATGTAGAATATCAAATCGATTGTATTGCGAACGCCGCCGATGCACTAGACATGTTAGTACAAGCATTTTGATGCATTTTGCATTACACGGTCCCAAAAGTGTTGCCAGGACCCACACACGGAGAGCTCATCGCTAGATATAGACACGATATGTTCTGAATGCAACGAGTAGAACGTCAATAATAAACCCATCACATTGAAGCCATGTTAACATCTCGTAGCGTAGCACACCATTCAAGTATTATGTTTATGTATTTTATTTATGTTTATATATTATGATATGTATTATTTCCTTCCGTTCATTATATATGTCGATTTCTTTCATCAGGGAGGAAGACAGAACTGGCTATGCTAGGGTAAGAATGTGTTGGTGAATTGCAGTGTATGTATTGTATTTTGTTGCACTGACCGTCGAGGAGTGTCCCCGGCGCACCCGCCCCGGACTGTGTCCCACTCCGGACTGCATTATGATTTCTGCTCTTGTCGCTTTTCCAATCTTGCACCGAATGTGTGACACGTCCTATACCGAGACGACATACCATCTCCGAGTGCTCCTCCTCATATACTGCGCTGTTGATTTCGCTTGGAAGTATTTGTCTGCCTTGCTGATGAATATTACATTATGTACATACATACGTATGGCCCACTTCATACTCCGTACACGAACATTTTGAGCTTTTGTTAATAATAAAACTCATCGGCATCAGGCATGAAGCAACACTAACAATGGACTTTTTTCTTGCATTCAGTACATATACTCGCGTGCGACTTGCGGCCGCTGCGCACACACACTCAATCACTTCTCTGCTTACAGCTCATACGATGAGACGGACGAAGACTGTCTGTCGCCAAATCTAGATGATATCACGAACACGGAAGTAATCGAGGACTCGAGCGTGGAGGAGTCCACGCTGAGCGAGGGCGTGGCGCGCCGCCCCGCCGGCTACGTCAACCTCAGCTCCATCTACTCGCTCGGCAGCGACCGCTGGGCCGCCGGCGCCGCGCCGCCCGCCAACAACGGCCTGCCCGACAAGAAGCCCGAGAAACCCGTGCCGCCAGAGAAGCCCGTCAGCCTGATGATGGTCAACGGGAAGCTCGACAACCGGTACGCGGGCTTCGGCAACAACAGCTTTCTGTACTCGCACCTGCTCGGCTCGAGCGGCGCGCGCGCCAAGGACCCGCCCTCCTACTCGGCCGCCACCGCCGCGCTGCTCGACAAGAGCGACGCGAAGCAGTCTCCCGTCAAGGCCAAGTCGCCCGCCACGAGTCCCGTGAACGGCGTCAACAAGATCTCGGACAACTACGAGCGCGCGGTGGCGGGCGCGGCGGGCGCGGGGGCGGGCGCGGGGGCGGCGGCGCGGCGCGCGGGGGTGTTCCGGCGCGTGCACACGGGCGCCGTGGCCGACTCGGTGAAGCGGCGCGACCACGACGACGACGACTACGCGCGCGACAGCGACGAGTGCTCCATATAGACTGCGCTCGTGCGCTCACACCAAAGATCGCACGCGATGCGATGCTCTAGTTAGATTTTGGAACATTGAACATATTACGGTTATCAGAGAAATATTTTTTCAACGTATCCTAGTGGTCGATACGTGCCTTGTGACGGTGTAGCGGCGGTAGCGTTGGGACGTTCGTAGTCATAGTGTGTAGACGCAGAAGTGCATCGTGTCGATGTGCCGTGGATGCGGACCGTCGACGTCGAACGTTTCGTTGACGTGATCTAGTTTCAGCATTTTAATACGGTAGTTCGTGTATGTATTGTTTAATACGTTATTATTGTTTACTTCCCGATGTGTGAGGCGATAGTTTGTTTTGTGTGGATATGTATTATTTATATTAAAACGTAATCGGCGTATGTTCGCATATAGTGTATGATTTGATATCGCTATCATCGTCATTGACCGTCTGTTAAGATTGTCTCATATCATTGGTCCATCCACATCGACTCATTCGAAACGTAAGCTAACAGATCGACATCAATCGTCCGTGTATCATGACAAAATTTTGTGTACCAAACACGCACACTAATCTAGTATTTAGTAGGTAGAGAAAATTCTGATAAGGGATCACCTTAGTGGGTCTAGTGTCTACGCGACTCAAACTTTGTCAAATTAAGTATTAGTAAATATTTGAATCGCAGCTACAATAATGGGCATTCGACCCGTTTGAAACTCGACTGTGACCTTGTGGTGATGGACGCGTGAGGTAGAAATTTAAACATTAAGGTGTAGTCAAGGCGTCAGGAAAGCCACGCTTAGATAGCTTCAAACAGATCCATATACATCGACATAGTCCAACAGCAATATTTCCGTCATTTTTCAAATAAAACATAGTGTTAAACCTGCCTTTACATCAATTTCACTATTAGCGAGTGAATAAAATTAATGTTACAAATAATAGACACCTCTACATGTCTATACGAATATTTTTTTATTTGGCCAAAATTAGAAAATGTAATTCTTGACTACACGTGTGGTGTGGGAAATTGTAATAAATTAGGTCGACTAATGTGACTAGGAGGTAACGGAATCTACATAGCTAATATTAAAATAGGGAAGAGATGTTAGGTTGTTATTCGGCAAGTATTTATTACACAGATAACATATTATTCCTTTATTAAATAATTGGAATTGTTTATTCTCGTTTGAGTCTAAGTTAACGAATGCATTAATTATAAATCCAAATTGAATTATTATTTCAAAAATTTCGATGTAGTTATTGTGTTAAATATACAAAAATATATCTTGTTCATAAAAACATTGTGGGAAAAATATGTGACGAATAAAAACGTGACAAAAGTGAAGGCAGCTGTAAAATATGCTTCTAGATAACGCTAGGTAGATCTTCCACGGTACTCTAGTCCGCAGGTGCTGTTACGAGATTAATGACGGTCTACCACATGTACCTTAGTATTTTTTTCTATGAAAACATATGTACCTTCACACAATACAGCCAAAGAATCAAATCATGAAACCATTTCTTAATGCCCATAAAAAAAAACGGCAAAAGAAATTACCCACAATTTTATTATTAAAACTCGTTGTTTATTTAAACTTAACAAATACCTTTTTATAAATGTTATAACTAATTTGATATCGTTAATATAGTTTCAAAAACAATGTATGATTTTTTCCATACAATAAAAATTGTCGTGCCTTTCTGAACTATTCGGTGTTTCAGGAATTGTTTGAATAATCATCTATCTATCATACTTATTTTTAAACTAGTCATTTCAATATATAATTCGATTCATTTTTCATTGATCTAACATTTGCCAAGTATTAACCAAAACAATTGTTCACATTATTTAACAAATTTTATTAGTATGTTGTGTACTGTTGTCTTATTATAATTTAATTAAATGTAAGGGTATGTATTATATACCAGTTTTGAGCTGTTTAGAATACTAAGTTAATTAAGTATTCGGATCGTTTATAAGTTACCGATACTTTATGGACAAATCTTGGCTTGGGATGTTGTGTTTTGTTAACCTTCTTTTATAACTATAACATTTAGAAAATGTGTAAAATTCGTCTAAGCGTTAATGAATTTTTTGGTATGTATAATGGGATGCCTCTAGGCTGACAAATGATTTTACCCCAAAACCAGATTTTGAAATAGTGCCATTTTTCCTCAAAGCTCAATAGTTCGTAATAGTTATCATAAATAAACCATGTATATTTTATCTCCACATACAATTGGCTGAATTGAATTACAATGTCGCGTAATCTTATAATTTGTTAATGTTTTGATTACAAGCTCGTGTTTCATACAATGCATTTCAAAATCTCTGTACCTATATACTAAACTATAAGTACACGATGACGTAGTTGTTAGTTATATAAATACGTTCCTTAAACAGCCTAATGGATTAAAATAATTTTCTTGTTAACTCTTAGTAAAAATTACAATAATTAGATAAGTTGGTTTGAATGATTTTTATACGTGGCTACTCCATGTTGTATTTTATTGTGTATCTAAATGAATTCCTTGTAACACCTCGTACCTTACGATTATTTTAACCCAGTGGAATGTATTAGCGAGTTTTATTCGAGGCGCGTGTGCCGTCAGTAACTTGTGTGTCGTACCGGACAGTACTTGAGTACAGCCTGTATATACTTGTACTCACTTACCTTCTTTACAAGTTAATGTTATGGGCAAAACTTGCTTGAAATAACACGTATCACGCTACTCACATACAGTTATATTGATAAGGTATTTTTTACAAACATTAGTGGTGATGTAGAAAATGGTGTGTTAACATGTGAAAATAAAAGTTGATGAACCTATTTTTAGGTCTCCTAATAAAGTACATTATTTACTTGCGTCTATTCATTTTTCCCTTTCTTAGTTTTTTTTTTGCGTGAGTGCGTGGTGGCCTGTTGATAAATGGACCAGACGCGACTTCCAACATGTTCACGGTGGTCCCGGGTTCAAAACCCAGGGCACACCTCTGACTTTTCCGAGTAATGTGTTTATTGATAGTCATTTACCACGCACTATAACGGTGAAGGAAAACATCGTGAGCAAACCTGCATACCATAGCTATTTGCAATAATTTCTATGGCATGTAAAGTCCGCCAACCGAAGCCGCCAACCCGCATCCGAGCCTACTAATTTCCTTCCACCAGCAAATTACGGCCAACACAGGCTTGAGCTTCCACAAAGCTGAGACCAGGTCTCCATGACTCCTTAAACAGCATTTGCTTGATGTCAAGATATGAGAGTCAGTGGTCTTACAATCTAGGATACCTAAGATCGGGCAAAATGAAAATCTTGCAGGAAGGCAGACAACGCCACTAGCCGGAATAACTCTGTTACTTTTATGTCTCTTTGGTGTCGCTTTTTCGTTTAATCGAATTTTGAACTCGGAACTTCTTTAAAGTTTTACTTCATTAGGTCTTATTTTGTAAGCATATCGTTAAGACGTACAATTCTTTTGATGTGTTTCTCTGAAATGATGACTGCGTGGATGAAGACACCCACAAATTAGGATGCCGGCAAGATGTCATGGTCTCTTTAAGAAACACTGATAGGTATGATGGTAATAAAACTCACAGGTAATGTATCATAGAGTATATTATAATTTCAACGACCGTGTAGTGGACAGGGAGGGGTTTACATCTGGGAGCGGATCCAGGGCAAGTGTTGCGTCACGCGCGTATGGCCCGATGGAAGGCCGGCTGAGCAACCGTACGCCGACCAGAACGCCACCACGCCGATCTGAAACATATACACATCGAGAGGAATGAGTTAACATCATCAAGTTAACGTCATGCACTAGACTACTGTGTTCTCATGTTAAGCGTAATCATGGACTTGACTATTGCGCCCTCATACCACTGCAACTACAGTGAAACAGGATTAACGGCAGTAATACAACAATTACATATACAGCAAAGTACACGGAAGAAAAATCTTAAAATGAGATTAGACTTCTGCTATTTTCATGGGGCATTTAAATAACGAGTTATTAAACATGGGGTGGGTAGTCTAACTTATTCAAAATCTATTTTTTGACATTTGCTATCAGACATATGTATCACTGCCTCGGTAGCGTAGTTGTATTACGGTACGGTTACAAAGCTGAGGTCTCGGGTTCGAATCCCGGGTCGGGCAAAGTGATATTGGATTTTTCTATTCATTATCAGCCCGGAGTCTGGAATTTGTGCCCGATATGGCGATAGGCTCGCCCCCTATCACATCGTGGGACGGAACATGCAAAGCGAAATGTGGGTGTCCTGGTGGCGCCTCTGCCTACCCCTTCGGGGATAAAGGCGTGAGTTTATGTATGTATGTATGTTCATATGTATAACAGTGCATCTGGGTTCAACTATTAAATATTCTAATCATCACTTACATTGTTTGTTTATAGTCGATCTCTAGCAATGAGAGCATCCCTAATTTGATATCTATAATAGAGGTGCCAGAACGGACAAGATTCGCTATCAAAGCGATATAAGGTATGTAATAAGTGGTAATAAGTATACTGACAAGCACGTCGTTGCCGGCGCTGGAGTATAGGATGAGCGGGCCGCCCTGGTCGCCGGCGCACGCGCCGCGCCCGCTCGCGCCGCTGGTGCAGATGTGCTCCGGCTCGATGAGGATGCCGTACGTCTCCGCGCACACGGCGTTCGTGATCACCGGCACGAACGAGTCGCGCAGCCGCTGGGAGGTCGTGATCGACGAGCCTGATTGCAACAAAACAAGCTCAACTCCATTCTCCAACCATCTCATCCACAACACTAAGTAAACCTCGAATAAATTAAAGGTATTTTTTCAAGTACCAGGAACGCATGAAGTTGGTGTAGACATTTTTATTCATAATAAGAAGTTAACTCCTATTGGCTACACCTGATGCTCCTACTAGTGTTAGCGACACCCACATACTACGAAGGACTAATCAGCGTCTCCTTAATGTTACGTCACACCATTGATATTAATGTTCTAAAAAGTAGTGCATTTTGAAATTTTGTTATATACTACCCTCGGTTACAATTAATATGGCTGCAATAGTATGGTAACCGTCTTCGTATCAGTTAGAAAATATCAGAGACGAAGGGTGACTTTTACCTTTGTAGATAAAAAGTTATGTTTATTCATAAATATAGTTATTGTGATATGATTTTAATTAATTAAATAGGCCATTGTACAAATTCGTGATGAAAGTGACATTCATCTATTTTTTTTGTGTATTTTTGCTTAATACGTATGATCAATGTCTCATATTATAATGAGGAGTACTTACTGTCGCTGGTCTTGCCGAAGCCGATGATCTCGGCGGTGTAGCCGGTGTACGAGAGGTTGGAGCTGGGAAGCGCGATCGGCTTGATGTAACCTGCAACAACACCGCCGTTATTCAGAAACCCTACTAGCATTACATGTACCGCGTAATGGAAGTGAATTCTAGAACGATTATTTTAGTATCCCAGAGGATGACCACCGTATATAAACAGGTCAGAGCCCCCACAAGTGTTTTCATGGCTTTTCAGGATAAGACATTGTGGTGGAGGATGGAGATATAATGAATCTCCATCCTCGAAGACCGCGCCGGCGATGCAACTCTGTTCATGTTCCCTCTCTGTTGTCTGTTCATGGTTGGCGATCACTTGCCGTACATAACTGTTTCATTTAGTGAAAGTGCACTTTGAGTATGGAACAGGGACTTACTGGTGAAGGAGACGCTGGGGATCCACAGCATGGCGAGGTTGCTCATGAGCCAGTAGTAGTTGTAGTTGGGGTGCACGGCGATGGCGGTGGCGGAGACGCGCGTGCCGCCCGAGAACAAGTACACGGAGCCCAGCACCACCTGCACCGCGCGGCCCTGGTACTGCCCGTCGTACCAGCACGACGCTGACGTCAGCACTCGAGTAGAACTCAAGAGACTACCACCGCAGACTGAGGTCTGCCCTGTCGTCAGCGTGATCAGCAACCCAGCCTGCGAACACGAACGTTAACTTCCCGAAGTAATTTGTGGAGCACATTCACAAAAGTAGCTACAATTACTTACAACTACTATATATTTTTACGACATGTACCACTGCCGGCCCAAAATACCAGCAAAATTGTCATGAAAGGCAATAGATAGGTAATCTCTACCCATTCAATCAAAAACAACTTATTGCCGAACCATTACGACAAAAAGTTGTTTTATCTTGTGTTACCTGTATTTGCTGCCTCGATGGCGCAATGGTACGGTATGATTACAACACCGAGGTCTCGGTTTGAATCCCGGGTCATAGTGATATTGGAATTTTCTATAAAATTATAAGCCGGAGTCATAAGTTTTTGTATGTATGTCTTTTATGTTTAAACAACGGCACGAAGATCAAACCCGCGATGTCTTCCTCGTAGGTACTTGCTACTAAGCTCAGTAAAATGGTGTATACTTACGAAGAACTTGTGCTCGCCGAGATAGGAGTTGAGGCTGCCGGCGACTCTTGCTTTAGGACGGGACTCTGCTTCGCGGATGCTCTCGGCGGCGGGGATGCCAAACTGTTCGTGATAGCCGTGGGGAACTGTGTCGAAAGCAGGGTCGACGGGCTCGGCGGGGGGAGAGGGGTCTGTCGGCGGACCCGATAGCACCACCATCTCCTGCGCGGCTGCAACTGCCAGCAAACTAAGCACTACAAACAACATGGCGACTGGTGAACTGGTCGATTGAATGCAGGTCTATCGCGAAGAATACTTATATACGAGACAGTAAACAAGTGAAGAGCACTTGAGACAGTGATTAACAGAAACTGTAGCATGTTTGTTAGTCTGAATTAGGCTAGTTCGAGTACCGAGAAGCGCCTATTGCCTAGGTTTACATATTTCAAGTGGTACAGTCCTGCTGCATTCGGTTTAAATATATAGGTATTTAAATATAATATATTATTGTTAACTTTAATGTGTAAGAATTGCGTTACAGTATCCATCGTTTGTTGTAAGAGGTGACGCGACGTACATAAGTTATAAAGGTAATATAAAAGAGGCTGTAAGGCCAGTTTAATACCAGTATACTTATTACGCTTCCCACTGAATAAAGAAAGAAAGCTTAATAGGTTTCCTGTCTTCAAAAACTTAATGTCGGAGTTAGGGGCCAGTTGGGTGACTATCCATAGTTTCATCTAGGACGACAAAGATGAAAGAGGGCCTCAAACCATATGCAGGCAGTGCCAATACTAGCCCTGCTATCGGGTTGATGGTTTGAAGGAATCTCTACCTAGCCACAGAGTTTCACAGTCGTTAGCTTGTACAGTTGCATTGAAGTACGCTTAGAAATTATCAGACACTTGTGAATATGGAAATGCGTCTGATCTTAAGTGAATTGAGTCACTAAAGTGGATATTATGAGGAAACATGAAATGTTTATTATTTTCTAAGTGACATCATCATTGTTTTTGCCAAAAGGGACATAACCTTACTGTTCAGTCAGGTAACCGCATACAGCCACATACATTACACCTTCAGCGCAATTCAAAAACAAAATTGATGGATCTGCAATCTTCTCGTCTTATCATCGTACAGCAAGCCACGAAATATTTTTTGGAACATAGAAAAATACTTAGGTAAAATATGTAGGTATACATTAGAATTTATTAACAAGGCAGCAATGAATAAACTTTATCTACATTTAATGCGGGACTGTTATAATAGAGCATTTCAATATGGGACCGCGACGCGGCGCCCAATGCTGGACTATTCCCACTTGTTGTGGACGGCTGCCGCCCTAGTCCCGTGTCCCGACTGCATGCGTATCTTTTGTCGTAACCCATGAGTTACTAAATCTACAATATATTTTTGATACCATCAACAGAGACATCTTAAGTTCCAGTTTCCACAAACGCCATATATTTACTTTTGGTCTTTAGGACCTTTGGTGGAATGTTAACGAGTGATTGGAAGTACCATACATACATACATACATAAACTCACGCCTTTATCCCAGAAGGGATAGGCAGAGGCGCCACTAGAACACCCACATTTCGCCTCGTATGTTCCGTCCCATGATGTGATAGGGGGTAAGCCTATCGCCATTTCGGGCACAAATTCCTGACTCCGGGCTGATAATGAATAGAAAAACCCAATATCAATTTGCCCGACCCGGGATTCGATCCCGAGACCTGTCGTACCGTAGTACGACTACGCCATATATCAATCGTTAACATTCCACGCTTATTGGACTTGTTTTCAATTTGATTTATTTAGGCAAACCGAATCTTTTACAAAAACTACAATTTTCAATATATAAATAACTCAAATTGTTGAACTTAATTAAATGACTAGGCTGCATGACTGATTAGTCCTTTGCCTTTCCAAAAGGAAAAATTAAAAGCAAGATCCCATCATTACCCACGTGATACATCAAAATTCCAATTACAAATGTCAATATGGCGAGTAGTTTTTCAAAACACTTATTTGAATAGAATCGTTTTATTTAAAAAGAACTTCCTAAATATATCAAAAATGCCATTCTACGCCGTAGCAAAAGGTCGCACGACCGGAATATTTATGACTTGGGCTGATTGTGAAGCTCAAGTGAAAGGATTTTCTGGCGCAAGGTATAAAAAGTTTGATTCAGTCACAGATGCACAAACCTTTGTTACTAATGAGGGAGAAAAGAGCGCACCCCCGAAACCAATGAGCAGTCATATTCCCGATAAGTTTAAATACACCCCGGCGAATAACCTTAAAAGATCTTACACAACAACCAAACAAGAAAATACAAGTAAGGATGAAAAGAAAGTTAAGAAAAAGAAGAAAAAATCCAAATCCGAGAGCGATGATGACTCAGATAATTCTTTTAATGTTTCCGACGACCTAGACACTATTATAAGCAAACAGATGGACGACATAGAAGCAAGGTTGAAAGGTTTTGAAAAGGGCATTGATAAGATCATCAAAAAGAGTACAAAAACTAGAAAAACCATCCTAATTGATCCACCACAGCCTCAAGTTGAAGACAGAGGCTCCAATGGCTTTCAAGAAGATGATGAAGGATTTGTGGAAGTATACACAGATGGAGCCTGTTCTGCTAATGGTAGGAGTGGTGCTCGAGCAGGATTGGGAGTATACTGGGGTCTGAACCATCCCCTAAACATCAGTGAGCCAGTGTCAGGTCGAGCCACTAACAACTGTGGAGAGATCCAGGCAGCAACTAAAGCTATAAAACAAGCAATTGCTAATGGAGTCACAAAACTTTCTATTAATACCGATTCAAAGTTCCTCATAAATTCTGTTACAAAGTGGATGCCAGGTGGGTAATTATAAATACAGCCTAATGTTATGTAAAAGTCTTACTTTACTTTTACATTTTAAAACTTTGATTTAAGTTAAAGGAATGCATCACTTCATTCTCCTGCTGGCATTTTACATATTTCTATAGTTTTGTATTGTATTCCCAGGTTAATACTCATCTTGTTTAAGCTTCTTGATGCATAAAATTTGTTTTATTTAAAAATAATAAAATCCGAAATTAAGTAATTATAACAGGAAAGAAAATTAAAGGAAACAGGAGTAGTTATAAACAATATCAACATTATTTCATACTTAATTGTTTACTTTATTTTAGTAAGATGTAGTTCCTCCACCAAATGAAAATAGTCTTTAAATTTGTGCATAATTTACTAATCAATAATACAGTGTTTATTAATACATACAGGTTG
This sequence comes from Deilephila porcellus, assembly GCA_905220455.2. Lineage (NCBI taxonomy): Eukaryota > Metazoa > Arthropoda > Insecta > Lepidoptera > Sphingidae > Deilephila > Deilephila porcellus. The sequence continues at coordinate 11,288,223 of LR999973.1, read as the reverse complement.
GAAAAGAAAAGGATGGAAACTGCAGTCTGGTGAACCAGTGAAGAATGAAACAGACTTCAAGGATTTAGACAGTGTGCAACACAAACTCCAGATAAAATGGAACTATGTGGAGGCACATCGAGGTGTCCATGGAAATGAAATGGCTGATCAACTCGCAAAAACTGGTGCTTCTATGTACAACAAATGATTAAGTGATGCAAATAATGCAATTGAAAAAAATAGTATGCTGATTATAATTTGTTTGTGAAACTGGTTATAAAACTAGTATTCCTAAGCTGTGTGTTCCCAGTGTTCCTTATATTATAATGTATTGCATTATATACTAAACAACATAATATTGTGAGATAATTCCTTGTACTAAAGACTGATCTAAAGAATTGTGAACAAGGTACCAGTACATAGTTTGAACTGGGTTTTTTTCCATTATCAAAGTTAAGCAACTCTTTTGTTTTAAGGCAATGGAAAGAATACCTAGTCTAACAAAGACTAAAATGCACTACACACCAAAGACGCCGGCCCAGTAACACAACCCGTCAGCTTATAAGAAAAGAATATTGTCAGCAACAAGCGCACGTGCTGCCGGTCCTGTTGGCATTTGGACAACGCGAGCGCTCTGCTCGTCATAACGCAAACAACGCAATAAAAATGTTTCATAAGTCATATTGTCATGTCGAGCTGCTGTCATGTCATGTCGCCGACAAAGTGTTCCGACTTCCAATGGGTGAAGCCGCCAACAAAAAAATGTTCGACATAGGCCGATGGGTCGGCGGCTTTGGTGTGTCGTGCGCTTAATGGTTAAGAACTTGATAATGTGATAAAAGTAAAGTTTAATTAGGCTGCTGGACGGCATGGTTGATTCATGGTTGATTAGTGTTTGTTACTTATAGCATTTCAATGTATTATTTGCGTGTTATTAACGAAATATAATTTGACATTACAAAGTTTGTTTTTTACTTCATTTAGGAGAAATCTTTTTGTTTTTGGCAAAAACCTTCTTTAGCACCATTGTGATTTGAAAATTCGATAAACGAAAAAGTGCCACCAAAAAGTACTAGGGCAATAGAAAAAGGAAGGATGTCTCGTAAAACCTATATCAATATACCTAAGAATACTCTGCAGTAAAAACATAACAGGGCGAATAAGAATGGAGGATGTTACTATAGTTAGAGAGTTCTATCCACAGTCCGATGTCTAGCTGCAATTGCATTTCAATCTAAAATAATTTTAGAAATTGATAAAAACATTATTAAAATAAAAAATAAACCTTATAACTATCATAATACTCCTATTACTCCATATGATACTCTATATTTGTCTCATTTTCTCGTAGGCTACGTTTCTGAAGTGTTACCTACGTATGCGTGAGCGAATTGCACATACACACATATTTTTAATAAATAATAATAAATACTCCTAACAGTCATATACATCGTCCTGACCCCACAATAAGATCGAGTCTTGTGTCGTAGGTGTCAGAAACTACGAGAGACTTTTCGGTCTCACAAACACCCGAAACAAATACCTGTGGTTCACACAAATATTTGTTTCGGTGCGGGGATTGAACCCGCGGCCTTTCGTTTCACAGCCGGCGGCTAACAAACTGCGCCACGGAGGCTGTTTTTGAAGTTATACTTCTTTTGGCGGTTTGGGAAAAAAATATGAACGTATTTTTTTACGATGCTCATACACCTACAGCCAAAAAGCGACATAATGAAGTTAGTTGTTATTCAAGTACCAGGAACGCATGAGTTTTGAGGAGATATTTTTGCTTTAAGCAGGTAATTTTCTATTAGCTATATTATAGCCGTTTTTCACCTTTCAAGTACCAGAAAAACATGTAGTTTGCGGATATATTATTTCTCATAATAAGCAGGCAACTTTCAGTGGACTTGATACACATTGGCAAATTTACTATTCTAATGGTTTTCCTCTTTTCAAGTACCAGGAACACATGAAGTTATTGGAGTTATTTTTATTAATAATAAGAGGCTAACTTCCTATTGGCTACACCTGATGCTCCTACCAGTTTAAGCCACGCCCACCTACTACAAAGGACCAATCAGGGTCTCCTTATTTATTGTTACGTCACATCATTGATATTAATGTTCCAGAACTAGCGCAGTGTTATATTTTGTTTTAAACTACCCTCGGTTCCCAATATCAGTTATAAAATATCAATGGCGAAGGGTTACTTTTTAATTTTTTAGGTGAAAGAATAAATTATTCATAAATATACAATATGATTATGTGCTTTTAAATTATTTATGGTGGTGAATGATAGGCCATTATAAAAATTCGTGTAGTGACTTTTATCTTCAAAAAATGTATAAATTCTTACGTGCGTATACTGTCTACTGCGTACACACATTGTATTGTATCAGCCCATATATGTACGTCCCACTGCAGGGCACGGGCCTACTCTACAATCGAGGGTACGATTGAGAGTGGTTAGGCCATATACTCCACCACGCTGGCCTAGTGCGTGTTGGCGGACTTTACATATCAGAAATTCTTAAAAATCGCGATGGTATGCAGTTTTCTTTACGATGTTTTCCTACACCGTTATGTCCATGTCGGCAAATTATACATTTTCGCCTGTGAATGATCTAGGATTGTACTGCATACTGGATATACTGGAAATTATTAGATATAAACTAACCTACTCGATTGCTGCGCAAAGGAATGTGTTTAGGAAATATAAGAGAACAAAACTCATTCAGTTTCACATGTCTTTATTGAAACGTAACTTATGTACTACAAGCTTTATATAACTAACTGATAAAAAGTAGACTATTTACAAAATCAAATACTGTCTCCAGTCACGATCACAGTGAACCATGTACATTCACAACTGCGCGTTTCGCCAATATGAACTAATGCTTTATTTAAAGACATTTTTAAAACAAAACAAGTTGCTAAAGAATTACTGAACATTAGTGATTTTCTATAGATAAACATAATGACTTGGCTAATAAACTGTAAAACTTCCTTACATTCCAAACACAAACGAACATTATGTTTTGAAACATAGCAAATGCAAAATGATAAAAATCGTGCAACCGCAAGAGTCAACTCGCTACCATTCATCAACTCGGAAGTTAATTTACAATCAAATAAAATGTTACATCCCTTAACAACCATATAATACAACTTATACAAGTTGAACTTCGAGTTTCTTAAACATTAGCAGTCTTAAAAATACAGTAATGAACCTAGCCAGCTGACGACATATTTTGTTGTGTATTTTATTACACACGACAGCGAAAATTGAGCACATTTGACTTTTTTACAATTTTATTCATTTACTTCGAATCCAAGATTGTGCCTTAGCAAAAGAGAACGCTGACAGAAATAAATATTATTTAATATTTACATACAACTAAAAGAAAACAATAATGATGCATAAATGGCTAAAATATACGGATCTATATTAATATAATGATGTGAACAACGATTGTTGCCTTATATTAGTAAATAAATCGAGCTGCTTGATCGCTACTAAACATATACATTGCGTAATAACATATTAAAACCATAATATGTTTCCCATTCTTAAATACTTATGAATAACCTTGATGTCGTACATGCAATCTACATTATCTGTATTGTAAAAGAAAATTTGCATTTTACAGCAAGACTATTTTATTTTGTAAATATATAAGTATTTTTAACATTTATATACCGGTTTTTTTATACACCGGTTTGACAAGGCAGAAATTACCAACCCTATGTAGGTTATTATTCCTCTTCAACTCAAGATGTCGTACTCACGTTCATAATGTAAATGTAAATAATATCTAGACGGCAGATAATATTGGCCTCCACAAAAATATATGAAGCATGTTGAATCATTGTGATTATTATTGGTCCCAGATGACATGGATTGTAATCACGATTCGACAATATTATGTTAACACTACAAAATATTATATTGTCATTTCTATTGAAACATGCAGAATATATATACAAATACAAAATCAGAGGGATTCTTGATTATGACTATTTTAGAGAGCATGATTTATACTTTAAAAATATTTTTAAAGACAGAAACAAACCGACGTTGCTGAAGAACAAAATCGTATGAAATAATAAGATGAATATTAGTTTATATGTTGGCATGTAAATCTTTTAATTTACTTCATAATGAATAAGAAAAAATCTCCTAATGTTTCAGATACGATTTTGTTATTGGAAGCCGTCGAAACGGTCAATTACACGTTTAAATACGACAAACTGTGGCACTTGAAATATATTTAGCCCTGGATTTCGAACAAAAATCTAATACTAAAAAAATGCAATGCACAATCTCGTTGGTAGGTCAAGAGACTACCTGACACTATTTCTAATTATAAAATTTTACAATATATACAATTTCAAACATTAAAATTCATAACTTTATCTTCTTAGCTTCAAATTAAGCTTTATTTCAAACAAAAAACATTTAAATGTTCACGCAAAAGATCACTTTAATCTAGTATTCAGGCTCTTTGCATTTGTACATTTAATTTATATTTCTGTTGACATTTTCGATAAACTTCGCTAACGTTAAAATTAGTTTGGTACCATTACGAGGGAATATAAAACACCTAGTATCTAAAATTGAGGACGATTTCTTTAAAACTTCCATTTACATTTACAGGAATTATTGTACAAAGGCGAGTGTGCAAATGTAGTATAGACTCGCAACTTGATGCGCCACTTTCAGCGAAGAGAGGGGATAAGGGGGAATGGTGGAAGTTAGAAAAATGTCAATTTAACACGCGGTCGCGTTAATAAATAAGTATCCTTTTTGACCGCCATCAAAAAAATGAGGAGGTTCACAATTCGTCGAAATATTTTATTTTATCGCTTTGTCATCTTACGCTCCTAGTGGCAGTTTATTTTTCCCCAATTACCCCTCTTCACCCGTTCCGTTCCACAAGAGGGGCAAAAAGTTGCTAGTCTATACAACCTTAAACCTACCTATGCCACAAGCATAAACTTATTATTGCAAATACATTGTAATATTATGGAAGTCTTATGTATTTGGAAGAAATGTTATTTTTCGGAGTATTCACACGTGGTGGCATTTTCTTATTAAAATATTGCATTACCTCTACTTAGAAGCGACTATTAAATCCCGTCAAATGTCTATGCTTGTGGCACAGAATCGTATCAATTATTTACAAGTGTACGCACTTTCAATGTATCTCTGTAAAAACTTTCCAAAATCTGACCTAGCCTTATTTGACAGATATACTTACAGACAGTATATACGTCTCGGTATAAAATATGCATATAATTATCTTCCAAACAAACATTGTAGTTCACAATCACTCTATGTGATAGACAAGTTGGTGTTATTATTGCATCAATTCCATTTATGGCAGTGTTACTTTGCAAGACATGCAAAATCATCGCAAAACGCGGCGGTATTACAAGACGATATTTTTATACTGTGTATACTTTAATACAAGAGGCACTATTTTTATTAGCCAGAATGATAAAATAATTAAGTTTGTTTATAAGCGCCCAGAGGCGAAACATTAGGAAAAACAATATACAGTGCAACCTCGATATAACAAATCGGAGGGGAACAAGAAAATATTCGTAATATCAAGTAATTCGTTGAACTGAGGTTTGTTATGTTGAGGTTAGATTGGTCTAAAATTCGTTATAAAGAGGTAAAAGAATAGTTTTATTCACCTCAATATTACTTTACGTTTCTGAGCCATTTTAACTTAAATCTTTAACAATAGTGACGAGCAGAGGTGTTTACATTACTTTCCATCAAAACAACAATGATTACTTTACAAACAAAAGCGTGTCGAAACATGTCGAGACATGAATCACATTATAAGATTATGAGTTATATTATTGGTGGAAACTTTATATAAAGGTTTTGGGTTGGCAAAATTCGTTAATTAGAGGTATGAATACTTTTTCTTGATAGTTGAAAATTCGTTATAAAGAGGTTGTACGCAAAGAATGTTCGCAATGTAAAGGTATATTTTATATTGACTCTTATGGACAATTCAAGGGGATTACGATGAATTTGTTAAATCGAGGAAGTCGTTATATTGAGGTACGTTATATTAAGGTTGCACTGTATACAACGATAGTATCTCATATAAATATAGCTGATGGATACAGAGTGCTTGAGACATGACGACAATAAATTACGACAAGTTCGCTACGAGTTAATCAACATATTTTTTTTTTGTCCCGCCCTCACACCCGCCATTGCAACTCCTGTAAGCCAGGATCAACAGTGGCACGTATTTTAATGACACTGAGCATTGAAGCTCAGCGAGTCTCCGGGAATGTCTAACTTGTCTTTAACCCGCAACGAAATCAATCAAAAAGTTAAATTAATAGGAGGAGTTGGAAATAAATTATTGTCCACTTCCCTCCCTAATAAAGCGGGTGACAAAACAATGAACTAAAGAGGTAAATAACCTCGCATAAAGACATTTACAGCCAGATAACCAGATAATCAACATATTATGACATAAAGGCCGGCCGGCTCTGCCCGGTTGCAGATACTTTATGAGTCCAGTCCACATCAGCAACATATTATTTCCCGTACCATCCATTTAGATTTATTAGCCTATGTATTAATCCGCAGTGTCAGCTAATTCCATACCAAATTATAGCGAAAGTGGTTCAGCTGTTTCTTGAAATAATTGAAACACAAGCATAACAGGTAAATCGGAAACTATTTATCAACTCGGTTAGATAAAAACACTGACTATGATTTTGGCTGCAATTCAACACTTTCGAGCGAGGCTATCGAATCTTATGTTTTAATTGACATAGTCACCAAGGTAAGTATCGTACAAAATTATAAATAGACGAGTTCCAAGAACAATATCGTATGATAAAATTAGTTAGCAGTTATTTATTGGTATATATTATGGCAAAAACTTTGTTTTGTCTTTATTTACACTGAAAATAACGAATTGTCGGAATAAATTTGTACAGGTTAGGATATCCCACAATATTTCAGATACGGTTTTGTTCTTCGGACCCGTCAAATAACTTTTCTTGGATACACTGAGTGTGGTATATCCAGCCGATATAACTTGCCCGCAATAAGATACTCTCAACATGTTTCAACTCTAGACGTCGATACGTCATATCCACATACATAATTACCAATAAAATCTTCAACCTCAAACGTAACTGTTACAAAACAGCAATGTACTGACATATGACCCTTAATTTTTTTATCCTGCAAAGTCCGCACTAGTTTTCTCTGCGTACGCGATACCAATTTAACGAGTTAAAATACTTAATTTTTATCCTGGCTCGGCATATTCCACACAAATTTTCTATGCGTGAGGGATGTATACAGATGATGTGGTGGCTGGTGGTGTGATGGTGGCTCACGAGTAGTACTGTATGGTGTGCATGCGGCGCGCGGAGGGCGGCGCGCCCACGATGAGGTAACCACCCGACGTCACCACCTTCTTACCGGCCTCCTCGACAGGTAACTACAACATAACCATCACTGCAAATTATTAACGTAACGTCAATCACACATTTGTCATTATGATTATACTTAATAGGAAAAATAATGGAATAAAATTAATGTACTAAATGAATAAATAAATAGTGAAAAGAAGACGTGTTGCTAAGGGAGTTTCTTGCGCCGTTTCTTCTGCACAGCTACAACACGTTCCGAAGCAGTGGTAGCAGTAATTAACGATTCAAAAGATCTTGTAAAAGACTATTTGAATAAAATATTTTGATTTTGATTTCACTTTCCGGGGGAATTCGATTATCCCTCGATCGTTATTTGGATACTAAGTCTTGCGCGGTGGATATAAGAAAGCAGTGCGTAGGAAGTAGATAAACATTGATCGCTTACCATGTGAGCTGTTTGCTCGTTTGCCGGACCATTGCAATAAAAAAAAAATAGTTACCTGCGGGTTAATAACCGTGGTGACGTTGACGGTGGGCTGTCCGGTGGGCGTGGGCGTCGCGGTGGGCGACGTGGGCGCCCTCTGCGAGGAGTACGTGCCCACGCACTTCACCGTCTGGTTGCCGCTGTTGTCCTCCACCATGCTCACTGCACATACATTACTCTACTATGCCTTTTTATACTACCTGCCTCATATACTGAGATTACTGAGTATCATAGTTATTAATGGAAGTAGATTTGGATTATAATTGTGCGTCTGTTTGATAATTAATGAGGAAATATATATCAATTTTCTTGAAAAGTAGACTTGTTGTGGTCTTGATGATGGTTCCATGATACACATATTGTTCAACTGTAGCCGGTACTCCTCTCCATCATTATATGACTTATTGGTTAGAAATAAGGTCCCGCTCCCCTGTGATTTCGCATCCATCCTATGCCTAAAAAATAAACCAGCTCTAAAGGCATTAATTACTTTTTAAATACTTACAGCATAAACTAACCTTACATGTCTGCATGTATTTTATGTATAATTCGCATCAGTAATGTATTTATTTCTCTTTACGTTTTAGTCTCAATGATTATCTTTATTCTATAATCATTGTTTAGTCTCGATAAACTTTTATTTCTTACCCTACAAAATGACATGAATGACTCACTAGTCACTTGACACTGGCAGTAATATTCGCAATGAAGCAGAATCAGTTGCCATAAACAAAAAAAAAAGTAGACTTGTTTTGATATAATTTGGTATGTAGTTCTAAAGCTTAGCTATTAATTATAGCAAAACGGGAATCCAAATAATGAATAATACAAACTACTTGTCACACTGTCACAACTGACTTATGATGGATGTTTTCTGTCCGTTGTCCTGTGCGAAGGGTCGCTGAGCGGCGAGCTTGCCGCCCACCGTGACCGCCGCCGCCGCCGCCGCCGCCGTGCTCTTCTGTAACGCCAGTAATCACATATCCCGATAAGAATGCTGTCTACTATATCAATAGAAGGTCCATAACACCTTGCAAAACAACTTGACTAAATAAATAAATACACCCAAAAGTCACATACATAGTCCTGACTCCAAACTAAGATCGAGTCTTGTCGTGGGTATCAGAAGCTGCGAGAGACTTTTCGGTCTCACAAACATCCAAACCAGAAACAAATACTTGTTGTTCTCACAAACATTTGTCTCGGTGCGGGCATAGAACCCGCGGCCTCTCGTTTCACACCCGGTGTCTAACGAACTGCGCCACGGAGGCAGTCCAATATTATATATACAATATACATACAGACATAAACTCACGCTTGGGTCTCTCAAGGGGATAAAATTGTTCAATTCAAATATGTAGTATGAAAGTCATACTTGCATCTTATAGAGGTAATATGGAACTGCATAGGATCCTGACGATATTTCCGCTTCATCCACTTATTAATATATTCTATTTTCAGAGCATTCCTAATTGAAAGTTTGTTTAAGGTACATGTTTGACTTGCATAGGTTCGGTGTTGTCGATCCCTGCACATTTTTTCGTCCACTCGCTTTATATCTGTTTTTTACTAGGCAAGTCCAATCAACTGTAGTTAGATATTCAAATGTGAGACTAATCTGTGGTTTTAAAAACACGTGACTTTTAAAGTATTGTATGCGAACGAGCAAGCTATTGACTTGATGGTAAACAATGACTCCATCCTTGGACATCTTGAACAACGCCGCCTCCTTCTAATAACGCATAGACTCAATTCTAACAAGCTTCTGCTCCGCCTTTTGGTTGAGTTCATAGCGAAAAGAAATTTTCTACTACAGAGATAAAGGAAAACACCAAATGCCATTACCAAAGCTTTTCTTCAAAGTAACAAAAAAAGAACAGTAAAATTTGGAAAATAACATGCCAAGAATAATCTCATTATTTATTTTAAGCGCACATATTTCTAGAATTTCGATAGTTACTTGATAATATATTAGAAACATTACTTATTTCAAAATACAATTATACTTACTGGCATATTGTCTGGTTGCGGTTGTAGCCTGCTATCCGGTTGACTCGATCCATCTTTCCCTTTTCTCCAATCCTAGAAATTGCATTTGCTTTGAATTAGTAATAGATATAGTAAGTAGTAGTCACACCCTAGTTAAACTGGGTTGTAATATTAATGGGCTGACTGGTCTAGGTTGGCATCATTGTCTTATCGAAAACCGAAGTAATACCACGGCTTTGCTGTCTCGTATTTCGCTTGATAAGTCATGCTGCTGATAAGTCTAATATCCTTCTATCCTAATATCCTTTCCTCCTGTTGTCGGTTTTCCTTCCATTTCCCTCTCATTTTAAGATAATAAGCCATTTACGATTCAGGTGTCGTAGATGCTCATGGGCGGCGGTTATCACTTATTAGTTAAAGTTTGCTCATCTGCCAGACTTGAATCTTTCAGACAGTCAGTTAAAAAATGTAAATAGGGTTAGACAGAAAGGATGCATATACCGGGTGTATCTAGACTGCGACTGAAAACGAAGCAAGATGGTAGTTTTAGTGACTTCAGACACAATGCAAACCAAAATTTCTTGTATGGAGCAGCAGTTTGATTTTCGCGATTTCAGGGTTGGCACCATAGTAAAAGTTATTAATGATGATGAATATAGCATTCCCAGTATAATAATTGTTGGCAGGTAACCTGTGACTTCTTCTGCGTGCACACGAGGAAGTGTTGCGTCCAGTGCGCGCGCTGGCACGGGTAGTCGCAGTACGACGTGTTCCAGCAGCAGTAGTACTGCGCCTCCTGACTGCAGTTCGCGCACCTGCAACCATACCATTTATTTATTTCATATACGTGTATACTGCAGGGGACTAGCCTCCTCTACTATCAAGAGTTTATTAAAAGGATTTAGCTTAAAGTTCAACATGATGGCTTAGGACGGACTGTTAATGCACTCCGGAGCCCGAATCAACCAACGAAATACCACTTACAGGATTATAATATTTTATGGTTAATCTCTGAGGCGGTTGTTTTTTTTTATTGTCTCTTGTTTTTTTCCTGCACTTGACTGTGTAACTAACACCTTCTGCATAGAGCATGTATTGGCGATATTCAAGTAGGACCCCTCGCCATTACTCTGAAATGGCTCAAACTCCAAGACGGATTATAGAAAGAATGAAAGAATTGATGGATCACACAGCTCCAGTATAATTGTATAGTGGTGAGTGAGTCTGTGCGTGTGCGTGCGCGTGTGCGTGCGCGTGTTCGTGTGCGTGCGCGTGGTACGCACCACTGCTTGGACTTGGTGAGCTTGACGGCGGCGTCGAGTTCCTGCTGCGCGGCGCGGCGCGCGTCGCTCAGCATGCGCACCTTCTCCTTCTCGAAAGACGCGCGCATCTCCGCTATCGTCAACTCTGCAACAACATATAATACACTTGTATCAATTCATATTAGCCCATAATTTCACAGCCGCCGTGGCGCAGTTGGTTTAATGTAGGCTGTAAAAAGAGAGACCGCGGAGTCAAGACAAATGTTTGTACAATGCATGTTTATTTGTTTCAAGTTTGGATGTCCAAAATGTCTGTCGTAGTTTCCCATACCCACTTCAACGGGCGGTCTATATTTGCAAATAAAGGACATGAAAATTTCTATAACTTTATAAACCCATTATTGCCAATTGCTGAGCATGGGACTGCTCCTAAATCGACAGTTAGATCGTGAAGGCTTAGGCCACAGTCCGCCAATATGGGTACCATACGCTACTCATTACGGGTTGGCAGACTTCACATACTATAGAAATTGAGAGTACTTTTAAACCGCCATTTCCATTGAGAGCACTTAGGCTGTAGTCCACCACACTGGCCTACTGCAAGATGGCGGATTTCACTTACCATAGAAATTCCCATAGTACACACGATATTTTCTTCACTGTTAAAGTGTCTAGTAGTCGACAATTAAGGTAGTATTGTCTACGATTGTTTGTCCTTACCGTGGTTATGCTTCAACTCTTCCAGCTGCTGCGTGTACTTCCAGCGCGCCTGCTCGAGCTGCACGCGCAGCGCGGCCGCCTGCGCGTTCGGCTCGTCCAGCTTCTCCAGCGAGTCCTCCAGCAGGGTGCGGAAGAAATCTGTCAACTGCCATCAACATTGCCGTCTTAGTTTTTCATCAACAGTTTAGTTGTCTTAGGGCTAGCGCACACAGTTTTCTTTTGTCTCCGTAACCAATTCGTCACTCTTATGAAGTCCGAGGCTATGTATGGAAATCCGAGCATGTTACGACGTTAAAATTAGGTGACATTTTTGTCACTACTCCTGTCTTAAGCCCATTCTGCTTTGGAGACGTGACGTGCAGTGACAAAAACTTTTATGTCACTCTGACAAAAGTCACCCGTGCGCGCTAGCCCTTATGGAGCATCCAAACCGCTGTCATTTTTTGTTCAGCAACGTTTCCAAATGTTACGCAACAACATCTAATAACAAAATGTTGTAAGATATCTTTGTTATGTCTCACCTTGGCTGCATTCTGGTTTAGTTTTGCCGTGAGGGGCCCGGCTGTTGAAGGCGCGGGCAGTATGGCGATGGGAGTGTTTGAGTCGAAAGGATTCAACAGAGGCCGCTGTTGCAATCTCGGAGGCTGGAGGAACAAGAGTACTTATCAGTATACATTTCATAATATAATGTGCAAAACATATTTTTATGTACTTATGTAATATTCGCCAGAGGTGGTACATTCTTGCAGTAGCCCAAGGTAACTACAGTGTTGCCATACCATTATCAAGAATTTATTTAATAGAAATATAAGTATTCTTTGGATAACTGCCTATAGTTACATTGGTTTTGAGACCTTCAAAAGTTTGTTAATAAATATGTTCCTGATCAAGAGCCAAAAAATATCTGCATCCGCACGCAAGTCGGACCGCAAACATCACAATATTTTTGCCACTTAAAAAGTTAGGACTTGCTGTTGTAATTTTTAATAGTATATTAATTGACATTATTAAGGGTTAAGATATAGTTTTTTGCAATCCCTACAGAGAAAACTATTATCGCGTCTCCCCAAAAGTGACCATTTTCCCTTTTTGTCTACACAATCCCGTACCCCCTACTCTTCTCATGTTCAGAGCTTAGTACTTGTTTGCTAGTATACCTCTCCAGGCGGCGTAGTGTCTGCGTTCGTCTGCGTGGCGACGGCGGTGGCTTTTGGTGTGGGCGCGACACTACACAGGGGAGAAGCCGCGGGGGCGGCGGGGGTGGCGGGTGCTGGGGGCGCGGCGAGCGCGGGGGGCGTGGCCACGGCAGGGGGCGCGGGCGGCGCGGGAGACATCACGGTGGCCTGCACCAGCGTCGCGCCGCGCTCCGTTATGCCGTTCACCAGCGGCGGGGATGACGTCGACTGCACAGGCATATACTGTTTACAGGAGCGGAATTATAGTGCTGAAATTAGAGCGGTGCGAGCCATGGCATACACCCAGGACGCAAAAATGACTAGATCAGATCAACATTTAGGGCACAGTTATAGAAGTGACCGCCGGACAGTTACAGTACGTTGGTTAATTAATAAAACACGTAACGAAGCAGTGTGTTTTAAATTAACGATTAAAAAGATCTTGTGAAAGATTATTTGTTTCAGCCCCTGTGTTTTAGGACCCGTTATAGTGACCCAAGTAAATATGTCACATATGGGATTCACCAGTGTATATCCGAATTAAATCAAGGAGAAATATTTGTATCTACGAGAGATGAATGTTTCACTCCGGTTGATACGCTATTTGGACAGCACTGCGCTTATCATCCGTCACATTGTAGTGACTTTGCCGGCCAGTATAAAAAAGTATGAAGTGTTCTGTGTTGTCCGAAGTCTGCCAACCCGCACTAGGCCAGTGTGGTCGGCTGTGGCGTATTCCGCAGTGAGATGATATGTGCTGACAGTGTACAGTATATAGTATTTAACCACCGTCATAGTGATGTTGGTTGCCGGTATGCGCGCGCATCGTAAAAATTTGGCTCCAATTTTTCCAAACGCACAAAATAAAGTTCAAAACAGTATAGATACTCACATCAACGCCCCCCACAGACATGACGGGCTGCAGGCTGAACATCCACTGTCCGTTGACGGAGGTCATGAGCGGCACGGTGTGCACGGTGGTGGCCACGCTCACGCCGGGGGCGGGGCCCGCGCCCGCGCCGCCCAGCGGGGGCAGCAGCGGGAGCAGCGGCGTCGTCACCGTGTTCACTATGCTGCCTGTGGATATAGACTCGGTTAGTCAATTGAGTATACATACAAATTTTAAACGACCTTACAGTTTGATTGTTATATTTTAAAACACCACTTATTTGATGTCGATTTAATTAAACTTTTATTGGCATTGCCTCTGATACACATTACATTTGAAATCAACAACTTACCAGTGTTATTATTATTATTAATAGGGTTAGCAGGCCTAGGTCCCGCTGTGACGATGGGCACAGGGTTAGGCCGCTGGTGCCTCAACGGCGCCTGCGTCATGGGCGGCTGTATGGGGATGTACACCATGGAATTCTTGCCGTTGAGCTGCCCGTCCTCCGGCTTCTTAGGGTGGGGGAATGTCTTCTTGGCCCGCGGCCTGATCTCCGGCGGTTTGGTCGGCGCCTTTCTATTCAATGGAGTTATTACTACCTGCGGAATTTAAATAAATAAATACACCAACAGCCACATACATATTAGTACTCACACAAAGATTGAGCCTTGTGTCGTGGGTATCAAGAACTACGACAGACGTTTCAGACTCACAAACACCCATACTCGAAAAACACAAATATTTATCTCGGTGAGAGTATCAAACCCGCGACCTCGCGTGTCTAACCAACTGCGCCACGGAAGCCGTCAAATTCTTGTGAAGACGTAAGCGTAATTTCAAAGATTTATTGGCTTCAAGACGTATGACGTCAGACAGTAGATGTTGTAACTTCACTTTGAGACTTTGTGTACGTGCAGTGTATTGTAGACCAGATCCTGTATGTTAAGATAATGTCAAAAGCTTTTGACTTAGACCCTTGTCCGGAATAGATTGTATTTTTTGGAAGGCTGATAACATTGATATTCTCTCCCCACCAACCTTTACTGTATAGCGAGAAGGGACGTATAAACTTTATAATAAAAAGTCATTGACACTACAAGGGAGCAAAGGAAATAAGCACAAAAAATCGACTAATTTAACGTCTGACTATTCATCTAAATTATTTGAAACATATTTATGTAACAATCATACTATTTTAAACAGGTTATTGTTTTTATAGGTTTGTCGTTTAACACAGCGAAGCAAGGATTTGATATATGTTTTTGCATAGTTTAAGGGTCAGGGAGTAATCTTAAGACAAAATTCTATACTTACGACATCAGAATAAAGTAAATAACAAAATAAAAATCATGCGTCGGTGCGATCTACATACACGTTGCTGTTGTACAGGCGGTGCAGCAGCCCTACATCTGAAAAGAGTTACCTCATTGATTCGCACCTCACGTAAGTTGGACGGCGGGTTGACGGGGCGCAGTTTGAATGCGTTCATGAGATCCATTTTCTCCATATGTCGGTCGGCGTCGTCCAAGTCGATGGGTTCTGCCTTTACCTCCACTTCCACCTCGTTGTTTCTTTGCTTTTCCGGCGACCTCATTCTCGCAAACGCCCTGACACCCACTTTCCCCACCAGCGGGTCTGTATCCCCCCTCAATTTCTGCAGTTTCGCTGCAGCATCTTTTATAGACTTGATATTGTCAGTACTGGTGGGAGTGAATATACTCGAATCTGGATTGGCTTCTATCGTCACTTCGATAGTTTTTGGAGTAGTTGTCGAGTTCGTGGTAGTGGTGTTTGAGTTCTGCGCGAAGGTGGATAGACTTCGGACACTGCTTATGGTTGGAAGACCGGTGGAACTGTTACTGATCGGGTTGGATTTAGTTTCTCTTGCCAACACTGCTAGACTTGTGTTATCGTCTAAATTGGTGCGTTCTGCCCCCGTGCTAGTATTGGCTGTGGCCGTGCTCTTTTCATTTTTCTCCGTGCCGACAGCTTTACTCCTTGCCGGGAGATATACCTTTGTCTTCTCCTTGCCGCTAGTTGACGGTTCGTCCAACCTCTCGATTTTGTTTTCAGGAGCTGGCTTGTCAGCTTTTACAGCATTGGCAGCACCAGTGGAAGCTCTACTACCACTAGCACCACTGGAACTTCTACTGCTTTTAGAATTCCTGCGTTTGAGAGATTTCATTTTCTCGTCTTTACTTTTATCGAGTGACTTATCTGCTTTTTGTCTTTGTTTTATTGTCGCTGGTTTTTCTTCTTTCGGCGTAGAGGTATTTTTAACAATGAGTAGAGATCTGTCATTAGACGTGGAAGCTTTAGGACTGTCCGTTGGGGAGGTCACTTTGGCCGTTTGTTTACCATTTTTGGCAGAGGCTATACTTATTTTGAGAGGAGCGACTGTGAGTTTGTCTTTCGGTGTACTACTACTTGGAGCTTCAGCTTTGCTACTACTAGGTGTTGCACTCTCTTCGTTATCTTTAGTACTTTTGTGTCTTTCTCTCGTACCTCTACTTTTACTCATTTCTGCAGCGTCGGATGTAGTTTTGTCGGGCTTCTTGTCGTTCAGCCGTGTGCGTTTTTCTTCAATGCAGCCATCAAGTACGGTGAAAATTGCTTCTTCCAGGCCAGGGCGCGGACGTTTCTTTGTGTTTGTGTTTTCAGTCTCTTTGTTTTCTTTGGCTTTAGGTACTTCTACTTCCACGATTCTAATACTGCAAAAAGACATATAATGGGCATAAAAATAATTGTTACTTAGGTTTGATTATCTGTTAAATAAGAAATTCAAAACCAGACATTATTAAATTTCAATTGAGCATTGGGATATTGCTAAGCTTGTTACATCAATTTTGACATAAATGAAATGTGAAACAGTATCTATAAATTACATTCTCAGTTAAATATATTCAAAACAAATGTAATTAAATACGCAGTCTCGAGTATGCTAAAATATAATCATTAATTGGTATGTAACTCACTGAGCTTCAGTTGAGAAGTCTTCTTCGATGTTACTGATGGGATCAACAATTTTATTTTGAGGGAGTGCTAATGGATCTTCCGCCTCGCTGATATCACTGAAAAATTATACATTTTAAGTAACGAAATAATAACCTACAATACAAAAGCAATTCGTGCGTAAGGGAGATATTGATGGAATATGTCATACTTTCAGACATTAGCGGTTGTGAATAACATATTGGGGAAGAAATGTGTGCGAATTTGCAACTATTAAGCTTCCCGTGTGAAATATGTATTGCAATTAAAATAATCAAATTCTAAATCAACCAGCAAACGTGTCCTCTCCTTCCTATAATCTTGACTCCACCGTACAAGCAAGATGCCGTGAAAAAGCAATAAAAAAGCGACTTTTGTACTGTGTATAGATTATTCTTTTTCTGAGTTTTTATACTTTTGACATTCCATTAAGCATTAGGATCAAAAATACTATATCCAGTTATATAAACTACTTTTTCTCACATACCTATCATTAACAGAACTCTTGGAGCTCTTTGAGTTACATCTACTTTTATCATTGCTCAATGACGGCGAGCCGTTGGACGACTTGTCTCGCTTCACAGGCCGTACTTCCCCTTCAAAAGTCGGTATCTGAAAACAATTCACATATTTTATTTATTTATACTTCATACATATAGTATAGGTGGACTCAATGCCTGAGGCATTCTCTAACAGTCGAACCTAAGGTGATGCAGAGATGAGAAGAGGTAGGTGCGTAAACAATTAATTAAAAATGAATGGACAGTGACGTAGAATTTATACATATGTACATATTATGTAGATAGTTATTACTAAATAAGTGTCGTACTGTATGAAGAGGATCGCCAGTTGTACATACTTTTATTTTAAAGTAATTGCAATTGATAATTGTCTTTACACAATTAATTGCGTGTAATTTTTGAATTATAATAATAGTGGACAATCATACAGTTGTAAAAACATCTAGACTTTGTAGTGTATTCTTTTTTTAATGTACAAATTACAAAACATATTTTTAAATAATATTTACCATCATTTTGAGTTGTTGATTTAGTTTCTGCGGCTCAAACTGTGTTTTGAACGGTGGGTAAACAAATTTTCCATATTTCCTCGATATATTCCGTATGTGCTGCTCTGCTTCCTAAAACAATACTAATATTACATACAAATGTTCTCCATGTATTTTTTTTTATATGACCGAGAGACTATTCCAAAGACATTCCCAACAGGAACACATAGTTTTGACCCCACAGATATAATTCTTGTGTCGTGGCTATTAGAGACCACGAACTTTTATGGTCCCAGCACTTAAACTTAATCAAATATCTAGGCTACGAAGATCTAACTCTCGGCCACTCTTTGACAGCCAACTTCCCCACGAAGACTATCTAATAAATATACATATATCCAACCTGCATACTGTCGAGTATATCCTGGCGCTTGGTCCTGAAGTTGTTGGGGTCCTTCTCGGAGTAGAGGAAGCAGTCCTTGGAGGGCACCCAGGCGCGGTCGTGCGCGCCGAAGAAGCGCACGTCCACCAGCCCCGCGCCGCTCACCGACATGCCCTTAGCCGGCCAGTACGGGAACCCTGCAACAAATCACATTTTCTTACATATTACTATTATTAAAAAAATGAATTTATTGTGCTTTTTGAGGCCAAGGTCAATATGAATTATATTCAACTGCTGTATTGCTCCATTCCTTGGTGGTGGTGATTAAAAACACCAATATCAATGTTTCTATTATTAGCCACGATATAGCAGCATATTTTTCTTAACAAATACATTACTATAGGATAAATTGTTTCTCATTTAATAAATAGTATGAAAATAATAATTTACCGGTTGCAAACGTGTTGCAGTTTACTGAAGGCATGTACCACCTTGCATATTAATACTTATGTTTAAATGAATATTTATAGCCAAATGACTTTATACGTAGTTCAAGGTACTTTAGAACGGCCTCGCAGTTGTACTACGGTACGACTACAAAGCTGAGGTGCGATTACAAGGTGAAACATAGGTATCTTGGTAGCACCTCTGCCTACCCCTTCTGGGAAAAGGCATGGATTTATGTTTGTCATGGTACTTTACATACAGTATTCTTTTATTTGTTTAATATAATATACTACGATGACTTATTGCGTACCTTTGAGCTTGGCCCAGAGCAGGATGTGCGGCGAGGAGCACACGTCCGTGAACCAGGTGGGCCTGCGCGCGTGCGCGGCGGCGTAGCACTCGGGGCACGCCTCGATCTCGCCCATCTCCGCGCGGCACGAGCGCACCAGCGCGCGCGCGCCGCCCGTCAGCTTCGACTGCACTGCGCCCGCAACACAGCGCAACGCACACACTACTTTACTTGTTCACACATCACTCATACCGGGTATATCAAGACCGCGACCGAAAACGAAGCCAGGTGGTAGTGTTAGTTGTTCAACTGTTGTATCAAATAGTGAACTTTATTCTGTAGCTGGAACCCATATTTATGAGCGAATATATTCAAAGGTTCAGGGAAGCAGACCACGTGGCCGCAGACAAGCTCGTTGGGCTGATCAAATAAGCAAGACGCTAGCCATGACTATCCCGGAGGCACTGCATCTGGCGGAGGACCGTCAAGCCTCGACCAAGTGACAGGGGTCACGATCCTCAGCATTGAGGGAACGATTAGAGAGAAAGAGAGAGAGAGAGATATATATTCAGCATTCAGCAGAGTCGCAGAACATAATAAAGAGAAACACAGAAAAAAAGAAGACTATCGGGATTCGGAAATCTAATTACGTCCCGCTGCAAGACATGGCCCTCTTTAAAGTTGAGAGGGCTTGAATTACATATAGGTAGTCAAGTACAATGTCTAAGCAAAGTTGTTCATAACAAAGGAGTTCGACACATTTATGTTCTGTGAAAATGAGTAATGACTAACTATTCAAATAACGCAACTTAATTTTCTATTTGATCTGAAATTAATAAACTTGCTTCTCTGTATGAGAATGATATGACTAGAAACTACTGCTATCTACAGCTTACATTATTTTTAATTGCCATAGTCAAGTGACTGCACTGCACCTTACGGTAAGTGCAAAGCTGTACACATAAAGTATAAAATAGATGGATAAAATCACTTTTTTCCAATATGAAACTCACGGGCATTGAAAATAATGCTGTTGTGCAGTATCCATTGCGCGTCTCCGAGGAAGGACTCGGTGCTTCCGTACAGCCCGTCGGCAATGTTAGCCTTCATCTGCGATAAGTCCATTGGGTGCACCACGTACTTGTCGTAATCGGGGAACTCCGCCCGGTCCACAGGCGTCAAGAATGGTTCCACCTGCAAAACAACATACTATGATATATATTTTTCTTCATATCAAGATAACACGATTTGTATATGTATATCTGATGGTAAATGCAGTTTAATTCATAAAGACTATAGAGCATCCATCAAGCATATCACGTCTCTTTATAATCTCTTTTCACAGTTCCATTATAACCCATTTGTTCTTTTATTGCATAGGTCCAGAAAACGAGCAAACAGACCTGATGGTAAGTGATCACTGCCGCCCATGATCATCCACAACGCTGGATCATGGATGTATTGCCGGCCCAATTGTGAGAAGAGCGGGAAGGAAAAAGCATGGGAAAAGGAAAGGGTTATTGGGCATACGGCAATCTCACTCGAAACGCCACAGTCAAGATATCGCTTCACGTCGATTTCCTGTGAGACAGTGATGCCGCCCCGGATGACCCTGCCCATTCATGCTGAGTCATAACTGACAACAGCGTGGCTCTACCACTTCCTACAGCGTGGTCATACCACGTCGTTATTTTGTTGCAAAGTTGATCAATTACTATAACGATTGATAATTTACGAACGGTATGTTTATTTCAAGTATTTCTCATAAATATAACGGTACTAATTATCGAACTGCGCATGACAATAACGGAGATATAAAAAGTTCCATTCAGAAATCGTATAAAATATGGGTCTTAAGTAGAATCATGATAACTCATTCCATCCATCTATCCATCAGCCAAAGGAGGTCTACTGCTGAACATAGGCCTCTCCTAATGGTTTCCACAGTGACCTGTTGGAGGCAGCCCGCATCCAGCGACGTCCCGCGACCTTTACCATAACTCATTAATTATGAGTAAAAAAATGAAAAGTATGAGTCATAATGTAACAGCGATATTTTTACTACATTTGCTCATTTTTTAAACTCAACTAACTTTTTAAATACAACGTTATATTGCTGTGATTATAAAAAAAATAAAATTATTTATTCACAAGGTGACCAATTATATCGTCCACAGCCGCCATTTATCATCAAAGAAGATTTTAACTCTCTTTACAGATGTAAAATATACCGGGTATATCAAGACTGCGACCGAAAACGAAGCCAGGTCGTAGATTTAGTGGTTACAAACACGATGCAAATAAAAATTGCGCCAAAACAGAAACAGATATTTTTTTATATTTTTTTTTAAAATATTCGTATTTGTGTGGTAAATACCTAGTTTTTGCGAAAATACTAATTTAAACCCTTACGTTCCATTGCGTGTTTAAAAATAAAGAGGTGTACATCTTTATTTTAGGAAAACTCTGTATATATCACCCAAATACGACGATAAGTAAAAAAATCTAAAAAAAAGTTGTCGATTTTTTTTGCGAAATTTTTACTTGTATTGTGTCTGAAGTCACTAATACTACCACCTGGCTTCATTTTCGGTCGCGGTCTTGATACATCCTGTATAAAGAACTATGTTGAATATTTATATATTATGACAGCAACAAGTTGTAATAGCTGTTGGTAAACCGTACGTTTATGTAATTAAAGCTAGAATTAAATTATTAGCTACATATTTATAGTATATTTAGTCTCCTTCGACAAGTAGACGGTGATTATTTAGACAACCTTTATCAAATGTAGGCATACCACAATATTATTACACTTAGTAATTGGCCCAAGCGACACCTCGTGCATAGCATGCCTAATAAGTTCAACACGTGCAGTAATTAATGACCTAATTTATACTACCATTTTTATTTATGTCCATGTGATTAATCATAAATATATAACACAGTATTCAATATTATAAACAACGTTAACAATTCATTCATTCGGCAACATGACGACCATTTTGTGTTAGTTCTGCGCCACGTGACGTGAGGCATAACAACATACAAGGCAGCGGGAAACCTCCTCAAAAAATCTCATAACATTAAAACAATATGCTAACAGAAAGTTACGGCAAAAAGATGATTCGAGAAAAATGCAGCACATACGAACATCTGCATACATACAAAGGCGTGGTGGATTTATTATTAGAGCAGAGCGGGACGGAGATAGCGGCACCGTATCGATCGCGGGCGTGCGAGCGGGACGTAAGACGGCGTTACGCGGACGATCGGGGTCCGCACTCCGTGCTACGTAGATAAGTGGCAAGGTCATTTCACCCGCGGCCCGAGCGAGCAGCGACACATACACGGCTCGCCCGCGGCTTCGATCACGCGCTAATCCAGTGAAAGTTGCAAAATTGTCGCTTACGAGAGCTGTATAATTTAGTAGCAATTTCGACGAACCTTTGTACTGTTTATACATGACATATTTAAGTTATGTCCATCGTAAAAAGAAACAACTACGTCATGTTATATTATTACAAATGCTAACACATTCTTACAGATAGCTGTAAGTGGTGCGTAATTGTTACAAACTCTCAATTACATAAATCTATGGGGATAGATACGTAATACATCGATTAACTATTGGAATCTTTACATTATCAAAACAAAAAATATACTTATTCTTTTAGTATTAATTTTGGATTAATACTCTCAATATAACGACAAATTGAAGCAATTTATTAACTTAATATTCGACATCACAATCCCTGTCATGAATTCTACGAATTGGTCGAACGTAGGCGCGTACGTGATCACTTTGAACTGCGTCTGACCATTTCAATATTGTATGAGTTAATAAAATTATTAAATTACCCCATTGAGATCCATCATCCGTTCCAGTGCGAACTTCAGTAGGTCGCACAGCATGCCCAGCGAGATCTTTTTCATTGCAGGCGATCTGAAACCAAAGGCGCATAATCAATATCTTATGCTATTTGGCGAAGTAAGTGTATTAATATAGATACCATTACATAAACACGTATAGAACAAAAACACCTCCAAATTACCGTAAAAAATAAATATTTAATTTAGATAATGTGATCATCATGGAATAACAATTTCACTAGAGTAGGTACTTTGAAATATACCATACTGAACATTTAAAATAAAGTAATGACAAATTAGTTTAGAATTTACTAAACTAATTTTCAATATAATGACATTTTCAGGCACTTGTTTGAATTAATTTCTGTACACAAGGCTATCTTATTAGAATGCATATAAAGTGTTATGCAAGGATAAGACTATTTTACATTGTTCCTCATATAATACTTTTGTTATAAAAATGTTTAACATTGTCTTAAACTCGTTAATAGAGGAATGTTTGGGTAATACTAAATTGAACAAGAAAAAGAGGGAAAACTATATGAGAACAAAACAGTAACTATAATAATGATACAACATGGTGGATATTATAAGTAATTATGTGTATAAAAGGTATTAAAATAATTACTGGCATGGTTTATGTAAAAATACTTGTTTTTAAGTAATTGCCAACAGGTCACTGTGGAAATCATTGGGGAGGCCTATGTTCAGCAGTGGACTTCCTTTGGCTGATGGATGGATGGAACTAATATCAAGGTGGGAAACTAACAAAAATGATACAGACAAGATTTTTTACATATACACTGCTCAATATGAAAACATTTTTATCAGTCCCAATTTGCTTGTCTCTGTGAAATAGGAAATGACCTAGAAATTGTAATCTGAATGTATCAGTTTTTATTTGTATATTGCACTACTATGAATGTTTCTTAATACTAATTAATGATCATAAGAAGAGTTTGGCTGTAGGTATTATGCTCAATCAGCATTAAATTAATATCAAAATTCATAGCATAGTCATGTTTGCCTTGAAGTATTCGGCTCATTGACACATTTCTTTTGTCGTCATATATAGTTATTGTTGCCCCACCAGTTACATTATAAATACTATTCCCACACACTAACATTCCTTGAAAAAATTACCAGGAAAAAAACTATTAAAGAATAAATGGATGTATTGTCCAATCAAATTAATGCTTTGAGCATTATTTGAAGCATTTACAAACATAAAGAGAAAAAATAATTTTCACTTTTATACTTTCATTATGTACTATAATAATTCAAAACTTAATATAGACTATGTGGAATATGCTATAGTGAGATTCAATGCATTATGATCTTTAACTGTATTTAATGGTTGTAAATGACATAAATCCGTCAACTGCTCAATTTGTAGCAGATCAACACAAACTTAACATTGATAATTAATTATAAATGTCTCTTATTTAGTTGTTTTGTAGGTCAATATTTTCCTACTAAGTGAACGTTCTTTGTATACAGACTATTATAAAGGAAAATAGGCTTTTTAAAGATGTTTTGTGGGAGCAATTTAACGCATTGAATTCGGCGCACACACGTTTTGTGCGCAATGAGCGTGCGGCCATCACACGCTTGGCGTGTTATTTAGTTAGATAATGCTACCAAACCAAATGGGAGAATAGTTCATTGTATTGGACTTGTAGTCCGTGTGCTACACTTGTAGCATCACAACAGAAATATTAACAGGGCAAAAAATAAGTACATTTAATTTGTAGGATACTCACCTAGTTTCAGAGCTTTCAGCTTGAAGCACAATCAAGCAATCAGGGCATACCCATGATTTCTCAGCACTAATCCTGTTCCGCTCAGCTCCAGATAGGCATTTGTAGTGGAATGATCTTGGACAGACTGTACACAACATCGGTCCATGAGCCTTTTCACTGGAAGACTGCTCCACAGCCCAATGACATCTCCAGCAGTACGAATCAGAACGAAGTTTTGTTGACTTATTCATGACCTGTTGAGATACATTTTATGTTAATGTTTATTATGTCATGTATTGCCAAATATTTTGACAGTGCTAGACAGCTAATACAAACATTATTTTTGGTAAAATGAAAAACATACTTTAACATATATTCACATAAAATTATAATGAGTCTATTTTAGGATAATATTACCCACATACATTGACAATTTTATTAGACACACTTGACTACGCTTTGTGTTAATATGACAAATTAAAACAGTGGCAGCCATTTTGTGCCAGTGTATCAATACACCTGTAACACAAGCGGTAAAAAACAAAAGAGAAAAAGTTAACAGAATGTATAAATACTTCTTGTTAGACATTCCACAAGTGATGTATAATTTCACATGAGTGTTGCTGGCACTTTTTATAAACAAGCATATTTAAAAATAACATTGACAACTCATTTGACTATCAGAAATATTTTTGGCATTATTCTCCACTTTCGCAAGTTACCCCCACTAGAAAAACTATGATACCCAAAATGAACTTGATAAAAAACTACAAATATTAATATAAAATAAAATATACAATACCAATACAAAAATAAATTATTTATATGAAGAAATATGACCTATATTAGCACTTTCTTTTTCTTAAAGCTACCTACAAATATGATGTGGAGCATACACATCTTTATCAATATGTTTTACTAGGGTAATTTGAACTCAGCAACAATACACAGTTGTAAACTCAAAGTGTGAGGTTAACAATAAACCTACCCACATTGCTGTTCTCAACTGTACTGCTTTCTCCAAAATGTATTTTAACTATTATATTTAAAAGATATACTTACAATTTCTTCAAGCTTCCTTTTCTTAGGTGTACTAGTGGTTGACACAGTCTGATCATTTTTCGTTTGTGACTTCTCCTCCATCTCATCATCAGTCATATCATCCTCTTTTGATGATTTACCCGTCACAGAGTTCAAAAACTGCTTCACTTTACTCACAAATTCTGGATTCTGAGATCTCATTGACCTTTTCAAAGCTACCTTTTCAGATTTCTCACTACAGTTGCTTTTTTGAGAGTTGTTGCTGTTCCTTCTTACCCCATGGATCTTCTCTCCATCCACAGATGAGTTTAGACTTGAGCTGGAAACGTCTAGAGCATTCCTTGACTTTCTAGTCTTGCTTGTTAGTTGAGTACATTCACTTATTATTTTAGATTCTTTAGCTGAGTTTATTAATGATTTCAACTCTCTGCTTATGCTTTTATTGTGTTCTCTCTCTGATATATCTAAGTTAGATTCGCTATGGGAATCATTTGATGTGTCCACTGTCATATCAAGATGTAATATATTGTTAACTACAGTGGGTTCAGGTTTCTTTTTAACTTCAACACTATCTGTTGAATTAACTTTATCTGGCTCACAAATTTTCTTAACTGTGAAACACGGAAGTGAAAGAGCTTCCTTACTTAATGGCTCTACTTCTGTTTTATCAGAAGGCATTACCGGTACTACTTCAAGACTATCATCTGATATTTCATGAAAATTGTAAATTTGTACCTTTGGCTTCTCCATTTTGTTGTTAGTGTCTGCTTCTTCTGGTATTGATTGCTTACTGGAACTTTCCTCTGTGTTAGTAGGAGTATCTTCTGTTGGTGTATTGTATGGTGACCCAGGTTTTGCAGCTGTTGGTTGGGTAGACTGCTCAGGCTCAGCATCCTTGATGGGTGACTTTGTCTCAGGCACTTCAGGAGAAGTATCCATCGGCGGTGGTTTCTCTGGAGCCTTTGGAGTACTATGGTCATTATCAGATTCCTTTTCAATATTCTTACTGACTTCCTCTTCATTAACCATCTCCACAACAATGACCATCTCGACGCTACCGTTGGATCCAGTCACCTCCTGCGTCTTGGGCACGTCCTCGGTGGTCGAAGACACGTCGGTCTCCATGTGGGCCTCTGTGCTCTCCTCCATACCTGAGACAAACATCTGGTATTTTTAGACTGACCTTAAACGATAAACAAAATTTGTAACCTGCTACACGTATTGGAGGCGGGCGATCCAACAATAGACATCTAAATACGAGGGAACCGGTCATTACCCAAGCTAAAGCACCCTGCCAGTACTACTTACATACCTACTTTCAATACATTCATACAAATAAACGGACTTACCGATTGTCTCGATATTCGTACACACGAAAGCTGACACGGTGTACACTTGTGTTTTATCAGATATTTACCCGTTTCATATGAGTTTTATTTCAACGCGTGAATGTTTTATATCCACAATATACAATCAACCAACGAAAAAAATCTACACATCGCCATCGCATCGCACAACGTTTTGTTCATTAATTAATGGGTCACCAGATGGAGCTGTGGTGAAAGTATTCTGTCTTACTCGCACCTAGGTGGCAACGTAATTAACTCTCTCTGTCTGTTCACTGAATCCATCCCACTCTACTTTAACATTATTTTGTATACCTGTCTCGGTCATACAAACATCAGCTTATCATCTATCTTTACAAGTTAGTGTGTTTAAAACATTCAAAACAATGAAAATCAATAAATTACTGAATGTAAAATAGTTTAATGATTTAAAGATTTTAAAGGCTGTTGCGCATTCAGGAAAATGTGAATAGAATTTATTCGAAGAATCATTAAAATTGTTGACAAATTATTCTTGGTTCGTTGACTTTCCTTTACGGTGTTGACTGTTGACTGATAATGCAAAGTATATTAATTAATACATTTTTTTTATAAATATGTAGTTGTCTCAGCAGTTTAATATATTATTGTATTTTTTTAATGAAATAATACATCAAATTCATTCATATTTGGATTATAATTAAAGGATACACTTATTATTAATACTGGCAACTCCATCAATATATGTCAAAATATAAAAGCAAATCAAATCTATTACAATCTGTGTATAAAATTGAATTTTATTTCTATTTTACATTAAATTATTGATAAAATGGAATTTATTGAGCTTATACTTATAAATAAATTAGACGGAGTGATACTTAAATATCCACATCAAGAAAATGTGGATGGAACCGTATGTATTACTGGACATCACTTGATTTTGAGCTCCAGAAAAGAAGGTGTCCACGAATTATGGGTGAGTTTTAATTACTGGAAGTAGGAGGATATTATATCGTCGCAGAGGACTTGATAGCGGTTATTCAGCTCATATTAGGACAGTTGTAATGTATAAATTATTTTATTAGAAAATAGATCAAATAAACAATGAAATACTTTATAAGTGTTAATGTTTTATTATAGAGCTTAGATAGCATGAATCAATGAACAAATAATGTTTATTTATACATATTTGAACATTGAACTAAGCATGCATTAAGACACTTAAGTAAGAAGGTATATTTTAACACCAAGGATTGGTTATTATATACATGTAGTAAAAACATGTTGATATATTATATTTATAATTATTTACTCGTCAGGTGGTTGAGAAGGACTTCTTAAGACTGTATCATCCTGATATTCCTATTATATTTTTATTAATTGGTATAGCAAAGTTACTTCTGTATCTGATGAAAATTGTGATGCAATCCAGAAAGTGTTGATAGGTAACATGCCACTGCCTCCCCCTTGAGACAATTTTGCTAGCCCACTCAATATTAAAATTATAATTTCCAAATATATTTGCAGTCTAACTCTGTTATAAATCCTGCTGGGTGAGAACACTTTTGTACAAATCTGTCTTTTACAACTCCATATTTGAAGTGATTATAAATTTTGCCACTAAGGGAAACCACATGCTAACCATATCTTATCATTACATTCCAGCTCCTTCACAAAAACATAGACAGTATAGAGAAGAAGGAGAACAAGCCAAGCAGTGGCACCACACAGGGAGGCTCCCTATTCCTCAAGTGCAAAGACCTGAGGATATTCCAGCTAGATATCAGCTCTACCACAGAGCTACACCTGGTGGCACAGACCCTGGAGAATCTGTCCGGTTTGCAGGACCCAAACCTGTTTTATCCATTTTTTTATAGACACATGCACCCTATTGTAGAGAATGGATACACTTTGTACAGGTAAATGTTTATTTTTTAGTTATTATGACATATATTTAAACTGATAAGGTGGATGAAAGGTTAAATAAATAGTGCATAAAGTTGCTTGATGTAGGCAGTAGGTGCTGTGAAATTCCTATGTTAACCCTAGAAAGATAGTCTGCGTAAAATTTACGCATGCGTTTCCGAAATATAGCTCTCTGTTTCTAAATAGCGCGAATCCATAGCCGTGCGTTTAGGACATCTTATTCGTCGCTGGGAGCTGCCGTGTGGCGTGCCGCGTGCGTGTCAACAAGGTGAGTGTCACCGTTTTTGAGATATAACGACCGCGTGAGTCAAAATTACGCATGATTATCTTTTACGTGACTTTTATGATTTTGACTTGTGTGGAAATTTTATTATTATCTGTCTTATTATGACTGTATATCGTATCCTATATTGTATTATTTGTATTGTTTATAGATATTGAAACTAAAATATATAATTATGGGGAGTAGAAGCTTGGACGAAGACCATATCCTGGCTGCTCCCACTTTGAAAAGATATTTGCGAGATAATATCTCCAATATGTTGATAGATGAAGAACCTGGTCCATCAGAAGAGCAAACCAATGAGCCTGTGGTGAAAAAACGTATTTACTGCACTTTCTGCCCCTCTATTTAAAGATGAAAGGCAAAGGCGTCTTGCAAAAAATGTTAAAAAATTATATGTCGTGAGCATAATGTTGATATGTGCCAAAGCTGTTTGTAACTGATTTTTATATAACTGTATGTTCCTAGTACATAGTTCAAATATGCTAATTGTTGATTTTGTCCTAAAAAGACTGATTATTGTAGTAAAAAAATAGTTTTTTTTATGAAAGATTAAATGTTAAGAAAATATGTTGATTTATAACAGAAATTTGAAGTTATTGTTTTTTTTAATGAATAAATGATTATATAGAAATTTTCTGTAGCACTAATTATTCCAATATATACGGTAATATATAATATCACAAGATTTATATAAATAAACTAATAAGTCTCTAACTAGAACTAATTAAAACACATGCGTAAATTTTACGCATGAGTATCTTTTCCGTACAATACAATATGATTATCTTTCTAGGGTTAAAGGAAATGGAAATGTAATGAAAATTATTATTAATCTGCCTTGTTTATGAATCTTGTGAATATAATTCTTATCTGAAAGTTTGTCTCTTTGTGTGTAATTGTAAAATGCGTGTTCAGGCACAGGCCTGTATTTCAAGTAACAGAAGAATAGCTCCACAGTGCACACATGTGTCAGGTTTTTGTAAGTACAATATGTTTGTGGCTTTGTGGTTTTATTACGCAGCTAATTATGCCAGGCGTGCGTCGAGCCGCATGGGTGAATTTTTACGCCATTAAAAAATTATGCACATCATTGCAAGCAATTATTTGATGTTGCAGCATAGAGGGTGAGTTCACGAAAGTGCTGGCGACTGAGGAGTGGCGCGTGTCCCGCGTCAACCACAACTATGCAGTATGCCCTAGCTACGGCAAGGCTGTGATCGTGCCAAAGAACATTGACGATGAGACGCTAGTCGCTGCTGCCTCGTTCCGACAAGGAGGCCGCTTCCCTGTGCTGTCGTATAGGCATAATAATGGGGTAAGATTGAAATTGCTAGAGCTATATGTGCTTATTTTAACATTTTGCAGTGGTAAAATAATTCATTCAGTTCCAATAAAGAAGCCCGTGTGTTGTGTAGGCAAATAACACACTAGGTGTGTCATCTGCACATGCGTTGCGCACTAATGAAGATATGTATGTGTGCGTCAGTCAATATGTTTCTGAAACCAGATCTAGGATCATTAGCTATTATCAGAACGCGGTTCACATTCGCAGGTCACAGACTGATGTACACCGAGTGTATTACAGTTGTTACTAAAGCAGATAAAAATATCATGATCAATACATGAAAACAATAATATTGAGCACTTTGACGCTATAATCGTGGTATCACATAAACCTTTTATTTACTTTCATATTCAATCTAAATATTGTTAAAGTTGTGAAAATCAATATATACAAAATCTCATAAAAATGATGGAGATAAGTTTAAATATTGATTCTCAGGCAGTACTGATGCGCGCGGGGCAGCCGCTGTACGGGCCGAAGCACCGGCGCTGCCGCCCCGACGAGGCCATCCTCAACGCCGTCGTCGCCGTCGGCACCAAGGGCGTCATCTACGACCTGCGCAGCTCTAATTCCATATCGCAACAGCAGAGTAAAGGTATTATTAGTCTTCTGTTTTAATATACTAACATCATCAGATATACTAAGTCCTCTGCTGAGTATAGGCTGCGCTCAAAAACTTCTACAGACAAAAGTGGACGTGTCGAGTATTGTTAATGCGAACCCTCCTCTTCTACACTCAATATTAAACCCTGAAACTAATTCTCTTTCCCCTTCAGCAATATTTAATAATGCAAACAGTTCTCGCCTGTGGGTTGCATGCCATGGATATACACAAATCTCTTTTACTGCGCTTGTGCGCCCAATCGACGAATGCAAATAAGCCAAAATATTCGAATAGACCATTGATTTTATTTCCAGGGGGTGGCACTGAAAGCAATTCAAACTACTCACAGTGGAAGATATACAACAGGTCAATGGATGAAGTGGACAACCAACAATCACTTCTAGAAAGTTACTCTAAGCTTATTGAAGGTAAGCTATCTTTTCAAATTTATTTTATCTGTCCTTTTCTCACACTTCGTAAGGTCGGAATCAGCATCCTCTGTATTCATTTTACTCATCGTTTAATTCCTTCTTTAGAATAGGCGAGACGACAGTATCAAAAAATTAAAGATTTTATGTTTTTAAGGGAAAATACGTATTACAAGGATTTCAAATGATAATTCAGTTTTAATCTATACTTGGAGATTAATAAGATTTTAAATAAAATCAAAGTACAAAATATAGCAATCGGCCATTTTGACAAAAACGCTCTTCACAACGCATGATGTCACGCCTATGTAAACATGACGCATTCGCTGCGCATAGACCACAGATTTAGTAGTACACAATGACATGTTTACCTAGTAGTGACATCAAAGCGGACGCCATGACACCTACTAGCGTTTTTTGTGCACTATTGAAAAATTATTAGAAAAATGGCTTAAAACTGTGTTAAGCCTTTGTTAATTCTTGAAATATAGATTTTTTCGTATATAATAAATGTGTGCCCATATTTTAGAATATAATTTGAAAATCATTCGTCTCGCCTATTCTTGTCAGACAAAAATATTGTCACAAAATGAAGTAAAAAATGAGTACCTACATATTGTACATTATGTTTTGTTTATTTATTAATAGTGTTTACTATTGTTCATTATCTTGCAGCGTGCAATGACCGCGAAATTTCGAGTGATAAATGGATATCGAAGTTGGAGTCTTGTGGGTGGACAGAGAGTGTCAGAAACTCGTTGCATACGGCCTGTATCGTTGCACAACACATACACCAGGTAAATAATCAATTTGTAATTTCTTTCATTTATTTATTTCGAGTTTGACTTCATAAGGCAGTAAAAAATATAGAATCGATTTTAAAATATTTTGCCATTTGCGGACTGCCTCGGTGGCGTAGTTGTACTACGGTACGACTACAAAGCTGAGATCTCGGGTTCGATTTCCGGGTCGGGCAAAGTGATATTGGGTTTTTCTATTCATTATTAGCCCGGAGTCAGGAATTTGGGATCTCTATCACATCATGGGACGGAACATACAAGGCGAAATGTGGGTGTCCTGGTGGCTCCTCTGCCTAGCCTTTCTGGGATAAAGGCGTGAGTTTATGTATGTATGTGTGAAATATTTTGCAAAATAGTTTTGTCACCATGCGGAATCAGCTAAAGTACACCCGATTTTAAGATGGCTGGCGTAGTAGCATCGGCGAGAAATAATATATAAATAATATAATCATGTAAATAAATAATAATTATCCCTTACAAGGTTTGCTTCAGTTGGAGTGAGCAATATAACTGTTATTAACAGAATAAAATTTATTTTAACCTATAATCAATATCGTCAGAAAGCAGAACCAGTTCTTCTGCACGGCACCAGAGGCGAAGACGCGACGCTCGTGGTATGTTCGTTGGTGCAGATCATACTGAACCCAGATTGCAGGACGATACGAGGGTGAGTTGGCTACAGGAATCAGTAATCTAGGCTATATCACTTGTAGATAAAGAAATATTTGCTTACTATTACTTTTTAGCAGCTAGGGCCAGCTTCGCCCGGGTCCAGCTATTTTTGTACTCCACGCTAGAAACATAATTTATTTTAATTACGGATGCCCAATAGCCTTTTTCCCATCCTTTGTCCTTCTCGCTCCCCTCCTGATGTCAAAGGCTGGCAACATATCTATGATCTAAGCTTTGTGGATGGTCATAGGCGGTAGTGACCACTAACCATCAGTTGACCTGTATGCTTGTTTGCCGGACTTATGCTATAAAAAAATGTCCTCTTGAGTTACTCTATCTAAGTACCATAGTTTAAAAGATAGCTGAAAGGGATTTTATTTTATACATTTGTATCATGTTGGGAGTACGATTGAGAGGAGTTAGGCCATATCACGCTCGCCTAGTGACATTACATACTATAGATTTTTTTACAAATCGCTATGGTATGCAGGTATCCTCACGATGTTATCTTTTACATAGTTCTCTTAAAAAGTTATAGATAGGCCCGGGGTTTTTAATCCGCGCACACCGTGAATATGATGGCAGCTGGGTCTTGCATTACAATGTTACCCCAACATACTATGTTGATTTGTTGGTGTTTCCGCGCAGGCTGCAAGCGTTGATCGAGCGCGAGTGGCTGCAGGCGGGGCACCCGTTCAGCTCGCGCCACCGCAGCGGCCCGTACGCCGCCGCCGCGCGCGCCGCGCCCACCTTCCTGCTGTTCCTCGACTGCGTGCGCCAGTTCCTCGAGCAGTTCCCCTGCAGCTTCGAGTACCGACAGGCCTTCCTCATCACGCTGTTTGAACATTCGTATGCTAGTCAGTTTGGTGAGTACTCTTATTGAATCATTTATTATTTTGAAGTAGCTTTTTATCAATATACTGGGTCATTGAACTGAACAATAATACATAAATGGGAGATACATGGAAAAAGTATGACGGCACACTAACTAAAACATTGGAAATTTATTTTTAACAGTTTTCAAATAACAGAACAGACTAGTGAGGATTAAAAAAAAACATCAACCTTTAACTTAACTTTAGTGCCACAACACAACTCAGGTTGTTGCAGTTGCTTTCGACAGTTCACTATAGAAATTAGTAGAGACAAGACATACTTTGATTACTAACAGTAAAACAGGTGCCGTCTATCATGAAATAAGACATGCATAAACATGCTAAATAAACCGTGTATTGCAGGCACGTTCCTGTGCGACAGCGAGCAGGAGCGCGAGTCGCGCGGCGTGTACGAGCAGAGCACGAGCATGTGGTCGTGGCTCAACCAGCCCGAGCAGCTGCCCGCGCACATCAACCCGCTGTACGAGCCCACGCCCGGCGTCGCCTGGCCCTCCGTCGCGCCCATGAGCTTCGTCATCTGGGAAGGTACCATGCATACACTCACACTTATACATACACGCACGCCTTTTACCCGGAATGGGTGGACAGAGGTGCTACCAAGACACTCATGACTCGGCTTGTGTGTTCCGTCCCACGATGTGATAAAGGGCTAGCCGTCAATTTATAGAATGTTGTTTTAGGTAACCTTAAAAAAACCTACGTAAAATACAGCAAGACTTGTAATAATGATAACTAAACAAATCCTAAACCACTAAAAATTCTATTCTAATGACACCCATTAAATTCCCTTTTTCCGCAGAGCTATACCTCCGCTGGCTAGTAGAACAGCACACAGAAGAGCGTGAAGAGCAGTACCGCGTGATTCGAACCCGGGAACAACAGTTGCGTGCCCAAGCGCAGCAACTGAGGAGGGAGCTCATGGATCTCGCTGCGCAGTACTACGCGCCCTCCAAGCGAGAACTCTGCGATAAGTAGCCTACATCTAGTCGTTAGTTTAGGATTATGGAGCTTAAGTCATAATCAAAGTATGGGTGATACAAGAATATGTAAGTTAAAATGGAAGCATGGATCCATAAATGTGAAACGGTATGGGATTGTGAAACCATTGGTTTAAAGCAATGTGTTGGATTGGACAGGATAGAGGTGTAAAGAAAATGCTCTTAAAAAACGACACAGTGTAGAGTAGAGGAGTAAGAAAGCGATAGCGCCCTATAGAAGGGGAAAATATAAATAATTTATTACTATGTATTTCCGAAACAAGCATGGCTAGTTAATGCAACGGAGCCATTGTAAATGGCAATTAATGTGGTACGGTTTTTAGTTTACTATTCAGCCTCAGGAGCGTTTTCCCTCCCCTCCACGTGTGTGCAATATAGCAGGTTTGACGACCCACCTCTGGATTTGAGCATGCACATTTATGCGTCGTGCGAGAGCACATCTCGTATCAGCTCGCCGAGCAGATGCACCAGGTTGCCTCTACAAATGCTGTAAAGAATGATCTAGGAACATGTAGAATGTTAGGCAATTCGTGCAATGTATTTACCACGCACAAGCAAGCGGACGCCCACCCTCAAGGTGTCCACCACTCAGAAAGTCGCTGGATGCAGGCTTCCAAAAAGTCTATGTGAAGATCCATGAGGGAGGCCTATGTTCAGCAGTGGTCTTTCTGTGGCTGTAGAAAGATAAAGAGAGAGTTAAGTCTAGCAAGACCCTCAATATACCTACTAGCCTCATATACAAGGTATATCAAGACTGCGAAAACGAAGCCAGTATTAGTGACTTTAGACACAATGCAACTAAAATTTTCTCAATTAAAGAACGACATTTTTTCTTTTATTTTTTTTACTTGAGTATTTGGGTGGTAAGTACATAGTTTTCCTAAAATAATAATGTACACCTTTTTATTTTTAAAGATACAATTGTACGAAAGTGTTTAAATTATAATTTGAGCAAAAACTAGGTATTTACCATTCTAACTAGATATTATAATATTTAAAAAATCCAAAAAATCAACAGTGTTTTTTTTTTGCGAAATTTGTACTTCCATTGTGTCTGTAATCACTTAAACTACCAACTGGCTTCGTTTTCTGTCGCTGTCTCGATATACGCTGTATATTACATGTTTTCTGAGGAATTCACTGTGTTTTTAAGCATTTTATCGCGTGCTACAAAAAGCGCGATTCGCTATCATTTTATTCTACAATATAGTTTTAGTCTGCAATATATGACTTACCCTTCAACTTTCCAACTAGTTAAAACAAGATAGTTAAGTTTAAATAAATGTATTCTAATAATACTCCATGTGCTTGATATCTTCAAGTTTTATAATGTACCTGAACATTTATACTTTGCTTATTGCATAATACCTAAACCTTTTATTGTTTCCCAATGCCTGGATGCTTAATAATATTTTTAATATATACTTATATGTGCATATTTTGATAATATAAGTTAGTTTTTAATGGCCTAAGTAATTGTAAATACCAATTTGAATGGTTTCTGAATGCTCTACAATACATAGAAAAGAATCTATGTATATTGGGGTACAAGAAAAGTTACCTTTAAGGCATAAATTAGATTGCCTTTAGTTACAAAAGATCGCCTTATTGACCTTATTAGCCATAATCTATGCGGCAAAGCTCATAAAGGATCTTCTTTTCTGATGCTGGTGGGGTGAACAGGAAAGCAATGTTTGTGTCACTGAATTTCCAGCCCAGCACGTAGGGACTACGTCTGCATATATTAATTTATTGCTGGCCGGATGTCACGGTTAATGCTATTCTAGTTAGCATTGTGACACTTAAGTAGTGACTTCTATGTAGGCAAACCCATTTTGTGTGTTTTTTCTTATTATAATGAATGGCGAGACGAGCATGCCATTCGCCTGATGGTAAGCGATACGACCGCTCATGGACAGTAGAAAACAACAACACCATGAATCACAAAGCAATACTTGGCATTCCATTGTTTGACTCTTTATTAGTCCCATATCAATTGCGAAGTATTGTAAGCAGTACCTTTATAATAGTGGTATTCTCATCATACAAAAGGATGGAAATGCTGATATACAGGGAATACTAATTCCACTTCGCTAGGGTTTTTCGAGGCTACAACAACTGTGTGTAATGCTATAGACATATACATTTAAAATATCACTTAATGTCGTATTTGATTAATTATATTACCTATATAATTGATGGAAAATCATTATTTAATCTATGGAGACTATAGTCTTCGAATATAGCCATCTAGTAGTCCAAAATATATATAATTATCACAAAAAAATATCAGAAAAATGCAAATAAAATACACTAGAAGTATCAAAAGCCCATCTTTTCAAAAGTATTATGAAAGTAGATGCTCTTATTCATTGTAATGGGTGTCTGTTAAATGGACAGATGTTTGACAGCTGCCCACAGTGACTATAAACTATAATACTATTCATCTAGATTCTAGACCCCGAATTAGGCTTAAGTACTATGAAATTCTAAAGCTTTAATTTTAATTTTATGCTATTTGCCGAGTTAATGCTTTATATGTATATAAGAAATAACAAAGTGTGGAGACAATCTCAACTAATTGTCAATTGCCTATTTTTCCAACACCAATTTTATAAAAAGTACTTAGATTTTATACAACAATGTTCTTAATTGTATACCCACTGTTATACTTCAGTGGTATACGGTCCTATATTTTAAGACTTTCAATTATTATATGCTACATTTATGCAAATAATTGGAATACAGACATTTATCTCATCTAAATACAAATAATAAATAAAATAATTACTTTCTAAATGAAGCCTAATATATTATTCCGGTGTATTTTTAATTTATATTATAATATATTATGTTTTTGTGGAAAATGTATGTAAGATTTTAAGACATAAATTTGTTTTCCAAAATACAGGGTATATCAAGACTGCGACCGAAAACGAAGCCGGGTGGTAGTTTTAGTGGTTACAGACACAATGCAAGTAAAATTATCGCAAAATAAGCGACAGATCTTTTTTGCAATTTTTAAAAAATCATTGTTTTTGGGTAGTAAATACCTAGTTATTGCGAAAATAGTAATTTAAACCCTATCGTACCATTGCGTCTTAAAAAATAAAAAGGTGTACATCATTATTTTAGGAAAACTATGTATTTATCACCCAAATACGGCGATTTTTTTTTTTTGCGAAATTTTTCATTGCTTTGTTTCTGAAGGCACCAATACTACCACCTGGCTTCGTTTTCGGTCGCGGTCTTGGTATACCCTGTATATTTCATTCATAATTTTATGTATAGTAATTTATGATTAATCTTAGGATCATCAATTCACTAGCTACCTTCGTAAACGAGAGCTTCATGTCTTGCTTTATCTATTATAGATATCTGATGTATACACATAAAATATAAATATAATTATTAGAAGACAAGAAAACTTGCCTTATAAATGTGTGTAAAAAATAAATATTACCACTAGAATAAGCAGAAGTATAGAGTTTTCGATGACCTTTGAAAGGGGATAGAGATGTTATGAAAGCCTATAAAGGTATATAATGAAGGCCTGACTATATGCCATTCACGATGTACCGGTATTAATATAGCTTAAGTGCAGAGCATAGCTTATTATACATTCCAAAATCGATGTTAGATATAGTTGTCTGTACTATAACATAAATATATATAACATAAATATGTTGGTAAAAAGAATGGGACATGGACATACGGTACCTCAACTTTTATGTGTAGGATATTTGAAATAAATTGTAACGCTATTATAACACACAATGGTCAAAAATGCCTTCTATCCAATATAAAGTAGTACAGGTACCGTCATTTCTATTTCTGTTATTTGTAAGTAGTAATACTATCTTCCCTCTCGCTTTAATTATTTCTTTCGATTCGGATTGGTACATGCGCAGTGCGCATGCGCATGATTTTCACTCCAGTATAATACTTCGATGTTTCTGACAGTGAAAGAAAACCTGCAAATCTAAGAGATATCTAAAACAGTTTTGGATGAATATGGGAAGAAAGTATCATGGGCGAAGACCCAGCCCTCTCAATCATAGGAAATAGTTGTGTCCAATACCGAGGCTTGTACCTATCTATTCAATGTGAATAGACCATAGACTTTTTTATACACAATTTTTCATGTCCTATTCGTTTTTACCAGCCTATAATAAATTATGTGGTGCACGCTTATACACCATACACCTACCATACGCTATACACCATCATTATATAAAATATAATAATAATTAGATATCAGGTATGATTACATAAGACTGCATTTTTTCATTTGCAATTCCCTATTATTTTATTTCAACATAGAAATTGGGCAAAGATGTTGAACTGACTGCTGATTTTTTTTGTTCTAGAATGTACTTCTACCATCCTAACTTTTAAAATCTAACTTCAAAATACAACTTGATTTATAAAAATATTATAAAGATGATTGTTTATTTATTATAAAGTATATATAACGATTTCTAAGACCTAGTTATAAAAAGTGAGATGCCTTAATTTTAAAATCCATGAAGACATTTATTGCTCTCTACGAACCTCTATTACTTTGTAATCTTTTGCATAAAACAGATATTCTGGTCCTTCATTAAAATCCAAAGGTGGTATCATCAAGAAGTGGATAATTAAAGCTAACCAGGTTATAATTTAAGAGTTATCTTAAGTCCTATGTACTTGTACTTAATATTATTATAATTATTTTATGCAGCAAAATATAATACAATCTATTTCCTAGCTTCATTTGTTTGCGACGGCTTGCTTGCGCGAACTTGACGTGTAATTACGTCAGCATTGGCCTACATATGCATTGAGCGTATAAAAACGTACTAAGTTATATTTATAATAATTGTATGAAAATTATGTAAATCGTTTTAATTCTAAATGGTTCTTCTTTCTTAATTTAAGTGGAATCTTGACATACTACGGATTTGTTTAATTTTATTTCTTATAAATTATATTTAAAATATTTATTAAATATAATATTTTCTTAAGAAAGAAACCTAGTACTTGTCTCACGTGGTTAATGGCCTAATGTAAATGTTCAAATGATAATTGTTTATACTATTTCATTTGGAATATAAGAAACTGCCGTAATATACTGAAAAATACGTGTATAATTTTATTGTGAATGAAATTTGTAACACTATATTCGAAAAAGAACATTGTTTATGTCAATTTGGAATTTCAAGAATTTATTTGTTAGTCAATTAAAAATACTGCAAGATATTGGATTTTTATTTTATAACCACTTTTATACTCTATCATTAATTTATTCTGAAATGATAGTATGTGAAGGGTAATACCAACCATTAAACTAGTTAATATTATTACCGGAAAATCAAACGTGACCTTTTATGATAAAGATCTGTTAGGTCTGATGTCGCAACATTGCAAAACAGAATTCAAACTGATTTCATCTGATGCGATATTTTTTAAGGAGTCGACATTTGGATGCTATTTTTGTGCAATAAAGTATTACAAAAGGATTAAAATACTTTATATTAAATTATACGGTTAATATTTAAGTCCATAATATATTTCATGCTATTGATTTATCGTTGCGCACAAAACCTAAATTTTGAAACACTATCGTAGTAATAAACACGATGGAAGCAAGTTTGACGAGTCACTGACATTACGCGGCATTATAAAGAACAAAAAGAACACCTGCAATTTCCAACTAAGGTATAATTAGGTATGCTATGCAAGGACGGCATTGTTGGCAGTTCGATTGATATATTTTTACCTAGTATAACATCTGCGGGTACAATCACAGAGACAATGTATCGGGTATTGAGTCGCAAACGCTACATCTACATACGTAATGGCAGTTTAAATAAACAAATGCGGTTCGAATGTCGGCCGATTCCACACAGCGGTGAAACAATAGCGAAGAAAGTAGTGTAAACACTTGTGATGTTGAATGTACGCTCGTGTTGTCTCTTTGTAAATGTGACCCGCGTGCCAACAATAGAAAGATGAATGATAACTCGAACGTGTGCTTATGTCGTTCCGTCCGTTTTTTGTCACATACGCTCGGCGCATAGGTTTTTGAGTTCCCATTTTCTAGTCCGTCGTGTGAAGGATTGTAATGTGAGTAGTACAATGCACTGATTGATTTCTAAGTTTATTAAGTCGTCTGTGTGATAGAGGGACTTGGTTCTTAAGTCACACGAAACCGAATATACTTATGTTCTGTTAGCTTTGGTTCTAGAATCTTCTGATGACTAACTTGCGTCAAAAACGCATTATGCACGCATCAAAATCGACAGAACAAGGCTGCCGATTTTTGTCGTTTAAGGAGCAGAGATACTTGAGCCTATAATTTCTAGTATATTTACTAAACATGCAATTATTAATGTTTTAACCCAAATGAATCTATTTTATTGATCAGTTGTTTTGAATGACGAGTGCTGTTTAACTTCTGGAAAAAAACAAGCAATATTTATAGTTTTCTCTTCTGCGGATAGATGGCAGCAGCTGACGTCGCGTCGCCAGAAATTCCATATAATTTCAATTTTTTTTAATCAATTGCATTTTGTTGGTGAAGAGCTATGAGAAGTATGACGTATTGCAATTTTAGATCAAATGAGGATGTGCAATTTCCATTTTCTAAACTTACTCTTATATGTTGCTAAATTGCAAGAAAGTTGGTATATTATGCATATGTTTAGGCGTGAGTGCGTAAAAACACGCAATTTACGTAATTTACTCTTCTAGCATATTTAAGCTCCCGTTACATATAACATTTTCTAAAACATAATTAATCAAAGTACCTAACAGAATGGTCAATGCACGCGTCTTCTTGAAAAGGTAAGCACTAGGGTAGTTGTGGCACCCGTGTTATACAGGAGATTGTTCCTCATATACCTTAGCTAGGGCTTGTGGATATAATAATAAGGAACGTAGCTTATCACATTATAGAAACACCATAAGTTTCATGGATATATTACCAAGTGAGTATTCATTATACAATGTTTCCTGCCTGACGTAAAA
This sequence comes from Deilephila porcellus, assembly GCA_905220455.2. Classification (NCBI taxonomy): domain Eukaryota; kingdom Metazoa; phylum Arthropoda; class Insecta; order Lepidoptera; family Sphingidae; genus Deilephila; species Deilephila porcellus. The sequence continues at coordinate 11,246,226 of LR999973.1, read as the reverse complement.
TCACGTCAATAAATCGGTAAGACTTTGTTCATAAACTAACAAGAAAAACTTTGTTTAATAACATACGGCTATGGTACAGTAGCGATAAGCTAGCTGTAATACAATAGACGGAGAGTCGAATCTTGGGATGACAAAACATTTTTGTAGGTATGCTATATTATCTAACCTAAACCTTTACCACGAAAATATGTACATATGTGGAAATAGGTTTTTTTTTTTTTTTTTTTTTTTTTATTGCAATGAATGGCGAGACGAGCATGCCATTCGCCTGATGGTAAGCGATACGACCGCTCATGGACAGTAGCAAAACCAAACAACACCATGAATTACAAGGCAATGCTTGGAATTCCACTGCGCTCGCCATCCTGAGACATAAGATGTTAAGTCTCAATATGTCCAGTAGTTACTCTGGCTACAATGTCCTTCAAACCGGAACACAACAGCGCATTTACACTGCTGTTTGGCGGGAGAAATAGACATTGCGGTGGTACCTACCCAGGCGGCCTCTCACATATGAGAGACCTACCACCAGTTCAAAGTTTCAAAAGGTATATAAGTTCCACTTTGCAATACGTCTCCGAGGAAGCCCTTGAGAAAGGCCTACGTTCAGCAGTGGGCTTACTCTGCCTAAGCCCTAAATATAATGATATCAGGTAATTTATAAAATGTATGAGGTGAAAAAACAAAGAGTTGCTTTACACGATTAGATACAAGACTGAAGACAGGTGATGTTTTAGTAACCCACAAACAAAATCATTATGGAAGGAAGTTTAAATAACATGGAAACAAAAAAGTGTTGAAACGAGATAGAAGAAAAATCAAAAGCTTGAAAGCCTAGTGCGGTGAGGTATCGACGTAATGATGTGGTTGCAGTAATGGCCGTGCTCAGTCGTTCACCCCGCGCTTTCTGCTCTATGGTGTTGTGCCTTGGCATTACCATGAGCCGGCAATTTTATTGTGTTTCAAAATTTCATTTTGGAAACGGTTTTTGAATGTTATTTTGTATTGTGACCGTTATTTTGGGACGTTTTGTTAAATAGGTAGCTTGCAAGTCGTGATTTTTGTCAATTCATGATGTATTTTTCTGCGGAAGCTTTTTAGCTTTGTACTATCTATAGATGTCCTAAATCAGTGCCGATCATCTGAACGGTTTGCTGGCTATGATCAAAAGAACTGGTCGACCCGTGCCAAAAAATATATACTAGCATTAAGCATACACACTCATACTGGTAGAGACCACACTCTACCATACCGACACACTCTAAATAATCACGAAAACATCAGAGATAATCTATATCTTTTATTCTAACCAAGAAAAAAGTCTTTTAATATGAAATAAGTTTACGGCAGTTATTTGTGTAGAAAAATAAATCTATATTCGATTCGGAATAAAAAAGTATATTTAAATGCGCCTTTCCTCAAAACAGAATACAGCTAGTAGTGAAGAGCGAGGTCGTAGTTCGCACTATCTGGCTCAACGCATCTACAGGTATTGTAGTACGCCGTACCAGCGAGTACGTGAATCGCTTTCTCTGTTGGGGTGAGCCGTACACAATGCTCCAATATGCGGCCAGATTATCTATCTAACTGTATTGGTGTACATATAAACGTACCTCGTATTTTGTTGATGCTTTCTACCTTTATTTTGAGTTATTGCACATTTGCACAGATTACGATAAGCACAGAAAATCGGAGGTTATTTTCGCAGATTAAAGTGTTGTGTGTATTTTCAAAGTCCAAAGGATTAAAAAGTTTAGAAGTGTAAAGCTAGGTCCTCGACTTCATATTCTGATTTTGTGAAATCTAATTTAATGACATGTGATGTAAAGGATATATATATTTTATACAAGCAATAATCTCTGTGAATTAAGTAATTATCAAGTTTTCTCTCTTCATTTTTAGCCACAGGTGTCAAGGGTGCGCCTTCCCGTTCAATCTCCTCTATTTCGCCCAATCTTTAGCACCCTCATTAGAAGTTCAACGTAGAAAACACTTTACAACTGCCTAAGTCTTTGGTAACCAAGTATAAGATTTACAAAGCTTCCCCATTCTCGCGTTTAAGATATTATCACGGGGAACAAACATTTCCAACTGAGCCCTAAATCTATTGGCAGTGACAAGAGTAGGTACTAGAAGCGGTACAACACGTAACTGTTTATTTATACGTTCATTCATCGCCGTATGTAGTAATTGCAGCAATTTATAACAAGAATTTAATGTTATATGTCGACAATATTTTCTCCGCAACAATATATTGTGAAATTGAAATAATAAATAACGTTGCCATTGTATATAACAATACACCGAATAATTACCGACTGCCGCACAGTATGCAAAATTAGAATGTGATATTTTGTGAAACAGACTGTAAAACTTTTGTACTATCTGTGAACTAACTTTTTATCTACTTTCTCGAGTGTAAAAGGTAGCTTAATAAGTATTCTTTTATTCGTTAGGTAGATTTTTGATTTTTTTATAAAATTGGTATTCTGTTAGCGACTTTGAATAAAATATGTTTTTCTTTCGTTCGTCGTATAAATACATTGACTTACAACTATGAGAAAGTGAATTTATATTACGAGTTTAAATTAAGTATTTTACTGAAACGAACCGGATGTCATTCCGTTTTCCATTATTTCAAAACTAATGTAGACAGAGAATATGTTCCAAAAGACGTAACTTTTATCAGCAATAAATAAAACTCCTTATTTGATTGGAGTATCATTACTAACAAATCTAAATAACAAGGCGTAATGTTATAAATGTATAATGACGATCTCATGAAAGGATGCTAGATTTGGCTATTTGAAGCAGAGCGGTTATAAACGTAAGCAAAAAAGAAACAAGTTTAACGTGTGGACTTATCGTAGGTCGTCTTTGAAAGTATTTTGCCTTGCCTACAAATACGTTCAAGTCTAGGTTTATGATACGGCGTGTGTTCTTGGAATTCCTTAAGAAAACATCAGTCCAGTTTAATGACTATATTCAGACATAATCAATCACAATCACAAGGTAATATTAAGTTCAGTTTTTGTCTATTATTTTTGATTAGTTTGTGACATGAAAGTGTACCGCTACGTTTGTCCATGATGACGCGGCGCCGCCCCCTTGCCTTCCGGCTTTTGTGTTGCCAGCAACGCAAACTATGGGATTTCCAACTAAACTATTGTATATAAATTATTCTAACTACGTTCTAATGATATATGCAGCGGCAAAAAATGCAAATACTTGTGCAAGTTCGACGTTTATGTTTTTATGTGTGAAGTTCAACGTATTTTCCCAGTCATGACTCGAAGCGAAAGTTGGACGTTAGTGGTATTGATGAAGCATCATTTTGTGTTAATAATGTTGACATATTTACTGTGAGATTGCATGTTTGAGCGGAAAGACTTGACTTAAAGTACACATAAGTACACACCTACTTTCGACTTAAAATTAAAGTAATACCTAAATAATTATTTTGATGTATTGGAGATTACAACAAACGTGACCGTGATATTAAAGCGTCTATTCTCATGGTTTTTTGTATGAAATTGGGCATAGTTGTAGAAGTTGCGTGCTCATATCTATTTAAAGTAAAAGAATTTTAATTTTATTCTAAAAAGATTTGAAGCGAAAAATTTTGATTTAATAATGAAGCATGAATAAAGTGCCGCGGGACTTGGGTTGTGGATGCTTTATCTTAAAGTTTGATGTAATGTTTTAAAAATGCTGGGTTTTTCTGACCACCTAATTCATATGTAGACAGACAGAAGATGGTCGCCTTCTTCTCTTATTATGATGCAGTAGAACGAAAAATCTTTAGCTCATTGTCATCAAAACACGGTAAGTGGTAATCTGGGAATGTTAACCCACATATTAGCATTATTTATTATATCGATAGTGCCTCTTTCAAAAGTATTCCTATCTAAAAAGTGAAATTAATGATATTGATATAAAGCATTCAATTATGCTACTTATTTAAATCAAATTAAGTGATTTGAATGCACATAACGTAACGTTTTTTACCAACAAATCACCAATGACGTGTCATGAAATTGCTATGTCCAATAGAGTTAATTTTTTCACTTATTGACGTCATAGCAGAATGAAGTTCGTGGTAATATTGTACAGTTTTTTAAAACCACGTGGATTTTATGAGTTATAACCGACCGTGTATAGTTTGGAATACGGCGTGAGGTTCGCTGGTGGGAGGGCAATAAGATGTTTTCCAGTTGCGTAGGTACACGCAGCATTAGCTGAAGGTTGTGCGGTAATAAGCGAGAACTATTCGAGCTCAAGCTCGTTGGGTTCCTTAGGCAATCTTGTTTTTTAAATTCAAGGTGGATGGCGCGCAAACGTAGGGCTTCATAAGGCTATAAAATGTTTGAAATGTATTTTGTTGATAGTAAAGTAGGTAATAGTCTGATATTATGCACATTTATTGGCAAATGTTTCAAAATATAAAGTATCGTAATATTTTGCAAGCAGTACTCTGTGTAGGCCCCCTTATTACAAGTCAGGATATTTTAGTCGTTATAAATTATACAATCGTTAACTACATTATAGAGAGGCATAGCATCTTAATAATATTTATGAACTTGTTTTATAAGAGTTCGAATTCGTATGTTTGATTGTGAGATAAGGAACGCAAAGACAATTTTTCTACTATTGCTGACGTGGATTATTATGTGTCATCATTGTAGGTACATAATTAATAGAAATGTAATTTCATCCAATATGTTACTTACGTAGACAGCAGCCGGCTTTTAACAAAATTTACAAATACGTGTTAAAGTAAAAGAAAACTTGTTTAAATCTAAGTGCATATCTAATTATAATCTCAGGGAAAGTTCTTTGAAAATGCGATGGTTAAAACCGTAACAATAAGACGATAGTGTTCAATCATTTCAAAACTAAAGCCCGTGGCAGCCAGACCATCGTCATTTTATAAAATCAGAAAGTTTATGCAAGCCTCTAACATAGTCATATCGCGATCCGCAATCATGAAGTTTGGATCGGGGTGGCTTTATAAGTTAAATGTGTCTGGCAAATTGAAAGGACCATCAAAAGTACTTGACTGCCAAGGAAACACATTTTGATAGTTGCTCAAGAAACATATATAAAATATTTATACTACAAAACTGGCAAAATGGCATATTATTTAATATTACGACATCTTCAAACTTTAACATCCAAAGCCACTACGATCCAAACTTCATAATTGCGGATCCTGATATGCCTATGTTGGAGGTATGCGTAGACAAACTTTCAGCTTTTATAAAATGACAAATTATTATGTGTTGCCGTGCATGACATTCGGCACTGAAACGCGGCCTCTAACTGTAAAGTACAGTGCCTCGTGAGCCTTGAGAGGTTTAGATGCTACTTGGTATATCCCTAACTAAACATAGAAATAAAGAGAAAAAAAATCTGATATTGCACAGCTGACTTGCAAGTTGATATAGGTAGTTGTGGATAGAGCAGATGGAGGACTGGTTACTGATTGGGCTAAAAAGTTGTCGACTGGTCGCCTCGTACCAGCAAGCACGTCAAACGTCCATCGGTCATTGAGGTCGCTGCATACAGGCGTTTTCCAGTTAACTGTTGTAATTCTTGGGGAAAATTTGTGTTTTCAATTATCATAACCATCTAAAATAAAATATAGATATTAGGTAGTCAATAGATCATAAAAAAACTGCGCAAGTATAATATACAGTAACGTAAATAATTATCTAATAATCCACAGCATTCGTGAACACAAGAAATCAGAAGACATCTTCATATTTTTTACTATGAATACGTGTGGGAAACACGATATATAATTCGAGTTATAAATATTCATTAATATCATCACAATGAATTATAATTTCATAGAATGGAGTCCGATCAATTTGGATGGCGCCTATCTGTTGCTTCCACAACCGCCTAGGCACCGGCAAAATGATCGTTTGACTATTGGCTTGAATAAATTTACATATTTATATTATATTTATTGAATTGACTTTATAAACATTGCTCAACGGGATGCAACGTTATTTAATAGCACGGAAGATGGCTTTATCATTGAGCGTTCTTTTGATTTTGGACTACCATTTTACTTGTATCAGTAGCATAAGTATAAGGAATTTTGGAGAAGAAAACATGGAAAACAATTGTTTTATGTAGGTATTTTAGTTGGGTTATGCTCAAAGCATTATTGATAAACAAAAATATAAATAGGGAAATCATACAATTTTGTAAATAAAACCAGTTTTTTGTATGGTTAAAAGATATAGACGTAAGTAATGAAAAATCCAAAACGAAACCTGTGTTGAATTCCGAGAAACACAGTGTCCGATCTTCGCAAATGACTTGTAGAATGAAATGTTATATATATATTGTTGAATATTTTTTTACTAGGTACCTATCATCATAATCGCTGCAACGTAAGTAAAGTAGCTCTGTTCGTGAACAAAATATTAAAAAATGTTATTTATATTAAACAAATTACAATATTATTTGTGAAGTATTACTAAGAGACTCGTGTATTGTAATAATATTTTAGATATTCGCAATGTAAATGGTTAACCCATGCTAAGTTAGATATATAAGTAAGTAAAATAAATAATTGTAAAAAATATGCGTCTAATACGATGTTATGTTTAAACCGGCCCAACGAATATTTAGTTTTGTGGACATAAATGAAGTTGTAATTTATTATCTTGTTGCTACGTTAGCAACCTTAAAAGAATGAGGTCTAAAAATAGTCGGGTAGCAACAAAACCAGATTTATAGTGTGTACCCGCGGCAGAGCGCAACTCGTGTCGGCTTATAACATTTAACTGTGCACGTTTGTATAGATTGATGTGTAACATTGATTAGCGTTCATTGAGTTGTTCAACCGATAGTGAACCATCTGACACGCGATCAAATAAAACAGGACACTTTTATGTCCACAATCATTATTGCCGATGTTTACGTGCAAACCGTACCGTACATAATGATAGGTGTAACAGCTAATATTGCAAAAAATATGGATAGGTCGAGGTCAACTTTGTGAGTATTTTCGTACCTAATCTTCTAGTGCAGCGTTCTACTATGAACAACATATTGTGGTGAGTTAAACTGTCTGAATCTAGCTGTTGAGACCTCCTAATTTTGTTAGTCCCTGTTACTTTTAAACAAAGTTGCGAATATGTTTCAGATACATCATTTTTTCATCTTTGTACAACAAGCAATCATACCATTGGAGTGGTAAGTAGTTTAGTGTTATTTTTGTCGGTCCCGGAATGAGGTCATTGTTGACATCGGAAATATTGAGGTCATTTGATGGTCTCTTTTCTCGTTCTCGTTGGCTGCGGCGTAAGCCTTGTTGTTAATCGAAACTTTATTATAAAAAGATCGCCATTTTAGATTGTCTTGTTTGTTGGTTTACCCAACTACCCTCCTTAACAAAAATAAGAATGATGAATTTCCGCACAACCCTACATTATCTCCTCTTAAATCTGTTGTTATTCAATTTAGAACTGCGTCTGATAATGAATATTCAGTCGGAGGTCTTGCACTATTCCTTCAGAAGGTATTGGCTCTTGCTTAGTGCATATTTTCTTTTAATTAACGAAGTTGATGACTTGAGATGGCCTTTGCCTATCGGTAAACTGTTGACTTGCAATGAGTGGAATAAAAGGTGGGTAGGGTAAGGACAAAAATAGTGGTTTGTTTGTTTATGTTTCTATAATATTTTGGCTCATAAATTTAATATTAATCAATTCAGTCAACATTTTTAAAACTCGTCTTTAATTTGTCTCCTGATAAATATTTATTTAATATTTTCAATTTAAATCGAAGTATATTGAGTAAATTGATAATCCTACAACTATACTTTATCTCAACCTGCATCAGCTTGTAGAAGTTTCACTGCAATCTCTCTTCTTCGAATGAGAGGAATTACAAATTAGTTTATAATGTTGGAATATTATGGATCAATTACTATCACATCCATGTACATACCGAATATCATTTTTTGCGTCCTTTCATCCCATATTTACATCGGACGCCGCAACATGACTTTTTAGGCGTGCTCCAAACTATTTGGAATTAGAATATCACGACTGGCCGCAGATAAATTGATAATTAAACTTTATTAGCAGGATACAAATCGCGAATTTCTGATAAATTTAATCGCTGTTAAGTCTTATGACCGCCACACCCGTAACGATATAACTGTGCAAGTCTGAGTTTGCTCCAGTATACTGGAACGTGTGTGGGCAAATATCTACGCAAACTTCGTTGAAATTTTCGAGTCGAGACTGGTGCAAGCACGCGTTTGCGCAAACGCATTTGAACGTGTGTGGCGGCCATTACAATGACTCATATGTCTCAAGAAAAATATTTGTTCTCTTGTTGGTCCTATACCCACTTTTTTGTATAGGTAACATATTTATCTTTATCACTTAAGTAAAAATTATATGATATGACATAGAATTTTACAGCAGCCGATAGAAAATAATTAATTAAGCTACCCACAGATCACTATACTTAGAGCTAAGTTTATATCCAGGTATTTATAGCACCTTAAACATCTAAAGAAAGAATCACGGCCCTTGTATAGTTAGTTGATCGAAGATGGCCCTATAAATTATTAAATTCGATAACGTTTTAACTTACAACATTCTATAGTGCGTCTAATGGTTTTATTTTGTTTTTAGATAAATTTGTCAGTCGATTACACAGCGGTTTTAATTTTTGTTACCAACTAATTTTAACGAAGGTTGATCCATTCACTGCGACCACCAAGACCGCTTCTCATATTGCACTGAGACAAATTTCGTGGAAAATTGAACATGATTATAGAATTACCTCAGGTGTCCAAATACCTGTGGCTTTTGTTTTAACATCTTTCAAATTAACCATAAATAAATTGAGTGAAAAGTTTGTCGTAAGCTTGATGGCTGTAGACAGATTGTTGCTCATTTTACGCATCGCGGCACACGAATACAAATACTTTGTAATTTAAGCTATTCAGAAGCCAGGTAAAAGGAAAAGCAAGATAAGTTAATTTCATAAACTATTACAAACTTACAAACATGACCACTTTAAAATATTAATACGTACAAATTAAAATGTTTAGTGTTGTAATTTACTAGTAGAATTCGTAACCAACCGAATTGCCTCCACTATAGCAAAAACACGTCATAAGTATTATGAAGTAACTCACGAAAGTAGGTCGCGTTTGGGGTTCATTTGTGTATTATTTATTGTGATGATGTATACTCTATTTGGATTCCACTGCTCTTTTTATTAGGTGTATTATGGTCATTAGATTTTTAATAACAATAAACAATTTACTTTATAAAATTCAAAATATTCATACCTATACATTTGTTTAGTTCTCAAAATTATAGGAATGTACAAGAATATTTATAATGTACCTCTATAGAATCTAATAGAGGTTTTCGAGTTATCCACACATATTTAAATCTTTAAAAACTATCTAAAAATAATTTTATACCTATTCATCAAAAAGTGGCTCGCGTGACAGCAAAAGCTGTCGAACGGCCAGGGAAATCTGAGCCCATTACCGACGTTCATTCGATTCATATTAACGCTCAAGTAATGTAACGAATAAGGGAGGTCGTTGTCCCATCCCGGGCCAGAAGCATCACAAGCGCGCCTGGCCCTCGTACAAAAGAAATAGTAATATTAGAGCTCGCTCCTCCAGTGTCATTGGCAGCGATACAAAGCTTCAGAGTCATTCCACGCTCTTACTATTTGTCAGAGGCAAAAAGTGCCATGTCCACAATAATTACGGGACCGGCTTTCGAGAGCGCTCATAATTCGTCATGTTCTGGTCGGCCGCGTCGTTTCTGAACGCGTCCATAATTTGACGTTTCCCGCCAGAGCACAGAGTAGCGGTCACGAAGCTGGAGCGCGGGAATTTGACGCATTTTTACGCCTAACCTATCTAAACCCTTATTTAAATACAATACTTAGAATAAAGCATATATCTAAAACTATTTTTATAGGTATTAATTATAAGAATATTACAGCAACCAAAGCGAAATAGTAAAATAAATGAAAAAACTAAATATTGCTTCATTATCTGGATCGCAGGTGTTGCCTAATTTAGAAAGTAATTATTGCATTATTAAACTCATTTACCTAGATTACTGTATGAAAAATATGTAAAATATCCTTGAAGTAGTATTAATAGTTGTAAGTTCTATGGTTTATCTACGTAATGATCTGGAGGTTGAGCATTAAACTTCATTAAAACAAAGATAAATGAATAAATATTTTATATGATATTTCTACGTATGGCATCCGCATTAATGAATCATTCGAGTCCAAAAAATATATCCAACGACATTAAAGTCTCGTTTACTCACTTGAGTTAGTCTGTTTTATAATATCGTGGTGGAGCCCTAAAGTTCGGTAGAACGAATCAGTTGTTTTTTAGCTGACCGTTTGAGAGTTCGCCGACCGCTATGGCTCAGATGTTCAGACACTTACCGATCAATTGATTGTTCCACTCCGCAATTATTAGTGCCTGAATTCCTTTACTACAACCGCGTTTGGCTGGTTCGTTGTTTTAAACGTTTATTTTCACATTTAAGATGAAATATTTTACAATTTAAACCTTGGAGAAGCAATTGTGCAGACTGGTGGTTTCGATTTTTGTTGGCTGCATTCAAAAGTTACATCTATGTTATGTAAAAAAATACACATATACTTTTACTTAAATCTTCAGAAACAATTTTTATTTACCTAAGTTATTTTGATCTGGATTTATAAAATTATGTTTGTTTTAAAAGTGGGATTTTGCATGTTAATCAAACTGTATGACCATCTAGGTAAATAAATTTGCGTCGGGTGGTTGTCACCATTTAATAAGTTGAAGAAACAAACGAGAAATATAGTACCTACCTAGTTACAACCAACCTTTATTCACTTCTTATAACTTATAAGTTTTAAACTAACCAAAGATTCAAGTCTCTACAATCTTTTCAAAGACATACGAAGAATTATATTGACAGCCTCCGTGACGCAGTAGGTTAGACGCCGCCTGTGAAACGAGAGGCCGTGGGTTCGATCCCCGCACCGAAACAAATATTTGTGTGATCCACTGGTATTTGTTTCGGTCTGGGTGTTTGTGAGACCGAAAAGTCTCTCGTAGTTTCTGATACACACGACACAAGATTCGGTCTTAGTGTGGGGTCAGGACTATGTATGTGACTGTTGGGTTTATTTATTTATTTATTATAACGTTCAAATAAAGTTTACATTTCCTACAAAATCTTATTTCGAATATTGTCTATTCATAGTTCCTGCAGCTTAAATTCTTTTCAAACGCCTTTGTAGGTATGTCTGAATAGAATAATGAACACGATGATATCATTTTCAAGACCGGCTTTGTTCAAAAGCATCCATCATCTGTCAAAAAATCGTTAAATCTTCTAAAACACTGCACTTTTGTCAACGTCACAAGTAAATTATATGTTTTGAGTAAAGGTTAGTGTATATTAATGTTATTGGTACACGCAACCTCCACAGAAATGGGTTTTAAAATATATGTGACTAGTGCTTTTGCATTGCGCTTACGACCTAGAATGTAATCGTGAGAAAACATTCATGGCCGAGTCCCAAAGAACTTTGTAGGTAATTTGCGTCTTAAGTAAGAGTAACTAACGATACTGTGTTTTTTTATTTTTATATCCTGCCTCAGTATTGTGACTAAACTACACCTGATGCATTTGTTAGAGTTGTATAACACAAAATACAAATAAAATATAATAATAATACATATTTATTCTTTATTCCAATATAATTTATTATATATCTTTCATAAACACAAATATATTCAAACACTGCTATACTTTAATTGATATTCTTATAATAACATTATAATTATTAATTCACTATATTAACTATTAAAATTAGTAAAACAAATATAATTACTAAAGCAATATAAACCAACAATTATACTTATCTTGTTAATGGTACTCAGAGCCACATTTACACTGACAGGGGGCAGAGTAATGTCCTGCTCCACGACTCGAACAACACTGTGTCACTTCAAGCAATGCTGGTCTATTTATACATAATCGTGAGCAACCCCACTCTGCCCCACTTCTGACTACCCACATCAATTTGTATTTGTTTATAAATTAAATTGATGTTTACACATTCCATAAAATCTACTCAAATAAGTAATTAATGTATATCTTTAAATCATCAACATCTCACACGGCCATTCTGACGGTTACTTCGCTCTCGAAGTAATGCTTTTCACTGTGTCCATTAATTTATTCTTCGGCAGAATCTTCATTTAGATTTGTAGATCAATCAATACTTTATTTCATTGGTCACTTTTTCATGGTGTTGATCTCCCATCGGACCAACATACTCAACATCTCACACGGCTCTCATAAAACCAATACCCTTCGTAATATGATCGTAATGATCGCACAATCTCCCCTGCACCTGTCGTGATTAGGCCTACTATGTGCTGGTCATAGTATCTAACCCTTTCACCAGGCCAGTATACCCAGCATCTCATAATCCATTTCTTCATTATTCACCATTTGTCATGACATTTCTCAGGTTGGGCTGTCGTGTTCAGTCCCACCACGTGCTGCCTCGTGGTGTCCAGACATCACACCAGGCCACCTTTGCAGCAAGCATCTCATAATCCATTTCTTTATCATTGATCATTTCTCTTGGCCATTTCTCAGGTTGGGCTGTCGTGTTCAGTCCCACCACGTGCTGCCTCGTGGTGTCCAGACATCACACCAGGCCACCTTTGCAGCAAATGCATACACATACACACACACACACACATCAGTGAGCTCACCGCATCGATTCCAATATTTAAACTAAATTAAACTTCATACCTTGTTCTGCTGTGCTGTTTTCATCTTTTCATTCACTAAACCATCTTTCAAGTCTTTTTTTTTTAGCTATTATCACATTTTGTAATCGTCCTTTGTCCTAATAGTCGGTAATTGTCATTCTAAAAAAATTATATTATTTCATAGGGTCAATTGTAATTGATATAACGAGTTCGGCCATTCTGCCCCTTTGGTACATGTGGTCGTCATCATATTAACGTATCGTTCCACTAGGCCGTTGCTATGCAGTGAATCCGCTTATTATAATTATTTATTTTTTTACTTGTTTTTCACGATCGAGTCTTTGTTTCACATTATCTGGAACAACAAAAATAAAATATGTAAGGCATTCGCAAGCTAAGTGGATAGAGATCCCTTGTTTATCGCATCTTTTTTTTTTTTTCTATTCATCATATATATTTTTTTCATCTCATTTTCACATCTCCTGCTTCTGGAGATTTTTAGTTAATACAAGGGTGGTTCCATCCAACTGCCTTCCTGGAATAGTGTAGTCTTCTCCAAATCTGTTTTGGCTAGACTGAACTCCAGTAGTGCAATGTTGTTATTTTTTAACCGAGAACTGCTGACAGGGTCTTTAATTTTGGTGTGTAGTTCCTTCGGAACGGTGTCGGCCATCCTCTTAAAACAAAATAATATTTAGTATTATAAATCATGAATAAGGATATCTTCCAAGACATCCAAGTTCTAACTTCCAGGGCACACAGTCACCGCTGATAGCTCTTGGTTACAATGAACTGCCTAGATAGGCAGACGAGTTGGTGCCTCATTTAATGGTTAACAGTCACTACAGCTCATAGGCGTTTTTAAAGTTAAGGATATAGCTAAACTGATGCCATGTATATTGAATACAGGTTCAGGAACTCCGATTGCGTAGATGAACAAAGTGCTTCCTTGATACTTGACAGGCTCCTCCTCCCAACAAGGATGTCTTATCACTGTATGACAGGAGCTAATTACGATTCACTGGTACGACATATGTTCTTCTGAAGGTTTTAGGAAACAGACGTATTCTAGAACCAGGTCTTCCACTCAGAAGTAATCCTGTAGATATGCCCATTAGCTACAGGAATTCCATCATTGGAAACAGGTCTACATTAAATCTTCACACTGGGATCATTGATCATAGATGAACTACAGTTCTATGCGAACTAATGTCTGCTACCCTTATCAGGTATTCGGTCCATACTATCAGCAGATGTCTGACGCTATATTTGCTGGTATTTGTCCTCTGCATGGGGCCGGCTTGCCTTGCATCAGCCACCAATTTTCCGAGTCGTATTGCTGTGTAAGTGTGTCAGCTGCCACTTGGCATAGACCGAGAAGATACCTTGAGCCTCTTTAATGCTATATATATAGCTGATATATGACCTTGGTTTGATAATGTTTGGGCTTCATCAGTCACGAGTTATTGATACCGTATATCTTGGCGGCTGCCTCTTGATACAGATCATGAAGATACTTTGGGTCAGCTGAAGAAGTCCATAGTTAAACGACGATGCAGTGTCAACAACACGATCGGCAGCATACTACAACCCAAGATCCTTTGAGATAATCTAGACGAGAAGACTTACTCGGTGAAATGCCATCCAATTAAACTGGGTGCTGGATGCAACTGGATGCAGTGGTTCTCTTGTCTTTTATAAACTTGGACCTGCACAACAAAAGAATTAGTCTTCAGTAGATAGACCGTTAAATGCTTTGGCCTGGGCACAACATGACCTTTCGACATGATCTTTGGATTGTCCACTTTAATCAATTCGCTTTGGTCAATCCTAGTAGTCGGTCCTTGCAGCATTCCTGATCGCTTATCATCGAATCTGAATTTGCTGACGCATTGTAGGTCTGTCAGCTCTCTTTGCTATTTTGGAATATAAGCGCCATTGTCTCAAAGAAATCTCCTTGCGCAGAAATACCAGAAGCGACTCTTTCTGGTTCACGCCACTTTTAGCCTTCCATAAATGTCATCAATCCTCCTTGATAGCTCCTTGATTCCAATACAAAGTACATTTGTGTTTTTTTTTTGTGTAGGTAGTCGTACGTCGTATTGTACTGTACTCGTTGCCACAACCGGAAGGTATCCTTCAGAGCGGCAGTAAATAGTTTCAAAGGTAAAGCTTCTTGTCTCACATTTTTTTCAGAGCAACTAGATGAGACCAAATACTCGTGGTCAGACTTTGTAATTGGCTCATCACTACAGTCACTTCCCAATGTACCAGCACTGTTTTAGCCACAATGGTGATACTGCTCCAGCCGATATTCACCGCAATTTCATCGATTGTGTTGCACCAGTTCTTTGCCCCATTTTAACTTATCAGGGTCAAAAGCTGGAAGGAAAAAGTCACTTCCACGTTGATTGTGAATATCCCGGATGGCCTTTTAAAAAAAATATATGGGCACCAGGATCAATTTTTAATCCACGCTCACTGCTCCTGCAACAATATAATTTCAAATTAAACATGTTAGTCCTGATCCCACTTCTGATGTTAGAGTTGTATAACACAAAATACAAATAAAATATAATAATAATACATATTTATTCTTTATTCCAATATAATTTATTATATATCTTTCATAAACACAAATATATTCAAACACTGCTATACTTTAATTGATATTCTTATAATAACATTATAATTATTAATTCACTATATTAACTATTAAAATTAGTAAAACAAATATAATTACTAAAGCAATATAAACCAACAATTATACTTATCTTGTTAATGGTACTCAGAGCCACATTTACACTGACAGGGGGCAGAGTAATGTCCTGCTCCACGACTCGAACAACACTGTGTCACTTCAAGCAATGCTGGTCTATTTATACATAATCGTGAGCAACCCCACTCTGCCCCACTTCTGACTACCCACATCAATTTGTATTTGTTTATAAATTAAATTGATGTTTACACATTCCATAAAATCTACTCAAATAAGTAATTAATGTATATCTTTAAATCATCAACATCTCACACATTCATGCATGTACATGCATGAATGCAGTTAGGGTACTGATTGGCATCATACAAAATGATGTTCTGCCATTCGACACTAATCTACACAAATGCGAATTTAAACCATACACGTCTTTTTATGTATATAAATAATTTCACTTCAAGAATATTCCATCTATTTGTTTGAAAGAAATGAGCATCCAGTTAACGTCTAAGCAAGTATTATTAATTATGTCAAAACACATATCGCTCATCCAATGGAACAACGACGTAATTACAAAAAGTCGAAAATGACTTTTGAATGTCTTATTGAAAAGTTTTCATGAGTTTCTCATTAAGTTATTGTAAATTATCATTGATAGTACAGTTACTTACATTAATATTAAAATAATTTCATCAGAATGATTGGAAATACATTATATTATAAATCTCAAACTTTTAAAAAGTTCTCCTGAAAAATAGCTAAGACGTAATTACGTCATTGTTCTATTGGATGAGCGATATAGAAACACATTTTTGGATTTTAGACATATGCACTTCTTTGCTTGCAATATGCAGCAATTATACATAATATATACAAAAAAGAAACCTACTAAGTATATTATACTAGGTATATATTGCCCAAACCATTTAAGTTTAAGTCTATGGGTACAGATATAGTGAAAGTTGTAAAACATTAACAGCATGTTGTGTATTATGAACGTAGTTGAGGTTCAACGTTCGGCATCGCAGTCGGTATTCAGATGCAGGCTATGTTGATGAGCTGGCCCGTCAACCGCCTCATCTATTATTTTTTGTTATTAATGTACCTACGCGTTAATAAGGGGAAAATAAGAAAAAATATGAATGAAATAAAATTTCATTAATTCAATAATTTACATAACAGTTGGCAATTAAAATTAAAATTAATACCTAGTTAACTAAAATGAGTTCTTTTTCACATCTTACTACACGCTCCTTAAAAACCTGCTTATATTTTATAAATAGGAAAAATTAGTTAAACGGATGTAAGTAGTACTACTTTAAATAAACTAAAAAAAAAATGTAATTGAACGACGAACAATTACCAACAGTGTAAGTTTACAACCAAACATAACAGTACAGCAATCAAATAGGGCACAAAACAATGTCACAAAACTACCGTTAAACAATCGGGGCATTTCGTGTGAAAATCTAGAACGATGAGGGCACTAATAATGAAATATTGGGGGTGATAACAGCTTGTCTAAATTGAAGAAACTGAGTGCCCGCAGCAGTGGTGTGACACGTGCGGTCGCATGCGGGTCGTCTGCGTCGCCGCGCCGTCCGCAATCAACTTTATATTAAAAGCGTTTTGATTTATTGTACGATGTTTTCATTATAAAGCCGTCCTGGGCTTGTCCACCGGATAAATCACTTACGGGAATTATTTGTGCTGCTTTGACAGTTGATAGATAAACAATGAATTCATGGTTTAATGGTGGCTCTTGGTAACTTTAAACATATAAGCTTTGATATTTTTATATACCTAAATGTATAATATAGGTAATGTTGTAACTAGATATCATACCTAAACGAAGTTTCTTTGTAGATAACAAAGTCATCTATTTGAAATACTAATTTACCCGCGGATTTAGAAATTCTTTGTAAAACATGATCTTTTCACTTTTCTCAATTTACTCTGCATCATCAATTGTCACCAGATCAAATTTCTCTCTTGTTTATTTTAGCATTCAGTCATTATTTCATAGGATGTTAACAAGTGGACTCAATTCAGAAAATATTTGCAAATCATACTACATAAAACTGCTCAGTCATGTTCATTATAATTAATAGAAGCCTTTGCGTGTAAGGAAAGCTGCAACCACAGCTAGGAAAGATCTAGAATCTATGCAATAATGTAGTTAAATATATCTTGAAGGTGTCTTAAAAAAATTAGAGATTTGGATAATAGGTACGTGTTTGATATTCACAATCGTAGTTTATCCTACGTTGCTCAAGCCAAAATATATTACCAAAAACCTATTAATTAATTAGTGTTAATTGAAAATTGTAGCATATACATAAACATCAATAATATTTTGTCGAAGAATAAAACTAATTAACTTCAAACCATAATTACGGTCAAAATCACAAGTTAATCAGTAAAATCACACGACCGATAGTTACAACGCCGATGTGATTGTACAAACAGCAACGTGAAATTAACACCTAACATCTAACAGAAAGCAAATTTGGTTAATGCAATGTGGCCAAAAGCTCGCGTCATTGTTAGCAGCGTAGTGCGATGTGGCCATCGGTTGATCTCAATCGGATAATGACATTCCATTTACACACACCGTGTCCGGAAAATGTGCACGTTACGGGCGAACTATTTCACTATACTATAAACAGCAAAGGAGGAGGCAAATTTATGCAATCAGCTTATATTATAAATTCAAATGAAATACAAATGCATATACATATATGTTCCGAATAAGCATTTGCGTAATTTGGGGTAAGTTAAATAAAATGAAATCTCGAACCTATAAAATTAGCCAAATTTTGTTCCTACTAGAACATGCATCACCTTGCTTGTACTTTTTAAGCATATACATACCTTTACAATACCTTTGTGTATTGTTAAAGCTAAACTTAAATGCCAACTTTTATAACCCTATCGCAGGTGAGACGAAGTTAATTCCAAATTATAAATCAGGTTTTTCCATTTTTAGCTAGGATTTAGTTAGGTTCACTCTACTCATAGCGACTGTTGCATTAGTGAAAGATTTCCTCAAAACACGGTTTCTCTGATAGCAACCCTTGATGTCAGATCGGGTTATTACCTTGCCTCGACACTTAATGCCAAGATCCCAGTGATGCGTGGAACACTATCTCCCGATATAATGTAACTAACATATCTATGAATAATGTAATATAGATAAGTACAATAAGTTAATATAATATTCTCATGTAAGTGAATGTAAATTCTTATGGGAAAATAAAGTTCTTAAACCACATATCTAGAACACCTCTATAAGTATTTAAGATTCTGTGTAAGATATATGCATTTCATAGACTTTACTATAATTGACGTTGCAATCTACAGAATTATATTATGGTAATGACTGATGTGATAAAAAAATCATTAATAGAAAGGGATGTAGATTAGTTTACTGCTTCTAGATTTGTATTCGAATAAGTAACGTTACAATCGTTTGGAATATACACAGAAGTACATTCTTATATTCTGTGGATTAGCAAAACGAACAGTGGCATTGTCTGTTTTTATTTTTGGAAATGCACATTCATTAATTGTAATTATAATATGCTTTGCTTGAAAATAAATGGAGGTGTAACGTCAATTAATTAATGTTTAATTGATATTTTTCTTGTTCATGGATACTAAAATGTATTGAATAATATAATGAGGAAGATTTTGAAATTGTCATTGCCAACACTCACGGAAGATATTGTTGGGTATTTAAATGTTTAGTCAAAGTAAAATATGAGATCAGTATGTTGGAATAACATTATTTGTAACATATCTTATGTTTACGTTACACATGTAAATTAAAATAACTGTGTTTTGAAAACAATTAGTCAAGAGTAAATCATTAGTCAACAAGTGATTAAATACTTTGTAAGGATTTTTATTATGGAGTCATAGCTCTAACAATATCTTAATTGGTCAACAAACCTGGAATGTCACAGATTACACTTTCACGTGGTATTTTTGTTATTTTTTTTATTTTAATAAAAATAGAGACAATAGTCTTACAATTGAGAGTGCTGTAGATTGGTCGAAGTGGAGAGATTATGCTGAAGCAGACTCTGACACCCGCCTGGGTAACGCCAGGTAGATTTAACGAACGATAAACACAAATTGCTTGAGATTATTTCCAAAAGCTATAGATTGTTGAATATCTATAATTTAATTTTTCCTTCATTTACTAACAGTACCTACACTACAATTTAAATAGAATATCGTTAGCTGAGATTTTTTATTCATTTATTTAATTTTTCAAACGTTTTCTGTGACAATAAAATATCTAAACACAATAAAGCTTACAACCGTTGACTGGCCTCTAATGTCGGCTAATTAAATACCACAAAGAAACCGCATTTTCTAGCGTAGCCGATTGTTCTAGACCTAAGCTATTGTATTGTACGCGTGACATAATGCAGCAATGACACTGGGCACTCAGGTTATATGTTGTCGAATCGGATAGGTTCATTAATATAACATAGTATTGCAACCAGTGATAAAGTCTAGCATAACAATAATAATACGTATGGATTATACGTATCGTATAATCCATATACGTCCTAATGCAGTGCGTATAGCTACAATTGGCAGTTGAATTGATAGAGGTTAGGCTACACAGGCTTAGTGCAAGTTGGCAGACTCTACATGCCAGAGAATTTCTTGAAAAGCTCTATATTCTAGCATAATTTTATTTTAATTTAGTTTTAGGTGATCTGCTACTTAGCACATCCATCGATCCTGGAGTCGTCCACTGCTGGATATATAGGTATTTTCGTGATCACCCCATTTCGCGTTCAATAAAATAAATGCAGTTTCAGAGCCCTCTCACAAGTGACTCTACTGCCAACCGCTAGACTATCATTTATCGGTATTGTATTTATAAACCGCCATCGGCTCAGTTCCGAGCTTGGGTTGTTAATGTCCTACTGTTGTCTGGCCCTTTCCCATATAACTCAACAGCTAAGACCCCGGCTCTACCACTACAGTGATGGCACCACCCAAAGTCAAAATGGATATTCTTGGTTTTGCACATAGTGAAAATCATAGAAGGTATGATTGTTGGCAAATTCTAGAAAAAAGACGCGCGGCAGGGGTGAAATGAACTTCTTTATCACACATAATGTTATATTAGAGACTAATCGATTTATTGCTCTGAATATGCGGAATAACGTTAGCCATGGTGATGGCAACAGGCAATCACCATGGTGGTTTTAGCTGGTTTAAATCTGGAATGCTTTTAATTCGAAAGCGGAATAGGTACTTACCTCTTCTACCATATCTACGATAAACACAGATCCGAGAGAAGTTATCCCATTAAAAATAAACAAGACGGAGGGTAAACCTATTGACAGTTTTTATTGTAGCCAGGTCTAAAGCATGGTTCAACACTTACGACATTGTGAGAAATGCCGTTTAACCAAATGAATAGAAAAAAATACTCTCAAATACCCGCAATGTGGTGAGGGTTTCTTGTTCCCTGGTCAGGAGGTGTGTGCATTAACTTGAAACTGGCAGGATGACGTGCAGTTTTGTAAGTCCTTAGTCGTGTGGTCACTAAGCTACACTGACACGGTATCGTCTTTAGCCGGTCTAGTATCAGTTGAAGCCGGTTTCTTTTTTTATTTCAGAGCACTGACATAGTATTTATTACCTTATTGGCAAAAAATATTTTTTTATAATAATTTGGGTATTTATATCGTATCAAACAAACAGATTTTCACTGTGATATGGTCCCTCTATCTTCTGTGCAGTCCTCCACGTAGTCGTTTCATGTTACATGTTCCATGGAGTCCATTCTGCATTCGTCTGTCGTACGACGTGATAATTCCGGATTCTGGTTTTGAATTTACCTAATTATTGTCCTACTTCTACAATTTGTGTTGTAGAGTGTAGGTCACTGATTATTATTTGGTTACAATAAGTTTTCAGTAGCATGCAGCTTGCTGTAAAATTCCGACATCGAACCTTTGTAGGTACTTTTATCATAGAAGTCTAAGAACCAGGATAGGAAGAATGCACTATTCCATGAGCTCACGTTGATGAGCGAGCGAAAGCTTGCTCTTTAGTAATTGCTTTGTAAACCATTAGCCCTTCCAGACATTTTGCCTATTCTGATTCTGAAAGGATACTATCTGGTCTAGAATCTAGATAATAATATTCATCAACTTATGCACTCTCTGCATACTTTGATTGTCATAATAATGAATCTGCAAAAAGTTCCGCCATAGATATTTACGAAATAATGATACGAGAAACGAGTTAGTTCAAACAGAGTATGTGGTAATAGTGAATGACGCTCGGCAAGGCGCGGGAAGTACGCATTTACATTTTACCTCCGTAATATCCTTAACCGATTTGTTCTTTGGACAGCCCGGACGTTGACTAAACATTTCTTAAAGTAAGTCAGGTGACCACTGTAACTTATAGGGAACTAGCTTATGTCTTTGGCTTGTGTGATCGATCCTTGGCAATATCCTAGCCTAATCTGATGTGTGAGTTATAAAACTAAACAGTTTTGGCAATATTAGTTTAGTGATTATCCGTGAAAGAGCAGCAAATATTTAAACATGTATACAAACTTTCATATTTATGATATTAGTTATAGAAACATATGTATACGTAGAGTAAGAAAAAAAATTAGGGCTAATATGTTTTTGGATATATTTTTTTTATAATTAGAGTACCTATATATGTCTTATATGTATTATCATTGCACGTGTATAATAAATTGCGCTAAAATGTTTCGTATAGCTTGAGACAACGCCAAGTTAAGGAAAATACGTTAAGAATAGCCGCCCGAGGTATGATACAAATATGGTTAAGCAAATATTTGCGATAGTCGAGAAACAACGGATTTAAAACGAAAACCATTGAACTCGTCGTGTTCCATTACCTGGGGTAACCTTATTCTTACAACGGCATTATTATTTTACTCATGGGTTTATCGACAATGAATGACTTTTGTCAGACGTTCCGTCATCCCATTCTACGTGGAGCCAGCTTTTTTAATATTCATGTCTCGACGCCACACACAACTAACGAATTCTCTCATGTATAGTTTATTAACGTCAGTACCCCCGCTGTAACTAATAAAATAACTCAATTTATACTTCACGTCAAATTAAAAACTGGTATCGATCGAAAATTCGGTCCCGAACAACACCGTGGGACTACTTTGACTTATATTCGTTAATAATATCTCACATTTTGGTACATACAAACGGTTTTGGCGCCAAAGCTCCGCGAGCCGTGAAAGTAACAATTGTGTAAAACTCGTAAAAAGTGATTTATTTATTTCTTTGTACGTACCGGGAGTATTTGTACGAACAAAGTAGAGAGCGACCATTTTGTGTTGATCTCTGGTTAGGATTGAACGTGTAGTATGAGAGTATGGTAGTGCGGAGTCGCGGGGAGTCTGTGTGACTGGTTGGGACGAGACAAAATAGACGAAGACGAAGGTATCCGCACGTGGAGCGTGGTGCTCGGAGGGCCATCGGCGAACCGGTTTAGTAGTAACCGGCGTAGGGCACTAGCCGCTTTTACGCTGACTTGCAATAGTTCCGATACTCCACTGAATCAAGGATTAGATATTTTATTCGTGTTCACGTTTTTGATGATAGCTGCGAGATGTTTCTACGTTGCTGTTGGAATAACATTTCTTCTTGTTGTTTTGTTTAGCAGGACGTAAATATAAATACATTAATGAAACTCTGATAATGTTAACTATAACTTATGAATCACATTATTATATGAAGAAAAATATTTTTATATTTATTCAAATTCATTAGAAAAATGCTAAAAATACCATTTTATTTTAACAAAGAAACAAGATTTAACAGAATTAAAATACCTCAAATAACTTCCCACGACAAAGAAATGTGGCTATTTTATTTGACTCGTTGCAAGTAATGACATCAGAGTCGTCCATATATTTGAACTTTGTTAAGTGCCGCTAACAGTTTAACGACACGACAAGGCCAGGCGACAAAAACTAACGTCACAGCGTCCATCGATGTAATGACTGCACATCACTACGTTGCTCCTCAAACAAAGGAACAGATAGACAGGAATCCGTCAAGTCACGGCGCAGATCCAGCCGTCGCCTCCGCGCCGCCTCGACTACAGCCGAAAACTAATCGAAACACCCGCAACTAATCATTTTCTAATTATAAAAAAATCGGATAGCATCGAATTCCTTGATTCGAGCGGCAACCGAGACGAGGCGAGAATTATCTAGAAACGTCGATACATGGGGATACGATTACGATTCACACCTTCCAATTACTTAAACGTCTCTACATTAAGGGGCATAGTCAAACCCAACCGACAACCAGTTTAAATATAATTTAATTACTCCCAAATTGTCGAAGATGCAATAAATGATATGAATTATGCCACACAGATAACATTACAAGCGGACACGTTAAAACGATCGGCGTTTGATTGAAATAAATCAGAGAAGAGTTGTAACAGTCACAGTGATGTAATAAATTAAAATATTGTGCTCCACGAACGACGGTCGTACTTAACGTTGAAGCGTGAACGAGTCGATTAGAGTGTAGTATGTGTAACTAGTTTTAGACGCGTGTGTGAATTCTTGCTGTGTATATTGTATAGGCTATAGCCGAGCTCAGGTATCGACCGAGCCCGCTTCGGCCCGCAGCCGGCACCCTCCTGCATCGCAACATTCTACTTATTTATGATGTGAACCATTAATTTACACACGCCAATCATGGACTTTTACTTTTGAGAAATTGTGTCATGACTTATTACAATGGCAGAATTTAATTTATTCTGTTTCGAGTGCTCTCGTCACTTGTTTGTATGTTAATTTGTTTCCTTTTTTCCTGCGACTACGTGATGCGCAGCGCGTTAGTCCTGCCTTCTTAGTGAAGTATCAGAATAGCAATAACAAATCTCAATAATCTTGTGTGTAGAAATTACACTAGAATTAAATGCACTGCTATCTAAGTCGAGAGTGCAGACCGGATGCAAAACACTTCCAGTGGCGAGGCAGTGCGCGGATATAGGCAGGTTCTTGCCACCGGTGCCAGCAAATCAATTTCCTGTCATCACAAGCGAGACATAGTTACTGCACCGGAGGAAATACTACGCGAAGAAAAGTATTTAGGAATTGGGACACACTTCCCAATCCGACAAATACTTCCGGCAATTTTTTTTTTATTGGCATAAATTATATCTTCGTATTTAATTTAAAACCAGTTAATGTAATATCGTACAGTAGCACAACTCGATTCTAATTAAATTAATTTACGTTTAAACGTTAAGTTTCTCATCGATAACTTTGTAATTAATAGCTGCGCTTGCGACAGCAATCATCAATTATGATTATAAGGTTAATAAATACCGCACTCGCAGATGCCGAGATAGACCACGAAATGATGTTGTAAGATGCGAAGTGCAAAGAAAGAGTGGTATAGACTCACAAGCCATGTACGGATATGCTCCAAGACAAATTGTCACTGCATATATTATCACCATAGGATATTCTTTCGTTTTGTTTATGCTCGAGAAGTTTCTTTACAAAATAGGTAAGTTTTTGTCTTAGAAAAAAAACCTGATTGAAAGTATTTTCTCTGATAAGTCGTGTTTTTGACACATTATTGGAATGTAATGTAATATTGTTTTGAAATAAATAGAAGATATTAGGTATAAATATCTTGTATACATCTTTTATTATTAACACTTTTCTTATGCTCATCATTATTCATTTTTATAAGTTTCTAACCAATGAATCGGAACGCAGCCGTTAAAACAGATTAAAAAAATAGGCCAAGACGCGAAGGAAACGGCTTTATATTGCAAAACATAAAAGATGACCGAAATGATCAAATTATAGCACCGATCAAGCGTAATGCCGTCCTCGATGGTCCGTTTCGGGAATAGGTATACCAAAACGGTCACGGCACGCGGCTGATTCGTCAAGCCGTTGCCAACGGGCTGGAGGCTTCGAAAAACTAGAAGAACATGGTAAGTAGGGGGGCGCGGTGGTGCGGGAGGGGGGAGTGAGGGGTTGAGTGAACGTAGCTCTATTACGTGCCGCTGGACGCAATATCGAGAGTACCGTCATAGTAAATCGGCCGTAACCTGTGTCCCGGCCGAGGCTTGCAGAGCCGAATACTTCGATAGTAATACAAGTAGCAGTTTAAAACGCTATTATTGAAATCATAGTTTATTACTGTTTTAATTTGGATATCAAACATCACAAAGTTTGGAAGACGCGGACTGTGGAAGTTAAGGGACCAAAACAAAATGTAATTGTACATTCTTAAATTAGAATACACCTGTCGTAAGCTAAGCACAACCTTTTATTATATGTCCATCTAATGCTAGAAGTTAATTAGTGCACAAAAGTTCGCCTGACTGTACATTATACAGTCAGGCGAATAATAACTTGGAATTCAATATGCTCCAGCTGCCATAAGATTACTGAGAAAAGATTGTGTTATGGATCTATATGTCTATACGTAAATTTCATAACCGGTAATGCTGTATAAAATGGGGTGCTTAAAGTAATTAAAATCAGTCTCAATGCCCGTTTTAAATTATAGTGAAATAATTAAATGCATAGAATATAATCAAGTGCAGTTTTAAGACTCTACGACTTCTTTTAAGTTATCAATGAACATTTAAATTATAGCTTTTGTGTTTGAAATCTTAATAGGAAAGATTTAAAACGAAACTACATCCGTAGTGTTTTACTTTTTCACTTCACCAACGATGCCAGAAGTTGATTAACAACAAAATAAAAATATGTATCAAAATCATATCATTTGAATATGAAACAATGAAACATAGGTCATTAATGCAGAGATTATTACAGAAATTAAACATGTTATCAATACTTGGACACATTTTAGTGAAAAATGCAAAAACAACTGTACCTATAACTATACGTTTAATTGCATTGTAATTGAATTTGGAGATAGCATTTGGGCATTAAAGGAATAATCGAGGTTTTTACGATGGCCGAACGTCGTGGGTGAGCTGTTAAATTTTAATGACGTAAATATTCGTCGTAGCGAGCCGTCACGGTGAGTCACGAAGATCGTTGAACCTACACGAGCGGCCATCTTGCGACGCAGCCCCGTGCCTGCGCAACCCTTCATGCTAGCCCCTTACTGACGTGTTTATATTACAGAAAATTATGTTCGACAATCACACACAAATTTATGTGATACCTTTTTCATGACGTGAAGTATTAAGTAATATCATGGGGGTCAGTTATACAGGGTATATCAAGACTGCGACCCAAAACGAAGCCAGGTGGTAGTATTAGTGACTTCTGACACAATGCAACTAAAAATTTCCCTTAATTTATTTAAGCGATTATTATGCGATGATAATTTATTTAAATTAACTTAAAAAATTACCAAAAAAAGTCGTCAACTTTTTTTGGTAATTTTTTACTTATCGTCGTTTTTGAGTGATAATTTATACATATTTTCCTTAAATATTGATGTAGGTACACATTAATATTTTTTAAAACGAAATGGTACGATAGCGTTTAAGTCACTATTTTCGCAATAACTAGGTATTTACTATCCAAAAACAATGATTTTTAAAAAAATGCAAAAAAATCTCGCTTATTTTGCGAAATTTTATTTGCATTGTGTCTGTAACCACTAAAATACCATCCGGCTTCGTTTTCAGTCCCAGTTTTGATATACCCCGTATAATTATTGATTACTATTGTAAGAGTAAATTACGAAGTTCGTTTTTAATTATCATACTGGGTGTCCCATAAGTCCTTTGAACTGAAAAAAAAAAAATAAAAAAAAAACGATGTACGATATGATATATTTATTTGTTTTTTATCGTTCTTTTTCTTTTTTTCTTATCATTCTTTAAAATACGCTGTAACGTCGATCTGGGTATATTTAATGCACTAGAACGCTTACGAATGGATTGAGTAGGATTTTCACGAACTGACTCTTGCACTACGTCGATGTTTTCTTCCGTCTGTGATGTCCTTGGTCGGCCCGATCGTTGTTTATCCAACGTAGAGCCAGTCTCCTCGAACTTTTGAACCCAATTCTTAATCGTTTGAATACTAGGACAGTCATTAAACGTGCGTAAATTGCGATACTCTCTTAATTTACGCCGCGCAATGGTGGCCGAATCATTGTTGCGATAAAACTCACGCACACAAAAAGCACGGTCCGCTCCGGTGAAACGCTCCATGGCGATTGAAATCCGAAAGACCGTTGGTGCTTCCCCCGCACCCCGCACGCCATTCCTGCGCGCCATTGGAATTTTATTCGAAATTTAAATTTCAAAGGACTTACGGGACACACTGTATATTTAAGCACCTACATTTTCCTATATTAAATACGATCCAAATAATAACAAAGTAGTTGCCAAATAATTATTATGAATATTAAAATAATTGAAAGCCAGGAGGTCATTAAGATATGGATACGTTGTGTAGATATTATATCTTAAAACTTCGATTTTTTAAAAAGTTTTAATGTAATAATAAACCTGTTTATAGTGTAATTTACAAATCTTTAGATAAAATTAGGAAAAGGTAATTTTAATGTAATACGATTTAATTAAGTTTATTGTTCTATCGAGCGAATTGTGACCAATTCTCATTTACAACTCATATTACGCTATTATTTAATAAAAGCGGATGTATTCTAAATTGGTATTTAATTTAATTATAGAACTATTCTCATCGGAATATTTTAAGTTTGCGTTTAAACAAAAACAATTATTTTAGATTTTTGTGTATAAATTTGGACTTCACTCCCAGCGAGTCAATGACACATATGGAAATATTATATTTACACTTAGGTCATTTACATACATCTAAATATTTATTATAAGCATCCCCCATGACGTTAAGAAGCTTTACCATAGATATAATATATCAAAAAGCACAAACAGGTCTAATGCTACGTAACAAACGGTTGCATTTAACAGTCTCCGTGACGCAGTTGGTTAGACGCCGGCTGTGGAACGACAGGCCGCGGGTTCGATTCCCGCAACGAAACAAATATTTGTGTGAACCACAGGTATTCTTTTGGGTCTGGGTGTTAGTTAAACCGAAAACTGTCTTGTAATTCCTGATACCCACGACACAAGACTCGATCTAAGTCTGGGGTCAGGACCTATGTATGTGACTGATGGATGTATTTATTTATTTTATTCAAGAAGGCGTATTTCTAGTGAGTATAAAAGATTCTCTTACAGCTTGTGTTGTACCTACTTTCCAATGCACGGTTTAGATTCAACAATTAGTTTATTATCTGTCTGCCCTTCTACCACACGTAAATGTGGTCGACATACCATGACTTCATCTATTTGCAGAATTATTTGGTATAATATTTTAAGTCCAACCACCTGTCTAACATACCTAAACCCTTTTGTGAATAGAACTCTCTCTGCTCTACCAAACTGGCTGAATGCCGTTGGTAGAGTTCGCAAAATGTCGAAATTGGATATGAATGTTTCCTCATGAGGCTTTTCCTAATCGTTAAAGCGAAGCAATAGTTAGGTAACTTTGGATACACAAGTAGAGTCGGAAACACTGTAGTGTGTGATCAGGGCATTGAATCTGCGACCATCGGATTAACAATCTAGTCCATAAACTCCCCCACACTTAGTACTGGGCGGCTATTATTCGTTTACTTAAATACGAAAGGTTACTTTCATCTTGAACAATATCTATAGCAGAGTTTAACACCTTTACAATAAACGCCATGATGGCTATCTCTAAATAAAAACATTTATAAAAAGCTTAAACACAATCTACATTAACTAAACAATTAATTACAGATACCATATTTCTTTCGTTGTATTTTATCAACTACGTATAAAAAAATAAATGAAGTTACAAAATGTTTTTGGTTCGATGGCACACGGTATCCACAAAGACATTTATTTTACACAAAAAGTAATGAATACGAGCTCGATAGGACTTTAATGTAATGATATAAAACATAAAAACAAGGCGTTGAAAGGTGTTCAGTGTTCCTCATCTACTTTTTTTTAAAACACGTTACCTTTTTACACAATACTATTAATGTTTTTGTTTAACTCGTGTTGTTACACGGGTAACTTTGTTATTATGGTTAAAAATCACGGAAAATGTTAATTCAATGGCTTTTCCGCGTCCATTTTGCGGTTACAATATTTTATAGCATTGTAAACTTCAGCTATTATTGTAAAACGTAACAATTCACAACTACGAGTTTTTTGTTGCGTCATTCCGACAATAAATCCACGATTGTATATTTTGCACACGTAAAACGTTTTCTAACGCTATTGGTATTGCTATTGCTCTATTGAAATGGATTAAAGTGCAATCTTTTGTCAGACGGCGAGGGGAGTGTGGGAACTTCGAACGATTAACTGGCAATTGCTTTGATTTGACTTTGGAAGAGTCAAATAAATCATTGTGCTTGTTCGATGCAACAGTTCTCCGTTTCTGTTATATAAGTATTTGTCAGTTAGAGTACATTAAGTTACAATATTTAAAATCCGTCATAGTGAACCACGGAACTGTGTCGTGTTTCGGATTCAGGATCAGGCTGTCATAATAGGATGTTTGACTATGATGTTTTTTTTTATTATTTTACGTACAAACACAACGCACGCATCTTATTACTCCTATTTTATCTTTGCTTGAAATAAGCTGACTGAACCGCAATTAGGTCCTTTCTGCCTCTGCCTACTGCTTCGGGAACGCCAGCGTGAAGTTATAGTACAAAGTACGCATCTAGAACTAAATATTACATAGCTAAAATGGTTTGTTTTTGTTTCATACCTAATTTTGTCTCAAATACCAAAGCATAATTCGTAATGTTCCGGTATATGTGGTTTATATCTGACAAGAGTGGTAAATGTGGTCAGAATGCTTTCTTACAGCTCGTACGCGCCGCGATAAGCCCTCACAATAAACCTGTTGACAATATTATCAATATTTAATACTAAACGGACCATATTGTCTCCCTGCAGCCTTTGAGAATAAATTTGTTTGTATTAAGTATTGACCATTGATTTAATGAATGTCTCGGTGAATTTAGATTGCAATGGTATCGATTTTGGCAATACATTCGTAAGGGCATTAACCTTTTTCATTTAAATTCCAAGAGAGCAGGTTGGATATTGATTAAATATATCATATGATAATGTTTGACTAGTATGATATTATACGGGTTGTGGTATTATTTTATGTAGCCTTCATGAATAAGCTTCTTTAAAACCATGTGTTAATACAGCTCAATAAGATCGAAAAAAAATAGTCAGCATCCACTCATTTAATCAAGCTACTTTAAAGTTCCTTTATTATTATTAGATAAATTCGCATCATATTGAAATGACACGGGTAACTATAAATTGTTAATGTACCTTGGTTAATTAAAAAATGCAGCCACTGCGCCATCAGCTCTCGCCTCAAATCGGAACAATCAAGAGAAATGAAAGAACCAACTCCACGTCCAAGATTATAGAGCTGCGTTTTTCAACACAATTATTTCAATAGCCTACACAAAAAATAAATCTAACCGAATCTGAGGCTATTATTACGCAGTCCATCGCGACACGTCATCATGATGGAAGGTAAAAAATATTTAAAAAAACCAATTGTTATTGCGCAAATGGAATCGACGTTGGTGTTCGTACGTAATTGCTGGCTAATAGCGCGTCGGAACATTCGTAGTTTTATAAGATTTTTGTGGATATACGCAAATAAGCGGTTTTATGGCTAGAAACGCCGCCGCCTCGCAATTTCCTTTTCTTTATGGTTTATTTCCAGATTTAGTTTTGTCGACTGAAAAATATAAGTTTAGCTGATGCTTTACGGTTATTAAGTAAAAAGAGATTTTAACTCGCTTTTTGTGTAGTACCATCTGAGTATCAATTGTAACTGTTATTCTTTGTATTTCCTTATTTTACAAAATAAAATTTCTATTTGCAGCTTTGTTAACGCAATGACTTTTAAATCTAATTTATGCTACTGTTATTAAAGTACTGTGTTTGCATTAATGGAAGCTCTTAATTCATTTTACTGTTATATGGATAGCATTATACTCATAAACATTTATGTAAAACTAAATGTAGTTTCTCATAAATTATAATACAATGACCATAAACATTTTTCTAAACAAAGACAACACTTAAATTTATTTGAATAGCTTTTAGACATAAACTTCGCCTGAAGTGCCTTTATATTGTATACTAAATAGAAGGATTAGGGCAATAACAAATGAGCTCTGGTTTAACTGCCCTTGCAGGCCTTTATAATAGAAAAGAAACAATAAATAAGTTTGATGTAACTACTACAGATTACGTTTAAATCTTTTGTTAAGATAAATCTAATAATTTGCGTTACTAAAATAAAGCTTAGTTTATCTAAATATTATAAGTGTTTAATCAACTAAGACACACAGTAAGTTCCTTTGACCATATGTACCCAAAAATAAAAACATCTCATAAAGTGAGTTATAGAAAAGTTTGTCTACGCATTAAATTTCTGGTAAGTCACAGCCCTACAAAATCTGCCCTTCAATTCTTCATCCTCAAAGATTGGCAACGCACTTACGATTTTTTTATCTTCACCTTTCAGCAGGCGAGCCACCAATTTATTTATAAATGTCCAGAGGAGATTATTGTGCCTACTACTTCAACGTTTTTATTTGAATTATTAATTAATTTTCTAGCCTCTTACTAAGCCAGTTACCAAAATCTTACATAAAAATGGTTATCAACAAAATCTATTCTCGTTTTGTATAGTCCCGCATGTCAGCGTCTCGAGGCAACCCACAAGCGTAATCGCCGTTCCCATACGTCTTCACTTCCCTGGAACATCTAATGATCTTACGTGGGAACACTGTCACTTCCGCGCCATCACGTACTACCAACTTTCTAATGCACCCCATTTTGTGGCTTTTGTTTATAATCCAGTACTTTGGGAAGCGACGCGGGTGAACAATGTAAGTTTGTCGTCTTAATGCGTTAGTAATTGTCGTTGACAAACTCCGGGTGATCATTTAAGGGACGTTGTACTGTTTATATCTTTTGTTAGTGACTGTTGGTAAATGGCATCACAATCTCAATGTGTGGATCGTGGAAATTCTGATTTAAGACTAGTTATTGCTTAAAGTATGTATTTAGTCTTCATGATTTCTACTTGAACTCAAAGAAGAATTACATATTATTATCCTCGTCATGGTTTATATTTACATACATTAATTTAATAATTAATGTACTAAAATCGTCACCGAGCAGTGAAGGTCCACTAGATTTTTACGCCATATTGAATTATGAACAAGTAGACCGCATGACAATAAACGATTATTATTACCAACATTCGTAACAGCAAATATCCTACACAGAAACGCAGAAACAAAAGACAATTTTCAACAATAAATCCTTTTTCATATCTTCCTTATTTACTTGTTATTTAGTGTTGACAAAAATACTACAGAATTAGCTCATTATGCGGTCGTGGACATGACGAAAATTCTAACGTTTAGTAAACATTGAAATACTGAGAAACGTATTTTGTAAGTTTACAAGATACGAGCGAAATTAAAATTGCTACGTATTTGTTAGATGATTCATTTATTTCCAATAATATGATTCATGGGTCGGTTATGTACCAGTGTTGACCAATGCAAGTTCTTGAGAACTGATATTATAAATGTGGGCCTAGACTATTAATTAGATGACAAGATTGCTTTTGTTTAGGTATCGTATCTTGTAATCAACGTCTTAAATATTTACATTCCCACGGTTTATTTATTCTACTAATCATTTTAACTGACAATAAGCATAAATGTTGTACGCGTCGAATTAATATATTTGTGCGATTGGACTACAATTAATATAATATTTTCATTTTGCTAGTTGTATGTTTGGAATTTGCACCAGTATTGGCGATACTCTCATTCCTTATCTTATCACAAGTTAGGAGTGAAATAAGGTGGCACTAGTAACAGTTTTGTCCACCCTCATGGATACCCAGGCGTTAGCATATATTTGCAAAAAAAAATATTTCTCAATCATATAATTTAAAATTAAATTTATGTTTCAAAGCCGAAAACATTTCCCAAACAAAGCATTGTTCACACACAATTTTTTTAAGATACAATTTTCGTTGTCTAAAACTAATCTTAACAACACTGCCTATTTAGGAATTTTCCACTGCCTGCCTTTGCCGTCTACTCTTACATTTAACTACATTTATATTTTTAGTTTACAAATCCCATTTAACATACGTTGCGTAGTGGGTTCGTTGACCTGCGTAGTGGCCTTGCCCTTGACAAGCGCGGATCACAACTCGCACCTCGTTCAAACCGACTGCATGAGCTATGGACGTTTTATTACCCCAAAATATTACAAATGGGATCTGAATTTGCCTATGGTATGTTCGTAATAACCCATGGTTTCGTGGCTTTTCTTTGCGTTTTAAAAATGTTGTTTAGGCTACCTTGAAATGATAAATGAATGAAGCAGCGCATTTGTTGTCTTATTCTAGTGAGTCATTGCAGAGCATGGACCGTCTGTAGGTTTGAGAGGGCTTGGAATATAGGCTCATTTGACCACATTGGCATATTGTCGGACTTTAATACTGTAATTAATCTTATAAAATTTATTTAGTAAGTAGAAAAAAGTGTTTATAACATAGAATAGACAACTTTGTGGCCGCATGTACGCTTTGTTTTTTTTTCTTAAGTACTTGGCTTTGCGTCTTACTTTTTAGTTTTCACTTGACAGCCTAATAGGATACTCGGTGTCTTTGGATTTTTACGTAAGTTGTAATTTAAGAGTCGTCGTATCGGAAAGTACATAAATACATTTTATCCTTATTGCAGTAAGGAAAATAATTTTGCAACCAAAAGCCCTTATGATGTCATCGGTCAAATTACCAAATGATATATTATGATTTATGAATGTGTTGTTAATTAACCCACTTTACTATGAAAGTTTAAGAAATCGTCCTTATATTATTGAGTTTAAAAATTATAAACTGTTGTAAGATTAGCAGGATTAATTAGTAGGGAGCAATTAATTTAATTTTGCAATGAGTATATATAAATCTTTGCAGATATATCTATTGCATTTTTTTTATTTTATCTGATACCCCATTTTCCGTACTATTAGTTTCCCCCGACCCTTTCTTATATTCCTTTTTAGAGTCCTGCAACACATCTACAATAACCTCATAACATGCTTGGATGTTGATGGGCGGCAGCGGTCATTTTCCATTTGATAAACTGCCTGTTCATTTGCAGTTGCTATGCAATAAAACCGTACATCGTAATTTGCACGAATGTTTGACGTCAGTCACGCACATTCAGTTATCCCATAAAGAATATTCTAATCCTTTAATATGAATTCTTAATTTACGCAGCCTTCATCAGATTTTGGAACGAATCCTATAAAAAAAAGTTTGTATTTAACAATATTCTGACATTATATTTGAATTTACTGGGTGAAGTATGTTGTATTCCGCCAGGGTAGTGACAACCGTATGTAATGTACTGTACCTGTAATGAAATGAAATTATTTTATTGGTCGTATTGGCAATAATAGAACTCTTATCACAAGTCAATACACCTGTCTTTATTCTATATCAGCCCATATACGTCCCACTGCATGGCGCGGGCCTCCTCTACAATCGAGAGTATGATTGAGAGGGGCTAGGCCGTATAGTCCACCACGCTGGCCTAGTGCGGGTTGGCGGACTTTACATACCATGGATATTCTTGCAAATCGCTACAGTATGCAGGTTTCCTCACGATGTTTTTTTACTGTTATAGTGACACTACCTACTTAATCTCTATTCACAAAGCATTTTATAGATCATTCATATTGAAAATCCATTGTGACTAGTGAGTAGTGAACCACGCTAGTGTGTGGTGTTCCGGGTTCAGTCTGTGAATATCCGGTTTTGGGAATACCAGCATAGTCAACCGGTTATATTTTTTTTCTCGCTGGTAGATACTCTATCTGGGGTGATCCATTCACTGTATCAAATGAATTATTCAACTGTTCTTAGATATAAATTGGAGTCACTAAGTTAGTATAAAAATATCCCAAAAATATTGTATAAAAAGTATTCACATGTATAGAACGTCCAGAAATTCCGTTGGTCATCGCACTCTTAAGTAATATATTTCCCACACATATTATTGTAGGTATCAAAGAATTTTTAACGTTTCTTTGTGTGAGAGCACTAAGTCCACAACCCACCACCCACGTACTTCCAACGGATGTTACAAAAAAAAACATATTTTTAATATAAGATTCGAACAAATATTATCATAAAAAACTTGTGGTATGTCTTATTCTTTGATTGCTATGAGATATGATCCAGCGTTATAATTTAAGCAATGCTGTGGTGAGAAAAGATTTTTTGTTTCATGAAAACTTATAAAACATGATTTTGGGAATCATTATTTATACCACTGGCAATATCCACCAACAGTTATTACATACCTAAAAATTAGCGTCACTAATCTACCCACTTTCTATGCTTCATCTGGATATTAACGGCCTTATTCATAAATTGTACAACCTGTTTCAGGTATCGAGTGTTTCGCCCCTTTCGAACGACTTTTGATTCAGTTTGAACGAAGAAGACAAAACATTCGATAACTAAAATGGGTTTTAAAACTGTCTATGAATAAAGCCATAAATCTTTGTTGGTGGACACACGGTTGTCATAATCATCGAATAGAGTTATGTTTAGATAGATATTTTTCAATTAGATGACTCTACTTAGTTAAGTATAACATGGAAATATATGCTTCAAAAGCTAAAGAACCCCAGATAATAGTAGTTGCTTATTCCCGCGACATAAGAATTGTGGTGCAGAGTCAGGACTATGTGTGTGACTGTTAAGGATAATTTATTTATGTATTTAATGGTGTCATAAGTCTAACAAGTGTTACATACATACATAAACTCACGCCTTTATCCCAGATGGGGTAGGCAGAGGCGCCACCAGGACACCCACATTTCGCCTTGCATGTTTCGTCCCACGATGTGATAGGGGGCGAGCCTATCGCCATATCGGCCACAAATTCCTGACTCCGGGCTGATAATGAATAGAAAAATCCAATATCACTTTGCCCGACCCGGGACTCGAACCCGAGACCTCAGCTTTGTAATCGTACCGTAATACAACTACGCCACCGAGGCAGTCAGTCTAACAAGTGTTGTTACGCTTATATTCGTCATGTTTGTGTTTAGACGGGTGTTTACTGTTTACCTCTGGACGTTATTTCCACAGTTAGCGCGACATCTCAGTGCCAGGTGTTAAGCGACAATAATGTACGAAGCACGACCGTGGCTTTTGCCCCCGGCAGATTTACTCCTGTGCACAAACGGCGTTATTTTTTTAAATTTAATAAAATAATATTTTGTGCATATAAAGATACTGTTAATTGAAGTACTTTATAAGTACTAATAATAAATTGACAAAGAAATTATATAATTATGGAAATATCAACTTACGAAAGAAACGTATCAATTACACAAAAATCCATCAAGTTTCGGTTTAGGCTGAATCGATCGTGGCCGTACGTATTTTATACGTCGTTGTTTATAAATAGTATAATTCAATATAATATTATACTTTAATATTATGTTTTTGACATCTCCAATCAGTTTATTTAATTAAAACTAATACTTAGAACTTGTAAACTGCTATTGGTACTGCGTTTGGTACTTTTGGTATTTTGCTTTTGGCTGTATAAACCGACTCTACCGGGGCGTTACCGGTGTGTCGAAGCATCATACCATTTCATACATTTATTATTTGATTTATTTCGTGTTGTGAGTGATGTCGAAAGCAGCATCAAATAACTACGATGAAGTAATTAACATTTAAAGGCTTGGTAGAGTCGCCCAATTGATACTGTACTTAAAACGGATGCCCAATAGTTAATCCATTCTTTTCCCATCTTTTTTCCTTCCCCCTCCCCTCCTTATCATGCCTGGGCCTGCATGCTCATGGGCAGCAGTGATCACTTACCATTAGGTCATCTGTTTGCACCGGACATGTTGTATAAAAAAAAGAAACAAAAAAATGATTATTTTATACTGTCACGATGTAATTACTTTAATGCTCCTTGACCCTTGTGGTAAGTGTGGTAAATAGGGTATCTATCGTTAAGAGATCATGATATTGTTGGTTGTCTTTCGTTGGTAGTCATAATAATACTAGTATGCTCTACACCAGATAAGCAGTAGGCAGAGCCTGGCCGTGCTGGACCCCCGGTACTGCGACAGTCCACGAGCGGCGGTGACCGCTTACCATCAGGCGGACCGCTCGCTCGTCTGCTTACGAAAGGCCATAAAAAAACAAGGTGAATGCGATATTATGCTTGCGTGGGTCTCTTCAACGGGGTTTCAACATCGTACGATAGTCGCTGTCCGGACGGAAACGAAGTTCCTTCCACCAGCTTTTGAGTTTCCGTTAATCAGTAATCTCACTGTACGAAACGGAACGTGCTGTTTCTTCATTTTTGTTTCCTATGAGAGAGTGGTACCAAATAATATTTTTAAATAGATTAAACTAGCTACAACTTCTATACACATACATAAAATCACGCCTTTTTCCCAGAAGGGGTAGGCAAAGTTGCTACCAAGACGCCTACGTTTCACATTCTGTCCCACGATGTGATAGAAGACGAATCAATCACCATTTTGGGTACAAATTCTTGACTCGGGCCTGATTGTAATGAATAGAAAAAAACAATATAACTTGGCCCGACCGGGATTCGAACCCGCGACCTCAGCGTTGCAATTGCATCGTAGTACCACTGCGGCACTCAGGCAGTCATAAATACCCGTAATATATACAGGGTATCTCAAGACCGCGACCGAAAACGAAGCCAGGTGGTAGTATTAGTGACTTCAGACACAATGCAACTTAAAATTTCGCAAAAAAAATCGTCAACTTTTTTTTTGTAATTTTTTACTTATCGTCGTATTTGGATGATAAATACATAGTTTTCCTAAAATAATGATGCAGACCTCTTTATTTTTCAATACTCAATGGTACGTAAGGGTTTAAATTACTATTTTGGCAAAAACTAGGATTTTACCACCTAAAGAAGATGATTTTTAAAAAATTCTAAAAAAATATCTGTCGCTGTTTTGGTGAAATTTTTATTTGCATCGTGTCTGTAACCACTAAAACTACCACCTGGCTTCGTTTTCGGTCGCGGTCTTGAGATACCCGGTATATATATATATATATATATATATATATATATATAATAAACGCTTTTGCCAATACAAACATTTTTTATTGTATGTTTAGAACCATTTAAAGTTCAAAGATAATGTCATTCATTGCCAATGTTTCACACATAAATAAATTTAATGTCGCGTAGGAATGTTTTATATTTTTATTAGATAAAAATACAATCAAATATCCCAATGATTATGTATTTAATTATGTGAAATACTCGATCGCGAACAGCTCATGGGTATTGGGTTTAATAGGCTCTATTATTTGAATGATTATTTAACTAATTATTTAGGTAGTTAGTCTATTTAGTATAGTGCATATTTGACTGGTATTGATTGGCCTAAAGTTTTACCCTTTGCTGTATTGTTTTTAAAATGATAAAAACATGTAGTACGTTTAGATAAAAAAAATGCGAGATGAAATGTAGCGCAATTTATAAATTACGAGATATGCTACCATTCATGCTATGAAGCGGCAAATAGCTACAGACAAAACTTTCTCATATTACGGGAACTCCGAGCAAGACACAAATAGCCTTATCATGATAATGAAGTGCCTAATAAAACCTTTTTATATACATAACTCGGTACATTGTACACGAGTCCTCACACGAGCGAGATTTTTAAATGTAACGTTCCATTTTGGAAGGACACAATCTGATCTCGTTTCGAAGCGGTCCGTGGAGCCGCCCGCCGACTGCCGGCACACACGCTTCCTTCCACGAATTCGTAATTTTGAACGTTAGTATATCACAGGTTTATGAGTATACGTGAGTCAGAATATGTGTAACCTGCTTGGCAACTTCGACATGCTCAGTTCCGTTCGGCTCATATAACATTACATAACAATTTCGAGACGGTTATTCATTTCGCACTTGTGATCATTGCATTCTTTGCGATTCCGATAAGAATACTGCACATGTATTAAAAATTGCATCGACAAGCGTGCAGTGAGAACTTGATGAATTTATAGCGAAGTAAAGTATTATATTTCCGACGGCGTTCTCGACATAGTAACGATTGTAATGTGAACAAAACACGCTCGCGCAAACACCAGTCGGACCGCTTCTTGCCGCGAGATTACAGACGTGACTTAACTCCACTTAATGTTTTCTAGATATTGCATCCAATGACAGTACGCGGGCTAGAGAAATGATTGAAAATTCCCTTCCGAGTAGCGTGAAATGAGAGGAGGGTAGGCGCAGCGCGGCGCCGGGCGGCCGCGCGGCCAGCGGCCCGGGCGCATTCCTCCTGACCACAGCCCTGTGTTTAGGAGTCACTGGCTTCCACTCCGCTCACTTTTCTCGTGTCATGTTCACATTGGTGAACCCCTTGTGCTACTTATTACATACACTTTTATTCTCTCGGCTCAAATTAGCGTCCAATGCACTTTGTTGTAGTAAACGTAACATTGTAGGGACTGATGCGCCCAACGCGACTCGATTGAGATATGCATATCAAGAAAGTTGCGCTTTGTTCTCTCGCAGTAAAAGGCATCGGCATTTTATGTGCATGAATAATGCCCTTATAAAATATACTTACGGATATTTAGAGTATTTATTACCGTATCACAAATAACAGCGATCAGGGCGCGCTAACGGCCGTGCGATAAATTGCAGTCTATTACCAGTACATTAGTTTCCAATACAAATCATTCGAAGGCCGCGATATATACGTCCGCGGTGCTAGGAAAATATTGCGATATAGATACTGTGCGCATGTACGTATAGATGTCACATAGTACACTCGACGACATCCATTTTATTGTACTTAGAATAAATTGATGTGGGCACAGGAAACGCGGCAAAGTTGGACACACGCTATTACAATTAAGTGTCCGACAAGACACCGATAGCTACTGTAATTACCGTCACGCAACTCGGATCATATCGTGGACCGGCTTTCTAACAAACGCATTTGGAAGATCCGAATCCCACGGGCAACACGTGATGAGTAATGTTGTGTTCTGGCGCGCCTCTGCCTTCATATTCACACGCAATCATCGAAAAACTAAAGTAGTGTTTTGGAACACACTGAGCAATTTATTCGCTATATATATGACTTATATGTCTTGTGTTTATGTACCATGCTCAGTTGCATAAAAAATATATGAACTTGTATAAAATAAAGCTTTAGTAATGTTGCTTATGATGGTGTTTGACAAACAATGAATTATAAACGTTTAAATGATAGTAGTGTTATCATATATTGATTACCATAACCTAAAAACCGATATATCCATTCTAAGCTGTCTAAGCTTGCAGCAATAAAGATTTGTTTATCTGTTTTCATAATAACATAAACATACGAACATAAACTCACGCCTGTTTCCTAGATGGGGTAGGCAGAGGTGCAACCAGGACACCCACGTTTCGCCTTGTATTTTCTGTCTCACGATGTGATAGGGGGCGAGCCTATCGCCATAACGGGCACAAATTCATGACTCCAGGCTGACACTGCATAGAAAAATCATATATCACTTTGCTCGACCCGGGATTTGAACCCGAGACCTCAGTTTTGCCATCATACCGTGGTACAACTGCGCCACCGAGGCAGTCATCGTAACAATTAATAAAATAACGTAGAAAGTGGTGTTTATAGTTTTAAATACGTCTAGTTCACAAGCAAATATCCTTCATCCTGTGGGAATACAACACTTATTAACTCGTACAACTGGCTGTATGGAATGCATATCTCCTGACAGACGGGTTGTAATTAGTCGTAAGTGTATAATTAATACATAAAGAGTATTTGAAACACGAATACCTACCGCAGTAGATCACCTTCGCTCGTTATTCATCCTAAGTCTGTTGGCTAGATCGGCCATGCGTTTGGATTTGGGTCGGACATATTAAATTTGTCAGTTGGACGATAATCGATTCGGACTAAGTGGGAGGTTTCGTATTCCAATGACAGGGTTAGTATTTAAATTCGTAGACAATATGCATTTTGTTGTCTGTTCGTGAGTCGAAACCTTGGACAAAGTGTTCGTTAGAAGCGTTCGTGATACGTGTATCCGATTGCGAAATGTATTTTTTTTAATTTCATATAAAGCCTCTATGTTGCATTAAAAAATCAACTAACTTTCACATATAGTCCAACGTCATAATAAAACTATGGCGGACCTACAGCTGAGTAATACTTGTGCAGGTTATGTGAAAAATTCGCTCCACTAACATATAGGTATAGAAAACGCCAATTCCTTAGTTCGCTGGTGCGTAGAATTCGCCATTCGCGGCAAGCTGTGATTCCAGGAATCGTCAGGTGCGGTGGCTCATTATGCCGACAGTGACCTGCCTGCCGTATTGTTCGCAAAAGAATGGTTTCAAATTATAAGAACATCCCGACTGCCCTTCAAATAGACAAAGCTACAACAATGGGTCTTGATTCCGGAATTTTCAACTCCACAAAAAAATACATTTTAATTGTTAAATTAAGTAATTTGTATTTTAAGCATTATTATTTAAATAAACTGTATAATACGTTGACGTGGAGCAGCATTTTTTGGTAACAAAATTACCTCAATTAATAACTGTGCTTATATTAAAATATTAACACAGTTATTAATTAAGATAATTTTGCAATTCTAAAGAATCTAGAGTTGAAGTAACCACAACGCTACATCCTAAAAAAAATTTGGAATCTCCATAAAATAAATATTCCACGAACAACCTGCTAGACATGCATAATTAATTTAAGATTCAACTATTTTAATACCATATTTATTAAAATGTAATCAGTTTATTAAAACAACTACTACCATTAAATAGGCGTTAATTTTTGCAAAAAAATATTTATAATCGTTATCGTATACTAATTTCAATTTGTTCGTGTTGTCTCAGCACTACGAGTAGGTACCTATAACCTATTTTACAATAACGTCAGCAAATTAGCGAATGTTGTTAACAGCAGATTGCAAGTTGTAACTCTTATTTGTGTAGTAATTACGACAAAAAAAAACCATTAGCAACGAGTCTACACGTATGTAAAATTAGAAAGTGTTTGGGCGCGCGGTTATCGTGTGATCATGTCAAACCCACGGAATAATTCCGAACGTTAATGACCATACGTGAATGTTCCCTATGACATGATTATAATCAGTATGCTAATTTGTATGAAACTATCTGCTGGTTGCCGTTTCGTTATGAGAACCGATTGTTCTGGAATATTCGATTTTTATTCACTATGTCGACAAGCTGGCGATTTGCCTGGTAGCGCTCAGTAGACAAAATAGGTGTTGCTTAGTGCCTATTCTGTGATATATAAGAGTATTCACTATTTTTCTTACTTTTAGAATTTATTTTAGGCCGGGATAGCCTGAGAGACTCCCTCCCTATAGATTTGATATCATTGTCTCTGAGTACCAGAGTAAAGCTGGTTGAATACAGACATAAAAAATATCTATTGTCTACTGCCAGAATTGTATAACCTTTCAATAGGGTAATTACGAACCCACTAAGCCAAATGAATATCGTAGGCCACATTAAAACTCCACGATAACCAATCCCCACAATTAATAGCACAAGCAATAACTACCAATTACACGTCATTAAAATTTGTTAACCGTTGTATAGTCTATGTATAATCCGCTTACCATCTCGATCGCCTTGACATCAGTCATCGCGGTGGGTTCAGTTCACACAGGAACTATGGTTCCAATCGGTGGAGGTTTCAATCGTACCCCGTGATTAGCAACAACATGAGGGTCCGGGGCACGGAGCGTGACGCAGCCTCGGGCCCGAGGAGTCAATGAAACATTGCTGTGACAACGGCGACACGCACCCGTGCCTCGCAAATTGTTGCTTACCTACCTCCGCGGTTACGCAACTATAAAATTGTCGTTAGCAGACACACTATGTGAATAAAATAAGTGCCCCCGTAATACCGTTTCCTGGGACTCGTATTGTGAAAGAATTTCGTCGTGTTGCAATACCTGACGCTGCGACGATTGTTCGTTTCACTGAAAAACTACACGGTTGCACAAATAAACTGACTATTATTATTTGTGTATGTTTCGTCAACCGTTTTACAATTTGCTAAATATCATTGAGTTGTTTATTACTGTTTGTGTCTACGTTTCATATTATAATACATATTTATTTGCATTAATGTAGTCTTAGACGTTCTTGTTTCCATCTCGTTGTATAAGAGTGAGTAGTGAGTGTAAATTTATCTAGATGCAAAAATCGTATTCAATACCGAGGCATTGTAAATTAAATACGCATATAGGCAAACAGATTCGTAAGAAAAACATATTTGTAATAGAAGTTGAAACTTAGTTTAGACATTGGCTAAGTACCTAAATCCATTTTAATGTCAATAAAGACATTAGATATTTAAGAAGTGGTAAGAAAATAAGTATTAACACAGAATTACAAAAACATTATAAATTACACTAGACACA
This sequence comes from Deilephila porcellus, assembly GCA_905220455.2. Taxonomy (NCBI): domain Eukaryota; kingdom Metazoa; phylum Arthropoda; class Insecta; order Lepidoptera; family Sphingidae; genus Deilephila; species Deilephila porcellus. Next base: position 11,202,033 of record LR999973.1, on the reverse strand, counting down.
CAAAACAGTTGTGTATCATTTCAGCCCACAACACATACAACAGTCTACTGTTTTTTGTACCAACGAAATCAAGTTTCGCAGTAAATCAAAAAGTGGGTACCTACACCTATTAATCATAGACAACAAAGATTTAATTCAACGTAGGCGCCAAATGCCGATACTTCAAGTAACAGCACACGCTGCCAACCGTATTTAGAACGAGCCGTGCACCTGTCATGTAATTTAAAAAAAAGGGGAACGCATTTTATGGACCCTTGTGCATCGGCGCCTTTTTCCCTCAATACTCAATAGCATTTTAGCGTTAAAAGTAAAGGAGTCGGTGAAATGGCTTAGTAAAAAAATATGCTAGTGGTAATTTAGTGTATGATTTACGTTTTAGTAAAATACGTGCGCAAGATAATGCATCGGTCTTGGTTTTTATCTTTTTGCATTGGCTGTTATTAGCTTTTTGTCATAAATTAATTCACTGTCGATTTGAGTCTGCTTCGTAGAAACTGTATTTACCAATTTATAGCACAATTCGCAACATGTTTCGAAACGGAAATAATGTCATGAAATCTTAGTTTCATAGCAAATAAACCATTTTACTACCGAAATGTGTAAGATCTTAGAATAATAATCAGTCCTATCTTCAATATTATAATGTGGACACAACATAAATAGTTCTTTTGTATTAATAAGTTTTTGGGCACTACGGCGGCTACAATAATTCACAGCAATACAATTTTTACAATACTTTTCTTCGAGAAGATCGGCAATCATTTACTAAAAAATCTGAGTTATGAAGTTATACTATAAAGCGACGTTCTCTTAATGCTTTGTAAAATCGCTTGCATTCAATAATCAAATAATCGCAATCGTCAAACTTTGACATAACAATATCTTACATTCTTTGCAGGTCTTCAAATGCCAACATACGATGAGAAAATCGGTATCTGAGCTATATCCTATCACAAACCAATTTACACAGCCGGACTATTGACTACGAAGACAATTTAGTTCTATATAAATCGTTGAACGTCATCTGCATAATAATGTGGGAAATCAGTGACCACCATGAACCGTTCACCGATTAACACGGCCAATTGAATATGTGGCACATAATCTATAATGTAGCCGACTTGGCCCTTGCCGCTAGACTGAAGGTCCTTTACAATGGCATTTACTTCATTAAAGCGACATTGTTCTTGCAGCAATTTAAACTAGACTGTGTGAAATAAAATAAATAATTTAAAGCGATTCTATAATTGCTGTAGAAAATGTGGATTGTGCTGACTTATCGGATAAGTATACGCCTTGTAGCTGAATTTGCAGTACCTGCCAAAGATAGTCGAGAGCTTCACTGCAGAATAAGATAAATCTAGGATTACAATCGAGTTCTTTTCTGAATCAGACAAAAGGGCCATTTTAAATATTTTTGTTATGACAACAGTTATTCAGCTATTTCACAGACAAGTATTCGATAATTATGTAATCAACATGATTTATTAAATTGAAATGAATTATGAAATGAAGTTTGCTTTTTGAAAGTATTAATAAACTTGTTCAAAATATTTTGTTATCACTGCTTAGCAATAGTTTACAAGACATCAAAATAACATTACGGAGCTTCAACTCCAATAACAGGTGGCAGTCACATAATCGAAGCTTGAAGGTTGTGATCAGTGAATGGTCGCTTGAATGAACGTGGTTGTCGCGTCGGTCCGGCTAGGCCGCCAGTTGTCGAGATAATAAACAAACTGCCGATAGAACATTGTGGCCCACTTAACGATACGTTTAAATCCAACTTGTGTCCTTAATCGTGGGTACAGGCGCGGAGGCCACTCGAATAATCTACGCACGTGCACTCATTTATTGCGTTTTGTTATCGTCAGTCGAATGTGTGTGAATGCAGTTTCGTTGTCTCGGTTTTTACAACGTTTCTTTGATGAAATTGATTTTATGGAACTGACAGTCAAGGTAACTGGCAATAAATACTTACGTATAATTCAGATCATTGGCACCAATAAGGCACACGAAGGAAATTAAAACATTTTTATATTCGCCACTTAACTATTTGTCGCATTACATAACACCAATAGTTACATATTCAATATGGCGTACATAGCGACAATCTTAATTTACCTGCGATCATCGCCACAGCGTTGTTGAATTTAATCAAAACATCAATAATGGGAAAAGAAATATTTATATTTCATTCAGCGAAATTGTCCCGACGTCTATAGAATTTAAATAACCAATGGGACCCTTATTCCTAAAGATATGTCACTGTAGAAATTTACTGTCGATTCCGTAACAATTCATATTTCATTTGAATAATTCATATGCAGTATTCTTACCGGTTTTGTATTGGTGTAAGAATACCACTAACCCCATGCTATAGAATAATTTAAGGGTTGCAAGAATTGTTCAAGAGATTCTCAGCGACCATCTGTTCATATTGTAAATATAGCTAACCAGAAAATATGTCAAAAGAGATGCGTCTAGTTTGCGACTGGCATTGCTTGGTGAGAACTCGAATAGTTATATTTTTGATCATTTATGTTTTGGATCATTCTAGAATTCGGTTAAAGTCGCCTCTTTGAGACGTGACACTGTACAAAGTTAATTACTTACTAAAGAGCACTTAAGCTTATATGAATTTCCATCTGGTAATGACATGTTTCTGAGAAAACACAAGATTTATAAACACGTCTTTTCGTGTACATCCGCTTCACCTCTTTTGGCACGAATCCCAAAGTACCGACTATAACATTATTAGGTTTCACAATTAATTATAAGAATGTATACATTTCTGACATTTATCCAGTAATAAAAAGTTAGAAGTAATGACGGAACTACATATTCTACCTGCGGTGGCAAGGTGTCAGTAAATTTTCATTTTTTATTAAACTAAGTACTACATTCTTATTATACTTAAAAGCACGTTTTCATTAACAAACGCATTTAACCCATTCATAATAACCGGTTATTCTATGGGCTTTATGTTGTATTATTTTTACATTGTTATTTTATTAACCTATGGGCTTAGTATTATTACTTATTAGTTTCTTGTGATATTAATAATCCACATGTCTCCTGTAACGTCATGAGAGTTTTCCTTGATATTTGATAATTACACCGAATCCTGAACCCACAAGCTATGCATATCTAATATCGATATTAAAAGCTACCTACCTATATATTTTCCCGAGACACCTGGACCCGAAACAAGTAAATAGATAGGTACCTATTTGTTAATAACACAAACATTAATTTCACATCATCAAAACTGAATATTTATAACCAGTTTGTCATCAATTACGCCACGATGTACGTAAGTGTCATACAAAATAACTCATAGACATACATGAATAAATCTCCTACCTTGCAGTATTAAATGTAATGCGTATTGCATTATGTGTGAGCGATACGTGTAATATGAACATAGAATCAATTTAGTTGAAATCAATGATTACAAGCATATTTGAGCAGCTTTAATAATATACAGGACTAGAGCGTCATTGACACAGTAAATTCAATACACACCACGTTCAGCAGGTATATTTAATGACTTAACTCAGTTTATCAACGCACATATTTTAAGTATCAACGAAATTATTTATTTAACCTTTATTTTTCATGGAATGGTATATTGCAAGTGATTAAATACCTACATATTTACATAATTCCTTTATGATTTTTTCCTTTATCGTTTATAATATAATGAACATAGATTTCGGGCATCAAAATTAAATGTTAACGTTCTCAAAACATATTCTACATTAGATTTATAGTCTTCATATTTGACGCGACAAAACAGTAGCCAGGGTTATCGTAATGACGCCCGCATATTGATATCCTAGTATGGCATAAAATCCTTTGTGAGTAATGGCAAAACAAGGTTCTGACCCGCGAGGTGTTACGTTACTAGATGCCGCTCACGTATGCCTCGGCGTTGCAGAGGTGTGACATGTTGAATGTGCGTGGAAAACTGCTCTCACGAATACCTGCTTGCTGTTTAGCTGCAAAGGTTAGGGTAATTTTGAAAATGGATTTAATGCCGGCTTAGACGTTAGACGAACTTTTAAGATCTGTTTGATGTTCGTTACCTTCAATTATGTTCGAGTTAATTGTCGAAAGATAGAATGTTATTACAAAATAATCCTTCCAATTCTAATTCAAGTTTGTGTATAGTATCTATGACGTTGTTATAATTGGCAGATCCTTTAAGACTATTACTGAAAATGAGTCTCCTTTAAGGATTTTAAAATTCAAGTGAAAACCTGATTAGAATACACATTTCCAAGTGAATTGGAATTTTAAACTTAAAATAAGATCCATTTTACAAATACCAATTGTAAGGAAAAAGTTTTATTTTAACATCGTTCGATATCATAAACCTGTTAAGGGATACCTACTCATATAAATCACATATTGATATTTTAATCAAACAATGAACATGCCTAATATACGTGAGATTAGAAACCGGTTCGGGTATAAGCATCTACACACGGAAGCCTCGTGATCACTCGCAGTTATGGTAGGTAAGTGAACGATGTGGGTGAAATAAAGATTTTACTAGTCATCGATGGAAATTCTAATGCTCACGTACGACTAACAAATCCATTTATCACTTTGCCAATTTACTGAACGTGAAGTTATTACGCTAGGTGCGAGATTTCATTATTAAAGAAATAGTATTACTTTTTTAAGATTGCCTCTGTGGCGCAGTTGTAATACGGTACCATTACAACGCTGAGGTCTCGGGTTCGAATCCCGGGTCGAGCAAAGTGGTATTGTATTTTTCTATTCATTATCAGCCCTGAGTTAGGAATTTGTGCCTGATATGGTGATAGGCTTACACCCTATCATATCGTGAGACGGGACACACAAGGCAAAACGTGGGTTTCCTTGTAGCACTTCTGCCTACCCCCTCTAGGAAAAAGGCGTGAGTTTATGTATGAGTGTATGTTCTACTTATTAGATTTCAAAGAAATTCATCTGATAAAGGTTGATAAAGTTTGAATAACTATTTAATTAACTATTGGTAACCACGATTTACCATACTTTAAATACATAACTTAAATTAAACATATTCATTTAACTCCCATTCTCGCTTTCTAATAGACATTTCAAACTTTAAGTAGTCAAATTAACATCTGCAGGAGGCAAATATAAATAATTTTATGAGTTATAACAGCAACATAGTTCGGAAAACGCAACACTATCGAGATAGTTTACGATTTAATGAAGCTGTATTGGCTGTAAAGTTTCCATCAATAAACCGCGCCGAGCGGTTACTTCAGCGTAATGTTTATTCACTCGCAATCATTTTCACACACAATGTATTAACGACCGGATATGAAATGTAATGCATAGAGAGATTTGCAATCTGTGCCTACCTAGTGATCGCGAATAAGTTAGTGTTCATATTTCGAAATTCAACTACTCGTCTTGATTGTCTCTGGTTCTTGTTTTATTATATTCAAATTGTTATAGGTTTTCTAATGTTAATGAAATAAAAGCAATACTACGATATTATGGTTTAAATAATTTATACAGAATCATTTTCTTATACTTATTTATAAGTTACCTATTACATAAAGAATAACACTTACAAATCATAAAGGAAATTATATGTTTTAATAAGAAATAATATTTTATTAAAACATTTTATGTTGATTTAGTTACGCAATGTACAAGTGAAACTTCATTTTTCGATATGATTTCCTAATAAGTACATAACAGTGTGGTTAAAAAGTAAAACGTTTCCTCGAGGATGAATACGAGATAATTCAAGAGGTAAAACGTTCTGCTAATAAATTAACTGTTAAATGAGGTAATATAACCGTGAGATTTTTTGTAAATCCTTTATAATTACTTACAACCAACTTGATTACAGCAAAAACTACACGCATAAAACAGTTTCAAATAAGGCTGATATTCTATTTCAGGAGTGACTCAGTGCATAAACTGTTGCTATACTGGCGTAGTTATGCATCAGTCTTTGGACTATCATTAGACATCTTCGAAATTCGAAACTATTAAACACGAGATTAAAAAAGTGCATTAATGATTGTGGTGTCACAATCTGACAGTAATCGTGAGTGAGGTATTGCAGGGGGCGGCGTGTTGCGGGGCGCGGGGCGCGGGGTGTGGCTGGTAGTTCCACTGCACACTGCACAGCCGCGCTCGAGCCAGTGTAATGACAGCTCACCTGCCATTAGCTCTCATTACCCCCACAGTCACGTACAGCAGGCAGAAATGGATTTGTCTTTGCAAAAATAATGATTGCAGATTGCAGACCGCCTTGAGAAAATTGGATTCGAATGCGCATAAACAGGATCCAGGGGCAGGCGGCTCACTGCCCTTGAGGTATCCGACTGGTATGGCTCATTGCAAACATTGTATTTCTAGTTTTGCACACCATACATGTTCTGCTCGCGAACAATGTTCCCCGATAATGGTGCACCCGAGAACGGCTGTAAATGAATTTTAAAATTATTGCAACTCGTCAGTACTACCATGCGAAAAATATTTATCTTTAATGAATCGTGGAGGAACTCAATAGCGTTTTTTATTTTGGCATGGCAATATGACTTCAGTACGTACACCTGATATCTAAATAGAGAGAATGCGACAAAAAGATAAATTTTAATTACTACTTAGCTAAATCTACAAATGATTTTATGTAATAATCCAATGTTTTCAGTAAATAAAATAACGAAATAATAATTTTGTTACAATCGATAGACACGTAAAAAAGAACGTGTTCGATTTTGCCCAACAAACAGAAATACGAAGCGAAACCTAATTTTCTTGTTCTGATACCTGACACATGTACGCTAAATCAAAAAGTAGTAAATTAGCAACACGTATTCAAATGAAATGTTGCAAATCGCATGATTCATGCTCCGGTTGCGTAAAGTTCGATGTACACACGAACACAATGGCCACATTATGGTACATGAAATTGAACAAGCCATGAGAAATCACTCGTCATTTACAGGAGATGCCACTGCCATACTCCTACAGCATTTGTAACACCTAATTGATATCAGTTGTCATGCACACAAAACAATCATTCTGTAACTTTCCACGCCAAAATGTTTTATTTATCTCAAAAGTCTAAAGTAGCATTATAGAAAAACTGATATCTTCTTCTTTTCCTGGTTATGTTTATACTTATAAACCAATGCCACGGAACGCCATCTGGCACAATTTTCTAAAATCTTAAAAGAGCTGAAAATTCATCTTTAACGCCTTTTACGGCACAAATATTGAGCTACGAAAAACTTAATAAAACAAGATCCTTGTATTGATCATAAAATGTTACAAATATTGAACCATGGTTTCCATCCGTTTAATTAGTGAATAATGACAAAAGTGATGTCATAGTGTTTGTATGGACTTATGTATGTAATTAGTCGTATATCCTGGTATGTATTTAAATATTGTTATAATTTAGAAACAACTACTAATTATACCTTTATTAAACTGTGTAGAAATGTTGATGAATTAGGATCCAGAGCGCAGTAGACAACGTAGCTGTAAAACATAATTATATCCAAATATCATCGCACCAAGAAAAATGTTTGACAGTGACTACATTCGATTGGTTTGATGTGCGAAAAGAGAGAAAACGGCTGTCGTGGTTTCTGGTAACTAAGACTCGAGACACTTATTTTACTGTGAGCTAAGGTTTTCTAATTAATTACATTAATTTAGTATTGTTATAATATAATACACAAGCTAAATAAACTTGTAATTTTGTCTAATTAATATAATTAGGTGTTTTTTTTAAATTATTTTTGGGCATAAAATTTTACACTGAATAATTTAGATCCAAAACAGAATATCAAAATGGTTCTCAATATCTGCTACCTTTACGAAGAACTAAATGGTTTTAATTATTTTGGCTAATGCATAGGATAATCTAAAAATACCAAATAATATAATACGAAAAAACTATAGAAAATAGAAATATACAGCAGAGGAAATTAACAGGAGTGTAATCGCGACACACGAGCTCAACATATTCCGTTCAACATCATCAATTCCACATCGATATCAATGGTTTTCAGAAATTATTGCTCTCGATAAATATGCAAGTTTCCTGTCATCTGAAATGTTGTTCGGAAGCAAAGAAGGCATCGACCTCTCGCATTTCACACATAAATCTTGTTCGCAGTTGCTGAGTCGCGTTCGGTGTTCGCTAACAAATTACTCGTACATCGCGTTACCCGACCGCGGACGACCGAGGGCCGTTATTACAACTAATTGGCGACAATCAAACCCAGCTACTGCTTCTGTGAGGCGGAATTTTCTCGTCGCATCGCTGTGTTTTTCAAATACGTATTTTTATGTGATGGAATATTTTTTCTAGGCAAACCGCTGATGCAAGGATGCACGTAATGACCAACACGTCATTATTTTGTTACCTGTTTGAGCTGGGTAAAAGTTTACGTATATTTGTCTCCTAATCAATATTCCATACCAAATATTAGTCTTTATGAATTCCACATTATTGCACTAGTTATTTTTTAGGGTCTTCACTTTATTGCCTTAATCATAACGATGCATGCGGCAGTATTGATCTATCCAATCCCATCATACAATTCGATGTTGAAATTTAGAGAAAACTTACTTGGTATTCAGGTGAGTGTTTCCAGGCAAATTTTAGGATACCGGAACTGTAGCAACTCAACGATTAATCTCATAAATCAGCAACCTTCAGGAACTCGTTGTCTAAATAAAACATAATTAGGGATATTTATGCACAGAGCTCAATAAATACAAAGATACTTACACGGTTTCTTCCTCCCGACGAGTTGGTTTACGTACTTATGGTCACTTAGACGAAGACTTCATAACTCTCTTGACAGCGTTGTTCTGTGTTGGCCAGTTCACTCGAAGATTGCTGTCTGTTTCATATTTCCTGTCTTTACCTGGATCTTCTTTGCCTAAATAATTCCATACTCAGCGTCAACAAGGTAGTGTGATCAACAATGTAAGTTAGTTCGGGATCTGGGTATTGTAGGACCAAAATGTTCTTCTTAATTTCAGATACCAATCATAAAATTCTCGAATGTTACTGTAAATCACTATACAGTTTAAACACTAGATGCATTTATATTAGACGTCCTAACTTTAAACTGCGACTGTAAGATAATTAATATTGTATAAACAATTTAAAGGCCCGTCCATCAAGCCGCATAAAGCCAGCGCGATGTGTTACGACGCACAAATATAATACTGTGATAATACTTAATGTGGTCTGTAGACTGTAGTTAGCAATGGGACGTGTAAAACCTAATCTATGTGGCTGAACATATTAGGAATTCATATAATTATCCTAGAAATACGCAGTAATGTAATGCAATAACTCGTAGGAAATTACGTTAACAATTTATAATTTATTTATACACCTTTCCCATCGCAGTATAATTTATTATTAGTTATGTTAATTGGCACATGGCTGTTAACGGTGCTTCCCTTCCTGCAACTAAAATATTAGCAGTCGTAACGGCTATTTATACATTTTAAACACCAGACACCCTCACCCCATATGTTCAGAACAGCCTTTCATGTTTTATTATTTTTAGATCCGCCACTTCACAATGCTCTCGCCAAACTATTAAACACCCCAGCCAAAATATCCTTAAAGGAAGTCCCCACTGACTTAATACCGGCTCGGCCACCCTCGAACATATTTCATAAGCCAAGTTTTTTCATTAACTCTCGGCGGAACAATCGAGAGGCCATGGAGATCCAGCAAATACTTAAGTTACCCATTGTTGCACGATTTCAATTCGAAAGGGTTCGAAATAAGGCATTTGCTGCAAAGATATTGCTAATCAGTAGTCAACGTAACGTTTATTTGTGGGCCTTTGTTCGGAGCGGTGCAGGCACGATTGTGTGAAAGCATTCTGTTAATGCGTTAAACAAAGGAAACTTACGTTAGGTCGGTCTGTTCCCTCGACCCTCGCAGTTCGCACGGCCCAGCGCCAACGCGGAAATGTTATGTTTACTCGGTAAAAAATAACGTGTCGTGAGCTGCCTTATACCTCACTTTATGGGAATCATTGAATAACAACGCTCCTCCACTAACTGATGTCTGCATTGTGCGCGTATTGTACTTATGCTTTAATTTGATATAAGATATATTATTTTATATCATAATGCAACATACAATATGACAGCATATCACCTTACACTGAGTCTAAGAACTTTGTTTATCTTTCTATTGTCATTGTTTATGATATCCCATTTTTTATAATTATTCAGTTTATTCCGCTCCTCGACATGTGATTTCACAATATTATGTAATTTTAGCTTCATTTACTAGTGCCAACTTGAAATGCCATTTTTTCTGTGCGCGTTTTGTTTTTGCGGACGGTTTGCATTAGTATAACTTCCAAATGCGTGTCTACAAATTATATAATTTGGTAAAATATGAAAACTCCAACTAATCGCGCAGATATCTTAGTGTATTAATGATATTAATGGTAAGCGACGTGCAAAAATGGTTCATTTCATATTAAAATAACCATAAATAAGTTTAAATAACAACAATTTTCTTTATTCTTAAACAGATCAACTATTGTCTAGATGCTAGCAGTTAGCAAAAATCCCATGTGCAAATAAATTTGAAGTTTATAAATCCAAATTAGTAAAATGCTTCTTTGTAATGTAAGTAGGAACAGACGGTTACCGGTGCACCTAGCAACGCTTCAAATTATATGACGCCATATTAGCGGCAAGTTCCAATGTGGAACACGTTGCAATTTTATTGGTACGTTATGTTACCGCCTTCATAATTGGCTCTATTGTACTGCAAATAGATATCTATAAATTTAAACCACGCATAGTTGTTAGGTACACTAACAATACGTCCTGACGAGAATACATAGAGAAAAATAGATGCTATTCATTTCAACAGTTCAATTTCCCAGGGAATTAGGCGACTTTTGTCAGAAACAACCGGATTTTCCTCCATAAGTCCTATGTCAGGATTAATTACCTCATTAATTACTTTAATGTACTTCTTAATCTGTTTAATAATGTGACACGGAACTGCTTGGTTCAATGCGATGCCAAAGTACGGTAGCTTTATTACCTATTTAGTTAAGGTAATACACTACTAAAGTAATTAAATGCTAGATGTTATAAAATGGTCTAGCGGAAAAATTATACATAATAAAATAAAACGTATTTTATTGTGGAAACGCTGTTGAAAGCGGCGAAGTATGTCCATTACTGTGACCTAAATGATGCATCTTATTCTCGCTTTTGACTTATCAACTGCCGGCAAACGGATCCTTATATAATTATTCGTTCTTTTTTGTAAATGCCACGTTTTTATTCTTTCTACCTGGGCTCGGGTACCTGGGCCGCTAGCTCACTACCGGGAACACTATTAAGCGACTCCATGAGGCATAAAAACGAGTAGAAATAACAGAGAACCGACTGCTTGATGGTCTCGGGTTATAATTTACACTGCATACTTTTGTCGGAATTATTTTGTGCTTCTCGGACAAGCTTCAATGTCAAGAGTGAACGTTCTTCGTAAAAGAATTCCAACAATAATTGTAGTTTTATCCTTTAGCTAAATGGATTTGATGCAAAAAATATGGAAATTATTGAATAGAATGTAACTGCCAAGGTGTTCAACGTTGAAGATTAATTGCTTTTTTTCCTGAGTCTTACAAAGGAAAAAATAATGGAATATTAAGAGAACGCTTACTAGATCCGCTGTTTGATAATATTCGAAGAACTAACTGAACAAGGTAAAGGTTAATATATAATACACAATTTGCATATATTCGTGGATAGATCATTAATTTTCTTTCAAATATCCACTCTTTGATAAACGAGTTTATCTTTGGGGTTGATTAAAATCATTTTTTAATTAACATATTTATTTGCCTTTATTACTTCAACTTCTATACATAAATGGCTTTTATATTGAAAATGGACTAATAAATCAGATTTTCCACACATGGTTATATTTTCAGGAAGATTATTGAGTTGCTGAGTTATGAAAATCCAGTAAAATTTGTATAGATTTTCCAAATGTTGGCAATGGATATGTTTTACAAACTAGCTAGGTATATCCCCTTTTACATTTCCTCCACAAGTGCCTAGAAAAAACACCACTCCAGATGATAGCAGGGCAACTGAAAATACCTTCGTATATTCCGGATTTAACTTAAGGGCTTACTGGTAACTTACAGAGCATTTAATTAATGTCAGGAACTCATTGATAATTTAAAAATGATATAAGTAAGCATAAAAACAGCACATGGGCGCTTTCACGGACGCCAGCATAATTTCCATGAAACGAGGGTCTTTGAAGATTCCGAAAAGAGCCAAGCACAAGCGACAGAAAACAACATAGAGTACTACGACAATACAATTCCATATACATAAAGGTTATCTAACTGGTCCTGCAACTTTACAACGGAAAAAACATTAGCAAGCTTAGTCGGATGTACCTCAATGTCGTGTGCGGGTACAACGGACAGGGGTGGAGGGGAGAAGGTTGTCGGCCCCGGCCCGTGACGTCACCGCACTGACCACCTCGGGACCGCCACAATGGCCTTTCTCAGAAGGAGCAGATGCGTTCGCGGCGCTATCTGCCGCGCCCTGCCTCCGCCTCACCGCCGCCCTACCCGTACGTGAGTTTTACAGATAGTACATCCAGCGTTTCATCTGTTTCGAATGAATGCCCCGTTGAAAACGAGCAATAACCTTCCGAGAGCACTTCAATTATCTATAAAATTCATGAACGACTTCGATAAGAACTCACTCGAAGATCAAGAGCTAACGATGCGCTGTACATGTAAAAATGTTGGCGGCTAAACGCGGGCAGGTAGCGGGCAGGTAAAGGAGCGCGAGCGCGGCCGGGCCGGCGCGTACCTGGCGCGCAGCGCGCTCACCGTGTCATTACAGCGCGCCGGTAACCATTCCTGCGAGCGCGGGCCAGTTCCCGCGCGACGCCGACGCCACGGCGACCGCCGGAGCTGCTTTCCACGACGATCCTCGCAACTTCCATGGATGAGTGTGGATCTAGTCATGATGTACAAAAAAACATGCACTAAACCTCCACTCATCGAAAGAAATTGACTTCTTCGCCGAGCGTCGATTCGCGGAACCCCGGAGCACTGCACGCACTGATCGTTAGCGACGTCACGTCGAAGCACCGAACCGTTCACGAGCACGTTGTCGTGTTTTTTTTATACGAGTAAGTCGCAGCGGTGCGCGGGCGCGGCGGCGCAGCGCGACCCGCGCGCTCCGCCCGCTCACTACGAAATAAACGGTCGAGATTTCAAATCTGGGAACGTAGACGCTGCGCGTGCGGCAGCGGGGCGCGGCGGGGCGCGGGCGGGCCGCTGCTGGCCAATCGCGCGCCGCTCCGCACTGGAGGGGCAAACCGCCGCGCCGCCCGATATTATCTTTTCTATAAAGAACGTTATTTTCTTTCTTTCCTACTCGCTCGTCCGTTCAACCGACAGCGGAAGTGAAATGAACGCGCGCGTAAACTGCACACTCGACGGTGTTATTTCAGAGCGAGTCGAACTGGTGCACCTGAAGACGTGACACATTGCTTATGAATGAAACCGAAGTCTTCCACCTCGTACTATGTTACTCATTTTTATTTACAAATTAATCAGACGCATTATGTTGGTAATAATATGAACACTGATAAAATGTTGCGTGCCAAATGTTCCGTGAGCAACATTAATAATCTCCGCTATAAGTAACCACTTAAAATAAATTGGTAGGTATTGCTAGATACTAGATACCTACATAGAAGGTTTATTACCAACCCGAAGAGTACGTGAATAAGTTGTTTGGGTTACAACTTACAAGGAAAACTTAATCTTCCTACACTTACTTTACAATCCACATCTAGAAGCATCCATATTCTTAGCATTTTTATTGATCATGGTTTCTGAAAAGCTAATGCCCATGAAAGCCTTTAACACATCCGAGTGTTGAGTGGTGGGCAAGATTCGTTTCGTTCACAAACGTACAGCGATTTAAAGCGAATTGTGAGACAATGCGCTTTGGTCATCTTCAAGATGTTTTTATTGCCACAGACACAATTTTAAAACCTAATTACGTCCACTGAAAGAAAGTTAATGGCGAGGTCCCGTGCAGATTAAATTAAAGATTTGATCGTAAATTGAACAAGCTAGTACCCATATTTAGCGGGGTTCTGCTAATAAAATAAATAAAGATATTAAAAACCCAGGTTCGTAACTACTTACACTCGTATAAACGGATCAACAACACCGAAAATGTCTCACTGCCAAAAATAAAAGTGTTACGCCTACCTATAGAAATAAAATGCATTTCATAACAGACTAAAATTTCTAAATACAGACGAAATGCTTTTCTATTGCGAAGTAGTAATAGTTTTAATGAGTTGCCACCGAATCTTGATATTGACCTATTCTGTACTAATGTGGGAAAGGCGAAAGGCATTCTAGCTCAAAACTTTTTTGATAGTTAAGTTACTATTAACTGTTCCAAATCCATAGCGAACTCAAACATATCCATTGTTATAAAAGGATATTTGTAGTGTAATATTATAATTATGATGTTTTTATTGTGAATTAGGCTTGTTTCTTTTTTGTGAATTATTTGTATATCCATAGGTGAAGGCTTGTAATTAGCAATAGGATTAGATAGTACGATATTATTTTTTTGTTATTAGTCTGTAAGCTTTCCGAAAAGTAAATAAATAAATATAAAAAAAAATAACTTTGTAAATAACATAATATTCAGGGCGACATATTCACTTAGACAAATCGAGACATTCGTTCTACTTATTGACTAAATGTTACATTTTTGTAGGAAATATAAATCATAGGTACCTACCTATAGTAATAGTTGTTATTTATTATTGAACTGCGGTGAATTAAACCAACCTACGGCTTATGCTAAAATGACTGTATTGTAAACCGGTTTTAAAAATGAAACACTAGAATTTCTTACCCATTCTTCTCTGTTGAAGACTGTCTCTAGCACGGGGTGGTAGAGAAAACTATACCGGGTATATCAAGGCCGCGACCGAAAACGAAGCCAGGTGGTAGTTTTAGTGGTTACACGCACAATGCAACTAAAAATTTCGCAAAATAAGCGACAGATTTCTTTGTGCAATTTTTCAAATATCGTCGTGTTTGGGTGCTAAATTCCTAGTTTTTGCGAAAAAAGGAATTTAAACCCTTACGTACCATTGCGTCTTTAAAAATAAAAAGGTGTACATCATTATTTTAGGGAAACTATGTATAAATCACGACGATACAAAAATAAATACGACGATAAGAAAAAAATTACAAAAAAAAAAATATTTTTTTCCGATATTTTTAGTTGTGTTGTGTCTGAAGTCACTAATACTACCACCTGGCTTCGTTTTCGGTAGCAGTCTTGATATACCCGGCATAGTTACATGAATCTAAAATGATGTAGGTACTTTAGGCCACTTTTTATAGATTCAATAAAATAATGATAATTATCTGTAGGGCCTATTTAATACGTAAATAAAATGGAAAATTACGAAACGGTTTTTAACAGAACCCAAAAAAGAAAGTAGCTACATTCTACTATTTGTTATGGTTCCGCTACTGCAAATAGACTGTTAAATAACAAAGATACTTTAACAAAAAATAAAAATAAAACTCCGCGGCGCGGATCCATAGACAATAGGTATTATTTATTATTAAATTATGATTGAATTTTAGAATACAATGAAATACTCGTATAAGTAAGTACTTCCCTACTTACGATTTATAAACTTCGAAATAATTAGAGATAAACTTTGGTGTAACTTCAGAGGCTTTAACGGTATACCGAAAATAGTGATATTACCTACACATGATTCATTCAAATTTTTGTGATAGAGATTGTATCTCTCGTCAGTGGATACATTCATACCGGCCAACTCAACACGTGATACATGTAGGTACTTACACAATTGCTAAATGCAGGTTTTCCACCATCGAGTAGGGTGGTCGTTCTCCGCAAGGCTACCTACAACTATTCTACCACTGAACGAACGGAACGCATCAGCAAAGAAGTTACTTCACCTTTTATTTCTATAAGACAGTGTTCGGATTTTTAACGCCATTAATTTAACTGATGTCTAAATATGCACAGAGCAGATTTCATATTATATATTAAATTGATTTTAGTATGTAATAACTACTGGCCTCATATATGCTATCTCATTCACACTTTCCTGGCAGGTTTTACTTAAAGCCTGAATGGGGACGTAAGGAATGCTTAATCCAAGTAAAAAAAAATAAGGCGTGTTTTGTAAGCCGCTTATTTTTCTTTACTTTAATGGGAATTGTTCTTGTTTTGTCAAATCGAAAATAGGATATCTAACTTCTGTATGTGACAAAGCCCGCATCGATACGAATTGTCTGGATTGTGCGTGACCAAAAGGTCTCCGAGTTTCTTATCCAAAAAACATGACTATGAGACTCGTCGGGACTATGTGACGTGTTAAGTGTACCTATATATTTAGTATTTTATATCTTTACACATACATTGGGGTGCAATAAGGAATAAAAAACATAGGTAAATCATGCACAATCGTTTATTTTCAGTACTGGTTATAACCATTTTGTCTTTGACAAATATTATTAAAATATGAGCAGATCTCAATTAAAGGATGGTAATGTTCATTACAGTAAATATTAATTACAGTTGAAACATTAATTGTTATTCGAAGGTTTTTATTTACCTATTAGGAATTATTCACTAAAACAATACAAATGACGTGCCACGTCTTAAAACTCGTGGATTATTTTAAGACATTTTTTGTCATTTCTCTTCATGACTTGTTTATATGAAACCACATCCCATATGAAACACACACTTTATTCATGAAGAGTTTAATATAAACAATCACAATTATCGTGTAAAACATCACAGAATTTCATTACGTATGCATAATTCTTATTTGCGGTCCTTCGAGCCAGATATTTTTGACGAGAGTAAAACTCATATTGTAACTTAGAAAGATGAATAATACTCAGAGTAATCCATTTTATTCAGTCTCCAGCAATTAAAATAGAGTTCGATGTCCGCATTGTGACAAATCGTAGTGTAATCGACAAATACTTATTTCTATTTGGGTTTTAAAGACTTGTATCTTTATTTATTTATTTCATCCTTTAGGCTTTAGGCGGCTTACTAATATTTCCACAACAGAATTATGTTTGACATTAAAAAATCCTTTACAAGGCACTTTAATAATAAAAAAACAAATTACAACGCAAATCAAGGGTTATTGTTCGCCATGATGATCGTACACCCGAGGTCTGTGAGTTGCATGACCTCTGCCCCTCCATCAAGTAGCCTGTGGGAGCAAACCGCCACTTTCTCACTGATGGCGCACTTCTGCTTGTTTGTAAGATGGCCCGCTGACACCACTGTCATGCTGAGTTGCTCCAGCAGTTGCGCGGCGGAGTATGCGTCCATTAGGAACCTGGAAGGTGGAGAAAATATAGGTATTATTAATCCAACACATACTTTAAAAGTAGGAGGGTGCTGCATGGCGAAGCATGGAGCGTCGAAATATACATACACATACGTAAACTCACGCCTTTATCCGAGAAGGGGTAGGCAGAGGCGCCACCAGGACACCCACATTTCGCCTTGTATGTTCCGTCCCATGATGTGGTAGGGGGCGAGCCTGTGGCACAAATTCCTGACTCGAAATATTATTATGTATTGTCGAAATATTATTTGATCCATTTTATGTATAGTGTACATCGCACGTGAACGCCGCGGCTTTCTGCGATGAGGCACAGTTGCCTCAAACTTTGGTCTTGTGATCAGAACGCATAACGCTGCATCATAAATGACCGTAACCGTAATAATCCGTGACCGCGGCTTCAAACCTCGCACCGCGACAAAGTGTGAGACCAAAAAGTCTGTGATAGATTCTGATACCAACGACAAAACACTCGGCCTTAGTGTGGGGTCAGGACTATGTGTGTGACTGTTGGGTGTATTTATGTATTACTTGAACCATTTTCTATAGTGTGTATATCGCACTTCAGCAGCGCGACTTTCTGCGGTGGGGTATAGTTACAACAAACGCACAACGCTGCATCAAAAATGCCCCGCAAATGGCACTGCCGTTGTGTACTGCGACGTAATAAAAGATTCTTGAGATTTTCCTAGAAAAATGTGTCTGTCACTCATACTGCAAATAAAATATGGAGACACACAGAGACAGGCCGCTGTAATGTCGTCCAACCTTAAGTTAACTCTGGGAATCCATGTGAATCAATTGCGTGTGAATCAAACATTTTTAAATGTTGTTGTAGTTGTTGCAGGCGTGAACAAGAAATCTCACTTACTTCTCAACAAATTTCTCCAATTCACTGTAATTCTTCACACTGAGATATTCTTCAACTAATTCTTTTGGCACCAGTCCAGTGACCTGTAACATGTTTGGTAACATAAGCATAACATTAGTGAATTTTTTTTATGATATTGTGTCTGAAACGACTAGTTATACCACCTGGCTTCATTTTCGATCATACGTCTATTACACTCTGTGTAAAGACCGTCAAATATACATCAAACCAGTTTAACATACTTGACACCAAAATATGCACTTTAATGTCTTGGCCGAATTTTTAAGGAAACAAGACGCCAAGAAAATAATGGCATAATTTACTAATGATTCATTTCAAAATACGTCAAACATTATGTCATATCATTTTTTATTTTATTTTGATTTTTAAGGCTTACCGGCGTCTATCACACTATGACTTATAAACTAATACGAAATTAATGACATAAGTAAGTATGATACACAATTAAAGGTAAACACCACATACAAATACAACGACATGACCCAAACTCATATGATGAAAAAAGGTACCTATTACATTCTAAAGGGAACAAAGCTCTAATCCTGCATAAAGTTACTCACCTCAACCAGTCCTTCAGCAGTAATCTTGCCCAGGAGTCGCTGGCAACACTGCAGAGCTGTGAGAGCCCTACGCAAGTCACCCTCACAAGTATCCACCGCTTGATGCAATATATCGCCTTCACCTACATTCACACCCTCAGCTTCACATATTTCTCGCAATCTGAAAATAATGGTAACACACATTCATTTTATGTCACAAATTTAATTACATTAGGCTTTGTAGAATTAAAGGGTAATTACTTTTAAAAACAGGAATAAGGGCAAGCCTATTACGTCACATCATTTTTTAAAGATAATGGTATCACTTCAGTCTATTTAGCATAATTATACTATAAATTATATTGGCTAGAATGTGGCTTTCCTTATTCATCCTTGAAATTCTATATGAAATGGACAACATTTTAAACTTAATCTTTACCTCTTGATAACATTTTCTCTGGCCAAAGGTTTGAAACGGAACTTAGAGCATCTGCTAGTAATCGGTGGAATAATTCTTGAAACATAATTGCAAATGAGGCAGAAACGTGTGGTGCGAGTCTCTCGTTCCATGGTACGCCGCAATGCTGCCTGTGCTGCTGTTGTCATGGAGTCTGCTTCATCAAGGATCACTAGTTTGTATGGAGGACATGGCCGACCACTAAAACATATAGTTTATTTTAATAATGTGATAATAGGATATGGATCTGTTTGGATTGTTTCTAGTTGGACAAATGTTTTATCTACATGTCTATCTATCTATCTATTCAGCCACAGGAAGTCCACTGCTCAACATAGGCCTCCCCCAAGCCTTACATAGAGCAAATAGTGACACTTACAACAATAACATGTGGAGATATCATATTATAATTCTAAATTAATTATAATTCTAAATATTTGTAGTAAGGTGTCCATAACATACTTCAAAGATTTCAAATAGAATTTATATAAAAGAACTGACCATGCTCAAAACTTACTCAGGTCTTGTGCTGCTGACAGTGAGCTGTGCAAATGATTTTACTTTGTCTCTGATTACTTGGATGCCTCGTTCGTCAGATGCGTTTAATTCTAGCACTCGGTCCCTCGTAATGTCGCCAAAAAGCTGCCGGGCCGCCGCAAGTATGGCACTAGTTTTACCCGTACCGGGCGGGCCGTAGAACAGCAGATGTGGCAAATCACCGCCCGCTAGACATTCTCGCAGTACTTGCACGACTTCTCCTTGATCTACGATATCGTCTATTGTTTTTGGACGGCTGAAATACGATTTATACATATAAAACTGTCTAAAAATGAGGAAAATACTTCAAATGTTTAGAAACTTACTATTTCTCAACCCATGGCGCGGGAGGCTTTTTCTTAGTGGACGATTTTACTCCTGAAGATGTAGGCTTGTCCGCCGCTGATATTTTGCCAGTTTTAAGAAATGCCTGCATTTTTTCGGCAAATATTAAATTGAATTTTATGTTCTAAACATCCAAAACTGATCCAAAACCGCGGTTTTTGTAATGACATCCCATATCCGATGTCAAAATTATCAAAATGACAGTAACAACTTAGAATGAGAAAGAAAATATCTAAGCGTTGAAATGTTTAAGTGAGAAAGAGATGTAATAGTAGCATGTTAAAAACATGACTATGAATAGTTTTCGGCTATGGAACAAAACTTAGTTCTAGTAGTGATAAAACCGTATTTTTGAAATAATCGACTAAAAAACCGTTAAACCAAAAAATCGTACAATGTTGAACGTGTCAATCTCTAACTTTTAAAACATATCATTTGTCAATTTTAGCAAAGCGGGAAAATTGGCTCATTGCTGCCTCTATTTAGCAAAAATAAATATTATTAACCATTCAATGTCGCAGTAAACTTTAAAATGGCTACGAGATCTCAAAGAAAAGCTAAAGATAAAGAACCAGTGCAAAATAGTAGCGCGTCCGTTAAACGAGTTGAGAATTCATGGTTGTTATTGGCTAAGGGTACGTAATGTTTACATTTTGCCAAACTTAATTTTGTTACGATATATCAATGCTAATTTTATTTTCAGATTCATTGCTAGAGAATAGCACCTTTACCATTATTACTCTAGCGCATCCAGCACATGGGCAACCAGCAAAATTCTGCTTGGATGAAGAAAACAAAAAGATTTTTGAAGTTGTTACTTTCAATGAACCTCACAGGTCGTGGTTTATTG
Organism: Deilephila porcellus; assembly: GCA_905220455.2. NCBI lineage: Eukaryota > Metazoa > Arthropoda > Insecta > Lepidoptera > Sphingidae > Deilephila > Deilephila porcellus. The sequence goes on along the minus strand of LR999973.1, from coordinate 11,180,916 downwards.
GAGAAACTGTTAAATCTGATGGCAGCCTGCAAATGTTAACTCCAATCAATCCTTTATTCTTAGGTAACTACCAACTTTAATTATCATTTTAGTTGATTAATCATCTTTATTTTAAATACAGATTTACTTCATTATGTATGCTGTTCACCAGTCATACTCACGATTGTAAACCTGATATAATAAACATATCTTAAAAATTATAATTATATGACTACAGTATCATTTAATGACTGGCATTGCTAAGAAATTTTAAACTGCAAATACGGCTTTAATAATAAATAATCTGGAGATAAATTTTGAATAAAATTTGTTGTTTGTTTATCTATATTAACACTAAACAAACGTTAAATTTTATAAAAGTTTAATTAAATAATTTTATAATTAATTGGAATTTGTTTGTATCAGAATGTCTGCTTTATACAGTGTAAGATATTGAAATTTTGACTATTTTTCAGTTTTACCAAGACTAAAAGAGCAATGCAGCAGTAAAGCTATACCTTTAGAAGATCTTTTATCAGAAAAGGGATTTAATAAGATATTGGAATTTGTGACAAACATGGACTCAATTGGTGATTCAAAGGTAGACGGGTAATGGTTATAGTAATATTTTAAAATTCTACTTATTTTTATAATATACATGTGTGATATTATAATGCTGAGGAACATAGTTCTAGTGTAACTATATAATAATTGTAATGTCATATTTCTTACCACATTGAAAATTGGCTGGTTAATTAACATGAAACCATGACAACTAGCATATAGTAAACAAATATTTTCATCATTATTTCTATATATTTGTTGGTGTTGCCTAAATGTGAGAGATTTGTATTATTGTTTTTTTTTATATATAATAACAAGACAAGCATGTTGCTAGCAGCAAACCTGATGGTACATGTCACAGTTCCTTTATCCTTATAAACAGGAATAACACTATTCTAAACTTAGTATTACTAAGCAATGCATGAACTTGGCAACATTTAAACGATTTAAAAGTTTTAAGGATTCACCGCATAATATTTTTGTACAGTTAATTTTGTATTGAAATTCAAACCTAATTGATTTAAGGAATTTTTCCTATGCCTTATAATTGTTTGTTTTGTGAGAATTCCCCCACAACCACTCTGTTCAAGCAACCCAAAGGTGCTAATGTTGAAACTTGTAGTTAAAGATTATATTATATTTTTGTGGCTATTTCTTTGTTACTGTTCAGATGAGCATTGGACTTCACATATAATGGAGAGTTTCACTGTGAGGATTAGGCGAACATGTTACATTTGTCATGTATTGAGAGGTTCTGTATCCATGAGACTAAATAAGAAAATGTATTTTTAAAGGGACCACAAGATTTAAAAGCTTATAAATATAATGAAGAAAAAACTCTGACATGGCTTGAGGAGAGAGTTCGTAAACTAGCCAAAGTCCTGCAAGAAAATAATATCCATGTGACATCTGGTGCAGTTTCAGCAACATTTGTTACTAGTAACTTGAATAATACAGATATTGATGAAGGTGAGAATCAACTAAATTTGTCATATTAAATGATTACTGTTGTTTCCAATTCATCTAGAATTTTCTATTATGTAACACACAATGACACAACATATTAAGTAAATAAAACACTCAGTTCTTCAGACTTCTTTACTCCTTACAAGTCTGGTTGGCCCAAATTAATTATGTCTTCCTTTGTGTAACGAACAGTATCATGCTAACAATTTACAACATAAAGAAAATTAACAAAAATATGTTCTTTCCTCAGATTTCTACTTAAAATACGCTCATGGCTTGGTATCTGAGTACCTACATGAAGACTTGGTGAATAAATTAGAACAGAGGTTCAATTTTAAACCCGACTTAATAGAAACAATAGGAAAAAAGCGGAAATCAGAACCAGAAGACGGAAACGAAAATAAGAAAATCAAACGGGAAAAACCTGATTCCGACCAAAAATTAGATGTTTTATTATCGAATCAGACTTCGCCAGAAGTGAAAAAACCTAAAACTTTATCAGCAAAAGAAAAAGCTAGGCAAAAGGCCGCGAGCGGTACAAAGACTATATCGTCATTTTTCACGAAAAAGTAACTATAAAATTGACATATATCTGAGAATTTATAATAATTTAAAATATAAGAAATAAATCAATTGTTATGAAAGTATTAACTTTTATTTTTAATCTGATAAAATTGACTATTTGATATATATTGTAAATTATAATTAACATGTATTTATAGTTATCAGGGTAATTTATCAATTCAACATAGTCGAATGCCAATTAATTATCAAAAACCGTTTACAGCCGGAAAAAGTAATTGGCAACACTATTGTGGTCGCCATTAGCAAACGTCCATCCGTTTCGTTTCGGGACTTTCAGTAGATTTTATACAGTACGGACAATTTTTATAAAACACTTAGGTAGGTAAATCTTGGACACGTCGGACTCAGTGTAGTGAAACTGATGTGATTTCTTTTGATATTGTCGTGATTAAAGACTTCCCAAGTGCTTAATATTCGTAAAATCGCGGCCAATGTCAGCAGGCGTGTCAGATCAGGTATTTCGCATTTACGGTACCTTTGTGATATATCTACGTCGTTTGATATGTTTCTGTTTGAGTACTAACGCGTCTATGTCTCTTGTTTCATGTTTGCGACGCTCGTAGCGGATGAAAGGGCAAGGGAACCAAGGTAAAATATTGTCTCATTATGACGTTGCAGTGTATTCTCTGCAAGCGAAACAGCGTTGCCGGTCGGCATCGCACCCTGCGTTCGTTACCATTCCGCCGTGATTAACGCTCTATTCCTGAACTTTCACTTTCTTTCACGATGATGCGCATATCTGCAAAGCTAGTCTATAGTTTGTTGATAATTTATTACATATCATCTGTAGTTGGTATTAGCTTTTTGCCAATCATCTGTGGGCATAAATGAGTGTAGGTGTTGCGCTGCCCACGGACGTCTCTTAAAGATTGTTTGGAAATGTTATAACACCCACACAGAATCAATAATCTGGCGAGATTCTTTATTTGTGTACATGTAGTTTACCAGACATGTTTTGTATCATACCAATTGGTGAGTTATTCAATTGTTACATACAGCTGTTATTTGTTGTCAACAAAAGAGATTTATTATTTTTATGAATGAATAACTTAAATATATTTTTGGTATGATATGCCACTAAGGATGCTATTTAAAATAATTTTATCCAAACATAATTATTATTCTCCATGACTCCTACATGCCATAATATATATTACTATTTCTAGTAACACTTTACTCCACACCTAAATAATATTTGTTACATAAAATACTGTGGTTAATGAGTTTAAAAGCCTATAAAATGCTGAGTGAGTTATGACACTGTTTACAAAGGAACAGTAACATGTGCATGCTGCCGTCCTCAAGCTAAAATGCCGTTAACTACCATAACCCTTTTTTGAGTTATGCGCAAAAAAACATTTTTTTTGTTTTTAATATGATACTCAATAACTAGACGTCATATTTAAAACTTTGAAATACTGAATAATAGATCTCAGGAAGCACTTTTCAATAGCGAAACTTTTTTTTCTGATTATACTTGCATTTAAAAGTAAAAATTGGTCAGATGTTGGTTAACGGCATTTTAGCTAGAGGATGGCAGCATGTTTGTTGTATAAGCAGACATTTAATCACACTTAATTATCATTAACTAAACACAAGCAACCATTATAGACTGAGGCTTTACAAGTAAAATTATTACACGGAAATAATTTCAAGATGAAGGTTGCATTTATACAAAATGTTTGTTTACACATGTCCAACAAATACATCTTAATTTGCACAAATTCATACCTGCTGAACCAATTTACATTCAAGGTCAACCTTTTCTTTCATGATTATTATGTAACTCCAAGTATGTAACATTTATTTTGCTATTTATTGTATGTTTAATTCACAAACATGCAGAGCGAAAGTGACAAACATTTTATTTCTATGAATTTGTTTGCCATGGTGACACATTAATGAGTAACACACTTGAAAGATAAGTTTTAAAATCTATGTTACATTTTAAGAATTGCTGAAGATTATGAATTATTAATGGAATACAACTGTTAAACAAATCAACAAATCGCGATAAAATCCGTAGCAAATAGTTTTATTTCAATGTGTAACATTTGTGTAAATCTAAGAAACCATTATACAACTGTTGTTATAATTTTATGTGTGAAGCTATATCAGGCCTGTAATTATTCCCTGGAAGTAGTGAGTAAAAAGTCGAATGAAGTCATTTTAATATCCAGTATGAGTGGTCTGCAGTATGCTGATGGCAGTATACAGTAATGTATATACATTTTATTAGCTATAATAAAAGTGTTTTGGGGTATCCTTTGAAATACAGTTAAACTAACTAAAACATTTGTTTTTTGATTCTTACATACTTATTCTACAGTGACAGGCACACTGACAGTCACTTAAATAGTGATGAAGATGATTGTGGAATGTAACTTGAAACTGAACAAATGTTTTTTTACTAATCACTACATTCTTATTGTCAGTTGTCAAAGAATATTTTAAAGCCTAAATTGTGTTCCACTGCAGGGCAAAACACCTTTCCCCTCCACATTAGTTTATTAACATAGCTTCTAATAATAATTTTACCTAAATACTTCAAGCACAAGTACTTGCTATTTTTGCTCAAATGCATCATTTTTTTCATTCCATCATGTCTTAGGAAATGTTAAACAATATTAAGGTAAAATTATTATTAGAAGCTATGTTAATAAACTACTGGGTATTGGTTAATATTGATAAAACAAAATAACATGTTGATTGTAAAATAATATGTAATGGAGCAAATGTAATAGAACATAAAATATGTGCCGTCAACAACATTGTAAGAACATAAACAAATATACTGTTAGTGTTGTTGAAATATGATAAGTAAAATGATATGTTTAGTCATCAGTAATTACTTGTTATTATAAATATATTAGTTAATTGTGTGTTACATATTAGCTTCTATGTCTATCCAGAAGAGTAATGTTGATTGTTCAATATTAAGAAAAGCAGAATAGTTTTCAATAAACTATAATTGTTAAAATATTACAGTGACCACAACAGTTAATTGCTAGAGTGGTACTTTCCATATTTAATAGTTTTATGACTTATGTATTAAATTTTTTGTTTTTCAATTATACCGGGTATTACAAGACTGCGACCGAAAACGAAGCCAGGTGGTAGTTTTAGTGGTTACAAACACGATGCTAATAAAAATTTCGCCAAAACAGACACTGATTTTTTTAATTTTTTTTTCAAAATCATCGTGTTTGGTTGGTAAATACCTAGTTTTTGCGAAAATACTAATTTAAACCCTTACGTACCATTACGTGTTTAACAATAATGAGGTGTACATCTTTATTTTAGGAAAACTATGTATATATCACCCAAATAAGACAATAAGTAAAAAATTCCAAAAAAAAAAATTGCGATATTTTTACTTGCATTGTGTCTGAAGTCACTAATACTACCACCTGGCTTCGTTTTCGGTCGCAGTCTTGATATACCTGGTATATTTCAAACAGTAGTATTGGTATTATGCAATAGGCACACATATATAACAATCACATGTTTTTTCCATATTATGCAGATGAGTGCACTGATAACAATAGAACATTATGCTCAACAAATTGAGCTTTGTTATAGAAACACAAGTAACCTTGATTTATTTATTGAAAGGTAGCCATCTTATTGTTTATTGTTATATGAGAGTTAATTACAGCTGTATAAGTTTTATAGGTTCAATTAATGTTAACACAAATTGTCTTTAGTGTTTATGTCCATGTACAGTACCATTCTTGTTCTAATTGATGAATGCATTTTATTAAATGAGTTAAATATTGAAGACTGTCCATGAGAGAAACAAATTATGTAGTGTATTTTTTTTAGATATTTTTAATATTATTGGTTTTTTATTTATCTACCATGCAATTTATAGATTTTTGTTTAATATTATAATAACTTCATTACCTATATGGTATGTGAAATAGACATGTTATTTTTCAATGTAGCTGGCATAGCAATGTATCACACTAGCTGTTTACAATTTTGATTGCATTGTTAAGTTCCTTTAAAATATCAATCTCTTTTAAACCAATAATTTATATAGATGCTTTTTCTACAATTATAAATTGTGATAAGGATTTATATTTCACTTTATAATTTAGTGTTTATCATACAATTTATGATAATTAGAAATATGTCATCCATCTAATACCATCTTCATTTAAATGTTGATCTCAATAGCAAATAGCAGTATGTAAACAACAAACAATACACCACATTGAAATAATTAAACATTATTTATTCTGTGTATCTCCATACATGTAAATGATTAATTTGGCTTTGTTTCAAATTACAGTAACAAATGCACAGAAAAAGCAACATTTAGAGAGCGGCGGTGACGAGTTGGCGGAGGTGTCATGGCGTCACCAGCAACAACCTTCTTACGCGCCACCCATCTCGTCTGCAGCGGATCCCTACAGCGCGGCAGGTAGGTACATATTTCAAAACATTTTTATACAACCCCTCCTTTGAAATAATTTTAAGGTATTATACTGGAGTAGACATTGCGGATAAAATCTAAGTCCGTAAATTAGAGCAAGAGGGAAGATAGTGTAACTAAGTAGGAGTAAGAGAGAAAAGATGAAATGACGGTACTGATGCACTTTTTCGTCGTGAGCGTTTTATTTGCAGTGTCTCTTCTAGAATATGTCAATGCTCAAATATTTTATCATTGTTTCTTGAAAGAGGCGTAAGTTTAACAGTGGGCTGCTTTAGGCTGAATCTTATAGTTATTGGCAAATTTCGAAAATATGTGCCTACATGTATTTGTATACTACAAAATAGTGTCTTAATAATCTGATGGTCGATGTAGGAAGTTCTACAAAATGTTCCACGCGGACCGTTGAGTTTGTTTATGTGACCTATTAGGGGTTAACTTTCTGAAGTGATTCTGATAAAGAATATGAGATTTATGATAGTAATTTATACCTGATAGCGTAGGAATAGCACAAAAAACTCACGGCATTTTCAGTTTAGAAAAATATAGTTAATTATTTAAAAAAAATATAAGCGAGCTTAGTCGCGAAGAGTAGCTATTAAATAGTATAAATCATATGTTGTTAACCCACAGACATAATTTTGTGCTGTTTGTGTCACGCCCTTGAGTATAGACAATGATATTCTAATAAAGATACAAATTAAAACATTTCAATGATGCTAATTTTCAATAAAAGTTTGCGACTTAATGTGGAGAAAGGAAAGGCTTGTTTACCTTGAAACATATATACTTCCGGCAAACTGATCTTAACATAGAAGTAGAATGGACACACGCCAAAATAGTCGAGTATTAAAAAAATAATGTTGTCGATACTTAGGTAACATAATATGTTTAGTCGAATGGTTTCATATGCGGTATTTATCTATGTACATAAGGTTTATGGCTTATATTTATTTATATTTATAGATTTATCATAGTCTAGTAGTTAAGTCAGTCACAATTTGAGGTGTCTCATTTTGGGCTAAACATTGTACGCAATTAGAAGTTGGATATTTAAACAAATACCAATTTCTATTTATAATAAAATATGCATATACTTCTTAATGATTCTGTTTAAATGGAGAATCATAGCTTACATTCCCTTCAATAACAAAAAACATCCTTTTGTCTTGTTGCGCAAATTCTATCTGTACAATACTAGTCCAAACCGTTAAGAAAAATGGGATATCTCCTTTGAGGAAATTATTTTCCATCATTTCAGGTTATTACGGTACAACAGCACTTCCTTATCAAGCTTTTGGAGTCGGGGATGGGACATGGTCCACCAATGGAACAGACCCGATGACTTTCCTCGGAGGATACAATCCTCACGATTCTTATGGAATGGATGGTAGCTAGTATTTATTCAGTAACAAGAGAAAAGATGTAACTATGCCCCATATTAATATTTTATGCAGTGAATCTTTAGATAGTATAAAAATATCAATGCTCTTCAAAACTATTCACCTTTCTATATTTCATTGATGAGAATTTGTAGATATAAAAAATATTACTTTATTGGATTACAAGATAATATATAAAATTATCCTATTTTTTATATACAAGTAATGTAATACAAAAAGTGAGGATGCTTTGATTTGATTTTGGAAGAACACTTAATATAAACATGAACATGATTTTATTTTCAGGCGTATTTGGGCCTTCAACAACACCATTCTCTACAGCTGCGTTCGGCCAGCCGGCGTCAACTTTTAATTATTTTCACGGCAACGGTGACTACTCCACGTGGGGTCAGCTAGGTCGCGCCAAACAATATGACGATTATTACAGAGCCGATGGTTTGTACGTGCCGGACGGTGTCAAGGCGGTCGAGTCGGGTGTGCAGGCGCTCTCGCTCGGCGACCACAAGCAGGACAAGGACCGTCCGCCGGAGCTCAAGGACGTGTCTGGCGGATCGCAACCCAAAAAGATGACGTGGGCGTCCATCGCGAGCCAGCCGGCCAAGCCGGCGCCCTCCTCGCAGGGCGGCGTCATCAAGAAGAAGGGGCCCGGCATGCCCCCGCCGCCCATCGTGCCCGGTAAGCACAACATGGACATCAGCACCTGGGACGCCGGCAAAACGGCGCCAGTGGTGACGGCGCCGCCTCCGCCGCCGCTCCAGCCGCCAGTGCCGGCGCCCTTGCCCATGGCCGCGCCCGCGCCGGCGCCGGCCCCCGCGCCCGCGCCCGCGCCGCCCGCCCCGCTGCAGCAGCGCGGCCCGCCGCCGCCGCAGCACCAGCCGCCGCCGCCCGCCTGGGCGCACGCGCCGCGCGGCCCGCCCGCGCACCCGCCCATGCAGCCGCACCAGCCGCGCCCGCCGCTGCCCGCGCCGCCCGTCGCCGCGCAGCCTCTGCCGCCTGCCGCTCCGCCGCAACAACCGCATCCCGTACTCGACGAACTCCGCATCAAAAACGACTACAATCCGAAAGAGTTCGACTTGAGCGCCCCGATGGCTCGCTTCTTCGTGATCAAATCGTACTCTGAAGACGACATTCACCGCAGCATCAAGTATGAGATTTGGTGCAGCACCGAACACGGCAACAAGAGACTCGACTCGGCGTTCCGCGAGCGGGAGAGAGAGGGCGGTGCTGTGTTTTTGTTCTTCTCGGTGAACGGCAGTGGACACTTCTGCGGCATGGCTCGCATGATGAGTGCGGTCGATTACAACTCGAACTCTAGCGTGTGGTCGCAGGACAAGTGGAAGGGACAGTTCCGCGTGCGGTGGATCTACGTTAAGGACGTTCCGAACGGGCAACTGCGTCATATCAAATTAGAGAATAATGAGAACAAGCCGGTGACGAACTCGCGCGACACCCAGGAGGTGCCGCACGCCAAGGGGTTGCAGGTGTTGAGGATCATGCACTGCTATTGCCATTCGACCTCCATTTTCGACGATTTCATCCATTACGAGAGACGGCAAGAGGAGGAGGACTCGCGCAAAGTGCCTCACCACAACAATCATGAAAACAGTCGCGACGAGCACGAGGGCGGGCGCGGCTACCGCAACTACCGCGACTATCGCGAACATCGCGACGGACGTGATGGACGCGACCACCGCGACGGGCGCGAGCCTCGGGAGCCGCGGGACTCTCGCGAGCCGAGAGACGCGCGGGACATGCGCGACCCGCGAGACCCGCGGGACTCGCGTGACCCGCGCGATCCCCGCGACCCTCGTGACCCTCGCGACCCTCGCGACCCCCGTGATTCTCGTGATCCTCGTGACCCTCGCGAAATGCGCGAGCCTCGCGATCACCGCGACCATCGCGATGACCGCGACCCCCGCGACAACAGAGATCATTCTTATCGCGATCGCGATTATCGATCCCAGCATAAGGTTTGTTACATGATTATTTGATGTGTGTAAATATATTTTACGAACATTTGCAGTAATGCGTGAATGTTTTGCTCGTGTTGCAGGACCGGGACGGCTCGCGTGGACGTGGGCGCTCTCGAAACTGATCGTATATGTTGTGTCAGACAGAACAGTATGAGGACTGACTTCTCCCCATAGACAACTAGTAGTAGAATAATTAATTGGTACCGCATTACACCAGATGTATGCACAGTGACATACATGGATGGGAAAATGTAACACTTTCATCATTACGTGACCGGTGAATGTTGCGTTTCAACCTGAACAGTTACAATGTAACATATATTGTTTTAAACAGTGCATCGCAAAAAACTTTCAACAAATTAAAATGTGCTAAATAATATTTCGTACTGGAAGAACGTTTAATTAAGCAAACGCCTAGTGAACAGAACATTAAGTAAACAGCGTGATCATCGTGCGTCAGTACCGTGTCACACGGCGACGGGTAAAATCGTAGACTTTGTTTCAAATTTGTGGACTGAATCGATATATAATATAGTAATTTTTATAACTAGAAAATTCTGTGGTGAGAGGAGTTGATCCTTTTGATTAGGGACCGGTAAAACTAAAGAAATGTCGAGACAAACACCAACGTTCCGCGCACGCGACTGAGTGTAGTGTTCGAAGGATACCGCATCATCAGTGTCTTATTGTTATGTGGTGATTTGTAACTTTTGTATTACACAACAATTGTAAGCAAACCAGCTGTGGACAATTTGTATACATTTTTTAAATATCATTATAAAGGACAGTTAAGATGGATTCTCTCGTGGCATTGTGTTCGATTTTATTCCATTATTGAGATGAATTTCGTTTTCATTGTAACATTAGTTATATTGGGTGACAATCTACGTGTTGTAGTAATGTGGAGTAGAATCATATTGTTGTCTAAATTATGATCTATTTGGTGACCAAGAAGGAACCGATAAATGTATTTAATCAACACACGTGCAAGGCTGATTAAGATTGTCCCAGGACACCAACAAAGTATGTTAAACACTATGTTTTCCACGAACAAATTACAATGTTATACAAACACGCCGAGCATATTTTTTATTGCCGGATGCTATAATTGTTGGTTGCTGACAGTTTTAATTGCCTAAGCAAGTGCTGTGCCAGTTTTACGTATATGTCGATTGTTCCTTGTTGATTTTTTTAACATATTGTGTACATAATTGTATTGTTTACAGAACATATTATTTTACTACTTTTAAGTGCAATTACAGTGTGACGAGAGAAAATTGACAATCAACAGAAGGACATTTTCATTTATATTGTTTATGGTCTGACCAGAAACTATAAAATGCGCCATGTTTTGTCTATGATTTATTCCTTTAATTGTTTACAAGTAAATTAACTTGGGAAAATATTTAACGGTGATACATTACATCTATAAACTGATTAATATTGTCATTGAGTAATATATGTGGAAAATCACATGGTTTCTAAAAAAACGTAATATTTTGTAATGAAATTTTAAATCGATATGAATGACATGGTCATTTTGAACACTTTCTTAGAGGCCTAATGTAGGCAAAAAATATTTATGTGAAAAATGTCTACTTGTTATTGTTAATCTTTTTATGTAATGTATACTGATAGTAATTAATATACATTATTGTATTTTTAATACACTGGATTCCCTAATTAATTAAGTTAAAGTCTCTGTTTTGTTGTCGATAAAAATTGTGACTATAGATCGGATAAGTGTGCGTCCACAGAAATATAAGGTGTTTAGTATCTGGTCGGTCCTAATATGATTTGTGTAATTTAACGCATGTATTGTCCCCACCTTTATTTCAGTGCCTTCATTTGCAGTAAACACAGCATTGTCGCCGATCGGTTCATGTTTTCCGTAGACTTTTAGAATAGTGCCACATTACGAATTTTACAATACCTATATGATTTGTAGTTAATAATTTTGCTAATGTATTAGGTATTTGTCTGTTTTAACTAATTTTAGTTTTTATCGTGATTTATTAAGAAGATTTATTTTTCCTTTACGCAAGCAGTGTTATTTTAAAAATTATCGTACATACAACATACCTACCTAAAATTCTCTTATCTGATAATGGATTAAAGCCTGTCATAGAAATTGATAAGTGTTATTTTTAACTGAAACCCATTTGAACCCTTTGACCGCTACATGCTTTATTAGAAAATATATTCCTTGGGTACGCAACAACAGATGATCAGATAGGTAGAGTCTATTTTAGGACTACAGACATGGCAAGATTACTATGGATCCTCTACCTAGTACGTAAAAAATACGGCCTCTGGCGCCTTTGGTGGCCGCCCAACCTCCAAACTGACGATAGGAATAAAAATATAGGATATAATAGGAAAGTCTTTGTCAAAGTTATGTATTTCTCAGTCAATGCAGTAGCTATCCAACTACTACATTAACTGAGAAATACATAACTTTATAGCGATTTGCTAATTGTCTGCCTGAAGTCTCAGAGATGATACGAAAAGGTTAAAATTATTAATCAATTTCTCATTTTATCCCAGTATATAAGACAACACGGGTCTGAACCTTTCTGAATTGGACTTTGTGGGTTCGATTCCTGCTTAGATATTTATATGGCTTACATATACTATGAATAAATCATCGACAGTTGATACCACTATTAAGAAAGTACTCGCGGGTTCGAATCCCAGACCATTGACTTACGGAGTCATAAATGTGTATTGTCAATGCACTTTAAGGTGAAGGAAATCAGGGAAGCTGCATACCATAAATTTAATATCTACGAGAATATTAGTCATGTCACATGTGCGTCCACCAACCCGAAGAAAACTAGCATTGTTTATAATCGCCCAACCCAAACTACATCTACCTATGACCCAAACACGCAATTAAATGACCAAATACAACGAATTCTCACTATTTAAAAAGAGTTATTGGGCGGCTATGGGCTGATGTGGTATATATAATATAACAGTTACTTGTCTCCTTTCGGGCCCAAGAAATTGTATTTATAAAACACTAGACTCTTAATGTTTAATTAATTGATCCTAGTTGATGATACATGACTAACAATAATATGAGAGTAGTGGTGACTTATTTACTACGAGAAGTTTTCTTTTTTCATATATTTATGTAAGTGGTTTAAAATATTTTTTATCAAAGAATTCTGAATGACAAAATTACGATTTAGAACAAAATAAAATCCGTCAATTTGACAGCGGTCACAGAATTTCTGGACGAATCTCTACAGCGTTTCGTATCTTCAATTATTCATATTTCTGGCATATCTATAACGTATTCATTTCACCAAAGCTCATAACAATAGCGCTATCTCACTCTAATACGTTTTGACGACCGCAACTTTCACATTGAGTTGTGATTGTCACTCGCGAGTTTTTAATATAAAATGATAGAATTACCCAATATTTGTTTACTTATGACTAGTTTGATAAGTGTTTTTCGTAATATAATGTGTAATTTTTATGTTATAATAAGCGATTATTATAATGGCCTGGAGGACGGCAGGTCCTAGTCATCTATGTTGTTTGTATACATTTATATTCGCGTCGCGGTTCTGAGTAATCCGAGTGTTGTCAGTGGCAGTCGGTGCTCAGTCTTCGTTCGAATGTCGCCTCCGGTCGTCTGTCCTGCCGATTTATTTTCGACTCGGTTAATGTCGTAACACATTAGCGCGATATCAGCACAACAATGTTATCGAAAGCGATCTACGTTAGATAACTGCGACAGCCATGTGAATTAAGTTTGGAAATGAACTCTGTGACAATAAGACAATAGATCAAATAAGTGTGTGTAGTTGTCTGGAGATATTTTTGTAAAAATGAGACATGCACCCGGTCGAAATGCAAAAAAGTGTATCAGTGCAAGTAGATAGTGATTTCGCTTTGTTGCTGCCCAGTGGTGTCTACGAGATAAAGAAAATGGAACCAAGATCAAAACTAAGAAAAGTCATACTCTTCTGTTTACTGCTTTCGTTATTTGGCATGGTTGCATTTGGATACTTCTGCCCTGATCAGGTAAGCTCATTATACATATGCTATCATAGTTATGACATTTATGATAAATAAAACAATATATAAAAATAATTCTACTTTAGCTACATTATTAGGTTCTTTGTCAAACTTTTCTTTATACAGAATTAATAAGTTGATGGCATGGGTAATTAATAAATGCTGCATAAACTACATATAATTTACTCCTGGAAAATAACTAAAATGTTAGTTTTAAATTGCCATTACAAAGCCTGTTTATGTTAATAAAAATCCTTGAATTTTAAAAATAGAATTTGAATTCTATAAAATAATATCGAAATATTGGTAACTATGGTAACAAGCTAATGCTCACAGAAAACCACTGCAAAGTATAAACATTGCTTAGCTATTGCATACTATCTAAAGTAAGGTACATGATTACTTAATCCAAGGATTTATCTAAATAAAGTTGCACTTAATTATTTTTAATACAAATAAACTATGTTACATATTTTATGTGGAATGAATTATCTGAATAAACTGTAAGTGATAACAAAAATCAAACTATGTGCATTATTATAATTTATATTCAACATTGCTTTCCTTGAGTAGCATTTACAGTGGTTTAGTTTTGAAAAATTGCATTGTATGTATTATAATTTGTCATAAATTATTTGAGTTCAATTTAAATATTTGACTATCTAAAACCACATCCTAATTCAATGCATTCTATATCATAATGGAAAATTATGTAAAAACACAAATATAAAACAATATGAGACTTGATATTGAATGTTTGGATATATGAACCATTAATTAGAACTTATTTTTTATTTGTATTCACCAAAATGTAATCATCCTAATGTGACCGACTGCAGGGTACAGGCCTTGTATAACTAAAAAAGGCTTTATAAATGTGAACATAATATTCCTTTTCAAAACAATAAATGATAAATTATAAATATAAATTTTCCTGTTTTAAAAACTGTTTGTTTTTTATTATTATCCGGATGTTGTGTACACATTTCATTACAATTACATTGGCATTGTGGTTTTCCTTATTATGCTTATTATCAGTTGAGAGCAATACAATAACATGAATAGCACTCAAGTACCTTATCGCCAGTTCAATACATTAATAGAAGGTGTTACAAAGGAAAGCTAAGTGGTTAAAACACTCAAACATGTGGTAACTCCACTTAAATTGCAATATCTGGTTGTTCTTGACTTACTTTCATAGCATATATATTCAAAGATATTTTGCATACTACATGTTAACTAACGTAACAAGAAATATTTTTATTGATAAGTTATACCAACTACAATGCGCCAGGCTAAGAGTACAGTTTAATCCTAATAGAGTGACGAACGATTAACTCTTGCTGATTGACAAAAGTTAGCTGTCCTTATTGAAATTGGAAATAAATATATGTAGATTTACATGTACTATGAGGGGTTTTCAACATAATTATTTAATTTAAAAATACTCTGTAAATAGAAAGACTGATTTTTTGTCACAAGTACCATTGTACTAAGAAAAATCTAAGTAGAAGTTGTAATAGATAAAATTAATAACAGCTTAAACCTATTGCGTAATTTTTTAAATTACTTCTATGCAGGGTTAAAATCTAAACATATTTACCACAGATGTTACAGTCAATCTTTAGCTAGTCCATTGACCTGGCAGATTCAATAACCAACTGATGATTCACATATTAGAATAAATAAAGTTATGAAGTAATTTATTGCACAAATCACAAACCACAACAATTATACAGTCAAATTATAAAGTGTTTATTTTCCACAAGGAAAATGATTCATTGATGTATGTATGTTTGAGTGATGTTATGTCTTGTATAGCTTATCCACCATAAGTTGGCGTGTGGCGAAATTAGAAACTAAAAGTAATAGTATCTCTTTTACATATTGTTTGATATCTACTTTTATAATATTATGAACAAAATCTTTAAGATTACGAGTATAAATAAGTAATAACATGTCCAATGTAATAAAATGTGAATAGAAAAAAACTATTCTTATTACTTTGCAAAACATAGTTTTCGGGCGATAGAATATCACACAAGGCGAAATATGGGTGTCCTGGTGGCGCCTCTGCCTAACCCTTCTGGGAAAAAGTCGTGAGTTTATGTATGTATGTATATATGTATGTATGTATGTAGAAAATCATAGATGATTTATAAACGAATAAAGTTTTGTCTTTGTCTAATTGTAGGCATTGAAAATGTTTTGTTTGACTTTCCTTTGTTAGTTCTAAGCTCTAGTATACTTTTTGTGATGAGGACCAATGTAATAAGATGTTTTCGTAAATTTGTAATTTGGTATTCAATTTTATTTCTGATACTTACTTCATGTGTTTCAAATTTTTGTTAGCATATCAATGTACGAAAATATAATATTAAGATTACTTCCCAATACCTGCCCCTATTTCTCTCTCTTCTTCTCTATGTTTATAATTATTATTTGGTGGTAGAATAAATTCATACCGCATGAGGATTCGTAATATTGCTGAGGGAAAAACTGTTATTTTACAAATTACATTTTCCTATTCTCTTGTAATGACATGTGAATGTACATTCAATATTAAATTTATTACATGTATTTCGTGTTCACCGGTTTTTATTTATGTAATTTATAAATGATTTGTTATTGTTTTCGTACAGAAGATTCTGAATTGCGCTTTTATCATTTTAGCGAAATATTCGAGAATAGAATTGACTCCCGTACTGTGTTAAATCCTTCCTCCGCTTTATATCTCTTCATTTGATACATAATTTTTCGCTTAATATAAAGCGAATTGAGCCACAAGCAATACTGGCGAGCCGTCTTTATTCAATATCTTCTTTACTTATGATTCTCGGTATAATAGAGTTAAGGCGCCATTCTTACATTCCACATAAAATTTATTAAGATTTCCAGGCTCTTTTAATACGTATTTGGTCTTCAAATATCCCGAAATTCTTCTTCTTCTGGGCTGGTTATTATCAATTATAATCTGGCTTTAATGTTGAATGCGATCCCAAACTGGGAAAATAGAAGATTAAATTCGATGGGATGGACCGATGGCGCGGTACCTGTCTACTATCATATGATCCTTTTGATCGTTTGTCAGACCTGTCCTAAAATCCTAGTTATAACCTCACATTTCCTTAGCGACTATGTCGTACAGTATGCTCGGCAAACACATTCCACACTTCCGAGACAGATGTTGCGTGTTGTAGAATGGAATTTGCAACACGGTGGTGTACCGTCTGACTTTAGTTGTTCGTGTCAGGTCAAATAGTTTTTGCCTACATTTTCACACCTTTGTGTCCGATGTCCGTTGTGTTTTTGGTCCGCATTTTCTTTTAAATAATACATAGTTGAGAATATTAAAGGATATTGTATCCAGATTCCCGTAAGTCTAGTGTAGGTATAATTGAATTAAAATTAAAAGTCACTCGTTGATAAAATAATAGGTACTTGGTACCTCTCTACGTAATCTTATATTTTCGTATCTCTACGTTCTCTACGTAATCTTATGAATGCTTCCTTCATTTTGGTTTTAAGCCGCAAGGTATTTTTTATAATTTGGGTAAATTCTCTATTTTCCTAAAATACTGAAAATTATCCTACCGATTTTTTTATATATCCATGATATGTCGTATGTATTTTTATTCTCTCAATATATCACATCGGTGTGAACGCATGCTCTCGGCGGCGCACCCTCCAAAAAGTTCTTGGAAAAACTTGCTTCCGGCCGCGGACACAATAACATGTGTATCGAGAACACTATCCTACATACTTTGTGGATTTGTACCGCACTGTTCGAGTCGTATAAAAGTGTTTTCTTAGCTAAGTTATATAAAATACGTAATTTATGATGCTGAAGTTTGGACTCTTAAAACATAAAAAAATATATGTAACATAGATAGGAATATATGTCTTATAGTCTATCTAAACTAACAGGTTCCATTTGACGTTTCATACTTTTAACGTAAATAACTTTGTGCAGACGTAACCCACACAATTTCAATAACACTTTCCGTAAATCCATGGAATTATGAAGCTATTCTTATTTTATCACTAGATATACAAACCATAATCACTAAATTTAAACTAGAATCTTTTAAATAAAGCAAAATAACCATTTTAAACAACATATTTTTTTTCTAGACGTCATTACAAAGTCACCTCGTTAGGTCTTTTACCGGTAGAGTCGAGACTATTCAAATGCATTTGCATACGCATAATCGGTAAAAATATTTAAATAATCGAGCAGATATAAAACAGTTGTTTTTTAAGTTTTAAAAATACTGAACTTTCAGCTAATAATAGGTATGCTGTCAACGAACATACATCAATAAATAGTGAAATAATAATATTAATATGAACTAATTTATCATTAATTAATAGATTTGGATATTACAATGGAAATGAAGGCAGTATTGTAGGATACGCCACACATAGTGAGGAGGTTCCTCACTTTGGAGTATATGTATTGTATTGTATGTATGTATCATGTGTTCATAAGCATGTGCGTGATGTGGACTGGACTCGAAAAAGTGTCTGCACCCGGGTGAAGCCGGGGCGGGCCGCTAGTAATAGATAAATCACTCCTTTTGTTCCTAAATAGTAAAGTGACATGCAATTGTTGATGTCTCATTATAATAAAAATGTTCATGAAAAAATAAACGAAATGATGTAAACTGAAAATATAAACTGTAATCGATTAAGAAATACAAACAAATATTATCGATATCTCTAAATAATCGGATATTGTAAGAACCGATTTATTTGACAGCATCCCTATTTCCCAATGTCAAATGGAACTTCTTAGTTTAGATAGACCTTAGATAACAAACGGCAAATGTAGTAAAAATAACAAATATATTTTTAAAACTCAAGGGCTACATCGTAAAATGCAGTGACGTGAAGCAATACGTCCACAATAAGCATATTCAACATTATAGCCTTTGTTTCGTATTTTGCGCTATATTTTATGAGATAATTCAGCTGTATTCCACGTCTTTTATTCAAATTTTATACAAAAATTTATTTCAATAAATTTAAATCTACTTAGGTTTGAATAAGTCAATAGCATTATGTTCTTGGGTGGCAGTAATGCTATTTGCACTGACGCCCGTGTTCTCAGTACCAAGGATCCGGCATGTATCATAATTAAAGGCGCTATTCAACCCACTTGCTCAATGTTACTCCCACACGGATAACTGTCATACGGATAATTAATAAACGGAAACCCATAATGCAAACAGGTACATAGTATTACCTCACCATTTAACTCAATGCTTAGGGCTTGTTGAACCTACGATCATTTTCATAGTTTAAATGATCGGCAAATTCGTAAAATGATTTAGGACTTAATAATAAGTCCGCAGTCAGGAATATGGCCGATATGACGATAGGCCCTTATCACATTGTGGGACGGAACATACAAGGCGAAATGTGAGTGTTCTGGTGGCGCCTCTGCCTATCCCTTCTGGGATAAAAGGAATCTATGTATTGAACGGTTTATAGATAGGTGCATTGCCATCCAGGCAGAAGATTCAAGATAATTTATCTTTAGTGATTTGGCTCAAATCTGTTGAGATGCCTAATTGCTTCTTCACACAGCGCTTAAACACTCAGGCCTCTTGACAGTTTTTAATGACCAATGAATTGACACACTTACATTCTTTATGGGCTGGAACGTGAAATTGCACGGTTTATGTCCATTTGTCAATCCACATTACGTGGGTGAAACTGAGAAGTACAGCTATTCATACATATATAATACGCATCTGATGTGTTGTGTGTAAAATAAGAAAAGCAATATAAATGGAACTGCCAATTTTTCACTTTCAACGAACATAGTTGGATGTGTAAAAAGTAAAAACACGCCAATCGTCACCCAGACTGATGTGGTTGGATATTCACGCCAAAGTAAATAGTCATCGGTATTTTCTCAACGTTGATTATTTTCGTGTCATGTTTTTTATTATCGAACAAAGTATTTATCCGAACTTATTACGCTTCATGAACGTATGAGATTGGAAGGGAATAGATTTGAAGATAAAGATAAATGAAATAACGGAAGCGATCACTTGGAACCGATATTAATCTATGTAAATGCATCTCTTAGATAATCGATGTCATTTGGTTTCAACTCTGATTGTCGTTAACGTTGTATAAAGCGGAGTTAGTGTACCAGATTGTACTAAAGATCTTATCCATGCACTATAACTCTCGATATTTAGTGGTCTATAGTCAATTGTTTATTTTTTACTGTTTACTGAGCTGGTTCTGTACATTAATTAGTAAACTTTCTTCGTCATAAAAATGTTTTGACTACATTATTGAATGTTGGCTTCGGTATATTCTACAGTCTCACTGAAAACTTATAAAAACCAGTTTTTCATTTCATTTCTTCAATAGATTGTTATGGGAGGAACCAACACTCCCATCATTATGTACGAAGGAGCTTATCATTATGTAAGAAGTGAGCTGATTGCTGGTTTGCCGGTGCTGTGCTATAAAATAAAATACTTTAGCGTTTACTTTAAAGACGCACTATTATCGCGTGTAATCGCACAGCTCCATAAAGATTACCCGAGAGAACAGTTACTTGATTGCACATGCATTTAGCCACAATATATTCAGTGCGTAATTAACGTTACTTTAAACGGAGACCCTTGGGGGAGGTATGTCATCTATGTTCCGCAGTGGGCTACCTGAGGCCGAATAGACAGAGAAACAAACGTAAGATTAGCCAATTCTGTACAATTAAGTAGATGTTAATAAAACGACAAGTACACGAGTGCAGTTAGTCGCTAAGTATGTAGTTCTTTGACGAGCGTCGCCTCTAATTAAAGTAGTGGCAACAGCCGGGCCGGTCGCTTTCATTTGTTTTTATAAGCGAGCAGCGAGCGTGCGCCGGCCGGCACGACGCGCCGCAAAAAAACCCACAGCTACCGAGCCAGCCTTGTATTACCCTCGGACCAATGCGGAATTTTTCCCCCTAAGCATGCGTTATGTACTTGTACTAGTAGTATGTAGTGAGTAGTTAAAAATGCTAGGGTTACTAATTGTTGCTAGTGGATGAATTTGAACAGATGTCCCATGGCACATCAGTTCCATCCATCTCCGAGGACACTCTCACAGCTATACATGAGTTGTAAAAGGCTTGGGGTTTGTTCAACTCGTAATTTGGATAATTATTTACCTGCGTGTGAAAATGTACCCTAGCTTTTTCCGTACTTTTGATAAAAAAGACATGGTTTCCAAGTTGCATTGCCATAGAAGGAAAATCGAGTCTCTCTTATTCATATGTTCTGTGATTGTTTCATCTATTAATACTCAGCACATCCTCTACATAATAAGCAATAATCATAATAGCATAATAATAATAGCTAATATCATCTTTTATCTTAATAATAATATCCATTAATAAGCATCTTGCTCAGATTTTCAAAACGCTCTGTCGGAAGCAGCCTGCATCCGACGATTTCATAAAATCCTGATCAGACAATTCAGGCTGTCTGTTGCGATCACATATTATGATTTGTAAATTGTTAATAAGCTTTATAAACGTAATAAAAAGAAACTAATCAATAATACTACTATGGAATTACATAACAAAGAAAGCAATTTATTATAACTACTTATCTGTCATCTATCAAGATCCACGACAGCCAGTCGCCAGCAATTTGTCGTTAATGAAATCCAATCTATCACCGTGATAAATTTATATAATTGATGATCAAATATTGACTATTACTTATTTTCATGAATTAATATAATCGTCACTTAACCGTTAACGGCTGTATTCATTAAAATGTGATCTGTGTGACAGTAATCAATAAAAAGATTGTAAAAACCACTCGCGTGCTCAATATGGTTTTTATGGCAGTTTTTATTGGACTAAAAAATCGGCGGTCATATTTTAATGTCGCCACGGTAATTATGTAAAAAGTTATACCCTAGGCTGGAAATAGAATTCTTTCACTGTGAGGCAAGACCTCATAGTGAATTGATGGCAGTAAAATTTTATTATTCTTTAATTAACCTCAACTGATAGTTATTTTAAGACCTAATTTTTTTTTTTGATGTCTGGTGGCCATGAGGGAGTTAGGCAGACCACCTACCAGATGGAGTTACGACATCGTAAAGCTCCTGGGCATGGACGAGATTTACCCAAAATCGAGCTAACTGGTGTCATAAAAAGAGGCCTATGTCGGACAGTGGATATATGTGGGCTGATATGATGATGTAATTAAAAAGACTGCAAGTTTCCTAAGATTTTAAATGGTGTAGAAAGGATAGACAGTGGTGAAACATGCTCACGATCTTTCATCAGTATTTCTTACTTTGTAAGCATCAAGTCTTACGCACTGTGGAGTCGAACCTAAGTAAGGGCACGGCTGACATAGCAACCTATGTGTTATATTTATATATTATATTGTAATTGTATTGCACACAACCTGGCTGACATCATCGAGTCTATTAATCATATAATTTATGACGAAAATGACTGACATAATATATCGATTTTCTACAACAATGAAATAATAAATTAGGTGACATCTAGAATGTAGTTCGTTAGTTTAGTTTCAATTTTTTATTATGGTTTATAGTAGCTTGTAGGTTGCTTATTATTGTCTGTGATAAATAAATGGGTCTTTCATCGTACTAACTTAAAATTTTCAACACACGGAAGTCATTAATTACCCAACTTAGGAATTGTACATGGGACCGTGTTATTTACACGTGTTTTGTAATATAACAATGATGACTTTTTCCAAAAATTCTGCCAGCGATATTGAACAAGATATCAAACTCTTTAATATTAAGATATTACATTACAATTAGACTATGATGGTTTGGAGAAACATACCTCAGTAACGTTTCATCATACACCATAAATATTCAAGATAACATATATATCCCATTATTTAAAACCAGCTTACTTATATGGAAATAGATGGTCACATAAATAACACGCATAAATTTGCATATTCCCTCCGTTCATTTAAAAATGTCAATTAGTATCTTATTACACGTACGTTAATCAAGTCTTAGCAAATATTCAATGAGACGCATTTCACAAAACTGGTCCTTATTATAATACAAGAAATAGTCGGCAAGTTAAATAGACGAGTAGGCGGACGGGTGATGCCAGAGTAGAAACATCCACTCATTTGAATAAACTGACAATTGATACAGACGTCTGCAATTTTGCTAAATGTTATTGACGTTTTTATGGCATTAACGCGTTTTATAAAATTGCAAATTATTTTTTTTGCTGTGAAAAGAGCAATGTTTTTGTGGAATATCGAAAGATAAAATCTAGTTGTATGTAGTTAGTTGGCAGGCCGGGGTAATTGTCTCAAATGGCGAGAAATAATCGTCTGTCGTTAGTCGATATGCTATTTGGATAGAGCTGCACTTATCATAAAATTCAGCACAGTCAGTGCCAAGCCAGTATCTATAAAATTTAAACCGTGTTATTATGGAGATTTTTAAACCGAACCTAATTAAGTATGCAATAACTTACATGTTATAAGCAGAGAATTCAACTATTTATTTTTATCAAAGCTAAATCTAGCTTTAATGTTATTAACATCTTAAGATTGACTAGCAAAAACGTTGATTACTTATTGCAATACGTGTACATAGTACCTATAATTAATATATATTTTTATATCCGCGTTTTAAAATGAAGATACAACTCGGATACTTAACATTTATTTCTTTATAGGGAAAAGCTGCATGTAGGTGTTTGCTCTAGTGAAATCCAGTTAATTCAACTTTGAATGAGCAATTAGCCGAGTCTTCATAATTATAGAGACTGTTGGAGATCGTCTCACTTGCTCTTACTTGACATTTTATTTTGACTGCACAGTTTTCAAGTTGGAGTGATGTTCTTATACCTGTATAAATATTTCAACTGTTCTGAATCTGGATACGACTCTTTGATGATATAAAAACTCACAAATGTATGGTGCGGGGATCGAACGCACAGCTTCTCATTTCGCAGCCGGCGTTTTGACCAACTACGCCGTATAGACTGTTATAAAAACTTAATCTTTAGTATTCATAATGTTCGTCACATTGACTTGATTTCCACGCAAAGGAGATCGGTCGTTTTCCTATGAATATTGGGCCTAGTAGTGGAAACATGGTGGAGAAAAATGAGACATAGAATTAAATAATAAGGATTTTTTATCCTTCAAATATAACATAGTCTTCTTGAGCTAGGATACGGGGTTTTTAAGACTTATCCTCTTAAAGATTTACAAAATCTACCAATTTCTACTGTCTGAATACGTAATATCATAGTTGGCTTATATTTTAAGTTTGGGATGAGTATGAATATACATTATTATAAAGTACGTAAGCTTATCAAGGAAGGCAGAAAAACACATTTGAATATTTAAAAGCATATTATTTTGATATCAGGTTTATTGTATGTAGTTAGTCACTTTGTCATGCGCTAGTTTAAAAAATATCTGAATTACCGTACACAATAATGAAAAAATAAAACAATGATTGAGGATGAATCCATTCAGACATTACAGATCATGTAAGCCTTTGCGCCTTTACGATCGGTGTCTCGTAGTTGTTGGCTTCAGGCGCGCATCAATGATTTCCCGTAGTTTTTGCTTACATGACGATTATAAACATTTTAACTTATTTATATGCTATAGTATTGTTGGATCGAGGTAAGCAATTGACTACAAGGGACGCCGTAGAGAATAAACACAACACCCAGCCACAAAACGAAATTATATGATTTTCAAATTAATTCAATATTAAATACACATTAGTACGCGACGAAATTAAACAATGCAATTTGACAGATAATAGTCTCGTGACAGATGTCAACTCTATGAATGTTGCTGACAAATACAAAAATGGTAGAAATATTTCATGATATCCTCATTTTTTTGTAAATCTAATTCCAATGGTGTAGGATAAAAGTAAATAGAGAAATAAATCTAAAAAAATACACCAAATTTTTTGGTAATAATGAATTTCTTGTCCACGGTTGGACCAAATCGACCGATCTCCTTTCCTTACTAAGTACACAAAAATGGCCTTCAATTTACGTTGTGCTACTCATCTTCCATACTGGCAAGTAGATAATCTAAATTAGGGAGTTAAATTTTCCGATCATCAAAACTTATTAGAGTGAATGTATTCTCGTTACGTAGGTGTGACGAATGCGATGACCTCGCATCACACTATTATCGACTTGACGAGTTTATCATATTATGCTTTTTATACAACTTATGAAATTGTGCGCTCGACTTAATCAACTAATTTGCATAATTTAACTGGACACATTGTTAATTTAGAAGTTGACGTTAGTTACGTAATGAGTTTATGTTTTTAAAGTCAAGGTCAGCGGGGCATTAATCCTCTGTTAATTAATTTCGGTACAGTAGGAAATTACGAAAGTTTTTAATTAAACACACGCAAATAACACACGTAGTTCCGAATCATTGAGATATGTACTTTTTTTGTGTCGTTGGGTGGGTTTTTTGTCCGAGAAATATTAGCTGTTTAAATATGTGAACATATCGGAATCAAACCCGTTGATTCATCTCTCGTTTATTTCGCCATGTAGGCTGACTTTTCTTAATAAAATTTTCTTCGGCGAATTGAAATTATTCATTAGATCTACACTCTTAATGAATTCGTGATCTTAATAATGTAACTTTTGTTATCGAATTCAGTATCGTAGAAACTTGAAATTCTTAATGAGATTCTTTCAATTCTCACGTTCAGGGCTACCGAGACTTGAAAAACTAAAAAGCAAATGCAAAGTTGCATTCAGCCATAATAGTTTCTAAAACCATTTAAATAATATATACGGTACATTTTCCTACAAGCGGCCACCGCTCAGATTCCGTCAGCGTTTAACGTAAATTTATCGGTGATAAAGGAGTTTGCGATCTTACGGGACGGTTACAGTAAGACCTTCCCACAAAGACAAGTGGCTTCTGGTATTAAACTTGAAATTCCACTTTCAAGTTTCCGTTTTGGTCGCTCGCCCGGCCGCTTAACATTCGCATTGTAAGCATAAAGAGTAAAGGGACGCATGTTGAATTTCGTACTTGCAGTGTGGGTTCCCGCACAAGGAGCGGGCCCGTAGGCCGGCTCGTCGCCTGGAATTGATAATGAACAGGATAACACCTGGACAGCGCCCACGCAACAACCTACTGAAATCCTCGGCCAAATGAATTGCCAATTTGCCTCGCTATATAATTATTGAGGAAACTTTGTTTCACGTCAGTTTTAATAGCCGGTCGGCTTGAATGAATGGATTTGTTGTTTCGTATTTATTGGCGTCTATTAAACCGTAATGGAACCATTCATTAAATTATACGGATTTATACTTCTCAACGGGCTTTAATACCTACTCAGTACTGTCAATATAAAACCTAAAAGACTAAACTTAGTCTCTTAGGTTATGCATGACTAACATTTACTATGATATTACTAAAGATATGTTCTCTTTTATCTTTTCAATTTACATATAAAGTGAGTTTATTCTAAGAATATTTTGGTTTTGTATAGCACCAGCGTAAATGCTCACATTATACTAACAAAATAGCAGTAAAAGCTTTCTTTATCTAGCCCCATTTGCGCTTAGTGTAAGGTGCTTTGTTTAAAAAACGTGAATATAAAAATGAATAACTCATTCAAATTCAGAACACTAAAAAGTTTTTTAAATTGCATAGAGAATATTTCTTATCCAGCCAGGATTGTTCGTAATAACACAGTGACAGTTGCACTTAGTGACAGAATAATAAAAAAAAACTAAGCAGTGTGTCGAAGAGTGGTGATGTCTCGACAGTAGTCATGTTCATATCAGGGTGAGTAGTCCCACTTAGTATAATGAAGGGCGCGCACACTTAACAAACAGCTCCTTGTTGGCAGACATGTCCAGTGATAAGTGCGCCCATTACGATCAACCCGACAAGTTGTGAACTATGAGGAAGCGATACAGAACCCAGTAGTTGCCAGCCGAATAATCTTCGATTATATCTCGTACAAACGAGTGGTGCATGTGCTCGCAACATGTTCTGTCGACTTCGTAACTCGAATAAGTTATGTGAAAATCGCGAACAGTAGTATTACTACGTGTTGTTTTTTATAATAACATATCATGTTGTCATGTTTTGACGTAATTGAAGTTAATGGAGCGTCTATGTTGGTGTTCCTGAACGGGAATTTTTTGTTCGTTAAATATCTAATGTGTATTATCTTTTATATGTGTATGTTAATGTTGGCCTTTAAATGGACCAACGGGTAAAGCGGCGGCATCTATGAGTTGTGAACCCTGTGGACCTAGGTTCGATTTTACGTCGGCATACTTATTTTTATAATAGTTTTCCTTAAGCAGACTAAGCAGGAGTGTACAATGTCGGATATTTGGATTATCAAAATCCAAGCTATAAAACTTCGACGTGTTGCTCTGAAGGCTGCTCCCAATGACGTATTATGTCATTGGCTGTACGCGGCGCTAATAGATTGCGCTAGGATTATCCGATGCACTATGAAATTAGAGCAACATTATGCTTATTAATATTATTGATATCCTTATATGATTATGTATATTAGTTAGCTTATATTAGGCAATTTGCGGGATATTAGGACAAATGGAATGTTCGTGTTTAGTTGACCATAGATTAAAGAACAACAGGAAGACAAGTGGTTGTACAGTAATATTGGTTAAAAATATATTATGCTTAGAGAGGGGATGTTTTTATTACTTGAATCGATATGAGTATACCGATCTACGAAATTACTTCCTCATCTGGCAATCAAATTCATTTCATCGAGATTTTTTTCAATAAATGTTTATATGTGGAGGAAGTGAATAATATTTGTAAAATAAGTATCTTTTAGGTTTGTGTCATAGTCGGATCTGTACTATTGGGACTGTTGTGTGTATTTATTTATATTATTAGGTTGTAGTCGGCGGTGCAATGGATGCAATTATTACTATGGTATATACAATGGAGGTGGGGGTTGGTGGTTATACAAAGCTTACACAGGCATCGACCGCTTATTACCGATTATTATAAACACAAGTAGGTAATTAGCGCGCTCACGCGAATATCCAATTCGTTAAAGCAACTAAACCTGCTATGGCCGCGTAATGTTACGTACTTGACCCGTATTTAGTGCAGGAAAACTGTTTCCACTACGAGGAAAATCTCTGTATTAATATTGCACACGCGCCGGACAATTACGTACCAGGTCCTCATCCCCCGGTGCAAGCAATTAGGACGTGTTACGGTTTTTGCCAGGAGTTCTGTTTCAATGTGATACACTATAAGACTACTGTAATATATACTATACACAATTATACATACACAAATAAACATTACGCTTTTTTCCCAGAAGGGGTAGGCAGAGGTGCAACCAGGACACCCACGTTTCTCCTTGTGTGTTCCGTCCCACGATATGAAAGGGTACGAACCTATCGCCATATCGGGCACAATTTCCTGACTCCTATTCCTATATACTATATACCTTTGTAAAAATACTATATTGTCATTTGAAAAATATGAGCCTTTTGTCAAAGCAATATTTTTTATATAATTCTATTGCATAAAGATTAGAAGACTATTCTATCTAGGTTACCTCCAATTAAAGAATGTGTTAATACAACTATTGGTAGATGTTATAAAACTAGTTATCTAAACTAGAGGATGTGTTGTACCTATGTCGTCTTTTCTTTCCGGTAAGATAATATTGTTTGCGCCTTAGGATTTTTATGATTTCTTCAACTTTCGCCATTACACTTTCCCTCGGTGATTTTTATAGGCTTCCTTTGGAAAGTGCAATTTCTCTGGGATTACGTCTACAGGCTTCACCCAAACACACAGTAGTTACGTTAATGAATATCATTCAAACTTTCTCGTATATGTAGGAAGAATAGAATTAGGATTATGCGTAGGTTCAATACAAATTCGTGCTGCCTCCGGGCTAGGAAATCGTGAAGGCTTTGTGTACGCCTGATTGCTACTTATAATTTATAGCTTACGACGTAATATCAATGACTAACAATGGCACAGTTCATCAATTATGCAAAATAATCGATTTGTTTACAAATATGATACCAAGTTGTAGATGTCATTAGGAGAATATTATCAATTTGCGACAGTTGGTAATTCAATAGTAAGAAGTATTGGGTAATGACGAGTAAATTTGCTTGAAAAATGCAATCGTAGGTTTGTTCGCAAGACGCAGGTTTTTTTTATTTTGGTTCATGATTTGTGGCTTCGCCACGGTACTAAAGTATTGTAGTACATGGTCGGGATTGTCTGCTTGTCTGTTGGGTGTACACCAATAAATACTTATTTACTAATTTTTTTATGGCGATGAATGGCGAGACGAGCATGCCATTCGCCTGATGGTAAGCGATACGACCGCTCATGAACAGTAGAAAACCAAACACCGTGAATTACAAAGCATTGCTTGGAATTCCACTGCGCTCGCCATCCTGAGACATAAGATGTTAAGTCTCAATATGTCCAGTAGTTACTCTGACTACAATTTCCTTCAAACCGAAATACAACAGTGCATTTACATTGCTGTTTAAATAAACATTGCGGTGGTAAGTACCCACCCAGGCGACCTCTCACATATGAGAGACCTACCACCAGTCATTTTACTAAGGATATTTATGATGCCTTCAAGACTAGTGTTTTCATATTTGGTGGTAGATATATTCTGCCATAGAAAATTTACGTCTAGTTTATGTACATTGGCTTCTGCTGTTAAGATGAAGCTGTCAGTATTTTCTGCTCAAGATATTTTGTTTGGAAATTATGAGTTAGTTCGCTCTTATCTATTATTATGTTCAGTTATTTTTGCACGTATAGCTTTTACACTAGACACAAGTATTTACTTAGTTTCATACTAGTTCACTACTAGTTAGTGGAAATGTTGTTGGATTTCGTGTAACTTTTCACTGTTGTAATAGTTAAGTTGGCAATATGTGCGGTCTCGAGCCTCGTCAGTACTTAGTAGAACACGTTTTTATAAAATACAGAAATATTTTACTGTCGTGTGGAAAAAATCTTGAGTCTTTTCGCACCTCTGAGAATAAGATAAGTCAGATGGCTTCCTGTAATTTCCAGATCACTGTTGCCGTTTTACATCATTAAACCTTACTTATCAGGAACCTGTACTACATGTTGAATGACATTCATGTCTTTTTTATCAGTATTAAACTATGGAATATTATGCCGAGTGATGCCTGTATCTGTACCTGAATGTAATACATATTAGGTATTTAGGTAATACCTACAGACACTGTTATTATCAATATTTTCACCTCAATGGCCTCTTTACGTTTGTCCACTTCTTTCTTGCTCGGCCCCATAAGCTTCTATCACGCTTGCTCACTTCTTTCTTAGAATCTCACCCACTTCCCGATCATTCGTCTGATGTCTTTGCTATAAATAAACAGAGTTTATCAATGATATATCCCGAGGCTGGGTCTGGGTTCGACAGGCGGACAATTCGTGGCGTCATCTATTTCGGTTGCAGACGGTCGACAGATCCCCGCCCACCGTCGCGCCTGGTGTCAATAAACACATCATCTCGTCACTTGATTAATTGGGCTCGACGGTTTTTAACTACCGCTTTGAGTGTTGCAAAATAATACGTACATTCACGACTGAAATTAGGAGTCTGATTTAGGATGTTTTTATATGAAGTGTTCAAAGCAGATTATAATCAGTTTGTATATTGAAAATAGATGACGTAGCTTTCTCAGCACCTTATCGGTTATATTATAGTGTTAGTTCTCTCAACTTATTTGATAACTCAAGCTGAAATGATTGGTGTACCGCTAGCATATTATGAAAACATTTGCTAAATGATGTTATTTCAATACCTTTCTTACAATATGATGAATGAATGTTTTTTATCCGACGTTCCTCGATATCGTCTGCTAATTATTACGGTTTACATGATACTTGTGCACGAGTATGTTATTATTCATGTAGTTTAGATAGTGACATTGCAGTCATTTACTTAATGAATCGAGAATATTTTGCAATTTGATAATGTATGCATAACAATGTATTTAATATGTAATTAATGTTTAACATGTTAAAATACAAGATAAGCAAGAGGGTTGGCCGGCCGTGTCAACTAATGTCACTGGGACATCAATTGACCTCCATAAAGTTATAGTTTTTAAGATACGGATACATTTGGTAAACAAAAGTGTCATCAATCAGGGTTTTTTATATCTAAAAATCATTTTAATACGTTTCTTTTATACTACTTGATTAACAATTTAGGTCTCGATAATTTATTTACAATAAAATTGTTATTGAAGTATTCTTTGATCCCTTTGCGCTGTGTCGGTTCTCTCGATTCTGGTACTTAAACTACCATTACGGACGCTAAGGGTAGTTAGACAATTTTGGACACGGATAAACCATTAAATTAAATCAATCTTAACAAATTTGACGACAGTGCGGTTTGGCTTACCGGAAATATTTGAAAATACACATTTTCCCTTTTATAAAGATTCACGTACGCGATTACTTTATTTGAAATGTTAATATCGGTATGAAATCAAATAGTAAATCAATACTTTAGAAGAATTTGCCGTGATCATGCTGAACGATATACTTCGTAATGGTCAAAGGATGATGTGTGCGAATTGCCTCCAGTACATCTAACGCGATAAAAGCTAACTTAGTTAAGTCAATGTCCTTCTAACAAGTAAGGGTTAACTGCTTGCCGGATCGTGTTTCTACGCATAATGCCTAACAGACCGATGCATCAATGATGAGTAATCTCAGGCGAACCCTTTGATCGATGAGTGGCTCGTTTCAAATTGCCATATGATACAAAGTGCCGTACGCAACATTTTCTTGTTAACCCGTTCTCGCGTTCATGTGTGGGTGCAGTTATTAAGGGTACTTTATTGATACATTTACGTGGGATGTTTTTTTTTGTTTTGCATTGGCTTCCAGTTTATGCAAATTCATATCTGTATGAATGGAGTTAAGTGTTTAATGGTAGCTTTTATTCATGCTGTAAATTATTGCTATTGGAAGTTGACTTTGCCGAGAGCTTGGTGTATAATTTTTGTATATTAATTTTAATGTGATTTCAGTGATAAAGATCATACGAATGAATTTTTTTATCATTAATATTTTGAGCATAAAACTGTACGGTATTTACACGAATGATTGTCCGCAACTAACATAATGCGCCCATTCCTATATACCTATATCTTATCTTACACCTATATCTTATAACACTATTGTCGACTTTGCTACAGAAACAGTAAAGAAGCAACAATTAGATAATGAGTCTACGAGACTCATATTTATTAGCCTCATAATCAGAAGACGCTCGTTCTCAAGTTATCTCACTAAAAATAGATAAAACAAAAACGATAGTTTAACAATGAAATCTAAATAAACATCACTAACACAAAGAAAAATCCGTAGCAATGAAAACTTG
Organism: Deilephila porcellus; assembly: GCA_905220455.2. Classification (NCBI taxonomy): domain Eukaryota; kingdom Metazoa; phylum Arthropoda; class Insecta; order Lepidoptera; family Sphingidae; genus Deilephila; species Deilephila porcellus. The sequence continues at coordinate 11,148,502 of LR999973.1, read as the reverse complement.
TCGACTTTCAAATGATTACTTAAAGTTATTTGGAAGTTGTCTCAATCGGAGCCGGCGCGGCGGTTCGGTAATGCTGATTGTAACTGTATATTAATGGAGGGTGCTCTGCCCACTTCATTAGGCGAACAAACAAGCCCGCCGCCCTTTATCTCTCACCCTCCGGATTGGAGGGTCGACCCTCGCAAACTTACGCGCTATGACGGAAATATTGCTACGTTCTCAGAGTTTGTGACAGGAACTATAAATGCCAAACGGTGTATTTTAAGCTGTTTTTTATATTCATCTAGATAGTGGCTGCAAATTTTGACTGTGAATCGTGAAATTCTATTTTCGTTACTTTCGCTTATACGTACCATGACTCAATGGTAGTCTTTCTAATAAATAAACACAAAAGTAATTATACATTCAAAAATTATATTGTGTACTGTTTTTCTTTATAAAGCAATGAAGTGTTACTTACACGAAAAATCCACTGGCAAATTTCCACCTATCCTATATTACTTCGTTATCACTATTTCCACCCGACAATAATTATGTTGCGCTCCAAACTTGTATTACTGAAAGCACGCTTTCATAGATTTGTACGCTTTAAAATGCTTAATATAAAACTAATGAACATCGTTTATTGTTGCCGTTAAAGTACTACATCACTAGTTACTACACTTAAGACTTTGAGAGCGCTTCCTTTGCCACCTATAGGCTGACGTTTACAAAAAAGTGGTGCTACATTTTTTGTTAAATCGACGGTAGTGAATTTTACAGTGTCACGGTGAGGTCGGACAGGGCTTAAGGCCATCTGCCAGAATAACGGACTCAACTAGCTCAAGGGCGTGTCTGAAAGGTGCGGACGTTGTGTGCCGCCTTTACGAGAAATTTTCCTTAAGAACTGAGCAATTTTCCCGGAAAAACTAGTAGCGTTCTACTGTTTACCTTTGGATATACAAAAATGTTTATGTTTTGTTTTACAAATATGTTTGAGTGTTGTTAGAGATAGATACTTTTACGCCCGAATACTGGAACGACATTCAAATAATAAGTTGCTCTTAACAGCGCACGGCTCACTTAGCCAGTACATTTAATCGGGATTAACGTAGTTAAGCGCAAGTTATATTTAAGTTGCGTTCCAGTATTTGGGCGTAAATTTTGTAATTCATATCAAGTTGATTGAGGTTAAAGTTCGCGGGCAAAATATTTGTTGTCACTAGGATCGATCTGTTTTATATTATTATTTATTTTTGTTTATCACTAATTAATGTCTCATTCATCACAGCAAACCATATACTTAATTTTTCAGACGTTTTTCCTGGCCAGTCTTATATCAACACTTCATTACACAAATATTCACATAAATTTATACGCTCATTACTCACAAGAAAATATTGTAAAAATAGCGACATTTTTCCTCCACAAGCATTGTCAAGTTCGGTTCGTGTAAAACCTCTGACGGGGACAGTAATACTTTTCTCTCAAGAAAATGAAATGTTTGCAATATACGGTTCGCTTTAACCGCTTGAAGGAGCCAGTAACAATAGTTCGCATTTAATAAAACAAGTCTTGATGCAAAAAGCTTGGCCACTAGGGTGATTGATCACTCGGCAAAGACTGCAAGATGCCGGCAAAACTCTTTGAGATGCAAATGTTTGGAACCGACACTGAATAAAACTCACTTGAAGACGAAATTATTTTGTTTAATGTACCTAGCTCACACAATTACGAATAGGGTATATGAGTAGGCGACATCATTAAAGCTTTACTAGTTTCTTTAAGCAAAAATTTAAAAGTACCTTTTTGAAACTGTTATTTGAAACGCAATGTCAATTATTAAAAATCATTTGAATGTTTTTAGACTTATTTTGTATAGAATGACTGGTCCCATAATCGACCGGCGTGAACTTCGGCTTTATAACTTCTGTACCAAAAAAAACAAGTAAAACTTTTGTTTCACATGTGTATTTTAAATCATATAACTTCTGTTCCCGTTGTTAAACAGACAACCGGAAGGTCGGGCTGGCGATGTTAGCATCAAACTATGTGTCGACTTCATAAACGAGTTGTCGAGAGCGCATCTAATTTGTTTACGGCCGGCACTGGATCAAACCTCCCCTTAATAACGAGTTTATTTCGATTAAATTGGGGCCGCATCTAGGGGCACCGTTTGCAAACATCAGAACAACTTTCAAGGGCGAAATAATGGAGAAATAATTACGTTGGACCATCACGCGGCAAATTTTTAAGTTAACGTTTTTGAAGAGTATTTAATTTTAATTATGTGTTTTTCGATTATTTTTTTTTGCCACCCCTAGCTTTATAAGACAGGGTTATTGTTTATATAGCTAAGTGATGAACACTTAAGTTTAAGCTTTAGTACACTATTATGGCTTAGCGCGAGTTGGATTTCTCAAAACTTTGAAAATTGTCTAAAGATCATATTATATGAAATTTTTCTAGCGATGTTTTCCTTCCCGTCTGAGTGAGCGGTAACTAATTACCACATACTTAGGTAGGCTTAATATTATACAGGGTTTATCAAGACCGCGACCGAAAACGAAGCCAGGTGGTAGTATTAGTGACTTCAGACACAATGCAAGCAAAAATTTCGCAAAAAAAAACCGACAACATTTATTTTGTAATGTTTTACTTACCGTCGTATTTGGGTGATATATACATAGTTTTCCTAAAATAAAGATGTAAACCTCTTTATTTTTAAACACGCAATGGTACGTAAGGGTCTAAATTAGTATTTTCGCAAAAACTAGGTATTTACCACCCAAACACGATGATTTTTAAAAAATTCTTAAAAAAATATCTGTCGCTGTTTTGGCGAAATTTTTATTTGCATCATGCTTGTAACCACTAAAACTACCAGCTGGCTTCGTTTTCGGTCGCAGTCTTGATATACCCTGTATACCTTCGATACACCGAAGGCCTTGTAGATTAATATGTTATAGCTCTGCAATTGTAGGTATTAATGGAATAAGCAATGGAGAACTTGGATTACCATGGTAACGACAACGTTAAGTTCCAAAAGTGTCAATTCCTCGAAAAGCACATTCAACCATCGCTTCAAGTTGTTATAATTCGGAAATGGTGATAATAATACAGTGTCATAAGCTCTGTCTGGAAAATAAAATGTCGTTATACTAAAATTGATGCAACTTACTAAATTCAAACGTCGGATATTCATAGATGGACTCTCCGTCACTCTAAATTAAGCCAAAAATAGGATGTCTACATTCTACAATACGAAGCTATTTAAGGATTATAGAACAATTATTGTAAGCGTTTTGTAATGTATTTTTTATTGAATAATACGCGATGTCATGATCAAATGACATAATTCAAACTATTATGCTAATAGGATTAAATACATTGAGCCACTTGGCAGTTCATTTTATTTATAACCGCATTGCTATTTTCATAACGCATGACACCGAGATTTTTGCATTTAATAAACGATTGTGGATTTACGCCATCGTAACTACCAAGCCGGGCTCAGGGCTCTTATATTAGAATTATTCCAATAATCATGCAGAATTTATTGAACGGATTGATTTAAAACTAGCCATTTATCGGCTGCGCGCAGAAATAGCAGGAATTAGTAAGTTGAAATGGGCTTAAAATAAAATATGGCTGCGACTCGGTCCATTGCGTTCAATTTGGCAGGTCGGTTACCGATGCAGTCATTTGTTTGACCTACAAGTATGTTGGCGATGTGATGTTTCATGTTACTAATAAAAATAAATTGTTCCGATGACCTTGGATGGAATATCATGTATTGCGTAATTTTACCGTGATACAAATAACTTGTAGCAGTCGTCTCTTAAGGTATACAAATACTTTTTAACGAAAGCTGTTGAATTTTTTTTTGTCCTCGGGGAGACACCGATGGTCTATGTTATATTCTTCCGCAGGATGAAGTATTCATAGGAGAGCACTGCCTGTCGTATTTATGTCCGATATTTATTTATTATTGTTGTATTAGACTAAATTGTTGTTTTTATCATAATTTGCTCTTAATCAAGACCGGTCTTGCCGTCTTCTTCTCGAGCACGTGTGTTAACACGCGCCCTAGAAATTTCGTTTCATTTGTAAAACAAACATCGGAAACGGAAATTAGGTTTCCTTTGAACATTAAAACGGGACCACTTAAACCAATTGGTTTTTAAGAGTTTTCCATAATTCACGTATTTCTGTCGGGGGCCGATAATAAGGGTCCGACGTTGTAAGTTGTAACATAATCTTCAAGTTAATTGAGTGTCCCGAGCCCTCGCGGTCGCGCAACCCTTGTTATGTGTTGACAATGAATTATAATAATATTGTTTGGAAGGTGAGCACTTTGCCAAAAATGAGCAATTAGCTTGTAGAAGACTGATGTTTTGATTGTTGTAAAATTTTGGGAAGCAGGTGTTGTCAATGAGGGGGTAGTCTCTGTAAGGCAATGTGCAAATAGCCAATTGGAAATTTGAGTATCTATTTAGTTCTGGGTTAATATAAGAACTACAGGAATATTTATAACGTGGTTTGATCAGAGTTTTTACTGCTGACAATGTATACTTGTAATAGAATGTTTCTTCAATGATTATAACTACTTTATTTTCTTGATGATCCTTCGATCAAACTCCCTGCAGGTGTTGCCATAGGGCATCAAATATCACGATTCCTAATAATAATTTATCGGTGTTAATCTAGTACCTGTGTTTCACTGCTCTCATTCGATGTATTAAACCTGAAGAGCGTTGTATATGCCATGGCAGAAATAGTTCCTGGTTGACCGACTTTCGTTGGAAGCAAAACGGTTAATGCATTTGCCGCAAGGTATGGCTATATCAGGTTTGGACTGCGCCCAAAAAAATGCAACTTCCTTTTTAGACATCTTCCAGGGTGTATAACTAGATGTAGACTACTTCAAGCGGATATCTGTTTGTTTGTCAACAATATATATGTACTAATGGTACTGTAGTAAGTAAAACTAGCGGGATACAACGAGAAAATAATAAAATTATTGTGGAGGTTACTATTTTTAGATCACATACGTTCCTGATATCAGACGAAATATAAGCCTTGTGTGGTTTTCAATATACCAGGAACTAATCTGTCTTACAACACCCAGATCAGAAACAATGCTTATAGATTACACAAACTCATGTTTCAGTGAGCGGCCACTCACTTCACAGCCAATAACCAATTACGCGATGGAGGCTGACGACTTTAGTTTATTTATGTCCTAACTGTACTTTCTTGTTCCAGGTGTGCGCGTTATCACCCCGGGAGAGAGTATCAGAGTCACTAGCCCTCACATATGCAGAGGCACCCGGCAGACCACTCCCTGACGTCATAGCCCAGCCCGGGCTCTCGTACGACGAGGTGCTGCACGACGACTTCAGGTTCGATCTGAACGCTCATGACGTCATGGTCTTCTTGCACATACAGAAGACCGGCGGAACTTCGTTCGGAAGGCACCTGGTCATGGACCTAGATCTTAAGGTTAGTAATTGCTTTAGAAATCTATTGCCATTAAAGACATTTTTGTGTGTGAATCCTGTAGTCTTCTAGATTAGGAAAATTTCTCGTGAATTTCTTTTTTGTCATGGTGCTTCGATGTTTGGTCATAAATTTTACGGCTATTTTAGCAATGAATTATTTTTGTTTTCTTTTGGAATATACCCTCGCTATAACGGCTTGCCTGAAAGGGCGTGGTACTATTGACTCGTAACGGCACGAAGTAACTAACAGCTCTGCCGTTCGTCCGGCTTGTGGGATAGCCCGAGGCCTGATAATTGCTAGCTTTCACTGCCCTACCATTTGCAATTCTCGGTTCTCAAAGGCGTTGCTACGCGTCACTGTATCTCCAGGTGTTTTGGGTGCTTGTGGGCGTCGGGAATAATTTTATCTTTATTTGATATGTATATAGCTTTATAACTAGTCGAATCTAAGGTGATGCAGAGATGAATATTTAAAAAAGGTTTCCATCACGCTCGTTGTTAGTTCGTCTACCATATATAATATTAAAGAAGAAATTATACACCAAAAGGAATAATAAAATTCCATTGATACTTTATGTATGCGTGACTTATTTGTGAAATTGTTCCCTCTATTATCTGGAAATACAATAATAGTATCGATACGGGGTAAAATTTCGTGGAAACGATTTTCTTATTCCTTACAGCTATTTGGAATACTTTCTAAGGTATTTTACGAAGAAATCGATTTCATAATACCTATATTCGTTTGGAGTGGTAAATTATTTCTGTCCTGTTGTTGAGTCGTTTTGATTGACGTGAAAATATTGGTCATTATGTATATTGTAATACGGGCGGAAGGAATATCTATTACGTTACGAAAATATCCTACTGTAATTTTGGTAAAAAATCTGATTAAACCTTGTTTTTATTTAACGTAGTTACATATCATTTCTTTTTATCCATTCTAACCTATTATATTCTAATGGTTCTCACGCAGCTGCCCGATAAATAATAAATATTAACCTGTTACTTTAAGGACAATTTATTACCACAGATTGTGTATTTAGCACTTTCAATGCCTTATTTCTGTGTAAATGGATTATCAAAACCAGTCCTTTCGATCCGCTTGATCAGATCGAGAAAGCCGATTGTACATAAGGAAACATAGTTGATAGCTATAAATTTCTTAATCACTTGATAGTATCATAACAGCGAATGAGATCTAACTAACGTAGGCGAATTTACTGCTCAATCCTTTAGATGTGTTTAAATGAGGTCGCCAGCGCCCGGCGCAGTTGGCCAACTCTCCATCGCCTACACTTCAAACTTTACTGTTTCGCGGTGAAATAAGTAACTGCTTCCTTAAAAGTTTGCGGAATTTCATATTTTAACTGTGCCGGTATTTCAATAGGATTTATTATCTTTCGAACTATTAAAGAGTTTTATGCTGAAGGTGTCGCAAGCTGCGGGGCAATGAGTGATCAATTTTTATTTAAATTAAATTTCTTTCGTCTGTTAAAGTTTAAAGGATTACAAAGCTTAATTAAATGTCAAGGTTTAATTTTAATGGTCTATTGGAATTGATAAATGCCGCCTACAAAGTTCCTTAGGCCTACCATCTGTTGCTTATTTACATATTTAGTATGAATATTTAAAATACAATCAACATTCACCAGTTTGCACTCGCATTCGCCTCCAAAATGCATAGCAGGTACGTGGGAGTCCATTATGTCGACCTCTCAATTTGACGCGCTCCTGCAAACGGATTTATAAATGCTCATGTATAAACCAACAAACGGGTGTGCAATGGAATTCTGCGCGGTACCCTGCTCTATCAATTTTGGACTGTGTAAATCTCCATGAAAAATCTGAGTGGTACGTGACAGACGTGTGAAGCGGTGCGAGCAGCGAGCTCCGCCGAGTGGGCTATTAGAGCGAGCGCGCGTGCGGTGACGCGGCGGAATTGATGGTAATGGAAGGATTCAAAGAAAATCTCGTGTCACGCTCACACCCTGACTTCCTCGCTGATTTTGCTGACAGTGTAAACTGGGCCGTTTCTATTACCCTTTGACTGCCGGTCCTCGCGCGCGCGGGTGTTACGTTTTGTGACTTAACGCGTTAGCAAAGGAATGTCAAGACGAGCTGCTATTTCACGCGTTTTTGTGTTGATGTGTTTGACGCGGTTTACGCGCGGTATCAACACTTTGCCAGAATGTGTTCTAATTACTTTTTTGATGAGAAATCTGCTATTCGTAGTTTTTGTCGTACATATTTATTACCTTAGTTAATCACAGTCATGGATTTTGTTTGTAATGTTCCAGGAAGCAGCTCAAAGTGTAATAATGACAAGAATTTTAATTTGGATTACAACGGTTTTTTCCACACCTTAAGGGAACATTTTTACACCAAATCACGTACAACGTTTGGGGCGAGGATGTATGTTCGTGTTTGGTTTAACTGTACCTACAAATTTTAATACGATTCGTAGAAGTTTCCGGTATTCAAAAAATAGATAACTGTTGATTTTAGTTAATATGAATAAATCATTATTTTATAATAGGTTTAATTTCCTGTAGAACGCCGCTGACAAACAGCAACAAAACTTAGGAACATTTTGGCACTTGCAGTTTTTTGGCAAAAAGATCATGGGATCGTGTAAATATTTTTGAATCAATAACACACACCGAACTAAATGCGATAGAAGTTCTGTTGCTTTTCTTTAAATAGTGTATGTATCTCTTCAAGCCAGCGTATTTGCACTATAGTCTAAATTGGCTATAACGGCCTTCTATATAAATGAACAAAATCAGTGGCAAGATAGTTTATTTGTAACAGACAAATCAGCAATTAAACATATATTGGCTGAATATGCCATGTTGCCTGATTGACCTCACAATAATGCCATCTAATCACGCACATTATAAATTACATGAGATATACGATCCACCTAATTACTGCCAGTTATTACGCGATAAAGCCATGTGATCTAAACCAGTGTACACAGAATGGCAAGTTCGCGAAATGCCACATCAAATGTAGGCAACATAATGGTACTTTAATTAGAGCCATTGTGGCTGAGTCGTCAAACATTTAGGGCTCTCTGTGAAACTGGCTTAATTAAAAACGGAGCCCCGCTAACTGTTCTAGTTGATATTTTGAAAGTGTGAGTGATACAGTGCGGAGTAATGTGGTGATGGATTGTGGAATTGAAAGACGTAGTTAGTAGAATTGAGAAAGAAATGCTAAGATGGTTTGGTCAGAGAGAAGGTGCTGGCAAAACGAATACCAAAGACGATTATGACTGGAAGAATAAGTAAGGGTAAACTGCACTGAACCCATCTCAGATAAATCGGTTATAAACAAGGGTCAAATTAGAACTATATTAAACTGATTAAAAATTACAAAAAAAATGGTAAAAGTCCATGAAATCGTTAGGACCGTCAGGATTGACCAAAACGAAAATTTATAGTCTCTGCCTACTCCTTTAATATACAGGAGTGATTAACACTTATGTATATAGGTTTACTGATGTGTGTTGTATGATTGCTCGTGTTGTAGGCCACTGCGGTCGGAGATTGCAATCGGTGTACGTTACGAATTATTACGATTGTTCTGCTGTGTAGGATATGGTTCGCAATTTAAGTTACAATCAGATTGCGTAATGAACTAGTGGCTTGATTAAGTATTCGATATCCAATTTGCAGTAGACCGGTGTGAGAGACTAAAGCCCTAATCTTACTCAATCGAAAATATTGCCTGTGCTTAGAAATGGCACGTATGTATGTATGTGATTTATTGATAACATATTATATTCTCATTTCTATATATGTTTGCTTTTGTAATTTTGTTCTATATTTCACGTTTTGATTTGTGTTTATTATAATAGTAGTTTTACCGACTCGAAAACAACAAAAAAGCTAAATATCTCCGCAAGTGCAGCAATTTCCGTACATGTACAATACACACTTCAATTTTCCAGTTTTATTGCAAGCGAGACATATATTGTTGTGGGATTACGGGCAATATATTCCTCGCCCGTTGGATTACACGAGTATAACAACGGGCACTGTTGAAAATGAGCCAGCCACTAGCGTAAGCACCTCTGTATCCTGCGCCTCATTGATATTCCTCTGTAAGAGAGCCGATTTGAATATAAATTGAGACAAGTAGCTTCTTTCGCGGTGGCCTTTGGCTGCCGAATATATGCGCCTTTATGTATTTTCGGGGATGTGAAATGGCTTTTTCTGTCGTATATTTGTATTGGTACAGTTCGTTATGACGATGTAATATTTGAATACGTGTTTTGAGTGTTATAAGTACGAATATATTCAAGTGTTGTGGTTGTTGTTTTTTGGACTTGTAGAATTAAAGATTTTTTTCATGACGTTGATGAATTATTGCAACCTATTTGCTAATCGTTCGTTGTTTCAACTATTGTGTTTTGAGTTTAAATCAAACAACCAGCTTAGGTCCTACGGGAATCTTGTAATGGATTCATAATATACTAGCGGTCGACCCGGCTTCGCTCGGGTGCCGATAGTTTTTGAGTTCAATCTACATCAACAACATATTTCAAAACCCTAGCCGATTTTTCGTGAAAGAGTAACAAACATCCTTACATACCAACTTTCAGAATTATAATATTAGTAAGGATAAGTATTACCTTACAAATATTTTAGAAAACAAGTAACTGCACAAGACCTAGTAGCAAGTAATTTATTGAGTATTTCATATGTTAGTACACATGGGTAAGGTTAATATTTCAGTCTCTGGTAATATTTATTAACCGACTTCAAAAAAAAGAGGAGGTTCTCAATTCGACTGTATGTTGCTTTTTTTTTTATGTTTGTTACCTCGTTTCTCTGTACTGGGTGAACCGTTTTAGATAATTCCTTTTTTAATTGAAAGCTGGTGCTTGTCGTTTGGTCCCATAAAAATATGGTAACGATCTGATGAATATCTTCGGACCTGGAGAGGGGAACTCCTTAAAATTAAGTAGGATTCCAATGGTTCTTCTTGCATTGAATTAAGTATAAAAGCAAAATTACCGTGGTGGAGGAAAGTAGGGGTAGGGGCGAGGGGGGGGGGGTGTTAGAAAATTAAGAAACATGTAAATAGTCAATATCTTCGGCAGCTTTTAACCGATTTTAGTGATTTCTTTTGCATCAGAAAGAACGTATTAACACTTTGATCTCACCAAGAAATCAGGAAAATCTGATGAATATCTTCGGTCTTGGAGAATAGAACTCCTCAAAATTGAGTACGATTCCAATGGTTCTTTTTGCATTGGATTCAGTATAAAAGCAAAGTTACAGTGGTGGATGAAAGTAGGGGTAGGGGCGAGGGGGGCGGTTAATAAAATGAACAAACACGTAAATAGTCAATATCTTCGGCAGCTATACCAATAAATCATGAAGATCTGATCTAATAGTGACAAAGAATCATATTATTACAGTTTAATAGTATGCCATATACCATTCCGTAATGAAACCGATATCGGCAATTGGGGGCATTGCCGATTGTTATGTGTTGGTGAACAAATTGTACATGACGATGATAAATTTTGTGAAAACATAGAAGAACGAGCCGTCATGTCGGATGAATTGTTCGTAAGAAGCATTCGAGGATTAAATATCCAATAAAAGAATGTTTCAAAAAGTCTCAACGGCAATCAAAATCAATTTGCAAGGACGATTCAAAACTTTTTCATGTAAGCCTGCATTTTTGAAAGCCTATTATTGCGTTCTTTACAAGTATCTTTTGAAATTACTCTGGAGATAGATTCCCTTATTTGAGACAGGCGTTGCTCCCTTTCTCCGTTTGTCTCATTTAAACGGCGCTTTCTCATACGAGCAGCGCGTTTACTAGGTCTACCCATATTCAGGCTATCGAACTTTTAAGTCACTAAAAATAAAAAAATAAACCAAAATTTTAACAAAAAAAAATAACCGACTTCAAAAAACTGACAAAATTCATACTAAAAATAAACATCTAAAAAAAGACAAAAAAATGAGATATAAAAAACAAACTAAAAATGCACTAAAAAGTAAAAAAATAATTGCGTATTCTAACGTCAATAATTTACAATCTATTCAATGTACATATAGGTACGATCTATGTGTTTTCCTCGCAAGATTGTATTTATATATTATGTATCCAGTTAAAGTTTCCATCTAACTCAACACATACCTATGAGTAACAAATAATTATAAAAACATTTATTTACAGTTCATCTAAGCTAAAATGTGAAATATATGAATGCACTACTTAAAAGACAATCAAATTATTAGAATAATGTACAATTATTGTTATTTTTGGAGTCGGTGTCATCCAAGTTTTATGAGTTAGTAACTACATAAACGTCAGATATTATATTTTATTGAATTAAGGTTAATAAACCACATAATAGTATAAGAGGATATTCGTATAAAATAGTTTTCATAAAGTTGTCATTTAATATTGTCAGGTATAATGTCGAGTTTATTTGGCTGACACCGACTCCAAAAATAACAATAATTGTACATTATTCTAATAATTTGATTGTCTTTTAAGTAGTGCATTCATATATTTCACATTTTAGCTTAGATGAACTGTAAATAAATGTTTTTATAATTATTTGTTACTCATAGGTATGTGTTGAGTTAGATGGAAACTTTAACTGGATACATAATATATAAATACAATCTTGCGAGGAAAACACATAGATCGTACCTATATGTACATTGAATAGATTGTAAATTATTGACGTTAGAATACGCAATTATTTTTTTACTTTTTAGTGCATTTTTAGTTTGTTTTTTATATCACATTTTTTTGTCTTTTTTTAGATGTTTATTTTTAGTATGAATTTTGTCAGTTTTTTGAAGTCGGTTATTTTTTTTGTTATTCCCATACACCAACACAGGCAGTGCATCGACGATTTATACTAGACGGCTCCAACATATAAGCTATGGAGGTATTTGTAAAATCTAAAGCTCTTTCCCTCGGTATATATTTTGAATTGATTTTTAATAAGGATATCTTAAATATATTACACGTATTAAACAGTTCTACATACATGTATAATTTTAGGAATACCTATATCTGAAGAATATATATTTTTACTTATTGCTGGTCATTTGATAAAACTTATCTTAAGTATTGATGATAATGTGAATGAATTATTTGTGGTAGAGAGAATTTATGCAATAAATTAATGATAAATAAACGATTTTGTTTTGGAACTAGTTCACGTGAATCGTAAATCTTGACGTTTTGAATTTGATTCCAAATTGTAGCAATCATGCGTGCAGGGCTTTTATTCGATAAAAATATTTTCTCAGGCTGTGGTATTCTCTAGAAACATTAACATTTAGTATCAGAACCATGTGGTAAGCTTGTGTTATTTAAAGTGACGAAGTTGTAAAATTTATGCTAGTAGAAGATAATATAAAAAACACGAAATGACGTAAAACAAGTCCATTTATAATAAAGTAAAAAAATTAACCTCACGATTATTTTTCGCCAAACAATTTAGGTCAGTTTGCTAGACTTACGTAATTTACCTATTTTCTTCTACAAATGAAATATGTACACAACATAATGTATGCGATGCGATACTTGGCAACAAAATGTTTTGTTAGGACAGTTTCACCAAATAGCAGAATGCTGATAATCGAGAATGAAATAGACAAAGGCGACAGAAAGTCGATTTGCATTTATGGCTCTCGTGATACATAATGGAGACTGTCAACCTCCGAGGGGAAAACAAAACAATAAAGTATCGTATCATTCCGGAACGTCAGATGAACTTCGTAATAGTAAATTTTTGAAAGTAACAGCACTCTTTAAAAAAAATACGGTCCTTAGAAAATAAATATTAAGGCAACACCATTGTAATGATACTGTCTCATCTATGTTTGTCTCGGGCTGTATAGATTTTACTATTGAGCACGTACGATGCTCAGAAGTTAGGCCTAACTCCATCACGCTGTTGTAGCGTAAATAAAGCATTGTTATTTTAAGTACCTAGTCACTTTCCAATTAACGTATGGATTTAAGTCGGTAAAAGTCCGGTATTACTCGTCTCTCCACGATAACCGGGAATCGAAGAGGAATTTCCCACTCGAAATGTCCACCGTTTCAAAATAATATAAATAAATTATTCCAACCTAACTAGCTTTTTGGTCAGCGACTGTAGGCAATTTATCTGATATACATTGTATTTTGCCGTCCGTCCACCGTCAAAGATAACTTTCCGGGAACGAAACGGAGTACAATCGGTATGATTTTAGTTAATTGAATAAACATACGCGTGTCGATAGGTCACGAGATAAAAGTACAGAAGTCGGCTTGTTACTCTCACGTACGCGCTTGCAACACTCAATGGAATCTCATTCAATATATAAAGTTCATTCAGTGTTCGGAATTAGTTGGTCACGTGTCCTCACAGTTCTCGCGTATATATAAAATGCCTATTCTCATGTTTGAATGCTGGGGCAAGTAAGATATTATGTGAAGGGAATTGTATGATAATGCACCATGCATGCGATTTGGTGAATGGATGTATTTATGAAGTAACATTCTTAAGACCTATGTTTGGTTATTACGTCAATTACGTCAGTCATTTTTACCACAAAGTGGTGTCACAAAAAAAGCGTTTTAACCAGTTGTATGAACCTCCAAGAAATATATCCTTAGACCATAAGAAATGCTTTTGGCCCGTTTATGTCCATTTACTAGTCCACAGGGTTGGAATTTACTGCAGTAGGTGAGAACAGTACAGGCGCGTGTTAAGCTAGGGATAATGGCCATAAAGGCAGCACCTAGGCAGCTTTATTAAACCTTTTAATTCTGCGAAAATCTATGCTACAGGCTTAGGCTATATTTCTATTGAGGTCAAACATATCCTTAAAATTAAGCCGTTACCGTTTATAAAACTGTGAGACCAGTACATAAACTAAGCTTGGAGACCCTTTTTAAATTACAGAATGTCTAATTTTTTACACCCGTTGGGATCCAACAGTTGCGACATGTGTTTCGAATGAATGAATCCGTTCCCATATTTTTTGCGACTTACTAGGACAAAACACTAAACTCGAAATTGGAATACACTAATGTTTCGGAGTAAATGCTTCATTTGTGAATGGGAATGTTGTTTTATAAATATCGCTTGTATGAAGCGATGTGTTTACGAATCCATCAGAAGCTTGTTTGCGTACGACATTGTTGGTACAATTTTGCATTGATTTACTTTGTTGGCTTTATTTTTGTAAGAATTGATTGAAATGCACACGTGAGATCTAATTATGTAAACGTTCACTCTATTGAGAAAGTTTCTATTGTCTGCTTTAATTGGGTCGTGAGGTGTTCGAGTTTTGTACATAAATACAGTTTTGTTGAGTGTTTTTGCTGCTAGTTTGATCAGCAATTCTCAACAGTTATAGGTGCAATTAAGACTTCGATTAACGCAGAATTGCTTTGGCTTCATCTGTGATTATTTCTGTAATTGGTTACATTTTTCTTTTTTTATTACTAGCCTACTGAATATATCATTTTATGACAATAAACTTGTTAATATCATTCTACACTGTCTACTCAATGCTAAAATTCCCGGAACTACAAATCGAATTCGCACGCACTGAGAATACGATAGAGTGCAGCTGAAGTACAGTGAGCCCTTAGAAAGACTGATACGGACAGTAATCGGAGTTTGAAATCTATATTTCTCCTGTTCATCAACCATGGAAGTAGATTAACCGCTATATTTAATGATTTAGGAGTGACTGAGCCTTATTCTAGCTTTAAGATTTCTAACATACATAACCTTTTTAAACGAAACTTGTTGCATAGTAACTAAAACTTTTTGTTGAAAAAGAGGAAAAAGGCACTATCTCCAGATAGTATATGCTTCATATGAGGGTAGTATCTATTTCAAAAAACTGTGACTATGTACTGAACTATGCAAATATATGGTATTACACGATACTTGTGTTAGTTTTCGAGGCACCGGGTGGATTCGAAACGAGGCCGCGTGTTTTCAACCGCAATGTAAATATTTTAACGCTCTCCCAGTTTCGGCAGCCATCGTCGGTTCTACAATATTGAGATGCGGTCTCGAACAATGTTAATATGTAAATCCTTTGTAATGGACACGCCGTTCTGGATCTTTTATATTTTATTCGCACAATGGAAATGAAGACTGCATGCAGTGGACTGTCATTTTTGTATATTAAGAAGTTTTTCATTCCGTTTTATTACCCGTGGTTTTAAGATTAACTGAAGATTAAATTCATTTTTTAAACATTACGGTTGCATTTTTATAATGAATTCAGACATAATGGTAGAAATAAGACAGATGTTTACTGTAAAAGTACTGCAGATGTAAATTTAATATTTTTGTTTGCTTTACATTCATTTAGGTACATATTACGTATGTGATAGTATATTTGGTGGAATTTTAATAATCTGAAAAAGTATCGTTAATGATTAGTAAGGGGAAGGACACAATTCTATTACATCTAAATAATCATTAAAGCAAGAAGACGTAATGGAAGTAATATGTGGTAATAACTTCATTTGTGATTAGATTGCTGATTGGTCGGTACGCAGCACGCCCATGCAGTGACCGCATTTAGCATATGATCACGGATCATTAACATTTGCAGAGCCTTATTGGTGTACAAGCAAAGTTTTATGACTGATTGACATTCGTAGTGCGGAGACTTTCGACAGGGTGGATAAATTCACGCCTTGTTGGTGTAGTGGACTTTGAACCGACTGTGAACCTGGGTGCGATTTCTAGGTCCGGCAATCCACTTTGTGATAGTTTTTAGATGTGAAATAATTTATGTTTTTGAGTACCCTAGGTTGGGATTTGGGGCGGAACCGGTATGGCGATAGGTCCGCCCCTTATCACATCTGGGGAGATATATGCCCGGCAAAATGTATGTACTTTACCACCATTACGTATTAAAACTCAATAAAGTGTGTAAATAAATAAATAAATAAATAAACTCGCGACTTAAGTCATTAGCAATTCTCGAGATTCAATTATGTTAACCCACTCAAGTCATCCATAATTAATGTCACGAACGTTTTATTAATATATTTATTGTTTATGTAGTATACATAAAGGCGGACTTAACGCCAGCTGCATCCTTTAACAGCTTTGGGTGCAGCGACGACCATCAATTCTGTCGTATTTCAGTTTCAAGGATACGTAGCTAGATTTGTCAGGGTAGATAGTGTCTGTTTAAAAATACATGCGTTGATAGGTCATGGTAGGGGCCCAGTGGCTACCCGGGCGTGCTTGCACACAATAATTGATTAATTGAATGAGCCGGCGACGCCAAACGCCACTTCGTCGCACGTCCAATGTCCAGTCTTCTCATTTTGTGCATTTAGTTTCCAGCAAATGCTCTATGGAATATATTTGGACGTATTTTGTGTGTTGTTAGGGTTATCTTACTTTTAATTTTCTTTAAGTAAATGACAAGCAATACTGAATACAAGGCGTATCTGGTGACAATAATCACTGTTATTCATGATATACGTAATTTTGGTAGATTCATATATATGGATTCTTGTAGAATTTTTTTTTGTTGGGAAACCGAAAATCTTATTAAGTTCCTGAAAGGCAACATCAAAAGTATGGTATATAACGTTGGCTTTCTCTATAAATACTTGTATATTATAATATTAGTAGTTATATCTTATATGTATCTCTGATTAATTTGTCAGTAAACCACAAGCATCTTTTTACTAAGTTAACAATGGCATTAGATCATTGTACATGTTTATCCAATTTGCTATTTCGCACGGCCCTTTCAATAAAAGGAGGTTTAATAAAGTAAGATATTGAAATAAAACTAATTTTAGGGATTTTATCGCGGATTTGGTTAAATTTTTTACATTTTGTAACTTCCGACGGATTACTTTACAGCTTTCGTGTTCATGGGGCGGACCTGGGTATTAGTCATCCGCTCAGTGACTGTTACAAACTACCCTTAATTAACAATTATTAAATAAATTTATTATTTTTATTTCAATGTGTAACGTTCGCGTAAATCTAAGAAATCATTATGTAAAATAAAATATAACGGCTAATGGAGGATGGCCAACCCTGATTACACAGATGTTGCAAATGTTGCAAAATACCGTATATGTAAGCCAAATGGAATCACAATGTTACGCAAACACTAGTCTTGACCTAGAATGACAATTTTACGTGCGAAATTTACTAAAAGCGGAGTAACGTGGTAGACTAGGCGACTTTTTGAAATTACATCAGTACGCCCAATTTGTACTTACAAAAACAGCAATCATAACTTTATGATTGCTGTTTTTAATGGTGGGGAAATACATAGTGAGGAATTATGAATATCTAAGAATTCACAACACGACGGAGACCACGCTTCGGCAAACGCAGTGTAGGACGTCCTCCAACCAGGAGGCGCGACGATATTTGGAAGGTGGCTGGTAGCGGTTGGAGACGATGGGTTGAAGATCGAGCCAAATGGCGTGCTATAGGAGAGGCCTATGTCCAGCAGTGAACGCAGAAGGGCTGATGATGATGATGATGATGAAGACTTCACAAGGATTTAAATGTTATATTTGCCTTTAATAGAAAAAAAAAATAAAGTTATCCATATTAATAACATTTTGGCTATGTTTCTTCACGTTAGATGGGAAATCCTTTTCGGTTTGATTTATACCGTCGCCTAAAACTTTAGAAAAATATTGCATACATCTGCAAAGAAATGAATTGCCCTCGTAAAAGATTTGAACGCAGGGTCGTGAAAAAAATGTTTGTCTTAATGTTTAATACGATAATAATGGTTTAACACGAAGGTGTTTCTCACAGGCCACAGCGGTGTGGGCAGAGTTATCTTGTGTAAATATACCTAAGATTTTATAAAAACTTATTGGAGATCACCCACGTTACAGCAAGGCGTTTCCGTCCCGTTTGTGATAGATGTTAAACGTTATCATTGTTTTTGCTTAAAAATTAATATTTAAATGGCTCATTTATTGACTGTGATGACATTGATATATTAAATGTTAGAGTAAGGATAAAAGTACGTTGTTTTCATTTAAAAAAAAGTTTTAGTCAAGATTCTTCCTTACTACATTGTAAACTCGTCGAATCGTCGAAAAAATTGGAAAGTAACTTATGGCTTATTGAAGTTTAGGTATCTACCCTCAAAATATCATCAGGTACGAACATAGCCCTGGCTCCACAATAAGTCACCTATTATTCGTCATGAGTTTTCATTTCGTTTCAGATGAAAATACCATTCACCCTTCAGCCTCACATACGTCCCACACAACCTTTCGCCCACTGCGTCTCCAATTCTATAGAAACTAGAAATACATAAGTATCACATCGAAGTCCCGGGTTCGATGCACGTCTCAATAGCGTCGTTGAGTGGCGATAATGATTTATCCGCTCCTTTCATCGGGACGAGCCGTCCGTGCGTCCGGGTGTCCGGGTGTCCATCCGGTTGTCCGCACTCTCAAAAGAGCTCTTAGGGCACCGACTAGGTTTTTATTACGACAACTTTTTAACGTTTCGTCACGTGTCCGACGTCTATCGGTAACTAATTGCGCATTTGGGAATTGTAAGATTGTCTTTTAACACTTTGAGGTGTCAAGATATTTAAGAGCTATTCGGGTGAGCGTGTCTGGCGTAGTATGTTGGTATGTATATGATATGCTTGGTGTGTGATAGTCGCATACGATTTGCTCACAAAAATAACAATATATACCGGGTATATCAAGACTGCGACCGAAAACGAAGCCAGGTGGTAGTTTTAGTGGTTACAAAGACGATGCAAATAAACATTTCGCCGAAACAGAGACAGACATTTTTTTAGAATTTTTTGAAAATCATCGTGTTTGGGTGGTAAATACCTAGTTTTTGCGAAAATACCAATTTAAACCCTTACGTACCATTGCGTGTTTAAAATAAAGAGGTGTACATCATTATTTTAGGAAAACTATGTACCTATCACCCAAATACGACGACAAATAAAAAATTACAAAAAAAAGTTGTCGATTTTTTTTTGCAAAATATTTCTTGCATTGTGTCTGAAGTCACTAATACCACCTGGCTTCGTTTTCGGTCGCGGTCTTGATATACCCTGTATATGTGAGTGCGGTGCAGTTAACTTTATAATTGTGCCTGTTATAAAATATATTATAAGGTCTTGTTTCTGACCTATTGTTATACATGTCATTGTGCGCAAAATACATGGGGTTGGGGCAAAAAGGGATAAATGCATTTGCGGAACGATTTGACTTATGTTTCCACGGCTGGTTCCCTGCATCATAAAAGAATATCTGGATTTTATATGATCTGAGTAATTCTGTAAAATATGTGGCTTATTCACCCTCTTTGTGAAGTTATAACAGTGGATATATATTAATAAAAACCTAAAAATATTTTTATTGTTAACCGACCAAATTAAATTAACTGCATGTGGATATGAATTTAGATTAAAATTAATGTTTTTTTTATCCAATTTCAAAGTTAACAATGTACCCCGGAAAAGTAAACCCAGTAAATCTTTTAACAACCAAGAATCACTTTGAAAAATACCTAATAATGAATGGCAAAGGGGCGTTAATGCCCCTTTCTCATCAGCGAACATAATGGAGCTAAAAGCCCGCGTTGCAAGGGCTTAGATAAAGCCGCTGAAAAAGATAAGTCGGGGCCAAGACAAAGGAACATGATAAAGTTGACTTATGAATTTTACCTTTGTAAGTCGTTGGACCGCTGTGCAACCCGCGGCTAATGTCATTAGTCTGCTCTGTACCGTGTATCGTACTTATTATTTTATTGCTGGCTCATTTTTATACGTCTAATTTGAGGACGAAGGGATATCTTTATGAATAAACGCTATAAAGCATATATGTTGTTTATTTTATTTTAATTAACGCGTCCTAATGCTAGGTAGAGCAATGATGTAGGAAAAGTGCTTGGCACGTATGAGAGTGTAGTGCTCAAAAGTGCCAATTTGAGATCCATATAATGGTTTTCTAAGGTCTGATTTTGTTTATATTTATTTAGTTTTGCCCTGAGCAGTTTCATCCGCGATATTTATAAATTAAGTAGGTGTAATAACCAGGATTACGATTGAGCTTAGTTTTTGACATGTAATAATGTAGCGATAAAATTAGGGCGATTAGCATAAATACATTTTAAAATGTTATACACTATTACTTTAAAATTTTGCCCTTAATATATACTCCCGTATATAAAGTGGCATTGAGCCAGCGTGATGGAATAATGCATAAGCCCCTCGCATTACGTCGAGGCCGGTGGTTACCACTGACTCATAAGATATTGATCGATTAATTTTTAAAATAATGCCACTCGCGTCGCACAATACAACAGTGCAACTTCATGTAAGTATACCGTTAATAGACATATGGTCTCGACAACCCTAATTCCCAAGGGAAGTATTGTGCCACAAGTGGTGCGAATAAAAAGCATCGGGTAAATATTAATTTGTATGCTCATTCAAACGATTATATGCACGGTTCAAAATACGCATGGAATTCATTTGATTACCGTATAGCATGCACTTTCTCTATTCATTCATTAGTGAAACGCCGTGTTGTATTTATTCGTTTATTGGCGCGCAATAAAGGAATTCACATAAACGTATTAATATAAGAGGTCGTGGCCGTATCGATTTATCGACTGCTTTTTATATGGAAATACGGTTATTAAGTAATGTTCTTAATGATATAAGTACATTGCTTGTGGCTATGTCTAAAAGATATATGGTGTTTGTAGAAGATAAGTAAGTTAACGAGTATGTTCAGCTAACGGTAAGTGGTCACCGCTGACTACGAGACCATGTTCCTAACTTCGCAGTAATGTCATGTATAGGCTGAATGTGCATCTCGCAAGCACCTAGGTACAACCTAGGAGAATTGTAAGTGCGTTGCTGACTTGTAAGAAATGGGAAGGTCCTTGAAAGGTCGTACGTCGTATCTATAAATACCGCGGACGAAAACATACTTACTATTTGCCTTATTACAACTAAGTATTTTTGAACATGCATATTAATGAGTAATCGACTGTTACTATGTACATTATAAGTAAAGCTTCTCATTACGATTAACGATCAAAACTCAAGGAGTTAAAAATTAAGAAATTATTGAGTAATATTTACAGCTTATTCCTGCTCTTGTTCCACGATGTGCGGTTACCGTAATTTGATTAAATTATGCATATTGTACAGAATGACTTATCATTTAACGTCGATTATAATTCCCGTCCATCCAATGGCTGTCTAGCAAAAATCCCTGATTGTATGTGAAGCCTATCCATTAGTCATTTTATTTACTACCATTGATATTATGGTGGCATTATAAAATACTGTTTTAATAAGATGGAAAATAATGCGCGATATAATAACACGATACTTTGTGCAGCATTTCGCTTACAATTATCTTTTATTCGACTTAAAACAACTTCACGCTTCTCTAATACAAAGTGTCTTGATGTTAATTTAAAACAATAATAATCGTATACAAAGTCTTGTTCAACAATTACCAAACCACTTTATCAAATAAATAAAACCGGCGCACTTATTATCTTGCTTTGTACACAGCTGGAAAATTTTCAGTTTTAATAATAGTCCGGGATTTAAAATAGTCATTATGCAAAATTGCCTTTTCCTTTGTAAAGTAAATTTTAATTTTCTCCGTAGTGGCTCCGGGGTGCGTCTTTTATGTATGAACCTACAGCTTTAATTATGATAGTGGATGTAAACGCTGGCTGGGTTACATCGCTTTGTGCCATGGTTCACACGCGACGGGGTACAGGAACATAAGAACGTTCGTATTTTTATTTCTATTAGAACAATAATTTACTTTGATGTGGTTTCGGAGCTAATTGGAGGACCTGCTATGCTTAATGCAAAGTCTAGTGATTCTGAGAATCTCTACCTCTGAATGCGCATTTCCGTTTGTTAAAAGTTTATAATAACGCAATAAATATTATTGTGGATGGCATAATTATTACAGTAGTGGTTCACGGTGGTTATCACGTTTGGTTAATAATGTGGACATAAGCGTAAGCCACCTCGTGTATTCTTTATACTGAGAAGAATGCTTCTAATTGTCAGTTCCATGGTGAATGAATTATCTATGCTGTCTGTACAATGGTTGTCTATTTCAAATCTGTTCAAGCAATCGGAAGTGGCGTACTGGCACGCATCTTGCGTGCGACACTGTGGGGAGTGTAACATCTTGGGTACGACATGGTCGGTATCCGGGCGGATGTGAATATCCTAGTCAGCATTCGTGTGAGGACCGAGATCAGTTCCCGAGACTGGATTATATAGGGTGGTGGAGACTTAAAATTTATTGTATACATACCGGGTATATCAAGACTGCGACCGAAAACGAAGCCAGGTGGTAGTTTTAGTGGTTACAAACACGATAAGTGATAAGTAAAAAATAACTGAAAAAAAGTCGTCGACTTTTTTGGCGAAATTTTTACTTGCATTGTGTCTAAAGTCACTAATAATACCACCTGGCTTCGTTTTCGGTCGCGGTCTTGTGATACCCTGTATATAAAGAAATACGACAGCAGTTTATAAACCAAAATTACAAGCAACGCTGTAGCCACGATGTTTTTGTCATTTAGTTTGTAGATATATTGATTCTTGATGTAATAACTGATTTACAGGTTTATAATTTATTTATTTATAGCTACGTAGAGTTTGATATAATTATATTTCCATTACAATTTGGCAGTGCTACGGCATTTGGATTGGCTTATTAGTATAAAATAAAATATACGACTTGCTTCAATCAATGGATTAATCATTAATCAGTTGTAAATGAAAACCACAAGGAACACAATCAATGCAAAAATGTATGAGTTAATGAGTGATTCCATTTGGAATGATAGTTTAGCACGTGCCAGGAATTCCTATTTTGGAATGCGTGGATTTGATTTATAGAACCAATAAAATTTATCTTTAATTATTGTTGTATTTGCTTTGAGTTGAGAATTGTGAAGCATTGGGTTTGGATTCAAATAATACAATTGGCATAAGTTTTACAATTCGGAATAGGTAATTTTTTTTCAACAGATTGGTAAACCATGTCAAATATTTCTCCAAATGAATCTCTATACAAAGGACTATTTGAGGTTCAAGTTTATGATCTCAAAGCTTACTAAGCACATATAATATGCCACCACTAATTTTATAAAACTTTCTTTTATCTAAATGTAATTTTTCACTTTGTTGGATCATATCTGTCGTATCATATCTTTACCAGACCATATAGGTCCCACTGCAGGGCACGAGCCTTGTCTACAATCGTCAGTACGATTGGGAGGGATTAGACGATATAGTCCACCACGCTGGCCTAGTGCGGTTTGGCGGACTTTACATACCATAGAAATTCTTGCAAATCCCTATGGTATGCAGGTTTCCTCACGATGTTTTCCTTCACCTTTATAGTGCGTGGTGATTGACTATCAATACACACATGACTCCCCCTCCTCCACACACGTATGTGGTATCCTGTTGGTAAACGGACCAGACGCCTCTGCTAATATTAATATGTTCACGGTGGTCGCGGGTTCAAATCCCAGGGCACACCTCTGACTTTTCGGAGTCATGTGTTTATTGATAGTCGTATCATATATTGTAAATATAATAATCCCCAGCTCCTAAACATCTCAAATAGTTGAGTTATATCAACTGTGATATCTCAGATATTACCACGCCCAGACAAAAGGGAAACGCATTCTGTTTACATAGTACCGTTATCACAATTTATGCCAGAGGTGTGGATGAACGGTGAAAAAAATATACGAACTCAATAAGACCGCTCGCGACTGACTTATGGAGATCAGATTAAAAAGGTATTCATTTATGGGACGCTGAGTGATACACGGAATATGTCTGTTGTAATTTTAAAGCGATAGTGATCTGCGTGTATAAACTGCGTCTGGTTGTCAGATTTGATGTGAAATGTGTGCGAGTGTTGGTGCTTGTATCAAGCTTGAATACTCTTTCTCAACAGTTAATCGCGTCCCGATAACGTAGAAGATAGCACGAGTCTTGTATAATATGTATCAAAACTTAAAAGAAAGTTTTTGATATGACAATATAAGTATTGTAAGACCAAATTTTTAAGGCCAAAGGCAAAATTTTTTGCTTAGGTCCAAAGCAAAAAATAATGTTAGTCTTGGTAGGATAATCGAACCCGCCGTCTATCATTTTACAACTAAATTGATACCTAATGCGATGAACATCGCTTATTCTATTTTCTTTTGATCAGCAGACTCAAGATTTGAATGTTGCTTCGTTAGTGATATTGATATGCAGTTATTTCAGTCCAATAGCCCACAAACTCGTAATTGTCTGGGTGTGCTATTCTAGTAATATAGTACAGTACGTGGTTTGCCCTATATGTTCTAGTTCAGTAAATAGACTCTAATTGTACCGCAGGAGACTCAAGGCGAACATTTCACGTATTTACTCCTGTGGTTACACTATTAGGCCAAATTGTTCAGAAAGGACGCTAGAATTAGAGATCTGCCTTGTAGTTACGTCAATTATATAAATATATCCTTACGTATCCTTTTACGCCTAAGCTTTACCGCAACGAAGCGAGATACGTTGGTAATGAATGACCTCAAGATACACGCGACAGTGGAAGATAGTCGAAAGTACGGCGGCGCGTTCACCATTATTTGCGCAATATCTTTCTAGGCGCTTATTTACATATAAAATCCACAGTATTGGAAATTTTATCTCGCCACTTGCGCACCGAGGATGTTCTGTTCGTTTGATTCGCGATCCTATCAATATCCTTTGAAATCCACGGACTTTATTCAGCTGTAATGCTCAAGTGTTGTTTATTACTAAAGGTTTACTGCGCACAGCGGAAACTTTGCCATATAAGACTTCACTCAATGCGCTCGCCTATGTTTTTCGTTTTAAATGCAATCATTGTCTTCTCTATAATCTACGCAAAACACAGTGACACTGTAGCTATTTAAATATTTTACGTTTTCAGGGGTATAAAACAAATGACCATTTAGAATTTCTGTCTATCAGTGATCGTAGCGTGCTAAAAGAAGTACTGCAAAATTCCATGAAAACTTCGTAGTTTTATTGCTAAGTTACAAGCCGTAAGCTAAATGGCAACAAGTTATCACTGATGTACGGAGTATATATAGACTGCGACCGAAACGAAGCCAGGTGGTTTAGTGATTAGTTAGTGGGTAGTTTTAGTGATTACAGACACAATGCAATTAAAAATTTTGCTAAATGGCGACAGTTTTCTTCTCGCATTTTTTTAAATATCACTGTGTTTGGATGGTAAATACCTAGTTTTTGCTAAAATAATAAATTTAAACCCGTGCGTACTATTGCGTCTTTAAAAATAAAAAGCTTTACATTATAATTTTAGGAAAACTATGTATTTACCACCCAAATACGATGATAAGTAAAAAAATACAAAAAATATCGCTCTCTTTTTTGCAAAATTTTTAGTTGCTTTATGTCTGAAGTGACATATACTAACCATCTGGATTCGTTTTCGGTCGCAGTCTGGATATACCCTGTATGTAAGTTATGAATTCAAATGTTAAATCGGTTCAAAGTTTACAACACATTGAATACAAAGCGTATTGTGATGGCAGTATGAGTATTACGTGTGGTGATATTTGTTTATTTGTACGGTTTAATAGTGGGCAGCGCCACCGAGGAGCGAGGGCATGTGGTCCTCGCGGCGATACCGATTTCACTCGTAATTTCCGCACAGACTGCGATCCCCTTCAAAAGACTCATGCCAGATGGAGGAAATGAAAATCCCTCTCGTTTAAATCGTGAGCCGGCCACGTCTCCGCTTTCACGAAACTTTATAAAAAGTATTAATTCGTTTCGTTTGATGTCTCTGTGCGATGTAACATATAGATTCTTTTTTACAGAGGCCGTGTAACTGTCAACGGGCGAGGAAAAGGTGCCATTGTTTTCGACCGCATAGCAACGAAATTTGGCTCTTCTCGAGATACTCCACCGGTTGGAAGTGAGTATGGACCTTTGTTAAAATATGACGGCGGCACACAATATTGTTTCGAATGACATCGCCAGCGAACCCCGGAATATTCGAGTATGGAAAAAATGTAAATACAAAAAGTATTCAAAAAGTTTTTTGTCGCTCGACATTCCCGCTGTGGAACAAACAGCGGTGACAACTGTGTAAACTGCAACACGTGTCTCATTAGAATGCCGTGGTGTTGCCGACGCTTGCTGGCGAAGCGTCGACGCGGCCGAGTCGGTGTCACGCTGTAAGGCAATAAATCGGTGTCAAAGTAATTATTTGTAGGCACCGAATTTGAATATGAATGACTATTATGATTGTTGGTGTGGCGACAATACAGCAGGAACATTTGATTACATCAGCGGCGCCGACGTCGTCTTGTCCTTGGACCCATCGTCGCCGTGTCCCGTTTTGGGCATGCAAATGTGCCGAATGTTCATAAATAAATAGACACTCGGGTGTACTTTGAGCCATGCAAATCACCTCTCCTGACTATTGTTCGCCGCCCTTGGGGATTATACGGCCGGTCGTCGACACGTGCCTAGAATGCTCTATTGAAAACGAATTTCAAATTGATTAGTTAGCTCGCTGCAGAGTTTTAAAACAATTCCCTAGCAGAATAATCGTTCGATGGCTTGGCTATACTAACAGTGTTTTGCATAAGCTATGAATTGTTATTTCTATTAACAATATCAATAGGCTATAATAGGTGTTCTGTTTCTCGGTTGTCTTCATTAGCATTAATATTGAATGTTATACTAGGAATTGCTTCATTAGTGATCTAAATAAAGGCCCAATTATTGTTATGTTCGCGCGAATTCATTACTGATTTTCCAGACATAGGCTTTTTAATAGCCTCTGGGGACTTTCAATATTCTATTCTGTATTTGTTTTTCTATATGTCTGGTCGCGAAACAGATTTTTATTCAACTAATTTTGTCCTATGTTGTGTTTAATAAAAGTTTCAAGTCACCGTCGCATTAGCATTCAACAAAATGTTCGAGACATCTGAATACTATTATAGTGGACGTGCTTTAAAAAACAATTGTTATATTTTGAGTGGTCCGTCGATTAAATCAAT
Source organism: Deilephila porcellus (assembly GCA_905220455.2). Taxonomy (NCBI): domain Eukaryota; kingdom Metazoa; phylum Arthropoda; class Insecta; order Lepidoptera; family Sphingidae; genus Deilephila; species Deilephila porcellus. The sequence goes on along the minus strand of LR999973.1, from coordinate 11,120,890 downwards.
TTTGTCGCACCCAAACTGTTGTCATTGCTACGAGTATACATTGCCGATCACGTGGCCTGCCCATTAATTCAAGTGTGACGACGGTGGTCCATCTATTCAATATTGGGCACGTGTTCTATTGATATCATTCAAATAACTACCGGGTTTTTATTGTTAAGTGTAAAAATTCATAGTTCAAACACACGCGGGTTCGCTCCACCATTCACACCCACCGGCGCCGCTCGAGTATTGTACGACAAAATATATTTGAAAAAGTTGCGCTCGCTTTATTCAATTTATTGGAACACATCTGGCGCTAAGCAGGCGTGGAGTTTTACGCCTTCGAAACTCGTCTATATGATTATAGTTTTAATTATTACGTTTTTACGTTCATAACACGTGTTTGCGGTATAAATCGTGTAGTTTAATACGTCATGTATGTATTATAAGTCGCGTCCGCGTCGTCGGGTTTCTATTGAATGAATGCGTTTTGTTATTTGCATAGATTTGAATGGATTATATTGAATTTATGGGGTGTTATTTATTTTTTCTATTTGTATCACGCCGTGTCGTGACGGCGCTCGGTGACAACACAACACAACAAATACTTGGGTTTGAAAGGTTAATAGGATCAGAGAAAACAGTTTGAAAGTGTAATTCTATACAGTTAGATAATTTATTATTTCGGTAATAGTATTAAAGGAAATTTATTATTGACCTTGTTAGTTCAATTTGTTACCGTATATTTTATTTTGCATTAGAAATATTTAAATAAAAAATATAATCATTTGATGGATGCTAACGATGATAGTTATGAATAATAAACAAAATATAAATTATTTAATTAAACAGAATTTTATGTTAGTCAAGAATTTCGGTACCTTTTGTGCGGCGTATAAACGTTTCTTTATTTTATATCTATAACAAAGCAGAGTGCTTCCGTTTTTTCTATCGTATGTTAAGTCCGCCAACCCGCACTAGGCTACCATGGTGATCTATAATCTAACCCTTCTCAGTTCTCAATGGTAGACGAGGCCCATGCCCTGCAGTGGGACGTAAATGGACTGGATTATTATAATACATAAACTTACGCCTTTATCCCAGAAGGGATAGGCAGAGGCGCCACCAGAACATCCACATTTCGCCTTGTAAGTTCCGTCCCACGATGTGATAGGGGGCGAGCCTATCGCCATATCGGCCACAAATTCATGACTCTCGGCTGATACTGAATAGTAAAATTCAATATCACTTTGCCCGACCCGGGATTTGAACCCGAGATCTCAGCTTTGTAATCGTACCGTAGTACAACTAAGCTTACGAGGCAGGACTGCATTATTATAAATACTTGTAATAAGTAATTTACATAACTATTACAATACAGTTATGTCTTAGCAGATGTATTTTGATACGCATTGATTGCGTGTATTCTTGGCGAGCTCTGGCGCATCGGCTCAATACGGCTAATGGTGCGGTCATATTGCCCGTCTGTCTACTGTCTCTACTTGTGAGAGAAATGTGCTCACGATATCTTTATTGTATGAATAATTGGGCAAATATTGTTGTAGTGTAATAGAGTATAGCATTGGGTTTCCTTTTATCAATTGTAAATAAGTAATTTACGTCCTAATGCAGGGCACGGAGAGCGCTTAGATCAGTCCACCGCGCTGGCTAAGTGAGAGTTAGCAAATTTAACGATATATTTTTTTAAATCTACATATTTGGTTTACAGTATACGATGTAAATTTATTATTCATTTTTTATTTCATTATACAGTAAGCTTTAGTTTTGGTTAAGTATTCCTATTCCGGAATGTAGTTAAACAGTTCCTTTTGAGGATTTCGATTTGTTTTAAAGTCAAGGTTATTCAAATAGTTTATTACTGCGGTTGGTTATATAATTTAGACTTACTATTAAATATCGTAACTTTGGATTTGCACGTCAATCCAACAGTGCTATTCCCATAATTTGATATTTTTAAAAATCTGTAAATGTCGATACAACGATATATTTTTTGCATAACAATGCGACAACATTCCACAACAGTATCTAACTAAACCGCCCGCAAGTAAACACATATATCACAAAGGGTAATTTAAATTTACTCTCATGACGAATATGTGTCTCGACTCAGCACACAATGTCTATTCAAACAAACATTGAATATTTTAAACATTACGCTTAATCTGTTCTCGGGGAGGCAATAAGAAAACAAACCCGAAACTCATCGTCCCGTAATTGATTTTATGAAGCCCTGTGTCAACATGCATCTAAGACCGGAATTATACTCAGTTAATGCCCAATCTTAATGCTCTTAGAGCCTCGTTACAATACTCTCACGGGCCGAAGGTGGCGCTGGTCGACTAATAAGCTATTAATTCGATAGTCTCGTAGACCTCCCAAGTGGATCCCGAGGGCGCAGGCCACAATTCCCCTATTTGACAAGTCGTAAGAGACATAGATTAGCCCCCATTGTTCAGTGCACGTAGTGTACTAATGCGTTGCGACACTTGGGTAAACTTAAGCCTTTAAATGGACCATCTGATCGGAACGGATGATGTGGACGCGTTTTTTGACTTAATAAGGAGCGAGTGAGATTATTATCTCGCATGGTTCGTAATTTATGTTCCATGTGCTCTATAAATAAAGCATGATAATGATACTAACCGTTTTGTAAGAAGTACGTGGTATCTATGAATGATTGTATTAAACATTTCGTGTAACGTTGCTTCGTTAAACCTTTTTATTTTCGCTGAAGTTGCCAATTCAGAAGGCAAAAAAATTTGATTAACTCCTGATTTCGTAATAGCTTCTGTACTGCTAGTTAGTTGGAAATTGCAAAATGCGTCATTAATGTAAGGTTTATTTTTTACACAAGTGAATAATTTATTTTAAATTGACTTTGATTTATTTAGCCGTCGCGGCGCGCCGGCGAGGGCGGTTGCATTTGGCACACTCCAATTCCGTCCGTGATAACGTTAATAGTTTTATTGTGCTAAGGCGCTCCATGTTTGATGTGAGATAGATATCTCGAGAGCGACGCATTAATTTGTCATGCGCGTCCTTAATCTATCGTCTTTGCAGCGGCGCCGCAAATCTCCGATCGGATAGTTGCGAAGTCATGCCGTTTAATAGTTCCATCAGTATTAATCTAAAGTCTGTAACACTTCTCAGTGTCCAATTGTGACGAGGAGGCGGTTTTAACGAGTTCCCTCTCATCTCGATTCGTCTATCTGGGCCTACATCTATGTTGGGTTCCGTATCGGCGGGCCGGTGAGCTCTCGCGGTTATCGCTCCATCGTAAATTAACACAAATTATCCGGCGCATGTATTCATGTTTAGTAGGCTAAGCGTTTAGAGCTCTTTGTGTGCCGGTCACTTCTCGATTAGTTGCGGTTTGTAGTTGAGTGGACGTTTTGATATACTAACTAGTTTGCGACTGGTCTGTTAGGTATGATTCAAAGATGTTACATTTGTTACTGCGCCAGATTTATTTGTAGTTTCAAAAATATTATGTTTTTGGCTATTAGAAGAGCTTAAAAGAATAGTTAATCTTTGTTAAATAAATCGAAAATCTCGGATTAAGAGGATGAATCCATAAAAAGTTTATACTATTTTTGGTAAAAATAAACATTCGGAATTGAAAATAGCTTATTCTATTGTCATTTGGAGAGCACTGTTAGAAGTTATTCCTGGTTGTTTCTATTTGGGAACAGTGGCAATCGTTAAACCGCGTTGAAAATCGGGAAAATCTTAACTTTGGACTCGCCACTAGTCACAATAATTAATCCGTGTAATTTAATCCATTTTTCACCAATATTAGTTAGGGTGGTGAATTATGATACTAGGTCTTCTCATTGTAGGGGAATCGCGCTACGGCTGAAGTGTAGGAACTTGAGGCTAATATTGGGATATTCTCACTACATGCTCACAAGATTTGATGTATGATTTGTTGAATTGTTGTGTATGTATTTTTTCAACATCACGGATTTATGCATATGCATATTATATTGCAAGTATTGTTAACCAGATAATTCTCAGATTTTCCGACGTGTGCCGTTGTGATATCACGTTGTTTTAGTAATCTTGGTTGAATTTTGTGCGGACCTGTCACAATTCATTAACTGAGTTAAGCCTCATATTTTGATGCTGCGCTTGACTCATGTGTCTTTTCTTAAATGTACCGTTTATGAAGAAGGGTAGCATGTTGGAAGTAACGGAATTTAATTTGATTAATTTATTTTGAATAAAAGGAAGTATTGCTATATTTATTGTCAAAGTATTTCCCGACTTCAACATTTTCTCTAAGTGCGAGTCCTTTGGGACCTTTTTTTTTATATTATAGGGGGCAAACAGTTCACCTATTTTTATAAGAAGGCCCAACAAACTACCAACTAACTCAATGAATGAAAACCGTACGATACCTTGGCAATGGAAGGTGTGCTTTGCTTTTATTCACTAATTAATATAGAAAAAATGGAAATGGTGGGGTTGTTTTAATAATCAAAGAATAAAAATACTGCATAACGCAATTAGTTTTAATAATAATTTTTAAGGATTTTATATCCCACACATACACAGCGTACGTGAGATTAATATGCATGTCTTTTTTACATCTCTCGGGAAAGAATGTGGCTTAATTTTTCTATGAAATGCGCTCGTGTTGCGTCTATTAAAGTCAAGTTATTTAACATTTGTGTTGTGCAAGTTTCTGCATTTTTTGTCGACAGTTTTAATGGTCCTCTCTGTTGAGTGTGCAATTTAATTCCTGAATACTTTTAATTAACAAACAATTGGCTATTGGTCGCTAAATGGCAATGGTGGAGGCGACTGACTCTCTTGATAGTTTATAATTATATTTTCTTTCCTAATCTGGTATTGTTCTGGTTGATCTTTGAATAAGACTTCTTACTTAATACTTGTTCTTAAGCTTTATGAAGATCGGTCTTTAGCAACATACTGGCAATAAATCGCACACATTTTTTTTTCTCTTGATGAAGGAGTTTCATCCCAGTGTAACTCATGTTAAAATAGAGAAATTAAAATTAAATTACAGAGTACAACTAACAATTTCTCAATTTTTTTTATTTTAAATGTAAAAAAATAAATCTCACACAATTTGGGGAACTTTGGGCGAAGTGTGAATAAACAGCATCGCATCGCATCGCAACAGTGAAGAAATCAGCTATTGAGATTATTATATCTTCGGACTCTTACTGTTGTTGCCATCAAGTGCGATCTAGTCATATTCTATAAAAAAAAAAAAGGTATAAGTCTATGCAGTAACGTACTTAGATACTTATAGATATAAAAAATATTTTCAAAGCGTGTTTACCCTTTAGTCCACGTCCAGTCCACAGCGTAAATCCGCGTCTCAGCGCGTTATACTAATATGTTAAAATATTCGTATCGATACAGATCTCCGTTGTTCCCTCGCCGTGAGATATGGAAATAGTATCGCCTTTGTGTTTTATAAAGCAGCCGGGGCGTGCGATCGCGTCCACCGCTGCATTTTACAACAGTTCAACCTGTACTTTTGTTTGTTTGTACCACGTTTGTGCATTCTTTTCCTTTATATCGTGCTGTTGAATGCAAGTAATGGTGAATTTTGTATCACCTCGCCCAAATTGTTTGATGCCTGCGGTTGTTGGGAATTGCTAGTGTAGAATGTTTCTGAAATTTTGATGTGTCTACGTTCTTTATTTATTTAGGTAGAAGCTTTTTGTTGGTAGTTGGTATAATTCTTGTATTTTTAAAATCAGTAATCAGTTCATGTTAGAGGTGATAGCAGCAGAATAGTATAGGTATATGCGAGGTCATAGTCGAGATGCTACAAAGAATTAAGATTCCTGCTAATTTTAAGTACCTTAAGCAGTCTATAAGGTGTTACAGAAATAGCTACTGAGCATCCGCAAAATATATTTCGTAATAACAGTTTTAAAACAGCTCTTTTTCGTACTAGGCGCGTAAAATGGCTTTATTAAATAATATGCTGTCTATAAATTGAGTCGGAATTTTTAGTAGATCGTTCGTTATACTCGGTTGGCGACCGCAGCGCCCCAGTAATCCGAAAGGACAAACCAATCCATTTCCAATAACTAATCGCGAAACTTTTCACTGCCGCCCGACTCAGTTAAATTGCTGTTTTGGGAGGAGTCTTTCCAATTGACTTTTCCATTGGAATCTACGATAAATGAGATCGTTCTACATCAAGTAGTTGAGTGGCCGACTACTCAAGTAGGATTTAAGATTTTTGATATTGATTATCACAAACTTACATACTGAGCTCCAAATAAAATAAACACACAATAAGAAGAGCTTTTTTTGGATATTTCATACAAAATACCATTGTGTTGAAGACTTTGCATCGAATTTTAAATGTTCTCAGATCGATTAGCCAATCCCAGTTGAAAATATCCTGACATTGAATTTATGACATTAAATTCCAACTTCAATAACTACTGGTAGAACGATAGTGCTCTCCCCACCTATTTCGGCCTAATTGGTGGATTAAAACCCACTTCATTTACAAAAACATAGGCAATTATTTTTGTCTGATACTAATATAGTCATGTTGCGTAGTCGTTCTCCAACCTAATTATATTACTAATGTAATATATTGAAGCAGCGACATATACCAGTTTCGACGTATCAACTTAGCATTGAGACAATCCAGCTTGAGACTTCTTTATATAGAAAGCGATCCCATACATGGTGTGCTATAGGAGAGGCCTATGTCCAGCAGTGGACGCAGAAGGGCTGATGACGACGATGATGATGATGATGATACATTTAACTCGATCGTAACGAGTTCTCACATCTCCATTCACAGAGTGAAATGAATACAACGGTATCTGTAGTAGAAATGAATTTGTCTGCTAATCATAACATGTACAAATGTCAGTGAGCATAACTCACAGCGACATGCCCGCAGCAAGACATCAACATATCTTTATTACGTAGCGTGATAAACATAACTAGAACTATCGCGGGAATTAATCGGTCGCCGACCTCGCCGTGCAGCCAACTTGTACGGTTTTACTCCGTGGTCACTTGCGAATGTCCAATCTGCATGATAACGTCATTATTCACTTAACTTGACCTGATATTGGTGCGTCCGTGTATGAATTTATCCTTGTCGAGTCGGTTCGTTTAGGCTACAGTTCAAATTGTACATTATGCTGTGTTTTAAAGCTTGTTTGTGGTCTTAACCTATGGTGAAAGTCATAGGGTAAGCAGTAGTATCTTAACCGTTATTACTTAGTTAAAAACTATTGCTTGAATATACGATCTCGGACTTTAATTTTACATATTCTGAAGAAAAAAATCGGAATAAAATTTTATTATATTTTGTTTATGTGATTGTGCAGAATCATAAAATAAAGATTACTGTGCGTACTGTATCATCCCATATAGGTCCCACTGCAGGGCACGAGCCTCCTCTACAATCGAGAGTACGATTGAGAGGTGTTAGGCCATATATTCCACCATGCCTAGTGCGAGTTGTCGGATGGCACATACCATAGAAATTATTAGAAATCGCTATGGTATGCAGGTTTCCTCAGTATGTTTTCCTTCACAGTTATAGTGCGTGGTGAATGGTGATTGACTATCAATACACACATGACTTTCAAAAGTCAGAAGGAAGTCTTGGGATATGAACCCGCGACCACCGTGAATATGCTGGCAGTCGCGTCTGGTCCGTTTACCAATAGGCCACCACGTACTTTTTTCAAATAAAGATTAGAGTAATCGAATTTAATTAATTGATTGCAATTAAATTTCATAAAATAAGCTTAGTTACTTTTCTATGCGTCGCTAAAAATCCAATAGGATCAAAAATAAGCAAACCAGAACATAGCATTGCGAATGAAATTTCCCTATACAAGAATTTCGCGCTACGTCGATTAATTATAGTGTAAATTATTGGGTAAATGAATTGTTTATGCGCTGGTGGAGCGGCGAGCAATCAGCGCAGTACAAATTCATCGGATCGTTTCCTGTCCGCGCTCGGGGCTCCTCCCTCCGCGGCTATGGGAGCACTGAAATGTGTTCCGGTAATGGTATTTTTTATAACAATGTGACTGCAATGTACTAAATAATGTATGGAATTCAAATCCTACGATGAAAGATGGTTGTTACAATTATGCTGGCTTGGTTGAATACACAGCTTGGATCAGAAATGCAATACTCTTGCATGTCTTGTGATGGGTTTTCCGCCTTCATGTACGGTGATCTAGTGTGATCACATATGGTGATGGAAATGGTGATATTCATATACACCAAGATAGTTCTTGGTGTATATGAATATTACCATTTCCGATAATCTCATTGATATCTACCTTTTTATTGGTAGAAAGGAGGTGACGTATGTATAGGCTACACGTGTTTCATTTCTATCCTACTTTCTCTCGTTGCTTCACAGATGATAATTCCTTAAAGGAAACAAAACAACAACATTGCGGTTGTTTGTGGTGTTTTTTTATAGTGTACATATATTTTACGAACGGTAGTCACCGACACAATGTGTTTTTCTTCCTTGTTTTCTTGACATGACGCCACGGTTGTTACCTCAGTATTCAGTTAATTCAATCCAAATTATCTCATGTCCATTACATACATACAAGTTTCATGACACCATAAACTTGGTTAATAATATTCGAGTAATTAAGATCTAATTATTTTGTTTATTTGCATAATAAGTACACTAACAGACATCGTAAAAACTAATGTCATAACAATTTTGTTACTATTGGGTATCGCAAATAAATAAATATATCCAACAGTCACACAATCCTGATCCCACATTAAGAAATAAGTCTTCAATTCAAGAGCTACATATTGTTATTTGTATCTATATGTATAAGAAAATGGTTAGACGAACACTATAAAATTACTTTATTTACTTACGGAATTACTAATGTTACTGATGGCATCTACAAATATTTATTTAGTCAGTTCAATAAGAAACGCCCGAAGGCCGAACAGCCTGTTTCGTGCTTTTAAAAGCGTACATTTATTGAACCAGTACTTTTATCAACATTATCTCAATATCTTATTTGGTAAGTTAATAGAGCAACTTAGAAATTAAATAGCCCCGAGTAACAGTTCTTATCTTAACTTTATTGTTGATGCGGATGATAACGGAGTTAATTGCGTGGAAGGATCATTTATGATGCTCTTAAAACTAATAATGTCCGTAATCAATGCATGTTTTGGTCCGACTATAATGGATCGATGTATTTTACTAGAATAGAGACCAGCTAGCGTAACCACTTGAAGGATTTCAGCACGGCATAACAGTAGCTTACTAAACGGCCCCAACCGACTAAATCGAATCGACAGAAAATGTGCTGTTAAAGGCATGGGAGGATCGGAGACATTTGTCATTGAATATTATAGTTCCCAGCTCCTATATCACAAGATACTTTTTTTGTTTATCATGTGCCTAAAATTCTTTAAAAGTTTCGTGCCACTGTTCCATATCATTCATTTTATAATCACTTACAATCCTAACCCTCAACACACGCATGCAATAACATCTTGACAAAGATCTCACATCAAAGTGCCAAGAAAAATAACTCAGTAAGCTAAATGGTTAACCCTCCATATGAGTAATAAATTATTGCTTTAAAACCGTTTGCCGGTCCATCTGGCACCGCGTGATTTCCACCCCACCATCCCAGTAACACTAACGAGGGTATGACATACCAACTTCATTTAAAATCTAATCTATTAACGCGATCTTATCAAGCTTAACCCAATTCTGAAATATTGGTTGCTAATCGCGTTACAATTTCGTGTTTGTGACGATCGATTTTATTCACGTTTTAGGGAAATAGTTTTTAGTATATAAACTGTCACTGTTATAACAGTGTTTAAAAGTGTAATGTGTAATATTTGTGCGGTCCAGAAAAATTTGTGTCAAATCCGGGTGTTTGTGAGACCGAAGTCACCTGATACACATGACACAAAATTTAATTCATCTTAATTTGGGGTCAGGACTATGCATGAGACTGTCGGGTGTTATTCATTTATGTAGGAACTTTAAATATTTATAAATTGGCGTGTCAGGATGACTGGCAAATCAATGTTTTGTTAACTCTTTGTGAGATGGGATCGTAGCATTTTGCAATCATTGGTTGCTTGTTTGCTTACTTCTAAGGCAAGTAACGTAAACTTTACAATATATTTATTGTTATATTTATCGTTTTGTTTGGTTAAGTAAGTGCATTCCTAATATTCGAATCCTTATCCACACTGATAACGATAAGCGGCATTAGAGAGTTTGTAAGCAGCCTAAAATATTGTAAGATTGTACAACACTAGTAAAAGAGCCATTCAGTTACCAATTCTTTTCTCACATAAGCGTAAATGAAAGGCTAGATAATATGAAGTTTGAAATTTCGACTTTGATACAATCCAGAAATATGTGATGCCAAGTTTTGTCTGATATTGCAACTTCTCCTTGCCCTCTATAGAGACAATTCATATCGCATGTGTTTATTTACCCCAAATGCATTGAATATCTTAAGCACGTCAAATATTGTTTATTTATCGATAAATAATCTCTAGACTATACCATTTTTGAAATTCCTGAGCATAAGGGATTTTCGGATGAAGAGATGACATAACTGGGTTAAATTCTTTATTGGAAAAAATGTACACTATATTTTAGTTATGAAATTCCTCAGATTCTAAGAATTTGAAGATATGTTTTGATGTCAAGCAGGCGCGTTTCGAGTGTAGTGTCTACTCGAGAGGATTGTTCTAAGTACGTTCTGCTACGTGCTCTAAACAATCTTACTTAACACGTTTGCTCGCTTTGTGCTGAAGTGTGTTTAGTGTTTTCGTTTGTGACGCTAAGTACCTGTATTTATAACTAAGTATGTATTTTTATATGTCTATACTATACTTATTTAAAGATTGGTGGAGATTTTCATTTTTCAATAAATCAATTATCTAATAAATGATTTTTTGCCATAAAAATAATTTTTCAAAGTGTAAAATACCAATAATTGGTAATAATTTAATTGCAATTCTGAATGAAAAGTTGATTTGCTTCAATTCTGCAATTAAGTACGTCTATATACTGTTTTGATACATTAAGCAATAATATAAATAAGTAAATAAATACTTCTATAATATTTTACCTCTATTCGTCTTTATCTTCTCCATAAAGCTACATAAAGTTATAACACTAGCAATTAAGGCTGGAAACTGAAAATTGGATTCAATGGATGCAATGTTAGATAGAATCACCCCTATATAAACTTCCCATTAGCGAAGTGTGGGTGCATTCGATGTAGATACTTATGTCTGCGTCGAGCGTGGCGATGTGATATATTTTTATGAACGATGCCACTCGATTCGTTATTTCCGTTTCTATCTTCAAGTCATTACAGAAGATATATTGCCCTTTCCAATCTTTGACAAATTCGTGTCATACATTTTCTGTTATACCCGACAATTTTATACTTTATATAGAACAGGGATTCGTGTATATGATTACGTCCGTTCATACTTCATATGTGATGGAGATAAGATGAAATTAATTGAAACTATTATACATACAAACCATAGCGTCGGCAGTTGGTTTACCAAATAATTAGTAAGCTACATTAAACGGTATAACCACTCGATATTTCTTTATCACAGACTAAGTTCGGAGTGAATGATAACTGTCATAGTATTGATTTTTATAAGTGGAAAATTTTATAATTTCAGATGTTGAACGTTCGAACATTCGAACTTCGTTTCGGATTATATAGTAACTCCCCCGTATAGTCAATTGTTTTAATAACGCTGCCATGTAGTACACAAAACTGACAGCGCGTACAATACAATTTACATACATACATATAATTATACATACATACATGTAATTATACATACTCGTACATACATACATGTAATCGCGGACATTGTTTACACGTTCGAAGTTGATCTAATGAGAATTTATGTGCGCCGCGTAATTTAACTGGTGTCAGCTTCTGACAAATTATTCGGAGTAGGCTCCCCCGGGCCGCCGTCACGGTTTATAATGAACCCGATCTAAAATACATTACTTTATAGACCTCCATTACTTAGTGCCTGCTAAAGATTGTACAAATATTTCGAGAAAATGATCTTACATACATTTGGAGAAAACTAAAGTTTGAGGAATATTTATTTATTTTTATTAGTAAATACTTTATTGTACAACACACAAATTATCACAAACAGAAACATATAGCGCATAAATATATGTTGGAATCGGCGGTCTTATCGCTGTCGGCGTTTTCTTCCAGACAACCTTAAGATGGACTGGAATGAACGGAAGCACGGAAGAAATTGGTGGTCATAACATAGGGAAAAACAATAATATTTTTGATTTTATTTGCAATTGTTTTTGTGTGTTTTCATATCTTCACGACAGTGTCTGTGCTAGGAGCAGACATAGTTGTACGTTTGTAGAAAACTTTGTAAGACAACATTTTACCACGAACAACATCCCTGTTCACGCAGAGACGAATAGAGTATAGACAATCCCGCATCCCGAGACCGCACGCATTGTGACCTATTAACCAACCAACGAGCCTCTCAAATAACTTGTGCGCAATGTTAATTAGTCGTAAGTTATGCCACCCATAACGCATCTCTTCCAATTAGGAATCCACTGAATATAAAGCTTAAGTTACATACGCGGCGGAAACATGTTTCGAGTCAAGTCTCGTGGGAAAATCGTATGTAGGCATTATTTTAATGTAGTTCACGTGTGTGTAAAGTATTGCCCCATAGCAGCTACATAAAAGGCCGCTACGTCGTCCGGTATTTTATTCTCGGGTTTGGACATTTGTTTTTTGCGAAATTAATGGAAAAATAATCGCAGAACATATAGCAGGCGAATTTAGTTGCACCATATGTATAAAATTTGAGAAAAAAAAAGCAGTAAAGTGTACCAAGAATACTGTTTTTATATTAGCCAGAATGGCGAAATGAGCAAGTGGTTTGACCATAAACAGAAGTAAAACTATTCAAAACTTACTTCACTGCATGACACTGCGCCACGCTCGTCACCCCAAGGCATTAGATGTAAAGTTTCTTAATGCCCAATAATAACTGGCTATTATGTCCTGCATGTCCCAATGCAAGTGCTTCCATAATGCGGGGCGGCAGAAATAACATATATAAAATATTATTGTATGTTTGTATTAAAGGGAAGTTGGAAGATATCCTGAAATGTCAAATTAAGATCAACTAGAAAATAATATGACTTGGTATAATGTAACATAATTACAGGTACTTAATTTTATCGTAACAGTAGCCACGTTTACATACCTACTACAAATATTTGTATCAAGTTGTGTGCTTGAGTGTTATGAGACAACGACCCACGCGGAGTGAATTTGTCTGTCAAGTAAAGAGAACTTAAACGAAACATTACTCGGTTAAAAGTAGCGTTGGCTGATAAAAAATAAGTTTTTTTAAGTCTTCCATAAATAAAGCAAATATTGAAAAGGTTAATGTTTATTTATCGTATTTACAGAGATTGTAGTTCAGATATGTAAGTAGAAATAATTTGTTTAAGACCGTTACATTTGTACACTTATTTACGAGAAATTTTAATTTTTATCTGAGTTTGTTCATTAAAGCGTCGTGTCTAGACGGCCCTCATTAAAATAACGTGTTTTAGTAAGTTATTAACGTGGTGATTAACAATCGAAGAGGCGCAGCGACATATATGGTAGCAAATAAAGGCGCGGCCATTTCGTCGGCTCGTTGTCGGCCGTTGCTATTCAGTGGTGTTGACGTGCTCGACAATAAATTAACGACAATTGCACTAATTGTGCAGCTAATGGCACCGCTTACTGAGCCATTGTCTAGCTCGCTATCCGAACATTAATTAATCCGTCGTCCGGAAATATTTGACGCTTGCGAACGCGCATAAACATCCCGCATCCCCCAGATAATATTTCGCCAATCCACTTTATTGCTTTACGTGAGAAGAATGTCCGCCTACATAACTCCTTTTACTGCAAGGACCGCGAGCAAATCAAATCAATGTAATACTGAACGTCGCTTGGAAAAACAAAATATACGGTTCAGCAGTCGGGAGTCGCGTGGCATGTGGCCGATACCGAAATTGCTTTTAGTGTATGGAGTTCGCGTGAGCCGCGCCGCCAATCTTCGTCCGATATAAATCTACGAGTTCGCCGGGCTTCGTATAAATTGCGAACTATGAGGACCCGTGCAATTTTCCCGATACTGGGCGGCGTGGCGCGGCGGGTCGTCGACTGCTGGCCGCGCGTTTTCTATGATTTGTCATGTCAACTTGTCGATCTCGCCTGGAGTTTTTTGAGCGGCGCGGTGCTTGCCCATTTGTGCGTGCGGCTGGTTCGTCCACCTCAAAGTGGTTCTGTACATTTGGGGTGACAAATCAATCACCGCCAGTCCCCAGTGCCAGTGATTTGAGCCGGTTGAGGTTTTTACGCAGGCAATTTTACTTTCCTTTAGCGTTTGTAACACGATTTTTATATATCCGCTGAGATGGTGGAAGGATAATAAGCTCGTGTTTAGCGTTACAAGACATCGCAGATGGTTTAATTACTATCATTTGTTTAATGGTCTTAATAAAACTACTGCCGGAAATTTAAGAGTGAAATAAATTGTTGTGGAATTAGGTTTCATGCAAGTTTGTTGACTGTAATTACTATATCTATTGTAGTATAGTTAACATACAAGTAATATAATGATACATATAATTAATTTCTGAAAATGAAATGAGGACGACTAATGTTCAGCTTAAAACTGCAAAAACTTGAACTTGTGTAAATGAATAAAAATGACATTTATCTAATTCCAGTTCGTTTTCTGCAGAGTTTAAATATTCAGTAGAGTTTCTATACAGAGATACGTAAAACATGTGCGTTCGTGTCACAATACGATTTTACCGTGACCACTTCCACGAACATTGAAAACGTGGCCGCGGTCCACTGAATCTGAATCACTCCACATTAAATTACTGCACACAATGGCAGGTGAATATTAACTGGCGATTAATTAACGCCATTACTGTTATTAATAGAAGAAATGTGAGAATGGCCTTCGCGGGGGCAAGTACAACTCGCCTTGACGCTTTGTCGCGTGAGCAAAATTGTTTTGTTGTGGGCACGAACGACGAAAGGTATTTAATTATATAACGCCGGAAATTAAATGTTTTGTTTATTTAAAAGTTATATAAGTACAACATTCAGAATCAATATGAGTTTATCGTTTAGTTTGTTTCGTTAGTCAATTCTTCATAAGTCGTATCTATTTGTCTACTAGTCTAATTTCAGGGATAGAGGCTTACTCTTCATACACATCTACGCTTTTCAAGTCAAGTGAAGTGAAAATAATTGTGGATGAAAGAGAAAAATGTTACATGAAAGAAAATAGTTTTAGAAATAAGTACAGAACTTAGATTATATGCATTCTTAGACTACTTGCCGCAGAAAATTCTACACAAGGAAATGAGTTAAAATACTAAGGTTTGATGTCCCTGCACATAATTCACGAAATAGAAAGCCCGCTTTATTGTGTCATTAAAACTCGCCAATTTTACGAGCCAGCTACAATTGCGAATACATTGTCCGTTTATAGCTTAGTGAAGGGTCGTTGTAAGGATCTACCATTGTGATGTCACAGTGTACATGGTTTCCTTAGTCTTGTCTTGATTTAAATAATAAACACCCAAGTTATAGAGACTTCCTACCTCTTGCACCCACCACTGCAACTCCTGACGCCAAGGATCAACAGCAGCACGCAGAGAATTCATGCCGAGCTCCGGAGCCCGGCGAGCCTCTTAGGGACAATAGCGTGTCTTTAAACGGCATTGAAATTAATCAACAAGAAAATAAATAAACCAAATATACCCAACTATCACACACATTTTCTTAAAAATAATACTAAATGTTATTGTCTTAAGTTTGATAAAAATAAATATATATACCCAACAATCGCCCACAGAGGCCCGAGTCCATATTAATTGTGTTGTACGTATCACAAACAGGACCTATTACTTATAAGGGACTTCGCGGTCCCACATCAACCAGACCTAAAACAGATATGTAATATCAGCTATCTTCATGACAGAACCATTTGTTGTTAGCATTATGAGGTGTGGATTGTTCTCGTTGTAGTTACATCGCTCGACCTTTTTTTAAATTACATTGTAAAGAATTGTATTAGACTAGCAATCTGTTATGTACTTTGTACATTTATATTATTAAACGAATTAAATGAGACTAAGTTTAAATGTGTTCAATTTGTTAGTTGTTCCAAATGATTTGTAAGATTTTTATGTCAGCAATGGACACAAAACGTACCTCGACTAATAAAAATTTAAATGAAGCTATAGAGCTAGATCGCTCTTCAATAGATTTGAATTCACATAATTGAGTCGCAATGGTTCCGCATCCCACGCTTTCCGAATGTACCCTTATATCTTTAAGCTATTAAATCCTGACTATTCTTAGGGTATCTCTAATATAACGTAGGTACCTAGTACATAAATAATGACCATGTTCGAGAAAGCCCAAACCAGGCGAAAAATAATTCTTTGTATGATTTACTATGGAACCTCAAGTTACACTGGGAGCAATCTATAGACAGCCTTTCGTAGTCATTCATAGTACGATTTTTTGCCTGTTACAGTATGCACTGTTGGAGGAAGCATATCGTAATTCTAAATTTGAGTGTGGTTGGGGAATTAATTTATAAGTTGTCGCTTGCACTATGTTAGCTTCTTCGGGAAGTTGTTCAATTCCATGTCGTTATCGAATCAAAATACTCATACAAAACTGGATTGCCAAAAGTGGACAAGGAATCCTGTTCTTCACAGTAAACAGCTCACGTTCGCTACACCATGACCATAAATTATTTTATGTAACTTTTTCGCCAGACAGCACCAGACTTGTGATAATTAAATATAAAATGTCTACAAAATGTTATTAATATCAGATTGGATACTCACGATTTTAAATGTTAATTATACAGTGCACACAAATACATTGCAATAATTATTCCCGCGTTCATTTGTTTGAATATCTTACAATAAATTATAATGGGATCGCCAGCGCCGCGATATTATTTATAGTTTTCGAGCTCTTTCATCGCGTATTTCCGTGCGGCTGATTTATATCAAGTTTGATTTTAATTTATGTTCAAATCGCATTGTGTAATTACGTGTCCGAAACAATTTGGATGCAGTGTTCTGGAGCGCATTGTTCGCTTCTCGTTGCAATTATAGTGCTGTTATTTTGGGCACAATCGAGAATGCATAATGCATTCAAGTGCTCCTGATCATTTCACTTGATCCATCTATTTATTTGTACGAGCCTATCTGCATTCTGCAGAGTATAAACGTCACTTCACATTGTATGAGAGGGCTATAGATTCACGAGTGCTGGAATTGTGAAGTGGCAAGTATGTCTAAACCACAAAAGGACATAAGAGAGGGAGACTACTCCAACAAAATAGTTGTAGTATTCTGTTCCAATGACAATACTTAACTAATTCAATTGATGCCAAACGGTAATAGTTAACCAGATCTTGGTACGAGTGCGACGTAGCGCCGCCTGCTCACTTCGCGTGTAAAATGAATCGGTCACACCGTATATTTCCTACCAAGTTATAACTTATAATAATTCTTGGATAGCGCGAAGCTCGTCAGTGTGAGCACTCCTCCCTCCGAGATTTATCGATCGTTAACTTGCTCTTTTATTAAAAGTTTCATTGACGTATTTAATCACTCACGGTTGGATGGTGCTGACATTTTTTATACTGCCTTGTCAGAGTAACTGCAATGCTTCTAATGATATCTGCAGTCCAGTTAGAGTACCTATTCATCGAAGCGAGATCTCCATCGCCAGTCGACAAATTATGCCGGCCTTATTGCATTTGTACGTACACGGGATGACCTCCAAAACGTGGCACATTAACGTGGGCACTATGACGGATTCTTGACCACTCGGTCACTATTCGGGCTGATACGATATCCGTCCACCAAAATCTCCTAAACAAAGAAGCTCTTTATGTCCGCAACGTGTTAAAAGACACTGAGCTACACCAATCTAATTGTTTTTCTTCGGCCCGGCACATGTTCCCGACGCGCCCTAACAAATAGGGCTGTCTGTGGCCACTGAATATCAATTCGTTAGTCTAATGTCTCGCGAAATGATGCCACGAATTTTTGAGGCCCGGATTTCTGACGACTCCGTGTGAAATTTGCGCCGTAAAAAGGTTTATTATCGTTTTTATAATGAGTGCATTATTAACGCTTGTTACCTGAGTTGTGAAAAGGTTCATTTTTGCCTTTGTGTTAGATATCGTTGGGTGCGATGCCCACAATACTGCCCATAAATAGAAATAATTTTATTTCGATTTTAAAAAACGGTGTACCTATACATATAATTTACACAATAAAAAAGCCTAAAAAATAACTATTGCTTTAAAGTTTAAACGATTAAAGATGTCTGCCGACCCTTTTATTTATTTTTATAGAGCAAAGTTAGTTGGGATGTGTTTGAGTGTGCACGCGCAGGGCGAAAGCTCGACGCTCGACGCGGCGCGGGCGCTCCGCAGCCCCTCCTGTCAACAATATAATTTTAGCCCCATAAGTTACACGACATGTCTCATAAATACGTTTGTTTGTTTATACCAACCACCCGGATTGTATAGGAGATAATTTTGAAAGAATCCTATGGTTGTCACTGTCAAAATGTTTGGATACAAATCGTTTGTGTGATGTGTTTGAAATATGGAGAATTACGGATGAAAACCGTTAATTAGTTAGTAAATTGTTTTAGCAGATTACAATTTATAAATAATATTTGCTGTTTTTACTGGTATAGGTCTCTCATATTTGAGGCCGCCTGGGCGGGTACCACAGCAATGTCTATTTCTCCCACCAAACTGCAGTGTAAATACCGTGTTCCGGTTTGAAGGACATTGTAGCCAGAGTAACTACTGGATATGATGAGATATAACATCTTATGTCTCAGGATGGCGAGCGCAGGGGAATGCGCAGGGATTGCTTTTTAATTCATGGTGGTGTTTGGTATTGCTACTGTCCATGAGCGGTCATATCGCTGACCATCAGGCGAATCGCATGTTCGTCTCGCCATTCATTGCAATAAAAAAGTGCATTGACGTACTGTCTAGACAAAAATTCGATTAGCGATATCTAAAAAAATATCTCATAATGCAATGTAATCGTTTAGGTCCAATAACATGCTTTTTCACTCTTTGCTTCAAGTATCAAAGGAAGTAAAGAACACGTATTGGCCAGTGCGGACCGGGACGGCATGGCAAGGGATTTAATTTTTACCAAAGGATGTTAAAACTTATCAGGTACGGATATGACATAAATTCCAATGTTTTAAATTGATGCCGCGGCATCGAGATTTCGATGTAAATAACTTGCCATGCCGTCCCGGTCTGCGCCGGCCCTATACCAGCAGTATTTCAGTTGATTATTCACTAGTTAAAATAAGTAGTCACCTTAAATCGAATCCATCTATGTCGATGTCCACCTAGATGCGAGGCAATATAATAGCTCTTCTTGCTAGTAGTGGCCCGGGTTCCCATAAAACAATATAATGTTAGGGGCTAATAAACTAGGGGCAGGTGTTGATCCCTCGAGCGATGTCACCAAACGTGCAGTGGGAGTGGAAATGTGTCTTTTTTAGACAACGCATCAATCATCCCGACGTGACCTTTACTATAACGAACAGAATGCATAATTTTTCTCCATAAATGTAAAGGCTACCACGATAAAGTTAATGGCAAGCGGTCAATGTCGTACACCAAGAATTCAGCTATTTAATGCACGTTTTAAACTTTTGTTTACATTAAGCACGCCATTCAGTCATGCCATCCGACAGAAACACGCAGAAACTCCACACAGACCTTCACAAACGATTCACATCGTTCAAAAGTGTATCAAATAATTCTTGATGTTAAATTCATTTCAGCTGAAATTCGCACGATGAAAGTGCCATTCTTTCCCAAAAGCATTTTTACAATGCTGTCAACTTAAAACACATAATTTGGGCGTAACGTTTCCGGACCCAGCAAACGGAACTTATTACGACAGGTCTGGAAAATTCGTTCCGGACCGTACTTAGCGAGGGCTGTATTGTGC
Organism: Deilephila porcellus; assembly: GCA_905220455.2. NCBI lineage: Eukaryota > Metazoa > Arthropoda > Insecta > Lepidoptera > Sphingidae > Deilephila > Deilephila porcellus. The sequence goes on along the minus strand of LR999973.1, from coordinate 11,100,747 downwards.
ACGGGCTCGCGGCAGAGCAGCGCGCGCTCCACAATATGTACCACTTTTGTCTTATTACACTTATGTGCGAACATTTCCAGCTCGCGTTTACTTAATGACACGTCCTAATCTCGCCACCTATTGTGATTTTCAACAATATTGCCCCATTTCTTTTGTATTTTTGTCACCCATTCATTTGGTAACGTATTGCCGGCCGTACAAGTAAAATGGCAATCAAACTTGCTCAACCCTTTCACTACTAGGTATGAGGGTAAAATATACCGCAAAAACAAAAGCTCTATAAATATATTTTCCCATATAATATTTTTCCTATCATAAAACTCATGTCAGCAATAAATATGGAGGCACAGTCGCATTTGAGGCGGCATATTGACTCGGCGACGACAAATATAGAGCGGGAGGACGGACGCTCGGGCCCCCGGGACCGACTCCACTTAACTGAAGATGTCCACTGCATAGATCGAAACATTCCACTTGATTAATTTAAATCTAGAACAAAATATAGGGGGCGGGTCGCGGGAGCACCGGCCAGCACAATAAAGTGTCTGGAAACGTCGAATCTTCCGCTTGCATTTGAAGGGTCATCTTTGATAGGAGTAATTGTGACAAAATCTCAATTGTGATATCCTTTGGCTTTGGGATTGGTGGGCGCCCGGGGCTACATGTGTGAGCGTTATGTAGGGTAATGGCTGCGTTTTGATTAATTGCGCTTTTATCTGCGCCTCGTCTTCTATTCATTAGATAAACACAATGTGGGAACAAGTAGCGCCTGGTTGTAATTATGCTACCAATTTAGCTGTTACGTTAACTGCTTATTCCAGTAAAGGCGCCTTATAAAGTAATATAAAGTAATAATGCTTTACTAAAATAATTGTATTAAAAAGAAAATTTAACTTCATTTTGTTCAGTTGCATTATAAAATATTGAGTAAGGTAAATTAAATTACCAAATATTATGTGCACTTTAATAAATTATGAAATAGGTATAAATAAAATATATTTTCCAATCCTCATCGGATTCAACCGTAGTTAAATTCGTGCCAAATTAACTATTCGGCGGCTACAATCAAATCCCCAAACAATGTTGATTATTCCACCATGGTTTAATTAGTCAGTGCACAAAATGCATTTTAATTGAAGTGTCCATTTTACATATAGACTAGTTTTACATTTTGCCGCAACACGCGTGGTGTATGAATGGAATTGTGTTCATTGAGCCGCTCCACTCGCAATGATAATGTGGCGATCAATCAACCGGGACACACAAATTTACCCCGGGAACGCCTGGGACTCTATCAAAGGGCATATTCACATATCAGTCTAATTTGATAAAACTTACGAAAAAATAGACTCATATATTGTTAGTGACATTTGACTGATGATAGGTTATTTGAAGGAGAACTTTGGTGGTAAGAGCGTAGTTTATAACATACATTCATATACATAAACTTACGGCTCTTTCCCCGAAGGTGTAGGCAGAGGTGCTACCAGGATATCCACTTTTCGCCTTATATGTTCCGTCCCATGATGTGATGGAGAGCGAGCCTATCGCCATATCAGGCACAAATTACTAATTCTGGGCTGATAATGAATAGAAAAATCCAATATCATTTTTCCCGATCCAGAATTCAGACCTCAGCTTTGCAATCATACCGTACTGTGCTATCGAGGCAATTTGTAACTTCAAATAGGTATTGTTTTAGTATCAGCTAGAGTATGCAGTGGAATCGCTAGATGTAGGCCGCTTCTAACTGGTTGTAGATATGCTTCGAATGGACCTGCATTCTATACTAGACGTCTTGTGTCTGATGGTGATACTGAAGAGTATGAAGGATATACTAAGAAAAATGATTATCACGTACAAGTTAAAAGGTCGATATAATTGTTTATATTTTCGAATTTTATATGTGCGAATTGAACGCGCAATATTATTGCAACGAGCCAATAACGTCACCACAGCTTTGAATCGTAGTAAAAATGTCGCCTGTCGATGTAAACCGCGCCTTACATTTATGATACAGGATGCAAAGCAATTCGCTTTATTGCTTTATACATAACATTTTTTTTCCTTTTTACGGCCTCATATTATTAAGTTACCGATGTTTTATTGCGGCATTAAATTGTATTAGAGTTTCGGTAATGCCCGCGATGTACATCAGAATAAAAATGTTGAATTGGAAATTGATGTTTGAATAGGTGATGGTGCGATCAATTATTTGCAGACGGCTATTGTTGCTCCCGTCCGTGATTATTTCCCTTGGGAAATTTTCATTTTCCCGTACTGCGTAGTACCTTCAGGCACACGGTTGTTTGGGCGTGGATTTAAAATTAAGATATATATAAAATCCTGTTCTTTTTATAGAACTGGGATTGGAAGCGAGCGGCCAGCTCATCTGCCGCATTTATCAGACTTGTGATTGGGGAAACCGGGAGAGGGTATGAATAGAGGATTATTTTAACTCTGAAATCCCTTGATAAAACAATTTGTAACTATGATTTTAAGTTAAAAAAAAATACTATCGCCTTTTATTACCAATTCGATATACAGCCCAAACTGTAACAAATCGAATATACCTGTACGTTTTTTGTTAATATTTTTTCTAGTGCAAAATAAACCGAAATAAAATATGAGGGCACGACATAATAATTAGACCTGCTAAGCCGGAATAGCTGGGTCAAGATGTCAAGGCCTACTTCGATCGGAAGCTATTTGAGAGCACTCATTTCGCCTAGATTTTTAAAATTCATTACTAGACGCGAGGTCGAGGTTAGAACAAGGTGATAGAAACTCTTTGGTCGGGTTAAATGCACAATAGGTTATTCATTCAAGAATATGAGAGTGCCTGGTTGAAATTAGTTTTGGATACTTTAAAAAGCTTCCGTTTCATAACTTGCCACTGTAATCTTTATTTTAAACATGGAATCATATTGTGACGATTATGTCCAAATAAATAGCCAAATAGCGTGTCGTAAAAAGAGGATTCTAGCAAAAAAAAAGACGTTCAGTCTCTAATACCGAGCGTTCGACTCGTTTTTACGCCTACTTTCTTTTTCCTCCCTTTCTCCATCAAATATCAAAGACCCTTTTGGATTGTAAGTTTCTATGGACACCGATGATATACCGATCGATTTTGGTTAAGAAAATGTGTGTGTACCTCTTGCTTACGGAGCTACAATGCTTTTAATATCTGCAAAATACAAACGAAGTTATGTAATAAATAACTTCGTTTGTAAACAGTCAGTAATACAGATATTTATAAACAGCTGTGTATGATGAACAGCAGTGTTGTTCGGCAGTTGTTTTCAGTAATCTGTGTAAACATCACTCAGTTCCCCTGATTAATACTTTATTAGCATCTTCTTAACAATGTTTTGGAATAGGCCTCTGTGAATCCATTTACGTGCTATAGCCGTGTTTTACTTTCGAAACTGTTTGTTTAACAGGGTTCAAGGACTTTGTAGTTTCTTAATATATATATTGGGAATTTCAGTGCTGAAGGACTTTTTGACATTATTAAGAATACTTAGTAGTGGGTTATTGCTCACGATCCAAGAGAATATCCTTATTTTTGTGGCAGGAACCCTGCTGTTGCTATTTGCTTTCATTTAGCGACTTACCGCAACTTTTGTTAAGTTTAATATACCAATATAGGAAGAAAAAAAAAACATTATATCTAGAGCAGTGATTTACAGAATCCTTTACGCTTATATTGATAAGTGACCCCTCCCCTATTTACAATCTTTGATGGCCCATTATTATCCTATTATCGGCAGTAGTGACGGATTTAATAGGCCAGTAATCTTTGACTTGTGCAGTATGCATGCAGGCGCCCGCTGTGACCCGCCACATAGCTTTCCCACGGGTTTTGGAGAAAAACCGGTATTTTCACTATCGCCACCTTACCGTAACCGATGAATGTGATGACAATGATAAGTGATGTTTATGTTAATACTGAATTGACGACTATTTAAAGTTATCTGAATGGGAATTGATGTAGTAAATGTTTGTTCTTTCGTTTATTGTATATAAGCAACTTTTTATGTTGGACAATGACTGGATTATGTGTTGGACTGGACAATGTTGGGGTCCGCCATGTTGTTTTAATAGGTATCTGCAAACCACAGGTGTACATTTGGGACACATTTTTGAGCATCTACATTCTGTGAATACCCTAGATGTATTTACTTATGCTAAGTTAATGTTAGACAACATATGAGAGTCCAAATTGTACAAAACAAAATAGAAGTTCGAGCAAACTGCGAGATCTAATAAGAGACCTTAGACCTTGTATAATTATTTTATATTCTACATAATGATTTTTTGTAAAGAGAAGAGGTGAGTAGGAAAGCAAGCTAATTCTACAATCGAACAGTGAAGATTATGATTTGGTACTAATAAAAATGTAGTTGCTTTTTGTTATAGTAATTTATTATGGAACACGACATGCTTCTCTAGTCAGCTGTTCGGGTTAAAAACCTTGTTGTATTTGTATTAATAAATCATTGAAATGTCGTCAATTTCTGCTACAAAGCACATCGAGTGGTTGTCAGGATTTTTCATTTTCCTGTCAAGCTATAATTTTATGCAAACATTTTCTAACGGCAGTGTAGACAGAAAAAATCTGTTAACCAGACCGATATAATAAAATTGGAAGTAAAAAGACATGGATTATGTAATCATACTAACCGATAGAAAGGCGAAAACGCATCTCCTCTTATTCTTTTAAATATTTATTTCTCATCCTTTTTCTTAAGGAGGTTGTACATTTTATGTCGCCGCAAACCATACACGTGGCAACAGTTACAGTACAGCCCTATCGGGTAACCAATTATTCAACTTCTGTCCTACAAATTTCCAGCTGTGAACAAGACACTAAAATGTTTGATAATAACGATCAGCTAATGTAAATGTCGTCTAATTGGTTCCCCTCGGACGGTTTGTTTCCTCAACGTTTAATGATAGATTTTAGGCAGATTGGATCGAATTTCGTCGTTAATTGGATTAATCAGTTTTTAAGATAACATTCAGTTAGTACTACGTTTCTAAATAAACTAAAAGGGACTTGCCACGCTGTGATATCGATCTACAACACGCCGTAGTGACTACTGGTTGAAGGACAAACCAAATTGCATTGTCATTCAATAAAAGCGATGCTATCAGGCGATGTGATTGTAATTTTGATATTTAATTATAGATGTCCTTACTTATTTATAGATTAAGATAAGCTTTGCCTGATGGAGTAAGGAATGTCTCAGCTTAATTTGTTTGATTTTGAATTATTGAATTTGGTTGATAAAACAGTCAATTTGATTGATAAAGTTTACGTGGATTGTTACCTCTGCAAAAAGAAATTACGCATTCAGAGCGCGACAAAAAAAAGTATACACTTTGACAAAGATGATGTTTTATCCACAACACAGTCTAACTAGAAAAAAAAAAATATACTGCATTGCTAATAATCATAATTTCAATATTGGTGAATGACCATCATAGATCGATTCTAGACATTCCAAAATCCTAACAAATATTGATTGCATCTATGGTAATAGATTAAGCCCTGTAGGGAAAAAAACTGCAAAATTACTTCAAAACTTGGAAATAACCTCGTTTTTTTATTCTGCCATTGTAGTTTTACGATTCGTGAAATAAGTCTATTATCCGCCGTTTTCCCCAGTAATAAAGTGGAGGAAAGTGCATGTCAGATACGTATAGTGATAAAAAAGTAAAGCAATCGACTATATTTCCCTATAACTAGTTGAAGTTTGAAGTTTCTTATATGGCACATTTATGAGATTGCCCAGAAATTTAGTGGATAATGTTATTTTTTTCATAAACTGCGAAAGTCGGTGATATCATAAATATTAAACAAGTTTGGTTAAACTATAGCTAATTGTCAGCTGTAACAAAGCTGTTCATTATAAGTTGCGACAACTGATCGAGAATTTTCAAAAGTTTTCTTCGTTTTATTGCTTCTTTATTCTTTGTTGTAACGATATTCTTTATATTTCCACAATAAGCTTGATAAAATACAATTAAAAAGGTCGTGTGAATTCTCCGCTGCTCCGTTGTTACTAATCCAACTTACCTTTCGATTCATATAAATTGAAAGCTATTTGTTTAAATATCGGCTTATAAAGTTACAGCAAGAGATGTAACAATTTTTTCTACAACATTCTTTCATTCATCATTCTTTATTACTAGGTATTTAATAAATGTAAAAAATAATTGTACAGTATTTTTGAAATAGAAAATTGAGTTCAACATTCCTTTGATTCTTTTCTTTACGAAGAATTAAATACCATTTTTTAATATTATAAACGCAAGGTACAAAGTCGCTGTCTAGTCTATGGTTCTAGCTTGGTAAAGTCCGATACAAAAATCCCTTTCACTCAGTGAAAGACTAAGAAAATTAAGACTGGTGTTGTAGATGTTCCTGGACGGCGGTGATCTCTTACCATTAGATGACCCATCTGCTCGTTTGCCTCTATAATATATATAAAATAAACTTAATATGAAATACCAATCACACTAGCATAGTATTTAGTTCAAAGGTTCTGCAATAATAATAACTTAATACATTGGTGTGTTATCTCACAGTACTCCAAAATATTTTCAGCTATAACCACAAAGCGGCAGAACTTTGATGGCTAGACAATGGCACCATTACACAACCGTTCATGACTATTATAATTCGCGTTTAATTTATTCACAAAACACATCGCGCCATTTGCACGCCGCTCGTAAATCTCGCGCGTTGATACGTTATTAAATTCTTATATGTAGCGTCATACTTTGTAATCGACGTGTTTGTATTGGCACTGGATTTAAGCGACAAATTTTCAGGTTCTGCATACAAAAAGCTAGGCGTTGCACTTTGAATAATTCGTGTTTTTTGCCTTGGGTTCAATAGCTAGGTGTATTTTTTTACATTTAATTTAGGAATATTTGTTTCTAAGCTAAATTTGCTTAGAACAATTTTTACGAATAATAGTTAAGTTAAAGACATGTAGTAGCTATAACAAAATAGGACTATTCAATCGATAAGGTAAATATACTTTATTTATTTTTTTCCAATGTGATATTTACAATGTATTTTACAATCTTGTATTAGCTATCTCTAATCAAGCTTAAATTTTCAGCCGCACTCTACGAAGTAAAAATATAAAGCCAAGTATCGATGATATACGTCCCCCGATCATTATCTAGCGGTAGCTATCGCCACTCAACGTTAGATTTATGTCATCCGCTTTGACTAACGAGTGTTGAATCCATAATGAAATCCTATTTTATGTACCGGCACCTCTGCTCCCAACGGCGATGTTGCCAGATTCAACGCGGAATATTTTATACCGCATATTATGCGAAAGCTTATAGTTTATAATCACCTAGAAACCGTTGAATAGATCGTTACGGATTTTATGTGGGGCATTGTTATTTTTTTAAGCATCGTTCATTTGTGTATATCAGCCAGTGTTTAAGAATATGATTGGCAAGATATTTATGTATATTGGTTGATTAGTTTAAATTTTACAAATGCCACCTTTGTTAGTAAGTACTGATTAAGAGATAAATAGGCCCTAAGCAAATTCATCTAACAGAATATTATAAAGTCTTACAAAGAATTTGAATTAATTAAATTATAAATTAAACCAAATTATATATTAAATTATATATTAAACCACTTTTAATTATAATTCCAATATTATGAGAAAAATAATCTTGATACTATTTAAAAGTGTATAAGTTATCGTTTCAAATATATATACATGTATCAATTTTATAACATTTATATATCTAATGGGATGAAAAGTGATGCAATGAAGACACCTATCACTGAGATGTCAGTCCCTAGAGACAAGCCTGTCGTTATACCCGGATCCAATCAAATCTATAAATTATTTAATTACCAATCAAACATCAATGAATTATTACTTGCGGGTTGAAGAGTCTATAGCGGCCAGTTTGCTGACCAATTGAATTGATTATAAAGCATTTAAATTAAGAATTTCTTGATTTTATCCTTAGAACGAATTTTCTTGTACTAAATAAGAAGCAAACGAGTAAATGAGCCACTTGATGCCACAATTTCGCTCTTTCTACCTCTGGAAGGTGTTTAAATATGTTTTTAAAGTCTCGGAGTGCAGACGTAAAGGCAGTCAATGGTTTATTCGGCCCGGAATCCTTTTGAGTGGCTTGAACTTTCAGACCAGAGTAATAAAATAAATCTGTCCTCTTCCGAATTAGACTCGTGGTGGACTGAAGCTCAGTGTCCCCTCACGTAAATTAAGAGGATTGTGCCAATTGTGCCCTGCAAGTATAATGTATAGTTTATTACGGTATATATATCTAAGGAGGGGGAACTTAAGAGGTGATCTGTAGTAAAAGTTGTGTTGCAGTAAACGCAGTATTTTACCGGAGGCATTTTAACTGTGGACTTACTGTGGCTGTAGAGAGAGATAAAGTTTAGCTATGAGTAGGATATTCTTGAACGGATAACGATCACTGTACATGACTTTGGAATCATAATGTCGAAAAAAACTGCTCACGTTTTGGGTTCAACCTAAGTGTATTCAGTACCGTCATAACTGTGTTTATTAATTAGCAAGAGATAACCAACTCTCGCCGTGGATATTTTTGGCTCCGCATTTATCATCACGTGTATTTATATAAAAAATGACCACAACTAAGCCGTTTACCATGTTCTCATTAGTTTGAAATGATTCTTATGTCCGCTCTGTAAATATTTGTACGATTTGTGTTGCGATCGATGTGTTTGCTCAGTCGCCGACGCTTTATTACAGTGTTAATATCCTCATATTGACATGGAGGGTGGTCAAATGAAATACCCCTTATTTGCTAAATGTATAATTTGATACATTTAGCATTTATACGACTGTAGTTGTACTACGGTACGATTAAAAAGATAAGGTCTCGGGTTCGAATCCCGGGTCGGGCAAAGTGATATAGGATTTTTCTATTCATCATCAGCCCGGAGTCAGGAATTTGTGCCCGATATGGCGATAGGCTCGCCCCCTATTACATCGTGGGACGGAACTTACAAGGCGAAATGTGGGAGTACTGGTAGCACGTCTGCCGACCCCTTCTGGGAAGAAGGCGTGAATTTATGTATGTATGTATAATTTCATTTTCAAGTGAAACAATTAGCTTGTAATAAAGTTCCGCGAATTCCCAATGAGTAGCGAGAAGCCCTTGTTATCGTTGAGATGGCGATGTACGATGTAATTGAGTGGACTTAGATTGTTCTAGAAAGCAATTTTAATGTTAGGACATCATTGCAGGTTAGGACATAATGGCTTTAAATGGATAAATATTGACAATTTGTGCTGAACTTCACATAAAACATGTATGTTGCGTAGTGGTTATCAGGAAACGAAAGTAGCATTCGCTTAGACTTCGACGATCAGCCGCAGGTCTGAAGACAATTTCGGCACGAAATCCAATAACAAAATAATTTATTTATTGATTTATCCTTTATTGCGCCATACAAATAATTATATTTAAAGCAAAAATCACATAAAAAATGATCTATTCTCAGGCTAAATACTATGCCAGTAAACCAAGAAGACAATTCATCGTATACTCGACTAGCTAATGAGATGTTTGTCTTGTGTTTTTTGTTGTTACTTTTTGCATGTTCGCAAAAAGTGACGGATGGGTTAACATTAGCGATAAAGCCATTTTATCTCGATCCTACAGGTAGGTTCCACGGGAACAATGTCTGATAATCTTATCTTTTTTAAAACACACAATTACTTTTAAGGTGATTGATTGGCCGGAAGACCAAGCCAGGGAACATTTGACTTTTCGAAGTTATGTGTATCATTCAGAAGTGATTGGGTTTGTTTTAACGGTGGTGGTAAATATCATAAGGAAACCTGCGTAAATGCAAGTTCTCAATAGTTTGAAAGCTATTTGGAGTACATGCCTCACAACCCAACGTGGTGGACTAAGATCTTATCTCTCTTAATCATAGAATTGATCCAGAATGCTGGGTATTGGGAAGTGATTAGATTAATAAACTAATCTCAAGTATCCCAGTACGGAATAGGGTTCATAATGGCTTAAATATTTGCTTGTTGAAATTGAACCTGCTATCTGCACTGAGTGAGCTAATCGCCCTCGCGCCAGGGGTCGTCGGGGGTGTAAAACAAAGGCCGTCGCCTCTGTCTGCGCCGCCGTCTGGGCCAAATTCGTCTAAATAACGAGCAGGATTTGCTCCTGTGCTTTGTAATTAAAGAATTGTTCTATGGAGTTTTATGAAGACTATGGAGTGATTAGTTGTTGGTATGGTTTGCCAAGAGCTTAAAGGTCATAGGGTGTTAATATTCGCCCTATATTGACCGTTATTTTACTGGTGGTAGGTCTGTCATATTTATTTTATTTATTTATTTACACTTTATTGTACATCAAAAAAAAAAAAAATACATAACAAAACACTTAAACTAAAAGTACAGTACAACTGGCGGTCTTATCGCTATCGGCGATATCTTCCAGACAACCTTTGGATGGACTGGAGTGAATGGAAGTAGGAAAACGGGGGTAGACAAGTCAAGAAATTAAAATAATAATTATAATAATTAAGAAAAAAAAAAAAAAACAATAAACAAGCTAATGATGTACCAGACTGACATACATAAATATGTATACAAACAAATATAAACATAAAATACTACATATACATCTTTAATGTTGTAAATATACATACCTACATAAAAACATGATACCTACATAAATAAATATACTACATACATATATACATAATAGTAAAATGTGCAATGTAAAACAATAGAAAGTGAAAATACAGAGGGACAAAATAAACAACAATAGGAAATACGTACTAACAAATTGAAGAGTAATGTGCTTTGATGAGTCTTTTAAAAATAGGCAGGGACTTAGCTTGACGAATTGACAGTGGCAATTGATTCCACAAGCGGGCAGCGTTTATAGTAAAGGAATTTGCAAGAAATTCTGTATTATGCTTGGGAATTTCCAATGTCAAATTTTCCGACGATCTAAGAGATCTCGTGTGGGTATTGCTAAGCAAATTAAAGCGTTCTTTAAGATAAGGAGGTGTGTTGGGATGAAACAAGATAGAATAAAGAAGAGACAGAATACGAGTATTTCGGCGAAGGCGCATTGACAGCCACTTGAGTTTAGTTCGAAATTCAGAAATATGGTCATATTTGCGAAGTCCAAATATGAACCGTATACAAAAATTCTGAAGGCGCTCAAGCTTATCGAATTGGGCTTCGGTGAGATCAAGATAGCTAGTGTCACCATAATCAAGGAGAGGAAAAAGAAGGGACTGGACAAGTGCAATTTTCGTAGGAATGGGTAAAAAGTTCCGTAATCTTCGTAAGGACCCCGCTGCAGCGAACAATTTCCGACTGAGTTCTTGCAGTTGGGGACCCCAGGAGAGGTTCTTGTCCATAAATATACCCAAGTTTTTTACTTTGTCACTGTACGGAATGACACAGCCATCAAACATAACCTGAGGTAATTTAACGAAATCTAACCTGGAAACCATCCTGGAGCTGCCAACAACAATGACTTGTGTTTTAGAAGGATTCACTTTCAGACCGTGCGTCTTACCCCATTCACTGATGCGAACAAGGTCTTTATTAATTGAAGAGATTGCTTCCGACATCCTTTCTGAGGGTGCCTGGTAGTATATTTGTAGGTCATCTGCATACAAGTGGTAAGAAGAAATAAGCTGATCAGAAATAGAATTTATAAATAAAGCGAAAAGTAAGGGAGATAAAACGCCGCCCTGAGGGACTCCGGCAAATGTATTACACCAAGATGACACTGCATCTTCAATACGTATACGTTGCCGGCGACCCGTCAGGTAACTACGAAGCCAGTCAATAACAGTTGGAGATATGTTAATAGAGCATAAAGTACTTAGCAAGACATCGTAATCGACAGTGTTAAATGCATTGCTAAAATCTAACAATGCAAGTACCGTTAGCTTTCCATTATCCATTGCAGCTCTAATGTCATCCGTGATATGTATCAGTGCAGTAGTTGTACTGTGACCAGTACGAAAACCAGATTGCAGAGGATTTAAAAGAGAATGATTGGCAAGGAAAGAGCTGAGTTGACGATGGATGAGATTTTCAAGGATTTTAGAAAGAAATGGTAGGATGGAAATGGGACGATATTCGGAAAAAGATACAGGATTCGGTCGTTTGGGTAGAGGTATAATTTCAGCAGATTTCCACTGAGACGGGAAAACAGAATTGGATAAGGAAAAATTGAAAATATGACAAAGGATAGAAAGGATTTCGTCAAGGATAGGAAGTAGCATGTTGCGACTGATACAATCATTTCCGACAGCATTAGAAGAAACTGATAATATGCTCTTTTTCACATCACAATCAGATAATTGACTAAAGACGAATTGAGGATAGTTAGGAGTTGGAATGGAGGAAAGATCTTTGAGTGTATTATTTTTGATAGCCCTATCAAAATGGGGCACAGCAGTAAAATGAGAATTTAGTAAATCAGTATTCAAATTAATAGGACTATACTCAGCGCGAGATTTTCCAACTCCCATAGAGCGAAGAAATTTCCAAACCTTTGCTGGATCACCATTCTCAACAGAATTATGGATATGTCGGCGTTGTGCATTCCTACACATCTTGTTGCAGAGATTACGTATGGCGATGTATTTATCCCGATTTGACGAATACGGTCTACGTTTAAATTTGGCCTTGGCCACCGCCTTCTTCGACATGACTGTTTTAATTTCATCAGTGAGCCAAGGTGACGGAAGGTGTCTCATTTTAACTGGGTGAATAGGGGCATGCTTATCATAAAGATTAATTATATTACGTGTGAAATAATCCACTTGATAATCAATCGATCCGGATGTGGTCAAAGGAATCCAGTCAATGTTGCTGGCATCCTCACGAAGCCTGTCAGTATTTATTCCACGAAAAGAACGCTTCATCACGACCTTACATCTAACTTTAGGAGGACGAACTTTATAAGATAGATAAATAAGGTCGTGGTATGAGAATGAATCCGCAGAGCACTGTCCATGAAAATCAACTAGAGAGGGAGAAGAGACAAGGATGAGGTCAAGCAAAGAAGGAACTGAGTTTGGGAAGTGATGAGTGGCGTTAAGTGGAAGTATGGATAGATTAGAAGAGTTTATAACAGCATATAAGGAAGAAGAGCGGTGGTCCTTCTTAAGAAGGCAAGTGTTAAAGTCTCCCATGATTATGGTGTGACTGTACGAGGGAATAAGGTTACCGAGGATAGTTTCTAGAGAATTAAAGTAATCTATACGAAGAGAGGGACAGTAATAAACTCCGAGAAGGAGTTTGCAGTGATGGAGTTCAACTTCCAGAAACAAATGCTCACCTGCATTTGGAGGCGGAGGCTGGGGCGATAAATCAATAATGGAGAAAGGGATGCCAAGTTTCAAGTAAATAGAAACCCCACCCCCACCACCAACAGTGCGATCATTCCTGATCAACTGGAAGCCAGGTAAGGAGTAAGAACTGGAAGGGAGACAAGGCTTAAGCCATGACTCTGAAATAAGAATGGCGTGAAGATTCGTACAGTCAAAGCTGGCTAGCATATCTGGGAAATGAGCCGGAATACTCTGCGCATTAATATGCACGACATTAAAATTCTTAGCAACACAGGAAAATTGAGAAGAAAGGGTATCAGCAAGCGATGTCAAATCACAAGAACTTGAATTGTCACTACATGCAGAGAAGAACTCATCAGAATCACTATTAACATCACACATATAAAACTATAAAAGTATAAAATAAATTAAAATACTATTAAAAATATAATTAAGACTAAACTATTAATTCACAGATTTAAGGTTCCACCTGCCGGTTGTGTTACAAATTGATTCTAAAACAGTATTTAAAATAAAACAGATTATTTGCCAAAAAGAAAAATAAACAATGATAAAAGGTAAAAAAAGAAAAATCAATTGACACCAAACAATAACGAAAGATTAAAAAAAATACTCTAAAACTAATTAGGAACTAAAACTGTCGGGTAAAAAAAAAATATTTAAATATATGCATTATACTTTATAGAATTAAACAAATGTAGCAATAAAAAAGGAGTTAATTAAAAAAAAAAAAAACTATCACAGTAAACAATTATCATAAATACATGCATCTGCAGTAAGAGTATAAGGATGCTAAACATATTAATAATTCTTATCGGTGCTGCGGAACGCATCACAAATAATATTACCTACACAATATCAAATTATGACAGGACGTACCTACACGTTAATCTACACATTGACTGCGCAAAATATAAACAATATAACGTAGGTAGACAAAATAAAAATATGTACCAAACAACATTGAAACACTTAATTACCCAAGCGTTATTACCCGACAGTATAAAACAAACATTGGTTCGCGTCACTTTTTATTGTTCACTGCACGTTTTGATCTCGTCGTTTTGGACCGAACTGTAGAAGTTTTAGTGTTCTCGCCAGTGCAAATGTGATTGAGGTCCTGCAAAGTGACAACTCGAACCCGAACGCCGTCCGGACCAACAACGTACACGGAACCTTCCTGGGTCCAGCATTTTGAAATGCCGAATTTTTCCCTGGCGGCCATAAAGACGTCGTGACGCACCTTAGTCAGGAATTCCGACATTGTAATGCCGGAACCCTTCAGTTTGGTTTTGGCGTACCATAATTTATCCCGGACTGCTACATCGTGGAGTTTGAAGAGTATTGGCCTTGGATTGTGATTGTCATGTAAACGGCCCATTCTGTGACATCGTTTAATGTTTTGAGTCGAGAAGTCAGTGATTTTAAGGCGTTCCTGAATTATGTTGGCTATCACTAGTGCCGTGTCCTCCTGGTTTGCTTCTTTTACACCATGAAGCAGCAAGATTTTTCGACGACCACGCATCTCGAAATTGTCCAGATTGTGAGCCAGAAGTTCAACTTGCTGTTGGAGATTTCCGAGGGCCTCCGAGATGAACTTTTTAAACGAGGCAAAGTCAGCAGCTAGCCCGGATGTCGTAGATGAGGGATTTGGTGACTTGTTCAGCTCGGCATCAAAATCAGCCATTCTCTTATTAAACATCTCCATCATGTCGGTGAGCGTATCTTTTATAGAATCCATCGATTAATTGAAGAGTGACGAAAAGTAATATTTAGAGGAGATAACACTGGACCGGCAAGTTACTAACGTTAGCTATTAAAATATTTCATTAAAATACTTTAAAAATAAAACTGTGAATTTTATTTCGAATAAAATTTGGGAGCACAAATTAACGACCTTGACCCGTCATATGTGAGAGGCCACCTGGTTAGGTACCATCGTCATGTCTATTTCTACTGCCAACCAGTGCAGCTGTGTAAATGCACTGTTGTATTCCGGTTTGAAGGACATTGTAGCCAGAGTAACTACTAGCAATAATGAGACTTAACATCTTATATCTTAGGATGGCGAGCGCAGTGGAATGTAAGCATTTCTTTGTAATTCGTGGTGATATTTGGTTTTGATACTGTCCATGAGCGGACATATCGATTACCATCAAGCGAATGGCATCGCCATTCACCGCAATAAAAAAAAAGATCATGATAGTGGAAAACCTGTCATAATATCTCATTATAAGTGTGTTTCGGGTTCAGTATATATCCCATTTTGACCAGGCTAGGTTCATTATATCTAAAGCTTGGTGTTTGAGTAATTATCTATTTGGATTGCACGCCATTTATCATTAGGCATTGTAGTCATTTTGCCGTGTAAGTACTAAACAAATAAGTTTCCGTTAAACATACATACATAAACTCACGCCTTTATCCCAGAAGGGGTAGGCAGAGGCGCCACCAGGACACCCACATTTCACCTTGTATGTTCCGTCCCATAATGTGATAGGGAGCGAGCCTATCACCATACCTATAGGGAACAAATTCCTGACTCCGGGCTGATAATGATTAGGAAAAACCCAATATCACTTTGCCCGAGCCGGGATTTGAACCCGAGACTTCAGCTTTGTAGTCGTACCGTAGTACAACTACGCCACCGAGGCAGTCCGTTAAACAAAGCGTACACATATGTATATTTTATATATTTCGACAGTTCCCTGTGGACGCTTAGTTTTTTATTTGTCTCATAAATCGTAAAACACGTAAGTAAATATTCAAGCAATTTTTACTAATAACATCTTCCGCGATTAACATCATTTTTTTTCTAGTTGGATACTTTTTAACTTAATTAGTTGTATAAGTCTAAGTGAGGCCTGAAAGATTAATAAAATCTAACAATATTGAAGGTTTTTTAAGAAACGCAATGCAATATCAGAGCGCCAGTTAATCCGAAAATGTATATTTTTGTGATTTAGTACAAAGTAATATGCATGTCTTATATCTTATTGCGTGCACATTATAATTATCTAGCATATGAATCTCACAGCATACAATATAACCCGCATAAGCGACTAAATTGCAATATAATGTAGTCAAAGTGAATCCAATTAACATTACTTGCATGTAAATTTGGCGTCTAAAATTAATATAGCGTGCATTACAGATGCTGCATACATCGTGCGACGTCTAAGACTGTTGATTAAACACCACGTGATTCCAATGAGAATTGTATTGAGGAGTATATCAAAGGTTCCCAATCATTTTCAGTCCGCTGCGCACATACAGGTTTACTGAAACCTGCGTGTTGTTGATAACGGACCAAACGTAGCTGCCAACATGTTCACGGTAGTCGTGGGTTCAAATCCCAAAGCACACCTCTGACTTTCGGAGTCATGAGTGTGTTGATAGTCAATCACCACGAATTATAAAGGTCAAGGAATACATCGTAAGGAAACCTACTTACCATAGCGATTTGTAATAATTTCTATGGCATGTAAAGTCCGCCAAAACGCACCAGGCCAGCGTGGTGGAGTATATAGCCTAACTCAATCGTACTCTCGATTGTAGGGGAGACCCGTGCCCTGCAGTGGGACTTATATTGGCTGAGCAGAGCTGAGTACAGTACAGTACAGCCCGAACCCATCAAGCTGCTCGAAATAGGTGCAATGATACTAGTTAGGTAGATGATCACAAAAATTAAAATTGATGAAGAGAGAATTGGTTCACGGCGCCCTATGACTTTCAAGACGTTCCAGGCACAGTTTGGGAAGCTCTAGTGTACAATAGTGCATTATGCGCTTGGGTCACGTCTGGGGTACACCGCAGACACGGGCGACGTCACGCGTGCCCCTTCCGGCGCGGGCAGTAATCACACGTGCTGTGGGACTGCGCGGTGCTCGCTGCGCCTTCCATAATGTATGCTAATACATTTCATACAACGGTTGGAAAGCGTTAATTTTTTTAATTGCATAGGATTGGAGACGATATATTTTTGTGATAGACGACAAACCTAAAAAGATACCCGGGTTCGATTCCCGCATCGAGACAAATGTTTGTGTGAACCACAAATATTTATTTCGGGTCTGGATGTTTGTGAGACCGAAAAGTCTTTCGTAGTCCTTGATACCCACGACACAAGACTCGATCTTAGTGTGAGGTCAGGACTATGTATGTGACTGTTGGGTGTATTTATTGGTTTATTTATACTTCAAGAATTGTAGGGGGATTTAGAGTTGGGACATTCATGGGTACCCGGCACAACTATTCATTGAACATAAATCAAAAATAAAAAGTTTTGCTATTAAAAATGTGATTTCAGTAAACAAGTAACGAGATGAGAGAAATAAGTCTCCTTATTCGTAACACATTTCAAGATGCATGTCCAGAAACGTTGAGTGATATGAGAACACAAGTCACAAATGACATAGCTCGCGAAGCTACGACTTGACGTTGCAAACTTATGTTTCTTTTGACAATAGGTATTTGGAGCAAACTGCCGGGGCAACTCATCACTCAAGTCCAAGTCTATACGGAAAAATAAAAATTCCCTCTTTTTTACATAGATTTTAATGTGCCGATGGCGTGTACGAACTTTTCAAGTATCAGCGAAGTTGAAAGCGCAATTCAAGTAAGGGCTTTGTTATTTAGAAAAGCATATTACACTTATTTAGAATATATACGCATTGAGTAGGCTTGAGAATGAATAGCGAAGATTTTTTTTGTGCGGCCAATTAAAATTTTGTTGTGGTCAGCTTTAGTGGACTTTAAGGGTCATAAGCAATTAATCCTTGATCTGATCAGTATGAGCATGAGCTCATGCGTGCTTATATACGTCCTACTGCACGGCACGGGCCTCCTCTACAATCGAGAGTACGATTTAGAGGGGTTAGGCCATATAGGGGGTTAGGTCCGCCACGCTGGCCTAGTGTGGGTTGGCGGACTTTATATACCGTAGAAACTTTACATACAGTTGGTAACGGACTAGACACGACTGCCAACATGTTTCACGGTGGTCGTGCGTTCAAATCCCAGGGCACATCTCCGACTTTTCGGAGTGATGTGTGTATTAATTCTTGGCTAAATAATTATTAAAGCTTTTTGAGCTATTGATTTAATGATGTTAGGCGTACCGACTTCCTGACTTTCAATTTCTTTGTCTTTGAGATTTTTCTTGTGTAGGGGATCTTTTGGCTTCTTAAAACGTGACACAGTTCCTTAACCAATATAACACGTGAAATTAAAATATACTATTATTCTTCTTTTGTCTCCACACTTTATATTCTCGTCTCATGATTTTTCAGCATTATTCCAGAACTATTTGCCTTTAACTTACCTACTATTATACTACGTAGACATCTAGCCTCCGTGGCGCAGTTGGTTAGACGCCGCCTGTGAAATATTTGTGTGATCCACAGGTATTTGTTTCGGGTCTGGGTGTTCGTGAGACCGAAAAGTCTCTCGTAGTTTCTGATACCCACGACACAAGACTCGATCTTAGTGTGGGTTTCAGGACTTTTTATGTGACTGTTGGGTGTATTTATTTATTTATCTAAAAGATCTGTTAGCTCTATTACAATATCAGCCTAATACAGCGATTGTGTAACATTTACAGATATGTTTGTTGAGTGGTGTTACATATCCGCCAATTAACATACACGATGCGATGTCTCACGGAAGTAGATTTGGAAATGTTTTAACGCCTCACTAGTAATTGACGAATGAATTGGTGGTACAAATAATGCGCAAATAAGGCGCTTTTAAAGGCAATGCCCGCATGTAATTTTATATGTATAACGGGGTCCATTTTTGGGTATACCATATGTATGGCGTGAAAAATTGTATGGGTATGGCTTCATTTAATTGGTTGCAATTATTGATCGTAATATATGTATTAATTTTGTTCATATAATCGATCTCTTATCAATGCTTCATGTTTATGGTTATTGTAAGTCAAGAGGCCAATCGTAATAAGCCATGTAATTGGCATCATGCATAAACATATTGCGCTGATTCCACCTAACGTGTGCCATACGATATATTGCACAAATGTTTAAATATTTCCGATTTATACACTGTTATTGTTAACACAACACTTAGCTTCACAATTTTTTACGATAGACTTCTGATTATGAGTAATGTTTTACAGCGCGTACTAGCAGTGCATTAGCCGCGGCTGAGGGTCGCTCGTCAGTCGGAAGTAATGTTCCGCGGGGACACCCAGTGGACTTTTTGATGTCAACGCATGCGTAATTAAACCTATATGAATGGGAGCTTGGAAGACGCTCCCTCTTCAAGCGGTATTACTGTTGCTCTTTGATATTTCGAGATTGGTTTGTGTTTGTGTGTGTGTTTGTAAGATGTTGTGTGTGATCATTTCCTTCCGTAAGATCAATGATCAGTACCACTCCTTTGTAATTTTCTTGCCTCACGTCACCCTACTTGTTTGGATATGTCCCTAAAGTTATTTGTTGTTAACCATAAAGAGATATCAATTTTCTGAAACACAAATGATTTTTATTTAAATATCAAGTCTGATAGTTTTGATATATCAATATTTTTACGTTCCATTTTGCCGAATAACTGAACATACCGCCAACGAGAATCTTAATTAAACTGCCATCGTATAGCTAAATAAAGTCACGGTCAATATAAACAGTCCCGCAGTTAATAAAAGTATTTCAAATATGTGCTCCCATCGACACCCAAACAGACTCGTCATCCTTAATATCCGGCACCCGAAATAATTGACCGACAAAAATGGGTCAACATCACCATTCTTGTCATTATTTAAGCCTCACGTGACACGTAAAAAATAACTAGGATTCCGTATAAAAAAATTAATAGGAATTCCAGCGTATATGTTGGAAAGTAGTAAGAGTATGCAGACGGGAGCGTAACGAATGGACAAAAGGATTCCGAGCAGTCCTTCACAAGTTGCAATAATGAACCACGCTCGGGGCCCATTGTGCCCTCACGGTTACATCTTTCACTTTGATGTTAACTCCTCATCAACCCTGTTTACCACGTTTTAAAGAGCTCTTGCCCATGACAACCCTATTTAGTTCTTTTAATAAGATTTTTTACCAGCAAACATTGTTGCTGATGCTTGCTCAACAAGCAGAAAATTAAAAATCGCAAACGACCCGCAGCGATTTTTACTTCGAAAAGTAATTTCTGCTTTCAATTTATAAAGTTGGAGGCTAAAATGATGTTAATTGGCGCGGATAAATTGTATCAGCTCATATACGAGTACGTCCCACTGCATGGCATTTGGTGTAGATAGATAACCAAAAGACCAAAATATTATGTGTAGTAAGTAATTAGTATTTTGTGATTTCATAAGCTTTGCAAGAACATTGAAAATCGTTACGTTCGTCCCTGGTCTCCCCTAAATGGTTTTCCTGTGCCGACAAAAGCTTCAATTAATATGTTATTCGAGGGAAATTGATTACAATTATGTTATTAATTGTTTGTTTGGATCAATTTGCTTACATTTCCATGGTTGTGTAACCATTCGGCCAACCTACAAGAATTAATAATGAGCACTTTAATGTACTTATTGAAAACAATGTTCCCACAGTTTCTTTAACAGGAAAATGATGTGAATATAGATCTAACTTTAAAAATTCGCAACGTTGAGCTGATGCGATATTTTATGTAAATACATCTAAACAGCGATACACGTTGCTGTCAGCGCGTCCAGCCCGCAGACAATCGCAGCCAAGTATGCAAAATAGAAAAAAATATTGTATTGTTCTAAGTAAGTCCAATACCGGACATCAATTGCCGACGTTCCGAGTTACAAGAAGAATTTTATTCTCGATAACTGATTTCGCATTCTGCCGATATCTGCGGCGCCAACTGTTGTTACAATGATGTGTTTTCGGTTCCTGATTATGAATGCCATCGGCTTATTGTACATTGTAAATAGTGTATCAGTGAGTTGGCTATTTCTAGGAACGGCTCGCGGTGGCCATACTTAGTGGAAGTGTTTGCGCGGCCTCGCCGACCGGGGGCGACCCATCTAAATTCAATACGCACATACGACGACGTCTACATTTTTTCCCATCTCCTTTATTCGTGAAGTTAACACGTTGAATCGAGGATGTTAAAAAATTATACGGTGTTCTCGGTAGCTGCGGATCCGGGCTTCAGCCGCATATAAATGTATTCTCAGAACATCTGACGAATTATCGACGCAGTGTTACATCTTTAAAATGCCTCACGGATATTCTTTCTCTTGTAGGCAATTAGTAATGCCATGATCACGTTGGATATGGCAGCAATAATAATAAACCGTTGGCGCAGGCACCGAGGCGGCGGGCACGAGCGTTGCGTGCTCGAGCCTCGTTCACAATAAATCCATTTAATTTTATTATCGTACATATTTGTATGTTCACAATATATATTATGCATTAAAGTGTAAATGAAATCATTACAAAAAGGAAACGTGAACCGTTCTGTTGTGTAACTGTAGTCCATTGTGTGGGACAGATCGGGTCACGCAACGCTAAACTTAGACACGGCTTGACGACTCTTCAACGCCGCACGCTGGAAAAATATTTACCAAACTCATTTAGAGCAGACGCACGAGCGCATTTAACTGCACCACTGCAAGATACCTTCATACATATTAGATTAGATTTCGAGATAAGCTTAGCTCGCAAGATTAATCATTGCTCGCTTGTATTAATTAACATTTGAGCAGACAGAGGACGTCAAAGGAATTTGTAGTACATGTGTTATTGACTTGCGTGCATTGCGATCTAGACGCGAGGAAGCAGCCACCAAAACAAACAACTAGCGCGCTAATGCGCTACGTGCTGAAAGCTACAATCACTCTACTTAATGAATGGGGGATTGCCTTAAGTTTCAAAGGTGTACGGTGTATGTAATATTTCATGTGCATTAAGCGTCACGACGCGCAAGACACGAGCGCTAGCGAACATGACTCGACAGACGATGCATTTTTTAAATATTTTCGCACACGTTCTTTTCATTTTAGCATACTTATTATACCTTGTTTATTTACTTTTGTATGTTAAATTAAAAAATGCAAGATGATATAATATAAAGGATCGTATACATATCAATTCCGCATCTTTCTCATTGATAAATTAAGACAATCATTTGCTAACGATGCATTCTCCAACATATCTGAAATCAGATTGTACTTCATTATGAACATAGAATTTGGCTCGCTCGACGCTCAGCGCTCGTCCCCCGCATGGTCTCCCATAACCCTGCACGTTTCGGTGTTAGCCACGTGTTGATGGTAGCGTATACAGAAATACTCTCGCGCGGACCCACCCGATATTTCCGTCCACGTCCATCGACAGGTATGCAACACCCGCTGAGACAGTGGCCTGTATATTTTACATACTGCTTGGTGCAAACCTCTTCTCTTATATAAATTATTAAGACTTGAGCACGCTGGTCTGTTTCCAGTAGGTAAGTAAAGCAAAAGAATTTCAAATCTATCTTTGCATCGCACTGGAATTGAACCCATTACGGGCAAACCAGCCTTTAAAATTATCAAGAAGTGTTTCCAGTTCCACGCCGATTTGGAAGTAGGCGGAAAAGATTCCATTGCTAGTCTAGGGAATCTTATGAATAACTTTCTCTCGGTTGGTTCACGGAAGGTATTTTGGCGCCACGCAAGTACATAGCTAACCTTGTAACAAGAGCATCAACCCACGACTGTGGTATAAAACACGCTCATTAACCAACACCAAATATTCTGCTATTTTTATGTGCTGTAAAATTTACGCCAGTTGTCGGTTACCAAATTGTTTTATATTAAATTTACGACAGCCTTACAATTTTGTTACGGTAGTTAATTGGCCGCATGGACCGATTTTATAGTAGATATTTTGTTTTTATATAATTCTATCTTGTATATTTTGCTCTAACACCAATTTCTATTGAAAACATTCTTATAATACCTGATTTCAACTTTGCTAGAAAACGTTTAAACCTGTTGATTTTCGAAATTGAACAAAATCTTAATATAGGCACCAGGTAACGTCACAATAATTGTCTAATCATGTAGCGTCTATACGCGGTACCACTACAGTAATTTGATGTCGTAGAAGACAAATGTGCTAATTACAAACTTGTGAGCTATTGCTGTTTGTACATCGTCAGTACTAGATTATACCTGCGCAAATTAACTTAGTGCTTTGACAAGTTTAAATACCACCATATTATCTAGGAAATTTCGCGTTTCAATAATAAATTTTATTATTTCTTTCTTTCTTTCTTCCTTCTTTAAATACATTATTCTTTTAAATATTAACTTTTAGACAATTGTGTACGGCAACTGTTTTTTTTTAAGAACATGATTGGGAAATTTGTCGGAGGATGAGCCGTTGTGGTTCTTTATAAACTAATAAATACCACCTTAAGATAGAGTTTTGTGTTTTGAACATTAAAAGGGACTTTACGATCCCAAGACATTAAGACTTAAAACAAATATTTGTGTATCAATCATTTTTTTAGACACATCAGACGAATTCACAGCTTTCTGATTTAAATGTTAATGAATTGTTTTTTATCTATGTTAAACTAACTAGCGTCTACCGCCCAAATTCCATGATTGATATTTGAACTCCCATATCTGAATTTTTACATACCTATTTAAACAGTTTGTTATGTGTGGGCGAAAGGGTATGCAAGACGGAGTTACAGTGGTACAGGGAGCAAGGATGGAGAGCAGGAAAAGATTAAAATAAAGAAAATAGCTGGTAGAACTTGTTCGGAACGATAACAAATAAAAAACCGTTAATGATTAATATTGCAATAATTTCTCAGTATCAATAAAATATATCATTAGTATTCATTAGTTAATTAAAAATCAAAATGCCAAGGGTATTTGGCAATTTATCACAAACAAAACACTAGCGAAACAAACAAGATCCGATGTTATTTTTCAAGTTTGTCGGCAATGAAATCAATCAGTGTTGATCGTCGGCCGCGTTCACATAACACATTCCATATTTGATATTTTATTTGATGGCGCTTTCAATCCTATTTGGCGGGGTATTTGTCGGAGGCTGAACTCCACAAAGTGTTAGCGCTTCGGCAATGTCGGCAACTTGTCCGGATTGTTGGGATTATCCGGATAATACCCGGGCGTTTCCGCTTGATACTGCTTATCGGAGCTGCGAGAAAGTCGCCTTCGCTCTGTAAATAATATCCTTTCAATATCATAGCTTTGTGCGCTGTTCAAATAAATATTCTACAATATTATTTCCGCCTTCAGTGCGGTTTATCTGTGCGTTATATCCTGTTTCAATTAACCTTTTCTGTTCGATACCAGAAATGGTTGGCGATATTGATTTACGAATTTCGTATCGTGTTATGCCTTCTGCTACTGGTGTAAGCGTTCATAGTATAGTCATATTTTAACCGATTGGATATTATGTAGAACGGTTATATTATAGACAACAAGGGTTTCCTTTATCGTTCCTCGCATCTATAGCTATAATATATAACAGGTTATTACGGGACTGTGTTTCTAGAGCGCTATAATCTGAGGCCCTTGAAAGGTACAGCAAGTGTGTACTCTATCTTATTATATTTATCGCGTTAGGTCAAACTCTATTTTTAAGTGTAAGTGAAGGAAAACAACGTACAATCTGCTGGTTTGTTATAACGAGCGATGTTGACAATAAGTAATACTCGTACTTTTCAGAAACGATCAATTTAGAACATAGTCTGACTAATGACTGGTCACATTTTTAATATACCTATATCAATTCTGAGGGTAATAAATAATATCACGACACTTATTATCTTGTCCCTTTGTACAACTCACTTATAGCTGCATCACGCAAAAAATGCACAAAGAAATATTAATTGTATTCGTTTGTGTACGCTACACTTAAAAATTGAGCCAAGTTATATCACCGCACGGCAGAAAGTTGAGTTGTAAAATCAAGCGTAATATTTGCCATCGTTGTTGAACGAGAGGGGAGGGAGGGGCGCGCGGGGCGGAGACTGCACGTAGGGTACTTTTATATTGTTTGCTTTAATAATTACTAGGGATCGGGTGTGGCCGATGGAAATACGTAAGTACACCCGGCTGCTGTTGTTTCGGTATCAAAAAATGTCCTTTTTGCACGAACTATGGGCAGTTTTTGTTTTTATGCCGGAATAAATATTATCCAATCATGATTTTCAGATACTGGTACTGGTTTACGCATTTCGCATCAATAAATAAACTGTATTGTAGAAGATGTCGAATTACCTAAGTTGTTTCTTTGTGCTTCTGTTCTTTTTCCAAGAGGTTCCATTCTAGATTTCGAGAAGAGATGTCAATTTCAGTGTCATATATTTGGAACATAACGAGCCAACAACGTGCTCAGATCAAAGTTAAATCCATGTTGAGAAATGGCCTGTCAATAATTCGTCCCTAGAATTATGAGTAGTAAATCTCCAGACAACTGGCTTCTGTATAACATAGCTACTAGACGAGTCACGTGCCTATTTTTGTCCAACGTCTCCTTGGACAGTCCAAATACAATTAGTTGGAGGAAACGCCTCGTACGGAAATGTTCTCGTATGATGTACAGTTGACAAGCAATACTTTTCATATTCAATTCGCGACACCTGTACACGACCGAGTACGTCTTGCATTCAAAGCGGTTATAATAATTAGCATATTCAACAGTTGTGACTTGATAATACATTTACGATATGTTTCATATGAAACTCGTTTGAGCTAACGATGTTTATATGACAATTGCGTTGTTTGCACGTTGAGTGGAAAATTACATAGAGTGAGCAATTTTTAAAATTGCATTCGCGACCTTAATACTGCGAATCGAGGAAGCTAATCGAAATTTATTGGTGTTATGTTTGTGACGGCGAGTTGATAAAGCTTTTTATGGAACAAGTTGGGTATAGAGTTATTTGTTGCAGGCAAAATTATTTTGCTTTTCCGTATATGATATGAATATTGGAACCTGGAAAAATTGTGCTCGTCCTGATATAGGAAAAAATTATTGATTCTTTAAAAATTGGCAACACGTCTGCCATTGTTCTGAACCTGTCAGGGATGATGTATGACTACTTACTTCCTATTCCCTACTAATGATATCAACGCTAGTTTGTGTCGTCATTGTCATTTTTCACGCAAAAAAGAATGAAATTATATATTTTGTTGTACTCGGGTTACCATCAGAATAAGTTAAAGTTTTGTCTAACGTCACCGGACCTCTAGGCTACATTTTTGAAAATTCACGCGTTCAAATCCGCAAGTGTAAAGTACTTTTACATTAATAAATAACGCATGATTTCCTGTTGACAATTCAATGTGAAAAGCGTAAGCACAAATTCTATACTAAGAGCAAACCGAAGCACATTCACGTATGTTTACGCTAATACTCGTGTAACTTCCGCTCATATCAAAGGCACGGCAATTAGAGACTTACACCGGAATAATCCGGGCATTAAGCGGGGATTATCGCAACGAAGGCTCTCATTGGCGAAAGGGGTTTGGATAAAAAAAAATGTAATTTTGTGCTCACGTCGGATACGCGTTAATGCGCACGTGGGACGCCCAAATCCCTTTTCAGTCTTCAAATTAGTCTTTGACGTTCCTACGAATTCTCACTACTATTTGGTGAAAAGAGGTAATTGGAAACGACCTATTTGTATTCGATTGTGCCTATATGTTTTAAGGTGTTTTTGACGTGGTTTTATTTGTTATTCAATTTATGTTAAGGAGACAATTTTATTCATTTCTGAATTGTGCGTTGTGAATAAATAAGATTAAAGAAAGGAAAATGGGTAAAATCAGTTATGACAGTTAATCAATAATTTATTTTCAAATAAGATGCTAGAAATCTCATAATACGGATCACTTAATCAGTATAGTTCATAAGAAATTATATTTCTCTAATCAATTAATTAATCTGGTGATCGAAGCCAGGACCTCACAATTAATTGCCGTTGGCATTCACTACTAAGTGAGTACCATTATATGATAAAAAATTCCAATTGAGCACTGTTAAAATAATAACAAATTTTAATAAAGTGTTTCCAACATATCTATAACCAGCAACTATACCCACAAGCATTTGCGGTGAAAATATAATTTAATATTGCTTGTACATATATTTACACTTGGTGAATAAATGCCAAATATAAACAGCAATAATTATTATTGTTATTTCAACTTGTGTGCGTAAACAAACAATATACCAGGTCTCTCAGGAGAGATGCTTTAATAAGCTCTATCAAATATTTACTTTAATGTTAATATAATTAGATGTGTGGTGGCCTGTTAATAAACGGACCAGACGCGGCTGCCAACATGTTCACAGTAAAGGCGAGTTCAAATCCCAGGGTACCTCTGACTTTTCTGAGTCATGTGTGTATTGATAGTCACACAATTTTAACGGTGAAGGAAAACATCGTGATGAAACCTGCATACCATAGTGAATTGCAATAATTTCTATGACTATATGACTAAATCCATCTCAATCGTACTATCGATTGTACTAAAATGTTTAATGCCTTAAGATTTCTCACAAGATTTAACTAGAGCTACAATCAATTGCAGCGATAATCGATCAGCTTAAAGAGTTGTCTGAATCACTTGAGCTGGAACGTAGTCGGTCCCATTCTGGGTTTAAATCCACTGCACTCCAAATTGGAACTTGAATATTATAAACCAAGCTAAGCCTTTGCAAATGCCATTTGTACATGCCTTCCCTTTCGCGTTTCTCATTGAGATGCCGGCAACGCACCCAGCATCCAAGTGTTGTAGACGATCGTGGGCGTAATCACTTGTCACTGGGTAAGACATTCGCTCGTTGGTCGGGACTGTGCAATAAAAATATACTTACTGAAATTAGTCGTAATATACAGGGTATATCAAGAGTGCAACCGAAAACGTAGCCAGGTGGTAGTATTAGTGACTTCAGACACAAAGCAAATAAAAATTTCGCAATAATAATTAATATTTTTTTTTTTAATATTATAATTATCGTCATATTTGGGTGGTAAATTCATAGTTTTCCAAATATAATGATGTACACCTTTTTAGTTTTAAAGTCGCAATGGTACTGGCCTGTTGGTAACGGACCAGACGCGGCTGCCTACATGTTCACGGTGGTCGCGGGTTCAAATCCTAGGGCACACCTCTGACTTTTCGGAGTTATGTGTGTATTGATAGTCAATCACCACGTACTTTAACGGTGAAGGAAAACATCGTGAGGAAACCTGCATACCGTAGCGATTTTAAAGAATATCTAAGGTATGTAAGTCCGCCAACCCGCACTAGGCCAGCGTGGTGGACTATATGGCCTAACCACTCTCAATCGATTCCCTCGATTGTAGAGTACGCCCGTGCCCTGCAGTGGGACGTATATGGGCTGATATAGAATGGTACATAAGGGTTTAAATTCCTTTTTTCGCAAAAACTAGGTATTTAGCACTCAAATACGACGATATTTATAAAATTGCAAAAAAAAACTGTCGTTTTTTTTGCGAAAATTTTGATTGCATTGTTGTTTGTTATGTATGTATGTTGCATGTTTGTAACCACTAATACTACCACCACCTGGCTTCGTTTTCGGTCGCAGTCTTGATATACCCGGTATAGTTGGAAATAGGCTTTAGTAAACCGTGTTATTTTAACAATCACCATTATTTCACTAACCTGCTTAATCTCTGAAGCTTCATTTAAATCGCTTATATTCCTAATTTGCATAAGCCGGTCCACTACGTTTTGAAAACAATTGCACCAACAAATAAAAACTGAAAAATGAATGAGTTGGATACTAAAACTGCGTGCAAACAAATTGTAGGAGCCGTTTACAACTCCGAGTGGAATAGATGAGAATAGTTTGAACCCTTCCCCATTGGAAGTTTACGAAAACATAGCCGCGCCGCGTTGAGAACTGGCTTGGTTTAGATCACTCACGAGCACACGGGAAGAAATTGAAAACAAAGTTTGCACCACAATCCTACACGCGTTGCAAAATGGAAAAACAAGCCGCTTGTTTGTGTTGGTGCAGCGTGCAGAAGCTTAATTTTTAACAGTATTGTCTCTGGTGCTGTCGGAAGTAAATCTCATTTGTCTCTGTCGCCGGCTCGGCTCGCGCCGTACCGCACCACCAACAATTTAACAACCATCATTATAAACTGCTCCTATTTATATTTATGAAATGCTCTTTGGATATTTATGGCCTAAGTGCTGCTCGGTACCACGTGACTTGCATTGTTCATTATGTTTCAGTAGATCATTATGTTCTGGACATTTTGGTAATGGACTTCTTGTAGCTGAAGATTTTAGTGATAACGACAGAGGAAAGTTAAAAAAAACACACCATAAAAAGCAATAATTTTTGATATTAAAGAAACCTAGATACTACTTACGTACATAGATATACATATATGTATGTGAGTCACTACTAAACCTCATAATAAACTTAATTCTGAGCTACGCTGCTGTATGTAATAGAACGCACTAGCATATTCTACCCCGGCAGGAATGTAATGAAAAAACTTCTTATACTTTGTTATTTACTATTTCCTAGCAAGGGGAGACTCAGGTAAATTGCATGCACTCGGAATTTATTTTAATTCATGGGTCGCGCTTAGAAGTTATAATTTTTTTTCTATTACAAATTAAAAAGAACGCTTCAGTGATGAAGTTATTTAGGATTGACTAATAACTGATTGATTAATTTACACTGTAATGTTATTATAAACTTTTAGCTTACTGTCCTAATAATTTTCAATATACACAACGCTATACATGCCGTGCATTATAAGTATTTTAAGATAAATATAGAAAATAAATTTTGTCTTACATTAAAATTCTTAAACATTATGCCGATTGATTAATGAAAAATATAAAGGTATATTCTGAATATAAATGCCAATACAATACAAATGTTTTTCAATATTAATTACGATTTATATCTGGCATGGTTTTAGCCTTAATTTGCTCATAACATTACATAATTGCTTGCTATATACCGTGCATATAAATTTATATAGCAGACACGTTTAAGCGAGAAATAATCGCCTACTCGAACTGTAAACAAAATTAATATACATAGGTTTGTGCAAAAGCGAGACGTTTTATGACATCTGTGTCTACACTCGAGATACCTGTTCACATGAGATAAGCCAGGTACACAGGTTAAAAGCAATGAGACCGAGTATTTTAGCGAAGGCTTTCAGTGAAATACATACATACATACATAAACTCACGCCTTTTTTCCAGAAGGGGTAGGCAGAGGCGCTACAAGGACACCCACATTTCGCCTTGTATGTTCCTTCCCATGACGTAATAGGGGGCGAGCCTATTGCCATATCGGGCACAAATTCCTAACTCCGGGCTGATAATGACTAGAAAAAATCAAATTCAGTGAAATCTGGAAGATATATTGCCGTCCTCGCTCGAGCCTCATGTTTGGTATTGATCGATCATTGGGACGATCACTTTTTGTGCCGCCGATAATGATCGCGCCCGTTTAATTTCCTATAATGTGGGGTGTGTTTAAGTGCGTTTATCGTGATTAGTTTGCTTATAAAAACCAGAATGGACATTTTTTCCTATTAAAAACGCCGATTAAGGCCATATCGACGGCATTTCAATTTTTTCGATCGCAATTATTAGATAATTTTATATCTTGATAATCATTCCACATGGGCCATATTTTGCTACGATTCGTATTAAGTGAAGAGCTATTATTATAACTGATTTTCAGTAGTGTTTGTTTAATGCAGTAACTATACCAAGGGGTGTTTAAAGTATTTATTTGCGTACATTACTCTTAATGTTCCGCTTTCAAGAAAGACATATAAATCTTACTTCACATTGCTAAAACCCAACCCACACGAGTCTGCTCAAGTGACAGAAAGCGAGACAAATATTTTTTAAGTTCAATTGGCCATATCCCCC
Organism: Deilephila porcellus; assembly: GCA_905220455.2. NCBI lineage: Eukaryota > Metazoa > Arthropoda > Insecta > Lepidoptera > Sphingidae > Deilephila > Deilephila porcellus. The sequence goes on along the minus strand of LR999973.1, from coordinate 11,069,425 downwards.
CGCGTCACCCTCGCATATTGCGCCTGATCCACACATCCGACAGCTATGTGCCATGTACGTTGGCTAATTTTAATATACGCTATGTGGGTGTTGGGTTGCGAAGTATTAATTCTGGCGGTGAATGAACCGCACTCCCGACTCGTGTACTGCGAAGTGGCGGTGTGCCAATGCGCGGTCAAATATCCTATGGGAACCGTTATCGTCACACTCCGCTTGTTACAGCGTCTAATGGACAATAACATTTGACAGCCGATGGCATCGGGAACACGCCAAATGCAAATATTTGTTTTATATCAACATTTATTTGGAGTGTTTTATGTGAACTGATGATAAAGCTTTTTTTGTGGAGTATTAGGCCGCGTTTCCACTGACGCGGAGCTGGGCGGAGAGGAGCTTAGCGGTGCACAAATTGACCAATGACTATGCTTGAAATATCCGCTACGCTTCAATGGAAACAGTACGAGCGGGGTGGAGCAGAGCTGAGCGGATATTCATACATCGAGGCGGTGCAGTGCGGAGGACAGCGAGCATTGGGGTACAGAGCGGAGGACAGCGGGGCGGTACGGAGCGGTGCGGAGCGGGGCGGTGCGTGACTCGCGTGCTGTGCGTGCGTGTGACTCTTCGTCTTCAAGTAGAGAAAGATATAAAATGATTGCTTTTTTCTTTTTAAGCGACAACATGATGTATGGTCTTTCCGAGAGATTGAGTGTAACTAAGTGCAAAAAAGCGCGATTCCAAAAGTATGCTCCACTCCGCTCTGCTCCGCTCACTGACCACTCACGGCTCTTCATCGCTCCTCTCCGCCCAGCTCCGCTTCAGTGGAAACACTGACCACTTTTCACCGCTCTTCTCCGCTCCTCTCCGCCCAGCTCCGCGTCAGTGGAAACGCGGCCTTACAGTTAGATTTTTCTACATTAGCAGTAGGGGAGACCAGGGACGAAAGTTTGCTTTTATGAAAAAACTATGTTATCTCCACTGATATGCTGTATTACGGACTTTAGTCATTTCGAACCTCCCATTTATCTAAGTTGGGCTCACAGCGCTGTGCCATCAGGTTTTGATTGTAGAAAGTCGAACTGCCAAAATACCCCCACAGCAACTTTTCGCCGTTGTTTGCAACTGCGTTTATTTTCATAAACGCCATAGGGCTCCGGTATCTCACGTGGAACACACCAAAGCCACTTTAGCGCGTTGCTAACCTAGCTCTACGCGAGGTGACAAAATTTCATTCATCACCCGTCTCTCACGTGTCTTTGCAGTATTGCTTATAACGATACAAGCCCCATAACATTGACCGCTACAAAAACAAAAATGAACTAATATTATACCAGTCTGTCCCTGGATTGATGTAATTATTATTTTGTGATCTAATAAAATAATAATTACTAACCACTCTCAATCGATTCTCTCGACTGTAGAGTAGGCCCGTGCCCAGCAGTGGGACGTATATGGGCTGATACAGATCTAATAAAATCGGTGAGATATAAAAAGAAAAATTTTAAATCGTTACTTTCGCCCCTGGTCACCCCTACTGTCTTTTAGAATGTTAAATCTTATTTTTTTGACTCGAAGGATGCTCTATTTAGTAACGAAATATTACTGCTTAAACTGGAATCTAGTGTAATTAATTCTCTAGCTTTAAAAACATGTTAATATAGATAGTATCTATCTATCTATCTATCTATCTATCTATCTATCTATCTATCTATCTATATCAGCCCATATACATCCCACTGCAGGGCACGGGCCTACTCTACAATCGAGAGAATCGATAGATAGTATACAACATCATTATTTATAATTTGTTAATTATTCTATTTAAGTTATTTTACACCAATTTTTCATAGACGATATTAAAATCCATTTTATTTATGGAATGTTTTATCTTCTTTACTCAAAATGAATTCAAAAGTCGTTCGAAAGGGATAACTAAAATAGGTTAACTGTCTATAAATAAGACCGCAAATCTATACTTTAAAACGTGTTCTATATAAGTAATAGTAGTGTATAGCGCTCCTTTAGTAATTCTAGTTACCCAGACTTGAAATGTTCATTATTATGTAATCACTTTGTTTGCTATGGCAAGTTCAACAAAGTTTGTAATGGAGTCTTTACGTTAACTAATTTCGAATACTTTAGCATATTACCTAACCTCTAGATTTTGGCCCTTGTTGTCGAACATTTGGTATTCTCATACGGCGTCTCTGAAATCACGTTCTTGTCTAACCATACCAGTAGCAAGTAGCAGTAGTAAGTAGTAAGTAGCTAAACGTATGAATGTCTATTATTATACATTATTTATCTATGAAGATTTGAAATTAAAATATTTAAATTGTCACAGTCTTAAATATCAGTAAGATGTACCAAGACGTTACATATACCGATATTGTTGGAATAATGATTTGAATAACTACTCGTATTGTAACAGACTTGGACCAATGCAACGCGTTAGCCTGCTCAATAATACTTTAGAACTCGGAATTTTTGGCATCCAAATTGGGCATCACCCAAGCCGTACCTATTACAAACAACTTTATTTTACCGTTTTGCAAGATTCGACACAAGACATAGAGCAAGCTCAAGAGTATTTTAATTTTAATAGATTGGTCGTGTGTAAACTGGGTGATTAACTCGTGAGACCTCACATCATCACATAATTTAAACACCAAATAAATTTAATATTACGCATAAAATTAAGTTTATGTAGGCTTCAGATAAAAAAGTGAAACAGATTTATTAGTACTACGACTTAAACTGATTTAATAATAACAATATTGAGAAACATTTGAAATACAAAGCCGTATTTTTTGCTTTATCAAATTATGTTAATGTAGATGGAAAAAATAACCTTTTTACTTATACGTCTATGTGGGCTGAAACAGATGTTGGTTTTTCGTCTTTACATCTCACAATTGGAAATAATTCTGTAAATCTAGAGGACGTAACGTTTGCGTCATCGTGACGAAACGAATGAGATATTGGGCAGTAAGCAATATAAATCTATTCAATTATTTAGTACATCGACGTACATTATTTAGCACACTTTACACCGCATTTAATATCGACGTTTGAGATAGGTATATAAAATAAGGTTGCCTTGATCCATCTATAGGTACAGCTACAAGGTTTATTGGATTGGGGTGCTGAGTTACTTTAAATATATACTTTAATTAAAGTATAAAACTTATATTAACTGCTGATGCAAAGATCAATGGCAATTATAGTAACCGATGATGGTGGAAAATTACACGTGACGAGTGTAATTATATTTATTTTTGTTTCAAACCGACAATCGATGATTATTGTAAAAATAGTTGGAGAGAGCCGCAATGTGGCTTAACGCCAACAATGTAAATTAATTTATGCGAAAAATCTTAGCGTTTATTATACAAATACATTTAACTGATTTTTTATTATCATCTACTATGCGTCGTTCGTTAAATATTTCCGAAGCGCAATTAAATGTACGTAATAATCGAGTAATTGCTCTATGCGTCTTCGTGATGCGATTGCAATAATCGTTTCCGCTCGCCATTAGGATTTCAACTGATATGAGTCGATATGAAGCTAACGCTTCTACGTTGTAGTTTTAGATTAGCAATTACGTAGCGTTTGGTGCGTTTGTAGAACGTGAATTAGACTGATAAGGTATAAATGGCGATCGTTAAACGTTATTTGGTTCGGCGTGGGCCAGCGTGGCCGCATGCCAGACGGGCGATTTTGTGTGGAGCGATAATATGCGCGGCGGAAGCGGCTGACGACGCACAAGCCGTGCGCCGCCAGGCCGTCTGAAGGTAAACCGCTCGCGTCGCGTATTTATGGAGAGCACATGCAAATCGTTGTTTTTCTATCAGACTCATATTCAGATACGGCGGCGGATAAACGTAATCTGTTTAATCAGAATGACATTGGCCGCGTGATCTGCATACGTGTCGATCGTTAAATACCAGCTAAATACCGCACTCATTATCGGATTTTGTGGCGAATGCGATACAAAGCCGACGCGACACGACCTCGCGCCGCGCCGCCCGCCGCCCAGCGCCGCTCGTCACCACTGTTGATGTTATTAATCCGAGTGATTTATGCTTTGATACAACACTTGGTATTCTCGTTTACGAGGCGAACGGTAATTTGAATGGCCGCGCTGTCGACGCGACCCGATCGAGTTTGAGGCACAAAACAACATTTCAAGTGTGCAAAATGATTATTGAGTCGTGGAAGCTAACGTGTGGATTTAGTGAGAGCGTGTTCGCGTAGCGCCACATATTCACGTTTCCACATATCTGCGAGTTTCCGGCTCGCTTCACGGCGCATTCTGTCTTCGCTCGCTTAGTGTTTTCTTGGCTGTTTGCGCGGATTTAATTTCTACAGCCGTAAAATGCTTTTCACGAACTCTCTCGCTTTTTTTAATTACTCAGCTGTAAACCTGTGCTACGCGAGGAAGATATTACCTGATGAATATATTTCTTTTTGTCATATGACAATGGATTACTTCGTTTAACATTTAATGAAGATTGCAGTTTCGTCAATATTATGTACGATGATAACTTATCATATTTACGTATTTTATACATTTGTAGATATACTAAATGATTATATAAAGTTTACAAACACATTTCAATTGCATTACTTCATACGTGAAAAAATATAAATACGTCGTCGACATATAAAATCGTGTTATATTAGGAAAGCACCTTGCAGTGACCCATTTACCTAATTAAGTGCCTTTGCAGAAATTGCTTTAGAGCTGGCAAGCTCACACGAGGTGACCTGTAACCTCGAAATAACTTTGTAGCCGCAGGTTAATTTTAACGATATATTTTTATGCCCGGCCGCTGACAAATTGCACCCTTTTCAATGTAAAAAGGCGGCAAACATTTGGTGGAAATACTTGGCCATTTTTTCCCGGGTTTAGTTTGTACTTTGGTCTCTTTTAACGTTAGAATGTAATTAGTGGGTTGAAAGGGAAAATACTGTTGTTTGTTGATAGCTGTTTAAATATGCTGGGCGCGGGTCGTTGACTTAATTTGTTGTCCGTGCCTGTAATAAGCCCTCGTCAATGCTCGCAAATGACTTGATAACGCAAGCCTAGTATTTTATGGTTTTGATTTATGATATCGATATGCAATTTTTCATTGTTTAAAAAATTACTTTTTATAAAACATTTTTTTTTAATTTGATAAATATATTCGTAGTGCGTGACTCAGTAAACTTGAATAGTACGTTAGTTGGATTGAAAATTATCTGGTCCTGGATAGGCTGCCAGTATAGGCAATCGTGCCAGCAAGTTTCCAAATTATATACGAAATTCAACTTCCTCATTACCAGCGCTTCATATTTGACTTAGCATTTGAATATGAGGCGTGATTTTATAACTTCTGCAACGGTCACATTGTTAATCTGTGTCCTATTCATCTCCACCGCACGCTTCTCTGAAGTCCAATGACCCAAATCCCCATTGTGACGAAACCTTTCGACCACAGCGGCCGTACATGATGTAAGATTAATCCGGGTAAATCTACCCATGGAATAATGTCTGATTCAATCTCCTTAGTATATTACAATGGACAGATACCCTGATATTATTCTGGTAGTAAATCATGACGGACAGTCGATCTGATAAATGTTGCAGGGAGATTTTGGATGGCGGTGTAAGTTTGGATATGGGGGTTTATGAGTGAAGTGATGGTATCCGGTGAATGGGAAGAATTTTTTTTTTCTAGGTGACTTCTTCGGGGTGGCTTAACGAAGGGAAAGCAGTTTGGATTTTTATAACTTAAAATAGTTAAAATATTTTGTTTTTCATGTAATAAAATCCTTAGCTTTCATACATAAATTTCTGTACTACAACTTAACATAAAGAAATAATATTGAACTATGTTTGAGAGTGGACATCGCAGCACAAAAACGGAAATTGAAAAGAATGGTTTATTTTGAATATGGGTTTAATAAATTTAAGGTTCTCGCATCGGGTTCTCGTGATTTATATAGAACACTAAGTAGCGGCTCGGCTCCGCCCGGGGCAGATACCTTTTGAGTCCAGTCTACATCAACAACATATGGTTTCCCATAATGTTTTATTAATATTCTAACTCAATACCGTCTTCTGTATTGCTTTTCTCTTGTATGTTTTGCCTTATATGTTCCGTCCCACGATGTGATAGGGGGCGAGCCTATCGCCATATCGGGCACAAATTCCTGAATCCGAGCTGATAATGAATAGAATAATCTAATATCACATTGCCCGACCCGAGATTCAAACCCGAGATCTTTGCTTTGTAATCGTACCGTACTACAACTACACCACCGAGGCAGTCCTATTGATTATTCTATGGTAAATAATAAGTATTAACGTGTATATTACCTTGTCCTCAGATGTGGCCTGCACGCTGACTTCACGGAGCTGACGGCATGTGTCGGCGGCGAGCTGGACAGGCACGAGGGTTCAGCGGTGCATAGGCGATACTTCTATATAACGCTGCTCAGAGAACCGGTGGCCAGGTAAACTAGCGTACTATAGAAAACTACGATATATTACAGAGTAACTATTGGACATATTGAGACTTAACATCTTATGTCTCGGGATGGCGAGCGCAGTGGAATGCCAACCATTGCTTTGTAATTCATGGCATTGTTTGGTTTTGCTACTGTCCATGAGCGGTCGTATCGCTTACCAAAAGGCGAATGGCATGCTCGTCCCATTCATGGCAATATGAAAAAAAAGATAACTGAGAGAAAATGAATTGTAACATTGATACTAGGATCACGTGCATGACCACACATCCATCCATGTATGTCTGGTACGTATATTTATATTACCCGTGGATTAAGTAAGTGTCTCAGCAAGAATCGAACCTTCAACATCCAGAGAAAAATCCCAACTACTTCGCCAAAGCACCAATGAGTACTAAAAAATGACGGCATAATAAAAGAAGAAATAATTTATGTTTTATTCAATGCTGTATTGAAAATGATTGTCAGACACAAACAATTCTTGTCAGTTAATAATATTATGCCAGTTTACACCTTCATAAATGTTTTGCATTGAAGATTTTTTATTTTCTCATGCAAAAGAGGTGTTTACAGATTAGCATTGTATCGATTCTGTGAATTTATAATCAATACTTACTGCATTGTATGGTTATTAAAAACAGCGTGAAGCGTGACTGTGAAATATAGACAATAATCCAAGAATTATGTCTAGAAAATTCAAAATAGGCGATAAGTATTATCTGCGTAACCCGTGGAGAAAATAAATTGATGTTGCTTCTAATAACAATAATCTTGTACCCGCTGTTAAAAATAATGTTGAGAATTTTCCTATATCTGAGTCGATATGACTTAGGGACTAATTTACCATCAATACTATCACAATATGACAATAAAAGATTAATTATTTAATATAATAAAGTTAGATCAACATATACACGATTATAATTGAGTTCTCCAGCCAACCAACGACATATAAATTACACAGAACTAATACCAGCGCTTAATTCTCGAACATACTCAAAGGACAACAACAAATATCCCCCGTAACGAGCTGCTTAAACCGACACTCTGCTAATCTCACACTGTGATATTAACCCAGACATGATTTAAAGGTTACAATGAGATTAACGCGAATAAAGTGTCGGCCGGGAGAAATTCACGATCCACTTTCAAAACATTACACCGCGTCAAGTAGAAGGAAACAAAATGTGACGTTCGGTGACAGTGAATTAGGGGCGCAATAATAGGGTTGGACCGTTCCCTTTGTCTCACCCCACAATGGCGGCGAGGAGAAAATTGTACTCGCTTTAAAAGATCTCTGTACGCGACGACTATTATTACGCTCTTCCCGGAGGAAGGGTGGTATGCTTGAGGGGATTTTGTGGGCCAGCGAGTCTTTGACGACTCCTGTGAATCTCCTGGATATGAAACTGCTTTGTATGCCGTGGTACGTTTAAAAAAATTGCAATCTCACGTGATGTTATTTCTGATTTTTGACAAGAAACAAGTCTGCTTTATTGTTGATTTATTTTTAACACTTTATACAAATTGTATAAAGGTGCGCTTAATTCCTGAGGCATTCTCTAACAGTCGAACCTAGGGTATTATGTATGACATCTACTCTACTTTCAATTATTTCTGTTTGTAACATAGTATGTATATTTTTTTAACGAAATCTTACGCTTTCGGTATAGCTCTATATTAATGTAGTATTTTTTCACTCAACCTTTTAGAATGAAAAATAGGTGTAATTCGTTTTCAACTTTACCAGATTTACAAAGGAATGGAATTATTTCCTATTGCCGTCGCTTTTATGTCCCATAGAGGAAGTCATTCATACGTTTAAAGGCCCTAACCACCTTTACGCCCGCATAAACGTTGATGGAGTTATTAAATTCAACTATAGATTTTTATGGCGGTCGATCGCCTTTCAGCTGTCACTAATGGACTGAAATTGCAGCTGTCTTTCACGAACTTTCAATTACGTAATTAGGGCTGTTTGAACGAACTTAATAGGGTAGAGGAATTAATGTCTTTTGTGCGCCGCGTAAGTGATTTTAGTAATATTTGAGTTCAGGCCAATCTTCCGGTAATATATTAGGATGCAAATGGCCTGAGTGCAAGCCAATATGTGCTGCATCAAATGGGAATCTGTTTCCTGTTTGAAATGGGAATTTAATTAAATTATTAATGGCTATTCTCGGCAGTTTGGAACTGGAGGCAAATGACTTTCGTGTGAGGTATTATAGTGATATTAGGTAGTACATAAATGTTTCCTGAAGTCTCCAACATCGTCTAAGAAAGCAGCATACCCGACATGCGATCTGTGAATTTCTAGAATCGATTTCCATTTCAGGTAATTGAATCTATGCAAAACTTTCAATTACAAAAATGAGAGTATCCAGGATAGCATTGTTCTGAATATAAGCTAGCTGATGTCAGACAGGTGGAATTCTTTAATCAACATGAAAGAAAACACGTTTCGCTTTCTACGTAAAATTTAACTAAAATTTTAATATAAATATTTTTTCCGAATTGTAACAAAATGACCAAGTAAGAGTTTCAAATTAAATTAAAAACTCAGCGCAATTGCGTGCTTGCAATCAAATCGATGTTCATACCGCGGGAAATAGCGGCCACGTTGATGATTCATATTGTGCATGATGGACGTACCCTCACTGATGCATGATTGGTTGTCAGGTATCTGTCGGAGTATCGACACGTGAAGCGCGGCGCTACGTGGAAGGGCTCCCGTCACTGGTGTCAGGGTCGCACCGCTAACTGTGAGTATTGTACTTATTTATTTTATACTAGCATTTGCCCGCAACTTCGTCTGCGTGTTAAAGATAATGTAGACGTTATATCGCTAAAACTATGCCATTATAACCTTTACGTAAACTTTTAACAAAAATCAACGTGCAGCATTTTTATTTCCTATTCTGACTCTAGATTATCGGATCAATGGGTCCGTCAGTTGTCGATTCAGAGACCAATCGGATCAATAAATAAAAAGTTCAAAATGACGGCCAAAATTTTCAATTCTGAATACAAATTTAGATTATCGGAACTCAGATCGATTTTGAGACCAATCGGATCAATATACCGGGTATATCAAGACTGCGACCGAAAACGAAGCCAGGTGGTAGTTTTAGTGGTTACACGATGCAAATAAAAATTTCACCAAAACAGCGACAGATATTTTTTTAGAATTTTTTAAAAATCGTCTTGTTTGGGTGGTAAATACCTAGTTTTTGCGAAAATAATAATTTAAGCCCTTACGTACCATTGAGTGTTTAAAAATAAAGAGGTCTACATCATTATTTTAGGAAAAGTATGTATTTATCACCCAAATACGACGATAATTAAAAAATAACAAAAAAAATGTTATCGATTTTTTTTGCGATAATTTTACTTGCATTATGTCTGAAGTCACTAATACTACCACCTGGCTTCGTTTTCGGTCGCAGTCTTGAGATACCCTGTATAAACGGCCTTATTCATATACAGTTTTAAAACCTATTTTAGGTATCGAATGTTTGTTTCCTCGCTCAAACTGAATTGAAAAGTCGTTCGAAAGGGACAAAAGTTAAATATTCATAAGAATAACTTCAGCAGTTTTATTTTCTATACAAATATTTAAACCCTTATTTTTACTCTTTTAGGGTTAAATTTAAGTAAACAGAGTACGCACTTATTTTTGTTTTTAGATATGTAATTATAGTGTCAAGTTTGAAATCTGCAACGGTTGCGGTTTTCCATACAAATTTATTTTACCCTTTTCACCCCTTTAGGGGTTGAATTTCCAAAAATCCTTCCTTAGTGCTACCGTACGTTATAAAAGAAATCCGTGTGTAAAATTTCAATTTCCTAGCTTCAGTAGTTTCGGCTGTGCGTTGATCCGGCAGTTCGGTTCTACAAAACTTCAACCCTAATTTTCGCCCCTTTAGGGTTAATTTTAGATAAACAATATATGCAATTCTTTTTGTCTTAGAATGAATAACTTAAGTGCCAAGTTTGACAATTGTAACTTTAACGGTTTAAATTTTCCCTATATCAGTTTTTAATCCTTTACACCCCTTTAGGGGATGTATATAGGAAAATCCATCCTTAGTGCTACCCTACGTCACAATCGGAAACCCTGTGTAAAATTTCAAGTTCTTAGCATCTGTAGTTTCGGCTGTGCGTTGATCCAGCAGTTCGGTTTTACAATATTTCATCCCTTATTTTCACCCCTTTAGGGTTAATTATAAGAAAAAAGAGTATGCAGTTTTTCTTGTTTCTAGATGAGTAACTAAAAAGTCAAGTTTGATATCTGCAACTTCAAGGGTTTCGGTTTTCCATACACCAGTATTTTACCCTTTTCACCCCCTTAGGGGTCGAATTTCCAAAAATCCTTCCTTAGTGCTACCCTACGTCACAATAGAAAACCCTATGTAAAATTTCACGTTTCTAGCCCCCGTAGATTCGGCTGTGCGTTGATCGGGTAGGAAGGAAATCACCCAGCTTCTAAACATTTCAACCCTTATTTTAACCCCTTTAATGTTAATTTTTAGACAAATAAAGTATTCAATTATTTTTTTTATTAAATGAGTTATTAAACTACCAAGTTTGAGAATTGTAACTTCAATGGTTTAGATTTTCCATACAACAGTTTTTAACCCTTTTCACCCCCTTAGGGGTAGAATTTCCCAAAACCCCTTCTTAGTGCTACCCTCCGTCACAATAGAAATCCCTGTGTAAAATTTCAAGTTCCTAGGTCCAGTAGTTTCGGCTGTGCGTTGATAGGTCAGTCAGTCAGTCAGTCAGTCAATCAGGTTCCTCTTTTATATATATAGATAAGCTTGTACGCGACTTTTTGTTACATTTACTGTATATCGCTTATAGATTGAGAGGTTTTTAGATCACAATCCATCTGCCCAATGATAGTTGTGAACTTTTATCATATAGCCTTTTTCGTGTCGCATTATCGTTTCATAAATTTTCAAATCACGGTTTTATAAAATGTTCACTTCAAAAATGTAGTCTGCTTTTGCTTGCAATAGTTGCCGTAGCGTAATTGGTAAAGAGTGAAAAACTTAGGCTGTGAAACCAGAGGCCACGTGCTCGGTCTTCGCACAGGGACAAATGTGCGTGTATTTAGTGTTGAACAGTCCAATTGGTCCATATAAATTCGGAACACGTGAGAATAATACTCATAGTTATGCAAAACATGTGTTAAAGTTTTATGTGCGAATAAAGAGTTTTATTTATAACTCTGGCACAGTAGTATTACGAAAATACATTCTATCAACTAAGCAAATAGCCTATAAATATTATATAAAGGCTATTAATAGCGTTTACTGTGATTTGCAGTACTTTGATGATAAGTTCATTATTGGTGGGTCGTAACTCGTAAGTTACGCTCGATCGGACAGCTTCTTTGATCTCAACATTTTAGTTCGTTGGATTAGTTTAGTTCCGTTGTTTGATACAAGTAGGGAAAACAGAGCGCCGACTAATTCAAATATTTCGCCAATTCGATTTTGCGTCTTTGATATAAAACAATCTGAGATTATTTTATAGAGTGAGCATCATCGTATTCATGTATTTTGATGAGTCAAGGATAGTTACGTAATATCTGATACGATGTTAGTCTTCATTCTCGACTATCTTGAGTAAATATTGCCTCATCAGTTTCTCGGTATGACCTAGGCTGTAAATGGTTAGATTAGTATTAGATTCTGAGTTCCAAAAAAGGTATTTGCGCTTGCTTGATTGGGAAATGTTTCGCCTCGCTAGATTTTTATACAAATCTTACAATCATTACATTCATAATAAATTAAGTTTTTAACAATTATATTGCCATTAGGGTATGAATTAAGTCTAAATGTGTAAATAATTCTTAAATAAGTAATTTATAATTTATTATGCATGCCTAGGTAATGGCTGATCTCATCTAGCAAGATGTTAGATCACTGTCATCAGGCCGCGTTGGTCACATAGAAACATTCAGTATGTAGTCGAGGCATAGCAAGTCGTAAATTAATTTGTAAAAACAATGTGATTTTTTCGGCGAGTCTAATTGCGTGTTGTTGTTAATGTGTTAACGTGTTGGCTCCCGCCATAAGTCAAGGTCACTCTCTCGGGGCCACTCGGCCTGGCGATGCGGTGCCTGATTCTGATGTATATTTCATGGGAAACACGCCGTTTGTGCTACACTACGTGGTATATAACTCTAACTTGATTCCGCGTTTAATTTACTTTTATGGGAAAAGAATTGTTTTTTCTTGAGTTCTGCGTGTTTCATATCGTTTGTTCTGTTAATGTAGTAGTGATTACTGCCGGGAAAACGCATTCTCTGTGCATTATAAGAGGATGAGCATTATTATACGTGACAAATTGTTTTAGGATATTTCAACTATATACGACAATATACGTATATTTGTAATCTCTTCTATTCCTCATTTGTAAATGAAAGATAATAATCAACTGCTCCTTTTTTGATTTGGATACTCTGAACCAACATTAACCAACATTTATGATCGTAAAACGATTGAAGCATGACTCCTGACAGCCTTTAACTTATCCATTTTGAGTGGGGTTAGAGACGAAGTCAACACGAACATCATTCTAAAGTTTTCAAATGATGATGTAACCAGAAAGAGACATCAAAATGCCATTACACTGAATATTCGCATCAATTGTGAAGTTCTTTAGAATCCATCGAACTGTTACCTCATAGCCAAATCAAATAAGTTTTTATTGAATAAATCATCCTTTATTGTACCGTTGGCTTTGGCGAATTGTGTTGGCGCCATGATAATCACAGTCATTGGACTATTGGCATAGGAGTGGCAAAAAATCTGAACTTTACTGCCTTTGGTGTATAAACTTCCCGTCTATTAGCAATGAGCAGTAAAATCAAATGATGATTGATTGAGCATTCAAAGATGCCGTCATTGGTTGGCCACGTGTGCATGGTTTAACGCCAACGAGGGTACGAGTTTGTGTTTAGCAATAATTACCGACCACAGACTGGAGTATATTATTACAAGGTCTTTCATTAATTCCATGTGACTGGGGGCCAGTCAAGTGTCACTTCGTCGCCATCCTAAAATTTTAAGGTGTTTCTAATTTTGTCGATGTTTGCCCGTGCCTGGCTTGGTGATCTAATGATTTATAATTATGAGGTTAAACATTTGAGGTTTTCTTCTCAGCGTTACAAACTACAACTTAAAAAATACCAGACAGAAAAATAGACAGCCTCCGTGGCGTAGTTGCTTAGACGCCGGCTGTGAAACGAGAGGCCGCGGGTTCGATCCCCGCGCCGAAATAAATATTTGTGTGATCCACAGGTATTTGTTTCGGGTCTGGGTGTTTGTGAGACCGAAAAAGTCTCTCGTAGTTTCTGATACCCACAACACAAGACTCGATCTTAGTGTGTGGTCAGGACTATGTATGTGACTGTTGGGTGTATTAATTATTATTTATTTATTATTATTTAGCGTCTACACTTCAGTTGCATTTTCAATACTTTCAACTAGCCCATTTTTCCTGTCTGTGTAGCATTCGAGGTGCCGCCGTGCTACACCGGGGACTCCTGGCGAGGCGTGACCCTCGAGGAGTTCATGACGTGCCCTTGGAACCTGGCTAACAACCGCCAGACGAGGATGCTGGCGGACCTGGCGCTGGTGGGCTGCTACAACGGCACCCTGCGCCACCGGACGGCAGACACTGATAGAGTGCTGCTCGCATCTGCCAAGAGGAACTTGGCTGCCATGGCGTACTTTGGTCTTACAGAATATCAAAAGGTGAGATTTTTTTTGTTTTAAAATAATTACGTAAGGGATTTGCTGCAAATTGCAATTTTCTGAAAAGAACTATTTTGTACAAATAAAATTAAATATTTTTTAGATTCATTTCTACTAAATTAATTTTAAGGAGAAATAAAACTAATGTAATTTATTTTCTTATCCCAAGTTTGTACTATTCAACTATCCAAAATCAATTTACTTTTGACATCTGATATTTAATTTTACGGAACGGTTGAACGGGAAACTACAGCAAAGCATTATTTTATTGGTATCGTCATGGAATTATTGACAAAAGTTTCGTCCTCAAACTACGGAAACTTTAACGTTGCGCAGATTGTTGAGTGATCCCCTTTTAGAGCCCGCAATTGGTTTTTCTTCGGCCATTAACGTCCTTTTGATGAGGGATAACTGTGTTTTCGAATATATTGATTGCATTTTACAAAATTGAAGATAGAAAGGCCTGGAAAATTTCAATGCTAAACAACAATGTGTAACAGCGTTGGATAAGTAATTTGCTTAAAGAAAACGATAAAATTTAATAATCTAACGAAAGCGTGTTAAAAAGCTATAGCAACATGACGTGATAGGTAAATGTAACAGATTTATATTTTATGATATTTCTGCCGTAATTTATTAATGCATAAGATAACTTCTTCATTTGGGCTAACTAGTTCCACACTGCATAATCGACGCATAATTTTTAGTGAATCGTAAAACAATTTATTTGTATGATTTAGCAATCCGAACTGACTTTCAAATCAATCCTTTTGAAAAATGATTAAGATCTAAACATATAGCATTTCGAACTAAAACCCTCACAAACCGTTTCCATGACTGATGCGAAATTATGCTTCTTCAATTACAATTACATTTATTGCCTATAACGCATCTATAAATGACGAAGTCCAGACGATAGCTCCGAGGTGCCTCCAAATTCAATTTTCCGAATATTAATGGCTGGCTCGTTACTCCACACATGTTACGGGAATGAGATAAGCGGAGCAATTATTCGTACTTGAATCATTCGTGTATCTGCTGCGCCATTTGTCGCTGTGTCACCGTGGGCTACCTTCCCTGGTTTTTATGAATATTCATTGGTCACATTTACATACTCGTAGTATATTGTTACAAAAAGATTTATAGCAAGGTTTAATAATTATTATAATATATTTGGTCACCATCCCATTTTGTTACATATCGGCTATACTTGCACTTCTTTAATGTAATGTGATGAGAATTTTAATTAAATGTTATTTTTGAAGAAAAATATTATATTATAAATTATCAAGGTTTTCCGGAGTAAATTCATAGTAAGACTAGCTTAAAACTTAACAATAACACATTGCCTAAAGAGATATTATAGTAAGTGCACAAGATACGAAGAATACGGTCGTATTTAACTAAATACATTCTTTATTATTGTTTACATCATGGGAACTTTCCTACTCTAACTATGCCTTCCCTTTTACATCATCTCAAACATTAAAAGGTAGTAGTAGCTTGATGTCGCAAGTTCGATCTAGATTTACTCGAACGTAACATATTGACTCTTTCAATAATGATGAAACATAATTTAATCTCCACAAGAAAATGATATCAAAACTATTAGTTGCAACTATTGAAAATGATATCTTTTAGCTACTCCAAATAACAATGTTTTCATATTTAAAAACTCTTTATATTTATAATTTACCTTTAATATTTTTCCAAACCAAATAGATTCTAGGAAAATATAATGATGTAAACGTTATTTTACCAAAAAATATTTGTCGTAATATGGGGCATTCCTGTTTTATCAATATTCACTTTAAAATATGGACACGAGATGAATCATTCTAGTCCAAACGTTCTGAATTTTTGTTGTTTTAGTAGTAACATTAAGTGGCGACTTTCTTCGCAAACATTGATTTATACTATACACATACGTCTATTTTAACCACACGTGTCTTATAAACTCACAATAATACGTTCACATCGTCGGTAACAAGTAGCCATGAGAAGTTTTCTGCAAACGTTACTAGTGCATAAAGCTATCGGCTTACACAGCTCGATTGCTAATAATACAGGTAGTTAGTGTTATTCCTTGTGGCGGAACTTCTGTTTGTTAGCTTACGTGGCTAAATAAATAAATAAACTCGGTAAATTATAAGTTTGTTTGATTTAACGCTACGTCCGCTGTGCTCTATATACGGTGTCGAATCAGAACAGAAATAAATTGTTGGGATGTCCTGGGATTTAATAATTGGTCTCGTGTGTGTAATTTAATAACGTATTCTACGTGATCCTTCATTAATTCTATATTTAGTAACTATTGAATCCCGCATATTTATGTGTGCGATTTCGACATAGCTATATTGGTGTATCACTAGCTAGTAGCTACTAAGTATGAGTATTTGTATATAAAAGAGTTACAAGCATATATTTTAAATAAAATAACTTGAAAACTATTGAAATTTATAAATCTTTGTTGCTCGAAGTGTATAAGGGGTTTAAAAATCTTTACCCTTCTGTCTTTTATCGCTGTTACCGTAGAGCAAAATCGATTTTGCAATAACTCAATTTCTTTAAAGGATGGCAATGCATTTACGGTCTCTTGGGGACAGTGGATATGCAGGACTGGCGGTGATCAATTATCATTAGGTGACCCGCAATCTGTGATTCTGTATTTTGATCTTGAAAAATATAAGATAGATTTAATGATTGCGTTTCTTATTAAGTGGCAAGCATAACTAAAATACAAATATGATTGCTCCGAAATTAAATTGAATTCTCAGTTGTGTCTCCACCCTTCAGAACTTAGACATTTCTTTTGTCAATATTATTTAATTTAGACCACCTACTCACTTTTTCTAACCGTGTCTCCACAAAGTTTAATAAAATAGACACTATAATAAAGTTACGCAATACACCTACAGAAGTTTAACAGAAAAATATTTTATAAGACTCGCGAGTGATTGTTTAAGGCCGGCTAGATAAACATCTTTGTCTTGGGAACCGATGTGTTTGCAAGTTTGGAAAAGACATTTGTACACGACCAAGTTCGAATAGTGGTGTTTTATCTCAGCCGCTGAAATATTGAACGTGTGTGATGTATCACGCTGTTTGTACGTACCTCTTTTTACTGTAAAATATAATGTTTCATTCTTTTAATGTATTACGGTATGATTGCTAATCTGAGGTGTCGGGTTCGAATCCCGGGTTGGGCAAAATGATATTGGATTTTTCTATTCATTATCAGCTCGGACTCAGAAATTTGTTTATGAATGTACTCATGAATGATTTAAAATAACATTTAATGATCAGCTAAAATTCGTGTAAAGAATAGTGTTTAAATCTTAATACAATTTGTTATAGTAGTCTCAGAAAAATAAATTTCACTGCACTTTCCGTCACAGGTACAAATAAGTTTGCAAAAGACGCGCGGATATTAATAAAGAAGACAGTTGATAGGGAAACTAATGTTTATTTCCCCGAGTAGTTTACGGAATCCATTTGAAATATTGACGTCGGTATCTGTGCGGCTAATGGCGCGCTGACAGTGATTCCGATCGGATAAATCTTACACAATTTGTATCAAGCGCCGGTTGGGCCGGGTCGCCCTCCGTCGTCACATGTCACTCGAGTGACACGGGTAAGGGTGAAGTTGTTGCATTATCAGACGTTTTGCAAAGGTTTTCATGTGTTGACTTACGGAAAAGTCACCATATTTGATGCTAAATTACAATAGGTACTAAAAATAGAACGCAAGTTTATATTAACAAACTTTATGAAGCCCAAGTTGTTAGCTTGTTCACCTCGTTTAATTAATCATTGTCAAATTTGGTTTGTGTTGAACTTGTGCCAGGGAAGCTAATAAAACATAATTTTGTTCGGCTTACAATACCGGGTTGTGCGAAGATTGTACTAATTGATGTATGCTGAATGCATTAATATGCTGAAAATGAAAAAATAAAACAGTTGTTCGTCCAATAATGTTTTTTTTAATACTTTTAATATAGATGAAGTGCACCGACACGAGATTTTATTCTCTCGTGGAATAATGCAATTATGCCTGATTGTATGCCGATATAAATAAAAGTTTAAAAAACTACAGTCAATCTGGGTAACTTTGTTTTCTTCGGGTTACTTTGACAGTGTGACCAACAACTAGTTTTCATGATTTTTCATATGATATCATAGAATTTATGAATGCACAGTTTAAACGTGAGTTCTTAAACGGCTTAAAAACTTATTCTTGAATGCTCTTTGTTTTTGGGAAATGTTATGTTATTTTTATGTTATTATTATGTTGTTGCTATCATGAGTAAGTCAGTGGAAGGTGGTTGAAGATGGCCGCAGAAAAGGGAAATTATCGAAATCAAATATGACGATGTCGTATCCAAAGTAGATAATGTCAAAATAAATATAACATGTCCTGGAGTGTACAATGTAGACGATGATTTGCTCTATATGGAGACGGGTGAATAGACATAACAGACACATTTCTGTTTATATATTTCTTGGTTTTAATTATTTAAGTTTGTTCTCTATTCAATTTGTTTAAAAATATTGTGTACAATATCTTTTAAAAGTTTTTTTGATGCTGATTAAAAATAAGTGTAACATTGTCTAATTCCGCAGAGTGAAACATATGTTATAAAAAATATAAGGCTGATATCAAAATTTAAGGTTCTATTGACACATCTATAGTCGTAGTTTATAAAAAATACAAGTTAAACACACATAGTAGCGTTATAATTAAATAATACCACATTTCCATTGTTGGTTTTATGTTTGTGTCAAAGATACTCACTCATGTGGGTAGGCTAATTTTTTCACACCAAAATAAAATATTGCTCTGTAAATTTACGAACTTATGATTTTTTTGTTTATTTCTATGGATGAAAAGTATAACGACAACACCAACAAAGCTAAATATTGTCGTATAAAGATTTTACAAAATTAAATATCTGTCAAAGTTACCCAGATTGTGTGTAACTATTTATTGTTAAAAAGCGTGGCGTGCTTACAACAATTACTTATCATCAAGCACCCTTGATTTTTAACCATAAAATAAATGTATGTAACTCAATTTTCTAATCTTAAACTCATTACCTAACAATTATTTTTACTTTTCTAGTTGGGTCTCTTACTAAAGCGTGTTTTTGTCGTTTTCTAAACTATTATAAATTTATTTTACAAAAATAACGGATGTCAAATTTAACGAGGCAACTACGCGATAATTACCCACTTTATTTATTTTTCAAAATATGTAATGGTCCCCATTAGAGCGAATATCCTACCACCAGCCGTAGTTCCTGTATCAGTTCGCTCAACAGCGCATTTATCTACAGATATCGCAGTACGTGTTCGAAGAGACGTTTAACTTGCTGTTCGCGGTGCCGTTCACTCAACACAACGCCACCGTGTCGGGCGCCACGCTGGCGGCGCTGTCGCCGGCGCAGGTGGCGCACATCAGGCGACTCAACTCACTCGATCTCGAGTTGTACGACTTCGCCAAGAACCTCATGTTCAAAAGGTAAATACTTCGAATACGGAAAATGGTACATTTTTCTTTTGAAAGATTGATCGAGGGTAGTTCCAAAAAAAATGTTTCCGTTAGTAGATTTGTTTATAGTGAGTTGGAAACCAATATACAATGCGTTTTAGGTTTTAAATAACGTGAAACGTGATCTATTTCAATGTTTTTAGTTAACACACAGGTTTTTTAAATTAAAAAGAAACATGCGTTGTCTGATAAAAATACAATAGTCCGTGTATAAATATATAAAGCGTGTAAAGCCGGCCAGTGGTGCTCGTAGATACTTGCACATTTGAAATTGGATTTTTTTCCAAACATGGAAATAGGTTTCACGCGTACATTCAAAGCAGCTCAATCGGATCAGCCGTCGCAATCGGATCGGAGCGAGGATGGCCTCATTGCCGTAACGGCGCAATTCCATTGCATTTATTTAACTCTACGATAAGCCCCCACTGTCCCGTCTTATTCGACCATTTAGCCCCGAGGCTTATTTAAAAAGTTTCTCGCCGGGATTCGCTAATATTTTCGTAAATGCGTGACCGTCGGAATTTATACTTTCACGCAAATGGATTTTATCAGCGGCATCGCCTTCACTTCTCGCGTTGTTCCCTAATAAGGCAGCTTACTGCTCCAGAGGTTTTATTTTTACAAGCGGTTTAATTCCGCGGCCTCGCTTTTTTGTGGCTCGATATTCGAGAATGCTGACTTGGGCCGAAATCTGGCTGAATATAAAGCAAGGTTATACGTAGTTGAGGAAACTGAAAGGTCAGTTTTGTGGAAGTTCACTTCCTATGGCGTGCTGCAAGCCGGGTCACGTGAGGATTGTAATTATGCTTCATTACAGCCGATCCAGTTTTACGATACGATAAATGTTCATTACTTTGCGACCGGAAAGTTTCAGTGGCAGTGGTCTTTACGACCCCTTGATAATATTGAAAGTTTAGGCGTTATTATTATCTTAATAATTGTTTTATTCTCAAAAGTAGAAATGAACAATTCTATTTTTATTTTATGTTGTCAACATTATAACGGCATTGCGTCTTGGCTTTCCGAAATAGAAAAATATTTTTAAAGTAACGCGTTTATTATTCCGATACTATTCCCTGATTCTCAACCCTGATAATTATGATTTTTGAACCTAGATTTATTGGCCAAATTAAAAATATTCTCCACTCTCATTAATCTTTTTCCACCAGATTCGAAGCGCTCAAAAAACGCGATTCCGACTTCGAGTACCGGTGGCGCCACCTGGGCGAGGTGTCCCGCAACGGAGTGACCGAGTTCGACTGGGACAGCAACCTGGAAGACGCCACCACCGAGAAGTACCGCGGCAAGTAAACACCGCGCCGCAGACACTTGGCGACCTAGTGCGGACACTAGTCATTAATTACCACGCGACACATCCCCACAAGGGAGCTCTACGATATCGATAGATGGAATAATCGATTACGCACAATCGATTATTTAAAACAAATAAGTTCTAATATTTAGCATTTATTTGAATTTCGAAATCACTTATAGTGAATGACTCGACAAATATCTGCGAGATAATAGATAGAGATGTCGCTTACATCTCGCTATTAATCTCGCAGATTGATCACTCGTTAATAATGGACGGCCATTGTATTCGTTAGCGACGATAATAATTCCCCTCCAATCTGTCGATATCGATTGTAATGTCGGTACCTTCTAATGTACATATACGATTAATGTAAGGATATTTCAGAACATTGCATATATAGATGTTTTACTGTACAAATAACGAACAATCCTTATTGCATTTAGCGTGTATTTTGTTATGAAATTGTGCAGCTTCGATTAGAAATAAGTCGGTACAGTTTGGCAGCTAATAGTAGCTACCTGGCACGGGTTTTAAATCCATCCGATAGGTTACGATATAATGTTGGTGTAAATCTGATTGAAGTAATTTTTATTACTATTCCCTCTTAACACCTACAGCTGTTGATAGGAGCTCATTTTATAAACAGAACTGCCATTACAATAAATATGTTTTTTTTTCACGCGTAAAAATGTTGTCTATTTTAATGGGACGCACTACAGTTCGATTTATACCAATAACAATAAACACCTAACCTTAAAAGAAATGTGAGATCGTGACATTCTTCAGTGGCAGATGCGTAATGCAGATTCAAAGTTGTATATTTATTAACTGAATAGACACAGGGTAGGCGACGCGAATAGTGCGACTCTATTTATTACAGCTTGTAGAGCTCAATATGGCATGAAAGAGGATGGCATACACACGTAATAACGTTTAAGTACAGAGGAAACTATTTATATGGATTTAATTTCTATTGTCATTGTCAAATATTATTTTAATACTATAATATCAAAAATTGAAATGTAAATGAATGTAAAAGTTATCGATTACTATTACACCGTTATAACTAGTTTCAACTGTGATAAAATAATGTTTAATTTGTTTCCAAAATAAACTAGATGTGCATTCATTTTCGAATCAGTAAACTATCAATAATCGCAGTTTATTTAGTTAAAAAGTACCAAAACGTGGCAGCCATATAAATAATGTTAAATGGCTCGAGATATCTCAAATTTGCGGTGGCTATAACGAAAAAAAATCAAATAATATTTTATGTGCGTTTAGTCACGACTCGCTGATCAAACGATAATTTATTTCTTTTGTACGTAACATAATCGTTTTACTGTATAGCAGCACGTATATTGTATAGTCGGAAAGTAATTTTTTCTACGATACGTTAACCGGTTTTTGTCTTTCGATATACGATGCAATGCAAAAACCGATAAACCAATCGGTGAACCGGTTTTTGTTTTCTGTTACATTTATTTCGTGTTCTAATCACAATATTTATATGTGCATACTTTAAATATAATTCTCAATATTTTGACCAAAGAGCAAACATTGTTATATATTTTTCTTCTCAGTGTAAGTTTGGTAAGATGTGAATAAGAGGTTATGTAACTTTAGGTTAATTTATAAGAATTATTTTACCTCTGTATGGATTAGTTGCAGCAGCTGTTAGCAAATCGATTGTGTTCTTGTATGTTGTTTATATTTTAGGTTGTTTATATTAAGTAAGAATGCATGGGAATTGTATGAAATAAAAAATATTTGTCATGTTCTGTACTCGTATGTCAAATGAAATGTATTATTTATATCACGAACGTTGTAATTAAGTACAAGCAATATATTTCGGTCGGTCTAAGTCAATTTATGAAAAAATGCCTCGTGCAGCATCCGGGCCTGATTAGAATTCAGTTAACGTGTCTGATACACGCCGCGCTATTGTTTTGCAAAAAATATTTTCTTTTCCACAAATATACGGACTACTTTAGGGACTTACAATCAATTTGGGAGGCTGTAGTGGCACTCACCCAATCAGTCTCCCAAAACAGGACGTGCTTGTTTGAGAAGTTATTTTAGGGTGTTGACTAGGCTCGGTTTATTAGTGCAGGTGTGCACAGTCCTTAATTAGCGCCTGGAGAGTGGTCGAGTCGAGCTGACTCGTTCGGTTGGACGCAGACAATTCCACAGCGCAACTGACCCCGATTCCGCAACTCTTCGCGTCCAATTTCGACCAACAGCTTTTCGCAGATTGTCTCACCTGGCCGATTTTACAAGCTATGTTTGTCTACTGCAACCTCCATTTTGAAAATTGCGCTAATGTGTTGGTATGATAAAATAATTTTTAATAAAAAAATAAAAACCGACTTCAAAGTGCCACTACAAAGTAACAAATAATATATATTTCATCGTACTAGTACCCAATGATTAATGTTCTTATTGACTTGACTAGCTAACAAATCTTAAATACGTAATATTTTGAAGGCGGGTCGCTAAGTGCCGAACATGTACGCCTTACGCTTAACATTAATTTGTGTAAGTAATTATAGCGAAAAACACGCAAGATTTACACGGAATATTAATTTGCCTTAATATATCAGGCCGTAATCGTCCACTGTTGAGCATGGGACACAACATACCCTTTCTTGTACTTAAAGGCCTTTATGTCATGCAGGTTTCCTGACTATGATTGAAATATATCACTGTTAAAGAGTTTGGTACCTAATTGAATATCATCAACACACAAGTGACTCCGATATTTCCGGAGGTGTATACCCTGGAATTATAACCGAGACGGTGGTCAACCGTCTCGTGGATCATATCTAGATAATTATCAACAGGCTACCACACACATGTAAGACACATAGAAATTCTATCAAAACTTCAATAAATTTACACGTAGGATTAGCACATTATATTCATTTGTGTTTAATTTACTTATGTGCCTTTCTGAGCCAACATTGCAGGATCTACATGTAATATCAAATGGTGTAACATTTGCTTTAATTTATACGTGTTTGATATTTAGCGACCCGCCTTCAAAATATTACGTATTTAAGATTTGTTAGCTAGTCAAGTCAATAAGAACATTAATCATTGGGTACTAGTACGATGAAATATATATTATTTGTTACTTTGTAGTGGCACTTTGAAGTCGGTTTTTATTTTTTTATTAAAAATTATTTTATTTGTCCCTTTTTAGTTTTGATAGGCATCGTAATGATGAGAACAGTGATCATGATATAATCAAAACGATGTCTTTAAAATTTATGAATTCTTCAGACCAAACATGATATTATTGCTATGAAATTATGAGAAGATTGTAAGTCATTAAAATCATGATATCCGCTATTGTTAGACACTGACCAGGTCGGATTCTCTTAGTTTACGTCGGTAATTTACGTATCTATTTCTCTCACTCTCCCTCTTCTTCACCTACTGTTTATAGTAAAACTTTTATATTGAAAACTGAAATTAATTGTATCTATTATCTAACCCCCCCCTACACGCTTTTCCCCTTTTAACCCCCCTTTTGTAGTAACACACTTATACCGAACCAGGTGCAAAAAGAATTATTGCTGTACCGTTCAATTTTGAGGAGTTCTGCTCTTCAGGTCCGAAGATATTCATCAGGTCTTCACCATTATTTAATGACACCAATCTAACATATCATACTTGTCGACAAAATAGTTTATTTTTAATCGTTTAAGTACTGCCAGAGATATTGAGTATTTACATTAGTATCTATTTCCCCCCCCCCCCTATACCCCTTCCCCCTTTTAAGCCCCCCTTTGTAGTAATACATTTATACTGAACCAGGTGCAAAAAGAATTATAGCTGTACCGTTCTATTTTGAAGAGTTCTGTTCTTCAGGACCGAAGATATTCATCAGGTCTTCACCAATTTTTTATGGTACCAACCTAGTATATCATGCTTTTCGACAAAAAAGAAATTTTTGAAATCGGTTCCCTAATACCAGCGTAATCGAGTAACAAACATACAAAAAAAAAAAAAATTCAGTCGAATTGATTACCTCCTCTTTTGAAGTCGGTCAAAAATGGACCTTAATTTTACCTGTGCAAAATTACTGACTAGCTGCGAATTTACTCTTTGCTGTGAGTTATAAAAGGCTAAACTACTAAATACTATCTAGGCGACTTGGTTATTCATTTTTTATTAAAAAGTAGCATTCATGCCAGATATACAGCACTCGCTGACTCAACGCGTCTAATTAAAAATAAACTTAAAGAAAAAACACGGAATCGAATTTCAAAGCACAATATTTTAGCACCCAATATTGCGATCGTGTACGTTTACAACGGAGCGTCTGATTGTAAAATGTACGTCTGGGAGGGCGCGGAGGATGCCGTTTAAAATCGTAATGTGTCTGATTCCGGCGGAGCGAATAATACGAATTGTATCTGTGAACTATTTCAAGCGGGCTCGCCGCGTGCGGGCTACACCGTCACCACAAACTGACAGATTTATCTCCCTGTTTATCAATTAAATCATTGTTCTTGATATGTTGCTATCACAGCATTTTAGAACAGTTTGATGTGGTATTAATGGTCGGTTTGTTTTATAAATTATTATTAATCTCCTAACGTTTTGAAGTTTTGTTTAAATAAATGAGTGTTCTTTTTGAGGAAAGATTAATTTCTACGGTTTATTTTGAATTTGTAATTTGTCACACTTGCGAGCTATTCTTAATTTCGACAAACCATGCGTAAGCATCTTTAATGCGTGAGTAACATCGGAATATCGACTATTTATTCTGTAAGCAAAATGGGGCGTATTATAAAAAAGACGTGTGCGTGTATTGTGGTATTCCAAGATTTTCAAAGACGGACCGATTTCAATGTATGTTGTTGTATCGAAATATCTCTTCTATGTTTAAAAAAAATCTTGGATCCTGATTTAGATAGTTCCAACATGGATTAATTTTGATGCGGATTTTCAATTGTTTTTAATTACTACGAAATAATGTTCATACGTTTAGCCTTTTATAATAAACAGAGTTCCATGCCCGGAAAGTTGTTTCATTACAATTTCAAGGCTCTAATCCGAGCGCTCTCCAATTCGCGGCCAGTGTTTTAAAAGTCATAAAGTGAGGATATTTGCGCGTCGAATAATTTTCCTCCTCTACCTATTCAAAGTTTTGCAATATCCCAGTTGCTTTCCAGTTAAACAGACCGGCGTCATGAAGACGGTAAAACTATACTTCACTGTAGTTTGATGCAGAAAAAACTGCCAGTTGTAGAAAAAACATCAATAAACATCATAGTAAGGTGTGCGTAATGAACTTGAATTTATGACATACAGCGTGTATATATTTATCTTACGCGACTAAATATAAAATGATGCGTGAGACAGCTATGCCAGAATTCGACAATAATATTTTTTTGGTATTTTCAAACACGTAGTATTTATTCGGTTGTGCGATGAGCGTATTAGTTAAAGTAAAAGACATTGTAGACTTTGATAATTTAAATATTTCATCTCATTTGGCAGTTTTTTATCTTTATGAATGTGGTTGTCATATATGCTGAAATTAATAAATTACTAGTAGTTTTCGATTTTAAGATTATTTTCATTTCTTGTCTATATTCTTTGTACAATAGAACAATATTTAAAGTACATAGTTTTGTAAGTGAATATTTGGTTGTATTTTTTAAATAGCGCGCTGACGGCATTTATTTCACTTATTTCTCTCATTTGTAACTGGAAATTATTAGAAAAAGTACTTGTGTGTGAAAATGTGGCATACTAAAGATTGAAAAATATTATGCAATTTCTTAATGGAAGCAGAGGATGTCTGGAGCAGTGTAAGGTCGAGCACAATTTAAGTGTGGAGATATAAAATACATTATTTTACTACTAACCCGTGCTCAGTGCAGACTTCAGACCGTACCGTACATCGCGCCGGTCCACTCTTATTAGACTTTTCATTAAAAACTACAATTATTTTAAGTAGAAATACATAACTTCTGAAGACGTGCTAGGCAGAATAAAATATATTTATTTAAAATGCAATTGGGACTGAAAACGAAAGTTAATTTTAAGTAATACACTTTTACAATGTTGATTTCAGCATATATTGTGCACTTGTACGTGTATTCTAATCTATATTTAAAATACGCTAAGCCCTGTGATATAGAAGGATGCACCCAATGTTTTGCAGTTTCGTGTTTCTAACGATGTGTTCTAAATCGGATAAATGACAAACTCAACGCTTTATTATTTTGTATGAAAGATATGGATGTACATTAGATACTTGTATATAGATTGCCGTAAGCTATGTGGATGACTTTAAACTGGGTGCGCGCCATACGATAAGTTAGCCATAACGTAGACGTGTGTAAATATTTCTGTCGTGAAATGATAATAATATAGGTACCGTGTAATATTGTAATTATGTATCGCATGTACATGTACCCTCCACACGCCGGTATGCGCATGTTCCGTACCAGGATTTGGTATTTAGTTTGTTTAAGTTCCCGACTGAACCAAATTATAGTACTTTATTATGTTGTGTTTACGATCATCGAGTAATAAAAGAAGCGAAACTACTCCACTTTTATTTCTTCCCGCCCACATTCCCGCACAGACTAAACTATCGATATTGCACAAGTGCGATAAAAACGAGAAAATATTTACGTTAGCGCACGGTTACGTAAAAACATGTGGAAGCAAGTCGGTAAGTAACGAAGCCAATTAACGCGTGCCTGGACGCACAAAAACATTTCAGCGTACCAACTGAGCTGATGAGATTCGATATTTCCGAATACGGCGCGTGTAGGGAGACAGGTCTATTAACCGGCGGTGACGGCAGCGAGTCGAGGCGTGCAGGAAACTCGAATGGTCGAATTTGCATTTATGTCATTAGGCCGCATCCGGCGAGCGGGAGCGCGGGAAGCGGCACCGTACGATGCACCCCGACACCGCCGCGCCTGACACACTCCGCACTACACAGTACATCATAGCTCATAGGTCACACGCACACAGGACAACAAACTTTATGGTTCAAGGTCTGGTAAGGTCGCGCTCACACCGAGCAAAATCGTATCACGTAATAAAACGAACTGCCGAGTTTCAGGACTTATTCACGAGCTGGCGACAGATTTAATCTACACTTTTGTAACTGTGTTTTATGAGCAGGGGTGTAATAATCTTGATTGCGTTTAATAGTACTAGTACCTAAGTTTCAATGTATGCGTATTAAATGTTCGTTACTTGTTATAGGAGTCATTGGCATCTGATTTTGTAGATAATATATATTTTAAGGCATTATTTATTGAAAATGTGATAAGTCAACATGACAAGCATTATTTTAATCTAACTCTTCAATCATATACATCATCACCCTTCCACAAGTATTCAAGATTACTACTATATAATTTACAAGCGGCCCGTCTCAGCTTTGCCTCATTAGCAGCATTCTAATGGTGTAAGAATCTTTCAAATTGGTCCAGTAGTTTTCGAGCCTATTCAATGCAAACAATCAAATAAAGAGGAACTTTATATAATTGGTTTAGACACCGATTATTATTAATTTAGTTAATGACATGTACAAACATTTTGAGTAACACATTGACATAGGTATCTAACATTCGCAAGTACCTATACTTACTCTATATTGTAATTTAAATATTACCATATTTTAAACGCATAACATATAAAATAACATATTTAATAATAAGACTAATCATACGCCCATAAAAAACCCAATCACAAAAAATAGAGGCCACATTATTGAAATTAATCCGACCATTCCAATCCAACTAACAAATAAATTAAGCTCATAAAACGCGCAGGGATAATAAAACGATTGTCCGTCACATTACAAAGACGAGTTCTTCATTACATCTCAATCGAGTGGCTCAAGAGGACGTGATATTAAACCTAATCACCAATAAAATCTCGTTCGAGGTCTCCATTGTCGACGTTCAATGAAGTATCATTGCATATAGGTCAAACGGGATACATCGGTACTCGAATTGATGCTAACAACTGCATCCAATTGAAAGCTCCTGTCTGAGGGCATGTTTTGTTTGTTTTCAGGGCACTGTATTTGATCTTGTTAAACTGGCTCGATGATTTCCGACTGAAAGGATGTCAAGATATACTGTGGAACTGTTGAGCGAAACTGATTGAGACATTATCGGTAACTGACGGATGAGTGCGATGATTGACGTTTTAAATTGCGCTTCAATATGCAGATTGTTTTTATGCGGGTCGTCGAAGAGGCTTTTTAGCATACGCCATCTTGAATTGCATATCATTGCAAGTACAACGATTAAATTATACGCGTTTATTAACATCATTTTTTTTTACGAAGTATATGTTTGAAAGTGTGAAGTGTGTGTATGTGTGTGTGTGTGAAGTGTGTTTTTAAAATACACATTACATTGATATCACCTAAATTATGCAAAATACATATTATTTCGAGTAGCGACACAACACAATTAATTAAAAAGACCGGTATACCTACTGATAAACAAATGAATCATTTGTTCACAACCAACGTTCCATCGATAACAAAAGGTTGAAAAGAATCCAGTTATACGAGCGCCGTCCAATGTTTATAATAGGAAATTCAAAACGTCTCCATCCGTCAGATAACATCGAAAACAACGATCGCGTTTCCCGGTAAGTGGTGTTTGGTGTGGATCGTCATGGCACCGCATTAAGATGCATCTGTCTACGTTTCCGAACGATTCTACCAAATTACACGATTTACTTTTAGAATTAATACGTTGATTATATGCAAAGTGCTAAACTAATGTACTTATGTTTTATTCCAAGTAGTAGCTATTTAAATGATTAAACAACGGACTAGACCGACACACTGACCGTCACAGGTCGGAGGATTGAATTTGCTTCGCCTAGGTATAGGTATGATTTGCTCAACGCCACACCAGAAACATCTTATTTCTTGTACAACTTTTTCACTCCTTCACTTCTATTCGTCTCTTCTAAGAACGAAGAATATTTTTGAAACCTTAAAATATATTATTCCTTCTTAAGAGAGTGTATGAATCTGAAAATTAGTTTTGTAAAATTAAAATCTCTTTACAGGAATTCTAGTGGTAGGGTGTTATGAGAAAAAAAGGAAACCAATTTCCTCGTAAGTATAATAGTTCAATAACCCAGAAGAATCGAAGATGCATTCTCGCATCAAAAGTAGGTAATGATTTTAATTCTCTAATCTTACTGACTATACGAAACAAAATACACATAACCAACAATTTATAAAACAACAGTCGCTGTCTTTTCAAATGCCATATTTTCGACCTTATTTTTTTTACAAATAAATATTGTTTAATTGAGGGTAGTTTATTGTAGTTTTACTGTGTCATCTTGCTGGACTAATAGTTCAGTTTCTCGCGACGGTTGCAAAAGCATGGCGCTGCTCCGTTGTTGCGCTAGAGTTCTTGACTAATTTAGTTTGCTTTGTGGACAATATAGTGAAAGTGATGTTGAGTGCTACAACGATCTCTATTTTTGTTGGCGTCGCCCAAACGGCTTCAGGAACGAGATTCCGGTGAGTGATAGATGTACTTTATTATTATCTATTGTTTGAATCTGAATCAAAATCAGAATTTTTATTGTATCCGCTGTTCTGTGCGCCATTTGAATAGATATTTTACCAAAATACTATTAACTTAATTAAAATGTAATCATTAAAATACTTTATATTCGTCATCGTAACATCGTGTCGATAAATGTTCATCAAACTTTGATGGGGGATTGGATTATCAGAAACATAAACTCAAACAACTATCTATGCAATTGCAAATTTATAATTATGTAAAATATAAAAAATATTTTTTAGCTAACAATTTAAAAGTCTCATTTTTCTAAAAGGCTTTTGTGGTATTTTTCATTTCGCATTTTTCTCAAACGTAAATCGAATCAAAAAGATCTTTTTCTTTACCTCCCGACAAGATAAAGTCAATTACGTTCTGATTTTTGTACCCAGACATGGTTGGAGATACTCAAACCAAAGCAAGAATTTAAAATTAACACAAAGTATGCACTTAAATATGTCTCCGTTTCTTAATCACGATGAAATGTCTGACCAATTAACGGGTAACTTTTTCAAACACTAGATTTATAGACAACAGCTTTACCTTCGGAATGTCGAACATTCTTGCCACATACTATTTGTCAACCGCGTAAACGGAGTCGTGAGAAAGACAAGGGGCATAATCAATTCACGATTCATTAACGCATACAGACTAATGACAAACCATAAAATTTTAAGTACTTACAACTCGGAACAGATTAGAAGACAAGATGCTTTACTCTCGAGCGGGCGGAGGGAGGCGCCGAGCCTACAGACTACTCCTCGGGCATTTAAAAGAATACTCAGCAATTGTTAAACCTTAATGTTTTTCACGAGTCCTGAACAGACCTTCTTCCTATTCTTTGTCTCAACATTCTACTTCTTGTAATCATCGCTATTGTAGTCCTTATCGCGACCGCCAGTTATCTTCCGGGCGGCTCACCAATTTATAGTTATTATACGGGAGGGTCTCTGGATATACCGGGTACAATGATGAGCTTTTGTTTTGTTACTGATAAAGGGCTGTTATCAAAATTGGAAGAGGCAAGAGGGAACTTACATCACAACGTTGTAGCGACGCCGCCCTGCTTATGTTTACTGTTATCTTTAAAGTCATTTTTGAAGTTTTGGGAGCTCGTTTAACTTAGAATGCGCTGTGACCGCGTCGTAAGGGTACGGGTAATGTTCTAAGATAACTAGGTAGTAATTGTAATGAGCCAATTGTGTGGAATGGGTAAAACAACACGTTAAAGCTACATAATTTGACGTACATAATGTGGTTTTGTTTAGTGTTTATATGAGCAACGTTTCGTTATGTTATAAGTAAAGTATTTCACTATATGATAAGTATTTCCAAAAATAAAAATATTTTTGCAATTAAATATTTGAGTGGTATGTATATACGAAACATGCGTAAGAATAAACTTATAGAAATAGAGGACAAAGACCAATACAAGTAGGGTTATTATCATTGATAAAACGTAAATTCCATCAGCCATTCCTAATACAACACGAAATCCCTCCAAACTTATCTGTTTCATCAAATTTATCCGGCAAAGACAGTGCCCGCCCGACAAAGCAATATCGACGTCGCCATAACAAGTCTATCTCTTCGTAACATTAAAGGCTCGGTAAATAGCTGTAGCAACGTAATAAGAAGAGATGACGGCCGGTTAGAGACTCATTAATCCCATGCAACGTTCTAAAGAACCGGGAACAAAGGGATATTGTTTAGAGCGTGCGGGAAGGGCCATCGCAACTATCGGGCTTACACCGGGCCGACGTGAAACGTGATTCTGCAGCGCCTGTGTCTCGATAAAGCTCACTGAAACTCGTTTCAGTTTACACAGCTTTGACGTTTATTGAATGAGCTTGTGTACTCCGCACAACTCGCGTCTGATGCGATACCAATATGCAAACACCTCGTTTCCGCATTTTACTGTTTGTTTTTGTCGTCTTAGTTAGCTAATGTTTTATCAAAGTTTCTTTGTTGGTATTCCTATATTAATGTCTAATTTTAATAAATAATATATGACTATTAGCTATTTTTACTTATTATGTTAATATTGAAATTCGTATTGCTATTTATAGGACATAAATATTTTAAAATTCTGAAGCCCGGCCAGGAAGTCCTACTGACATTGTTTACCTATATTAAAATAATGTTTGTTTTATTTTGATATTTTTATAATACTAGGTATAGGTCTGTAGATACATTTTATAGAAAAATCCGTAAAATAATGCAAAAGTTAAAACCAACCATTTATTTTCCCCAATAACTACTACCCAGATTTAATTATTGTACTTATACAAGACATATTACTTTAAACGAGAAACTGTACGCTAAATATATCAAGCAGTAGGAACCGTATAAAAACAGGCAAATGATTAAAGAGCAACATGGTTTAATAGAAAACACTTTATAATAATTTATAAGTTGATCGCGCTCACGACGGCAGGGTCAGTGCCCCGTGCGAGGCAGGTGGAAATTCTCACAGTAACTCTTGCAGCACCGGAGTAAGGAAAGTTCAGTCATTAGCGTGCATTGAGATTTTGAAGAGGCTCCCAGCCGAGCGTGACTTTCGCCACCGCTGCCAAAGACACGTGGACTTATATTGTGTGTAATCCCACTTTCAGCCAAGTTGTGCACTCCGCCAGGATTACGTAATGCACTTAGACTTCGGCGGGTTTATCAGCCCCCACACATCTAACATACGCATTTGAAGTTTGAACTTTTATATTTTAAATTAATGTAAAGTAGTAATAAGTATTGATGTAATTTTATATTTTAAGGTAATGGGATATCATAGAAGTTTAAGAGCCAATTATGTTTCCTTATTTATAAAATGCGAAATACTATTCACTTACTGCCTAGTATTTTAATAACAAAGTTTACAGACTTAAAGTTCAATAAGTAGCAACGAATTAGTCTGTGGCTTTCATTCAGAATAGGTTATATGAAAACCCACTTATGAGGGATAATGTGGAGGGCGTAAAATTGTATGGAAATTAAATACTCTAATAGTACTTAAATACGAGGAGACATGTATTTTTTTCAATCACGAGACTGGTGATTTATTCGGTCATAGTTGTAACTTGTAAGACTGTTTAAGGGTACAGAAACTTGCACTAAAACAATTATTATATCATACACTTTGAAAATAAATATGGTAAAATTACTATGAAGTTCAAAATTAAATCCATATATATTTATATTTCAACTTTGCCGAAGCACTGCCGTGCTCTAAACATTTAATTAAGCGGTAATGTAACATCTCCTTCATTGATAAACGAGTGCTCAATATCATCCGGAATAAGTAGTAGAAACTAAGTAGATCCCATTTAACAGCCAACTTAATGAAATATAAGAGGTCGCTATTACTCCAGCATCACACCGGTAGTAAAATAAGTAGATAATATTTATGATAAATAATTAGCTGCATTTCTTTGGAGCACACTGCACTTTATGATCTCGGACCACCCACGTCGACTTTAATGGAAGAGGCTCGCGTAACGATCCCAAAACGCATTGTGATCAATCTGTTATCTATTGCGTTTGAATCTATAGAATATTATTTAACAATAAATACATTATCTTTTAATTGCGTTTTATAAAACTAATTTATGTAATTTTTATCTTTTATTATCTACGTAGGTACGGAGGTTGTTAAATTAATCTTTATTATAATTTACATACAATTTGTAAATATTAGTTAAACAAAATATACAAGACCTGTTCAATAAGTTTTTTTTTGTGAAGGTGGTGAATTAATTAGCAAATATTTCATATTATAATGATAAGTGGTCAACACTGTTCCTTAAATCCACGAAAACAGAGAACAGGAGCAGCCATTTCCATTGCCGATTTTATTAAGAGCATTGCGGACGAAATACACCGACATTTCCAATATCAGTTCGATATCAAAATGTTCCTATTAATAAAGATGAATTCTATTTACACTGCAAATCACAAATATCTAATTAGAGTTGTACAAATTATACTTTCGTGTTTACTATTGTGTTATAATTGAATTGCGTGGTGGCCTGTTGGTAACAGACCAGACACGACCAACATATTAACGGTGGTCCTGGGTTCATATCCCAGGGCACACTCCAGACTTTTCAGAGTCATGTGTCTTGAATAGAATCCCTCACCACGCACTATAATAGTGAAGGAAGACTCCACGATGTTTTCGTTTGTTTGTTTCCTTCGCGGCATACCATAGCAATTCGCAGGAATTTCTATTGTATGTAAAGGTCGCCAACCCGCACTAGGCCAGCGTGGTGGACTATATTAACTCAATCGTACTCTCGATTGTAGGAGAAGCCCGTGCCCTGCAGTGGGATGTACATGTATGGGCTGATAAAGAGATATAGGTATATCTTATAAAAACATAATATATGTCTTGAAATTTACTTGATTAACTTCTTTAACAATTTGGCTTAACTGTGAGGTGCCAATATTACGATATAATGACTCTGATGACTGATCTGTTACCTGTAGTCAAATGAAACGATGTCAATTCTATACATAATACAGGATATTCCATCAGGTATTAAGAAATTCTATTTAATCCAGTTTTACTGGACTGGCATATTCTCATTTTATACAAATATATTTCCGTACGATGTATTAAATTGCCACATTTGACGTTAAGTAAGCATGTAAATACACCCTGGGTGCAGGTGAATGTCTATCAGCTAACGTCGTTCTATTAATAAAAATCACATTTTACCGAGAAATGCCTATAAAACGCACCAAACGATGCATTAAAATACTCACCTTTTATTAACAGCCATTTCCGTTACTATCGACGAATCTACAACATTTTATACCCTTT
The DNA here is from genome assembly GCA_905220455.2 of Deilephila porcellus. Classification (NCBI taxonomy): domain Eukaryota; kingdom Metazoa; phylum Arthropoda; class Insecta; order Lepidoptera; family Sphingidae; genus Deilephila; species Deilephila porcellus. Next base: position 11,033,865 of record LR999973.1, on the reverse strand, counting down.
AAAATCTACATGGCGATGTTAAAGGCACTCACCGATTCATTTCCGATCGGCGGGCACCATTCTTACCGATTACAAAACGCTAAATAACAAATAATGTAAAAGATTAGATATATAGTTACGCTATTACGTACAGAGAGGTGAGATAAGAGAGAACGGGCACGCCTGTGCCGGCAATATTTATTCATTTTTATTAAGAGGCGCCGCGCTAATAAATTAACGATAAATTTCAAGCAGGTGTTTATATTGGAAAACACGAGATAACGAACCATCTAGACGCATGAATGTGGAAGTTTCAATGTACTTTACATAATTTCTAAGAGGTGACACTTGCTGATTATATTTTTATGCACGTGAGATCATCCGGGCACAATTTTATTATAGTATCTTACACAGAAAGTTTGTGTCGGAAATAAAATGTGTAAACGTATATATTTACCTCAACATGAGTGCTCTCTCTACGTTTATTCGAAGCCGAAACTCTCATAAATATGTTTAGGTATTCCCCGAATCGACCTTATTCTTTGATCACGTTAAACTCGGCAGCCACGAAGATTATGCCGCCGCGAATTACACTCATGACAGAAAAATATGAAAGCACTTTCTGATAAAATCTTAGTAATATATTGTATACACTGTGTGGTTATGTGGTTCAGCATAAAATGACTGTAATATTTTACGTTCATAAAAACATTTCTGCGTGGATTTTAAGTCTAGACGATAGAAAAACTGTATGGAAATGTCTGGATTATATCTTTACACGTAATTACTTCGTTTAATACACAATATTTCAATACTTACACTTATGCAGAGTGTACGTTATTTTCACCTTAACACCCAACTAAAAGGTTTTAAAAAGCTTCTTCTCGAAACAGTTTATAAACCAACGAGTCGATATCGACCAGGGCTCTTAGTAAATGGAAACACTTGTCATTAAACGTTTTATTTTCCTTTTTAGTATTTACATAAATATTATTAGAATGTACTTACAAAAGTCAAGTCAAAGTCAAAAATATATAACAAAAGGATTGAAGTATGTGTTGTAGAGATTCTGGGCGTCAATAACCTGAACAACTTTGAAGTACGAATCTCTCGATAGATCTTTCGATAGGAACTGTCCCTCGGGAAAAACTCGTAATAAAGTCCAGCGCGTTTACACTATAATACATCTTCAGTAATAATTGGTCTAAAATTACAAATTAGTATTTTATGTACTTGTGAAGCAAATAAAAAAAGACTTGGAGTAATATTTTGGCTCACTTAATATCGATCAATAAACGATCAATAAGGACTAACAAATATCTTAATACACAACTAAGTACTTAATATTCAGGATGAAAAACTTATAAAACAGTCGCCGTCTCCAAGTCAAATTGTTTCCATGCATGTTTAGTTTGGTAATATTAAGAGTGGAGTTGTAGTAAATTGTCTGGTATAGTTAGTATGCCGACGGTGTCGTACTAAAAGCAATTTCTGAAAGCGCATTACAGACACTAATCACGTGTATGAAAAATGAATATGAAACGAGTCGATGAACGATAAAAGCCGTGGTGAAACTAATTTATTTTTCATTCTGTTTTTAGAGTTTTTGTGTGCGTGTGGTATTTCGGGTTAATATTGTAACACGCTTTGTGTTAATGATGGTTTAATGGATGAAAATCACATTCAACGCAGCTATTTGGCCAATTAGTATTTTAGAAGGCTAGTCTAGGTATTTTTCTAGTACCGCCATTTATTTTTTGATGAAGTAAATAATTATTTGCTTTGATGAAGTGCATGGTGGCCTGTTGGTAACGGACCAGACGCGGCTGCCTACATGTTCACGGTGGTCGCGGGTTCAAATCCCAGGGCACACCTCTGACTTTTCGGAGTTATGTGTGTATTGATAGTCAATCACCACGCAGTTTAACGCTGAAGGTAAACATCGTGAGGAAACCTGCATACCGTAGCGAATAAAAAAAAAATCTACGGTACGTAAGTCTGCCAACCCGCACTAGTCCAGCGTGGTGGACTATATGGCCTAACCACTTTCAATCGATTCTCTCGATTGTAGAGTAGGCCCGTGCCCAGCAGTGGGACGTATATGGGCTGATACAGATACAGAGAAATATTTGCTAGGTATATAAAAAATTGGTATGTATAGGTATATAAAAAACTAAATTTATCATCCACTACCATTTTCACAAAGTGCAAAGGAATTTAGACCCCATAAGTAATTTTGGTATATTGGCATCCGTGTGAATACTGTCCACTCTTTACGATGGTGAAAAACCAATAAAACCTATAATATTCACCCACACAAGTGTATCGCGTTTCGGATTGAGCGCGATTCGTATTTGGGTTCAAATCAGGGGCGGTATAATAGACCTTCGGTTAGTTAGAGAGGGTTATTGTCGTCGATAGCCTTGCAATTAGGTGCAGCCTGATTTGTCGTCTCAATATTAAAATTAATTATATAAGTACAAAAACGTTTTATACCTGCGGATAATTTACACCCAAGTATGTAAATTCCAGTAATTATTAAGCAAATCGATGTGCATTATGTCAGAAAGAATAATGAATTGCCATATTATAAGTAATAGTCGGGAGCATAACTTATCGGACATTTTCTTTGTTTGACTTTGACTTGCAGTTACGTGTAAGCTTGTAAGCATACTGTGTAGTTATAAATATGAAATCTGTTTAATTATATGGGTCAACGTATAATTATTTGACAGCCTGGGTGTTTGTGAGACCGGCAAGTCTCTCGTAGTTTCTGATACCCACGACACAAGACTAAATTGATCTTAATGTGGCGTCAGGACAAGGTATATGACTGTTGGGTGTATTAAAAAATATATGTATATACCTAATATAAGTTGGTAATGAACCGCACGCGAGCTGCCTAGAACCTGGACGCGAATTTGAATTCTAGTTCTACGTCGTTATTATTCAATTACGACGCAGTTTAAGCGCCTATGAAAATATCGAGAGAAGACGTGAATACCAACGCTATTGAAATAGAACTAAATTTTTTGGGTTTCAATTTTTTTAATTTATAATATTCAAAATCCGGGACAAAATGCTTAAAAAAGTAGTCTCTATAACGAGATTTTCATCATCGTATAAGGTTGTTGCTTTCCGGACGGAAACGAACTGTCTTACTACCTGAAATCTCATTCATTGGAATAGTCAATGAATAAGATACAGCTACATACAAGCCTCCTTCTGTATTTTTAGTGTCAAAAAAGTATAGGATTTAAACCAGTACAGTTTTAAACGTTATGCGAAAAACAATTATCAGTGGTAAAATATGCGTTCTGGCGATAAAACTAAATGCACCTAGTTTATTCCTGAAACGTGATTTATGAAATTTCACTCTAGCGCGGTGGTAGGTTTCTAAGTGAATTTAAATACCTTAGAATGTAGTGAGCTACATGAATAGCTTGTTGGAGAACGAAACGGGTTAACGAATCGGGCTTGGATTCAATCTAGTCTGGTCGCAGTGCAGATAGATCTCTGACTTTTTTAAGTTACGTGAATATTTCAAGTTAGTTGGTGTTCACTTTAACATTGATGTTTCTGATTCAGCTAGAATAAAATTGAGCAGCCGTAAACTTGAGAATATAATTGATGAATAACTTCTTCGGCTTTTCTATGATTTTAAGACTTGTTGATCTATCATTAGTCTCGAAAAATAGTTAATCTTTTTGAAAGGTGAATTTTTACAATTAAGCTTTTGGGAGAAGAGCAAGAATTGTCTTTGTTTCAGGAATTTGTAGGGTTTCCTCACGCCTTTATCCCAGAAGGGGTAGGCAGAGGCGCCACCAGGACACCCACATTTTGCCTTGTATGTTCCGTCCCATGATGTGATAGGGGGCGAGCCTATCGCCATATCGGGCACAAATTCCTGACTCCAGGCTGATAATTATAAAAATCAATTATAACTTTGCCCGACCCGGGATTCGAATCCGAGACCTCAGCTTTGTATTCGTACCGTACTACAACTAGCCACCGAGGCAGAATTTGTAGGGTTTGACTTCCTTTTCTTGCTTTAGTGCTAGTTAAAAAAGCAATCAGGTTGAATCTGAATGCAAATCCATATTGTAAGAAATATTGCCGCGTTCTGTTGTTTAAATGGGTAACAGAGTAGTAAAAGCGATCGTGGCATCATCCACGTCTGATATCTAAAATTGAAAAGCGTTTCCATCACACGCGAGTGACGAGACAAGCCCGTCATAAAGGTACGCTCCGTCGTATGCAGATTTACGTTCGATATCGGCGGTAACATGATGTTGTTTGTATGCCCTGCCAAATATGCGCAAAGCCTCGCTCCCACGATGCAAAAATGCAAATGTGATGGAGTGCAAATGAGCAGGGCGTGCATGGCCTGCCAACGAGGGCCACTCGTATCCCGGACGCATCAGTTTCTCCTCGTCCCATTGTCGTCCGGCTATTTTATGAGGGGTTGTCAATGTCCCATTGTTGGCTCATTTAAACAGCTTTATGCACAGATCGTCTGCGTCGCGCTCACTCATTCATGCTGTGTAACGAAGGTCAAAAGCTCGCTACCGTATTTAGACGTGGTTTTCATGTAATTTCAATAATTGAATGCATACGAGGTGTCGTGGTTGTGAGGTATCGACCAACTCAATGCACGGAAATGGTGAATCTCCTTTTGAATTTTATGGAGATTAAATCTTGATGAATGCTTGTAAAATTTTAAGGCATTGTTTCTTTTTTTTTTTTTTTCTCGCGGGGAAAATCCCTTTACGGACCATCCCACCCCCGAAGGGGCGAGGGTGTGTCGGACTCACCGGCGCTTTCCGGCCCAGCGAGATGTTGGTGCCGCCCGTGGATGTGGACGGGCGGCCGCTGGGTCGGGTCCCTACCATAAGCCTATGAGCCGAAATACCGACTAAAAACCCCGCGTCGGCCACCATCGGTGCACTTGAGAGACGGCCCTGGGATACCGATTAACAGACGCGCCAGGACCGCCTCTTTATGCACCGCCGCTTAGCGACGCGGCATGAGACGCTTTTAGCATCACGTCTCGGGAGCCGCCAAGGTAGGGACGGCGGCCCCATGTGGCCTCTGCGGCGCCGGGTTAGTTGGCGTCCCGGCGCCTCCTACGTCTCCTGTGGCGACGAGCGGGATCGGTCTGCTCCCGATCCCGCTCTGCGCTCTCCTTCTGCGACATGACACGTTCGCAGAAGGAGAGCATGGCTCGCCACGAACTCCGGCTGCCGACCATGGCGGCGACCACGGCCGGCAGCGAAAGGTCGCTTCCCACGACCGCGCTGAGAGCGCTGCGCTTCTCGTCCTGGGCTGGGCACTCTTCTAGCGTGTGCTGGGCCGTGTCCTCACGGCAGTTGCCACAATGGTGGCACACGGCGGACTCCTCAGCTCCGGCTATGCGACACAGGTATGCACCGAAGCAGCCGTGCCCGGTGAGCACCTGCGTCAGCCGGTAAAGGCATTGTGTTTCTGCACCAATAAGCTTTATCTTTTGTTATCTGACGTATCGAGCGACGGCCCTCTTCACTTCCGGTTTGTACACCTCTTCAGGATTAAAAATAGCCATACGTGTATTACTTTGTATTCAGCCATATTTCCAGACTGTTTATAACTTCTTATAGTTATTGAAATGTCTCCATTGGGTATTAATTAATGTCAACGGATTGGACTTATGTCCGATAACTATGGAATGTGTAGCTCATTGCCACTCGTATGAGAAGTTTCAGGTTTACTCTATAATACTTTATGCGACATAATGACTTCTGCCACTGCTTAATAGTAACACCCGTGATCGACATAATAGCATTACATGCTCTTCCATGTTTTCCTAGCAAATTTGTTCCTTCCTTCTTCTGTATTAGAACCCATACCACATTTCATCTCTTTTTCAAGAGTTACGAGGCTCTCACTCTTAAAATACACAAACATACAAAAACAAATGTTCAATATTAGTAAGTTTCATTCCATTTCTGGGCACAATTGTCTTTCAGAACTCCGGCGAGGCTTATTATCGGCTCGTTGAATTTAGTTACTAACTTCCAGAACGTCGCATCTGGCCACTGCGACGACAGTAAGTTTGCTCAAACGCGGTCTTCATTGTACAACTGCAAACCGGCCGATATCGATTCTTTTGAATATTCGCTGCATTATTACTTTACCATCCTTTGTTTCTCACGGCCGATCAAGAAAGTATGTTACTTTACCTACTAAAGTTTGCAGGATTTTAGGCAATGGATTTAGGTCCATCGATTCACCATCATGTTTCTTAAAATGGTGACGGTGATTGTTTTGGCGAGTTTATTTATTGTCATTTGTTTCGAAGATGTTTCTCAAGTTTGATTTTACCCTGGGATGCTAATGTGTGTTAGTTTTATTTACATTAGGATTAAAATTTTTGTCATAAGAGAGGTCAGGCTGGCGGATAATCTTAAAATTCTGTTTTAATATCAACTAAAGTTTATTCTGGATTGGCTCTACACAAAGATGTGGGATTAGATCAAGTAAGCGAAAAATTGTTATAACTTGCTCTATACAACTGCACTAAGACAGTAAATATTTCAAGTCTAAAGACTTCGATACGAAACCTCAAGCGAAGTACCTATAACTTGAAATAAAGTTTATAACAAAGAATAATAGTACCTACAAACATTCGTAACGGAGTTATAATTGCTGTTTCGGGTTCAGTGAAGCTATTAAAGTAACCATTAGTGTCTCAAAATGTTTAATTGACGAATATAAATAAGAGAAAATGATCTCGAGCTTATGAAATAAAAATATTGTAAATCTGCTGTGCTCGTTGTTTAGCTATTTTTACGATAATTGATATCACAAAATAACTTAGAAGTTTGAAAAGAAATGGCACATTCAATGTTGTTGAAAATGATTTAGTTCTGATTTATTAGTTTTCTAGACTTGAAATATAGAAACATTACAGATTTGGCAGAGACAAATGGCAAATAATATTTCAATTACAATCGAGGCTATTCAGTTCATTCTCTTTCCATTTTGAAGCTTCTCGTAAAGGTCTAAAAACATTGCGTACATTTACGGAGTATTTATGTTGTAAATTATTACAACCGCGTTCATTTTCCCTTCACTTCACCACAAATAAACTTGGTAAACAAATTTCAATAAAACGTCTAAATATTTATGACTCCGATAAAATTTTATTGTTCTATAAAACATGCGTAATCGAGAAGGTGAGTGTAGAAAAACACGAAAATTATATTTTTGTTTACAAAGACGATGGTGACAATTTTATGCGCGCAAATGTTTGTAAATGGGAAAAGCTGGCAATATTTTTACGGCGGCCGTGTCTTATGGAGTTTTGTCTACCTTCCCTTTATGGGTTTCCAAATAATTTCGACATTCAAGTAGGTTCGCCGCCACTCAGTCGCGTCGACTGTCTGGGCAGCCGCCCTGATATTGCCAGGAACAATTTATTACAAAAAAATCCTTTATTATCTTCTCTAGAGCTTTTGTTCTGCATTCTGATGAATCATTTCAATTTGGTATGTTTCATTTTGCGTCAATGATTATTAATTTGAAATTCCATTTTAAATATTGCTTCGCTTGTTTTATCTTTTACCTGATTGATGAATATTATCCTGTCCTACAGGCTCTTATGATTTACAGGTGTTCAATTATGACTATAATTTTATGCCTTTTTATTTTATTTTATTAGCTGACTATTTCGTATGGATTTACCCACGTATTGTCGCCTGTATCTATGTATATACAGTACACTTCAGCTAACATTTGCATTTGAAGTCTTTTTTATTAAAGTGGGGTTAAAAATATTTGTCACTATGTACCTATGTTAACCGATATATTGATTCACCTCCCGTTTTAAACTCAAAAAATATCAACATTCCATGACATAAATATAATATTTTCTACCGTAGGTAATTAATAACAACATTTCATCAATGATAAAAATAAAATCCTAGCAAATAAGGTCATGAAAAAACTACAGATAAAAATCCAGCATTAATTTGTTTATACGATGTGTGACTCATTAATTTATAATGACAAGCCGGGCGGCGGCGCGGCGCGGCGCGGCGGTGCGGGCGGCATTCACCCTGCGCGGAGGAAAGCCTCTTTGCCGTGTAAATACATAAGTAAAAACTAGGACTTGGCTATTAATGCTATTACGCTCGGCACACTGACAAGGCTTCCCCTTTAAGGGTGTTCTGCGTGTTAATGAGGTAATATTTACTATAAATAACTTGGTAATAGTGTGTTCCTTATTATCGCTCACTCTGAACGTGTAGGAAAACATCGAACGGAAACTGCATAGTATCTGAGAGATTTTTACAAATATTTCAAAAACCTGAAATGTCTATCAACCTAAACAGGGCTAGCGCTGTGGACCCATCCTCAGCAATGGGATGAACATTATATTAAAAGTTACAAATAACTTTGACAGACGAGGAATCGGTCGAAAAGTTTGAGAGTTAAATTGAGCGTCGAGGTAACGATAAGACGAACTTGATACTTACTCAGGAACTCTGAGGAATAGATTATACTCGTAGTAGTCACTTCACAATCAAGTTGAAGTTTGATTCGATCAACACGACGGGCTTGGGTTTAAATAATTATTTGGTAGGATTCGTATCCAGCGGGTCAGAGACCAGCGATGGTGGGAACCCGGCATAGTGTGATTTGGGGCACACAAATACTTTTAGATTTCACCATTTATAAAAATAGGTTTTACTAGGCTGGCAAAAGTGTCACAACTTGTTTGAGATGTTCATGTTGCCGCGCCGTATCGTATCGTGCCATCATTAAAAATATATAACGTTGCTCCCACTTAGTCGTGGGATAAAGGCTGCTAGACGGTCACCGAATGCTAAGTCCAAATCTTATAGTTGTTTATTAACGGCTTTATATGAAATACATGTATAATTAAGAAGTCTAGAGGCCTCGTTTCAGCTATACCTATCTATACGGGAAATAATATGTTGCTGATGTTGACCGGACTTAAACTATCGGGCGGAGCCGACCCGGCCCCAAGTAACTATCATATTGATATGGGACACTTACTTTCGAGCTTCGACATCGAATCGAAATCGGTCGAATTCAAATATAGTAGGTTGATTTTTTGATTCTGGGGTTGAAGTTATTCGCTAGCTTATCAATATTTTTACTATATTCTGAACTAATTTTGAATTGCTACTACTACTTTAATAATAATTCTTAAGATATTTGATTTGCCAGATATTTGCCTTTAAGCGAAAGAAGTCATGGACAAAAAATAGATTAACAATAAGTAATCAACAAAATATCATTTATATTTATGTAAGAAAGCGCTTGTTTTGTATTAATTTTTATTTGTTTTAGGATCTTTTAGTACTATAATAATTATTACAGTCATTGACGGCTATTGTATTATCAACTAGGGTTTAATAAATGACTACTTACCACCTCCGCCAAATTAATTTCTTTATCACTAATTGTACCATAGATAACTTAAATATAGTTATTTTAAACTGTTATAATAATAAATTGATTTCATAAAAATATTATATTAATATACGTTCCGTGTTTGAAATCGTTATATTTTTAAATTGTTCCTTCTTTACATCTTATGTGGCCAACTTTCTGAAAAAAGTTTTATTTTTTTTAATAATTGTTTAGAAAGTGTAATTTAGGCATACTTTTTCGTTGTATTCCTCTACCTACTAGCATTTTTTGCACGTATCATACCTATTTGATTTACTTTCTTATAATGAAGAACAGTCCATGGTTATGTATTTTAATGTTTTATCCAGAAGTTAATTAGGCCCAGATTTGAAAAATGTAAGTTATAGTAAAAGTAAGAAAAATGTGAAAGTAAAATTACAACTGCAAATATGACAGTACATGAAGCCACTATCACAGATTAACGTGACGGTAACCAAGAACAGTAACCCAAAACAGACTAAACCTTTCATAGTTTTCAAAGCGCAACACGAAAAACCTTTTAGCTGTGGTCGCTGGGATCTCCACATCTGTGAATACTTAAATATACTATCGCTTGTCTACAACGAAATTATATTAAATTACCGCGCCGCGCCGTGGCGTGAGCTAAGGTACCCACCACCAGTTGGATTCATCGAAAATTTCCAACGAAACTAGGGCTGATACTATTCCAATTCTAAAAGCATCGATATCAATGTTACACTAGATAAGACATTCAGTACAAAAAATGTGTCCCACCTACTTGCGGTGCGTGCACCACACCTGAATCAGTTTGCTTCGTGACAGTGACAGTGCAGTACGCCTTATCGCACACGTTTAAAAGTAATAAATGAATGTTTCGCCGTCAAACCGAAAGCAAATCGTCTGAAGTTACAATATTTTAATAAAATACCAGGTAAGTGATGTAATATTACAGTGTGCTTTTAAAATACGGGGGCACTTTATTTCTTTGACGTGTCTCGTCTATCGGTAGAATATAAGTCAATGTCTAAAAGGCATATTTTCACTTCTGATGCCGTTTTTTATGGAAAAGAAACTGCGTTAATACTGATGAATATTGTCATTAATAAAAAAAAAATGTGTGTGTGTATTAGTATACACACGTAAGAAGTGAAACTTCTTTATGACATCATTTTTCGAAAAATGATCTACTATTTACAAATTTACAGAATTGGTAAAATAAAGGTAAATTAAATAAAGTTTAAGTTTAGGAGGGGGGAATTTTTTGAGGGAATTTGGGATTTCTATCGGGGCCAATTTGTAGCCCTCACCGAGACGGTTCCGAGGATACCAAGCTCGGTGGGTCCACGACCTTTATTGGCCGAGATAGGTTTAGGGGGGGTGAGGTAAAATTTTTAGGTGGAGGTAGGGGCGGGGGGGGGGGGAGGTTTCGTGGGGGGGCTATTGGGCACCTTAAAATATTTTTGGGTGGGGAAAGTTGTGGAGGGGGAATTCGGGAATTCTGTTGGGGCAGGATTGTAGGCCTCACCGAGTCGGTTCTAATGAATCCAGGGTCGATGGGTCTACGATGGATATTGGCGGAGATAGGAATAGGGGGGGTGAGGTAAAAATTTTAGGTGGGGGTAGGGGCGGGGGGGGGAGGTGGTTAGGTTTCGTGGGGAGGCTATTGGGCACCTTAAAATATTTTTGGGTGGGGAAAGTTGTGGAGGGGGAATTCGGGAATTCTGTTGGGGCAGGATTGTAGCCCTCACCGAGCCGGTTCCAATGAACCCAAGGTCGGTGGGTCTACGATGGATAATGCCGGAGATATGAGTAGGGGGGGGTGAGGTAAAATTTTTAGGGTGGGGGTGAGCGGGGGGGGGGGGGGTTCGTGGGGAGGCTATTGGGCACTGTTTTGGATTTAGGGTGGGGGAAGGCCAGAGGGGGGGTAAGGATCAAATTACAAAAAAGTGGGTGGGACTTAAAATTTTGGGTGGGGCTTGGAAACGGTTGGGGGTGTGGCTTACTGAAGTGGGTACAGAATGTGTTCTAATGGTATACACTGTATTATGTCCAAATGTGAGATGATACACTAGTGTGGGATTCGTACTAAATACAGTTACAATACACAGGATTACTACTAAGTATTACTAATTTACTAAATAAATAAAGATGGCGCGTAACGCAAAAATGTGACTTAGAAATAAAGATGGCGCGTAACGCAAAAATTTTTCCAACCCCGATAAAGAAGTTTCACTTCAATAATAGGATAAATTACTTCCTATATTATTAATATTTATTAAAAATCTATTGACAGGACATGTGTAGGATTTGTGTAGGTATAATATTTAATAGCGGTGCTGTTAACCTGACATCAATAATTTATAGTAGCCATTAAGCTAAATGAGCAGGGTTTGTTTTTTACATAGAATATAATAACTTATAAATAATAATGTAATTGCTTCCTTAAACATTATTTTATAGATAACTGAATTCATATAGTCAGTGCAATTATTTATTAACAAAATGTTTCAAATCATAAAAAACAAATGAATAATTCACGTTTATATTATGTTTATGTAATTAAATACACAATTGTCTTACAATCGATGGCGCTAAATACCAGGAAGTGTAGGTTGACCAAGATATTTAATAAAGAATGGAATTAAGCCAACAAGGACACCGATTACAACACAAGTTCGCAGTTATTGTCACGAGACACACCAATTCCGATTCTAAACAACAAAAATGGCAACAAAGCCCGGAAACATCCCTAGCGCCCATAAAGTTTATTTTTACACACCGCATTCCCTTATCTCGATCGAAGTGCGGTTAATAATTGCACGATTTTAATTATATCCGCGACGGTTGCGTGGCCGACCGCCATTTAAGGCGCCGTATGCACGCTCTACACGGAAAATTATGCTCTGCTTTATCACACTGATGAAATTTGTAAAATAGAAGCTTGGGTAGGATAATGTAGGGTGAATGGGCTGTTTTAAGGGCGCCAAAAGACCTTTACGTGCGTGAGATAAAGCTAAATAAATTACGGTAATTTAATTACGGTAAATATTTAAGTGCCGTTTAAATTAAATATTGTATATGTCGTCGTTAACGGAATTAAATGTTTTGTTTTTAATTTTCTTTGTTTTGGAGTAGTGGTAACATAAACGAAAAGTGTCTATTGGTCTCGATAACCGAGTCAAATGCATGATTTTCTCGATATTGTATAATTTCCGTAGACAGACGGCCGTAAAATTGTAAGCTTATAATTTTGCGATATTCCCCAAAATGTGCCGACTAACGTTACGAAAGAGAAGGATAATCTGGAAAGGAGAGAATATTTAAAGAATTATCTTAATAAGGTCGTCTAGAGCGATAAGACCGCCGTATGTACTTTTTTTGTTAATTTGTAATATTTTAAAGTGATTTTCCTTTTATGTGTGCACTATGCAGTTAAGAATAAATAAATAAATAAGACGATAAAATGCTGTCAGGCCGCTTTGTATACGAAAATATCGTGATTTTTTTTGGTAATGGCGTTACAAATACATAACATAAACCATAACCATAACTTGCCCTATGTTACGTTGTTAACAGTATTTGCTTCAAAATTTCCTTTAGCTTAATGCGTAGACCTTATTTGTCTAGTATACGGCTTAATAGTAGGCTTAATATATTTCTCGCATTTTGATTGCTCCCGTCTCCTTTTTTACACCTTCAAGAACACTTCAACGTTAATTAAATAGGTAATTGTTTGAGTAATCTCAATCAAACTCGAAATGTAACAATCATTTTGACGCCATCGTCGACATCTTCAAGATCCTTGGAAATGTCAATTTTAATTTTAGAGGTACCGAACCTTATTAATTTTTCGGTCCCTGAATTAAGGGAAAATAATATTTTTCTCAAAATAAAAATTAATGACGATTTTCGAGGTAACAAAATTAATTACCATAACTAATTAATATTAACATAATTTATTTATTACATTTCCTCATCAGCAACATTCAGAATGTTTGATCCTTGCCGAACCTTATTATAACCTTAATTAACCTTATTACAGAAGACGCAACTTTATCGAACTACAAACTAATCTAACTTATAAGAAAATGGCCGACATAGACAACTGCTGATTAGTAATTTATCACGAAAAATACGAACAGCGTAGTAATCATGTTGGCCCAATATGCTAGAGCTCAAATGCTCTATTCGGGGCATATCGAGCTGTGGAGGCCATCTTCCCCAAATGATGATTTATTTCCCGCGCGTGTTTTCTTTAGTAATAAAGTCTGTCAAAGAACGATTAATTATGTTGGCCGGATATTAGTACAAGTTTCGCAGGTTTTCGTAAAGGTCATCAGGAAAAATGAGATTTCATTTCTGAGCTATTGTTGCCGCGCTTTCCACATTTAGTGAAACAACTTTTACTTACAACGAAATATGTGGCGTGCTTCATCTATTATAGGTATATTTAATGATAAATCTATTTGTAAATTGCCAGTGAACATAGCCAGTGGTCTGTGAATTTTGATCCAAAACGTTATGATAATCTCTAAATATGATATCTCGTTCTGATATCTTCTCTTGGAATAAAACTGTCTCCGAGAAATTATTTTTAGAAAATAAAAAACCCATGTATAAACAGGCTTAATTAAAATTAAGACCAGACTTAAAAATTACATCACCCGAATGCCGATAATAACGCAAAAATTACCCACCTATTTGAAAATACCTAAAGACTGAATGTTCCTAATTGTAGTGATAATAAAGCTAGCGAACAAACGCTTGCCGAAACACAAGTAAAAGCTTCTAATGAAGTGAGAGGTCTGTCGTTCACAATGCTGTGCTAATTGTGTTGTAATTGTGACATTAACAGAGCCGACATTATTAATTATTACGAAAAAAAAATACAGGAGTTTGGGAATGAACAAGTCAGTATAGTATACAGGTCGAGTCGCCGTTTTTTTAAGTATGTATCGATAAAAAAAATCAATTTGTTTTGATAAATGCGATTTTGTGTTTAAATATAAATAACTGATATCTAGTAATACACAATATTTATCCACAAACGATTAAAATAAATAACTAAACATTTCAAGAAATAAAAATATAATATTCCCGTTTTATTTTTGTATAGGTCTGAGTTAAAACTCGTTAATATTTTTGTGTCTTCTTTGTTTTCGGACAGTGCTTTCCTTTAGATCAAATGGTAGTGATTTCTCCAGCGACGGTCATCGCTTCCATCAATTAATGTTTAAGTGAGGATTATTTATCTCGTTTTCAATCTCAGCTTATCTGCATCCTCCAACGATGATCGATAATTAAACAACAGCAGATACGGTGTAATATTTTTTACGGTTTAATAATGACAAGGTATTTGACCTTTAGGAATATAAAATTGTTTAGGTAGAATTCGTTTAGGATATAAAAATCAACGATTTTATTAAAATTAATTGCATCAATTATGTAAATATTGGTAGTTATAAGATTTGTGATATTTTATGGTATTATCTTATTTCAAAAGTCTGTGAAGAAAATAAATAATTTGAAAAAACATAACAGTCAAATTGAGAACCCCCCTTTTTTTTTGAAATTGGTTAAAAAATTAAAATACATACATACATACATAAACTCACGCCTTTATCCCCGAAGGGGTAGGCAGAGGCGCCACTAGGACACCCACATTTCGCCTTGTATGTTCCGTCCCATAATGTGATAGGGGGCGAGCCTATCGCCATATCGGGCACAAATTCCTGACTCCGGGCTGATAATGAATAGAAAAACCCAATACCACTTTGCCCGACCCGGGATTCGAACCCGAGACCTCAGCTTTGTAGTCGTACCGTAATACAACTACGCCACCGAGGCAGTCAAATTAAAAAATTAAAATAGGAATATAAAAATTAAAAATTAAAATAGGAATATAATTAACTATTTCATGGATAAACCCATTACCTATTGTTTATCTCAGTAATGTGATCCCTTGGGATAATTCAGTTAAAGATTTATCATAAATTTTAGATTTACTAAAAGGCGTGAAATAATTACATTTTAGACAAGAAATAAGTTGCTAGGTAACTTTTTTGTTATTTCTCTATAGATATCCAAAAATATACGACCGAAACCGCGAACAAAGCAAGTAACCAAGAAAAAAATTCGTAAGCAATTCACGATTCTCGTATTTTCGCGCCAATGGATTTCCACCAACAATAAACTGCGAGTCGCTCATACCACGCGTGTCATAAGTTCGCATACCATAGAGTATAGACTGTAGACTACCTATAGAGTATAGCATGAATTATAATGACTTATTATTGTGTACAGTGACCCACGGCTTAGCTTCCTGTATGAGTATATTCTAGGGCACACACCGCTGCTAAATCGAGGCTTACTTAAAAAGGAACTTTGTCTGGCCATTTCTGCAATACTAGTTTATAGGAAATGTTAGTGTCGTAGATAGAATTGGAGAAATGAATCCCAATGCTGTCGTAATATTAAACCAATGCTATGGTGTAAAAATTAATGTTTGGAAAGAATATTGTTCACAGTTTTTGACATGATTTTTCTAAATATTTCTTCGTCTTTAATCCGATAAATATGTAAGAAAGAAAAGGATTTATTGACACAGCGTGGAATGCACAGAAAATGCAAAAGGTCTATAACAACTAATTATGTAAAATAAAAAGGAATATAAAAGAGACACTCTAAGAAGAAGAATAATCTAAGAATAAAAAAGAAACATGTCTTATACAGGGTTTATCAAGACGGCGACCGAAAACGAAGCCTGGTGGTAGTGGTGACTTCAGACACAATGCAAATAAAAATTTCGCGAAAAAAATCGACACCATTTCTTTTGTAATTTTTAACTTATCGTGGTATTTGGGTGATAAATACATAGTTTTCCTAAAATAATGATGTGCACCTCTTTATTTTTAAACACTCAATGGTATATTTGATGTTATGCAATTTCTTCTCAGATATTATTGATACGCGATGTGTTTTAAAAACATATTTTTGGGTGTCACTCTATCATAAAAAAAATTACAGCCTCGGCGGCGTAGTTGTACTACGGTACGATTACAAAGCTGAGGTCTTGGGTTCGAATCCCGGGTCGGGCAAAGTGATATTGGAATTTTCTATTCACCGTCAGCCCGGAGTCAGGAATTTATCCCCGATATGGCGATAGGCTCGCCCCCTATCATATCGTGGGACGGAACGTACAAGGCGAAATGTGGGTGTTCTGGTAGCACCTCTGCCTACCCTTTCTGGGAAAAAAGCGAGTTTATGTAAGTATGTATAAAAAAAATGTAAATGAAACGTGTACATTGCGATCAGTGTGAGTATTGTAGAATATGGTAAAGCTAAGAACTTTGATTAAGCTACTAATTTAGAAACCATTAAGATTTAACTCTGTAAAGGCTGCGTGTGGCATTGTAATTGTGATTAATATTAGTTCCTGGTTCAATTTAATTTTAAACGTATGATAAACACGAAATACACTATTTTATAAAGACAATGACCCGGAGATAATTGCCACATTCATAATTCAATCACTCTATTAGATGAATGATACGGGATCAATGAAAGGTCGATGCGCCTTTATTATAGTTGTTATCGATTTTGCATATTTTTTAAAACTAATAAACAACATTTTCACAACATTAAACAGTTTAATAGAATATTTACAAGTAAAACTTTGATTGAAATGTTTTTTTTTTAAATGGCGTAGAATTGTTTTGTATTATATTAACTGCGAGTTTGATACATAAACAGGCGATGCTTTCCTAAAATAGTCGTGGATATTCTTTCCTAAAATAGACAGGCGGTGAAATGAAACCCCAAAATACTCTTGCCGACCTTTCCCCAGGGCTTACGGGGAGAGAATCATAATTGGTTTTTCCCTTGGGATCTCAAAAAGTGAATCCAAATTACTCGGCACCACAAATATACACCAAGTAGGTGTGTGTTGTATGTTATGTAGGGATAAGTCAAATAAGAAGAAAACTACTGCGAAATCAATTGTTTTAGATGTACGGCGGTAATCACAGCCCAATTTATTTCGTCAACTACATAATTACTTTTAATTTTGTTTCCTTAACAGTACATAAGTACATATGTACTTATGTTAGCAAAACACAATCTGGAATTTGTCGTCTGTATTTTTTTTTTGTTTTGTCGTGAATTTACGATCAAATATTGCGAAGCAAGCAGGAGATAAAAAGGCAATATTTTATGTCCAAAATGTACGACCGAGCTATTGTAGATCATTAACCAAGTTTTAAAATGTTTTAGATGTTTGTAAATAGGTATTTAATGTACTTTTGTCCTAAGCTGGTCAGTATTGCGCCGCATCCAAAAATCCATGGTAAAAATTAAAATTGTTATTACTTATGTACCTATATAATGTTAAAAACAATAATTATTGCTTCATTTTATTTAAACAGTCAAGGATATCATGTCATCTTACAATCTAGAACACCATTTCACAGAATTAAAAGAGAATTCTTCTCGTATTAGATCATACAATGACTTATCTGCTAAGTAAGGAAGCGTATTGACATTGAACAACGGTCCTCAACCTTTTTGTTCTCTATTTCATGTCTTTCGGTTACGTAGACCTTCATGACCTAGTGAAATAAAACTATACAGTCACTGAGCGGATGACTAATACCGCCCCGTGACCACGAAAGCTGTAAAGTAATCGAAACGCCGCGCCGGGAAGATAAAAAATGTAAAAGTTAAACAAAATCGCAATAAAATCCGTAAAAAAATAGTTTTATTTCAATGTGTAACCGTGTAACATTCGCGTAAATCTAAGAAACCATTATTCATGACCTAGTGTTCAATTTTTGTGAACATATCAAATTTTGCTACTTACTTTACAGCTCATTTATTACAGTTAATAAAAAATATAATTAACTTCAATTGAGCAAGTTAAACAAGCACAGTTGTATCAATAAAATTCATAGTTCACTCTATTTTTTTGCTTGACTTGAACCTCTTGCTGGACATCCTCAAACTCAGGGGGCGTTTATACACCAGTTTGGGAAACAACGACACAGAGCGTGAAATTAGTTATTTGTCCGGTCATTCTCTTGGTATTTATCTGCAGTTAAGCCGTCAATTCTTGTAATTAACCATTTGTTTACTAAGCTCGTCGGCCGGCTGTCGCTGGGTTCAAATTCAGAACACGTCTACGGCAATGTGGATTGAATCAAGTAAGCGTTGCTTAAATCGGTGCGTTTATTTTTGGATCATTAAGTTACACGAATTTGGATTTTATCGCTTCTATTTCGATAGGCATTCGACGCTCTCCTAATGGGAGTACGCATAAATGCGATTGGCAAGATTGGGTAATGTTTTGTTTCTGGTATGCTTCTAGAATTGTAAAATCTACTTGTTAGTCAAAGTAATAATGTCTTTACTGAAGGTATTATGTAGTTTGGTTAAAATTTTTGCTTTAAGCTTTCTGTTCTTCCTATAATATGTAACTATGCTTAATCTCATTATATAGCATGCCAAACAAATAAAAAGCGGTTCGAAGTTATCGTTCACATGTTATATTAGATTGGCATTCTTTATTCCTTAGGAATAACCTGAAGCAAATTTTAATTTCAATAAATATGTAGATCTACAAAGCAAAGGCGTATTTGCAAATAAATCAGTATCGATTAATCAATTACCACTTACTCACCTAGTTATTCCAAAACTACTGCATTTTGACGAAGTTTCATGTAAGTTGTATGTTCCAATTAATAGCCCCACGTTTTAGCGGCCACGTCACAAGAGGGTCGTCAGAGTGATAAAATAAAACGTGGTATTCCACGGCGTGTTTGGCACGTGCGGGCATACGAAGAGCACATAGAATGCGTAGTAGGGCTCAGCAAATACTTATAGGACTATAGGGACAACTTTGGTGATTATCTGTGCGTCCTTTTTCGTTAGCAATCAGTTTTACTAGTAGAAACCGGAAAGCCATTGCTATAAATATTATATTTATTCTTAGTATTTTTTTAGTTTTTATATGATAGGTTACTAACTACGGGACCATGTCAAATAAAAGCCCGCAAATTCGATAAATGTTTGTGTATTCAACAATCTTGTAATATTAGGCAATGAATTAGTGAAAAATAAATAGAGAATGCAGTTTAACTTAGCCACTTTAATACGAAAATATTGTGCTTATTTTAAAGAACAAATGTTTAAAACTATTATTTAATGCTAAGAAAGTTTGCTAAAAGCAGCAAATTCAATTCCATTTAGTTTTACAAGAACTTACAGTCAGGAAACAAATACAAACATAGATCCTACTAGAGTTCAAAACACGTTTCTATTACGACACGAAACTCCATTATAACAGTGCATTTGTACGTTGGAAACAGCAAACAGAATGGAGTGAAGCCATATCATTTCCTACGGCGCGGCAGTAACGGGCAAACACTACTACTACACCGAGAATATCGAATGGCATTGAAACGTACCGTACATTTTGCTATAGCTTTTCCTGTAGGCTGTTTTAGATATGGTTATTTGAAGTGTAAATATGTTTACAACATAACAAGCGTGGTTTCTTGTCAACAAACTGTACTGTTACCATTTAACGTTTAAAAAAGAATGACAACTTATACTTAAATGTTAATATTAAACTTTGTTTATTCCTTACTCGCCTCATTAGTCTACTAGTAGAACCTACCTATGTATAGGCTGTGTGTATAATTTCCTATGATCGATTACCAAGTCAGACAAGTTTGTGTAAGTTTTGAAAAAGTAGCATAATGTGTAGACTATTTCTGTGAGTATTGGGTGTGTTTTTTTATAGTTACAAGGAACAACCATATATGTATTTACGACATATTATTTTTCTGCCAGTTCTTGAAGCAGTAGTATTGATACCATACAAAGTTACAAATAATAACATATTGTTATAACTTATAGCCCAATGCCGATATAGAGCCAGTCTTTGCAACAAGTTGAGAATTTGCGTGTAATTTACATTTGGGCCCAAATATATCGAGTTAATTTAATACTTTAATTATACCGGAACTTTCCGGGTCGGTACCAATGACCACAAACCCTGTAAAGGATCCTGAAGTTTGCGAATTAAAACGCGTACGTGAAAACCCCGAAATTGTCAGGATTTATTAAAAGTGTTCGGTTTGCAATTTTTGTTCCAAAGTTTCATTTTCGTGAACAAAATGTAACTCAAAATGAAAATCGTTTATTTCGTTGATTTGGTTATTTGTGTTTTATGAAACTGAAGCAATTAATCGGCAATTATCAAATTCTAGATATAAAAATCTTCACAACAAAACATCATAATATGTGTAACCATTATTTCTGTCTCGTTTACGTTCAATGGTCAGTATAGACCTAGAATTTTACAAGTATTTTTCTAATAATTTTATATCTTTTCACAGGACCTTTTGTACCATCAGTAGATAGAAGCTTAGGCATATCATGAGGAATTCTCAAACGCTTTTAGATGTTTTACCTCCCCATAATTTACGAATAAACATGCAGCCATACTTTATAGATCGCGTGTGGTGTCCGGATACCACGTATTACACACGTCATCTCTAATAAATATTGAATGATTTGATGTACGACCAGTCCGTTCTCACGGGAATACTGCACTTGGTGAAATATTAGAAATTAATAAAGCCCGCATTGTTTTTGATTCAATGTTATCCGAAAATTTGTCATCAATCATTATTGAATTTCAGTTATTTACAAATTATCTTTACTTACCATTATTTTTAAATAAACGTGGTTTAAGTGTTTCATAGACGTGTATCTAAAGGGATACAAATTAATTTTGTTGTATTTTGATAAAATTAAAACTCTTACAAGTGTTTTTTCAACAGTTCCAACTAGCACTGCTATTAATTGTAAATTGTGCAATTTTTGCCGGCCCGGAATTTTCCAAATATTTTTTATATAACTGTAACCATCTATAATTGAAACAGGGCTCTTTCATATTATGGATAGAGATAGATTACCTAGTACACGCCGACCAGAATCGCTGCACTGAATTTATGCATATTATCTCCTTGTGACGCTAAACAAACTAAACTATATAACAATGAGAATAATACCGCACCAACAATCCAGCCACATTGTCTCCGATTGTAGCTTTTATTTACGTTGAAATAAATCAACGCGATCCTCGTCCCGACACACGGCCCCTAAAATTCCCGCTCTTTCCCCGTGCGGAAAACCTCCCAACTTAATTATAGAGAAACTTTACAGAATTAATTAAGTTACAGACTTATCTAGACTGCTTGTGTATTGTTTTTACTCCGCGTTCTTCCGTGTATTTCTTGGAAGTTAATTGTCTCTTTGCGGATTGTTATACATACAAAAGTTATTGTCCGTGTACAAGTTTGACTTTAAAAATCAAATAAAATTGTTTTTCAGGAAAAAATCATTTGTTACTTTCATCCCACGTTACTGTCACCCTTGGTCTCCCCTATTTGTAAAATCTATCAAATTGGCTAAATAGTACATCAACTTTACCTTATGAGTTTGTCACTTCTGAAGTTGGCGATATAACAATTGGCAAACCCAATTTTACTACATAAGCTGAAACAGCTTTGTGAGATGTTACTAATAGGAAATACCATCTGGCACATAGCTAGGAGATTAATAAAGCCATAACTGCATACAAGGCAAGTTAGGAAGCAGTAATTACTAATATAAATGCAATATACGTAAATCAAACTGAAACAGAAACAGTTGAATGTGTAACGTTAGTCGTTTCTAACTTGCATACGAATAATAAGTTACGCCGTGCAGCACTAACCTAATGCCACCTAACTTAACCTACCATGACAGACTGTGCGTAATATCTCTGAACGGCTGCAAACAACTATACACTACTCTTAGATGTGATTTATGAAGTCCAAGGATTACTGTGTAATGTAAAATTATCTGGTGCGTCGTATGTTTGGTCGCAATTGTAAATCTCTAAAACTACCAGGGTTTTTTAAATACCTTCTAATGGCTAGTGTATTGATTTTCAATCACCACGCAATGTAACGGCGAAGGAAAACATCGTGAGGAAACCTGCATATCATAGCGAGATGTAAAAGTACTATGGTATGTAAAGTACGCCACCCCGCACCTGGCCAGCGCGGCGTGGTGGACTATATGGCCTAACCCTGTACTCTTGATTGTAGAGGTGGCTCGTGCCCTGCAGTGGGACGTATATGGGCTTAAACAGTAATGGCTTGAGTAATGAAGCTTCACAATAGAGGCTTTAGAATTGTTCAGGTGAGGCTTGTTGAATGTTGATAGTAGTGGACATGCTAATGACGTTGGCGTTTTGAATAAACTGACGATAGTTATTTAATTTAAATCATTACCTAACCACTATTATATTTGTACAATAATAATAACGTTATACCTCATCAATTGCTGAAATTGATTCAATGATAAAAATAAAATAATAATAATGACTTAACCCCTCTCAACCGCACTTTCGATTGTAGAAGAGGACATGCAGTGGGACGTACTTGGGTTGGAACTCAACAAAAAAGAGAAGAAAACAAGGAAAATAAACGAGAAATATAAAATAAGTAGTTGGTGTTACTGAAAAGTTCCTTAAGCTTTTTTTCTTCTTCACTTTAAAGCGGTTGAAGCATTACTTTATGATCCGAAAGGATGTGTAGTAGACAGCTTGAATAAATAATGCATGGTAAAGAACATGATACATTACAAATTATTCGATAAATATATTTGTCTGTTGCGTAAGTAAGATAAATTTAAGTTAGCAATATATGTAACTAATAAATCTAAACGAAAAATATTTCATACATAAACCTTTTTGTCTCCGATTTTTACGTAGTATTTCTCCGTCTATTTATTTCACAAATATATTCCACCTGGCAGAGACAAACAAACATTGCCTACCCATCCAGAGAGAGCAATTCGCAACGAGAGAATCCGGGATGGCGAAGTTTATTAATTTGGTAAGAAAGTTGTAAAAAACTTATCACGTTTGAGTGGTGTGACGCGAAGTGTGCTGTCGGATCATTCGACAGTATCCATCATCGTGCCAGGCGCGTAATATTTTACTGTCAAATAAATTTGAAAGCTTGTTATTGAGTTTGCGTAGGTAATAAAAATTCTTCGCGTCGGTGTTTGGGTTTTAAACTAATGATGTAATGTATTTGAACGGTGATGGGTCCTGAACTAATGATGTAGGGGTATTTAAAAAAACAAAACATATGTAGTTATAATTATACATTTTCGAACCTGTACTATGTGGTTCTTATCTAGCATTGACGCGAATTTGATGGCAAAAATATCTGACCAGTGTAAAGCAAACTACGATAAAACTACCCTCTATTGGATTATTTTAGCAATAAATGTAAACCACCGCCAAAATTACCATCTTATTACCATATACTCAGCATCTACCGTTGATCTGTAGTGTAAAAAGTTTTTTTATACTTCACTACTGCATCGCCCAGCTAATTAGTATTCCATTTACCGTGACGCATATTTACCGTCGCTCGGAGTTCAAATACACGCATTCTGTAAAGCCATATATTATGCATGTGTGCCGCATCGCGCACCCTCGTCTCCTTAAATCCCTGGAGGCTCCCGAGGGATTAAAATTTAATTGTCGCTGCTTCCGTCGTTAGTGTTATTTTTGCCTCTTTTTGCTGCAAAAGATGCGTTGTGCCTCCAAATGTCAGGCAGTCACTTTAAGTTAAATCATAATGACGTACTTTACTCCGCATAATGAGAGCGCCTGCCGGGCAGTGTCTAGACATACTGACTTTAAAATAATCGCCTTGTTACCCAAGTATTCCCGTTGATAAAGTTATATGGCCGCTCTGTTAATTCATGTCTTGAATTTTCTGTTCGTAATGTCTAGGTTATATATTTTTTGCAATGGCCACAGTTGTCACTCAATTGACCCACACATGCACATTTGAACAATAACAGCTTAAAAACGAAGCATTTGGTTCACATTGCTTTAACAAATTAGAATTTAATTAGAATTTTTTTTAGAATTTATAGTTTTTTCATTATAAATAAATATAATTCATTAGTACATTATCCTGTGAATGCTTTCTGTGTTAATACCAGAAAAAATAGATACGAGTCCATTTGAAATTGTCATTCAAGCTGTGAATATTTCTCCATCCTTTCCCTTTTCATACTTGAAGAGTTTTTTATCTGATTCTTAAGTTATTCAAACCGCGTGGCCGCACTCAACTCATGATATAATATACATATATCAACATAGACATGTCTGCATTTCAATTTTAAAGTTTAAATAGATTCACAAAAAGGCTTAAGGTCTAACTTAAGATGTCTGTTTAAAAAGTACGTTAACAAATACCATATTTACATGAAAATGTATAATAAACTTAAAGGTTACACTAAAATTCAGTACTTGCGTGTAGTTTTGCCGGTGGAATAGGCCTGCGATAGTATTTATCGTAGATATATTTCCAAAACTGTATTCGTTGTTCTAAGAGATTGCTCTTAAGTTCAATTTTTTCTCCCAAAGACATGTAAGGGTTCTCCGCCGTCCCGACTGGTGGGCACAGAGGCAACTCACTTCTGTTTGGCACTGTCTAACCTCGCAAATAACGTAGTATCCACCAAGTAAAAGAGTAAAAACAGCGTTGTGCACAAAAAGCAAAAAAACCGAAATGACAATATTTTTTTCGCGAAGCAGACACTTGGCTAAAACATGCAATTTAGAATTGTAAAATATTTACAATTCTAAATTGATTGAATTGATTGTGATATTGATGGAGTGGGAGAAATGAACACATTTTCGTTTCGCAACACTTTTCTAAATTAAGATGCTTAACCAGTTGTTATGGAGTTCTTTTACTCTGACGTTACATTTGATTCATCTGCTTGTAAACTCGTGCCATCCATCTATAACAGCTACGATTGAGCGCAGTGTGTGGCTCCTAATGTTTTTCGTTTTCAAATTTTAAATCTGGAGGTAAGTAGTTCGCAAACTTTTCATTCATGCCATGTTTCCACTGATCAAATAATGCAATGCTGTTCAGACCTTCCATTTCTGTAATGCCTAAAAGCATGGGAACTCGCAGCTAATATTTTTCAAAACAATTTTATGCCATTCTCAATGTTCAAGCAGCATCGGTCGATGCATGGTAATTATTCAAGTCTTGAGGAAAACGAACACTTCGCTTTAATAATGACGTGTATTTTTTACATTATTCATAACTTTGTTTACTCCGCAAAACGGTTTTTTTTTTGCGGGGATAATAACATATTTATTTCCTTATACCTTCGTCAATTGCTTAGGAAGCGTGCTATAAAACGAGATGCCGTGAGTTTGCTCCTCGTACCGTGACAAATGTTTATTGTATCCACAGATCTTTATTACGAATTTGCACTCTGGTGTTATAAGATCAAAAAGTCAGTGATAAAGTTTTTAGTACCCACAACATAAGACTTGCATCTTACCGTGGTGGTATGTACATTCATATGTATGTGGCTGTTAGAGGCATATATTATACGTTGAATTTCTTTCTTCCAGTAGGTCCGGTTGCATAATATGGAATTCCGTAGAAGGAGACTGTCCCACCCTCACACCCGCCACTGCAACTCCTGTAATCCTGGCTTACAGGAGTTGCACGCATTTTAATGACACTGAGCATTGAAGCTCAGCGAGTCTCCGGAAATGTCTAACTTGTCTTTAACCCGCAAAGAAATCAATCAAAAAGTTAAATTAATAGGAGGAGTTGGAATTCCGTAGAAGGCGAATATATCTCCATCTGCGTCTTTACGGCCTCGCAAGTGTCCTTGTTTAAGTTCTACCACTCGCCATATTTCCACGCTGACAATCACTACATTCAAATAGACAAACGTCCTCCACCACATCGCGTCGATTAACTACTGCCTATTATTATTAAATCACGCGGTTAGCTTATTATTTACTTATAGATAAAATAGAACAAAATATTTATTTGTATCGATTTATCGATTCTATGCTTTAATTTATTTATTTATCATTTTTAGGGCATTTATCATTGAGTGTGATAAATATCTGAATGGGTGTCGCTTCTGTAATTCGAACTTATTTAATCATGAAAATTATTTAAACATGGTGTTTAAATATTATCTTTAACTTTATCGTTACTGTATCTCTCTTTATCCACAAGTAGTCAACTGCCTATAAGAAACTATATCTAGTCTATGAATATAGGGCCTTCAAAGATTTCCATTGCAACTTGTTGAATGCAGCCTCCGACTTAAAGTAAGTTACTTAGAGGTCTTATTACTATTTCCTTATTAATTAGTTTTATGCATTAATTAACGTCAAGGAATCCGGAAAATAATATGTTAAATTATTTAAAGTATTTATTAATATACCTGATAACGCAGTGTTTACAAAAACACTGCAAGTTAAATTGATATATAATTAACAGCAGTTGAGTTTTCATAGATACAAACACGCATGGCGTGTGAACACAATCATTATTTACCAAAATATTAATTAGTTTTCCAAACTTAAAATTAATTTTGTATTAAATGGTTTATACAGATTGAATTATTTTTTATTAATCCACAATCGAATCTAATTGCTACAGAATTAAATTATTTTAAGCCATTTGAAATTTACTAAATATTGTCTAAAATATTTAAAGTTCTGGTTTTCTTTTTGGATGTATTGGTGGCGGAATGGGCGTGCGGTAGTATTTATCGTATATTTTGGTCCAAAAGCGAGTGCGTTTCTCCAGAAGAGAACCTTTCAGTTCTACTATTTGTCCCAACGACATGTGTGGCGAATAGTTTGCACCGACAGCAGGCCAGGCTGGCAGTGAGGAACCTTCCGGTACTGGTTTCCTGAAAAAAAAATATAATTCATATTTAACAAGAATAACTAGTTGAATAGATAAAAGTAGGGGTATATCGCAATTGAAATCTGTATGTGAAGAATTTGAACGTATTGATAAAACGACAGCAATATATGAATAGACTGATGTAACAGTAATAGAGCATAAATCCAACATTAAAATGTTAGAAAACGCCGAATGTAATTTTAATGAAAATCTAATAAGGCTTGACTTTTAACCTATAACTTTATTAAACATTTCCGAAAAACTAATAATATTGTAATTCAAAGTGTTCTATAATTTGGCAAATAGCATAATACGTACCCTGTCGAAATAAAATTTGACCAAATTTCCCTCATGATAGTCTTCATCTTTTTATATTTTGCAGTAGCATTAGTTTCATCGCTTACAGTTAAGTTAATGCCATCCATCACGGCCATTAATTGTGTACAATGATTGGCACCACGTACATTTGTATGGGGCACTACCGGTACATCCTCGTCAGTGAACGAATACTCAAACAAGTATACTTTGTCATGACCATTCTTTACATGCAGCTCAACTGATCTCAACGCTGGAGCTGTAAATATCACGTCCGAAAAGTAATCAACGTAAGACAAAACGTTCTCGTTGCTTACAGGCCTGTCGCCGAAGTAAAATTCCTTGATTTCCTTTGCAACATCTTGTTTTTGTTTTTCATTTACGAATTTCAAATCAGCTGATAGGAAATCTGAAAACTTTTCGTTCATTCTGTTCTTCCACTTTTCAAACATATCGATACGGAACAAACCTTCCATGCTAGCAAAACCAATAAGCACTGGAAGTTTCTCATACCTTCCGTTCTTTAGAATACTTAGAGGACCTTCATCAATAAAAACTTCCTCTCCCATGTTTCGTTCTACGCAGGGTGAGAAAACAAATGCTGAATCGGTTTTGTCAATAAATGAGTCAATTATTAACTGGTCTAAAGGAGAGGACTTGTAAAAGTTTTCCAGAGCATAAATGTCATCAGTATTTGTAAAATTAAGCCGTTTTGCAAACATCTTGGCATTTTCTAATGGATCCGACTGTATTGAAAACGCGGCTAGATTGGAACCGCTTCCAGGGATAACTTTATTAAATAACCCTTTAGCAGCTCTTGATAACATCAATAGATCCACGGATGCTCCACCTGCGCTGCCTCCATCTATGGTTACATCATTAGGATTGCCACCAAACGCGGCAATGTTTTTTTTAACCCAGCGCAGAAGAGCGATTTGATCCTTCATTCCACCATTTCCCGGAACATCTTTTGTTCCCAAGCATAGGAAACCATGAACGCTAAGGCGGTAGTTAAAAGTAACGACGATCATACTTTTGGTACGAATCAGATGTTTTGGGGTCAACCAATTAGCATAACCTATTTGAAAACCCCCTCCATGAACCTCAACCACGACCGGCAGTTTCTTTTCCTTAGTGTCAGGTACAAATATATTAGCAAGCAGACAATCTTCCTTTATAATTTTGTTTCCTGGAAATATACTTGCGTCGAGTTGAGGACATACTATCCCTTTATCCACTGCGTCTAATGGTTCTTTGTTAGTTGGCGGAGGCAGCGGTGCCTGTAAAACATATAAACAAAAGTAAATTATTTAGCTTTTTGTAAATTATTATTTTAAATATAAAGACAACTGTATACATTATAAGATTTATTTCAGCCGCACGTACTGGTTTAAATACTTATTAATTTTTCCGCATTGGCTATGTTCAAAACCTAGATTGAAAATGATCAATCCGATGATCATTGTATCACTCTCGAATAACAACTGTTTTAAAGTTTTTAATTAGCAGGCCCGTATCAAAAGCCTCTCTCATGTCGCAAACATGAAGACTATAAAACAAGGAAATATTTTAACCCATTAAAAGTTGTTTGATTCGAAACCAGTTATTTTCAATAAAGCTATTTGTCAGTTAATAATAAAAAAATATTTGAATATAATATAAAGGCTATCATTTCAAATTAAGCTTAATTTTTTTTTATTCTCAAGATACGTTTTCATAAAAACGATACGAGAACTATTCATAGGCTTGGTATTAAGGAAACAGAGCCTTCCGTTCCACTTACAATTATTTTTTATTGCTTACTTTAATAATATAATACCTAGAATTTACGATGACTAAGCCCTGCATGGCATGGCATACATCAGGTATTAGGTAACATGCCCAGTAAATCCCCTAGTCCTAGCCTTCAAACCGCAACATAATAGATCTTATACATATTATAGCGGTGCCTGACGACAGAAATTGTTAAAGCGGTTGTACCTAAATAACCTCTCGCATACGAGAGGATTATCTCATACTTTATTTGTATTCAATATGCAATTCTTTTACTTTTAATTAATGTTTTTATGGCAATCACGGATGGTATTGGCCTTTGGTACCTTAACCAAAATAATCGGATTACCGAAATGAAAGTCTATCCGAAATAGAACCTGTTATTGAAGATTTGAATTATTCGGGTTTTGGTGCAGTTTATTGTATGACTTATCCGTTTTAAACTAGCTATTTTCCTTTTACGATTTCAAAAAAATGTAATGTCGCTAACACGTCCGAAATAAATTCATTACAATTACTGCAGCCGAAACCAGTATCGTATTATTCTATTTCGAAGTTATTTATGCATAATATGCTTGACCACTACCAAAGAATGTAACTAAACATTGATGGCACAATAAAGCAAATACCACAACAGGCGGCCTTATCGGTCACGACAATCCTTTCCAAAGTAGACAACCATTATATCTTAAACACAAACCATTACGTAACCGAAAGATAAGGAATTTACTAAAAACATCTATCTATATCTACTATTAATTTTTAAGTCCTAAATAATTTTCATTGGTATCTGTACCTTGAATTTGTTGGGTCCTGTGGGTACCGTGGCGTAGGGAATGCCGTAATACACGAACACGCCATCTTCCTTGTACCCTCGCACTGGGCCCTGCTCTAGTTGCACCACTCGAGACACATCTGCGCCCACCGCCACCACACACAGGACACACGTCCATCTCCACATGCTGTATAATTGATACAAAGCTGTCCGCAACTTGCACTACAGCTCAATGATTCAGCCTGCATCGAAGAGGCAACGTCAAAAAAAGTCCCTGCTCCCTTGACGCCTGACGGCAAAATGTTGTAAGCGCACCAATAAAATACATACATACATAAACTCACGGCTTTATCCCAGAAGGAGTAGGCAGAGGTGCTACCAGGACACCCACATTTCACCTTGTATGTTCCGTCCCTCGATGTGATAGGGGGCGAGCCTATCGCCATATCAGGCACAATTTCCTGGCTCCGAGCTAATAATGAATAGAAAAATCCAATATCACTTTGCCCGACCCAGGATTCGAATCCGAGACCTCAGCTTTGTAATCATACAACTGCGCCACCGATGCAACTGAGGCCGTGACATTTTCACTAGATCCTTAATTGCTTCGCTAGCAGTGCCACCGTCTATGGGTAGGGATAATCAACATCATGATTTCTACAGAAGGTGGCTAATTAGTCCACCATTCAGTTAAGAAATTCAATCCTAGACAGAATTGCAAAAAATTGGTCCTACGGGGCAGAACTAAAACTACGAACCTTTGTGTTCACCCCTGTTACTTTACTAATGCTCGTCAATTTGGCGTACACCTAACCTATATAGTTATTTTTGAAGTGTCATTGGGTGGATGTCTAATGACCCTTTCTACCATACACTTTCCTTATGTTCTGTCGGTCTGCTTTCAACCACCGTCTGTACGTGAACATCTCAATTTTCCGGTTTCATTTCTCGTTACCTACGTGCGTTTTAATTAGCTTCGTGAGGAGGAAAATACTATATACCCATATTATATCCCTTTAAATATTTATTAGCGTAATTGGTAACAATATGTTTGCAAAAACAGTACAGAATATATAAATACATCATAAACATAACATAACCATCAATTTCAAAAATATTTTTTACAACCTCAACTTCTAACAAAATTATGTTTGGAAATAAAATATTATCCGGAATATTTAAAGTTCTAATTTTGTTTTTGGAATGATTGGAGGCGGAATGGGTGTGCGGTAGTATTTGTCGTATATTTTGGTCCAAAAGCGAGTACGTTTCTCCAGCAAAGGACCCTTCAGCTCTATCTTTCGTCCTAATGACATGTGTGGCGAGTAGTTCGCAGTGACAGCAGGCCAGGACGGCAGTGGGGATCCTTCTGGTACTGGTTTCCTGAAAATTTAACGAGATAAATTAATTTATGAACAAAAATTAATTAATGATGTGTAAAAATAACAGGATATTTGAATATTTGTGACTTATGTTGGAATTTAAGGATATGAAAAAAACGCAGATTAAGTTCCTACGTTATAATGAAAGTAAAAAACATTGACCCTAATATAAATATTTTTTATATTCAATTAGAAAAACTTTTAGACTTCATCAAATATTACATACCCAGTTGTAATGAAGTTTGACCACATCTGCCTTATTACAGATTTTATCTTTTTATATTCAACAGAAGCATTGGTTTCATCGGGAACAAATATATTAATTCCATCCATAACAGCCATTATCTGTGCGCAGTGATTGGCACCTCGGACATTAGTATGAGGCACTAACGGCACGTCATCATCAGTAAAGGAATATTCATACAAATATACATTATCATGGCCATTCTTCAAATGTAACTCAACCGATCTCAATGCCGGTATTGCGAATACCACGTCCGTAAAGTAATCGATATAAGACAAAACGTTCTCTTCACTTATAGTATTATCGCCGAAGTAAAACTGTTTAATTTCATTACCAACTTTTTGTTTTTGTTCTTCATTTTCAAATTTCAAATCAGCTGGTAAGAAATCAGAAAACTTCTCGTTCATTCTATTTTTCCATGTTTCGAATAACTCGATACGGAACAAACCTTCCATGTTAGCAAAACCGATGAGCAATGGAACTTTCTCGTACCTCCCGTTCTTTAGAATACTCAGTGGATCTTCGTCCAGAAAAACTTCTTCTCCAATGTTTCGTTCCACGCAGGGCGAGAACACAAACGTCGAATCAGTTCGGTTAAGGTACGCATCAAAGATTAATTGATCTAAGGGAGTAGACTTAAAGAACTCCTCGAGAGCATAAATGTCATCAGTGTTTTTAAAATTCAACTGTTTTGCAAGCTCCTTTGCATTTCCTAATGGATCCGATTGCATCGAAAACGCGGCTAGATTGGAACCGCTTTCGGGGATAGCTTTGTTAAATAAGCCTTTAGTCGCTCTTGATAACATCAATAGATCTACAGACGCCCCGCCAGCGCTGCCACCGTCTATGGTAACATCGTCAGGATTTCCACCAAAGGCGGCTATGTTTTTCTTCACCCAGCGAAGAAGAGCAACTTGATCTTTCATGCCAGCATTACCTGGGATATCTTTTGTTCCCAAACACAGGAAACCATGAACGCTGAGACGATAGTTAAATGAGACGACAATCATACTTTTGGTCTGAATTAGATGTTTCGGTTTTAGCCAATTACCGAGGCCAACTTGAAAAGCGCCTCCGTGTACTTCCACCAAGACTGGCAGTTGATCTTCTTTGGTATCAGGCACAAATATATTTGCTATCAGACAATCTTCTTGTTTAATTTTATTTTCAGTAAATACACCGAAAGAGACTTGAGGGCAAATAATTTTTTTATCTACCGCGTCTAATATTTCTTGGTTAGTTGGCGGTGGTAACGGAGCCTGCAAGAATAAATAACAATATTTTTTTTTTTATTTTGAACTTTAAACTTAAGAACTGTCTTGTCGAAGTTTGGTAGGAATTTTAATATTGCGGGATAATGGATCTTTTATTTCTTTCAATTACCACCTCTAGGAGTGAGGCACGAGTGAGGCTACATATAAAAAATAATATGTTTTACAACAATAAGCTACTTTTCATAATGCGCAAAAAATGGTAAGCATTTATGTTTTATTTGAATATTTAATAAAGATAATATGGGAATAGGCAGTTACAAAGAATTTTGTCGAAAAGGTAGTGCCGCCTTCGACAGCCGTTGTGTTCACAATCGAATAAAGACGGACGTTGGACGCGCATTATTTCATTTAACCAACTGGAACAGCCAACAAGGCCTCTCTTGAGTCTCAAATATAAAGACAATGACACACATGACACCTTGTATGCATGATTTAAGAGCATTTGAATTATAATTCCACTTGTTAGTTGTTACATATATTAAAAATGCAACATTGATATGGATAAACACACAATTCGAAGTATCTACCCAGGTACCTTCGTTCTACATAGATTTTGAAACCGGAAACTTATGATAAACATACATATGTACATATTATGTTGTTTGGGTAAAATATACAAAAGTCATTTAAAGGTTATGGTGGATTTTCGTTGTTTTTTTCATAAATAATCTGGTACTCTTCACTAGGTTTGCACAATAACGCTACGAAGATTACAGAAGTAAGCTGAGTCATCTCAATTACACATCCTTCGAACAATTTACTCGCGGATGTTACTCCTTTAGTTTTATTGTACGTTTTTCGTTCTCTGGCGCATTAGATTTAAGCATTGAATGCAAAAACAAAAACTACAAATGATGATCTAAAACTAATGACGGTATTGAAATAGCTCAAGGCTATCTTTAACAGACAACATTTAAAGATAATTTTAAGAGCATAATTAAGCGGTAATTTATAGTGCAATGAAAAAATATATTATTGAATAATACCTTGAATTTGTTGGGTCCTGTGGGTACTGTGGCGTACGGAATGCCATAATACACGAACACGCCATCTTCCTTGTAACCTCGCACTGGGCCCTGTTCAAGTTGCACCACTCGAGACACTTCGGCACGCACTGCCACCACACACAGAACATACGTCCATCTCCACATGCTGTCTGTTAGATACTAAATCACACAACATAATTAACCATATTAATAATTCGACGCGACGCTTGACGATAAAATGTTATATAATTGAAAATGAAGATAATATCTTTTGATAGTAGTTTTAGCAACATAATATATAAAATTCTACTTTTATATTATTTATAACTGAGATAAATAGTCCTAATGATCGAGCCTTTTAATCTCCTTTTGAATCTATCTTTGTATACATATAATAAATTTGTAACCGATCGATGTCTGTACATGGAAGATAAACGAGAAAAACTAATATGGGTCTGTATTAACGTAATAGAACCCAAAACAGTGATTATTACACCCGTATTCTAAGACGTGTCCTCCAATCATCCTCAACCTTATTTCAGTCGAGGTGACTTTACAAATGAATTGGAGGGACCCTCGAAAATGGTATGCTTAGTTACAAATATACCTTTACTAAAGGTTCCTCGAGTGAGGTTGAGTCAAGGAAAAACGTCATTAATTACGTCATTGATGTATAGATAAAGTAGAGATTTAACAAAAAACCTTTGAAAATAGTCTATGATCACTTGAAAAGTGACAGTCAAATGTCATGTCAGAGTGTTTACATAGAATAATATATAATTATTGAACTCAAAATCTTCGGGATTGTGACTGGAAGACCAATATTTGGTGAGTCGGAGAAAAAAACGCATGCAGACAGGAGGAGGGTCATACCATCCAACCCGGAAATTTCGAAGGATATTCTTATGGATGAATCGTCGTTCGGGATATTCGTATGGAGTATCGTACAAGTATTACAGGAACTGTTGGAAATCTTTAATAACTTGTTTAAAATAATAAACACTGTTTCCAAACCCCAAATCTTTTATTAAATGAAATAAAGAGTAATGTTTGTATCATTCACTAGGAAAACGTGTAAATCGTGTAGAGGCACCCACCTCAAAAAATTGTTGGCATATTTAGGTATTTAAGAATTTTAAAAGGTAAACTTTATTTCTCTCTTTTAATTACAATTTTAAAGTAGGATTATTTCTTTTATTTCTTCCTTAAGGTAGGTCGCGACGTACCTTGAGTTTGACAGTTGATTCCTTTCCTCGAGACAGGAAAATTTTTGAGTGACGTTGAGTGGAGGAGATTTTTTTCTACTAAGAATACGGATTTCCTCTAGTAACGTCAAGTGGAGTCGAGAAAACGTCTTAGAATATGGGTGTTAGCATTTTTGTCTGCTTGTCTGTGCGGTTGAGCGCGATGGACTCAGAAACGGATTTTGATGAAATTTGGTATGGAAGTACCTGACACCCTGGATTAGCACTTAGGCTACTTTTCATCCCGAAAAATTTAGTGTTCCCGTAGGATAAGGGAGGAACTCCGATATATTTGTTACTTTTATATACTCAAAGAGATGGGATGCGACTAGATTATATGCCTTGAGTGAGAATGAGATGGGACGGGCGGGATATACCGGGACGGGGCGGGACGGGATGGAAAATACCAATTAAAGTTAATCACGCAGAAGAAGTCTGCGGGCAGAAGCTAGTTTGTAAATATTATCTGTATGTAGTTGATATGTTACATTAATAAATACATTTATTAGCGATTAAATATCAGGTGGCAGTAGATTCTTAAGATATT
The DNA here is from genome assembly GCA_905220455.2 of Deilephila porcellus. NCBI lineage: Eukaryota > Metazoa > Arthropoda > Insecta > Lepidoptera > Sphingidae > Deilephila > Deilephila porcellus. Next base: position 10,998,083 of record LR999973.1, on the reverse strand, counting down.
GTATTGGAGGTGACATCGTAAACAGTATCTTTTCGCGCGTATCACTCACGTGGGACATTAGTGACATGAGATAGAAGATAGTGTAATAGTAAGTAGTGACGGAGACAAAAACGATTGCGTTACTGTACCGCATTTTGTTACACACATTTGTGCGTTGTATCCCTACTAGCCTAGTATTATGCAATTGATACTCTGTCTGATGGTGTACAGTCATGAGGTGCAATGAAGTAAATATTTAGCCATAAGACATGTATTTAATGTTGTATTTTATATTCTTTTGACAGCCTACATGGCACAGTTGGTTATCCTTGGTTGTGAAACGAGAGGCCGCGGGTTCGATCCCCGCACGTAGGCAAATGTTTGTGTGAGCCCCAGGTATTTGTTTCGAGTCTGAGTGTTTGAGACCGAAGCCTCTCGTAGTTCCTGATACCCACGACACAAAACTCGATCTTAGTGTGGGGTCAGGACTATGCATGAAAACAAAACTTAATTCAATACTTCCTAATATTTTGTTACGTAAATCTTCCAATTATATTCCAAATACAATCCGTACAATTATTTATAATTCACTAATAAAATCTCATCTAGAATACTTAATCGAAATATGGCGGTCGGCTCCTACAACCAACTTAAACCCTCTGCAAATGACTCAAAATAAAATTATTAAAGTACTACATAAATATGACTTCCGTACTCCCACTACCAAATTGTATCACGAAACAAAATTATTAAATATTAAACAACTTTATACATATTACACTTGTATTCTCATAAAAAATATCCACAATAATTCTATACAGACAAATATTCAGTTACTTTATTTATTTATTTTATTTTTATTTATTCGGAAAACTTACAGCAAACTTATAGTAAATCAAGATAATACAGGTATACTTACAAAGCCATTTACAAGTTTTCACAAATATGTTAGTACTTAAATAGCGTAACAGTCGGCTAGGTCTTAACTTAATGAGATACAGAGTAAAATACAAAGAACAATAGAATTAAAATATAGCACTTTACGTAGGAAAAAGACACATAAAACAAGCATCGTAATAGTAATTAAACGTTAAAAAACGTATTAGAAAGAAGATTTTTGAGTTGAGACACACTCGTAAAAAATAAATCTAAGTTGAGCTTATCGGCAAGTTGATTAAACGATTTACACGCACGGATTGTGAAGGAGTTCTGCCTATAACTTGTACGTGCTGGGGGTATGCGCAGTAGACTTGGTTTTCGCAACGATATATGTCGCGTTACGAAGCCCAGCTTTCCCAGTAGTTCTGGACAATCAATTGTACCATTTGCAATTTTAAAGAGATAAATAAGGTCTGCTATGCGTCTGCGTTCCTCTAACGGTAAAATGTGAAATTTTTTACATCGTGTTACATAGTCAGTTGAATAACTTTTGCTTTTAAATTGAAGAAATCGCAGGAATCTTTTTTGGATGCGTTCCATTCTATCAGTATAGATGCTGTAACACGGGTTCCATACTTGCGAAGCATACTCTAAGTGGCTGCGAACAAAAGCACAGTAAAGTATCTTTATAGTTTTTATATGTTCAAACTCTGCTGACAATCGCAATATGAAGCCAAGGGCCCTGTTAGCTTTCTTTATTACATTTTCGACATGAGCATGAAAAAGTAATTTGGAATCAAAGATGATACCAAGATCCTTCATTATGTTACTTCTGATAAGTGGACCTCCTTGAAGTGTGTAACTGAAGACAATAGAATTAGGCTTTCGAGTATATGAAACAACAAAACACTTGGATACATTCAAGTCTAATTTATTAAGATGGCAATAATTTTGCAGGGCGTTTAAATCTTGTTGGAGGGCAAGACAGTCAGAAAATTGTGAGATAGGGCATAAGATTTTCATGTCATCAGCATACATAATTATTTTAGAACGCGTAAAGCATGAACCTATGTCATTAACAAAAATTATAAAGAGCAACGGCCCTAGCAACGAACCCTGTGGAATTCCTGAAGTTATGTTTATAGTAGCAGATTGGTAGCCATTCAGAACAACTGTTTGACATCGGTTCTCAATGTATGATTTGAACCATCTGAATAGGTCACCTCTGATACCTACATCCAGCAACTTGCGTAGAAGAATACAATGGTCTAATCGATCAAAAGCCTTGCTATAATCTGTGTAGACTACATCTACTTGCGAAGGCGTAGACATTATATCTGTTAAATAATCAGAACATATCAAAAGATTGGAAACAGTGGATCTGTTTTTTAAGAAACCATGTTGGTAATCACTCAGTGTATGTTTAATGCTGAAATATATTCTAGAGTAAACAATTTTTTCGAGGATTTTTGCGAATAGGCAGAGTTTGGATATAGGCCTGTAATTTTCCACTTGGTCTCTAGCGCCTTTTTTAAAAATAGGGGTAATAAACGCGGTTTTCCAAATTTTGGGTACTACCCCTTCTGTAAGAGAGCGTCTATACAGAATAGAGAGTGGTTTAGTTAAGCTCTTAGCGCATTTGGAAATAAATATAGCGGGTATACCATCCGGCCCAGCAGATTTCTTAAGATCAATAGCTTGTAATAATTTGGAAAGTTCTGAAGTACAAATTTCTACTGTCCCTAAATCCGCGACGGTCTGTTGTGTACTTAGATGAGGATCAAGATTTGTGCTGGTGGTATGTAAGAAGTTACGATAAAAGTAATCACTGAACATATTGCAAATAACAACACCTTGGTCAGACGAATTTTGACCAAACTTCATAGTAGACGGAAAAGTAGCAGACTGTTGCTTACTTTTAACAAAGGACCAAAAAGTTTTTGGAGAATTATTTATATTATTCTCGATATTTCTTATATAATTTTTAAACATATCTGATTCCAAGGCTTTGGCACGATTACGTAATGTTACAAAAGATTCAAAGTCAGATAAATTGCCGTATTTCTTAAACTTACGATGGTATTTAAACTTTTCTTTTAGAATTTTAATGAGGGGGCTCTTGAACCAGAGTGGATATTTTGTAGACGACTTCACAGTAATTGCGGGTATGAAGTTTTCCCGAAGTTTATTAAGCCTACTATAGAAAACCGAAATTGCATTTTCTACCGTTCCGTCATTAAGATCTTTAAACCAATCATAATTATCAAGCTCACTCGATAGCCCTGTAAAATCTCCTCGATCGTACATGAACCTTGTGTGAGGCTGAGTTGGCAAGGCATGGTATCTAGTGAAGTTTACGGAAGCAGAGAGGGCTACATGATGGGGGTCTTCCGGTACCAAAGGGTCATCGCATACTGTTACCGTTACAAGATTATTGCATAAAATTAGGTCTAGTATTCTATTATTTACATTTTTATGGCTGTTATACTGACTGAGGTTGCAAACATTTATGGTGTCAAGAAAGTCACATTGAATCGGACCTTGTACGGTCGTGCAATCGGGTACAAGTGAAGAAGGTTCGTCATCAGATTTAATCCAAGTTATATTCGGCAAATTAAAATCACCTAGAATAATAAAAGTGTCTGGTAAATTGTTAGTCACGATGTCCAACAGCTTGCTATAGAAACATACGAGCTGGGTGGTTATAGAATTACCCATATTTTGGTTACATATGTAAACAGTGCAGATATTTAGATTATAGGTGATTTTTGGTTTAGAATATTTAAGTTTTAATGTAACCCAGATGTCTTCTGCTGAAGAACACCAATCATCTCGGCCTTCGGCCACAAGTTCACGGCGGACGGCTATAAGGACACCACCACCAAGCGTCTGACAGGTATCGAGATAGTTTCTATCACGCCGCCAAACTAAATAACGGTTATCAAAAAGTTCACCAGTATCGAAGTCATCCTTAAGCCAAGTCTCAGTCAAGCATATAATGTCATAATTATTAATACATACATTTCTAAGAAAGTATGATGCTTTTGTCCGCAAACCACGTACATTTTGATAATACACTTCAAGCGGCATTTTTAATGCAAGTAAGAAATAGTTGTAAAATTGAACGCATCATAAAAATAATCCATTTTAAAATCCAGATATGAAAACATGCATATAAAATATAAAAGTAGATAGAAGACATAATAAGCAAAATGGTTAATAAATAAGATATTACAAATGACGGTAGCGGAATATAGACAGGGAACGCAAAAAACACTGCAAATAAAAGCTTATTAAAATTAAAAAGAGCCCTAAATCTAAGAACAAATGGTTTAAAATAAAAATGAATAGAGCAATTAGAACGCCCCGCCCCGTGCGATAAGAGAACAAAAGAATCAACCGGTGTCAAAGCAAGTGAATAGAAACAAGTTAATATCGTACCAGTGTCTCTCAAACTCGATGCCGTGCGATATGTGAGTGTATACGACAAAGCAACTTTCATACAATCTTCCTTAAATCCACTTCGTTCCTGATGGCATACGTTGGAGATGTTGAGTTTTTTCTCACATATATAGTGCAATTTTTCACCCAAGTGTAGAGAAAATCCTTTTCTTTTGCTAGTGACTTCGCTTGATTTAATAATTGTTTATTATCAACTGTTAGATGATCATTCACAAAAATTCTGTTATTGCCGTCGAGGTCTAGATCGCTAGTTGAGAGAGTTTTACACTTTTTAGCGGAGGCTATAAATTCATCTCTTAGGTATCGATTATGTAGGGATACAATTATGTTTTTGTTGTTATTATTTCTCTGAGGCACCCTAGCGATATAGTTAATTTGGCTTTTATTGATTTCGCAGTTGATTTTCCTACCGATTTTAAACACGATGGAGTATAAATTTTCTGATGACGTAACTGGAACTCCTTTTACCTCGATATTATTCAGCCGCATTCTCTGCTCTGAGTCTCGCATACTTGCTTCGAATCTATCAAGACGTTGTTCTATGCTTGTGATATCGTCTCTGGTTTTTTGGATGGATTGAGTTTCCCGTTCAACCTCCGCAACTTTGGTAGTGAGCTCATCTATTGATGTATGCACATGGTCTAGAGAATTTTTGAAGTCCAACATCTCACTCTTCATTGCCTTAAGCTCCGACAGGTCGGTTTGGATCGTCTGAATATTTGCGATTAACTGTGGTAGCGAGGACATTTGCTTCGTGAGCTTTTTTAGCTCTTTATGAATATTTTCTAGGTCCCCCGGGGTTACCAACTTATCTTGTGGGGACTTCTCAGGAGCAACGTGTGGACTCACACCTCCAGTTTTACATGCACCACATTTCCAAGTTGCTTTTCTTACCTACAAAATGTCATAATTATAATCTAAGAAATAAACACAAACTTCAGTTAATTAATGTACGCGCTAATTATGGAAAGAAAACTATATTGTTTGAGGGAGTACAGCTGTTTAATAGATTACCTAACGACATAAAAGAATGTGACTCAATAAAACAGTTTAAAATTAAAGTTAAAAAATATGTGTGCACACTGTGACTGTACTGTGCACCCAGCGTCCTAGATATAAGTTGTATTGTTTATTTGATTTATATCTCATTGTAAGTGAACTGTATGTTTTTATAGGAATAAATTCTTTAAACCTAAACCTAAACCTAACAAGTCCTAACGAAGACCATTTTTGGCGAAAAATGACTCTTTTTACTTTAAAGAACATATTAAACTTTCTGCCCGATACATGACGTTCACTTCTTAATGGGCATCGGATTTTTCACGTCAAAAAATATACATAACTTCTTCTTTTGCCACGGAAAGACACTGCAGAACATAATATAATGGCTTCTCAATGGATTTCTAAAGTGACCCAATGGAAGGGACATGTATCCATATTATCTATATTGCAACCTTTTTTAGATCATCGGTCCGCCTTGTGTTGTTAGATGTTGGAAGCTGTCACTCAGTGGCTTCAACTCCACATCCACTGCTACTACAATCAATACTCTATTGATGATTTGTACATTTCGTGTATTTTTACCTTTATACCATATAAAATAGTAGAACCATGATGTACCTAGACAATGCAGATTGAATCGCCCGATTAGGGCATACTGATCTGATCTGATCTACTGGGCAGGGCATCTGAAGGCAACAGCCTTCAGCGACTGTCGTAAAGCGAAAAGGTTTTGCATTATTGTTGCATTTCACTCGGTCGATAAGATAAAAAAGCATTGCTTCTAGTATTTATTGACAATTAAACAATAAAAAAAATTAATGAAGTATTCAAAGTTCTGATTCCCTTTTTGGGAGTGCTGGTGGGGGCATTGGTGGTCGGTAGTGTTTGTCATAGATTTTGCTCCAAAACCGAACGCGATCCTCCAACAGAGAATTCTTGAGTTCTATCTTTTCGCCTAAAGACATGTAGGGCTTCCAGTTCTCACCAACTGCAGGCCATGACGGTAGCGTGGAACCTTCTGGTACCGGTTGCCTGGAAATAATACAATTTCATTATTTGGATTGGATTATGTGGTAGTACAAAATTGGCAGGTGATAAAGGATAATGTCTCTTGTAGATCAGGTTTTCATCTGTACTGTATTGTATCAGCCCATATAATTCCCACTGCAGGGTACGAACCTGCACCACAATCGAGAGTACGATTGAGAGGAGTTAAGCTATATAGTACACAACGCTGACCTAATGCGGGTTGGCGGACTTTACATGCCATAGAAATTCTTGCAAATCGCTATGATATGCAGGTTTCCTCACGATGTTCTGCTTCATCGTTATACTACGTGGTGGTTGACTATCACATGACTCCGAAAAGTCAGAGGTGTACACTGGGATTTCAACCCGCGATTAACGTGAACATGTTGGGAAATCAAGGCCCGCAAGCAAAAGTATTTAATTAGGACTTGCTACAGTAAAATGTGCTGCAAAATCAGTAACTGAAATAACTACTTACCCAGTCGTAATAAAGTTTGACCACAGCTCCCTCATAATTGATTTCATATTTTTGTACTCCTCAGAAATATTTGTTTCGTCTGGCTCAGTTAAATTCTTTCCATCCATCACGGCCATTAATTGTGCGCAATGATTAGCGCCACGTTTAATTGTGTGAGGCACTAAGGCTACGTCATCGTCGGTGAACGAGTATTCATACAGGTATACTTTATCGTGACCATTCTTTACATGTAGCTCAACTGATCTCAATGCCGGAACTGAAAACATGATATCTGTGAAGAAATTTACATAAGACAAAATATTCTCGTAACTTATAGGCTCCCCGCCGAAGTAAAATTGTTTTAAATCATTTACAACTTTTCGTTTTTGTTCTTCATTATCAAATATCAAATCGGCAGGCAAGTAGTTAGAAAAGTTCTCATTCATTCCATCCTTCCACGTTTCGAAATTTTTAATACGCAATAAACCTTCCATGTTAGCAAAACCGATGAGCAATGGAACTTTCTCATATCTCCCATTCTTTATAACGCTCAGTGGATCTTCATCAAGAAAAACTTCTTGTCCAATATCGCGTTCTATACAAGGTGCGAACAAAAATGTTGTATCAGTTCGTTCCACATATGGCTCCACTATTAACTGTGCCAAAGGAGTAGATTTATAGAACTGTTCCAAAGCATAAATGTCATCTGTGTTTGTGAAATTTAATTGTTTTGCAAGCTCCTTGGCATTTTCTAATGGGTCTGTTTGTATTGAAAACGCGGCTAGATTGGAACCGCTTGCAGGGATGGCTTTATTGAATAAGCCATTAGCAGCTTTTGAGAGCATCAATAGATCCACGGATGCTCCACCAGCGCTGCCTCCACCTATGGTAACATCATCAGGATTTCCACCAAAAGCGGCTATGTTATTCTTCACCCAGCGAAGAAGTGCAACTTGATCTTTCATGCCAGCATTGCCTGGAATATCTTTTGTTCCCAAGCACAGGAAACCATGTACGCCAAGTCGATAGTTGAATGAGACAACAATCATATTTTTTGCACGAATCAGATGTTTTGGTTTCTTCCAGTTCCCTAGGCCTATTTCGAAACCTCCTCCATGAACCTCAATCAAGACCGGTAGTTTATTATCTTCAGTATCAGGTACAAATATATTTGCTATGAGACAATCTTCTTGTTGATTTTTGCCATCAGTAAATAAATTGAAGGGGACTTGAGGACATGTTAATCCTTTATCCACTGCGTCTAATATATCTTGGTTAGTAGGTGGTGGTAACGGTGCCTGTAAAAGACATATATTTTGAAGTATTAAACTATTGTAAATTCCAATTTGGAAGTCACCTTCATCAATAATAATTTGAACCGGTAGTAATTATTGCATAATGTTTAAATCATTACAATGTAACAAGACATGCGTTAAGATAATGTTCAGCTCACGGTAGGCAGCGGCTTGTCTATACCCTAACTGCCTGGCATTGCAGAGTCCATGAGCAACGGAAACCGCTTACCGACGGGCCGATAGCTCGTCTGCCTATAAAGACAATAACAAAGAACTGGCTGATTACTTGTTTTTATTTTTACCATGATTTTACCAATGCCGGCTTGATGGGTGATTAATTATTATTGTTACATAGTTTTCTGCTTCTGTTACGTTCCGAAGTTTGTCAAAATTATGATTATTGTCTTTTAATGTGTATGGTTTTATCATAAAAACAAACGCAAACATGAAATGGCGTGTCATCGTCTATAAGTAGATACTTAATTATCTTTGAAGTTAGCGGGCCTATCTGGCTTTACCAACGCTGGTGAAAAAGCGTTCAATTTGAAGTAATTAACTCAAAATTACAGAACAATCACAAATAGGTATTTGTATTGATATGTATGTAAAAAAACAACATAAAATTCTATGATATCACACAGTTAATACCTAAGGATTAACACATCGATATTAATTATTTAAAAATAAAATTTGCTTTCAAAAATGTACAATAATAAAGTCTACGATATATTACGAATACAAATGGAAAAATAACACACCCCAAATTTGTTAGGTCCAGTAGGTGCAGTTGCATACGGGACACCGTAGAAAACAAATATGTCTCCGTCAGAGTCCTTGTAACCTCGGACAGGACCCTGAACCAGCTCCACCACTCTTGAAGTATCACCTTTCCCGCCGACCATGACCACGGCACACAAACACACAAGCGTCCTTCGCAACAACACGCCGTGCAAAACCCGTCTAATATCTATGCTGCGAATATATAGGTAAATAGATAACGTCATAGTAAACACTACACAATAAATATTAAACACAGCACTCGACTCGCGCTCTGTCCACTTAATGCACGATTATCTACGATGATATTGTATTGCGACTGCCTCGGTGGCGTAGTTGTATTACGAATTACGATACGACTACAAAGCTGAGGTCTCGGGTTCGAATCCCGGGCCGGGCAAAGTGATATTGGGTTTTTCTATTCATTATCATAGGACGGAACATACAAGGCGAAATGTGGGTGTTCTGGTGGCGCCTCTGCCTACGCCTTGTGGAATAAAGGCGTGAATTTATGCATGTATGCATATTTTTTAAAGAGAAGATTCAAATAAACAAAAATGAATATACAAAAATTTAATAAAGTCCTTCTTTATTTTAATACTAAACGTAGCAGGTTTTTTTTTTTAAATAACTATTATAATAATTCTTTATTTTTTCTTTAAATATGACTTTGTATTTTACAATCAAAATTATTGACCAAATTTATATTAATTATTTCTTACAAAAATATAAAAATGAACCGTAGATGAGCAATCTACGTATATTACTCAGTCGAAGATTATTAGTTTTGTCTAAATTAGTCAAGTATATTAAGTTAGTGATGCAATATAGGCGGCTGGGGCGGCTGGTAATATTTTGCGTAGATGTTATCCCAGAACCGAAATCGTTCTTCTAACGGTACTCCTTTAAGTTCCACTGTTGTTCCGAGGGACAAGTGTGGCGACCCCCTGACACCCGTCGGAGGCCACGATGTCAATGAAGGTAGAGAAGCCAACGAAGAATTTTGCGGAACTGGTTCACTGCAATAACATTTTTATTATTATTACTTATTTATTTATTATTTAAAACCTGTGATATACAAAATTACGAAGTAGAAAGAACAAAAACGTACAAAAGGCGGTCTTATTGCTCGAAGCGATCTCTTACAAGTTACAGACAACCAACCATAGGATGGATAAGAGGAAACGACAGTTTTGGGGTACCATGAGGTAAACGAAAGATAAACTTAAAATAATATATAAATATAAATATAGATTTATAAATATTATAACATATATTGCATCAATAGTAAAACATAAATTAACCAAACATATTTTTTATAATTTAATTAGATTTTACTCGTGTCTTTACATAGCTCGACAAAGATTTTTTAAGAGTTTCGTCCTGGATACCAAAATCCCTATTCCTGCACTCCTTTTTCTAAAAACCGTATAATAGTCAATAAGCTGTTCCTCAGAATTAATACTCGTATGTTGGATAAAAGGTACTTATAGTCTTTTTCTGTAAGCCTAACAACGTATATATGCAACATTATAGATCGATTGAGTAACAAAAGGCGTGAAAGTTTAATGAAAAAACTCGCTTTTGGATTTCTAATATAAGTAAAAAATGCAAAGGTAAAATAAAGCATATTTACAAGAGCTTACCTCGTTATTATAAAGTTATGCCATAAGTCTCGAATAATTCCTTTTACTTGTTTAAGGTCTTCAGAAAGGCCAGATTCATCCCAACTCCCGTCTCCATTTCCATCCATTAAAGCAAAATGTTGTGAGCAATGGGTCGCACCCCGTACACTCGTTTGTGGATTTAAGTAAACATCATCTTCTACGAAAGAGAATTCATATAAATATACGTTGTGATTCTTATTTTCCGCGTGCAACCTAACCGCCCACAACGTAGAATATGAAAACATACTATCCGTGAAGTAGTCGATGAATGGCACGACTGTATCTTCACTCACAGGTTGGTCGCCGAAATAAAACTCTTTAATAGTTTGCGCAACCTCTTCCTTTTCTTCTTCGCTTTTAAATTTCAAATCAATCGGTAAAAAGTCAGAAAACTTCTCATTCATGAGATCTTTCCATTCTTCAAAGTACCTCAACCGCATTAATCCTTCCATGTTGGCGAAGCCATAAATCATCGGCACCTTTTTATAGTTACCTCGCCTCAGCGTATGAATGGGAGCTTCGTCTAGGAACATTTCAAGGCCGATATATCGTTCGACACATGGAGCGAACATAACTCCTCCATCTTTCTCAGCCCCAAAGGCATCCAACAACAACAACTCGAATGGAACAGTTTTATAGAATTCTCCCAATGCGGAGATGTCGTCTACATTTGAGAAATTTAATACTTTTGCTTGCTTTTTTGCGGTTTCCAAAGGATCTATTTGCACGGTAAATGGACTTATACTAACGCCGCTACCAGATATGACTTTATTGAATAACCCATCTGTGGTTTTAGATACCATAAGAAGATCGACAGCGGCACCTCCTGCACTGCAACCGAGTAATGTAACATCATGTGGATTTCCTCCGAATTTAGCAATATTCGATTTAACCCATCGCAGTAAAGCAACTTGGTCTTTCATGCCGGCATTGCCAGGAGCGTCTTCCGTACCGAGACATAAAAAGCCGTGTATTCCAACTCGGTAATTGAAAGCAACTACAATAACGTTTTTATTTTGCACAAAATGGATGGGTGTGCTTCCATCTGCGAATCCACCTTGGAAAGCGCCTCCGTGAACTAACACAACAACGGGGAGGTTTTCAGTTTCCGTATCTGGTACATGTACGTTTGCAACTAAACAGTTCTCTTGCATAACTTTGTTTAAACTTTGAGCTCTAAATTCAGCTTGGGGACATATTATATTTCTGTTCACTGCGTCTAGTGGTTCTGACCAGGTCGGGGGTGGCAGCGGCGCCTACAAATAAAAGCTAATCATTATCCTTGCATAATATAAAAATCATGATTTCTGCTCCAATTTTAGTAGCAGACATGAATTGATTAAAAAAATGCTTTGGATTATATTAGGCACGCTAATAAGGGGAACAATTGTATAAGATCATTAAAATATCATAATATTTTTTGCTACTTAATTCTTTACAGGATAAAGCCACGTTTTTTATTGTATCCGTAGTCTCACTTTTTTGTGATGTCCAATTTTATAGTAAGTATTTTATGATTTTGTAATCCAACAAAGACCTTGTTATTAATTTTAAAGCTAATAATTAATGAACATTATCAGCAAAAAAACACTAGGACAGAATATTTCTATGGTTGGCATTCACAAGAGAACCTTAACCATTTTGAATTATTAAATTAATCTTCCTTGAATACAGTATAACAATATTAATTAATATAATTACCTAGTAAATCGGCAATTTATGTAGAAACAATAATGGCATTAAATAATCCCAAAAAGTGAAGAAGTAATAAAAACATATTTACTTTAAATCTATTGGTTCCGGTGGGCGCTGTAGCATAGGGAATGTTGTAAAATATAAAGGGCTGGTCGGCAGATTCTTTGTATCCCCGCACAGGTCCCTGTTCTATATACACCAGTCGCGATTCCCTTTCTTCGGTCCCTTGTGCAACCGCACATAACACCAATAGTGAACTAAGCACAGACGTTATTCGCACCATCTTTCCTCCTCGACACTACTGCCATGAAACTGATCAACCAGTTCTATAAATATTGACGAAATTTATCTCTGTTAGATAACCTTTTTGTGACTATTAATCAACATTGACAAGTTGAGATAGGTGTGAAGTAGCGTGCGGTGGGGTATGACGCACGCGAATTAGTTTTATTTTAGATCGCTTCTGCCCGCAAACTTCGTCTGCGTGGTTAACTTTATTTAGAATTTCCTGTCCCGTCCCGTTCCATTATATCCTGCCCGTCCCGTCTTATTCTCACTCAAGGCATGTAATCCAGTCCCGTCCCCTCCCTTTGAGTATAAAAAAGAAAAAAATATCTAAATTCCTTCCTCATCCCACGGGAACACTAATTTTTTTGGGATAGAATGTAGCCTAAGTGTTGATCCAGGGTATTAGCGACCTCCACACCAAATTTCTTCGAAATCCGTTAAGCTATTTCTGAGTTCATCGCGCACAACCACACAAACAGACAAAAATTCTAAATATCATTGTTTTGGGTTCTATTACGTCAATACAGTCCCCTCATATTAGTTTTTCTCATTTATCTTCCATGAATAGACATCAATCGGCTACAAAATTGTTATATGTATACAAAGATAGATTCAAAATTAGGATTAGATTAGGATTATTTATCTCAGTTATGAATAGTATAAAAGTTGAATTTTATATATTATGTTGCTAAGGCACCTATCAAAAGATGTTTCCTTGGCATCCGGATACTTTTGTTGGTTCTATCATCTTCTCGGACACATTAAAGCTGATAACTTCCAAAGCCACCCCGATCGGAACTTCATAATAGCTGATCGTGTGATTCCTATGTCACAGGCATGCGCAGGCAAACTTTCAGCTTTTATGAAGTGACGAAAGTCTGGCGGCACGGGCTCTTGCTCTATTTGAAATGACAGTTTTTGGCGTTCATTGAACTGTCAATAAATAATTAAATGTCGGATTGACTTGAATTTTTGCATTCTTGTCAAGGACCGAAGATAATACAATTATTTTAAAAGTATGTGACATTATCTTATCCAAAATCTCAAGAAAACTATTTTTTTGAAAAAAATGTAGATGCTGCCTTCTTTTGATAAGATAGCCGTAGATTGATTATCTTAAGCCGCGTATCGACATCGCGAGGCACGCCTCGCGAACCAATTTGAACGTTGCCGCGCGCGAGCATCGCTCGTGCGAGCCGGCTCGCTGTCGGTAGATGGCGGTGCTCAAACGGCGCTCAGTGTGAGCCGCTCAGTTGCATGGGATGCATTTACATTGAAGACAAAGACGAACTTCTAATCTTATGTGTTTCATCCACCAACGTGGTTTTATATTCTTTATTTATTAGTTTCTTGTTTTTTCTCAAAATTTAACACTAACACTTAACATACTGACGCCTCGCAGGCTCGGCGTAGCTCGGCCTGACTGTAGGCCGCCTCGCGAGCAGCCTCGCAATATCGATACGCGGCTTTAAACTCATTATCAATTATTTTTACTTTTTTATTTAGATCTTTTACTAAAGCGTGTATTTTAGTATTTTACCTATTATTTATTTTTAAAATATGAAAAATAACTATTAGCTCTGTGGAAAGTAGTTTAATTGTTTATTTATTAAAATCAAAATATTATACAAGTTTATACATAGGTTCCACTAAATCGTATTTTGGTTTGACCGTGGAATCACTTGTGAATGTGACCGTGGAATCACTTGTGAATGTGAGCCTCACTTAAAATTAATCATTAAATAAAAATTAAACAATTACCGAAAAAATTAAATAATACTCGTAATTAAACAAAATACTAAACTAAACAACATTATATACGAGTAGAATAGGAGTCATTAATATGTTTTTTTTTAGTTTTCTTTTGTAGCTTGAATACTTAGGATCATGCCTGATTGCAGGAGGCAGACTGTATAAAAATATATGGTAACCGTTTTCTAAGTGTTCTATCACCATAGTAGTTTGTCACTCTTGGTATTATGTTCTTACCACTTGTGACAGACCGCGTATTTCGGCTATTGCTGCATGAAGTTAAATAACGCTCTCGATTACTATGGAGATTTGTGGATAAAAAAATGTATCCTTATGGATAAGATAGACATCAAAAACAAAACTTGTAAAAAACGTCTCGCAACTCAGTTCTTCCACCGTAAAAAGTTGTGAGATCCATGTAATACCAATTCGGTTAATTTATTCAGTCCCTACTCAAGGGACCTTCTGTCTTAAGTTATTACGTAATAAGCTAACCTAACGATATCTTAACATAACCACATCAACATTTAAAATATTTTATGTTTTATATAACATGTTCTGAATTCATTCATTTGGAGTGTATGTGGTCCACCAACAACTAAGGATCAAAGCCAACCTCACCTGCTCGCGGTACACTCTGCTGACCTTACCAACGAGGCAATGGCGAAACTTTGGTTCCCAATTTTGTGGGTTGTGGGGGTCAGACGGCGGGTCGCCCCACGTAATACCAAAACTCCGTCATATCATGGATGGCAAGAAGAAACGTTGTTGGTATGGCTAGGGCGTCGCCGCATAACGACGCGCAGGCCCATCGCCCTAAGCCTGTGACAAGTGAGCAAGGGCTACCGCGCACGGTACGGGCGCGGCTAAAGACGCGAGTAGCAACCAAGCTCCGTTTCGCCACATGGAACATTGGCTCTCTCACCGGTAGATGCCGGGAGCTCGCAGATGTTCTCGAGAGACGTCGGGTGCATGTCGCGTTTCTCCAAGAGACGCGATGGAAGGGTGGCAAGTCTCGGGATATCGGGCAGGGTTATAAGCTGATTTACAGTGGATCTCCTACTGGCCGGAACGGGGTGGCCGTAGTGTTGTCGCCGAGCGTCCGGGAGAGTATTCTTGAAGTCGACCGACGGAGTGATCGGCTTATGCGGGTTAAAGTCATGATCGAGGGGGTTGTTACCAACTTGATCAGCGCTTACGCCCCGCAGGCGGGTTGTCCGGAGGCGGAGAAAGAAGCTTTCTGGACCCTTGTTGACGACACTATGCGCAATTTGCCCCAATCCGAGAGCATTGTGGTGGGTGGGGACCTGAATGGGCATGTAGGTGAGGATCGACGGGAGAATGAGCGTGTTCATGGCGGCTATGGTTTTGGCGCACGTAATGCAGAGGGGGACTCAGTTCTCAGAGCCTGTCTCGCGTCAGACCTGGCCGTTGTGAACACGTTCTTCCAAAAGAAACCCGAACACCTCATTACATACAAGAGCGGGCCGCACTCAACACAAATCGACTACCTGCTCCTAAGGAGATGCCACATCAGCAAAGTGACCAACTGCAAGGTTATCCCGGGAGAATGTCTCACGACACAGCATCGTCTTCTTGTTATGGATGTCAAGGTAACACCGAAACCCAAAGTGGCCGAGTACCGACCACCAAGGATAAAGTGGTGGTTGCTGGATGAACCTGCTGGGCAGGGATTCCGCGGTGCTTTGATCCCCCTACTGGAAAATAGTATGGGGACCGGGGACGTGGGGGAACTGTGGAGTGGGGTTCATTCAGCAATCACCACCCTTGCGAAGTCAAAGCTCGGAACCACTAAAGGTGGCCGCTTCCTTGGCAGGGAGACTTGGTGGTGGAGTGGGACAGTTCGGGAAGCAATTCTCGGGAAAAGGACACTATTCAAAAAGTGGCAAGCGACTAACTCTCCTGAAGACCGCGCTGCGTACAACCTCGCCAAACGCGCTGCAAAGCGAGCCGTGGCTCAGGCCCGACACGAGTCTCTGTCTCCTCTGTATGAGAAGCTAGAGACCGCGGAGGGTCAAAAGATGGTCTATCGGCTCGCTAAGTCTCGGGAAAAGGCAACACTCGATATTACCAAATGTCGATGTGTCAAGGATTCCCGAGGCGTTTTGGTATGTGAGGTTGGCGCGGTGAAGGAGAGGTGGCGCTCTTACTTCCACGATTTATTTAACACCCAACATTTGAGAGTGTCCTATCCTGAATTGCCCCCGAACCAGGGTCTTGTGCCGCCTATTACACCTGACGAAGTTCTCTGTAGTCTTCGTCGCATGAAGAACCGGAAAGCGGTGGGGCCTGACCTTATCCCGATTGAGGCGTGGAAGTCGCTGGGACTTCATGGTGTGGACCTTCTCGCTGCGTTATTTAACCGCATCCTGGATACCAAGCAAATGCCTGACCCTTGGCGGTTGAGTGTGATTACTCCTGTGTACAAGGGAAAGGGCTGTGTTCAGGAATGCGGCAATTATCGTGGCATTAAGGTCATGAGTCATACCATGAAGCTCTTCGAACGCATCATCGAGTCCAGGCTCCGCCAAGAGTATGCTGTCTCTGGGTGTCAATATGGCTTCCGACCTGGCAGTGGTACTACAGACCCGATATTTGCCCTTAGGATGCTTGGCGAGGCATACAGGGCGAAGAAGACGCCTCTGCACATAGCATTCCTAGATCTGCAGAAGGCCTTCGACTGTGTGCCGCGTCAGGCAATCTGGTGGGCATTGAGGGCAAAAGGGGTACCAGAAGCCTATGTTGATACCATTAGAGACATGTACCTCCGATCCGAGTCCTTCGTTCGGACCGCCGTTGGCAATACTAATTCCTTCCCGATTGATATTGGTGTGCATCAAGGCTCGGCGCTGAGTCCATTCCTCTTCAGTGTTGTGCTCGACGTCATCTCGTCGGACATCCAGGACCCTGTGCCCTGGTTGTTAATGTACGCCGATGACATAGCACTGGTGGAGGAGGACCAGCGACTTTTGGAGCGCAAGGTCAATCGGTGGAAGGAAGCGCTTGAGAACGGTGGTCTGAAATTAAATGTGGCGAAGACCGAGTACATGGCGTGCGGGGGTACGGACCCGGAAAGCATCATGATAGGGAACGAACTTGCCGTGAAGACGGACAGGTTCAAGTACCTAGGGTCCGTACTGCATGAGTCCGGTGACATCGACCTTGACGTCAAAGCCCGCATAGGCGCTGCTTGGTCTAAGTGGAGGGAGGTCTCGGGCATACTTTGCGATCGCCGGATGCCGATGAGGCTCAAGGGCCTCATCTATAAAAGCATCGTGCGCCCTGTGCTCCTGTATGGTACTGAGACGTGGCCTGCCCTCAGGCGACATGTGCAGGAGGTCCATGTCGCGGAGATGAAGATGCTGCGGTGGATGTGCAACGTTACGCGTTTAGATAGAATCCGTAACGAGCACATCTGCGGCAGCCTTGGTGTCCGCGATGTGGCAGATAAACTCCAAGAATGTAGCTTGAGATGGTATGGTCATGTCCTGAGAAAGCCGCAGGAGTACGTCGGCAATGTGTGCCTGAGCCTCAACATTCCAGGACCTCGACCAAGGGGTAGACCGAAGAAGCGCTGGCTTGATGTCGTCAAGGAAGATATGAGAGTCAATGGCCTTACTATTGAGGATGCCGAAGACCGGGCGAAATGGAGGAGACTCAGCCGGAAGGCGGACCCTGGCACCGGCCGGGATAACGCCTAAGTAGAAGTAAGTAAGAAGTATAACATGTTCTGAATTCATGTTAAATTTTCATCAATTCTGACACTTAAGTAACTCATAGGCGGTTTGCACACTGCCCCGCATCACGCAGTGTAGCGCGAAGATGCGTGTGCCTACGTTGCTTGTAAATATCTTTTTGTATTGAAAAACGCGTAGTACAACACACTGAAAACACATTTACGCGCAGTTTTGCATATCACGCGCCCACATGCAGAGAGACGCGGCCCCGCGCGTGGGTGCGGGGCAAGACGGAAGGCATGAAGGCACACCGAGTTCTGCGGACGGTGCGTGATTTTGTCAGGAATAGACGAATATTTTGAAATGGATCTCGATATTGATCGATTTATATTCGAAATTGAAAGTCGAGAAGCGATTTGGAGGAAAAGGGATACCCAATATCTTCTATAGGGGCGATTTCTTTTAATTTGCTCGTACAAAAATCAAACAGATAATATAACAGTATCGTAAATGAGTTCTGTATAATAACTATTTTTGATATTTTAGAAATTAATGCTCTGCACTGTACTATCACCACTGCGTGCTGCTATAAAATGAGGCCTGCGGGCCACCGCATACGTTTCTGCAGCCCCGCGCGTTTGTGCGTAGAAATCTGCATGTTGATGCAGATCTTCACTCCACGCGCGTGGCGCCCTCGCCACGCACCCCGCTGCATGGTAGGGGCAGTGTGCGAATCGCCATACAGTCGGTTATTACGGAGACGATGGACTTATGATGAACATGAGCTTATGGTAAGTTATTTCAACTAATTATGTATGTAGGTAGCACGTACTCAAAATGCGAGTCTCACATACTTAGCACAGATCCGTTCAAAACAATTTCAAACGTTAGAAATATGATGTTTTTATACCCTAAAGCAAACAAACAAGAAGATGATTTGCAACGTACAGGCAATTTATCATTAAAGGATAAACACTATCTATAATCTATATATATAGATTCGGCCACGTGCCCACTACAAAACAATCAAAATAATCTAATAACAATATGACATTGTTTATAGATTGGTGGATTTACACGCCTGCGTCATACCCGCATCTCGAGTGTTTTTTTATCATGTTAGCATATTGTTGTCAATTGCCTGCGTATCAAAAATTCAAGAAGTTTAAAGATATATTATGTACTAGCTTCTGCCCGCAAACTTCGTCCGCGTGGTAAACTTTATTTGAAATTTTCCACCTGGTCCCGGCCAGTCCCGTTATATCCCGCTCGTCCCGTCTTATTCTCACTCAAGGCATGTAATCCAGTCCCATCCCATCCCTTTGAGTATAAAAAAGTAACGTTAATACAGATCCCCCAAAAAAAGCTATCTCGAATTACAACCATTTCAAAGTGTCTGGGTCGCAATCCGGGTGGACGTACATATGTATATCATGCTACCAACTGTAAGATGCTGGATTCAATTTTATCATCATAATCATCATCAGCCCGTTGCAGTCCACTGCTGGACATAGGCCTCTCCCAAGTTACGCCACAGAGCCCAGTCTGCTGCTTTACGCATCCAGTCGCTGCCGGCCCTTTTATGCAAGTCGTCCCGCCATCTGGCCAGAGGATTCAATTTACACCATATCATTTTCGAAAAATTAATATACTTAACGTACGTTTGGGTTGATGTGAAATGAAATGTTAATTCATGAAAATTATGATCCCTAATACTTAAGGATAAACAAGGGCGGATCCAGGGGGAAGGTCATGGGGGTCATGACCCCTCCCCCTGGGCTGACTCCAGATTGACAATTTTTTTTAATATATTTAAAAAAAAATTGATGATTTTCACTTAAAAATTGTGAATATATTCACAAATCACAGCTGTAACAAACTTTTAGATAATCACTTTTAAATGCATAATTGTAATCGAATTCGAGTACGTCCAGTGTTCTGACTAGAACTATATGACCCCCCCTGACTTGAAAGCTGGATCCGCCCTTGAGTATAAATTAATACAGACAGGTAACTGGAGTGCCCATTTGACAAAATGCGACCCCTGAGATGTTCGGCAGCAGAAGTGGAAGCAACTGCTTGCTGCCGTGGACACCTAGGGCGTCATTGGGTTCGAGCTGCAAATTAAGCGGCAGTGTGCAGGAACGGTTCCGGTAGAAGCTGGGCGCTGTGGCTTCGGGTTCCCGGGGCCGTTTCAATTGCGCCGAAGAGGGCAACGCGGGGTTTTGGTTGGTATGCTGTCGACTGGTGAACCCAACATAATCGCCCAACTTCCCCCACGGTGGGGCGGTAGCGGTAAACCGGTTTCCCCGCGACAACAAAATAAAACTGAACTCTTTCTTGAACTGTTTTTGAGTTTAAAATAAAAATGTTCTTATTTCTTAATAGAAATGAAAATAAATACCTTTATGAATACCTTTAGTCATTCATTGCATTTATTGCATAATATTAAAATGCGTACTTCACATAATTAAGAAAAAAAATCTTTTTTATTTCAAGAAATAATAAAGTAAAAAAGAATAGTAGCAATAATAGATATACCCCTGGTGGGACTCGAACCCACAATCCCCGGCTTAGGAGGCCGATGCCTTATCCATTAGGCCACAGGGGCTTGCTGTTGGTTGTCGAATATTTTAAATCAATCCACACCAACTGTAAAATATTGGAATAACTTTCCCTAGTTTTCCAAAAGTTAAACATCAAAATTTTATATTTAGACGAAGTCTTTATAGAACAGGCTAAAGGAAGAAACCTAAAGTTTCTGAATAACTCGTCTATCACGTACTGTCATGGAGCATTTTTGAACGCATAAGAAAAGTTGAAATAGCATTTGAAAATATTTTTATAGTCTTTTACAAGATCTTTGAATCGTTCATTGAGACTACCACCGCGCCGCTCCGAAATGTGTTGTGGCTGTAGAGAAAAAACGACGAAAGAAACTCTCTCTTATTATAACAAAAATAAATAATCCCTCTTATTCCTAATTTATTTTTAATTCAGTCCACCTAAATGTTGTCTGGAAGAAATCGCGGTAAGCGATAAGCCTGCTGATTGTCACCTTGATTAAAACAGTTTTTTTTATTTATAAATAAATAATGTTATCATGAATAAATAATATCGCAAAATATGATAGAAATTGGGAAAGAATGTATTCATAAGCATTTTAATAGATACAATATTGTAATAAGCTCTTCTATAAAGCTAAAATAAATAAATACACCCAACAGTTACTTAACAGAAACTACCAGAGACTTTTCGGTCTCACAAACACCCAGACCCGAAACAATCCTGGATACAATTCTGGACCTCCATCATTTGTCCCGATGCGGGGATCGAACCCGTGACCTCTTTCTCAGCTGGCGTCTGACCAACTGCCGTATTCTTTGTATGAATATGTTTTGCTTGATACGTTCCTGGCATTGTCATGGTATGCTACGTTATTATGGTTACTAGTAATAGGTGCCAATGTAACTTGGTGAACTGATTATGTTCGCATAATGGTTTCTTAGATTTATGCGAGATGTTACCATTGAAATAATTTTTACGGATTTTATCGTGATTTCGTTTAATTTTTACGTTTTTAACTTCCCGACGTTTCGATTGCTTTACAGCTTTCATGGACACGGGCTTGACAAGTTAAAAAATTTAAAAATTAAACCAAGTCGCGATAAAATCCGTAAAAATTAGTTTTATTTCAATGATTATGTTCGGTTTTGCTTTGTATTGGTATACTAAGGACCGTAATACAATAAGAGCCTCCAGTAACTTTTTAATTGTAAATGAATGACCGCTCATGGACAGTAGCAAATCAAATAACACCATGAATTACAAAGCAATGCTTGGCATTCCACTGCGCTTGCCATCCTGAGACATGAGATGTTAAGTCTCTTTATGTGTCGTAATTACTCTGGCTGAGTGAAATTCAATAAGTTATTTTTATTTATCATTTCGGTGGGATTTTTTTATATCAATGCTTTCTACATATTATATTAAACAACAAAACAATCTTTAACCGTATTTGTAACATATGCGTGAGTGGACTTCAAATAACACCAAATCTTACCGAAATATTTAAGCTTGAATTTTTAAGAGTTCTCTGAAATGAAAAGTGTCCACCGAAATGGTAATTAATTATGATAAATAATCATAAAAAGAGAGAAGTTTTACGTTTAACATATTAAAATCATTATCAAAATGTCAACACCACTGAAACAAAGTAGTACTTACGGCTAATTTACTCAAAAATGGGAAAAATGAAAATGAAACTAGCACCAGTTATAACGGCCACCGAAATGAAACCATTTTTGTCCCCATACCACTGAAATGATATACTTACTTATTGGTTAGAACCCACAATGACGTTATTACCACTGCGTGTGCTCCGACGAGCTGAGGCTGACGGATCCGGAGTAACGAAAGGCTAGGGGGGCGTAACAATGCAATATTGAAGAACCTATTCAACTAAAACTTACTGTCCACGAAAATGATAACTTTTTTCAAGACAAAAGTTGACTTGTTAAATGTATTTAAAGGAAGAAGATAAGCATACAATAACAGTTTTTGATAGGCTATATTATAATTTAATGGTACAAAAGTCGATTTTAATCCAAATAATAAATGTAACCTCAGGGGAAGATATTTTACGAGCCGAATTGGGTTCAGGACAGGTCACCGTGATGATAAATTGCCACTTTGTATTTTTTTTTTATATTATAGAGGTCAATACTCAATAATTTTTTTGCCAAGGTAGAGAAGTACCTTCTTTACTAAGAAAAAAAAATCAAAATCTTGTACGTGCACATTGCACTACCGAAACCACTGTAGCCGTGTATTTTTTTTGCTTTTGCTTTTCACCCGGCTACAATGTCCTTCAAACCGGAACACAACAGTGCATTTACACTGGTGTTTGGCGGGAGAAATAGACATTGCGGTGGTACCAACCCAGGCGGTCTTTCACATATGAGAGACCTAGCACCACTCAAACTAATTAATATCCTTATATATTTTTACTGATTATTGATTATTATACGCTTCAATAATAATCGAGTAAATGAACTTGATGAGCTCTTGACCCTTCAAATTACGGTTATTCCAACGTAATGTTTACATTTTTGGTCACGTTTACCTGTATAGCTTTGTGTCGATCATTTATCGTTGATATGAAATACATTATCAGTGAGATAAATCATTGGGTTTACCCAGACCACATGTGCAAATTTAAACAACACTGATAAAAGATTAATATTTGCAATAATATATAATATCTTTTGACAGCATCCGTGGCACAGTCGGTTAGACGCCGCCTGTGAAACGAGAGGCCGCGGGTTCGATCCCCGCACCTAGACAAATATTTGTATAATCCACTGGTATTTGTTTTGGGTCTGGGTGTTCGTGGACCGAAAATTCTGTCGTAGTTTCTGATACCCACGACACAAGACTCGATCTTAGTGTGGGGTCAGGACTATGTATGTGACTGTTGGGAGTATTTATTATTTATTTTGTATGGTAGAGACTCCACTACTATCCAGTGTTCTACCTATTGAGAAAGTCAAGGTCTTAATTGATAGTTCACCACACTGGCTTAGTGTGGCGTGTTGGACTTCATATACTTAACATAGAAATTATTGAAACATTCTATGGTACAAAGGTATCTTCGTTATGTTCAGATTTTGTTCACAAGATTAAATTCACATATTTCCTGAAAACTGCAATAAATCCTGAGAAAGCGCATAAAATACGCTATTCAAGCATAGTCGACATTACAAGCAAAATATTGTAGTAAGTGCAATTTTATAGTTATCCAACTTTTCTCAGAAACTCAAGCGATTTATGTCTAGATATTTTAGAAAAATTCCCTGAAAATATATTAAATTCGGAACTCGGTGGCGTATCTTAGGCATCGCTTTGACGTGGGTCCACATTTCCTTTGGGGAGTTTTTTTAAACAAGATTGCTTTGTTAGTCCGCTGAGACGTGCGAGTGTAGTATAAGTTGAGCAAGTTGTATTGTTATGTAGCCAAACTTTTTCAAGCGATAATTTTCATGTGATGAGTTTTTGTAATATAATTTTTTATTTGTCTGCGTACTTTTTACAGGAGAAGTTAAACAGTAATAGAATAACATATCCGCATTAGATATACATATTTAGATGCGTAAACTAGAAGAAGACAATTAAAATAGACTAACTTGTTTAGCAAGTGGGTTCGATTTTCCTTAATTCATATCCGGATCCTTCATTCATAATTTCCTCCGCTTTCCCACATTTTGCGTCTCCAATTTTGTACTCTTACAGTTTCCTTGATGACATCAAGCCGGATCTTTTTTGTAAATTTCCTTGTTATCAAGATAAAAGTCCTTATCAGATCTCTGTTCTATTTCTTTATCATTCACCCGATTCAAGTCAACCGTCCCCATTTCCCAGAATAAATATTTTATCAGTATTAGAATTATCAATATCATATCGTGCATAATATGCTCTTGAGTTATACATTACTTCAAAAACTATACTTTACACTCAATTACCTGCTTATACATTATTATATTACATATTAATTTGTTGATGTTTTAGGAAGTTCGTAACATAAGGAAAATCCGTCACAGGTTATTTGAGTGTATATCCGGTTGCAAAGTTAGATCTTTTTCACAGTAATACTCTCGAACTTAAAAGAAAATGAGCAACATCTTTTTTTAAGCCATAATGTATGATGTAAGTGAGCAAACCATTGATATCAATGTTACACTAGATAAGACATTCAGTACAAAAAGTGTGTCCCATCTACTTGCGGTGCATGCACCACACATTAATCAGTTTGCTTCGTGACAGTGACAGTGCAGTACGCCTTATCGCATACGTTTAAAAGTAATAAATGAATGTTTCGGCGTCAAACCGAAAGCAAATCGTCTGAAGTTACAATATTTTAATAAAATACCAGGTAAGTGTTGTAATATTGCAGTGTGCTTTGAAAATACGGGGGCACTTTATTTCTTTGACGTGTCTCGTCTATCGGTAGAATATAAGTCAATGGAGCAAACCCTTACCATATTAAGTTATTCACCTTCTATCTATATTATTTTATTTATTTTATTTTATTGAAATAGTTATTTATATCAACGACTGTTTCGGCTACTGTGTGTCAAAACTTGGCATTAGGCATCTGTAAGTAATTTTATATAAATTTTTCTTTAGCTCTTGGTTTTTCTTTACAAAAAATAAAAAAACACAAAATTGGTGGTAGGTCTCTCATAAGTGAGAGGCCGCCTGGGTGGGTACCACAGCAATGTCTATTTATTCCGCCAAACAGCAGTGTAAATACACTGTTGTGTTGCGGTTTGAAGCACATCGTAACCAGAGATAACCCATGTCTCAGGATGGCGAGCGCAGTGGAATGCCAAGCATTGCTATGTAATTCGTGTTATTTGGTTTTGCTACTGTCCATGAGCGGAGGTATCGCTTACCATCAGGGAAACGGCACGGTCGTCTCGCCATTCACCGCAATAAAAAAAATTATGAATATAAAACTTACTTGTCATGCAAATACCTAGATGTCGTATTACTTATTATTTTGCGTCATTATATAGCTTGGTATTATTCTGGTTGTTGGGCGCCAAGTTTACCTGTTTATCATCAACAAAAAATTATAGCTGTAAAAGTTTTTCGTTGAATCACAACGATAAAAAGTATACTGTTGGTATCTTTGCTTATTCACAATGATCAACATCATCGTAATGTTGTAGGTACGTACCAATTAAATAATCCTAATATCACAATTTGGTGCTCTAAACGTTGCATATCCAAAACCACCACACCTCTTCTACCAATACTTTTATTACCCGACCTGATTATTTAAATTTTAAAAGATAAGTGTATCTTCTTCTGAAAGGATTGAAGACTAAAACCAAAATCTCTGCAATAAGGCAAAAGTGTCGTTGCGATGAGCTCATAAGGAGGGAGTTCAGAAAGAGATATACGTATATACACATAGTATTGTAGTAAGTGTTTTTATTTTGTAACCCAGTTCACATTCTTCATTGTACCAAACATAAGTGACATTAAATCTAGGTATTATTTGCCCACAACCATACCTTCTTATTACTCTCCAAAACAAAATGAGGTGAGAAGATTCATGTTGCCAGCCCTGTGGTGGAAATAAGGGCTGAAGAAGATTACAGCTCAGTGTGTCTAGCAGGAGGTGTTGGGGGCGGACTGGGAGCCTTATAGTACTTGTCGTACAGCTCGTCCCAAAATCTGAACCGTTTCTCCATCAATCCATCTTTCAACTCTATAGTCCTGCCTAAAGACATGTAGGGCGATCGATTTACTCCAGCCGGTGGCCATGATGGTAACGAGGAATTTTCTGAAGCTGGTTTCCTGCAACAAGATCAATTTTAATTGTGATAATATCGCGCGGTCGCAACATTATTCATATCTGCAGATACGTACGTGTTAATTGTTACGGAGCTGACATCATGTGCACGTACATTTAAAAATAATGTATTTATGTTAAACTTATTACACAAAAACAATTTAATTTTTAAAAACCTGTCCTGGTTCTTCCGCCATGCTAAATATCTGGTAGCTGATAACGAAATAGCGTACAAAGCCGCCGAGGTTGAATGTGCATGCTAGCCAGTCATTTTTACGTACTGTAGTGGTTTTGTTTAAGAAAAAAAAAGCCTTTTGTATGTTTTTACATCACTATAACGTAAGACCTATTAGTGCGTTAAACGGACTTGCTTGTCGGACGCGTCTTCATATTTTCGCTTACCACTGTAATGGCCAAACTGCCAGCTATACAATCATGTGATATTTTTTCTTGGAATGGAAACTCTTTTGTATTAAATTAAGACAGAAACCATAAAAATGGAAGTCTTTCAATTTTTCTGATGAGAAGTGTATTATCTATGAATTCACCACACTCGTTCTCAGCCATCAATTGTCCATCTAATTTTATTATACTTATTTCGTTTGTTTTGCAACAAGCCGTTGTAATTGTGCCTATTCCCACTAAAAATGGAAGTGTTACCCGCCATGTGACCGCCAAACATAAGTAAATCCGTGCTTGTATGATTAGCTATTACGAGTAGTATGACTACGGGTTATGCTCATCTTTTAGAACCAAAAGAATTTGTGACTAAAATTCCAGTTTCGACTTTATAGCATATTAATTTGATATAATTTTGGTTTCAACGCAAGACGTGTCATTAATAATTATAAGATAAAAATTTTGAATTTACCTCACTTTTATGAATCAGTGCATAACTTTACAAAAGATAAAACAATTAGTTCAAGTGGCGTAATATTTAATAACCAGTAACTACGAGTATATATATAGAGTTGAACACTAATTATGAACTTAATTCGATGTATATTTTATGAGGTTCGTTGCTATTGTGAATCAGTGTTGTTCTGTAATCGATATTTTTTTTAAAACAGCAAAACACATGTTAATGTTATTATATAATAATTATATATTAAACATCACTCACCCTGTTTTGATGAAGTTATACCAGAACTCCGACATTGCTTTCTTCATTTCTTCGTACTCTTTAGTATCTTTTTCTTTTTTCTTGTTCAATATTGACTTGCCATCCAATACAGCCATCGCTTGAGAACAATGATTAGCTCCGCGCAAATTTGTGAATGGCAGTACCGGAGTTTGTTCATCCGTGAACGAGTATTCATAAAGGTATAATTGATCGTGCCCTGCTTCGGCATGCAGTTTGACTGCTCTTAAGGTTGGATATGAGAATGTTACGTCACTAAAGTAATTAACATATCCAATAACATCCTCTTCCCCTACAGGCTTGTTACCGAAGTAAAACTCCTTAACCTTTTGTGCTACCTGCTCTCTCTCTGCTTCATTTTCAAATTGCAAGTCAAGTGGTAGAAAATCTGAGAATTTTTCATTCATTCTTTCCTTCCACTGAGCGAAGTGTCCGAACTGCAACAAGCCTTCCATATCAGCAAAACCGTGCAGCATTGGAATCTTTCGATATTTCCCACTTTTTATGATATCAACGGGAGCTTTGCTTATCACTACATCAGGGTCTTTTGTATCTCTTTCTAAGCAGGGTACGAAACTGTGAGCGAAATTAGGTGTATCCAAAAATTTCTGTTTAGTTAATAATTCCATTGGAGCATTTAAATAAAATTCTTCTAGTGCATAAATGTCATCTACATTAGTGAAATTCACTGACTTAGCATAAGCCTTAGCCGTCTCTAGTGGATCAGCTTGGATTGCGATAGCTCCAACATTAGATCCACTTTCTGGTATTACTTTTTTGAATAAATTCTTGGTTGCTTTCGAAAGCATGAGAAAATCAGTGGATATTGAACCTGCGCTACAACCAGCAACGGTAACATCTTCTGGATTACCTCCGAAGCTGGCAATATTCTTTTGAACCCAGCGTAGAAGTTGGACTTGGTCTTTTAGTCCAGCATTGCCTGGGACTGCCTGCGTTCCCAAGCACAAGAAGCCATTGATGCCAAGACGGTAGTTGAAAGTAACAGCAACAACATTGTTTTTGGCTACAAAGTTTGCTGGTGATATCAAGTCACCGTATCCAATTAGGAAAGCACCTCCATGTATGTATACTACCACTGGCAGTTTCTTTTCTTTGGTATCAGGTACATAAACGTTCACTATAAGACACTCTTCTTGCATTTTCATATCTTCCAGGCTAAACAACGGCGTTGATGGTTGTGGGCAGACTATCCTTTGTTCGGTAGCTTCCAAGGGTGTCAGCCATACCGGTGCTGGTAATGGCGCCTGTGTAAAATTAACAACATAAACAAATAATACTCATTGTCATTGAAATTGATAGGAAAATGTCTTGAGTACCGTTTTATCAATTTTAAACTTATCATTATGATATCATGTGTTGGCACGAACACAATTATATTTATTAGTACAAAGTCCACGTGTAATGAAAGTTGATGGAAAGGCCGAGAACTTTCGGCCGTTTCGAATATGATAAAAATAAATCCAGCAATTTTTAGTTTCATTTTACATTGGCGGGTACTTTATAATATTAAAATTTGAATACCAAAACCAATGTTTTGTTTACAATTTCTAATAATTTTGACAAATGCGATACAAACAAGTCTCTTAACAATCTTCTATATCAAACTTTGTACGAGTAAAACATACTATTATGTATATTTACTAGTAAAAATAACGTTACTAAGCAATATACCTGGAACCTATAAGAACCAGTAGGTGCAGTGGCGTAGGGTATGCCATAGAAAGCAAAAACGTTGGTCCCGGGCTCTTTGTACCCCTTCACCCCTCCTTGCGCGGTTTTCACTAGCTTCGACTCGCGTTCATCCCCACGAACACATACCACGAGCCACAAACAAAACAACGTGTTAAACCACATACTGATAATTCGATACTAAAAAAATGTTACGAATGATTACGGTAACAAATCATCGAAAGATAAGATCGGCGTTGCGGACTAGTATCTAATTTGGTTTATATAAAACGGCGCTTCGTTCTGACATTGAACGAAGTTAATAGTTGCTTATGTAATGTTTTGTTTGCAGCTAGCTTTGCGCGCAGTTTTATTATGCATCACGTTTTTATTCAGCTGCCCATTTATGACAAAAGGCTTCCCCTAATCATTTCCAAAGAAGCGAAAAATAGACAGTACAGTAACCATTCGTTCATGTTCCGATATTGGACCCCAGGAAAGTATGTTTTACAACATTTTCATGGTACAATTTAATAAAACTTAAATTAATTGTTTTCCCATTTAGCACTCATAATAGGTACATCTGTGGGTTCATCCTTATTCGTGTAATTAATTAATAGACCCGCCCTGTATATTTGAGGTCGGCTTACTATTATCCTTTTTTCATCCTGCTTGCTTACCTGTCTTTCAATTATCTGTAAAATGTATCACATGTAAAATAATGGAATCGGTCATCTTTTAAAATACAAAGAGACTACGGAATCAATTGCTATGCTATATTATCAGTATATACAAGGTGCAAGTGCATGGTGGCCTGTTGGTAACGAGCCGGACGCGGCTGCCGAAACGGTGGTCGCAGGTTCTAATTCCAGGGCACACCGCTGAATTTTCGGAGTCGTGTTGATAGTCCATTACCACGCCATTCGCACACTACACACCACGTCACTCCAGTCCAATACCATTAACGGTGAAGGGAAACATCCTGAGGAGTATTCATACTATACAGATTTTAAAGAATTTCTATGGTAAGTAAAGTCCGCCAACCCGCACTAGGCCAGCGCGGTAGACTATGGCCTAACTCCTCTCAATTAAATTCCCAATTGTTAAGGAGGCGTATATTGGCTGGATTATTATTATTAAACAAAGGTGGAGGTAATTACGAAAGATCTATAGGCCATCAAATAATTCCTAGATGTGATGAGAACCGTCGGATTAGCACCTGTTAACACCGGAAGGTGACCATAAAGACACTAAATATAATTCTCCAGAAAAATGACCAACGTAATAATTTAAATATTATATACATACTTTATTTTTTAATAAAATTAATCATAATATTATGTTGTAACGTAGTGCATTTTTACAGACCGTACAGGACTTTTCCTATTTAAGGGTCATCTTACCTATTTATTTATATGTGACTGTAAGAAGAAAATCTGAGAATACCTAACGTTCTCACTAGTGTTTTTGCCTAGCGCCGCGAAACATGTAATTTTTTTAAAAAGAAATGCACAGGCCTAACTCATAGGGAGTTCTTTTGAATATTTTGTTTACATTTTAATAATATTACAAACAGCTGAAGGACTGACGGCTGTGTATAGTGTATATTAACAAAAACAAAATTAAAAATAAATTAAGAAAGAAAATTTGTAACTTTTAATTTTAATCTCATAATTGGAAAACACGTGTATATGTGTAAATATTTAAAATCGTAAATTCACGCGTTTAGAGCCTAGAGTTATTGGAATAGTAATTGTTTTAAGAGTATGAAAATAATTGCTAAAACAATGGTATCAGGGGATATTAATGACAAAATGTAGTATCATTAGTTACTCGTATGTAGATAATAAAATTAAATATAGCTATTTGAAGTTATGAGTACTTGTATTGGCGCGTTTGGAAAAAATATGAGAGTAATATTTTCACGATGCACCCGCACACCGACTACCAAAAAACGACTTGAAAAAAATGAAAATTATAGACAGAATTGAAAATGTTGGCCGCCATTTTGAACTTTTTATATAATAAACCGACGAGTATTATCGGTATCGTTTGTTCCGTTAATCGAAATTCAGACTCAACTGGAAATAGTAAGGGCCGTTAGAATTTTCTTTGTTATTTGATCATAGATCACTGGCCGGACCTCAGTTCGACTGGATGAAATTAATTTCTCTGTTTACTCTCCTCCCTGCAATATAATCTAATCGATTTAATCTTTCGTTAAATAATTATCTGTATGTTCTTTAAGATTGAGAACGTAAATAAGATTTTTTAAGTAAATCTGACTATATTAACTTTGAAACCTTCTTGGTCTAAGGAACAAAATTCAAATTCAAATAAATCAAACTAGGTAATCACAAATTAATACAAACTTTGCAATAAGGGGTCAATTTAAAATTTAAAATTAACCTAGGTCCTTTTTTCTTACTTTTTTTACTTAATATCTGTTTTGGTCCCTCCGTTCCGCTCCAAGCTTCACATACCATACAATTCTGTAATATATTCTCGTCTCCACTATGAATCAGCTAATATTATATCAACCAAGTACTTATTTGCTTCTTTCCTATAAGTCTCGCCTCCCCTTTTGCCCCGCCTAGATAAAAATGCATACTGATTCCTGACCATTTGTAACACAACGTGGACAAGGCTGTATGGTCTCAATTCCTTTACACATTTTTAAATATAAATAATTATGTGATTTTTTGGGCGGGAATTCATTTAAGTTGTAAGCACCTACTCAAATATGGAAAAAAATATAATAAATAAATAAAATCGAAAATGTGTATATTCCTTAATTAACAATAATGTTATGATCTCACGAATTGCACATCGACGGGTGCAAACTGCAAAGTAAAAAAAGTTATTAGCAATTTGGGAATTTATGATTATTGCAATAATTTACGAATACTGGTGGAAGGTGTGAACTCTTATATGTGAGAGGCCGCCTAGGTAGATACCACGGCAATGTCTTATGTCTCCCGCCAAACAGCAGTGTAAATAAATGCACTCTTGTGTTCCGGGTTGAAGTTCCTACATTGTAGCCAAAGTAACTACTGGATATAATGAGACATCTTTTGTCTCAGGGTGGCGAGCGCAATGGAATGCCAAGCATTGCTGTGTAATTCATGGCATTGTTTGGTTTTGTTACTGTCCATGAGCGATCGTATCGCTTACCATCAGGCGCATGGCCTACTCCTTTCGCCATTCAACGCAATAAAAACAATATATCCTTTAAGTTCTATATTATGACAAAAGAAGCAATTACAGAAATGCCTTTTATCTAGTACTTTTGTTACGTCAAAGAAGTCAACCACACATTTTTTCTAAATTTGCACGACGTCAATGCGTTTATATGCCGTTGGGCGAATCTATGCCGGTCGTGCGGGGCGCGCGCGTCACGCATTGAATCATGAGTATTTTTTAAATGTTAATTTTAACTAGCTTTTGCCCCCAAACTTGCTCTGCGTGATTAACATTATTTCTATATGTATTCCAGTCTCATCCCATTCCTTTGAGTATAAAGAAGTTACAAATATATTGGAATTCCTTCCTCACCAAACACCAAATTTTTCGGGATGTAACCTAAGTGTTAATTCAGGGTGTTAACTACCTTCATATCAAATTTCATCGAAATCCGTTAAGCCGTTTCTGAGTTCATCGCGCAAAACCGCACCGACAAACAGACAGACAAAATATTAAAAAGCATTGTTCTGGGTTCTATACCCCCCAAGTGCGTGGTAGCCTGTTGGTAACGGACCAGACGCGGCTGCCTACATGTTCACGGTGGTCGCGGGTTCAAATCCCAGGGCACACCCCTGACTTTTCGAAGTTATGTGTGTATTGATATATGTATGTATAGTCAATCACCACGCACTTTAACGGTGAAGGAAAACATCGTGAAGAAACCTGCATACCGTAGCGATATTAAAGAATTTCTACGGTATGTAAGTCCGCCAACCCGCACTGGGCCAGCGTGGTGGACTATATGGCCTAACCACTTTCAATCGATTCTCTCGATTGTAGAGTAGGCCCGTGTCCAGCAGTGGGACGTATATGGGCTGATACAGATACCCCCATATTAGTTTTTCCCATTTATCTTCCATGTACAGACATCGATCGGTTGCAAATTGGGTATATCAAGACCGCGACCGAAAACGAAGCCGGACAAATTTCGCAAAAAAAAGGACAGATTATTTTTTGAATTTTTTTTAAAAAGCATCGTTTTTAGGTGGTAAATCCTTAGTTTTTGCGAAAATAGTAATTTAAACCTTTACGTACCATTGCCTATTTAAAAATAAAAAGGTGTGCATCATTATTTTGGGAAAAAATATATATTTATCACCCAAATACGACGATATGTAAAAAAATCCAAATAATATGACGATTTTTTTTTTGAGAGCTTTTTAGTTGCATTGTGTCTGAAGTCACTAATACTACCACCTGGCTTTGTTTTCGGTCGCAGTCTTGATATACCCGGTATGTATAGATGAGACTGGCTTGCTTTGAGCAATATCTATATCAGCCCATATATGTCCCACTGCTGGGCACGGGCCTACTCTACAATCGAGGGAATCGATTGAGAGTGGTTAGGCCATATAGTCCACCACGCTGGCCTAGTGCGGGTTGGCGGACTTACATACCGTAGAAATTCTTTAAAATCGCTACGGTATGCAGGTTTCCTCACGATGTTTTCCTTCACCGTTAAAGTGCGTGGTGATTGACTATCAATACACACATAACTCCGAAAAGTCAGAGGTGTGCCCTGGGATTTGAACCCGCGACCACCGTGAACATGTAGGCAGCCGCGTCTGGTCCGTTACCAACAGGCCACCACGCACTTTGAGCAATAGCTTTCAGTAAAATCAAACTTACAGGGTACTCATATGTAACCCTCCATGGATTTCAATTCTAACATCTCTATCTTATTATATCCTGTTGTTACCAAAATTCTAAAGTTAGGCAATAAGAAAATTGCTTTGAAAATAATTGAATACAAGAGTTACAATTTTTGAAATCATAAACACAGGACTCTCCTCCTCCTTGCGTCGTGCTCCTCAATTTTGAGGGTCGTGACCTTCCTTAGGCATCGTTTTCATCCTAACGAGCTTTTTCCATCTGGTTCTGTCTACGGCGGTGTGAAGGGCGCTGTGGAGTGACAACAAACAACAACATAAACACAAGACAAGAACACAGAATTAAGGGTAAGGTAATGCAAGTGCCTGCGCATTTATTATTTCATGCTATCAAAAGACTCATTGATATTGTAATATAAATTATGAGTAGGTATAAAAAAAACGAATCTATATCAGCCCATATACGTCCCACTGATGGGCACGGGCCTACTCTACAATCGAGAGAATCGATTGGAGTGGTCCGCCAACCTGCACTAGGCCAGCGTGGTGGACTATATGGCCTAACCACTCTAAAAAAAAACGAATACATTACAGTAACTATTTGCGAGAAGGATACGAAAAATATTAGCCTCGAAATCGCATACTTTTGAACAACCCAAGGGTGATTTTACACAGTAAAAATGTTCTGCATCTTGTTATTTGCATGTTCCTACTTCGTTTTTCATTTAGAGTCAATCTACGTGGCATTTCTGTTGCTGGGACGTTCTTCTTTTTTATCGACAATGACTTGTCTTCTCCGCAAAAAAAATAATATATTACTCCAAAATACGAAACTTCTTATTTTTTTTAAATAATAATACGCTTGACAATATACTCATTATAATATCCTCAAAAAAGTATTTTAATTATTATTATTTATTTACAAAATGAGTGTGACATAGTATACAAAAAACGTGACAGAGGTGTTTTACATACAAATAAAGTGTGTCCCTTTATTACTTTTATTTTATTTTATTTTATTTTAATAGGAAAACATACAGTTTCTTATGTCTAATTACAATACAATTTAGTGATCTACTAACCATTTAAGAGTTTTCGCATTTATGTTACAAAAAAGAGCTTGTTAGTTGTCTACGTTAAATTAGTAACCAATTTTTAAATTAAACAAAGAAGAATATTAATATACACAAAAAAAAAAACAAAAATAATAAACACGGAGCAGTTAAGGAACGGATTCAAACCAGTGGTCAGTCAGGATACGTTTAAAAGTGGTCGAGCTTGAATGAAATATGTCAAAGTCATTCATTTCTGCGAGTTCGTTCAGGGAGTTCGCAGTTCGTATAAAGAAGGAACCTTTTCTATAATTAGTCACAGTATGAGGAATATGTAACGGAATATGTCGGCGAACAGTTTTTTGGGGTATCCGTAGTTGAATCAGCGACAAAAGTTCAGCCGAGTCGATTTTGCCTTGCGCTAGATTTAATAAGAAAGAAATGTCTGCCAATTTCCTTCTTTCACTTAACGGTAGCATATGGTGCCTTTTGCATCTTTTTTCGTAACCCGTATCATATTTCCCACATTTGTATTCCAAATATCTTGCAAACTTGCGTTGTATCATTTCTAACCTGTGTATGTGAGAAGCATACCGCGGATTCCAAATTTGAGAGCAATACTCGAGGATGCTGCGAACATACGCACAGTAAAGGACTTTAATGGTTTTAATATTATTAAACTCAGAACAGGATCTTATGACAAATCCCAAGGACTTATAGGCTTTAGTAGATATATAATCTACATGTTTCTCATAAGTAAGTTTAGAGTCGTGTATTACCCCCAGGTCTTTTATCTCATCTACTTTTTTCAATACAAACCCTTTGAGAGTGTAACCAAAACATACTATACTAGGTTTACGAGTAAATGTCATTGAGTAACACTTATTGACATTGAGGTCCAATTTATTTTCAAAACAATATGATTCAAGTCTATTTAAGTCATCTTGTAAAAGCAAACAATCCTTAGGTGAGCAAATTTGTTTGAAAATTTTCATGTCGTCCGCGTATAGTAAAAATTTCGAATGTTGAAAACAAGAATTAATGTCATTAACAAATATATTAAACAGTAATGGACCGAGCAAAGATCCCTGAGGAACACCTGAAGGGACAGTATGCCAAACAGATGTAAACCCATTCACTGTGACAGCCTGAGAACGGTTGTGAATATAAGAGGTAAACCACCTAAGTAAATTACCATGGATTCCCGCGGCCATCAACTTTTGCAATAAAATTTGATGGTCAATACGGTCGAAGGCTTTGCTGTAATCGGTGAAAACAGAATCTACCTGTCCACCCGAGGCCATGCTTGATGTCGTATATTCAATAAATGATAATAAATTAGTTGTAGTTGAGCGGTTTTTGAGAAATCCATGTTGTTCAGAAATGAAAGTGCGCGATAGAGTATTGTAGACTTGAGCGAAAACAGTTTTTTCAAATATTTTGGCAAAGATACATAGCTTAGATATAGGTCTATAATTTTTTATTTGTGCTTTACTGCCAGTTTTGTGTATAGGAGTAATATACGCAGACTTCCAAATTTTTGGTACGATTCCTTCCGTAATAGAGCGTTGAAAAAGGAATAATAATGTAAACAAACTGCTCTCGTAAAAAAAATCACATTGAAAGTTTCTATCCAAAAACATTTACTGAACTACTTAACCTTTGTTATTAAATTAATAATAAGAAATATTTTTTTATGTTTCTATTATTAAATAAAAAAATATTTTATTGGCTGTCTCCCGACGTATATGATTTTTGTTGCTACCTTCTGTCACTCATTTTATGGTACAAAATAATGTGCGTTAGCAATTTTGACCTTGGTCACTAGACAAGAGAATAGTCCCCATCCACCCCGGCACAGGCTATGCAACCCTACGGCCCCGGCAATACCAGTCAGCCGCTCGCAAACAGTAAAAGAAGGTGCGTGTGTTTAATCAGCGACCGCTCCGTCACGCAAGTTACTACTTCCAAAGATTATTGTAATGTCTGTGTTTTAATATTGTTTTATTGATTCCTGATAAATATTTCATATATGCCCAGTTTTATGCGTAAATTATAATTAGGAAAATGCTGAGAATCTCGAACACTACTATTTTACACCTTTGTCACGAAGCACCTCTGTCACAAAAATGTGACCGGGTGGTATAACTCGTAACGGAGTGGTCATTTTTGTATGGAACTTGGAGCCTTAGTTAATATTCATAATAGATTATTGTTAGTTTTTTTTATTTTGGTTATTATATCGTCGATTATTTTGTTAATTTAAGGTGTAACCATCAGGTAAATGGAAAAATGGCATTATTCGCGGCTGAAAGACAGCGACGGTGTCGTGAAAAAAGAAACTTAGGTAACATTGAAATCGTTGCAGGAGTGAAACATAAAGATTTAGAAAGATATCATGCTCGTAAAAAAATTCACTCTCATCATTTTTCTCCATCGCGTCAAAAGAAGTACCTATAACTTCAAAAATAATTAAAGATATGACACCAAGAGAACACAAAAAAATAAAGAGACCGTGGCATATTAGAAATAAGAAGAGAAGAGAACGACAGAAAGCTTTGCAGAACGTTTTGATAAACACACCGGCTTCTATACCACCTCCTTCAAGTCCGAGACTACTTCCATTAAGTCCTAGTTCACTGACTCCAGCCTTGTGTAGTGCCAGTACAAGGGGAAGAAAACAAGTTAGACGGGATAGATCTCGACTTAATATACAAAATATTCAACTTCAAGACCAAATACAAGAAATATTACAATTTTTTATTGTTTTCTAAAATTGAAAATTGTTATAAGGTTAACTTTGTTCGCCGGGTAAACATTATTTACCCCTTCGTCACTTTGTTAACCACTCTGTCACAATTTTGTCCCCCTTAAAATTTAAGTTCGAAGTAATTTATGAACCATTTTATTGCTAATATTTACAAAAAATAACGTTTTCTAGTATTACATGCTAAACAATAAAGGTGTTCACTACATTTTCAAGTTACTTTATTGGGCAACTTTCAAAATATTAAATAGTTTGTTGTCATAAGAAGCAAAAATGTGACAGAGTGGTATTGGATAATTTTTTTAAAATGTTTATTTTAAGAATTGCGTCTAATGGAGCTAGATAAAAATAGATGTTTATATTCTTGATAAGAAAGTAATAAGAAACTGAAGATCTGATTTTAATAGAGAAATAAAAAAAAATAAACGTTCTTGTGACTGAGGTGTTATTTTTTCATACCATTCCTACGAAATTTGAAATAAAACAAAAATTACAAGTAATACTTCGATGCATTATATGTTTTTTAAATCTACAATAACGAGGCAATAATTTAAATTACATTTTACTTAACAAATCACATGTTTACTTTTTTAACAAATATAAAAATTTGCCGGTCAGATTGTCGATAAAAAAGAAGAACGTCCCTGCTATGTTTTATTCTTATTGATGTCCTAAAAATAGGTGTATGAGAACTAAAAGTAAATATTTTGGTCATAAGAAAGCCGTGTACATTAAAACAGTGTCCTAAATTCATAACCATTTTCTACAATCACACCAACATTTCAATAAATATATAATTAACTTACAAATTAAATTATTATCATAATCAATTAATCGTTGATTGGGTATACGAGTACCACTTATTTGATAATAATAATCATGATTACTTAACAAAATCTCTTAATATTATATTAAAGGCTAATACATATGATATAATACAACAAATTGCTTAGGTATAAGTATATCTATACAGTATACATGTTTGAGGTCGTAAACAAACAACATAATTATCGATATAAATTACCAATCTACTGGTGGCAGGTCTCTCATATGTGAGAAGCCGCCTGGCTAGATACTACCCCAATGTCTATTTCTCCCGCCAAACAGCAGTGTAAATGCGCTGTTGTGTTCCGGTTTGAAGGACATTGTAGCCAGAGTAATTACGAGACATAATGGGACTTAACATCTTATCACAAATGTGATCTTATGTCTCAGGGTGGCGAGCGTAGTGGAATGCCAAGACTTGCTTCGTTATTCATGGTATTGTTTGGTTTTGGTACTGTCAATGAGTGGTCGTATCGCTTACCATCAGGTGAATGTCATTCTCGTCTCGGCATAGATCGCAATAAAAAAACACCTTATCGACTATAACAGCTTCAAAAATGATGCATTATTTTTATCAAAACAAAAATGTGCACGATAACGATAGTATATGAGTATTTCCCTTTTGTAATACTTAGATATAATATGACGCCGTCACGGACTTCATTATTTAGCCATGCAGTGTTTTTGTATAACTCTAAATATTACTGAGCACAGCATGAAAACTCTGCCAAAGAAACGACTCTTGTCGACGTACCGTTAGTCGACAAATACATACGAATTACATACATACATAAACTCACGCCTTTATCCCCGAAGGGGTAGGCAGAGGCGCCACCAGGACACCCACATTTCGCCTTGCATGTTCCGTCCCACGATGTGATAGGGGGCGAGCCTATCGCCATATCGGGCACAAATTCCCGACTCCGGGCTGATAATGAATAGTAAAATCCAATATCACTTTGCCCGACCCGGGATTCGAACCCGAGACCTCAGCTTTGTAACCGTACCGTAATACAACTACGCCACCGAGGCAGTCTACATACGAATTATACATGTAATATAAAATTTTCTTTTACTTTTGAAATAATGTATATCCAAGGGTTTTAGAACACAGTAGTTAAATATTTGCATCAAAAATGTAGCAACATTAATTCTATTATTTTATTTCTAAAGCCACTATGTTAATAATAGTTCCTAGTTGAACGTGTACATTAATTATTAATTAAATATGTTAATGTCTGAAGCTTTTTTGGTGTGTAAAATGAAAATAAACAGCTAACAGTCGTGGGCATTAGACTCTACGAGAACATTTTCGGTCTCACAAACACACTGACCCGAAACAAAATATCGGTACCGTATCTATATAAATAATATTGAATAGTATCAAAAAATAATCTTAATTAATCAGTAGGTACCTTTAATCAACAACAACTCATATGTAATCATATTTTATATTTCGATAGAAATCAGATTAAAAAATTGAAGACTAACATTGGTGATCGATTGTATGATATTTTTTGAGAATTGAGTTACGTGTATAATAAATAGCTATCCGGCCAGTCTCTGCTCAAGCTTATATTTAATGTGCAATCGTAATGAAAGGCAATATTTGTATCAAAGTAAAGATTAATCCACTATTGAAATATGTTATCGCCATAAAAACATTCGCATTTTTTTTGTCCCATGCATCCCAATCTTTTCTATTCCATTCTCTTCGTCACCTCTCCCGATGAACATACAATAGAAAAAAAGGGAAGATAATAACAGCGACAGAAAAATATAGAATCATAGTTAGTAACGTAAATCTATTGCAGATAGAACTTCAACAAACCTCTTCCTAATCTTGGATCCATTACGGGTAAACTTTCCGAAAATTCATTCATAATAGAAAGACTCAGCAAAATATACATGTTCGCAATCTTTTCAAGTCATGTTGTTTGAAAGATATCGTTATCCATGAATGAGTCGTAAATCCTTTTATATTAAAGACTAATCATTCTTACGTACGTGTGATATCACGGCCACAACAATAATTAAAAAGGTAAATACGTTATACATACCCTTTTATAAGTGCAATCAACAACTTAATCATTTTTCGCCGTTTAGTTTCATATGTTTTTTATCAAATACATATGTACCTTGCTGGATGTTTATAAATGTTATTTTTATTAGGCATATGACATGACGGCATTTCTTTTCGTACGCATCAAGGTTACACCAGCAAACTTCGGTTGGTTTTGTGCTCCATTGGAGGGGGAATTTATGATCGAACTTTTTTGGCAAGCGACAAACGTGGCAAGCGCATTCCCATTTTAATATAGTCGCCCTCAGAGTGACATCGGATTTTTTAAAAACCTAACTAAATATTTTATTGGGTGAGACATGGGATTTAGGTTTTGGAGCGTAACTCGACAACAAATTGATCTGTAAAACGTAGCCTGGGTCGATGAAAACAAATATTTACTTCGTGATTCGTGAATATGAATGTGATTTATGATGGAATTGTGTGGTAAAAGATAAAAAAAGGTCGAAAAGTGTAGAAATATTACAAATATTGAATATAAGTGTGCTTAAGCATCATGCTAGCGGCTTTTGCTGCATGCACCTACCATTTTGAAATACTTTTTGCATACAAGAGTATAATACCTTTTGGATACAATTGCTACAACAATCACTTAGAAGATGCACAGATTTTATAAACAAATCTTTCTATATTATGTACCAATATTTGATTCTTTACATTTATAATATCTACGACAGGTTCCCTATTTATAAGATATCTACATAATATTATGTTATATAACTTATATGAAGTTAGCATCGATATCTCCTCACATTATTTTTATAGCAACTGTTTCTATACACTTAAATGGAATTATTATTCCGATATTACTAGGCACTATTCGGTTCAAATTCGTGTACTTTTTCATAATCTTAGCACTTATATGGTATAAATTATAGTGCTTGGCGTAGGTACCTATAGTTTTATGGCAATGGGCTGGCCATATATGGCGCAGAACAGATAACTACTGGAGTAAACGTGTTCTGGAGTTGAGACTGCGTCTTGGCAAAAGTAGCGTGCGATACTCTCTGGCCAGATGGCGGGACGATTTGCACAAGAGGGCTGGAAGCAACTGGATGCGTGTAGTAGCAGACTGGGCTCTGTGGCGTACCGTGGAAGAGGAATATGCGCAGCAGTGGACTGCAACGGGCTGATGATGCTGATGATAATGATGATAGTTTTCCTTCTATGTGACCGCCCGAAGGTGAATTATGATTGATCCCTTATTTATGTCCTCTCTTACAGAGCGGGATATAACGTGGCGGAACTTTAAGATTAATTTAGTTCATGGCTATAACTGCAACGTTTCATCAAAATGCGCACTAGGTTTTGCTTGAAATAATTACAAGTGTCCTCAAAACCAGTAGGATGTTCCGATGTGGATGGTTTTATCGAGTCGGTCTAGTCTTGTTCATACATTCAATAACAAAATAAAAAATCTTATCATAGAAACCCAAAATGCGATTATTCCTTGCATTGCCGGATAATTATTCAATCGATAATCATGGACAGTTAAGGTCACCTTGATTTTGTTTTTGATTAAATTTGTGTTCTTCAGGGCAATACTAATGGTTGTGTTTATAATGAGACGTACTGATGGTAGGTACTAAAGTGGTTCAAATTTGATCCTCGCTCAATATTCAATTCAAATCTTTTCAATGTTCTTTTGTAAGTTTCTTTTCAGGGGTACTTCTATAATAGTTGTTTTAAATAAAACAGCTTCACGCATGAAGCAGTAACAGCGCCAATGAAGTCCCAAGGTATTGACAGAAGAGGTGCAAAACAAGTAAAATGTTTAACAAGTTGTAGATGTATGTTCATAATGACTTAACTTGTCTTAAGTCTTTTTTGTAGTACCCAAAGTTTGCGGGGACAAATATATCGCTCATCTCGTGCAGATTTACTATGGCACATTGGCACTAGCCTGGTTGCGTTCGTTAACTAATAATTTATAACCGAGATTTTCTACTACTTTTATTTTCTTCTTTTTCTTCGGTGACACGAAGTCCACTGCTGCGTATAGCATCCCCATGGATTTCCACAGCGACCTGTTTGGACCACTCTGCATTCAGCGATTTCTTGCAGCCTTTTAAGTCGTCTGTTCGTGTTGGTTTGCCTAGATATAGATCCGTCTGTTTGTTTATTTATCTCCACAAGTTAAATAAATTACTCTCTTATTGCCACCGCAAAACACATCATAACGATTTTATGAACAATGTTGTGCCATTAATTATCATGAAATCTGACGATAAGATTTGTTTATTCACAACAATTCATATTTTTAGGATTGGACAAACGTGAATAATGAGTAAATCTTGAAAATTACGATTATTTATTATTTATTCATAGAAAGTTTTGTAACCCATTTTAGTTAATTTTGTCCCTTTCGAACGACTTTTGAATTCAGTTTGAGCGAAGAAGACAAAACATTCGATAACTAAAATAGGTTTTAAAATTGTCTATGAATAAGACTATTAATAATTCCTTATTACAGTACAGTAGGTACGTTGTTTCTGTATAGTGACTAATATTTTGATGTAATTCATATTGAATGTGCGTCGTAAAAAATAATACTAACATACCCAAACAGTTGTCATTTTTACATTACAACCGAGGTGTTTGTAAAAGCTAATTTATTTTTTACTTTAAATAATGAATAAGTTTTGTTGGTTTTTTTTACATCTTATCCAACTTCCTACTATTATTATAAAGGCGAATGTTTGTGTATTTGTTACTCCTTCACGCTCAAACGGCTGAACCAATAATAATTAAATTTAGTATGGACGTAGTTGATACCCTGGATTAATAAATACTTTTTATCCCGAAAAATGAAGCGTTCCCGTGGGATGATCAAGGAGTCTTCCAGCTCAAACGGCTGAACTAATTTTAATAAAATTTAGTATGGATTTAGTTGATAGCCTGGACTAACAGTTTTCCCGTGAAATGAGAAACTAATTTAAAAACGTATAGTAGATTTTGATATCGCCGTTGGAAATCTATGACGTATGTAATTAATCTATATCGACGATAATGAAAACATCGAAATTAAAAACATATAATAGGAATTCCTGAGATATGATTATAATTAGCTGTACATGCACCAATAGATATTCTGAAAATCAAATACTAATCAATCAATTGATTTCTTTAATTGTAAATATTTTTTTTATATTAGATAGGATTGTACTTGTAGATTGTACTCAGATATTTAGTAACCATCGCAGCAGTAAAAGTATGTATGTTTACTGGTGGTAGGTCTCCCATATGTGAAAGGCCACCTAGGTTGATACCACCGCAATGTCTGTTTCTCCCGCCAAACAGCAGTGCAAATGCGTTCCGTTTTGAAGGACATTGTAGCCAGAGTAACTACTGGACATAATGAGACTTAACATCTTATGTCTCAGGATGGCGAGCGCAGTGGAATGCCTCGTCTCGCCATTCACCGCAATAAAAAAAAGCGGCATGAACAGTCCGCACAGTTTCTTTATATGCTACATAGGGCGTTCTACGTGCATGATATGTTTTTACTCACCATCACTTAAAGCTCGTTAGTACGAAACTTAATATAAATACTACCTTACTCTTGACTCCATTTTACTAAAAAATTTAGGAATAGAAGCGAAATTAAATAAATAAATAAATTATTTTGTATTATAACTAACTAGTCTATTTACCAGATCGCAGTGGCAGTAATGTAAGTCCGCCAACCCGCACTAGGCCAGCGTGGTGGACTATATGGCCTAACCACTCTCAATCGGTTCTCT
The DNA here is from genome assembly GCA_905220455.2 of Deilephila porcellus. Lineage (NCBI taxonomy): Eukaryota > Metazoa > Arthropoda > Insecta > Lepidoptera > Sphingidae > Deilephila > Deilephila porcellus. The sequence continues at coordinate 10,953,588 of LR999973.1, read as the reverse complement.
CGATTGTAGAGTAGGCCCGTGTCCTGCAGTGGGACGTATGTTAATGGTTTTAAATGAAATCACGTCTAAAGAGTAGGCAAGCAGCCTCTGAATTATAATGTTCATCTATTTCCTTGGGTAAATGCGCGATGAAGAAACATTCAGAATCAGATACAAAAATCATTTATTTGCACAAAATGTAGGTACAATCATAAGTTGTTAAATAATATATTAAGTAGTTCCAGTACATTTTGCCATGTGGCATGCAAAACTTATTCTTTCATGAACTTAAAAAATTATAACAGACGTGTCTAATATATTATCGTTATATAGCATCAAATTAGAATTTAGAACAATAAAAAGAATACTACACAATTATGATGATACTCTTATAATAATTACAAAAAAAAACAATACAATAAAAAAAATAAGATTATTTAACAGAATCATCATTCAAACATAAACAGCATCATTTAAAAATAATTTACATTTGAACGAGTTATTGTAAATTGTTTTAAGTACAGATTCGAGACCCATCGTAATTACTTTACCATGTTTTGGAGACGGTGGATCTTCCTTCATTTCACTTGGCAGTTATTACAAGAGTAGCAACGACCAAGTTATTACAGGCCAGTTTTCTGTGAGAGAATTATAATATTCCGGTCGTGGTCTTACAAACTGTTCTCTCTTATTCCGTTCTTTCATATTTGACATCTTAATCATTCGTCCTCTAACTCTTTTACTCTTCTGTACTTCCATTCGTCATATCTTTCACATAACACGACCCATAACAGTAATTCGTCTAAGGTACCATTTTACTAATCTTTCATCATAACATTCAAATCCTACTTCAAAATAACTTACAATATGGCTTACTCCCCTTGATATAATTCTACACAGTGGTAATTTCAACTAGTTTCTTATCTAAAATATTTCAGTGATAACTGCTAAGTATACTACCAAAATAACAGATAAGGTATTGTTAGCATATAAATGTAATAAAAACTTTTAATGCTGGAAGCGGATCCAGTGGGAGGTATTGGCGCGCGATAGTACCGCTCGTAGATATCGTCCCAGAGCCGAGCACGCGCCTCAATAGGCGTGCCTTTCAACTCCACTGTCCTCCCCAACGACAAATGGGGGGATCTATTTCCATCGGTACGTGGCCACGAAGGTACTGAAGAATTCCCTACAACAGGTACCCTGCAAAAAATAAATCTGGTCAAAAAATAAAGGTCTGATAAAGATCTACGAATAGTATTACTACAAAATACGAAGTTATTTGGTACCTAATTCAACTAAACAATGCAATAATAAATAAATAATATCATTGGTCTTAACACCAAGCTGCATCGTGGTCGTCTAAGGCCCAACTTCGTATTATTTGATGGTGTAATATAAAATATAAATCACTGATAAAATATCTCACCCCGTTGATATAAAGTTGCCCCATAAGTCCCTCATTATCGATTTCATATTTCGATACTCCTCCGTAATTTTGGTTTCATCCTCATCTTGCACTGCTTGAGTTTGTCTACAATGATTAGCCCCGGTAATATTGGTGAACGGAATAACCGGAGTATTCTCATCAGAAAATGAATATTCATGTAAATAAAATGTGAAATTTCCAGCTTCTGCGTGTGTTTTCACTGATCTCATCATGCCATAAGCGAATAAGACATCAGTAAAGTAGTCGATAAAAGATAAAATAGTAGCTTCGCTAACTAATTCTTGACCAAAATAAAACTCTTTAACAGTTTGTGCTACTTCTTCCTTTTGTTGTTTAGTATCAAAGTGAAGATCACCAGGAAGGAAGTCTGAAAACTTATCGTTCATTTCCGATTTCCAAATATTAAACATAGATAACCGCATCATGCCTTCCATATCAGTAAAACCATACATGGTAGGATATCGAGTGTATTGCGCTCTTTTCAAAATATTAAATGGAGCATCTAGCAAAATCGCTTCTTCACCTAAGTCTTTTTCTACACAAGGAGAAAAATAAATACCAGCATCCTTATTGCCTGCAAATGATCTGGATATGAGTAGCTCTATTGGGGCATTTTTGTAAAATTGTTGAAGCGACTCAAAATCGTCCGTGTTTTGAAAATTTAACATTTTTGCCGCTTTTTTCGCATTTTGCACGGGATTTCCTTGAACAGCAAATACCCCAAGGTGAGCTCCACTCTCAGATATAGCTCTTTTGAATAGTCCTTTTGTTGTATCTGACAACGTCAAGAGGTCTACTGAAGCTGAGCCGGCGCTGCAACCGGATAATGTAATATCGTTGGGATTTCCTCCAAAGCTACCAATATTTCGTTTCACCCATCTTAGCAGCGCTAACTGATCTTTCAGTCCTGCGTTACCTGGAGCTTCTTTAGTTCCCAGACATAGAAAGCCCAAGATTGCCACCCGGTAGTTAAAAGATACCACTATAATTTTTTTATTCCTTGCTAGAGTTCGGTAGTTTTCTTCCGTTCCATAACCAACTTGAAAAGCACCTCCATGAACATTAATTAGTACAGGAAGATTTATCTCTTCAACATTTGGAACAAAAACATTCACTAGCAGACAGTCTTCTCTCATCGTTTTGTTTTGGATATTAGACATAGGATTGAATGGTTGTGGACAAATAATACCTCGATCAATTGATTCATATGTTTGGTTCCATGAAGGCGGTGCACTGGGTGCCTACGAAAAAAAAACCATAAAATTAACTATTACTCGCATTCTAAGCTACATAACAATTAAGTTATAAATTACGTAGCAATTAATATTATGTAGTAGCAATACCAAAACAGAAACTTTAGTAAAGCTATGAAAAGAATGTAATTACATATACATAAAAAATATTTTTGGGTGTATTTAAAAAAATTCCTCACCTTGTATCTCTCAGCGACAGTTGCATAAGGAATCCCATAAAAGGCAAAAACGTCAAAATCCGGTTCCATATAACCAAGCACAGGTCCTTGAGCAATCTGCACTATCCTCGAGTCATTGCGGTCCTGCGCCCGCGCCACATGCGCGGCACTCCAAGCGAACACCAGCAGAGCCCACATCGTTGTAACGTGTATCACTGATTATTTGATACCCTTATATATCACCAATAACACAACGAAATTATGATAAAAGTGAGATTTAATATTGAACATATATTTTTACGGACTTTTACCTGTTGATAAAGATAATATAAATCCTCTATGTATCATTCACATTAGTTTTTTTTAATAATAACCTGGAACGTTTAACAAATCAGTTTTACTTATATTATTTCTGTTGCATAACCTATATATTGATTATTTATATTATCTGGCCCTTATTTATTAATTCTAAGAGCCTACCAGAGGCACGTCCTAGATTTTGTTGTCTGGTGCTTAAAGAAACAATGTCAGCCATTGGATGTCCATTAGTGGACATCTTGCCAGAGCGACCGGTCAAATGTAACTTTTATAATATCTATCGCCATCCCATTTCTAACGCTCACTCTGTACTTGGTTCCTCGATGCGTAGTCTCTGGACTGTGGTCGAAAACTTGTGTTTTGTTTTAATAAATAAAGAATCAAAATTAGGGGCATACGTCCCTTTGTCAATGTTTGTCATATTGATATAGCTCACCTTATTGTTTTTATCACAACTACTCCAACAGCATCATAATCCTTTCTCATGTATATGTTACCGGTAATCTGTATAATCCGGCATTCTATACAATGCCGAATGCGCAGCCGGCAACATAAAAGACGAAATCCCAAACAAATCTCAAACAATCCGAAACAATCGTTAGGTTAGTGTATTTCCTTTTTTAATAAACTTTTTAATATGTATTTTTTAATATTATCCACTTTTGTTCTTGTATAATTTATCTCAATCCTAACCTAACCTAAGTATCTCTTTGTCTAGACCCCTCTATTCGTTAACGTTCGTACTCAATGACATCCCGAATGTATTATTAGGAGCTATTAAAGAGAGCTATATAAGAGAGCTAAATCAATGAACAATAATATTCATAATATTTCATAGGTTGCCTGGACGCCTCGGGTATTCTATACATTGCCTAGGCATTGTATAGAATGCCTGAAATATACAGATTGCCGCTAACATATATACTTAACTAGATTATCATTTAAGTTAAACTGCTTGTTTGTAACAAGTTATAATAAAGTTTATAAATCAAATGCAATAATTAAATAAATAAATACACCCAACAGTCACATACATAGTCCTGACGCCACACTAAGATCGAGTCTTGTGTCGTGGGTATCAGAAGCTACGAGAGACTTTTCGGTCTCACAAACACCCAGACCCGAAACAAATACCTGTGGATCACACAAATATTTGTTTCGGTACGGGGATCGAACCCGCGGCCTCTCGTTTCACAGCCGGCGTCTAACCAACTGCGCCACGGCGCAGTTATACTACAATACGATTAAAAAGCAAGGGTGCTTGAGGATAAGTAATTGATGTACGCACCCCACGCTTTGTAACCATAAAATGAATGTCTTTCAGGTCATTTTGTAATCTTAAACTGATAACCAGTTTTTTGTTTGTTAGGTCTACTAAAGCGTATTTCTATTTGACTAAAAAAACTCTACGGACATCTTATCAAAGGAAGGCAGCCGCGCACAAATTATCTACTTTTTTCGTCAAAAATATGAAATTTCTGTAAGTTCTGGTTAGGATAATGTCACATCCTTTGTAAATTATTGTATTGTCATAAGTCCTTGATAAATAAGCAAAAATTCATGCCAATTCGACTATTAAGTGCTCGAAAACGAACTTCAAAGATTCCGTTACACATGTATACAGGCGAAACTAATGATGACGTGTTGAAAAGTGGTGTTATTTTAATGACACACAAGATTAAACCAATCATAATAAAAATATTGTAGTGAAGTAAAAACGGTGAAAAGTTACTTTGAGGGTATTTTTGCAGCATCGACTCGTTACAGCTAAAACCTGGTATAGCGCAACATAGGTATAGGAGGAGGGGGGTTTGAATTGACTTGTATCCATCATACAGCACATCAGTGTAGATAACATATTTTTAATTTTGTGACAACCGCGTGTTACTTTCGTCCCTGATCTCCCCTACACTGAATCTCAGATTCATGTACGTAAATCAGAGTTATATAATTTAAACAATACAATATGATAAGAATGTTGCACGCTACCCGTATCTTATCTCAATGATACATGATAATTTTGATTTAAATATATCAAAACCACTTAACGTATATAAAGTAGGGGCTATCATAAAATGATCCCTACTAATATTATAAATGTGAATGTAAATTTGTTTGTTACGCTTTCACGCGAAAACTACTCAAACGATCATCATGAAACTTTGTACGCATATTCTTGGAGGTATTAGAAATTTAGAAGTAACATAGGATACTTTTTATGAAAAAAAATACGAAAAATAAAAAACAGTTTGTCAAAAAGTTCTATACATAATATAATAAATTTGTAACCAATCGATGTCTGTACATGTCTCTATAATTAACGTAATAGAACCCAAAACAATGATTTTTAGAATTTTTGTCTGTCTGTTTATCTGTTTGTATGTGCGGTTGTGCGCGATGAACTCAGAAACGGCTTAACGGATTTCGATGAAATTTGGTATTTAGGTAGCTGACACCTTGGATTAACACTTAGGCTACTTTTATCCCGATATAATTAGTGTTCCCGTGGGATAAGGAAGGAATTCCGATATATTTGTTACGTTTTCATACTTAAAAGGATGGCATGGAACTGGATTACATTCCTTGAGTGAGAATGAGACGGGACGGGCGGGATATAACGGGACGGGACGGGACGGGTAGAGGAGTCCCAAATAAAGTTAATTTCAAATAAAGTAAATCACACAGACGAAGTTTGCGGGCAGAAGGTAGTTAAATGATAAATGAAGAGGAATATGTTTACAATAAATTGTTTCAATGTCGTCATTACTCCACAGTAAGGAAGCTAAGATAGCAATCATGCTGTATTTCGAGTCTTATCTACACGTGCCCAGTACGTATTAAAAGAGTGATCTAGATTTTAGACTATCTGCATTGTTTATTTATTTATTTATTTATTTATATTTGAGGTCTACCAACAGCGCCACATATCATACAGTGTAAAAGAAACGGTAGGTATTGTTGGGTGTATTAATAGTTGAATACATTAGAATATATATAATTACAATACCTGTTCACTACATAGAGTCTACAATCAATAAATCAATAAATAATAAATACACCCAACAGTCACATACATAGTCCTGACCCCACACTAAGACCGAGTCTTGTGTCGTGGGTATAAGAAACCACGAGAGACTTTTTGGTCTCACAAACACCTAGACCCGAAACAAATACAGTGGACTCTTACTATACTTTTATTCCTTCATCATTCCTTCTCATTTCCCTTAACCGCGAAGTTTAAAAAAGGGCTGGAAAAGTGTTGCCTCTAGTCCCGTTTTTCCTGGGACTTTCTAAATAAATAAATAAATACAACCAACAGTCACTTACATAGTCCTGATCCCACACTAAGATTGAATAATGTATCGTGGGTATCAGGAACTACGAGAAACTTTTCGGTCTCACAAACATCCAGACCCGAAACAAATACTTGTGGTTCTCACAAACATTTGGTTCGGTGCGGGGATCGAACCCGCGACCTCTCGTTTCACAGGCGGCGTCTAACCAACTGCGCCACGGAGGCTGTCAAATGTTTATGATATTGCCCCGCTTGCCGGCAAACTATCAATGTTATTCCGATTTTTGACATGAACTCAAACTCCAAATGGTTCAGTGATAGTTGGCGCAATATATAATTAATTTTTAATACTGCCAATTATGTTATTTTGCTCATCACTAACGATCTGATTTCCGATCTCCAAGAACTCCAAGGGCCGACCGCTTGTCTTGGCTTTTGATCCAAATGGTAGCAGTCGTGGGCAAAGCCACATTACGCGAATGGTAGCTGTTTTATTGTAATCTAACAAAGCCAGGCATTTGTAAGAAAGCGTTAGAAATAATTGTTCCGAACACTTTATGAGGTATTTCTTGATAATTCAACTCCCAACGCAGGGAGACTATGTACGAAGGCAACAAAAGAAAAAAAAAATACTAAAAATTACCTCTTTCCTGTAGTTTTCCGTATGTCATTACTTCCCAGATTTTGATCCTTATCAGCAACGTTATCGAATGGTGTAATAAAACAGCAGTATCTTTTTTTAAATCATCGGGTTCGACTCCTCGCTAGTAATATTGATTTTTTAAAAATCAAAGTTTGCAGTTTAGATTTCCATCAAAATCGTCTCGTGAGTCCTTTTAGTATTTTTCGCTATTCCTGATAGTTTCGATTTTGGCCATCCACGTCCACTTGAAAAATTCACCTGTATATACGGTGTTTATGCGCGACGATGATCGCTTACCATCAGAAGAACCGTTTGCTTGCCTATTTTTAAGGTCTATACACTAAAAACTCAGAGGTAATATTTTAAATTTAGAGGTAATCTCACAATTTCGTTTTCAAATATGTAGAGGAGATGGAGGCTCGTTAGCTCCTTAACTCGTTGAAGTTAAAACGCCAGCGTTTCAGTGGCAAGTCACAAAGCTTGAGTTAGACGAGTGAAGTCAAAAAGAGTAACGTTAAAATCGTTTTTGTGCCACCAAGTTTTAGATAAAAATAAATTCTGTAAAAATTGTTATTTATGTACGTAAACATACATACATAAACTCACGCCTTTATCCCCGAAGGGGTAGGCAGAGGCGCCACCAGGACACCCACATTTCGCCTTGTATGTTCCGTCCCACGATGTGATAGGGGGCGAGCCTATCGCCATATCGGGCACAAATTCCTGACTCCGGACTGATAATGAATAAAAAAATCCAATATCACTTTGCCCGACCCGGGACTCGAACCCGAGACCTCAGCTTTGTAACCGTACCGTAATACAACTAAGCCACCGAGGCAATCGGGTAAGTAACTTAAAAAAAAAATTATAAGTATACAACATTATTTTGTTGTTCTTGTTATCACCAATATAGTAGATTTAGCGTGCCAATTTTTATAGCCCAATTGACTATAATATTTCTAAATAATTGTATTATTGAATTTATTTCCTTGCAGATTAAATAATTAAATACGCATTTCCGGAGATTCACTGAGCTTTAATGTTTATTGTTATTAAAATGCGTCCCAAAGTTGATCCTAACTAAGAGGAGTTATAGAGGTGAATGTGAGGAGTCGAAAGTCTCCAATATAGACTTAAAAAAAATACTTAATATCCATTGACTTATATTCTCCCGATAGACGAGACACGTCATTTATTTTAAAAGCACACTGCAAAATTACATCACTTACCTGGTATTTTATTAAAATATTGTAGCTTCAGACGATTTGCTTTCGGTTTGACGGCGAAACATTCATGTATTACTTTTAAACGTATGCGATAAGGCGTGCTGCACTGTCACTGTCACGAAGCAAACTGATTCATGTGTGGTGCATGCACCGCAAGTAGGTGGGACACATTTTTTGTACTGAATGTCTTATCTAGTGTAACATTGATATCGATGTTAATATCTAATAAAGTTTAATAACGGTCTGATGTCTGTTTTGAGTATTTGTACAGCAGAAAATAAATAAAGTAAAGGAAATTAATAATTATCTTTATTAATAATTTTGGTTTTAATTTCCTTGAGACTAGATAATATTTAAAACATAAACTTTTTAAATAAAATACAATTTAAATATTGTAATAGCGTTTCCTACACTAGGCATTGCCTGTACAGTATGCAACCGATTTCCATAATAAATTTCAAATGCGCTTTTTCTTGCGGTAACAAATGTGTGATCCAAGCGTTGTGATGTTCATGGGAGACAGTGATCACTTACCATTAGGTGACTAAAACAAAACAAATATTCAGAATCGTTTACTGATGTTTTTCGTCTAGTTTATATGAGTAAATGTTTACTTTCATATTATTATTTATAATTATCCTTGATAAATGGGCTAGGTACGTAAAACATTTTTTAAATTCAAATCTGTAGATCCTGAGATTAGGCGTTCAAGCAAACAAACTCCTTAGCTTTATATATTACAATAGATATATTTAAAGTTTTTAAATTGATAAATAATAAAAAAAAAATGTGTGTGTGTATTAGTGTACACACGTAAGAAGTGAAACTTCTTTATGACATCATTTTTCGAAAAATGATCTACTATTTACAAATTTACAGAATTGGTAAAATAAAGCTAAATTAAATAAAGTTTAAGTTTAGGAGGGGGGAAATTTTTGAGGGAATTTGGGATTTCTATCGGGGCCAATTTGTAGCCCTCACCGAGACGGTTCCGAGGATACCAAGCTCGGTGGGTCCACGACCTTTATTGGCCGAGATAGGTTTAGGGGGGGGTGAGGTAAAAAATTTAGGTGGGGGTAGGGGCGGGGGGGGGCATTAGGTTTCGTGGGGGGGCTATTGGGCACCTTAAAATAGTTTTGGGTGGGGAAAGTTGTGGAGGGGGAATTCGGGAATTCTGTAGGGGCAGGATTGTAGGCCTCACCGAGCCGGTTCTAATGAACCCAGGGTCGATGGGTCTACGATGGATAATGCCGGAGATATGAGTAGGGGGGGTGAGGTAAAATTTTTAGGGTGGGGGTGAGCGGGGGGGGGAGGTTTCGTGGGGAGGCTATTGGGCACTGTTTTGGATTTAGGGTGGGGGAAGGCCAGAGGGGGGGTAAGGATCAAATTACAAAAAAGTGGGTGGGACTTAAAATTTTGGGTGGGGCTTGGAAACGGTTGGGGGTGTGGCTTACTGAAGTGGGTACAGAATGTGTTCTAATGATATACACTGTATTATGTCCAAATGTGGGATGATACACTAGTGTGGGATTCGTACTAAATACAGTTACAATACACAGGATTACTACTAAGTATTACTAATTTACTAAATAAATAAAGATGGCGCGTAACGCAAAAATGTGACTTAGAAATAAAGATGGCGCGTAACGCAAAAATTTTTCCAACCCCGATAAAGAAGTTTCACTTCAATAATCGGACTTTAGCACAAAATAAAATATTGTTTGTGTAAACTATTGGGAAGCACAAGAGACGCGCGTACAATTTTGATATTTATTGATTGTTTTTTTTATCACCTTATTGTATTAAAAAGTAAGTACCTGCTCATTTCTTAAAGATTGAAATATAATCCCTGGCTCGTAATCCCTAATCCCACATCATCTTTATCATCCCTGTCGTATATTTATTACGCAATAGAAATATAATACACATATTAATTGCTAAACTATATTCGTATATTTGTCATACATGACATCAACATACATATTATATATATTATACGAGTACAACAGAACACATCAAGCTAAATAATTAAACATTATAAAAATACTGATTATAATAATTACATTAGACGCAATAACTGCACTGGAGTTGCCGCTCGGAGGGATCGCCTCTTTATAATATTTATCGTAGATCTCATTCCATATTTCAAATCTTGCGCCAAACATGGAATTCCTAAGCTCGATTGACGGCCCCAAATATTTATAAGGAGATCTAGTTATATTTGCTGCTGGCCACGATGGGAGCGAAGATCCTTCTGGTACTGGATTTCTGAAAACACCAATAAGTAAGTTATGAAGATCAACTACGAAGTGCTAGAACAATCATAAATAATATGAATCTGATATGAGATATATTTCAATTTCAACGATATGTAAAGTCCGCCAACCCGCACTAGGCCAGCGTGGCGGACTATATGGCCTAAGCCTTATCAATCATACTCTCGATTGTAGAGGAAGCCCCTGCCCTGCAGTGGGACGTATATGGGCTGATACAGTTCAATACAGTACAGATCAGAAACATTCTTCTTCTTCTTGGAGTGCCTCTTCAGTGCTGAAGGTTGGCCGTCAGCTTCTTGTATTTCTCCCTGTCCTTAGCCAGGTGGAATAGTTGTTCAACAGTGCTGATACCGGTCCACTCCCGGATGTTTCGCAGCCACGATTTTTTCCTTCGTCCAGCGCGTCTCTTGCCTTCCACCTTGCCCATAATAATTATTTGGAGCAGCTTATATCTATCGTGCCTAAGCACGTGGCCGAGATATTCTGTCTTGCGCTTTTTGATGGTTTGCATCATTTTCCGGGGCATACTGACACGCTGGAGCACGGTATCGTTCTTTACTTTCTGCGTCCAACTGATGCGCAACATGCGACGGTAACACCACATTTCGAATGCATCTAGGCGCCTTGTAGTATCGTCTTTCAAGGTCCATGCTTCGCAGCCATTCATGACGACAGGCCAGATGTAGCAGAGAAGTATCCTTACTCTGAGCTTTATGTTCAATTGACGACAACACAGCACTTTTCTCATTTTGTTAAAAGAGGCTCGGGCAAGTTCTATACGGGTCTTAATTTCCTGGTTGGAATCCCATGCTTCATTTACCCAAGCACCGAGATACTTGTATTGTCGTACTCGCTCTAGTTGTTTTCCATCTATCGATATGTTAGGATTTATTCCTGGATTTCTGGAGACTACCATCAGTTTTGTCTTGCTGATGTTCATCGACAGACCGGCTTTTTGGCTGCTCTCGTTGACTTTATTTACAATGGCTTGCAAATCGCTTTCTGAGGAAGCAACGAGAACTGTGTCGTCTGCGTAACGCAAGTTGTTAATGATGGTACCATTGATTTTCACTCCAGCTTCAAGGTCTTCAAGAGCTTCAGACATCACGGCTTCAGAGTACAAATTAAATAGAAGTGGAGACATAATGCATCCCTGCCGGACCCCACGACAGATCTCTATATCCTCGGTGTCTTCATTGTCGACCCTTATTGTAGCCACTTGTTTTTCGTATAGATTACGGATAATCCTTACGTCTTTACCATCGAGACCAATATCCATTAAAAGGTTCATGAGTTGCTGGTGTTTAACTCGATCGAATGCTTTTTCGTAGTCGACAAAGCATATCAATATGTCATTTTGCATATCTCGGCATTTTTGTACAAGAACGTTGAGGGCGAATAGGGCTTCTCGTGTGCCGACGCCAGAGCGAAAACCAAATTGGCTGTCTCTCAGTTGTTCGTCACATTTCAGTCTTATTCTGTTCTGTATGATGTTTAGGAACACTTTTAGGACATGGCTCATTAGACTGATCATACGATATTCTCCACATTTTCTAGCATTTTGCTTTTTGGGTATTGTAATAAACGTAGATTTTAACCAGTCATCAGGAAGGACTCCATTTTCGTAGATATTGTTGAAGAACTGGGTCAGTACATCCAGTTTGTCTTCTTCTAATAGCTTGAGGATTTCAATGGGTATTTTATCAGGTCCCAGTGATTTTCCTGTTTTGGCCGATCTCAAGGCGCGTAATACCTCAGATTGTAAGATAGAGGGGCCATTGTCGTCGGTAGTTATTTGGATATTTCTGGTTAGATCAGCGAACATCTCTGAGACGTATTCACACCATTGTTTCCTCTTACTAATGGGATCTAGGATCAGATTCCCACCTTCGTCGGTAAGAATATTATTTGGTCTTTGTCTTTGACCCACCATTTCCTTGATATGTTTATGTGCATTGAATGTGTCATGTTTCCGAAGAAGATCCTCTAAGTGTGCGCATTTATCGCTGTAATAGCTGTTTTTAGCTTGGGTAATTTGTTTTCTTATGGTGTTATCAACTTGTTTATACCGTTCTGGATTTGTAGTCTTACATAGTCTCCGTTCTTCCATTAGTTGTAAAATTGAGTCTGTCATCCAGTCCTTTTTCCTAACCAATTGTGATGGTTGAAGATATTTGTGACAGATATCATACACCTTATGTTTAAGGCTAGTCCATGTTTCCATTTCGGAGTCAACAGTTCTAGTGCGCTGTTCCGTGGCCCATTCGTTGATGACATTGCAAACCTTTGCTCGCGTATGGGGCTCAGATAGTTTCCGTACGTTTGGTCTTCTGTCACTTCTTTTCGATTGTGTCTTCTTTAACTTGCATCTTATGTCCACCACAACTGGGTTATGATCTGATCTAATATCTGCTCCAGGGTAGGTTTGTGCTTTCTTAATGCAGTTTCGGTATCGTTTGTTGACCATCACATAATCTATTTGATTCCTCACAATGTGTTCAGAAGTGTGCATTGGCGATGTCCAAGTGTATAAACGGCGAGGTGGTAGTTTAAATAGGGTGTTCGTAATTACAAGATCTTTTTCTTGACAAAATTCTATTAGTAGGTCGCCCCTGTCATTACGGGTTCCAAGACCATAAGGACCCGCAACTCCAGGTACGACGGTTGAACCCACCTTCGCATTCATGTCGCCCATAACAATGACCACTTCATGGTGTTTTGTGGATTTTAACAAGACGTCAATGTCGTTGTAAAAGTTTTCTATTTCGGTAACCGGTTTGTCTCCCGTGGGTGCGTACACCTGCAAAATGTTAATGTTGTATGGTTTTGCCTCCAGTTTGATCAACATGACTCTGTTGGATAAGGGAAAAAACTTTGTGACTGATTTGGAGATTTCTTTTGTGAGAAGAATTCCCACACCATATCGTTCTGTTTCTTGATCACTTCCCGAATAATACAAGCAATAGTCATCAGTTGTCGGGAGTTTGCCTTGACCCGGCCATTTGGTATCACTGATACCAATAATGTCTATTTGCAAACGTTTCATTTCCAATTTAATGTTGGGTAACTTTCCGTCCTGCTTTAAACTGCGCGCATTCCAAGTTCCGATTCTAAGTATTTTCCGCCCAGAGATTCTTAGCACCCCTGTCTCATTAAAGAGACGCTGGGCACTCGGGGCCGTGGCTATGAGTGACTTTTTCATTGAAGCTAACTACTAGGGAAGATAGTGCAGTGGTTTCCCGTTGCCTTCTGCACCAGACCTTTTAAGGTTATTTAGACCTACAGGCTGCTGAGACCTCTTCCAACCAGGTTTGTGGTTGGGCGTATGGTTATACCGCCATTGCTCGGTCGCCAGAGCCTCGTCAGTTGTCTAGCAGGGGGTACCACGCCAGCTCGGGGAGCTGGCGCCGATAGCTATTCTGAAAAGAACCACTATCGCGTGCAGGTGAGGTTGACAGTAGGGTCGGATAGATGTTATGCTCCGTTCCCCCCTTACCCCCCATCAGAAACATCTGGGTTCAAAATACCAGACAGGTACCTATATCAATATTGACAGTTAGAGAATAACAAAGCTAAAAATAACTAAACCTTAAACAATTAAGACTATATCTAGCAAGGCAGCTACTCGTATATTTAATATAAATTCAATTACATACCCATTTAAAATAAAATTCAAGTAGTAAGATCTTATTAATGTCTTCATGTTTCTATAAGCTTCAGTTGTATTTGTTTTATCCTCATCGAATACTATTTCCATTTGTGCACAATGATGTGCTCCTGTCACATTTGCAGTGTACGGTATAACCGGAGTGTTCTCGTCCACAAATGCATATTCATACAGATAGATAGGCTGTTGCTTCGCTGCCATACGTAAAGTAAACGCTTTCATCATTTTAAACCCAAATAAAACGTCTGTGAAGAAATCTATGTACTCTAATATTGTCTGTGGGCCTATGTGTCGGTCGCCGAAATAAAAAGATTTAACAGCTCTTGCCACCTCTTCTCTTTCTGCTTCACTTCCAAATCCTAGTTCATGTGGCAAAAAATCGGAGAAATTTTGATTCATTATTTCACTCCAGGTATAAAAGTGTGACATTCTGAACAACCCTTCTTTATTAGCCAGTCCATACAACATAGGAATTGCAGGATAATCACCCCTTTTCAAAATATTTGCGGGATCTTCAGCTAGAAACATCTCAACACCTACATCTCGTTCTACACACGGACCAAAAGGCATAGCAGAATCTTTGCGGAACATTATGGCATCCAAACGTGAAACAAGTGTTTGGTATGGAGTCGTCAGGTAAAACTCCTCCAAAGCTTTTATATCATCTACGTTGGTGAAATTAAAAAGCCTAGCATAATCCTTAGCATTCTGCAAAGGATCGGTTTGTATTCCAAGTCCCCCATAACTGCATCCACTCTCAGGTATAGCTTTATGGAAAAGTCCTGTTGTAGTTTTTGATAAAGTCAATAAATCAACCGATGCTCCGCCGGCACTGCATCCCATTATAGTGACATCGTTGGGATTACCTCCGAAATTAGCGATATTTCGCTGAACCCAGCGCAATAATGCTACTTGATCTTTTAAACCAGCGTTCCCGGGGGCATTCTCAGTTCCTAAGCATAGAAAACCTTGTGCTCCAAGTCGATAGTTAAATACAACTACAATAACTCTATTGGTTCTCACGAAATTCTTTAAAAGAACGAAGTGCGCATGTCCTGCTTGGTATCCACCCCCGTGGATATTGACTACAACTGATACATTGGTTGCTTGTGCACTCGGAATAAATATGTTGGCTACGAGGCAATCTTCTTGAACTAATACAGGTGAAATTTGGGGCTGAACTAATTGAGGACATGTGATGTGTTTTTGGATTGCTTCATATGGTTCTACCCATGTCGGTGGTGGTAGAGGTGCCTGGAAAAATCGGAACAATATAAAATGTAGATTTTTGTAGAAGAATATAAGTAAATAAAAAAGAATAAACTAAAAGATGGGGAGATATGACATTAACTGCAAAAAGATGACTACGTCTAAATCTCATTAAAACACAATTTGTAGTTATGGTGTTCCATGCTAACATTTTAAAACTATCGTAAAATTTTGGTAAATAACCCGACGAAATTCCTAAACAGCATTGCAGAGATTTTCCTTAATTTTTAAACAAAAACAATAATATTTACTTTCTACTACTACTACTTCTGCCACAGGAAGTTCACTGCTGAACATAGGCCTACCCCAGGGATCTCCACATACCACCTCCAGTTTTATTTAATAATATCGTATTACAAAAAATATAAAGTCGCAATTTTTTTAAGGATTCAAAATCTAGGTTAAATTACTAACCTTTCTTGAATACGTTACATTTTTACGAAATTAATCTATCCTAAAGTGGTTACATGTCACAAGGTCTGTAACTAGCCATATGAATTTACATAATAATATGGAAACCGCCTTACAACTGATCCGTGGTTTTACTTCTCATTATCTCGAACGTCATAGACCTAAAGCCCGTGACCGCCAGACTTTCGCCATTTTATAAAAGCTGAAAGTTAGTCTGCTCATGCCTCTGACAAAACCATCACACAATCAGCTATTATGAAGTTCCGATCGTGGTGGCTTTGGAAGTATCAGCATTAATGTGTCTGGCAAGATGAAAGAACCATCAAAAGTGTCCGGCTGCCATGGCAACACCTTTTGATAATTGCGTTTACAACATATTATGTAAACTTCAGTCTTTATATTATAACGCTGGCAAAATTATTTGAAAAAAAAGGAATAAAAGAAATCGTAATATGACAACCTTTGTGGCGCAGTTGGTTAGACGTCAGCTGTGAAACGAGAGGGCGTGGGTTCGATCCACACACCGAGACAAATATTTGTTTGCAAAACAGGTATTTATTTCGGGTCTGGGAGTTTCTGAGACCGAAACGTCACTCATAGTTTCTAATAACCACGACACAAGTGTGACGTTGTGAGAATGTTACCCGTGCAGCACATGCGCAGTTTATGTATATCTTACGCGCAGCTAAACAATTACAAGAATACCATTTAACGTACATACCATTAAGACGTAAACTTAATCGCAACTGCATCGTAACTTGATCGGCGCGTCAATAAATTACGTGAATTAGCCTACAGGCTACAGGACTATGTATGTGACTGTCGGGTGTATTTATTTATTTGATTTATACAATTGGTGCTTTGTTTTAGTTCTGTATTATATTTTATAACATTGTAATTATGTTCCCAAATAAAATCAAATAGATCTGGCGGGCAAATCCGTACATGTGCAGTAGGCAAATAAAACTATGAATATGCAGTAAATACCTTGAACCGATCAGTTCCAGTAGGCGCAGTGGCATACGGAACGTCGTAGAAACTGTACACCAGCCCGTCCGGGTCTCTGTAGCCTCGTACTGGCCCGTGGTGTGTGTTGATCACCCGACTCTCTTCGCTTTGGGAAGCAGCAGAAGCAATTACAACGCACACGTATGCGAGTACAGTCCACATCTTTACAACAATAATGATAAAAACCGTAGTACTTGCTTAAATAATGAATTATGCAATTATTATCATATCACAAATCATGGCACGATGATAAGACGCTTAACAAAATATCATGGCTCATACAGGTGCCTATTATTATTATTTGAAACGCACACATCTATACACTTTGATACATTTACAGTTCCAAAATAAGCTAGATTTAGTTTATGGAGTTATGAGAAAACCGGAATGTCATAGACTTCGCGACCTCTAGTATGACCGCGGAATTGCACTAAAGAGCATACCGATGACATTTGATAGGAATAATATGCGTTTTGCAGAATAAAGTAGCCTAGTAGGTACTAGGTAGCGTAACGCGTACCATCCTGAAGAGATGTGAATTTCGAGCACAAGCTCAAAAGAGGGGGGGTGGGGTAAAATATTTTAAGCTCCTTCGTATTTTTGTTCCAGCTTATGATAGTTATGATGATTTCGAATTGTTAAATGGTAATTTAAAAAAATGTTATTCACATAATCTTTCTATGTAGATAATCTTAGTTTTCATAACTCATAAAACAATACCTACCTACTGGACATAAGGAGACTTAACATCGTATGTCTCAGGATGGCGAGCGCAATGGAATGCCAAGCACTGCTGTGTAATTCATGTTATTGTTTGGTTTTGCAACTGTCCATGAACGGTAATATCACTCACCATCAGGCGAATGGCTTGGTCGTATTGCCATTTATCGCAATAAAAAAAAACCTACGACAAAGCGCTTCTAGAAAAGGTAGGTAGTTTGATTGCACCAAGAATGTATCATTTAACGACTCGTTAAATTCAAGTTATTCGCACTTTTTTTTCCATTTTGCTGAAATAAAAATAAATGGAGCTAGGTATTCTTTAAACCTCCACGATTCATGTTTCTTTAGAACACCTGTTTATTATTTACAGTTTCAGTAGCAACAGCTTAGAAAACGCTGCCACAATGTAAGCATTCCATGCGCACCCCATCTTCGCACTAAGTGTTGAAGCGAAGTCTGTTGAGTGCAGTTTTTAGCTGGAAATTCAGATTTATAGTGTGAAATGGCACGGAAAACGCCCGCTAAGGCACTCTTGGTACCACTCAGCCCGATGGGAAAATTTGCAATAAGCCTCCGACGAAACTTCGAGGTTTTCATAAATTCCATAAAATCTGCTAAAGTCGCTATCATTTTATTAGCGCTGATCCTAACCAATCTGCCATTTAAAAATAAACTTGTTATTTCAGTTATTTGGTAAAAATTGTAACTATTAGACTGGGTTCCAAATAAATTCATTTATAGAATTAACTAAGTTGTTGAATCTTGTCACATCTACAATCAAATTCTGCTGAAATGTGAAACCAATGCGTTTCGACAATATTTCTTTACGTAAGAAAAAAGCATTATTTGTGAATTCCTGTATCGTTTGTTTATGCGCGAGGAATTTCAAATTGAAAAGCTAATAGACAGCAGAGCGTCGAATTCCCTCTTGTAGATTTGGTTGCGTAAAAGTAACTCCCGCTGGAAATCCGTCTGTGTATTTGTTTGAATATCCTTTCCCCTGTAACTCGGGAGCCCGGGTTAATTGTGTATAGAGCTAAACAGCCAGACGTTAGATCGCATTTTACCGCTTCAAATCAAATTGTTTCGAACCTACCACGAATTGTCGTAAGCCTTTCGCTCGAAATTAAATTTTATGATCATTGTTTAATATGATTATTTTGTCTTCCTTATATCTATGAAATACTCTTAGCTTGACCGCAAATACGGGTTTACAATATTTAATATATTATATTCGATGCTCGATTGTTCTATAAAATGTACAGGTATATATTTTTCTACTACGAGTATAATAATTGATTTAAAAATGCCACTTAAATCTTATGTTAAAGCAAATAAAATATTTTTTAACTATTTAACAAGCTGTAATAACTTATACGAATACAGTGTTGTTTACCTGCGAAACTACGCGGATTAAGTGTTTCGATGGATTCAAAGTCAATTCGATTACCAGTAAAACTCTGCGAAGAAAGTTCGCCGGCTGAGCGTCTCCGGGATTACTTTCGCAGACAAAGTTAGATCAGACGCTTTGAAGCGCGTCAACTACCATCATTGTCATCCTCTACAAGACCTCGTTTAGTTAAATAAAGGCCCAGGAAGACACTCAATATCCCCTACTATTGTTCACTGGGTATTGTAGCGTCTTCATAGCTTTTTACAATTTTTGTTGCAATGAATGTCGAGACGATCATACCATTCGCCTGATGGCAAGCGATACGACCGCTCATGGACAGTAGCAAAACCAAACAACACCATTAATTACAAAGCAATGCTTGGCATTCCACTACACTCGCCATCCTGAAATATTTAGTTTCATTATGTCCATTAGTTACTCTGGCTACAATGTTTGAATGTTTTGATTTACACCCTAAGTTTTTGTTAATTGTAGGTTTTGCGTTGTATGTGATTACGTGAATCGGTAGCAACCAACAACCGCCCATTGCTGAGGACGGACTCATGTTTAATCCAAAGCTGGATTAAGAGCAATATTCTACTACGTTGGTCCACTGAGCGTTGGCGGACTTTGCCTACTCTAGAATTCTTGCAGAAATCTTTATGATATGCAGGATTCCTCACAATAATTTCTTTCAACGTTACATTCTGTTGTAAGTTACTATCACTACACCTGTACCCTGTAACTTTTGTATATTGTAAACATTTTTGTTATTGTGATGTAAGGCGGGACGAACATGTCATTCGCATGATGGTAAGTGACACGACTACTCATTGACAGTAGCAAAACTAAACAACGCCATGAATTACAAATCAATGCTTGGCATTCCACTACGCTCGCCACCATGAGACATAAGATGTTAAGTCTCATTATGTCCGGTAGTTACTCTGGCTACAATATCCTTTAAAACGAAACACGATAGTGCATTTACACTGCTCTTTAGTGGGAGAAAAATACATTGCGGTGGTACCTACACTGGCGGCCATTCACATAATGAGTTTTTTTTTTTTTTTTTTATTGCAATGAATGGCGAGACGAGCATGCCGTTCGCCTGATGGTAAGCGATACGACCGCTCATGGACAGTAGCAAAACCAAACAACACCATGAATTACAAGACAATGCTTGGAATTCCACTGCGCTCGCCATCCTGAGACATAAGATGTTAAGTCTCAATATGTCCAGTAGTTACTCTGGCTACAATGTCCTTCAAACCGGAACGCAACAGCGCATTTACACTGCTGTTTGGCGGGAGAAATAGACATTGCGGTGGTACCTACCCAGGCGGCCTCTCACATATGAGACATAGTATATCACATAATAGACATTTTTACTGGTGGTAGGTCTCTCACCACCAATAAATTTCCAAAAAATCAGATGTGTTATCGCAAATCGAGCCCATGTTGTTACCAGCTGGCAACAGGCCTCCACGCACATGTTTTCATGAATAGCTTGTACGACTACGCAAATTTCTGATATGCTGCTTAGAGATTTACATGCCTATACATAAATCATGACACCTCGATTAGTTATGATGTCGGTACTTATATTTAAGATTATTATCTCTGAGATCGCTCATCGCATCATACCTACCTCGCATTAATTGTTCAAAGTCCACAATATACCTGCATTATACCGGATGTATCCAGACTGCGATCGTAAACGAAGACAAGTGGTATCACCCAAACATTATGATGAGTAAAAATACCAAAAAAACGTCGTGGTTTTTTTTTTTTGGGAAAATTTTATTTGTCTTGTGTCTGAATTCAGTAAAAGTACCAACTGACTTCGTTTTCGGTCGCAGTCTGGATAAACCCGGTTTTATTGGAAATCAACAGTTAGTAGTCTTTGCTTTCTGAATAATGAAATTCTTTTCTCTTTAATTTTATAGGACTTTTTTCGATCATGATTATGAAGCCATGGTAGCTCCCTGTGATTGATGGATAAAAATATATTCGTTGAATCTTTTTAAGTAGGCTAAATCTTTCCAATTTATCTTGCAATAAGCGAGTAATTGTATTTTTATAGTCGTTTAACACGCGACGACATGCCGCGCCGCGCCGCATGCTTTCCGACTCAATTAGTTCCGTTTCAAATTGCATTTCAATTTTTTTTGCAACAATAAATACTAATGCAATGGATATTTGCACCCACTTTCGTTTAGTTGCTTCGTCTTTTAAAACAGTTTCGGTAGCACCAGCATTCTGTAACAATCGGGACCGTACCACCATCGTGGATATATTGGTATTATATGAACTTAAAATATTAAAAAGTAAGCTCCTGCTCATTTCTTAAAGATTGGAAAAATAATCCCGAGATCGAAATCCCTAATCCCACGTCATCTTTATCATCTTTGTCATATATTTATTACGCAATAGAAATATAATAGACATAGTAATTGCTAAACTATGTCTATTCCTCCCGCCAAACAGCAGTGTAATATACACTGTTCTGTTCCGGTTTGAAGGACATTGTAGCCAGAGTAACTACTGAACATATTGAGACTTAATATCTTATGTCTCATGATGGCGAGTGCAGTGGAATGCCAAGCATTTGCACCATAGTATTGTTTGGTTTTGCTACTGTCCATGAGCGGTCGTATCGCTTACCATCAGGCGAATGGCAGGCTCGTCTCGCCATTCATTGCAACAATAAAATATATATATATATTCGTTTATTTGTCATCAACATATGTTTATACAGCAGAACATAATATCAAGCTAAATAATTAAACATTATAAAAATACTGATTAAAATTAAATTAGACGCAATAACTGCACTGGAGTTGCCGCTCGGAGGGATCGCCTCTTTATAATATTTATCGTAGATCTCATTCCATATTTCAAATCTTGCGCCAAACATGGAATTCCTAAGCTCGATTGACGGCCCCAAATATTTATAAGGAGATCTTGTTATATTTGCTGCTGGCCACGATGGGAGCGAAGATCCTTCTGGTACTGGATTACTGAAAAAACCAATAAGTAAGACATGAAGATCAACTACGAAGTGCTAGAACAATCATAAATAATATGAATCTGATATGAGATATATTTCAATTTCAACGATATGTAAAGTCCGCCAACCCGCACTAGGCCAGCGTGGCGGACTATATGGCCTAAGCCCTCTCAATCATACTCTCGATTGTAGAGAAAGCCCCTGCCCTGCAGTGGGACGTATATGGGCTGATACAGTACAATACAGTACAGATCAGAAACATCTGGGTTCAAAATACCAGACAGGTACCTATATCAATATTGACAGAGAATAACAAAGCTAAAAATAACTAAACCTTAAACAATTAAGACTATATCTAGCAAGGCAGCTACTCGTATATTTAATATAAATTCAATTACATACCCATTTAAAATAAAATTCAAGTAGTAAGATCTTATTAATGTCTTCATGTTTCTATAAGCTTCAGTTGTATTTGTTTTATCCTCATCGAATACTATTTCCATTTGTGCACAATGATGTGCTCCTGTCACATTTGCAGTGTACGGTATAACCGGAGTGTTCTCGTCCACAAATGCATATTCATACAGATAGATAGGCTGTTGCTTCGCTGCCATACGTAAAGTAAACGCTTTCATCATTTTAAACCCAAATAAAACGTCTGTGAAGAAATCTATGTACTCTAATATTGTCTGTGGGCCTATGTGTCGGTCGCCGAAATAAAAAGATTTAACAGCTCTTGCCACCTCTTCTCTTTCTGCTTCACTTCCAAATCCTAGTTCATGTGGCAAAAAATCGGAGAAATTTTGATTCATTATTTCACTCCAGGTATAAAAGTGTGACATTCTGAACAACCCTTCTTTATTAGCCAGTCCATACAACATAGGAATTGCAGGATAATCACCCCTTTTCAAAATATTTGCGGGATCTTCAGCTAGAAACATCTCAACACCTACATCTCGTTCTACACATGGACCAAAAGGCATAGCAGAATCTTTGCGGAACATTATGGCATCCAAACGTGAAACAAGTGTTTGGTATGGAGTCGTCAGGTAAAACTCCTCCAAAGCTTTTATATCATCTACGTTGGTGAAGTTAAAAAGCCTAGCATAATCCTTAGCATTCTGCAAAGGATCGGTTTGTATTCCAAGTCCCCCATAACTGCATCCACTCTCAGGTATAGCTTTATGGAAAAGTCCTGTTGTAGTTTTTGATAAAGTCAATAAATCAACCGATGCTCCGCCGGCACTGCATCCCATTATAGTGACATCGTTGGGATTACCTCCGAAATTAGCGATATTTCGCTGAACCCAGCGCAATAATGCTACTTGATCTTTTAAACCAGCGTTCCCGGGGGCATTCTCAGTTCCTAAGCATAGAAAACCTTGTGCTCCAAGTCGATAGTTAAATGCAACTACAATAACTCTATTGGTTCTCACGAAATTCTTTAAAAGAACGAAGTGCGCATGTCCTGCTTGGTAACCACCCCCGTGGACATTGACTACAACTGATACATTGGTTACTTGTGCACTCGGAATAAATATGTTGGCTACGAGGCAATCTTCTTGAATTAATACAGGTGAAATTTGGGGCTGAACTAATTGAGGACATGTGATGTGTTTTTGGATTGCTTCATATGGTTCTACCCATGTCGGTGGTGGGAGAGGTGCCTGGAAAAATCGGAACAATATAAAATGAAGATTTTTATAGAAAAAGTAAATAAAAAAGAATAAACTAAAAGATGGGGAGATATGATATTAACTGCAAAAAGATGACTACGTCTAAATCTCATTAAAACACAATTTGTAGTTATGGTGTTCCATACTAACATTTTAAAACTATCGTAAAATTTTAGTACATAACCCGACGAAATTCCTAAACAGCATTGCAGAGATTTTCCTTAATTTTAAACAAAAACAAAAACAATAATATTTATAAATATATATATCTCTTTAGCCACAGGAAGTTCACTGCTGAATATAGGCCTCCCCCAGGGATCTGCCCAGCCAGACTCTCGTCATTTTATATAAGCTGAAAGTTAGTCTGCTCATGCCTCTGACATAAGCATCACACAATCAGCTGTTATGAAGTTCCGATCGTGGTGGCTTTGGAAGAATCAGCATTAATGTGTCTGGCAAGATGAAAGAACCATCAAAAGTGTCCGGCTGCCATGGAAACACCTTTTGATTATTGCGTTTACAACATATTATGTAAACTTCAGTCTTTATATTATAACGCTGGCAAAATTATTTGAAAAAAAAGGAATAAAAGAAATCGTAATATGACAACCTTTGTGGCGCAGTTGGTTAGACGTCGGCTGTGAAATGAGAGGGCGTGGGTTCGATCCACACACCGAGACAAATATTTGTTTGAAAAACAGGTATTTATTTCGGGTCTGGGAGTTTCTGAGACCGAAACGTCACTCATAGTTTCTAATAACCACGACACAAGTGTGACGTTGTGAGAATGTCACCCGTGCAGCACATGCGCAGTTTATGTATATCTTACGCGCAGCTAAACAATTACAAGAATACCATTTTGACGTACATACCATTAAGACGTAAACCTAATCGCAACTGCATCGTAACTTGATCGGCGCGTCAATAAATTACGTGAATTAGCCTACGGGCTACAGGACTATGTATGTGACTGTCGGGTGTATTTATTTATTTGATTTATATAATTGGTGCTTTGTTTTAGTTCTGTATTATATTTTATAACATTGTAATTATGTTCCGAAATAAAATCAAATAGATCTGGCGGGCAAATCCGTACATGTACAGTAGGCAAATAAAACTATGAATATGCAGTAAATACCTTGAACCGATCAGTTCCAGTAGGCGCAGTGGCATACGGAACGTCGTAGAAACTGTACACCAGCCCGTCCGGGTCTCTGTAGCCTCGTACTGGCCCGTGGTGTGTGTTGATCACCCGACTCTCTTCGCTTTGGGAAGCAGCAGAAGCAATTACAACGCACACGTATGCGAGTACAGTCCACATCTTTACAACAATAATGATAAAAACCGTAGTACTTGCTTAAATAATGAATTATGCAATTATTATCATATCACAAATCATGGCACGATGATAAGACGCTTAACAAAATATCATGGCTCATACAGGTGCCTATTATTATTATTTGAAACGCACACATCTATACACTTTGATAAATTTACAGTTCCAAAATAAGCTAGATATAGTTTATGGAGTTATGAGAAAACCGGAATGTCATAGAGGTCGCGACCTCTAGTATGACCGCGGGATTGCACCAATGCGCATACCGATGACCTTTGAAAGTAATAATATGCGTGTTGCAGAATACAATAGCCTAGTAGGTAGCGTAACGCGTACCATCCTGAAGAGATGTGAATTTCGAGCACAAGCTTAAAAGAGGGGGGGGGGGAAATATTTTAAGCTCCTTCGTATTTTAGTTCCAGCTTATGATAGTTATGATGATTTCGAATTGTTAAATGGTAATTTAAAACATTTTTATTCACGTAAACTTTTTATGTAGATCTAATCTTAGTTTTCAAAACTCATAAAACAATACCTAGCTGTAGATTTAAGAATAAAATTTAAGGGATAAATTAATAAGTAGTCCAGTAAACTGACCTGGTTATTGAGAAGAAATCATGTACAAAAATTTGATTTACTTGATAGCCAAAAATGGAAAACAGATCTAGATTCAGCAAATCCTATTCTATTTACTCGTACTAACAGTAATAAAAATGAAAACAATATACTAACAGTTCATATTTAAAGAATTTCATAGCAGACTAGTGTAGTTACATAATATATTGTTTTTCCGTCACTTACTGGTTGGTGGTTTTGGTTGATGATATATTTCTCAAATGTGGGAGGCTGCCTGGGTGGGTGCCACCGGAATGTCTATTTCTCCCGCCAAACAGCGCTGTAAATGCACTGTTGTGTTCCAGTTTGAAAGACATTATAGCCAGAGTAACTACTGGACATAAGGAGACTTAACATCTTATGTCTCAGGATGGCGAGCACAATGGAATGCCAACCAATGTAATTCATGGTGTTGTTTGGTTTTGCAACTGTCCATGAACGGTCATATCGCTTACCAGCAGGCGAATGGCTTGGTCATATCGCCATTTATCGCAATAAAAAAAAACTTACGACAAAGCGCTTCTAGAAAAGGTAGGTAGTTTGATTGCACCAAGAATGTATCATTTAACGACTCGTTAAATTCAAGTTATTCGCACTTTTTTTTTCCATTTTGCTGAAATAAAAATAAATGGAGCTAGGTATTCTTTAAACCTCCACGATTCATGTTTCTTTAGAACACCTGTTTGTTATTTACAGTTTCAGTAGCAACAGCTTAGAAAACGCTGCCACAATGTAAGCATTCCATGCGCACCCCATCTTCGCACTAAGTGTTGAAGCGAAGTCTGTTGAGTGCAATTTTTAGCTGGAAATTCAGATTTATAGGGTGAATTGGCACGGAAAACGCCCTCTAAGGCACCCTTGGTACCACTCAGCCCGATGGGAAAATTTGCAATAAGCCACCGACGAAACTTCGAGGTTTTCATAAATTCCATAAAATCTGCTAAAGTCGTTATCATTTTGTTAGCGCCGATCCTAACCGATCTGCCATTTAAAAATAAACTTGTTATTTCAGTTATTTGGTAAAAATTGTATTAGAATGGGTTCCAAATAAATTAATTTATAGTCAATTAACTAAGTTGTTGAATCTTGTCACATCTACAATCAAATTCTGCTGAAATGTGAAACCAATGCGTTTCGACAATATTTCTTTACGTTCGAAAAAGCATTATTTGTGAATTCCTGTATCGTTTGTATATGCGCGAGGAATTTCAAATTGAAAAGCTAATAGACAGCAGAGCGTCAAATTCCCTCTTGTAGATTTGGTTGCGTAAAAGTAAATCCTGCTGGAAATCCGTCTGTGTATTTGTTTGAATATCCTTTCCCCTGTAACTCGGGAGCCCGGGTTAATTGTGTATAGAGCTAAACAGCCAGACGTTAGATCGCATTTTACCGCTTCAAATCAAATTGTTTCGAACCTACCACGAATTGTCGTAAGCCTTTCGCTCGAAATTAAATTTTATGATCATTGTTTAATATGATTATTTTGTCTTCCTTTAAATCCATGAAATACTCTTAGATTGACCGCAAATATGGGTTTACAATTATTATTAATATATTATATTCGATGCTCGATTGTTCTATACAATGTACAGGTATTACTCGTCGGAAATATCTGTGGATCTGAATAATTGACGTCATTGGAACATAAGTTCAGCAAACTCGAAATATAGGTTAAACAAATTGAATTAAAATTGAAAAAACAATAAAAAATAGAATGCGCCGCCATCTCAAATCGTTTTTTATGCAAAATAACATAGTAGGTAGGTGAACACAAAAAAATGAAATGTGAACCGCATGACAGCTAGGTTCACAGATATTTCCGACAAGTTATATATATATATTTTTCTACTACGAGTATAATAATTGATTTAAAAATTACACTTAAATCTTATGTTAAAGCAAATAAAATATTTTTTAACTATCAAGCTGTAATAACTTATACGAATACAGTGTTGTTTACCTGCGAAACTACGCGGATTAAGTGTTTCGAAGGATTCAAAGTCAATTCGATTACCAGTAAACCTCTGCGAAGAAAGTTCGCCGGCTGAGCGTCTCCGGGATTACTTTCGCAGACAAAGTTAGATCAGACGCTGTGAAGCGCGTCAACTACCATCATTGTCATCCTCTACAAGACCTCGTTTAGTTAAATAAAGGCCCAGGAAGACACTCAATATCCCCTACTATTGTTCACTGGGTATTGTAGCGTCTTCATAGCTTTTTACAATTTTTGTTGCAATGAATGTCGAGACGAGCATACCATTCGCCTGATGGCAAGTGATACGACCGCTCATGGACAGTAGCAAAACCAAACAACACCATTAATTACAAAGCAATGCTTGGCATTCCACTACACTCGCCATCCTGAAATATTTAGTTTCATTATGTCCATTAGTTACTCTGGCTACAATGTTTGAATGTTTTGATTTACACCCTAAGTTTTTGTTAATTGTAGGTTTTGCGTTGTATGTGATTACGTGAATCGGTAGCAACCAACAACCGCCCATTGCTGAGGACGGACTCATGTTTAATCCAAAGCTGGATTAAGAGCAATATTCTACTACGTTGGTCCACTGAGCGTTGGCGGACTTTGCCTACTCTAGAATTCTTGCAGAAATCTTTATGATATACAGGATTCCTCACAATAATTTCTTTCAACGTTACATTCTGTTGTAAGTTACTATCACTACACCTGTACCCTGTAACTTTTGTATATTGTAAACATTTTTGTTATTGAGATGTAAGGCGGGACGAACATGTCATTCGCATGATGGTAAGTGACACGACTACTCATTGACAGTAGCAAAACTAAACACCGCCATGAATTACAAATCAATGCTTGGCATTCCACCACGCTCGCCACCATGAGACATAAGATGTTAAGTCTCATTATGTCCGGTAGTTACTCTGGCTACAATATCCTTTAAACCGAAAAACAATAGTGCATTTACACTGCTCTTTAGCGGGAGAAAAATACATTGCGGTGGTACCTACACTGGCGGCCATTCACATATGAGTTACCTACCACCAATAAATTTCCGAAAAATCAGATGTGTTATCGCAAATCGAGCCCAGGTTGTTACCAGCTGGCAACAGGCCTCCACGCACATGTTTTCATGAATAGCTTGTACGACTACGCAAATTTCTGATATGCTGCTTAGAGATTTACATGCCTATACATAAATCATGACACCTCGATTAGTTATGATGTCGGTACTTATATTTAAGATTATTATCTCTGAGATCGCTCATCGCATCATACCTACCTCGCATTCATTGTTCAAAGTCCACAATATACCTGCATTATACCGGATGTATCCAGACTGCGATCGTAAACGAAGACAAGTGGTATCACCCAAACATGATGATGAGTAAAAATACCAAAAAAACGTCGTGGTTTTTTTTTTTTTTTTTGGGAAAATTTTATTTGTCTTGTGTCTGAATTCACTAAAACTACCAACTGACTTCGTTTTCGGTCGCAGTCTGGATAAACCCGGTTTAATTGGAAATCAACAGTTAGTAGTCTTAGTAGTCATTATGCTTTCTGAATAATGAAATTCTTTTCTCTTTAATTTTATAGGACTTTTTTCGATCATGATTATGAAGCCATGGTAGCTCCCTGTGATTGATGGATAAAAATATATTCGTTGAATCTTTTTAAGTAGGCTAAATCTTTCCAATTAATCTTGCAATAAGCGAGTAATTGTATTTTTATAGTCGTTTAACACGCGACGACATGCCGCGCCGCGCCGCATGCTTTCCGACTCAATTCGTTCCGTTTCAAATTGCATTTCAATTTTTTTTTTGCAACAATAAATAGGTACTAATGCAATGGATATTTGCACCCACTTTAGTTTAGTTGCTTCGTCTTTAAAAACAGTTTCGGTAGCACCAGCATTCTATAACAATCGGGACCGTACCACCATCGTGGATATATATAGATTGGTATTATATGAACTTAAAATATTAAAAAGTAAGCTCCTGCTCATTTCTTAAAGATTGGAAAAATAATCCCGAGATCGAAATCCCTAATCCCACGTCATCTTTATCATCTTTGTCATATATTTATTACGCAATAGAAATATAATAGACATAGTAATTGCTAAACTATGTCTATTCCTCCCGCCAAACAGCAGTGTAAATACACTGTTCTGTTCCGGTTTAAAGGACATTGTAGCCAGAGTAACTACTGAACATATTGAGACTTAATATCTTATGTCTCATGATGGCGAGTGCAGTGGAATGCCAAGCATTTGCACCATAGTATTGTTTGGTTTTGCTACTGTCCATGAGCGGTCGTATCGCTTACCATCAGGTGAATGGCATGCTCGTTTCGCCATTCATTGCAACAATAATATATATATTCGTTTATTTGTCATCAACATATGTTTATACAGCAAAACATAATATCAAGCTAAATAATTAAACATTATAAAAATACTGATTAAAATTAAATTAGACGCAATAACTGCACTGGAGTTGCCGCTCGGAGGGATTGCCTCTTTATAATATTTATCGTAGATCTCATTCCATATTTCAAATCTTGCGCCAAACATGGAATTCCTAAGCTCGATTGACGGCCCCAAATATTTATAAGGAGATCTTGTTATATTTGCTGCTGGCCACGATGGGAGCGAAGATCCTTCTGGTACTGGATTACTGAAAACACCAATAAATAAGACATGAAGATCAACTACGAAGTGCTAGAACAATCATAAATAATATGAATCTGATATGAGATATATTTCAATTTCAACGATATGTAAAGTCCGCCAACCCGCACTAGGCCAGTGTGGCGGACTATATAGCCTAAGCCTTATCAATCATACTCTCGATTGTAGAGGAAGCCCCTGCCCTGCAGTGGGACGTATATGGGCTGATACAGTACAATACAGTACAGATCAGAAACATCTGGGTTCAAAATACCAGACAGGTAAATCAATATTGACAGTTAGGGAATAACGAAGCTAAAAAAACTAAACCTTAAACAGTTGAGACTATATCTGGTAAGGCAGCTACTCGTATATTTAATATAAATTCAATTACATACCCATTTAAAATAAAATTCAAGTAGTAAGATCTTATTAATGTCTTCATGTTTCTATAAGCTTCAGTTGTATTTGTTTTATCCTCATCCAATACTATGTCCATTTGTGCACAATGATCTGCTCCTCTGACATTTGCAGTGTACGGTATAACCGGAGTGTTCTCGTCCACAAATGAATATTCATACAGATAGATAGGCTGTTGCTTCGCTGCCATACGTAAAGTAAACGCTTTCATCATTTTAAACCCAAATAAAACGTCTGTGAAGAAATCTATGTACTCTAATATTGTCTGTGGGCCTATGTATCGGTCGCCGAAATAAAAAGATTTAACAGCTCTTGCCACCTCTTCTCTTTCTGCTTCACTTCCAAATCCTAGTTCTTGTGGCAAAAAATCGGAGAAATTTTGATTCATTATTTCACTCCAGGTATAAAAGTGTGACATTCTGAACAACCCTTCTTTATTAGCCAGTCC
Organism: Deilephila porcellus; assembly: GCA_905220455.2. Classification (NCBI taxonomy): domain Eukaryota; kingdom Metazoa; phylum Arthropoda; class Insecta; order Lepidoptera; family Sphingidae; genus Deilephila; species Deilephila porcellus. Next base: position 10,922,362 of record LR999973.1, on the reverse strand, counting down.
ATACAACATAGGAATTGCAGGATAATCACCCCTTTTCAAAATATTTGCGGGATCTTCAGTTAGAAACATCTCAACACCTATGTCTCGTTCTACACACGGACCAAAAGGCATACTAGAATCTTTGCGGTACATTATGGCATCCAAACGTGAAACAAGTGTTTGGTATGGAGTCGTCAGGTAAAACTCCTCCAAAGCTTTTATATCATCTACGTTGGTGAAGTTAAAAAGCCTAGCATAATCCTTAGCATTCTGCAAAGGATCGGTTTGTATTCCAAGTCCCCCATAACTGCTTCCACTCTCAGGTATAGCTTTATGGAAAAGTCCTGTTGTAGTTTTTGATAAAGTCAATAAATCAACCGATGCTCCGCCGGCACTGCATCCCATTATAGTGACATCGTTGGGATTACCTCCGAAATTAGCGATATTTCGCTGAACCCAGCGCAATAATGCTACTTGATCTTTTAAACCAGCGTTCCCGGGGGCATTCTCAGTTCCTAAGCATAGAAAACCTTGTGCTCCAAGTCGATAGTTAAATGCAACTACAATAACTCTATTGGTTCTCACGAAATTTTTTAATAAAACGAAGTGAGCATGTCCTCCTTGGAATCCACCCCCGTGGATATTGATTACAACTGATACATTGGTTGCTTGTGCACTCGGAATAAATATGTTGGCTACGAGGCAATCTTCTTGAATTAATACAGGTGAAATTTGGGGCTGAACTAATTGAGGACATGTGATGTGTTTTTGGATTGCTTCGTATGGTTCTACCCACGTCGGTGGTGGGAGAGGTGCCTGGAAAAATTGGAACAATATAAAATATAGAGTTTTGTAGAAGAATATAAGTAAATAAAAAAGAATAAACTAAAAGATGCCTCGGTGGCGTAGTTGTACTACGGTACGACTTCAGTCTCTAAGCGAGACTTCAGTCTCGGGTTCAAATCCCGGGTCGGGCAAAGTGTTATTGGGTTTTTCTATTCATTATCAGCCCGGAGTCAGGAATTTGTGCCCAATATGGCGATAGGCTCGCCCCCTATCACATCATGGGACGGAACATACAAGGCGAAATGTGGGTGCCCTGATGGCGCCTCTGCCTACCCCTTCTGGGATAAAGGCGTGAGTTTATGTATGTTTGTAAAAGATGGGGAGATATGACATTAACTGCAAAAAGATGACTACGTCTAAATCTCATTAAAATACAATTTGTAGTTATAGTGTTCCATGCTAACTATCGTAAAGTTTAGGTAAGAAACCCGATGAAAATCCTAAACAGCATTGTAGAGATTTTCCTTAATTTTAAAACATAAACATTAATGTATATACCGGTTATATCAAGACTGCGACCGAAAACGGTTTTAGTGGTTACAGACACGATGCAAATAAAAATTTCACTAAAACAGCGACAGATATTTTTTTAGAAGTTTTTAAAAATCGTCCTGTTTTGGTGGTAAATACCAAATTTTTGCCTATTCAAATTATTATTGCGACAATAATAATTTGAAGCCTTACGTAACATTTAGTGTTTAAAAATAAAGAGGTCTACATCATTATTTTAGAAAACTATGTATTTATCACCCAAATACGACTAAAAGTAAAATATTACAAAAAAGAAATTGTCGATTTTTTTTGAGAAATTTTTACTTGCATTGTGTCTGAAGTCACTAATACTACCACCTGGCTTCGTTTTCGGTCGCAGTCTTGATATACCCTGTATATATATATATATATGTCGGAGAAACACCATTCTCCTCGACATCATCATTAGTGGTCACGGATCTAGTGGGCGCCATGTGGGTTATATGCGAGCACAAAACAAAGTAATCACTGTCTCACGCGATTTTATTTTACAAAAGATAAACTAATTAGATTAAAATTATTAAATAGGTAATGACAGTAATGACAGAGCAGCGGGTTCGCGACACCAGCCTTACTTCACCAGAAGCCTAGTCTAGAATGATCCACCTCGATCGATCCTCCTTTGTATTACTACTCAATACTATACGTATATACACCACAACTACCATAAAATGTGGTGAAAAATAAGATGGCGCCTCGACCCCGCTCGAGGCCATCCTCTGCTCTGATTGGACGTTAAATAATACAATGAATTTAAATAAATTACTGGGTTGTTGTACAATATAAAAATGTACTAAACCAAATAAAATAATATTAAGGTTTTATAAGACGTTTGTAGGAAACTAACATTCTCACTTCCGGTATATTAATAATTAACACATTTCCGTCTACTTCGCTGCAAATTAATTACAATTTAAAAATGAACTTAAGCGTAGAAAAATATTAAAATAATTTCAAAATAATTGAATGATCTCGCAAAGTACAACCAGCAGTCAACTCTGTATCTGTTCACTTCCTCCGACACGGCCGTCCTGACATTTCACACGTCCTCGTGTGATGTTGAGGGACCAGCATAATTGTGGTCTGTTAAGATAAAAACATAATAATTTTAAAAACACTTGTTCGGCCATTCCTGACAAATTAATGTCTACAATATTTTTTTTCTTCACTCCTATTCACCATGTTAATCTGAATCACATGTATAAAACAGCCAACTCGCCGTTTATACTGTAAATGGCCACCTCGCCCTTCAGACAATTCATAGCACTTCGTTTTAAATGGCCACCTCGCCCTACAAAGTCACCGTCTAAATGGCCACCTCGCCGATTTAGACATCTAAAATCTATGCCGTCTAAATGGCCACCTCGCCGATTTAGACATCTAAAATCTATGCCGTCTAAATGGCCACCACGCCGTTAAGACATAATTAGCTTACATAAAACTAGCACACTCTCATGGAATGAAATTATCAGTTTGAACTTATAAACACGTTTAAAAATCTTACTATCATTATCATCTGACAGACATGGATCAAGCTCAGAAGGGACATAGGATTGTGGGAGTGGACGTAAACGATCTCTCGAATACTTGTTAGTACGGTTTGAGTTCATACTCTTAAGGTGATACCTTCGATAAATGAGGCTCTAAAACACGTTAAAAGTTCTATTAACTGGGATTTGAAATTATCCGCCACGTCGGTATCTAAATGCTTAAAGTCGGTTACAGCTTTACCTACGTCACAGACATTGATAAAAGAAGATTTTTTAGTTATAATTAGCTTATCACTCGATATATGGATAGAAAAGCGCAATGCTAATAAATCACGTCCAATCAGAATATCATTTTGAAATAATCATCAGGTATTACATGAAATAAAATTTGAACGTCATAACCAAAAAGAGAAACTCGCGATAAAATCTGTGAACCACACAAAACACTACATTTGCCTACCCCTATTAAATTAACTATGGCATGTTATAATTTACCTACAAGTTTTCGTGAGACGCTTTATTTCATCAAGGAACAATCAGCACCGAAATCAAAACAAAATGAAAACTGTTCACCAAATTGAGTGATCACCCCGGTGACAGGTTCCACACCGCATACATCCACCCGTCTCACAATATTGGTTGAAGTGGTAGGTTGCGCGCTGCTGCTTGCAAGAGGCCCCATTTTTGAACAACGTGATGCCACATGCTCTTCAACACCACATTTGTAACACGTAACTGTGGGCCGCGTTGTAGCCACGGCCGTGCTGGAACGCTCGGAAGTTAGAGTTGTGTGCTGCTTGTCTTGAGAACGGCTGAAACATTCAAAAGATCTATGCCCTAGTTTTCCACAAGCGTAACATTTTGCGGAAGCTAAACTTAGTTTAAAAAGTTTACTATCGTGCATAGCGTTGGTACTGATCCCTGCAATCTCTTGATAACTCCTCTTACGATACGAAAATGCCATAAGTTCACGTTGCATCTTAATACGGGTAGTAATTTCTTCCGAAAAAATATTGCGTTGCAACTGTGGTTCTATTTGTCCTATATGAGCAATAATAACAGACACCACCATTTCTTCCTTATCTAATTTACCCCAACGCGACATAAGCAAAGTAAATAAACGGCTTGCATACGCAGCGAGACATTCTCCTTCTTGTGGTTTACCAGTAAACATTTTTAAAACTGTAGCCGCACAAGTCTATAACGTGTCGAAACGAGAGAGAAAAATATCTTTAAAATCTGCCCACTTCATAGTAGGAAAAGCTACTTGTGAAAACCACGTTGCTGCTGAACCTTTCATAACCTTACTTAGTATAAGAATAAGTTTACTGCCCTGTATGTTGCAATCCGATAAGCATATGTCCGCAGTCGCTAGCCAGGCTCGGGCGTCGGTCTCAGCAATCTCAGGGCAGAATTTCGGCAGCGTAATAGACTTATCTTCAGTCGCTGACGGGTTACGTAGCGCCTCTACTAGTAGGTCCGCATGCTGTTTTGTTGCGCTTCGAACATAACGCGCCAACCATCGTTTTCCGCGATGGATCTCTGAACGTTTTGTGCCTGCACCGATCCCACTTCTGATGTCGGAGAAACACCATTCTCCTCGACATCATCATTAGTGGTCACGGATCTAGTGGGCGCCATGTGGGTTATATGCGAGCACAAAACAAAGTAATCACTGTCTCACGCGATTTTATTTTACAAAAGATAAACTAATTAGATTAAAATTATTAAATAGGTAATGACAGTAATGACAGAGCAGCGGGTTCGCGACACCAGCCTTACTTCACCAGAAGCCTAGTCTAGAATGATCCACCTCGATCGATCCTCCTTTGTATTACTACTCAATACTATACGTATATACACCACAACTACCATAAAATGTGGTGAAAAATAAGATGGCGCCTCGACCCCGCTCGAGGCCATCCTCTGCTCTGATTGGACGTTAAATAATACAATGAATTTAAATAAATTACTGGGTTGTTGTACAATATAAAAATGTACTAAACCAAATAAAATAATATTAAGGTTTTATAAGACGTTTGTAGGAAACTAACATTCTCACTTCCGGTATATTAATAATTAACACATTTCCGTCTACTTCGCTGCAAATTAATTACAATTTAAAAATGAACTTAAGCGTAGAAAAATATTAAAATAATTTCAAAATAATTGAATGATCTCGCAAAGTACAACCAGCAGTCAACTCTGTATCTGTTCACTTCCTCCGACATATATATATATATATATATATATATATCTCTCTTCAGCCACAGGAAGTTCACTGCTGAATATAGGCCTCCCCCAGGGATCTCCACATACTACCTCCAGTTTTATTTAATAATATCGCATCACAATAAATATATAGTCGTAATTTTTTATAGATTCAAAATCTAGGTTAAATTACTTACCTTACATACATACATACATAAACTCACGCCTTTATCCCCGAAGGGGTAGGCAGAGGCGCCACTAGGACACCCACCTTCGCCTTGTATGTTCAGTCCCACGATGTGATAGGGGGCGAGCCTATCGCCATATCGGGCACAAATTCCTGACTCCGGGCTGATAATGAATAGAAAAATCCAATATCACTTTGCCCGACCCGGGACTCGAACCCGAGACCTCAGCTTTGTAACCGCACCGTAATACAACTACGCCACCGAGGCAGTCAGTATTTGTTTCGGTGCAGGGATCGAACCCGCGGCCTCTCGTTTCACAGGCGGCGTCTAACCAACTGCGCCACGGAGGCTGTCGCAATTTATTTAAATGATTTATATAATTGGTGCTATTTTTTAGTTCTGTAAACTATGAATATACAGTAAATACCTTGAACCGATCGGTTCCAGTAGGCGCAGTGGCATACGGAACGTCGTAGAAACTGTACACCAGCCCGTCCGGGTCTCTGTAGCCTCGTACTGGCCCGTGGTGTGTGTTGATCACCCGACTCTCTTCGCTTTGGCAAGCAGCAGAAACAATTACAACGCACACGTATGCGAGTACAGTCCACATCTTTACGACAATAATCATAAAAACCGTAGTACTTGCTTAAATAATGGATTACGCATTTACTATCATATCACAAATCAGTGCTAGACGATAAAACGCTTATGAAAATATCATGTTATGCCTTGTGTCTATTATTATTATTTGAAACGCGCTCATTTATACGGAGTTATACCCTTTGGTACAAAAACAGTTCTGAAATAAGCTGGATAGTTGATTTAATTATGAGAAAACCGGAATGTCATAATAGAGGTCGCGAATAACTTACTACTCCTCTAGTATGACCGCGGGATTGCACCAAAGCGCATACCGATGACCCTTGAAAGTAATAATAAGCTATGTGTTAGAGAATACAATAGCCTAGTAGGTAGCGTAAAGCGTACCATTCGAGATGGGAGGTTCGAGAACGAGCTTAAAAGATGGGGGGAATCATTTTTTTACCTCCTTCGTATTATTATGCCAGCCTCTGATAGGTTTGACGCTTTCGAATTGTTAAATGGTAATATAAAAAATAATTAATGTATACTTTTTATGTAGGTAGTCCTAGTTTTAAGAACTCTTTTTTTATTTTAATGACAATGAAAAAATACCTAGCTGTTAAATTGAAGAAAATATAAAGCGATTAAATTAATAAGAAGTCCAGAAAACTGACTTAATTGTTAAGAAAACATCACTCAAAAATAGATTTAAATGTTAGTAAATAATGCTAAGCATTGCTTTGTAATTCATGGTGTTGTTTGGTTTGCTACTGTCCATGAGTGGACGTATTGCTTATCATCAGGCGAATGGCGTGTTCGTATCGTCATTTATCGCCATAAAAAATAACCTTAGTCAAAATATGTGGCTGTGAATAAAAAAAAACGATAAAAAACTTCGAAAAAAGTAGGTAGTGCCCTTGCGCTTCGCTCTCGTCTTGGCAAGGGCACTCCCGTGCACCCAGATTCTATCATTTAACGACTCATTAAATTCAAGCAATTCGCAAGTTTTCTCCATATTGCTGAAGTAAAAAGCAAAATAATAGAGACATTCTTACAAACTTCGTGATTCATGTTTTATTTAGAACATCCTGTTATTTACAGTTTCAGTAGCAACAGCTTAGAAAACGCTGCCACAATGTAAGCATTCCTTGCGCACCCCATCTTCGCACTAAGTGTTGAAGCGAAGTCTGTTGAGTGCAGTTTTTAGCTGGAAATTCAGATTTATAGTGTGAAATGGCACGGAAAACGCCCGCTAAGGCACTCTTGGTACCACTCAGCCCGGTGGGAAAATTTGCAATAAGCCACCGACGAAACTTTGAGGTTTTCATAAATTCCATAAAATCTGCTAAAGTCGTTTTCATTTTGTTTGTTTTCACTTTAGTTTAGTTGCTTCGTCGTTAAAAACAGTTTCGGTAGCACCAGCAATCTGTAACAATCGGGACCGTACCACCATCGTGGATTTATTTAAGCTCTTTAAGAGAGCGCCAGATTTTCTTATTGCTTAAAAAATAATGAATAAAATAAAGTATCATACATATTGTTCAGTAAGGATTAACTAAAACGTCATATTGCCTATAGACTAGTCAAACTCATGAAATTGATATTAACGGCATAAACATAGCGAAGCGTGTAAGAATAGATTTCTAATTCCATTGCATACTACTCGTATAATAATGTTATTTCAATGAACTTTTTGGAAATCTTGACCAATATACTAACCTTACGTATTTTCTCTAACCTCACTGTCCTAAACCCATATTATTTAGAATATACAATCCCAAAATCCGATTCCCAATTAAAGGTTCCGGTGAGTGCTTTCATTATTTGGGCAGCCATGACTGCGAGTGACCGCCGCGCTTTTCCAATTTTCCGCGTGTCCACCGCATTCGTCCCTGCGTTTTCATTGCTCACGACTGTAATAAATTGGCGTGATGGAGAACGCACATGTATCGCTTAGCTAACGATATCACGAGGTAATTCAGCGTTGTTTATGGAATGAGCGAAAATTTCCGTAATATAGTTAGGATTTTATTTACTGCTAGACGAACCAATTTTAAACTTAAGATTTTATGTTTAATGTAAATTTATTTGAGGGTAGTATGTTAGTTAATGGAAAGCCCGCTGTGCTAACTGAGAGTCTATAGATTTATTATTTGGTGTATTAGGCAAGTACGTACGATCTCCAAAATATTAATCTAAAAAATAGCAAAATTTTGACGGATAATATTGACTAGAACATAGATTATTTTCTTATCAACGTTATAAGCCAAAAATCAGTTGTATAACCAAGGCAACATCAAGGTCGATGGCAAGTGTGCTGATATGACAACAAAGTGTGTAATCATGTGGCAAGGGAGATGGGGCAGACTAGCCTCTGCACCTGCGGTCCCCGGCCTCCCCGCGACCACTCATGCCCTGGTGAGCATCTGGAGCGGCGCACTTCATCTATAACCTTAATGTCTAGGCTAACATGCAACGACCTAATTAAAATTTAATTTACATTGCAATTTGTATTGTTTGTCCATTGATTAGATTCCAACTTATAAAAGAGGATCAAATAATAAAACAGTTAATAGCATCGTGCCTTTAAAAAAATAGTAATGATGCCCTTTCTTTCTCCTTCTCATAAATCAATTCAATGGTTGTCTGGTAGAGATTGCCTTAGTGCGTTAAGACCGCCATTTGTACTTTGTTTTATTGTCTCTATATACCTACTGTTATATTTATTGTATACAATAAAGAATAAAATAAATAAATAACGAAGTTGGTATGCACAAATACAAAGAAAATATTAGAACGTTATTGATCCTCAAACCCCTTCAATATCATTAAATCAGAGAACATTAATAACTGATGGCACACGATGTTAATGATACCCACCAGCGTAACAAAATTTAATTAGATTTCATCTAATGATTATTATTCATTTACTGTAACTAGTGGACCAGCAAGAGTTGCAATATTATTAAAATTACGTAGGCTCAGCAAAAGCTCATGTTATTTTGTAATACGAGTAGTACGACTTAATAATGGCCAAATTGTTTTCATTGACAATTATTGCGTATTTTACTTTTAAATTAGATGAGTTTTTGTAAATGGTAAAGGGTATTTTTTTTCTACAAATATTTTTTTTAAAAAACTTAGCTCTTAAACTTACCGATTCTATAAAAATAAATTGGAATTTATATTTTATTCTTGTTAGAATTAATTAATATTCTCAATGTCTTTATGTCAATGGGTACAGACTTTATATGTATTATAGCGACCTCGCTATAATTCTTTGAGGAGGTCTATGTTATGCATTGTTCTTTGAGCGACTGAAAACTGAAAAGAAAGAGCTCTTCTGTATTATATCGTCAGAGAAGTAAAAAAACTTCTTTTGCTATCGTGTTTATTATAGGAAGGTTGCCAAAAGCTTGATACCTTGCGGTTTCCTCCGGCGGCCGTTCTTTTTCCTTCCTCCACCCTTTATTTTAATGAAACCTGCAACACACCCAGGATCTAAATGTTGTCAGTATCGCTGGTCATTTGCTCGATTGCCGAATCTTTCCATTACAAGAAAAGCTAATAAAATAGCATAATAGGAAAGTTAGTACCAATACATTTTTAATTATATTATTCTGAGCATATATTGTTTGTAGTTTGTACTTGACGGCGCCGCTGGCCGCACCCGGGCCCACTTCACGGTCATAGATGTTTTTTCGCGCTCCAAAAGCTGCGTAAATTGAACCGATACGAGTAATTCGGCCGAATTGGAACAAGCCAACTCGCACTCGTTCGCGCTTCGACAAACAGCTAACCGAGTTGTGCACGCTAAGGTACGCAATATAACTCGCACCTGCATCTCACTTTAAAAATATATTTTTATTTTATTCAAACTGGAAACAAACAGACATATTACACTGTGGAGTAAAACAAATATTACGGATCTTACCCCGGTTTCTAGTTTAACTTTCTGGATATTACAACCATAGGTACCTACAAGTAAGAACTTAATACAGATTCCAGTTTTCACAAAAAACATATCTAGACAGGTACAATCTTTCGCCTGTTAAATGTAAACCAAGAGCAACATACATCAATATTATAATAAACACTGAAATAGTAAGCACGATTTTAAAATTTTAAAGTTATCAATTGATACATCATTTTTAAAACAAATAAAGAATAAAAAAAAGGATATTACCATCGTTTGTGATAAATGGAAATAAATGATCGTTGCATGTGCATTGTATGTGCCGTAGAAACAGTTAACGTGGCGTTTCCTATTTCAGTTTTCCATTTATTTGGCTGTGTCAGCTTTACGCGCGTCCAACGATACAAAAGTTTAGCATATTCGGTGTGAAAATGGCAACACAGATAGTGGGCAGACACAGGCGTGGATTTGGAAACTTTAGATATTATTTACATTCATTTGCAATCCTTAAACTGACTGATGGACCACGTATTGTGTTAATGGAATCATTCAGAAAATTACATAATAATAGGCTATGATCCGAATATATAATGTATTATGCTTAAAAATGTATTTAATGAAAGCTAATTAAGATAAAATTAATAAATTAAATCAAAACCCTGTCAAAATTATACAAGAATAAGTTTCCCTCCACAGAATGGCCGTGAGGTTGCTTTCAGTACCTTCAGTATTTACACTGTAATACCCGAAATTGCCCCAATTGTGTATATTCTTAAGAGTAATATTTAATAAACCCCGAGAAGTCTTCAATGCTCTAGCCATCTTACAGAGAACCGTGAAAATATTTCAGAGGAAAAAAATAGGAGGCATATTTTCTCGTGTTTCGCGGACCTATACAATTTCTTATTCAAACAGTACCTACTAATATCACAACATGTAATCTTAATTATAAAACTGAATTCATGCCTAAAAGCAAGTTGAAAAATTCACCATTAAATCAGTGGCTTCAAACTGAAAAATTATAAGAACCTACTTTGCTAGTTATATTTAAAATAAGTACTTGAATCTGCAAATAACGAAGTAAACGATTCAATAAACACCAAACACAATATCCGCTGCGAGTCAGTTTAAAATAAAACTATAAATAAGTTTCAACTGAGCAATAAACGTCAAGTGAGTTAAGTAAATCTTGTGTAACTCGCGCACGTCCGCGCCGTTGCTCAGCATTGCGATATGATTTAAGAGCCCCACGCCTCTGGATACATGTCTGTGAGGGAAAAAGTGTGCGAATATCCCAGCAGCATCTGTCCGATATTGCAATTTCGGTTAGCCGTTTTTGTATCACCCTAACCACTGCATAACATAACCGTATACCTATTTTTTACCAAACTTTTGTTTCGTTATCCGCGGAAACGGTCGCCGGATGTTTTTGGGTAGTAACACCCGTCAAATGTTAGGCAATGAATATTTTTATCGTCTATCGCGAACTGTCAAACATTGCATGCGATACTCCATATACCGTACCTAGTTTTTAGGAAAACTTTTAATTAATATTAATACACCCAACAGTCACATACATAGTCCTGACCCCACATTAAGATCGAGTCTTGTGTCGTGGGTATCAGAAACTACGAGAGACTTTTCGGTCTCACAAACACCCAGACCCGAAACAAATATTTGTGGTTCACACAAACATTTGTCTCGGTGCGGGGATCGAACCCGCGGCCTCTCGTTTCACAGGCGGCGTCCAACCAACTGCGCCACGGAGGCTGTCAAAACTCCATATGACTGGTTACATCTCATATTGACTGTACTTTCATTACTGATTCACTGATTCACTAATTACAAAAACATATCTTACCTGTGGGTAGTGTGAATTTTTTAGAGTTTAGCCTGAATTGGGAAACTCAACATTGTATGAGGCGAATGTGAATGATCCATACGCTGACATTCATATTAATAGGCAAAGATATAAATAATAGTATTAACTAGTTTTTACCAGCTTCATAATCCAAATTGATTACCTAGAATCTGTAGATAGTTCTTATGTCGATAATTGATATGACGTAGGTATGTATGTATCAAATTCTATTGCTCAACAATTAACAGGTTCGTCGCTTCCTGAATTTGAGCACAACACATTGGCTATTTTATACAAAAATATTAATCCTAAATTCGTTTCTAAATTGATACTGTAGCATGTGTTAGCTATGAACCAGTGGGTTTGGATTCAAATATCAAATCGACCAACCCAATTTGTAGACTGTTTTCAATTTAAAGTTTCGAAGCTGGCATTTCTTCCTACCTTTCTGATATAACAAGCCTTTAAGCGGATATATGAACACTAAACTAACTGTTGGCTCGTTAAATTCGAAAAAATATATTTTCCATTAAAAAAACACTTTACAACGAGCCTAACATGATGAAAATACACGCGCGTAAAATATTCCCACGTCACGTAACTAACCTATACAAAACAGCTGAAAAAAAGGAGAAACCACTTTATTTGATTAAACTCGTAAATCACAGTAAACGAGATGTTACACGGGGTTTTAAAGCTAAAAGATTTACAATTGAAACGGCGCGGCTTTTTACAGGTGATTGAATTTCCCATCGGCCGGCGACATAAGTTGCCAGTCAAATGGGCTGTGAAGATGATAGCTGGACCGTTGGAACGGTAGTTTAGGTAATAGAAGGCTCGCAAGCTGTGATATACGGTGGTACATGCATTGTTGTTATTAGTTTAATAGTGGTAGTCTGAGTGATTTAGTACCTATTACAAAAGCTTTTATAGATGGCCGAATATATCGAAATTCGACATCATTATCACACTTTGTTCAAGTTCATTGCTAAACATAGGATTGCCCCAAAACTTTCCACCGACTTTTGGAAGGAACCTGAATCCAGCTATTTTTACACTCCATATAAAGTCAGTGTACCTACCTTAAGGGTGGACGTCTGCGCTTGCCGATGCCACGTGTCGCACCCTCCATTTGAGAACTATTGAACCTTATCGGTCTACAGCCGAAATTACTATTACATGTTTAACGAATTGTTACATGTTTGACATAAAGATAAATACCTTCGACGTTTTAATTCCAAGGCAGTTGAGCGAATTTTTCTTAGAAAAAATATGATTAGCCCGACACTGGATATTTCCCTTGAGAGTTAACTTCTGAGGGGCGGCAAGTGATAAATCACAAGAAGATCTTTAAGCAAGCGTGAAAAATATGTGACGCCGACCTCGAGTAAACGTAAGTCATCATATAGTTATAATTTGTAGACCTAATAGTTTAACTGTAACAACTAACAGTCGACTATAGTTAGACTAGCCTTTCTGCAGTGGCGGTAGCTGGGTGGTACCAGTATCTCACGGAAAAACGACATGAAATAACAACTTTATTCCAGCGTTTTATTCACTTAAGCTTATCTATGCTTCCCCCGCTCATTCCAACTTCAATCCTCAAAGGCCAGCTAGAGCAACAACCCGAGATTATCGAGATCTAGATGTCGCTTCTTAATAAACCGCTCCTACACTACAAAATAAAGTGCGGATGGACGATTAAAGATGAACAGATACTTCAGAAAACCATTTAACTTATCCTATTTATCTTGTATCTCTCTATAAGATAATCTTGACTTTACGTACCTGTTGTAAAAATTAAAAAAGTACAATATAACGCTTCAATTCAGTTACAAGGAGATTAAACAAATAAGAATGGCATGTTAAGCAAAATTCGGGGCATTATGTAGATCAGTAGTTCCCAAACTTATTTTTCTCGTGGACCACTTTCAAAATTTTACTGGTTTTGGTGGACCCCCTGCTGCTACATTTCTACCACATTCTTAAAGTCGCCAAAAAATAAAAATTGTGTCGCTTCTGAGTTCTGTCCCTATATTCCGATAGGTAAAATAAAAACGAAAAATGGTACATTTTATAACACTTTATTTATTAAAAGAATAGAATTACAAGAAAAAAATAATAAGGTAATATAGGTTCAGGTCATAATTTTAATTAATGGGAAGGATGTATTTGATGGAGTGTCAGCAAACGATCAATGTTTGGCTTTATTTTTGTGAGCAATAACCGCAAATCCCCCCGCTCTGTGATGTTTAATTTGCTCCTTTTTTTTGTTAAGAGATTTGTAACGGCACTAAAACTCCTTTCGACAAGGTATGACGAGGGAAAAGCTATTAAAAATTTCCTTGCGATTTCCCACAGTCCAGGATATTTTTCGGGTATTTCTGCTTGCAGCCAAAATGTTTGGTAGCCTTTTCTAAATTTCACCTTCAGCTCCTCATTGGTGCTTAGCTCGAGCAGCTCCTCTTGTAATACAACATTGGCCACTTCCGTTTCATCAAATGGATTTATGATCCATGGTGGTATATCCATCGTCAGGATATCTTCAAACCTGGTTTTGAAGTCATCATGCAGGGCATTTAAATGTTGACTGTAGGTATGGATATCCTCATCAATACATTCTACCTGCGACAAGTTTGGAAATTGAGAGAATTCGCGCCGACTAATGTTTTGCTTCATAAATTTCAATTTCCCAAGAAAAGCCGAAATTATCCCCTTTGTTTTTATTAAATTCAGGCTGTCCCCTTGTAACTGCAAGTTAATATCATTAAATTTTTTAAACAAATCTGTCAAATACGCAATGTCTGCTTTGAGTTTGATCAAGTTTTCTTTTAAATCTGGATCTCTACTTTCTAGGAACTCTAATACGGAATCGAAAACAGAGTAAAATCTCGTTAAGCATGCACCTTTCGACAACCAGCGTACTTCAGTATGTAAGAGCAGTCGTTGGAAGTCTTCATCATTTTCGTCGCACAATTGAGCAAATAAACGCGTATTCAATGCATTGCTTCTGATTTTGTTGACAGCTTTTATTACAAAATGAAGAGATTGGTTCAACCTGTCACTTAAATGTTTTGCCACAAGATGTTGTCGGTGGATTACGCAATGAATAGCTGTAAGTCCTGGTATAATTCTTTTGAGATGACTTATAAACCCACGATATCGCCCGACCATTGCAGGAGCTCCGTCTGTTGCCACTGAAATAATGTTTGTAAATGGAATCGATTTTTCCGTGAAAAAATTACTCAGGACATTAAATATTGATTCGCCTTTAGTATCAGTCTCCAAAGTTCTGGCAAATAGCAATTCTTCGTGAATTTCTTCCTCCATAATAAATCGGACATATGCCAATAATAATGCTTCATTACCGGGTAACGTTGACTCGTCCAGTTGTATAGAAAAATGATTTTTTTGCAGATGATTGCACAAAAAACTTTCGATATCAGAGCTCATTTCATCAATGCGTCTTTGTACAGTATTGTTACTTAATGGAATTCTTTTTAGTACGTCAAACGGAGATTTGTGCAAAACAGTTTTTAAAACCTCTTCAACAGCGGGTAAAATTAATTGTTCTCCGATAGTGTGTGGTTTTTCAGATTTTGCTATAAGTAATGAGATATTGTAAGATGCCCGCAAGCCATCATCGTTACTTTGAGATGTTGAAGCGAACATACTGTGCATGGTGGGTCTCTTTTCATATTTTTCCTTCAATGTTTGAAAATATTTTAAATCTTTACCTATTTTATCAGTATGACACCTTTTTAGATGATCTTCGAGCTTTGATGGTTTCATAGAGTCATTGCTCAAAACTTTGTTGCATAATAGGCACATGGGCAACTGTTTGTCTGCCTCTGATGGAACAAAACCATATTTCAAATAATCGACACTATATTGTCGACATTTTTTCTTTGCTGTAGCCATGTTTCGTGTCAGTTACCTTACCTGTAAAAAAAAATGTTTTAGTAACCAAGTTTTTTTCTGAATATAGGTATCACACCGCAGCCTTTGTCAGCACGCGGAAATAGAATTACGGCTTGTAAAGGGACCAACTAATAAACCGCTAAGACAAATACAGACGTTTTCACAAAACGGTATCAATTTTAAAGTACCTAATTTACCACTAATTTTTAATAGTACAAATAAAAATTGGTGTACTCAGTATCGAATACTGATCATATTTGTGTAGGAAAAAATAAAAGTCGAAATCTCAAAATTCCATAAAAACGATAACTAACATTTCATCAAATCAATGAGTTCACGCGCTCCGTGTATTTGCGTATTTTTTGTCTGCGGCTTCATTGTTAAAACGCACATTAAAACGTGACAAACTGGCATCGAAGCCCAAGCCCCGCCCTTTTCCCGTCGCCCGCGCGCCGCTCGCTTTTTCCGAAAAGGAATAATTTTGATAAAATATGTAGTTACTTCAAAATCAATTAGCCTCAATTAGTCAGCCTCCGTGGCGCAGTTGGTTAGACGCCGCCTGTGAAACGAGAGGGCGCGGGTTCGATCCCCGCACCGAAACAAATATTTGTGTGATCCACAGGTATTTGTTTCGGGTCTGGGTGTTCGTGAGACCGAAAAGTCTCTCGTAGTTCCTGATACCCACGACACAAGACTCGATCTTAGTGTGGGGTCAGGACTATGTATGTGACTGTTGGGTGTATTTATTTATTTAATATAAAATGATTGTGAAATTACTGTTTTATAAAACTAGTAGTTATTTGCAAGAAAAATTACAATATTAATTGCTCTGCAATATTGCTTATTCGGCCTTTTTAGAGAGGCAGTGCTTCTCTCGTGAAAAAACAATGGAATAAAACGTGCTGTGTTTGTCTTCAAATCGAAAGAGGACAATTAAAATATCTGTAAGTTACTAAGTTACCTATCTTAGATTATATACACGTCTAATCTACCTTACCTATCTATACAAGCAGTTGTGATCAACCGACTAGTACACGGAAACAAAATACTTAAGTACTATAACAAAAAAAAGGTAGGTACTTACTTTTCTCCGGCACTAGCAAACACTGATATAAATTTTCTCACACTTTTTTTCGAAATTCCGGAAACAAATGAATGAGTTTGCCTTTGGCATCAAGTATTTATAGTGGTGATCAAGTTCATGTCTGAACAAGCATTAAGCATTGTCGGGCGGATAGCGCTTTGCAAGTCTGTACACGAAATTGTACGTAATATCGAATACGCAAGTTTGGACAAGTAACAATCGCTTGCCTTATTAAAATATTATCTGCTTAGTTAGGTACTTAAAACAATGTAGGTAGGCCCTTATAAAAACTATGCTTACATTTATTTTTGCTTTTACTATCAAAAGCAGATAAATTTTCGTGGACCCCCATTAACATCTTATGGACCCCCATATTTTGTTCACGCTTACGTAGACCCCCAGCAAGTCTCCCGTGGACCCCTGGGGGTCCACCTGGACCACTTTGGGAATCACTGATGTAGATAGTAGATACGTATTATAACATAACTTCTAGTACTAACACATCCCACGGAAATTAAAACTTATTAGTCTCCTTTTTCGGCTAACGAACGCGCTTTTGAACTTCAGACTGCATCCCAATTAGTGCATAAAGCAGACAAAGCTATACTCGTAACTTTAATTATATTCTGATTAAAACTATGAATACTCCGTGATTAAATATCTTTATTCTTCTTATCCAAAGATAACAGTAATGTGCAATGTACATTTTATAATGTCTGAATGAACTTAATTCACGTCACCTTTAGCATTTAGTATCAAAGGCGTGCTTTAGGTATCCCGGCGTTATTTTGCGAGCCACTTTAATATCAGTAGACAATGGCGACCCTTTTGAATGTGTTAATGAAATTCTCGTTTATTTAGCGACATCCCTTTCATTGTTTACTTTAAATCGACTTCACAGTTGGCGAACAATACCCGCCGGGCATGCGGTTCAACATGATAAATGTTCGGGAAACACTAGAATTTGCAAATATGTAAGTATTTTTGCGTTTTGTGTTCTTTAATATTATATTTTAAGGAATGTGTATATAATTTTGCGGACGTGATTTAGGTGTTCAGTTTTCGAGTAAGCTGTTGGTGGTTTTATTATAAAAATGCTAATAAATTCTTTGTTTGTTTGGAAATAAGTGATAACTTGTATTTCATGGGCCTAAAATATCAGTAAATACGTGAAATAAACAACGGAATAACAATGACATGTCGATGGCAGATATTATAAATTTTCTGCAGGAAATAACAAACGTTAAATTTTACTCCCATTTTTTAACCGAAACAAAAATATGTTTTTATAAAGACGATGTCTGTAAATCAACAGAGTTGGCATTGTTTGTATACATTTCGTATTTTCTCATAAAATACTTCATAGCAACCACAACCAATATAAAATAATATGATAACTACAACGGAACAGGATTGCTTTCATAAACATAACATCAACTATGTCTTTGAGCTAATCCCATTACTCACTGACTACACAGAAAAATAAAAAAACGTGAAATGTTTTGATATTAATATTTATTGGATACTTATCAAAAAATAAATAATACATGATATAGTATTTATACACTCAAACACATTTGAAATTATATAAAGGATTACATTCAAAGCTTGGCGTTGTTTTCATTTAAAACAAAATTGGCAATACTTAAATGATCTCACGAGTTAATTATTTTTAGGTAAATACAAAAAATTGTTTTATATGTTTAGCTTTTGCCTATTAAGATGTCAACTTAATAGTAGATTTGTCATAATACGATAAATTTCTGCTATCCACATACTTGTCGCAATCGATAATATCCAAATACATAAATAAATTATATTTGTAGATATACCTATGTTTGAAATTCTTCTACAGCCAAATTACCAGCCATCTCACTGTAAACGTACAACACTTTTTTATATTTTCTGGTTCGATACATCCACAAAGTGCATCGAAAGATCTCTTCAATTGTAAAAACAGTTAATCAGATTCAAATAATCTGATATATATCTCTTTGCAATAATAAAAGAACATCGATTTAAATAAAAAATAAGTTCCATATAACACAGACAAAACGTACACTAAAATATTTATAGCTTTCAATTTCGTAAAAACTAACGGCGGAAGGCGCGCCTCTGTTTGACATAAATGGTCGCTGTCGGGTATTAAATACCACAGTACATATTATATTATCTTTTTAAGTACCTGCTTTTATTTGCATATCCCGTTAAAATAAATAATGTTCACGAAAAGGTATGTTATTTTTACCTGGCATCGCCTCGCGCCAATTTAAAGGAAATTATTCTGAGACAATCCACTTATCCACGTTTCCTACTAACTTATTGTTACTTCATACAACAAAAATCTTCTTTTAAACTCACATTTTAAAAGCCCATTAGCTCACAATGGAAGTTTAACACAGTTTTTAGGTACTGTATACGAAATTAGATCAGCACAGATAAAACGCCATGCCGCCGCATCCGTCCGCATTTAACTTGTTAATTAGCGCCGGCAAAGTTTAAATCCACTGGCAAACTTGTATGGTTCCTAGCCAATTGTAAAGCTGAAAAATGTTTCATGGCGTTTGGGATTTTACAGGGGTACATTAATTCCTGAAAAACAAGTGTTATAATGCCCATATTTTGGGAATACAGATAACTACGATTGCAATTTTGTTTGGTGGGGGGGTATCTCATATGTCAATGGGTAGGGACCACGGCTTTGTCTATTAAAATTCTATAAAAATTTGAAAGACCTGATACCAAGTTGGCATCTATACATATAATATATTTGTAACCGATCGATGACTGTATATGGCAGATTAATGAGAAAAATTAATATTGGGGGTCTGTATCAACGTAATAGAACCCAAAACAATGATTTTTAGAATTTTTGTCTGTTTATCTGTTTATCTGTTTGTCTGTGCGGTTGTCCGCGATGAACTCAGAAACGGCTTAACGGATTTCGATGAAATTTGGTATGGAGGTAGCTGAAACCCTGAATTAACATTAAGGGTACTTTTTATCTCGAAAAATTAAGAATAAGATACGGAACATCGAGTGTTTAAGGGTCAAAACACAGTACCATTCATCGCTTTATACGTTCGGAGCGACGTTGCTACTCCTGTTTAAGGTCAGGAGTGACGCTTACCTTCAAACCAACAACTTTTTTTTTCATCATTTATCTAAATAACTTGTGTTTTCTGATTGAGCAATATTTTAGTCGCATTTCTGATCTTAGTCACCTGGAAAATACTATAGAATCCTAATTCTGCTTTATTTATAATAGCGAATCTCTAAAAAGAACCGGCTATTCTTTTTGGACTTGTCTTTATAAAATGAAATATTCAATTTTTTTGGCAACAACGGACGGAGGATTTTCAAATCGTATTGTTGAGGCAAGTAACAATTAAATTTTATTACTTAGCATTCTGTGCTATTACATGAACCAACAATGATGTACGACAAAAACAATAAAATTAAAAGTGACTTTTTTGATAGAATCGTTTTTATATCAATTCCATATGTTAAAATACCTATTAATCATATTGGAGTAGTATATTTTTAGGTCAATGTGAATAACAAATTGCGAACATTGAAGATCAAGGGAACCGAACGTTAGATCACACAATTCCGTTGATGATTGCTCCCGACTACGCTTATTGGTTGGTCCAAAAAATACTACAAATTCAAATATTTTAATTATATTCATACACATTAGTTGTCTAAAAACGTATTTACAATATTAGAGACAGTTATACAATAAAAGTGATAAATATTGGAGCAAAAATATAATCTGTGATAATACCTATTTAATTGTCTGATTTTTGGAAGATTAGTCAAAAGTCTACTTTACATAATTCTGGAAGGAAAATGAAATTTTTGCGTCTTATTTCAGTTCGCCAACATTACCACTTTGTCTTAATGACTCATGACATATAGAATTACACAAAGTACGTATTTAAATAATAAATTTTATAATAGTGTCTTTATTTGAAAAAGTAATTAAATTATATTTTGTGTTAATACAATTTTTGATGGTCCCAAAAAGTATATAGTACTAAAAGAACTTAAGTAAATATTTTAATTTCGTCAGTATCAAATAAAAACTTATAAGAATCTAACTTGTGTCCTAATAAATTCTAGAATTTTCTAATGGACCCGAAATTGATATTAGAGTAAAAATGGCGACTGCTTTGTAACAATATTAATAAAAAGCATTAAAAAAGTCGGTTGAATAGAGCCAAATGTGTTAACGGTTCAATAAATGTGATGCAGTATAAGACATTTCAAAATAGAGTTAGAACGCAGAGTTTATTCGAGATATATTGTTTTTTTTTTTTTCAAAAATATTTTTTTAACTGTCGGAATTTTAATTCTTTACAAAGTAGCCACTATATTTATCGATAGGGTTTAATAACTACCAGTACAAGTTGAATACAATTTTTTTGCGCACTACAAACCAATGCCGCCATCCCGGCGACACAGCCCGCCCTATATGAAAATAATCATGTCGGCAACAAGCGCCTGCACGTGTTGCCCCCTGACATGTCGGCGGCATGTCGGCGACGCAAGCGCTCAGCTTCAACTAAGCCTTATACGCTTATTCGTAATATACATTGCGCGCTAAGGTTATATAATATATCTATTAATTTTTCCCAACAGCTGTGCCGAAGTACTGTAAACTGGTATTTTTCATACAATAGTTAAAATTAACCTCGACGGTACGGATACCTTTACGATACATTTTTATGGTTGAAGAAGTTGGCAATTCCTTCAATAAAACCAATCATAATTAATTATCATTTCTTGAATATATTTAATCCCTATTTAATTTTATTTACTCGTAAAATAAGAGACAGATGGGAAATAAATTCCCTGACATACATGCATCCTGCTATCTTGACTGTTACCTTCAACATTAGCCGCCAATCATAAGAGATAAAATAAGAAAAAGCCTCATATTCAAAATCATGTTAAATACATTACCACTAATTATTCTCACATTTCCATATTCAGAGATCAAACGCGTTACAAAATTCATTTCTAATTAAACACTACAGGACTTATTCATTGACAGTTTAAAAACCTGTTTTAGCTATCGAATGTTTTGTCTTATTCGCCCAAACTGAATTTAAAAGTCGTTCAAAGGGGACAAACATTCGATAACTAAAACAGGTTTTTAAACTGTCAATGAATAAGGCCGTACATATTTAATAATCTCTTTTCAACTTTTCAACCTGCCTTCACAATTAATTTTAAAACTGTCTATGATTAATACAGAGTTCCATGGTAGAAACAGAAGTTCTCTATGACAAATGCCATCGCATATGCACATAAAATATTCTGGAATGAATTATTAATTTCAATTATTAATTCGTCTCTCATTGTTCCTTGAAGTTATTATTGGACTAGTATATAGATTCAATGTTTCAACGTTTAAAATTAAACTACATCATATATCCATATTCCATACGCAAAAGGAACCACTTTACTTTTAATAATATGCTAATGGACCAGCAAAAACGCGATCTCGCTTCCTCAAAACTTCAGTAAATTAATCCACACGCACACAAATCAGCACTAATAAAACATACAGACAAAAAATATATAACCGCGCATTAAGAAACACTTTAAAATTATGGCGCCAAAAGTTGTACTGTCATTATTGAAATATTTTGGCGGGAAATCTGACATTTATAATGAAGACGCCATTTTGGATCAATTCAAAAAAAATAGTTACAAAAACGTTACAGTTTTATATCTAATACTGGTTACACGTATTAATAATACACAATATATTTTGTACCTACTTCACGTAAAACATTTACAATTATTCAAGAGAAATGAGAAGATATTAATTATATATAACGCGATATAGTTTTAGCGTAGAACATTATTTACATGTTTTAAAATGTCACTTTAGGCCCTACTTATAACAATGAGGAACACATACGCTCAGAAAGATAAAACATTATGAAATCGATATACATAAGTGATACATTATAATTATGGCACCATTTTGTCCAATAATCAAACATAACATATTACACTTTATTGAGGACATTTATATTCACATAATTTATCGTCCGTAATAATGTAATTAGGCAACCAACCCGCACTAGGCCAGCGTGGTGGACTATATGGCCTAACCACTCTCAATCGATTCACTCGATTGTAGAGTAGGCCCGTACCCAGCAGTGGGACGTATAAGGGCTGATCCATACACACATACATACATACAATACTTTGTTGGTAACTGGTGATATTAGGAAGTTATATTTGGTAGCTGTATTTTTACCAACAAGCACATCTAATATGTTCCGTATCATTGCACAAAATGCCACCATTCAAAGTGGTCAAATCACATTCATGAGACAGTCTCAAAAATCTACCTTAATCACGCATAACTTAAGTATTCCGCGTTACTTCTAACACTCGATGTCCTTCACACACAGTCGGCCGTCACTCGTCACTCGTGGTCTGTTAAAGCAGGGACTGTTCCACCATGATCTTCTCGTAGCCCGAGGGAGGGGGGTACAGGAAGTTGTCCAGAATTATATCTAGAATCGCGCCGTCGTCAACTGGAAATACGAAAGCGTTTTGTATTATTTTATTCTAGTGTGGCACCCGATGATAATTACAACACAACTGGCAACAGGTGAGTCAGCACGCGTCCGGCCCCTATAGCCACTGACTCCCTATCACTATGTTGTTTTGTTCCTAAAATATTTTAAAAACTAATTTTACGGTTGTTTTTTACATTTTTTTTGACTTCCCGACGTTTCGATTACTATTCAGCTTTCATTGTCTAGGGGCTGACTGAGGCATTATTTCAATGTGTAACATTCGCGTAAATATAAGAAACTATTGTGTGTACTGCAAATGCAACAAACACAATGACAACTACATTGAAATCGTAATAATAACAAGACAGGAATCTCAGTATCGTGCACTTTCCTCACGATTTTCCCTCATGAAATGCCATAGATGCAGGTGTTTACACATTTAGTTTTCTTTACTATCGCATATTGATTTCTCCGCTGTGTAATTCGCACAAGTAGGGACCGACGTTGGCGCGTCATCAATGTTTTACTAAGACATACATTTTTTTATAGAACCTTTTTTCACAATTCAATTTGTTTTCCTCAACTAATTTACATTGGTATTTTATATTGTAGTGTTCTTAGAATAATTTTATTTAATACATATTATTTGTGTCAATAAACTATTTGTTAGCCTTATGATTTTATGGCCATTGATAAAGTTTACATAAATAAAAAAATATGTCATCGAAATCTTACTCACCATACAAAGCAGGATACACAGTGCCCTTAACATTTCTGACAGGTATCTCCATATTCTTTCCATTTAAGAAGAAATTGAGTTCGATGTGGTCGTACGCAACGCCGATAGTGTCGCCCTCTAGCGGCATCACTGCCGGACTAGCGTCTTTCTTCTCGCTTTCCGGTTTCTCGTGTTCTATATGTGTGGGCGACTCGGTGGAGACCAGCAGGTCGGCCGTGGGCGATTCCCTGGGCGCTGGGGCCAGGTGGTACAACTCCACGTTGTCGTGCCGCACCGTGCCGTCGCTGTTTAAACACCATGACTCCTTGTCCATTCCACCTGGGGAATTAACCATATTCTTATTTTATATAAATATAAATATAATAAATATAAATATTCGTTTTTTACTGATGAAGATTGACTGACTCCCTACTTGATGGTATATGGACACCAATGACAAACCCAAGGTATTGCCTACCAAGAAAATCTTGTTGACGGATACAATATTACTGCGTTAAAATTAATGGGTACATTAAATGATTATTTACAATCTACTCTAGATTTAGATATTACAAAATAAGCAAGTAGTTGCGGATGATGGACTTCCGCTATACTTCATGTTGGCTGATAAGAATATGTATCCCAATATGACAAAAAGCTATATTAAATGTCATTACTACACTTCTCATATATCAATTTTCCCAATAACCAATTGCGTAAACTTTTCTCTAATCACAAGACCCTAATTTACATCTAACAAATGACTTCTATACATTTTAAATTAGAATCGATTTACAAAATACATAAAACGCGTTCACTATAACGTTACACAACTTTATTATTACAATCGACACGACCCGTTTACGATTTTGGCGAGTACTTTACAAATTCTAGACATACAATGCAAATTTCACGAAGGTCAACAAATGCTTTTGTTGTGCCAACGGATGACCATACTGGGGTCAAATTATATCATCACGTGACCTCAGAAGTCGGCCTGCAAGATGACCTACGCCGCACACTGCTTGCATATTAACTAAATATATAAGTGAATGCTACATGTAACATGTATCAAGTTCACATGCCTACATTCTTCAACAAGTTAATGATGAGGTTGTTAGTTAATTTGGTATTCACTGTGAGTCTCAACCTCTCGGATAATCCTATGACAAATCTAATGTAAGCAATATTGAAAAATGTATTATAAGGATGTTGTAATTAGATTTAATTTCACTTTGGGATAGTAATTAATACATTATGTCTGACTTACCGTTAAAATGCAGTATTCATAAATTAATGATGGAACTCTAAAATGTAAAAAGGACTTGTCAGTTGTAATGACTATATTTCAAAACCCTTTATTTAATTCCAATGGAATTCCAAAAACAGAAAATTATTGTAATGTATCATACATTATGCTAAGTGTTGATTGACATATTATATTGTTAACAAAATGGGTGGCACACATTTGTATGCAATCCACAACATGAAACACTAATTGTATCCTTGGGCCACCATTCAACTCTGACTCACGGGACTGACCATGTTATAAACTGTATTAAATTTGCTTTTGACTGCTTCAGTGGCGTAGTTGTATTATAGTTCTACTACAAAGCTGAGGTTTCGGGTTCGAATCCCGGGTCGGGCAGTGATATTGCATATTTCTATTCATTATTCGCCTAGAGTCAGGAATTTGTGCCTGATATGGCGACGGGCTTGCCCTCTATCACATTGTGGGACGGAACATACTAGGCGAAATGTGGGTGTCCTGATGGCACCTCTGCCTACCCTTTCTGGGAAAAAGGCGTGATTTTATGTATGTATGTAAATTTGCTTTTACTAAATAGTGACTACTACTAGGTACCAAATGCTTAAAATCAATGAGCAAGTACTTTTGCAAACTTAATATGAAACTTTATGCACAATAATGTAAACAAAATGAATATTTCTATGATTACCTAATTATATATTATTTGCACTACTTGCTAAACAATTGCACTATTATTTATTTTGAACTATTAGATTGATAACATTAAACAGACATTCTGCACCTCTTTCTGCATATAAAATAAAAATAACTTTCAACAAAGTAGAAGAAATTAATCAACAATCCTGTTGAACATATTTGCAAATAGGTTATAGATTAAATTTGTTCAATACTTCATATGTTTCTTTGTTTTTAATATATAAGACAATAAAACAAATATAATAAAATAACTAGGAAGGAATTCACTCACTTGTTTTCCAGCAACGCAACTTGTTTACATGGTTGTGTATTCATATATTAATAAAATAGTTAAAAAGCCATATTTTTGTGTGACTTACCGTGAACTCTGTTCAGATCTGTGTCTCGAGTGGCCAGCCCAACTGCCCACACTCCCCCCTGCTGTAGCTTCACCTCAAAATATGACTTATTCTGTAACAGGGGTGTGTTCCCCAGAGCACAGCCAGATCCACACACCCTCTGACCTCCTTTTATGATCACCATTTCATGTCCTGCAAGAATTTTTTTGTGAAATTGTTAAAATGCAACCCCAATGATTTTCATCTAAATCTTTCTTCCAAAAGAGATTTAAAAATATATCTATACAATATAAGGTTAGTAAAATATATTATGTACTTGCAATCAAATAATTAAGCCTAGCCCACAAGATTAAATTTAGAACTTACTACTATAAACTATTGAAAGTCAAGGATCTCAAACTACCACAAAGTAAGAAACCAAATTAAGTAAAATACTTATAGGTGACTTGGGCGCATTTGGCTAAGTATTAGGATGTTAAAGTATGTTTTGATTGAGCACTATTGACATTAAAGCACTCATTTACTTCTTCTCCATTGTTTGTAATCAATTTACATCCAAACATTTATATTTGTAGAATAAATATATTAATAAAACACGGAGATTTCTGAAAAGCATAAAAGGCAAACGTCAACTTGGGCTCCTAAACAAAGATACCGAAGATAGCTTTCATTCATTATCAAGCCTTTGTGACATTTGCCTCCCACGCCAAATCGATGCATAAGCTCAAAATGGCCTTATCCTCTTCTTTGCTTAACGAAGATTGTTATTATGTGAAGTTCAAGGATAGATATATCCTTCGAACACAATTACATTGCCTATTAATTTAGTTTCACCAAAAACGAAATAAAAATACTTGCCCATGTGTAAAGTATCTAATTGTACAGGATTTTCTTTTATCCGGATCGGCACACTTGGCGTCAGAGTGAAGCCATTGATACACCCCTTCAAACAGCAAAACATTTTTGTATTAATTACAAATTCCTTTTGATAAATCAATACAAAAGTCTCTCAGGTTTATTTTGTTGCGAATAACTTTACGTCATTTTTGACAAAAGTCGTAGCTGTCATCAATGTCAATAAATCTTGATGTTCCGTTTCAAGTAAGTGTTATTATTTAAAGTGAAACTTAAGTTAAAAACATACTTCTTTGTTTTAAACTTTATCTTCAAGTTTCGTCCCCTTTCTCTCGTTTCAAGAAAGCATTCCAACAGTAATTTTTATATATTTTAATAATAACGCTCTTAATTTGTGCGTAGAACCTTTAAATTCATATATCTTTTATGGTACACATAAAAATCAAACAAACATTTTTTTTTAGCTACAAATATCAAAATAACTTATATTTTGATATTTGTAACTAAATTTTAGTGTGCAAATGGAATTTGTAACTTGTATTATTAGGTATTTAAAGTAAATATCTTATTACTTAAGAAAGTATGACATGCATGACTCATTGGATCCTAGCCAATGAATGCTAATAATTATTCTACACTCGCTCCGAATTAAAACGAAACTAAATCCTTAGAGCTAATACGAGTAATACGCACATTTATATGCCTATTGCAACATGACCAGCACAAAAATTCTGTGATATCTACTAGCTATCCACGTACGTTACATCGTACAACGTATGTATTACGAATGCTTCGTAATCTTTTCCTATGAGATAAGAATAGGTGCAATACCATTTACCTCTAGTCTCTTTAATGCGATAATGGTATAATTAGACAGGTAACCATAAAGTCATCTCAATGAAATAAAAAAGAAAAGAAATACCACTCAACAGTGAACAGTCACATACTTACATAGTCCTGAACCTACATTAAGATCGAGTCTTGTGTCGAAGGTATCAGAAATTACGAGAGACTTTTCGGTCTCACAAAAACCCAGACCCGAAACAAATACCTATGGTTCACACAAACATTTGTCTCGGCGCGGGGCTCGAACCCGTGGCCTTTCGTTTCATAGCCTGCGTCTACCAAATGAGATGAAATATCAAAATAACGAACACCATGACTTATACAACAGCAAGTAACTGTACCTTCATGCTGTAGGTACTCAGTCATTTCGTTCATGGGTACTTAGTAAGTTATGCGGTTACATTGTCGAAGATTAATATCCGCTTCATTAACTGTGTTGCTGATATACTAGCGAAATATCCGCTCGTGGCGACACTGTTACGAATGAGTGCGGTTCACAAACCCTTAATAAAATTGCACTAGAGCGCAGTTGCAAATAAAGCCTCGCTATAAATATACAGAATTAGGACACTCCAAACCAACAACAATCCATCTTCTTCCGCTACAGGAAGACAACAAGCATAGGCCTCTACAAGAATTTTCATAGCAAATGTATTTGTGTTGTATGCGGTTTAATTCGAGATAATAAAAGCATTTTTTTTCTACTTTAAATGACCTGCACCCCATGACTTCCTGCAAAGTTTATAACGCCTATCTAGCTTCTAAATTTATAGTAACTGCCATTTGCTCTGGTCGTCGGCATCCTTCATTGCAAAATCTTATTATTCTTTATTCCCTGATGACGTCAATCGCCATTAACCCTGTGATTAGTATATTTATAACAAGTACATGTTCATAATCTCAGAATCTACCTACATAAGATATGTAAGGGCATTGGAATTAACTGTTCAGCCGCCAAGCACACAATAACAAAAACTTTATGAACTAAAACTATATTGTGTTGTTATCCATAAATATTCTGAACCTTCTCTTTCTCTGAGCCTTAGATCTCGTCATCCACCGCGATTGCCATTAGGCAAGTTGGTTAGTAAACTTTACATAGGTATCGAAATAATCTCTTGGAAAACTCTTAGGTATGCAGAATTCCATATAAATATTCAAAAAATATATATAAAAACATGTACCTAATGTAAGCAAGCCAGCGGCGTATTCCTTGAATTTGAACCTGCGATCTCCCGTTTGTCAGTTCGCTTTGCTAAATTGTACTATAGCAACATTATCTTTTTAATTTCAAGCCAGTACATTATTTTAAAACATACGCAATTATTTCTCAATTTTTTATAATCTTATCATAATTCTAAACGTTGGTTATTTTATTTACGCTTCAAATGGGTCGAGATGAGAACGTGTTTTTTAAATTAAAATATTGATTTTGTACTAATTGTTTAAACATAATTATTTGATAGGTAATTTAACGTCAATATTGATCTTCATGATTATAATATTATGCAATATATTCCGCCTTGAATTTGTTTTATGTTTGTCGCGTGGCTCTGATCAACTAATTACCTGAGTATTCTGGGATAACATTTTTTTAGCAGTTTTTTAAAAGAAGACAAGTACCTAGGTACCTATTAGGTTGACATATTTTAATTACCTCATTCGGAACTTTTTTATATTTAAAAGCGCAGCCTCATTGGCAGATAACTTCTTGTTCAATTGTTTTTCATTCTCATATACATAAATACAAATGTTGAGTCGATTTTGCATATATGTAAATGAATTAACAAATACTACAATATTATGACATATCCTAAGTGTCGCGTTGTAATTCGATAGTTTGGTTTCAAAACACCCCGATCCGAATAAAACAAAAGTAAAAAAAATGACTTTAAAAAATAAAGAAGAACCTATTGAATCAATGACCAAGTCCCGTGTTATGACAGCGGCAATTTTTATCATGTCATTGGAAAGAGGCTAGCTAGTAGCCATCACAGACCAATACACAAGGTAGCTATATAATCGACAACCGTTTTCAAAGCGACGATGCGTAAACAAGTGTACGATTTAATTAGATTGTTTGCCAAACTGTATGGTATTCATTTCTATCTATATATTTCATTTATTTTATGGTCAATTCCCGGTTTGTGCCAGATGGTCGGACCTCCAGAATCCACTCTGTTTGATCTTCAGCGCCCTCTGTTGTAAGACCATTGCCTCTCATGGAAGCCTCGGCCTCGCTATACCGAAGCTCAAGCATACATAACCGATGTACTTATGTGAGATAGAAAAATGATTAGAATAATAATATAAGTACCTATCTGTATATCCAGTAGGCAACATCGTAGTTGTATAAGTATACGATATCCTTGACAAATACTAATACGGTGCATTAATAAAATTAAAAATGTATGAAATTATTAAAATATCAATTTACCCACTCTTTAAATCGTCATTTACTAAAGAGCACAAAATGTTTAAACAATGTTTTCATTTTTAAAACTCATTAGCTGTTTTGCGACGTTAGACATTGGTCATCGGTATTCGCCACCATAACTTCTTAACATTACGTCACTCTCCTCAGAAAAGAAAGAATACACTCGCATTCCGTATGTATGAATTATGTGAACAGTAACAGATAAAGATTTAACGAAATAACTTTATATTATTTTACATACTTATTAGTTATAAGAAATGAGAAAGTGTGTCACGGTTTTGTACTTTTAGTAAGACCTAAACAGATTCTATAGATATGGTAAATATATTTTTACCTCTAGATATATGAGCTTTACATAAACGTTTTTTTCTTTTTTCTTTTTGTTTGTTAGAAATTCAAATTTCTGTCCACAGATAAGTTGAAACGAATAGTC
Organism: Deilephila porcellus; assembly: GCA_905220455.2. NCBI lineage: Eukaryota > Metazoa > Arthropoda > Insecta > Lepidoptera > Sphingidae > Deilephila > Deilephila porcellus. The sequence continues at coordinate 10,891,612 of LR999973.1, read as the reverse complement.
GCAGTTGGTAATTGGGTAAAGCGTCTTATCGTGTCAATCAAATTAAATTTAAAAAGAATCTACAATCAAATAGACTTTATATGATTTGAGTAGGCAGATACATGTACTACAATTATTTAGATTTTAGGAATACCTGCAGTTGTGTAGAATATACAACCTGAGCAACAGAAGATTTTATAAAATACTTAAATAATATCCACAAAATATTGATATGAAACGGAAAATCATTATATTTTATCTAAGATAGTTTTTATAGACAGGTTAGTATAATAGCACTACCAATATTTGTAATAAACCTCGTATTGATATTTTACTTCGATAGGTAGATGTCTTGACATTTCGAAAATGCATCTGCATTGTTATGCAAATTGTAATATTCGTTAATAAAATCGACTCTAAAACTGTATGTATAAATACTCATACTATATTTTTGGAAAATGTGTTTTATTACCGTATTTTTAATGGCACAGAACACAAAGGTCCCCAAGGTTGATTGTAAAGTTAACATAGTCCTAAGCGTACTACGACAATATTACAACGCTCAGACGCTGAGGTCTCGGGTTCGATACCCGGGTCGGGAAGTGATATTGGATTTTTCTATTCATTATCGGCCCGGAGTCAGGAATTTGTGTCCGATATGGATCGCCATACTTACGATATCTATCACATCGTAAGACTGAACATACGGGCGAAATGTAGGTGTCCTTGTGGCGTCTCTGCCTACCCCTTCTGGGATAAAGGCGTGAGTTTATGTATGTATGTACTCTTTAATCACTATCCGGCGATATGTCATTACCAAATAGTTTAACATGAACAAAACCTTTGTTAATCACCGCATACTACCACGACAAGTACCTAATTGAGCTAAAAAAAGAAACCCATGAAGTTTGGACATTAAGTGTATACCTACTACGTGACGACAGCGCGTGATTAACAGAAAGCAAATAATTTCCCTACCGCATGTCGTAACGCTCGCGGCATGCCAACAGGACCTGCAGTTCTATATCGATGGAATGTGTTAAATCATACCACCAAATCCGGGTTACGTCTTGGCGCACTACTGCGATAAATACAACAATATCCTCGTGATAATGTATTTAATTTATTCTCGTATTATTTAAAGATTTTGTCGCTAATTGATGACGGTTCAGCGAATCGTGGTTAAAGATTGACGGAGTAAGGCCTCATGCAGAGGTTCCGGTTGAATGAGTTTTGGTAGCTTAGAAAAATAGGTTTAGGTTTATACGTTGCAAAGAAAACAATAAAGTTTTCTTTAATTAGGCAAACGCTATAAATTCAAATTTATTGTATTGTGATATTTGCCTCATATGAATAATGTAACGTAATTAAACTTAGCTTAGATTAGGGCGTAGATACCGAGCTGTAGGCACGCTCGACATAAAAATTTATAAAAACAAAAAAAATGTTTTAACACAGCCACATATTTTGACTAAGGTAAAGAGTGTGTGAAGTTAGGCCTTGTAGAGTTACGTCGTGAAGAGTAAGAAGCTTCGTTCTACATGAGATCTGATAGCTTTGTGACAGAACAAGTCATATGGTTTCATCTTGGCAACGTTTTACATTAAAATGGTTTTTCTTGGGATTGTTTTGATATTGACAGATTAGAATTAGGAAATATTATACACTATGTTTTGTATTTAAACCAATTTGCTGAAATACCGTTGGTTCTAATAACTAGGTAATGTGTAATAAGGGGATTTACCAGCCACTCACAGGTCGCGGTATATTTTTAACTACATAAAAAAAATGGCTACGTAAGATCCAATAAGAATTGATTTCTATCAGAAATAGAGTTATAGCACCAATTAACATACTAACTAACGATACTAACGATGAACAACCTCATGTTTTCCTTTTCTATCTTTCTCTCTCTCATTACTTCTCTTTCATATGTGCATAGGTAGGAGTGGCGAATGAAAACAACGAATAGTGATAGAAATGGGACGAATGGCACAGGATAGAATGGGTCAACGTGCTGAGACGGAAACCAACAAGATGAATTCATAGAACTTAAGGATTTTTTTTTCCAATTAAAGTATTGTAAGTGATGATTGCATAAAATATATTATTTCATTACGTATTGCGCCTTGATTTTGCCGCATCATGAATAACACTTTTAGATGATAAGATCTTTGATATATAATTCCATAATTACAAAGCCCCCATAATTTTCTGCAGTCATAAAGAGGTAAAACTACAATATATTATATCTACTGACAGAAAAATACACTGTTATTTAGAAATATTTAGTATTGCTGGTATCCATAACAAAGCGTAGAGTATTCTAGTAGAGACAACCTACATGGTCTAATTACACAGATGATATAACTAAGGCAAAGGCTTTCCACCCTGCGGACGTGCGAGGGTGCTCATCGCGAGTGCTTCCTCCGTATAAAACGCAGCGGGCCGCGCCGGCGCATCAGTTTGTGAAATACACACGGGACTGACACACGGTGAGTGCTCATTACATTATCCCTAGTTGTACCGCGATTTGAAAAAAGAACTTTAAAATACTGGCCAGTGAATTTGGAGATTTAAAATTGTTTGAATTTGATTATTGAGTGTTTAGAAAGATCGTTACAAAGATAAAGTGCATTTAAAAATATGCCCTTAATTTTTAAATACTTAGCTCAAATAAAAATGTACATAAATAATTAAAAATAAATAAATAATCATAAAATCATAATTGCTTATTTTAAAAAATATTAAGGAATCATTATTGTTAATAAATATTGTCTTCGTTCTCAATGCGGACTTTTTAACCATAATTTCAAATTATTTATTTTGCCATTTTTTCTAATTCACTATATTTTTAAATTTCAATATTGTTTCGTATCTTATACCTATTTAGTAATATAAAAATTAAAAAAAAAAACAAGAAAATGTTAAATATTCTAATTTATACCATTCCATAAAAAATGGTAACACATTTAATAAGAATAGGCTTATTTTTAATACGCTACACTGGTATTTATGTAAATTATCGTAATAAAGTAAACTAGTTGGATTATAATATGATGGGAGGTCTCATGGGGTCTGTGTGGGTCGTGGGTGGAATGAACTCCTTTGTGTTCGGGACAAGGCCGCTTTCTAGTCGTATACTACTGGACCGGTCCTAAAAACCCACCTAGGGAAAGTCCCATAAAGCCAATTAAAGTTTAGGGTTTAATCGACGTGATAATTGTGATTCCAACAGCGTCTTGAAACGGACTCTCTGATCTGACAATGGGGAAAACCTATTCTATATTCAAACTTTTAGATCCGGGGTCGTGTAAACAGATCTTCACATTAATTTAATTGTAGAATTTACATTCACAAAACGAATAGTCACCAGCGATAAAAGTTCCACACTAAACGGTATAGATGACAAAAGACAGGACGTGTTTTGTACTAACATTCTGTAACAAGATGTAAGAAATTTCATAGGTATACATAAGTACCGGGGACAGTAAAGTCGTCAGTTCGATTCCGAGACCAATTAATATCTACTCTTCGATTCAACAATTCTTTACAAATTGTAACTGGCCCTCGGTTACATCCTTTGCGATAGGATCGATTCAAAATCCATAATATGTTGTATGTGAAGAATAATAATATAAATTGAACCATCTATTTAATATCTTGTGGAGTTACAAAAACACAAGATTACAGAGAATAAACTCATATTGTTACACATTGTGCATTTTTCTCATAAGCAATAAGTTCAAATCAACATATATTTAATTATTATGAAAGCTGATAATGATCTCAGAAAATATACGAACAAAAGAAAAATAAAAACAAACAAATATTGATGTTATCGTGAATATCCGCAAATATACTATACATTAATAAAAATGTACGCTAATGTCAGCATCCTGGAAGCTACTTCACAAACATCACGAATATATACATATATCGAGGGCCTTGAAATATAAATATTGAAGTTTATCTAACAATTGTACCTATTTATTAATATAGCTTTTGAAGCAGGATGTCTGCTGCATTTGGGTTCAGTAAGCTTTGGTATTTTTCTAAAAAACTTAGCTCTTAAACTTACCAATTGAATAAATTTCAAGTTAATGTAATTCAATCGGTAAGTAAGTATTTTATTCTTGTGAGAATTCGTAACTACTCGCATTAATCTCTATTTAACTTTTTTGTTTAAGATGTGTCGTTATAAGTAATTCATGGTAACCTCATTCATACCGTAAGCGTGTAGGCGCTACAATGGAAGAAACATGCCGGGTATATCCAGACTTCGACCAAAAACGAAGCGTCATAGTTTAGTGATTAAAGACAAAATTAAAAATTTCGCCAAAAAAGCGACAGTTTTTTTTTGCAGTTTTTTAAATATTATCGTGTTTGGGTGGTAAATACCTAGTTTTTTTTAAAAAAAAGTAATTTAAACCCTTGCGTACCATTGCGTCTTTGGAAATGAAAAGATTTACATTATTATTTTAGGAAAACTATGTATTTACCACCCAAATGCGACGATAAAAAAAAAGTTTTATTTTGCGAAATTTCTAGTACTAGAACGTAAAGTCACTAATACAGTATATAAAGATGCATAGACTCCGCCGCGTATTCATTAAGTACCATTTTATATATTTTGCCATAGTCGGATAAGAACAATCCAACTGGATTTAGAACCCTATTAATTGTACCCAACACTCTTCTCAAATCATAGTTATAATTGAATTATACTAATCGACATATAAACGTGATGAATATATTATAGACTTTTGAGTTCATGACCTTTGGTAAATCCTTAATAATACAGCTATTTTAATCTCCACTACATTCCATATAGGTTATATTATAATGTTTGCGGTTATTCGGTAAGACGAGATTTTTTTATGTCTGAGAAAGGATTATATGTTCAATTTCTAGTTTAGGTATATTTGTTTGAATTAACCTTTTGCTTTTTATTCTTGTATCTGATATGCAGTAAAAGACTTTCTTAGAATAACTAAGTAATTCTGCTGGGATCAGACCAGAAAACGTAGGTGCATAGTTTTATGCACTGGGTACTGAACTTCGATGTCCACCGCTCGTGTTTTGTTTATAAATTACTGATGACCCTTGATGTCACCGATACTACCTACTCACATTTTTATCAAATTGTCCATTTATACGCTTAAATGGAATACTACAAAAGGATGTATATGCAAATTTATTTGATTACATAGCGTCAATGACCTTTCTCCGACTGTAGTCTATGACCTTAACCAAGAATCACGGAATTCGTCAAGTTCACATCCAAGTCCGCAGTTTGCATAAATTATTCAGGCCGACGCACTTTTTAGCGCCGTATATGTTTTATGATTTTCTAGTCTAACCTGTTCGTCGCATTCTTATTTATAACGTATACTCCAAACAACGGTTACTATACCATAAAAAAGAAATACAAATTAATTTCTATAAACATACTATAAGTCTCTATTGTATTGATGCAGATTCAACCGCTATTAATATTTCTCGTATCAGATTCTAAAATCTGATACGAGAAATATTAATAGCGGTTGGATTTACTGCAGCCACAAAAAATAAAATTCACAATCAAACTCTTGATTAAAGAGGAGTCTCAAGCTCTATGTATTTTACAATATTTATATAGGATTAATAAAATCGGATCATTAACGAAAAGTAAATAATTAATTAATGTTAATACAACGGCCGTCCTTCAATTTTCCGGTTAGATGACAAACTTGTGTAATGCAACCTTGCGCGGTGCCTTATTGATTCATAATGACTCTTACGTAAGTACTAAGCATAAACAAAACTTGGAATATCAATATTAAGCTAATGTGTATTTTTTATTTTTGAGAAAATAAACCGTCTATACATACACTGAAAAAAATTATTTATAACAATTTCATTTATGTATGTACAAAAAATATAATTTAAATAGTTAAATCACAATAAAGGCTATTTGTTATTATTATTATGTTTGAATAAATTGCACATTACGTTTCATTATAATCTCTCTTCGTGAAATAAAAGTAAAAACAAGCCAAAATCTTATTAATGGAAAATAGTGCAATGTCAACAACGATGTACCTATATCAAAGAAAAAAACAAGAAAGGAAATTATTTATTTGTAACAAATAGCAATAATTTAACCAAAGATATTATAGACAGAGATACAAATACTGCTCGTTACAAAAACGGACCACACTCAACATCTGCTGAAGTTACCAGTGCTGGTCTTCCATGTGGCCGTGCCGTGATGTCATCGTCATATTGTACGTAATAATTAAAATAAAACAATCCCGCGTTAGCACTAAGTCAACAAAACAAAAGCTTCCAAAGCACTGACCATATCATTTAACTGTTTCTCACATAATATTATGTTCCAAGACATTGAATACCCAGCAACGTCGAACAATAGCGCTAATTATAATTGTCAACAGAATAAGCTAAGCATATAATAGACAAATATTTAACGGACCAACTAAAGATTAAAAGACCTTCGAGCGAATATGCCAACAAATAAACTCAGGTCATGGTAATATTTATATTGCCAATTATAAAACCCTCTTTGGCACGAACCTCCCATTTTTGTGAAGGATATAAAATATCCTCAACCTGACTTATCATGGGTTGCTGGGCTCGATAAATAGGATGGTGTAACGAGGATTCACAGATTTGAACCCCACCGAGCCAAATGTTTCCATAATCCCTAAATATTTGTTTCGTAAAAATGTCTTGGGTATTTGATGCTCACAACAAACAAGATGCCGAATCATATACCTATCTTACTGCGATGTCAAGACTATTAATTTATAGAAAGTTTACAGTTCAATCAAACTACATTTAAATAATATCACTGCTTTCCTCTGCACCACCTAATTAAAAGATTTTAACTGATAAACTTTTACTTAAAAACTCTTTCTAACTTTTGCGAAATCATTAGAATATGTTTACGGATATTAATCAATTTTAACATACCTACTATAAAAGTAATAAGGTAATTTATGTATGTGCAATAAATATAAATGCAATAAAATGTATAATTAGAAATATTGAACGTAATTTTCTCTCCCTTTTCTCTCTTAAATTTTCTCTTCATTATAATATTGAATAGTGACCATATTTTATAGCGCCAGTTTATAAAACATTCCAGGAAATAATTATTCAAAATAAATAAGGATAGTGTAATGTATCATAGGTTAGAACCGCAAGAAGACAATATTATGCTTAGCTAATAGCTTAATTAGTAAGCTAAATATATTTTTGAAACTATAATATGTCGATTGTTTTGTTAAGTCTGTTACATCTTAAAATGGTAGAGCCTTCTTGTTATTATTATAATAATGCTGAAGGTGGTAAAAGCTTATTACAGATATTTTGCATGCTTATGGAATTATCGTACAATATCTCCTAAACGTAAATATATCTTCATTATGTGGAAGATAATATGAATGTTTAACGTATGCTTTAAATGTGTTCTTGTACTGTAAGGTACGATGCCTTACATAGCTACATCTATTAAATGAATCGTTCATAAAAATGTAATTTATGTTATTGTTGCAGAAAATGAAGACAGCAGCGTTGTTATTGGTAGCCGTGGCGGCGGTGGCGCACGCTCAGTTCCCCAACGGACGCATCTTGGAGCCCCCGGTGCCGGCGCTGTGCGTGCAGCGAACCATCCACGAGAGATTCTCTGACAGTAAGTTAATTATGCTGTGTCAGGGAAATATAATCAAGATCTAAACTATGTGTTGATTTTATTATATCGTGTCATATCGGCCCATATACGTCCCACTGCAGAGCACCGGCCTTCTCTACAATTGAGTGTACGATTGAGGGTTAGGCCATATAGTCCACCACGCTGACCTAGTACGGGTTGGCGATTTTATTATAATAGTACAGTAATGAATTCAATGTGAGAGAATCATAATGCATTTTTTTGGGATACTATATATTTTTAAATTCATCCGAAACTAAAATCTAATTAAACCCCGCTTAAAATATATAAGTAATATCTGAATACACGAGAATCAAACAGGCTTTATGTAGCGGCACACAACAGGCCTTTTAAACTCAACCCTTATTTAAGAAATGGAAACAATTCGCCGAGTCACGTATCTCCCAAACCAGTCCTTAACTTGCGCCTTGCGGTAACTTTACAAGATAAAAACACGACTTAGATAAAAAAATTGGAAGCCCACGCTTATCTGCCGGGCGATAAGCTTTCAACCTGTCAACACGGAGGAAGTATGTGAAATAGTTATGATAATATTCGTCAACGTCGTTATGCAAATAACTATGATTATACCCAGAGGAATGCGGTACGAATACAAGAGATATATTTTATCTTTTTAACAATTATGGCTGTTCTTGTTATGGTTGTTTTGAAACAGCCAACTTTTATAAATATAAAGACAGCATAAAGAGATGTTAAGCAAGTTATATTAAGCCAAAAGAATCGGTTCAGATATGTATTTTAGTAACATTAATATAATAATAATAATAAATAAATACACCCAACAGTCATATACATAGTCCTGACCCCACACTAAGATCGAGTCTTGTGTCGTGGGTATCAAAAACTACGAGAGACTTTTCGGTCTCACAAACACCCAGACCCGAAACAAATACCTGTGGATCACACAATAAATCAAATAGGAATCAAACAATCGTTGCTCTTTTACTACCCTGTGTTCAAGTCGTTAAAAAAACAAAGCTATTATTAATTATCCTAGGACACTTACGATTTAAAAACATAATATTCATAATTTATTGTATAAAAATATAAAGTAATGTAATAACATGTTTTATGTATTCAAATTTGATGCGTTATGGGATTTTTTGGACTTACTAATTATGCTTATAAAACAATTCTAATCGAATTAACAACAGTATTATTGAACCGCGTAAAAAATATTAGCCATCGAAAAGTTTCTAAAACACCAACTACCCAAAATGTACACTATCGGCAAACCCGTTATTTCGCTAAGCAATGTACAGCCCGGATAGCTCAGTCGGTAGAGCATTGGACTTTTAATCCAAGGGTCCAGGGTTCAAGTCCCTGTCCGGGCGGCCTCTCTATTGTAATATTACTTTCAACTAAATTCAATTTTAAATACACGTTTTACAAAGCGTATATTTCCAAATAGTTTGAAATGAGAAACATCAAAGTATTATTTAAACATACCTATTAATGTCTTTAAATACAAATATCTCAAAACCATATTGTAATCAGAATTTAGGCCTTAAAAAATCTCTTTCTTTTTCTCGGAAAATCTTTAAATATCGGAGTGATAACTTTTCTCTCATTTCCGAAAAAGTTTTAATTTTTTAGGAATGTTCTTGTTTAATTTTGATAAAGTCAAAATGTCTGCATTTTTAGAGTGCCGCCCGCCGTCTTTTTTGTGTTGATTGATCCATAGTTTAGTGTACCTACAACAAACAACCGAGCATTAATAAGATGGAAACTTACGAAGTGAAGGTAGTTTTTCTAGCTGTCTTTATCCTCTTTGCACATTTGTTACTCAGAAGTCGGTACATATTTATTGGTGCGATGTACAAGAATTTAATAACTTTATAACAATAAGTGCTTTAATAAAACATGATATGGAAATCGAACTAAGGACATTGGCAATAGAAAAATAGAATCCTGGAAAATATCGGTGCTGTTAAAAACCCTAAAATGTTTACCCTTTGCTTTACTAAAATGTTTTAACATTTATGCATAAACTCTAGCCTATGTGCCCGAAATGGTAGGTAGAGATGTCACCAATGCTTACCACAGTTTGCGGCGCTTTTTCCGCCCCAAAGTAAGGCAATGGACTTCCAGTGCTTGCCGTGATGCCGAGCAATTTTTTCAAACAGTATAACTCATGGAAAATTTTCTTAATATCATGTGCATATTTTTCCCGTAGACAAAGGCTACTTCTTCTCATGGAGAGACCCTGCCCTCCGCGGCGTAGAGGAGGACTGGTTGAGCGCCAGGAACTACTGCCGACAGAGGTGCATGGACCTCGTCTCTCTGGAGACCAGCGACGAGAACGAATGGGTTAAAGCGCGCATCGTGCAGGACAAGGTAATTGCCAATTTTGATGTAGGTGTTTGTTATATGTGTACTTTATTTGTAATATTTTGTCTTAATATTCATTAGTCAATTAATGCGGTCTGACATGGCTATATGCACATAAAGATGAGGAAGAATGCAGGCGCACAAGAAAGATAACCATGTATGAAATATTAAAAGATTTGATATGCATAGAGCGGTACTCGTCGGAATTATTAGATAAAAACGAATGCCATCATAATAGATACGAAAAATAAAATCAAAAATAATGTGGTAACGAAATTTAAACAGTAACGTTTGTGTCAATACAAATAATTGAACACAATTGATAAACCCATGTGCGTCAGTGAATATGACGTTGTATACTTTCGTTGCCATTCAATGAATACTCAAAAGAGAAAACTACATTTAAATTTCTGTAAACTTAAAAACGCAATCCACACTTCTAATAGAAAAACACAGCCTTGACCCGAACTAAAACAATATTACAGCGCAATTAAGTAACATCCGTCTTTTCTAACCACAAAAGATGTAAATGTTTCGCTAGAAAGTAGTCCATTCCTTTAAAAATTTTAAAATATTCTACACACAGAGCTAGTTTTCGTAACAAACGTAAATGATAATAGCTATTGTTACGTATCGGGAAATAATGGACACTACCGTCCATTTGAATTTGGCAGTTTGCGTTACGTCTTGAATAACAGAACGGAGCTAGGCGCACAATGAAACTATTGATTTTCTTCTGCTAGTTTCACCATTGCCACACATTGGAGACGTGAGAACATTCCGTTTTTCCTCATCGCGCTTCTTATATGAAATTAAATTGGCGACAATTTCAACCTCTATTGTATGGATTCCTCAATAGTACTTTCAAATGCATTCAATTCTTTAGGGACGCTCTTTATCCATGATGTTGTGTGCTTCATAACATCAACAACATAAGGAAATATACCTTCTTATATCTAAATCAGAGTTGACCTGTTTCTAAATATTAAATTACGCATGTGACTTGTGAGTCAGTTTAAACTTTCATCACCTAGTTATAATCCTTTCATTGTCGTTGACAAATCCACTTTCCATTACTATTGTTAGATAACCTGGTCAGAATTACCATGTGTACCAAAGATGCATGCCAACAAAATGATTTCAATATCCCGTTGCCAACATTGTCGATGCCTGATTTCATATTTCCTTATTATAAAAAGCGAAACTACAAACGTTCTCAACTTTCTCCATAAACTACCACAGCGAGTTAAAATCAGCAAAAATTAAAGAATTATGGTTTTTCATGACACCGGATGTTATTAATTTTACACACAGATACAAAAAAAAAAATTTATGCTTATTAAATCTTAATACTGTATGTATAAAAATATGGTAATCACGTTTTGTATGTTATACTTATGTATAACATTATCCATTACCTAGGTTATCCTAGGTATGTTAAAATATGTTAAAGTTTAGATTTTATTTTCCATGTGTTACTTTTCTGATGCTATAAAATTCGCGTGGGTATCTACCCACCTATATCCTTATATGGACTTAATCTCCATATATTTTACCTTGTTATAAACTAGCGTATGTACCTTTGTATACCAAGTTCACTGCCCACAAGCCGCTGATTCACAGCGTATTTCATGTATGATATGAATCCTTTGTCTTGTTTCCAGCAAAAATACATTTGGACATCAGGTCGCCTTTGCGACTTCAAGGGCTGCAACCGTCCCGACTTGCTTCCCAACGAAATCAACGGCTGGTTCTGGACCGCTGAACTTCAAAAACTGGCTCCCACTACCAACCGTCAACAGAACGACTGGTCTGAAGGCGGCGGCATCGGCAAACCCCAACCAGACAACAGGGTAAGAGTTCTGTAACGGTGTTATTTTTTGTCACAAACATAAACAAAATGTGGTGTAGGTATGTTGCAAGTGGTTTCCAGTACCCATCGTTGTCCTCTTAAAGGTATGTTGTAGGGAAATACAATAGCTGGAACGTAAGAAAGCATGACGTTACGACATGTCAACGGAAGGCGCATGACGCAAGGAAGCAAATTCCGCGAACCGTTAAGTAATATTTGTCATAAAACAGCAGAGCCGAGCTGGCTGCATCCAGTGCGGATGTCACGCAATGAAAACGAAAGCGACGCGTGAATATTTATGGGCGCGCGAAATATTCGCCGAAGGGCACGCCCGCATGCCGCACGCCACTTTCTACTAACATGAAGCTATACAAAAGCTCATCTGTATTCGACGTGCATGATGTCGGCACGATACTTTCCCCGCTGTGCTCGAGCTGCAACCTGTACCCGCCAAATTAAACAATAAGTAACCCTTGGCGGCGCGGCATGTCTGATGTCTGCATCCGCTTTCCAGTTCAAGGTTACATATTGTGCAGTTAAGCCACACAGGCGACGGAACAACGTAATGAGGTGCTAACACAAATGCGACAATATTTATGATTCATTCATGACCATTTTCGTGTTCAGGGATGTGAAAAGGATACAAGGCTGGCGAATTGCTAACTTTATCTAATGTTAAGTACCGACGCATAGTAATTTAAAAAAATATCTCAACAACCATATTTTGTTTTTTTATTCGTAATTATGCGTAACAGGGTACCTTTTTAAACATTAGTGATTTAACGGTTGCTACTTGCTTGTGTCCAGAAAAAGATATACAGGCACCACAAATGCTGTTTCACAACCATCTTATTATTTCTAGGAACTGATCCAAGGCGGAGCTTCCGAACACTGTGTGGCCATCTTGAACAACTTTTACAACGACGGTGTCCACTGGCACGACGTCGCCTGCCACCACCGCAAGCCGTTCGTGTGCGAGGAGAACGACGCGCTCCTCAAATACGTCAGATACACCAACCCCAACCTAAGAGTTTAATTCAATACATTATGTATTAATTTTATTGTCACCAATGAATCTAATTTATAATATCTACAATGATTGCAAATTATTTAGGAAATTAAAAATAGATTACCTTTTAGGCATTCTGTTGTTACTTCCTTTGTTGTAAATCAGTATGGTTTTTAGTACACTTAAAAATAATTGAATTTAAATTGTGCAAATTCGGAGAATCCGTATAACTTGCTGATTACAAAATATTTGAGTCTATATTATGGGATGATTAAATAATAGATAACACTGCCGAGTACAGACAATACACCGATTTTGATAAGTTTTTCCAATTAAATCCGGTGTTAGCTTTAAACATACCTCAATACATATTTATTTCAATTGTATAGTTACTTTATGTTTGAAGCAGACGTTTGTATTACGATAAGTATTTAAGATCTGTCAATAAAAAGACTGCTTTAATATTTCGATTTTTCATTTTAAGACATTAGTTGTTCCTAAATGATTTTTACAGTACCTATAATAGGTCAGAATATAAAACATACACAAAAGTCACTTAGATATACTCGTATACATACCGATCCCAACTTATGATTTTAAACCAATACGCAATAATTAATTAATAATGAGGCACTGGTCCGTCCTCATAGCCGTCCTATATCCAGATCCCTAAACAAAAGCCACGAAATACCAGTATGACAGCCTCCGTGGCGCAGTTATGGGCGCAGTTGGTTAGACGCCGGCTGGGAAACAACAGCCGCGGGTTCTATCCCCGCACAGAGACAAGTATTGTCTGTGCGATCCACGGTTATTTGTTTAGGATCTGGGTATCGGTGAGACCGAAAAGTCTGTTGTTGTTTCCAATAACCACGAAACAAGACTTGGATCTTAGTTTAATTTATTAAAGTGAAACTTCTTTAGCACCGATGTGATTTGAAAATTGATGAAACGAAAAAGCGATACCAAAAGATACACAAAAAGTACTAAGGGCAACAGAGAAAGGGAGGAGATTTCGCTAAACCTATGATGATGTCATTAATATGTAAAATATATTTCTGATAGAACAAAAAGTACTAGGGCGACAGAAAAATGAAGGAGGTTTCGTTAAACCTATGTCATCAATATGTGAAATATTTCTCAGAGCACAAAAAGTACTAGGGCGACAGATAAAGGAAAGAGCTTTCGTTGAGCCTATGTCATTAATATACGCAATTGAACACAAAAAGTACCAGGGCAACAGAGAAACGAAGGAGGTTTCGTTAAACCTATGTCATCAATATGTGAAATATTTCTCAGAGCACAAAAAGTACTAGGGCGGCAGAAAAATGAAGGAGGTTTCGTTAAACCTATGTCATCAATATACGCAATTGAACACAAAAAGTACCAGGGCAACAGAGAAGCGAAGGAGGTTTCGTTAAACCTATGTCATCAATATGTGAAATATTTCTCAGAGCACAAAAAGTACTAGGGCGGCAGAAAAATGAAGGAGGTTTCGTTAAACCTATGTCATCAATATACGCAATTGAACACAAAAAGTACCAGGGCAACAGAGAAGCGAAGGAGGTTTCGTTAAACCTATGTCATCAATATGTGAAATATTTCTCAGAGCACAAAAAGTACTAGGGCGGCAGAAAAATGAAGGAGGTTTCGTTAAACCTATGTCATCAATATACGCAATTGAACACAAAAAGTACCAGGGCAACAGAGAAGCGAAGGAGGTTTCGTTAAACCTATGTCATCAATATGTGAAATATTTCTCAGAGCACAAAAAGTACTAGGGCGGCAGAAAAATGAAGGAGGTTTCGTTAAACCTATGTCATCAATATGTGAAATATTTCTCAGAGGACAAAAAGTACTAAGGGCAACAGAGAAAGGGAGGAGATTTCGCTAAACCTATGATGATGTCATTAATATGTAAAATATATTTCTGATAGAACAAAAAGTACTAGGGCGACAGAAAAATGAAGGAGGTTTCGTTAAACCTATGTCATCAATATGTGAAATATTTCTAAGAGCACAAAAAGTACTAGGGCGACAGATAAAGGAAAGAGCTTTCGTTGAGCCTATGTCATTAATATACGCAATTGAACACAAAAAGTACCAGGGCAACAGAGAAACGAAGGAGGTTTCGTTAAACCTATGTCATCAATATGTGAAATATTTCTCAGAGCACAAAAAGTACTAGGGCGGCAGAAAAATGAAGGAGGTTTCGTTAAACCTATGTCATCAATATACGCAATTGAACACAAAAAGTACCAGGGCAACAGAGAAGCGAAGGAGGTTTCGTTAAACCTATGTCATCAATATGTGAAATATTTCTCAGAGCACAAAAAGTACTAGGGCGGCAGAAAAATGAAGGAGGTTTCGTTAAACCTATGTCATCAATATACGCAATTGAACACAAAAAGTACCAGGGCAACAGAGAAGCGAAGGAGGTTTCGTTAAACCTATGTCATCAATATGTGAAATATTTCTCAGAGCACAAAAAGTACCAGGGCAACAGAGAAACGAAGGAGGTTTCGTTAAACCTATGTCATCAATATGTTAAATATTTCTCAGAGCACAAAAAGTACTAAGGCGACAGAGAAAGAAAGGAGGTTTTTTAAAATTTGTGTCAACAATATAATATGTAAGAATTCTCAGAAGTAAAATAGTACCAGGGCGACAAAAAATAGAGGAGGTTACTGTACTTAGAAAATTCTACCCAGTCAGATTTCTAGCCACAATGATATCTACCCGCAGTTAATATTTGTCAATAAAAATAAATCATCAACTCAGTTTATAGGGGCGATTCAAAGCCATTATTGGACAAAAGTACCTAATACAAGTTAAAAAATATATTATAAAATGATAAACCTTAAAATTACCCTACTACTCCTGATACTCTATATTAACTCATGTTCTCGAAGGTAGGCTACATTTCTAAAGTTTCACTAATGACGTGTGAATTGCACACTCGTTCTTTTAGTTCATTACAAAACTGCAAAGACAGCGACATCTGTCGGCAAGTGAGCAGTAGGTTTAGGAACATTAGATTCGAAACTTGAAAAAATTCTAATGTTGGGATTTAGGATCCTTAAGATTAATACCAAAAAAACGAAAAATAAAAAAATTACAACAATGTTTCCATTATTTTATTCATAAACAACGTATTTGATACAAGTTTAATCAAAATGCAAAATGTATGAGATAAAATACACATATAAAAATTTTCTATTAATTTATACATAGTATCTTCTAGTAGTAATCTGTGATTAATATATTATCTTGGTTATAGATTAATCCCAAATACCAAATTAAGTAGTGTTTGATTAATATCATGCAGCATTGGTGACGCCATATAGGGTGACGCCGCGCCGTCGGATTCATCTTTATGTACACAGTCGGCAAACACTCAATTTAAGAGGTGGCTTTCAATATTCATACATATTACGTATTTATAAAAACATTAACTAGCAAAAAAAAACAATGAATTTTTGAGCGGAAATACAACTCTTAAAGAACATAACTTAACATATTGTGCATCTATATCATGCATACCTATTATATGTATGGACCACATTCACCACAATGTACTTTTGTATCCATAATTTTTCTATACTTCTCAGTATTCTATTCTTTTTTCTATTTAGAAAAACACAGACAAATTATTATTATCTTGGTGTTTAGGGGACTTACGCCCGAATACTCCAAAGCCTCTTTAAATATTACCTTGCACTGAACTATGAAAGTCCGACCCGTGACCACGAAAGCTGTAAAGCAATCAAAACGTCGGGAAGCAAAATATTATGTAAAAAATAAACCAAATCGCGAAAAAATCCGTAAAAATTTGTTTTATTTCAATATGAAAGTCCTGCTTAAATGTACTAATTATGTGGGTTGTGACTCGTGTGTAGTTAAGTGCAACTTAATATTTAAATGGCGATTGAGTATTCAGCAGTCAAAAGCCAGATTATATAATATAAAAATAATCCAAGTAACTACAATAAAATACATATTAATTTCATAAGTTAATTTTTCACATAAACAGTCAGGTGTCAAGAAGGTATGGTCACTCTGAATTTGTATCTCAGATTTCTGGGCGAGGCTTTCTTGCTCATTATGAACCAGAGGGAGATGTTGCAGAAGTAGATAAGTGTCAGCAGCATGGACACATGCATGAGCCGGCACAGTCGGAGGAAACTCAGCTTTAACCCATAACTGAAACAATTTATAATTAGATATTTTATTCATATACTCTTTCGTAGTTTCATATAAATTGCTATCCTCTCAAAACCCTGTGACAATAACCTGATAAATTGAGTTCATGTTAAGTTGAGACTTGTGTTCTGAAAGTAAAACTATCATGTGGTACTATGGTAGTCTATAGTAATACTTCTAGCATAATTAGCCACATGTTATAAGAATTTTTATAGCTTGCATTAAAAGATACCAAAAGCATTCACAGCAGTGAGTATTAATAACTAATGATTATAATTTACAAAGATATGTACAGTATTGAAGATATTTTAGAAATCTTCAGTATAATAATTATATACAAAATCTCTTCTAAAAAATTAACTACATCATATAAATCTGCAGCATAGCTTACTCTCTATTAGCAAAGTCCTCCATATCTACATCAAAGGAATCATTAGACCTCTGTGGGTCAGGCAACACAGTAATATCCTTATCAAATTGCTCCTGCAAACAGCATATTCTCTCCATAACAAACAGCAAAAGTATCGCCCAGAAATATTCAAACTCAAACACCATGTCGGTCATTTTTTTCCCTCAACCATTATGATGTGGTAACCAAATTTTGTTTTGATTGGTGGATCCGTGTACACTGGACTTGTTACCGACGATATCGGCAAGGCGAATGCAGCATCTTGGAACGGACCCACCATGGAACCTCGAGTCATCCAGCCGAGGTCTCCACCTTGCCGCGCCTTGTCCTCACTGTACGCTGCTGCTACATCCGGAAATTTCTGACCAGCTTTCAGTTTTTCCAAAGCCTCTAAGCATTTCGACTGCTTTTCGCACAGTATGTGCCGGACTTTGACAGCTGTCCCACCTTTCTTTTCTTTTGACGCCGATTCTAAATTCAAAATAAAATTGTTACAAACAGGTGTATATCAAGTTTTTTAATATTGTTGTTGAACACTGATCCTAACCTTTTGCATCGCCGCCAGATTTTCCACCAGGCTTAGCATTTCCACCAGCTTTGCCTTTTTCAGGTTGCTTTTTTGGAGGCATTGTTTTTGTTATTAAAGCCGGTACCTAGTTTTTAGAAGCAAACTGCAAAGGAAAATTAATGATACACATGGATAGAGCTGTGAATTACCACCATTACAGCACACAAAATCTAATACCTTCTTTATATCAACTGAGTAAAGTCCAACTTCCAATTTCTACAGGAAAATTAAATTATTCATTGTGTTGTGTTGTGACTTGTGACAGGTCGTTTTATTGCTAGCCTACAAAATTTTTCTGTAGCTTAGAACATAATACCACCCCGTGGACCATTAAAAAATTTAAAACCATAGACATCCTTTTTCTACCCTTCACTATGGATTAAATATAAAAAAAAAAAGCGGTCAATTGTCAGTCAGGAAATATTGTCATTTGTGATTGTGTATTTTTAATGTATTTTAAATATTTTTATTGTTTATTGTAGTTTTAATGTTTTACGGAGTAGTTAAAATCATGTGTATTAAAAATTAATATTAAATGAAAGGTAATTTTGTTGATAATGTTAGTACATTGTACATTTAAGTAATAAGCTGACACCCTTACAAATGCCCGTGTTGTGAAACAGATACTTCAGTGTACCCCGATGCGATGGGGATCATGTACGAGAAGCGGCCTCTAAAGAGGCCGAGGCTGGGTCCTCCGGACGTGTACCCGCAGGAGGCTCGGCAGAAGGAAGACGAGCTTACGTCAACAAACGTAAAACACGGATTCTCGACAACACCACAGTCGAGTGATGAATTTGGCACTGCTCGGAACTTTAACTATTCTGCTTCGAAGGTATAGCACAAATAGTCATTCTTACTGCTTTTCCTTATAGTTTATGTATAATGTTTTGAAAATGAACAGAATATTATACCAATACATCCCTATTTGTGAATAGTATGAAAAGTTTTACATAGTTTTAAATAATATGTGTTGTTTGACAATTGAATAGTATTATAATACAGAATAGCATACCTAATAGACCAACGAAGGTTTATACATACTGATAATATTCTTTTATCATATTATGAGAGCATATAATTTTGTTGAAATAGACAAAAAATATATCTGTTAATGTAAGCATGACCTCCAAAGTAAATCAATACAAGTAACACAAATGGTTTATTAGTTATGCCAATGTTTAAGACATATTTTGTGCCCTTATTCATTTTCAAGAGGATATAAAATCCCAATTAGAGTTTTGCATGTTATACTAAATATTGTTACTGGTTTTGTACTTGTTCTTAAGCCACAAGAAATCCACTGTATTTTTTCTTTCCTTCACACAGATTGGACAATTCTTTTCTGGAATACTATCCAAAAAAGAAGAGCTTAACACACTTCCAGATTGTGGAAGAAAAAGACAGCAAGTAAATACCAAAGACAATTTCTGGCCAGCCACTGCACGCACCAAACCACAGATTGAAGCTTGGTTCAAAGATTTGGCTGGTAAAAATATATTGCATTTGTTTAATTGGTTAGGCAACACTACAGTTTTTATTGCAAACATAATTGTAGTGTTTTATCATCAAACTTTTACATGAAGTGAATTTTTTTTGCAGTTTCTGTTTAGTCAATGATTGCCAAAGTTTCAGTAATCCCATTCTTTACATTTTTCTGCTTCCTCAACAGCTTATGATTCAAATGTTTTCTCAATAAGTGTCATTAAAGAACATATGAAATAATTGTGTTTATTATCTTAAGCTACAGGAAGTCCACTGTTAAAGCTAGACCTTCTTTAAGGACTTTAGCAGCAACCTGTACAAGAAGACCAGTATTCTATTAATTCCTGCATACTTGCCTCCACTCTGTCGGAGACTTCCAATATTAATTTTTTATTTAATAAATTACTTTTTCACTAAATATTGATCTACACTTTTTAAAATATTTTTATGTTTAAGGTGGAAAACCACTGTCACAACTTGCCAAAAGAGCTCCAAACTTTAACAAGAAGGAGGAGATATTCATAACACTAACAGAATACCAAGTGTCTATGCCGAGGGCTGCTTGGTTCATAAAACTCAGTTCAGCATACACTGTTGCTGTGTCAGAAGCTAAGATCAAAAAGAGGCAGCTACCAGATCCAACTACAGGTAAGCTGATTTTTTTTTTATAGGTATGTAAAACACTTTGACATATTCTGTGTGTCTTGTTAGAAAATCAAAGTTACACAATGTAATAACAATTATAGTGCACAATATTGTCTCCATAATACTCTTAAAGTTACAATGTTTAAATGTTTGAGATTATTTATTACTTATGGAAAACAAACATTAAATTCTATATATTTTTTAAAACATCATGTTTTTTGATAATAAAGAATTTTCTTCTTTATAACAGAATGGACAACAACCCTGATCAAATTTCTAAAGGATCAAATACCAAAATTAGCAGAGTATTATCAAAGTGCTATACCAGGCAACCCTTCCGACAAGACACCACCATCACAGTCTGGTAAAGTACCATACCTTATATCTATGTCAAAAATCTACTTTAATAACAAAATGTTCTACTAAGAATCTGAAAAGGAGTATGGAAACCACAAAAGTGTTCTTTTTTAGCCCATATTTATTGGTTATTTTGGAATCAGCCTCCCCCTATGTGAGGCACATCTCAGTAAGTCCAAATTATGTTTATTTATTTCCCAGAGAATATCATTCACAGTATTTATTTTACATTCAAATGAATTAAATTACTGCCAATATAATATATCACTTGTTACATAAAGGTCATGGCACTCCAAGTCACAACTCTTCAGGCAGCACTCCTGGAAGCTCCACTCCAAACTCAACAGTGCCCAATTCTATGCATTCACCTGGAAGTTCCAGCAGTAAGTTCTAACTTTTATGTAGATGTTATAAAGTCATAGTTTTAATGGAGATATAATGCTACATTATGTTTACTTTTCATTTCAATTTTGGTTCATGTACTTCTATCTAATTCTAACTAAACTGAAAGAACCACCTGCATTTTCTCATGCATATACATTAATGAAAGTGGATGAAAGACATTTCTATATCTAGTATAATGGACATCCTTAGTCTACTCTCTATTCATCCTTATAAGACACTGGCTTAATACACCTATGCTTCACAGACATGGGTTCGTCGACGCCCGGCGGCGAGAGCACGGACTGGCGGCAGGCGCTGAAGCTGTGGAACTACTGCTGCCGCCTCGCCAAGTACCTGCTGGACGAGGGCTTGCTCGACCGCCACGATTTCCTCACCTGGATCATCGAGCTGCTCGACAAGAGGGCGCCGGATGATGGGCTATTGAAGTAAGATGTTACATGATTTACGATTTGTACTATATGTTTCCAGTGAAACATGTTTTACCACAACAGTGTTACTATTAAAATAAATTTTACTTTAAATTCTACTGGATTTTACTAGTGAGTTTGTTCGCGTTGTTATTAAACATTACATATTCTTTCATATGCAATTTTCAGGAGAAAAAGTAGCCTATGTCGCTTTCCGCTATTACCCATGCATAAATAAGATCTTAGGAATAAATCATGATAATTTTTTGAGTCTTATCGCAGTAAAAGGTCACAAAATAATACACTTTTGAATTTAACAAGGATTTAAAACCCTTAAACATTGACTTTCTCCCAATAGATTGTTCCTCCCTGTGGCACTTCAACATGTAGGTGAATTTGTGAATTGCGAGAGTCTGTCTCGTCGCCTGGCCACCACGTGCGCCAAAAAAGCCGCCGCCATATGTTCAGTACTTTCCGAGACCACTCTGAGGACGCTTAACCAGCCTGCTGTGTTCACCAAGGCTACTGAACAAAATGGTAACTACAAAATTAATATTAGTTTCGAACATTTAAGAAGCTAAAAGAAGCTAAATCTATGCCAGCTTTTATAAAATTGCTAAAGAATCACTTATACCAATAATTATCCACGCTCGACTTTTGGTTACACTACGCTCATATGCTCCTTGTCACATCCAGTTGCACATATTGCTTTGTTTACTTGTGATTTTTGTTGAACTGAGTTTGCAATAAATTAAAGATATACCCTCAACATGTAATCAGTATTGCTCGTGATCTAACGTCTGTATTATTTATATATGTTTCTCATGTAAGTGCATTGTAATTCTTTTATGAGAAATAACGATCTAAAACATTTGTTGACTTCAATCATTTTTAAATAGTCTGTTAATGCCTGTATCACACCTATTGGCATCCATGGCATCAATTAAAAATGGTGTTATTGTATGAAGATGTGTTTTCATATCAATTTATTTTTTCTAGAAACAGAACTGCATCCTCTGTCGCCACCGCAAGAAACCAATGGCGACGTCAAACCAAACATATCCCAAATAAAGCGCTCGAGCACCCCAGCGGAACAGAGCCAGGGCACGCCCAACCCTAACCACTCTCTGGGAACTCCTAACCCAAGTCACCCCCTTGGTACTCCCAATCCCCCGCAACAACACGACGTGCAAGTCAAGGAAGAGAGAGCGTCCCCTCCTAGGGATGTGAAATCTACCCTTAATACAGTGATAACTGCTGCCTTGAATCCTATACAAGTGGGGTTTGCGGAGGTGCTGAATTGTACCTACCATAGGGATGTTATTATACAACTCGCAACGATATTGCAGGTAATTTCAGTTAGCATAACAGAAACACGTTACATATAGAATAAACACTTTAAAATAACTGATATGTAAATAGAAAAACCCTGAGTAATTATTGGCTATGTAGACTGTGTTGAATTCATAACAAAGCAATTTCAGCTTATTTTATTTTGAGTTTAGGCAAATATATTTTTGCTTAATCGTAAATCAACGTTTAAAACATTTTTAATTAATAACGACGTTTCCAGATCATCTGTGTGGATTGTCCAACGGCGATGGTATGGTCTGGCTGCGGCTCTTCATTACAAGGCTCCCCTCTGGACTTGCTGCCGGTGCCTCCATCAGCCCTTCCAATGCCGCACATGGACTCCGCCGTCACTGAAGAACATCGACGACTGGTATGTGAAAATATTAAAAATATATAAATAAATTTGTATATGGATGCCCAGGATTCTAGAGAAACGAACAAAGAACTCATTTTTTTAAGTCTGTTAAAAATAATCAATTTCGATGTTAACTTTTGCAAAATATGTTATGATAGAAATATAACATACAATAACTTTGTAGGTATATGAAGCTGAACAAGAAATATCAGCGCGTAGTAAGAAAGCTGAGAGCAAATGGTGCACAGACAAATGGCAGACTAGTTCACAGGGTAATATTATTTATCAATGAAACTTATTAAATACTTAGACAAAATTTCGGAACACGTACAAAACCCGGCAATATTTTGACTGACATGCAAATAATCATGGAGACAGATTTTTTCAACCTAAAATTTTATTAACAACTTTTTTATACCATAAATGACATAAATTATTGTTTTTTTTTTTTAAATAGCCCGTGTGCTGGCGGTGTTGGAAGCTCTAGACAGGCACTGTTTTGATAGAGTGGATCCGAACAATAATTTGGACACGCTGTATAAAGAAGTGTTTGCCAACTGCAACCCGCCTTCTAAGGACTCTAATATTGATACCAAAGATCCGGTAAGTTTTTTTTTAATTTATCTTTTCTAATAGACTGTCGGCTAGCGAGAGACTAATTTTGATCTATATAAATATTTTTTCCTATTTTGTTATGCCTGCCCTCATCTAACATTTATATGTTTCCACTGCCCAGCAATGCATGAACCGAGGACATTAATTTTGTGAATTATTGTTGATTGCATTGCATTGTATTAATAAATGCTAAATAATAATAGTATATAAAATCCTATGCGAATATAGTGTTTTCTGAATAATAATAGAAGCTATGAGTGTTTTGCAGTAGAATGTGATGTATGTGTGTGTGCAGGAGTGGGCGTGTTCGTACGCGGTGGTGCGCGTGCTGTGCGAGTGGGCGGTGTGCGGCGCGCGCTGGGGCGAGCACCGCGCGCTGGCCGCCGCCGCGCTGCTGGACCGCCGCCAGCACGCGCTGCACCACCACCACCACGACCACCACGCCACCGGTACTCCACCACCCACACACACTTATACCTCATCACAGCAGTAAACTCATCGGAAAATACATTTTGCTTAGTTCATAAACATGCCAATTGATTTGACTATCATAATTACACCTTTTTCCAAATAATCTACTTGATATGCCAAAAATTTACAAATTTTGATACCTCAGCATATAAATCTTGTGATCTGTAATTACATAATTAGCCATAATAAATGCATTATCCATTTGTTTGTGTTGAAAATATTACCATATAAAATTTCTTCTATACTTTGTTTACAAAATTATACTTGACTGTATTGCATCTATTTATCCACTGAACACGGTTTGTAATCCATATAAAAAACACTAGGTTCAGATGACAAGGAGTCGGTAAGCTCGGGCACCGGCATGTACAACGGCCCGCCCATCTTCCAGAACTTGCTGCTTCGCTTCCTCGATAATGATGCACCGGTGTTGGGTAAGTTTTTCTTACAAATAATCTTGAACATTTTAAAGTAATAAAAAAGCCAAGTACTGACTGTGAAATTTCATATTGGAATCCTAGATTCCAATTGCATATTTAAAACTGTCTATTCATCTGATATGTCTTTATAGCAATAGAACTGTCTATTCATTCGTGTAAATGATTATACTGATAAATACACTTTTGATTACAACACATAGATATTTGCCCTTCGCTGTAAATAAATAATACCTTAATAAATAACGCGCGGGGTGCGTGACAGCTGCACACGTTTTGCACCGATCGAAACAACGTGTGTACACCATATTTGACGTATTATATTTTTACTCTAATCGACAAAAGCACTAGCATAAGTAGATTGTCTGATACAACTAGCAAAATATATACCTACACTGTTATAAATGACATAATTACAGATGAAAGTCCGAACGCGCCTCCGGGCAACAGGCAGCAGTTCGCGAACCTGGTGCATTTGTTCGGCGAGCTGATACGACGCGACGTGTTCTCGCACGACGCGTACATGTGCACGCTCATATCTAGAGGTGAGGCTTTACTATATCATACACAAATACACCTATAGTTGTAATAAGTCAAGGGCTCTTCAAAATACCATAATGCATCACCTTGATATAAGCCCAAAACAATATTACATTGTACAGGGTATAACATATGTATCGGTGGCTTCTAAGTTTCTAACGCTATTTTTTAAAGATATAACTTGTTGTTATACTACTCGTTAGATTTTATGATTTCTTACATCCTTTTTTTTAATTAATTGGATTCTCTTGCCTGTAAAAAAGCATCTAGGAATATACATAATTTAGCCACACCTACATCGAGCACACAATTTACCACTCGTATTGTAATTGATGTTTGTTGTCCCCAGGCGACCTGGTGTCCCCGACGGAGCCGACGTCGAGCGGCGGCGCGCACACGGTGGCGCCGCCCGCCAGCAGCGCCGGCACCACCCACAACATGGACGACGACATCTTCGCCGGCATCGACCTCAAGCCCAAGATGGAGGTGCGACCATTACTCTATAATAACGTAGTCAGAATGTTTTATTAGTCGGTCAGAATCACGTCTAGATTGTGAACCAAAGTCCTGGATTTTCAGTAGAGACATTCTTCTTATGGCAAAGTGGTCGTGGTCACTATGTTTTATTCCCGAACAATGATGTTGCTTGCCGCGAGATCTGCCTCCATCTGACTCTGTTAGACGACAAATTGGTGCATTCGCTTACAGAGTCTCCTACTGCAGTGTTAATTTGGTCTGAAAAACATAGTTATACTAAAATTCGATTTATTTCTGTAATACAGTACAAGCGCGCTTGCATGATGTGAGAAGAAATCTGTACTGAGGCGTACACAAGGTGTAAAATTAAACATACTTAAACTGTCGGTTTTTCTTATTTCCATAACTTTAAAAATTATAAAACAGTTAGCAGAAAAATCTTTAATAGGTAATAAATTTGCGATAATCTCAACATGTGGACACCCATGCCAACGACTTGACCTATATTATGTCAGTGCACAGATGAACTGAAGGCAACCTTTTATTTCAGGAAAACGTTCGAATGGACTTGGACGATTCTAAAATAGACGACGACTTGGACAAGCTGCTTCAGCATATAAAAGAAGACCAGCAAAACTCCATGGACGCGCCGGACAGCCCCAAAGATCCCGGGGAACCTTCACATAGGTAGCTCATTTAGTTATCATTATAAACTGAATATATGTAAATCTTTTGCTTGCCAAGATGTCTTTTTCAGTTAAGAATAGCCTACTTTATTATGAATGCAAAAATACTTTATAATATTTAGATAATATAAAAATAATATAATTCGTTTGATGTGATTTGCAGTGTTAATTCGCCAATGATGGGACCAAGTAGTATGAGTATACCAGGAATGCCTACTATAGGAATGGGACCAATGTCTGTGCCTGGTATGTAAATGTGAAATTATATCATTTTTATACATTAAAAAAAAAATTTTGTACACCTTATTACAGGAAAGAGAACAATCATAACTTATTACATTAACAGTATAGATATATTTGCTGTTGCAAAGTTTTAAATCCATGTTAAACGCCATTCGATTCGACGGTTCGAAGTACTCTGCCCTTCTACAGAATCTTTCGTCTTTAATTTCGTATATCCCATTAAAAATTGTTTAATTCCGTAGCCGATTGATGCGAATCTGCCGTAGCGTGACGTATTGCTGACCGTTTTACCATCAGTATTTTTTTTTAGTTGAATGAATTGTGTGTGTGTAATATACATAAATGTGTGCAGGCATGCGGGCCGGCAGCGTGGGCGGCGGCTGCTCCGGCGGCGCGGTGTCTCGCCACTACCACTACACCATGCACTTCCCGCTGCCGCCCGCCGAGCCCGAGCACGCGCCGCACGACGCCAACCAGCGACACATCCTGCTCTACGGCGTGGGCAGGCAGAGAGACGAGGCCAAGCACGCCGTCAAGAAGATGACTAAAGGTAACGGAACTAGAAGAAAAAAATGTGATGTCATTGAAGCTTACGGCGTAATTCGTGCTTTAAAAAGGTACAAAAAAAAAAAAAAAAAGCTATATATAAAAACATAATAGTTTCAACCTCGACGACGGTTATTTTGTCATATTTTCAAAATTATGATCATAATTTGAAACTACGATACACCATTTGTATACACAACCGGCATAAGGTATATAATATGTACTTTTATAGCAAAATTAATGTCTTAATATGTAAATAAAAAAAAATACAAAATATGTTGTAAATTTAAAAAAGTAATGTACAATACAAACGTTTGATAATTATACATTTATTTCAGAAATCTGTAAACTGTTTTCTAAAAAGTTTTCCATCGATGTCGCGGAGGGCGGTAAAATAAAGAAGCACTCGCGCAGTGAATTTAACTTCGAAGCGGTTACACAGAAGTTTCAGGTATGCTGTATCATTAGCACAAGTAATGTAAGATTAAGCTGTTGACAGAATTATTTTTAATAATATTCGGTATAACATACACAATCCTTTAGCCATGTCTGATGGCGTTGATATATCAGTGCGGAAGCTAGTGTCTTGTGAGGTGCGAACGATATTTGATATTCATGAAATACGATAAATATTGAATTAACCACGATACAAGAGTTGTCTTAGTGGGATCAGAACGGTGCGTAACATCGACCTGCTCGTGTAAAATGCAATGTCGTGGGCGGATATTATGTGACGCTAGGTACAGTAATACCGATATATGAATGTTTAATGTAGTGTGTTGTGCGCAGGCGATGTCGATGTACGAGCAGGGCGCGGTGTCGTGGGCGGTGGGCGGCGCGGTGTGCGAGGCGCTGGCGGCGTACGCGGCGGGCGCCACCACCTACCTGCCGCAACCCGAGCACGTCGCCTTCGCGCTCGACCTCATGGAGATCGCGCTCAATGTCCACGGACTTATTGAGACTTGCATACAAGTATCGATATTCGTTGAGACGTTATACTAGGGCGGACATCGATAAAAATCTGTCGATTTTGCAACCTCAATTGATATTCCTTGAATACAAATATGTACCTATATGAGTTTTAATATCATTTTAAAATTCAAATAATAAGGTATTTTCTTTACATGTCTAAAATTGTTTTATTAATAAAAAAAAAACGAAAATGTTGGATTATAAAACAAATGTATATGCGATCTCCAAAACTTAATTTAGGTCTGAGTGTTGCAATCCTGAGAAGTTCCTAGTATTTTGTAATACCCATATTACAAGACTCGTATTCTGCTGAATGTAAATAAATGAAAGTAGCTAATATAGTTTTTTATACAATAGATCCTGAAAGAATTGTCGGAGGTGGAGAGCGCGTTGATCTCTCGCGGCGCGCCCAGCAGCGGCATCGCAGCGCCGCGCGCTTACACCTCGGCGCTGGCACTTTACACCGTCGGAGCCCTTCGCAGATACCACTCCTGCTTACTGCGTTAGTATACTAAACTCTTGTAGCTTTATATTTCTCTTATTTATTATTATTTCAGCTTTGTAGTCGTACCGTAATACAACTACGCCACCGAGGCAGTCAGTCAGTTCTCTTATTTAAAAATAAAATATTCTCGTAGTCTCTGATACCATCGACACAAGACTTGTATTTTAGTGTGTGGTCAGGAATATGTGTATGACGGTTGTGTGTATTTATTATGATTTATTTATTGAGCAAACAATATAGTGATAACAAACATTACTTTTAGTTATAGCCACAAGTGCACAGTTCCTTAGTAATTTTGTATTCTCATTTTATCGATGTTTTAATTTTAGATTATGCTTGCAAGGTTAAATTCCGCACTTAATTTTATGTTATTAGATTTACTATATTAAATTTCTTCTAATAGAGGCCGTCAGACGGTCGCTAAACTTCGATTTATCCATGTCATTTCTTTTCATACTAGAGATGTTGTAGTAGTTTATCGATAGTATTAAAAATACATTTTTTATATCAATCACCCCTTTTAAGTTGAATCCCAGATCTCCTAGCAGCAATACGTTTAATATTCTATTGTTATTTGCAGTGTGCGTAGAACAAACATCGCTAGTGTTCGAGCAGCTGTGTCGGCTGGTGAAGTGCGTGGTGAACCCGGGCGACTGCGGCTCGGCGGAGCGCTGCGTGCTGGCGCAGCTGCACGACCTGTACAAGGCGGCCGCGCACCTGTGCCACGCCCCACATGCCGATACATTCGCCAACGCCTATCCTAAGATCAAGTACGTACTTACGGCCGGTCTCTATATCTTATCTATCTTTAACAAGAGCTTAAAAGAGCTACCATTACTATTTCGATACAATTCTACGCTTCAATAAATAAATATTGACCTATACATTTATCTTACCTAGCTATCTATAAATATATGTATCATATCTATATATCTCTATCTTTGTTAGATGAAACACAAAATGCATCAAAATATCTAATGCAATCTCTAGTTATAGATAGATAGATTATAGAAACCGGCCGTTAGTCACTTACTACTACACTATTTAGTCTCTTAAGTACTGTACTGTATCAGACCATATACGTCCCACTGCAGGGCACGGACCTCCTCTCAATCGAGACTGCGATGAATTAACTTTAGTAATAAATTGAAAAATATCGAAATTCAAATATTATGTCACAGCTTTTATATCGATAAGTTGTACTAATTACGCTGTAAGACGGTACGTGTTACAGCTGTGAAAAGAAACGACGCAGGAAACTCCCCTAGCTATACCAATTGTCGTATCTTATTCCTTTTATTTGTGTAAGTATTCCACACTTACATTAAACATTAGTTCTGATGCAACATGAAACTGTTATAACTCTTATTCCATATGTCGATACACAACCTAATTCTGCCATCATGATTCTCACAGATATGGAAAATTGAAATCAATTTATGCGTTAGTAATTCAATTAGTGTATCTGCTACAATAAAATAATGTGGTATTAAAACTTTTTATTTTTTCACAGACAAGCTCTCTACTCGCCATTGCAGCCGATTCCGTCGAATTACATGTACAATCCACAGTTTTTGAGTGAATTCTTCACAAATCCTAGGAAAGGTAATTAAAATAAAAAAATATATACATAATTGACTATACATAAATATTGACTTTCTTATTAATAATGTATTTATTTATTGTATAATATTTTGAAGTGACTTATGTTTTCCTGAACTACTTTAACTGTAGGTAAAATAGAGATAGCATGGGCTCGTCAAGTGGCGGAGTCTCCGGCCAACCGGTACAGTTTCGTGTGCTCCGCCATGCTCGCCGTGTGCCGAGAAGTCGATAACGACCGGTAAGTATTTACTTACAGATCATCTAAAATTTACTGGCGTGGCTAAATTTAGAACTACAAATAAAATTGCAAAAGAACTATTTAACATTGCTTGAGATATGATTTCATAATATAACCATGAGCATTTATATTTTATACTCGTAATTTAATAGAATTGACATGTCCGATGTAATAAAATGTGAAGAGTGAAAAAACTATTTTTAATTTGACAAGAGCGCTTTCGGCGTCAGAATATCGTAGACGACCTGTAATATATTTAAGAAATATTTTAAATTGATTGTATGTAAGATGAGTGAAATTATAAAAAAATCAAATAGATTTAACTAGGTAGGTTAACCCGTAAGATCTCAATTCTTTTGTTGGCGTATGTGTAGACTTTACAGACATGAAGCAAGCAGAATGCGACTGGAGTCGTTTCATAAAAAAATATAACTCTTGAAAGATAATGTTCATGCTGTTTAGATTATTAGATAACTATTGGCCACTCAATCACTTTGAGTCTGCTACATTTCTGTGATTTATTTTATGTTACAGTTGCCAAGGAATGCGTACATATTGTTACTATACGATATGGATGTAGTGTAAGATGTTTGACTATTTTGTAGCTCATGGGAGGCCGCGGGTTCGATCCTCGCACCAAGACAAATGTTCGTGTCAACTACAAGTATTTGTTTTGGATCTGGATGTTTGTGAGAGCGAAAAATCCGTCTTAGTTTTTGAAACTCACGAGACAAGACTCGATGTTATTGTGGGGCTATGACGTTGTATGTGAGTGTTAGGTGTATGTATGTGTAACGTACGTACCGTACAGTGTGAACGAGCTGGGCGTGCTGTGCGCGGAGATGACGGCGTGGTGCAGCGGGCTGGCGGCGGAGTGGCTGGGCGCGCTGGTGGCGCTGTGCGGCGCGCAGCACTACCCCGCCGTGGCCGCGCCGCACGCCGCGCCGCCGCCCTTCTACCCGGACCTGCTGCACCACCGCGACCTGCACGACGCCGCCGCGCACGACGCGCTCGCCGTCTTTACGTGCATACTCGTCGGTGCGTACACCATCTACTGCGTACTTATTTTATATCATTGCATAAATTTTACATTCTCACATATTTTCAAATACCGTGGTGAAGTTAGTCAATATCTCTGTTGTGAAACTAGTCTTATCGACATTAATTCATGTAACTAAACAAATGTTTCGCGTCAGAATGTTATGAAACTGAAAAAATATCTGATAGTCACGACACTTGATTTGTATCATAATGTCTATTCAAGTCTTTGTTATTATTGAGTATACTTATATAAATACATATTCCCACAGCGCGTCACTGCTTCTCGCTAGAAGATTTTGTGCGTCATGCAGCCTTACCCTCATTACTAAAAGCATGCGGGAGCGCCAACGCGTCGGGCAACCCTGCCAACGCGCCCTCTCCAGATACAGGGGCCAGGCTCACGTGCCATCTGCTGCTCAGACTCTTCAAGACTGTTGACACTCCGCAACCAGGTATGTGACCTTTATGATTAAATATTTTACGGTTTGTTAGTGTAGTGGTAGCGTGTAGGCTGTAAATCGTGAGGCTGGTCGGGTATTTCTTTTTGCATAAGTATTGTGTATGTAATGGCAATGTCATATGAATTGCCTGGCATCTTCGCGCCCTGCCCTATGGCGCGTCGGAAATAAACACGTTGAACTTTAGGTTATACTTCTGCCTACCAATATAAGCTTTGAATGAAAAGCAAATATAAATAAGTAGACACAACACTGTTTTCTACTTAATAGATACGCTTACCATGCACGCACTTTACGGACACGCTCGTTCCGTAGCGAGCAAGACGACATATTACTCTCCCACTCTATGTGGACTTATTTATACTCTATTTCTACTTGTACTTGGGCTACACATATGGTTAATTTGATACTAACCGTACTACTTGTCGATCGTGCAGGTCTGTACTCGGTATCAACGTCCCCGGGCCCGGGCGGCAGCGCGGCGGGCGTGCGGCTGTCGTGCGACCGGCACCTGCTGGCCGCCGCGCACAAGAACATCGGCGTCGCGCCCGTGCTCGCCACGCTCAAGGCCATACTAAGTAAATATATGCAATTGAAACACCCACATCTTGCTTAGCTAGGGAAAATTAGGGTTTGGAATTGTACACTAATTAATTTTAAAAAACAACACTTCCACACACAATTCTGAGGCTAGGCTAAATCAGGGCTGTGATTGGTACACTAAATGCTAAATTAAGAAAATAGCATTCGCGCTTTGGTGTGGTGGTAGTACTAAGTCAGTAAATCTTCCACAAATTAAATTATTTGAGCTTTTTTACAGATCATATTTTTGAAACAAGCCGCTGCGATTGTGACGGAATAAAGATAGTTAATTACGTGTAACCATACGATACTCTTTCTAGAGCGCAATGCATTTACCATCAATTTTATTGCAGCCACTTTGCGACATTACAACGAAGTTTTCCATTTTCTCTTTTCCTAAATAGGTTCCTGACTTACACAAACACGTTCACATCAATATCGAAACACTTAACTGTAGCTAGGCATAGTATATTTATAATTATGGGGCCCAGACACGGTAGTAAGACGCAATGTACTCAGTTTTCTGCTTGGCAGTGGTCGGCGATTCAGCTCGGGACGGTGGGAAATCGGGCAAAAAGTCATGTGAATTGTCCCATATTTTGGGTACTAGTGACACTGTTCCTAGCGACGCGCAGCTTGATCTCATGTCGTAAGTACTCTGCATGCTGTTCATTGAAGTTTATATATTGATTTATCATGATCCTTGACGGTTTAATAGTTCAGTAAATTCGATATAACATTGCCTTACATTTTGTAATGAAAAGAAAAAATATAATTTAATTTAGCAACAAAGATTTATTTTTATTGGCGTGTAAGAGATACTTTAAATGTAATTGTGAAAATCGATATTTTTCATTAAATACATATTATTATATAATAAATTTATCGATTTTAAAAATCGATTTCTTCTCGAATATTGATGTCAGGGATCATCCAAAGCTTCTCAGGATATTGAAATCGACAACATTTACCGGATTTAAAATTGACTAGCGGTTTTTTTTATTCATAGGATGGTAGATTCAGAGATCAGTGGGGGCCATAGAACTCCTAGGTTTGTTTGTTTTTATTTATATTGAGTTACCTTCACGGTTGCACATCCAGGACATGGCTTCACTGTGGAGTACTGTGTGTACATACTCGTGTAATCACGACTCGCTTAGCTTCTCTATATGTTGTTTTGCTACTTCCATGTTCATCTCTGTCCGATCTTCATTTATGGGACTCGACAACTTCGATTATTGCCTGAGCGGAGCAAAGCGTGATTTAATTAATCGAGGATGTTTTATCGTCGTTAGATATTAAGATTGTTCGTAAAAAATGAACTTAAAAAGTATTAATGATGTTACATAATATATCAATCATTGATTATACATCATCGCCTCAGCGAAATACTAATTCTTGTTTCATGAAATCAAATCAAATAATTAAGTGAATTGTGTTATGATACTATTGCCATTGCAACATACATATTCTTAATATGCATGTGTGCGCTCTGGATTTCAGTTATAACATCTGTAAATTGTCCGCACTTAGCTCCGCTTTGGCAAACCCCCTTCTCTCCTATCTGCGAATTCTCAGATTTGTCTGTGTAGAGATTTCATTTAATACGTGTTTTCCGACCAAACTCCAATGTGACGTAACCACGCATCGCTGTTGCACCCTTACACTTATGAAGTATATTCATTGGAAATAAACGAACATAACCTAATATTATTTGGAGCTAAAGCAGAATAATAATTGATATAATACTTATCGTTTTGTATTATCTTAAGATAAATTTCGATGCAGTATGAAAAAAAGTATCGATTTGAAAATATTGTTATATTATTAATAAATATTACTGTGCAACTACATATTTCTAATAACTATTTAATTTAATAAGAATAGTTGGTCATGAGTGAAAGGGCAGCAAGGTATTTGTACCAATAAACTTATAAACTTCTGTATAAATTGTGTCTAAACACTAATTTAACTGTATAAATTATTTGTAAATAATATCTAAAAGGTATAATATTTAAAATAATAAAGCATATTTAACTTAAAAGGAAATAATAATTTATTTCAATGTATCGCTTTCGTGTGGTAGAATTTTTGTTAATAACATTCAAACTTTTCTTAAACAAATGTTGCATATTTTATCACAAAATATTTAAGTCGAGTAACTAAGCAACCAAACAATATTCGCAAAGTATAAAACTGGATCATCAAAATTCCACTTTGTCCATAAATCTGGGTTCACAAAGTCAATGTCAATTCATCTATTTGTGTTAATCATAACTACATAAAGTAAAGTCTTGGGTTTAACATGAAATATTTGGGCACCAGTAAACCTTTCTAATTGCCGAAATTAATAAGCTAACCTTATCCCTATCTAAGAATCGATCCCAAGAATAGGCCAATCACAATAAGTCAAATGGGGGCGTGTTTGAAAATCTTTGATCGGATTGGTCTATTTTTACAATCAATCTTGAGATGGCGAGGACGTTCGTTTATTATCTTTGGCCAACTTCGTTTATTAAATCCTTCACTTCTAATATCATTACTAAACAGGGATCTTATTTAATGCACAGACATTAACTTTGTCCACTATACTCTTTTTACATCTAGTGCCCCTACATTGTATTGTCTGCGCAATGTTATTCCTCGTGTACTGACGTTCCGCTGTGCTCGCGCTTTTGTTTTCTCCCCACAAATATTTCCGTCTTGTCCTCTTTATTTTAGCTTATAAGACGGTTGTATTTGTCACTTCTCAAATATATTCATATTAAATTATTTGACAATTGAACAAATATTCCCATCTCGTTTTTACTTTAGAAGCTATCTGAAAGCGTGAAAAGGATTGGTATACAGTATGTAAACTAAATAAAGGCAATCTCTTTACCATTCCATATGAAATTGTATCATACTTATTTTTTTATGTGTCTGATACCTGTAAAAAACAGCTAGAATAAGTCGACTTTACGACGAGGTTTTTTAATATCAGAGCAAGTTAAATTACATCATGATTGCATTGTTCGGTAAGTATTTAATTTCACTCATTTTAACATTAAACGGGAATAATTCAGGGAGGTATTTCACCTTTTTTTAAAGTGTCCTCTCCAAGTACATTACGACCCTATATTATATGGATAGATTAAAAGAATAGCCTTTATTTAGTACTGTATTAATAAATAGCCACGAAGCGAACGCAGATGGGACATTTCATCTACCAATAAAAATTCTCTCTTTCTCACCGGCATGTGTAAAGGGCGAGTGATATTCTCCATTCCGTGGTACGATCGTATAACTCGGTGTTGCAGAGGCAGCGGCGGCGTGGGTTCCACGCTGCTGGACTCGTCGCAGTCGCTGTCGTCGCTGGCGCGGCGCGTGCTGGCCGAGATCTGCTCCGAGGAGTGGGTGCTGCAGAAGTGCCTCCAGAACCCTGATGAGCTGTACCAGCCTGATATGCTGCTGGATTCGATGTTGACGCCTAGGCAGGCGCAGAGGTACTATAATTTTGTCTTTACAACTCAATTGTTAGTTCACATCAATCTATTTAGGTAGCCGAAATCCCATAACGTCCTAATTCTTTTACCAGTTCATTTGTTTACCTCAACCTATCAAGTAATTATAAAAATTCTTAAAGTTGTGGTTAATATATTTTTGAATGTTCAACATTTATAAATAATATCATAATTAAATAAAAATTTTACTTATATACTAATTAATCATTAATCACGGCAAAAGCACATTTTTATATAATTTATGAGTTGAGTATACGCTTAAGTACATAATGTATTTCTCTCAGATTGCTTCATATGATATGCTATCCAGACTCTGCGAGTCACACACATCCCGACCTCGACCAAAAGACAATAATCACGAGACTTTTAGAGGTAATTTATTTATTTTAAATAAACCTATCTAATTCATAAGTATTTAATGATTCATGGTTGGTTCAAAATAAATCAGTTATTAATCAAACGATATTGAAAATTACCTGCGCATTACAAGAACAACACAACTGTTTATTTAAATATTAACGATTGTGCTCATAGCCCTTGAAGGCCAGAAATCACTGGCACTTTCCCTACCGTATACTACTGTACCGTAAAGTATTAGGTGTTAAGTCTCTAAAAGTCTAGTAATCACGTACTTTTACCTACTTTAATATTGATATGAGTGTTTTGCCTACGTGTTTTAGAACCTAGAGCAGTGGTCGCTGCGCATGTCGTGGCTGGACCTACAGCTGATGTTCAAGCAGTTCACGAGCGGCTCGGCCGAGCTGAGTGCGTGGCTGGACACGGTGGCGCGCGCCGTCATCAACGTGTTCCAGCAGCCCGCGCCGCCGCCCCCGGACAAGGACAGGTACCTTGTAGATACTTAACTTGTTTGCTCGACAAGGACAGGTAGCTCTTGTAGATACTTAACTTGTTTGCTCGACAAGGACAGGTAGCTCTTGTAGATGCTTAACTTGTTTGCCCAACAAGGACAGGTAGCTCTTGTAGATGCTCAACTTGTGTGCTCGACAAGGACAGGTAGCTCTTGTAAATGCTCAACTTGTGTGCTCGACAAGGACAGGTAGCTCTTGTAAATGCTCAACTTGTGTGCTCGACAAGGACAGGTAGCTCTTGTAGATGCTCAACTTGTGTGCTCGACAAGGACAGGTAGCTCTTGTAGATGCTCAACTTGTGTGCTCGACAAGGACAGGTAGCTCTTGTAGATGCTCAACTTGTGTGCTCGACAAGGACAGGTAGCTCTTGTAAATGCTCAACTTGTGTGCTCGACAAGGACAGGTAGCTCTTGTAGATGCTCAACTTGTGTGCTCGACAAGGACAGGTAGCTCTTGTAGATGCTCAACTTGTGTGCTCGACAAGGACAGGTAGCTGTTGTAGATGCTCAACTTGTGTGCTCGACAAGGACAGGTAGCTCTTGTAAATGCTCAACTTGTGTGCTCGACAAGGACAGGTAGCTCTTGTAGATGCTCAACTTGTGTGCTCGACAAGGACAGGTAGCTCTTGTAAATGCTCAACTTGTGTGCTCGACAAGGACAGGTAGCTCTTGTAAATGCTCAACTTGTGTGCTCGACAAGGACAGGTAGCTCTTGTAGATGCTCAACTTGTGTGCTCGACAAGGACAGGTAGCTCTTGTAAATGCTCAACTTGTGTGCTCGACAAGGACAGGTAGCTCTTGTAGATGCTCAACTTGTGTGCTCGACAAGGACAGGTAGCTCTTGTAAATGCTCAACTTGTTTGCCCAACAAGGATAAGTAGATCTTGTAGATGTTAACATGTTTGCCCGAAAAGGACAGGTAGCTCTTGTAGATACTTAACTTGTTTGGTTTAGGTGGATGGAGGGCTTGTGGAGACGTAATCACTTAGGGGAAAATGATATGTAGATACTTCTTAATGAGCAGCATGCTTTAGAAATGGTGTACTCATATCTTATGTATACTTAACCAGAAGAAGGTGTTGTGTTCATGGCGCAGTGTAAATAGTTAAGCTTATGACGAAAATATGCGTCCATACCTTAAACTATGATCTCCAAGTTTTTATATATGTGCAGATTCTTATAAAAACCGTGTACTCGCATCTTAGAATAATATAACCACATGTTGTTTTATGGCATGCTGTCGTGAGACTATAATATGTGTTATCCTAGATCCTGAGTTTTAAAGCAGTATTGTTTTGTTCCAGGATGGGCACGGACCGCGGTGTGGTGACTACAAGCAAGTGGTCGGAGTCGGTGTGGCTGGTGGCACCACTTGTTGCCAAGCTACCTGCTGCCGTGCAGGGACGCGTGCTCAAACAAGCCGGGCAGGTAAATACATACAGCACACTCCACGCAGAAAAAAAAACAAAAGTAGAACATCTGTATGTCTCCTCTGCCATCGACAGTTCTGTTGAGCAGGGTTAGGTCATATAGCCTACCACCCTGGCCAAGCGCGGGTTGGCGGAATTTACATACCATAGGAATTCTCACAATCGATATAGTGCACGATTACCTCACGATGTTTTCCTTCAATGTTATAGTGCTTGGTGATTGACTATCAATACACAGATGACTCCGAGAAGTCAGAAGTGTGCTCTGGGATTTGGACCCGCGACCACCATGAACATGTTGCCAGTCGCCAGCCGCGTCTGGTCTTTTTTACTTTATTAGAGAACATAAACCTGGTAAATCCCTTTTTGAATTCTCCTTTAAGTACATTATTTCGGATTTTTTAACTCTTTTCTGTGTACGTAGAGAAGCCAAAGTGGCGGCCAAATTACTATAAATCTTTAAAGTTTAAAAATATACATCGCCTGGTGTAAAACGCTATGAACGCGTCAAAAACCATTTCGAACAGGCATCATTTTATCGATTGCCCAGAACATTTTCGATATAGTATCGAATCTCTCTCTCTCTGGTCGGGCCCTCGTGTCAAAGGATCAGGGTTGCATCTGGAGCAGATGATCTGAATAAGAAGTATCGAATAAGAAGTTAATATTGGTAATGTTGTTGCGTAGATACTGGAGAGCGGGTGGGGCGCGGGGTGCAGCGGCAATTGTTCGAGCGGCAGCGGGGGAGGGGGCGGCTCTCATAGAGACTGCAAGAGTCACCAGAGCCCCAGCTATAAAGGGTCAGTACCACGTAACACTGTTCATAATACCGACAATATATTTTATTGAACAGAATAATAATTTAGTCTCGAACAAGGTAAGTTTATATGTTGAGTAACAACAAGAATCAGAAATAACTAGAAGACCATATTGTATGTTGCTTGATTTAATTGACTAGTTTTATACATAATATAATGAGAAATAAAATGAGTAATCAGTTTGGATATCTGAAGTGAAGGAAAATAAATGGTATTATTGTTGTCCAGTTCGTCTGGCGGCGGCAGCGGCGGCAAGCGCGGCGTGGGCGGCGGCGCGTGCGGCGGCGGCTGCGCGTGCGGCGGCGGCAGCTCCGTGCGCCTCGCCAACGAGCCGCTGCTCTCGCTCGTGCTCACCTGCCTCCGACACCAGGACGACCAGAAGGTGCGGTTTCATTCAGCGACTTCCTGTAGTTTTTATTGCTTCGATTCACTTACTCGCCGTATCCACCATATTATAATAGTCTTAATTAATAATATTGTTACATTGTGATGTATATTTTGTATCATTTTCTGGTATCTATTTAAACTGCATTACAGTTGTTCACGCACAACATGTTTTATTTATAAATATAGATTTTAAAACCTCAATAAACAGCATAATATACAGTCCGTTGTAGCGTTCTATTACCTTCTACAATATTATTTAAGTAAATCAATATGTAAACCTATTACGCGATAGTGTGGTAGATTCAATGTTTGATGATTTTTTTTAATGTTCCCAGGAGAGTCTGCTGAGCTCGATCCACGCTCAACTGCAGCACTATTTGACGCACGCGCGCGACCACGAGCGCTCGGCGTGCAGCGACACGTGGCAGGACGACGTGGCGCCCGAGGCCCTGCAGCTGCGCTTCTCGCTGGCGGGCGGCATGTTCGACGCCATCCGCCGCTCCTACCAGCTCACCGCGGACTGGGCCGTGCTGCTCACCCAGCTGCTGGCGCACCAGGTCGTCGACGCCTACAACAATAGGTAACCACCAACAACGCTCCTGGGTTTGGTTTCAACACGCATTTATTTCATTAAAAAATACTTTCATGAGTCCTGACCATGCATGCTCCTCGTTTCCTTTTTGCTTGATTGATGTGGCGTTTTTGATTGAGTTCATTGTGCATGTCTGAACGCAATTATCATTATTTTGATTGGATTTCGTGGTATTGTTTTTTGAATATTATTTATTTTTAATTTACTGCCTAAATAACTGATGTGCCCTGCCAATAAATTTCCTCTTTATAATTTATGCCCGATTCAAAATTATTTTAAAAATCATATTTTTTTTTATCCAGAACCATTCACACTATTCCTTAAAGCGCGAAAGAGCTTGGAGAGCCACACTCACACTGTGGCACACACATGAATAGATTGTGGCCGGGCAGACAGTGTATTTACAATAAATTAATATAGTCTGTGTCGCAGCAACCTCTTCACCACTTTGATCGACATGCTTGCCACTCTGATCCACTCGACGCTGGCGGACGGCGGCGACGACAACAACCGCAAGCACTACCAGAATCTCATGAAGAAGCTCAAGAAGGAGATCGGCGACCGACACGGCCCCTCCGTGCAGTGCGTGCGGCAGCTGCTGCCGCTCTCCAAGAATACTATTATAGAGGTAGAGATTTTTGTTTTTATTATACTCAATTTAAAATTACTCAATACACTTCAACGATATTAATAATAAAAAAGATATAACTACCTTAAATGCATTTTAAAAGATGTGTTTACATTGTGCAGGTAATCGCGTGCGAGCCGCTCGGTTGCCTGGTGGATCAAAAAGGAAACAAAATCTCAGGGTTCGACAGTGACAAGAAACAGGTAAATAAAACTGATATTTTTTTTAAATATTACATATTGTAGTTTCAACGAACTATAAGATCTCGTGCCATGTGTTCCCGCGCCAAAAAATTACAAGTTTTTTGTTGTCCATCAAGTAGATTAATTCGATACGAGCACAAATTATTGTTGATGGAAAAATTAAAAAATATATTTTTAATATTTGTTTTTGCAAGTAACGTAAAAACTCTAAAACGATACAAAAATATTCCTTTTAAACATACAAGGAAGGCATCTGTTTGGCAATGACAATGATGAATATAATATACTGAACAGATAGAAATAACAAGTATAATATTGAATATGTTGTGTGTGTGCAGGGGTTGCGGCTGACGGACAAGCAGCGCGTGTCGGTGTGGGAGCTGGTGGAGGGGGGGCGCAACCCCGCGCCGCTGTCCTGGGCCTGGTTCGGAGCCATCAAGATCGAGAGGAAACCGCTCACCTACGAGAACGCACACAGGTATGTCGTACTGATCCACGATCAGTGTTACTCGTACTCTCCATTAATCCTATACAGCACCTACGGTTCATCAAGTGTTGATGAACAGCATTAGCATAGCAGTGGCCATTTCCAATAAAGTGCCCCAAAGCATCTCCTGGTTTTTATTTTGTTTATAGTGACAGGCGAAAATAATAAATAAATAAATAAATAAATAAAATAAATAAATA
This sequence comes from Deilephila porcellus, assembly GCA_905220455.2. Classification (NCBI taxonomy): domain Eukaryota; kingdom Metazoa; phylum Arthropoda; class Insecta; order Lepidoptera; family Sphingidae; genus Deilephila; species Deilephila porcellus. The sequence continues at coordinate 10,849,990 of LR999973.1, read as the reverse complement.
AATACACCCAACAGTCACATACATAGTCCTGACCCCACACTAAGATCGAGTCTTGTGTCGTGGGTATCAGGAACTACGAGAGACTTTTCGGTCTCACAAACACCCAGACCCGAAACAAATACCTGTGGATCACACAAATATTTGTTTCGGTGCGGGGATCGAACCCGCGGCCTCTCGTTTCACAGGCGGCGTCTAACCAACTGCGCCACGGAGGCTGTCAATACACCCAACAATGCTGGGTAAATGGATTTTTCATATGTTTTTTATTACAGACTATTGAAGTATCACACGCACAGTCTGGTGAAGCCGTTGAGTTATTACCTGGAGCCGCTGCCACTACCGCCCGAGGACTTGGAAACCAATGACAGCAAACAGGTACAAATATAAACTACGGCTGTATAAAATTCCTGGGTTTTGTACCAAACCATCCTATACAAGGTGTATAGTTAAATGAGGAATAAATATAAACAGGAGTTAGTTAGTTCATGCATGTAACTTTTACTAAAAATATCCAAACAAAAAATCTGAGAATAAAAAAAACGAAAATTATTTTTGCAAAACAACTCGTAGACACCACTCTCGTTTAATCTTACATCCTATAATGTTTCTGCCATGCACAACAAGACACATGATTATATTCACTGTGATAACCGAAATAGTTTCTTTAATGAATATTCTCTCCATACAGGATAGCGGTAGTGTTGACTCAAGTCCGACAGGAGCAGGCAAGTCCAGATCCAGATCATCTTCCTGTAAGAATGCTAAGAAAATGAAGCCCACCACACCGGTAAGTGTTGTCCAAATACTATAGTCGTTACATATTTAATATCAATTTTTTTTTCGATTTCCCCTTTGGTGACTGTTTTAAGTTATTTCAAGTTAGTTCAAGTTAATTCCATACTTAGTAGATATCAAAATAATACCTAATGATCAAATGGCTAAGGTCGATGACAGGCACACTGACCCCTCATGGTCAAGTCCTTTCTGTATTTGTATCAGCCCATATACGTCTGACTGCAGGGCACTGGCCTCCTTTATAACCGAGAGTACGATTAAGATGGGTTAGGCCGTATAGTCCAACACGCTGGCCTAGTGCGGGTTGGCGGACTTTTACATACCATAGAAAATCTTCCGAATCGTTATGGAATACAGGTTTCCTCACGATGTACTTCCTCACCGTTATAATGAAGATAGTATGTGATATGAAAAATACTTGAGTTTAAATGAATGATGTAAGCATGTGTCGTGCAGACGAGCGGCGTGGGCGCGGGCGCGGGCGCGGGCGGTGCGCTGGCTCCGCAGCAGCCGCAGCAGCCGCAGTTCATGCACCAGCAGCCGCAGTGGTTCCCGCAGCCCGGACAGAACTACTACAACCCGCCTGGTACGCTACACTCTTACATACATACATACATCATACACACATACATATATACATACTTCTGTGGCATGGTTCCGTGGCGCAGTTAGTTAGACGTCAGCTGTGAAATGAGAGGCCGCGGGTTCGAACCCCGCACGAGAAAAATGTTTGTATGGCCCACAAATATTATTTTCGGGTCTGGGTGTTTGTGAGGCCGAAAAGTCTCTCGTAGTTCCTGATATCCACGACACAAGTCTCGATCTTAGTGTGGGGTCAGGACTATATATGTGTGTGTTTATTTGTATTTATTTATATACATACAAATAATACTATAAACTATTTTTAAGCCATAAAACATTTCAGATTTGTATTGTTAGTGTTTTCTATATTCCTATCACGAATCTCTTTCTATTTAAAGACATGCTAAAACAACGAACTATATGCTATTGCGGCTTGGTCGTTTTATGTGTAAAACGTGTTAAACAAAGTTGAAACGTATTTTGTATTTGGCGACAGCGCCAGGGGTGAGTCCGCGGCAAGTGGCGCCGCCCTCGAACACGCATTCCAAACAAGCTCTGAGCCAGATGCTGCGGCAACGGGTGCCCATCAACCAGATGACGCAGATGCAGGTACGCATAACATTAAATATTTCATTTATTTATTGCTCGTTCATGAATTGTGGCGGTCAAATGCCTCGAGGAGATCAATAATGATTTCAATATCTATTTATCCATCTCACGCAATTCGTTTTGACAATTTGTTATGCACATTTATGTACATGAATCAGATTTAATCGCAGCAATCTTAAGCACGTGTTGATAAATAAAATTGCTTGAAACCGAATATAACCCGACACACGGCTAAATGCCGTCATAACTAAATATGTACAACAGTAACGGTGGTCTCTATTAGATCAGGTACGAATGTCCCACTAATTTGAAAATGAAATGTGATAATGTAGCAGAGTGGCGGCTACCCGGCCGGCCCGCACCGAGGCCCGTTCCCGCCGCGACAGGGCATGAGACAGATGCAGCCGAACCAGATGGGAAACATGCAGCCACAGTAAGACTGCTTTGTATAACTCACAAGGAGATTTGAAAATTTCCTAACAAAAAAAAACAAATTAAGTGACAAAAGTCGTGTTTGTTGATATCTCTGTCAGGGTCAACTAAACCTTCTTGTTTGCCTAACTTTTTTTTTCGTTAGCCAATATGATTTTTTTATAAAAGTTCATTTAAAAAATGTCTCCTAAGTTTATCAACTTAACTGTATTCACCTTGCAATTGAAATATAACTCTAAACTGAATTCTAAAATAACTCTTCACCCAGGCAAATGAATCCAATGGGAGGTATGGGTGGCATGGGTCCAATGAGCCAAATGGGCGGGCTGCAGATGCCAGGACAAATGGGCGGCGGGCAGATGGGCGCTGGGCAAATGGGCGCCGGGCAGATGGGCGCTAGTCAGATGAGCGCGGGGCAGATGAGTGCCGGTCAGATGGGCGGCATGGGCGGACAGATGTTCGGCGGACAATATGGTGGGATGCAGCAGGGATACGGCGGATATGGACAGCAAATGATGCAGGGCGGCCAGCAGCAGATGATGAACCAGGTAAACAAATTAGTTATAATAAACGTACACGCAACTTTTTATATGTGTATCAGGGATTTTCCTTCCGCTTGCAATAGGTATTTTTTAATTCAAATACCCACAAATTTATAAAAATTTGGATATCCAAATAAGACAATCTCGTAAAGAAGTAACTTTCATGATGGTAGTATAATTATATGACAGTTCAAAAAGCGAAAGTAGTATGTTTGAATTATGGCGTAATTCGCACTATATTCTCTATCTACACAAATGGGACAGTCGTGAATTTACATAAGTTTAATAAATTGATTCCAGGGCATGGGACAAAGTGTAAGTCAAATGGGTCAGCAAGTAAACCCGATGGCGCAAGGCGTGAACCCCATCGCACAAAATGTGGGTCAGATGAGCCAAGCTGTGGGACAATCGGGCCAGATACCCCAGGGCATGGGGCAGATGAACCAGGGCATGGGTCAAATGGGACAGCCAATGGCACAGATGAGCCAGATGGGACAGGGCGGTGGTATGGGCGGCATGAACGGGCAGGCCGGCTCGATGGGACCGCAAGGGGGTAACGGGATGGGAGGATTCCCTGGACAACAGACATTCCAACAGGTAAATTTTTATCAGATAATTTTGTTTTTCTTGGATCAAGAGTAAAAACTGACATGAACATATTGGATATAAATTCATAAAGATCAGTTTATTTTATTGGTCAGAGCTTTAATCCAATAACCTAATGTTTTTATTTTAGAACATGATGGGCGGACGCACTACACAGGAAGCTTATTTGGCTCAACAAAGACAAAGCGCTCGTCCACCTTACATGCAGGTCAGTAGAAAAAATTCAACACCCCATTTGCTAAGAAACATTTATCATTTTTATTTTTAATATCAGTAACGTCAGAATAGTGTATGGACTGTTGATAGTAGAGCATGATTTGCTATACAATACAATCACGGCAAACGCAATCCTACATCACTTGTCATAAGTGTCAATATACCTTGCAGCAAGCTCCCAACGTAACAATGGGCGGCATGGGCGGGCCGGCGCCGCCGTACCCGCGCACGATGCAGCCGCAGCAGTCGGCACAGTACCAACAACAGATGACGCAGCAACGCATGCGCCAACAGATGCTGGCCATGCAGCAGCAACAACAACAACAAGGCCCGCTGGTGCAACACCTGCAGCGACAGCAGTACCAGCCACCATACTAAACTATATACACTGATATATTGGGGTATTCTAGAGTGGGCATTGTGGGATAAATCTGTGTGCATTGTACGAACCAGGATCTTGGAAATTATTATAACGAGAGGGAAGATCGCATGCGGGGCTAGGAGTGACAGAGATAGTAAATAAGTAGTATTACATGTAATCTTTGTTCCCGGGGTCCCGTCTAATATATTATTTGACAGTACAGTAAGGAATGCCTTCATTCAGATTATTTACAATTTTCTTCTACACATTGGCAATGCGGTAAAATAAAGTTGGTATGAAATAACACCTGGTGTGTGCTAGCCGTATACTTTGGCACTTGAAAAACACAACATGTGTGCGTGCCGCAGTCAATGTTGTAACTCTTGTTTTTATGGTATACCACAGCGTCCCAAAGTTAGTTACAAATATATCAACAATATTTTAGTTCTTACTGTACTGCATTTATGTTATTTATCAAATTAATGCAGATGCCGTGACCAATGTCGTTCCCAAATTCATGCATGATTCATACTTTCGAAAAAGATAGTCATAAGTAAAAATAAAACGGTACTCTCTAAGCAGCATATTCTATTATATCGAAATTATGGCCAAAATTATTTTTGTAATTTTGAATAAATCGAATTGTCTAGGGAATGCTATTAAATGATGAATAAACTATATTTACTGCTACCATAAATACGACTCAATTGGCGTTATGGGGTTTGGACAGAGCAGTACAATGGCAAGACAAATAATAAAAAAATGTTTTTATAGACATAATGATAAATCAGTACAAATAAAAATGAATATTGTCTGCTATTGGCGTTTACAAGTTCAAAATTTTGATTGACAAAGCGACGAAAACGCACGACATCTGTGAAACTAAACCTATTAGGACAAATTATAAAATGTAGGATCATCTTTATGTAATTACTTTCATAACCTGAGCATTCTAAGACAATCTGTAAAACAATGTTATATCTTACTTTATGCAAAAACTAGAGGCCCGACCCGGCCTCGCCTTGGAGCAAAATACTTTACCATCTTGATCTATTCCCCTATTCCACTTCAATCCGCTGACAACCTAAACACTTCTCCTTTATAATTTATAAAAAATATCAAACCTTCATCATTTAATTTAGATGTGCAGAAAACAAATGTTTTATAATAACTACATGCATATGAGTCTGCAGATTGTCTTACAGTGCATTAGTTGATTACCCCTCTCTGCATTATTTGCATTATTAATATTGTATTTATTTTATTAGTTTTAAGATTATTTTAGTACATAAGAAAAATCCTTTTTATTTTGTTTTGATGATTTTGGACTCAAATACAATTATGACTTCGAAGTTATTCTCGATGTGTTATTTTTACTTCTCATCATTTTCTGTAAGTTATTACTTAAACAGATCTTTCAAAGTTATTTTCTTAAGTGTCGTCACTTATATGTTGTATATAGGATCATTTGTAGAAAAATATACGATTAGATAAAATATATCTTTTATTTTTGTAAATATTTTTATCCTCCAGCCAATAAAATTTCAAAAAAAATTCAAAATCAAAATATTCTTTATAAGATTGTGAAAAAAAATCATAGATCCTTTAGATCCTATATTCTACAGTGGACTTCCTGTAGCTAAAGGAAAGAGAGATAAGTTATAAATCATCTAAAATGAAAGAAAAAAGGCATCGCCCCAATTTTAGTACTATAAAATTAGGTGTCTTTTAAAATTCTTTAGTTATATGAATGGACATTTGATGTAAGTATATCCACGTTTTGAAAATACTAAATATTTTTACGATATGCATAACTGTTCTATACTACATCCATAACAATAGCAAACCCAATGAAATATCTATAATAGGTAATAATTCGAAAAAACGACTGATAAAATATTATTATACGTAAATTATTATAATGATGACGGCGACGCGATTTGTCCAATGACGGCGACGCGATTTGCCCAATGACGGCGACGCGATTTGCCATTCGTCACGTCTTGTCTCCCCGAAGGGCAGAAAGCGGGCTAGAGAGTGCCTTTATGCAACGGTGAATGTATGCGGAGCAGTTGACGGAAAAATGAGTGAGATATGTGAGATGATGGATGTGAGAAGGATAGATGTGTTAGGTGTGACAGAAACAAAAAGGAAGGGCTGTGCAGAGACAACCCATGGTCAGTACATAGCCTACTGGTCTGGAGTTGAGGAATCTCAAAGAGCTAGCCAAGGTGTGGGAATTCTGTTGAATAAGAAGATGAATGAATGTTTAAAAGAGTATGAACAGGTGAGTCCTAGACTCCTCTGGGTCCGACTTAAAGCCGGCTTAATGAATATTTTTATATTATGTGTTTATGCCCCAGATATGTCCAAGCCACTTAGTGTGAGAGAAGAGTTCTGGGATACTGTAAGGGACGTACTTGATAAATGCCAACCGAATGAAAGAATCATAATGCTAGGAGATTTTAATGGATGGGTGGGTGGGAGTACGGCGAGATGGGTACGAAAGAATTTTAGGGAAGTATGGAGACGATAAAGTGAATGAGAATGGAGAGAAAATATTAGAATTATGTTTAGAGAAAAATCTGATTGTAACGAACACAATATTTGACCACAAAAAGATACATATGTATACGTGGCAAAGACAATCAGAGAGAAGTATGATCGATTTTATAATGAAGAATGTTAACTAATTTTGATTATTAGCACTCCATATTCTCTGGCAAAAATAAAAAATACTAGTGAAAGAATTACTTCGATATGTCAATTAGTTTCCGATTTAGAAGTAAAACAAGTTGTAACCGTACGACCCGGGCTGCCGGTTACGGTGTGACGTCATACCACAACTCGCTCACTGGCTCACTCAGTCCGCTCATAGTCGCGCGCCCGTGCCGTTGAATTTATACCCACAGAGTACTATAATATTACGTTTATACCTAAAGACTTTTAACAATGTCCAATCCAAATACTAGGAAATCATGTGTTGTGCCTAAATGCACAAACACAACTACCAATTCGCCAGAAAAGAAAGTCTGGAATAACACATAGGCTACTTTTAATACTGGGAAAATGTACAGCTTCTGAGGGAAACTGGGGCGAAGCTGCTGGCGGAAGCTAGTTTGCAATAAATCAATATAGGTATGTATGTATTCCATCGATCAATTATACTTGATCGATGATGTATTCATTTAAATTTACTAAGAAGAGCGTTACCTACCTATATTATACATACGTGCCTACCAATAGCTACAAAACTATAATACATACATATTTGTTGTCTTTAACTTACAAATTTAATGGTAGGTAGGTAGTTCTACTATTTGAGTTGCATTCTTCCATTACGACATTAGTTGGGTATTTTGTTTTGATAAAACAATTTAGAACAGATAAACTATTAAGCATAAGTAGTAGCATGGATATTTCACTTACTGTTGCATTTTTACACGCTTTTTATTAGCTTCACCTGTATGTTTGTATGTTTGTTTGTAACCGACTTCTTTGGGCGCGATTTTGACCCACTTTAAACGGCCAGATTTCGTTCAAACTTTGTAGATTTATTGAGGACCGATGACAATACACTAATTTGATAAAATTATTCCATTTTTCAATTTGCAAAATATGATAAATATAATAAATAATCCAAACTAAAAAGTAGAAAATAAATAATAGTTTAAAAAAACTAAAAAACACGCTTTTTATAGAAAACCGAACAAAAAATAGAAAATAAATTTTAATGAATTTAAATTAAGAAAATAGTGTTAAAAAGGAGATGGTCCAGAAATGTATGGACCTTGGGCCATAGTGCTGTACAGTACATGAAATATAGTTCGTGAAATTGACTTTCGATTTCCGTATTAATTACTGTTATGCGTTGCTTATTAACTTTATACAAAAATAAATATCAAGCCAAGAACAGCAACACTACAAGCAATATGGCGACAATAACGGCCATATTGTTTTGGAATTGCAGCATGTCAAACATTTTCGTTCTTTAACTGAAATCATGAAATATAAATATAATAATAAAAGTGACGCTTTTAACAACGTATATCAACTTTTGACAACTTATGGACTATAGTATCAACAGATATATATATAGAAAACAATTATAATTAGTAGCGGGTTTTTAAAAATAACACATATATTCAAGTTAAAGATAATGGGTTTGCGCATTTTTGAACGAAATGACAATTAGGCATCATGGAGGACAGATTATCGAAGAAAATATTGCTTCTGTACTAAAACAATTACATTTTTGTATAAAGCCCCCCGTTGTCCAAGAAATCTAAATGTATTTTATTTGAATTCCACATTTTTTTCTAGTATTTGTACCTAGACGTACACAATACGGCCCAAAATGAAACATCTCCTTTCAATGAATATAAATTAATAATAGTGTGAATAAAAAAAAAATATTTTATTTTAAAAAAAGCGTGGGGTGCTTTTTAAGATATTATCGAAATGATAATCACTCTACTCATATCTGTCAATAAAATATTTATAACTATTGACACCATGCACCCCACGCTTTTTTTAAATAAAATATTTTTTTTTATTCACACAATTATTAATTTATATTCATTGAAATTTTTAACACTATTTTCTTAATTTAAATTCATTAAAATTTATTTTCTATTTTTTAGTTCGGTTTTCTATAAAAAGCGTGTTTTTTAGTTTTTTTAAACTATTATTATTCCTCGCATTTCGGCGGCAACGAAATCACTATTTGTTGATAAGTAATGCGCAACCATTAATCCATCTATTTTAGGTAGATTAACCGATTGCCCTTTTTCGAATCCTTCATCCATTTTATTAATCGAATAATATTTACTATTATTAAACTATTAACTTAATATGCGAACGAAAACCAACAACAAAACACTGCGCAAGCTATTACAACTACTATAATCGCTGGCGATTTGATACGAAGCGAGTCGTTGCCCGTGCGGCGCGTTGCGAAATGACGTCACAAGCGATCACGCGACTGTAGCGGGACTCGATATTTTTCAAAACTTTGAATACCTATAAAATCAAAACTACTAGGTATTTTTGACTACAACAAAAACTAGTGTGTTTGTATACATAAAGGCTTTACTGAGACAACATTTCAAGCAATTTGGCATACCTAGTAACATTGTCCATTGTTGATGAACGACTGGTCACGAAAGTAGTAGACACCAGAGTATACCGTGAGATTCATGTCGGCACTGATCATATCCTTGTTGTTAGTAGAATAACAGGATTACTGAAGAGGTGGCGACACTATCCGCAGGTAAATACACCGGGCTTAGCAAGAATAAAAGTGGAAAGACTGGAGGAAAAGGATGTTAGAGTCAAATACGAGAAGAAATTGAGTGAAAGGCTTACAAAGCTATTGGAAAGTGAGATTGGAGAGATAGAAGAAACTTGGACAGAAATGAAGGATGGTATTGTAGAATCGGCTGAGCAAGTATGTGGCTTAAGCAAGAAGAAGAATGCTAAAAACCCAAGAAATGAATGGTGGGATGATGAAGTAAAGCGTGTAATAGCTGAAAAACGTAAAGCTTGGACAGATTTCTTATCTGCAAAAGCGAACAGCAGGTTACGAAGTGGTATGGAAGGTAGTGAGAACGTTGCAAGGATGAAATATAACAGGCTTAAAAATATTGTGAAAGAAGTCGTATTAAGAAAGAAAGAGGAATATAAGGATAAGTATTATAGAAGATTTTCTACTAATTTTCGGTCCAATGTCAAGCTATTCTGGCACACGGTCCGAAAAGCTAGAGGAAAAGCCAGAAAATCATTAGTAGGATTAATAAGAGATAAGAATGGGCATATCATAAGAGATCAAAATAAAATTTTGAATGAATGGAAGAAGTATTTTGAAAGTGTATTTGAGTGTGAAGAGGAAATGGAAGGTTCCAATAGGATTTTTCATGACGAGTTTGACAGCGAAAGTGATATTAGTATGGAGACGTGGATGGATGATGTACGGAATGCGATGAAGCATATGAAAGTGGGAAAGGCTGCAGGATATGATAGGATATCTGCTGAAATGCTGAAAGGAGGAGGAGAAATTATATCTAATTTGCTGTGCCGCCTGTTTGATAAGTGCTGGCGGGAAGGCCGAGTACCAAAGGATTGGTGCAAGGCTGTTATTGTGCCACTTTTTAAAGGAACAGGGTCCAAGCATGAGTGCAAAAATTATCGGGGTATCAGCCTTCTCAGCGTAGTAGGTAAACTGTATGCAAAGATATTGATTGAAAGAGTGATGCGTGAAACGTATGATAAAATGTGGGATATGCAAGCGGGTTTTCGAAAGGGACGAGGATGTGTGGATCAAGTCTTTTCTCTACGGTGCATAGCAGAGAAGGCCTTAGAAAAAAATCAGAAGGTTTTCTGCGCCTTTATAGACCTTGAAAAGGCTTACGATCGAGTGGTGAGGGATGATTTGTGGTCGACACTGTCTATGTATGGGGTGGATGGTAATCTGATACGGGCGCTGAAGTCGTTATACACGGAGTCAAGTGCCTGTGTCAGATTGGATGGGACCTGCACATAATGGTTCAGCATCAAACGCGGTGTTAGACAGGGTTGTGTAGCGTCACCATGGCTATTCAACCTCTCCATGGATAGTTGTCTGACTGATTTGAAAGTATCTGACTGTGGTTTCAGAATGGATAAGTCTCTATTTAGATGTCTTTTATACGCCGATGATCAGGTGCTTCTTGCATCATCGGCGTGTGATTTACAACGAATGGTGACTATAATGAACGATGCATTTAAAAGGAGAGGCATGAAAGTAAATGTAAAAAAGACGAAAGTTATGGTTCTGGAGAGGGATGTATCGAGAACAGAATGCAAGGTTATAATAGAGAGTGAGGAAGTGGAGCAAGTAGATGAATTTGTGTATCTGGGCAGTTTGTTTACAAGAGATGGAAAGTGTGAACAGGATATTGAAAGAAGAGTAAAAATGGGAAATAGTGTAAATGGTGCCTTGTACTCGATTACGGCTAATAAAAATATTTCACACCGTGCTCGATTAGCAATACACCAAGGAGTCTTGGTACCAACACTTATGTATGGATGTGAATCTTGGGTGTGGCAGAAGAAGCACGAAAGCAGAATTAATGCCGTAGAGATGAGAGCGTTGAGGAGTATGTGTGGGGTCAAACTGGTTGATAAAGTGAAAAATAGTGTGATAAGGGAGAAATGTGGATTGAAAGAGGATGTAGTGACTAAGATTGAGAAAGGAATGCTTCGGTGGTTTGGCCATATGGAAAGGATGGATGCAAGGAGACTGACGAAAGAGATTCATGATGCGAAGATGGATGGTGGAGTCGGTCGAGGACGTCCCAGGAGGACCTATAAAAATCACATACAAGATTTATTAAAGAAAGGAAAAATACGGAGTCCTCGAAACCGACGAGCGTATGCAAAGATTAATGACAGTGGATGAAGCGAAAGAGGTATGTATGGACCGTAGCACTTGGCGCTCAATAGTCTCTGCCTACCCCAATGGGACATAGGCGTGAGTTTATGTATGTATGTATGTATGTATGGAAATTATTATACGGAAATTATTACCGCATGGAAAGGAACGTAACTGACACTTGTGACACTTGTGTCAAACAAAAAAATCAAAACATTTCTGAAGTCATGTTTGTTTATAATAATTTGTATAGATTTTAAGCGAAATGTTACAAAATAAGAGTATTAGTAGCCTTTGTAGGTTTCATAAGTCACTAAAATACATCAGACCATGTCTAGTTCATCTCCGGACAATACAAAATGTGGGATTAAACGACATACCCAAAATTACAGTATCTGATATTAAGAAGCTGTTGCGACAAAAAGGATTCGCTGTGCAAGACGGATTCACCTCTCTTACAACCAAGTGCTCTGTGTGTTCTGGTGATCAGAAATGTGCGGACAGCAAAGTGTACGTAAACAAAACCACCGGTAAGTGTTGTTATAACCTCAAACTTTTGTTTATAAAATTATAACCTAATAATAGTTCATTTCTGTACAAATAAGTGCCATACTTTGGCCATATACAAAAAAATGAGTATCTATAGCTTCACAGCCGTAATTTCATATTTTCCAGGATATTTTATGTGTCCAAAATGCAGCATACATGGAGACTGGAGTATATTAGAAAGATTAATAAAGAAAGCAAAAGTAGAGGCTTCAACTAAAGACTTAATTGAGAAATGTCGCCAAACATCGGAGAAGTTTGATAAAGACTGGCAACAAGTGGTAGATAGTACCACTTCACTATCAAGTATGAATGATACTGAGTTGCTAGAACTATGTAGGCTATTTGAATTCCCAGTAAGTACACACATTTGTTTTGTCCATCAATTTTTTTATAGCAATGGCTGCAATCCGTGTTATGGCAAGAGCTGTGCTGTAACCAATGTGTATATCTTGCTGGTTTTCACTAGTACCATACACTACCACTTATTTGGATGCAAAATGTATTCACATGTTGGTACATCTTTTCATACTACACACTAGCTGATTGTCAAATCTGAACAGACCAGGAGACAATTTTTAAATTCTATTTGGAGCTAAGTTCATGAGTGAGACCCAAAACCTAATATGATGGGCATAAATACAACAGAACTAATAATATAAAAATAATGAGGATAGACTGTCATTATAAAAATAGGGCTAACATATTAATATTTCCTTTTAGTTTAACTCTGAAGCTGGCAAGACGTTGTCCGAAGTGAGGGTATCTTCAGACCATACAGTATTATATTTTCCACTAAAGAATTCTCTGGACAAAGTAGTTGGGTACCGTAAGATACAAGCTGGAAAGGAAGATGAAGCAGAGTCCCATGGGTTACACAGTGCTGGGTTGTTCTCCTGCAAGGCACCTAAAGTGGGCCGAAATGACCAGGCAATACTAGTTCCTAACATACAAGATGTCATTAATCTAGCAGCGCAGAAAGTTCCTGGTATATATATCATTTTTTACTTAAAATTATTATAATTAAAACCAGCCTGTTTGAGTTGTTTTAGTATTTAATTGTTTTAACAGTATACATTGGCATTGATTATAGAGAATGTGGGATTAATCACCAGCCTGGTAATTGTTTTATTTTTTAGGATAAAGACATGAAATGATTTGTTTGCCATATCTGCATTATTTAAGCAATTTAATATCAAAATTACAATCTTTATTTGATGATTTTTGTGATAAGAGCCATTGTTTATTGCTTTTAAGGAACTCTGGTATGGTTAAGCAACTGTAATTTGCCACCTGTGGTGTTGCCAACACTGGAGGCTTATCAAAAGTTGTGTCTTTGGGGCGACTGGGACAACATGCGAGCAGTCGCCGACAAGCTGGGCGAGGACAGATGTAGATTCGTAAGGTATGTTTAAAAGCGTGTTATTTTATACAATTTACACCTAGACTGCAGATTCAAAACCACGAAATATCTACCATCGTAATATAAATGGAAATAACTTGACTATAGCTTTTAATAGCCGAAAAAAGACATCATAATATTTGAGTCGCAATGTATGCGTTAATAACACTGTTAACCTGCAGGCTATTTACAATATAAACAAACAATATGCCTTCAAATAGTCCTAGTTCAAAATGTTCTAAAAGCTAGTCAGGCCTACAGATGGCCTGGTGACGGCGACGGAGGCGGCGTCGGCGGGCCTGTCGCTGAAGACGCTGGTGTCGGAGGCCAAGCCCGCCGCGCACCGCTCCATTACCACCTTCGCGGCACTCAGGGATGACGTCTATGCTGAACTGTCTAATATTGATAAGGTGAGAATACTAAAATGATACGAAGAATGAGAATATTTAGATATATCAATTGAGTAATTAGGAGGATGAAGAAAAATATAAAAACACACCATAAAATCTTTACAATAACTTTTGTGGTACCATGAAGTCCACCAACCAACAATAGGCGAGTGTAGTGGAATCGACAACCTCCGTGGCGCAGTTGGTTAAAACGCCACCTGTGAAACGAGAGATCGCGAGTTCGATCCCCGCACCGGAACAAATATTTGTGTGAACCACAGGTATTTGTTCGGGTCTGGGTGTTTGTGAGACCGAAAAGTATCTCGTAGTTCCTGATACCCACGACACATGACTCGATCTTAGTGTGAGGTCAGGACTGTGTATGTGACTGTTGGGTGTATTTATTTTTGTTGTAAGCTCTTTCAAATGTACTGTCTGTCTCATTAAATTATTACGTTCTATCTAACTAGAGGACTCATTGATGCTAAAACTAAATTTTCGAAAGATGCATAAATATCATCAAATGCACAGATGAAACCCAAAAAGTAAAAGAAGTTTATTTTTTACGAATCAAATGCGTAATATAAAACTGCGATCGCAGGTGCGCGGCGTGAAGTGGCGCCGGTTCCCCGCGCTGACGCGGCTGCTGGGCGGGCACCGGCGCGGCGAGCTCACCGTGCTCACCGGGCCCACCGGCTGCGGCAAGACCACGCTCTGCGCCGAGATCTCGCTCGACCTCGCGCAACAGGGGGTGAGCTGATCGACTTACTAGTAAAGAATAACATTCTTTAAAGTGATGCTGAATTGAATTTGATGAAACTTTAGTTGTTTTTTAGTCTCAAATTATGGTATTTTATAACTTTACGGTTTACTAACAGCTCGTATGTGTTGTGAATGTGGCTTTGGGTTTAATGCCAAAGTCGGGGAATTTATATGAGAATATTTTCAAAATCTTTTAGAAATTTCTCAAAACTTAATTGACGCTCAGTATGGCGACCTTCTCGCCATCTAAAAATCTTAGATATAAGCTTACCTATATGTATGCATATAAGCTCATCAAACTGTGATTGCCATTGTAGATCTGATCTGCCCAACCTACATCTAATGAATAATTATAATTTTCTTTCTTACAAACGCAAAGATTAAAGAGTAGGAACTTGACCAATTCCATTTTATATTTTGACATTTGCAGGTGAACACCTTATGGGGTAGTTTCGAGATCCGCAACTCCCGGCTCGCGCGCACGATGCTGCAGCAGTTCGCGGGCGTCCCGCTCGAGCAGAACCTGCAGGACTTCGCCAAGTACGCTGACGAGTTCCAGAAACTGCCCGTCTACTTCCTCGCCTTTCACGGACCACAGCCTATCAAGGTTGTTATGGAGGTGAGGTCATTTTTTATATGTGCATCTCAACTCTTTACTTTAGTGGAATTCCCACCTATCCTATCAGTGATACAGAAAGCTTATGCACATGTATTGTTATTAAGAATGTATCTATGTTAAGTAATAAATATCCTCCGTGGCGTAGATACTTAAAACGGCAGTTGTGACAAATCTTACAAATATATTTTGTTTCCGATATAGATGCTATGATACCATTTACCACAAAGTCTCTCATTTATTTTATGAAGCGAGACTTGAATATTTATGTGGAATCATGTCTATGTGTGTATTTATTGTTTTCATTACAATGAGCCAGTTGTCGCGTTCTGTATGCCGTATACCAACTATGTACTGAATTGTATATCGCCTTCTATTGAGCACGGGACTGCTCTACTACCGAGAGTTCGATTGAGAAGGGTTAGGCCTTAGACCATCGCTTTGAATGAAACTTGCACAATACAATAAAAAGTATCCGTTCTGAATATCCTGTTTGTACTTGTAGGCGGTGGAGCACGCGCGCTACATGCACGACATCGCGCACGTGGTGGTGGACAACGTGCAGTTCATGCTGGGGCTGGGCGAGGAGCGCGACGGCGACCGCTTCTACCGCCAGGACGCCGTCATCGCCGCCTTCCGCACCTTCGCCACCAGCAGGCACTGCCACGTCACGCTCGTCATGCACCCCAGGAAGGTAATACGGCTTGAGCTCAACGACATCCACTTTAGAAATACTGCTGTACTCGATTTAATTAATGATACTCAGCATGACTGGGTAAGCTCGTCCGGGGCGGTACCGCTGTCTCACAGGAGATCGGCCAAGGGCAATAGCTTTGCTGTCACGTTCCGTTCTGTTAGTGAGACTCCAGGATGCCTTCTTCCCATCCTTTTTCCGCTCGCCTCCCTATTTGATGGGCCGGCAATACACTATTATCCAAACATGGATGTTCATGACCGGCAGTGTTCACTTACCATCAGGTGACCTCTTTGTACGTTAGCCAGTCAATTGTATAAAAAAATAGCTGTAGTAGGTGACCACTTATGCTTAGCTACAATCCCACTATAAAAACTGATATACAAAAATTACTAGCATTAATATAATACAGCGCTTTTGTATGTACAATACTAATCTCAATATATGATTTACATTCAGATATCAAACTACGTTTAGCACGTATTACCCGTCGGAAATATCTGTGGACTTGAATAATTGACGTCATTGCAACAAAAGTTCAGCAAATTCAAAATATAGGTTAAACAAATTGAATTAAAATAGAAAAAAGAATAAAAAATAGAATTCGCATCCATCTTAAAATGTAAAATAACATAGTAGATAGGAGAACACAAAAAAAAATGTGAACCGCATGACAGCTAGGGTTACAGATATTTCCGACGAGTTATACATAGCTATTAAACAAATAAATCGTTAAATGAAAGCTTAAGTGGAACACATGTGCAACTACACTTTGTTGGTATTAACCGCGGTGTCACTACAGCTGCAACATTTTGGAAAGTATATTTTGCATAATAATGGGTTTCTTATGTTTGCACTATGTAGGAACGCGAGTCTGAGGATCTCTCCACGAGTTCTATATTCGGCAGCGCCAAGGCGTCGCAAGAAGCTGACAATGTTCTTATAATTCAGGTAAATACTTTGATAGGATTTGAAAGAAAGCAGCTGTTTACAAAAAATTATAATAGATTATTTTCTTACAATAATGAACACTACAAGCATGAGTAGCTTCTATGGCTGGAAACCGCGAATGAGTATCTCTCTTCAGTCGGTGCCTCATTTAAGATTCTCAATTAAATTAATGACGTCTCTCCACCGGCTTTGGTCTTCTGCTGCATTGATAAGTAACTTCAGCACATTGGCAACCTGAACCCATCGCTTTGGGAGTTCGTGAATGAGTATAACCACTAATAATATGTCGATTTTTTTTTCGTTCAGGATAAACGCCTAACCGCAGTTCGCGGTAAAAAGTACTTGCAAGTCGCGAAGAATCGGTACAGCGGCGACCTAGGCATAGTGCCTCTAGACTTCGACAAGGACGCTCTCAGCTACCAATCGAAAAAGAAAAAAGGCAAACAAGAAGACGCGGAGAAAACAGAACAGCCAGACAACGAGCCTTACATCGAATATGATGAAAATTATTCCAAACGCAAGGAATCTTCTGGAAAGTTTAATAATAAAAATAAAGTTGTGCACAAAAAGGACGCTGACAGCTATCTACGTGACATACTGAATTTGGATCCTACGTGATTATTATAATGTACACTATACAACACTATTAATAAAATAAATATTTTTACATCTGCTCTTGGTTTGCATGTCAGGGTCGACATAAAGCTCCCAAGAACTAAATCGAATCTAAAATATTTTCCCGATACATAATATGTAATATAGTGCCTTGTTGATTTTAGCATGATAAATACAAATGGATACACTATATTTCATACGGTTTTGTTCTTGGGGCCTATCAATATTTTACAATTTACAGCAGGACACTACTGAATGCAACATTTAATGGATGTAGTATACAATTTTTACTATACACTAGTTATTTCCTACGTAATGTAAAAGAAAATCCTCATAGGAAACACATTTATTATATTTTCAAGTATCTACAATTTATCAATGATTGCAGCATATATAAATGTTTAAGACATCTTACAAATTGTATCATTTTATGATAATTCTCACTAGGTTGTTCCACATTCAATGTGCCACTGAGAAAATTATTTTTACGTGCGACGGAAATTGATTTGTGCCGCAGTCAACGTATCACATCAAATCTTCAATCCTGGTTGCCGCTATTAGCACATTAACATATTATTTGCAAAGTTACACTCAACAGTCACCACCCAGTCCTGAGTCCTGATTCCACAATAACATAAGTATTGAGTTGCAGG
Organism: Deilephila porcellus; assembly: GCA_905220455.2. NCBI lineage: Eukaryota > Metazoa > Arthropoda > Insecta > Lepidoptera > Sphingidae > Deilephila > Deilephila porcellus. The sequence goes on along the minus strand of LR999973.1, from coordinate 10,831,808 downwards.
AATCAGAACCCGCGGCCACTCGTTTCTCTGCCAACTCTCCACCCACTGCGCCATGGAGGATATCTAAGTAAATAAATATACCACTATGTAGTTCGTAAGATGTCTAAACATTTATATTATTTTTGCATTTAGATACTACGCCCTTTCGTTGATACACGCTTACACAGTAATTGTACACGGCCCTATCGATTTCTTATCACCCTTTACAATTCAAACAGATGCGCTGCTGCATTATGCATTATACGTTTTTCTCCCCAACATATAATATGTGAATATCTGTGAGAGCAGATAACGTGGTGAATCACTTTTTACCGGTCATCTGTGGTCACTTTCAAGTCTCAATTACTTGTATTAAAAAATAGAATACATTTTCTTTCATAATGTTAGTTAATCTCGCTCCCTTTTGACAATAATGGTTATCTGAATGTAATTCTACATGTCGACAAAGGAGCTACTCTTAAGAGAAATTCACTTAAAACCTTCTACATATGGCTTTATCTACGTTACACTGAAAAATTTTGATAACATTTAGCAAAATACACATTGACCTACTAACGATCAGATTTATATCACATTTTTTTTGCGTCAAGCAATAATATAGGAAATCATAATTGTCAATACAATGGCTTATCGAGTACTTAATTATGATAAGACAAATCTACGAGCTATAAAGTGAACAGAGGAATAGAAGATAACTGATTGATTGTTAATGCATATTTAAATTATATTTACAAATAGATAGTTAACAAAGAAACCTCGCATTACACAGGAACATAAGCTATGGATCAATATATTAAATTTCTGAATATTAAAACACAGGTACTCCTCCTCCTTGCGTCGATACCCCATTGCTGGGGGTCGTGAGTCATCCGGGAAACAATCTTTCGCGCACGATGTTGTGCCATTTGGTCCGGTCCTTGGCGACTTTAACCGCTTCAGCCACGGTCATGTTGAGTGTGGTGCGGATCTGATCCGTCCAGCGTTTTGGGTTCCTGCCCCTTGATCTCTTGCCCTCCATTCGTCCGGTAAATACAGGTACATTCCATAATAAAAAAAGATTTCAATAATCCTAATAATTATATGGACCATACCAAGTTTCTTATTAAACACTTATTCATAATATTATGGCAGAATTAACAAATGAATTTTATACATATCGATACATATTTTTTGGAACTGTTTAAGTGATTACTTTTTAAAATGAGCGTGTAGCGCGTCTACCAGAGACGCGTCGTTTGTGCGATTCTGCTTTCTTTTGCATTTGGGGCAGGGAATATTGGCATTCAGACACTTTGCATGGAACACGCTCGAACACTCATCACATCGGTATGTCGTAGATGTTTCAAATGGATACAATATTTTAGGATCTCTGCATACTTCGCAAATAAAACCTTTCTGGCTGCAAAGCCAGCAATCCAAGACATGAGTTTTTGCAAAATGAACTACCTTTTCCAGCTGCAACACTAAAGATCCATTGGGAATCTGTGCCAGGTCAGATATAGCATACAGATGCAGATGTTCATACAAATACTCCCTCGGCCACACTCGCTTCTGCAGCTCCTCAATAACAGGTTCCCGACATGTGAAAATGTATGCTCTTAGGAAATTTAATTGTATCCTTAATTCTTGCAACTGTGCCATGTCCGAAACACCACAGTAAATCTTTGGATTCAACTTCTTCATATCTATCCAGGGATGATGTTGAAATTCTAACAGAAACAGAGCAGATTTTTTAGACACCGGGTATCTTTTGAAGTCCCAGTTGTGTATAACCCTGGCAGGTATGATGAAAACATTAGGATCCATGCAATTGGAGCAATAATACTCTCCTGTGTAAGCACATACTTTTGCTTTTGATATTGTACTTCCTAACAAATCTTGACATCCTTTGCATTGATAATTCTGATAATCAAGGCCTTGTTCCCTGGACAATATTCCTAATTGTTGTATCATCTTCTGCAGTTCCTGGACAGTGAATGAGCCAGTTACTGAACTGGGTACGACTTCAAAATCAAGACCCTGTAGTAGAGGGTCTTCAGGACTTACTGGATCTATTTTTAGATTGCGGACCTCAGAATCCTCAGTTGTAAGTTTCAGTTCTTGGTGTATGTCCTTCATAATTTCTCTCAAATTAGGAGTATTTGTGTATGTGTCTCCATAGGTATTTGAATGGTCCACAAGTGACGACAAGCTTTTTAGTTCAGGTGTTTTGATCATACTGCTACCATGAGACGAGTTTGAGTTCATGGAGGTATTCATTTCATCATTATTATCTGTAGACCAGCCTTTCCCACTTAGTGAGTTGCCTGTTACTACAACATCAGCTGCTGTTACAAAGTCGTCCAAGTTAAATGATGATGGAGATACAGGTGGTTCATCTGCTGATTCCTGACTAGTGGATGGTTTTTCTATATCAACTGGTGTTGTTTGAATATCCTCTAATTTCTCCACTGCCTCATTTGTTGGGGTTTTCTCATTAATGTCATCTTTTTCATCATTTAAGTTCAACATTGAAGTTTTCCCAATAACATCTTCAGATTTCTTGGAAAGTATAAAATCTAAAGCTTCATCTTCATTCAAAACAAACATTCGGCCCAGTCCAGTAATATTTGAACTGTGTGTAGGAGTTGAAGCTAATTTTGGTTTAACTTCATCAGTAATAGTGCTGGCCACATCCAATGCGGCACTTATAGGAGCCTGCCTGATTTTAGGTATCCAGATACCAGCTAACATGAGCACTTGTTCTGGCCAGTAATTGAGCAAACTTGAATTTATTGGCATATTGAACTGAATACATGTTTCTAAACCTTCTATCAGTTTTTGAGCGACCTCCAGTATCTCCGAGTCACATACGAAGGCAGTTTTACTGTAGAACGGTTTCACGGCGGATATATTCCTCAACAACGTAGACATGTATGATGAGAGCAAACATTCATTGAGAGCGATACGCAGCCATGCTCGACATTGGCCTATTTCAGTGTTTATTTGAGGCAATGATGATATCTGATCGATGTTTTGTCTGTGCGATAAAACGAGTACGAGCGGCCAAAAATTGGGTTGCGGTTGTTGGTCCGAGTCACCAGTAAGTGCGTTTTTAGCTTTTCTCAAAAACGTGTCTTTAAGTCCATGAAGAAATACTGCTTCCAACGCCATACACAATGTATTCGTAGAATCAGTGGAACCCAAGACACTGTGGAAATTATCTTCAAACTGATTGCTGTATTGTATGTCTTTTACACTCTCGGACAAATTGTTTATCAAAGCTTCTTTTAGAATTGTATCACGACTGCGTAATGTAAAACCAGACGTCACGTTCTTAAAGAACGACATTGTGTCTTTAAGTTTTCAACTTACAAGATTGGAATGCTTGAAACGACAATACCTGGATGTATTTTGCGTGTCCAGGTAAATAATTAATTTACTTGACGATCACAACAAACACTCGCACAAAGCAAAACAACTGTCAAATAAGTAATTCAAGTGTCAAATTCCAAGTCACAGCTGATAACACCATACAGCTCAGAATCTGAATGGAAATTAACTAAATACCTAGTCCTACGTCCTCGACAAACCTACCACATAGATATTGGACACCGGCGCCGACGATACATATATAAATAAAAATACTATTTATGTATGTATAACATTATACGTATATATTTACAAGGTCGTCAAACCTTAATATAAGATGCAAAAAAGATTTCATATTTTGTCAATTTTCCATAAAAACTAGTCTCTTTGAAATGTATTCCCAAAATACCTTCTCATTTATAAAATGGGACGGAAGTTATTTAATTTTAAATTCATTTTAGAATGCTCATTGAGTCTGCTGATTTGTTATGAAAAGATATTTGTGATTTGTAGAATAACAAGTAAACTCTATCTCATGTTTAGGAGATAAATAGCTCAAATGATTATTATTCAGGCGTTTAAAAATTGGAAAGAAATACCTTTAACTGCATAGCCTTAATTTCCTTTCACTCCAACAAGTTTTTAAACTTGACTAACGTCAGTGTCAATAACTGTGGTCAATAATAATAATATTTAGATTTATTGATTTATAATTTTGTAATCTGTTTGCCGGCATTATAATTTATTTTCTAATTAGTTAAATAGTTTTCATTTATCTAGTAAATTCGATAAACGTATTATTTATGGTCACAAATAAGAAGACTAATTAGAAAAAGTTTCTGTTGGATATATATAAAAGGGATTAAAGGCATGTTTTTACGTATACTTTTAATAATCTATATAACAAACAATCTGTATACATTTGCCGAAATTAATAACAGATCGGAAAGAAATGGACAAGGTAATATAAACTTTATGATTTATCTATTTTTAACCTACCGATAAGTGAAGGTTTTGAAATTGATCAAACTGCATGGTCATTTATATGATGGAGCAACATTCCACAAAGATACTGAAGTATAAAATGTAAGGGTAGTATTGTTTCTTACAAATTATCTTGCAATCAAATTACTTTGGCATTCCATTTAAATTTAACTTAAGCATTATCTTATTTTCTGTTATCAAAATAAGCTGGATTCTTGCAAATGTGTGTAAACATGATAACATTACGAATATCAGGTGTCTTAAATTTCTTTGTCATAGAACTGCAATAATAACACTCAAGCATATTGAGTTTGGGCTAGCATAGTATGTTCTGCTTACTTTCATTGAGGTTTCAATTGTCTGCCACATTTTGGTTAGAAAGAAACAAGATTTTTCAAACTTAAATGTTACTATATGCACAGAAAAAAGAACAAAAGCAATGCTTATCCTTTTATGTTATATTTTTTTTAATTCACTGCATTAGTGTATTTTGAATACACATGACCTTATATATTGACTGTATGGTCATAAAAAACATGTCTGATACTCTATTTTCTGTGATCCACTATCCATTTCTTAGAAACACTGGCATTTACATTAGATTTGTTGATCTTTTAGTTCATATACATTGAAGTATAAAAGTAAAAAAAAAACTTTTTGAGAAATTTAATGCAGCCATCTCACATCAGTTTTTAAATGTCTATTCCCCATTTATCTTGCAGAACTGCTGCTATGTCGCAAATGTGGTGCCGACGTCGCTGACTCTTATTACATATTCAGTAAGCCAAGTCCTGGTGCTCGTAAGACAGAGAAACAAAACTTGTTTGGCAAACAGAATGTCACTGTGCAAACTCTAGTTAACCCTTTTGGAGTGAAGTTTGAAGTGGTTACCATGGAAAGAGCTAGATGTGATAATATTGGCCCAGTAAGTTGATTTTTATTAGAGATAGTGCTAAGTAACTATACTAGCATAGCTGGGATTATTAAAAACAAAACTAGCAAGTTGCCTGGGATTGGATTTTGTCCACACAATGGTAATAAGCTTGCCACAGCCTCAGCAAACTGTTAGGTGGCCGTAATGCCACCTCTGCCTACCCCTTTGGGATTTAGGTGTGATCATAGGTCATATGTGTGTGTGTGTATGTAATAAATTATTGCCGAACTCTAAACTGTACTAAAGCTTTCTATAAATGTTATTTTGTGATTATAGCAACAAGGTGCTGACTCATGGTTTCCCGGGTTCACATGGCGAATCTGTGCGTGTCCTCACTGTGGACAACATCTCGGCTGGACCTTTGAATCCACAGATCCAAATGCTAAGCAGGATAAGGATCATGTCCATTCATTTCATGGATTGATATTATCTAATATTCTAGGAGAAAACTGTAAGTAAAGTAAAATTGTAACAGATAAGACATATATAAAGTATTTGACAATGATCCAATCTAGATTTCAATACATTAACAGCCTATATTTAATTGGTACATGTCTAAAGGCCATTACAATTTATATTTGTACCAAGCTATTTCTTTTTTATTGATTTTGAAGTTAGTGTCAAAACGTGAAACCTTTATATTTTTTACTTGCCTATTCACTAACTTATGTCTTTTTTTCAGTTACAGATTCTCTCATAATGCTGCCCAAGATGTATAACATGTAAATAAATGTATATGACTAATTTATTTTATTTGATATAATGAAATTTTATATTTGAATCCTGAAAACTGATGGAATAAAAACAATTTTAAGTTTTCTCTTTATTTTATTAACCTCTTAGTAACAAAAATAGTTTTAAGAAACACTAGAAAAAGACATGACATCCCAAGGCCTAACAACCTGCCTTGCAATGGAAGCTTGTATCAATCTAGTTGTAAATCCAACTATGGTTGGGTGAACTTTTATTCAGCAAAAAAATGATAACTTATATCTAGAAATCTTAAAATACAATAAAAATATTTTTAATATTACTCAAGTACAGCTTATCTTATTAAAGTTAGTTAATTCACACAACAAATATAAGAGCAATACATATTAAGTTTAAACCATGTTATGGCTGGTCAGGTTATGTTGATTATAGTCACAATTTCTATTGTTCTTTCAGCTATTTCTGATCCAAATAATAAAACTTTTGGTTTTCACCATGGGTTAATTATGCAGTAAATAATTAAATCACAATTATCACATTATTGGCGATAGTAGAATCTTAGTAATCTAAGTGAATTAGTGGAGTAATTATTCTTATAAGCATGAACTACAATAATTCATGCCTAAATGCAATACTATTTCCAAGTATTTCACTTTGGCAAATCACTATGACTGTTGTATCGCTGTAACTAGTCTTATGTGCTCGCAAATCTTTGATGTAGTGTCTGCTTTGTGGCGGTAGGTGTAGCTTTAAAATTAGTGAATCCTGTGGGAGTATCAGTGGCTCCATAAGTTTTCCCCTGAATGGCAGCAATTTCCATTTGGAGCTTTGTGTTCAAAACTTGTTTGTTGACAAATTTTCTACTCACTCCACGATTGGCACCTCTACCTCGGCCTCTTGACCTGGATGATCCTCTACTGCCATTGGACTGAATAGACCGATTAGATCTGTTGGAACCTGTAGATTTAACACTACCTGGTCCCCTTCTTGTGTTGTATCCACCAAACTGGTTGTTAAACTGTGCAAGGCTTTGTTTATTCAAGTAGCCTGCATTACCTACACTGTTGCGGCGTTTTCTTGCAAAGTCATTAGCAACACTTACAGTCAATTGTGAAGCTGAACTAAATGAATTATTTCTGGACCTTGTGAAAGTCTGTGACTTAATCATGTTATTCTGCATCATCCTATTTTGTTGCTGTTCTTTCAGAATTTGGTCAGATCTAAGTCCAACATTACTGTATCTGTTAGTACTGATGCCTCTTCCTCTTTTCGATATCCCTCTTTTTGCAATTGCCAAAGGTCTGCGCAGATTGGCAGCACCTCGCCGTGTAGTCACACCTAATCTGCTGTGGACATTACCTCTGTTTCTTTGTCCTCCTAAAACAGGTTATTATAATGAGAACACATCATTCAATTTAAGTTTTCTAATTCATTTTAAAAGAGAAATAAATAATACCTCTGTAAGGTCTTCCTGACCTAACCAATTGAGGCATGTCAGATTGGTGAGTTTCCAAGCCAGCTCTACCTTTAGGAGTTAGGCCTCTAAGTTGAGAGCGGGACCTAGAGCGGGCACGCGAATTAGACCTGCGCTGCTGACGCGAGCGTGATCTGGTCCTCGACTGCGATCGAGATCGTGTCTGAGAAGGTCCTCTGGGGCCCCGAGATCGCGATCGTGAGCGGCCTTGCCTGGCGCCGGGCGTCCCCGGCCGGATATTTGATCGGCCGCGGTTGTTGCCGCCGCGCCCACGACCTCTTCCACCGCCTCGGCCACCTCCGCGACCCCGATTCCCGCCACCTCGACCGCGAGACCTACTTGCTCGATCTTGTTGATTTTTTTTGATGATTTCATCTTTAAAAAGAGGAAGATATAAATTATTTCATACTATAATATATTCATAATATTATTTGAGCAAATAGTCTATTTAAACAACACGTCTACTTAGCAAGTGTTTAATTTGTTCGATAACTAAGTTTTACGTATTCATATTATACAATTTTTCAAGTAATTTTATTATTAAATAAGCGTGTACATATGTGACAGTCCTCCAAAAATAGAAGTATTATTTATATGTTTGTCATACATTTGAATTAGTGTAACTTACCCAATGACATATTTACCGAATCAGCCATGTTGAAAATATTTAAAGAATAGGATTTTAAACACTATTCGTATACTGTGATTGTATTTCTGTTTTCAAATGGACATAATACAAATTATTTTCACTATGCGCGTACTTAGCAAAGGTTATCTTTACTTTCGAGTTTCGACACATTCGACAATCGCGGTACAGACCAATAAACACCGACAGTTTGATCGGGATTCGGGCGTAGTCTATGGTCTCTATTCTATGATCTATGACTCATGGACAGGAGCCAGGGATGCCACAAAAAAACATTAAACTAATTTTAAAAAACGAAATGTAAAGTAGACTGTATATATAGAATAAATCTCATAGTATAAATACGTACCTAGATTTAACATACACAAATACTACCTACATTATTATTATTTACTATGTACTGGCCTGGGTTTAGTTTATCTTTTAGTTCACTTTTGCAACAATTTTATTCATGCCCCGTACATATTAGTCATTTCGGTTGTTATATAGACTAAAGCCTTCCACGAAACGATAAATTGGCTATCCAAGAATAAAATAATTTTCAATTAGAACCAGTAGTCGTGAAGGACTGCTACAGTGCCCCTAGCCGGAACTAGCCTGTAGGTAACGGATGAAGGTGCGTAGACTGGCCTGTAGCTAACGGATCAGACACGGCTACTTACATGTTTACGGTGGTCGCGGGTTCAAATCCCAGGGCAGACCTCTGATTTTTCGGTGTCATGTGTGTATTGTAGTCAATCACCACGCACTATAACGGTGAAGGAAAACATCTTGAGGAAACCTGCATACCACAACGATTTGTAAGAATTTCTATGGTATGTTAAGTCAGGCAACCCGCACTAGGCCAGCGTGGAGGACTATATGGCCTAACCCCTCATAAGACTAAATCGTACTCTCGGTTGTAGAGGAGGCTCGCCGACTCAAAATCTAAGGGCTGATATAGTACTACCCTCGGGGTCTACTGAGATTAGCGCGTTCAAATAAAATTATATTTTTCCACTGGGAACTATCCGAGACCATCAGGTGACCCAACATTGATACATTGCATGCTCGTTTTATTGTATAATTTAGCGTAAAATAAAGCAATATTGAGAAGTATTTTATTGCTTTGTGTTGATTGCATTTAATTAAGCAAAAAACGGAATACAATCAATATTTGTGAGAAAGTTTATTAACAAAATGAAAATAGATGAAATAAATAACATTATATATTTTTAGAAATATTAATTTGTACATTGATTCTTAAAATTAAAAATCGAATCATTCCTCTACAAATAAGACAACAACTCGCGTAACGTACATACATATTACATACATGAGTTCTTTTTATTAAACATAACAGTGCTATTATACTTCCAAATAAATACTTAAGTAATACAGTACCATGCATGTATTGCATCTTATTCTCACAGTAACTTCTATAAACAGGATCATTCAGCACCACAAAAGGTAAAACTATGATAATAATCACTATAGGAGAATCAAAATGGTAGCGCCTACCGCCTACCACTACTTGAGTAGTTTTCAATTATCCAAACAAAAGTTGAAAGAGGAATTAAAATGTTACAGCTAATTACACACTACTACATTTCACAATATATATTGAATGCATAATGTACAATTAGGATATGGCAACATTCAGTTGGCAATAAATATGAGTCACACTATCACTGCAGTTTGCATTATATGCATATGATTATCATTGTGGCACAGAAACCTAAGTAATAACAAACATTGTTTAATTACACTGTTTGTGAAGAACACACTGCACAGAGAAATATACACAAGGGTGAAACATTGCCATCTTTGCTAACTTGGTATTGCACTACTTTAATGGTAATTAATTTTGCTCATACATTTTTGCGATAAAATGTAGATAAAATAATTTGAACAGGATCTAATTACTATGTACATTCAACTATTAGAAATAAATTCCCCGATTCAACTCAGTTTAGACGTAGAGATAGTTATTACTACTGTACACGGATTTAAAATTTACACGGCAACAGTTACCCCGAACAACTATGTGCAATAATATTATTGTGAAAGAGTATTTACTCCTTGACAGTATAATAGCCGTTTGAAACGCTAAGACAAAGTTTTAATACAAAGTATTTATAAGACTAATCAATAAAATATACTCTTGACGCGTTTTTAATATTCGATATTCTCAACGTTTTCATAATTGACTAACACTATTTACAGACTAAAATTACATTACAACACTTTATAATATGAGCTGAGTTTTGTAAAGTGAATCACAGTTTAAGTAAATGGTGTTTTAACTCGAAGGCCGTGATCGCACGCGCAAATATTAAGGCAATCATTTGACGTAGCACATTAAATAATTTATTACAACAGACGGCACGACCGAAACGCATACACACATCCAACTTCAGCATAATATCAATATATTCAAACTTAAGTACTTCCAAACAGCAGCTAGTTCCAGCTTGAATGTGTCAATTGTGCATCTGACTGCAGCTAACCAACGTGGGAGTCATTTATATTACACTAGTCGTGTGTCAAGTCAATAACAGTCAAAATCTATTTATTATCAAAGTTACAAGAAAGAGCATGCAGTTAAGAGTACGATTTGGGACAAAATATGTAAAGAGATATCTAATATACAAAAATACGCCATGACGTGTCGTCAGACTCTAATTTAGACAGTACGGAAAAGGTTATATCCTAATGATAAATCACCTTCCCCAATAATTTCATAACACTCGCGCGACAATAACCGATTTCCGATCAACGATCACGAGGCCATCATATACCCAGCACACTATCAACATTTGTATAAAAGCACGCATAGCAGACCATTTAGAATATGTAGTAGGCTTGTCACCGGATGCCGGCATCAGGTTCACATTTTATTTTGAGAATAATTATAAAGTCCAGTCAGTTTACATGCCCGCCCCGCGTTCCCGCGAACTTCCGAATCGCAACAGCGAAAGGAGCCGCGCAGAGGAACCAGACGGGCGGCGCTGCCGCTACAGCCGGATGTCGTTGGAAGCCGCCGTGAGCAATGAGGCGGAGTTCCCGTGGCTGCGGCGCCACGCCTCCCCCTCCGCCGCCTCCCCGCCGACCGCGTCCGCCGCCTCCTCCTCGGTCCGCGCGAACCCGCGACACTGCGTATCGTCCTGAGCGCCGTATCGATGTAAACTGAAGAACTTGAGGTTCGCTACGATCGAAGAGTTGATCGGTCGCGTGGGGATGTTCACGGTAGTCGCCGACCGCTCGATCCGTCGCGGACGCGGCTCCGGCGGGGCCAGCTCTAGTGATCGTCCTCGTCCGTGCAGTCGAGATTGTCCGAATCGGGGAGTCAATCTCCCAATTAAATTGTCTTCACGTTTTGAACTGACGTTTGCGGTCGACGATTCTTCCGTTTGCTTCGGTTTCCGTTTCAGAAAAAATGGCGTCAACCGTTCGGTGAGCGGTCGCGATTGAGTGGTGCCGGCGTCTGCCACGTTGGAGGTGGAGCTGGAAGTTTTTAAAGGTCGCGCCGGACTCGCTCGACTTCTCGTCGGGTTTGACTTGCGTTGAGCACTAGAACGTGAGAACGGTTCGTCGACAGGGTCAGCCGGCTGGGTTTCAGCTTCGGGCTCGGCTTTAGCGGGCGCGTCGACGGGGACGGGCGGATCGTCTTCACACACTCGCAGTACACAGTAGGCATCTCTCTGCAACTCGTCGAGCAGACTGTCATCGGTGGAGACGGCGTCGGCGGCACTGGGCGGGCGCGGGGCCGGCTCGGGCGGCGCGGGCGGGTCGGCGGGGCGCGGGCGGGTGCGCGGCGGCACGGCGGGCGGCGTGTCGTCGTCGGGCACGCGCGCGCGGCTCGCGAAGTTGGCCATGAGCTCGTACTCGCGGCAGCGCGGCGGCGGCTCCACGTGCACGTACTCGCAGGGCGGCGAGGCGGGCGCGCGCGGCGGCGACAGGCGCGAGGGCTTGGGCGGGCGCGCGGGGCGCTCGGCGGAGGCGTCGCTGTCGTCGGCGGGCTCGTGGCGGATGCAGGACATGGTGAGGTAGCCGCTGCCGGCGGAGCGCGTGGACTTGCCGGAGGAGCGCTCGTCGGCGTGGCGGGCGAGGCGCAGCGACTCGGTGCTGGAGGCGAGGTCGGGCGCGCGCGGCTGCAGCGGCTTGCCGTCGAGGTCGAGGCCGAGCGCGCAGTCCCCGCGCCACGTGCGCCACGTGAGCGGCCCGCACTCCGCGCCCGCGCCCGCACCCGCGCCCGCCAGGTGGAGGTAGTTGTCGTCGCCGATGGGCGCCTGCCTGCACACACGAGATAGTCATGTCATGAGTAACATTCACCACATTGATCCATTGAAAAAGTAATTTCGTCGTAATATGAACTTACTTGCTGCCATATTTAGTTTCTCGGGCGAGAGAACGTCGGTAGATGCGGTGTCGATGCTCCAAGTCGAACATCGTCTCTTGCAATTCGCGTAGCGTCGCCGCTTCCGCTTCCCGCTCCTCTAAACTCACAGTATCTGATAAAGACAACAAACATGATCAGTGAAACAAACATAATCTTAGGCGACATTTTAACTTTGTGTTTAAGATGTTAATTGATTTTAAAGATGATACAGGTAAATTTAAAAAAATAAGTAATTTAAGTGGATAGCAATAGAAAAGCTGGGGGAAAAGGACATTGCAATTGCAGTGTGTGATACTGGGAGGACAGTTGTGTGGGTAGTGAGTGTGTGGCGGCGTGGCGGTGCGTACCGGCGGGGCGGTGCAGTCGGTCGTCGAGCGCGGGCGCGTGCGCCACGAGCAGCGCGTGCAGGCGCTGCAGGTCGCGCGCGGGGTCGAGGCGCAGCGCCAGCGCCACGGCGCCCGAGCCGCCCGCCGCGCCCGCCTCCGCGCCGCCGCACCCCTCCGCCTCCGCCTCCGCGCGCGAGCAGCTGCACACAAACACATACACTCTTTAGCTGTGGTCTCCAACTTGCCTGTGTACCCTTCACGCTTTATTCGCGTCTTCTGAGTAAGGTCTTACGAAATACTGGTGTGGGCGAGATTTTTATAGTCCCCTAACTATCCACCAAACTAGTGAGTTTAGGATTGCGACACTCCTTCGTCACAGACGCTAAATACGATTGCGCCCTCCTTTATGCTACTACTGGTTTAAGGAATATAGTTAAACGTACCAGGTCCAGTGCGTGTCGGCGTAGTAGCCGGTGTGCAGCGGCGCGGCGGGCGAGCGGCGACACAGCGCGGACAGCATGCGCACCCACTCGGCGCGCTCCACGCAGTTGCTCGCCTGCACGAACATCACGCGCTCGCGGTGCACTGCACACAACCAAACAGGGAAATAACTATTATAGAACAAAAAACTATGACTTCATGTAAGACCTAATAAATTACATGTAACAAGTTGTAGGCCACACACATATTTGGAAACTGAATTTAATGTATTTAAGTCACTATTATGTATTAAATTCACTATAATATTCTAACATACTTTGTATTTTGAATAACATACTTTGTATTCTTCTGCCTTCCTTACAAAATAATTTATTTAATAATATTACGACTGGTCAGACTGTGATTAAATTGTGTTAGTCGTAGATTTGCCGGAGAATGTATTCATATGGTAAGGCAAGGGAACAATAGGAAGATTTTTGTGAGTGGTATATATGTGTTACCTATTTGGAAGATGTTGTTGGCTCCGAGCGGCGCGCCGGCGGCGGGGCAGTCCACCGGCGCGACGGCCAGCACGCCGCCCAGCGACAGCCGCCGCGCAGGAGCCTTCGCGCCGCACCGAGACCACCATAACTCGCCACTGCACATAACAATACAGAGTTACTACAGATTTCACGGACACAAGTCTTCAATACAGTTTTATGTGATGATGATCAATAACAGCACTGTTAAATTTAAATATTTTTTATTGAGCATGAACAAAATACTAGTTTAAGTTACTTTCAGATTCATATTATCTATGTTATAACTTAATTAGACATTTTTAACTCGACAAAAAGAGCAAGTTATTGATTGTTTCCTGAGCATAACATTACTCATTCATAATTAAATTAATCAATCAAAATAAGTCTCCATTCTTCGTCACAGCAAAAGCTTAAAGCAAATATTGAATTAATGACTAACTATTATATATGTATTATCATGAAATACAATGAGATAAGGAACTAAGCAAGTTATGTATAAAACAGCATAAATATATGAGTAAATAAATGTTGTATAGAGTAGTTGTATGTTACCTGGTGAGTCGGAAGTGCCTGCGCTTGGCGTGCGAGTGCGCGGCGCGCGTCCAGCGTCGTCGCGGCGACCCCGCGCCCCCCGCGCCGCCCGCGCCCGCGCCGCGCACGCCCTCCGACCGCTTGATCATCGTGCTGCACACACACATTATCAATTATACACACAAACATTATTAAAAAAAAAACAGATATTTCAAGCTATTTTGAAATAATATTTGATTTTTCCTACTTTCTTTTAGATAAACACACGTAAAATTATAAGCCAAATTGGTTTGTATTAACTTCGTAAATTAAAGTGTAACTATACATTATGATGACATACCCATATCTGATCCAAAGCAGCACAAAAACAAAACACTTTATTTAACATATACATATCGCATACCATATATGTTCATCAATATAAATATTTTAGGAATATAACTAAGTTTAATTTGTATATTGTTTACTCACCCTTCTTTGAGCAACACGGGCGTGTCTTGCACGTTGTTGTTCTGCGTGTCCGTGCTCGTGGAGATTATTTCAAGGAACTGCTTTATTGCTTGCACCTGTCAAATAATATGATACGTCTTAAAATTGTTGTGTATTACGACTCTATAAAGCAATTTCATTGCTGGTGATAAGACTCACATCTCTCTTTTTTTTAGAGCGACATATTGAAATGACCTGCATTCAGAGACACTGCAACATTTGGGGAATAGTGAAAGTGGACAGGCTCGATCTTCATAGTATATTGTGATATACTTGTAATAAATGATAATAATGTAGTATATTTACATGTCGTGGCGTGCAGAAGCTGCGGTACAGTTCGGCCATGTATTCCTCCTTGCAGACCTGCTGGGCCGAGCGGCTGCTCACCAGGTTACCCAGCGACTGAATGGTCTTCGAGATCAGCGTCAGCGTGCGGTTCGTTTGAGGATCCTGCAGGACAATACAAAATTATACTATGATGTATGTGGTATAAAAAGTCTACCAATTTGAGGGTCCATAACTCGAGAATCGCTTGTTCCATTAACATGGTAATTAATTACAGATTTCTTGGTGCAATTAGTTACAACGTCAGTTGTAAAACGAGAGGCCGCGGGTTCGACCTTCGCACCGTAACGAGTTTTAGTGTAATCGACAAGTAATCCACTGAGCCTGGTAATTCTAAGACAGTTTTTTAATACTCAACACAAGACTCGGTATCTTGATGTGAGGTAATGTTGATGTATATTAATATAGTGTATTTAAAAAAAGTATTTTTGGCTCTGATGGGGTCACATTTGATTCTTAGTCTACCGTGTATAATATTAAGCTATAACAATGTTAAGGTATTACTTATTTGTTTTAAAGATATTTCATATTAGTATGATAGTATAATAACGAGATGATATACTCACAATCTGCTCCGTGGTGAGATCAAAGAGTCTGGGTCCGAGTATGGCGGGCGCGAAGAAGCGCAGGAAGATGAATCCGGAGACGACGGAGTAGCGCACCTCGGCGTTCCTCGGGAAGTGTCGCGCGGCGCACTGCCGCAGCGCGTCGAACAGCCGACACATCGCCGCCGGACACATCGCGTATGATGACGTTATAGCGCCGAACACCTGCACACATACAATATGTTGTACTTAATCTTCAGGGTCTTATAAATTCTTGCATCTTTGTACATAATGGGATCTAAGACGACACGACTACATCATCATTATTCTCAGCCACAAGAAGTCAACTGCTGCTGCCTCAAGGGTTTGCATAGCAAGCTATTGGATGCGACCGGTATCTAGTGCTTTTCTGCACCCTTCATTGTTTTAGTTATAACTGATTTGAATTTATTTATTTTGGAGGTTTAAAAGCGATCAGGGTCCGTTCTTTACTTCGCGACTGTGAACAGTTAAGGTTGTTTAAGATTGTTATGGATTGGAAGCGTGCTGGGTTGGAAGACATTGGGCATCATTCTTCCTGCCTCCTCCGGGGCAGCAATAGAGCTTATCAGCTTTCCTCTTGTAAAAAAGCTTGTAAGAATTAGGTACCCGTTCAACGTAGTCCTTGAGGTTGGCGAGGTTGGCGCTGATGGCGGCGGAGGGTTTGACGCGCGCGGGGTCGATCTCGCAGGGGCGGCGCTCGGCCAGCACGGCGGCCAGCGTGGGGCGCAGCACGGCGCGCAGGTAGGCCGCGCCGCTCAGCCGCATCGACTCGTCCATCATCTTCGACACCAGCGTGTTGCCGCGGAATATCGTCGTCGCGTCCCTGCAACACACCACACACTCTTTACTCCGTCATGCTTGTACGCCAAACGCTATTTTTTATAAAGTTTCTCAGTTTAGAATATTGATTAAAATTTTCTACACTGTGCAAACCGTTTATGACGTTATTTCCGTGTATGACGGTTTATTAAAAATATGTAATGAATAAATTGACTGAACTAAGAAATGAACTAATCGCGAGTCCAACTCGGACGTTATTATGTTATGTTGGTAATAAATAATAACACACCAGGTAATACTGTGTAATAAAAACACTACGTATTTAAAGCACGGCAGAAAGTGTGTTAAATCTGTTCATAAATTGTTATAACGTGACAGCATTGCAAACTTAGTGGTGCAGTATTTACATAGATGGTGGTAAAGATGGTAAACTCACGTGAGAGCGGATATCTCGGCATCAGCGAGCTCTTTGACGATGGGCACGATGAGATCATGGTGTGTGAACAGCCTCACCAGCGGCTGCGCGGCGTCCGTTTTGCTTGAAACTATCTCGCCCAGGATGTACACCGCCGATGCGGTTATGGGCTGCGAAAATACATACAACTATTATAAGAAATTTCGTATAAATCATTTTGTTTATATCGTAAGATATGACAAATGAGCAATGATGATGGTAATGACGAAATTATACTAAGTGATGTTGGTGATGACGAAATCATACTAGAAGGTGATGGTTATGACAAAATAATAGTAGACAATAATGGTATGATCTAGTTTGTTTATGCAAAGTTGTGGTACCTTCTGATGCACGCTGCGCAGGAAGAGTTCCTCGAGGCGGCGGTAGTGGTGTATGGGGAAGACGTGGTCCACGGTGTACTGCAGTAGGAGCCGCAGCGAGCCCAGCGTGGCGCTGCCCGCCGCCGACAGCCGCGTGCCCGGCGGCGTGGCGCCGCGGGACAGCGCGCCGCCCGCCCGGGACGTCAGGAAGAACCTACACACACACATTTCACACATTTAGCCTTCATCTTGAACCTTACAGTCGACAGATAACCAGTTTTAATTTGAAACGAATCTGATTTCATTAAAAGAAAATGATGAATATTTTCTAAGTGAAATGTAAACAAAATAGTTTACGTTTAACGTTTTATGAAGACAATTAACAATTGCAAAATCCAAATATTTATGGCACGATTAATCGTAAAAAGTCACCACGAAATAAACCACCACATTTATCACTCTAAATGATTAAAATTGAATATAATTCTCACCAAGCTCGCATGGGGGAGGGCGCAGGTTGGCGCAACTGCAGCCTCACCTCGCCCAGGAAGACAGGTGTTGCGGCGTCGTGCCACACCGACACCCTCGCTTCACACGCCACCCCCGCCTGCCAACACCGACACATGTGTTATACATAATACATTATTAACACTAATTTCCAATAAGTAGAATGTCAACACTCACCGATTGTGAGCCGTCCTTGTCTTTGGGGTCCGCCTCCATAACGAGATCAAAACAGAATATTTCGTCAAACTGAGGGTTAACAGTCTTCTTTTTGGGTTTGGTACGTCTTTCTACTCTGCGTCCGTTAGAGTACAACAACGTGACGAGAGCGAAGGGATCGCACTGTCCGTTTTTGGTGGTGAGCTCAGAGCACTCGAGCACGCGCAAGCGGATGGTGTCGTGGCCCACGCGCGCGGCGCAGTGCCGCTCGGGGTCGGACCAGTAGTCGGCGGCGGAGGGCGCGCTGCACGCGTCCGACTCCGACATGGTGTGCATGGGCGGCTTGGAGCGCGTGCTCCACTGCGCGCGGTCCTTGAGGCTCTCGGAGCGCGACAGCGACAGCGCCGGCTCCGTGGCCACGGCGCTCAGCAGCTTCTTGCTCGTGGAGCTGGAGCACGAGCCGAACCGCATGCTCTCCTTGCAGTACTCCGACAGCCTGACGAGGTTGTTCCCTTTGCTTTTCGTCGAGCAGTTGTCTGCGGTCGGATCCGGGTCCGGCGGTTTCGGCTCCATTCGTAATCTTTTCCTAGAGTCTTCGAGCGTGAGCTCGATGTACGCCTTGCCCTGCACCTCGGAGTCGGCGTCGACAGGTCGCAGCGCGAACCAGTGGTCCTTGTTGTTGTACCGGTGCAGGTCCTCTCGCTTGATGGCGACCTTTCCGAGCACCTTGTCCTGTTTGAGGTGCTTGTCCCGGTCGAACACGTATATGGACAGGTATCGAAACCTCCGAGGCACCTCGAACTGGAACTCTTCACCGAAAAATGGACTGCAACAAATAATACCGAAGTTTAATAAAGCTAAATGAATTCGCGGCGTTAGACTAATTGCTAAGTAAATATTGTATTCCAAGCGTATCAAAAAACTCAATCAAGCGTATAGCTCAATATTGCGTGTTGTAAGAGACAGGAGAATTTATTTACATGAACGGTCGCGTGGGGTGCCGCTGACATTATTGTCAGACTCGGCTCTCGCCGCCCACACCAAACAAATTCATTTATTTAGAAAATAGACACGAATGAATGATTCTTACAACCGACTGAAAAAAGAAACAAAAATAAACTCATTTGTAGTATCAAAGAAGGCAAACGCTCGGGCCGAACAATAAAATGAGTCAATTAACTTCATCGCCTCCGAGAAGAGGCTGTTAAAATGTACTCGTATGTAGGCAGAATTAAAACTAAATTGAAAACATTCGAGATAGCACATACCAGTTAAACCGCATGTGTTTTGTACATTCGTTTTATTTTCAACAAACATGGAAAAACTTTTGTTTTCATAATTTGAGTTTTCAGTCGGAACATTAATTGTTATTCATTATAATATTATTGGAGCGTCAGAATTGTACCGAGTCAATGTGTCCTCTACATTTTAGAGAAAGTGTCAGCCCATATCCCACATGGTCGCATTAATCTCATCTCTACAAACACTTAATCAATCATGCGTTGTCATATTGCAAAGAGTCGATGTAATTTGTTAACATTATATGATGAATGGCCCATCTGTTCCACAAAGCCACATGACAACATTGTTTCCTTCTTTCTACGAATTGCTATTATTAGTGTCGCTCGCGACTTTTGATCACTGTTTTTGGCAAATAAATTTACTTGAAGTGGCGTCACTTAGCGTAGCGTGTAATATAAAACATAGTACTGTAATCAATCAAGTTCATGCTTTTATAATCAAAATCAGCAAACGACAGTTATTAAAGAAATACATTTGATAGGACAATTTCCAGATTCGATAACACGGTTTAACATGTTTATTTTTCAAAACGAATAGATAGTAAATGTGTGTGTATTGTGTAATTATGTAAATTGTAGAGCATGTTGTAAAGGTGTAGTATGCGCTGTAGATATACGGCGCAGCCGGTTTGTGTAGGTATGCGCACAATACCTGTAGCTATGTGTAAAGTACGATAATAATTCAATTAAGGGGTTTATTGACTCATGAGTGTGTCGGCGTAAGAAATTCTGGGAGTGAGCGGCAGCCTCGCAGACGCATCCGGCGCCTGTATTTATAAATCGGAGCCGGAACCGCCACTAGCGGCGCGGCGCGGAGCAGGGGCGCGGGGGCGGGCTCACCGCCACCGCACTCGCCTTATACTATGATAATATTGAAATTATTGTGTGACCGGTTAAAACACTCACACTTATTATTAGACGTGAAATACTCCATGTTTAATGCAATTCCAGCTAATTGTTTTCTCATACCAACTTTCCCATTCGACTTAATAACACAATGTTGCATGGATTTGGAATCATTAATGTACCAATACGACTATTATAGTAAGGTTTCAAGCGAGCGACCAAATATGTAAAGTAGACGTGGGTGTATCTGCATACACTTATCTGTAGTTTGAATATAACGGAGGTGGTGTGTGTTGGAGGCAGCAGGCAGTGGGCAGCAGATCTTTTTCATTGAATCGTATTGCAAGAGGCGACGTCATCGTGGGGCGCGCGGCGAGCCACAAGCATGCGGTTAATCTGATTAACGATACCCATGTGTGGAACGGAAGTTGTACACAGGCCGAGCCGCACTTGACGCGCTTTTTAAATAGGACACCAAGCCACACCCACACTTTACTACGCGAGCGGCAATGAGCGCACCGAGCAACGCAAAATAGCGCCGAGGATAAGAATCCAGAACATTGCACTTAAAACCGGCGCACGGTGGAGCGGCGCTGCGGCGGTGGGCCGGGCGTCTCGCGAGCCATTCGGACGCGGCCGATGATCATTTTACGGGCCAACAAGTTCCGCCACCAATTTATCACTTAAAAGCTTCCGCTTCGAGTAGCAGCTCCACTCGTACACCGACGTGTTTTTATGACGTTGGCTTCTTCAAAACGCTTCTCGATGTTTTTATATCTTCGCCGCGGGCGGGTTTGCCGACTCATTGCGGTTTCATAGAATTTGCCAGTATTAAAGTGTAAGCGCGAAAATAATTGGCTTATGAATACACATTACAGATTTGTTTGGATCGGTACAAGGAATCTATTATTGTCGTGGCGTAACGAGTATCGAGTCAATGGGTACATAAATATGATGTAAATTTAGTAAGATATGTAGTGGTTTAGTGACAGATTGGACAGAGGCGCTGTATGCCCGCAGCGCCAGCGGCCGCGCTGATAACGTATCGCGAGACAAAGAACCCATTAAGTAGACTCGACGAGTGACGTGACATTTCCTTCGATATCCGCCACCGCGTCCTCACCTCTAGGGTCACTAAATCATTATCGCTTCCGTTCATTAACAAACAACAGAGTTCATCATAAATAAATACCAAACCAATCGTTCAAGTGGCGTTTTCGACTGTCTATCGTCATTTACGCAGAGGATGCCCAACGTCGTACTTCCTTAAGTTTTATAAAGCAACCAATTGCTTTATAAAACTACTAATTGATTATAAATGTTATATTCCGACTGGTATATGTATCAGTCTACCGTAACAAAGTAGTGCATAACCAGGTATCCTTTTGAACTGAAATATATTCGTGTAAAGGTGCGACCGGAAAATATTACATGGTGTTATAAGACACAAGAGATTCGCTTCCTGTACAAACACAAGCCACAGGCTGAGAGTCGTAAAACATATTCCCACAACTAATGGCGGGGGAGCAAAATGGCAGCGCGGTAATTAAATTCATTCATGTAGTGCGGGCTCCATTCATTCAGAAAGTAGAATGGCGAGGGGTGGAACGGAAGGGCCGTTACGCGCGGGCGCACGCGCACCGGAAACGCATCCGGGACGCGGCGCGCCGCACTGCCGCCCTTATTGTGACGAATCACACCAGCCCACCAGTAACCCCCTCCACACCCACCACGCTCCATGTACTGACTTACACATGACGAATCCAAATACCGTTTCTTTGTTACATATTTGGTCCAACTCTCATTAAATGTTAGATCATTACCGACAATTAAAATTGGCGCTTTATATTCGAGACGACTGTGGTAGAAAAAGTAGATTGTTAGTTGTTATTTTTTTTCTTAAGGTAGAGTCAGAGCTTGTCTACCTTGTTAAATAGTTTTAGGAGCTATCTTGCGTTGCCACGTATCCTGTCATAAACACGGATAGTTACTTTAATGTTGTTTGGGAAATCACCTAATAGATTAGGTGCTGTTGCAAATATGTGAACGAATAAACTTGATTACAAGGGCAATTACGAATGTAGGTAACGTCAAATAGACGAGAAATCGTCCAACCATATTAGTGGCAGAGGAAATGTGCTTGCAAAACGTACGACATTAAATTCTCTAGAACGAATTCAATGTGCATTAGTTACGTAATTAACTTTTTGCGATAAATTCAAACTAAAACGATTGGGTACATTAATTATGTTTGGAAAATGCACACAGATAAAGGATCATCATACAAGTTTTTCTCTGATTGTGGCTATCAATTAATTGAAAGAATACATAGCTCAAGCTGTTATATTAACTTCCTTTATAGTTAGCTCTAGCTGGAGAAATATAGCACAAATAATTAACACAACACGCGAATCCGCTGCAATGACTCAATGAAGCCAATGAACTACATGCTTCTGTGGCCAATAAGATAGAAATTAATCAAAACGAAGCTCACACACGCGAGAATAACGATGATGAATGCCCGAGCCCGGATATTGATGGTCATAAACAGCCAATATGGAGACAAGAGGTTCTTGTTGAACACAGACTAATGTCTAGTCGAGGCATAACGTCCTTGCGTCTGAGCCTTGACAATAGCTCTTCATAACTACCAACCTTGCCAACCGAATTTGGTTACGTAGCATATTATATTTGCATTCGTATGATATCAGTGTATTGAAAGCGGCCGCGTGGTGGATCAAAACACTGTTTATTCAAATAGACGCGATGTGTATTGGTGAAAACACCGGAAGCTACATACGTATGTGCGATTACGATTGTAACGCGCGCCTTCGCCTCGCGTTTTATAAGTCAAGAAAGTTACTGCTTTACTGTTCCTGGTCAAGCTATAGAGAAATCATAAACGCAAAAGAAAATGAGCAGGATATTTTCAAAACACTTTCATCATTTTGAACTTTCCAAAACATAACTAGGCAACAATACTAATTATAAAAAAAATATGAATGATTCATAGACGAGGGGTTTCGGAATATTTTACACGTCAAAATTTCTGACATACATCAATGTTATGTAAGGTAGGATTGAGACGTATTGTGTGAATATAATGTGTTTAGTATATCTTATACTAATAACTAATTACAAATACTATTTAAATATTGAAAACATTCCACTGTCGAAGGCACTCATGTTTGATTTTTATCAACACCTACATACTACATACAATTCAAATAAATGCTAATAAATTCTGCTCCACTTGAGCCTTATTCACTTAAGTACAAGATAGCGAACTGTCTACAAACAAGAACGTGGCAATGTAGTACTATTATCTCAATTTAAAGAACAGATCCGCGAAACGAGCGGGTCATTCACAAACCGGCCAAACCTTGACCCAATAAATTCGTTCGCCCTCCCTAAATATGTTGGTGAACAGTTTCCAACCGATAACGCCGGAAGTGAGGCCGGACACCGGACAAAGGATCCGTTGTTGTGTCAACTCAACTCGGGAACGTGTATTTGAAAAAAAGGACACGTTTTAGCGCGCGCCCTGCGGGACACCGACAGGAAACTCCAAAATAGAAACGATTAAGACACCGCACCCAACCAATCCACATTCATATTTATAAATAACATTCTGCAATTAAAGGATATTTTATGGCTTTGGCAAGATTCTGTTGATTCAACATAAGACAGCTCACGTTCGTATGTAACGCCTGTTGCCGGAGCTAAAATTACAAGCTCGGAGTTACTCACATAATAGATCAGATTTGAAAAAGTAGCTACAATCATAAATTACAAAATGTGGAATGCAAAATTAATGAGTTCGAGGAAATATCAAATTCTACTTCCAACAACTGCAATCGTGAAGGTTTGTCGAAAAAGGAGTCAATTAATATTACTCCGGAAAGAGGAAGTAGGGGTACTATCGACCTATAGCCATTTAGGGAACCGGGAACGGTTGCCGGTGTAGCACGCTTTTTTGTACCGGATTCGAGAATTCCGGTTGTATTACTACAAAAAAGCAACAAGCAAGCGGTAAAATTTACTCTCCATCCTTCATAAAAGGATATTTTCGTTTTGCGTACGAGTATTAAACAAAATAAATGATTACTTGAGCGTTCTCTCCATGGTGGACGTGCGAAATATCTCCTCCTGGTCGAGCGACAGCACGCAGTAGATGTCGCGGTGGCACGCCGTGCCATGGCTGCGACCTGGCAAGTTCTTAGCTTCACCTGAAACAAAACACGCCTGTAGTTAGACATTACCAATGTAAAATGACATATAAGACCATACCCTATTCCTATATCATATCTGAATTTAATCGAATTAGCTTATTTTATTTTAATAAAGCATCATCATTAATCCCTAAGATTTTGTAATGGACAAGGCTTTAGTTGCTAGCTAACGATTACTTGTATTACAACCAAGTCATTCAATATATCTGATTGTGTAAGCGAAGCGTGAAGAAGCAATTAGTCAGATCAGCGTGAACGTGTTGTCAATTTAGAGACCGGAGACGCAACATCTGCTTCTAGGTAACATTGAATTTGATCTGCAGTATCAGCATACTCAGTGTCAAAAACTGCACTGGTGAGAATGAGAATGGTAATTGCCGCGTTGTTATCGTCGGTATCATCTGGTGCGGTGATTACGGTTGGCGTAATACAATTACATAGCCGCACATGAGCTGCTTGTCTCTGGTTACGTGCTCTATCACACGTGTCCAATCTCGCAACACTTCATTTAGCTTACAATCGCACTGTGCGTATCGTATCGTTTCAACATCCAAGGGCTCGTAACTTGGTAAAGCGTAATTTATACGATCAGTGAGAACAACTAACACTTCGATATGTCAGCTACAGACGCTACAGATGGCAAATTTTCAGATGAATATGGCAACCAGTTAGCTTCAAAATCGGATGTTGTTATTTAAGTATAAAACTTTTGAGCGTAGCTAATTTCCAGTTATTTTATGATTTAAAAGTTTTGGTACTTGGATCACGGAAGTGTCTGGTACCGGAAGATATTAGACTCCAATCCGCATAAGAGCACTCAGCACGGTGGGATAACGGGGCATTGTGTGATAATGCGGTCAGCAGCAGTGGGACATTGTGATCTGCTATATATTTTACAAACAATAATTCTTGACGGCAGCAAAAACCTTTTTTTGTAATATGACGAGAGGTTTTAACTAAGCAAGGGCACACAATGTTTTGATCTTGTAGATAACTTTATGTGTCAACATTAATACAATTTCATAACTACACGACATTATTGTATACAATGTAAGTTTCCCATAGAATTTCGTATACGGTTGCGAAGTTTACCTTGAACAGTTTCAATTTCATTGTGCGACCGATGCAGCTTTCTAGCTTATATTACTGTAATAACTAGTTGCCTAATTAATTTAATATATTATTTTCCTTAACTATTTAGGTAATCGCTGGTTAAGTAGGCGAGTCGGTGAAAACTACACGAAGTTTAAAATTTAGCAACGATGCAGACAATAGATACTTTAATAATTCTTTGGTTAAGTTGATAACTATAGTCAGTCGTATATTTTAGTTTTTGGGGTGAAATCGTCCTCGACTTTGATGGAGTTAAGGTTATGTTAATTATGTCAAATGCAGACGTATTTCCGTGGAGATGAATTAGTCTGAGGAGTAATGAGAAGAGCATCTCATGCTTTATCAACACAATTTTTTTTACAAGACTGCCTCGGTGGCGCTGTTATACTACTGTATGATTGTAAAGCTGACGTCTCGGGTTCGAATCCTGGGTCGGTCAAAGTGATGTTGGATTTTCTATTCATTATCAGCCCGGAGTCAAGAATGTTTGCCTGATATGACGATAGGCTCACCACATATCACCTCGTGGGACGTAAAATACAAGGCGAAACGTGGGTGTCCTGGTTGCACCGCTGCCTACACCTTCTGGGAAAAAGGCGTGAGTCTATGTATGTATTTTTTTACAATTAACTTAATTCCAAAACCTTAATTTCGTAGAAGCGTTAAATACAAAATATCACAGACCACAATATTAAAGGAAATCGTAATTTTCGAACAAGCGGGCAACAAACTAGTCCAATTAGAACTAGTGAACGTATAAAGTACAGTTGTATAATTATAAAATTCGATTAAAGACATAATGTTCCAGTTGAAGGCGGGAGCAATGGCGAAGTTGTGCAAGTTGCGTCGGCCTCGTCACTCCTCGGATATCTCTGTATACGGAGACGCAAGGTGAGCTGACCATCGGCCTATACCACAAGGGCTGCCAGCTTTAGCAAAAACAATATTCCGAGATTTAAAGGCTTTGCCATTTTGCAATAATTTACAAAATTGGAGCAAGGATTACAGGTAAAGCAGTCAACTATGCGAGGAATTATAATATAAGTACTTAATTTTAGACATGTTTTTTTCATCGATGTGTAGAAAGATGCAACTAATGCGCATTTAGATTTTATTATGATTATATAGGGGATGTAACAATATTAAATTATTATTGCAAGAATAAAATGTGTTGTTAATCTCCTGCCTTTTTTGTCAGAATCCTGGATCTTTGTTCAAGTGCGAGTTGCGGTAGAGCTCTGTTCAGTAGATGGACAGCACCTTAAAAACATACTGTATTCGAGGAATAGCACAGGGACTTACTATTCGAATTATAATTATAATAATATTGTGACTAATCGCTGAAGTAGAAGCTGGCATAATTCATTTGAATGACATGACAGAGTCTAAACAAAATACCTTATAATAATAAGGGCCTCGTTCACCATCTTCAAGTAAACCGTTGATTACTTACTTTTTCATTAACGTTATTTGACAAGCAAATGTGCAGAGTATCATCCGTCGATTTCACAAAAGAAAATAAAGTAAAGTGCTGGTTAAGTGAATGACATAAGAAATTGAACGAATCATTCGTTCAATATTGCGTCAAATGTTCCTCGCCCTGCCTCCCGCCAGAGTGTCAACATGTTTTTTTTTCTTAAAAAATAAAAAAGAGGTTGAGATTTTAACCTTATTATAACCATTAAGTAAATACGCTAATCGGCAGACGATGCAGCCAGTAAGTTACTTATTAATGTAATCATAGGATTAGTATTACTGAAGCATGGTGAAATCGACACATAATGTTACGGATGACTTTTACTGATGATTAGCCTAATCAACGATTTACTTGAAGATGGTGAACGGGGCCCTAAGCTGTACTAATTTGATGCTGCCTTTATAAATATTAATAGCTTTATAATATGCCTTTATTAATAGCCGTCTTTTATGTGACATCCCTGACTCCCATTTCGCGTCTCGTCTATAGCGTAATGAGCGTACTTAAAGACAAGCCCGTGACCTTTTTTATTCTACTTATTACTGTTTACGTACATTTCTACATGTCATTGAATCTCGATTCTCTATTTTTACGTTACCGAGATAACATTACTTACGATGTCTAACGAGGCTATAATTGGACCGTGTTGTGCAGATATAAGCCATGCTGTAAGTTTTTTCGATTTTCAGCATTAATTTTTGTGTTATTTATAAAAATACGTTAAAGGTGAATAAAAAATGTATTTTCTTTTGTGGCAAATGAGAATTTGTTATGTGGGAAACGGGCTGTTTTTGTTTAGCACCGATTTTTCAATTTTACCTAATTGATGAGTTCGATCATTTTTTAACAAGACCGTTCATTTTATACAGTTATCCCACATTTCTTATCTGTAATCATTAAGTTCAACTTTAAATAAATTGCGAAACAATAATGCTGTTATATGCCCGTAAGAACTTTCTTTAAAAAGGGAATTAAATTCCAAACTTAAGGTATTCTTGCGGTTTTCCCTGTTAACATTAACTATAATATTTTTAAAATTCCAAAGTCATTGCAGATAAAAAAATATAAACAAAATATTTTATTCGGGAGTTTAATATTACGTTCGGTTCAATAACAATTGTCTGAACTTAAAGAAATAACCTTAAATATCTGATGTGTAAGATTTTTAGGTATTTAATTTTTTAATTTATCTTAAATAAAAGTTCATAGCTGAAAAAAAATATCTCTTATTATAACGAGCAAAAAATCGAAGAATGCAAAATGCAAAAAGAATTGCAAAATCTTTTAACTCATAAAAAAATTATACGATAAAATAAGATACATGGTAGATACTATGTATTATAATAAGGTAAATAAATCGATGACGTAACATTCACCGGTGTCACATTTATGTCCAATTGTTATGAAAACAATTTCCTGGTTGTGGAAATGAATAACGGGCCGTCAGCGATATCAATGAAATATTGTTTAGTAACTAAACGCTTAACTGTATCGAAGATAGACTAGTTTCTATCTATTAATATCATTACAATTAGATGTTGTATTGTTAATGTAAAAGGTTTTAGTAAATATTGTAACCTTGTAATAATATTACATCCGGCTGCCTTTTGGAAAAAATATATTTCTAATATAAACATTTAACTGGCATTTGGAAGAAGATTTACTATGTAGATTCAGCAATGAGTTTCCTGACCCCGATTTTATAATAATAATATGTATTCATAATTTAATTTATACAACTAATTCCCAATAATAATATTAGGTTAGTAAATGCTATTTGTTTATTACACATACAAAAATATCTAATTCCATAAAACATAACCATGCATGTAATGTAACGGGATGAGGGACCGCGCGTAATGTACACGCAGCTTTCACAATATTTCCCAAACGTAAATTACAAAATTACACCATGCAATTACCATAAGCCGTGTGCACGGTGCCCGCAGTTAGGGACAAACAAAAGACGAGCCTCGACTCTCACAAAATTCGTCGTAATTGGAGTGAGAGAAACTCGGCAACAAACTGTACATAATTGCTGATGCAAAAACAGGCGTCATCATCATCAACGCGACAGTAATACACAACGTCGAACTGGATCGTGGGAGTGAAACGGGAACCTCTCAATGGTGGCACCCATCGAGGAAACGCGCAAGTACGCCAGGTATTTAGCCACAATGGTGATCATTAACGATGTTTCCACACGCTCGTGTGCGTAGTGCAATTGTTTCGAAATCGAGAGTACTTTTGTGTTGTGCAGACAAAGCATGCGAATGAAGAAACCTACTGTTTGCTTACAATACCGACTGGCCGAATTGGAAACGCGTATTATATCGCCGCGGGGAAACATTCGCAACGATACAATCCATACTATAAAGAGTGTGTTTTTCTTTTCGCGGGAAAGGCAGTGAACCGAATCTGTTGACATTTTAAAATATGCACTTATATGACAGCCTCCGTAGCGCAGTTGGTTGGACGCCGCCTGTGAAACGAGAGGCCGCGGGTTCGAACCCCGCACCGAGACAAATGTTTGTGTGAACCACAAATATTTGTTTCGGGTCTGGGTGTTTGTGAGACCGAAACGAACGAACCGAAACTGTTGGGTGTATTTATTTATTTATATGTAGCAGTCTAGAGGCTAGAGCTGAAAAGACCAGTTTTCATAAAGGAAAATGCACCAGTCTTTGAGGTTAATAGATAAACTTCCCTGTGTGCACGGGAATGCAGATAAACGCTAGTATTGTTCTTGCTGGGGCTTCTTCGCATAAACTACTCATAGTCTACTTGTCACACAAGATGGATTAATTAGATGATACGTAATTTACGGCGAGCACTCGTTATTTCCCGAGAAGGAAATTATCAATGTATGCGAGGAAGAGCTGAATACTCGGAATTACGCAACGCGAACCTCTCACGATTCCCGGGAAATAACAGCTCATGTGATTATTCTATTCTGCGTACGCGATCATGGGTCAACAGCACCGCGCAATACATTATGTGCAACGCTTTGCGTTACCTTATTGACACCAGAGGCCTTGAAATATCATTCGCAACGGATGTAGCCACAAATTTTTACCTGTCTTTGATATGCGATCTATATTTTTTTTTATGTGAAGTGGTAAGTTAAATATTATTAGTAACGTCGAATAATATCCGCAAATCATGTCAAGTAGAATCAATATCTCAGTGGGAGGCTAGACATTAAATGGCTTGCGAATAATTTTGTCACGACGCGACGTCATTAAAAGCGCTGCAGCTGTTTGTGCACAAGTTGTAAAATGAAGGGATTTATTAAAAGTAGCTCAATGTATAGTGAGTGGTTCTCGCCTACGAGCATTGCTGGGTAGTAGGTATAAGGTACGGTAGTTCACCCACACGGCGCGCCGGCCCACGAGCGCCGACCAGCCCGCTCAATGCTTCAACTTTAAATGGATATTGTCTTGTTATGACAGAAATTGAGCAATATCATTAAACAAGTGAAACCACGGCACGACCTTGCATATTTGTTTGCTAATCATTAAAATAGGTGTTTACGCATTAATGCTTGCGAATCTAACACGTGTTGCTTACAATTTAATTAATAAATTAGGCAATCATAGAAATCCACGATTGCCAGTAACTTATTATTTTTATAAAGTGATCACTATATTAATCGGCCCAGTAAATAAGGACAAGACCGTCAAAGATAATTAATATTCATTTTATGAGTGCCCATTAAACGTAAATATGTTGATATGAAGTCCAGAAAAATGTGCATTCACAATTGAATAAAAATAATAAAGTTGATGACACCTGTATCTTTTGTTAATCGGTAATACTTGACTCAGCTGGGCGCCTCGTAGATTGCGATTCATAAAAACATACTACAGACATGTTCATTCAATATTCACATTATACATTCATATAGTACAGCGGTGGAAACAGGTACAGCATACACGTACAATAACAATATTATAATCTTATCAATAATGACGATAAGTAGCCAATATGCGAACCAATTTGCTGAATGTAAATATAACGCGTTTATTGGCATGTGAGCGGGCGGGCACACATGGTGAGCGGTGGACAGGGGAGCCGGCGATAACGGTCACGGCACACGATAAACGAGCGCATTTTTCATTAACGGAACAGTGAGTTTCCATGAATGGCCGTACTGAATGGAAAACGCTAGACTTGCCCCATTCACAGAGCACGCTTGCGTTCGGCAAAGAGACGGCGGCAGCGCTACGCCCGCCGCCCGCCGACGCCGCGCGGTCGATATTGGCCACATACAAGCGGCATCACTCATGCCTCAAACCTCACTTCGAGACGCCCGACGCCCGTATCGCACTGTCCTAAATCACTACACAGTATCCACTACACTAGTTACTAACGAGCAACGAGTCACCGTCACGCTCAAACTCAACTTCATTCATAACTGAGCGCCTACGTAATAAATCTTAAAATACACGTGTCTGGATTATTTCTTTACGCTCTCTGTAAACTTTGTTATAACTTCCTTTATGTGAGCCATATTTATGTGTAAGTACTTGATTTAGTATATGTCTATACCGGATCTCAAAATCCCTGTAAGAAATCAATGTTTTACGTTTTTCCTCTCCTACTTCCGTAAAAGTATCTATTTCATTTTGAGAAAAAGACCAAAATAGTCCAGGTATATTTAACTGGCATTTAAAAAATTATATTATATAACGAAATTATAGTAATCTAATGAACTGTAGACTTCAAATCAAAAGAACCAACGGTTTGGAGGACAATTATACTCTATCTAAACTAAGAAGTTCCATTTGACATTGGGAAATAGGGATGCTGTCAAATAAATCGGTTCTTACAATATCCGATTATTTAGAGATATCGATAATATTTGTTTGTATTTCTTAATCGATTACAGTTTATATTTGCAGTTTACATCATTTCGTTTATTTTTTCATGAACATTTTTATTCTAATGAGAAATCAACAATTGCATGTCACTTTACTATTTAGGAACAAAAGGAGTGATTTATCTATTACTAGCGGCCCGGCCCGGCTTCACCCGGGTGCAGACACTTTTTCGAGTCCAGTCCACATCACGCACATGCTTATGAACATATGATACATACATACAATACAATACATATACTCCAAAGTGAGGAACCTCCTCATTATGTGTGGCGTATCCTACAATACCGCCTTCATTTCCATTGTAATATCCAAATCTATTATTTAATAATAAATTAATTTATATAAATATTATTATTTCACTATTTATTGATGTATGTTCGTTGACAGCATACCTATTATTAGCTGAAAGTTCAGTATTAAAAATTAAAAAACTACTGTTTTATATCTGCTCGATTATTTAAATATTTTTACCGATTATGCGTATACAAATGCGTTTGAATAGTCTCGACTCTACCGGTAAAAGACCTAACGAGGTGACTTTGTAATGACGTCTAGAAAAAAAATATGTTGTTTAAAATGGTTATTTTGCTTTATTTAAAGGATTCTAGTTTAAATTTAGTGATTATGGTTTGTATAACTAGTGATAAAATAAGAATAGCTTCATAATTCCATGGATTTACGGAAAGGGTTATTGAAATTGTGTGGGTTACGTCTGCACAAAGTTATTTACGTTAAAAGTATGAAACGTCAAATGGAACCTGTTAGTTTAGATAGACTATAATGCACTGTTATGAAGATAAGATTAAATAAAACAATAAACAAATTGTTTACGTAGGTATATCATAGTACTCCGTAGATTGTGGCTAAAAGATTCCGTGACAAATTGCATTCAAACAAGAAGCAAGCGTTGTGTGGAAATATACACAGATAACATAAATCTATGATTCAATCTAAATAAATAGTTTTTCATTATATTTCAATAAATCAAACATATCAATTGAGGAAAATACAAATTGTGTCAATGAGTTCGTTATGTGAATGCTCATTAACGCGGTGTCAATGTCGCGTTGGCTTTATAAATATCATTGTAATGGATAGTTGTAATTTTATATTTTTCCCTGTTATGATAAAATCATTGTAGTTAATTCAATTCTTTGTTAAAGGCTCGATAGTACATAGCTCTTTAAAACAATCACACAAAGGGCTTGCGACAATCGGCTTATTATGGTGGGTACTAATATTCCTAGGACCTACAAAAACTTCATGTATTCTTACTATGCACAGTAAGAATGGAGCATTATTTCTTATTCATGTTATGTAAATGATAATGCAAGCGAATAAAAAGTTACGGACGTCCAATTATAATTCTTATAATTGCTTTACTTTTCATATCATTTGTGAAAGCGTATTTCAGATATTTTTTAGAAATTGTAAACTTGTTGTATTTCGTCTATGTTACAGTACCCATAGGTAAGCTAGACTGAAGCGGGACCACTGACTTATAAAAAAACCAAGTGTAATGCTTTGCTGTTGTATTTCATTCAGTGAGTAAGGATGCCGGAAACCATATAGCTGGTGGCAGGAAATTCGTAGCCCAGAAGGCAATCATATACGATTGTGAAAAACCTCATAGTGTGTCGCCTTTTGGGTTCAGTTTGTGCATATATGCATCAATCAGGACATCATCATTGTGGTTATTTGGATTGTATTCGTGCCACCAATAACTACAAGTTACTTTGTCGTCCGACAGTATAAAATGACATCAAAATAAGAAAAATTCTCAACTTCATAAGAGTTTTCTTTTTTAAGAATTGGTATAAATGTTATAACCATATTATTATGTGTAACTATTAGGTAGGTATTTTTAATTAAGACCATAAATGAAAGGAGTACATCCAATATAGTTTTGTATTACCAAATGGGTCATTCAAAAACTTGGTGCCTAGTTGTTAGCATACAAGATCCATGACAAATATTATTAAAAAACATAAGAAAAGGCCAGCAGTCTAGGGAGGCACAGTAAGTGACCGCAAACGTGATTCACAGTACGCGAAACAAATAATAATATTCAATTAGTAACCACCTTTTTAAGAAGTTGACTAATGGTGGCGAGGTGTTGGGAACAAAGGCGTGACAGTGAACGTCGTCCGCAACGGAAGTCGCCATAATCAAACACCATATTGTCAAATACAAGGCCATCTTAAAAGATCTCGAATGCCACACACTGCAGTCAGTACTTGTAACGGGGAACGTAATATCAAGATAAGATTATAGCTTGGTACTTGACAGACCCTAAAGATATCTATAGCAGGAATAATGCATTTACAATATACCAAGATTTCTCTCTCCGTATTTTTTACTACCAAATACCAATCACTATTGTGTATGATTTTTAGGCATGTTTTAAAAATATGTGACTTATTATTTCAAAACATTACTTTGCTAAACCTAAACATTATAAAAACAAAATAAACATCAAAGATAACATTTGTGAATGGACTGAAATCTGATAAATATTAAATCATATAGTTATCAGACTATATCAAAAATATCAATGCAAAAATCCATAACTTCACTAAAAATAAATATAACATTAACCAAAGTGCGTGTAATTCATGGAAATCGATTTTTGCCATCTCTGATGTCTGCCAGTTTAACGGTCAATATGACACATATCACAAACTTTAACATTTAATTCAGGATATTGAGACATTGATTCATTTTAACTTTCTAGTGTGCCAAATCAGACTTATTTAATTGTATAAGCGTTTAGATAGGCATTCTCCTACTACCTATTTTATAGTTATACTAAAATTAGATTAAAGACTGGCACAACAAAGTCACTAACTACATTGGACATCTTTGCAAGTACACAATTGTCCATTCTGAAATGAAATGGTTACATTGTATCGCAAGTTCTGCACCTTGTTTAATTCATTATGGGGGCAGATACATACTCCACCACAAATAAAACAATATAAATGTTGAATAAAAGCCTTTAACACAGAGTTCATTTGAAACATGTAGAGTACAAGCAGCGAGGGGGTCGCGGGTCGCGCCCCGGAAGACATACTGTTGCCTTATCAAGCAGACATGCTTTGCAATATCGTCGATTTATATGCGTGCGCCGACACTAACATAAATCAATCATGTCTGTACTTATCAACAGCCCAATTTTAAAAAATGAAGTGGAATATGTGTTATGTGCAGTTTTAGCACAGGTCATAGGTAGCTGCTATAAATAATTCAGACAATTAATAATAAGATCAGTATGTCATAGCATATTGTAACTTTATATTTAATATTTTGTTCCACAGGGAGCTGTTAGGATGCCTAATTTCCTGCCAGCTGAGAATAACAATAAATATGCTTTATTTTTCTTCCTATGGAATATGAAGCTAATAGATGGGTGTGCTACCTGACTACAAGTGGTCAACTGGACCCATCAATACCCGCAACAACACAGAAATCTTTAGTGCATTGCAGGCCAAGTTTAGGCCTAATCTTAAACAATTTTACACTTGAATCTAAAACTTCAAGGGATTTTAATGAATGATCGCATTACATATTTTAAAAAGTGATAAATGAACCTACGCATAAATTCAAGACTTTATGAATGGAAAACATTATAATACCACCTTCTCAGTATGAATTGCAGCTGTGGAGAAGAAATGTAAGCATGTCTCTCCATACAGTAATATAATCACTATAGTAGTGGCATGCGATGATGGCCGTTTAACAGAATCCAATAGTGAGATGAAAATGCCGAATTGTGTTGTAAAATTATACATTCCATACATTTTACTGTAGGTCCCTATTGATAACAAAGTACAGCAATTAGCTCCTTCAACTAGTTACGAAACTTGTGGAGCCATCAAATGTAAAACCTGCATTATAACATGCAATATAAATGCAATATCAAAATAATAAGAAACTATAGTAAAAAAATATATTAAGCATAGTTCAAAAAAATTATGAAACAAAGTTGGTTCTCTTATTTCAATAGGAAGCTAATAAAAAACGTGTGTTCAACATCCCATAAATGAATGACTAATTCCATATAATAGGGTGTAATATAAGTTTATATCTGTTCCTAGAATTTACATTTCAACATATTTTTATCACAAATGTATTGTATTTTTGTATTATTGTATAGATTATAGCACCAAAAACTTTAAACAATTTTACTTGTAATAGAGCTTGGGAAATACTGAAGTGAAGTGCAACCTTACACCTACCACAGACAAACAGATGTAATTTTTATTAAAATAGGGTCTTACCCTTGTATTCATACATTGGACTTATTGATGTTGGTTAAGGAAACATGAGCCATTAAGAATATTTTATTAAACCTTTGCCCATTTCACCAAATAGTAATGGTAGTCACATGATATTGATAAAATATGGAAACCTTTCCAATTTAATCCATTTATTTCTTAACTTAAAATATGATAACACAAAATTTGTCATTTAGAAATTTGCATGCCCAGTATAATCAAAGAATGCATTAATTTGTTTCTCCCAAATCAAATTCCCTGAACCACCGATATCATACATCACAGAAAAGTTTCTGACTTTTATTTATTAAGACAGCTTAATATAAGGCATTAATTAAGCTTGTCTTTTCTTAGGCATAAACATTGTCCTTAAAAGAAAATACTTTAAAATCCCTCATCAGTATCTGGAAGTTATTTCGACAAATACTGAATTTGTAATAATGATGTTATTCAAAAATACTATTTCTACCAAAGTAAAAAGTATAACTATTGGAAAAATTGAATAGTTTTGAGTACCATCGCATTTTAATACTTTGTGTATACGGCTCTTTATGTAAAGCACTCAAAAAAAATTACCACAAAAGTGGATTTCTTCAAATTGTTTAGATGTCTTAGATTTGCTTAGAATTACGCCAATCTCTTATAGTAAAAAGTTATAACTGTACGAACTGCATGGTTTGGTTTTAATGTTTTTATAAAAGTTTTTACTTTTTTGAAATACTTAAAATTGCTAATTTGAAAAAGTATTCATAAATAAAATTGAATCATTAAAGAAATGGTGATATACAAGCAATTATATATATATTAAATACTTTAATGTCCATCACAGACTTTACGATGTTAAAGTAGTGATGCACACTAATTACGAAGGTCAATTATAAATTATGTATTATAAAAACATTGTTTTAATTTGCTTTATTTTACAAACATTCCTCATGGCTTAAGATACTTAGTACAAAATCTGAAATTATTCATTTATAATAAGACAGACTCATTACTTCTTTTCAACATCTTTGGTATAAATACACACCATAATGTTTGTAAGTACATATAATACATGCAAAACTGTATGCTTAATTAGTATTTCAATATAGTATCTAAACGTAACCACGATCGACGACAACGAAATGATAATCACATTATTGTTTATTAATATGAATAGACATGAAACAGCTGCTAATATAAATATTTATCAATATAATTATCACAATGAGTTATACAACGAGAGTAAACAGCAATATCTAATCTAATATCATCTAGGCACGATATTCATTGTGTTCACGGCTATACTGTTTCATTCATAAACTGTGGGAACTGTCAAAACATCACGAGATAAAAACAAAGAATTAGTAAGACGGACGCTTCACCAGCCCAACGCATTCATCTCGCCACATGTGCGCCTACTCCGCATGAGCCCTGACTTCACTCTTTATGAGATATTCATTCACAACCAGAACCCAAAACTCATACACCTTAGAACCTACCACCTGTTTACCACGACTGACAACAACATCCTCTACCGATCCAACTAAAAGTTCACTTTCACCGTGTCCTCACGTCATACTGTCTCCATCACCTTTGTTACAGGTATCCATTTAAATAATAACAATTAATGTTACGTACCGATCTTTATTTTCAATCTTTCTTCAACTCGCACTTTACGCGTATCGTCCGCCATGTTAAATCCATAACTGTTTATCTCTTTCATCCGCTGTTATCTCTTTCGGAACGAGCCCGTTCGGCCGGCTTGTCCCGCCACTTCCGGAGTGTCGTAATGTTCTACTTGAGCCTGTATGCGACTTAGGTCGGTGATGGAAACTCACGCACAAAAATCATTCCTTGTATACACATTTTCATCGATGTATTGTATAAATATTATCACATTTGTCGTCCAATAAGCTCACGCATGCATTGCGCATGTGCTCCCTGCTTGCACTTTACTATCAATGAATTAAATGCACTTTGTCCGAAAACTGTACGAACTATTCCTCTATTCTCAGGTATTTTATTAAGGTCACTTTTATCTCACCATTTATAACTTATACAGATTACACAACACATAATCACGAAAATGTTTTGAAAACTTAATTTCTGAATGAATAAAAAGCATGAATGGGCAATTACGTCACGTCAAGATGTTGCGCCTGCGCGGCCACGGGTGTCGTTTGTTCAATCGAATTGTTGGGAAGGATGGCAAGTCACCTCGTATTAATTTATTTTTTTCGACTGGCAACTTTGCTTTATTTTTTAATTAGATTGATTAATGTCATAAAATGTTCAGCCTGAAACTTATACTAATGATTTATTCATTTTTATTTAAAATACATATTTTCACTACAAATGGATAATAAATGAAGTCATAATGGCATTAAAATGAAAGTTTAACAAACTTCTACAACATACAAACTCTTAGAGTTAATATTTAATTCATACTGCTAACTGC
Source organism: Deilephila porcellus (assembly GCA_905220455.2). Taxonomy (NCBI): domain Eukaryota; kingdom Metazoa; phylum Arthropoda; class Insecta; order Lepidoptera; family Sphingidae; genus Deilephila; species Deilephila porcellus. Next base: position 10,793,295 of record LR999973.1, on the reverse strand, counting down.
ATAAATATTTAAAAATATATTTGTATATACACAAAATGACAATATTAAAGTTCGAATGATAGTAATAAATAAAACATTAAGTCATATTCTGATACCATTAGCTACTTTTGTATGAACTACAAGTTACAGTTGAACTACAACAACTTTTAGTTGGACTGAAACATGGAAGTTAATATATTTAATATTTGATATCTATATATGCTGTAAATTAGTTGTTACATAAACTATTATACTGGAAATATGTGTTATATTACTAACAATCAATATGAACAATGAACAATATGAATAATCGAAATAATACAAACGAAAATTAAAACTGCTACTGAAAATATCAATAAAACCATAAAGTCCATATAAAATTTAATTTAAATTAGATACAGCAAACATGTGCTTCTCGTATAAGAGTTATTATTTTTGATTTCTTATCGGGCTAAAGTTATTTGGGAAAATATTAACTTTCTGCCACATAACTTTACACTGACTCAATTTTGAGTTTTAAGATGCCATCCATATAACTTACTTTGTAAACATAAAAACTCACGCCTTTTTCACAGGATGTGTAGGTAGAGATGCTACCAGGACACCCACATTTCGCCTTGTATGTTTCGTTCAACACTGTGATATGTGCGAGCATATCGCCATATCAAGCACAAATTAGTGACTTGGCTGATAATGAATAGAAAAATCCAATATCACTTTGCTCGACTCTGGATTCGAACCCTAGACTTCAACTTTGTAATCTTACCGTATTACAACTACGCCACCGAGGCAGTTAAAATAATAAAAACTGAAAGAAAAATATAAGGGCGAAAATATTTTATTGTTATTATATCATATTAATTATGTTTTTGTAATTTCTTGCGCCGTTTGGACGATGTTTCTTTGCCAATTCATAGGAATGAATGTGAAAAAGTTAGTAAAATCTGTCAATTCTCAATGTCATTTCAACAGTCAATCTGTGAGTCAAATTTCAAGTGCCAAGCTTGAATTTGACTCGATGAAAGAATGCGTAGTGCATAAAGAGATGGAGTACAATATTGCTAATAAATTATATTATATTGTTAACAAAATATAAATATGTTAAAAATCATAGGATGATATCATTATAATCTAAAGACAAAAGGCATTTTTTCTGTTTTTGTTTTTTTCTAGGGTTGCTAGGTTAGGAACTATAAATCATTCCTTAGGGAACAACACTGGGAGAGCTGATATTGATTTTTATTTGATAGCTACTAAGTTGCGTTGGTGTTGTTTTGTAGAGCTTGTTTCCCAGTGTTGTTTGTTAAAGAATTAGTCCTCTGCGATGACGGACACGTACGCGCACGGTGATAGTAGGTTGATATACACAGAAACCAACTTACCAGGACCATCAGAGGACAATGAGGAGTACAAAGAATTGATTAAAACATTCAACTCTAGGCTTACTGACTACTGTACGTGCGTTGGTTTATGTACATATCCATCATGTAAATGTCTGGAGAAGTCTGATGGGCCTAACTACAACAGGTACATGGACCATGGCCAGCCTAAGCTAATTCTAAATCCCAATAAGAACATAAATCTAGTTATTGAGTGCAATAATGAGTGCTATTGTTTAACTACTGATTGTGGCAATCGCCTCGTCCAGATAGGACCACTCAATGGCTTATTTGTCAAAACATGTGAAATTGATTTAAAAGGATTGGGTTTATTTACATCATTTTTTATTCGAAAAGGCACATTTATATGCGAGTATGCTGGTGAAATACTGACCAAATCTCAAGCAATGACACGGAACAAAATAAACCAGCTTAAAGGTGGAATGAATTATGTATTTTGTCTAAATGAGCATTGCAACGGGACTGTTGTGCAAACATTTGTTGATCCTGGACACTTTGGCAATATAGGACGATACATTAATCACAGTTGTGAGCCAAACTGCCATATAGTACCAGTAAGGCATGACTCGCCTATACCAAAGTTGGCTATTTTTGCACGCTGTAATATTGAAGCAGATAAGGAGATAACATTTAATTATGGCTCATACCGAGATGACAATGTGGAGGCTACAGAATCCAATGTCAACAGGAAGAAATGCTTGTGCCGAAGCAAGAACTGTGCTGGATATCTCCCATATGACACATATTAATTAAGAAATAAATATAATATTAGTTTAAGATTAAATATATATAATTCAATAAATTATTATCAATGTGTCAAAGTTTGTTTCACTGTTACTTTTTAAAACTACTACCATTGGTAAGTTACAAAACAATTATGAATGTGGGAATTCTTGGAGTAGGCTGATGTTTAGCAGTGCATCTTCTGTGGCCTAAGATGATGGTAATGATGGAAAATGAATGAAAAAGAAATACGTATCCTCCTCTAAGTGCTGTTTAAAGCATTTTATTAGAAATCTGATTTAAATATTTTTTTCAAAGTTACTATTATTACATACCTAAATACCTACAGTGATTGGTTTTTGGATGAACTCTAAGGCTCAGTTGCACAAACTAACTTTGCCCATAACTTTGACTTTAACAATGTCATCGCCATACATTTGTGACTTTTTTGACATTGCTAATGTATGGGATTGACGTTTTCAAAGTCAAAGGTATGGGTAAAGTTAGTTTCTGCAATTGGCCCTAAATTAATTAAAGTAATCCAGTGAAACGAAAAGCCAATACGTAGAATATAAGTCAATGCCAATACGTAAAAAAATGGTAAGGTCATAAAGTTATGAAAATGAGAAGTTTACCTACAGCTAGTCACATTGGTCTGAAATGTTATCAATGAACTCATTGGATCTTTATTGAGTATCGGCGTCATCAGAGGCAACGTAAAGCATGAGCGAAAGTGTGCGGCCTCGTAGCCCAAGGAGCATTGCGCCTCGATTCTGTACGTGCCATTTTGGTATCAATACCTAGTAAATATTTAAATAACTGTAACGCAGGAATCCGTAAGATATTGTTGAGAATAAAGAGCAACAAGAAGTCTCTGACATTACCGCTATGAGCATTGCCTGTTTAAGAAATCGCATGGGGATTAATTTTTTATTCCCTAATAAAAGAGAAATGCATCCCATCGCTTCCGGCCCTCTTGTGTAAGTCGTCCCGCCATGCCATCTGGCCAGAGAACGTCCCAGGCTAAATACTTTTGCCAAGTTCTGAAGTGGTGACTGCGTTCCACTCCAGAACAGACCGGGCTCTGAGGCGTACCTTGGGGGAGGTCTATGTCCAGCTGTGGACTGCAACGGCTGATGATGATGAAAAGAGAAAACTTTATTAAAAGAATGGGTGTTTGCTATGATGATGTGCATGTATGTACCTCGGTAGAACCTATTAATTCATATTAAGTAGGTACCTACGTATAGGTAGGCGTCCCCCATGAATCTCCACATCGACCTGTGGGAAGCGGTCTGTATCCAGCGACTTTCTGCAACTTTAACTAGGTCGTCCGTTCACCTTGTGGGCTGGCGTACCACACTTCGCTTGCCTGAACGTGGCCACGCCAGAACCTTTCGTGCTATGTGTCCGGCCCACTGCCACTTCAACTTGCTAATCCTATGTCCAGCAGAGGACTTCATGTGGCTGAAGAGATAGAAAGAGAGGTATAAGTAGTCGAAATGAACTAAGGCGATGGTTTTCTTAATGGTTTCTTAGATTTACGCGAATGTTACACATTGAAATAAAACTATTTTTACGGATTTAGTAACGTAAGTATAGTTTTATTTCGATGGTTTTCTACTTACAGCTATAAATTACTAACTATATATGAGACGATTTTTGTATGAATGTCAACAGAATATTCTAGCTGGAATAAAATACAATATTTTCAATACATTTCTACGTCTTTTGAATATTGCATTTAGATTCTGCTCGCTGATTTTATGCGTACCACTTATCGATTAGTATACTTCGGATGTGTCTTCGAGGGTCTTGGTGATTAATTGCCTTAAATAAAAGTGGATAAATACAAGTTTCGAAGCAGTGGGAATGGGTTGTGAAACAGTAGTTTCTGGGTTTGCTTTCCTGATTGGGTAATCTTCTTTACGTGAGCTTTTATTTATTATTTAGCTGTATAAAGTCTTATCTAAGCTACCCCGAGGCCGGAACTAGAATTTACGCCCGATACGGCATTGTGCTGGCCTTCTGTCATATCTTGTGAGGCATATGTATATGCTTAGCGAACTGTGGATGGCAAAAAAAGGCAGGTCTGTAATACTAGACTTCTGCCAGTGGGACAAACCCCTAGGCGTAGGCAGAGAATACTACTTGAACTACGAGCCCGTGGACGGTCGCACAACTGTTGCGCTGCTTACGACTGCTATGCTATTTGTTAATTGATTAACAAGGAAGGCCAGTCATATCGTCACTCAACATTTAATAGGATATATTTTAATTTACAGCTTCCTTTTTGAAGATATTCAAACCCTAGTTATATAATATGAAGCTATTTCATTTTACTTGTTTAAGTATTCTATAAGTACCATAGAATAAGACTGTTTTGCATATTGTTAATTAACTACGAGATATATATTTAGCTGTTTACATTGTTTACATATTATTATGATTAAATTACAATGAATTTTTAGTGATAAACTAAAATTAACACGAAATCATCTATGTTTTAAAATAATAACATGTTATTGGAAGGAGATAAAACGTATGTATTTCTAGTAAAATAATATAAAGATAAGAAAGTATTATATATTAACATTATGTATACATATGCATTAGAGGGAAAATCTATTGATATTGTGGTTTCTTAGATTTACGCGAATGTAAATCTAAGAAATTGTAAATGTTCGTGGGCAAACCATTTGGAACTATAAAATTAGGGAAACGGAATCCCTAATTTTACACTAATCTCGTTGCACGCATCCTGTTAAACACTTTTGTTGTAGTACTTTTTATATAGCGGATCCCAAATAACACTATAATTTTGATACAATTTTATAAATTCTTTTATAATCTCCATTGCGGCCTGATGCAATACGTCTGTCTCCATTAAACGCAAGGCTCACCTTGAGGCTCCTTTGAGCATGCCAAAAAACCGATTAAATATGGTTCGATCTGTAGCGACGAATTGGCTCGTGGCGCAGCGCGCCTCACGTTGAGTGTTCTCGTCTCCACTTGCGTAGCCTCGGATTGAGGCGTCCGCTCGAGCCAAGGCTGCCTCTGGTTGATACAAAGCCCAAGGAGAAAACGGCTCGGCTACGTGCAGAGATCACTGCTGCCCTTAAACATACTTATCGCATGGGTCGATGCGTTGCCGGCCTCACTAAATGGGAGGTGATAGGGAACAGGTTTTTGGCCACCAGTAATCACACTCAATAAACTAAACATTCACTCTCACAAACACACAGACCCGAAACAAATACCTGTGGATCACACAAAAATTTGTCTTGGTGCGGGGATGGAACCCGCGTCCACTCATTTAAAAGCTGGTGAAAAACCCAGCATTTAGTATTGCAATCTCTTAGGTGACTACAATGTGCCTGTACTACATTTACCCAATATTTTATCGGATTGCATCAAGATATTATCGCATTTTCAATACTCGTATAATACCTAACTACTTAGTACGTTATTAGGTTTGGCTGTTAGATATGAATATAAACTGTAGGTACATATTACGTACAACCATGATAGATTGCTAAATATACAATTAGATAAAACAGATTAATTGCACCCCATAATGCAAAAAAAAAAACTTTTAAATACCGAACAAGTGCGATTTAGACCTCCATAGTCCATACTCCGGGTTCCGTAACATACAAAGACTCACTCAATTTACTGCTATCTAGCCCACATACCTCCCATTGCAACGACTCATAAAAAAATAACATCCTATGTTACGATAGAATTAATACAGAATAAAAAAACGTAATGAAAGGACATTTAAGTTCGATACAAAGATGAGAAGTTCTAACCCATCTGGTAGAGCCACGCTGGTGTCAGTCATGACTCAGCATAAATAGGCAGGCTCTTCCGGACCGGTACCTCTGTAACACAGGAGATCGACTATTGTGTAAAAAAAAGAAAGGTTTATAGGAAGTACAGTAAAGGTTTTCTTGACAGATAGAAAAGGAAGTGCTCCTATAAAATTCTGTATTTTTTTCAGATACCGATGGAACCCTAACAATAAATAAGCAGCAATAAAAATTATAAATTGCAATAACCCTAAAATATTTTATTTGGAAAAAGTGTATATTGCCGGGAAAATTTGTGGACGTCAATGAGCACCACGTAGACACTATTTTCGGGGACGGGAAATTCCTACCAAAACAATCATATCACAATTAGATTTAGAAACAGGATCTTATTTTCATTGATGTTGTCGTCAACTGCTATTATCATATTTAACTCGCTTTTGCCCCTGGGTTCCCTTTCTGGCCAACCGACAACAAAATAAATATCTTTTAAACTATTTAAACCCATGAAAAATTACTGCTAAGTCATTCTACCATTAAATAACTGGGACAAAAAATGTACAAATCTCTATTTTAAGACGCTTCACCTGTATATACAATATGTATTTATGTGTGTATGTAACGATTTTTTTAACGCGATTTTCGAACACTTCAAAACGTTGAATTTTTTTTAAATTTTGCACTTAAATTTTTCAAAGAACGATGACAATATTCAATTCTAACTACGCAAACGCACTGAACTTTGAGCGGAATCAAGAAGTTGTAGGGTAGGTATTGAATGGCGACATTCGGACATAGGTACAGTTATTTCCAGCTTTGACCTAATTTTGTCGATCTACATAACAGGTATGTTTTGTTACGACGTTTACTTGGTTAAGAAGTAGCCTATTTGTTTATACAGTACATATATATCATCGTTTTTGGATCTGTGATAATGCAAACTTTTTTTATTGCTGTGAATGGCGAGACGAGCTTGCCATTCGCCTGATGGTAAGCGATACGACCGCTCATGGACAGTAGAAAACCAAACAACACCATGAATTACAAAGCGATGTTTGGCATTCCACTGCGCTCGCCATCCTGAGATGTCTCAATATGTCTAGTAGTTATTCTGGCTACAATGTCCTTCAAACCGGAACACAACAGTGCATTTACACTATTACTTGGCGGGAGAAATAGACATTGCGATGGTACCTACCCAGGCGGCCCCACACATATGAGAGACCTACCACAAGTAGAATGTAAGGAGTGCCAAAGTGATTCCAGCCAGCTGGTCAGGGTGCCCTCTGCTGGATAGTGGACGACGCAGACCGACGGATGACAGGAAGATGACAGACATGACGGCGCAGCCTAGCAATAGGTTGATGAGGTGCAGCAGCTACGTCCTGCGTTTGATAACCGGCTGCCAAGCGTGGCGAATTATATCTTGTCACAGATTTTTGTCATTGCAAAACCCTCCATCGTAATTCAGGTCTATTTTCAGCAATGTACAGTGTAGTGGAGAACAGGTACGAACGTAACGAGTTGCGATTTTCTTGAAATATCTCACAAACCTTATTACATACATACCAAAACTCACGCCTTTATCCCAGAAGGGGTAAGCAGAGGCGCCACTAGGACACCCACATTTCGCCCTGTATGTTCCGTCCCATGATGTGATAGGGGGCGAGCCTATCGCCATATCAGGCACAAATTCCTGACTCCGGGCTGATAATTAATAGAAAAACCCAATATCACTTTGCCCGACCCGGGATTCGAACCCGAGACCTCAGCTTTGTAGTCGTACCGTAATACAACTACGCCACCGAGGCAGAACCTTATTAAATTAGAAAATACTTTTTACTACTCATGATATATTGGTCCTTCGGCTATCCATTAACACCAACTTTATTGCAATTACTATTACAGATTTTGAGAAAAATGTCCAAATTAAAACAATGGAATTTGGTATTCCCTAACCCTGGTTGTAACAATGTAATGGAATGATTGAAACATTGTAAATAAAAACAAAAATTGCTTCCGTTTGTCAATATATTCTTTTTTAATAATTCTTTTAGATCTTACTTTACCCAAATTATCATAAAAATAGTCAAAAACTTTTTGTATAAGCAAAGATTTGGAAAAGCTGTAATGATAATAATACATACATAGTAGTACATAGTCACATACATAGTCCTGACCCCACATTAAGATCAATTAAGTCTTGTGTCGTGGGTATCAGAATCTACGAGAGACTTTTTGGTCTCACAGATACCCAGACCCGAGACAAATACTTGTGGGCCTCACAAATATTTGTCTCGGTGCGGGGATCGAACCCGCGGCCTTTTGTTTCACAGCCGGCGTCTAACCATCTGCGCCACGGAGGCTGTCCTAGAAAGTCAACAAATTTTTGAATAAGCAAAGCTTTGGAAAAGCTGTTGATAATGATAGTAATAAGTGAGACCATAGCATAAGGACTGTTTGAACATTACTTTGTTTGTTTCCTGATTATAATGCTTCTTAATGCTTCTCGGATTCACTATTTGTCCAAGTTGAATAGTGAGTAAGTGATTGATGGATATAAATGTTTTTGTGCATCATCTGGAGTGAATGTTAAGTATGTAAAAACATTTTGTATTCTTAATAATTACATTTTCCTTATAATCTGAAAGTTTAGATATTATGTATTCGACCATAAATAGATGTTTACTAAGACGTATAATGGAAGTAAGAACGTAGTCCTGTTCTTAAAATTGGTACACGGGCTTTTCAGAAAAAAATTGCCTATCAGAAACTATAGGGATCACTTCGTCCCTATAGACCTTGAATGACCTTCACATTTGTTAGATTACACCAACAATGGTTACGGGGATTGAACTCGGGATCTTTCTTTTACCTACGCTCGTTTCACAGTAGGCTTATTTCCAACCGCGCCATGGTGTCAAAATCAGAAAATAAATTTTATTTACTTAAGCGAATCCAAACGTATTCAATACTAAGTATTATATCATTTTCGTAAACAGTACCTGTCTGCGGTATCGTAATCGCAATTTTAATAAAACCATTATAACGATATTATAACGATGTGGTTTCACTATTGTCCTTACAAACACCAGAATTCATAAGCATCGTTTTTTTGAAAACCACAATGCTCATCATCTGACGTCAGTAGTATTTAGCAACAACAATTCGTCTCAGGCTTATACACCTGTAGACTATAGATAATTATTAACAAAAATGAAATAAAAAGACGAATCAAGACAGCACGGAAATGTTTTTACCGATTCTTGATAGTATCGATTACTAATTTTCACTGCAAAACGAGACAAATTGATTAAGTAGAACCGATGCAAAAAGATTGAAAATCTTGACCTCCCAGCACGTAAAAACAACATAATGTCGGGCAGGGAAGTCCACAAGCCCGGGTCGTGATCGTGTGTTGTTTCTGTTTGTGCGGGCCGCGGTGCCTACATAGCGTTCCGTAGGTATGCATACATAAGCTAGCCGCAATCGGCATTGTAACGAGTTCGGCGCTGGACGAGAGCGGACGCACACGCCTTACGTCACACACGCTCGCCAATTGTTTATTCTTCGCTAGTGTTCGCGGAACGTGCCAGAGCTTGAGAAGCAATTGGAGCAATCATCTTGTTAAAAGTAAACAAACGTGTGAGTACCGGCAGCCTTCATGAATAACGGCACCGGCGCGGCTCGCCACCCGAGGGCCGACCGGCGTTCCTACATTTTTTAATTGTATTGTGTATTACACACCTTCGGCATAGTTTCGGTGCATATTGGTCGTGTAGTAATATATTGCATATAGTTTTACATTGCATGAGTGGGTATTGGTTTGAAGGAATTTGTTCATAGTATACCGCATTACCAGATAACTCAGGTCATTAGTGCATATCCTTTACTTATTTTCGGCCTGGGTAAAGGACACGCGGTATGACTTAGACCGTAGACGTATTTTTTGGTGAAATATATAATATGGATTATTGTGTGTTGATAATGATTAATGTATTGTTTGATTTGACGGTGGAAAGAAACGAGATATGTACATGTGAAGCGCGACAGTTTATGAATTGGAGTAGACCTCTCGGATCCTGTTAATTTTCTTTTGCAACTTTAAATAAATAACTAGTTTTTCTGCCGCCAGTAGCATCCCGCCCAATGTCCATGAATTAATTAAATAAAATAAACACACACGAGTACTTACCTACTGCAAGCACCTCGGTTATTTATTTGCATTAGCTGCCTTACCGGTTTCATTTGCATTAAGTATAGTTAGATGTAAATAAATTAATGACTGTTCTTAATTATTATGACTCCGCATTGAATAAATAATAGAAAAACGTTGACAAGTAGGTACTTTTTCTCAATAGAATTTACTTTTAAAACTTAACCGAATATGGATTTTTTGTTTTACTTCCTTTTGGCTATATCAGTGTCAAACTGTGAAGAATACCGTTACCGTTAGCATTTTAGCAATTGAAATACGTTCGAATCCTGTTATTTTTAATAGATAACAGGTTTCTTTTATTAATAAAATTTAGGTGCCCGGCCCGGCTTCACCCGGTTGAAGATATATTCTAGTCCACATCAGATACGATAATTCTTATCGTATTCTCTCTCTGTTATTCTCTGTTATTATCATCCGATTGTATGCGTACCAGTACGTATTTTAGCATCACAACTAACTTTGGTCTTGTGATAATCCTTTTAACCTTTCCTTTAAATAAAAAGTATTTTACGTGGGCTCGCCAAATGTTAGAATAATTCTGTAAAAAAAAATGGATAGTAAGCTAAATAAACTCCGCCGCTTTTCATTAGCATGATGTCAACGTTTCTGGCCCTGGGGAATAACCTGATACCGGTCAAAAATACGTTCGGCTTTTAATTTTTTTTATGTAATTCTTATATTTAATTAAACGGTCCTATTACCTGAATATAGAACTTAAGGGTTCAGTATGATGGTACTGAAAGGTTACCATTAGGTTGAAAGTATTCATAACATATATTTTGTCTTTCCGCATCAATCAAAATAAAAATTTATGATTTGTCTGCTAGTTTTTATCCGTGCATCTTAACTTCACGTTTATCCTGTGTATACAATTACTATTCTTTGTTATTAACCTTTGACCTTGTTTGTGTCAATACTTATTCGACTGATTTGGTAATCATGTTTACAAAGCGTGCGTCATCTCTTGATTATAATTTATTTTAAACATTAGTTAGGATACAAAATAGTTACATTTATTACAGCAGTGATTACCTATTAAAAAAGATAGTTCATGGTCACTACTTTACGGTCCAACTTTAGGCCAATTCTATTAGTTGAAGATCCCAAGCTGCTAGACGGTTATTTAAATACGTTATTTTAGGAAAATATAGTCTAAACAGGTGGGCACTTAGAAGACTTTAAGAGAACATTTTGAGATAGTTTTTTCTTATCAAGGCGATGCAATGTTTAGACTTTTGGATTACGTTGATTGCTAATAAAGGACATAATTAAGACGTAGGTAGGTACGTGTTAACAAAGTTTATTTTGTTTTATTTATTAGGTCTACTATAAATCACATATCAGTACATAAAAATTAAAGAGAACTCATTAAAAAATAAGATGAATCCATAATTTAAATTAACTGTTAATTACAGCTATATGAAAATAAAAACAATTTTAGCACGTCATTGTGTCACTTATCTCATATTGATATCCAAGTAGCAACGAAATGTAAAAAATTAAGAATTAATTATTTTCGAGAAGAGTATTTGTTTTGATTTAGCGATGAATTCATAAGACCTTGGCGCTATCATGACATTCAGTTTTATATTTAAAAAGTAATGCATTTATAATAAATTATTAATAAATATGCAACCAGTTCTTCATTAGTATATCGATTAGATATCGCTTGGAACAAATCCTTTTCTTTTTGCTCTGAATGTGTATGGTAACATAATTTTCTTTTTGGTTCACGTTCAAATTGTTAGTTCGTAAAAATATTTTCTATTCAAGATTTTAGATAGTTTTCAAAAATGATTGACATCAAGTACTTATTTGGTTAAAAATCTCTCTTTGACGCAGGTTATAATAGCACCAAATACATGGCAAAAACGTGTGAGACAGGCTGAAAATGAATACTTCCATCAAGTTAATATTCAAACACAAGTGAAAATAGTAGAAATATACCTTGAACTAAGTAAAAGGTCACAGAGTTACGTGAATACAGCATTATAGATAAGCTACTTCGGTTTGTCTTAATAACAAAATAGGTTTTACGCCGGAATCATTTTGTTTATAAGGCATGAGGTCATGAAATATGTATAATAAAAAGCACGATAATGTTTGTTGTGTAGGTAAATCAGTGTTGAATACATTCGCCACACGTTCACTAACAGGATATTTGCATTAGATCACTATGGAAATTATGTTATTGTTATTTTTTATTTGCATACCAGAGACAGCAAATAAGAAAGCGTTTTGTCTGAGTAAATATAGGTACTTGTATTTAAATGTTTACATGCTTTCTGGGAAGCTATATGATATTCTGAGAACAGAATGTGTAAGAAACGCGATGCGCTTGATCTTTCGGTTTTCCCCATCGCCGTTTTATCGGGATGTGTCGGGTTACTTGTCTAATTAATAATATCATTGACACCTAGTAATGTTAGCAAAATATACGGCACTTGATTTAATTAAATTATTTACTAGTTAGAATGATTCATTTTAGTGCGGAGTTTTGAATTTTGAACTTTCCGCTAAGAAAAACCTGTTTTCAATATGTGGTTAAACCCACTTATTTCTAAAAATAAATTAACATTAATATAATTAATTTTATGAAGAGATATGTTTATAATTACTTGTGTTTTTGAAGAACGTATAATTCTATAGTATCATGGAGAAACAAGTTTACGGGACGTGCGTGGGGATTACCACATGGCCTGTTGATCAGTCTTGCGATTTCCAATAAATCCGGTTTTTTGTATTGATGTCTTTTGTACTAGGTTTATTGAACTTGAGAATTCCACGAAATGCGTAATTTCAAGGGGAGATATGGAGATAAACTAAGGTATAAGGGAGAATATGCATATCGATTATAATTATGTATCAGTATATAAAACATAAACCACTACTACGAAGTTTGCGGGGAAAAATAGTAAGTACATATATTCATTACATAGATATAGATTAGTAGATTTATCTAATAACTTTTTCATTTGCGTTAGATAAAATTATATGCCCGGTTAAAAATAAATTAAGGTTAAGTCGATTATGCATCTTTTGCGGTTGAATTATGCATATTATTATTGTGGAACCAGTTTATATTTTTAATGACGATATATTACAATTTGGCGCCCCCTGAACCTGCCGGGACGAGCACCCCGGCCTGCGCCCCCTAGATCCGAGCCTGGAGACAAGCGACGAGCTTATAACTCTTCTAGGGACAACTCTTAAATAAGATTTTTCAAATTGACCCGAGCAATGTCATTGTACCCAAGGAATTACAGTACCCTAGGAATTATACCCAAGGCCTTACTGTTTACAGCCCATACTAGCTGCGAAATACCTATGAGGCGACATCAACGAGTTATTCTTATGTCTGTTATGTTTGACATCAGTTATGATAATGTGTATATTATGTAAATAATATGAAGTAGCGTCTTAATCACATAGCTGTAGCCATCATCCATGTAGTCCGTTTGCATCCTCCAGTCATGGTTGGATCCGTTCGATCGTGACTTGCCAGTGGTGTTAGGTAATTTAAAAGAATAATTGCATCGGTGTGAAGTTCGCGTGGGATGGAACGCAATCCGCGCACGCGGATACAAGCGGTTAATTTGTAATGAGCGTGTTCACGCTGCTGCTAATGGCGGCGCGACCGACGCGAATTACCTGCCGAATCCTGGGAAACAACATAAACAATAATAAAATCATTTGGTTCTATTTTTACATTTGTTAATTTCCCGACGTTTCGATTGCTTTACAGATTTCGTAGTAACGGGGCGGAGAGTTCGCCCGAAGAAGTTAAAAAATGTAGTCCGCAATAAAATCCGTAAAAATTCGTTTTATTTTAATATCTATCATTTGCGTAAATTTAAGAAACCATTATTTAATAATCATTTTTATCTGAACTCCCTACAGGTACTTTCACCATATAATTTGAAACTATATTTTAATTATTTTCTTCTTGCAAATTATTACAGTAAAAGTTTACCTCGATCAAAATGGTAACGTTCTTTAATTTATTATTAAATATGATGTACCTATAAGGGCTTTTTTTAGACAAAAGTTAACTTCCACAGAAATGAAACAAAGTAAATAAATATACCTTATTGTATTCAATGTCATGATTACCTATGTCGATTTAAGGCAATAAAAAATCACATTAACATTTCCGCGATGAGTTGCGAACATCACTGGGTATTTACTTTTTACAAAGCACTTGCAGATTATGTTTTTTTATATTGTATGTTTTCCTTATAGAATGCAAAAAGATGTTCTCAGACTTATGGGCATTTACCGACTGATTCATAGATTTTTAATTATCATTAGCTTGTCAAGTGTAACTATAGAATAACATATTAGATAATAATTTATGTATATTTAAAAGAAAGGTCAATCTTGAATATATTTTATGCTGCAAATAGCCTCATAAATGGGTACGATATGTAATTCTTTTGCGATTTTATCACAGATAGGCTATTTCTGTAATGTAATGACGTACGGAGCCGAGACGTAGACACTGTGGGGCTGGTCCGTAAGCTTAAAGTCGCTCAACGTGCTATGGAAAGAGCTATGCTCGGAGACTTTCTGAAGCACAAAATTCGGAACGAAGTGATCCACCAGAGAACCATGGTGACCGACATAGCTCTGAAAGTTAGTAAGTTGAAGTGGCAATGGGCTGGCCACATATGTCGTAGAACAGACACCGCTGGAGTAAGTGTGTTCTGGAGTGGAGACCGCGTCTTGGCAAACCTAGAGTGGGACGTCTTCTGGCCAGATGGCGGACCGACTTGCACAAGAGGGCCGGCAGCGACTGGATGCGCAATGCAGCAGAACGGGCTCTGTGGCGTACTTTAGGAGAGGCTTATGTCCAGCAGTGGACTGCAACAGACTACTGATGATAATGATGAGGTTATTTCTATGATGTTACTTTTCATTCAGGTGGGGTATGGCTAATGCCTTCTGTACGACTATTAGTTAGTGCCGCAGATTGAAAGGTCCAGATTTTGACCTTTAACTACTCACTACAGTCAATCCATCTCCTACCCATTCTAAAAGGCGTTAGAAAGGACTAATTATCGAAGCTGGGCATATTGACAAGACGGTCGTTCTCATCAACACCGGTTCATTCGCTATAAGACTTTCACTACCGCCCTTAACACTTTTGATGATTCCGAGTTAGTAAGGTAGGCTATGTTTAGATTTGACAAGAGATTCTTCTACTTTTAAAAGCTATTTGGCTCCATCGGTGTTCGATGATTTGCCAATGTTGGAGTAGGGCAAGAAAGAGGAATAAAAATGGCGTGATGAAATGAAGTGAGGAATGAAATGACATACTTGCCATGTATTTATTTGGTATAATTAGCTAGGTATTTACAACTATTACCCGTTGTTTAAATGTTGTTTTCACCTGAAATATACTACGACTAGATTGACCACCTTACTTTATCTGGCCAATATTGGGGTACCGGAAAGAAATGATGAATGAGTTTCCTCTCTAAAAAGGTGTCATAATACACGATTTATTCTAGTCCCGCCGATTCCATTGTTTAATACAGTCCCGTTCCGATGTAACCCAGTTGTATTGATTATCAATTCATTTCAGGTCGCGATGGCGCGCGTACCGTGCCTTGCGGTGCTGGCTCACCTGAGCTTGTTGCTCTCCATCTGTGCCGCTCATCCCACTACCGACTCTTTGGTCATCGCCAGGAGCAGTGATGTTAGTATATTGATTGATGAGTAAATGTCTGTGACAGCGTCCATGGATTCTATTATCACACTGATGGTTTCGAGTAGTGTTTAATCATTTGATGAACATAATTTATTAGGTATTGGCTGCATTGTGGCCGTTTTGGTGCCAATCCGGCATGACGATAAACACGCGCTCTTTGACATCGTGCAGTGAAATTACTGATAAAGATAAATGTTGCTATACTTTTCTTGATATATTTTTAGTAAATCCTTACTTCTCGCTTAATTATTAATCTATATGATGTTAAAAAATAAGACAATACTCAAGACTATCAATCAAGTCACGAGTCCTGTTTGTTTTTATGGACAGCAAATAAACATGGCGTCATTTGCCTTTATGTGAAAATGTTCACAAGCGGCGAACAAATAAAAAAACATCATTAGCCGCATAAACCTGTTGAAAACGACTAGTTTTATTTGCATTCTTTATCACAGGTTACAGAGGTCGCAGAGACGTCCAATGCCCCAGAGGTTGTTACCGAGGAGCACACACCGCCCATCAAACTCACCGAGATGGACGTCAAGTCGCAGATATCGATGAGATACGCACATACTGCTGTCGTGGCTCACGTTCGCAACCCAGCCAAGAAATCGCAAGAAGTCAACTTCAGGGTTCTCTTGCCGGAGACTGCTTTCATCAGCGGATTCGTTATGTTAGTATTCCATTCCTGAAGTGACGTTAGACTTTTTACAAAATCTTCGCGGTGTGTACGAAATTCGATATAAATAGAAAGCCGAATCGGAGAGGGGACGTACTTGTATGGAAACTTTTGTTTCTTTTTTTATAAGTACTGACACGTCTACGTGAGCACAACTGATGCTTAATTCATTTGAATACAAATAAAGTATATACCGGTGAGAGTAGAAATAAAGTAGGTATATATCATAATCTCACTATAGTAAAGACACGGTAATGATAACTGTATTTACCGTGGTAAATATAACTACATAATATGAATATCTATGTATATCCGATGATAATATGAGAAATAATGCATTTAGAGAGACTGTGATTATTGGTAGGACCGATTTATAAATTATTTTAAACGTGAATTATTAAACCTATCGACAAGAATATCATTCTTTTATTTTATTAAAAAACATGTATTAAAACTCCACCTAAATATGCATCACATAATTTAACTTTTTTTATGTTTACAGGACTATCAACGGAAAGGCATACAAGGCTTATGTGAAAGAAAAAGAGGAGGCGAAACAAATATACAACGCAGCTGTATCGCAAGGCATTGGCGCTGCTCACATCGCTGCTAAGTAAGTAGCTTCAACTTCTTTACAGTTCACTTTAGTAAAAAAGTCGCTTCTAAGTAGATTATCCATTAGATAAACGATGACAGAAGACTTAGCTATATTGTATTCTTATCCTCTTGTTTGCTTTCAGCTTTAGTATGACTGATTCATAATCCTTATGAATTGACTCAAATAGTCATCTGTATTTTTACATAAAAACATTGGAGAACCATATTTGTTCGTAGTCTATTCAATTATCGGTTAGGATGCTTCTACAAATCTACAATGAGATGCATTTCGGCATGGCAGGCTAATAGGTGAATAGCCGTACCCTGCTGTATACACGTAGCGAATTTCACTTTAAACATTTATCCTTCACTTGGATATTCTTTGACATTTGGTCTCACCTATCATCGCTTACTATCAGCAAGTACATATTATTCAAACAAACACAATCTCATTTTTGCAGAGTTCGCGATTCAAACCACTTCACAGTTTCGGTGAATGTGGAGCCTACATCTATGGCTGTATTCAATTTGACCTACGAAGAACTGTTGCCGCGTCGCAACGGTGTTTACAATCATGCCATCAATCTGCACCCAGGGGCACTTGTGCCCAAGTTCACAATTACCATCAATATTGCCGAATCCGCTAACATCACCGAGCTTAGGGTTCCAGAAATCAGGACCGGGAATGAAATTGATGCTACCAAAGAAGACGCTGGTAAGTTTAGAATTATGCACGTTTAGGTTCTACAATCTGTATTTGTTTTAACTTTAATGATAAGAATTTTACGAGAAATGAAAAATCATAATTTTGGATTTTGTGTACAAAAATATATAATTTACTTTTTGAAGAAGCATCAACAATCTTAGTAAACCAACCCAGTCTAAAAAATATTTTTTTAGCTCTGTCCAACGCCATTATTACAAGAAGTGGCTCCAGCGCAGTGATTTCATTCGCACCAGATCTAGAAGAGCAAAAAAGACTTATGGAAGTTTATCAAGTAAGTTAAACAACCGTCTCATCGATCGTGTATAATTGATCGATGAACCGTCTACGAAAATTGAATTGTAAAAACATTTATTCGTGCTTGATATTTATTATTTTTTATACACTTTTTGAATGTTAAGTAGATTTTAAAAATCCTTCTACTCTCTTTGCAATTTATTTTCAATTCCAAACCCAAAGAAATTTCGACAACTGGAATGTATTAAATATTTTATCAATACAAAATTATTGTTTCACTCCTGTTTGTATGATAGAATACCTAGGTAGTACATTTTATCTTGTCTATTTTGCAGGAGAAATCCAAGAAATCTAATTCCGAGGAGGGAATTTTAGGTCAATTTGTGGTACAGTACGATGTCGACAGACCGAACACCGGAGAAGTCTTGGTAAGCTAATATACTAAATATTTTGGGTTTTTAAAGAGTTTTTTGGGAAGCAGATGCAAAGGAATTCAGTTTTTTTGTGCACAGTTGTGATTTTTAGAACCGCTATGAAATAGTTAAATATTAAACAGTTCTGGCACAATAAACTTCGGTGCAATGATCGCATCCCTGGACTTTACTTTACTACACCCTACCTGTGTTTTAACCAAATGCGCCCAAAAGTTTATATTACTTTTCCTAAGTTTAATAACTATTTGTAGGTAAACGACGGTTACTTCGTCCACTTCTTCGCGCCCAACGACTTGCCGCCGCTACACAAGCACGTGGTGTTCGTGCTAGACACGTCCGGTTCCATGATGGGTCGTAAAATGGAACAGCTGCAGACCGCCATGCAGACAATTCTCACTGAACTGAACCCTGGAGATTACTTCAGCATTGTCGACTTCGATTCCACAGTCTCGGTTTGCATTTTTTGTTATTTATAGTGTTACCAAATGTCTCTACAGGGACTGGTTAGAGGCGGCCTGCATCCAGCAGCTTCCTGTATTTTTCACCAGGTCGATAAACTTGTGGGTGAAATTATTTTTATTGGAAGAGGCCTATGTTCAGCTGCATACTTCCTGTGGATGAAAATGGTAATGATGATAACATTATTGCCTATGGCGTCTGATGGTTTTATTGTGTAGACGTAGTCACTAAATGTTATTGATAAAGTAGACATACATTGAAACTATTACTGTGAGATTTAATCTATAAGGTTAAACTCAATATTTTATATAATATTTCAGGTACACGACCTTGCAGAAGCTGACCAAGAACCTAAAAGGCACTCCTACTATTATGGTGTTGAAACAAATACACCAAGTCTGATCGCGCCCTCACAGGCCACCAAGGAAAATATCGACAAAGCTAGAGTCATTATCCAGAGACTGGAAGCTTATGGAGGTAAGTTAATAACATTAACACAAAATCTATGCGCGTGTGCCTGACACTAATATCCTGTACATAATATTATTAGGGTGAAATAAATAGTTTGGTTATAATTGATTGTATAGATACAGGAAGAGATATTACGCTACGGCAGTTTTCCGTTACAAAAAATATCCGCTCAATATTTGCAAAATATGACAGTAAGAATAGATTTCATAAAATATCTATGTTTTATTGCCTAAATAATTTTCCATATGACAACTATTATTGTCGCTGGATGCAGGCCGCTTCCAGCAGGTCGTCGAGTGATTGAGTGGTTTCCTAAATGTAACTGGTTCCATGGTCATCAACAGGTACCAACATCGCCAGCGCCTTGGACACAGCTGTCAATCTAATCAACAAGCGCGCTGAATTGACCCAAGCTAAGAACAACAACGGATCCACAGCTGCCACCACTGAGGTTGTTACTACGACCGATAAAGGCACTAAAGAAGGTTAGTGGATGGCATATTAAACCAACATTAGTTTTGTATGCGCTTGCCAATGTGTAAATGTGACTAAAATAAAATACTTTATGTATTCTACTTTCAAATATACATTATTTTAATTTTGACGTGGTTGATGTTTTGAATCTATGTGTATTTTTCAATATTGCGGCATCAAATGGTGTTGCACCCAAAACTTGGCGAAATCATTTTGGTTGCTTTCCACTCACAATTTATATTTAGAATAATCTTGTTATTTTATCAGAAACCGCTACACTGGAGCCCATGATCATCTTCCTGACCGACGGCGATCCAACTGTTGGCGAGACCAACACCAACACTATCATCAATCACATTACTGAGAAGAATTACGGTGTTAACAAAGCTGCTCTCTTTTCTCTTGCTTTTGGTAAGTGTTTTACAACATGGATATTCATCATCATCATCATCAGCCCGTTGCAGTCCACTGCTAGATATAGGCCTCTCCCAAGGTACGCCACAGAGCCCGGTCTGCTGCTTTACGCATCCAGTCGCTGCCGGCCATTGATATTGTTACATCCATTTTACATTTAAAAGAATCTACGCTTCTCAAACTGCTATAATTTGCTTATTTTTATATATCTTCGACCGTTGACGGAGCTCTATTTGACATGTTATTGTTTTAAACAAATTGCAGAGTTTAATCATTGGCATTACTCACCTTACTGTTATTACTTAGGTACATTACGTTACCCATAAATTCGTCTAGTTAAAAGTTAATAATAATCCAGCTCTGCAAGGCATCAACCTCTTGTAAAATCGAGAGCTCGATTAATAGGGGTTAGGTCACAACTCTCGCCAAGTGCGCAAGATGACAAAAACGGCATATTTATATGAATTTTAGCCTGTTGCATCTAGAACAATATAAGAACCACCACGCTGGCCTCGTGACTATATAGGCAAACCCCCTCTCAATCATACTCTCGATTGTAGAGGAGGCCCACGCCTTGCGATAGGACGTATATCGGCTGATACAGATACTGACTAGAAACAGCACTATTAAGGATGTTTCTAAATGTGGTAGGTGAGGACGCGGACCGCAAGTTCCTCCGCAAGCTGGCGCTGCGTAACGACGGCTTCATGCGGCACATCTACGAGGCCTCCGACGCGGCGCTGCAGCTACGCGACTTCTACCGACAGGTGTCCTCGCCCGTCCTCTCTGACGTCAAGTTCGTCTACCCGCTCGACCAAGTTAGTATACACGCAATTTGTAGGTTGAGTCTAGTTTTAATCGCTGTTTGCTATAAACCTTTTAAATCATGTTGAAGATGATTTAATAAACAATCGGCGCGGTAACACATTGATAGTCTCATATTTTCTATCAAATTTTAATTTAATTTTTTGACGACAGACACTTCAAATGCAGTAGTTGTTTTATTTCGAGGACTCATATTTATAAAAGTGATTTATGGAAGTGTATTTCCATTAAATACGTTCTCTTTCAGGTGAAAGAGAATACGTTGACGAAGAACAAGTTCCGCGCGTACTATGCCGGTTCTGAAATGGTAGTAGCAGGAGAAATTGCCGACACTGCCACTGAACTCGAACCACAGACTCTTGGCTTCTGCGGAGTCATCGACGACAGCGCCAGGGTAAGAAATTACAACACCTACTTTACTAATTATAACAGTCATGGGGGTGATCTTAATTCTAAGTGATCCATTTTATTTAACGTTATGTTTTTTTTTTTCAAAACCGTTCGTTTTGTTTGTATACAGAAGAAGTACGAGAAGAAAATTAGAGTGCCTGTAAAGAAGAACACAGGATATCTGCCGCTGGAGAGGCTGTGGGCGTACTTGAGCATCAAGCAGTTATTGGACGACAAGGACGCTTTGGACGTACCGCAAGGCGACAAAACGGAGACACCGGAAAAGAAAGCGCTGGCGTTGGCTTTGAAGGTACTATACTTCTATATCCGATATAATAACTGTTGCACTTTGAAACAATATACATCTATTATTCTTGGAGTAATGTATTAATGTGTTGTTAATATTAGTATTGTGAACGTAAAACCTCGGAATACCAATAGCTAACAATAAAAACTGAAATTTGATACGATTGTTCAATGTAAGCTAATGTAAGATACTAACCCAAAAATTTTATAGCTCTTGCTCAAAATCTATAAGAATCATATTTTTCTTACAGTACGAATTCGTCACTCCGCTGACATCTTTAGTGGTGGTAAAGCCGAACGAAACCAGCGCTGTAGATGCCGAGTCCGTCGACAAACAAGGTAAGGCCACCAACATCTTGGCCCGAAACATAATATTCCCTAAATGTTGTTCTTGCTCCACTATTACATATATAGAACACTAGGAACAGTTTTCTCACCTGTTCTCTCCTTTTTAAAATCCCGGACCTTTCCGACGCAGCATTAAATAGTAGGCGGGAATTATTGTGTCGAGTGACAAGAGATGAAGGTCTGTTGCCAATCGACAATCTTTCTGCAAAACTTAAAAGATTTTACAAATTAACAAAAAAGTACTGATGGCGGTCTTATCGCTGTAAGCGATTTCTTACAGACAACCTTTTGTTTAACGTCTAATTTATCACTTTATGGGTAACACTGGAGCATATCTGAACGTCTATGGAAAGAGAATGAGCAAATCATTAACTAAGATTTTTTTGCAACTTGCACACTAAAGAATATTTGCTTCCACCAATGGCACGCGAAATAATTACAACTCAAATTGCGGTCTGATATTTTTTACATAAATTCTTTGGTTTTTATTACAGAGAGTGATGGATATCCGGGGGCGTTTGGACGTAAGTATTAAATATATGTGTAATGTACCAACATAAAATTGTTTTATTGAAATCGCCTTTTTAGTCACAAACCGGGGAATCGGCCAGATTTCAGACCACTCCGAGGGTCAGCTTTCAGGCCTAAATTTACTCTGTGTAATTACGTACCTATATACTTTTCCTGGAATAGAACCATCGAAATAGAACATTCCTTTTGTTACATATTGGCTACTTCTGTTAGTCCGTAAAGTACGATTATGTCAATTACGCTATAAATATATAATATAATAGCTGTAGTTTGAACTTCGAATGTTTTCGTATAAATGCTAATGAAATAATTACAATTATTGGGTCAACGATTGCGTTATATTTACAGAATTCACACTTGCATTATTATCGTGTTTTAATATTTCAGCAGTGCAAAATTCCTACATTCAACCTTTGTATGCTTTCGCTCGTCCGATATCTGGTCTCAGCGGCGGCAGTGCAAGTTAGTATAAAAATATCATTATTTATATCAAAATCCAAGTGTTTAAACGGGGCTATAAATCGAAGGCTTGTAAGGTACCATATAAATATTCAGCTACTACAGCACCCGACAGGCGACGTTATTTTAGTGCCTGGCACTTGTTCAATGTGGACGGGACGTAACAGGTTATACAATTATCATATTTAATATCTTTATACCAGTTGTTAATTTTCAAATACCTTACAAAGTGTGCTCATTGTTAAAAATGTTCAAACCTTACCCGAGCTTATAAGATGGTGCCACTTTTCATCACTTTACATCTAGTCTTTTTGTTAATACCGTGACTTTATTGAGTGATTGTCCGATATTCAATTGGTAGATAGATAAAACCGTTGTATTTGATTGCAGTGTACCCGAGTTCTATAAGCGCGTCTGCTGGTTTCGGAGCAGCTTTGAGTGCGCCCGCTTATAGTTATGGTAAGCAATAAATATATCCCCTCCGGTGTCGATGACGCTCATATTAGGCGTCATGACAAGATTTATGTGACAGCTCTCTATTATTCTCTATTGTGTAGACTATTGTGTAGAGCTGTCAAAAGTCTATTGTCTATACATGGACACCCGAGGGGATAAGAACAGCTTAAAGCGACGAAAACATATCTGACGGCTTTAGATATTTTTGAGGAAATTTCTTGTCCCCATGCGTATTATGGCGTGACGGATGTGCATGTAACAAGTTGGTATCCATAAGTTAATTATGCGTTTTACATTTATTATTGTTTTCAACCATATTGAGTAATAACAAGGGCTTCGCCAGGCACGTTAATTCAACAAGGGCTATCGACTTTATCAAAGCATGTGTGATATAAAACCGGTGTGTTCAATCAAAATAATATTGGGATAAATGTAGTGACCAACGTGCATGTGTTTGAGCATGAACTCCGCAGCAGTGGGAAATGCGACGACGGCGTCCACTCATGGGCTCACGTTACAGGACCATCAAATATTTGAGAAGCTTTCCCATAAAATATACTTGCCACGGATTGTTACAATCCCTGCTTACGGCTATACATTATACATTTTATACAAAATATTGCAAAGGGTTTTGCATTACAAAAACGATCAATCTTAACAACAATGTGTTATTTATTTTTAAGATTATAATAACATTTTATTACCTAATGGTTTCTTAGATTTACGCGAATGTTACACATTAAAATAAAACTATTGTTTACGGATTTTATCGCGATTTGGATAATTTTTACATTTTTTTAATTTCCTGACGTTTAGATTGCTTTACAGCTTTCGTGGTCACGGGGCGGACTGAGGTATTAGTCATCCGCTCAGTGACTGTTACAATTTAACTACCCTTAATTTACGATTATTAAATTAAGAATTTAATTTAATATTTAACCAAATCGCGATAAAATCCGTAAAAAATAGTTTTATTTCAATTTCATTACCTGTTAAGATATAGAAGATTTTGAATGCAACACATCTCCAAACGGCATTGCCATGATTCCTGAGTAGTTAGGGATCGAACCGAAAGGTAACTAATGAGTAGGTATTCTTTGGAACATTGTAGCATAAGAACTATAATTATCTAATATTTCAAATTATTTGTAAAATATTTTTATATCTATATGAAAATTTCGCGATGGCCTGCAAGGCGCTAGTTAAAATATTATACCGGGTATATCAAGACTGCGACCGAAAACGAAGCCAGGTGGTAGTTTTAGTGGTTCCAAACACGATGCAAATAAAAGTTACTTCAAAACAGTGACAGATATTTTTTTAGAATATTTTAAAAATCTTCGTGTTTGGGTGGTACATACCTAGTTTTTGCGAGAATAGGTACTAATTTAAACCCTTACGTACCATTGCGTGTTTAAAAATAAAGAGGTGTACATCTTTATTTTAGGAAAAATTATGTATTTCTCACCAAAATACGACGAAAAGCAAAAAATTACAAAAACAATGTCGATTTTTTTTGCGAAAATTTTACTTGCTTTGTGTCTGAAGTCACTATTACTACCACCTGGCTTCGTTTTCGGTCGCGGTCTTGATATACCCTGTATAAAGATAATTGCTTTAATAACATTAACAGGAAGTACCTACATCATATTCAATAGCTTTTAGTACCTATACCATCGACATATAAATATAATATAGACATGGCGGATCGCACGTACAGTGTTCCGACGTAGGTGGTGCGGCGCTCCAGTGCATCTCCAGTGGAGCGTTACTGAAACGCCTGCATGTATTATGACAAAAAAAGTACTAAAAAAAGATAATTCTGATCAGCGTTAAAAAAATAAATATTAAATTATTAAGTTATTTATTTTTTAAATTCCACATAGAAAAATCTAATAGATGACAATTTTCACGGCCAACTTATTTATGCTCCCTATGAACTAAAGGGCCTATCCTTAGTTTTTAAATCAATGACCTATCCCGATGCATTTACTTATAAAAACGAATCACTCCCAGAAAAGATGGATCAATGTTGTATTAGGAGTGGTAAACGCCAAAGTCTACATATTAAGATGGAGGTAGTTTAAATGAATCTGAATGCAGGCAATAAAAACTCCCAAAATTTACGAAAAAAAATATGAAGAGAAAACATTATGCTTAGTAGTCAATTTGCTTAGACAATATGCTATATTTTTTAGTGTGGGTGGATAAAAAGAATCAAAATAAAATGCAGGCTGCCTCCAACAGGTTGCGTCTAAACCATTGGGAAAAGCTTTAAGCTGTGGGGGCATTGTGAATTTGCATGAACTGTAGACAATATTTTAGATTTTTTACAGGATCTTATTGTATATTTTGTCGTCAAGTTTTAAATTGTAGGTATTATTTTTTATCACAACAGAAATAAATACATGATAACTTTATTAGCGGACACGTTAGTATCTCAAATTCATTTTGCTTCCGTCATAGGGCCTATCATAATAACGTTGGTAAGTACAGAACGCTGATAAAACCTGTTTTTAATCCAAAAATTCCCGATAGCAAATTGATTTCTCAAATACCTATCTTTTCTATTCGGAAGTCCAAAGAAAAAAGCTGTATATGCATATTATCTATTTTATTTCTCCAAAAATACGCACTGTTTTTTCTTATTACATCTCACATTTTGGTACACAAATGTGTTGAGGAATATTTATATTAGTCCCAAAGGCCTTTTAATCACAGTATTATGGCTAGACCCATAACTACATGGCTATTGCACCTCAATGTTACCCAATAAACGTGTGAATTTTTGTTGTTATAACAGGATCACGCACTCACGCTTTCTCTCACAGAACTAGCAGTAGATACAACACTCATTTAACTTCAGCCAATTCAATAAATGGGCAAGTTCAAGTTGATTACCCAGGTAAGAAAATTACACACATGACATAACCATTGTCTTATAATGTATTAGCATCAGTTATAATCAATAGGTAATAACAAGTTTATAACAAATATGATAACTGTATTACTATTCTGTATTACATTTAAATAGTATGTATTACAAACCTACATACATAAACATCACGCATTTTTCCCATAAGAGGTAGACAGATTTGCTAACAGGACACCCACGTTTCGCGTCATGTGTTCCGCCCCGCTATGTAATAAGGCACGAGCCTATCGCCATATCGGACACATTCCTGTATCCCGGACAATCAGCTCAACTTACTCATGTTTCTTTATAGAACTATATAGTAAAAACAACAAACAAAATATTTATTAACGTGATTTAAAAAAAATAATTAGGAATTCTCCCAAATTATGAATAATGTACCTACCTATTCAATTCCAAAAGTGTGAAGTGCGTGGTGGCCTGTTGGTAACGGACCAGACGCGGCTGCCTACATGTTCACGGTGGTCGCGGGTTCAAATCCCAGGGCCACACAGGATGTCAATCACCACGCACTTTAACGGCGAAGGAAAACATCGTGAGGAAACCTGCATACCGTAGCGATTTTAAAGAATTTCTACAGTATGTAAGTCCGCCAACCCGCACCAGGCCAGCGCGGCGTGGTGGGCTATATGGCCTAACCACTCTCAATCGATTCCCTCGATTGTAGAGTAGGCCCGTGCCCTGCAGTGGGACGTATATGGGCTGATATAGTTAGATTCAATTCCAATAAGTATATAAGAAAGATGAAGGTCGGTTCTATGGGTTTAATGGAAAAACTAAAAAGTACAGGAACTAGTTACACTGAAGTTGCTTCGCGGCGCCGTTACTCGTTATATTCAACTATCACTCTTCTGTATTTAGAATGCACTAGAATCTTAATCGCAATAGTATATTTTCAAATAAAAATATATATACTTATAGACCACAGTTTCGACACATTGCTCCGAATAAATGGCATGTTATTATTGACTCATAAATCGTTTCGTGTCATATGGATTAGCATCAATATGGTCTCCGTGCACGTTGTTTTTCATTTAATCTGCAAAAGAACATTGGGCAACTTTGATTTAATCACTCTTATTCTTCAAAGAGAAACAAATATTGGAGCACATCATTAGCATGTAAAGTTGTTTTTTATCACAGAATGTGGGCTTACCTATTCTACATCTTTAGATTACTAATAATAATTACGACTGTAGGTACATATGAAGTCCTTAGGTAGAACTTAGAACTTTCCATATTGTTACACAATTATGGAATAGGTAAAGAAATAAAATAAAGAAAAAGGATTATTAGAGTCACAAAAGTAATAATATGGCGAGTATTTTATTACTTTTGATGTTTTTCCATCAACGAAATCATATGATTTATAAAATGTGTTTCATGGTGTGGGTATGGGTAGGCTGCATTGATGTAGCACCGTAATACCTAAAAGGATGGAAGGGGTAAAACCGCAAACTCCTATATAAAATAGGAGTACAAAAAGCTACAATATAAAATGTATTCTGCTTTCCACAGACCGCTATTGAAATATTTAAGGAAACTGTGGAGTTGTTTGGAATTTTCTCGATTTTTTTTTTGTATCAAATTTTAAATTGGACTTTTTTTTTGCCACGACAGGAATTCACTCTAATTCTCATAGTGGATATAGTGGTATAAGAAAGTCGTTTATTCATTACACTCGCAGAGCTCCTCCTAAGCACCGTGGTAAGTACATAACAATGATAAAACTTTTTTAATAATAACGCAAGAAGTATCATTGCATGTACCTATTCTTATCAAACAGTTATTATTTTGCTTTCTGAAGTAGGTATCATTTCCTCTTAAAAATCGGCGGTTTACTTTTAAGTTCGTGCACGTTTCACAAAAACGTTGCATCCATTGTCTTGATTTTTGGGAGGGTTCAATTGCATGCACGTTGAGTACCTACCTACAGTTATAATCTTGAATTTTCTATACCGAATAATATTTTTTTATATTACTCCAGAAAATCTCTATTAATACGGCTGGTCGGTATCGTTCCCTTTAATTGAAAATAGGTGCCTTTAAAGGTGCCTGCAAACCTTCTAATTGCTGTACGAATATAATGCTAAAGAAACGTTTTTGCATTTCGTTCCATATAATTTTGTATCACTAGTGACGACTGTCCGTGTGTTAAATTTTGTGTTTTTATTCGTATTATACAGGAGGCATATCTAGTGGACACTTCAACCGAGGTTATTCAGGTATGTTAAACTATTACGCATATGGTATTCATGTTAAGTACAATAAAGACGTGTACTCGTGTTAGGCCATAAAGTTAAAATAATATGCAATTGCCTCGTGTGAGTGGACAAACGGTTCTATCGTTGTTTGCAATTGCGACTCTCTTCTTTTGTCTGCAAAAGAAAACTACGTCACGTTTGTGAGCAGCTCGAGCTCTCCTTCGAAATAAGTACCTTTCTATCTGAGTTTATTCTTTACTATAGATTTACCGATCATATAGGTAGTTGTTGTGATTTATTAGCATAATTTATCTCATATTCTAAATATAATCTGTGATATAATACAGTAAATGAACCATTCGATGGCGGCCTGACACCTAAATTTGGAATACTTAAATAAATAATGCCAGGTCCTCTTGGTTTTGTTTTTTTTTTAAACTTGTCTGTACAATTTTAATGACTTAAAGAAAGTTCCTTGGTTTGAGGAAGAATTCCTTTGGGCCGGCTGGCCGTTGGCTTTTGCTATAGTCTCGTCGTTGACAGTTTGCGCTTATAATGAGGAGTTGGAGTGTTTCTGATATTATACCTACTAGACAATTTGAATTTAACAATGCGCCCCCATATTAATACAAGTTACGAAAAACTTATTTTATCCGTGTCCAATGATTATCTCGCGATCCTTCTACAATTAAAATTCGACAGACATGGTTAGGCCGTAGAATGAAGGATATTCTTTTAGTATCTTTGTTATTTCAATAACACACACAGCACTAAAAACGTGCTGCCCCTCAGTATAACCCTGTTTAAGTCGATGTAGCTTACATATACTAAAATAGTGACAGGTATACCAGTATTAAACTTTTTAAAATTATTTACTTTTATTCAAATTATACAGGAGCCTTCAGTACTGCAGCCTCCAACCGATTTAGAACAGGTATGTTAAAATAAACAGCCGAACTTAAACCTAAAAAATCGAACTTTAACTTACTTTGTGAGGCAAATTGTAAGCTGCTGACATATAGGCACATAAATATTAATGTTGTCTAATTTCATACAATAAAAGCAACAAAAGCCCCGTCTGTATGTGTTTAGTTTTTTAAGACAAACATGCGTGTTTGACATGTTCATATGTTTCACAACTAGTGTGCAGTGTAGCACGATTCACGTCCTGGCGAACGCCCTTGTTATTTTATTTTATATCTCACAATGGATTGCATCATAATGTCTACTTAGACCTTAGGTATTTTTTTCCATATTTTGAGGCAATTAATTAAGTCTTTATGTAATTAAAATTATGTCTATTTATGTCACATTTTTAGAAGAGGCAGAAGATGCAGAATTGGATGAAGACCTAACATCCGTTTCAGAAAGCGCCCTGACTACTACCGCTTTTCCTGTAATTACTACCCCAGTTCTTGAAACAACCACTGAACTTAGTGTAACTCACTACTACGCTCTCGATGACTACCCGTGGACCACGGACCTACTGAACCTTGCCAATGATACCCTTACGTTCACAACTGACGTCACTGTCACATTGAAAGTAATCAGGGGCGACATTGTGAGTATACAATATTACAATTATTTTATTTAAGAACTGCAAGAATAAAACTTACTGCTGCCATACGGGGCCATACTGCTGTACCAATTTCGTGTTGTGTTGTATCAGCTCATATACGTCCTACCGCAGGGCACGGGCGCACTCTACAATCGAGGGTACGATTGAGAATGGTTAGGCCATATAGTCCAATCTCAGAGAAAAATGATATGAAGCAATGATAATATTGCTTGGATAGCGATCACCTTGCATGGGGTTGGCAAAGTCACCTACTCAAGTGCGTCGCTTTCAGGGGTTAGCCTGGGTGTACGTATGTAAAATTGTGACGACTGGTGAGAATGATATGGTGAAATATTTTTGCCTGTGGTGGTTGAATACCTGTCATAGTGAAGTAGGTGTGCTGTGTATGTATCCGAGTACAATCAGGCCGGCACAGTTCTGTGAATTGGCACAAAACGACTGTGGATATCTGCACTGCACTGCACTTACGATCGGGTTTCAGGTGCAACACAATGACTTTATCGTGGCAATATAAAGCAGAAGAAAAATTGTACCGTATTTAAGGTACCTACCTAATATGTATTATAAGTGTTTACCTGAAGGTATTATTTTTATTTACAGGCACCGAAAGAGTCCTCTGACCCCGAGTGCGCGAGCGCCGTGGGAGGCGGCAGCGGTTTGTGCGTGTACCTCACGCGCTGCCAGGGGGCGCGCAACATCACCCTCGACACCTACAAAACTACCTACTGCTCCGTCGGAGAAGGGTACATATATACATTTTATACGTTACATAAAACACACGCCATAAGAGTTTACTCATAAGATTGGGACATCGTGTTCAAAAAAAGTACGCGTACCGCTATTTCTGTCACGGTCACTCCTACGCAGTCAAATTAATTATCTTCCCTCTCCGTCTACTGGCACTCCAACGGTACTACCTAATTGGTACGTAAATGTGCAATGCGCAGTGCGTTTATTAACAATGTATCCCCAAGTATTCTCATCTTTGTACTCAATTGCCTATAATCTATATGAACTAGCCTTAGCTGCAGTTCTATAAAGTAGCCTGAACCACAATGATAGAGGTATTATTAGTACAATAATCTCGAGTAATCAAAATGTATAGTTAAACCTTAATGTAATCTGATTTTCAGGTATGCTGGTGTTTGCTGCAGTACGAGCGAGATTCATGCTAAATAGGATAGATACTTATTACGTTAGAACTAAGACTTTTAACTAAATTATACGCAACTGTTGTTAATAGAAAATATTGATTTGTCTGACATGAAGTGCCTTTTTAAAACAATAAATAAGTAATTGTATATTATACTGTGATTTAACAAACATTCCTATACGCTTTAAGATTTTAAATTGCTGATTGGTAATTTTTCGACCTGGTACACAAAAATGTTTCTACAAATAGGTACCTAAATCTTCTGTCTGATAAAATTCTGAGTAACTTTTTAATGTAACTAATGAATAAGTTATTATAACTACTTATGAATTATATATATTTTTAAATGTTCTATTTTACATAAAAAAAACATTTTATCAACAGGGTTTATAAACATAATAAAATTATTTTATTTTATTCAATAAATTCAATGATAAAAAAATCTTTTTAATAATTTATTTCTACCCTATTAAAATGTTCAAGGTGTAAATAATTTGCATTTAATACTTACAATATTGGTTGAAAAGCGCGTGGTGGCCTGTTGGTAACGGACCAGACGCGGCTACCTAGATGTTCACGGTGGTCGCGGGTTCAAATCCCAGGGCACATCTGAACTTCAACTTTTCGGAGTTATGAGTGTATTGATAGTTAATCACCACGCACTTTAACGCTGATGGAAAACATCGTGAGGAAACCTGCACACCGTAGCGATTTTAAAGAATTTCTACGGTATGTAATGCGCCAATCCGCACTAGGCCAGCGTGGTGGACTATGTCCCAACCACTCTCAATCGATTCTCTCGATTGTAGAGTAGGCCCGTGCCCAGCAGTGGGACGTATATGGGCTGATAAAGACATAATGTTGGCTGAGAATTAAAAGAAAGTGAGTTACAGCCAAAGGTGTTGTGCGAAGTTTCAGCCTAGTAAGTACATCCTTCTGACCTCGAAGTTAAGTCTACATTTCTAAACGAATGAACGTCCCTTTTAACATCATTACGTAAGTTGAAAATTGCCCACAAGGATTTCAAAGTACCTACCTAACATGTTTTAATCACCTAGAACTGGACAACTCTACTGATATTCCTCTTCGTCATAGATTAGCGACCTGCAGGGGTTAAATATACCTAACTAATAAAGAGAGTAGAATTCAATTTTTCATATAAAGAGGCTATATTTTGAATTTGAGTTGCACGTTAACGGCTGGAATTAATAAAAGAACTTAATCTCAGTATAAGCGCCGATCCCGAAAATAGATAAATGGTTAGAGGTTTATCGACACGCCCATATTTTTATCTTGACTAGTAGATTCTTTGGATCGATCTTTAGGAAAAGGTTAGGATAGCTTATAGAATTTGGCCATATAGCTATAATATATAACCTACAGATAATTTGCATGAATGCATTTTAGAAAAAAAATGTATTTTCCATCCATTCATCCATAAACTCACGCCTTTTCCCAGAAGGGGTAGGCAGAGGTGCTGCCAACACCCACATTTCGGCTTGTAGGTTCCGTCCCAATATGTGATAGCCATATCGCCATATTGGGTAAAAATTCCAGACTGCGTGCGGATAATGAATAGAAAAATCCAATATCACTGCCCGACTCGATAGTCGATAGTCGAACCCAAGGGCCAAGACCTCAGTTTTGTAATCGTACCGTAGTACAACTACGCCATCAAGACAAAATTGGTATTCTACTTACTCTTTTTTTTTCTTCTTTTTTCTGGTTACAAGCACTGTGTAGCTGTGCTACGCCAATTCCTATTTATTTAAATCAGGGTAAATTAATTGAATAATCATAAGTTATAGAATAAAGATGAATATTTTAATTTCAGTTTCTTAATCTGTATGAGCCGAAATTTCTTCGTAAGATTAAAAAAAAATAGATGAAATGAAATGTCAATGTCCTCGAGGCTGTACGTGCTAGAACCCTTTGCCTTCCGATTTTATGGGAGAATGAAGGAAACAAAAATTCAATGTCACTAATCTGACATTTTTAATGATTATTGATTTCATTTTCGTTTGTTGATTAGAAGAAGTGTTATTACTTTCCTAATTGAGAAACAGAAATTAGCAGGTATGGTTAATTGGATGGACGCACTTATGATAAATACGGTGACGGAGGGAACTATGAATTTATTACGGCACGTTGTAAGTTTCGATTTCTCTCGAAGGATTTAACTGATAAAGGCAACTCCAATTTTCTTATCATATCTACGTATCGCCCTAGGAATTTTGCAAAGATATTACTTATTATTTTAGGGTGTATTTAAATCCAAATCGGAGGCACCACCTACGACAATCATGTTAAAAGCACCTTTGTGGCAACTGGCGCGAGAAGCTGGCCCGTTCGTGAGGCTGGCGGGTCTGAGCGGCGCGGCCGCCGTTATTCTCGGTGCGATGGGAGCGCACCGCAACTTCCCCGAGCCGGAAGGCAAAGAAGATTTGAAGAAAATCTTTGAAACAGCAAACAGGTTTCACTTCTTACACACATTGGCCCTTGTCACAGTGCCTCTTTGCAGGAGACCGTACATAGTAAGTTATAATGTTCCCCTTTTTATCTCTTTATTTAGTGTTGTTTGTCTTGGCTAGTATGTTGAGTTGTTCAATCTGAATAACTTGAAGTCTCTAGTTTTCTTCGACCACAATGTCAAATACAATAGAGCTTTAATTTTATTGAATGGCTTAATAGAGGTTAATGTAAAAGACCTGGCATTGAAGAGCATAATTCAATAGTTCTTGTAACAATAATTTCTGAACATGTTCTGTGCAAAGTCACACCTTTAATTAAATCTGCTAGCTAGGTTGAACTCATTTTTTAGGACTGTGGTGCAGTGGAATGAATGCAGTGAGAATATATTTAGGTGCAAAAGTTTTAAAACCAACAATTAAATTGAATTATATAAGACAGTTCTAGAGGTGTGAAGATAAAACAAATTAAAGTTTGAGCAATTGTTAAGATTTGGATCCATCTGTTAACACATTGTAAAAAAAATGTAGAACAATTTATCCAATGCAAACATGAGGTATTTTGCTGAACATTGTGCATGAAGTGCCCAATTTGGGTCTCAGGGGTACCACTGACACCCAGGTTTCTGCAGAGCATAATAGAAGTAGTTTGATTACTCTAAGAATTATAAGGCTTAATTAGAAAGGCTTTGACTGCCTAGGTGGCGTAGTTGTACTATGATACGATTACAAAGCTTAGGTTTCGGGTTCGAATCCCGGGTGGGGCAAAGTGGATATTTGTATTTATTGGATTTTTGTATTTGTTATTTGCTCGCCCCCTATCACATTGTGGGATAGAACATTCAAGGCGAAATGTGGGTATCCTGGTAGCACATCTGCCTACCCCTTCTGGGAAAAAGGCGTGAGTTTATGTATGTATGTTATGTATGAGTGGCTTTAGTATTTGCTTTAGTTATTGCAAGTAAAGCCTTGTAGTTGTATAAAGTTGTTGTTAAACTGGGTCACCGTTTAATAGTGCTCAGATGCCTGGGAGTCTTTTTCTGTGTATAACACGTCAGCGGGACGCAAATATTTATATTTCGCTACCCACATCTGAGCAGATATTGCTATTATTTTGTTTTATTAAATTTTTACTTTTTTAATTTTTTTTTTGCATATTATGTTTTTGGCGCTTGTGACGTCACTTACCGGCCTTGCGTTAGACCAGCGTTGGTTTATACCAGCACATGCTGAGCTTGAGCCGTTTTGTTGACAAGCACTGTTATACGATTATATGTATGTAGTAATTACTTAAAGCTGTAAATCATTGCTTGTAACAAATAAATGTTTCTTTCTTTCTTCTTTCTTTAAAGTCCTAATACTAATCTAAAAAGGATTACAAAATGTAGTCATAATATAAAGCCCACACCCCCACTCTTAAAATATTGATGTTGTGAGGTGTACCCCATTATAGATATCTGTGTCTTCACTCTCTATTATGCTTAATATTTTAACTATATTTCCCGACAAAGAAATATAACCAAATATATTTTGTTGCATTTTACAGGCGGGTGCATTTTTCATTGCTGGAATGGGAATGTTTTGTGGAACATGTTATTACCATGCATTTACGGGTGATCGGAAACTGCGGCAAGTTACCCCCCTAGGCGGAACATGTCTCATTCTTGGTTGGGTGGCAATGGTGCTGTAAGCTATTACTACGTTAGAAAAATAGATGTTATGTATATTGTAGGGTAGGGTTTTAAAATATATCAAAAAAAGTGAATCTTTAAACTTTTTAGGTGTGGCATTGAGTAAAATTCTATTAGTTATCCATCAATATAAATCATGCTTTATATAATTATTACTTTCGATAAAATATTAAAATTATATATTACACTTAGAAAGGTTTGAAGATTCTAGAAGTTTTTTATTAGAACAAGTTTTATAAATAGAAGAGCAATGTTGTATTACATTACAAATGTGGTATTTCAAGCAAGTATAAATAGTTATTATCATTAATACAGTGATTGGTGTAGAATAAGTGACATTATGTATACTATGCATTAGTTAATTTAGAGTTTATCTATATAGAAATTAGCGAGTTCAAATGTTATTTGTGAATGCAAGTGTGTTCACAAAGATTGGTAGAAGTTATTATTATACTTCATTAATCTGTTTTCTGGGGAAATGTAATTTATATATATATATATGGAAGTTTTTAATAGAATTACTCTGTAATAAAGGCAGGCAATAAAAATGTTATGCTTTAAAATTGTTGTTCTACATTCACCATTTTCTGTAGTAGCCACTATCTACTCACATCCTTGCCACAATATAATCCTTACCCAAATCTCCTTGCCAAAATTATAGCAGATTCTGGTTTTCATCACAAATCGAAGAATTCTTTGCATTTAGTATAACCAAGACAATGTTTGTTAACCAGGGAATAGTAAAAAATAGCATAAATTATACCTGTGATGATAGCCTATGAGAGAATGAGATAAATATAGGTAGAGTATTAGGAGTATTAGATTAATTATTATAGGCCTACACAGAACAGGACGGAATGGGCCATTAGAAGATTACCAAAAGATTTTAATTAAACTCATCTGGTGGGACTACAACATAAATTCCAATATTTTAAATTGATGCCGTGGCATCGAAAGGCGTTTCTTGACACGGTATTGGAGAGCGCGCTAAGGGATACCCCGGTGGGATGCCGCAGCGCTCTGCGGTATGCCACGGCATGCCAAAGAACGTCGAGACGCCGCGCCGCAGGACCAGAAAGTCAAAGCGGAAGTACATGCAGGGGCTGTCAATGCATACTTCAGCGTGACGCAGCATGCCGCGGCAAGTCGCGTCATATGATGCCTTGGTAGGGCGCCGGAATGCTACAGTATGCATGCGGCTGGCCGGTGGCTCTGACCATTCCGTCCTTGTGTGCGTAGACCCAATGAGGTTTCTTACTTTTATAATATTTTTATCAATGTCAAAAAATATTTTATATTTTAATGCAAAATTGTATCATTTTAATTTGTACAATGATGGGTCGGTATCGCCTTTATGCTATAAGCTCACTGAATTCATTTAACAATGTTCTTGGTGAAAGGTATGCAAATGCGGGTAGATACATCATTGCGGCTAGACATCTGACTGTGGGTAGAACTCTCTAACCACAGTAACCTCCTCCATTCTTTGTCGTCCTAGTACTTTTTTACTCCTGAGAATTCTTACGCATATTGATGACATAACTTTTAGAAAAACTCATTTCTTTCTCTGTTACCCTAGTATTTTTGTGTTCTGGGAAATATTTCGCATTTAATGATGATAGGTTAAATTTATTTCCTTTTGTGCCTCTTTAGTGTCGCTTTTTCGTTTAATCTAATTAAATTACAACGGCAATCAAGTAGTTTCAAAAGATCAATACTGGTGAAAAAAAATCTTTTAAAATATTTTATTAGCATATCAAACAAAGACACCGTGATAGAGGCCCTGCGCTGGATTTGGTAACTAGGAATACTCTTGCGACATAAAAATATTTTCAGAATGTTTATATCGTAACTAGGTAACAATGAATATGGGTTTAAATGAGACAACTTTTACTAACTTTAAATTGTATATTAACGAGAAATCATATTGTAAATGTTTTCAACAGGTGGAATGCGAGTACTGGCTGGACGCTATCATAGTATCATTCACAATGATAATGCCTTTGTAACTGTGCAGGGAATTGGGAAGGTAATAAAGAAAACACAGAGTTGCATCAATATTGTTTACATGGTTTTATTGAAATCGTTACATATTAAACTTTGCACTTTTTCTTTTACTCATTTATAATACTTAAATGTTAATCAAAACATACACCGTTTGGTAATAAATGCTATTATAATTCATAGGACACTTGAAGGATGTTTCAGTGGTCCTTCAAAGAATTTGGAAATAAGTGCTGGTCCATTTTGAACGGATGTATCTACTAAATTACTTGAAAAGATTACTCTCATAGAGGAGACCGATTTAAATGGACGCGCACATACAATATGATTAAAAAGGTGACGTGTAGTGGCCAAGGTCTCGACACTCGACACTCGGAACTCGACAGTGGACACAACGCAAGCCGAGCCACGAGCCACTTCCGCACCAGGACTAATCTAACGAGAGACCGCATCTCTCATATATCGATAAAGTAATATACAAAGCTATCACATTAAATTAACACAAAATATAATATAAACATATTTCTGTAATCTAAAAAGAATCCAAAGAATAAACGAAATCATAGAACGCACAGCACTTTCAGTGTCCATCATAATAGAGAAATAAATTCACTTTGATTGCACATAAACACCAGAGTTTCGGAGCGTGCGCACCGTCCAATATAACACAATTTACTATCACTAACCTCATTCACACATGTATATAATAATTTTCGAGGGGGTCAATTAAAAGTAATCACATGTTTGGACATAACTAAGCGTTCACGACAAGTGGAACGAGTGCTGTCCCTCCGAGGCGGCCAGGCGCAGCTTGGCGCGCATCACCTCCGAGCTGCTGTAGTCAGGCAGCTTCAGGTAGTTCACGCACGTCATCACCGACGGCAGGTACTCGTCCGGGTCCAGCGAAGACTCCAGCGACTTGCGCACCACCGTCAACGGAGGGTTGAGGGCCTTGAAACCTGGTTCCATAACAATATTCCATAAGTATTCCATAAAATTTCATTACAAACTAGAGATGTTATCTTGCAAGTCGCTTACCTCCAGTGGGCAGGCGCGGGCTTCCGGTAACAAACTGTAGGAAGAGCCGTTGCTCCTCTCGATTGTAAGAAGCTAGTATATCGATGAGCATGCGGATAGAGCGCGACTCAGCGTTGTATCCATGGTCGGGGCGTATGCACTCCGCCAACATGCGAGGGTCCCAGCGTTGCTCACGTCCTCCTAAAAAATTAAAAATTACATTAAGTAATTAACCATAAGCCTATGTTATAAATAATCTAATGTTTTAAATCAAATAAAAAATATTTCTCACCAGAAGAACTGCCACAGAACACTTGTTCTAATTCCTCCGGATAGAATATTTTTAAATTTGCCAGAGGGAATACTGATTCGAATCCTTCTCTGAAAGCTTCCATTTGCTTTGTCACACCTGTCAATGTAAACATTAAAATAATATAATTGCTTTGCTCATTTTCCATACATATATTTCATGTTACACAGAAATTAACAAGCCATCTATGAGGTAGATATTAGATGTTGCCTTTACACCACTGAAATTAAAAACATTGTTATTTTAAAAGACAACTTTTAAATATGAATAATAAAAATAACAGATAGAAAGAATTCACTCACCCTCGTGAAGCAGCCAGTGTGTGACCAGTTCAATGTAGTTGTGCAAGTTGTGTGCGGTGACGGGCAAGTCGCGCCCGCCTCGGCGCAACTCGGTGCACCCGTCGCCCGGTAAGATAAAATCTAATCCAAGTTCCTCAATGGGGCATCCATCTAATTCGAGACCGCTTATCTGCAAATTACGATTAGATGACGATTTAGATGAAGTTGTATGTTGAAGCGGCTTCTTTATAATTATCTTGATAGTAAAAAAGGAATAATAAGAAAGGAATTCTACACAATGTATTCCTGACCATTTGCGTCCGCTGCTCGACGGAGTGCCTGGCGTCGGCGGCGATGGCGCGGGCGCGGTCGGCCACGCGCCGCAGCCGGCACAGCGAGCGCCACAGCTCCGGCGCCACGTGGCGCACGTCGCTCAGGTTCAACCAGCGCTCCTCGTTCACCACCCACCGGTACATGGTCGTCGACAGTGGAATGTCAACCTGATCAGTGAAAACGGTGCATCAAATACTGAATAAGATAGAAAAGGCAAACAACATGTGTGGGGTAATTACTCACCATTCGTGAGTCCATGACCGCCTTGGCCATGAATTTGCCAAGGAATCGGAATTTGGCTTTGACTCGAGATAGATGTGACGCTCGTCCGTTGCGACCGACGGCCTGTGGGAAGAGTCCGCAAGGCCAGGCGACATAGGCGGCGGGCGTGGAGGCGGGCAGCGCCGTCTCCTTGTCGTCAGGCGGCAGCGAGGTGGGCAGCGAGGCGGGCGGCTCGCCGGCCAGGTCTGCGGGCAGCGAGGCGCGCGCGCGCTCCTCGTCCAGACTGAGCGCGTCGCGCACGGAGGACGCGAGCCGCGCCGCCGCCTCGGCCGCGCGCTCTGCCGCCGGCGGCTGCGACTTGACGATCTCTCCAGCGAACGAACTGGGCTTCTGCTTGAAGTTCTCGCTGCCGTGCCACAGGTCGAGGTCGGCGCGCTGCAGCTCCTGCGACACGAGCGCGTAGAACTCGAGCGTGGGCCCGAGGCCGGTGCCCACCTCGTTCTCGTACTGTATCTCGAGCAGCGCCTTGGAGTGCGCGAACTCGTGCATGACGTGCTCGGCCTGGCGCAGCACGTTGTGTCGCTGCACGGTGCGCTTGCGGCGGTCGAGGCGCGGCGCCACGCGCTCGGTCTCGCCGCCGGCCGCGGCGCCGCGCTCGCCGCCCGCCTCCAGCAGCCGCTGCAGCGCGCGGTCGCGGTCGAACGACACCACGTAGAACAACAGGTGCCGGCACTCGAACGGCAGCACGAACGGACTACAAACGACCACGCATTGTTGTTACACGGTTGCTGTACGATAAATACAATTTCTTCTATTTGTTGTCTTATTAGTGACTCACCAGGCGTAGGCGATCTTTTTCAACCAAGGCGGAAGGTTTCCAGTCATGATGACGAGCGGGTCTTGGAGTTGCCGATTGGCTTTTGCGGCTAACTGTAATGATAAATTCAGCGTGAATGACAGGCGATAGGACTGGAATGCGTGTCTGACGGGGCGAGTGCTCACTTTGGCGTTGATGAACTCTGCGTTGGGCACGAGTGGGCGGTGGTCGGGCAGGCAGGCGGCGCGGTAGAGCGTGTGCCAGTGGCGCGAGATGGCGTGCAGCGCGCGCAGCAGCCCCAGCGCCGGCAGCGACGCGTCCTTCACCTCGCCGTCCAGCAGCAGCGGCGAGCGCAGGATCACCACCAGCGGCGACTCGCGGATGGGCACTACGCCTTCTGTAATACACAGTATAACATCATTAAGAAACTACGTCAGCGAATTACATGTCGATAGGTTGAGTTGCAAGTTTACTTACCATTCCACAAGAGATCAGGCTTGCGTCTGGAAGACAACTTGGTAGGCTGGCCTTTGCCCTTCTTGGAGGAAGCAGTGTCGGCACGCAGTTGTTCGCCACCCTCCACGGCGCGATAGTAAATGGTATGAGTTTGTACCCATATCCCAGCATTGGCTATAATAATTTATGATAGTCAGTACCGGTGTAAGCACATGGATATACAATGAATTTGAGAGTTAGATGTACATACACAGTGGAGTTTCAGTATCTGTGTCGGCATCGGTTTGTTCGCCGAACTGTCTCACGGCTTGGTACACGGTCATGTTGTATGGCAGCACCGTGTCCCCAATCAAAAACTCCAATTTATGTTCCGAACTGAAATGTACAAAAATTAATGATATATAAAAATATAGTTTAAAAGACATTGTGATTCGGTATAATGAATCATGCAGTTCTTGATACTTTTTTGTTTTTAATTACATGGATATTCGTAGTTTGCGAGTTAGAACGAAAGAAAACAAAGTCAGGAAAAACGCCTCAGTATTCCGGAAAAAGTTTGGAGATAAGTTTAGGTATCGCGCATAAGAATCCTGTACTATCGAGAGTTCGATTGAGAGAGATTAGATCATAGTCACCAGGCTCGGCTGGCTTCACATACCATACAAAATTCTTATAAAGTTATTTATGGTGTGTAAGTTTCGTCACAATATTTTCCTTGATCATTAAAATGCGTTTAACGAAATAATGAGCTGAGTATAGCATGTGGCGGCACTGACTCGGGCGCGTGGTGGTGGTGCGCGGGCGCGTCGTCCACGTCGTCGTCGGAGCCGGGCTCGTCGTCCGAGTGCGGCGCCGCCGCGCGCCCGCTCGCGTACCCGCGCTGCGACAGGTACCTGAACAACATATACCACTCAGATAACTCATATTCAAACAATTCATACATCCTCTCCCCTTGCGAAGCCATAGCTTTGTGTGGTCATAGATATCCACTCGAAACAAAAGGATCTTTAAGTTTATTTTTAACTAAATCTCAAGCTGAGACAAAGTTTTTCGGCGCACTTGCCTACTACCCGGGTGCTTCCACCTCAACGTGAAGAAGTATTTAAACAAGCTGAGATTGCACTAACCAGGTTAATGTATTTTTAAGAGTTTTTCCTGTGTTTAGAGAATGAACAAGGAAGCTCACCTTTCAATGGCTTGAACTAATGCTAACGGGTCTATCCGCACCACGCCTCCCTTCCATTGTTTCAGGTTGGTGCAGGTCGGATGACGTTTGAGATCACACTGCAACCAAAAAGCAAAACATTGATCAAGTTTAATAAAGATTCTAGTTACCACAGTATTCGTGTTTATAGATATGGTATAGTTTATAAATGGAAATTACATGGAAAGGGTTTTCTAGTCGTACTTGCTATTTTACCTCATATAGTTGTATTCGTTATTATACAAAATCATCATTATATCATGTGCAATACTGCTTATAAAATTATATTTCAAAAATGAATAATTTCATCAAATATTAAAGTAGGAAGGAATAAATGGTTAATAAGTTTTACATGCAGTATTGTGCAAAGTGTGTGTGTGTGTGTACCATGAGCTGGTGGGTGTTGAAGAACTTGAGCGCGGAGGTGGCGGGGCGCGCGGGCAGGTCGTGCACGCGCACGGGGAACTGCTCCAGGTGCGACACGCACGCGTTCACCTTGCCCACCAGCGCCGCCAGCGCGCTGCCGCTGCCGCCGCCCTCGTTCCACTCGCTCACCCTGCGACACACACAACATTATCATCACCTTCACCTTCATCACTATCATCCTCATCGAAGTAATCAACCATATAAAGTTTCCTGCTGAGTATGACCATCCTACAATATTTCTGTAAAGACTTGTGGGTAAGTGCCCTGCGTTCTATGACTTCCTACAACCCCTACTATGTTCTGTCTACACAATAAGTGGACATAATTTTTCTTTTTTGCCAATAAAAGCATTATATTCATTGATTGCGTGATGCGTCAAACTCTTTCCACTATAATCCACGCAATAGAAACCATGTCAATATAAACATTGAAAAGAACTGTATACTGTCCCCGTCAATGTGAACATAATAGAAGAAAAACTTTTTACAACTGTATGTGTCTATACTAACTCGATGCCGAGCGGCATGTCTGCGAACACGTGCAGGAAGAGGCGCAGGCGCTCCTCAGCGGCGTCGAGCTCGGCATTGTCTCGGCCTTCGCCCTCCGTCTCGCGTGTCTCAGCCGCTTCCGCGTCTTCGCCACCCGTCAGGAACTGGTGTAGAGCGCCCAGCACTCCCGAGTGGTTCACCTGGATATTTACACATTTAATTAAAGACCCAGTACAAATAACAAGTATATTGTAATTTGTAGCTCAATG
The DNA here is from genome assembly GCA_905220455.2 of Deilephila porcellus. Lineage (NCBI taxonomy): Eukaryota > Metazoa > Arthropoda > Insecta > Lepidoptera > Sphingidae > Deilephila > Deilephila porcellus. Next base: position 10,749,788 of record LR999973.1, on the reverse strand, counting down.
AGTAAATCAAGTATGAATGAACTGGCTCAGTCTGGAGGGTACCACCGTCTCCTAGTTAATAGAAGTGAAACAAGCTTATCTTTTCTCGCAGTCTTGAGACTCTAATCTCATAACTGTATTTTTTTAGGTCAGCTACGCAACAAAGGATCTTATTCATTTTGTGAATTTTAGGCGATATTGATCACTAACCATCATTGTTGCCGATTTCTTGTTTATCGACCTTATGTCTTAAAGGTTAAGTCTATAATGGTGTGGCAAGTTGTTGTGGAGTACCTCGAATGGCGAGACGTCGTGGTGCAGCAGCGTGTCGCGCAGGTGCTCGAGCGCGGCGCGGTGGTGGTGGCGGTGGTGATGCCGCGGCAGCGCGGCGGCCAGCGCGGCCAGCTGCTCCAGCGCGCCGCCGCCGCCGCCCAGCGCGCCCCACTCGCGCTGCAGCCGAGCCGCCGTCCACTGGATCCACTCGCGGACTTTCTCCCTGCACGCGACACAACACGATATTTACATACTTCATCACACGCTAATATTGAACGGTTATACGTTAGACTAACTTGTTTAAGCCATAACTATTTACTTACTGCAACATATTAAAAACACATAAATATCCATTAAGCAGGTATTTATGCAAATAATTATTGGACATGTCACTGATCGGGTCGGAACCGCAGCCTCTCGTTACTCAGCCTGGTCCAAACCAACTATGCCACGGATCAAATATAAATGTGTATTGAATGTTACAGAAAGAATCATGTATTACTTGTTCTGCACGGTGAGGTTGGCGGCGGTGTGCGGGGAGGCGAGCAGCGCGGAGTCCTTGTGCGCGTGCGGCGCGCGGCCCCAGCGCGTGGGGTTGAGCGACGACAGGAACGACGCCTTCACCGAGCCGCCCGCGCGGTGCGCAGCGCGGGCCGCGCCTGAACCCGACCCGCCGCATCCCGAACCTGTACACAACAGTCAATTCATTATAATTAATCTAACTTAACCACTATCATGCGCCCTTATTAAGCTTAATCTTTGTGTACTATTTTGAAGTTTCGAGAAAAGTGACTAGCAGCTGGTTGTCAATGCAATTTGTTTTCTTTTAAATATATTAATTGTGGCTAAAAGAATGTCTTAACGAGCCGACGAGCATTAGTATTTGGTGTTAATTCTTCGCACGTCTCTGTTAATCTAGTTTGGCATGAGCTAGTCTGTAGTAATGGTTATGTGAGTAGGATCAATCTTTTCAAATTTTACAAGAGACAAAGTTGAACTAGTACTGAATGTTGCGTTTTGTATCGATGTTGGAATATGTAGCAGTGTGGTGCGTACCGTGCGGCGCGAGCGTGTGCGCGGGCGCGGGGTGCGCGGCGTGCGCGGGGTGTGCGTGCGGCGCGTGCGCGTGGTGCGCGTGTGGCGCGTGCGCGGGATGCGGTGCGTCGTCCCGCCGCCGCGCGTGCCGTCCACTCGCGCCGCCAGACCGCTTCACTGCGCGCTTGCGCTTCAGCATCTCTGCTAGTTGCAGCGGACTGCCAGATCTGTCGTACATCATATTATCATTATCGCAATCATACCACATTTTTAATTGATTTAAGTTGATATTAGTTTGGACACCAACCTATGCATAGTAGTCGGTATCTGTGGATGTGTAGAAGCCGGTGCTGGTCCTGGCTCCGAACCGCTTCCATCACTTCCACTCGCTAAGAATCAATGAAAAGATTTAATTAATAATATTCCCTACAAACATTTAATAATCCAACAACACAAACATCAAATGTAAAGTGTACTCACGCATGGTGGTAGCGACGAATGAGCCGGATGCGGAAAAAGCCAGTGACAAGTTGTTGTGTTCGAGTGATGTGGCAGATGTGGAGGCGGGCGGCGACGAGCCTCCGCCCGACCGCACGCTCGTGCCGCTCGGGGACTGCCGGACAACCACAGATTACCATATCAATAATACTGTTCATAACTACTTCATAATAAATAATAATAAATCAATACACCCAACAGTCACATAGTCCTGACCCCACACTAAGATCGAGTCTTGTGTCGTGGGTCTTGTGTCAGGAACTACGAAAGACTTTTCGGTCTCACAAACAGTCCGAAACAAATGCCAGTGGTTCACACAAATGTTTGTTCCGGTGCGGGGATCGAACCCACGGCCTCTCGTTTCACAGGCGGCGTTTTAACCAACTGCGCCACAAAGGCTTTCAGTATATATTTTAGACTAACTAATGCCTGTAACTTTTTCAAGTTGGTTATTATGTATTTATGTAGGTAGTAAAAATACATATATACATATACTGCCTCGGTGGCGTAGTTGTATTACGGTACGGTTACAAAGCTGAGGTCTCGGGTTCGAGTCCCGGGTCGGGCAAAGTGATATTGGATTTTTCTATTCATTATCAGCCCGGAGTCAGGAATTTGTGCCCGATATGGCGATAGGCTCGCCCCCTATCACATCATGGGACGGAACATACAAGGCGAAATGTGGGTGTCCTGGTGGCGCATCTGCCTACCCCTTCGGGGATAAAGGCGTGAGTTTATGTATGTAAAAATACATATAGAATAGCGTTTATGAAAATAATAGTTGCTTTTGGGCATAATTTTGTTTTTCAACTTAAGCTCCATGTCTAAAGAATAGCACAACATTGATTGTAACATCAGGGTTACAAATTCAGTTTGTCATTTCAATAACATTGAAAAATGTAAGTGTGTAAGTGGACACTCAGAATCGAAAATAGCAGTTGGTCACATAAGTAGAGGATTCAAAATGAGGACCTGTGACCACCAGTTGGACAATAAACTTTAAGAAAACAAAAACAAACAGTATAAATATTTGTCAAATATCCAGCATGATTTACTGCCTGTACCTTGATCTTGGCCTGGCGGGGCGGCGTGGTGCGCTCGGCGAGCTGCGCCACCTGGTGCAGCACGCCCTCGCGCCGGAACTGCACGGCCATCTCCTCGGGCAGCCGCTGCATCAGGATCTCCGCCAGCTGCAGCGAGCCCACCACGATGCGGAGGTCGCTGGATGCCATCATGCCCGCAATGTGCGAGGATATCACCTGCTTGGGGAAAATGATTGTTAATATAATATTTAACATGTTCTGAGGTGCATTAGAGGAACGACATATAAAATCACTTTTGTCTAGAATTTTGCTTTATTATCTACTAGTAAAAATCACTAGAAATTCGATTTCACTAGACTCACGGGTCAGGTTGTTCTTCTAATTTATGCGAGTAATTTATCTCCAATTAAAGTTAAATCTCAGTAGCATAAACAGCAATATATGAGGGGCAGATAATAGTGTAGTGTGTGGTGTGTACGTGCCTGCATCTTGAGCACTTGTCGCAGCAGCGGCGCGTCGGCGTAGTAGACGCAGCGCAGGATGGCCTTGAGCGCCTGCGAGCGCACGGCCGGGCCCGCCGAGCTCCAGTACACCTCGTGCAGCACCGCCAGCAGCGCGCGCGCCAGCGACGGAGACGAGCGCACCATCGCGATGCGCGGGTCTACAGACACATATTATTCGAAATGGTTCTATACAAAATATACCCACCATTTTTGCACTTGTGTAAGTAAAATATAACTAAAAAAGTAAGTAATAAAAGAAATCAAACCTAAATAAAGACATTTTGTGCCGATCTCATGACCTATGAAGAGAAGTATAAAGAAAGAAAGTAGTATGTACCTGGCGCATTAGCAGCGGCGGCGTTAGCATGGTCCGCGGAATTGGGCTGCGGCGCGACGCGTTGCACGGGACGCGCGGTGCCAGTGTGGTCGTTGAGCTGCTGCATGGCCGTCAGGTCCACGGTGTAGGAGCGGCCCAGCGTCGTGAGGCACACCTCCTCCTCGCCCGCCGCCGCGCCCGCCTCCAGCGCGCGGCTCTCCGCCCACGAGTACGAGCGCCACATGCCTGACCACAACACAACATTATACTTTACGTAACTTATATCCGATAAACACGATAATCTCAGAAATTACACGGAACATTCAATTCAAAAGTTTAGGCTAACCCAGCCAGGCATAAGTAGTCATAATTATCACTAAAAACACGGCATCAAAATCTACAAAATTTAACAAAATGCAACATATTTCCTTAATCATATAAACACTTATACGTTTCAACAGAATCCACATAATTAAATACTTTTAATACTGAATCATTTAATAGTCATACCTCTATCATCACGCCACTGCCAGTGCGCAGTCCTATCAGTGGATGCGGACCAGGGTTTGTCGAGGTGGACGTCGACGGCGAAGATGCCATCAGTCGGCAGGCGTGGCATCAGCTCTCCGATCAGGCACGTGATCTCGTAAAGCTCTTGAGGCAGGCGGGGGATCAACTCGACTTGCTGTGGATCAATATTTATATTTTAGTGATGGCAGTACCTTAAAAATAAGATTTTTACCATGTAAAATTCTGATACTTATGCAAAGTATTAATCGGGGTCGCAGTAAGATCATTTAAGTAAGTAAAGAATCTTACATATTATGTAGTGAAGCAAGACTATGCACTGCACTCAGTCTCTCCCAAGAAACACGGTAAAAATTCCCCAAGTTTGGCCAGTTTTTAAAGGATATTACCTTGTGTGTGATACGCAACAAAATTAATCAGCAAGAAAACCGAGACTTTCACAATATTAATTTCAACATCATTTCTGAGGCTCACTAGTGGTTTCCTGCAACCTTTATCTCCAACACAATGCACTAGCCAGTAAGTGGGAGAGTCGGAAACAAATAATTGTGTACCGGTAAAAAGGCAAGAAGAGGTGGAGACAAATGACTGTTAAGTTATAAAAGAGGCAAGTGTTTGAAGGTATGATGTGGTACCTCCTGGTGCAGCGTGGAGCCGGTGAGCAGGCACAGCAGCGTGTCGGCGATGGAGCGCTGGTGCAGCGCCAGCGCCAGCTGCGGGCACGCCGCGCACATCACCCACAGCAGCCGCAGCACCGTGATGAACGTCGCGCCGGAGATCAGCGCCGGCTGCACCACCAGCTGCACCGGGACATTACATTATTATACATGTGTATTAAAAACCATTATCACTCAATGAAATAAATCCTACTGTCTTATGTTTAAAACAGTATAATGCAAGATGACAAATAAAAAAAAATACACAAAATAATCATTCTATGTTTGTTTACTATCCATATAATATAATTATGTGATTATTGTACTAACGAGTTGCTGCAAGTTGGTGAGCAGCTCAGGTGTGGCGATCTCCTGCAGACGAGCCGGGTCATGTTGGAAGCTGTCCACCAATCGAGAGAACGCGAGGCACACGCATTCCACGGACTTCTTGTCTTGCTGAGTCAGTCTGAAAACATACACATTATATGAATTATTCAAATAAATATATAATAGTCACTGCAAGCTATAGGATATAGATTCAGGTAATTGACACTACTCAAATAAGCTGACCTGTTAGCAAGTAGCTGCAGGGAGTCTCTAACAAGGTGGAACTCATCAGAGGTGAGGTTCTGGCAGCAGTTGGCGGTGATGGAGAGCGCGGCCCGTTGCGCGTTGATGGAGAAGAAATCCAGGTATGTGAGGCATGCGGACACACCGCGCTGGTGGAACAAAAACATTCATAAAAATACATGTTATAGGCGTTTTATAGATGAATATCAGATATACTAAAGAATATGTATTAAAATTAAGTTTGATTGATAATATAATTGTATACTTTTGTAATATAATTTTATTGATTAACGACTTTTCTTAGGAATATAAAGCATCACATGGATGCTACCATAATATAAATTTCTCGACCATAAGAACAAAACTCACTAGTATGACGTTTATGTGGTTTATAAGTTGGATGCGATTTACATAAAGCAATCAAAGATTAATTGGTCACATAACACAATAGTTTATTTTCATAATACAAAACATGACCAAAGGTTATTGAACCATGACATGATTATTCAAGTAACACATAAATCACCAAAGATGAATACAGGAGATTGAAGTAGTTCAGTAATTACCGCTTGCAGTATAGCCTTGGAGTGTCTGCGGGAGAGCATGTCGAGCGCGGTGAGGCTCTGCTCGGCGACGTCCATGCACGTGATGGCCTGCAGCTTGTCCAGGAAGGCGGGCACGGCCAGCGCCACGGCGCCGCTGCTGCGCGGCAGCGCCTCCAGCATGTACGTTAAAGCACGGCACGCGTGGTTCATCTGGAAATTGTTTGAAATTTTAAACTATGCTGTAGTAGTAATGTGACTCGACAATCGAAGCGTACGATGTCCTCCAGTTTGGTGAGGTGACAAATTTTTGAAAGATCACTGGCAGAAAATGGATGCGACAAGCCGAAGACAACGAAAAATAGCATGTATTGAAGGATGCTGATGTCTAGCAGTAGACCGCTTTTAGCTAATGATGATAATGATCGTTATATTCATGATGATGATGAAGGTGATGAACGCAAAATAACATTTTCTACTTTAAGCTTTTGAATACAATATAGAGACAAGACCATTGCTTTAGACTGTTTAGTCTGGGGAAGTTTGATCCGTGATGAATATAATAACGTACCATATCAAAGTTGTGTTCAGCGGCGAGAAGGTTAACAAGCGCGGGCACCACCTGGCGCACGGGGAAGCCGGCGAGCGTGTCCTCGTTGCCCATCACCAGCAGCTGGCACATCTCAATGACAGCTTGTAACTGCTGGCCTTCGTCGCCTGTAGCTTGTAGTCCGGCGAGTAACTGTGCGGCTTTTGATGCAGCTAAATATGAAAAATGTACTATTGAACCTAAGAACGTAATTACGGCCTCTTCTACTTGTGCTTCCTCATGTAAGAACATCAGTATGACATGAGTGCAAACTTTTATTCTTGGTTCAAAAAGTTAAGCTCTGCCAGATGGTCTGCCAGACTTGAAACCTTTCAGGAAATTGGTAGCTATAGGCAACTTTTTTTAACAACTGAGTACTATTCATTTGATATAATTTTGGGGCAGTGTTTCCCGACTATGGAATGTATAAAGGATGATGCAGGTATAAAGATGTGTTACTTAGACTGATTCCAGCTACAAGATGTATACAGGTTGTTTCAAACAATAAAGGTAGTGTTACCCGAGTTGGCGGTGACGGTGCGGTGCAGCAGGTGCTGCATGCGCGGTCCGAGCGCGCCCAGCAGGTGTGGCGGCAGGCCGCGCGCCTCCAGCAGCGCCTGCAGCCGCCCCACTTCGCCCTCCTCCGACGACGACTCCTCGGCGCCCAGCCCGCCCGCGCCCGTGCCGCCGCCCGCGCCGCTGGCGCCCACACCGCCCACTCCGCCGACGCCCACGCCTCCCACACCGCCGCCGCCCACGCACTCTTCTGAAATTTTCATAACAATTCTTTCACATCCTGGAATGTACTTAAATACATCGATTTTGTATGCTATTATTATGGATTTTAAATATTAAATATACAATCAAAGTCTGCAAGATGGAGATAGTTGGGTAGCCGCATCTGTATAACGACAGGTCGCCGATTTTATATACACAAAAACAATACAAGACTTGTTTTGTAGTACCTAGGTAGTAGTGAGGCCAATATGCATATGACTGATGCGTGCATTTATTATTTTAACTACACTCACTATGTAACTAATCAAACTATAGACAATAAATATTGCAGACAAGGCTGGCCACTCAGTAATGTTTGTGAAATATACATTTGTATACCTTTGGTCTTGGGTTTGGCGTCAGTTGCGTTGTCAGGCATGGCGGCTGCTGAGCCTGTCGCCGGCGGTGAGGTGGAAGTAGATGCCACGGCACCCTGACACAACAAATGAATATTACTTGTAGACAAAATAAAGTTAGGCAAACATGCTAAGGCTTGTACGAATGGTCTCTAACGGCCCTCTATAGGGTGCTGGTAGGGGAGCTTAACAGGATTTCTATCGTTAAAAAAGATTGGCAATAGTTGCTTACCGTGGTTAAAGGCTGGGGGTGGGACCGGCCGGACGCACCACCAGTACTGGCACACGAACCCAGGCTGCTTTTACCTGCACAACAATGTGAAATATATTAACACATGATACTACATAAAATGAGCATACAAAAAGTATCACGTCTCCTTTTAGCACAATGCTTTGAAAGCATTGAAATACATTAATAAATTTGAAAAATATTAGATTTAAATTATTTTATGTATGAAATATTTATCTTGGGAAGAGTAATTTGCTAATAATGTTTTTTGTTGTTATTCGAGCTTTGAAAGACCGTTGACTTTCTTTCTTTGTTCCTTAGCTTTTTAAGCATATCATACATGGCATTAGAGCACCTTTTTGTATTTGATAAATAATGAATACTTGTAAGTTGTTTAGTCTAGATAGTTCATAGTGTACAGGAGTAAGCTAAAAATTTAACTGTAGAGATGTTATTGGTGCACACCTCGTTTATCTTTCCGCGTGGAGGTCGGGTGCGGCTGCGGCATGTCGCGAGCCCGCGGCCGCCTCCCGCCCGCCGCGCTGCTGCCCGCGCCTTCCCCGCCCGCTGCCTGCTGCACAACAAAATACAACCACTTTAATACACATAGTATATACACCAAATGATTTCATTTATCATAAACGAAAACCTTCATTTACAATTTAAACAATTTCTCTATCCTTATACGACTATTTTTTATTTAATTCATTATGAGACAAAATCCAATTAATAATATTCAATCATGGGCAATTCAATGTGGCGGGACGTCGCTGGATGCAGGCTGCCTTCAACAGGTCACTGTGGAAATCATTGGGAGAGGCCTATGTTCAGCAGTGGACGTCCTTTGGCTGATGGATGGATGGGCAACACTCCTGAGCTAATAAGTTTGTGATTATTTTCATATTATTCTATTACGGGATCCTTCCGTGCTAATTTTCAAATTATATGACTAGTTGGAACACACAAACACCATTTGTAACTTTTTACCATACATTAAAATCTCATATTTGCAAGCACCATACTTAAGGCACTGACTGGTGTTTATTAAAATCCATATATTTTATGGAGTATAATTCAGATCAGCATTTTTCTCAGACACAAACTGGCCATATACATGATGATTACCACATACTTTTGTTAAATTGTCAGTGTACGTATACAAAGTGTACATTCATTACATAAAATATAATTCATTTCATGTTAGAATTTGTAATATTTGTTGATATTTGCTTGTTCATTTTGTATACAATGTTATAATTTCTCATATATAAATAAACAAACATGAAAAGCGAATATAAATAAATAAATGACCCCACACTAAGATCGGGTTCTGTGTCTTGTTATCAAGACTTCATCAGTCCCACAAACACACAGACTTGAAACAAATACTTGTGGAACACACAAATATTTATCTCGGTGCGGGGATCGAACCCGCGGCCTCTCGTTTCACAACCAGCGTCTAACCAACTGTGCCACGGAGGCTGTCAATATGTTTCATGAAATATCAAATAAGTTGCTTATGTCGCAAACTACTGTCTAATCTAATGACGAGTAAAAATGTATCAATCCCGAGACATACTTCGATCACATTTTACTTTCGGAATAAATATTATGTTAACACTTCCTAAGATACTTGAAGGAAGTTAACATAAATATAACAGAGCATAAGGCAAACGTGATACGTGGCCTTTAGGGTTCGCTGATCAGATAGACAATCATTGCATAAGCGACGATGAATAGTTCATACATTGTATGATGAAAAGAAAAGAAGAATTGTACACAAAATGTCTAGTAAGGTTTTTTAAGGTAGTCCCCTGTCTAGAGCTAACCACTATAACGGAAAAGAAAACTTGAAATAATCATACAATCTATAAATATCAAATTAAAATAATGGCGATCAGTCAAAATCGAGGTAACTGCAACTTGTTTAAAAAAATGGAGAAAATACATTGAATATTTTCTCCATTTTTTAGAACCGTATTCCTCCACAGGTTTAATGTATTTTATTTTTAATATTTTTTTCTCCAAGAATAATATTATGCAATATTATACTTGGCTAGCAAATATCGACATAAAACTAATAAAAAACATACCAGTCATCATGAATGATGCTTGTTGACTATGTTGCGAATTGTGATAAGCGAAAGCGCAACTACAGCATGAGATGATTGCTGTACCATACGATAGCAAAGATTTTACAATGAACATTGTAATATCAGACAAAAATATTTTGTACTACATACTTTAAAAATCAAGACCATAATTATGCGAAGTTATGCGTGTGCATGTCAACAGTAATTATTTTTACCCAAAACATACTCACAATTTGAATGCATGTGAAGTCTGTAAGAATGAGTATAGAGGAGGTCCGTATCAAGCAATAGGAGAGTTTAATGGTTGCGTTGATAGCATTTGTAATTAAACTGAATAATTAAGCTAATGATGCCTAACAGTAAATAACACGATGTGATGCAAATATTTTTAGAAAAAAATTAATTACTTATTAATATTTTATTGACGCTGTCATCGACAGTTTATAGAAAAATATTTATGAACTATCCTTATCTCTTCAAAACAAAGCAATAATTAATTAAACGCTGAATTTCTTCCACTAGTAAATGACACGCATAATATTAAAGCCTAAACTATTATCATCACCTACATTTGTATTGATTAACATGCATTTTGGAAAGCGATAAGATAGAGAGTATAGGCACCTGTCTTTTAGAAGCAGTGTCCTGCCTCTGCCTTTGGGAAGTAGTAGCTCCCCGCGTCAGGCAAGCACCCAGGGTCGCACCCGTTGCAGCAGCTATGCTCTGCGCCCCCAAGCACACACATCAACACGAGAGCCGTACACAAACACTATACATATTTATCAGTCCGTTACACATGAATAATTCACACAATCTATAACGCGGGCACATTAATTATCGCAAAGATATCGGTCCAGTCGGCGGCGCGTCACTTTCAGTACTGACTAGTGAGCACCGAACACCAGCGACGCGGCCAACCTGCAAACGACGCTCGCAGATACGGCGGATTCATTAAACTTATTTGCTACCGCATTAATACAATGGATACAACGTAAATAGTTCAGTGACAACTGCACAGACGACTTTACGTGACCTCGTTAATAGATAATCATCCTTCACATGGACGAGCATTTGTGCATTCATATGTTTTATTGAAATAATAAATAACAAATTACTTACCCTCCGTGCGTTAGTCTGTCGTAAATAGGGAAGATCGCGTGGAACTATCAGTAACTTGCTCAAAGCACTGTGCGCTTTTGACGAACTTGCTTCTGTAAATAAACCGTAAATATGTTATTTTTTGTGTTTATTTATGTAGGACTTCTATGAAAATGACTAAACAATGATCGCTGAAGAGCGCACCTTGTGTATCTTTGAAGGGCGGCGGCGTGGCAGTCCTGCCGAAGCCGTCCGGAGCACTCCTGCGGTCTGGCGGGCAGTGAGTCGCGTCACTCGTCGACGGACTCGCTGCAATGCCAACATGTACCATAATTTATTTGCGATGAACAACTGCGCTTCATATGTGATAACGACTGTCTGATAAGCCATAGACAGTCCTATATTAAGTGTTATAATATCTCATAATAGATGAACTTTTATTACGTCATTATGGGTTTATTTTAAATGATGCGCTTAGTGGAATACGATCAATATATATTTTTAATATTCATATACAATTGAAGGAAACGTATTGAAAGTGCGATTCCGCTGCTAGGTGTCATTAAGTAATAACTAGGTCAAAGTATAAATGAATTACCTGAATTGTCACTAACGACCGTCGCGGTAGGTGGTCCGAGGTCGCGATGGTGCCTGTTTCGCAACAAATAAGTGCAGGATGTCTGCGTCGCGCTCGGCTGCTCTACTCTCTCAAACTCCTGTCTGGTCGTCCTAGTCGCTGAGTCGCCTGTGTCTGTGCCCTCTCTACTGAGCGAGTCTATTTTAAATTTCTTCTTGTATTCCTCGAGATTGATCAGGCAACTACTTTTCCTGTTTGATAGTGAGCGATGTGAGGATCGCTTTCTTTTCTTGCCTTTTCTTCGACTGGTCGTCGGACTGTACACAGAGTAGTCAGAGTCAAATAATTCTGTGACCGTCGACGAACTGAACGGTGAATAGGCGAAGTCCCTTTCGTCGAGAGGCAACAAACCTCCTTCGGAATGATTCGGCTGCGTCGATGTTGCTGTAGCGTTTTGGTTTAATGGTGATTGTGATAATGGTTGCGTCTTTATATTATTCGGGATTGGCTCACAAGCGCTCTCAGTAGATTTAAGAGCAGTCCGTGAGCGTGTGCAATATGCGACGCACTCCTCTGTGCTATTGTTCGATGCGGTTTTGCGCTTCTTCCTGTCATGCGAGGATGTGCGGCCGCGTTTTGTGTATACGCCGGAGGATTTATTGGTATCTCCACCCTTGTAATCGCTCGTGTCGCAGCGCGTTTCGTACACGTCAGCACCGTATGACCAGCGCTCAGTTATGGAGTAGTCAGACCTCGGTAGCGAGTTGATGAGTCGCGAGCTTCTGCGGAGTTCGACGTGTCCTTGCGGATCGTTGTCCGACACGCGGCTGGAGGAATGTCGGCTGGTGGAGCGCGGTAGAGGCGACGTAGCGTTGCGTCTGCTCCGGCGGCTGTGGCTCGTTCGTCGCACCTGACGCAACCACCGACCGCCCACCACCCTGCTAGGAGAAGACCTGCGCAAACCACAAAACAATATGTTAAAAACATTAAAACAATTTCTTTGAATTGAGTATAATAACTAAAAATTTGGTATGGGACAATTCAGAACCGTAACTAGTGATTCCGCAATAAGTCTTATTTAAACTCACCTAACGACGCTCGCCTCGTATAGCGTGCATTGCGAATACTTTTTCAATATTCCTAGCATTCCTGTCTCTAGCCGGACAACATGTGACAGATATTCGATGCATTGGATCTTTATACAATATTATTAGACATATTTTTCAAAACATGTAATATTTATATTTAATACGCATTTCACTTTTAGTTTCAGTGGTCGTTGGACTTCTATCGGTGTAGTGTTTTCGTACCATAAATATTACTAACATAGATTTTCGTAGACAGACTAAAGTAAACACTCATTCCAGGTAACGGAAGCAAAATAAACTCAAGGTTTTATAAGCCATATGTTTATGATAAGATACCTGGCTAGGTGTATTACAAGACCGTTTAAGGAATTTATGTCGCAAAAGGGTTAACAATGCTGATTACAGATTATCTATGTATTTAAAAACGTTAACACATTTATTAACGTGCATGAAGATTATATAAAAACGCTTCAATTTATAAAGACTAATAAGGGTAATACATTTTCTGCTTCACTCAAATGCATTCCCTCCTTTCAATACCGTCCAAATTTAATTTAATTGGTTTATTTTTAAATATAACACTATCTTCTTTAACCGAATGACGCGTGACTTTTTAAGAATTAACAGTTTCGTGTACATCGCAACTCGGACTAAATTAGGAGGTTACCTCTTATTCCAGCCACATAATCTTCATTCCCTCATACTTTATTAATGCTGAAACTTTTAAATAAAGCGGGAATAATAGTCTATGATTCCTAGTTACCCTTTCTGTATCGTTGATGACTTCACTATGAGGTGCAATGGTGGCCAGCCACTTGTCTTGCAACTTTGCAACCCTTGTTTTTTGCGTCACTAGTGACATTTGGATAAACACTATGATGAGGATTTCGTAAATGAACAAGTTCTTCAGTAAACAAAAAGTATGTTAAAAACCAAGTTTCAAATAAATTTATCCTAACGGCAAACCCATATTCTATGTATATACATTTTACATAGAATATGGGGTTTTTTAAACAAGTTCTTCAGCATTATTTCCTCACCTTAGTGTTTTGTCATTCCAAAATTAAAACACGCAGTTGTACGGTATGTAAAGGTATTGTATGGTACGACCATAGGTTACCATAGGTGCGGAGTGAAACTCATATTTGATCGGTATCATTTCTACACACAAGTATGTTTTATGTGAGTATACTTATCAATTGTATTACTCAACTACAGCAAAGCCTAAAGAAGGGTATGTATTCCAATAAATTAAACACAATATTTCCCAGAAGTCGTCTTAGTACAACAGTTTACGCTTTTAATTAACTTATTACATACAGCTGCTCTTTCTAATTTATTTTCAGTATCGTTAATTAAAGATACGATATCTGATAATGTGTTATTTACATTGTGAACTTAGAATTTTTGTTATGTTTACAAACAAACAACGAATTTAATTGTAAACAAAGCTATTTGCAAAGTACGTTGTTAACAAATACCTACTTTAATTAATTTTATGTTTCCTCTTACAGTCCTTGCCAATAAAATGAGTAACACCGTACGAGCGGAATGTTCTTAATAAAATTAAAATTATGACAGCTGTGTTTTCGTGTTGAGAGTGCAGTGGTGCAGTTGATAAGAAACCGGCTTTGAAACCACAGGCCGTCGGCTCAATCCCCGAATCTATAATTATGATATTTCACACCATGATTCTTATAATCACAAATATTTGCATTCGTACAAAGCCATCAAATGGTAAAAAGATATACGTGGAGCAATGAAAACTTTAAAAAGTTACAATTAATGGCAGTTGTATGAATAAAACTAAAATTACTCTCAGGAACTCATATTTGTCGTGACATTAACTCCTTGTAGTATGCCGTAGACCACTGGTGACTAGAGAGACTTACTCCGACTTACTTTGAGAAAGTATGGTCAAGACCGTAGGCAGTCTAGTCCACTCTAGTTCAGGCGAAAATATTTTAGATATCTAAACTGATAGATAGTCTTGATTCGTATCGCAATACATAGCAACTAGCAAATACTGAGCTATGGCAATTCATACCCACAATTCTTTTAGCACTATTTCATATTTATTAGAAGCAAGGCTCACGCAAAGAACATTAGGGGTGTACAAAAACAACACTAACGATAATTTTATTTTGGATGCGTATATGGACAAATCTGAAATAACGAGGAATAGCGATTTGATCATCCTCGCCCATTTGAAAAATTCACCCTTTATACCTCACAACCCCGCGTGTGCGCGTTACAGAGCAAATATTTTAATCTGCGCAAGTCGGTCGACCCTGCCACGGTATTGACTGTAACCAGACGGATTATCACCGTTAAGCTAACGCACTAGTATTAACCTTACGTGACATTTTAAATTACAGTTATATTATAAATTCATGCGTTTTTATTGCAAAAGTTATTGTAATGGGCGATACATATCGTGTCTAATCATACATCATATAGTAATCCTACTATTTATTAAAGAGCGTTGTGCCCTGATGGTAACGGACCTGACGCGGCTGCCAATATATTCACGGTGGTCGCGGGTTCAAATCACAGAGCACACCTCTGAATTTTCGGAGCGATGTGTGTATTGATAGTTAACCACCACACACTATACCGGTGAAGGTAAACATTGTTAGGAAATTTGCTTACCATAGCGATTTGTAAGAATTTCGACGGTATGTTAAGTACGCGAACCCGCACTAGACCAGCGTGGTGGACTATATGGCTAATCCTTCTTAATTGTACTGTCGATTGTAGAGGAGGTCGGTGCCCTGCAGTGGGTCTTATGCAGTACAGTACTATTTATCATTACTGCGTTCAATAGATTGTCGTGAGATACATTTGAGAGATCTTAGTACAGTATTGGTTTATATCACATCAATTAATGTAATGTATAAACTATTTTCTCTTTCTCTACATAATTCCTTTAAAGTGTCATTGATATTATAGCTTTATATATACAGCTTTATTAAATCATTCGAAAAACTGAACCGATTTGGGATAGGCCCAAAAAGCTGTAAGTTATCAATAGGGAAATTTTGACAGATAATAGTCTCAAACCTATCACTGCATAGATTGGGCAAAGTGGCAATGATTGAACAAAAGGTGGTGCCTACAATCAGATGATATAGCATATAGGAAAATAAGAATGATTTAATATGTATGATTGCATTTTCTTCTCAGAGATAATAAAAGTGAAGACAAAAATTGAATTACAAACTTTATTTACATATTCATGAAGAATTTACAAAAGCAATTACTAGAACTTGGAAATTAACTAAGTAACAATGTAGCAGTGACAGTTATATTATATCATACATACTACTTTTAACAATATACAAATATTGTTAATACTTGAAAAGTATGTTCTAAATAATGTTGTTCAATATTTGTTTCAGTTTCTCCACTATCAGTTATATACAAAAGTAATTAAAATATCTTCAGTTTTATTATATTTGTTTTCCCATACTGCAATATTATTACACAACATGTCCAAAAAGCTTATATTACAACAAAAATATTATGTAATAAAAACCGATTGTTAAAACCATTATTTTGTAAAAATAAAACACAAATCTGTTTAATGGTTTCTTGAGTTTACGCGAGTGTTACACATTGAAATAAAACTAATTTTTACGGATTTTATCCCGATTTGGTTTAATTTTTATATTTCTTAACTTCCCGAAGTTATAGTCTCGACTAGACGTAATTAGTTACATAATACATTATATGTATATCAGCTGACTGCTGATATATTATGAACCTGTATTTTTTCCAATAAACCACATTTATTTATTCACTTACGATTCTCCAACCCAATGTTTGACCATGTCAGTTTAAACAATATCAGAAATAACCAAAAATATGCATATAAAGTTTTTTTCATTTAGCAAAAACAAAATGGAAAGGCACTTTTGGAAGTAGATGTATTTAGCAGATAGTGCCAAGAAATAAGACCAATAGTGCCTTTTAAATATCAGTTATATTTGCTATACAATGTAAGGGCAGGTTGCATGTATAATGGCAATCTGTATGGTAAACAATCTAGGATAAACCATATATCCATATCCTTCACTGCCAAAGTGGATAAATTTTGAAATCAAATATAGGGCAAAAAAGTGTATACACTACGCAGGCCATGTACATCAGCATCTAATCTATACCAATATAAAGCTAAAGAGTTTATTTGTTTGTACGCGCTAATCTCAGGAACTACTGATTCGAATTGGAAAATTATTTTTATTTTGGATAGCCCATTTATCAAGGAAGGTTATAGGCTATATAACATCACTCCATAACTAATAAGAGTGAAGCAGTAGTGAAAAATGATTCAAAAACGGGAAAATGTATTCCTTTTTTAACTTCCCGACGTTTCGATTGCTTTACAGCTTTCGTGGTCACAGGGCGGACTGAGATATATTAGTCATATAGATTAGTCATCCGTTCACTGACTGTTACAATTTAATTACCCTTAATTTACAATTATTAAATTAAAAAGTTAATTGGATTTAGCGATCCGATCTACGCAGAAGGATTCTTCAGAAGAACTTGAAGAATGTAAAAATGAAACCAAATCCGCGATAAAATCCGCAAAAAAAAGTTTTATTTCAATGTATAACATTCGCGAAAATCTAAGAAACCATTATAATATATAAAAGTTTCAAAATAATGATCAAATAGCACATGCGCTTATTTATTTTGCGGAATGAATAAGACGGAACAGAGGGGGAGAACGGGATGGGATGGGAGAAGCCTTATAGCGGAGTTTAGTTTAAATATAAAACAGTTAATACGCGTAATAACTAATATGTTGTTGATGTGGACTGGACTCAAAAACTGTCTGCACCCGGGCGAAGCCGGGCCCGATCTCTAGTTCAATTATAATGTTATAATTTTAATACATAACTAGCTTCTGCCTGCAAACTTCGTCTGCGTGATTAACTTTAGTTGAAATTAACTTTGTTTGGAAATCCCATCCCATCCCGTTATATCCCGCCCGTACCATCTCATTCTTACTTAAGGCATGTAATCCAGTCCCATCCCATCCCTTTGAGTATTAAAAAAAAGTAAGAAATCCTTCCTCATCCTACGGGAACACTAATTTTTTTGGGATAAAAAGCAGCCTAAGTGTTATTCCAGGTGTCAGCTACCTCCATACCAAATTTCATCGAAATCCGTTAAGCCGTTTCTGAGTTCATCGTTCACAACCGCACAGATAAACAGACAAAAATTCTAAAAACCATTGTTCTGGGATCTATTACGTTAATATAGATTATAGACCCTCCATATTAGTTTTTCTCATTTATCTTCCATGTACAGACATCGATCGATTACAAATTTATTATATGTATTGATATAGATAGATATGTAGATATAATTATATATGCTATTTTGAGACCTACCTTCCTAAATAATCTAAATGTATTAATGTGTCATACTGCATCGGCCTATCTGAACTCAATATACACAAAAACTATCCAATGGATTTTCAACAATGAAAATAGTGATTCATCAGAAAGAAATGGGTATTAAATTCTTTAAGGTGTTATGTAAATAGGCCGACGCAAAACGCAAATCTTTTGAAAGTAGAATCATGGAATCTGGTGGTCAGTAATTATTTATCAGGACGAAAATGTACTACAAAGCGATTTTTCGACGCTCATTCATTAAGTAGGAAAACAAGGGTAGAATGATTGTATTTTGGCTCAAACAAACCTTCATGTATTGGCTTAAATTTAGCACAAAACATTCTTATTATAATAAAGACACGTCTTTTAGCATTTGTCACATTTCATTATCTACTGTGTGTATGTGTAATATAAGGGACAAATTTATTTACATACATACATACTTAAACTCACGCCTTTATGCCAGAAGGGGTAGGCAGAGGCACCACCCGGACACCCACATTTCGCCTTGTATGACTAATTTATTATTTATTAATCACAGGACAAATTTATTTATCACTGAATTATCATCATATCTCAAGAAGCAAATGAGTTAAAGGTTCCTCATAGGGAGAAGGTATCTACTATGACAGGTCTTATGAAAGTTCTACCCCTAAAATCATTAGGAGGGTTCAAAAGCTTGAGTGAAACAAAAATACATATTTGGTCCCATTTATGAGCAACTCGGTATTAAAATTCCTCAACATAAATTACAGGAAAATCCACATGCTTTGGGGTTTTTTGAAAATACGCTCCATATATAAGATCAGAATTAGAAAAAGCGTCGCAAGGTCTGTATGGGAAATTATATGCATCTAATCAGGCTGATTAGGCACTTCAAAGTGACAACACTGTACCTGATAATAAATGCGATGATCTTCATAAAAAGTATCAAGATTGATGCTTCGTAAGGACCCAAGAGGGTTACTCTATGATCCAAAACGAATTTTAAATGTTCGGACACTAAAAAGTATAACAAATACTTTATTGTATTTGTACACATTGATAAATTAACTTATTGACTTGACTAGCTAAGAAATCGTAATATATGCAATTGAATGTGGGCAGCCAAGTGCCAAAAATAAGTGTGCAGTTTTATTTTTAAGTTTCATCAAAATCAGGCTTCTGACTCCTTTTAATATTCTTCTCTATTCTTCATAGTTTCGGATTTAGCCATGTACACCCATTTATAAAATTCGCCTGTATATGCAATCTCAATTTATTACAATGTGCCTAAACCACATATTACTGTTTGTAATTAAACAAATTTAAGATTACTGGATCTATGAAAAATTTAGTCCAAATGATCATTTTAGATTAAGAAATTATCCAAATTGACATTATCCTTAAGAGCACTACATAAGGCAGACTTATTTATAAATATATAAGTTAAAAATAATCAGTAAGACAAGACTATAATTAATAAGATTATAATATATATTTTGGCAGCCTCCGTGGCGCAGTTAGTTAGACGCCGCCTGTGAAATGAGAGGCCGCCTGTGAAATGAGAGGCCGCGGGTTCGATCCCCGCACCGAAACAAATATTTGTGTGATCCACAGGTATTTGTTTCGGGTCTGGGTGTTTGTGAGGCCGAAAAGTCTCTCGTCGTTCCTGATACCCACAACACAAGACTCGATCTTAGTGTGGGGTCGGGACTATGTATGTGACTGTTGGGTGTATTTATTTATTTATTTATATATTTGTATGTTTGAATTGTAATTTTGAAATAAGTACTTACATATTTTTAACAACTTTTTTTATTTACTTCAACATAATTTAAAAACACACACACTTATCGCTTCTATTTTTGTTTAGTAACTATAAGAAGTCATGTATTTATACAACTATTAAAAGATATGACATTATGTATTCACAGCATGCCTTTGTTTTAAATAAATATAATTCAGTCTACACTTTACAATTAAACCATAGCATTGTCCATCAATGTAAACCCTATTTAGTGAACTAACATCCAAATCTACTTATACTAATGAAGATTCATACTTAACTCTGGAATGTGTAAGTATTGATATAGAAAAACAACAAAAGCTAAAAGCATTTGTTGCACTATTTTGTATACAACAAAGATACTTTTGTTAATTTACATAATACTTTATTCATTTTTCCATGTGGTCATAATTATTATGAAATGTTTGGCAAAAATTGCCTGTTATCTGTTTTAATGGCACATTTATCTAAGTAAAATAATGTTAAATTTCATAATTGGTTATGACAAAAAAACCTGGATTCATTTTGTGATATATATGACTCATGTAGTTCTTACTACATATTATGACACATTATATATCCCAATATTGTGAAATTATTTTTATATTAGGGACTTTACATTCTTTTTTATACATTTCATAAGGATCTAGAAACAACAAACTAATTGTGTATTAATTGTCTGTTTTCTGGTTAACATTAACAATTATTTTCTACATGTATGTAGCAAGGGTTTACTGCACTCTTCATGAAAATGGGTATTTTCATACCAATTTTCCTTTTATTGATTTCTATTTATTTGAACAGCAAATATTTTTTCCTAGTAATTGTAATAATGGTTTCTTGGATTTACACAATCATTTTAAGTAAAGGGGTCAGTCTAATTTATACTACATGTATGTACCTGTTCGATCAACAATACCACTGATTGAAGATGAACCTCCATTATATCTACATATTTCATTGAATGCAATACATAAATTGGAATACCACAATATATCCCTATATTTTCCAGAAAATTTATGTGATTACTAAATTCAAACTAAACTGTAGTACTAGAATGCTATTTGTTTGAATTCTGGGTATAATTGTTTCAATTTAAGAAAAGAAAAAACTCAATATGTTAGCATAAATAAAACCTAGATGTAATTACATTGTAATTAAGGCTAAAAAGACTAGTTGATTTGTTTCTGTACATGAACCTTTCAATTGATATATATTACAGAGACACATAACATAGGCAAAACATTTGTTCCTATGTTAGTTGTTCTGCCATAGAAGTGTCATGTTACTATGCCTATGTTGCCACATAATACTTTATTTTCTTTATGCTGTTCGCAATACAAAAACATATTCCATGCTTTAAATCATATACCACAGCATACTAAAATCAATTATACCTATATTTGACATCACCACTATGAGTTGGTCGGGACTAAGATTACCAAGTTGGTCATCCGATACTGTCTTTGCTTTCAAATTGTCCGAGTGTCATTAATTCTAGATGATGATATGCGTTGTGTTCATGTAGTATGAGAATATGTGTAAGGAGATGCTCACCCGCTGGACTCTCTCGTGAGTGCAGAGTGCGACGACGGTGTGATGTGTTGCTCGGCCATAGACGACGCTGGGGAACACACGCGGCTGCTTGTGTGGGGCCTGCGCAGGCCGCCCGCGCGCGCTACCTGCCCGGCACCATGCCAGGGCTAGCGCTAAGACGCTGCCTCTGCATCCACTGCGCCGTACCACACCTTACAACCACATCACCACCGGGATCACCTTCACCGTCACACTCACTGCACTCGACACTTCACGCACTGTACTCACTAGTGACTACCGACGCGCACACACACCGCCGACCTATCTGGAACAAAAGATAAAACACACTCAGCAGTCAGCCCTCCGACAATACTACGTTACATAAACATTTCAACAATCTGCACGGTGCACTGTCCAGCGCCTACCGAGTGCTCACGATTCTCGCACAGATTTCCTTACCACTGCGATATCATAAATAAACAAAACGGCCACTGGTAATTTCTATTCTTCCTAATACCACGTTATAAAGAAATTATTGTAATGGATGACACATCAAGGACAGCTATGCTTTCCGAGTTATTTTTCAATCCATTCCACACAGCTGGTTGGCTGTCATAAAATAATGTTGCCAACTTAACAATATAAATGCTACTACAGTCGAGCTTATTGATTGTATTTCTAACATATTTGGTAAGCAAAGATGGAAGAATTTATTACAAATATATTCATTATTTTTTACGTTAGTTTAATATCAAAACAATTCGTGTTAATGTCGGCTCCATAATGAAATTATTTCTGTTTTATGTTTTTTTCGCAAGAAACCTGATATATTCAGTAAAATAATAAAATATATATATTTAGTACAAATATTTTTGAACACGTTATCTAGTAAATGCAAAAAAAACATAACTGGCAAAAATTACCAAACAGAAAATGTCATAAATATCTAGCAACATTGACAAATATTCTACCATCATGGGTGGACAGAATGAAACAAATACATATAAGCATGAGCGAGATAAGTATAATTTGTGTTTTGGTAGAAAGAATTGGTCACACAATAATATTTCGGAGAATTTCGTAATACTTAAATAACAATAATAAATAGATGTACCTCTATGGATTAGTAATACTCGTAGTGAGATATGGCACGGTAACTATTTTTTTTTGGTATGCATAATACATATTATAATGTACACAATCGATTCTTTAATTTAATTGTTTTAATCAAAGCTCTCAAACAAAAATGATACATGCAAACCAATGATGCAAACCGATCAGTGTTCGGTGACTAAGTTACAGCGCCAGTTTTATTATTGAACCCTTATGAACTTATATTAGGAGCGAGTTTAATACTGGGGACTACCTGCTTACGTCCCATTTAATTAAACCTGTTCGGCGCAGAAATCGGATACTAACGGTGAATAAACTTTAAAAGGATGATTTTTTATAAAAGATAAACCTAGCACATTTTAAAGTATTCTTGTCAGCTTCGTACAAAAAAGTGAGCCATAATAGCGAGTAGGGAGCGAGTAACTGGAATATGGGGGTATTGCCACAGATTATTAGATATTGGCAAGTGAAAAATTGATTTTCATGAAATTAAGTTCCTATAGGGGGGGTAAAGTAGGTTATAGGTAAGTAGTAATATTGAATTATTACAATTAGTCGATGAGGATATAATTATGCTAACACATAAAATGAGTTGATTCATTTGTATGTATACCATTACGTTGAATAGGTACTCATTTTATGACCATCCTTTGAAATTGCATTTAAATTATAAATTTCCATTAATATAACAATGAGTGCTAATTTACTACAGTTTATTAGAAGTGATTTAGTTGTATTGATTTGGGTCGTTATGTATTTAATCTAATAAAATTAATCAGGAAAATATATTATACAAAAGTTAATTATTAATATTGTATTTCGGTGAATTCAAAAGCAATCTAATAATACGACTGGCATGTTTTTTAAATAATACAAATTAAATCTTGTTTAGCGGTCGCTCAATTGTCAGTCGACTAATATTTTAATTAATCGAATAGGTACCTGAATGCGTATTCCAATTTAAAAAATGCAAATGTCCGTAATAATGCAAAAACTCCCATGTCTTTATTCCAAATTTAATTTCATTAATAACAGCGCGTATCGATTTAGCAGTCTGGGACGCGAGTTTCACATATGAGCACTTTGTGGCACTCGCACCAGACGACTCAGTCGATCTGCGAAATCTCAAATGAACTTCTTATTGATGTATGCAAATGTACATTCGCTACAGAAATATATCGATATTTATTTCTGTGACATTCACTGCATTTTCTAAAATAAATCATATTAAATCAGCTGCTGTTTGTTTACAGTTTATAGTAATAAAATGTACAATCAAAATTATAATAATTATGTATACATATTGTACGAGTATATCTTATGAAAATAGGTAAATGATTGTTACGTAGTTGAAATAAAAACCTGACAAAGAAATTAAAATTAAATTGGTCACTTTTCTTAAAAATAAACGTTGCGATCTTAAAAACTGATCCAGAATTGAAAAGTGCTTTCAATATCAGCAACACAAATTTAGAAACAAGATCTATATTAATGTATAAATTGAATGATGAAAGATAACAATAACGTTGTAATCTGCTGCTGAAAATCAAAACGAAAGTACTGGCAGTGTTATAATTGACTATTATAAATCAAAATCAATTTTGCTACCAGCTGTTGTAGCCTAAACCTGTTTCTCGTTTATGTGTAATACAAGACCCGTAGCGTGCGCCGTTTCTAAACGATGTTTATATTGTAACACTTGCATTTAATTTTGACCCTAGGCCGATGTCATGAATATACAAGATAAATTGTCAAGACAAAAAGTACAAACGCGGCAGGGTGCTCGGGCAGGACCATGTATTCTTAAAGCATGTTACACTTTTCATTTTAATCTTTATATTATATTGTGTGTTAATGGCACTTATTTCCATATTTAACATAAAATCAATACGCAAATTATATTTTGTTCTTTTGCAAGCCAATACTTCGAAAAAATAATAAATATGGAATTCCGAAATCTTTTGATTAGTTGTAGTCGCTATTAATTTAGATTTGAGGCCAATTTTATGTATGAGTAATTATAAACGCGGCCCAGCCTGGCAATTTAACTTGCTAAACTGGTGGCTGTGTCGGCTAAGTATCTCAATGAATTGAATCTGTGTACACCATAGATGTAGTATAACATAGATCGGCAATGTGAAAGAGATAGAATGATTTATATCATACATTAAAGCGAGATGCATGATGCGACCATGCGTTTACACGGAGAGCTAACTTTAGCGATTTGTGTGAAAATATGTCATTTAAGCGAACGACAAATTTCGCTTATTTTCTTGATTTATTTAATATTTCAGTACTGAGCTACTTTTATTAAATGTAATTTGTTATGGTGAGTTGTCCAGTGCCTGGATGTGATTGATTTTAGTGTAAAAACCCGAATAATCATAGTTTTTGATAAGATCGTATCACTTTTTTCAATGTTGTTTAGTGACAATATTGTAGATTTGTAAGACAAACCTTGTATGTATATCGGTAGAACAGAATGTCCTTATTCATTATTTAAATGCATAGAAAGCATCCATTGCCTATAAAAAATGATATCATATACGTGAATTTATAATAATTTCAACCAACATTTGCTAGAGATTGATTGACAGTTTCGATCAATAATATTATGTCGATAAAAATAGTCAATGACCATAGAGGTTTCACTTCATTTTATAATCTCGTAGTATAACATCAATTCTATAATAACAGTTATTACTTCACTTTATTTATTCACTATTGATATTTGCTAAATATTAATTAATATTTCGTGTGCGTAATTTACCATTTCTGAGCCGGTTTCAAATTAACTGTGCCACGGAGGCTGTCATTCTAATAAAACAATAGAACATTAGATATTATGATAAGGAATGCTTTACAAAACTTGTCAAATAAAATTATTCTCAAATATGACGATTTATCTTTATTTACTTGTGTTTACGTATCTGTGTTGAAATAAACACAATCATTATTTTTCTGTTAAAATACCATGAAATGTCTCATATATATCTATAAAATTTAATTTTATTGGTTGGGCCGTTAGGAATATCGATATGATAGTATCGACAGTGCATGGCGCAGCATTATCTGTCACGCACACATGCAAACTTCACGCACACTATCATATTCTCGTTTTGGTTTCACTCAAAATGATACATTGCCGATCTATGTTATACTACATCTATGGTGTACACAGATTAATCTATTTATCAATATCAACCATTCATAGAATTGAATATTGTTAAATATGTTATCACAATCTTAGTATCAAAAAGGTTTCTGTTGGTGCAGCCAATATTTCGGGTTTTAGTAAGATACAGTGCTGATGTCACATGAATGGCCGCCACACATGTAACGATATAATTGTGCAAGTCTAAGTTAGCACCAGTATACTGAAAGGTGTGTGGGCAAATAACTGCGCAAAGTTCGTTCAATTTTCGATTCGAGACTGCTGCAGCCTCGTGTTTGCGCAAACCACATAATAGAGGTTATCATCTTACTATGGAATGGTCAATGGACTATGCGCTCTAGTCTAGCTTCCATAATTTGATTGCAAAATATATTTGTTATACTGTACTCGTAGTTGGTGTACTGAACTATAGTAAAATAGCATTTAAATATTTGCTTATAAGTCTCTGGTATATTCAACAGTCTTAAGTCGAGTTAGTCACTTCATCGCACGAGATATTTTAAGTAGGCCGCGCTGCCGTGACAGCTGCGTAAATTAGGTTCGTTAGCAACTATAATGACGTACTTTCTACCGTACAATGACTGAGTATCGATAGATCGTTGAGAGCAATGTCACGAATGTTATTTCATCGAATTTTTATATCTTAGTACCTTTATTGATCGAATGGGAACGTGTTTTGGTGGTGAACCGTGAGGTCCTTCGATACTTCGATTAAGGTAGTTCATTTTGGTTTAACTTTTCAATTAAAATAACGGTTACTCCAGGCCATAATTAGCAGCATAGCTATAGATACACCCTTTTATTAAGGTATGGAAACATCATCGTATGTGGCACTAGTTGCGTCTGTTCCTAAGGTTTCGAACCTTACGTTATGTGAATTTAGGTACGGTTGATTATATTGTAACTATAGGGGTTTTCGCACAAACTAACATAGATTGAGGAACCAAATAGTTATGTCAGTTAACAGCAGTAGCTTTTCGAGCAAAACTTATTCAGTCATTCACCTAAATACTGTAACAAGATCGTGTAAATAAAACTATTGGGACAACGTTTAGACATAATATTGATAACTTTATCGTTTGTTACAGGAAATACTGAATAAAACTTTATTTCGGCAGCATCATTTTATTGGAGCTTCGTTTATTTTATCTTCACTATTTCGACAAAATAAACGCAATATGATATGTTGTAAATAATCAAATACTATCCACATAGCACTTTATCAAATCAGTGACGGCTTCCGGGCATTCCGGGCAGAATCCCAAGATAACCGTACGGTACCTTGTTGCTCTTGACGAAATATCTACTTTTAGTCAGTCATTGCGCGAATTGGCACTCACGGTCACCTTTACACGAGAATATTTTGTTTGTCAACTGTCTTTGGTTATTACTATGGCATAGTAATTGGTCCTGATTACAATAGTTTATCAAGACAGTGCCAGTTTTCACACTACCTGTTTCCAAGGACTCGTAAGAGATTTCCATCTTGACCCTTAATGATATTCAAACCCTAATGAATACAGTCAAAATAGACCTGTGCCGCCCTTTCGTTTCTGGGCCATGGGGGATTGCCCAATCGAATCCTACCCACGCAAATTATCCACACGAAGTGCCCAAAGGAAACATTCGAACTAAGATCATAACCAGCTATTTCCTTACAATCATGTAGATGTTGAATGTTAGACTGTGGTTATATTAGCTATAAAAATAATTGTTTTAACGAAAATTGGTTTTAATTATAATTATGATAAATACGATCGGAATCTTACAAAATGAAGTTGCTTTTAAAGTTTTAATATAAGGCGTAAATGGTCAGGTTTGTATTGCTTTGATTTGGAAGCTTGATTTATATACAGCTCCAAGGGACTGTAGACCTTTACACGTATTTCATACTAATTTTAACTTGACACTCCTTCGTGTTTCTGAGAAAAACAGTCATAATAGGCAGACAGCCAAATAATGACCCTAAAAGGGTCTTGCTATACTCTTTTGGGATTCCTAAAAAAAATATGTTAAAATTATCGAATTCATTAAGCGAAGCAATATTATTTGATTATTGACGACAGAGTGTTTAACGAGATATGTTTATAATCGTGCAATAAAAATGCACAACTTACCGATGCAAAAACACTTATTAGCCTTGGAAGTTCAATGTATCTTGAATCCACCACACATCGTACATTGCAATTCAGTAAAAATAAATACAAAACCAAGGCATAGTTAAAATGGCCAAATATAAAATTATTTAAAATATTATACAATCATGTACCAATATTGTTGTTTATTGTCTTCACATTACTCTATATTTAACTTTTTTTACACTAACTTTTTACTAATAAACCATTCCTTGTGTTTTAACTATTTATCAATAAGGGCGTTAAATTTCGACCAGTGAATAAGTTAAATGTCCCTCAGTTGCAAATAGTGTTTGAGTACAGAAACAGTCGCTGAACATCCGGGATCAATACTTCTGCGCGCTCTCCAATGCACGAAGGTAGAGACGCGAGTATTGAGCCACTAAATATAGTAACTCATCGGGAAAATGACCACGCCAGTAATGGTTGACCACAGTAATTGTATCTGTGTAGTCAACTTTAGAATGTCATCAAGATTGGCTATTTAAATATACTACATACAGTAATAAAGGAATATAATGTATGCGTGCGGTTGAATACGGTCGCGGCGTTCGGCGCGGCGCGCGGTCCTGCAAGCGGGGCAAAGGGCCAGGAGGCTGGTGAACGACCGCGGCCGCGTCCGGTCTCACCCGTACACTGCCTCCTCGCTCCAGTCGCCTCCTCATCATTATACCTACTGGCTACACGATGCGTTTTCGTAAAATCTCATAAAAAACGCACATCCCCGTGGAAATTGACAATCACAAATGTATGCGTGCAACGGTCCAACAAGCGAGCCCGTTAGTAACAGTCTGTACAGTGTGCGTACACGGGCATGGTGCACTTTGTTGTGGCGACGCGGACATTCGTATCCCTGTTGCAATGGAAACACCGACAGGCGCGCGCGTTCGCAGCGCGATGTATATCGCTATGTAAAACCGCTTTATTTTCTATAAATAAACATACGACGCGGCGCATGTTATATCGCCAATTAATGCATCCATAAAATTATCTAAGCGACATAGGCAACATCACAAACTGACTAACCTGTTTCTTATAAACCAGTCTAGTTACAATTCAATCGCATCTCGAGCTCGTTTTGGGACGACAAATAAACTAAAAGGACACTCACCAGGTGCAGTTGTTGCCAGGTAAATAAATATGAGTCCGTTTGCTTTTCCCAAAGTCTATTGTCGGTTTTGGGAGGCACAACAGGTGTGAGTGTTTGGGATCATGTTGCACCGAGGCTGTCGGATACAGATTGCGCTACTTGATGTTATTAAACTGCGAGCGAGCCGAGTACACCGAACGGCAAATAAAAAACATCACAATCGGCGTCGCCGCTCGGCGCTGCCACTCACTAATTTGTTATTCTAAAGTGACCTTCCTTGACTTCGGACGGTTATCCTCTTCTCGCTCAGCAAAAACCTGAATAACTCATTGTTATAAGATGTGACGTAGCGAGCTCAAACGTATCGCTCTCAGCGCATGCATCACAGCGCTTCATTGTGACTGTTGACATGTTTTAATTGTCGACGAGTCGAACGAGCGCTACGTTATCTAGCCGCGGATAACTGCGCAACACAGTATTGGATACCGTAAGCTTGTGTTTTTCGGATTTATTCCAAAACAGTTTCTAAATCTTATTTGGAAGATGATTACGTTTGAATTTGCACTTTAGGTAAAAAATGGTAAGGTATATTTTTGGTGAGTTGAGGAGGGATTGAGTCCCAAGGCCGCGGGTCGACAACCCGGCTCTGCAGCAGGGGCCACGTGCGAAACAAGCTCACCTCGATAACCCGCCCGTGCTGAAGCGTGAACCAAAATCTGACGTAAATATAATTCTCGCATAAAATGCACTATTCCGTGGAATGTGAAATGCACATTCGTGTATGACAAACACTCGGTACTTAAACAACTAATTAACTCGGGGTTCGCAAGACAATAATAAAGCGAACGGCATACGTCATGCGAGCGGTAATTACATGCACAATTACATATTCTTACTCGAAAAAATGCTCTCGTTGTATAAGTAGCTTTTTGTTAACAACATGAGCTTTACTATTATTTGCTTGAAACGAGTTATGTCTTACAAAGCCTCACAGTTTAGTGCGGATCAGGTAGAGACATGTTTACAAAAAAAAAGACTGTTGGAAAATCTTTTCGATATCGGTTCGGATCTCAGCAGCTGATGTGTTTAAACAAGCCCAAAGGGACATGCGGAGAATTATTTATCCACACGGCCGTTATGTGCACATCGCTTTGTGTTCAACATTCTGCTGACGAAGTGCACTGTGTCTTACGTGTATTTATTATCAGGAATTCAAGACGAGCTCCTGTCCACTAGATTCTACGCAATGACACATACCAGCACACATAATCATAGTCTATTACAGTGCCATCTTTCGGATTAAAAATAGGTATCATAAACAGGCGGTCATAGTCCAGATGATTGGAGTGTGGTGTGCAGATGATGATTAAAAACACTCATAATTAATGACGTATCTGATCACTTTCGTTACGATAAGAAAATTAGTGGTCTCCTTGTCATATCAAAAATTTGTTACAAGGCCTAAAAATCAGGTCAGTCCCGGAAACGTGACAAGACAGTACCTAATGCCATGTAGACGCATATTTATACTTTTCATTTTATAGCAAAGGTCCGACAAACGTGCAAACGTCTCATCTGATGGTAACTGGTAAGTGGTCACCATCAATCAAAGACGCTCACAATTCATTAACCATCATTAATCACCTTATGCACACTCGTCATTAACGAGGTATATTTGATTTCACCATTTTAACTTGTTGGCAATGACTTAACTAGTCAATATTTTAGAAATATCAATGTAACAGAATATATCTTCATTTCTAGAACATGCCCTTTAACTTTTAACACATTACGTAATAGGTGTTCTGACTTTTCAATATTAACCCAACAAGTTAGCCCAAGACATATTCAGAACACTGCAAGTTAATTCAACTTGCTCTTTCAGTTATTATTGCAACCCATTGTAGTCGGTTTCCAAGATTCCAAGCTGATCTTTAACACCACCGTCTTCAAAACAGAACCCATAATAAGACAAAATCTATATCAGCCCATATACGTCCCACTGCAGGGCACGGGCCTACTCTACAATCGAGGGAATCGATTGAGAGTGGGTAGGCCATATATGATATAGTCCACCACGCTGGCCTAGTGTGGGTTGGCGGACTTACATACCGTAGAAATTCTTTAAAATCGCTACGGTATGCAAGTTTCCTCACGATGTTTTCCTTCACCGTTAAAGTGCTATCAATGCACACATAAATCTGAAAAGTCAGAGGTGTGCCCTGGGATTTAAACCGCGACCACCGTGAATCTGTAGGTAGCCGCAGCCGCAGACAAAATAAATTAAGGTATTGTAATGACGTATTGTCGTTTCCAACAGCTCAATGTGGAGATTCTTGGGGAATGCATAGGCATAGGTCTGGACATAGGTCCAGCAGTGGACTTCCTGTGGCTGAATAGAAAGATAGAATGACTAGTATGTAAGTAGTTTACTTATATGTCGATAAGAATACAATACGCATGATGAGCATGTAATAATGTGAAGGACACAACGCGGACGGCCGGCGGTAACTGCGGTTCACACTTGACGCTTCCAATATAACCATTACATTATCAAATGTATTCACAAACCACTCGTACGAGATAGGCAAGTTAGAAATACTTATTGTTCCATTAAAAATTAACAACATGGAATATTATGTAAACTTTTCCTTTTGTTTTTTCGACCGCTGCAAAATTGTCAATAACCTGACGATAGATGTCGCCCCTCGGCACCCCTTGTCGTTTTTTGCATCACACTTGTGCAAACAATCAAGTGCTGTACGGTATACTTAACGCATTGAAAAAAATACAATGAAAGTGTATTCATAAAACCAAGCAAATATTTCTAAAGCTTGCAAAAAATGGGCAGGGGAATACAACATACGAGTACAAAGTTCAATATCTGTTTTTTTTTTTATTGTAGCCACCTGCGAAAGTATTTTTTCAAAATTACGTATAAACTAAAACTGAAGGATTGAATAACTATTAAAATTTGACATTTGTCATCAATTTCAATTTCAAAAAACAATGTGTCATTGCTACTATAAAACTCTTGACTGACACAACTTATATTTCCCGGATCCTACCAATCCCATTCAAAACATTAATCAAAAACATCCTTTTGGATCTAATATGCAATTCATGTCTGGTTGTGTTTGGCACTCTAGTAAGACCTTGACTTTCCATTAATAAGTAGAGGTGACTTACAATTATCTAGACGGTTGATTGCCATAGCAACTGCTTCGTATTTCGTGCTAAAAGTTCCGGATTGCGGAACCAAAACCCAGAGGCATAAATGACTTATAGCAGAGGTAGATATTTTTTGTAATGCCCACACTAACAAGAAATCCGTACAAACACACATTCATAAATGTTCACACACCCAAATAAGGTCAAATATACTATTTACGAGTATAGCAGGCCATACAAATATTTAGTCATGCGGAGATCGAAAGTGCTATCCAATGTATAATACCCGCTCCGTCGAGGTTAGAGATCAACTTCTATTTGTCCGGTTTTGGGCAATCGAGAATAAATATATCGACTGGCAAAAGACAAGCATTTTTGCCGATAGACACTCTTTTATCTGGAGTGAACTGCAAATATAAAATGAAATGTAGTCTCTTTGTCGAGACAGGTTAAAAAACATATCCTCAAACAGCAAATCTTTACCAAAATTAATGTCATTATGTATCCACGCGGCGTTGTACTTAGAAATGTTACGACACAAAGTGGAAACGTTTAGGATTTATCTCGTATATTTAGATAATTATAATGGCAGCTGATTTTAACCCGCGCCAGAAGTTATGTCAGTGGCTTGAAAATTCTAGCATTAGACTGATAACTATTAGTCTACAATACTTTATCATCTCACCCAGATACGGTGGACTTCTATGACGTGTGGTATGGACCGATATAGTAGCTATTTAAAAATGAATTTCCCATCAACCCTTGCTCCATAGATGTTTTCAAGTTTACAAAAATATATGTTTTTTCAAGGAACGAGAATGAAGAGATTTGTGAGAGGTGTTGAAGCGACAGTACCATGACAACATGGAGCAAAGTATCTGACTTACCCTAGTGGATACAGACGTGATGGTTAAGTATGTTATTTCGTAGTCTAAAAAATAAAACTGGCTTGAAATTAGCAAAACAATACGATTTTTATGTCTCTTAACAACATTAATAGTTAATGTTCTTTCTTTTCGTTTTATAGCCCCAAGCAGTATGCACGTCACTTGTTATTTCACTGCAGTACGGTAATTGTTTGTGCCAAACAATTGCTCATGTTACTTGCGGTATGAAAAAATATTTATAATCGTCATCAGTCTACAAATGGGCTTTTTTCATTTTGTGAGTACACTAACACCAGACAGTTCAGTATGTATAGACACTACAGAACGCTTGGAAGAAATCCTCGAAAACTCCAGAAGTATGTACTCTACAGTGTATGTAGATTGTAGAGGCTACATAATAGATAAGTAATATCTAAGCATAATCTAAGTGTTTTTTTAATGGTATACAAATGATCATAAATAAAATTTGGTTACTCCAAATACGCGCTGCTGCCCACAATTTTCTCTTTGTTCGTCCATAAATCATAATATGATTATTTTTTATACAACTTTAGACAATTCTTTTATTTAGACACAAAATAGCTAAACTTTACCCTAATAAAAGTTTTTATTACTATTGTGCTCATTTCCTAAAAGGGTTGTGTTGGTTAAATAGATGACAGGTTGTAAATCATAAGCATTTTCTTGCATAATATTTAAAAAATATATTGCGCCCCAGGTAATTGTAACAAAAAGCCAGGTACAACACAGCAGGTTACTTGAAGAAAAAACATGGTTATGCAAAAAAACTACCATATAATTATCATGACTTTGAACCATATTATGCTACGAAATTCAGGAACGTGAACTCAAATTGCAAATATGTAAATAAATTACCAATTAATGATGAAAATAAGCCAGCGGACACTTCTCACAAAATACGATGCAATAAAAAACCCTGCGACATTACATATTTTTCCATTACCACAATTTAACTTAAACAAAAATGCCTTGAGATGTTTAATCGCATTCTTGATTCGAAATTAATACTGTTTCCTCAAGTATTTCTTGGTGAACACAATTAAATAATACGAATAAGTGCAACGTTCTAAAGTGGCTGCGGGAAGCAAAGGCAGACCTTGATATGCGATATTTAATTTTCGTGGAAGTGTCGATGGTTTATTTGTTTATGCGACACACGACTATTCGACCCCAGGCGTATATACTCACGACGACGTCGGCCAATCTGAGCGTATTAAATGCACTGTGCATTTGACTACTACAATATTATGATATGAATATTAAACGTCAGTTATTATGGGAAAACAGCGTGTCTATCATTTTATGAGCCAAGTATCGGGGACTGGCGGCGTATTTCCCAATAAAATATACCTTAGGCTTTACTAAAACCAGCTCGGGTTTTCATACTTGCTGAATTTAGTATCAGTTAAATAAACGACATCCACGGCATTAATGTTAACCTATTTCAACATTAGTATAAAGTTTGAATCTTTACAGCAAGCGACATCGAATGAAGAAAAAATAACAAGCACAATCTAGCACCACGTAATATGTAATATCAAACTTATTCATCATTTCAATCATTGTCATCGAGAGCAATGCAAGTTTATAGATAAAAGGTGTTTGCCTTACAATTTACAACATTAAAGTATTGGTAAGGTTACTGAGATTGCAACAAAAACAAACTCCGACGAGGGTGCACCCTGGGGGAGTCAACGACCTCGGCACAGTGCGCCCGCGCCCCCGCCACGGGACACACGCCGCTTCTCCGGAGCCCTGACGGTTCAACGACCCCTGCCCACCCCAGAATGACGTCCCCTACAAATCATATTAGGTGCATAGACGAGATCAACTATCAACGCATACAAATACAACCACTGTTTCGCTCCAAACTTGATCAAAACAATTTGCTTTTTGATTTGCTTGCTTTGCTTATGCTTTGTATACATTCGCGTTTTACGACGTTTTTAAGTCTCATATCTATTGAGTATTTGTCTTTCCGGTCAGTAATTGTGATACATAAATTGTGTGCTTAAACATAATACATAGCACATGCATTGGTAAATGAGAGAAACAAGCGAGGAATCAGTGCGTCGGTCGCAGATAAGAAGTGGCGACTATTTCTGTACGAGCCTCAGGGACACACTAAACGAGAAATAACACGGCGCGCGTAGACGTGGTCGTCAAGTGCTCTCAAAACTCGTTTCCACACTTTCATTTCTACGTGCGATATACAACACTCGCTTATAACTATACGAGCGAACACATCGCGTCTGTTAAAACACAATGTAACGCGAACGAGCCAACTTGGCTATCCTTCCATGAGCGAATCAAGCATCTCGAATCTAAACCGGCATGCATCGATTGCCGTATCGCACGCAACTGAAATAAACTCCAGTCAATGAAAATCATTTATACACATTAAAATTATATTAAAATTTGTATGCACATTGCTTTATTTGCATCGAAAATGCTCATTTTAAGAAGGTCAACGTTTTTGGTACATTTATATTGTGGTAATCGTGACCTCTTTTCGATTTACAGCGTTTCATACTAAGCCTGTTAAAAATTACAAGCGGCGTCACTGTTTGTACGTGTATTTGTTGACGGTTATCCACATGCAAAGCGACCCATTTAACAAAGAGAAGACAAACGCGACCTAACAAAGAACGTGATGGCAGTAAGAAATATACTGCGTATTTTGCAGTTTCTTTGTTCTTTAATGAGCGTATAATATTATTTTACTTAAATAACGTATAGATATTTTTATAAGGCTCAGTTGTAACCGCGTAAAGAAAACTCGCTGAGTTGCGAAAGCATTGACGATGGAGAGGCAAAAGGTTTCGTGACGGCTGTTCACGTCTCTTGCATAACGCGTAGCGTTTTGCAGCGGCCGCGATCAGCGTGATCAGCGCCACAAACCGCAGATAACTCACTACCAAACCACTCGAAATGAACACGCCATTATATTAACATTTAAAATCATCAAATAAAGCGCTTCGGCGTCGCGACATCAGGCAGCACGAAAACACAATGCATAATAAACAAACATTGTTTTTATATTTCTGTGTATAATTAAAGCAGATGTATTCATTAAAAGTATGTCAGCAAATGAAAGAACGAGTTCAAGTGTACGGACGTTTTAAGCAATGTGCGCAACTAGGCCAATATTGTATCTCATTTTGCAGGCTTCAATACCTTCGTGAGTTGTCCTAAATATTTACAATAACTTGACTTTCGATACCTAGGTAAATACTTCGTTGATATGTATAACCGTTTTCATTACATATATGGGGGACAAGTGGCAATTTGATTAATATCAATGATACACAAAGATCGGGGGTCAACCACGAGTTACGACCAGCAAGGGGTCAACGAAAAATATAACTAGGGCTCCGCGATTGTACATCTAATTTAAGGTAGCACTGAGTATTATTTCTGCTTCTTAAAGTTGCTTAAATGTTTCAAAGTAAATGAGAAAAACACATTTGGAAGTTAAAGAATTTGTAACAAGTAATATGAGTTAAACAAGGTAATGAATCCAAAACAAAAAAAAACAGCAAGGTGCCAACGAAGTCAAACGTTTGGAGAATTCTAGTTTAGATTGTTTAAAATGCAGCATGATTGACTCATCAGGGTCAATAGGGGTTTATCTTTTAAAAACATTTATACAGAAATTGCACTGTAAAGTGAAATAGTTAAAACGTTCGTCATGTACTGCACTCCTATGGGCATTAGGTAATACAATGCTTAGAATGGTGCATGGTGCTTGTGTTGAATACAAAGACATAATGCATTGCCTGTCGTAAGAAAATAGTAATCAGGTCAAAGGGTTAATGTAGTTTTCGAAATGGAAGGCAACACCGCCGTGCTGTTGTGTGTAAGCGTCTATTAAAAATTCCAAGAAATACGCTGCATTCAAGATGCAAAGGAAGATGATTGCGAAGATGATTCATTATGACAGAAAAAAAATTACCTGTGTTTATAGTCGTCTTAAATTTTACTGGTTCATGGTGTTAAGTTTTGTTTTTACCACTTATTAAGTACATTTTTTTCACTACAACTCAAATAAACTATCGACAGCAATTGTGTCGACCTAAATATTTACTGCATTCTAAAGATGTCATCGTTGAAAACTATTAAAATATTAAATTCCAAATTAAAAAACTGCGGCGGTATGAATTATTATGAGTGTCAGGTAAGTGTTCACCCAATAACCCACATACGCCGCGCGTTTATCTAATAATACCCACGTATCTACTGTTTGTCTACGGTAGACACGAGCGATGTAAAAATTCGCACACGCTTCTCAAGGAACGCCGACGTATCCATCAATAGCGACAACATATATCCGATAATAGATAAGATATAATATGTGAGTTGTAACATACGCATTGTAAACTTTACCTCAGAATGAGTAATACGAAGTATCAAGACCGGGACATATTATTAAGCATTGTTGCTTTACAAATGGCGTGGATGTGCAATACATTGTGGGATATGGAATAGTCGTTTCCCTAGAACAAAATCGTATGGCAATATAACATTAAATTTAATTTTATATTTTATTACACGCATCCAAAAAACTACAGTCTATATTTCTTATTTATAATTCACCTTTTAATTAACAAATTTATGAATCAATTGTATAAAGTATGAGCCAATAAAATATGTCCTATTATTTCAGATACGATTTTGTACTTGGAATCTGTCAAGAAGTAAGATTTACCGAAATACAAGAGACTCCAGACAGTGTCAGTGGGTTTGCGTCGACGCGGATGGCTGTGCAACAGGAAATGTTTGTGTAATCGATAAACATTTATTTTGGGACTGGTGTTGTGGAGCGAAAAGTCCCTTGTGTTTCTGACACCCGCGACACATGATACACATCTTAGTGTGGGGTCGGGAACTATGTGGGACTGTTGGAGTATTTATTAATATTCATTACATTCATAGACAGCCTTCGCTTGTGAAACGAGAAGCCGTGAGTTCGATCACCGCACCGAAACAAAGATTTTGTGATCCACAGGTATTTGTTTCAGTCTGGGTGTATGCGAGACCGAAAACACTTCAGGTGTCCAAGAGCTCATTTTGGGCTCGCTGTCAAAAATTTGAAGACGTTGCGCATTGTTCTTCAACTGTTCTCCAATTAATGTCCACTGTCAAATGTGATCTGTCAAAAATGGACACCTGAAGGGTGTCTCTTGTAGTTCCTGATACTCACGACACAAGACTCGATCTTAGTGTGGGGTCAGGATTATGTACGTGACTGTTAGGTGTATATTTATTAATATGAAAGACGAACTCAACATATTGTACGCTTTGATTCCTCTATTGACGTATAAAAAGTAAGAACTGCTATGCCACCACCCATTACTGCAATTCCTGCCAGCTGGGTACACAAGAATTGCTACCGAACAAATAAGAGCTGTAGTAAGATGTGACCACCTGATCTTTAAACAAGTTTGTGTGTTTGTGACCTTCGTAGAACATTATATATTTCCAGAAAGAGATGAACTTAACATAGGAACAAGTTGGCACATCATGGCATCATGGGACACGACTATACCCACTGTCCGCCTATACACATAATTTTATAAAGTGTATTATTGACGAAACAGGATATAAACGACGTAGTTCTACTTGAATTCCATTAAAATATAATAGAGTAAGATCCCAGTGCCCCCAGACGTTACCTATTTTCTCTTAAAAAATATAAATGGGATAACGTAGTGTTAGTACGTACTTTGAGTGTGTGCATACCTGCTAGCTTGGGTCGACGGCCAATTCATCGGTACCAGGTGCTAAAGGTAGATAAATACAGTACTGATTTTTCTTAAATTCTCAGTGCTGATTTTTACATATGTTTTAGATAATTTTGTTAAAAATTAATAATCATTATTGCCAGACACTTTCCATCGGCGCTTACCATTACCAGACGCTTTAAAGCTTCAAAAAAAAAAGAACATATTTTTACTTATAATCTCACTCTTGATTTTTATATATGATACTTAAGGAACTATTTGAACACCCCTGGTCAGCAGCCAGACCAATTGGAGGGGTCAAACATCCCCCCAGACACACATAAAGTGTCGCTATGTGTATGAGCGCGAGGTCATTATTTGTACGCTTGAGTGTGAGAGAGATATCTATTTATCGATATCTTTCTTATACTTATTGTCGTCTCTAGGCTACTCTATTCAGTGCTACTCGATTCAGTGCATCTGTGATTTTATTTACAACGTGTTGAAATAAAAGAAAAAATATTTATAGTATTCTAAAAAATATAATGGCAGAATTATTAAAGTCTGTGTTTGGACGTTGGAAGACAATAAATATCATTTTAACTGGTTCGATGGGGACCAATTGCCGAGCTTTGTCAGTGAATCGCTTCAAGAAGAATCAGGTATTATACTTTAACTTTGAATAATTGATATAACCGTGTAACTCTTTGATTCTTAAGTCGAGAGATCTCTGGGGCGGGTCTCCGAATGGGGTGAATTGAACTTAGTTCAATTTAACCCCTCGAAGACACAAGTTTGCGCATTCACTGCGAAGAAGGACCCTTTTGTCATGGCGCCGCAATTCCAAGGAGTTACTCTCCAAAGATCCGAAAGTATTGGGATCCTCGGCGTCGAAATATCGAGCAATGTTGACTTTAGGAGTCATTTGGAGGACAAAGCCAAACTGGCGAGCAAAAAGTTGGGTATCCTGAACAGAGCCAAGCGGTACTTCACGTCGGGTCATAGATTGACGCTTTACAAAGCACAAATTCGGCCCCACGTGGAGTACTGCTCTCACCTCTGGGCAGGTGCCCCAAAATACCAGCTCAACCCACTTGACTCCTTACAGCGACGAGCTTGTCGAATAGTCGATGATCCCAATCTTACGGACAAATTGGAACCGTTAGGACTGCGGAGAGACTTCGGGTCTCTCTGTGTGTTCTATCGTCTGTTCCATGGGGAGTGCTCCGAGGAATTGTTTGAGATGGTACCAACGTCGCCCTTCTACCATCGCAC
This sequence comes from Deilephila porcellus, assembly GCA_905220455.2. NCBI lineage: Eukaryota > Metazoa > Arthropoda > Insecta > Lepidoptera > Sphingidae > Deilephila > Deilephila porcellus. Next base: position 10,709,733 of record LR999973.1, on the reverse strand, counting down.
CACCCGTCACCGCAGCAGAGTTCATCCCTACCACCTGGAAGCGTACCGCTCCCGAACGGTACGTTTCCAGCGTTCTTTCTTACCACGTACGTGCAAGCTCTGGAATGAACTCCCTGCATCGGTGTTTCCTGAGCGCTATGACCTGTCCTTCTTCAAACGAGGCTTAAAGAGAGTACTATCCTTAAGGTAGGCAGCGACTTTGCTGTGCTGGACCCCTGGCATTGCGAAGGTCTATGGGCAGCGGTAGCCGCTTACCATCAGGCGGGCCGCTAGCTCGTCTGCCTATACGGCAATAAAAAAAAAAAAAAAATTCTTAATTATTATTATTTTTGTTACAGAAAATGAAGTAATAAGGATGATAATGAAGATAGTCAATGCCAACATTGGGTTGATGATGACTTATCAAACTTAGACGATGATGACAGTAAAGATCACGCTGAATTGTAAAATGTTCAAACTACAAATAATCCGAAAGAAGAAAGAGATATATAGCTTTGTGTAATTTTAAGATTTAATAAACATATTTTTTTTAAATAGTAGTATTCAATTTTACTCGATGATAAGATATAAAACATAGGTTAAAGAAACTTATATTTATTATTTATAAAACTTTCTCAACTCAGATCACTTTAAAATACCTTGTAATCTTCAGGTTCGATTCTATTTTGTATGTAACGAATGTTTAATCTCTCTTGATTATATTGAACAGAGCAGAATTTTAGAAGGTATCGTTGTTCCATTGTGTTTACAATATTGATTCTGATAATAGTGCATTACACACCACTGATAATTTTCTTCTTAAATCTCAATCATTTTTATTACTTCTCTAACGGCACATAAATATCTCTCTCACACTCAAGCGTACAAATAATGACCTCGCGCTTATACACATAGCGACACTTTATGTGTGTCTGGGGGGATGTTTGACCCCTCCAATTGGTCTGGCTGCTGACCAGGGGTGTTCAAATAGTTCCTTAAGTATCATATATAAAAATCAAGAGTGAGATTATAAGTAAAAATATGTTCTTTTTTTTTTGAAGCTTTAAAGCGTCTGGTAATGGTAAGCGCCGATGGAAAGTGTCTGGCAATAATGATTATTAATTTTTAACAAAATTATCTAAAACATATGTAAAAATCAGCACTGAGAATTTAAGAAAAATCAGTACTGTATTTATCTACCTTTAGCACCTGGTACCGATGAATTGGCCGTCGACCCAAGCTAGCAGGTATGCACACACTCAAAGTACGTACTAACACTACGTTATCCCATTTATATTTTTTATGAGAAAATAAGTAACGTCTGGGGGCACTGGGATCTTGGACTATAAGCGAAATATGTGGTTTAAGAATAAAGTCACAGAAACACTTTGTCATCTTTATACTTGGACATAAATAGTCAAGTTCTCAGTACATAATGAGGAAAAGAATCCTTTTAAAATATCAAGTTTCGTTTCCTTAAAGAACTTCATGGTATATTAATTTTAAGATACAAATATAATTAAATATTTGCAGCCTATTGTGCGCCTGCGACTTTATACGATGCTAATTCGACCTTCGTGTCGGTACTAATGTTGGTGTGACCAACACAATTATTTCGGTACTAAATGTTTTGGACCCTAAACCTTTTTCATCGATTTTGTTACCTAGGCCACAAGGTTGTTGATCATAATTATTATTGTCCTTGCTGTAACGTATTCGATGAGCGGTCCCCCTATTCAATGGTGGACTAACCCCTCAATCCTTATACCAGTCTATGCAAGTGTCGCGCTTTGGGTTCGGTCTGGGTATGTCCGGTTTTGAAGAGGGCAATGTTGCTATGTGGATCGGTGAATACTCGGGTCTCAGATAGCCACCAAGCTCGTTGTAGTCGTTTTATTGTGCCAGCATTAAAGATATGCAGTCCGCGGCTCTCGGCAGTATTAAAACTCTTTGTCGTAAGACATTTTGCTTTTATTGTGATATACATTACCCTCATTTGCGCCACTAGCGTTGGTCAATACAAATAGGTCATTTATAAATGGCAAAAAATGATCTAACATTAATAATTAGTCGGTTAAAAAATATATAAAAATAAGGCTTGAAAATAACAAGGTTATTTTGGTTAGTCAGCCTGTCTGACAGCATAAACTTTGTTTTTACGCTTCTGTTTAGTACCAAAATGTCATCGCAACCTAAAATAGAATGAGCACTTTAGCATATTTAGCCGACGACATTTTAATCACGTAACATATTTTTATTAACTTAACTTTGTATTAATAGTTTACTTTTTTTATTACAGTATTCCTCCGCCTATAGATATTTCGTCTGCGTTCTGGTCGCCACGGGATATACCTACACAGGTTGAACCCGATACGCGACACACGGATTAGCGGGCCGGCATGATTGTATAGAATAGTATGAGACTACCGTCTGATACCATTCGATACTCTATCTGAAAGGCATTAGCACTTACCAACAGGTGAAATGCAGCCACTATGCCGAGCAAGATTTAAAAAAAGAAAAGAAAAAAAAAACCACTCGATTGGACCACTATGACCGATCCAATCCCAACATCCATTTCTGTCCTTTAAATGATACGTATTGTCTATCAAAGTTAATTACAGCTCGCTTGAGTATTGACGACAAACCAAGTTTACTTATATCTCATTCAAAGTTATATAAAGGAACCAACCTGCACTAGGTCATCTGGTAATCAACTAGGCATTTGACTGAGCTAACTACTGTTGAAGCCATCATCTTTGAAGAGGCACATGCACAGCGTTGCAACAGCATAATTTATTTAAAATAAGACTTGCATTTTTGCACTGTAAATTAACAATTTTTATACTGTTACCAATCACTATAACTCATGTGTAATTGAAAATGTAATTGTATGCATGGGTAGTGCATTATTTCTAGTCGGAGTATAACTTAGTACGCAGCACCGTTATACGTTGGTAACATATGATTACGAACGAAATAGAATTACAATGTGTTAGACTGGGCAGTGGGCACGGTATAACGGTCAACACACCGTCACATACGAAACTTAAACGCCAGTAAGGGACAGATGATGCGCCTATTTCCGTAACTGTAGTCATATTACGTAAGTAAAGTCAGGTACACGTGGAGACTAGCCACCATACAAACTAAACACATTTATGTCAACATTCAACCATTAGTTATTGACTGTACGTACCATATGAATTACGTTACCTACGTGTTATGACTTCAATTATTATGCTGCAGGATTCCGTCCTAATTATGAGCTGGCTACTGGCGTCTCGCTGGTGTAAAATACGTATCAATAGTATAGTTTAATTAGGGTGGCATTAAGTTGTATATATTTATTGGCTCATATTTAAAATAAGAAAACGCTGAAGATGCGATGGAAGGACGAGTTGGATGCATTCGAGCCAAAATGGCAGGAGCTCGCAGAGGACAGGGTCGAATGGAGGAAAAAAGGAGAGGCCTTTGCCCAGCAGTGGGTCACAATATAGGCTACAAAAAAAACAGAATTAAAATAAGTCCAAAACCTCAATAATGACTGCCTCGGTGGCGCAGTTGTACTACGGTACAACTACGCCACCGAGGTACGACTACAAAGCTGAGCTGAGGGTTCGAATCCCGGGTCGGGCAAAGTGATATTGGATTTTTCCATTCATTATCAACCCTGAGTCAGGAATTTGTGCCCGATATGGCCAATAGGCTCGCCCCCTATCACATCATGGGAAGGAACTACAAGGCGAAATGTGGTGTCCTGGTAGCACCTCTGTCTACCCTTCCCTTCTGGGAAAAAGGTGTGAGTGTATGTATGCATAAATAATGCTAAAAACAGGAGTTTAACATATCCAATTTTAGACCAAACTAAAAATAGTTGGAATTGATGTCAATATGGGACCAAAATGTACGATACTGCGACAATAAAGGAGGAAGAAAAATATAGAGAAATAGAAAATATGAAATGTCTATATGCTACACGAAGCAATAAATGAATAACTAAGCATGATATACCTAGACGATTGAAGATCTCGAGTTAATCATAAAATAAAAAGATTGAAACCCAATTCAACAAATAGCTAGTAGTAGTAAATAGCTAGTAGTAAGAGACTATCAATCAAGGATGGATAGCAACAGGTTGAAAAGCGAGATTTTATAAGTATCATACATACAGTAGTTAAGTTATTGTCGAGCGAGTGCAGCTATGGAGTGCACAGATAGAATATATCAGACAAGAACGGTACCTACCCGGTGTGTAAGCACCGAGTGCACAGTATAGGTAATGAGAGGTGTCGGGCTCGCGGCCCGGCCGCTGCCGCCGCCGCGTCCGGATCGATACGGCGCGGCCGGGGCGGACCTGCTACCTTGTGCCCTGCTACCTTGTGCCCCTGCCAATTCGACATACACCCCCGCGGCGCACAGCCCGCCGAACAGACTCAATATTATACATCACTTACAAATATTCAATGCTACACCTCCATCAACACGACACTTTATTGCACAGCCTACAATTTACAATATGTACTAATAAAACTTACTTAAACTCAAATAAAAATTTATTGGACGTTTAAAACCGGTTCAATATCAAACATTATTTCTTTTTTTTAAATAATAAAACTTTACCTATAAAAATACGTTTGGTAACTTGAGTAGTAAACGAACAGTAAATTGAGCGAAGAATACGTTCTTTTCTACAGATAACTACGTTTACCAACTCACATCTGTAATTTAATTGACGGGCGCATTAGTCCGCCATTAGATAGAAATCCATTAATGGAGTTAGATTGTCTAGACAAGTTAAATGAAATGATATATGGGACCGGCAATAAACCTATCAGATTGTAGTGTTGTTTATTATTGAGATACATCATTATAGTTATATTGTAATTACCATTACTTAATCATCTATTAAAGTATTCGGTCAAGAGGTATTTGATCTTGTTTGGAATGATGGTCAAATAAAGCAAACCGATAAGCGAGTCTTGCGACCGTGAGGGGACGTGTATTATGGCTATATGCGTTGTAAAGGAACAAAGGCACGTGCGATTGTATTTGTTTGGCTATACTGCCACATAATTATGAGTGTAGGAAAAAATCAAAACCGGAACACACCAACGTTAGATCAATTTACATAACAATGACCACTTAGATGTGCAGTAACCATTTAATAATAGAATAATATTTTGTATATTATTCTTTTAATGGCAGTATGTTTTGAACAATTAATAAACAAATCATTACATTTTATAATACTAACTGATGTCTGAACGCAAACTGTTTCAACGGGTTGATGTAGAAATTTTAAGGTGATGTCTATCTATGTTCAGTAGTGAACTTTGTTATGGTTAAAGAAGAGGACTATTAAAAATGTTCAAGCATGACCACCCTAAAGAATATTATAACATTTTTTTTTCTGTCGCTGTAGCTCCAGCACTACGAAGTTTGTCTAGAGTGAGACTTCTTTCAAATAACATTGATTTACTTTAAAAAAAAAAGGAATTACTAAAAGTCTCATGGTGATATTCATAATTTTAGGGTTCTTTATCACAAAAAGAAAATCGATACCCTCATAGAATTACTTAGCTGTCCGCCTGACAATTTTATAACGTTAAATACATACGTAAGTCTGTGATCCCTTTGTACTGCAAAGGAGACAGGCGAAATCGGGCCTGACCTTACACTTATGAAATGTGTTTGACAATGGAAAATAAAATCAATAGTTTAAAGTATAGATAGTTGATTTTCTTCGACAGCATCATTAGACTATTTTTTTTTCAGCTTCAGCTAGATATTACGTTAGATTAATAGTAACAATTTTACGTTTTTTTGTTCGGTGTTTCGTAATAGGTATTAAGTTAGTTATGATAAAGAATTACCTACATCAAGTATTTGTATCAAAAATAATATTGACATTTATATTTCATAAGATTATATTTACAAATGAAATACAATCTCCACCATTTTGTGTATTTCCTGTCATAAATGCGTCCCATTTAAAAAGGAAGGAGAACGCCATAATATAAGCTATGCATAAAATATGAATTAAGAGCTATACTCCATATTATGAATTATTTCTTTACTCCTACTAGCGAACAGATTTTAAAAATCTATTTTCGATGTAGGTACTTGTTTTATCTCTATAAAATAATACATAAACCAACTCTGTAAGGCTACGCCCAAGGTTCTATGAGGTTTCGCCTGTCTCCATTAAGCTACCATTAGAAAAAGACTCGAAAAAAATATCCAATAAATTGTGGATATAATGAAAATATTCTTTTTGCAATTATAAAGTTACATTTGCAGTTGGAAATTGACCATAACTGATATAATCAATGTATAGGTGATCATTAAACTACAAAATTTAAATTGTGTTTCTTTTATTCTTTTTATAAATAGTTCTATCATAATTAACAAGAGGGTGTAGTGTGGTACTGAACCCTCAATGCACGAGTTCCACTCGCACTTAGCTGGTATTTATTTTAGAATTAAATATATAGATATAGTGATTGTTAGTGCATGGTGGCCTGTTGGTAACGAACCAGACGCGGCTGCCTACATGGTGGTCGCAGGTTCAAATCCCAGGGCACACCTCTGACTTTTCGGAATAATGTGTGTATTGATAGTCAATGCCACGCACTTTAAGGGTGAAGGAAACACCACCATGAGGATTTCAAAGAATTTCTATGGTATGTAAGTCTGCCAACTCGCACAAGGCCAGCGTAGTAGACTATATGGCCTAACCACTCTCAATAGATTCTCTCGATTGTAGAGTAGACCCGTGCCCTGCAGTGGGCCGTATATGGGCTGATATAGTGATGGCTAAATCAGCGGACATGTAATTTTTAAAATCTTGTAAAGTTATTCTGATCAAAAGATCTTTCTAAGATGTGATAATTGTATGCAATGCAATTATTTATTTTATTCACAGTTTCTTATATTATCAAATATAAAATGAGGTATAATATTAACTATTATGCAATATACTTCATTTGGTATTTTAATATTCCAATATATCTGATGGAAATACCATATTGCCGAACTTCATTTAGATAACAAATTTAATATCACTTATTGAAACATGACTACTCAACTACAATGCTTTGATGTATCAATATGTTTTGTTATTCCTAATGAATTAAGTTTATTTATTGGATCACCACTTTCAATGACTTATTTAGGACATCTATTTGTTACAGTAAAAGAAAATAAGACGGCTAATTAAGTATAAGGCCCAACATATTATTATTTTTCTATAATATTTTCCTGAACTTCTCTAAGAAGTATCTTTTGACTCCCATATTATCTTCTATACCCAAGTCTGGATTTTGGCAGAGTACCAATACATTTGTACTATTGCTTACATTAATTTAATAAATTATAGGTGTTTTGCAAGAATTTTATATATGTTTAGATACATTCATGTTTAATGTAATTTCTACACATCTGTGAAGTAAAACAATGTGTAACAGTTTGTTTTTGATAATAAATAGCGTAAATGAAGATATTGGTGACCCCCCTGATGTGTTTTACATGGTAGACAACATTTTAGCTAAGCAACAATGAACAGTGGTTTTATCGTGAAAAGACTTGTCCTGCACTAAAGACACACAAGCAATTTTATGAATTATGGTTACAAACTTATAACTTTATCCATTAAAAATATCTCTAACCACAATAATTTTCAATTTTAGAGGTTAAACAAAGTATATTGAAATATTAATTAATGACTGCCTTCTGTGGTTTCAAAAACAGTATTTTTTTATATAGTTTTGATACTGTTTGGCATGTTTTATTTAAGTTTATTGAAAATTACCTACCAATAAATTAATGTAGTTTTACTTGGTGTTGCTGAATAAAATAATAGATTGCCATCTGAATAATTATAGTAGTATCATTATAAGTTTAGGATATTGTTTATGTTTAGTAGAACTACTATATCCTGCTCTTAAAAAAATAATGGGAATGAATATTTAATATTTATGATTGCCTTATATAATTCAAATGGTTTTGATATTGGTATCCTGAACCAGTATGTTATTATATTTTTCATTGGATAGGACCTTAAAATCAGGAATATCAGAAACATATCTACAAATTAAGCAATCCATTTTTTTGTGTGTCTAGTCATGATAATTTAAATAGTTTTTATTAAAATAAACAAGGCTGATGTAAAGTTGGACAATACTTGAAGACAGCTCTAAATATTAATGTACTCCTTTATGAATATCTACCTTCAATTTTAAATATACATTTTATTATATTTTTTGAACTAATCTTATTAGATTTTTTATGCAATCTTGAGATGAATGTATTTATTTTTGTCAAGGTTCATAGCTGAGCCTTAAAACTGACATGAATGAAGAATAATATATAATATGTGTTTTTGTTTTTTTATATTAGTAATTACCAAATACCAAGGTACTAACAATATTGTGTTTGTTAGATCAATTTACCTTTGTTCTTCTTTGTTTTCCTTTGACTTTAATCAAAATTAAAAATATGACCCTTTAAATGACAATATATTCTTTAACTCATATTCTTTGTTTGAGTTCAATGTTAACTGAGCCACTAAATAGCTCCGTGCATGTTTTAACAAATAATAATATATTTGGAAGTTCGGTACATTAAACATAACGTTAATTGGGTCCACAAAGACCAGGATATTAATGCAATTTTTGCCTGTAATAACGTCAAAAACTTAAATCAATATTTAAATGTAATATGTTCACATGTAATCAATTGAATAAGCCAACATAATTTTTAATACGTATCCAAAACACAGTTACATCATGACCTTCTGATAAATAGGTAAATTTGCGCTGTGCATTCATACAAACGAAATCAATACTCGGTTTTACGAGCTAGAATGCTTTAAAAATACTTACGTACTAAACGGCCTTTGGTGCACGGAAGTTTTCATGAAACTGCAAATCGTTGGCCTAATTTATACACATTGCATGTGGGTACTACGATTAAGACGTAATAAATCACTAACGCAATTTCATTTATCGAGTGATGTCTGACAAAACTTCAAATCGATTGTTTTCTACTCTACATACAATTTCGAGAATGTTTATTAAATCCACATGAAGTTCACCGAACGTCACTGCGTCGATATGAGATAACACTGTTTAATTTTGATCCATACTGATTTTCACAAATTTTCGTGTGATCACAGAAGAACAAAAACAGCTGGTTGCTCATTTGTGTTTTTTTTTTCAACACAAAGCAAATATAGAGTTGTCACTGGACGGATAAACTTATCGATTCCAACCGGTTATTATTATCGGTTTTAGGAAAACTATCTATGATATTAAGATTTTCAATTACCACGTATTTTTGAAAAAAAATTAATCAAGTAGATTTTTACTTACCTGGGAACAAGAATAAAATACTTTTAGATTTAAGTATCTGACAGCTCGATGGTATTTACTGCTCGGGACGAAAGTATTTTTACTAGTTCTTTCTAAGTAAGACAATGTTTGATAAATAATACACTGATATAGTACAATGTTTTGTTCTTTTTCTAAATATATCCGTATTTGGAACCGACGTAGGTCAAGTAAAGCAGAAAGAAAAAACATACCTAATGAGGATAACATGATTTATAAAACTATGCTGGTTAAAATGTATTTTAAAAAACGGGCAATTTATTTCTATGTTATAAAAATCCATGAAAATCTTTATACATATCAAAATTTTTCTCATCACATCGTTCTTGCAATATTCCAATATAATCTTCTTCTTTTGATAAACATAAATTTTTCAGTATTTCTGAAGGAGATGGAACATTTTTGTCGACAACTGGTATACTGTCTATTAATTCTTCAATATCAGTTTGAAGCATATCGACGTTATTTGAATTGCTTTTACTTGTTGTACCTGAGCTTGACGCCTCAGAACTTATGTTTGTGATGTTTACTTCGTCGAAAGGGTCAGCAATTAAAGTGAAATTTTCAGATTCCATGTCCTCTAAAGATAATTTAGCACCTGTTCGTACTAACTCAGCATTTACCTCAGATATTTCAGCGTAACTTAAGTTAGTTTTTTGGGTTTGTGCTTGTTCTGCAGTATTTTTATTAGATTTAGCATGTTTCTTCTTAAGTTTCTCTACTAAATCACCAGCCTGTCGAACGACCGTTCCCGGGGGTTGTGCCTGGCATTTATGAGTTCTTTGCGATACCTTTAATCAAATAAAAAGTAGTAGTTGTATGTTATTATTATTATAGTCTAATTATAATTAGGGTTCTATCAGCCACTCACTTTGTAACGAAAACTTTTTTCACATGCTGTGCATTTATATGGCATAACTCCTGTATGAATGCGTCTGTGTACCAAGTAGGACACACGTTGACGAAAGCATTTACCTGTAATTAAGATGATAAAATGTGGGATACTTTTTTTATAGATACATACATTCTATTAAATATTTGGTAAAATGTGACATTGAAAAAGAGGAAAGATTTGGTTAAGGTATTATATAGGTAGACTATTATTAAATCGGATCAAGTAAATCGGACAAGTACTGCCTCGGTGGCGTAGTTGTATTACGGTACGGTTACAAAGCTGAGGTCTCGGGTTCGAATCCTGGGTCGGGCAAAGTGATATTGGATTTATCTATTCATTATCAGTCCGGAGTCAGGAATTCGTGCCCGATATTGCGATAGGCTCGCCCCCTATCACATCGTAGGACGGAACATAAAAGGCGAAATGTGGGTGTCCTGGTGGCACCTCTGCCTACCCCTTTGGGGATAAAGGCGTGAGTTTATGTATGTATGTATGATCAAGTAAATGCTAATAGGTAATAGTATGAAAAAAATACCACAAGTTTCACATGAAAAGGGTTTTTCGCCAGTGTGGATACGTTGATGATTGTGTAGGGTAGACAGTTCTTTAAAAGCTCGTCCACAGTAACTGCATGTGTGCGGCTTTTCATCATTGTGGTACAACAAGTGCTTGTGATATGACTGCTGGAATGTAAATGTTTTATTACATTGTGTGCAGGCATATGGAGTTTCACCTGCAAAAGAAAAAAATATTAACTTTGATTCTTAAAACACTATTATAATATTATGAACTGACATGAAATCGTGAAGCGCCTAATTTAATAAAGCTCATAAGCGCGATTAAAATGTAACTAGTCGGGTTAATCGCGTAAAGATGTTTGTTGCTTTTGCATTTTGAGTACATAAATGTGCAAATAAATAATATTATTCTGTTAGTACGAATTACCTCGAAAACAAACACCAATTATTTTTTAACCTGTATGAAGTCGTTTATGTTTCTTGAGAAAATATTTTGTTGTGAAACATTTTCTGCAAACATCACATTGCCATTGCTTATTATCATTTCTCTGAATAGTTAGAGGCTTATCATCGGTCACTTTATCTGCATTATTATCATTATTTTCGTCTTCAGCTACAGAATTCGCGTTACCAGACAAGAAGCCATAATGCGCAACTCTTAAATGAACCATCAAAGAACCCCTCATTTTAAAATTCTTGGGACATAAATGACAATGGTACCGAGTAACTGTTTGATTTGAATTCTCATCAATATTGTGAATCAGACATCTATGCATTTTCAAGATATTAACATCAACAAATTGTAGGCCACATATGTTGCATATTGTGTTTGTCGGTAAAATTGCAGTTGCTTCCGTTTTTACAAAAACTGATTCAACTGTTTGTTTAGACTCATCTACAGTTCTTCGTGAAATGTCTATAACTGGCACGGTATTTAAAGATATCACAGGAAGCTTTGGGTATATTTTAACAAATTTTACTGGCGCATTAATCGTGGGTGAAGGCGTTTTATTTTTAGCCGTCGACGATTTAGTCTTCTTCTGTTGGGCCACATTTTGGTTTTCAGGTTTTGTAGTAACCTTGTTCTTGTCTTTTACTATAGTTTCTCTTGTTGATACCAGTTTAACATGAGTGAAAAGATGTATCGTTAATTTGTCTAATCCACACACTTCCTCTTGACATACTGGACATACAATTTTATTTGTGGAAACATATATTAGTCTATCCCTTAACGACTGCACAGTATGAAAAACACCCGTATGAGCACATATTGGACAAGGTAAAGAAGCAGCATCAGCACTCATTATAAATTTTATTTTAAACTTATTAATAATATTTTGATTTATCGTATACAACTAACATTAGCGCACGCTAGCAAGTCACCGCGAAACTAAACCTCGTATGAGTTATTTTTGGAACTTTGCGCATACATTTTTTTGGAGGCGATTCAAGATATTCTACCGTATTAGCGTGTTAATCCGGAAAACATGTTAGCATTTAATATTGAATTAAAAAAACAGCCAATGCTCTAACTTTTACTGATTTAGCTATATAAAAATGTAAAGAAGATTGTATATACCCGTAATTAAGCTGGGTTTCGTTTATATTTATCCAGGTTAATAAAATATAATTCAATGTGTAACAGAAATAGTCAGTAATTATTTAACAAATATTTTTTAATGATAGAAATGAATATGTGCTTTCCGATTTAAAGATATGAACCGATAAAATTGTATATCAGCTCTATAGAAAATCTATGGTGTTATGTCAAAATCATATTTCGAAAAATGGCGGTGAATTTGTTTATGTATTTGTAAACAAGGCAACCGGGACTCTTTTTATTATTGATCAAATATAGGTACTTTGTTTCTTTATTTTTTAACATTCAGATATTTGAACTGTTTATACGTTTACCTAGTTATCAATCATGGGAGAACGTAATACTATCCCGAATTACATGGCACAACTATTAGATCAACTTGGATGGAATCAAGGCACACGTATTCCTCTGGCTAATCCTGATAATCAAGAATTAGAGAACAGTCTGATAAACAGGTCTTTTTCATTCTCTGTTGATGTACTTTCGTAGTAATAAAATGGTTACATTAATATCATTGCAACAAACATTAGTATATAAACATTTTGCTGTAATTTATTTATATGATTATTGTACAATATAGTTAAATTGTTTAATTGTATATTATGCAATAGAGAACATAAATAATTATTTTCTTTATTCGAAATTGTACATGATTGATATTAAGATAAGAGAAGCCATCCCTAGTAGTGAGACAGCCATGAGCAAATATAGCAAGAGAGATAGTTTATATTTATTATATCTTAAAATACAATTATATATTTAGGTGTTGTTTACTTCCTTTAAACAGTGAATAGTGTGGTTTGGATATCAGGCACTTTATGACGTAACATTGAACATACTGTTATAAAAATAATTTCATTATTGCGGTGAAATTGTTATTCATTCTCAAAAACATTAGTTTTGCCCCTTAAATTTATTTAACTGTTACAGACAAAATGAACTGCAGCGTTTGAAGGAGGCTCTCATTGCTCAGAATCAAAAAAGCAATGATCTCGCCAACTACAAATCTTATGTCCATTCTGAATACCAGGAGAATACTGTGAGTAATTTGATATTTATTGAATCTTTGCTTTGTGTCCATGATTTGTAGCACTGATTCTCCACACAGAAAATTACATTGGTTGTATCGTAATACAGACTACTTCCAAGTTTCAACCTTCATGGATATCTAATGTTATCTTAAATTGAATATAACAAATATCATATTAAATATTTATTTATTACCTGTTCCAATTGATATTTCCAGCGTCTCCTATTCGCCCACAAACAACAACTGGAGCAAGAGGTGAAGCTGCGTCAACTCTCCTGCAATGAGGCAGAGAGGCTGGATAGAGACATTGTTGACAGCGGCAAGCAGAGCAAGGACATCACTACAAGGATTGATAGACTTCAGGGTAACTTTGTATTTAGTTTTCAGACTTTTTGGTGTTTTCTTATAGTATTGGCATACAATATACAAAGAAAGGATTTTTTGTTTATTGCGGCGAATGGCGAGACGAGCATGCCGTCCGCCTGATGGTAAACAATACGACCGCTCATGGACAGTAGCAAAACCAAACAACACCATGATTTACAAAGCAATGCTTGGCATTACTCTGCGCTCGCCATCCTGAGACATAAGCCTCAATATGTCCAGTAGTTACTCTGGCTACAATATGCTTCAAGCCGGAATACAACAGCACATTTACACTGCTGTTGGGCGGGATGCTGCTGATAAACAAAATTGAAACTCAAACTTAAATATGTTTTCCAAGACAGAGTGGTATCATCTTCATCAATTAGGCTGTATGAAACAATATTTAGATATATTGAGTAGTAACATGAATTTGGTGGTGCTTCTAAGTCTCAGGCTAAAGGTATTAGTGGTTTGTACTCTATAGTCTGTAGGTTGTATAACTGAGTGTTAAATTTCGTTGTGTAGTGAACATCGCCCGCTTGCTGAAGAAGGCGGACGGGCTGAAGTCGGAGGTGTGCGGCGAGCGCGGCGCGCTGCAGGAGTGGCGCGCCGCCATCGAGCGCAACGCCGGAGACATCACCGCTATAGAGCAGTTCACCAAGCAGGATGTATCCAGGGCCAAGGTAGGGAATATTACATTATTACATCTTAGGCCTCGTTAGTCGTTTCCCCTAATGTGAAGATTAGCGAAGCCCACAGATGTGTATGAAATCGACCAATCATATTATGTTGAATGATGAATCTATGTGATTGGCCGATTTCTATGCAACTTCACTCCACTCTACTTGTCTCCGCTTCAGTGGATATGCATTGCAAGGTATGTATTGTTTTAGGCGTTGGAGACCAAAAGGCAGAAGTTGAAGTTGGAGCACGACCACATGCAGGAGCGCATCAACCAGCTCGTGTCCAACCTCAACGCCGAGGAGAGGGCTTGCGACAGAATATCCGTTCAGGTGATTTTACTTCTTAAAGATACTTTATTGGTAATTTGGCAAGCCCAGCTTTGCATGTCTATCTACAGGCTGGAGATGCCATATACCATATATATAATTTTGTTTTGACATGATGGTATTTATAATTCTCGTTCATATACCACCCGCTAAAACCTTTATATCTACTCTGTTTATGGGTGGGCTTACCTTGACTCCTTTTCTTATTTGTAAATATATACATGTGTAGGTGGTGGAAGGCATGGAGCAGCGCAAGCAGATGATGATAATGTGGACCAGCGCCGTGGACAACCTGCGGCAGAGGGACACCGACATCAGGCATACTAGAGAAGTACAGGCCATGTCTTGTATAAAACCATTGAATAGCCATGGTTTTATTTTTGTTTAAAAATACAAAGAAAACTACTGTGATTATATCTTTACTGACATTAATGTCGGACGCGGTTAAGCGACCGCCTAGGGCGACATGACTAAAAGAGAGCCGCCTGCTTACCTTTATTAGTTTTTGCGTGACTAGGGGTGCAATAGTAATATGGCTCTTGGTTCACTACACTCTCCAGTAATAATAGTCCAATGTCTATATAGCCCAATTCCTAACGGCTTCCCTTTTACACGTGGATTTGAACATATTTTCATTTGGGTCTTCAGCTATCCATCCTTAGTCGCTACAGGTACCCTTTTACCGAAACTCCTAAACTCTATCTTCTAGGACTACGCAGTACTAGACGAGGAAGCCAACAAGATAGCGGAGCAGTGTCGCGAGCAGCAAGTGTTCTGCGATCAACAGCGCAGTAACAACGACGACGCGCGGCGAGACAACATGGCGCTCGCCACGCAGCTCAGCAACACGCGCCTCGCACACCAGAACCTGGTCGAGGAGAATGTCACGCTGGACAGCGAGGTAACGACAACATTCGAAAACTCACATTCAACTCCATGAGTGGCGGTAAAGACTTACCATCAGGCGGCCCCCAAATTTGTTTGCCTACACAGAAAACATAAAAAATCTAAGGAATAGGAATCTGTCTAAATACATCTAGCACTCAATGGCCACAACCATGATCCTAACTGCACACTAAAACACAAGTCTGGTGTCATGGGCATCTGATTATTATGAGATACTTTTCGGTCTCACAAAACCCAGCCCCAAGTATGTGTGGATTTCTCACTCTTTCTTTTTAATTGTCGCGGGGATCGATTCGATCCGTCGCCTCTGGGTACGCAGCCGGCATCTAACGAACCGCGCAATGAAATCTGTCACACACAAAATGATACTGCCGACCCTAAATAACATGGTTGATCATGTCATAAATACATAATAATATATTTGCAGGCTCAAAGTCTCCAGCGCGAGCTGCACAACCTGCGCAGCGCGCTGGAGAAGCTGCACATGGACAACAAGCAAATCATGGACGAGCAGCACCGCAAGGACGTGCTGCTGCAGACCATCAACAACAAGGTATGTACATTGTAGCAGTAGCAGGCTGTTGTCAGGTGCATAGACAAGTTCAGAAAGCAGGAAGTCAGGAAGAAGAACAGGTCATTGCAGAAATTGTCAGGGGAGGCCTATATTTAACAGGGGCTTCGTGTGGCTCAAGAAGAAATACAAACAAACGGGACAAAAATTCCTTTGTACCATATTTTTCAGAAGATCTTTATGTATCAAAATCCATTTTGTTGTATCAGTACAAAAAAATATATATAATATTATATATATATTACTTTTTTTATATATTTATAAACACCTTGGAGTTTCTTGTTATAGAATTCCAAGAAATGTTACATTAAATTTATTATTACATATTTGCTTAATTTTCAGATCAAAGAGTTGAAAGAAAAGCTGACAGACTCGCTGGACAAGTCCAAGTCCTCAGAGAAAAGGGCCAAAGAACTCGAGGATATGCTCAATGTACGTCATTTATATTTTATCCCATTTAGCATAACACACTCACAGTCCAGTGACTCCGAACGGATTTACATTTGTGTTGAGTCTAGGAGTAACACCCATAGAGGTCATTCCCTCTTGTTATTTTATTAGAGGTAAACATAATATTAGAATTATTATGATGGACGTATGTACAGACAAATTAACCATTCTTTAGATTATTGTTTAATTCGGCATAAGCACAAAATCAAAAAAATTAAGCTTCTGAACTTGTAATTCGTTATTGTTAACATTAGTACGTTAGCTTTGTGTTAACCGCCATATTATTACCAATGTTCATATGTTAGGAAGAGGAGCGTTACGCCAGCCAGTTGACGACGAACCAGCAGCGCGCCATGCACTGCTCCTTCGTGGAGCAACAGAAGCTGCTGGCGCTCAAGAACGAGGAGAAACTCTTCCACATGCAGCTCAAAGGTAACTTTATATTTTTTTTTATCAATACTGCCTTCTTACTATACGTAATCTATGGTACGAAAGTGTAGTTGCTGTCGTTTATCAATATTGACTTTTGTGTGTGAGGGAAGCCTATTTTACGAAGGTTCAACGTGCGTGTGTGCGTCCGTTTACGTGCGTATGAGCGGACGTTAAATCAATAAGACAAAAAAGTTAAAATCAAGGTAATTGTAAGTCGTTGCTGTCGGTTATGGTTCATAAGTTAAGTTTTATTATACGTAAATCCTATTGCTTTATGTAAATTCTGGCATTATACTCATGTTATAATGTTATTCTATGAACCAGCGTTATAAACTATGGTCATGTCTAACAAATCCGTTTGCATTGATCATAACTTTTTTTTCATTACAGCATCCAAAGCGATACTGAGTAAGTTGGATACCAAACAGCGAAGTCTTCAAAGAGAACTGCAAAGTCAAAAGGAATCACTTTATGCCATCGTAAGTACTTTAAGCATTTGAATTATAATTAATTGTAAATTATAATAATACTGGATGTGCTTCTCCAAAATGAATATTTTTTATTCCACGTTACATCAGAAACATTTAATTTCTCTAACGAGCTTCTGCACCGCATGTAACATTATATACTTTTTAATTATTTTATTCTTTATGTATCCAGAGTTATCAAGTGGAGACTATTGGATCGCGAGTGTCTCACATGGAGGGCGCGCAGGCGGAGCGGGAATGTTCCGCTGAACTCGTGGAGAAAGAAAACAGGTAACATAATACATATTATATTAATGGTCAAAAAATATTCTCGTTTCATACCTTATTAGATGACTGTTTTGTATTAGAGGTAAATTAAGGATATTAGTGGTTGTTGTATAGAAAATTTCTTTGTTTATAAATTTGATGCGTATAAAGATAAAACTGGCATTTTTTTTCGCGAAGTTTTTAGTGATATGGTACCGCAGATAGTAGTACTACCGAGTACCAACCTTTTATGTTTTTGCTGCTAGTTTTGAAACACTCTGTATCTGTTCGACTTGATGTATTCTAGAATACATACGTAACTGTTATTGCTATGGTTACATTTTTTTAAAGTAAAAGAGTGAAAGTGAATATTTGGCACACGTTGTATTGAATGATGTGCGAACTGCGAGGTGTTGTGAACTTTTTCTTTTTCAATAACAGCAAAAGTTAGTGCCTGGTATTTAGTGACGTGTAATACTGACAGCTTCCAACGGGTCGAAGTGGAGACCCATGGGGGAGGCCTATGTTCAGCAGTGGACTTTCTCTAGCTGAAGAGAGAGAGAGAGGGAGAGAGAGGGAGAGAGAGAGAGAGGGAGAGAGAGGGAGAGAGAGAGGGAGAGAGAGAGAGAGGGAGAGGGAGAGAGGGAGAGAGAGAGATGGAGAGGGGGGGGGAGGGAGGGGGAGGGGGGGGGGAGAGAGGGTACTGTGGTGTGTAATGTGTTGCGTGGTTGCAGGTTGCGCGAGGTGTGCGCGCGGCACGGCGCGCGCGTGGTGCTGCTGGAGCGGCACGCGGCGCGGCTGCACGACGACATGCGGCGCCTGGCGCGCGAGCTCGAGCGCACCACCGCCGACCACATACGACTGGTATATCACTACCACGCTACTGCTTGTGGAGGATGC
Source organism: Deilephila porcellus (assembly GCA_905220455.2). Lineage (NCBI taxonomy): Eukaryota > Metazoa > Arthropoda > Insecta > Lepidoptera > Sphingidae > Deilephila > Deilephila porcellus. The sequence continues at coordinate 10,690,950 of LR999973.1, read as the reverse complement.
GCTCCTACTGACGTCGAGATGTGTAGAAATCGACTGATCACATTGGACATCTATATCATCATTGATATGTACAATTACGTTGATCAAGCAATTTCTACACATGTCCGCTTCGCTGGTGTCAGCTAAAGTGGTAACGCAGCCTTAGCATTCAGTAGAACTTACGCAAACACGTTCTTCCACACGAAGTATAGTGATACTTTTCGAATAAATGTGCCAAAGGGTATCCAATATTTAGACATATTTTTATATTTAGATTCAAAAATTTAGACAAAACGTATTACGAAAAATGTAAATTATATACCTAAAATTTTATTCCGTCATCTGTATGAGTATGGGACATAATATTCCAAAAATAGTTATATAACATATGTATTGAAAATTATAGTACTTAATAAAATACAATGTAAATACATATAATTCAAATTGAAAGATAGACCGTTGTCTTAACTCCACGCTCAATTTTTTATTTTTTAATTACAGCAAAGTCGTCTAAAAACATCGCTTCTAGAAGTAGAAGGCGGCGAGAAAGAGCTGCGCGCGTCACAAGACGCGTGGCGAGCGGCGCGCGTCAACCTTGCGCTGCTGAGACTGCGCGCCGCCGCCGCCGACCACACCCTGAGAGGACTCACCGACCAGGCCTACTCGCTGGACCAGCGGAGGCTGCATCTCGACGCCGTGAGCATATCTCCTTCCTTGAGTCCACTTTCTCGAAACCGACTATGTATAATTATTTCTGATGATTTTGCCCCGTTAGTCTGGTTTTGGAAGTGCGTAAAGCTTCGTTATGTGCTAGTAACGACTTTGGTTTAAAACATACTATATTGAATTTTAATGCAAAACAAACTGAAAGGTGTTACTAATAAGCGTTTCATTGCTTTAATTTAAGAACTGTATCCATAGCTGTAATAAATATAATTTTTTTATCTATGTGTTTAAAAACAATTCGCAGGTTAAGATATAAAAAATATGTCGTTTTTGTTTTAATGATATCGTGTCTATATTCACCATACTACCATGTGTTCTTTGTCGGGAGTATTCCATCTCGTTGTTTTGTTTATCAGGCGATGGACGAGCGCATGATCGAGATCAAGGCGCGTCGCGACGTGCTGGAGGTGCAGCGGCGCGCCATCCTCGAGGACTGCGGCAAGCTGCGCAGCGAGATACGCGAGAGGGAACAACGCATCGAACAGCTCAAGAAGAGGTACGCACACGAACGTATACGCACGCATATTTGTACGTACGGCGTGCCCGTACGCACGTTAACACTTACATAGTTGCGCACACTGATTATTCGGATTGTATTTAACATCAGATTCATTTATATCGGCTTTGTAATAACAGTATAAAATAATAATCTACGCATATGTGCGCACCTACGCTCGTATATACGTTTACGAACGCCTCCCAAGTAACATTTTGAACTGTATAAAAGCTGTATTATGGACTATTTGTTTTCTACAGGCTGTTAAACGTTGCTGTATAAAGACTGTATAGCAAGCTATACAGCCCTTATAACTCTGAAATGGGCCCCAAAATTATACAGCTTTAAGTGTAGATTTAGCTGTATAACAGCTGCATAATAGCTGTACTATTTGGCTGGCTAAGATACTATTTAGATACTTTTATACAGCTTCCATTCTCTAATTTTCCTTTTTATTCTTTTATACAGAATCAGGCTTGTGAAAATCTTAATAGAAGAATAAATATATTATAATTGTGTTCGTTTCTCCATTTCCATTCTCCATTTTATTTCTTAATTTACTATGTGCCAAGGCAGAGACCATATGTAAAGTATAAGTGAAAAAAATATTTGATAACTAAGTGGTATTAAGTACTCTTTCCTGTTTATCGTTGTTATTATGCTTGCGACTGATATTTTTATGTGAATATGTATACTATTTAAAGCTCAAAACTCACGCCCCTTCGAAATAAAGGATATACATACATTTTTTCTGTAACAACAAATATGTGATCATATTATCTGAAAGCAGTTTTAAGAGTAACCCGGACTGTTCTATTGATAGTAAACGTAATTGTGTGTACCTACTATACAGTTAAAATCCTTTGTAAATTTGTACTGAAATTTCAAAAACAAACAAAAAAATATCTCGTAAAATTGGAAAGCAATTTATAGGTTATGATAAAATGGCGTCCTTAGTTTATACAGCTCTTGCTCTTCTAGTACCTCTTAATGCAGCTTTTTGCATAACAGAGTCGTTATTTAAGAACGCATCTCAGCCTAAAGAGTAACATTGTCTGTACATTACTATTTAAGTACTGTAGAAGCTGTCTTAAAGTCTTATTCATATTCATTTATACAGTTAATTAGGGTTCAGTTGAAAATATAGAAAACCTCATTATGACCAAAAACCAAGGCCCGTAAGGCGGTGAGCAAGGAATCGGATTGTTTTATCGAAAGTGTTCCAAATATTTTCATATCATATCATATCTTTATTAATAAAATAATTTACACGTCACAATTTCAACATAAAAACATTAATTATTATAATAAAATAAAAATAAATAATTACATTACAAAATTTATTTTAATTTATTTTAAGGCTATATTAGTTTCAAAATAATCTATAAGCTGGATAATTGTGTATGCCAACACTATAATAATAACTTTAATCTTCTAAAACACGAAAAACTGTAAAAAGGGAAAAATGTACGCCAATCGCATTTGGCTTTAAAAATGAGTAAATCTAAACTCTTCTACATGAGATAGAATTGTATTACACTATTATAAAGGGAATTGCTTGGTAAGAGTATCCTAGATTTCCGTTGTACAGCTATTATCAAGCTTAACTTGAAGGCTGAACAACAGAGTAATTTTACACCAATATTCAGGCTATAACAATATTTAATGCTCTTGTACAGAAGTAGGTTATACAAAAGTATAATTTGAGAGCAATATACAGTTATTGTCGTATAAAGTTGCTGAACGCAGTTTTTTACGCCGCGGTCTGTATTTTAGCGTTTTCCAATGCTATTTAAAAGCTAAAGGTAAAAATTTAGGCTCTATACAGCCGTTAATCAGCTATACTGTATACAGTTGTACAGTTATACTTTAGTCCAGTCCTAAACATATTTTTACACTCTTGTACAACATTTTTTAAGCTTATAGCTGGTAATGCGCTGGTAAATATAATATTTTTCCGCTTAAATGTTACTTGGGCTGTAGTTGCGTATGCACACTTTCTCATTTACATATATTTATTTAATATTAACTAGTATGGGAAATGAGATAAATATTATTTCAGATACGATATATTTATCGGGTCGCTCGGCAAAGACGAGTCTGGACAGCAGTTGTCTGTGACATTCTTCAAAATAAAGGTAATACTTTTAATATTTTTGCATCACATTGAAAACATTTTTTTCTCCGATTTATTTATTATATTTTTTTGAAATAAGGTATCCAATGCTAAGGATTACTGTTTTTTTTAAATCTCATTATGAAGATTTTGTATGTAGATTTTTTTGCTTCGATCCTCGTCTGGTATGTAAGGCAGATGACATGAGACTATGGTTGTTGCGTGGTGCAGTTCGCGGCGGAGCGCGCGGAGCTGCGCAGTCGCGGCGCGGCGCTGGACGGCGACATCGCGCGGCGCGAGGCCGACGTGGCGGCGCTGGAGGCCACGCTGCGCCTCGTGCACGCCGCGCACCGACACTTCATGCGCCACGTGCAGCCGCTGCAAAACGACTGTGAGCTAAACTATACATACATACATAAACTCACGCCTTTATCCCAGAAGGGGTAGGCAGAGGTACCACCGAGACACCCACATTTCGCCTTGTATGTTCCATCCCATGATGTGATAGATGGCGAGGCTATCGCCATATCGGGCACATATTCCTGACTCCGGGCTGATAATGAATAGAAAAACCCAATATCACTTTGCCCACCCGGGATTCAAACCCGAGACCACAGCTTTGTAGTCGTACCGCAGTACAACTACGCCACCGAGGCAGTCATATCAAAACTATACACTACCATACTTATACATCACCATCATCACCACATCACTTAAGATACTAATAAACGTTCAGCGGTTACATACATATAACGCTTTATATGGTTCGATCTAGTAAAGTAGCCACTGTCTCACCCCTGCACAAATTTGACGCAACACACTAAATGTGTATGTACATCATCATTATCACCACTGTATTTAAGATTAAATTTACATCTATAAGCTAATAAAACACACTATAGAGTTCAGTAATCTTACTTCTGTCACCCACAAAATTAGATAATTGACCTGCCATAGGTGGCTCGAAATCCCTAGAGAGGACTGAGACTCCATACACTTCTATAAGACGATAATCACGATGATAGGACTTGGTGAAAGTGGCATATATTCCCCGCGAATTACTAAGGCAGCTTATAAACTGATCATCCGGTTACTTGCCTTCGGAGAATATAACAATTAATGAGTAATAAGAATTACGATTCCTATCAGTGATCCAGCAATCTCATTGAAGGTGTCATCACCTAACTTTCATATACATACATCCATGTTTATTAACCCAATACATTCCACAGCGCCCGAAATAGAAGAGCTGAACAGCCTTACGAAGAAGTACTACGAGATGAGCGACCAGCTGAAGGCGCTGAACGGCACCATCAGCAAGATGGAGCAGAACATGTCCGACACCAGCTCGCAGCTCACGCTCCTCACGGACAAGTGCAACCAGCTTACTGCACGAGAGTCAGTCTTTATTCTATACCTTCTGCTGTTTCAACTAGATGAAAATCTTGCGCAAGTTGTCTTCTGAAATTCAAATAGTTATACGCTACTGTTGCATTACTATGCATTGTGCAAATACTTGTAGCAAGTCTAGACATGCAAGTCTTAGGTGACACAGTTTAACCGACTTGCAGAAGCCATCTTCGTATTGCTAGTCGACACTTGGTATTTTATACAATTTTTATATTACAATGTAATTCAGTTTTATATTACAGTGTTTGTTTGTGTATCTGATAACTTATTACGGCTAAACCGCTCAACCAATTGAGATGTATTTTTGGTATATTAGATGTATGTACATACGTTTGTTTTGAACAACTTGAAAATGTTGGTAGAAGGGAAGGGAGATTGGGAGATATTTTACATTGCAGGTCTTTTGATTTGGGCTTGATAGTGGTCACTACGAGATTACGCCTTTCTTACACGCGTAGAAAATACAAAAGTCTGTTTAGAACTGAATAATGAAATGAGTGTAGTTTAAACTACAAGGCTACAAGTATACCCTGGTTTAATGTAGTGTTTGTAGTATGTGTAAGTAGCGTGTTGTGTGCAGGTCGGAGGCGGAGAGCGAGTTGGAAGGCGCCCGCGAGCGAGTACAGAGGCAGGAGAACCGCTTGCACAACGCGCGGGACCTGGTGGCGCACAACGCCAAGCGCGCACGGAAACTCGTCGACGGAGACGACCAGTGGCGCATCTTCCAAGTACACAATATACACTAATTATACTACCACCTGATTAGCTGAATACTATATATTCTATGGCAAGAAAATATGCTATCTATATCAATATTGATACTGAAATATAGAGTCGGATTAAACCAGCCACGACTGCACGTGTAGTAATTTCGTGATTCTATCAATTGAAGAACAACAAGAGCGTGTGTTTCTTCTTCTGTTATTTTTTTAATATGATTTCCCAGAGCGTGCGAAAAAGTGCGTGGTGGCCTGTTGGTAACGGACCAGACGCAGCTGCCTACATATTCACGGTGGCCGCGGGTTCAAATCCCAGGGCACACCTCTGACTTTTCGGAGTTATGTGTGTATTGATAGTCAATCACCACGGACTTTAACGATGAAGGAAAACATCGTGGGGAAACCCGCATACCGCAGCTATTTTAAAGAATTTCTACGGTATGTACGTCCGCCAACGCTCACTAGGCCATCGTAGTGGACTATATGGCCTAACCACTCTCAATCGATTCTCTCGATTGTAGAGTAGGCCCGTGCCCTGCAGTGGGACGTATATGAGCTGATGCAGTACAGTAGAGCTGTAACGTTGCAGCTGGCGCTGTGGGTGCGCGACTACTCGGAGGCGGCGGCGAGTGCGCTGGCGGCGCTGGCGGAGTGGGGCGCGGCGGCGGGCGGCGCGGCGCGGCTGGGCGCGCTGCTGGCCGCCACGCAGCTGCAGCGCCACCTCAACAAGCACCAGCGCCGCCTGCAGCTGCTCATACACAAGTACATGCGCACACACTACTCATACATACAATCACGTTTTTATTCTAAATTTACGGCTTTGGATACATGTCCTTATAGCCCTACACTCATACTAAATGGCATTACCTCTGGATAATCTACAATTATGCGAAAAACGTGACTAATTTACATATGTCTCAGGATGGCGAGCGCAGTGGAAAGCCAAGCAATGCTTTGTAATTCATGATGTTTGGTTTTCAACTGTCCATTACCGGTCGTATCGCTTACCAGACGAATGGCATGTTCGTCTCGCCATACATGGCAAAAAAAAACACTGCCTCGTCCACTTTCATAATGTCTTCTTGTATTCTCCTCGGTTCAGAGGAAGTGCTTGTCACTATTGTTTAGTATAATTTTAATACCACAATTTTTATGACACCAATATTTTAGATAAATATTAAATATTTTGACTATTGTTTGCAGATTGTTGAGCGACGCCGAAGCTGCACCATTTAAGGAATCATGTTTGGAACCGGAAGGTATAATTTCAGTCATGACAACTTTGTAGAACTTACATATTGTAAATATTGTGTAATAAAAAATATGTACTAAAAATAAGAACTACCCAATAGTATATTTTTTCCACCAGAGTCAGTATTCTCCACATCGTCGGAATCTATAAAGAGCGGCGTGAGCATCGCCAGCGGCTACACCAAGCGCTTCTCCGCCTTCCGCAGGAGCCTCGCGCCCAAAGTACATGAACCAGCGGTACGTAGACAACACCATACAGTTTTAGAATAACCTTTTTTTTTGTTAGCCTTTGTAGACGAGCATGCGGCCTGCTTAATGGTAAGCGGTCACCGCCGCACATAGACCTTCGCAGTGCCAGGGGGCTAGGCCAGGGATGCCAACCAGGTCGCTGCCTACCGTAAAGATAGTACTCTCTTTAAGCCTCGCTTAAAGAAGGACAAGTTCAGCCCTCATGGAACACTGAAGCAGGATTAATTTTTCCATTAATTATTTATCAGTGTGTGTGTATTTGTGTGTGTGCGTGCGTGCGTGCGTGAGTGTGTTTGTGTGCGTGCGTGCGTGCGTGCATGCGTGCGTGCGAGCGCGTGCGTGCGAGCGCGTGCGTGTGTGTGTGTAAAATCTGTTAATGATCCCTAATCACAGACGTTAATATTTTTTAAATGTGTAATTCAACAATACTTACACACTGCTACTTGACGGTAGGAGGCGTTGATACTTTCCCAGGTGCCAATTTAAGTAACCAATGTTAGAAAGATTGTTTTTGAATAACGTGCAACATACATAGACTTCTAACAATGTGTTTATACGTCTGCCTTGCGTAATACTGTTATCGTGAAAATATCGCAAAAATAATGCTTTCTCTCTCTCAGGGTTAAACAGGTACATGGGCGACGGTGACCATTGACCACTTAGGATCATATAAACTATTTTTAGACAATTTTAAACAATAGTCCTCTCCATAATATTATCTACAATTTGCCCGTAATATACATACATAAACGGTATATATGACGTAGAAAAAAATAAAACTATTTCAATGTTTTATAATATAATGGGTTAATATGTAAAACCCGGTGACCGTGATAACAATGTTATCTTAATCGATATACGATCATAAAGAACGCTGTAGCAAATTATTAGAGCATATCAAATAATAAATAAATACACCAAACAGTCACATGCATAATGACCCAATTAAAAATACAAATCTTGTGTAATGGGTATCAGACACTATGAGATACTTTTCTGTCTTACAAACACCCATATTTGTGCGCCATACAAAAACCTATCTCGATGCAGGGATCGAACCCGTAGCCTCGCATATAGTCTGTTCTCAACCAACTGCGCTACGTTAACTAGAATCAATTTTCATAATAATAATAGAGGACTGTTGTTTGATTGCCTCTGCAAGAAGCAATGAACCGTAGCCTGAAGGCGATAGGCAGGTATACAACACTGCGCGCCTCGCCAAACAGTTGACCAACGCCGATCTATCGACCAGGCTTGCATTTTAAAGTACATATTTATAGCATTTACTTGCCAGGAAATAGATCGACAGTTAAACCCTATTTACACGAAGAGTTTCTCGCGGCGAGAATCGTATGCTGTGAGTATTATATAGTATTTTGACAGTCTCCGTGACGCAGTTGATTAGACGCCGGCTGTGAAACGAGAGGCTGCGGGTTCGATCCTCGCACCGAGACAAACATTTGTGAGGCCCACAAGTATTTGTCTCGGGTCTGGATGTCTGTGAGACCAAAATGTCTCTCGTAGCTTCTGATAAGCACGACACAAGACTTCATTGATCTTAATGTGGGGTCAGGACTATGTATGTGACTGTTGGGTGTATTTATTATTGTTTATTATCGCATGACATAGCCGCCATAGATTATTGTGTTCTGACAAACGTTTAGGTACACTATTTAACTTTTTTATATCCTTACGATTATCGTATCTTCGAGACAAGAAACGCTCCCCGTGTAAATGGGGCTTTATACAACTTCGATGCAAGTTATACAAAAATCATGCTTGCAAAATATATGCGTATTGAGTACATGTTTGTTTGCATGTAACCTGGTATGTGAGCTATGTCCTTACAAAGGTCGGCGGGTTTTTGCCTTTTTTGGGTTCCGTACCTCAAAGGGAAAAACTATAATACAAATATTTTTTAATAATTTTAAACTTGCTACCCTTTTCCTCATGAACCCATTATTAAATTGAAATTAATATCAAATACTCAGGTCTATAATACCTTTAAGCTGTAATGTGTTGTGTCTATAATACCTTTAAACTAATTTTTATTTGTATGGAAGCCTCGGTGCGTGAGTCCGATTCGCACTTGGCCGGTTTTTTTGTATTAAGCCGCATATTTTTCAATAGTGAGTGCAAGACGCCCACACGTTTTGTTATGCAAGCAGATTGTGTGGACACTTGAATTCATTAGGGTTGATAAGCTGCGTCCGCCACAGCTGTCGCGGCTTTGATGCCCGCTCACGTGACAATGCACACCTCGTTATTGCCATCCGGCAGTGGAGTATTTTCAACACTGCTGCAATTGATCTATTCAGCTAAGATCTTTATTGAATTTGTGTAGGAACTCGCGTAAAACTTGTAATCAGAAAACTATTATTAGCAAATACTAAACATACAAACATTTTTTATTATATATATAAGCAAAAACAAACAATATTTTTTGCCTAGTTATTGATTTTTAAAAGTGGAACGCTTATGTTGTTGTGTCTATTGTTTGTAATAAAATAATGATTTCGAAAAATATTCATAACTAATCTAAGCATTTCAATGATTTATAATAAAAAGCCTGATTGGTTAATCAGCAATGTGTACAGGTTGTAAAATAGGAGGTCTAGGGTTCGATATCCAGGTTGCCCTATAAATTATTATACATTTTTCGGTTTAAAAATAGATCATATCAGATATCTAAGTTTGTAATTTATCATATTGTGGAACAAAAATACCAAACTGTAAGTAGCACTTCTATTTACCCTTTTGGCGACACGGTCGTGAACTTATGAAAATAAAGTTAAACGATGAAAATACCGCCGCAGAACAAGTTAATAGTTGACACATTAAATACCTTCAGATGAAAATATGGTTAAACTTATATTAGGTATTCTAAAGACAGGTGGATGTCCAACATGGCTTATTATTATTATAAAAGTATTTAATCATGATGAAATAATAGTGATTTAGATCGGTATGAGCCGCGGGGACGATATCTTAATCCCCTTTAAAAAATATTATCTCATCAACATTTGATTATTGTTACAGCAAATTATTTTAATATACATTATTTCATTTCCAGCTGGTGGAAGACATTCCGGAACAAGGTAATGAATATTATTTTATTTCCTGTATTTATAACACACGAAATTCTTAAAGGTTTAAAATAAGCAAATCGAAAATATTTGCCGACTACACTGGACCGCAAAGAAAACTGGTCGGTTAAAATATCTTCGATATCTTCAAAAGTACCTGACCTAGCTTTATAAATTAAAGATTTACAGATTTGGTGGTAACATCCGGCAACATATTTATGATCCAAGGGTTGTGGTCTGTGGATGTTCAAGAGCGGTAGTGATCATTTACCATGAGGAGACCTGTTTGCTAGTTTGCCAGGCCTATTGAATAAAAAAAACACATTTTGAAATAATTTGTTGCTCATTATTTTTTGATTGCGGTATGAATGGAAGATTCCGTAGGGGTCGACCTCACCGAACCTACACCATCCAAATCGGTGATACCCTCAACAAGGGTCAGGTCAAAAGTACCCTGAACCGACGAGAATGCATGAAGAGATTGATGAAAGTAGACGAAGCGAAAGTAGTATGTCAAGATCGAGCAAAGTGGAGATCCATAGTCTCTGCCTACGCCTATGGGATACAGGCGTGACGTTCATGTATGTATGTATAATTTATATACGCCCTGGCAGTACCTTCTTTCCTATCTTGGGGCTTCCACTTTAGGTCTTCAAGTTATTTAGGTTTCATAGATTATCATTTGAAAAAATATTGTAGTAACAAATGTTTGCAGCCCGTCGTTCTACTGTATCCCTGCGTGTAGTGACGCTGGGCATTGAAAACACCATACCAGTAATGATGTCAACCACGAATACTACTCGCACGCGGAAGTCTTTACGATAAAAATGATCACTTCATTATGTTTATAATTTGAAAAAAGTGTTGAGATTAGTGTAATATGTTTTTAGTGTATTTCGTGTGTTTTAGCTTCATTACGGTAGACGAAATATTTATTTGAAACAATGTCGAGTTGATCCTAGCCGACGATTTCTTTTCCTTCACTTACATTTTCTAAATACAATATTTATTCGTTATACATTTAAAACATTTATAATTTATTTTACATTTTGTGAACTTTGAATAAAATTAAAAGTTTTACATGATTGTTTTGTATGTTTATTTCTATTCCCCATTCGTTATAAGTCCCAGTATCACCATTTTTACTACGAGAAATAGGAACATAATGAAACGAAGTTTTATATTTATATTACAACATTTTAAAATTTTATTTTTCAGTGTGTACATTCATATTCATACATTCATTACAATGATAACTAAGTCAAATGGCAGCTGGCAAGAAAAAATATGAAACAAAATCTTTTCAGGTGGGATATAATGCAAATGTCGAATGTCCTACGCATAAATAATATTCACTATTGTAGGGTACGCTAAACACTACTGTAGCTATGCACTATGTGCTGGAATCAAAATAAGTACATTTGGTGCTTTTAATTGCAATTAAACTCATATTATGACTTATTTTATTCCATATTTTTGAATACTAACATTTATGACTGACTTGTACTCTATCTACTTTGACATAGATGTTGACTATTACAACATTTATTATATTCATTGTTACATCCAGGATTACATTGGTATAAAATGATAATAGTTTTTTTTAGTTACAGACCTAACATCACTTCTATGTTTTAGTGGAAACTACAGAAGTTGTCCAGAAGGCACAATTATTTGAAAAGAGTAGGAACAAAGATACATGGTGGGTAGTATAGAGGTGGAATCAAAGGGTTACGAATACAATGCACTCAGAGGACTCACAAGGAATCTTTGTCAAGAGAATATAATTTTCTATAAACAAAGATTACTAAAGATTTGTCTCTCCCAACAGACTCAAGTGTACAAGAAAAAATTCGTAAATAGGTGTCCTTATTGATATGCTTAAAAGTTTTAGAAATCGTTTGTACATGATAACATAATATCACAAATATTAATTACATGAAAATCATAAGACATAATATACTAAAAAGAAATTGACTAAATCTAATATAGAAATAACGCAGGAAACAAGACACCGCACAACACAAATAAATTAGGCCTTGGAATGAAAAATTTTAAGTAGCTAAATCAGGCCACAACTATTGAAACTGTATACCTCACTCAGTTCATTTTTTGGGACTTACAGAACAATAAATACAATAACGAGCAAAAGATAGGAACTGGATGCTAAAATCATCCATAGTAATTTGTTGCAATGAATAGAATTTTAAATACATGTACACATTCATGAAATAAATAATTTTATACACACACAAGTATAACTTTTAAATTCATTCTGGACGTAATCAGTGAATGAGCAATTTGTACACTACACTAATATCTACAACACTGATTAATAAAGTTTTTAAATTAATTCAATCCGTCTTTACAAGTAACATGGACAATCATAAAAAAGAATTAAAAAAAATCAAAATAAGTAAAATATATTAATAACAAAAGTGCCATTTGATATTTTATAAATAGTAGTCACAAGTAAATGAGAGCTCTCATACTTATATTTAATATTCTTCTAACACAGTTAAAACACTACTTCATGTGACATTTTGCTACAAACATAAGTCTACTTTTAAATTTAACTATTCAAGAAAAAAGTTAAAATTGTACACAGAATTTCCCATATCGTCAATTATGGGAAATTCTATGTAGAGTAATGGTGGTGTTATTTTAAATGGTCTAATTGCGCCATCTCTTCGCCTATACAAACGCCGCCACTTAGGACCCTCACGATATGCAAACATGGGTGGAAAATCAAAGCGTCATAAGTCAGGAAACCTCAATGGGTCTTCTGTAAAGTTTTCCGGTATAACAAATAAATCAGAGTGAATATCATCACGAAACTCAAACTTTTGAAAAGTGATTTTTGCTGTCACTGTAGGTAGAATAGGTAACTCAACTTTCACTGGAAAACCACTAGGCAACTTCATTTCAACAAACTGTCGCAATTTAGCAAAGTGCTTAAATGGTGCTATCACTTCCAGAACATTTAATAGCATCTCCACACTAAGTGGGAAGTCGTCACTCATGGCAATAGTTGCTCTAAAGCTTCTGGATGACTCTTTGTAAACTAGCTCTCTTCCCAGACTAGGATATAATCCAGGAGCAGATCGTATATAAGTATCATAATCCACATTTGTTTCAGGTGGGGGATTTAATGATGCTCTTCGAGTTGGTTCACCGTTTGTGTCCAAGCTATGCGTATTACCTTTGGTCAAGCTTTCAATTATTGCTTTATTCTTTTGGAGATCATCATTAGAGAGGTGTTCTCGTCTCTTTCTTGACTCTAACACAAGTCCTGTAATGGTGTATATGTCACTTTTGTACAAGCCTGCCACAGTTTCCTTCCTGTCTTCACGAAATATCCAGCCCGACTGGGCTCTTGCAAATGATATTTTTTTTGTGGACATCTGAGCTGCCATTATGTCACTAGACATAAGGATATCAACTTCATCCTCTATTTCAGTTTCTGTCTCCTCATAGCGAACTTTCTGGTAAACTTTGGCTTTGTTGTCTATTACAGTAAGAGACTCGCTGGGAACCTTCTCTCCTTGGAAAATAAAGGATATATCTCCTCTCTCCCATTTCATGTCTGAAAAATCTACCAAAGTTGTGTCCAGCCTGATCTTAGATCCACTTTTATAGATTTTACACACATCCGATGGTAATATTCTAGAGACCAAAGGTACCCACGAATGGAAATCCCACCTTAGTTCCAAATAGAAGTCTTGTATTTGTGTGAGAGCTCGTATTAAATCAGGTCTTCTATGTTCCATCTGCTCACGCGCCTGCTGTTTAAGTTTGCGTACGAGTGAGGAGATAGTTTGTCGGTCTCCGTAGCTGATGGCCTCGGCTAGTGGAGACCAGCCGAGTAGGTTCTTGACTTTGACGGGCGCGCCGTGTGCCAGCAGCAGCTGCACACACTCCTTGCGGCCCAGCATGACGGCCAGGTGCAGCGCGGTGTTACCGTGTATGTCTTTGAGGGCCACATCGTTGTTCCTTAACAACGATGACAGCTTGCGAACATCGCCCAGGAACACACATTCATGTAGAGGAAAAAACAACTCTTCTTCGTTACAACTATTGGAACAAGACATTTTGAACGTTGTAACACTTCTAAATCATAACTGATAGTAAATAAACTGAACGCAGCACGGAAACAATTTTGAATAATCTAATCAATATGATAAGATTAGTTTCAACGGAACATACCGCTTATTTGATTTTATTCCAATCAGTATGGGTAATAACAGAACTGTTTTTCATTGAGACATGATTATTTTTGAGATCATATTAATATTTATTCATACACACTTCAAATATTTTAATTGTGGTATGAAAAAATATGCGTATCTATACCCATTGTCAATTTATAAATCGTTCCAATCTTGATCAGAGTATATTGCAGTTAAGACAACCGATATACTGTCGAATCTGTTTTTTCACCTCGAAATGTGTATTTACTATCTTGCTTTCACACTACAAGAATGCTTAAAATATGACAGATCAAATGTACTAAACTATACATTTGAAATGCCCGAAAATCAATAGAATGGTCCTCGTCTGCGATCTTTTAGCGTGCGAATGCGTTGTCAAAAAATAATAATCGTAATGTATCTTTCTTCACACTTTAATATTATTAGAGTACGAGTATAAATGCTTGTTGTTTATACTAAAAAAACATCTCAACAATGGGTTACATTGGTATTTCTAAATTTTATTTGTAGTTCCAAATTTCGTCACACGCCAACCATGGACGTATTATACAAAGTACAAAAAGGACTGCGCACTCATGAAATAGTGTTGTCCTGAAATAACACTTATGTCTGTCGAATAAGGTTTAATTTGCTATGATAAAAGACATGGAGGCAAATCGAGCCGAGCGAGATAGTGTATGGAGGTCTGTGGCTCTTTTCATTCGCTACGGTGACCATAATAAAACCCTGTCTTAAATCTTTTTAACACGCTTATTAGCTTCGCCTGTATGTATGCATGTAATTGATTGATTGACTTGAAATTTTGCACACTTGTCAAGGACCGATACAATAATATATGAAATTATCCTAACCTGAACCTTCAGAAATTTTATTTTGTTGAAAAAAAATACTTGGTGATTTGCACGCAGCTACCATTCTTTGATAAGATAGCCGTAGATAGACGTTTTTTTCGACAGCCTCCGTGGTGCAGTTGGTTAGACGCTGGCTGTGAAACGAGAGGCCGCGGTTTCGATCCCCGCACCGAGACAAATGTTTGTGAAGCCCACAAGTATTTATCTGGGGTCTGGGTGTTTGTGAGACCAAAAAGTCTCTCGTAACTTCTGATACCCATGACACAAGACACGATCTTAGTGTGGGGTCCTGCCATGTATGCGACTGTTAGGTCTGTGTGTGTATATTATGGTTACCCTATTAGCAAGGGACACAATCCTCCACTCAACACATCTCGCTCGGCTGTTTTTCAATCAGAGTGCGCTCTGTTGGTATAATACGTCCATGCACGCCGATCAATGATTATTAATCATTGACGCCAATAGAATTTAGACAGACGATAAAAATTACAGTTTGTAGTTCACAGGCTACTAAGAAGAAACTAATATTTTTTTTTATATGATATGTTGTATATGATATGTTTTCATAATATAAACGACAAATCACAGAAAGGAAATTCTATGTAAATAGAAAAATAACAAACATACAACATAACGATTTTAATAACAGCTTAAAATTGGCCAGCCATAACAACAGTAGTCTCTATGGCATACAGTGATCACTAATTAATATTAAAATAATTAAAGTTTGCAGGAAGTTGCAGATGCAGGCTACTTCCAACTGGTCGCTCTTCAGCACCACAGTTCAGAACAAACATCCTTGGAGGAGCTCTATGTTCAGAAGGCATTTCATATGTACCTATATAGGTGCCGTGTTTTGTCAAAGTTTTACAAGCTATAGCTAAAAATACAGCTTGAACACCATCTATGGAGATGCAGTTTATGTACAGGTGTAGATGGATAATTATTTTAATATAATCTTTATTTAGGTATGGAAATAAAAAGAACCAAAATGAAATATGATCAATATATTTTAAGAAACATTTACATTTGTAATAATATATAAATATCATACATATAAATAACGGTTCATGCATAAATTTATGTTATTAAAAAACATGGACGCCAGATAGACGTGGTATTAGATATAACAATTATATATACATAGAGACTGCGCATTCCATCTTAGAATATAATTTTTCCCTATTCAGCTGTCGAGTAAAAACTATATAGCACCAATTAAAAATATACAATGTAAACAATGAAAAACAATATTATTGATAAAAAGACACGTAGGGGAAAAGAGTTATCACTGTAACTTTCACTTCGCTAAAAGCCAAAACCAAATCCATCCCCTCTCAAGAGCATGAACAGAATTAAAGGATAGATAATGTCCCTATCAACTTTATCTCCGCCGCCCCTGGTAATAATCACAGGAGGTTGGTTGTATCCATAACCGTAGGGGGCCGCACCGCATGGATATTGACAATCAACCGAACAAGCCTATTTAGTAAAAAAAAAAAACAAATGAACATATAATTATTGTATCCGATTTATGACTATAGATTACTTTACTTACAGCAATGATCACCAGCAAAAAGCAGAAGTAATATTTCGGTGCCATTGTTGCTGTTTCTTATTACAAGATTTTTTAACCAAATAGGTCACCACAAACCGTTACCGTAAACCAAATAGGTATTCAGGATTATTTTTCGTCTTTTATAACAGGTATTTGCGCAATTTAGCCCCTGATATATGTTTAAATCGTATGCCTTTACCCTTATCAATATATAATGTTTAATAAAGCACGTATAATTGCGAGCCAATCATAAGTATTATTGAATATTTTGCTTTTTCATTCAACTCAAGTACTAAATCACATAAGAATAAATTAAAGCACGTGCAGCAGCATGTGCCTATGCATGCGTAGGAGTAGACCCAATATTGAATATGCATTTTGATACCTAAATTAATATAGGCTGATGACAATAACTTGTTTGAGACGTTAAACAGTCGTAGACGCTGAGAGCATCTCCTATAGGAATGTGGAGGCATCGGAGTTTCGCACAGATCCGTATGTGTAGGTGGTACTACTAAACGTAACACTACTCTAAAAGAAAGTAATCACTACGTTCTGTGCTCAAGTCTTCAGTTGCAATGAAATTGAATAGACCAAGTTAGCTCCGTAGACAAAGGCACTGGTAGGATTGGTAAACCTACAGCACTGGGGTAGGGTTCACATAGACCTATAAATTTTGTAGTCCATAACTTGATATTATGGTATCCCACAATCATGTATTTTCTATGTTCACAGAAGATCCTACGGTCAAGTTCTACAAAGAATTTGTTACCATAGGAGAAAACATTAATTTCGAATGGCAATCACAAAAACTGTACACAAAGTTATAAGTGGTTATAAGAAATTCTCAACAGATGGCGATTGCAACATTGTTTTGATTTGATTGACTTTGATTTGAAGCGCAGAAAAAGTTGGGAGATTCGCGCAGAAGTGTGATAAAATGCGTAAATTTTTATTTCATACAAATAAATCGCCTGTAAATGAGATTTATTCATAAATGCAATAAGACTGTTGTGTGCGTCTTTTCTAAAGTGCTATTAGTTAATTGAATTGAAAGGAACAAAATACACTGAAGTCATTAACTTCTCATGTCGGATAGTTTTTAAAGATAAGATTATTATTGATTGAGGATTTTGTTTGGATTTTAGTTCACTCGCATACGGTTTCTTTGAATCTTATAAATTATCTTTAAATTGATGTCATATGATTTCCATTGTTTGATACATTTGTGTGTCGTTGCGGCGTTGTAAGTAACGAATTAATAAACCTCGGGAGTTTGCAAATTACTCAACGCCTGGCTTTCAAGATTTGAAATATGTGAGTATTTCGTAGCAATAGAATTAGTATTAAATAATGCCTAAATATATAATTCATACTGAATTGTACCCTATATGTAAAGTGATAGACGATTTCTTAGTTGCCTTTATAAAATTAATAGAGATTTCATCGTCATGGTCGTACACGATGGAACTACATGTAATTGTTTTAATCTTATTATACCGAATGTGACTGCATGGCACAAACAAAGGTTTTTGTTGGCTGGAAACAGGTTTTCTCAATCTAGTTTTTGCAGATTTTTATAAACACTTCAGATATCCAGATCACATATTAATTAAGTTTATAGATTTTTATTAAGTTACGAGTATTTTCTTGTTGATTAACTTTACAAATTGCATACTAATCACAGGCTTCACAATAAGAAGTAAACTTGGTAGGCCAAGACATATTATAGTTAGGTCACTATCATTTATGTGTAAAGTTGTGTTCAACTTAATCTAATTTAATAATAATAACATGAAATGTCTCCAAAATAATTATGCTATTAGGAAGACATATTATGGAATTCCCCATACTTGTTACGCTATGAGATATTAATATTTGTGTAGGAACCAAGGAACTCTTAGTGAAACAAGTTAGGCAGCTAGCTTATATTACTGTTTCAAACGTAGTAATTTATTCTGCAGTATTACATATCCACAAAATTAATAAATAAGAAGTTTATTAGAAAAATTAGTCCAGTTGACTCAGTTTTGCTAGAAATTAAATAATCATAAAAATAAATAATAATATTTTAAATATTCTGATTGATAATATTTATAGTAAAAGTAGAATGGCATAGTTGAATGGAAACCTTAAAATTTATGCAATTGCTGCATGATAAATTGTCTTATTGCAAAATCTATTGTTTAATGATAGACTTATATCATAAAATGTGATAGCAATATTTATGTCCTTTTGATTGTTTCATACATAATTTATAGATATATTTCAAAGCATGACTCTTCTCTGGAAAAGCCCAATGATGATACAATACAACAAGACCAATGCCATCTTAAGCTTTAAGATGTATCTCTTTTTAACAAGGATTGTGTATGTGTTGTACCTGATGTTTTAACACACTATTTTAAACTTTGAAATTATCCTAGTCATTAAAAACAATCACCAGTTACGGGGCAGGTTATGAAGCTATTTCTGGAACAAAATTGTTCACTGCATCCAAACACAAATATTTATTTTGGATATGGGTATTGTCAGATCATAGTGTCTTGTAGATTTGACATCCATAAATCACAACACAAGGCTTGGTGTTTTAGTGTGAGATTTATGAATATGTGTTAGCTTGGTGGGTCAACTTATTTATCTAATTAATCTCTGTTGCAGAAGAGGATTGCTTTATTATTTCATAAATTGGTAAATACAACACTTGTTGCCATATAGTTTTTATCTATTTTGATTTTCTTAATAAAACTTGCTATTTTCTTATTGGAGTTTAACTGTTGTTTTTCCTGTACTTATTTAAATTGCATAAAACTAAAATGTTGTTTAGTGAGACCAATTTTGAAAATTATCATTGTAAACAAATTCCATTTGTTCTGGAAACTGGTCTGGTAAAATAACAATGGGAGTGCTGACCAAGTTGGTCATTTGCAACTATAAACTTAAAGCTTTTTCGAATCTAGATAACATGCGCAAATATTTGATAAAATTTGCCATGCACACTATAGTGCATATTTTTTTCATTACAATGTGTCAAATTTAGTCACTATATAATTTGAATTTTTTCTTGAGAATTTGATCATATTTCTTAAAAAATATACTTGTTATGATTTTATTTGGTGTATAATTTTTACACTTATCTATTTCATATTGCAAATCTTCAGTTATAATAATAAATCATTGAAATAAGTGGTAACAATGCTACAAAGTGTTTGTCAAAATATATTTGGTCAAAATGGCTGTTACTTGAAAACTATCAGAGATAGGACTATAATTTATTTTGTTGCTGTGCCACCATAGTTTGGCACATATCCCTTTACTGGTTTATGATCTAGTTCTGGGACATCTTATTTAGCGGGTAAGAAAAGGCTAAAGAACTTGGTACCTATTTACAACTCAATTTTCATAAGGATCAGACCATCAAGTTCTGACATATTTTGTAGCAAACTTGCCTTTTTTTTACATCTCTGTTCTATTTGGGATTTTATTTACATTTTTTGAGATAAATCCTAGATGTGTTTAACTAAGTAAACTAATTGCTGATTTGTTTACAGTAAATGTCAACAGAGTTGTTTACATCACAAACAGATTTTAGTCTTATCTCGGCATAAAGTAAAGGTTATCTGTTGGATATATTATCAGTATGTGTTTTCTTCTCACTGCAGACAGTTTACTTATTTCAATAGTGAATAAAATAATATCAAGAAACATTTAGAAATGTAAGTGTTTATATATTGTGATAATATAGCTATTTTTTTATGTAAGTTGTTGTGCAGACAGTTTAAAATTTATTTAAGGTACTGTGGGTACCTCTTTTTTTGTTTATTTATATATTTTAAAATATATTTTTCGAACATACAAGTGTACAGCATGGTGCAGCACGTAGCCAATAAGTGATTAATCCTAATTCATATATAGCTGAATTCTAATTTTAATATTATATCATTTACGTAAATTCGATAGAACATATTTGTTTTAAGTACAAAAGTAATTGGGCAATACAATATGGAAATACAATTCTGTATTAGGACCAAGACTTTTACAGCAAAACGTAAGTACATTGAGCACATATTTAGACAAGTATTGCTTATTCCAAGCATCTTCAGACACTCATACTATCATGTACAGAATATTCTGTGTAATATTACATGTTCTCATCTTTTTCTCAACAGTGGGGAAATCCTAAGAGCAATAATTGTTGTAAGTGTTACGCCTGAAATAAATATTGATATCTTGTTCTGGTTGGTCTTAAGTTATTTCTAACTGAGAGATTTTTCTGTCTGTAAGGTCTAAGTTGCATTAAAAAGTAAACCAATAAGATTGATTCAAAATATTTCATATAGGCATTTATTAGTATATCTTGAAATTCTCAAAATTTTAGCTAGGGCATAGACAGCGCTCACGTACTTCGCCTGTGCTGTAGCCTGTAGTATATTAACTGTTAATCAAACAACCAATTCAATAATCTGCAATCATAATGTAATTTCACATCAATTGCGAGTGTGCGTGTTTATTTTTATCCACACCAGACATCATCCTGTTGTCGCAACTGATTAGGCCGAGATAAACGATGTCACTCGCATTTTTATTATGAAACAGGTAATTCAATATTTCTGTTTGTCCATATGTGATGTGCCTAATTGAAACTGATTAAATAATACGCAGCAACATAATATTTACAATCAAGCAGTTATTAAAAAATAAATAGTTTTTTCTATGTGGGCTGTGTATTTTGTTGAACATGATACTAGTTATTGTTTAATGTCTTCTCTATTGCGGTGGAACTAGGTGTCTTGGTACATCAAAAGAATTCATAATTCTGGTGGTCAAACATTTGAATTGTATTATATTATTGGACAGCCGCCTTGGCGTATTCGACGGAAAGCAGGCTGTTTTATCATTAACTCTTCACCGAGACAACTTTACCTATGATCCTATGATCAACAGATATTAGGTACGGATCGGAACGTTAAAACGAAAAGTTTCTCACATTCATAGTACCTACGATGTCTTTCGACATGTTTAGTTTCTCTACAATTGACGGTCAGGACATCTTTTTAAAACAACTGAAATAATGATTGATCAGTCCTTGGAGACGACCAGAATGAAGTCGGCAGTGTATGAGCAAAAAAACTCATTAAGGGTAACGCATCAAATCGCTATTGCAATATATCGTACGTTTAATTGAGCCTCCGGATCAAATTGAGCGGTCATCGCGTTAAAAACCGGACAAAATTGAGACATCGTCCAAAACCAAGACAGTTCACAGTTCAGGGCAAATCAGGATAGGTGGCAGTTCTGCTGCAGGAGTGAGTTAGCTTTAGTAGGATTTTTTATGACCTTATAATTGCTGCTATTCCGAATCGGCCAAAACCAGCATTTTTTTTTTGTCCAACTAACGTGTTCATTACTTGTGTCACGAAAGTATATTCCATCAACTGAGCTACGAGTCATTCATAATTGGACTAATTGTCATTAACCTCAAAGTTACATTGTATTCAGTCCTTGCATGACATTACGTCCTCGGTTTTGGAGTGCATGTCATCACCCCATTAACCACAGTGGACATAGATGAGTAGATTGGTTTATATTTTTGCAACGAATCGTGTGAAAGTATCACTACTATGGATGGTAATGACTTGTATAAGAAATTTCTATCCACTGACAGACCCGAAAAGTAGAACTAAACACAAGGCTATTTATTTGTTTACTTCTTCTGAAGAGATCTAATGCATAAACTATTTGCAAATGTAATAATTTTCTTGGCTATTTGTCAGATTTCAATCTAAACTACTGATACCCTTTACGACATTGTTATAAGTCTAAAAATAAACACTATAAACCTTGCTCTGAATAGGATAACACAAGTCTAAATATCAATCATATAAATAAGCTGTCAATATGTGATATGGTAACCAGCTGTATTGTTTTTCACTAAATAGATTGCGACCCCCTTTGACCCAGTTGCACGTTTTCTCCTGCAACCCATAAAATCGAAAGTGAATTATTATTGTTTTAAGGTAGAATTGAAGGAAATCTTTTTATTTGGTAAAAAATATGTTGTTTCTATTGCGGCCCATCGATATCATCATATAGGGCTATGAAATATAAAGTGCTGCGTTCAAATCTCAGCTTGGGAAATTGCTTTTGTGTGAGTTTTTAAATTAGAAAATTTAATGCTTTGTCTGATACTGTGATACGGGATTTGTCTAAATCTAAACTAATATTATAAAAAGGAAAGATTTGATTGTTTGCATTGAATAGGCCCTGAAACTACTGGACCGATTAGAATCCTACATAATCCCTGATGAAAATAGGCGATAGGATATTTTCAAAAAAGTGTATCTGTAGCCGGGCGGAGCCGGACCAGGCCGCTATACTTGATAAGGCGATAATCTTGTTCTCTATTTCATTTGGGACAAAAATAAAATCAATACTATCACCTCTGCCTTCCCCCTCACAGTTATTATTATAGGCTTGATCTGTCGTGCATTTTTAACCTCCGACGAAGCCGGCGTAAACAGTTTTATAAGTTGCAAGCTTTTGTTTTCCTGTACACGTCTTTATTTGTCAGTGACATCATGCCCACGGCGATTATACTATTTGATGGCAAGATTCATTTTACTTAGCTATGTGGTTAAGGGTTCGAGCGACCTCCTACGACTGTCGAGCCGTCAATCCGGTTATTCCACCTCACAAGATCCCGACACCCCGATACAGGGGCGTTTGCCTTATTTGAATTTTATTTTGATCAGGGATGATTATAATTCATTTATAATCCACCAGATTATTAATTATGACGTCAAATTGAAATTCTCAGTTGTGCTTGCCTCGAAAATGGACATGACATTATTGTTTTAAATTTTCATTATGGTTCATATCGTATCAATCAAATAAATCTACTTTGTCTACTATAACATATTGAAGTGTTCTATGTTTTTGCTAGCTACATAATTATTTTTTTCTATTAATATTCTATATATTAAAACTATTGTGGCTCTCTTCAACGTTCCTAAGATATTTCTTATTTTAGTCCATACGACAAAAAAACGTATACCCATTCTCTATAAATTAAATAAAGCCTTACACGTGTGAGTCCGCCGTAGATTGCATCGGGAAAGTCCTATAGATACATTTTTTGGGTTGCATTAAAATTGATTTTAATCGCGATTAAAATCAGTGATTAAAATGAAACGATAAAACTGCGGTATGTGGTGCAGGGACAAGTTTATCGTGCTTTACATGTGGTGAGAAAACCACATTGACCATACTTCCTGTTTACTTAACTCACGAATGAAACCGACTTACGCCAGATAATTTATACATCGTATTCTCACCTTTCCAGTAGCGTTGTAAGATTTTCGTATGTTGTTAAAATAATTATTTTATCTAATCAAGCACAAAATCTCTTTGTCTTTGTTAAACTGATGATGATGGGGTGTTCTTCGCCGATTCTTGTGACTGCTATTTGCAGATTTAACGAAAGTATTGAATTTGGGTTAAATTATTTTGCCTTTTGTTGCGTTATCAAATAGTTACTTATATAAGTCCTATATACCTTCCCAATTCTACTACTAATGCGTGATCTTATTCTTAATTCATTTATTTATACAAACAGAAAACAATCTAAGACATAAGATCATATTGCATTCCCAAAATGTTGTTCAAATCTAATTAAAATGAATACTTGACGAAGTAGATCCCTATAGCCGGACTTGATGACAGCCTGAAACAGGCCACTCGATACGGACAGTTCTAAATCTAATGTCTCTTAACACTGCTGACAGCAGTAACTATTTTGATGTTCCAATAAGAAAATGATAATGGTAAAACATCTGCTAAGTGCTATCTCTCTGGATCTAACATTTGCTAGTTTATTTGATGGTTTTTGCTGAAGGATTATTTTATTGATTTACCTTAGCAATTTTCTGACTCACATTAACAATTTTCTATGCTACAATGTACATGATGTCAACGAATTATATAGTATAGTAGTAGCTCCACTACGTTCCACACAGTTTCCAACACAGTTCAGTACAAATATAATAACAAAACCATTGGTTCCGCCATCAGAAAGCTAATAACTAATAAGTAATAACAAATAATCACGGTATTTATGTAACATGCTAATATACGTTTAGTAGCAAATACTACGAGACCTAAGTGGTATACTTTGTAACCTTTAGTGCCCTCATGCCTGTTTAACGAATGTCATATTACTCCGTGGATGACACCGCTATCTTGTTACTGGAGATTTATTTGTTGAATTTAACGTATAGTATGTATTCATTTTGTTATCATTTTTCTGTGTAGATTTTAAATTAGCACCTGGCTGCGACAAATGAAAGGAAAGGAGGTAGGCGAATGAACACGTTCATTAATTGTAACGGAAAGTGTGCAAGAGAGCATAATATGATTATACATACATACATACATAACCTCACGCCTTTTTCCCAGAAGGGGTGCCTACCCCTTCCTAGAGGTGCTGTCAGGGCACCCACATTTCGCCTTGTATGTTCCGTTCCACGAAGTGATAGGAGGCAAGCCTATCGCAAATAATATATAAATAATTATTGCGAGTTAATATATTATAGCGGGCTTAGAATTACCGGTAATCTGGGTAAGTCGCTACGACGCCTTCGGTGACATAGCTAGGGCGACAAAAATTTTGCCAAATACAGTGACACTAGGTCTGCGGCGTCCCTTCATTTCTGACGCCCTGAGCGATCGCCCAGTCGCGCCCTACCCTGACGCCAGTACTGATTTTAGTTTTAATGTTAAACTAATCGATATATTTATGACATGCGTTATGCAGATGCTGTAGCTGAAATTCAGGATTTCTTTGTAGTAAACAGTATGAATTTCTTAATGCATATTGTATTTTAATGCGAGAAACATTTTTATGGTTTTGTTACGGATATGCAAATCATATAGCTATAGTTCATAGAAAACTATTTTTCCTATGTTTGTATCGATAGCATGAGAAATCAGTGTGAAATCGGGATAAAAACCTATTGCAACAGTCTCACAATGAATGAGGAAGTACGAGTGAATAATCATTGCGTATATCAAACAATCTAAATTTATGCACAATTCAAATGGCTTCAAGTATCGAGAGTATTGTCAAAATATTTGCCACTCCTTAAAACGTAGAGATCGTGCGCGACATCTGACAAGTATCTTCTTCTATATCTATACATATAATAAAAATGTAAATGGTCGATGTCTGTACATGGAAGATATTTGAGAAATTTTAACGCGGGGGGTCTTTATAACAGCAACAAAAGCCAAAACAATTTTTTTTAGAATTTTTGTCTGTCTGTCTGTCTGTCTGTCTGTCTGTCTGTCTGTCTGTATGTTTGCTTGCGCATCACGCGAAAACTACTGCACCAAATGAGATGCGGTTTTCACAGTTGTATTACTGTAGGTTCAACTTAAAAACTGGTATATGTTGCATTTACATACAGGGTGTTTCTTTTTGTTTGCTTGCACATTACTCAAAAACTACCGCACGAAATGAGATGCAGTTTTCACCATTATATTGGTGCAGGCCAAACTTAAAAAGTTGTGTATGTTTCATTTACATACAGGTTGTTTCTTTTTGTTTGCTTGAACATTACTCAAAAACTGCCGCACAAAATGAGGTGTTGTTCTCACAGTTATATTGATGCAGGTCTAACTTAAAAAGTGGTATATGTCTTATTTACATACAGGGTGTTTCTTTTTGTTTGCTTGCGCATAACGCAAAAACTACAAGACGAAACGAGATGTGGTTATCACAGTTATATAGATGCAAGTCCTACTTAAAATTGGTATATGTCTTATTTACATACAGGGTGTTCCTTTGAATTAGCTTGCACATCACGCAAAAACTACGACACGAAATTAAATGCGGTTTTCACAGTTATATAGGTAGAAGTCCAACTTAAAAACTGGTATACATCTTATTTACATACAGGGTGTATCTTTGCACTATGGAAGATAAACGAGAAAATCTAATATGGGGAGTCTGTATTAACGTAATAAAAACAATGATTTTTAGAATTTTTGTCTGTTTGTCTGTGCGGTTGTGCGCGATTAACTCAAAAACCGCTTAACGGATTTCGATGTAATTGGTATGGAAGTAGCTGACACCCTGGAATACCACTTAGGCTACTTTTTATTCCGAAAAATACAGTGTTCCCGTGGGATGAGGAAAGAATTACGATATATTTGTTACTTTTTTATACTCAAAGGGATGGGATGGGACTGGATTGTATGCAATAAGCGAGAATGAGACGGGACGGGTGGGATACAACGAGACGGGATGGGACGGGATAGGAAATTCCAAATAATCTTTACATGTATATATTTTTTAAATAAAGTTAATCACGCAGACGAAGTTAGCGGGCAGAAGCTAGTTATAAAATATTTAAACAAATGAGTCATCGCCATGAATAAGAAATGCAGTGCATCTGTCGCCGTAGCAGTTGGAACATAATAGTTTTGCTTGGAATAGTTTGGTATACAACGTAGTAACGTGCGTGTAGAGACAGAAATCACTGGCTGACTTTGTCACTCGTACCTAGTTACCCATAATCACGCGCTATCTAGAATCTCCGGCACGCTCTTCGTGGTAACATTTTATATTCACGGACTACGACCCACAGAGAGCTGTGATTGCGTTAACAACCGCTTGCTTATTTATTATGATTTCAACGTATTGGAGGCATCTCACTCGTGTCACATATATTATAATCTTGATGATCAGCCACTCGAGTGGATTATCGATAAATGATAAGTCAGTGGTACAAACAAGTACCCACTGACTAAAGTTAGTACGATATATTATTGAATTACGTCACGTAAGACGTTGATTTAGTTTAGTTTCTTAAAAAAAGTGTATCAAATTCGTCTGAGTTTCAAATGTGGCTGCTGAAAAGTAGCTTACAGGTACAAATTAATTATTTCATTAAAATTTGTTACGTTTGCATTTCAATATAAATTGCAAATAACTACTGGTATTACATGAGAGAATTTGAAATTCACTCCAGTGTGTTATGCTTTAGTTTATTTCATAGAGCATCAGTAACTAAATTTGTGATTAAAATTCCGCTTTTGATTCAAGTTTAAAATTGTATTACCTGAATTTGAATATGTTCATGTGTGTGCTTTAAGCAATTATAGTCATTTCATGTTAGTTGTTAATGGCATTTGGTCAGCAGCCAATGCTATGTTAAATCAAGCATGAGCCTCCTGATATCCCTTAATAATTGACATTTGGCAAGCGGCAGCGCTGCTTTCTGATACAGCAAATTAATCCGGGTTGATAAACCGCAACACGATTTCGTTCAATACAATCCGCATTTTTCATCCCACCACCTTTGCAACGGTTTTTATGTTTTTGAGAATATTATCTGCTGTACGAAGCTAAGATGTTCTTTATCTCTGATAGTCAATAATCTAAATACGAAGTTTGCTCATACTTGATCTGTATCAAAATGTTCCCATGAATAAATAAATATTGGTAATATTTGTACATCGTGTCATGAAATTGTTGGTTCGCGTGTTGTCTATACTTCTGCAAGTTTAGGTCTCAACGACTTTACTTAAAACATTAATGTGAATGATGTGAATTTAGGGATGATTTGTTGATTGCACTGTTTTTGCATAGGGGTGGAATGTGGATTTGCTGTGTTAACGTAAATACAAATCAATACATCCCGTGCGAGCCCGTATTATGTACCGAATCCTCAACCCGTAAAACAAACGGAAGTTTGATCCACGATATGTACACATGTGTTTGCAAATTACACTGTGTTATTTTATGAAAAACATGGATTTTATATTTCTGTTTTTGTTGTGAAGTCTTCTAACAGCATTGAATAATTTCATCAATATGTTAGAATAGTGATGAATAATACTTTATTTTACCTGTAGGAGTGTGTAACCCAAGCCTGAATTTTGCAAACGCATTTCAACTAATATGTCGTGTAGCACAGGTTCAGATAAGAAATAGGATGGATTTGTAAGTGGAGGAAGCAAGAATAAAAATATGCATACTATATTACGAATTTGTTATACAAATTGCACGTGGCCTTTGTCACAATTTTTCAAGGCCTCAAATTTTATGCATTATTATACAAATATACTTGTCCGTTGAATATGTTAAGGGGGACGAATTGGGGGGAATGCAATAGACGGAACTATAACGAAACTACCGGAATATTTTACATAAGTTGAAAGAGTAAGTTTCCGCCGAGAGATTCTGTGGTTGTGTTGTATGCCTTGTTATTGGTTTTAATAAAGTCGGCGGAAACACATTACGCTGTTTGCTGTTGAGGAAAACGTTGCGTGGAAACTCTTATGGTATAATGTTCACGATTATGTTATTACCGGCGGACACCATAAGTCAGCTGATGTGTACATACTTTTTGATACAAAAAATATTTGTGTGGAAGAATTGTTGGCTTCCATCTAAATACACTTTACCGAATGATAAGATACAATTCAATCCATTACTCAAGAGTCGAGACATAATTATCTTGGATGGTACGTTTAAAATTTAAATCAAGCCTTCACCTACATCGCAAAGGAAACGTAGAGTTCTACTCATCAATCTTATATCCTGGCACCGATAGTCGAGTGTATGGGTTTCCGACTGGTTACTATAGGATAGGTGTCGCGGAACCTTCCTGTGATTATATGGAGGAGGCGTCGCGTCGGTTGTAAGGGTGGGCGCCAGTAACGTGCGCCGCCCACTTTGTTCACCCCAGGCCCCGTCCCTCGTGGTCCCCCGCACCCCCGCATGCCGCGCCCGGTGTCTAGCTGGTGGATCAGTCGCACGGCGCCCGCCTTCACAGTATACCGCGTCCGCGTCATGCCGCATATCCCGCCAGCGTTTCATCACATGAATTTCGTACTCCTTCGGTTCGTTGCATTGATGCATGGACCACTATAGATGCTTATCTGCACTTCATCATTCACTAATCACAGATATTGTCATCATAGATTCCATTATGTCATCTCGTTTAGATTTGTTATGTTTATTATTTACATACGGACATGACAAGTTCATAAAACTTGTTCACACCTTAGACTGTTTATGGAGAACTTGTCATAAGGTGTTGTAGAATTTATGTTTAAAAGCTTTTCAATTAGCTAAGTAGGAAATTTTAGTTATCCAAGTGATTTTTAATAATGAAAGTAGGTTAATTAAAGATGATTTTCCACGTCTCGGTGGTTGTTTATATGGTTTAGAGTACAATTATTGTTCCATAAGATACAGTGTTTTTGATAAAACGGTTCGCTTTTAAACGAATAACGTTGTTCAGCGTGTTCTTTTAGTGATTTAGCCGTTAAGCAAAGCTTGTTTTTCACATGGTTGACATGAAAATAATGTTTAAAAATGGTTTGATAGAAAACAGCTGATCGTCGGTCCCATGTCGGGCACCACTGGCGGGCAGGCGCATCGTAGTCGCAAGGTCGCTCGTATCGAACGGGGCCGCTCGAATTATTAACAAATCGCACTCTCTTAATTGCTACAGTTTCATTTTATAACTTTCGCGCTCCCCTTGTTGAATGATCGTACAATTAAATATAGCTCATGACGTCATTTTGTGTGCCAAGAATGGATATATCTTTCATATTTATCTTGCAGTTTTTATTCAATCCAATGTAATATTTTGCATAAAAAATATCTAAGTTATTAAACAATTATTCACAATAACATCTCGGAAATTCTGTAAATACCAATGATGCATCCAAACCGCTATTATTATTTTTTGAGCAACATGGTGCAATAAAATCTAAAATTTTGTTGTTACTTGTTATTTTTTTCATTTTGCCATTCTTTGAATGTTTCTAATCGTGTCCATACTGCCAATAACAGAAAATAGCAAAATATAACAAATAATAGTATAAAATATCACAATATTATCGATTGTTTCTACATATTGGGCAACATTATTTATAATTAAATAACAAGGCAACATGTTATAACATTAAATAAAATTTTGTTAACAGATGTTGCTGAGTAACATTTGGAAACGTTGGTCAACAAAAAGTAACTGCGGTTTGCATGCACCATAAGACGTAAACATCTCGGCATGTAATTTTAATAAGGCCCGCTCGTTTCATAAACCACGGGCCACGAGGTTTTACGGCGTGCTCCATTCATGCTTTTACAGTCCCACTTTACGTACCTAGAATATAATAATTATTACGGTCTCTCCGTATGTAGTATTAGACGTAAAGTTTTAATTACGTGCCCCTTTACTTCAGAAATCTATATAGGTCAACGGTTCTTGAATAAACATGGAAAACGAAACGGCACGGTATTCTATTGAAAAGCAAAAAATCTGTTCAGTACGTTTATCTTATTATATCAAATAGATTTATATTGTTAAATGCTTTTACAAGTTCTGAATTTATTCTCAAAATGGAAATGTAAAGTAGTCAATGTAACGGTTGAGATCGCCCAGGTGGCGAAGGGTGAAGGCTCTGCGGAAATTAACATGTCTACACGCCGAAAACATATCGAGGCCAGTTCCTACAGTCGAACACACCTCTGTTCCAACTTCCACCGGATATTGTATTACGCAGAAATAGACCGATGCCTAGAAGCTTTATCATAGTGCCTTTAACGTATTATTTATTGGGTGATCAGGTTTATGTTAATGATGGGGCAACAAAATATACGTACATAGTTAGAATTGAATAGATATGGCTCGTCACCAAGGTTACGGAATGGTAGCGATCAGCTGGACTTACGTAAGGTGAGCTGGGACGTGGCGGCGGAGCGGGGCGCGCGGGGGCTGCCAGTTAGGGCCGATCGATACCCGCTTTCGCCTCTTGCTATTGCCCTCAGTATATTCAGACCAAAGTTTCTCAATCCTGCTGTGTAAATCATAGATTCTTTATTACTTATTATCCTGATGGAAATTTTCTGCCCTAATGTTAATTAAATAAAGTCAAGGCTTTTTGGAGTGCTGGGTTATAAAAAAATATTTCATGGCCCCTTCGAGACGGCCAAGCAAGTTTTATATTCAGGAGATAAACTTTGACTAATTCAATGGAATTTAAGTAAGGGGTAATAAAGTCAAATTTGGTTTAACATTCTTTTTCAGGATACGTTTATTGTTTAGCGTATGATAATATGGGGTACAATTACGGTAATATAAGCTAAAAAGACTTTCATTCCAAAATGTTTCCAATAAATCGTTGTAATGAAATTTATCAGAGGATTTCTTGTTCAATTAGAAGACTCGAAGGAATTGAGATATAATATTCTTGTTAGTTATACGCAGATGCATAATGGAAAGTCTTCTTCTTTTAATGTTTGGATTTATTATCAAGAACTTTAAAGGTGATAAATAGTCTGTGCAATTTCAAGTAGTTATTTTATATAAAGGGAACTTAGGTAAATTTGTTTTTAAATGATTTTTAATGTCATAGTCAGCAAAACAACAATACCCGGTTTTATATTATCTAGGCCACTCCTTAGCATTGGGATATTTCAGGTTTTAATCGTAATAATTATTTCACCTGGCATTCTTCTCAGTACTTGGTGTATTATAAACAACATATACGCATATAAAATGAGCATAAAGACTGTATGATTAATATTAATGATGACCTGTCTAGTGTATAGCGTGCATTACCGCACCGTCACATGTATTCAGAGTTTGAAAATGTGCATGCGACGCATTCGCTTCGAGTCCCACGAGTAATTGAGACGGGTTCAACTTAAATCACCACTTAAAGCTCATTTTACAAGTGTTCACTGAAAATTTTCTTTTATTTATGCATTTAATATTACGGTTGAAGTGGAGCTTATGCAGTATTCAGAGGGTAATCAGTGTTTCGCAGAAACCATTAGTGTAGCCTGCATTGCAGTCATGTGTTTAATGTATATCAATTTAATATATCTTAGATATTATTGATTTGGTTGGACCGTTATATAGCTGATTGTTTCTGTACAAAGTTATGTTCAATCGTTACATGGTCTAGAAAAGAGATGCTCGTATATACATAGAATTGAAAGTGTAGCTGTATTCAGATAGATTCTCCACGTCCCTACGATATTACATTACCTAGTTACGGTGAGTCGTGAGGGGTGTTTAGTATCCATTATCAGTTCGTGAGCCGGACTACGAGCTGTGACTACGAGTCGAACTCCAGGTGTGTGAAGGCGTGTGACATATTAATTTCGTACCAAGAGTCGGCTAGGTCGAAGGGACGGTAATAATTTATTTTTCGCACGTCGTTGTCCCCGCATATATTCCTACGCACGTTTCGCTTTAGGAAATAATTAAATATTCCGTGCGCGTCGTCTATAATCAAGTTTATCTTGAAAATGTAAACAAAGTTCGCAGATGTATTTAAACTCATAATTTTTAATGTTTGTTGCGAAACCGAGTAGCTACTAGTTGCACTCGACGATACGGCTGTTTTCTTTGTAAATGAATTGACGTGACTAAACGATGACGAAGAGTTTAAAATAAAAACACTACGTTGGTTAATTTTCAACGCTAAATACCGCCGCTTATCGATGTTACTATGGCTTGTTAATTTGTTACGCGCGCGCCTTATGATCTTGTTATACACCTTCATATTTCCATATTGCTAAAGTAAAATTATAAGGCGCTATTATTTTAAATAAACTTTATTTCTTTTTTATCACACTTTAACTTAATAACGCTAAAAGCAGCCAGGAAGTGCTTTCGATGTGTAAATATGTGTATTGGAAAAATGTCGATGTTGTATAAGATTTTGTTTATTGTGTTTATTTTGAGTTGGCAGTGTTAATTTATTTGGAGTTGTGTTGCGATGTTGCTTGCCCACAGGGTGTGTTGGGGACGCTTGGCTTTATGTTTATTTACGTGGCTTTGGTGGTTTCTGTTGTGTTCCAGCGCGCGTTTGTAGTGGTCGGCGGTGCAGTGGTGTGATGTTATTGTGGGTGCGCTGGCTGGGTGGCTGGTAGTGCGCTAGTGGCGCGATGTCGCCGGTGCGGCCGCCGCCAGCGGTGCCGGCGGGCGCGGGCACGCTGCCGCCCGGCCCGGGGCCCTCGCGGCAGCGCTCCCTCAAGGACCGACTCAGAGAAGGCATTACCGGACCCTTCCACTGGCAGTGAGTTTTTAACTATACTGGTAGTGTGCACACTACACGGTGCCACATTAGCTTGTATGTGAACGCTTTGGCACAGAAGTGGCGGCTTGTATTGCAACATTGCGGAGTGTGGTATGCAAGTTTGAGACAGTCTGTTGCATGCTGTATAATTATATTTTATTACACACACGCGGTGTTTCATGGCATTTTTGTGTCGGATTTTACAAGTTCATGCCTTCGGATCCAAGATTTAATGGTTCTTTATTGTCGTAAATTTCAGTAGCACTGGTAATGGAGTGCTGTATTGTCATCGTAAAAATTATGGCTGGAGGGGAAAAATATCTTGAAGCTGGCTATAATAATTTGTCGGCCATATCGATATTATGATTACTGCTGTTCTACTTTAACTTTGATTGTTTAACCATCACTAAAACGATAATAATATTAATCGAACCTGGATAGTATGGCGCCCATAACACATTCGTGATAAAAAAAGCTCTGTTAGATTATTCGAATTACCACGCCAGTCTTTGAGAGTAATATTTATCGGAATAATGGAACAAAAGAATGTTTTCTCCTCCAGAGCCGTCGGTGCGGAATTGGCGACAAAACCGTGCGTGTGACACTAAAGTTTTATTGCGCCCTGATAAAAAGATCCACATTAAAGGGCCCAATCATGTGTGACGCCCTTTGTATTCGTAAATTCGTCGGGAATCGTGCACGGAACATGGGGCTTTCATGGATTCCCTTTTCATGAAACATTTCTTATTTGTAAGAAAATATTCGACATGTAGCGTCTATCGAATATTACTATACTATGAAGAGAAACTACCTTTTTGGTCGTAAAATGATGAGATTTTCGTCCTTAACTTAAGACACAATTTAACGAAGAAAAATGAGATAATTATTAACTTAAACACAGACAATTAATGTTGTCCTATGACCTTATTATTAAGCTTTATTAATAATGTAAAGGTTTAAGAATTGTACACACGGGATTGTTTTTAAATCATAAAACATTGCCAGAGAGACTTAAAGGCTAGTGGTCAGTTGATATAATATCGGCCTTGATTTCGACCACCTTAAAATATTGCTGGAACGTTTTAGCATCATACGTAAGTGCGTTACATTTCAGGCTGAACCTGTATATGTATAATACAGTTTCGACTAGTCTAGAAAAATTGTGTCGAGCGATGGATACTCCTTTTACATCCACTTTCCATGATTGCATTGCAATAATTTTTCGTACGAATTAAAAAAAAAGTCTATTAAAGCTATACTTCAATTGAATATTCTCATCAGCCTTACTTGTTGTAATATATAGGCAAAATCCCAGCTAAGCAAGTGTTTGAAAGTCTGTTATTGTACAATAACGCGGAGTAGGCAGGAGAAGCGAGGAACTAGCGGCACCATAAACTTTATTACACTCGGTCGCGGTTTGTTATCTCGAGTTCATATCAATATCATGAGGAAACGGTGCTTCATGCGTTATTGCAGTTCCTACGACACATTGTAAATTAATACATGGATACCGAGGAACAAAATACAATTGATCATATGACCAACAGGCAACAAGTGACATGCACAACAATTATATCAGTCCTGTGTTGATATATTTCGTTGCTGGGGAACAGAGCTTTTCTATAATTAAGTCAGAAGAAGCGTTAGTATATCACATTGGCATAGTGCGGTTTGGTAAGTTACGCTATCATCGAAATTCTTTAAAAGAATTGTTTTTGTATTGTACATTTTCGATCTTCTTATCGAATTATCAAGAGCATACAATTCCCTGTGAGTCTCTTTGTTTAATTTAATCTCTGACATGCGTCTATTTTGTCTACCATGATAAAAAAAATCACTAGTCTTGGTATCAAAAGTGTCAAGATATTTTGCTATTTAACTATCGAACAGTGAATACAACAAAAACAAAAGATATATTATTTGAAGATTAATTATTTACGTTGTTATTTTAGCGTTTGTAATACATTGTGGTGCAAAATCGTTGAATATGTTAACGTAGAGAATAATTCAAGTTTTACTAACCGTCAGTATAGTGACGTTAATTCTTTTCACTGCTGTTTTTGAGGACTTGCGTTTTTGAAGCAAAAAATTGTTGATTTGGTTCTAAATTTCAGTGCTCTGACGTAAGAAGCCTTTGATTTGTATATCTGAACGTTATATAAGTAATAGAGATAGTACTATTTACATGAAGAAGAATGATAAATAGATATCTTGGTGTGCACTCTAGTGGCAAATATTTACTATATACAGGGTGTCCTACGGCAATGCCACATAGCGGGGAAGTATCTTAAATATTGCAGATAAGGAAGATCATGAAATGTTAAACTTACTATTTCAGGAACGTAAATAATTAGCTTTTTCTTTAATTTTATTGTGATTATTAAAAAATCTTTAACAGATTGAATTCAAAATCGAAATGACGACATCATTTTGATTTATCTTTCAGTAAAATTGTCTATCTACAATATTTAAAGTACTTCTCCACCATGTGGCACCGTCGTGGAA
Organism: Deilephila porcellus; assembly: GCA_905220455.2. NCBI lineage: Eukaryota > Metazoa > Arthropoda > Insecta > Lepidoptera > Sphingidae > Deilephila > Deilephila porcellus. Next base: position 10,654,687 of record LR999973.1, on the reverse strand, counting down.
CGTCCTGTATATCTTGTTGTACCTACTTGGTTTTTATACGTCGCAGTAGAAACGTTCAAGTCTAAAATTATGATGGTTATTTTGTCATGGATTGTATTTTTTGTGGATGGTTATGTTATTTTGTAAATAATGAGGTTGAATCATTGCAATTAATTAAATTCCTTTTAAGCTAAATTTATATTTGAACTGCGTTGTCAAATTTACCTCGATTAATTATTTTTTTGTTGAATTATCAACTACATATCATATTTGTCTAAATTTATATAACTACTGCCGAATTAAACAACCCAATTAATAGAGATATTTTCGAAAACTACGATAATAATTATACTTTTTTCAATATCCTCGGTTTGTGTACACTTGCATTATTTGTACGGGAGTTTTAACCGTAGTCTACTAGGGTGACATAACACTATTTGATGGACAGACAAATGTTTATAGGATTTCTGATGCGGATGAAAGACTGCTGCAATTGCCAAATGTCAATAATTAATCGGAGCCGACGCTTGCGTATTTACCCAGGCTTAAAAGAAATTGAGATTTATTCTCGTTATCATTTCCAATTCTGGATTAAAACGCAATTCCACGATAGGGGTGTTATGAAAATGCGTTGTACCACCTGAGCTTCGGTTCTGAAATGGTAGTCACGTTAAACATTGTTTTCCGAACGTTAAGCCTTCGCAGTGTGCGCAGCATTCAATTTGCGGGCTCCGAGACGTTCCGCTAATGTTGGCCCGTCACACAGAATTCAATTTGACACGGGCCGCGCCGCGCCGCGCCGCTCCGTACACGGCCCGGGATGCGCAATTTGTACCGTGTACCGATGTGTTGCGGATTAGCTGCTTGTTGCCGTCACATTATGCTCCCTCACGCCGTTGAATAATACCATTTAAGGCAATTTATCATTTACCGCACGACCTTCATTTTCATTATGCGTTTGACTTGCCAATTAACTCTTTAATTTAACCGTGTGCGGAGTGCATTTGGAGTTTTTGACCTTTTTGTGTTTGACCTTTTTATACTTTGTAATTTTTCCTTTTAATTTTTGTTTGCGAGTGGATGATCAGTATTGTGGCCAGTTTTAAAATAGGGTGAACGAATCGACTCTTGCGTGGTGGTACAATCGTCTCATATAATATTTGCCGGAGATCAGACAACTTTCAAAACACTACAACGCATGCAACGTAGTGATTATTTACGATTTGGTGATCCGGTTATTTTGCTATATTTTAAGATCCTTGCAAGGATGACTATTTCAGGTCTCATTTAACAACCTGGCGTCGTTCCACCCGGTGCGGATATCTGAATACTTAAATATTTGGATTAATATAAGTATTTTGGCACAGCGTTCATGCCCGCAGCCGTATTTGGGTTTCACTCATCCGATACCCCTTCAAGTCTGAAACTATCGCCACATTGAACGAACAGCGAACGAAACAGAATTATACGAGTATTTTCTCTTGAGAGCTTTGCATGTAAATATCAAAGCCGCGGAAAACTCATAAGCGCGCCACTCGAGGGTGAAAAGGTTGAAAATTATTCATACAGGGAAAACTTTGTGATATAAAAACAGTATAATTTCCACCGTTAATTACATGTTTGTGTATAGGTTTGCGAGTAGCGAGTAGCGAGTGGGAAGCCGCACAAATATTTGCCTTGTGCAACGCAGAACACTCCCTATCTCGCTTGTGTACACTCCGCGTACAAAGTGCGGACTCGTTATCTGGCGCGCAGCAGCCTCCGCCGACGATGCCGACGCTGGCCTTCCTAACTAAATCTGCCTTGTTTACCGCGCCCATTTATAATGTAATACATATCATTAAAAACCTTATAACTTCCCCGCTCAGCCGAGGGACGAGCACAAGCACACTTCAACGCGTTTCCTCGTCTTGATATTGTATATTACTTTAAAGAAACCGTTCACAATATCATAGTTTAACTTTTGCATTTTTGTAAATTATCCGTTAATTCTAGCATAATATTAATTCTTTATTATTTATTCAAAAATAACATATTAAGAAATGCGTTTATACTCTTTTGTTGCGTAGTTTTTACGCTAACAATATATACCGGGTATATCAAGACTGCGACAGAAAACGAAGCCAGGTGGTAGTTTTAGTGGTCACAGACACGATGCAAATAAAAATATCACCAAAACAGCGACAGATATTTTTTAAAAATCGTCTTGTTTTGGTGGTAAGTACCTAGTTTTTGCGAAAATAATAATTTGAACCCTTACGCACCATTGAGTGCTTAAAAATAAAGAGGTCTACATCATTATTTTAGTAAAACCATGTATTAATCACCCTAATACGACGACAAGTAAAAAACTACAAAAAAAAGTTGTAAATTTTTTTGCGAAATTTTTACTTGCATTGTATCTGAAGTCACTAATACTACCACCTGGCTTCGTTTTCGGTCGCAGTCTTGATATACCCTGTATAATTTGGAGGGCTGTTTAACGAGCTCCACGAAAAGTCCAATCGATTTCGGACGATCTCGCAGTATACAACAATGTCTGTTTATGCAACTACGCTGTGCATACTCAGCGCGTCCTTGGCCGGTTTAAAACGTTTAGCTGTCGCCCGTCACCGACCCGCCGCCCGCCGCGCCGCGCCGCGCCCCTGGGATGAGGAGGGAGTCTGCCCACCCCGCCATTGTTTCCTTCCCAAACCCCAGTTCCGGAACGTTCTCAGCCATGCAACTGTTATCCATTGAATACGGCCTTATTATCTCCGGATTCTTATTTCGCCTGAGTGACAGCGCCACTGGAATAAGTAAAAAACGCGAATTGAGATTTTGAAATGTATTAAAGTAAGATACTAAATTGTGCCAGAGAGAAAATGATATCGTCGAAATGCACCAGTCAAAAGGTATCTGTTTAAGCCTGTCGTGTAAACCGTCGTACTGATTTTGATAAATTTTATTTTAATGTTGTTTTTATCTTAAACGTCTGAAAATAAGTATTTCGCGGCTGTGACGTCGATGTCGAATGATAACATTATTATTGTATGGAAATACATATACATGTGCTGTAATTAATTTCGACTCTAATTAAGTAATTCAATAAAACCAAATAAAGATAAAATTATATGATAACAAAATGTATAAGTTTGTACACAAAAGTTGTACGAGAACGGTTGCTTCGTTTATTTTGATGTGAAATAGAAGAGCTTCCTAATGAGTACAGAAACCTCGGAAAGATTGTGTACGTGGAACAAAGAGATGTAAACAATGATTGCTGTTTACAATCAAGCAACATTTCCTCGACACAATGTGTGTTTTATAAATATTTGTTTGTTTTATGTTCTTCATCCACATCTGTGCGAGATCATTTTGATGTTCCCTAGTGTGTCACGATTTTCCATATGCAGAATTGAAATGCACAGACCTTTGATATCGTTGTACTAATGCATTTTTAATTAGAAATTCTAGATTAATCAACCTTAACTCACTCTGAAAACTAAACTTCCGTAGAAGGCTTAGACTCATTGTTATTCAAAAGTAATTTAAGACTTTGCGGCTACAAAGTTGAATTTTAAGTTGTGTATAAAAATTCAGTCTGGCTTACCGCTTCTGAAATTTTTTCAGCAACTATAATCTGGGTTGTACTTGTTTAAAGGTCTTGAACCCTTCCTTTACATAGCAAAGGAAAACGTCAGTACGTTTTAAAATAACACAAAACTTGGAACGGCATCAACATCAACCTCTCTCGATTGTAGAGGAGGCTCGTGCCCTGCAGTGGTACCTATGGGCTGATGTAGATTGGAACGGCAAAATAGTCACCTTGCTCCAGGCGGTAAGTGCAATGTTGTCGAAATAGAGAATCCACTTGGTTGATCTCGGAAAATTAAACATTGCGTGGTTTATTCGGGCCAATTTTAATAAAATAATAATAATAATAAATACACCCAACAGTCACATACATAGTCCTGACCCCACACTAAGATCGAGTCTTGTGTCGTAGGTATTAGAAACTACGAGAGACTTTTCGGTCTCACAAACACCCAGACCCGAAACAAATACCTGTGGATCACACAAATATTTGTTTCGGTGCGGGGATCGAACCGTTTAAACGTTGTTGTCGAGATACTACTCGTAATATGTAGAAATTTTTAATACATTAAAATAATATTGCTACTAGCCGTTCCTTTAAAGTATGTTAACGGTAGTATTTATGGATAAAAGCTATAAAATACAAAATAGTTGGATATGGAAACGCCTCATGAAACTCTACATAAACTCGCGCCTTTTTCCCAGAAGGGGTAGGCAAAGGTCACATCAGGACACCCACACTTCGCCTTGTGTTTTCCGTCCTACGATGGGATAGGGGGCGAGCCTATCGCCATCTGTACGTATCAGCCCATATACGTCCACGGGCCTACTCTACAATCGAGAGAATCGATTGAGAGTGATTCTATCGCCATATCGGGCACAAAATCACTGCCCGACCGGGGATTCGAACCCGAGACCTCAGCTTTGCAATCATAGCGTAGTCTCGCAGACATATTAATAGCAGCGATGCAAAATTACTTATACTAATAATTACTTATATTAATAACTGATACTGTATATCTCCGCTGTAAATCACAACACGTTAGTATACCTACATCATGTTTACTAATCAAGACTATCTGCAAATTGCTTGATAAACTTAATAATCCGATGTTGTGGGATCCGTATTTTATTCAACATTTATTCTTTCATGATAAAAACGTTGAAATTATTAACTGGTTAGAATAGTTTTAGCCAAAGAATAAAAAAGACAAGTGCTCAGTTTTACCCATACGTTTCGATCTCAACGGAAATTTTGGGAATAATTGATGTCGATGCGGTTTTCCCTAATGCCACTGGTTTGATATTTTAAACTATTTGATATTTTAATATAAAAGTGAAAAAAAAATGACTAAATAAAATCGAATTTACATTGCAGTGGTTTATTTTTAAGGTGAAGTTTACGAAATTTCACATAATTTGTTAATTTTGAGAGGAAATTTACTCGTATAATAACCTATTGACTATCGTCATCATCTGCAGTCGATATCGGTTAATTTTGGCCTATAAACTGGCCTCCATCAGCTTTTCGGCTCTATTGCGTCTAAATTGCAGTCTACATCTCGTTTCATTTCCGTCTTTTATTCATCTCACATTTCCATTATGCCACCGTGTGGCAACAATAAAGCCAATTTCCATCCGGCCATTGTGTGGTGTTGCAGTGGTGGTGTGGTGGTGTCGCTGGCGAGTCGTGATGCTGTCGAGAAGCGAGGTCGAGGCTCATTGTGCGGGTAACAGTGGTGTCACGCGCGGATCACTCGCCACACAACACCGCACATTGTAGCCTGCTTGGCGCGTCCAAATCAATTTCACGGCTTGAGTATTATCCTACTCGTCTCTATTTTCTCTTTCATTTACATCTCAATGTGAGTTTATTGGATGCCGTAATGCTATGGCGATGTCTTTGTTTTTTGAGCGGCATGCTTCAAGGAACTGAATGACTATTTTCCATTCCTGATGAGTCTACTATCTGTTTATCATTTAAAACTTTGTTGATTTGTGTGCCGATGACACACATAACATTTCGCCGTAGATGATGAATCTTTCTTTTCATCAATCTTTGTCACTTGATTGTGAGTCGTTTCACACATCGTCATACTTTCCAAGTATGCGATGTAGTATAACTTTATCGATACCAGTAACCAAAAACCATATTGTTGTAAGTTCATTGGAGATTATCTTCATGAATCACTCGCCACGATTTATCGACCAATCTGGTAGTTTCAATTTATAATTATAACCAAAAATGTCAGTTGGTAAACCAATTGTACTGTTGCAGGGTTGTGTAGGTGTCTGGTGTACCCACTGTGGTCATATTAGATGCAGGTCTTATTTCACACACTTGTAAGTCATAGCTTATTGTCTGTTGTTTGGACTGCGTTTGCTTTACCGGTCATCCACTGACCGGCTTAGTTTTACTTCTTTTCAAGGTAATTTCACCTCATTCTTAACACAGTATTGGTAAACAGTCGACATACTTTATGTTTATCAATAGTTTGAACATATGAACTAAATATTTGAAGGTTAATTTATCATTTGTAGGTACATATTCCACGTTAAACTGAATTTGACTAGTAGGTCATTTGGTGATTGAGCTTTCGTGTGTACTATTGTTGTCGAGCAACTTTGATTTGAATCCGAAATAAGTAGGTTTAAAGTTAAGAGGTAAAAGTTAAAAGATATGGAAATGAATATTTTCCTTCGTCTGTCACAAGTTAGTTCGTTTGACTATATTTGCAGTTCATAAGTCGTTTTAAAATTCTGTAGATTTTAATTTTGGCACTAAACTGGTGACATTACCTCCAAATTCCATTCGTCCACCAAGTCCAATCAGGTGAACATGTAGGCAAGGCCCAAGTCCAGCCGAGTTCTATAAACAATTAGAAAAACTAAACAATCCAGTAAACATAATATATTTAGCATCGTCAATATAAATAAATGAAACATTTATGTTTTGTCTAAGTATTTATTATGTACCCGTGACTTGCATCGATAAAATTTACTCTCCTATACGTCCTTCCGTTATATCATTGTTTGTTTTTAATGTAATCCTATTTAGATTAAATTTATATAGGATGCTTACTGCGCCATTACTCAAAGATAGTACATCATAATGAATAGACGAGCCCCCACGCTCCGTGTTTGTCTCTCGACATGCTCTTGTTTGACAATGAAGCGAAGAGGATAAGATAGTTTTGTTTTGCAACTGACTTCAGCTTAGCATACTTAACTGACACTTGTCACTGTATTAACAAATATTTTCACATCATTTTTTATCACTCTTCTCTTGATAGCCGGGAGACTTGTGTACACAATTTGAAATAATAAATTCTTATATACACCGCTGCGCTTTAAGGACAGAATATAAATAGTTTGGCCTTCGGTCGTGACATAAAGCACCATTTGGAGGACAATGGAGATACATTCATTCGTAGTTGACCGACCACCCGCACATAACCGCAAAAGCATGCCATATATAACTTTTCTACTGAGATTCCGTTCCCGATTTTCAAAACCATATTCAGTGACTTTGTTCTATTCCTAGATAATCTCTTGAGTAAATAAATTTTATTTAGTTTGAGCAAAATCCCTTATAGTCCGGTTTGCTAGCCCAAAGATATGTCGGTTGCTAACGACCAGTGGTAAATTCTGAACAACACGCGAACGGAATAAAGAAAATTACGACATGAAGTTCCCAGGCCGTCATGGGTTGTTACAAGCTTCCCTTGATCGTCAGTTCAACTACAGTGACACTAATGACACACAAACGTTTGTTCAAGCAATTTTAACATTGTTCGAGCAAATTCTGAGTGCAATTGAAGTTCCATTCATGCGATGCGTGGAGTTGCTCACGTAATTGAATGATTGGCGGCGGCGCCAGTTGGACACCTCTCGAGATGATGCTGCGCAGAGCTGCATCCGTGCGCTGCAACCTATCACGCCGTGAGCAATTTGCACCGAGTGGATCTCGTTTACTGTCCATCTTTCTGTACTTAAACTTGTTTACGTCAAGGATTCCTTTACTCTTACCCACCAACACTCGCCGCACTCCGTGGCACACTTTACCGACAATTAATTGCAGGAATGTGTTCGAATAAAACGTTTTCGTTGTAAATGTAATTCTACAAATACGAAACAACTCTAAATTATATCATAATTAATCAGTTTATCTTTGTACCGACATTGGCACCGATATCTTTGATAAATGTATTTACTAGATTATGTTCCGCAGTCGAATTTACTTCATTGTTGATATAATAATGTTATAGCTCGATTATAAAAAAAAATAATTGATGTGCATTAATTTACATACGGTGCGCGAATAAGTGGCTACATGAAGTTGTTTTCTTTTTTTGGGTACGTACAAATTATAGTTTATTGTTGGTTTCGTTTATGTTCTGATATATTATTGTATCAATAACTCTAAGAAATGCACTTTGAATAGAAGCGCGTTTGTACTGGATATAATTAATTGTGACGCGCGTTGATACTGCTAAATATCAACGTTAATTTCAATAATTTATCATCGTTCGCAAACGTTCAAAGTTGAATGCTAAATTCAATACAAGCTATTGAACAAAAATTACAACTTTGAAATATATCCGTGTCATTTGTGAACTCGTGTGTTGGACGGAAGGATTTCATCGTCTACGGCAATGAACGTCATAATTGATGGAGCCGTTTAAAATTTCACTTTGTCAAGAACTATGCAGACGTGGCGCGTGGAAGAACGCAATTTGTCTTCAGACGACGTTGAAAAAGCCTTTGTGCTGCATCCATACATAACCGTCAGTCTAATGACGTTAATTGCTTTCTTATACTCGTGTATGATTATATTATGTATATAATTTTCTCCTTACTTGGACATGAATTTGCCTAAGCGTAGTCCAATTTCACCGCTCGTATGGAATGCGCTCTGCGTTAGGCGCACACGTCCTATGATTTCGTTTCGTTGACTTCGACTTGTGCTCGATTAATGATTCTAAAGGTTGCATGCCGATTTGCAGGGACCTCGTTATTTGCGGCAAGAGGACAGTTAAATTTTAACAAATGCACGACGACGACATTTGGAGTGCCGAGATCGAGTGAGTACTCGATCGTAATATTTTATTAAGATTTCGTCTTAATGATTACCATACCGTTATCTGTTTTCTTTTTAATTCGTAATCAAGATCATGTGAAAATGAAACTCCATTTTAATATTGTGCTAACAGGGCTCTTACGAACTATATTTACCGCCTTGTACAAGCATTATGTTGGTGTGAGCAAACCTGTCAAGATAACTCGGGCTGTATGTACACACCGCAACGCTTTTATAAGATGGAACTGAAGTCTACTCATACTTGCTTTTATGAAAAAATAAAACATAAAAATATAAATCTTATAATATAGCCGATAGCTTATGGTTGTGGTCTTTTCTTTATACAATTCAAGATGTAAGGCACTTCTATTGTGTCTCACGATTTAGTTATAAATTGTAATAAGTGGGAACCCTCAATAGGGCCCCGAGTGTTTATCAATGTGGAGTAAATCATGCCGTCCGCTCATCGCTCACGTGTCACAATGTTTTCGTGTTTACTGCGATAGTTTTCCACGAACAGGGTGTTGACCCTCATTCTTTTGTGTGTCACGTACGCTCAATGTGATATTGAGATCAGTTCGTGCTATTGAATTTGGAGTTGCAGCGAGCGTCGGTCCTGTCCCGCACCATACCAAATCCGTGTTTGTTGAAATTTCAGTGACGTAGCTCTGTCGCCGCCGCCCACGCCCCAGCCCTCGCCAGCGTGGCTCCGGCGCTCCTCTTCCGTAGCGTACGTTCGCATTTCTGCCGCATTATCATGAATATTCATATCATCAAACTTGCCAAGCGGATAGGTAAGCGACAAATATTCGCTATTGTACGCGAAAATATGCAAGAAAAAATCACGCATTATTTATAGACCCCGTAGGCCGTACTGCGCCCAACGTGTATGAATATTCAGTCGTGATTAACTAAGTTAAGTAAACATTGCGTTTTTCTTTGAGGTGGCAGTTTTTATGCGCATAAAATACTCATGTATCGGCCATTTTATATGCCGCACTAGGATTTGTTTTAAGCAAAAATGTGATCTGGAATATTTAATGAGATGTATTAGCATGAAGTATGTATTGCGCCTGTTAAGGTTGGTTTATAGTAGGCCAATGGTAATCAAATGTGTTGCAGGCGTGCAGATGACTCGCACTTGTACTCTGTTTAATAAACATTAATCCTGCTACACGCGCGTACTACACAGTAAAGGGCTGTAGAATAGGTACACAATACGTGAATATGTAATAGAGTCCTGCGCTGATGTCATATTGTGTCCCACTGAGGAAGTTTAAGGACAGATTGTATAAATTCTTTTGTTTGGCCTACGGCCTTAATGAAGAACAAAGCGTTCCCAGACTGACTGAACAGCTGGTGAAATCCAAATATGATTGAGTAACAAAAGCCCGTCCCACGCGCTCATTTAGCTAGTATTGCTCTGTAGTAAGTCATTTCCGTTACTTTTCTGTATCCTTCTACTGCGGCGCGGCGGTTTGAACAGGTATGCGTATTGTATATGGCGATAGTTATGTATATCCTCTTTTATTTGGAAATTAACACCATAAATGTACATTTTGTTGCGGCAATAGTAATGTGAGAATTTAAATTCCTTGTACATTCAAATGGCCTTACAAATCTTGCAAGTGGTGGGCTCACATTCCAAATTTATATAAATATAGCCTGAATCTTTCGTTTCTATAATAATGTACTATTATACCATGAAATACTGACGTGAAGTAGTAGGTTTCTTGTATTTTAGTTGACCGGAATTATTGAGTGGGCTGGTGCGAGATTATCGTTTTTACCTAATGTTTTAAATAGAGCCATACTTACATAATTATATACATACATACGTATGGGTTCTTTGAAGTGGCTGCTTAGAAAACCTTAACAGCCCTCTCAAATATAGGCGACAATGTCTCTCTTTTCCTCAATGTTTGTCTCAATCGCCTTGCTCCGTTGTCAATCCTCATCTATAAAAAATAATTAAGGTCATTAAAGGCACTCTAGATCTATTTGTCTTGATAGTTATTTGTTATGGCATCTCTCACCTACATATAAAGCAGTGTAGGCGTTATTTGAGTAATGTCGACAAGACAACGACTAATTGAACCCGATACGTGATCTCCAGTTGATCCAGCGTGCCGTGTCTGAGTCGCTGAGCTTATGAACGTGACGCGCCCGTCGCATATCTCTGATGAAAGCCGATACTGCCGTGAGGTTTGTCAACAAGGAATTATCTAAACGTGCGCAGTAGCAATGCGAGAGGAAACAAATATTATTATAAACTTGCAATAGTTTGTCGTCTTAAGCCTTTGTTTCAGTGGAATAAAACGTGGAGTTAATGCGGGTGTAGTAGGGGACAGCCCCTGTATGAAAGAAATACCATGAATGTTCATGACATAATATCAGTTTACTCTTCGTGCATCTTGAATAATGGAAATGGTATATACCTACGGGAGTAGTCTGGCTTTGTAACCTATTTACTGCAAAGATTTTGTTACTGATTCCTTTTTGTTCGAATACCAGAGGTAAAAAAACGATCCCACAAATCACAATAAATGGAAAGATATCAAAAGAAATTTTCAATTTCATCTTCCTAATTTGAATCAAAGTTATTACATAAATTGAACCAAAGTGCAGAAATCTTTTCAGTTGATTCAATGTTGTGTGATTCGCAAGCGAACTGCGGAAATTTTAGTTTCTTAGTAAAAATATACGATGTATTTCTCATCGAGAAAAGTAGAGGTTCTGACAAGAGGGATGAGTGTAAGTGTAGCTTAACGCGCTCTCGGTAATGTTGGCAGCGGTGCACCGGAGTAGGTTGAGAGTATTGATCCAGACAGATACATGACCTATATAAATAATTCTGTTGTAGGAAATCGCGTGGTTAATACCGGATAGAACCGATATCTGAAGTCGTTGATTTAAATTCATCATTTTTTATTAACATAAATAACGTCGCCAGTTTATCGAAAGTAATTTATTGCGTACTTGTGTAGGGAATTTATTTTATTGGTACATCAACAATCGTAAATTGTGTTTAAATATAAAAGAATTAAAGAATATTATTTTGCATCTCTGTTGAAATGACATGCTTTTTAATCTATGATGAGTAGAGATCACCGTTTATTGAGAAAAATATATTTCGCCTCCAATTTGCCAGTATTATTGATCTTCTGAGTTGTAAGAATCAGGTTGACTAATTTCTTAAACGTCTGAACGTCTGAGTCTGACACTAGACTTGTTTATTGATTTGGCTTGTACTTGATAAGCCTAGAAAAGTCTCCATCAATATGCGACCAAGCCGCTTTTGACTAGCACAGGGGCTGAGGACCATACACCTCTGAATAATGCAGAGAGAGGAAATGTAGACAAGCACATATCTGCTGATATCACAAATATTTGTACAAATACACACAGATGAAAATCCAGTTTGCATAAACCAACCTCTAGAAATGTTACCAAGAGACAAGTATTAATTTACTCTATTTATTTACAAGTAAACGTTTGTCATCTGGAAATTGCGATTCAACTTGTCTTAGAAAATTAACTATATTCATTTATTAAAGACATGCATAGCATTTTGTACACACCCCGTAATAAATATGCATACTCATTAAATATGGAAACAATTAACAGATTAATGCATGCAATTCGTTTTATTCCTCTGGTTACGAGAGCGTAATGGCAGGAGCATATGGAAGGTTTTAATTGTCCATTTGGAAGCACTTATTCCCTCCGCCGATTAAACTTTTTGGGCATTTGCCAAATACGTCGAAGTTTTGATGAGGAGTGCCGTTTTATTCTGTGTCTTAATTAGAGAGTTCGCTAACTTGTTACTCGAGCACCGTTTAAATACTGTTACAGTGTACTCAAAATATAAGCGCGAATTTAATTAATTAGTTACATGCCTTCATCACTCAAACTCCAGATTTCGAATATAATATACTCGTTCGAGGCGGATTTATAAGGAAAAGGGAAAAGCTTATAAAACATATATTTAGCAAACATAATATGTATATATGTACATTTTATTATCATACGCAGATTTGGTGGCTTTATTTAGTTCAAGGAAATTTTAGATGTCTTTTTTACATCTGTCGCTGGGCATGAAGAGATCAAAATGTTAAAATTAATCCTCATTTTAAATGTCCTCCTTTACAGCGACAACAGCAACAGAGATAAGCATCACAATATCTTGGTCACGATCGAGATTTCGTACGTTTCCTGTAGTTTCACTAACTTGACACGTTTACGAGGTGTTACGAATTTATTCGTATAAAAATATGTATCCTTAATTGATTGTAATCCGTATAATTTATTTTGCGATGGATACGCTGTACTTTTTGCCCCGTGTCCCCACTTAAATGTTAATACTGCCTGATCTGCGACGGTGATTAAATGTAATCACATAATATATTTTTTATTGAATACAGCTATTTTTATAGATTGTGAATTTCTAAACGCAATTAATGTATTAGCCCTTAGTATAGTGATACATCTTTAACGACATGAATATATTATACTCTGAAGTATCATCGAGATAGATTTGGTCTAAAATATCTTAAACAATGAGACTTTTCGTGCTAATAACACGTGTCGCAACTATATTTCAGTTAATAGAATAATTCACTGCTACTTGAGTTAATTGGTATATTCCGCAGCCAAAGTTTCTCGGAATTATCTAGTATTCTAATAAAGTACCCAAAAATACTGTACGTATATAGGTACGATATGTTTTTCCATGTTTTTTTTTCATTTACTTGGTCGCAATGTATCTTTTCTACTAGGGCATGTATAAATTCGTAGGGCTTTTGATGGTTTATTTGTGAAACGTATAGCACGGCGATGTTCAGTGCAGGCGGGCTGTCCGAGTTGTTTTTTCTAGAGTCCAGTTTTAATACAGCTACGTCATGAACTAGTTTCTGCCTCGAGCGAAGCATCGACCACCAGGGAATTGTGTGTAATGGAAGTCAAACAAGTCTTGCATTGTAATTTTATAGGTCATAGTGCATCGCGTTGACCCGTCGTCGCTTTGGTGCGTGGAGATTAGGCTGACCTATAGGAATAAAAACAAAAACTATACGCTGACGAGGGTCGGTGTATGTTTGTTGCAAAATTTTGTCCCATTGTTTAAAATGTATTTTTACTTGTCTACCTGACACCGTACCTCATTATATCGGTGAAAAGCTGACTTTAATTTGAAATAATTTACAAACACAAACTTCTCAATTAATTAAACACGTAATAAAATTCGATGCTCAATAGTGACGCCAATGATCTTTGTGCGTGCTCCCAAGGAAGCAGCTGTTATGAGTCATCACTGTAGATATTTATTTGCGTATTGCGCCTCTGACGCATTTATTGCTGAAGGTGTTATAAAGAAAGTTAGGCTGCGACGTCACAACAAGTTCACACGGTTGTATGAATCATAAAGGACTGCACGTAACCTTTTGCACATCGCGCGGATTTGCTATTGCTACTGATTTCCTGGTAAACATTTATCAGCGTTTGTTTATTGATCATGTGAAAAAGTTATTTTATGTTTCATATTAGCAGACCGGACATTTGGAATAAATTAAAATCACACATTATCGAGCGTGAGATCACAAATCGCGCTGCGGTAAAACGATTGTTAATATTGGTTTAATGTTTACTCACGGTATTTTGTGTATTGTTTAACGCAGTCTTGAAATTTTGGTTGTAATTCCCCAGAAATGGTAAAGGAAATTTAAATACATTTATCAACACACGTTGCATCAGAAAGGCCAATTGGAAAAGTTTTCAAATTTTCTTGGATTTAGATAATATGTGTACGTGCACATTGCATAACAAACTACTGCTGCAATATCATAAAGATTATCTCAGTTGACACACTATTGTGTTTAAATATAAACGCGTAAAGAATCAAACAAGCACATAAATAAATATTGCTAGCTTTATAGCGCAAGATATGCAAATCACAACCATATATGATTCCGTTTGACGAGACATAAATTATACGTAGCCTTGCACTTAATCCGATATGTTATCAGTGTCACGGAAATGCAAATAATAAATACTACGGAGATTTGTATAGACCGTGACGACCTCATTAGTACAGTTTCGTAACAATCGCAGTACCGTTGCCGGCTGTCGCACTTTCTTCCATCGACCGCTACAAAATCACACCGTTATGTTCGCACTACTCCACTGTTCTATATGATAAATCAGTTCATTAGTTACACCACACACTTAAAGCATGGTTGCAAGTATTGTTATCAGTATTGTATACTTTGAATGCTTGTAATCAACTAAACAGCGTAAAAAATAATGAGTTTTGCTTTAGATTCGTATCGGTTTTTCTGCATCGGTTTTTACTGGTGGTAGGTCTCTCATATGTGAGAGGCCGCCTGGGTAGGTACCACCACAATGTCTATTTCTCCCGCCAAACAGCAGTGTAAATGCACTGTTGTGTTCCGGTTTGAAGGACATTGTAGCCAGAGTAACTACTGGACATATCGAGACTTAACATCTTATGTCTCAGGATGGCGAGCGCAGTGGAATGCCAAGCATTGCCTTGTAACTCATGGTGTTGTTTGGTTTTGCTACTGTCCATGAGCGGTCGTATCGCTTACCATCAGGCGAATGGCAGGCTCGTCTCGTCATTCATAGCAATAAAAAAAAAAAAAAAAAAACCGGTAAATCTTGCAAACAATAAGTAAAACGAAATTATTGAAATGTCCGTGTATGAAATTGACAACCTGTTTCAATCAAAACTTTGTACCTTATAGGGATTACACGTTTTGAGTGCCAATAGATGACGCAACCCCTATTACCTTCTTTGCAACTCCAGCCAATTTTTCTGAAATTTTATCCACAGCTGCCAAAACTATAAAATGTAATAGTGTAATACTGAAACTGAAGCTAGTTTCAGTATTACAATATTTAGCTTTTTGACTGCCTCGGTGGCGTAGTTGTATTACGGTACGGTTACAAAGCTGAGGTCTCGGGTTCGAGTCCCGGGTCGGGCAAAGTGATATTGGATTTTTCTATTCATTATCAGCCCGGAGTCAGGAATTTGTGCCCGATATGGCGATAGGCTCGTCCCCTATCATATCGTGGGACGGAACATACAAGGCGAAATGTGGGTGTCCTGGTGGCGCCTCTGCCTACCCCTTCGGGGATAAAGGCGTGAGTTTATGTATGTATGTAATATTTAGCTTTATCTTCACATTTTCCACACTTATTACATTTTCATTTATAATTAGTTTGCGCTGTAATAAAAAATTGTGTAATAAAATGCCGGAACGCGCTAATTGAATAACAAAATGAATATGGTTATTACTGGAGCCCTTCATTTTGACGTGGCAATAAAACTCGGAGTACGTAATTAATGAATTATATGCAAGGTTGTTGCATCACAATAATATGTCAAAGTCGTGTTAAAGGGCAGCCGAGGGCAGTTGTTGAGCAATGGGTCCGGCACATCCCAATTATTCAATAGCCTCTGGATGATGCTACATTATTCATAACATGTCTAAAAACGTATCATTACGCGATATAAAACTTTAATGCAACTACGAAATTTATTCTGCATTTACATTTGCAAATCTGGAAGGTGACAGGGTTGCGCAGTCATTAAAGTTTTTATGTACCTATTTTTACTTTCATCTCGAAAGTACGATGTGACGTTTTTTTCTCTTTCCTTCTGTATTGAGGAAGTATGTAGTGTCAATTGGGTTATTGATTTCCAAATGAAAGCTGATTTGCATTTTGCAGTGATGATAGCAGAAAACTTTGTTACATTTCCTATCTGGTGAGTCGAAGACGTTTTCCACTGCCTCTTTCTTTGTGTTGTGATTGGTGTAGCATATTTTTGAATGAATCAGTTAGTTACGGAGATAATAAATGTGATTAATCATTTTAGAAACTGGATTTTCGAGCTATTGGAACGTTGCGTAGGCACTGTGGCGATTATACAGATAAATAAAGTAGCCTTTATATTTTTTCACTTAAAATACGTCTCGTTTCTTTCGCAAAAGAGCTACAATATTAATTAAATTTGTTTCGGACTTATATCATGTGTTAATATACGCTCGGTTTGTTAACATTATTATGCGTTGCGCATAATTTTTGCGTTCCACCTCACACTAAGATGCAGTCTTGTGTCGTAGTAGGTATTAGAAATTACAAGAGACTTTTCTGTCTTACAATAAAACATATAAATATTACGTAACCTTACCTATAAGTACAGTTCAACGAATAAAACTTTATTACTATATGGCTAAATGCAGTTAACTACGTCGAATAGCGAAATATAATTTATGGTCTTAAGAATTAATTATTATTTTAGTGAATAAGATTTTGATCATTAGAATCTTATTAATTTTTTTTCTACGTATCCCAAATTGTTATTTTTTTTAGCTTTAATAAAAACACAGTTACCTAATGTGACTATTTGCTTTCTTTAGATCAATAATATTGAGCTTTTAACATTATTTTTTCTATGGTTGTGTTAAGCAAATTCGATTCACCATCTAAGTTATAAACCGTTGTATTGAAGTCAACAAAAGAAATACAATTTCACATAGAAATGTTTCGAATATAAATATTTCTAATTCTAAAATGCGGCGAGCACACATATTTGACGAGGCTGCCACTGCATGTCATCGTTTCTATATTAGGCTAGCACACGATAGAATCAATACTGGTAGTAGTTAGTAAATCGATAGTGTTCAATAATTTAATGCAATCGCGGATAGCCCAGTTTGCTAGCCGAGTGTACCTACAGAAATAGGAGTAGATGTAATTTGAATACAATAACCGCAAATGTTGTGTGTGTGCGTGTAGGCTGTGTGCGAGTTGCGACTACCCACTCGTGAAACCGCTTCTCATTGTCAACATATTTATTAACATGCATTGTGCTCGATTGACGAATTGGTTTACGGTAAAACACAACATGTTCTAATCAATACACATTTACGATTCCGACAACCTGCGTGAGTCGGGACAATTGCCTTGCCTTCAAAAGATAATAGATCTAGTTTGTGTGTCATATTTGGACATGTCTATTTGTTCGAAAACAATGAGATCTCAATAGATATCACTAATCTTTAATTGGAACGTCAGATCGGAAAATGTTTATCCTCAAACGTGATCCGTGATATTAGGCCTTCATCTCGTTTATCCTTTTGAAATGGAGGGCAATATTTATGTTCGGCGTAGTTAGATAAAGAGTTAAGCTTTAGAGAGCACTGAATGCTTTGGGCAGTGGTGCGAGGGGGTAGGTTTCAGATGTGTTATCAGTCAGATGATTTTGATAGGCAGGTAGCGCGCGCCCCTCCAGGCGCACGGCTGCAGCGGCCGCATCAGTCCGATCCAAAGCGCTGAGCGCGGAGCACGCACGCGTACGAGAAGCGCTCACACGTCGCAGTGAAAGTCGCGCGCGCGCAAGTTCCGCTAACATTTGGTGCGCCGACGTCTTCGTCTAGTTATTCTGTTTGTTCGTTGCGCCAGTGCTGCGGGGAAAGGAGGTCGCTGCTGGCCCGCAGCCCGTAAGAACGACGTGATTTGTGACTCCCCAAGTTTTAAAACTATCCCTAACGTTCGTGTGCCGTGCCGTTAATTATCATTAATTTCTTTATTTCCGGTAGCAACTTGAAAATACGAAACACATTTTTCTACAACGAAATTTTTTATTTGTTGTAATTGCGTTATTTTGTTATTATTTTACGAAATTTAAATTCTGTTTATGACTACCTTCTTACCAGGAGTAATCGGTAGTTTTCTTATTAATTTGTATTTACTTAAAACGAAATTAGCTAAAATTGTAGTTGATTGAAATTAAAAACACATAAGCGCTTATGAGTGCAGGATATAAGTCTGTTGCGTTTGCGTGAAGCGGTTCCGGAAACTTGGTGTGTTTTCTGGTCGGCGCGGTGGCGGCAGCTCGCTTCTTGCGTGGAGCGTTGCGATAACTTGCTAAGTTAACAGCTGGTTACGCGGCGGTTCACTAACTTACAAGTTGCATTGAACGGTGAAGTGAAAACGAGCGTGTGTCCGTGACCCCGTCTATCTTTTCTCTATCTGCGGCACATTTCCTTTTGATTCGTTTCGCTCGTTTCTACAACCGCGTCTATATGGCGGTAGTTCATTATAAAAATAAAATTAATTTCACGACACTTCCAGATAGACATAACTTTACGTTAAAACATGTTGGTTATTCAAATAACTTGTGTACTTCCTAAAAATTAATTCACTACTCATATTAAAGTCGTAAACATCCTTAATCCGGACATTACTAATATTGACTTCTTATAACTAGTGAATATCATTTTGACCATGAATTATTGCTAATACAATCGATAAATGATTCAATCAGACCGCGATTAGTTTTATATTATCGCATTGTCGGTGCTTGCAATTAATAGGGCGGAGAAACTTGGTAACAGCGGTATGGACGTCGGGGACTAATTTGCAGATTGGCGGTTTAAGTCAGGTTGTGCAAGTCCCACGATTTGAAATCGGACACGACCTACATTTTCTAGCAATAGACGTAACTTGAGTATTGTATTATGCGGCGCAACACTTAGCGCTGACCAGGCAAGCGGTATCACGAAGCGGACGCTACAACACTTTACTTTCGCTTTAGCTCCTATTTTAAGACTCCCGCGTTGCTACAGTAGCCTTAACGAAACATTTATAACATCGCATGGGTAAATCCTACGAATATTATATAGGCGAAAGATTGAGTGTTTGTTGCTTCTTCACGCGCAAACGGCTGGACCAATTTTGATAAAATTTGGTGTGGAGGTAGCTGATACCCTTAAACAATAATAATAAAATAATAACTCTAAGGGATTGTTTGGGATAAAATTTAGGGCGGATGAAGTGGGATATAAAAGGAGAGGATGGTATGCCTTGCGTCA
Source organism: Deilephila porcellus (assembly GCA_905220455.2). Classification (NCBI taxonomy): domain Eukaryota; kingdom Metazoa; phylum Arthropoda; class Insecta; order Lepidoptera; family Sphingidae; genus Deilephila; species Deilephila porcellus. Next base: position 10,635,154 of record LR999973.1, on the reverse strand, counting down.
TGGAACGGATTGAGACGGGACAGCGAAAATCTCAATCGTACTCTCGATTGTAAAAGAAGCCATTGCCTTGCAGTGGGACGTACATGGGCTGATACAGTACAGGACGGGGAAAGCAGTATAAAGGACGGCAGTCACATTGAGTTTAAATATAAAACAATTAGTACGCGAAATAATGTCTGATGTGGACGGGACTCAAAAGTTGTCTGCAACCGGGCACTAGTCGGTCGGTCCACTAGTATTGGTAATAAAGTACAGTTTAGACCGTTGCTCAACCATCCATACTTAATCGAGATCTTATGAAATTGTGCGTCCCATGATTATTTTTACACATTTTATTTTCGAATCTCATTCTTGGTTGAGAATCAGGTCATCACGTCTACTTGTAATGACAAATGGCGGATTATGTGTGCGGTTTTGGGTATTTTCCAAAATTACCCTCTTGTGTTGTTTAGTGCGCATTAATTTTCAGTTTTGACGACGCGGATGACATTCGCTGAACGCTTTTATTGATGTCAATAATCTGAGATTAAAGTGAAACAGTATTTTATATACATTTCAGCGCAAAGTGTTTTCAGAAAATGACCACGTCTTTGTCTGGAAGTCTAATAAAAATATATATTATTGAAAATTCATGAAGTTGTAGTTCCTAAAGCTCAATGTAACATTCCCGCGTAAGGGTTTTTCAGAGTAAACGCTATGAAATGACTTTAATAATAATCCATTGGTCATGTCTACTTACGGATTGTAATATCTATATTGAAACACAAAACATCGGCAAGTATTAATTACCACAATTATGCTGTCATATGCTTGGTCAATGTTTATTTTAGTAAATTATCCTTGAATTTTATTTTCAAGTTTATTATTGCATATTATGCATAAAGTTTTTCCCTTTACATAAAGTGCACATTAAAGTCTTTTTATCTAAAACAAATTATTTAACAAGTACAATTGCCATGAACGGAATGCAGTTCGCAGCAATTGTAGAAACAATATTTTCAATGATCTATAATTTGATACTTTGAAATTTCGATCATTTTGCACCGTATTTCACAGACGGGTATTGTGACAGCTGTTTTGCTTTTGTGTATAAATTTTGTCTTATGTCGGCTCAACATGAATAATTTAGGAAATGGTTTGTCACTTGTCTCAAATAAATAAATGGCCTTATGAACTGTCCAGTCAACATCGTAGATTTAACTGCGACTGTGATGTTTTTAATTTCTTCCATTCTAATTGATTCCGTTTGCTCCGAAGAAGGCTATTCATTGTTGTGTTAAATGACGTCGAAGTATATTATAATATAGCAATTATTCTTCATTGGAAGTAATTGGTTTTGATTCATGACATTCCTAGACGGCGTTAAATAGTGCCAGCTTCTTTGCTATTTATAAACGACTTGTAACTTTGGCTTTTCCCACCAATTGGACAGATTTTCATAGTACTGATAAGTTCTAATTGAAATTCATTTATATTTTATTGGTACACAATTTATCCCTTTGATATTTCTGACATCTTCCTGTTTTGTCTGAGGCACAATAACCGAGAGAACACTCGCAGTAAATGTTATAAATGCCTATAATATTCATAATTATGTCATTTGATTTTATTATCAAGTGTCCCTGTGGGCTCTCATATTTACTTATTATTTTTCTGTAATTTATCGATCCTATTCGTTCTGTTAAAATAATCTCATAACCGTCTTAGCTAATTAATTCTTACGAACAGGTATTTTGATAACCTTTGGAAATATAAGGGATTTCGCGCATCTTATTAAAACGTTCAAATTAAAGAATTGCATTATTTTCAAATCACATGGCCGTATTCATTAACTTCCTTTGACCAAATTAAAATTTGAATTAATAATTAACGCACGCTCGGCGCGTACGCGTATGCCTGATGTTTTTCTTCAGAAATAATCAAGTGTGTTGAGGATTCTTTGTTTCGTCCCAATACTAATTCGTTGGTTTATGATTTTCATTGTCTGCTGGTTTGTTTGTCTCGTTACTGATTAATCTGTATTCCGTGCCGCGTTGCCTCTCATTAACTATGCGTCGATTATTGTGTGTTGACGACCGTCGTTGTTTATGTACATGTTGTCATAGATTTTGCCCTCGTGCATACGTGGTGTAACTTGGTATGCGGTTCTTGGCCATTGTCTGGAAATATACAAAGGACATTAAATTAATGCGAGCAAAGGTTATAATAGACGTGTATTGATTATGAAACTATGGCGTAATTATGAAGAGTCTCACCACCCTTTTTTTACACTAGCGCGATTGAGTGACTACAATGCACCCCGTAATAAAAGCAGTGTAATCCTAAGGGCGAGCGCAGACCAGTACGGCATGGCAAGGGATTTTGGCATTTTATCAAAGGATATTCTAACTTGTATATCTCAAGAAATCCCTTTCGATGCCACTGCCTCATTTAAAATCATTGGAATTTATATCGTATTCTACCACATAAGTTCGAATATCCTTTGGTCAAAAATTTATTCCTTGTCATGCCTTAAGGGAGTACCTACTCACCACCGAGAAATAAAAATAATCATATTTTGTCATAGGCTGAAACTAAAATGCCATAGGTAGGTACACTTGCGTAGGTCTGAAGGGTATACGCCCTCGTGTGCGGTGTTTCCTATTCGAATTAATCAAAATAAAATCTATTGCATCTCAAATTGGAATAAATTGCATATTTTAACCTATACTTGAACAGCACTTCAAAAACGTAGGTAATTATTCAAAAGCTGATTTACCCATAACTAAAGTGAAAAGATATTATCCTTATTCTTTGTATTTTTAGCTTATGATCAAAACTGTTCGTGAATTTACAATAAGTGGCGATGCACGAATTATAAGTTATCATGGAAGTTCGTGCTTTTCATATTTACACTTTTATTTGAAAGGGCATTTTACTTTATCATCAGCTATGTACCATAATAATACCTTATTCATCATGAATAAGTCAACGAAAATATTTTTCCATCTGCCTTCAAAGAATTTACACAAAAAATATTAATTTGTTGAAATGAAAATGAAAACACATAGAAACAATTCTGTATGCACAGAATTGAAGAAAAATGTGATATATTTGGAATATTTTATTGTTTACTTTTGTCTAGTTTTACTTTAATTTTATGCGTTAAAATATTGAGATATTTGTACGAGGTCAAGCTAGCACGTTTTAATATTTCACCGCTCAGTGGAAAGTGTTTCGTCGGAGAGCTTTCTTCCATTGTCTGAGGCATGTTCTGATATGAGCCCGGCCGGGCGTCGCCGCGACCGTTGAACTCTCTTTGCTTGACGTTTCCACTCTGAACTGATACGTGCTTTTACTTCGATAGTTTTGTTTACGGTTCCATTGCTATATTTTCATCATCTTTATATCTTGTTTATGTATTATATCCTATCTAAACTAAGAAGTTCCATTTGACATTGGGAAATAGGGATGCTGTCAAATAAATCGGTTCTTACAATATCCGATTATATAGAGATATCGATAATATTTGTTTGTATTTCTTAATCGATTACAGTTTATATTTTCAGTTTACATTATTTCGTTTATTTCTTCATGAACATTTTTATTCTAATGAGACATCAACAATTGCATAAGTCACTTTACTATGTAGGAACAAAAGGAGTGATTTATCTATTACTAGCGGCCCGGCCCGGCTTCACCCGGGTGCAGACACTTTTTGAGTCCAGTCCACATCACGCACATGCTTATGAACACATGATACATACATACAATACAATACATATACTCCAAAGTGAGGAACCTCCTCACTATGTGTGTCGTATCCTACAATACTGCCTTCATTTCCATTGTAATATCCAAATCTATTATTTAATAATAAATTAATTTATATTAATATTATTATTTCATTATTTATTGATGTATGTTCGTTGACAGCATACCTATTATGAGCTGCAAGTTCAGTATTTTTAAAAATTAAAACACAACTATTTTATATCTGCTCGATTATTTAAATATTTTTACCGATTATGCGTATACAAATGCGTTTGAATAATCTCGACTCTACCGGTAAAAGACCTAACGAGGTGACTTTGTAACGACGTCTAGAAAAAAAATGTGTTGTTTAAAATGGTTATTTTGCTTTATTTAAAGGATTCTAGTTTAAATTTAGTGATTATGAATTGTAAGTCTAGTGATAAAATAAGAATAGCTTCATAATTCCATGGATTTACGGAAAGTGTTATTGAAATTGTGTGGGTTACGTCTGCACAAAGTTATTTACGTTAAAAGTATGAAACGTCAAATGGAACCTGTTAATTTAGATAGACTATAGGGCCAATTGCACAAACTAACTTTACCTCTACCTTTGACTTTATGAATGTCATCGCCATACATTTGTGACGTATTTGACATTGCTAATGTATGGGGTTGACGTTTTCAAAGTCAAAGGTATGGGTAAAGTTAGTTTGTGCAACTGAGCCTTAGTATACAACATACGTTTTTAGAAATTTCGTTTAAGAAGAAGAGGAAACTGCCACATTATTATTATATTTGAAAACATAGAGGTAATAAGTTAAAAAGCAAAATATTCCAAAGCCCCCGGCAAACATCTCTTATTTGTTTTTGATTACATTCAGCCTAGATTTTTATCGTACACGTCATAATTATTTGGGTTGGTACACTAGACTAATTTATCGAAATAACTCACATGTCACCGCCAGCCTGTGGGCGTGAAGAATTTTATGGTCACAGAAATTATTCTCACGACGCTGTAATAAAAGTGCGTTGCGCTCGCGTTCAAAAAATTTAGAAAACATCAGAACGATTCTCTGGTTTTAGTTTATAATATTACAGATACAGATACACAACACTTTATTGAACACCACAAAGTACAGAGACGATTTAACATAGAAATCTTGAAAAAATAGTGTACAATTGGCAGTCTTATCGCTATAAGCGATCTCTTCCAGACAACCAAAAACGATAGAATGGATCGTACGACAAGAAATAAATAAAAGTGGGCATTTATATGAAAAAGTAAAAGTACGTTTGTGCAATGGTGACTTTATTAATTTGTGCTAAATATTATAAACCTGTTTATTGTTGAAGCAGTTTGGGTCGTAGTTTTACACGTTATTTTCTTGTTAGCATATAGTTAGTGGACAAGGTGTTGGTCCTGTGCAGGCGTTGCTGGTTGGTTTAATTAAGATTGGTGGCCAGTGTGTACCGGGGATTAGGCGTCAGTTAGTAATACAGGCGCGATATTTAGAACAGTCGCGACGTGAGATAACTGTGAAAGAGCGTAGTAAAGGTGCCAACACATTTATGAGCTCTTGTGCGTGCTTTATCGCCCTTTGGGTTATTACCATAAACCGCGTAATGTTTTAGAAGCTAGACGTTTTCCATTACGGGTACTGCTGTAATTCTGTAACTATGTGTTATTTCCCAAGGTTTTTCTATTAGTGTCAAAGTATCTTCACGCTTATTGTTCGTGCTCTGCACATTCGTTACATTTTATTCGATACGTTTCGGTCTATGCCTGAATTGTGATTGTTTTATGGCATTGTTTATGCCTTTTTACGTCTCTCTTCATACGTTCCGCTTGTAAAATACAACAAACTTTAATGGGTAACGAAATGAAGCTTTTTATAATTAACATTTGCACTTCAATTGTAAAGTAAACACCATGAAACATCAAAAGTCCGTCAAGTGTTAGAAGCATTTAAAAAGACACGCGTTTATTACTTTTTGTTTATCTCTAATGTAAACAGTGTTCGTGTGACTCGGTTCAGAAGTGCCAATGTGTAAATCTCAAACGGCTGCTCGTATTAAATGTTTGGACGGCACATAAATTTGAATGATGTGCACTTACGAAACTTGTTCTGAAAATTCTATAAATAAACTGTTAGTGATTGGGTTGGTGCCGTATTCCTCAGATGTCACGTTGCCAGGGTGAAAAGGTCAGATGTCGAGCCCTTTTCCGAAGTTAATCTCGCGCATGACATTGAGAGGACATTACTCGTATCGCGAACTTGACATGTGTAGGCTAGATAAATTAATTACAGTAACAAATCGCGACACATTATGCTAATCCCGTGCGGTGTTTATCTCGTTTTTTCTTTTATTGGCTGCGACTATTAGCTCAAGATGGCCTTTACAACGTGGCCGTCGGAGTATTGATAAGTACCTGTCTACATTTTTAACAGCTGCGTGGTCCTAGTGCAAACAATTTCGATACACGCATTTGCTTGACCCAGATTTACGTTGCGAAATATAGATTTCATTTCCTATGCAAGATCAGGTTGAGAGCGGTAATTATAATACGAAATAGTACGTTCATAATAATTAAAGATACTATTTGTATTTCGTAGCAAAAAACAACATAGTTTGGACACATTAATATAATTACGGCCACATTCTTGCGGAACGGAATATTAAATATTAAAAAGGCGTTCCTATCTGCACAATCTAAACAAAGAACTGGTGCGATGTTATTTACACGGCCGTAATTTCCACTACTAACGTCCACGAGCGACGTCGTGTCAGCTGAGGGAACTATAAAACCGTATTATAATATACATCAATGCGAGAGTTCTTGGTGTTTGTCCAAATTAGCCTGTAAAAGTTTACATTAAAGTTTGTTTGGCATTAAGATGGTAATATAATCGATGGTAGTAACGAAATAGCTTGGTGTAATGGTGGTCGGCGGCAACTTTCGCCGCAGTTGGCTGGCGCGCACCGAGCGCCGCGTGAGTCTGACTGACGATGCAGTTACGAAAGCTGCAGCCGATCGCTATACATGGTCTAGCGCCGACCGCCGACTACTCGGTAACCGTCGCACGGACACTTGTATTGCCATCCATAATCTCTCAGCCAATATATCTGCAGCCACAATAAAATGTCAAAATCTAAGTAAATAACACAATTTAATCGTATGAAAGGTTTTGTAGACGCGAGATGTCGTGATTTCGGTCGGAAGATGACACACACCGCCTAAAATTATTTTGTTTTGATTAGTTATCCATCTATCTGTCTATTCAGCCACAGGAAGTCCACTGCTGAATATAGGCCTCCCTCAAGGATAATGATTGGTTATAATTTAGTGAAAATTATTGATATACTCGTAATACTCCATCCAAAGTCACGTAATTTCTCTACAATTTATCACACATATACTGCGTAAGTACGGTAGCAGAAACACTGTAAGTAAAATATTAAGTGTGCGCTGTGTATGCCTTGACTGCAGATATTTAAATAACTTTAATAAACTCAAGCCACACAGCACACTGCCTGGTGGCCTTGGGCCGCGCAGTAAAAATGAAGTAGGAACTTCTGAGCTTTCTCTGATGTTTACTTTATGTTATTATTATGCCTTGAGGCTTTAATTCCGCGCATGTGTTTAATTTAGTCGTTTTGCCGTTTTCATTATGAAAAATAATACAATTTTCTCGCAAACCGAAAAATATTAAAATTTAACAAATGCAATGTAATGTAAAATTTACGGCTCTGGCACACGAATATTTATGGGATCAATTTAAAACTACCATAGTTTTGACATAAATATGATTTGCCTCGCAGATAATCGAGTTTACGATAGAAATAAAAAACGACGTACGTACTGGTGTTGGTCTCAGTTTTCGGATCAAGTTCGAAAATGAAGGAGCCGTGATTGTTGTGTCGGCCCCATAAAAGGAGTGAAGTGTCGAGCAGTTATCAAGTGTAAGTGCGTTAGTGACAATGAGCGGTGAGCCGACACTGACGGAGTCGCCGGTGCCGCTGGCGCTGGCGCGGCTGCAGGGCCGGCCCGGACGATACTCGCGTTCGCACCGCCCCAGCCTGCAGCTCGCCAGCCTGCAGGAGTCCGCCGACGAGAGCCCGCGCCGATACAGCGACGAAGCCTTCGCGCCCGACACTGACGATGAAGAGACCTTCGGTAACGTCGTGCTCGTGGAATCACCACCGCCCCCGCGCTCCACATCCAACGGTCGGAGGGCATCTGAAGCTACGTTTGCTGAACGGTACAGAAAGATAAACGATTTTGACGGTCCTCCGCCCGAGGTGCCGAGGCGAGCGTCCCTGGCGGTGCCGGTCGCCGTAGATGGATTCGGGCCGGTCGACAAAGGCCGCAGGCGGTCGTGGGCGGCGCGTTTGCAGCTGGAACGCAAGAAGAGGCGGAAGTCTGGAGGGAACGATACAGATGAGGAGAGCGACTCTCCCACCTATGTCAGACAGAAGCGCCCGTCCTGGTGGAATGTGTTCGTCCCAGATAATATGCTGAAACACAGGTATTATTATAGAATATATACGTAAATTAATAGGTCCTTGTCCGTGATGTAGAGCGTCATTGTATCCATAAAGAAGTCAAACGAGTTATGTTGTGTATCCTACTAATTTAACGTTTAGTACAATTTACACTCCTTATAAGGGATTAGAATGAAAATGTGCGTATGTGTCTCCAGCAGTCAGCACTATGCCACCGGAACTCCTTGACCCAGTACTCTCTGTGTGAGTGTTTATGTTTGTAAAACGGGTGTGCTGCTTTCAGGGTCACTTAATCGCGCTCATTGATTCTGAAAACTGATATTTTCCTTCTTACGTCGCAGCGTGTATTTTTCGTTCGTTTTTCTAGTCATGCATTACAACCGTTAATTAATGGCAGTACCTATTACCTACGTCACAATTTTTATATCGACTTTTCTTAGCGAGACGATAGTATATTTTTGATGGCAATATATTGTGTACGCATATACATACATAAGTACGTAGAAAGATACGTGACAAATTTATTATATGTGGTTTTGATAAATCAGTTAACGTTATCTAGGTTTACGTGTATATTGCTGTTATCTTTGGGGATATTTTTTTCTTAAAAATGAAATCCAAATATTTGCATAATTTATAACTAAACTCATTTTCGCTATCGCAATTTAATCAGCGGCGTCTACGTAGTGTTTGACGTGTATATAAATAGAAAAAAAAATACCACACTAGGAGCAACGGAAAGTTTCATTACACAATAAATCAATCAACCAGCAGTAGTTACTTTATATTCCATTCGGTGATATAAAGAATTTTGTAACTGTATACACAGCGCAGTTGGGTAATGTTTGGCGCAGTAATTCCTTAGACACGTGACCGCGAAGTGTGTATTCAAGAAAGTTACTAGTACATTGCTGCTTCATTATAACCTTACAAGGTGAATAATTTACCACAGAATTTATTTCTGAGTTTAAGTACTGTGTTTCTATAGAGGTAGGTTAAAATATCACAATAACGGTATTAAAAACTAAACTGTTTTTTGTATCGAGAAAAGCTAATGTGAATTTCTTCTAAATTCTGATGCTATGCAATGATTAATGTCAGTCAATTTATATTTGTAGGATTTTACTTTCGTTTGTAACTGGAATGGATAGCCCGCAACACCCAAACATCTAGACCCGACAATAAACATAAGTGTTTTAGGTTTCACTCCAGCTTTTTGTGGAAAAGCTGATTAGGTTATATGTACACGCTCATGTATACGAGTATGTATGTGACACTGGTCCTGGCAAACGCGAATCAAAACCTTCTTTTATTTATTTAATGATTTTGATTGTAGTTCAAACAGTCTTAAAGTGAAGTGTCTTCTTAAACAGAATCAAACTATTCACTTTATAAAGATTTCGTAAAAAAAACTTCTCGTACAAAATACAGGAGTGTTGCAATAAAATTAAAATGATGTAAGACAGGATATATTGATTTAATCTCGCCGCGTTAACCGGCCAACAAAAATGAAACCTTAAATAAGTGTCAGTTCGTTCATTGTGTTATTAATCTTATTTATTTGTGACCTTCTTTTTGAATTCGCTTTGATTTATGATTGAATACAAAAGACCTTCAATGTAGACACATTATTACAAACTTAACAACATCAGATCAATATTAATTAACAGTTTAATAACGGCATGTGCGATTCATTAACAATTTGCCAATCGTCACTTCCTTTTCGAAGTCGGTTAATTCTCTAGTAAGATTATTTAATTTCAATGTTTGCCAAAGCTTTACCATATACTTGTACAATGAAATTATGTTACGCTAGATCTAGGTTTGTTTCCTATTGTATTAGATTCTTCAAGATTTAATGTTGGTGTAAACTATTGTATTACATCGCATGGTGGCTCGTCTGAAATGCAATATACGCGCTAACAATACGTCTCTCTGCAATTCAGAACACATAAATCTATTCGATTTGCGACAGCTGTTACGTGTGTTTCCTCAGTGTGTTCGACGGTATTTTTACAGTGCTAATATTTTTGCAAGATTTGACGTTAACTTTACGTTAAACATTTAGCCAATGCATTAGCATTCATATTTTGTTCACGATTTCTTTAGATCATCTCTTGTGAGTCGTGCCATTCCATTTATACACTCTAAGTGTTTGGGATACGTATTAGTTTGTGTTGCGAATTTAATTTTTTAAAAGTAACCAAAGCTTTTGTACATATTTCAACCGGTTTGGCTTGCATTATCTAAGTGTTACACACACGTTACAAGGTATGATTGTATAGCTTAACATCTGTAAAGCAATAAAATAATTCCCTAGTCTTTTTCTTTTTTAACATGGATTACGTGAACACCAATGAGCACAGTTATATAATTTACGATTCCTTGGAGCACAGCAATTTCCATTTCATTCTCTTGAGAATTTGATATAAGAAACTATTTTCGCCAGTATTGGCCCGGCGCGTATGCGTAAAAATTGAATTTGTATGTATGTCGTATCGCCTCAAACGTGTTACGATTTCGCCTTTCGCTTTCATTTACTTGTATGTAGCGACAAAAGAGACATATTCTAGACATTATGTTATAAGTTTTTATAAAAACTGATACGTCTTTATAAACATAAATGTAATCATCTTCGGTATATATTAGTGTAAAATTTGCATAATCCTATGATATCGACCCACGCGCATAAATATGTTCCGCGAACATTAGTAGAATCCAAATGCGGTATGCAACAACTTTTGTACGGGGGCACCAGCCTTAAATGTGGGCGTTTACCTTACGTGGCGCGTCTTATTCATGCGGAAAACTGCAAAAAGTTTTAGTAGCATGAAGAGTTTTATTGCAAGTTGTGCCACGGCGGTCGGCGAGTGCGGCTATGTGGTCGACGCCGGTGTCGGTGGTGCCTGCTACGTCACAGAGCGATGGATTCATCATTGCTACGTCACACGGCCTCCACTCACTTCTTTCCGCAATCGTTCATTCACCTTTGTATTTGTGAGCCATTTAATCCTTTGTCTTTTTTTAAATCAATGTCTCCTTCAATGGACATTGTTTACTTTTTGAGTCCTTCGATTAATCGATTTCCTTTATTGTTTCGATTTATTTCCGTCTTATATTTTTCGTCTCTTTTTGTCTGTCCAATAATGTGAATATAAAAATACCATTTATAAAAATAATTTTGGGGTTAGTGTTCGTACAACGGTCAACGTGCGAAAAATGTGTGGCGTGAAAGGATTTTAGAAATATGTTCAATATGTCTGCAAGGAATTCGATAAATTCTGTCCATCGTTACACACGACACATTTCTAAAGTTTGTTTAGAAGCGTGAATCCTGCTATGGTCTTGTCGTGTGAACTGACGTCATCAGTTACCGAAATACGTAATATTTTTTGTTTGGTGTATAGTCTCTTCTACAAAAGGCTTCTATATTATGTAGGGAGTTGATTTAATACCTATTGGTGTCGATCCCATTTTAAGTTAATTCATTTTTCACCTAGATAGGCACTTGTCGCGGACGTGGACGGAAGCGCACTTATGTATGGTTAATTTATGCGATTCTTATGCACAAGGAAATGTGCTAATGGGTTTACTAGCTTTTCGGAATATAACAAATATTTGTCATCTAGTTTTGATTATCCCACATCAATCTAATTGCCACGAGTCCCGCTTTAATGTTGAAAGTGTGCCAAACGCCTACACGCATTTGTGGCCATATGTTATTTGTGTATTTATGGAATCCATCCAGGATATAAGCGAGATATATTAAAGGATGATCAAGCGAAAATAATATCGATAAATGTAGGTATGACATTTATCGATATTATTTTCGAATGATTGAAATAATAGTGCCCAAATCTACTTGCGAATGTGGCCTGTAAAAGAAGTGAAATTCGTTACTAATAATTTAACGCTCAAGTTGTACAATGTTTGACGACGGAGTGTTAAAATTTGCTCAACACACAAAATGTATTTTATTGTACAGAGTTTTGAATATATTTTATTATTGTAAATAATAAGTATTATTGTGGCCTATATTTTTATCACGTGTTCGTGGACCGAAATCGTCGTAATGTGTGGAAATTGACATTTGTAACTATTAAATTATTTTGAAAAACAAACCTTGAAAAACATTGTGATTTATTTAGCCATATTGGCTATAGGCCAGCGTCGGTACATTTCGGCGCGCGTCGCCAGCCACCACATCCAGTTTCTCAAAAACATGAAGAATGTCGTCTAGCATGTGTCTCGCGTTGTGTTTGTTTCGTCTGTAGGTACCATTATTCACTATTCACCATTGTGCTAGTCTTCGCGGTCTCACAGTTCATCATTACGTTTATATTTCTGTGCTATTTGTCTCATTTACATTTTTTGCGAGGCAGGGTATTTATACCTTTATAAAATATGTTGTTTTAAATTTGTTGCCAAAGGTAATATAAGCCTAGAAGTACTTTGTAGTGGTGCATTATAATGTTCATAGATTTTTTTGCGATTTTAAAATGATTAAAATTGTCACTGAACAGTTTGACGGGTTATGGCGAAAGCTGTTATTAAATATCACGCCTCTTGAAAAACAGGATATACGTATATTTCGTGCTAGTGAAACGTTAAATTAATTTCATGTTTGTTCTGCTTCGTCGAATATCCGACTGTCGTAAACTGCTTACACGTGTTTCTGTACAGTTATTATTTATTTACATTAAAAAATGTTAACAACTCTTGCCCTGCACTGTCGTTAACTGCTAAGTACGAGAAAACGATATTTTTATGGCTTCTTCAGTAAAAAGTCATTTTGTTATTTGTTTTAAAGCCATTTGCGTTTATTTATATTATTTTGATTTCGACTCCGTGGTGACAACATCCTTTTTAAATGTTTGTTCTATTTTGTTCCGAGTCACTTGGAAATACATATGTGGGCATGCAGGGTCGCTGGACAAAGTCTGGACACGCGCGAATTATTCTTAGCATAACTTCATTGTTTAAAAATCATTACAGGGTTTGATCATAGGGTGTATATTATACTTCATATAATATCATATAATTATCTTTTGCATTTAGTAAGATACGTCCTTCGAATCAACTACGAAATCTGCCTCTGACATGCACAGCACGTATTTATCGATATTTTATGATATAACGAACTAAACGCCGCCTAGTAGTAGGTACTCGACATTTGCAGGCAAATGTTATTGCTGGTTCAATAATGAGATAGGAACACAATGCGCATTACGATTTATGATGTTTATAGTTAACACAACGAGATGCATTAGTTAGTCGTGAATATTCTATTTGCAATCGCTATTGTTTACCATTTCGGTAATTCTTATGCGTCCCTAACTAGTGCTCGTGCACATTTAATTATCGATAGTAGGTGTATTGGTAAACAATCGATCCATGTGGTGGATGTGGTGTCTAAATCTGCCTAGTTAGTATAATTAAGCTTCCTTCCGAGCGCAGTGCGGAAAGACGCTGACCCAGATGTGTTGCGGCCGCGGCGACAATGTTGGCCGCGCAAGGCCGGTCGCATTCATGCGACGCCCGCCGCACGCCGCACCACGCCGCGCCGCCCTCCTACTGTCTTTGCCTACTGTTTACCGTATGGGATTTATTCCATAGCTCGGTTATCCCTCTGTGTTCGCTGCCGATGAATATGCTCACGTTTTCGTCCACATATATTTCGTACAACCTCGTGCGTGACATGTGCGCTCGTGCCATTTCGAGACCGCTACACTCCGCATGTGATGCAATATGTTTTAATGACTCATTCATACCGATCGGTAGTTACCTATCTCGAATTCGATATTGTGACTTTTTCCACTCGTACAGTGCCGTTCATATCGATAGGATAAATGGCAGACATAATTGTATCGCATCTGCGTCATTCATGTGTAGGGCATATTCTCATGCGTCCATTTGCTAATAACGATGTCAGACTCAGTCACGTCTCTAAGGTCGTTTATAAACAAGTAACGGGACATCCAGTTAGTGTATGTTACTCATTTTCAATGTTTACGATACACACATTATCTTCCACGAATCGTTCTCAAATCACAGCACGTAGGTACTCACAAATCGTGACATTAACATGCTTCCAGGCTTCCTCGTTAATCAACATTCGTTCCTTATCAACGTATCGATAGGAGCAAGGATATTGTTTATGGCACGTAGAGCGACTTGAAGAGCATCGTGTTGATATGACTCCGTGTATTTAAATAGGTGTTCGAGGATGTATGGCTATTTCCTCCCCATTGCGCCAATTGCGCTCGTTTGCGAACGGCACTCTGCTAATTGTAAGGTCCGCAATTAGCAAACGAGACTGATGAACGAGTGCGCACCTGAAACTATCAACGAAACATATTTTATTGAAGAATTTTTTTAATTCAACAGAAAAATTCAGGCATTTAGGGTCATGGTCTAGGGGTTTAATGCTATGTGTATACAAGGCGAAATGTGGGTGTCCTGGTGGCGCCTCTGCCTACCCCTTCGGGGATAAAGGCGTGAGTTTATGTATGTATGTATGTATATCGTTATGGCCTTATTTATGGACAGTTTTAAAACCTATTTTAGTTATCCAATGTTTTGTCCATTTCGAACGACTTTTAAATTCACTTTGAGCGAAGAAGACAAAACATTCCATAACTAAAATCGGTTTTAAAACTGTCTATGAATATGGCCGTAAATGTTTAACCCTTGTAGGTAATAATTGTTTCTCGTGAATGGGTTTAATTCCTTTGCTAAAATCTCGAATTCTGTTCCTAATACTTTGCAAACTAAGACCAACTTAAAACATCGGTAGATTGTATCGAGGGCAGAACTTCTGCGGCGGAAATCATTAAGCTGGGTCGGAAACCCTCATTGTTTATTTTTTTTTAGGACCTGCAACCAGTCCAATATAGTACGTTTATTTAGCTATTGTCAGGAATTTGTGCCCAATGTGGCGATAGGCTCGCCCCCTATCACATCATGGGACGGAACATACAAGGCGAAATGTGGGTGTCCTGGTGGCGCCTCTGCCTACCCCTTCTGGAATAAAGGCGTGAGTTTATGTATGTATGTTTAGCTATTGGTAAAATTTCGGTAACTTAAATTTGGCCTTTTATTCTTTCAGTGATGTCATCACATTGTTAAAGATATACATATTGTACAGGTAAAATGATGATAATAGGTATTAAATAAAAGCGGATAGCGGAACGCTGTAGATAGGTGCGGTGCGGTGATTCGATGCACTGTGGGCGACCGACAGGGACTTTTAATGGTAACTTTATTGACTCGATGATAATAATATTAAAGCAAAGCCAAAGGGGACTGGAACTAGAAAAAATATCTGTCATAAAGATTTCGCTAGGGACGTAGGCCTTAGGCTATGACAAAGAAAACAGCGTCGAGAAAGACACTGCTAAAATCCTGGTAAACAGAAAGAATTAAAATATCATTTGCTTACTCACCACCTCCAGCCGCGTATTCGAAATATCATTAAAACACGAAAATAACCGAACGTGCAATAAAAGTCATTTTCGTTGAGGGATCAAGTAAACAAAGCGTTATTTGTAAGCAATGGATTTAACACTCAGGTATTTTTTTGCGGGCGGTGACAAACTGCTCTGTATCCAACCGTATTAGTCAACAGTTTACTTTGAAACTTCAAAGGAATTTAAGTGAATGCAACATGAGTAGGCTAATTTTAGCGTTTTAAGGATACAAAATCGACTCATTACGAAACTAATCAGATTTTTTAAATGTGTGTTTTAAATGAGCTTTTCGTTGATAAGACTAGTCAATTAAATATTGTAATAAATCGCCTTTATTTTTTTTGAGCAACGTCTCCAAATGTTGCTTAACAACATCTGATAACAAAATCATTGTCATTTAATATTAGAACATGTTGTCGTTTTATTGAATGTTGCCTCACTTTTGAAAAGCAGTCAACATTTGTCAACAGTCGATAACATTGATAGAGAATGTTGTTGTTCTTTCTATAATTTTGTTATTTTCTGTTATTGGCGATATAGACACGATTAGAAACATTCAACAAATAACAACAAGTAGCAACAAAAGTTATAGATTGTTGCTGAATGTTATCGTGTTATGGATGGATGAACCATTAATTATATTTCATAGAAAGAGAGCAAGAAAGACATATTCCAATACTGACCTGATTCGAGTACGTGGACATCGTTTTTTAACATTAATTCGTGCGCGAAATTAAATCAGTGAATCAAACACAACATGTTTTGATCATATACAAGTTGCCATATTATCATAAATCTGTCGTATAGTTAAACGATGACATAACTGCTTACTCACAACAAGTCAACCACGCCTTATTGAATGTAGATTATTGTTGTACAGTCTATTTTAGACATTCCAAACTGATGACCAGTGCATATATTCTTTGTTACATTTCGGTATTGCAGATTTTTTTCTATTGATGATATCTAGAAATTAATCCCTTCTAAGCCAAAGCAATGATAGAGGAAACTGCGTGCGCGAGGAAAACGGAATAGTCTGATCGTGCAGTGCAGATATCGTTTCACATAAGCGTCTTAGCAATGGATATATCCGAATGGACTTCTAACGGCCCAAATAGCTATTTTCAAATATGTCGACAATCCGTCATCCTGCCTCGTTTTGTACCTTAGTAATTTTAAATACCTTATGCAAAGTATTGGCAATTAAAATAACACATCCATTGCAGGAGTTAATGGTTGACCATACGCGTAACAGTTGCGGGGGCATTTCCTGCCGCGATTAATGTATTGCAGCGGCTTTAAAACTGAAGACCAATTAGTTTGCGTCGCCCACAACTAATTATCCAATCCGTTTTTATCTTGCTACGACTAAACGTTACCGCACCTGATGTCCAAAAATAAAGATACTTCTTCTAAATTTATTTTTGTTCCGCCAAATTACTTCGGATAAAAAGTAGGTTTGCAAAACATTTAGAATAAGAAGAGGTAGTAAACAAACCCAAATCTTTTACGCATTATTTAAAAGCTTTTATATTAATGAGTGACCTATGTGATCTAAGAATCAATGTCTCAATGTACAGCTAGTAATCAAACTGGTTAACATTTTATTGACTACATCACACGTGCAGTTGTGTTGCGGCCAACCCGCGCGCCCTTTACTTGTAGGTCTTTCCCGCTTTACCCAAGTTTACCTGCTGTATAGAAACACGTGGCGTTCACCTAGGTGTGAACTTAACTTTGCATAAAGTACGTGTTAACAATGACAAATCAAATGTACAAGTGACAGCATGCATATATGCTTAGTGGAAGGCCATTGTAGTCATTAGGGTCACCTGGCTAGCAGCAGCCACGTCCGAGCTAGGATCTGTTGTGCTTGCTCTATTAGCATGTTTATCAATTATCACGGTTTATATCGCAACAAACAGAACATTGTTGTTCATAGAACTGATATTTGTAACTTAACAGCTGGGCGCGACTTTGCTAGGTAGTACAAAATTTTGTAATGTGTTCACTGTGATTCACCTTTAGCAGATTTTAACTGTGTAGACGGGATTGACTAGATGTAAGCGGGGATTTCTTTTCCATCAAATGATATTACCTAAAGAGAAATACGCACAAACATTTTCCGCGTGAATCAAGATACATTACTAAGTACTGCATTCTGCATTACTGGAGAAACCACCTGCGGTGCTTGACGACTTCATTTTTCACGGAATCAATTTAGATACGAGAATAACGAGAATACTATTAAAAATTAATAAGAAAACATTCGCAATGTTACGGTCATATACTCGTAGTATTCAATAAAAATAGCCGAACAGTGAGACACGACCTACAAAGGATAACTGGTTTCGATATAAATATGCGAGATTCGACTATCGTGTTGACAACGTATGTACCTGCAACGATTCATAAATAACATTATCTTTATAGTTCATGTTACTTGGTATTTTAATACATATACGATAATACCATACAACAGCATTTTTTTAAATTATTATTTTGGCACTGCATAGTGACTGCATTGCATCTGATGGTAAGTGCTAATGCCGTCCAGATAGAGTATCGAATGGTATCAGACGGTAGTCTCATACCACTCGATACAATCATGAAAGAAATCATTTTGAAAGTAGCAACGTTTTATCTATAGTTTGAGCGATGGGATTAATTGGACGTGAAGCTACGGTTTTACGCAGTGTTACGTTCGGTGAGTCAGGTTGCCGTAGGCTCAATGCTTAATCCCTCCCTGCCTGAAGTAAAAACACTCAAGGTGATACCCATGACTGAAAATCTAATTCTAATATCATGAATTCCATCTATGGGCATTTTACTGAGGTACTTCTTATCTACAATACGCCGATTGCGCTTTTGCTGTGCTATACATAAATGAAAGCAACAATCATATTATTGTATGAAATAATACTATTTATAGAGAAGATTGATTGTAATCTTTATCATAGGGAATTAGTGAATACTGCGCCCCGTCAATTGATTAATGTTTATATCCGGATGCTGTTCACACGACATGTATTTTCGTCTTATTTATTAGTTATTGCGCGCAATTCCGTTCCCCTAAATCGTGATATGTTTTTTACAAAGTTCTTGATGTGTTGAATTTTGACAGTAAAAAATATGCAGAACATATTTTACTACAATTTATGAATTTAGCCTTCTAATATTATACAGGCGAAAGTTTGTGTATTTGTTTCTTCTTCACGCTCAAACGGATGGAAACTTTGATGACATTTGGTATCGAGGTAGCTGATACCCTGGATTAACACGTATGCTATTTCTTATTCCTATAAAATATAGTGTTCCTGTGGGACAAGCAATGAATTGAAAAATGTATATTTGCTACTCTTTCAAACTCTGAAGGGATTTTTTGGGATAGAATGATGGGCGGATGAAATGGGGTACAAGAGGACAGGATTACATGCTTTGAGTCATAGAAGAGATTGAGACGGAACAGGACGGTGTATAATGGGACGGGAGGAGAAAAGCAGTATATAGAACGAGTCACGTAGAATTTAAATATAAAACGGTTTTGTACGTGAATAATATGTGTCTGATGTAGACTGGACTCAAAAAATTGTCTGCACCCGGGCGAAGCCAAGTCGGGCCGCTAGTCTATAATATTTAGTACCTACTGTAACGTATCTAAACGTTGCATTTATTAATTTATCCTTTTGACTTTATCAACGCTTTATTGCTATGCTAAATCATAGGATTTCCCAAGTAGTTCATCCGTGAAGAGATGGCCCACTGATACGTTTATTATTATTATAGTGGGGATTTCTACATGTCTAGTGTTCTTGATTAATTGATGTGTGTAACGCAATATTACTACAACTGTCAAAGAATCTGTAACACAACACTACCAGTTGATAATGATCTTCGTATGTTATAATATTGAATTAATTGATGTAGACTCATTATGTAATCGATATTATCAGCTTACACAAAAAAGAGCACTGGCCAATTCAAACGTATATATTTAAATAAACAATTCTTGTGAAAATGAGATCAAGATAGTAGGTGAGTTGTGGTAATCTCGAGTGGACACTTCTCTCAGTATGTAAGTCATCATTGTTGTTCGTGTACATGCGTTATTAGTCGTAGAAACTTTTAAAAGGCCTCGCTTGACACCGACACGGAACCGGATCTGACAATTTATGACATTAAATATTAAGAAACAGTGTTTAAAGGTCATTTACGTTGTGGGCGGCATTTGAGAGTACTACGTTAGTTTAATTAGTTGTACTTAAAAAAGTGCATAAACAAATAACACGGTGGTTTCTGTTTGTGTTGCTTTTCTTTTATGACTCGTTTATTTGTTCGTCGTTAGTCTAACCTCTAGTTTTGATTTAGTTTTGCATTTGCGTTAGCTATGGTCACAATGTAAACTTTCATTTTCATTGTGACCATTAGTGCATCGAACATAGAGCTTTCCGAGACACTTCGTTCAGCAGGTTGAAGTGGAATTACCATTCTGTTTTATTAATTTGCTCGATCACTGTTACGTGTACAAAAATTAAAGCAAAAAATATGCAGATTCGTCGATGTTAACTCCATAAATTATATGCATTACCGTGTAAAAAATGCAATGATAATGTCCACACAAGGACAACGAGACCGTGCCGCAAACAACCGCCCGGCATCAACAGGAATGTGAACATATTGAATGGACATGTGCTCAGTGCTGTACCAAACCAGTAGTAATCTCAAGGCTCGCACTAACTCATACGAATGTTCGCTGACAACCAGTTTATCCTCCTCCACTCAAATACCACTGTCGATTCAGATTCATTCAATTGCGCCCGTTCTTTTTGTCAAGTTATTGACTTGAGCTTAATGTCTTTGCATATTGTCTGATACAAATATGGCTTTATCGTGTATTGAAATAACAACTTGTTATACTATTTATACGCTCAAGTTTTCATATGCTAAGAGTACAATAAATAAAAACTTTATATTGCAAACAGTAAAAGTCATAAACTCTCAGTATACTGTCACATTGATATGTCACAAGTATTTCAACGCTATTTTCAAGTGACACACTTGTCAAAGCAGGAACTTAAACTCGGGCTATTAATTTACGATTTCCTCTAAAATAACATTTTTCATTGGTATACGAGTAATGTATCGCTGTCATAAGCTGATTGTTATATCAATGAGGGCTTATCGATCTGATTCATGACATATATTTTTTAAGTCTCATAATGAGTATGCGGGTATTGCGCATCGCCACATCGAGATTGGCTTCTTGACACTAATCTCTCGGGATTTTCTAAAAATGTCAAATATCTCATATTTTGATGATAATAAAACAGCGGATGCGTTTGAAATTAAAAAAAAAACGCGACACTGTTTTATATTATTCGTAACAGCGTGTTATAATGATTCACTTGGCACGATATGCCGTGACGAATTAGTTTAACACATTTCAGCTGCAATTTGTAGTTAGAGGCATTTGCATTGTTTATTAAGAATTGTATAAAGCAACGTTAAATAGGCCACATATATAAGTTAATTAAATTTAGAGCAAATCAATTATAAAACAGGATATGACAATTAAAATATAAATATTTATACAATAAAGAAAGCTTCGTAAGGCAGGTCGCGCTATGTTAATGTATTATGTTGTATTGTCAATACACTATTGTTTTGTTTAATGTTAGTTGGTAAGTGCTGTTACATGCAATGCTTGCCAATTACGTGCAATATTTGTTATCCATTCATTCAAATAGTTTCGCAATCAAATATCAAAATCAAAACGCATTCCTGCTGATACATCTCATCATTTTTTATAGTTTCGTAGTTTGTTTTGTGACTCAATTTAATTCAATAAAACATCGCAGTTACTAGTTATAATGATGATAGGTCAATAATATTATAATAGTGAAACCTTTTGTCGTACGTGCAGTGAAGCGCGTACACGTTACAAAACCACGGAGGTGCGTCGACCTCGCCTCTTCTGACTACCAATCGCGGCGTAATCACACTTCCTCACTAAAACATTATCTTCGTCTATTCTATACTCTATAGATAATGCATTGAGCAATAATTTCAATTAATTCTACATATCGTATGTTTTGTAATGTCATGACTTCGTAAATTTTTATTTCTATGAATTTGTTACGAACAGTCAACTTTCCAATAGTGAAAGTTTCATAAAACTCTTAGGTTATTGTGTATACTTTGCTTATGTGATGTGTTTAATATTTATACAACAGCAAATAAAAAACAGTTACAGTATTGCTTTATAATTATTAGTTGGATCATATGCTAACATAAGCTTGGGCTAATAATCGATTATGTATGAGTTTGATTGAAAACCATTAAAGCTACCGCGGTGAACTTTACAATGATTGTAAAATAAGTACCTGGGATTAACTTGGCCTTTGTTCAATCACGAATCTCGAACGTTTTCGAATCAGGAGTTCGAACTTTACTCTCCAAATTGTACGAAAGAAATTGAGTATATATTCGCGGTTTCATTGTAATGCAAAGGTACGTATTATATTTAAAAAAAAAGGAATTGGAATTTTGTCTTTGAAATGAGTAAATATTTTTAGCGTGCTAATAAAACAACTCCGGTACAAACAGCACAATATTTTTGTAATGAAGAATAATTTACGATGCGTTTGGCTCGTGTCACCGTGCTTTAAATTATTTTCAACGTGAGAGAATCATGCGCGGCCGCTATTTACGGGAATATATTGATGTGCAAAAACAAAAGTATGATACACCAAGGCGCATTCCTAGCGTATACGACAGACAAATTGACAATTAAACTGCTGAAAGATTGATCGCTGCAACGGAATATATTTTTTTAACCTGTGCGTATAACAAACAGTATTATTATGCGTAATATTTTGCATGTTATGTGTTTGTTTTTTTAAACAAAAACAGTAAAAACAGTTAAAAACAGTTTTTAAACTGCTTTATTAGCTGACTTTACTAGCTACAGCAAAATGCATTGGGTATTTGGTGAGAGATTCTGGTTGAAATTTTCATGTTAGATAGTATAGTCCATGAATATTGAAAGGCTGGAGTAACATTGTCATACATCTTTCTGCCTCCTTCGGATCACCGGAAAGGGAGCGTAACAATTTTTCTCTCCCCCAAAAAAAGTTCTGGCTGTCCATTTGTACTAGTGTTAGTATGTATAAAACCTTAACCGGATACATATCCCAAAGTGTTAATGCCTGGGATGTATATAAATCACGCGACGTTGACCCCACAAAGAAGTAGAAAAAGTTACGACTAAGTATTTAAGTTGTTGGTGTTTATTACCAATAATACGATAGATACATTGCATTGACTTTGAGCAATAAAAATATCGTTAAACTAAGGCCAATGTGCTACATTAATGTACAAATTAACATATTCTAACTCATATAACTACACATACTAATGTAATTATTTCCGTTGAAAGTTTAGTTCCGCTTCGAACGTGTATTTATTTTTACCGCGTGCATGTTGCATATGTGTTGAATAACTGTTGGTGAATTAAACAGCGGTAAACAGAATACTTACGAAGAGCATTTTTTATGTATTTGCATCACGAAATGACTGCATAGTGGTAAATAGATTGTAAAGTCCGAAATTTACTGCATGTAGTTTGTGAGTTTTTTTTTCGAAGTGCAGCGCGTTTTTACGAGCAAAATAGTTAAAAGCTAGGAAGAATGAACTGCCAGCAGGCAAGTATGTAAGTCAGAGAAGTATTACAATAAGTATATAATAATTTTCATACGAAAATGACTGTAGCAGCAACACGCGATACCATTATATCCTCATTACAAAGCTGATAATATCAGCCATATAAAAACAACCGCTCCAGTAACAGCCCTATCGATTTGGTGAAGCTTTTCCATTACCGTGTTTACGGATCTGTGTTCGTCTTCTTCAAATAAGAAATTAGACTGGCATACTAATGACGTCATATGTATAATTTTAACTGTAAGACATAAACTTGAAATGTTGCATCAGTAAGTCGAATCTGGATGCGGACTTTATTATCTTGTACAGTTTGCTGTCGTTTCATTGAAAAAACACTTCAAACAATAATTATATAAAATATGTTCTGTCTGACCTGGTCTCATTCTTGTACTAATATACATTATAATATTATATAGACCGAAATTAAATTATGTACGACAGAAGAGGCTTGCCTCGTCGCCGTCGCTGTCAGCTTGTCAAGCTATTATAAAAATAACTAATTCATAATTCGTAAATTAGCATAATGCCCCTGCTTATTTACATGCAATATTTTTTGCAGATATAATTTGTAATATTTATTATGCGTGCGATGTCATCTCCACATTGGATTATGAGTCCGTCCAACTATCATAATATACCGTGTCACTTTCGTTTTTGGCAACCGGCGTTTTGTAAATTCGCACGGATTGTATACGTCTTTTGTTGATGAATTACGAAACTGTGGTACAATGACTTTGTCTGCAAGGCTGTTGTCAGTGTAATAATTTAAAACTCAAAGCTGCCTCTGAACGCAGCGCTAAATAACTCGCCGTTGTCGAGTCGCAACCTTTGAAAAAGGCATTGCGTTTTATATCGAAACAGAGTTTTTCAAAAAAGACACAAAGTAAGAAAATATATTTTACATCATAAAAATTGTATTAAAAATAAAACAAAATAAATTAATTTACTTCGTATATGTTTAGTTGATTCTTTCAAATCAAAACAATAGGCAAGAAGCTAGGCGGTAAAAAGGAAGGTTATGCGTAAAGAAAAAACTGTTATGAGTCACATACAATGATTAGTTTGCGATTTGGAAAATGTTATAAGGAGAAAAAATACGTCATGAATAATAAAAAAACCTTTTCTGCGGTTGAAGTTTATCGTTATTATCACTCGAGGGATACAATTGATAAGCATAAAATTAAATAAAAGGTAAACTAATTCACACCGGTATCTTATTTACATACTTCCAAATATTTATTGTTGTAGTAATTCATGATACTGATGACTATATGTTATTTAATTTAATATACAGATGAGTTTGCTAGAATTTGTTATCCCGACCAGAAAACACTGCAATGCATTTGAAAACTGTCTATGATTTGTCTAGCAAAATTGAGGTCTCACCGTTTTACAAAGCGTTTTACAAAAATGAGCCGTGTTATTATAAAAATAAATAGAATATAATGAATGGCAGTGAGATGTTGAACAATGGTATCTAAACGTTGTACATTCACTGCTATTGTCCGACACGAGAAGCGGCGCTGCACATACACATTGTCTGTGTTTGCAACACAACTTAATATAATGAAACGAATAAAAAATACACGGCACGCTATATTAAAATTTAACAACGAGAATCCGCTAGAGCATCAGTTTCATCATAAGTTTTGCGGACAGTCCATTTTTAGATTAGGTTGGTAATGATACTGATATATTTTATTTATAAGAATTTAGCAGCCCAATTGTGTCCCTGTCCAATTTCCTTCCATTATGAGGAAGAATATTTTGCCATAATCGATAAACTAACTATTAGCCTGAATGACGATTATGGAATGACAGGCTTTTTCCATTAATGACCAGGGTAATATCAAAAGTCAGGACTTAATCATTCATAATATGGGTAATGACATGGTCAGTCATTAGTGAAATGCACTCTAATAAGTAAGCCTTTCCAAAGTATTTAACTTGATTTCACACTAATTAGGCACCCATAAGAATTGCTGATTTTACGAGTATGATAAAAAAGCCTACAAATATTTTTTATTTTATTTTATAAAGGTAGCAAAAAAGATAACAACAATCTGTCACGTTGTCCATATTGCATTAAAAAGCTCTTTACCGCTATTATCACGCTACTCGTCCTTGATATAAACACTCAAGGTAATATCAAAACATATTAAGTAGCACAATTATTTCTAGTGTCTGTATTGTTGGCGATAGTTCTGATAATAAAACTTATCTGTGGCAATGAGTATCAGGTAGATAATTCCGAATTGTGGATGATTTAATTTGCAATCAACGCCGAACAGAAAATAGATACATACATACATAAACTCACGCCTTTATCCCCGAAGGGGTAGGCAGAGGCGCCACTAGGACACCCACATTTCGCCTTGCATGTTCCGTCCCATGATGTGATAGGGGGCGAGCCTATCGCCATATCGGGCACAAATTCCTGACTCCGGGCTGATAATGAACAGAAAAATCCAATATCACTTTGCCCGACCCGGGACTCGAACCCGAGACCTCAGCTTTGCAGTCATACCGCAGTACAACCACGCCACCGAGGCAGTCGAGGCAGTCGACAGAAAATAGACTCTAGATAAAATATATTCTTTAATTCGCATTATATCAAAATTACATAAGTACATAGTTCCATAAGATTTACGAATGCGAAGTGAGAAATTCAATTATTACACTCGATGATCCAGAAAGTCTTGTTGAAAACATTTGGGTTCTTTCTGATTGGAAAAATATTTTGTAACAATAAAGTTAGCCACATTATCACCTCGCCAACATTTAAAACATACGGTTTGTGGGTGCCACTAATGTAGCTTAGCTGATTTAAAGATTTGGGAATTTAAATAAAACATTTTGTTTGATTGTGTTCCTGTCTGCGAATGCGGTAATATAATTCGCGATATATTGTAACTTGTGTCATAAACAAATCTTGCCGTATTTCGACATGTCGTGATCGACACATGATGGTATGTTTCAGCGAATCTTATGTTATGACGCCCGTTCAATTTCATTTTCCTGTCAGCGTGAACAGTGTTTTCTCGATTTCATAGCGAATCCACTTAAAAAATAGCATTTCCGCGAATAAAAAACTACCGCGTATTTACGTAGTATGAAGTAGGCGAATGGCTTGGCAGTTGGCACACGCCTAGTGTCAAGGGCGGCGCCATCTCCCTGCTCGTCGCTTCTATTACAACCTTGCGGACCACTGTAACTAAGTCCCTCACATATTTTTTCCGAGGAGCGAAACTGTGAGGTGAAATGAAACATCGTAGCTCTCTAATAAATGGTTGAGTTCAACCTCGCCCGTGTTCCGGGTGAAAATGTGCTTACATCGCGTTTTAAACAAAACTTGAATGTCTTCTTGAACTATATACTAATTTACGAAATTAGGAAGAACGCTTGCGTGAGTCTGCTGAAAGTCAAGCTGGACACTCTTTCTGTGTTAGCTATTTTCGACTGCTCTCACTAAGTAATTAAAAATGGCAACTACATCCCACAATTATTAGCATAATCCTTTGAATAAGACCTTTATACTCTTTATAATTAAACTTGCTACATTCAATCCCCATTATGTTACATCAGCGGAGTGCAAATATCTTGCAAAATTGGTTTCAAAAATTTAACCTTCACCTATGAAAAAGTGGAATATGTTATGCTCAAAATCATCTTCGCTCTTAACTCTATGAACTATGCATCTAACATTAATATACTTTCTAAATCGTAATGGTTTCTTAGATTTACGCGAATGTTACACATTGAAATAAAACTATTTTATACGGATTTTATCGCGATTTAGTTTAATTTTTACATTTTTTAACTTCCCGACGTTTCGATTACTTTACAGCTTTCGTGGTCACGGGGCGGACTGAGGTATTAGTCATCCGCTCAGTGACTGTTACAATTTAACTACCCATAATTTACAATTATTAAATTAAAAAGTTAATTTAAAAAGTTAACCAGTATTTGCGATCCGATCTACGCAGAAGGAGCTCACTGTGTCTTGAGGTCTGGCAGCTGGTCTTTTGGGATCCGATTTAATTAAATGTAGAATTGGATCCCATGATGGTGCAAGCTTCAAGCCATCTTCTCTATTGAAGTTTGGATGTTTTTTAATTTCAATAGCCTCGCGAAACATCCTGGGCAGGAAACGGTGTTCTTTAGCGAGGATTTGGTACTGGTTAACTTTTTAAATTAACTTTTTAATTTAATAATTGTAAATTAAGGGTAGTTAAATTGTAACAGTCACTGAGCGGATGACTAATACCTCAGTCCGCCCCGTGACCACGAAAGCTGTAAAGTAATCGAAACGTCGTCGGGAAGTTAAAAAATGTAAAAATTAAACCAAATCGCGATAAAATCCGTATAAAATAGTTTTATTTCAATTTCTAAATCGTTTTATACGTTTGCTATGTAATTATCTGACCAAGATCCTCATGTAAAAATGTAGAGAATTGTACTTAAACCATTTACAGCTAACAAAAACCCACTAGTGTTATATAAAATACGCATGACATTTTAAAGCACCAGTATATAGGTGTTTCTAACCTAAGTCTTCCATTTAGGATTAGCAACACAAATATTGCGTAAATCAATTTTACTACACGGTTGTTAATCCGAAATAAAGTAGCATGATTACAGATGATAATAGCGTTTATCCGCACTCGGATGCAAATCAATCATGCCGCTGATAGTAGGTATTGTTTGACGTTAATTTGTTTGGCGAAGTAAACAATGAGACGCTCCACGATGCCGTGCACGTAAATTAAATTACTAGAGCGCCTTAATTACATTTTCTTCCATTAATGCTGCGGAACAATGAGACCAACAAGAAATAAAATCACACACAATAGTAATGAGACATGTAGACGGGCCGGTGTCACCGCGGACGCGTCACGCCCTCGCAAATTATCAATAACGGATTACTTGTAATTGCTGTTGTCGTTTGCTGTGCTTCACTGCTGCTGGCAAGATTTAGTAGCATTACGTTAGATAATAGTTGTTTTTGTGCAAGTACTTTCGTTTTTAGACGTTTATGAGTTTAATCGCCAATTTAAGCGCATGGTATGATAATATCCCATTGTTGTTTTGTTTTGTCAACACATACAAAAATATCTGTGCCATCTGACACATTAATTTGCCAAGAAGCATTCTCATTTATTTTTGTTTCATTTATTTTCAAAACAAAAATAGCGTAGTGATTCACTGTACTCTTATTCAGACAATGTTTTAATAATTTGGTTTTATAAAGCGCTGGGTTTGGCGCAGTGTCGTGATGTTTCGTTGTGTGAATAAGGGTATTAAGGTCGTGTGCAATCCTCTGCAGAATAATCAATTTTCGAATATTGATTTCGATAATATAATCGATCTTTCACGGGTAGCGATTGTAAGAAATGCTGTAAGAGTGTTGTACACGCGCTGTGATCGTTGATTGCATGCGTAGCCTGTGTGTAGACCGTGGTCTCTGTTGCATGCAGGTCTAGGCGCGCTTCGCAGCAGCTTTCGAGGAGCGCCGAGAGCATCGATCAGTCATACAAAAGGTAACATTATGCTTTGTTTTTTTTTTCATATATTTATAAGGTGCTTGCAAATTTGCTCAATATTTTGAATTAATTAATATTAAACATTCATATTTAGATACAAACGGTCAATTGAATAGCTGAAAACAAAATTAGTTTTCAAAGATACTCGTTGAAAATAAAATTAGTTTTCAAAGATACTCGCTGAGGGGTATCTCCGTTTTCAGTATCTCCTTGAATGCTAAATACACATTGCAAACTACCAATTCATCTTTTGTTGGCTTTAAGAAAATCCCACGTCCTCTGAATGTAACAACTGGTTATAATAAGATGTATTGAACTCTTGTTGATGACAATTCTCACAAGTGTAACGTTACATCACGATAAAGCGATGGGTAACGTATCTTTAAAATTGTCTCATACAGATCATAGTGGTTTCTTAGATTTACGCGAATGTTACACATTGAAATAAAACTATTTTTTTTACGGATTTTATCGCGATTTGGTTTAATTTCTACATTTTTTATATTCCCGACGTTTATACCTCGTGACCACGAAAGCTGTAAAGCAATCAAAACGTCGGGAAGTAAAAAATGTAAAAATTAAACCTAATCTCGATAAAATCCGTAAAAAATAGTTTTATTTCATACAGATCACCTAAACCTATTGGCGTCTGGCAAAATTTGTAACTACAAATACTATTTCAAAAACTATTATCTATTTAACGTATTGTGTGAGATACTTTTTTGTAAAGTAAATAAGCATTAATACTCGTAATTTAATAGTATTTACATGTACGATGCAATAAAATGTGAAGACAGGAAAAATATTCTTATTTTTTGACAACATCCCATTCGGGCGACATCGATCGAAGACGATCTGTATACGCAAGAACTCGTCCTTTAACACGCGCCGACTAAATGTCAAGCCACTGAGTCGCTTGAGATGTAGCTGAAGTACGAGTATATTAAAATATTTCATACATTTGACTGAATAATTGTATCATTATGTTGTTTATGTGAAAAAGGATTGCATAATTTCTGCTGAATAACAAAAGATGATCCGCGTAATGATTAATTATTGTTAAAAAAACAATATCGCATTGTTGAGCAAGTTTGCAAGTATCAACAAACACATTTTTATAATAGCACTCAGTTGATATTGCTTGTTTACGGAGCTAACTAAGTCGTTTGTATTAATATATGTATGTGTAGACAGTAGTTGGTAATTGGTATTCGTGTTTCATATAGTTGGACGGTGCACACTAACGCTTGGCACTTCAAACGTCGTCACGTGTATTTGAAACCTAGAAACCAATCCATCGTATCACATTTTAATATCTTTCGGACCGCTGTCGTGTCGTAACTGAACTGTAAACTTGATAAGCATGACCTAATTGCGTAATACTACATAATCCCATTGAATTTCAACGATGTATACAGCGCGACTCGCGAGTACTTTGCTCTGAGCTCGACTTTCTGACTCATGATTGAGATTAATTTAAGTTTAGAGCCGACCTTAAGTAACGACATGTTATTGGCCTTCGTCCGTAACTGGCTTAGTATTCGAAACATTCTCGCAGAAATGTATGTACCAAGGTGCACTGTTCTGTTTCTTACTCGTATTATTTACATTCCGTCTATGAGTTCCACGTACCTTGTGTACTAATCAGTTGCGAGACATAATGTATTAGATAATAATATACCCTTTGTTTTGAGTATGTAAATGAAACCTTGACTCGCGAGCTCGTTCTATTTGTATCGGTCCTGTGGGAGTTATTTGGGCTGGCTTTTAGGCGTGTACAATTATACGTACGTTGACCCGTCATGTTTATTATGTAGGTCTGGCTATCTTCGTTTCTGAAGGGTTTAATCGTGGGACTTTCCATCTGTACTCTTTCGAGTGTAAGGTCGGATGAATTCACCGCCCTTCACCGTTAATCTTGGACTGTTTGTCACGCACACATTAACACTCTATGTATGTACTTATTTTCTATTACCAGAAGGCTTTTAACAATTTCCGCGTCACTTAATGTTGAAAGGCCGGATCTTCTTGTATATAAATTAAATAACTTGTATAAGGTGTTTTGATAACAGGAAGAATACATAAAATATGAAGTAAAAAGCTTCTCAATTCTTCCTAACCCTCTTAATACCCAAATTATATACGAATGCATTATTAATGTTAGTACAAGTTGATAGATAAAACATTTTAAATATCATATTATGCGTTTCTGTACGGTATTACGACAAATGATGGTTAATTCGATCAGTTTGCCTGATGCAGCACTGACGTCATGTTCAGGCAATAAGTGGTTAGTATTCTCCGGTTCCACATCCTTATATCGTTTCTGCGGTGATGGTTACTCACACATAAAAATGCTTGTGGAATAAGATTTATAAAAAAAAAGCACGAGATTTTAAAATTTATTCTAATGTATGTTACTATGGTGGTAAAGGTTAAATAGTTTTAAGGTGGTTTGGTGTAAGGTGAATGTGTAAATTGGTAACTAAAGTGCTCTAAGGCGCCAATGAAGATCTAATTGTTTCAACGTATGTTACAGGTCTAAAAGTCGTTCTGTGGACCATGGGTTCTCACCGCCCTTCGACTTGGAGTCACTGCGCTCGAAGGTCGAGGGCAGATTTGACGCCGTACACAGAGGTATGTATCTCACGTCAAACAACCGGTTATTCTACATTATTACATTAAATTCGTATTGGGACAAGTTGACTGCACTGCAACTAACAGTACAATTATTCTGTAATGATTGCTGTAAGAATCCGTGAAAATGGTCACGACAACCCTTATAACAATGTGTTTATGTAAAAGCAAATTGGGTTGTGTTTACCAAATCGTCTTTTCCATTACGAGCTTTCGGCACGTTTTCATATCGGTCCAACGTAAATATTTCGTATCGGACCTCCGCCTATCTTTATTTGAAGGCATTAAAATTACGCCTTAGGGATTATTCCCATCTCAACGCCCGAGGGAAGGGTTCAACTAATCCGATCTTGCTAAATCCATTATTTGGGCCGTCTGCGTTTAGGTACATATTTATTTAGCGTCTGCCGCCCGCGTATAAATCAAACATTGAATGAAATTAAACCTTGTCCCATTACGCGAACACGTTTTATTGGCTGTTTCATTACGCAAACCGTACTTACCGACTACCGACGTAAAATTCTCGCGACGTGACGAAATGTGAAACTGCGCTAAACCTTTTCGTTGTGACGTGTTTTAAAAACGACCTATTACATTTTTACCAGTAATTAAATATCACGAATACAAAATATATTACACGTTTTATGGACTTTTACCAATTCGCTCGATATAGAATTAAAACCATTTATATTTTCCTGCTGGGACATTTTCCATATAAAACGCTGGCATGGTGTAGTAAAGCGGCAAAGAATTTAATTAATTTTGCGGTTTAAATGGCTAATCAGAGTATTCGTGAGCCAGATTGTCGCGAGGGTACGAAATTTATTGCGGCCTATGTACATTGGATGTTAGTATGGGTCGGTTATTCTCCGAACTGGTTCGGATACAGAGTAATCTAATTTCGGCACAATCTATTTATATTCGGAATTATGCAAATGTGTCCCTGATTCAGTGAAATGATTTCACCTCAATTAGCAATTCAATGGATCTTCTCGGTCGTGGGCACCTCCGCCCTGGTGCGACATCAGCGTCCTTTGTCGCTCCACGTGTGTGGAGTCACGTAATAGTTAATACTATTCGGGCCAGCGAGAAATGTTTTCAAAATGAACAAGCCATTTGCCTCAATCAATAAATAGCGACTGACTGTTAATGGAATCCGTAAATTAATTCAGTTGAAATTTTGCGTGTTTGTGCTGTCGGTTGCAAAAATATAAAGAAACGATTTGATTACACTAACCCGGACACGTGTATGTTAGTTTACTCCGCAGTCCGGATATTTTTCTAAAGCCATTAGTGTTAACAGTGGTCAAATTGTTTGAAATGTTCGTTTGTTCCATTGAAAACAGTCTCAGTCGTGGTTCTGTTTGTTAATTAAAAATTACTTTGATCTGCAGATAAAAATATGTTGATGTTTATTATAAACTACACGAGTGAATTGTCATAGTGTTTTATAGATTTGATGACTGCTAAAGTCTTGTATTTTTTGAGGTTTAATCACGTATTACTTATATGCGGTCGTAGGTGAATATGTTTTTAAATCATCAAACCTAGATATCTTAAACAAAAACGTATAGCCGATGGCAGGGCGGTAGTCCGACGAGCTCGCTAGTTCGCATTTAATAAAACATATTAATTGGCAGAAGATAATTCTATTTACGTTCTGGCAATCATAACATATCGGCCAGTATAAATTAATGCGTTAGTGTGCGATGTACAATAGATATTAAATGTAATAATTACGCACTTGCGGTGTTGCGTGCCACTTCACCACCGATTAATTTGAAATGTACAGCATTTATTTGTCAGCATTCCATAAAATATCGGGAGGAACTGGCGGCTATGTTGCCATTGATTCCAACGCCGATGGTTTTACTCATAGCAACAGTGTCTCGGTGTCGTCTTTGCGTGACACTAAAGCGGTTGATTCTTTACGCTGTATTTACATATCATCAAGCAAAAAATAACAATTTTTGAAGGGGATACCTTCAAAAATTGTTATTTTTACTGCAGTTTTAATTCACGGTGATACTCGTTTTAAATTAAAGTATTGAACGATAAACGAAATATTTAGGGGAGTAACGTATATTGCAATTTTGCAAGTATTACCGTGTTTGTACCCGTCTGGATTGCACTTACCGAAATGAATAGAGGCAAGACAATATATAGATTCACGCAAGATGGGTTTAGATTGTAAATATTCGGTTTTTAGCAGGCCTGAATTATTATGTCGAGAGATACCTCCCCAAACAATGAACACCCCATTTTGACTGCACTGCATATTATGCTATTAATTGCTGTTACTTTGACATACCAAGAAATAAAATATACATTAAAAAAAATAAAGTTTTCATACAGCTATATATAGGCTCCAGCGTATGTCTACCGTTCCTATAACAATTTCCTTTTCTAAACAAGAAGGATGTATGAACTAAAGGTAATAAATAACATTTCTTTGTTGCAGACGAAGACGAGCACGCGAAGAGACTGCCTCCCCCGCCCCCCATCAAAACTATGACGTATACGGTGAGCATTCCACACCACATTATGATTGATGCTTCGTAAACGATGTTGACGTGCTGTTGAATATAATTCGAGGAAACACAATGATTTATTTATGGAAAACGGGGATAGTTTGGTTGCAATGTGTGAGAGTCGCCTAAGGATAGCACATAATTATTATTAAAAAAATCCATTATTACCCCTATAGCCTCCGTTGTAGAGTGGGCCAGAAGCCTGTTGTCAAACAATAGACCGCGGGTTTGATCCCCGTACCGAAACATATGTTTGAATTATTCATTAACTTTAACTTCGAGAACAGACTCGACTTGGGTCTTTGATGTTATTGTCAAAATGTAAAGGTCACCGGTAACAAAAATTGTATGAACTAAAATATTTAACGTCGTCTATTACTTATTACCCAGTCGAGATTGCCTCAATATGCATAGTATGCACCGGTAAAGTTTTATTATTTATTAATTAATTTATTTTTTTGTTGTAAGGTTCGCGACCGGGACACGCTGACGTCACTGGCGGCCAGGTTCGACACGACGCCCTCAGAGCTCACCAAGCTGAACCGGCTCGCCACGCAGTTCATCTTCCCGGGACAGACGCTGCTCGTGCCCGACAAACGGAAAGGTGAGGAACATTCGTCATTATATCACACACAACTCACATAAAAACTCTGATATATGGACATGATTTATGAAATAACTTGATTGTGTGAAGTAAAAAATACATAAGTTAGAATATGTTGGAATTTTATGTTATTACCATGGTTTGAAAACGTCTAATAACTCCGAACAACCATCACAAGGTCTCTTAATTAGACATTTATTTGTTAGTATTTTTGATTTAAAAGAATTATGCGGGTTCAATCCCCGCACCGAAACAAATGTTTGTTTCGGGTGTTTGTGAGACCGAAAAGTCTCTCGTAGTTTCTGATACCCACGACACAAGACTCGAGCTAAGTGTGGGGTCAGAACTATGTATGTGACTGTTGGGTGTATTTATTTATTTATTTATTTATTTATTTATCACACAACATTGTACAATACAGAATTATTTTTGATATTAGGATGGTGAAGACATTTAAGTTAAATAATAAATGTACAAAAATCACTCGGAAATAATAATGTAAACAAAATTAAATCGTTTCGTGTGACCAGCGTCACTTGCTTATTTTTATTGGCTAAAATCCATGCAGATGTACACCGTGTACGTGTACAGTACACGTAGTAAAATCCAGACTCGTCAACAAAATAATTGTCGGAAAAACAACAACGGAAATAAATAAAAATAATGTTCCCCCGTGGATATAAATGCGTTTTATTATCATGCTTAAAAACACGAGAATAATTTTACACCTCTTGAGTTGTAATTATTTTGCGAAAGGACATTGTCTCGGAAATAAAACGGGCACGACCGTTGTACACGAATTTATTGAATAGGTGATGTGAAGGATTTTTGGACAATCGCGCCGCTGCCCAACCGAAATAAATACATCTCGATTTTAGAAGTTATTTATTTGCAATGCGTTTATGTTATTTATTATTATCGCAGCGAGATCGGGTTGTATGCGAATCGGTTTTATTTATGTTGTTTCAACGCTGATGGTAATGGCTTTCGATTTATTTTATTCCTGTGCACAAAATGTTTCGCTTGTGTTTGTTTATGATTCCTATATTTATTTCTCTGGCGCGTGTTGCCACCTGTAGCAAAATTTGCTGAGCAAGTTGTGACCGAAGCAAAAAATTCGCCAGGTATAAGACAAGATGCTATATTAGATGACTCACTTTTTCGTTTTTTTACATAATATCTTAAAGACACTTGTTAAGAAAAACCTTATGAAATGATTCCCAGTAATTACGTTTTTGTTGCTAAATTAAAGCCTTTAAAATATTGTAACGTAGTGATAA
Organism: Deilephila porcellus; assembly: GCA_905220455.2. Taxonomy (NCBI): domain Eukaryota; kingdom Metazoa; phylum Arthropoda; class Insecta; order Lepidoptera; family Sphingidae; genus Deilephila; species Deilephila porcellus. Next base: position 10,599,127 of record LR999973.1, on the reverse strand, counting down.
AGAAATTAATCGTGCATAATAAATACTATAGTTGCTACTTGTAAACACGTGTATCTTTCAATACAATGCCATCGTTAATTGTCTCGTCATTATCAACGGATAAAAGCACGCTATATTTAATAAAGGTTCAAGCAAAACAATGCAATCACAATTTTATTTCGCAAGTCATGAAAAATATTTAAAGCAGGGTTTATTAAAAACTATAGTATTCATAAAGCAGGACTACGTGTGACTCTGTAATAACACTAAAGAAACGCCTTGCACTACCAGTAGGCCTCGTAAAATATGCCTCGACCACATGAAATTTTAGTGTTCCAACTGTTTTAATTTTTCTTTTTCAAATTTCACAGTTAGAACATTTCTTTCTATTTCTGCTAGTCTTCGATGTCGTATAATTTTTACGTTCCGATTTTTTCGTTCCGATTAAATTAACGAAAGATACATTTACAAAATGAAAGAAAATCGTAAACATCCCTCTGTATTATAGATTCGAACATTTTTCAAACGACTAATTAACTCGTATTTTATAAATGACACGAGGGCCTAAACATTAATTTTTGCCTGTCTGTTTGAGCGAGTGACGTGAAAGAGGCTTATCCAAACACAAACAGTTTTAAAGTCGTAAAACCTTGTTTATAATATCTATCACTGTGTGTGCGTGTGTCGGTTTATTCTATGATCGGTTACAAGTGCAGTTATTTTGTAAAATTGATGTGTAGTCCCCCTAGTTTCTAGAAGCTTTCTTTGATTATGACTAGTAATTATAGCGCCCACCACAAATAGTTTCTGATGTACGATATCCAGCTTCACAAACATATCTACACCAACAAAGCATCGCACGTGGGATAATGTCACACACAAAAAATACTCATAAATACAAGGAAGAGAAGTTGGATGACAATATACACACGTATATTTACTGACGTTTGACGTCACGATTGATTTAACCATTATTTAAATCGTAGAAGATTTCTTTCGCCTAATGTTAAGTAGATACAAAATGTGGCCAAAATATATTTCATTGTCAGTGCCATCAAATACACAATTGAATGTACACAATAACACACGGATTAGTTACGATTAGGGAGTACTTAATAATTAATTGGACATTAGCAGATTTTTTTAACTGAAGGATTTACGTTCCTGTGTTTACGTCACGAAGTTAGCATGTCAGTGATAAAATATATTAATGGACATATCATTCATGCTATAAGTATTTTGTTAAAGCCTTACTACCGCAGTTTAACACATTTTGAAGCCGTATGTGAATCCATAATTAGAAGGGTGGTGTAATGTTTTTTAACCAACGTATTAGAGTTTCAGTCCAGTTTCACAATTTTGATGTAACAAAACGCAACGTGGATGAGTTATGTGGATTGAACAGTTTATTTGTATAAAAATATAATTTAATTTTACGGAAACATATTATATACATTTAAATTTACCTGTGTCAGCCCACACACGTTCCACTATAGGGTACGAGGCTTCTCTATAATCGCGAGTACGATTGAGGGGGTAAAATTAGGGTTATTAGGAGCAAAAAGAACTAAATTCGCATGTAATTAATATAAATTCTCTTAGCAAATATTTTGTTAACATAAAAGAATTTACAGTGTAATGAAAGGTTAAATGGCTGTCCTAAAGAGTGTCACGCGAACTCTTGATCAAATTGTTTTATTCTCGTATCAGAGTGACCTAACTTGTTTGCAGTAATTTTACGGAATATGTTACAATATATGACAAACATTGTTACTGTAGATATTTATCTAGAATTAAAACACTTTTCATCGGCAAAGTAATAAATCGTCCAACTTTCAATTTTCAGAAATGCGTGGCAAATTGAACAAAATGTAGTAATTAATTATGTACGGACTAGTAACGTGTCTGAAATTATTTTGCTTCTTGAAATCCCCCGGTTGGTAATCGTTGGTGCGTACAATGCATTACGTCATGTTACTCACCCATTTGTGACGTTACGTTTCTTAATTAGTGATGCTACGCTACTATTGTTGTTTTTATTTGGAAATATTTCTTTTTATTTCGTCGGCGTTGATACACATATGTATATGTCACAGGTAACTTGGTTGTTCCAGAGTAGAAATTGGCCTAACTCAGTATTCTTACAATCGAGGATATGAAAGATCGCTCTAGAGAAAATTAAACAGAACAATGCATCCCTTGCATCGCTTAAAAGAAACAAAGTAGTCAATGCTTCCATGCCATAAAATGAAACGATTGGTCCCTTTTTACATGAAAGAAATACGTGCCAACACTTCAGCATCAATAATATTACGAGTATGATGTACAAAACAGATCTGACTTGTCTTTCCTTTACTCTTCGTTGATTAATATAATAATTTACAAGAGTTATGTCATAATGCATAGTTACTTTTTCTGCTGATAATAGCATCAACAGATTTTTTCGGCTTATAATAAATGTGTAATAAATATGTTTTGTAAGTACCTATACCAGAATTTATTGATATGAATAAAATATAATGATGTTTTTTGCGATTATTCTATCAAGGACATCGTAAAACTTTTCCAAGGCTTTCCTCGTGTCGACGTTTATATTACGATTTCGTAAATAGGACGTAATGAAACGTGTTGAAAAGATGCCTAGATGATTAATAATGAACATTCACCACGTGTGAATGAAACTTGATGAGAGATTCATAGCATTGGTATCTAAATATAAAGCATATTTCAAATGGTTGTTTGTTTAGTAACATTTTTTTTTAAATTGTCCCTGTAGTTTTTTATTCGATAATATTGGATTACATAATTAATAATGACTTATGTAACTAAAATTGAGGGCTGAGGATAGTATTTCACTCTGTAATCTGTCCTAACCCTGGCAGAACACAGGCACGGAGTTATTTAATAAATGAATAAAAAATATTTGCGTACACAAATTTCAAAAACTTCAATTAAATTGATTCTGTTTTTTTACCAAAATTACGGTTATTATACATTCATACCTAACCTACCGGTTAACAGGAAAACGTAAGCTCATGTTTTCTTTTATGTTTTGATACACGGAGTTGTGAGGTTTTCAACAGAAGTAAATAGGCCAGTCGAATGGTTTCAATATATTTTCATACGCCCACACAACCAAAACACTATCTGATTCGATATCCTCTTCGACAGATGATTAAATATTTCGAAGAAGTTTGTATGTCATCCGGCAACGCAGTGAATCATGTAGCAGGCGTAATAAAATCAGTACGTATCTTTATCGCCCCTCAGGAGATCCAGGCATTATCATAACAATTCTTTTATCTTAGACGACCCTTCAGCCTCTGTGACAGAGGGATTATCCAGTTACGATTATTCATAAAAGTCGAAATGGAATTGAGTTATTACTATTTATTAATTATGATATGTATTTGTTACATCTACCCCGGGGGCACAATAGCTACATTTGTGGCCTTCTGTCTTGTGTTGTATTTTTTGTTCATTCTTGCCCCGGGATATAATTAATAATTATCCCTAATTGGTTGTAAGAAATACTACATATCTCTAACAATAAGGCGTCGAAGTTGTTTATCGATCATAATTATTGTATGATAGTTTCAACCGAAGTTTGTTCACGACTAAGATTTGTATCATACAAACCATATAATACAACCGCTTTAAGTATACATTTTCCATATTTTTTATATTAAAAAAAATATATATTTTTATCTACAATCGATTTCCATAGGCTGTATTAGTATGTTTATTATAAGTACGAATGTAAAACGATATCACGTTACCTTGGAAAGTACAAAACATTTGATCGTATTCCATAGGATATCTATTCTTATTGTAAAAACAAAATAAAACGGAAGAAACTCGTCAGTTCCATAAGTTAACTATAAAAATGCCACCACGAAACTGTATAATGGTAATTTCTTTGTTATGTTATCAATCACACAACCTCAACCGCATAGTTTGTTTGATGTATTCATATTTACTTTATGTACTCGTATATGGACCGAGTTATTTTTAAACATATTGCCACGTAACAACAGCTTAATAATTAATTAACAGTATATAGACGCAATCCATAAAAGGATGCTCACTTGAAAACAATGTTGGAGTCATACCGGTTTGGTCGCCGGATCTCGGGAGCCGGGACGTAAATAAATAAAAGAGATCATAATCGAGGCCGGGCAAAATAATGCACGCTGATAGTGGTATCAACAACATCGATTGCACCTACACTATCGCCAGCGCTCATTGTCCAAGCACGAAGCAAAACAATAACACGCAGCCTTGGTGTTATTCATTCATGCGTGACGTAGACATGGAACAAATTTTTCTCCTATTTGCACGGCAAACAAATGTTACAACAGTCGTCGCGATCCGAGTGCAGACGCGGCCGCGCTCGAGCTCGAACGCAACGTGACCACGCTCCGTTTCTATTTTCATTTGTCATTCAATTACATTTCGCATTACGTTCTTAATTAAGTTGAAACCGTGTCGACCCCGGTTCCCGACTACTGCTGGAATTATTGCTCGCATAGATAATATGGAATCGCTTTATCACAAGCGATAAATGTGCCGATATAATGGACCTTGCGCTGATACCGTTTAACAATGTTTAGTTTTGAGTTTCTGAAGCGGTGGTATCACGGTACGTTGACGTTTTCGCTATGGTTATTCATTGTTTTTATGTGTTGTTCCGTTACTGCCGCATGGTGGCATTCGCCGGAGTTCCACGAAACATATGTAAACAAACAACAGGTGTAATGGTTGTGTGTCGTGTTGACTTGCAGATGGCGATAAGGATTCCGATGGACCGTCGGAGAGCGGCGACAACACATCCGAATCAACACAAGGCGCTCCGAGCGAACCAGCACAGGAAAAGGGTACCTATCATGTTTTAAATACTTTTAATTGCAAATATTGGGGCAAATGCAAAGATATTTAATTTAGGTTATGATTAATGCAGCATGCGTCATTCCGTTACAGGAAAAACATTTTGTGATCATTGATAAGTGTAAACACACGCCATCTAAACAATTCATCGAAAAACAGAGTGTTGTGTAACATGAACAATAAACATTATTAGTTACAATCGCGGTCGTTTCAAACCTCTTTACTGGAGCAACAATATTACTAGACGTTAACAGCACTTTATGGAAGGTATTCAACATGACAATGCGCGTGTATGTAGTGTCTCTTCAGAAATGCTCCCAAGGACATGCACGTCGCTTGTTGTGCATTGTACGAAATGGGAATAAGCGATCTCACCGCCGCCACTGTGTCACTCTATATGAATGACAATAATGCCCATTGCCTGTAACTATTCACCATTACCTTAATGGATGAACAAGGTACATTTAGGGTTGCCACTAGTAGACGTTTTCTTCAATCTGAACACGATTGGTAGGTAATCAGGTCACCATTTCTATAACTACAGTTCACTCTAGTTATACTATAGTTTAATATATATTTGACAGTTGATTTAGTGTGATTTTTCCCGAATTGTAATAAAAGTAAAGTTTGTAACATAGTAACCCTATAATCCATCGATAATGAGAGGTCACCCGGTGCAGGAAAACGTCATTAATCTTGTTACAGCGTGCCGGTGAATTCCAGTGTTTATGTTGAAAATGTAAGCCCGTACGTTTCACGATTAATCACATTGAATGCGATTTAATGGATTTATGTTTAAATCTGAGGGTTTGCGCAGAGTTCCAACACATGACCAACAGCCAACATTACAGCCAACATTGCGCTTAGGTCCAACTGCCAACACAATTGTGCTAATAGCATCAAAGATAAGATAAAACTTTTTTTATATCAAATTAAACTTATAATGTGATAAGTGATTACACCATGAAGGTTATTTTTTGTTTACAATGCGGTAACAAAAATAGTTAGTAATTTTGCATAGAACGTTCTATAGATAAAAAACTATAGAACGTTCATATCACCTGTTTGAAAATGAAATGGCACGTATGACGTATATGAACACGGCGTGCTATTAACTAGGCCAACAGAACGTAACGAATCTGCATTGTATGACTATCTTGCATATGATCTAGCGGTTGTGCCGTAGCTCTTTGATTGAGATGAGTTGTAAAAGACAGATTATTTTCGACGACTCTGCTCAGGTAGATGTCGCCTGTTCGATCATTGTAAAATATTGATTTGGCTGAAGCCCTGTGCTAAAAACATTTCGTCGGTATTAATAGCAATTTTGACCGAAATAACGTGTTATGTGCCACGATAATGCCTCTTGTTAATGCTACATTAAAAGTGTGTTTTGGTAGGAATTTACACTTCATTTATTAATGAAACATTGTCACTTGGGTCTGGGTGTTTGTGAGACCGAAAAGTCTCTCGTAGTTCCTGATACCCACGACACAAGACTCGATCTTAGTGTGGGGTCAGGACTATGTATGTGACTGTTGGGTGTATTTATTTATTTATTTACTTATGAAACTAAATTCATGCTTTTTTCTGTTACCATCGAAATATATAATGAAAACCATGTATGCTTCATATTATTACTAAATAAAAGTAAAATGGTGTATTGTATACATACTTATGGCAGAGAGGTAAAGGCTGAGCATACAATGAGTAACAGCACGACACAGTTTCTCAATATTCAATTCACTAGTCTTTACATCGTATTGATGACACATAATATTATGCTTATCTGTAATATTTTCCATCTCGCCGATTTCAACGTGGTATTCGAGTGGTCAATGAGCAAGACTTTGAAGTGCAAGAAGTACTTCAAGTGATATGGAATTTTAATTACAACGGAGAGTGTCAGTTGCCACTTGTTAGGTGCTTACTGATTGCGAAAACAAATACTTAGGGGCTGTTTTTATAATTAAAGTAATGCGTCACATTAAAGGGTGCGGTTTCAAGTCAAATTCTATAAGTCAAAATGAAAATAGTTGTCATCAAAATGTGTAGACCATCCCAAATATATAATAATGCATGTGGCGTAATTTGGAATTAAAAAATAATTTAAAAAAATATCTACATAACACATTGTTTGCGATATATTTTCATAATATACAAGCATTTTGACAGCCTCCGTGACGCAGTTGGTTAGACGCCGGCTGTGAAACGAGAGGCCGCGGGTTCGATCCCCGCACCGAAACAAATATTTGTGTGAACCACAGCTATTTGTTTCGGGTCTGGGTGTTTGTGACACCGAAAAGTCTCTCGTAGTTTCTGATACCCACGACACAAGACTCGATCTTAGTGTGGGGTCAGGACTATGTATGTGACTGTTGGGTGTATTTATTATTTATTTATTTATTTGTACTCGTAATGTAATAGTATTAAGATGTCCAATGTAATAAATTGTGAAGACAGAAAAACTATTCTTATTATTTTGACAACAGCGCATTCGGCGAAAGAAGATCATAGAACGACCTGAACTCATCAATATTTGTCATCTATGATGATTGCAATAAGAAGTTCTTAGTGGTATAGTGTTCCTTCTTATATTTTAATCTCTTTAATTCCCGGAATTTTTCATTTCTTTGCGAAAATCCATTTTTGTCAGATCTCTTACAGCGTTTATCTGCTTAGTATTTTCCTTTTATTTTCCGCATAATAATTATTTTACAGCAGCAATAAACTTGAGAGGATATAAAATTTGCGCACATTTATTTTTATTCAAGTGTTCGCTACTCATTGTAAACATTTGTTTTATCGTAATGAAACCAAACAATAGCTATAGAAAATATACAGCAACTAACAAGTTGTTGTTCAAACTTAGAATCATTTATTCATAAAGGTTCAATGATTTCACATGAATCATTTTCATTAAATAAAATGCTTTTGAATTATGTTGCTTTTAAATTTACTGCTTTTAAATATAAAAGTGTTTATAATCAAACTAGGGAAAAAATTGCAGTATGTAGTCAATTCAAACAGATGATTAACTAAGAGCATTAAATCTGAGAAGCCTATTTTCGACACTTCTTGTTATAGATTAAAGTCAGTGGATAATTATGATAATTTTCATGGTAAACTCATAATGATTGTCTGTGTTGTTTTGTAGAAATCCTGGACAGCTTGCGGCCCGTGTCCCCGGAGGCGCCGGCCAGCAGCAGCGCCCCGCAGCGCTTCCTCAAGATTAACGTGCGACACATCACTGATGGACAGGTATAGTACACCATATCAATCTACTTTGTGAGCAAAATATACCTGCAACAAAACAAGGAAATGCTGGTATAACATATTCCTAATGATTAAATACCTCATATTATCAATTCTTTTGTACTGGCGAAGGAAATTACAGCCTTCGTATTCACCTAAATAAATAAATGTGTGCGACATATATAAATATTTATTTTCATTTTCCGGTCAGGGTTTTTCTGAAACTAAAAAGTTCTTGTAGTTTCTGAAACCCACAACATGAATCTCATGTGTTATGCTAGTGTCGGGTCGGTACAGTCTTGTGTCACTGTTAGCTGTACATAGTTATTTTGAAATTAGCATTCTGAACTTGTTCCATGTGGTAAGACAGCAGTCTTATCTCATTGCAGGCTATTAATTTTATTAAATAGAATTGTCGCACGACATGCTGAATTGTCTTGCACAAGAGGGCCGGCAGCGACTGGATGCGTAAAGCAGCAGACCGGGCTCTGTGGCGTACCTTGGAAGAGGCTTATGTCCAGCAGTGGACTGCAACGGGCTGATGATGATGATGATGATGATGATGATGATGCGGAATTTATTGTTGATAATTTGCACAACTAAATAGTATAGCTGTTAATCTAAATACAGAGCTTTACTAGATATTGGCTGTAGAAGTTAATTCAATTGTTATTACATGAAATATCATGAATCGTGTTTATTATTGAACTTAACTCGGAAATACATTAATATCATATCAACAAAATTAAGTTTATAGCGTCTTTACCGTAACGCGTGTTCGCGCATTTTAACTTTTTGCTACTATTGAAACAGTATATTACACCTTTATGTGACAAAGAATTGTCACATGTATGTTTATGGAAGTAGACTCTATAGTAACATGTGAGGGGCACATAAACAGTTTTACTACTGCTGATTAAACGATAATACATTTATTTTACACAGCTAAAAGACAGAAATGCTATGCAGGCATACGTGTATAAATACAGTTAACGCAAAATATCTTGATCGATGTGAAAACGAGGCGTATTGCTGCATTGTAAACGTGTTAGGGTGTGAGCAGGTCTCTCCTACCGCCATGTTTATATTTCAGGGTGGACTTGTTCTTTTTCTACTATTCTACCTAATTATTATAGAAAGTACAACCAGACAATGATAGATTACAATATGGTCATTGGTTTGGGCTATAGCCAATGTAATCAACAGGCCCAAATGCTTGGAAGTGGGCTCTCTATACCGGATTTTGCGTGTTTGATACCCCCATGGATAAATATTTGTGTTACGTATATTTATCGTGTAAGCGCATGTGAATATGTTTGTTTTTGTAGACACACCCACAATAACCACTATAATATCACCCACGTCACCTTAGGTAACGTTGCCTTCAAATGTATACGCCTAATGGGTAGAGTTCTCTTTTAATATTCTGTTTATATCTACAGGGTGTTTCGTCATGATAATTAAGTTAGATTGGATTGATATCTACAGGGTGTGGTATCCGGCGTGCTGCTGGTGACGCCCAACGCGGTGATGTTCGACCCGAACGTGTCAGACACGCTGGTGATGGAGCACGGGCCCGAGTCGTACGGCGTCATCGCGCCCATGGAGTACGTCGTCAACGCCGCCATCTTCTACGACATCGCGCACATGCGCACGCACGGACCCGACAACAACACGCACAAGTACGCACAAGTATTATTTCTCTCACATACTCCTTCTTGCCCTCTCTTTAACCTCTGGAAGTCTACTGTTGAACGTAGCTCTTTCCTATAAACCATATTTAGAAGTTTTTATATATAGGGCCATGATGAAGTATTACTTTGGATTGGAGTAGGAATCAGCTTAGCCGGCTCGACTGGGGTGATACTACTGTCTAACTGAAAAGATATAAGGCAAGAGTTCTGCTCTCGTGCTTGCTGGATTAATGCAATAAAAAAAAACAACGCATCATTCGTTTACCAGCGTAGAAGTTGCCTGGTGTTGCAGAGGATGTACCGCTTACAAGTTACCTTACATATTTCATTATTTGAATACGGTTCTCCTATCTCGTTTTAAAGACTAAAGAAACGTTATGTCGCCCGCATAATAATGACAGTTACCTTACGAATTTGTTTGACTCCGTTGTGCCATACTTCATGAATAATGGAATAGAAATGTAGTTAAACTTTTATGATCGAGAAATCGAAGAATAGATAACGTGTAACTTAATGTAATTAATGCGCAATTCGATTACACTTGTGTCAATATACAAACCTATGTACGTATAATTGGGGCTTATAAATAGCAAACTATTGTACTTGAATTATAATTGCTTGTTTATAAAATAAATGTACTTAATATATATCAGTGTCCTTGCACCATAATGTTTACATAGTTACAATGATTATATATTTAATACAGTAGTAACTTATATATTTTGAAATAACGTAATATTACACTAAGAAAATATTGACTGGTATTGTAGATAACATCGTTTCTATTCGCTTTACATGGCGGATTTAAATAAGTAAATTGAATGATGATTATAATCTGTGAATATTATTCTATGTTTACATTAAAATAATATAGTACCGCGCGCCCCACATCGCGTTTAGAAGTATTACTATTATATTGCTAGGTAATAGGATCTTATTCTACATGCTTAGGCAACGAGATGCAAGTGTATTTATTTAATGAAAATATAGCAAATAGGTTACATCATATTTTATTTACAAACAAATTATATAATACGCATTTGTGATTTAAAGACTTACATGTCAATCATAAATAGTATTGTTTTTCCCAGAAATCTATTAATTCTTAGCGGATGTCAGTAATCGATGTGATTACGCGTTGTTGCGTCAAGTGTAACAAATTCATTTGTTCCGCTTGTAATCTCTAATTGGCACTTTCTAAAATTAGACGCGATTGCAGTGTAGCCATGGTTTATCGTTTCAGAGCCGAGCAGGCTGAAATATACTACATGAATAAGTCGGAACATTCACCCGGAAAGGACTCCCTTCTAGTCAAAGTAAGTGTAGGTATTATTTGCAATTACTAAGGGTAAGGTGGCGGTAGTTGTAAAATAGTGAATTCGGAACGTAGAGAGTTTAAGATAATTTGCATATTATGATCTCTATTCTGATTAATTATTGTCGTAATTGTAAAACTCAAATGATGGAAGAGGAAAGTAAAATTTCCTATCAATTTTGCTTCAAAATGGTAAATAACACACTTCTTAAATTGAATGATGATCTGTCCATTAAGTCTTATCGATTCAGCAATTACAATATGTTAAAGAGTAAGATATACTTGTAAGTGTTCAAAGAGTAGTATGATGATAGGACGAGACGTTCCCCGAGCTGCAGGCGGCGAGCGGCGAGGAGGGCGGCGGCGCGGACGAGCGGCCCGGCTCGGGCGACGCGGACGACCGCGGCGGCGCCGCCTTCCCCAAGGCCTTCGACAGGGAACTCGTCACGCCCACCGCGCTGCAAGTACGCATCATACATTAATATCTATGTTTATACACATCACAATTATTCATTTTTATTGAACTTTAAGGACATTATGATTTACTATATTATGAAACGAAGAATATCATACTTAAACTCATAAAAAAGGCAAGTGTGGTCGGAGAAAAGTCGGTCGATGTTGGAACGGAATTAATCGATAGTGACATGTTGAACAATCGAGACAAATGGTGATTCATCTTGTGCTCTCTCTTGTGTAATCGGTTCAATAGAGCTACTGTGGTTTGAAAGATTGTTAAAGACTTAAAACTTAAGGAATTTTGATATTTTTACAGCAACAGACCACAGAAGAGAGGCGGAAGTCCCTACTCGACCATCACTGGGCCATACCAAGCAAGGACAGGATGTCCATCGATCAGGGAAGCGAGGTTAGTACAGCTTGTTTTTTTTAAGTTGCCAAGGATTTATTAAATATCGATTACTATTAAAGTATCGATAATCATAACATCGCATTTTCACACTAGTTTCATCTGTAAAAAAAACGATAATATTTAATATGAGGTTTGTTGACAAGTACGAGGAGCTAGTAAAATATACCCACAAAAAATCTCGACCTTTTACATCTGCTATATGCAACTTGTCCGATGTGAATCTATTGCTGCACTATAATATAAACAAACTCGCGTGTCGACTTCAAGACGTACTAATTTTTGCGATTACAAGCCTTCACCCAAAGGAATAAGATAATAGACATACAACAGAGTACGGCGGGTATTTGACTCAATTTTTTTTATTGGAATAATCAAAAAGAATCCATATCCAAAATCTAGCAAACAAAGAATTTTCTAAATCCATTCAGAATTAAACAAGATAGAAACTTTTTAAATCTAGTAGTGGGGGTAATAGAGAAGGGATGCAAAACAAAGTTAGTGACGTCACTGTGCATTATAGTGCATAATAGCGTGCGGGTGTGAAAGAGACGGTAAGATGTCCCCACTACGTTCCCACTCTTTCATTTAAAATACTAATATTTGCCTCATGTTACAAGCTACTTTATCACTGTTTTCACAAAACTGTTTTGTTTTAATGGCGCTTCTGCTGTCTGCAAAATAATACAAAAATTCGATGATAGTCAAATACCCAATTACCCCCAGGTATCGTCAAGCGCTTCCCAATGCAAGGAGGAGAGCCTGGACGTGCCCGCGTCGGTGGGCTCGGAGGGCGGCGACGTGGCCGAGCTGGCCGACGCGCGCGACGAGCCGCCCGACGAGGCCAGGCACCTGGTCAAGCTCTCCTACCACGACTCCGGCATCGACATCCGAGACCCCATGCTGCACGTCACGCCTAACAACAATAAGAAGGTAGGATACAGTTGCATGAGTTCTGGCCGACTGTTGGAGGTCAAATGTATGGCGCTGATGTGACTAACAGGCGAAATAATTGTCGAAGTTAGTTGAGGCAATCGAGCTGTTATGAAAGTGGATCTGATCTTTTATCAGTCAATTTGGGTGTTTTTTGATTCCATAGAAAAGCTTTACTAATAAATTAACTTTTAAAATAAGAACCATATGTGATTACTTACAAATTTTAAGTTTATAACTTTTCATGTGTTCAGTATTGTTCAGTATTTTATGTATTGCACGGGTCTAATCATGATATGCAATATTTTGAGCACTAACCAACGTCCCACATCATCTTAATATCTCATCTTACTAACACGTTTTTATAGGGTCACCACCACCAGCCCGGTCACCACTACCACCACGTTCACCACTTTCTAGATCATGACGATTACCATCCCGACATAGAGACTATATACGAGACTACCGAGAACGATGTCTCTCTGCATGACAACTGGCATTGCGATAAAGCGTATGAGGCAAACTTCTTGAAGTGTTTCGTTGTTGTTCACCCGACATATAAAAATATGGAAAGAATGTCGGTCTCGTCGCATGAGGAGGTGAGATGGAGATGGTGGAATTAAAGCTTGGAATATGGAGTAAATTGGAATTCCTGTCTTATGTCGATACTTTGGTCTTCCTGTGATTGATCTCGATCTTGATGTTGGTGAATTGTCATTTTTGGAAAATCTAGTTTGTATCCTACTTCTGAATACTTTCTTCTTCTACTATTTTCTATCGTTTCGTTTGTGATCGTGACTCTACATTTGTGAAGAAATTATTGTTGTTTCAATGCCAATTTCTTTGACTGTTGGTCCTATTTTAAGCGATCTATTGATTTTTCTCTTTATAATTGTTAAATGTTCAGCTTAAAGAAAAGCTTCGATTGTTGAAATATATACTTTGATTGAAAGAAGCACGGTGGTGGAAGATATTCTCAATTTATTGATTTATTGTTTGTACACTTATTGCTGTCAGATGGAAACGACATTATTATTCCTTCTTCTAGACTTGTGGGTTTGTGAGCATATCCCCAATGAACCATCAAAGTGTATCATAAGTCAGTTCGCCTCCACGGCCTCATAACAGTGTTTGTGTGCAGGTGTACAGCGACGCGGACATCGTGTTGTCTGCGGAGTGGGTGCCGCCGGTGTGCCTGCCGCGCGCGGAGGCGCCGCTGTCCGCGCCGCTGTCGGCGCCGCCGCTGGGCGCCGCGCCCGCCGCCGAGCGCGCGCCGCGCAAGTCCACCGTCTCCTTCTCGCTCGACGGCACCACGCACAAGGACGACGCCTCCAAGCCCGATAAGAAGAACAAGGTACGACTGTTTTAGCCTATTTTGATCGCATAGCCTTTTGTTTAGGAATATAGCAACAACGGATTTATACTCCGACACGACTTTATAGGACAGCCTCCGTGGCGCAGTTGGTTAGACGCCGGCTGTGAAACGAGAGGCCGCGGGTTTGTGAGACTAATGTTTGTGAGGTTCACAAGTATTTGTCTCGGGTCTGTGTGTTTGAGAGACCGAAAAGTCTCTCGTAGTTTCTGATCCCCACGACACAAGACTTGATAGATCTTAATGTGGGGTCAGTACTATGTATGTATGTGACTGTTGAGTGTATTTATTTAACCTTTCTTTATATTACCGATCTTGTTGTCTTGTATTTAGATTTCAAATGCTAAAACAATGGGTGTATGTTGTTTCGATAGTACGTAGTAATTCCGTGACGTGTCAAACCGAAGACATTTTTAGCAGCGTTCGTCATAGTGATCCGTAGAAAATAGCCATAAAAGTCACCTGGCTTTGTTACGGCTCGCTGTATTGATATACCCGTTATTTTCGCGTATTCATTGGTTATATGCGCATTTACATCAAGTTTCACTTATTTAAATACTCCACAATACCATATTGAATTTTGCTTGGTTATTCACAATATCCGTTGTAATAATAACTGCATACCTGGTTACACGTAGATGCTGAAGAGGCTGTCATACCCCCTGTCCTGGGTGGAGGGTCTGACGGGCGAGGCGGCGCCTGCCAGCGCGCCCACCTCGCACGCCGACTCGCTGCCCAGCTCCGCCGACAGCCACAACACCAGCGTCTTCTCCAAGGTCTTCAACAGGTACGACCTCGCACCAACCACCCACGCCGCATAGATGTGACACTTCAACATACTGAACTGTGAACACACTATTGGACGATTAACACTCATTTATTACTTGTCTCTATTAAAGGAATAACAAATGCGCGTAGAATTAACAGAGAGTGTCATATCTATCAAACTCTTTCAGTTTCTACGCTTCTCACTAACATGCCGCATATTGATACATGAACTAATGTTAAATTCATCAGTGAGGAATCTATCACATTTATCAAGATAATCGTGTCACAGTGTACACGCAACACACATATACACATGCTGTATGAAAATTAAAATAATTTTTGCGATAATTTTCCCTTGCTACCGTGGATGCTAACGGGGATATGCCAAAATTGACGCGACTCCGCTCTGTTCATTGGCGCATAGTTCCCCAATGAACCTAGTGGAGTTTGGCACTGGTTTGTTCCTGAGTAAAACCCCGTCGGAAGAGGCGCCCCACGACGTGTTCTCCTCATCGGGGTACGTGACGTCACGTTCCGCTGACAACTATCGATGTGCCAACTCTGCAATGTGCCTGTGGCGCCCGGCGCGACATCACGCCATCTGGTGCACGCCTTAGTAAACAACTATAAATTTTGTAATAAAGCTTGCTCTACAAACATTATTATCTTGTTTGTATTTTGACAGGATATTCTAATATTTATTATCACCGGAAAACAATAATTTGATTACATACATATTTTATCTTTACAGTACTCAAGGCACTATAAATACGTTGACGTAAATGAAATGAAAGTAAATCTTAGTATGGATGGTGGAAAGTCACCAGATGGCGTGATGGTGGTGTTAGTTAGTGTCCTGTATCACTCTTCTCTGTCTTCGTTGTCACCGGCATCAATATATGTCGTTTCCTACTGTCCTGTGTTTATTGTAATGTCTTTTGGACAAGCTAAATTAAATCCAAAATTCATTATTGCTTACCGTCACTCAATGTCGCTGAAAGTATCCGAAACTTGTAGTTGTTCATTAATACTCGTTGCGTGAATAAGTCTATTGTTTTTGGGCCAATTTCTGATCCAAAACCGTAGTATTTAGTATGTTCATGTTAAGTAAATGTTAACTATAGAAATAGTGTTGCCATTGTTAAAATTAGTACCATTTTAGTAGATATTAAATGTGTAAATATTTTCCGAATACGGAATTGAAGTTTGGGATTATTTTCAGTAATTGTGTGTACAAAATAGGTAATGATTGTGCTGATTGGCATGTTGTATATGTGTTAGGTATACTATAGCCGTCATGTTCGAAGCTAACCGTCATTTGAATAGCCGTCACAGGATGTAAACGTCATCAATCATACGTCATCATGATGAAGCATCCCCACAGCATCCCATCTGATCATTATATTGATTATTGGCACATTTTGGCAGATATGTTGACAATGCATGTATAGCTTGTAAGTTGCGTGTATTTTACGTGTGATTATAAATATGTTTAGTTTTTGTTTTGGAATAATGATGTTCTTTCCGCAGGAGGGGATTGATATTTTGATGTTTTAACTATCTTATTCTATTTAGCTTTTCCATTGTGATGTTTGGAATTTTACGAGGGTATACTTTTAAAGGCCATGATTTGTGTTCACGGTTAATATGAACTATGCTCTATATGTTACTACACAACATAGAAAAGCTATTAACTCCTTAATGTTAACTAAAACGTCGAATTATTTCGGCTAATACATATCTTCAACCTTTATTTTTTAAGGGTAGGGGAGCCATTTCTAAATGTGAATGCATTACTATGTTTTAAAATAAGCACCCAATTGGCACAATATATTATTTGTTGCAAAATTTATGTTTTTCTAAAAATATATCACGCTCTTTTGTGTCTCGCACCAATTGGAATCTTGATAGAATGTTTTGTGCAACATTTTTATTATAATGCTTTGCGCACTATTACAAGTTATGCAATATTGGCCGTTTACAAACAACTTTAATTGACTCAAATTGCCCCATTGTAAATTATTAACGTTTTATAATTACCATAAAACAATTGAATGATGATGTAAAAATAATAATAATCGTTTAAATCCACAATATAAATACTTCTATAAAACGAATATTTAATAAATCTTTAGTTTCTTTATGGTAATATCGTTTTAAAAACATGTCTTTTACAATTATAAACAAAGAAACCTTTAGAACTTCGCGGATTTTTTCTGCATTGGATGTTACGGGAATAACCCTGATGCAAATATTGTGTACGTGTTTTTGCATATACAAAACACTTAAAGCCTGTTTCATTCGACTATACAACGGCAAATGGCACGATCTGAACATACCTTATTCGTTCTTATTGTGTTTTTGAAACTACCCATTATGTAATAACAATTCTATACACGGCTAAATAGGCTTTACTCGTAGTATTAGAGTAGTGAGCAGAGTATTATTGTAGTGTGTGTGTGTAGACGCAGTTCGCTGGGCGGGTTCGGTCGCTCGGGCGGCAAGGGCGCGGCGAGCGGCGCGCCGCCCCGCCTGGACTACCGCAGCATGGTCTCCGTCGACGACATGCCCGACCTCTTCGCCTCCTTCGACAGTATGTATCCAGTATTATTTCTGTATATTGTAGAATTACAGAATATTTATTGCAATGTTGTTTATATTCATTTTATTTGCAAAAGTAAAAAGATTTGATACATAATCTTACGATTGAACATTTGGTTGACATCAACTTTGTGTGGGCGATAAACTAGATATTTTTGTACTTATGTAATTAAGTGGATATGGTAAATGATATCTGACGCTGTTTCAATTAAAATTTTGGTGTCAAATAAAATAAAAATTGATTCACTTGGTACCCTTAGAAGATGTATATATATGTTTAGCAGTGGATTTATTATGATAATGAAGATGATGTTGATGGTAATAGTCCTATAATCAACAGCGCACTTCTTATTGTTATTTATGATGGAGAACATTTTAAATTTACGAATTATGCTAACATTCATTGATTTAGATAGTTGCTGCATACATGATTACGTGATATTACGTGGTTATAAAATATTTCCTCCTGTCAGAGTTGATCCCGCGACCGGCGCGGCCGAGCGACGACCCGCCGCTGTACCTGCGGCTGCGCATGGGCAAGCCGGCGGGGCGGCCGCTGCCGCGCACCACGCCGCTCATGTCGTACGGACGCAAGCGCATGAAGCCCGAGTACTGGTTCGGAGTGCCCAGGAACAGGTGCAAACACTATTATAATTCTTGTTGAATTCCATGTAGTGTATCCACTTAAAAGCGCGAAAATATTTACTCTTGGCACTTTCTGAATTTAGAACTCAGCAAAACTTTTACGGATCACTAAATTGGATCTTTCACTTTACTCTTTACTTTCGGCGATGCCACCCGAGCAAATACATAATGTATCCTAACGCCCATAAAACTTAAAGTTCATATTATTATGTAATATATTTTTTCTAATGTATAAATTTGACAGGCTCCGCTGTGTAGTTGCTCATTGGGTGACGAACACTAAAACCTCGATTGTAGTTTCTGATTCTAACAACAAGACATATATTATCGTGGAATCAGCATGTGAGCGACTGTTATTATCCCAATTGGATTATTGAGTAAATAAATCGACGTAATGTGTGTTGGTCAGGGTGGACGACCTGTTCAAGTTCCTGACGCACTGGGTGCCGGACCGGTACGGGCCGCTGGGCGACGTGGCGGCGCACGGCTACGAGCTCATCGACAGCGACACCGAGTTCGACGACGACGAACACAAGCCGGGGCACAAGGTACTGCTCTACACTACACCCCACACATTGCACTACACAACTTTTCGGAATGTTTTTACCGCTTCCGACATTACCAAATGACAAACTGGAGATCACTTTAAAACATTTAATCTCAACAACTGCGATACATTAAATGAATAAATGTAAAATAGCTTAAATGTAAATGGCGATAGCCTCGCCCCCTATCACATCGTGGGACGGAACATACAAGGCGAAATGTGGGTGTCCTAGTGGCACTTCTGCCTACCCCTTCGGGGATAAAGGCGTGAGTTTATTTATGTATGTATGTATGTAAAATTGCTTTTCACAGCAAACATTCCAAACAAATCCGCAGCCGTAAGTTACCATAACAACCAGGCAACAATTTCGAGGGATGTCAAAATCCTTCTCGAAATTTCTTAGAAATGCCACAAACTCTTAGCTATTTACATGTCACATTACAATATTTGTACAATTAATAGGTGTGGTCGAATGTACTGCAATAATTGGTACGAAAGATGAGTTTCAGCCTGAATATCGTATAGTGACTAGGCTACTTCCATCACGCACGTTTCAGCGTGATCCCTCGTAGCCTATTTTAAGTTCTAAATGACGATTTGGACTGAAAATAAAACCAGACAGTTTAATGTTTGTCTATTATAGTTATTACATTTGATAGGACTTAGTACTTGAATGGTAATGCTGTGTGAGTTTTATGGATTTTGATAATCGTAAATATGTATCAAAATCGACACCAATATGTAGTATTCTAAAATGTATATTACGTATGGATATTCCATAAGAATAATACAACAATATCATATACAACATATTGCCCAAAAGAATACATAATATTTCATCGCGCAAATATTTAATACATTCGCATATCTGCAAAAACACAAACATTTCAGCAAGTGTAAAGCTATTAAACGCAATATAAAAGGCGCGGTGTTATCTGCTGTAATAATTTACACACACTGTTGACAGCAGAAAATCCCTTTTGATTTGGGCATCGCGTTGAGTCAACTCGCTCAATGCCGCGAATATTAATCAAATTATCTCGTTTGCCAACATCACTCACGCAGATAACAATTTCGCTATTAAAATACATAATGCTATATATAACCCCACCTAAAAGGAATTTGCGTCGTAAAATTAAAAATCAAGATAAAATATCATAGGTTTTACTACAATGAAGACTGTTTCCGTATTGTTTACTAACTTGTACGAACATAAACAGACAAAAACATACAAATGAAAGTCAAGCGTTTTTAATGTGAATGTATTCACTAGCATCGATAAAATTGTCAGTACGCAGACAGGATTATATGCATGCAGTGTTTAATATCCTTGTTGATGGTGTAAATATATAAGTGGATAATGGTGGTAATTAGATGATGGTTGGTTGTGCAGGACGAGCGCACGGGCAGCACGGGCGACGTGTCCGACATCACGCGCGAGTCTTGGGAGGTAAGCACGCTTCATATATTTACATTAAAATTTTACTTCAATATGTGAATTATGATGGACTTTTGGGATTTAATGTGTTAATAAATATATAAAAGGCCTTGTTTATATCTATTTTAAGTAAAACACTTATTAGTCAGCCTACACATTAAGTAGTAAGTAATGTTGATGCCTCACAGTATAGTTTATTAGTTGGTCGTATATACTTTATTGACACATAAAATCCCTTACAGTGTAGTTAATTAATATTGTGAATATATAAACACCAAGTCATCAATATTAATGACTACAACACATATGCAACCACATATTACAACAGCTTCTGTTACATCCAGTCCATACTCAGCGACTACACCACGACACTTTTTATAATGTTTTTAAATCAAACACATAACGACTAACAGTGCTTCTTGACACAATATTTTACGAAATTATGCATCGCACATTCTACATTACACGTCCATATGTTCTGTGCGGTTTATGAGAGCCTTTTATGGTGTTGATATGGTTCGATGATTTCCATGTTTGTGATCCAACGTCATTGCGACGTAAACAGAATGGTTATGCTCTCCATAAACGGACTGTGAAGTGGACTTTTCAAAGTATATTCTAGAACGTTTACTCTGCTCATTAAACTTATTTAGACTTTAATGGTAACGGTAATTGGTGATGCATGTGGTCGCAATTCTTTCTAGAAATGTTAATTTTATAAAACAATGACGAAAATACTTAATTACTTTAATTTATAGAACTAAATAAAGATGAGAAACATAATTAATTACTCATAAATAGCATTTTATAACAAATAACAAGACAATATAAAAATATTATGCATATCATGATATGAATGATAAGATCAAAATACTCAGGTTGGATGTAGCATGTTCAAGAAGCAACACAATAACATCACTGACGACTTCGAACGCATTCATCCTTTGTCGCCGACTGTAAATTATCAGTCACAGCTCTACATTCAACATACAACCGAATATGATCAGACGTTATTTACGACATCGGTACAATCAACATTAAACTTTTATGATCGTCTCATAATACAATATACAATATGTAGAACACGATACACAAAACAATACAGACCGGTTAATAACGTGGTAATAGCTAATAAAGACGGCTATACGAGTCCTTGTGAACTCGGCCATATTGCATTAGTTACCACGTTATTGATCGGGTGGTGAATGAAGTTCTAATATTAAAATGCGGTTGCGCATAGCTGCTGAAGGCCCCGTACGTGAAAATATATTCTATAATGAAGAGCCAGGCCGAGGCACTGGGCGACTCCCTCGGCGAGGAGCCGCAGCAGGAGGTACCCACTCGCAGAATATCGACACTTGCACAGAATACGACTCGATTATACTATATTCAATCTATTTTATTTAATTATTAAAAAAAATATCTAAATTTTGAGTAATAAATTCTTATAAAAAATCACGTTTAATAATTATTTATGTAATAATTATAATTAATGATATTTATTACACATAACAATAAACGTGACTAAGAAGTAATTACATAAATACCGCTAAAATGCAAATTAATTTGTATAATTTATTGTGTGCTAGAGTTTTCGACATTTAAAATTATTATTTCGTCTGCACGAGTATTGAGTACTGTTATTTTTTCTCACGATATTACGAGTTATTTAATGTAGTTTATTTAAAAATTGATTAAATAAATGCCGAGTCTTATTCTGTGCGATAATTCAATGAGCGAGGCATCGCACTTTGTCGTTAGACATAATGCACCATTAGTGAGACGACAGATGTGTAGTTTTGTCTTTTTATTACAATGTTTTGATACGCGTTTTAAATAATGTATGTTTATATAGGTTAGTTCGCTCGAATGCACATTAGATGTTTATTAGTGAATAGTCTTCCTACGGCGACACGAAACTCGTTCTTAGAAATTAAGCAACGATTATGCATACTTTCTTCTCAATAAACTGGTCTGTAATTATAACATTATGCATAAAATAAAACGTTACTTAATTTCCTTTTTTTGTCTGCTAATGTCATATGCTTTGACGAATATTATTGTTTGTAATTTATACAAAAAAAACATGATCTTTGGTACGGTTTTCTACTAATTCAGTTATTAAATGTAGGCCTAATTTTATAATAAATCGAAAAAACTAAGAAAAGTATATCAATGACCTTTAAACATAACAGTAGTTAGTTTACGATATAACATGTGTAAATAGAGAATTGTCTATAAACAACGATACTATAATTATGTTTACCATTTCGTGTTTCGTTAGTAAACTTGCATTAAATATAGATGATTTTCGGTTGAATGAACTAGAGTCATTAAGCATGTGTATTCACTTTCCATTCACGTTCGTATTAATCACGCGCAAATACATTTCCATAGCATGTACGATGTAGTAGATTTTGGATAGTTCAGTATGGAGATGCGTCAAACATGGCGCCAAAACCGTCGCCCATTCTTATTAAAATGAATCTCGAGTTACAATAAGTTCTGAGTGTTGTTTGCAAGGCTCGGAACCGGTTTAAAGGGAGCGGTTAATTTTGATAAAATACCGGTAAATTATATCGCTCCTGCGTTTACCGGTTAAACCAATGAACGGTTTCAAAATAACCCAAACGATAAGGGTTACAGGTTACTTACGCAAGAACGTTTTAGCACCCAAATTAACCGGTTAATTCCATAATAATACGCAACGCAAAATCAGACTTGTACGGTTCGGGTGGATTCGTGTTGTGACGTGTTTATGTCGATACCGCGCTAAGGTGAAAATACGGGACAGCGGAAGGTATTATTACAATAGTTGGTTTTAACCGGTTAATTATCACTCCCAAAACCTAAATTCGTGAAAAACCGGTATTCAACATTAACCGGTTAAGCAAAACCCTTAACCGAAATTGATTTTTATTTGGGGTCAATGACCGAAACCGGTTTAGGAATTAAACCGGTTTCAGAGCCTTGGTTGTTTGCTTCAACATATGAATTGGGCGTGACGTATGCATTATTCATGGTGTACCTTTATACGGCCGTGTAGCGGATGTTGGAAATAATGGATCGCTACGATTTATTGATATCGCTGTTACTGTATTTATTTCATAAATGAATCTATCTGCTCAACAGTAGAACAAATAAATAAGTATGTGTTTTGAAAAAATATGAATTATATTATTACATACATAACCCTGTGAAGGTGGACAAAGGTGTCATGAATGCTATCAACATTTTGCTGGTATTTATGTCCAAAATGTGAGCTAGTTGCTAGTTTATTGCTATGAAAGGCACAAATTTCAGGCCTGGGCGACTCATATGAGATTTTTAATCCAAAAGTCATACAAATTGCTATGTCTGACCTGGCATCCTTATAAATTAATGTAGATAAAACATGTTCCCGGAAGGGTAGATGTCATAGGGCGGCCGTAAATTTATGAGATAAATCATTGTGCAATGTGAATGGGATCAAGAATGTGACACGCACATTGTTGCACCTTCAGTCTACATATGTGATTGCGGGATAATACAACTCTATTTACTTGTTTCATAATGTTTACTCAATTACATTTTTCTGTCTACATCTCCCATTGTAGGTTGACGCATTATGTCGTAATATTATTTATTGAGCCACATAAGAGGAAGGTTGATAACTTTTTCTACAGATATCTATAACGCAACCTAACCGAGAACATGCGCCCCGCATGGAAATTTTTAAAACGCTATTCGAAGGCCGACTACTCACATTCGTGCATTTTAAACACGAGTAATTATGAGATAATAACTGATTGTGAATAACTAACCATGTAGTCCTAATGAAAAATCTGTTGAATTGTGACAAAAGTAATTATTCGTTTTTGACACTGTGATGTATTGATTATAAAGATCAGCATAGCCACTTGGTCACGATATACTCCCGAGTCGTTGGCGGCGCGGGGCGGACGTCTCCGGTGTGTTGTGCTGTATTTACTGTACACTTTGTAGTTTTATTCCACTACCCAAGGAGATCCTAGTGGAGAACACCACATTGGCGACGAGTAAACGCGCAGTAAGTAAAATCACACCAAAATTACGAACTTAGTACCTGCTCACGGATTTTGATCAGCAAAATGTTTTGTTTGAAAAGACAAATATTTATGTACATTTTGTGTTACGATACTAAGTACGTATTTAATTCTTACTTTTTAGTAAATGTACAGATCATGTGTGCAACTAATTATTGCCTGCACATAAAAGGTAAAAAAATAAAAAAAAATAAAAAAAAAAAATACAAAAATACAAAAAGTTTGTATGCAATTCAATACAAAAGTATTCTGTTGTTGATCACAATCCGTTTGTATATACCTATCGAGTAATAAAATACTCGATCAAAGATTCGTCATGTTCCAGCGATGATATCGTTAATTACCTGTTATAACAGATTAATAATGTTCCAGCAATTAATCGCTAATTATCTGTTATAACCAATTGTCACCTCAATAATGTTTTGAGGAGATACAAATGCGTAATGCGTAATGAGTGTCGTAAAACAATAAGGCTAAGATATTAAAACAAATGTATCGAAAGTAATGTGCTCTGTCTATCGTTGGTTAACTAGCAAAATATCCGATTCAAAATTGTGTTTACTTTGAATGCCCGTTTTGTTAATATATCGGATGACTGATTTCTTTCATGCAGGGACTCTGAGACTGTGTTAGATTTTGTTTATGTTTAAATTAAACATGAGACCGTACTGAGTTATTTTATTGTGTACGTTATTATTATGTTGGGTATATATTTAGAACAACGCTACACACAGGTTACACACGTTTCAAATTTAAAAGATAAAATAAACAACTTCACATAAATTTAAATAACTTCTCACAGGTTTAAGATATTTGTCGTGGGTATAGATTAATTGAAATCTGATGTTCATGGGGTCCCCTTTGTTATTTGCAGATCATCCCAACATGTCACACTTACAAATAACAACAATCGAAC
This sequence comes from Deilephila porcellus, assembly GCA_905220455.2. Lineage (NCBI taxonomy): Eukaryota > Metazoa > Arthropoda > Insecta > Lepidoptera > Sphingidae > Deilephila > Deilephila porcellus. The sequence continues at coordinate 10,573,845 of LR999973.1, read as the reverse complement.
CATTTAGCTGCGAAGGTGATCCAACTTCTATGGGGTCCCGTTGGGAAAAATGGAAAAGAGCCTTAGAAATCTATTTTATAGCAACCAACGTCAGTGATCATAAGACAAAGCGTGCAATTCTTCTTCATTCTGGAGGAATAGCATTACAAGACATTCATTTCAATATACCCGGAGCTCAAGTGACTGATCCTGACGCAACTGATGTATATGAAATAGCAGTAAAAAAATTGGATGAATATTTCTCCCCAAAACAGAGTTATTTGTTTGAACGACATGTATTTCGTTTAATGAAGCAAGAGGTTGACGAAAAATTCGAAAAATTTCTAATTCGTCTCAGGCAACAAAGTTCCAAATGTAATTTTGCTAAAGAAGACGAAAACCTTATTGATCAAATAACAGAGAAGTGTAGTTCCAATAAATTAAGAAAAAGTATTTTGACGCTTGGTGACACGGCAACAATCGAAAAAATCGTTGCCGAAGCTAATACTTTGGAAACTGTCGAAAGACAACTAACTGATTTCAACGATAAACAGAGCAATACTTCAATCAGCCTAAACAAAATCGACACAAAAACTACAAAACGATACACCAAAAAAGAGGTTAATACCTGCTGCCGGTGTGGCAGTAAAAATCACAAAAGTGACAGTAGTACCTGCCCTGCAAGCAATGCAAATTGCATCAAATGTGGCTACAGAGGCCATTTTCAAAACCACTGCAAAACAAGGGCCAACAAAAGAAAGCGTTCTCACCTCTTATTTAATGAAAATAATAAACCTAAGCAGCCAAAAACGGAAACCACAAAATACGCACCTGTGGACTATATTTTTCACATCGATGGCAATGACACAATTGACTGCCAGGTAGGTGGAGCTAACATCAAAATGCTTATTGATTCTGGTAGCAAATCTAATATAATTACTGATAAAACTTGGGACTACATGAAACGATCAAATGTAGTAGTCTCCAACCAACAAAAAACATCAGATAAAATATTTCTAGCTTATAGTGCGAAATATCCATTAAAAGTATTGGGTTCGTTTGATGCACAAATAAAAGTTGGTCCTAAATCAGTAAAAGCAACGTTTTATGTAATTGAAAACGGGTCAAGAAACCTTTTGGGAAAAGAAACAGCTATTTCCTTAAACGTCCTTAAATTAGGGTTAGATATTAATGCCATTGAGCAACAAGAATTTCCCAAATTGAAAGATATCCAACTCGAAATCTCTATTGACAAAACTGTAACTCCAGTTTGTCAACCATATAGACGAGTTCCTATTCCTCTAGAATCTAGAATAAATGATAAAATAGAGGAAATGGTAAAAATGGACATAATTGAACCAGTAGACAAGCCATCATCTTGGGTTTCTCCTATGGTACCGGTCCTAAAACCTGATAACGAAATACGTATTTGTTTAGATATGCGTGCTGCTAATAAAGCTATTATTAGAGAAAATCACCCCTTACCCACTATGGAACAGCTAATTCCCAAGTTTGGAAAAGCTAAAATTTTTTCAAAATTAGATGTCAAAAATGCTTTTCATCACGTTGAGCTTAAAGAAAGTAGTAGATATATAACAACTTTCATAACTAGCAAAGGGCTTTATCGATACAAAAGACTGATGTTCGGAATATCATGCGCACCTGAACATTTTCAAAAAGTAATGGAAAAAATGTTATTACCATGCGAAGGAGTGGTAAATTTCATAGATGATATTGTTGTCTATGGGTGCGATGAAAAAGAGCATAATGCTAGGCTCCAACACGTACTAAAAGTTCTCAAAGACAATAACGTTTTATTGAACAAGAACAAGTGCGTTCTCAATGCAAAATCTATTCAGTTCTTGGGTCATAATCTTTCATCAGCTGGTGTTAAACCACTTGATAAATATATCAAAACAATAGAAATGTTTAGACCACCGGAAACCATAGAAGAAATCCAAAGCTTTCTCGGGTTAATTAATTTCGTGGGAAAATGGATTCCAAATTTATCAACTTTAACAGAACCTATTCGGCAGCTACTTAAGCAACAGGGACACAAAAAGGCTAACATCTCACCGCTGTGGCAAAATAAACACGCCACGGCTTTCGATGCTTTAAAAAAGTCTCTTGCTAAAATTCCTACCCTTGGCTATTATGACCCAAAAGATCGTACTCAAGTAATTGCCGATGCCAGTCCTGTAGGTTTAGGAGCAGTACTTCTCCAGTACGACGATAGAGGACCCCGAATAATTGCTTTCGGGAATAAGAGCTTGACTGACGTTGAAAAACGTTATTGTCAGACTGAAAAAGAGGCATTAGCCTTAGTCTGGGCGGTTGAGCATTTTCATATGTATTTATATGGTAAACAATTTGAGCTTATCACGGATCATAAGCCTCTTGAAGTCATATTTGGTCCACGATCAAAACCATGTGCAAGAATTGAACGGTGGGTTCTTCGATTGCAAGCATATGATTATAAGGTCACTTATAAACCCGGGAAATCAAATATTGCAGATCCATTGTCCCGGCTATGTAAAAATAGCTCCAACCTGGAGAGTCCATTTGAAGATGATTATCATGTAAACCAGATTGTTCAATACTCGCGACCTGTAGCATTGTCATTAAAATCCATTATTGAAGCATCAAATGAGGATAAAGATATGAAATTAGTCACAGATGCCTTAATGCATAATGTTTGGGACGCGACCATTAATAACTACAAGTTATTTCAACATGAGCTCTGGTTGCATGATGGCGTGTTACTAAGAGGAAATAAAATAGTGATTCCTATTAAACTCAGAAAACAAGTCTTGGCAGCAGCCCATGAGGGCCACCCAGGTATTGTCAATATGAAAGCTAGGCTACGCTCAAAAGTTTGGTGGCCTAAAATTGACAAAGATGCGGAGAACACTGTAAAAAATTGCAGAGGCTGTACTTTAGTTTCAGCCCCTAATCCACCGATGCCCATGAAACGTCGTGAACTTCCTCTGAAAGCCTGGGTGGATACGGCTATTGACTTCTTGGGTCCGCTGCCAAGTGGAGACTATTTATTTGTGATTATTGACTATTATAGTCGATATAAAGAGATTGAAATAATGAAATCTATCACTACACATGAAACTATAAAAGTGTTAAAAAAAATCTTCTCACGAACTGGATATCCAGCTAGTATTACAGCTGATAATGGCCGACAATTTTGTAGCCAAGAATTCAAATCATTTTGTACCGAACAAGGAATTACGCTTTTTAATACCATCCCTTACTGGCCTCAACAAAACGGAGAGGTCGAGAGACAAAATCGAGATATTCTCAAAAGACTAAAGATAAGTCAGTGCGAGAAATCAGACTGGAGAGATGATTTATTAAAATATTTAATGATGTATAATAGTACACCTCATTCCTCCACAGGAAAATCCCCATCCGAGCTGTTCTACGGAAGGCAATTTAGAGACAAATTACCTTTTTTAACAGATCTTGAAAATAATTACGATTTCGAAACCCGAGACAGAGATAAACTAATGAAAGAAAAAGGTAAATCAAACGAAGACAGGAAAAGAAAAGCTGCTATTAGAGAATTAGAGATTGGTGAAAAGGTATATGTAAAGAATTTAACAAAAGAAAACAAACTAGTTCCAGAATTTAGCCCCACACCTCATACTGTAATTAATGCTGAAGGAAGCGACATAAATATACGGAACGAAGAAACAGGCCAAGAATATAGGAGAAACATAGTACATTTGAAGAAGGTAGAAGGTACATGGAAAGTTATTGGTGACAAAGACACGCCTGATGAAGACAAATCTGATTAAAGACATTTGGTTTCTGCATTAAGTTGACAATGTTATTCTAATTATAAGTGTAAAATTATAACGCTACTTGCCTATCGAGGTTGATTAAGAACATTTAGTTTAATATTTTTATTCCTATAAAAAGATGGAGCTTTTAATTAACAATATTCTTTTGATTATAAATGTAAAATAACATAACTACTTGAGTTACGAGATTGATTAAAGACATTTGGTTAATATTTTGTTATTATAAAAAAAGGAAGAGATGTGATGTATTGATTATAAAGATCAGCATAGCCACTTGGTCACGATATACTCCCGAGTCGTTGGCGGCGCGGGGCGGACGTCTCCGGTGTGTTGTGCTGTATTTACTGTACACTTTGTAGTTTTATTCCACTACCCAAGGAGATCCTAGTGGAGAACACCACAGACACGATCCTGTTATTAATTCAGGACGGATAACCGGGCCTGGGATTCAAACCTAATTCTCACATAACATTTAAAATAGTTCTAAATTGATTTCATAAAATTGCCCGTGACTGATATTATTGCTCGATATTGAAACAGGCCCATACTATCATTTTGGGACCCAAATGAGGTCGATGGGCTGTGAATAGCTCTTGTGACACCTCAGCCTACCCTACCAGCCTACCCCCGGGTAAACAGTCGTGAGATTGTGTATTTATGTTGTCAAATATGGAGTTTTGTGTTGTCTATTACTGCATTTTACCTTTTTGCTGTAATTGAAAATTAAATGCAGAAAGAATTAGATCATGAAAGACGTTGTCAAAAACAAGTTTATTTGGTTAACAAAATGTCAGTGGTATCAACGTGTGGCGATGTGCAAAATTCTACATTAGAACCGAAAGTAAGCCCGTCTTATATTAAATTATATTTATGAGCAATAAACATTTATCTATAGTACTTAATGGGTCTTCGACAATGCATTTCGCGTGTTTATTGCTTAATACCCCATGGTAAATTCAGCGTAAGTCGATTAGGAGATTTATCAGCCAACTGCAGTACTATCTGCAAAAATATAATTGTAACACGATAATATAATACCTAGAAGTTTATTTATAAATTTTGGTGTACATTATCAAATATCAGTAGTAAGTATTATTTAGTAATGATACCCAAATACTTTAAATTCCGTACCAAATCAAATAATAAACAAATCTAAGCGCATAATTTTTGACACGATTTACTTAGTTGCGTTAATCTTTACTTAGTGTTCTGTTATCGAAACCATACATAATGTATTTTAAGTTAAACTGTTACGTTACGCGTGTTATTCATAGAAATATTTCAAGTTGGACTTAAATGTGTTATCTGCGTTACAAGAGCACAACTCATTTGTAAAAGTCCTAAGCTCAACATTTTAAGTTTCGTTATCATTTCTTACATTTTATAGTTGATGTCTTGGATCCTTATTATCCTATTCGTGGTCACCCATGGTCGTGGTCCCATTGATGGTTGAAATAAAGTGTACCTATCTAATATTTCCGTATTAGGGCTGTATTTGAGGAAAAAAAATATGGTTGCAAGTGGAACCACAATGATAAGTTTAATGATATTCATCATTTGTACATTAATTGCATAAACGTTTAGTTCATAACTACCAAATGTGTAAACAGAGGAGTGGAAATTTTATTCACCTCGATAGCGCATCACAATATGTGTTACGCAATGAAAATATCATTAGTTATTAATAACTTTGTTTAGATACTCTTAAATAAGCATATTAGAATACCAAGATTTCATTGTATTACCTACATGACAAGCGGCATATATGGACATCATTAAAATGTTCTCATGGATGTAGGAGTTTTAAAATTAGAGATACAACATTCTTTAGTTTTAATAGAATGAGCTATAAAATGAAAGAGAACCTCAAAAGTTTGAATCACGGATTTTGATATCTCTATTTAATATACCATACCTAGATTGATGTATGTATTGCAGAAAGGATGATCAGATTTTCAACAATTCTATAGTACACATAATTCAAAAGTATAGAAAATTATGCTCCACATTTACTTTTAACATATATTACAGCCATTATCGCAGCATTGTCACCATTTGTCACAAACCTGCAAAAGGCATGATATTGCATGATCGGACATCGCAGTATTCAATAATAGAACCGTCTCACAGTACAATGGCAAAATAGTCTCGTCCGGTCAGTTGTCAGCTGTTGACAGCGGACGCAAATGACTACATCGCGTTTGTCCTTCACAGCGTATGTGACTCTACCACTCTTATATGGATTGTGAAATAGTCTCGAACCCAATTTTTAGACCAACGAAGGCCCAACAAAGAATTATTGACGGGTTTAAAACACATAAATAAATAGTACGTTGTAAACATAATTAAATAGTACGTTGCAATATATGAAAATCATCGCATCTATAATACTAAAATAGCTATAAGAGAGTTAAATAACTTTAAAAATATCATAATAAATATAATATGAATAAAAAGTAATTTCAACTTTCAAAAGTTGTTGAAGATCAAGAGCGCTTAATATAAATGTCTCGTATTTTTGCATTTTAATTGAGTCACAAAATGAATAGATTTTTAATTCTATGTTATTTTCTTGTTTTGTACTACTTGTAAGCTTTGGATCGTTATTCCATTCGATAAATATATTTCGCTAAAACATAATAGACAAACCATTTATACTAAAATAATCGTAATCTAATCAATATTTTAATAATAACAGATCAATGCAACATGAATTTTTTTTCTTAAGTCATAATCAAAACGTTACGTTTCACGCAAATAGTATCGGATGGAGTTATATAAAAACAGGTTTCATTAGTATATTGGGCACATCGAGTTATTTATAACCTTGCCTTTATTTTTCATTCCGTTTTAAATTGATGGATGGAAAATTCTGGTCTTTGACTTAAACAACACTTGAGAGATTGCGTTTGTTCAAAGCTATAAACAATTTCATCAGTGCCTTAATTGAGATTAGTTTGTCCCTTTAAATACATCTTACAAATTGCTATTGTACTTTAGGTGCTTCATGCGGCTGCGAGAAAATTGCATATGATAAAGATATATACCATCTTGTGGCATTTTCTCTGTTTGTTAAATATTCTAGCCCATACTAACTTGTAGGTTGGAAGTAATGATTTAAACATATTCTAATCGCACGCTCATTATTAATTTTAAGACATATTATAAAAAACCTAACGTAATTCGAAATACAACGCGTAATAAGTGATCATATAAAATCACGCTTGGTTAACTTCTACAATTTGTATGTGTCTGTAGAGCATGTATAAGATATTATTTTCCTTGTAAAACATTTAATAGCGGTTAGAGCTGTTGTCGCCATCGGGTTTTCTAAGACGTTATTTAAAGTGTAGGGTTAATTGGCGATATCCAATTACGTGTGCGTCTCAAGTGGAACTGGCTGGATTGCCTTACAGCTGGATAAGTCTGGTTCCCATGTATGAATTAAATGGCGTCGAGCGACTAAAATTAAATGAAGGCGATTAAAGTTGTTTTGCATGATATTGTTTGTCTTTACCCTGGGAGCGTTGTACCAATTACTTTAATTATTTTATTTCTCAGCCGTCAGACTAAAGATTACCTTATAAGGTGAAGACTGTAGTACGACTCGTTTTCTACAATCGAGGAAACAACCGCAACGTGATCTCAATGTGCACCACCTACGTAATGTTTTGGAATGAATTCACACGGCCTGCTGGATTTGCCCTGCCGTCTGCTTGTGTTACGAGTAATACGATTCACGAGCGTTCAATTAATTTGTATGTCTAGATGTTAAAGAGACGTTTCAATTAAAATTGTCCGGCTTCGGCGTCGTACTTCGTTATCACCTCGTCTGCTGTGCATGATAATCGCGATTAATTGCGCGCCACACAACGCTCCACTGTGCACAAACACTGGGAGATTTATGTCTCAAAGCCTCTTACCATGATCATTAGTTCAATTGCAATTAGTCGCATATATATTTATATCACCAGTCGAGCAAATAATTTGTGCAGCGTATCGTGGTAGAGGGTTGCAAGATTTCAAATAGGATGTCGGAGTAGGGACGCCCCATAACACCACGGTCTTTACAGCGCGTCGTACGGTACAGGAACTCGATAATTACACACGTAATCATCGTCAGTTCAAAAATGTCGAAAGGTTATATAATGTCACGGAGTTTGTGATACAGTACTTCTGTGATAACCGGCTTTGTAGTTCACAATACCACGTGCTGCCTGAAGACAACTTTTGCGTTGGACCTTCTAAAGTAACAGGTAATGCATTTATAATGAATACATGACGCCAATTATAAGTTAAATATTACACTCTTGTCCTTCTCATTGCGACTCAATGTTGAATTATTAAAATTTTTACGTTGATAATTCTAATACAGAATGAACAACAAACAAAATTACTTAATAATCCTTTCCTAAGTCAAATTTAATCTCTGAATCATATAGCGTTTTATCTAGGCAGCATTATAACGCTTTAGAAGGCAAACAGATTTAGCGTTCAACTACTGGTTTTAAATATTCTCGTCTCTATGACTAATGCATTTTTTGATCTATCAAGGATTTTCTCGGTCACGTCCGCTTTTGTGAAAGGCATGATCTTACTTTTGAACCTAAATGGAATACTCGTTGCACGCGTATGAACTGGGTTCGCGGTTGACATGATATATTGATCGGCGAGTGCAGTCGAATGGCACGATGAATAAGTAAACTATGAATTGATTATATGAGTAACGTGGCCGCTGAAAGCCCGGATACAAAAGGGCTCTTATAACCTTCGCTCTCGGGTCAGCCGGCGCAACACTGACATTACCTCCAATGCCGCCAGCATTCGTCAGTTAAATACTTCCACGCGGCTTATCACATCCCCTGTCTAAATTAAAGTGCAATAGCAGAATACCATGGCGATTATTTAACCATAATTGTCGGAGTAATTATGTACTGATGTCTAAAGGCTGGCGTCAGTATCGGCACGGGTCGCGCTGTTCGTGTCCCGCACCTCACGTCGCCCGCTGGAGTGTGCACCTTATTATGGTTAATTGGTTCGAACATAAATAATTTGTTTCCGCACGTAGAGCGCGGCGGCTCGGAGCGGCGCTGTTGTGGTGGCAGCGCCGCGCGGTGGGGTCGTGGAAGCCAGCGTGCCGTGGGCCTTTCTTTTTGTTTCTAGTTTTGAAGCGATACAGCTTCGCCGCGCCCGTGCTCGCCCGCAGCTGTTTGAACATCGTTTGGGCGCGTTACACAAGGCGACGTGTGTCCGTGGGCTCGTCGGCCTGTCCGTCTGTCGCCGTCACTCCGCCGAGCACATAACTTGCTAGCGGTTGCGATTAACGCACGTACTTAAAACTCGAAACAAAAACAAACCGCATTTGTTTATAAGAAGACGCGTACAATACAACGCCGCCGTTCAGCGTTTGGTTACAAAACCTTGTAATCGCGTGGGTGATTTCTAAATAAAGCGTTGGCAATTGATGTGATGTGGACGACGTGTTTTTTGCAGTGCATACGTACCGCGCAGCGCACATTGGACAAGTAGCACGTTGTTTACTAGTTTTTGTAGTGTTTCACCTAAATGCAAACCGTTAAGTGGATAGAAATGGTCCACCTAGGACCCACGGAGACGGAACGAACGTCAAATTTCGACCATGGAAAGGTAAGAAACCGTGCCTGAGTACCGTTACCGAAGTTTCGCGGGTATTAATTCATCATAACGCAGATCGCAATCGCAAGCTAAGGTAGCAGGACGGAATAAAACGTATAAAAAGCCGATACTTAAAGTGATACTATAAATAAAATTAAAGAGACATAATATTACCTCTAACATATTTGTATGACGTGTTTGTTGCGGTGTTTTTAATGCGCTGAGGTCATTTGTGTCCAATACGATAAGTAAGTGTCTGAGGCTTGCTCGTGTTTGTGCGCATTCCACACGCGAGTCGGCCCGAAACGTGAGAGCTTCGCTTGTGTCACGAACGCGACAGCCACGTGTGTCCCTCTGTTTACATTCATTATTCATTAACAACGATAAATTTCACAATTATTGCTTGTAATTGCTTTAATCCCTCACAAATTCTTTCATTGTTCAGCTAAACGTGGTCTGGTATTGTCGAGAGGATTGACACACAATTACTCTATAAATAGAGAGAGAGGCAGTCGGTCACATTGACAAGGTCTAGGAGCTGTCTGGTGGAGTCAAGCCGTACATGGTAGTGGACACCATCTGATTTCATGTCGCCATTCGATCGATAGTCATTCGCTCAATAAAATATTAAATTCCCACCAATAGTTTATGGTTACGGTGTAACAGTTTCCATCCGCTTATCGGCTATCGTGATATTGTTTACATAATTTTTTTAGGCATAAAAATGTTATACGGTGAGTCGTGGTTTATATCGTTCTGTAGCATGATAGAGTAGATTATTTTAATTATTTAATAAATATAGTTGGCTGTGTTCATGTTTTTGTCGAACACTTAATGCACTGATGTAGAGGTATCCATATCTAAGCACTTTTTGTGCTTGTTTCTTATTTATTGGCTATTATATACTCGCGGATATCTACATTTAAGTAAAACATAGTATCAGGTTTTGTTATCCATATCGCTTAATTTTTATTGCATGTTCCACACGATTCTTTTATTAAAAAAATTGTAGGTGTTTACCAATTCGCTGATAGGAATTTATTGACTTTTTCGCTAATATAAAGACAATAATCCCGCGAGCTAATCCCTGGATTATTGTGGTGTATGATAAGATAACCGGTAATTTTCTTTATACCGAAAGCGACCGGCGCACATCAGTTGATATTAGACCGCGAAAGTGTCTTCATGAACCCAGTAACACACCAGGGTATCATTATGGTGTCAATCGTGAAATAATTTAATTAGCATCGCATAAAAAGGATTTCAAAAATGGCTCTTGGTGGTATCCAGCCTTAACTGCATTTATTGCAATGCAAGATTAGTGACACGTGGAAACAGAACGCCACGATGTTTCGGTTCATACGTAGAGTCGTTGGCAGGATAATGCAGAAGGTGCGGAGAATTGAGATGGTAGTGTTCAATATGACGGTCCGACGCAGGGGAACAATACATTCGATTTGCAGGCGAGACACTATTCATTCAGTGTGCGATAGAGGAACCATGCACGCTGTGCGTAGGCGTGGTACTATACACTCAATATGCGAGGTGAGAATAAACATAACAAAAATATATTTAATTTAAACTACGTGTAATTAAAAAAAACGTAGACTATCGACAATGACGCCCAAACATAGATTGTCTAAATTAAACATATGTGTGGTAAAACGAAAAGAAAAAATTCAAGGTGTGTCAAGTCAGACTTCGCAAAAAATATTTAAACACGTAACTTTAGCGTTATATTGCTACAACAATACAATATTTAAATGTGTCGATTTTTTATCGTAAGTATTAAGTAATTATGAACCGGATGATTCAAATTGGCTTTGTAATATTTTTAGGTTGTTTTATTAAATATCCTGTTCGTCTTACGTAGTTTTACAATGTCTCTTAGGGTCTTATGTGGATTAATGTTTAACAGGAAATATTAATCGATAAGATATACGGACATGGTTCATTTTTTAATTTCCTTTACGCCACGACCACTTTGTATAAATTGTAATTGTAGCATTTTTAAAATATCTCAATAAAAAAATGTGACTATTCTTTTAACATTAAGCCAATGGACACCACAACTCTTCTTAAATAGTTTATTGACAAAATAGAGCATCTATTTTTACGATCGTAGATTGCAATTATCTTTGATTTGGGAAAACCCGAAAGCTTAATCATCACACAAGTGGTACGGTCTTTGGCACAGATCATGGTGTATTTTATTTCTAGTACAGGCTACCCGTAATTGAGACATGGCGTCTAATTGTACTTCAACAACTAGCACAATATATAGCTGTTATTTTCGTTATGAGATAATTGTATTAATTAGCTTCTATATGTTTAGCATATACATACTGTGGAAGTAATTATTTCCAAACTCATTTAAATGCCCAGTTCTGAATGCGACCTTTGTAACGGATAAAACAAGAATTGTTGGAGTTTATTCACCCCGATAATAATTATTGCAGTGTGAAAATTGTGTAGCTTTCGATTGCAAAATTAATGCGTGTGATTGTAGGGACTAGATATTGTGAAATTATAGTAAGAAAAATCGCTATATTAGTCATGCAAGAAACAAGTTTTCTTTCTTTCATGAATTTATTAAGAATTCTGCTTAAAGATGTACTGTTGGTGTATATTATGTATTCATGAGTGGCCGTGACTCCTACTTTTCTGTTGAATAGGGAAACTATAATATTTTGTAAGGTAAAAGAACGCGGACAGAATAAATTGAAATAAATATTTTCTGATGGAAGGAAAACTCTTCAGAAAACAGTTGAAATTATTTATATACCCTTTAGGGAATATCATTAACGTAGATAGTTTTAATTTCGTTTAATTATATTTAATTCGTTTCAAATTGCCTTTTTCGCATTAGGCTAATATGTAAATAAATTATTCCGTGTGTATTTAAAAAGCCATTTTATTAATCACCTGTGTAATTAAAACTAAAACGCTAGATAAATCGAGAATGATCAAGCGACGTGGTATCGATGAGGTAACATTAGAAATATACGAGTAGTTAGTTAAGGTCACTTTCGTATAAGACGTACGGTCGAAAGTACATATGTGTTAAGATTTGTTTGTAATTAGATTTGTATAGTGTGCACGGGCATTGCCACTGAATGTTGAATGTGAACTGTTCGGAATGCATCATGCATCTTGAAGACTTTTTCTCATACACCATGCACTCCATCGTCACTACATTATTAAAATCTCCATATTTACAATAAGTTATGTAGCTCTAAGTTTAGCTACAGCACAGAGAAGTCTGTAATTAAGCGCAAAGATCAAGGTCGCTTTGATGTTTAAATAATATGTAAGACGTACAGTCAAAATAGACAAATTAGCATACTTATGTGTGTAATTGCGTAATATTATGTAGTCTTAAGTTAATTGGCTTCTCGTGCTATGTCTCCTTATTCAACTATTAATAGCTGTCGAGGCCGTGGATTATAATGTTCTGGGTTCGATTCCCAAGTCAAAAATCTACTTTGATCGGATTTTTTCAGCCTGGAATACCAAAATTGTTTTGGATTGAATGATTTCCCGAAAGGATTGACATAAAACGAGCGGTCAGTTTTGATTCAATAATTCAAGAAATACTGTCGCGTTATCCTGAAGTCTAAATTACCATTACAAAAAAGGCACTACACTTCTGAAAAGTGCTAACAAAAACAAAATATGTAGTGTGGTTGTATGGTAAAACAACCACGCTGACCCAATGTTTATCGATATCATTGTTCATACATTTTTACAAATATCATCGATTGTCCCACTAGCAGCATGTTCTGCACATGACCTGGAATGTTAGCCGCACTTTTTGCTTGTTTCAATGACGATCAACTTACAACGCTATGTTCACCGATATAATATATACAGTTGCGTGCACAATATTCTGAACGAACGGATATTAGTCAACAAAAATCACAACGTTACCTGCTGTTTAATATTTACCAACCGATACAATATATTACTAAATCAACACTAAATACAATAAAGCAGAGCACAAAGCTTTATTATATTATGTGTGTCACGCAGAAAGTAAACAGAAAACGTACAAACATATTATTATTGTAAATACGATAACAATATTAATAACAGGTGTTGTGTGTGCGATTGTATATTGTTTTAATTGTATAGGTGCCTCCATATATCGATGGTTCAGTTCTAAAGTGTGACAAATCTCAGAAATTAAACCTCAAAGGTAGAGTCAAGCAATACTATTGGCGAAAACACTTTTTTTCAAATTTGGTTATAGCATCAGCATCATAATAATGGTAATTTGTAATCTTTTGGAACTGACATGTCGATTGAAGGAGACGCCATTCGACGACTCTTGAATTGTTTGGTTGTATCTTTAATCGGCTGGCTGTAACGTATTTGATGGTGTTCAGGTGCTGTCGATGAGCGATGAGCTCCGACGCGCGCTGTATTCCTCCGGCGCCTCCGTCGACATGGAGTTCTCGCCGCCCGATCTCATCGGCGCCTCCGAAATATTCACCATGGAACACAGGTAAATAATACATTATAATATGTATTTTTAGGATCTAGGACGTTGGTGAGCTGAATTGGAATCTTTCCAAAGCCGTTGGCCTCTGCTGGCTCAGGACAAATTAGTTCAGAAAAAATGGGGAGGCCTGAGTCCAATAGTGAGATCAAAAAGGCTACATCAAATCTAACAATTATCATCTGTATGTGTTCGACCACATTACTCAACAATGGCCAGCTTTGAAGAGCCTTACATGATTGATTTGCAAGTTACCGTCGATTTAAGGCTACCATCATGCCAAAAGCGTTTGTCAATACTACGTAAATAATCACGAACCAGTAATATTAATGATAATAATACGAGAATGATAATAATATTTAAAGGCTTCTAGAATTTCTTACCATCGGTGTGTTAGCGAGTGGTCGCATATTCCATTATAGAATTTCCCGTAACTTTGGCAACATCCCAATAAAGTAATTTGAGGCTGCTCTCCACATCTATGACTGCATGCCGAGCCTTGCCCTTGGAAAACTAACGATCTAGCCTTAGAGATTTACAAACCACGCATTTATACAAGGCCGAGTTAACTCGCAACTATTACCTATACTTCAATGTTTATACTTTCGAGAGAAAGGTCAAATAGCTAACCATTTCACTATAACACTATAATAAAACTTACACTTTACTGGTGGTAGGTCTCTCATATGTGAGAAGCCGCCTGGGTAGGTACCACCGCAATGTCTATTTCTCCCGCCAAACAGCAGTGTAAATGCGCTGTTGTGTTCCGGTTTGAAGGACATTGTAGCCAGAGTAACTACTGGACATATTGAGACTTAACATCTTATGTCTCAGGATGGCGAGCGCAGTGGAATTCCAAGCATTGCCTTGTAATTCATGGTGTTGTTTGGTTTTGCTACTGTCCATGAGCGGTCGTATCGCTTACCATCAGGCGAATGGCATGCTCGTCTCGCCATTCATTGCAATAAAAAAAAAAAAAAAAAAAAAATAAACTTTACATTTCTGTTGCTTTAAATATAAAACTCGAGCACCCAAATCGGAATATTTATTTCACTGAAAATAGAGGTCGTTAAAATGTGTAAACCGGTGCGGGCAGATCGTGAATTTCGGCTTTCAACGCAGATATGTTCCGCATTTAGGTGCTGGAATAATTTTGCTTTTTGTTCTGTGATATTGAAGGTTTCGCCCTTGTTTAAATGATTTATGTATTTTTCACAATGGTCTCTTTCTGAGCAGCTCAAATGGTAGCATTGTTGGAGACCTTTTATGTTTTGAACAACATATTGTCGTGATGGTTGTTATTATTACATTACAATAAAATAATTCTTATCGCATATTGCGCCCAGTTATTAATAAAGACACGTAATATCCAGACTCTACCTACCTCACAGGTCCACCCATAAGATTCGTGTCTTGTCCCGTTGGTATCAGACATAGCGGGTTAAACCTAAAGTAATTAGGTATTGTTCATTACTCCAAAAGTGCCTCGGTGCAGAATGATTATTCCTTATTTGATACCTGGCTTTTCTGTATCTGTAGAGGCCACCGATGTACCATAATAAATTAATTCCTCTAAGGTATCCCAATTATTGTTTACCCAAGATGCGAAAGGCTTAAAACAGTAGCTTTCGCTTTACAGTGTGCAATTCGGGGCCTTGTACCGTCAAGTTATTGGTCGGGTGGAAGACTGTTGCACTCTGTTTTTTTCATAGTCATTGCCTAACGAATAACAATGGCCGACGATTTTGATTGACGTCAACGTCGGCATGTAATTGCTAAACAAGACGTATATAATTATAGTGTTTAGTATTTTTAGAATACTAAATATGTATCTTTATATTTATAACTACATTAAAATTGGTTTAACATCACGTTTCTTGTGTGGTAGAGCTAGATTTCTATTAGTCTACTATAAATGTTTGTTCTTAAATTAACCTCTTTATTTGAGTCTTCGTTCCATCTTTCCTTGGTTACCTGGAAATCGTAGTTGCCTGCATATCTACAACAGGCTTTTGATAGAACAAACAGAGGCTCACGTCCACTATAATCGGCTCAGCATATTATTTTTTAATTTAGGGTAACATCCCTTTCGATAATCTTTAGTTGTATTCGATTTGGTACAAAATAACATTAGATCGAACAAAGATATAATACTGAGTGATGTGTTCGTTTTTGTTGCAGGGAGAAGCTGTGCAGCGTGCTGCCGGCGCGCGCGCAGGGCTACATGTGGTCGCTGGCGTTCAGCACCAGCCAGCACGGCTTCTCGCTCGCCTCCATGTACCGCAAGATGCAGCGCGTCGACAGCCCCGTGCTGCTCGTCATACAGGACACCGACAACAACGTCAGTGTTTACCACCTTTCATTTTTGAATCTATTTCTTTCAGTCAGTGTCAGCTTAATTAACCGACTTCAATAATCGAGGAGGTTCACAATTCTGTGGAATCTTTTATTATGACTAATCTTTTAAAAGCCTCGACTATCTTGACTCGACTGCCGCGACTAAGGTTTCGGGTTCGAATCCTTGAGTTTTTCTATTCATTTATCAGCCCGGAGTCAGGAATTTGTACCCGATATGACGATAGACTCATCACATATTGGGACGGAACACACAATGCGAGACATGGGTGTCCTGGTAGCACCTCAGCTTACACCTTCTGGGAAAAGTGCGTGAAGTTTATTTATGTTATAGCTTAGCGACGGCGTCCTAGGTGAAATTTCTACTGTGCGGTGTGCCCCACAGTCAATACAATTATGTTAATTTTTTGAGTCATGATAAATGCACTCAAATGAAGTTGCATTCCTTACAATAGTAGCGTATAAACAATCGTTTTTAATTTTAATTACACCATTCTCCGATACCTCTATAAGGTACTTTGATATCGATAAATGCAGTAATTCTATCAATGTCATCACTACTTTGCAGGTATTCGGAGCGCTGACGTCATGCGCGCTGCACCCCTCGGAGCATTTCTACGGCACGGGCGAGTCGTTCCTGTTCTCGTTCCAGCGCGCGCACGACGACGCCAGGCGCCTGTCGCACCCCACCAGCGACGACAAAGACAAGGACAAGGCGGATGTCAAGGACGACGCTAAGAAGGACGACAAGGACGGTCAGTAGCGAACAATACGCGTCAATTAAATGGTTCAATGTAAATTCGATTTATGCCTGCGATTGTTCATGCCATTCAAAAATATACACAGTATAATAGAGCAAGAGCCCGCAGCCGCCAGACTTTCGTCATTAAATAAAAGTTGTAAGTTTGCCTGCGCATGCCTCTGATACAGGCATCACACGATCAGCTATTATGGAGTTCCGATCGAGGTGGCTTTGGATGTTATCAGCTTTAATGTGTCTGGCAAGATGCAAGAACCCTTAAAAGTGTCCGGATGCCCAGGTAACATCTTTTGATAGTTGCCTTAACAACAAATATTAGCCAGCATTGCTATAGTAGTATAAAGAGATAGGTATTACGCAAGGGAGAGGGTGGTTATCGAAACTATCGACTTGTGTTTTGCCACGCGGTTATCATTTGTGTACTAACAATATTTTAAGCATAAATAAGTATGGTAGTTGAATATTAACGTAGTTTATTCCTTATTCGGCAGATCAAGTAGTTCCGGTGAAGACGAAATTCAAATACTGGGGCTGGACAGGAGACAACATGTACTTCATTCGTGGAAGCAACGACAACATATCTATTGGAGCTGGAGAGTGAGTGTCACGCCAATTTCATTTCATTACATGCTTTACAGCATAATTGAATGGGTGTTCTAATATGATTTGGCATATTGCAGCGGCAAGTTCGGGCTATGGCTGGACGGCGACCTGTACCTGGGGCGCACGCAGCGCTGCAAGACGTACGGCAACGAGCCGCTCACCACGCGCGAGGACTTCGTCGTCAAGATCATGGAGTGTTGGACCTTCATCTGAGCGGCCCGCTGCTGACACGCCGTGTATTTCCCGTCGTACATCGCAGCATCGCTCTCGCCCACGAAGGCTAAGCGCTCCACGTTTCTATTAAAAAAAAAGCTTTAGATTATCTTATGAAATTTGCTACGAAGATTTGACACTTTTACAAGTCTGTCTATTGGACTTTAGTACGGTTGAGTCTTAAAGATTTTGTATTCGCACTGCGACTCACGAACTTCCGGCACGATCAGTACCGATCAGCCGTAACAAAGACAATATCTCGAAACGTCTACGCGCATTTCTAGTCAAATATACTGAAACTTGACCAATGTTTTCATCCTCGTCGGATTTATAGAGGCATGTTCGGATACTAGTGCCGAGGCTCGGCGTCTCTCGCGAGCGAGTGCAGTAATCCTAGTCAATTGTCATTCGTAAGTAGGTCGAAACTGTGGAGATGGAAAGAGCTCACGCCGTGGACTCTAGGGTAAAACGCATAGATGGCATTGCGGCAGGGTGCACACGCGCCCGCTACGGTAATGATTACGTGTCAATTCATACAATTATATTGTGCATCGTTGTTAAGAAAATGGAAAGCATACATATTTGTAACAATGAATATCATTGTATAATGTTACGTAGAACTTTATACATATTAACGAATCAATGTTATTGTTTAGACGCAAACTTATTCACTTATCAGTGTCAGTATTGATCATCAATGTATTCCCATTAATTTCGCCGTGATGCATGTTCCCGCGCGAGGCCGTGCGTGTGCGTGCGTGCGTGCGTGCGCATGCGCGGCCTCTGCGCGTCCATTCGTGAATATAAACGATACTAATGTGTTTCAGCGACATCGTCATTATCGATTAATACTATTTATGTTTCGTGTAGTAGATTTTATATGTTACGTTGTAGTGTTTGGATGTACTGAGTCATAATATTAAGTTAGTGAGCGTAATTATGTTACACTATCACTGTGATTTGATTAATTGTGGTTGCATTTTGTTAATGTTTGAGGCGTTATTTCACTTATCGCGATATACATCGACTTAATGTTTGAATATCACTACTTAGTTCCTCCGTATTTTGTCACTTGCATAATCTACAAGAGTTTAACTATAGAGTATAATAAATTATTCAGAGACGACAGATTGTTCGGTGACGTAACGCTTCACTACAGAATGAGTAGCCAATATATAATATTAATTAAATAGAAAATAAAATCTTAAATACTAGTAATCTTAGAGTGCTTGATGAATGTAATCGTCATTGTGCTTAGTAATGTTTAGCATGATGTTACTCAAACATATTTGTTGATGTAATTATATTTATTTACGAGTTGTAAGGGCACCGCGAGCTACATTGTCACTGTCGCTTCCGTACCGCGTACCGACCAGTACCGACTACCGACTACCGGCCAGTATGCGGCGAACACTTGTGTTGTGTGTTTACAGTTTACAGCTGCAACATACATATTATGTAATTCTATGCAAGAGAAAACAAATAATATATTTTTGTGAAGGACCACGCGTAACAACTATTATATCTACGGTAGACGAACATGTAAACGATAAATGATAAAATGAACTATTTAATGTAGTGCGTTTACGCGTGCGTCTAAATACAGTATATTTTGATGTTATTGTTTGTGTACCTCAGGTGTGTCATAGATGAAATTAGTTTTAAAATTATATCGGCATAATTATTATTGTTATAAATTGATAATCATTAGACTTGTTGAGTAGCAGTGGAAAATTAAATATTTATTTATTCTGTTATGGTTTCCATCTTGCGATTGCTGTAGCCGCATTACTTTATTGGTGATTATTATGTAATTCTAAGTTGTTAAAGTGTAAATCAAGCCATAATAATTGAAAATATATTCTTTGGAGAAAGAAAACATTTTATTTTTTACCACTTAAATTACATTGTTCCAAGAGTGATTAAAAATATTTGGGTTGTTGGTTCCGATATCCGAACGCATTGTCGTATTGTTGGTTATAGTCATTGTAGCCTCTTCTGTAGTTCTGGCGTTCGTATTGGTCCCTGTTCCTATACTTGACGTATGGATGGTTCCGCCGGTTATCGCGACGATCATTCCTTCGGCCAGAGTTGGAAACCCACCATGGGTCGACAATGGGTGGTGTTGACTTCTCAGCATTGAATGCCTTCATGAATTCGTCATCATTTTCTGTGAATCTGTCTTTTAATTCTTCTTCGCACTTGGCCAAGAATTCTTTATCCTCTGGCGTTAAATTATCAGTAGCCATTATTGTAGTGATTTAATTTTGTGGGTAAACAATCAGTGAATTGGTAACTGAAAAAAATATACATTATTAATTTTGGAATTAGTTGCTTACATTAATAAAAAAACATTTAATGTCTAGGGCCTTTTTTGGATTAATGTATTATTATATTGTTTATCGAATAATTTACATTAATTTGAAGATTATCAAGTGGCAGTGTATATATACTATTAATATACAATTTTAAAAAAATACTGTCATTATATTAAAAAATAATACAGCAGATCTAAGAATATAATTATTATTATCCAGGTATCATAATTATTATTATTATTCACAGCCACAAGTTAATTACCGAACCTGTGTTCAACTAAACCTACACAAATAAACTACATATTATGTATGTAAATTAAAAATAATATTTATTCAAAAAGTATGTGTTGAAATGGTTTGGATTTATCCACATGATTACAATCACAATGACATAACAAATGATAAAACCAATGGGCCTGATTACTGATTACCCTTAGCCCCATTTACATTTAATATTGATTACCAATGAGATATATGAAATTGTATGATAAATAGAAACTACATTTATAAGTTTTACATGGTAGCGTTTGAGTGTTGATTCAAATATTTGTGACCTTATTTTCAAATTATACTGTAGAATTTTTATTTTGATTATAAACAAGACATATAACTTTTTCAATATTTGGCATTTATATACCATGATAGTAACTACCATTATCCTTTTCTCTTTGATGCTCTATCATTGCCCAACTTAAAAAACGGATGGAAGGAAAGGAGACATAGGAATGTTAAATATATTCAACCAATATTTATAAGCCACAACCAAAACAGACAATCACAACAACAAACATGAGACAAAAACACAACGCATCCAACAGATCAATGTAAATAAATGTTGTATCCCCTCAACTGTCCAAAATTTAAAATGGCAGATTTACAATTACAATTCACATGAAAAAGAATTGTAACAAAGAAAGGTATTCCAATAAATGTATAATGAGAATACACACTCTGCAGCAATGAGGACACGGAAAACCTACACAAACAGAGTAAAAAAAAAATATTTACAAGATTCGCCAATCAGACTTGTCAAGATGAGACCAAAAAAAGGACTATTTTGTTGAATCACTGAATTATACTCAACAGGTTCAAAAACCTATCCCACGACAACACCGCAATCAGGACACAGGCAGGCCTTCCAGCGGTATCCGGGAAACCACAAATCACTCGTTTCCCACTGAAATGCGCGAAATATCCAACTCAAGTGTTTATGAAGAAATGTACAATAACAACAAACTATTTACTTTCATTACCTCCCCGAACCTAACACAAGAAGAATGTTCTGTTGTAATAACAGCGAAGTTAATGTTAAGTTCGTTCCGCAACACTTGAACTAACACATTATTCCTACTGAATATAGTATCTTCAATAGCATACTGACGAAATGGGCTCTCTTTGTAAATTATGTAATTAGATGATGAAATAACAGTTCCGCAACCTCTACACAAAATATAATCTGAAATAAATAAAGTTAGTGAATAAATATATTGGAAAAAAAAACAAAATAATTGGATTAATACAAACCGTCTGCTTCCGTCCTCTTTGCCGCTGGCTCAATAGTAGTTATATTATCAAAAGATACTGCTAAGTCTACTAAAACAAATAAAAGGATCAGAATGGAGAACATCACAGATCACGTAAGCAATACAATGATACAGATTTTCCGTATTTTTATTTTATAATTTCTACAATACGACACGGCAACCGATAATTTTTTAATGACAAGCACAGATTACTTAGGTCACTATGACAAGACAGCTCTTGGCTCTTGCCACTTGACGTTTATTTTTTCTGTTTTTACAGAAGCAAACCACAAAATCATACAGCCTACTCTATTTTGAAAGTAAATATTACGAAACACGATATTCGCTATATCGTGCAATTTTTTGTATTGTAATCTGTTATTAGCGACGTCGAATTTTCTACGTTAAACATTTTGAAACACTATTCAATCGTTCAACACTCAAAATGTAAGATAATTAAAATCGTTAAAGTACATAGCAGTGACTTGTGGCAGTTTTGTTTAGATAGTCGGTGGCCTGTTACAAAATAAAAAAATTAATCAATCAGATGTCATCAAATTTTTGACGTTTGACAATTGACATTAGTCGTTTGTTGTTGTAAGGAAAAGTACCATATATTTTGTAAAAAAATATTTCTACAAAGTTTGAACCATAAGTTTTAACATGTCTGAGAACGTGAATATTGATTTGTCTGGAGAAATGAATGCTACTACAGAAAAGAAAGGTTTACAAAAGTATGTCAATGATATGGACTTGTAAGTTCTGACTAACAATACCTACTCAGCTACGTGGTGTTTTCAAGCTTATATTAGTTTGTGTTTATCATCACATTATAGGCATTACGCGTGCGTGTTCATTTGTGTATGATTTTGCTGTCGTACAGTTATTTAACGAATTCTTTACCACGTGAATGAAATTATAAACTTTAAATTAATCACAAATATCAACTTAACTAAAATCTCAATATTTTTATCTGGAATAGTATGAAGAGTTATATATTTTAGGTAATAATCCAAATTCATAACTAATCAAACGTCTCAGGTTGTAGAACTTGAAAATGTTTAACCTGTTTTTATTACATCTATTTTTATTCCTAGTTTTTTTATTTTAATATATTATGAAAAACCTCTCCTAACAATAAATAGCTATACTTCATCATCAGGAAATAGTGACAGCACTTGTGAACAAAGCACTTCCCTTTAATCCTTGGCTTATGTTTAATCTATCCCAAGCGTGCAAATATGTGAAGATTGTTATTTCATTAATCCTAGGGGCATCGGGCACTGTTTGCTTAACCATCTTCTCCATTGAAGCTATTGATTTTTGTCATTGCGTTATTATTAACACTCAAAAATAATTAAGTAAACACATTAGTCACATTATTTCAGCTGAAAAAAATATTGGAATATATTTTATTTATTACAGCTACTCTTATCTTATCTGCTATATTCAACAGAATGGTTGTAAAATTAAATTTTCAATTAAAAATAAATTATAAACATATCAATTACATCAAACCATAACATGAAAAATAAGGACTGATTAGTGTTAAATTTCATGATAAATATTTTTGTTTGAAACATATTTTTATCCCTGTGTAGTGTATTATATATGCCTAAAATACTGTCAGTAAAACAGTGTGTAAAAAATGAAATATATCCTAGATCACTTAAGTATTGGCTTTAACTTTTCTGTGAAGTTCTTCCACAATATCTGAAAAATAATCTGCCCCAACAAGCTAATATTTAATTCTAAAAGCATGCAATTAATAATCTTGACTTTAGATAATAGTTGAAAATTTCACATATTTTTCTTCATGTATGTTGCTACTAACAATAATTTTACAAATGCTTGTTGCAAAAATATATAATGTTAATTTACATTTATCTCACAGAATACTTCAACAAATAACTAGTGGAGCTGGCCCTGCCTTACTTATGGGGGTCTTGGCTACCAGACGACCATGGACACAATTTGTTGCTACTGAAAATTTCAAGGTAATTATTATATGCCTTGATTTTTTTGATCACCATGTCTGTTGAATAGTATTAAGCCTTATTTACACTAGTAAGCTCAAATAATTCTAAGTATTGCAAAAGAAGCTGTAGATTCCCAACATTTAAGGCAGCCTCTGTGGTGCAGTAGACTAGACGTCGGCTGTGAATCGAGAGATCGTAGGTTCGATCCCCGCATTAAGAAAAATATTCGCGCGGCCTACAAATATTTGTTTCTGGTCTAGGTGTTTGTGACACCAAAAAAACCTCTTGTAGTTTCTTATACCCACACTACAAGACATAATTGATCCTAATTTGGGGTCTGAACTATGTATGTGACTGTTAGGTGTATTTATTTCATTTTAATTTATTTCAATTCTTTGAACTATTATCAAGCTTTAACCACGTAAAAAAAATTTAACTTTACTCATATTTAAAATGTAGGTGTAGCTTATTTTACTACCTATAGTGATGATTATGGTAGTTTCTTGGTTAGATGATATTACGTAAAGGAAATGGAAATATGTAAAAAGGATGGTGTTTGTGTTGACCTATATGGACATTTCCAGGTACCTGCATCACTGCCGCGATTGTCACGACGATTTTACCGAAATGTGGAGCACTTTCAGGCCAATTACATTATGGTTTTCCTTGGATTATTTGTGTATTGTCTGTAAGTGTACATGCTTAATTGAAATAATCAATATTTTCTTGAATAAATTGCTACAAATGTATGTGCGTTATCAAAGCTATGCTTCAATAATAATTATTTCAGTGCATTTTACAATACAATAATGGTATGTTTTAGAATTACATCACCATTGCTGCTCATTGCTATGGTTGCAAGTTTCTTTGGTTATCGAAAATTGACATCAGGCCCTAATACCTGGAAGGTAAATTATTTGTATTTGTTGCAGTCATGTAGTTGGTTTATTATATTATGTAATATCTTAAACATTTTACTTTTTAAATTTCAGCCTAAAGTAAGTTGTATTATTATCTGTTTTCCTGTCTTTCCCCTTCTGTGAGCTAGCCAATTCACCTATGCTAATTTAGTTTGTATTGATCCACTCCTAAATGGCCATATTATTATAAAGGAAAAAAATAATATGATGACTGCCTCGGTGGCGCAGTTGTACTACGGTATGATTGCAAAGTTAAGGTCTCGGGTTCGAATCCCGGGTCGGGCAAAGTGATATTTGGATATTTTGTCTATTCATTATCAGCCCGGAGTTAGGAATTTGTGCCCAATATGGCGATAGGCTCGCCCCCTATCACATCGTGGGACGGAAAATACAAGGCGAAACGTGGGTGTCCTGTTTGTTACCAGGAGAACCTCTGCCTACCCCTGCCGGGAAAAAGGCGTGAGTTTATGAATGATGTATGAATGAATGAAAAAATAATATTTAAATTTTAATAAAGCAGAAGGAATAACGTGGAATCAAACATTTGTTGTAACATTTTGTTTTTCCCTGAATTCCTGGAACATTGTAAATATCTTCAATCTTGTCTCTGTAAAACCTTTTGTAACTAATTGCCGAGAACCTGTTGTCTTTACTCTTTTCATTAATTTAGATTGGTGGTTGGGAGTTGACAAAGACACAGCAATATGCAGTAGCGGCCGCTTGTTCTATGGGTATCTGCTGGCTGGCCGGAGCTGGAGCCGTTTTATTCTGGGTATTAGGTGAGTTTTAAAATATCGTTTTTTAGACAAATAAATCTTCTTTCGCAATTTCTTTATCCTTGATTGGTGTGTTTTTACCCAGAATTTTTCGGTGTCACTTATCGATAAGTAATATTCGCATTAATATAGAATCAAAAATCCTTGAGATATTCGCGAACATACATATTCACATGTTAAATTATGGGGAGTTATATGTGATGATTTTCCTTTACAACTTCTAATACTTTCTCACAGGCGCAACAGTGACTGTAGTGGCTCTGCACGCCAGCTTCTTCGACGCGGAGGCGCTGCCGGCCGCCGACGACCCGGAGCAGTTCCCCATGATCGAGCAGGTGTGACACGGACACCTGCCGCTCTTCCTGCCGCCCTCCAACCGAGCCTACCACCTCCACCGATACAGCGACTCGAATTGAACGGATTACAAAATATATTTTATACCAAAAATTTGTATGAATCTAAACATGTGCATTTAATTCTATGGAACTACGATAAAAAATACGATAGACATTGGTGGTAAACATTTACTTATGCATAAGATTTGTGTGCTTCATGTTTATTTGTCGCAGCTTTTAATAAGCGTGAATAGTATTAGCTCCATATTATGAGTAATAGAATAAATAGGAGGACTTTTGATGAGTATATAGAAATTACATTGTATCACCCATTTTACTCGATATAGCGAATGTAAACCAATACTTTTGTAAAAAGAATATGATTCAATTAGCCGTGGCTTAAAATCACTCGCATATAATGCTTAGAGTGGATGCAATATATTGCTGTTAGTAATTAAGTAGATAGTGAAGTTTAGTTTAATTTGCTGTAAATGAGCTTGCAATTATAATCTTATAACGTCACTTATACTAATAAGTGACAACTTTTAGTATGTGTATGTTAGTATAAATGAAAATAAAATTTTGTACAATTATTGTCTTCATAAAAATATCAGGTTTGATTAGGTGGGCTGGGCAATCTAAATTATATATTTAAAGTCCTGAATTGAAAAATTCTATCTAATGGTCAGTAAATTAATGCCATTATAATCTATAAATCTGTTTTTATGTGTACATATTATATGTTAGTGTCATTAATATAATTTCAATGTACTTAGGTACGGATATATAAGAAAACTTTTAAGCCTAGAAAATATTAATTTAATATATTCATTAACTGTATTTATGACTATTTTCGACAGAATTTTAATCAGTAATTAATCTGTATCCTATTAAATGTATAATCCGTATTTGTTGACCTTATTTAAAGTCTCCAGTACACATATAAATTATTCATATGTTTTAAAATGACTAACCAACTGAATTGCAAGAAAGAGAATGTAATGTGTGTCCTATTTATATGGGTATTCCTGGATTAGTTAGCCTCCGTGGCTCATTTGGTTAGACGCTGGCTGTGAAACGAGAGGTCGCGGGTTCGATTCTCGCACCAAGACAAATCTTTGTGCAGCCCACAAATATTTGTCACAACTCACAGCTCTGGGCGTTTGTCAGACCAAAAAGTCTCTCGTAGTTTCCGATACCCACGACACAAGACTTAATTGATTTTAGTGTGGGGTCAGGCTTATGTATGTGACTGTTGGGTGTATTTATTTATTCTTAAATTGAGCTTCAGTGTTACAGGATCCACATTTCTGTATTTTACTAACAAATCAAATTTTGTTTTTAAAAAATAATGAAAGCCAAATCACAAGCGCCATTATTACCCATGTAGAGAATAAACATATCACATAGGTTTTCTATTTTTAAGGGTTTGGAAACATTAAAAACTCAGTATAAATAATTGCATTTTGTTTAATATGGCTATATCTAAAACAGAAATAAAAAAAGCTTTCTATATTAAAAGACTGTGTGGTTTTACACACTAATCATAAATTCAGTTCATTACACACTTCATTTAAAATATAACACATGGTTATAATATAAAAATATGTCACGAAATGTGTAGTAAAATGCAAAAGTATTTCATGTTTATATGTCCCAGGGCTCCCAGGGGCAGAATATATTCTAATTTATAAATAAAACGAAATATCATGAAACACCAGTCTAAGCTCTCGTACTTTTAGTAAACACTAATCACACGTAGGGATGAAGGCAACAACATTATATTATATCAAAATTGCTGCCTTCACTGCCACACAAGAATACCAAATTAATTTTAAATACATCACGATAAATATTGCCAATGTCAAACAAACAATTTATGTATAATATAACTTTACATAATCATTTCTAACAAGCGATATATGAATATTCTCATCAATATAATAAGTATATAGTGAGGTGATTGCACTGCCTGCTACAGATAAATCTCTGTTCTGTACAAACAAATGGATAAAATTTAAATATAGGAACATGTTAAATTCTAAATTCCATCATGTTTAAGACATCCCCTGGAAGACATTCAAGTAGGCAAATTAACTTACATAAAAACACTACTACATCTGTTACGTTAAATACACAGTCACAACGCAGCTCCTTTGTTAATTCTAGTCAGTTCCATGTTGGCCACAAGAAGGATTTCATCCCATTTGTGTGATGGAGTGTGAGGTGGGGTTGTGATACCAAGTTTCCGTTCTTTGGAAGAAACTGGAGTTGTGAATTCCAACTTCCGTTTAGATTTTCCAGCAAACACTTGAAATGTTGGAGTCCTTTGCTGGCTCTCAATGATAGAGAGTGGTGTGATAGGGGACGGTGTGGACAGTACCAGTTTGTCAGGATTTTTCATTTTACATGGCCCAACATATTTAAAAACAGGTTTCTTTAAAATTAAATTACCAGATACTTTTTCTATGAGACCAATAGAAATAAATACATTAGCGATATCGTAAAGACGCCTCACTTTGGACTTGTGCTGGCGGTCCTGCTGCTCGGGGGAGAGAGCCGTTTTGTTCTTACTTGATGTGTCAATGAGTACACTCACAGCCATTTCTAAATTTATAAGGGTGTTCTGTAAACAAAAACATCATTATTATACAACTACTGCTTGACAATAACAATAAAGCGGACTAGCATTTGTTAGTAAACATAAATGTGAAGTTATAATGATATGCAAAATTATTCATACAGTATTGTTACTTGGTTTTAAGCAGGTTTCTGGGACTTTATATTGGTAGTTTTTATTATTGTGTTATAAGCTCTAGGAATCAAGACTTATGTAAGTACTGCTACATGTGTACACTACTCTATAAGGCTGTTATTTTGTTTGTGTTTTAAATCTTTTCTTTGTTATTAAAAACTTTCATTAATACTTTTATAACAAATAAATTCAATGACTTATGTACTTACAGGTGGTTCAACTAAGAACAACATGAGGAATCTTTGGGCCAGCACTCCCAATGTCTTATGTTTGGGTGTGGGAGGCTTGGGAGCGCGACCTCGCAGAGCATCAGACAACCTCATATTCTCGCCTTCCTTTTTCAACATTTTCAGGAA
The DNA here is from genome assembly GCA_905220455.2 of Deilephila porcellus. Lineage (NCBI taxonomy): Eukaryota > Metazoa > Arthropoda > Insecta > Lepidoptera > Sphingidae > Deilephila > Deilephila porcellus. The sequence continues at coordinate 10,545,023 of LR999973.1, read as the reverse complement.
AGAATTCAAGCGAGACCCTCCACGCCACAAATATGTGTTCTTTCTTCTGTGTACTGCACACTGCATAGCTTCCAGTATGTTTATTATATCATACATTCTTCGCTTTTCGACGCCTAACCGGGCTGCAGTGCTGTCCAGTTGTATTTCCACCGATCCATTGCCATACAGTGGGTACAGATGGAGAAATCTGAACATGTAAAAGATATTATATACCAAGATAAGTACAAAACACCGGCAAAATGATACTCGAGTGATTATACATAGCTTACCTGTCACATAGTATCTGGAGAGACTTCTCTTTCCTGTGAACAGTGCTGGGAGGAGGCGTGGGATACTGCAGCGCGACATTGGTCAAAAGTTTAAGGTTGGCATTCGGAGAGACGTAGCTAGACGAATTGGTGACCTCAGTGAGAGCGTAGCGTTTTGGAGTACAAGTAATGTTTCCATCTTCATACATCATGCGATAACATTATGCAAAGATCTTGATCACAAAATATTCGCGTACTTTTTGACACAAACAAATTCTAGTTGGCTATTTATATGTTATAAGTAGAATTTATTTTTATTACGTTTGAAAGCCATTGGGTCGGTTAGTCAACTTTATTTATAAATATATATTAATTCTTTAATTAAGTTCTATGAAAATGTAACCTCACAATAAACAATTTTGACAGAAGAAATTTGCGCGCGAGGCTAGAACACCAAAGTGTCCATGTCCATGACCCGCCTTTAGTAATATTTGTGTATGCCAACACTATTTGTAAAACTCAAAATCGACTTAATAATGTCTATACTGAAGTGTAAATTAAACTTAAAATGTAATATTATTGAATTTTCTTATTTTAAATATTAGGAGCTCTCTATAAAAAGTAAAACTTGATTGTAAAAATTAATATGTAACAAAATTACAATAATCTAAAACAGGATTGAACGGAAGTAATAGCGTCTATGATTTAACTTTTTTTATTTGCGTCATGTCATGGCTGGCATGAAGCTTGATTGCTTTTCTTGCGAAAGTGAGCTTGGTTTTCTTTGAAAGTGGTGATTCCCGTCACTGTTTTTACTTTTATTTATGTTTTGCTGAAGAATAATTTTTGATGTTTGGTTATATGTAGGAACTGGACGTCATGTCGCGATAAAACCATGTTTCTTTTGTAATTGAGAAAGGTTCTCTTCACGTACAAAATGAACGACGGCGATTGGATATGTAGCGATGCAAACTGTGGTAATATTAACTTCGCGCGCAGAGTTTCATGTTATCGGTGTAATAAAGACCGACCTGATGGGAAACCATCAAAAAAGAAACTCGGGACGGAGATTGGAAAGTCTGCAGCGGATAAATCTAGAGGTCTGTTCAATGCGGACGACTGGCAGTGCAACAAATGTGCGAATGTGAATTGGGCTCGCCGACAAACGTGCAATGTGTGCAATGCGCCAAAATTCGGTGAAGTGCGTAACGGTTGTAATAATTGTTGGGTTGCATTTGTGGGGTCGGTGCTTATGTTATTTTGTTTTAGGTGGAGGCGCGCACGGGGTACGGTGGCGGCTACAATGAGCGTGGAGTGGTGGAGTACCGCCGCCGTGAAACCTCCTCTGATGATGAATATGACGAATTTGGGCGGAAGAAACGCAAGCGCAAGGCTGACTCGCAGGAGAAGGTATGAAATTGTTTGGTGTTCTCCTATGTTTCTTCATGTAATGTATGATGCGCTATTCTAACTTGGTCTATTGAACCTTGTCTGAGGGTCTCAAAGAATGGGTAAATTAATTTACAAAAATATTGTTCTGTAAAGAAAACATTATTGTTTATAATTGGGCTGAGATTACATTAAAGTTTATTTGTAATGTACTAACAAAAGTTTAGGTATCGCATAACATGCTTATATTGTTATATCTTAGGTAGAGAACAATACACTTTGGAAACGAAAGCAGTCTAGCTATGGCTGCCTTTGTTTGTTTTTCCATAAGAAATTCAGGTGATAATGGATTTTGAAACTAAGAAGAGTTGATGTTATATTATGAATAGTACTGCAATAAGTTGTTGAAGCACATCATTATTAAAGTGGAGATAATTTTTCCTGCCTTCAGGTTGGCATCACTGAAGGAGCAGTATTCAAAAAGTTGGCATCAACAATGCTGCAGAAGGAATCAAATAAGGATCATATTATGTCTGTGCCTGCAAAAAAATCACATCTAAATAAAGAATTCAAAACAAATGGCAGCCTTAGCGATAGCTCTATGTCTGAAGTTTCACTCAATAGGACTGCATTAAGGAAAAGTCGGAAACAAAAAGAGGTTGATTATTATACCCCAAAACTTATGTCACCTACTTTTGAAACTGTTAGTGTTCAGCCACGTAAAAGATTTACAAGCTTAGGTGACAAAGAACATGCTGCGTCATCAGGATATGAAACTGGATCGAAACGAAGTCATCGGAACAGTACTGATTCATCAGTGGTGAAGCCTGCGAACCCGGTTATGGAGAACAGAGTGACTTCTACAAACAGCGACAACCTCGTGTATACATTTCCAGGGCCAACTCCAGCTCAAGATTTGCAGGTTACATACACACTTGAGGAAAGGGTGAGAGCAGCGGCATTTGCAATAGTTTACAACAATTGCAAAATAAGTACTGATAGGTTTGAGTGTCTGTATGACAAGCCAGCACCTGACTTTAAAACAATATTTGCTTGGAGGCAAAGGTTAATTTTAACTGGTTGTCTGGTGGATTCACATCTGGAATTGAAAAAAGAAATAGATGAAAAACCACCCACTAAGAAGGAACCAACCCCTCCCCCAGGTCATACTCAGGAAACAACATCAACTGTAAAAAGACTACCCAATCCAGATGAAATACCAATAGACTCCGATAGTGATAGTGAAAGTGTCAACTCAATTCCGGATAGAAACGAAATGTCACATGCAGCAAGACATAGACGAGATAGTGCAGAAACCTTGCATATTGGAGGAATGGACAAGAAGAACGGCACTGTTGCGGGTTCTATTAGCACAGCTGAAGATTTAATATCTCTGAGAGATGCAAGGAGTCACTCACGATCCACACACCAAAGAACAAGATCTAGCTCCAGAACAAGTCAGGATTCTAACTATCCAGACAGTGATGAAAAATTGGGGAACAAACACAGTCTTAGAAGCAAATCTAGTACTAAATCCAGTCACAATGCTAGAATATCCACAAATGACTCTGAATCCGAAACAATGTCCTATCATAGTGACGAAGAAAACTTCCTATCGAGAGTTTTTGGAGAAGGCAGTAAGAAAAGAGTAAACTTAAAAAAGGAAGTCGTAGCCTGTCCAACAAAAGCCACCAATTGTACCAATAATGATGCTCAACCTTTTCAAGGATATAGCACAGTAAAGATAGCAGATCAATATCCCTTAGTGGCTGGAAACATGTACAGATGTTTGCAAAATATGAATCCCAAGACTCGAAATAACACGCTGTTAGACGCAGACGGCGCCTCGACTGAATATGTACCAACAAAACTAGGATCTGTTACAAAAAAAAACTATCAAGACTTCAAAGACAATGTTCGAAGGAAAGGTTTCTGGGCTAAGGGTAATGGCAGTGCAATTAGAAGAAATCTTAACAATTTTTCTAACAGGTCTCCTCTACCTAAAAATACACCTAACACTCTGAATAGGACAGTTAATGTACGAAATAATATGAATCCATGTACAAACATAGTTGAGGCACAAAATAATTTTAATAGATGTTCAAATGTTCCTAATGCTACACTCATGCAAGAAGTTGTTACATCCCCATATCGTAACAACAATCAGTCATATACCTGTCGACAACTAAGCGCCTCTAGCAATACTGATGATTTCTGTAAAGACGATTATAATCTTTACAGCTCGTCAGAAAATTTCTTATCTTTTGATAAACCATTACCGCCTTCTCAACCCATACCACAACCTGTACCAAAAACAATACCACAATCCATACAAAAACCCATATTAACCCAGGCGATTAAACAGCCCATACAACAAGACATACAACAGCCCATACAACAGCCCATACAAAAGCCGATACCACAGGTCATACAACAGCCCATACAAAAGCCTATACCACAAGTCACACAACACCCCATACAACAAGTCATACAAAACCCCATACATAAACCTATGCCACAAATCATACAACAGCCGGTACAAAAAGTCATACAACAACCCATGCAACAAGTCTTACAACCACCCATGCAACAAGTCTTACAATTACAATTACCCCAACCAACGCCACAACCTGTTCTACCGATGCGTATTGAAAACACAGAACGCGTCTTCGAAGTCGTACAAACAAATAGTGCACAGAAAAACAGAAGTATTATGGACATATTCAACACTAATAATTCAAGGCAGAATAGTCCAGAGACAAATAATGATTTAGAAAAGTACGATAATGTAAGAAAAACGTTTGAAACAGAATGGGATGATGATGACGACGCTTTGTATAAAAATACCGATGCGACAGAAATATTTGGTTCTACAAATAATCGCGTTGTTTCTCCGCTCAGCGTCAATTCAGGCAGGACTCAAAGCCCGACGTCAAACATGTTGTATGCTATAGACAAAGAATCTCGATCTACTCCACAAGAAAATCCTTTGGTTAATACATTTAAAGAAAGACAAGAAATGTTGTTAGGTTTAATAAAAAACTTTCAAACAAACAATGGGCAAGATGTATGCAACTTAATTTCGCCCTTGAGTTACACTGAACCTACGGCCCATCAACAGCAGCCCATTGTAAATGTTAATGTTCAGAACATTCCTCTACCGGAAAACAGTGAAATAAGTCTACCACCTCAGAGACCAGATCCAATTTTAATAGACACAACCGAGGAAATCGTTGATGTCACTAAGACTGGAAACAATTTAAATAATGTAAGTTCGTCAAAACGGGTTCATATTATTGAATCCGTGACTATAACTCCACCCGAAAGTCATAATGTAACCAGACTGCCACCTACATTGCCTGAGCAGAGCCCACAGATATGTAACGAAATGCCTGCTGAGGTAGCCGATATCCCAAATGATATCAATGATAAAACTGGATCGCCGAAAAAACAGACAGAACCAGTTCAGTCAACGCTACAAGTCGATTTGACCAATCTTTTAGCCGGGATAAATACAAACACTCTTCTGATGGCACTGCAAAATCTGCAACAACTGAAAAATAATAATCCAGTTGAAAATACTAAACCAAATGAAGAAATGATCATGGAAGAGAAGAAAACAGAAGAGACCCAGGAGCCAGTAGAAACCATTAACCTTACGAATGACGAGGAATGGGAGAAGGAATCCAACAGAGACGGCAGTATAGAGAGGCAGTTGGAAAAGTTAGATGGTAACGTCACCGACACGCCATTTTTAAGCGATATTTTTGATCCTGGTCCAGTAGTAGTGCCGTCAAATTTAGCTAAAAATATAAGTATAAACATTAATAGTCTTGAAGACAACAATAGCACGGAGAGGCAAAAAACCCTAACGAACGATAGTGCGCCTGTTATAGGAAATTTTAAAAGCTTCGCCTTGCCAAAACCTATCCTGTTGAATAGGCTCAAACTAACCGTTAAGACCGCAGACAAGAGTTCCAAAAGAGTCGATGACAAGGCGAGTAGAAGGAGGAAAAAGGTTGGTATCATCACACGTTAAAACCAAATAATATTGGCACGTTATTTTTTTTGCGTAAACACAGGTGTTGTTTCAGAGTACGTCGTCGGCGTCTCGAGGCGAGGGAGGTCAAGATGAGGAGGAAGAGGAGGAATCAGGTGACGAGGGAGACCTCTCCAAATATGATTTGTGGGGCGGAGAAGACGAACAGGAGGATACCTCCAAAACAGGTTAGTTTTTGTAGACAGAAACGAGGGGAGATTTTCGAAATACTGCGACATACATGAATCATTTCAGTACTTTAAACATTTTTTACAATCTAAGAATAGATTCGTTTAGAAAAAATGCAACCAACAATATTATTGATTAAACTTATTTTTCAGAAACTGTAGATAAGGCGAAAGAGGGTGAGTCTTCCAAGGATGGAAACTCGAAGGGTAGTGATAAAAATGGGAAATCAGCCTCGCCGGACGCCAAGAGTAAAAGAAGGTGGGTTTAAGGAGCTTTTTAGTTGTTAAAATTAAAAAGCAACTATCTTAAACAGGTTTTAAATATTAAATAATGAACTTTTACATTTAAAGTAGAAAGCCATCTGCTTAGCTGCTGTGCCAACCGGCATTAATAAAAGTGACTGGAAGTCGCTGGATGCAGGCTGTCAATGTTGAAATCATTAGGAGAATCCTATGTTCAACAGTGGATTTTTTATGATTGTAGAAGGAGAAGAAATAAGACACTAGCTATGCCAGTGAAACAAGCCTCAATATTACGATGTAACAATAATGTGAATGTTTGCAGGTCGCGGAGTTCTTCGTCGTCGTCTAGCTCTTCGTCCAGCTCCAGCTCTAGTCATAGTTCCACGCAGGCTCCTAAAAATAAGTAAGTTCCTAGAATTTTAATTCATGGTACAGACGCCTGCTATATTCTGTCACTAGTATAGGCTGTGGTATATATGGGCCGACTCGATAGCGGTGATGCCACAGTCAACAAAGACACACAATGTCATAGTAATGCACCTACATACAGGTGATAAAATAAAATCTGTCCAAACGATAAAGGTGTTATCAGGCATCATTAATGTGTTCTGTTTCAAAGATCAAATCAAACGATGTGCCAGCGGTGTATCGTTTGATCGTTGCATCAAAAGGTGCCGACACAAGAACCGATGCGTATTGAAACACACCCGACACCGAAAATGTTATTGTCACTTGTCAGAATTTAAAAATTTGCGAGATTATAGGGTAAAATTGATACTAAAACGTGTATGACAACTTACGATAATGATGTTATCCTTTACCTTTATTAGGTATATTTTTTTCGTATTTTTTTAATAATACTTTTGAGATGCCAAATGCGCGTCTTGAATCAGACAGGGTTTTTTGTCATACTGTATACCATGCTCAAGTAATGTGAGTGTTACGATCAATTCAGCTATTTGTTCGTTTGTCAAATTAAAAAAGTATCGGTATTTTGAGATTGTGTCAATGCATTGTCATTGTCCACAGATTTGATGATTTCAATCTAAACAGCGAGCGCGAACATTCCCCAAAGGTGCGAAAGTCGCGGTCCCGGTCTCGTTCGCCGCGCTCGCGCTCCGGCGGGCCCGCGCGACGCAAGTCCAGGGACAGCCGGTCTGCTGGAGACACTAGGTTCCATTATAATTAATATCTTAGCATTTCAAATGCAATCCGTTGCATTAAGTGGCTTTAATGCTTCACTGACGCTTATTTCAAGTTATCTAAAATATTTGTAAATGTGTATAGATACTCTATATAGTCTAAGATCCCGATATAGAACGACCTTCACCGAGATGCTTATTTAATGAAATGTAATTTATATATTATTTCATATGCCAATAAATATATTCCATATGGGTTGCCTAACAAATTTTAGTCCAGAGTATTTTTAATTAATAATTAAAAAAATTTTTTTTTTAAACATTCCACCCGTTTGATTATTAGATAAATTCGATACCAATCGAAAGTATGAAGCCCATAGAATTTCATTTTTTCAAACAATAAATAGTAGCACGTTTTTTCACTTGTATCTATAGCGACAATATACTCTAAAATGATGCACAGCATATACGAGTCTATCGCTATCCTTTTCATTTCCAAGCACTAATAGCATGCGCACTCTCTTTCTATAAATGGGCGGACTTTAAACAGCTGCTTTGCTGTGTCATGCTATCACTCGCAGCGATATTTTACTTTTTAAAATTCGACAACCGGAATTCGGGACTGATTTTTCGCAGGCAACCCTATACCACCGTGTTCATAATAAAATAATCTTTCAGTTTATTAAAGTTTGATTCAATAATCAGACCGTTGCAAAATGCTAGTATAGATTTACCTGTTTACACCTGGCAACCTTATAGTTGTGACCGGAAAAGAATAGGCAACCTAACGTTTGCATATTCTATGGGCTTCATACTTTCGATTGGTATCGAATTTATCTAATAATCAAACGGGAGGAATGTTTAAAAAATTTTTTTTTAATTATTAATTAAAAATACTCTGGACTAAAATTTGTTAGGCAACCCATATGGAATATATTTATTGGCATATTAAATAATATATAAATTACGTTTCATTAAATAAGCATCTCGGTGAAGGTCGTTCTATATCGGGATCCTATACTAATAGCACTAGTACTATTATCCGTTAAAAATTGGCTTATGAAATGTTTCAGCTAAATATGTTATGGAGTTAATTTAGAAGCGTCCAATGTTATTTTATTAATTTAATTGCCAGTAAAAGATCTCAGTTAAGTTCAATTGAGTGGAGCATGAATCATATTTTTAAAACTATTCAGCAGTTTGACTGAAAATAACATGTTACACCATTCCAACTTCCAAACCAACCAATGAAAACAAATAACGAGTATAATTTTGTTTAGCCTTCGAATAGAATCAGTAAACATATTATTGAACGTACGGTCCAGGAGTCACGAGAGCACGCGCGACAAGGAGTGGAGCCGCGAGCGCGCGCGCCGCGACCGCTCGCGCGGCTCCGGCGAGCGCAAGGACGCGGCCGCGCCCGCGCGCAGCGAGCGACGCTACTCGCGCGACGCCAACAACCACTACGCGGCACGCGGCAGGCACCGCTAACATACCAACTACCATTTGGCTGGGCCAGCGTGCTGAATTCACCACAGAAAGACGGCATTGGACTGCCAACGCATTGCTATTATTATTCGCCCTATGGTGTTGGAGAATTTCATGGGCGACGGTCATTACTTACTATCAGGTGAACCGGATGCTCTTTGCTCCCTTTAATATAAAAACCCTACTCAATTACCAGTTTAGAGAGGCTATTGCCTTTTATTAATTCAATTCGTACATCAGTGTAAGGCAGAGGCCTCGTCTGCATAAGAGCAGTAAGGTCATGGTACACCACAATAAAAGCGCGGGTGCGTGAAAAAGAGATAAAGTGTGCATCCAATAGTTGTCTTGCGGTTAGTGGTACTGACAGCAATACCTTTGTCTCTTTCTCGTGTGGTCAATTCAGTGAGGCTTTTGCGTTCACGCCCTTTGTCTGCGTTATAAATACTACGTACCAAGTAGGTATATCTTGACATGCGCGTCTCTGGACCGATAGACTAAATTCAATATTATGAGTATACAAATAGTGAATGAGGTTTTGTGATCTTAAGAGCCTACGTTAAAATGACTACAGTTTGCACTTGGTAATTATCCGAGGTGTTGTATACGTATACAAGTGAAAAGTTAAACAAGGGACTTATTGATGGGAAAAATTGATCATTCGATTTTCGATCCAAATATTTGTTCAAATGTTTGAAAGCCTCCGTGGTGCAGTTGGTTAGACGCCGGCTGTGAAACGAGAGGCGGCGGGTTCGATCCCAGCACCGAAACAAATATTTGTGTGAACCACAGGTATTTGTTTCGGGTCTGGGTGTTTGTGAAACCGAAAAGTCTCTCGTACTGATACCCACGACACAAGACTCAAGCTTAGTGTGGAGTCAGGACTATGTATGTATGTGACTGTTAGGTGTATTTATTAATACATTATTTTCAAAATATAAACGATCTTTGAGAGTGTTCTCCGCGTCAATCTGTCTATTTTCCTTTGTGCTGCAAGCGCTGGCCACTGACAGATGCGAAATAGTGTGTCCGCGTGTAATGAATCATTGGCAAGTGCAATAAAATATTTCTATTAAAGAATGAGAACAAAGCATCCACACGTGGTCAGATTTTGTGAAAATACTTTTAAAAGTTTTCTGTTTTGTATCAGTATTTTTGTGGGAATATTTTTGTTACTTTAGTCCCTCGTTTAACCTTACACTTTGTAAAGCACTCGGTTAATTAAAAAACACATTTTAATCTGGATATAGGTATTTGAGCCTCTAAGACCGTGTACAAATTTCTGTGGCAGTATTATAATGTGTCCAAGGAAAAATTACTGCACAACACCGAGTTAAATTAACGTGTTTTGTGGCTCTATTGATTTTGATGTTGAAATTTAAAACGGATTGAAAGACTGATTGAGGATTATTGATGGAAAATAACTATGTCATGTAATTAATTCGGTAGATTTTCGTTGATATTGCAGAATGTGTTATGCTATAATGTTTTCAGGAGAGAAACTGTTGCTTTTTACTTAGATAAGGATGTAACCCGTCGGTGATTTTTCACTAAAAGCATAGAGGTTTTTAAGCCAACCACAAATGCTAGATGTTTAACAAAATAAAGGAAAAGACAATTTTCTCCCTAAACAAAATTTTATGGCTCATTTTGCAATATCAGCGACGATATATTCAATTACTCTGATTATTACGGAGTTGGCGTTTATTTGAAATAATCGTGAAGGATTTCATATATTGTTATGGGTTGTTATAACGATTTAAATCTGATAGGGCATATTTATATGTATAGATAGGTTTGAAGGGATGTTCTTATTATAAAGAATACTCTAAAGTTATATCGTGGATAAAAATGTATATCGTTTATTAAGAATCAAAATTCATGTTGGAATTAGTGAAATTATAATACAATGCATGGTTTAAAACTATATGAAAAATTATTAGTTGCCAAATGAAAATATTATGCCTGTACATATGCCAACAGCGCTTTCGTAATATAAGGTGGCTTCGTAAGATTAAGAAGTGTTCTGAGCATTATTTTTACAACTTCAATAGTACTTTATTTAGTTGTTATGTGTTACAACTTACAACATAAAACAAATATGGATTTGTAATAATATATATTTCATCGTACTAGTACCCAATTATTAATGTTCTTATTGACTTGACTAGCTAACAAATCTTAAATACGTAATATTTTGAAGGCGGGTCGCTAAGTGCCGAACATGTACGCCTTACGCTTAACATTAATTTGTGTAACTAATTATAGCGAAAAACACGCAAGATTTACACGGAATATTAATTTGTCTTAATATATCAGGCCGTAATCGTCCACTGTTGAGCATGGGACACAACATACCCTTTCTTGTACTTAAAGGCCTTTATGTCATGCAAGTTTCCTGACTATGATTGAAATATATCACTGTTAAAGAGTTTGGTAATTGAATATCATCAACACACAAGTGACTCCGATAATTTCGGAGGTGTATACCCTGGAATTTTAACCGAGACGGTGGTCAACCGTCTCGTGGATCATATCTAGATAATTATCAACAGGCTACCACACACATGTAAGGCACATAGAAATTCTATTAAAACTTCAATAAATTTACACGTAGGATTATACTAATTTGTGTTTAATTTACTTATGTGCCTTTCTGAGCCAACATTGCAGGATCTACATGTAATATCAAATGGTGTAACATTTGCTTAAATTTATACGTGTTTGATATTTAGCGACCCGCCTTCAAAATATAACGTATTTAAGATTTGTTAGCTAGTCAAGTCAATAAGAACATTAATAATTGGGTACTAGTACGATGAAATATATATTATTTGTTACTTTGTAGTGGCACTTTGAAGTCGGTTTTTATTTTTTTATTAAGAATTATTTTATTTGTCCCTTTTTAGTTTTGATAGGCATCGTAATGATGAGAAAGGTGATCATGATATAATCAAAACGATGTCTTTAAAATTTACGAATTCTTCAGACCAAACATGATATTATTGCTGTGAAATTATGAGAAAATTGTAAGTCATTATAATCATGATATCCGCTATTGTTAGACACTGACCAGGTCGGATTCTCTTAGTTTACGTCGGTAATTTACGTATCTATTTCTCTCACTCTCCCTCTTCTTCACCTACTGTTTATAGTAAAACTTTTATATTGAAAACTGAAATTAATTGTATCTATTATCTAACCCCCCCCCCCCCCTACACGCCTTTCCCCTTTTAACCCCCCCTTTGTAGTAACACACTTATACCGAACCAGGTGCAAAAAGAATTATTGCTGTACAGTTCAATTTTGAGGAGTTCTGCTCTTCAAGTCCGAAGATATTCATCAGGTCTTCACCATTATTTAATGACACCAATCTAACATATCATACTTGTCGACAAAATAGTTTATTTTTAATCGTTTAAGTACTGCCAGAGATATTGAGTATTTACATTAGTATCTATTTTCTCCCCCCCCCCCCCTACACTCTTTCCCCCTTTTAAGCCCCACTTTGTAGTAATACACTTATACTGAACTAGGTGCAAAAAGAATTATTGCTGTACCGTTCTATTTTGAGGAGTTGTGTTCTTCAGGACCGAAGATATTCATCAGATCGTCACCATATTTTTATGGGACCAAACGACTAGCACCAGCTTTCAATTAAAGAAAGAATTATCGAAATCGGTTTACCCAGTACAGAGAAATGAGGTAACAAACATAAAAAAAAAAAAGCAACATACAGTCGAATTGAGAACCTCCTCCTTTTTTTGAAGTCGGTTAAAAAAGAAGTTTGGAGGGGTTTATCACAGGCGACCGATAGAGGGCAGTTTACCTAATCGCCCAAATGTCTTGTCTGTGAAAGGTCGTACTCCTAAAAAATAATTTTCTGTTCATTATTTTTATTTTTCAATATGGCGGATGATGTACACTTAAGCTTGTATATTCGTGTTAAAAATGTAGAAAGATTTATTTTTTATTGTGCTGATTTTGTTTCTTAGACTTGTGGAATTTAGTTATGTATGTAAACATACATCCAATGGCAATGCTTAAGATTTTCTTCCTTAAGGCTTACATGTAATTCAAAATTCACAATACATCAGTAAAACAGTATAATAAGCAAGTATAAAAGTTGTTTCTGTGAGGTTGAAGGAGATATGGATTATTTTTGTGTGTTTCTTAATAACAATGGCTTCAGCATTTAAGTAGGAATATAGCTTGTATCATGCAATTCACTATCATTTAATCTCATTAAAGGTATTATTTGACATAATATATAGGTGATATCAACATTAATTTAATCCACATGTTCCTAACCATATTAGGTAAAAGTGTACCAAGTTTCAAAGAAATCTGACTGGAATTTTTGCCACAATTTTAGTTTTTAAGGATTTTCAACACTTGTACAGGTACGAGGTTTTTTTACCGCTCAGCGAAGTTCACGAATCGAACCGAAGTTCAGCAGAGGGGTAACAATACTCTATACCTATATGTGTGACCAAGAAATCTTGAAAAGTATACGATCACGATTTTTGCCAAAAAAAACCAAACAATTTTTTTTTTAAATTTTCTTAAATTATGTCTGGATTAATAAGACACATGTGAATTAAACTAATGATCTTATGTCAGTATCACCCTGTATATATTGAAAGATGTTAACGATTAGGTTGAATGAAATTTATACTATAAATATTAAAAAGGCGGACTGGTATACTCTGAATGATGAGGTTAAATATATATTCTGAACGTTGGAAATAAATGGAGTTACAGTTTGCGAGCGGCTGCTTTTTCAATCCGCTGGTGTCGGTTTCTATAATGTAGTACAATATTGTCATTTGCTGGCTTCATTTTCCTACATTATTAGTGAGAATATTTCAAATGAGATGTAGTATTGCGTCAACGTTTAATCTGTATTTTTTTGCTCTATCGCTGTTCTGTCGTCGCTAAGCTTTTCCTAGTGGGATAAATGATAATCATATTAGTTATGTGTAAATATTAACGTTAGGTGGACAATTGTGCTGCTAAGTGAGACACTGAATGACATTAATTTTCAAGGCTGGTACATAACGTATCGAAGTCCTGAAGACAGTTTAATTTTCCGTGTTTAGTGATAAAAGTATTTTTAAGCTAACATTGTATGGTAATTAATAAATTTACTATTAAAATACTAGTGAAGTTTGCACTTGTTTAATTTTCATTACATTCACTTTCATACACACATTTATATGTATTTCACAAGGTGTACATTAATACAAATAACACGTAATTGCAACTTATTTCGGCTTCTGTGGTTGATCTGTAAACATAACGTTTAAAATGTATATTCAGAGTTGAAAAACATTTCGAACAGGCGCTTGTTACCTAGGGTATGAATGGAGCGAAATGCTACATTTGACAAATAACGTTGGCCACTTCAAGCTATTGTTGCGAGAATTGGGTGGTATTTGGCACCGATTTTTTTATAAAGTCACACCAGTGACAGTACAATACAATTTAGGATAATTGGAGTACCATCCGAATCCAAGAGGACATAATTATTTGAAACAGTTTGGAACCACAACGGGTGTTGCACTTTCATTTACGGCGACAACTATCCGGGCAGTCGAAAGGTAAAGAAAACTTGAACAATGGGTCAATCAATGAAGACGATCGAAATTCGGATTGTCGGTGGCAAAAAAAAAAAATGCGACAGTCGGTAGTTATTAAATACAGATTAGTTTTATTCATTTTTACTCCGCCACCCAATACTACGGTAGCGGCGGCTTACGTGTATTTTAAATCTATCACGTTTATGTTCTGTGTTTGTTTTGCTACCATGGTTCATTCATACTAAGCTGCACTAGCTTCAGCGTCGGTCTATCACATCTAGGTAAGATTAATCACGAATATTATTGGCCTCAAGTTTATTAGTTCCTACGTGCCTTTTCGTCAGATGTGTTGATAACTTGTATGGTATTAAAGGGTAGGTATGAGGAAGTTAGCCAAGCCTACAATCACGTGAAAGGGGAAATTTTATTAGGCCGTTCTTTCACCATTCATACCACAGGTGAATGGCACTTGAAAACAGGCTATACAGAGTTATTTTCATCTGAGTGTACTAATTTTTAGAATCATGAATATAGCCCATTAGTAAAATAAAATGAAATATTATTTTTCAAAACATTCCATAATTTTTATCTTCACAAATCAAAAAACTTACAGCCTTATACATAGATAGATTTAAAACATATATTAGTTAGCGAATGTTTTGTCCCTTTCGAACAACTTTAGAATTCAGTTTGAGTGAAAAAGATAAAACATTCGATAATTTAAAAATGTTTTTAATCTGACTATGAATAGGCACCACCATAACAAGCCCATTGATAATAATTGATAATACATACCTCCATCGAGACAGCGACATTCCTGATGAAGAAAAAAAAGTATTACAAGTTGCATAAAATTAAGATAGAGTTAAAATCAATTCTACTTACCGTTAGAATGGCAGTAGTTTTCTGCGGAGGTTTGGGCGAGTCCATCTTTTTCATCTTTGGCGTACATGGAGCCTCCACAGCTCCGCCTTCAAAGTATCGCATATTTTTATGAGAAATAACTGGGTAGTGATATGATATTATTTATTCCCGTTTTTTTTCCAGTTCGCAAAGCATTTTTCCATTCAAAGTTTAAAGGGCTAAACTATAGCCATTCAATTAAAGTACCTACAAATTTCTAATTTTGTGTTATAGCTTGGTCACGCAAGTCATTTCCACAAAAAGAACTACCATTCATCGTAAGACCTGCTAAAGCGAAATTATTCCTAATATTTTGACAATTCTAATGTTTGTGTGAATCACAGGTATTTGTTTCGAGTCTGGGTGTTTGTGAGACCGAAAAGTCTCACGTAGTTCCTGATACCCACGACACAAGACTCGATCTTAGTGTGAGGTTAGGACTATGTATGTGACTGTTGGGTGTATTTATTTATTATTTTTTTTAATTGAAACAGATTATCTACGAATAACATCCATATTATTACATACCCGGTCCAACCGCAACACCTTCCGAAGGGCTTACTTTGTACAACTGAAAAAACACATTTATTTTATAGAACCAACAGCTATTTGCTTTATAGCGTAGCGTATCTATATTATTTCCAACACACGATGACTAATAACAGGTGCAAATGAATTCGGTAATTTTAGTTAATACCATATTATTCAGCGAAAATACAATATATTACCATATTTAGTTTTCGCAGTTGTACTCCGGTACGACTGTCTCAGTGGCGCAGTGTACTACGGTATGATTGCCAAGCTGAGGTCTTGGGTTCTTATCGCTGGTCGGGCAAAGTAATATTGGATTTTTCTATTAATTATTTATCAGCTCGGTGTCAGGAATTTGAGCCTGATATGGCGATAGGCTCACCCCCTACCACATCACGGGAAATGCGTGAGTTTATATATTATGTATGTTACCATATTTCCCAAACACAGTGTTATGTAAAAAAAAAGTATACCTATAGATCAACAATATAATTTTAGACCTGGAATGAAAATTTCGAAAACGTCATTAATCATCGTATATTGGACAAAGCATGCGTGAGAATGACATGTGTTAACTGTTACCCTGCCGTCGTCGCCAGCAGCCAACCCCGAGGACAGCGGCAGTACGTCGGGCCCCCACTGCTTGATGAAGTGTCCGAGGCGCGCCACGCGCTGCGCCGGCGTCGTCACCGTGTGCGAGCCGCCGCAGTAGCGGTTGCATAGGTGTTTGCCTGTCTCCGACCTGGCAGGGAAGTATGTACATAGGTACTAGGTTATTTTGGAATCAAACATTATTAGCACCTGATTTAAGTGTTCATCGTTTGTCATATATGAAAAATTTACATCAAAATAAATCTAGGGAATGAAATTAGGTACATAGGTAAGTCTGGATTAAGTAAATACATTAATTTTCAATGCATGTTTTGGCGTTCAATGTCAATATTTAATTTAGTTGCATTAGTCTGGATAATAGAAATGAATATATTGGTATCGGAAATAAGCAAAATAATCACGATATAAGGAGCAAATAAATCTCAAGAATAAAAAATAAAATTAGGTACCTGACTTTATGTGGCACTTGCTTGCTACTTGCTTGTTTGTCGATGGTCTCCCAGTCGTGCATGTTGCGTTGAGGTATGTTACTAGCTTGCGTTTTTCGTATTGCGTCTGTGTAATAAATAAAAAAAGAATTAATTTACATGAAAAAAATATCGAAAGTAAATGAGTTAAAACAATCAGGTAATTTCAAAGTAGGGTTCTCGGTCCAAGAATAAAAAGATCAAATCTATTTTTTTGGTTAATTTTTGGAGGAAATTCATGGTATATTTTTTAATAATAGCGAACTGGAACATGTCCTAACCGAGTTCATAGCTGAGGTAAGGTTTCATAGAGAGAGTGGCTGGCAAAGGTTTGCTGACAGGTATGGCTGAAGCAGCTTCCATCGGCATCACGGCTTGCGCGTCACACGATATGCAATTCACATCTCTGAAAAAATCAACTTGTATGTAGGTAGTTTAATTATTTGCCTGGACGGGCAGAGTTCCAAGGTAAGATATAAAAAAATATTCTTTACGACATATTTCGGTTTCCAGTTTATTGTTTTGACAACCAAATTTTCCCGTCTAGAATGCTTATACCCCACCCTAGTGTAAAATTGTACTTTTTTTTATTGCATAGCAGAAAACAGGTCACCTAATGGTAAGTGATCACTGCTACCCATGAAACATCCACAACGCTTGGATCATGGATGGGGTCAATACCCCATGCCAGATGCCCAATCTATATCTATATCAACCCATATACGTCCCACGGGCTGCACGGGCCTACTCTACAATCGAGAGAATCGATTGAGAGTGGTTAGGCCATATAGTCCACCACGCTGGCCTAGTGCGGTTTGGCGGACTTACATACCGTAGAAATTCTTTAAAATCGCTACGGTATGCAGGTTTCCTCACGATGTTTTCCTTCACCGTTAAAGTGCGTGGTGATTGACTATCAATACACACATAACTCCGAAAAGTCAGAGGTGTGCCCTGGGATTTGAACCCGCGACCACCGTGAACATGTAGGCAGCCGCGTCTGGTCCGTTACCAACAGGCCACCACGCACTTCCAGATGCCCAATGCCATTCGGAAATCTCATTCACCGAACGAAACGCGACAGCAAAGTGTCGCTTCACGTCAATTTCCTGTGAGAAATCCCGAACGAGCCTGCCCATTCAAGCTGAGCCATGGCTGACAACAGCGTGGCTCTACAACTTCCAAAATTTTATCAATACAATACTAATCAATGAACTCAATTTCTGACCTTAGTAATCGCCTCTTTGTTCCCGCAGCTTCCACTTCCTTTCGTAGAGACGCCATTTGTTTCAGATTTTCTTGAAGCATTTTCAATTTATTGTTGAAGAAGTCTTTCACCGGAGACAACTCCATTTTATCCAGTTTGGTTTCAATTTCACGCTGAATGTCATCCAGCGCTTGTTGCCAAAGTGCTTCCTAAAGTTTACAGGTAAATATTTATTACAATCATCTAAACTCGAGTGACAAAGAAAAGTGACAAAATAATCTTATAAAATTACTTTTCTTGTACGTTTTATTTCAAACAGGTATTTTACCTGTAGGTATGTAAGTGGGTACGTATTATAGTTCATAAGTAAAAAAATAATATTTACCTGCATATTCAGTTTCCCAAGTGCATGTTCAAGTCCTCTAGATAAATCGTCGCAAGCCAGCTCGAACTGGTCGTGCGAAACCTTGCGAGCTAGCATACGAAGGTCTGCTTTCTCGGCCATCGCTTCCACCATGTCTTCACGATCAAGTTTCACTGTCTTCAGTAGCTCGATTTGTTCCAGAAGAGCCTTTGGAATCAAAAATATTATGGTTTCGTTAGAACGACTAAGTTATAATCAAGACCAACTAATTTGGTACTTCCTCTATTATTATAATATTCATATTCTTTGGCATTTAAAACTAGATTTATTTACATTCACATGGAGCTGTCGATCTTCTTTCTCGGCCGCTAGTTGGAGCGCTGTTTCATGGACCTGTTTCAATTCTTCCTGCATACCTTGCACTGTCTGGAAGAGCTGCATCAATCCTGAAAACAAAACAAAAACAACACATATATGTTTTATAAATGAATGAGTTTTAAGAGATTATCCTATCTTCACACTCGTCACTGTTGCCCCTATAAGTCGGGATCATATTATGCAATACGCATTTT
The DNA here is from genome assembly GCA_905220455.2 of Deilephila porcellus. Lineage (NCBI taxonomy): Eukaryota > Metazoa > Arthropoda > Insecta > Lepidoptera > Sphingidae > Deilephila > Deilephila porcellus. The sequence continues at coordinate 10,526,051 of LR999973.1, read as the reverse complement.
GTTTGCACCAAGCATAGAAACTTAACGATTCTCTTAAAATATCCAAGTTATATTTTACTAGTAATGAAATTAATCAAATAATAAAACGAGTGAATGAGTGTAAGTACAGATACAAGGAAATAAATAGTACCTTGTAAATCTTTTACATTTTCTGGAGACATTTTACCAGCACTAACAGAAGCACCTTGAGCGCCAAGACCAGACTCGACGGTTAACGCAGCCACTTGTCTCATCATTTGTTCCAGTTGGTCTTGCAACGAGTTCACCTGAAAATTATGTGTCACAAATATATTTACGAGATTATTTCATTGCAAAAAACATTATTCAATGTGAAAGTGCAATGAAAACAAATTGAGAAGGTTTAAAGATATTCATGATGATTGATGAAATGACATTAGTCACTTAACCCCTTAGGTGTCCAAGAGCTCATATTAATTATGAACTCATTACCAGAGCAAAAACTGTAACTAGCAAAATAAATGTGAAATTGGCAAAATCTCAATATAAATACTTACACTTTCATGGAGGACGCTGTCAAAGTTTCCAATTTTATCGCAACAGGCCTTCATCTTTTTCTCTAGCGCGTTTAGTCTCTCCGTCAAAGCACTGGTGCCACCGGGGACGTCTAGAAAATTATAATTCATTTTATTTTTGATTTATCGCCTACGTTTTTAGAGCCATAGAAATATACCCATAGTTTCGTTTAATGTTTTTTTCGTTACAGATGGGAAATAATGTTACCCTCAATGAGGATCAGTGTGAGACACATTACAACATACGAACAAAAAGTTAAAATTATTAATTGTAATTATTCCATTTAGTTAACAAAGCAAGTAAAATTATTATACATAAATTCTTATTGTTATAATTATGAATTCTAACCTCCGGGTGTAGCAGCGGCGCCACCTTCTGCCCCGCCTCCGCCAGCGGCACTGGGTGCAGTGCCGGCCGCTTCTGGCGTGGTTTCAGCAGCTTTGGGTACCGCTGCAGCCGCTTCAGGCGCAGCCGCAGGTGCACCTGGGTGAGAGCTTTTGATTGAATAGCTACCATGATGGACAAGAGTCTGAGCGTATTAACTTATGAGGGTCGGGCCTAGTATTGGGATGATTATTTGCTAACATCGCAATTTTTAACAATCGTTTAACACATTTACGGTCTTATTTAGTTTTAAAACCTATTTTAGTTATCGAATGTTGTCCCTTTCGAACGACTTTTGAATTCAGTTTGAGCGAACAAGACAAAACATTCTATAATTAAAATACGGTTTAAAACTGTCTATGAATAAGGCCTTAGGACGCTTAACCATTTTGGTCCAACAAGTCATTTCCGTCTCACTCAACGCTGTAAATTTATTTTGATCGGTTTAGAGAAAATTTCTGTTTCGTAATAACGACCTCACAATTCAAACCGGACTTGCGAATCCTTCGTAATAAAAAAAATTAGAAAAACAACCTCTTGCTTCACTCATAGAACTGTAGAAGGCGTTGGACAATTGGTCGACATCGGCGCGCAGCTGGTTCAAGTTCGCCTGGATTGCTGACAGATCTGCTGGCGTCACGCCGGCTGCTGGAGTCACAGCTGGTGCAGCGGCGGCCGCGGCGGCTGGTGCTGGGGCCGCTGCGGCCACTTGTCTGTGTATTTGTCAGTTTGCAATATATAATGGGATCATTATTTCGGTATATGTTGGTGCTAGGATAGGTATTTGTATTCGCCCAGATAATCACTATCGTACACAGCGGTTAAGGATCCATCATAGTGATCTATGTATATTGCGTTACGAGTTCTGTGTATGTCTGGATATATGTAGGTAATCAGCGAAATTGTGAAATTTGGCGAGAGAGAGTCATCTTACGTCGGTGGATACTATAACATGTAGAATGCACTGCAATTCCTATCAGGAGCGTTGTAGTCGATTTGTCTTGCCAGTATGTTAAAGAAATGAAATTGCCAAGTTTTATCTCACAATAGTAATAACAGCATTCTTGTACGCTGCTGCTACACTCCAGTGAAATGTGTGTATTCAAATTATTTTAAATGCACTCACGTTTTAGAGCCACGATTCTTGAGCGCCGCTTGCAGTTCTGATGTTTCCGAGATGATGTCTTGAACCAATGAGCTGAGCTTAGACATGCCGGCTTCAGCGGCTTCCAAGCGAGACGACACGTTCAACGATGTCCACATATCTGTGATTGCTTTCAGATTCGTCTGTGATCTGTAATAGAGGCTATGCATCATAGTCTGGAACTTTCACTGAAATATTTAATAGTTGCATTTGTTGTAATGACTACATTGATAACAAATATCAATAAAGTTACAGCTTATTGATGGGAATAAGTATTTAAAGTCTTTAAAATTTTAAATTCAAAAGATATTTTATACCGGGTATATCAAGAATGCGACCGAAAACGAAGCAAGGTGGTAGTATTAGTGACTTCAGACACAATGCTACTAAAAATTTCGCAAAAGAAAACCGTCAACTTTTTTTTGGTAATTTTTTACTTATCGTCATATTTGGGTGATTAATACACATTTTCCTAAAATAATGATGTACACCTTTTTATTTTTTAAGACGCAATGGTACGTTAGGGTTTAAATTACTATTTTCGTAATAGATAGGTATTTACTACCCAAACACAATAATTTTTAAAAAATTGCTAAAAGGAATCTGTCGCTTATTTTGCGAAATTTTTATTTGCATTGTGTCTGTAACCACCAGAACTACCACCCGGCTACGTTTTCGGTCGCAGTCTTGATATACCCGGTATATCACCGAAGCATGTTTACCAAAATATCAATCCGCCGTCAGTTTTTCAACCCTACCTGACTTCTTCAAGTATCTCTTCATTCTTAGGCATGCTACCGTAGACGCGGTTCTTTAGGTCTTCAACAGTAGACTCCAGGAGATTGAATTTGCTGAGGGTGACGAGCGACAGTCGCTCGGTGGAGGACAGCTTGTGGGGCGCCCCTGCTGCCGGTGGAGAGGGTGCTCCGTGTGGCGCCGGGGCTGGCGAACGATCGCGTGGGGGACTTCGCTCCGCTAGAGACAACCCATGGCTAAGAGGTATGGTTTTTTGAAACCAATTGTCTTTTTTTTATTTAATTGGATAGGTATGAATTGGGTAAAAAGTAGTCTGAACAGACGATGATAGATTAAATTGGGCGAGGTGAAAGTGATATGTCAGGATTGCAAATTGGAGACCCATAGTGTCTGCCTACCCCTATGGGACGTAGGTAGTTGTCTCTATGTCCAATAGAGATTTGAATATAACAGTAATTATTCCGACATTTTTGTGCGAATTTAAAATTCTAATTGAAACTTGTTTGCCAAATGTGGCTTGTTGTTTTAAAGTCTTATTAATCAAATTAACACTTACTCGGCGAGTCGGATTTTTTGATGCGTTCGACTGAAAATAAAGATGTTAACCGTTAAATAAAGATCTCGACTGTCAACGACAAAAATTGATTCATATGCTCACGAAAACTTACCGACTAATATTGTGGCTTGTTCCGATACAGACGGAGTAGGGTCTGTAATTAAAACATCACTTAGCGTGTATAGGCAAACAAGTATAAAAAGTCTTTTATGTGCAAAATTCTATTTTACGTAAATCTTATGAGGTATCTATATAATGAGGCACCTTAAAAGTTTTTAATAATTACCATAAAAAGTAGAAAACTACTTACGTACTTCGGCTTTTACTGGTCCAGTCTAAAAATAAGAAGAATATATTTAATAAAGAACTATATTAACTTCTCGCTCGGCTTTTTCGGAACATTTTTATATCATATCTTATAACGGCCACTATAAGGTCTAATTTCTAAATATAAACGCATAACAACTGTTTATCTGCCTCCACATAATGTATCATGGATGTCTAACCTTGTCTTCAGTGTCCACGACAAACTCACTGATGGCGATGGTTTGGTTGTTCTCCCTACCGACGGGCAGGGTAGCGACGCTTCCCCTCAGTTCCACATTCTTACCCAGGATGCGAAGTTGTTGAGCAAGGCAGTGCAACACTGTCTGCAGCATGTTGAAGTCTACCACGCCCACCTGTGAGTTACTAATTTTTTTATTTCTTCTGTCTGTACCATCACATGCTAGGCTAATACGGTTGGTAAACTTCACACATCTTTTCCTTTTTCATTCCTTTCTATGTTATTAGCATTTAAAAAGATTTTTATTTAGAAGGGATCTTCCTCGAGTCAATACAAGAAAGACATTTAAGCAATAACGTGCAGTATTTCAGGTAATTAGCGTATGAATGGTAATTGGTTTTTAGATAATTTCGCTGTGGTTTGAAATCCAATTTTCCAAATGATCCTGCGAAATGTAGTGTTTGGTGCTATTTCAGTGCGATGGTTCATCCTAGCATACAGGAATTCTGAGTTTATGGTCTAGATGCCATAATAAGGAAAAAACAAATGAGACATTTCTGCGAAGATGAGCTGTTAGTTTGAAATGCGTGTACCTCCGGTGTTCCGATCGCCAGGTCGATCATATCGCCTATGTTCAACAGTACAGCTGTTTCGTCTATAACAAGAAAATATTTATTTAGGAAATCACAATAGCTAAGATTCAAATCCCAGGGCATACCTCTAACTTTTCGGAGTTATGTGTGTATTGATAGTCAATCACCACGCACTTTAACGGTGAAGGAAAACATCTTGAGGAAACCTGCATACCGTAGCGATTTTAAAAAGAATTTCTACGGTATGTAAGTCCGCCAACCCGCACTAGGCCAGCGTTGTGGACTATATGGCCTAACCACTCTCAATCGATTCTGTCGATTGTAGAGTAGGCCTGTGCCCAGCAGTGGGACGTATATGGGCTGATACAGATTACAGACAGAATAGCTAAGATTTCTAAGTATTTAAGCAGGATTTAGTTTATAGCTACGATTCTTTTTGTTATGGCGAAGGGTAAATTATTTCGCACTGGTGCGCCGTGTAATTTCTGGTAGCAGCATAATTGCCAGGAACCGATCGGATCCATCACATAGCGATGTAGACACTTAAACAAGATTTAATTCAGCCAAGTACATATATCGCTTTTCAGGAGTTGATAGATATCTGATTACAAACAGGCCAGGATAATAATTATGTTTGCGGTTAAGAGCTAACCATAATTTATCAGTTGACACACTATACGGATTGCACGGCTGCAATAACAATCAGGACCAGGTTCCCGTGCAAATATAAAGAAAAAGTGTTTGATATACCGGGTATATCAAGGCTGTGACCGAAAACGAGGCCAGGTGGTAGTTTTAGTGGTTACAAGCAGCATGCAAATAAAAATTTCGCCAAAATAACGGCAGATATTACTTTAGAATTTTTAAAAAAATCATCGTTTTTGGGTGGTAAATACCTATATAGTTCTTGCGAGGTAAATACCTATATAGTTTTTCCGAAAATACTAATTTAAACCCTTACGTACCATTGCGTGTTTAAAAATAAAGAGGTTTACATCATTATTTTAGGATAACTATGTATATATCACACAAATACGACGATAAGTAAAAAATTACAAAAAAAGTAGTCGATTTTTAGTTGCTAAATTTTAAGTTGCATTGTGTCTGAAGTCACTAATACTACCACCTGGCTTCGTTTTCGGTCGCAGTCTTGATATACCCTGGATAATATTGTCGATTTAATAGTATGTATCGGAGAAAAATAATGTTCGTAATATTTTATCTTGCATGCTCCGCAGTCCGTATACTGTAACCACGTTGTTTGAGCAAGCGGTTGTTCCCAAGCAACTTTCAGTCTTACAATGTTGCAGAGCGTAAAATTACGCACAACATTGCATTACTCTTTTAAAAAAAGAGATTTACATTGTCGATGCCTGCCGATTGTTCTCAGAAATAACCACATTCTGCACTGATAGTAGGTAAGGCATGCGTATTCACACTTATATTTACAGCGGGATACAAATTCTTAAGATATATTAAGCATAAAAAGATTAAATGAACCTTGATAAACCAAAAAGATACGCTAAGAACCTAAAGAATGGTAACATTATCATCATCATCCACAGTTATGAAAAGTCCCCTGACATAAACATCCTCCATAAATTCACAAAGAATCTATTTTATAATTCCAATTTGTTAATTGTATTTGGTATCCCAAGATACAGGCGTTGCCTAGTTTGGGGAACTTTGGTAATGCTATTTGTTTCGTCATGGTATTTAAATAAAGATTATTATTATTAAAGATTATTATTGTTTATTTTCAAGTTCATGAAAACCTCGGTTTAGACACCGGTAACAGATGAAACATACGGGCCGAAGCCAGGTATGTTTCATTCATGGGTTAAGAAATGTTATTTCATCTGTAGGAATTTCCTCACTATCCTACATGTATTCAGTATAACTGCTTTTTGCAAAGTTCTGTAGAGGTATTTCGGTAGTTGAAGTGTTTTAAGTGATTCATGAAGTTGTAGTGGAATAACACCAGTTGCTGAGAGAACTATTGGAACTATGGTGACTTTATTAAGATGCCAGATACGGGTTATTTCTTCTTTAAGTTCTACGTATTTGGATAGTTTTTCTGTTATGGCGTTCTGGAGATTGTGTGTGTATGGGATTGTTATATCAATTAATAGGGCAGTTTTATTATTATTATTATAAATAAATAAATACACCCAACAGTCACATACATAGTCCTGACCCCACACTAAGATCGAGTCTTGTGTCGTGGGTATCAGTAACTACGAGAGACTTTTGGAAGTGATCTGCTTCCAGTGAGGGATGTTTTTCCTGTTGTGCTTTTTTTATAGCCACATAGATGATGATCTAAAGTATCGTGGTGAGTACACGAAGGAAGTCCTTAATCATTTAATATTTCGTACCTGCCATGATTAGATTGTTTCGTCAAATATTGCAGTATGTTACAAGAGTCCAGTAATATTTCTAAAAATTAAAATTATTCCAAAATATTGAACAAACAGTCTAATAAAAATTGATAAACATGTTGGCAATTACTATCACAAGTACGTTGACAATTGTTTTACTTTTTATTTCCAAAAAAATCTTTAGGTCTTTTGCAAAGGAGTTTGTAAATCTATAAAAGTTTGGTTTTTGGTTAAAATCAGCACGTCCAATTAAGTATATTTTTTATACCTACTTGACGACAAAGTGACCTACAATGCATTTAATGGTAAGTGAAGTACAATTGAATTACCAATTTGAAATAGAAAATATTATCAAAAACCTGACTTGACGACTTCTATCAACAAGATCGAAGCTTGATGTAAATATAATAAGTAACTTATCGCATAATTTAGGTTTTAATGTTATTTTATTTTACGCATGTAACTTATTTATATATATTTACCTACTTGGTAAACAGGAATTACCAGTGTAATTTAAGTAAACGAATAGTAATAAAAATGTTAAACCAGTAAACATTGAGTTGTTTACAAAATTAGTGCACATTGGTTACAAATTCGTAGAGCCTCAGCCAGCAGTCTTAGTTCAGTTGATATTACTGGTCTTTGTAAAATTAGACTGGCTCGAGGGGGGTGGTTCTATTGTCCCAACTCCCAATGTTGGATTTCGCTCGGTCAGTGATGTAGTATTGCAGTAGACCCAATAGTTTACTTGAAAGACTGCCTCCTTAGCCTACTTCTACTATGTTACGCTTACAAAGCTGAGGTCTCGAGTTCGAATCCCGGGTCGGGCAAAGTGATGTTGGACTTTTCTATTCATGTCAGCCCGGAGTCAGGAATTTGTGCCCGATATGTCGATAGGCTCGCCTCCTATCACATTATGGGACGGAAAATACAAAGCGAAATGTGGGTGTCCGGGTAGCACCTCTGCCTGCCCCTTCTGGAAAAAAGGCGTGAGTTTATTCTTAACCAATATCTAAAGTCAAGCTACGGTCCTTAAGAGATTTACTAAAACTTAGTGCTGGGTATTAATTCTTTACTTGCTCGGTTGACAGGAGTTGGAGTGGTGGAGAGGGCAGGATGGTTTGTAAATAGACGCAATAATTCTCGCCTTCCTTCCCGTTCTTTCTTTGACCCTTCCCTTCTATTTTCAATGATTCCAGATATCATGGCGTGTTCCTTAACAGTAGTCATCAATTCCCATCAATAAGGTAAGTCGTTTGCTCGTTTAAAATGAGGAATAAAGTCCCTCTTTTACTAATACATTATATCCAGCAATCGTTGAATAATTGATAATGTTGATAAAAAGCGAACAAAAGTGCCGAATGTGCAAAGCCTCAGCGGAGTTTGCAAAGCCACTCCTTTTGCTTTAACAGTGTCAGGAAATTGAGACTGATATTTATAGCCAAGTATCGGAATAAATTTTTAACGTCGCACGGATTTATTTTGTAATTTTGTATTTTTGTAATAATTTGTGTGACGTTTTATATAAATAAATCAAAATGCTCTTTTAAATAACTATAGACGTTTTAAATACTTTCTCGTCTGTTAATTTTTAGTTTTGTGTTATTGTTTTGGTTTTTATAATGTAAATATGTTAAAATTTTAATAATGATCTTCCTTATGAAATTAAATATAAATCGACCGTTATCTTAAAAATGCATTCTAATCACTTCACATTTCAATTTTACAATGTACCTATAATTTAGTAACCATCAAGTACATTGCACTTTGCCAAGCCAGGATAAAAAAACAAATAAAAATAGACTAGTAACTGTTGTATATCTTAGGACAGCCTATGAATAAAACCTGGAGTTGTGGAGTTAGTTTAAAGGGATTAAAGAGCAGTAAACAGTTTGCGGTTGCAAGGACATTATATTAAGCTCCGCCCTGAGTGCTTTGCCGTGTCATGTCTGCGTCTTTCTCAACAATTCGCCGTCACGTCTGTTTTTTAATACGAAATCTATGGAGTCGGCTTTGTTTATGGAGAGGAAGAACGCAACGCGGAATGGAAGTCAGACAATTTAAATTATAAACGATGAATAAAATGATTTATAGAAGTACGTAATGGGCAATACCATAGACAATAGCGCCATAAAAAAAAATTACCAATAGGCAGCTGTCACTTTTTGATTGTTCTTTTTTTAAATCATTGCCTTCACAGGTGTCAGAAGCGGCCTACATCCGGCGACTTCCTGCAACCTTTACTAGGTCGCCTGTTCGCCTTGTAGTTAAATGTCCGATAATGCGCTTGCCGATACGTGGCTTCCGCTTTTAAAATACAACGTTGTTAAATCGAAGCCTGTGATTTGAACGAATCGCAATTTTCGAAAGATTAATGGTCAAATATCTTGCCTTTTACAATTTGTTGTCACATTTAATTTGACATGTCCATAATAATGCACATCTTTTCGTCTATGGATGGTACTAATAGCACAAGTAAATTCAAATGCTTTACGATTTTCCATTTCTCAATTGTTTTAATATTTCAATCTTAGACGAAGTCTTGATGGATATGAAAAATGTTTGTTACTTCACGCTCAAACGGCTGAAACAATTTTGATGAAACTTGGTAAGGAGGTAACTGATACCCTGAATTAACACATAGGGTATTGTTATCCGGAAAATGTAGTGTTGCCGTGGGATGAGCAATTAATTCAAATGTATATACTATATTTGCTACTCTTTCAAACTTTAAGGGATGGGATGGGATAGAATATAGAGCGGATAAGATGAGATAGAATATAGAGCAGATGAAATGGGATAAGAGAAACAGAATGAAACAGGCCAGTATGGGATGTACTATTGTTAAACAAGTTCAAGTATTATATTACGTCTGCGAATTCGAGTGCCAAGAATGCCTGTTCTGGAGGGATAGACTAATGAATTTTACACAGTACCTAGTCAAGGATAATAACCTGATACCTGAAGTGTCTACCAATATGGGATGTAGTAACCTGTAAGTACGCAAATCTGTTCCTGAGATGTTAAGCACGGGACGAAGGCTCGAGGAGAAGCTAGTAAGCAATAGAATATTTATGATTTTTTTTGTGGAACTGATACAGCTGAAAGATATTTTTAATTCATTGTTGTTTTTGGATTTTGGAGACAGGTCAAGAATCCACCAATAAATGAATCGCATTTTTGTTTACCAAATCGATTTGATAGCAAACACTTTGACTGTAGAAGAATCTATCTCAGTATTTTAGGTCCTAATTACTGAACAGTTTACTAACGAGTACGCATTGTGGAAATAGAATCAAGTGAGTCTGCATTTACAACAAATATTATTAAGCTGAGAGTAAGTATTGGGTTGAGCGAAAATGTATTTTTTAAACGACATTAACGTTTGTGTTGGTGTTTCAAATGCTTGATTGTTTTGGTGTTTAATGTCATAGATTCTGTGGTCATAGGCAGTGAGTCATTAGTTGTGTACGTATTTGTGTAGAGTAATGTGAGACACGCATTTGGGTCGCCGATAGGATTGCAGTAAATTTTACCGACGTCATTTCGCGCATTTGCTGAATAACTGCCGACCTAAATTATTTTATTGAGGGAATTAGACCAAGTCTAACGAAATATTAAACGCACTACCAATTAAAAGCAGAGAGCTGGCGCCGACCAGGGTGGCATATCAGATGAATTTGAGGTTTGTTTGTCGTGGAAGGTACACGTACGCGACTCGCGAGTCAACAGTGAACTCACAGCACTGGTTTCTCTCAGCCGCGTCCTCAAATATTGACCTAGGATGTTCTCAGCGGAGATAAGGCGGAGAAACAACGAGTAATTCAATCGAATACTGGAAAGAGACGGGTCGGTTTGTATCGGTGATTAAACGTGCACCGCTAAAATGGTCTCGTTGTTTACACAAGTCATTATCGTGGAGTGCGTGTTAAAGTAACACTGATACGGCCGCACGTTACCGCAGATCGCTTCCCTCGGCGCGATACAGCAATTTACGAGTTCTTCAATGATAGATAATCTATCCAAATTACGGTGTGCAGCGTGCGACCGGCCATTCCTGTAGCGGTCTGGCGCGAAAAATAATACACGCGGCGTTAAAGCGATCCAGACGTATCGCCAATGTAGGTAAAGGACGTTGGCGTGCAATCTGCAAAGTGAAGTAGCCGCATACCTGTCTCAGTGTTTATAAATCGTATAGAGCGGTTCACTTTTCGCCGAAATGTGAGGCTTCTCCAATTTTTTAAAGCCGCAGGTGATCGAGTGCAAGAGCGGGACGGCGCCTCCTCCGACGCGGGCACGAAAGCTCGTGAGGATTCAGTGTTCTGTTCGAGATAGTCTCGCGTCGGCTCGAATAGGGGCCGGCCGCTTTGCGCGTCGCCGCGGACGCCCAACTTGAAACGTCAAAAACTTTACGTAAACACTTGACTGTTTTAAAACCTGTACTCGCAGGTTTAAACTGAACATTATTGTTAATTTGTGCATTTAGCGGCTCGTTAACAGGTTGCGTTTATAATTTTTAATAAGTATTTCATTTATCCTGACCAGTTTTCTGTAGGAATAAGATCGTGTCTTTAATTTTGTGGAAAACGTTGAGATTGAGTGCATGAGACGCTGCTCCTGTTGCACCTTAAATAACGGTGAGTGTTTACTTATTTCGAGTGTTCATTTTGTGGTTTTAAATGCATTGATCTTTAATATCCGAAGGCCAACATTTTAAATATCGTAAAAAATAACATTTCTCAATTTGGAGGGTTTATGTTATTCGGAGATATTTATTTAATGACTTTAGTAACTATAACAAGTATTTAAATTTTAATAAGCCCAGTGGATTACAAATCCATTAAATGTCTAAAGTACTAATTTTATATTTATTTCGTGAGGTGTTTATAGTGCAAATTTATCCGTATTCCAATTTTGATCTTACCCGCAAAAAAATATAGATATTACATCGATCCTTCCCTGCCGTTAGCCTGAAACGAATCAGTTCGATAGTTTCTATAGATGATATTTAGTTTTTTTAGCTTACGTCAGTATCCTGGCAGTAGGTACACTGCTGAATAGAATATGCATTTTCATTGTCAGCGTCATTGCGGTTTATTACAAAATAAATTAATGAACAGTTCTATTTAGAAGGAATAGGTATTGTTTAATTATTTTAAGTGTTTATAATAGGTACTTGTTAGTTTTTCCATGAAGACCAATGTTGGTTTAAAAAAGGAAAAAAGTTTAGTAAAAGTTTTTGAATACAATTAAAGTATTTTAGCCTCCTTGAAAAGAAACGCATTTTATAATTTAGAATAAGCGTGTTGAATTGTTTATTTGCTAATTGGACTTTAAAATTATATTTAAATCTGATTCAACGGTTTTAATGCATTCGAAGAAAATGATTCAACGTATCCGTCGTTCATGATTGTTTTTTGTGCATATGCCAGATAAATCATTAGTTGAATATTATTTAGATCTTACTACTGATAAAATTGGGCAAGATTGTGCGATTTTTTCTGTTGATCTATCTCGAATTGATAGTTGCAGTGCGTTTGTAATGTGGCACTCGTTTACTACTAGAATAGTCAAACAGAAAACTTTATTTTTGAATCGACTAAGAATGATTAAAAATGGATTGTTCACTTACGGCTTTATTATAGACAAATTTAAAACCTATTTTAGTTATCGAATGTTTTGTCCCTTTCGAACGACTTTTGGGTTAAGTTGAAGCGAAGAAGATAAAACATTCGATAACTAAAATAGGTTTTAAAACTGTCTATGAATAAGGCCGTTATTATTTAATTTGAGTGTATTTACTAAAGTATTATAGAATAATCTTCTAAGGGCAATATTTTTCGCATTAAGTTTCTACATTTTACAATTAAATGTATCTGTGTCTATGAAATGAAGGATTTTTTTCTCGATTACCGTATATTGATGGGAAAGTCAATACGTCGAAATATTGGAGTCGGGTAGTAAATATGTATATTACTCAAACGCACATTTTTTTTCCCTAGTATACCTCTTCGAGTTCTTGATAATCCATGTGAGGTAAACAATGTAGTCTAAGGTCTCCACGATACATAATACAACACTACAATTTTAACTACATCGATCAAATGTTTAAACTAAAGTATGTAATCATTGGGTCATTTTCTTGCGCTGTAGGTATGTTTAAGTCTTCGAAACACGTCTAATTACTGAATCTAGGTGTTCGCAGTAATTGCGAAGATTACGAACGAGTGTTACATTGTTTATTTCTTACTTTGCGAAGCCGTCGGACATTGACAGTCCTTATTGGAAGTAAAAATCATAGATGCTTTAAGGCAGGCGTCCGCATATTCGGATCGTACGTAACGGACGAATCGCATTCAACGGATTATTTTTTACAATACGTCCACAGTATCAAAAGCGATCCGATTTGCCAACATTATAACTCAATGGTGTGAACAATCCCTTTGTTGCGATACGTACGGTGCGGATATTATGTGGACGCTTGCCTTTAATACACGCAAGGATTGAACCCACAAATGTGTTTGATAGTGAAACCTGGTAAGCATCTGCTTATGACGAGGTTTGCTATATGCCCGTCCGCTGTTAGACTGAAATTCTGGATCAAATCTGAGACGTGTTCGTCGGGTAAATTTGTGATTGTATTTCTAGAAAACACCTAGAAAAATTGGCAAAAGTCACAAAATGTTTAATGGAGATATCAGGACAATTGTTATATTTTTGGATTGTGGTTGTTTTAGTTTGCTGAAGTGTATGGTCGTCCAAATAGAATCGAACAGTCGTAAACAATAGTGATTCCGCAGAAGATCGCAATTCGCAAATAGATGATATTTGCGCGGGTTGCATGTGTTTACAACTATATTTCTTACTATTAATAAACTGCATCCGTCTAAACATATTGAAGTTTCAGCGGTCATATTATGATTGTATGTTTCTTTGAATCACATAATTTTGCGTATCGTCTAAAATATTTTCACATCACACATAAATAGTTTGAAGTAAGGTATTATTTTTGCTTTCATTAATTATGCTGTAAGCCATTTTTATTTGGAATAAAATAATATCGGAATTTACATTTCTATCTTCAATACAGAATATTTTGTTATGTTTTTAAACGGATATGCAATATATTATCAATGCCATTTTAATTTCGGGCTCATACATAAATAACTATGAAAAACAATGTTCTGGTAATTATTTAATTGATTAGGTGCCCATAATAAGTACTTTTCAATGTCATTGTACCAGTATTACTTTGATATTGAAGGGAGTCAACTTTTTTATCGATTAGGGACGATACGGGTTAAGGGACAATCAAACAATTTATCACGCCATCATATTGTTTGCAAACTAATTTGTTAATAAAAGTCATATGGATTAAAAATTAAAATGCCGGGCTCATTTACATTTAGTTAAAAGAAAATCATTTGTGATCAAAACTTCAATTAATATCTTCTTAAGCACAAATAAATATTTATTTTACGTATTAAACAATGAATCAGACTCAGTGACCACCGCCGTAATGTAAACTACACCAGAGAAATCATACGTGCGTTGCCGGTCTTCATGGAAAGTGCAGGGAATTCAGGTGTTAAAGGTTCTTAAGTCATATTAGTCTAGTAATACCGTAGAAGCAACTTTCTATACAACGTTAGGGAACATTCGGTGTAAATATTGCTGTTGTGGAATGAGGAGCGCTCAATCCAGATGGTAGGGATAGAATTACAGTTTCTAATGTAGTGGAGATAGAATACAAGATTCAGCGACTGGTAATACATACAGACATACTTTAAATTCAACAAACTGTAAAATACAAAAATAAAACATTTCGTACAGCAATAATGATTCCCATGTGTAAAAACTGCAGTATTTGTACAAAATTGACATGGTGTCATTTTAATAAACAGCTGAAATATAATATTATGACAGGTACTTTGTGCCGCGCATTATGATTTATATAGGGCCATTGAACATAGGGCCCTCCAGTCTAGTGCGCAGCTGTTCGGCTTCCTGCCTTCGACGGCGAAATGACGGATGATATGCCGGCAAAAAAATTCCGAGGGATGCTGAGTGTCGAGGGAGATGCACAAAATAAATAAGTGATTGTAGTATCATAAAATGAATTGATGTCAAATGATTGTGGGTAGTTGAGCTGCGTAGGGTTGACACGGCTTTGCTAGTGTTCAAATCTACGATTGCATAAGAAATTATGAGATTGTAGAAGAAGTGAGAAAACTGCTATGCGAATTGTAGATCAAGATTTATTTTAGAGATATACTGTATTTGCTTTGATTTGAAGTGATAAATAACAATTTATGTTTAAAAAATGATGTCCAGGCAATTTGGCTTAAGATCGTACTCGCTTGAAATAACAGACTTGCGAATTTATACTAAATTGACATTAAGCCTAAACAATTAATCACATTAAATCAAACATGAACGTACTGAGAAATTTAGAGACTGCAACACTTTTTTATTAATTTGGTAGATTCACGCGACTAGTGGATTATTAAACTTAGCCGTGCGTTAC
This sequence comes from Deilephila porcellus, assembly GCA_905220455.2. NCBI lineage: Eukaryota > Metazoa > Arthropoda > Insecta > Lepidoptera > Sphingidae > Deilephila > Deilephila porcellus. Next base: position 10,510,671 of record LR999973.1, on the reverse strand, counting down.
AGATTATATTTAAGACTAATATATCTTATCATAAAGACAACCGAGCGACGTGTACGAGCACACATTTTTGACATATTTCCAACGACATTCCCGTGTCGAAGGGCTCCGACGGCGACCGGACAAAGAGCACAAACGCTCGATTGAATGACAATGGGCGCCCGCCACGCTCCACTGCCGCGATGTGCTGTGACCCTAGTACAGGGCCAGCCATCGCCACATAAAAACTAATTGTTACAGTATACTTTCTATATCGAATGCTCGTAATAAATATTTATTGTCCAACTAACTGTAATAAAAGTTATTGGAAGGGAGCACAAGATGGAAGCTATGTATAGCAGAATATAAACATTATGACCTTTTTATAGTTAAAATTTTTGTAATGTTACAATAGACACAATAAGTATGTACATATTTGTACAAAATATAACTTTTTATAATAATTACAAAGTGTAATTAAAAAAATAAAAATCATTTGCAGTAAATATAAATCAAATGAATAATTGTTTACAATAGTTAGGTAACCCTATGATATGCGTCAAGCGCGTATCCCGATAAACATCACTTGATAAATTTATGCTCATTTTGACCCAGTTTTCAATGAATATTTTTAGATTGTCAGTCATGGTCGTGGGTCAATTATTACATGGCTCACGTTAACTGCACTAAAATGATTGCTGTTAATTAATAACTAACACCTACGGTTCATTACCTTTAACTACATTTCAGTGTATTATTTTGTATATAGTCCACCGTGCTACCTCATCATATTTTGCTGAAGAGTTAAAATTTACTACACGAGTCAGTTTAGTCCTGGAATTTACAAAGTATCTACAGAATTTTTGAAGCAAACAAGCAACGCCAAGTACCAACTGATACTTAAATTTAATACTCCACTGTGTTACTTCACATTTTAATACAATACCCATTATGTAGTGTGTGAGGCAATAAACTTGTCCAGCAAATAGGTTATGGTTTGAAAACTTGATCACGTTTACTCGGCGACGGAAAATATTGGGGAAGCCCGAGAGATATGTGATGAAGCGATATCCATTACGTAAACTGGTAAACGCCAATAACAATAAAGGTAATAGCAACAATGTTTCATCTTTATTTGTATTTCGTAGAGCGGAGTTAAGATTTTTCGTTTGTGAATTAACTGCATGCGGAGTCGTGACTTGGATCAGGCATGTTTGTGATGGCAGATTGAAACATGACGTTGCAATTCAACGAATTGTCTGTACAGTCTCCTGAGCGTCTTTGTTTTTGTTTTCGTCTTAAAAAACTTGAATATTAAGTAACAATTTGGTTTTGTTATTCGTTCATTATCAGTGTCGAAGTAATTACAGTAGCATCAGCCTGTATCCTCTATTTGAGTGTTGGCATTTATTGCATTTACTCTTTCAATCTCTATGCGAGTAAACGTACGGATTTGTGTACAGTCAATGCACTGTTAAAACTTTTCAAGCCACACAAAGGATGTCTGATTTAGATTGATAGGAAAAGGTGCTTGTTTAGCTTATAGTACCTAAATATGAATTATATTTTAACAAAAGCTTTCATTGCCTGCTCTGGGTTTGAATCTACATCTTTCTAACGCAGTAGTATTATGAGGTCAGAAATTCATTCTTTCAAATGAGCTGCTATACTTTTACATCATGGATTGAGTACTATGTCTTCTATTGTTAATGAATGTGTTGTTATTAAGGCACGTAAACATTTTTTCCCATACATATGAATATAAATTACAATATGAGTGCATGTTCCTGATGTATCTCAGTATGTTTCCGAATATAATACGAGTTGTGGCTGCATAAGTGCACGACAATATTGCGATCATTTGAGCCGTGTCCACTCACTGGTGCTTGACAGCTATTAAGGCGTGACACACGCTCAATTGATGATTTTTTATTAAAATACAATAGACATTGCACATTAACATAACTGGGTGGGCTGCATAACTATTCTTGTCTAGTCGCTCATACGTCATTACCGTAATTACCTTTACACAGAGTACAGTCTGGATATTGGATTCTCTAAATACATTATACTGAGTATGATTTTTGGCTTAATTTATCTAACCCCTGTCAGTTACTTTGCGAAGGTCCTTAGTCCACCTAGTTTGAATATCACGTCATTATTCTGTTACCATAGCAACATGCCTCGTCTCGTGGTAATGACGAACAAGTAAATAGGTGTTAGTAACCGGTTACATGAAGTGATGATCTAATTCCGTATTCTAGTCGAGCCAGATCGACTTGGTATTTTTCTGCCATTTTAGTAGAGCCGTGAATCAGACCCTCTACTTTTACCATCTTCGTCAGTCCTTAAATTGTCTTCCATCATTACCCAAGATAACTTAATTTTACGTTTCCCATGAGAATATTGTCTGTTTCGCGGTGCACATGATCATCTTTTCACCGTACTACTCCTGAGGTTTTTAAGGAGATTTAGATTCTTTTGTGGAGCAAGAGAGGCCCTCGATTTCCATCAGATTTGATATGGTATAGTGACATGCGCGAGACGTTATCTCCGCTCACGACGTAACCACACAAATTGCTACGACACGCACGACTAACTGCACACGAAACGTAACAGGATAGAAATATCGGTAATGTACTATGTGCATATACGAGTAGTATCATATCCTTTGGTCACGTGATTATGTTAACCACTGATACACATTTTTTATACTACTGTAGGAGCTCTTTTCGCTGAATAGTGAACGAAAGTGAATCGTCACGCGTCACGCTCGGGCCCGTGACGCTGAATCGGGTATGATCGGCAGCATACTTTCCGCTCTTCTTTTTTTTAACAGTGACCGAAAGTAAACCGTCACGCTTCATACTGAGCAGCTTCAGCTGTATTTAGTTGTAATCAGCCAAGTTTCCAATCTAACAAGGCGTGGATTGATTCAAGAATTGTTTTGATATTTTGAATTTTAATTCGCATATGGTTTGTAAGTTTTGTAGATATATACCGACATAGAATCACATTTTATACTAGCATATTACATCTAATAGCTTAATGCGTTATAGATATAGTACAGTAGATGTAGCTCTCGGCAGTAGACACAACAATATACACCATTTATTATGGTATACGGTGGTGTACTCAATATTAACAAAGTTATAGAACCCAGTGAGCTTATTCTGTGTTTATAAGCCTGTAACTCGTGCGGTTTAGTTAGCGCTAAGCTGACTTTAAAACAATCTACACGACAGCGCACTAATCCAATCAATCGGCCTTTATCGTCGGCGTACTTGCCACTCGGAGCTGGGGTGTGTTGCTATGCTATTAAGTAACATATCTGGTGTACTATTCAAGAGTATTTGTGAGGTGGATGATCGGAATTTGCTAACAAATATTTGGATAAAACACTCCAACTTGTATTTTTAGCACTACAATCATACCAAGAATATCTAACAAGTTACTCTTTTGTTTAAGTACAAGAAAAATCCCAAAACGCTGGCTTTTATTAAAATAGTTTGAATATGCATTTTTCCTTTCATCCAGCCCGTGTAAACGTGAATTATAAGTTCCCTGAATGTAGATTCATAAAAGTTGTGGAAATGAAGTTCTATTCGTGTATTCTAATTTGCATAGAGCTGGGCAGAAAAGTTTGGGATGCAGACGCAATAAAAGTAGTGTAAATAGCTTTATAGCCTACTGCATGGAGTCAATGGCATCCGGCCGGGTCAGCTCCATGCCTCCACACTTTATTCGCGATGAATTGATAAGTGCTAGTGTGCGAAATAGCGAAATACAGACACATACGTATGCACGCTGGAAACAAGTTTATTGTAAACGTATTCAAGTTAATCACAAATATTTCTGCATTGCGTTATGTGATGTGTCGAAGGGAAGATCTCAATGTTTGTATATTAGTAGGTATTTTACAGGTAGTGTAAGTTTATATGATGATTGTATTGTAATAAGTTCCAACGATGTATTTTTTCCTACGATTCCGTTGTTCCAGATTAACCTTAGCTTCAATTTAAGAGCATTTCTTAATTTTGATATGAGTTTTTTAACTGCAGCAGTCTCTCATATATATAATAAGCAAAAAATTGTAATCCATTTGTACAAATCCGATTTATTGCACGAATTTTGAGATGTGAAAGTTTTAATAATATTCCTTTCGTCCACATGGTACTAAAAAGCGTGCATTTCGTTAGCATCCAAATAAAAACCTAGCCAAGTTCGAAGGGGAATGCCGGGAGCATTTTACCCAGTATCGATTTCAGTCCTGCTTCCAACTCCGGTCTTTAAAAAGAGCAAAATCATTAATCTCTCAATTTCCACTATAAAAAGTTTAGCGCTTCAGTTAAAGCCTCATTGCTAAGCAATCATTAAGTTGTGAATTACGTGGTTGGTAGGTGCGAATGACTGCGTTCCTATCATTCACATTACAATCGTGAACAGCTTCATTACCCGCAGTACTTATCATACAAAACGTAGCATTAAATTCTTGAAATAATTTATAGCCTTGTTTCATATTTGCTGCACCTCTGTTTATTTTTTCGTGACGTGCATCAGCGTCGTTTCATTGAAACTGTTATTATGCTAAATTAATTGAGGCTAGAACGGCAAATTATTTAATTGATTCGTCCATGATACATAAACCACAAAAATGTGTTATTTTTTGTGACACTACAATTTTAAGTCGTACATTTGCCCAATAAGCACTATTTCTACCCTACTTTCTTGATATATGCGGTTTCTTGGCATCGTGTTTACATATTGGGAGGGTCGTCCTTATCTGTACAAACTTTTTTATCGTATCCATGGACGTAACAGTAGCTGGCACCCATTCACTTTATGGGCGTTTGCCTTTTTTATCTTCATTTTTGATCTCGTAATTTCTGATCTTTCTTCCTATTTCGTTGTGTCCGAATTGATTTATTGTTTTTTTGTCATGTCAAAAACGAGAATTCTATCAGTTTATTTTTAAATTAGTTGCCTTAATAATTATGCCCTGTCGGTTTTTAAATGCTTTGTTAGAGTAGCGCTCGAACATGTTTATCATTACTGTAATCCTTACTAATATGATTATTGCGAAAGTTTGTACATATGGATGTTTGTTTCTCTTTCACGCATATACGGCGAGCGATTTTGATATAGGGGTAGGTGACACCCTGGGTTAACACATAGGCACTTTTTATGCCGAAAACAATGTAGTGTTGTCGTGGATGTAAGGAATTCAAATATTTGCTATTCTTTCACACTCGAATGAATGGCACGGGACAGGACAGGTTTGCACTCTTTTCTAATGGGGCAGAATGACACGGGGCGCAACGGGAAAAGCATAATATGGTCGACGGCGGTCACATCGAGTTTAAATATAAAACAGTTAGTAGGCGAAATAATATATTGTTGATGTGGACTGGACTCGAAAACTATCTGCACCCGGGCGCAGCCTGGTTTGGTCACTGGTTTTATATGAGTGTTTCTTTAGTAATTAATGTTTCCTTTTGATAAGTATTATGTACAAGGAACCAACAAAAGACTTGTTTATTTGTTGTTTACTCGTGGACAACAATATGCTGTTGTTTAAAATACATAGATGACCGAGTTAGAATTAATCCATTCGCTGATACTAATTTAGGCCGAGAAACTAATAAGTTTAGTCGAAGCCTAATGGAGAAATATTATAAAGGACCGCAAAAGCCATAATTTCATTGTTACCATCGTGTTCCAAACTGGGAATATGGTTTACGCTACAATTACATTTAACTTCCGCCTAGAAAGAGACAATACGATCTTGATGACAATATTGCTAGACAAGATAATATAGAATGTTGGTGTCTGACCGGAAAACATCCACAGAGCATGTCGCGAATCGAATTCAGGGGGCTTACTCTGTTCCCCGACACGAAGTTCGAATGTTCGAACTTTCGACGTCCACGTATTTCAAAAGTTTTCCCCTTCTAAAAATCAATACAGTTCTCTATGAAACTTATCATTCACTCTAAACTTAGTCTATGGTTACGACGTACGGTAGAGGATTCGAACATTTTGTAGAGTATTTAGGCACATTTGTACAGTTTTACGTGTGATAATCGAACATGCATTTGACGGCCTCCGTGGCGCAGTTGGTTAGACGCCGGTTTTGAAACGAGAGGCCGCGGTTTCGATCCCCGCACCAAGAGAAACGTTTGTGCACAAATATTTCTTTCGGGTCTGGGTGTTTGTGAGACCGAAAAGTCTTTCGTAGTTCTGATACCTGCGACACAAGACTTATTTGATCTTAATATGGGGTTAGGACTATGTATCTGACTGTTGGGTGTATTTATTTATACATCGTGTCGGAGAACAGAGTAACCCAGACTACCTAACAATTGGTATCTTTTTATACTAGTGTACTCCTAATTGGTAGCTTTCGTAGCGCAGTTATGTGGCAGTTAGTTATAAAACTGGCAAATGTAACAACAGATCATGTTCTCAATGTGGCCCAAAAATAATTGATTCTTCAATGGGTATCCTAAAATTCCACATCGTTTGTAATACCCAAGAAACAAGAATTATTGTATTTTAGCTTGGTGTCAAAGTATTAGGTATGTGTGACGGCTACGTGTATTTATTTAAAAAAGGGGTGACTTCGACTAGCCTTGACGTGGCCACGGCATTCCCCACTGTTTTTTGTGATGATGCACCCAAACTGGTTCAGTGCCGTGTTTAAATCAAACGTGTACTCTAATAATTCCGATACAATAAAAAGAGAATAAACAACAGAAATAGCGGCCATTAGGAGCAGTACGTGCGGCGCAGTACTAAGCAATTTCGCTGCTTGTTTAGAAAAGTGCCGCGTGCGTGCAATCTTATACAGGGTATATCAAGACTGCGACCGAAAACGAAGCCAGGTGGTACTTTTAGTGGTTACAGACACAATGCAAATAAAAATTTCACCAAAACAGCGACAGATATTTTTTTGAATTTTTTAAACATCGTCTTGTTTGGTTGGTAAGTCCTTAGTTTTTGCGAAAATAATAATTAAAACCCTTACGTACAATTGAGTGTTTAAAAATAAAGAGGTCTACATCATTATTTTAGGACAACTATGTATTTCCCACCCAAATACGACGATAAGTAAAAAATTACAAATTTTTACTTGCATTGTGTCTAAAGCCATTTATACTACCAACTGGCTTCGTTTTCGGTCGCAGTCTTGATATACCCTGTATTTAGATGTAATTATATTATAAACTCATTTGCCATTGTTCTTTTTAATAGAAATTATTATGTTGTTTTTTGATAATTAGTACAGTCATTTTAGTAGTTCTACCTCGGAATTTGAGATACCAAGATATGAAGTAACTATACTTGTGGAGGAAAACATCGTGAGGAAACATGATTACCATGGCGATTTGTAATAATTTAGATGTTAAAGTCCGCCTAGTGCGGGTTACTAGGCCAGAGTGGTGGACTATATGGCCTAACCCCTCTCAATCGTACTCTCGGTTGTAGAGGAGGCTCGTGCCCTGCAGTGGGATGTGTATGGGCTGACACAGTAAGCTATAAACTCGTATAAACTTTGTAATGGTACCAGTTCGACCATCCGACTAATATTTTAAACTTTTTATTGCCTATTTATGAAGATTGTATTCATGAATTCCAGAGACAAAAGTGATTCCAACATGTTTTGATAGCGGACGTTTTCTTTATCATAATATGTCCGTGAAATTCAAATATGCTGGATGTTTTAAATTCCGAAAGGAAACAGCGAGGCTCAGAACTAAATACTTATTTGAATGAAATATGTTGAATAAGGTCTTGACCGTATAGAATTATTATTCTATTGAAATTTTTGTTTATGGACGTCGGCATATTACATTTGAATACTTTATCTCAATTACCGAAAAGCATAACTAAAATAATTAAGATCTCCAGTTAAAATTCTTTCCTTTAAACAAAACTACCGAAATGGGCACGTAAAGCGTTTTCGCCGTAATCGCTCCGTCGCGGCCGGGGCGCCTACCCCTTTTTATCAAAGTCACCGCGTACCCTCACAAAAGCAACCTTGATACTGTGAATGAATAGCATTCTTTGTCATCATTCATTCTTGTTTCTACCTACATTTCTAAGTGCCCGTAAATTGTGAATAGCGCTTTAAAAATCATAAACCGGGCCGTGGAACTCCATTTCTTTGACTTTAAAGCCGATCATTTTTTATTTTTGTATCTTTGTCATTAATTATATGGAGTTTTTAAGGATTTTTTGTCAAATATTCCCTAATTAGGCGGGCGACGGTTTATAGAATCGGCTAGTGATACGGTTCTGATATGATGGGAATATAATCATATTATAACATATTTATTTTAGTTAGAAATTTTAAGACTGATAAATCAATAATTACGTCCAAATATAAGTTATTCTTTAATTGCATTGTGGTAAACTAAATGCTCGAATGGTACAGTGCTTATTGCATCAGTCCATATACGTTCTACTGCAGGGCACGGACCTCCTTTACAATCGAGAGAATGATTGAGGGGTTAGGCCGTGTAGTGTGCTTGATAGTGGTGAAATATCAACTATCACACGATACGACGATGCGAATTTCATAACAGCAGATTTGTAGCATTTAGGGCTTAGTGTAAAATACGCAAATGTGTTCCGTTTCGGGTTCAACGTTTGTATATACAGGTTCGAGTAGACCGGCATAATTGCGTCGACCGGCGAGGGATAGCCAACTCTCACCGCTAGATTGATATTCCAAAATAATTGCTTTCCACTGACAATCAGCATTGTAGACACTTTGTCAAGTCAAGTACAGGTAAAGTTTAGAAATACTAAACAATATCGTCGTCTCCATAAGGAGCTTAGTGTTGTCCTCAATTACTAGGAAGTTGGCCTTTCCAAAGATACCTGGAATGAATACAAACAATCGAGCGCTGGACCCAGTTATAAACAATGTTTTCTCATGTAAATAGAATAAGCTAGACACAGTGTCGCCAGTGTTCGCCTCGTTCGTTCCTTTCTCAGAAGGCTTATGTTCGCAGTTCAATAGCTTTACTGTATTTTGAAGTCGTGTTGGTGACAATTCTCAGTGCACTGATGAATTGATATGAGGATACCTAATATCAATATTTAGATACAACTTTGTAAGAAAATAACATTGTTGGGCGGTTCAGATATCTACTTAAAATTATAATACAAGGAGTGTTCGATTGAAATATTATCGTATCTTACTTCGGAGTACAACAGTAACTAAAGGATAAATTGTCACCATTAAAAACAAGCTTTCACCAAATTAGAACCAAAACAAAAAGATCAAAATTAAAATGAAGCGAAGGCATTAGAAATATTTATTTGTAATTACGCACGGCGACTGCAGTTTATTGCGCAAAGAAATAAATTAACATTTAATTAAGCCATATATAGCTTTTATTTATTATCCCGCGCAACAAAACGTACATGCCATTCCTGTCTTCCAGGTATGCCGGTCCGTCCGTTTTTTTTTTTTTTGCTGTCATAGACGTCGGTGACGAATATGGTAGGCCATCAGGAAAACAGTGGCCCAAATATGGCAGCCTAGTATGCTTGAATAATTGATTAATTCCGAGTAACGAAGTGCGCGATTATCTTCAGTTTGATTTATGAGAATTTTGTGTATGTTCTTGATTTATACCCAGGGCCGGTTATCAAGTTTCGCGTTTAATTTAGTTCGGAGTCTTTTTTATTCGGCACGCTGTACATACCTGCACAATGAAACTCTCATGTGTGTTCGTGAAGGATTTTTAATCTCGGTAAATGGTAATTATAATTATACTGAAGTGAGGGAGGGGCTCTTTCAATGTGGGAAGCCTTGCTACAAATTGGGATTTAATTATAATATAGCTACCTATAAATGGTTAAATTAGTTAGAATTTTAAATGACTTGCATTTCTTTATAACATAAAAGATACTACATATATCTCCATCAAAAAAAGCAGTCGAAATTTGATTTTAAGCGACGTTAAAATTAAAAATGGAAGTGGATAAAAATTACGAATATTTTTTCATTCTTTATTAACGAAATTTGTTTGTTGTAAGTAACTCCTATATCAACTATTAGATTATTATTCGGAAAAATCCTTGACATTCTCTTCGTGTTATACGATTATTATTGATTGAATATGCCCAAGCTCCCCAATATGAAAGGAGGTTGGCGCCACACAGCGCGTACATAATTTCATACTGTACCGTATTTGTATGACAGATTTGTTGTAGCCCGCTTGATAAATCGCCTTCCAGGAACAAATGTATGGATTGAAATCCGCACGTATGTCACTTCGCAGTATTTTAGCCATTAAACATTCAAAGAGCGAGTTCAAACGGTTCAAGAAAACTTCAAGGAAACTCTGTGACCTGTTTTAAGTACAAAATATACGATTAAGGATTCCTTTGAGTGCGGGTTTTGTTCTTACGTGTTTATTAGTTTCTATGTCTATTAATGTAAAGTGTGTTACCATGTATTAAAGCTGTCTTTTCGGATTCTACTGAATGTAAGGGCCACTATTAAAAAATATTGTTCGGTTAAATTAAGGTGGTGTTTCAATCAGTTTTTTTTATTTAGTCAGTTTTCACTGTTCTCTACACCTTACCTGCTATTCCATTTTTAGAACTTTTATGTTCTACAGAAAATATGAATACAAAAAACATGTTACTAAAATATTGTGCCCTTATTAATATGTCGTAATCTTGATAGAATGAGAGAAAGCAGCATTTTCCAATATGTATCCCACCCACATTGTATAAAATTGAAATCGCGCAACATACTAGGATTTTATTTTTAGCCCGAACGAAAGAGATCCTTTGATAACAAAAGCTTCTATTCGCGTTTCGTCAGTTTCTGGATAGATCCGAGCCCGATAAACACTTTACGATATTTTTAAACTTTAAAATTGTCGTAAAACGCTAATCTGACGTATAATCAACGGTTTTATTACCAAGTGTTACATTTATTACCTACCAATAGTAAATTTTTCACTCTATCTCGAAGTGGCGACATACAATTTGAATACGAATCTCTTGTAGTATCGCATTATAACGTGACAAATAATCACCGTTTTATTATCTTATGTCAACAGACATTACCATTTGTAATATTTTAAAACAAAATAGTAGCCATAAAAATGCTTTATACTGTAAAACATTCAAGTAATGTTCGGGTCAATTTATTGAAATAAAATGTACATAATGTACGAATGGTTTTATCAGGCCGCTTTCCCTTTCCCTCCACAACCACGTAGGCACGGGATTAAATTGTCTAAAATGTGGCCGTATTTGTCACGCGCGAATCGGTTTAGACACCCACATAGTCACACATTTAACAGGACACTTTCAACAAACGCTATATAATACACTTAGAGTTTCTTTTTAATTAGCACAGGTTTATTGCTAATATTTAATAACTTATTTCTGTCTAGCAAGTGTGTGTCGATGTTCTGGAAATACACAAGATTCAAGAGTTATTTAACCAATTATTTCGAATATTTTTGTGAAACTTTGTTTGGCGTTTATCCTGAGGCGGTAGGCACTCAGTACTTATCTGCCGACCGATCCATCCTCAAAGCCTGTAATGGAAAAGCGTTGTCGCGCCGCGTCCACTGACCAAAACGAAATGCAATCATCACCTACATATTTTATCTATGGCCAAATAATACTACTCCGCGTAATTGAATATTTGGCTGAATGTGAGAGGAGGCTGATTGTCTATGGTGTTATATTTGAATGAAGAAATGACGCGTAAAGGTCATTCATCATAGAGTTAATTAATACTTCAACAATAATGGACTTTGGATTTAGATTTATCTATTTAATATTTTTAAACGATAAATACTTATTTGAATATAAGCTGGTGAATTGGATTACGAACTGTTTAATAATTAATTATCCTCAGTTCATTCCAATGTGTCACATTAAAATTCTTATTAATAATCTATACTAAAATACACATCCACATTCAACAATCCCTTTCAAATTCGCAAAAGCTGGTTTGAAATTCCGCAAATAACTCTCAGTCTATCCACGACTTCTATAACCGAAGCATTAGCAACCTAATTCCATATTAAGTTTGTTCACTCATCGACACGTCAGTCAACACTTCACATCGTCAGGGCTCTTGTTAACGTTCATATTAATTACATGTTTTCTGTTAAGATTAAATTTATTTTAGGACTCAATAAAAAGCAATCTTTTCGCCGGGACCGCGGCGGCGCGTGAAAGATTTAAGACACATCCACACGAAGCTTACTGTACATAAATATCATCTATTTGTTGGGCAGCGTCGCTTCGGGGATTTACGTCGGGCGCGCGTTTGTTTGAAACGTAAAATTTGTAAGCCCGTACACATTCGGATGCAGACGTAGTCAGGTTTTCCGTGCGGGTGACAAAACATAATTAAATAGTAAAATAATGGCTTTTAGATTTTTACATAGTGAGATCTATTTAAAAATTTAAGAATAATCTTGGTATGAATGTGGAATATTTTTATTCTAATTCGTAACTACGCGACAACTGAGTTTAGAATAACAAAGGCTATGTAGTGCAAAGGTGTAGTGTGTTATACTCCGCCAATAGCAATTAAAAAGTATATTATTTTTCTTCAGTAGGTGCATTCAAGTGTGAAGTAACATGGGTGTGAGTTTTATAGTCTTCTAGGATTTTCAGCTCTAATTCTTTTCGACGATAGTGCAAATTTAAATTAATATGTGCGATGACCATTATTGTTGATATTTTTTTCGTAATATCACAATTTTTACACGACTCTAAACTAGTTTAATAAATATTTAAAGTAATCTGCAAGCCGCGTTGTCGGAATTCCCGCGTAACTCCCATCTGCACTTCATTATTAAATCTGTCTTCTTGGGAATTTCTGTTAATGTGAAATACTACTCACGGAATGTAAATATTTCGACATTTCTTAATCCGTAACGATTTACCTTTTCGCAGTAAGTACAATGTTGGTTCAAGACGTTTGCAAATGTAGATACCAATGTTTAAATATTTATATCCATTTTTGTGTTAGAGTATGTACTGAAATTATAAATTAGTGTCACTGAAAAATCGATTTTCTTTAAATAAGACTCAGTAGGTGGGATTCAGGCAAATATTTTTTATGTTTGAGACTAATATTATTTTAAATTATATACTCAGCCTGTCGCAGTCCACTGCTGGTGGTAGGCTTCCCCAAGTATAAATTTAAATTATTCGAGATGAAATCGCATCTGTCGGAGGAAGTGCGTACTTTGAGTAATTATTTTAATTCGTAAAACGTAATCTAATGCTGTCGTTTTATAAGTATGTTAGTGCGATTAATCTGCGTAATTGATCGTTCGTTCAACGGACAGTTTAAAATTCAGTACTTTCGCGGAAGGCTTATTACAAAATAACAGATTATGTTGACGATAACGCGTTCTGGTGATAATTTATTTCTGCACGTGTAACTCTCGTATAAATTATAAAATTCAACGATTTTACATACATATTCGTCAATTATTTTTTGTTATCTTATAATTTAAATTAATAAAATTATTTTATGTAACTTCTGCTTTTGGCCGTGGGGACAGTTACATATAAATTATGGTGACAAAAAGTGTAATTATTACGGCTTGATTGCCACCACTTCGCAACAATTGAGATCAATTATTGTTTAATGTTTTCTCCAGTAAACCAAATGACTCAGTATTCTAGTGTTTACTGTATTAATACACCGTAAATACACGTTTATATTCTAAGTCTTATATCTATTGATTTATCAATTGTAATAATACAACAAACGGCGAACGGATACTTTTTTAAAGAACAAAATTGGCAAAGGAAACGAAATCTGGAATTCTTATAATTATGATTTATGTTTTAACAAATAAATTCCTATTGTTTTATAAACAGCGATGTGTTGATTGAGTTAAAATATATTTAGTTATTTCTTTAGATTTATTATCCAAAACCGGCGAGGTTCAGCCCTGTCCCACTTCATACAAGTCCATGTATTTCGTTTCCGCAGTACAAATGTACCGGTACATGCTTGCGAACTAGACAGATTGCAGGACGTTAAATTAAAAACTTACGTACTTGCAGGATCCGGCAGTAATGAAACTCTTACAAGTTTTGGATGAGTGTTTTCGTGAAGTTTTTGGAAAAATGTTGAGGCTGTTCTTTCCCGTATTTATGAAGTAGGACGAAGATGTAAAGATTGTAAGATGTAATATGAATGTTAATTACATGATGCAGGATAAAGCCGGTTCAATTAGTAATATCATTCCATGGGCACTATTTACGCTTTTTATTATTGGTATACGAGTAGGTATATGATATTTGGCTTTTCCATTATTGGAATAAGGACTGGTCTTTGGGTAGGGGGTTAATGTCGTACCCTACCATTCAATGCATACTTCAAGGTTGTCCATTGGTTTTCATTATGTGAGAATCATTATTTATTACTTGCCTTCTCTTATTTTGTTTTTATCATAATATACCTACTTGTTGTAATAATGGAATCCCACAGATCAAGGTGGTTATTTTTTATTTTTTTATCACTAAATCATGCTCATCTTATATGTAAAGTTTTACACCCATATTTCATCAGCGATATGGTTTCTTGAACTTGGGCTGTAGGCTAAAAACCATGAAGTTCAAATATCGAATGTCTATTTCTCCCGCCAAACAGCAGTGTAAATGCACTGTTGTGTTCCGGTTTGAAGGACATTGTAGCCAGAGTAATTACTGGACATAATGAGATTTAACATGTCTCAGGATGGCGAGCGCAGTGGAATGCCAAACATTGCCTTGTAATTCATGGTGTTGCTTGGTTTTGCTACTGTCCATGAACTGTCGTATCGCTTACCATCAGGCGAAAGGCGTGCTTGTCTCGCCAGTCATTGAAAAAAAATATCAACGCCTTAAACTTTAAGATATGGGTACACAGAATTACGCAACGCAAAACAGATAACAGGAAATGTGGATGGTCCTTACCGGAAGAGGTGTGGTGACAATCACAATAACTAATAGATTAGTATGCACCATTGTATTCACGTAATGCGAGTTCTTTCGCACTAGGTTATGATAATTCGTTTGACAATAGACCAGCGTGTGGAAAGGGAAAGGGCCTTTGATGGCGACCGCAAGCCGGAAGACTTGGTGACTTCGTGGCTTCCAAAGGTTTTTCATGCAGTCTGATATATTTTGGCGAAAGTTATTGAAATCAAAGTAATTTGAAATAAAATTCTCTTTTACGGATTTTACCGCGGAATTGGTTCCATTTTTAATTTTTTAACTTCCCTGCGTTCCGATTACTTTAGTTTTCGTGGTCACGGGTAAAAAAGAAAATCAGTAAAAAATAGATACAGATATCCTGGCGTATAACAGGGTCCTTCTTCCTGCGTAATTTCCTGCGTTTCACACAATTTTCAACTCCCTAAAAGGAAGTAGAATATTTTGTTTCATGATTTCATTAAATACATAATAACTTGTTTAATTGACTTGTTTTAAATTATTAAAACATTTTAACATTTTAAACAATTTTTAAAACATTGGCAATAAACTTAATGGCTCAATTCATACAGAAAACATAAAAACAACTATTTGATTTACACATATTTTATTTTATTAAACACGAAAATGAAAGAAGCTTAAAGAACAAATCAAATACTTAATAAATACTATTTTATTACATTACATACATAAACTCACGCCTTGTTCCCAGTAGGCAGTGGTTCTCCTGGAAGTAACCGGGACACCCACGTTTTGCCTTGTATATTCCGTCCCACGATGTGATAGGGGGCGAGCCTATCGCCATATCGGGCACAAATTCCTAACTCCGGGCTGATAATTAATAGAAAAATCCAATATCACTTTGCCCGACCCGAGACTCGAACCCGAGACCTCAGCATTGTAACCGTACCGTAGTACAAATACGCCACCGAGGCAGTCTTTTATTCCATTTCCACAATTTATTTAGACGTCTGATGAACTCGTGCTAATCCGACAAATTCTGATTTTCGCAATCATAACGCGTCTCACGACCGGAATCCATCTTGTTTAGGCGTCTGTTTATTACAATGATGAACACATCCCTATTAATAGATACACAAATTTGAAATGACTCTTTGATACTTTCAAAGTATTTAAATGATTCTCAGACGTAATTGATGTTGTTTTAATATTAATTCATGTAGATGACTTATTTAATGCTCAACGTATACGAAAATTGACAAATTATTAAAATATTTAATGTGTATTTTATTAATATTCGAGTTCTTCAACGTTAATATCTTCAATTTCGATAAGAGTTTGAATTATAAATGTTGATTATGAGAACCTATTTCATCCTGATGTCTTTCAATTATCATATATCGTTATTACTACTTAGCATTATCTTATTATTATTTATATTTATCCATAGTCTCTGCCTACCCCTATGGGATACAGGCGGTACGATTTCCTACGTAAGTATGTATATTTCTACTTGAAATCTTCCTTTTAGAAATCAATATCATCCGTATCTAATTTAATTTAATCTACAATACCTACCTATTACCTGTATGTATCTGATACAGCCGTATAATTGTATATTAAGTTTTCATTTGCTGTAAATTGCACTAATAAAGAAGTGAGTCAATTCCTGTGAATTTGCGACTCGGGCACCTGTTTAATTAGAACACCAGGTGGTGTGGTTCAATTCATGAACAGAATGGCCATTCTTGCACCCTACACTTTCGTATAGCTTCGCTCGTGTCGCCCTTAAAGCAGTTGCGAAACGGGAATTGGTTTCGCATGTGTTGCAACTTGCACAACAAAGGAGTAGGTAACTACCCTAATAAGTTACGAAACACGCTGCGCTTTAAACTTATTGGGAAAGCAGATTTTGAATTTGCAGGGTTTATTTGAGTAATATTGTCAAATTTGAGAATTAAAATAAAAAAGAAATCCAGTAGTCTTTTACAAATTCTTTTGAACCGTCAATTAATATTACCACCACTTCGGAACGTGTTGTAACTTGTAGCTGTGAAAAAGAAACGGCGCAAGAAATTCCCTCAGCAACACGAACTGTCTTCATTTTATTCTTGTAATTTTTTGTTTTCCGTTCTATTTTTCATTACAGCGGGATACATTGTAGGGTGTATTATCGAGACTAAATTAATTAAAAATAAAGTTATTTAGTCTAATTAGTAAAGCTTTCATGGTGTTTTTTGTGACGTAAAACTTATACCTAAACAATATTTTTATTGCCAAATTTACCTACAACTAATGAATCTCACCTTTATTAAATACACATTGGTAATGATTAATATAAAATATATGACTTGGTGTTCAATATCGAACTTATAGATTTCAGTTGGATATTGAATTGAAAAAAATGTGAACCTACCTATTCAAAAAGCCAAAGCCAGGTGTCGTCAAATATGAAATACTACGATATATCTTAGCTAATTAGAACGTGAACGTAAATGTTAACGGCCTAATTCATAGACAGATTTAAAACCTATTTTAGTTATCAAATGTTTTGTCCCTTTTAACGATTTTAAAATTCAGTTTGCGCGAAGAAGACAAAACATTCGTTACCTAAAATGGATTTTAAATCTGTCAATGAATAAGGCCGTAAGTGTAAGTATAGTAACTGGCATAAATCCATCAATGTATAATACGTCTTCATTAAGGCAAACCGATTTATACACAAAATCAATAGTGATACCCAAGAAAATGATGGCGGTCGCCCCAGCACAGAAATCTCAAGTCAAATGTTTGGCGAAGCGTTGGCCGGGCAGATATTAAATGATTCCAACCCTCTGCACACTTGGAGGGCTTCCTAAGAATGGTTTTCGTACTTCAGCGAAATATTGTACGGCCGATTTGTATGCAGACCCGAGCCCGTTTTTACGGGTATCAAATTATCTGAAACGCCGTAAAATATCTTTATATTTTCGTCATTTCGCACTTTTTACTGACGAATCATTTTTGATGTTCCATTTTGAATAGGTTTTTACGTTGATGCTTTCAGATGGTTCCAGTTGGATGTAATGAAATAGGAACTTGAAACCTGTTTGAAAAGTCTTTATAAACATTCAAAAAAATGTAATGGCAAAGCAATTAATATGTGCAAAATTGCAGGTGCGCGATTAGGTTATTAACATTCATGATTTATTGCGAAATAATTGCGAATTTAGGGTTATAAATTAACTGTTGATTAACTTTCACCGATTTGAGAGACAGCGTTCAGCTCTACAGATATAATTAGTGTATTTTATTATCTTTTTGAACTTTCTGGTCAATGATTTTGATTACAAAGAAAGACTTAAATGCGTTAACACTCAAGCTTAGATATTTTATTTTCAACTGGATGTTAATTTTTAGCAGAAATATAAAAAAGTACCACTTCGTTTAATTAATGGATCGTCGCTCATATCACGCGTGCACTTAAGTAGTCTCCATTGAGATTCGCTTTTAAATAACTTTGATTAGTCCCAATCATGGTCATCCGTAAATGGATTTTAGCTTAGAAATTGATAAAACATTGACATTGAATCACATTGCAACCGGTGGAATGCGTAATACAGACGTATTCGTAAAATGGTAATGGAGTCGGCGGCGATTAACTCCAGCGGTTTTTATGGATGGCTTCGTGTTAGGGCGACAAGAAAGACATTTTATTCATTCGGAGGATGGAAGCTCATGCCATGTTTGGCACTCGTATGGATGCGTCCGCACGCATGAAGTTTCTTTACTTGACTACTGGATGTATTTGCAACCAGGGTTCGCACGCAATTTAATTTTAATTTTAGTCACATTAATTATTGTCAGTCTTCATGACACAGTTGGATAAGATGCTGGTAGAGGAATAAAAGTCCGTTCGATCTCTGTACGGGGTTAATGTTTGTGTGACGAACAAATATGTTGTCCATGTCTGGTAAGTCTGGTGAGTAATGAGACCAACATTTCTCTCATAGTTTCTGATATAAATAAATACACCCAACAATCATATTTGACAGCCTCCGTGGCGCAGTTGGTTAGACGCCGCCTGTGAAACGAGAGGCCGCGGGTTCGATCCCCGCACCGAGACAAATATTTGTGAGAACCACAAGTATTTGTTTCGGGTCTGGGTGTTTGTGAGACCGAAAAGTCCTGACTCCACACTAGGATCGAGTCTTGTGTCGTGGATATCAGGAACTACAAGAGACTTTTCGGTCCCACAAACACCCAGACCCGAAACAAATACTTGTGATTCACACAAAGATTTGTCTCTGTGCGGGGATCGAACCCGCGGCCTCTAGTTTCACAGCCGGCGTCTAACCAACTGTGCCATGGAGGCTATCGTATACAGGGTATATCAAGACTGCGACCGAAAACGAAGCCAGGTGGTAGTATTAGTGACTTCAGACACAATATACTTATCGTCGTATTTGGGTGAAAATACATAGTTTTCCTAAAATAATGATGTACACCTTTTTGTTTTTTAAGACGCAACGGTACGTTAGGGTTTAAATTACTATTTTCGCAATAACTAGGTATTTACTATTCAAACACAATGATTTTTTAAAAACTGCAAAAAAAATCTGTCGCTTATTTAGCGAAATTTTTATTTGCATTGTGTCTGTAACCACTAAAACTATCACCCGGCTTCGTTTTCGGTCGCAGTCTTGATATACCCGTTATACCGGGTTGGTATACAAGGCTTGGTATTTTTATATCGGCTCAGGACTACGTGTGTGTGTGTTACGTGTGCTTATTATTATTTAAATTAATTTACTCATTCATTTACTTTAATATATTTCTATTGACAGTAATTTAGTCCAAGAGCTGAGGCAGTGGTTAACCATTGTCGGTAATGCAGAATCAAACTTCAGGAGTTGTGTTTGTGTTGAGTTTGCGAAGTAAGAGGAAAATCTGTACTATTATAAGTTTAAGAACAAGTTTGTTTATATTTGAAAGCTTGCCAAGCACAGATACAGCTAGAATAAACTTAATAAGATCTACCTTGGCTGTTTATAAATGCATTACTTCAAGATGTTGTTCAACACGGGATCATAGTATGACGGATTAACTAGGAAAGCTGTACGTTGGCTGTTATTACTGTCTAAAATTAGCGGTACATTTTATATTTAAAATATAAATGCGATCGTTGCGTTTTTTATAGCTCAAGACATGATAAATGTTCGACGTAAATTGGATGCCTCGGCTAACAATTTCACGTACTACGTACATTTTGGATGCTAGTATTTCATCATCAACATGACGTTGCTATGGGATAGTATGAACATATTATGTACATTTTGGGAACAGAGGAAGGTCAAGGAAAGGTATTCAAGTAGGTGCATAGACAACAACTCGTGCCAGTGTTTCATTAGGATCGGCAGTGACCATAAAGCGCCAAGTGCTTCATCAACTAATATTGATTTCTTCAAGCACGCTCATCGCTAACGAGTACTTCTTATTGCACTTTTTTCGCTCCAGGTCGTTATATTGATTCCTTAATTTATTGATCTATTTTAAAAAGTTCGTTGTTAAACTAGGTTTCAAAAAAATAGTTTTTATTCCAAACGGCTGTTGTTACCATTCGCTGGCTTTTAACGCTTTATCTAACAACTAAGATGCCCGTTTTGGGCCCTCGCCAAAAACAATTGAGTGCAATCACCTCACATGCACCTTTCAAATATTGTGAGAACAAGGAGAATAGAACGGTCTAGAATCAAAAACAAGAAAGTAGATTAAGATACATTCT
The DNA here is from genome assembly GCA_905220455.2 of Deilephila porcellus. NCBI lineage: Eukaryota > Metazoa > Arthropoda > Insecta > Lepidoptera > Sphingidae > Deilephila > Deilephila porcellus. Next base: position 10,489,976 of record LR999973.1, on the reverse strand, counting down.
ATTCTTTCTTTTATTTTTAGTTAGTAATTTATACCCGGCACAGCGATTGATTCGCCCGCTATATGTTAGCAGTTGGGTGTAAATAATTGTTTTTTAATACGCTTTTTATTAGCTTCAGACGTGCATGGTATCAATAGTTCTAAATATTTTATGAACAGATATGACTAGAAGGGTTATTTTAAAGTTTAGCACCCCATGCCTTTTTTACAATAAAATTATTTTTTCATACATTATTTTTAATTCAAATTCATTTTCTATTTTTAGTTGGATTTCTATAAAAGCGTATTTTTTTAGTTTTTTTAAACTATTATTTATTGTTCAGAGAACTGAGGCTTTCACAAGTGATTTTTAGCCTACTATTCCGAGTATACAAGCCATACGTTAAGTATGGGACTATTATTAGTTACTTCGGAAACAAATAAGGATTAATTTAATTATTGCCTTCTGCACTTGACAACAATATCTGGCAACCCTAAGTGCGTTGGTAAAGCGCTTTGGGTGACAGCGGAGAGCAATTATGGACCTAAGGATGAGAATAAGTTGGTGGGTCGAAGACCTCTCTTGACATTGAGCTCAAGTGCATCCTTGCCCAAAGTGAGCTGGAAAGGCCTATAGTAAATTGCCTGGACTTTTAAAACGCTCAAGATAGTTAGTAATTGCCTATAAATCTATTTAACGTGTTCTAAAGTAGCAATTTCGTATTGTAACTTGCTTCTGTTATACGTTTGAGTTTCTCCTTTTGACAAGGTTATAAATTGTCGTTAGGACCTAATATGCCTTATATTGATAGTTATAGTTAGTGTTAAAATTTATTTCTACGTGTGCGGTACCCTACTTGAACTTACTTGAATATGTTACGCATATAATATGATTTGTTGTTTAGTCAAGTTAATAAGTCAATTAATCCACGTTTACAAGTTTGTTACTTTTAGTGATATATTTTTTATGTCAGTTTTGATTTTAATATTTTTTTTCTTATTTGTATATTTTATATTCTTATTTGGTATTATATGTACTTATGTATCTAATTTTTTCACCCCCCCCTTTCACTCTCCCTCTCCTTCACCTCCGTGTTTTAGTGAACGATTATTTCAAACCTTGAATTTAATGAAAAAGATCATTGGATTCCTGTTTGAATTTCAGGACTTATGTTCTCCCAGTCCGAATAGCTGCCGAATATTGAGTATTTACATGTAGGTATTTTAATTTTCTCCAAAAAAGTACAAATGTCTTTACAAATTTGACAAATTTTATATAAGTTACCTTGTTACTAGTGCTTCTCATCAAAGAATAAGCATAATCTTCACACGACCCTTAAGTTTTAATACCACAATACTTGAGAAGCATACCTAATTAAGCAATAATTGCGAATTAAAAGAAATGGCAGGACGTGTGATGCGCAAATTGCGATGTCAAATGCAATTACACTTTAATTGTATGTTTGTTGTCATTGTGTGATCCTTTTATGGTAGGTCAGTTGAGCGACATATTTCCAGTTATCATAAATGTCGTTTCGTGTTCCAGTTAGTAATGAAGTCGAGTGGATGTTACAGATATAATTGATTAGGTTGCTACGTAATTTTATTTGTGTTCTTTTGTTGAATTTAAGAACTTATTGAAGAATTTTTAGCTTAGGTATATTTTCACCTAAAAATAAGTTTGAAATATTATTTACAATTCAAAAATGTCTTTATTATCTCTATAAATATTAACGGTCTTATTCATGGACAGTTTTAAAACCTATTTTAGTTATCGAATGTTTTGTTTTCTTTGCTCAAACTGAATCCAAAAGTCGTTCGAAAGGGACAAAACATTCGATAACTAAAATATGTTTTAAAATCGTCTATGAATAAGGCCATAAGATTATAGCTCAAACACTTCTTACAGGAACCGTGTATTTTTTAGGGATAAGCAGAAGTACATGACGTCATCTTTGGCGTATGTGTATTTTTTATCCAATACTCCGTTATTACATAAATCTACTATAATCCAACAAACACTATCAATATAATTATGATGTGAACCACTTTAAAAGTGTCATAAGTCATTACGATACATTCCTTCAACATTTTAATTACGCAAAGGCACACACACATGTTCAGCCTAAAGTCAAGGACGGGACAGCCATCGAAACTAATTACCAAGAATTCTTCAAACGCCACATAATCTCTGTTAGTCATGAGTTTCTGATCGGTTTAGATTTTCCGTTACCAAATATGTAAGTACCGTTATATAATTTGTATATTTTTGGCGCGTGGTATCCTAATTTATTAATCATTGACATGAGAAAATTGATGAAGCGTTGCTTGTGTGCTGGTTTGGATACGGATTGTATAACACAGTATTATTTCGCTTGTTTAGAGTATGTATAATATAAAGGGAGCGCCGTCATACATTTGGTTCTTCAAAATCGTAGATATATTTTTGCTCGTATATTTGTAGCACTGCTATATTAGTGAAAATTGAACCAATTATTTAAAACAAATTGCTAGAAATTCGGTTGGTAACGGTAAGTTAATTTAGTTATTATCCGTTTTAAACGAGTTTGAGTGGAATTCAATAACCCTAAACTATTTTTTTTTCAAATATACATGCGACATATTAAATTATTTCCGGTAAATTTTTCCCACGGTATAAATATTAATGTCGTAATGGTAATCAGCATCCATGAGAAATTACGATATTACTTTATGTAAGTAGATAGTTTAAGAAATATTAATGTAATCTTTGGATGTCTTTAAGTATGTCTATTTTGTACTACCAATCATGATTTCGTACCAATTCCTGCAACTCCCACTAGAAAAGAGCGTGATCGGAACTTATGAGGCATTTTTTAGGTTTACGTTTAAATAACTTTATTCTCATAAAAAATACATATTTCACTTAAAATGAGATACAAAGAGAAAAATAAAAAAATAGGGTTAACTTAATTTAGTCTCCGGTACTTTTTGACAGAATATGTAGCTTACGATTATTTCTAAAACTATTTACACTTTCACAGTTCTTTACAGTTTGCAGTAGTTTATTACAGAGCTGTGCACCCTCACCTAGGTTAAGGAAAGATATAATAAACAGTTTTTATTATTATTTTATTGTATTTTTTAATATATATGTCGCAGAATCATACAGATTGCGATTTATATGGCCGTCGTTGCCGTCCGACATGATGATTCTTATTAATCAGTCAGTGCGCACGTTTGGCGCTGTTCCGGGCAAGATTACAATAGAAACAATTAAATATTATTTAACCGATCACAGACTCTACTGACAGACCATTCAGCGTTACCATTGGCAACCGATAACTTATAAGACGTCAATCATGTCGGACTGTGTTGCAATTCCAATAAAATAAGTAACATCATTGCGTATGGCATTCATCCTGCGTGGATCAAACTTGTGTGATCTCTAACACGGCCATTCTGCACCTCAACGCGCTCTCGCGTTGCTTATTGACATCAGAGCCTAGCTAGATGGAACAGCGCATAGCACATAAGCATAGTATTTACACAAACAGCTTTCAACCTCACACACAAAGCAAAGCGTAACAGCTTTCAGCACGTGACTTCTAACGTTTAGCAATGCGTCGTAGCTTTCAGCATCGACCTTCAGTCAAAATAGATCAGATCGCAATATCACTGCAAAGCGTGGTAGCTTTCAACAGACAACAAGGACAAAGCGTTAATGCTTTCAATCTATCCTGCAAAGCGAGGTAGCTTTCAACAAATCACAAGGATAAAGCGTTAATGCTTTCAATCCATCCATCTGCAAAGCATGATGGCTTTCAACAGATCACAAGGACAAAGCGTTCATGCTTTCAATCCACCCTGCAAAGCGTGATGGCTTTCAACAGATCACAAGGACAAAGCGCTCATGCTTTCAATCCACCCTGCAAAGCGTGATGGCTTTCAACAGATCACAAGGACAAAGCGCTCATGCTTTCAATCCACCCTGCAAAGCGTGATGGCTTTCAACAGATCACAAGGACAAAGCGCTCATGCTTTCAATCCACCCTGCAAAGCGTGATGGCTTTCAACAGATCATAAGGACAAAGCGCTCATGCTTTCAATCCACCCTGTAAAGCGTGATGGCTTTCAACAGATCACAAGGACAAAGCGCTCAAGCTTTCAATCCACCCTGCAAAGCGTCATGGCTTTCAACATATCAAAAGGACAAAGCGTTAATGCTTTCAATCCATCCTGCAAAGCGTGATGGCTTTCAACAGACCACAAGGACAAAGTGACAATACTTTCAATCCATCTTTCAATAAAGCATAGCAGCTTTGAGTTTCAATAAATCATTCAATCATCAATCAGCAACCAATATAAGATTTTTTTTATCAACACACAGAATTACTACAGAATTATCACTAAAATTCAAACAATGATTATTTATTTTTTATTTTATTATTCAATTCGGTACAGCAATTCAATATAATATAGAAATTCAATTTAAATCAATACTAGGCACACATAATAATTAATAAATGTAGTTTGTTTTAATTAATTAAAAACTAACCGATAATGGATCCTAAAGGATCAACACAATCAGACAATTCTGGTAGATTAGCTGGATATTTGCGTAATCGTTACTGGTACACGTATTAGGCCTGTTCCTCAAATGGTTCAACAATGTAACGCTCAATCAAACATACTTTAGTAATGTTACATGGGCCAATTAACTTATTAATTATTCAGGAGTTTTTCTGAACCATTACCAGATCACCACAAAAGGACGAATAGTGGCTTTATTAGTCATAACGATTTTTTTCTTTCGTCGCCTGCTCGTCCATCCTATTCTTATCTTATTCCTGGTATTAACTCGTATATCTTAGTTGCATCATTCATTAGTATTCCCTGACTGTGATCGGCAATTACCTCTTCAATATGTTTGTGTTACTAAGTTTGCTAGAGGCCTGATCTTCCAGATAGTTAATTCTGCTTGTCATTTATTTTTATGTCAGGAGTTATAAATTCAGTGCAACGAAATCAGCATGTGCCGTACACATATCATCTATTATTATTAATGTTAAAATCAAAGGTATGAAGACTGTTTTACTTGATTCCAGTATTCCAAAACGCCGCAAAGCACGTAATTTCGTCCTAGTCTGCACTAGGTCCATGTAGCATACGATTCCAGATGTTTGCATACTAACCAACACGGTTCTACGCTTATTTTGTTAAAGACTAGACTCCAAAATAAATGATACGTGGATAGTCTATATTCGTTATTAAGTGCTGAACATGAACACGCATGCGAATCAACGAGCTTAAATTTATTGTACAGTTTAAGACCTTAAATTACCATGGCCAGTAATAAAGTGTAAAACGCAATAATCAATATTAATCCACCGATTCTACCATATAAAAAAAATAGAAAAATTGATGACTTCAAAAGAGTTACAGTCCGTCATTATCGTAAATGTCCGGCCACGGAAGTATTGTCTGAAGTGTCCAACTGCCTTTACAATTGCAAGAGTTACAGTTATTATTGTTTATAATGGCACAAATCTTAGTGACAGAATTATAAAAACTCCTTAGCGGAGATTACGGGGGTGCCACGTTGGGCATCGGCGCCACTCGACACAGGGTGCAATGCGGAGGTACCGTGCAGGATCCGCGGCACACTCTCCATAGCCACACTCCGGGCAATTAAGGTAGTCGACAGCGTTCTACAACAGAAAGTTCACTCATATGTACCAATCATTGTAATTTGTTACTCATACTTTTATTCATTAAAGAAATCCTTTAGAAGTTTCTGGCACTTACCTTCACACTTTACAAAGCCAAAGTGACCAAAACGCGTCCGATGGCAAACGCAGTGAAGACCAGACGGAATATGGCACTACATGTTTCACACTCGCCGATCCACAAAACTATGCCGGTCCGATTACACACGGATAAACACGAGATGATGTCGATACGCTTATCTAGGTAACCATAATGCGTATCTATCCACTATTCACTGTCCTAGCCATCCGGGCAGAATGAAAATCCTACCACTAGCAAAATGGCCTTCGACCATCTCACTCACATAATAATAATAATATTTCTACACGTCACGCCGGCCTTCTATAAGAAAATGGTAAAACACCATTCGATCCAGCCCTCATACTAAAGACCTGGCTGCAACGTGTTTTGCGTATGTCACAACACGATTCTGCTAACATCGTGGTTTTGCTAAAGTATGCGATAGGCCTTAGTTAAATTCTTACAGGTTAGAATAAAATAGCACCATAGCCATTGGCACTGGCATCTGCATGAAACTTTAATAGTATAGATACTGTGGCTTAAATATCATTGGAACTGGTTCACTAGTTCACTGCCGTGTCTTGTAGCAATTATTTGCCAATTCAATTAGGCATTTACCGAACGCCAATTTATAAAGCTGGATCCATAAGAATTGATGAATTATAGACAAATTGTTTCATCTGTGTAACAGTATTAAACGTGCCATGTGTTATGACTTGTGTTTACAGACGCCAACCTTGTCAGATACAACTAATGTGCGGACATGCTTATTAATTGAAAACTATAATTCAAAATGTCGCAACCCAATATTATATTTTTGCGAAGATTCTTTACCAGCCAAAAGTGAAATACAATTTCGATGCTTAAATCATTAATTTCTACTAATAATTACACAGTAGACATTGTATCGCTGTTGACCATAGGACTTCTCCACAATCGAGAGTTCGATTGAAAAGAGCTAGGCAACAGACCACTATGCTCAGGCAGTTTACGTTGATTTGCTTATTACATTACAGCAATTCATGTAGGTTTCCTCTCGATATTTTCCTTTACCATCAACGCGCGTGACAATTCACATCAAGAAAAGCACCTGGCCAAACAATATCAATTCGCTTACCTCTTAACTTGCGGCAGACTCTTTTACAAAGGAATACTCAGTGCCATAGTAAAAACCAAATAAAAGGTTTTAGTGTTTTGGAGAGCAGCTCGACCACACATTATATGTCAACACGTTCTACAACAGATGTCGATACTGCGGCGCTGGATCCGTGAGGACAGCGACTCGCTATGTGAACTGACGAACCACACCTGTAACATACTGGCAAGCAAAATTGTTGGCGATAGCCAAAACTCATTGTTAAAGCAATTGATGGTATCTTAGGCTTTTTCTATACGTGACAAATCTTATGTCCAAGTTTATCGCAGGCATGACAATTGATTTACGACTGCGGATTAGATTTTGGACGCTTCTCGTTTTGACAACAATAGGAACCTTACCAAAAGTGTCATAACCTTTAGGTACAATTCGTACGACAAAGTTATTCAAATGTTCACGTCATACCTGGACAATTTATCCGCAAAAACCACATGGATCCTCTCAATACTTTACCAATCGCTATAACAAGTTGATACCTTTAAATAATTACTTCCACCAATTGAATGTTGATGAAAGCGTATCATCTTTTTCAACGTCAATTCGATCTATCAATCTTCTTTTCAATTCCAATGGAATTTTAAATACCAGAATCAACGCTTGATTTTGCTGATTTTGCATCTTAATAAATATTCGCCATCGTAAGCGTATAATTCCTGGCGTATTCTCCACATCCGTAGTTATTTGCCTAGACGTCTGTGATTCTAGAAATCTCGATATTGTTAGAGCTGTCAGTATCTAGCCCATCTATCAGCGCCGCTTTATTGGTAGAATACCCAATGTACGTGGCCGCACTACTGAGCCTCACGTTCCGACCGAAAATATTCTTCAGTTTGGGTAGCAGGCAATGCGGTAGACACGAGGGATGATTTTGAAATCGATCCCACCGCTGCTGTCGCAGAATCATACAGATTGCGATTTATATGGCCGTCGTTGCCGTCCGACATGATGATTCTTATTAATCAGTCAGTGCGCACGTTTGGCGCTGTTCCGGGCAAGATTACAATAGAAACAATTAAATATTATTTAACCGATCACAGACTCTACTGACAGACCATTCAGCGTTACCATTGGCAACCGATAACTTATAAGACGTCAATCATGTCGGACTGTGTTGCAATTCCAATAAAATAAGTAACATCATTGCGTATGGCATTCATCCTGCGTGGATCAAACTTGTGTGATCTCTAACATATATTTTTTCCTATATATTTCAGCTCTTATGTCACTGCCGGGTATAGATCTCCTTAATTCTAAAGTTCTTGGTATCATGTTTGTTTCTGTACTTTCCCCAAACAAATTAAGTGCCTTTTACTCTATATCATTTGACCATAGGTCAACTCATCCGCCCGTTTTTAACTCTCTGTTTCTCTTAAAAATAAAAATACTTGGACAAATGTTTTACATCAAACAGAGGACATGACTTGCGTTTTTCAAAATAGCTTTGTGCAAATAAAAGTGCTCTATTTAACACGTTCTTTGCTCCGACATTACAACCGACCTTCAAAACACATCATCATAAATTATATCGACGCGAGCCAATTTCTTATCAAATATGCAAAATGGTCGTGAAACCTCTGCTATATTTTTGGCGCCGGCACGTAATTAAATGTTGTTTTTGCATGTCTAGTCTTGTCTATCGGGAATGTTAATCGTTTAATTCAACACTGCTAATTCTGTCCACATTTTGCTACATAATTATTAATTACTGAATAGTATCGTGCTTGCTTTTTGTGGCAAATAACCGGTGTCAACTGCGACAGCACGTTTTCGAGTCTTGATTAAAATAGACAATTTCTATATAACGATTTAAACTGATTTCGTTTGCTTTTTAATAACTTTTTATAAGTGTAAAGTTATTCTACAACACTTGGTGAAGTAATATGTAGTTTAGAATGTTAAGATAGAGAGTACTTTTGAAGCAAAACTATCTTTCGTCGGTCAATACAATTATACCGGAATGCTCAATTGCTTCTTAATGCTCCGCCAACTGTGTCTCTATAATAAGATTTATTAGGAGCAAGTATAACAACTAATTGTTATGAAAACAGCAAACACTGGCATTAACGTTGATGAGACCAGACACGTTCAATTAAGCGTAAAACTATCGCCATACGGAAGCGGAATCTCCTGGCATTGACCTAAGACTGGATATTAGTATAGTTCTATTTTCAAAACATTAATAGCACGCAAGAATTGATAATATTAAAGCTGCAAAATGCTGCAAGTGATTTAAAGTTTAGTTTGTATATATTAGTCATGGTTGGAGAAAAATATTTATTGTTATTGCTGCAAGCAGTTTTGACTTCCCACTCGTTCTGCTTATAAAGTTGAAAAACAAAAGAAAACTTTGGCGTGGCATATCTAGAACTAACAGCAAAGCTGTAATTTGCCAAAATTAGGAAATGCCAGCGATGGAGCGCTATCTTTTAGGACCAAATTGGCGTTTGCCCTCGTCGCTTGTCACATGTTGCATTTTTAGCTGTATTTAAGTAGAGTAGATAAAACAGTGCAAATTAAACTGACAAATCCGTCAGTGACATCACTTTGTATGCACATTGGGACGTCTAATATTAGCTCTACGGCAAATATGTGTTTTAGTGTGTTTTGTACAGGCGAACGGTGTCTAAAACGCTGCGCCAAAATATGCGATTGTTGAAGTCTTTTTAGTAAAGGCTAGCCTAGTATTCTAATTAACCGGTGTGCTTTAGCATTTTAATTAGATAAGAAGTTTATTGACAGCAAGACGGAGTGCGTGGAGAATCGACGGGAATGTTTCAAAAGATTTATTGAGGAGAGTATCTGACAGTGACGCGTGATAACAGAATGAGCTGACGTTTTGTTCCTGTCCTCTTGTAAGTCGAACAAATTCTTTGTATGTCTACTCGCTTAATGTTTTATTTAGGATAGTATCTGTCTGTTTGATGGATTATTGATGTATGGTTGAGTCAGTTAATCAAAAAATTTAGGCAGCGCAAACAAACTCAGACAAATTGGGAGTACGAACTGTTAGTGTCATTTGTCATTATGTATTCGGGTTGGACTGAAATACGAATACACATGAAAGCGATCAGAAATTCGTATTTTTCCTTTTGAATTATAATTCTCAGGCGACCGCTAACAGGATTATTGGAAAATCGAGTGCGATGTTAGCGCATAAACACAAGTGTCACGTAGCCCGTGGCTTATAAGGAAACATTTGATGTTTTATTTTGTAAACACCGACATCGACCGGGAGTTGGTGTATTAATAGACAGAGTTTTCTCTCATGATAAATAGACGATAGAGACTGTTATGGATGTTATGGGAAGTGAATTTTATGCTTGAGCCACTTGATCAAATGAATTTATCACCAATGCCACAGTTGATTCGTGCTGTCTGACAGCCGGGAACGCGGAAAGCGCATTGTTTTCTGCTCGTATTTGTAATGTTTGAGTGCGGAATGAAGACTAATTTCAACAATGTTTGATGTCGGCTCTCCGGCACTGACAGGCTGCAAATAGAATACCGATATTGTGTTTTTGTATTGTAATATGTCGCAAGATTTATTACGACAAATAATAAGCTCGTTTGAAAGTTAGGTCTTACCGTTTCCGTTGCTAATTTTGGTTTGAAAATTGTCTATGCTGAGTCATATATAGCATTATGTTTTAAACTGGGAAATGAAATTGTTTCAGTTTGCAGGTTTATTATAAACTTGATCGTTTTGAATTCCGATTGTTTGCTTAATTCTTTATGAGGTCGTCTTCGACCTTAGTCCTCTGTTAAACAAAGAGCCTACCTATGGGTATCCATAGATTTTCATAGCGGCTTGTTTGAAACTCTATTCGTCTAGCAACTGTTTGTTTGTTAGGTCTTCTGTCCACCTCGCGAGTAGATTTTTAATGCTGTGTTTTTGAACTTTTCAACTTCATCGGCAAACAGAATATAATCACGCTATGTGATATTTCTACTGACATTTCAACTTGTTAATCCATTGGGTCTTTTACCTAAGTTTTCTTCCCCTGTGGATTAGGAGATTTTTAGTTCATGTGCCATTAGCCATAATAAAATAATGTTTAAAATTAACATACCCTCCGTGTCTCCACTGAAGTAACATTAATAATACAGGAGCTGTTTATTTGTGTAGACCCATGTGTCTTTATTAGAACAAAAAAACAAACCTCAAATACGAGTAAAGGTCATGTGTGGCGTCCATCATTGTTTAGTCTATAGTCCGCAAGATGTATGGGTAAACCACCAAATGCGTCAATATAACACATTGTTTATATACTCCGTGTATTACATTCTGAAACTGGGATAAAGAATATACGACCTTATGTATTTGGTATTGAGGATATAATAGCTTGTCAAGGTTTTGATTCAATATTACGTGGCTTAAGCTAATCATATGCAGCTTTGATTAAAAAGATAAATGGTGGTACGAATAATATGATGTTTTTCTCAAACTTTGGAATGGAGCAGTTGTTGTAGATGATATATTAAGTTGTTAAAATGAAGTTATTTTTATTAGTTATTAAAGGAAATTGCGGGAATATCCTAATTGATTACATCCGAATATGTTACATCGTTATGAATTTTTATTTGCTTTTTGATTACAAATTTAAATCAATGGCTTCCGGCGTTTTAGTAATCACGGCATTCCATGTGTAGAAAAAACATGAAGACATAAATGAACATTTTGTTCCTCTATACTTATTTTTAAAACTAACTTTAGTTATTCATTATCAGGATATTCATGCTACAGTTTCAAGCGTTTTTGAAACAACCACACTATCTCAATAAAGTTAGATCTAGGTACAGGGAATCTTTTAAATTAGTCTTATAGATTTTATTCGCCGCCACACACGTAACTGAGATGTCCGAGACAAGAAATAAAATAATGTGAATCCAAAGGCTTTATTGTAAAAACTGAAGTGACATAAAAGTGTAAAACAAAAACCAAAACTATCATCTCATAATAAGAATGCATGCGGCCTACATGCCAGCATTACACCCTCACCCTTAAACTAAACACACTCTAATATTTAACACAGAATAACTAACCTATTAAACATAAAAAAGACAAACAAACAAAATACATAAATCCATTTTAACTAATTACAACTTATAATTAACCTTCTTATTTAGTCGACATTGGCGAATAGGACGGGACTGAGTGGGTTCCGGAGAAGGCATTAAAGACTGCTCAGTGCTCTGAGCTGGAGACTTAAGGCAATCTTCAAATTTGTCGCATTGATCAGAAATGGTGTTTCCGGTGGGCGAAACATCATCACGAGTGCCACTCGGACTGGGTTGTTCCTGAACGCAAGCAGGCTCCACCAACCCTGATTCGTCCGTGGCGGGGCTAGTCGGATATATTAAAGAACTCCGTATCCGCTTCCTCAAATGATCAATATGCCGATGTGACACCCTGCCCCTAATATCGACTACGTTGTAATCAGTACTCCCTAATTTCTCAGTTATTGTCCCCGCTAACCATGTATCAGGCCCCTGAAATTGACGCATCCAGACTTTATCCCCCGGCTGCAAAGTGCGCGACCCGCTTGAACTAAATGTTAGCTGCCGTTCCTGAGCGTCCCTAACCTTACTCTCTCTGTTAGGCCTTAAAGAATCAAATTTAGTCCGCAACCTACGACCAAACATGAGTGATGCTGGTGTTTCCCCCGTAGTATAGTGTTCAGTGTTTCTATAATACAACAAAAAATTGTTTAAAAATAAACGTATGTCTGATTTTTCTCTAACCGCCTTTTTAATTGCTCGTTTAACTGTACGCACCGCGTTTTCTGCTGCCCCGTTTGACGCCGGGTGATAAGGCGCTGAAAATATATGTTCGACGCCATTTGATTCAAGAAACTGTGAAAATTCTTGACTTGTAAAAGGCGGACCGTTATCTGAGACAATTTGCCTAGGTAAACCAAAACGCGCGAAAACGTCACTCAAAATGCCAATAGTATGACAGGCCGCTGTACTAGGTACCTGACTAACTTCCAGCCACTTGGTCCTAGCATCAACGATAACTAAAAATATACGCCCAAAAATAGGTCCTAAAAAGTCAATATGTACACGGGCCCACGGTTTATCAGGCCACGGCCACGGACGTGGTGTATGTCGCGGCGGCGCCTCACTTTCAACTGCACAAACAGAGCAACTCTGGCAAGTCTTTTCAATGTCCTCGTCCATTCCAGGCCACCAAACGTAACTCCTCGCAAAAGCTTTCGTCTTAACTATGCCCATATGTGCCTCGTGTAAAACAGCTAAGACTTTGTTCCTGCAAGCGGCTGGCACTACTACCCTGTGACCCCACATCACACAACCTAAATCCTCATACAACTCCGCTTTACGATTGAAATAGGGTTTGAGTGCTAAAATTTCATTATCCGACGGCCATTCATCCCGTATGTAAAGTAACACGCGACTCAAAAACTGATCTCGACTGGTTTGTCTTTTAATTTCATTATAATCGAGTAACATCGCATTTTGCGCGAAATGTAAATGTGTCTGTTCCGGAATTATAGTAGCTTCCTTATTTGAAGGAAAAGCTGGCAACCGCGACAAACCATCAGCTCCGTTCTGTTTTGAACTAACATACTCGATATCATACGTATATGCCGATAACTTAATAGCCCACCTTTGTAATCGGCTTGCAATCATAGACGGTATACCCTGTTTTGGCCCAAAAATAGTAACTAATGGCTTGTGATCAGTGCGCAGGGTAAAACGTCGACCGTATAAATACTGGTGTAATTTCTCAAAGCAAAAGACTATTGCCAAAGCCTCTCGCTCAATCTGTGAATAATGTTTCTCCGCCGAATTAAGTGATCGCGACACATACACAACCGGGCGCTCCCGAGCATGGCCCGAAACACCGTCCTCGCAAATTTGACTCAACACACCGCCTATACCTTTTGCACTCGCGTCACACGTTAAACACAAAGGTCTATTCGGATCATAATGGGCTAATACATCGGCACTCATTAAAATTCTTTTAATTTTCTTAAAACTCGACTCACAACTCGCATCCCAAAACCACACAACTCCCTTTTTCAGTAATCTGTATAAAGGCGCCAGAATAGTGCTTAAGTTGTTAACAAATTTAGCATAATAATTAATTGTACCTAAAAAGGCTCTTAAGTCAGTGACATTCTCAGGACTTGGTATATTCGAAATTCCTTCTACCTTTTCCGGGTCAACTTTAACACCCTCAGCAGAAATAATATATCCTAAATATTTGACTTCCCCGGTCATGAATAGACATTTGCTTTTTTTTAACTTCATACCGTTACTATGCAATCTCTCAAAAACCTTTTCAAAAGTACATAAATGCTCCTTTATATTCGGTGACCCAATTATAATATCGTCAAGAAAAACTTCTACATTCGAAATATCATTTAGTAAATTCGCCATAATACGTTGAAAAATCCCCGGACTTGAGGACAAACCAAAAACTAATCTTTTGTATTTAAAAAGACCCTTATGCGTATTGACAACAGTACAGTTATCGGGGTCCTCTAATTCGATTTGATTGTATGCTTGTGATAAATCGATTTTCGTGAATATCTTAGCACCATTTAATTTAATTAATAAATCGTTTATACGTGGCAAAGGGTATCTGTCAACTAATAAAACTGGATTTAACGTCACTTTGTAGTCAGCACAGATACGGAGTCCTCCATCAGCCTTACGCACGGGTACCAGTGGAGTAGCCCAGTCCGCGGTGTCCACTGGCTCGATGACGCCGGCACGCAGCATACCGTCGAGCTCTTCCTCGACACGTTCTCGAAGAGCGTACGGTAAAGGCCTTGCGCGGCAGAACACCGGTACCGCTCCTTCCCGTAACCGCAATCTAGCCTTGCCTCCCGTAAACCGACCCAATCCCTCCGTGAACAAATCTTTATATCTGTGAAGTAACATCATTAACTGATCATTACACGAGGTATCACAAACTTTTTCCAACGAATTAAATAGGCTCATATTTTGATATAATGGAATCTTAACGTTTAATTCTGCGAGCCAATGCCGACCCAATAATGTGGTGGTGCCACCCTCTACTACAAACAGCTCCAGACGTTTAGACTTATTCCCATGCTTAACTAACGGCGTAATAACTCCTAGTGGTTTAAATACAGAGCCATCAATAAAACGAAATACCAAGTTTGAATTATTAAGTTGTCTGTGACTAAAGAGTTTTTCATATTTTGCCCTACTTATACATGATACCAAAGAACCAGTATCGACTTCCATTGACAATTGGATGTTATCTACACACAAAGTTACGCTCACCGGTTTGTAATTGTTCAAATTGAGTTGATGCAAGTCTTCCACTAACGAAAGAGACTCCTCCTCACCCGACGTCGCTGCTAAGTCCGCTGCTCCCACCTGCGTCAGCATAGTGCTCCGATTCCGCCAACCATGCGAACGCATGGCACAAACCCGACGTAGATGTCCTCGCTGCTTACAATGACTACAGATGAAATTTCGGTATCTGCAATCAGCGTCTAGATGGCCAAATGCCCCACAGGCATTACAGGCCCCGGATTTGGTGCTCCTGCCACTGCTATAATTCCCACCGGACCTTGATGAAATGTTCAGCTTATCCGTGCTCGACGGTCGCCCCCTTCTCGCACGTTGAGTGAAAAAAACGTTAGGTGATTTAATGATACTCTCCGACATTCGCGCACTATCGCCAACATCCACCCGCTGCACTGCTGCTGCATCCCGCTCCGCAGCATCCATGGTGCATGCTATCTTAATTGCGTTGCCATATGCAAGATTCTCTTCAGCAAACAACCGCTGTCGTATCGTCTCATTAGATAAACCACAAACCAGTTGGTCCCGCAGGTTTTCCTCCAATACAATTCCGAATTCACAGTGTTTGGACAATCGTTTCAACTCCGAAATATACTGCGGAAGCGTCTCACCCGTTTGCTGCCGCCTTAAGCGGAATCTATACCGCTCTGCCATAAATGAAGGTTTGGGGTGCAAGTGATCATTCATCAACTGTACCACCTTTTCAAATGAAGTTTGTGCTGGTTTATGTGGACTGGTCAAATTGCTCAAAAGCTCATATGCTTCATCTCCCATTGCAGCAATTAACGTTGGAAGCCACATTTCTTCCTTGATCTGATTTACTCTAAAAAACATCTCGGCTCGTTCAATGTACAAAACCCAGTTCCCCGACCTCACACAGAACTCCATTAATTTTCCGAAGCTCATCGTAACTCGTTCCAAATAATCCTCGTCGCCACTGAGATGTCCGAGAAAAGAAATAAAATAATGTGAATCCAAAGGCTTTATTGTAAAAACTGAAGTGACATAAAAGTGTAAAACAAAAACCAAAACTATCATCTCATAATAAGAATGCATGCGGCCTACATGCCAGCATTACAGTAACTATTTACATAACTGTGCAAGTCTGAGTTTGAACCAGTATACTGGATCGTGTGTGGGCAAGGAACTGCGCAAACTATTTTCCAATTTTCGATTCCAGGCTGGTGCAACTCGCGTTTGCGCAAACGCACTTGAAATTGTGTGGCGGCCATTACGTCAGAATTGTTAAAATATCTGTATTTATCTGTCATGAGTTGGTTATTGTCATTGCTTAACCATTTACGACAATCGGGAACGTGGAAAACGTGGATAGAAACGTGATAAACGTGCTCTCCAAGAAGTTAGTGATTTTTCCATTATAACGTACTTCCATCTTCGCTTTGCTTGTAGATTTACACCATCACATTACTATCAGGAACTGCGTTTTAGTATCAGACCTCTGTCCTCTTCAGTAATTACAAAATTTTCATATCTTTGAGTGCTGCAATAAACTATTTTATGACGATTCTATGTGATGGGGTCTTGCTCATCTTGTTTTGGTCTTGCTTGCTAAAGCTTAGTTGCATCGAGTAATGCTGACTATAGTTTAACCACGTCAACCTCGTACAATTGTGGTATCAAACGTTTGCTGATAATTTAAACGTATTTTCATCAGTAAATTTCCTGAAGATGACGATGATGACAAATTATTACTTCCGAGTAAATTACATACATATGACGAAAATGTTATTGGTAATGTAGTAATATTATAAAATCACAGTTTTCCTGAAGATGATTATGATGACGTCAAACGCTTATCCCTTAGTAGAGTACAAACACACAATGAAAATGTTTCGACAATGCAGTAACGTGCCGGGATCCAAGTTTTCCAGGGCGGCTCACGCGCCAGTTATTTTTCGCTAGACGCCATGTGGCGCCCGCATTACCGTGGGAATGCGTGAGTTTGTTCACAGATACGTTTGCAGATTTATTCGCTGTATTTGTTTTATTGTGATGTTTACGAGCAAATGTTGTTAGGCAACTGCGTAGTAAATTCTTAGCAAGACTTATGGGCCTCGTGAATTTTGAGCGGTGATGGTGCTTCCGTCCGTAAGTGCTAGTTCTTATGTCTTACATCTATTACGTTAACGGTTTGATGGTGAATTACTTTTTCAGTGCAGTGAATTTAAATTGCTTCGTTCAGTAGAACTGAGCTCTTTTTTATGATTAGAGATAGAATAAAAATTAAATTAAATACTAAGTAAACTTAAAATGGATTTTCAAGGATCAACGTCGCTATCGTCATAATTGTTCAAAGGTCGATATTTGACGTTGATGGCCCCACTTTAAATATTCATTTGCATACTTGTCACATTGTATTATTTTATGGTTGGTTAAACATCAAGCGTTTCTATGACGTCCATCCTTAAATCAGGTGGAAAGCCTATTTTACGCTTAAAATATTATGCATTAACTTTAAATTTGTCGCCGATGTATTCAGTAGTTTCTAAACCACACACGGTACAATTTAATTTCCTATTTATTTCTACAACATTAAATTTAATAAGTAGCGGCATGCGATGTAGGTCGTACAGTAAATTTTATTATCTGGTATTACCTTCACACGTCGCCTCTGCGACTGTCGTTTTGTCTCTGCTCGTAGTATTATGTTCAAGGCCCGAGCTTTTGTTTTTTTAATGTCTTTATCCAGCTGCGCATGGCACTCGACTAGAAATTACATTTTAATTCATATAATTTATTTTTTTTGCTGCTGGCGTAATGTCACATCATTACCTTCAGCTTGAACCTTTGCTAATGTTGTTGAACTACATGTTTTTTTATTTGTTAAACTGGCACGACGTAGTGACTATAATGATCGTTATTGTAAGTACAATGCAATTTTAATTTTCTCCCGCCAAACAGCAGTGTAAATGCACTATTGTGTTCCGGTTTGAAGGACGTTGTAGCTAGAGTAATTACTGGACATATTGAGACTTAACATCTTATGTCACAGGATGGCGAGTGCAGTGGAGTGCCAAGCAATGCTTTGAAATCCATGCTGTTGTTTCTACTGTTCATGATCGGTCGCTTATAATCGTTTACCATCAGGCGAATGGCCTGCTCGTCTCGTCATTCAACGCAATAATAAAAAAAGGTACCACCAGCTTTTGGGTCTCTGGGAATCTCATTGAACGAACGAAACGCAATAGCAAAACTCTTATTTCACGTAGGTTCTCAGCAAACCCGTGGTGAGTTCAACCAATTTGTATGTAGGTACTGCAGCTTTTACGATCTGTAGCAAAGCTGTACTACTTACATATCAATGATCTAAATTATCTTTGGAATTAAATCTTTGCGGTGTTACAAGACGGAGTCGTAAAAAATATCGAAGTACTTGTATATCTAAGTTGACCTCCGCATGGTTGTGATATCGAAAAATGCACATAGTAATAATTATTTTACCAATTATGCTTATGAATTTGGAACTGTAACTACACTGCGTAAAAGTTTAGTCACATTAAACATTTAAATGTGCAGTACTTTAAAACGTGGACGTAGAACCAACAAAACGAAGCAATTAAATTGTAAAACATGATAATAATGCCATTAAAAACTCACGTACTCGTCATAAATTTAAAGTAATAACCAAACAAACTGTCTCTTATTGGGTGAAAGTTGTTTTATACAGAAATATATAGACATTATAAAACGTAATAAATATGGGGAACTCTACTTATTTCGTTTCGAAGACGTGATCAGGGCTACCGGTAGTGGCATTTTTATGTGTTTTCGTACCTTTCTATTCAGGACGTATGCCATTCACCCTCATATCTTCTACAGTTTTATTGTGACGGTGTTAGGCTATTTTAATTGAAAAGGGAACGAAAGTGATTCAATATTTTTTTAAATGTTCCGTTTATTTTTTTATGGAAAAGACGGCGAAGGAATCTCCTTCATTCTGCCCACATAACATTAAATAAAATAGCTAAGGAATTTAACGGTACCTCAAAAATATGCATATTGCATGGGCAACACTAATTTGTTTTAAAACTAAACATTCTAAAGTAAAGTCGTAATACATTTATTACACAGGTCTTGTGCAATTAAAATGTACCTAGGATTTTGTTTTAGCAGTCGTACTGAACAGCTGTTAAAATTAATTAAAGCAATGGATTCACCCATACCGGTGGAACATAAATTGTCGCTTTATAACTTAGAAGCTAGTAGAGCTCATTACAAGAACATTCAAAGCCGTGAGAATTATTTCAATTGCGTGTATAAACGTGTCGTCAGTTAAATTATTATCGATGAGTTTAGTTTGAAATATAAAGTGTTCAAGAAAGTTTTGGGAGATCTTAAATGTACATAGGTTTTAACTTTTGCAGATAATTTAAAAAAATCTAAATATAATTCCAGGCGAAGTATGTAATGCCAATGTAATGCGAAGTAATGCCAATATAAAGAGATTCACACTCGGAACTTTTGGTAAAACAGTGTAAGTGTTTTGCGAATAGAAACCATATTATCTTATTCAAAATTAAGGCATCAGATGATGATTGCTATGAAAATAAGTCTATCGGTAATTAAATAACCTAAAATATTCCATTGAGTGGCGGAACAAATGATGAGAATTGGTGTTTACCGTTTACATCCTTTTGTAACAAAAACAGAAGGTTCCTGTAAAATTGTCGGTCGATGAACTTTATACCGACCTTCAAGACATTATGTATTTGGTTTATATTTATAATGAGTGTAAACATTTATAATCAGTCCGTCAACAATATTATCAAGTTTTACAATTTGATTGCTGCAGTTTGTTAGTTTTATATTAACGTTTTAATTACACGACATGTTGCTTTATCGATCTTCATTAAATAGTTTTGTATGTAATTACAAATCGATTTCATCAATCTTGTTTCTTTAAATTAATATGTTAAAGGTAAGAGAACTCTTATATGTATGTATATGATTGAATACGTAGTTTAAACATACATGCATAAACTCACGCCATTTTTTAGAAGGGGTAGGCAGAAGTTACCCAGGACACTCACATTTCGTCATGTATGTTCTGTTCCACGGTGTGATAGGGGGCGAGCCTATCGCCATATCGGGCACAAATTCATGAATCCCGGCTGATAATGAACAGAAAAATCCAATATCACCTTGCCTGACACGAACCCAAGACTTCAGTTTTGTAATCGTACTGTATCACAACTAACGAGGCAGTACGGAGTTTAGACACATTTAAATATTATAATTCATTATTTCCGTCCAAGCTCTTTGATTACTTTGAAAATTGGCCGAGTGCCAGATGCGCGGACGTGAAATTAGGAAAATCCTGAAAGTATTTTTGAAGTCGTTCGAAAGTGTTGCATTTGGCTCCGATATCACGTGTTCAATACCTCTGTGTACTCTATTGGTTATTAGTTTGAAGTTTACAAAACTTTAGCTATTGAAGAATTTTATTATTAGACCTGCATTTACAACATAATATCATTTCATTTCAATCATAGAATAAGAAATAAACGTACTACTTGCTACCGTCACAGTTTAACTATATTTCATAAAATTAAGGTAATATTTCCTGGCACTACGATACGGTTACAACGCTGAGGTCTCGGGTTCGAATCCCGGGTCGCGCAAAGTGATATTGTATTTTTCTATTCATTATCAGCCCGAAGTCAGAAATTTGTGCTCGATATAGCGATAGGCTAGAGCTGGATAGAAAAGGCGAAACGTGGGTGTCCTGATTACTACCTCTGCCTCCCCGTTCTGAAAAAGGCGTGAGTTTATTTATGTATGTATGTATTTCCTTGCAGAGTTATTGTTCCAATACCTTCACCTGCACGTGAGTTTCATAAATCCATCTAATAAGTAATACCAGCTCCGTTCGTCATGCAAAAAGTAAATAAAACATATTTCACATACACACGCGGCCTAAATAAAGCCGATGGCTCCACTGGCCAAGTTATTAGCACATTAGACTGTCGGTAGTGTAATTCAACCGATGTTTATTGGTTGCAACGTGCCCGCTGTTTGTGCATCATAATGCTAGATTGAATCGTTACGGACCTTGTTACGGCAAGCGAGATAGTGTTGCCGTAATTTACAACTGAATCAATAAATGCAAGGAATATTCTCAAGCGTTTTTAATGTAGCCAGTTCTTCGAATAACTTGCATACCCAGACTGCTTGCACATATTTGCTTTTCACAAGTCTGTGATTTTTACGAGTACCTATCCTATTTGACTTGTTCTCGTTGAGTCTATTGCTTTTAACGCCTTTATTCGTCATAAAATCACAACAAATTGATTCATATGCATCTGTTTGGCTAGGTCAAAACTTTAATAGAAGTTACGACTGACCAATTACAGACAACGGTTGCAAATGCCAATATAAATGATTCTGCTGATACTATCTTAAAGTAATGTGAACCATTACGCGACTGACAATAAACGAATGTCAACGAGTGGCTACGTCACAGCTAAAGTGATTAGCTGTACCTAATGTAAACCATGCCATGTGCTTACGATTTGTCATTGATGTAATTTTAATGTGTATGTTGTTAATCTGTGGTTCAATTCATTTATATTTAGAATGTGATTTTCTTTGCTTTTGGAGTACCTAGATGTTTTCATGTGATTATGCATTTATTATGGTTACATTTTTCGGTTCCCCACCTTCACGTCTTACGTCGGCTTAAATAAATATCCCATTCTGTTACCCACAGATATTAAGGTATTTACGTATGTAGCCCCGATTATTTTCAATATGTACAATATAAGATAATATGGTTACATTAATTTTCTTGAGACTAAACTTACATTTAAAAACGTTGATGGATCTATTACGTCATTAGTTAGTAAATATAATTTTCGCTATCCGATAGGCCAATGCCCTGAGAAGACTAATGGAATACTACTCTTTCCTACTAATCGATTGGTTGAGGGCTGTAAGGGTCGAAGGAGGGATGTAGAGGCATATCTGCTAAGCTGCTACGTAGGGCCTTTTAAATTCCTAGCAAATGTTATATTCCTATGCTTTATATCATACTTATTAGTAGTGAATATTGTATTACTTATCATAATGATGTCGATAGTCGGCTTGCGCCTAGTAGTTTTATTAAAAAGGGTATATATAACTAAAATGGATGCTACGATAGATATATTTTTAGAAGTAAAACATGTTTCCTAACATCAAATATTAGACGAACAATTATTTACTAATCGTACATCAAGACTGCTTACAAAATCAGCAAACAAAGTGGATTCACTCTTTAAATGTCAATTAATGTGTAAATTGTAATACATAATATCGTTTTTAGATGTATTGAAGATGTTAACAAACATGTCGTTAAGTTGATTAACCAATCTTGAAGTACTATGTCGATTATGTCAAAGCCAGATAAATATGCAGCTGCTTAAACGTCCCCACTATAGATTAAATTTCTCGTGTCCATTTTTAGGTTGAATTATGCATTATTACAAGTAATCCGATTGGAACCGGGCATTAATGCTCTGTCCACATTTAAATTACTATATTCCATTTTATTTGATTGAGGTATTAACTGAATTTGTGTTTTATATGCTAATCTGTGACAGACAGCGTATTTGAACATGATAATATCAATTCTTGGAAACATACTGCGCGCTTTTATATTTCTTGTGCAATTCATGGAGGCATGGTATGTTTTATAAAAATAATGACACTTGAGATTGTTGAGATTTTTATTTATTATGAAGACATATTTCAATTACATAATAGTTAAGTGATGTAATGAGCAGTATGTGTTTGAATAAAGAGATGCCAATACGCGCTGAACAAGAAAAAACTATATCATCGAAATAAAACTAATTTTTAAGGATTGTATCGTGGATTTGGTTCAATTTTTACATATTTTTACTTTCTTTTAATACTGGATAAAAAAATCCGTAAAAAAATAGTTTTATTTCAATGTGTAACATTCGCGTAAATGTAAGAAACCATTATTAAAATCGACAAAAAAATACTTTTATTAAAAGTAATTACTTACAAATAGACACGAATATCTTACGTCTACGTGCATTATCTTACAAATTAAATTTTTTTTCAAATTAAATAGCATTACATTATTTTATTCCGCATTGAGTATTAGTAAAACTCATAAATAAACATTCTGAATAATAAAATACATAAGTTATATACTAAATAAGGGTGCCGATGAAGAGGTTTCGCTTTTTTCCTATGCCGAAGGTGCGAATCGTGCTTAGCTTAGTATGAGGGCAATCACGGGCCCTACTACACGTTCCTAAAACGCACGGTAAACGATACACGCATTCAAGTGGTATAACATCGTTATGTTGGTACTTGTTGCATCATTATCTCTACACACTGGCTAAGTGCCGTGAGATACTTCGAGGCTCTTGTTAATTCTAGCATTATTTATTGACAACACATATCTTAATGATGCCGTCAAAAAATATGTATTCCCATTAGGATAAGTCGCCTAATTGCTTTGAGTTGTTTATGTTGGCAATTGGATTAGATTTTGAACGTTAATGTTACTTAGCTTATATTACTCTCGAAAATTTTATTGCAAAAATAATTATAGTTTTTGTTAAGTCGACGAACGTGCTCTTTCAATGGAGGTTTCGTTCTAAGGAGGTTCAAATTCAGTCCTGTTTTGACAACAATTAAACAACAACGCATTTCAATAAATAAACTGGTAACAATAATATAAATGTTTGTCATTAATCAATCGCGAATGCACAGTAATGAAAATATACTGCCGCTTTGGCACCATTCAGTAAACTGCGGAATGTTTAACAAACGATTCCAACTTTAGCCTTTTAAACTATTGTGTGGGTGTTTGCGATTTAACAATAGATTTGAAATCAAGAATCCATACTAACAAATAGATAACAAATAGATCAAACTAGAAAAGCAAAACATGTTTAGAAATAAAAGAGTATGTTTTAATACTTTTTGTACCTACATTATAAAGTGGAGTGGTGTTTAATTATAAAGCAATAATGTCTGTTTTTCGAAAACTTAAGTCATGTTAAAAGTTAAGTGGTGCCTTTAAGTCATAAGTTTGGTTGTTGTAAGTTTTTTACTTGGCCTAATACATACCTAAATTGATATAGTTATCGTGAAATAAATGGTAGGGGTTGTTATAAGTACAGTCGGAAGGTCGTTAACGAACACAGTAAAACGAGTGCACTCAACTCCACGGGGACGTTAAAGTGAAACTGATTAAGTATGCGTTTAATTTCCAGATGTACGGAGTATTGAAGCTCTACCCGCCAGTAAACGAACACTTTTCTAAAACAAAATAAAACTAGAAAAGTACGAATAAAACTCGATCGTTTAACGTTTAGAGATAAATTTAATTTAAAAATGTGTGGGAATTCATTCGTGGAAAGGTTTATTTAATTAAAGATTTTATTTAAGTGAATGGTAACAAGTTTTCTTTAGTTCCATTTAGGTCAGCTGTTTGTTGTAAAATTAAGTCTTAAGGGACAATTTTGCAGATTTGGTGTCTGAAGGTTTGGCAATACCGATTCATATTTGTCTTTGCCCTTTGGCAATTTATCGAACAATAACGATGTAGCAATAGTATTTATGTTTACCTCAACTATCGGGCATAATGCAAATAATATTGGAATAATAAATGGAGGTGACTATATTGATCTCAATCATTATGGAGTTAGTTAATATTAATATTTAATGACGCAATCAGTCCCAAAGATAGCGATTGATTTCATACATACATAAACTCACGCCTTTATCCCCGAAGGGGTAGGCAGAGGCGCCACCAGGACACCCACATTTCGCCTTGCATGTTCCGTCCCACGATGTGATAGGGGGCGAGCCTATCGCCATATCGGGCACAAATTCCTGACTCCGGGCTGATAATTAATAGAAAAATCCAATATCACTTTGCCCGACCCGGGATTCGAACCCGAGACCTCAGCTTTGTAACCGTACCATAATACAACTACGCCACCGAGGCAGTCAGGATTTCATCAGTCACATTATAAGAACAAACACTTTTCTACAATTTGCTAATTCCCAAATAATTTCTTCAAAACTTCATGAGGCAAATGTGAACCTATGAATAGGGTATTTGACTATTTTTTTTATTGTATTCATCTAAATGTATCCATATCCAAAATCTAGTAAACAAAGAATTTTGTAAATCCATTCAGAATTAAACAAGTTAGATATGTTTTAAATCTTGTAGTGGGGAAAGAAAGAAATAGCCAGCCAAGAAGCCAGCCAGCCAGAAAGAAGTAGCCAAAGAAAAGGGAGACAAAACAAAATTAGTGACGTCACTAATCTTAATATTATGCATTATAGTGTGCGGGTGTGTGAAAGAGACGGTAAGATGTCCCCACTACGTCCCCACTCTTTCATTTAAAACACTAATATTTGCCTCATGTTACAAGCTACTTTAATACTGTTTTCATAAAAATGTTTTGTTTAAATGGCATTTGTGTTTGTCTGCAAAATAATACAAACATTCGATGATAGACAAATACCCTATTGTGTTAGTGACGAAAACTCATCCCTTACACTTATGATAATAACAAAGGCAATTGCTCATAATTCCTAAATAATTGCTTTAGTATTTGATACGAGCAAACGTGAAGCTGCGAAATCTAATAACACTATTGAACCTCAAGTAAATTTAATTTGAAATCTGGCTGCGCGCCTGAGCGTAACAAATAGAATTACGGCAGCTTGGCCTCACAGATCTTGCGGAAACTCTGTTATGTGTGCCTTTAAACGCTCCGTGGCTGGGCTCGTGTGAAATTGAGCGTTTTGTATATTGTTTTACAAATGTTTTGACAATTTAGTTGATTAAATTTGGGCGGTAATAGTTCTTTAGTTTCCGTTCGGCACACCTTTAGATAACAGCGTCCCAATTTAAGTTTTGGTAGAATTCAATAGAAACAAATCGACACCTCCCACGCATAAGGTCTTAACCACATTTTTACTGAAAATCAGATTTTTAGCTCATTGTAGTTACGCACATCAGCTTTATACATCCCTGAAATAAAAATCTTCAAATTGTTAATATCTAACGAGATTTTGAAACGCCTATAGTCGTATCTATTCAAAGTGCCCGCGCATATGGTCCTATCACTAGTAATGACGATTTGCGTTGTACTATTGGCTCGCGCGAAACCAGTCAAGGTTAGTTACCGCCGTCGTATGACACTACCGGCACGCGCAATAAACATGGGACCTGCATTATAAAAATTATCAGATTTTGTTTGTGCTTCATGTTAATTAAGCTGTCATAATAGTTTTATTTCTATATGATAGCAAAATGAACAACTTTCGCTCGTCAAGAATTTTAAAATTTGCTCTAAATAATTCAAATGAAAATCTAATCTCCAATGAATCTCATCGATCTGGTAAGTTTTGCTTGATAAATAATTTAAACCATGAAATATTTGCTTAATATGACGCTATTTTAATTTGTTCGATTTTAATCCATTGCGATATTTACGAGATTTTTTATGTTTAATTGTTTACATTTTGTTCAGCGCACAACGTCGTAACACGCTAGTTACGACGCTATGCGTTGTGTATTTTTGAAAGTTAGGGGTCGTAACTGGTACTTGCGACTTTATGCGCTGGTTTTATTGAACTAAGATGGTATTCATATAGTCGTTTCTAGTACATACAATGATATGCTCCGACCACAATATGAAATAAGACTTTATGCAATGTAACATTTCCTAAATTTAAGTAAAAAACTGAAATGTTTCAACATTGAATGATTGTGTTTATTAATATTTTTCTAAGTGTCTTTTAGTATCATCTGATTTACTTGAAATGGAGCAGTACTAGAATTTGTACGAATCAACATGCGAAGAATCCCTAATATGCGAAGATTACTTTTCCTGGGATGGCTTAAAATCAAAAGTATATATCAAACACTCATAAGAAATTTTAATGAATTTAGAAGTAGAATAAACGAAGCTGCAGATGAAATCAGTAGAAATGAGTGTACTAGATCCTTAAAGAGATCTTTCGTAGCAAGATGTAGGGCCAAAGTCAAACAATTCCAGCATTTTCTTTGTTTTTTTTTTTGTGCACTCTTGTTGTCTTTCACCTTCAATGTATAAGTATGTATGTATGTAATGTATGTATATACACCTTCAGTGTATAATTTGTAATAATAGTACTTAAATTTAAACATCTGATCAAAAAAATGATTAAATTTGATATGGAGGGTTTTTGAGATTTTTGATGGAGGGATATTTTCAGTTAAAAGCTTAATATAGAGGAAATCCTCAAAAGAAATATAAAGTGCATAGCATTTTATAATCTTTATGAAGTGCGCGAATTTTGATAAAAGTTGCGACGGGTGGTATAGTATGCACACATATGCACTCACATATGTACACATCACGCTCTCACACTCACACACCCAAATATTGTAAAAATAATTATATTTTAACTGGTTTCTCAAGACACAGGCAACGCCTAATTTGAGAACCCTTGCAATATTCTTTATGTATAATTAATATTTTCAAATAAAGATTTTTTCATTTTTCATTTTCATTTTCATTTTCATAGTACATTTCTTTTACAGACCTGTTTTGAAATTGTTTAGTATGTAGTTCTACACCTTAGCTATTTATAATTGCAAAATATGGACCCAAATAATAAATAACACAAACTACTTGTCACAAAGTTTTGCTCCAGATAATATTTTTTTTAATTTTTACTATAAAGGCTTTATCTTGAAAACCATCAGGGATAGGACTATTTTTTTTTTGTTGCCGTCATAACTTGGTCTATTTCTGGTTACCGGTTTATCTCTAGTTTTGGGACACCTGTATATTTTTCCTTTTTGCAATCTTACATACTTATTTCTTTTTAATTTATAAATCTTTTTTAGTTCTTTATAATATTACTAAAGAGATTTTAAGCAATTGAGTACAAATTAAGATTTAAGTTGTCATTATGACTGATTATGTGACTAAAGTATAAAAGTTACAATTAATATGTTTTTTTAGTTACCAAATGATAATTAGGTAATTAAAGTTGATTATTATGCTATTACATCCCAAAACCTAATTAAACTATTTCAAGACTTAACTTTGATTAATTAAGTAGATCGTTTTATTAGGTATAAGTTCAAAATGTTACTCGAAAAATATAATGTAAGATAATATCGTTTATGGTTTATGTTAGTATTAGCTGTAAACTTAGACAATATTAAAGTCGATTGGAAAAAAATAATGGTTTTAAATTTGGTACAATTTCAAATCCATTTAATATATTGTATAATCTATTATTAATTTTAATAACCCTGTCCATTGGCAATCATTTTAAATAAACAATAATTATAACAAACAAAAACAACGTCGTAACACTTGATGGTACTTATGATACATATATTTTCTTACGACCCATAAAGTCTTAACCCGTTGTAACTTGAAGGTATAGAATATTTTCACCACGCATATAGTTGTAAGTCGTCGTATCTTAATAATGTGGCAGTTTTATCCCAACGCGCAAAGTCGTAAGTATGTAATTTTCGTTTTTCTCGCTAATTAATGTTTTCATTTAGTAAATAGTCCTTAACTAATCAAGATATAGAGGAACCTTTAACTAAAAACCAGACAGGAACTAATTATTTGTACTCAATTTTTAATAATCACATAATTAATCTTTAAATGCCCGTACTGAAAACTTGTCATAATCTCGATACGCCTTTATGCGTGGGAGGGGTCGAAATGTCTTTTTAAAATTCGTGCTGTTGGAATATTAGATACTGATTGATGAAAAAAAAAAGCTCCGTGTTTCTCGGTTTTGTCCTTCTAGAAGGACTATAAACTATAATTAAAGGACTTTAGATACACACGCTTCGAAAAAAAGGCGGATAAGTTAGTGCCGAAATCACTTTCGATACATTTACGTTAATGATAATATCTGACGCCATGTGGTTTCTGATGGGCCACTAGAACCTTCGATGCCAATGCAGGAACTTCTCAGAACACATATTTGCTTTCACCACAACCAATTTGCTCACTGGGATGTCGATGCCGTAATATCTGCACGGAGATCATCAAAATGATGCCAATGGACCTATGTAGTATGTCGTGTACTGTCAATACCATTAAAAATAGTTTATGAACAATTGAAGTCAAGAACCAAATTGAATCAATTACGTGTACCATGTGGAGTCAGTGTCGCATCATGCCGAATAATGTTTAAATAGACAAGTACATGCGAATGTCAATTTTTCTCACAGCTTACTGAAGCATTCAGTAACATTTAACGTCAAGTAAATTTATTTAAGAAGGAAATTTTTACAAATGAATTTTAATTGACAATAGATGTCTCTGAGTGAGATAGTTAGACTAGACCGCCATACACGTTCAAGTGTGTTTGCGCAAACGCGAGTTTGCACCAGTCTCGAATCGAAAATTGCTACGAAGTTTTGCGCAGTTATTTGGCCACACATCGGTACACTTGTGCAAACTCAGACTTGCACAGTTATATCGTAACGCGTGTGGCGGCATTTAATTCTACATTAAAAAATAGTTCGCAACTTTCGTTCGTTGATAGGCAACGACTGGCTTGAGGCTCGATGCTGATGCCGATAACCGAAGTTTTATCATTTATCAGCCAAACTTCATTTGCAGCAATCGCGCAGTAAATATTTTTGTTTGATTCCATCAAGAATGCACATTACACATCCGTAGTTCCGAATAAGTGTATTAATTACAATTGCTAAAAGTTCACAAAATCTGGCGTTCAATTGTAAATTTGAACTTTGAGAATGCAGGAATCGCCACAAATTACTTTACCCTAATTAGCGTTAAAATTCAACGTATAATAAAATTGTTGCGGAGTGTAACTTATAAAGTTCTGTTCAGCCATTAAGGGGATTTACATAACGCATTCTATGTCGAAGGAACTTCGGCAAGGGGCGATTAACCTCTAATTTATAAGGGTTTGTTAACAGCGCTCTTTTTCGTGTAAACTTTGCAAAATCAATGGAGTTAATGACTTATATACGAATATAAATTACGTAAAGGTGATTAGGGAGGCATTCTACTTCATATAAATCAGACAACTATTTGGAGTTGCTAAGGATATTTCTTTCGATGCACGAATAAATATTTTTATTGCCTACCTATACATAAAGGAGACGGGATTAGGAATAAATAAATGTGTAAAATGTACATGTAATATGTTAATTTTTTTAGTCTTTGTTGGATTTATATCGTCTTTCACAACTGTTGTTATAATAAGTATAGTCAAGATAGCAATGAAAATAAACTTTATAAAATTCGATTGTCGAAAATGTTAATCAGTTTTGTAATCATTATTGTAGGTACCCAATTTTTATATTATTGTATGCCAATTTTGCGGGCCAGAGTTGTACTGTAGATGAACAAATTGTAACAGCTTATGTAAATCTATGCCCACAATAAAAATATATGTTTTGATTTCAAAATCTTATCATAAATTGGCGACTACGTTAAATAATTTTGTTTGCTAAATCAGTGAAAAATCTGTGAGAAAATATAATAGATGTGTTCTTTCACGTTGTAAGTAATGTTGGCACGTAGCAGACAGCTTTCACTTTAATTTTTCTCCCACGTCGGATGTCGTGCTGATCTCTTTTCAGATATTGCAACAATTTATTAGACTCATATTTTATAATATATTTGCAAGCATTTTACTGCTGTTACATTTGCTCTATTAAATTGTACGTTTACAATAATTATTTTTAGAATCCTCCAGCATTTCGTGAAACGAAACGTGTGTGAAAGTTCAAAACACGTTAAGAGTGTAATTAGGTGTATTTTTAGCGAGGTTATCGCACTCGAAGCCAAAACAAAAGTTACTGCACTATAAATAGTATTAAAATAGAGACCTGCGTGCTTTCTACGTGTAAACAACATAAAATGCGGAGGCAGAATTATTGTTATGGGCCGCTGTATTTGCCCAAGCAAAATGTTAAACATGAAGTTAATTAAAGCTTACGTCTACATAAAACAGGATTTCCTAAGTCGGGAGTAATTAATTCATTGTCCCAGGCCGGAGTGAATAAAACTTGTGGACGGGTCACTAATTCTGTGCCAGGTTAGTTATGACTCATTCAAATTTCAAAGTAATATCGAGGAAGTGTTGACTTTGTGCAGGCTTGAATGCTGAACTCGGAAGTGGATTTCATAGTGTAGTTTTCAAACACGCCTTAAGTGTGTTTACATACGCACGGCTATTCACCGATGCTCGTGTTTTTATATTTTAACATGCAGATATACTACATTTGTTGCACTGTTTACTTATTGTATGTGTATGTCTTTGCCGCTTACAGATAGATAAGCAATTGAAGAATTGTTGGCAGTTTTTACCTGGCACATTCAGCTAAATATATATTTATTTAGTAATATTATATATTAAAATGTTCCCTTTGTACTAAATTATATAAACAATTTTGTCCGTGTTAATGTATTGTGTGCTAATAACATCATTAAGTGAACATGAGTAATGATTAGAAATCTGATACTCGCATTAAACTTGTTATTTTATTGTAAATACATCTCCATTCGTGGGACAGAAATACGGCTCTTTCTATTATAATGAATGGCAATTTTATGATTCCTTTCACGATGGCGAACGATCCAATTCAATTGCACAGTTAGAACCATTAATATAAAGGTTTTGACATGTCCAATCCATACGCGCAGGACATTAAAATGTGCCCATAAACATTGAATATGTATGTGCATTTCTTCCAAGTTTGGTTGTGGCTGTTGATCGTCTCTCGATGCCCTTTTGTATCGCATAAAAGCTTTCGCAGATTTCTCTCGTATCCGTAAATTATGACTTAAATTAAAACAGAGTATATTTTAACAACGAAACCTAGAATTAAGTAGTAACACTAACGATCCAATTACACAGATTTTGGCAAAACGACCACTCAGACTTAACGATTTATGTGTACATTAGGGTAATCCTAAAACAGTGGCTAAAAACGTTTGTTCGTTTTTTCCTGTTTTTGGAAGTTTACCGTTTTTAATTAAAGCTATTGCAGCGGGCAGCCAGTCCGTCTGACGTCATCGATCGCAGCCGTCCCCTATCAATTACCTCGCACTCCGCGGTAACATAAATCAGGATCACTAATACTTTAGTGCACGATTCATCAGCTAACTTATCTATTTTACTGCTTAGGCTTCCTAATAAGCTAACTAGTAGTTATTATCTAACATTAACATATTTAGTAGTTCTACTGGTTTATGGTGCTAATTTCGGATGCATTGTGACTTTCATTTACTAGTTAGTAATCCAAGCCTTAAATGTTGGCAGCGTCCAACGAATGGTCGTGAAAGGCTAATCTTCAGGAAGCTTGTAAGGAATTCTGATCGAATGTTACAAATACTTTAGGATATTTCTGTATGATTCAATGTATTAATGCAGTAAATCCAAAGATGGTGTTGTTTCTATAATCCTGGGGAATTTGCAATACGCTTCCCTAAACAGTCAGGGATTTGCGTGTGTATTCTGACTTATTGTATTTGGGGAGGTGTAATATCTCATCGGTTTGAGTGGGAAACTTAACCAATGTAAATTTAGCATGTTATGACAAATGATTTAAGCGTTTAGGGTGAAGTCGCACATTCATTAGAGATGAATTTCGAGCAATATTTAAATGGTGACAGAAGTAATCGTCTGAAATACAAATGGCACTTACATGATTTATTTCTGTTTTGTGACAAATTTCATTCATAAATCAAAGAAGTTTTGGGATGTAATTATTAACGGTTTCCTCGTAATTTTTTACGCTCAAACTATGTTTTGTATTGCAAATTTTTACCACAATCGATGTTTTATCTATACCATTAAACTAATCACTGTCTAACTGCGGCTAGTGAATGTGTTCTAGAATGGATTGATCGGTTTCCAAGATTACCTTCACGTATTGCTATCGCCCCGTACAAGATCAGTAATGAGCAACTGCCATTAATTTTGCAACCCTCGGTCGGGAGTTTGGCTGTTTATTTAAAGGGCATGCCCCATCCGCGAGTCCAATTCTGTTAAAAGCAGTTCGCGATTGATGCCCCGGTGAATGCCAGTAAACGGTTTCAATATTGATTTGCCCATGGAACTGTACTTTAATAAACTGAGTAAACATGGAGTAGGCGTCGCTACACAAGTGTATTTCATATTTATTTTCGACTGTAGATTGATTTATTTGCGATTTCGGAATTGGTAGTGAGTACGCGATGTTGAAATGCTTAAACTATTTTCATACTCGGGAATACGTTATTTTCAATAGTATTTGTATTGAACTTTTGTTTTGTGTAGTGTGTAAATATGACATGATTGTGCATTTTTGCGAAATTAGTTACATAATTATATTTTTGTTTGTTGCAGGTGGTGAAACACAATGGCGTCAACAACTCTAGGAAATTACTGCTGGAATTTACAGCAGTCAACCACGTGAATACTTATTATAAACTTTAGTATTACCTACATTTTTTTAAAAGCATTATTCCACATCGCCTTAGAATTAGTTTTCATAATGAATCTGAAACTAATCCCTTTTATTTTGACGTGGAACTTTTTATTAATATCTGCAAAACGAGACTCGTTCGAAGATGATGAATCTTCGAGATCTAGAGAGCTTAGGAGCAAAGAGAATAACCGCAATAGAACAACGTTCAACGGAACGCTTACAGACCTTCCCGAAAGGAGGTACTTGAGACACAGGAATAGCTCAAGATATCGCGGCGATCGACGCAGATTCTGGGAACATGAAGTGCGAAGAGACAGAAGGAAAGACATGGATCATTCACAGGAAGACAACCGTAACAGAACTGTGGAGCCTTTCAGTTTGAAGAGAGAGGAGAAAGCGCGCAAAACTGATAAACACTGGAACAAAAGCATGGAGAAATTCTCGATGCGGAAGCTGATTAACCAAAACAAGACTCAGGAGCGCTACCACACCGTGCCAGTGAGAGAAAATTCCACCAGGTCGAAGATGAAGATGCCCAACAAATGGCAAAGTGGATACATCCCGTATCCTCAGCCGAGGGAGAGGAAGCCCAACATTATTCTGGTCCTGACTGACGACCAAGACGTGGAGTTGGGCAGCTTGAATTTTATGCCGAGGACAATGAAGGCTATAAGGAGTGCTGGAGCAGAGTTCCGTCACGCTTACACTACAACACCTATGTGCTGCCCATCAAGGTATACATTTTTATAATTGGTTCTAAGGTTTAAAATCGTTTTGCTCTTGAATAATTTAGTCGAGCGTGAGTTAAATATTTAAATTGAATATTTAGCTCACGCTTGACGAAATTATTATGACGTTTTCTGGCTTCGTTCGCATGTTTTTAAATCTGCGACCATATAATTGGTATGTCACAATAAATAAATTATAATGACGAAATAGATGCGTCCTTGTGTAGAGTAGGTTATTATTTTTAGTATTCACATATCGATGCTATTTTAAATATTTTCCTAAAAATGTTTTGTGGCCCACAGGAGCTCTCTGCTGACTGGCGTCTACGTGCACAACCACAACGTTTACACCAACAATGACAACTGCTCGTCGCCCATGTGGCAGGCCACCCACGAGACCAAGACCTTCGCCACTTATCTCTCCAACGCCGGCTACCGTACTGGTAAGTGCTGTTTTAATTACATTAATTATATTATCAATAACCTTACCCTTATTCTAAACTATTAGGTATGTCAATTTTAGCTATAATACATATTCACAATTTCGGCGACGATTTGAACTATTATGCTATGTGCTTTAATCTTTGCATCCTTTTTCTACAAATTCAAAATAGAAACAAGAAACAACAATTGCCTAGGAATATTCAAAATTATATCGTTATTGGTCAATCGTCGAGTCGAGAACTAAATTGTCTCGATCTAAAACCGTACATCTCACATCTAGTACGTGCATTGGAATAGTGTATCGTTCCGCTCACGAACGTTTTGATGGAATAATCTATTTGCAAGTGGCACATTTTCTCGATGTGATTTCCTCGACAACTCTCAAACGACACAGAAATATTGCGCAGCCCTGCAAAGTGGTAAATTGCTATGTAAATCATGTTTTGATGTAGCTGACATTTAGTTTGCGTAACGCCCGCCCTGTTCACTTGATTGGAAAACGTCCGACTCCAGACAATAATTAATTAATACAAATATGTTCATGACACTGATTACTGCTTTGGCGTTAACGTGAAATGTCAAGTTTCTTGAGAATACGCTAAATATTTAAGGTGCGGTCTAAGCGACAGCTTACATTGATTATTGTAATTTGTAAGTACCGTCTACGGCATACCACTTAGCTGAAAGATTTATTATTCGATTGAGTATGCAAATTTCTTCACGCCTTTTAGTGCCAGTTCTTATGTTGTGATAATGCTAATCATTTTCAGTCGTACAATGTAAGTGTTGTCTAAACTTGAATACAATTTCATTAGAATTGTTTGTTCGTATATGTATATATTTAAAATATTTTATCGATGTTTAGAAACCGTATTTCGGGTGAAGTTCATTTAAATTTCATCAAGATTTGAGAAGTTTGTTTGTGTGGGCTGGAATCTCTTTATCTTGTGTTTGACAAACCTAAATTTTAACAAACGGTGTACTATAAACTAGTAAATAAACGACAGAATCGACAATATTATCGGACAATAAATCAGATACCACGAATTTCAAGCAAGATTTCTTATTTATGTTAACGACTGCTACCGAGTATCTTATCTGTATCTGGTGACAATATCTTAACAATCTTTAGAAGACTGAAAGGTCAAATTTATGAACTATACGAGTTATAAAGACATGAATTGAAACACGATCGTTACGATTCAATCAACATTCATAAGAATTTGAAATTAGACGTCACATTAAAATTGAAAAATCAATATTTATAAATTAAGTCAAAGAAAAATCTATCCCATTATAGCATATCTACTAAAAAATAACCTGCGCAATTATATAATAGAAAATAATTTAATGTAATCGGTTTCAATTTAAAAAAAATATCATATCACTCCGCCCACACCCCACACCCTTTTAATATAACTATCTTTATGCAAAAAAATATCCATATTATCCATATAAAATTATACTTAACTTATTTTATTAAGAAATACCGCAATAGATGACAGGTCAATACTGTTTGTAGACAATAAACATCTTTACACATCGCTGACCGTCCAATAGACGAGGTGGCAAGTTGTTACAAACTCCGACACAACAAACCATAGTAACTCGACACGCGAGCACCTGAGAATGCACCACACTATCAGGTACAATCGAAGCGACATTTGTAAGACTGGCCCAAATATGTAACTAGAACGGTCGAACTTCAGAGTCTGTTTAGAAATCTTTACCAAAGTCGGATTTGCCCAAAAGTATTCGTTATATTGAATTGCAAGATGGAATTTAAGTTTCTCGGAAGGCAATTTGGGTGGCATCGATATACCGGGTATTACAAGACTGCGACCGAAAACGATTCCAGGTTGTAGTTTTAGTGGTTACAGACACAAAGCAAATAAAAATTTCGCAAAAAACGATAGATTTTTTTTTATATCTTCATGTTTGGGTGGTACATACCTACATACCTAGTATTTGCAAAAATAGTAATTTAAACGAAAGTAGTAATTTTGCGAAATTTTTAGTTGCATTCAGTCTGAAGTCACATACGGTTGACAGTCTGTATATACCCTGTTTTTTCATAATAAGTAATTAATAAGAAAGTTCTTTTTCAATAGTAGCAGAAGAAGTAACCCTTCCTGACTTTTGATTTTTTTGCGGCATGCTCTAAACATTGTGTCAGTTATTGCTTAGTTCTGGATGAGAAGATAAAGCAGGTTATATCCCAATGTAGATATTAAATATTTATTTTATCATTTCTCACTAATATTCTTCGATGAATCGTGAGTTAACCATAATTTTAATTTGTTTTTCCACACGATTGTCCATGCACCGTATAGACACATGTATGAAGACGTAATACCTGAGGATCGTTGAACGCTTATCCGCCAGATAGCCGACATAATGATGCAATAGGGTCAGGAATGCTGTGACTCACGCCTTCATAACACTAACCGAACGTTTTACGAGATCATCAAAAAAGTAAATGAACTGAAAGTAAAGGTTAAATGGCCCGGTGCGAATTAAGGGTTTTATTATATTTTGAAGCTGAATGCGCGATTGGTAGATGGGTTATAATATATAATTTGGTATTTCGGCGGTGGTAAGAAGTTTCTTAAAATATCCTTATTTTTCTACTTATTGTTTTTGAACCAAGAACACTTCATCCCATCTGTTTAAAGTCTATATGACTGATTGCAAGATCGTAAAAACACAAAAAAAGTTTTTGAATTAAACTAGTTTTTGCGCGTTTTATCGCGGATTTGGTTTAATTGTTACATTTTTAACTTCCCGACGTACGTTTCGATTACGAGCTTTCGTGGTCACGGGTCAGACTGACGAACGAATTTTATTTCAATGTGTAACATTCGCGTGAATCTAAGAAAACATTATACTAATTATTATGTTTACAATTTTTAAAATTATCGCAATTGAAGTGCTGAAAAATACTTTGTATGCATTTCTGTATGTTATTTACTGCATTTCTTCTGCTATGTCCTCTGGTCTGTATAATTATGTGAAGCTATAAATATTATACCTATACTAGAAGATTTCAAACGATATGATTTATTTGCTAAGTATCCATTTAGTTAATTAATATGATTAATATTTAGTTAGTACTTAGTATTAGTTGTACACAAGACATTTCTACAAATTGATAATCGTTTGCAATCTACTTATGGATAACTTTTTGCAACATCTTTATTCTATAAACGTTTACTCACTACTAAACAAGTGTAGTATTTTTTACTTATCGACTATCAATATTCCATTTATAAACAAGTTAATATGTAGAGACCTACCAAGATGCACAGTTCCCTGTATAAATTCCCTGCTACATTTAATGTTGCCAGCAAAAAATACATCGATAAAATAGAAATGTTCCGATCATCTGATCTCTATCATTATGAGATACTTAGAAAGACGTACTTAAATGAGATCGCATAATCGATTAAAATGGCATAATCGACTATATAAAGTAGAATAAAAGGATCGAACGATTTTTTATGTTTAATGTTGTGCCCACGATTATGGTTTCACGCCAACATGACTTGTTATTTTGCTGCTGTATGAAAATACTGAATACTTATTAGTATCGTTCCTAATTATAATAAAATAAAACTGTAAGGAGCATATTTCGTTTATTTTTCTATATCTAAACAGTGGGTCGTTCAGCTACATTTACATAACATACTTATGTAAGCGTTTCTTTAGATCTTTATAAAACAAACATTAAATACACATGTACACGACCAATAACAGATCTAAAATAAACCCAGGAATGTCTGTCAAATAGTGCAAATACGTGAAAATTTTAATAACAAGAGCGTAAAAGCATTAACATTAGAGGGAAGTGAGGCAGTATTTCTCCACTCGAAGTTATGTCGGCGCTCGCACATAATGCAACGGTGGCGAGGGAATTCTAATGAAAGTGTTTATAAATTCTTTAAATCCACAGCCCTGTATCCTGGTACACTGAAGTTCATTTGAATAACTGAATATTAAAGGTCTCACGTATCATTGGACACACAGGGGCTCCAGGCAATGAAACTTGTGGTCTTATTGAGAACACTAACGAGTTTGTTGTACAACACATTAAAGTTATTGCTACCGACAATTGTAGCATAAGGTACAGCATTCTCTTAAGTTTTAGCCCGACTTTTTCGATAATGCTTATTTTTATGTCAACTGGTAGGGAATTAGAAAATCTTCATAGTTTTTATTACAATTTACTATGTCACGTTGTAATTTTCCAATAGTATAGCTAGTGGCTAGCTTAATGAAATACGAACATTCAGAATTCATGAGGAATGGTAACTATTGATTGCTTTGCCTGACTTTGAAGATACATGATGGAAACGCTACAGGAAGAGTAGCGATTATTGGCTATGCGGCAAAGTCATTGACCGGTTAAATCGAGACAGCAAAGTTGTTACATTTGCAACAGTTTTTGAATAATATTTTTTCATCATCATCATCTATCATCCCACACTTATCTACTGCTTGACCATAAGCTTTTCATAGGTTAGATTTTTTATCACCTTCATCACTTCTTTTGCCTCTCCATTTTCTACATAGGTTTTGTGCAAATTTACTTTATTTGACAGCCTCCGTGGCGCAATTGGTTAGACGCCGGCTGTGAAACGAGAGGCAGCGGGTTCGATCCCCGCACTAAGAGAAATGTTTGTGCGGCCCATAAATATTTCTTTCGGGTCTAGGTGTTTGTGAGACCGAAAAGTCTCTCGTAATTCTGATATACCTGCGACACAAGACTTAATTGATCTTAATGTGGAGTCACGACTATGTGTGTGACTGTTGGGAGTATTTATTTATTTATTTTATTTATTCTTCGATGTAGCTGAATAATTTTGTACACAATTATGCGGCCGGTTCCCTGCCTGACAACCTTTTCGTGTATAGGACCCATGTACTAACATTGAGATAGAGTGATTGCCAGAGAACCAACGCTCTTGTCTTTTCCACTATATGACAATAAGGGTGGGTTGCAGAAAATAACTTTAACATTAACTAAGGGCTAATCAGCCGTCAAATCGACGGTTATGCAATTTTCGGGTTGCATAAAATTAACAATTGTTAAAATGACGTCACGTATAACATTAACATTAACCGTTCAATTTCGGGCGGTTATTGTTAAAGTCACGGTTATCTTTCGTTATTTGTGTGTGTTCTCTGTAATGATAAGTGTCATTTGTGTATCGATTTGAATTATAACCTGTACTTTAAAACAATTTACAAAAATACGCTGATAAATTCCGACGTAAAATCGCATCGCATCATTTCACTGGTCACTCTTTTAACTTTAACTATAACAATTATGACAATGGTGCAACAAAAGAATTTTCTATCCCGTGGTCATTGTTATTGTCACTGCTAAAGTTAACTTTACCGTTAACAATAACGTCAGATTTTCTGCAACTCACCCTAAGCACCACTAGAAATAAATCTGAAGCGAATAAACACAAAACCTAAAATCAGTAAAGAGCAACTCCGACATGACAGTGCAATTGAATGCACCATCTGAGATCTGGGTTCGTTATCGCCGGCCGCATCCTATTGCGCGCCACAACCGTAAATCAATACCAGGAGATTGCAGTCAACGGCAATCGCGAACTGCAACACGAAGCGTCTTCTAGCATTTGTTCTAAATATTCATAATGATCCGCGTGGGAGCACGTGGGCCGCCGGACGCCGGCCATTTGGTCGCATCTTGGTATACAAAGTGTAGATGGAAGTGTCCTTGCCGGTATTTGGGGTGACCGATCGGATGATCTATCCCATCCGCTTAAGATGAATGCGCTCCGTCGGTATTCGCGTCGGTTATGTAACTGCGACGATGACACTTCCAATTGCTCTCGCGAATGTGTCGCCCCGGACACGCTGGTTACGCTTGTTATTTTCTGTATGCTGAGATTTAGTAGTTACGTCGGTATATCTTCGCATAAAACTTCGGTCTCGTCACCGCACCTAGCGCTAACATCTGGTGCGGGGTTTTTGTTTTTGTCTATTTTGAAAGATAGTCTTGTCTTTGAGGTCTTGTTTTTGTAGGCTAATAGTTTCTACGCTTTGGAGGAACTTTACGATTGTTTAATGGGACCGAAAATCTGCTGGGAAAATCAAAATCAAAGGGGACGAACGAATTTATATGCTCTCTGAAGTATTAAAGCACACAGATTTCGGCCTCTAAATGTCGTCTCTACTTTTTCCAATATTTGACGCCTCACAATTCCAATTTTATATCATCCTTATAAGTATCGTCAAAAGTGGCTAATTGGTTGCCTAATAGTTTATCAGGTCTGGCAATTTACTTTAATTTCTTTATTAATTATATAAGAGCAAAGGGTTGCTCTTATATCATTAATAAAAAGGGCTCGCCATAACATCTCCAACCGAAGAAAGCCTAATGCTGTGTTTAACATTAGGCTGAAGCCTTTCTTTAGGTATTGACGAGGGACCCAGCGACTTGCGGAAAGCGGCATTTAACGACTTCCTGCAATCTTTATTAGGTTGTCTGTCTGCCTAGTTAAATTATATTAGGTGACAAAATTTTGATGTCCTCAATGCACCCATGCTTACACGTTTCTGGATACCGGCGAGATTGTATTTAAAAATAAACCGTTGTACAACTATAAAATAATTAATTATTATGATCGTGTCCACTTGGTCCAGTTGTCGTTAGAAAGCGTTTACATTATTTCCCTTATCTGGTATTCTTCCTCTTAATTGGAATAACCACCGCCACTGGAATGTAAATCCAGCGCAATAAAATATGAAATACACAACACCTCTTGTTTTCACAATGAGGTCGGCGATTCTTAAGAATGCAAAACTTTGTCGGTTCCGCGAAACTGCTCGACATTAACTCCTAGCGACATAATACACGTGTCGACAATTTATCACCGCTGTTAAAAGTCCATTTGTCTTGTAAATTTATGCTTAAACGGGCTATCATAAATTCGCCCCTTTCCCTTCCGGGCCGGCTGTAGGCGATGGGTCCTCCCACGTGGCCGAAGATGAACAAAGTAGGCCCGATACCTAATCACATATATTGCCTCTTCCGTGTAGATGAAAGTCGAGTGTGGGAGTGCAAATTGTCCCCTTTTAGTTGAGTTTGTTTCTACTAATGCACTGTTAGTTGTTACTGTGTTAAACGTGGTAGTTGCCTCCATAGAAATGGCATACACATTTATGCTCGTAATTCTGTTGCATTTTGTTAACTGTAATTAATTTTGCTTCTAGGACCGTAATTAGCACGTTGTAATGCTTAATGGAAATTCTTGCAGTAGCAAGACATTTAGGTTGTTTAATGTGTTCTGTATTTTCTCAGTTTAAATATTGGATTTATGTTTCTTAACGACGATTTTAATTTATCTTCGTAGAAAATGGTGGCTAGCAATTTTGTCTTAATAAGAATTAAAAGATGTGATAAATTAAAACACATTGTTATAACTTACTTTTGGTTTGGTGAAGGTTAATTAAAATAAATATCATTTATTCTGAAATATCTTATGAGCAACATAAATACATTCTAAGATTTAATTTTTCTTCTTAATGCATAAGGAATAACTTGAAAATCGTTCCGTATTTATTTTATTTGAGTACATAATCGCTTCTGACGTCATTTTAAGCCTGAACCTTGAACCTTGAGCGGCTGCGCACTGGTTGCTTCCGCCGTAACAACAATGTTAGGCGTGGTCATTACGATAGACACCGCATTTGTTGCTGAAAACCCGAGATTTTTGTTTTGGGGATAATTCAAATAGGCTAGATTGGAATAGAAAAATGTGCGCTATTGATAAGTATGTGTTGCATTGAAAATTACTAGACTCCTATAGACTGCCTCGGCGGCATTGTTGTGTTGCGGTACGATTGCAAAGCTGAGGTCTCGGGTTCGAATCCCGGGTCGGGCAAAGTGGTATTGGATTTTCCTATTCATTATCAGCCTGGAGTCAGGAATTTGTGCCCGATATGACGATAGGTTTGCCGTTACATCGTGGGACGGAGCATACACGGTCGTGGGATGGAGGGTGAAATGTGGGTGTCCTTATAGCACCTCTGCCTGCCCTTCCTGGGAGGAAAGCGTGAGTTTATGTATGTATGTAAGAAAATTACAAATAAATCAAAGTTTTGCAGACAAGAAAGATCAAAAGCCTAGTAGCTAAAACTAATTATAATATCTAGTACCTACGTAAAACAAATAAAGTTAATTGGGTGCTACATTTAATTACAGACATTTATCTTGCACGACTTATTACTGCCTTCGCATACATAAGCCCCGTGGATTATTACTTAACACCTGA
Organism: Deilephila porcellus; assembly: GCA_905220455.2. Taxonomy (NCBI): domain Eukaryota; kingdom Metazoa; phylum Arthropoda; class Insecta; order Lepidoptera; family Sphingidae; genus Deilephila; species Deilephila porcellus. The sequence continues at coordinate 10,446,801 of LR999973.1, read as the reverse complement.
ACCGAAGAATGACTGCTTATCTCATTAACACAATTGAACAAAACCTCTTTAAAACAAACAGAAGGCCACAATGCAACTATGTTACGCTCTAAGCAGTAAATAAGCGATATTTTACCACCGAAGTAACAGTGTGACATAAGATGTACACAAATTATGGGATTTTCAAGTTTGTAGGTGTTTTGTCAAGTTTTACGAGCCGTTTGTTATGATTTCATCGCTCGGAGTGGCTTGACATCAATTCGTGTGCGCGGGATTTTTATAGACTTAATTTAGTTGCATTTTTTAATGGCATTGGCAACGAAATCAAAAACCATACAGCCTTGTTAGTTTTCTTACGAAATAGAAATGTCTTTGTATGCGAATATTTTGGAAGCATCAAAAAGTAAATTGTTGTACCTATTACGATTTTTTCACTTATCTCACATTCATATTGAAGTCTATAATCTTAACCTTTGTGGTCCTAAATAGTTGTTTTATAGCCAGATTTAGTAGATTGTCAACTAGAAATGCATAATGTGACTCCGCATATGCTTCCTGGATTATTAATTATGTGTTAGGTCGTAAATGTCCTCATTAAATTGTTCTCTTTTTGCTTTGTAAAGCGGCGTTATTAATTATTATATGCAGATATTAAATATTATGACAGACTTTGAACCTTAAAACTGAAAATCAATATGTGTACGACATACTATGTGACTATAAAATCTACACTAAATACCATGAGGAATTTGTATTATACAAGTCAAATATTAATTTTTAGATTAAATAAAATAGTCTCTCACAAGCTCTTTTAAATCCATTAATGGCAACGCGAACTGCCTGCTTTTTCCAGACTAATCCTGTTTGAATAAATTGTTAAAAATACAAAAACGGAACGTTATGTAAGAGTAAATGTTTTTTTAAAACTTCTATGATAAATATAGAAAGAAGTAAAAAGGAAATAAAAATTGACAGCCGTGTGTGTACCGTTGGGTTTGCCGGATAGAGGATATGAGTTCACATTCCGACATACATTAACTGTATCTTGTATAAATACATAATGTTCCCTTGCAGTAAATGTTTTTAACGCTGTTATACCATAAGCGGTGTTTACAGCTCCAGCTAACAGTCAGGAGCGAGCTTATATCGGTCGAGAATAAATTAAGAAACTACTAGACGATGGCCAGTAAATGCCATACATATTTCATAGTTATTAAAAAATTATGATTGGCTATTTTCAACCAGCCAGTGTTGAGTGTAACTTATGATTTTGTAATTTATTGAAATTTCTATATTTAAACAATTTATTAATGCTCAATATAATATATAACTAGGATAAATTATCTTCGTCTACTTATTCTTATGTGAAATAGGGGAATTAGTATCAAGATATTTATACCTACTAATTCCACCTTATTATTTTAGACCAGTTCCCTGCACGACGGTAATTCTTAAATGATTTCTCAATTCCGTCATCCAATCATGTTGTTAAGATCAAACAATAGCAAAAGTGAACTATACAACTCGAGAATTGACCCTACGACCTCACGATTCATGTACGCTGAGAGTAGACCAATGTCCGTAATGTCGATAATATATTGTGTACGTTAAATTGTTTAGGAGAAACGCGCAGGTGAGGCCTGAGGTTGCCAACTAATAATCGTAAAGTTATAATACTTATTAACATAATTCCACGACAAAATGTAAGAGTATTTTGTTACAACCGCCTGGACATTACAAATTACTGTGAAAATACAATTGTAAAGCTAATTTGCATAAGGCAGTTAATATATGTGTTGTTCGAATACCTAGAGCTTGTGGGACCTTATCTAGCCCAGGCTGTGTTTATCTTTATGAACCGCAGGCTGACAGGGCTATTTTGGTTCAAACGTTTGTCCTTTGTTGTCCAATATATCATTTTGACCGATTTGTTTCTTGCGCCCAACTAGAAAGGGATTACGTTTGGCGTTTGCCACAGGCTTGCTTTGAATTCGTAATGTTTTGTTGAATAACTGGCGCGTTAATTAGTACCCAATTTAACTTAGATCTTAGCGGTTTCTTGGTGGCATTTGTTTATTATTAACTGTCTGTTCTACTTGTTTTAAATTTGTATAGTTACCTACTTATTGACACAACAATATATTATGAATATCTTCTCTCACTGATTTTTGTTGGGATAGAAACACAGAAGTATAGCGCCACTTTTATAGAAGTTCTGTGTCTCTAATTTAAGCTGCGAACTTTACTAGTTTTACTTCATATTATTCAAACATCATTATCTAAAAGTAACGCTTATTTTAAAGTGACCTTAAACACTTATCATCTTCATCCTTCACAACCAAATTCATTAATCGCACATGATTGCGTTGACGGATTGTATCCAACGAGCATAAGTAATTTCGTTGGCGTCAGCGTGCGTGGGCGCGCGCCGCTCTGTCTGCCAACCTGCTGAACATCACGCGAGCAGCTGACAGTTATCGATTGTACCGAGGAAAAATACCTTGATGAACTGGAAAAATTGCTTTGCAAACATTATGTTGTGTTGCGTTGACAGTTTGATGGAAATTTCATGGCTGGGACAGTTTTTTATGTGCTTTCGATGATGACAATGAACTAAGAATGAAAGGTTTGGCAGGCGGGGATATGACGTGAAATATTAAACTATATGCTGATGCAGATCCCACGTTTATTCGGAGTAAGCTTAGGAAACTAAACCAATTCTCACTCTAAGTCGATATTTTATCAAAGAAATCCACAATGGTTTATCTGTTAAGGTAATGAGCAATATTTACAAGGTCGTAATTTGGATTCGTTTTCTGCAATTATCCTGCAGAGATGGTTCTCTTACTTGTATCTCGTTAGGGTTTAAGATCCACAATCAATATAACAAACCACTTTGAGTAGTGAATATTAGTTTGCTATATCTGAATCAACAGAGCTTTCAATTTAATTTATTCTCTCAATATATTAACTAGTTGACGGTATATTAATAGCTTACAATACATTATTATTAGGACACTTGCAGCTTACTATTGTAAACAGAACGTGGAACACACAGATGTTCAGCTAGTTATCTTGTCAAGAGTAAATTATTCAATTAGAACATATTATAATGATGTGCTAAACGTGCTACGAAAACGAGGTTAGAGTTCAACAATGTGTTTTGAATTTCTCTTACATTTCTCCAGTAATTAGAATAGACACGTAATTTATATGATATATTGTTGTCGTAATCTTCAGAATGGAAAACATATGGACAAGGCTTGATGGCTTAGAAAGATTAAACAAGAAAGCGAATCCTTGGTTTAAAATAGAAGCTGTTATTGATCGGTAAAATTATTTGAGTGGCTTCTCTCATTTTTATTCGAGCTTTAAGACCTGAAAACAGTAATCAAGGATAACAATGAGTACTTTTTGATCAAATAGCTCTGAATTATTTGTCTATTCAGAAGATTCAATTGCTATTAGCATTTACGATACTCTATCTGAACACTGTCTCCCAAGATACAGGCTTCTGACCTAATTTGGGAACCAGTAACCAGTATATATTATAATCGATACTTAAAAACTGTTTCTAAATTAATACTAATGCTTGCATAATTTCGGAGTCAATATTTTTTTTTAGTCATTTTATTTTATTTAACTACACTGTTTTGTACTTAACGTCAGGCGAAACGTAACCATTTTTTTCATTGAAATATTCAGGACACGAAAATGGAAGACTACAAGTGACAAAGGACTAGACATCTAAGCCCTAAGGCAACCAATCTGATTAAGTTATGCATGAGTAGGTAGCAAGCATTTTGTGTTCGTACAAAGTTCATGTTGAGAAACAAGTGCTATTGACCCAAATAAGTTCTCATTGTTTAAGTTTTCACGTCTCAGCTCGTCTAAGGCGGGTTTGAAGATAATGTTTTGAAAACAACCAATATTATTTTAAGCATAGAGCTTAATAAAACTAATCAAGTACCGTTATGGCGCAAATATTTTTGATTCTAAACAAGTTTCTAAATCATATTTCTTTTTCTACTATTTCGTTGTTGTTCTTACGTGCTTTTTTTTTATTTAGCTTGTTTTGAATATTACAAGATAGTAATTGCTTCAAAATTTATGCTAGGGCTCGATCTGATATCTAAATTACTTTATAGTGATTTTTAACTTAACTCGTGATATTTGCCATTTTTAATTGAGGATATGGTGCGGAATATTTTTAAAATAATATTTGTCTTAAGTTACGTAATGTCATTAATGAAAAATCAATTGCGTTTTATGAAAACTCTACGAAAATACGAACAGTGATCAAAGAGAAAACTTAATTTAAATTTAGAACAACCTACAGCATGCCTATTCGCAGCTCGCACTTGACCGTTTTCGTTCGGATACGCATCTACAAAGTTCCATATTCCACAAAAGCGATATGAATGTAGGCTAGATGCCGCGCCGCGCCGCGCCGGCTTGTCTGGCGGAGGCGCGGCGCGGGTGACTGTACCGATAGCGACTCGGTCCTCCTTCGCGACCTAACCTCGTTGCGGTCTGGATCATGCGGTTGTTTTGTGTTTATATCGCATTGTCTCACGTAAAAACCATTGATGACTAGACTAGGTTACTTGGAATCTGACGAGGTTAGGTTACAGTGTAGGAAATTGTAAAATTTGATGTTAATTTAAATTACAATAAATATTTTTATGATATAATATTAATTAGGGTGCTTGGGGTTGGTGGAGTTTGCGTTCTTACCCCTACGAACTACTATTACGGTGTTACCCCAACGCACTATAGATTACGTATTATTTTAATAAGTAAGGCTGTACGTTACGTACGTATACGTATACGTATACGTTTAACACGGATATAAAATCACTAATCGAAAGTCGCCTCTAACTCCATTAATAAACATACAAAACCCAGTTCACATCTTGACATTTCCAACGAGTAATGTGAAAACTTGTTAATTATTTTGTTGTACCGCTAAATATCGGCTTGTAAGGCAAAATGTCGTTTGCATTTATCTGCAAGTTACTTTCGAGGCACGAACGATTGGAAGGGAAAGCAACGTGATAAAGTGTACGAGATCAGCGGATAATTAGTAACGGATTAACCTTTCACGCCGACAGAATGTAAACTTATTATTAGCTGATCTATTTTCTTGACATGCGAAAGGCTGGCTGGATGTAAGGGAGCGAGATTGCGTTTTGTGTCGGGGAGATGGCCGAAGTCCGTACAGAAGCGAATGTTTTATTTATCCTCAACACCTATTTTAACAACATCTACTTCGGTAGTTATTTTTTGTTTTATTCCTTACGTAGGAATTCATTGGATAAATTTTTATTTATAATTCCAAGGTTGTTTTGGTTTTTATTTTCGAACTTGATTGGAATCATTTAAATTCCCTTCGTCAAAGAGTCAATGTTAATTTAAGAGACTGAAAATTCTGATATTCGTCTGCATATTTAATAAAATGTATCCAAAGGTGACAGACTGAGGTATAGATATTTTGTGTTTTTTTTAAATAAGTTATTCGTTCATTAATTTATTCGTTCGCTCGTTCGAGAACATCGTTATATTTTTATTTGATTAAAATGAGCTTCATTAATATCGAAAAAGTTGGTTTATATTTTATATAATATATCTCATGTTTATACATTTTAATGATTGTACTAAATATCATTTGAGTCTTATAATAAAAAATATGCGGAAACAACACCGCTGCATGTCGCGGGGATGTAAAATATGCGACCTCATTAGTGGAAGAACAGGTTAGAAGAACTCTCGTTATTTTAACTCTATGCAGGGAGGTCAATACGTAGCCTTACACAAGTTGTATTCTAAGGTCCATAAAATCACTTGATGACGTCAGCTTGATAACGTCAAGGAAGAATATATGAGGACTACTGGTCTTACATTCGAAGACGTTATATGTCAGGAAAATGGTCGGGAAAATGGAAAAGTTGAGCATGAAATTAAAAAACAAGCAGATAGATATACAAAGAATGAGGAACTGTAATACCCAAAAAGGTCAACGTCAGGCGGTCGGTAGTATCTACGAGTATATTCATAATCCCGGCTTGACAGATACGCTGTGTAAACGTATAACAAGTTTAAGTAGCAGAATAAATATTATATCAAACGACGATTGATATGGACAAATTCTCAAGATCTCATTGATTCTAATATATCCGTTGTAGACATAAAAAACGCTAGACGCATGTCGTCGTAAGAATCTATATTTAGTTCGGGTGTAGTGTTGCACGACTTGATCACTTAATTAGGTTCATAAAGTACCGCTTGCACGATACGATTACGTGCAATTAGCAAATCCATGTTATTTTGAAGTCTGATAATTGTAATTTGTATGTAGCCGTTACACCGTATCACTATTTTTCAAGAGGAAAGTAAATTAAGTGTCCCGAAATACTCCGGGGGAAGCCGAAAGGGATATACCGGTATCACCAGCACCATAAAATGGAAATCTTACCACTTTGAAAGTTTTTAAGTGTCTAATTTGTATATTTAGGAAAGAATGCTTACAATTCATATTTCTAATAAGACTGACATTTTAACGATGCATTTACGAAACCGTTCACTACAATCTCCGTACTTCGAGTAAGTTAACCTCACAGCATTTACCGTACAATTTGTAAGCATAAAAAATTAAAGCAACATTCTTTTCTAATCGTATAAAACAAGCGTGAGATAAACAAATTCAGAAAGTCTTAAGTTACCCAAGAGAATCGTTAAGTTGCCACCTTTCGCAACCAATGCATACAAGCGTGGGGAGAAGGGCTTAATGATGGGCCCTTTCTAGAGGTCGAGAGCTAAGTGATAGGTCAAACACATGCGACGTAAATGAGATGTTCATGAGTTGTGTAACTGTAATGAGATTTCCTCATCGAGGTAGAATGCTTGTAACAGGTGTAATAAGAAATAGGAGTGAATATTTTTAAGTTACTTAGGGACTGTCTTTTCCTTGAGTAAAAGTTTGCAAATATCCACATGGTTTATAAGATAGAAAGGCATTACTAGCTCAAATAAAAATCCTATGCAAGGCCGATGTGTTGGCGAACTTTCAAATTAAAGTAGAAAACGAAGACAAGAAGGGTAAAAATTTTAGTCTATAGAAATCCTTGTGACCGAACGAAATGATACAGTTAATCGTTACTACTTAATAAGTAAGGTTTTCTGTACGCCTGCAAGAGTGATCCGGCCTATAACACTTTTAAATTAATTAAACGACCTAAAAGGGACTCCTGTAGCGTAAAGCATAGTATGATATTCGACACATCAACAACAACCGTTTAAAAAAATTTACGATATTACATTCCATTACCATTACCAAGATTATTTTTGCTTTTATTCGTCAAAGTATCAGTTGGAGTGACCAGCCCTATACTTATAAGTTATAACGGTTCTAAAGAGGTCCTTACTTAGAATAAATATATTTTAAGAACATCATCGCGTCCATGAACTTGAGTTGGTTTTCATTACGAACATAATTAGTGAAGCGGAAGAGCGGCGTCAAAGATTGTTAGCGTCTGTCATCCGTAAAAGATACTTTGTATCCATTAAAGAATAAAAGGAGATAATAACGCCTCGTAATCGCTTAAGGCCTCCTTTGATATTAATTTAATTTGTAAAGTCGATTTAAATTCCTGCAGACTCAAAGACATAGTTGCACTGGCATGCTTTCCATTGTCATCGGTCTATTAGTAAAAGTTGAATCAATTCTCTCCATTAGATAATGAGTTCAAATCAAGGAAGTCACAATTTTATCCCACGTAGACGTCTCTAATTGAATCTAATTCTACTTCTTCATAATTATGTCTACTAGTGGAAGACTTCACTTTGTTATTTTACGGCACGCCAATTGCGGCAATTGTTCTGTTAAAAATATAGCCCTCTGGATGTCCTGCTTAACGACCGGATAGAGATAAATTCGTAGTGTCCACCATCATATAATTAGTGACATTTCTCAAAGCGTAATTTAATTTCACGCCCCTCATCGTTTGGTAAATTACATTTCACCAATTTATTTTTAAGCCAGTTCAATTAAATTGATGTTCCTCAATTTGTAAATTATTTCATGCCACTCACAGTTCTTTTCCCCTACTAATGTATAATTCCATAAAGAATGTGTACAATAAAATGCAGCGTATCCATGTTATAATGTTGCCGGTGAGTAAGCCGATCTGTGACACCCAAACCTTATTTATAAAAGTGAGTTTTATGCCCTTTTAAGTCTCGAATGCCATTCAGAATACACGTAACATTATGTAAATATAATGTATATTACTATCAATAAGCGTTTTATGAGAGATTCATTCATTCGTTAAGCCAGCATGAATGGACGTCGCCGGTCCGCCCACACACAAGTGGTGCTTTACACTCGTATTGTTTATACGTAGGCGGATACTTTAATATATTGAAAGCTATTCAATTACTGAGTTGTAAGAGCAGGTGAATTTATTTGAGCGAAAAAATCCAATGTTATTATTGGCAACGGCCGCTCAGTGGAGCTGAAAACTAAAGATTAAGGAGTAAAGAAATGTCCAGTTCAATAGAGTGACGAAATATTTTCGAAAAGTCGTTCGCTCGGAAAGTACATTTGGCGTAGATTGAATGCAAACTTTGGAATGGAATTCACGGTTTGATCTCGCGGAGTTTTATGTAACATTTCAATATTACTTTAGTTGATTACTGAATCAAGTGTAAAGTGTTAAATATAGGTTCTTGTATAATATAGATTTTTTATTCACGCAATTTTAATTTACCATTAGCCAGAACATAACAGAAAGAAAAACAAACGAATTTCAGTAAACATCCGCTCTTTATTAAAAACACTCATACGCATTCTTCGCGTCTCAATAATCTGAATATTATGTAAAAGCGTTTCGACAACCTGTTGCATATCAAATCACTCATCACGCTATAAGACTAAACATTTCAAAAGTGTACTGAAACACTTGGCTTGGCAGGCGGCCAGGTCCGAAACGTCACACGCCCGTTCAGTAACAGGAACTGGTGCGAAGGAACTGCGTCTTTTTTGGGGATGCGTTAAGGAAACCCTATTATAGAAGTTCTTTGATCAGATCATTCGTTTTTCCGCTCCGCAGATAGCATCGTGTGAAGTATAGCCAATTGTCCTGTCACAGGGTTGGCGGTGTGATTTATATTGTTATGTAATTAGGTTTGTGTACAAATAATCCGTTACGGTTTAAGCATTGAAATATTTTAAAAAGTGATTTCATTGACCCTGTGTTGTTACTTTCGGAGTGATACCGATTAATCCATTTTCTGTTTTACGTTTAGTATCAAAATTGTTTTAGTCTTTTACGTAGCCAAAATTCAAGTAGAATACTGACAAAAAATACAGTCGTTAAAAAAGTAGCTAAAGTGTTTTATTTTTGTTGGAGCGACAAAGGAATGAGCCGACGGCCTAGGTTTTTGACGCAACGGCAGAACGTGCCTGACTGTCGAGATCGTCTTTTTCTGATGCCCTGCTATCTGGCAAGTCATTGTATGTCTAATTGAGCTGTCAATAGCCGTCCTTGACTTGCACTCGATGGCTCCTTCAACGGTAGCCCACCCACACGCTCGGTTGCGTTTTATTTTTACTCACATACTTGTTCTAACGATGGTACGTGCTTGCGCGGTTTTTATTACGTTCCTCATTGTAGTACGCCACATAAAATGACGTCCAGACTGTACCGCGTATAATGGGGTTCGTTAATGTTTCCATACGCTATGTAGTTTCCTGTTCTATGTAAGTAATCAGTTACGGTACTACGGATTACGGAAGTTTTAAATACCTCTCGATTTTATTACTTCATTTGATGATCGCTACAGGTAGTAAAAACGTGTATAATTTTACTTTATGTAAATTGATTCACAATTTTATTATCTATGAGGTACACGCAAGAGAAATTGAGGTGAAGCAATAATAGGTTGCCAGAAAATGAGGAAATTAAAATTGTGATACAGTAAGAAATTGTCCAGGTTAAAGTTTAGGAATGTGGATTAACGCTGACTTAACTGATGAAACATAATATAATAGTTCAAAACTAAACACTTAGAACAAATCTCAACTCAAACTCTGAAGCCTAAACATACCATTACATCCTATAAAGGTTACTTACATTGACAGCCACAAAATGTATGCGAAATTAATGACATCATTATCCAAATTTAATGACAGTTTAGGTGTGGTTATGGTGAAGGATAGCGGTGTTGGGGCCCATGAATAATTCAGTTATTTGTACAAGTTACTTGCATATCGCGTGGTGCTCCCACGTAGGACACAGGTCACGCAATCGTAACTTAAACCTTTAACACTGATGCGGGACAAGTTATAAGATTGTGACTGCATTTTCTATAATAAAAAGTCTGTAAACATTATTATATATTTATATTTTAAAAATGGTATTCGGATTTTGAAATCTCACATGAAGTATTGCTAAGAATTTGTGCTCAACATGTCAATAGGCTCGCACGCTATTGTATAAACATGCAATGAGACAGATCTTGAAAGGATACGCAGAGACAATAAACGGTGGAAAAGAGCATTCGGATTTCCTCTAATAATATAGAGATCAATTTAAAGTAAAACGAAGCTGTCATATAAAGAGTATTATTAACTGTCGATCTTCCATAAAATTAAAATTGAGAAAGACGGGTATTTTAGTTATAGCCTTTTGCGTCATCTTTGCCACTTTACATCTACAAACGACAGTTTATGAGTCTGTTATAGAATTTTAATCGTCAATTTATATACGCTTTTAAGGATTTTATAGCTGTTGTGGAGAAATACGTTTTTAGTGATGGTTTCTGATCGATGGTAAGTGTGAAACGCTATAAGCTGTCGCCCAAAAACTCATACACGTTAAAAGCTAAAATTGATAGCTGTAAGATACTAATTAATCAAGTCTGTCTGTCTGTTATTTTCATCCACGTTTTTGAATTTTATAAACAGCTTTTAAGCTCATAATGTCCAGTATACATGGAAAAATCTTTTCCATACATACCACTAAATCTTGATGTAAGTATGCCGTATGCTTGCCCTAATTAACAATTGAATTGTATTGACCTTCGAAATCAATTGTTATATCATATTCGATATTAGCCCCAATGTATAAGTGTATTATCTATTTATAGTATCTGTTACTATTACGGTGAAGGAAAACATCGTGAGGAAACCTGCATCCCGTGGCGATTTTAAAGAATTTCTACGGTATGTAAAGTCCGCCAACCCGCACTAGGCCAGCGTGGTGGACTATGTGGCCTGACCACTCTCGATGGTAGAAGAGGCCCGTGCCCTGCAGGGGGACGGACGTATATGGGTTGATACAGTTATTACGGTATCCTCTAATACTTAACAACATAAAGAAAAACACGTAAATACAGCAAATCATACGCAATGTTTTTGCATTTTTTCCAGATGCACTTTTAAGGATAAGTCATCGCACTATTTATGTAATTACTTAACACATTATCGTAAAAGAACGAGTTGCCCCGTTGGGACCGACCTCCCAGAGTTGTATGAATCACGAGCAGGAGAAATGCAACGTATGATTTTATTTCTTTTGTGCGTTTTAATTTATTAAAGACATTTAGTTGAATTGGATGTTCATTACGATTTTTTTGTATTTATGTTGTTTTAAAAGCTCACGCATGACAATGTACTCTGTCATGTAGAATGTACATGAAAAATGACTCTTAAATTTGACACAACAAATTGTCATTTGTTGTGTCAAATTTAAGAGTTGTTTTTAATAATGTTATGGATAATTACATAAAAATTTTATATATAGAGATATAGCTAGAATGGTGGGTCAAATCTACCCATATTTCTGAAAAATCTGATATAAAATCACCAGTTGTATCATTCTGCAACGTAGTTTAAACTGTTAATGGCAGAATTGTCGACATCGCCACTGCTTACCATATATACTACGCACAAAAATTAAAGGATATTTTTTTTGATCAATTTTTTTTGGTGTTTTTTGAGAGTCTGTATCTTGGAGAAAATTGATTGTTAAGAAATTCGGAAACTAAAACTTGGAAGCTTGAAATGTCTATTTTGCAGATCTGCGCTCTATTTCTTGATTCCTCGCTAAGTTGATAAGCAATCGTAAGAAAACCAACGAGAAAAAAAAAATCCAATTTTTTTCTGGATTTCAAAACCGTGCATTTACACGGGTAGTATTTTTTTGGTGACATCATTATAAAATTCCCGTAGATAATTTAATTGCCTTTAATTTGATATACCAGAAACCTCCGTGACATGATTTGGAGCTGACTTATGGTAAATCAAAGTAAAAATGGCCTATCACATTTTGACATTGGATTACTCCATGAATATCAATCATGGGGAAAACAAAATCAGAATTTTAGTAACTTCAAAACATGCTTTATAATTTGGTATTAAAGTCTTATGATAATAAATAGTATTTCTAAGTAAAATTGTTGACTGAAAAAAAGGTAAAAATACGGTTATTTATGGATATTCGGAAAACACTGCATATCTTTGGATAAAAGAAACAAACCAAGGATATCGTCGGTAACTTTTCAACCTTAAAGTATTCTAAAGACACTCTGAAAATTTCAAACTGCTCCGATTTGATTATCTTAGTGTTCAGAAGGTTTAAACTTACTGTATTCAGCAAAAATCGTCGTAATGAGCATTTTTCGCATGCTAATGGTTTTGTAACTTGAGAATATTTTTTTTAGTGATTATCCATATTCTTTTAATCAAATCCTTTTTTCTAACGTTTTCACTATTCCCCGCAATTGTAAAAAAAATACTGGCACTGTTTTACCGCCGGCATTAGCGTTACCCAAAGCGTACTACGGGGAGGTTGCGTGGTCGGATTTATAGTAAAACAGTGCCAGTATTTTTTTTACAATAGGGTATTTGACTCATTTTTTTTTATTGGATTAATCAAAAAGTATCCATATCCGAAATCTAGCAAACAAAGAATTTTCTAAATCCATTCAGAATTAAAAAAGTTAGAAACTTTTAAAATCTAGTAGTGGGGGTAATAGAAAAGGGATGCAAAACAAAGTAAGTGACGTCACTGTGCATTATAGTGCATAATAGCGTGCGGGTGTGAAAGAGACGGTAAGATGTCCCCACTACGTCCCCACTCTTTCATTTAAAATACTAATATTTGCCTCATGTTACAAGCTACTTTATCACTGTTTTCACAAAACTGTTTTGTTTTAATGGCGCTTCTGTTTGTCTGCAAAATAATACAAAAATTCGATTATAGTCAAATACCCAATTGCGGAGAATAGCGAAAACGCTAGAAAAAATGATTTGATTAAAAGAATATGGATAATCACCGAAAAAGCATTCTGAAGTGACAAAAATCGATCACATACGAAAAATGCTTATTACGACAATTTTTACGAATACAGTAAGTTCAAACCTTCCGAAAACTAAGATAATCAAATCGGAGCAGTTTGAAATTTTCAGAGTGTCTTTAGAATACTTTAAGGTTGAAAAGTTACCGACGATATCCTTCGTTCGTTTCTTTTATCCAAAGATATGCAGTGTTTTCAGAATATCCATAAATAACCGTTTTCTTACATTTTTTTCAGTCAACAATTTTACTTAGAAATACTATTCATTATCATAAGACTTTAATACCATCTTATAAAGCATGTTTTGAAGTTACTAAAATTCTGATTTTGTTTTCCCCATGATTGATATTCATGGAGTAATCCAATGTCAAAGTGTGATAGGCCATTTTTACTTTGATTTACCATAAGTCAGCTCCAAATCATGTCACGAAGGTTTCTGGTATATCAAATTAAAGGCAATTAAATTATCTACGGGAATTTTGTAATGATGTCACAAAAAAAAACACTACCCATGTAAATGCAGGGTTTTGAAATCCAGAAAAAAATTGGATATTTTTTTTCTCGTTGGTTTTCTTACGATTGCTTATCAACTAAGCGAGCAATCAAGAAATAGAGCACAGATCTGCAAATTAGACATTTCAAGGTTCAAAGTTTTAGTTTCTGAATTTCTTAACAATCAATTTTCTCCAAGATACAGACTCTCAAAAAACACCCAAAAAATTGGATCAAAAAAAATATCCTTTAATTTTTGTGAGTAGTGTATAAAAAACTAAGCTATGTTGCGACAACTGTCTAAAGGACGGCAGGTAGAAGACACAAGATATGATTAAGTTATACGTTAACCACGCACTTGCCCAGTCACCTCGTGTTTGGAGTGGGTACTGGGTAGATAGCTCAAAAATCGTGTCACGTTTCCCAACATCATTTCCTTTCAGGCTCAGTACGTAAATATGTACTCAAGTGTATCCAATTTCAAAGATACGTACTGAGTTACACAAGGGTCATGATTTTTTCTATTGTTTCTTTTTTACGTACCTAACGCATACTCTAACGGTTTGTTATGGTATGTGAGACTGTGTAGTGTGTTAGAATTTTAATGAATCTTACTTTTTGGTAAATTATGAAGCGCAGCCGACTGAGTCCTCCATGTTTTCTCAAAACATGTTACCAATAGATTTACAATTTGTAGATTCGATTTAAGAAACATTCTTACCGCATTCAAATAAAATATCGGTTTAGGTATGCCACTCCATATCCATGTATTTTAGGATCAATAGAGGCAGATCGAAAAGAGATCCGTCGAAATGTATTCACACTCAGTTCATTAGTGTTATCAATGACTACTTATTTAATTAATAAATGATTCCTAACATGAACACAAAAATACCCCTACTACATTGCTTACTATTGTATAAAACTCGCTAAAAGCGTCTACATTGCGCTTCATGATCCACCGCTGAGTTGCATAAGTAACTAACTGTGAGACAAATCGGATAGCACTTCCGTCTCGGCGCGGTCTGTGGTCGCACGTGGCAGCGCGTCTTCGACATTGTACTGTTTACTAATCTGTTCAGATTCTGCGCCTTTGCACTTTGCCACGCGGGAAATACTGTCTTGTAATTGTTTGAGATAGCATCTCTGTTAGTTGGTGTTTAGGGTTACAACAAGCATAGACAATATTTATTGCAGATAATAAAAATAAAAGAACAAGAAAATCAGACAATCATTTGAAAAATAAAACTGAAAAATAAGACTGTAAGAAGGTTGAATTTTTTTTTCCTACGCACTGCCTGTTTAGTATTAAATTGGAAAATTAAATTAAGAACTCAAGGAAGTTAAAGTTTCGGACAGCGGACTCATTTGTAATTAATACAATCAAATATAATAATGATTAGGAACGTGAGCGAAAAATGCAATTACTTGATTTGAGTTATGAAAAGTGTATTTACCTTATTTACCTTCATTATTTATGCAAATAATACAAGCAGCATTAATATTTATTTATTATTTTTTAATTTAATAATTAATATGCCGGTGAGCTCAAAGACAACCCTAGGAAAAGCGTTGGTGTCATTCATGTCAAGTTCTTGAATGGTCGGTTGATATTATCGATAAACTATTACCGTAATGGTGTTCCACATCGCACCGAGTTTTGTTATTCTTTTCTAATAAACATACAAAATTATAGGTACGCCTTTCATACCCCGATCAGTCACTTTATTTTAACAATTTTCTCGTTTCTTATTAAAGTTCAATGAAAAGTTTATCCTCATTTGAAAATAAAGTTACTGATATTTTAATTTGGGCAGACGACAAATATGGCGTTTTGACTTCTAATGTCAGTTTTCGAAGAAAATGTCGCGGGCATCAAATAATTTAAAAAAATCAACGAAACATCACCGGTGACATTCATAATTTGTTACGATAGGCCCACACCGAATGTAATTCAAAGATTAGTCTAATGTGGGAGGGTTTTTGACACTCTTGGTGTTTGGACATGATTTCCTTGCTTTGTGGAATTGACGCGGCTCCCACGTCTTGACAAACAGTAGAAACGTGCCCATCTTGTTATATTACTGCTTATATTTACACTTGTCTAATGTTTAGACTTAGAGTATGTACGGTGAGCGCATGTTGGGTAATTTAGGCATTTCAAATGCGTGATTCCATTTTTAAAAGTAAATAAATACATTTTGTAATAAATTTAAATTTATTAGAAAATCGTTTTGAATACTGGCACGAAAGAATACTACAATGCACCCGATGCTCATTGCAGTTCTGTTCAAGAGTACCCAGTATGCCACAATTGTAATTGCTCTAAATTGGACCTACACAACAATATACCTAATCCGAATGCTGACACATGCACAGAATCCACTGTTCTCTACAGACTTGCGTGCGTCATGGCGGGTTTTTTACGACCGTGTAAGGTGTTCATCGGATGGATACAACTAATTTTCTCTAGGTACAATAAAAACTTTTTGTTTTGTTAAATGTAGGTTCTTAACGAAATCTTATTTTTAATTGTATGTTTCGCCCACAAAACACATTTTAAACTTATTCAAGAAATTCATTTTGTTTGTAAGCGTTTTGCTTCCCTTTATTTGTAAGTAACTCAGTAAAAACAAAATGCGTGGCACTTTGGCGAAATTCAAAATATAATTAGAAATCTCGGTAATGCCAGTGTGTTGGCAGATGACTGGCGTTCTGAGTTACAACCCAACGTGATTTTACGCTTTTAACTCATTCAAATTTGGATGGCGTAATTTTTAAGAACAATTATCTTGCACACGAATCCCCTTGGACGATGACATGTTATAAAACAAGAGTGAAATTAAAAATGTGTGCAGGAAATAATTATCACAATGATAATAATATATACGGGTAGACATTGAGTTATGGCACGAGAAAATACAAGTTACGGGTTTGCATTTTATAGGAGATCCAAAGCTGTGTGAAATGTATAATTGATTGTTCAATTAACGTCACTTAACAAAAAATTGCAATGATTTTTTTGTTTGCAAAACACATTAAAATGTTTTATAAAATCAAGACTAAAACATTATTGAACTATTAAAAAACTGTGAAGATGATTAAATGCGCAGCAAAGATCATGCATTAATTTGTTGGTTTTACACTAGACGAACCCGTTCAATAGGCCAATAAAATTCCTAAACCGATGACCTCGATAGTGCAGTAGCCTCGGATCTTGTGAACGACCGCGGTAATAAATTCAGAATTAACATCATCGACAAGGGTCTATAAATTAGTCAACAGATTGTGCTGGTGAAATTATTAATCAATAGATTAATGTTCGAAGGAAATATTACAGATTATGTTGCTGTGTAAACTGAGTGTCAGGATACAAGTTCTTAATCAATTTGAGTGAATATGTACAATGTCATTATTGTTTAAATGCGTTATACAACGTACTATAACGGTGAAGGAAAACAACGCGAGGATACCTGCATACCGTAGCGATTTTAAAGAATTTCTACGGTATGCAAAGTTTGCCAACCCGCACTAGGCCAGCGTGGCGGACTATATGGCCTAACCCCTCTCAATCGTTCTCTCGATTGTAGAGGAGGCTTGTGCCCTGCAGTGGGATGTATATGGGCTGATACAGTTATACAAAATAGCAATTAAAATGTGAAAAAGGAAATATAAAAGAAGACAGTTCGTGTTACTAAGAGAGTTTCTTGCGCTGTTCCTTCTTCACAGCTACAACACATTACAAAGCGGTGGTAAAAATCATATGAATATCTGAATAAAAATGATGCAGACTACTGCTTTTTCTTTGAGTGGGCATGATGTCTGATGTAAAAAGAGAGGCTCTAGATCCTACTGCTAAGATAAATGTTTAATTTATCCACAAATATTTATTCCGGGTCTAAGTGTTGTGGGGCCGAAAAATCGCTCGTAGATTCTAATACCCACGGCACGAGCCGAGTTAGTGCCAGGGTGCGGCAGTTGGGTGAATTTATTTAATAAATTTGTTCAGCATTATTCGAGCGGAGTATAACATAAACTAGCTTCTGCCCGCAAACTTCGTCAGCGTGATTAACTTTATTTGGTATTTCTCATCCCATCCCGTCCCGTCCCGTTATATCCCGCCCGTGCCGTCTCAGTCTCGCTCAAGGCATGTAATCCAATCCCATCCCCCATCCCTTTGAGTATAAAAGTAACAAATATATCGGAATTCCTTCCTCATCCCACGGGAACACTTATTTTTTCGGGATAAATAGCCTAAGTGTTAATCCAGAGTTTCATTTAGTTCCATTCCAAATGTGATCGAAATCCGTTAAGCGGTTTTTGAGTTCAACGCGCACAAACGCACAGACAAACAGACAAATATTCTAAAAATCATTGTTTTTATTACGTTAATACAGACCCCCATATTAGTTTTTCTCATTTATCTTCCATTTATTATTTATTATTATTTATTATTATCTTCCATAATACAAAGAAACACCCTGTATGTAAATAAGGTATATACCAGTTTTTAAATTGGACTTGTACCTATATAACTGTGAAAACCGCACCTCGTTTCGTCTTGTAGTTTGCATTATGCGCAAGCAAATAAAAAGAAACACCCTGTATGTAAATGCAACATAAACCAGCTTTTAAGTTGAACTTGCAGCAATACAACTGTGAAAAGCGCATCTCATTTGGTGCAGTAGTCTTTGCGTGACGCGCAAGTAAATAAAAAGAAGCACCCTGTATGTAAATAAAATATATACCAGTTTTCAAGTTGGACCTGCACCAAAATAACTGTGAAAATTGCATCTCATTTCGTGTAGTTTTTGAGTAATGTGCAAGCAAACAAAAAGAAACATCCTGTATGTAAATGCAACATAAACCAGCTATTAAGTTGGGCCTGCACCAATATAACTGTGAAAACTGCATCTCATTTCGTGCGGTAGTTTTTGAGTATTGTGCAAGCAAATAAAAAGAAACACCCTGTATGTGAATGCAACATATACCAGTTTTTAAGTTGAACCTGTAGCAATACAACTGTGAAAACCGCATCTCATTTGGTGCAGTAGTTTTTGCGTGATGCGCAAGCAAACATACAGACAGACAGACAGACAGACAGACAGACAGACAAAAATTTAAAAAAAAATTGTTTTGGCTTCTGTTGCTGTTATAAAGACCCCTCGCGTTAAAATTTCTCAAATATCTTCCATGTACAGACATCGACCATTTACATTTTTATTATATGTATAGATAATGCTAACGAAGTAGGTAGGTAGGTACTTGTAGTTTCCGTATTTTTTTGTTAGTCAAGGGCCTGGATTCTCCAAGAAGGGTCACAAGTAAGCGAACTTACGCCTATTAATTAACGCGTAGGTTTTTCAAATATTATCACTAAGGAATGACATTCCGTTGGTAATTTTAACCGATTGCCGCGTTCGACCCACGCTTAATTAAATGCTGTTGAAAGCATTTGAAAGCTTTAAATTGTTGTGAAAGCCGTATGTCACATAAGAAATGTGTAGGCACTGATAAGTATTGCATTATGAATAATTCAAATCAATATCTACCTACATTACCATTAGTACATAATAGCTGTTTACTGTTTAAGTATGTGTTTATTTATTTTGTTATTGACCTTTCATCGATGTCGTTAATATAGTGTACCTATGTTTAGAAATAATCTTTAACTGAAATAATAATAATTTTATATTGAAATTTAAGTGTGATTTATCTAACAAAGATTTTAGATGCGAAAACTTGCTACAATACCGATTTTTTCAGGATTCCTAATTTCAGCTTATATTTATAAACAGAACATTACTAGCACCAATTGCCGGCTGAATGTCCCGGACTCCCGAGTGGCAGTGAGTGTAGCAATTAAAAAAAAGTAAAATTTTCGTCTGCCTCGTTGTGCGTAATTAAGAAACAATTGGCGAAGGGCGAGACGGGCCCTGCGGCGTGCTCGTTACTGCTAAGACAGCCACACTTTACACAAAGACGCCTCTTCTGCCGCACAAGACATACCTACTGTGTTACCGCTTTATCCGCTTAATAGTGCAGCCTCAGACGTTTTAGGTGGTAATTGTTTGCTGCCGAAATACAAGTGACTTTTGAATTAATAAAGATTTTAAATTACTCATTCTAAATGTCAATTAACGTCTTATATCTCATAATATATTACTTACATCTGTGTAGCTGATATTGCTTTTTCTTTGCTTAACAGATTCATATGTTCAGCTTTATTATATATTTTAATAGGTAGATTATTCTACATCAATTTCTCTTGTACATGTAATAACAAATACATATAAATACTATTTACATGTTAAGTCCGCAACCGTTCTTTGTTCGCAACCGCTGCGCCAACCACTCCTCCGACAGATTTAGATAACACCAGCTCCTTAAACTATATTTATTCGTTTGTTCCGCTTTACTTATCTTTTGTCACTAATAAATCTGTAGTTGAAGTCATTGGCAGCTGAGATGTTTATCTTGGAAACAGACGGCTCGGCTCGCAGGCTAATGGCATTTTCCGGCTATACTCGTATTGCCTTTGCATAAACGAGCCTAAATACGAAATTGTAGGGCTTTGATGTATTTTACTTGAATATATGTACCTAGTTTATGCGAGCTCGAAGTTCAGTTAATCAAACATTTTATTTTGCTCCAAAGTAAGGAAACTTCGTTATCGATTTGTTGGATGGACCACGTCGTCCAGAAATTAGAGAAGTTTCCGAACGAGGCAATAAGGACAGCGCAGTATTGTAAATGATAAGTTTTGGAGAAACACGATCCGACCAAAAGGGAAGTGGTAGAAACGGATAACATGTACTGGAGGTGTTGGGTAGCGAAATATAGAATCGGGGAAGTAATAAAAGACGAAAATCGAATTGATAATTAAGACACAAATTCAAAGATTTCAATTTCAAGCAACAATTATCACATTTCGTATGTACATGCCCGGTCCATGTTCAATATGCAGTATTTTGTCGTTTCCACTATAGACGTGTTGTGTGTGGTGTTGCGTGTCCAGCTATCTTGTCGAGCGGCGAGCTTTTGTATACGGCCCTCTAACTTACATAGATAACGTTTACTTTGCCCAGTCATGACACGACCTACCCGATAAGGACCCGCCGATAGGTCCTGTTAAGTTTCGCAAGGTTACTTTTTGTTGGCAATGAATTGGAATTTATGATTCGGAGATAAGGACATGATTAGGTTAAATTATTTAGATCCAAGTTTGGGTCAGTTGGACGAAGAATTGTTAGTATGCTGTAACGTTCCACTTATATCAGTTCCGAAAATCGTAGAGCTTAGTCGAAAATACCATTTAAGGAAAAAAAATGTGATTTCGTAAGGAAAAATATTAATCTTGAACCAGGAATAAAGTTTCGCAAACAGCTTTCTCAGAGCTAACCTTACCTTATGCTCACTTAAACTTACCTAGACGTATATTCTGAGACAAAAATCTTTGTGGCAAAAGATTCGCAATAAGATATTTGACACAATAACTTGTTAGATTGTATAAAATACAATAGCACGTAAGTCAGTCCCTCTGCTATTCTGTAACCAGTTCTGTAAGCCTAACGACATTCCTCAGATCAAGCTGATACCACAAATGACACTGTCATTCATTCACTACCGTGTGACGTCTGTAGAAATCATCATTATATAATATCACGGAGCAGCCATAACATCTTGAATAATGGCTCTCACAACCAAGATATTGTCAGATAAATTGTCGCAGAAACGCATTAAAGTGAATACATGACATCAAAATCAAGAAATAGTGGTAGTCTGGTAGGGTTACGAGAAATTTATACACTTTGATCGTAATGCATCTCGTGGGATCAATCGCTGATGAGATCAGATGGATTCTGAATCACTGCAAATAAAAACGAATGAATGAAAGAAAATGACAGTAAGTTGATACCGACAACAAAGCTGTAATCAACTCTAGATGATACCATAATGCTAGAAACTGTGTGAAAATCTATGATGAATTGAACAGTGATATACCTACTTAAAGACAATTATCAAATAGATTTCTAAAAACACGGAGACACTGAAATAATTTAATTTTTTTTTTCCTATTTTAGAAATCAAGACTACATTACGTAATGGTTTACCGTTATTAACATCTTAGAATTTCGTCGACCACCCTTCAAAAGTACAATCAAACCAGCCCACAAAATTGCCGTAGGGTTTTGATGTTGTCCTCCAACCAGAGTAATTAACAAATACTTAACAGGGAATTTGTGGTCTGCGGCGTCACTGCCGCAGGGTTAAAGACAAAATGAAATTTCTTCACGATGCAATGTCGAACGGCGTACATTTTGAAATGGGATCGTGGATAGCTACCGTCTCGTAAAATATCGGCTTAGGGCTTAGTGTCGAGTCGATTTTCTATCGCAGAATGCCGGGGAACGGGCAATGTACTAACGAGGTGCCGTAAAACTTAAAGGATACATTGTACAGAGCTCGCCACGAATTAAGCCCGCGGCAATTGGTGGAACTAACGTTTGTGTATTAGCAATTGATGCTGGTCTAGGAGTTTTAAGCTACGTTTAAGTAAAAATAAGTACGATAATTTTAGTAAGACTTTTTCAGGCTATTTTTGTATTTGATATATTGTAACTAACATTGATTAAGCACGCTTTAATTAATGAAATGAACATAGATATAAAAGTAAAGACTAAAATTTGGTCATATTGTGTTTTCAAACTGATGTTATCTTAATACTTACATCATAATACAAACATATTATTCCTTAGTAATTATAATTATTTTTAAAATCTTCTTAAAAAAACATAATTTCTTTGGTTGGTGGCAAATATTGACACTATTTGTGTACTCGTAAGAATATTGAATTACTGCTTCCGGATAGAATGATAAGTGACCAATGACCATAGGTAATGGATTACCATTTCATATACTCCTAAATCTTTGATGCACAATTTATCAAGTGTTTTTATTATAGATGCCTATGTAGGAATAAACATTTTATCCACACGAACTTTATCGGATTCCCTTGCCGGTATCGTTACAATCCGGTGAATAACTGTGCGGCATACGTGCGGGTTCCGTGAGCTGGATCCGATTAATGAGATGCGATAAAAATTAGACAGCCTCGTGAAAGCTTATCAATAAAACGAACCGAAATTATAAGAGCACGGAAAAGTCTACCTTATTTCAAGATTTGTAGAATTGAAAGTATTTTATTCCAAATCATAGGTTTATATCCTCAAATGTGTGGTAAATGAGCGAGCTAATAAGGGTGGTCCGGTACTGGAGAAAGTATTGTAAGATAATTTTATTCCAACTCAATTCTTTTTTATTACAAAATTGATAGTTCAAAGATAACTTATCTGTTGTTAAAGTGTGAACATCGGTGGTAATGAAAACTTGTTTAGTATTTTTAACTTAAGCTTGATAGCTCACCTATCTACAATTTAACATTTCAAATCACGAGATGTCTAAAAATTTCATTGATTGTTCAAAATATCTTAAATACCTACTACCTACTCGTAAAGCTTCGACTACACTTAATTATTTTAAGTACCTATAAAACAAGCGTTATTGCTCCGGCTGAAAATTTCTGTCCGCACAAGTACCTATTCATTCATTCGTTCCATACAAGTTTGAACACTTAGTAATACAAACTGCATCTTGATATGCTGAAAACCCAACATAA
The DNA here is from genome assembly GCA_905220455.2 of Deilephila porcellus. NCBI lineage: Eukaryota > Metazoa > Arthropoda > Insecta > Lepidoptera > Sphingidae > Deilephila > Deilephila porcellus. The sequence goes on along the minus strand of LR999973.1, from coordinate 10,423,292 downwards.
CTAGTAAAATTTCCCACAACAAAGTACGTATATTCGGTCGAACCAACCACTCTTCATTACCACAAGCTGCGATGACGTTAGCGTAAAATTCTCAAATTTCTTTCACCGTATTTATAATGTTACACGCGAGATGGCTGAACACGTCAACAAGTCCCAAACAAATGAGATTTTCCCCGGGGTTTAACACTTAAGCCCCATTTTGTTACCCGTCAAAATAAAGGGAGAACAAGCTAAGCTAAGCATAAAAAATTGCGACGATCCAATTAACCCGCGTACGTGTGTAGCATACGAAATATTGTTTCATTTCTTTTGTAAACACTGAAATGTACGCAATTATTCTAGAATTTTGTAGACTAAGCATTCCCGGCAAATCTACTAGGAGCGTCATAAATTAATCGGCTTTATTGTACAGACGGAAAATGCTGTTTAAAGTAATTGACTTACGACGTGAAAATGAATTCTTTAAAGGAAATAAGCCCTTAAAATATATTTTTTCTTCGCCTAAAATATATAATTTCTAATGAATCATTTAAAATATTATTAAAAGTTTTGGTTATTTTTGCCCTTCTCTTTAAATATACATTCAACTGTTGTGAGGGGAAGTCAGCGTGTTTCTAGAATATGATGTAAAATAAAATGTCAGAATACATTCATCACTCGGTAACTATTTAAATTCATGTCAAGATAATAAATCTCGTAGCTTTTACGAGCGTTAATTAAGAACAAAGAGAAATTCCGCTTTACTGCACATAACTTTACGTCAGCTGAATTTAGATAGTGCAGTTAAAGTAACAATTGATATATACTATACAAACAAATACGCACTAGAAGTAAATTAATTAATGCAAAATCATGGGAATTAATCACTCAATTAAGACAAAATAGATGTAATTCGAAGTCAGATAGACAGTCTATGTCCTAGATTAGCACGTATAAGAACATTTGTGTTAAAAACAGTAAATTCATAATTGAAACTAATTTATGAGACGTGAGCCGAGGAGATTGTGTGAACTAATTTGTCATCACCGCTAACAATGAATTCTATTTCAAACAAGCTAATTGAAATAGACACATTATGATAAAATATAGGTATCAATGGTCTGTGACGACACTCGTCTCTATTATTCGTCATGAAGAAATTAATTTAGGCGTGTGCAGCTGTTAAAATAGCTTTTCTAGGAATATGATCATTTGGCAACCGCATCATTACTTGCTAGAATCGCTGTGTATCTGGCATTAATTTGCCTTATCGCTGACAATTGGTCTGTGAAATTGTTTGAACCATAAATTATGGTCAGCAAGTTATCTGTTCTTAGTACGACATCGTGCTATTGGTGAGCTAATTTTTATAAGGGTTTTAATGATACGTGGAATAGAGAGAACGCTGGAAGACTCACGCTAGGCGATCGGATGATACCAAGCGGAAATAAATGAGGCAATTGGACACAATTAGCCAAACTAAAGAAAGGAGGAGTGGACGAATACAGACGCGGCCTATGCTAAATATTAATTGGATAACTCCAAGACAAATGCACAAAAGAAATAATTGAAATATACTAAATGAAGCGAACAGTAATAACGCCAAGAAATGTTCCACAAAACGCTAAAGAAGTGTCTTGAAAATATGAGGAGAGGTCACAAAGCAGCAGCTGGAAACGGTAGTTTGAACAGTCCAATGCCTAAGGCTTTGTGTTGCCAGGTGTTTGCAATTTTGAGAAACTTCAAAATATTTTTTGGTTTGTAATAACTAATGCACTATTAGCCGTGGGCGAAACGCAAATTATATAAATTTTTAGCCATTTATCATATTTCGGAAAATATGGTCTTTTGAAAATTTCTAAATTCGAAGTTGAGAAGTGTTCAAATGTTCATCCTTACATTCACTTTTTGCTTTTTTTCATTTAGAATAAACATTTTTGTGCCATTCATATTTTGGACATTGTACTACTACGTAGATAATTCGGTGTTTTCTACACAATGTTCTTTTGTTGTAAGTAGGCTTTATTCTAGTTTTGTACTTTGTTGTTGTTTTTCTGAAAGGCGTCCGTGTGTAAGAATATTTATTTGCGTCCTACGAACAACCGTGCCAGGGTTAAGACCCTTTAATTTGTTTAGCGAGTTTTCTTTGTTATTTTTGCAGCTATTTGTTGACTGCTTATTGGAAAAATAAGATTTTAAGTTTTGGCCTTTATTTTTATACGCGAAAATGACTAGGTCTAAAACGGATTATAATAACACAATGGCATTGCAATACTTTCATCACATTGAGGTATTAGGTGTTTCTTTGATATCTAGTAATTTCACTGGCAGTAATATCCTTTCCTCAGCGTCTCGGGCTGAAAGGCCAGTGACACTAACACATCCCTTTCGGCCTCCTCCGGCGTACCGAAAGGAGAGCATGACAGCTTTCCTCTTGAGACAAAAAATCCTTTAATGAGGAAAACAATTGTAATCACAAAGTTAGCCGCAGAAAGACACAACTACATCTCTAAGTCAGCTCGCAATGAATAAAAAACAGGTCCGTATTGTTTAGACTTTAGACATCCTAACACGTATACCTGCCTCTTGCTATCGCAAAGCCGTTTTTTCGTAGTGCTAACAGGCATATTAGTCCACACAAAAGCGTCATCATCCCCAAATGGATGTGTTAATTTGTTCAAACATTGTTTAGTTTTAACTACTCGTGGTAGGCCTCGTCTGCCCACGCGGTATTTTTATTAATGATTTAACGAGTTTTTCTACAAATTTATAGCCTATTATAGCTATAAGTTACTTGTTTACAAGTTTTTTAACCGTTACCGCCTGTAACTTGATATGAGTGATCATTTAAAATATGCCCATTAGTTCATTTATTAATGGAAATGGGAAGTTGTTGTTTGTTAGAAAAAGGTTATGTTTTCCGGTAAAATAATTGAAATAGTTGTACATATATGAAACACAATCTTAAACTGCATACCCTTATATACATAGTGTATATATACTACACTTACAGTGTCAGCGGTAAATGATTTCCAGGCCACGTTGCTATGGGCTTTAACCTCTAAATGCCAGTTCTGACATTTCGCTCGCATAAAAAAATGTATTTTTTTATAAATAGGTATATGTAATGGAGACTGTCCCGCCCTCACACCCGCCACTGCAACTCCTGTAAGCCAGGATCAACAGTGGCACCCATTTTAATGACACTGAGCATTGAAGCTCAGCGAGTCTCCGGGAATGTCTAACTTGTCTTTAACCCGCAACGAAATCAATCAAAAAGTTAAATTAATAGGAGGAGTTGGAAATAAATTATTGTCCACTTCCCTCCCTAATAAAGCGGGTGACAAAACAATGAACTAAAGAGGTAAATAACCTCGCATAAAGACATTTACAGCCAGATAAGCCAGCTGTAAAGCACCACGGATTAGTCATGATTACATTTAAATGGGACCTATTATGTAAGCTGTTATACTTGATTCCAATAATAGGTATGGCAAAATCGCCGGAAAGCACGGAAATTCTTCCTAGTCTCCACAAGGTCCGTGTAGTATACAACTCCAGATGTTATTTGCATACTATCTAGCATGGTTTTACGCTCATTCTGCCAAAGACTACACTCCCAAAGTATATGATGCGCGGACTGCTCATATTCGCAATAAGGTGTTGAACATGGTAATGTATATGTAATACGTAACTAATATTTTTCTCTTGATTAAAATTCGCTAAAATGTTATATTGGAAATACGTCAAATAAGATCTCTGGCAGTCATATCCCGGGCATTTTATAAAAGTTATAAAAACCATCATCTTTATTTTAGGATAAAGGGAAAATTCTCTCCGTGAAAAACATTTTTACGAGAAAGTTTGTAACATTTGGAAGGAAAATCGCTAAGCATTTGTGTTTTTACAGATGTTTACGCTTCCTACGGCACCTTGTTGTCTTCTTGTGTCGATGAATTACACGGTATAAATCGTGAACTGTAGCGATTTCTTCCGATATAAAGACTTTGTTCTTCTGTAATGAAATGAACATTAAAACGTTTAAGAATCCACTAAAATATCAACATAAATTTTAATTTACTAACATTTATTGTTTAAAATTAGGTATTACTGTTACATAGTAGGTACCCTTTGTATCCATGAAAGTGCTCATATTTTAATAATACATATACGAGTAGTAATAACTTTTTATTAATATTACCTAGAACTTACTCAAATGTTCGGAATGATGATAAATTCTATAATTTAACATTAAAATCACCAATCAAAAACTTTTTACCCGTACCAAAATTACCGGTCATGTCAAAATTGGTGTATAAATTTATTTAATTTATACTACATATACATACATATACATTCTTTATCAAATGCATAAGAACTGCGAACCCATAAAAATGTTCATGTTAATAACATCGTCAATATTTACCAATAAATTAAACTTCTCCTGTAGGTGCCTCTCCATTACTGAAGGGTGGTTGTCAGTTACTTAAACCTCTCATTGTAACAATAAATTACACATTTACCGTCAATTAGTAAGCCTGTACATTGTACCGTAACGTTCTGGCAAAAGTAATCAACGTCTAGGCACGCGGCTGATTGGAGCCGCAAGTCCCGTCTCACCAACGCAGTCACGCCTCGCGCAAAAATTAAAAACCATCCTGCATTTGCATTATTGCCGCCCAAATTAAAAATCTGACAACTATTGTCTATGGATAAAAGGAGCCTCCTTTATGTGAAAAGCATTAATTTTTTTGCCGCTGTTCACCGAAAATCAAAATTACGGGCAGCAATTTATTTTAAATTCTGAATTGTATTTTTTCTTTTAATACAATGAGTTCTATTGAACAATGCCATGAAACAGATGTGTTATGTGTATAAGTTTGAGTATACACAACAACAACAGTTTGTTTGTTTCAAATAAATATTATTTTTTATACAATGCTTTTTTTAAATACCCTCATTTTTTTGTTTGGACGTCAAATCCAATATACTTCGTCAACAAAAGGAATAAAAAAGTTTCAACAGAACGCGCCATCCGTGTTCCATAATCAAACTAGAATGAAGTCAGGATAGGTAGATCGAAACTTTTAATAGAGTTGTCCATTGTCACAGGTTACTTCGGCAAGTACTTGAACAAGTACAATGGATCGTACATACCGCCCGGCTGGCGCGAGTGGGGCGGCCTCATCATGAACTCCAAATACTATAACTACAGCATCAACATGAACGGCAAGAAGATTAAACACGGAGACGATTACCATAGAGTGAGTTTAGTTTTATTTCGTTTCAAGTGTGGATTGTATTTAGCTGGGTAATTTAGTTACACGCATGCCATTAATTCTAAGTAAAATTATTAAAAGTTTTGCATTAATTATTATTTATAACCTATAACTCTGTCGCGCTATGTAAGATAATTTTTTAACGTTTTCGTATCATATTACTTTATATTCAACAATTCAACTTTCTTACCTATATTTTTATATAATATGTGATGATATTTATAACCTCCTTGCCTATAGTAGTCTTATTACTTTAGTTCTTGTCTATGCTACAACTTTACATTTTTCTAGGACTACTACCCGGACCTCATCGCAAACGACTCGATTGCGTTCCTTCGCGCCTCGAAACGAAGGTTTTCACGCAAGCCAGTCCTGTTGGTGATGTCGTTCCCGGCGCCTCATGGACCTGAGGACTCCGCCCCGCAGTACTCCCACCTGTTCTTCAACGTCACTACGCATCAGTAAGTACCCACAACTTCGATATTAGATAAAAATGTTATCTTGAAACATTATTAGAAAAATAACATTCGATCTTCAAAAATGATATGCTTTTAAAAAAATATTGAAGTGAATTGAAAAAGTCATATAAAGATTGACGTAATTTTAGCCATGATTAAAAGTAATATATAGATAGTAGATACGTAAGTATAATATGTTTTGTTCCATAGCTTTGTTGTTAGGTAGCATTCGGAACAGTTTATTAAAATTCTAACAATCATAAATTAGTGTATAGATATTTTATTTAATCAACAGACGTTTCTAAAAGCGTTCATAAATATTAATCTCGACCGATTGGACGAACTTTGTTAAAACGGTGTCATAAATTTCATTTTAGTTCTTTTTTAAAAGAAGAATGACCCCAGGTTATGTATAAAAGGACGTAACGACCTCTGGGTCATAGACAAAATCGATAAAATAATTTAAAAAGTGGTTAGTCCGCATATTTTCAACTTTGTCCGCCGTTTGAACTAACTAAATAACTCTTTAGCTTTCAAATCATAATAATCCGGGCGCTCCCTAAATATTTCAACAAAAACACTAATTGCTGTGGCGTTTTCGCCAGCGGCGGCCATCTTGCTCCTCTTTAAATATTTAAGGAGTTGACCGGGTTTTTGGGGTTCCCTGAAGAGAAATGCAGACACCGTCTCATTTTAATTTTGTCGTTATTATGGAGAATGACATATGTATGTATGTAATTAGTATTCAAACCGTAACTTATAATTAAAAACTTCAGCAGTATCTTTAAATTTGAAAATAGGAAACGTAATGTTAAAATGTGTGGAGGTCACGTACCGATAATTGAAAAGTTGAACATCTACTTACAAAGTAGACAGGCGATCTCACTGGACGATAGCCACTTCTAATAAATCAGTATTGAAATATTTGAGAAAGGTTAGAAATGATACTGTTAAAAAAACATAACATTTAATTGTAATTTGTGCCCTTTTTGTCAAATTACTTCTAAACCCGATTGCGTTCATGGCACTTTGGGGCTGCTCGTTGCTGTAATTATTAAAATATTTAGAACCTTTAAAATAAAATGTGTTACGTGAATTCTGTACGGGGTCCGAAGCCGTCGGGCGCTGATCTTATTTTTTCGCGAGAACTCTCCTAAAATTTCACGTGCTCTTATGGTCGACGCTGCGCCCTGAATAATTTTACCTCCACTCCGGTCCGCGTGCGAGGCTGATTTATGTTTCATAAGAATGTTTAGACTCGTTGGATGCTGCATGCTGAAGTTTTAGCGGTTCTTGACTTTTAGTACTCGGTATTCGTGTTGCGTCGGGATTTTTTTCAGCGAATTTGGGAAATGATGAGAGGGCGCTTCACGAAATTCATTTCGGCTTCGCTGCCGTGTGTTTACTGTTGTGTGGCTAGTTGACATGATTATGTCGGGTCAGACTGCTGCATGTACTGGGTTAGTTTAATGATATTTGAGGAAGTTACTATAGGTCTTCTATATAGGGATAAAGAAGCATTTTCGGTGGAATTGTGTCGACCGTCGAGAAATAATTATCTTCTAGTCGATAGTTTAGGTGCAGAGTAGGCACATTCTTAGAGCTTTAAGTGTTTTATAAACAGCAAGCTTATTACTACCATGGCTCGTTTTACGAATCAATTTAGAGATAATATGACTACAAAGTCTAAACTAAACATATTTCAGAGATCTTTAGTTTAAGTACTTATTGTCCACCTTTACCATCATACAGTAAAGCGATCATAAGATAGTAATCAATACTCAGTTATTGTGATTTATGGTACTTATTGACTTAACATGTAGTTTTATCAGATCCATAAGTTTCGCTCGTTTGAATGAACAGCGGTAACAAATGTGAACTCAAGCCGCATTCAACTCCGTAGACGTGATGTCGTTTATTCAGCGGATGCTGTAGGCGCAGATTAATGTAGCCGAGTAATCTTTCAGTGTTGCTGTCAGGTACCACCAGGACATTTGACGATGTCGCCCCACATCGCGGGATAAATGACTGCCACTCAGCTATTTTATTATACACTTATTCGAAGTAAGCAGGCCATTAAACTGGTACGCTTTGAGCGAAATTTATGCGTCGAAACGAAGTAAAAAGTTGCCAGGTTTTTTGCGTAAAACGTAAAAACTTCTGACTTGAGTTTGAAAGCGTGATGCCCAAAAGTTGATACTTTCTTGGCAACATTATTATACGGTCTGTAGGGTGTTTAAGTGGGTGATGTTTGGATTTTCGGACGTAAATATGACTCAACATAAAAGTTCTTAGTACGTAAATGCTGGATATATAAACACTAAGAGCTAGATGAAATGTGCGAGATTGCTGTACGTTTTGCTCGGTAAGTACAAGGACGTGCAAAATACTAGATTGCGTGTCGGAACAAATCTCGCTTCCACAATTTCATATTATTTCGCACATTTGCGGTTGTTCTCTTTTATGTTCACTTCAGACAAGATTAAAGTCTGCTTCTTACACCGAGGTCATACTTGCTACAATATTTACAGAAACTTATGTTACACACCTAAGCTGTACGGCCCTTAACTAGTTATAGAGTATTGTCTATTCTCGTTCGAAATTTAATTTATAGTCTCAAAGAATTAGATTTTGTAGAAATTATAAGGTCACGTCTACAAAGGTAAGCACAAAATATACATTAATCATTTCCAACAAAGCGTCCATTACCCGTTGTTATTGACACGGGAGAAATGGCGGCGTAACAATACCACACATTTTTTACCACACTGTTTTCGCAGTATAATTAATACTTAATTACTCATTAGTATCATTCATAGCTTGCTTTAGTTTCAAGTCAATTTTCGTTTGTTTTTCTTTTGTCTTATTAATGATTACAATTGCGAAGAGAAACTAATAACCCTTAATTACGAAGCTAAAACCGTCATGCAGTTTTCCATAAACAATAGATCAATGGAACTTGATTCGTTTCGTTCTCGGTATTCGTTGAATGGATACTATAAACATTGATAATTAATTTATGCGATTATAAAACAACAATACAGAATATTGCTGGAATACATTATTTTTTGTGGATGATATCATAATGGCGCTCAATTCTATTTAATTAAAAGATATCATTAATAAATACCTTGACTGACATACAACTTTAATATTTTAGTGATGCACATAGGTATTCAAATCCACACTGCATAGTACGAGTATAATATAACATTAACAAGTATAAAGTTTGCACTTCATATATTCTTATTTTCTTCCTCTTTAGCTTGATATAATACAGGGTATATCCATACTGCGATCGAAAGCGAAGCCAGGTTGTTGTATTAGTGACTTCAGACACAACACAACTAAAATTTTTGCAGAAAAAAAAGCGTAATTTTTTATTGTTTCACTTATCGGCGTATTCGGGTGATTAATAACATAGTTTTCCTACAATAAAAATGTACACCTTTTTATTTTTAAAGGCGCAATGATATGCAAGCGTTTAAATTATTATTTTAGCAGTATTTACCACTCAAACACGAAAATATTTAAAAAATTGCAAAATTAACAGACCCATTTTTTGAGAAATATTTAATTGCATTGTATTTGTAATCCCTAAAACTACCACCTGGCTTCGTTTTCGGTCGCAGTCTGGATATACCCGTATGCAGATTGCAGATACACAGGTAATAGTAGATTTATATAACAAAAATTCTTTAAATTGAAAGACCAAAATCAAAAGAAAATCAAAATCTAGTTTTTGCTAATTGATCCTGCGTTAAGCGACATTCCGGATCGGCAATGCATGACTATTCATAAGAGCTTTAAATGCGTGCACGAAAAAAATGACCAACCAGACTTTGACTACAAATATCGACGTTGTCCGCGCATAATTTGGTATAAGAGTAGTGGTATTAATACGTGCGGTGCGTTTTATGTTTATTTTGTTCGACTTCTGTGGACTGTGCCATAAATAATGCTGTTGCAGGGTGGGTTAATTGTCGGCGAATAAAAGCCGAACCGATACAAATAAACGATGCAATCTTTATCTCCATCATTATTGACAACTAAATGTATAATGTCGCATGTTTATTTGTTTCTCCGTGTTGCTATGTTCGGCAGGGTTCGGTTTTGCCAATGATTCGTCGAATGTTATCAACCACAAAGTATTTCCTTGGTATAATTGTGTGTATACATTACAATAACCGTTTATTAAAGAAGTTATTCTAAAACTAATAGTGCTCATAGTAATTACACTTGATCAAGAGCTTTCAAGTGTATTATCAGGATAAAACACGACGTAAACAATAATTGCTTGCACTTAAAGATTAAATTAAGTTGGTATTAAGAAAGCGTGCCTGCGTTTAATGGTCGATATCAAAACTGAAACATTTTAGTCGTTTTTCTGTCTGGACTCGTAATGTACTTAGTGCATTTGATGTAACTGAACTCCGTTTAGGGTTCAGGGTAAATTTTATTACGACCTGTTGCTAAGATTCCATAGAATTTATTACGTAGTTGAAAACATTTGTAGAAATATAATTAAGGGCCTTTTATGTTCCTACCATTTTATTTAAAAGAAATTTTAGTCTGTTTCATATCAAGTAATGCATCTATTTCTTGTACTTTTGACGCTGCAGTGAATCTGTTCTTTCATTTCGAAATTTTATGACACTTGCCACCTTTTTAAAATCTTTCTAAATAAGCTTCAGAATGATTCTGCAATTGACCTTATCGTAACATTGACTTTAATTGTGGGACGGAACACAAAAGGCGAAATGTGAGTGTCCTGGTGGCCACCTCTGCCTACCCCTTCTGGGAAGAAGGCGTGAGTTTATGTATGTATGTTAATCACCTGACCTTAAGTTAGATTAAAGTTAAGCTTTAGATTAAAGGCCGTTATTATTACCGTTTCTACAGTTTAATAAGAAAGTTAGAACGAGCTTTTGCCAAAGACCTTATTGGCGTGATGTATATCGGATGCCCTAAGGTTACTGTAGTTTTCCGGCAAGACCAGTGCCTTAGATGGCGCTAGATATAAACTGTCCGTGCACATTTTATCTTGATCTATACGAACTTATGTATATTGCTAAGTGAGGTTGCGATTTTCATGTGATTACGTGGAAATATTTATAGTTCCTAATTACTTCGTTATTATTTCCATATCACCGTATACCACAACTACATTTAGAGATATGAGCCTTATATTACATTATCTAAGGGAAGTTGCGTCTTAATTCACGAGCATAGCGAGATCCGGATTATGGACATATTGATTTTCATTACACCAGTTGCCAAATGCCATTGTAGTGTGAGAATTTCTCATTCGCCTATTGATCTGTTGCGGCTTAAATTTTGATAGGATTGCGGAATAGCATATAAAACTAAGGAGTTAAGCTAAGATTTTATTAGCATCTAGCTTATTGCTATAGGTACCATGTCAGCTATGTCATTACTGGCATAGCTTACAGATTGCTGTACGGACTTGGCAATAGCAATAGCGGGAACAGACTTAGCAAGACTCCAAGACGGCTAATATCCAACTACTAGGTACTCTGTTAATATCAAGTAATGAACTAGACGTTTCATTTCTTTTCGTGTAACAGATTAGCCCGCACTCCGCACCAGTTGTGTTTGCTCGTAAAATTGGATTCAACATCTAAGAACGCCACAGCTGCTTACTGTTCACGTAATTACGCCAAATAAATACTGACTTGCGATTGAACAGTCTAGACCAGTAGTTCCCAAACTTATTTTTCTCGTGGACCACTTTCAAAATTTTACTGGTTTTGGTGGACCCCCTGCTGCTACATTTCTACCACATTCTTAAAGTCGCCAAAAAATAAAAATTGTGTCGCTTCTGAGTTCTGTCCCTATATTCCGATAGGTAAAATAAAAACGAAAAATGGTACATTTTATAACACTTTATTTATTAAAAGAATAGAATTACAAGAAAAAAATAATAAGGTAATATAGGTTCAGGTCATAATTTTAATTAATGGGAAGGATGTATTTGATGGAGTGTCAGCAAACGATCAATGTTTGGCTTTATTTTTGTGAGCAATAACCGCAAATCCCCCCGCTCTGTGATGTTTAATTTGCTCCTTTTTTTTGTTAAGAGATTTGTAACGGCACTAAAACTCCTTTCGACAAGGTATGACGAGGGAAAAGCTATTAAAAATTTCCTTGCGATTTCCCACAGTCCAGGATATTTTTCGGGTATTTCTGCTTGCAGCCAAAATGTTTGGTAGCCTTTTCTAAATTTCACCTTCAGCTCCTCATTGGTGCTTAGCTCGAGCAGCTCCTCTTGTAATACAACATTGGCCACTTCCGTTTCATCAAATGGATTTATGATCCATGGTGGTATATCCATCGTCAGGATATCTTCAAACCTGGTTTTGAAGTCATCATGCAGGGCATTTAAATGTTGACTGTAGGTATGGATATCCTCATCAATACATTCTACCTGCGACAAGTTTGGAAATTGAGAGAATTCGCGCCGACTAATGTTTTGCTTCATAAATTTCAATTTCCCAAGAAAAGCCGAAATTATCCCCTTTGTTTTTATTAAATTCAGGCTGTCCCCTTGTAACTGCAAGTTAATATCATTAAATTTTTTAAACAAATCTGTCAAATACGCAATGTCTGCTTTGAGTTTGATCAAGTTTTCTTTTAAATCTGGATCTCTACTTTCTAGGAACTCTAATACGGAATCGAAAACAGAGTAAAATCTCGTTAAGCATGCACCTTTCGACAACCAGCGTACTTCAGTATGTAAGAGCAGTCGTTGGAAGTCTTCATCATTTTCGTCGCACAATTGAGCAAATAAACGCGTATTCAATGCATTGCTTCTGATTTTGTTGACAGCTTTTATTACAAAATGAAGAGATTGGTTCAACCTGTCACTTAAATGTTTTGCCACAAGATGTTGTCGGTGGATTACGCAATGAATAGCTGTAAGTCCTGGTATAATTCTTTTGAGATGACTTATAAACCCACGATATCGCCCGACCATTGCAGGAGCTCCGTCTGTTGCCACTGAAATAATGTTTGTAAATGGAATCGATTTTTCCGTGAAAATATTACTCAGGACATTAAATATTGATTCGCCTTTAGTATCAGTCTCCAAAGTTCTGGCAAATAGCAATTCTTCGTGAATTTCTTCCTCCATAATAAATCGGACATATGCCAATAATAATGCTTCATTACCGGGTAACGTTGAGTCGTCCAGTTGTATAGAAAAATGATTTTTTTGCAGATGATTGCACAAAAAACTTTCGATATCAGAGCTCATTTCATCAATGCGTCTTTGTACAGTATTGTTACTTAATGGAATTCTTTTTAGTACGTCAAACGGAGATTTGTGCAAAACAGTTTTTAAAACCTCTTCAACAGCGGGTAAAATTAATTGTTCTCCGATAGTGTGTGGTTTTCCAGATTTTGCTATAAGTAATGAGATATTGTAAGATGCCCGCAAGCCATCATCGTTACTTTGAGATGTTGAAGCGAACATACTGTGCATGGTGGGTCTCTTTTCATATTTTTCCTTCAATGTTTGAAAATATTTTAAATCTTTACCTATTTTATCAGTATGACACCTTTTTAGATGATCTTCGAGCTTTGATGGTTTCATAGAGTCATTGCTCAAAACTTTGTTGCATAATAGGCACATGGGCAACTGTTTGTCTGCCTCTGATGGAACAAAACCATATTTCAAATAATCGACACTATATTGTCGACATTTTTTCTTTGCTGTAGCCATGTTTCGTGTCAGTTACCTTACCTGTAAAAAAAATGTTTTAGTAACCAAGTTTTTTTCTGAATATAGGTATCACACCGCAGCCTTTGTCAGCACGCGGAAATAGAATTACGGCTTGTAAAGGGACCAACTAATAAACCGCTAAGACAAATACAGACGTTTTCACAAAACGGTATCAATTTTAAAGTACCTAATTTACCACTAATTTGTAATAGTACAAATTAAAATTGGTGTACTCAGTATCGAATACTGATCATATTTGTGTAGGAAAAAATAAAAGTCGAAATCTCAAAATTCCATAATAACGATAACTAACATTTCATCAAATCAATGAGTTCACGCGCTCCGTGTATTTGCGTATTTTTTGTCTGCGGCTTCATTGTTAAAACGCACATTAAAACGTGACAAACTGGCATCGAAGCCCAAGCCACGCCCTTTTCCCGTCGCCCGCGCACCGCTCGCTTTTTCCGAAAAGGAATAATTTTGATAAAATATGTAGTTACTTCAAAATCAATTAGCCTCAATTAGTCAGCCTCCGTGGCGCAGTTGGTTAGACGCCGCCTGTGAAACGAGAGGGCGCGGGTTCGATCCCCGCACCGAAACAAATATTTGTGTGATCCACAGGTATTTGTTTCGGGTCTGGGTGTTCGTGAGACCGAAAAGTCTCTCGTAGTTCCTGATACCCACGACACAAGACTCGATCTTAGTGTGGGGTCAGGACTATGTATGTGACTGTTGGGTGTATTTATTTATTTAATATAAAATGATTGTGAAATTACTGTTTTATAAAACTAGTAGTTATTTGCAAGAAAAATTACAATATTAATTGCTCTGCAATATTGCTTATTCGGCCTTTTTAGAGAGGCAGTGCTTCTCTCGTGAAAAAACAATGGAATAAAACGTGCTGTGTTTGTCTTCAAATCGAAAGAGGACAATTAAAATATCTGTAAGTTACTAAGTTACCTATCTTAGATTATATACACGTCTAATCTACCTTACCTATCTATACAAGCAGTTGTGATCAACCGACTAGTACACGGAAACAAAATACTTAAGTACTATAACAAAAAAAAGGTAGGTACTTACTTTTCTCCGGCACTAGCAAACACTGATATAAATTTTCTCACACTTTTTTTCGAAATTCCGGAAACAAATGAATGAGTTTGCCTTTGGCATCAAGTATTTATAGTGGTGATCAAGTTCATGTCTGAACAAGCATTAAGCATTGTCGGGCGGATAGCGCTTTGCAAGTCTGTACACGAAATTGTACGTAATATCGAATACGCAAGTTTGGACAAGTAACAATCGCTTGCCTTATTAAAATATTATCTGCTTAGTTAGGTACTTAAAACAATGTAGGTAGGCCCTTATAAAACTATGCTTACATTTATTTTTGCTTTTACTATCAAAAGCAGATAAATTTTCGTGGACCCCCATTAACATCTTATGGACCCCCATATTTTGTTCACGCTTACGTAGACCCCCAGTAAGTCTCCCGTGGACCCCTGGGGGTCCACCTGGACCACTTTGGGAATCACTGGTCTAGACTCTAGAGAGATGTAAAAATATAATTTACAAAATTGTTGCTATCCAAGTTATCTATTAAAAAGATGTATTTCTTTACTTACGACATTAACTTGGCACATATTATAACGGTTTATTAATGAGGAATTTTAAATAGTTCGAGTCATAGGACTTTCTTAAGGAGATTTTTTGACAGTTAAGTACAACTTTGAAATATGAATATTTAATATTAAATTACTTGATTAGTCTCGATTATTTTTTAAATAAAATCTTAGAACAACATAAAATAGCTTGGCAACATTACACCCGAAAGCCCCGACCCCTCGTGGGCATGTGAGACGCCAATAACATAATTTAATATGCTTTAACATATAATTTAACTTGTCCGTTGACAGAGATCGATTAAGCTTCCACCATATTGCAAATAGATAGCGGCAATTAATCCAGTAATTACATAGAGGTGAACCAGTAATTACCTGTAGATATATTATATTATGCAAGATTTTGAATTAATATCTGGTATTGGGCAATATTTGTAGAAACTTGTATTATATTATATATATGGACTACCTATTCAGGATTTCCAGCTATTAAAACTTGGTAAGAAAAATCTGAAGAACTTTATTTCTTTAAACACCTTATTAATCTTTATCCATCTTGATCTATACCTTTCACTACTACAAAAAGCTAAATATTTAATAAGACCGAGCCTAATATGGAAATATGGTTTATACTTTTGTTTAATACAATACTAATATAAATAATAAATAGTTTAAGGAAAAAATCAATAGACTGCTATCAAAACTAAGAACGAATAATAAAAAAATATTATTCACATAAATTGTTGCTGCTTACCCACACCCGAGGGATGTATATAGGAAGATGTAAATCATCAGCTAAATTGTATATTGAATCTGTTTCCTTCCGATAATGTTTACATTGCAATCTGAATTAATATACAATCTTCCAGTTTGTGTAAGCCTAAGCAGTTATTAGCAGATACGTTCATTATCGCCTTGATCATTCAATACATCCGATATACAAAATAGATGAATGCTTATTTGATGGTAGGATAAACGATTATTGAGCCACTAAGGTTATTTCGGTTAGCCCCTTAGAAGTGCCCATTGTTTGATCGGTATTCTATCTCCATTAAGATTTTAGGAGCCAATCAATTAGGAATACTTATTTCTTGTGTTACGTTTCATTTGTTTATTAGATGTTTGTGATTTGACTGCCTCGGTGGCGTAGTAGTACTACGGTACGACTACAATGCTGAGGTCTCGGGTTCGAATCCCGGGTCGGGCAAAGTGGTATTGTATTTTTCTATTCATTATCAGCACGGAGTTAGGAATTTGTGCCCGATATGGCGATAGGCTCGCCCCCTATCACATAATGGGACGGAATATACAAGGCGAAACATGAGTGTCCTGGTGGCCACCTCTGCCTACCCCTTCTGGGATAAAGGCGTGAGTTTATGTATGTATGTATGTGATTTGGGGAACGAAAGAATATTATCGATTAGCTAAATAGAATAATCGGTGAAGATTACAGATCGAAACGCGATAGCAAAACACCACCTAAGCTCATGCCGTTTTCTGTGCGACCATCGTATAACTACCAATTACATTTAATTAAGCAAAATAACGACGTATTAATAAAACAATTTTATTCAATGTATATTCGTATTTACTTATAATTAATCTTGGAGACACGTTAATAACATAGGCGTTATTATAAATATTACTTAATTACGCACGAGTTACGTTTTATATTCAGAATGGATAATGCATGGATAAGCATTAATTGCAAGGTGTACAAATAGATACGACAGAACAACCCGGTCGGCTGTGGATGTCGATCGAACAAAATTATTAAATAGATTTTGAAATTGACTATAACGGTTTGGGAAAATACCATGAGAAAACCTGCATACCATAGCGATTTGTAAGAATTTCTATGCTGTGTAAACTTGCCTACCTTTTACACTTATACTAAGACAAAGGTGGTAACTTGGTCTCCATTGTCGCTTCTTGGTATTAAAAGTAACACACCAACCGTTTTAATGCCGTTTTTGGAAATCATCCTTAAAGATTCTGACTTTATTAACGAATAGTGCGTATAGGGCACAAACATTCAATATTGAGCATAATTATAGAACAAAAAAATATCGATTGAGCAAGGTATATTGAGAAAATAAGACACAAACATCGATTCATTACATACCTTGAAATCCATAACTTGTTACAAGTAACTCAATCGATATGAATGTAATTACTTCTTAATACGTGTCATGCACTACGACAAGTTGGAAACCTATAATTTATCGAGATAGCGGTGCGAAGTGAGTGATCCTAATCGGAGCACCTGTCCACCCCTTCTCTTAATGGGTATGAAGATAATAAACATCCTCGTGTGTGTTTTATTATTCATCATGCATGGACGTGTGCAGGACAGTTGGCCCTTGCCGTGAGCGTGCGGGATAATGTTGTGCAGGGCCAGATTGGTAAATGACAAAAAAAAACCACCCAATTGATTGGATTTTCAACTCTAACCCCTAAAGTATAATTGAGCTGTGGAACAGTTTATTGGTAATCCTTAATTCTTTTTATATTAGGTCCCAAAACCATAGGACAAAAAATCAATTAAATAAGCCTGCATAATAATGTCGAACGACTCGACTCTACTTGGTCGGTATTTCAATTTCCATCAGTTGCAGTCTCTTTGTCGAGTCAGGAAATTCCAAACAAAGTACTAGTCTAAAGACTGATAACATAACCGTAATGTAATCATTTATCGGACATTCGTATCCTGCATAACGTTGATAACGATACTTAGTAAGGGTATTTCGGATGAGAGAAATTATATCTTTGTAAATGCTGTTCGTTGTAGCTTTTGGAACTCGAAATAATCCAAAAGATATTTAGTTACTAAACAGTGATATTTGTTTTCTACATGTAATCAATCTCCTCGGAATGTCCTTTCGAAATTCTGCATGCTTTTTGATAAATGCCCTTCGGACACCGACGTACTTTTTAAAACCATTATCCGCATATCCGTATAATAGAACAAAAATCGCACTTCCTATCAATTTACGTCATAAAAACTTGCAAAATAAATGTGAACATCTCGGTATAACACACAGCCTCCCTCTCAATGTCCCCCGCCCAATATCCTGGCTCCAGCCACGCGTCATGAATGGTTTTATTTCGCGGCGGGTTTTGCCTGCGACAAGCCGGCGCCCGTAACCGGAGCGATCGACTCCGGTTCCCGGACAGATCGCGGCTTTAATATTCAACCGATGGGCTTATTGTGTGGTCGCCGACGCTAAACCTGTCCGCAGGCTTTGCCGACAGTCACTAATTTAACAATATATTATTATTGCATTCATTTCCTTATTTTTTTTCCGCAATATCGATTTAATCGAGTTATATTCGATTTTTTGCCGAATCGATTTGCAACCCTGGTGAGTTGACATCATTAATTAGCGTTAGCATCAAAGGACTAATCAACTTACATAATTAAATTGGCCATTATTTTTAATTATCTTGTAGACTTACGTAGTTCATACTGTTCATAGTTATACAAGAATCTTTATAATGAAGTTATCAACGGTAATGACAGATCGGCGCGCTAAAGAAATCTAAATTTATCCAGAAATAGTGTGAAATAGAACAGGTCTTGAGGCGGTCTGTTCGTTTCATCATGTAGCTCATTCACGAAGATTCTTATTAGCGATAACAAAGCATTTGCTCGCTTGTCATGTGTCAATTTCCTTTCAGCTTTTCTGAGGAACGAGAGATATGTGTCCTTTGACTATGATTAAATGTCATGGAAGTAACATGACAAAAAGCCGGCAGCCTTCGTAACCTAATCATTCTTCTATTCATGCAGGGATATAAATAAAATACACGCAGGGATGAATTCGTTTTCTATGTAATTTGCTGAGGAAATAAATGAAGCTTTGACAAGTCCGTTAACCAATCTTTGCGAGCTTTTAATTTTCAATAATAATATTTATAATACCTTCCGATTTGAAAGTCTTCTCGTCACTGCCAAAATATTTTACGATACATGCATATATTATACGCATCATAAAAAAGGAAAAAAACATCAGTCAAAAATCTTTTTGTAGGTATACTGTCGGTAGTTATATTACTAAAGATGTCTACAGTAACTTCCTGCGACCTCCATTAGGTTGGAAGGCAATCAATACTTACTAAAAGATTAAGCCTTGAGCAGCTATCTTTTAAGTTTCCGATCGAAATCGAACCCGGTACGCGGGTGGTCCTTGATGGCGCACGTAACACTATAAATTCAAAACGTGAATATCCCGGCCAGCTGTCGTGCAGAAAACGAACATAAAACATTCTCAAAGAACCTATAGCTTATTTGAAAACTATTTGAAATTAATCAAATGCTTTGTTAGTTCGTATTTACTTTTACAGTTAAAGTATGTGGGCATGTGCTTCTAATCAATAATTTTTTTATTACGAATGTTTTTAAATATTATTCTATTGTTTTCTGGATCCAATCAATTGCAGAACTTCCGATGGTTAGTGCAGTGTTGTAAACTTGAAGATATCAGCCAGTGAAAGATGATTACCGACGTAATAACATTGATGTGAGATTTGTATAAAATATATCTAACGTTAAGAAATTAACATTTGAATGTTTGCAATCATGTAAGAATATTAGATATTCATACATACATACATAAACTCACGCCTTTTTCCCAGATAGGATAGGCAGAGGTGGACACCCATGTTTCGCTTAGCATGTTCTTTCTCACGATGTGATAGAGGGCGAGCTTATCGCCATATCGGGCACAAATTCCTGATTCCGGGCTGATTTAAATGAATCGGAAAATCCAATATTACAATATCAACATTACAGATTCAAGCATAAATAAATCAATTTTTTTTTTCTACAAATGACTAGAAGAGCCTGCCATTCGCCTGATGATGGCAAGCAATACGACCGCTCATGGGCTGTAGCAAAACCAAACAACACCATGAATTACAAAGCAATGCTTACTTTTAATTAAAATACTTCAAATTATTTGCTAATTCTGCAGCGGTTGTTTTCGCTGATACAGAAAAATGACTTAATTTTCTTCATTTTTTGAGGGCAAACTTAAAAATAATAAGAAGGCGGGTATTAATAATATGTTTTTTCCACAGCACTCCCACGTACGACTTGGCGCCCAACCCTGACAAGCAGTGGATCTTGCGCGTCACTGACAAGATGAAGCCCATACACCGCCAATTCACGGACCTTTTGATGACGAAACGCCTTCAAACACTGCAGAGCGTCGACATGGTAATTATTTACTTTGTTCTTGGAAATATGCTTGTTTATTAATTTTATATAAGCTTAAATACACAGTTGAACCTAAGTTTCTATATTTTATTGTTCGCTATAAAGTGTGCGAGTGAGTACGTGGTGGTCTCTTGGTAACGGACCAGACACGACTGCCAACATGTTCACGGTGGTCGCGGGATCAAATCCCAGGGCACATCTCTGACTTTTCGGAGTCATGTGTGTATTAATAGCCAATCACCACGCACTATAACGGTAAAGGAAAACATCGTGAGGAAACCTGCATACCATAGTAGTTTTTTATATGGTATGTAAAGTCCGGGAACCCGCACTAGGCCAGCGTGATGGACTATATGGCCTAACCCCTCTCAATCATACTCTCGATTTTAGAGGAGGCTCGTGCCCCGCAATGGGACGTGTATGGGCTGATACAATACATAGTGTTTTTAGAGTTTAGACTTTATAACATCACATTCATAAATTTTGCAACCACCCGCATTTCATTAAAAGTCTAATCGCGACAAAAATGAAGCTAGTGCTCTAATGTGAAAGAATATACTGCAATATCGAATACGCTATGCGCTGAATTCTTTATATGAAAATAAAATAGGTTTAACATAATAAAAAAATGCACAAGGTGGTTAGTAATAAACATTTTAATTTGTGAAGATAATATATTTCCATTTGCAGGCTGTGGAACGCGTTTACCAAGAGTTAAAAGCTCTAGGAGAATTGGACAATACGTATTTAGTGTACACATCTGATCACGGCTATCACTTGGGGCAGTTCGGGCTGGTGAAAGGGAAGAGTTTTCCTTTCGAGTTTGATATCAGAGTACCGTTTTTGGTGCGAGGACCTGGCGTGGAACCCGGCACTGTGTGAGTTCATCAATTATATCTCTATTTTAACATGTAAATCTACAATTTTCCGTATGGTGATCAAGAATTTAAATATTAACTTAGTTTCTATGGTAGATAATTGAAAACGTTTGTTCCCATTGTAGCTACAAGCAATAGTAGGTAAAGCTGTTACTTCTCGTCGTTCGTTACGTTTCCTACAAGACATTGGTACCGCCCAAATCTAGTCATCCTATTTACGCTGCAGTTGAGACTGCACACAGCGTGGCATTTATAGAATGGCAAATATTATATAAATAATTCAATTGTGGGGAATCTAAATTCTTGGAAATACAATACTTTCAGAAGACATCTTTGACCCCTTTCCACCTCTAAGAATTTTGTTTTGGTAGCACTGCCCCAAACTGGTATACAGTAAGTCATAATTGATTGTCCCAGAGAAACATATATTTGGTTTAACAATACTTTTTAGGCTACATGTCTCAATGTCTTAAAGATTGATATAAGTTTCCTTATCTTATTATTGACATACTCAACATGCATGTGCCATGAGAGTCGTTGATCCAATAATACACCTAATATATTTAATAAAAAGTACTTGCTCTATTTGAATGAAGTTACAGTGTCCAATATGTTGCAATTGTGTAGTTTTAGTGTGAATCGACTTAATTGAGTATTGCATATGTACAAAATGAAAATTGAAACTGTATACAGGGTATATCAAGAATGCTACCGAAAACGAAGCCAGATGCTAGTATTAATGACTTCAGACGCAACGCAACTAAAAATTTCGCTAAACAATACGTCAATATTTTTTTGTAATTTTTTACTTATCGTCGTTTTTGGTTGATAAATACCACTCGAATAGTATTAAAACATTCCAAATAACGTGGACTTCATTTACTAATTTCGGTCAGCAGTGGACGTCCTGTGGCTGAAGAGAAAGAGAAATTACTTTATATGAAATTTATTTAGCCAGCGTACGTGGCGCAGTTAGGTAAACGGTGACTGTGAAACGAGAAGCAGCGGTTTCGGTCCCCGCACCGAGACAAATGTTTGTGTGATCCTGAATGAAGCTCTGGGTGGATGTGGGACCGAAAAGTCTGTCATAGTATCTGATACCCACGACACAAGACTTAATTCTTAGTGTAGGGTCAGAACTGTGCCAGGACTGACTGTGACTGTTGTATCATTATTATTTATCGTATCAATATTTTGCTCGGTACTTTGCAGTGTGGATGACTTAGTGTTGAACATCGACCTGGCTCCTACGTTCTTGGATATGGGTGGAGTGGAGCCTCCAGCTCACATGGACGGCAGGTCGTTGCTGCCGCTGTTGCAGCCGCGGCGGAGACGTCAAGCAGCCGCGCACTGGCCTGACACATTCCTTGTTGAAAGGTAACATGGTCTTTTGAAACACTAAGTGACGTACGCCCTTTTAGTTTTATCACATATCAAATTGTATAGAAGGGATAGGCAGAGGTGCTATCAGGAGACAACCACGTTTCGCTTTGTGTATTCCTTTCGACGATGTGATAGGGAGAGAACCTATCGCCATATCGGGCACAATTTCCTGACTCCGATATTAGATTATATACTAAATTCACGTGAAGAATCATTGCCTTTTATCTAGGATCAATTCAATAAGATATTGGTGATGTTTAATACATATTGCTAAAGCTTGGTTTATGGTTTTGTATCATAATGGAAAGTTGACCTAACTTTCCTTTGCCATTGTTGGCATTTTGCCTGTAAATATTCAATTGTACGGACGGGAATCCCAAACTTATACGTCGCGCTGTCTCCTATTTTACATAACTATCTTCATGAAGGAATATTAGATTAAAGGTGGCACTTATGCTTTTAGGAGTCTCCGTGGCGCTGTTAGTTTAAAGCCAGCTGTGAAACGAGATATCGTGGTTTCGTTTCTTCCACCGGGTCAAATTAATGACATCACACATATTTGTTTTGGGTCTGGATTGTGAGACCAAAGAGTGTCGTTTCTGATAGCTACTACATAAAACTATTTTCTTACTGGCAAGGATGATTTGTATGGCTATTAGATGTATTTATGAATATTTTATGTTATAGTTCTGGCCGTCGCGACATCCCAGGTCTCATTCATCGATCCCGAGAGAACAAGTACAGTAGGGAGATGAATGAGAACAAAGCG
The DNA here is from genome assembly GCA_905220455.2 of Deilephila porcellus. NCBI lineage: Eukaryota > Metazoa > Arthropoda > Insecta > Lepidoptera > Sphingidae > Deilephila > Deilephila porcellus. The sequence continues at coordinate 10,399,959 of LR999973.1, read as the reverse complement.
ACAACCATACCACCTTTATCGTCATCAGAGAGCGCTGACTTCGAAGAGGACACTGATGATGACGACTTCTTGACTTTGGACGATGATGATGATGAATTGGTAACAATTATTACAATTTTCTGGTTCCAAGACTTTTAATTTCGATTTTTCAACGATGATAAAAAGTTAATTATGTTTTTAAATCGCACATACTAAATATTTAAAATGCCTCAAATTTTAATGATGCTTAGTGTTTCCGAGCTTACAAAACATGCCACGGTATACACGAAATGCGAAATAAATTTTTTAAGCATAGTATAGGTCATTATTCTCTGAGTATAATTAACTGATGCCAGTGAATTTGTTTTTAAAGGAAAGTGCAGAGTCAGACAGCCAAGACGTAAAGAAGTCTTCAGAACCATTACTCACAAATGAAAGCCACAATCCGATACTTGAAGCCAGATTGGAGAAAGCACTTGACGCGGAGGAAATTATCAACAACCAGCCCAATTACCTAACGCCTTCTGGCACTAAAGTGTTTGATCGTAAGTAAAAGTTGTCATGCTAATGTTGAACGGCAAATTGTGTGGGGAAAATGTCCGTACATGATATCTGTATCAGCCTTACATGAATTTGCAAATTCCGTTAAAAAACCTTTAGTGATTTTTAAATGTTTCCTTACAATATTTACCTTCGCCGCTAAAATAACCTATGGTCAACTATGTGATCACACAACTTTGAAAGTCAAAGCTAGTTTTACAGTCCAGTGAGGTTACGGTATCCCTGCCGGTCGTAAGAGGCGACCTACAGGGGCCATCGGGGTCGTTGGGAAAACTGCGGGGGCAGTGCGCCCACACTTATAACGACTCCGAGATGTGCGATAGAGCGCATGGGCTAGTGTCTCTGTCGTGGACGCCCACAACATCTCAAATGGGCGTCCAAAAACAGTGGTTAAGTTGGGGCATTCAGGGCCCCACAATAGAAGAACCAGCAATGTTTTTGCGCGGGGCGGGGACTGACATACCCTTTTCGGCCTCCCCCGGGGTACCGAAAGGGTAGCTTAATAGCATTTCCTCTTGGACAAAAAAAATTCCAGTGAGGTTAATCTTGATTCTTGACCCTCAATTTCAATATCAATTTAGAATTATGATTGTGTTGGCAGTTGAAATCAGTACGATACAGTAGACACTAGACAGTGACGCGCGATTTTATTCCATACTAAGTAGGTTGTATAAACGATTAAGTGAGGTAAAATTGAGTATTAAACGAAATCGAGTAGTGATTACCAGCAGTTCTCTGATAATTATCATAATTATCGAATCAATTACATGGGTTTATAATAATAATAATAATAATAATAATAATAAGCCCCCTAAAATCCAACCACACGTCCGGATCGACCACCTGATCACGTAGGGGGCGGACACACGATAATAAAAGTACTGGCGTGGCTAACGTGGAACTGGTAACCCATTAATAATGGAGACTCGATCAAAAAAGAAATTGAGAGGGCCGCTTCCCGGGGGTGATCGCCGGGGCACACCTGGAGCTGACGCTGGGTGTTTCAGCATGCGAACCGTCAGCGGTGAGGAGTTGAGTAGGCGGGCTCCCACCGGGTCACCCGAAGATACTACAGCCAACGTACATGACAGACCGACTGACAATAGATCAGAAAGCCCGATATCATCCATAATGGATCCATATAGCCCAAGTACCGTGTCTTATGCACCTAGTGCTACTGATGAAGAATCTCAAGACCCCACTCCCCCTTCAACTCCAGCTTTAAGTGTTACGCGGGAGGTGAATGCCTTTTTACCTGCGTCCACTAAAGCTGGAAAAGTTAGAGTACGCATGAAATGGACGGCTGATGTAAATATCTTTATCATGCGTACTTACTATCGTATTACTAAATTAGAGACAGATATGACAACTTATAGAAAATCTTTGCATGAACTTTTCCAAAATCAATATCCCGGCATCAATGTAAGCGAACAAAGAATATCCGACCAAAGACGTTGTATTATCAAAAACAAATATCTGTCAGAAGAAATATTACAAAACCTTAGAGAAGAAGTGCGGGTTGAATTAGAGCGAAGTAACACCACCTCAGAATTGCCACAAAACTCAATAGAGAATAATGTCATCAATACACAAAACAGATCTTTACATCAAGATATATCTTTGCCAAGCGTATATCCGCCCCTTTTAACTTCAGGTTGTATGCAGGACACATGTGAAAGAGTGACAGAAACAGTCACTGACATAATAACATTAGGAAACACCGATACACAAGTAACAGAAAACCCTATCCCTGATGGTATGGTGCAAAAACTTCTTATCGAAATGCAATCCACACATATACAATATAGTGGCATGGACCCTACTGTAAGACCCTCGCTTCCCAAATTAAAATACAGCAGAAAACTTACACAACTTTTAAATATATTTAATAATAATATTCTTCCCCAATTCATAACATCGGATACAACTTTATTGGATATTCACACCATAGTCTATTGTACCGCAATGGTTATAAGTGAACAGCTTAAATACAATATAACGAACCATCCACAACAGCGACCCACGAATAAACAAAAGAAACCAGCGTGGCAAATAAGACTTGAGAAGAATATTGCTCAAATCAGAGCTGACATAGGTAGAGTTACACAATACATTCGTGGAAATAGATCGAAAAAAGTAGTTAAACACGTAGAAAATATATTCAGTAAAAATAAACAGCACACAAGACACGAAAATAGTAATATTCTTCCAGAAGAATTTTTAGACACATTGAAACAAAAGCTATCACTTAAATCTCATAGACTAGCTAGATATAAGAAAGGTCTAGAAAGAAAACAACAGAATACGCTATTTACAACAAATGAAAAGAATTTTTATAGACAGTTAAATTCACAGAACAGTTCAACTAATAGAAACAGAGAAATACCGAGTATAGAAAATTTGGAAGCATACTGGTCTAGTATATGGGAGGAAACAGTTTTACATAATGAAGAAGCAGTATGGATAAAAGAGGAAGAAGCTAAATGGGATAGTATTGAGGAGATGGAGTTTAGTGAGATAAGCGAAGAAGATATATTAACTGTTACCACAAAACTACATAGCTGGAAATCTGCAGGAATAGACAAAATTCACAACTTTTGGTATAAAAAATTACATACTTTACATAAACCGATAGCTAAAAATTTTACTGAAATAGTACAAGGTAAACAGGCCATTCCCGAATTCATTGCCAAAGGTATAACGTATATGATCCCTAAATCTAATGATCCACATGACCCATCTCAATTCAGACCAATAACATGCCTTCCAACTATTTATAAAGTATTTACAGCCACAATAACTCGTAAAATTAATACTCATTTAGAAACAAATAGTATATTATCCGAAGAACAGAAAGGCTGCAGACAGAACCACAAGGGATGTAAAGAGCAACTAATCATTGATTCTACCATCCACGGACAAATTAACGCTCGTAATCGAAATTTACACTGTACTTACATAGATTACAAAAAAGCTTTTGATAGTATTCCACATTCTTGGTTACTCAAAGTGTTAAATATTTACAAAATTAATAAAACTATAATTAAATTCTTGCACGACGTTATGGCACAATGGAAAACAAACCTTTATATAAACAGCAATACAGAATCAATAGTAAGCAGGGAAATATCTATAAAAAAAGGAATATACCAGGGAGACTCTCTGAGCCCCTTGTGGTTCTGTTTAGCCCTTAACCCCTTATCTTCCCTACTAAACAAATCCAAAAAAGGTTTTCAGTTAAAGTATTCCATGAATGATATTAAGATCTCACATTTGATTTACATGGATGATATAAAATTGTATGCCGACAATACCAAAGATATGAAAGTTTTAATAGATATCACCTCTAAATTTAGTACAGATATTAATATGCAATTCGGGTTAGATAAATGTAAAACTATACATATTAAAAAAGGAACAATAGAATCAGAAAATTACACTCTATCAGATAACCAAATTATATCATCCATGGAAGCCAATGACTTCTATAAATATCTGGGCTATCACCAATCAAAGAAATTAGACCATGTTAAATTAAAACAAACTCTCTCTATAGAATATAAAAATCGTGTCACTAAAATTTGCAAAACTAACTTAACAGGAAAACACCTTATAAAAGCCATTAACACTTATGCCATTCCTATATTAACGTATTCTTTTGGAGTAATTAAGTGGACTAAAACTGATATTAATAATCTTGAAATAAAAACACGCACCATACTAACTAAACATAATCACTTACACCCAAAATCAGCAATTGAAAGATTAACTCTTAAAAGAAAAGATGGAGGCAGAGGACTCATTGACCTGCAAGCTTTGTTACAAAAACAGATTCATAGTTTAAAAGCATTCTTTTACCAGAAAGCTTATACCAGTAGCATCCATAAAGCAGTAGTAGCAAACGACAAGAAGTGCACACCACTAAACCTCTCCGAATCCGTTAGTACCCCAGTTACAGAAGCGAATCCGAGAGATTTTAACAAGGAAAAAATTAACTCCTGGAAAACTAAAGTTATACATGGAAGGCATCCTTACGACCTACAGCAGACCCATATCGACACAGAGGCTTCCAATAAATTTCTCACGACCGGTTACCTGTTCCCTGAAACCGAAGGATTTATAGTGGCTATACAAGATCAAATAATTAACACCCGTAATTACCGCAAATATATCATTAAAGACCCAGCCGCTGCAGATGATAAATGTCGTAAATGCCACAAATATCCAGAAACCATCCAACATATCACAGGAGCTTGCCCGACGTTGACCCAAACAGACTACACACATAGGCATAACCAAATAGTAAACATTATACACCAGAAATTAGCTATTAAATATAAACTGATACCAGATCCACCTAAACCCATACCCTACTATAAATATATACCGAATCCAATACTAGAAAACCAGAACTATAAAATGTATTATGATCGTGCTATACTCACAGACAGAACCATACACTACAATAGGCCTGACATAACTATACAAGATAAAACTAAGAAAATTACTTACATTGTGGACATAGCAATACCTAATACACATAATATCATTAAAACTATAACAGAAAAAGTAACAAAGTATACAGAACTTAAAGATGAAATAGCTAGAATCTGGAGAATGGACAAAGTCTACATTGTACCCATAGTTTTATCAACGACTGGAGTTATCCCTAAACATTTACATCATAGTATAAAACTTTTGGACCTACCCTCACACATATATATATCAATGCAAAAAGCAGCCATATTGAATACTTGCCGAGTAGTACGGAAGTTCATGCAAAGTGACGACCATCAACTTGAACCTTATGTAAATTAATAATAAATGACGGTTACCTGGCCTAGGCTCGTAACCGCCATTATTACACCAGATAAATGCTGAGCGTTTAAAAAACAACCGAAAAATAATAATAATAAATTTATTTACCAAAGTATTTACAATGAAGTATTATCACAAAGTAACATTTATAAAACTAGTATTAGTCTACAGACATATCACTGCGGTACTGCACTAGGCTCTCGGCCTGTATCGCAGATACCAAAAAGAATTATCATAATAAACTTATTTCTGAAGTGACAACTGGTTAGGTTTACATCGATGCGTAAAATAACAAAATGTAGTTAATAATAAAAATAATTAGAAAATAATTTCAAACATAAATCTTATCCTAAGATATTGAGATCAAAAGTGGTTTATAAATCACAATAAAATGCATACAAATGTGTGTGTGTGTGAGTGTGTGTGTGTGTGTGGTGTGTGTATGCATGTAAGTGTGTATATGTGTGTATAAACGTAAATGTTGTGTGTGTATTTGTGTTTAGCTATGTTAAATTATTAATAATTATTTATTACAGCCATCAAGAATTTGTTCCGTATCATAGTAGTTTAGGGTTTTCAACCATTGTTCTAGAACTGACTTTGCTTTGTAAGTTTTTAATAGTTTTATGTTTAATTTTTTGCATATTTTATTGTAAATAAAGGAGTGCATGTATTGTGGTTGGCGTCTCGCAAAGGTTGAGCGAATGGTGGGAACGGGGATTTTATATACGCGTTGTGTAGTTAGAGTGGAGTATTTGTCTGATTGGATTGTGCGTTTGTGTACAGCAGTTATCACTCTTGAAATATATAGTTGGCGTACTCTTAGAACGCCACACTCTTCATACAATTTGTCGGTGGGGAATCTAAAAGGTTTGCGTAACATCACCTTTAAAACAGCACGCTGCGCTCTCTCTAATTCAAGAAGGGTAGATTTGGCCGCACTTCCCCATGCTGTTATGCAGTATAGAAGGCTGGATTGACACATTGCTTTATATACTAATAGTAAGATGGACTTTTGTGCTGAGGTACGTAATGATTTCATAATAAAGATGGATTTTCTAACTTTACCCGCTAGAGAGGATATATGTTTTTTGAAAGAAAGATTTTCATCCAGTATAACTCCTAAATATTTTATGGTGTCAGCGTATTCAATAGTTGGGCAGTCACAGGTGTGTGGATTTGAGAGAGATTCTGAATACGATTCACAGGAATGTATGGTAAAATTAAGGGGAAAGTGAGGTCTTGAGGCACGAGTTTTGTAAAAGGTAATGTACTTAGTTTTCTTGTTGTTTAATGTTAATAAATTATCCCTTAAGAGGTGAGCTAATTTCGCCATGCCTGATTCTGCGGTCTTTAAGACTGATTCCCAAGTTACGTCGTGGAAAAGAATAACTGTATCGTCTGCATAGCATATTATATCAGCAGCCTGTAGAGAAGTGTTTAGGATGTCGTTCATGTAGATCAAGAACAATGTGGGACCAAGTATACTTCCTTGTGGAACCCCATAATTTATGGGAAGTTGGTGACTTAAAGTGAACCCTAATTTAGTGCATTGACGGCGATTAGTGAGATAACTGTTAAACCAATCATGGGCGAGACCTCTTACACCCATATTACTCAGCTTTTGAAGAAGGATTGGCACAGAAACCGTATCAAAGGCTTTGGTTAGATCTATAAAAACACCCAAGCAGCATTTATTTTGATCAAGCGCGGAGGTAACAAGGTTTGTTAACAAAAGTACGGCATCCTCTGTTGACTTTTTACGTCTAAAACCGAATTGGTTTGGCGATATTAGAGAGTGATCTTCAAGAAAATTTACTAGTCGTTTGCTAACTATTTTTTCCAGTATTTTGGAGAATATGCTGAGTAGAGTTATTGGTCTATAATTGGTTGGCACAGACTTATTACCTTCTTTAAAAATTGGTGACACTACCCCTAGTTTCCATATCTCTGGAAAGGTCCCAGTAGCTAAACTTAAGTTATAAATGTGTGTTAGAGGTTTAATTATGGACGATTTTAAGATCTTTATAAAAAATGGAGAACATCGGTCAAATCCAGGGGCACTGCCTATTTTGAGCTCATCTATATTTTTACTAACTTCTTCATCGGTGGTGGGGAATAAGTATAACGAGTTGAGGGGTCCATTTGCAGTACTTATGTTCTTGGCAAGGGCGCTTTCGGTTTTTTCTAATTTGAGCAGGGTCTTTTTAGCTAATTCTTGGCCGATTTCTGAAAAATACTTATTACAAGAATTAAGAGAGCTTATGGGATCATCGCTATTATTAATCAATTCCGTAGGATCGTTTTGGGGTTTGGAAAGACTGCAAATACTCTTAATAGTTTTCCACAGTTGTTTAGAATCTTTTAAATTCTCGGATAATTGACTACTTTGGTATTCGTGTTTGATCCTGAGAAGCAAATTATGTAAAAAATTTCGATATCGTTTATAAGAGGTTTGGAGTATGACATTATTTGGGTTTCGTTTAGCTTGGAGGTGAAGAAAATCCCGATGTTTCTGGCATCTCATGAGCCCTGGAGTGATCCAAGGCTTGAGATTGAATTTGGAACGCGGTACGACAGTCTCTATGGTGTTGTCTAAGATTGTTTTACGCAAAGTTTCAGAGAAAATGGATGCTGCTGTATCTACGTTATCGCTGTTGAGTACTTTGGCCCAGTCAGTATATTCTACAGTTCTGAGTATTTCATCGTAATTAGTTCTAATCTTCGTGCGTTTGTGTTTCCCATTTTGTACGTTTTTTACTGTGGGAATAGCTAGTATACAAATGTCGTGTTCGGTAATATCTGTGTGAGTAATAATGCCTATTCCCGAAAGGGCGTTTTTTACAAAAATATGATCTAAACAGGCGTTATTTCTGGTTGGTTTTGTAATAGCTGGTAGTAGCTGATGTTCAGTGAGAAGGCTTAGGTATTCAGTGCATTGCATACTGAGTGGATTGCTGCAAATGTCAAGATTAATATCACCGGCTAAAATAATAATGTTTTTGTGCGTAACTTTGTTAAACGCATCAGATAATGAGTTCAAAAAATTATCGGTGGATGTAAACGAAGGGGACCGGTATATACCAAATATAGTTATGTCAGAGTTTAAATTTATTTCGAGGCAGTTACAATCTAGTATCGGGGATTCTGAAACAGTGCTATTCCAAGAGCTCGATATATATGCCACCACTCCACCGTTTTTATTAATAAAGTTATAAGTGCGATAACTATTATATCCTTTGATTTGTGGTATGGAAGTGTTTTCGTTTAGCCAGCATTCCGTCAGAACAATAATGTCAAAGTTTACCTCAAGTCGTCCCAAGACTACTAAAAATTCATCAAAATTCTTAAAAATACTTCTTATGTTGAATGTAAGGATTTTAAACTTATATTTCGAATCTATGATAACATTTTTACATTTTTCCATACTGTCAAGTGCATCACAGTTGATTTCTAATATAAAATCTGTTTCTGTTAAAAGATCCACTTAAATATTTTAATTTCGCAGTCAAAAAATAGAATCGAAGCGTTTCTGGCACCTGACAGTTTGGAAAAAACAAATAAATCCTTGAATTTTGTTGAGTTATGGGGATATATAGAGTTGATGGTTATGGTACGTTTAACATAGCTTAGAAGTAGCCTTCTTACTGTAATGTGGTGTATGGTGTATGTGTATGGTAAGTGTGTCTTTGTGTGTGTTTTGAGGGAGTGTGAGTGTATGTGATTGTGTGGTATAAAACTATGAAGGAGATAGTCTTGTTTTTTGTCCAGAGAGTTATTGCCGGGAAAGGGTTTATTTATTTTAAATATTTTTCTGTAGTTAATGAAATATATTATTTTTGTTATAACTGTAAGCATGTTGGTTTTTATATTATGTGTTATGACTCGATAACCTGTTGGGTATAACAAAGTAGAAGTATTAATAAAAGTAGGTAATAAATTAACCTCTAACAAAATGCATGCGTGCAAGCAGTGTGGCAGAAGAAAAAGTGAATTACGTTTCTGGTTGAGCATTCGGTCCAATCTTCTCATCCAGATCGGCTGGTGAAGAGATGCGCATGTTTTATAAAACTTTCATATCCATATTACAGAAGCAGTTGACGCCAGTATACTGGACGGTAAGACAGCGCGTCTTGCAATAGATTGCTCCAAAGCGGAACTGCGTGCACCTTGTTCCGCTGGAAGGAAGTGGAAATGCGTTCTTGTTAACGGCAGATGGAGAAAGCACAAGTGTAAATATGAGGTGAGAGATTTATTTAAATAAACTTATTTGGAAATCGTAGTTATTTCACTAATTTTATTTCAGCATATTTTCTTAAAATTTAATCCTGTCAGTTTATTGTGACTGGCCTTTGATTTATAATTAATTCATAATTATTGCAGTTGAATATCTCTTCGTTTGTTATTTTTAGGCTGAATTTAATTTATCACAACCAAAGATGAGTACGAAGAAATGCGCCTGTTTCACCCCAAGCGGACTCGTATACACTCGCTTTGAAACCGACGGAACAATAGCAAGGCGACCTAGCGAAACACCTAAGGATTTCAATATCACTAGGAGCCGAAGATCCATAGACAACGAAGTCTACGAGCCAAATACTGTGGACAGTATTCTCGAAGAGAACCCAAGTATCGGACATTTGCGATTCAAAACAGAACCAGTGAATGAAATGGAAAACAAATATATTCAACAGAAAATCGATGAACTTATCAAAGAAACTGAAGCATTTCTGGAGGCTTACGAAAAGACCAAAGAAACTATAAATCATAAAAGAGTGAAAAGACGTGCTCAACACTGGAATCATAATAAGCACAAGCACAAAAATGAAGCATTAGTGAATAGTAACGAATCGTCATTAGAATGTAAAATAGAGAAAGATGGAACAGTGAATTGTTCTCAAGTTATTTACAATGACTTAAAAGCCTGGCAAACGAATAGACTGAGTTTGGAAGATCAAATAAGGCAATTACGCACAAAACTAGAGGATTTAAAAGAAATAAAAAGGCATTTAAAAATTACTAAACCAGTTACTGAATCGCAAACGGTGCACTCGTTTGTAAACAATCATCTCCATAATAAGACTTTAACTCATGAACACAATACCACAAAAGAACATTACAGAAAAACACGTTTGCACCGACTGAAAACTAAACATAGGAATAGTACGTTGATTGATAAAAAGATTAGACAATCTAACGAATATGTCATACCTACAGTGGGCATAAAAACCAAAGATGATGTATTTGATATGCAGCTGAAAAATGAAACGAAATTAGAGAACACTACGGTAGTTAATAAAACTATTGGCTTGGACGATGTTAATTTGCTCAATACGGAATTACCAAAGCCTCAGGTGACCACTGTTGTTATAGAAGGGAATTTTTATCAACAAAACAGTATTGAAGAAGATAAAAATACATTTCAAAGTGTAGTAACCACAGCTGTTCCAATTCCCACGACTACTGAAACACAAAAACAATTCGAAGAACCCAAAGCAAAACTACATGGCGTTCCGGGAGAAGATAATGTTAATAAAAATGTTACAAACCAAGATACGTATTATTCTCAAAGCGCTCGTTATTACAGTTCAGCAATCGATAAATTCATAGAGAAGTCAACAGAAACTATAAAAACTGAAACAACTACTACGTCAAAACCGACGACAGTGAAGTACAACACCATGGCGCCTTTGAATTTAGGTCCAGCAAGACTGGACGCATCCGAATATGAGCAAAGAATTCCAAGCAAAGGCTCTTCTAAAAATGTAGGCGTTTTTGATAAACCGGTTGACGTATTCCAAAGGAGACTTCACCCATTGTTTATTGAAAATGAAGACAAACATGTTTGCTATTGTGAAGAAAATCGGTGAGTATTTTAATCAACTTTAATGGTACAATTATTTGAATTCGTATTAATTATGTGTATGTTATAAGGAAATCGCGAGGGTCTGGACACAGTTACTTGGAAGTGGCACAGAGAGCCCGAGAGGAACAAAGGAAACGGAAAGCGCAGCTGCTTCAAAAGAAATTGCGGAAAGCGCGGAAACGGGTACGTTTGTTACTCATGATACTTGTTTATATCTAGCTCGCATGACCTTTATACAATGTTCATCGTTACAGGCTGAATTAGAAAAGTTGTGTGAATCAGAGCGTATGAATTGTTACCGCCATGACAATGACCACTGGCGCACGGCACCGTTCTGGACTGCCGGCCCTTTCTGTTTCTGCATGAGTACCTCCAACAACACGTACAACTGCGTCAGAACTATCAACGCCACTCACAATCTGCTCTACTGCGAATTCATCACTGGACTCGTCACTTACTACAATTTACGCATAGGTATGGTCCTTGCAAATAGTTTACTAGGATATTTGACTATGATCGTTTTTTTTATTGTTATTTTGCGTTTAAACGGAAATATCATTAAAATAAAAGATTTCTAAAGTCAGTATTAAAGTAGCTTGTTAGATGAAAATATTATTTAAAAAAAAAGAGTGGGAGCGTAGTTAGGACATATTACCGTCTCTTTCAGACGTGCACAATGTAATACATATTAAGACTAGTGACGTCAATAGTTATGTTCGCATCCTTTTTCTTTTACACTTTTACTATAAGATTTAAAACGATTCTAACTTGTTTAATTTGGCAAGGATTTCCAAATTACTTTTTTGCTAGATTTTGGAAATGGATACCTTTCGATAAATACAATAAAACACATGGAGTCAAATACCCTATTTTCTATAATGTAACATATTACTGATAGCATTCATATTCACAGATCCATTCGAAACGCAGAACCGTGTCAAATATCTGACGGCGTCGGAAAAAGAATATTTCCATAATCAATTACAGCAGCTGCTTAGTTGCAGAGGTCCATCTTGCCGACGGTTTTCGCATTCTAATCTGCACGGTAAGCGTTTCAAATGTAATTAAACACACTTAATTTGTACACGTGTAAGTTATTATTTAAATATTAATTATTATTTCAGGAAGCAGCGAGGAAACTTACAATAGGCGTTTTGAAGACGATCATGTGTTCAGAGGCGAACCTGTTGGATACAATGAAAGGTAAAAACTACATAAAATGAAAAAAATACTACTCTTAAAATAATATTTATTCATGCAAAGATAACCGTCAAACATAATTTTAGATCTTGGCGATGGAACAACTACGGTCGTCGTTACACGAGGGCGAGAGAATTACATCGGAGGAGACACATGATGTCATACTAAATTATTGCGTGTATTATTTTGGAAATCGTTAGAAGAGAAGCTCAAATTGCATTTGGCAATTTTTTATGGTTGTTCCCTCCGAAGTAGGCGTTTCTTTATTAAGAAATAATCGATGCGATATTATATTCACGCATTTTTTACTGCTCCGAGCATGAGAACATCAACGGGGGATGGTATTTATTCTGCGAGGAAGTGGTGGAGAATTCTGAATTGTATGGTTTAGCTGTTGATAGAGTTGGCCGAATATGATTGCGTATTACTTGGCAAATCATTCGGATAGTGGTGCGACTATATTTAGATAAGCGCGCTATGCTTTCATACTTCAGTTATTCGCTCATAGCGACTTTTCACTTAAGGACTGACAAATACAAAACTATGCATCGAATCTAGTAGGGCTTCCTATACGAATACGTACTATCTGCATGTATAATTTCATTTTTTACGACAGTCAAGATCCTTGTACTTGAGCTAAACTTTTTAATAGCGACACGGTGAAAACCGACCTTTTACATAAGAACTTGTCTTTGTTTTTGTGTATTTTAATTAATATTAAGCGAGCAATATGTTTTCCTATAGTCACCTGTAATCCGTAGATGTTTTAGCTTTAAATGGATATTCTAAATATTGTAAAAACGTTGAGTATATTTAGCAAACAATATACTCGAAGGTCGATTGCTGTAGATGCTATGAATGTATCAATATGTATGTAGTAAACTCACTATTTATCTTGTAGACTTCAATAAAGTGATATTAAGCTGTTGCCATTGTGATGATAATGTGTATTGATTGTAATAAGAAACTCTTTCAAAGTTTTTAATTGTGTTTTATTAACCCCTCATACCTAATTATTTAAAATGTAATGAATAGCCTGCATCCAGCAACTTCCTGTATCCTTTCTGTCTGTCGATCTTGGTATAAAAACTACAATGAAATAAATATAAGTGTAACATAATGTTTTATTTTAGTTTTTGTAATACGAGTATAAAACTTTTTAAATAGGAAAAGGTGTAGGCACTTTGCACTAAATATCTAAAACACTATCAAGGTCGTTGTCATCACACAAAGAGAACATATTCGATGGTTTTATATTGGGTTCTTCAGGTGGAATTGTTTCATCATTTTCGTTAATTTCATCTTCCTCAGTTTCAGAGTCTGCATTGCCTACAAATTCTGTCCATTTGGAATTTGGTTTCAATGTATTAACTATTGGTTTTTTAAGAACATTCGTAGTATTTTCTAATAAACAATCATTTTGTTCACTTGTAGGTTTAATAACCATATGAAATTCTGATTCATAATAGGTTTTCCTATTATTGCCTACTGGACATACTACATTTCTATTTATTGATGTTTGCACCATTGATGTTGAGTTAAAACCATCTTCATTAAGGACATTACATGAAAAAACATCTGATTCCTTCATTTCATAGTTTGATAAATCTGAACTAGGAATTGGATCAGTATTATCAAACATTTTACTAATTTCTGCCCCCTTTGATTTCGAATTATTGGTAGGAGCAATAAACCTTTTAACTTGTTTTTTAGATGTCTGGTATACATAGTCATTATTTCTACTATCATCACTAGGTGTAGTTAAAGTTTGGCAAGCGATTTCATCTTCAGAGCATTCATTCTCAGACTCATCTTTCTTGTTCTTTGTCTTACTATTTCTATAGTTTTTCTTGAAAAGTTTTTTACGTTTCTTTGGTATATCTAGAACTACTTCTTTACCAAACAATGTTTCATTTTCTGCATCTGAATTAGAGTTTGTGACTGTTTTTTCTACATAGTTGGACCATTTGCTAGCTTTTATAGTTGTTGCTTTATTATTAAAACTGTTCTTTCGAGTCTCCTCACTGCTTTCAAAATCGTCGCTACTGTCTACATTATTGAAGTCTTCTTCATTTTTATCACATCTCAGTACATTTAATTTTTGCACATGTAGTCTGCATTCCTTCCCTGTTCCTACTCCATAATGTCTCTTTATCGATTGTTTCTCGCCACAGAGTTTGCATCCCCATTTGTTCGATTTCTTTACTTGGTGCACCTAAAAATAGTGTAAACATAAAAATTACAAATATTAAATATAATGAGGGTTATTATTCTGTGTCGCACTTGGATAGATATTTTATTTGTTACAGAAGGTAGGCATGAGGAAACACAGTAGCTCTGATATGTGCAAAATACATGTGAGGTAGTATTAAAGTCACGAATGTTTACAATGGCGTATCATTCACCAACATACATAATAAAAAAAAATACTTCCACACACACATGTATATTTCGAGGGTAGTATAACAAAATATCAAACAGCACTATATTCTAAAACATTCATACAATGGTGTGATGTAACATTAAGGAGACGCTGATTGGTCCGTCGTAGTCGGTGGGCGTGGTTTACAACTGGTAGGAGCACCAGCTGTAGCCAATAGGAAATTAGCTTCTTATTATGAATAAAAATATCTCCATCAACTTCATGCATTCCTGGTAATTGAAAAGAGAAAATCTGGTTTCGTTAAACCTATGTCATGAATATGCGAAACATTTTTCCGACCACAAAATGTACTAGGGCGACAGAAAAAGGAAAGAGGTTTCGTTCAACCTATGTCATGAATATGCAACATATTTCTCAGAGCACAAAATGTACTAGGGCGACAGAAAAAGGAAGGAGGTTTCGTTCAACCTATGTCATGAATATGCAACATATTTCTCAGAGCACAAAAAGTACTAGGGCGACAGAAAAAGGCAGGAGGTTTCTTTAAACCTATGTCATGAATATGCAACATATTTCTCAGAGCACAAAATGTACTAGGGTGACAGAAAAAGGGAGGAGGTTTCGTTAAACCTATGTCATGAATATGCAACATATTTCTCAGAGCACAAAATGTACTAGGGTGACAGAAAAAGGCAGGAGGTTTCTTTAAACCTATGTCATGAATATGCAACATATTTCTCAGAGCACAAAATGTACTAGGGCGACAGAAAAAGGAAGGAGGTTTCGTTCAACCTATGTCATGAATATGCAACATATTTCTCAGAGCACAAAAAGTACTAGGGCGACAGAAAAAGGCAGGAGGTTTCTTTAAACCTATGTCATGAATATGCAACATATTTCTCAGAGCACAAAATGTACTAGGGTGACAGAAAAAGGGAGGAGGTTTCGTTAAACCTATGTCATGAATATGCAACATATTTCTCAGAGCACAAAAAGTACTAGGGCGACAGAAAAAGGCAGGAGGTTTCGTTAAACCAAATCATGAACATGCAACATATTTCTCAGAGCAAAAAAAGTACTAGGACGACTGAAAAAGGAAAGAGGTTTCTTTAAACCTAAATCATGAATTTGCAACATATTTCTCGGGGCACAAAATGTACTAGGGCGACAGACAAAGAAACAATGTTTTTTTTTTAAAGTTGTAGAATTCTCAGATGTATAAAAAGTACTAAGGCAACAAAGACTGGAAGAGGCTACTGAAGTTAGAGAATTCTACCCACAGTCCAATGTCTAGCTGCATCTATATACTCTACCCCAGTTACATACTCGTCACTAAGAATATTGTCATCAAATCAATGAGTTTATATGTATGTTAATATGTTTTTTGATTTGAAATAATTTTTGAAAATGTTAAAAATATATTAAAAATAAAAGTCTATACATTTTTCTCATTCTTTCATAGGCTACTTTTCTGAAGTGAATTGCTTGCACACACTGTGTGTGAATTGCTTGCACACACTTTATTTTGTGTGAGTCTACTTAACAACAACTACCAGGTCATCAGAAATTAAATATTACATATATTTAATAAATTTGTTTTGCCATCTGTCAACTAGCTATCTATTCAGCCACAGGAAGTCCACTGCTGAACATAGGCCTCCCCCAAGTATCTCCACATCAACCTGTTGGAAGCGACCTGCATCCAGCGACTGTTGTGTATTTTAATTTAATTTATTAGGACCACATCTTACACTAAAAAATGTAATAGTAGTGAGACCTTTGCAGTGGTCTCCGTAGTGGGTTCTTCACCATAATATACAGGTCGTCCCTAACTGGTGTATATGAATATCACACCATCAGTAATTTGTCAAGGAAAGCATAAAGGGATAACATAAGATTTATATATGTCATGAATTAGGGCCCAGATCCACACAAATATTTTTAAGGAGACTGTGGAATAGAGATAGGCTATTCCTGCTAAAGATACTTACTTGAAATGACAAACATTTGTAACAACGAAGAACTTGGAAAACCTGCGGCATGATTTGAGAAACCCTGAAGCTGCTTTTAAAACAGTTGTTAAAGTTTATAATGCAATTAAAAATTGATGTAGTATTTATTTAGATATATTAATTATTCGTCTTAAACACTTTATTAGTTTCCATGTAATGTCCCGTTGTAGTGTTGGTATATTAAGAATTAACACATAAAACCTCTCAGCCCCTGTATGGAATCAATATGTATGTATCAGCATGTATCAGTTATTAATATGTGTGAGATTATTTTTCTTTTAATTCATTTTTCAACCAGTTTTGTTTGGTTTACAATTTATGAATTTACATTGCTAAACTCTTTTGAATGTTTTAGAGAGGTTATGGTTGACATTGACAGTTGTCACTTGTCAGATTGGCCTCGTTCAAAAATCAACCTTCACGTAAAGCTTCGTAGAATAAAATTTTGTGTTGATAACTAAAAATACAAAAGGCAACAAACATACATATAAATACACAAGTTAATGTCCTTAAAACTTTATTCTGAGCCACATTCATCACAGTTTTCGTATCTATGTCAATTTACAACATTGGCACATATAAAATAGAAAGACTTAAGATTTACATTCAGTTAAAAGGTATGTCTAGTAAAACATTATTAAAAACATAATTTAGATTTCATATGTGATTTTCCAGAATTGTAAAAGATTTATGTACATATATATGCTCAATACAAATATTCTAAGAAGCGTTTTTTGTATTCTTTAAATAAGATTTAATTACATTTGTGAAATAGTTTGTGGAGTGAATTACGTACTACAGAAAAGAAAAAAAGATTAAAATATTTAAATTCATACATTTTCAGTTATTAATAATCTAGAATTCATTTTCTCGTTGAAGGAAAGGACGTTGAAGTCGAAATATGTCATATTGCTCCGTACTTTGTGTACTTTAAAGTAGGTACTATTTAAAGGTATAATATAATATAAATTACATGGTAGAGTGAATGAATTTAATATTCTATTTATTTATTAAACTTTATAGCTGATTTACGTGGAAGAATTTAATATCTATTCAAAAAATTATAATCCGTGTCACATTCACCCTAAAATTAAATTCGAGCCATCATTTATGATCAGTACGCCCGCGCCACCTCATACTGTTTTCATAAAGGACTAGTAATTTGAATACCACATTTCAAACGTAGAAAATATTTAAATAGACAATTTTTCAAAAGTTATTCAATATATTTTTCAAAACTAATTTTGGAAACATTAAAATAATTACCTGCATAAACAAAATTTCGCTTTCTTTTTTCTACCTATCTTACCCAGTCTCACTTCTCGATCTTATTATCTAGTTAAATTACCACATCTACAACATTCAGAGGACAGAATTTGTTACGTTTTTACATTCATTACTATCTCATAAGGGATTGTACAATATTTTTTACATAAGGGACACACATTTGACAGCCTCCGTGGCGCAGTTGGTTAGACGCCGCTTGTGAAACGAGAGGCCGCGCGCGGGTTCGATCCCCGCACCGAAACAAATGTTTGTGTGAACCACAAGTATTTGTTTCGGGTCTGGTTGTTTGCGATACTCACGACACAAGACTCGATCTTAGTGTGGGGTCAGAACTATGTATGTGACTGTTGGGTGTATTTATTTATTATTTATTTCATATTGTTGTACAGTTTTATATAGACAAGTAATAGGTGCTTGATAATAGGTACTTAAATAACTATTGATTATTTCCACAAAAGTAATGCGTACTGGTTTATTTTCCAATTCTTTATCATAATAATATGTAGATATAGCTATGGTAGCGTAATCAGAACGTTTGGCATCACATATACAATATCTTCGAAATTTGAGTAGATTAATGTTTTTTATGTACATCGTCCTCGGATAAACTTTGGCACCTTTGTTCTTATAGTTCTTGGCACATTATATTTACAGTTGGCACAAATCACACCTACTAGACCGTCCAGTTAGGCCGTATCTCATTGAGATATACATACAAAATCTATGCGGGTAGGACATCAATAGTTCACTCCAAACGTATGTCTATGCTGCGAAAAAATTCACATCCATTGGTGTATAGTTTAAAATTTAGTTCGATTGTTGTATGCTGTTGATGAGTTTATTGTCCTACCCCGAAGGAACTCTTATCACCCTGCCTACAGATGAGGCACTCGCAATCTTCGCGCTAAGTGTTCATGACGGTGGTTCGACGTCCGTAACCGCGCCGGGCCGCCGGGCCTGTCGCGCCTTGAGCCTCGCACTCTCGTCGTACTCTATCTATTATATCGGCAACTAGTTTCTCTTCACGGGAACGCCTTTCTTCAAATTCTGCTTTATTGTTTACCGTATTGTCTGCTGTAAAATTATTATGACCAACTTGAATCATTGCTTATTTTTTTATTAAACTAAAATTAGCACTGCTTATGACTTCTTTAGAGTTTTTCAATTCATCTGACAACGTTTTTTAAAGTATAAATTTCGATTAAAATCTGTACTATAATATTTCGTTCGCAACAAGTTTAACAGATCAAACTACTTTAGAGTATCTATGAATACTTACATTTAGTGTTTCGATACTGTTTCTTGGTTTCCGTAGATTTGGTAGCAGTCTGTCGAACGATAGTTGTTTGATAGTTGGGAACGGTGGTTTTCGGTATACATAGTTCTGGGTCCGGTTCTTCCTTTATAACGGGAGAGCACTGTACTCCTATGTGCTTCTCTTTGGCCATCGCTTCCACCTGGCTATTCGTCAGCACTGGACTGGCATCTGCTAACACTTCACTGTGTCTGCTAGCTACGTGACCGATATATCCTTAAAAGCAATAATTTACACGTTATTATATTTAGTACGTTTAACAATTTTACGTGAGTCTCAAAAATGTGGTATACTTGATCCACTATTAATCCTTTTTTGTTCGATGTTAAACCAATTAAACAACACATATTATGAATGAGCAGCAGCCTTACCATGACCTCTTAATGCGACGCAATTCAAGACCTATTCTGAACCGCTTTGTGTTTTCGTACCATGACATCGTTTTAGCCGATCAATTTAGGTTAGCGCCTAAACTGAATCGCAAATCGTTCGCAAATCACGTTTTCATTCATTCAATTCGTACCATGACTAAACTTCAAGACCTCAGTTGAGTCGCTGATCTGTCAAAACTTGCGATTCAAATAAAGTTCTTTATTTACTACCGAAACTGAATCGTTATTGAATAAAATAGATATTTCAGTGAAATGAATGCATTAGGAAAGTAGGTAACGTTCAATAGTGGTTTTTTAATTATATTTCTAAGTAATGTACATTGAATAAGCATAATTTATATTATTTTAGATGTCACATAATTTATTATTTTTCGAATAGTTGGAGTGTGATAATGAGGATAATACCACAATAATACTTCACGTCGTAAAATTAATAAAACAACAACAATTCAATACTATTTTAGCATAATAATCAAAACACCCGCGTTCCGAGAATGTCACAACTCACAATCTCGAATCTCATATATCATAAAGAAACGTTCATAAGTTTGACACACTATTCTGCACGTTGACGCGTATAATATACATATTATAATAATCAATTAAAAATTGATATAACGTCACCTAAAATACTATTCTGTGTCAATCTGCAACATTCACATTGAAGGTAATCTTAGCCAAAAGTTAGTACATAGTACAATAATACAAATTATCAATCATAAATATTATCGTAAGTTTTACACGATTAAGTTTCAGAACGCTGCTAACTAGTGCGGTGAGAAAGAAACAAAGGATATGATTATTCTATAGCGCTGTCTCTTTCTAGCTTTGAGACTTATTCGTTCACTCATTTGGTTAGTTTGCGACTCACTTGCGATTCAGTATTAACATGGTCATGGTACGAAATAAAACGATAACCTAAAATGAATTGCATCGCAAATGAATCGCTAATACAACGGTCATGGTAGGACTGCTGTTCTAAGCAACACTAGTAGTGAAATCATGAACTAAATTGTTACAGCAATAGAAATAATACGTACCTACTACACCAATATTCGAGGGAGGTAGGTGCGAAAAATCTTGTGTTAGGCCCTGTTCATTATTTGTAATACAATGTGGGTAGACATTATTTTTTCATACCAATCTTGGACATTTATCATAATGAGCTCTAGAATTACCTAGGTACTTTGTAACGTGTGATGTCATAAAAGCAACAAGATTTTTATTACGTAAGGCAGTTTGTGGGAATCAAAACTATAGGCTTCTCGTGACAACTAAATAATAATAAATAAACTAATATCGAGTCTTGTATCGTGAGTATCAGGAGACATTTCGGTCTCACAAACACCAAGACCCGAAACAAATACTTGTGTTTCACACAAACATTTGATTCGAATCCGCGGCCTCTCATTTCATAGCGGGCGTCCAGCCACCTGCCCCACGGAGGCTGTCGACTATCAAGTAGGAAAAAGAGATGGAAAAAAGTAAATTACAAGAAATCACCTTTTCTGCTCTTGAAGTATATGAGGCACTGTTCACACTGGAACAAAGGCGCAGAGCTGGAAGGCTGGATCACGTGCTGTTTGTACTTATGCCTGTACCAGTGTGTCCGGCTCTGCAGTATTTCCCCACATCGCTTGCAAACAACAGTACCGTCATTCCTCATAAAATACTCCAGTTGATCGCTCCTACCTTTAGACCCCTCTCGTGCCGCACCTTGGTCTTTAGTAGTCTCAGTTATTTCAATTTGAGGTGTTATTTCTAAAGCTTTTTCCACAATGAAATGTACTTCTTCTGTTTCTTTGCAAACATTATCTCTTGGCTGCAAGTCGGTATTGCAGATTGTTGTTAGTTCCGATGCTGGGTTGGCCACAACTTCAAGGGTTATTATGGGCAAGGTGCTGTCACCGTAATCTTCGTAAGTGTAGTGGTAATCTGGAAAAAAACGCTTTCTATCAATGCTTATTGTATTCGAATACCGTCAATTTTGCCAAACATAATTATTTTCCTACGATATTTCCTAAACATTATATTTTATGGTAAATACTCTCACTAGACATTATCATTAAGGATAAAGATTACCATTAGGGTCCATTTACAAACTTGTTTCCAACATGTTTGTGCGTTCCTGACATCATTCATTAATTTCTTTATTTCGAGTTTCAGTTGCCTCGCCTTCAATACCTTGATTACTTATTAAAACAAAAGTTAACGATGTCGTAGAGCACGCCTGCTGAGAAAAAATAATTACTACATACTCTCCACAATTACACCAAGCGTGCTTCAATTAAAACTTGCGTTTCCTGCTTTGTGGTACCTATTATTTATTACGCAGGTAGTCGAAGTTAATAATGGTTCATGTTTTTAATTCTTGATCATAAGCATAGGTTATGAACTGAGGGTAAAGGGACTTGTGACTTGAATTCTAACAGTAGGAAGCCCTAAGTAGGGGAAAATGATAATGCGGAACGCTTAAGTAGGAGATGGAAAAACTTGATTTATATCATCCGAACTGGAGACAATTGGAAATAGATCGTGGCTTAAAGAGGGAAAAGAGGTAGGCCTCGCTTAGCTGTCAAACATACTGACTTGATTTCAAGAAAATATTTTTTATTCCGCCGTGCTGGACTTAAGCGGTTTGGTGGACTTCATGTATGAAATTCTTGTTCAAAGTTGTGAGTTGTGGATGTCCTTACGACAAAGAAAGGTTAAAGTTTCCATGCTACCATAACAAGGCTCCTTATGTTCCTGAATATTTTTTTATTATGACCAATAAAGAGAAGAGCAGATCGTTCGTCTGTTGGTAAGCATCACGCCAAAAAAGAAGAGCAACGCCATTCAGAATTTATTACTATTAAAAACAGCATAGGATTGCCCTGAGCTTGTTATTTCAAGTCATTTGGTGTTAAGTCTTTTAATACCCTGTAATGTTTGCATCTGAAAAATGAACATGATACGAATTGCTCGCAATATAGTAATTATAAAAACTGATTGTAGGATCTCTTCGATATTTCGACCAAACCTGAAATGGGAAGATGGTGTATACAGAAAAACTGAAATATTTCTTCTATTTTATTTTTAGTGTACATATTTTCACAATAATTATTTTATGTTGGTAAGATTCATCGTTTAAAATACAACTACTATATTCTTTAATACAATAAAAATAAACTTTTGTATCGCTCCATCAATTTATTGTTAAAGCTTTGATGTCTGCAACGATATATTACACGTCTATTATATTTATTGCTAGGGATCGGATTACATGCATATTATGAGAATTTTGTGCATTTATTAAATTAATTCTGCGACAACAAGCCATCTAAGCTTGAACTATTTAAACATTAAACTTTTTGAATCTTTTCTCGTGTAAATATTGTCTTTTTATATATTTTTTTACAAAATTATATTTTGTCGCAGATTCTAAAATATTATAAATATACGCTCCTCAACATTTTGAACGTTATATTTAATGAATATTTTAATTTTTATCATATTTTATGTACCTACCTAACGTAAGTATTTGCATATAATACGATCCCTACTTATTAAATATCTTCAGTTATAACGTGGTACTAATTTTGTTAACCGGTATTATAGACTATTGAATATCTAACGAAACGCTATATTTAAGGGTATTCCACTGTTTAAACAAATTAGTATGGCCCGTATAATACGAATAAAGAAACGTTACATTAGTTGTGCAATAAAACATATTATACTCTCTTAAAACAAAATGGTTGGGTTAAAATTCATCATACAGCGATTGGCCATATGCAAAAGTAATATTGTGAAGTGAACCTTACGACTATAGTCTTAAGGTTATAAAAACTATTTTTAAACATTGAAATGAAGGATAAATACCAGAAAAAGTAATGTTTTCTGCGAAAGGGCAACGTGTATTTAATCAATAGAATATGAAAACAGAACTTGCAAATATAAAGATTGCACTTGAAACGAAACATAAAATTTGTAAAATATTGAATAATTTGTATTTGTATTGTAACTTGCATTTGTATAATAAAATATTATTGTCTCGTATATTGAATTTTACTCTGAATATAATATTTAAAGTTTTAATGTGAATCAATCTTGAAATATATGGATTTATTATATATTTTATACCCTAACGAACAACTATTCTGTGCAATATAAAATTAAACAAATCCTTATTTGTTAGAATTAATAAAAACAAGAATAATATATCGCCAAAGTTTCACATATCGTGCTTCATGGATGCGTAATACTTCTAGCTTTGCATTTAAAGTTCTACGATATTTTCATAATGTCTCGTATATTTTACGCTGCCTTGCAGCACGTGTATAGAAAAGAATATTAAGAATTACAATAACTCAACAATGAACATGACCGCCAACTTAGTTAGCACTAATATCACAAAATAAAATACTACAAAAAAAGATAAAAAGAAAATCATAATCACCGTTTCATACTAGAAAATAGAAAGATAAACAGTGTGAACGGTAAAAGACGAAAAGAATGAAATAAAGACGAAAGGAAAAATAATCTATGGATTTACTTTTAATACACTTACATATATTATGTTGTTACCGAAATTGTTTGTGCGATTGACTGGCGCTGACGTATCTACTTAATTAAAATCACACTGCAATTGTTAATACCTTGTTGGCGACTATTACTAAGTGAAGTAATACATCATATGATTATATACAAGAACGTAACCTAACAAAATCTTACGTAAACTTAACATAAACTATATCAAACTTGTGCGTTAAATTTAAAAATACAAAAACGCAATTTTAAAAATCCAATAATCTTTTAAGTAGATATAAATGTAAAACTATACTATATTTTAGATTTTAATCTTCTTACATAAATTGCTCTTATATTATACTCTTCCCAAACAAGAACTTATATTAAAATGGACATTAGTAACAATCCTGAACGTTAACTTACAATACATGCAGCCGAGTTGCACGAGGTACCAACTGGCCATAGACAATCTGCCACTCTACTTACAACAACTCAGAGGCGACAGACGACCGCCTCGACAACCCCGACATACATCGTCACAATAACATACAACAAAATATTACTTTCCCTTATCAATGGAAGAACTGCTGATTTCGTTTCCCGTTCCAGATAAACTAGAACGTCTTGTATCAACTAAACATTATCCTAAAATCGAAAAGACACTTGAAGACTTCAGAATTATACATTTTACAAAAATGATTAATTTGTGCTATGGCACTATTAAATTACATGTAAACATATCTATAATGCTTCAACTATATTCCTCTTGGCTAATAAAGATTCAAAAAGGTACATATCGTACGTAACAGTAGGCTCACTAATAATCATAATATATTTATTCATTAAACTACTTTAAAGTCTTTAATAAGGATAGAAATATAACATTTACATTTCAACATACTTAGACACGATCTAGTAATATGTATTCTACCAATTATGATATTGCTTCTATAACAAGCGGTCCTGCAGCAGCCTGCCCTGCGACGGATGCCGACGAGCTCCCGACAGTATCCGATATGCTACGGTAATATTTATTGTAAAACAGTCTTTGGTCGGTGTCATGCGATGCATCGAAAACTACAAGTGGGCACTTTTAGAAAAATGAAATTGTTAACTGGAAGGCACATCTCAGACTTGTACAGCACCCGCTAACGCTAGTTCAGTATAAAAGTTAAATTTAAAACGCAGCAACTGGCCTCATCTATTATAGTGTATATTATTGTCTAATATTTGCACAACCATAATTTTCAACAAGTTAACGTAGTGAGCGTTATCTATGTAACCAACGTTTCATATTAAATGCATAACAGTATCATTGGAAATATTCACAATACGTACAATATAAAAACGTCTATGAAAATTTTAACTCCAAAAATAGAACAGTACTAGAATTGAATCCCTTCAAATATAAATGTAAGTATGAAAAAACGTTAACATTAGACAGTAAAGGCACTTTAAATTGCGCTTATCGAGAGTCTCCTATATATAAAGTGGAATAACAAGAGCCAATTTTAGTAATAGTCACTCAAACTTGCGTGGGGTCAGGCGAGGAGTGCGTGGGCGTGGAGCCCTGCGGCGAGCCCGAGCCCATCGCCTCCAGCTTGATCCCCGGTGGAAGTTGGCCTTCCATACCAGGCAGCATAAAAAAAGTATTCGGTGCATACACACAATCCTTGGGCACGTAACAATCATGCGTCGTTTTCATGTGGTTTTTCATTTTGTCCGGCCTGGAGAACTCTTTGCAGCAGACGGGACAAGGAAAAACCTTTCTTTGCTGGCCTTCGTGGTACAGGAAGGCGTGCCTTTGGAATGAATACTTATTTTTGAATGTTTTCTGGATGTTCTCCTTAGCACACTCTGTGCATTGGTAGACGCCCTCGTTGACGGACGCGTATCTGAATAGATTTAACCCTCTGACGGACATCTCTGTGAGTTGTTCCGCGGGGTCGTTGGAGGCGGAGTTGGCTCTCCGTCTAACCCTCCTCCTGACGGATGGCCTCTGCATCTGGTTGCCTCCTGACTGTAGCGTGTTGTTGTTTAACGAGTCGTTTTGGTATTCGCTGGACGTGGAGGCCTGCGTCGCCGGGTTGATACGGATTTTTCCTTGACCATCGTGTGAAGGTGAATGTGCGTATTTGGTATCTTTGTGTTCCGAGTCGGGTGTGCCGCGTCCTGCAATGATAACGGAATATATAAACATTTTTTTATTCGGCAAGTTATATTGAACACTGTTACCTGAATATATGAGTGATTTTTGATTAAATGACAATGCCAAAATCAGATATAGTTATTTCGATAGAATGTTTTTTCATTACCTACCATTGCTTTTAAGAAATAATCAATTACCAATTTGTCTTGAGAATATATCATGGACGATAATTTATTTATAATTATTTATGCATATGCGTAATAAGATAATAATACATCATATGCTAAGATAATTGTTTTTAAGATTAGGGCATTGTCACGAGATGTTTTAGCTAGTATTTAAATTAAAAACAAGCATTACATTTTATTCTACAATTGTTTACATTTCAAGCTCACTACTTTATGGTGAAACTACTAAGTTTACAAAAAGAACTGAGGAAAAAAAATAAAAACAGCAAAGAAAATATATTAACCTTTATTTGTTCAAATTTAATGACGAAATTTATTACACCATGATTAAAATGAAAAACACGAATGACGGGACTACTCCATGGACGAATCTATTTTAAAGGCTGAAGTAAACAGTGGCTAGTATATTTTTTCTAATAAAATGTGTAAAAAAAGTTTGCATAAAATATTGCACGAGCACCATTGATTTAAAGAGGATCATAATTTAGTACATCCCGTCAAACTCGTCCATGCAATAGGGCCTAAAAATAAAACAATTAAAAACTAGAAAAAAAAAGAAATAATATCAATTTGGAACATACGTACTATAAATATATATTAAAACAAAAATTTAATTATCAGTCCTATAAATAAAATCAAATAAATTTTCTGAAATAAGTAACACTACTCGTAGGTTGTGTTTTGAAAGTAATAACACCACAATAATTTGTAGCAAATTCAAACGGCTTAATCTAGTTTAAAATAAACATAAATTTATAAATTAATAATAAATTAAAAAATAATAACAAAAAAAGAGTAGATTTCACTATGACATAATAGGACTCAAGTGTTTATATTTGGAACTGTTTCGGCAAGTTCAGTAGTAGGTACGTAAATATTAAAATAACACTTCAGTTAAACTTAGCGCTTAAGATCACATAAGGTGGGTTTAAAGTTGAAAAATAATGTTAAAAATTTAGCATGTATATTGCATAAATTACCAAGTAAAAAAACTGCTGCCATAACTTAACACACGGACAAAATAAAACAAGCCGAAAGGTCTTGCGTGGACAAAATAAAGGAACATGTGATTAGCCTCATCGTTCGACATATCAATCGTTTTCTAACAAAACGTATTAACATACGGGTGAAAATAAAATATACGAAAGCAACAATTTGTACTGGACCAACAATACTTTGTTCTTTTCAGAGCGTCAATTTGAGCAACATAGAAAGCATTTAAACGTAATCTAGCTCTAACCACACCATCTACGAGACATGAGAGTAGTATCATAGGATAACATACCTGCATCAGTCCTCTCTCCGTGACTCATTAATATTTCTACAATTCAGAAAATTCACTCCATTGTTAACAACACTATTTTATGTCTATATTAATCATAAATAACTTAACTTTTAATCTATTCTTTACTAATAACCCGTGTTGTTACTTTGCTACTATAAAAGTAAGATGAAACATTGTTGAAATCGTTAGTTCATCGTTGCTAAAATAATCACAAGCGACGGAGCGGCGGCCCCTGGCGGGCGTCCGACCTCACGCCATCATTGTTTATTACAAATAAAACGAATGGCAAGACATTCATCTCAACATTCAGTTGCCACCAATGTTCAACTGCATCCCGAACGACACTATATTACAATATTTACCATTAACAATAAGTACTACGTAAAGAAATTAACAGACAAGAAAGATCACAAATAAACATAAAATAGAACTTTTTCAACATAACATAAATAAAGAGGGACACAAATAAAAATATATTATATAACAAATAAGAAACAGAACAAGCGCAACATCCATTGAAAATATATATACTATTTTTGATGTAACTTTTATTATTCTTCATTAAAGTTTCTAAAAATAGTAATTAACACCTTATTGTATACAATTGTATTTCATTCATTAACAAATGATGCTATTCTTGTGTAACTTTCAATTCTAAACTTTTCTAAATATTACTTTTTGCGTTTGCTAAGTTGTCTATGTGCAAATAACAAAAAATATGAATCTGCTTAACATTTGGCTAAGATCTATTTTATTTTTGTGAGAAATTGAATCGTATCACGTAAGAATGCATAATTATTGTATTTGTGAATTACAATGTCTACGAGAACTGATAACAATTATTTCAATTTGTTCACAATCGTGTTAGCTGCACCTGCATATCTTTGTAAATATAATATTACAATACATTTCATAGCGTAACATTTTACAACATAATCCGAGAAAAATACTATGAGTAAAGGCAAACATCGCCGTATATGAAGAAACTATTTTAATTACAATATTTTTTTTGTGTTGAATACATTATGTTACTTTTATTGCAAAAAATACGTGATTTGCTATTTTATTTTTCTAATATTCAGTTAATTTGTAAAGGAAATTTGAAACTAACATCTAGATAAAATTTGAATTCCGTAAACTGTAATATGAATAAAATATAGCTATCATCCATTTAGAATATGTAATAGTATATGTATATATATATTGCTTTATGTGTGGAAAATCTTGGAGATTAAACCAAACAATATGTTAACATCGACCGCCTGTATCGTAGTTAAATCGGAACATATGAATTATTATTTCGCTGACCCACAAACAAGGTTGGCTATTTACAAAGAGGATTTCAAAACAACAATATCAACAAACAATATACTTATTAGTATATTGTGGGGACAATCCATTTTAATGTCTCATCACATGTGACATTATCTTAAGTATAATTTAGCACCAATTAATGATATAACATTAACAAATAATATCTTATTGAGATGATAAATATAAATATAACTCCATAACATAAAAATAACTTTCTCTTTTATTGATTACAATTGTTACGAATTTATATCTTTACATTTGTGATATCCATATATATATGTAAATATATACTATAAAGTACCTAGTACGATGGAGATAATTAAGTAGAAACAAATGTAGAACGGGTTAAGCTTAGGCACTGGCTAAATTGACTATCATAATTTAAGTAATTTTGAAATAATAGTAGCCTCACCTTATTTAAGTATAAATTTCTTCCGTTTAAGTACCTATCAATGTCCAAGGTAAATTTCATATAAAGTTTATGAAAGAAGGTAGGTACAATAAATTCGTTTTTCATGAATTTGAACAGTCTTAATATTGATTATCAAGACTAAATCGCCTCGAAAGAGTTCACGTCGCCACGTCGAGCGTCGACACTACGGCCGCGAGTGTCCCACCATCCATCGCAATGGGAAACATGAGATGATGTTCTTAGTTTAATTACAATCATCGTATTTAACTACGTGGGCCTAAAAGGTTTCTATTCTCCTAAGGAAGCTTCTTAAAGTACATATTGTAAACTTTGAATAATGAAAATAAATAATACACAATATTCTTTGAAATTTCTTAGACGTCTAGTAGTCAATAAATATTTAACTTATTCATATACAAGTAAAGGCACACTAATAGGCAAGCGTTACCTGGACCTACGTTTTTACATTGGAGAATTTGGTTGTAGGGCTGACATACTGAGAGTCTATTGAAGAACAAGGTACACATACACTTCTTAAATCATAGCGCGCCGGCGGCGACCACAACAGATGCTCGCCCCCGACTCGAACCCAATGGTGTTTGTTATCGTTATGGAAGACTACAATTGCCTCTAAATTTAACTAAATAATTTATAAGTACCATTTCTTATGTTACATATTTTAAGGCATTTCCATTCCTACTAAAATATAATTTACAAATCATCTCATGATTCCAGATATTTATCATTCAAAGCACCTTGCTAAGATCACTTCAACAACACCCCCGTGTTGTCTCACTTCAAGTACATATAAACATTGTATATTTTACATATTCTTTACTTTAAGTAGGTTCCCATTTCTAGTATTATGAAGATCGAGAGATAAAAACTGTATAAAGTGATTATAGTACTACAAATTCACGGAAATAGTTTAGGAATTTAACGCGGAAATTGTCAAATTTTATCATCTAGTACAAACCCAACTCTAGATAAACATATGTAGTAGTTATATAATCTCTTGTGTATCTACTATTTCAATATAATATATATTTCATATTGTCTTTGACAAAATATTTTTATACATGTAGCTAATGTAGATGTAGTAAAGAAATAGATATAGTTTAATTCAATGACGGCAAATGATATTATTTATAATGTGTCTAACGCACATATTGTTGGGGCTCCGCTTGGCTGTTCAGGAACTGATTGTATATCAACAACGCCTATGCTACATGATCCCGATTGACTCTAATAAGTTTAAAAGCTATTCTATATTAGATTGCTCCATCTATTACAACGTGTGTGTAATTTAAATACGCGTTTGAATAGCATAACATTTACAACCAAACATTTCAACATTGATAAACTATTTTAAATTAATCTTAACAAAATCTACAAAATAAAATCATAGCCTGCGTTGAGTTTTACTTCGAAGAAGTTAAATCGTCATTTACAACTAAGATCACTAATAAGGCAAGTAAAATGAAAATGCATATTGACCACTACAAGTAACACGCCGGCACGCGAGGCGCCGCGCACTGTTCCCCGACAACAGCAGCTCGGGAGGCGAGCGCGCCGCGACCGCACCGTGCCGCCCGTGCCCCATACTCGTAAACATTACTATTAACTTAAACTAACTAATTCAGTTCAATGAGAATTGCATGTTATATTCAGCACACGTACAGTAATCAAATACACTACGTTTGAATATACGATCACCATGAGTAGTTACTTTGTACCCTGAAAATTTTGTAAGTAATAAAATTAAGTAACAAGTAAGTGCAAAATAACAAGTAAATCATAGCAAATTTTATAAATCTCTTTGAAGTCAGCACTCTGAGAAAAAATGGAACAACATAAATAATAAATAGATAAATATTAACAACAAACGACATTCGTCGTCTAACATAACAAACTTATTGAAACGTTCACGAAACAGAGCACGATGCTTATTCAATCGCTGTCTACCATTACCCACTATTTAGAATTCGAATTTTAAGTTAAATAACGCATAGGACAAATAAATCCTACTCTTACTAATCAGATCTCATTACTTCAATATTAGTTATTGAGTATGACTATCATTTAAATCATTAAGACTCCTGCTTTGCCATCTGCTCGTTCGAATTCGGCTGATTCTTGTGTATAATCTTTAAATGTGCAATCATGTTATCTTTCCGCGTAAACTCTTTGAAGCAAATCGGGCACGGGAACACCTTCACATCTTTCTTGTGGGAAGTGACGTAGTGCCGGCAGAAATTGCTGATGTGCGTGTACACCCTCGCGCATATTTTACATCTAAACACGTTCTCACCCTCCTTGATACAATAGTCCCTGACGGACTCGTTTGTTTCCTCGTGGTAGTTACCAACGCCGCCCATGTTGCTTTTCCTTATGGGCGAAGGAAATATGCGATGCTCCCAATTAGTTTGCGACAGGTCGGACATATCATTGTTAGGGATACTGAGGTTGTTCTGTTCGAGTTCCGCGGCAAATAACTGGGTGGCAAGAGCTGGCATCAAAACTGTCTCAGGTGGGAATTTGTCGAAGGTGTTCAACGCGGGGTTCAGATTCGATAAGCCGGACAGGTGACTGAATAAGTTTCGAGCTCTGATTTTGGACATTTGGGGTATTAATTTTTTACTATTCTTTGGTTTTAAGTTACGACCTAGTCGAGCTTTGTCGTCTGCGTCCTTGAGAGGACCGTCCTGTGAGTTAGAGTTTTCGCGGTTTTTGTCTGGATTATACTTATATTCTATTGGTTCGTTATAACCGTCGTTTGCTTCGGCAGCTGGTTCCTGTTTTATGGATCCATTTTCAATAGACAGTACGGGCCCGTTTGATGGATAGTTTTGTTGTATTTCCTCTTTCGGCGGTTTTTCGGGATCTGAAATATTACAATTTCAGCTCTAAATGTGAAAAAACAGGTGACTTTCGATTGATATATTGATTCAAAATATATAATAATGTAATTTTATATCATTGGAAATATTTTAGTATACAAATCGCGTTAGAACTTTGCATTTATACTATTCGTAGCGTCTAGAATATTTCCAATTGCCTTATTACGAAGGAAAGCTATTGGGAATAAGCCTTGTTTGTTTTCCCTTGTCTCAATTGTGATACTGAATTATTTGATTATAAGAAGTTAAATAGAAAGAAATAATTACTCAAACCATGAACCACACCGAATTCGCCCCTGGCCATTCCTCTAATAGCTCTCCCCAAAAGCAGAAAAGCAAGCAATAGTTAAAATTGTCGATTTATAGAAGAAATAAGCGTCTGTTACTCGTAAACGTCAAAAATAATTTCATAGATATTCACTTACCCCTTTTGAATAAATTTTAAATATCATAAAATATGGTAGATTTCGTATTACACTTCACTTTGTTTCACTTATATATTTCCTAACGTCAAAGCTTATATCCCATTAGCTTTTCCCTTATTATTTTCATTTTACTGTTGTAACAATGTTAGATTACCGGAAAGGAAGATTAAGGTAGATATTTACAAAAGGTAAGCAAGTACACCATTTTTATTTTTATTTATTTTATACCGCGATTTTGTTATTTTCATTTCAATAGAGATTTTGTGTTTCTATCTAAATATATCTAAAAGAAATATGCACATATGAACATTCATCTCTTTGTATGTATGAATGATGATACAATAAGTAGAGTTTGCAGATCTATCCTAAATACGAAAGCGACATACCTGCTGACTCGGAGTCTTTGCCGGTCATGGGAGCTTCAGTGGACTGCGCGTCGTCGCCCTCGTCGATCAGCAAAGCTTCCCCCGTCTCCTCGCCACCCGACGTGCCGCCATCCTCAGCGTTGAACCCGTCCATGGACATCTTCACTTCCAACATCTCCGGGGAGCCTCTGATCAGTTGGTCGCCAGCTCTGTTGTTGGGCGCGTGGGACGCAGACTCGGGAACAAATTCGCCCGGCGGACTCGCCGCCGTATTTAGAGCGTCGCTCGAACTTCCACTGAGTTTCCTAGGCCGACCTCGTTTCCTTTTAGGTTGCATCAGAGCGTTACCCAATAAAGGCATCAATAAATTAGGAGGCGCTCCCCCGCTGGGAATGCCAGACGCCGGCCGTTTCTGATGCATGTACGGGTGTATTCTGTGCAGCTGAGGCGGAGGAGTGTGACCGGACGCGTTCGTTTGTTGTTGCTGAATTAACGAATTGGTTAGAGCCGGTATATCACATTTCTCCTCGTTTACTTCGGTGAGACCTTTTATTCTTAAACTCTCCGCCACCTTTAGAAAAGCGGTCAATCGCTCTTGGTCAACACTCACTTCCCCTCTGTACATGAAGTCTAATAAACTCTTCATATCTGAATAGGGCACGTCTTTCAATATAACGATGGGGTGTTTCTCCTGGTGATTGACGAACAAAGCTTGAAAGTAAGGACTGCAGGCCGATAGAACCATCTTGTGTGCCTTGAGGAGCTGGCCATCCACAGCCAGGGTGACGTCGGTGAAGGTCTCGGCGTGCAGCAGCTGGTCGAACACCGACAGCATGTTCGACTGGTGGTTGTTCCACCTCAGGCAAAATCTTTGCGTAGCCATCTTCGATTCTGTTTTTTCCTCTTTGGAAGATACGACTTTGCCAGTCTGGGCTTAAAATCTAATAAACCAACAAGTATTCAATGATGTATACATAAGTATCTCTCTCTTGTTCCATGAACAATACAACAAAACGTCAACAATAGATAATGTTTACTTTTTAAAAGTCATTTTCAATTTGTGTGTTTCATAGTGTTAAGTGCAGTTTGTGTGCCGGGCGCATGGGGACCTGGAAGGAGAACGCACATTTTATTACAATATAAGCTTATAGCCCGGGATGGCTTAATTTGTATGTAAGACAGAAAGTGGAGGATTGTCTTGATTTCTCTGCTATCGTGTTGATCAGAAATAATTAGCTGGTACAAGTGATTACAGTAACTGCACGACATTGGCTTGTGCTTGTCACGCTATTATCCTCAGCGGGATTCACGCGATATATCCACTATACACTTATCAGATTGGAGAAGGGAAAACGTGATCGAATTTATACAATAAATGGAATACACCTGATGTCATTGTTATAGTCTGATGTTAAACTATGTGTTTTCCTTCAATAATCATAAATATTCTCATAATAGTTATAAGCACTCTTACTGTCTGTTGTCTCATTCATAACCTGCAATTAAGTCGTCCATTTTTAAAAATAGGAGTCTGTCAAACTCAAAGCATGCAGCCAGTTACATATCTAAAAATAAATAAATAATTGCTGCCGGGCTTTACAAACAAAAATTTATTGCAATGTTAATTTATTAAGTAATGAAACGTATAAATGGGGATAATATCAGAATAAAAATGTATTGCATTTAATATATTATGTATCCACATTTTAGGCCTCAAGGTGAGTCCTTTCACAGTTCATTACTTTTTTTTAATAATTCTCTTACTTTCTTTTCAAATAGGATACACATGCATAAACAAGGGATCTCTGCCTTACATTCTTCGTCTTTCTTTAATAGGTAATCTATTTGAAATAAAAAAATAACTATGCGGTTTGAATACGAATTGGAAAATAATCATGAACATGAAAAAAATGCTCTTAATAAGTATCTTAATCTTCTCTTATTATATTAGTTATCTTACTAATTTATTCAAAATATATACGGTTATATTAAAGCGCCTAATTCACAATTATCTAAAACATTTGCTATCTAATTTAAAATTCATATGTATTTTATAAAGTTCCAATAACAGGATCCTGCGTAAACTAGATGTAATTGCCGCCTATATTAGCCATTGATTCACGCAAACTATCGGAAATAATGAATATAATTTCATTAATAATATCCTGAAGTCACAGATATTATGAGTAAACAATGACGAATAGTTTTAGCATCCTCCTTAATCCACTAGGTACGCCTACCGGATATAATATCTGGACAAGTACCAACTCCTGAAGATATTAGCGTGCCAATCGTGTTAAAAAAATAATCCACTATTTAAAACATCGAAATAATTTTTAAACCGAGATTTTAATAATGACCAATAAGTTTGTGAATGAATCAAATACCTAGCTAATTTAACCAAGGTTAAAAAAATCGAGGGCGCCTCACTAGCCTAGCGGCGGGAGGGAGTCCGTGCATCGGCGAGCGCACTGCAGAAAAATTATTCATATAGCCACCTATACGTACATATACTACGGCAAAACATAACCACACAGCACGGACGGTTCGCACAGCACTTCTCCCGAAACAATTAATAAACACCTACATAATTTCCGATTCACAAAAAAATAACGTGACAACAAATCATAACCGCTTGATAAATTCCAATCGGAGTCTAATTGGAATCGCCTCATGGTGTAAAGCTACAATAACACGAACATTCGGTCCACATCCACAGGTGCTGAATGCTGAGTGCTGACCACAAACGTTATCGCGGTATAAACGGGCGCTCGAATTATTACTACGCACCCAGTCGAGCGCGTTACATTACGTCATCACAATGGCATTATTACCTCCGATATCCACATTAATTCAACCGATACGTCGCGATAAGCATCGTTTGAGAACAATTATATCACTGCACAAACATAAGGGAACGTACCACACGTATCTGCACCACGATCAACTCGACCCTTTTATGGGAATGAGGATCAGCCCTTCCGCCATAGTCCGAGTCCGCGTTTACGTCGCACCCCGCTCACCCGACGACTGACGGCCGCAGCCCGCAACCCCGCGCGGCGAACACCGACTCGCTAGTCGCGGAGCGACTCGAATATCTCTCACAAAAAATACGCCGTCATCATCGAAATGGCGGCAGCGGATATATTCAGCGCAGGGTGCACGCTAAATATTGATTTATTTTAATATATTGATTCGCCACGCTGCAGGGAACTCCATCCCTCCGCTTTTCATGTGTATTTTTAACTACTGGGATTTATCAATGGCTTACAGTGCCGCTATCCAAGTTCACTGGTTAGCAATTAAACTTATTCAAATGGAATAGGGGCGAGGTCGATGCACAGGACGAGCGTGATGATTTATGTAAAAAGTCATCGCAATTAAACAACTACCGATCACTTACGCATTTACAATATTTAAATTAATTGCTCTAGTTTAAATAATTCAGTATGTATACTAGTTTTATCGACATCCTACTAAGGCTGTAAATAAAAAATCTAAACATTTCTAGCTATTTTGTAGTCAGATATCCAGATTTTATATTACAATGTTTCTATTTCTTTCGACAGAGCTACGGAGGACCGGAGAATAACGACTATTCCAATTTTTTTCAGTAATTATTGATGGAGTCGTCATTATCGACCTACCTTTACATAAATATATTGAAGGGATGAGTTTTCCACGTGAAAAACATCAATCCATTGGTGTTGTCGCCATGTCAGCAACGTTCGCCGTCTCTCTCCCGCGCGGGCGGGGTTGGATGGACGCCCTCTGCGCGGCGACCGCCGCCGATGATGGCCGAGCGCCGCCACTTTTCGCAACGAATCCACCCGAGTCCGCACGGAAAATAGATCGCAGGGCGCACTAGTATTTCTTCTAAGTTTTAAAAATTCACATCAACAAACACCAACTTTTGAGAAAAGTCGTAAGGAGTCCTAATGAATTGAATGTACGGTTGCTATTAATTTTTCACTGTTAAAAAATAAATCCATGCACGGATGTGACGTAAAAAATTCAGGATATGAACAAAAAATCCGCGCGCGTTGTGTTACTCGGAAGTATTTTTAATAAAAATGGCCTGCCGCCTCGGCGGGAGGAGTGGCAATGGGCAATGAGGTCGGTACCCTCTCTCTGGCACCCGCGCGCGCCCCTCCCTGCCGCCACACTCCGACATAGGGTTAGAAAGTTTCAAAAGTGAATCGTGGAAAACATGACCAGCAGCGACGTCCTGGGTGCATCAAGCACTCGCTTACAGGGGCGACTTTGACATATCCCTTCTACTTTAATAAATTACTTCAGCACAACTAGTAGTTTTCTTCCATCACACCATAATAATGATCGTCACATAGATAATTTATTAGGTATTTCAAAACTATCCCCACAGGAGTAGTGAGTGGGCAACTCACAACTAAAATTACCGGCGTCGTTATCAATTACATTCCCTCTATGAATATCAGGGTCATGTCACAGAGTCATGTGGTCTGCAGACGTGTTGTTTATGAATCAAAAGCTTATCAAAAAAATTATCGACGTCCCCAAGGATAAATTACGTAATAATAATTTAAAAATGGTAAATTTTCTGTCTTATTATTAGCTCCAGATTAAAAAGATAATATTTTGAAAAAATAACTGTAATAATTTATGAAAAATGAAATACTAAGTTATTGATTAATCAACTTACGATTTATGATTCATACGACACTCGAAAACAGTACACGAAACTAAGCACCACTTTTTTAATTCCAAAAACATTACACAAATTCGACCGACACATTCCAAATATTAATCCAATTAACTAACAACATAATATATTACAAGCAAAATATGATGACTTACCAGCAAAACACAATGAGAACAATAATTAATTGAAATTAAGTTTCCACGAGCCCTATGTAACGCCAGTAGATGGGAAGCAAAGTCAGTCGAAATATATTTTTCGCACCTGTCTGTTGTACACTGGTATCGATTGGGCAGAACGAGAGCTATAATTCAGTAGTGACCTGACCTAGGTCATCGTGCCAGTGTTAGCTGAAGTCCTTACAGTCAGCTGACCCAGTTTTCAGGCGGCGCGGTTGCTGCATAAAAGCTTGCCAACATACTTTCCCCTTAATAACAAACATGCCCTGGAATAAAGTTGTCACGTTTTTACAGTCAAACGGCGGAGTTCGTATGAATTGTAAGTAATAAATGAGTTGTTTACAGGCAAATGTACTTTTGTTCAACTGTTAAGTATAGTTGCGTCAGAATTCAATTTTATGTAAGGGTGTTATGAAGCGACTGAGATAAATCGCATTAGTATGGATCTAGTCACAAATTTTCCAGACAAACATTTTGAATGGGAGAAATATTCAGCGTAAGTAGGGCTCGGAAATCGGGACAATGGCCTAAATATTATGCAGGATCGGTCTGCTATCTTTAAGTCGCGGGCATTGCGCTTGTGTAAGTTAAAATGTAGATAGTTAACGGTTTCAATGTAACCTATGTACACGCGGATTACATTTTACACAAAAGCCCCTTTTCTTAAGTTTGGATGTTTCGAGTGTCCAATGAATAAGCAGATTTTGCCGTAACGGCTCGCAGCGAACGGTCGACGGTAACTGTTAAAACTACGAGAGTGGTAAAAGCTGCGAACAAAAAGAAATCCTTCGGCTTTCTAACTGAGATGAGGCGGCGAGTGTGCACATCTTACACATTAATTGCCTAAGAACG
Source organism: Deilephila porcellus (assembly GCA_905220455.2). NCBI lineage: Eukaryota > Metazoa > Arthropoda > Insecta > Lepidoptera > Sphingidae > Deilephila > Deilephila porcellus. The sequence continues at coordinate 10,360,887 of LR999973.1, read as the reverse complement.
TTGCATATTATACTATAGCTTTGTTACTTTTGCGGAGACATACTCATTACACGACATAGAGGTGGGTTATTCAAATCCTGCACTATTAGTGCAAACTACAAACGTGAACAATCTTGCTAATTATGATGATAATTCACTGTAACTTTACATTAACTAAATGCTAATTTATTTAGTAATTAGCTTTGTGAGTTGTTTAATGACCACAAGACTGATGGTGAAAAGCAAGATGCCTCTCTAAATCAATCATAGCTTTATCGATTGCGATTGATTACTAATTTTCATCCCTCGTTTATCAATCCTTTTTCTGGACCTAGTTAAAGATATACCCTGGAAATGTGTCTTCGAATATGTTTAAAATCTCCGATCGTTTAAAAATTCACAATCACTTTGTGGATGGTCGTAAGTGTAGCGAGCACATTCGTAATAAATCACATAGGTACATAAGAAAATAGAACGCGATCAAATAGAGCAATCTTGCTATATCTATATCAGCCCATATACGTCCCACTGCAGGGCACGGGCCTACTCTACAATCGAGAGAATCGATTGAGAGTGGTTAGGCCATATAGTCTACCACGCTGGCCTAGTGCGGGTTGGCGGACTTACATACCGTAGAAATTCTTTAAAATCGCTACGGTATGCAGGTTTCCTCACGATGTTTTCCTTCACCGTTAAAGTGCGTGGTGATTGACTATCAATGCACACATAACTCCGAAAAGTCAGAGATGTGCCCTGGGATTTGAACCCGCGACCACCGTAAGCATGTAGGCAGCCGCGTCTGATCCATTACCAACAGGCCACCACGCACTTGCTGCATGACATTTATTAAGACTCTAAAGGCTTTATTCATAGACAGATTAAAAACCTATTTTCGTTATCGAATGTTTTGTCTTCTTCATTCAAACTGAATTCAAATGTCGTTCGAAAGGGACAAAACATTCGATAGCTAAAATAGGTTTTAAAACTGTCTATGAATAAAGCGCTCAGGCTTAAACATTTAATTCAAATTCAAATTCAAATTCAAAATATTTTATTGTGGTACATAGGTGAAAATGGTGTTACATTGGCTTGTTTAGTACAGCTATGACCCGCCATATTGGCATACAATAGTTTAGGATACATTTTTTTAATCCAATTTACAATTTACAACAAAATAATTAGAAATATAAGACATAACAACAAATAAAAACAAAACTACATATCCAAAACAAAAAAAAAAGAAGAAAAATCTAATACAATAAAATAGGCAAAATTAACAATTATTCTTATCGTTTTAATAGTCTATTAAATTGTAGTAGCATTTACTAATTAAAAATCTAAACAAATTGCTCTTATAGTTATTTATCTCATCTAAATCTCTGATTGACTTTGGTAATTTATTATAAATCTGGGGAATTACATGAAGTGCGCTCTTGTGAAATAAAGCAGTTTTATGGGCTGCATATGTCATTAACTAGTTAGTTACTGCACCAACGTAGATCGCCTATAGGGTTGCAAATGGCTTTAGGTCCATATTAAAAACTGCATTAACCCTTAACTTGGCAAGAACGGAAAAATAAGAAAACAAATATTATTTTGACAAATATTAGTTTAGTTACGGTTAGACAGCATGGGAAAAATAAAATAAAAAATCTAGATATCCTAGGTTACGAGAAAACCTATGTACATCACAGTGTACATTGCCAAGTACGCGGAAATCTTCATGTAGTTTTGTTTGTACATTGTGATGCACATTGCCAGCTTCGTAATGAAATACATTTGTAATATTTTATTCTATATATTTTAATAAAAAATACAAAACACAATGATAGCCTCAATTACTTTGTATGAAATTTTCGGAAATAATTATATTTTTGCATCTCGGTCATCAAAATGCAAAAATATTTGTCATTTTTACACACGACAGTTGTCCTACCACTCTTGCAACACTTGCAACGCTATGTTTAGGCTCCTACTTCCGGGAAATGGGTTTCCACTTGTTCAATTAAATCAAATAATGTATTTACTCTAATCTAAGACAAAATTTCAAGCAGTGGTATGAGTCTTCTAAGCTAGTACCAGCTACATGTATATGTCGACATATTTCTCGATATTCTTTATGAGGCATAAAGTCTGTAATTAGCAGGTATCTTGATCCTTCTACCCAATTATGAGGATAGACAGGCATCTACGCTCTACCCACCATGATCAGAGTGGCTTAGAAGTTCTTTGTTTCATCTCCTGTCAACGATGTAAGTCATCCTAGCTTATGCACTATCTATAGATTTGTGCTATGGTCAGTGTCTGAGATAAAGTCTATTGAAATCGGTAATATAAACAATCTGGTGTTGTATTTATGTCAGTTTGATGAAAGGCATATTACATTTCTTAAAAACAAGCTGTGTGACGAAGTACGGCTTTGTAAGAATCTCATAATCTAGAACAAATTTCATAGCGTTAACTTTTTTGGCTACTATTTTATAAGCTGTTATGTTGTGGCTTAGAAGTGGTAAGTTGTTCCTATTGTCGACTGGCATTGCTGGGTAAAGTGCCTGATTATGCAGCAGTTGTGTTTTGTAAAAATTGTAAGGGTTCCAAATAAATATCATGTAATATCTGCTCGTGTTCGGCGTTGGGAGATTAGTGAGAGACTTATAGAGACACTACTGTATTCTTTATTAAAGCCTTTCAAACTATTTAATTTAAATTAATTCGTTAAAGTTTATATGCCTATGAAAGTAAATCAAAGGTTATGGAGAAGATTGTATGGAAATAAGAGGTGCTCTACCGGATGTAGAGTTATCCTCAGAGTTGATATTTTCACAACAGTTAATGCCAATATGTTATGCGAGTTAGTTAGTTTTTTGTTCTATAGGCAAAATATAACAAATAAATGTCAAAATAAACACAAATAAACGAAACACACACAAATTAACAAACGAATACCCGCAAATTTACCAAAACCCAATGTTCTATAAACCTGGCAATGTACAGCGTGGTTACCATTGTTTACCATTGGTACTTTATCGCGTTCTTGGAAATGTACATTGTGATGTACATACACTTATTTCATTCAAATACAAGAGTTTGCTCAAAGTTAGCTTCGTTAAAAGGCATTTATTGAATAATTTAAGCTTTATACATCATAAAAAACAAAACATATTGTCAAGTTTAGATGAAAAAAGTTGAATAAAGCTAAAATAATATCACGGTGTCGCGAGGATGAGCTCGTGGCTTTTAGTTTTTTTTATTTAGACATTTATATTACAGTGCAGTCTCAACAAAATGTTTTTCTAGTGATTCCACTGTATATAACAATATATTCACAAAAAAGGAGAAGAAAAAATATTCAATAAATAAAGAGTAATAATTTTTGAAAATGTATGTACAGTGGGATGTACGGTGCCAAGTTAAGGGTTAATACAAAGAAAGTACGAACATTTTATTGCCTACAATGCCGTCCAATGTCTTCATTGTTAAAGGAACAAAGGAATACACTGTATCATTTCAGTAGCATGCAAATACATCAGTGCGAAAATTGCAGCATGCACATTGTCCCTAAGGCCAGCTCGGGATAGCCTATCATATTTCATTAGTCTATTCAGCGGCACACGAGCCCGGTTTATCATGCCGCAATATCCTTTTCAATATTTTGCTGAGACTTTGAAATATGAGCTAATGTTCCGCATACGCTTATTTACCCCTATAAGCTATCGCAACCAATGTTTTGTTTATGATGAATTCTTATAATTTAGATTATTTAAAAAATATATAAGATAATATTAAATCACATTTTGTTCAAGTTAGCCCAAAAAATTAATACAGAAATAAGGAAATATTAAAATTGGACTAACTTTTTCCATCTTAATTGAACCGGTCCGATTTTTAACCGACTTGTAAAAGAGAGGGAGGCTTCCAATTCGATGCGTATCTTTTATCAAGCAAGATACCACGATAAAAAATACTTGTATTCGTCAAATTGATATTCTTTCACAATAATCGGTGTGATAGAGCAATTTCACGCGTTTTAACACGCGAGGCCGGTGTGTCTTTATAAAAATTAGCATCTTGCCATCTTTAACAGCCTTCGGGATTCCTTAAACACAGTGATTAATTTAACAATTAAAAACAAATTGCTTCTTAAGACTGCTACATTGAGAACGACATAAGCAATATTGATACTTTGTAAGTACTTACGTGTTTTCGATTAGGTGCTTTAACGCTCGACAATATTTTAGTTACCTAGTAAAATACAACTTCGTACAAAACATTTATTTATGAAAAGGTTCTGAAGTTTGTTCATGGGTATTCACTTGATAAATCAAGATCAAAATATAGGGCACAAATAATGTGACAAAGGAATAATCTTCAAGTGAAGTTTTGTTTATCAGGGGCCGTCAATTTAAGTGCGCGATGACAGGTGACTCACCTGCATAGGTAGCAGGAAAGATGAGTAATACTTGCGGATAACTTTTTAAACATTTTACGATGCTTGTACTATAATTATATACACATGTATATTCCTTTTTGAGTCTGTTTTTTATAATTCTAATTAAATAGCGATGATAATAATCTAGCAATTAATTTCTTTGATTACGGAGGTGTACAAAAATAAAACAAGATATTAAACTTGTAAGGGGTAGCCTACAAGGTCGCATCTTTTGGCAAACGGTCCCCCTAAACTTATTTATCTTTGTGTATCAATGTTGATAAATATTTTTGATTGAAGTGTATCTGTAAAAATAAAAGAGAGCACGTGTAATGAATATAATTAAGTAAATATAAAGTATCGTCAAAAAGGCACGATTGGCGATATTAAAACGAGTGTCCTAGATATTGTCTGCAATGGTATCTACTTTTCCCGCTGATCTCGCATATTTTTAATCTATTTTTCGTCGACGCTGACTGCGATTTTTAAAGAGCCGTCGATACAACGGTTCTTTTTAATTTTGTCTCGCTATTCGGCACGGCGATATTACAATTTCGGGCCCTAAAATGTTGGATGCAAGTAGGTGGCGGGTATAAGGGCCATTCCTGCTAGAATCAGTTCGTCTAACGGTTCATGTCTCGGTTCAATGACTCGATTCGGACGCTCAATTTTCGCCGGGTACTGTTAGATATCTGTTGGCAATAACACACTGTGCGCTGATGAGACCGAATGTCTCGGGGCGATGCTGCGGTCCACATGCATGGACCTCAATATCCTTTTTATTCTTCATCTACTTTCTAGTCGCGTTGTCTATCCCAGACGGTAGCAATGTCGTTTTTTTGCTGGAAACGTGAGATAAGTAGCACCAGATGGTTTGTTGTTTGTGTATTCGGAACACGTACATATATATACCTCCACATTATGTAGAAATATATTGCAATCGTTTCAAAGTATACATGAATACTTTTAAAATATCCATACGGCATAAAAAATTAAATCGCTATCAAAAGTTTAAAAATAATTTCAACTTCCGGTTATAATTCTCAAAAACGTATTCGATTGGCTAAGGTTGAATTCCTAGCAGAAATAAAATGCTGATTTGTCTTGGTGTGCATACTGCAATACATTTTCCTGTTAGAGGCAATCATAAAAGGACTAAAGTAATGATGTCATGGAAGGTTGCGATGCACATAGTAAGTTTAATTAGACCTGTAGGTATCATTTTTATTCGATGGTTAATATTGAAAAACTGTTTTTTAGGTATGAGGTTAACTGATGCCTCGGTGGCGCAGTTGTAGTACAGTATGATTGCAAAACTGAGGTCTCAGGTTCGAATCCCGGCTCGTGCAGAATGATATTGGATTTTTCTATTCATTATCAGCATGGAGTCAGGAATTTGTGCCCGATGTGGCGTAGAGCTCGACTCCTCTCACATCGTGGGACAGAACACACAAGGCGAAAGGTGGGTGTCATGGAAGCATCTCTGCCTAGCCCTTCTGGCAAAAAAGGCGCGAGAGAGATCTCATAATAGACAATTATTGTAAAATGTTGTGCCAAAAATAATTATTTTTTGATATGTTACTTATTTAGCTTTGCAATCTATCAATTTTACTTAAATCTTCGGTAGCTTTGGTGGTGAATTATAACATAGCGTCCATGAGTTGTCAAGTAATGGTTTGACGTCAGTCAGTTGCTATGTGTGTCAGCGCGGTGCGTGCAGGGAGCGGCTTGATTCCTGCCTGGCCAACTCCCACTTCCAAGAAGGGCTAGTGGGTGAGAGCACGACCATTCCAAACTGAACCTTGCATCGTTTGCACCACACACACTTAAATTACTCGAAGACATATCAGCATTATGTTATTAATTCAAGCAAAATAACTTAGGCGCAATGGTGGTTTAAATAGTTTTGACGTGCAATTACCAACACAAAACCGAACTCGGGACGTGTTTCTTGTAATTACACGTCGGTATTCATATTAATTGCAATTTGCAAAACTCACTATTAATCATTACATTATTGTTATTAGTCAAACGATTTCCGCCAATGAGCAATTTAAGGACTATTTAAAGCACATTAACGTCCATACGATTTCACAAACGAGCTGGGTAAATTTGAGGAATTTATTGCACAATCTTATCGACTGTAAAAAATCGGACGTTATCACGATATGTCATGTCTCTTCGCGTTTTACCAGATCGCATTCGCCCAATAAGCCATCAGGGACACCTGTCGATGCGATCTTACGTCTGTCTCCTTATTCACTCGACATCGAAGTTCATATTCGATTTGCTATCTTCTCACGCAGTTTTTCACGAAAGGAGTGAGCGAGACGGCGCAATGTGTGAATTGAGTGGGCAATCGGAATAGGCTAGTTTTGAGAGGCTCACAGCAGCCGTTAGTAAGCCATGTCCCGTTACCATGCGGCTCATCACTAATTCCATCTCACGAAAGCTAAAGTTTTGGCGGTGAATCAATTAACCCTGAACGGTCGGTGCAGTGGTGCTACTTTTAAATTTTTGTGGGCCTTAGACGAGTGTTTGCGTGGCCTAGTTTAGGGCGGTCTTGATTTAAGCGCAAACATTTCTTTGGCGACGTCCTCTCTAGAGATGGTTGCGAAACAGGGGCCCGGGTGCGGCAACGAGTTTTTATTTACCAACTGCAGCAACGTGACCCTTCGTTTTTTACTTTATATTTTTAAACTTTTTTTTCTACTACGTGTTACAATTACTTAGATAAATTAAACTTTCATAATGTATAGCACCGTCTATATGGGATTAATATGTGTACCCATAGGTAGATAAACAAATATTAATGTATTTTCAGGCACAAGTAAATAAGGAGCAGGTTCTGTTATTAATTTTCTGCGTAATGTCTGTGACAAGACAAACGACAAAGAAACAACTTCTCACTCAATTAAATGTAGGTATGTCTTATTACGAGTAGAAGTGCGGATACACAAACAGCGAGCTTCTTTACTTGGTATTCTTGTAATTGATTTAATTTACTTTCGCACGTGGCTTCGCTTGAAAACTTGTTAATTTTAGGTCTTCAATAATGTATGGCTATTTATAATTTAATTTTAGACCTAATTGGGGTGCATTAGGTAAATTGAATACCTATTACATACTTAAAATTCACGAGGAATATGTACCTAAACGTAAAAAACTAAAACTTTAATCTGTTTCAAAGTTTTTCATACAAACTACTAACCCATTGAGAAACTTAAACAAAAAAAAAACTAAAATAATTATACCTCAAATGAAACTTGAAAAGTTCTCGACAATGTTTAGATTGAATAAAAATTCAAGGTATTTGTGTGGCGTAATATAATCGATGGTTACAAAGCATAGAGAAGCATGGCGGCGCTTGGTGCACATTGCTCCAACGTTGGCTCCAACGCAACTTGACTCTACAAACTTTGGTTAAAGTAACTTTCTATAGTAATATTGTTGGATCGATTGGATCCAACACAGAGTGGTGTGAACGGAGCGTTGGCCGAGTGGTTGTGATTGCGTAACCACGGGGCCGATTTCTAGCGCGGGCTCCCACGCGGCAAGGTCGACACTTCAGAGGACTACTGCTCCCACTTGTCGCATCGCTATTTCCTCTTTGTTAAGCTTTATTTAATTATACAAAGGCTGTTAATGTTTTGAGAAAATGGATTTGGAACCACTTTTAAATTGAGGTTCTTTACCCTTAGCAATATGAAGATATTTTGACTGCTGAATGATTAATGAAAAACATTTATCATGAAAGATTACATTTACAATAAAAGCTTTGTTATTAATCATATTATTCGCTAACAAAGTTAACAAATAAAACGTCAATGTTATAACATTTTTCCCACAGACTCTGTTTGGTATCTGTCGGAAAATACAACTAATATTATAATTAATATTGAACTGACGGCCGTCGGGTCTGATAGGTTCTGGAGTGGAGGCCACGGACAAGCAAGTGAACATGGTGCCACCTACATGGTGGAAGGACGACCTGGTCAAGGATGCTCGAAGTCGCTGGATGCAGGCCGCTTGGCGAAGACCAATGTTCAGCAGTGGACTTCCTATGGCTAAGTAGATACATAGGTAGAAGTACTTAATCATCTACTCAATAATTCTAAGGCGGTGGAATTAGAAACATTACATTTTGCCAGAGGCTGAGTTCTTCAGATGAGTAGGTAAAAATGTGTTTTAAAATCCCTGAGGCGGTTTGAAGTGGCTAAAAGTTTAGATACTAAGGAGTAACTTTAAAGTTGAAAATGTGGAAATCGACGTATAAGCTTCGGACTTGTTTAGACTGGAAATTCCATGAACGATACGAGTTGTGGTTTTTTTTTATTTTTAAAGTGTAAATCTGGTGCTTTCTTTCCTTTTCCATATATTGTTAATTTATGTGTCAAAACCTAGAAGAAACTTACGATCGTAATGAGAGATGACACAACAAAATCACATTTGTAACATTCAGAACTTTTAATACTACTCTATACGTATATACTACATCATTAAGAAGGTATTGTTTAAAAATATGTTAATGAATATCCTATTAACAAATATTATATTTACTTTTTATAACAAGCCCCACTAAAAGATAAAAGGTTTTGTTGTAAAATTATCCTCCTTTCTCTTGGCTAATATCTACCCATAGCCACATGCTTTCTACCGGGTGAAAATAATTTGCTTATGTAAATTGTATTTGTTTTTTAATAAAGGGAATTGTTAATATCTCAATAAAAACAGTTTTAATATATCTTTCACGCGTCCAGTTCTTTCTTAAAAGTGAAGCCAGTTTTCAAAATTGGAGCAAAGGTCCTTGCACTCTTAGAATCCTCATTTAAATGGAGTCAAAACATCGTTATTAAGTGTAAATTTCACTTACCCGCAATTCTGTCATCAGGTGGCTTGTTACTGTAATGCATGCGAATTACAAGCAGGGAGTTGCTTATAATTCCACACGGCATCTGTATGATATTTTATTACCGTCAATTCTCAGTACAAATAAAGTGTGACGTAACTTCACGACCACACAAGACAATTTGTATGTGATCGACGCGAGAAGACAAAACTGCTCCATATTTTCCCGCTTTATTATTAAAATAAAGCCTGCAATACCAAGTAGCCACCTATGGATGACTTTCTTGCTAATTTCCCACGGAGCCAGAAAGTTACGAGACAAAGGCTGCCTATGCTGTAAATATATCTAGTGTTTACGTATAAACTGCCACTGTATCCTAGGTTGTTGAATACGAACTAGATTTTCTACAATTAAGGTTTACTTTCCAAGCACTTAATTGATATAAGATGTCAATCGCTAAAAAATATTGAATTGTTTATAGTACTACAAAATGAAATAAGGGTTAGTTGGAATATAAAATATTTATCGGCATTGTATTTTATTTCCTTTATGTATGAAACGCCATATTAATTATTTATGTATGTACTACACGGAAATTATTCCGTCTAATTTTCATCACGCGACGTACAGCCCATTAAATAGACAACGTTCATATTCGTCTTACATTTTATAGGACTTTCACATATTTTCTTAGCGTTTAGTAAATGTAAAATCACAGTCGATTCATACATACAGAGCTATGCAACAATTGTCTTTGAGTTTTACGAGTATTTTATGATTCGGTGTGTTGATCAAAGGGCTGTAGCATAGCTGGTAGTGTCGAGCATGGCACAAATAATATCAAATATGTAAGATATACATACATATGTACGTAGTATATGTTAGTAGGTAACGAGTAAATAGAGATAATCTCCGCAACCACCATCGTCGCGGGACCTTGAGCTGCGACGCCTACCTACCTCATTTATTATGACTGCAAACCAACGCTTCGCATATGAGCCGGCTAAATGTGGTTACTAGTGAATCTTTAAACGCTGCCCGACTTACAACTACATTTGACAAATATATATTTGTTAGTTATTTTGAAGGGAATGTATGAAACTGAGTAAATTGGATATACCTAATATTCACGGGGTCACCAAAATTTAAGACGAAATTCGGAGGGTCAACATTTTGTGAAAATTTGATTTCTAAAATCTTTTAAAATTAAATCATAGTTTTGAAACTGATCAGTTTATGTATAAAATATGATGTACAGTAAAATAAAACTTCATATATTTCATTTACAAAAATCCATGTAACTAATTAAAATATTTGTTCCATAAGCACTTTTATAAGCGTTCAATCATCTAGGACTTTTATTTTAAGCAACATTATACTCGAAGAAAGGTCGCCGTTCGTAAAGTATAATTTACAGTTTTGAGTCTATTATTTTAATTTCCCAAGATATATTGTGTCAGTTGTGCCGACTTATCTATGAATATCAAATACAATATTAACGCTAGAAGATTAAAGCCAAGTTAGCGGTACTCTATGCGTTCTCAGCGGTCAACTTTAATATGAATAAACTACGGACGCAAAAAAACTTGATTGTATTAAAAATGTTTGTACCTTTTCCTTGTAGATAAAAGTATAATGTTCATTTATGTTATTTTGTATTGTTGTACGTACGTTATTCTGCATTATATACAACCTAAATATTGTTCACTTACTTTATTATAATCTTAAAATAATTTCGTCACAAGACACTTCTAAAATTATGTTAAGATAAATTATAAATCGAATTAACAAAACTGTGCGCATATGTGAATAATGAGTACGTTAAAATAATGAGTAATCTGCCTGCGTAAAGTGGTACTCTAAAGAAATTCAGCGTAAAAGGATCCGCTACGGGCTGTTAAGATTAGGTTATTGCCTCTAATATGCGCGTGCTACGAACGCTACAGCTTCTTATCATTTGTAATAGCTAAAATAATGTACATTTAATTGTTTTTTTTTGTGCACGTGTTTATTTATTTTTAATTTATATCTTTTATTCTTTTGTGTTGTTTCAAATTTGTGTTCCGTTTATGACTTCGTCACTTGGCACTTGTAAGACCGCGGCTTTGTAGAACGTGGCTTGGTGTGAGTGGACCACGAGTACCGCACTTCTCTGCACCGCTTTGTTGTGTGTAAAATAATAACATTGCACAGTTTAATAATAATAATCCAGCCCTTTAATATGCCACTGCAGGATACGGGCGTCCTTTACGATTAAGAATGCTTAGGCTTTAGCCTATTATGTATTTTAATTTGTTGAAATATTAGTAGACTTAATATGTATATATACGTAATAGAAAGTACTTAACTTGTAGAGAGTTGTTGCAGGTCCTTAACCGATAGTAACAATGAGTCGGCTCCAGGAGTAACCTCTATCTAATATTGGGCTTTGTTTGATAAGTGACTCCTGAAGGTCCAAAAGCTGGTAGGAAGATGTCCATATTTGCCTAGGGGGCCGTCCATTATTCACGTGAGGCTCGAAAGGGGGGGAGGAGGTTTATCAAAAATCACGAATTATCACTAGCGGGGAGAGGGGGTGTAGTAAGATATTACGTGTATTTATTTTTTCGTCAATGCGCGATTTCTAAACCGAAAAGCCGCGTATAGTGTGAACGTAACTCGCTGTAATCAGACAACGAAAGAAGTCCAAGATTGTACTTTACTTATAACTGTATTAAAAGGTAATAGGTATTCTAAAAAAAAAAACTTAGTAGGTACTAAAAATACACGTGATTTTGGGTGGGGGGTGGGGATTAGTCTTAAACCTCACCAAGTATTACCTAGGGGGAGGGGGGAGGGTTAAAAATGCATCAACGAATAAAACAAATAAAAATTAATCAACGGAATTTGATGGAATTTGGTATGGGGGTAGCTGACACCCTGGATTAACACTTAGGCTACTTTTTATCCCAAAAGAAATAGTGCTCCCTTATTAGGTACTTTTTTTATACTCAAAGGGTCTGGATGGGACTAGATTACATCACAGATTACCTACATGCCTTGAGTGAGAATGAGACGGGACGGGCGGGATATAACGAACGGGATGGGAAATTTAAAGTTCATCACGCAGACGGAGTTTGCGGGCAGAAGCTAGTATCTTATAAACGTGTAATTAATAGAGCACTAATGCCTCAATTTAGGTACGTAATAAAAAAAATAAGTAAGTGTATTATGATTGATCTGTGTAAAAATTCAATTTCTATAGGGTCCATAAGTATTGGTACAATTGTTTTCATTCAATAAACTTATTAAATCTGTATGTTAATATCTTTTGTCCTAGAGAGGGACACAAGTTTTTGATAGGCGCGCGGCATAGTGCAACGAGCGCACACGTGAGAATGAGCTGTTAGAACAGTACACACATAGACGTTTCCCATGTGTTAGAGCGGGACAAACGATGTGAAATCAGGGTGGTTCCATATAGGTTCAACGACCTACCGCGACACGCGTATCGGTGATTTTTATAATTTGGATTTTGGGACAAAATTTCCGTCTTAATGCCCGGAAGAATTCATATCACGGATAATGTAAACACATACGATTTTAGTTCGAACCTGTTTTCAATTTATTTATCAGCATTACAAGTTACATGTTATTATTGTTTTTTGGCACGTGTAATATCGTTGATTATTTGAATGCTGATTATTATCTAACAATTTATGATATAATTATGAATTAAACACATTTTAAAAGTAAGATGTACTCATCGTGCTTATTATGTTATGTGTAAATGTTTATGCATTGATAATAAATATCTGCGACAGACGATAAAAGTTTTTATGGTCATAAGATCGGCGATAGCAACAGGTTACGTCATAAGCAGCGACTTCTCTACTATTTTGGCTAGTAATAAAATAAGCGTTTTAATTTCACGTCATTGACGTCTGGTCTCAATATAATTTTATAATGTATGAGGCTAGAATTATCCTTTTTCATACGTCTACGGTATCCTTATTAGGCGTCTTAATGTTCTTATTATATCAATTATATTGCGAGGGATGTGCGCGTGGCTCATTTATCTTTTTTGCAACAATGAGGCTTTTAAGGTAAAATGGTCGTAAGTGTGACTGTCAAGGAACTTATTATTTAAATGAGTTGCATAACGATTACTGTCACAGTTTGGGCGACGTCGCACAGACATACAGATCGCTTTGGTGCCATTGTATGATAATTTTGACCTTCACTTTGTGAGTGTGTTTATCACCCCTAAATTTTGTACAGATCTATCTACAAATCGTACATATCTTTTCAAATTCGATAAAAAATTCCAGCCTATCGACTTAATCGGCAATTGAAAGCATAAATCCATTAGGTATTAAAACGCTTTTTTCATCAGCGTATCACTTAAAAAAATTAATAGAAATGAGTGTCCGCGAGAGTGTTATGTAATACTTTTTGAATCCGGTGGAATTCGAGTTGTCACTAAACATTGGCTAACTGTCCCTACGAGTCCGTGAAGGGTAGTGACCGCAAGGAAAGTAACGCAGCGCGGGCGCAGGCGAGCATTGCGCAAGCCTCCGACTTCCACGTGTATTCACTTAGTACCATCGCAGGTGATCCGAGGGCATCCGGTGCTGCTGCGTTCAAATTATTTTGTTTGCTTTCTAAGCATTACCGTATTGATTTTATATCAAATCGCTAACTAAGCAACAACGACCGTCGCCTGCCAACGGCTTTTGTCACTAAGTAACAAGGAATGTTATTGAAAGCATTAAAAATGCGTTTTTATGAGAATGAAATTAGCAATGATTTATGAGCCGTATGAGTAGGTACACCTTTCTCTACTTGACGGTACTTCGGCCCGTCGCTCGTCGCTTTGGTCCGCATTTTGGGAGGCGCCTTGCGCAAACGCGTCCCACACGCATGCATCCGAGAGCGCACTCATCATTCTTTGCACCGTTAGTTTTTCCTACTTCTCAGCGTGTATTATAGCGTCGTTCATATCGTAAAAGTAGGAATGTTTAATTAGAGAAAGGGCTTCACGACAGTCGGCGCTCGAGATGTGTTGCAACTTGCAGGGAGCGTTTGCATGGGCCGCGCAGTGCTTGGTGCTAAGCTAGGTAGTTGCGGTCGCATCTAATAGATTTCAATCGGGGTGACGTCAAATAGTCCCCCGGAGAGTTGCCCTCGCGAGACAGTAGCGTCATTGCGAGCAAATCGGCGGCTGCGCGGGCGGTGATCGAGAGGCCCCGGCGGGTGCGCAGCCGCCGCGCCCTCTGCGCGTCGAGCCGCCGAGCGCGTCCCTCGCCCCCGCGCGCCCCACACGCTCGCCCCTGCCGCCGCGCCCCGCGCACCCCGCGCCCCACGCCCCTCGCCCCACGCGCTTGCAGGAAAATTACGATAGTTGATGACACCACCATGACATGTGACGATCGAGAAAATGATTACTCCGTGTACGTGAACTATTTGCATCGGATCATATGAAACAGGTCGCGTATGCTGCATCCAAATTAAGTTTATCAAAGCGAATGATATATTACTTGCGCGCTTTTGATTACATCGTGACCCTTGAAAAATGGAAACTCTAAGCTGTTAGAGTCCTTTTACCATAAAATGTATCCAAACCTTCGTGTGAAACATAATCTGATAGTTTTAAAAGCTGAAATAGTGTAATAGATACAGGACTGGCAGGCGTTTTTCTAAAAAAACACTGACTGCTGGTTCACCTTGACCGCTGTCTGTAGGAGAAACAACCACTCAAATAAATACCTACCTACCTGCTGCACACAAATTGAGCGGGAAATATGTAAGGCTGAAAAAATCTGATGGAGCATCTTGCAAGTACCTACTTTCACTCATCGTGCAGTAGATAGGTACTTTTTTAATAGTAAAATAGAAAACATTTTCCGATTTCTTATTGATAATGAGGTAGTTGATTCGAAATTTTCTGGAATTGACATTCAAATACAGCCTGGACTCTGTAGCCTAGGGTACGGTTTCTGAAGAATGAGGTGGATACAATATACGATTTTTCAGTAAAATTTAAATAAATTCAATGTCTTTAGCAAATTTTTGATATTTCCAATTATTTTCGATAAATTAGCATGGTAGAAAGTAGAGATTATGAATGCTTTATCCTGAAATTTGACAGCCCCCGTGGCGTAGTTGGTTAGACGCCAGCTGTGCACTGAGAGGCCACGGGTTCGATTCCCGCATGTTTGTGTGACCCACAAGTATTTGTTTCGGGTGTGGGTGTTGGGTGTATTTATTTGTTTTTATTTTCTACTTTATATAGTTCAGTTATATTTTTTAGTTTTGCCTGTGAATATGTACCTATTAATAACATTGTTATAGACACGCAGACTCAACCTAGCAACAAAGAGACGAATAAAATTTGGATTCTCGTAAATATCGATAAAGCCATATCTCTTCCGTTACCTCAAAATATACCACTTTATTCTCACAAACACGTATCGATGACGTCATTATCAACCCATAAACGCCCCACTTCTAGGCTCAAAATGTCATCACGTTAAAGGGAAAGGTAAAAAAATATTCATGAATATGTCATAAATAATGTGATCAGTTATAAAATGTGTGCAAAAGTTCCGTAGTGCCAAGTATTCGTGTGGCAAATATTAAAATAGCTGTACGGGCAGGACGAGGGGCGAGCGTGTCGTACAGTAATCAGAAGGTCACGCGGGGTTTGTACTCCATTCCACCGGCCTTATGGAGCGCGCGTGCGGCAATCACAGATATCTGCCAAGATTAATGAAACACGTCAAACAAATGCTCTTCGTTGCTGACTTGATTTGATATTCATAAAAATTGCGCGTTTGCAATCTCCTTTGTGCTCGTTCCTTTTTTAAACTATTAAAGTTTTAAAATAAAATTAGAATGCTGAGGAATGTAAATTAAAAATCCTTAGAAAATGGTAAGTAATTAAGAAATAAACATTTATATTTTATCACTTTAATCCTTATAAATAATAACTTAGCCTAAAATTTAAAAAACAAAAAAAAATATCTTACTTTTTTTTTAAAATGCTGAAAACAGTTCAATGATGCTGTATCTAAGAATAATGTTAGATAAGATTATAAAAGATTTGGTATCAGTGTATACTGTAGAGCTAAGGAAGTGATGAAACTATATACTTCTTACTATCACGATAATTGAAGTAAAACGTTAGTTTATCAATTAACGAAAGCAAGTCGCTAATTGTATAACTTAAAAAAAAAAACATAATAGTTAACGCCATAAAGGAGGAAATGAACTTATTGTTTTTTATAATAATAAAACGAAATAAAAACCAACTCGTAATTTTATGAGAATTTTAAAATGCATGCAACGTAAATAAAACTTTTTTACGTAACAGCGGAAAATAAATCGCATTCTTAGATGAGACTGTAGTTTTACTCGCAAATCAAATATTGTGTGTTTTTAGAATTATGTATGGTTAGTCATCATTACCTCATCGCGCTTATACGTTTATGGACGTCAATAAGGACTATTGTTCTATTATTTATCAAGAAGGTATAAAACCAAAATTTTAACTATGTTTCAATCTCTAATTTTCTATTTCAGAATTGATCGTATAAAAACTTACAGTTATAATAATTAGGTATTTACTACTGATTTATGGTTATCTAGGTACTATTTTGTGGTAAAGGTCGCGGGACGTCGCTGGATGCAGGCTGCCTCCAACAAGTCACTGTGGAAATCATTGGAGGAGGCCTATTTCAGCAGTGGACTTCCTTTGGCTGATGGATGGATGGATTGATTTATGAAGTCCAACATTCATGAAGCGAGGATTCTTCTACTAATAGAATACAAACATGCAAACTACTAAAGAAACCAAGCACAAAAAAATTATCTACCTTATATTATCTACCTTAAATCTATATCAACAAACAAAAAACACAAATCAGAAGACTACATCAAAGCATTTATTTACAATTACATGTAAACAAAATCGGCAAAGTTTTCCCCTATCCACATTTAACTATTTAAAATATAACACGCAAGGTATTAAACCTAAATTACTGCTGTTTAACATTCTGATACATTTTACAATTACTAGAACATGAATGAAAGCGCGAGGGCATGCGGTTCAAGCGGGCTGGCCGGAACCGTGCTACGGTGGGGTATATTTGATTGTGATGCAAATTCCCTATTTCCGGCGAGGGGAACCCGGCAACAGGTGGGGGTCGACTCCATCTCTACTCATCCACACTCAGGACGTGCTTTATTGCACTGGAAATTATATCAGGCACTTAGATTTAAACATTCACGCCTGGACAGCGATCAACGTAAAAATAGGTGAAGAAACCGTCATAGTAATATCTATATCTATATCGGCCCATATACGTCCCACTGCAGGGCACGGGCCTACTCTACAATCAAGGGAATCGATTGAGAGTGGTTAGGCCATATAGTCCACCACGCTGGCCTAGTGCGGGTTGGCGGACTTACCTACCGTAGAAATTATTTAAAATCGCTACGGTATGCAGGTTTCCTCACGATGTTTTCCTTCACCGTTAAAGAGCGTGGTGATTGACTATCAATATACACATGACTCCGAAAAGTCAGAGGTGTGCCCTGGGATTTGAACCCGCGACCACTGTGAACATTCAGGCAGCCGCGTCTGGTCCGTTACCAACAGGCCACCACGCACTGTAATATAATATAAACATATAATAATAATATAAGAGATCTGGGATTTAAAAGATTTACCGTACGACTATTCATAATCGCCCGGACGGTGATCACGAAGTGTTTCAGATTCATCCAGTGTATATAGGGGTAGAATGAGACTAGCATAATTGTGTCGACCTTCGATAGATAACCATTCCACGTCGATGAATTATTAGTCTCGGTTGTACCGCCTAACTATAAAATGCATCTGTAGTTATTTTGTAGAGCCAGTTTTAAAAGCAAAAATCAGGGAATGCCTTCGACAAATTATCGTTTAATCCGCCTATAGTATGCTGTCTTGTACATGAAGCATCATATAAATAAATTACACCGTAAATTAGAAAATAATGTTTACGTAGAGCACGGAATCTTACTCACTATAGTCTAGACCAATGTTTCTCAAACTGGGCGATAGCGCACATTCACGGGGCTGGAAGCTTGCATAGGGCAGTATAACACTTAAAAAGAACTGCGGGTCGCAAGGAATTCTCGGAAGACGATAGGAGACAACTTTTATAACATAAGAACCATTTTAAAATTGGTTTGGTACGGAAATATGTTAGTAGAGTCCTGTATTGTAGAGTCCTTCATATTATAACACAACTATTAAATATTTTCAAATGTTTTACTACTTGTCGTCATTTTTAAAAAAGTAAATACCTATTATTAATGTTTTTTGAAGATACGCAGAACTGATAAAGAACAAAAAAGTTAAAAATGAAGGGATAAAATTACTAGATTTTATTAAAATCACAAAGTGGGCAGCGATCATCGAAATAGGTTTTAGAACGTATGCATCAGAAGGACTCAAGATTAAACAGGGTAGTTACATAAGAAACACATGATAACTTATTTATCCAATTCTAAACAATAAATGCAATAAATTTACTTAATTCAGTACATGATAAATTAATTAAACAAAAATATTTCGTTTTTTTAATGCTACCTTCGTCGTGCGTTTCATAAAGACAAGGGCCAAGCATGACATAATGCTTGTATTTGTGGAACAGTTTCAATCCATAAAATCGTGTAAGTAAGTTTGTAATGTATTCATAGAAAAATCAAAATACATTTCATTTTAGTAGGTTACGATGTTCGTTGATTAGAATATTCATAAACAGAAAACCGTAAAAATTATATGTCCCCTATCAAAACGAGACAGTATGAGAGTTAAATGATAATTGAAACATGGAAATCTAACAGTAATAAAAATTTAATTGTGGCTCTACGCCATTGAACCATTATTCTTTTCTGTTTACCATAGCCTCATCTTCACGTCTGAAGCCTGTATTATATTATAGTAGAACTACTTAAAACAGTTGAGATAATTTTAAAATACTAAACTAACTTCGAAACTGCAATCAATAAAAAATAATTAAAAAAAAAACCGACTTCAAAATTGTAATTAAGAAGAGAGAAATAAAGTTAATGCTTTAAAATTCTGAAACATTACCTAAATATGCCAACTAGGTATATTTGAGCTCGGTGCCAGCTGAAAATACTATAAGCTGTTTAACATCACGCTACGAACTACGCGGGTAAAACCGCAGGGCGCAGCTTGTCCCAAATATTGCAGCTCAAAAAAATAGTTGGCATATTTAGGTATTTTAGAATTTCAAAAGCTTTTTATCTCTCTTTTTAATTACAATTAAATCGGTTTAATTGTATCGGTTTAAATTTTTTACAAATATTTTTTATTTCTACATCTTTTAGTTTCTATACTAGTAATTGAAATTAATTTCTTACCAATTTTATTTGTTACGACAATTATCTACACGTTTTCCTAGTGAACCATACAAACTGTACTCTTTGTCTCACAGTGTCCTAAAGTGTGCGCCCTGGTGCGCCGCGCCGCACCATAGAAAGTAGAAGAGGGCGCCGCGAAGAAATTTTCTCTCTCTGGATTTTAAGTCATGTGCCTATATACCTAATTAGTACCATTGTACATTTTGACCAGCTAGATAAATTAGGATGCCGAGAAAAAATAGTAAACTACTGAACCGATTTTGATGAAACTTACACTGCTCCTAAGTTGGATTGACAGCCTCCGTAGCGCAGTTGGTTAGACGCCACCTGTGAAACGAGAGGCCACGGGTTCCATTCCCGCACCGAAACAAATGTTTGTGTGATCCACGGGTATTTGTTTTGGGTCTGGGTGTTTATGAGACCGAAAAGTCTCTCGTAGTTCCTGATACCCACGACATTAGACTCGATCTTAGTGTATGGTAAGGACTATGTGAGTGATTGTTGGGTATGTTTATTTAATCCAACTAAAATAATTTTTGAAATCCTACTTATACTTTTTTAAATATGTGGACAAACATACATAAATTTATGAAATTTGGCACACATATTCAGAAGCTGGTATAAACTAACATATCCAAAAACTGTACAACTCTGACAAAATTACATACATACAGGTCGAATTGATAGTCTTCTTTTTTGAAGTCCATTAAAAATAGTATTTATATTTGAAATACATCATTACGTTATGGATTGAAAAAATATCATCCACTTTCACATACATGCAAAATTTTGGGCCCTTTTGATCGACAGATCGATTACCGATCATTCCAACTCACAAACAGTATCTCAACTCAATTATTTGGCATTAAAAATTAAATTAAACAGCCAGTACATAATCCAAATGCACCATCTACGAGTACAAGTACTTCTACGAGTATGAATCTAAAACTCATAATGTCAAATTAATCCCGCGCGTTGCCATTCAGCGTCGAGAAAAATTATTCTTAATTACAAGGCTCATGCAGTCCCAGTGAAAGCAACTAACGCTTTAACGTTTATAATTACAGACACATTTTTTCCAATGTTTTTTATAAATGCCATTAAAATATGAATGGTACGACATCGTTCTTAGGCCGCTTCGCTAATTGTTTAGAAAGAAACAGTTAAATAAAACTATCATTAATTAAGTGAATGTCTTCAGTCTTGTACTATTAAACGGACCCGGCAATCTTTATTTGCGTATTTTTTGCCGTAAGTGTCAATTAGATGATTTTACTTAACATTTAGTCATTTAACTAATTGATTAAAGTGTTAGTCATTTAAAAGGTTCGCTATTATTAAATTCTTATGATAGACAAGGTGCTTCAGACTGCAACTATTTTCAGTTTTAATAAAAATAATATCCTTTTCATTAACTCGTTTTCTTTTTATGGCCGCAAATGACATTTTCAGCGTCGCAAAAACCTCTATAGAAAATGTTATTTAGAATTTACTGCCTTTTGATTCCGAATCTGTTTCTAAATATGAAAGGAAGAAATGACCAATAGGAAAATAAATTAGAACCATGTTACAGTAATCTCCAATTGGTTTTGGTACCCCAAAAGATAATATATGAAACGAAAATAAGTGAATTAATTTTAAATATATATTTTTTTGATTTTAAATCTCTTACGACGTAAAAAGCCCTGTTTAACCCAGATTCAAGCGAATCATAAATACTCCAATTGTTTCGAATATTCTTTGTATCACCATGCCACAATATTAACAAAGCCCATCTGTATTTCGTGTTTCCGTATGCTCTTGACACGGAGGGGTTGAATCAGATTTCTATAAAACGTTTGTGGATCGGAATGAGGGACGTTACAGGCCGTCGCCCAAGCGTGCGCGGACGCAGGGGGCGGCCACCCCGGCGCGAGAGCGTTGACCTCCCCCGCACCCCGCACACCGCACCCCGCACCACACCTCCCTCGCAATCACAGCCCTTTGTGAGCTCACGCCAAGGGCTACTCAGTGAGGGCAAGGACTTCGTTTCTTTGTTTTGAAATACCTTCTAACTCCCCAGGTAAAGCGACGGATTTGTGTTCTTTTTTCAAAATTAAATTTTACAAAGTACCTCGCGCAGGGACCATAGTGAAACGTGAGTGTGACCAATCTAAAGAGTTTTGTCACGATCATATCCACTATAAAACTTCACGCACGAATTTTTGTTCCGATTTTTACTGCTTACTCGTTATGTGATTGTTACAGTTTCTCTTCCGAGGTGTGAAGGGTCGGTACATGAACGCATCATAAATATTGGGTGCCTATCTTACCTATAATTTTCTGGTTTTCTCAGGTTCCGGCTGAAATTTTGTTTCACTTAAGCAATAGGCGAATAGCATTGAAATCTACTTCAGATCATTTACAATCGTAAGGATTAGACTGATTAGGTACTCATTGTTATTTAAAAATCTGTGTCCAATGAATCAATTAACGGATATTGGACGAGTAAATTTCTGATATTATAATGGACGCAGTTTAATTCTGACATCCTTGTGTAATGGTATTATTTCAAATCAAAATACCCGAAAACCGAAAGCTTAAAAATATTTTAAAATTAATATAATATGTAATTTGTTCTATACCAAATAAAATAACAGGCTAATCAAAAACGGTATTTGAAGAGACCCTAGATGTCAATAACACCGCTAAATTCGAGGGAGGTCATAGTTCATAACAACTTTAGATTATGTAATATAATTTAACGTATAAGATTGAATTCTACTGATTGTATAAAAGGCGTCATGATGTGTATGAATTGTCTGAGATATATTATGTAAGTAAAACTTCCGGGTAGCGTATTTGTATTTTTTTGAAAGAGCTAAGTTGTAGTGTTTGATTGGCTCGACCGTGGTGCTTTTGTCAGATAAAACACGTCAACAGCTTTGCTTCAACCATTGTTAAATCAGTAACGTTACCGGGGGGTCAATAATCTTCTTATAGGCTTGCCAGGGTAAGAGCGCCTTTCATCCTCAAAGATTAGAAAACCATCAGCTGTAGCTTTTCACCAGCAGAGATTGTTGTTAAACAACGATCAACTACATTCAAATTTAGAATTTGCTACTGGCCGTCTGCGTCAAGTCAATTATTTTTACGGCAATTTATGTTTTTGGTACTTTATATGCACATTATTAGATTTTATTCTTCTATAAAACAAATTATCCAGAAAATCCGATTTAACACACCAACTCATAAAGTTATAAAACATTTTCGGAAACTTCAGCACCAGTTAGATATGTCTATGTAAATAAAATATTATTTTAATGATAATTTAACAGACTTCGAGAAAACGGCGCATCAGATGGTGAGTAATTATTACCGTACATGAATATCTACGAAACTTGGATCTTATATGTTATGCCGGCCTCTCAAATTGAGAGGTAAAGGGAAGAAAAATTACTTTCAACTACTTTTATTACAAATATAATGCAAGTTGCAGGAAAGCGCTGAAAACAGACTGCATCCGATTAGTATATAATATTAAAAAAATGATTTTAATTTCTGTAATTGTTTAAATTATCATTATTACCATCATTGATGCGTTTATTATATGTACCAACACCCAGATCTGTGCATCCAAATCATCCGTGGGCTGAACCAATCTGCAAGCTCGTATTCGTTGTTCAATCAATTGACAACAATTGGATTAAACCTAGTCTGGTGCTATAAAAATCGAGCATTTAATTGAGTGTTAAACTGAAATTCCTTCTTGAATTAGAAATTGCCTTTAAAATAAACAACTCTAAACCTCTTAACCACAAAAACCTCAAAAAACAGAGCATGTCTAATATTCGGGGACTGGTCGGAAACGTGAAGTGACACACCCCGCCCGCATGCCGAAGCACCCCATCTAATGTCAAGTTGAAGTGAATTTATTTACTGCACTCAAGAACAATCGCCACACTCGACACTTACCATAGACAATTCAAGGAATTCTCAACCTTATTACCGATAATGCAGGTTAAACTTTATGGTAAATGAACCCGGAGGCGCCAATTATTTGAATGCGTTCTGGGAGGGTGAATAATAGGGGTTGTATGTTTCCGTCATTTGCTCAATCGTGGCACAACCGTTTTGAATGCAATCATCAAATTGAATAATTATCTAATTTCCTTTGTTATATTTAAGCGCTTATGTCATTAAATGGTTTTCCTAGAGGGTGGGTCTAGTGCTACATATTCATGTATGGGAATTTCCGGGTGTAGTAAATTAATTCAACATGTTATTTATCGCATCCTATATTATTGTTTCCTTTATTTTTTTGACAATTTAATATGAGGCACTTTTTTCATAAATTATACATGGGTATATGTATCTCATCTTGTTTCCCATAGACATAGGTAAATGATTTAGGGCTTAACTTTACGCAACGCAAACGCTAAGGTTTCGATGCCATATTTCCATTTCATTCATTTACTTCCATAATTTCCATAATGCAAAAACGATGTTATTAGCTTTACAAATATTCCTTATTCATCAATATCTACTGTTCATTTGCGGTCAATGTGTATGTTACAAATTACGCCGTTAAAACAACAACTTAAGTCATTAAATGCATCCCTTCGCCATTGACAATAACAGGGGACACGGTAACAAAATCGTAAACAGTGACAATCCACCCACAAATAGAAACCCGATACACGAGCGAATGTTTATCGCTATTAATATTAAAACAAACCAAATACTCCCCCTGGCAGAGGTTTAATAACCTGTGGGCTGAAGCGCCCCTCGACGGTTATCGTCGGGCGACGGTGACGGTTCACCGTGTCAAACGACAAGTGCTCGTGGTTTCCACACTTTGCGACCAGGGGATCAATTTGCTGGATACGTTTTTAACTGTAATGTTTTGCGCCTTTTTATTTTGTGCGTTTGGTGTTCGATTTTTGAAATCTTGCAATAAAACAAATTATATGAATTTTATTTATCTAATAGTGTTAAGAATTAAAACTATACAGCCAAGTTGCAATTAATTTATTTTCATTGTTATGACTGGTATATAAACAACATAACCTAGTATTCATTCTGGAACTATTTATATAGATTATTGCTTTATATCAATATTTAATAACCTAACAGTGCTTATTTTAAATTAAACACTGTGCTGAAACGTTAACAAACTTTTCATATTTCAATTCTGTATATTGCGTGTAATATTTGCTATTGTCTTATAGACTATTGTGTAAACGAGAAAAACTACGAAATAGTGTCGCATCCAGACACATAACACATCTATAAAAATGTGGTTTCCACGTGAAGCGACTAGCGAGTCACGATATGTCACGTGACAGGCACCACCGACATGGGGAGTGCGTTCATTCATATTTTTTTCGCTCTACTGCTCGCAATAAAATGCTGGCATAGCTTCTAATCACAGTTATAAAATCACTGCCGGCAGTTTTACAAACTATCTTTTGGCTAGTCCACCAACTTTCATCCGCTTTGGCAGAATTCACTAATAAAATTGGGAATAATAAATGCCAAAAAGTATAACCTCGATAGTTATGTTCTGACTTACTTTTGTTATTTAATCTTAGGACAAAAATAATCTATACCTAACAATTTAGATGTATCTAAATTAATAGAAAACCATCAATTAACACGGCAGAAAATTGCGTATAAATGACGTCAATGAACATGACGTGCGCAAGTTCAGTAACTGAGTTGCGATAGTGAAAACCTCTCCCACGGGAGTATCGACTGAGGGAAGGGGACGTAAAGCATTCCTGGGAACGGCGGGAGGTGTTCCACTTTTGTACTTTTTGCCGTCGTCGAAAGGGGGATGACCGGCTGTTTTTTCTATACTTTTTACTTCTCTTGTTTTAACCATCGGAACACTGGTCAGTCTGCGGCTGTCTTATTCCGTTTGTTCTTTTTAACGTCGATTAGATGTTGTATCTACCCTTTCTAGTTTTCGAACACGGTGATTAGTATGCTATCTGATTGATTATTTTTAAATACAATAAATTATAAGCAGACATTTTGAAAGTTTTCCAGAGTGCATAAAATTTAATCTCTTAAATACTGTTGGATAAGCATAAAATACACATAATTCAATTTGGCTTAATATTTTTGAATATATGTATTATGTATTTTATTTCGAATTAGAAACATGGCGCGGTGAATAGTAATAATTATTGAAAGAGGGACAAAATATGGCCTCGCCGCGATGTTTTTTCCACTCATTATTTAAATATATTTCTTTAAATCGATAAGTAAAAATAACAGTTCACCTTATTATTATGTATTACATTACTGTTATTAATTAAAGCGAGACTTGTTTATAAATAATACAGTTGCAATTGCTAGAATTTCAATTTTAATGGATTTTATGGAAAATTTACCGAAAACGTGTTTTGAAAACAATGGTCCTTTCATAAATATGATCAATTATTAACACACATTTTTTTGCTGCTCTTTTATACACATTTGGATAACGAAAACTGTTTTAATAAGCCTATTTTGACTACGTACGGCGCCTTAATGTATTTTATTATATTTTTTATTCAAAATGAACTAAAATGTTCTTCTCGGTTGTGCATTAATTAATTTTCAACTAACTTTGATTCTCCACACGGCATCCATTTTGAAGGCTCGTTACAACTCAGTAAAAGTAACTGTTAATTCACTTAGGTGCTGTTGAATAGAATCACATCCGCACATTTAGTTACTTTATCATCATTATAAATGATCTCGTTTAATGGGCAGCTGATAAAAACTCAGTTTTCACTCGACGTGAGTTAACGGCCTTAGTACATCATCATTAGCCTGCTTCAATTCAGTTTAACATCAGCCCATGGCTGTTTCTGTTTTGAGGACCCTTATATAAGAGGAGTACAATCTTTTTTCTAATTTATTTAATATTCATACCACAGAATATAGCTCTAGCAACTTTGAAGTGCAATTAACAAAATAAAATGTATTATTATGAAAATGTTATGATCATTTATGATAAACGTGTAATCGCTTCCGGGGTTATTTTATAATCTGAACTAGAGGATGAAATGAATGAAAGGTTTAAGGATGAAGTACGCATCTAATAAAGTTGTTTTTATTTACGGGTAAAATTACAAATAACAGACTAACGCCCGAATACTCAAATGCCATTTACCAATTCTATCGTCCTTTCATGTAAAATATTAAGAATAAAATTGGATAGTTTTATCGGAACTCTAAGACCATATAACTTGCTATGAAGAATTGATAATTGTACGTTATCATATGCAGATTTTATGTCTAGGAAAACGGCAACAATACTTAAATTTTTAGAGAAAGATAATCTTATGTCAGAAGTAAAGATACTTAAATATTAAGTTGCACTTAACTACCCACGGCCCACTTAATCAATACATTTAAGCGGGACTTGGTTAGTTAAGTACAATATAATATTTGAGTGACCTTTGAGTATTCCGGCGTAAGTTAATTTAGCTCTATCTTTAAGAGATCGACTTGCAACTACACCTCATATAATAATAATAATAAAAAATAATAAAAACGTTTATTTGGTTTAGAGATAACACTTACAATTTTAAATGAAAATAAGAACATCACAAAAAATAACAAAAGAATCAACTAAACAATTCTACTTATCAATAATATTGTATACATGGCGAGAAACAAAAAACAAATAAAATTAAATATATTCCCTAAACCAAAAAGGATCCAGCTCAGCTTAATGCCGCAGCCTGAGCTACAGCGCTGATTTTCAGCTGAATCCCAGATTTGTTTGAAGAATTTAAAGATACTAAAAATTCTAACTTTTGCGTAATAACAACAATTGTCCACATTTTTATTGAATACAATTTAAAACAGTAATTAAAACGTAAACATAAAAAGAATTAAAAACCTTAAATTAAAAGAAGTACGGTACTTACAAAATTTGAGATACAATATATTATATGAACTATATTTAACGATAATTTCTCATTAACCGGTTACACTGTGAGGAT
Organism: Deilephila porcellus; assembly: GCA_905220455.2. Lineage (NCBI taxonomy): Eukaryota > Metazoa > Arthropoda > Insecta > Lepidoptera > Sphingidae > Deilephila > Deilephila porcellus. The sequence continues at coordinate 10,333,226 of LR999973.1, read as the reverse complement.
GTGAAAATGAAACATACTATACTAAAATTAGATATGTTGTAGACCTACTTAGATGGAGGTAATTACTAAAAATCAGGTAAAATATATACTGGTTTGCTGAACCTATACAATGAACAAAATACGAATCTGTAACATAGGTATCCCTAATCTCAAAAAAATTGCAGATAATTTGATCGAAGAGATTCAATTCAATTTTCATTCCATCAAAATTCCATTTTTAAAAATTTTGTCACCGAAGCCAAATGTACAATATTATCCCGTTTACCTTAAAATATTTCGCTCGAACAATCTATGTTTAGCCCACCCCAGCAATTAAGCATCGTGATGCGGGCGCTATCAGCGATACATCGATAGGGGGAGGTAGCCACCCTCCCACCCCTGCCAGGACACGGCATAGCAGCTAGTTATCTGCGCCGATCGATATGCCATGGAAAACTCCCGACAAATAGATACCTCTATTTACATGTATGTAGCGAACGGCATTGCAGTATCGACGCGCTCTTCTCTTTGTTCAATTATATTCACCCCAAATAGTATTGCTTTTTCAGTTATTGTACTGATAGTTGGAACGATATAGGTATATTTAAAAATCTATGGGCCTGGTATTAATATCTTACAATTTTTGGAGACGTCAATGTTTCACAATTTTGAAGGGTTGATGAAAGCCTTTCTGTACATGGGGCTGCTTTTGTTTTATAAGTAGATTAAATTATTATAGATATTAACTTAGTGTCGTTGTGCTATAATACGATGATCTCAAACATTAATTGTAAGCTTTTGTTACTAAATTTTAATTTGGTCATATTTTGAAGATGGTAGATCTCCATATTGCAAATCTATTTTTATTTTATTTTTTATTTAAACCATAGGTATTATAGAAAATAAAGAAACTAAACAGATTAGTAGAAACCCGTATGTTATTGAAATAATTGATTTCAATGCTATATGCAAACAGTGAGGGTCTGCCGCCTACTTTACCTGGTATTTTAAATGATGTGGGTTGCTAGTTGCTCTTGTGGTAGAGGCATCGAATATAAGCATAAAGTGCATAGTAATCTGTTAGATTTAATGGCTGGATCTGTTATACAATGGATACTTAGCCACCAGTGGCGTGCCTAGGGTTTTGGACTAGGGCAAGCCCAATATTTTTTAGGTTTAACATACATACATACATACATAGACTCACGCCTCTATGCCAGAAGGGGTAGGCAGAGGCGCCACCAGGACAAGCACATTTCGCCTTGTAAGTTCCGTCACGCGATGTGATAGGGGGCGAGCCTATCGCCATATCGGATACAAATTCCAGACTCCGGGCTGATAATGAATAGAAAAATCCAATATCACTTTGCCCGACCTGGGATTCGAACCCGAGACCTCAGCTTTGTTACCATACCTTAGTACAAATACGCCACCGAGTTTTTTTTTAGGTTTAATACCTACTGATTTACTTACGCAAAGTTACAAAGAAAGAAGAATATGAATTTACGTCGGCAGACCAATCACACAATCAATAATAAGATTAAAACAAATATAGAGTGCTTGTGGACATACATCGGTAACTTTTTATTGCATTTTTAGTACCTGGCATTACAATAGCACAACAATAGCTACTGTGGTGCCGTGTTTTAAAGTTACCGAAATTGTGGACAGAAATTATTATGAATACATCCATATTTTTGTGAATTACAAGTAATAGAATGTCTTTTGAGAGGACGAACTAATTTATTTTAAATTTAAAACATTATATTCCAAGTAATTAAACGCACAAAACTTGTCGTCTGAAAACATATGAAACACAATTGTTTAATAACCTATTTAAAGGGTAACATGTAGAAATCAAAATACGTAGTTTTGTTAACTGAACTAATAAAATGTGTACAAATCCGGCATTGGATTCGCGCAAGTTTCTTTTGTAATATAATTGAATGAATTCAATTTTTTAACTGCAACGAACACTTTCACCACCGCAAACAACAGCACACACAAACCATTACAGGAAACAATAAAATTCATTTAATATCAAAAACTATAAATAACACAAAAACCTAAACAATAATCATAAACAGAACTTCACAATGTCATAATACAAATAAAAAGTTAGTAGCAATTCGTACAGTACCTGTTGCTATTAAACGTGAAATAAACATTACGACATATAAATATAATTTATTAAAAAGTATATGAATACTTCATTATTTGTACTAAAAAAATATATATGAAATAATTTCAAAAAGCAACCAACATAAATTAATAACAACAAACATAATTTACTGAGCAAATAATAACGTGACGACTATGAAACGTACGATGTTTAATCACAAAAAGCCGGGCATATCGTCTAATAGAAATTGCTATACAAAATATCTATAGCTATACATTCGTTGCGATCGAGTAGTAGCATTTCGCCCGATGTGCGAGCAACAGATCCCAAATTGCCAGAAGCCTCGTAAAAGCACACGAGAGAGAAAAGGACAGATATATGTGCCGCGTGTTCCGTCTTTTTAAGTTCTATTTAATTATTGAATTAAGTATTTCATTACGCGGCGCGGCGCGCGCTTCGGCGGGCGTTCCGTCGCGTCGCAGACGCTTCATTGCAACACGGCGCGGCTCTACACCAGCGGCGCGGTAAATTCAAAACGTAGACTTCTTTATTATATGACTGTATTGTATTAAATGTAATGGTTAGTGTTCAGTGTGGAGTATATTCATATCATGTAGGGCAAGCCGGGCTTTTGGGCTTGTATGGAAGTACCGCCACTATTAGCCACAATAGACGAGATTATCGATTGAATCTGTTGATAGACGCCACAAAGACTTTACTAAAGATTTGCAGACAGGCTAAAATATATAAAAGGAAGTCTCATTTACAAATCGATTGGCACGATCCTTCATTTTTATTGGAAACACAGAAGATTTGTATGAATATAGGACATTGAAAAACAATGTCAATAACACGTGGTTAAAATTAAAGTTGAATTAAAGTGATTTAGATATTACTGAAGAGGGTATAAGAAATTAAATATGAGGTCACAGTTTTGATAACAAATCAATCAATTCAGAGGCGAATACTTTTAAATTCATGCACAAGTACTTGGACACTTCATTTTTCTTGATCGCTTTTATCGTGCCAAAAATCTTTTAAATGTTTTCACTTATAATTAATGGTAGAACAGGTAAAAGGATTCAATTCGAAGAGCAAATTAAATTTAAAAAACTCATTAACCTTTAGCATAAAAATACGTACACCCAAACGTTACAAAAGAGATGCAAATTGTATCAAAACTGTCAAGGTTGCTTCTGGACGCTATTAAAAATTAATCAAAGTTAAAAAAATGGAATTGTTTACCAAATGTCATGCACCCAGTCACCGAGTGTGGTCATTTGAAAGGTCGGGGCGCTGCGGCAACGAGCATGCGGCGGACACCTGTACGGGCCGCGGACATTCTAGCCGCGGTTATAGCCGAACTTATCGCCATGCGCTGACGCAACCCAAACAGGATCCACCTCCCAACAAAAAGTTCCACGGCCACTATTTCGAAACTCGTGCGCACCTAAATAGAGAAAGGCATCTATGTGCTTGTACATCATTTGTAGAGCCGCTAGTCGCAACCCACGGGGTACGGGGTGAATGCCCTTAACGTCCTCCGCACTCCTCCCTCATAGCTCCCTCCCGTTCTCGCACACTAGAGTCCCTCTTCTCTCAAGTTTGAAAAGAGGGCACGTATTCGTCTGCCTTTTATGAAAACTCTACCTAAATGTTATTCGGATAAAGTTCAAAGTAGAGTGTTGGCGCAACTCTGTGTACAGTTAAGGGTGTGTGCGCACGCGCATTGCGTTTGTATTCAAATGAGGACAGTGCGTTCCGCGCCGGAGAGCACTATGATTGTACTTTTTTAGTCCGTGAGCCGTAATCAGCTACAAGGAAATGGGCATCCTTAGGGGTGGCGCAGCGCACCACGCTTCGGCTATTGGGGACACGATCTCGTTAATGCGCGACAATTAGGTGCTCTCAGAAGACAATTTGTATTAATAGTAACCAACGTCCCTGTCGCCACGCGACGCGTGAATACGTCGCGACGTATTCATCTATTGTGTGAAGACGCACGCAATTCAAAGTTATAACTATTTTTAAAATACCAAAAAGTTTTTGCTCATTATCAAGTCATAGGTTTTTTGTTAAATCCGCAAATGTTTTTTTTTTTATATAGATATTGCAGTTAATTCGTCGAGTTCGACTGATTGCAATTTACTCTATACTTTTTAGGAAGGAAACGAGGTTTCAGGTCATTTTTTCTGTCACCGCCGTGGTTATCAATTATTGAGATCACCTGGCGGTGTGCGTTTTCGGTAAAAGTACCACGAAATACCTTAGTGCTTTTACACGTCAAGTTCCTTTACTAGACCAATGATTTTTACCAACTTTTATTACAAAAAAAAAACGAAATTCAAATGTCCTCATTCGCATAATGGTGTCCCTAAAACCCATTCATTTTCTGATCATCAAAAACTTTTTGCGTAATAAAAATACTCCTATAATAACAGATAAGTAGGTGCGGTATTAGACGCTAGTTAGTATACAGGTAGATACAGTGCCATCCGTTCACCTAGTAATTTGTGTATTGGCGTAGTCGCATCGTAGGCGGCACTCGACCTTCGCTCGTCCTGCGAGACGATGCTGTTTTCCACACGATACGCCGAATCTACCCATCTATTATTTATTCATAGACTAAAATAAAAACGATTTTAGTTTTTTTGCAAAGTATTTAAGTAGCTTGCCACAGAGGATGCTGTTTTATGAATAGTGAAGTGAGATTAATATTAGTTAAAATATTATGTAATTTTTAATACTCATATTTTTTAGTACCTATGGACTTTTTTGTACGTTCAAAACACGAATAGACACATCGATCAATTATACACGATCGATGAATAAACACGATAAAGTCTACCAACTACCGGAACATAATATGCCATCACACCCCTTTTTTCGAATTAATAAACGAAATACCAACATACATTATTATTTTTGGCTTAACTCTTAAAAAGAAACTCAGCCCCCGAATATGATAGGGAGCAAACTCATCGCCATATTTAGCACAATAAACCTGTAAAAAATGTTTCTAGAAAAATATACGAAGCATCGAAGCACAACCCCCATAACCGTCCCTCTATATTCGTTATCACTAGTCCAATATAAATATAAAGATTTTTTTCAAGTAGTCGAATGCAAGTGCCTACCCGACAACGCAGGCGGAACTACTTGTTTCGGATCAAGTGAAGGGGAATGTAGACCCTCACTACGCAGGAATATTTTTTGTACAAACACTATTATGCTATTAAATAAATTATTCCTAGACGATGTAAAAGGCAAATTCACATAAATATCATTTACATAACTTTTACCGAGCTTACAGAAATTAAATAAAAGTACCCACGGTATCAAATTAAAATTCTGATATTTCTTTTTGCTAAGTACCTATTTTTAATTTTAGCCTTTATATGATTTATATGCTAGTTATGTGTATTTACAAGTTGACACCAAAATTCATTAAATTATGTTCTAAAACCACAGGTGCTGATTTTTTCTACAAACAATAAATATAGGGTACTTTATCATAATATTTCATTCGCGCGATTGTTTTTTAATTTATATCCGACACCTAATGCAATATAAACATTTATTTCGATTGCCGATTGCCTCGAGTAAATCTTATACAATTTTTTACATACATACATACATAAACTCACGCCTTTATCCCCGAAGGGGTAGGCACTAGGACACCCACATTTCGCCTTGCATGTTCCGTCCCATGATGTGATAGGGGGCGAGCCTATCGCCATATCGGGCACAAATTCCTGACTCCAGGCTGATAATGAACAGAAAAATCTAATATCACTTTGTCCGACCCGGGATTCGAACCCGAGACCTCAGCTTTGTAGTCGTACCGCAGTACAACCACGCCACCGAGGCAGTCGTCGAGGCAGAGTACAATTTTTTATCTTAATGGTATTACTTCAATGTCATATAATCCCCCTGACACAGTGGGTAAAGGACACCTCCCAAGAGGCCTCGCGATCGAATCCCGCACATATTTGTTACAAATGTTGGTGCGATGAACAAATATTTTTTTCAGTCGGGTCCCACTTTACTGTAGTTTTGATTACAACGATGTGAAGCTTTGCCTATACTAGTAAGACATCTTGACCATTTGCGTTTGGTTAAATGATTTGCGTGTATTTTCTAATATTTATTATCACAAAAAAAATATGATTCCAGATTTAACCACAAATATGTTTGATAAGCTCGCAGAGGACAGGGTCGAATGGAGAAAAAAAAAAGGAGAGGCCTTTGCCCAGCAGTGGGACAAAATATAGGCTACAAAAAAAAAGTTTGATAAGTTAATATATGATTTCCAACACGAAGCGTGAATGTCTACGACCGGTAGATAAAATTATAGCGGCACCGCTAATACAAACTCAAACATACCAAATATGAATAAGTTTCAAAACTAAGTGAACAATGTATCCAAGATGCCATTCATTCTTACAATACTACCACGGAAAATATGAATGAAATTTTTAATTTGAATATGTGAAAAATGTAATAAGTAAAGAATTTCTATGGTATGTAAAGTCGGTCAACCCGCATTACGCTTGCGTGGTGTACTATATGGCCTAACCACTCTCAATCGTACCCTCTAACGTAGAGTAGGCCCGTGCCTTGCAGTGGGACTGATACAATACAATACAAAGTAAAAAAAAAACGCAAAATAGTTTGATTACTGGTCAAATAATCGCCTTCTATAAAATATACAGGGTATATCAAGACTGCGACCGAAAACGAAGCCATGTGGGAAAAATTTCGCAAAATAAATCGTGGTTTTTTTTTATTTGATTTTTTTTACTAATCGTCATATTTGGGTGATAAATACATAGCATTCCTAAAATAATGATGTACACCTTTTTAGTTTTAAAGTCGCAATGGTACGTAAGGGTTTTTCGCAAAAACTAGGTATTTAGCACTCAATGACGACGATTTTCAAAAAACTGCCCTAAAATATCTGTCGCATTTTTTGCGAAATTTTTAATTGCTTTATGTTTGTAACCACTAATACTACCACCTGGCTTTGTTTTCGGTCGCAGTCTTGATATACCCGGTATAAATACGACACAACAAAGATTGGTACATGATTAGTGGTGGAAAATACTCATTTAAATTTTATTTTGCAGATGATTTTAGTTTTATAAAAAAGGCAAGATATGTTGTATTATTGGCTAGACCATATCTGATTTATGTTTTTTAAAAGATTTTTCTACATCGCTATGGTCACAATTAACAACGAACCACTTACAAAATATGGCAATAAATTAAGTAATTTAAATATGTAAAATTACCTACATTGAAAGCATAATTTTATATTATTACAAATCTAGCAACATTCTATGTAAGAAATATAAGATTACAGCACATATTTATAAGTTGTAACAAAATGTCACACAATATATTATTGCTCAGGAAACTATAAAGATAAACCGCTTTCGAATCGAGGAATTATGCAGTTCCATTTTCAAAATGTTTCTTCGAAATTCGAATTAAAAATAAAACATCTATGAATGATTCTATAAGCGTTTGTCTGCTATTCTGGATAAATGATGAAAAAAACAATAGGAAATAAAAAAAAACAATAAAAATGATTTTCAGCTATTCTCAGGTACTTATTCGATGTTTCTATGAATGAATAAACAGTAAAATGCAGCTGGTCATGTGCAGACTGCATCAAAGCACTGACATGAAGTGCATAGTGCCTAGTGCCCACTGTCTACGTCAACAAGTGCCGTGGCCATGAACGCGTAGGTATTGCATTTATAACAAATCATTTACCGGTTTTAGATTCTCCATTCCATTAAATATAAACAAACCACATGTTTTGATTTATCTTTACTTAGAAGTAAAGCAGTTTTATTGAAGTCATCCTTTTAGGAAATCCTTGAATAAATTCAGAGTTCAAGGTACCAATTTAAAGTTGCATAGTCGAGTCCTTTTACTGAGGATCTGATCATTTTTTTTGTAGTGTGATTATTATAACGTTAAATAATATTTTAAATTAATAAATAATATTAATTTTCTTATGAAGATAAATTGGAACATAACGGCACATCAACAAAATATACAAATGTTTACAATTAAGTGAAAACTGGTCAGAAAAATAACTGCCAAAAAAAAATATTTTTAAAGTAAGTTAAATGAGATAACGGTAAATATAATTACAGTACTTTTAAAAAAGCTTTGTATTTTTTTTTCGAAGTTGGATTATTCTATGCCTATTGCAATATGTAGGCACCGCTAACTTATGAGTCTGCCTTTTAAGTGTCGTAGATGTTATGAAAACAATACGAACCAGTACCACCTTCTTGGCATTGTGGCCATTAATCTGAGGTGGTGAGTAATATGGACGTACCTAGGTTCTATTTTCAAGTCGGGAGATTACTATGTGCACTTTTCGACTCAATCGCGAACTTAATCTATTGAATATGAAATGGAAATAAGTGAGATATTCATCATCATCAATCCATCTGCCTCCATTGCTGGACATAGGCTTCTCCTATGACACGCCACTGGGTGCGACCTTCAGCCCACCGTGTCCAACCGTGACCGACAATCCTACATAAGTATATCATCGCTCCACCTACTGGGAGAGTCATACACTACATTTGCCGATAATTGGTATCCACTCGAGAACACGTCTACCCCAACGGTTGTCGGTTCTCTATCAAATGTGACCCACTACCACTACAACTTGCTAATTCGTTGGGCTATGTCGATCACCATGATTCTCTGTCGGATAAGCTCATTTCTGATTTTATACTTTAGAGAAACACCGAGCATAGCCCGCTCAATAGCTTGTTCAGCAACTTTGAATTGTTTAACCAGTGCCATCGTAAGTATCCATGTCTCGACACGTCTGTCATTACGGATAGGACGCACTCATTGAAGATTGTCGTCTTCAGGATTTGCGGTATTGGTGACGAAAAGACTTTACGGAATTTCCCAAATGTTGCCCAGCACGACTGGATTCTTCTACGAGCTTCACTCTCAAAGTTATTTCTACCTAATTGCAATTGCTGCCCGAGTTAGATATATTACGAAAAATCTTTATGAAGACCAAAATCCTACGCCACCTTGAGAGGACCGGCCCAAGAGACAAAGTATTCTTCTCTGAAATAAATAAAATCGCCTGATTTCAATGTGATGGTGTCCTCCCCATACCGCCATACATCGGTGAGGTATGAAAGTGACGCTATTGTAAGTTCTTTACCTACTTCTATAAAGATGCAGAATTCTAAAGAGAAGTCACATGACATCTGGAACATCCAAACTGTACTTAACTTGAAATACTGCAGCGATGGGCCAGCTCGACCGCGGTAGCACCACTATCTCATACAACACCGACGTTAAACGAAGGCTTTGCTGATATGTTTCATTCGGTGATGAGATTGCTAAAGGTTGCGTCGCATTTTTTATCTCCTTTTCATCAGATATAAACAAATCGAACGATTACTTTGTAACGTATAAATGTATTCAACTATGGCTGTCATGTCTTACAACCGAAAAGTGAAAAGTGGGTAGATTTATCGTTGCATTGATAATTTAGTTGATGCAATCTACTTGTCACGTCGCCGGGCCATCACACACAGAATATTAAAGAGTAATCATAGATATTACATGAAAGGTTTATTGTACTCTATTTTAATGAATAAATAATGTAAACTATGGTAAAGATAGTAGAGTATGAGATGGTAACAGCGATGCTAGACTAAACTGTACAGATACTACCTTTTTGTGCCCTAACCTCAGAGTTACCCTGGAAAGGGTAAAACAGTAGGTATTCATAATAGGCATTAACCAAGCATCTGCCTGGTTATTAGTGATCTCATCAACATCTATCCAATATATTGAAAAACGATCAATAGCGTAATATTCAGAATGTCTACGTTTGCATTGGTCGAATTATGGACGAATACCTGAGGGTATTTTTTAAATATTCTTGTTTTTTAAAAGGAATTGGTACATCTTTTGTAGCTTGTAATATGAACAGTTAAGAGAAAAACCACTGTCTCACAGGAATTCGACGTGAAGCGAAAGCTTCGCTGTCGCATTTCGTTTGGTTCCTCTTCCCATCCTATTTCCTTCACGCTCTCCTCCCAATTTGATGGGCCGGCAACACATCCGCAATCCAGCATTGTGGATGATCATGTGTGGCAGCGACCGCTTATTATCAGGTGACCTGTTTGCTCGTTTGCCGGACCCATGGAATAAAACATGAAGAAATCAACCGCTCCTTTATGTATGTACTTAGTTTTTAGAGTAAGATTTGGAATTTCACCTTCTTAGCTTGATGACATGTTGGTTGAAATAGTCTTGATAATGACCATACACGGTGAATAACCTGCCACATTGATTCGCTTCCGCGAGGCACGTTATGGGATCAAACAGTATATTTGATCATTTTTAAGTAGGTATCCTGATTGCGACTGTATTTGTATTTTAATCTTAGTATTTTACTTTTAATACAACTATGGATAAGGATGACGTCAAAGTAATTGCTACATATCCAGCTTTTATTACTAAATTCCTACTTGCTCTTTGTGGTTAATTATGGGTTTACAAATGCTTCTTCAAAAATACAAATGGTACTTAGATGGTGTTGCCAAATCCTTACGAACTGTGGATACCAAAGCCAGGCATTGTATTTGGAGCGGAAGTAAGCAAACTGTTTAACTACTTGCAATTATAACATTACCTTAGTATCTATTTCGTGGACTATGGTGTAATTACAATCACTTTTTATTATTTCAGTCTTTATTGTGATCGTTACGCTACTTTTATTGCAAGACTATAAAATAGAAATTTTCAATTAGGGCAACACAGTTGATATCTGTCAAACTGGCACATTAGACACAGAATAAAAAGGCGCCAAAAGCAAAATTGAATTGCGAACTAATATGGTGCTTGAAATGATGAAGTACTTACGCCCACGGCCGCCAATCTATCTCCCACAAACATTTTAGTGATACCGGTATGGCTAAGCAATAAAATATTTCTTTTTATGTCCCCCTCGAGTAACAACACGTTTGAAGCCAGTCGTGCTTGTTGCGCAAGCGACGCCGTATTCCGTGTTTCTGTGTGTCGGTACATGTAGATTTTCGACCAAAGACAATTTTAAAAATAAATATATACAGTCACATTTGAACGTTTATGGCTTCACCAATCTAGTTTTACGATGTCAAGTTCAAGGACTTTACATATTTAATGCGTTATTAATAAATCTATTGTTTTAAATTGTGCATTTTTTTTAACTATTAACAGAATGTTGCTGGTATGTTAAAATGTATTCGATGGCATCTTAATATCGATTCCCGTTATTTCCACAAATCAATTCACATCAGCATTAACATTGATTTAAAAATCTATTACCTAATTTAAAAATGGAACACTTTCTGGTTTTATTTGTTTCCGATTCTTCGAAATCATCTTCGTTATCGCCTTTCAATTAATTTTGCTCGCAATTTAATTATTTCTTCATATAGCTTTTCGTCGGATGTACAGTGTACTGCAAATAGAGCAAAATTTTAATAGACTGCGTCGCACACCGCGATGTCCGATACGACAGGCATTATCATTATTTGCGTTGATTGCTTTCAGATGTTACGAGCTACTTTCCTTTGAGTTCAATCTATTCAAATATTTGGGACGTTGTAAAAACTCTATATTTTTCCTTATAAGTGCTCGGAGATTAATGAATAAAAAGCTTTAAGTTTTTACTGATCGGTAAAATCGGCTTAAATACTTTTATATGTTGGAGATTATTAAATAGAGTTGGATTAAGAATTTCTCCTCGCGTTCCTTCGTCTAATATAAACATCGATCTACTACGGGCGGTAATCGGCCTCGATTCTCCCCGCTGTCTCCGCGGTTTCCATTCGCAGTGGCAAAAAGTTGTGAACGTTGGAGCAGCGGGCGGGGCGGCATCATCGAGTGCCATTACTCACATCCAGTGTAAGCAGATATGTCACTGTCTAAAGAATCGCACCTGTCACTAGCTAAACTTGAACTAAACCGAGGGGGTGGGCAGGTCTCCTCTAATGGTCACGTTTTAATGATACATTGTTGGTCGCAGACTGAGGAACGGTTTGTGATATTGAGAAGTTCTTGCTAGTAGTCGAGTGCGCGGGCGCTCACCGTTATCCTATTTCCTCCCTCCTTTATGCTCGACGCATTGTGACGGTACGCAGCTATTGCCTTCGAATTTACAGTAGTTCGTGAAATAAACGCTAGCAAAATAACTGCACTGTAATCGACATTATACAGTTTTATCTTTTACGCAATCAAGTGAGAAAATTAAATAACCTTTTACGACATCACACTAATATAGGAATCAGGCACGCGGCGATGCTATGCCTTCCTGCATTCTTATTTCGAATGCCTGTTATGGCTTAAGTGATGTCCTAAGATGGGATTTATTGCTAATCGATCTTCAATATATCAATTATCATTATAATTATTAATAAACTACTTACGATTACTTAAAGCTATTAAAATTATAAAGCTACTTTCGTAAACTGAAGATCTCCTTGCCTAATTAGCTGTAAAGTGGTGTATGATTATTATGTTATGACGCTTAATATCTTAGTAAATATATTAAACCTCAAAATAGCGTGTAGACAGTGAACAAGGTACTAAAACTTATTTGTAGAATGTGTTAGAACTTACATACGTTGCGGCAGAATGTGTTAGGTACGAATACGCCGAGTGCTAACCTTACCGGGTCCCTAAACAACGTGGCTCTGTGATTAGGATGGACGAGCCACAGCCAAGGGTGACCTTGTTTGGCAAGTGTCATAATTAGTATGCAAATATATACGCAGCGGGGGACACGACAACCCGAACCGTGTAAAACTTTCATGGTTTTAAAAAGCAGTGATTTTTCGCCTCGTTTAACTGTTTGTGATAAATCAAAAGGTCTACGAATAGATGGTCATAAAGGTGGCCACAAAAGCCGTAGTTTTAGAGCCCTTCAGAAAGTGTGTCGACGCCGCGCCGGCCGCGTCCCGCCGCCCCGCGCGCGCCTCGTCCCCGCCTCGCGCTCGCCCCGCACACGCCGCGCCGCGCCGCGCTCCCATCACACCCGACCTCCTCCGTTGGAAAACATCCATACAAGAGTGCATTTTATAGTTTTCCGGCGCACTGTGAACTTGAGAACGTCGTAATCGTATAGGTGCACGCTGCACGCCGCGCCGCACGCGGTACACAGAACTAACAGGAAAATATTATTGCCTCCACTACTTACTATGTGATTGAATATTTTATTGCATGTTGGATGGAAAGGCAATTGCTGACTTACGGGATATTTGGGCTATGTTAAGCCCTATGGCTTTCATACAGACTCTTACTCATAACATAGGTGTCACGTGGTAAAAGTACCCATCATTTTTTAAATCACGTTTCATTTGTAATAGCTTTGAACCAAAAAGTAAACAGCCTGATAATGGCTCATGCTTGAAGATTTCAGCGAATGTGACGATGTGAGTGGTACCCTCGAGGGCAGTGCTCTTGGTGGTGCCGGGGCGGGGTGCGGCGGGGGGAGGCAGGGGGCGGTTGCGCAACGCATTACAATAACGCGACATTACGTGCCGTGGCCGCTGCGCCCGCGCCGCCGCCGGGGTCATGCGCCGCGGCCCGATTCGGGGAACGCTGACGTCCATCCACACGGGGTTGCTAATTAATACAATGCTAGCAATTCACCACACTCATTTCGCCACACAACTACAAACAAAGATACTCTAAAGATACGGTAATAATACACCAGCTACTGTTTACTTTCAAATCAAAATTGACGAAGACAAACACTGCCAAAAAATTTCGATTAATTCAGATTGAGTATGAACAATAAACGCAGGTACATCGAGATCCGGGAGTAATGGGACGAGGAGCCAGTGAACCCGTACGCACACATTTTATCAATGCGATGGTCTTTGAACCGCCATCAGATGTAGGCGAGCCGTATGAGCGTAATATACAAAATCTGTGATTTTTCGGTGGAATGAGACGGGCATGTCGAGCGCAGCGTTCCGCTCTTTGATTCCACTCGGATTCGGTTACAAATGCTCGTGGACCCGTTTTGTTGCGAACTAAGGTAACTACCTTAGTAGTTTACAGTATCAAATCTATAAATAGACGTTCCCACGTGTAATGCATCCGTCTAGCTACGCTCATGACAAATTAATATCTTACAAATTCACTTACACTTCTTCGTTTTTCTCATTCTAATTCATCGTCACCATGTTCAACCACATTATGTCCCCTGTTTACCTCAGCATTAGTCTATTAATTACCAAAATCATGACAATAATTTTCAGTACTTTTGGTAAAATAATTACTGTCTATAAAGAGAGCACAATGTCCCCCATAGCTCCCATTTCATTTATCACCCGTCGACGCACCTTCGCATTACTAATGTACATGAGACGGAAAATTATGGAAGCCACATGATTTCATCGCTGGCTGACGGATACGCACGCATATTTCATGTAATATATTTCCCTGGATGTTTTCTTAAGCTATTTAAATAATTCTAGTAGTTACTGCAAATGTGACAGTTTATGGTGACATAATGCATCCCATAAACTGATAGATTTATTGTAAATCGTAGCTAAACGTACTTATAAAGACAAAATATCATACTAATTTTACGAATAATGAAAATTAAGCAATCTAAAATCGCTGTGATAAGTCACTATGTATTTGTAATATGAACGGCCTTGAACGAAGGCAGATTCAATCATTAACTATCTCAGCCGCAACCTAATAATACACTCACGAAACAAAATCAATTGTAATGATAACAAACAATGATTTAATTAAGTGGTCACGCGAAGCTCGCCGCTAGCGAAAATATTATTCATTGATCTCTTTTATTTCCGTTCCGTATATTTTTACATTCGTACTGCAGACACGCTGACACGTGGAGGTATCAAGGATAAATACATTCCTGTATTTGTTAAAGGCTAAAGCTTAGAACACAAACTGATAATACTTATTAAAGTCGAAGTGTAAAAAATAAATAGGAACAAGACAGGTACAAAGTTAATTAAAGCGGGTAGTAATAAGGAAGGTTATTTAAAGCCGGTTGCTAGGTGCTAAAACGTTTTAATCTCGTAATAGAGAAGCAGCCACCATCCAGCTGTCCACGCAAGGATGCGCGGGCGACGCGCGTTTCTTTTTAGAAAGTGGCACGTGTCGGGGTTGTTCACCCTACGCGATCCGGGTCAGGCGCCGTCCCTCCCCGCTCTCCCCTCGCCTGCCCCCTCGTCTATACTATACACGTCTAGGTACGTGTGAACACTAGTCCTTGATAAGGGAACTTCATTGACACCATAATCTCTTGGAACCGGGTCAGCGGATAAGGCACTCCTTGTCGCGCCCAATAGGACCTACATTGTAGATTATCGCTGCGAAAATGGACTTGCACAAGTGGGGCGTGAAATACGTTTATTTTGTTGCGGCAAATATTGAGTGTTAATAGCGCTTCAGGTAAATGTGTCCGTAACAACAACCCTGAGTACTTACTGATAAAAACTTACAAGAATTTATGAATTATAAGCAATATAACGTTGTGTAGTTTTTATTGAAATAAATAAATTGCAAATATCGTAATATTTAACACGAATAACAAAATTAATAAAATAAGCACAGATTATTTATATCATTGGCATAAATTTTAATTAATAAATATGACACAATAATGATAAAATCCTGCAATACTCTATTCAGAAAATAATAAACAGGAATTACTTAATGGATTTATTATTAACTTACAAACCGCAATGACATAAACACCACACAATTGTACCTTTAAATTCATAGAATTAATGTACGTCATGCACCATTAGCTAATGTGATGTATGCTTAATTTGTTACATTTTAGTAACACCGCACCTGCACGTAACTATCTTAAACTAATGCTTTTAGGACTTAAACTTATATTTTAAATTCAGTAATAAAGTAAACGATAAGAATTTATTATTGTCAATATTCTAGATTCTTCAAAGGTTTTTGAAATAAATAAAACTTTAGTGAAATGTACATTAAAATACAATAAAATATTATCGTCAGCTACTCAATTATTCTCGTCAGCATTTGTGGTGTTGTCCGTCAGTACAGCAGAATTCCTTGCCGGCGGAAAAGCTGGTCGGCTTCCACTCCCCGCCGCAGTTCTTGATGAAAAGGAACGCCCTCTCGCGGTGCACGTCGCGCTCCACCGCGCCGCAAATTACTGGCCCCGCTTTAGGAAGGTACTTTAGAATCTAAAACATCAAGAAATGTGATTTGATATAGAAAAGGAGTGATTTTAAGTAAGAAACTCTTAGATTAAAGGGACCTAGTTCTGGTAGTTGTTATTTTGACGACAATCGAAGCTTTACTTGATTACATTTAAGGTAAAAAAATTACGACAAAACACTAATGCTTAGGAAAGTTTTCAATATAATTTAAAAACGTAAACTAGTAAGAGAGAGAAAATATAATTTTGTGTTAATACTACTTGTTTCCCAGCAATAAAAAAAACACTATAAAACACTATTTATCTACGATGTACTAACAGTACATTCATTCCCCGATAAAAGAAATAAGAGCAACGAACCCCGTATTCAGTAATCACCCTTTTGATTCCACTCCTTTTGACTTGTGATTATGATACTCAACTTTCAAGAGAGAGTTTTTATCAATTTTATTTTACTATACACTCAGAAGCTTTATTTATTGGGATCTTAGCTGTGTTCACGAAGTCAAAATATCTCATTACAGCAACTTTTTCCTATTGTTCTTTACGGTTGAGTGCGTGTAAATATAGACGGATTGACGTTCATAGAAGCCCTGAGCGCCGCCTGTTGTTCAATGCAGAAAATTCTCTAGAACCTTTGGAGAATCGTTGTATAAGTACTCATTTGTTACAGCAGTCTCCTACTGTAGCACTATCTTATGCTAGTATTGCTTGCAGCGTGAAAATGTTTTGCCAGGATAAAAATCCTGCTTAGTATATATGACATACATACATATTTTTCCGGGATAAAAGGTACTATGGCGTTCCTTAATAAATGGACTATGCAACACTAAACCAATTTGCTTGTAGTAGAATATCCGTATCATAGTAACTATGTTTCGAACACATTTAAATATGTGTCGTTCTGGGATTAGTCAGGGTACGTACGGTCTTGAAAAGATCAGCATAATTGTGTTGACCGACGAGAAAGTTTCATCTCTTCTTGGTAAATGCTCTTTTTCGATTGCATGCCACTTACCATCAGATGTAGTCGCTTTCTCGTGGCAGTATACAAAAATTTTTAAAGAAGTCATACCACGTCAATACATTTGCTGATGCAGTTCTTGAATCCTCCCATACCGCAAGGCAAGCTGGGCGAGTCGTTATCATACGTCACTACAGGGTCGCCCTCTGGCGGACCTCGTGGTCGACTGCGACGACCTTCCTTCACACCAACTTGCTGGGACATGAAGACACCACACTGGCAAGGTTCCACCTGAATAAGAAATCGTAGTTATTATAAGAAAGACAATCAAATTTTTTCTCCCATATTTTCATGGGACATTTATACAGATATGTAAGTGCCATCATACCTTATACTAACAACAAAAAAATTTTTAATCTATATAAATTACTAGCATTGTTTAATCTATATAAACTACTATATAAATTATACGATCTGTCCGTCACACACAACTTTCGATAGTGGATTCGCCAGCATCAGACGACCTAGTTAAGGTTGCAGGAGGTTTCTGGACGCAAGACGCTACCAACACGTCTTAATAGAAATTCATAGGGGTTGCCTATGTAGGAATTCCTGTGGTGGCAGACTGAGGTAAAAGTAGTGTCGGGGTCGCGGCTATCTTAAAGGATGTTCTTGTCTTGCGTATCACATGTTAATGTGTACAATTGGCATCTTCCGACTCGGCACTTACGCCTGAGTCACCGGACTTAGCTTGTGCCAGCAATATTACCGGCTACCACACACAGAGTTATTCCAGTTACCACCCAGAATAGCTTCCTTGCCAAAATAAAGAATTAAGATCCTTGGAAGTGCAGTAGTCTTCTTAAACCTCACATTTTCTCGACACAATAACTATACAAGGAGTAGATAGTCGATGGACATTTTGGAAATAACCTCATTTTAATTGTGTCTTAAACTAGTTCTAACGTTGTGCTTACAATGTAAAGTTGTACAGGATTCAGCAATATTATTATAATAATATATTCCTATGTAGCTTGATATGTACAATAAAGAGTATATAAATAAATAAATACCTATAATAAACGAGTGACGGAAAAAGAAATATCGAGTAAACAGCATCAATTTTTAAACTTTTTTATCAGTTTTTCTAGATATAATATTGTCTTAAAATTTCGCATACCTTTAATCTGAATCCATAACGTAAAAAATCCAAACCAAAATCCATAAAATAATAGTTCCAGTACTGCGGAACCCCTATTTCGTGGTTTAATTTATTAAAACAAAATTTAAGTTAATTTGTAGTAATGTTAATTTATATATGTATTATACATGTGTTTATGATTAACTGTTATGTATGTATAGTATGTTTTTGTATTTATATATGTTTAATAACTATTATTAGCTTTAACTCTTTATTTTTTACACTGCCCTCTCTCTCTCCTTCTTTCAAATCCATCCCATGGTTGTCTGTAAGACATTGCTGCAGAGCAATAAGACCGCCATTTGTACTTTTTTTTTGTTATTGTTTCTGTATTGTGTATTTTTGTTCTTAATTGTGTACAATAAAGATTTAAATATTAATATATAATGAAAGCCTCCGTGGTGCAGTTGGTTGGACGCCGGCTGTGAAACGAGAGGCCGCGGGTTCGATCTCCGCACCGAGACAAATGTTTGTGAGGCCCACAGATATATGTCTCGGGTCTGGGTGTTTGAGACCGAAAAGTCTCTCGTAGTTACTGATACCCACGACACATGACTTAATTGATCATAATGTAGGATAAGGACTGTGTATACTTTTGGGTATATTTATTATATTATTTATTTATTAATTTAATGTACCTCATCATAGTCAAGATCGACATCCTCCGCTGATCTGTAGTCCTCCACGTCATGTCGTTTTAATTTCCGACGACCTTCACCCACCGTCGCGAAACATACGCACGCGACTACCAGCGCCCAGCCCAACGCGCCCTTCATTGCTGACTTCTTGTATGCTGAGGAATTTATGTAAAACAAATCATAATAATTGTTTATTCGGTTAATAAATAAAAACTCTACGAATGCTTCGTAATTGTGTTCTGTGTACAACAGAGCATTGAATAAATACATACATACTTAAGCGATGTGATAGGGAGCGAGCCTATCGCCATATCGGGCACAAATTTCTGACTTCGGTTTAATTGCCCGGCCCGGGATTCGAACCCGAGAACTCAGCTTTGTAATCGTACCGCAGCACCACTGCGCCACGGAGGCAGTCCATTGAATAATAAAATAAATTTAATTTCAGTTTTATACACACATGTCACAGTACATGGGCCTCCTCAACTTTTGAGATGGGCTTCTTTATGCCTGAGCCTTAGTTAATGTATAAAAAAAAATACACCCAACAGTCACATACATAGTTCTGACCCCACACTAAGATCGAGTCTTGTGTCGTGGGTATCAGAAACTACCTGAGACTTTTCGGTCTCACAAACACCCAGACCCGAAACAAATACCTGTGGATTACACAAACATTTGTTTCGGTGCGGGGATCGAACCCGCGGCCTCTCGTTTCACAGCCGGCGTCTAACCAACTGCACCACGGGGGCTGTCATGTATATAGTCTTAACCAGATACTGTCCATTTGGAAGCAAAATTCACAAAACAAATAATATCTTACGCATACTTACAACAAACACCTTAAAACTTAAAGCAGCGATCACATCACTTCTATTTCAGATAAACACTATAAATGTGGCGAGAACAGACTGCTGTCCTTATAAAGGCACTCGGGAGGCACTCCTACTGCCAATACTGCCGACTCAGCGTTTTATTCTCGACGCTGAACGTGTTACGAGCCTCGGCTACTTAGCAACGTTTCGCGCCCCAAAGAATGCAGTTTACGTGACAAACTGCGCTCTGCATTCAATCGTTGGATCTAAACTGATAAGTAAATTATTATCGATACAATCGAAGTTAGTCTGCGTAAACAAAACTATAATTTGAATGATACTTTTGCTCATACGTAGGCCTCGTAATAATGTTGTATTAACAACTAGTAAGTATGAACACTGTCGAGATAAATTAAAATTTAAGTTGTGTAAAGTATGTAAGAGCTATCACAATCTTCTTTAGTTTTAGTAAGTAATCTTAAGTCTTTGACTTGGAACGTGTGCGGTGAAATGCTATACTGGCGAATGGGATTATCCTACTAAAAACCATTTGGATTTCCCGCAATGTCTCCCGCCGAACGAAACGCGACAGTTACCAGTCGAGCTGACCCACTTGTACTTTGAAGACCAAAGTAAAGCAACGCCTTACCACTTACAGAATCTTGGTAATAATGTCTCCCAAGTCAAGGATAGAAAAATCGTATGTTATTAATTTTAATAAATATTTAACATTGTAAAGAACTGGTGGTTGATAGGACTGAAAATGATTCAAATAGACACTACGTACCGGCAACGGCAGCGGGGAATTTCTACCCACACGATGGACCTGGCACGTCGGGGCAAGCCGACAGATGTAGGCTTCCGACCAGCCGCTAAAAATCTTGGGGTATGCCGTAGGCCTATGTTAAGCCGTGCAATTGCCGCAGATAAAGATGATGCAAGCAGCAGATTATCGTAAGGAACATGAGACGTCTCAGCTCACATACATTCTTGCACATATGACGCACCAGGACTGCAAGCCACTTATATCCGAGTAATGTGTGGGAACGTAATCACGCAGCTACGCAACCCTCATATTAAGTACTCGAATAAGGGTGACGTTACCACGTAAACACTCATCCCAAATGTACCTATAAATTAAGAAAACAAATATATTATTTTTAAGTATTGCTCCAACACTCGTTTCGTTCAGTCGCTGCTATCCCGTATCCCTGCAAACATTTTCCAGGTGGGAGCCTCTTTGCTTGTTGTCAGCTTGCAAGTTATAATAGATACCACCAAAAACAAAACTTGTAAAAAAAAACGTAAATCTCGCAACTCAGTTCTTCTACCGTAAATAGTTGTGAGATCCATGTAATACTAAGTTGGTTAATTTACTCAGTCCCTACTTAAGGGACCTTCTATCTTAAGTTATTACGTAATTAGCTAACTTAACAACATGCTATAGTGACCATATCCATATTAAAAATATTTTATGTTTTAAATAACAGATTGACTTGGCCATCGCACTAAATAATCTTATTTAATACAGTACCTACTTGTGAGATACATTGTTTTCATGCGCATTCCCCGTGTTTATACAATGCCTGCTTGGTTACTGAAAATTCAGGCTTCTAGTGCTATCAACAAAGAAGTTATAGGTAGTCGAAAATGACCTGAACTGTTTCGAGGAAAGGATGGTACGGCCATGGACGTATTAATACGTCCATGGGTACGGCCAGGCCGATTTTTTGCTCGACTTGGCGGATAATAAACAATGTTTTATCCAATTTAAGCGAGCTATAGGTCAGTTGAGTGATGACCAGACTGCCAAACAGATTTCGCGGGTTTAAACCCGAAGCACTCACCATTGACTTCAAAATTACGGGTCTATTCTTACATCAATATCGCTTGTTTTAACGACGACGAGAAGCATCATAGTTAAACCGGCAAACATGATTGTTCTCCAAAATAATATTGAAAATATAATATGTCTGTCACCGCAATAAGGCTATCCTGTTAGACTAAAGGCTTGTTCTCGTAAGCTTCAGGCTGGTAGCCTGTTAAATTATAAGTTAAATCATTCTGCATTATGGCTGAAGTCATGTTGCGATGGTCCCATGTACTCGTATGTACTTACATATATGTGGAAGTAAGGCCAGCAAAGTAGCATTATTATAGAATTTAAATCAATCCGCTCACCCCTTTCCCATAGTAATATTTTAAATCAACGATAATGTTCAATTCATCTCGAACCGCGGCCGCCCCACGCAAGCGGTAGTTGCTAGCATTTACCAGGCTCCCTCAATACCTAATATATCTTCAATATTCATGAGTACGCCAATGATTTCAATACAAGTCACTTAGCGTAGTAGTGTCATGCCCTTTATGTTGTTAATATAACGATGAGCGTCTCAATACGTAAGCATGTAGTATAAACCTTAAATATTTTAGACATAACCAGCTATACGTGAAAATATCCATTCATCATGACATTTTGTATAAGATTTTGAGAGAATAGAGTAAAATAATTAGAAAATAAACACGCCCAACAATCACACACATAGTCCTGACTCTACATCATACAAGTCATGTATTGAGGGTGAAACTACGAGTGACTTTTCTGTCTCACATCCGAAAGAATTAATACTGCTTGAGGTCGCTTCAAACGTTTGTCCAACCTACACTCTTCGTATCTTCGCGAGTGACATACCCACCTGCGCCACCGGGGTGTCAACTTAAGAGAACTTACTAACTATTTAATACTATACACGGACTTTCCGAAACTCAGCAGAGGTCATTTACCAATTGATGCATCCCATTTTAGATATCCAAGTTTTTTTTAAACATTATATGAGTGGTTACAATATTCCTATGTCGCGGAAACAACTTACTTTGTGAAAATATATTCTGTCCGTGGGAATCGAATAATCAACCTCTCCCAAAGACAGGCTATTCAATGCCTACGTCAGTCGCTCCGTAAAAATATATTTTGATACCGAGCAATAACAAATAATATATTTAAAAAAAGGCATACTCAAGTTAATGTAATGAAGTCTTGGGATTTAAATATTTCTTGTATTTAATGTAGTATCTTGAAGAAATAAAATACGTGTTTATTGTATATTTAAATTGTTTTTTAAGTAATAATGGATAAGATCACAATACACTGTACTAGGAAATAATAGAAAAGGTCTGTGATACACACATCTATCAAGGTATTCATAATACGATCTATATTTTATTAGCAATACATTTAAAATAAAGGAATAAACAACATATTTAAAATAACCAACTACATAATAACGGTACAACCATTTCATAGTAAAAATTTACAGTTCGTAGATAGGTATTATTATAAGAGATAAACAAAATCAGCTTTTGAAATATTTTGGTTTAGTTTAGCACATGGATACAATACCCAAATAGATACCCATAACGATGACCTTCCTAGAATTAGGATTCATAAATGCTCTAGGGAGCATACAAGGGCAAGTTTAGTGTTGTAACTTGTAATATTATAATTATTAGTGTATGCCACGCTGCACATATGCAAATTAGATGAAGTCTGGGACTCTTCAAAACAGGTAAATGGTTCAACACAATTATTGTAATCAGCAAAATACGAACATTCATATACATAATATTATTCATAAATTCATAATGTCCATCCCACTAAATGAGTTTGATATATTACAAGCCAATGTTATTAGCTATGTTTTATACATTTAAGCTACATAAACTTTAATGCTTCTGAAGATTATTTTTATCTATGATAAACAAATATTGGACGTTATATAGCCTCAACTTGCAATATAAATAAATAAAAAATAAATACACCCAACAGTCACATACATAGTCCTGACCCCACACTAAGATCGAGTGTTGTGTCGTGGGTATCAGAAACTACGAGAGACTTTTCGATCTCACAAACACCCAGACCCAAAACAAATACCTGTGGATCACACAAATATTTGTTTCGGTGCGGGGATCGAACCCACGGCCTCTCGTTTCACAGGCGGCGTCTAACCAATTGCGCCACGGAGGCTGTCAACATTTTCAATATTTTCTTTCAATTTCCTACCATTAGTCTTACAACAAAAAAGAAAAAGAAAGGGTAGAAAGAAACAAAGTGCTAACAAGCAAAATGTATTTAATAATAAAAAGACATACATGCTCAGTTGAAATGTAAAAAAATATACAATTTTCATGCAATGCTTAAGGCTTAAGCGAAAAAGAAACGATCACAAAAATTGTGACAAGAAAAAACACAATGAAAATCAACAAATATATAAACAAGTAACAAATATTGTGAAACATCCCACAAAAGCCCTTACATAAATTAATTATAATCATTAATAAATTATTAAGATCTTACAATGCACTTAAAATAAGTTTTAACTTATTAAGGGTTTTTGATTTGAAGTTGCAACATGTAAAAGGCAAAGTGACTAAAATGCATTCACAAGATTTTGAAAGTCTGCATTAAAAATAACATGTGCCACATTGCTGTTGTATTAATCAGCAATTTGTAAGTCATTGACTTTACAATTGATTTGATTATGAAATGCTGCAGCTACAGAATTTTATTAAGACTCTGCTGGCTCATATTTTTTAACCAATTATGTATTTGCATACAATGAATATAACAAAAAAGAAAACAAATTAAGTAGGTAAAAAAATTCAGCACATTAGTTACCTCATATTATTGTAAATGTAATATAGAAATAGTAGAACTTTTCCACATGCAAACAATTTTAAACAATGTAGCATAGGATAAATTCCACAATATTAATCTCATAATTATTGCAAAACCTGTGTAAATAGTTACACTGTATAGACAGAGGCAGTTTTACATGCTTTTGAATAGTGATTTTAAGGACTATCAGTCTTAACTATACACTTAAAATGTTTAAGAATAGACATCACATGGACAGATTTCAAGATAATTATTATGGTCTATTCGAGTTAATTGAAATGTTAAATAACAATTTAAATTTTATTTTTATTTTTAACTAACACTATGTTGTACTTTATATTTATAATTAATATGCTCCTAATTATAAACTTGGCACATGTGACAAATAATCACATTTTACTATCACTTAGAGGTGGATTTCAAAGATTTTATCATTCTTAGAATTTCAATAAATATAAACTTTAAACTTACAATGTAGCTAAACTATGAAATAAATTATTATAACTTGTTCTGTGTGAACTAACAGTCTTTGGCTAACATTAGTTTAGCCTCACCTTCAAACACAACCTTTTTTTCTTCTTCAACAATGCAATAAAATTTCACTTTTAAAATTTTCCTCACATCTACCAACTCCACACTAATGGTCAGTTTTTCTCCCACAAAACATTTATTTGGGAATTTCATTGTTTGAGACACCAAAACTGTTCCTGGTCCTGGCAGATGTGTGCCGATAAGTCCAGCAACCAATCCATTGAGTAGAGCTCCGTGGACAATTGGCCTTTTGTTGCCATTATTCCGGTGCAGATAATTGTGATCGCCTGTCAGGTTTGAGAATGCATCAAGGTCCTTTTGTGTTAAAGTTTTCTGAATTCTGATTTTATCCCCTGCTTTGAAAGCACTGTTGCTAAATGATGTTGAGTGTATTTTGCATATCTTTTGATAATTTTTGTTGTTCACCGCAATGTATGGAAACCTGTTTGACAACATTTTTGACCTTTTCACAATACAATAGTGCAACTCTTCAATTTATTTGGCAAACATCTTGTAAAAATATAGTTGCCAAGTTAGCCAGTCTTGGTTCATCAGAGTTTTTCAAATTTGTCATCACTTTAATCACGTCTACAGTGATTATTTCTGATTTGGTGTGTTCATTGCAGAAATACATAAGAGTTGTGATAGTATCTGCCAGAATATTTGTATCTGTTGAATTCAACAATGCTGTGACATACTTCAATCCCAAATAAGTTAATATGTATTCTGCATTGAGTGGATCTGAAAAATGAGATTAAAAATATGTTAACTATGGTTTACATAAATACATCAAGTTTATCATATCATAATTCATAAATAACAAAATTTTAATTGATGACCTTCATCAAAAATTTGACACTGAAGTTTAATTACATAACTCATCACAATACTATTAACAGGTCAACTTCACTATCCATATATTATTGAGAAAATATATAAAAACATTAGACAATTTATTATTTTCCACATGACAAGCTATAAATAAGTCAGTTAAAATGATATTAAGTAAAACAAAAAAAAGCAACCAAAAATCGTTATTTTAGCACATTATAATTGTACCAGACAGACTGAATAGGTATCTATACTCTATTAATGTCTTATAATAAAATTTAATTTATGACATATGTAAAAGGTCACCTACCTATGCACAAGTTGCAGATACCAGCAATAGCGTATCGGAGTAACTTAGCACTAGTCTCAGTCTTCAATACATGCAAGAATATGTCTAAAACACCGACGTCTCTGATGTAGCCGTAGTTTATGGGATCGTATGCGAAATTTGCCAAGTTCGCTAGCACTTGGCACTTGGCGTCTGAAAACAGAGTACAGATTGATAAATAAAAAAAATTACGTAAAAAGAAAAGTCTCCTAGGGTTTGGTTTATGTTTCTTTAAATAAGAAAATGTGATGTTCTGGTAAAGTATAGTAATGAGTATTTTAGCCACTATTTTGAGTATTACAACTGGAGAGGCTGGTGCATATTCAACACTGCCACAAAAGGTAGTACTGTTTAATTTAACATGAAAGTATTTATTTCTGTTACCAGAGGCGTATTTATTTAATGAGATGTAATAGAAAGTTTATATTACCATACGAGGAAGTGTTCAAATATTCGTCCACTAATAACGAAAGAAATTCCTCCCGATTTGTACCATTTTGTGGCGTACGTCTGTTCAACTGTGTCTGAGTACTGAACATTGATTTGTCAAGAATTCGTTTTTAGAAGAATTTCTACTTCGTGGTAACCACATCAATAAAATTATCACTTATTCACTGATAATTGTACGCGCCATTATGACAAGAAAATTAACCGCCATCTTGATTTTTCAAAACAAAACAATAACTTAGTTATTGCCAGAACAAAAAATATTTTACTAGTGATTTCCTACCAATAATCGACTAATTAAGATGCATTTAATTTGTCATAAGTAATTATGTTATATTTACACTAACTTCCAAAAATTCACTTAGTTCATAAAAGTTCTGCAATAAAATAATGTGTCTTTATTTTACTTCATTAATATTTGGAAATTAAGTTAAGTTGAGTTTTGAGATGAGTTATCATCACATCCGCGGAGATAATGATATCTGTGGCACTGCGCAGTGCGCGGATGTCAATGTCAGTGTCATGCGCATGTTGATGTCGGTGTGTGATTTCTAAAAAAATTAAAAATAAGTGTACAGTGTAACATCGGACGAAAATTCCATATCAAATATGAGTGCTACACCGCATATTGCTGGTATAATTATTTACAATTCATCTGATCCCTCACAATTTTTCATTTTAAGGTTACAAATTTTGCACTTTTCCTTCAGGTTTAACCAATAGAAGTATATTTTTGGTGGAGCATAAAGAGCCATATGGAGAGAAGATCCTTAGAGATGAATCGACTCCGAACGTACGCGGCGTCGTGTTCAGCCCGAAGGGATCGTACTTTGCTTATAGAACAGATAGAAAGTAAGTGTTTTATGATGTATTTCTATTAGAAATAATTTGTCAATTTCTTTTTACTTCAGCCTTGCACATGTGTCTTTGTTAATACGGGGGTGAATATGAAATGGCTGCTCATATGCCTATATTATTTTAGGGTGTAATAGCAATTTGTCTCATCAGATTTCCATCCTTATCACATTAAGTTAGGTTTTGTTTATTTTAGTACTTTCAGTATTTGTAATCTTAATATGTAATATAATCTTAATACGAATTTGCTTTGAAAAATAAAGGAGAGTTGTGTGGTGTGCAGTGTTGGTTATTGGAGCACTAGGGTTGGATCATAATATGGATATAAATTAAAAAAAAATGTAATAATAAATATATATTCATGAAAGATTTGGCTACAAATTATTATATCAGTGTAATAGAATTTGAAAAGGATTTTATGAGAAAGGGAAAAATTGGGTATTTTTTAATAAACATGTGCTAAAAGTACACATTTGGTTTTAGGGCAGAGATAATAAGATGTGTAGACTGGACAGCAGTAGGTGCCATAGATGGAAATATAAAGGAGATGGCATTTTCTCCTCTTGACACATACTTCATGGTTTGGGAAATGTATGCCATTACAAAGGATCATCCAGAGGTATTCATTTTTCAATAGTAAAGCCAACTTATTATAAAAGAGTAATTTCATTTTTGAACATAAAATATGAATAAGACACATTGATAGTTTAATAATATTAATTAATTAATGTCTACAGGGCAAACCAAATTTAAGAATATTTAGATCATCTACCGGCCAGCTTGTTGGGTCATTTGTGCAAAAGAATCAACTTTTATGGTAAGCAAATACACAAATACTTCATTTTCATAATTACCTAATATAAATTGTATTTACAATGTACTTTAATAAAATGAACCTATTAGAGTAATACTTACAATATATTGTGCAGGGAACCAAAATGGTCCGCAGATGAAAAACTGTTTGCAATTCAAGCTAACAACAGGGTACTGGTATTTGAAGATGGCAAGTTGGATACCTATGTTAATGCCATTAACACGGATAAGTTGAAGTCATTCAGTTTGGCACCAAGTGCTGCACCTAACTACTTCTTCTCAGTCTTCACATTGGGTAAGTAAAATGAATATTCTGTGCTATTCGTGTTATGTATATTGTATATTTGTTTGTTGTATAGTATTGTAATCTGCGAAATCATTGTATAACTATAATTGCAATTACAAGTGATAAGAGTATTTTTGCTTTTCTTCTTAGCCGCTATAACTTATATGATTTTGAACAATTTCATTTCAATAGAAGATTTAACTTGTTTTTTTCTTTTGTTGTCAATATGAACCAGAAAGCAATGTAAGTTTTGCTGCTCAGATTATATAAATTACACTCATCATTAGAGATCACACAAAACCAGTTATCATTACATCAGAGGGGTTCTGAAAGGGGAGGGCCATTACCACAATATTTAAATATAAATGTGCAGAAATATGTTCCTGTATTCAATATTATATTTAAAGTTTTGACGAAATTGGGCTTTTGATGTTTTCATATAATTTTGAAGATATTTTATTTATAGACGTTTTTGTATACGACAAAAATGTATTTTTTTTTAGTACAAACAACGCTGTTTGCGGTTTTTTTTTTGCTATCAGCGATGATTTCTTTTCAGTGCACTGCTGCGTTGTAGAAATTTATTTAATGTGTTTTTAAAAGCAATACCTACATGTTTTTTTTTGTCAAAACGATATTTACAACTCTCACATATTGTGTTCTTCCGAAGCGATATTCAATGGACAATGTTACTAGGTATGCCAAATCGCTTGAAATTTTGTCTCAGTAAAGCCTTTATGTATACAAACACACTAGTTTTTGTTGTAGTCAAAAATACCTAGTAGTTTTGATTTTATAGGTATTCAAAGTTTTAAAAAATATTGAGTCCCGCTACAGTCACGTGATCCCTTGTGACGTCATTTCACAACGCGCCGCACGGGCCACGACTCGCTTCGTATCAAATCGCCAGCGATTATAGTAGTTGTAATAGCTTGCGCAGTGTTTTGTTGTTGGTTTTCGTTCGCGTATTAAGTTAATAGTTTAATAATAGTAAATATTATTCGATTAATAAAATGGATGAAGGATTCGAAAAAGGGCAATCGGATAATCTACCTAAAATAGATGGATTAATGGTTGCGCATTACTTATCAACAAATAGTGATTTCGTTGCCGCCGAAATGCGAGGAATAAAAATGCAACGGTAAGTGAAATTTCCGTGCTACTACTTATGCTTAATAGTTTATCTGTTCTAAATTGTTTTATCAAAACAAAATACCCAACTAATGTCGTAATGGAAGAATGCAACTCAAATAGTAGAACTACCTACCTACCATTAAATTTGTAAGTTAAAGATAACAAATATGTATGTATTATAGTTTTGTAGCTATTGGTAGGCACGTATGTATAATATAGGTAAGTAACGCTCTTCTTAATAAATTTAAATGAATACATACATACCTATATTGATTTATTGCAAACTAGCTTCCGCCAGCAGCTTCGCCCCAGTTTTCCTCAGAAGCTGTACATTTTCCCAGTATTAAAAGTAGCCTATGTGTTATTCCAGACTTTCTTTTCTGGCGAATTGGTAGTTGTGTTTGTGCATTTAGGCACAACACATGATTTCCTAGTATTTGGATTGGACATTGTTAAAAGTCTTTAGGTATAAACGTAATATTATAGTACTCTGTGGGTATAAATTCAACGGCACGGGCGCGCGACCACGAGCGGACTGAGTGAGCCAGTGAGCGTGTTGTGCTATGACGTCACACCGTAACCGGCAGCCCGGGTCGTACGGTTACAACTTGTTTTACTTCTAAATCGGAAACTAATTGACATATCGAAGTAATTCTTTCACTAGTATTTTTTATTTTTGCCAGAGAATATGGAGTGCTAATAATCAAAATTAGTTAACATTCTTCATTGCGGTTTAGTGATGTATGCAAATATGTGTGTATGTACACCATACGATAATATTCAATGCAGTTACAATGTTTAACAACTTAGTGCGATGTATTTTTAAAGTGAATACTTCTATAAAATCGTTGTGATTTGAAATTTTATGAAAATACTTCTGTTTAAATATTTATTATGAATGTCATATTTTTGTCACATTGGTCCTAAATTCTCTGATCCTGGTCCTAAATATTATGAGTGGCTTTTCGTCCCGATAATCTAATTCTCATTCTCTCATAGGCTGAATCCTATTCATGAATATGTTTGTCTCATTTTGGTGCCGCTTTTTCAAAATCTATATTTATGAAGTGCGTGGTAGCCTGATGGTACCACGACTGGCCTGATGGCCTGACCAGACGCGACTGACAACATGTTCGCGATGGTCGCGGGTTCAAATCCCAGGGCACAGCTCTGACTTTTCGGTGTCATGTGTGTTTTGATAGTCAATCACCACGCACTATAACGGTGAAGGAAAACATGGTGCGGAAATCTGCATACCATAGCGATTTGTAATAATTTCTATGGTATGTTAAGTCCGCCAACCCGCAGTAAGCCAGCGTGGTGGACTATATGGCGTAACCCCTCTCAATCGTACCCTCGATTGTAAAGGAGGCTCGTGCTCAGCAGTGGGACGTATATGGGCTGATAAAGTACAGTATATTTATTCCATTCTCTCGTAAGTTACTTATCTGAAGTTCCACTTCTGCCGTGTGTGAATTGCACACACACACCCACTTCTTTTTTACCGGAACGAAGTGGTCATAAGGCATCTAATACGAAGGCCAATACCTATAGTCCAAATTGCGCCAACACACGACACATTCACGAATCGGTCGTGACAACCTGTCATTGGGTAACTGTCCTAACATTGGGTATGGTAATCGCTATGTGGGCGGATCCGATCTATCACCAGCTATTACGTCATAGCCATCTATGATAATAAGAGTAACAGCCGATTTCAAAATTTTATTTCATAATAAATCTTCAATATTGTTGTCATATTTGTGTGATCTGCAGGTATTTGTTTTGGGTTTGTGTGTTGTGAGACCAAAAAGCCTCTCATAGTTTCTGATACCCACAGCTCGACCTTTGTACTTTGGCTGTATTTATGTTATAACTGGTGCGTGAGTACGACTCACTTGACGGATTTTTTAAATTAGCCTTGTTTTCAGGCAAGCAAGGGCAGCCGTCGTTCTGGCGCGTGTTCAAGTACCCGCAGTTCGACGTGTCGGAGGCGCTGGTGAGCCGCTCCTCGTTCCAGGCTGACAAGTGCACCTTCCAGTGGAACAGGCGCGGGACTAACTTATTCGCGCTTACTCAAACCGATGTAAGTATTCATAGGATTATGTTCTTTTGGTTTTGGTTAGACGCCGTGAAACGAGAGCCCGCGGGTTCGATCCCCGCACGGAAACAAATATTTGTGTGAGCAACAGGTATTTGTTTCGGGTCTGGGTGTTTGTGAGACCGATAATTATCTCGTAGTTTCTGATACCCACGACGCAGGACTTGATCTTAGTGTCGGGTCAGGACCATATTGTATGTGACTGTTGGGTGTATTTATTTATTTTCTTTGAGGAATATCACATGTTTAGAACTTGATAAGAAGATTTAGAAGTGATAAGAGCAATGATCGTGAAATTTCAATAAAAATAAAAAATCTAAATATAGAAACGAATACTGTTAAGAAAGCTTTTATTCCTAATTTTGTAGTCATTTAAATTATTTACTTATTTGTAAGGGCAAAATGTATTGTCCTTAGGCCAGTTTTATCTCGGAGTTGTTTTGTGAATTTTATATAACAAAATATTTGCAGGTAGACAAAACAGGCGGCTCTTACTACGGTAGGCAGGCACTTTCCTACGGCGACGTAAAGGGAAACTCAGGAATGGTCTCATTTAGTAAGTTTTTTTAAATTCCGAAATAAATACATATTTTATTTGTTACATAAATAATAGGCGAGACGAATGATTTTCAAATTATATTCTAAAATATGGGCACACATTTATTATATACGAAAAAATCTATATTTCAAGAATTAACAAAGGCTTAACACAGGTTTAAGCCATTTTTCTAATAATTTTTCAATAGTGCACAAAAAACGCTAGTAGGTGTCATGGCGTCCGCTTTGATGTCACTACTAGGTAAACATGTCATTGCGTACTACTAAATCTGTGGTCTATGCGCAGCGAATGCGTCATATTTACATAGGCGTGACATCATGCGTTGTGAAGAGCGTTTTTGTCAAAATGGCCGATTGCTATATTTTGTACTTTGATTTTATTTAAAATCTTATTAATCTCCAAGTATAGATTAAAACTGAATTATCATTTGAAATCCTTGTAATACGTATTTTCCCTTAAAAACATAAAATCTTTAATTTTTTGATACTGTCGTCTCGCCTATTGTGTTTTACATTGCAATAGTTACTTGGAATTACAGCAATTACACTTAAGTTTAGACTCATCAAACCAACGTAGAGTGTTTTAATTTCAAAATCTCTTGTAGCATAATAGGTAAGTACTTGCAAATTATAATAAATGTTTAATGAACTGCTCGGATTTAAACCAACTTGTAACTTTTGTAATAATCACTGTATTGTAAACTGGTTCTGAGGCCGAAAGTGTCTCATAGTTTCTAATACCCACAAAGGACTCGATCTTAGTGTGGGATCAGGACTATGTATGTGACTGTTGGGTGTTTTTTTTTTTGTACCATTTATCAAAACTTTTGTCCCCGCCCAGGTAAGGAAGGTCCTATACACGCGGTGGCCTGGAACCCGGCCAACTGGAGCGAGTGGGTGGCGGTGTACGGCCACGCGCCTGCCAAAGCCACCGTGTTCAACGTCAAGTGCGAACCGTTGTTCGAGTTCGGCACTGGCGCTTGGAATTCCATCTACTTCGCGCCGGAGGGGACTTATATCCTTTGCAAATGGTTTATATTGATAGATAGAGCGTCGTGTGGTCTTGAATCAAAGTTAAATTGCGGGTAGAAAAGATAAGGATACATGTCAGTGTTTTTTTGGTTGTGTAAAAATCCAAGTAATTTTTTCATTTAATGTTAAATAGAAGTTTGGTTAATATTATTAATGAAATTAAATATTTATAAAGTTTTGACATATGCTAGCTGCGGCGCATACGTGCTATATTATATCGCAGAATCGCAAGGGTAGTTGTGAGCCACTGTTTTGGCGCCGCAAGATAAACAACGTTACCAACATCGCCGATCATGTACAGCGCCATCTACATTCAAGAACACGCACTAAAACAATTTGAAACATCCTTAACTCGTCCACACATGTGCTCCTGGGTGGGTTTGGTAACATAGCGAGCGGTCACATCGAGGTGTGGGACATGCGCGGGTACCGGCGGGTGGGCAGCTGCGCCGCGCCAGACACCACCAGCCTGCAGTGGGACCCGCGCGGGGAGACCTTCCTCACCGCCACCACTTATCCCAGGCTCACCGTCGGCAATGGGTGAGGATTATATACTATGAAACGAGAGGCCGCGGGTTCGATCCCAAATGTTTGTGAGGCCCACAAGCATTTGTCTCGGGTCTGGGTGTTTGTAAGACCGAAAAGTCTCGTAGCTTCTGATACCCACGACACAAGACTTCATTGATCTTAATGTGGGGTCAGGAGTATGCAAGTGACTGTTGGGTGTATTTATTTTATTATTAACTTATATTTTTTTTGTTGTCTTTAATTACATGTCATCTAATATTTGTTTGTAAGGACCATTTTTGAAACCAGTGTTTCGAAGGTTAAGATTGGGAATTCAATTTTTTTTTGGTTTACAGCTTAACCATATTAATATATTATGTGGAAACGATGAATCTAAATTAAAACCCCAATTATTTATAACTATTTCATAATATTATTTTTACAAATGTCGATTCATGACGTCATCTAACCCCTATTGTTACAGATACAAAATCTGGCACTACTCAGGCGCTCTGATGCACAAAAGGTCGTGTGAGGAGAAAGAGAACCTCCTGGCTATAACCTGGCAGCCAGGGACGTATGCCAAGAGCGACCTGGCCAAAGTAGCTCCCAAGCCTATAGAGGACGCCACTCCGAAGCCGGTGGGGGCTTACAGACCCCCTGGGGCCAGGAACAAGCCGTCTACCTTCAGCCTTCATGAGCATGAGAAGCCGCACAAGCCTGGAGAAACGCCTACTGGTAAGTTCCATTCATAGGTACGTAGAGGCTTTAGTCAGTATGCTGGCGTAAGATATTTTTAGAGATTCGGACGTAATGTTCGCAGCGTGCCGGGCGGGAAGACGAGTGAAACCGGCATACTTCTTTCGCCCTCCTCTGAGGTTCCGAAAGAGCTTAAATCTAATACAATAACTGTATGTTTGTCAGATACAATTTTACATCAACTTAATGCAGGTCTTTTAAATCAATTTAGACCATTGGCAGAAGGTCCAACAGACACACAGAAGGCACAAAAAGATATTTTTATACGGGAACAATAAGATTTTCAAATCCACTAAATTCTTTCATATTTGGTTGTTGTTAGACAAATCGCTCATCCAATAGAACAATGACTTAATTACGTCTTAGCTATTTTTCAGGATAACTTTTTAAAAGTTTGAGATTGGAAATATAATGTATTTCCAATCATTCTGATGAAATTCTTTTAATATTAATGTAAGTAACTATACTATCAATGATAATTTACAATAACTTCATGAGAAACTCAAGAAAACTTTTCAATAAGACATTCAAAAGTCATTTTCGACTTTTTTGTAATTTCGTCGTTGTTCCATTGGATGAGCGAAATGTTTAAACACATTATTCTTAACATAGCAGATCCCTCAACAAAGTCATTACATAGTAGGCAAGTGTTTTAACAATAATTTCCACGACAGCAGGTCCGTCGAAGCAGGCCATCAAGCAGAAGGAGAAGCGCGAGGCGCGCAAGGCTCGCAAGGCGGAGGAGAAGGCGCGCGGCGAGTCCCCCGAGCCGGCGCGGGAGTCGCTGCCCCGGCCGCAGTTCGTGTCCACTGGAGACCCCGACAAGGACAAGAAGATCAAGAACCTTAACAAAGTGAGTGTTGCCATGTGTATGATATACATACATCTAAATATAACTGGAAATTAAATTAAAATTAAGAATTAAAAAACCTAACTAAGATTAAAAGTTAAAAGATGTTTAATATTTACTAATAGTTTTATTAAATTGTTACGGTTGATGATAATGTATCGATTACGGGGAAAAAAGAAACAAATTCCATGGTACATACAGTTTTATTTCTGTAGTTGCACTTCTTTTAATATTCCCTTTTTTTTCTCAATATTAACTTAGTGAATGAATTCAAATGCTATATGCCGTGTATGTTTTTGTCCCTAATAAAGGGCTCCCTCTTTTTGTATTTCTCAATAAAATTGTAATGATCTCTGTTTGAGTACGAACGAAGGACGAAACATCGAATATCTAAATAAATATTATTGTTATTTTTTGTTGCAGAAACTAAGCGACATAGAAAAGTTAAAACAGCAGAAAGCTGCCGGCAAGCAGTTAGAACTGAACCAACTCGCCAAGATTGAAAACGAGCAGGCTCTCCTCAAGGAACTAGATCTGCTCAGGTTATGATGTTTCCACCACAGTTGAACTGGCTTCTTGAAGCTCGTATATCATATAATATATGATATAGCACACACCATATAATATGTATGATATGACTTAAGGAGAATGCCCATTTTACTATGAGACTTGGTATCGGTGCGAAGATTTTTGTACCTCAATGAAACCTACTTTTTTGTGTAGGGAAAAATGTATATATATACACAAAAAAAACATAATTGCTACCCAGGCTCGGAGTTCTTGGAGAAATGAACTTGAAGTCCAGACTCCAGACACTCTGGTAGCCCCATTTGTAGTATCTAATGTCTGAGGTATTGTGAAATGTGATGATAATTACTTTATTTTATAAAAATCTGTCGCCCGGGATAAAACAGAAAAACGTTTAAGGACAAACCTTAAAAAATGCTATAATGAATTTTAATCAGTATCGGTATCGGGGTCAACGATACTTTTTACCGATACCATGAATGGGCATTCTCCTTTGATAGAAACATGATAAGTATGTCACCGATTATGAGTTCCTATATTGAAGTAATTTATCTGTTTTAAGTAGATTATATTGTATACAGGTTGTTGTCGTGGCCTAAATAATTATATTTTTTTTATAATGAGTCTTCTTTTGACATTAGATGTCTTAGGACATTTCAATGGGGTGAATTCGGATTAAAAATAAGTGGTGATTATTTATGAATTAAAACTAGAAAAATACTTTTGACTCCATAAAATTAATCTTGTGTTGTGGGTTAGAAAATCGAGATTTTTGTTGATGTTCAAATCAAAAGATTTCTTCATGAATTCTCAAGTAATTAAATATGAAGTATAACAGCGAATGATTCCTTATTCACCCCATTACCGATACTTATCATGTTTCTCTCACCAACGATATAATAATTATGTAGTTTGTATTTTGTAACTTAAGTTGCAAATAAAATATTTAACCGTTCAAGATGCATTGTGTAAGCCAACACAAGGATAGCGACGAACGAGTTTTGCTCAATTGCTGTTGGTTGTCGTTTTTAAGCTATATTTATCAACAGGTGCAGTTAGTGCACCTTTTACACCCATACAGGTGGTGTGGGTGCAAATGTTTGGCCAAAATATTTGGCTTATGATATAACGAGCTTTTACTTGAGGTCAACACTTAGAATATTCGCCGATCCGACTGTGTGGTTTTTACGCCTGGAAAAAAATAATTAAAATGCATTTTATAGTTACATTTTTAAAGGAATAGGTTTTTGCTAGGTTGCCAATGCAAATTAAGTCTTTAATGTGTATTAAATGTCGTTTTTATAATTGTTTCGTTGTTTAAGCCAACTGAGAGTTGTTATAAAAATCTATTCATTGAAAATTACAGCATAGTTACCATACTGAAATTCACGTAAACATATTTTGAGTGACAACCCGGCACTAACGATCTTAATGTAACATCCAAATAAATTGCATGTTAATTTAAAATGCGTAGAAATCACTCAGTCAATGTGTGGTAAATAAATATGTATATTTTCATAATCGACTATTGCTATTTAATGTGAGATCCTAGTAATAAGTGGCGGAATAATTTGTGAGTCAACAGGACATAACATTTTTGGTAATTACTAATTTTTTTTAAATGCAATAATCTTTAACTTTTTATTCTGGCACAGCACATTGTCTCGTACGTTGAAGATAAGGGACAATTTGTGCGTCATCTGAGCGTAAACAGGACTAATTTTTGGTAATTACTATTTATTTTTAAAAAATGCAATAAACCTTATTTTTTTATTCTGGCACAGTGACTGCGGTGCACCTGGTGGTAAGTGCTAATGCCGTCCAGACAGAGTATCGAATGGTATCAGATGGTAGTCTCATACCATGCGATACAATCATGCCGGCCCGCTGAGATGGCTCTTAGATTGATTGCCTTTAGATTCTACAACTAAATTCTAAACGTGAGATTTATTCTGAATACGTACTTCATATATTTATTTATGATACAATTTATTGTACAAAATAATAAATATACCACAGGCATACTTCACCCATTGATAGTCTTGTATCACTTCAAGGAACTTCAGTCTCAAAACACTCGGGCCCGAAACAAGTACGTGTCGATCACACAAATATTTGTGTCGGCACACGTTTCGAACTCGTGGCGTACCGTTTCACAGCCGGTATCTTAAACAACTAAACCATGATGAAATTGAGTCTGTATGATTTATTAATTTTTGCTGTTTCATTATTTAAATATGCATGTTGTGGTCGCTTATAATGGAATAACACTTCACAATGTGAACTGCAATATTGCTAAACTATTGTCTGTATTACAAGTATGTCGTGTATTCTTCGTTGGAAGTCCTAAAATAAATAGGATTCGCAAATTAAAAAAATATTTATATTTATTCAACAGCCTCCGTGGCGGCGCGGCGTTAGACGTCGGCTGTGAAACGACAGGCCGCGGGTTCGATCCCCGCTCCGAAACAAATGTTTGTGTGATCCACGGGTATTTGTTTCGGGTCTGGGTGTTTGTGAGACCGAAAAGTCTCTCGTAGTTCCTGATACCCACGACACAAGACTCGATCTTAGTGTGGGGTCAGGACTATGTATGTGACTGTTGGGTGTATTTATTTATTTTAAATCTGAGGGTATTTTCAAAAATTGCCCCTTTTCCTGGGTCCGCCCATGTCACTTAGATAAGAGAGTGTTTCATTGTCTCGATGTCTTTGATTAACGAGCATATCTAAGCCAATGTATTTATTTGACTTGTACAATATAATAATAATCACATAAGAATATAAAGGTTTCGAATTACTATTTGGTGTATAGCGTCAGTATAGTTCTTGATGTCATTGAATGTAAAAAGATATTGTAGTTGTAAATTATACGTAAGTAAGGTGGTCGCTCTTGAAACTTAAACTAAGATATTATAAATATAAAAAAGTTTTGTTCATGGGTATGTTTCAACATATTTTCATACAATATAATTTAATCTTTATTTATTCAATAGCACAATGTAACGCTTATTAAAATACAGGCGCTAGTGGACAATACGCGCGCTTGCCATGTTTTTTTTGTATGCTTTACATTGCGCATTTACGAAATATGAAGTTAGAAATGATTATTTTATGTAAAGTGAACCGATAATATTTTTTTTTAATTTATATTAAGTATAATAATTATTCGAGAGCGATCCCCATACACTCATACTTCATATAGGACCAATAGAAAATTCGCAAGCACCTGTAATATATCTAAAAGAATTTTTTTTTTTTTAAAATAACTAACATTTTCTGGCAGTAAGTTTTGATTGGTGTAGTATCTAAGTATTATTCTGTGTTCAAGTTATGGATTCAATACTCTTGCAAAAACATTTGTATAATATACAAACATTTGTTTGTGAATGGCAAAGTGTTCGTAAACGCACTAACGAAACAAAATATTTTTTAAATAAAAACCAATTTTTTTTAAATAAAAACCACTTGTTACTACATTTTGGGAATTGCTATTTACGAAATACTAAGGTCCTTGCGAACTTTCTATTGGTATCGTAATAAGATAAACTATACAATAAATATATCCGATATTTCTGGACATCTGGTTAAGGTTTAGTAACAATCGACTTCAGCCTATTCGCATCTTAGCAATAGTATATTATCTATTTTTTTTGCGCATTTAAAAAAAATAAACTACATTTCAAAATGATACAGGCAACTCGGCAATTATTATTTGAAAAAATCTTAAAGATATATTTTATTACCTAATGCTAGGCTCTAAAAATCATATTTTTGTATAATACAGTCTTCTTTTAAATTTGTATGACAAGTTCGTTTTAAGAGATTGTGTTTTTGTTGCATTTTTTGTATTTGTATACTATAATGATTTTGTTATGTTTTGGATTGACAAAAACAGTGAATAAACTCTTATTTATACATGTTTTTTTTTATTAAAACCTATCGTCTTTCTGTTGACGTGGTAAGTGCCTTATTTTTTCATATGGTGTATTGTTGATTATATTGAGGAATAAATGTTATTTGTGATAGAAATCTTAGGGATGAAACAAGTATGTAAGAAAATATAACATAAGCTGATATATTTGGGCACACAATAAATCCCCAGAAAAAAGACTAGGGCCTGCGGTATCGTACTATCCTTTTTGAAGCCGAGGGCAGACAAGAGCGCATTGACTTGCATCTAGACATGTTTCTACTTTCTGGTATCAAAACTCGCTTTACAAAGTTAGCTACGAAAAACAGAAAAAAACATTGTACAAAGAAAAAAATTCAACGAAATTACGTGTATTTTTCTATGATCAGACTAGGATGAACACAGGCCCTCCAAGTTTGTCCTCTTTAATAAATAAACACTAATTTGTAAATTACACAGCAGTATGCATAATCTATTAAGAATTATTTCTCTAATAATAAAATATTACTAGGCAAAAGGGAACATACATATGTAATTATGTTTCAAACTGGTCTTTAGTGACAATTTTTTCCTCCAGGCCGATTGGCAAACATTTGGAGACCACATCTTTTTCTATACTAGTGCAGGAATTGAACCCACGATCTCTCGTCCAAAGCTGTCGCATCCGGCTCTCAAGCAACTACGTGACGGATGCTGTCAAATGCATGCACAATGCACTTTGACATGACAAGACGTTGTTGCACTCGATTATTGTTCGATAAATAGATGTAGTATAAGTTCCACATTACTTTATCGATGGCGGATGCTAACAACAAAATGTTTATTTTGCCTATAGTCCATCCTGATTCTTTCCAAAAATATTCCTTATACAACTATTCTAGCTCCTGTATTACATTTTAGTCCTATGGAATTTGATGGCTTGCGAAAAAACAACAGGCAGCGTATGGTGTGGTGTGGGTTAGAATCCCTGATCGGGGACCCGTAATTCCTGTTAGATTTTCGATTCGAAAATTCACAGATTTTCGGCCCTGAGCTGGAAATAGTGCCCAGTTTAACGATAGGAACGATCATTCCCTATCGCTTCAAAGCACACAAATATACCCGGCGTCTGTGGGTAGCCCCAGTGGCCTTTAACCCCTTTCAACTTATTATTTACCCCATAAATAATAAGTACAGTTATTTACTTCAAATCACATTTTTACCACTAAAAGGAATCATATTTTAAATTATTGTTTGAATAAGGAATATTTAAATATTGTTTTTTATTTGTTTTATTTAAATCTGGTCGCGACCAGTCGATTTGACTGCATTGTGAGCAGTTGCAAGCATAAACGCTTCGTAGACGGTCTGCTAATTCGCTGTGCAGCCTGGTAGCCGTTACAATTAATAAAAATGTGATAAATACGTTATACCCACGAAAACTGTCACTAAAACTATCACGCGAAGGCAAATCGGCTACCTCCGTCCTTCCGTTCAACTTGACATCGCCGGATAACAAGTGTCCTCTTTCCAGGAACATGTATTTGCGTCCGATAAGATATCGATAATTGATATATGACGGTAGCTTTAATAGTCGGGCAGTCGGTGTCGGCGTGTTGACTGCAGATACACTGAACAAATATACCGAATGTTAATCGAGTGAATTGTGAATACCGCTAGCCAGGGTGCATCAATATGGACAAGAGTTACCAGAGCGATCCTCTAATCAGTGATACTAGGACGAGTGATTTAGAGAACAGTGCGGACGGCAGACGGTCCATAGACACGTTAGTGTTCGATAGTAAGATGGTGAAGTCCTCGACACAGGCCGGGGACTTGGCTGAGACCTGGGGCGGACGCCGGTCCTTGCCTGACTCCGGCCGTTTGCGAAGAGTGCAATCGTGGTCTGGTGGGCTGCCGGATGACATGAGTTCAGACATTAGAATACTCAGGGAACGGTACGTATTTTTTTGTCTGTAGTTACGAGCTAACGGCCTGATGGAAAGCCGTGGGGACCGTTTGGGTGCTCATGGCCGCTCATGAGAATGCTAGGGGCACATCCAAGTCGCTGTCTACCGTGTGATGAGTACTCTCTTTAAACTTCGTCTATAAAAGGACGTTTAAAGACATTTTTTTATATTATTCAATTATAGTCTGGAGATTTACCTTGGTAATTAATAATGTAAAGCTTAGTATCTCCAGACGCGACTACTTGTAATCAATGAATGAATTAATAATTTGTAAGTAAGTGCTGCACGTGTCAGCGTTTGTAACGGTTATCGCTTGTTGTAATTGATAAACGCATAATAC
Organism: Deilephila porcellus; assembly: GCA_905220455.2. Taxonomy (NCBI): domain Eukaryota; kingdom Metazoa; phylum Arthropoda; class Insecta; order Lepidoptera; family Sphingidae; genus Deilephila; species Deilephila porcellus. Next base: position 10,290,829 of record LR999973.1, on the reverse strand, counting down.
ATAATAATTATTATCTTGTTCGATCTACAAATAATATGTTTTAATGCTCATTAGTGCTTATATTGTGTACATTGAAAGTTAATTATCTCATTACAGAATTCACATTCGATGTTTAGCTTTTGATAAGGAGTTAATTGTATATTTACCTATGTGCAGTTTTTAGTGAAAATAGGACTGCAAATATTATTGCAAAATACTCAAATGCGACTGGCGATAGTCGAAATCAGATATTCTGAAAGTAGGTACTATAATTTTTCGGAAGGTATGAAAACACTCAAACACAGATTAAGTACCTGCAATATGATTACGTACAAAGTTGCTATCAAATCAAGAATAGCCATAGATAAACTGAAAATATCAAAAATAACTCTGTTTGCTGTAAGATAACCCGAATTTGTTTACTCATGTAAACAGGATATGACAAATCAAAGTGTTATCAAAACAAACTATTTCTGTTAGATGTAGGTTGGTATGAACCGCGGCGGCACCTTCCAGAAAGACAAGAATAATAAGAAATTAGTTACGCTCTTCCAAAACTACTAAATGTGTATATATAAATTTCTCATTAAGTGAAATTTATAAATTTCTTTTTGGAGATAAAGTTTCTATAACCTGAAAGTATTAGAACATGCTAACACGTTGAATAAGGAGCTGTGATAAGGAGACTGTAACGCCCTCACACCCGCCACTGCACCAGTGAGTGAGCCAGGATCAACAGTGGCGCGCATTTTAACGAAACCGAAGCTTGAAGTTGTATTAATACAGATTAACATTTGTAGGAGGAGTTGAGATAAGTCTAATATGAATAAGTCTATTTGAAATGTACAATTTCTTCCTATAGGTTGGTGCGCACTCAAACAAGGTTGCACCCAGGCGCCGTTCGACATCTTACCACCCGGCAGCGACTCACCCTGGCTTCTCTGGCTATAGTGGACTTCATGAGTTTCTGCTCCATGAGCATCATGGCGCCGTTCTTCCCACGAGAAGCTTCCAACAAAGGATTATCGGATACCATGTGCGGGATTGTGTTCAGTTTCTACGCCGTCATTATGTTCCTTACTTCGCCGCTGTTTGGGAAGTTCGTAAGTGAAAATGATATATTTTTAATTATTTTAGGTGCGTATCACCTAGGTAGGATATGGATTATATTATGGCTGTTATTAAAGAACAAACATGATCATTTATAGTAGGTAAATTAATTTTTATGCTCAAATCAATATCAGGGTTGAATAAAATATTCCGGATATTAACATTTAAGTTTCTGTAAACTTTGCATCAAATGTTATCTTGATATGATGAGAGTCTAGATTTTAACCACACACAGCAGGCATATCTGCAGACTGCGTCTATTCTCGCTATTTGTTCCATAGTTTTCACATATTGTATCTTATATCATTTTTTGTCTAGGCTTGGCAGTCAGATAGGTACACCTGTCGAGCAAATCCGTTTGCGTATTTTATTATTGTAAGCCCACACACAAACAAAATTATACAACCTATAATATGAGCCAAATTCCCGATTTTTTTTTTATATACTTTATAGATACTATACCATGGAGGTTGAAATATGAACAGAAAATAAGCCGTCTAAAATTAGAATTATGCATGACCTTACCTCAACATTAATGAGTGCTACCAATCAGGTATTGCAGAAAGTTCATGGACTTACAAAACGTTATTCAAATTCATTAATAATAATATTTAAATAAATATTTATTCGTTGCTAGCTCTTACCTGCGGTATCGCTCCTATGGCTGTAAAAAAATTACTTCTCATTTCTCAGGTATTGTAATGTTCTTTTTTCGAAATATTCAACATGTGGTGCGGGGACGAAATAGGTAATTAAATGCTCAAGGTAATTTTCTCTAGGTAGCAACCAAAACTATGAAGCCTAGTCTCGGGAATCAGTTGTTTATTATATTATTGTATAAATACGGTGGCCTTGTGCTACATTCCACAGGTGTCAATCTTAGGCTATTGGGTACGTAGGAGCATAACACGGTTGTAATCGAAACCAATGCAATGTGAAGTGAGACTTGCGCCCTGTACTGGAACAATTGCAAGTTACTTAACTTAGTAACGTTTACCTGCGTGTCCTCGTGGTGTCGATTACCTCGAACAAAGCTTATATTTTAGCAAGACTCGTTTACAATGCAATCATGTCAATTTTATTTTAACATCTTGGAACAAACAATCTACGCGATTACAATTTTTTTTTAGCTTTTTTCAATCATTAATCTTTAATAAAGTCTTTATTTTCCATGTGTAATTTTCTTGCAATTTCACAAACATAAGATGTTTTCTTACTTAAAAATAAAATATTAAGTTTATTTTTAAGTAAATCGAAACCGATAAACCTAAGCAGATGTAAAAAATTTGCACGGACAGACATTCAAATTTCAAAAATATTTAATATTATTATACCTACTTACTTTAATATGGAAATTCCAAACATTTAACTAGTATTATGTCCACGCACATCAGAGGACATGAATACGTTTTTTTCCCGGTGCAATTCAAATGTCTAAAGACAAATTAAAACAGATTAACACATAGGTATTGTGCAGTCAACCGTTGTCCAATCAGTTGCTTTTTTAGAAATCCTTGGGCAATGGTTACCTACGTGATACGTTAAAAACATATTGCACAGAGTGTATATCTTCATTCAACTGTCAAGATAAAATTGGTGCAAATGTATGAGGTAGATACAGCGAATGTGCGGCCACCTACCGAACCCCAACAGAGAAATCTAATGGTGTACGCGGGCAAGGTTTTAGCTGATATTCCGTTGTCCCTGTAGGAAACTTAAGGGTTCACGGCACGGCTATGAAATCCGTAAACGAACTGGGTTGAAAGGCTGGCGACATGGACCAATCCCTTACCTCCCTGAGGTACAGCAAGAAGACCATCATAGGAGGCTAGTCATAGCCTTGTGGTAGAGCATTCTATTTTGTAAATCTATTAGTGTCCAAGTTCGTAATCTATTTTGTGAGTCTGATAGTTTACGTTCTACCTCTATGGTTGCAATGACCTACACCACTACCAACAGTTTCGATATTCAAATGTTAGGATCAATGTCGCTAAAACGAGTTTGGTCATGGCCTTAGTTTACACATTATAAATAGCAATGAAATATTTTGCACATAGCTTCCGATAGACATGACGGCTACATTGACGTCAATGTGGTCCTGGCATTAAATCATTCCTTATCAAAATACTGCTTCAAACGCGGGTAAGATCAAGGGACAATCTGGAAACATTATTACGCTATCTCCAGACGTCACCGGGCCGGCCGAAGTAAATTTTAGAATTGTTTTTTTTTATTATTATATCAGCCCATATGACGTATATGGGCTGATATAACTGCAGTGTAGGAGTAGTTTCTACAATCAAGAGTATGATTGAGAGGAGCCAGGCCAAATTGTCCACCACGCTGACCTAGTGCGGATTGACTTTACATGCCATAGATTTTTTTACCAATTGTTTGGGCTCTTGATTTACTAGGATCCGTAAAAAGTAGTGTAAAATATAAAATCGAAATCATGTATGAGTTTTTGCATATTTATAGCCTCCTTGTTTTTCTTAATAAAGAGGTTAATTCAATGACCTTAGTATAAAGTAGTTTTATTTAACATACCTACATTAAAGATGTTCCGCCGGTTACCCAGGGATTTTCTTGGGAGAATTATTTGCGTGTTCATTACTTTTTCATTTTACTAATTTCATAAATAGTTGTTTATATACTACCAAATGTTCAGACATTTCTACCAACTGTAGTCTTTAATATTAAACCGGTTCAAGGATTTTATTAGCTCCAATACTGCGCCTACTTATTTATTAGATTGCGACGTTATTGTTCTGGATTCGACATATTGATTGATATACATAGTTGTACATTTGGCTATAGCCTGATTGGACCGGCTCAATCGAGTTAAAAGGTAACAAAACCGTTATTGGGTTTTTAAAGTCGATGAGGTGTTGGTGACGCAACAAACTTTTAAGAGCAATTTACCTTTTTGCCTATAATAATATGGATCTCATGAGTACCTACACTGCTGAAGCATAATTCAATCAAGTTAACTTTCTACCACTTATACTTAAATAAAACTATAGTCCCTTACTGTAATTCTACCATTTAATAAGTTCATAGTACAGGGATTCCCAATCAAGTTTGTACGATTTGTTGCTTTACCATACACTTGTTATGACATCAGGTAAAGCCACATTCTGAAGCCAAATTCCTGGCAGTGATTTTTTTGGACACATGGATAAGATCAGAAAAATTATGAAGAACATTTAAAAAATCAGGCGATGTGTGCATTGCTTTTATAGGCAAATTAATGAACTTTTCATATCATTTATTAGTTATTTATTATTCATAGAAAGTAACAAGAATAATGTTAGACGTAACGGTAAATTCTAAACTTTTGTTTCGGGGCTATAAACAACATAATGAGTGCAAAAACATCCACCACAGCTGAATATTGTGCTTATCTTATGACAGTAATGGTAATTGACACATCGTTTGCAGCTGCCGCACGTAGGAGCCAAGTTTATGTTCACCGCGGGGATGTTCGTGGCCGGCGTGTGCAACGTCTTGTTTGGGTAAGTTAGTTGATGTATAAGTAATACCTACACTTTAAAGTAGCGGATATATACGTTACATCTCGTATAGAAGTAGGTATGACAATATTCTTTCCAAAATCATCTAGAAGTGCAATTAAAATAAATTAATTACAGAACATATTATAGGTAATGAAAAGCACTTATCACAAGTCCTTCCAGAAACAGAAGATATCAGTAATTCAACTATTGGAATTAATCCTTTGTATAGATGATAGAAGAATAAGAATAATTATGATTAAATGTACCTAGTAACCTAATTTGTGTACATTTACAATCACACTTGAAGAGCGCAATATTAATTTATTGGGACGCAATCTCAATTGACAAATTAATTCATGAACATAATCATCAACATAAATAAATTATTATGTTCATGTATTAATTTGTCAATTGAGATTGCGCCCCAATAAATTAATATTGCGCTCTTCAAAATTATTCTATTTAGAGAGCATTTTCGATCAAAAAGATTGTAACTACAACAGCTCTAAAATCTCGTCTCATAAGCCGCAATCCCATATACCTATTCTTCTCCCGTCATTTTACATTCCTTTTCCCTCCCATTTTAACATGTAGATTACATTTATGACGAAAATCGCTTAGTGCTTACCATGTGAGCCGCGCGCTCATTTACCGTAATGCAATAAAATAACAAAGAACTATAGATAATTATCTTCTTCCAGCACCCTAGTATTCATAGATGATACGGCAACATTCACATCTTTCTGCTTCCTGGTGCGAGGCGTCGAAGCCCTGGGTGCCAGCGCCTATTCGACAGCCAGCTACGTTTTTGTGGTCAACGCGTTTCCTGACAGCATTGGATCAGTCCTCGGAATACTGGAGACCTTTGTGGGGCTTGGCATGTCTGTTGGACCTGCGATTGGCGGACTTTTGTACTCGGTATGAATGCCATTTGTACTTACAATAAATAACGATAAATTTACCCCACAATGATATCCTGACCTCATACTAACATAAACTTGTTGTGCCAAGCGGAATAGGAACTACGAGAGACTTTTTGAACTCACCCAAACAAGTTTTTTTTTCTCCGCACTAATAGAATTCACGGCATCTAGTTTCAGTCTTCTTTTTAACTTAAAGTACCTTGTGATGTTTATATTCAGTTATTTATGAAATTAACACATATGAACCTGTGTTACTGTTTATTTATTTTTGTATTTTTGTGTGATTACATGGAGAAAAATCAATAGTTGCTTAGTTTGAAATGTAAACATTGTGCAATAAAAAGGTTAAGGAACTAGAAGGTATTGTACACCAATGCGATTGTGTAATAAAAAAAGAACCAATTCGAGTGCAACAAACAGTAATAAATTTCGTTCTAGTAAACAATATTATCTCTACATTTTGTAACTACTAAGATTGAGGTTGATAACCTCCATAATACAGTACGCAAAAACCGAAAAAGGTCGTTCATTCGAACCCTGCTCCCGGAGAAATATTTGTGGGATCATCAAATATCTAGCATTAGTATCACGGATCTTATATTGTGGTGAGAACTATGTATATGAAGGGGAGATTTAGGTACTATTTAATTGACGACTTACGACTCTTACGAGTAACAGCACGTGAAACAAAATACATAAATGTCACTACTTATTTTTCCTTTATTTTTATTTTTTTATTTTAGTACTGCCAAAAGAAAATACGTTATTCACTAAAAATATAATAAAGAAAAAATAAAAACAAAGTGAAATGTTCCTCCGTAAACAGGCGACTTGATTATACTCAGCATTATTGTATTAGTTACAATTTTTTATTTAAACAGTTAAATTCTGATTTACTCTACTTTAAGTTTAATTGACATTAAACTGGTTATAAAATGTACAAAAATTAAAATGTTCCAGGTAGATCGGAGGCTTCGGGTTACCATTCTACAGTCTTGGAGTCGTGATGGTCATGACGGTGCCCATAAACTTCTTCTTGCTTACCGACTGTGAAGGTTTGTATTACTTATACTGTTCTTAACACTTTTATTAATGGAACGAAAAGACAATCCGCAGTAAATAAGCCTAATACATACCCGATTATTCTGTAAAAATATGATAGGTATCTATTTAAAATACAAAATAACATCCAATGCATTAAAAGGACTACATAATACCAACTGTTTCATTAAGGGTTTTTGTTTAAGCGTTAGATTTCGAATGAAATAAATAAAACAATATTATGGGTGCCCTTTAATATACAATGCCTCAAATTGTCATGACAATTAATAAACAAATAAAGAGTAGTATAAGTGATTTATAATAGTTTTTGCAGCCAGCTTCCGAGTTACAACAGATTGCGGTATAAAATCTTGAAAGAGGCCTATGTTCAGCATTAGACTTCCTGTCACCGAAAATTCTGTAGACAATAATTTGTCTGTTGCAGAATATGTAACCGGTTCAAAAACGGCCTCAATATTAAATCTGTTCAAGATCCCGTCGATAATAATCACGGGGTTGGTGATCGTGATTATGTCCAACACTTGGGCCTTCTTGGATCCAACACTGGAGCCACACTTGCGGCAGTTTGAACTCTCCACAGAACAAATTGGATTGATATTCTTATTATTTTCAAGTCTGTATGGGATCTTCAGTCCAATATGGGGTTGGGTGGCTGACAGGTAATGTTTATAATTTCATATAATATGATCCTATGATTTAGTAAATAGCTATAAGAATTAAAATACTTACTTTAAGTAATTGCTTAGCAGGTACAGGGATTTGATTCTGACATTGTGGTTTGTGAATTGTGCTATAAAACTAAGGAAAACGTCGTGAGAAAACCTGAATAGTTACTTAAGACTTCTTGACAATAATTAGGTATAATATGGAGTCAACAAGCGCGTTACTGCAACTAGTAGGTCCATTCCTGAAAGAATTGATATCAAGCAAGCACTTTTTTGAATAACTATAAGACATATGATTGAGAATCATGTTCCATCGATCCATATCAATTTTCCTGTCGTAAATTAAATGTAACAATGTTTCAGAGTTCATAACCATTGGTGCATGATGGTTTGGGGGTTATTTCTGTCAAGCGCCGGCCTGTTACTGCTCGGCCCGTGTCCTTACATACCAGGTCTGCCAAGGTAAACACTAATTACCTTCTATCTAAGTAGTAAATGCTTACATATAATTAACTGTCTGATAAACGGTACTTTTTTTTGGTATTGTATACACGGTACTTAGACCGCGTAATTTACTTTATTAAAAAGATGTTAATATTTCATTCTTTTTTAAGGAACATATTATTAATTTTGTATCGCTAACATTAGAGCTTTTATAACATACCTACAATATTATCGTTTAGGTAAAAAAAGTTTAACAAAGATGTATATGAAGGAGGATTATAAATTTCCATGTTTAATTTCTGTTGTAAAATTCTTGGTTATTATGTATACTTGTGACGTTTTATTTTATAGTGTTCATTAATCATTTATACTATGTGTAGTATAAGTAGCTGTATGTAGAGAAGTATAATGCCGCCTTAGTTTTAAAACAGTTATGGCATTATATTTAAGATGAAACATAAATAAATAAACAAAAACTTCGTGAGCTATCGTGGTATTTTTAAAGTGTACGTCTAAAGAATAAAAATAATCCATTAGTTTTGAGTGGCTCGTCTAATCGATGGATCGAACTTTTATTTTAGTTCTCTCATAATATTTTCAGAGACCTTTGGCTGGATTTGGTAGCGCTGTCTATATTGGGAATGTCCGTGGCTTTGACACTTTTGCCTACATTTCAAGGAGTATTAACAAGTTCTATGTAAGTGTGGATTATTGACATCGTCCTTAATATTTTGTAATTCATGTAACCTTTGTACCATGCTAGTTTTGTTGCGCTAATCTCACTAATTATAACTTTCATAACCTATCAATGAATTATTAGATATTTTTTTTCAAGTATTGTTCTTTTCTTTATTATTCTTTCTTTGCCAAGTGACTAATTCTGAGTTATTGGTGTACTGATCTTTTCTTCTGGTGGTATAAATACTTCTTATTACATACATAAACTCACCAGGCAGACAGATAGGCAGAGGTGCAACTAGGACACCCACATTTCGCCTTGTCATTTGATAGGAGGTGAACCTATCGCCATATCGGGCTTAAAAACTTCTTACTACTTCTAAAAAATTAACTATTTGCTGAATGATCATTATGATTTAATTTTCCGTATTTCTAGTTACGAAGGCGGTTGTCCCGAAGCGTTGGCGACGTACAGTGCCGTGGCCGGCGTTTGGTCGTGCTGCTACTCCTTCGGCGAAGTGCTGGGCCCGGCTCTAGGAGGTGCGCTTACTGAGCGATACGGGTTCCCACTATGTGCCACTCTTTGCGCTGCAGCCTGCTTTACTATGGTAAATTGTTATGCATCGCACGTTAGGCTGCTTGGTTATACTTATTTTTCGAGTTGCTTGATCTTCCAAGTAGGTCGATAATGTTCAAGCAGGGTATTACCTAGTTACAATAAAATCTTACTATTTACACAATTTATATTTATTGTATAACTAGTAATACATATTCTACTTCGTTATGCCGTTTACTCAAAGATGGCGATATTACAATAAGGCGACACTATTATAAAACATTAGAATTTAGAACCTTTTCTCGGTTTCGTTTTCGAACAATGCCTTTCTCTGAAGAAAGCAAATTTTCTTATAGTACCTACTAAGTAATATTCTGCCAACACATTTTCAGTTTCTCAATATACCCTCACAATTTTACAGGGAGTGATAACACTAACATTCTTCTCCCTGCGCGAGTCGGCGAAGTGGATCCACGTGTCGACGGGCAGCGTGGCCGACTCGATCCCCTACACCGACACCACGTGGAATAGCAACAACTTCTGCCGCACGCGCAGCGCGCCCGAGAGCCGGCTGGCGGAGAGCACCCCGCTGCTCACTCCTTGCTCTTGTATTGCTAAGCATAGTGAGTTTATTGATATTTCATAATTATATGAGTATATAACTAACTACTAGCAGTGGTAGAGGTATTACTAACGATATTACACACATAAATTTACGAATTTTTCCCAGATTGGATAGATAGAGGCACCACCAGGACACCCATGTTTCCTTTTGTGTTCCGTCCTATATGGTTTGGTTGTGCTGCAAAAATAATATTACTAAAATGTTGTCCTTTTTAGATTACACATATGGAACGACGCCACCCCGACATTTCTGCTTGCTGCACAACAAGAGCAACAAAAGCGGATCTGCAAGCGTCGCGGAATACGTCGCCTATTTCCTCAAATTTCAATATTTAACCGATGCTTACATCCGAATAAGAAGACGTCGAAAGATAGAGGATACACAAAATGATGCAAATGAAAATTTATACCAAAATCACATCGAAGTCGATGACAAAGAGAGAACCGAAAATAAGGAGAATGAACCCATACTCAAAAACAACGATGTTTATATTAATAATAATGTAGTTGAAGCCAAAGAAAATGGTGATAATGGGTCTTATTTAGACGAAACTATATTCGGCAGTCCAGCTGTAATGCAGAATGTTAACAATGAGCATCTTAAAGTAAAGAGAAATAATACGGGACTAGTTGCTAATGTTTTAATTTGTGATGATGAGAGAAAATTTTCCAATGATATTTTAAGGCATAACCTTCAGAAGGTACAATTTTACGAACAGAATCAGGAGTGCGCCACTTTAGATGATGTATTTGTAAGTATCTTAGACATTGGTAGTTATTTTTTGTAGCATTATGTATTACTATAATATACTATTATGTCCTATTGATGGACATAAGTCGGCCCGAATATTACGCAAGAAGGATTCAGTTATCGTTGAGCAAGTTGTCCAAATAGTAAATGATAACATTTAGGTCAGATGAATCAACGTGGTCGCTAAGGCATTTTTATCACTAAACTCAACAAGCTCTATGTTTTTAAACTCGCATCTTCCATATTCAGCGTTTTGGAAACACGAAAATACGTTCTGCTAGATTAAATGTAATTAATTGTTTATTAAACCTAATTTATTTACTTTTTACAATTTACAGGACAGTTGCGAGTGCAGAGACGGAGTAACTTATGTGAAAGGAACTGTGACTGTCTCATCTAGTGGCGCCTGTGAAGTTTAATTAAATTACTATTTAAATAAATTAATTGCTAAATATAATTTCTAAAACATTTTATTTCTTTAAATATTTTATCCATCAATGCGGGAGAGCGCCTGGCGAAATCGAATAGCACAAATATTTGGCCAGCTGCGCGAGTTACCAGGAATACATAAACATAAGAAGCTATTTCACATTCCCCGTTCTTTGTTCGTTTCATTGACGTCCCCTTTATTTAGTACATCGGGGACGTTCGAACTCTGTGGTTTTATGAGCTCCCAGTGGAAACGACCTCCGCTGACGATTTCGCGACATGTCACATAAAATTTGCAAACTCTGGCCATTGTCCATTCTAATATCCTCTTACTTTCTTCCTTTTACCATGATAATGAAATAAAATAAACAAGAGAGCATTCTTTTAGCGGCCAATACCGAAGATTTGTACTAGGGGAGTATAAACTAAAAGAAATATCGGACGTGCAAGTGTAAGCTTTGTAAGCTTTTGTAAACCACTGATTGCATTTTTCAATGGAACCAAATTCTGTATTCACGGTAACGCCGAAATCCTAATATTTTTATTTTACGAAAAAGTTGTTAAGACTATGTTTCAACAATATTTTAATGATTATTATGTAAGTTTTTAACATTTAGTAGAATTATAGTTAAACTCAATAATTTGCGATTCATACATCGTTGCTTGGTCGACTACCAATCATCTTTAGCCAATGGAAAAATGCGTATCAAATGATAATCATAATTTTGAATATCAAGTACAGAATTGTAACATCCAGTTGGATTTGGTTTGCACTAAACATTGAATGGTCATTGCGTCGCTGACACTAGGACATTATAAAACTCTATGAATGTCTGCAACGTTGATATTCAATAAAAATCGACTCAAACCAGCTTTGTTTAGAACTTTATTCTCTTAAGCAAAGCGATTGGAACATTCGTTATTGATTTATCGTACGAGTACAAGTAATAGCCCTCGACGCATACATTTGAGGACATACTATACAATTGAAACATTGTGTTTACTGTGAGGTGATTGGACAGACTAACAAGGGGATGGGGTGTAATAACGAGGGGAAGCAACCCTCCGAATGTATGGTAAAGCGAGATCAAGTAGACTCTCTCTTTCTGGTGCTTGATAACACTCCTACGATGTCATTATTGCCTGGTACTTTTTTCACAAGGATGACGTAAGCAAGAAGATTAATTCAAATGTTTCAGTATTTGAAGGGCTATGATGTTTTTAAAACAGTACTATTTTAACTATAAATATGTGCATAATATCACAACTTACCTTTATTTACTAAATGTATTAATCGAGGACTTTAGTAAGATTTGCTAAGAAGTTTAATAATTATAATCCATTGTAAAACACAATGAAACAACGATTTTTCAGAATATTTTTAATGACACGGCTTTAAATTCGGTAAAAATAGGTGTACAGTAACAATGATTATGTCTTTTTAGTTTTTTCGTTTTTTTCTTTTTTAGGTGGTTCCGGCACTAATTTGACAATTTCATGGGGATTCGAATAGATAAAGTGGTCGTCGGAATCAAATGTCAATCCGAAGATATTTTTAATGTGAACAATCTTTTCCAATTCGTGCTTTTCTTTATTGGCAACGTAAATTCCATTTTGACCACAAAAATAAGGGACACCCTTATCGTTAACAGCTATTGCTCGAAAAGTTTTAGGCCCTTTAAACAAAATACGGTCCGTGGTTCCATTCTTTATTTCATAAAGACCCGTCTTGTTAGTAATATAAGTATTTTCGTGTTCGTCGATTGCAAATTGGTATATTTTTTCGTAGATGTGTTCCAAAAGCTCTGAATGATTACCAACTTTCTTATGTAGGCGGTGCTTTGGGTAGTCGATGAAATAGAGGTGGTGTTTATAGAACAAATGCCAGATGTCGTGTCCTTTTATCACGTGCTTGAGCTCACCATGTTTTGTTAGATCATGCTCGTATATTCCGTCGCTGCCTCCGAAGTAAGCTATTTTGTCTTTGTGGTCGATCGCTGTGGCGAAGCCGTTATGCGTCGAATTTATTATTGTTGGCACCTTGTAGCCAGTTGTCACGTAAGCTATCTCGAAAGTGTCTTTTTCGTCGTCTCCGTCGTTGAAACTGAAATATACTGTATGATTAAAATGAGATAGTTGATACGGCCGGTTTATTCCGTTGGATAGAATTTCTTTCACATAACAATGTTTCCGAACAAGAACGCCTTCGCATTTCGGTTCAGTATCTGTATCTTCTGCACCGTAAATAAAATTTATTAGGTATAATATTATTAACACTCTCATTATGGAAAATATCACAGGAAAGTATAGTAGACAAGTTGTTACCGCATGACAAAAATAGCGACTGGATAGTATTTTTCCAGATGTAATACATATCTCATTTTATTGGTGTCAATTTTGTGGGCGTTACCGACACCATGCTGATTAGTTTCTAGTTAATCCCCCGACTTACGCGAATATGGACTTACAAAATTCGATTTTTAAAACCATAGCTAAACTAATAAATGGACTGCTGAGACGGTCTTAGCTTCAATCCCAGGAAACAACCCTGACAAATGACGAATGCGTTAGCTGGATGCATAAGAGGTTGTTAGATTTCATGTTGGATATTGCGCCATAACCACACGCATTTACATTTGCAATAATTGTTGCATTAGCAATACATAATCCAATCTATTATCCGCCAGGTAAAGTTCTCCCCCATATAACGCGAAGTCGACGTTTAGTCGTTCGGTCCTACCTATCACGTATTATACAACTTAATGACGTAATAATCTACTGCCATATAAACCCTTTTACGTCAACAAGGTATCTAACGTAACCGCATAATTATAGTAAGCTAAAAATATATGCGCCTAAAATAAGATATCTGGTGCTGTAAATAGCGAAATGAGAAGAAAATAAATGGCGGGTTAATAGGACAACATCAAAAGAAACTTCGTCCTTGTCGCAGCCTTCAGCCACCCCTCCCCCACCCCAGTGGGAGCGCCATGACGTCATAACAGATTGAGCGAACTGTACTGCTGAACTAAACTTTAATATAAACGCAAATTGTAAAGTAAATTCAGCTTTATAGCAAACGTTTAAAGTATATTTCTAGTTTATCAAAACTCCATCCGTAAGTTTACCTAATTGGATAAACATGTTCACAATTGTAAACAATTTGTTGGATTCGACTTCACGAAATAGGTCAATAACATGAGTGATTTTTATAAAAAGGCCCTTGCTGTCAATTTAACGGATGTCTTTACATGTATGGAACAGTTTACTTTGAATTTTAATTCCAGAAGCAGCTACAGCCACTGCTATTTGTAATTTGAGTTGATTCGAATCGTTGTTGTCGTTATAATAAATATATAAATACACTCAACAGTCACATAATAGTTCTGACCCCACACTAAGATCGAGTCTTGAGTCGAGGGTATCAAGAACTACGAGAGAGTTTTCGGTCCCACAAACACACAGACCCGAAACAAATACCTGTGGATCACACTAACATTTGTCTCGTTGCGGTAATCGAACCCGCGGCCTCAAGTTTCACAGCCGTCGACTAATCAACTGGGACATGGAGGCTGTCAGAATATTTAGAAATAGACTGTCCATTACTTCTCAGATGTAGGCTCTTGTTATATCTATTAATTTCTAAAACCTATTGATTATACGTGCATTGCAAGCCAGCCAAAATGGGAAAGGAAAGGGGGAGGAAAAAGGTCGGATGGTGGAATGAAAATGAATGTAATGTACAGAAATAAAAGATACGACAAAAGAATATTGTGAATGCTAAGTATTGTAGGTCGTCACGCGCGGTTGCAAGCTAGCCGCGAGGCCATTTTAAAGGATACTTTTTGCCCTCTCTGGACCTTCCTGCCAAAAAAAGCCTTTATCCAATATTGTAGGAAGCATAACGCGATTGTAAAGCGACGTGACACGAAAACACTAACATCACAAATCGACATGTTGTATATTTTCTATTCTGGAGTCAATGTTGGTACGGAATGATAAAGAAGTCTATTAAATATGACCTTAATAGAATTACCTTTCTATATTCTGTTTACTCCTTCTGCCTTTTATTCCACATTAACAGGGGGTCAGCGCAACAGAACTATTCATTCACGTTACAGCATGATTTGGCTATTTGTATAACATTTTGACAGCCTCCGTGGCGCAGTTGGTTAGACGCCGCCTGTGAAACGAGAGGCCACGGGTTCGATCCCCGCACCGAAAAAATATTTGTGTGATTCACAGGTATTTGTTTCGGGTCTGGATGTTTGTGAGACCGAAAAGTCTCTCGTAGTTTCTGATACCCACGACACAAGACTCGATCTTAGTGTGGGGTCAGGACTATGTATGTGACTGTTGTGTGTATTTATTTATTTATTTATTTTAATTGATATCAGTCCTTTCGGAAATCAAATTTTTAGTCAATTACTCTGACATCACAAACCTTACTAATTGATATGGAGAACTCGCACGAATGCAGGTTTTCTGACGTCATCATTCAACACACACGTAACTTGGAAAATTCATTGGTGTATCTACTGTCTTGGGTATGATTTTTTAACCTGCCACCCCTGGTTTAGCAATCCAGTCTTTACCCAACTGCGCAAGCGGTTGCTATATCTATTGCTATTCTCATACATAATATTATATGTTATAGTAATAATATAATCAAGGTCGATAAACAACGCCTTTGCTAAGCATACCTTGCTTACTAAATAGTTGAGATACTTGGTTATAGCACTTTAGAGAACGTAGGTGGCATCTACAAAGGAATGTTCCTTGCGGCAACTACTTAGACCAAATGTTAGGCTATTTTTTTACATAATGCTACCCAAAAATGGCCACAATAATCAATATACTTGCAATGTAATCTAAATAGATCTCATGAGATGATTATCCTTCTCAGATGATGTAACGCCGGACTATTCCAAGGTGTAAACTTATACCTAAGCCAGTTGAACCCGAAACTTGAAAGCACTGGCCTATGGGTACCTTTCACTAGTATTTGGGTTTCCGGTTATCTCACTTACGACGGTTATTCTGTGAAACACTTGAACCACGGTGGTCCAATCGACCTATTCCTACTACTCGTACCTTAGACACTTATTAAATTGTATGTTTTTTTTCATTATGTCATTTCAATCTGTGAAGGTGATATAAGATGGCAACGCGCGATGCTGCTAACTAGCATATCCACGGTCACCGAAAAATCGTGTTCTTTTGGTTAACACAGTTTTTGTGAATTGTGGTGACGAAACATAAACAAATAAAAAAAAAGCATTTGCATAAAGAAGTATTGAGAAATATTTTTAACGTTTGTCTATTTCATTTTCATACTTTCTGCTTACATACTTTCATATTTGTTTGTTTATCGATACTCGATCATCTTATGACGTGAATTATACTCCACTGGGAGCTTCGCAACTAAAAAAATAATAGGTGCCTGCTGTAATATTTTATTTTTTAGGCGTCCTTCAAATAACTTTAGTTCAGTCATACCATTAAAAAAAACAAAAAACCGAGTCTGTTCGATTGCAAAAATCTGTCTAGACTTATAGAACATTTGTTTAAGCAAAATATATATGGTACAAAAAATGTAGTTTTCTTAATACAAGTTAAGAACACTTCAATTGTTGCTAGAGAATTTCCACAGAAATTAAGTCCGCCTGTATACTCTCAGTATATGAAACTATTAATAATTAAGTAAATATGTATTATTTAAAGTCATTGTTTTATTAAGTACTTAAAAGCATATTTATCCAGCTTTTACTATATTTTAGACTAAAGACTATTGATCCGGGCTTACAGGAGCTGCAATGGTGCGTGTGTGGGCGGGGGTCTCCAGTCTTGCTGTAGCTTGCACCTAAGTGTAGTCTTGGTGTAGTGTGTAGGTAAGTGGTAGTCTTGCTATAGCTTCTAAGTGATAGGGCTTGTAGCTGTAACTGGTAGAGCCTTGTTTTAGCTATAGGTGTTAGAGCTTTGGCGTAGCTTGTAACTGGTAGAGCCAGCATATAAGTGTTTTATTCTGCGTATATCTGCTTCTGAGTAGGTTGGAATATTTTTTGTATAGAGATGGTTGTTTTTCGTAAATACTTTACTTAAATTATATTGCATTAACAGGAGCGTTTTGGTTACATTGTTTTAACAGTTTTGATAAGAAATTATAACCAAGAAAAACAGAACATTTAAGAACTGCTTAGACACAAGACTAATTAATCCGATACAGTTTAAACATAATTAGATTTGCCACGAAACTGAGTTTACTGAAGCCCCACGCAATTATCTAAAAGTATTATTGATTTTAGACACACTTAAGGTCGTATAGACATCGAGTTTCGAACAGAATTTATTTTTGTATGAATGTGACTTTATTGTTTTCAAAGAGGTAATAGTGAGGAATCATATTAAGTTTGTAAGATTTATGGAGATAATTGCGATTTAAATTATTATACATACAAATGTATGTACTCTGTCTTTTCGGAGTCATGTGTCACGTCCTATAACGGTGAAGGAAAACTCGAGAGGAAACCTGCATACCCTAGCGATTTGCAAGAATTTCAATGGTATTTAAAGTCCGCTAACTCTCACTTGGCCAGTATGGTGGACTATATGGCCTAACCCTTCTCAATCATACTCTCGATTGTAGAGGAGACCTGTGCCCTGCAGTGGAGAATATAATATAAGCCGATACCGGATACAGATACATAAATATGTGCAAAAATACATATGTATCAAAACTGAAAATTGATCCCGGAGGAGTTACGTTAGTTGAATGATTATTATTTCTGTCTCATGTGTTACAGTGATTTGATAAGCTTTACTACAAGTTCCAATCCTGGGCAACTCATTAGATTTTTCATACCGAAAAACTCACACCAAGTGAGTCACACAACCCGGAAATGAAATCAAAGACCTGTTAAATGAATAGCTTATATCTCTATTCTGACCCATTATATTATAATTAAGTCCCTCATTTTGAATTTAGTTTGAGCGAAGAACACAAAGCATTCGATAGCTAAAATCGATTTTAAAACTGTCTACGAATAAAGCCGTCAGTATTTAACCAATTATAATTCCGGTATTTGGTTATCGAAGTGCGAATTTTATGATTACGACAGTTGTTTCCATTTTATACTCGACACTGCAAACCAGCAGTGAGATAAAAATACCAGCGATAGTTTAATCACAGTATTCTGAACATTCGCTGGGTAGATGGTAGGTACCTACATTGGTTGCGAATAACATTCAATACTTTCTAGGGTATATTAATATCTACCTCTCTCTATATAACATTACTTAGCAAGTAGTGAAATAGGTACTGGAATATTGAAGTTGCACAATAATAATTGAAAATACAAAACTGGCGAAAATAAAATATGTGCACTTTGTTCTTCACATTCACTAATATTCATACACTAATTTAAAAATTAATAGGCATAAATAAAAGTCTTTTATGCTCATAACATTTGTTTGTCAACAATAAAATTGTGATATTTTGCATGAATAAATTAATTAAATGAAATAAAACTTATGATTTTACTTAGCAAGGCTCATGTATTACATTGTTAATAAATATTCTATTATACATTATAAAAAACAAAATATATTAATTGTGATATGTAATTAACATCAAATTATACACAATATGACTTAAAACATTATAAACTCTTTGGTTTTAAATACGTTTAAATTAAATACAATTTAATAAATGTACATTATAAAGCTCTACGGTAACATAATTTTGATAAAAAACATAAAAGAGTTATAAAATGTATTGTACTTTTTACATGCATTAATATTAAAAAATACCAAAAGTTGTAATCCAATTTAAATCGTAACAACTTTAATTGTTATGCTATTTTCATTAGATACTACGTCTATGATTTTTATACGATAAATTAATAATAGCAACTCAATCATTTCCTCAACCGGACGGACGCTTCATTCCACGCAGAATGAAATAATCAATGACTCCATTATGACCAAAAAGGTTTTATACAAAATTAAAATCTATTGCCATAAAAAATTAGGCCCTGCTAACAGCCAGTATCATCGCGCTCAAGATAGTCGATAAAATGAAACTAACTAAAGGTCTGTCAGCACTATTCCCACACACCATTCTCCTCGATGCGACTGACAACTTCTTGTTCTGCAGCATGGAATGAATTGATTCTATTTCCCATCGCGCCATGAAGCCGGGTTCTCGCGAGAAAAGGACTGAGTACAGCTGGGCAGTTCTTCCCAAAGTGGGCTCTTGGCAGAAGTTGAGGACTAGATGGTCGTTAACGGCTTTAAGGACTTGAATGGTTCCGCTGAACTGTTGGTAGTTTGGACGTGTAGGCAGTGTTCCTGAAAATAAGAAAAAAACACTACATTGTACAAATATACAATATAAGTAATTGAGCAGTATCTGCGTAATTGCATTGACTAATTCACCTGAAAGAGATTTTCAAAATATTGAAATAAAATGTTTTGGCCTGGTTTTGTGTATATTGTCGCAAAAAAATTGTCCGCCATCGAGTCTATACTTTACCTATACCTTCAAAGCCTCATTATTGGGTCAATGGCAAATCTAAAATTTGTAAGTGTTTAATAAATTCTTTAAAAAATAATTAATACACATTTTCTTGTTTGATACAGACAGACCGCTTCCAAAAGGAGCTACGTATATTGATAGTTGAATAGAACATCATTATCTACCGAGTTACATTTGATTGGTTATAATTTATAGAGTTGACTCATATTTTCCTTGAACTGAAGAAGATTCTATGATTACACGTCACTCTTAACTAGATCGGGAATGTCAATAAGATAACAATTACTATGATAGTAAAATTGTCCCATATCATATTTTTGTTCAATACTTGTAGGTCATCTCTCGGTGGTTACTATATGGGCTGCATTATACAGGTAAATCAGTAGAGAGACTTTTCAATCTCACCACTATCAGATTCGAAACAAATACTTTAGAATCTGAAAATATTTCCACAATTATGAGGTGCAGTGTCTTGACCAAATGCACCAAGGCGCATATTACTGATCCAAGATTCTAAAACTGTAATATTTATTTACCATTTTGCCCCTCTAAGATCTGCCAATAACCAGCGGAGTCGTTTCGGAAGTACAAAGAATATTCTAGAGTTTGTCCAGCCTCGTCCCACAACAGCCGAAGGTGTCTGTACTCATGTCTGAACCTCGCGTTCATATGCTGCACGTGGAACAATTGATTCTCCGTCGAAGGCTGAAACAAAACGCGATATAAATAAATCACGCTGATTTAACTTCAACAGAAGCGGCTAAAATAAAATATTCATCATATGTTTAGTAGTGATGCTGTGACGCACAGCAGTAGGATTTCCTTAGACTTTCATAAGAATAGTATTTATACTTGTTTACATCATGTTGAGGGACATTCTGATTAAGATCGTTTAATACTTGCTGACTTATTAAGTATTACCACACATGACAGGCACAATATTAGAAATGTGTGTGTCAGTAGGTACTAAAACATAAATCTTCACAATGTACGTATAGTAAACTAGTTATTAACAAATTGCGATCAAATGATACATCAATTTAAAAATTAGGCCACATATGTAGTAGTGTGCGTGGTAAAAATAGATGATTTGAAATGAAAAAGGAAGGCATTATCGCATATTAATAAACAAGGAAACCACTGTGCTGTGTTGATAAATGCTCGAATCACAAAAAAATGGCTTCACTATAGTTAATATAATCTTCAGTCCTCGTGTTCAGCGTTCAACTTCGTGACATATACGTTTACAAATAAAGAAAATATCCACTTGCGGAAAACTGTTCCAACGAATATCTGTTAAATTATTGAGGATTAAGAGGTCAGTCATTTTGACCCGTGGCAATGGACGGCGTGCGTCACTGACGTGGGTGGTGCGATCCACCAGGTCGCCTGGTCAAAGGTTAACATCTATCCAGGCATTAAAACTACAACACACCTAGTTTCTAAAGTCAATGTGTCATAAATTGGGTGAAGTCTGCGCAGTGCTGTTTAATTGGACAGTAACGGCTTGTGAGTCAGACAATATGAGTTTTTAGGAGCACCCAACCGGCAAATGCGTATGAGACGGTATGCGTCAAATTTAATAGTAATTTATACATCATGTTTTCGTGGGTGGATGCAGGACAGTCTCGAAGACTCATTTTAACGGGTAACTATGTACATATATCTGGTGGTACTGAATTCGTGGCACTGTGGGTGCAGTACGCAGTTGCAACTCAATGACGGCTAATTGGGTCGACCAAATCGAAACCTTTTAAATAACCATTACCTCGGTACATTGATACGAATGTTTATTGGTGTTAAATGTTAAAGTAACTAAACAAGTTTAGAATGCAATTTAAATTTTGTAGAAACGCTGAGGTTGCATGTCCCATCAATCTGTTTTAGATAAAATCGTATATAACAGTTACTTTATTCGATTAATGACAAAACGACTTACAAAAAAGCTAATCAAAATGCGGAGAAAAATAGAGTTATTTAAAAGATCTATTAATAAACTTTTTGAATTAAGAATATTATTATTCACATTATTATTATTTAGTTACAATGTATTTCAAAATGCATTTATAAAATTAAATGCATTTTTAAGCTTATCAAATTGACTTTCAATTTTCATTTGCGTCATGCGAATGTAAACACTAGATAATAGATACAGATGCAAGTTGAATGTGTGAGACCTTCGGCCACATTGTCCCAGTATCTCCGGTCAATTAGATGTACCTACTCGTACACACAAGTGCAATTACTGTTACATTTATAAATGTAGTAATAAATAGTATCCATTCTACGAGTCATCTTTTCATGTATCGATATGATGTGTCGGGAATTTCTTCTTTTTAATCGACTTCATTATTTATTGGTACGACAAAGTAGCTCCAACGCAGATGGTGTGTGCAGTGCAATCGAAAATAATATCCGCAATAATATAGTCATCTCTTGCTGGAAGATACAACCATGCCATCTGTTCGAAAAACGAAATACCAAGGAAATTGAACTAGAAACTGAGAGCATTTGTATGCTTACTATCATGGATTTTCTACCATCGCATTCGATGGTCGATATTCAGTCTGATAATTTTATGGTTTAACAACAGGTAGCTTTTATAACAACGGCTTTATATGTAAGTCACTACACAATGTAGGCGAGCGGCTCTACTCCCAAAAATATTTAGCTTACAATTTAGCTCTATCAACCTCTATCCATAAGAAATAAAGAATAGAGGAAGGCATTTGGTGACGTCATATGATAGAGTTCATCTACCATCGAAATTATTATAATGAAATCTCAGTTATGCACGTTTCCTCACAATGCTTACCTTCACTGTTAAATAAGCGATAATTGACTACACACACAAGTTCAAACAGTCAGAGGGTTTTACATGACTCTTCTATGAATAGTTTCTCTGCCAATTCATGTACAAATTATCTGAACAGCAAAATAATAACATAACTAAAAATAAACATGATTGTGCGTGTATTGATAAACTTCATTATTATTTAAGAAACATCGATACAAACAAATTGAGCTGTGTTTATAGCTCTGTATATAAATTCGCTTATAGGAAGCAGACTAATACCCAGAGATTGCAGCCAATGGAAGCGAAATGAATGTGAGGGAAGGAAATGATCCGTTGGGCCGGATAGCACAATGAGGCCGATATCAGGACTAACTCGCATTCACAGAGGGTTTTAGCCAGTGCTCATGAAAAATTACCGGTGCGGGAGTGATTCTGTTACTACTTTAATATATTGACAATAATAAGGATGTTTAATATGATTATTTTCGTGTGACTTGTGATCCTGCGTTCGTGAGCGTACTCCAAAATTATTTAGAAAGGTATTGGTGTGGTGGATAGAGATCTAACCTCTCTCAATGATACAAAAGTTGATGTGCCCAATAGTGAAACATCGATATAGGTAAAATGCACTTCGACGAATTGTCTGTTCTACCTATCACTGTCCGATTACAAATATCACAAGAGCATTCTCCAGCTAAGTTCAACCTGTGGTTCAACACAGTTCCGTGAAATTACTATAATCATGATAAATTGTCTTCTTTGTTCCTTTTTTGCCAAATAAAATATTCAGTTTCATATATTTCGTTTTCATTTTATGTGCACATGCATTCACAAGTTTCATTGTTTATAAAAATAAATGAAAATTCAAACCACTGCCAAATAAATTGTTACCGAGATGAGAGCATTAAAACGTTGAAGGAATTCACATTGAGCGACTATAAAGATAAAATTTGCCCAATTGAAGAAGTTACACAATACAATCAGCCGGCGCAACGTCTGTGGCATTCTGTACAATGAAGGATTCTGTTCTATGAATGAAATATACTTATAAAAATACATATTTCATCAATTAACTCTTCGATCAATTGTGTATATTTTATCGAAGAATTAACTATTAAATTATCACAAAAATAACGATATTATTGCGAACCCGAAATCTAGAATAAAATAAACAACAAACCCCGAAAGTGGTCCTCGGAAACTCTAAAGGTTCCCAAATGGTAATGATGGGGCAGGACCTATACTCCTGCACGCCTTCTTTGCTCAAATGCATGTAAAGCTCTAAAGCCTTCCATTTCCCCATCACATTTCGAACATCCAGCGTATCATATTTATGTTCGCGTTCACAAACAAACGTAGTATTTGCGTCTGTAACGTTTGCATTTTCTAATCCTTTGGTAAACGAAAACATAAGCAGGATCGGGAAGAGTTTCATGAAATTAATTTGGAGCACCATTTTGATTATTTTCTTTTCACATTCCAATGTTTTTTGCACAGCACTGTTCACGTCAGTTCATAATATCGGTCGGCGCTTGCGCGGGGATTGCGTTTATAGGATCGGCGGCGGGCGGCGACTGAGAGCTGAAGCCGCGCTCGTCTGACTCACGCGCCTTGATGTTATCAATGCTGACCCCGCACTAATATCAACTCGCAGAAATACCATATTACGCCGAAAGGTAACCCCATATGTGTTTAAGTTTTCCTCTTGATAAACAAAAGTGTTCGGAGACTTTTCTTTGTCCATATATAATTAGGAATTACCAATTGTAATTATTTCAGTTTTAGTATTTCTATTTATTAAGTACATAATAGCATGCGCGATGAATTGTTTTTCATAATTCATATTTTTCCGGTAGAGCTAGTAGTGTTAGAAGAATGTTTTTGACTGTCAATTCTGATCGTAACATTACCACTAGAAATAGCACCGTTTTCAAGGTTTAGGGACTTTAGGGTAACAAAAATGCCAACAAGCCCATATAATCTTTAAATAATAGCAGACAAGAATGGATATTTCGGCTTGGTTTGTTTACTTGTAGCGGATGAAAGAGATGCCCCACCGCCGCCTTTAGAACTTAATATAATTTTCAGAAGTCATTGTTCGGTTACCATTTTAAATTCTTCCTATGAAGATTATTCACGTGTAGATTAAAAATTAGTATTGTTTTTAAGGATACCCATCGACCTAAATACCCATTGCAATGGAAGAGACTTAGAGCGGGTCATAAAAACGACGTTACTGAAGCGAAATAATCTCGTCAATCGTTTCATAAATTGAACGAAGTCCGAATGGAAGTTAAATACCAAATGTGTCTGTGACAATCAATATTTATTAGAATTTGCTAATTTTTATCAAAAGACACAGGGAAAAAAACTATTTTTAATATCTTTTTATACGAAAGTTTTGTTATAAAGGTAGAGTCGATGCCGAATTCAACTAGTTCCGACATCTTACCACATAGCCTCGATGTCATGCACGAGAGAACGAAGGCAGAACACAGTTTGGGACCGATCCGATGGCGGTGTATCGGTAGCCTAGTAGCAGCATTAATAGGGCTTTGATACTGCGCTTACCAAACCACCTATCCAGTGAGTGGGTAAGCACAAATGCTTAGTGGTTCATGCTCTTATAATCTTAAAAGACATATATCCTAAAATGATCGAGAACAGCCAACAATAATTTATTCCAACTCCTCCTATTAATTTAACTTTATGATTGATTTCGTTGCGGGGTAAAGACAAGTTAGACATTCCCGGAGACTCGCTGAGCTTCAATGCTCAGTGTCATTAAAACGCATGCCACTGTTGATCCTGGCTTACAGGAGTTGCAGTGGCGGGTGTGAGGGCGGGACAGTCTCCTTTGTTCTTTGAAATATTATTTTCTTTAAATTGTAATTCTGTATTTTGCAATGTAAAGTAATAGTAATGTCTAAGTGCTGTTGCTTATTCCGGATACATTCTCTTGGCGTTAAGGCCAAGATTGACGGCTTCCTGGTTTGATAACAAAGTGTGTACTGTACTATTATGCATCTGATATGTAATCTATAAGTACTACCTTTAGTTTATAAGCCGTAAGTCCTTAGACTGAATATTCAAAGAAGCCCACGATAGGTAACACTATATTGTATACCAACAATACATACAAGAATACACTTTAATGTTTTTTTGAAATAGTGTAACAACACTGGCGGTCTTATCGTTGTTAGCAGTCCCAGTCATCCTAATAGGATGGATCATCCGGTAAAGAATTTGTTATGTGGGGTGGTTAAAAACCTAAGAGATAAGAATATCCTGTAGGGTATATCCAGACTGCTACCTAAAACGAAGCCAGGTGGTAGTATCAGTGACTTCAGACACAAGCAACTAAAAATTTTGCAAAAAGAAAGGGACAATATTTTTATGTAATTATTTACTTATATGTATTTGAGTGGTAAATACATACATAGATAAACTCACGCCTTTATCCCCGAAGGGGTAGGCAGAGGTGCCACTAGGACACCCACATTTCGCCTTGTGTGTTCCGTCCCACGATGTGATAGGGGGCGAGCCTATCGCCATATCGGGCACAAATTCCTGACTCCGGACTGATAATGAATAGAAAAATCCAATATCACTTTGCCCGACCCGGGACTCGAACCCGAGACCTCAGCTTTGTAACCGTACCGTAATACAACTACGCCAGCGAGGCAGTCATATACATAGTTTTCCTAAAACAGAAATGTACACCTAGTTTCTGTAGTTCCATGTAGTTCCTGCAATATTTACGAGATCAAGCAGGCTACCATTATTATAACCGACAGGAGGTGATCATCTGTCGCCGGTGGGGCCTCTATATCGACTGTACTCCACTTATTATAAAGTGCATTACAGTCTTTTTACCGCAGCAGTATAAAAAGGAAAAGAATGAGTCGACAATTTAGTTTTGCTATTACTGACCTCTGACCTTTCACATCGCGATCAAAGAGCGGAATTACGGCAAAAATTGATGCGTACATTGCTCATCGGTACATATTCAGTATTACGTATATATATGCGTCCACCGTCCACGCTTGCATGTTTACAGTAATATCGATAAAATATCAAACGTCATACGAATTGGTTCTGTTTGTTAATGAGAACCAGTTATAATTATAAACTAATTTCCGCTTTAATTAATTGCATCACAGCGTAATTGATACAATTTAGGTCCCCAATAAAATTTATATTATTTTCAGTGTCGGTTTAAAAGAAGAGTTATAATCAAAACTATGGCTTTTATTAACTTATACCGAAATAATGTAACAAAATAACGTTATTTTTATTAAACAAGGTTGACTTAAATCCGCCGAAGTCATTGCATGCATTCTGAACTTAGACGTTACATTAATGAATTTATCAACACTCACCCGATCATGTGGCTCCGATATGTGCATGACGATGCAAGTCCTCGCGTAGTCCACTCTGGAGTCTCCCGCCAAATGCTGGATGAACTCCACTCCATACCACATCCCCATTAAGTTATCCACCCATATCCCATTCTGGGGGGACCTGTTCACGCACGAATTTCTGACATTGTTCATGAAGGGCGACTCGTACGAACTAAACCCTTGTCCATACCCTCCGTACAAGTCAGTACTGCCCCCTGGCGGATAAAACACGTTCGACCTCGGGGTAGTGAAGGTATTATACCCACTTGTGGAATACCCGGGGCTGTAGTTCGGGTACCTGGTCGCTTCAGGGAAGCTGGCTATGTCGCTGCCCCGACTAGCTTGGTATGGATAGTCATATCGACTTGACATCGTGGAGTACGTCGAATATGGTGGATACTGGGTACTTGCATACTGGTTGTCGTATCGTTGGTAGCTCGCTGACTCAACGACAGCACATATACCCAAAATTGCTGCTATTCGGTACATTTTTCAGCAATTTCAGTGCGTGTCCGTTGCGTGCAGTAGTTTAGTTGCGACCAATAATGTGTGACTGCTCCTGCCACGCTATGAGAGTGGGAAGTAAACTAATTAAGACCGTCTCACTGGCACGGGTCCCCAGGGCAACATGTATAAGTCACGTTCTGCCCTTTTATAGTCGTGTGGGAAGTTCCATATTTTTTTTACAAATAGATTTTTCTTTTCTTAACGTAGGTAGTAGTTTATGTGGATGTTACTTGTCTAATGTGGGCTTGGGATGTTATAATTTTAAGCATAATTAACAACTGCTAATAAATAATATCGGTTAATTCTTTTATGACCATGACTTTTTACAAGTATTTCTTTTTTCACCAAGATTCTTCCTATATTACAATGAGAAAACCAGGGAGGTTATATTCAATAACATTGTCACGGTCAGTAAATTAAGCACAATTTGAAAGCCATCATGGTGCAGTTGGTTTAGAGCCGATCGAGATACGAAATTTACGAGTTAGAACCCGCGTCACATAATATTGTTTGTACAGCTCACATTTACCTATATTTGTCTTGGGTCTGGGTATAGAAGGACCTAAAAGTCTTTCGCAGTTTCTGATTAAGATTTGTATCTTATGCCTCCTGCATACTACGCCGGCGACCTGGCCGGTGGACTGTTGGGTGTATTTATTAGGTAGGTATGTATTTATTCGCTACCCAACTGGCAACTACTTAAGCTAATCACGTTAAAAGACTAATGAAAACATGAAAGCCCTAAATAATTAGAATAATACCTTAACAAGACGCCATATTAAATCATAATCTTAAAACGACTAAACATTAACTTATAGCATGTGTAGCGTGGGCGCCTGGCGCACAAAGCAACGTATCTCCCGCGTGTTTTGCACAGCTGATGCTTTTAGGCGCTGTAAAATACCGCAGCTTACTTTCAAAGGCCTTTGTACAGGGTAGATGAGGCTAAAATTAAGTATTACTTTATTAATCAGTTAAGCTTTACCATAATGAGTTCCAATATATGCATGTATAAAGATTTTGACCAAGCAAATTTATTAATATTTGCTTAATACAATTAACTTTGGTAAATGATTCTTAGGATGGTGAAACGTGTTTTTTAATAATACCAAACAATACAATATAAAGCTTATTTATAAAAAACCAATTTTTTTTTTTAGATAATGAAAAATATATGTAAACATGTTATGGGCTCTACTACTCGATTGGTAGAGCGATCTCTACCAAACGCCTAAGATATAAAAGTCAGGAATAGGACTAAAAGACACAAAGAAGTATACAGTACCCAATTATGAAAGGGAACATACCTATATACACATATTTTTTAAAATACCAAAAATTTTGCGACGCCCCGAATAATTTTAGAGGCAATGGAAAATGAAACTTGTAGGTAAATTGTATTTCATAACGAACATGCTTTGAATGTAAGAGCATGAAACAGTGGTTTAGAGGTCTAACGAGCGTCTTGTATCATTTGCTTTATGTAAAAAGTTGTCTGATTACAAGGGAAAAGTAGGTTGACTTGACTTACCCTATTGACTTGGGTTCTTTAGCTATCCTTTACAGTCGTAAAGTCTTGTAGTCACAAGCACTAGATTTATTTATACTCAGCCCAAGACATGTCTATTTATATTAAAGGTCAACAACGATAGGGTTACAAAAACTAAGATTTTTTTTTTCATTTTTTTACAGCCTCTGAGGCGCATTTGGTTAGACGCCGCCTGTGAAACGAGAGGCCGCGGGTTCGATCCCCGCACGAGACAAATGTTTGTGTGAACCACAAGTATTTGTTTCGGGTCTGGGTGTTTGTGAGACCGAAAAGTCTGGCAGTTCTTGATACCCAAGACACAAGACTAGATCTTAGTGTGGAGTCAGGACTATGTATGTGACTGTTGGGTGTATTTATTTATTTATTTTCTCTGGGGTGGCAAAGCACACAATATGTTTTCGAGTAAAAATAAACATGCCTAGGTCGGTGTTTATTTTGGATAAGATTACGCATATTTAAAGGGACACATTGTGTCCATGTATGGTGGGTGACCTTCAAGCAGTATAGTTAAGTAAGTCAGTAAGCTAGTTGCAAGACGCTTCACTTAATAAATCCTTGATACAGGATTATCTTGAACAGTAGACATTCTGTGCCAGGAGATCAATGTGATGATAACTTCATATTTAGACAAAATATTACCTTTTTCTCAGAAGGGGTAGACAGAGGTGCTACCAGTACACCCACATCTCGCCTTGTAAGTTCTGTCTCACGATGTGATAGGGGACGAGCCTATCGCCATATCGGGCACAAACTGACTCCGGGCTGATAATTAATAGAAAATCCCAATATCACATTGCCCATCCCGGGATTTGAACCCGAGACCTTCGCTTTGTAATCGTACCGTAGTACAACTACGCCATCTACTATTTAATAATATTACCTGTACTTTTTATAGGACCCATTACGAACTATAGTTAATTAATAAAATCATTTGCTTAAACCACATTCTGCAATTTCGGCTCTAAACTGTTACCATGGCTCCAAACGGAAACAACCGCCATTACCTAAGTACAAGATCTGGTAAAATCCGGGCGGCTCAAGGATAATATCACTTTTCCCACCATCCGGTGTGTTAAATGGCGTAATTGGTGTAATTTGTTAATGAGCACCGTTCCTGTCTATCCCGCAGGCGCCGTGACCCCGTCCCCTGTCCTGGGCATAGGTCGGGGGCCACTGTTACATCCTTCACAAACAATGCTATTAAGAAATGACTATTAAAACGCTCACCCTTGACCGAAGTTACATCAGTGAGAATGGGTAAGATTGCGCATACTATTATTGCGAGTCTAGAAAAGGTTCAGAAAACTCTGTTGGTTATGGACGTTTTAATATAGATGTCGCTGTTTGGCGGAAATAAAAGCAAGAATAATAATAGATTTTAGAGAATTGCGATTTTTTATAAACTTTTAAGAGGTTGATTTATCAAGGATCAGACTATACACATGATAAGCCAGTACTTTGTAGATAGCTTGTTTATTATCTGAGGCATTTTTTTTAAATAATCAATTCTAGTTACATTAGTTCTAGTTACATGCAGTAGTAAGAGCATTGACTTTGTTAACATACTTAAAATAATAGGTAAAAAGTAAACAATTCATCTTCTTCCATACATAAAACTATATTACCCTTACTTTGATTATTTACGTATTTGAGGCTTAAAATAAAATATTTGTAGCAGTTAAGTACGATTTTTACATTTGCAATATTTCACTCGTCGTAATATACGAGTATTATTTAATTTGGCAACGCATTTAAACTTTTGTCTGTTCATAAAGTTGACATTATATTTTAATATATTAAATCCACAATACAATATTCATTCGTTTGTATATTTTAAAATTTATGGGTATAAAATTTTTACTCTGACATTTAGTAGCATGGGCAGTGAAAATTACATTGCTTAACAGGTCTACAAAATTTTCCGTTTTGAATAATTTAAACAATAAAATAATATTAATTATTTATAGTCTCCTATGTAAAATATGCGAAAATATGAATATTCATACAAACCTAATATAATAAATACACCCAAAAGTCACATACATAGTCCTGATCCCGCATCAAGATAGAGTCTTGTGTAGTGGTGGATGATATATCAAAAACAACGAGATACTTTTTGGTCTCACGACACCCATACCCGAAACAAATATCTGTGGATCGCTCAAACATTTGTCTCGGTGCGGGGATCGAACCCGCTGCCTCTCGTTTCACAGCATGCATCTAACCGACAGCACCATGGAAGCTGTCACATATGAAATGCATTAAATAATTCAAATATGGTAATGTTACGATTATTGTAAATAATTGTATGCACAATGAAATTAAAGTTAACACAAAGTCATATAGTACAAAAAACAATTCCTTCACGATAAAAACATTGATCAAAACTTAAATATTCACCTGACTTGAATTAACAGAGAAGTGAATTAAATTCACAGTACACAACCAATATAAAAGACGCACTATGGAGGTACTAACAGACCGAATATGTACTAAATGTGGAACAAGTTAACGAGTATTAAAGGACTGCTCCGAGGAATATCAATGAACAATATCATTAATAATTGGCATACATTATAGTAACAACATCGCAAGGAAAATAAATATGGATACAATGAATAGTTATGTCTATGCTCGATGATGCCAAGTACATAACTGCACGTCGAAAGCTTGAAATAGGTAATAATTATATAAAACCGATTTATCAACTGTTACGGACAAACTAACGTTCATCCTCATTTTTAGACAGAGAAGTAAATAAATTACTTAAAAGTAATAAACCATTACCTCAGAAAGAGCTCCTAAACTTAAAAGAAACTAATGTTATTATTTAGATTTGCATACACTGGATATGGATTTGTAGAAATCTCAAGGGAGGCTTGAAGTAAAGCTGCATATAGTACAAATAGTTATGTACCGACTTCAAGTAGGGATTAGTTCAATAAGATCTTCGATCATTTTCTGTGAGACCATGAAACTGAAAAATCATACACAAGCTTTGGAAACAACTTGGATATATTTCAGCATAAGTTTCTTATTAAGATTGTTAGGCTAAGATTATACCTTTTTCAATACTATTTACTACTAGCTTCTGCCCGCAAACTTTGTCTGCGTGATTATCCTTATTTGAACTTTAAACCGAATTTAACTTTATTTGGAATTTCCCATCCCTTCCCGTCCGATTATATCCCGCCCGTCTCGTCTCATTCTCACTCAATACCTGTAATTTAGTCCCATCCTATCCCTTTAAGTAAAAAAAAATAACAAATAGTTCGGAATTCCTTCCTCATCACGGGAACACTACATTTTTCGGGATAAAAATTAGCCTAAGTTTTAATCAAATTTCATCGAAATCCGTTTAGCCGTTTCTGAGTTCATCGCGCACAACCGGACAGACAAACAGAAATTCTAAAAATCATTGTTTGTCATTAAAATCGTTATTACAGACCCCCTTATTAGTTTTTCTCATTTATCATCCATATACAGACATCGATCGGTTACATATTTATTATATGTATAGATATAGACGATATAGATAACCTGCGTAGTTAGCTACCAACTATCGATATTTGATTGACGCTCTCCTTGTTTTAGAGCTACTTATCTACTGTATTATGACTAATTCTTCCCGTACCTCATGCCTGCCCTTATTTCACACTCTCGGCACATTAAGATTTCTGTGCATGTAGTATTATGACTAACTGATATTAATATTAGCATGAGTAACTGACGTCCTTCAAACCTAAGTACCTAATGTTTACGCAACGCGGACCTACGTCTTTGGGATAGAATTTTTAAACGACGACAAATAAACTTTTGTTAATTTATTCAGCCTTTATATAAAGTTCACAATGGCTTCTTAATGACGTATGTCAATGAATAATGACGTAAACTTAATTTGAAACAAAAAATACTGTAAGATTAATTATAGCACATTTACTTTATTATACACCTTATTAATAGTAACATTACAAAGTAAATAGTTAATTAGAGTCATAATCCAAAATTATGTAATCATAACAAGGTCAAAATAACACTTATTAAAATAAATATAAGCGAACTCATCTGGACACAACTGGCACAAACCGCGATATATCTATACGTAAGAGGGAGATCGTAAGTAAAGAACTGCTTCTGCAGGTCTTGCCACTCCCATTTGTTCATTCTGCTTGGCAATCTCCTCAGGACTAGGGAGAAAATACCACCATCACCGATCTCCGAACAGTGGTTAATGATCAGCATTTGCGGAGTGACTTTCAAAATGCGAATCACTTGCGGATGCTTCGGCGGGTGATCAGGGTACCATATATCTGCAAAGGAACTTATGGTTAGGTTACTAATTAATGGAAAACCGTGAAAACTTTCAATACAAAAGAAGCTAATAATTACTGAATAAATATCTACAACCAACAATCACTAACACCGTTTTATTTCCTCTCTAACGCAAGGGCTTGTATCTGGGGTATCAGAAGCTATGAAATACTTTTCAGTTCTACATCACACTCATCCGGAACAATTTTTTGCTTCAGAGCAGAGGATAACTAGATCTTCTCATCGACACCCATCGCCTACTGCGCGGCCTACAGACCATTATAATAAACTGACTGCTAATGTTAATGGAGATGGTAATATTAGAAGTTTAAATAGAACTTTAGTTGTATTAACCTATTCCTCTTGCTATCATTTCTTTTTCCAACGAACTCTTCTGTTCGACAGTCCACAAGCCAGGTGCGTCTGGAGAATAAATATACGTCTGTTCTATAGTCTGGCCATCTTCGTCCCACATAACTCGGACTCGTCTTTCGTCGTATATACCTCTCTTGGCTTTTGTCTTTAAGTTTATATCCATCCAAGACCCTGACATGGAGGTATCCGACCAAGGGTTACTTTTATACGATTTCCAGTTTTGGTCTGTGTAGTTTCTTCTTATTATCTGAAAAAAAAAGGAATCACTTTAAATCCAGGTCAATAGAAATTTAGAACGCGTTCACTTAAATCGCGAGGATATTCGCTGAGATTGCCATTAATGATGGACAAATAAAACATATTCATAAGTATTAAAGATACTTTAGACGGCTGATATCGAAATTGATTAAAGGGTATGTTACTGTAGCAAGACGCTATCGACCTATTGATGGTGATCACAATAACCCATCAATCGATAAAGCATGTCAATTCAAAACTGCTCGGTATGTGTCTAAATACGAATGTACGCATTTCTATCAAATAATGAAACATATTTTCTATACAATAGAACCAAGCAAGAATTTTGAACCGCTCAACAAATTAGCATATCATTTAGGCAATTTGGAATAAACTAGTGCAATTAACAATTTGACACTAACAAGATACGATGTGCCTAATTAATAAAATTTAACACTCACCGGCCAGTCGAGCCAGTCATCTTGAGCTTCAGTGGTAACATCTGTAATGTACAATGTGACGCAACCGATTTCATTGGGCTCGTTAGTCATGTCGGGCGTGTGTTGAGCATATCCGACCCCGTACCATAAGCCGTAGATGTCTTCCATGTTGAAGCGGTGGGACCAGCGGATACTGTCCCCGCATAACCCTTGAACTTTAAAAACCGAGACGAGAATTAGCAAAAACCTTGTCAGAAACATGATCGCACGTGGAGGAGTCCAAGAAAAATGGGATGGGATGGTCGTGGCCGCGATGTCAATTAGCAAATTGGTGCAGGTGATGCTGCGCAGTGGCATAATCTCGTGAATCATTGCTGTAAACAACGTTCTATTCATCTTCATTTGAGTCACGCATGTTATTAAGTGTAATTTCGTCTTTACGTCGTAAAAGATTGGTATTTCGAAAATAAATTTCATAACACGGTGTGACTGTCACTCATAAATTCAGGTGCTTATGATACACGTACTATGAACAATTCCTTCTAAATATAACTTACCTACAGCAATTTCAATCGTTGTTAATTTGACGAACATTTAAAATCCCGTAGAAAACAAATCATTAAGCTTTTCCAAACTTTCTTACGTCTTTTCCGCTATGTCATAGTTTTTCGCCTTATCATAACGTTACTCGTATAAAGTCAAGTACGCAAAGCGGCGACCGGTACTTTCGTTGCCAAAGAAAAAGCTGCATGAAAGCCAAACTTGAGAACCTAATTTAATTACGATTTTTTGATTAATCTATGTTCTAGCAAGGTTAGTGTTTTTCGCAATATTGAAAGGGACAACACTATGATTCGAATCTATTACCATGCGATTATACATATGCGGCACGCAGTTTATATTTATATTATAAAGCGAACACAATAGAGTCCTTATAATCGATGATTAAGAATCGTCATCTACTTGTAACTACTTTAAAATCTTTAATTTGATCGCGCTTAAGTAATTATTGGATACCTACGTCAGGTTCATACAGCATACGCTCTTGCTTTATATTGCTAAGAAAAATATAAGACGACTTAGCAGATTTTAAAATTACAGCGGTAAATAGGTGAAACGGAAAAGTCCGGAAAAAAGACGGTCGGGAAAAGTGATATTGGATTTTTCTATTCATTATCAGCCCTATCACATCGTGGGACGGAACATACAAGGCGGAATGTGGGTGTCCTGGTAGTCCTCTGCCTACCATTTCTGGGATAAAGGAGTGAGTTTATGTATGTACATACGTAACGTAATAAAACAATCCCTACGCATGCCATTTACGCATATAGCCATAATTCACTAAACAGGCACACGGAAATTGCTAGTTAAAAGCAAAATTACAGAGACAGCGATCAAAATAAGGAAAATTGTGATTCTAATTCTGACTCAAGCACAAAAGATTTTACACAATTTTTTACAGAAAGGTATCAAAAAGTATGTTTGAATAGAGACGTATAAGGAATATTTCCCTATACAATAATGTAACTGTTAACATGTTATTTTCTTCTGAATACCAATACGTTTGTATATAGAATATAGGTAAAGACTTTAATGCAAATTTTAAAAGTTATAGTAGTTATTTAAAATAAATAGTTTTAGAAAAAAGGATTATTTTACCCCAAAATGAAAAAAAAAAACACGCAATATTATTATAAATATTTAATTAATATCAGAACATTATAAAAATAATCTTCGAAAATTCGCAAACGGTTCACAACCATTCTTTATAGTATACAATATCAAAATTGCCACATACAAGTCTTCCAGAGACAGGTACATATAACAACGAACAGTAAGTATGACGTGGTGATATTCGAAGCTGAGTTTTCGCAGACCCTCTTCAAAGCGGACGTGGACAGGTGCTTCAAGGTAAAGACGTTGTGGATGCTCGCGAGGTCCTCGGGGGTCAGCTGGTTCTCGTTCCTGGACAGCACCACGCTGAAGAGTTGCGAGTTGGGCAGCCTCATGCAGAAGTTCAACACCAAGTGATTATTGGCCACTTTCAATACTTGGATCACGCCGCCGAAGAAACGGTACATTTTGTCGACAGCTGAAAGAAGTAAAAGTTAAAAGGTTTAGATAGATGTTTTAAAAAAAAGAGATTATATTGACAAAATTGTTATTTTTCTGGTTCTTTAATTACAGCAAGTCTACTGACGAATATAGGCCTTCTCCATTGAGCTAATATTACTACGTATATTAGCCTCAATGGCCTCCACCAAGAATTTCCACACCGCCGTTGTTAAATCTTTTTAAATTATTCTATCTAGATTAAACCTTTATTGATTGATTTATTTATAAATTCTTTATTGAACGTCACATACATAAATAATTAAAATAAAATGAAAACTGGTTTAAATAAAGGTGAGAATCGGCGGTCTTACAGCGATTTCTTCCAGACAAGCTTTAGATGGACTGAATTATTTACCTTATAGTTACTAGTTATGATAGACCCATGGGGCTAGTAAATATCCACAACTAATCCTTTTTTATTATTTCTTACAAGACGTAATACTTACACCCATAAGGCACGTCAGTAGGCCAGAATCCTTTGTGCGAAGTGTTGACCTTGATGTGGTAATCGTCGCGCCATAGACCTTCGTGCCATTCCAGGACAAAATGGCGGATGCGGTACTGCTCGGGAAGACCAATAGCATACTGGCGGTTCACGTACGGGGCGTTCGTGAGCGTCGGGTATGGAGTCGGAGGAGTGGGCTGAAACAAATGGCAGAGGTTGCTTAAATAGAAAAGGTTATTTATGTATTTACTTATACAATGCTTTATACACGAATAAAATTTTAATGATTTCATCAAAAATGATAGAAACGCGGGTCCTGTCTTTAAAGACAATTTTTATAGAGTAATGTAGAATGGATATAAGAAACGGAGAAAAAAGGTCAGGCACTCAATGTGTATTATGGGCGCAAAAAATAATCTTGCGATAATAGGTCCGTCATAAATAGAAAATTGTAGGTGAATGTTTAGACTTATTGAAAGAAGAACATAGGTATTATTTTATATTTTATCGTTCATAAATGTTTGTATATTGGTAAGCTCTATCACGTATGCAGCATTCGTGAGAGTGGGCTGAAACAATTGGCAGACGGTGCTTAGACCTCCTGGAAAGGTTTTGAGTGTAGAAAATTAATCTTGTGATGTGATAGTTTTGTATCCTAAATGGAAATTTGTAGGTGGATGTTTAGGCTCGTAGCTCGTTAAGGAAATACTAGAATTGTACCAAATCCCACATTGTCTAAAAAGGAAATTAGCTTGGTGAAATTGGAAAAGGTTAATGAAATTTAATTTAATTTTTTTTTTTTAATTTACAGACATTAACGCAGTCTTTGATTTTTAAAATAGTAAATAACTGGTTTTAACACAGCTAAATTAAGTTTCTTTATCGATATAGGTACGCACCGCTAAACTTTTTGTATAGTACTCAGACTATTTTTAGAGCATGTCCAAAATCAATTTATAGCTTTAAATAAACTGTTTTATTTTTTATAGAGTTTTGTACATTGGTAAGCTCTACGCTGTAAAGTTAAACAGCCTTTGTAGGTATACCTAGTTATCTGGATTAGTATACATTTATATACAATATACCTAGTTTACGTCACAGCGTAAATCATAGTAATACCAAAGACATAATAAAATAAAGGTCAACGGTTTACGATGGAAAACTCTACTTTACTCTTTACTACTTTACATAATTATAAAATTAGTTCAAGTGTTTCTAATTTCGAAACTTCTTTTTTCTAGAAATTTGATTTTAAAAACAAAAGATGCAACTGCTTCTTAAGTACCTAGGAATTAGAATAAATTAATTATTAGTTTTTGTAGTAAATTATACCATGTGTAACATTGATATCGATGATTATACCAATATTGTTTAAACTTGAAATAAAACAGGCAAGTTTGTTACACGCTTTGTCCTAAATGTTTACAATTCAATCCTATTGTCTTTTATTTATAGGTCTATACTGGTCAACACACGTATGTCCTAACTCAAATCATTTTGAAATCCATGGAAAAATGTTGATTTAAACTTAAGATACGCTGTTGAAATAATAGCACAATAGTAAATATAGAAAATAAATACTCATAGAAGAAATTAAATTAAATGAATTAATCGTAATAATTAAACAATTAATGTTGGTATTTAGGTGTTATTTAATAGTCTTTAAAAGTCTGGCTAATGTTCACGAAAATACTCACTAAATTCCGATGGATCAAACCTCCCGCAACATAATCCTCGAATTTTCTTAGTTGTATAATGGGACAGTTGGGATTATAATCTGTCTTCGTTTGGTTTTCCCTGTGGTAGATGTATTCGTGGACGTACCACATCCCTAGCAAAGCTTCTTCATCAAAATCATGAATCGGATTCAAATTTTGACAAAAATTCACGTTCGCGGCATAAACTATCGGCAATATTATAAGGATTATTAAATTCCTATGATTGAATGTAATATTGCTGATTTTTTGTAAACAATGGTACCGTTCCATCGTAAGACTAGTTGACTTGTCGTTAGTTATTCATCAGACTTATCACTAGGCGCTAACCCTGGACACCAATCTGCTAATTGACACTTTGAACCTAATTTCCTGTTATGAACGATGTGATAACCACAAATACCTGCCCACCTACTTAGGTGAAATCTAAGCCGTACAACACGCAAATTTAAATCAAAGTATTTTGTAATACAACAAATAATAACACGACTTTACTTTTATGAAACGACAGAAATATTCGACTTGTAAGCCGAAATAAATACACATATCAACAAGAAATAAATGATGTCGCATCATAAAAAAATATTTTCACTCAATATATTAATCACTGACCTCTATGTATTGCTCCTTGATGTCAATATAAAAACACTCCCTCGTGTGTTCTATTTTATATTCTCCTTTCGTGTGCGGTATTTTTTCCACGCCATACCAAACACCAGTGATTTGATCTAAATTTATCTCACCGTAATGAGGTGATAAATCATCGCAATATTTATGATTATCAAAATTATAACTGCTCTGTCCGTAACCGTATCCATAACTCTCAACCAATCCTATACACAACGGAATTAAAAGAAAACTGATCGCCATTGAAACGGCTTAAGATTACCCGGATAACAACGGATAAACTTTTCGGATAAATTGGACCGCTGGCACCAGGCAACTATGAGCACAAGGAGATGTTTTACAGTTTAATCCGGCAAATAGAGTGAGTACGGCGCGACTCGGGTTCGTGGACTACTCCCAAATGGACCGCGCTGTGCACTCAGCTGGTAATTTACTAGTTATGCGAGAATACATACTTCCTTAATAAACTTTATACCCGGCGACAGTCCCCCTTCATACATTATTATTGTGTTCGCAATGTTTTAAAAAGGTTAAATAAAAATACCACCATAGAGTTCCCTAATAACCACAAATAGGTAACATTTTCATTCGTTTTTCCATCTTGCCTTCTCGCTCATATTTGCCGAGAACACGTTTTCCTCGGTATCTCATACACCAGGACGGCAGAACAATTAGAATGTAGAACACGTAAAATCAATACAGTCGAATGACGTCATTTGGGGTTCGTATCGATCGCGCTACCACTAAACGCGTCAGCGTCGTATTGATTCGCCCAAACTTCGTTGTGTGTTTACGTGTACGTCCATGTGTTTGTCTGATATTTTCAATCTCGCCTTTTAGCAGCAGTGATAAATTAGTGCTTTCTAGACAGAGAAACATAATAAATGGAATGTTATTTGTATAGCAGTCCTGTTACGTAATTGTTCTGCATTTCTATTGTTCAAAATAGAACAGTATTATCAGTTGTGATTTACCGTCGTGATTATACTCGACGTGACATTTCAGTTTGAAATAAAAAGTAGTGACCTATTACGTGGCGCTTCAACTCTGTAAATTAAAAATACTTTTTTATAATAGTAAATAGCTATTCCAACTTTAGTAGGGTATTTGTTAGAAGAATGAAATTACTTCAAAATGTATATATTGGTTCCGAATATTTTGTGAGATGATAGGTACTTCAGTATATTTTTACATTTAACTTTTTAAAGTTCTGCTATGATTTCATGAAAAAGTGGTTCATGATTACGTTAGTGCCAGTGGTATTGTTTAATAAAATTTGAATTGAAATATTTGTTAACGTAATTTATTTTTATATCTTTCGTTCCTAAATGAACTAGTTTACGATATTATATCAATTAATATGCACACCAAACCATCGTGTTTAACTACACAGTACATATATCATATATCCATCAACAAAACATATAATATGTGAAATAGGAATAAATTCATAGAATTATCGAGTAATGAACTCTGGGTTTGACTCTTTCATCGGCGCGATGTCCTTCAAATATATATTTACTCACAGTCTGAGCGTTTTTGCCTACAACATTGAGTTTTGCTTGGTAACGTCCATAACAAAGAAAAATAGAGTTCATTGCCATTTATGTCAATGTTGGTTCTTTATTTTCACCAATAAACAAGAATTCTCAACAAGGTCAGTGAAATTTCTTGCAAGAACACGGAAGCAATTCCGGATTTTCGCAAGGATGTGCAAAACTTCGAACGGTGATAAATATAATACCATGTTATGGTGTTATTTTTGTGGGTTTCTTAGGGGCACGATAAAGTGACTTCAATCCACGAGGTCATAAGTCCAATTTAGTCAATATAGTTTTCCACCAACAAGACTTATCTCTCACAAGTCGACATAATTATGTTTATGCCAGCTTTCTGAATATGCTCAAGGTGAACCCGAAATATGACTCACTTGAGTAAGTTCTATCATCATATACCGTGGTTGCTATCTAGGGAAGTACGAATATATGACCGTTAGCCGCTACTAATCTTCCAAGCTGAAAGAAACGCTACAAAGTTCTTACTTTACTACACTTTTCTAAGAGACCCCAGTTGATCTAGTAGCTTTGACGAGCTACAACAAGGCTCTACGATTTCTAATATGATCTGTAACATCATATTATAATTTTCAAGTACCTGTGTTAAAAAACAGTTTGTAAGTTCGGTGAAATATTCCGTATGTATTTGTAAATTCTTTCTATTGTTGTTAATGTAGGTACTTGGTAGCTTGAACTATTTCTCTATAAAGTAAATGTTAGATTTATCATTTTTAACAGGAAATGTATTAGCGTTGTTACTTCACTGGTCAAATATTTTATATTCATAAAAACAATTGCAGATGTACTAAGTTAGGCAAAATATAATTTAAATATTTAATAAAATTAATTTATTGCCACACTAATAATATCTGTGAACAAGTATAAATTTGTGTGACTCTATGCAAAAACTACTCAACGAATATGACTGAAACATTACAATATTATGGCTTATATGAGAAAAATATAAACGCTATAATTTATGTTGGGTAAACTTGCCAAATTACAGGAATAAGCGTCATGTAAGTCGGCACAATCCTGTTGTCTGAAATAATATTAGCGTGCAGTTGACGAGTGTAAAGTTTTATGAAGTTACTATATTCGGGCAAAGACGGATCGAACCGCAAGTTTTCGGTAATTTATGCATTTCTTGCACTGGTACAACATAAATAGTAGCCGACAAAAAGTAGTATAACAGCTTTAACTAATATTGCATGCACTTGCGAGCCCTCCTAAAGCTAATAAACCAATCTTATTACTTTGAATTACTTCTGCAACTGTTTGGCCCTTCGTTGAATCCAAACATAAAAAGCTATGGATATATTAAAAAATAAAACCATTGTTGAAGTTAATAAATGCGGTACGAATAAAGCTTGTGTATTTATTGATTACTATACTATCTTATCACTAATTCATAGATTTGTAGATACTGATTATCAAATTATTTATGAAAAAAAAATATGTTACGACGATCTACATAATACATATTATGAAGAGAGATTTTGAAACTATCGTAGCGTCAGTAGTTACTAGTTTTTACGTTTTCACCCGTAGCAAGCGTAGCGCTTACAACCTCTAAAGATTTTCCCAGATGACGTAACGGTTTAGCTACAATGCTACCAGGGCACAATGGAACAGAGGAGCTAAAATGTGACGACAAACGGGCGACTTACGCGGTCGCCCCGCGAAAGCTAGTGGAAGTCACCAGGACAACATGACACGCAGGAGGTGAGAATA
This sequence comes from Deilephila porcellus, assembly GCA_905220455.2. NCBI lineage: Eukaryota > Metazoa > Arthropoda > Insecta > Lepidoptera > Sphingidae > Deilephila > Deilephila porcellus. The sequence goes on along the minus strand of LR999973.1, from coordinate 10,248,746 downwards.
GTTCCCCCAACTATCGGCCGGGGTGGCGGTGGGTGGCACGCACGTCAACTGGGGTGAAACGTGGCGCGACACGAGTTGATTTATGATAAAGTGTTATCAGTGTTTGAACGTGGCAACGGACTCTACTATTCGGGAGTTTGCCTGTTTATCAACTTGTTTGGAATATGAACTTACTGGCTGGTTATCGATCGAAAGGACGAAATCAAAGCTATCAGAATTTACAGAGAAAAGCTGTTTTAAAATATAGATATTCATGATAGTTATATGGACGTATAAGTTATTAAGCAAAAGAACACTTTAATTCATCTGTTAAATACGTACTTTAATCTCAGTACATTTCTATACCCATTCACTCTACTATTATAAGCTCAATTTCATAATAAAGCGTAACAACGCATACTTTTTGGTAAATTAATATCCACCTGAACAACGAATACACTAGGCAAGGTGTAAATTTAGCTCAAATTACTTAAGCGTGTCGCATCGTGGGCTCAGCCAATGTACTGGAGATTCCAAACAGATCGAAATAACTGTGTCAACTAGAGAAAGACATTTATCCGGCTGTTGACTCTTGCTAATCTAAACATTAACCAGTATTATGGCTGGATACTTCACATAACATCAGGTGCTCTCACTATACCGAGAAAACAAAAAATAAAAGAATAATATTCATCACGTCAGTTCCTATTTAATTTTCCTCTCAGGGTTAAAAACGACTACGCACAAAGTATACAGTAGGGTTCTACGCAGCTACGCAATGGGGTAAATCGAGTTCTGTTGTTTTATGAAGCCCTAGTACAAAGGGTCACGATTCGCCGGTGACGTAGATGTGAAGGGGATGAATTCGAATAGGGGTAGTTGTCAATATTAGCACGATGTCATATGTTTCATACTCTACGCTAAACATAGTATAGTAAAAGATTAGTCATTGTGTACTGCATTGAAAAATTAGTAGATATAAAGTTTTCAAAGACTATTTACAAAATAAAACTTTGAAATAAAACGTGGTCCGTGGAGTCCACCCCGTGACCACAAAAGCTGTTAAGCAATCAAAACGTCGGGAAGTTAAAAAATGTAAAAATTAAACCAAATCGCGATAAAATCCGTAAAAAATGGTTTTATTCCAATGTATAACATTCGCGTCAATCTAAGATACCAAAATAATACTTATAAATATTTAATGTAAAATAAAAATTAAGGAATATTCCTTATACAGGTCTGTTTCCAAGACGTTAGGTATTAGCAACCCCGTTATAATATGGGAGGCTACAGAGCCAATACCCGTAACTAACTATTCATAATCAAGCTTTAGCCACTAAGTAGCTATCTACGTGTTTATGTGGTGAACTAATACATTTCAGAGCCGCGGGTTAGGTAACGGAAAAGTTCAGCATAGTTTTCCACCATCCATGTTATAATACACCAACATATAACATGAACACATATTTTTAGAAGAATTTACACATTTACCCACATAGGAAGTTTTGACAGGTATAGCACTACATATGGAAGTATGTGGGGGTAGACCAATGGCCTCATGAGCCAAAGTGACCTTAACCAAAGTGACGTAAGCCTCATACCTTTATTTTTTTAATATAATTAAAAAACGTGAGCTTGAATGAAGATTTTACCAATCATAAGCAGGTTTATGCGTGGGACATGAAAAAACAAACCCGTCCACGCGATCAAGGGTTCGCAAAATATAATCTCGCCCATCTTAGTTTTTTGGACTTGGGCCCCCAGTGGTGGTCGAGTAGCATGGTATGTACATAGCATTAATTAGCAGGCTGAGAAAGAAAAACTGGATTTTCCCTATCTCAGAGAGAACCGATTAGCCACAGTTCACTGAGTATAACACAAATGCGCCCGTAGGACTCCTGTCTCAGAGATAACCGTTAACTAATAGCTTTTCTGACGCATTTCTTTCAGTGGTAAAGTTAATATTGACTAATAACTCCTACCCCTCATTCTCACACACTCCATTTCACAATGGTGAGAAAAGTACTTATGAATACCTAGAAGCTGCAGTTTTTTATTGGTAGCGTTGATATTGAAAATACAATTTGCACTATAAATGATTAAATTTAGGTACTTTAGTCGTTATTAAAAACGCAAATAAGTAAGTAGGTATTCATTTTATTTGATACACAACAATGTTACACAAACAACAATAAATTATACATTTACTGGCACCACATCATGTTCAATTTATTGCATTGCAGCACGTACCAGTTGTCTCTCAAAGCAAATGCGGAACCTTGCAAAATACGGAACAGTGCCAAATCACAGACTACCTTTGGCATTTTGCGTGACCTTTAGCGAAGGATGGCGCCTGGCACTGGGGTAAACGTGTCCGCGCCAGAGGTCGATTTTACTAGGGGAACAGAAGAGTGGAAGATGTTTGCAGCATCTTAGCAGTATGGAAGTGAGGAGCCGAGTTCTCTTCAGTTTATTTTCATATTCGTGCATTTGTGAAGTGCTGAAAATCCGTTCGGTTACATGACGTTTTTATCATCATATCAACATTTTCGTATATAAGTAATTCTTAGAGAACTAATTGTAATAATACATTATAATAATTTATATTTAAATTTGGAGGTATTTAAAAAAGTCTCATTCAAAACTTTATTTTATTATGAACTATGGCATTATTACAGTAGGTATTATCTATCATAATTTATTTAGCGTGTTTATATACTCGTAGATAAACATGCTAAATAAATTATGATCAAACTTAACTGTGTTAAAAAACTGTTTGAGCACAAAAGCAATACTAGGGTTTCATGGCAAACAAAAGGCCAATATTACAAGATTTGGTTACCTTTGAACAGGCTTCAGTGTCAGCGGCACGTGGGCTCACGAAGCCCGATAATTAATAGATATTATGTTTCTTAAAATAGACTCGATAAAATTAGGCTCTTATTCAGCGTCAAAGATAGTAAAAATAAACTTTTTGTGAAAAAACGTTTTAGCTACATTTCGTCTTCCTTTTAATTGGATGAAGGTCAAAAGAATTAAGTTTTCAGTTTTGCATTCCACGTTCTAAGGCAGCGTGTCAGTTATTTACATTGGTCAATAGTCAATACCAAAATATTTTCTTAAAAAACATGTTTTCTAGAGAATAGTTTTGGCACTGATTACGAGAAAAATGCTTGTTTGTTTGTATCAACTCTACTTTTTAGAATTTTATTTTAATGTTTCAAGAAAATGAAGTGTTTTATAGATTCTGAAATTTATTAAAGACGGGCTCACCAAATTTATATACCTGCGCATCTGAAATGCCAAATTAAGGAAAAACAAATATTTTTGAGTATTTTAATTACTTAAAAAAAGAGAAATGAATGTGTGGTGGCCTGTTGGTAACGGACCAGACTCGGCTGCCTACATGTTATGTGTGTGTTGATAGTCAATCACCACGCACTTTAACGGTGAAGGAAAACATCGTGAGGAAACCTGCATACCGTAGCGATTTTAAAGAATTTCTACGGTATGTATGTAAGTCCGCCAACCCACACTAGGCCAGCGTGGTGGACTATATGGCCTAACCATTCTCGATTGTAGAGGAGGCCCGTGCCCAGCAGTGGGACGTATATGGGCTGATACAATACAATTTTAATTACATAATCGTCATCAATCAATAAATTATATTAATTGAGAAAACAATTTTCCGAATACCATATGCTATTTTTTTATTTAAGATAAATCGTTTCTGGAGCTTTATTTTTACCTATGTATATTTGTTTATATCGCGTTAATGTACGACGAGGCACGAAAGACCGCTTTGCTAATTGGAAAAGCGCTCCGCCCTACGCCGCCCAGTGTTTTCCATAGGGCGGCAACCGCTTTCCACGGGCGCCCAATGTACTAGGATTCCATAGATGTAAAGAGCTTGCTACCTAACTTACGATAGCAAAGCTCGGCCGATAGAGACGGACAATCTAAAGGGCATTACGCATGCGCACAAACTTTCTCGCAAATCACATAATTCCATCAACACGTATCGGAATAACGTGCCACGTAGGAATTATAGTGTTCTCGTTAATAAACTATCATGTTGATTGTAAATACGGACACCCGAATCATTTAATTAAATGTTTTGATAATAGCATGGTGTGACGTCTCCACATTACAACTTTCATTAGTTAAATCGTTGATAATTCAACATACCTAAATTATACCGTATTATCGAATTCAATGGTATTGAGTAGTTTATGTCATTATGGAATTATCTTTCTGACTTTACTCATAAGCAGATTCCATTTATCGTTACATCTGGGCCTATTATTCATAATTCCTATACATTACAGCTTCAATATCTTTCGAAGTGAAGTGTGGATCTCTTTATAATGTTTTATTTTATTTTATTACCTACACACACTTTAGTTTATACCTACCATAATACTATACAAAGAAGATTAAGACCCATTCCACAAGTCATGATAACTCCCGAATAGTCTAAACTGAAACATATTGTAAGATGATGTAGTTATATAGAGATATCAGAGTAATAAAATATAACTTCAAGCAATATAAGTTTCTTTAAAAGTTACAAACTAAGAGACGAAATACAACATAACATAATTACACATGTAGTTATTCTAACAAGTCGCGTGTACTTGAACTTAATTAAATATGGGTAAAAGTTTTGCTTTTCTTACTTATTTGCTTACGTCATATACTTTGAAACTCAGACGCTATTACTAAATCATTCAAAATGTTGAAATATACAAGTTAACTGTTCAGTCAATATGCCGTGATGGCCTCTTTCCGAACAATTATAAAATACATAATATATTTACGACATCGACTGTACCGAGTTTTAAAGAGCAATTTACTGTTGGATGGTTTTGTTGCCCAAACCCTTTCAATGATTTGACCTTTACTATATGAAAATGGTGTAGGGTTGTGACGCAAGTCCTTGATTCTTTCATATTTCATTTTACGTAACGGTGTGGGAGCAGCTACGACATTTCACGATGCCCGTTTTTAGGGAGCGAGTTATCGAGCATTGGGCGTCGTACGGCGTCGTAGGTCGTGACGCGGCCGCCGAGTGACGTCACTGGGAGGGTGGAGGGTGCGACAGCCGGCACAGGGCAAGGGTAGTCGCCCCCCAGTGAAAGTCGCCCGACGCCGTCAGTATAGCCTGGCTCGCCAACCAGCTCGGACACATTGCACCGCTCAGATTTATTTACACCGATCGGATAACCTCTTACTCGGATGCAACATCTGAACATGGAACAACTGATTGAAAAAATCCATCAGATTCGACACATAATACCCTAAAGTACTAGTGAATTGACGTACAGTGAGTGAAAAGTTCTTAAAGTTTGTTATGCTCCATAGAAACGACCCTAGCTGAATTGTTTTGATTGATTGTTTAAAAAATATATTTTAATAACATTGAATTAAAACTAGACATGGAACCGGTAGAAATATATCATACACTTTATTCCTTGCTCAGTTTATTTTCATAGTTCATATTATACTAGTTACCGCTCAACTATGTCAATTTTAATCTGCCTAACTCTATAAATAAGTGCGGGTAACCCAGTTAATCTGACCATGAAACGCCGCTACATGTGGAAAACTTAGCAAAGATTTTTATCAACATCAAGCGCGATAACCAATCTAAATAGATAAACAAAAACTTTAAGCCCTTTTCAGGGCGAATAAATCTTTAAATCCCCTTAAAGTGGGATTAAAAGATGACCTATAAGAACGAATAACGGGGACTACGACTTCTGTTAACCCAAACTTTTTATTTACAATCTAATTTCAGCGCCGATGCACGAAAGCAGCTAAAAATAACTGGGGTTTTCGCGCTCGCGTCTCGCTCGCTACCGCCGGACCGCATTTTCACTCCATACACTATTTCTGTCTTATAGGAAAGCGATAGGATATTCTTTTTGCTAAGAAATGCCAGTGGACGTGCTGTGGTTAGACAATGAGAAAAGTGCGTAAAAAGATGTACAAAGTCGCGGCGCGACAGTGATTTAAGTGATTTGGTGATTACTGTATTTAGTGCCTGTATATCGACGAATCATCTACGAGGTAAAACAGTGTTGTCGGTCTTCAAAACATTAGCGCTCAAACGCGAACGAACCGTGAAAAATCTAAAATAAACACAAAGCAAACAAACTTCCTAATATGCAATTTTTGCCCCATTTCTTTAATTTAGTTTCTGTTATACATTTATTACTAGTGCTTAATCTCATTTTGCTCGCAAGACTAACGCCCGAATACTGGAACGACATTCAAATAATAAGTTGCTCTTAACAGCGCACGGCTCACTTACGCCCGAATACTGGAACGACATTCAAATAATAAGTTGCTCTTAACAGCGCACGGCTCACTTAGCCAGTACATTTAATCGGAATTAACGTAGTTAAGCGCAAGTTATATTTAAGTTGCGTTCCAGTATTTGGGCGTTAGCCAGTACATTTAATCGGAATTAACGTAGTTAAGCGCAAGTTATATTTAAGTTGCGTTCCAGTATTTGGGCGTAAAATACGTCAAAATATGATCATCATATTAAATTAAACGAACATGAAGTTACTCCGAAATAAAGTAAAAGTCATGTTTATAAAAAGATGAGTCTGTCAACCACGATTTTTATCGCTTAAATTGCTCTGAAAAAAAATTACAATATAGAATCATAATTTCAATTAGTTGTTGATTCAATATAAATAAACAGTAGCGTTTTGCCAACTTCGATAGAGATAAAAAGTATATGCGGCGCCCGGCCTCGATATTTACACATCATCACATATCGATATTTATTACGCACTACTCATGGCGTTATTAAATTTAAAATTATGTATATTACTAAGGCATTTTTCCTTTGTTTATTTTTATTATTTCATTAATTCTTAGGAATTTCATAACCAAAATAAAACACACTTTTCGGTCCAACTCGTTGAGTTATATATTTGCGTAAATATTAACATTTTTATAAATTAATGTACAGTTTATAAAATGTAAAACATAATATGATGTTTGAGCGTAACAGTAGATAAATACAATAAAGTCAGAATTAGGCAGAAACAAGTAGTTCTATACACATAATAAAAATAAAGGGTAATATCCATACATTTGTGCTTATTTGGTAAATATTTCGATATGTTACTGTACAATAGTCACTATGTCTACCTCAATAACAATACTACACACATCCACTTAACATATTCGTGTATTGCCCTGATAAAGCACCAATATGCATATTTTATTTGTCTCAAATACAAATTAAGTACATACAAGTATGTTGAAGACTTCAAAATTCATTGCAACAAAATTTGATTTGGTTTTTTATAGATAAGAGTAAGTAAACAGATAAGACTAATATTTTATATTGTCTTTAACTGATAGATAACAAAATATATCACATTTATTGACTTGATTTTGATAAACAGTTTTAACAATGTCAACAATTTCCTAGCTATATAAACTTTATTGTAACCAATCTATTCTTTAAATAAAATGATTTCCACATATTATACATAAACCATTAAAATTAAATTAATTATAAATATCAACAAAAGTGGGTAATAATAGTAGTTAACAAGTATTAGGAACATTTTGTGACAAAATATTTTTGTGATTTCATAAAAATTATGTAAATAAATAAAATGGCATTGAGAAATTAAATTTTGCACATAAATAGGAAAAACTAACTAAACAGAACTTGAAGTAAATTTGATTTACTACATAACATTCAACAAGCAAAAAATTTATAACAAGAAATTAATATGTCTATCCCACATACCTTACAATGTATACATTTAGACAGCAAAGTAATACTAAAGCAACCATTGCCAAATTCAACATTATATATCTTAGCACCATCACATTACTAAAACTACAAAACTAACACTTAGAAACCACTACATTTTAAATATAGGATCAAGATATGTTGTGACTTTTGGCCATATTTCATCTGATGTGCGTCCGGAAAATTCTTTGAGTATGCCTTTCTCCTTATAAAAGTCAATGACTGGCCGAGTAATACTTCCATAGATCTCAAGCCGTTTTTTCACTGCCTCAGGCTTATCATCTGGACGTTGCACTAAGTCTTCCCCCGTGACATCATCTTTACCTTCAACCTTTGGTGTGTTAAAGCCTATGTTATACACTCTTCCTGAGGGTAAATGCACCCATCTGTTCTTTACTCGGTCAATAATTACATCGAACGGCACAGCCAGGTTTAACACAATGTCGACTGGCTGTACTTTCCACAGTGCGTTTGCCTGACCAACTGTTCTAGGAAAACCATCCAATAACCACGGCTTGTTACTAACCTTACTAAGTTCCCTTATCATAAACTTGATGATTACTTCGTCGGGTACTAGCTTACCTTCGTTAAGGTACGACTTCACTTCTTTCCCCAAGTCTGTCTGATTTTGTATATGGTCTCGGAGTTTGTCCCCACTTGATATGTGTTCCACATTGTATCTCTTCACTATACGTGATGATATTGTGCCCTTTCCTGACGCTGGAGCACCAAGAATCAAAGCTTTTAGGAGCTTGGCCTTCACAGTCATGTTTGTTATCTAACTTTGTACTTTGACAGCGTTAATATCACTTCGTTACGTAGGCACGGACTATCGTTTAATCATTCCGGTATTGAGCCCAACGACCTTGTTTGTACAAACCAATGTATCGATTCATGTGCGGTTCGGTCTGATTTGGGACGTGATTTGCGTGTTGTACAGTACAGTTAATGCAAATTACCTTAAGTTCGCAATAGCGATAAATGTTTCGTAATCCACACTCTTACATAAACTGAATGAAAACAATCACGTAAAGTAATTTAAATGATAGCCTATGATATTGTTCATAAAATTAACGTCGATATCTACCATGTTCTTACGTAACATTGCGAATATAATTTATATAAACATTTATTAAAAAACAAAAACATTTGATGTTAGATACCGCCATTGCGCCAGGTCTGGCGCCACAGCTTAAAAATAATTTACTAGCCCAAATGTCAAACGCTAATGGCAGCGTTCAAATAACAGTTTCAATTTTCCTCGTAAGTTATATGCGTCCTACGACTCTAATAACGAAAACGTTGCCAAGGAACTAAATATGTTAGTTAATTTTAACTTTTAGAGCATAATATTGAGTTTAGTACGCATTTCTTGTATTTCGTACAGTAATCGTACAATGATTAGTTCTTGTTGTCCTACATAAAATAATAAAATATATGAACGCATTTTACGAAAATCTATTTCCCGCCATCTGAATTCACATAGGTTTTACCGCGAAAATAAAAATAAATATCAATCATACGGTCGTTGAACCAAAGTACTCCGTTACTTTGGTTTTTATAAGTAATTTATTTTAAAAAAGTAAATAGGAATCAAGTAAATGATGTATTTTCAGAATGGCGCTTGTAATGCTTCCTTGTGAACTCCCGTGGTGGACGTCGGTGCAACGCCATCTCAAGCATCTCCTGCTGGCGTCTTCGCCGGGAAAGCTTACTGCTAGTATGCTGAAAATACACGACATGTGCAAGTGAGTGTAGAATTATGAAAATTATACCATTATGAGACGGGCTGCGCTGATTTGGGTATCAAAATCTTAGAAAATATTTTGTTTGAACTTTTTGCGACAGTTCTACAAAAAAAAATGTTATGTCCACATATTAAACAGATTGAGCCGGGGTTAAAGTAAGCAGGGCTAATTGCAGACAGGTCTTATTAATACGTATCCAGTGCGAGGTGTTATTTCTTCCGTTAGTTTCGGTCTACATACTTACCTAATAAGGAATCCCTATGTACAGACAGGATTAGTTTTGTTAGATGTTCCTCACTATGGGCATGTTAATAAAAGAATCTTAGAATATTTATAATATATAGGGAGCGCTGGAACTGCAAAAACGTAGATAAAATGGTGGTGCCGGGCCACCTTTTTCTGCCCTCCTATTGGCGGCTGATGCAAACACCTTAGGTACGGCTCATGGCTGCCATGACAATGATATAAGATCACCCCTAGGTTTTTTACAGTTTTACTAAAAGGTACGATAACACCATTACAAACCACTGGGGAAAGAACTGGCCAGTCAATTTTAACTATCAGACGTGAGCTACCAATGATAATGGCCTGACTTTTTTCACTTTGAGCCCAAAGCGATTTCCCCACTCGGATATTTTAACCAAGTCTAAATTACTGAATCAATTGCATTAATAAGCTTTAACAAGGAGGCTTGGTTATAAATTTTGCGATCGTCTGCATAAAGGCGATATAAGAAGAAGATATATTTTGAGTAATTGAATTAATGAAAGCAGCAAAAAGTAAAGGAGATAACTTGCGGTACGCCAGCTGAGGTGTTGCACCATGATGAAACATCGTCGTTGAGACGAACCCGCTGCCGGCGACCGAACAGATAACTGTGAAACCAATTGATTACCCTTGATATGTTAATTTAGCGCTATTTATTTTCCATTACTAACTGCAAAATATATTTGTGGTAAGAAGTGGAAGTGAGGGTTCATTTATTTTCTGAAAATAAAAATTAAAATGTAAATATTACGAATATTTTCATTCATTAACAATAATTTGAGTATTCGAAATACGTACGCGTTAAGTTCATGAAAACGCGTCTACACTAGCAAAAAAAACGCATTAGCATATAGCTGGTGCTAAGATACCCATACCCGGATAGCAACTATCGTTTACCTGACCCACTATACGCCATTGTAGTAATTTCATAATCCGAGTCCGATGGGTTATGACCCATAGTTATAGTTCATTTCCCCAAACAAAATATCTTCTGTCACCAGCATCGGCATAGACCCAGACGATGACGTCAAGGACCCGGAGCTGCTGAAGGGTCTGGAGCAGTTCTTCGATGATGAGATGTCGGAGGAGGAGCGCAGACACTTCCTCGACAACACTATTAGGATTATGGTGAACAGGGCTCTACATCTCAAGAGGTGGCGCCCGCCCAAAGGACTTATGTTTAGTTTACAACAACAAAGTGAGTGAAATTATATTTTTGATAATTCAAATGTGATTTTAGTAGGTTGCTGAGTGAATTAAACATTTTTATGTATGCCTATAATTTTTGTGGTAGGTTTTATGAGAAGATGAGTAGTAAAAAGCCCGAAATCGAAGTAAATGTTGATTGATTGAACCAAATAACAATTCGTACCTAGACTATAAGTTGGAGAGGCAGGCTAACCAATTAAAGGTCGTAGAAAATATTGTTATTGTATTTTATAGAAAAATATACCAATAAGTTTTCTATTTCTATAATTTAACATACATACATACATAAACTCACGCCTTTATCCCAGAAGGGGTAGGCAGAGGCGCCACCAGGACACCCACTTTTCGCCTTGTATGTTCCGCCCCATGATGTGATAGGGGGCGAGCCTATCGCCATATTGGGCACAAATTCCTGACTCCGGGCTGATAATTAATAGAAAAACCCAATATCACTTTGCCCGACCCGGGATTCGAACCCGAGACCTCAGCTTTGTAGTCGTACCGTAGTACAACTACGCCACCAAGGCAGTAATTTAACATTCTTTGAAAATGTAATTTGTGTAAATTCCAAAAACACTCAACAAGCATTTTCAAGCAAATCAAAAATGTTTCTTCCAAGAAAGAGCTATTGCATACTCATTAAAATATCCATCCAAGAGACTGACGTCATACTTGTACCAGGCCCTATTTATCGAGCGCTTATAGTACTCTATTTTGAGCCAATTAGGTACATTAAGTATTAAAAAACTGTACTATATCTGTATGGGGGATCATTGTTGTCTGGCCACACACATATTGGCATGTTGATTATCGCTTTATATGTCTTTATTATTGTTTTTGTCGTTATGTGTTGGCCATGCGATAATAAATGTTCTTTCTTTCTTTTATTCTATGAATTAGATTCTAATAAGTGTGTTTACTTGCAGGTGACGAAACAGAACTGGACTACAACTTCGTGTCGTCGCTGATCGCTCATGCATTCTTCTCGACCTTCCCGAAGAGAACGCTCAAAACACACCCCACGCTGCAAGACTTTAATTTTACACATTTTTTTAAGAATTTACACAGGTATGTTAATTATTGACAGCCTCCGTGGCGTAGTTGGTTCGATCCCCGCACCGATATAAATGTTTGTGTAAACAATATTTGTTTCGGGTCTGGGTGTTTGTGGGACCGAAAATTCTCTCGTAGTTCTTGATACCCACGACACAAGACTCTATCTTAGTGTGGAGTCAGGACTACATATGTGACTGTTGGGTGTATTTATTTATTTATTTTATTACAATAAACAATCCCCTTACCTTTGATGATCATAAGAATAAACCTTTTGATTAATCATTTATAATACTTCTTGTAATCTTTAAAATTGTCAATAATCTTGCTTTAATTTTAATCATAATTCCGCATCGTACCTGCCGTATAAAAGATGTAAAACCCACCATAATGGCCCATGGGCTGCTCAAGTTTCCTACAAAGGCTCATCCAGTCACAAATATATCGAAATATTTGTTCTGACTGACTAAATATGTTCTTGACCGGTCAATACCTGCATTATTAGGATATTAAAGCTATTACCATCATGTGCAACGGTCATTTTCCCATGCCAATATTGGATAAAAAGCGTGTTTTACTAATTCACTCTTCATTTGTTGCAGAAAATCGCAAAGGAGCAAATTAAAAAGTTTATTACACTATTTCGAGTGGTTAGACAAAAACAATAATGAAGGCTCCATCAAAATAAGCAGACAGGTGAGTACCACTTCACGCAGCGTAAGAATTATTTACGAAAATGAAAAATATTTATCATAATTTTTTTCTCGCATTAGTACTGCATACATGTCTGATAAATTCGGATATTATGTCTAATGTCACTGCGAATATATGTATATATTTTTTACTACCAACGCTACAATTATTTGTATCTAATTAGACATTGATATGCGAAATAATACTTCAACTGGAAATTGAAATGTCATAACCTCGTAACAGATCCATTCACACGCTGTTGCTTCTTCATATTATTGTAAAAAAAATACCATTAAAAATTACGTATAATAGTAGTCAATTAACCAATTAACCTTTCTCTCGTGTGGGATTTTTCCAATCATTATAATATCTTGTATGAGAGTCCGCCCCCACCTAGTAAGTAAGCCCACGCCGCGCCTTCGACTAACGCAGTTGAAGGATCACTCTCCGCCCACGTCCCAGCTGAGCTAACAAACATAACGGCTGTAGTAAAAGCATTTTAGTTACTTAGACCTTTTTAGACAGCCTCCGTATTTGTGTGATCCACAGGTATTTGTTTCGGGTCTGGGTGTTTGTGAGACTGAAAAGTCTCTCGTAGCTTCTGATACGTGGGTATCACACACAAGATTCGATCTTAGTGTGGGGTCAGGATTATGTATGTGACTGTTGGGTGTATTTATTTATTTTACCTTGTTGGTTATCGAAGATATTAGGTACGGAAAGCTTGACAGCTTTCCTCTCGACACTCAAAAAGTTATCGAAAATATGGTTAGGTTGGACTGCCGTGAGGGTGTCTGGTTTGGACATGTGGTTGACTTTTTCGTTTATACGTTTATATTTGTAATTAATTGTGGTTTATTTTGATGGAAAATATCGTGAGATGGTTGTGGTAGGACATTTATATCTGCCCCGATAGAAACCAAAGTAAGTAGGTAGGCGATGGCTTAAGAGTAAAAACACGTTATGACCCACGGAAATGGTAATCTAGTGGATACTCTATTCGAAGGAACTATACTCACATCAGATGCTAGGATAAGAAAAAGGAAACTTCTGGACACCTGGAAGTTCTCATAACTAAGAATATTTTACTAAGTTTTCTAACTCTTGATCCAATCTAAGGTATATTAAGACGGCACTGCGTCGGGTCGAAAAGCACCAATATTGATTTGCTACGTCACAATTACTGGGTTCATGGACATTGAGCAGATGTTCGTGCCAAATGTCTCATATTCAACTGTCATAAAAACACAAGGCTCATAGTTATCCCTTGTTTATGTGAGTTGGATCTAATAAAACAAATAAGACAAGATATGAGGCGCAATGCGTCGGACTTCGTTATTCTTTACGTAATCTGATCGAAAGAATTGTAATAACAGTAAGGGGACATTTACAAGCTCCTATCTAAGTGAGAATGGATTTTCATGTTATTAATAAATATATTTTCATGTTATTAATAAATATTCTTGAAGTAAAAGCGTTGTTTTGAATTGAATCTAACGAATAAACCTGATTTTGGGATAACAATTGACAGTGTTCAGTACGATAATAAGGCAACCGTCCATGGCACCAAAAAAAAGACAAGGTGCCGAAATTCTAGGTCCACTTCTTTTCGCATAGAGCTGTCGGTCTAATGAAGACATGAATATCGATGCTCGCCAATACGATACAATATAACTAACCAGTTTTTAACACACGTTAAAATTTTAGAGCCCTGTATATATCGTGCACTAAAATGGCAACTAAAAACATCTATCCATTCTCTAACCGGCCATATTGTGATAAAGGATCAAGCCTGTCCCCAGATCGTAGTACCTATATGAATTATAAATTACAATGATAATGCCGGTCGAAATTCAAAACGATTAAGAACACCCAATTTATCACAAAACATCGATATATACTGTATATTCCATAGAAATATATCGATATTTTTCTGTGGTATATTCCCTCGTCTATACCGTACTATATACTCTTTCAAGAAAGCATATTTTCACTCGGGCTCGAGTAATAATGGATTAATTCTAACACTTGGCTCAGTGTCGCACTCAGTGGGCTGCGGCGCTCCGATAACGGTTGATAGCCCTAATAAAACTACTGTTCTGTAAGCTGTCCTAATTTCATAAACACGTCACAAGCCTACGAATCATAAAATAACACTTTGTATTTATTAGCAAATGCGAGTTTCCACAATTATGTGGATGATATATCATATTATGTGTCGTTCATAAACCGATTTTTATCCAAAGATTCCGTGGGATTTTTTATATTAATGCAAAATAATTTGGATTTTAACTTCACGATGAAATTGACATGAATATTCCTTTAGACCAGGTTTCGTAAATGACCTAAGGTGGATTGGTAGATTTCACACACTATTAAAATTTCTGTCAATAACTTTCAAATGTATGTACCCTCACGATGTTTTCTTTCGCCAATAAACTAGCCGATAATTAAATACAATGTTTAACAAAAGCCATACAAATTAGGAGTTCCATTGCGTGATCAGATTTATCCTGCGGGTCCAATTAATTCACACTAATTAATATTTTTTATAATATTAACTAGTAGGATTTTTAGGGTCGAAGTACCCATTACGTGTTTAATTAACACATAAAAACTAATTCAGATTAAATTAATTAGGAATTTTATTGTTCCCTGCAGTCACATTACAAAACTATTTTTCTAATTTGAAAGCAAGCAAGATACTGAGAAGCTGACAATCCTAGTTAATTGCGCTCTGTAATATCTTTGAAGTTATGTTTAGCGTTATAAGAATCACACAAATTGGAAAATAAAAAGCTTTGAGTTTCTCCTCTGGAGAAACAGCTTATGAAATAAGTCAAGTAGATTCTTATATCTAGCGTAATTTTCTTTTAGATATTATAGGACGACAACTAGAGATTTAGGTTCATAATTTAGGAACTCTAAATAAGTAAATCTTTATGATACCGGCATTTTACAAATAACAATAACTCCTTATAAGCCCATAGAAAGATAAAATACATTTTTATTAGGTACGATTGATCACTGAACTTTAATCTTTTTAAATCCAACTATCTTTTTTCTCATGTATTTTAAAGTTCGGAGAATGAACCTTAGATTTATCAGAATTTTAGTATTAAAAAGTCATAAACAACCAACCGTCTTCGTAGGTGATGACGTCAAAACAATGGTTGACGATAGAAGACTGGATGGAGTGCACGCTACCTCTGTGCAAACTCCTGGTGAGGCACGAAGGAAGGCCGGAGAGGTGCGAGAACGACGACGCCATCAGGATATGCTTCGCGTCCAGCAGGATTGGCGGGAACGTGCTTGTTGATGGAGATACTCAGGTATTCGATATAAAAAGGTTTATTTTTTAAAGGCTTTAAGAGGACTGCGACTGGACCTAACGATAGCAGATTTTGTCAAATAAGTGGTAAATTGTAAGTGGTAAACTGATATTATTTTTAAGTCTGGATGTAGTGGAACCTATATATCCATTTTGTGATGTCTACGACATAATACATTTACTCGAACTTGTATTACTGTGCAGTTCGGGTCAATATTTTTTGATTTTCATTGTCTTTGATGATGTTCGTGTGCACCGTAAAAGGAATTATTAAAATGTTCAGCAAACAAGCACTTCACATTAGTAATAAATTTGTAATATTTTCGTGTTAAAATGTTTTATATCTATAAACCTCTTTAAAATTGGGATCATGACCCCGAATACTCCCTGAATCCGGGTCTGTAATACTTTCTAAACGCCTACACTCCTATGGTTGTTAAATCAGAAGCCTTAAAATAGTTTCAGAACTCCGACTTAATACTTACGTGGTTCAAGGACTCGGGGAGTTGAAATAATTCAAACTTGGTACATTATTTGGAAGCCTTACAGTTTATCGTATACAAACATGATATGTAGTTCTGTTGTATTAAATTTCTATGATTTACGAGACTACAGCGTTTCGTTACTATGTAGGTGAAATTAAAAATAAAAACAATATCTTAATAACACGAATTTGTTTTTGTACTACAGAGTACCTACAGTTACATATCTATTAAGTCCACCAGTTGTTAAAGTTAGCGAAAATTGCGTAGGATACTTTGTACTTTGTTTTTTAAATAACTCATTTTATAAAAAGCTACGAACCAAAACAAAAATAGAAAAACAATTTTGTAAGTTTCGATATCAACCACTTTTGATTGATATCAAAACTTACTTTTTCATAAAAAGACCCATTAACAAAATAAATAGAAACGCATACGATAAGGAATGTTGTTTTAGGAATCGTTATCGATGTTCATGATGCCGGAGCTGCTGTCGACGATGTTGTCGGTGGAGGCGCTGGAGGACAACGAGGTGCTAAAAGTAGAGAATATAAGAATGTTCAGTAGGATATACGATAACAAACACAAGACTAATGTGGAATTGCTAGAGGAACCGAAAACGGTACGTACCTTTCATTAATCAATTGATCACATCTAAGCCCCTAGGTATAATTAATCAATAGGAATAGCTAATTAAACTTTTTTAAGTCTTCCAGGACTTGTCAAACATACATATTACATATTCCATCAATATCATCTGAATTTCCACGACTAAAGCGATTTTGATATTTTAGTTCGACATAATTTGCTCCACATTACTGAATGGACGTGAGTCCTAATCCACAACCACACAGATCCAATATTAAACGACTACTTAGTGTCTAAAATCAGGAAACAGAAACTTGTAAAAAGAACTGTTTGCCATCAGGTTACAGTATGTCTAATGGATGCGGAAGACTATAGTGCACTCCCGTTAAGCCAATGGGAGGAGGACAACGTTCTGCGAGAGCTGAACAAGAGCCTGCTCGCTTTCCAACAGACGCCCATGAAGAGCAAAGAGAACGCCAGGCACGAGCGACGATTGTCTCCTATAGGTTTGTACTAATTAGCTTATGACCTTCTTGATTTTATATTTCTGTTACTTCAACCCTGGTAACAAAATTATTTACTTCTGCATTTTAATCTGCACCATGGTCTTCGTTTTCAAGACAGCTTGTATATAATGTTAGACTATATAAATCCTATTTGACACGGATACGGAGAGGACTTTTACTTTAGTCCGTCACTCTGGCCTATTCCGCTCTATTAAACTTATCATATCTTTGATTTTTCCCTAGAGATCTCTTGAGTATCTTCCAGAAGATTCTTCGCTCTTTAAATTAACCTCATAGCTATTTATTCCATACATTCATAAGTATTGCCTGCCTTTCTACCAAATATCCAGATCACCACGCTATAGACAATAATGCCATCAATAATAATAACACCATTATCATCAGGTGAGTCGTTCAGCCACACGCCGCCTGAAGTAGAAGCAACAGTGGTGGTGAAGCAGGCGTCGAGCTGCAGCACCGTCAACAGCTGCCACAGCCGCAGCCCCTCGCCGCACAACTACTGCGCCGCCACGCTCAACCTCAACGATCCTAGTAGGCACTACAAATGTTACTTTAATTTCTATAACGAATTACGGTGGTGTGACAGTTAGCTACCTAAATATTGAAGACAGAAATATATTGGTCTTAAAATGCTCAAATGTAAAGACGTTTAAAACGGATAAAGTGAGAATTATTCCACTCTGGATAAATGTCGAAATAACGACAATTGTATTAGCTGATATGATGCTAGTTTTTTAACATTAATGGCAAAATTGTTGGTTTAAAACAATTTGCTGTCTAAATTCCTAAACTACATATTGCTAGAGCGCTCTCGGACCGTCCAACTTCGACCATCCGGAGCGCTAGTACAGCTGCTGAGGGATGTAAATTACTTCTTATGTATGTCTTCTTTTTATGAGGTCTGTTGTGTTTTCCAGGTGTAGAATTATCAAAGCACAAATGCTGGCTATCCCCGGACGGCGGCACCCTGAACAACAGACGCGGCAGGTTCATAGTGCTGGGCTCGTCGGGCGAGTGCCTGCCCGTCACGCGCGGCTCGGGACACAACGCTGACGCGCAGGAGGACAGCCTCTACTCCAGCTGCAACTCCAGCGACGACGAGTACCACAGCGCCAACGACAGCTTCGACTACGGTAATGTATACAAACACTAGTGCTGCTTGTCACTGAACAACAGCGCAGCAGGTTCATACATCATGACGATCTATTTTCATTTAGTAAAGGAATGGAGGGCTGCGTTTACCGTTGCAACTATTTATATCACAGCAAACTTTCAATAAATCGTACCAAAAATAACATATTTTCCGTTCAAATTCACCCCTAATTTGTTGAATAGAGTTTCTTGCCCTTTCTTTTCTAGCGAAAACCGCTTTCCGAACCGGGTGGTAAATCATAAAATCACTGATCTAAGTGATGTTGAACATTTTAATGATTTAATATTTTATTTTCATTTCATATCATTTCAATGTCTCAAAAAGTATAATCCTTCAACTCCATTCATGGGTTGGAATTAGCAATTTGAAGTGGTTGATGCCTCTCTCACACACCACACCGACTCCTTATTAACGATTAATCAAATTATTATATTTAACTATACCTAGTTACCCTGATTTAGATAGCAAAAGTTTGATATACAATTACTCATAACCACACCAATTGTACTATCCCAGGAGGCAGCGAAGACGAAGGCCGGGGCGAGAGCGCGCGTCCCAATTCATTCCAGTACACTAAGGAGTTGTCGACGGAGGAGCGGCGGCTGTCGTTCGCGGACAGATTGCGAGAGGCCCTACGCAGAGAAGCCGAGAACTCTTGCACCACCAGCACTACGGGCGACTGGTCCACTGACAGTAGTAGCTACGCTGTGGGGATCAGCATCTCCGGTGCTGGAGTACATGATAAGGATATTAGGTGAGTGTAGGAACTAGGTTCTGAAATAATACATTGGACTATTTGTATGAGAAACTTTGAAAAATTGCTACATAGTGTAAAACAAGCGTCATTACACGATGTACAGATTTCTGTACATCGTGAAAATAAAAAAAAATGGGTAAATCTGTGATTTACCCATGATCAACTTCTGCCATCGAGTTTTGATTCACAGATTAAAACATTATGAATGTTTAACTTGATTAAGAAGAAGACAAAATAATTGTTTATGTCTTATGAAACCTCTTATAAGAACAGTATGTATAAATTTTTCGTCCTTCGAGCAGGATATAATTTTTTGATCCTTCAAGCCGGATGATGGTTGTTTCAGGGTTAAACGTGGTGGTTCCGTAGGCTTCGTATTAACAGACAGCCAACCCAACGGCGACCCGTCGCCTCGACACAGGCCACTTGGCAAGAAGGAAACAGGGAATAGTTCTAAATACAGCTTTAGTACGGAATACACGTAAGTGATAACAAACAGTATTATTTCACGCATATTTCCAAATTATATATCCGTACTATGCATAGAAACGGTGGAAGCAAAATTATTTAAAAGGCCTTAAGTTGGAGGGAGTTATTGATAATGACAAAAAATATTGGGTGAAAAACACAGTATTGTAATTTGCATTCATTTTGTTTCCGTACAGATCAGAATTGGAAGAAGTGTACGAACAGTTCAATCAGTGGCTGAACGACCCTATCATCGACGCAGACTCCGGAGAACACAAAAATAGAGAACTCGACTCACGAGACTTGGCCGTCATAAGGTATCGACTATGTTATCATTTTTATCGCACATAAAGCTTAAACTATCCTGGAGAATGTGAGATCCACAATTATCTTTCTGTATTAAAGAGGAATCAAGCAGCTTATACGTACTGATTTATCTGATGCTGCCTTAAAGGAAATATTCAGAATAAATTGATTAAATAAGATGAAGATTAAGCATTTATCTTCTAAACAATTAAAACGATACATCATTAACCAAAATAACATTCAGATTCGCAGGCTCCCTACTCAAGCGCACACTAAGCGAGTCAATGGCGCTGGGCGCGGGCGGGGGCGCGGAGGGGTCGGCGGAGGCGGCGGAGTTGTACGGCCGCGACGCGCGCGACACCAAGCCACGGAGACTCGCGCTCGCTGCAAGGTCGCTGTCGCTAGAGCTCGCCAGACACAGACATCGACTCGCCGCGCAACTGGTGAGACTAGACACTACTCTCAAACATTATGAGTGAGACCGAAAAGTCTCTCGTAGTTTCTGATACTCACGACACAAGACTCGATTTTAGTGTGGGGTCAGGACTATGTATGACTGTTGGGTGTATTTATTTATTTATTTATTATATTTTCAATGTGATATTTTGTTGAGCTTCATTTTGCCATTTATTTTATAATATGTATCTCTTTGCTGTAAATGATTGCTCCGTGTTGAATGTTTGCGTTTGGAACTCAGAACGCTGTACATTGCGGTATAGTATTATAGCACCTATCGGCTATCGTTGTCCACACAAGAATTTTTAAAGTTAATTTGAAGCGATTGTTTTATTTAAATTAATTTTTATTTCAAAGAAATTAACGCAGGTATTTTACTAATTTGTGTTTCGACTGCTTTGTGTTTCATCACACGTCTGAAATTCTTATAGGTACTTGTTTTAAAATACGTTTCGTTGTTTACTTACCTATGAAAGGACTTTAAAAAGTAAAGTTCGTGACTAACAAGTCTATATAAAATTGATAAACATTGAAACAATATTTTGTATTTATATTGTAGCATAGTATTAAATTGTAAAATACGCTTTACATACTAAATTTATGGAATATTGTCTAGGATAAAGTGTATATTCTGTATGTTTATCTCAGACCTTTATTAAGGCCTGCTACAATAATTGCAATGTATTGTATTATTTCTACACTTCATACACAAACCCCACACACAACATGCAAGAGTGACCAAGCTTAATTTTCGGCTGGGATACATATAAACGATGGAAAGTAAACGCATATACAAAGCTTTGTAAATACGCTTATAGAAGCTTGTATTGAACACACAATATGTTTTGACAGAAACGTAAAGTAAAAGACTCTATACCGGAGGATATATTAGAGAGCACGCGCGAGAAAAGCGCGAGCAAAAACGGCAATGAAGAGACAAGTCCGATCAGTTCCACTGACGCCGGCTCCACAGTAAACCCACGTGTTAGAAGGAAAAAACTTAACTGGGTTGTAAACATAATAGTAGACACGATCGAAGAGAACATTCAGTGTGAGCCGGTCACGATTAAATTAAACAAACCCAAGGTTAGAAGTCAACTTCACTGTCGCTAATCGTCTATGTCATGCACAGATACTAACAATACAATCTTCTCTTTCTGTCGAAGCATATTTGCATGGTTATGTTATTACCATACACACTGTTTTACCGATGCACAACGTTTGAGGTAGATTTTCATTTTAAATTGCATGATGCTGCGCGCATAAAAAATTATTACCCACCTTTTTAATCCCAATCAAAACTTTTTATAAAGCTATAAATGCCGATAATTACACTAAGGTGAAATTAGAAGTACAAAAGCTAACTTCCTATTAATAAGGGTAATAAAACATTCTATAGAAATCAACTAACCAGAGTTCCGAAATAAAATTCGATGTTGAGTTAACTTCACCAACTACCATTTTGCGACATGCTAGGGTTGATAAAAGTTAGCCGAACTCCCGCCCAGCAGGTTTATTTGTATAAAAGAACATAACTACAGAAATCTCTAGACTAACAACTGCAAACAGCTGACCAAGCCGTAAAGTTTCAAGGTTAAGTGTAGCAATCCTACTCAGCAGTTTCTCATATACGAGCGGACATAGCAATAATTATTACATAGATATAAAAATAACCATCAGGAATTCAGGACCTTAAAGCCTAAATCATAGTTAGGTGTACTACATGATGGTTGGCATAACGTCTGCAGTTATCTCAGCTGGCCCACAAGATAGTCTCTGGCGGGTCGTGCCGGCCGGTGGCGACGGGCAACTGGGGCTGCGGGCGCCAGCGCGGCCACGCGCAGCTCAAGCTGCTGCTGCAGTGGCTGGCGGCCAGTGTCGCTGGCTTGCCCGCGCTCATCTACTACACTTTTGGAAATGAGAAGCTGTTTAAAGTGAGTATTAAGTTGTATTTTGTTCGTCATCCCCTCTCGGTCTCTTCCAGGGTACCAAAAGGGGAGCTTTACAGCTATTTTCTTGAGACAAATAAAAATATCGTATGGGACTGTGATTGCAGTGTCCCCTGACCCCTATACAATATTGTCTTTAATTTTAATTCTGATGTCGTCATGGTATTATCACTTTTGGAAAATATGTACTTATGTCAACATTTATGTCTGCATTCTGATGTCTGTTAAATATGAATAATTATGATTTTGGTTAACACAAATTTTAAGTTTGAGTGACGTGGCTGTCACACTGCCGTGTCCCAATATACGGAATCACAGTTACACCTAAATATTGCAACTATCTCTTACAGCCTTAGTCAGACGGTCGGTCTCCCTCCGGGATAATAATCAACGCTATAAAATCACCATGGACAATCACAAATATTGTTTTTATTCCAGCTCGACACACTAGTCCGCGTGTTAGTAGACAGAAAATGGACAGTAGGGCAACTAACGCGGGCAGTACTGAAGTTCGCGCGACAAACTCTCCACGAACCGCACGTCATTCCCGACAACCACTCGTTGTTCGACGAGCTCATCGGCATCGAGAAGTTCTCCGACTCGTAGCTAAGGCCCCGCCGCTGCAAACGAAGAGAGTGAAGCAAGGATTTGACTTGGCTTGCCACTTTTGTTTACAAAGACAATTTCTTGCCGTAGGCAGTGTTTACTCATGTGTCGCAGGAACATGCCGTTTTGTAATACAACTTTATTAATGAGCGTTATTGGGCAACACGTAGGTTGTTGAATTGAACAAATGGAGATCTCTTCCGAAAATGACGATGAGATAAAAATAACCTTTATGATATTGCACGCTAAGTTAGATAATCAAATATTGTACCTATAACAAACATAATTGTATGTTTCCTTTTTTAAACAACGCAATGTAAAGCTAATATAACAGCTGATGCTGGCGGGGTCAATGTACCGCGTGGAACTATAAAGTTTGGATTGTTTTATATTGCGGGCTAATGAATTTCATAGAAATATAGTTTTCTGTTTTCTTAATATGTTACGATGGTATATAATTATATTACCATTTGGGCTACGGAATCGTTCCCCTTCCACTTGTGTATGGTCAAGTAAAATCGATATTAAACAATATAAAATATGTCTGAACATCATCATCAGCCCGTTGCAGTCCACTGCTGGACATAGGCCTCTCCCAAGGTACGCCACAGAGCCCGGTTTGCTGCTTTACGCATCGAGTCGCTGCCGGCCCTCTTGTGCAAGTCGTCCCGCCATCTGGCCAGAGGACGTCCCACGCTACGTTTTCCAAGACGCGGTCTCCACTCCAGAACACGCTTACTCCAACGGTTATCTGTTCTGCGACATATGTGGCCAGCCCATTGCCACTTCAACGTACTAACTTTCAGAGCTATGTCGGTCACCAGGGTTCTCTGGCGGATCACCTCGTTCCGTCTGATGTCTGAACGATGCCTTGCTTTTGTATTTTGTAAATTGAATTTAACGCGGCATTTTAAATGGTGTTTTCATCTTTGTTTCATACAGCATTATTGTTAATTATTAGCCGAGGAAAGACCGCTTTTTAAAATTTATACGTGTATTGTAAGACGGGATGTTCCTGCAGACATACCCTAGCTTCCCTCACAAGTACCACCACGATGCATTTATCACCCATCACGAAACGGTGGTTCAATTGTGTCTTATTTTACATAATGTTTGAGGACTTTTAGATACTTTTTACGACATAGTTAAATGGAAGCAATATTAGCGTTTGACTCGATTAAACTTAAATACATATTTTTATACAAAACTATCAATTAAAGTACAAGTATAAAGTTTAATTGTAAGTTTTATTGAAACGTTGTTAACGAGTTAATAATTAATACATATGTATGTAAGTGATTTTTAAACATTAAATATTGTAAAATAGGTAATTTTACATAATTTCTAGAGTGGTAATGTTAAGACTGTATATTATTACGATATCAACTTGGAACTTTACCAATCTTGAGCGTTTTCTACTATCACAAGTATATAATAGTTATGAAACAATCTTTGACACGTTTGTAAATAATGGACATGACCTTGATGCCGCTTTAATTACATTGCTTGCAAACAAATTGTACAGTTCCATCAGTTTTCACCTTTGTAATGTCGACAACGCATAGACTTCACTCGTCAAAGTCTTCCATAGCATGAATCTCAATGTGTCCAAAGTTTGTTAATTTTGAATAAATATAGAATTATCAAACATGAGGATGCGAAATAAAATACTACGTATCAGATATGAGTACTTATTTAAACCCGTTTAGAGGATTTCTGAACAGTGGACCTCTGACTCAATATTTTTTGAAAAAACAAGTAAGAATTAATTACTTTAAAATATCAGAAGACAATATATCCATAAATATCCAGATTATGTATACAACGCCTTTTGAGAACATCACAACATAAAAGATAAAAGCATTCCAAGGTTATTTTGCCGGTCCTTTTTAAAAAATTCCAGTAGCGCGCTTTTACAAAGAATTGTATGTGTAATCATAATATGTACACCTGCAAACTAGCTTATGGATATTTCTGTTTTATGGGCTGATTATATATATTTATTTATTATATCTACTTATTTTAGGGCTAAAACCCAATAGTCCCCATAATTATATCAAATACACCTTAGAGGCTACCAAAGAATAAAACGTCTTCACATACATCGGCATATTTATTATAAATCAGTTCAGTATTGAGAGAACAGTACATATCAAACCAATCAGTATCTCACAGCACATTACTATTATTCATGACACTTTATACTGCCACAAAATTATATCGGTTTATGATACAGTAACCATGGTAGTAGATCAACTGTAGTACCAGCATTAGATTTTACCTGGACACGCTTCTGATGTGTTGCTCACATATTATCAGTTATATTCAGTACTAAATTATAAAGCTTGTTAAAAGAAGAGTCCTCTCATGCGGCGCCCCATCCCCTGCCTGTCGTATAAAACGTTGAACCTGTTCACCAGCTGGTTGATCGCGTTGCAGCCTTTTGTGATGGTACCCAAGTATGTCATTAGAGCTACGTCGTTGCATTGCTGGAATGAAAGAAATATCTTTAAGTTTCCTTTTTTGTCATTTACAACGTACACAGGGCTTATAATGGCGGAGATCGAACCCGCAGCCTCATGTTTCACAGCCGGCGTCTAACCAACGGCGCCACGGAGGTTGTCAAAATTAATTGAAACAAGTCAGCATATCGCGCCACCAAAGCATAGACCATAAAAATATCAAATTATATTCAACAATAGGTATAACCCCTAGATTTATTCTCAATAGATTTCTACAGGATTATCAATGATTATTATTTCGAATTATTGGAATGAATATTTCGATATTTGATGCGACGTCGAATTTAACAATTTTAAAGAATTTTTAATGTCTTTTAACATTTTCATATACCACCAAAATCACGTAATTTTTTACGTATAAAGAAATAGAACATAGTTTTAACATTTAATTCAAAGGTACTCACATTATAAAAGTGTGTGCGGAACTGTTGTGAGGTAAGTAACGGCAGCCTGTTGGACAAGGCGCGAGCTTCCCTGAGCAGCGCGGGGCGGGGCGGCAGCGTGCCGTCGCGTATTGCCCGAACTGTGGCTAGTACAGCGCGCACTCGCGACACCAGCATCTTGATAGCCGACCGTTGCGCTGTTAAATGCTCCGCCACTGGAAAAAAAAATATTGTTAAGGCTCTTAAATTATTACACAAGATCATAAATAAAGATTATACCAATAATCAATATACTTGAATTTATGCTGTATTTTCGTTTCATTATAAAACCGTGCCCCACAAACTCAAAATTTACTTGTACTTATAAGGCAAATTAATTCGATTAATGTTCTAATTGCTAATAATACTATTTCTATAGGGTAGCATACAACATAAAGATACGTAGTTAAACAAAACCCATACCTAAACTGTTAAGAGCTGCCTCTCCAGAAGATACTCTGGCCACATGGTCTACTCCTATTCTCTCAGCCTCCTCGGCTGCCAGTGTGTATGTGAGTGGTGCTAGCAACATTGTGGCCCGTCCATTCACCACGTCTATCACTGACTCGTATAACACTACTGGCAGTTGCTGAAAATTGCAATTATTATTATTAATTCACCTTCCTTAACATAGTATATGAGCGCACCACATACAGTTGAACAAATATTGCTGTGCATATTTCTAAAAGCATCATACATCTACAATAGAATGGTATGCCTCACCTCATTTTCTCTTCGTCCCTGCCTCATCGCTTCAAAATATGCATGCTAGGTAAATAAATAAAAAGTACTTTTACAGTTTTGTTTATTGAGGATCAAAAATTACGTGTATTCTCGAATCGAAATTTCCAACCAAGGCACTAGACAAAACTTATAGATCACAAAAAAGTTTGATTTAGAGTGGATATCATTAAAGTACATTTTTAGATATTATGCCACACACACCCGCCAATCCTGTAGACCTGGATCGACTTTGGTACGCACGTTAATACGTTGACTGCGACGCCATAACAACTAACGAACGATATACACGAACTTGTATAAGCCACGAGAGACAATGTGCATCCACACCCGCTAAAGTGATAATATAGTAAAAATACTTTATTCAAGTACTAAAAACCTTAGTTTTGTATTAGTATTAGTACATGTAATAAATAACAAGTATGTTAGTTATATTACAGATATATTTTAGTTCATTTTAATATTTTAAATTCCATGAGTCACCGAAGCCACATCCCGTAAGAAACAGTACAGTGGTTAATGAAACCAAATACTGATGTTCAAAGAAATGATGCCAAGTTAGAACCTGTTATTAGCCCCTGCAACTTATGTCACAACATGCAAGTCCCCTATAAAAGAAATTGATGGTAAAATAATAAAAATACTAACACTTACATCACCATTCCTTCCTGCAGGGTTCAACATTAGCATCACAGGACACTCGTTTATATCACATATTTGCCGGTGGACTGCAATGTCTTTCTCAGTTGGTGCTTCTCCAGTAGTGTACCAGCCAAGGAAATCCATGTCAGAAAATACTTGCTTGACTATGAAATATTAAAATAAACAAAACCATGAGTGAATATACCATGACAATGATATATAATATTATATTAACATTTCTGTTTATGAAAGCCAATGTCTGCCACAAATTACAGTTCCAGACAATACATATAAAATGTTTAAAATTAAAAACCTGCAAATATTCAGTTACATTACTTAGAAATGGAACACAGAATAAACTCAAGATTTACAGCACTTACATCCTCCTTGTTCTACAAGACCAATGACTAAAAAGTCTAAATGTATGATTAAATTTCTTAAACCTATAAAACTACATAATAACTTGTGAAATACTCACATTGTTCTTCCTTCAAATTGTAATAATCCCTGTCTATAATAATGTCCCCGTCTATTTCACTAAACACTAGTTCAAATGAGTTCATGACTTCTATATTTCTGCCTTTTTGTTTGCCAATCAAAGCTCCAACCACTGCAAACAAAAACATTATGATGAATTATAGAATGTTTACATAGAAATATTTTTTAACTTACCATCAAAATGGTTAACCAAATAGCAGTATTTAGTAACCTTTGTTTACATGGAGTGTAGTTGTAATTTGTAGTAAAACTAAGCCTGGAAATTCAATATAAGGCAATATTTCACTATATTTATCCTCAGCCAAATGAAATCTGCAGCTGAACATAAAACTGCTGAAAGCGGTCTGCATCCATTTACTAAACACAATGTAATTTTACATTACTTGTACAGTATACTCAATTAATTAAATTATAAGTAAATGAATATGTTGCAGTGGGCTTCCTGTGGGTAAAGAAAAAGAGAGAGAGAGAGAATATGTTGCTAATATCATCTTAGCTTAGGGTTGTAAACCTTTTAATTTTCAAAATACTGTTTGCAAGTATACATATTTTTATAATTTTTTTTAGATGCGGGTTGTTTCCAACACAATGCAATGAACATACTTAGAGTAAGCCTGAAGAGAGGGAGCCAGTTTACAGACAGCTAAATACCACATTACTTATGAAAATAAAATAATAATTCTACTTTACCAGTTTGTGGAGATCCCTCTTGCGCCCTCAATCGTGTCCAGTGTTCAGAGACGTTCATAATGACTAGGGGATGAAGAGACACCGTAACAGAGCCGGAGGTCGCGGTAGTCACCACCACGCTCTTGGTAGCACCGCCAGGTGTCGGTGGTGCTGGAGACGTAGGATTTGGAGGGTCCACCGGCGGTCCAGCCGACGCACTTTCAACCTCTACTTCCATCTCAAAATCAATTCTATCTGCGCTTGACATATTTCCTTTTTATAATGTAAGTTTTTCCGTAATAATACGCTCCTGCTTCACATAAATAATGTAAATGTCAATTTTCATACGAAAATGCACACGAAAATGCAATTCGTTCAATACGCTGACATTTGACAAACATACATTAGGGTTGCCATTTAACAAATACCAAAACCTTAATTTATTTACCCCAAAAATCAGAATCCCCTAAGGCCGAGATTAATAAACGATCTTCATGTAATCCATAGGCCAATGGGCTCAAGGTATTTTCGACATGCTCACATTTGATGTGTTCTGATTGGTTTATTTTCCGGATCGATCCCTAGATAAGGATTGGGATCGCTTATTAATTTTGTCCGTAAGACAACCACAATAACTAAAAACCCCTCCTAAATGCTAAATCCTAAACTTTATTTTAATTTTAGAATTTTTGTAATGTATCTAAAAAAATAGATGATTGAGTTGACAGAGATGACCATCTAACAAGTTAAAAAATCCAATAGGTGATGTATTAAAAATGGTCAAAACGAAGTTTATCACCATTATTTTATGGAAATCTAGCTACGAAACTGTCAAATCAAAATATTATCGTACAAATGTTCGAGTTACTAGCCAGTTACTTATTACAATAAAGCACTAATAAAGATTAAAAAAAATATTAAGCTCCTAAAAACATGGCCCACCAATTTACTCCTTAAATCTAAGGAAATAAATCTCGGCTGGGAACCCTATTTAGGGCTGCCACATGAATAAATGTGCAATAAATTTAATAAGCATGAAAGTTTTAATTTATAGCTTTAAGCCGGGCGCGCCGCACCTTCAATTTTTGTGCTGCACATTTTATTCAAATTTTTTAATTGTTTTACTTATCAAAATAATATGTAATTGATAAAAAAGAATGAATAATTTAAATGATCATTAAAAATATGAAAGTTCAATTTTAAGTCCGTTTTTGAGGCCCAAGCATTATAATTTTTTTCTTTCATGCGAATAAAAAATAATTATGTATTTTATTCATACTTCTTTTAAGTAAAAAAAATGTATTTTTTTTCTAATAAGGATGCAGAATTATTAAAACGCAAAAAGTTTTATCTCTTACATTGCAACACTAAACGTAGCGCTCAAGTGTTTGGGTTCCTAATTGTTTGGTTATTTTCCAAAAATGACCAAAATATTACATGATCGTTGTTAGTGATTATTAGTTACACAACAAAAGCAAATACTTAAATGTAATTAATACTTCTCATCAGGAGCACGAGCCTATTTACTGGTTCATCGAAGCATCATCGTGTACAACGGGTCGATTCCTTGTCCTCAGGTCAGCAGAAAACTCCCTTTATAATTGTAGTAACCATGGCAGCCACGGCCGTCAAGACCCTGGGCGGCGTAGCCAAAGACATCTCTCCTCTCTACTATCGGATACTATCCAAGTTTCCACAAAACTTCACATTTTGTTTCGCTTACGGGTCTGCTGTGAAACCACAAATGGGAAACCAAAACAAGCACAATATGATCGATCTAATCTATTGCGTTGACAACTCGCACCGATGGCACGGAGCTAACATTGAAAAGAATCCGACACATTACTCAGCACTTCGCTTCTTGGGCAAGGGGTTTGTTGCAAGATTCCAAGAGAACTGGGGTGCCAAGGTGTACTTCAACACACTTGTAGAGATGAAGGAAGAAAACGTAACCATCAAGTATGGTGTTGTCTCACAAAAGGATTTGATTGCTGATCTACTTGACTGGGACAACCTGTACCTGTCTGGCCGCCTTCACAAACCAGTTGAGATTATAAAAAACACCAACAGTTCTCAATTGCAAAATGCTCTACATTCCAACCTACGTTCAGCAGTTCACACAGCTCTACTCATTCTGCCTGAATCATTCTCCGAGTATGACTTCTACTTTGCCATATCAAACTTGAGTTATGCAGGGGATTTCAGGATGACTTTTGGAGAGAACAAAAATAAAGTGAGGAATATTGTTCAACCTCAATTATTAAACTTCCGAGAGTTGTACAGACCAATCTTGCAGCAATTCCATGCCTATGTAGACTTTTCAACGGGAGACTCTCAGTGCCATCAAGATTTACACCCTGAAACTAAGTTACACCATTTAATGCAGTTGCCAATGGTGCCACAACAAAGAATTGTCAAGTTTTGGAACCATGGTGGTCCTCAGCAAGACATGGAGGATGTTCTTCGGGCAGTTGCCTATGACATTGATTGTGCAGTGATATTAAGACAAATACTAAAAGACATTGTTTGGCAGTCAAGTGTTAGACAATCTTTGAAAGGCATATTAACAGCTGGGTTTTTGAAATCAGTTCGTTATAGTGCCAAAAAAATAGCAAAAATGTTTTAAATTAAATATAGTGTAGATAAGTAAAATATTTGAATAGAATAAATATGTAGTATATTGTGAAGCTTGTTTTTATTTTGTATACCTTACTTTTTAGGTGCTAACATGCTCTCCGATGACTCAAGCAGTGACTCGGAGACTGGTAGATTCAAATGCAAATCAAAACCACAAGAGGACCAAAAACCAGAAGAAAGGCAGGAACCTCGTTCATCGGGGCGTAATAGGCGCTCCGAAAATGACAGATATCACAGATCATTTGACAGGCGGAGAGATGACAGAGACCACTTCGATAGAGATAGAGATAGATACAGGCACTCTAGATATTCTCCTGCAAGTAAAAGAAGGCGTTCAAGGGATATAAGCCCCGCGAGAAGAAGGTCACACGAAAGAAGACATTCACGAGATATGAGTTTTGGTAGGAGATCACATGAGAGACACAGAAATGAAAAGGATTCTGCATCAAGGTCCAAACTAAGCGATCAAAGTAGTAGCAGTAAAGATAGACATAGCAACTCTAAAACAAGGTCAGATATAAAAACTGGTGATTACAGAGGAGATGCAAGAGAAGAAGTTAAACGAAATACACGAGAAGACACTCCTAATAAGTTTAACAGAAAGACAAGAGAAAGTATTTCTTTATCTCCTGATCCCAAGGGAAAGAAATCTGAAATTTACAAACCTTCTCCTCCACCGAAACGTAAAAGTGAGAGTCCCGTAATTGTTGTAGAAGACGTTCAGGCAAGCAGTGACTCTGAAGAAGTGCAACCAGGTTCATATTACAGTATGATTCCTGCAGTAGTCAAAGAAAAATCTGAGGAATCCAGCGAAATTGATTCCTCAGACGATGAGAAACTGAGAGCTAAGCTTTTAAACTTAGAAAAAAAACTTAACAAAACCAAGAAAAAAAAGCATAGGAAAAAACATAAAAGGAAAAGTTCGAAATCGAAAGAAAGAGAACAAGATGCTGCTCCAGCTGTAGAGGTTAGCAGTACAACAGATATAAAGGACAAATCTAATTCAGACAGTCCTAAAACAGAGCCAATAGCTGAGGTCACGTCAACTCAAAAAACTGCAAGCAAAGAAAGTAGTGAAGAAGGAGAGATACTCAGTGATGATGATTCACAAAAGCAAATGGAGATTGACCCTTCGGATCTTAGACATAAATTGAAGAGGTCGCGACTGGCAGGCTCAGACGAGAAAATGGACGTGTGTGGGCCGGCACTACCGCCACACTTGCAAGGACGTTTTGAAAAGAATGATCCACCAGACGCAGAAGGACCTGCACTGCCATCACATTTACAGAGTGGATCAAGAAATATTGGTAAGTGGATTTATTCATTTACATTACTTAATCAACAATTATGCATATTCATTTATTTAAGTTTAATTGTTTGGCAGGGCCGTCTATTCCTGACGATATGCGGAAGGTTTTAGCAGAGCGCGAAGTTGTCAAATATGAGTCGTCAGAAGAAGATGATAATATGGGCCCGTTGCCTGAAGGCGCCGAAGGGAAATGGTCCGATGCACACAAACGCCTTGAGCAACGCGCAATAGCAATGAAAATACGTCAGCTCGAGGGACACAACGTACAAGGTCCTGAGGTGAAAGCCAGAGAAAAATGGATGTTGGAACTGCCCGAAGGGAAAGCTAAATACTTGGGATTGGAGGCTCGCAGTTTTAGGGCAAAAGAGGGACCAGATATGTCGGACAGGTAATTTTTTCAGATACTCTATGCACAAATATTTTTTTATACATTAATTTGTTGTTAAATGTTGGTATTTTTTTTTAGATCGAGCTGGACAGATACTCCCCAAGATAAAGCAAAGAAGGCAGCAGGTCTAGTAAATGAAGATCCGGACGTGGTGATGAAGCGGGAAGCGAAGGCAAAGCAAATTTCTAACAGAGATAATGAACAAGAAGAAGCCGTTAAGTGAGTCATGCAAACTGTAATGAACTTTTGTTCACATCCTCTTGATAAGAATTGTTGATTTTAGTTTTAAATAAAATTGATTATGAACAAATCTTATTATAATTTTTAATGGGTTAAATATCAAGATATCAATTCATTAACATGTTAACATTCAAAATAAATAAGTCATTTCTATCAATCATTCATTTTAAAGGAAACATAAGAAGAAACATAAACGAGAGGAGAGTTTGCTTGAAATGCATCAGAAAAAATTGAAAAAGAAAAAGAAGGTATGTATTGATAAATTATTGTTGTATTTCTTTTTAAAGATCATTAAGAAAACAAAAGCTAAACACGTTTCGTTTGATTCCTAGAAGGACGAAAAAGAGGACGGCAAGAAGGAGCGACGACCGTTCAGCCGGGAAGTGGATATGCAAGTGAATCGCTTTGACGAAGCACAAAAGAAATCTATAATTAAAAAGGCCCAAGACTTAGACGGAAGATTCTCAAAGGGCGAGGCGAAGTATTTGTAAAGACATCGGGACTTACTTCACAAAGACTGCTCAGGCTTGCAATGCAATACATTTGAACAATAACAAATCAACTGTTCCAGACACATTTTATGGATTTTAATTTGCGTTTTGTATATAAGTATACAAAATTAATTTTAATTAGTTTTAGCGTGGCAAAATGGATAAGTTTAGATTATGATTTCGAAACCTATGTAGCTAGGAATATTGTTACTTAGCTAATAAGTCGTTACAAATAACCAGCAATGGTCTGTTACTCGTTAAACAAGATCACTATTTTATACAGGTTTTAATGGAATAATATACAAAACAGACATAAAATTGTAGCAGCAAATATGTTGTTTTATTTATGAATAATAAAAGACTTGAAACACAATTTTAACACAAGTAAAAATACATTAATTGCAACATTTAAATATAAATTGCGAGGATACCAGTCCAAATCATTGTTTTTATATTATACATATTCTTAGTATGGGGCAGTCGATAAGGTATATCCATTACATCACTGTCTTGGCGTCTATGTTGTCGGCGATGCTGGGCTTGGCAACGGAGGCGCAGGTTGTCACTTTGTGGTTCTCGCAACACAGCGGCAGCTCCGCAGTCATGTCGGCGAACTGCCAGGGCTTGTCGCAAACTTTGTAGAATGCAGAAAGCTGTAATAAAACATTTTATAATCACTTAAAATCTCATAACGTTTAGATACTGGTTTTAGATACTGGTCTCATCATAATATTATAATGTCACTAACTTGCAAAAATCGGATGTGTATATTTCACTATTTATGAAAAATCTAAACTAAATGGGCAACGCCAAATGTGAATTTTCGACGGGTTGTTTTTGGGCCGAAAATATATGGAAAATATATGGTTTCACCTCTATGGGAAATCAGAAATGACCTAATGTATGAATGCAGCATATTATAATGAACTTGGCTCTGAAATTTTTTAACACTACTTATATCCCAAAATTAAAGTGGGTACCTTCAATTCATTAGCGTCTTTGAGCCTATTGCACAGTACTTCTGGTCCCTTAGCTTTAGTAGCGGTGGCCAAGGCATTGCACAGCAATTTGCATGCATTGTCTCCCTCATAGTCGCACTTGACTACCAGGCTAGGTGTTTGCGAGAGTATTGGTGGACTGCCAGCCTCGGGTGTGGGTGTAGAGAAACCGCCGCATGAACAGTTGCCTTTGGGACCGTCGTCAGATGGCATTGGACTGTAAAAATATAACAAATTATTAGCTTGTATTTAATTGTTCGTGTGTGCATAACTTGAACATGAATATGCGCATGAACTCTAGATTAATGCTGAACCCATAGTGAATAATGAATTCTTGACTTCCTATTATAAAATACCACTAGCAAAATGCACTCGACAAGCAGGCACAATGCAAGATTTGTATCTTGTATCATAGGTATCAGAAGTTACAAGAAACTTTTGGTCTCACAACACCCAGACTGGAAAATAATATTTGTAGGTCGCACAAAAATATGTCTGTGTAGGAAACGAACCCGCGACTTCTCTTTTATCATCCGACTTGAGCTCAACTGAGCTACATAGGTATTTTACTATCATTTTATTAAGTACCTAACTGAGAATATTTTTACACATACCTCTTAGCCATTTCTTCAGTTAACACGAAAGTAATTCCGAACAACATGATGATGCAGATGTCACACAAGAATACCTTTGAAGAAGACATGTTGGTTCGGTTGGTACGAGTTGTGCGGTGACTATACTGATGGAAACTAAACAACACGCACTTATATAGAGCGGCATTTGGTAGCGATCATTAAATTTTGTGAAGTCACCATGCTTTTCGTATAAAAGATTTGTAATTTTATTCCATTGGGTTAATAATAGACCACTACTACAAATAAAGATTTTTGTATACTTGGGATACTATAGGAACCCTGCATATATACCATAGAAGGGGTGTGGATTTAGGTACTGGACTAGATAGGTACTACGTAACAGGCTGGTTTTGATACTCCAAATCAAATGACGCCTAGATGAAAAGTAACTTTAATTGAAGAATACAAAATTGTGAGCTAGATGCCTTAAATATTGTCTGTAAAGCGCACTATTTCTATACGTGATAGAATTCAACAATTATTAAACATTACATGGCAAATACGGGCATAATAAAATGTCCAAGAAAATATGAAAATGTGGTTACAAGATTGTAAAGACACTTTGTTATGATATAAGAGGACGGATTGTTATCATTACAATCTGATACAATAAGCTATTAGCTCGATGAGCCGTGTACCCGTGATTTTATTCGACACCCGTGGACCATCGGACACCTTAATCACTTCCTATTTGATGTAGGTTTTTTTATGTCAAGAAATATTTGAGTATTTACATAAATGAACTATCAGTACGCGCATGACTCCAAAAAGTCAGAGGTGTGGAATTAGCCTGGGACTTAAACCTCCGACCACCGTGAACATGTTGGCAGCCGCATCTGTTCCGCTACCAACAGGCCACCACAATCTTAATCCAACATACACAAATCAAACACCACCCACTGTAACGGTGCAGGAAAACATCGCGGTGAATCAGGAAACCTGCATACCATAGCGATTTGCAAGAATTTCTATATTATGTCAAGTCAGCCAATCCGCACGAGGCCAGCGTGTTTAACTATATTGCCTAAGCCCTCAATCGTAATCTGGATTGTATAGGAAGCCCGTTCCCTGCAGTGGGACGTATATGGGCTGATACAATACAATTAATGTACAGCAAATATTGTTTAATGTAATACTTTAATATGGGAATAAATGTATTTCTAATTCAGTTATTATTGATTGGTTATTACTTAATTCAGTACCAAGTACCACGTACTTGGTCTACGACATTCCATATTACATGATTCGTATGGATATGTAAAATGCCAAGATTAATTTCATTTTAGCTTATCATTACACGGTTTGTCAGACTGCAGCAAAAACAATCATATTATATAGACTGTTATAGGGTCACCCAATCGCCATAGCAACTCAATTTTCTATAATTGAAAAACAGACACAAAGTGTATTATGTGCCTGGGAATCGAACCCTGGACGTTACAGCTTACTACTTCATGTTATCTACCATTAAATATTTATCTAACATAAAATAAAACAGTATTTTGTATTGAAAATTTATTGAAATTATACATAACCATATTGACAGTCTTATTTGTATAAAGCGTCAATACGCTTTACTTACAAAACGTCTTATATACTACATAAAATTAAATACTGATTATGTTTTGCTTACAATAACCAAAACCCATTTAAATTATTTGTGAACCAGTCATCTGTAGAAATATTAGGGATTTTGGTTGCATTCATTTTACTATATCTTTAGCTAAATTAGTTTATTTAGTATTAAAACAAGATAAAGAAATACCTCCCTAAATAATTTTAACAAATATTCAATCATCAGTTGACCAAATATTTTTTTGTTTTTAACATTGGCCACTAATTGATGGTATTGGCAAGTGTCGTGCAGTACCTAAACTGTACATAATGTCTGGGCTTGATTGCTTAAAGGGTACATACATTGCAGTGTCAGCAATGGTTTACACAAAGAATTTTGATGTACAATAAAAAAAAAACTTGCACCATAAGTGAATCTATGCCAGAGTAAAGAGCCATTATATTATGTGTAATGCCACAGACATGTTATGCATCCTTGATTTTTTTTTAAAATGATTTTATAATAACCAACAGGATCTTGTCAATTCAAGATCCAAAATTATATAGCATATAAATTTTAAAATAAAATTGTACCTATGACAATTTAACCTATGAACGAGTTGGAGTGTCTGAGGTAGAGAGAGAGATAAGTGGTTATAATTTACATTTTCCTAAATCTGAAATTTTACACTAAAAGGTATTATTTCAACTGGCATTCCTTGATGATATAAACACTAATTATGAATTACTCAATGAGGCATTTCCAATTATAAATTCTATATTTCTATGTATAAAAAATATTACTGTTATTTATAGTAGTTACTGGTGTGGACAGTATCAATATTGAAAGTCTATTACATCTAAAGTTTTAACATTACAGGAAGATTCATTTGAACTATGCAAATAGCAATCAGTGTTGAACATTGTAGGTTGGAGGTTCTACTATCTTTGAGGTGCTGGTTTTGGTTTAGGCATTTTCGTCAGAAGTGCTTGGATTTCTTTCTTCTCATCATAACTTTTCCACATTTCATACAGGTTAATTATTGCTCTCACAATTTCTTGTATCTGAAATATTAGATCATTATACAAACTACATATCATGTTGTTTTATTGTATTACAAGCTGCCTTGAAACACCTTCTTTAGATGAAGCCATTTTAGTGACTGAATTTGTATGGCTTCTGAACTAGTTGAATTACCAAATAATCTTTTTTACACTGAAAACTGAGATTTACTGTTGGTGTTATATTGATGTCTGATGCCACAGCGAAAAAGCAAATATCCTGCTAGAAAGACACACATGTGTGTCAAATAACAAGGTGATATAGTGTATATTAGTAAGCAGTTACAATCAGACTGGTTTTTTTTAACAAGATAGCTTCACAGTTAAGAAGTGAGATTTATATCTAATTATGGTAATATTTTATGATTTGGTATTAATAAACATAATTTTAATTTCACCTTGTCCATGTCAACATTGAGTTCAGCAAACCATGGCTTCAAGTTTTCTTTGCCGAGCATCACACATGCTATGTGTAAGGCACCTATTGCTATCTGAAATTAATAAATATCATTATTTAATCAGTATTATCACCATTTGATTGAAAGTAAAAAAAATATAATATTCCCTCATCAGTTACCATCTCATTTCATAAATAATGTTTTAACCTGAAAGTTATGAACTGTACTCAAAGGTTAAGTTAAAAATGAACAAAACACACATTACCTGATATGGAGGGTATAACAAACTGACATCAGTCCTTAATGAATCGTTCACAATCCTCCAAGCATATGTGAGGAGCTGGTCGTCCTGCCCAATATCCTGCACGAACAGTAGCAGCGGTCTGTAAGGCTGGTACACTATCAAACAACAGTCGAGATTCTCTAACAAATAGAACTCACATTCTAGAATGTGATTAGTCCTGTACGGAAACTCTTGCTGGCCGTACGCGTAGCTAAATTTATTCTTAATCACGGTTTGGCAAGTTGTGATCAGTCTTGAATTGGATATCACTCCAAATTCTTCGACTTTCGATGCAAGGAACACGCAAGTGGGTGCTAACAGTAACGGATCTATGCATTTTAGGGAATTCCTTGCGTAAAACCTTTTGAAGTATACAGTGGCCGTTGCGATCACTTGTTGACGGAGTTTCAGCTGCTCGCCCAACACTTGTATGATACTTGCAAAGAAATTGAATATTTTCTGATATTCCTCTTCAGTCAAAAAATTCAAGTCGTGTTGGCGATCTCGTACAAGATCTTGTTTATCCAGTATCCATTGCTGATGGTGCGAACTTTGCCAAAAATTACCAGCCATTATTATTTACGGTAAATAATTTGTTAAAACATTTAAAACTTGAATTTGTTGTACTGTCTAAACAAAATTGACAGATGGAGAAGGGGGGTGTTACGTCAATGCACAGATTACCACAGATTACTTAGGTCACTCAGATGGATATGTCCCATACATAGAATTTTACCTTAGCGTCACTATCATACATGACAGATTTTTTTTTTTTAATTTTCTCCTGTAGCTCCGGCATTGGCTCTTCCTATTTTTGCCTACAGTGCTCAATTTCGGCTCGGGATATATGTCTTTTAAGTCATCTCGTCACTTTTACCTTGGTTTTTATTAATAATTTAATTTGTATTTAGGAAATTTGGGTAGTAAAATAAAAATACATTTGTTTATTACATCTTTACTTTATTTTTCTTATAATACATATTGACGGCTTTTTTTGCATTGGTTGCAAACTTTTATTTCTTAATCTAATAATATCTGTGCCCTTTAATATCTTATTTATGATATTGCACCAATTTATTCATTGTTAATCTCAAAGAAATATCTAGAAAATAACCCAGAACGACATTCCTGTGTACATTGCAATCAAGGAAGTCAAATGAATACTTGAATAAAATATTTTTTTAAATTTCTTTAAGTATACATTTTTTTCAGGTTGATTTTCCAAGTATTCATTTACTTCCCAAATTATATTATCACCAAAACATCTCACGGCCTGCTCTGATGGGTAGGCCAATTTTCTTTCTCGTACACTTTAGTATTCTCTCATCGATATATAATTATGAATGTTTGTAGAAATTGAACCTGTATCTTTTGCAATTAAATTCACCTTGCATTGCCTGCAATTCATTTTTATTAATATTTTACTTACGACCCACCCAGCAGTGTATGCACGTAAGTGAACATGAAGACATTCTTGTCTACTGTTGTAGGAACACTTTCTAGATTTACAAAACCTACATTGGAGGATTCAGGTGAAGATTCAAGATAATTTTTATTGTATTTAAAAAGAGTCTTTAATATTATCAACTGCTCACCTAAATCCTCTTCACAATTATTATAACTCTCAGTATGGAATTTTATGAATCTAGTTATTAACAATGACTTAAAGGTGTTTTTAAACGTAGCACAATTAGGATTTATATTTCGTGAATTATAGGCTCGCACTTCACCAAAGCAATTTTCGATTTGGTTTGAATTAAAGTATCTAGGCCGCATTACTTTAATTCCTTTACTTTTAAAAATAATCCACAACCTTTTAAAACTTTCTATTGTTGTAACCCAATTTTTTTATATGGGCACTTTTTTCTTTGCTTGTTTTATTTTCAACAAACTTTATATTTTGAAGAGTGTTAATCGCTTTGTGAGGTCCAAAGTTCCTGTTAAAGCTTACCTTAAAGCCTTTTTATTTTTATCACTTATGTTTGTCCCATTGCAAGAATCAAAGAGGTTGTCAAGGACCGATACTTTTCAGCCGTATTGCGAAGTGTTGGGCTCACTGGCGTTCCATCAGCAAATTTTGC
This sequence comes from Deilephila porcellus, assembly GCA_905220455.2. Taxonomy (NCBI): domain Eukaryota; kingdom Metazoa; phylum Arthropoda; class Insecta; order Lepidoptera; family Sphingidae; genus Deilephila; species Deilephila porcellus. Next base: position 10,207,815 of record LR999973.1, on the reverse strand, counting down.
TACAACAAAAAAAAAATATGATTCATATTTGATAATTACATTAAACAGAGTGTTAAAATATTCAAACAGTTTCTTAAAAATATTTATCTCAAGAAAGACTTACAAAAATATGAAAAGGGGGGCCTTATCTGCTAAACTCAAATCATTTAAATTTTCTGTACTTAATACTTAAAATCAAAGTACAAGCTATTCATTGTTCAATTGTGAAATTCTATACACAACCAAAATTCTTTAACATGGTAAAATATTAAAATAAAAGGCATACCAATTATTATTTACTTACCAATATCCGGGCCAATATTTTTCTTAGCAGCTTCAATCTTACAATATGTATGATGCTTACATTTCTTACAATAATTATGTTCTAGTAGATTTCCTGAAATAAATTGAGTTATATAAGTTTCTACGATATTATAGTTTATAAAAACAAGAATAAAATCGGTAAACAAGCAAATGAATCAAAATGCTTTTTAAAAATAATATTGGTATAACATAGCCCGGAGAGCTTTTAACACACTTATTTAATAGCTGTGGGAGTTATGGAGTTACGGGGATATCCAATGAAATTATTTTTAAATTATGGGTTTTTGTAAATGAATTGGTTATAATAAAGGCATTAAATATACACTTACCTAAGTGGCCAAGAGGATCAGTTCGAGGAATACAACTGTTATTTCACTTTGAGAAAATAAAGTCGGGTAGGCACTAAAACGGAGACGAGGCCTCCGAGGAGTAGGTGCAATAAATCTCTTTTCAAAGTGTTTCTGGCATACGTGGCATTTACGAAGTTCTTCTAACTTTAAACTACGCAATCTATCATAGTTAATGCACTGTAATCACTTTTGGAGTCCTGTCTCCCTATTAGGAAATCTTAACAAATTAACTGTTCCATTTGAAACTTTGACAATGTAAATAAATATGGCCACAGATTACTTAGATCACATTGACGTAACAACGTAATGGCGTCGGCCCACAGATTACTTAGGTCACCGTCGGCCCATAGTGATCTAAATTCTAAGTAATCTGTGCGGTCCAAGGTGACGCCGGGTAGAAGTAAGAGGTGGGGGCACCGAGGTAACTGTCATGTATGATAGCCTCAGCCATAGACAAGCCATGTCGTAAGGTCGAAATTTTTTCTATGAAGATTACCCGCCGTGCAGATTACTTTATGTCACCGTCAATGTCAAATGACAGAGGGAAGACATTGTCATTATGCGATGAAAAAATTGCTTCAAGTGCCATCTGTTAATTGTGTTCTATAGCGATTGCACTACAAATAAGGAAAGTACGGATATTAAAAATTGGGCTAACTTTGGCCCAGCCTATATTTTATTTTAAGTTTGACTTAAGTGATTCTATTTTCTTTCTTAACTCTTAATAATTAATACCGTATGGTGGAATGGCAGGGTGATATATTGTTTATCTAGTTTTGAGCAAATTTCATTCATACCTATTTCATTATGAAGGACGTGATGTTTTTTTATTTTTGATCAACTAAGTCATCTAGCATTAAGAATAATTTTGTGTGTGAAATTTTTGGGATAGTTCAAGTTTTTGTTTTCTTTTGGGCTGAGATCCTCGTTCTTTTGTAAACCGTGCTGAGGTTGACCAGACTTCACCACTATAATTACACATTTTAATGGTAGCACTTTTGAATCTCAACGAGATCTTGGTTCTCAGAAGCCGTTCCTTAGACTTCCCCTATTTAATGCAGTTAATCTAAAAACCACTGTAGTGACCCACGCACGTTTCGGGTTCAACTTGTTTATGTACCTATAATTTGATTACGACGAAGTCGGCATATGACTTTTTTCTACCGTACGGCGGGTTCGATTCCCTTTGCAGAAATGCGAGTATACAAAATTTATGAACGCAGTTTCAATTGATTTCAAATCAAAATGATGTCTTCTTTCAGTAAAATTGTTTATCTACAAGAATTAAGATAAATAAATACACCCTATAGTCACATATACATATAGTCCTGACCCCACACTAAGATCGAGTCTTGTGTCGTGGGTATCAGAAACTACGAGAGACTTTTCGGTCTCACAAACACCCAGACCTGGAAAAAATACTTGTGGTTCACACAAACATTTTTCTCGGTGCGGGGATCGAACCCGCGGCCTCTCGTTCCACAGTCGGCGTCTAACCAACTGCGCAACGGAGTCTGAGATACTTCCTCTTCATGTAGCATCGCCATGAGACACCTTGTATATGTCGACTAACGAGAGCGAGCTATCTCTTGCTACCGCTTACTGGATAAATACCTACTCTATAGTTACTAGGATTGTACTGCACTTGCCACCAGGTACAATGTAGTCACTATATCGTACCAATATAAATAAAATTAATTAACTTAGACAGGACCATTTTAGCATTATTTTCGTTTGCAAATACCAAATTGTTTATGATATACTTACGGCCTTATTCATAGAAAGTTTTAAATCGTATTTCAATTATAGAATGTTTTGTCCTTTTCAATCGCCTTTTGAGTTCAGTTTGAGCGAAAAACACAAAACATTTGATAACTAAAATAGGTTTTAAAACTGTTTATGAATAAGGCCTAGACTTATAACTACCAAGTCAGGTAAAGAATAATGCTTAAATAAAATACAAACCGATAATTACCAAAAATATAATTTATTTAACCCAAAATATCGCCGAGGGTGAAATTCTTAAGAATTTCGTTAATGATGTCGAACAGTTCTTTGCTCAAGGTCGTGCTCACGTTTTGCAATTGGCTTTGAATCAGATCTTGAGTGACTGAATTCACGAAGTTGCTGATGAAGCTGTTGACGACGTTGGAGCCAGTCATGCCAGTGAGTTCAATCTGTGATAACAGAATAATTAGTGATTTAAAATCGAATGTTTCGTCCCTTTCGAACGACTTTTGAATTATGTTTGAACGAAGAAGACAAAACATTCGATTGCTCAAATAGCTTTAAAACTGTCTGTGATAAGACCGTAAGTAGATATTTATGAGCTGTTGTAAACTCGTGTCAGTTCTAGTACCTAAGTGGCTTCTTTGATGCTGTTCATGTATAAAATAACATAAATTCATAAATACACCCAACAGTCACATACATAGACCTGACCCCACACTAAGATCGAATCTTGTGTCGTGGGTATCAGGAACTACGTGAGACTTTTCGGACACACAAACACCCAAACCCGAAACAAATAGGCACTTGTGAATCACACAAATATTTCTCACAGTACGAGAATCGAACCCGCGACTTCACGTTTTACAGCCGACCTTCAAATAACTGCGCCATGGCGGCTGTCAATTATATTTTATGTAAATTAATGTTTTTGTTTTTTCAATAAATACAACAAAAGTTGTAATGTGGTTAATATTGTTTATCCTTTATATTGATTGCATAGTTTTAATCGGAAACGTATTTTCTTAATTTAAAATTCTATGTAGACTGTAGTACACATAGAATTTTAAATTAAGAAAAGTGTGTAGATAGTAGCTTGTTTGTTTACACATATGGCGCAAATCTTTAACAACTTATGTTTCTCATATAAAATAACGAAAAGGAATTGTTAAAATATACAGGGTATATCCAGACTGCGACCGAAAACGAAGCCAGGTGGTAGTATTAGTAACTTCAGAAACAATGCAACTAAAAATTTCGCAACTAAAAATTTTTGGTAATATTTTACTTATGGTCGTATTTGGGTAATAAATACATAGTTTTCCTAAAATGTTGTACACCTTTTTATTTTTAAAGACGCAATAGTACGTAAGGGCTTAAATTACTATTTTCGCAAAAACTAGATATTGACCACCCAAACACGATGATTTTTAAGAATTACAAAAAAGAAACTGTCGCTTTTTTGCGAGTTATTTAGTTGCTTTGTGTCTATAACCACTTGAACTACCACCTGGCTTTGTTTTCGGTCGCAGACCGCAGTCTTGATATACCCGGTATTTTATTAAATTTTATAAATAACATACCTGAGTATCATAGATATCGAGCTTGATTTCCAATTCTCGCAGAAGTAAATGACCTTCAGCCAAGTTTGTGCCCAAGCGCATGCTAACGCCCATCTCGAAACGGTTCAGGAAAACCCTGTTATAAAGAAAGAAAGATTCATCGCTTGCACGTAATGAATTAACACTGAGATCTGAAGGTCGGTGAGTCTCTTTCCAACACTAGCCAGTTGCATCCAGCAACCAAATTAATCAAAAAGAAAGAAGTCGGAATAGGGGGAAATAATTAATATTATGATTATTTCTTAAATAATAGATCCCATTTTAAATGTTATAATGACTAATCCGTGGTGCTTTACAGCTGGCTTCTCTGGCTGTAAATGTCTTTATGCGAGGTTATTTACCTCTTTGGTTCATTGTTTTGTCACCCGCTTTATTAGGGAGGGAAGTGGAAAATAATTTATTTCCAACTCCTCCTATTAATTTAACTTTTTGATTGATTTCGTTGCGGGTTAAAGACAAGTTAGACATTCCCGGAGACTCGCTGAGCTTCAATGCTCAGTGTCATTGAAATGCGTGCCACTGTTGATCCTGGCTTACAGGAGTCGCAGTGGCGGGTGTGAGGGCGGGACAGTCTTCATAAAAGCAAAGTGAAAGAGTGGGAGAGAGCTAAGAGGTAATTACCAAGAAAATTATGATGAAGAAGATAAGTATGCCAGCCTGATCGGAAAATAATATAATATGTATGTACGGTCGACACCCAAAAGGAGACAAACTTGCGCGCGTCGCAATGATAGGTTTCCCAACTTTTTGTAGGTACTAGGTAGGCAGGTAGCGCTTTGGTCGCTATCTGCACATACACACACATACCTCGCTTTCACACTCACACACCTAATTATTGTAATAAAATTATTATTTTACTGGTTTCTCAAAACACAGGCAACGGCTTATTTGAGAACCCTTGCAATATTATTTTATGTAAAATTATTACATTTTCAAATAAAGATTTTTTCCTTATTCTTTTTCACGTCATTTGTTATCTTAATAAGCACTTGCGCATCAACAAATGTCAATTACAAGATATTTATCATATAATTTATTTGAAAAAGATATAAATTTCGTATTAAACAGGGATTAAGTATTATTTCGCTATGATTATCTATATTTCGCATTGTTGATGTCTCGATAAGACTCGTTAGGAGTAACTGATTGTTTTTTGATGAAATGATATTAGTTGAATGGTATCAAAAACAAAAATACCTGTAGTTTCCAGTGGCTCTGTGGCTGATCATCAGGATGGCTGCGCGAGCGTCGTATTTTCCTGCACATTACATTATTAGTTATTGTCTACATTATAAATAAATACGTCCAACAGTCACACAGATCGAGTCTTTTCCCGTAGGTAAAAGAAACTACGAGGGTCCTTTCGGTTTCACAAACACCTAACCAAAACAAATACCTGTGGATCACACAAATATTTGTCTCAGTGGGGATCGCACCAGCGGCCTCCCGTTCCATAGCCGGCGTCAAAGCAAGTGCGCCACGGAGGCTGTCAAATGTAATGGAAACGTTAATGATTTGGGACCAACAACACTCAACGTAGCGGTGAAGTCAGTGTTGTGTAATGTGTTCCCTGAGTTTCGACCTGGGATCCCAATTAGGTTAGTCTTCGCACAACTGTAGCTCGTTTACTTTAGTACTTAGTAATAGTTTTCACTCTCACAAGGCACTTATTGTAAGATAAATCAAAGAATTAAATCGGTTAAATCATTTGGCTATCATAGTTCGTTCTTACCGGTGAAGGTGAGCCATGGCTGAGTGACGTGGATGCCCAGGGTGAGCCTGAGCGGGCTGAAGGTGACGCGGTCTACCACGTACCAACCAAGACCTTCCATGCGGAAGTTGTTGATCTGAGCACTCGCGCGAATACTGAAATGGAATTGTATCATACAAAATAGATAGTAAAAAACACCAAAATCACCCAAACATTAATATATTTTTAAATGTGTTGAGTAGATAATAATAGCCTTACAACTAATTCGCTTTGAAGTTGAAACGCTGGGGTAGGACACTCCAAAGTTCATAGCACTGCAATACGCCTTATGTTCATCTGATACCATGTTTCTCATTATCTGTATCCATTTTAAATATACTAAAAAAATATGATATCTAACTTGGTGTAATTATTGTTAAGATTCTTCGAATAAGACTTTTATATGTAATTCACAAAGAGGTAGAAAGGATTCCGTTGGTACTTGGTATGATTCTCTTTGGGTAGAGGTTCTCGTATATTGCAAATAGGAATACTAGCAGAGGACCTATCAGTCTTATTAATATTGTAAAGATTACAATTAAAATTCGTTTGGGTCTTAAGGAACTCTTTCATCTTGGTATATTTATCTATATGAGCACCGTATTTTGCACCAATACGATTCGCTAAGTACAAATCAATTAATTTCGCAACACGTAAATATGTGATCGAAGGCAACACACTTTTGAATATAGATAGGACCAGGGTTTTATCAGCGACTTCTGTATTAATTAAGATGGTATTATTGATAATAGTCTTTGTATTTCATGCAGATTAGCGTCATTAATATAATATCATAGATTTCAAAACAGTTTTTGTGGATAATCAAGTAAAAAATGAAAAACAATGTCGTAGGTACTTGAATATTGTTACCAAGTAGAAACAAATTGTACATTATTGGAATAAATTGTAGTAACAATTAATTATTAATCTATTGAATTAAATGACAGGCTCCGTGGCGCAGTTGCTTAAACGCCGGGTGTGAAACGAGAGGCTGCGGGTTCGATCCCCGCACCGAAACAAATATTTGTGTGATCCACAGGTATTTGTTTCGGGTTTGGGTGTTTGTGAGACCGAAAAGTCTCTCGAAGTTCCTGATACCCACGACACAAGAATCGATCTTGGTGTGAGGACAGAACTATGTATGTGACTGTTGGGTGTATTTATTTATTTAAATATTGTAGAGATAAATGGCGAGTATGTCGTTATACACGACTTATTATGAAATACGGACTTTACAAACTTTCCAAACGCAAATAAGGTATCAACATAAGGTGCAAGACTAGACAATATGACGTCGCAAAGTCTACAAAGCGAAACAATATAAATATGCAATGATTGTAGATGAAAATAATTGATTAATCAGTGTATTTTCAAAAGCTTCATACAAGATACGGAAACACAGTTTGTATATATATTTGGAATAAATAACTCAATAATAATCTGATTGAAAATACAAACGCAGATTGAAATTTTTAATATAAATATTATACGATAAAAAAAGGAATCAATGAAATGGACCGTTTGTATTTAAACATACTTAATAATTAATGTAGTATAATTTAACACCCATTAAAGAAATATAACGTTAAGTCATATTGCAGACTTGTGTGCGTTTTAAAGGCGGTTTTAAAAATATGACTGGTTAATACTTCGATTAATTAAACATTTATCGAAGGGTTAATAATAAAAACGTCAAGGTCTTGTATAACCGATTTGCACTAGGATTATTAAGCCAATTAATATCAACATTAGAAACGTTATTTAGTTACATTTGATAAAGTATTACTAGAAGAAAATTATAATATTACGTCGAAACTATATTTGAACCGTATTTTCGTTTTATTATAAAAACCTTGAAATAAAACTATTTTTACGGATTTTATCGCGATTTGGTTTAATTTTTACATTTTTTAACTTCCCGACGCGACGTTTCGATTGCTTTTCAGCTTTCGTGGTCACGGGGCGGACGGACAAAATTAAACCAAATCGCGATAAAATCCGTAAAAATAGTTTTATTTCAATGTGTAACATTCGCGTAAATCTAAGAAACCATTATAAAAACCTACCAAAGTTACACGTGCGTTCAAAACAAAAAACCCTATGACCATATCATCTTTTCTACTTTTTTGAATAGGCAGGTCGCCCTTGTGGCATGCTAGGGTGGAATTATTATTTTAATATTGACGCACATATTTTCCTAAGCTCTCTTTTAATTTTCCTGTCTTTACATCTTTAACTTCATACTATAAATTGTAATCAATACAGAGTTTATCATAAGTGATAACGAAAAAGAATCAGGGTTAGGCCTTAGGGTATTCGGAGTAGTCGTTGTATTTTATAAAAATAATAGTTTTTTTATGTTACGTGATCATCATAAAACATGATTTTTATCTACTCAAACATAAGGGGTGAAAAATAAAAATAAATGTCTACTTTCTTCCCATAATTTCATGTAGTTTTTAGATGTATCGTGGGGGCAGCCGCAAGCTTTACCAATTTTTCCTTTTTGTTACCAATTCTGTCACACTCTAACAGTTACGTATTAAAAAGATATATTTATCCAGATACTTACACACTTTTATGATTGTATCCTTTGTTAAGACATAGTTACTGTGGCAACATTATTAGGGGTGTTTGTATAATTTCAAATTAATTTAGGTAAAATGATTGTCTGATTCAAGTGTCGTAGGAATAAGAAACTACGTAATACTTTTCGGTCTCACTACACCCCGAATCGAAACAAATATTTGTGGATCACCCAAACAAATGTCTCGGTGCTCGGACCTCGTGGTCTTTCCTTTCACAGCTTTCCACCAACTGCGCCACGGAGACTGTTATAAAAACCATTGAAGATACACATGGAAATAAAATAAGTTACTCACCCAGTGACCATGTAGACAAAAGGTCCAAGTACGTTAATATGGAGGGGGTCCAGGGGCGGGAGGGCATCGTTGCCGTTGATCACAATGGGTCTGAAGCTCTCTAGAGTTCCCTTGATAAGGTCTTCAAGGAAGTTGCGTTGTCCAGATGCCAGTTTTTGTATGAGTAGCTTATCATCGGCGGTAACCTCGTGCTCGGGCGCCAATAGATGGACATCCAGAACAGTGCTTCCCAGATTGACGTTTACGTCTTGTACTGAAATATATACATGCATAAACTCACGCCTTTATCCCCGAAGGGGTAGGCAGAGGCGTCACCAGGACACCCACATTTTGCCTTGCATGTTCCGTGACACCATGTGATAGGGGGCGAGCCTATCGCCATATCGGGCACAAATTCCTGACTCCGGGCTGATAATGAATAGAAAAATCCAATACCGGGATTCGAACCCGAGACCTCAGCTTTGTAACCGTACCGTAATACATCTACGCCACCGAGGCAGTCGAAATATAATATAATCCATAAAAAATAATACCCCAGTCCACATATACGTCCCACTGCAGGACAAGGGCGTTCTCCAACAATCCAGAGTTCGATTGAGACGGATAAGTCATAGTCGCCACGCTAACCAAGTGCGGGTTGGCGGACCGAAATAGATTTACCTACAAATATTTGAGGCCCTCACTCACATGAATGAGAATCCCCTCAGGATCCCCAGATGCTCGAGGGATAAGCAGAGGCACGGAAAAGCTCGGCAAACTTTGGATGCCACTGGTTGCAAACTGTGACACCATTCCCAACAGCAGCTTCATTGAAAGGAACTAATTCAAACCAATTGTCAACTCTCAAAGGAGGGTCCCTAAATCTAAAGCAATGGTTGGCCGCCTACAAAAATATCTCATTAATTTATGGATTTTTCAATTTTTTTCTGATTTTCGTCAGCTGGAACCTTGAATTAAGAAGCTTTCCACTTCATAATTTCCATTTCATATTTTTTTAAAATGTACTACTATGTAGTACATTTTACAACCTATACCAACATCATAATCAAGTGATGTAATTACATTTATAAAATAATTTTAACAAACATGATACCTCTGCCTAAACCTTCAGGGACGTAGACGTGATCTTAAGTAAGTGTAAGGTTTTAAATTACTCGCAATGCTCACCATTTTGTGTTTGTTGACTAGCACCAAAGTCGGCGCGAACGAGCGCGCACAACAGCAAGCAAGCAAACCATACGAGCTTCATTGTCTACAACAAAACAAAATTACAGCGACAAACTCAAATTTTATTCCACAATTCACAAATTAATAAGTAATATACCCACTAATAGAATTAGGCGCTTTGCCATGTTTGCGATTTTCGCTCCTTTTATAAACTCTCATGTAGATAGTCAAGTGATTGATAAAATCTATAATTGAATTTATTATCAAAATTTTGATAATTTAATGACTCAGTAGTTTCATTACTTGTAACTAGGGGCGCTTTTATATTTGTCACTAGTGCTGCGCTACATGGTGTTGGAGCCGCACTATCGCTGTGACTCTTGCAACAAAGAAAGAAAAGCTTGAGCCAGTGCTATGTGTATTGCTTTTATTGTTTTGAAATCAGTTATTTCATTTGCAATGACTACAAGTACAGGTTTTCTAATACTACGCAGTAAATTTAATCAAACATTAATCGTTTGAAGTTAGGATTCAATGCAACTATACGAGTATGTCAAATATATCCCAGATCCCTAAGGTTTTGTAAAGGTTTTTCATCATATACATAACATTGGCACCCCTATGCATGCAGAATTTCTATGGTGTGTGAAGTCAGTCAATCCGCACTGGGTCAGCGTGGTGGGATGAGGCTAAATCACTTTCTATCGAATTCTCGGTTGCAGAGGAGTCCCGTGTTCACGAGTGGGCGATTATGATTATGATTATGTGCTGCTGCAGATAATCGTGAGCTAATGTTTTTTTTTATATTTTCTATTTATTCATCATACTTACTACTTTTACATGTTACACCAATACAGTAGTAGATGATGATCATCCAGCATCTATGCATTAACATAATTCGTCCGTATTTTACTTATCAGCGCTGGGCTTTTCTTCGAGGGGAAAGTGCTGCTGTTCTTCGGGTGCCTCGGGGAGTTCGTAAGAGTATGTCGAAGTCTCCGGCCTTCCAGCCCGGTGCGTGGTGACTTCTGTCCGCACTGCTCGGATATTATGGCCGGTTTAGGCACCTAATCAATATTCTACTCTGACCTAATCTCAAACCTCTCAGCGGCCCTTATAGCAGGCGGTGTTACAGAGAGGCGTCCAGGAGAGCTCACCATACCACTCGCCGGACTGCCATCAGATGGCTTTACGTGAATGGCAGCGCGCACATGAGCCTCACTTACCCGGCTTCGGATGCCCGTGGTGAACTGAGCGTCCCAGGACAGACACGAAGCTACGCCTCTCGCCAACCATCTTGTAGTTGCGTCTAACGTGAGCGTACTACCGCCGCAATATTCTCAGCAAGCCCGATGACTCTTTTAAGGCGCCTATTCCGACAGGGTGAGGGTATCGTTGTGGAATTTTTGCGCCCCTTAACTACTGGGCAGAGCGCCGGGCTTGCACCATGCTTTACATTAAGTGACGGATCACGAGGTGATGAACCTTAATCGATAATCTTGGCCTAATGCAGATTTGTCGACTCTCTAGATAATTGAGTTTCTTAATAAATAACTATTCAGGAAAGAAATAAATGTTTTAGAAAAATAACTAAGCAGATGTTAACAAAAACGGAGAATCGATGCGAAACAAAAATAATCTTTTTCGAACATCGCGGCGGAATATCATGATGATGATGATGTTTTATTGGCTCGAATTGACATAGTCTCCTCTAGGAAACGGCTAAAATACTCTGTAATCCATGACAGTCGGCAGGTTGAACGAATTTTCAAAAAAATCCTATAAACAAGCATGAAGTCTATCTGGGTATTATTAGCGTGTAATATGTGTGTCTAAGTAGCAATTATGTTTACTTCCGATAAATATAAAAGGCTGAGTGTGTAGGCGGCTGTAGTGTTGCTTCGACGTGACGCCATGAGTCTCCTGTGTGTAGCGGTATGTGCTGCTCTGTGCATTGCATCAGGTAAAGTCACCAATTCAATAATTATGAAACACTGCATCGTGAAAATACCCGCTTTTCACAAATGTTTTACTATAATTTATGACGTATTTATGTAATTATAAAACATTTAGGGCCAATTGCACAAACTAACTTTACCCATACCTTTGACTTTGAAAACGTCAACCCCATACATTAGCAATGTCAAATACGTCACAAATGTATGGGATTGACATTGTTAAAGTCAAAGTTATGGGCAAAGTTAGTTTGTGCAACTGAGCCTTAATAATCATAACAAAATTTCTGGAACAATTCAAACTATCATTTGTTTTTAATCGAATCAAATCTTGAATCTGTTTTCAGGTTTCGGGTACGATATCGGCCCTCTCAATAGCACTGTTGATATTGGGTCAATGTACCTAAAAAATGATCTTACTCCTGAAGATATAAAAGCCTCTAACAATTTAATTGGTTTACTACTTCTCGTCCGAGAGTTCATGCCGGTCGGTATAGCCGACGTGGTGCCTTCTTTAGACCCTTATGTGACAGCACAGTTGCCTCCAGCTGAGTTTAACCATCCGGACTCCGATCTAAAGTAAGTGTTGATCATTTTTCATACTTGCCCGACAAAGTAAATACAATGCACCTGAATATGACCCGATGGTAAATGCACTGCTGTCCAAATTGTTATATTATTATATGCCGGCGGCAGCGGATATGTGTCGACGTCAACATATCGTCGATGTCTGCTGGCGTGCCATAGGGCGGCGTGCTTTCTTCCCTACTCATCGCATTTATCAACTCTAATACAAACAAACTTCGTTCTCTCTACCACCTTTATGCAGATGATCTCCAAATCTATTCTGCTGCCCCGGCTATCAATGAAGATATTTAACACATTATAGGTACATACATAAACTCACGTCTTTATCCCAGAAGGGGTAGGCAGAGGCGCCACTAGGACACCCACATTTCGCCTTGTATGTTCCGTCCCATGATGTGATAGCGGGCGAGCCTATCGCCATATCGGGCACAAATTCCTGACTCCGGGCTGATAATGAATAGAAAAACCCAATACCACTTTGCCCGACCCGGGATTCGAACCCGAGACCTCAGCTTTGTAGTCGTACCGTAATACAACTACGCCACCGAGGCAGTCATAAGTGACTGGCACATTATAAGTGACTGGAGTAAAGGATACCGACTTATGTTAAATCGAGTAATTTTAGTAATTTTCTCGGATTTGCACTCCTTTGTATAGCAGTTTGGTAACTGTTTGGACGGATACAAATGACCGACCAAGGACCGGTGTTACGGGATGTAATGTACCAGCGAGCATGTTATGTTACGCTATGTGCTAAAATCCTTACTAATAATACAATGTAGACATTGCCGTAGAGCGATAAGGCCGCCATTTGTACTTTTTTTCTTATTGTTTCTGTATTGTGTTTTTTGTTTTTTAATTGTGTACAATAAAAATTTAAATACATAAATAAATGTTCGTGCTCGTTTCCAAGTATTGGCTGCATGAATGCTCGCTTTGTAACATGTAGGTAACATTACGCCACGTAACCCCGGTGAGTACCCATTTTTACACTTTGTAATTTATTGCCGACAAAATTTTTAATACCTTTCGAAACACGTTTGTTTATGAAAACTAAAGGAATATAAAAAGGTAGTTATTGTGAAAATAAAAACACCCCATTTCAACTTACAGAGGGACAGTCGAGCTGTCAAACCTGGTAGCTTCAGGAGGGCAAGGATTTGTTCTCAATAACATCGAAGTACGAAAAAACGATAAGAGACTGGATTTTGACGTCACAGTGCCTCAAGTAGTTGCTGACAGTAAGTCAAATTAGTAAAACAGAGCTTTAATAATGTCTAATACAAACTAAAGTTTATGAATAACTTACAAAAAGGAGGAAATTAATCTTTTAAAAAATCTAAAGCACCTAAATTTGCCTACTATTATTTTGAGGTCTGTGCCAGTTATTAATATTTGCAACCAGCTGCACCCTGCGGTATAACTCGCGTATTTCGTAGCGTGATGATAAATAGCTTGTAGCCGCCCAGCTGGCACAGACCTCAAAAAATAGTTGGCATATTTAGGTTTTTTCTGTAACGTCGCTACATGTTCTGACTCAATCATTTTGTGCCTACATTATTTCCGTACATATTTGATCGAAGCTTCCATGGAACTTATTTTTTTTATTTCAGTTGATTACCTATCTACAAACTTCATGTATAAGCAGTTCGCCTTCAACACCTCTGGACACGTACAGTTAGTATTCATTACTTATTTGTCAATTTAAAACAATATTTCTAAAATTAATGGATTTAGAATTGTTTTTGAAAGATTTTTCCGTTTCCTTTGAACACTGCAACCGTGCAAATCTATTGGAAAGATTTTTTTTGGAATAAAAATACAGTATTCCTTGGACTACGAACAACTACACCTGATAAAAGCCAAATGTCGGTCGTCGGAAGATCTTGACACCCTCCGTTGCACAGCTGGTTAGACGCCGGCTGTAAAACGAGAGGACGCGGGTTCAATTCCCGGACCGAGACAAATGTTTGTGTGAACCACAAGTATTTGTCTCGAGTCTGGGCAGTGGCGGATTATCCCTAACGCAAACTAGGCACGTGCCTAGGGGCGCGAGGTTACAAAGGGGCGCGCGATGATGTTGGATATCTTCGTTTCTATGCAAAACCATCTGATGCTATAATTATGTTACATGCGAATCGCATTCGTTCGCTATGGCTGCTAGAGGGGCGCCTTTAAGGTGCTTGCCTAGGGCGCTCTCACCATTTAATCCGCCCCTGAGTCTGGGCGTTTGTGAGACCGAAAAGTCTTTCGTAGTTCCTGACGCCCACGACACAAGATTCGGTCTTATTGTATGTAATCAAGATGATGTTTGTGACTGTCGAGTGTACTTATTTTTTAATTTTATTTATCTCAGACTATCTATCTATCTTCTATAGATATGTGAATATTTTTTATTCAAATGGGCATTGATATTTGTATACGTACTAAGAGCCAGTTTTTCGTTTTACTTACAGATTAACATTGAAAAATTTAAGAATTGAAGGGGCGATATCCGTCGTAGCAATGAGTAATGGGGATTATGACTTTTTCTCCGCAATGGGTTTAAACATGGTTAATCACGCAGAAGATGTGCAGGTGAGTACGCCTTGCGCCGTGAAAGTTAACTATTAAGCGATATTTTTGGATACCTATCAAAACAAGTGAAGTGTAGTGGCAGTGAGCAGGCTACATAGCGAGTATAACTGATGGCCGATGGGGTAGAAATGATCTCGAGTGGGGACCGCGTTCAGGCAAGGACGGCGTTGGAGTTCCACGGGATGGACAGGCGAAGTAAATGTTACATGCTGCCCGCCTCCGATAGGTCGCTGTGGAATTCCTTGGGCTTCAGGTTCTGGTGGTGCAGAAGTTCAGTTGTGTACTGCTGTGATAAGAAGCTATAGATGTAAGATGTAGTAAGGAGCTAGTGTGCATATTTTTTTTATTTATCAGCTTTCGATTTATTGTATTATAGATTCGAATACAAACATAATGAGCAGTAATTAAAGCAATGGAGGAGACCCTGCCACCTAATATAAGAAATAAGTGGGAGCACTGAATCAATAAAAAACAGTATACAATACGGATTTAATAATAATATTTAATCGGGGTTCGATCCCCGCACCGAAACAAATATTTGTGTGATCCACAGGTATTTGTTACGGGTCTGGGTGTTTGTGAGACCGAAAAGTCTCTCGTAGTTCCTGATACTCACGACACAAGACTCGATTTTAGTGTGGGGTCAGGACTATGTATGTGACTGTTGGGTGTATTTATTTATTTATTTATTTATTTTATACTGGCACGAAAAGCGACTGCGATGCACCTTTTTATGGCATAGCTCCAGCAAACCAGCAAACATGATGGTAAGTGATCACTGCCACCCATGAACATCCACCCTGGATCATTTTATTTTATTAATCACATAAAATCCACAGCCCTTAATACTACTATAATACAACTGGTTTACTTATCTTACGGCCAATAATGGATTTACGTTTTAAAGATACAACTTACATAATAGGCAGTCGAAACGTTAAATAAAGTTGAATATAGTTGAGCAAAGCTTAATAAGTAATAACAAAATCAGTCAAATTAAGTATTGAGAATGGATGTGTTGCCGGCCCATGAAATTGGGAGGAGAGCGGGAAGGAAAAGCATGGGAAGAAGAAAGGCGTATTAAGCATCCGGCAATCTTACACACCGAGCCAACTAATCCAATTACAGGTCGGGCAGAGATGGTTTTCTGTCGCCAGCCGATACTATTACAGCGGCTTGTTCGAAACCGGATTTATAGAGGCTAAACCAAACTCAACACACTTTGCGACTCCCACTCCTTATAAGGAAAAACCCGTTAGACTTCCCTTTCGGTACCCTGGAGAAGGCTGGAAGGGCTATGTCAGTGTCACTGAACTTCCAACCTAGCACGCTGCAGACAATGCGGGCGACCCGTGTTCCTAACAACCACTACGCCAGCTACTAAAACAGCGGCCGTCTCGCGCATTTCGGGGAGCAGTGATTACACTTGCGTTTCCTACTGATTTTTTCCAAGATTGTGTAAAGCGGTTACTATTAGGGCGTTTATGAATATACCACCATTTTCTGGTCTCCGGCAATCTCTCTCTATCTATCCATCTATCTCACTCACAGAACGAAACGCTACATCAAAGCGTTTACTTCACGTCGCGTCGGTTTTCTGTAAGGCACCGGTGCCACTCCGGACCAGACTACCCAGTCGTACTTTATTATATATAATATTTTATAGTACGAATGTATATAGCTTTAACGACCTACAGCGAAACTCTACCATTTACATTTATTTTTCACAGATCGACAAGAATATAGAAGATATACCACGTGATGTACTAGATGAAGTCAAAGATGTGCTCTTACGGTCAGTTGCAAAAGGAGCAGTAAGTCAAATAGATGATATATTGATGCATTACACCATCGAACAAGTTGAGAAATTCCTCTACGGATATTACCGTTAATAAGATACCTACTGCCTCATCCAGTACAAGATTCGGAATTAAAGTTATCAGGAACACAACGATATACTCTTAAATTAGATGTTGATTGTTACTTTAATTATTTTTATAACATGAATTGTAACTAGTTGGAACTTAACACATACTATAAAAATGTAATTGCGAAGAAGAAATAAAATTGAATACATATAACTATTTATTAGTAATTCTTCTTTCTAGCATCGAGATTTACGCCGCTAAAACTATGATAAGTGATCAGTGTCAACATTGCTGAATCTTTAAAAAAATATTCCGATAAGTTTTATTTACTTTATTACAAAATACGTATACAAAACATTTTTGTTCAGCTAAACATGCTTGAGGTCTGAAAATTGATATAGGGATCCTTGTTTTATATAATAATAAAAAATAGAATAAAACACTAATGTAACCCTTTATAAAAGACAAAAAATCTTAAAGCCCAAAAAAAAAATATCATAAGCAATTTACAAAAAGAAGTGAAATCCCACCAAAAATAAAAATCCTATAAACTGTTGCCATTAAGAGACCACATGACTCGCACTTTCAAAAAGTTATCAGATCTCATGTAGAGCCAAGCTTCTTACTTTTCACGCCCTGACTCTACGCCCCCTAACTTCACAAACTCCGACTCAAAATATGTAGCTTGGCCGTGTCATGCCAAGTCACGACTGACTACAATGTGGCTCTACCACATTACATCTGTCCCGTCCTTTCTCTTCGCATCAGGTGATGCCCCATCCTGTGCCTTTACATTCCGTCCTATCCCACCAAATAAGATCTATCAGCCATGCCAGTCTTATCCTATCCCTCTTTCTCTATACAAAAATAGTGTGCATTTGGTGAAAATAAATGAACATTGTGGTCTATTATATATTTATAGCGATTTCCTGCGACTTCGTCTGCGTGATGCGATGATGTAGACGTAAAAAGAAAACAAAGATACGCTACAACTATTATATTATAATCTCTCTGTAAAGATTTTATAAAAACTAGCGTGCAACACATTCCTTAACTCCCGTATTTTCCTTTAACTATACAAATATCGTTAAATTCACCTGCTTAGATCTCTTATCTAAAACAATACCTACAATATTTTTTTCTTTTCAAAAACAACGATAAGTTCAAGATGTCAGTCAAGTATTCAATTTCGACTATGAATTAATATGGTTCGAACAAATTTTGCCTCAGATATCGATTTTAAGACCAATCGAAACAACTGCCAAAAAGTTAAAAAAACGGCCAGAATTTTCAACTTCGATTATGAATTTAGATTGTTCGGACAAAGGTTACCTCAGATATGGTTTTTGAGACCAATCGTACAAGATAAAAATGGCGGCCTATGAATTTTGTTTTTGGACACAGGGTCTCTCCGATAAAGATTTTGACAAAAATCGGATAAACAACAACAAAGTACAAAATGGCGGCCATTATTTTCAATGATGACTCTGAAAGTAGATAATCGTAACAAAGAGTAACATATCGATATCGGGAACAATCCCATCAATGACTACAAAGCTCAAAATGGAGATCACCGAAATCAATTATTCTGACTACTAATTTGAAAATTTAATATTAAAAATATAAAAATATTTAATTTTACAAATTTTTCGAATTTAAATAATAAAATAAGCATAATGTTTTGCCCATCTTAATGATTTCTACCAATTAATTCCTACCCCTAATAGCGCTAAAAAACTTCGTTTGAAAAAAGCAACCCCTTTTCGCCCCTTCACGGCCAATAAAGAAAACTATGCATGACATTATTTTTCATTAGTGGTAATTAGTAAAATTATGAATTTATGACATCAATAGCTTAGCGGTTTTGATTTTCCATCAAATATTTCATCTTTTATTTCACCCCTATAATGCTGTTTTTCAAAATTGAGGCACGCCGTTATTTTACATTTTTAATAAGGAGCTGAAATATAAACTTTCATAGAAATAGCTTTAGTGGTTTCGATTTTCCATCTATCAATTTAACCCCTATTTTAATCCCTTTTATGCCCTTAAAGCCTATATACGTCCCACTGCAGGGCACGGGCCTCCGATACAATTGAAAGTACAATTGAGAGGGGTTAGGCCATACAGTCCACCATACTGGCCTGGTGCGGGTTGGCGGACTTTAAATACCGTGGAAATTCTTTAAAATCGCCATGGTATGTAGGTTTCCTCACCATGTTTTCCTTCACCGTTATAGTGCGTGGTGATTGACTATCAATACACACATAACTTCGAAAAGTCAGAGGTGTGCCCTGGGATTTGAACCCGCGACCACCGTGAACATGTTGGCAGTCGCGTCTGATCCGTCCATTAGGAAAAATATATCCTGTGTATCAGGGATAAGATACCTTCCTTACAGTGAACGAATTTTGAAAATCGGAGTAGTCCCGGAGATTACCCCGAACCTCTTTACAAACTTTGCCTTTTCATAATATTAGTGTAGAAGTATAGGTAATATCAGGTACCCACAAATTAGCATAATTAGTTCGTATTTTGCCTTTCAGTGTTGGGTTTGGGCCCCCCATTCCACTATCCGACGGATTATGGCGCGTTCAACCTTGGTCCATCATGGCAACATGCAGATGTGTTGCACCCATCCATAGGTTATTTAAAATTAAAATAAATAATAAGGAAAACAATGCACTACCTACCTACAAAAAGTAATCCTTTTCGAACACCGTGGCTATTATTTATATTATACCGGGTATATCAAGACTGCTACCGCAAACGAAGTTAGGTGGTAGTTTTAGTGGTTACAGACACGATGCAAATAAAAATTTCACCAAAACGGCGAAAGATATTTTTCTAGAATTTTTTGAAAATCATCTTGTTTGGTTGGTAAATACCTAGTTTTTGCGAAAATTGTAATTTAAACCCTTACGCTCCATTGCGTCTTAAAAAATAAAAAGGATTTTAGGAGAAATATGTATGTATTTATCGGCCAAATAGGATAAGTAAAAAATTACAAAAAAAGTTATCGTTTTTTTTTTTGCGAAATTTTTATTTGCATTGTGTCTGAAGTGACTAATGCTACCACCTGGCTTCGTTTTCAGTCACAGTCTTGATATACCCTGTATTATTTAGATTATTGTGATTAGTGATTACAAGGTAAATGTTTCATAAGTCGTCCAAAGCCCTTCTAGTTGGGGTAGAGTTTTATTTCCTTAGGTAGAGAACCGAACCTTGCCGAACCGGGTGGTAGATTAAAAAATTACAATCTAAATAATGTTGAACATTTTAAGGGATTCAATAAATTATTTTTACTCGACTGCACTCGACTTTAGACTGCCTCGGTGGCGTAGTTGTACTATGGTACGACTACAAAGCTGACGTCTCGGGTTCGAATCTCGGGTCGGGCAAAGTGATATTGGATTTTTCTATTAATTATCAGCCCGGGGTCAGATGTTTGTGCCCGATATGGCGATAGGAGCGTCCCCTATCACATCATGGGATGGAACATACAAGGCGAAATGTGGGTGTCCTTGTAGCACCTCTGCCTACCCCTTCTGGGAAAAAGGCGTGAGTTTATGTATGTATGTATATATTTTACTCAGTTTAGCCTTTTCCTTAGAAAACCGTTTAGACTTATACTTTACTATCCTTTGACACTCATTAAAGTTTGTATGTTGAATAAAACATTTTATCAAAAATATTCTATAAATCAAGCACGAAGTCTATCCGTGCATGATTAGCATGTAATATGTGTATCTAAGTAGCAATTATGTTTACTTCGGATAAATATAAAAGGCGTGTGGTGATGGTGATGGTGGTGTGTGTAGGCGGCTGTAGTGTTGCTTCGACGCGACGTGGCGCCATGAGTCTCCTGTGTTTAGCGTTATGTGCTGCTCTATGCATCGCATCAGGTAAAGTCACCAATTCAATAAGAATCAGTGTATCGTAGCGATACCTGCTTTCCACCCAAGTATGACGATAAGTAAAAAATTACAAAATGTTTACTTGCATTGTGTCTGAAGTCACTAATACTACCACCTGGCTTCGTTTTCGGTCGTAGTCTTGATATACCCGGTATAACGGATTTATGTATAAAACATTTTATAACACAATAAAATTCCTGGTAAAATTCAGCTTGCAAGTGTCATTTGTTTGTATCCTTAATCAAAGCTTGTTTTTTTCAGGTTTCGGGTACGATCTCGGTCCTCTCCACGGCGTTGTTGATTTTGGGACATTGTACCCAAAATGTGAACTTACTCCTGAAGATATCAGAGCCTCTAACAAGTTAATTGGTTTACTAGAATTCACGCGAAAGTTGATGCCCGTCGGTATAGACCATATTGTCCCTCCATTGGACCCTTATGTGGAATCATATTTGCTACCAGCTGACTTTAGACGTCCTGACTCCGACTTAAAGTGAGTGTTTATCATTTTCGATATTGATACGAAAAAGTAAGGGCATTTACTAACTTTTTCATATCTTTACGATAATCGTATTTTCGAGGCGAGAAACTCTCCCCGTGTTAATGGGACTTTACATAATGTCAATTCCTCCACACAATATAAACTTTACTATAAAAACTGTGACACATAGTCAGACCACGTGATATACTTGCATAAGGGTTTTGACGCCATCGTTAAGTCACTACTTGGACGGAAAACAATGTCCTAATAGTTTATTAGATTTACGCGAATGTTACACATACAACTATATTTTATGGATTTTATCGAGGATTTGGTTCAATTTTTACAATTTTTTACTTCCCGACGACGTTTCGATTGCTTTACATCTTTCGTGGTCACGGGGCGGTCCGCCCCAAATTAAACCAAATCCGCGATAATATCCGTAAAAATTAGTTTTATTTATTTCAATGAAAACAATGTCCTGACATCAACTCATTCCATAACTCTAATTGCATTTTGCAATTTATTGTCGACTTAATTTTAAATACCTTTCGAGGCGTGATTATGAATAAAAATAGGAATATAAAAAGGTATTATGGTAAAAACACTTTCCATTCTTTACAGAGGGGCAGTCCACCTGTCGCACCTGGTAGCTTCAGGAGCACAAGAATACTATATCAACAAATGCGAAGTACAAAGAAATAAAATGAGAATAGATATTGACGTCACAGTACCTCACTTAGTTGCCGACAGTAAGTCAAATAAATAAAACACCTTAAATACACGCGCAAGCTCTGGAATGAACTCCCTGCATCGATGTTTCCTGAGCGCTATGTGTCGCTACCTGTCCTTCTTTAAACGAGGCTTAAAGAGAGTAGGTACTCTCCTTAAGGTAGGCAACGACTTCGTTGTCCTCGACCCCTAGCACTGCGAAGGTCTCTGGGTAGCGGTAGCCGCTTTCCATCAGGCGGGCCGATAGCTCGTCTGCCTATAACAGCAATAAGAAAATGGCCTCCTATTATGTTATTAGCAGCATAAGTTCGTCTTTGAAATATGTAAAATCCAGTTAGTTAAAACAGCTTGCGTTTCGAAATCCCCGCAAATTTGTTGCCTGTTAGTGTGCCACTAGGGATGATAGAATCTGTGCAATGGTACCACCGCTGTAACGGCCATGACCAATAGAGAACTTAGCTGTATATTACCTTCATAGAACTTATTAACATTGTTTCTTTTTCATTTCAGTTGATTACCGAACTGCAAACTTCTCGTATAAGCAGTTCGTCTTCAACACATCTGGACACGTACAGTTAGTACTAGTTACCTATATATTTGTTAATCACAGGTTATCTTTTATAAATCTGATGTCTCTCTCAACTGATCACTGCAAGCGTACGATTTATTCCATAGTTTTTTTGATAAACGCCCCACTTCGGGTAAAATAAATTCTATGGACTACGTACCTACCACACCTGAGAAAAACTAATTGTCGGAAGATCAGAGACGAAAATAATCTTCTTAAGATATTATTTATTGTATTAGCTCATATACGTCCCACTGCTGGGCACGAGCCTCCTCTACAATTGAGAGGACGGTTGAGAGGAGTTATTATATTATTTGATATAATGATGGGCAAGGTGCAAGGGAAGAGACGTGCCGGACAAAGAAAAAAATCGTGGCTGCGAAACATCCGGAAGTGGACCGGTATCAGCACCGTAGACAACTATTCCACCTGGTTAATGAAGAGACATACTATATACGTACATTCAACACTGAAGAGACACTCAAAGAAGAAGAATATACCCAACAGATTCAATTCAAATGGCCATAGATGTTTGTATGATTAGTAAAAAAACGTTTTCATTACAGATTCATATTGAAAAATTTAAGAATAGAAGGAGGGATCTCCTTCTTTCAATTATTCGACGATCAAACGAACAAAATTGTTTTCTCTCCAACGGGTTTTCATTCGGATTATACGGCAGAAGATGTGCAGGTTAGTACAACGCCTTGCGCCATGAAATGTGTGTGCCTATTAATATTTTAACATAATTTTATTAATTTCACCTGATACTAGATATCGTTGCCCCAGTGTAATGCCGGTATTAAAAATGAAGTGCTCAGTAGTTAGTACTATAAAAAGTTACCGTTGCATGACCACAAGCTATCTATATTTGTATTACCTTATAATAATATTGTATAGATTGTGTGGTAGGGGTGCCGACGTTTTGTTTTCGTCGTAGTATTTTTCCCCTCTAAATAAATATGTATTAAACCTAAAATAATATTGGGCTAGCCCTACTCCAAAACCCTAGACACGCCACTGTTCACATGTATGTAGTATGTTACCGGTTCAAAGTCACTTAACGAGCTATGGAGAAGGCTATGCTCGGGGTTTCCCTACGAGATCGAATCAGAAATCAGAAGATCCATAGGAGAACTAAGGTAACCGATATAGCCCAGCGGATTAGTAAGTTGAAGTGGCAATGGGCGGGGCACATAGCGCGGAGAGCTGATGGCCGATGGGTAGGTAGTTGACACCCTGGATTAACACTTAAGGTTCTTTTTATGGCGAAAAATTTAGTGTTCCCGAGGGATGAGGAAGGAATTCCAATATGATTGTTACATTTTTATACTCAAAGTAATAGGATGAGATGAGATGGATTACATCGCTTGAATGAGAATGGGACTGGACGAGCGGGATATAACGGGATGGGACGGGACGGGATGGGATATACCAAATAAAGTTAATTTCAAATAAAGTGAATCACGCAGACGAAGTTTGCGGACAGAAGCTAGTTAACAATAAAATTACGAATGTTTTATAGTTTATTATACGCAATTAAGCATGTTTTATAGTTTTTGAAACTGTTAATATTTGAATATCGAAACAAATATCAGTCTATTATTTTTCTAAGTAATATAAAATATGATAAGTGGCAGTGGGCAGACCACATAGCGAGGAGAACTAATGGCCGCTGGGGCCGAAAGTTTATAAAGTGTAGGCTATGTAAAGGCTAGGCAAGCAAAGACGATAACTTTGGTACCACCCCGGATGAGACCATTCATTCCTACTGTAACTTTAACGACCTTCAGCGAATCTTTACTGTTTCCTTTTTTTACAGATCGACAAGAACATAGACTATATACCAATTGAAGTACAAGATGAAGTCAAAGACGCGCTCTTACGGTCAGTTGGAGACGATTCACTGGGTCAAGTAGCGAAAATAATGTGGCATTTCAGCGTCGAGGAAGTTATACAATTCCTCTACGGAGACTCCCCTCAATGGTACTACTATTTCGAAAGCCCAAGAAATAAGTAACGCATACAGATTTTTTCAAAGCGTTTTCAAATCACCCATCCCCACTGATAAATGTCCTACCTGTACAGAATCTTCACATGCAGAAGTTACTCACTCAATAAATGTGTCCTTAGAAATCTTAAAAGTTTTCAAAAATCTAAATATTCTGTTTTTGTGTATCTACTCTTTGCAAAATGTTTTTGTTATGCAATGAGTACGTACTTCGTAATTCGCTTATTGTTTTGTGTTAAATCATTGTTATATGAACTGCCAGCTGTAAAGGACCGAAATAAATAAGATGCTACCTCAACCACTACACACAAGATTCTGAAGTAAAGTTATCAACAACACGGCATATTTTTAACTTACATATCTATGTTGAATTATTGTTCTTTTCATAATATTTTTATAAGACGAATTGTATTTTGAGCTTAACACATATGAAAGTGGAATTGTAAAAGTGGAAATAAAATTCAATATGTTGACTGACTACTGAGTAATTTA
This sequence comes from Deilephila porcellus, assembly GCA_905220455.2. Classification (NCBI taxonomy): domain Eukaryota; kingdom Metazoa; phylum Arthropoda; class Insecta; order Lepidoptera; family Sphingidae; genus Deilephila; species Deilephila porcellus. The sequence goes on along the minus strand of LR999973.1, from coordinate 10,182,824 downwards.
TTTTTCTAATCAAATTCGAGATTTCTATGTATCTACTCAGCTACGTGAAGTCCACTGCTGAATATCATAGAACAAAGGTCCCAACGATCTCCACATCGACCCGTTGGAAGCACCCTGCATCCAGGTGGCCAAAAGGTTCTGGAGTGGAGGCCGCAGACAGGCAAGTAGAGTGTCGGACGGCCGCGCCGCCTACAAGGACGGACGACCTGATTAAGGTTGCAGAATTCGAGATTCACGCCGCTACAATTGTAATCAGTAAAACACATTACTCAATATATAATATATAATATACCGGGTATATCAAGACTGACACCGAAATCGAAGCCAGGTGGTAGTTTTAGTGGTTACAGACACGATGCAAATAAAAATTTCACCAAAACAGCCACAGATATTTTTTTAGAATTTTTTAAAAATCATCTTGTTTAGGTGGTAAATGCCTAGTTTTTGCGAAAATTATAATTTAAGCCCTTACATACCATTGAGTGTTTAAAAATAAAGAGGCCTACATCATTATTTTAGGAAAACTATGTATTTATCACCCAAATACGACCCTAAGTAAAAAATTATTAAAAAAATAGTTGCGAAATTTTTACTTGCATTGTATCTGAAGTCACTAATACTACCACCTGGCTTCGTTTTCGGTCGCAGTCTTGATATACCCTGTATAAAAAAAAATCCGATGAATACGGTTTTATAATTTATTTTTGTCCAAACATAATATTATTTTTTGTGTATGTAACTACTTTCGTATTATGTTAGTGAATGCTAGCACAATCTCTGTAAACGAGTATTTTTCAGAACCGTATTCATTACGAAATTAATAAATATTCAACATTTTCATCTTAACATTGTTCTATAGGCTTTACACCCTGTAAATAAATAATGAGTATTCATCGGCAGTTTTCATTATCCCTCCCACCTTTGCAATTCCTTTGCAGGATCAAGAGATTCTTGGGACATGCAATGAATTTATTGACTGAACCTCAATAAGTCTTTGAGGGACCCTAATTTGTTTTCAAATTTTCTTGTAAAATAAATAAATACACCTAACAATCATATACATAGTCCTGACCCCACATTAAGATCGAGTCTTGTGGCGTTGGTATCAGGAACTACGACAGACTTTTCGGTCTCACAAACACCCAGACCCGAAACAAATACCTGTGGTTCACACAAACATTTGTCTCGGTGCGGGGACCGAACCCACAGCCTCTCGTTTCACAGCCGGCGTCTAACCAGCTGCGCCACGGAGGATGTCAAACGTTGCCAAGATGAGACGATATGACTGTCGAAAAGTTATCAGATCTCATGTAGAGCCAAGCTTCTCACTCTTCACGCCCTGACTCTAAAAGGTCTAACTTCACATACCCTAGTCAAAATATGTGGCGTAGCCGCGTCGTTACTCCAAGAACTATAGATGTCAAAACATAAAATATTTTTACTTGCAATGGTTGTTAAACTTTTTGCAAAGATAATATTAAAAAAATAATAGTTTAAAAAAACTAAAACAATACGCATTTTTAATATTTTAAAATGATTTTATTGTAAAAAAAGGCGTGGGGTGCATTGTATCAATATTTTATGAACAGATATGACTAGAAGGGTTATTTTGATAATATCCTGAGAAGCACCCCACGCCTTTTTTTACAATAAAATCATTTTTTCTTACACTATTTTTAATTCAAATTTATTAAAATTTATTTTCTATTTTTAGTTGGATTTTCTATAAAAGCGTATTTTTTAAAGTTTTTTTATACTATTATTTAGTTTTCATTTTTTTGTCGAATGCTGATAGAATCCTTTATTGGTGTTGACGCAGGCACTCCGGGTCTCAGGAAAGCAAAAATCGCTAATCCTGATTATCCTAGTAAGGATAACGGGTCAAACTGTTTAAAATATTGAATTGTCAACGGTCATTAATAAGAATGCCAAATTTCGAGTAAATCCGACGTTTTGAAGGGGGTCAAAATCATGTTCAAAGATTCCGTTACATACTAACATACTTAGTACATACGTCTGAAGCTAATAAAAGCGTATTAATATATTTTATTCATAATACATGGACAAAGCAAAAAGATATTATTAGGGAATAAATAATATTTATTATTGTTATTATATAAATTATTTATCTATTTCCATGATCGGCCACGGACACACCAAGTATAAAAGTGGATATCTGTAACAAATCATAGTATAACAAACACTTCAATCAAACGTATCTAATAAACATAATATGATAATTATCAGGCAGGCATGAATAATGACTATACAATAAGTAAATCAGGCACGGCAATTATAACCGGCGTAGAGTTAAGTATAAGTTTAAGACCCCGCGCGGACAGATCAGTGAACACGTCGAAGCCAGCGCCGCAGCTGACGACATGGAGTTCCTGAACGCTATCCTATACGCTGCCTTGTGCTTCGCGACAGGTCGAATAGACATCCTGTATATTAATTTAGTGTTAAAATAAGCAGACTCTAATTTATTTCATACATTAGCTCATCATTATATCTTGCTTTATGGCCACAGCTTCAGCCATCTCACACATACTCGTATAACACCATTAAAAACCAATCACCAAAATGATAAGTTTTACAAGTTTTCTTTGTCTGCCTGTACGTGGGCTTGTTTGAGAATAGCACAAAATAGTTACGTTACTTTTACTTATTACATTTTTAGGTAGTTGTTGCAACCTAAATATCAGAACTCGTAAGTATGAGATACGGTGAAATCAGGAAAAATGATGCATGTACTCGCGCGGAAAGCCATCATTTCATAAATAAAACATTAGCAGTGTAGATACTAAAATATAAAATTATTTTACAGCGACGGGGACTAATCTAGGGCCTCTTGAGACTTACGTAAAAATTGACGAAATATCGAACACGACAGCTGGCGATACACCCTTGGAAATACAAGCAGCGAATAACATAATTGGTTTACTCGAGTATCTGCGCAACTTGATGACAGTCGGGATTGATTTAACCGTTCCTATAACGGAGCCCTACAAGCTAGATGTACTGCCACCCGTCATATTGAGCAAAAGCACTGGCCTTTTAGAGTGAGTCACTTATTAAACATTATACATACAGGGTATATATTAGTGACTTCAGCCAAAATGCAACTAAAAAATTCTCTATCATACGTCGTAACCATAGACTTGGTTCAAAGTGAATGATAAGTATCAGAGATTAGTGTTAATTTTTAGAAGTAGAAAACTTATAACCTACTTTGGACGTCGAACGAATATTCGAACTTCGTTTCGGATCATAGAGTAACCCCCCAGGATTGTCCAAGGTAACAGGGGCATTTAATTTAATTGAATCATTCTAATTTGGTTTACAGCGGTAAGGTGAATCTAAGCAACCTTGTGGCGAGCGGTGCACAAAAATTTACCATCAATGACATCCGAGTCGCGTTTGAAGACGATCGGGTCGACTTCAATATTAGCGTGCCTAGAGTTGAAGTAGACGGTAATATTTTAAGACTTCTTTTGATACTTTAATCTTCGGAAAAATGAGCAACTTTAAAGAAACGCGGCCTTATTCATAGACAGTTTTAAAACCTATTTTAGTTAACGAATGTTTTGTCCCTTTCGAACGACTTTTGAAATTTAGTTTGAGCGAGGAAGACAAAACATTGGATAACTAAAATAGGTTTTAAAACTGTCTATGAATTAGGCCGACAGGATATAAGACGCTAGAGATCCTCTTGTAGCCGTATTTTTTGACAACAGAGGAATCAAAGGCATTTTACAGGAAATATAACTAGTGCTTTATTAATTATACTTCCATTGCTTTTACAGTTGACTACGAAGGAATAGACCTGGTTTTCGATGATGTCTTCGCATTCAATACTTCCGGGCATGTTCAGTGAGTATAAACTCATTCAGTTATATAAATAAATAAATACACCCAACAGTCACATACATAGTCCTGACCCCACACTAAGATCGAGTCTTTTGTCGTGGGTATCAGGAACTACGAGAGACTTTTCGGTCTCACAAACACCCAGACCCGAAAAAAATACATGTGGATCACACAAATATTTGTTTCGGTGCGGGGATCGAACCCGCTTCATCTCGTTTCACAGGCGGTGTCTAACCAACTGCGCCACGGCTGTATGTAGATATATTTATTCTACTCACAATATTGTACAAACAAACATGTAGGACCTATGCCTCATATTACATATGACTTTGGGGTCTTAGCTACCGGTGGCTTGGGTCTCGAGCCTCGCCATTGTTGGGTGAATCTTTTTTTATATATTTCTATATGAATTTTGAATTTTTATTATACAGGGTATATCAAGACCGCGACCAAAAACGAAGCCAGGTGGTAGTATTAGAGATATCAAACACAATGAAAGTAAAAATTTCACAAAAAAAAATCGTTTTTTTTTTATATTTTTTTATTTGAGTGATAAATACATAGTTTTTTTCTAAAATTATGACGTACACCGTGTTATTTTTAAACACGCAATAGTATGTAAGGGTTTAAATTACTATTTTTGCAAAAACTAGGTATTTGCAAAAATACGATGATTTTAAAAATACTGAAGAAAAAAATCCATCGCCGTTTCTGAAAATGTTTAGTTGTGTTGTGTCTGTAACCGCTAAAACTACCACCTGGCTTCGTTTTCGATCGCGGTCTTGATATACCCGGTATGTAAAATAAGATAGAATACTAAAAAAGGGAATATAATAAATAAGAAGAAACATGTATCTCATTACAGTATTACTTTGCATTCATTGGACACTGTGGGATCATTAACTGTATTACCAGTTTTACGAATGGTCAATCCACCATACGAAGTTGTGGCCATCAGTGTGCACAACAGTGTTAAAGATGTTGAGGTAAACTATTATAATGTAATTAGTTGTAATTATTCCTAGTACATAAAATACGACCTAGTTATAAATGATAATATCATCCACTTTCGTCAGTGATGAGATTGTATCACCCGCGGATATGGGGGAACATACTTAAAGCTAAGGAGTGGCATGATCACGAGGTGTGCAATCACAGGGATTGACAGCAACGTGGGTGTGCCAAGGGTTGTAGTTATGAAAGATAATGGGTTTACCCTGTTTTCCTTGGCGAATGAGATGTGGCGGAAGCGTTTGACGGTGGGCATTAAGAAATCGTGAGGTAATATAGAAGAGCAAAGAACTGCAAGGTCAATTCTGTCGAGTCTTTCATCGGTCTGATGCGCACTTGCTTCCGTAACTAGGCTACGTATTGGTAACCTCTTTCGAAAAACCGAGTGTTTGTTTTTTATTTCTACGCGTATATATTTTTTATTTATTTCTAAATAGTTATGTAAAAAATAGATTAAGAAAATAAATTAAATAACAATAATAAATATTACCAAAAATAAAGAAAGTTAAAGTGATTTATGATGCAATGGAAAATAATTATAATTGTCACATAACTAGATACTATTGACGGGTTGCCCCATGAATATAAAATAAATAATGACTCTTACGATTTTCCGCATACGCATTTTTCATTTTGTGATGAAAATAATTTAATAATGACCTATTGGTAAACGGACCAGACTCGACTGCCAGCATGTGTTCACGCTGGTTGCGGGTTCAAATGCCAGGGCACACCTCTGGCTTTTCGGAGTCATGTGTGTATTGATAGTCAATCCCCACGCACTTTAACGGTGAAGGAAAACATCGTGGGGAAACCTGCATACTATAGCAATTTGTAATAGTTTCTATGGTATGTAAAGTCCGCCAACACGCATTAGGCCAGCGTGGTGGACTATATGGCCTAACCCCTCTAAATCGTACTCTCGATTGTAGAGGAGACTCGTGCCTTGCAGTGGGACATATATGGGCTGATACAGTACACTACAGTATTAGCACTATCATTGATAGGGAGAAGGCAGAGGCTTATGATCAGCGTGTGGACTTCCTGCGACTAAATCGAAATGTAATTATTCAATAATAACCGAGGTGCTTATGCTATTTATTCTCAGGTTGATAATGGCGGGCCGATTCCCGATGTGATTGTGGTACAAGTAAATGACGCTCTCATGAGGTCGGTCGCACAAGCAGCAATGATTGAACTAACAAAAATATTGATTCACTTCAACAAAAAGCAAGTGGACACATTCCTTAAAGGCTAACATCTGGATTGGACTTCTAACAGTATTTAAAATTAAAGCAGAAAATCAGCAATCTTGCAAAATTCATAATGCGTTAAACTATTCAAATCATGAATCATTGAATGAAAATTGATTGTGAAACAAACAGCTGATCATCAGCTCACCGATAGTCGTAATTTATTCGCTGGACGACGAACTGTCACAATAACTGTTCTGTAGCAGTTGCCAAGTGCTATCTTTTATATAATAGATTTTCCTTAATTTGACTAATAAAATCGTAGTGGATAGTTGCTATCTTATTTGTGTATCCGAAGTACCTAAACCACGAATGCTAACCACATTCAATGCTCTCCTAGACATTACTAAATCCTGAATGTGATTTGTTTGCGGATGAATGGGCGAAGATATAAGCCGAGTGCTTGAGGTTCTGCGAGCGAGATGCTTGAATTAGTACCTTAATTTTAAGCAAAATTAATGCAAATGGTGTTAAGCGTAATAATTAAATAAATAAAAATAAATACATTCATATGTTAGCCTTTATCTCACGCAGAGGTAATGTGAATTGGCCACCACGGATATGGCAGACATTTTTTGTGGGGTATCTTGAAGTCGCCGGTCTATATACAAATAAATCACAATCAACCGATGCCATAAAGGTGAACGTAACAAAGGTCACCAGTCAAATTCAGCGAAAGAATCATTAAAAATTGGGCCAATCGTATTTTTGCACTGTAAGAAGCCTAGGCAGGTATTTGAACAATGTCATATTTCACATATAATAGCACACATGGAGCTTTCAAATAAAAACGTAATTTTGTTAATACCCCACTCACAGCTTGTTTTAATTCATTTCAACATCTACCTGCCCTTATTGAAAATACCTATGTATGTATAGACTTGTAAAATAATACATAAATTAAAATTAATTTTCAATATTAGACATGGTAGTTTCATTTATTTTCTGTCAATCGACATAATAATATTTCCAAAAGAGGTGAAACGGACGTTCAACGCCACTTCTAGATCCATCAAGAGAGCTCTGGCTTAGGCCAAGACGGAGCCCATCCGCAGAATTGACGAGCGACTCCAGAGTCATATCTCTGGAAGCCGTGTTTTTGGTCGCTCGCCAATGTTGTGGACGGCAACGTCTGCCTGTCCAGTCTCCCACCACTGGGTAAACCAGATAACAGTTTGGCCCATAGTGCTAAGGCCGAGGCCTATAGGAGAAGGCCGATATCTTGGCCCAATTCTTTGTCTCGAATTCGACGACGGATGACGGATGAGCCTCACCGCCGAACATCCCGTGGTGTGAGAGTGTCATGTCTGAAATCAAAATTAGCCAGCGTGTTTTCAAACGGGAGCTTAAGCTTTTCAACAACCATAAGTCGAGTGGGCCAGACTGTGTCACCGCAGTGGTTCTTAAGACGTGCACCCCTGATTTGACCCCGTGCTCACGCGCCTTTACCGTCTTTCCTACAAAACCAATCGATTATTGCTCTATAAAGCACAGATCCAGCCCCACATGGAGTACTGCTCCCATTTTTTGGCAGGAGCCTGTCCTTCTTTAAGCGAGGCTTGAAGAGAACACTCTCCTTACGGTAGGCCCTTGGCCCTGCGAAGGTCCATTCGCGGCGGTGACTCGTTGCCTGCTATGGCTGATAAAAAAAACAATACATAAACTAACGCCCTTGTCCCCGAAGGGATAGACAGAGGCGCCACCAGGACACCCACATTTCGCCTTGCATGTTCCGTCTCACGATGTAATAGGGGGTGAGCCTATCGCCATATCGGGCACAAATACCTGACTCCGGGCTTGATAATGATTAGAAAAATCCAATATCACTTTGCCCGACCCGGGATTCGAACCCGAGACCTCAGCTTTGTAATCGTACTTAATACAACTACGCCAATAACTGTATCAGGCAAAACCATTAAGCATATCGATAAAATAAATTTTGGTCTTATAACAAAAACACATTTCCATAATTTGATCGACTATTGCAAGATTTAAAAAAAATGTTTTTGGGGAGGTTTTGTGTTTCGGACAACGACGCTAGTTTTGCTACAATTTGACGACTAATTAATACCTTTCTAGCCATATTGAACTGTCTATGGGACCATGTCTGTGACTTATATATCCAAAAACTACAATTCTGATAATATTACATACATACATTCAGGTCAAAAGGATAATCTCCTTTTTTTAGGTTGATGAAAAAAAATATCGGCTTACAAAACTGTCATAGCTTACGTCTTACATCTCATCTCGTCTCATAGATCATCTAAAATCTAATGACCTGTGGCAAAGTATGGAACTACAAATAAAATTTGGAGCAAAATAATCCTTATGATCAAGCCTTTTAATAGGCATCGTAAAATTACGGTTGTATTTTTTTTACTATTTAATATAAATAATACACCCAACAGTCACATACATAGTCCTGACCCCACACTAAAATCGAGTCTTGTATCGTGGGTATCAGGAACTGCGAAAGACTTTTCGGTCTCACAAACAATCATACCCGAAACAAATACATGTGCAGAAACAAATACCTTTAATTGGGCGCGGACTGCTCCTTGACCACGAAAGCTGTAAAGCAATCGAAACGTCGGGAAGTTAAAAAATGTAAAAATTAAACCAAATCCGCGATGAAATCCATAAAAAATAGTTGTATTTCAATGTGTAACATAGGCGTAAATCTAAGAAACCATTAGGACATTGTTACCACCACAATTTAATACAAATACACTCCAGTCACATACATAGTCCTGACCCCACACTGAGATCGAGTCTTGTATCGTGGGTATCAGGAACTACGAAACATTTTTCGGTCCCTTATCAACCATACCCGAAACAAATACTTGTGGTTCACACAAACATTTGTTTCGGTGCGGGGATCGAACCCGCGGCCTCTCGTTTCACAACCGGCGTCCAACCAACTGTGCCACGGAGGCTGTCATTTGGCGGGTTCGATTCTTGCTTCAGACAGGCGATTATTCAAAAGTCTTTGAATGCAGTTTAATTTTTCTTAAATCACAATGATGTCTTCTTTCTATAAAGTGTTATATCCACAATATTTCAGACATTTTCCTCCACGTGGCATAGACGTGGGACGCCCTATATAGTCATAAACTTTCCAATTTTAATATAAAAATCTCTTTAATCAAACGTATCTAATAAACATACGAGAAAATAATCGCGCAGGCATGAGTAATGACTATACAATAAGTAAATCAGGCACGGTAATTATAAGCGGAGTAGAGTGAAGTATAAGTTTAAGACCCCGCGCGGACAAGTCAGTGAACACGTCGAAGCCAGCGCCGCAGCTGACGACATGGAGTTCCTGAACGCCATCCTATACGCCTTGTACTTCGCGACAGGTAAATCGACAATCTAAGTATATAAACATTTACACATTGCATAGTGAGGATATCTATAATAAATGTAGGCATTAAAATCATAAGCTGACTCCAAATGTTACATAGATGAGCTCACGCCTGCGCTCCCGAAACTAGTGGTAGATATTATCACTAGTGACATTCACAACAGTGACAAAGGACGAGACTATATATCGGCGTTATTGAGAATAAAATGTTTAGGGCTATTAAATTCCACTCCAACCTCGTTTAAGACGGATAAAAACGAAATAAACTTTCGATTACCGGAGGAATTAGCAATTTATTGTTAAATAATTAATTCAATGTTTACTAGTATAGGAGTTCCACCAACATTACGAACAACAAATATCTACGTTTTGAAGACGCAAATGTATGACAGGGCTCCCTTTATATTATAAATAAAGAACTAAAATATAAAACTATTTTACAGCGACGGCGACCTACCTAGGGCCTCTGGAGACTGAAGTTGAAATTGGATCACTATCATACCAGACAGCTGGCGATACACCCTTGGAAAAACAAGCAGCGAATAACATAATTGCTTTACTCGAGTATGTACGCAACTTGATGTCAGTCGGGATTGATTTAACCGTTCCTATAATGGAGCCGTACAAGCAAGCTGTACTGCCAACCGTCGTATTGGACGGACAAACTGGCCCAATAAAGTAAGTCACTTATTACATCCCATTCGTGTCTTATCCTTCTCTAATATTATAAAGGCGAAAGTTCGTGTGTTTGTTACGTCTTAACGCTCAAACGGCTGAACCAATTTTGATGAAATTTGGTTTAGAGCATGGGTTTTATAGGATTCCGTATTAAACGCTGACATGTGCTTCTAGAGAAGATGGTAATAAGTGTGTGGTACCCGTGTGACTGAGCCTCTGAGTAGCTGGCTGCCGTAATTTCATCATAGTACCATTTTTAGGAAATTCTTGAAACCTCAGAACTGGACCAAATATGAAACATTACACGAGCCTAAACTAAGAATCGCTAAAGACTCGCTGAGCTTCAATGCTCGGTGTCATTAAAATGCGTGCCACTTGATCCTGGCTTACAGGAGTAAGTGGTGGGTGTGAGGGCGGGACAGTCACCAGAGCTTAAACTAAGCTAGGTAGTCTGAAAGTAATTACTGTGAATATATTTCAATATGCGGTGTTTAATGACAACTAACGCCGATTCATTTTTCATAAATTTGATTTACAATAACAGCGGGATCCTGAATCTACGCAATTTTGTGGCGAGCGGTGCGCAAAGATTTACCGTCAATAACATCGGAGTCGCGTTTAATGACAAAAGGGTAGACTTCAACATTACCGTGCCAAAAGTTGAAGTAGACGGTAAGACAATTTTTTTAATACTTATTTTGATACTTCAATCTTCGGCAAAGCCGGGGCTCTAAAGAAAGAGTATAGAAGACAGTAGGGATACTCATTTCTAAGTCATTGTATGTAAAATAAATAACCATTACTTTGTATATTATAGTCACTATTGTGTTTACAGTTGACTACGAAGGAAAAAACCTGGTTTACAATCATATTTTCGAATTCAGCTCTTCTGGGCACGTACAGTGAGTATATTCTTCTTTATTAATATGTTTTTTCTATTCTGCGCATTCTTTTGCAAGAGCAATATGAATTTTGGTTTTATGAATGCCGCAGAATAATTTTCCAAGCCCGCCGGCGCCGTATACGATTTTGGAAAAGACAGAAAAATAACCCTTTCGAAAATGACACTTTAGTGAATCGTCCAAATAAAATAATTTTTCAGTAACCTATCTCAGAGGCCCAGACGTACATAAATGGGATAAGCGGAACTTGCAATTTTTTGTCATTTTTGAAAATATTATTTTTTCTATGGCTACTTTTTTGATAAGTACAATTTCACCCCCTCTAAATGTCATGCGATTATTGTGGGTATCCAGCGATTGTTGAGCAGGAATTACATAACAACTCTCCTGCTGCTAGTTTGCAACGGGTCAGTAATTCCATTGTCACCTAGCGACACAGACCTCGGGCTACATATTGACTCCACTATGAACTGGTGAACCTACGTTACCTACGTCTCCCTTCGAATGACCGATATCCTTCGTACTCCATATCGTCTGAAAAATTTTCTTCCCTCGCAAACTCAACAGATGCATACAAACCTTAATTTTTCCCTTGATCAACCTATGTGAGCCTCCTGACCTCGGTCATGTGTGCTATTTTGACCTGAATGCAGATCTTCTCAACAAACTCGACCGACTTCTTAACAACTGCATTCGTTTCATTTTTAATCTTCCCTAGTAGGTATGATCATGTGTCTTTGTGTCGTTCCCTACTAAAGTGGTTGCCGATTCGCCAGCGTCGCACACTTGCTCTTTTGCGTTCTTTTTTTGTATCTCCTTCTCCTCCATCTTACTCCTTCATTTCAGTATCTCGGTTGCAACCACAATAGGAATCTTCAGTCAGCCCATAATTTACTTCTCCAGTGTTGTTCCCATACTACTGATTTCTTACATTAGTTTTTCCCAATACAGTCCATGCTTCTTAGGAACGCACTCGCCCTCGAAATTAGGACATGCAGGAATTGTTATGTGTTTAAAGTGAAGGTCCGGGAACTTCTACTCAAACAAATTGCAGAATAGCCAAATTAACTTTCATCACTTTCTGAATGTATTTTATATAATAAATATATGTATGTGAATTTGTTTATACTTATATTTGTGTATATGTATATTAATATTTGTATATCTGTAAGGAAGTTTTCTCGTTCTTTTGCACTTCGTTATTCTATAAACACACTTACTGTTAAATGTAAATGTTAATACACCATGCATAAAAAGTTTAAAATAAATAAGTTTATTATTTTTACAACATTATTTCGTTAAAAACTGATTACGAGGCATTTGCCCCTTGCTTGTGCCAGAGTTAAGAAGTCTGCTTAAAGTTTGGTTCTGTTTTCCGAAAGGGTTGGTTTCGGGTAGGTTGGCGTTCGTTTTTGGCTAAACCTTTAATAGCGTACCTATTCATAAAACTTTGGTATATAAAGGTGAAAGGAAAAATGTGTCTAAAAGTACCTTCATTATTTAATAATTTCTCTGTTAAACGAATAAAATAAGAAGAAACATGTATCCCGTTACAGTATAACTTTGCTTGCATTGGACATCGTGGGATCATTTTGTGCTCAGCCATTACTTGGTGTTCCCAACCCACCGTACTACATTGTGGGCCTGAGAGTTCACAACAAAGCTCATAACGTTGAGGTAAAATTATTATACTTCATTTAATAAGTTTTTATTTTTCCTAGTCTACACTGCTTCCATCAAGGGCGGATCCAGGGGAGAGGTCATGGGGTCATAACCCCCCCCCCCCCCCGGTCTGACTCTATATTGACAGTTTTTTTTTAAATATATCGTTGATTTTCACTTAAAAAAATCGTAAACATATTCACGTATCACAGATGTAACAAAATTCAATAATCACAAAATGTATAATTGTAATCGAATTCGAGTACCGCAAACTGCTGCAACTTTACCAACCAACCCCAAATTTGCCTATTTTGTTCACAATGAGATATTTCGCGTTTACTCAAGCTTTTTTTATTTTTTACCATTTGGTAGTAATTTTACATTATCATGGCAACATCTTTTTCATTTTTAAAACTGCATTTTGTAAAACACTTAAAGGCTATGTAATAAGGCATAATGTATATTTCACATCTACAATTCTATATGAGCCATAATAACAAATAATTTTAGAGATACTCCAGAAAAACCTTTAAATCCGTGAAAAGTTGCAGCGTTTTACGGTACGTCCAGTGTTCTGAATAGAACTATATGACCTCCCCTCCCCTGACTTGAAAGCTGGATCCGCCCTTGCCTTCCATTATACCATAAACTGATTGCTAACAAGCAAAAATATGTTAACTAAAAATGCACAACGCTGTAAAAAAAATACGATGGTACAAAACTTTGTAATATTAAATGAGTGCTAACTACCACGTTAACATAATATGGATTATAATGGCGTAAAGGTTCACTTTAACACATACATATTATATTTCATCATCATCATCATCAACCCTTCTGCGTCCACTGCTTAATAAACAATAGGTACATAGATAGAGTTTTGCTTATTTCGTAGCAATAAAAATAAATAAAGACCTATTGACGGTATAGTTCATAATAGGGGGATGGCAGAGGCTTATGTTCAGCTGCGGACTTCCTATCAGAATACTATGATAACCAAAGTGTTTTAAATGCTACTTATTCGCAGGTTGACAAAGATGGGCCAATTCCCGATATGATTGTGGATCAAGTTAAAGACGCTCTCATGACGTCGGTCGCACAAACAGCGAAAAATGAATTATCAGCAATATTGCATCACTTCACCGAAGAACAAGTGAAAAAATTCCTTGAAGGCTAACTTCTGGATTGGACTTCTAACAGTATTTAAAGTTTAAGCAGAACATCAGCTATCTCGCGAAACTAATAATTGATTAATTAGTTTAAGTTCATAAAACTGTACAAGACAATTTACATATCTCAAGAAATATAATTGCGAAAATAATTTATTTTCCGAGAGCACTGGCTCTTTGAATAGAAATTTTAAAAATAGGTTTACAGGAAAGGAAAATAACGAATTGAAGAACATAAGATCTGATATCAGAATTATTGGTTTTGGGACTCGCATAGTAATGTAATAATTGTAGCAATTCTCTTCCGTCCTTACTTTGCATGCATACTTGCATGGTAAACTTATTGTGCCCGTCTTACATACATTGCGGCTGCTGGCAATTTTATTTCATAATATATTATATTATATATTTTATATGATTATTCAATATTGTATGAGCAATATAATATTATTTTTACATATTTACATTTGATGAATTATATTAATTTTAAAACATATCAGTGTTATAATATAGTTGTATGTAAAATAAATTCACTATGTATCTATTACATATATCCGATATATAAATAAATTAAATATTATATCTAATCACAATCATAGTTTTATTTTAAACTAGCTTCTGCCCGCAAACTTCGTCTGCGTGATTGACTTTATTTGAAATTTCTCACTCAAGTCATGTAATCCAGTCCCATTCCCACCCAAACCCCATAATTTAAAACCTAAAAAACTTTGACGGCATTTTACGCATTCTTTTATATGACTTCCCAAAAAAGAGTCATTTTTCGGATTAATGTACATGATATTATTTTTTTCTCCCACACATTTAAATGCCTTAAAAGGTTTGGATGAATGGCATCTTATTAGACGTCTGAATATGATAAAACGCACGATGTATAGAATATCGTTTTTAGTAGTAGTGCCTCTGTATAGTGTATATACTGGGTGATATTGACATATTAGCATTCATTGAAAACACATGCTTCTCATCACCACGTAGGTAACATGTACAAAACTTGAAAAAAGTCTTATTGAATTTTTTTGTCTAAGACTTTTTACAAAAAAAACACTCGGTTTTTCTTGTAGTGCCTCTCAAACTAGTCAAGATTGGCACGAAGCGATTCATTCATGCGTGAGTAAGACTGCAAATGTCTAAAAGATTTCGTAGATGATTGTGTTATCATTAAAGTCTAAGTTTTTCATTTGTCTAAAATGTATAAAATATAAATACGACTACTGACAAAAAGGAACTAAAATAATAGAAATAAAACACACGCACAAAGGTGAAAGGTCAATTATTTACTAGCGGACTATACAGAATATAATTCAAATTAACGTTGCAGTCGAGGAACCTTTACAAAGTTACAAAACAAGTATTCGCGCAGTCCGTACGCGTGTTCGTGCTTGTTTCTAGATACTAACTGCACGAATGCTCGCTTTGCAACGTGTTACATTACACCCCATTACATTGGTAAGTACCCAACTTTAGATTTAGAAGTGGTCTGCAGGATGGTACATCAGTCAATGTTTGTTACTTCTTCTTCTTCTTTTCAGCTGTAGTTTGGCTCCACCGTTTCATCGGTGATTTTGCCAATGTCATGTAGGTATGGTGAGGGTAATAGTCAGACAATGTTTGTTTAATCACCAAGTAAAATATACTGACCTCAAAAAACATATCTTAAGCCTGCTGGTAAGGCCTTGGCTTTTTAATATTTTATAAATACCAATAAAAAAGCAAGTGACTACGAAGCATTTTTATCATACGAATTGTTATGTAATTAAAAAAAATTATATTACTACACAAAAAAATATATACAGAATCCTCCTCCAATTCTTTGTAGTTGGCTAAGAAAATATTTCAATCAGCCTATGTGAATAATGTGTTTTATAATTGTGGATACAATCAGACACACGGAAACCCAAATTCAGGAACACTTATCAAGCCCATTTTGTCCGATACAAAAAACTATTTTACGAATGTGTCCGCTGAATTACTATTAGCATTTAGCGTCGTGCATCAGTAGCTGCATAAAATTATTAGTAATGCAAGAATTTAGCACCATATAGGGACCATATGCATACGAGTAGTATAAACTGTAATATTTATTTAATCCTTATATTATGTACAAAAAAGCGATATATTATGTCCCAAGCGTAACAAAACATAATTATTAATACTACTTTTGCCCGCAACGTCGCTTGCGTGATTTTTAAGTATTTTTTGTATTGTATCAGCCTACATAAGTCCCACTGCAGGGTACTGGCCTACTCTACAATCGAGGGTACAATTGAGAGTGGTTAGGCCATACAGTCCAACGCGCTGGCCTAGTGCAGGTTGGATATTTAAGTAAATAATATTTTTTGTTCTTATAAAACAATATTACTCCCAGAAACCACGGTACTGACTCAGCCCATAACCGACTCCTGGATGGGCACGGAACTCTTTTATAACCGAACACTACTATAATAATCGAAACAAAGGTTATTTAGTAGAACAATGATATTGTTTATACACTTCTCGGACCGTGGCCATGGCCCGGATCGACATACAAGAAAATACAAGCCAATGTGGGAATCGCTTTTGCTCTGCGTATTACCAGTATGCGAAAAAACCATTATGTTACATCACAATGCAATTAAAAATTTCGCTTTAATTTTACTTATCGTCGTATTCGGGTGATAAATACATAGTTTTCCTAAAATAATGATGTACACCTTTTTATTTTTAAAGACGCAATGGTACGTAAGGGTATAAATTACTATTTTCGCACAATTTAGGCATTTACCACCCAAAGACGATGATTTAAAAAAATTGTAAAAAAATCTGTCGCTTTTTTTACGAAATTTTTAATTGCATTGTGTCTGTAACCACTAAAACTACCACCTGGCTTCATTTTCGGTCGCATTCTTGATACACCCGGTATATAGGAATTGTCCTTAGTCAAAATATTTACCGTATATACTCATAATATGTTAGTTAGTTAGTATGTCTCTTTGTTCCGTCTAATCCGACATTCACGGGACTTCATCGGGAACTTTTATTGTCAGATATCATTTACACTTTTTCTAATGCATAGATCCGGCAGGAGACCAACCAAGCAAATATACAAGGCGAGTGTGGATGGAAGTGTCGGTCGATCTCATCGAACCTACACCATCCAAATCGGTGATACCCTCAAGAACAAAAACAATGACTGCAACTAAATGATGAACATTTTAATTATTTAATATTTATTTTCATTTCATTCTGTTTAATAAGTAAAATTATGTTTCATATGTCGGTAATATTTTTTTTCCATTGTACATTTCTCGTCACGAATAAACGCTGTCTTTTATATTGTCAGCCCATGATCGTATATTCTTTTCATACTGTTGATCACGGGGCTACAGTCGAGGATTTCACTTAGAGAGCTCAGGCCACAGTCCACCACTCCAGCCTACTGCGGGCGGACTACACAATTTCGATTTTTAACACCAATTTGAATAATTATAGATTTAGAGCACAGGCTTTGTTTAAATAAAATAATAGGTTTAGGTACCTAATCTAGATTTTAAACAGTTTATAGAATTGGTACCTATAATAATATTAAATGGAAATATTTATCGTAAATGCATAATCCATTT
This sequence comes from Deilephila porcellus, assembly GCA_905220455.2. NCBI lineage: Eukaryota > Metazoa > Arthropoda > Insecta > Lepidoptera > Sphingidae > Deilephila > Deilephila porcellus. The sequence continues at coordinate 10,165,289 of LR999973.1, read as the reverse complement.
CGCTGTGAAAACTTATCTTCATCAGGGTATTTCATGGAATTTTGTATTTTCTACCGAAACGAAATAAAATAAGGTAATTGGCATGCAATGGTTAATTTGTGTGCATTATGTGTGCACACATTCAAAAAACATTACCAACAGTGTAAAATCAATTTAGTGAGACGAATTGGCAAAAATAAGAATATCAATTTTCATGTCACTTTATAATAATGATAAATATAAAATAGGACAAATAGCTACCTGCGCTGGTATATGCGTAATAGCGACGGCAAGTTTAATAGCTTAGTGAAGTCAAATTGTGTCCGATATGAAAGTTTTTGTTGCTGTGCTAAACTTGTTCATTCACTATGTGTATGCAAATGACGGTCAGTACGCTAAAATTATTTTTTACATTTACATGTACAAATGTAAATGTTCGTACCAATGTAAAATCGCTAAACTTCAACACTTTGTGTTAACTCTCAACTCTCAGAATGCAAAGCGGAAATATTTTTTAAATTTAGTCTTACTGTCTCTATTTGGTATTTATTTTTTGACACGACTGCCAACCCTTGCAGGGATAATATAGGCGTGAGCTTACGTATACATATTATGTAAAAATATAACCCAAGCTTACGTCAATATATTCGAAGGGATGAGCAGAGGTGTCACTACTGCCACTCACGATTCGCCGAGCCTATTTCCGTCCCAAGATCTGATAAGACTTATCTTTTACATTTCACATTATTTCAGTAACTGTGGACCTTGGTCCCGTCGAGCTATCGGCGTCTATTGGGCCAGTTCCAGCGCTCTACAAGCCATTGCAGTCTAAAGATAAAATGGCAACCGTCAACGCCATAAGCCATTTGGAGTGGTTGAGACAAAAGTTTAACACTGGTAGTGGACATCTACCTCCGCTAGATCCCTTTGAGATCACTCATATTGGCCCAATCGGCTTCCAACATGGAGCGGTGACGTAAGAAATGCTGTTGTTAATACTTTTACCAACTTCTTTAAAATCAATTTGGTACTTTTATGAGGTAAAATAGCGAGTGCTAAGTGATTGTTAACTTGAAGGAAAATGTCACATCCATCGATAGTGTGAAGCAGCAGAAGAACTTTTTGAAATGTTTTCCTGTCCATTTTTATAAGGGCCGATTTCACACCTAGTCATTGTCACATGTTGTGCATGTCTTTTGTTCAGTATCAGCGTTCATAGCTTAGGCGACTGGCCAGGGCTCTGATTTTTATTATAGGTTAATGTGATAGGCCACGCCTGTATTAGTTCCATGCGAGATAAATTCACATATGTGTTAATTTATGGCCGTGATTAATAAACGATCTTCATGTCTATCTAAAGATCGATCGTGAAAATAGACCAATAGGCTCAAGGTATTGTCCACACGGTCACATTTGATGTGTTCTGATTGGTCTATTTTCCGGATCGATCCTTAGATAGGGATTGGGATCGCTTATTAATTTTGTCCGTTAACGAATACCTTTTAAGGATATTTAACCGTCTATATTTCAGTGGGCAAGTACATTTACACGACTTGCATATTGAGGGCGCCAAGGAGTTTGCGTTGAAGTTGGTGGAAGTACGCATGAAGACTCACACAGTGACCGAGAATATTAACGTTCCTGAAATAGTTGGCACTGGTAAGGGAAAACAATTCTGATATAATATTTTCACAAAATTGTAAGAACTTGCCAGATATCTGTATCAGCCCATATACCGGGTATCAAGACAGCGACCGAAAATGAAGCCAGGTGGTAGTTTTAGTGGTAACAGACACAATGCGATGAAAAATTTCGCAAAAAAAAAAGCGACAGTTTATTTTGCAATTTTTTAAACATCGTCGTGTTTGGGTAGTAAATACCTAGTTCTTGCGAAAATAGCAATTTAAACCCTAGTGTACCATTGCGTCTTTAAAAATAAACAGGTTTACATTATTATTTTAGTAAAATTATGTATTTATCACCCGAAAACGATGATCAGTAAAAAAAGAAAAAAAAAGATGACAATTTTTTTACCAAATTTTTAGTTGCATTGTGTTTGAAGTCACTAATAATACCACCTAGTTTCGTTTTCAGTCGCGGTCTTGAGATACCCTGTATGTTCCACTGCTAGGCACGGGCCTACTCTACAATCGAGAGAATCGATTGAGAGTGGTTAGGCCATATAGTCCACCACGCTGGCCTAGGCAAACTTGCCAGATATGCTCACAAAATTCCAATAATTGAGTGAAGACAAAAACCCAAATTAAACCTTAACCTGAGTTGTAGGAGCAGGCCATTATACCGGGTATATCAAGACTGCCACCGAAAACGAAGCCAGGTGGTAGGGTTAGTAGGTTACGGACACAATGCAATTAAAATTTTCGCAAAAAATGCGACTGTTTTTTTTTTTGCAATTTTTATAAAATCGTCATATTTGGGTGGTAAGTACCTAGTTTTTGCGAAAATAGTAATTTAACGTACCCTTACGTACCATTGCGTCTTTAAAAATAAACAGATGTACATTATTAATTTAGTAACATTATGTATTTATCACCCAGATCGACGAAAAGTAAAAAAAATCAAAAAATAATAGGCAAATTATTAGCGAAATTTTCAATTGCATTGTGTTTGAAGTCATTAATAATACCATCTGGCTTCGTTTTCGGTCGCAGTCTTGAGATACCCTGTATACATATAATATGTAGGTATTTTGTTTAAATTAGAAACCAAGAATTGCATATAGATGTTAGTCTAAATAATACTGATTGTATACTTAACATATTTGTTTTATTACAGTGCACTTTTATGCGGAAATTATGCTGACTATTTTACCAATTACAGTCACGGGAGATTTGAAGTGAGTGAAAGTGTTTAATAATATGTAGTGTATCACATTGGTTTTACTGTGGCTAAAAATGATGTATCTGAAAATATAATTGTTGTATCGTTCAGGGCGGTGTTGAAAGGCGTCAATGTGGCTAGCTCATTCGCTACTGAAAGCCATCCAGATGGTCAAAAGGAAGTCTATCGGGTAACTGGAAATGACATCAAAATAAAAGCCGATGACTTGGAGGTAATTGTATAAAAACTATTTGTTAAAGGTAGCGCTGGAATTTTTCATCATATAGGTATATCTAAAAAAGTACCTATTATTGCCTCCATTTAAAGTAATAAAATATGTATTGTAAAAACATATTGAGACTTAACATATTATGTCTCAGCATGGCAAGCTCAGTGGAATGCCAAGCATTGCTTTGTTATTCATGATGTTCTTTGGTTTTTCTACTGTCAATGAGCGGTCGTATCGCTTACCATTCATAGCAATAATCATAGGATTTATTCTGCTACGTATTAGAAAATTGTCACGAAATGACTACATTTCAAAATAATATTTCGCAGGTAACATTGTCAGATTTGTCAATAGACGCAGATGAACCTATGGTGAGGAGTTGGTGGAACGTCTTGAAGCAAGACATAGCCAACGTGATTAATGATGCAGTGGTCCTAGAAATAAACTCAGCACTGCAGCACTACACAACGAAACAGGTCGACGATTTCCTGTTGTCGCCGTAACATCCGAATATTTAAAGCAGCAGTATTAAAATGTATCTCATAGTTTATTTAATGGAACTGCATTAAATAAGTTTAATTCGTTTAGATGATTATCGACTTTTTATTTTTACTAGTTTAGGTAAGTATTTGTTTTTTTTAGGTTATCTACATCACCAAAAGAATGCGGTTAGTACATAATTATTATTAGACAAATTTAAAACCTATTTTATTCTTCGTGTTTTTTATCTACTTCGCTCAAACTGAATTCTAATGTTGTTCGAAAGGGACAAAACATTCGATAACTAAAATAAGTTTTAAATCTGTCTATGAATAAAGCTTATATAATTTGCTTCTTCCGGTTTGTTATTGCTTACTAACATCTTCGTGGAAACTATTTTAAATAGGTAACGAGTAGTTAAATAAAATTATTCTTCTATAAATTGTGAATTGAGATGACGGACTTCAGAGACTCTAAATAAACTCTAAAAAAATCTATTTTACGTAACACCAGCACGACCTGTAAAAATGTATTGAATTAAGCACCAAGTTTATGAGTTAAAATATTTATATTCACATTGCTCAAAACTATTAAATTAAAGAACATTAACTAATTTACCTTACACCTTCAGAAAATATTATATTAATAAATAGCCGTCATATTACACAAAACGAAATCAAATCATTTATACAAATCGAATATAAATTAAATACACGATACCTAAATAAATTAAAATTTCATTTCATTTTTGAGATTACTCTTACTGAGCACAAAGTCTTTTCAATCCAATTACAGTGTAGTTAGATTATGTAATTTAACTTAACATTAAAGTTTATTTTTGCGCAGACGATGTGTCTTCCAAACAAGAACAATCGACGCTGTCCATGATACTGAAAAATCGCTCCGGAGGCATTTCTATCAAGAATTCATTGAAATATTCAATCATATTAGCTCTTGTGGCTTTTATGATTTCATCGTGGTACTTATTCATAATCTTCAATGCTTCCGTATTCAAAATTTGGTTGAGTGGCCATGCAGTGTTTTCTAAATTAACCTGAAATTTTCACAAAAGAAAGATATTAATCCAATTTTTAAATCCATCAATTCCTGTTCATCCAAAGGTTGCCAGGAAGAAATTGCTCAATGCGATATAGTCACCGATTGTAGTATTTTAATTTTATTGGTATCCCATTCCTTTGTACCTTGATATGTACAATAAAGAGTATAAATAAATAAATAAATAATATAACAAGCCTATATTTTTAATCGACTTCAAAAAGGAGATTACTCTTATATCAATTCGACCTTAATAATAGGGAATTAATAGTGTCAGAATTGCAAAATTTTGGGTATGTCCGTCTATAATAGCTTCTTAACACGTGTACTAAATTTTATAAGTATACGTATGTTGTATATATTTGTCGGTTGTCCACACATACTTAACTCAAAATGTAGAATGGAAAAAATATTTTTATCATTCAATATATGCACTTAATTTGTCTCAAATTCACCAAGAATATACGTGTAAATCTATTAGTACTGAATAAAACAGCAGCCAATTTAACCATGCATTTTCTACCATTTCAACCTTGATATATCAAGTGAATTAGGACGATACCTACCTCCAATGACTCAATATCGTAATCTAGTTGTAGGTCGTCCACTACCGCTCTGGTACCGTTGTCCTTAACCCGGAATCCACCTACCAACTTGATATTACGCGCACGAATGCTGAAAACGTTAACCCATAGATAAATATACACGTTGAGTGTGGACTACGAATTTAATGTATGACACTGTCAGAGCAAAATAAAAGTAGATCAAAATTGGTTCATCCGTTTTGGAGCTGGGTTGCACGTAGTTTGTATAAAGCCCTGGTCTGTGGAACGGCACGCGCGGCACTGCGTTGCACGCAATGCGATGTCAAACTCGGTTTTGTATGAAAAACGTCATCATTTGTCTTTTGTTCTATTGCGGTATGCGTCAACCAGCGCGCACGGTGAAGGGTCAACTCCATTATAACATTTTGGTCGCTTGATAGAAACTGACAGCGGTTTGCGGTAACGGCACAGATTTATATGAAAATACACCGCACAGCGCGCATTCATTCTCGTCAAATCGCCGCGGCGTGCGACATTGCGGCATGGATTTATTTGTCGATAATTTGACAGAAATAATAGCAGGAGCCTTTGTGTTTTATATCAAGATAGAAAGAACACATTAACATTTGATAATAAAAGGGAACAAATCTCCGATGGTAGTGTGCCCATACTTTTTTCATATGGGCACCAAAATGTAACCGCAACGCATCTGATGTATTACAATTTTAAATCCAATTACAATATCCACCAGCAAGAAATAATCAGCTGTTGCCGTCAAACACTATTATGCTACCCTGCTCGAAAGCATATTTGGAAACCGATATTAGAAACACGAAATATTTGCATGTGTCATTGACGAGTTTACCACCTTCGTGTACGGTGGTCGGAGCAATTAGGAAAATATCACTAGTTCATCCGATGAGCGTCTTATAATATATTACAGATGAAAAATGTTTCTTAAATTTTTCCGTACATATTATAGAAAGCAAATTCGCAGCTTGTACCATACGACCCTTGTTAATATTAGTCCGTGTTGCTTTACATCTAGCTTTTTTTTTTTTTTTTTTTATTGCTATGAATGACGAGACGAGCCTGCCATTCGCCTGATGGTAAGCGATACGACCGCTCATGGACAGTAGCAAAACCAAACAACACCATGAGTTACAAGGCATTGCTTGGCATTCCACTGCGCTCGCCATCCTGAGACATAAGATGTTAAGTCTCGATATGTCCAGTAGTTACTCTGGCTACAATGCCCTTCAAACCGGAACACAACAGTGCATTTACACTGCTGTTTGGCGGGAGAAATAGACATTGCGGTGGTACCTACCCAGGCGGCCTCTCACATATGAGAGACCTACCACCAGCTTCTCCAGCCCGTATTTTTGAGCGGTCAATTCAATATTTAATTGTCTTTCACTTTGTAATGGAGGGAAATAGACGATTCTTTGTTTTTAACTCCTACTATTTAGTTCCTTTTTGATAAAGCTGCGAATTTCAACAAATGTACTGAGATCTATAACATCTTCTATATCAAAATAATGATTTTTGCAATATTTCGGAGACATATACATTTACAGAGTGCGAACCAGTGCGAACGGAGTGCGACAATTTTTTAAGACTGCCTCGGTGGCGTAGTTGTACTACGGTACGACTACAAAGCTGAGGTCTCGGGTTCGAATCCCGGCTCGGGCAAAGTGATATTGGGTTTTTCTATTCATCATCAGCCTGGAGCCAGGAATTTGTGTCCGATATGGCGTTAGGCTCGCCCCCTGTCACATCATGGAACGGAACATACAAGGCGAAATGTGGGTGTCCTGGTGGCGCCTCTGCCTACCTCTTTTGGGATAAAGGCGTGAGTTTATGTATGCAAATAAAGTTAAACCTAGGATCAAGAACTGCTGATGTGCTGGAGGTTGTGCAGATACATATATACCTACTACCTACCTATACCTACGTGTATTATTTGAGCTCCGTATTGTGAATTTAGATAAAAAGTACAATTAAATGATAATTATTGTAAAAAGTGTCCATCAATATTGATCCAGGTTTTGCTTGTGATAGTTTATAACAAAATTATTTTATTTTCTAATAATAATACAATTTGTTTTTTATCAATTTACGGTACAATCGGCGATAATTTAAGAGTAGGTATCTATACAAGTCCAGTGAAATATAACTTGATCAAAGAACAGGTTTATTAGCAGAAAAAATAAAATAATATAGTTAATAGCACGCTAATTTACATGAGAAAATATAAACTAATTATGTCACGTATCAATATTTGAGAAAATGGTCTTATGTGCCTTTTTACCGACTTCGTTTAGAATGACGCACAAACAATTTTTTTATATAATTTTATATATTTTTGAACTCAAATAATTGTTATCCGTTGTCATGGAGACCCGTGAAGACTTAAATGCAAAATTGTCATAATAACATTTGTTGTCAAGTTTCGGCCCTCCCATTGGTCAACGGATTTACGCAGAGTGAAACCTATCTGTGAAACCTCCTTAGTTGCTTGAACTCCGTTGCTTGCCGCAGTGCCGCACGTACCGTTCGTCAGACCAGGGCTTTATACGTCCATAGTTGCCACAGACACACATACAAACAAACACGTTAAACTTATAACACCCCTCTTTTTGCGTCGGGGTTAAAAACTGAATAGAACAGCATTAACTAAAGTTATAGAACCATGCTATAGTTCGTTAAAGTAACAGTACCAATGGATCGGTTCCATAGGGGCAGTATCATTGCTTTACTGTTGTGTTTGATTCAATAATTGAGATTGCCTATTGTAAGTCTGTGTATTATTATTATTGTTTTTAAACATATGTTTGTATGTATTTGTATATCATATTTATTTATATATGTATATTATTCTTTTTTATTATATATAATATATATTATATATATTTAATAAACACCTTAGACTGCCCTCTCATTTTCCTTTTTACATATCCATCCAAAGGTTGCCTGTAAGAAATTGCCTAGTGTGATAAGGCCGCCTCTTGTACTATTATTATGCCATTTATTTACTGTAAATGTTTCTTTTTGTGCAACAAAGGATTAATAAATAAATAAAATAAAATAAATAAATTGCCTGAAACCTCATATAATTTTCGGAAGTATATTTCCATCCGCCATGATAGCGACAATGACCTACGCAAGTGCCTCGTGTTTCTGATTCAGTCTCTGTTGGTATATGTACATATATACTGAAGCTCACATGAGCTCAACTTATCCTTGTTGATTGGTGAGATAGTCATAATTATTACAAGTCACTCGACACTTGGACTGCAGTCTGTAATGCACTAACCATCAGGTGTCTGTATGGTAACATCGATCTGAAGTTTATGATAATATTCAAATTAAACATACATATTATATTGTATTCTAATACTAATATTCTAAACTAAACTATAATAACCATATAAATAAAATCTTACTTCACGCGTCCTGAACCCTTCAATTTATATACGACGAACGCCCGACCATCTAATTTGTAGTCGTCTGAAAAAATGACCAATAAATAGTAAATACTACGACTAAATCATGATTTATTTATTTGTAAAATCTTCAACCAGTACAGCGAAATGCAAATGTTATTCCGAAGAAGAGAGTAGAGGTTCCACTGGTGGCATTTACAATGCGCCAAGCTCATTTCCGTTTCAGCATATGATCTAGCGAGCGGCAACAAATAAAATAATTTATCAAAACAAATAACTCACACAGAGTGAATTGCCCGAGTTTGGAGTTGAAATTCACAGCCCATGCTACCACTTAACCTAACTTAAACTTAACTTAATAATCCAGCTACAGAAAAAAACACTAACCTGCTGCCATATTAACCACCGGCATTACGATAATCCCCGAAGCTTCTAAAGTTTCTCTTGACAAGTCCATCTCTGTGACGGTGAAATTATTCAAGCCCGTTATCCTCATTTCACTCATGGAATACGTCATCCTGAAATAACCCACTATTTTATTACAAGATCGACCTTTACCCAGCCCTCTCAATTGTACTGAAGTCCCGAGTTTTGCAGTGGTCGATTACGGCTTGTTACAGTACAGTACAGTAAAATACATTATCTGCTTAAAGAAACTACAGGAGTTCAGACCTATTATTACCCACATGTTATATAATAAACCTTAGTTAAATGGCCCTGCAAACACTGTAAGGCATATAGGAACGCAAAAATAGCCTATTTGTCATGTTTTTGAGCCTCGTCTTAAAAAAAATATATTTTAAAGCATACATATATCCTAGGAGATCGGACAGTATATGTATGTACATTGTATGACACCGTTTCATTAGTTGTTTGTAAGATGTATGAGCATGTTGTTTCATCATAATGTTTGATTTACACTCAAACTAGATAAGAATTTAGGCCCAGCATAATGTAACATATTAGAAAACAGTTTGAGTCATTCTTAAGTAAAGTGGAAAACTAGAAAATCAGATAACAACTCAAAACAGCAAACAATATTATTAATAAGCTGTTTTTTGAATGATAGGAAAATTATTGATGGGGAACTCAATAATTTTCCTTTCTGATGCCTATAGGTAAATAGCTGAAAAGGTGTATTCCAGGGTCAATGGCCTTACAAAATAGCACGATTGAGAAAGTTACAACTGGGCCTGATCTCCAAAAAATCCGACTGGGATACCGACTAAAACCCTTGTAATGTAGCCGCTTCTACCGAAAAGCGGAAACAGCAGGCATAAAGTACCGACGAATCATTTACTGCGGCACCATTTTGAAAGGACTTTCAGACAGTGCGTTAGAGACCTACTAGAACTCGTAACCGTCCTAGTCCATAGTACATTATATTTTACGCACTGGCTGAAAGTCTCACTAGAGACCCTATAGATATAGATCCCTTATCGCAGTGAACGTGTTAAAACTGCTGAACTTACTTGATGCCGAGACCGTCGTATTTTCCATTGAATGGTGGCATTCTGAAGACATCCAGACTAGGCATCGGGTATGGAAGCGCATCTAGTTCGCCATTTCGCCATTTGTCAATTAAGTATAACATTTTCCTTTCCAAATCATTTTTGGCTACGAACAAATAAAATAACAAATACACCCAACAGTACATACATAGTCCTGACCCCACACCCCACACCCCTGAATCTTGTGTCGTGGGTATCAGAAACTACAAGAGATTTTTTGGTCTCACAAACACTCAGACCCAATCTTTGTTTTATCCAATATTTGTTTCGGTGCGGGGATCAAACCCACAGCCTCTCGTTTCACAGACGCCGAGGCTGTCAAATAAATGTTTTTTAGTCATAATCAGTTTAATTAACAACTACGATATGTCCATATGAATTAAACTAAACTTCTGGCGGCCCGTGTCCCACACTTCCAAGTGATCTTAAAGTTTTATTTTGTTTCAGAATCGTTTGTATGTTTACGACCGGCTACCTACTTGACATTTACTCTTTGGGTCAAAAAAACACGTGCCTATTGCACATTACCGGACCTTTCAAACATTTGAATTTTTTGGACAGCTCTTCTCCAATTCGCAGTTTTCCTCACGAGCGATGGTTTTACTAGTTCAATGATACGAATTAAATTCACAATTAAAAAAGCGAAGGATTTAGCTTAAGATTCTTAAGCTGCAAACATTGCCGCCAGAAAAGAACAAAAAATTATATTAAAAGTAAATGGTTTTGCAAAAATTCTAATATTGACGATGTATGCACCTTCGTTCACTTCCACATTTCAATTATCCATGTATTATAATATTTACTTACGAGTAACATCTTTTCCATATATCAATATAAATGATAAAATCACGAAGAAAACAAACGATATACAGTTCATGTTCGCTTTATTTACAGGCACTAACTAAAACTAAGACGCACCCAGTGAATTATATTTATAGTGGTGTTATATTTGTTGAAGATGTATCACGAATTATTTGCACAAATCTGGAGACTGAGCCTACTGACACTCCTACTGATAATTAAATTTTGTAAACACAAAAATATTTAAGGTCGTTTTAATTGCAACGGCCACATATTTCAGCAATAAGATTACAGGTGTGTAAATACGAGTACGAAACTGATAAAAATACTTCTCAAACAAATGAATCAGGTCAAGAGAACATGTGAATTAATTTCCTGAGCAAACTTCCGCCCGGAAACGTTTCCTTAAAATTGCCTAAAACAATAAGAGGGCTTTAGGATTGGAACGAGATAGTGAACCGAAGGCTTCAGATTCGAACCCGGGGTTTACTTCTATGACTTCGAAATAATATGTATTTTTAACACAATCTTAATGACGTATCGTAAGTACCTATATAGTAAGTACCTCCGCTATATTTAGTGACGATTCATTATTTCCATTTATATTTTAGACATTACTTGGTGATAGATGGTTAGATGCCGCCTGTGAAACGAGAGGCCGCGGGTTCGATCCCCGCACCGAAATAAATATTTGTGTGATCCACCAGTATCTGTTTCGGCTCTGGGTGTTTGTGAGACCGAAAAAGTCTCTCGTAGTTACTGATACCCACGATACAAGACTCGATCTTAGTGTGGGGTCAGGACTATGTATGTGACTGTTGGGTGTATTTATTATTACATTCAAAATAATTATGAACACCAAAACCTACTTCTTTTTCAGGTATTACCTAGGTTTAATGCCACTTTAGGCGTTTAAATAAAACTTTTTTTAAATTCCTAAGTGTGAATGGATTCCTAAATGGATAGCTGTTCATGGGCAATAATGATTATTAGATATCATACAACACATGCTTATAAGTGTGTGGGCTGTAGGTAACGGACCAGACGCGGCTACCAAAATGTTCATGGTGGCCGCGGGTTCAAATCCCAGGACACACCACTGACTTTTCGTAGTCATGTGTGTATTGACAGTCAATCACCACGCACTGTGATGGTAGGTAATGGAAAACGTTGTGCGTAAACCTGCACACCACAGCGAGTTGTAAGAAGTTCTTTGGTGTGTAAAATCCGCAAAAATCCGTGGCCTAACCCTTTACAATCGTATTCTCATTTAATCATATTTTTTGAAAAATAGACTAGTTTTGATTTATTTAGTTCTTACGCTTTCTTTAAAATTGCAAAACGACAATTAAAATAATAATATATGGAAATCAGTCGTCACAATGCTACAAAGTATTGGTCAAAGTAGATATTTTTGAATATTTACTAGAATATTTGTTTCTTTAAAAGTACCGAGGATAGGATATTTTTTTTTTTGTTGCTGTCAGCTGCGCCGTCATTGTTTGATTTCTCTCCTAATTTTACATAGTGGTTTATCGTCTAGTTCTGGGACACCCTGTATATAGTACAATACAGTACAGTACATACTTATAAGTTAGTTGAGAGAGAATAATAGATAGTAATTTATACATAACTATAAAAGAGGAACCTGATTGACTGACTGACGGACTGACATATCAACGCACAGCCAAAACTACAGGACCTAGGAACTTGAAAATTTACACAGGGATTCCTATTGAGACGTAGGGTAGCACTAAGAAAGGATTTTTGAAAAATCAACCCTTAAGGAAGTGAAAAAGGTGAAATACTGTTGTTTGCAAAATCAAAATTTGCAACACACAGACGAAATCGCGGGCAAAAGCTAGTAACTAATAAGTTTAAATTTTTTGTGTTTAGTAATAATAGTTGTAAAACTAAAGAGGACAAAGGGTTTTTAAATATTTTGCAATTCAAATTGTCAATTTTTTACTTTAGCAAGTATTTATCACTGTGTCAAATGTCAATTGTCATTTTTCCTATCAGCTGTTGAGAAACGTAGCCCGATGGCCGGGGAGCGGTATAGTGACCTAATCTTAAAATAGACCTAAATTACGGACATTTTCATATTAACACTAAAAATAGTGAAGTGTAATTCGAAAGAGTGCCACACTAGCATTTATCTGCTGTTCATTAATACATGAAGAAGTGCTTTGGGCGTCTTGTAAACGATGGGGAATCGCAGCAAAATGCAAGAGTATTTTAAAGATTTTAAAAATATGTTTACATGGAATTACCTGAAAGGATTGGCGGTCAACCCAGCTCAGTTACCGTTCGTCGCAGTACTCATAATACTAGCTGAAGTAATAATCAACGTTTTGGTTGTGCAACGAGTTCCATACACCGAGATTGACTGGAAAGCTTACATGCAAGAATGTGAAGGATTCTTAAACGGCACCCTAGATTACAGCAAGTTGCGCGGCGATACCGGACCTTTAGTGTACCCAGCTGGATTCGTATACATTTATTCATTTTTTTACTTTATAACCAATCAAGGGGAAAACATAAGGCTTGCACAGTACATATTTATTGGCATATATATTTTTCAACTTATATTAGGCCTCAGGATTTACATCAAAAGTAGAAAAGTGCCTCCTTATGTACTAGTTCTAACTATATTGACATCCTATAGAATACACTCAATTTATGTATTGAGATTGTTTAATGATCCAATAGCAGTTCTGTTTTTGTACTTATCATTAAACTTTTTCTTAGATGGTAGATGGTATTTAGGTAGTATTTTTTATAGTTTAGGAGTATCAGTTAAAATGAATATTCTTCTGTATGCACCTGCTTTATTTTTCTTTTATTTGGTCAATATGGGCTTGAAAGACACAATTAAACATCTGTTTGTTTGTGGACTAATACAACTGGTATTGGGTTTGCCATTCCTCATTGGTAACCCTGTTGCTTATTTAAAGGGCAGTTTTGACATTGGTAGAGTTTTTAACCACACATGGACTGTCAATTATAGGTTCCTGGATATTGATGTTTTTGAAAACAAATGCTTTCATCTTACACTATTAGCCCTACATGTTATTTTACTAATGATATTTCTCCCAATGTGTATAAAATACTTCAGAAGTTATTGCCGTCTAAAATATGTACAAAAGCAAGTCCAACCCCAAATTGATGCCAAAAATATTGATAATGCTAAAAAAATTAAAGCTAAAAGAGACACTAAGCGTAAAGTGAAAAAGGTTGAAGATAACGAGGAAATGACTAAGGATCAACAAGATTTCCTGAGTGCTTTTGAGTCTATGTTAAAGAAATCTTCTGGCAAAGGAAATAAACCAGCAAAAAAAGTTGAAGAAATTAAAGAAGAATCAAACTATAGTATTAATTTTGATGTTCTATCACAGCTTTTTATCCTTCCTATGTTTCTTGTCAATTTCATTGGCATAGTCTGTGCAAGAAGTCTTCACTACCAGTTTTATTCTTGGTACTTCCACAGTTTGCCATACCTGTTGTGGTCAAACAATTTCTCTGTTATAGTCAGATTTTTAATATTGGCACTTATTGAAATGTGTTGGAACACATACCCAAGTACAAACTTTACAAGTGCATTATTACATGTTTGTCATCTTGTTATATTGTATGGAGTATATAGAAAAATATCTAATGAACTGAGAGTGGTGTCTAAACTAGAATAATAGTTTGAATACATTAAGTGTTGTTAATTTTATTGCGATAATTTCTACTTATTGACCAGTAATTTAAAAAAAATGTGTATGTTTTGAAAGTTGTTTGTAACATTGTAATAAAAAAAGAAAAGAAATATAAAGTCTCTTATTTCTACCACACATTGCCAAGAAAAAGTCTTATAATTATTTGCTTTCCTGTTTTCTTTTTCCTCTTGGCATTATGTATTTTTTATAAATGGCATTGCAAGTGAAAATCAAGATTACAAGCAAGATTTGCTACAAAACAAGATTTTTCAGGCAAAGAAAACATTTTGTGTAACTGTTAAAAAAAGGAGTTATTTGGTTTCTTAACAACTACTTGACCGATTTTGATAGGATTATCTCAAATTTGTATTTAATAGATGGTTATAATCTATATCCGACTGCCTCGGTGGCGTAGTTGTATTACGGTACGGTTACAAAGCTGAGGTCTCGGGTTCGAATCCCAGGTCGGGCAAAGTGATATTGGATTTTTCTATTCATTATCAGCCCGGAGTCAGGAATATGTGCCCGATATGGCGATAGGCTCGCCCCCTATCACATCGTGGGACAGAACGTGCAAGGCGAAATGTGGGTGTCCTAGTGGCGCCTCTGCCTACCCCTTCGGGGATAAAGGCGTGAGTTTATGTATGTATGTATGTATGTATAATCTATAGTTATGATCATGCAAACACTATTTTAAAAGTTTATTGTCAAAAAGGACATAATATTTATGAATATAAACATTTTTGGGGAATAAAGTTTGTTTATTTCTTGTTCCATTATGCAGTAATCCTGTAAGATCCAGTTTAAATAATGCACTACTAACAAGATAAATCTGGAGAAAGGAAGAATATATAATAACAACAACAATATAAGCGGTTTTGAGATTGTTTATTGTGAATCATACAACTAATCAAAGGAAAATCTAATTATAATCTTAAATTTAGAGAATGAGGCGCATAAATACTTCCTCTGATATCACAAAACCGTCATTGCTCGGATCCGACGCCTCTGCCCAAGCGAACCCAACAAATCGTAGCAATATACCCAACATACTCTACCTTAGATAATTTTCACTATATAAAATAACAAAGCTATATAAACAGGTAAAATGTTGATAATTTGATACGCTGCCTTGCTTGCCATCAAGCTAGATCCTAATAAATTATATAAACAAATGAAGCAATCAAATGCAACTCTTCTAGAATTAGGCCTCTATATAAAAAAAGTACAGACAATAAAATTTAGAATGACAGTATGGGTTTTTCAATGGTGTGAACATCCAAAAAAATTATGCAATTAGGAATCCAGTTGTGATTTCGGTTTTTAGACAACAATTAAATACTTATGGTCTATGAGCTTATTCGTTTAAAAATTACTATGTACTTGTGCGGACTAACGCATCGGGACTGACGTAAAGTTACAACATATTGAATATTACTATTCAGTCAAATGTACCCAGTCATGTAAATGTTAGTTGAATAACGAAAATAACATATACACCTTTGAATTATTGTACTGAAAGTACTATATAGATTGTTGTAAAAGAACAGTATCAAGTTCCATATGGCGTTTTGTGAAATACAAAGAGTCATTTTTACATTATATGACATTACAAATACCACGGCAGTCTTGCATGACTGGGCTTAAAACTAAACGACGTACCTATCAGAGATAGGCACGATCTAGACGAAACCGAAATTTTTAGTTTTGATGGCTAGCAATAGTTTGTGTTTGAGCACATGTCGCGAGGAGTACAACGGTATGTAGAGTCGCGAAATGCAAGTGTTGGCGGTGGGCAAGTGAGCGTCGTCTGCGGGCCGTATTGTCACCGACGGCATCGGCTGGAATCCCTCTTCGGAAGCAGGCAAGGCAGGAGACCCGGTCCAGAAGTAAACCTGCAATTATAGACACATTACATATTCTGTTTCTCTTTCCAACTTGTTGGGAGTAAAGAGTAATTGCAAAATATAGCTTTAGGTAAAAATTACATTTATGTAGAAAAAAAAGAATAAGAAAAATATATATTATATAACAAAGAAACTGTTAAAACAAGATAAAACAGCAAAAAAAAATTAATTAACAACAACAATAAGACAATACTCACAAGATCTTGTCTCTCTAAATGTGTCATTTTGTCGACGATAGCCCAAAGCCAACGTTTGAAGCGCGCGAGTCTCTCAGGGGGCTCGCCGCTCTCATCATTAAAACTAGTGTAGGAGACGAGCGCCGTCACGTTGATGTCTCCCACGCCGTTGAGAAGCAGTCGCAGGTCCTCAGCAGTTAGTCCTTCTAACGCAGACTCTGGCAGAACGTCGAGGACACCGACACGCATTGCCTGTATAAAACAATATAAAGTCAGAACATTGCACATGGTTTTAAAACTGTCACAACGAAAAGTACTGTATTCTATGTATACAAATAAAAATAATTTTAATTTATTTCAATTTTCATGTACATGGATAACATTTATTAGTAAAAATAAATAAATTCGAAAGTAGCTTTCGTATGATAATATGATAGTCTGAGTGGAGTGGGTAAAAAAAATATAAATTTTGACAAGTGCATACCTCCAGCGCTTTCTCCTGTGAGAGCAACATGCGGTACTGTGCATACTTGCGCACGTAGTCGTACACGTTGTGGGCCGTCAACTCGAGCTCACGCCCGCCCGGCACCAGCTCCACACAACCACCACCTTCCTCTTCGCACATTTCCATGCTAGATAAAATAAAATACAATTAAAACTAATATTAAACCATGAAATAAATTGATATTATACATTACCATTTGTTGTGAGCGACCATGTTTGGGAGTACAAACCTCGGGTCCCTTGGCATCTCCAACAACAAATACTCGTTAATCACGATTGTTGCCACTTGCGATAGCAGTCGTAAATTATCAACAGCTGTTCATACGAGAGCTTAAAATATTCTGCCAAGGCTAGATAAATATCTATTAACTGATAAATATCTGCTTATCTCATATAATCTGTATGCTGTCCAATCAACATTACAAAACAAGTTAACAGGGGTCAAGTCCCCACAGACAGCAAGAGGATGGCTTTACATAGCAAAGATAGTAATATAAATCAATTTCTTACCTAAAGTTGAGATCAAGAGCAGCAAAGAGAGAATGTGAATCGCCAGTTTCCGCGTCGACGACGAGTTGCCGAAGGCTCTCATACACCACAGGGTCAAAGAACGCCAGATCGTGGAAACGAACAGGCCTTCCGAGTATATACTTCAGTACATGCCTATTGAGGAACATGGGGCATAGCTCATTCTGTAGGAGGCAAAGTCCAATTATCCTGAAAAGAATATAAACATATTATAATTTTATTATGTTTAAATTTTTATTGATATCCATAGTGGCCTAGATCAAGCGCAGGAGGACAATAACAAACTGTAATAATAGTTCTTATTAAGCTTGTATTGTTTTATGCTTTTTAAATGTTTTATTTCTTGCTGTATGATGTCTAAAACACATATGCAGATGATGCATTTCCGAAAAAAAATTGGATAAGCAGGGGAAATAATTACAACCAAATGATACTGCAAAGGATCTATTAAGCACAAAATTTAAGAAATAGAGGTTTCAAACAACGAAATAAAAAAAATGGACGAAAATTATAGTTACCTGCCGACGTTTCTAAATGCGTTGATTCGTTCGGGTGTGGCGCGTCCCTGCCGCGGCGAGTAGTAGCCCCGCTTGCCGGGCGAGTAGAAGAGCGGCGCGGCGTCGTCGGGCGCGGTGGACGCGGCGCTCGAGGCGGATGCGCCCGCGCCACCCGCGCTGCTGCTGCTGCCCGCGCCGCCCGCCGCACCGCCGCCGCCGCCACCTCCGCCGCGCTCCGACACAGAGAACACGTCCAGATCTATATACAAACATGAACAATTATCAATATTGTACACAATCAGAATACTTAAGTAAAATGTGGCAGCAGCATTTGCCAGAAAAACGGTAGATGTTTTTGCAGGCTAATTATGAACGTAAAATAAACTTGTATCCCCAAAATGATAGACAAGGTTCGCACTAAAAGTTGCTGGCAGTGGCAGGCTTTGTCGAGTTTATTTCGGTTCTAAAACATGACAGCAGCATATCAGACACATTTCTAATCTCGCGCAACTCATATTATGACGTTATAAAATTTAAAAAATATTAAGTTAATTAGTAAAGCAAATGAAATACAGTTAATTACGTACCCAATATCGCCTCGGAGGGGTGCATCACGATGAGATCCATGGCCTCACGCACTTTCTGTCGCAGCGCGTCTTCGCTCGCCAGTAGTACTAGCAGCTGCGCCGGCGTCAATTCCAACAGCATTCCGGTTATCTTGCCCGCAAACGTGGGGTGGAGGGAGTGCACCTAGACATAAAACATTACAATAAATATTGAGTCGTTATCTAAAAGATTATTATCCAGTAATATTATGTTGACTGTGACACACATAATATTTCATGTTTTATTCGAAAAATTGGGCGGCATATTTGGCACTCGAATCAATGTGTTAATGAATTAAGAGTAAAGCCAAAATTATGTACTTACTCTTGGATAAAGTCGTTCGCCGAGTTGTGCCTGATGATGTGTGAGATGGTCATTGTGTCCTCCTGAGCGATCTCCACTGTACCCTGCGCCTTCGGTACCGGGCGCGGCCTGAATAAATATTAAATTTATTAAAGGACTCGATATAAATAACCGAGTAAAACCGAAATGGTACAAAAAATACTGTAAATTAAAAAGGTTAAAAAATGAGGTGTAAAAATTAATTGAATGTAGAATTCGCTGTATATTACGAGTCGCTACTTCAGCGTTCGAGATACCTCAGATTGAACGAATTATTTATGGCGAACTAGTATAAAAATACATTGAATGATTAGCTACCTGTGGTGAGTACGGCCTGGCGTCGACGCTGAGAACGCGGCGGGGTTCGCGTGTAGAGGGCGCGCGGGGTGCGGCTGCGCGTGCGCCAGCTCGTCGCGCCGCTTCCTTAGACCGCGCCCTGCCGCCGCCACTGCACACATTTATAAAACATTTACTATTTACGTCTTAAGTAACTTAGCTTTAGGATACCATTAAACTCGATAACTTGTCAACATCATACCTATGTTATAGTTCTTAAGACCTATTTGCGTCGCTAAAATAATTACAAAACCTTCAAATATCCATTCATTCATACCTTCCAAATATACTACCCATGTCTGTGAAAAATTGCAAACGTTGCACACATACTAACATCTACTGCAAATTTTCAGGACACCTACAATCCTTGCACATGTACATATACATAATATTAAAGTGAGCTATCAAGCGAACACCTGATACTTTAAATTTAATTATTTTTAATTAAAGCTAAACTCACATACAAAATGTAGGCATAAGCGTTAACTCACCGTGCGCTGCTGTTACTGCTGGTTCCCCCAGTGGCTGCACCAGCTGAGCCAGATGTTCCATTGCTGGTGCCGCTGTTGCTGCTACTGCCTGTCGTAGATTCTAGAGGTGGTAGTTTCTCATTCGCTAGTAAAGCCTGCAGGTAACAATTATGTTTTAGTTTGCTTGTTCACTTTCTTAACAATTTATTAGATATCTTCTAAATTAAACTTCAATAAACTCCACAGAATTCATTACATAATACCACTAATGATAGTGTTATTTATAAATAGATAAATAAAAAACTTGAAAGCAGCAAGCAAGCAAGATGGGTAAAATAAATAAAGTAATAGTGACAAGGTTTTCAGTTGCTATATTTAACCATTGATTTTCTGCAATTAAACATATTAATAGCAACAATGTATATTGCTCACCTCAGCTACACTGGTGTAGAAGGACCTGGCCACGCCACTGCCTTCACCGGGTTCGTCGCGGAACGTCACTTTCACTCGGTTGACGGCGAGTGGGGGCTGCGCGCTGTGCGCGCGTCTGTTTTGGCCTGCAAACGCGCTGTTTAGCTCCGCAAACGTCTGCTGCAGCAACTTCGAACGATCACGTTCCATCTGAGATAAGATAGACGACATTAGTAAAAGAAATATTTAAAATGGTTGAATTTAAATTGTATTCAAGAATATGAGGCATACAATCATATTTAACACGTTAACGGCGACGACATAACAACAAACAGTGTAGCTCGGGCGTATTAAGTTTCAAAATAAAAGCTTTGCGCCCGGGAAAGCACAACGCGGGTAATCGCTGCTATTAGTGTAAATATTGACTTAATAAAAAAGAATATTAATAAATGAAATGTAATTAAAAGGGTACATTAAAACACCTTAAGATTAAAGACAACTGATACATGACTATACTCTGAAATCGAATCCGAGATCAAAAATGTAAACAAACAATTGTCATTGTGAAAGTGACATATCTGGGCTATGAAACATTTTCTAATAAAAAATATTAGGTATAATTTTATAAATAAATAGATTCAAATGTTGCGAGTACTATGTTTTCTAACTTCCTTTATATTAACATGGTAAAAATGAAAAGCACCAACAAAAACGAAATATATTTAGCTTGTTATCTAAAAAGTATTTTATCATCACACACTTATCAGTTCACAAGCCTGCAATATCATTTGAATCAGACGAACTCGTTGATGTCGGAATCATAACATTTATTATAAATTGATCTGGCACTAATTATCAATCAGGTGGTCTAATTTTCACATTTTTCTTCCTTTATTACATGTTTAACACATCCATTCCACCACCGCGGTGTCAATTCTTGTAAACCATCTTCATTAATCATGCTTTCTTCATAACAAATATTGTTTCGTAATTGGAGAGGCTAAATATAATATAGTTTTATTTCAGTGAGCCAAATGTTACGAATTTCTGCTTATTGCCAACAGCATAAAATAATTTCGTACCATCTTTATCACATAATTTAAAAAAATGTTGAAATTGTAGTTTATGTAAATATTATACCAAAGAATTTTCTTCCAAATATGTTTTATACTTATATAACAGGTGAGAATAATTCTAACCTATCATTTTAACGGTTGTCGACAAACTACCATGGCAATTTATTTTATTGTATTGGTAACACTTTTGTTTACATTTTTGATCTCTGATTCGATTTCAGGGTATAGGAGTTTTTTTACAGGTTTTACCTTATGTAAAGTCAAATCACGCTGCTGTGAATTCCTCAGTTTCTCCATGTCTCTGCGGAACTTGACCTCCTTGACCGGGAAGCCGCCGAGCTCGGCCACCACTGACCCGGGCTCCAAGCCCACGTCTTCAGTGAACACACGGCCGAACAAATCCAGCGAGAGCCTCCACCGTCCGAGTAATAGATCGTGGGATACTGAAGCTCCGAGTGATGGGCATGCGCGACTAAAAATAAAACTCATTGATTAAGCAAACAGACAAAAATGGCAACGAGTAAAAACCGCCCTTATAAAAAATATTGCTAAACCATTTAAACGAATTACATTTTAGTCCAACACCACGCACATCATTTACCTGCGAACTTCAACTGCTATTGGTTATTTGCTACACATTACTTGTTTGTTTATACTCACGGCTGTGACGGCGCTGTAAGGGACGGCAGAAGCGGCGGCGGTGGTAGTCCAGTCGTCTCCACAGTCACGTGGGCAGATATCTCTTGCGACTCCAACGGATCAGGCGCACTCAACAGCTCTCCCTAAAAATATATCAACATAATATTATATGCATGAAACATTTAGAGGTGAAAAATATGATCAAATGCTTCATTGGATTACTAACTAATAAAATAAGGAAGAAAATAAAGAGTAGGGATAGATGTACTTTGAGATAGGCTACAATTTACATCCAATTGAACTGCAGGGTAAAATTTTGATAAGAAAAAGTCCCCCAAATAAGTGGAGTGACTTACAGCACGTACAATAACAGTTTTGCCCGGGCTGCGCGACGACGACGCGCGGGACTCCGCCGCAGTGCTGCTGGAACCGCTGGGACCTACAAATACATACCACAGTAAATAACATACAACACTCTAATAAAATGTCATACCAAATATTGTCCAGTATCATCAAGATAAGTACTATCTAGATCTAGATATAAAAATAGCAATATTATGAGTCTTTTTGAAAATTCCATCTATTCTAAATTCTATAGAGAATATGGCAAAAAAGCTTAACACTATTTCCGGAACATGTCTTTATAGGAGACATATTTCTAGTAAATATTATTTTTTATGTATATAATTCAAATATAATACCGTGTATTAAAAGACGAGGTTAGTAACAATGGTATGGTGTTAATTTTACCAGGTGAGTTAGTAGAGGGCAGGTTCTGCTGGTGCGGCGCCTCGATGATGGAGCAGGCAGTGTTGACGAGCGTGTGGAACTCCGACGGCTGCGCGCTGCTCTCCTCTATGTTGCTGCTCGACGACATCGCGTGCGGGTGTCTGTGAGAAAAAATACAAATTACATATCGATGGGACAAATAGAGAAATATGGAAAATAGCTTAAATTCATGAGATAGCCGTCATGCTAAATTTACTAAAAATTTTAATTGATTCTGTAGTGTCTCTGCATTAGGGATAAAACTGCCTTCGATTTTTATGAACTTGCTTCCAAAATATAGACAAAATACTAATCCACATTCAACTTAACCTCAGCAAATTTTAATATATTCTACATCAACAAAGCATTATCACCACCTACCTTACTGTGAATTTATAGTATACGCACCTATGATGTTTTTTCCTGGGTATGTTCTTTCCTTCATTCGAGTCAGAATCTGATAAGTATTCACCATCTGTTTCAATGTCCATTTTAGTTACAGTGTCCTTTGTGCAGGATAAGTCCTAAAAAACACCAACATTACATAAACATCCAATATATGTTATAATAGTAGTTTTCAAATACAGAGTTGATCACTGGGTATAATATACAATAATATTACCTGTGGTTCATCTCTAGTCATTGTATGGTTGTGAGTGGGCGGGGCGGAAGCGGGCCGGGTGGGCGGCGACCAACCGCGGTCTGTACCGCGCGTCGACAGACCCAGGCGACGAGGCACCACTGATGTACACAAAGCCGACGCACATTATTCAATATCCCATTTATTAATTTATATTTATACTTGTTTCAAATAATTGCATGTTTTAAATCATTTGAATATCGTTCAAAGCTAACTTTTGCTATTTTTATCATAATTGATAATTGAAAACCATTGTACAGTCAACGCAAAACATCTTGTCGAATGTGAATGCAAGGCATATTGTTGCTTGCACTATGAACGAAGGATATCAGAAACGTGGAGTATGGACCCCACGTCCAAACCCCCGCGTTTCAAATTCAAACGGCTTCCTCTTGATACTAGATTTCATTCAATTCCAGTAAATTACACTGTGATCTTGTAAAGACGAGTAAAATTATCCGCTATTATTGCATTGAACAGTACTAAAACGACACATTTTCTACCCAATCAATAAAAAATACAATCGGGGTTTTTAGATCTTCGCCAGAATCACAGACTATTCACTTTGCGATCACTCTACAACGCCAAAAGCCAAACACACAATTATCGTAATATAAAACAACAATAGTACAGACATGTACCTTCGAGCGGGTTGTTGACGCCGGGCGGCGCGTCGCCGGCGGGCGGCACGGTGACGGGCTGGCGCGGCATCCCGAACAACTCCTCGCGGCGCGCGTTCGGCTGCAGTAGCTGCGGCTGGTCCGCCAGCGGCAGCGCGTCTTGCATTGTCACTAAGCCGAACATAGTTTTATTAATATTTAATTATAATTAAGGAGTAGTAGTTTTCGAAATAGGAAGAAATAAAAAGAAAAAAAGAAATCATCATCTTCCAGTCCCAGGAAGGTCACTCTCTAAACATGGGCTTGTCTATATGTCTATATGATAACACTACAAAGCGAAAATATTCAAATTAGGGTTTTAAGTGGTAATGCTTACTGTTGAAAGGGTCAGGTGGTGGGCATCCTAAGCACAATGTGGAGTCTGATCGTTGGAAGAATGCGTGCGCTCGGCCGCGCGCGCCCTCGCTCTCGCTGTCCGACTCGGCGGCCGCGCCACCACCAACCACCATCTCCTCGTCACCTTCTTCATTCTCATTTTCATCCTAAATATAAAATAGAAAGTTTAGTACAAGCAGTAATTAATAAATTACAAAATTGAAATTATGTTTATGACTAGAGGATAATGCAAGACCATTTTTAGGCATGAAAATATGTTAAAATTTAATATTAAAAATATATTATATGTGTTTAATCGGAACGATTCATATAAATTAGCCTAATATCAGAATGCATAGACAATATTAATCGATGAATAATGTCGGCGAATCGTTAAAAACCGTACGGGAAAAAAGTAACGGCAACCTACCGGAGTCCAGAGGTGTTGGTGGTGGTGCGGCTGCGGCTGTGCAGCGCGCATATAGTATACGAGCGCATCGAGCACGTAGGCCACATGCTTGAGCGCCGCCACGTCCAGCACGGGTAGCTGCTCCGCGTGCTCGGCGCTGTGCGCGCGTAGCAGCGACAGGCAGTACGCCAGGAACTCGCGCCGCGCGCTGCCCGCGTCCACGCCTGGGGAACATATTACCTTATTCTATGTCTCCTATCTACATTTATGCTGTAGTTAATCCGGTAAGAAATAACACGATCGCTATGTTGGCCTTGCTATGTTTGTTTTCAACAGTGCAAGACCAGGGTTTTTGACCGTTCTTCTCGGGTGGAACATCCCCCGAATTGGGAAGTATAAGGAAAAAACGGACTGAGTCTAAATTATGTAGTACTGCTAGTCACAAGACACATAGTGAGAAGTTTCCTCACTTTAGACTCTTAACTACTAGGACCGACTAAGACTCGCCATCAGAGTATGAAATATTTCTTATATTTATTTGTGTAAAAATTTAAATAAATAAAATTAAAAATAAAGAAAATAATAATTACTTTGATCTCTATCTCTGGCTCTTGGACCTTCAGAAAATCCAATAATGCGCGTGGCGGGTGTGGTGAGCGACGTGATGCGGCGCGTGGTCGGCGCGTTGGAACGGTTCGTATCGGTGCCTGACGTGCTCGCGTTGTTAGACGTCAACGATGCACCGAATCTGAACAAAAACAATTATTATTATAAATTGAGGAATTGCTGGATATTTAATAGGCCGTTTTTTATTAATGTGTACACAGTATTTAACAAGATTAGGGACGACCCATAGCACTGTGTACTGCCAACTATTTTTTCATGCAATAACACACTATCTAATTGTATTTTGAAAAAGATTTTTGACTTAAAACTGTATTTACAAAAAATGTATCTCCCTAGAATATACAGCTACAAGAAATGACATCTTTATCCTAGAATGTAGTGAAGCAAAAACTATGACAAGAGGTATCGATAGTAATAATATTTTACCTTAGCTGGGCTTCAGTGGCGTCCATAACGGTGACGAGCCAATCCCAGGTCGGTTTGAGTTGTCTCTCCAGATAGCATTGCAGGCGAAGTGCTTCGCGGTATGCGAGTGGTACCATGCGCGGCAGAGGCAGAGTAACGCGCTCGTACTCCCACAGAAGATCGGCAATTTGACGGATCACTATACCTGTAGACAAAAATATATCAGTAACCAATAATTCTACATTTTCGATCAAACTACATCAAAAGAAAATAAATATATTGTGAAGAATGCTAGACTGCGCCCAATGGTTAGTGTTAATGCTTATGTCTTACCATTTAGTATCTCCAATTTGGATAGATTCAGATCCAATCAATCTACGCAATTAGTCCAGTTTACTCAAAATTCAATGAATGATTCCAGAACAACACACCTTTGTCTTAATCTTTAGAACGGATTTTAAACCCTAGGTATCACCATACTTAAGACCACAAGTGATCATTCATCAATTATCATATTAGCATGATTCATATAAGTACTGATAATATCTATTTAAAAGAATGCTAGAAATATTATGGGCCCAAATTACAAAATACAATATTGATTTTATTACTTACCAAAAGCCCTAGCCAGGCAGGACGCAGTAGTAGAGGTGGAGTGCGGGTCGTGCGCGCCCGGGGCGGCGGCGGCGGCCGAGCGGCGCAGCGACGCGGGGTCGATGAAAACCAGCGACGAGCCGCCCGTGAGCCGCACGCCGCCCGTGTTGCTGCTGTTGCCGCGGGACGTCTCGCGTGAACTGCAGTGGCGAAATAAATTACACATATTTATATTATACTTATATTTATATCGTATTGATTGGCTATACATAATGAAATTATCAACTTTGCCAATGTGATCTCAAGGGTGCCGCTGCTGTAGAAAGGAATAAGAATGTCAGCAGGACCAGTCTACAACCGCGTTTAAACTTAAGAGCGGTACGAAGTAACAACTCAACAATTACCAAATGCAATTGGGTATTTTACTATAAGAAAGAAAAAATCTAAAAACTATAAATGTATATAGTAGAGCATTAAGCAATAAGTATATGTTAATTTCAGTTTTAATTTCCATGGAATAAATTTTATAATTCGTTTTGAAAATTTCAATTTTTTTATCTGTCCTAAAAATATGTGAAACGGCTGCCGCCATGATGGATAACGATTCTACGTCATTCCGTAAGTAGAATACCCCCTCCGGTGTCCAAGAGCTCATACAAACACAGGTTGTTTATTGGTTGAGTGACGTATCATTTTAAAGGAACATGGCGCCTAGCGTTTTCACATATTTGCGCGCATAAATTTAAAATTTAAATTTTAAATGTTTTATTGGACTTGCCGAGCGAATAAAAATTTTATATTTTTTTAAATAGTTTGTCTTAATCTTAGGAACAACTTAAAAGACTTTTTGAAAATGGGTATAATACCCAATTATCTGTGTAATTATTCTCCAGGCACTTATTGCCCCTTGCTATAAATGTGCCAAATTGAGGTTATTAATTATGAGTTCATTTAATTCCACAAATTCACAAAATATGCCTAGAAATATATTTGGAAGCAACTTAACAACTGCCGACGAAAATGACCGAATCGCATTTATATCCACCTTACAATAAAAGCGTAAATAGTATGAGTTCTAGTTTCAACTGACCGTATAGCCCATTGCATAGAGTGGGGCGCTAGATTGGGCCTGGCGGGTGGTGCGGCGCGGCGCTCCAGCGACTCTCCGTCGTGCAGGGGCGGGTCTGCCTCTCCGTCTGGTTCGTCCGTCTCTCCCGCCTCCGAGTCTTCGTCTTCGGGCTGCGTGGAGTCGCCGCTCTCGTCCTCCGGGTACAGCAGCAGCGACGCTATGCCTATCGCGTTGCACAACATAGTTATGACTATCAAATCCTGGGCGTAGGTAATCTTACTTTATTTTGTAATAGTATTACCACGCCCAAATATCTGAGTAATAAACTAAGTTAAATCTATTTTCCGATCCTATGCATCACCTACTGCTAAACACGGGACTCCTAAACAACCATTGCCCGATTAAAAAGATTTAGGCTATAGTCAACCACGCAGACTTAGTGCAGGTTGGTGGACTTTAAATACCATAGAAATTTAGTAAATCTCTATGGTATGCAGGTTTCCTCATCATCAAAGTGTAATAAATATGTGTAATAAGTATGAATATGTACCAGCATCAGATCCTTGTGTAGCTCCGGTCTGCACGCTGCGCTGCGCAGACTCAGCATTGTCTTGATCGTCGGAATCACTTTCAGTTTCCACTTCAGCCAGCAAGTCCAACTCGCTCTCACTTTCGCCACCCTCGGCGCGCTCAGTTCCGTTCTCAACTACCACATGTTGCTCTTGTCCCCTAAAAGGAACAACATCATTTAAAATACAAAGAATATTACGATTATTGCACTATATTACACATGGTTTTTTGTCCAAAAGCGTGTTTAACTTTAACAAACACACCAAAACTCCCCCTTGCACTTCAGTGGACTATTTAAAAGGTTTGACTATCATTTTCACCCCAGCAAAATACAAGATCTTGGGACCACTTGTATCTATTGTTTTTTTATAATATTTAATAATGTTAGTTGACATGCGTGTTTACCTCTCTCCCATAGCGTCATCATGGTGCTGCGCGTCGGGCGGCGGCACGGGCGCGGGCACGTTGGGCTCGTCGGTCTCGGAGGCGTCGTCGTCGCCGCCCAGCGCCTCGCCCGCCACGTCGTCCGCGTACTCCGTGGCCACTGGAGTCGAGGAGCGGTCCGGCACCAGCGTGGAGCTGCCCATGGAAGTGCCGCCCGCCGCCGCGCCGCGACTGCCAGCCGCATTTGATTCTCTATACAACCATATTTATAACTGTGGCGCTAAAGCGACGAGATTTGCACCGGTGAGGCTCCAGCGTGCATTGATATAACTCGAATAGTTTAGGTATTTTATTTCTTACGGATATTAATTAACTGTAAAAGATATTGTGATATATTATTTGGTTCTGAGATACTTGCAGTTTCTTCAAATACGCCATTAAACGATTAGAAGCAATTAACAATTCATAAGGCATATTTTATAAAAGACAATAAGTATAGAATATTTGGTATTTATTTCATTTGCCACATAAAACTGATAGACCAATGACCTAAATTATTAAAAATACCTGCGCGCATGGGCCAGTCTCGAATGTCCAGTAGAAAGCGGTTCAACACCAAACAGATCTTCGCTTCCATTCACCAAGTCCACGTAAGTAGTGGCCAGTGGGAACGGAGCCGTGGGTCGCACGACGCCCAGGCGCACTGGAGCGAGCAGCGCGTCGGCGGCTTCTACTAGCTCTTCCACTGAGAGAGCCACAAGAGCGGCGAACACGCGGCGGCAGCGCACCAGCGACGATGTTATTGACAATGGCCTATGGACAAACCATTATTTGTGAGCCTACATCATGGTGTAGTCGATGCTAGAACATAATTAGATCGTCTTTGACAACTATGGAGGTCCATCTTTCCTGCAAATGGCTGCAGTTATTTTATGGAGCCTAAGAGTACAATATCCAGAAAAGGCTTTAGGCTATCCAGCAGCATACTAAGCTTGTGGCCATACCTATTGTAGTTTGTCTTATATCGCGGCCTACCGTTCAATATTATTTGGGCACCAAACTACCTGCGTAAGGCATGTGACAATATTTATTTACACTCAATGCGACAATATTTTTTAACACTCAATCATGTATTATTTAAAAAAGGCTTACATCCTAAGATGCTTGGGAAGGATGATGGATAGATAAATGAGCCTGTGATAACTTATATTAATTGTAAGATAAAATATTGTGCACTCACCCTTTCTTCTTAGCTGCCCCAGGTGCCATCTCAACGCTAAATATAACGAATATTCTGGCGACGGAGCGGACGAACCGACGCGCCACTTCGCGCGCACGTTCCGGGCGTCCGGGTATAGTGTCATTTTGTTGCTCTCGAATCAAAGTGTGCAGTAATGTATCCAGCATCTATTTTGAAAGATTACAATAATAGTATTACTAGCAGCTTATGGAAAAATACAAGTTTTCACATACTACAATTTAATATTGGAAAATGATTTCAAAATAAGTCTGAAATGAGTTAAACATATAACTTATACCTTTTATAGCAAAATGTTTTACAGTTCTTGTAATTTCTTTTAAATAGTTCATTTTGAAACAATCTATTACAAAGTGTAATGTAGTTTTCAAATATCTAACCTCATTGGTGCATTTGACGATGAGCGCATGCGTGAATTTATCGAGCAGTGTAGTGCCCGACTGGTGCGGCGCGGGGCTGGCTGCGCGGGAGGGCGCGCGGCTGGCGGGCCGGGCCTCTTCTGTAGTGCTGCCCGCGGCGCCGCACATCACTGCAGCCTCCACGGCGGGCCAGTCGCCTACAGACATGATTTAAACCATTATATGAATATTCATAAAGTAAAACAAAGACATTTTTCACTTTGATATTTTTATAAGTACTAAATCGAAACCATACAGCAAATATTGCAATCTAAGAGTATCCACTGCTGAAAAATTGTTATACGTCACCTGTCGGCACAATTACGGCGTAATTGAATATGCACATACTTGGATGAGCTCGTAATGCGATGGACTTGTTTGAATCACTATGACGGGTTTCCACCACACTTGCTATTCTACACGGATATTCTACCACCCGCAACATAACCAACACTCAATATTCTACATCTGACTACTCACCTAATAGATGTAACAGGGCTCGTCTAGCGAACCGAGGCGGCTCTAGATCGTGATCAGGAGCGTCGACTTCGGCATCGGAGCCGGGCTGCTTGCGAGGGCCACGACCTCTGCCGCCGCCCGCGCGGAACTGACGCTGTTCTACTGCCTGCCGACCCACGGTCTGCACCAGGAATAGCAGGATGGACTCGCCCCTGTTCGACGAGGAATACGATTAATACCTTGGAAAATATATCACAAACTATTAAAATAAATAAATTGTTTAGTTTCATAGGTAATCTGACTTTTTGTAAGCCTTGTACAAGTCGAAAAGTTTTAGCTTTGAAATTGATTTTTCAGTCGAAGTTTACTGCCTTAGAATTAATGTTCTAAAAAGGACATTTTAATTTAAAATTGTTCATCCTATATGCCAGTCAGTAGGCACTAATTTTCGACAAATAAATTACACACAAAACTTTAGGTATGCTAAATTACCTTGAATTGAAATGAGTAGCGAGCTGTGTATCGCGGGCCAGTCTCGCCAACAGATCGCAGCGAGCCGCCCAGTTGCCGCCGACAAGCGCTTTGCAACGACACTTCTCCCAGCAATCACAGTATGCGGTCGGCGATGTACGCTTCAACTTGCAATCATGTCCTTTGTGGCATACCTGGTTGAGATATCATATTGTTATAGTTTTCAATGACAAAGTAATAATAGGAATAAGAACAAATTAGTAATGTTTTTAATGAAAATTATATTACCTTGGCACACTCTGTGCAGCAGCAAAGTGATCCGGTAAGCCCACATGTCTTACATTCGAATATGTCCTAAAACAACAAAATAAACATTTCATAATTCATTACATTTTTGTAGTATATTCATCATTTACTTTCTGACCTAAATTATGCTAGCCTCCTTTAATACTATCTATATAATATATATGCATATATTTTAACGACTAGTGTAATTGGGAGTTTACCTGGTTAATGTGCTCCTGTCCGGTCCAGGTAAAGCTGCAGGTGTCATTGCAGCACAATACAAGCAGCGGCGAGTGGTCGGGGTGCGCGTTGGGCGGGAAGATGGCCTCGGAGCGCTGCGCCTCGTCCGCGTCCGAGCACGCGCGGATCGCATCCAGCAGCACTAGCGCCGCTCGGTACGCGCGCTCGGCTACTGCCGCCATTAGCGGGGTCTGGCCTAGACCGTCCCTACAAACAAATATTTATACATAAGAAATTGGAATCGATGATGCCAAGAGACCAGACGATAGTTACCGAAACCAAGATTGCATAGGAAAACGGACCTTATCACCAGCCTTGTACACTAGGTAGTGACGTAAGTATACTGCCGTGAAGTAAAATTTTCTTACCGAATCACACCTGTTGTATACCAATAAGCAATTAGACTCAAAGGGGGATTCCTATATAGATATGCATGTATAATGGCAAACATTTATAGTAACTGACTTCATAACAATACCATTTCCGTATGCACTATACTATCATGTATAAAATAAATTAACTATACAGGGTATATCCAGACTGCGACCGAAAACCAAGCCAAACGAAGGTGGTAGTATTAGTGACTTCAGACACAATACAACTATAAATATTGCAAAAAAAAAACTTAACTTAATTTTTTGTAATTTTTTTACTTATCGTCGTATTTGGTTGATAAACACATAGTTTTCCCAAAATAATGATGTACACATTTTTATTTTTAAAGACGCAATGGTACGGAAGGGTTAAAATTACTATTTTCGCAAAAACCAGGTACTTATCACCCAAACACGATGATTTTTAAAAAATTGCATTGTGACTGTAACCACTAAAACTACCACTTGCTTTCGTTTGGTCGAAGTCTTGATACACCCGGTATAGATTTTTTAGTAAATGTAACTCTACATGTGGTACATACTTGGCAGTGAGAAGCTGCATGAGGTAGGGCTGCAGCGCGGCGCTCTCGGCGAGCGCCCGTAGTGCCGCCAGCGCGTTGCCGCGCCGCTCCGCCGGATCCGAGCTCACCGCGCCGCCGTTGTTGCCGCCACTGGACATTTTGCTGAAATTTATCATCTGGTACAACAATAACCAACGACAACCACCCACCACTTTTCCATGCCTTTGTTGTACTATATGAATGGCATTTATTACGAAGCAAACTTATACAGGGTGATATTGACAAATGGTATTTAATTTAACCGACACGTTTCTCATCACCCCATGTGAATTTAAACAAAATTTTAAAGAAATCAGAGGTTTTTTTTTGTCAAAAATCGTGATTTTAGTTTTTACAATTTTTGGCCACCGCTTATAGACACCGAGTATTTTTACCGCTTAGCTGAGCTTAAGTTCGATTCGGGAACCTACCTAGGCTGTAAAATAACTCGTACCTATACGGATTGATCAAAAGTCTTGAAAACTAAAATCGCGATTTCTGACAAAACCACCAGTAAGTTTTGTTTTTCATACTTGGTAAAATGCTACCTGGGGTGGTTAGGAACATGTGGTCTTAATTAAATACCATATGTCAATATCACCTATCATCCTGTATTTACGGTTAATTAATGCAGAGCAGAAAATAAAATTTTGCTACTAATTTGAAATAAAACTAATTTTACTGATTGTGGATTGTTGTAACTTTATGGTATTTTTAAGACTTTACAGCCTATACAGTAAAATTAGTATTATTTCCATGTGCAACATTCGCAAAACATAAAAACGTGTTAATTTTAAAGACCCCTTTTTGTAACTCACTAAGCATGCCATTAGTATTCTGGTAAAATTAAAAGTACTCTATGAGGTAATTTTGTAGCAAAATTGGTATAAAACTCTTAACCACTTACATTACATGTAGACAAAGCACTCACCCATTGTTGGTAAGTCCCATCAAGCTGTCTTCATCGCCGGAAGCCTCGAAAGACTCCGGGGGCCAGATGGCCGGCACCGCTTCCTCTGCGTTGGTGCCGTTGCCGCTAGTGCCACCAGCTAAGTTCGGCATAGAATTTTCCACTATACGTATTATAAGAAATCATATATTTCGCCCAATAAAAACACTATAGGAATACTTAATAATAGCAAGAAATAGGAAGAAAAATACGAACCAATATCCGGTTCTTTGTTGGATGTGGGTGCGCACATGTGCACGCAAGCATGAAGTATATTCCTGTTGCCGTCACAGCGCTCTTGCAGTATCGCCAGGATTTGTTGTTCTGTTGAAATATAAAGAATGTTGTAATAGGAATGTTTTTGTATATGCATGTGTTTGTTGTAGTGCGTGTGTTTCTTACTGTTGTTATCTGTTTCTAGCTGGTGCAGCAGCTGACGCACTCCGTCGACGTCGCAGCGCAGCACGCGCGGCATCATGAGCTGCGGCTCCGGCACTATGATGATCAGTGCAACCTGTTCAATATAAAAATACATTTTAATTATTACGAACATTTCCACTCGAAATAAACAGAAGCACATTTATAATAAATTAAATTCATAACACTAGGCCCAAAATGCAGATAGTTCAAACAAGTTTTAACACAAATTAAATTAAATTCAGGATGACATTTGACAGGGATATAATGGCATTAACTTGGTATCTGCGATGTGGCGGATAAACTTGAGAAATGTTGCTTGAGATGGTTCTATAAAGAAGCTTGGTGTAGTCTTTCAGCAAATGATTCCAAAGAGCAGGCAAACTTGTTAAAACTGATTAAGATACCCATCCTGGTACTTGCAGGGAAACTGAAGAAAAAGTAATGCAATAAAACAAAAGAGTATATACCTGAGATTTTAGCGCGCTATGATGGTTGTGGTGGTTGTGGTGCGTGGCGTGCGGGTGCAGCGGCAGCGCGTGCGCCACGAGTGCGCGCGCGGGCGCCACGTTGAGCGCGGGCGGCTCGCGCACCATGCCCACGCAGTCGCGCGCCACCGGGTACAGCGCGCCGTTGCCGTCCAGCATCATCACCACCGGCTCGCTGCCCTGCACATACACATTACATTTTAGCTACTGCATATTTGCTTAACAAGATGACTGTCGCACCGAAAGAACGAATATCCAGTAGGGAGTTGAATACCAGTGAGGCTTATGTGTAATATGTGTGAAATTTCGCTTTCCATTTTGCATTTAATTTTGAAGCTATGCACAAATCCAAATTATTCACAAATTAGAGCAATGCTTTGATAAATAAGCTATGTGTATTTGTAGCCCCATACCAAACTGTTCGGCTAAATATTTTGCCATTAAATTAAATAAATAAGATTTAAAAAACGTCAAGTCACTAGTACAAATTAGAGATGTAACGGAGCTTCGATTCCGGTTCCGTTAAGTCGGAACTTCCGATTATTATTACACTTTCGGTTCCGACTTCGGTTCTGATACTTTTATATCGGAGGTTAATCGGAGGTTGGACGAAACGAAGTGAGCGGCGCGCGACGGCCTGTGCCGAACAGGTTCATACATGTCGCGCGGGGAATCCTCCGCTACGTGCACTCTATGATCAATTATTTTTTCACTTGTTGTTATTATTTATTACGCTCACGACATTTAGGTTATAGATAATTGTTTTAAATTTTGCGGCTTATTATCACTAAAAGTGATCAGTTTTTGTGTGGGATAATGAAACCTAAATCAAGTTGTATTTGGAACTACTTCAATGAAGTTAATTTAGATTCGGCAAAGTGTAAACTGTGTATGAAGACGTATTCAAGAAAGGGAGGTACGACAACGTCCTTAAAAAGCCATTTGAAGTCTGTCCATGCCACTGAATATGAAGAATTCATTAAGTCAGAAACTGAAAAAAAAGATACTGTTCAGCCTTCGACTTCGACGCCCCTTCAGGATGCTAAAAAACAAATGACTTTAAAAGAAACTTTGCTGAAGAATACAAAATGGTGCACTTCTAATGCTAAATCTAAGGAAATTGACAGATTAATTTCGGAAATGATTGCTTTGCAAGACCTACCCTTCAATTTTGTGGAAGGTATAGGATTTCGGCGACTTATGCAGTTCACTGTGCCGAATTATCAGTTAAAGGGAAGACAATTTTTTACGGAAAATATTTGTGGTCATTTATATGAAACATTAGCTAAAAAATTAAGGATTTGCTTACACAATTTGAAAAGATCTCATTTACCAATTTTTTTTACTGTTGTTTTTTATTTTATATAAAATGGTAATGAAAAAAAAAAGACTATAAATCATGTTTTATTTGTCCTTAAACAAACTGACCCTGCCTCCGATTCCGATTCCGATTTCGATTCCGATTCCGATAAGTCAAATTTGAAAACTCCGATTCCGATTTCGGTTCCGATAAAACTACCTCCGTTACATCCCTAGTACAAATGGACACTTACTTCAGCCGCAGTTGCAAGTTGAATAGCCTGTCCATTTGAATATCCAAGAAGAGCATTGTTGTCAGTAGGGAATGCGCTATCAGTGAGCGCGCGGGTCGTTCCCACCGCGTACACAGCGTAGGCGAGAGTGCCGCCAGACCGACGTACCACAGCGTGCACGCCGCGGTTGTCCACCTAAACAAACACGTGTCACAGTATTAAATTGGTTTTATATTTATTATCATCAATATACAGTGACTGCTTAATTTGGACAAAAGTTTTCCATTGCAACCTTTCGGAGGTAGGCTGCATGCAGTGACTTGCTGGAAACTTACTGGGTCATGTATTCACTTTTCCGGTGTACATTAATTAGTTAAACTATATACATTGTAGTCTATTTGACTAAATCAGAGAGTCGAGAAACACTTTGGATACTTACAGCGATAGTAATGACTTGTATCTCAGGCGGCAGCGCAATCTTCCTGGGCGAGCGCTGCAGACAGTCAGGCCCGCGAGGGCCGGCTCCCCCCGCGCCCCACTTCACTGCGATCAAGTCGTCCTTCCTCACGAGGCGACAATCTTGCAGCAATGTAGTCCAGTCATCTGGCGCGGACGGTACAACCTCCTTCCCGTCTTTTCCGATCGTCGGGAATCGCACGGCAGCGTAGGCGCCATCAACCTTCAGTACTCGACCGAGGGGAACGCTTTTAACGTCCTCGAGGAATACGACCTCTTTCAGCGGCCACTCTTCCTCGTCGCGTTTGGAGCCGTCGTTTGAGGAACCTTCCTCGCCGCGGACTGTTACTCGCTTTGCACGCTCTGGAAAAGATTTCTTTTTAGCTCTATGTTATTTTATATTTATTTTTATATATTATATTTTATATTGACATCATAATCCAAAGAAAGTATATACGTACTATCTCCTTAACCACTATAATCTATTGAGCACAATCTACATTAAACAATTCCATAATATAATTACCATTACCAAACCAAAGACATGCATCTCTATTCTTAAAAATAGATTTTTAGTTTTTTTAAAAAAAAAATACGGAAATGATATTCGCTTCACTTATCTTTGTGTGGACTAAGAGAAGTTAATCACTTCTTAACAAAAAGTACAAGCGTTAATCTAGTAGAGCTTACTGTGTGAAGTGCTAGTATCACTGCAAGTGGACGAGGCGGGGCTGGGCGGCGGCGGCATGTCGAGGCGGTCGGCCATGTCCTTGTTGCTGTCCTTGCCGCCGTCCTTGTTGCTCGAGCTGGACGACGCCTTCACCGACGACACCGTCAGCGGAGACTGGTTCTGTGACCGACAATATAATTACATATCCATATATATACTATTAAAATATATGTAATTATATGTGTGTGTCTGTGTGTGTTTTGGGAAAAGGTTATCAATATTTTGGTATTATGTTACACATTTTTCTATGAGTACAGTATGGTTATGTCTAATAAATGTTATGATAATCAACTATGAAAACACTGAAAAATAAAATTACATATTTTAAATAATGAATGTAGGCCGATAATTACCTGTAAGTCACGTTTATCCTTGTCAGAGACGGAGCGGTCAGGTTGCGGAGGCGGCAGCAGTTTGAAGCGGCACATGTCAGATAGATTCCAAGCAGCATTTTGCAGGATGCCCACTTTGGGCACTCCAGTCGACATGTTAAAACCTAGAAATTATCAACATATTTCACCTTCTATACTGGAAAAAAATACTTTAAAACCATTGTCGTCTTATTGAAAATAGTTGCTACCAACTCATTTTTATTAATAAAGATTTAAGACTGTTTATGAAGATGCTAAACTCTAAGACTTCTCTCACAAGTTTTTCTCTTAACTTCTTTACGGAATAATACTGAACTTTAGGACTGAATACAGCTTCATAAAAAGCGTCTTACGAAAACCTCCTAATGCACGATTTACATTTGTGTTTTTATGGTGTGTTGCACTGCACACCTTTTGTGTATGCTTTTCCCATTAATTCACATAGCACACATAGCTTATATTCGGACATCAAAACGGCCGGTAAAACAAAATCTCGCGTTGTCAATTACTTGGTGTAGTACTTTACAACAGTATCTAAAGAATGTTTATTTATTACAGCTTCTAATAATTATTTTAATAAACTAAGACGTGACAATGATACAAATATCCTACCACCAATATTGAGAAAAATATTACATACCAACAGCCCCTGGTTGGTACATGGGCGCGTTCTTCATTGTCACGCTCTGTCCGGCTTGCAGATCTTGAGGCGCGGCGGATGAGTGTCCACGCTGTTGCTTGCGAGAGCGCGCGCGATGCTTCTCCCACAGACGAGCGCGCTGGCCCAATGGCAGCACGCCCCTACAGACAAAAGTATTTTAAACAAATGTATGATGCTAGAGTTACCCTTTATATTACTCAGCCAATATTTTTTATTCAACGATTAAAAATTTTTTTTTTTTTACAATTTATTCACTCACCACCAATACAAAGCTCCAGAGTCGAGTCTCGCGACAGTGTACAGAGAGCACACGTGCAGCGAAACCGGTTTGTCAGATCCAAATTCCATGAACGGCTGCAGAGGGTGCTCCAGCCGAGACGCGCCAGGAGCGTGTGCTGAGAGAAATGACAGTTAAAACAACAATGTAATACAAAACACAATATAGAAGGGTTGGAACTTTTCACTAGCATAGCAACAAGAATGAGAACATTGAATGCTGTGGTAAATATAGAGGGGCAGAAGCTTATCAGTAGCAAAGCAACAAAATACTTTTACATTATTCACTTTGTTACTATTCTTTTGATGTAGTTATTACATGAATCCACAAGATTTTGGTCAGCTTAATAGTAGGATAGCAACAATTGAATGAAAATTGTATACTTTGGTATTTGTATCTTGATATACTTTTTTTTGGTATTCCAGTAAGAGGCATGTCTTTATTAGAGACTTATAAGGGTTGCTTGCTATTTATATAGATCAATAACACAATTACAATCACAGTTATTGATCTATATAAGTTGTGTAATTTATCTATATAAATTGAACAATGATAAAG
Organism: Deilephila porcellus; assembly: GCA_905220455.2. Classification (NCBI taxonomy): domain Eukaryota; kingdom Metazoa; phylum Arthropoda; class Insecta; order Lepidoptera; family Sphingidae; genus Deilephila; species Deilephila porcellus. The sequence goes on along the minus strand of LR999973.1, from coordinate 10,126,257 downwards.
AATTATCGTTGAAAGGGCCCTGCTCTGGATAGTATCCATCGGCTTATCCATTTTATATGCCAACCCTCAATATACCCTATCTACTATTTAATTTAGCTGAACTATAACACTTTTTTTAAATCAGATGATTTGTAAAGTAAATACTGTAAGATGAAGTTCGTACTCTTTTCTAGCTACATAATGTGACATATTATGTGTCAAGACTGGACAGTTACTAGTATCGCAACTCGCAGTAACTATGCAATACATGGACGTAAATAAACCCTATAAATATTTTCGTAATTTTTATGATTAATAACCAGAACCGTTTAAAATGATGTTGTATTAAATCTTGCTATTATTATTGTAGTTCACACACTCACCAATAGATTCGTCGAGGAAAGTAGCGATGCGTCCGGTGTCGGTGAGCGCGGACACGCGGATGCCGGCGGCGCTGATGTTGACGATGCGCTCGCCCGACGTCAAGCCCAGCCAGTTGGCGCGCGGGTGGTACGCGTTGTTAGTGCCTGATGCCTAGGTCAACAGCAATTTAAATTGAGTTTCATATGTACTAGTAATTCGATACGCAGAAAATGTGATGAACATGATAATATAGATACAATATCGCGTCAGAAGTTTGTCAAAAAATTATTAAATTACATTCAATGGTATCTACTGAATAACATCTTATTCAGTAAAATTTTTGATCTGACACATTTAATTTAATAGTTTTAAGGTATTTTGATTAACTCAGCTGTTATGCGGCAATTTAATGTCATATTACCACCATCCTACATAGCATTTTATTTGCATTTTGAGCACAATAATTGTTCAAGGAACTAATTCAATACAGTATATTAAAAAGTATAGAGGAATTGACAGTCAGTTCAGCTGAAATGAATTTATGATTAGTGGTATTTACATCATTGCGTTGATAGGGATGCGCGTCGGCCCAGCGCCACTGGTGCAGTTGTCCGTGCGTGGAGATGGCGATGAGCTCGCTGTACGTGGCCGCGATGTGCGTGAACCGGATGCTGCTGTCCCAGTACTCCAGCTCTTCGGACACCCACAGCGGAGATGCCGCCATGGCAGAGTCTTTCTTCTTGTTTTCAGCTAAGATATTATTTTTTTAGATTATTAGAAATATTAAACAGCACGGTTCATTTTAAGTGATATATAGGTGTGGGTCATTAAACAGACCTTTAGAAGGTTTTAGAGCCTTCAAAATTAATATTTATTACACACAGTGCGCAATGATACAGATTGCATTTATGTTGCACAAAGGAGCAGTGTATTAATTTTATTTTTGTGCTGTATATCAATTTAGATGTTACATTTGTAAATTGTTTCTTTCTGATTAGTTATTAAGGCAAAAATTGTGACACGGTTTTAAATAAATTTTATTATTATTATAGATACATTTAATCCAATTGCAGCTAATATTCTGTATAAATCCTGGTAATCACTTTGTCTTGGTCCCTATGACATCTTGAGTCGGAAACTTTAATAAACTCTGCAAACTGTGAGGTGCCAGCTCTGTCTTCCTCTTCACGACAAAGTTTAGAACTTATACATGTGTTTTAGGTCACTTACTTCCGTCTTTGTCCCAAGAGGTGTCACGCAGCGCGGACTCGAGCCACCGGCGCGGGCCGAAGTACTGTCGCTCGCGCCACCGACTGAACTCCGAGGGGCGCTCCTGCGTGGAGCTGCTGCCCTCGCGACTGGCGCCGCCGCGTCCGCCACTGCTGCCGCCGCCACCGCCACCGCTGCGACTACACATACAACCTAGTTACTGTTGGTCCGTACCACGCAGCTTCAAGCCAACTACTGCTAATAAACTTCACATAGAACATATACCCTATGATATATCACGTCTCGTATTATATACAGTCCTTCAAAACGAATTAGTGTTTATGTACAATGTTAGATTATCATCAAAAGAGCTGTTATTAATTTAGTAATTTATGGATAATTTTAAGTGGGTATATCCTCTACACGAAAAAAAACATAAAACACCCAATCACGAAACATAAAAGGAAACTGCGTAAGCTGACGGCGTGCTAGATTGGGTGCAGGGCTAGTAACTACGGGTAGAGTAGAGGAGAGTAGAGGCGGAGGAGCATAGCTTGTCAGGTATACCTTCTGATGGCCGCGTACCCGAAGATGTCCTCGGAGAACATGGTGTCGGCGTCAATGATGACGGACTGGTCCTGCTGCGCGGCGTGGAAGCCGCCGTCCAGCAGCGAGATGAGGTCTTCGGGCACGTAGCCGTCGCCGCCCTCGCCGCCCTCCGGCTCCTCGCCTTCCTCGTCGTCGCGCGACAGCAGGTTGTTCACCGCCAGGTTCACGTCCAGGTTTGTACGCTGTTGTGTTCGAATGGTTCATCAAATTAGAAGGTGTTTCTATGTGTCAAACGGCTTTAGTTCACGAATGTGAGATTGAATGTTGTATTTAAGTTAGTTTATTACGTTTTAATAATTCTCTAACAACTACTTCTTAATATTATTATTTATACAGTATAAGTGTAATAGCTCTCTCGCGTTGTGTTCCATATGTAAGTAGTAGGACTGGTTGATCCTTTAAATTATTTACACACAGATTTTTAATTGTTAAACACCATGAAATGCCACATACATAATATTGGTGATTGAGCATGTAAATTAATTTTCAAATATACATTAACTTAATAATTAATCAATAATTACGTTCATTGCAATACAAACAAATATAATGGCATCATTTGTTTTGGTACTCTTTTGTGTACATAAAAAAATAGGAGACTTCCTTCAACCTTAACTTATTTCATTCAACTGGTTTTAGTTAGAATTGTAAGGAACAAATAAATTGAAATGAGTTTAGAATAACTTACAAATGGATTTTTCATTTGCACAGGTGATTTTTCTAAATAAAAGTTATAAAATAAAATGAATGAAAGATGGCTATAATATTCAATAGAGGTTATCAGCTTGAAAATATGTAGCCATACACACGCACAGATTTACCTGTCGCGTCAGAAGCATCTTAAGTCTAATTTGCAATTTTACCCCCCTTAGTCATGGGCATCACTCGTGATCTTGACTTTATTATAATTAGTAAATTCTTAGGACGCACGGGTGTATCAGTGCCAATTCTCGCCTATCATTAATTAGTTTTACCCATTAGACTTGTCTCTCTATCAGATCCATCGGGTAAATCAGTGCGTGCAGCTCTATACAGGGTTATTTGTAAAACACCATCAGGCACGCAGGACAGAGATAGCTAGCATCATAAAAAAACAATGTTCTACGACTTTTGGTAGTTTGTTAGATTTTATATTCATACAAAAATAAATATTAATGTTAGTAACTCTTATCCTGTGTGGTTCCTAGTGTTTTACAAATAACCCTGTATAATGCAATATATATTTACCTGTAGTTCTCTGATAATGAGGCTCCTGCTCTTGCCCTGCAGGACCACCTGCGCCTGCGTGACGAGGTCCTCGGGCACGAACGGCGCCGGCACGGATACCACGCGGCCTGAACCCGACGCTCCGATTATAACACCCGTGGCGCGGCTTGTAGATCCTAACCGAGTCGAATGGTGCAAAAGTTTCGCTTTCAGTGAGTTTCAGTGACTGTCAGTCCTCTCTGTCTCCTTTAGCTAGTGATTTATACATTTGCGATCGCGGATGTGGCGAACCCGAAACGCGACACAATTGCAGAGTACTCTGTGTTTCACTATAGTGTATGGTAAATGGTGATTGTAATCCTGGTGAAAGTGTATATCCTACTAAAATACAAAAACTTAATAATCCTAGTCATTAACCGGTGCTCAATGAGAACAACACTAAAATCTATGCCCTGTGGTGTAATGTCGGCTAGTAGTAAAAGTAAAAACACAGGCAAAACTTATTCATAAATATATTCATTAAAGCAATTAGACAGCCTCCGTGGCGCAGTTGGTTTGACGCCAGCTGTGAAACGTGAGGTTGCGGGTTCGATCCCCGCACTGAGACAAATATTTGTGTGATCCACAGATATTTGTTTCGAGTCTGGGTGTTCGTGAGACCGAAAAGTGTCTCGTAGTTCCTGATACCCACAACACAAGACTAGATCTTAGTGTGACTGTTGGGTATATTTATTTTATTATTATTTAACAAGATATTCACGTTCTAAAGTACTCGAAATGCTAGCTGCGGTCAAGGATTCGTAAGATATGGTGCAAAATTCATCCACAACACTCCTTTTAATTGAATGCTATAAATTCAATAATTTATTTCTTCCTTGTGGCAGTATTTTCGTCTATTTTTGACGGGGATCCGGAGTCCAGAATACTACCAGAAATAGAGTGGAATGCGAAATTTAGCCTACCGTGTTCATAATCTGTTATCTTTCGGTGCTTGTAAATAAATTGATAGTGATCATCAAGTCATTACAATAAACCAAAACAGTTAATTTTCCTTTTAAAACATTCAACCCTGATCTTTTAACCCAGCAAACTAGTATATTGTGTTTTTTTTTTTGTATACCGCAAGTCGGTATTAGGATAGGTAACAATAAAATACCTTGTGAACTGGGCGCCGCTCGGATAGAGTTCCTCATTATCCGAGCTCTGGTGCGCGGCTGTTGGCGGGATCCGCAGCCGCCACCGCTGCCTCCTTGCTTTCCTCCGCTCGTCCCCCCTCCCCCGTTGCCTCCCCCACCATTCCCACCATTTTTGCTAGCGTCTGACTTGCTCAGATCCAGCCGGTCGGGTATGATGGAGAAAGCCGCGCGGCATATGGTACCGTCCTCGAGCAGACAGGCGATGTGGGCGGGCCCGGCGGCCACAGCGCGCACCCCCCGCAGGGAGCTCAGCGCCGAGGAACCAGCCCCAGTCCCATATCTGTTCCAACGATCTGCTACTTCTCGAAGTCTGCAAGGAAATATTTATGTGAAAGGTTTTGTGTCCCAAAATGGCTGTACCTGTTGAGGTGAAGAGCTAGATGTGAAACAAGAGGAAATAGGGAGTATCATCACACTGAGAGCGATGTTTGAGTAATCCACAAAAATTTTCATCAGGTTTGGCATAAATTATTTTATTATTGTGTGGAATAAGTAGGACTGCGCGACTTTTGAGTGTATTTATTGTATGTATCTCAGAGAGCAATAGAGAGAGGCAGCGGAAATGTTTGTGAGACAGAGAAATTTCTTAGTTCCTGATATCCACAACACAAGACTCGATCTTAGTGTGGGGTCAGACTATGCATGTAACTGTTGGGTGTATTTATTTATTATTATTTATTCAATAATGTTCACCACACTAACCATGTTAATCTGCCCAGTAATTACATTTGGTTGCTTACATTAAAAAACTAATTTTATATGAACATTTTCTTATACAAATAACGGGTTAACATTTATTCTAAAATGGGACCAATAGTCATGTCTGGAGACCATATTATATGGAATTTAAAATCCTTGTAAAATGCATCAAAATTTTCAGGCTATGCTACATTATAAAAAATGTTCACACACTTTCTAGAGTATTTCATTTTTAGTATTTGTGCCACTATTTTAGCATAAAATCAGTATTTCAATTATGTTTCATTTAATTGCATTAAATCAGTATATAAACTAGTATCACTAACATTTATTTACTTTAGAAATCAAAATCAGATCCTGTTAAAAACATCCAGAAGCAAGATTGTATATTCCATTACTTAAAATTTTATAGAAGTGAATTATAGCCCTTTCAAAATATGATCCCATAAATGAATTTCCTTGCTGTACCAAGATGTAATAAAAATAGGGTGAAAATTTACATAACTTCTACATTCTAGGTGCAACTATTGCATTATATACAAATTGTCATAATATACAAATGCATACAGCTTGATCTCCATTGATAAGTTAAAAAATTAACATAACAAGAGCTATACATACAATATAATACCATTGTTAGAAATAAATAAAAAATAATCTTCTTATTGTGATATTACATACCATTTCTTCCCAATAACAAGCTCCCACAATATTTTTGAGAACAGCATTACAGCCCCATAGTACAAAATTCTACCTCAATAATGAAGATCAATAATAGTTTACACTTTAACTACATAATTAATGTCATATAACTTTTTAACAAAACTACAACACTTAAGGAGACTACTTACTACACTTATAGGAGTCCAAAAAATATTGAGCAATATTTTGAAACAGAACTCAACATGTTCTAGATTTTGTGACCAATAATGATCAGCAACTATTATCATGATGTAATAGAAACATCATGTTTTTCACTTTTGTAGTATGACAGATTACAACAGGTTAATCATATGAAAATGTAATAATTTATTTTAAATTACAAAATACTTTTTTATAGTTTTTAGGTTTTCTAGAATTAACAATTACTCTGGTTCAGTAGATAAACCTTCTTGCTGTTTGAAACACTGCATTCCTCACAAGTCAATCTCAATAAACATTTTCTCAATTTAAAGCTCTAATAATGCTACTATTGTAACAAAACTATTTTGTAATAATATTGCTAATAGTGAATAGCAATATTTATGATATTCTAATACTATAATCAATTATTTAATGTTTTGTCAATCGCTTTTTAGAAAAAAGTCTATTCTAATCATCCCCTACAAACATGTTTGTATTTTTTGTGCCACCCCAATGGCAGCTCCATGACACCAAAGAAGTAATAAAAAATTTCTACACACAGTGTCAAGTTGTGCAATACTCTATTAAAAAATTTAATGTAAACATAATCCTTTGACCTGTTACAGCATGACAATGTTGGTATAGAGAATTTAATCTTAGATGCACCTGTTTTGCTATCGGGTTTTATGATATTTTTTTATTCAAGACAAAGGAAATGTGTCATGGTGCCTAAATATTAAGCTTTATATCAATGGATCATTTACTCCAACTCATATTTTGAAATTGGTTAGAACTCAATATCAATATTCATGATTAGCGGAAAACTGAACCATGCTATAAAGGTAACAACTAATATTGTGAAAATAGCATTGCACATATTTTTTATAATGTACATGGGCTTTACAAATTGTTATTTGAAAAAATGATTTTGTGTTAAATAAACAATTACTGCAACAAAATTTTATAATAAGTAGTTTAAACTTTTACAAGGGTGTTTTTGTTGATTTTGATTGTCTATATTGTATGAACATAAAGTCACCACAATGGCAACAAAAATTGTTGTTGAACATAAAAGATTGTTGCATTCTTTGCAATATCAACATAATAAGTGAATTAAGCAATTACAGTCAGTAATGTTAAAATTGCCGACACCCCAGTAAATAAGTAGACAATAAAAACTTCGAGATTAGTGTTTTGCAGACACCCCTTGCAGAAATATCAAAAAAATATTGATTAACCCTTATACCTAAACATGTTGGAATAATTACTACCGTCCGGGTAAAGTATCCGAGAATTATGTCACACCTTCGAAATTTTTTGCATTAGAAAATCGGACTTAGCCATCACGACAGGGCAAGTTTTGTCGAGTCGTCCAAATCCACCATATTTATGTTCTCTGCCTTACATTCCGAGCAAATTAAAATCGCCACTTATTGTGACGAACTATTGTATGGCATTAAAAATTATCCGCAGATGTAAATAGACATAGGAAACGTGGGCTCCCTGAGTGATCAGTGATCATGCCAGGAGAACACGATTATCACGATCATTTTGTTCGCAATATAATGGTATGTCGGATTTCACAATATGAACGAAATGGAGTCATGTAAAATGATAAAATGTTTACCTGTCTATCAATTGATCCTCTGTGCCAGGCAAAGGATGGACCACAAAATGCATTGTAGACATTTCCAATTTCTGGTCCTGTACTTACAACAAATTTCAACGGATACACCTTAACATTTGATAAAATTCACTACAATATCGCATGAACAAAAGAACACCATCTAAAATTCTCCTTCAGCCACCATATTTCTCGTGGTTTCCTTCGTAATCGTTTCTCGTTCTCAAATACATGTGAGTCGGTACATGACGAAAGAAGAAAGAAAATATCAACATGGCTTCTATTTTGTTCGGAAGGTTGGTATACCTGATTATAAATGGCTGTACTAAAATCGACTAAATTGAAAAATGCATTAGAATTCAAAAGTTAAGTCAAAATAAAATGAAATGCAACTGCATACTTATTTATTGTTATTTATATTAAAATAAGAATAATGTACATGGAATATCAAGAATACATCAGATATATAAACACATAATATATTTTAAATATTTTCATATTCGTTCAAGTCTAAACATGTGTACCACTACTTTAGCAAAACGTGGCCACAGGGACAGCACTATTGTATCGATATTTAAAAAAAACTGCTCTCTAGTTCTACAAACCCTTAAAATCCATATATCAAGAAATAAAATTTTAAAATTACATGTCGTTAAAATATTAATGTGCATCTTGTATCATTTCAATAATTAGATATTGAATATTAATTTGCTGTTTCTTATCCATTTATTATCAAACGAACTGTCATGCATCAACTCGAAAACACATGAAAAAAACATTTGTCAAAAATGGCGGCCAAGTCAAAGAATCGGCAGCCTAAAATCGAAAATAAATTATTGAAATTAGATAAATTGGAATTAAAAGATGTTATATGTCCAATTTGCCAGTCTATTTTAATAGAGCCAGTGACATTACCTTGTTTCCATGATTTTTGTCAACACTGTTTTAGTGGAAGCGTAGAATATAACGCTTTGTGTTGTCCTCTGTGTCGATTGCGAATTGGATCCTGGCTCAGAACAGCAACAAAACAAAAGAATTTAGTCAACGTCGGGCTATGGAATTTAATTCAATCAAAATTTTCTGAAGAGGTTACTAAAAAAACGAATGGAGAAGACATAGATCTACCAGAAGGTGAGCCGTGCTGATGCGATTTATGTTAGTCCAATAACATTTTGTGTGTATACAATCGAGTGGATGTTGCGTATTTGTTTAATAACTTATACAAATAATTTTTATTCACCTTATTACTTATTTAGCAATCATATTATCGAATGTTATGCGAGGTTTTAATGTTTACTCAATTTTTATCAGAGTTTACTCCAATATGTTGTATGTTTTTTAAATTCTCTCATTAAATTCGTTTATAAATATTATTTTTAGGGATAACTTTACCACGATTGAGCGAGCAAGGGGAAATTAGATCCGAATATGAAGCTGAACTGAAAAGGCTGCAAAGTGAAAGAATAGCACACGAACAGAAACATATGCAAGAAACTGAAATTTTATTACAGTAAGCTTGCTTCTGTTATTTTGTACACCAATTTAGAGTTCTGGTGATTTTGTTTATGTCTACAACTGTTTGTCAGTGTATATACAGCTAGTTGAATTAACAAGAGATTCAGTTTATCCATTCAATTTGATAACAGTTTATGAGGATGTTGTGTTCACTAGTTACTTTTAAGTTGTGATTCTAATATAATATATTGGCTTGTGACCCTATCCATATATTTTCGATTGAATCAATGTTGTATTTGTGAAAATAAAGTAGATGTTTGATAAGAACATGCCCGCAGGTGTATTCAAAGATAATATTATTTTAGAAAAATACATCAGGAAGAAGAGGAAGCACAGAGAAAGTATTTGGAGACACTTAAGAATGATGAAATGTTAGCTAAAGCTATTCAAGAAGAGGAAGAGAAGGCATTTAAAACAGCCATTCCGCAAGCACAGCCCAGCATATCACAAGCACAAAGTATTAATAAAATTACACCAAGGTCTAGGCTAAAGGCAACCAAAATTGATAAATTCTTGAAGACAAAACCTCCCAAGATTAAAATGTAAGTTTTTATTATTTTATGCAACAAGCGAATTTTTTATATTTTAAGTCCAAAAAAAATAAAGTATGTTTTTTGTAATGTTTTTCTTTAAATTATAATATAGTGATTACTAGTCTTAAATTTCAAATAGAATTTTGTTTTTGGGACCTGCCATATCATTTGATTTGAGGATATTTTCCCTAAATGAGCTCTGCTAGTTGCTACAGTTACATTGTGATAGGGTTATGGTTTTCCGATGTATGTTATTGAATGATTTATCTTAGATTACCAATTATTGCCTACTAAACACATCAGCTATGTCATCTGCTTGAATCAACTTTACATGACGCTTTCTTAAGATATGTTTAATTTGGATTAAATACAAATAATGCTGTTCAAATGTTGAAACCTTTTGTGTTTCTTGATGGCTATTGAATTATATAAATGCTGTGCTTAAATGAAAATATTATATCCAAGATTCAATAAAATGCCATTTGCTGTGAATTGTATTGAATTTAATATTTGTAGAAGTTAGAAACCATTTAGTGGCGCAAAGCGTGGGCGACGTAGGCGAACGCCCACGGTAATGTGCTACAAATAGCCTTACATTTAGAATATTAAAGGAGGTTTTATACATGAAAATATTTAGCTAGATTCATTAAATGTGACTATACTTATAATTGATGCAAAATAATAATTGCTACAATGCTCTTGATACTAATCCAACATAATACTAATTAAAAAGATATTTAATTAATAGTTTTCTAAAATACATATAAACTACATAAAATTTCAGTTTTGTTTCCCATTCATAATATATTTTTTTACTATATGTCCAAAAAAACTACAAACTCAACCTATTTACAGCCATTATGAAATTATATTTTACTTTTCAGTAGTCCTGTTGTGATTGAAGATAATACAAGCTCGGACAGCTGTGTATCCAAAGCAACAACAGCAACAACCACAACATCAAATAGCAGCAGCGGCTCTCCAGAAATGGTCCCGAGATATGTACGCCAGAATCTAATAGACAAAAAAATTAAACTTGCAGCTAGTCTATCAAATAAAGAAAATGGAGATAGTGTCAAAGCAAAGGTAAGCTATTACTGCAAATAAAAAGTTTTTTAAGTATATGTTTGTTGACAAAGTTTGCGAGTCCTTCAATATGTATCCTTACTCATAAGTCATTATTTGTAATTGTGAGTGTGTGTATATTTAAAAATTAAATAAATATCTATCTTAGATTTTTGAAAGAACTGCAATCTGTTTTTACTACCTAGTATATGATAAACCTTACTTAATTGCTTCGTCAGATGGCGTCATCAATTATTGTCAGGCAGTAGGCTTATTTGAGTTAGTAGGCCTACTTTGATGCCTCGACGAATATTATTTTGACAATTAAAAATATCGATACTCACGGAAAAATATCGTATTGGCCAATAATCTCAAAAATGTGTTTGATCAAAACCGTTCAAATCTGGTGATCCTCAATACCGTGGACATCAATTTACTCGATACATAAGCATTAAAATGTATTTAAAGGATAGTAGCAGGCCCCGCGGCGCAGTTGGTTAGACGCCGGCTGTGAAACGAAAGGCTGCCGGCTCGATCCCCACACCGCGACAAATGTTTATGTGATCCATTTGTTTCGGGTCTAGACCAAAAAGTCTTGCGTAGTGTCTGACACCCACGACACAGGACTCGATTTTAGAGTGGGTCAGGACTGTCTATGTGACTGTTGGTTTTATTATTATTGCAATTAATGACGAGACGAGACGCCTTATTGTAAGCGATACCGCTCACGGACAGTAGCAAAACCGAACAACACCGAAGCAATGCTTGACACATCACTGCGCTCGCCATCCTGTGTCATAAGATGTTAAGTCTCATTATGTCCAGTAGTTACTAGTATTACAGTGTATTTATTTATTTAGGACTTAGACAACAGACGTTTAGTCCACGACCAGTTCAGACCACACGCGTAATGTACGCGCGAACTTATTTGTTATATCGTATGGGCCGTTGGTGGCCGTCTCTTACCTAATATTTTTTAACAATCTAAAGCATATTATGTACTATGAAATATAAAGAGCGATGTTGCTGTATATCAAGTCTAAGCATAAGGCAATAAGGCCTAATTGTCTTTTTTTTTTTTTTTTTTTTTTTTATTGCAATGAATGGCGAGACGAGCATGCCATTCGCCTGATGGTAAGCGATACGACCGCTCATGGACAGTAGCAAAACCAACACCATGAATTACAAGGCAATGCTTGGAATTCCACTGCGCTCGCCATCCTGAGACATAAGATGTTAAGTCTCAATATGTCCAGTAGTTACTCTGGCTACAATGTCCTTCAAACCGGAACACAACAGCGCATTTACACTGCTGTTTGGCGGGAGAAATAGACATTGCGGTGGTACCTACCCAGGCGGCCTCTCACATATGAGAGACCTACCACCAGTAAGATGTACCACCTGTCTTTTCAAAGATATTTAGTCTGTTACAGGTAACTTGATTCTACGCGTACGAACAATACCAGTAACTGTTTTAAATTGCCCACCTAAACATTTAGTTAATTTACCCTCATTTAATTATTATGTGATAAAATTTAGAATTCCTTATTTTCAGCATGGAGAAGATAGCGTTCCTGATACAGCTAAACAGGAACAAACTAAAGGCAAGAAGAAAACTACTGGTCCATCATTAGTAGTGTCCTTGCCCTTGCCATGCTTACCTGGCATCTCTCAACCAAAACCCACCACCGTCCCGGACAGGAATGTGGACTCCATCAGCGTTGACTCCATGGAGGAATTGTGCTTCTTCAAGCCTATTAAAAAAACATCAGTTACCAAGTAAGTTGAGTAGTGTTACCTCTACTTCTCTACCCCCTGTTTTTCTGCACCATATCCATATAGCATTATTAATTATTACATTTTTTTTGCCATTGTATAAATATTTAAATTTGCATGCTGTGGTCTCCTCTAATTGAAGATCACGTCACAATATAAACTAGAATAACGCTACACCATTGTATTCATTATATGTCGTGTATCCTTCGTTGGAGGTCATTATATAAATAAAATAAATAAATAATATAAATACACCAATGTGGCCAACAGGTACCAAAATTACTTTATGGCGCGAGAGCTATTATTCAGCGATAATAAAAAAAGAAAGCAAGGCATCTTGTATTCCCTTCACGTACTTGTTATCTATATCCAGACTTAGATTAAATATTTGTATGCGGAACACGAAATTATCTGTATGTGAATCGAACTCGCTACTTTCAAACATAAAGCCAACTTGTTGAAGTTTTGCCAATCAATTCCCAATTTTAGGGGATAGAAATTATTTATGTTGAGATATTATGCAACATATTACTTTGTTCCCAGAGTTAACAGCGGCAAAGGTATTCCTTTGCGCGTTCCATCAGTCCAAGCGGAGAAGCCACCGGCCTCGCTGTCTCCAGGCACAACGCCGACCCGCGCACAATACATAGAAGCACTTTGCCACCTCCGGAGATTGTCCTTGACTGACAACTTGCCATCTGCATTTGTTATTACGCTCAATTTGTTTCAGATTGACAAGGTAAGGAAAGTGAATAAGTATGCATTATATACCGTTTTATGACAGTAATATAAAGCATATCTCCTTAACAATTCATTTATTTTTTCCAGGAACATCCTGAAAAATGTGAAACAAATACTAAATCTAAGGAAAAGAAAGTTTCCAACAAAAATAAATCCACCAAAAACGTAGACGGCATTACTAAATTGAACAGCGAAACGAGTTTGCGGCGAACAAAATCTGTGGGCAATATAACTAAAGATGAAAATGAAACTACACCCAAGAAAGCGAAAGTAAAGCGGAGGAAAGTATCATCAGAGCGGAAGCCGCGTGGAGTGAAGAGTAATTCCAAAGAAATAAATGTCACCAATGATCACAGCAGCCCACTTTTAATGTCCGAGTCGATAAATAACAACAGAGTTAATTTAGCCGTAAAGAATTTGTCTAGTCCGTTGGAGAATTGCGATGTTACAGAAATATTGCAAGATCAAGTTAAAGTTCAGAAGTTACTTGAACAAGAAAAAAGTGATTTTGAGTTTGCACAAAAAATAGAAGCAGAATGGAATAGTAGGAGACTACCTAGGCGGGCAGCTATAAAACGACAGGTAAACGTTAATTATTCCCTCAGGCCGACGAAAAAATTAAAAGTATGACATTCGAGGCCAAATTAAACACACTTGTTTCCTTTTTATAAAACGGAACATGTTAGTGTTTGATTTGAATGGTTCCTTGTTTAATCCTATGGATTTGAATGCTAATGATTCAATCTATAGCAGGGTATAAATATTGAAACATTGATTATTCCATGTTTTCGGATCAGATTTTACAACAAATAAGCACAATTTTATTTCTATATACAGATGTGCTTATAAGACCTCTTATTTCTCACCGATTATTTAAGGATTAATATTTAAATTGTATGTCTAAGTAGATGAATACGATCTAGTTTGTAATGAAAGTAAACACAAAGTAAAATGGCGTGTCTGTTTATAAGTACATACAATCGAATAAGATTTCGTCAAACAGCGGGCTTGACGGGACGGCGGCGGCGCGGCGCGACGCTAGAAGCGTCCTTCTTCGGCAACGTCTTGCCGGGTCGTAAGGAATTGTAATGTACGAATAATGGTTTCTTAGATTAATGGTTTCTTAGATTTACGCGAATGTTACACATTGAAATAAAACTATTTTATACGGATTTTATCGCGATTTGGTTTAATTTTTACATTTTTTAACTTCCCGACGTTTCGATTGCTTTTCAGCTTTCGTGGTCACGGGGCAGACTGAGGTATTAGTCATCTGCTCTGTGACTGTTACAATTAAACTACCCTTAATTTTCAATTATTAAATTAAAAAGCTAATTTAAAAAGTTAACTAGTTGTTGCGATCCGATCTACGCAGAAGGAGCTCACTGTGTCTTGAGGTCTGGCAGCTGGTCTTTTGGGTTCCGATTTAATCAAATGTAGAATTGGATCCCATGATGGTGCAAGCTTCAAGCCATCTTCTCTATTGAAATTTGGATGTTTTTTAATTTCAATAGCCTCGCGAAACATCCTGGGCAGGAAACGGTGTTCTTTAGCGAGGATTTGGGGCTTATCAAAACGAAGGTAATGCTTGGAGCCTTCCTCAATGTGTTCAGCAACTGCAGACTTCGTTGAGCGTCGGTGTTTGACGTCAGCTATATGTTCTTTTACGCGGGTCCCTATGCTTCTCTTGGTTTGGCCGATATAAGAGAGGCCACAGTCACAATCTATTTTATATACACCCGGTTCTTGCAAAGGTATATGACACTTGACAGGTGGTAAGAATTGACTAATCTTCTTGGGCGGCTTGAAGTATGTTTTAATGGAAGCACGCTTCAGGATGTAGCCAATCTTGTCTGTGACTCCTTTGATGTAAGGTAGTATAACCGGGGCCCGCTCAACTGTGGCTGGTTTCACTCGGTTTCTGTGACGGCGGCGTGGAATTTGGAGCTTGTTGTCTCGCAGTACCTGCTTGACGTGTTGCAGCTCAGTCGCCAGGTGTTTCTCGTCACAGATTCCTTGTGCTCTCTGAAACAAAGATTTACCCACGGTAGCTAACTGTTTCGGATGGTGGTGAGATTCGCCGTTCAGATATTTATCTGTATGGGTCTTTTTCCTATACACAGTATGACCTAAGGACTGATCAGGATTACGGATTACTAAAACATCTAAGAAGGCAAGAGATTTGTTTTGTTCCAACTCCATAGTAAATTGAATTTTATTGTTAATGGAGTTGAGGTGATTTAAAAATGCAGTTACTTGGTCAGATGGTAAAATTGTGAAAGTATCATCTACGTACCGCTTGTAAAATCTTGGCGAAACCGGGGCTGTACTAAGGGCTGTCTCCTCAAAGTCCTCCATGAAAATATCGGCGACTACTGGAGATACAGGTGAGCCCATAGCGACACCATCCATTTGTACATAGTATTGATTGTTCCACAACATGTAGCCAGATGTGAGGCAATGTTTGAGTAATTCTGCATATTCTAGTGGCATGTCATTCTCTGTTAACTTCTTAGTGACAATTTTGATGCAGTCTTGTACTGGTAAGCTTGTAAAAAGTGACTGGACATCAAAACTAACCATTGTTTCATTGTCAGCTAATTGTAGGTGTTTAATATCACTGACAAATTGGTATGAATCCTTCACAGATGCTCTAGTGTTTCCTCTCAGTGGTGAAAGCACTTGTGCTACGTGCTGAGCCAATCTGTAGGTTGGTGTGTCGATCTGGCTCACAATGGGACGTAGTGGAGCATTGTCCTTGTGTATTTTTGGTAATCCATACAATTTAGGAGGTTTTGCACACGATGGGATGAGTGACTTAGCGTTCAGATCTAACTTTTCGGAGTACTTGATTATTAAAGAGCTAGTGGCCTTTAAAATCCTGTTGGTCGGGTCTGATTTGACCATTTTGTATGTAGTGTCATCCGATAAGATCAAATCGCGATAAAATCCGTATAAAATAGTTTTATTTCAATGTGTAATGTACGAGTTGTTATGGAACCATATTATTATCATAGTAACTAGTACATTACAACTGATCAGCGTTGCGTCGCCGTCCCGCCCGCTGTTTGTTGACGCCTTTAATGTCTTAAAAATACATATATGTGAAATCAAATTTGTAAACCGTGAAATTAAATGTTGTTTCCTAACACATTAGAATGCTTTTCTGTCGTAGATCTGCATGAATATTACACTAAATAATATTTCGGACTACTTCTTTACAATGTCTGTTCTATAGAAGTTCCTACTGTTAAATTGTAAGGTTTTCAATACATAATCTTTTCAATTTGATGTCTATATAAAACCAAAGCTACTACATAATTAAGATATTTTTATAGTGTTTCGCCACACCTATGTATGTACTAATAACTATTGGTATAACTTGTCGGAAATATCTGGGGGCCTAGCTGGAATATATATCCACTATGTTCTTTACACTAAAACATTTTGAGATGGATGCGAAATATATTTTTGGTATCAATATTTTTCATATTTTAATTCAGTTTTTTAACCTCTATATTTTGAATTTGCTGACCCTATGTTCCAATGACATCAATTAGCCAGGTGCACAGATATTTCCGACGGGTAATAATCATGTTGTAATTAAACTGAACTTTTTCGTTCATGACGTAAGTCATAAGTAAAAAAGCGATAAATTTTAACTTAACTACAACATGGCTAGCCAATATTTATTGGCAAGGAAGTATGTTGGTTTTAACTGCCTCCGAGTCGCAGTTAGCAAGACGCCGGCTGTGCAACGAGAGGCCGCGGGTTGATTTCCGCACCAAGACAAATTTTAGTGTGGCCCACAGGTATTTGTTTCGGGTTTGGGTGGTGTGTTGGGTGTATTATTTATTTATATAAGAATGATTGCAAGGATGGTACTGAATGCCTGAAGGGTCAACAATATACAGCGAGAGTGGCATTCAAAGCAAATCTTTTAGTATTAAACGATGATCTACATATATTATATTATTCTAAAAGACCTTTGGAATACCCTCCCCCGCTGATTACGCCCACGCACAACTTTATTAGTCAAGTCATTTAAATTAACCATTTGAATTTGTTTATTGCTCGATTGTGAAAATGCTAATTTCATTGAGATATACTGAATTCCGAATTTACGCGCTTTAAAAATCGGCCACATCGAGTTTAAGTAGTTGGAAGAATTATCTGGCAATGATTACCGTCCTATAGACCCTAATGCCCTGTTCCCACTTATCGACTATCGGTCACGATAAAAAATCGGGAGCTATAGCCGTTGAACATTCATGAAACTGTTCACATGACATCGGATAATTTATTCGGATACGACACTCGATATGTGGGAAAGTACGGTAATAGTGTCAACGCATAACACTAAAAGTGTTTAATTTTATATTTATCTTTGCCATCCTTTTTATTGTTCTTAAATAGACTCGCAGCTGTTTTATAACTTATATTAATATAAGCCCCTACGTATAAATTGTATTAGAGCGATGTTGCCGCAATAGAGTAATAAACAAATTCTCATTTCCTGACTGACAATATTAGCTATATTGTGTCATAGTTCTTTTTTTAGCAAGCGAAATAGTGGCTTGATATTACCTCAATAACTCTGGGTATTTTGTATTCAAAATATTTTGCAAACCTTTGAAAAATAACTCCATACACTTATAAGTAATGTATTTAAACTACTGGACATTATGCTAGCTTTTTAAGACTCAATATGTAAATTAGAATGTCGATGGAGTATCTGTTTTGTGATTATAATTATCTATTAGCTTTGAAATCTGTCTAAGATAAAGGATACTAAATATTTTTGATGTAAAATTTCTTCATCGGAAGCAGCTTTTTTCAGTGTTACACAAAACACATCGTATAGAATTGTAGCAAGTCGGTATATCAAATGTCACAACTCCATTCGGCTTATGGTACTCAATAAAGTTGTCTAAAATCGAAATTGTAACTCGTGGTTTGTTCGTAAACGACTTGCCATGGATCTCATGACTTTGTGATTACCTTGTGATTGTAATAAGAATTGTAAGTGTAAACTGTATAGTTGTACGTATTTATGATGTGGTGCTCTAAAACCCAATTATTATTATAGAAGCTTCCACATTTGAGAAATAAAACACAAATTAATAATTTACTTTTTATTTATAACTTGCACTATACTCTCAGCCGTTGGAGCAACTGTGATCCTCACGTCAAAGATTTCTAATTCGACAACCCGGTACAGCGATCTCTCTGATCGTACAATTTCACCTCCCGCAGGTAGCTCTTTCTGACGGCCAAGCAGATTTCAGTTTGGCATAGGTTTCTTTTTCCTGGCGAATAAGGGTAACTATCTGAGGAGTAAAGGATTACACATCGCGATTCATGTTTGTACCAAGTACAAATGTGACTAATTGGACGAGATATGTAGAATTCACTAATAGTATCAATATCTATTAATGTAGTAGAGTTCTGCAAAAGAATTTTCACTTTTAAATTATTAAATTGTTTAAGGAATATAATTTATAAATATGTTCGTTGAATAGTCGCATGTTACGGATGTTAGAGAAACGCCTCCCATAATGATGATCACGATAGTGAACATCTTGAATGATGACTCAGCAAAAAAATCGATTCTGGTGAAGAAAATAAATTATCCTTACCACAACATTTTATTACATATTATATTATTCTTGCTCCCATCATTTCTAATATTGTGTTTTATTACCGATATTGGTTTTCTTTAGCAAAGTGATCTATTTTCTTGTGGAAACCGAAATTATCCTTTTATAGCTGTACTACCATTATGAAGCGTGAATAATTGTAATAAAACCTTTTTTTATTGCGTTAAATAAAAGACGAGCATGCCATTCGCCTGATGGTAAGCGATACGGCCGCTCATGGACAGTAGAAAACCAAACAAAACCATGAATTACAATACATTGCTTGGCATTCCACTGCTCTTGCCAAGGGCGGATCCAGGGGGGAGAGCATGGGAGTCATCCCCCCCCCCTGGCTGACTCTAGATTGACAGATTTATTAAAATATATCGTTGATTTGTCTAAAAAAAATCGTAAACTTAATTACGTATCACAGGTGTAACAAACTTTTAAATAATCACTTTTAAATGTATTATTCAGCAGGGTTTCCCAAACTTTCGGTTCCACGAACCCCTGTTAAAATTTCCAGGTGACAGCGAAACCCTAACAGTTCGCTATCACCAGTCAGTTAGGGCATCTATGGTTAGGGCATAACTAATTAAATCCCCAAGGAAAAAAATAAAACTGAGTGTTGAAGAAAATAAGGTTTTTATTTGAATAAAAGGTAACAAATAGAGTGCCAAAAGAATCTTTTTTATATTAATGTGATGGGTGTGCTTGTTTCTTGTCGCAAATGGATTCTATTTTAGGAGTAATTTTGGATAATTTTAGCCTTAATTCTGACTCGGCATCAAGTCGATTTCTGTATTTAGTTTTTATCATGACTAGGTGTGAAAATCCACTCTCACATAAGTATGTTATAGCAAAGGGTAAAACGGAAATTCACCGCTTTACGTGAGAGTTCGGAATACTCTGCCTGTCTAGCTGCCCAAAAATAAAAAGCCACCATTACGTAAATCTTATCGCGAACCCCCTGCCGTCGAATGACGAACCCCTAGGGGTTCGCGTACCCCACTTTGAGTAAGACAGTATTATTGTAATCGAATTCGAATACGTCCAGTGTTCTGACTAGAACTATATGACCCCCCCTGACTTGAAAGCTGGATCTGCCCTTGGCTCCGGCCACACTGCGACACAAGATGTTAAGTCTCAATATATCCAGTAGTTACTCTGACTACAATGTCCTTCAAACCGGAACAAAACAGTGAATTTACACTGCTGTTTGGCAGAAGAAATAGCCGTTGCGGTGGTACCTACACAGGCGGCCTCGCATATGAGACCTACCATCGGTAATAAGAATACTTTTTTCACCAGAACCGTTTTTTTTCTGACCCATCATTAAATGTATTTTAAGTAGTATAAAGTCTTCGTTTTGGAAGCGTTTCCATAACACCCTGTATAGTTCAAACCCCACACAAATGCATTTCTGTTTCGTAGTAGTCGAATCAGTAACTACGAAACTCGCAAACTACCAACAATTGTTTTGGCACGGGGATCGAACCCGCGGCCTTTAGTTCAAGAGTTACAGCAGTTTTTTGTTTTTGCAAGTATACTTTTGATTTTACCGTTCATTGATTGGTTAGAACTCGAAATAATGAAGAATATCGAGGTTCATAAATTATTTGAAATATTTTTTTTTCTGTATGCCCTTCATGCACCAGAATAGATAACCCTTCTCTAGGTACCTTGCCCTCAAGGGTCTTTTACCTGCTATATAAATTGAAAATTCTTTTACAAACCTGGGGTTTATAATATAGGTATTAGACCGAGTAATACAAATCGAAGAGAGATAGGCTTGCTAATATAATCTCACTTTACAATAACTTTCAAAAAATGCTAAATTAAATTTTTAATTAAATTAAACATCTGCATCTAACCTGTGCAGCAAACAATTACTAAGAAATTGGTTATCTTGCATATTCTAGCACAAAGCCTTTATACAAAGCTTCTTGTCTCACCTTCAATGACCGTCCCAAATGTATATTTCAGATCATTTTTATCCACTTTTCTTCATATCTGTAATAAAGGCAGTGATCATAAAGATATACAGCTAAAATAACATTTTAGGAATCAAATAAAAAGCTAACAGTACCTCAAAAATTCAGACTTCAAACAAAAGAAATGTAGACAAACCATTACCACAATTATTGTTATATTCACACTCAGCAATATCTTCATTTACCTATTTTCTAGCTACGACACAAAGATCAGTTAATACATCTTAAAACAGCCATTGCCAAATAACAATCTAACCATACCATGTCCCACTCTCCACTTACCGCATCACAGATGCATGATGTGAACATGCCATGTAGCAGCCACGTCTCGCAAGACACTCATGTCACAGCTGTGCACACTACAATACTTTAACATGCCGTCCTTGTGTTTACCATTGTACAGTAAGAATAATCTCAGTCAGATGTACATTCACACTGTTTACAAACTGATTCAATACAAATTAACTTCACATTTGTACATATACCGGTTTTGTTGTGTGCTGCCAACAATAAAATACCACCTAATCTTATAATTAAAACATCCATCTCAAAGTGACATACTTGTTTATTTATCAAATTCCCTCATCACACATCACAAGTTACACACAATGCCCTTGTCATTAGTCTTACATCTAGTACAAGCTACATCATATATATGTCTTATTTCATTCAAGTATGCCTCATTATGAAATCCATAGTTATCTACTCAATCTCATTATGCTAATTAACTTAGATACACATTCTAAACATTACATTACCACATCATACATCTCTATTTCATGTGCTCATGTGGTGCTTACGAGCTCACCTCACGTCTGGGGCTTGTTGTTGTTCCAGCCATTGCCAGAGCCAGAACTACCACCGCCATTACCATTCCAGTTGCCTTGACCATTTGACCAATTTCCATGATTCCAATTGCCACCTTTTCCACCACCACTCCAACCTTGGTTGCCGCCTTGATTCCACGTTGGAGGTGGACCATTTTGCCCCCAATTTTGATTTCCATTCCAATTCTTGCCTGCGTTGCCTGGTGGTGGACCTCCTTGCCAGTTGTTAGGGCCTGAATTTGCATGCCCACCTAAAAATCCACCCCAACCAGCTTGATTAAGTGCTGCAGCTACAAGACTAATTGGTAAATTAAAATTAGGTGGAGGCCCCCCATTAGGATTGATGCCCAAATTTTGCATATTAAGAGAATCTATATTACTGTTTCCTCCGTTACTGCTTGATCCCCCAGGAGGACCGCTTCTGTTTACTTCCCAGTTGGTCGAGTTGTAAGACTCCTCCTTCCAATTTTGATTGGTTTTGCTTCGAATCTTTGGTGCAGCACTGGATACTGATACCGAGGCTCCCTTGATGACGTGATCTTCACCACACAAGCTCTGAGCCACTTCCGGATCTAAGAATGTTACAAATCCAAAAGCTCTAAATGGCCGTGGGACGAATACATCTGTCACCTCTCCAAACTTAGAGAAATAATCACGGAGATCGTCGGCCGTCATGTCTTCAGTGCATCTGCCCACAAACACTTTGCAAGGCATTTGAGGAACTACGCCTTCTTTCGAGTTGGGGATGCGGACGTCCACCCAGCGTCCATCTATATTGTGCCTCTGTGCCAGAGCTCTCATTTGGGACGCGTATGTTGCAAAGCGAATGAAACCAAAGCCTTTGAAGGATCCGTTTTTATCTTTCTTCAACTGAACCATTACCACTTCACCAAACTGTTCAAAATATTGTTTAATAGATTCTTCTGTTGATTTCCAAGGTAGACCCAGGCATATAAGATCTGAACAGGTAAGCTTCTTCTCTAAACGTTTTGTTTTAGCAGCTGAATTTTCAGGAGAGACATCTTCCATCTTGCGTTTGTTTTCTTTGGGGAATACACAAATGTATAGATGTTTACCCCATCCTACTTCGCCTGGTGGATGTAGTTTTCCTTCGCTTAGACGAATACCACGGATAGTTTTGCTGTCGGGGTGCCTGTATTTTAGTCCACAGGCCCCCGGGAATTGAGCAACAAGCGTAGAAAGCAACAGAGTTCCATCAAGCTCACAAGGTATTTCCACTGCGTTAGCGTCATCTTCATCTTCACTAACTTTGATGTACTCAAAAATATCTTCGTTGTAACCGTTTTTACTACACATAGTGAATAAGTTTATTGAATATTTATTTAGTTGTAATAAGCATACAAATGGCTGAGACGACTTAAAAAATTTACAACTCAACACAATTGATAGAACCAGCCATGTTGTATTTCTGAAATTCGACCACAGACTATTAAACAAGAAATTCGACCATGACCGTCTCTCTCAGTAATAAAAATATACTCTATGACCGTCTCTAAATATGATAGGGTTGCTACTTGCTATAATTTAACAATGAACATCGATAGTGCAATAAGTCGATCTTTTAACCCTTTATTTGATCGATAACATATTCATTTGTGTTCGCAGCAAAGAAAAGACCACAAGGTTCGCTGTTCTTTATTTATAGGAATGGAACTGGGCAATTATTTACAATTATTTTATCTTAAACAAAATATCCAGTATTACTTACTAAAATGCATGGCCTGATATCAAATGTATCTGAACTTTAGGAAAACTGTATCTGGAATAGGCTGGTCTACTTACATAATTACCATACACATTTCTCACACAAGATTTGTCAGTCTAAGCCGTATGTCTCAACTCTCGTAAGAAAATAAAGAAATAATCCAACAGCCCGTAAAAAGAAAATAAGAAACTGTACTCCTTTTATTAATTAAGCTCTTAAACTCTTGAACTCATCTTAAACGACCTGTATTACAGCATTATCGGTAGATCGGTACCTACGTATTTATTTATTTCTAGAATTCATTTTCTTTTATTAGTCAGAAAACATGTGCGATAGAATATAAAGGATAGATATAGATAGAATATCAAATCTACATTAAATCTCTGCACGTTGCGATTTATCTATGCAAATTAAAGTAGTGACATCGCAAAATCTATCTGGCTCATTGTAAATCTATAAACAAGTAAATGTAAATGTTTACCTACAGTTTTTTAAACAGATACGTATATAATTTTGAATACACTATTTTATAAAACATCACATACAATTTGAACGTGGGTAAAATAAATACGTGTTCGTTTTTGAAATAGATATAAAGCTGAAGAGTTTGTTTGTTTACACTAATCTCAGGAACTACTGGTTCTAATTGGAATATTCTTTTTGTATTGGAAAGGTCATTTATCAATGAAGGCTATAGGCTAGATTTGTTTTAAAATAATACAATAATTTTTAATGGATTTTCACTCATAAGGTATGAATCCTTATCAAAGTGATATTGGATTTTTCTATTGATTATTAGTCCGGAGTCAGGAATTTGTGCCCGATATGGCGATAGCCTCGCCCCCTATCACATCATGGGCCGGAACATACAAAGCGAAATCTACCTACCCCTTCTGGGATAAAGGGGTGTGTTTATGTACTTACATATTATGTAAGTACGAATCCTTATCCAAATGAATAAGATATTCATTAAAATTCATTAATCATATACCAACTTAGTTCAATTTGCGTATTTTTATAGGTTCTAGGGCTTGCAATCTGTGTCGAGCGTTATTTATCATAATATCTTAAAACGTAAACTAGGTACATAAATATCGACAAATTGTGTGTAAGTACTGGGTGGGACTAGTAGTAGGTATAATATGTAAAACTAATTTTTTATCTTCTAATAATACGCTTTAATAGATAAGCATTGTTTTTAAAACTTATTTGGATTATTTACCCTTCTCAACTAAAGACTCTGTGCATCACCAAGAGATGGCGCTTTATTAACTAAAAATATAATTTAAAAATCAATATAAAGTAATTGGCTATTTGACTAATTTCTGAAAAGTGTTTTAAAGTCTAGATATAATCACTCTATACCTCTTCAAACTATTAATTTATTTTTAAAGAGTTTTTTATAACGAATAAACATATTTTTCAGTTTTATCATCATATATGTCACCAAAACGGTAGGTCACGTGACTTTGAAAAAGTTACGTCACGCTTTATAAATGGTGAATGATCTTAGTGGCAGAGATGAATGAAAATTGTAAATCGTGACATCACACGCTGCACAATGACAGCTTGTCGTGTTTTGTTACATTTAAGCAACAGATAAAAAATGGCAATCTTATTTTAGACAATTTAAATATTTATAATTTAGATAAATGTAAATAAAAATACCTATAATTATTGTTTACCAAAAAGCTATCATGTGCAACACATCTTATAATTTATTGCCACAACAGTCAAATACCCAATTATGAAAACAATAATTTTATCCCTAAATTGTCTGACACAACAAGTAATTAAAGGATAAAAAATAGTGTCCACGGTCAACAAAATACTTTAGTATTCGAGAAAACCCAGATGCAGTAACTACAATACCTATACAATGAGTCAACTGCAATTTTCCAAAGGATATTTCCATCTGATAGCTAAGTTTTACGAAGTTTCGTTTTACAACATAACCCAAGATCCACGTGTTACTTACTTACTTACGTTATGTCTTCACGGCATATATTAGAACCAGTAGATATACCTATTGGGAGCTAATTGAGGATAGTGAAGTTTTTGCTACACTGGCACGGCAAAGTGGATACAGGATACAACAAACTCATCTAGTGCAAAGCAAATACTTACGGCCGTATTCATAAACAGATTATAACCCTATCTAGTTATTGAATGCTTTGTCCCTTTCGAACGATTTCAGAATTCAGTTCGGGCGAAGAAGAAGGCCGAAGTGTCCATCTGTGAGAAATAACCTTTTTCAGCTCTCTCGCCTGTGGTTATTCTGTTCGGATTGCATTGTTCTTACCGTCAAATGCAACTTTAACGTGCCAGTATAAAAAAAAGCCTGATCCTGAACGGCGACACACCGGGTGAAGTGAAGGACATTTACGTAGGAAGCTGATACTAGATCCGGCCAGAATAAAGTCAAATTAGGCGAGCGCATCTACATCACCAACCAATAGAAGATTAATTACAATATTAAAAAGTTAGATAAGCGTATAGAATGTATTGAAATAAGTAGGCGAACAAAGTCGCGCCTTGCATATAAAAAATAAATTAAGATTGCTATTCCAAATTGTGAAATTCAAACTCTGGCATAATTATTTTGCTAACGTAATCTCTATGTGAAGTCAACTTTCGTCAACTCTCGAAGTGCGTAGTGGCCTGTTGGTAAACGGACCAGACACGGCTACCAACATGTTTACCTGCGGTGGTCGCGGGTTCAAATACCAGGGCACACATCTGACTTTTCGGAGTCATAGCACAGGTCATAGTCAATCATCACGCACTATAACGGTGAAGAAAAACATCGTGAGGAAACCTGCGTAGCGATATGTAAGAATTTCTATGGTATATAAAGTCCGCAAACCCGCACTAGGCCAGCGTAGTAGCCTATATGGCCTTACCCCTCTCATTCGTACTCTCGATTGTAGAGGAACCTCATGTAGTGGGACGTATATGAGCTGATACAATCTCATAATGTGTACAATTATATACGACTTTATAAAACACTACAAGAACCTGTAAAAAAAATACCAAGACGCCAGAAGAATAAACACTGTTTTGCATATTACAACATAATAATATAGCAGCCGCATTTTTATGCGAACACGTTTATTTAATATTAAAATGTTGACCTTTTATACATAATGTCAATGTCATACTATCCTATTACTGTAGCTACTAGCTAAAAACAATCTTAAACTTTTAATATATTTGAGTTAGGTGCGTCAGCAAAAGGACCAGAACTACAGGCACATTATTCTATGGCAATAAAGTTCGTAGCGTCATTACTGGAACTACTTTGGTGTGCCTAATATATTGTATACTTTGCTTCTTTGGTTACTTTGTGATGAGAATTACAGATACCTTCAGAATTACATTTACATGTAGGCAATTTTCAATTGACACAGTATAGTAAATATGGCGATGAGGTGATTTCAAACAAGTAGAACTTATAAACTCATGCCTGCAGTGACGTAGCAAGAATTTACATAGAACTTATTCCAGGCATGCGGCATTGATATGCCTCTTGACGTAAAATTAATGGTGACTAAGACAAGAAAATTTTAAATTATATTCATATTATGTATTAAATAAGTTGCATTCAAGGTCTCAGGGTGTCTTATAATACTGCGTGTGTACGTTATCATTGCAGAATCGTGCCAACCAAGGCAGAAATACTCCATGGCCAGCTTGTTCATGAACCTGTTCTAGATTGTCTGTGGTCTTAACATGTAGACATGCGTGGGTGAGGGCGACGTAGGCTGGACGTAGGTACCTAATGCTCTTGTATAGGGATCATTGAACTGCAGAAAAACAAATTGTTAGTGTAATGCTGATGGGGAGCCTTATATATAAATAAATAAATAATACCCACCGTATACACCACGATAAATTAAAAATAATCAGCAATCCACAGATATGTCGTAAAATGCGGCCCAAAGAGGCAATCATACCCAACAACAAAAACTTCAAGCTATATATTTTGAAGTAAGGTAATTGCATACATGTATATGTAAAGAAGAAAGTAATAACAGCTGGTTTGAAAATAGATCATAATGACTAACTTCATTTTCTATACCGTACCTTGACTCGTGTCCACAAATTGACTAATATTATAACGATAATGACACGAATAACTGAAACGTTGGTATTCTGTTCGTGACATGTGTACCAAATTATGTATGTACCTATAAATGAATGGATGTAGCGGGAACTTATTTTATCGCCGTTGTTACTAAGTAGTCCTAAAATTCTCTACTAAATGTTTCATTGTGATAAAAATATACCGGCGATAGTATTTAAATAGAACTAAATATATTTCAGTTACTAAACAGATGAATTAAATGTCCAATCCGTTAAGAAGCTGGAGACAAATAAGTTTCGGCCTACATGAATGATTCTACCAAATGTCTAATGGTTCATACAACGTGCTAATTCTAAAATTTCTCTTAGTTTTTACGTCAGAGCCAAGCTTAAATCCAGTATTACCTACTCACAAGGTAAATGGACAACCAGACTGCAGGAAGTCCCTAGATGCGAGGGGCTACTTACCAAGTCACTGGGGAAACTTTTTTGACTCTCCCAAGCAGCTTCTGTATTTAGCAATGTAATTCGTTTGGCTGAGGATAATGATGATGCTGGAAAAACAAATTTAGATCATAAATTTCGCTAAAATAGATAATGTATTTGGTTCAGAAAATTGCTTGTTTAATACTGTTTAGATACTTGGTTTTCTTCAATTCTATGAATTAGACCTATATACTAAGTATTTTTTTCTAAAATTATAATACAAAATACAATACTCATAAAATGTGCTTTTGTAAATGGCTGAGCGGCGATCTTGAACTATGACTTTTCGAATCTTCCTTTTAATTTACGACGAACATTAGTGGACATAAGAAACGCAAGGTAGGTACCATACAAGCTTCACATTTATAATATAACGTCTGTGTTCTTTTCCAAATAATAAAATCTTTTATGTTAATATATATTCAGAATACGTTTTAAAATTGATTACTTGGATAAGAATGGGAATAAAATTAAAACTTAAATGTAAAATACTGCAATGATACTCAATGTAATTACTGTAACTATCATGATTAGGTACGGGTATCATTTGTGTGTCCCTGAAATAAGCCGTGGTTTGTGACACAAATAGTTTTGTAAGATTATGTAAATGCTTACCTAATACGCATATTATTAATATTAATTTGATTGGATAGCCTTAAGCCCTGGTCTGTGGAACGGTACGCGCGGCACTGCGTTGCACGCAATGCGATGTCAAACTCGGTTTTGTATGAAAAACGTCATCATTTGTCTTTTGTTCTATTGCGATATGCGTCAACCAGCGCGCACGGTGAAGGGTCAACTCCATTATAACATTTTGGTCGCTTGATAGAAACTGACAGCGGTTTGCGGTAGCGGCACAGATTTATATGAAAATACACCGCACAGCGCGCAGTCATTCTCGTCAAATCGCCGCGGCGTGCGACATTGCGGCATGGATTTATTTGTCGTTAATTTGACAGAAATAATAGCAGGAGCCTTTGTGTTTTATATCAAGATAGAAAGAACACATTAACATTTGATAATAAAAGGGAACAAATCTCCGATGGTAGTGTGCCCATATTTTTTCATATGGGCACCAAAATGTAACCGCAACGCATCTGATGTATTACAATTTTAAATCCAATTACAATATCCACCAGCAAGAAATAATCAGCTCTTGCCGTCAAACACTATTATGATACCCTGCTCGAAAGCATATTTGGAAACCGATATTAGAAACACGAAATATTTGCATGTGTCATTTACGAGTTTACCACCTTCGTGTACGGTGGTCGGAGCAATTAGGAAAATATCACTAGTTCATCCGATGAGCGTCTTATAATAATATATTACAGTTGAAAAATGTTTCTTAAATTTTTCCGTACATATTATAGAAAGCAAATTCGCAGCTTGTACCATACGACCCTTGTTAATATTAGTCCGTGTTGCTTTACATCTAGCTTCTCCAGCCCGTATTTTTGAGCGGTCAATTCAATATTTAATTGTCTTTCACTTTGTAATGGAGGGAAATAGACGATTCTTTGTTTTTAACTCCTACTATTTAGTTCCTTTTTGATAAAGCTTCGGATTTCAACAAATGTACTGAGATCTATAACATCTTCTATATCAAAATAATGATTTTTGCAATATTTCAGAGACATTTACATTTACAGAGTGCGAACCAGTGCGAACGGAGTGCGACATTTTTTTAAGACTGCCTCGGTGGCGTAGTTGTACTACGGTACGACTACAAAGCTGAGCTCTCGGGTTCGAATCCCGGCTCGGGCAAAGTGATATTGGGTTTTTCTATTCATTATCAGCCTGGAGCCAGGAATTTGTGTCCGATATGGCGTTAGGCTCGCCCCCTGTCACATCATGGAACGGAACATACAAGGCGAAATGTGGGTGTCCTGGTGGCGCCTCTGCCTACCTCTTTTGGGTTAAAGGCGTGAGTTTATGTATGCAAATAAAGTTAAACCTACGATCAAGAACTGCTGATGTGCTGGAGGTTGTGCAGATACATATATACCAACTACCTACCTATACCTACGTCTATTATTTGAGCTCCGTATTGTGAATTTAGATAAAAAGTACAATTAAATGATTATTGTAAAAAGTGTCCATCAGTATTGATCCAGGTTTTGCTTGTGATAGTTTATAACAAAATTATTTTATTTTCTAATAATAATACAATTTGTTTTTATCAAATTACGGTACAATCGGCGATAATTTAAGAGTAGGTATCTATACAAGTGCAGTGAAATATAACTTGATCAAAGAATAGGTTTATTAGCAGCAAAAATAAAATAATATAGTTAATAGCACGCTAATTTACATGAGAAAATATAAACTAATTATGTCACGTATCAATATTTGAGAAAATGGTCTTATGTGCCTTTTTACCGACTTCGTTTAGAATGACGCACAAACAATTTTTTTATATAATTTTATATATTTTTGAACTCAAATAATTGTTATCCGTTGTCATGGAGACCCGTGAAGACTTCAATGCAAAATTGTCATAATAACATTTGTTGTCAAGTTTCGGCCCTCCCATTGGTCAACGGATTTACGCAGAGTGAAACCTATCTGTGAAACCTCCTTAGTTGCTTGAACTCCGTTGCTTGCCGCAGTGCCGCACGTACCGTTCGTCAGACCAGGGCTTTAGCTGTCGATCACAACTCTATGACGACATGGTATAGATTTCATTTTCTTTTTTATATTCTTCTTAAAGAATATATTATGTCTAATTTTCAATAAACTATCTAATGTCATAACATCATGTAAGAGATTAATTTACGTGACAATATTTTTTCTGAAAAATCTTACAATTTCTTTAACACTTTCCAGACGAGACTATTTGCCAAGTTTCTTCAATACACACTGCATACATACATACATAAACTCAGGCCTTTATCCCCGAAGGGGTAGGCAGAGGCCACCAGGACGCCCACATTTCCCCTTGTATGTTCCGTCCCACGATGTGATAGGGGGCGAGCCTATCGCCATAATCGCCATATCGGGCACAAATTCCTGACTCCGGGCTTATAATGAATAGAAAAATCCAATATCACTTTGCCCGACCCGGGACTCGAACCCGAGACCACAGCTTTGTAACCGTACCGTAATACAACTACGCCAACGAGGCAGTCACAGTTATAATACACACTCCTATCCAGAATATTATATTGTCTTTCGTCTGCATGCCTTATGACATATTAAGTTATTTAAATGGGTCTGTATTAACGTAATAGAACTCGAAACAATGATTTTTAGAATTTTTGTCTGTTTGTTTGTCGGTGCGGTTGGGCGCGATGGTCTCAGGAACGGCTTGGTATAGAAGTAACTGACATCCTGGATTAAAAAATTAGTGTAGTGAAGGAATTCCGATATATATTTGTTACTTTTTTATACTCAAAGGGATGCGATGGGACTGGATTGGATGCCTTGAGTGAGAATGAGACGGGATAGGTGGGATATAACGGGACGGGACGGGACGGGGTGGGAAATTCCAAATACAGTTAATTGTGGATTGCAATACTTACCTATTGCTATAAGAATAAATAAACTTTATGACATATTTTCCAGTCTAATGCACTTTTTTCAAAAGGCAACTGTCCTACTGCCTTTCATAGCTTCTATCGAAGATTGGATTATTTTTTCTGTGTGGTCTGTAATGAAATACAATGTAAAACTTTAACTTTCGCAATAATTCTGTTTTAACAAAGCTAGTAATTCTAATTACCGAGCGGTACATTACCGTATTTTAATATTATCTACCTAGCTGATAAATTATAATATAATTAATATGACACTTAACTATCATCAACCACTCCGGACATCCAAGTTCGGCTAGAATTTCAGATTTGAAAATTTATACTTAATAGATAACGCAGTGTACCTAATTACCACTAATAATTTTCCATTATTTCAGATACAGTTTTACGATGGGTACTGTCTGAAAACGGATATCTTCCGTATTTGAAACCATTATAAAATTTATAATACAGGCCGTACAGGTCATAACTACATCACTCTACAGGGCCCGGGCCACCACTAAAATAAAAACTTCGATTAAAAGGGGTGAGAGCTTAGGCTATACGAAGGTGTGATGTAGAAGTACACTACGCTGGTCTAGTGCTGTGTGGCAGCCTTCGAAACTCTTCGACTTCTCGAAATGGTAGAGCCACTCTATTGATATTCATGACTGGGCATGAAAGGGTAGGTTCGTCCGGGGCGGTACCACTGTCTCACAGGAGATCGACGTGAAGCGACAGCTTTGCTGACGCGTTTCGTTCAGTGAGTGATATTGCAGGATGCCCAATATCCCTTCCCTCTTCCCCTCCTGTTTCCTTCCCGCTCCCCTCCCCATTTCATAGGCCGGCAACACGTCTATGATCCAATTGCTGTGGATATTCATGAGCGGGCAGTGATCATTCCATCAGGTGACTTGAAAAGTCAGAGATGTGCTCTGGGATTCGAACCCGCGACCTCTCTCTCGGATGTCGTGCCCAGTCCGTTACCAACAGGACATTACGCATTTTTTTGCACGCACGTTTCCATTATAAAGGGATGAAATATATTACTATACGAGTAGTTAAAAAATTATAACTTTATAGTAAACCAAGAAAAAGAAATGAAACCAAAGTCATAAACTTTTTCTTTTTGTAATTAGACGAAAACTTGTTTACACTTTTAAGTTAGTAAATGGCACTGGGCGTTTCTAATCAATAATCATATTATGAGCACCACTACAGAATATATGCGGTCGGGTCTAAAGCACGGAAAGTAATAATAAAGTCACCGAGTCAACTGGACCTATCCAGTCACTACCTGATCACCTTGAATCTTGACTTTTACTATTTGCTAATTTAAAGTTGGATGCCTTTATGTGTTGAATTGGTTTTAGTGTGGGCCACGTAGATGTATTATATCCGTGTTTCAATCGCCAAAGCGACACGTTTATTATTTTTCAAGGATTTCATTAAATATCTAAACTATTTCCTATCCAAATTAACATTCCTGTGCTGTTTACTTTCGAAATGTTATTATTTTTATTATAGTTATTATAGGGCTTCCTGTATTTTATTCTTTCCGACATTCCACAATTTTAGTAATTTTATAGCCGAAAACATACCTGTTTGTTATTGGTTGTAAATAATTTCTTTACTTCCTTGTATATTGCAATGGTATTTTTATATTTTAGATAGTGAGGAAAAGAGTAATGGAGAAATAATAATTATTTGTAGGTGATGTGTGTCGTACAGGTAGTAGGTACCTATACAGGTGCATATACAGGAGTTGCAGTGGTGGGTGTGAGAGCGGGGTCACCTGCATCTAATTGGTGATGTATCATTTTAACCTAATATGATATCACTTTCAAATAATTTGTTTCTGTGAATACAGAATGAAATGGAGCCCATTTCATTTTTAGGCAAAACCAATTTTAATTGCATTCTTTTATTTTTATCACTTTTTAATCTTTTATTTAGTAAATTATTTATATGTGTAGAAAATTAATTGTTAAACATTTTATGAAGCTGTAAGCGCGGACTTTTTAACACGTGTACATAACTTATATATTTCTAAGACACAACACGGCTCATCTCCTATAGTTTTGCAGAATAATCACACGAAAACACACATATCAAAACCCTAAATGTCACAATGTGAACTTTAAATCTCAGCACCTAAAAAACCGGTTGGCTTGGGTCATCAGGCGGTTTGTATTTGCCACATCACCACATATTTACATAATTATTACAGTAGATACTATGTATAGTCGTACCAATCAATCTTTAGGATAAACCGCTACAATGGTAAGTGTTTGTAAATTGTACAGTTATATTCAACATTATGACATGGAGTCATTGCCTCATGAGCGCTAACGTTATTAAATATGGAGATTGGAGGTCCTTAAATTTCCTAAAAAATCTGCATTTTATATAAAAATTGATATTAATACATACATACATAAACTCACGCCTTTATCCCCGAAGGGGTAGGCAGAGGCGCCACCAAGACACCCACATTTTGCCTTGTATGTTCCGTCCCACGATGTGATAGGGGGCGAGCCTATCGCTATATCGGGCACAAATTCCTAACTCCGAGCTGATAATGAATAGAAAAATCCAATATCACTTTGCCCGACCCGGGACTCGAACCCGAGACCTCAGCTGTGTAACCGTACCGTAATACAACTACGCCACTGCACCGAGGCAGTATTTGATATTAATACACCCCAATTTAAAAACAGTTTTATTTTTATCGGACAGTTAACCATGCAGATATCAGTTCGCTTAATTTTAAGTATGCTTATTTAAGTCCAGCATTATGTCAGCACGTTATTATACCATCAATCACGATTGACTATATAATAGATACCTCCTAAAACCTAGGTTTATTTCGGTCTATTAAAATACTCGAATGCGTTAAGAACACAAAAGGTCAAAGACCAGTTTCGCAACATTTCTCTGTTGGTTTGGAACAAAGGCTTGCGTCTTGCAGGCATGTCCCCTTCACTGGCGCAGGCGATACTGACAGGAAGCCCGTCCAAGGCAAGCGTCTGACGCCTTGCACTCACAAACACTTGCATTCCCTTGGCGACATGTAAACAGGAAATAGTTCAAAAATTAGCGTTTAGGAGACAATCGACAATTGGCTTATTCAATAAATTATTTGGTCGTAAAAATAATTATTTAATTGCAACATGGCCCCAAAATCCCTTCTAATGTTTTCCCTATAAGCGTAATTTTATGATAAACATAAAATGCTAATAAATTATCTTTTTATAGAAATTCGCAATCAAAATATTAACAATCTAGATGTTTTGTTGGTATTTTGCGCATTTCTTATTGAATAATCATATCGGATTATTCATATGAATTAGGTATTGCGTATTTACCTAAGTGTAATGTTTCCTTATTTAAACAAAACGAACGAACTTTTCACTATGAAAGATTTCGATAACAGTACGAACGGATAGTAGGTAAACATTTAAAGCAGAACTTTTCCCTCGTGATAATATCTAACTTATTATTCCGAGTGCGTCATATGGACCGTAGAATTTCGCCGTGACTGCGGTCGCTCCGGGGCCACTGACACTACCATTGCATCCAACAGGTTCTTATTTTTATTTTTCGAGATTTACTTAATACTTTTTAGTTATTTTATTTATCCAATATTGCAAATGCCTGCAAGTGACTCAGTACAAAGAGTCTTATTATGTTCAATGATCCTTTTTAACTTTTGTGCTTGTAGTTTCGTTAGTTCTAGACGATTCGAATTCTAAATGCTTTTTATGCAAAAAAGTAAAACCAGGTAGGTACCTACCTATAATAAAAACATTTAGCAGTGTCGTATCCTTATATTGACCGGTCATATTTCCTTGTCATTTGTTACTCTTTGCTGATTAACAAAAGAGTTTGTTTAATGGTTTAAATGGCTTATTTATCAATAAGCGTGTCGATCTTATCGCTTTCAGCAATTGCTTATGGACAATCATTAAATGGAGGTAGGGAAGGGGAAAGACACTTTATACTTATTTCTTACCTACACAATGGTTAATTTGCATCACTCAGCTCCTATGTCCCCTAAATGCGATAGAGGGCATCCACAGTGACTCCCCATCTCGCACGATCTTGAGCTACCTGCTTTATATTGCTCTAGATCTTCCCAACGCTTTTCGCTTCGTCGATCACAGTGCGTCGCCAGGTTCGTGTGGGACCGCCACGTTTTCGTTTACCTTGGGGACTCCACTCCATTGCCTGTTTAGGTATATGGTCTGCACCTCTTCAGATACTGTGGCCAATTCATTTCCACTTGCGGCGCCTGATTTGTTGGTTGATCGGAGTTATATGGCAGAGTTCTCGTAGTTCGACGTTTAAGGTTTTCTCAGGCCAGTGAATATGATGAATTTGCATAGAAAGGTCTAATTGAAGCTTACATGTGACTTCCATTATCTACATCAATCATTATAATCCGATAAGATCACACATGAAATACAAGTTGTTGTGCCTTCCTTTCCTAGTTTATTTGTTAATGTTCGGTAGCAACTGTATTACAATTATGTAGGTACTTATCTACCACTAGCTTCTGCCCGCTAACTTCGTCTGCGTGATTAACTTTATTTGTAATTTTTGAATTTTTGGAAAATAATCATTCCTAGCTAGGATTCGAACCCGTTAATTTTGAAAAAAAAAAAGAAACATACCTATATTATTACATCATTCAATAGTGTCACTAATAAGGATCAAATTCTGAAAAGTAAAGGAAAATGTTGATTTTAAGAAAATAAAGTTTTTTTTACAATGAAATGAAATGAAAATAATTTATTGAATACATAAAATGTTATACATCATTTAGATTCAGTAATTTTTTTTAACTACCACCCGGTTCGTAGGGCGGTTTTCACTACATAACCCTAAGATCTAGTCTCATTGCGTTTACTATGTATTAATAAAAAAGAAACAACCTGTATATAAATCTACCAACGTCAAATTAACTTTACAATTGTAACAGACAACAGTTTAATATTAGAGGTTTCTAAATCAATTTCCCTGTCTTTCTTATGGGTTTAATAAAAAGAAACACCCTGTATGTAAATGAAATATATAACAGTTTTCAAATTGGACCTGCAGCAATACATCTGTGAAAACTGCATTTCATTTTGTGCGGTAGATTTTGAGTAATGTGCAAGCAAACAAAAAGAAACACCCTGTACGTGAATGCAAAATATACCAAATATTAAGTCAAGCCTGCAACAATACAACTGTGAAAACCGCATCTGATTTCGTGCGGTAGTTTTTGAGTAATGTGCAGGCAAACAAAAAGAAACATTAAATGCAACATATACCAGTTTTTAAGTTGAATCTACAGCAATACAACTGTGAAAACCGCATCTCATTTGGTGCAGTAGTTTTCGCGTGATGCGCAAGCAAACATACAGACAGACAGACAGACAGACAGACAGACAAAAATTCTAAAAAAAATTGTTTTGGCTTCTGTTGCTGTTATAAAGACTACCACCCGGTTCGTAGGGCGGTTTTCACTACATAACCCTAAGATCTAGTCTCATTGCGTTTACTATGTATTAACAAAAAAGAAACAACCTGTATATAAATCTACCAACGTCAAATTAACTTTACAATTGTAACAGACAACAGTTTAATATTAGAGGTTTCTAAATCAATTTCCCTGTCTTTCTTATGGGTATAATAAAAAGAAACACCCTGTATGTAAATGAAATATATAACAGTTTTCAAATTGGACCTGCAGCAATACATCTGTGAAAACTGCATTTCATTTCGTGCGGTATATTTTGAGTAATGTGCAAGCAAACAAAAAGAAACACCCTGTACGTGAATGCAAAATATACCAAATATTAAGTCAAGCCTGCAACAATACAACTGTGAAAACCGCATCTGATTTCGTGCGGTAGTTTTTGAGTAATGTGCAGGCAAACAAAAAGAAACACCCTGTATGTAAATGCAACATATACCAGTTTTTAAGTTGAATCTACAGCAATACAACTGTGAAAACCGCATCTCATTTGGTGCAGTAGTTTTCGCGTGATGCGCAAGCAAACATACAGACAGACAGACAGACAGACAGACAGACAGACAGACAGACAGACAGACAGACAAAAATTCTAAAAAAAATTGTTTTGGCTTCTGTTGCTGTTATAAAGACCCCTCGCGTTAAAATTTCTCAAATATCTTCCATGTACAGACATCGACCATTTACATTTTTATTATATGTATAGACTAGCATTTGCCCGCGACTTCGTCTGCGTGTTTAAAAGATAATGTACACGTTATATTGCTAAAACTATTCCATTGTAACCTTTACGTAATCTTTTCACAAAAATCAACGTGCAACATTTCTATTTTCAATTCTGACTCTGAATTTAGATTATCGGATCAATGGGTCCGTCAGTTATCGATTCAGAGACCAATCGGATCAATAAATAAAAAATTCAAAATGACGGCCAACATTTTCAATTCTGAATACAAATTTAGATTATCGGAACTCATATCGATTTTGAGACCAATCGGATCAATACATAAACGGCCTTATTCATATACAGTTTTAATAGGTTATTTTAGGTATCGAATGTTTGTTTTCTCGCTCAAACTGAATTGAAAAGAATAGTTAACTTCAGCAGTTTTATTTTCTATACAAAATACAAATTTTTCAACCCTTATTTTTACTCCTTTAGGGTTAAATTTAAGTAAACAGTATACGCACTTATTTTTAATTTTAGATGTGTAATTATAGTATCAAGTTTGAAATCTGCAACTTCAACGGTTGCGGTTTTCCATACAAATTTATTTTACCCTTTTCACCCCCTTAGGGGTTGAATTTCCAAAAATCCTTCCTTAGTGCTACCCTACGTTATAAAAGAAATCCCTGTGTAAAATTTCAAGTTCCTAGCTTAAGTAGTTTCGGCTGTGCGTTGATCCGGCAGTTCGGTTCTACAAAACTTCAACCCTTATTTTCGTCCCTTTAGGGTTAATTTTAGATAAACAATATACGCAAATATTTTTGTCTTAGAATGAATAACTTAAGTGCCAAGTTTGACAATTGTAACTTTAACGGTTTAAATTTTCCCCTATATCAGTTTTTGACCCTTTACACCCCTCTAGGGGATGAATATCCAAAAATCCATCCTTAGTGCTACCCTACGTCACAATCGGAACCCCTGTGTAAAATTTCAAGTTCTTAGCTTCAGTAGTTTCGGCTGTGCGTTGATCCAGCAGTTTGGTTTTACAATACTTCAACCCTTATTTTCAGCCCTTTAGGGTTAATTATAAGAAAAGAGAGTATGCATTTGTTCTTGTTTCTAGATGAGTAAACAAAAAGTCAAGTTTGATATCTGCAACTTCAAGGGTTTTGGTTTTCCATACACCAGTATTTTTCCCTTTTCACCCCCTTAGGGGTCGAATTTCCAAAAATCCTTCCTTAGTGCTACCCTACGTCACAATAAGAACCCCTATGTAAAATTTCACGTTTCTAGCTCCAGTAAATTCGGCTGTGCGTTGATCGGGTAGGAAGGAAATCAACCAGTTTCTAAACATTTCAACCCTTATTTTAACCCCTTTAATGTTAATTTTTTGACAAATAATGTATGCAATTATTTTTGTTATTAAATGAGTTATTAAACTACCAAGTTTAAGAATTGTAACTTCAATGGATTAGATTTTCCATACAACAGTTTTTAACCCTTTTCACCCCCTTAGGGGTAGAATTTCCCAAAATCCCTTCTTAGTGCTACCCTCCGTCACAATAGGAATCCCTGTGTAAAATTTCAAGTTCCTAGGTCCAATAGTTTCGGCTGTGCGTTGATAGGTCAGTCAATCAGGTTCCTCTTTTATATATATAGATTACTAGACGAGCTTGGAAAACCATCACCAATTTACACTACGATGTAGGATTTTTCATCAAATAAAAGTTGCGTTTCACATTACAGAGTGTCTATGGACACTCACCGTTATATTGTAATAATGTAAGGTCGTGGTGAAAGATATAGATCACTAATTTAGTTTTTTCATTATCAGAATCAACATGTGCCGTTTCAATGTTAATATGATATTGACCACTGATTAAAATAATAATAATCATTTTCTTCCATTCTAAGAATCGTTTTGCAATATTACAGATTATCATCTAACAACAAATGTATTATTCTTACATGGTAGATGGAGACGTGTCATATATGTAGGTAAAGCTTCTTTTGAATTAATAAGTATTTTGAATACAGGTTCAGTACTTAATAAAACATATCTGTAATAGTATTCGCGTTACATACGAGCACACAACTATTATCCCGTTTAACATCTTTCAACGAAGTTTGTTTATATACCTGTTTCCGTGAGTAATACACAAATTAGGCGCACTGAAAAATTAGGTAGTATAGATACTCGTATATCTGAAACTATCTGAGTTCGATAATGCAAATAGCTTAAAAATAGAATGTAGTAATCATGATAGTTTACTAATTATTCAGTCATTTACTTTATGAATCGTAGTCCCACTAAACCTTTCTTTCTGATGCAAGAATGCGCAATTTTTACACTAACGAGTTCTGTTGCAACTCCAGCTAGTAGCTACGAACAAAGTCTTAGTGCAACTGCCAACGAACTCTTGCAAATTCAGCGGTTAGAATTGCAACTAATTACAGCTTGAGGTCATTAAAATTTAATTATTTAAGTACACAAAGACATTCTGTAATGTGACGGCAATTCACGGAAACGATCACCTGGAATGCGGTAAAAATTGATTATTTTCGTATTCGCCTACTACCTGTTAGGTCGCATTTTTAAAAGTTATAGCTAGTTTGAAACTGAACAGACGTTTTCCCAAAAAAAATTCGAGGTTTATGCACATTTAAAAAAATAATTAAATATGAATAAATGTGATTTGAGCCATGCCAAATGTTGATGTTGAGTGCAAGGTGAGTGGC
The DNA here is from genome assembly GCA_905220455.2 of Deilephila porcellus. Classification (NCBI taxonomy): domain Eukaryota; kingdom Metazoa; phylum Arthropoda; class Insecta; order Lepidoptera; family Sphingidae; genus Deilephila; species Deilephila porcellus. The sequence goes on along the minus strand of LR999973.1, from coordinate 10,085,699 downwards.
TGTGGGCTCCATGTGCGTGCATCGGCCAGTGACCGTCTGTGACCGACGGCCGCGCTGCACTCGACCGCCTTTGGGGGCTCTTCGTTGGACTCCTACAACTTTATACGAAACATCGTATTTTCCTGTACTCAAACATCACTCGTCCACACGTTTTATGCCAGTTGTTGTTATTATCAGTTATTTTTTTAAAGCATAGTTTAGATACGTTTTGTATGATCAAGTGTTTCCTTCGCACCTAACTGTAAACGTGTATAATAACTATTTATCACCTTAATTATTATACTTACTTTGTTTAAAGGTTGTTTTATTTATTGTCCTACTGTTTACAACCTTTAGAGGTTTCAAAGTCGTAATTTAGAATCTTTGAAAACCGCATAATCGCCATGAACATTAATGCAAACAATGCATTGAGGAAATAGAAATATTTGCCTATTTCATAATTACGCACTTCTGTACCTTTTGCTGAAACTAAAGTTATAGCTTTCAATAACCTCTCAATAATGTTTCACAACAATGTGTTGATATTCATTTTGAAAGTTACAATTTCGCAAGTACACTGTCTATCATATTGAAGGATTGTTGCAAAAGTTGCTTAATGCCAATTTGAGTGTGGGCATAGTGTTTGGCGGCTAGGCTGGGAGGTGCCACATTTCGGTGGGGGTGGCGCGCGTGTGCCGCGGCTGCCACTCAAGTGGGTCGTTGTGTTGTGAAACAGAGAGCGGCGTGTGAGTCGGTGTTGTCGCTGGCTCGGCACTCAGCGCAATCATGTGCTAATGCCATACACTTTACACATATTTTCTCGCCGTTTGACATTTCTTTAAATAACAACCTCTATGGCGCAGGTTGTAGCGTGGATCAGCCAGTGTGGATTCAATCCCCACATCGGGATAATTGTTGTGTAATCCACAAGGAGGCATTTGTTTCGGATCTGAGTGTAAAGAAACCTTAGCACCTTTGCACCCGGCGTATTTGTAACGCGCTGACGACGTTTTACGAACGCGTACTCTCTGCGGTTTGCTAGTGTAGATGACCAAAGGCTAACTATGCAAAGGTTGGCTCACGGCACGCGCGGCGTGGCGCTTCGTCTTAATTGCGTTTAAAGCGCGATTTTTGTGCATCTTCGGCGCGTTAAAAATACGGCGTGTGCAAAGGCTCTAAGAGCCTTTGATTGAGTAAATATTGGCATACGTCAAAAAAATTGGCCCCCTGAACGCGATACAATCGCGCTGAGACGGCGATACAAAAGCACCGCAGTCGCGCGTATGTGCCTTGATACGGAAAGCACTTCAACAGCGCACAGCTTTTCACAGCGTTGTATCGTTAAAAATGCGACAATCTGCTTCTTGGCCCACAATGGGGCTAAGATTATTAGGATACCTGTTAGATATATTTATTATTATTAAAATAATGATACTGATTATCATTTATTTTCTTATCAAGTACTCTATTCATCCGGCTAAGCTAAGCCATTGTATCATTTAGTAGGTACTGTGAAAAACAAATCAGATTAAGGCTATGATTGGACTATTTGCCGTATTAGTTGTTTGTTATAAACAATTGGACTTCCGCAAATATATTGTTTTCCTGTCTTCTGAGAAGCGTTTAAACAATCTTATCTGCTAAGTGTATACATATCAATCCCGACTATCAAATGCTACGACAAGATTGTAGTGCGCCCAAGTGCTGCTTTGATCTTTTATCGGAGTGATAAAAGTATTAATTATTATATTATTATGGATAAATTGATTTTCAGGTAATCACCACTTTCTAAGGGGATTCACATATTAGGCTGGACTCGATGAACAATTAGAAAACCTATTAAACATTATCCGCATATATTTCTTGAACCATCGAAAGTTTCGAGTAAGAATTTAACATAATCAAAATATATTTTTATATTCTACTAGCCCTTATCTAATACAGACGTCAATTCAGCGTAGCGTGATTTCAATAATTACATATTTTTAAAAGCTTTTTGGATATTACAGATGTTTGCGTGACGTTACCGTTAGACTAGCAGGTTACTGCAATACTTTACCACCGAATGCACACAGACTGATTAATCTAAAAATAATATTAAAACAACTTTCAGCTTCGAAAATCATACCTATACTGCTGGTACTTTTTTATATCAGCACGACAATGTGACTGTAATAATTTATAGTGTAATGCATCTGATGTTAAAGTAATCATTGTTACTTGATCAATTTTTAACAATGAGATGGGTGTTTAGCTGTCATCGTTAATGTGTTTTTTTAGGCTAATAATAAACCGAATTCAAAGAAGGCGAGACAAAAAGTGCCTCCAAGTAATCAGATCCATTCGTCATGCTAAAAAATAACTGGACGGACTTGGGTGCGGTGTGTGTTATTCAAAGTATTTGCATTTCGTAATATTTTCAGAGCAACTCCGTTACGAAAGGAACATTGGGTACATTATACAATAATTGTTGTCATGACCTACACTATACACTAGACTTCCTAAATTAATGCTTAAAACAAAATGTGTTTGTTTATATATTGTCCAGAGCGAAATATAAAATATGTGCCACCTTACCGAAACTTTTGAAGTAGGTAGACATACCAAAAAAAATTAAAATTATAAGTAATAAATGAGTTAAGTATTTAACATTTTATATATATTTTAATGTAGGTATAATATCTTAATAGATGTAAAAGAAAGTTTTATTTTGGTTTTACTTTACTATAATATATCTACTAATCTCTGCCCTACCCTCTGTTAATCCTTACAGACAACCATGAGATGGATTTTACATCCCATGGTTGTCTGTAAGATATTGCCTTTGAGCGATAAGACCGCCAATTGTACCTACTTTTTATGTATGTGATTTTCTTTTAATTGTATGTTTTTTTTGTGTGTGTGCAATAAAGTGTAGGTATATAAATAAATATAAATAAATCTACTTTGATGTTTAATTTAAGTACCTCAGCGTTATTATAACTTTCAACTACAGAAAGGCCACTGCTGAACAAATATCTCACCCAAGGATATCTACAAAGACCTATCAGAAGCGGCCTGCATTCAGCCACTAGCCGAGTCCTGCAACCTTCATCAGGTCGTCTGTCCACAGTATACGTTCTCACCTCAGGAATCAAGTCCAATGCGACGCAGCGCTTGCCGATGCGTGCTCAAAACCCTTTCGCCCCATTGGGACATTAATTAATAATTATTAGTATTTTAATTTGATAAAGATATATGAATATAAATCTCGTTATTAACGTTATTCTGTGTTTTCAAATCTGTTGAATTTTTAAAATTAATTCGTAAAACTACGTAAATACATCCCTAAAGTGGAGAAGTTCCAATCAATTATATCCAGATATTGCCCGCTGGCGACTAAAACCGACCGCCGTACTTCAAGGTCCATAATATTTACCTACTGCTAGATCAATGAAGCAATAATAAATTATTTATGTAACATTGTAAAAATGTGGATCGCTTACGAAACGTATTCTTGTTCCACCAAATCATGCGTTGCAGCATGTTTACTCTGTAAGACAAAAGTCTATTCATTGTTTCTAGGAACGGTGTCATGCGAATAGTGCTCGCATGCCATAGTAAGGATCAAACTCCACCACAATGCCGCGAAGTACTGCTATAAAGCTACACGCCACCTCATATAATACCAGTTATGAATGACACGCTTAATGATCAAAGGCACACGACGGCCTGAGATGAGAATACGAATTGCCAGCGCCATTTTGTCATGCAGTTAGTTAAGAAATAATAATTAGGCCTAATTTATTTTTAAAAGAAATGTCGTTATTGGCTCTATTGACTTCTAGTTAATATTATCCAGATGTCATCATATCTGAGAACAGTGTGAGCCAGTGTGGAATACTCAATATGACTTGGCTGGTTCATCATTTTTAGTACGTAAGGATAAAAAACTGATTGCTTTAAAAAAATGTGTATATTTCGCTGTCGTGGTAGTATGTGTTATATTGCCGTCTACCTAAATAAACGGGAAATTCCGATCGGTAGAGAATGCTAATATAACACAAGTGATTTGTAAGTGAAAATTCATTGCCATTTTACGATTTCTTCGCGTACGCTTTATTGGAGCAACATACTAATTAAAGCAATTGAGTTTTCCTTATTACATTCATAAAGACATTGTCATAAGTAAAACATCTTCTTGCCAATGTCTGTTAATACTTATTATGTGATGTTGAAGATTTCACGTATTAAGTAAATATGGTAGGTTTATGTAATTTTGATGTAACAATTTACACGTTTACACAAACGTGTCCATCAGTAATGTCGCCGAGATTTCTTGTCGACAGATACTTGCAAAAATATTCAAATTATCCGATTGGAACAACCCGAACGGGTTTATCAGGCTGAAGGTCAGACAATCGAATGCCCCACGCCAGTAATTTAGAATAATAATGATTTTTTTTTAAGATTATATGACATTAGCTGTTCGGTTCACATATTTATGTCCGATACGATAACAGGTATAATAAAACTTCGTTATATCATAATAGGATTATATTTAAAGTAAAAATAAATCTATAATCAAGTATAAAAGCTGTATTGCCACGTTTCTGTCGAACAGATCATACTTATTGCATTCTCGTAAACTAAATAGAATATAAACTTAGGTATAAAATTGACACTTAAGTACATTGAATGTTTTTATATGTTTAACAAAACAAGCCGTCAAATATAATCTGAATGAAACTATTACATACATAAGTACTGTATTCGAATAAAATAAATAAAATATTTATAAAAAATATTCTTGTTTAACAGAAACTAAAAAAAATATTTATGACAAAATTCTTAATAGAGAATTATTTATATTATGATTTATTAATTTAACAAAATTTTCATCAAAGGAACGGAAAAATACGAGTGATAGTTGTTGATTATAATTATTGAATCGAAACGATTGATATCAATCGACCTTAATAATTTAATTTCGGTCCATATTTTTATTTAATTTCTCCTAAATTGAACTATATTTTTATCGCGATCAGTATTTTTTCCTAAGTTACAAATAATTTGACTAGGTGTTAACTTAGGAAATCTATAAAAATTATCTTGAAAACCTTTTTGTAAATCACAAGCACTTTAGCTGACGTAGTTTTTGGATAATAAAATATTTTAGTGTAGTATTAGTCAAGCAATTTGAATCTGACATTTATAAAGCGAATCTCAAAGTTCAAAGTAACTGAAGAGATATTTTCCCTTTGTTTTTTGTGACTGCTTATATTTAACACTCAATTATATCAAATATTTATATGGAAATGGTTAGTATTTTACAGTCGTATAAAGTCCCGAATCACTATTAGTCTACATTAAGCTCACATAGCTATATGTATTGTAAATCTTTTTTTAATTCAAAATGTATACACATGGTTTGATTTACAACACTATATAAGTACAAAACAATCTGAATGATTAAACTGTCTAGATAAAACAAAGAATAATTTCCGGTTAATATTGAATTTAGTTTTAATAGGATTTTAAAATTATCAGTGAAACTGAAATTAATTACGCGATATCCACGAATTAGATTTTTATCAATGAGCATTTTTTTAAATGCGTTATCTATAATCTGGTTCCAAACAAATATTTCATTTATAATTTACTTGAATATATTCTAATTATTAAATTATTCGCTGTCAGCAGTTAAAACTATTTAAAAAAAATAGTAAACAAATAGCTGTTTCGGAAAAACATCCCAAACTGTCTTATAATACATTATTTACATATGTAATAGTTACACTTGACGCATTAGAAATGATCACGGCAAGATTTGCCGCCAAAAGAAGCATAATTATGTACAATTCTTATAAAAATATTACACATCCTCACTAATGTGATGTTTTAATACTAATAGGTACGATATTTATATTACATTTAATATCTTTATATTAAGTATACAATAACAATTTAGAGATTTCAAAGAAAACAGATTTTATTAATAAATACACAAATAATCTGATACTGATAAACCGTATCCTATTAACAAATCATCGTGTCGGCGTACTTGAAAAATATTTTTTTTTACATTACGATTAAAACGACGATAACATGGTACACCCCTATGATAATGATATCGCATTGCAAGCGCGCTGTACCCCGTCCATGTTGTATCGAAGACTACGATCGGTCTCCGATAAACACTTCTTCGAAATGTTTTATACAAAATGTAGGTACCTCTTTACAAACAAAATTCTAAGTGTGCGGTCATCGTCCGTCTCGGTACATTAACCAAGCGAAAGCTTTCGTCAACAACACAAACATTGAAATATATAAAAAACATTCACTCATAATGTCAAAATAAGGAACATCATTAAAAAAATATCTCGCTCGAGAAAATAAAGATAAGTAAGAAAAAATATATTAGCATTGTTTTGCTTATTTTGAAAAGCCACTAAACTTAAATAAACGCAAGGTTCTTTAAAAGAAACTTTATTAGACGCGAAAGCGAAAGGTGTGACCTTGATACAGCAACATAACAACATGAGTCTTAAAAACCATATAAGTAGTGCGTGATACGTAATATCACATCACTGACACAATGGAATGCAATGTTATAATATCAAAGTGAATTTTAATTTTTTCGGAATGTTCAGAATGTATAGAATAAGAGAAACAAAAAAGACGTTGAATTACGTAAAACTACGTTACACTAACAATTATTAACTAACTTCTAACTACCATTGAAGTTCTCCATTTGAGACGTGAAAGTTCAGTCACGTTAGTCGGAGACATGCAGCATATTATGTGTAATATGCCATCTCGCGAAAACGACAAATCCCAACAGAATACACTTCGTAACCTTTTGGTCCATCCGATGTTTTAACGCCTATAGTACAAACTGTACAAGTAGAAACAAATGTCAAATAAAAAATGGATCCCTGACAACTACTTTAGTTAAAAATGTGCTTTACAGACAGCTGCGCGAAATACTCGGCTTACGTTTTTGAACAAGAGAGATAGGCAATTTATTACTCCACTGTAACAGACTTGGCGAGATTACGTGGGCAGTCAACGTTGCAGCCGCGCAGTACGGCGATGTGGTAGGCGAGGAGCTGCATGGGGATAACTGTCAGCACTCCTTGTAGGCAGTCGACAGTTTTCGGTATTTGAAGGCTTCGTGAGGCAAGCCCGATTGTTTCTTTGTCACCTGCCTCGCACACAACGATCGGGCGACCTTGACGTGCCGTTACTTGTTGCAGTGCGTTCATGCACTTAGTGTAAACTGGATCACGCATGACAATCATCATAACAGGCATGGAGTCGTCAATGAGGGCCAAAGGTCCGTGTTTCAATTCTCCGGCCATTATACCTTCGCTGTGCATGTAGGTCAATTCCTTAACTTTAAGAGCACCCTCCAGGCATGTCGCGAAGTTATACCCGCGACCCATGATAAGCAGTGACCTTTGACGGTAAAGATCTTCTGCCAGCGTTTTGACTTCTTCGTCTAAGGCGAGGACCTGACGAATCTGGGAGTCCAGTTGGTGCAGTCCTTCGATGATGTCGGCGCGACGTTTTTGTAAAGAGATGCGATCTTCACTGATGACCAGGGCGAACATGACGAGGGACACAAACTGCGAAGTGTAAGCTTTGGTTGAGGCAACACCAATCTCAGGGCCAGCGTTAATGTGAACACCACAGTGTGACTCGCGACAGATGGAGCTTCCCACAGTGTTGGTGATACCCACAATAAGGGCACCATGGCGTTTGCAGTAGCGCAGAGCCATCAGTGTGTCTGCAGTTTCTCCAGACTGAGAGATAAAGAAACAAACATCATCACGGAATACAGGTGTGTTTCTATCCAAAAAGTCAGAAGCCAATTCCACCATGACAGGAAGCTCGGTCAACTCCTCAAGCAGCTGCCTAGTTGCCACTGCACTGTGGTAACTTGTTCCACATCCAATCAACATCAATCTTCTACAACGCTTAATTTCTGGGATGTAATCTTTGATACCTCCCAAAGTTACTGTACCATTGGCAAAGTTAAGACGACCCCTCATTGTGTTGACAATAGATTCTGGTTGCTCAAAGATTTCTTTTTGCATGAAGTAGTCATAGTTTCCTTTCATGATCTGTTGAATTTCCAATTTCAAAGTTAAAATTTCACGTTCATGGGGATCATTGCTGCTGCTGGACAGACGGTGAATGCTGAGCACACCCTCCTTGATGTGTGCAACATCATCATCTTCAAAGTACAACACTCTGTTAGTATGCTCGATCACAGCAGATGCATCTGATGCGAAGAAATATTCAACTTCTCTTTCTTCTTCAGGTTGGAAATGAGCATGGCTGTTCACCCTGGGGACAGGTGGTACAACACCTCTGGTGGCCTTGTTGTTGGTGTACATAATGGGGACATGGTCGCTTGAGAGCCGCCTGCGGGTTTTGATACCCACCAACAGTGGGCTACCACGACGAGATGCCACACACTCATTAGGGAAGTAACGTGACTTAAAGCACAAAGCAAAAGCTCCTTCAAGTTGTTGGATTACCTGCTCCACTAGCTCCTGGAAACTGTAATCCTTGTGCTGGTGGTAGATATGATGGATCAGCTTGGCAATAACTTCAGTATCAGTTTGAGATTCAAAAACATAACCTTTGTGCTCTAGGAAAGTTTTGACTTCCTTGTAGTTGGTAATGATTCCATTGTGAATGACGACGAAGGAGTTGTCCTCGTCGGAGCGCTGGGGATGAGAGTTGACAGCGCTCGGTTCACCGTGAGTGGCCCAGCGGGTGTGCGCGATGCCGCAGTGGGACTCCACGCACTCCTCCACGGACAGCTCGACGCTGCGCTCTTGAAGCAATTCCTCGAGCGCGGCTACTTTACCGCTTCGCTTCACAACAGCTATGTCCTTCTGGTCGGCGGCATCGACGGCGACGCCCGCCGAGTCGTAGCCACGGTATTCCAACCGTTTTAGTCCATTTACAAGCAATTCTAATATTTCGCGCCGGGTCTTAGGCGTCAGGTGATTAATGTACGCAAAAATTCCACACATCGTAAATGAAGCAGAGCGCAACAGAGAACTCGAGCGATCGAAACCACGGCACGCGGGAGACTGCAGATGTAAGAATACACAGCCGATATTGAAGGCCTACACGTATTACTCCTACCACTAGTTACTTTCACTTACGGCAAAGCACACGTCATCATGTTTCGTTATCAACAACTGGTTGGTGTCGTAAAATTATCAGCGGCAAAAACTCAACCAGCTCCGGAAACTTGAAAACATTACTGTCAAACGTCATTGTCAATGTCATAATGACAATGTTGTTTTTCCAATGTAACCCATGGGAAAGGCAAAGGTCTTAGCATGACATTACTGTCTTCGTGCTCTTTCGTGCGTTTTCTTTCGTGGTTTAAAATTTAGCTAAGATTTATGAATTTCATAATGATAATCTTTAGTATGTAAAAAATTATATCTGTCTATTTATAAATTTAATTATAAACGCCAATCTGACTTTTGATCTTTATTATGCGGTGAAAAAAGTGTCAATAACTGGAGTAATACTTAAGTTTAAACCATAGGATGTAGTATAAAAGTAATATGTAATAAATATTTCGATAAAAGTTGTATTTTAATAAATTGGTAAGACTACTTTTCTTCTTTATCCGCAAATTCAGTAAGTATAGAAATATTTCACAAAGTGTTTATCGTGTGTAGGTACTGTCGCGTCGGGTCATAAAAATATCCGAAAACAAACCGATCTCCAATCCGAATTCCGAAAAATTTCATTTTGAAATGTTTCGGTAAAAATATGGGAACATATCTAGATATTTTTCCGATATTTTACATATGAAATTCAAAATTTGAATTTTTACTAATAAACGGAGTGTATCGAATCTCAGGGAAAAAATAGAAATAAAATAAACGGTTTATGCCACTGCATGCGTAAAACAGTATACTGGGCTCCGTGGCGTACCGGCCTCCGAGGCCTATGTCCAGCAGTGGACTGCAACGGGCTGATGATGATGATGGTATATATTCATTTATTGTATCAATTTGGTTATATTTTATTTAAAAATAACGAAGTCTAATAATTTTGACTCTTCGTGGAAAGGGCAGCCATAGAACAAAGTAATACACTGGGCAATGGCATCAAGGGCAGATCCAGTTTTCAAGTCAGGGGGGACGGGGTCATATGGTTCTAGTCAGAACACTGGATGTACTCGAATTCGATTATAATTATACATTTAAAAATAATTATTTAAAAGTTTGTTACACCAATGATTAGTGAATATTTTTTAAAAGTGAAAATCAACTATATATTTTAAAATATCTGTCAATCTGGAGTCAGTCCAGGGTCCAGCAAAGTCATGACCCCCATGACCTCTCCACTGGATCCGCCCTTGAATGGCAGCCATTACATTTAACCCCTACCATGAATTTAGACTTAACAGTACGCATGTTTACTTTATTAGCTAAGTAATAAGGAATATTAAAGCATACAATCAATTTTACGATTGACAAGCTCCAATAAAGTTCAGTAATTGAATATTTCATTATGTTTCAATTCTGAAAAAAAAAATCGGATGATTACACAACACCAATCGTGTGCATATTATCCAGTTTTTTAAATTGCTTAGTATGCCCGGCAAACGAGTAAACAGGTCATCTGATGGTAAGTGATCACTGCCGCCAATGAACATCCACAATGCTGTATCATGGATTTGCTGCCGACTCATCAAATTGGGGGGAGAGCGGGAACGAAAAAGGATGGGAAGAGGAGAGGGGTATTGGGCATCCGGCAATCCCACTCACAGAACGAAACGCGACAGCGAAGCTATCGCTTCACGTCGATATCCTGTGAGACAGTGGAACCGCTCCGGACGAGCCTGCCCATTCATGCTGAGTCATGACTGACAACAGCAAAGCTTTGAAGATTTTACGTACAAAATCCTCACATTTCGACGCCAATAAGTCAAATGAGCCGTTAAATACCTAAATAAAGTTAAAGGATATTTTTATTTATTTTTATACGCTCTCTTTGTCTCTCTTCAGCCACAGGAAGTCCACTGTTGAACATAGGCCTCCTCCAATGATCTCCACGTCGACCTATTGGAAGCGGCCTGCATCCAGCGAGTGTTTTTAATCTAATTAATTGTAAATCAATCACAAAAAAAGACAAGTTATTTTATTTTAACAAAGACTTAGAACAAACATTATTTCTAACAATGGGACGTAATGAGAGGTACCAACAGTGTTTTATATTCTCTTTGGTACCAACTATCTTGATAGCTAGGCAGTAGACCTGCTATATTAGGCCAAGAGCTTAGTTCGAGAAAATTATATTATTTGATGACAAGTCTATTGTAGGAGCTGGAATATTATGGATATCTCAACTTTAATTACAACTCTGACCATATCCTTATGCAATTAATTTGTAAATTGTAAATGTACTATGGTTCCCCGCCCTAGTATTCATGAAACCACTTTTATAAAGGTAATTTGGTTCTCCCTTTGCTGGGCACGGGCTAGTTTACTGTTTACGATCGAAAGTGAAAAAATGTGCGGGCTGGAAGTGCGTGGTGGCCTGTTGGTAACGGACCAGACGCGGCTGCCAACACATTCACGGTGGTCGCGGGTTCAAATCCCAGGGCACACCTCTGACTTTTCGGAGTTATGTGTGTATTGATAGTCAATCACCACGCACTTTAACGTTGAAGGAAAACTGCGTGAGGAAACTTGCATACCGTAGCGATTTTAAAGAATTTCTACGGTATGTAAGTCCGCCAACCCGCACTAGGCCAGCGTGGTGGACTATATGGCCTAACCACTCTCAATCGATTCTGTCGATTGTAGAGTAGGCCCGTGCCCAGCAGTGGGACATATATGGGCTGATATAGATGTGCGGGCTATTTAAGTGTTCAAAAACTTTGAAAATATAGTGGAGAACTTTCAGATAGATGCACAGTTACGTTAAGATATTTTTCTACTTTAAGGTGTGGTTTTCTTATCGAAAGGGGTAGGGGAGACTATGGACGAAAGTAACGCGGAATGAAAGTAAAAAATGATTTTATGAAAATAATATGTTATCTACACTAATAATATGCTGTATGATAGACATCTCATTTAAAACACCCTCTTTACCTTTGCTCTTTACCAAGGTAGTGCTCACAGAACTGTGCCATCAGGTTTCGGCTGTAGAGTCAATGCTGCAAAAATTCTCCAAAGTGTTTTCAACTGAGTTTATTTTTGTCTATGGAAAAAACTTAGATCCAAAAAGATCCAGAAATGTATTTTTTTTATAATTGAAGATTTTTTTGTTCGGCATGTTTTAATGTGGCAGTTTTATAAAACCTTCGCATCCACAAAAAATGTTTTGGAAACATTTTTGTCGTTAAACCATTAACGACAAAATATGGAGCTTAAAGACAAGCAAATAAAACAATCGTATTTTGTACCAGTAGCTTCTTTATTGGTTTTATCAGGATCCAAGGTCTTTACAAAATTATTGAAATTACAAAGTTACATATAGCTTAAAATGAGTCTTGAGATTGCTTTCCGTATATAAGAGATTCTAGAACATTTGAGAAAAATATCGAGTTGATACACATTGAACCTTTAAACCTTCACACACTAGTTGTTCGAACATAAATTTACTACTAGGAACCAAAATTACATTACCTATATCTTACAAAGTTTTAAAAGTTCATATCAAAACGTTTTTAACGCTTTACTCGTACTGCTAACTACTACTGGTTTACAACCAACCTCTTATGCCTTAACTACGCGATGGTGACCATTATAAATATCTTCAACCTTGTTACAACACAAATATTTTCCATTAATTACAATTTATTAACAATCAATTAAATTTATCAGTTTTTACAAGTACGTAAAAATACATTTTTCCCAAATATGATCAAGTAGAACACAAACAAGTCATACACAATCATTTGAAATTTGGAAGATACGACTAGACTTAATATAAAAATAACATTTGTCAACAAATTCAAGTAGAAAACGTATCAATCGCTGAGATCTACGCACGGATACGGTTTAAAAATTCAACAACAACTCCCTTGCCTTTCCTTCTAAACTCCTTGCGATGGAAAAATAGAACATAACGAGCTTTCAGATACGGAAACTCAAACTTGGAGAGTAACTTACGCCTAAAATAATCACAAATATAATATAAACTTAACACATAAGCGTAACTAAAACAAACTAACTTTAAGAATAACGTGCTATGATAAATGCAGATACAGGAGACGAGCATGATGTCACCAGTGAAGAAGCTCCGATGTGAGGAAGGCGCTACGGGGGATCGTACACGAGGAGGCCACGGCGGGCGCCGGGCGGGCGCGGGGACAGCGGGGCGGGGGGCGGGGGGCGCGGGGGGTGCACAGCGAGCACGGCGTGGCACGGTGCGACACACCATGCTGCCGCTGTGCAACGCTTTGCTCAGAGAGCCCCATAGTTATTTTTTCTTCTGGGCCTTCTCCGCGGCTTTGGTGATTTTCCCAGTAGTCACTTCCTTGAACGTGACGCTCTGAAAAAATCATTCTCATATAGAACCATAGAGTACTGATTGTAAATTCAAACAAAAGTCTCAGATATTTCGAGGGTTCCAAAAATTTCGAGAAACTTTTCGGTCTTGAATAAATATTTGCAGAATAGTGACCATACAAATATTGGTCCAATTAATGAAAATGTCGAAGTAGTATGTATACCTTGATGACCCCCACAGCCACGGTCTGGCGCATGTCGCGCACGGCGAAGCGCCCCAGCGGCGGGAACTCCTGGAACGACTCCACGCACAGCGGCTTGGTGGGCACCAGCGTCACGATGGCCGCGTCGCCAGACTTGATCGACTTGGGATCCACTTCCGTTGTTTTACCTGACACCACCCATTTAACATATCACCTACTTGTGTTCAATTACGAAATCCTTACTAATCATCAACAGTCATCACCTACTTCAGTTCAGTTACAAAATGTATACGAAGGCAGTTATGAAATTGTTACCGGTACGACGGTCGCACTTCTCCTTGATCTCAGCGAACTTGCAAGCAATATGGGCGGTGTGACAATCGAGCACCGGAGTATAGCCGTTGCTGATTTGTCCAGGATGGTTCAGCACGATAACCTACGTCATCAATTTTTATATTACGGATAAACAGAAGCCTCGTAATAATAATTAGTACAAAAATATATTTTCATAGTTCTCGATTCTGATAAGGTAAAATATACTATTGTATCCGGAAGAGATAGTGAGCATTTATTTCGACACTTAATACCAGTATATTAATGGACAAGCTGTGTAATTATTTCAACCTAATTTAATAACCGGAGTAAATAGATTTTCGGTAAGCCGGTTATAATTTGTTAGGCAATAGTGATTATTCCTTTAACATGATAAGTTACGACATCATTAGCAAATAATGCGACGGTGTGTGGACAAGTTACCTGCGCGGTGAAGTCTGCTGCGCCCTTGGGCGGAGCGTTCTTGGAGTCGCCAGCTACATATCCACGACGCAACTCCTTCACAGACACGTTCTAAGGGAAAAACAAATCCTTAAACTTCGAATTCAAATAATAGATGTAGCAAAAACTATCGGAGGTTCGTTTTAAAAAATACCTCTGTTTTTTTTTAAATATTAGCCTTACCTTAACGTTGAAGCCGACGTTGTCACCAGGCATGGCTTCCTGCAAAGCCTCGTGGTGCATCTCGACGGACTTCACCTCAGTGGTAATAGCGGCCGGCGCGAACACCACCACCATGCCTGTGTTATATCATCATATTTATGTATATGACCAGCAAATCTACCTTCATCATTGATCAGATTTCTCAACTTACCAGGTTTGAGAATACCAGTCTCAACTCTTCCGACGGGCACAGTTCCTATGCCGCCTATCTTGTACACGTCCTGGAGAGGCAGGCGCAGAGGCTTCTCGGTGGGCCGGGAAGGAGGTTGGATCGCATCAAGAGCCTGCGTTAATAAAACATCCGTTCGATAACCACTACCTATTAAATATTGATGTGGTATAGGCAGCTAGTGTCATGGTTGCTAACCTCAATGAGGGTTTTACCCTCAACCTTGCCGTCCTTGCGGTCGATGTTCCACCCCTTGAACCAGGGCATCTTGTCGGAGGGCTCCAGCATGTTGTCGCCGTGCCAGCCCGAGATAGGCACGAAGGCCACCGTAGCCGGGTTGTAGCCTGTCATTAACATAATTCAAGTCTACTGAGCAATTTGTGTAAAAATATTTTCATTTTAAAATAACTTCCAATTTGGGTGGATCGTTATCATTCAAGTTTGTAATCAATTATTTAGTTCACCAACCGCGTAATTGGATGCTACAAACGCGACCGCTTTCTATCAAGACAAAATTCCACAGTGTAAATGAGAATCGAGTTATAAAATACCAACCAATCTTCTTGATGTAAGAGGAGACTTCCTTCTTGATTTCTTCGTAGCGCGCCTCGTGGTAGGGCGGCTCGGTGGAATCCATCTTGTTGACGCCCACGATGAGCTGCTTCACGCCGAGAGTGAAGGCGAGCAGCGCATGCTCGCGGGTCTGCCCGTTCTTACTGATGCCGGCTTCGAACTCGCCCGTGCCAGCCGCCACGATCAATACCGCGCAGTCAGCCTAACAACATTGCATATTATGCTATTTTAACTGCGAGATTAAGACATGCCTTCCCCCCATGTTGTTGTTTGTAAATTATTCCGTAGTTTATTCAGACTGCACTATTGCTATAAGTTGTTTATAAATATATTTTTTTATTTGATTATTATAGGACAATCATAAATAATAGACATTATTGGATAAATAGGAACAAGCTTGGCTATACTAAGATTTAATTTTACCATTTTAAAATTAATCATCAACTAAGAATGGCAAAGAAATGGTTGCGAATCGCACAACCATTGTTTTGATGTCGAAACTCGTCACACAACCAGCTATGAGCCCGATGGTCCACTACGCATATCGTAGAATAAGCTGTTCTGCGATCATCTTACCTGCGATGTACCAGTGATCATGTTCTTGATGAAGTCCCTGTGGCCGGGCGCATCGATGATGGTCACGTAGTACTTGGCCGTCTCAAACTTCCACAGAGCGATGTCGATGGTGATACCACGCTCGCGCTCCGCCTTCAGCTTGTCGAGTACCTACATGTATCACGACTTTCAGCAGAAATTCAAAATTTACACAATCCTTTTAATGTCGAAGTAAATACTTTATTACAACACAAGCGGCGCTAAATAAAGACGATTGTGCGGGAACGCTCAACGCCTTGCCACAGATTACTTAGATCACTCCTCGCGAATCAATGATCCTTGCGCCTCCAACTGAAGTGTCGTAGAATTATTTAAAAAATCTGTGACTCAATAACCGCAATCGACTAAAAGAGAACCTCTGCCACTACCAGGGATAATTGCAATGCTTCAAATATATTTTAAACATTATATTATTATCTAAAGTTCTGATCTATAGCTACCAACCTCCCTATTAAGTAGTTTTAACTTTAGTTGTTACTGTTGCCTAATATAAAACATTTTTATAAGTAGGTACAGTGCTAAGTTTTTCTAAAGTAACATTTGGATTTGCAGATAGAGCCTCCGAAGTAAGCGCAAAATTGAGCCTGTGATAACAATATTTTTTAAAACCTAGTGCAATGCAACGCTAACAATTGTAAATGGGCTAGTCACAAACTGCGAGATTCCCTATTAGCGCCAGACTAGGGAACTTCGCAAATTGTGAAAGGTCAGTGCAAAGTGACCTTTCGTTTTTTTAGTCCCAATAATGTAGGTATACAACTAAGGTACTTCAGGGGTCAACCCGCGCAAGGCCGTAGGAGGCCGCCCACAACCGCCCTATGTAGCTCCGCCTAAGTTGAAGTGTCAAACAATGTAGCTACGTACGTACCCAGGCATACTTGAAGGAACCCTTTCCCATCTCCTGAGCTTCCTTCTCGAACTTCTCGATGGTACGTTTGTCGATACCACCGCACTTGTAGATGAGATGACCGGTGGTGGTGGACTTGCCAGAGTCCACATGGCCGATAACCACGATGTTGATATGAGTCTTTTCCTTACCCATTGTTATATCGTAAACGCGAAGTCAACCTGAGAGACCTGAGGGCAAATGAACACCCATAAATATCAAAAACGACTATAGTTCATTCATGATATCTTCAGTTTCATTATAATCTAATGAAGTGCCGACGAGAGCATTGATTACAAAAAAATATTGGAATTCCAAAATTTGCCCAAGAGCCCGAATAATGCGCAATTGTAAGTCAAAGTTCAATTTACTTGAATCTGAAGGCACGATAAATGAAAATTAAGCAAGGAAAAATCTCGACGCCATAGATAATACACTATACTCTCGACGCTGTCAATTCAAGTCACATTTTAATATCTTTAAAACCAGTACTGGTGCAAAACAATTATAGGTAACTATACTAATAAAACAGCTTGATAGTACAAGTGCCTTCAGATTGATATACTCCTACAAGGTATGACCACTGAAAGTACTCACACCAGTTATGAAACTGCACCGATAATGCACCGAGCAAATCAAGTTTACGACTGAATTACATAGACGCAATATTCCGGCACCCTAGAGCGCTGGCCCGGGCGTGCGCATAGGACGTCCGGGACATCGATACAGCAGACCTATCCTTCCAAATATAGACAATAGCACACTTCGGTCCCTCCGCGCAATATTGCACACTTCGATCAATATCATTGCAAACCACGAACGAGATGACACTCGTCATCTTCACAATGTCACGCTTATTACACAATTTTATTTAAAGACAAGCAATTTATAAACGCATCTAAAGCTTAACACCGAAATTGGACATGTTTTTCAACGTTTCGCATGGGCTACCGCAACTCAGATGTACACACATTACTTACATACATTTTTTTATAGTATACTTAGGTAGTAAAAGTTAGTTTTAGAGGAAAAGAAATTAATAGAGTATTGCCAAAATCTGCAAATTTTTATGCAGTATGCCAAGGATAGAGAAAGTGCACACATATAATGTGCGAACTTGTATCGACTGTCACAGAGTGCATTCACTTTAATTATAGATGATGTGGTGTATAGAAGTGCATCTAAACATATGTATTTGTAAATAGTAGCATTCAAAATTAGAATAATCGCATGTCGCATTACGTAGCATGAGCGGCCAACGCACATGGCTTCTTGATGCGTCCATCTTGTGCATGCCTCTGCAGTCTGCACTCTTTACTCTAGACAATTTTATATCATGTGAAAAAAATACTTATTATTTATAAAATAAATAGCAATACTTTTTCGCTCGTGGTTTTTACACAGTGAAATCTTAAATTTTGAATACAAAAATAAAGTAATATTTTCTAATTATATAACGGTTAAACATTTTTATTTGACTTGCAAAAGTGTCATTTTTTAAGGCAAATATTGGAATTTTTATAAGATGTCATAAATGCACATTGGCCAACTAGGGAACCAATCCAAGAATCAATTATTTTATAATCCTATGTTTTCAGTAGATCAAAACTGAATTTTGTTTTTACTTATTATTGTCTATTTAATTATGATAAAAATTGCGTAATTTAAATACGCGATGCCGGTAGTAACAGTATGGGCATGCCTTCGTACAACTAAAAATGTATTGCTTAAAAATATTTACTTACTCACTGATCAGGTGAATGAGACACAGTTTTAACACACTTATTAATTGAAAACAAATAGTAATAAGCACTAATACCAATAATTTTAAGAAGAGCTCACCTTTGCAGCCGCAGAGACGAATTTTCCTAGAGCTTTTCGAGCATGCGCCGTAGCTGGTTTACCCGGGAAATGCAATCAATAAAATCAAATGAAATACATTTTTATAAGCGAATACTAAATACTTACTGAAATTAATTACCAACAATAAATAAAATGTGTTTGAGTTAAAATATTTAGGGTCTGACTTAGTTTAATGTTTAAATTTTTATTTCTAAAAAAATTAAGCGCACCGGAAACGAGCACGTTAGATTTTCTCAGCCTTCTTTTCCTTTAACGCCAATACTTATGTATCGGCCAGGTATTTGCGTTTTGCATCGTTGAACAAAATGCCTAAGATTTTTTGTCATAAAGGAGTTTACATTTAAGTAGGTACATAAATATGTTGAGACTTCGAAATCAATAATAAACTAACGAAATTCATGCATTATTTTTATACTGAAATAAGCATTGGCGACTATTCATATTGTCTATAGATATATAGAAAAAGAAAATGTTTGTAGAACGAACGATGAATAGTTCTACTGTATTGGTCTCAGACGCAAGATATTGCTAATTAACGCATTCACGTTCGTTTCAAAGATGTTTCGTTCTATCGTTCGACTTCTATATGGACACCTAAAGGAATAAAGGATAGGTAAAGGTGTATTCTGATATATTTAGTAAATGAAAAAAAATATTATATTCGTATAGGTTTTATTTAAATACATCATTTGTAATACAATTATATTTCTTATCACACCAAATTATTTAACAATATTTTAATATTTAGGTATAAATTGTCTTAACCATATGTGTATAAATATTATATAATTATCATTACAAAATTAAAATAAAGCAATTATCTTTCTTCTTTCTTTTCTATTACCAGTAATAAATCATTATCCTACCGATCGATATTGCCGTGTCCTGATGCATTGGCTTCATTTAATTAATTGAACATAGCATTAAGATAATTTGAAAAGCGATTATTAATTGCCTATATTGATAGTATGTTGGATCTCAGGTTGCTTGGCTTGGCTAAAACTTTTTCGTTATGTACAAAACAATGAATCACGTTAAAGGTGATCTAACAATAAAACTACTACGATTTTCTATTTATCGAGCTTCAATTTGGATTGAATTAAAAATACAATTATTGTAAACTAGATACCAACATAACTTATAGATCTTAAAACTTTAATAAATACATATTTGGGTGTATTATTTGATGAAGTTTTTTTTTACAGCAATTTCAAACAATAATATTTTTTATGGCACCTTATTAAGGTGGTTGATTGTTTTCCATTACAAAGCATAGGTAAGGCATATATTTGAAAAGCGAATTCTGAAATGCTGCAGTGCAGAAGACGTTGAAGTTAGGTAATGCGTACACCGAGGTCGTCTCGTAATGCAGTTATATTTCTGGACACATAGTTTGCAATTTTTGATAATGAATCAGTTGTTAGTGTATAAGTCGAAATATTAAGACCATTATTGGGTATCTAACACTTCCATGACGCAGTCCTGACTCCCTCTCAGAAAATGGATGAAGATCAATGACCCTTTTCCTTCATTAAATATTGGAATAATACCTGGTCTGAATCTATGTTTTTAATGGACATCGATATATAAATGTGAATTTTATGAGGTCCCCTACCCACACTATCATAATATAAGTAGTGAGCTAAAACCTACACCCCGGTCGTAAAAACCCTTGCTATGCAGTGAGATGTAT
The DNA here is from genome assembly GCA_905220455.2 of Deilephila porcellus. Classification (NCBI taxonomy): domain Eukaryota; kingdom Metazoa; phylum Arthropoda; class Insecta; order Lepidoptera; family Sphingidae; genus Deilephila; species Deilephila porcellus. Next base: position 10,065,235 of record LR999973.1, on the reverse strand, counting down.
TTGAGTCGATATTATTTAATAATAAATTACATACAAGTCTTATAATTTTATCAAATAAAATTCAATTAAACTCATGTTGAATCATCATTTTTTTGCCCGGTAAACATAATTTTGCTATTTAGTTTTATTGTGGAATGTTATTATTAGCTGTAAAATACTCGTTACATTAAAATATTTAATGTAAATGTTCAAAATTACTAATCGATGATTATAATTCCATTAAGTAATCAACATTTTTGCAATACGTTGGTGTTAATGAATACATTTACTTACGCAACGTAAGTAATGCGGATTATTACTTGTATAATAATTTGATAGTTTGAATGCGAATTCCGTATAATTACGACCAACCTTACGTTTCTTTCGAAAATGGACTATAATTATTTCATATTTAGATCATAGTTTTGTCTGAATCGATTAAAATACAGCTTCTTGTAGATGGATGTCCGACGTTGCGATTGCTCTTGCATGACCTCAACTCGAGAATGTGTTACCATAACTCTTATTTTAGTTATCGAATGTTTTATACCTGTCGAACGACTTTTGAATTCAGTTAGAGCGAAGAAGACAAACCATTCGATAACTAAAATAGGTTTTATAAATAAGGCTGTAAGTGTTATCTTTTCAAAATTATTATATAATTTAAGTAGTGCTACAAACACGATAATGTCTAGACATTTAGAGGGAGACAACAATCGGCTCTAGGTGTAATATTTTAAATCTTCCTACAATTTTATTTGAGCTAAGTAGAAAAATATAAGTAGCGGGTGACCATAAATAGGATGGTCTCAGTGCGTTTATAATACACGTATTTATAATATACAAGTATAGTTCACTCATTACTCAAGAATCAGGTTCAGTGGCGGCGTAACGGGGGGGCGATGGGGGCGGTCCGCCCCGAGTACCAAGCACCAAGGGGTGACAACAACAACCCGACAAGCGACAACAAACGAAGAGTGTGGACCACGATCGTGGGCGAAACGATCCTCCTTGCCGCTGCCTACAAAGGAGTACTTTTTTTTTTTTTTTACTCCTTCAAAAAAAAATTGATAGGGGTGCTCAATACGAAACCGCCCAGGGTGCCAACCTACCTTACGCCGCCACTGATCAGGTTCTATTATAAACAGCTAAAAATTACAAAGTAGCAACAATATATCAAAACATAGTTGAATAAAGGAAGTTAAAAATGGTGCAAAGTTATATTAACGCATTACGTCTAACCTCAATCCTTCCATTTAATGTAAAAAAAAAAACGAAAGATTTAATAGAATATGTCTTATCACGTACTTCATACAATGCTCATAATGAATATAAACATTTTATTGAAAATAACTTATTCGATTACATTGTGTCATATTGAAACATTTTATACAATTTAAATGCCACGACGAAGTTAGGAAACATATCGATTTATGTTGCAATTTAGATCACAGATAACTAATGGCGGCTTGTGGAGGCTCATTTCCCGCCCGGCCAAGGCAGATAGCTTCCCCAGCCTTTGCTTGGATTCGGATCCTGACCTGCGAAGAAATTATCATTATTTCAAATATGAAGATATACTATACCTCAGTAAATATTAGGTAAGTAATTTGAAAGAAAGGAAACTACAAATAGTTCGATATTCTGGTGCTGACTTAATAAAATTACTTTATTTTTGATTCAGCCTCTCTTATGAAAAGAACTGGTTACTTTAGCTTTTCGTGTTCTTATTTTAATTCGCCCCCTTGTCTTCTCTTTCTGCGATTTTTCACCATGTTGCGGGTTATTTGGCTTATACTATTAGGTTCGTCTACCGGCCTGCCATCAACCCTTTTTAACCTTCAATCTTCAACCCTTCTTCTACAACGTTTATTTTAAAAATACAAATTCCATATACACAAACATCCAAGCAATACATTTGTCGCTTTTGTGCTTATGTCGATATTCCTATGTATGTACGTTTATCATTAGGGATATAACCTACAATCTTCACCAACAATCCAACTTGTCAGCTGTTGCATTATTCGATAAATACCATTTTAATACTTAGATAACTCTGTCGGGTGGAATACAAACTTACGTACTTCACACAATTATTCGTCATCACTTTCAATTGATCCTTGAAGATAATACAAATAAACAGACATTTATATTACAAATATCCATTCTGTGACAATTCTACTCTATAATAGCGTCAATATAAACATGAATGTATTGTGCATTAGTATATACCTTTAGCTATGGCTTGTATTTGCTGCGTCTCTTCTGGCGTGAGAGTTAGAATCTTCTGTAGTACTGGCACTAGCCTTCCTCTCTCATCACCAGGCGGTAGGGTCAGAAACTGTACAAATATATTAACATTATACATGAAAAAAAAAAAACAAATAAAGCACTTGCTCAAACATGGGCCGAAAAGAAATACAGAATTTAATTTACGAGCGTGAATTACGATAATAATGACAGCAGATGAAGTGAACGCGATTTGTGATCGTAGCACTTGGCGTTCTAAAGATTCCGTCTATCCCAATGGCATTAAGGCATAAAAGAATGAAAGCATAAACATTAAAATTAAAACAATAAGTTTCTTATTCTTCAGGCATCAGTACATGTATACGCACGCCTGCGTGCGTGCGTGCGTGCGTGCGTACGTGCGTACGTACACACACGTACGTGCGTAAAAGTGTCCGTACATTGAGCGTGGCATTCTTCATGTAGTGCGCGTACGTGTGTGTGTGTTCGTTACATATATGCATGTGTATGTACGTTAGAGTGAGCGTGTGTGTGTGTATCCGTGTATGTGTGTGCGTACCTTGAGCGTGACGTTCTTCATGTACTGCGTGTTGTGCGCGTGGTGCGTGGAGCCGCGCACGCGCCGCAGCTCGGCCTTGAGCAGGTCGCTGAGCTGCGCCAGCCGCGCGCACTCGCGCTCGCACTCCGACAGCAGCACCGTCACGTGCTTCACTCTGCACACAATACCCAGCCGTCAATACTAGTTTTTACGAGAGGAACGCTGTTAAGCTCCCGTTTCGATACCTTGGGAGATGCCGAAAACAATACGCTGTTAAGTTTGGCCTTATAGTTCGGTACGTTTGCAGGTATTGCGGCCAGACTAGACTCGTCAATACTTACCCATCTAGGTCAACCTATCTATTGCAGAGTACGAGCCTCTTTTGCAATGGGGTATTCTACCCATTTTCAAAAAGTCTTTTAAGTTGTTCCTAAGATTAAGACAAACTATTTAAAAAAACATCAAATTTTTATTCGCTCGGCAAGTCCAATAAAAATTCATTTAAAATTTAAATACGATACGTCACTCAACCAGTAAACAACCTGTGTTAGTATGAGCTCTTGGACACCGGAGGGGGTATTCTACTCGCGGAATGACGTAGAATCGTTATCCATCATGGCGGCAGCCGTTTCACATCTTTTTAGGACAGATAAAAAAATTGAAATTTTCAAAACGAATTAATTGGAAATAAAAACTAAAATTAACATATTATACTTATTGCTTAATGCTCTACTATATACATTTATAGTTTTTAGATTTTTTTCTTTCTTATAGTAAAATACCCCATTGGAAAAAAACTGCCGCGGTGGCGCAGTTGTACTACGGTATGATTGCAAAGCTGAGGTCTCGGATTCGAATCCCGGGTCGGCCAAATGATATTGGATTTTTCTATTCATTATCAGCACGAAGTCAGGAATTTGTGCCCGATATGGCGATAGGCTCGCCCCTAATCACATAGTGAGACGGAAAATACAAGGCGAAACGTGGGTGTCCTGGTTGCTACCAGGGGAACCTATGCCTAGCCCTTCTGGGAAAAAGGCGTGAGTTTATGTATGTACGTATGGAAAAAAAATATGTCTTAAAGATCAACCATACGTGTTTATCTGTCCATTACCGGATAATGTTCCTTCGACTAGTAGGTGCTCCTCTACATCTGAGTTAAGTCTTTTTCACCTCACTGACCTTTTAAGACTAGGTAAATATCACTATCTGTATGGCTTTGTCATTTTCACACTCAAAGTATTCGCCAAATATACTTAATTCAATCAACCCTTGGTGATAAGACGACATAAAGAGAATTTACAACACAAACACTACAGCTTATTATGTTAATACTTTTTGAAGGCATCTATCCATTACTTAAAATAATCTATTATTCTTCTACCAGTATAAACAATATCAACTATTTCATTTTAATTTATGCCTAACAAACTTCCACAACTACCAAAATAAACAAAACACTACCTCTGTTGTTGTGCCACCAGTTTCCGCTTCAGATCCGATATCTCCTGGTCCGGCGTGAGTCCCAGGGAGCTGGTATCCAGGGCCTCGTCATCAGGAACCCCTTCCTCCAGCAGTCTCTCGAGCGGCACGGGCGAGCGCCCGCTGCCCGCGCCCGACGTGTACGACTTCGACGGCGGCGGCGACGGAGCTGACTCCGAACCCTACACCGAAAATAATTGTATTATATTTAGCTACTTTTATTTGCTACACACTATAAATACTATTGTAGTAATATGTTAAATTACAGATGCACAAACGCTTGTATCAAGATAAATCTCATAGTCATACATTAAGATAGAATACTAGACGGGGCATCAAACAAAATATGTATTACAAAAAGAGCGGTACATGTTATTTGTGACAATTTTTGAAATAACTAACCGCAAATACTGTGTAAATGAAATTCATTTTTCAATTAATCTGAATAATACGCCACACTTGATATTTTTTAAACAAAACAATGATAGAGATTATAACCATTACAAGAGCCACTTTACCACTAATCTTAGAATTGGAACGAATTACTGTCACATTAAAAGCATTGTTAAAATACGATAACCAACGTATCTAATCAATCTTCATCATGTACTTGTTTGAAGTAATATATCAATTAAATGACATTTTATAGTACAACCCTCTACAAGATTCCATACTTATAGACCGCTTATACCTCACGAGTCATATGTGATATAATTAATGTCTATTCAAAACGCAATACCCGATTGGATTCCTATAATGATATTCGATTTACACAATAACCCCCAAAGAAACACCCGGTATTTCTTATAGTTCGATGGTACTGTATGAGATTCCTTCACGAGTGTGCGTACACGTTGCACGTTACTTAAGTACTAATTTAAGAACTGTTGATGCACGCAATTTCAACTCAATTTAACGGGCATATTTTTTTATATGATGATTTAATTATATCAATACTTGTTTTCTCTTAGTAAATAGTGTTCTTTTAGTATTTACTGACTGACACCCATTAGAATTAAGCTCCTAACCTTGAGATACTACATCGGGTCAAAATAGCAAAACAAAAACGAAATTTTGAAATCCTAGAGTTGTTCAAAGACTAAATATTGAATCTAAATAAAAAATACATTTAAGTCATATAATTTATAGCATTACTCCTTATGTTAGAAAAACAAGTTTACAACAGCTTATTTAATATTCGATAAAATTATAAAATAATATCCTAGAACGTATATTTTTGTGAAGGTCAAAGTTATAATAAAATAACAAATGGAAAAGTTATGATGGCTCAGTAGCAACGCATTAGCACTATGTGTTTATTGGCAATGACCATGAACTATAAGGTTTAATTCCCAGATTCATTTCACGTTATGAGATTTCCAATTCGCAGTAGTTATGATTTGGCGGGAACTAGAATTTATGACTAGGTATGTACTATGGCTATGAGCTCGCCGCGTTGATCGATACGGAAAGAGGCTTTATCAGTAAAATAAGGATGATACAATAATTTATAATAATGCCTATTAAGTGCTTCTACATACATCTGAAAATGTTTGTCTCACCTCTCCTTCCTCTCTCGGTATCATAGAAACATTAATATCCATTTCTCCATCGCTGTTCTCGTCCTTGGGTATGACTGGCAACATGTACTGGTTGTGCGGCTCCTCTGGCATGCCAGACTTGCCTGGCCTTGCGTTCTCCTGCGCTGCCAGTAACTGCTTCTTAAGATTTTCAGTCTCCTTTTGAAGTTTCGCCTCCAATTCGGTGATTTGCGTCTTGTAGCATTGTGTTAACGTGGAAACCTATAAGACAAAAGCGTTTAATTACGCAATATGAAATTACATCATTTATAATATTAGACGTAGATATTAAATATTTTATCCAGTAGATAATCTGTACTAAATCCTATGGTATTGACAATGGATATGCTGTAGCTTCATGAATATTTTGAACGAATAGCCTGCATAAACAAACGCATTAATAACTTTGGCTCGTATTGTAACAGGTTGTACGTATAAAATATTCAACAAACAAATTTAATAAAAACCATGGATAATCTTTATATTTGCGTGGGCGCACAGATTAGATAAATAAATAAATAATTGTTTAGAGCTACGGGTGTAAGGATGACTGCAGAAAAAATATACCTACATAATATATTATTTACATTTTATAAGAAGTGCGTAGTGGCCTGTTGGTAACGGACCATAAAAAAACGGACCATTATCATGTTCACGATGGTCGCGGGTTCAAATCCCAGGGCACAACTCAAACATTCGGAGTTTATTGATATTTATTAGTCAATTATCACGTACTATAACGACCAAGAAAAACATCGCGAGGACACCTGCATACCGTAGCGATTTGTAAGAATTTCTACTGTATGTAAAGTCCGCAAACCCGCACTAGGCGAGCCTGTTGGATTAGGTGGCCTAACCCCTCTGGCTCTAAGTCGTACTCTCGATTGTAGAGGAAGTCCGTGCCCTGAAGTGGAACGTATTTGAACTGATACAGTACAGTACATACCAGTATAATATTGTGTATTGTATAATGTGTGAGATGCCATAGTACAACAAATAGCAAGTTAGTGAGGCGACAAACAAGCCTTTCGATACGTGATATTAGTCTTGGGTAATTTTTATCTTTTCTTTGGAGACATTTAAAATTCATTGATGTTTGTGCGTCCCCAAAAATTAATTTATTCAACAGAACTATAACTATACTATTTTGTGGACATATTTTTCAAAGAAACAGCCAAATTCCATTAACAACAAAACCCTAAAAGTTTTACTTACTTAAAACTTTTCCATAAATTTTACGTCGCAATTTCTAATCCTTTTAGTGGTTACTATCTTTTATTTTATCAAATAACAATAACAATCAAACCAGATTATTGCTGAGATTACAATCATATCTAAAACATTAATATGCACTTCAAAATATCTTGTATCAAACTCATTGTGATCTTCGAACGATTTGGTATAACTATTATGGTAAACATTACAATGGTTGGCACTCCTATAATGCTTTCCTCTCGTACAGAGAAATTTCAATAAATGTAATTTACTTTACTGTGTCAGCCCATATACGTCCCACTGCAGGGCAAGTGCCTCCCCTACAATCTAGAATACGATTGAGAGGGGTATGCCATAAATCTATTTTGATTTATTTAAATGATCCAGGCAATGCATTACTTTAAATATTACTTATTTATTAAACGAAAATGATCCATATCTTGATATAGGGCTGCGTACCTTAAAATGTATTATGTTAACACATAGAAATGCAAATTACGTTTCTTTTTTAATTGCACTCAAAAAATTACAATTTATTTAAATTTGCATACCAGATAATATAATTATAAATATAGAAAAAAAACAAGGTTGCTTAGGGTGCCAATCGCTACATAATTTACCCTACATTTGACGCACAAAATAGCCTTGCCAGGGATATAAAAACCTTTCTCGATTTGCGCAAATACACGACACAATAATGTATTTCACAGGTAATATTTAATAATAGATGGTGCGAAAGCTGACGCACATCTTTGTTTTTGTCGAAGTTGTATTATGTCCCTCATCTTTGTATATGCAAATGAATTTTCAGTATCGAGTATAATGTGTGTGTATTAATTATCGTGGAATAATAATAATATCAGGCGTCATACGCCTTCTTAAAAGCTATGGGCAATCTCTACCGTTGAAAGGCCTTAGGGCTTAGACCATCATCAGATCGACTTAGTGCTGGTTGACGAACTTTTCATACATATGATACTCTTGTCCAGAATTTTAAGGTATGCAAGTATCTTCGCGATATTTCCTCAGCGTTAAAGTGAGCTATAATTGGCTATGGATATACACATTACTTCGATCATTCATTGCTAAATTCCTAAACTTTTTCACAATCAGTAGATGTCCATAGGCCTCTCCAATGACACGCCGAACAAGGCCCTGTGAAGGTAATTCAAATAAATATTTCATGATACATTTATCACCAACCACCACACATTCTGCCATTATTGATGCTCCATAAAACCCGACCCATCTAACAATAGATAAACCTTTATAAGTTTACCCGTCATACAATTTTATACCCTACAAAGTCATTAAATTAGCTGCAATATATAATTCACGTACCTGAAGCTTATGCTGCGACCTCTCAGACTCGAGTTGTTGCGACAGCCGCGTGAGGTCTGCGTGCAAGCGAGCGGTGCGTTGTTGTGCGCGCGTCGCCTCATTGGTGGCTTCGGCGACGCGTCTGCGTGCGTTCTCAGCTTCCACTCTTTGTTCAGCTAATTGCTCCCTATTGAAATATTCAATTAATTCAAATATGAAATATTTATATAAGTAGTATGTAATGTTTATGATTAAATTATAACCTCAGTATTCTTATAAGACCAGAAATTAATGCAGATAAAATGATGCAGATCATTACTTGACAAATCCTGTGTCATTAAATCCACTATGATTAAAGTTTATTTTTAATACTGATATAAAACTATTTTTTACGGATTTTATCGCGATTTGGTTTACTTTTTACATTTTTTAACTTCCCGACGTTTCGATTGCATTAAAGTTTTCGTGGTCACGGGACCGTCGTCCGTCCGTCCGTGGTCACGGGTCAGTTCGCCCCGTGACCACGAAAGCTGTAATCGAAACGTCGGGAAGGGCAAAAATGTAAAAATGGGGTATTCTACCCATTTTCAAAAAGTCTTTTAAGTTGTACCTAAGATTAAGACAAACTATTTAAAAAAATATCAAATTTTTATTCGCTCGGCAAGTCCAATAAAAATCCATTTAAAATTTAAATTTTAAATTTATGCGCGCAAATATGTGAAAACGCTAGGCGCCATGTTCCTTTAAAATGATACGTCACTCAACCAGTAAACAACCTGTGTTAGTATGAGCTCTTGGACACCGGAAGGGGTATTCTACTCGCGGAATGACGTAGAATCGTTATCCATCATGGCGGCAGCCGTTTCACATCTTTTTAGGACAGATAAAAAAATTGAAATTTTCAAAACGAATTATAAAATTTATTCCTTGGAAATAAAAACTGAAATTAACATATACTTATTGCTTAATGCTCTACTATATACATTTATAGTTTTTAGATTTTTTCTTTCTTATAGTAAAATACCCCATTAAACCAAATCGCGATGAAGTCCGTAAAAATAGTTTTATTTCAATGTGTAACATTCGCGTAAATCTGAGAAACCATTATTTATTTTTCATAATTTGCTTAGACCAGAATTTTTATACAAACGAAAGACGATTGGCAGGATACTTGGCGTAAAATCCTAAATCTAATCCTTCTGTATCTCGCATAAAAATCATGTTGCCCAGTTTGCCCAATATAATCTGCTTCTTGGATTGGATTATAATAGACCAATGAAAAAAACTTACTGTACAGCTTCAAATTTTGCCATCAACGTTTCTATTTGAGCTTTTAGCGCGGCAGATTCCTCTTTCAATTGTTCTTCCTGACTGTGATCCACTGTTTGATTCTGGCGGAGAACTGCTTGCGCTCGGACCTTAAAAATATGACAAAATATTGTGATGTAAGTACTAAATGTATGTGTTGAAATTTTAAATACTATAATTTTAGGTAAAATTTACATACTTTATAACTAGTGTATTCGGTTTTAAGATCAGCCAACTCTATGTTCAAAATCCTTAAATTTTCATTAAGTTCGGCGCATTTGAACTCTAGTCGTTTTACTTTATTGTTTAACTCTACTTTTTCTTCACCTAAACTCATTATGACTTTTTCCTTATCACTAAGTACTGATGTCATTTCCATGTCAGATTCTTCATTCTTCCGTTTTTCATCTTCTAAGTCTTGTTCCAATTGAGAAATGATTCCATTTTTAACAAATATTACATTATCTTTCTCCTTGCTTTCTTCGATGACGTGTTGTAGCTCCTCTTTGAGAAGTCTGCATTGTGTTTCCTCTGTTTTTATTTGTTCCTCAAGCAGTTTGATTTGAGTTTTCATTGCTGTAATTGTTGCTTCTTGTGTGTCTATTGTTGATTCCATCTGTAAAGAACTCTCTCTATAGGTATATTCAAAACTCAATGACAGTAATTGGAAACCCTTCTTGGCCTTACCTGAACCATTTTCTTCTTATTTTCTTCCATTTTAGATGTGAGTTCTTTCATTGATCTCTCGTAATCTTCCATTTCGAGGCTAAGTACATTCTTCTTTTTAACATCTCGTCTGGCTTTCTCCAAATTATCCTTGGTAACTTTATGTGACTCAACTTCTAAAGCCAGCTGGTGTGTTTTGCTTGTTAACTCAGCTGCATCAAGACAATTAACATCAATTGTAAGTATAAAATGAAAAAAAAAAAAGAATAAGTTCACATTAAATGGAAATATAATACCTTTTACTTTTTCTAAATCACTACTTTTTTGTTCTGCCTCCCTTAGAGCAGCAGTCAATTTTTCAATTTTGTCTTGCAAGTCTTTCATGGCAGATTCATCAATATACGCCCCATCAGTCACATCATTATTTGTTGAAGCGATGGCTAAGTTCTCAACTGGCACCTTCTCATTAAGTAATTTTTCCAGTCTAGCCTTATCTTGCTCTGCGTTTTGTAATTGTGTTACAGTTTCATTCAATTTCTTCTTAAGTTTTAATGCAAATATTCTTAGTTTACTGTATCTGCAAAAAATAAAATTGGTTAAATCACTTAAATAATGGAGTAATTCAATTGCAAAATAAAATAATAAACATACTTTTCTTCAAATGTTTCATCTAAATCTTTCATACGAGAATGTTCTTCTGCTTTTGAAATAGTTGATGTTGACATGTTATCGTCATTCGGCATTTCAATAGGAGTATGATGTTGTTGTTTCAGCTTTTCTATTTCAGCTTTTAAAGAGGAAATCATTTCTTCTTTTTTGCCTGATTCTTTTAATGCGTTATCTCTTTCAGCAATTATTTGATTTGAGAAATCACTTGACTCATTAGTTTTTTGCTCAGCATTTCTTAACGCATTTTCGAGAATATCCACTTTCTTCAATAAATCGGCTTTGTCCTGAAGAACATTATCTCTGTCTTTTTCTAGAGTTTCGACCAATAATTCCAGTTCAGCAACAGCCTTTTGCAGTTTAGATATAGCTTCTCCTCTTTCTTTTAAAACTTGGTTTATTTCTTTCATTTCATTTAATAGTTCACTGTTCTCTGTTTTGTAGTTCATAAGTTTCGACTTGGCATTTTCGTATTCTGCAAGAAGAGAATCGTAATCCTTCATTTTATTACGCGATTCTTTAACTTCACTGAGTAGAGACGAATTTTCTTGTTTATATGCAGCTAATTTAGTTTCTAGCTTTACAACATCTGCTTGCAAAGAGGCATTCATGTCAGATAAATTGTCACACTCATCCTTTGGCTGTTCTAAAGAAAATTTAAGTGTTTCAACTTCTTCTCTCAAAAGACCATTTAAGTCTTGCAAATCATCATATTCTTTTTTAAGCCTATCACACTGTTCTTGTAAAGATCTATTTTCACATTTTAACATGCTCACTTCATCATCATGTTCACTTTTATAATTAGTTTCTAATGTTTTTTTTTCTTGGGTGATTGTTTGCAGTTCAGATTTAATTGCTTTAATTTCTGCAGTCATACTGGCTACTTGTTCTGTTAATTGTTTATTTCTATTTTCCAAATCTACAACACTATCTCTAGCATTCAGTTTCTCCTTAACTAAAATAGACTTTTCACTTTCTAATGCTTTGATTTGTAACAGTAAATTCTCATTATTTTCATTTGTTTTTAGTTCTTGTTTTAAATTATCAGTCAGAGATTTATTCTCTGTCTTAAGGGTTCCTATTTCCTTTTTAAATTCAGAGTTCAGAGCCGTCAGCTCTTTAATTTTCTGAGTCAATTCAATAGCATTCTCATTAAGGATTTGATGCTTACCTGTCAGATCAAAAAGTTCTTTACTTATTTTACTATTGTCTTGCAGTGCATTATCAAATTGGCTTTGAAGATTGGATATTTGTGACTTTAATAAAATATTTTCATCAGAGAGGTTTTTAATTTGGGAATTTATTTTTTCGCCGTCATTTTGTGATTTTAGCAATTCATTTATCTTTTGCTCAGCTAATTGTAGTTTCTCCTTAAGAGAGCTGTTTTCATTATTCACTTGGGTCAACTGCTCATCCAACACCTTAGAGGCTTTTATCAAATCATTTTGCCACTTAGGAATATTTTCAGAATACTCTTTTACAGTTTTTGATAAAATGAATCTAGAATTCTTTAACTGGTTGATACATGCTGCACATTTCAAAATTTTATCTTTATAGCTTCGTAATTTGATATTTGCCTTTTCTTTCTTTGACTTCTCCGACTCATACATTGTAGTAATCTCTTGTATTTTGTTAGAGAACTCATCCTTTTTTTCTTGTTCTTTTTGTATCTGACTCTCTAAGTCATTAATTTTGGAATTAAGAAGATCAATGGTTGCTTTATAGTCTTCATCTAAAATATAAACATCAATAAATAGTATTTTACATTTCTGAATTCTGTAATATCATAAACTACTTACTTTAGTATTTACAACTTTTTAAATGACATAATAAAATGAAATATTTGTTGACTTTTTAAAATTGAATTTTAAACTATGTAACTTGGTAATGAGTTGTTCCACAAACTTTAATGAACCAATATATACCTTTTTGCACATTCTCCTCCAAAATTTTCAACTGTTCCTGTTGCTGCAAACCAATGTTATTAAATTCAGTTGTTTTCGCTTCAATTTCAGTCATCTGATTTATAAGCTGTTCATTTTCATCCAGAAGCCTTTTATTCTGCCTCTTCAGAGAAATAATTTCACTGTCAAGGTCTGACATTTTTTGTGCAACATCATTAAGATTTTTGTCTCTTATAATCAAATCTGCTTTATATGTTTGGATCTCTTGTTCATAGTTATCACATTTCCTATTAAGTGTTCTGATTTTATTGTGAGCAGAATCTACTTCGGTAATAAAGTTTAATTTTTGTTCAGTCAAGGAATCTACAAGTTCTTGTAGTGTTTGTAGGTTGGCAGTACTGGCTTTCTTCTCTGATTCACATTTTTCTAATTTTAACTTATAGCTTTCCACTTCATTTTGTAATTCTGTAAGAAATTAAATAATTTATGAATCAATTAAATTTTCCAAATGATGCTTTATAACATGAATGTCTAACCAAGTTTAAATTAGTAAACATACAAGATCTATCTCAATATAAATTATGGTTTCTGGCTTCACAATTATGAATACTTTGAATGTGGCAACCACATGTGTTTTTGGGCACATTACAATATATTGGTCTAACACACTCCAGGTGGCTATTTAGCTAGATATTAAGCCCTCAAATCATAGGAAGATAGATCATATTTTGCCATTGTCATTTAATGTGTTAGAATTCTTAATAGCAAAATTGAATTTACCTGTTTTCGCTTGTTTTGCTTTCTGTGCTAAAGCAAGCAAGCCCTTACATTTGCTGGCAAGCTCGTCTCTGCTTAACTCATCAAATGGACTTTTTTTAGGAGTTTGTTCCTGAGTCTGAAAGAATTTTTGCTTAATACACAAATTAACACACAAAAGTACCTTAAATAAGTGAAAATATTATATATCAAACAGTAAACTTAAGAGTAGAAAATTGTAATCCTTTCTTCTACATCTACATATGGGGTCAGCCAAAGGATAATTTATTCAGTAATCATATTCATTTGTAACAAATAATGCTAGCCATTCAAATATCAAATAAGACGATTAATTACACAATTAGCGGGACGCTTATTGAACTGTGCATACTAAGCTTTTATTCATAGTGTTATAGTATACAAACCGAAGCTTCCGCTGAATTATCCATTATGCGACCATTTGGTGCATGATTATACGACGACAATAATGCAGGAAAATAGTTATTAAAAAATAACTACAGTAACTATTGCAAAACCAATGATGCACTGTTTGCAACAATGCTGTGCTTGACTTCCTTCAGACTTGGCCCATAATAGCACAGATATTGCTTTATAAACAAAATTAGAAGCACGCGCAATTTTAAACAATCTGGTGTAAATATTCAACTTTGCTGTAGATAATAACCACAGAGTTAATAACTACAAATTACGATCAGCAATAGAAGTTGAAGTGATGTCAATAATCTTTTTGTACATGAGTTGTCACTTGTCAGTTGTGTACCACAGACTAAGGAGTAAAGTTGTGTACAGTTGTGTATTATATAGGTAATCTGTGCTTGTGAAGTGATAAATAGGGATGAGCATAAAGTAAAGTAAACATTACCTTTGATAGGTTTATATCTGTTTTGAATTGCCTGTAACATGTGCATTGTGCAATAAAACAAATCACTCTTGAATACTTATTTTTCTGTATTAAATGTACCTAATTTTATTTACAGATTGTGTAAAATTCATTCAGTTTAATTATTTTACATATTTTAAGTAAACAATGACAAAAATTCTTTTGCACAATTTAATTTCAGAAGTATCCATTGCAATTTATATTTTACAATTTACATTGAATAATTTGCCTGAATCAATTTTATTGTACTACTATTACAGTTTCACATTGGCACGTCACTAAATCATAGTGTAATGGCGGCTCTAGTCATCATCGCTATCGTTTCATGTGTGTGAATGACTAAATTAATAATTCCTTAAAAAATATGTTTTTATGTGTTGTGACTCAATGAAATATAAAAGAAGTTCATACAGTATATTTTTATTATAGGTTGAATTCTTTATACAATCAGGTAATTTGAAAAATATGTCTACACTCAAAGCTGTATCATTTTGTCGCAGTTGCAAATCTTAGCGGGGCGCGTCCATGAGTAATATTGTGGTTTACTTTTAGGTTTTATTGTAAGATATCTGTCAGAGTTTTCGGCGAGGAGCCGCTGTTGTTATTTTAAAGTATACAGTGCAATGAGCAAAGTGAATCATGAAGTGACATATGAGTGTGAGATTTGTGGATACATTTTTGAGGATTCACGGCTGTTTATGTAAATGTAAAGTGTTTGTGTAGTGATATGCCTCGGTTTGTAAAGCTTATTATATTATCAGGGCGCGTGTGAGGATAGAAAATGTCTAGTGACGAAGATAAACCGCCGGCGCCGCCGGTCCGGCTCACGAGCAACCGTGCCACCGATCGTGGTGACTCCGTCGCCTCTGTCGATATGAGGCCCCTTCCTAAAGGTAACTACTGCTATTTTCCACCCAACCAAACTAGAATCTAATTAAAAATATACACGAACGTTCCCTGTATGAATCAAACATGTTAATGAGTAGATGTGACAAATGACAATAGAATAGTGTAAAGGAATTCATAATTTCTGGTCATTAATACAACGATACATTGTTGCAGAGCCAGACGACGGTGGTGACAGAAAAAAGAAAACTCTAAAGGCTAAAATAAAAGGATCCAAAAGCACTGCACATAATGACAACAAACCAAATATTAGCTATCCAACTAACTTTGAACATACGGTCCATGTGGGTTTTGATGCTGTCACTGGAGAATTTACAGTAAGTAACATATTCTTGCTGAATACTAGTAATGCAATTCATATTTAGGTTGGATAAAATATCTAGGTGCTTTGTAACAAGATACTCTTGTTACTTCACATAAGCGCAAATCCTTACATACAATACATGCATACCAGAGTGCAGACATTGTTTTAAATATGAAACCTCCTTAGTTCAACCAAATTGCATGGTGTTCAAAATGTGCTGTGACTATCCACTGTTTACAATTTAAAGAGTTAAATTGCACTTTTGTTTACCCATAACTAAACATATTTATGCCTTTCCAGGCCCCACAATTGCACTATTCCACAGTACAAAGTGATTTGTGTATTTACACACTGCTTACATAAAAAGAAATGTATGACTCATCATGGGTGACACTAGAAAAATTCCCAATGTGAAGTCATTTAGGCAAACTTTGAGTTATTATGACAGGGAGAAATAAGCTTCATTGCCTCAACACACTGCCTCATAGCTTTGGTGCTTTGCTTCTTTAAAAAGAAAAGCATAATATACTAATATTTTATTTTTGTAATTTTTATTTAGAGATACACAAATAATTTATATTATTAGAAATATGATAACACTATCCTTGGAATTAAATTGTATTGGTTTCCTATAGAAAGTAATGAAATTGATGAAAATGAATATAGCAAAATGTAGAAAATTTTACCTCAATAAATTACTTACGAATCTGTATTTAGTAATGTAAGTAACTTAAGCATTATGGACGCATGTTCCCCTAATAGCAGTCGTATTTTAACATGATGAGGACCATGTATGGAATGTAGTTCCACATAGAGCATCATGTGAGACTACATGATGGGTTTTAGACTTAGCTGTGTGTTTATACAACTTACTACAACCAAACAGTATATCGTAATAGTAATGAGTACTGAAAAATCATGTAATTGAGCTCCATGTATTACCGCTTTTGTTTCAAGCTGCCTATGACAGTAAGTAACAGCTTATATTATCATAATTTAATATGCATTGTTTATTGGAGGATACATCAATATTTTTATTATAAAGTAATAGAGATGAATTTATATTATTTTTGGTATATTAAATTGTAGCTTAATATTTTTTGTTCCTTGTGCATATCCTTTTTTGTTGCATGCATATATTATGTATTTTATATATTATTTATTTAGTAAATAAGCTAACATCGCATTGTCATACATTAGTTTTGTAATTAGGAAGATTAGCACCACATTACATGTTATATTTGCTGTATTGTATGATGTTTAATATTCACCATATTGAAGTTATTTACTCTTTTATTATCAGACATATAGCCACAAAAAATTGGTTGTGGTTACATATTACATTGTCTAAACACAAAACGGCAGTATTATACTAGCATATTTTTAAACATTATACAAAATAAATAGAATAAACAATTTTAAAATACCAAGTAACATCAAACTTATATTTGTATCATCATTGCATGATTAAACTGAGGAGACTTTGTTTAAAATAGATTTATTTTTAATTAGCATATGCAGTGCAGATGGTACTAAGATAACCAATATGTTAGATCATAAACATCAGCATTGCATTCTTATGTTAAATATACTAGAAATTCTAGTAGTTAAAAGTTATATTACTTGTTAAACAGGGAATGCCGGAAGCATGGGCAAGGTTACTGATGGCTGCCAACATCAGCAAACAGGAACAGAAGAATAACCCTCAAGCTGTGTTAGATGTTCTAAAGTGGTATGATGCGTCTGCCACGCAACCACCGCCTTCTAAATATATGACGTCTGCGCAAATGCACACCACACATTCAGGTATTGCAGACATATTTTGAAACAGTAGTGAATTAGAATATTGTCTTTAATTAAATAGTATTTGCTTAAGTGAGATGTATATTTCCTTTCCAAATTGAATCTTGTTTGTACTTTTTGAGACTATCCCACCATCACATCCAACATACAAATTTGCCAGGATCAACAGCAGTATTATTTTGTCACTGAGAATATCTAACTCTTCTTAATGAGCAAATAATTATGTCAAATACTACAATTAATAGAAAAAGTTGGAAATAAATTGTCCACATTCCTCACACGTCATAACAATGTAGGAGACAAATAATCAACTGGAAAGACAATAACCCCAGATAAACTTGTACTTTTGGTAAAGCAATTGCATGCTATCATTGATTAAATTAATTTGGACATATTAAGCAAGCTACATATTCAGCCTATTGCTGTCCACTGCTGGACCTCATGTACTGGCATATACCTCCCTAAGCAAGCGCTAACCTATCCGCCCTCATCTGATGAGTAGCCCTCATCTATCCGCTACCCGCCGCTCTCATCAAGTCGTCGATCCATGGTAGAGCAAAACGTCGTACACTACGGTTTTCTACAAGCTGTTTATACTCGATTCCCACTGTAAAATTCAAAGATAGCACAAAATATCTATATTTAGTTATTTAGTCTATATGTAATTTTTGGCTTGTTTGTGCAGGTTCGTCAGTGTCTCGGGTGTCGTCCAGTAGTCCCTCGTCGTCGACGCCGACGGACACGGAGCACCCCGAGCCGCCGCCGCCGCCGCCCTCGCGCCCTGACCGCACTAAAAGTATTGTATGTATACATAGACAATTATAAGATTATTAATTTATTTAGAATTAATTAATTTGGGAGGTGTAAGTTGTATTGAGGCTGACCAGGGTAAAATTAAATAGAGGTATTTGAAAATAGGTTTTATTATTGTGTTGTTAACACAGCCAGGGCACACCTCTGACTTTCCGGAATTATGTGTGTATTGATAGTCAATCACCACGCACTTTAACGGTGAAGGAAAACATCGTGAGGAAACCTGCATACCGTAGCGATTTTAAAGAATTTCTACGGTATGTAAGTCCGCCAACCCGCACTAGGCCAGCGTGGTGGACTATATGGCCTAACCACTCTCAATCGATTCTGTCGATTGTAGAGTAGGCCCGTGCCCAGCAGTGGGACACGTATATGGGCTGATACAGTAACACAGCCAGAGTATTGAATGTAGTATAGACTTTTATTGTCTTTCTTGTCTGACAATAGATCAAAATAGCATGTATCACTTTGGTCATAGTAAGAAAAATATAACATGATCTATTTCCCATTATTTCTTAAATATTACCCTGGTATTTCTGCAGTGAACCAAAAGATGGAGAGTTGTTGAATTTCAAATGATATATTTGCTTGTGTTATTATGCAGTACACCAAGCCGATAGAGGAAGAGGAGCCGCCCCCGCCGAGGCCGAGGCCGACGCCCGCGCCCGCCTCCCCCCCGCACGTGCCGCACCCCGCGCTCACCACGCATTCTGTACGTAGTCTCCTTCATTCAATTTACAATTCATTCATATATTTATACACCGAAAGTGGTCTATGCTGATCATCAGTGGCAGACCTATACCAGATAGTGCCTATTGTCATAGGCAAGGTGTCTTTTGGCAAAAATGTCAGTAGAGATCCAAGACTTATGCCACCTAAAACTTGAGCTGAAGTCAAAAACACGTTTGAAGTTGATGAAGAAGTAACATTTAAAAATATATTAAATCGATTGGAGTCTATTAAGCCGAATGTCGTATGAAATAGAGAAGTGTCGTCTCCTTACTGGAACCTACACATTTATACTATCAGTCTTCAACGACACACTCACTAAATACTAAGCAACTTAGAAAATGTAATAAAAGATATGCCAAGAATCATAAGCCTATGATCCAACGCAATTAATTTGAGAACCTCTCATTTAATCCTTGAATTAATTTGGCTATTTTTGGACTTGAAATGTTCATAATAGTCCAGGTAGGAATCTAATGCAAAAGGTTAAGGAATATTCTTTAATCAGACAGTTACTGATTGTACTTTTTCATGGGATTTTTAGGTCAACACAAAACTCCCAGTTTAATAAAACGGCATTGTATGATAAGAGAAAGATAGTTTTAATAAAAAATATTCATGTTCAGACTGTATTAGTTAAATTTTCCTTCAGCTATACTAGGACAAAAAGAGGTCAAATGCAGACTAACCGTGATTATGTCATTGTTGTCGCTATGCATAATATCTCCAAGATAAGTTGGGATGTTTGCAATTCATGCTCTGATATGTATACGCGGAAGTAATTAATTTACCTATGTTATTAAAAGTTTATGATAAAATTTTAATTGATGTGCAGGTTATTTATGGAAAATCGATATTTATATTTATATAAAAAGAATTGTTCAATAACATTCACATACATAGTCCTGACTGAAATTACTAGATACTTTCCGGTCTCACAAACACCCAGGCCTGAAACAAATACTTCTAGACTACACAATCATTTGTCTTCATTCGGGATCGAAACCGCATCTCTCGTTTCCCAGCTGGCTTCTTAATTGACTCCGCAAAGCATATGGTATAGCCCATAGTGTGGTGGAGATTAACACATTTAAAAACTGAATTGATTTGCATTGGTGTGTAATAAGCGGTGATGTAGTACTCTAAAGCAGACATTGCGAACAAAATCTGTGCGCACTGCAATGTACCAATCAGAACCGCAGGAGAGAAGCGAGATAGGAGATAGTGTAACTGCGTAAGAATGACAGATATAGCAGTACACTTATCACTCTTTTGTCACACATATTTTCTTCATGGTGGCTCCTCTATAACTCAATGCTAGAATGGAAGTACAAGTGATATGGTTGATAACGTATAAATAAAGAATTGACAACATTTCATTTTTCTAACACACACATTTTTTTATTAAAAATTAAATAAGATAAAAAATGAGGGGACCCATATTTTTTGGTTGATTGAAATTCACTGGTTTTCATTCATGAATTCAGGTTTGAACTTTGGTTCATTCTAAATAGACGTAAACGCAAAATGACGTCATTTATATGGCTTTATGGCATGTATGCCTTTAATTTATACTTGAAGTATAAAAAAATTAGAAGCTGACACCTGTCCCTTTTTCTTTCATTAACAATTTGGTGTCCTCGTCAATAAAAATCATCTTCTTATAACATTAAATGAAATTAATAATTAATTAAACGAGAATTCTCGAAATTTTTAATTAAACGAGTATAATAAATCTATTTTTTAGACTATGACATTTGTCATTATCCGTTGTCAAAACATTTCAAGTAATTATTTTTATCTTAGAAATCATAGGCAAAGAACATAACTTATAAAGTCGTATAAATGACTTCATCATACCTTTTTTGGTTTTTATTTATTTTCCCCGTAATTAAGTAATTTAAAAAAATTATAAAATCGAGAGCGTACTCAGGGCAGGTTAGGAAAGATACGGTATTTTTATTTTATGTACTTTGAAATTATGAAATGTTGTCAATTATTACAAATGGTGAATTTGTTTGTGTGTACCTACAGGTATGTCGAGCGGAGGCGGGCGTGGGCGCGCTGGACCGCAACAAGAACCCCGCCGCCGCCGCCGCGCCGCTCGCGCCGCCCGCCGCGCCGCTCACCACCACCACCACCACCACCACCACCAACACCGACACCGGGTCAGTACACACTTCAACATCCCTCTCGCTATCACCGTCTCCCCTCCCTCCCCGCCCACTGCACCCCGTCTCTCTTTAAATTCTTAATGGGATTGTATTAGGTCGCCTTAGAAATTACTGTAGGCTTTACAAAAACTGAACGGTATGTAAAGTTCACCAACCCGTATTAGGCCAGCGGAGCGGACTATATGGCCATGGCCTAACCCCTCTCAATCGTCCTCTCGATTGTAGAGGAGGCTCGTGCCCTGCAGTGTTACGTATATGGGCTAATACAGTACACTACAGTTTAATTTTATCTCCATTGCAGACGGGCGACAGGACAGCAACAAAGGAAAAAGAAAATGACTGATGAAGAAATTTTAGAAAAATTAAGAACAATTGTTAGTGTCGGCGATCCGAATAGAAAGTATACTAAAATGGAAAAAATTGGACAGGGGTAAGAAAACATTTATACTTAATTTTTTTATATAACGTTTGTGTATATTTTGTGACGACCGATCTATCGGCGCGGAGGCTAATAAATTCGCTTTCTGCGCCGGAGTTTGTGAGTTCTTTTCCCGTACATATAAACATTTATATGACCTGCAGATTTTGTCCGGCTCTGTTTATAAACGTGTAAATTATGTTGCAAATGCACCTACGATAAAAGAATAATCTTAGTTATAAAAAAATAAGAAAATTAAATATGCAATGTTTTTCATTGCATATATAAATGACACATGATTTTGTTTTCATATCAGTGCGTCCGGCACGGTGTACACTGCGATAGAGACATCGACGGGCATGGAGGTGGCCATCAAGCAGATGAACCTGAGCCAGCAGCCAAAGAAGGAGTTGATCATCAACGAGATTCTCGTCATGCGGGAGAACAAACACAACAACGTCGTCAACTATCTCGACAGTTATCTCGTTAACGAGGTCAGTCAATATTGCCGCTGCATTGTTCGCTAGATTATACTGTTCTATAAGATATACAAAAGTATATTTTTTTGTACATTTTTACGTCATGGTTGGAGATTTTTATTCGACTGGATTATTACTACACGATGATGGAAAAAATTGTCTTAATGGAATTTAGCGTACAGTTATTTGAGCATTAGTATGGACATAACATGGTTACGAGTAAGTCGTCGCCATAATAAAGATTGGCGACAGATATCGGCTCTTACTAGACAGCACGGATTTGAGCAATCGCTCGATGGCTTGTGCCCGAGTACCTTCAAGTACTTTAGGATTGTTTAAAACTGTGTGCTCAAGTAAAGATTTTCGTAATCAAAAGCAGGACTGAGTAGACTTGCGTTCAAAATATAATATTTTATAATTGCGCCGTGCTACTGCTGCACTCGAAATGTTAAATTAATTTCAGCTGCCGTCTAAATAGAGAATCATCCGCCTATTTAATTCCACCTACCTTTCAATGTGATCTAACGTGCAATACATTTGCAGGAGCTGTGGGTAGTGATGGAGTACCTAGCGGGCGGTTCGCTAACAGACGTGGTGACGGAGACGTGCATGGACGAGGGGCAGATCGCGGCCGTGTGTCGCGAGGTGCTGCAGGCGCTGCACTTCCTGCACACCAACCATGTCATCCACCGCGACATCAAGTCCGACAACATACTGCTCGGCCTTGACGGACAGGTTAAACTGAGTGAGTACTGTTTATATGTCTACTTAATGTACAAAGTTAACTTACGTCAAGCCCGAGTTGGTAATTCAACAATTCCTGTTAATCCAAAGGTTGCCAGAAATCGCTCAATGCGATATGGTCACCCATAGTACCACTTCAATTTTTATTTGTTATCTATTTCCTATCTAACTTTATATGTACAAAAAAGAGTTTAAATAAATAATGGTTTCTTAGATTTACGCGAATGTTACACATTGAAATAAAACTATTTTTACGGATTTTATCGCGATTTGGTTTAATTTTTACATTTTTTAACTTCCCGACGTTTCGATTGCTTTTCAGCTTTCGTGGGTAGTTTAATTGTAACAGTCACAGAGCGGATGACTTATACCTCAGTCCGCCCCGTGACCACGAAAGCTGAAAAGCAATCGAAACGTCGGGAAGTTAAAAAATGTAAAAATTAAACCAAATCGCGATAAAATCCGTAAAAATAGTTTTATTTCAAAGTATAAATAAATAATAATAAAAAGTTGTTGATAGTTGGTAATAAGGAAGCACGAAGTGACGAAAGCGTAATAAGTTTAAGCTATGGACTAAGGCCTAAGACCCTCTTATTTATAGTCCATGGGATGTATATATATGCTAATATTTTAAAAGAACTATGCAGCTTAGGGCGCGTTCCAATTGACGTTCACGGCGCTCAAAACACTCATTTCGCCGTTCTATTTGACGATCACGATCGTCGTGGTTGCGGTGAAAACGCATTGATGATGTCATGACATACGCTCACGACTTATGTCAAGAGGTGGGTCGTGGTGCGCGTCGTTGGGTTTGCGATCGTAACGCTCACGAGCAAATGGAACGGTAAATATCGCGGTCGTGAGCGTGGTCGTTGCGATCGTCAAGTGGAACGCATCATTAGTGATGGTTATTTTCCAATTCCTCTTTATGTTCTAGTAATTTCAACTAATGATAAAATTGTCTGGTAGGCACCGATTCGTGATAATTCATTTACAGAATATTTTTTTTTCACAATTAAAAAGCATCAGTACATTTATCTTTATCTTTACATTCATTTTTAGTGTGTTGCCACTCGCATGGAAAAAGAAGACCAAAATGGGAGGATATTTTGCGAGTTTAATATTTCATATGTAACATAGTGTGTGACATCGATCTATATCACAATGTATAACAGAAATATTGATTTACAGCTGATTTTGGGTTCTGCGCACAAATATCTCCTGAACAGAACAAACGTACGACCATGGTGGGCACTCCTTATTGGATGGCGCCGGAGGTCGTCACGCGGAAGCAATATGGACCAAAGGTAACTTCACTTATACTGGCCTTACACATACATAGGGTGTGGAATATCAATAATTAATTATTTAATTCATTCATAGGTGGACGTCTGGTCACTTGGTATAATGGCCATTGAAATGATTGAAGGCGAACCCCCATACCTAAACGAAAACCCGCTGCGTGCTCTTTATCTTATAGCCACCAACGGCAAACCCGACATCAGAGATAAAGAGAAACTCAGTACAGTTTTCCAAGACTTCCTCGATCAGTGCCTAGAAGTGGACGTCGAGAGGCGAGCCACTGCCCTTGACTTATTGAAGGTGAGTTTCATTTGTTCAATAACTTCATCTGACATAGCATAGCCGCATGTAGTCTTGACGGATGTTAAAAAGGTTTCAATGTGTTATTTGAAAGACTATCACACTATTCATGCATTCTCGATGTATCTGATCTCGATGATTCTGCAGATCTATTGAAACAGTACTTGTCCTAAGACTGTGAGATTGTAAAATTGATTACTAAGGATGTAGGCTCGCAAGGCGCTCCCATAATCATATTTGAGTAGCGTTTATATATGCGTTGTTTGCTGAGAGTGTGTATGTGTGTGGCAGCACCCGTTTCTGAAGCTGGCGCGGCCGCTGGCGTCGCTGACGCCGCTCATCATGGCGGCCAAGGAGGCGGCCAAGGGACATTAGCGCAGGCCGCCGGCGCCCGCCGCGCCCGCACCACGCGCCACCCCCCCGCCTCCCCGCTCCATCCTATATTAGAGGTGATCATATTTTTACAAAAATGTCGATAAATAAAAACACAGTCCACTAATATAAATCGTGTAGAGTCGTATGATAGTGTTAACTTATTGTAGTCGGCGCGATCTCTTATTGGCGTGTTTCGCCCGACTGTTGCGCGCGGTCGCATAGCACGTAGCTAGACGAGTAGAGCGCCGTATCCGCGCGCGAACGAAGACTGGCAGATGTTAGGCGAGTGTAAAATATTAATAGTAGTGCCGTAGTGGCGTCGCGGTAGTGCGGCTCGGCTTCACGGCGACCACAACAGTTCAGTGGAAACACATCAATACAGAGGCGAGATCGCATTCCCTGGAGAGGGACGAGCGCGTGTTGTGAGCGGCGGCCGCTCCACCACAGGCGCAAGTGATATTTGGAATAACTGACGTTGTAGAATGATAGATGCGAGAGTGTATGCAAGTATATTATTTGAATTTTGTGTATTCCTGTTTCGAATTCTGTATTTTTTAATGAATGTTTAATCAGCAAAGCATTGGTAATCATAACCAAAACGAGGCATTTTTATTATGAATTAAAATGAGAGTATTCGCAAAGTTTGTACGGTGTATTAATTGAAAGCATGGCATTGATAGCTTTGCTATTTGCTTTTGATAGTTACTACTAATTAGATTTAGGTTTATGTACGATATTGTTAATTTATTAAAAGTCGCTTAATGCTTATAAATACAGTTACGTAATTTGGGTTATTTGAGATTATTATTATTAGCGACAAATTCGACTAAATGTTTTTCAACATTTTTAAATATTTTTATTGTTGCGGGTATGTATGTTTTATCAGGTTGTACCCAACACAATGACTTCTGTTTTGAAAGATGTGTATTAAAAAATATGTTTAAATGCTATTCTATGTGGAATTTGTCGAAAGGAATGAATTTAGCATGGTGTTATTATGGTGGATGAAAATAATTTTTGCGCATTTCCATTTGGACAAATGACATAGAGATCTTACTAACAATATTGAATAAAAAACTGTGGTTATTTTTATAAAATTATTTTGATGAAATCATTTTATTGTTAGTCATGAAACTTGAGCATTTACTTAGTATTAAGTTTATAAAGTCTATCCTACTCATTTTGTATTTACACAGGAAAGTGTTTGCTGCGTGCGTTTCGTTTGCCACATAAACAGTTGAGCGACTAAAAGTAAATTAGCACACAAATGAAGGACTATGGATATTTTTATACTAGATAGTTCATTGCATTACAGTTGACAATAGTAGGAGTTAGTTAGTCCTATGAGTTTAACGATTAGTTGGGACACGAAGTATTTTACATTTATTTTTAAGTATTGTATGTTGTCTCTCTGCTTATATTGTTTAGGTTGTGCCGTAAGACGCTGTTAGTTTGGATTTGTTCGACATGTATCCCTAAATGAAAGCGTGAATGCAGTGTGAGTGAGCGCTGGTTGTGGTCGAGTGGTGTGCAGTGGTGTAGTGTATCGTACTGTGGTACGGCGCAGAGGCGTGAGGCGCGCGAGCCTCGCCAACTGTAAATTGTACAGACACAAATAGGTTATTCATTTGACAATATAATGTGACCAATTAACGCTACGTAGAATCTGTGCAGACCCGGTTGGTGCATTGGAAAGTATTCAGTTTTAATTGTGTGTTGTTCATTATTTATATGTGTATGTTTACGCGATGACTATAATGTGTCGGCGCAACGATCCGAGAACGTGGTTATTTAATAATGTTAAACTTGAAAAATATATTCTTCGTACACTTATGATAGTTTTGTGATAAAAGTTAATGATATTTTGTAGTAATTTTTCTTTGAATGTTTTTGGTTACAATTGAATTGAGCGATGATTATAGGAGCGCAGACGCGAGACGGCGGTACGTTTAGATAGTGGTGGAAGTGACGGCAACAGACAATGTAGTGTATGTATAAGTACTGACTCGGTGATACACAAAGGAGGCCTAAGCTTGTTTATAAATTATATTTCCATGTAAGCACAACAGTATCAAGCTGCACCAACCACATCAAATTTGTGCAATAATGTAGAAATGTAAAAATTGTAGCCAAATCTTCAGAGAGCTTGAACAAAGTTATTCAGTATGTATTGTAACTAAAGTTATTGTAAGAAATGTATTAACTACATTGTGATCATGAAGATGAATTTGAGTATGCATTAGAATGTTATATTGAGAAGTAACTATAATTACACGTGTAGTTTAAGATTAAAATGTATTAATGAATGTAACTGGTTACTGAGCAGTGAGCAGGAAGTCAGGTTCAACGCGGTTAGAATATTTTTCATGTTTTTGACAGTCTATGAAACACCAGTGCCATGTATGAGCAACTTGTGCATATAAATTACAATCATACTATAATAAATAAAAGACTCACCATATTTATTTGAATGGTTTTATTTCATTTCTCGTGTAGCCCAACATTATTAATGTTTCTGTATGTGCAAGTTATATTTTATGTAAATTTTAGATGCCAGTGAAATACAGCAGTGTAAATAAGTAAAAGTAGGAAATAAAATATGCGTCGATGCAACGAGTACACGACGAACTGAGGAGGACCTCCGGGAGGACGGAAGAGTGTGATGATTGCATCGACAGAGCGGCAGCGCTCAGTTGTGTAGTGCGTTGAAAATTGCATTTCACAATAAGTAACTGCGTCGTGTCTGCGTGTAACGACTGTGTTGTAGCAACGCTGCGATGTCGCAGCGCCTGTGTGGCCGACAATGCGTCAAAATCGTGCATTGCGTCGACGCAAAGCGCCGCCGTGTGGACCCAACCTGACACATCCATGATCCAACAATTGTTACCTCACCGTCTTTTTTCTCATTTGATTACACCTCTTGTATGTTCACACAGAAATTTATGTTTTTGGAAATATTCATTCTTCATCGTAATATTCCCACACACCTCTCTCGCCACATAGAGAAGTTTAATTTCCTATATTTGTCTCTATAGGTAATTTATAATATGTATATATATGTATACTGGTTGTGCCTGCTGTCGCAGTCGCCCGGAAATTACGACATTATTATTATTATTATGGACAAAATCAATCTTATACTTACTGTTGTAATTTATATGTGTATTAGGTAAATTACATTATGTCTAACGCGAGCTGATAAAATGGTTAACCTGTGTGTTTTTCAACAATCTTAATTAAATATATGTTTAAATTTGGAAAAGGATTTCTCCTATAAGTTACCATTAAGAGATGACAAAAAAAAACTCATGGTACACTAAAATATTTATTTGGAGCATTTAATTACAATTTATCAAAATAATATTACGTCTATGTTTGCTATCAAGTAGACTACAGTATTATAAATAAGATTTGTACTGAAGCTGCTCGGATCCTTAAACGGTACATTTGGACCTTGAAGTAACAAATAACAATGCAACTAAGTATTACATAAGAATGACTCGATGTGGTAATCAAAATATGCAGCATAAAGCATAATAAATACGTAAAACTAATTACTATGTTTAAGCTTGACTTAAATTAGAGCTGGTTTATATTCTAAATGTTAATCAATAACAATCAGCATTTCACAAAACTAGTGGAACAGATTTTAAAAACATTCAAAGTAAATTAAAAAAAAATACAAAGTATAAAAATACCAATCAATGAGTTTGCTCCTAGTATAATGCAATATCTTTACTTCCTATAAGTTAAAACATCTCTTATGTTATTCTATAAATACCTATACGTATTTAAAAATATAGCTACACAGAGATAATCGCTAAAAATTAACTTATTCCATATTAGCACAAATTCGTCCGATTTGGATCCATAAATATTATATTAAAATTAATTCCAATCAATAGCACGCTTTACCGACGGTCGTCAAAACATGAATTAGTCTTTCCGTTCTTCGGCCGGTATGAAGTCCAATGAGGCAGAATTAATACAAAATCGTTTGCGGGTCGGTGCCGGCCCGTCATCGAACACGTGGCCCAGGTGAGCGGAGCACTTGGAGCACCGCACCTCAGTTCGCACCAAACCTGGCCGTGTTAAAACCAGTAATATATTTGCCCCAACTAATCGAATACATCACGTCCAGCCACCAAAAAGCAAATTATTTACATTGAATTATGCATGAGATATGAACACATCCGAGTAGGTTTTCACACAGTTGGTGTTGTGGGGTTTATATGTCGCAGTGTGCGCGCCGCGCAGTCACAGAGCCCGCGTGCGTCGTCCAGCCAGCAGCCATCCGGGATGAGCAGATTGGGACGGGATAAGTCGGGACCATTTGGATAAGGAGGACAAATGCATATTATTCATCATGCACATTCCAAAATGGTTAAATGATTTCATGGCAAGAGTGAATAATTTGTAAATAAACACCAAATGAAACATGTACATTATTTTTTTATAGATGGTGACAATTGAACAGAAGAAACGCAGGAACACAATGAGCATTCCATTACAGTATAACATTATAGAGTGTAGCATGTGTTGTGTGATGTGAGATGTACAAACATTGATATTTAGTTTGTTATAAGATAAATAAGCATAAAAAGTCAAATTAAAATTTACCAAACGAAGTCGACTTACGATTGTCGTGGAGTCAGGATTGTTTCGGAAGGTGGTCAAGGATACGGGAAAAACAGACAGAAAAAGATAAAAACGTATTAGCACCAGCGTCCATTGTCCCGACACCATTTCTAGATTTTGCAGGGATATACATAAAAAGGGAATAATATACATAGATACACACAATACATTATTCATTTATTTCTTATGTAAAATATGTATAAAAGATGTAATAAAATGTTGACTTTAATCTTTACTGCCCTCACAAAGATATATTATCAACATAGCAAAAACTAAATATATTTGTTATTTCACCTATCATGATCAAACATCTCAACTCTACTTTAAGTAATAATATCAATAACTTTTGAGCTCAATTTTATTACAAGTAAGTGAAAATAATATGATGATAATGTTGTAACATAATATAAAATTACCATGCTCATGCAGTTTCATGTATATGCTAGTTATACCTAATTTCATACATTGATATTTGATACTGTTGAAAATATGTGAACATTGTGTAAATTATGAAGTTGAGATTACAGTGAACACCAAAACTAGGTCATATTAATCTAGTTGCAGATAGTATCACACCTCACATATCCTTTATTCTGATAGATAAGCTGAGAAATTTAGTACGACAGTTCAGGCATTGTAGAGTAAATAAATACTCGATTGTAGAGTAGGCCCATGCCCAGCAGTGGGACGTATATGGGCTGATACAGATACAGTTCAGGCATAAATGGAATTCACATTACACTAACTTGCAAACTATATTATATTTCTTTAGGTTAAAATGAAATGTTAATTGTAAGACATAAAATACATAAATAATCTGTTTAAGTAGGTAATCAATTGTAACCTCTCCCCTCTCAATCATACTCTCTTGTAGAGGAGGCCTGTGCCCTGCATTGGGATGTATGTATATGGGTTCATACAATGCAGGTGGGGGAATATTGGAGTGTGCTATTTTAATTATTTTCCTTTTTTAATAGTGTGGTAGACTATAATATGACCTAACCCCTCTCAACCATACATTACTATTCATTTTTAATTTAAAGGGCCAAAATTAAATGCTTGCTTTATGAGACAACAAAGAAGTTGAATGTATAATATAAATAATGAACAAATTTTTCAATGTAAAATGATATGAAGTTATGAATTGGAGTACATACAAGGAAGTTGAAGTAAAAGTTAGACATAAAACATTAAGCATGGTGCAAAGTACAATACACATAAATATAACACATAAACATCAGACAGTTAAAATAATATCTCTAAAATAAATGGATTAGAAATTATATTATAAACATTGAAGAGTGGATTTCATTTACATAAACAAAAATATTATTTAATATAAAACTTATTTATTCATGGTAAGCAGAAAATTGTACATTATTTGCTGGAGTCTAAATATATCTACAAAAGGATGTAAGGGCCTTGAACTTAGTTGAGACCTATACACGCTATTGTCAAATACTTTCAACTGGTGTCTATCTATTATCCTATGACATTGAAAGTTCTGCATGGTTACATTCAATGTAAACAAATGACAATGCAAGGTACAAAAAACTATAGAGGCCATACAAATTATATGGGAATATAAAAATAATTTTCTTAAAAATATGTTAATATTCCGGAAATTAGTTTTGTTAAATTCATGCTTTCCATGACCATTGAAATGGTATGGCAAACAAAAATACAACATATTGAAAATACAAGAAACGTACCTGCACTTGTGTCCTGATGTAGTGTTACTTTTTCTTTGGCTAGTACATCATTGAATGCCGGCCACCCACATCCCGAGTCATACTTGTTTTTAGAAGTGAACAAGTCTTGTCTACAGACTATGCATACATACATACCCTCTTCATAAAATTTATTGTAACAACCTAAAAACATAACCAATGATACATTTTCACAGGTTAAAGTCTAACCACTAGACATAAGTTACTAAATATAGCAACAAGTAACTTGTTACTATATTTAGAAATAACAAACATAAACAAATCTAAAAATATATTTGGTAAAAATGAGTCACGTCAATATGTGGTTATAAATATTTATACCTGTATAGGGTCTTTCGGTTCCGGCTTCCTGGGTAACATGATACTGCAGCGGCGTCAGACGCTTCTTCAAAGCCTCTTTATCTTCCATAGCTCTCCACACTAGTGCTGCAAGTACACACCAAGTTTGTTTGTATAAAGTTTTATATCTGGCACAATTCCAAAATAGTCGACGAGCGAGGTCCTTCCTTATTTATGTGGCAATAATACACGCGCGCACGTTGCACGGTCAAGCGACGTACCTGTGGTAAACGGGTGCTTCAACTGAGCACTTCTATGCTGCGGCAATACCTTCCTAAATATAACAAGCGATCTCAGTAGGCTACGCATGCCTCACATAATATTGTAAATTACGCAACTATATAGATGATGCTTACTAATAATAATATTTAATGATAAGATAGCGGAGGACCGAAGTGAAATCGACGCTGCTATAAAAAAATTAGACGCATTCCATCTCAGCTGTTTTTTCGGTTTGTCAATCTGTAGGAGTGAGGCGTATTTATCATAACAGATATAAATCACAAGTATTCGAAAATAACAGATAACAGTTGTTCTTGCGATGTCAAGATATCTGTTCTTCAATATCGTTTAAAATTCACCAATCACCATTCTCAAGTTTTCAGTATTTTCAGTATTCGATAACAGTTACACCCGGTCACTAACATAGCTTGAAATAACAGAACAGCCAATAAAAAATGGAACAACTATTCTTGTCTTTGTCTTTTGTATAATATTGACATAAGCTAAAACGAGACACACCTAGTATTTATTTGCAATAAACCAAAATTATAGTAAGTCGTTTCTTATGAAGAAATCCTCTTTGAAAAGCGAATTCTTAATTAGATCGTGTTATCTGTTATTTGGTTGTTTCATGTATCTCTCTCACACCCATTCGATAGGCTGTTGCTAAAACGAGAAGCACCTAGTATTATAACCCGAAAAATAGAAAAGTAATCTAACAAGAAGATATCATTGTACAAACGTGACTCTTTAATTAAATCCTGTTATCTGTTATTTCGCTTATTAATCTATCTCGCTCACACTCATTTCATAGACTGTTGTTAAAACGAGAAGCACCTAGTATTAAAACCCGAAAAATAGAAATTGTAATCTTACAAGCATATTATCATCCTTGAAAAGTGACAAGTATTTCTAGTCGTATTATGAGTTAACTGTTACTTAATTTGTGTTCGGAAACACTGCAGGGCTAATGTTAGCATGATTATTTTATTGTCTTATATTATTTTGGAATGACAAGTGTTGCTTCTTTAAGTAGTCTTGTTTAATAGTCTGTGCTTAAGTAGGTATATAACTAAGTAATCTGTGGTATATAATATAAATTGGTCAAATAATTTGCATATTTTATACAAGTTAAGCGTGGCTTTACTCCTTAGGTGACCTAAGTAATCTGTGCTCCTTAGTCTGTGAGCGTGGCTACGCTTCACTGTGACATTCTATGATTTTAATTTGTATTAAATCTTCGCATTATTGACTTTCAAATGAAACAGGTTTAGTGCGCATCGGTTGAATTTATTCATGTTAAACTTAAAAATATCTGTTTTGTGTATTCGATTTTGATTGGTTTTATTTTGTGTATTTGAAGTTTTGTTTAATTTTGATTCTTATAAAGATTTTTGGCACTGAAAATTTGTAATAATAGTTCTGATTTATATATAATGATAAAAATTAAAGCAGCTATTTGTTTTAAAACCAGAAGGCGATTGTTTTGATTTGTGTTTAAAATGATCATTTTACTTTTTTTTTCTTCCTAATGGGCCGTGGTTGAAAAAAATAACAGTTGTTATTTAATAACAGAAATTGGTACCTGTTATTTTTGTGTAACAGTAACAGTAATAACAGATATCATGTTTGTCCTGTTATAACCCACCCCTAAATCTGACTTGCACAGATTACTTCTGACTTGAGAAAATAAAACTGTCACTGTCACCCGGTACCGGTAGTGATGTCGGCGGTACGGACGACCTGGGACGACCTTATCCCTATTTCTCCCCGCAAAATGAGAAAGATCTAAGCCCATGAATCATGTCATTAATTATTTGTGTTAAATATATGCAATTTTAATTTTCATGATAATAGTTCATAGAATATTGTAATAGACTAATAGAACCCAAAACACACAGCTTTTTAAAATTTTTGTCTGTTTGTCTGTGCAGTTGTGCGGTTGTGCTCGATGAACTCAAAAACGGCTTAATGGATTTCGATTAAATTTGGTATAGAGGTAGCTGAAACCCTGGATTAACACTTAGGCTACTTTTTATCCCGAAAAAGTAGTATTCCCGTGGGATGAGGAAAGAGTTCCTCTATATTTCTTACATTTCCATACTCAAAAGGATAGGATAGGACTGGATTACATACCTTGAGTGAGAATAAGCTGGGACGGGCGGGATATAACGGGACGAGACGGGATAGAAAATTTCAAATAAAGTTACCTTCAAATAGAGGTATTCACGCAGACAAAGTTTGCGGGCAGAAGCTAGTACGTAATACAAATAATAAGTTTTAAGTGAAGCTTACCACACTATAGCTTATAGGTATGCGTAGTGGCCTGTTAGTAAAGGATTAGGTAGACGCGGCTGCCAACACGGTGGTCGCGGGTTCAAGCCCAGGACACATCTCTGACTTCTCGAAGTCATATGTTTGATAGTCAATCACCATGCACTATAACGGTGAAGGAAACAATCTTAAAGAGTCCTGCAGCATCCCATATCGATTTGTCAGAATTTCTATGATATCTACCTATGCAAAAGGCCGCCAACCCCCACTAGACCAGGGTCGTGGACCATATTATGACCTAACCCCTCTCAATCGTACTTTTGATTGTAGAGAAGGCCCGTGCCATGTAGTGGGACGTAGGTATAAGGGCTGATTCAGATACAGATAGATGTAAGGATGGAGTTAAGTAGCTTATAATATACCTATACCTATTATGGAGATCCGTAAACATTGGAATAGGTATCTACATCTACGATTACGTAAAACACTATTTACTTGTACTTTTCTATTTAATTATGGTCAAAAAGCATTGTAATTATTAAAAAGTTTATTGTCTTGATCGCAGGCATTAACTTTTGTTTAAGTTTAAATTTTAGCCAGCAAGTCTGCTCTCAAAGTACTGCCTTTCGGGAACACTCTAATTATAATTATACAAAATGGTATACAGCATTGTAAAAATTATGAAACCTACAGAAGAAGATTGACAAAGGATATATATCCAGCAATATATTCTTTTTAATGAACACAGAGTAGTTATTCCATACTCACCTCCGAAGGGCATGGATGCAACCAGTATGCACCTAACCACCTCAAATATTACGGCGCACCGTATTGTCGTATATAGCCTATATTACCGATTTAAACAGAGTGTAAACTGTAAGTTATAATAAAATAAATAAATAATAAATAACACCCAACAGTCACATGCATAGTCCTGACCCCACACTAAGATCAAGTCTTGTGTCGTGGGTATCAGAAACTACGAGAGACTTTTCGGTCTCACAAACACCCAGACCCGAAACAAATACCTGTGGATCACACAAATATTTTTTTCGGTGCGGGGATCGAACCCGCAGCCTCTCGTTTCACAGCCGGCGTTTAACCAACTGCGCCACGGAAGCTGTCTTACAATGATGATTATGATGATACTTATCATGATTGACCATGTATGTAGGTAGGTATCTATGTACATTTGACAGCCTCCGTGGGTCATAGCGCAGTTGGTTAGAACCCGATTGTGCAACGAAAGGCCACGGGCTCGATCGCAGATTGCTCCAAAAGTAGGTATCTGTTTCAGGTCTGGGTTTATTCGAGACGAAAAAGTCATGAGACTTCTTTCTTGCCGTGGGGCCAGGACATTGTATGAGCTTTATATGTATACCGCGTATATCAAAACTGCGACCGAAAACGAAGCCAGGTGGTAGTATTAGGGACTGCGACAGTTTTTTTTTAATTTTTTAAGTATCATCTTGTTTGAGTGGTAAGTAGGCTAGTTTTTGCGAAAATAGTAATTTAAACCATTGTGTATAATTTAATTTTTAAAAATAAAATTGTGTACATTATTATTTTAGGAAAATGGTGTATTTATCACGCAAATACGACGACATGTAAAAAATTACAAAAATAATATTGTCAATTTTTTGCATTTTTTTAGGTAGTTGTATTGTGTCTGAAGACGCTAATACTACTACCTGGCTTCGTTTTCGGTCGCAGTCTTGATATACCCTGTATAAACAGGCAATAGTTCGTGTTTGCAAGTAGGTAACTAATAAAAATGTACCTACGTTCAAAAAAACCCTGGTATAAAACTAAAATTATAGTAGAAAACCTTACTCATCTTCGCTAACGAGCACCTTTCTTATAAAGCTAACGTTGCGCTGTGTCCATGAATGACGCACATACTTTATAGCAGTGATTCCCAAAGTGGTCCAGGTGGACCCCCAGGGGTCCACGGGAGACTTGCTGGGGGTCTACGTAAGCGTGAACAAAATATGGGGGTCCATAAGATGTTAATGGGGGTCCACGAAAATTTATCTGCTTTTGATAGTAAAAGCAAAAATAAATGTAAGCATAGTTTTTATAAGGGCCTACCTACATTGTTTTAAGTACCTAACTAAGCAGATAATATTTTAATAAGGCAAGCGATTGTTACTTGTCCAAACTTGCGTATTCGATATTACGTACAATTTCGTGTACAGACTTGCAAAGCGCTATCCGCCCGACAATGCTTAATGCTTGTTCAGACATGAACTTGATCACCACTATAAATACTTGATGCCAAAGGCAAACTCATTCATTTGTTTTCGGAATTTCGAAAAAAAGTGTGAGAAAATTTATATCAGTGTTTGCTAGTGCCGGAGAAAAGTAAGTACCTACCTTTTTTTTGTTATAGTACTTAA
This sequence comes from Deilephila porcellus, assembly GCA_905220455.2. Taxonomy (NCBI): domain Eukaryota; kingdom Metazoa; phylum Arthropoda; class Insecta; order Lepidoptera; family Sphingidae; genus Deilephila; species Deilephila porcellus. The sequence continues at coordinate 10,028,721 of LR999973.1, read as the reverse complement.
GTATTTTGTTTCCGTGTACTAGTCGGTTGATCACAACTGCTTGTATAGATAGGTAAGGTAGATTAGACGTGTATATAATCTAAGATAGGTAACTTAGTAACTTACAGATATTTTAATTGTCCTCTTTCGATTTGAAGACAAACACAGCACGTTTTATTCCATTGTTTTTTCACGAGAGAAGCACTGCCTCTCTAAAAAGGCCGAATAAGCAATATTGCAGAGCAATTAATATTGTAATTTTTCTTGCAAATAACTACTAGTTTTATAAAACAGTAATTTCACAATCATTTTATATTAAATAAATAAATACACCCAACAGTCACATACATAGTCCTGACCCCACACTAAGATCGAGTCTTGTGTCGTGGGTATCAGGAACTACGAGAGACTTTTCGGTCTCACAAACACCCAGACCCGAAACAAATACCTGTGGATCACACAAATATTTGTTTCGGTGCGGGGATCGAACCCGCGCCCTCTCGTTTCACAGGCGGCGTCTAACCAACTGCGCCACGGAGGCTGACTAATTGAGGCTAATTGATTTTGAAGTAACTACATATTTTATCAAAATTATTCCTTTTCGGAAAAAGCGAGCGGTGCGCGGGCGACGGGAAAAGGGCGGGGCTTGGGCTTCGATGCCAGTTTGTCACGTTTTAATGTGCGTTTTAACAATGAAGCCGCAGACAAAAAATACGCAAATACACGGAGCGCGTGAACTCATTGATTTGATGAAATGTTAGTTATCGTTTTTATGGAATTTTTAGATTTCGACTTTTATTTTTTCCTACACAAATATGATCAGTATTCGATACTGAGTACACCAATTTTTATTTGTACTATTAAAAATTAGTGGTAAATTAGGTACTTTAAAATTGATACCGTTTTGTGAAAACGTCTGTATTTGTCTTAGCGGTTTATTAGTTGGTCCCTTTACAAGCCGTAATTCTATTTCCGCGTGCTGACAAAGGCTGCGGTGTGATACCTATATTCAGAAAAAAACTTGGTTACTAAAACATTTTTTTTTACAGGTAAGGTAACTGACACGAAACATGGCTACAGCAAAGAAAAAATGTCGACAATATAGTGTCGATTATTTGAAATATGGTTTTGTTCCATCAGAGGCAGACAAACAGTTGCCCATGTGCCTATTATGCAACAAAGTTTTGAGCAATGACTCTATGAAACCATCAAAGCTCGAAGATCATCTAAAAAGGTGTCATACTGATAAAATAGGTAAAGATTTAAAATATTTTCAAACATTGAAGGAAAAATATGAAAAGAGACCCACCATGCACAGTATGTTCGCTTCAACATCTCAAAGTAACGATGATGGCTTGCGGGCATCTTACAATATCTCATTACTTATAGCAAAATCTGGAAAACCACACACTATCGGAGAACAATTAATTTTACCCGCTGTTGAAGAGGTTTTAAAAACTGTTTTGCACAAATCTCCGTTTGACGTACTAAAAAGAATTCCATTAAGTAACAATACTGTACAAAGACGCATTGATGAAATGAGCTCTGATATCGAAAGTTTTTTGTGCAATCATCTGCAAAAAAAATCATTTTTCTATACAACTGGACGAGTCAACGTTACCCGGTAATGAAGCATTATTATTGGCATATGTCCGATTTATTATGGAGGAAGAAATTCACGAAGAATTGCTATTTGCCAGAACTTTGGAGACTGATACTAAAGGCGAATCAATATTTAATGTCCTGAGTAATTTTTTCACGGCAAACAAACATTATTTCAGTGGCAACAGACGGAGCTCCTGCAATGGTCGGGCGATATCGTGGGTTTATAAGTCATCTCAAAATAATTATACCAGGACTTACAGCTATTCATTGCGTAATCCACCGACAACATCTTGTGGCAAAACATTTAAGTGACAGGTTGAACCAATCTCTTCATTTTGTAATAAAAGCTGTCAACAAAATCAGAAGCAATGCATTGAATACGCGTTTATTTGCTCAATTGTGCGACGAAAATGATGAAGACTTCCAACGACTGCTCTTACATACTGAAGTACGCTGGTTGTCGAAAGGTGCATGCTTAACGAGATTTTACTCTGTTTTCGATTCCGTATTAGAGTTCCTAGAAAGTAGAGATCCAGATTTAAAAGAAAACTTGATCAAACTCAAAGCAGACATTGCGTATTTGACAGATTTGTTTAAAAAATTTAATGATATTAACTTGCAGTTACAAGGGGACAGCCTGAATTTAATAAAAACAAAGGGGATAATTTCGGCTTTTCTTGGGAAATTGAAATTTATGAAGCAAAACATTAGTCGGCGCGAATTCTCTCAATTTCCAAACTTGTCGCAGGTAGAATGTATTGATGAGGCTATCCATACCTACAGTCAACATTTAAATGCCCTGCATGATGACTTCAAAACCAGGTTTGAAGATATCCTGACGATGGATATACCACCATGGATCATAAATCCATTTGATGAAACGGAAGTGGCCAATGTTGTATTACAAGAGGAGCTGCTCGAGCTAAGCACCAATGAGGAGCTGAAGGTGAAATTTAGAAAAGGCTACCAAACATTTTGGCTGCAAGCAGAAATACCCGAAAAATATCCTGGACTGTGGGAAATCGCAAGGAAATTTTTAATAGCTTTTCCCTCGTCATACCTTGTCGAAAGGAGTTTTAGTGCCGTTACAAATCTCTTAACAAAAAAAAGGAGCAAATTAAACATCACAGAGCGGGGGGATTTGCGGTTATTGCTCACAAAAATAAAGCCAAACATTGATCGTTTGCTGACACTCCATCAAATACATCCTTCCCATTAATTAAAATTATGACCTGAACCTATATTACCTTATTATTTTTTTCTTGTAATTCTATTCTTTTAATAAATAAAGTGTTATAAAATGTACCATTTTTCGTTTTTATTTTACCTATCGGAATATAGGGACAGAACTCAGAAGCGACACAATTTTTATTTTTTGGCGACTTTAAGAATGTGGTAGAAATGTAGCAGCAGGGGGTCCACCAAAACCAGTAAAATTTTGAAAGTGGTCCACGAGAAAAATAAGTTTGGGAACTACTGCTTTATAGCTAAGTTTTTCAAAAATTAAGGCTATTGATAGATGCGTAAAATAGGTATATATATAATAAATTTGGGTCAGGTGTAGAATATTCAATATATTGTTCCAGTAAGGACCACGTATATCAGATAGTCATGACGTAGCTTAATTGAAAGAAAATAAAAACCATTTCTTTGAATTTAAAAAGAAAATATTTATTAAATTACTAAATAACTAAAATTACATAACAATAACATTATAAGTACCTATAAAAGTAACCAACCCAGATTAATCAGTTATTCCTACCATTAGGTATTAAGTCTTTACGTTTGGAATCATTTCTTGCTGGAAACCCATCGGAATCATTAATCTACTGTTGACTTCGCTGTAAAAAAATAATGTTAATAATATTACCTAGCGAACAATACCTACCTATACCATAGTCCATTGGCGTCCCGATAGGGAACATAACATTTTTTTATTGCGATGAATGGCGAGACGACCTTCCCATTCTCCTGATGGTAAGCGATACGACCGCTTGTAGCAAAACCAAACAATACCATGAATTGCAAAGCAATGCTTGGCATTCCACCACCGCGCTCGCCATCCTGAGACATAAGATGTTAAGTCTAAAAGAGTCCAGTAGTTATGTTATAGGTGACCCCGTTATCACACATTTTATGCTTTTTGAGTTGGAGAGTGTTGTTACCCCTACACGTCTCCTCGTATTCTTCTGCTTCAAGGTTGCTTGAGTACGTATACATTTACTGATAACATTATTACATTATACAGATACACATTGTCGGAGATTGTGATTTGAATCTTACCCGCAACGATTCCCTACTCTTTTGCATCTGCATGAGAACATATTCAGTGTCCTCTTGTTCTGAGTCCACATAATATGAATCTGGAGATTCCACCGACTTATTTTCGTGATACCGATGTTCGTGAAGTAACGGCCGCATCTAAAACAACGATTCTTATGTCTACATCGCGTCATTTTGTATGAATATACTTCCCTAAAATTTCAATTGAAATTTTATAATGTGCAAATTTTATAACACATAATGCATTTTAAGGTAGAAATGGATTTAAAGTATTTAAAATAACTTAATGGGCAGCTAGGTTCTTACAACATCACATTTTGTAGATCGTTGAGGGGGTAATGCTTTCTGCCAAATATCGGTGGAGAGTTCCTCGGCCTGAGGAGTCATCCATCTGCGCAAACCTCCTCTGCGGCGCCGCCAGCGCGGTTCCATGCTCTAAAAACAGTCAGGAATTGCACTTCATATTCTACAAGTGGAAGAAATCTGAATTATTAACAAAGCAGCAAGTTGTTAGCAACACCGTTACAAGTGCAATTCCTCACTGTAATTTATTGTAAAACGATGAGTATACCTGCATGTCTTGAGAGCTGAAACACTTTTTAGCTTCTTTGTTGGGACAAAACGGTTTTACTGTCTTAGCTTTGTCTGAACAGTTACAACGACTCTTAACTGTTTTAAAGAAATTGCGAACAGTCAAGCAAGGTATGACGATAAAAAATATAATGTTTAGAATAAATCCCATTGGTCTGTAAAATTTATACCAAATTAATACAAGACTTGAATCGTTCTAGTGTTGTAGTTAAGCTCCAACGTACCTGCTAACGAGAAGCACAGTCCTCTGTTTGGTATCAGGGTGGACAGGCCAGCCGTCATCATCGTACACCACCCGACGAGAGCGAAGTAAACACTCATAGTAACGTTCGAGTTTCCGAGGAGTTTGCAACACGTGATTTAATCCCCAGTTCCTCACAGTAGGATTGAATAATCCAACAAAAGCTTTCAGTAGCCCTATAAATTAAATATAAAAGATTGAAAGTATATTTTTATAAGATACTGAATGCTTAGGACTGTGTAGTGAAGGTTTACCTAGGTATATAAAAACTGGTTAAAATTGGTTATAATAAAAATTGGTTATGGTTTGAATGGATAATAATGTGTTTTGAATTACGCACATGCTGAAACTTCTGCGGAAGTAAGGGATTATACACATGTTCCTGGCAGTTAAGGTAAATATATTTGAGGTAAGTAGCCAAGTCGAATTTGAAAATAAAATACTGCAGTGAATAAATTCATGCCCTTACCCAGCAATAGCAAAGCACAGATGACGCCAATGGCACAAACGAACATATCGATGGTAACGATATCATTGTAGCAGACAGAGCGAGCGTGGCGCCTTCGGTTTTGTGAAGACAGTCCAGCCGCCATCTGATGGGACATCGACATCTCTCGACAAAGAAGCTTTGGATCTTCGCCTATGAACGTACACAAATCTTGTAAATATTAACCTTTTCCGTGTCTACTAAAACAATTTAATTACACATATAAAATATAGTTGATTCTCTTCAGTGTGAGTCCTGTTAATTTCAATGTGCAATAATAATTCGTTCGATGTAAGTCTACTCTGTCTGTCTCTCTCTCTCTTTAGCCACAGGAAGAGCACTGCTGAACATAGGCTTCTCCCAAGAATCTCCACATCGACTTGTTGGAAGCGGCCTACATTCAAGGTTTTTCTGCAACGTCGTCCGTCCACGTTGTAGGCGGGCGTACGTCACTTCGCTTGCCCGTACGTGGCCTTCACTCCAGAATCTTTCAGCCCTAATTGTCTACACACATTGCAAATGAGTAGGCATATAGCCCAAGTATTCGGCGATATTAGGAAAAATATTTTATTTGCCAGAACGACTATTTCTTTATGTTGCCCGATGTGCCGACATATTGTCCTGAATTTGTAAGAATATGTTGTAACGCACTTACTCAGGCAAACACAATCACAGTGCCACACACAGAAACATCGATCGCCCTTATTTATTGTAACATCTCGAACAGCAACCTGTACGTCGTAGTCATTCAGCAAACCCACTAGAAACGTAACACTCAAATCAATTGCTTGCTAACTTAGACACATTCCAAGTAGATATATTGTTATTTACCAGAACAGTGAAACGTATTCACTGGAATGTCATTCAAAACTTGCAGTTGCAACGATCGTGTATGTTTCGGAGGTATTAAAACTCGATTTGTAATCAATTCTTTCGAGTTTTTGTTCTCATTAGTCAATGTTGGATGGCATTCACGAAGAACCGCTCTGTAAAATCATTTATTATATTATTTTTATTACTATTTTTTTATATCTTATTTTATGAATGAATCGCAAATATAAAACCTAAATCGAGCTGCAGCCAATCCATTGTTTGTAGCCTGAATTGTTAAAGTTGTTGACGTAGGTCGTGTGCTATCTGATACTGCGGTAGTTATGCAACCCGAAGAACTAAAACAGAATAAATATCATTTATAATTCAATGCAAATCTGTCAGAATCAAAGCAACGATTGTGTATTCAAATCAGATAAACCGATTACGAATATATTCCCTAGAGAGTCCATGTATTACGTTATACGTGCAACAATACGCACGCTAAGAAATCTATGGAATTATAATTATAAATTATATCTAATATTCCCAAACTCTTCTCTCTGCGAGCCTTAATTAGATAATATAATTTCATAATTATAGTATCTAATTAAGGCATATAATTGTAATGCATTAGTACAGAATAAATTTGATTAGTCACCGCGGTTGAATATCACACCGAACAAGATCCTTGTGCTATATTTTTAGACTCCAAGTGTGTATTTTGGTATATTCATCACCGTTGGGTGTAGACAAATCATTTTCGCTTACCCTATAGTCACAAGTTCATTATCATCGGCTCTGGCTTCTAGATCAATCTGTCCGCGACAAGATCTCCGATATGGTAATGTGAGAAAGCGATCGTTACCACGGGAAGCAATGCCCATCGTATTATTACTGCCACTGAATAATGCCCGCGACAGTCGAATCTGTACACGGCGGTGGAACTAAAACATTGTTATAATTAATATTTTAAATATTATGTTAATTCCCACATCTTACCAACAGTGAGGTAATACACCGCCTTCCTTTTTTTACTTATGTAATTTCAGTTCTCAAAGTTTCCCAACCTGCCAATAGCACCATTATAATATCAACGTTAGATTTTAGTTTGCCGTGAGGAACTGACTTGGGACATTTGTGATGGCTTGCAGGATCAGACCCACAAGTTTAAGTTAAGCCCATATGCCTAGTTGTCAGCTACAATAGAGTTAAAAAAACCTAAAAAACAATCGATATTACTGTCTTAGTAGGTACCTGATCATTGCTTGTGGTTTCTGTAGATGATGAAGAATCAGAATCATTGCTATACCGTTTAATAATATTATTAGAATCTTCTAAGTTGATAACTGCATCCATCGGTAGTACGAAGTATTCTTGATCTATGCAGTCGAAGAGAGAAAAACACCATCAACATTTGATACCTAGTAGATAGACAACATTTACGAGAATTACACATTTATTACCATTTACAAATCTCAAGTTATCAATGGAGCCATCCCAATCACGTTCCTTTAATGGTGTAAGTAGACATAGATCTGTTGTTGGTAATACAAAATCGTCTCGCGCCACCCATTCTGTATTTTGGTATCTTATATTAATATCCTGATTACCCCAATCGGGACGCGAAGAACTAACGCTGTAGAATGTAGGAAAACAAAGTGAATTAATATAAATCCAGAATTAGTTAGGAACTCATTTGCAAAATAGTGTGATTACACCTTGCTGAATCTCCTTTCGTAATATCATTCCATACAATTTGACCATTCGGTGCAATTAACTTTTCAAATAGTTGTACATTTACTGTAGACCATAGATCAGGATTGCCGATTTCATATAATGCATACGCTTTCTCTGTAGAGTCGATTTCACCCAAAGTAGGTTCCCATAATTCTGTTAGGGAACCTTCGTTGTCAAAATCGGAACTCAGTGTAGTAAAATTGTTATTTATTCTATCGTCGTATTTTGATTTTAACTCTGTATTCAACTTATTACCAAGCAACAATGAAGGTTTGGATCTTTTCGATTCTTTATCAGAATGTCCATATGTTGGGGATTTAAATCTACGTCCTCTTTTTATTTTATGCGCATCACTATAAGAGTAATCGTGCCTTTTCCCACTCTGTTTGTTTTCATTTTCGTAAATAGGTTGTTGAAAGTTATTAATATCTGATATTAAACTATCGGTTGTCCATGTTTCACTTCTGTAGTCATATTGATTTTGTTCATCGTTACCATCTTCAGAGCGCTTATATCTATCTCTATAAGTACCATTGGAAAATTGTGCTGTAGTTTCTGAAAACAAAAAACAGTTTTTTTATGGGATTTTACCTACCGGCTACCGGTAGAATCTATAGTCAATAGAAGGATGTTGTTGTCACGTAGTAATAAAGTTTTCTCTAGTAGCTTATCTCTATATGACACGAAATATAACGAACTGATATATCCATTATAAAACCGACTATATCACGAATTCAGTTCTATTTAGCTCAGCTCTCACACTGAAAAGAGACATCATTTAAACTTTCATACGATAAGTTATGATTTAAAAGTTTATATAGTCTAATAATTAATGTGGATACCAAAGCATACACTCACTTTTTACGATTTTATAATATTTAAACCTCTTTACCTTTCAGTGGGTTACTTTTAATTTTCTTTATCTCTTGTACATTACCAGGGTCTTCAGTCTCAATGTTGCCTCGATTTTCATTATGATACCTGTTCATATTCGCCCTTTTATTTAAAGATGGTGTTTGGCGTTTCTGAAACATAACTAATTATTTACATTTTACTAAATTTACTACAGTTCGACGTAGACATACGTAGAAGACAGACTCTCGGACAGGATCTACCTCTTGTAGTAGTAGATAGTAGTGTAGTCTCTAGTAGTAGTAGTGGTAGTCTCTACCTACTCTTGGTAGAAGAATGCGAATACTAACTACAGTCAGTAGGTACTTACAATGTTTGAACTGTCTTCTTGTTGATTATCATTATTTGTTAAGACCCCTCGAACAGTCTGCAAAAGCATACATCAAGACATAAACCATGTATAACTTTTTCATAAACGTATAAACAAAGAGTACCTAATCAATTGTATTTATCGTCTTACATCAATTCGGCGGAGTTCATACGCTTGTAACGGTGGTTCCCGGCGTAGACGCAATACGTAAGGATTAAGAAGACGTGTGCGTATTTTATTGGGACCGCTAATTACGTGGTCGATAGGAATGTATTCATCTCCAAAGTCGCCCTGATCGGGAAATAAAATAATGTCATGTGTACAGATGTTTACATATTGCTTATTTAAAATGGTATACTTACCTATCTTAATGTATGGCCTATGGCTTAGTTAATATAATAAAAGCAACCTTTAATAGATCTCCTGTCCATTTTGTCGGTGGACATTCGGATAGAAGATAAATATTATACGCTAATTAAATTATTAAAACTATCTTGCTACTAACATCTATGTCACCGGACATTTTAATAGTGAGGGCCAGTTTCTTCTTGCAGTTAGTGAGGGAACCGTGTCTGAATAGCTCCTCTTGAGCGTATCGCATGTTTTCACTTTGTGGAAAACTATTATCATTCTCCTAGAAAATTATCTAAGTTGTAATATTGTTATAGTCAAATGTTCAAGATAGTTATTATAAACACTTTAAGGATACTGTTTTTCTTGAACTGTCTGATGATGTTAAATTATTATCAGCTAGATTTCATTGTAGAACAATGAACATGAAAATCTCAACTTTGGGATAGCATAATTCTAAGCAAGAGTTTAGTAAAAAGAAAGACGAACTTACATTCAATGCACAGTTCATAAATACAGCCCTTACTTCCATCTCAACATTTCCGTCGTTTTGATTATCTTGAGAAGCTACTATTTGTGAATAAACTAGGAGTACAAAAGTAAAGTGCTCTGAAATTTAAAGTACAATGCAATTCAACGGTTCATTTTCGTTTATTTAAAATTAATAAGGCTTCACTTACCGAAGGACATCGCAAATATTAGTTATCCAATGTAGAAATTATAAAGTGGGTTTTATTGAAAGTTCATTTTGGCAGACAAATCATATTTACATATTATAATGTCATAAAATCATAAACATAAAATAGTGTTCGTAATAGAGGATGTATGTACGTAAATAAAGCTTAATTATCAGAAAGTAGAAAATATAGGTGGCCGAATTTGATCTTTATTCATTTTGTTATGAAAATTCCTCAATGTGAAAATTAAATACTTTTTATGTTTGAAACTTATCGAGGTGTGTATGTTCCACTATAATTGGCCGATAGCATTTAAATAAAATTGAGATATTTTTCAACCTAATTGCGGTACGAATTTACGAACTGTCTGACGATTTTTCACTCTCCTTCGTCTGAACTACGCTACGTTTTAGAAATATTAAAAACACATTTAGCATTATTAAAACTGCACGAATGTGTTTTCACGGCACGTCTACCATATCGTAGAGTTGCTATATTGTGTTAAAGCTGCATTCACATAAAAAAGCTACGTGAAGTAGGTAATAACAAAACTGATTTTAATTGCTAATATTTATTTAAAGTTCCAGAATAAAGATGTCACAATGTCAAACTTTAAAAATGAGGAAAGGATTTTCCAATATTCGCAATATACTAAATAATATTTATACACAAGAACATCACTAGAATAATACTTGCTTCACTTACGTTTTCTCAATAATTATCCTTTACTCATTTTATATCCCAAGGATTACCTTACTAAATTCATAATATTCTATTGTGACCACAGACTCGATATTACAACGTAAAGAGTTAAAAAGACTATTTAAAATATTATATTAAGATAAAGTCCCATTATTAAATGGGAAAAGTAATATCTGGTAATAATAAGTATAGCATAATTATTATTACTAAAACATTGTTGTTAGTAAGAAATTTATTATTTATTATGTTTTAAAATGTAATAGTATAAATTAAATAAAAATACAAATAAATTACGCCGTTAGTACACTAGAAACATGTTCGTGACAGATTATTATAATTAAGTAGATGATTATTATATGTTGAATATTTAAATTATGTCTATTATATTTATAAATCGTTTTGTTTTTATTCTAAAACACACACACTACCAGGAACAGAGATTCAAACGTACATGAATTTGCGATTGCTTATTTTCGTAATAAATATATTTAGCCTTTACAAGAATATCATAGCTCCGTATCTTAATAGAAGACATACGATTTTATTCTATGACCGTCACATTAGTATTATGTTTTAAATATCAATTAACTACCAAAACTTGCAAACACATGCAAAACTTAATTTCTGCGACGCGCAAACCAACTGTTTTAATCATCTCTTTACGTAGTATTATCATGTCTACGGCCACAACACAGTGAACTTAATGTAAATACAAATTAATTTGCAGTCTTAGGGAAAGAAAATATTATCACATTTTATTTATGATCAACTACAAGCAGAGCGTCACATTGAAATTTTAAAAACAGTTGATCATATAATATCGCTGGATTATACTGAAAATTATGAATCAAGTAATCAGCATTGAACAATACGAAACATAACGCTATGAACCATATTTATAAACCGCAGCTACGGGGCAATAGAAATCATTAAAAAATACAAAAAGATCTAACCAACTAGGAACATGAAAATTACAAAATTTACTTAGGATACAAAACTTTGTCTTACAAAGCCACTTACTTCACAGAGTCAAAATATAAACAAACGTTGGTTTGACCTCCTTGTTTGTTGTTACAAAACATTACAGAAACATAATCTAGCACGAGAAAGTAATAATACAGGGTATATCAAGACTGCGACCGAAAACGAAGCCGGGTGGTAGTTTTAGTGGTTACAGACAAGATGCAAATAAAAATTTCACCAAAACAGCGACAGATATTTTTTTAGAATTTTTTAAAAATCGTCTTATTTGGGTGGCAAATACCTAGATTTTGCGAAAATAATAATTTAAACCCTTTCGTACCATTGAGTGTTTAAAAATAAAGAGGTCTGCATCATTTTTTTAGGAAAACTATGTATTTATCACCCAAATACGACGATAAGTAAAAAATTACAAAAAAAAGTTGTCGATTTTTTTGCGAATTTTTTACTTGCATTGTTTCTGAAGTCACTAATACTACCACCTGGCTTCGTTTTCGGTGGCAGTCTTGATATACCCTGTATATAGACAGCGCTCGTTTACACCTCTTGGACACTAACCACAAACGAAAATCAACTTCCGGCATGTAAACATAATATTAGTAACAGCCTTATTCATTGGCAGTTTTAAAACCCATTTTAGTTACCGAATGTTTTGCCTTCTTCGCTCAAACTGAAATCAAAAGTCGTTCGAAAGGGACAAAGCATTCGATAGCTAGAATAGGTTTTAAAACTGTCTATGAATAAGGCCGTAAGAGTCTCAACTAGTATAAAAATGTACACTAACAACGCACTAACTAACTATGTACGCATAAACGAGCGCTCTGACACAATGTAAGTATAAGTAATTCCACAATTCCTTAATTTAACCTTAGCGATTTTCACATAATAATTTCTACACACAATCACATAGGGTTTAACATATTTGTTAAGAACACTTTTGCCACCAAAGAGTGAATAGAAAGAAGTAATCGTAATGGAATTCTAAATTAATTCTATATTTTTAAGCCCAAATGTACCAATCAATACACAGCACTGGGTCTACACACTATATGAAAACGACAATTATATTAAAGTTACAATACTTTTCATATTAGAATAATGTTTACGATTCCGGGTCCGTTGAGGAATACGTCGCAGCCTTACTGGTCTGTAACAAACACAAATCAAATTAAACTTGCAGTTAATAATAAGATATTTTATAATAAAATACTCTGAATAAACACTCCTTTGCGGTGATCACACGCCGAATTATTTCCCTGTATAATACGCTCAAACTGCACTAATCAAATTCCTTATTTTGGCTCTGTATTCAATGTGCAATAATACCCGAACGTATTTTAAAGTAAGTGGGATATATTTTACCTCACAACTGTCGTAGAAGCGCATGGCGATGTCGCTGTCGAAGAAGTTGACGGTGACGGTCTTCTCCACGGGGTCGTTGGTGGTGTAGTCCGTGCCCGACCACGTACACATCTCGCCCTCCAGCTGACAACAATCACATAATTTAGCGTGTTGCCGAATTTCTTATTTTTTAAACTAACACGGCAAGTGACTAGGCTACACCTGATGGGAAGCGCAGTGTCGTCTAGACAAAGTGTTGAATGGCATCAGACAGTGGCCCATGCAATTATTACTAACAGTGAAATAATTACAAATACTGTATTATACGGTCTCATAGAGAAATATGTCCACAGCAATGCTTCTGTCTGCCAGCTGTAGCACTGGGTGGTTGAGGAACGATTTTTAACTCTATGCTACCAGCTTATTGACGATCTCTATACAAAACTCATGTTTTCTGTGAACATTAGCTGAATAGCGAATAGCTTAGTGGACTAACTACGCTTATTCAAGTAACGTTACTAGCCTGATGAAGGGCGGTATGTAAAATAAATAATGATTACAAAATAAATGTAATCAACACATACCTGGAACTCAGTCTCGGTGTGTATGAGCATGTCGGCGAGCACCTCTCCGGTGGCCTCGTCGGTGAGCACAATCTTGGGCGAGTACACCTCCTGGTCGTACGTCACCAGCACGCGCGCCTGCTCGCTGCGACTCTCTATGTTTCCATACCGGATCACCGCCTCGCCCTCGCATGAGTAATATGCTCCTGACTCGTCGTCTTCTTCCTCCTGCGAAGATGATATTATGTTTATTATATTGGATTGCTAATGGAGATGGTAGGGTCAGTGAAATGAGATTGAGCAGATTGTCAGAGCCTGGTAACGGTCAGGATAACGGTAGAAAGAGAGGATAAACAAATGAAATCAGGAATATAAAGATCAGATGGATAGTTCAGGCAATAATGGGGAACAAACATGATTTGAAACAAAAAAAATTGGCTAATAAAGTAAATTCTTTTTGTTTCGTTAAGAATGAATGAACAGTTAATGGGTTTTAATAATATACAAGTATAAAAATACATTCTATTAACCCAACTAACCTCATTGTAATAACCGTCGTAATCATTATGATCATACTCGTGATCATAATCCTCCTCTTCTTCATAACGTTCTTCCTCCTCGGGTACTTGGAAGTGCACCTGCTTGTAGTAATCTGTGGCACTGCTCTCCTCGAGAGTCTGCGCTCCCAAGTCCTGCGCATGCGCCCCGCTCTGTATGGGCTGCTCCGCCCTGGACAATATCACGCTGTCGACGCGGGCGCTGTCTTGTAGGTGCTTTGGTAGTCTCAGTGGGGCCACTGGCTCGATTGCTGGTGTCTTTGTCTCTTTTACTGCATTGGCTGCTAGTGCTTGCAGTTTCTGTGAATTAAGTTATTTATAAATGTCTTGTATTAATTAAAATGTGTAGAGCAATTATATGGAGATAAATCGTTACTCTATAGTCTATAAATAATTATAAGGGGTAAGTCAATGAAGGAGTTTCTTCAGAGTGTGCACAGATACATTTGTAAATGTCATTATCTTGCATAGACTGAATAATTTATTTTAATAAGTAATTAAATTAGAAATTAACTTTACATACCATTTTATAGGGAGTCAATTACTCAATACTGTTTAAATAAGACCCTTTCACCCTTACATCTTGTATACACTTACAATTGTTATAATTCCAGTTAATGCAGTTAAAGTAACTCACCCTTATACATTCGGTGGCTTTCTCATGGAACGCGTTGGCCAGCTCGATGGACTTGAACCGCACGGCAAGCGTCTCCTGTTCTCCGGACGGCGTCTCGGCGTAGTTCATGCCGCCGAACGTCCACGCGCGGTCCGACGTCTTCAGCGGCAATAACTCCAGATCCATGAACAGCAGCATGTTGAGCACTGCTTTTAGCACCTAAAACAATATGCTTTGTTCAAATAAAACTATTTATACAGATTTAACAAAAACTGTTTTCCATCTATCTTTATTTATTCACTTTCTGACGACTCGAAGATTACAGTTTTCGTAGTCACGTGGCGGCCACAACGTTGGCAAGTTACAAAATCAAGGTAAATATAAAAAATCCGCCATAAAATTAGTTATATTTCAATGTGTAACATTCGTATAAACATCTGAAACAATATTCCTGATGTATGATATCTATAAAGTATTACATAATCCATTGGTCTGTGGCAGTCCCAGTAATGACGGAAATCTAACAACTCATGTATTGGTTAGAGCATTGTTCTAATTTTTTTTTTTGCATTTAGTATAATATTCATTCCTACCAGTAAATTAAGCATTTTCTTATCAATCTTAGTATTTAAATATAAAGCAAAAGGAGTTTGAGTTCGATAAGTGTATTTTGTATGAATTTCTTAATTAAATATGATCAGCAATTCAGGATATTATTTTATTGCTATTATAATTATATTACCCTTGTTTGGGAGAATTATTTTATGTTACCACTATATTAAATTATAATTATAATTAAAAAAGTACCTGTTCCCGTCGCAAGAGTAATCTGTACGTATTTTTTTCTGGGTGATACAATATTTTCAGCTCTCCTACACCTCTCTCTTTCCACTCGCGGCTCTTGTGGTCGTAGCGGAACAACTTGCAACGCTCGCCAAATAGTTTTTGCTGGAAAAATAAAACGAATACGTAACAAATTCCAACACGAAAAGTATAGCACACTGAAATACCATGTGTTCCTCATACATATATTGAAGACAATGCTATTTATTTATTTCAAGTGAAATGCAAGTTTACAGTCCCTAGTTTAGAATACTCCCATGCTAATTAATAAACAATGGAAACCAGTGTGTATAAGTTAGCCCATTTAGTGGGTATATCATTGTTACTGACCTCATCTTCTTCCCCGGTTGTGACTACAATTTTATCAGGCAATGGCACTATTGGCTCGTAATGCGGATCGTACTCCTCGTCAGCGCCGGATGTCCTGCTGGCATCGTCGACGGCGCCGCTCTCACTGGCTGACTTGTCGCCCGACCCGTCCCCGCCCGCCTTCCGCATCCCGCCGAACAGTTGCTGCCCAGCACCCTCCCATTTGAAATCAGCTTGTTCTAAACAAATCAAAATATCATATAAATATTATAAAAATAAAATTCAAACACTCTCATTTAGTCTATGTACTATATAATATAATTTAAGAAGGAAATGCTTACTTTGGAAACAAACACTAGGCTCAGTTGACAACAAAGCTTCATAGGATAAACCGCCTTCAAACAGAGGCTTCGTTTCTGTATCTTTATTTGATTTATTGTCGACTGAAGTATCTGTGGATTTCACATCAGCACTGCCAAATATACTCTTGGCATCAGAATCTTTATTTTGTGATGCCAAGGCGCTGAATGTAGTCTCACCAACTGCTCCAAAAATACTAGCGGTGGGTTTCATTATGTTGCTGCCGACCACTGCTCCCGACCCAAATATACTACCCTGAGTTAAACCACCAAATACATTAACAGATTTTGCACCGTCGCCGCCAAATATAGATCTTATACCTCCATTCTGGCTGTCTGATTTTTTATCACCAGAGTAATCAAATATGGATTTATTGCTTGATGTTCCTAAATTAGCGCTTGCAAACAAAGATTTGGCATCACTAAATACTGGCTTCACTGGTTCTGGGTTAGCTTTGGTTTCAGACTGTTCAGTTTGCGGAGATGTAGTTGATATATTTAATTTTGGTGGAGCAATAATAGAACTTTTTGCATTTGCACTTTGTGAGTCGCCTGCGCCGAATAGGGTAGAGGGTTTATTTTGCTGTGTATCAAATGTTGGTTTTGAATCATTGAGCATTTGATTGATCGATTGTGCAAAAATGCTAGCATTTCGATTAAATGCATTCTCTTTATTTGTGTCATTCTCGTTAAAGGACATTGTTGAGGGCAACACAGGTTTAGAATTAGAGCCAATTGAATTCAGAGGTGTGCGGAATATGGAAGTATCAAATGTTTTCTCAGAATTTGCAGGTGTGCCATACATGGAACTTGCAGGGCTCTGGAAAGGTGTTGACAGGGATTTGGCTGGTGTGGACAAAATATTTGTTGTCGGGACTCCAGCTGAAGCTACTGATGACTTTTCAGGTGTGACTTCTTTTTGTTTCTCCCCAACTTTATCCTCTTTTTCACAACCACGACAACCTTTGCAGGGGTCTTTATTTTTGTATGTATAAAAGTTTTCTGGCAACATAAGCTCTTTTGCTTTTTGTTTTTCTTCCGTGCTCGCTTGAATTTCACTAACAAAGACTACATCATCAGTGACATTATCTTTTTCGTCGTTATTGTCTTCGTTATCACTATCTTTGTCTGGCTCTGAATCTTTGGTTTCTACGACCTTTCCTTCTCTTGCTCTATCAACAGCCTTTTTAAATTCCAAGGCAATTTCTTTACTTGCAAATCGGAGGCAAAACTGTTGTAAACTCAATTCTCCCTCGCTATAATCATTGGCCGCAAATAACCAAGTTTTCTCATCTTTTGGTGTGTAAGTAATTTCTGGTGTAAAAGCATGATTCAAACAGATTTTAAGTACTTGTTCGCGCCGCATTACCACCCTAAAAAATAATACAACTGTTAGTTTTATGTCAGTAATTTGTGTCAAATAATACTGTCTATTATTAGCTTAACAGCACAATGCTTTTTAATTTTTGGTTGTTTTTTAATGTCTAAGATAATATATTAGCCCATGTGATCTTTTGAATGTATGCTACTTATTGAATGTATAACATTTAAAATAATGTACATAGAAATAAAATTAGCTGCTAATATGCTAATAATATTTAATATTTTTCTGTTCTTTAACAATTTGAAGTAAAATTACACAATTTAAAACACTGTTACTTTCAGAATAGATGAGATAAAAAAATAATGATATATTACCTCAATTTTCCTGTTTCCTTATGTTTCAATATCTTTACGATACCAATACCACGCTCCTTCCATTCACCACCAATAAATCTGTACAGTTTTGCTCTATGACCATAAAGTTCAAGCTCATTTTCTTCTCCAGTTACTACTTCCACCTATAATACAACACAATGTAATAATATGATAGTAATTATATTTAAAAAATCTGTAAATTTCACAATAGGCATTAAGTGAGATATACGATTTGATCTATTAACGAGTGTGTTTAAGTAATAAAGTTTTAATCATAATAAATATTTCGTAAATATTAAGCTATATCTCGTTATGTTTTTTAATATTTTTGCAGTGCTTACCTTGTCCGGCATGGGGATAACTGGATTGAAATGAATATGGTGCCCTTCATCTTCCACAGCATACTCATTGCCATCACTTTCCTCGCCAGGGCTCTTAGGAGATTTTACTGGGCTTTTACCTTTCACTGGAGTTTTTGGCTTAAATACGAAACTGAAGGTGCTGTTTTCCTTAGAACCAAATGAGACATGACTGTCTATCTGTGGGGTCGGTAACAAAGGTGGCTTGGAAGTTGATTCTGTCTTGGTTTCTTCATCATTTTTCTTCAAATTAAGAGGCATTTCATTTTCAGTGCTTGTTTTTGGAATACCAAGTATTGACGATTGGTTGTTAACGAGCTCTACTGACGTAGACTTGACTGGCGTCTCGGAAGTACTTGATGGTATACCAAATTTAAATTTATGCGTACCAGTACCGTCAAATATAGAAGTAGAGCTGTCATTATTGGAAGATAATGAAGGCAAGCCAAATTGGAACTTAACTGAGCTATTATTATCTGTCTTAATAGCATTTGGATTTTTTGGACTATTACAGGCACTACAAGCCTCAACATTGCTTTCATTTCTAACAAAACATTGCTTGCACTCCCAAGTCCCTTCTTTTGGTTTAAATTGGTCTCCCCAACCAAATGTGGCAGGTGTTGTAGATAGTTCCTTTTTGGGTACACTGTTGCTATCTTTTGAAGGAATGCCAAAATTAAATTTTGGAACGTCAGCCGTGGATGATTTTACAGCTGGTTTAGCAGCCGAAGGATCCTTTGGACTATTACAAGCACTGCAATTTTCTAGATCAGCTGTGTTACGGACTAAACAATCTTTGCATTCCCATGAGCCAGGTTTTGGTTTAAACTTATCTCCAAATCCACTTTGATTGTTTTGTTTAGCCACATTTTGTTCCTCTTTAGCAGCTTTTGACTCATCTTTCATTTTAGTTTGGGCGGATTTAATAGCTTCTACAAAATCATTGCATAGCTGCACTGTTTTGAATCTCAAACAGAAAGTTTCAGCTACAAGTTCACCATCTGAGAAATCTTTAGCACACCATGTGACAGCTTTATCCATATTGGGCATCTTTTGGAAAATCATTTCCTTAGTAAGTGCATGATTGCAACAAACTTTCATGATTTGCTCACGTCGCATTAACAGACGAACTTTTTGATTGTTATCCTTGTGAACAAGCAATTTTATATTACCCAAACCTCGCTCTTTCCATTCTTTGGTTGATGCATCAAAACGTAAAAGCTTGGCTCGATGTTCAAATAAAATTGTCTCATCCTCTTCTCCGGTTTTTTGATCAATTAATGCCGGAAGTGGTACAACTGGCTTAAATTCAACTGTTGGTTCAAATTCTTCTACATGATCTGATGTATTTAATTTATTTTTAGTTTCTTCTTTTTCTGCTGAATTAATCGTATTAGCAATGGGCGTAGGTGCAACATTAAATAAGTTACTTAATGGATTACTAGTAGTAGTTTTGAAAGTTAAAGTACTAAATACGTTTGCTTTCGGAGCTACTAGCGTTGTTTCCAAAGGTTTCGTGTCAGACGCTTTGTCGCTCACGGGTTTAAAAGTAGGTGTACTACTAAAGGTAAACCCACCCGCTACAGTTTTTCCAGGCGTAGTGAAGGTAAATTCTGTTTTCTCTTTTATTGGTGTCTCAATTTTCTCAGATGTTTTAGTTGACGCGATATTAGTAACTACAGGATCCTGCGTGATTCCAGCTGAACATTCCTGCCTTGCTTTTTCGAAAGCGTTATAAAAGTCGCGAGCTATGTCAGCAGTTTTAAAACGAATACAGAACTTTTCAAGGACAACAGTTTCATCTGCAAAATCATTAGCCACCCAAAAGTAAGCCTTTGTTTCATTTTTCATTTGTTTAATTTCCATTTCACCAGAGATTATGTGATTTGCACAAATTTTGTGAACTTGTTCACGTCTCATCAAAACCCTAACCTTGCCTGTAACATTGTGCTTAAGTAATTTCATTTCACCAAGTCCTCTTTCTTTCCATTGTTTGTCAACAAAACGGAATAGCTTAGCTCGGGATGCAAATATAACCGTCTCATCTTCTTCACCAGTCCTTACTTTCACTTCAGCTGGTAATGGCACTATAGGTTTAAAATCTGGACAAGGATCATAATTTTCTATTGAAGTGTTACTTCTTTCAGAAAGAGTTCGTGATTTGTTGAGACTTGTGTTTGACGTGTTACTAGTAGAAATGCCATCTACAACAGTTCTAGACTCATCTAGTGTATCTTTTCCCCCTTTATTGGGTAAAGAGTTATTAAGAGAATCCACAATAGTAGGAGTTGCTTGAGCAGCACTGAAAGTTACTTTTTGGCCCCAGTTTATTGATGGTGTAACAGTTGAAGTGCTATTTGATTTACTTCCTTGCATTGGAAAGCTAAACACGGGTGGTGCGATTGTTTTCGTCTCATTTACTGATGGCATTTGTATTTGGTAATTATGAGGAGTTCCTTTTATATGCTTAGGAGGAATGGTGACGCTAAGCACTGGCGCTGGAACAGTAGTGCAAGTAGGTAATGGATCAGAAGTTGTGATCACTACATTAACTGGTAAAGATCGAGGAATGTCTTTAGTTTCTTTTGAAGTTGTTTTGTTTGTTATTTGAGATGTTGAAGGTGGGACTGATACAGATGGTTTTGTTGCTGCTACAGATACTGAAGCTGCTGGCACAGGTGGCATTGTTGGCAGCCCTGATGATAATGTGTGACCTATTGGTGCGCTGGTAATTACGGGAGCTACGGGCCCCGTCGGCACAGTTGGTGGTGGCACCAAGTGGGCGACATCCAGA
This sequence comes from Deilephila porcellus, assembly GCA_905220455.2. NCBI lineage: Eukaryota > Metazoa > Arthropoda > Insecta > Lepidoptera > Sphingidae > Deilephila > Deilephila porcellus. The sequence goes on along the minus strand of LR999973.1, from coordinate 10,007,613 downwards.
TACATTTGGTCTGGAGTTGGATAGACACCGGCGTAGTTCATGTGAGGCCTAGTTGGGTCAAATATAGGTTGTGCTCCTGGTACAGATGTTGGTTGTGCAAACTGAGAATACTGACTATATAAATTATAAAGACTTTGTCCATATATCTGGTAAGGGTTTGGCGCAACATGGAATGGAGGCACAAGTCTTTGATTTAAAGGTGGCATTACTTGAGATGGTGTAAATGGTAATTGTGCTGCAAATGTTGAAGCACCTTCATTAGTTCTGTAGTCATCTTCCAAGTTATATAAATCACTCTCATCAATCATTTGTTCTGAGGAAGTCTTCTCCAACTTTTTGACTTCTTTTTTAAGCTCAGTAATTCGCTTTTTTAGGTCATCAACATCCTTGCAATCATTTCTACAAGCATCTATTTGCTCTTTAACTTGGTCAATAGAAATCTTGAGTAGCTTAAATTGATCTGTAGTATTTTGAATGTTTGAGTGTATCATACTCATAATCTGGTTTCCAAATCTTCGGTTTTCTTCAATCCAGTTTTTTGTTTGTTCTATAAAGTCATTAATCATTGAGTCTCTTTTATGTAAGTTCCTGACTTCATTTTCTATTCGTTCTAGAACTTGTTGATCAATATGAGACCTATCGAAGGTATGCGAATCAATAGCAGTACGATAGTTTGTGGTATTAAATTTGTATTGAAGCTTTGGGGTAGAATTAAGATTTCGTAAATGATGTTGAGATCTCATAGGTAGAGGACCCTCTGATATATTATCATCAGACAAATACTTTTCATCTAAGTCATAGTTAATATTCCCAGATGAATCAAAATCTGTTTTATTTAAGCAAACTTGAATACTCTCAATTAATTCCTGAGTATCACTATACAATGGTTCCATTTGATTCATTTCTTTTTCTTTTAACTTATTTAAGGCTTTGTAAGCATAATTTTTGGCCTTCATCATTAAAGCTGTGTATTTTGATTTTGCTTCAGGATGGATATCTTTTGATACATTCATTTCTTCTAATGCTGCATTTTTCAAAGTTAGACCAAGATAGTAGTAAGCTTTAGGTGACGTCAAACTTGAAAGAATTTCGATTACTTTATCATATTCACAATCATTAAAGTAACGAATAGCTACATATATTTTACTCTCCTCAATCAAGGTATTAAGCTCTTTGGCACTCAATTCTTTGTGTGTGTAGTCAAACATTCTTTTGTCGGGAATGTGGATGGTCATTTTACTCTTTATTTTTTCAAGCATTGGTATGGCAGATGAGTAAAATAAATGAGCTCTCATTTCTAAGTGTGTTTTTTCTTCAATATTTGTTGTTGCTTGGGCTATTTTGTCAAATATCTGTCCTAGAATGCATAGCAGTTCTGGATCCAAACCATGGTTATCAATACAACGCACAACTTCAATCCCACGACTTAATGTCGAACGTATATCAGTTAATTGGGTACCCAACCCATTTTGACTAAATTTATAAGCACAATCCCACCATTTCATCTGAGAAAGTGAACATAGTAGGTCTGTAATGTTTGCAGGAAGCAAATTTGGCTTGTCATTTGATATGTAAACACTTTTACGAGATTTTTGCTGCTGTGCAGTTATAGTAGCACAATACAGAAAGGTATAAACATCTAACCGATTTAAAGTTTCTGGCCCACCACTAGTCTTAGTAGGCTTAAGCATATCAAATACTGTGCATTTAAATTGTGCATAATCCTTATAGTTCAACAGAATCCAAACAAAATGATGTAAAGAATTTCCATATTCCTTTTGGGCATCAGCATCATATGCTTCCACTTCACTTTTTCGTGGTAATCTGAGAGGAGGTGATCCACAAGCATTTGACACAAAATGTGAGGATTTAATCTTTATTAACTGATCTTGACTAGTAAATAATTTTTCATACAGTTTATCTCTCCAATGGGTTCCGGAACAAAACTGTGAAACTTGATCTAAAAATGTTTGACTTCGGTCTTGAGTACATGATTTAAGGTAATGTCCTGACTGAGAGCATCTATATGTTCCCTCAGAATACCAACGAATAACAGCATTTATTTGCTTTTCAGGAGAATGTTTAAGCCAATTCACTTTAGGATCTAATGGGACTGTGTGCCATGCAATCAGCATTAATGGAGCAGCAAATTTCATAGCATCTCTCCAGCCTATTTGATCTTTCTTGGCTCTCTTTAAGAGGAATGTGGCTGCATGGAAAGCAAATTGTCCTCGGTGGTGTTGTAATAAACTTGCATGAAACTCACCAAATCCAGAAGGGGCTCCTAATTTGGCTACACATCCTATGCTCTGATCATAAGCATGTAACAACTCAGATGATTCCACTAAACTCTTAGATGTATCACTAGGGGTCTCTGTCAAACTCAACATGCAGATTCTTTCCCTGACAGTTAAGAGGAATAACTGCAAGAGCCAATCACTTTCATTGTGTGTCTGATGTTTAAGAAGCTCTACAAGGACTTCATACCAAGCATAGTTGTTAAGAAAATTATTTCCACTAAATTCAATGTTGGAACTGTGCTCAAATGCCTCTTTAACTTTATTAGTGTGCAAATAGTGTTTCAGCAACCTAACATGAAGCTGAGCATCTTTTGGTCGTGTTGCTAATTCAGCTTTTAATAATTTGGTCAATGCCTCTGGATCAGTAGTAGACATGGTGGCAAGCCTTTCTTGTAGACGGAAGATAACTGGGTGTCTTGGGAATGCAGCTTCGGCTCTCTCACACCAAAACTTGGCAATACCAGCTTCAATTATAACATCACTGTCTGCGAGGAGTTCACAAACTAAAACAACATAAAGATTTCATATCACACATATGATCCAAAAACAATATAAAAAACCCACATAATATAATATTTCCAATTCGAACTATCAATATTAAAGTAACTTTACTGCATTGCTGGGATACAGTGACAAAAATAATGAGAAAGTGACAAAACCTGCGCTTAAAATTGAGAAAATATTATCATTGTAATAACTATTTGGTTATATGTGGGTATGTGTGCATTAGAAATATCTATAAAAGTATTTTGTACTTACTGTCGAGGATTGTGCTGGTCTGGGCCGGGTCTATGTCCAATGATGTAGTAAAATGCTCTAACGCTATTTCTTTTTGTCCTAATTTCTGCAAAGCTTGTCCGAGGAGTTTGTATGCCGCTGCATTATTGTCTTTCTGAGTAAGGTACTGCTCGACATATTTCTGGCAATTTGCGTAGTCTCCTACTTCGAAATACAATCGCGCAACGGAAAATGCTCGGGTTTTGAACTGAAAATAACCAATAAAGTAAAACATACGTCATGACGCTCTATCCTTGCAGAAATCTCAGAATTTACGCCGCTTACCTCCTTTGGATTTAGTTTAGATCTTAAATTTTCCACGTGCTTATCAACGTCCTTTTTATTTTTATACATTTTTACGAATGATGACCGAACTATTTAAAAACTAACGCCTTTTATCAATTTGCACTGGAAAAATCGCGTGGGGCCAAGGATCGGTATTCGGTCTTCGTCATTTTTTATTTCTGTGTTGCCAGGAATTATGTAAATGCACAACAGTAATTTGTGCTTATTTTGTTGAATTGTCATTGAAACTGAATAAGCATAATGTGATGGCATCAATAGTGGATGGTTAAATAAAGCAATAAAAATAAGATACATTTACCTTAAGTTATGCTATGGGTTTCCTCACAGTCTAGCATGAATACGGTCGCCACAATTTATCCAAGTTTATTTATAATTTAGTAAAGTCATGTTAGATAGCGATGCGATAGCCTCTAGCTTATCTTGACTACAGTTACAAATACCATCTTACAACAAAAACAATATATTATGCCATTTTATCGAACTGCGCGTTGAGCGGCAGTAAAAAAGAACCGAGTACAGTGCGGCGAACACAGAACAATGAGGCTCATTGTTCTGTGGCGGCGAAGAAATCGTTTTACGACAAATAAATAACACCCACAGACTAAAAATATTATAATCATTAATCACAGAGGACTTTAAAATTATACTCGATGTTGTTGTAAAAGCTAGCAACACTGACTTATAGTACGTCAATAATAGTGTTGAGTAGGACATGACTTGAAAAAGAGTTTGTAAGAGTAGCCTCATTTTTGTACTGAGCTAGTACAATGTCCCACTTCAATTGAAGTGAGGCGTACTAGATAGTTTGAAGGTATTAGTACCTCTCGCTCTCATCCTATAGTTAATGACGTAGTGTAACGAGTACCGGGACACAAAATATGAAGTAGTACGTTTCAAAAAGTTGAGCCGCTCTTACATTTTGACGTCATGTACGGGACAAATGTACTACCTCTTGTATGTCCTACTCAACACTAGACTCAATAAGATTGTGCACTGTTGTTCTGTGCTGTTGTTCTTGTATTGTTCGATATGCATACATTATTAAAGATAACTTAAATGCACAATAACATTTTGACAATTATTTAGGCTATAAAATAGATGGATTGCATGTAATTCTAAATTACGACGTTAAAAACCTATTGACTTTGCACAACAACTGTGTTACATTGTAGTTTGTACACATCAATATATGAATGTAGTATCTGGATGAACAAATGTTATAGTACTTTGAGATAAGTTTTAGTGAAATCTAACAATATGGGTGACTCTGAATTTGCTTATGGATCGTCGTTGTCCATGGACTCAATGAAAGTTATAGCTGAAAGTGTGGGGATTGCAAGTCTCGGCGACGATGCAGCGAAGGAACTCGCCGACGATGTTACGTACCGCCTCAAAATTATCGTTCAGGATGCGATGAAGTTCATGCACCACTCCAAGAGACAGAAGCTCTCCATATCGGATATCGACCACGCGTTAAAAATTAAAAATATTGAGGTATGTTGTCATGTAAACATATTATTTTCAACACTGTTTTTGGTATAATGCACATCATAGTTGTCTTTTACTTATATTTCAAGAAAACTTATTCGCAGACTGTAACTGTATATTCTCATATAAAATTACTTATTGCAACATGGTGTAAGCTGTGTGATCGAGACGCTCATGGTTGGCTTCACTGACCTCAGCTCTAAGAAAGCTTCTAAGACTCCATTTTTACATACATACATACA